>OY992780.1:11323131-16910907 GCA_963921375.1 Tiliacea citrago
GCAATCAAAGGCTAGTTGTTGTAACGTGCGTATATAGTCTGCCACTGTTTCTTCAGGCTTTTTTTTTGGTTGAAGACAGTACATACCGAGCGTGGATTTCATTCTTCGATTTCAGGTAAATTTTATTTAAAAGGCGTAACGCGTTCGCATATTCTTTTGTCTCTCTGATGAACGAATAAACGTTAGGAGACACATTATTGAAAATAATTTTTAACTTTGTTCCATCTGGAATTTTGACTTCCTCCGTTTCTTCTGAAAGATAGTTCAAAAATGTTTCGTTCCAGTGTCGAAACCTTAGTTCGGCGGTTGAAGTCCCAGGATCCATGTCGAACTTCTCAGGTCTGAGCAGTTGCGCAATAGAAGTCATTGCCTTTTTATTACTGCGTTTTTTTCTTATGCAATAAATTGATACGAGAGAGATCGAGACAAATAGGAAAACCATTAAAGATATATGGTTTTATTGCATAAAAAATGCAGATGGTATAACAGCTGTGACAGAGAATATTTACCTACTTTCTTATAATAAATTATATGGTAAACATAAACAATAGCAAATAGTATTTACACCACAGAGTGGACCACTAAAATAAAAAAATAAAACCATCCGACTCTCTATCGATAATAAACTTCGTAAACATGACATGGTTATGTCATGTCATGTGATATGATTGGTGTCACCCAAAATCAAGTCAAAAATTTTATGTTTATGTTCACCTGTTTGCCATCGATTTTTTTTTTGTATTGTTGAAATTATGGTGTCTCTTCCACAAAAGCCACACGTGAAGAGTTGAAGTTGAATGTAGATATTATTTGCTTTGGCTAACCCTTGAACCATGTCAGATTCACCTTTATAATTGTGTAATATATGTTTTAGGTTATAACACAAATCGAATTCAATTTACGTGATAATCAAACATATACCTACCTACCTACCTACGTTAAAATAGCTGGCTACCTAAGTTATTCTATTCGGAAAGAACCTCGAAGTACATTTTGCTAAACATTGTGATTTGTGGCTGCTGCTATACCTAATCATAATTAATAATGCAGTCAACTTATGTTATTGTGGACCACCGACGCGGTTAGTACCTACCTAGGCTTATCACCTAACTACAAGCCGTGTGCCGGATGGGATTATCCATCGGCAGAAATGACGAACTTCCATACAAACTTTTAATCCCTTTCTTATTTGTTTCTTTAGAGGACGATGTTTTTCAAAAATAACTCCTTAGACCTCTCCTTCGTTTTAAAAGGAATACTGGTGCAAAAATTCAAACTATCTATAAGTACCTACTTACTATATATGTAGATTTTTATTAAGAAGATCTATCTGATTCAAGGCCGGTAGGTAACTTGGGTTAAGTGTAGAACGATAGAACCTGGATAAGACTGGCAACATGCAGATTGGCACAAGAAAAGAGAGGATTTATGCCCAGCAGTGGGTGAACTCAGGCTGTGGATAATGATAACGTTTTTTAAAAAAAAGAGAAAGAAAGAGAAGAGAATCTCCTCAAATCGCACCACATAAAAGGCATCTGACTAGGTACCTACTACGTATTTGATTCTTTTGAAAGACGGACTTACCTACCTACTTTAAAAGTTTAAACTTTTAAAAGCCTAACTATTAGAAATGTGTACTCTGAGTGTAAAGGCTTAGTCGAGTCTCTACGTCACCGACTCCTAGGACGTCCCACTGACCCTGAACTTACTAATATTTTACTTAATTTTCCTTTAAAAATTCTCGAGAGCGGGCACTAAGTAGGTACGTACCTTCATCTACTCCTGCTGAACATATGCCTCTTTTTTCTTGTACCAATCACCACGCTCCTGTGAAAGCCTCATCCAGGTTCTACCCGCGATGATAACTGTATCGTCCGCCCATCCCGCAGCCGGACGACCGACACTTCGTCTTCCAGTCCTTGGACGCCATTCATCCACAGCCATACTACACCTGTCATCAGTGCGCCTTTCCAAGTGTCCTGCTCAACTCCACTTGCGTTCCTTAACTCTTTTTCCGATATCGTACCTACCTATCTATTAGTAATAATAAATAATTTTATTAATGCTGAACACATTGTTACACGTTAACAGATGACTTCATAAAGGACGGAAACACTGTGCGAGGGGATGTAATTGATAACCCGATTGAAAAGTACTTCGACCTCCCACTGCCTGAGGACAAGATTATGGCGACGTATGTTTGGGTCGATGGTACTGGCGAGCATTTGCGTTACAAAGACTGCACTTTGGACTACATTCCTAAAACGCCTAAAGGTATATTTAATTTGATATAGGTGCTATACGTTATGGCTCAATAAACATTGCCACGGAACGGAATAGAAGCGATTTTTTGTAACGAAATTGTGTAGGTACGCTTTTGACGTTGAAAAGTGTCATCTATGTGCCTATTTGACTTTGTACCTAAAGCATAATGAACTTTATGTCAATTGTGTAACGTAATATACTACACTCGCGAGCAATAAACTGGAATCACTTCATCGTCCACTGCTCGAAACAAATTTTTACAACTTCTATGCAATGAACTATGGATTGTGGCATATCATTTGAAAGGCTATTTTGTTAGCTTTCAACCTCTTTCTAAATCATAACCACAGATGATTCACCTTATGTCATGGAACGTAAAACAAAAAACAAAAAAAAACGTCAATTTTTAAAACAAAACACCATATTGTTTTTTGCGGTTTCGGACTATTTTAGTGTACTAAAAGAGTCAGAAATCGCAAAAACCTTTCATGGTCGTTTCTACTCAAAGCTCAGTTGGTCTAATAGTTTAAGCAACAGGAACCTCTTAAGCAACAGGATCTATTGGCATCAAAAAATGTTTTTCTTAATATTGCCCATTTTCTTGCTAACTAAACAATGGTCCAATATTGATCCTTATAAGAAAGAGGATCGACTGGCATAAAAAAAAGTTTTTGTGAAAATTGCTTATTTTCCTGCTGACTGTACATTTTTTTTAAAATCTGTGAATGCAGATTAAAATTTCTCAAAAAGATAAGGATAGTCTCCTAAGACCATTTTCGCAAAGCTGCAACGGATAAGGTACTTCCCCTTACTGCCCCGCTGAAAGTTTCCAACCTGTATAATTAGGCAGGATACTAATCGGTAAGCTGCACCGAAATTTTTAATCTCGGTTTTAGAGACTAATATTTTATTAATTAATAAAAATGAGTTCAAGCGATTCTGATATGATGACCCCAGATTCGATTAATTAAAGACGAGGCAAATACAGTAATCGAAAATCTTTTGCCAGAAATTTCAAAGGAAAGATATTAAAATACCTACTTACATACATACCTACAATGATTTTATGAAGTGGCGAGCAAACAAGAAAATAAAACATTTTAGAAAAACTACAAATTTTTACTTTCCTTATAATCTAAATGAAAAGTAGAGTGTTTAACAAGGGTGAAAGTCACGAATTCCTTTCGACCCTTGTATAACAATCTACTATTTTTCAAAAGTAATCAACGTAAGTACAATTTTGTTTTCGCTACGATTTTATTATGTATATATGTATACATAAACTAATATTTAAGTAAACTCATTTATCCATCGCGATTTTTTGCAGTGGACGTCTTGTCAGTTTGTTGGCCGCATCCACGTCAGTCTTCTCTAGGTAGGGCTGTTCCATCGTCGAAGCCGAATGACTTCGCTATTAGTTTAAATGTATGGCTTGTGCCGCGAATGCACATGCCAGTTTCATGGATTATTGGGATGATGATTCTTGATATTAGCCAACCCATAGCTACGTTAAAGGCCTTATTCCAGTGGTCAGCGATTGCAGCTCCAAGATGTTTTACGAAGGTAGACATTTGTGAAGCGAAGACTCCGTCAACGGATGCAACAGGGAGGTTGAAATATTGAATGTCGCATTTCACAAGCGTTTGAATATTTCCTTATTTTTTCTGCTTTCTTACTGAACATGAATAACGCTGTTATTCATGTTCAGTAAGAACGTCAGTAATAACGCTGTTCGGGCGTAGCTACCGCCGTAAAATAATTACGGCGGTAGCTACGCCCGAACAAAAGGCGGGCCAAGCCGCGGTAAAAAGCTAGTATTACATAAATCCCTCAGTTGGTACCTACCTATTTTTGCGTAACGAAGTTCGTGAAAGGGTATGCAGATAATTTTTAATACCACTTACATTTCAAATTATCGCTTTGCAGATAAATTTACACGCAACTTGGAGGCTTGGAGTAATAAATTAATTGAAGAGATGTTATCGAGTGTGTCATATTCTCAGTCATCAAAATATTTGCCACCATATAACTACTTTCCTAGAAATCTAGAAGATATGTACAAAACGGAATGCAGATTACGAACTAGGAGGAATGTGAACTGTTTTGATCAAAATATGAAAGGTTTCAAATATTGACTTCGTTTTGTACCTACTTAACAATAACGAAAGTCGATCTTAAATGATAATAATTGAGTGCAATATCGAAAATAAAACAGAAAAAATGTAAAATAAAAATAAAATACAATCGGACCCCGCGTCCTAACCAAAAAGAGCAATCGCGAGAATACGCGATCGTCGCGTTCATATATATGTCACTCACTTGTTCGGAAGACCGTTCTGTCTTATTCTGTCGTCGTGACCACGCGTTCGGGTTCGCCGAACAAATGGACGCGACAGGAGGCCATACCCCGCTTCCTTTTTAAAAGCGATCGCCGCGCAAATACGCGACCGTCGCGTGCATAATTATGTATGTCACTTATTTTCGGAAAACCGGAAAACGTGCTCCGTCAGCGCGACCACGCGTTCAGGTTCACCGAACAAAAAATGACATAGGTAGGATCAGCGCGACGATCGCTTTTATAATACTTAGGACACTGCCTTAGCCATAACATGAAATGCTGAAATACAGTGTTTCGAATAATTTTGTGCCAATTTAATCGACTTTCGCTGCTAACAGTATTTACTTATTTAGACAGTTGTAGCCTACCTACACTACAGTTCTTCTATTTTCTGTCTCTCGGCAATCATCACATTTCCGGATACAATCGAATGCAAACCATGTCCATCAAATATTAGATTGATCTTGTACCTAAGTATAGATAATAATTTGAATTCAGAACTAATTACCAACTTACTACAAACGAATGATAATTATTATTTTCATGTCCATCATTATTATTAGATTTATCGTTTATGTACGTATAATAATTTGAATTCAGAACTAAGTAGGTACTACAAAACGAATGCTAATTTCCAAGTTCATCAATTATTAGATTTATCGTGTAGGTACCGTACTATCGGCCAAAGTTCCGCATGCTCACCTTAAAGGCGATAATCGCATAGCACGACTCACGACTCGATCGCACAATGCACGAGTTTTGACCAATAGGATGCACAAAGCGTATTTTAGTGGTGTTCGTATTAGTATAATCATGTATAGAATGTGTGACACTCACACTAGGAGCGTACTATGCTCACTTGTTTCTGCTAAGAGACGAGTTTTTAATGGGCACGGCCAGCGCGGCGCGGCGGCGGCGGCGTGAGCTCTTTGTTATTGAATTGAATTGTTATTTTATTATTGACAAGAATTAATTTTAGTACTCATATCTTCTGTTTGTTTGGTTTAGAAAATGTATTATTGATATTGCAGTATTTACAAAAATAATTTGTAATAACTAATAAACTACAATTTATATGTATTAATCCACTTTAATATTTTCCTCTCTCTATCGGGTCTATAGATATAGGTTATTTATGAACACTTTCACTGCCTCTCCAATTTTCACCATATCCTATGTGATGCCGCATGCCGCAGCAACCGCACCATATTCCCTTCACAATAAGATGAGACATTGAAACGAACCGTTTTATTACAGTCCGTTCCACCGATTTTGACTTCTATTCCGTAGGCTTATGGATGGCATTAAAGGCAAAAAAGTGGTTACAATACCAACTGTTTACTGCAGCTGCCATTTGTCATGCCACCAACACAATAGCATTCAAAATCGATTGAACGGACATTTATGGTTTGTTTACCTTTTATCTCACGGCTCCCTGAATACGTTAGGTATAGGTGCGTTGACCGGCACTGCATGAAGGTATCAAATGTTTATATTGAAATTTTTTGTGTTTAATCGACTTTATTAAAAGTAAATAACTATCTAAATTTCTATGTGTTTGTTTATACTTGGGCAATTTGGGAATACTTGAAAATTACAGTAATATTTGAACCAATACTCTGCGCAGTTCATACAATGTTATCAGAGCTTTTTGTTTGTAGCTAACGCAAGGCCGCAAGCCGCACAACTCTTGCAACTGAAATAAAAATAAGTTCATTATCTAAGACCCATTGTTATTTAGTGGGAATGTCTGGAAATTCGGTTAAACAATAGAGGACGGCTTAATACAAGGGCCATACGTTTTTTTATTACCTTAGGATTATCTCAAATGTTTTGCAGTTGTTCCTTGTATTTGGTTTAATACTTTTAATAGTAGGTAATTGTAATATTACCTTTTATTCATTAAAATAATACAGGGTGAAATTGAATTCATGGGCATCCTTTTAAGGGGTCATTGTACTCATCATTATGAACAACTTCAACTATGAGACCATACCTGAAATCGCGAAAAAAAAATCAGCTGTTCCCTACATTTATGTTTGCATAACTCGACAAAATGTAGGGAACAGCAATTTTTTTTTCTCGATTTCATATTTGTTCCCATAGTCAAAGTTGTTCATAATGACGAGTACAATGACCCCTTAAGAGGATACCCATGAATTAAATTTCAGCCTGTATAACGAACAAGGTATCGTTGCAATTAAAATGCCCAGGCATGCCGTGCAGGATGAGCACTTTAAGACTGGATTATAATCAAACCAACACTTTACTCTTTTATAATTCATGCTCTAGTCAAAGTTTGACAATTCATGATTTTAAGCGAAATCAACGCTACAGGCGCGTTACCGGCATTGCATGTCAAGTTTTTTTTTGACAAATCTAACAATGATTCAGTTCCTACGCCCGCGCCACTTTAAAATTCAGAAGCTTATCAAGTAATTAAACTAAACTATAATTTGTGCCTTGGCAGCAGTGAGAGTGAAAGGATTGAAATAAAATGTTGGGTACTAGTGAAATATATATTTTTAGTTTGTGTTCATTTAAGATTATGCAGGATTAAAGATTTATTTAGGTTGATATTTAAATCTTATCTGTATAATAAAAGATGTATAGTAAGTGCTTTTTGTATGAAACTATCGGCTGTAATCTCAGTGTGAAAAAATAAACAGTTAGTTAAAATCTACTTGAGAACAATTTTAAGGATTTGCTGTTGTAGAAAAAAAAACAATATAAGTAACTTAATTTATTTTTAATAGACTTTTTCAAAACATTAAAGATTCATCCAGAAATTAACATATTATAACAAAAAATTACACAGAAATTATCATCAAAATGCAAAATATTATAAGTGAAAAGATTCTTACTCATAATATCATTTATAAACTGTATTTATCTACACTTATATCGTAAAGTTCAAAATATGAAATCAACACAACAATGACAAACAGACAACACAACAACAACAGGTAAAAAGCCTATCAGTAAATAAGATTAGGAGAATATTGCTCGTGCAGTTCTAATGAAATTGAAAAGTTTTAAGATTAGTACAATTTAAGAATCTTAATAATTTTTATAATTTGCAATAATTACATTACACTACAGACTAGGTTTATCAAGCAAATGAGATCAATTATTTATGAGGTGGACGGATATGATGACACTACTGAATATGTAAAATAACAAACTAACGAGATCGGGGCTTACGACTTAAACTATGATTACGGTCTACAGTCTACCCTGTGACATTAATCAACGAAGTAATATAATACAAATTGGAATAATAAAAATACACCTAATAAAAATAGCTATACAGGGTTATTTGCAAGCCGCCGGAGTCGCGGGTTGTTCGAAAGAGATACCATGGCCCTGGCACAGGCAACTGAAGGAACACGGGTGGGTTTTAGTCAGTAAAAGTTTGACACGACCTTCCGCTCCGCCCAGAGCGGGAGAAGTCATTTGATGATAAAACACTAATAAGCTCGTAGGACTATAATACTAACATCATAAATAACAACTTTTGTTGTATGACTTTTAATAATTCATAAAAAAATAATTTCATAATACAATTAAAAATATTTATTTTGATCGCTCTAAATTTGAACAACTCTACGCGGTACCAAAATATGTAAGTAGTTAAATAAACAAACAGTGCGTTGCGAATGCAGGGTCGCAGCGGTACTTACTACAAAATACAGATCTAAAAAGTGTTATTACAAATATTACAACAAAATCTTGAAAGTTTACTTTTGGTATTCTAAAAAGTCATAGATCAAAAGTGGTTGTACTAATATAGTCCTACCAGGTGTTAGAAAAATAACCCTGTATAATGTAATTATACAGTATGTTAATTAACGAAAGGCGTTCCCGTTAACCGGCAATAGTATAGCGTCCACATGCTACCAAAATATGACCATTCGAAAATTCACGAATAAAAATCTGCTGTTCATTACATTTATGTTCGCATACCTAGCTTAACAAAATGTAGGGAGCAGCAGATTTTTTTTCGCGAATTTTTAAATGGTAATATTAATTGTAGCATGTTTGGACTATTGCGGGTTAACGGGAACGCCTTTCGTTAATTAACATAGTGCATGTTAAAAATTATATTAACTTAATATTTCGTCGCTGCTCCTCCCGCATCTATCACAGCATCGCAACGGCTACGCATGGACCTAGCCAGGACTTCGCACAAATTCGAACCTCTGAATGTGTCCCAAACTTGTTCGCAATGTGTGACAAGTGCTTCCTTCGTTCTTTCTGCTCTACTATCCCATCTCTGGACCATTAAACCCCACAAATTTTCAATGGGGTTTAAGTCTGGCGATCGGGAGGGCCATGGCACTGTTTTAATTTGTGGTTGCCCTCGCAACCACTCTTGAACAACCCGCGCACGGTGTATCGGGCAATTGTCCTGGAAAAAATAAAATTCTGGCACGTCCAGTTGTGGATACACCGTGCGCACTGTGGGTACCATGATGGTTTGTAGCACCTCTAAATACGTTTGGCCGTTTGCCCTCCCTGGTATAAAAGCGAGCTCGCCTGGTCCAGCAGCACTCATCCAGCCCCACATGTTCACTACAATTCTTCCCGATTCTGCATTTGGGTTCACATTTCGAGGTTCGTATCTTGTGTTATCTACACGCCATAAATTCCGACGACCTTGTTGGCTAGACCTAAAGCACTTTTCATCAGAAAATATGGCGTAAGAGAAATCGAAGTCCCTGTAGTCACGAGCGAATCGCACGCGAGCAGCTTTCTGCTCCTGCGTCAAAATATTTTTTTTTGCGGGACGTCTGTGATGGACTCCAGCTCGATGCAACTCGTTTCTAATAGTTTGCATCGAAACTTCGTATTCTTGTGCGAAACTGCGAGTGGGTGTGAACGGGTTCTCTTCATATGTGGCTATCATATTATTTAACTCGTTTTCGTTTATAGCCCGGGGTCGAGGTGCACGAACGCGTTCTGTAATTTCTCCTTCTTCATATCTTCGCACCCAGCGGCGCACCGTTGTTATCTAACGAAAAAAAAAAAACAATCAGCATCGATTTTTTACATAATATAGGAACTAAGTATAATAATACGAGTACACTACAAAAGTCTTATTCAAAGGGCACAACTAGTACACTATAAATAAAAATTATAAGTATTGAAATACTTAAGGTGTGCATTTTGGTTGACTTCATGATAAATAAACTCTTAACTTTTCTATAACTAATTTAAGTAGTTATAACATTCATAACTATATTTTAAAATACAAGTTGTAAATGCAATAACTGAAAATCTCTTAAGGGGTCATTACTCATCATTATAAACAACTTTTACTATGAGAACCAAACCTGAAATCGCGATAAAAAAGCAGCTGGTCCATACATTTTGACGAGTTACGCGAACATAAATGTAGGGAACAGCTGTTTTTTTTCGCGATTTCAGGTTTGGTCCCATAGTAAAAGTTGTTCATAATGATTAGTACAATGACCCCTTAAGAGGTTTTCAGATATTGCAATTTACACCTCGTATACCTATGAGTAAGAAAAATGGCATAGCGTAAATTCCAACATTGTATGAAACTGTCCCAAGCAAATTTGTGCTTTATCTCTACTATTTAAAAGTGTTTATCCCGTGCGGGCTGGCAACGTGGCATTTCTAAAGGTTTTTCGTGGTTAAATACCAACGATCTAGTGCTTGGCCGAAAAAATAGTAAGTACTTGCTATTTTATCGGCCAGCCAAGCACTAAATCGTTAGTATTTAAAACTATGTGTGCTATTTTTTTTAAGTTTTTTGGTAAGTATTTACGAGCACTACTAACAAAAATTTACATTATTGTCAATTACTTTCCATCTGCAGTATTATGATAAAATAAATGTTAAAAATAATTATAAAAAACAATTATCTTGTGCTTGGGCGAAAAAAAAGTAGTAGTTTGAAATATAATGATCAAGCCTCTAGAAATGCGACGAATGCGCTCTGGTTTTTCTAATTAAAATGCGGCAACGACGCTGTGAGATAAGGCACCATTGTTTAGGTTGTTTTGGTTTAGGATTTATTATCGGGTCATAAAAGGCTCCAACAACGTCTTTGAAAGCAAAAATAAATAAAAAGAACAATCTTATTTGAATGCATTACTATAAGTAGGTAATATCTTATGAGACTTTTAAAAAGAATCCATCTGAAAGTTATAATAATTTTATTATTTTTATATATAAATCTGCCTAGCCTTTTCCCAACTATGTTGGGGTCGGCTTCCAGTCTAACCGGATGCAGCTGAATACCAATATTTTTCATGGAATTTGTTTTTAAATTGCAATATAAGGAAAAATGCAAACTATGAAATAATAATATTACTATCACTTTATTTATTTCTATATCTCTCCCTCTATCTGAATACAAAAACATAACTTACTTGCATGTTCAACTCCACTGCTATTTGGGATATATTTAACCCTTGTCTATGCAAAACAATAATTTGATTCCTTTCTTCCTGAATCAGGTTTCGGGTCGTCATGGTTGCACCACGTTAATCACAGCCCACACACAGTCCAGGATACAAGCTAGGGTCAAGAAGAGGCTTTCGATCACAGTCCGGTATACAAGCAGAGGTCACAGTTAGGCAGGCAATCAGTCCGATAGAAATAAACAGGTCGTAAAATGAAATGGCGATAGGAATTTAAGGGAAGCGTCAACAATTAGCGAGAGCAAATTGGCACTGCCGCGCTCTAGCTAATGTTTGTTGTTTTATGTTACTCGCTCATTACTCACACAAATGCATATTGTCTCTAATTGGGGGAAACTAGGAAGGGGTGTGGTTTGTCACTAGCTGCGCTCTCGCAGGAATATTTTCTTAAGTGAGCATGCTTAACTTGGGCCGATAGTACACATCAAGCTATAAATTTCCATTATAAGCTGATCTCGCATTGTATAGGATTCCCGTACAATGAGAGGTCAGCGTATACTGGAACTTATAGCTTGATGTGTAGCCGTGTGTACCTATAATCATTTAGTAGAATAGAAGCACCTTAGGGCCCTCGCCCACGGGCGACTTTTTGTAGCGATGCTCTCGCGCGTAGCATCGATACAGACGCGAAGCAGTCGCTAGCTGTGTGCCCGCGCCCACGGGACCAGATTCAGTCGCGATGCAAACGCGTTTCGGTCGCTATGCAAACGCGATTCGGTCGCGATGCAAACACGATTCGGTCGCGATGCAAACGCGATTCGGTCGCGATGCAGTTACGACACAAAAATACCTAGGATCAGTACAGTTGCAAGATGGACTCCGTTGAGGCAACATTAGTCACGTTGTCTTTGGTGCAGCTTTTACGTAAGCAGCCGAAGCGTAGGCAACGGAAGCAGCGTCAATATTGGATGCATCCATTTACCAGAGATTACTTTGTGGACATCATGTAACAACATTCAAAATACTCAAAAATTATGATCTTAAATTCAAAAGTTGTTATAGAATGTCATATTCGACGTTTTGTGAATTGCTTTCCATTGTAAAACCAGTGTTGACACGCAGAAACACAATGATGAGACAATGTATATCAGCTGAAGAACGACTAACCATGACTTTAAGGTAAGAAAAACCAAATATTATATTAATTATCTTTTAATGGTTTTGCACAGTGGTACTGAAAGTTGTGATTATCGTGATAATCACAACTTTAATCAGAATTTTAATCACAATAAAAAAAATACTTATTAACTATTCAATATATTATATAATGTATTGTAGGTGTTGTCCACATTAAAAAAAAAAAAAAAATCATAAACAGGTTTGTAATTCCTTAATTTTTACTTTACGGTGAATATAGATTTGTGATAATAGAATCTTGTGTAGAATCATCATTAATATAATTATATTCATTATCATTATATTGCAATGAAGCTGCAGTATTGATGTTGGCACTAGCAGGCGTTGGCAGCGTGTTGTTGTTACTTATTAGTTGCGATTGCGACACGCTACTTTCAGTACTTGTACGAGCTGTTGTGACGTAGCTTTGGTATCCAGACTGATATCCATAGTGTATGCAGACGTCTGTGCCATATTGTTATATTTGCGAAGCAAATTGATCATTTCGGCTTTTGCATCGAGTTTATATTCTTCCTTTATGGAATGAAAATGTGGAAAAAGAGAAAGTAAAAAATTTTGATCTGGATGTTGAATGGTTGGCGTGACTTAGTTCAATTTTTCAGTCAGAATTTCGTATAATTTGTTTTGTGCATCATCACTTGTTTTAAGCTTCTTTGATTTTAGTATTACAAAAGATTCCAAACAGTCTTCAGAGTCGGTTCCCTCAGTAACTGTAGCTCGACTTGGCGGTCTGATTTCGGTCAAAGGTTGTAAAAATGACAATAATTTATAGTACACATATTGTTATCTCGGTTTAGCCCCAGACCCACTGGAACAGTTCTTTTCCTTTGCCCGTTCTCTGTTATAGGAATCTTTTAAACATTTCCATTTTGTCTGGAGTTCCACAGCTGAAAAAATATATACAAGTTTAATCAACAGGACCTCATTTGACGAAAGTAACAAACTACAAGTGTAAAGTGCCAACACAGTTATATCAGCCAATCGCGTTGCAGGACCGCACGACGTGATTGGCTGATATGACAGTATTGCCACTTTACACTTGTAGTTTTGTAGCATGTAACTTTCGTGAAATTAGACCCAGGCCATAAATATAATGAAATCTTTAATAATTCATATTCTTTTTCAGGTACTTAGCAACTGGATGTAATTTCACAGATCTTCATATAGATTTTAAATGTGGACTTACTACTGCACGTAGAATTGTTAAAGAAACCGTAGAAGTAATACGGAATAAATTAAAAGTCATACCATGCCAGAACCAACAGAAGAATCACATTTAAAAACCGCTGAAGGGTTTATGAAACATGCAAGTTTTCCTAACATAATTGGAGCAATAGATGGAAAACATATAAGAATTATAAAACCATGTCATACCGGCTCAGAATATTACAATTACAAACATTTTTTTTCCATCGTGTTGCTAGCAATATGTGACGCTAATTATAATTTCATAGCTATCGATGTCGGATGCTATGGAAAGAGCTCCGATTCAACAATACATGACAGCAGCGAATGGGTTAAAAAAATACGAAAAGGAAATTTTAATATACCTCAACCGAGACCTACATCTAACAATGGAATACCTATACCGTTTTCATTAATTGGCGATGAAGGATTTGCCTTATCCGAACACTTGCAAAGACCATACGCTGGTAAACATTTACCAAAAAACCGAAATAATAGAATATACAATTATCGCTTGACACGCGCAAGGCGTTATATTGAATGTACGTTTGGTATATTGAGTAACAAATATAAAATTTTCAACAGGCCCATAAACGTTAATGTTGATTTTGCTACGAACATTGTTAAAGCGTATTGCGTATTGCACAATTTCATACGTAAGCGAGATGGGTACCAATTTGATTACACTCTGAGTATACTTGGATTCCAAGATTCACCTGCCAGTGATAATTTACATTTAATTAGAAGACGAAGATCAGAACTAGTTAAGCATTTATAATGATAAAGTACGTTTATTTAAGGTAAATATATGCAAAGTCCGACTCAAGTACATTGTAACACATTTTGTGTGTGCGGAGGCCCTAATAATAAAGTTAAATAAATAAATAACTTACCACAATCATTCTTTTCTTTATTGGTTTTTTCTCCAAATTCTGCATTAAATAATTCATTCTCTTCCCATGCCTTTCTTTTTGCAATCTTATTCGAATACTCAGGAAGACGTGAGTCCCATATTACAGGACGCTCCTGAATTGCCGTAATAAACGTTTAAGTGTCAAATGACTCCATTTTGCGCCTGTGACGGACAACAGCACGCACTCTGGACCTGTCTGTGTTGCACTGATGCCGGTTCCCACTCACGCGCCGCGCCACACTCCCTCCCCCCTCCGTTCTCTCTACCGATGTCGTCCGACGGGCGACTACGGGCGCGGGCGGTACGACTGTCGGGCGCGCGTTTGTTTCGTACAATCGCGATCCAGTAGCGCGACGCGGTCGCGCGTTTGTATCGATACAATCGCGATGCAGTAGCGCGTTGGCATCGCTATTGTAGCGCGTTGCAAATGCGACTAACACGCGTTAGAAGAGATGCTGTCACGCGTTTGCTAAACGCGCGACTGCATCGCTACAAAAAGTCGCCGTGGGCGAGGGGCCTTACGTTATTATTAAATTTTCATCCAGTAGGTTTGTATATCCACTACATAACTACTGAGCTACATACGGATGTAACAATTTTTTTTTAATTTACATGTCATAAGTACATTGTAACCTACTTACTGAATTTCAATACTTTGGTTGGATTAAATGCCCCTTTATTTATTAGTTAATTCGCGCTAGGTATATAAAGTAGGTATAAAACAGCCCTTAAACAATTAATCATGACCATTACATTTATAACAGATCTTCCAATTATGTCCTTCGATGGGTTCAGTACTCAACAGGCGAGAAGACGCAATTCTGATCGGTTCTTAACTCCTCGTGCGATATACAGGAACCCTTTCAGACACGGCAATCACCTCCTCGTCATGTGTGACACATACGATAAGAACCTGGATCCCACACGTGCGTTAAAACAATGACCTACTTACCTACATGCCTAGCAATATAAGCTATATACCGATGTTAGACCATCAAGAAAAAAAACAGAGACGTTCTTTCCATTTTCAAAACTGCCTTTCATTTAACCTTTTAGGCGAAATGAAACGGAGATTGGAAAAAAAAACTTAGCTACCTGCTTATCCTGTCTATGAACGCAAACGAAGTTGCGGGCAGAAGCTAGTTTATAATAATTAAGTACTTATTATGTATAGACTATATTATTATGTATGTATTACACTTCATCTTCTATATCTAGTATAATTATATAATATGTATCTAAGTATACCTACACTTAGATACATAAATAGATATAAAAGATGAAGTGTCATTACAATTTGAAATAAATCCTGAACAGGATACTTAGCTAGTCCGTAATGGAACACTGAGCCCTGAGATCCGGTATGCCCCAGGCATGGAAGGCCGAGCGAGACCCGGAAGGCCTTGCACAGCAGCTCCAAGTCTTCAGCTAATAGTTCGTAGCAAAGGCGTAGAGTACCTACCTACCGACTTACAAATAAAACATACAAAATATAATAGTTATTTAAGATACTAGTGCGGTAAGTTGGTTTTTTACAAATTAGTAGACGAATGTAAATAGTCACGAGTTCGCAAATACTGGCAATTTCCGCACTTGTGTCATACAACGTTTTTCAACACATTTGCGAGAAAATAGTACAATAGGTAATGAAACAACCCATCAAAACATTTTCAGGGAATGATTGAGTATTTCTTCGAGTCTTCCATGATAATTATAAAATTATTGTAAATCATTAAATAGCGCTCTCACGATTTTAGCGGCAAGACACTATTTTCTGCATTTTGCGCCTCATCAGAAGTAGATTCCATATTAATATCGGATTCCTCGCTTGAACTCGATCATATTATTATTTTATTTCTAAATATCGGTTGAAAAGTCGCAAGTCAAGACGATAATATGAAAAAATGGCGTGAATTTGCAAATGGAGACACGTGGGCGTGGTGAAAAATTAGAACTACACAGTGAGACAAACGTATTGAGCAAAAGCGCTTCTAAGGAGGTTTGATCATTCAGCTTTCTCGTAATGTGAAACTCCTTGGTGGAATTCTTATATATTTTTTATGGAAATTAATATTAAACCATAAAGGATACCTACCTACGCACGGCGCTATAAAATGGAGTGTGCGGTAAAACAGGTACTTAGGTACCTACATATTTTTCCGCACATTCCGTTGTATGGTGTGTAATTTTTAACTTTCGTACAATGTAGCTGCAGGTACTTACAGTAGGCTTCGTACGAGTAAATGCATTTTTGAGCAAATGTGTTGAAAATATCAAATACAGTGTTTTTTTAAACTGGGTCATTATGTATTTGTATGCTTAGCTATTCCGAATTCATGGGAAATTATGGGAAATTCTCAGAACCTTTAGGACTTTTGTTCTTTACTTGAAAAAAGATCTCTAGGTTCCTAAGACAGTTTCCCTGCATCTCTTAGGAATTAGATTTCCCCATACTGACCCAGTAAAAAAAAAGCTCTTTTAATTATTAAAATTATTTATGCAATACACAGCAACCAACCATCGTGCAAAGTGCGCAGACGCTTACAAGAAATGCAGGGAAGACGAGCCGTGGTTTGGTATTGAGCAAGAATTATTTTTTCTGAACCGCTCTGATGCGAGGCCCTTGGGGTGGCCGAAGGGTGGCTATCCCCGGAGAGGAGAAAATTACTACTGCGGTACTGGTGCCGATAAATTTTTCGCCAGGGATATTGTTAATGCACACTACAGGTAAGTATACGTTACCTAATCAGTGATAGGTATAGTTACCTATTTGCCTCAGATTTAGGTTGTTTCAAAAATAAATGTTCGTAGGTAAGTATAATTTACCGCTCTCATGTGATAGTCACTGATAGCCATAAAAAGCGGTATAAAAAATACAAGAAAAGGCAAAACGAATAATCACACCAACAGATCTTTAAAACTTCCCGTAAATAGGCCAAAAGGTGACTGAACAGCTCCGAGCGTACAGTCGAGTTCTTTAATATATGAGCATGCTTATGAATCAATAATACATAGGCAATGATAAGTTTCATAAAACTCTAAACAGCTTTGCCTTACAATAAATTCCAAACAATCTGTGACATCATAAATATGTGACTACATTATAGCAATAATATTGCTACAGACAGACTCTAAAAATAAAAATTGTGGGCAATCCCTTGTTCATATTACTTAGCGCAAAGTTAGGTTCACAAATATCTAAGCAGTTTTTCTATGAAAAACATGTTGACAATTTGACATTGTCTCGAATTGTTGTCTTAAATTCTTGAATATATTTTTCTTTAAAACAAATTAATTTTGAAGTTGTCAGTTATGACATTCTGCAAATACCTACTGGATAGCATCCTCTTCGTGGATTGAAAAATATTTTATAAATAATTTCCGTTTTATAAGGAAAAAAAGATTCATAATTATGTAGGGATCGAATAGACGAACATACGAAACATGTTATTGTCACTTTGAAGGAACAAGGGAATTCATCCTCGCATGCTCTGGGCGGAGTGGGAGGGCGTGTCAGACTTTTACTGACTGAAACCCACCCGTGTTCCTTCATTAGCCTGTGTGCCAGAGCCATGGTATCCCTTTCGGACAAACCCGCAACCCTGGCAGGCATTAGCCCTAAAGGCCCTGTCAGTTTGTACTGACATTTCTTTGAGGCGCGTGTGGAACTCAACGCGCTGTCGATCCGGGCCTGGTGCTTATCGGACGGCGAGCTACCCATTGCTCACCGTCCGCAAGCCCGCGCCTACGGTGGCCGGGAATCGGCCTGCGATTCCCGACGCCCAGGTCGTTTCCTGCGGCGACTAGGAGCGTGAGGGCGCGAATTTTGCCTCTCCCTCATGCGTTCCGCCTCCTCCTTCGCGAGTATTAGGTACTGCTTGAAGTGACGGCCCCCATGCACTCTCACTTTGAACCCTGGCCTGGACCAAGGCCAGACCCGAGAGATCACCGCCGCCGATCGCCTCCGTGAGGACATGGCGGGTCGCCGCCCAAGCCGGGCAGACCTCCACCGTGTCCTCCGGGCCATCCACACAGTGTTAACACCAGGGCCTTTCCTCCCGCTTTATCCTGAACAGGAACCACCCGAATAAAAAAATTATGCTCCGACAAGGCGACAAGCAAGAACAAATTCTAAGCTGTATGGATATTTATGAATCCTAGGTTGCACCAAATATATTGAAATCTAGAGTAGGTATTTAGATGTTTAAGTTCCGAAGAGTTGTCAGATATTTTTGTCTGCACTACCGTAACTTACATATGAACAGTTTTTATGATAACATTTGATTGATGTCTAAGTTTGTATAGAACTATATGATCATTTTAAAACTTACACTATTTTGGAAAATTGTTATTGCCAATATATTAGTGAACTCAACTGTACCTACCTTGATAGTAATGCATGACTCTTATACGTTAGACCGAAACTCGAAATCTGAATCACTATATCCCGAATGAACGCTATCCTGAATCACTCTACCCCGAATGAACGCTGTCCCGAATCACTCTATCCCGAATGAACGCTGTCGCGAATCACGCTATTCCGAATACGCTTCGGCAGCTTAATGTAACTTATTTTGGACCGTTGATCTACGACAGGGTTATGTAACTAACTACTAACTAACCTACAGATGTTGTCTATTTGCTGGAATTCCTCTTTATGGCACCAATGCCGAGATTGGGCCGAGCCAATGGGAGTACCAAGTTGGTCCATCGGTTGGGGTGAATGCTGGTGATGACCTATGGATGGCGCGCTTTATCATGGAAATGCTAGCCACGGAGTCCGGAGTCCAGGTCGAGATGGATCCTAAACCATTCGTGGGCTGGGAGGGTTCGGGTGCGCACATAAATTTTTCTACCAAACAAATGCGTGGGGACAACGGTATTGAGTAAGTGTTGTAGTTTGTTAGACTGATCCCAATATCTAACCTATCTCCAAACGTGAATACATACATACAAAACATCACGAATGTAATCCCCGAAGGGTTAGGCAGAGGTGTACATATTCATAGTACACCCACGTTTCGCCAGTTATGTTTAAGTCCCATGTAATAGGGAGCGAGCCTATTGCCATCAACCGGGCACTAATCCAGACTCCGGGCTGCTACTGAGAAATTCCTGGTGGAAAAGCTCAATAACACCTTGCCCGACTTGGGAATCGAACCCAGGACCTCGTGCTCGGCAGTAGCGTATGCAACCACTAGACCAACGAGGCAGTGAAAACTCTTTCTTTAATTGAATTTAGAGTTCAAACGTGCTGTTTTAGAATACATTTTATTGTTATGTACACTTAATGAGCAAAACATAAGCACCGGATTATTGATATCGATTTGCTACCCTCCAAAGTAATAGTAGATATAATGCCGAACTTGAACGGCAAGCTAAGACGCTCTCAGGCTACTTACCTTGAGAGACGATCTTCGCAGGGTGGCTGGTAGCAGCTGGAAGAGAGTTGCCGAGAATCGAGATGAATGGCGTGCGAGTGGAGAGGCCTATGTCCATCAATGGACTGCTGAAGGCTGTTTATGAAGCCCGAATTTATTTATCTAAGTACCGATTCAACCTCCATATAAGATTCGGTTTAACCAAATTATTCATAGTAGGTACCTAAATAATTGCAGGGAAATCGAGAAGGTAATTCACAAACTGGAAAGGGTTCCTCTAAAACACATCAAGGCTTACGATGCTCATGAAGGAACGGACAACGCGAGACGTTTGACTGGTTCTCACGAAACAGAATGTATTTCAAAGTTTAGTGCTAGTAAGTGACTATAACTAATATTTATGACCTCTCCTGATTCTATTATGTCAGAACAAAAAACAAGTAGGTAGGTATTGAATTTTAGAATGTAGAAAAGGCTCGCCTCCGCCTGAAGTCTACTTAAGCGGTCGACTTTAAATTAATTTGCATCCTTCCATGAGGACCTGCCTTATCATAAATATGAAAAACTATTATCTACTATGGGTCCAAATCTCTGCGCTAGAAAGGAGTTTAAAACGGCTGGCAGCCTGCTCACCAAAAATCAATAAAAAAAATTACATCAAGATGGACGGCATCATCAAACGGCCCGTCAAAATGTGGCGAGACGTCTTGGACGCGTACCGCAAGGGTGTTTCTTGGTGGCCCAGGAAAAGACAGCGTGAAAGAATTTGGAGCAGGCTTTTTCCCAGCAGTGGGAGTGTTAAGCAATAAAAAATAGACCTTTTCATATTGAGAGGATGATTAAAATGAGACTAACAAATGTAATCTACAAGGCAGATAATAAGTGGAAACGCCAGGAGGACGCCCTAGTAAGACATGTTCTTCAAAAAGGTGTGTGTATGACCAGGTGTATGAACGTAAAGGAAGCAAAAGGAGGATGTAAGGATCGTAGCAGGTGGTGATCTGTAGTTTCTGCCTACCCCCATGAGAAGAAGGCGTGAGTTTATGTACATAAATGTAGAAAAACTGTTGATAGGTATAGCGGGACGTTTCTGCAGCATCAGGATACCGCGAGTAGTCGCCGAAGATAAGAAAGGATACTTAGAGGACCGTCGACCAGCCTCCAACTGTGATCCGTACAAGGCAATAGACGCTCTGATGCGTACGTGCATACTGAACGAATACTGAATAATAAAACTACACTAAATTCAGAATCACAGATAGACAACCTATTGAGAGGTATAAACCTCCTAAAATGACCGGCCCTTTCTCCATTCTACAATTCCACAGGCCGCCAATACGTTACAATCTTGGACAGTAAGGTACAACACAAATAATCATCGCACAATGACATTCAGATATTTATTTATTTGATAACATAAAAAAAAACTCTGAAACGACAAATAAAAAAACAGGTAAGATTTCTAGAATAAAATTAATAGATTTATGCATACATGCATGATCAACATAATCTATAGTTCTGCCAAAATGATCCAACACAATCTTAATAATTCTGTTAATGACTACAACTAATCCAACATGCCAAAGTTGTTTTATTTCAAACCAGCCAAAACAGTTTAATATTATAAAGAACGTGCTAAAAATGCTTCGAATAGAATTACAATTTAATAGGTACTTCAAATCTCATCACCTACTTCTGAAAATGTTTTTTTTTTTATAGTTTTCTGAACAGTTGGCAGAACAAAGCCCTTTAGCGTAGCTACACATCTGCCGAAAATTCTCCTATCCTTATCACAATTGATTTGGGGTCGGCGAAACATGTCTTTATCTTCCATACTTCTCCGAATATTCCCGATCAGTTACACCGTCGTCAACGCTGTTGACGATAGGGAAAAAAATCTCATTCGTTCAGTGTTGACGAACGGGACTATTTTTCGACTATTCCCGATCAGTAATACACCTGTCGTTAACACTGTTGCCAATCCGGAAAAAAATTATTAAAACTTTTCTTCCTGATCGTACATATCGGTTCCGTTCGTCAACACTGTGAACGAATGAGACTTTTTTTCCCGATCCTCAACAGTGTTGACAAGGTGTTACTGATCGGGAATATTCGTTCAAATTCCGCCTGCTTTATTTATAGTTATTGCAGCTTGACTTATCATCACACAGGGTCAAATTAAATTAGTTAGCGAAACTCCGCAGAGGTGGTGGTATCGCTTCTAAACACATGATAAAATAAATAATAAATGAATAACGTGATTTTTTTTGTGGGTTCTTCGTCCGCGGTTAGTGTAGGTAGTCATTTGAAATATCAGTTTATAAATTATTTATTTCTGTGTAAACTTCACAGACGTGATGGGTACCGATATCTAAACACGATAAAACAGATTATCTGAACTCATACCTACTATAAGTAACAACACTACCAGCCGTCATTGACACCTAAAAATAAAACATCCAATGTTTTTATTTTATCATGTGGCTTATTGGCTTCATCGATTATAAACAGATGCTACAAGTCCCCTTTTGTACAGTAGTCAGTAGCGCCCTAAGCCTAGGTTCGAATGCACTATGGGACACCCTTAGCTGTGCTACTTAATTTATTCCTTTAACCCGGCGAGTGGCCCTGTTGGCCTCGCCAAAGCTCGGTTAAGCAGTAGAGGCACTTCAGAGCCGACAGCGACATATTATCAAAAAAGGCTACATCGCCTAGTCGAAACCGCGTAGGCTGGAAGTTCAAATAAATAATAATAAATTCAATACGTCTTTTGTGTCATAGGCATCCACAGAAAGGATTTTTTGGTAACGCTACCCCTAAGAGGGTGAAAAGGGAGAATTTTGTTTCATAATCATTAATTTTCGTGTGTTGATGTTGTCATGAAGTTTCAAGGAGAAAGTACGAAATCCACGTGGACGAAGTCGCGGGCGAAGACCGAGGTAATACAAAACTATTGCAACTTTCCAGTAAATTCGGCAGATGTGTTGCTAGACTTAGTGAACATAATGAACAACAAAACGGTAGTCTCAATGAATCACGTTAGATCACTAGGAACCCAAATCATAAAAATACTAGGAGACAGTCATGTGTGAACATCACAAAGATAATTTATAAATAAGCTCGCCGCATCAGCTCGACTCCGGATCGGCATAGCTTCAACCCGTTACGTTAGCGTTCTTTATTTGCAAGTCAACTGCAAACTGCAACGCCCAGTTATCAGCATAGTAACGGCATCGCGGCAAGCTAGTGAACCGCATGCGGTTTGTGGGAAACCCGCAGTTACTACGCTTCGGGAGCACACCGCGTTTACGGCCATCACTCACTTTACTTTAACCGCACAGCTCCGGCACAGCAAATAACTTGTCATTCAAGTTTTGATTTGAAATCAAATGCATTAAAGTCTGTTTTACGATGGCTATACAGAATAGTGGACAGCTTGCGGGCAGTGCGCTGCGCGCTCCCCAGCGAGGAAACACCTGCAAGCAGTATGCATGCCGACGCCTCGCCGTCCGTGCGGTGACCCCTAGTACCAACCAACCAACTACTTAGCAAGCGGCGCGAGAACAAGCTGTTACCTCACCGGTGGCATGCCAGCAGCGAGCGATCGTCTTGCTAACAGTGCGTTGGCAACAACCAGGTGGATATTTTCGAGTCGGTGCCGGGCCGTTACTGCGCCGGAACGGTGCGGTCATAGTGAGTGATTAAGGTTATCGCTCACTATAACACGCCACCGGAGAGGTGACAGCCTGTTGTTCACCCGCCGCTTATTAATTGGTTGGTTCGGACTAGGGGTCACCGTACGGATGGCGAGGCGTCGGTATGAATACCGCCTGAAGCGTTACTTCGCCGGGGAGCGGGCTACTCGCTAGAAACGCACGGTCGGTGCGACGTATGATGGCTTGCGAGCAGCGCACTGGCCGCGAGTTGTCCACTATTCTGTATAGTCATCGTAAAATATACTTTAATACATTTGATTTAAAATCCAAACTTGAATGACAAGTTAATTGCTGTGTCGGAGCGGTGCGGTTATACTGAGCGATGACCTTTAATCGTCGCCAACATCGAAGTATCGGTTGATGTGTGGTAGTGACGGTGTCTCGCACGCTCGTCGTCGCGGAGGTGCTGAGCCGCTCCGGTTATCTGACTGCATGCGTTCGGAGAACGGGCTGGGTGAGGAGACTCGATAAGTTGAAACGGTACTGATCCGCTGCCGAGCCGAGTGTGCAACGAACTTTACACATATAACACCTATTGATCGGTTTAGATATAATACCGATATGTACACAACATAGATTTACATGTAATACTATTGATAATATTGATTTGAAAAAAAATGTAAATTTAAATCTACTACATATTCAATGCTGTTTAGGTTTATCAATAGTGCTCATTGCATAAACAGGCCGACTAGATTCCCAATACAATTCCAATTTATATTTCCATGTCATTATACTGTTCCTGTAAATATTCCATACCTACAAACAGCATAGTGCAATGAGACCCTAAGGTGTCTCGTGACAATAATATCTTAACGATTCTAGTCATCAAATTGAATATTAAACATCTATTATAACTTGGCCATACGTAAACTAAACACACACTGTCGTGATTCCTCGAATCCAGAGTCAATACCGCAAAAGACAAATGTCAGAGCTAACTTAGCAAAACCTCTCGAACTACCCAGCACAACGAGGCGGATCTATTAAAAGCCCACACTCGATGCTTTAACTCTTATTGAGAACTGTGTTTGCAGCAAAACCAAGCGCGCGCGTGTGTTCCTGATGCACTTTACTGACAATCCATATAATATAGACACCTATAAAATTGAATGAGTTATGTACTATTGAAAAGTGTTAATTCTAAAGCTAACATATACAGAGAGTTAACTCAGTATATTCTAAACAATTAGCACACAAAAATAACACATTAGATAACATTGATACGGTCAGCGGTTATATTAAGATGCAAATTCAAACAGCTCAAACTGAGAATCTTTTGCCTCGACAGATTTCTGGTGAGCCTAACCTCTGTTTGTGGATTTTCTTCAGACAATCTCTCCTAATAATCGAATTTATTTACACTTGCCATCAACGATTTTCATACTAATTAGAGTTCCATTTTTAAAATTATTTTTTCATTAGTTTTATCGTCATTATATTTGGTAGATATTTCATTTTTTCCAGTGGCGTGTACTAATTCTGGGATTCTTTTTCATTGCTTTTCTTTTATGTAATGTCTTAATTCTACTTTTGGATCAATGACTGTTTCTCCTTCAGTACTAAACTCATATTAATTTATTTAGGTTGTGTCGTGAGGCTGCAGTGCTTCACAAAACATGTCATTGTATTTAAATAGACAATTATTATAATTATCGTAAAGTTATGAAATACAATGTAACGTAATGGAATCTATTACCTATATTCTCTATATTAATTCAGGATAAATATACACCGGGAACAATATTATATTAGGAATTTGAAAAGTATTCAAGTAGCTCCTTAGTTGACACACCGTTTTATGTTCAAACGTTATTCTTTCCAATCATGCACATGATATTTGTCGAGTTAAATGATTTAATAGTGTTATCTGCGTTAGGCAGCACAACAATAAATAGATAACAATAAAGCTTTTAGTGAGCCAAACAACAGCAGCTTCACTATTAATTATAACAACTTTATACATACAACCGAAATAAATAAAACTGTATCCAAATATATTTTTCTAAATACATTTTGCGGGCATACATTTTTGCTTTTATCAGTGTTAAGACCTGTGTGTTCTGATGAGCAGACCTTTCATTTATGGTTTATAGAAGTATAATGCGCGTATTCATAAGTAAGAATGACTAGTATTAGAAATTGATAGTTAGTAGTCATTTATTATTATTCTGGCAACGGAAACAGGACGGACATAAGTAGTTTCAGCATGATTTCAGTGAATTATAATTTAAGAAAAGTATTTACCAATATACGACTAATTACATCAGTCTGTATTATGTGAACAACGTCTCTGTGAAAGTTATCGAATATGATCGATTCTAAAGCACTGGACAGCCAATTAAATGGTTGTGATTTAAGAGTTTTAGATGGATTTATTATTCACAGACAATATTCAAACATTTTGAAACATGATTGACAACACCACAGCTGGTGTATCTATGACAACTTTTCATATCATTAAAGCATAACATTAGTGTGTTTTTACCACGGAGATATTTTATATTCCGTTCAACTCACGTGCTATGAAAAACGAAAATAATAGCAGCAATAACTAGCAAAAATACAAACGTTTCGTGTTAAATACTATTATGATTATGGTAAAACACCCGGTAGTCAGCCTTTTAGTGAGAATTTTAACATTGAAAAAATATCAGTTTAAGAATTTTGGATGTAGAAACAAAGCTTTGCAATTAATATAATGTGTATTAAAAATTATCATTTATAGAACAGATAAAATAATATATATATTAATATATTTATCTACACCCATGATAGAAATCCTCTATATAAGTTTCTGAAACATTTAGCTTATTGCCAACAATAAAACAACCAGTGGCGTAACCATTTTCATCCAAACGAGTGTTTTAATATTGTACTAAATTTAATTATACAACTCCTTTTCTCACTACTCAATTCGTGGTAAGTATCTTTATAAATTATAAACAGGAACATTGTCATGCACGCGCGTTTCAATACCACAGCACCGTAGTAAAAAAAAGAACCGGTCAAGAGCGAGCCGGACTCGCGCACAGAGGGTTCCGTACGTATATATGATGTTAATGATTTCTGAAAAACTGTGCTATTTAGAGACATCGTTTTATTTTTCCTGTAATCTTTACATACACTTCTATCACATAGAATAATTTCAGATTTTTCTCTATACAAACTTCGGAGATAATTGGGACGGTATTTTTTTTTTTATAATTTTCATCAAAAGTTAAAAAATATGATGCCTAAAAAAATGTTTGAGAATGTGCAAACAGCGCTCTTTCATATGATACCCCACATGCCCTAGTAGACTCCATTCGAATTATTAAGACCCGGCCCTGTTGCAAAAAAGATATATTTTTTAAATTTCTTATAGCATTAGTAGTTCTTGAGATATCCAGCTGTGACAGACAGACTTAGTTTCACCTCACCATAAGGGTTCCTTTTTACCATTTTGGTACGGAACCCTAAAAACATACAGGTTATTCGAATTCAGTCCGTATCCCGCCATATTTGTTTGATATTAGTATTGCAAAAATATATTTAAAGAGGATTCATAACATGGGTGTCGATAAAAGTCTTGTATGCAACTGTACATAATTAGGTATTAAAACACTCTTGCGATACGATTATCACACGAGGCGAATTCGAGTTTTAATACTCCTTATTATACAACTGTTGCATAAATAACTATTAATATAATATAGTTTTAAGTCTCAAGTGATAGTAATTGTATACCAATATATGCCATAGAAGATGATCAATATCAGTACTATTTATAGCGAAATAAAGCTTGAAAAGGTTGGCAGGTGCAGGGCTGGCTTCTGGGTGTTTTAATCACCAAATTAATATTTTTAACGAGTTGAAAGAGCTGCCGCTAAGCTCACTGTGAAGCGCATGCACAACATAATTGGTCTTGGCGATCACATTCGCTGATATCCTATTTGTTGGAAGCTGTGCATCGTCCTGGTGTCATTTTCTGATTGCTCCATGCCTGCTATGCCACATTGCGTGTCATTTCGCGTCAAAGTCAAATATGCTATTGACTCTGAACATTTTTCAACATGAGAATTAGCCTTCTGGCTTATTTATTTACAAGAGATAGAATCTTTTAATAAATTTTGTTTTCAATAAAAATAAATAGATCGTCCTACGTCACAAACAAAAATAGTTTCATTCGAAAATACGCATCTAATGTGTAACATCCCTAATTTTTGTATCAGACTAATTTTTTTAACATTGCAACTCCAATACAAAAGTTCTATAACGAGATGTTCAGTCATATGCTATCACTTATAAAATCCTATGTCGAATAGATGCCGATATTAAGGAGCTGCTTAACATAAACAAGCCATCACTAATTAAATATTATGGAGCTCAACGTGACTATGCTATCACTAATTAAATTCTAAGTCGATTAGATGCCGTTCTTAAGGAGCTTATTAACATGCATTATAATATTTTCAATGACAATATACTATACAAGAAGAATAATGAATACATTAAGTAATAACTCAAGTAACAGGTAAATGAATATTAATAAATGAATACATAATTTATGATTCTAGAATTATGAATTAATTATATACAATACAGATCATATTTTTACAAAGCACGAAACAAAAAATTCTTCAATAAAGGTATTTCCTTAATTATATAATAACTATATATTCTAATAAGAGTTAAATAGCTTAGACGTAAAAATCTAAAGGGGGATCAAGGGTCACAAACAATGGTATAGTCACTGTTCGTGTTTTTACAATGTATCCGACTTGGACAACGAGACGTTTTAAGCTCGATACACATCTTGATAGAAATGGTATTAGATCGACTCTAATACGGAAAAAAAAAATCGCTTATAGTTAGGGGATACCATAATTTGCTTATTATACTAACACAGTGATTCTTTAGTAACATCTACAAAGATAAATTTCATAGTTTTTTGGCTTTTCAAAGTCCACGCGTGTAACGGTTTCAGAACTGTTGGCTTATATAGCAAACAGTTCTGACACTGTTAACACTTTACCAATTAGTATGAGCGTTGTAGACGCTCACCCAGAACCAGACGCCTCCGATGATGATGACCGCTAGCGTGCAGCACATCAGGATGACGCAGCACAGGCGCTAATCACGCAGTCGAGGATTGATCTCCTCGAAGAACTCTATTAGTTAATTGTCCGGAGAGGGGGAAGCCGGAGGGCTGTCTGCGCGGGCGGCGAAGTGGGCGCAGTTGGCGATCACGATGTTCGCCAGCTTCTTGATTTGCTCATAGGGGCGCGGGTGGATTAGCAAGTCGTTCAACAGACGCAGGCCACCCTCGGCCTCCACCAGTGTGCAGTACTTGTCTGCTGGAAATAGCAACCATTCGCTTTTATATAAGAAGACTTAACTCTGATTTCCTATTATTACTTCCTTGAACTCCTGGTTCGTATCAGCCTATTAATTTTGTTGAATTGAATCTGTTGTCCCACGTCATCTTTACAATTTTCCCTTTTCCAACTATGTTGGGAACGCCTTCCAGTCTAACCGGATGCAGTTGGATAATTATCAATATTTTATATGGATGGACTGCCTATCTGATCTTCAGAGCCCAGTTACTGGGTAATACGACACCTTTTGGTAAGACTGGTTGTCAGACATTCGATATTCTGACTACCCATAACGACTGTCCAAGATCAACAAATTATAGCCGGAACCAACTGGGCTGTACGTGTTTTACGAGTAAATAAAGTGTAAAGTCAAAAATACAATAAAAAACCGGCCAAGTGCCAGTCGGACTCGCGCACGAAGGGTTCCGCACCATTATCTATAAAAACGGGAAAAAAATCACGTTTGTTGTATGGGAGCCCACCTTAAATTTTTGTTTTATTTTAATTTAATTATTTATTTTTAAAGTGAATATATAACTAAATATTCTGTGAATATTTCAAGCATCTACCTGTTGCCGTTATCAATATCGAGCAAAAACGAGCAAAAAAAATCACGCTGTGAAAATTTCAACTGTCTTAACTATAACGGTTCATGAGATACAGCCTGGTGACAGACGGACAGACAGACAGACAGACAGACGGCGGAGCCTTAGTAATAGGGTTCCCATTTTACCCTTTGGGTACGGAACCCTAAAAATGACTAGATTATTTTTAAAAGTGACAGCTTTCACCTGTCAGTTTCCTTGCCCTAGATAGAAAACACAAAATAATAATTAAGCACTAAAATACTTACGGTAGACAGAAGTCAAGTTGGCCAGTGCCCACACTGCCCAGTGCTGGCACTGCGGTGTGTGGTGGGCATTCAGCAGGCTCAGTATCGGCTCGAAGGAGCGATAGTTAATGTTCCGCTCGGCGCGCAAGTCCCACCGTTCCACGGCAGATGCCACACGATGCAGAACCTGGTCGCGGCCTGGATCAGACACGGTCCAGGCTTCCGGCCCATCAGACGCCATGTGGGCCAATACTCCAGCCGCGTTATAGCTCACCTGTGGGGTCAATGCTTACGTTAAGTTTGCACCATGAATCCTTAATAACCTTTTATTCCGTTACATATTACGTCACCGTGACGCATTACGCACGTTATGTCGAATTTTACTTTTAGAACATTACATGAAACTCGATATTTTTCATTGATTTTCACAAAGTATTTATAATTGATACCAATTTTAATGTAACCCTTAATAAAAAAAACCGGCCAAGTGCGAGTCGGACTCACGCACGATGGGTTCCGTACCATTATCTATAAAAACGGCAAAAAAATCACGTTTATTGTATGGGAGCCCCTTAAATATTTGTTTTATTTTAATTTAATTATTAATTTTTAAAGTGAATATATAACTTAATATTCTGTGAATATTTCAAATGTCTACCTGTTACCGTTATCAATATCGAGCAAAAACGAGCAAAAAAATCACGTTTGTTGTATGGGAGCCCCCTTAAATATTTGTTATTCTGGTTTTTAGTATTTGTTGCTATAGCGGCAACAGAAATACATCATCTGTGAAAATTTCAACTGTCTAGCTATCACGGGTCATGAGATACAGCCTGGTGACAGACGGACGGACAAACGGACAGACAGACAGACAGACGGCGGAGCCTTAGTAATACGGAACCCTAAAAAGAGAGTTCTGAAAATTATTCCTATTATGGGGCCGTGCACGAAATCGACTGATTTTAATCAATTTTGTTCATTGTTTATGAGAAAGGGAAAAAGGTCTAATTTCGACCAGTGGGCGACCACTAGTAACAGTTGCTTGTTACCAAGGTGAGATGTCAGATGACAACACATCATGTGACTACTGTAAGGCGTGCTCGTTTTATTTTTGTATTTATTTTTCTTTTTATTGTTTTTCGACATGGGTGTCATTTACATGGTTTTCGAGATCGCTGACAACAAAATTGGGGTCAAAATCAAATGTCAAGATGGCGCTACCGAAAATTTGCGAATTATTCGTAATGGGTGCCGTTTTCATGGTTTTTGAGGGCGCTGACAACGATTATTAACATTTTTCGTCATACATATTTGTTATGATCCCGAATCATGTTTTTATCAAGATACAACCTGAAACTGACCTGCAAATTAAAAAAAAAACGTAAGAAATATTGAATTACGCCAGCTACCGTTGCGGATCGACCTTAACTAAAATGATAAAATAACACTATGCAAATAATGACAATGTAATCGGCTTCAAGACACGGCTACGGTCATGATCTTAAACATTAAACAGGTAGTAAAAGAAAAACTCTATAACCTAAGGAAGGGTTGTGTTGGTGTACAATTTATTGATGCACATGGTGAAAAGCGATAATAAATAAATAACACAAATGCAACAAGGTAAACGTCTTATAGATATATTATTACCACAACAATATTGATAGAAACGACAATTAAAAACATCTCGGCCAAAATATTGAAGTACAGGCGGACCTTTCAAAACACGTCATTTTGACTGTAATAAGCTAAATTAAAATAGAAAATACTTGAAATAAAGTAAGGATCATTCCAGTTTTTGATATTCTAACACACAGCCGCAAAAACAAACAATAATTTAATTTTGACATTCTAAGCTGACTTATAGGGCTTCTGAGAGTTTATTTCTTCGATAGTGTTATTGGTTCAATACACATAACATTTATCGTTGAATCCAATAGCTTTTGAGAGTTCATCTAAGAACCTCAAAAACATAGCATACTTACATAAGTGTGCCAAGAATATTATGATGAAGAAAAGGCACTGCTGCTGCTTTGCTTTGTTTTGGCTATAACCATGTGAGATAACAGGCACTGGTATGAATTTAAACTAAACAGCATATTAAACTATTACAATTTTTTTTCGCCAATTTCATTAGAATTATGTACCAGCAGGCTAATTGCGTAATACGCTATCAGTAGCAATGGATTTCGTTTTGACAGTTCAACAACATTCATTGCGTTATTTACGTTGTTGAGCAGACATAGCGAACATAGCAATGGATTAACAATATACTTTAAAATCGTTCAGATTGTGATTCAAACTGTGTTACGCAATTAGGGTACCGTTTTACACAAATGTAGTCGAAATAAAGCAAAGAATTTTGCTGTTTTGGCGCACCTACTTGGTACACATTAGACATAGTAATTATAATTTCTTGTGTAAAATTTTTCCCTTTTACATTTGAAACTTATAGAATTTAACATTTTTCCACAAAAATAAGCAAAGGAAAAACAATTATGGCTGACAGATTACGTAAAACACTTATTGATGCCCACCTCGTTCTTCACGCCGAGCCACCTGCCGTCGATGAGTGCGTCATGGATATGCAGCCACCGACGAATTCGCAGCGAACGCCGACGCTGCACTCGCCATAATTTTTATAAAAATGAAAGATTTCTTTCAACTAACTCTTATTTACATTGCCTACCACTATGAAAGTCAAGTTAATAACTGTGCAAAAAACCCGACTGGTGGGCAACAGGGATGTTACGAATGTCATATTTTACACATTCGCGAATGCGAATTTTCGGAATGCTAATGTGTGAATGCGAATGTTTAGGAATAACATTAAAAAAAACTTCAATCAACTTAATTCATAATTTTTATTACTTACAATAGTAATATGAAATATATATTAGAACAGTAAACCAGTGTTATACTTATACAGTACTTATATCTAAAAGTCAAAGTTCAGAATAGGCTTATTATATTTCAGAAAAAGTAATATTGCCACCAATTCGCCTGTGAAGCGATTTCTAAGGGGCTGTATTGCTGTTTATGCCGTGGTCCGAGCGTAGAAATGAGCATATCGTGATCTACCTGGACATTTCACGATACGCCGCGATTTCATGATTTGACCATCTGACATCCGCCATTTCATGATTTGACCATCTAATATCCGCCATATCGTTTAACGCTCAGCATTCGACGATTTGTCCAGCGATACTTGGGCATATCGACCTAGGTACGCGTAAAATACATAACCCTGTGTTTACTAACCCGCGCAGTCGGGTAAAAAGTTTCTATTCGACCTATTCCTACTCGAATAATTCCTATTTTAGGGTCCTAAAAATACTAAATAGCCAAGTAGCTGCGACCAACATGGATGTAGCACTCACTAGCCGCTGCCACGGCACCGCTAGCTCGTTTCGTGCGCGGTTGGTCACAGTTCTAACCTAACCTAACCCATTTGGTCGGGGGCCACTAGCGGCGTCAAATGGAACTACTTTCGGATATGCCCAGTCAGCTATGAATATCGATAAATAGGTTGCTTTCATCGATTCGCCCGACATAGGTATACAGGGTGAATTTTTGAGATGAGGCAGTAAGGGTAGGTACCTTATTCGTTGTAGCTACAGGAAAACAGTCTTAGGAGATTGTCCTTAACTTTTTGATACATATTGATCTGCATTCACAGATTTTGAAAAAAAATTACAGTCAGCAAGAAAATGGGCAGTTTTCACAAGAACTTTTTTTGATGTCAATCGATCCTGTTCATTATAAGGATCAAAAAATATATTGGACCAACTGAGGTTTAAGTATTAGAAAACTTAAAACTTTTCCCATAAACGTAGGAATGATACTCCATGCTACTTTTTTACGATGTTTTTATTATACAGGGTGGAAACTTTCAGCGGGGCAGTAAGGGGAAGTATCCGTTGCAGCTACGCGAAAATGGTCTTAAGAGACTATCCATAATTTTTTATAGATTTTGAAACAAATGTACAGTCAGCACAAAAACTTTTTTCTATGCCAATCGATCCTCTTTCTTATAAGGATCAAAAACCTTAATTGGACCAATTGAGGTTTGAGTACTAGAAAAGTCATAAATCGCTTTCTTTTTTACCATTTTTTTTTAACATAGGCCTTCAAATGAGCTTAATTTCACATCTTTTAGTATCTCCAGATTCTACCTCCTAGCCTTCGCTTTCGCTTGAGGAATCTAGAATTCCTGCCAGGTTGCTTATAAGACTTTTAGCAGGTATTGTTGGAGGCTCATCAATGCTGCTTGCTATATATACTACTCAACTTTTTGGCGCCTGAACTTCTTGTTTATTTCGGTTTTGATAACTTGAATAAAGCTGATTATAATGTTAACAACGGTGTTGCCTTTCAGTAGGTAGCATTGTGTTCTCAAGACCTTTTTTCAATGTGTAAATAATCAGAATCACGGACGGAATTAAAGCGTGTGAGCTGCTAAAGTTGCGTGTAGATTCTTCAAATTGCTTAATTTTAGGCTGTACTCCATAGCTTTCCATTCTTCGGGTGATATGTTGGAAATATTATTGTCGTTATCATACAAGCACAAAGCATCTTTCGAACATATAAAACGTGTTTATCCATCTCGTTGAACAGTCTCTTATGCCCAGGACTGAACATAAATAAAGCAAAATGTATTATGAAGCTATAAGTGTCTCATAGCCTTGTATATTTTTGCTCATCGTAAAACTTTGTGAAGGGACATAAGACCCTTCTCAAATCTGATGACTTCAAAAAATAAATTCAAACCTGTCGATCGCGGAGTAATTCACTGTCTTCCAGCTGAATTTCGCAGCATTGGATTTCGGTCAAATGTAAAGACTGTATCCCAAATGACTTATGCCGCATTGTATAGAACGATGGATTTCTGTTGAAAACCAGGCAACATCAGAGTGGACCGAGATTACAGTTTACCTGGGCTACACTCAGAAATGCAAAAAAAAAAATAACCAGAAACACAGCCAATGACATTTTTGGGAAAATCACAACAGAATATTCATGAAGCTGTCCCACGCAGCACAGATACATTAATAAATATCATGTTCATTATAGTCTAGATAATATTCAATACGCTTTCAGTTGTAATATTTTATACTCTAAAAATACTACTAAAATCATATCAATTCATACATTAAGCGTGTACCATCATATTTCCAAAACTAAAAAAAAATATCTCCCCTATAATATAATCTTTTAAACTGAAATATTTCCTTCAAAGATTTGCCAAGTAACGAAAGCTGTGGTGGGATTTCAAATATTATTTTATTTTATTTATTAAGGGATAATAAACAACTACAACATATATAATACATAAAGTTAACAAAGTTTAAGTAGCAATGTCCACTGCATTATCCACATATAGGACATATTTATAGATCAGTGGTTGCCACTAGACGAGCATTACCACAATTAACAAATATTTAGAAATAAAGAAATAAGTTACTATATTATTTTTTATATATAATTATCTCTAGTTCTGTGCTAGGCCAAACTTTCCAATGTCCTTTGATCTGGATTTAGTCGCTGTTGGATTTTGGCTAATTGACCTTGGGCTATATTTGAATGATTAAAATTAATGGTGATCTTCTTACATTTCTGAATCATGTTCACTAGAAACTCTTGAGAATTCAATCCATTCTTAATATTTGTCTGTAGCTTATGAGCAGTAGTAGTAAAATCGGCCAATGTCATATAGCACGCTTCATATAATATTTGAGCACTCATCTCTCAGAAGTGTACTTGCACCTTAGTTATATTCACACAGCATTGATTCAAATTTCATCGAAATAGCATCACCAGATTATCTGCCTTCGAATTCCTCGCACTTTAAAACAACGTTTAAGCAGTTGAAGTGTGCCGTTATGCGGTGACAGTTTCACATTTCTTTCCCGGTGCCATGGGAAAAACTGTCAAAATAGCTCAACACAATTCTAAACTCACAAATTAGTTGTGGCTCGTACAGACTGGAGCGATATCGCGGGAGTGACGAGGGTCGCGCTGCCTATCGCGCCCGCGATGTCACCCCGTCTGCACGAGCCTTAAAACCAAACAAGCAATCACGTCTTCGAACCGCGCGGCCGCTGGGCGAGACACGAAACGACCAGCACACATTCGCATCGCTAGATGCGCATGTGAATGTCGATACGAATGTTTAAAATGATGCGAATCATTCGCTTAAGCGAAAGCGAATGCAACTATTCGTAACATCCCTCCCGTGTAGTGGATAAGTTTTGCAAGGCTGTTTATAGGCTCCGTTGGCTATTTGTATACCCACTTGTTTTGGCAAAATCATCATCATCATCATCTGCCTAGCCTTTTCCCAACTATGTTGGGGTCGGCTTCCAGTCTAACCGGATGCAGCTGTATACCAGTATATTACATGGAGCGACTGCCTTTTTTTTTGCCAAAACAACAGTTTGACAACCAGTCTCACTGGTTGTCAAACTGTTGTTTTGGCAAAAAAAAAGCAAAAATATCATCCGAATTTGATATGCGCTTCCTTTCTATATATTTAGCGCGTAATGTCCCACTGTTGGGCAAAAGCCTCCCGTTCCCTTTTACACACACGTCTGTCCATTACCATTGAATTAATATGCGCTTAATTTAATTTCAATGTATTTGAAAAACCAGGTGGAGTCAACATGAAAAGTAAGAGATATTGTTAAAACGTTTAGAATGTTTAACGAATAACTTTATTGTATTATTATTTTATCAATACTGTAAACAATGCTACACCATTAGTGACTAATCATGGACAACACCTGTTTTACCAACATTATGGAAAGCAATAAAGAATTGTTAATTTAACACTGTCATCTACTTTTCCAGTTGACTGCTGACAGACAACTATTTTTTTAAGGTATAATAAATAAGGTGAACGCCGTGAGTCCACTGTACAGTTGCGGTCTAAAAATGTGAATCAGTTTTCAATTTAGATTATATACCGTGTGCAGTAAAGTCTAAAATACTATATCTAGTTAGTACCGTTCAACAAAGGACTCAAATATTATTTCTCCATGAAGATGGCTTGAATATTAGAGCTTTAACACGATAACTCAATATATCTCGATTTACCGTGTCATGGCGAAGAAGGGCAAATAACTGATCATAGAAGCAATTCAGGACGTCGGCTGAAACTAACTGCTGCGCCGCGCAATTAACTGATATTGTTCGACATTACGAAAAGCACGGCTTCACACCAACTATTAATTTTACTACTTTGCATGATGTGAGTCCTCGGACGGTTCGACGAGCTTTGCACCGAGCGAGGCAACACTACAGACATCATGCTATTAAACTGGAACTCAAACCTCACCACAAAAACTGCACGATTTAATTTTTTCGCGACAATATTTTGATTAGTTGATTGTTATATTTACCGTCGAAAAAGCTTTTGAATCGAGTCAAATCGGACGATTAACTTTATGGCGTTATAATCGCACTCAATATGATGAAGTTCATATCGTGTCTCAAAATGAATTTGGTCGCATTACAGTAACTGATGTGCATGAGCCACGACGACGTCGGCTGCGAATAATTATGTGTCACTTTTGGAAGAGTTATGTTGATGCTGCATACTGTACGCATTGTGTATCCTGCAGCAGAATTCCCACAAATTGATTAAGTTCAGGATTATGCAAAGATACACACAGCTCGGTCTACTATGGCGTCGGTTCAACGTGCACCGTGACATTCGTCTCATTCAACGGCCTGGTCGGTCAGCAGATATTAACAAACGAAAGAAACCCTGAAGCTCTTAGATCACATTGTGCTGGGGTATGGGATGATATCAGAGGGACTGGTATGCGCGCGCCTTTTCGCATCTATGCGAGATAGACTACCTCCGTCATAGCTGCTGATGGAGGCTATACTAGTTACTAAAACAATAAATTGTTGATAGAATTTAAATATTAAATTTCCTTAACAAAATAAAGATGTTTTGAATTTCTATTTGATTATGTCTTCCTATTATTGCATTTTTAGTAATAAGTTCGACCTCGTATTAATGTCCGTATATGCCAGTTAAAATTTTATAGGTTCTACCCTAGACGACGTGTAAATAAAAAATCAACTATGCTCTATAGCTATTCAAATCATATATCATCGACCTTGTGACATAGATGTGTGCATGCAATTATAAGCTTTAAAGCATTTTCAGACCGCGACTGTACACTTTCCCTTCAAGGAGCAACGATGTGGCATGTTGCTAAACATGTTAGCTTTGTGTTCCAACAAGGCTAGACTTTCAGTAAATTTTGTCAACTTAGACTATGAGATAGTTTTGTAGTGAGTTTGCTTGTTTGTCTGTTTTCATAGAGCGAAAATCTTTCTTAGACGGTTTTGCCTCAGTTCACGCAAAATCTTAAGCGTCACGTGTTGCACATCAATGTTGTGGATGCAAGACATTAGTCGACTTTTTAACCGACTTTCAAAAAGGAGGAGGTTATTGATAATTGTTTTCTACATACCTGAAAATTGCGTATCATCATTGCTTGAATGGTGCCGTCTCGACCGCTGGTTACATTGCTGACTGCTCCCATACGTGCTGCCTGCTCCCATACCTGCTGGTTACCTTCTACACGCTTCGATTAGATAGATGGTGCGGTGAGGCGGTAAGATCAGTTTGAAAAATGTCTGGTAGAATGTTCTAGGACAGAGGTCTTCAACACGCGATCTGCGGATACTATACGGGCCAGCGGTAGCAAGGGCTTTTAATCGTTTTATTACCTACCTATAATTTCGTTACTACGTGCCGCTACAATGGCAACATTCATTTAACAAACGGGTAGGGCTAGTGGCCAGTAATCATAAAAAATACAAGAATATAAAATAATTCGTACATTGAAAAATTAAAGCACGTTATTCGTTTTAATTTCATTGATACGATGTTATGATCTGTGACCCCGGCACGAATCCTCAGCGCTACAATTCTTTAAGGTTGCTCCAAAATGCTATTTTAGAAAATTGTTAATAAATCCATATATAATAACGTTTAATTAAATTCAAATATCTTCATAAAAATAAAACGCGAAGCCGTATAGGTGTATTAAATTTATGTCACCATTAACGAATTAACCATTATTTATATTCAACGCTAAGTTGGAATCTGTTAAATGTTTCACATATTTAGGTCATATTGTGACTGAGAAACTTAAAGATGATGAGGACATTGAAAGACAAAGACGTTCGCTCGCTGCCAACAAGAGTAATATGCTGGCACGAAGATTTGCGAAATGTTCAAATCAAGTGAAAATGTTTAACGCATACTGCCGGAACCTTTAAACCTGTGCCCTATGGTACAAATATACGCTACGTCTTACAACACGTTGCGTTTACAATATAATAACGCTTCAGATGCATACTGGGTCTGCCGTGGTGTAGTGCGTGCGGCATGTTTGCCGAAAGCAGGGTAGACGACTTTTGCGCAATCATAAGAAAGTCTTAGGCGTCCTTTATGAACCGAATACATAAATCTGAGAAAATTTGAGAATCAGTACGACCACTATTAGGTCAGATATTGATAAATTGCTAGGCAGATGATGAATTAATGACAAATTTGACAGTGTTTAGTAACATTGTCAAACTTATCATTAATTCATCATCTGCGTAGCCTTTTCCCAACTATGTTGGGGTCGGCTTCCAGTCTAACCAGATGCAGCTGAATACCAGTATTTGAAATGAAGCCATTGCCTATCTGACCTCCACAATCCAGCACCCACTCTGGGCGGAGCGGGAGGGCCTGTCAGACTTAAAATGACTAAAACCCACCCGTGTTCCTTCAGTTGCCTGAGTGCCAGGGCCACGATATCCCTTTCGTACAAACCCGCAACCCTGGCAAGACATCGGCCCTATCAGGTTTCGCTGACATCTCTTTGAGGCGCGCATGGAACACAATGCACCGTCGACCCGCGCCTGGTCCTTATCGGATAGCGAGCTACCCATTGCTCACCGTCCGCAAGCCCCCGCCTACGGTGGCTGGGAATCGGCCTGGGATTCCCGACGCCCAGGGCGTCTCCTGCGGCGACTCGGGGTGTGAGGGCGCAAAATTTACTTCTCCCTCACGCGTTCCACCTCTTCCTCGGCGAGCATTACTGCTTCGCAGAAGAAGGTGACTGCCACCCATGAACTCTCGCTCCGTACCGTGGCCTGGACCAGGGCCGGACGCGAGAGATCGCCGCTGCCGATCACCTCGAGGACACGGCGGTGCTCCGCCCAAGCCAGGCTTTTCTCCACCGTATGCTCCACCGTGCCCTCCGGGCGATCTACACAGTGGTAAATACGATACCCCTTGGTAAGACTGGTTGTCAGACTTTCGGGCTTCTGCCGACCCGTAACGACTGTCAGAGATCCACCAATGACAGCCGGGATCAACGGCTTAACGTGATTTCCGAGACACGGAGGTGTCTTGGTAAGTAAAGATGGTCACCCATCCGCGGACCAACCGCGACAAGCAAAGCTTAACCTGATCGATTAACCCGTGTGGCTGTTACTTAGCCACAAGCCCCTAGCCTAAGCCCAAGTGAAATTTATCATTAATTAGTATCATTTGATTATGATTATCGGCCCGCGAATAAACCAAAAGCATATATTTACGGCCATGAGATCAAAATGGTTCAAGACCTCTGTTCTAGGGCTTACCTTGAGTGTTGTTAGCAAAGCACGTACTTCTCGGGACGCAGCATCCAGTCGTCACCTTTCCTTCTGGAAGAGCTCCGTGCTGCAATTTCTTTGATATGCTAGCAATGCTTAACCAAGACAATAGTAGAAGATATTTCAGCCAGAAGATATTTCTTCGTCCCTTTTAGCCCCACCCCCCCCCCCCCACACATAGTAAATGAACAAATGCGTATTCATAACCAGATGAAACGAAGCTGATTGGTAAAATGAGAATGATTGATTATTAGTTTATTAGTATTTGACTATTGTTCAATCTAAATTTTATATTATCTAAATACATAAATTACCTTAAAATTGTTTTAAATTATAATTAATTATTAAGTAAGGAACAAAACAATATATAAACAGAACCATCACAAAACCTCAATAGGTTGGACCGGATGTTGATTTAATTGTCCTAATTGCCAAATAAAATACATACATTGATTGAGTTACGAGTTATGACCTATCCGAAGCCCAGTTTGAAGTATGAAGGGAAACTGTGTCATACTTCTCTGCATTATTTGAAGGTTATTTAGCCCACTACACAGTACTAAAAACATAGAAAATGGTAAAATGTGATATAGGTGTTTCAGTTTGGCGCTGCTGCGAAGAAGAGGCACTTAGGAGCCTTAATATACCAGGGGGCCGATCGCGCTATTTCTCAACGTAATTACCGTTCGAACGGAACGTTTTTGGTTTTAGTTTAGTTTTGGTTTAGCTGGTGTAAGAAACGGTATCGCGCTTTTTTTTGTGAGAGTATTGTTCGATCGATTGTTCCTCCAACGTAACTTCCAAAGTAAAGCTAAATCGTTTCCGTTGAAATGATTAGCGCGATACGAAATGTGTCTAACGTAACGTTTTGGTTGTGGTTTAGTTTTGGTATTAACGTTCAAAATTAGCGCGATCGGCCCCCAGTTCACGGACAACGCAGCGGACGGTACCTACGTTATTTTGTAGATTCTTGCCGACGAAACATAAAATTTGTCCACCGCGGTAACCATAGTGTTGTCTATTTTCTTGGTCGCTGCTCTGAACAGAGCTTTTACAAGCCGCAGAGCAAGACTTCAGCTGAAAAACAACCTAACGCACGGATGTCGCTCTGCGGTCTGTAGTGTTAAAACGCTTTGTAGGAAAAATATATAAAGTCATGATCCTGACCTCGATGCCGTCGCTGCACGAGTCAAGCAGCTCGAAGAAGACTGTCAGGAACAGCTTGTTCATCAGTTGTGGGCGCAGTAGTGCTACCTCGGCCACGTTGCCCAGGAGGCCCATCATGTTGCGCAGCAGCTCCTCCTTGTCAGGAAATACCTGAAAAATATTACGTTTTCGATGAGTTTACGTAGTCAAGTGAAAGTAATATTTCTAAATTATTTAATCACCACAGTTCTCAAAACGGTGAAGGAAATCTTCGTGAGGAAACCGGCATATCCTAGAACTAAAAACTCGAAGATATGTGACATCCACCGATCAGCACTGGGTCTGCGTGGTGGATTACGGCCCACTCCCTCTCACAGAAAGAGGAGGCCTGTGTCCCAGCTCTGGGAACATTATAGGCTGATTATGTATGTTCTTTGCCACTCTGTGACATCTAAAATCAAATGAATCAAAAGTAAAAGACTACCTTGAGACAGGCCAGGAAGTACTCCATGCCGCGGTTCTCCAGGAAGCGCTGGCAGTTTTGTGGAGTCTCATCAGTTACGTTCCACATGGTAGACCAGGCCACTTCCAGCACGTCATCGCATATACGGCGCTCCAGGCGGTCAGAGATCAAGTTCAGCATTTTCTGAAACAATCGAATATCGACTGTGATACGTCTTCTTCTCCGTTGGTATCAGCAGGAACAGTATGAGGAGGTATGAGAATAGCTCATGCCGTGGTCAAAACCACGGTCTTTAATTTGGTAATATAGGCAGCCAGCAACGTAGAGGCTTATTCGTTATGTTGTAAACGGGCGAACCTTTTTTTTTTACGTGAAATGTTGGTTAATACAGGAGTCTGCCTATTAGCCTTATGGCACAGAAAGTTCTCAAACGCTTTTTCTAGAGCCCCCGTTACCTTTTAGGGTTCCGTACCCAAAGGGTAAAACGGATAAAACGCAGTGCCAGCACTGGGCAGTGTGGGCACTGGCAAACTTGACTTCTGTCTACCGTAAGTATTTTAGTGCTTAATTATTATTTTGTGTTTTCTATCTAGGGCAAGGAAACTGCAGGTGAAAGCCGTCACTTTTAAAAATAATCTAGTTATTTTTAGGGTTCCGTACCCAAAGGGTAAAACGGGAACCCTATTACTAAGGCCTCCGCCGTCTGTCTGGCCGTCTGTCACCAGGCTGTATCTCATGAACCGTTATAGTTAGACAGTTGAAATTTTCACAGATGATGTATTTCTGTTGCCGCTATAGCAACAAATACTAAAAACCAGAATAACATCAATATTTAAGGGGGCTCCCATACAACAAACGTGATTTTTTTGCCGTTTTTATAGATAATGGTGCGGAACCCTTTGTGCGCGAGTCAAGACTCGCATTTGGCCGGTTTTTATGATACGCTACAACGCAGATTGACCGCAAAAAACATTAAAAAATTACTTCGAAATTCGAACGAACACATCAGTGTGAGTCTTCTTATTGTTCACATAATTATCAAGATGCGAGAAACTAAGCTTAATTTTCACATCGCTCGGTGGGTTAAATATATAAAAGTTTAACGTTAGGTTTACCTCTAACTCTTGGTGGAGCAAGATGAATTTGATTAATTTCTTTTTGTGGGGTGCTCTATTTTATTTTTATATTAGCGGTGATATTGTAAGTACTGACCTTTTATCCGTAAAAAATACAAACTAGCACCTACCTTTAAGACGGTTGGGGGGGTGAAAGTTACAGATTTATTTTGTTGTTTGTGTGCAAATCCTAACTTGCATATCAAATTTCAGATTTCTAGGACTTCGGGAAGTACCCTAGAGGATTTATTTTATATACAGACCTGCACCCCCATTACGGGGGTGGGAGGGTGAAAGTTACATTTTCATTTCTTCATTTTTTTGTTGTCTGTGTGCAAATCCTAGCCTGCATACCAAGTTTTAGCTTTCTAGGACTTCGAGAAGTGCCCTAGGGCTTTTAATGAGTGACTGAGTAAGTCAGTAGGTTAGTAGTGACTGACGTAATCAAATTATTTTAGGTATTAATAAAATCCAAAGTATATACGCTAGACAATGTATACTTACTGCGTTTTATAAGTCTGCTAACTACATTTTATCCTGAAAATTTGAGCTCTCTAGCATTATCCAGGCCGAAGCTATAAGGCTTTGAATATACGATGAAACGCTTCGAGGAAAAACTAGGTAGTGATTTAAATTTTTGGCTCGTCTTGGCGGGGGCACTACCGTGCCCCTAGATTTTAGCCAGTTAGCAAGGTGGTAGCGCGACTGACTGCCCTACAGGATATAGTGGATGTCATTAAAGTAACCTATTGCGACTCGTGGAGTTTTTCAAACCATCAGAGACTTATTACATTGCTTAAAAAAAATCAGTATTAGGCACGTGGCATGTGTTCAATCTGAAAATGTTTTCATTAAAAACATAGGTAGGCTTTCAGTTCAGTCGTCAAGAGAATACTATTAAGAAATTACCTACCCTACATAATTATGTTATTGTATTTTTACGCGTGTCTTGATTTAACCTTCCAGAAAAAGTATCGTTATTTTACTTTATGTGTAGGAATAGGAACCGTCGCATGTGTGTATTGATCAAAATTATCCTGACGGAATCTGAACTGATCAAAGTGACTTTTAGGATACCGTAAGAATACATACGGACATGACACATGTCCCAACCTATCTTTTATGCCCAATGTGGATCAACTACACCTAACATTACGCATGGAAACTCCGAAGGTAGGCACCTTCGGAGTTTCCATGCGTAATGTTATGTTTCAAGTCCTCCAATTAAGAAACGTGTGGTGTCAGTCAACATAACAAGTACTTCAGTGTAAGTCTACTTTGCCATGTTGCATTGAAACGGCGAAGTTCATTAAAAATTTAACGTTAAGCGAGTATTTCCATGAACCGCATCGATTGCTACCGCGCTGCATATTGTATGTAGCTTCGGGGCACTTCGACAACGTTAAAAGCAATTTCTTACCACTATGTTGCATAAAGAATTAAGTTCTAGGTTATTAAGCTGCAGTATGCATTATTCTAGATCGGCGTAATTATTATGCAGTAACATTACCTACCTACGTTTTACGTTGTCGCGCAAAGACGAACGGTAAACATAATTAATTTCAAACAAACAGAAAGACCGGCAATATCGACGAATCAATAAATTCTTAATTTATAGAGCTTATACAAAAGCTTGAAGAAATACGACAATAGTTACAACAAAGCATGTGAAAAATTAATTAAAAATCACAATAAGCAAATAACAAAGGAGTGGCGAAGAAATTTAATTCGAATCAAATATCAGCACTGAGAACTGAGTGACTGATTTTTTATGTACGCTTGGTACACCTAAAAAACCGGCCAAGTGCTAGTCGGACTCGCGCACGCAGGGTTTCGTACCATTATCTATAAAAACGGAAAAAAATCACGTTTGTTGTATGGTGCCCCCCCTCCTCAAATGTTTGTTTTATTTTAATTTAATTAGGTATTTATTTTTAAAGTGAATATATAAATAAATATTCGGTGAATATTTCGAGCGTCTACCTGTTGCCGTTATCAATATCGAGCAAAAACGACCAAAAAATCACGTTTGTTGTATGGGAGCCCCCTTAAATATTTATTTTATTCAGTTTTTTTGTATTTGTTGTTATAGCGGCAACAGAAATACATCATCTGTGAAAATATCAACTGTCTGACTATCACGGTTCATGAGATACAGCCTGGTGACAGACGGACAGACAGACAGACAGACGGCGGAGCCTTAGTAATAGGGTTCCCGTTTTACCCTTTGGGTACGGAACCCTAAAAACGCACTAAGCGCAGCGAATAGATGTTCATTCACAGTCATTATCAAACGACCGATTGAACAAAAAAACTGTAATTAGCATTGCAGTCTTTCATAAAATTCAGGTTTCAGGTACGCGCCTGATGTTCTGTCTCTAGAACTACACCCCATTTAGACAACATTCAAAATGGACTCTGTTCAAAAATCAAATGGCGTTGGTAATGAGGAATAAACTCACAAATCGCCAACATTTTGCAACGACATTGTTTCATATGATAGTTGAATTGTAAATAAAAGGGCATGTCCAGTGAGTCAATGAACGATTGCCTAGGTAGTCTCAAAATTAATGTTCAGTAAAGATTGTTATATTTTTACAACGGCTATATTTTACGGCTATATTTTCTAGTTTGTCAATTAATAAGCTTTAGGAGTCTCTTACGAAAACTGATCAAAATATGGTTTATACTCCTAGGATAGTAGTATGTTCGTTTTACTATAACGCCATATATTGTGAGTGAACACAGGTACTAACTGGTGGTACTCCAGTGTGAGATCAGTGAAACATTTTTTATTTTGTTGGTCTAACAAAAACTGTTAAACAAAATTCTGCATCTGTATTCAGATTTTTGGTTAACATTTTTTTTATTGTAACAAAGCATTTATTCTTTATTGCATATTTACTTGAAATGACTTCGTATTTATATTTTGGTCTCATTCCTCAATAGGTATCTACCCATTTTTATTTATCTCTAACAACACACATCAAAAAAATCTAAGCAACATGTAATGGTTTTGAACTTTTGAACGATTTTTACTATTGTAGTATATTGATATTTCTTTTATAAATAATAACTAAGCATTTTTTGATGCATTAGTGACTAAGGCAACAATATCTTTCATTCAATTGTTTATTTAATCACAATAATTAACAATATGGTACCGTAACATACGTGGTATAAAATAACGTTAAAACGAAATTAAACTTTTCATGTTTTACAAAATTAAATAACGACAGCTTTTAGGGTTCCGTAGTCAACAAGGAACCCTTAGAGTTTCGCCATGTCCGCCCGTCCGTCTGTCCCCGGCTTAGCTCAGAGACGCTTAGTACTAGAAAGCTGTAATTTGGCATGGGTATACATATTAATCACGCCGACAAAGTCGTAAAATAAAACCATGAAAAACAATTTTGTTTCAGGTACCTCCCTCCCTTGCACGTAAAATGGGGATAATATTTATTTTTCTCGTCTATTCCATGGTGTGGGGTATCGTTGGAGAGGCTGTTTAAAAATATTGTGGGTTTGTCAAAACCATTTTTCAATTCAGGGATCCGTTTGCTATGCTTGATATGCTATGCTTTAAAGTGCTATTTTTTGTTAGTCAAGTGTGTGTGTCCTTGCCAGCTTAATGGTTGGTTTTGGATATATGAAAAAATTCATGGCAGTAGTAAATATAAAGAAATTAAAAGGAAAACTATCACAGTTAAGTAGGCTTTACAAGTTAACGAGTAATAACCGACCAACTTAAATTTGCAGTTGGAGAATTGACTGTAACGTATTATATATCAATGTATAGGAGAGCATGTTATTCAACTAGAATGTTAAGTTTGTCTTTGGGATAAATTCATCCCAATTACGGAACCACTCATTGTGCGTGGTCCGACACGCACTTGGCCGGTTTTTTTAAATTATATCGCCACATGCGAACTACGCGTCACACTGACGTCAAGCCAAATCTTGCATCGCGCAAGCAAAAAAAAAAAAAAATAATTGACACACAAGTTAGTAAACATTTGTTAACAAACAGGAACAATGTTAATTGAAGGAGTGCGCGACTAGCATATATACAACGTCCCGACATCTACCGTCGGGCAGTTCCCCGCCAGACACGACACCCGTCTGGTCGGAGGATCCTCCCTTTTCTATGGAGGATGAGTGAACTTTACACCCTGTTCCTCATGCCTCTAAAATATTATTCCGGCTAAAGCCCAGGTTAAAATAACTGAAAAAACAGTATGTTAATTACTTCGGCTTTTCTTATAGATGCACTTCCTGATTTTGACGATCCATTGTATCCATAATCACCCGGTACCCATAATAACCTACACATACCTAGTTTGGGAACAATAAATTAAGTAAGAATTATTTTTAATCAAGTGAATTTTTATGACAAAATTATTTTTATACAAAACATACTTAATTACATAAGTAATTAAGTATGTTTTGTATAAAAATAATTTTATTTATAGACACGCCAATAGGTTACGTTAGGTTTTTATTGACCTGCAAAACAGTCGTGTCGCAGAAGGAGGCTGCGGAAAGGGAGCGGAAGATCTCGTCCGCTCACCCGGCCTGCAGCAGGCGCACTGGGCGTCGGCTGAGGGCAGATAATGCCCTTTCCCGCCCCCCTACAGGGACGGCAGACTCAGGGACGTCCGCCGCCCCCTATCACACTGGACCCGAAAGGGGCGGCGCGTAGTGTTCCACTTGCGCCCCTTTCAGACATCGCGGGGGTAGGGGGGGGGGGGGGTCCACCACCTCACACACCCCCCCAGACTTGACCAGACTTGAGATGGCCCGCAGAGGCGGACTAGCCGGGGATCACGGGAGTAATAACAGATCCCAAGATCTCCGGTGCAAGTGTGGGAAGAGAACACTGGGGTGGTTTTTAGTTAGTAAGAGTCTGACAGACCCCTCCGCCCGCCCCAGGGCGGAGGACATCCATGAGGATTTTCCGCCCTAGTAGCAAAAAAAAAGGTTTTTATTGACACGTGTGTGTAATTCTAAGATAGAACACCATTACTTTTTAAATAATCACTGCTTATAAAGGAGTGTTATTTCTTTGACAATGCATCTAACATTAGTGGGGGTCACCTACTCTTGTGTAGGGACCAGAGGCAGGAATATTTTTCATAAAATCAATAATCCAAATGATTCGAGTCAAAGCATGTTAAATAAAATAGATTTTTGAACTAATATTTGATATTACCGGTTTTAATTGTGTTTAATTAATAATAAGTATAGGTTTATCACAGTTTACAACAGTCGTCATTTTGTAATTTTTGTCGGAAAAATGGATTTACGCACATAAACTGCATAATGTCATTCTATACTGAAGTAGAATAATGAACGTTCTACGGTTGAGCTGTTATCTAAAAAGAGCAACTGATATCGATTTTAGTGTGATAGGTTCGAGAAAAAATCAATTATCGATTATCGCCTTTCACCATCCCTACTTGCACATCTCACGCCACGTCAGGTTTCATTGCAGTTCCCAACCCACGCGTGTTGTTTTTACCCGTTCGTTTTGTACTGTGCGATTATTGTGTTCTATTTCTTACGACCATTGCTATCCTTTACGAACTGACATCTTCAAAACCCGATTACCATTGCTATTTTATAATCTTTTAATCTTATATTTTGAATTGTTTTTTTTTTATTTATTTATTTTTGTTTTTTTACATTGTTCTCACATAATAGAAGCGACAAGAATAATGTACCCAGGATTTTGTAATATCTTGATTTAAAAGAGTGTCCTTGGAGTTTCTTGCCTGTTCTTCTCCATAGAGATCTACGTTTTGGAATGGGCAAATAGCTTCCACTTTCTGACTAACTGACCGACTCTTTGACAATTCAAAAGTGCCTGTAAATGGTTTATTTGAAATAAATGCTTTGAGTTTGAGCTTGATTCATAAAAGATTCATCTGTTTTGCTCTACGATTCGGTTAAATGGATATTATGATGAGGAGCCTGAAGTGTGGCATATCCGTAAGGCGGGTTCAAACGCATATTATGTCAACGCAAACCTAATCCCTGCAAGCGAGACTTGCCTGATGATTGAAGTTAGGTACATATACTACAATGAAATAATACTATTTAGCAACAAGACAGCTGTTTGATGATCAGTCTGACACAGCAGTTTGATTACAATGTGAGCCAGCAAAGCTGCGTTTATATGGTGGTTTACATGTCCCAACCATATGAATACTCTATTATGTTTATTGCTAAATATGGCTGGATAGGATAGTGACTATTAGTCAAGTGTATACAAACAAGTCTGTACTTTCATAGAATTTTATATTTCAGGTATTTAAACAGTTAAAGAGTACAAAATAAAATTATATTTTTATTTTTCAGCTGCCATTAGATGCATACATTTACCCCTGTTTCAACTTATTGAATACCGAACAGGCTGACATGAGAGATTGCTAGGTCATATAATGGTATGGCGCCAACTCCACGGACGAGAGAATTGGGGCGATAGTCAGGCTGTGCTTTCAAATTATTAAGTCGTGGGTGTGGTCTCTCAGTCAGAGGACTGCGTTTCTATATGATCCTTGCAGACAGCCCATTACTACCCATTATTTCCTATGATAATTATATTATTGTAATTTTTTTATATTGTCCATCTTTCCTACAATTTTTTTATGTATTTATGAAAATTAAAATAATTTATTCGTTAAATAATAGTTTTATTATTCAGTGTAATCCTTATAATATAAAGCATTATTTTATTTTATATTTTTATTTTATTCTGTTTTTTTTTGTATTTGTTGTTATAGCGGCAACAGAAATACATCATCTGTGAAAATTTCAACTGTCTAACTATCACGGTTCATGAGATACAGCCTGGTGACAGATGAACAGACAGACAGACAGACAGACAGACGGCGGGGCCTTAGTAATAGGGTTCCCGTTTTACCCTTTAGGTACGGAACCCTAACAAACTAGCGCCTCAATGGCGTGTCGAATAGTAGAAAATCATTCATATACTCGATAACCACAATGCCTAGTAGCGCCATCTCATATCGAAAAGCAGAGTTATTTAATGAAAACTTATTTTTATTTTTCTCAATTTCCTGATCTTTTAAACTCATGAAACTTTTATATCTGTAAACTATAAAATACAACAACTGCAAACGTAAAACAATATTTGCACATTGATTTTGCCACCTAAGTAGGCGCCCATAGTCACGCTGGTCATGACTTTTATCAAGCAAGAAAAACACATGAAATCGGGAAAAGTAATTAGCTTTATATTTTAATGAAAACGAAACACAATCGAATAGTTTATATTTTTTAAATCAGCCATAATATGTTTCCGAGAACAAAATGATTGTAAGTATACCAAACTATTTTATTAAGAAAAAAATAAAGTATCAATTGTAAACATGCAGTTTCTGTAATGATGCGTGTTGCTTAGGCTGTTTTGATGTGTGTATTTATTCCTACTGAATTAGGATTAAGTAAGTAATTATTGTAAGCAAAACAGAAAGTAACTTGTTGTCAAAACAAGATGAATAAACAGGAAGAATTTATTTAAAAAAAACCGGCCAATTGCGAGTCGGACTCGCGCACGAAGGGTTCCGTACCATTATCTATAAAAATGGCAAAAAATCACGTTTGTTGTATGGGAGCCCCCCTTAAATATTTATTTTATTCTGTTTTTTAGTATTTGTTTTTATAGCGGCAACAGAAATACATCATCTGTGAAAATTTCAACAGTCTAACTATCACGGTTCGTCAGATACAGCCTGTTGACAGACGGACGGACAGACAGACAGACAGACGGCGGAGCCTTAGTAATAGGGTTCCCGTTTTACCCTTTGGGTACGAAACCCTAAAAAATACCTTTTCTTTTGTCCTTTCCAGACTAACTTCTTAACTAACCCCTTATCCATATATGACAAATGTAAATAAAACGCGCGAACACGTGATCTTCGCTGCGACTAACGGATCCGCCGTATGTGCATACTAATATATTGAATAAGTGTCCTGAAACTCGTACGATGGTCTTCAAGTACTTTGAAGCCCGCACAAACAAGCGATGATCGCTTTCTATTAGAACAATTGGTATCGTGAAACTTCCTCCTGATATAGAACGTGCCACTTGCGTCGTTTCTCAGGACTTCAGATAAATTCTCAACAGATACTGACTGATGCCAGGGGGTCTACTCCGAAGCGCTAAACGGAAATATCGGCCGAATGCTCGGCCGTTTTATAACTTCCACAGTTTCCTTTCTTTTTTGAGTCCTTACCCGACTTCAAGGCACAGTTTTGACATCGGCTGTCTTTTCTTTTTTTTTCGCCGTAGTCAGCGATACTTAGCCGTAGTAAAGAAACGACCGAACATTCGGCCGATACTACGGTTTAGCGCTTCGGAGTAGACCCCCTGTTTTCTAAAGTCCACGATAAATAGGGCTGATACGGATATGGGGCCACCGAACAAAAATTCGTAAAATGCTATCCACAACCTTAAATCAAATCAAAAGTCATTTATTCAAACTAGGCTGAGAATCAGCACTTTTCGAACGTCAAAATTACATAAGACAGTCCCCCAAAAACGCCCACCCTTCACCACTGCCTAGTGCTTCAGCTGGGAAGAAGTGGCGCAACAAACTCCCCAGCAGCACAGCTGTCTGTTCAGATATAAAACCTGAATTGAATCTATACAATAAAATGTAAAATAATTTGCATTACGCAACACAGAACATTAAAGATATTTATATTATTTGCCTTATGATAGCTAGCACACACCACTATACCAAAAAAACATAAAAATCGTCAAAAAACTATACTCAAGCAGAAATAACGTAAATAGAACGTACTTAAATATAAAGCCTCCAGGCATAATGGGCGTGCCCGCTTACATAAAGCTATAGCTGTAACTCGAAGTCACAAATGATAAACTAGCACCATCGAAGTAAAATAAAAAACAGTTAATAATTAATAACAATAACAAAACCATGGTCAGCCAGTCACCACAAGCAGCACCCGTTCACGAGCATAACGCAAAGATCAGCCATCACCCCCCTCCCATATTTGAGGGAAGGAGGCAACCCGACCCCCGACGCTACCGCAACCAGTGACATCTAAGGGAGCACGACGAACTTGCTGCCGGTTGCTCAGGCAAGAATAATATAATCAATTGTCGAGGTCGCTAGCTAACCACTTATTGCAATACAACTCATAAAAAACTTTTTCATGAGTATATTATGTCACTAATAATACATTAAAAAAAAAAAAATACTGACACAGTCAATAAAATAAACAATTATGAACTCATATAACCTGTCAGTAGGTACGCTAATTCTGGAGAAAGAACATGAACATTGTCTTGAGTTAATCACAGCGACCAACTATTCTTATCGTTTAAGTAGTCATTGATAGAATAGTATGCCTTTGAACAAAGATTGGATTTAACTATAACTTTAAACGCATTAAAAGGCAAATCTAGCAAAGAAGAGGGTAGCTTGTTATAAAAAGTTATACCAAGTCCAACAAATGAGTTATGAACCTTATGAAGCCGGTGAAATGGAGCACGTAATTTATCCTTATTTCTGGTGTTAATATTGTGAATATCACTGTTTTTAGTGTATAAGTGTATATTTTGCCTAACATATAAGATGTTGGTGAAGATGAATTGTGATGCCACCGTGAGAATAACAATATCTTTAAAAAAATCTCTTAGAGAAAATCTGGCTCCCAGCTGGTAAATTGCTCGAACAGCTCGTTTTTGTAGTACAAATATATTTTGAATGTAAGCTGCTTTACCCCACAGCAGAATACAGTAGGACATAACGCTATGAAAATAACTAAAATAGACTAATCGGGCTGTATCAACGTCAGTGTATTGTCTTACTTTCTTGACGGCGTATGCGGCCGAACTGAGCCTTCCCGCTAGGCTTGATATATGAGGTCCCCACTGAAGTTTGGCATCTACTGTTATACCCAGAAACACTGCCGAGCCTACAGTTTCAAGCACCTCTTTATCTAAAACGATGTTGGGACCTAAATTTCTAACATTCGGTAAGGCAAACTTTATACATTTCGTTTTCTTGGCATTGAGAACTAAGTTATTTGTCGTAAACCAACCCGTAACCATTGAGAGTGCAATGTTTACATCATTAAAATCTTGTCTATTCCTGTCTACTTTAAAAATAAGAGAGGTATCATCTGCAAACAGTACAACGTCACAGATACCCTTTATATAGAATGGTAAGTCGTTGATATATACTAAGAATAAGAATGGGCCCAGTATTGACCCTTGACGTACACCTTTTTTTTTTTTGTTGCCGGGGTGGAAAATCCTCATGGATGTCCTCCGCCCTGGGGTGGGCGGAGGGGTCTGTCAGACTCTTACTGACTAAAAACCACCCCGGTGTTCCCTTCCCACACTTGCACCGGGGATCTTGGGAGCTAGTATTACTTCCGTGATCCCCGGCTAGTGCCGGCCCGCCTCTGCGGGCCACCTCAATGCTGCGGGGGGGTGAGGTGTTGGACCCCCCCGCGACGTCTGAAAGGGGCGCGCGTGGAACACTACGCGCCGCCACCTCGGGCGCGCCGCCACCTCGGGTTGAGGTACACCTAACTGAACTGGTAGCTTGGAAGACTTCACACCATCAACATCTACACATTGGAATCTATTATATAAATAAGAATGTATTACTTTAAGAGCTTCGTTTTGGACGCCGCGCCGTAATGATGTAGCTTACGCAAAAGCGTGTCATGGTGCACGCAATCAAAGGCTTTGGAGAGATCACAGAAAAATCCAGTTGCATTTTGCGAGTTCTCCCATGCGTTAAATATGTGTTCCAGCAGTGCTTATTGATAAAAGGCCCGGAACTAATTTATACCTTCTAAAATATGAAAAATAACGTAATTTGTTTATGGCTTATAAAGGCTTCAAGGTACAGGCGCGGTCTAATTCTTAAGCTCTTACTTCCATTTAGTAAAATTCACTATAAAAATCTATCCTATCCGAGTCAGACTCGCAACTTTAGAGCTCGCTCTTGTATTCTCTTAGTAAAATCACAATAACAACTTAACCCATCCAAGTAGGATTCTCCAGTTTTCTACCTCGTGTCGCTCGCTCTTGCATTGTCTTAGTAAGGTCAAAATTACAGCTAAACTTCTTCTACCCCTAAACATTCGCAGGCGTTTATGTAAGAAGTTATTGTGGTTTTCCTGGTATACAGTTGCGTGTACTAGTTGACATTTGGCAAATAAGATAACTTAATGTTTTTGTTAGGTAGTTTACTACATTGTTGCGTAATGTAAATTATTTTGCAAACTATTGTATATAATCAAGTTTTTCTAACTAAACAGACAGCATTGTTGCGCCATTTCTTCTTCCCAGCTAAAGCACTAGAAAGTGGGGAAGACCGGGTGTTTTGGGAGACTGTCCTATGTAATTTTGATGTTCGAAAAGTGCTGATCCACAGCTGAGTTGGAATAAATGACTTTTCATATGGAAGGGCATCAAAGTTTCTTTTCGAGGTGTAACTAAGACAAAGACCAAGAGAACAATTGTTTTTGCGGGAGTGCAACAATGTAGTTAACTACCTAAAGATGTAAACTAACAAAACAACACAATACCTACTTATTTTGTATGTCAAAGCTTTTATAATACTCTATTTTGAGTTTTAAAAGTGTTCTCAAGTAAGAGAAATCCTTGTAATTTCTAATTGAGAATTAAATTACATTAACCATAAAGACAACTTCACCTAACAGGGGCGACGGCTTCATACAACTCCATTCCTACCGGCTTCCCTTTGAAACAACTACTCTGCTTGAGTTTACTATGACTATGTACCTACTTAAATAGTCACATTACAGGTATTTAATAAATCATAAGATAAAAATGGCGTACCTACCTATAGTCTGTCCTAAATCGCGAACACAGTTTAAATTTTTTGTCTTAACTAAGAATTCAGACGAATTATGGCGTTAAACTGAGAAAAGTAAAAGAATGACTTAAATTTTTGAGTTACTTTGATGTTATCTTGAGATAAGGTGAATAGAAAAAAAAAATGGCTGCCTTCTAATGGAAGTTGTAGCTTCGCTACTGTCACCTAAAGTACATATAAAACCCCCAACAAGGTTCTTCCCTATAAAAATACAATATACATGCAATTAATTTTTTAATAATAAAAATCTTAAATTAAACAACGCACAGCCTAAGTCTAGAAATTTTGCACCAAGAGTTCCTTTGTATATGTCACCGTATGATTAAGGACATCGTTAGTCTATGTATAATCTATCTGGCGAGGTTATACTCGTAAACCATCGAAAAACTTAGAAAATTGTTATTATAAACTAACGATGCTAACAATCTTACGGTGACATATATAACGGAGGTGAGCACTAAGGATTTTTGAAAATACACGATACATAAAGGGATTAAACAGGGGATGAAAGTTCGTTATTTTTGCGGATGAGCAATGGCTTGCTTTTTTAATAATTATTTATAAAACACACAAAAAGGTACACTATCGTTTGTACTTGAATCACTCATTTTATTTCCATAAATAAATCGCTAATAGCTTTCACAATAGCCATTCGCAGAGTTATTGAAGAGCCAAATCGCTGCCATTATCACCTTAGATATAATCGATTGAAGGAGCATATTAATATGCAGTTATCTTAACTCGCGTTTGCCTCAAGGATCCCAATATATTATACAATATTAGTTTTAGTATATGCGAAAACCGAAACACGTGTCTAGGATTTTTATGTAAAGAACCTATGAACAAAATTTCAAAACCGTATCTTGAAAAATCACAAAGTTATAAGGTTGTTATGTTACCGGGTTGTCCGTACAAAAACAAGCTAACGGCGGCCGCGCGCCTACAGGGTCGATCCGTCTTGCGCTCATTGATAATAATCTGGCAGTAGGTACCTAACCGTACGGCGATTGTATTGTAAGTAATTAAATGGTGATAACATTTTCCATCACACTTAAATATTTTTGGGACAAAATATAACATGGTGACGATTCAGTACCCTATTCTGAATAAACTATATTTAGGTTTTGCATATACTAAAAATAATGTTGTATAATGTTAATCAGAGCCGTGTCCCTGGCCAAGAAATGGATCATCCATCAATGTATTGATTATTGTATAATTCATTGGATTAATAGAATTTAGCATCGGATATCAACTTACTGTCACGCTCAGCCTATTATTCTCTTTGCACGTAATTCGGTAACGTTGTGGTGCTCTGACATAGACAAAGATCGTTAGGCAGGAACGCTATGATGAAACAAATGCAGCCTGCTCCGAACATAAATCCGAAGTATCGGCCGAATGTTCGGTCGTTTCTTTACGAAGAGATAAGCCAAAGTCAAAACTGTGACTTGAAGTCGGGTAAGGACTCAAAGTCAAAAAAGGAAAGTTTGGAAGTTATAAAACGCGCGAACTTTCGGCCGATGCTTCGGTTTAGCGCTTCGGAGACCCCCTTGTGTGTAAATGGTGATCTGCACTGACACACCCTAATCTATCAAGACAATTATTACAAAGAACAATTTTATGCCATTAGTGAAAATTGAAAGGCGCACAGCAAGTTATTACTTACTTAGGTACCTAAGTGATAACAAAGCAATGCTTATTACGGGTGGAGGGGGTGTGGACCCCCCCGGGGGGTCGTCGAAATACCGTAGTAACATAATTTAACCTAAACCTCTCCTTGGAAACCCTAAAGAATTTAAGAATCCTCCTCCAAATTCTAATCCTTGCAAAGCCTATTTAGCATCAAGGGCCAAGCAGGCAATCGCGATCATAACTGCAGAAGCTATTATTTTAGCAAACTGCAATCCTTCATCCAATTCAAATCTGAAACGACTCATATGTATGCATAAACAGTGTTTAATTGAGCCCAGACGAGCTGCATCGACCCGGTAGCTCACATACCGGTAAAGTGTATAAATGCATGTCGCGATTGCAAATTTTGCTGGGCGGGTCAAGTTTCCACATGGTTCGCAAGCCACACTGGGCGGAAAGGGGTGCGGGGCCGATGAAATGCATAAATCAATAACAGCGGCGCAACTCCCTAGGTATCCCGCCACGCCGACAAACGACATACCTATATCGTGCTAGTGCTACAGATGTATCTGAACGCTATTTGTATGCGGATATTACGTTTCCGCGGATAAACTAGGTACACTGTTATTTCTTCAATATTAGGATATAGGAATTCATTTGCACACAGACAGGCAATAGTTAAAAGGTCAAATTTGCTCATTTGGAATGCACACAAAGAAATTAGGAAATAGCGAAAACGTGGGCGCCAATAAGTTTTGCGCACAGCAGAGTTAGTTGTTTTAGTTGATTTATATAGTTAGTATCTAATGTTAGTTGTATAGTATAGTATTAGTGCAAATTCTTAGCTATTGCAATAAATGTGGAATATGGCTTGTTAGCCTTGCACAAAGAGCATACATTTCTATGTATCAGTAGCCCATAATATGAGTACTAAACTGCAAGACACATGTCATGTAATAAAGTGTTAACTAGCCGTCCATAGAACGGCTATAGTGTCGTTTCCTGTAATTGAGAGTAACTACAGTTTGGCCTCTGAGAGAATGCGTTCCTAACAGGTCGTGATAGAAAGGACGATGTAACTTTGAAGTGGCGAAGAATTTATAGCTTATAGTAATACTTCTCCGACATCCGGCACGAAGATGATGACCCTATTAAAAGAAAGCTGCTGGAAAGTCACAAACGATGACTGGGCGAAGGTCGTCGAAAAAACGAAAAATCATCTTTTCGAAAACTTTCACCGCGATATCAGAATTGATACTTTGATTGATAATCATATAATAATGCATAACACGTAGGCGAATATGATGAAGACAGCACCTCAAGCGAATCGGAGTCTGATTAAATTTGTTACATTTGAACTCAGTCGCAACTACATATTTCTCAAAACATTAAAGTTTAATTTAAATATTTCAGAATATTACTATTGCATTTTTATTTTCGTTACGCTAGTTACATTCATAAATTAAAAGTCACACAAACAAGTATTTAAAATTTTGTTAAGTATTCTTGTTTTGCATCGGTTGAAAAACGTAATAGTTATGAACGGAATATTATAGTGGTACTTATTGCCCATTGCCAGTAGTCATGACCAACTGACAGACGTCAGGAACGCATTCTCTCAGCGGCCGCACTGTACTGTGGTACGGAATGCATCACTCACACTGCAGATCCTTTATTATCATACTTGAATACAAATAGGTCATGATGATCTCGTGACCGCAAGCAATCTAACAGTCGCAAATTGATATCTTAATAAAGTTAAAGTAGATATACAAGGGGTAATTTAAACTACTCAAAATCTCAGACACCCCAATTAGAACATCTTACACAATACAATATTATTTAGAACGTAATTTTGTCAAACCTTTTTTTTACATATTATAGGAATGCATTTTTATTACGTAAAAGAAAAACTCTAAAACTAATGGAGTACTCCATTAGTTTTATTAAAGAAAAACTAACTTAATTTGCAGGACTTAGTTGCTACTTGCATTTATTTACCTAATAAAAATGCATTCCTACAATATGTAAAAAAATAATTGGCACAATAACGTTCTAAATATTGTATTGTGTCAATCAACTCAGCCTATAGCAGTCCACTGGTGGACATAGGCCTCTCCCAGGCTGCGCCACAACACCCTGTCCTCCACCTTCCGCATCCAGTCTGTCCCAGCCATCTTTTTAAGGTCGTCGGCCCATCTAGCTAGGGGCATCCCACACTACGCTTGCCGATACGCGGTCTCCACTCTAGGACTCGTCTGCTCCACCGGCCATCGGTCCTTTGACAAACATGGCCAGCCCACTGCCACTTCAGCTTGCTTACTCTGCAGGCTATGTCGGTAACTCCGGTTCTCTTCCGGATAACTTCATTTCTGATCTTATCTTTCAAAGAAACTCCGAGCATAGCCCGCTCCATAGCACGCTGAGTGACCTTGAATTTGTGGACCAGCCCGACTGTCATTGCTCACGTTTATCCGGTTATTGTGTAAGATGTTCTAATTGGAGTGTCCGAGATTTTGAGTAGTTTAAATTACCCCTAGTATATCTGCTACGAGAAGAGTGGCTCTAAATTCGGATAACACATCGTTCAATAAGTCCCGAGACTAAAGCCCCATTTACACGGTGCAAGTTTCTGGAACGTTGAAGAGCAATAATCGCATGCCTTATAGCACGCTCAATTATTGCCATTCAATAATTGTATGCAAGTGTTTACACACGTGCGATTTCCATAAATCGGCATACAATAATGGAATGCAAGTTTTGCCATTCAATCAAATTGCATGCGACTTACACCAAGGCAATAACTTTGCAAGGCAACTATTGCATGCAAGTTTTGCCTCGTCTAAACACAGAGTTACACGTCCTTAAACAATTGATTCAAGTATTGCCCGTATTTGCGCTGCCATATATTTCATAAAATGTTAGTGAACGCCGTCTCAAGATTTTTTTGAACAGCAAACAGTAATGAACACACCCTCACTCACCGTACTCATGTTTGAAAAACAGAAATTTTTCGTGCCAGAATTGAATGCGATTTTATTGTACGTGCGATTATCGTATGTGCAATTTTATTGTACGTGCTGTTTACACCTATACCAGTTTTGAACGGGAAATTAATTTGCCCGTATTGCACGTGATGTTTAGACGGTGCCAGTTAATTGCTGCTTATATGGTAAGACACGGGCAATAGACTTGGTCCCAAAACTTTTAATTTTGTTGTTAACATTAGGGCTGTAAAAGAGAAAATAACTAACAAAGGTACTTACGCCAATGGCTCCTTGGTTGCCGAGGAAAGTCTTTTGCTTGCCATCAACCTGACAAGCCAGCGAGTTTAATAAGTAGATGGCGATACGCTGAACGAAACCCTCTTGATTTACATCGGCTACCCCGTTTAAAAGAATCTGTACCACACGTTCGTACTCGAACAACTGAAAATAAAAATGTTACTTAGAAAAGAATGACAAAATAAAATTTTAAATGCCTTGCCAAGTACAAGACGGAGATTAAGATGGTCTTTTTTAGGGTTCCGTAGTCAACAAGGACCTCTTATAGTTTCGTCATGTCTGTCTGTCTGTCTGTCCGCTGCTTAACTCAGAGGCTCTTAGTACTAAAAAGCTGAAATTTGGCATGGGTATACACATTAATCACGCCGACAAAGTGGTAAAATAAATATATAAAATAAAATTTGTAACCTGGTAAAGCTTGCACGTAAACTGGGGATGATATTTTTTTCTCACGTCTATCCCATGGCGTGGGGTATCGTTGGATAGGGCATTCAAAAATATTGCGGGTCTGTGAAAACCATTTTTTCGATTCAGGGATCCGAAGCTTTAAAGTACAAATTTTTGTTAGAGTCAAACTAGTTTTTGGATATGTGAAAAAATTTACGGCAGTAGTAGTTATATACAGGATGGATTTTTGAGATGGGGCAGTGAGGGCAGCTACCTTAACCATTGTAGCTACAGGAAAATGGTCCTAAGAGACTGGCCTTAACTTTTTGAGAAATATTGATCTGCATTCACAGATTTAGAAAAAATGTACAGTCAGCAGGAAAATGGGCAATTTTCACAAAAACTTTTTTTTATGCCAATCGATCCTCTTTCTTATAAGGATCAAAAACGTCTATTGGACCAACTGAGGTTTGAGTACTAGAAAAGTCATAAATCGCAAAAAACGTTTCTAGAGACTCCAACTTAGTTTTTTAAGATGGATAGATGGACCGCTACAATGAAAACTGGCCAAAAATAAACAAAAAAATAAACTTTGAATTTCGAACGAATAGGTACGCGTCTTAATAAAATTCTATTGCTTTGAAAACAAAATCTAGATAGTTTGTTGCTTGGTTGCTTGTAATTTCTGAAACTCTGCGCTACAGCCGCCATACTCGTACCCGTACTAATTTGAACCGGCAATTCGCAAGGCAGGGACAAACAACAAACATATGGTTCCTATACCGTGACCACCTCGCAGTCCTAATCTCACATCTCTTGATTTTTTTATGTGGCACTATTTAAAAATGAACTTTATAAAAAGAAATACGACAGTGTTCAGGAACTCAAAGATTTACTTCCCAAAATTATCTATGGAATTAATCCTAGCACATTATCAGCTGCTACTAGTGTTGCCCAAATGCAAGAACAAGACGAGACTTAGCCAGTCTTGGTCTTGGTCTTGGTCTTGCAGCAAGAGTCTTGCAAGTCTTGCAATTACCTATTAGTCTATTACTATTTATTAAAGTTTACTTTAAATCTTAGAAAAACGTATTAGAATTGGAACATTGTGAGCTTGAATTAACATAGCCATAGTAAAGATCAAGCAGATTAATAAATAACTGAAGATTTGATAAGAAATTCGAAAAATCAACTGACCTATATGTCGTTTTCCATGGAAGTAACTGTTTCTTAATAAACATTTATGATTTATAAGCTTTGATTTATAACCTAATCATAATACTACTTGCGTGATCAGTATAATGTATTCATTTTCATTCTAAGCACTCTGAAACTTATTTATTCTTTGGAACACCTGTAGGTACTCTTAAAAAAATTCGAAATTATTTTGCATGAGTATACCTACGCCCTATGGCGGCAATCAAATAGTGTCACAAATGTTATGATTTCGGCGTGGCGGCAACGATTGTTTTAGATTTCAAAAGAAGCCGCCGGCGCGTGTATCATAACCATGTACTTCCGAAAAGCGGCAAATTTCTTTGAGAAGTAAGTACAAAACCTTTGATGCCGCATTATCAAAGTGCCGATGGTTAAAACATAACTATGCATGCACTCAGTTTGATTTTAATAGATATTTTTTTATTCGCTATGTTTATGGTATTAGTCGTAATGCGCATAGGTCCAGTTTTTCATATTCTTTGATACAGTTTTTTGCGTCTCATAGAATTCCTAAGCGTACCTACCTATACACCGAACTGATCGATTGGCATAAAAAAAAGTTTTTGTGAAAATTACCCATTTTCCTGCTGACTGTACATTTTTTTCAAAATCTGTGAATGCAGATCAAAATTTCTCAAAAAGTTAAGGACAGTCTTTTAAGACCGTTTTGCTGTAGCTACAACGGTTAAGGTAGCTGCTCTTACTGCCCCATCTCAAAAATCTACCCTGTATAACTAAGTTAAAAGGAAAACTATTACAGCTAAGTAGGCTTTCTAAGTTAACGAGTAATAGTCGACCAACTTACATTTGCAGTTAGAATGTATGAAAGAACATGTTTTTCCACCAGAATGTTAAGTTTGTTCTTGTGATAAATTAATCCCAACTACGGAACCCTTCATTTTGCGTATTCCGACACGCACGTGGCCGGTTTTATTCTTTTCAGAAGGCCCTTCCAATATTATGATGTTTGATTAAGATAATTGAAATCCTTCAATTCATTTACAGACGACATACCACATTCGATCCATGCAAGGGTTTTCATTGAAAAGCCAGGGACTGGGGAAAATTCTAGACTATGTTTTAATATCAGTCTAGTTTGGAAAAAGTATGCTGAAATGCATAAGCAAAATGGCCCGTGGGCAGGTTGAGCATACCTACTAACATTGTTTATAATACAATTATTCGTTCGACATTTCATTTGACCTGTAACCGTGATGAAACTATCGGAGATAGCAATAAATCAATGCTGGAGAAGCGCTGTACGGAGTGGGTAGTTAGTTACACCCGCCGGTGCAACAGGGCGGGAGGGGCCTGTGCGGGGAGTGCGGGGCGTGCAGCCTGAGAGCTCGGGCGGAGCCCGGAAGTTCTCCGAAATGGTTCGATGGGAATTATAACGTGCAAATTGCATTTACCTATCTATGTACTAGAATCTGTAGCGTTGATAATATCAGCCTGAAACATCCCAATAAACCGACAGTTTTGACTTTCGGAAATTTTCCAATTAAGTAATTGCTATCCTGAATGCAGCCTTTGCTCACGAAAGGCTGCATCCGTTCGTGAGCAAAGGCAGCATGCCTTGCATGCAGGCGTGGCTGCATTCAGGATAGCGATTACTAAATTGTAAATTTTCCGAAAGTCAAAACGTATCCCCGTATATTGAAGCCATTGGAAAACCTGGTTGTATATTGGGATAAAAAGTTCGCTAAATTGACGCAGAATCGATGTAATGGAATTTAAAACCAAATCTGAACAATACTTAGCGTGTCCAGAAATATCGTAGAAACATACTCATAAAGTTTACGTTTATACAAAACAATAGAATACCGAGATATTCCACTATATTGTGTAAGAAAAGTGGTGGCCTACATTGCACATTTCACTTCATTGAATTAACTTCGAACGATTGATTTTACGACGAGGAAACGAAGGTGGAAAAGCAAAGTCCACACATGTTTTATTTCTCAGCATTATGAATAAATAATACCTAAATAATATAAACAGTACACAGCCGATTATATGGCGCATTGAGTTTAACTCTACTCACAAATAAGTAAGCTCAGCAATAAGTCGATGTGCTATACCCACGGAAGCATAATAAGGCGCTATCTTCGTGCCATCAAATTTAATATCATCATTATGATCTTGTCACATGCCATGAGTGTCAGCACTCGTATCATTCACTGCTTTCATATCATCCCTCACACAATCTATCCACCTTTTCTTGTCTTCCTCTCCCTCAGCTCCTCTCATTCATCAACATTTATATTCACTAACTCCATAAATCAATCTCCACACGGTGAATAATATCGCGGTGATCATTTGATGGCGTGACGATCGCCACAATTCGCCTAAACGCAAAAAAATAACTTTACAAAACTTACCACGTCAGACGGGATCTTGAACTGGCACAGAGTGAGGCATCCATTCCTCATCATGGTATCATCTCCGAGATGTGCCTCCATGCCATCAAGCAGCGCGGTGATGATGCGCTTCTTCAACTTGATTCCAATGCGATCTTTTTCTTTCCCCTTTACGATGTAGAACAGGGTGGCACTAAAAAGTGCACAAAACCTTTTAAGTCTTTGACAAATAGGTATAGAGAGGGAAAATAGGGGGAAATAGGGATAGAGGTAGGTGTGAGAAAATCTTAAAGCACGTAAAGATATCTTCTCGTATGTCGTTCCAGATGTTTTGATATAGTGCCAAAATTGAATACCTACCCTAAGCTTTTATTATTTCGCCTTTTGTGAATATAAATAGGAGGCTGTTAGCGCCAACTCATAGCGCACGCAGGTCTTAAAACCTGTTCCATTCATATTATCGCGCTTAATCCAAATAAGACCTAATTAATTACTAAAATGCTACTAATTCATTTGTATTAGTGCTATTATATAATAGAATTCTAAACTTTTTCAGTAAACAACATTAGAAGACCGTAAGTTTTGTAGATTATCTAGGTCTTATTGGAAAACGGTTTATTGCCGGCCGTTCGATGACACAGCAATTCCAGTGTATATTGATCGAACCAACTGCTTCGGTGCAATTATCAGAAAATTTTATCCAACCATATTCAAAACGACGTGTTTGTGAATTATTACGAATGTGGTTTATAATAATGAGTGGATACATAATTTTTTTTCACAATAGCCTTTCATTCAAACCTTTGAGAGTTTGGGAACAAATGCAATACAATCTTACTAAAGAAAAATGGGTGTGTTCTTTTATTTTATTTTATTATATTATATTCGGGAAACTTACAGCTAACATATACAGTGTCCTTATACAATATGAAATTGAAGGCCATTTACAAATTTCCACTGATAAACATTAAAAATATAAACGAGAAAAAAAAGGTCGGTACAAAATACCTATAACATAAATTAGGAAATAAATAGTACCTACACGATCAGCTAATACGAACTAAAAATCGATTAGACTCAAACAATTACTTTACCGTAAAGAAGCTTTTCACCAACAAATGCTTAAGCCGAGAAATACTGGTATTGAATATATCCAAATCATGTTCCCTAGAAAGTTCATTAAAACTTCTGCTCGCACGGATTAGAAACGAATTCTGCCTGTACGCGGACTTGGAATGAGGGACATGTAACAAGCTAGGTTTGCGAAATATTTTGCAGTTTGTAACTGTAACTAATCCTAAACTGCCTAACAGCTCTGGGTTTTTCAATCATAATAGGCCACACATTGAAATAAACCGTCCTTGTTGATTACAAAAATCCTATCTTATTGTCTGGAGTTACGTCAGCAAAATATTCTCAAATTATAAGGCAAGTAAAAATCCTACTTATTAGTCACGTACCTTCCCGATATCTGAATGTGTTTCTCCATAACGTGCTGGTCCATAGCATCGAGGACGACGCACAGGGCGCGGCCCACGTATGCATTGTTCTCATAGCGGAACAGATAATACAGATCGTTGAGGACCCGAGTCAACATGGCTGGCCTCTCCATGTAAGCGCGAGCTGCCGTAAGGATTTGCTCTTCATTGGCATCGCCAGTGATCTAACGAAAAGGAAACAAAATTTAAGTAAACATTCAAAGTAGCAGTCGATCGAGAGGTCAAGTCTGTTTTATGCTTTAGATGGCCAACAAAGCTACGGCCCACCTGATGATAAGTGAACCTTCGCTCCTTCCTTCGCTTCCTATGAAAATCTGCAATACCGTCGTCATTGCCATCCCAGAGACATTGCTGTCCCAATTCCCTGTCATTACTCATAACCTTTAAGACGTAGCAAAGCAACACTGCATGGAGGCAAAAACAGATACTATATTATGGTGGAGGATCTTGTCCTAGGAGGTGCTACACTTCCTCGGACAAGATCCTCCACCATCCACCATTAGAAATACCCAATACCCTCTGTGTGCGTCCTTGTGCCTAAATCATTCGTTATCCATACCAAAAGAATAATAAAATCACATATGTTATTTGTTTCGAGTATTTTTTTTAAATAACTGATTTGCGGACTTCCTTTCAAGTTGTCGTTATTCACGTTGTCACTGTGTCTTTGAAAGTACAGGGTCAAATCTAAGCGGAAAACGATGTATTTTGGCGTGCGTTTTTCGTTACAGCGCAGCAAAGTTTCATACTATCTATATGTCCGTTGACCGGGTCTACGACGTTGCTACAACGACATACATCGAAGCTAGTTAAAGTTCCGAAGTCCGAAAGTGCAATATTCTGTGTGTCATGAGTGCGGTCTTCGACGATGCGTCGATCACATCGTAACAACATATCTGTGTGTCATTGAAAGGGCATACGACGTTGCCACGATCACATCGTAGCAAGTTATCTGTGTGTCATGAGTGCTGTCTACGAGGTTGCCACGATCAGTTACTTCGTAGCAAGTTAAAAGAGTTCCGAAGTCTCAAAGTGCAATATCTGTGTGTCATGAGTGCAATCTACGAGGTTGCTACGATCAGTTACTTCGTAGCAAGTTAAAAGAGTTCCGAAGTCTCAAAGTGCAATATCTGTGTGTGATGAGTGCTGTCTACGAGGTTGCCACGATCAGTTACTTCGTAGCAAGTTAAAAGAGTTCCGAAGTCTCAAAGTGCAATATCTGTGTGTCATGAGTGCTGTCTACGAGGTTGCCACGATCAGTTACTTCGTAGCAAGTTAAAAGAGTTCCGAAGTCTCAAAGTGCAATATCTGTGTGTCATGAGTGCTGTCTACGAGGTTGCCACAATCAGTTACTTCGTAATAAGTTAAAGAGTGCCACAGTCCCCCAGTGCAATATCTGTGTGTCATGAGCAGTGAACGGAATAGTAGAGCTCATATACATAAAGTTCTAAGAACAATGTCAAATAAAGTGGAGACTTCTATGTACGACAATTTTTTTTATCGGAATATTTATTCCGGGTTTCGGGACATCACTTTACATTTAATATTAATGTTATTAATACAGTAAACAAATTGAATTCATTTTCCTTTTTAACCGACTTCAAAAACAAAGAGAACGTCTCAAAAAACCAGTAGATACGTTTTCTATTGTTATTAATTCAGGTAAAGAACTGGGTCCGCTTCATGTTTTCATTTCCCAGAATAGCCAAAACTTGCTGACTCATTCTTTCTTTTGTTTGTCACTGTTAAAGAATGACAAAATGGTATGGGCTGTTTCGCATTCCAAGCGTCGCGCGTCTTCGTCGTGCGCACATCACTCACTCCTGTAGTTCCTCAAGTTGTGTATGGATATTTAACTCGTAAATTGATTTTTTTTTTCGCTCTACTTGTTTTATCGTTTATTGGATCTCCTTTACATGACCACCTTGGCTTGATTTTATGAACTAAGTTTTACCGCAACTGACATACTGACATTTGCTCTGGTAATCAAACTGCTTAGTCAGTTTATGAATTTTACATGACTTTTAAGACATTCTAAAGATTAAACTATTCTTGATTAATTTTCCAAATTCAAACAATTTTATTCCATAATTTATAGAAAAAATATTTTGTCGCAAGAAATAACAAAAATATTATGTCGTAAGGCGTCTCCACTTTGTCTCTGTTTTTTTTCGAACGTTATGTATTTTAGCTCACCTTTTCCGATCACTGCAGGCTTAGCATGGCGTTTTCTATCTCCACTCTACTGTAGTATAGAAATCGTTTGTCTACACTTCTCGTAATCTCTTCTTCGCGAGCACGAGGTCACAACACCTAGACTCGGTTTTCTTCGTAGACAGTGACTTGTCCATAGAAACGGGGTATTCGCTAGTGGTGTTTAGTACTACCCAATTTTACCGTATTTTTGCGTTTCGTTCTCAAACAAATATATGAACCAGTGTTTTTAACGAATATTTCTTCAATAACAAAACGCAAATGGTCTATTTATAAATATATATATGTTATAAATATTGCTATATAGCTGTGGCGCATAAAAGTTAAAGCCACCAACTAAGTTTTAAAACTCTTTGTGTGTATTGCGTAATGTGCATGCATTATTTAAATAGAGTGCCATAATTATACTATTTTGATGGCGTCACGCATGAAGCAAGTATCCTTTAAGGGTACCAGTCTGGCGGGTTGCGATGTCTCGTCGCGCCTGTCTGCGGGAGCCTTTATGTTTTTACTACGTACTTACATTGTTATTTTATTGATGTTTATCGATATTTTATTTATTAGTATAAGCTCCATTTAAAACTGAGTGTGTGAGATTTAGTCAGTGTTTAATGAGGAGATTTTGGCTCTTATTCAGATGTTTTATATTCCCTGTGAATGTATTTAATAAATCAAGGTTAAGGGACAGCATAGTGTAAAAATTGTAGGATATTTTGTTGTTCTTATTTAATTGTTAATACTTACCAAAAATCTATTATTTATTTTGGGCGACAGGTCCTGGCCGAGTTCCTCGCATAAACATTGCGCCATCTCTGCTTATTTTATAATTCTACAAATCTACAGGAACTCACTTCCCGTGAGATCAAAGGCTCCCAAACAAGCAAAGCAAACTCTTTAATAGTATTGCTTTCCCATCTTCGCTGAAGTTTTTCTATATAAAAACTTAAATAAAAAGCTCAATTTGAACCCAACATGTTTATTTTCAGTTTATTATATGATAAAAGTAAAAAAGCACCGCCTAAAATTACTCGAATTAACGAAAAAACAACTAACGAATCATTGTCTAGGTCCTTCTATATGCAGACTACGAGGGCGGCACTGAAAATTTCGGGAATCAAGGAAGTGACAGAACATTACTATTTAAAAATGTATTTATTGCTTTTCGAAGTATTCTCCGCGAAATTTGACACATTTTTCCATACGATGGAACCAATCATTGAAGCAACCATTCCATTCGGAAGTTGGGGTCTCCAATATGGCCGTTTTGTAGGCGTCCACAACTTCTTCAGGTGATGAATTTCTCTGTCCACGCAATTTATTCTTTATTTTAGGGAAAGTATAGAAATCATTAGGGCTTAGGTCGGGGCTGTACGGCGGATGGTCTAATAATTCTATGTTTTCTTGCTCTAAAAACTCTTTTGTTCTGTGCGCGGTGTGAGAACTCGCATTGTCGTGATGGAGGATGATGCGGCGGTTGCAGTTCTCTTTACGGAGTTCAGAAACGACCTGTGGCAAACAAATGCTAGCATACCATTCTGCATTAACCGTTCTTTGTCCCTCAAGAGGAATAGTCGTAACATGGCCGGTTTTGGAGACAAACGTGGCCACCATTTTTTTTGCAACACTCCGTGAACGAACAATTTTTGTTGGCTTTAACTCATTTTCGAACACCCAAACTCGTGACTGGTTTTTTGTTTCGGGTTCGTACGCGTATGTCCAGGATTCGTCACCTGATACAATGTTGTATACAGCATTTGAGGATCCTGCGTGGAATCTTTCGAGAGTTCTGACGCACCAAGTAACGCGAGCCGCTTTTTGCTCTTCACAGAGCGAATGCGATATCCATCGGGAAAACAACTTTTTTACACCTAATTGTTCATGCAAGATTATTTGTATTTGACTCATGCCAATGTCTAAAGTTGCCTGAATTTCGCGGTATGTCACATGTCGATCTTCCTCAATCAGCTTACGCACAGCATCAACGTTTTCTTGGGTGACTGCAGTTTTTGGACGACCTTGACGGGGATCATCACTGAGCTTGACACGTCCACGTTGAAATTCAGCAGACCAGCGATAAATTGTGGTTTTGGATGGGGCTTCATCACCAAATGCAGAAATCATCCGATCAACACACTATTTTTGTGTTAAACCAGTTCGAAAGTCATAATAAATCATCGCTCTTGAATTTTCTCGAGTCAATTCTATTTTCTCAACGACTAAACAAGTTTGACAAAACCTTGTGAGAAGACCGAGAATCTTTTTTAAAATAAATAAATGGTATTCAATTTTTAAAACCAAGGAGTTTTCAATTAAAAAGATTTTAATATGACAGGAACAGTGGAAATATTCCATTCCCGATACTTTTAGTGCAGCCCTCGTATTTCGGAAGAAAGATTTCTATGCCAAGCTGTCAACATCGGAGAAAAATTGTACGCCATGCTCGACGTTGTAGATAACTGTCTAGGGAAGAGAAGACAAGTCTCTTTACATTTGATTTTGTAATCGCCGTGGTAAGGACAGTAGAAAACTTTCCACTGTCTACACGGAAACGTAATTTTTGTCTATTCTTCCGTTGACAAAACGCTTCTCTACGATTCTCGTGCTAAGCCTGGGTCATGAGTGCTGTCTACGAAGCTGCCACGATCAGTTACTTCGTAGCATGTTTAAAGAGTTCCGAAGGCTCAAAGTGCAATATCTGTGTGTCATGAGTGCTGTGTACGAGGTTGTCACGATCAGTTACTTCGTAGCGAGTTAAACGGGGTCCAAAGTCCCAAAGTGCAATATCTGTGGGTTATGACTTCAGGAATGTTCGTCTACGAGGTTCCCACGTCCAGTTACGTCATAGGAAGTTTAAGAGTTCCGAAGCCCTAAAGTGCTTTATCTATGTGTCGCGACGTTGCCACAATTAATTAAGTCGTAGCGAAAAGTGTTCCGGTAAGTATATTATCTACGTTTCATAATAAGTGCGTTTACGCGCGACGGCTACGGTCAACGAAATTCCGCCGCGTTTTTTTTCTCAGATTTGTCCCTAGTTTATGGTTTATGGTAGCAACAGAAAGACTGAGGCTAAACAATTTAAATCCAAATGCTGAGAGTTTTGCAGAAACAACTACAGTTTGCAACCGTAAATTAATAATATTTACTAATATTTCAAACACGTATTGTGTAAGTCATCTAAGAACATCGATTGTTTTTTATTTTGTTATTTTAATATCTATTCATACTGTTTAATACAATTATATTTCGTGGCATTATAGCTTTATAGATGTGCGTGGAAACGCCGCGGGAGGGGACGCCCTAGGAGGATATAGTGACCAAATTGGTGATGTTCTTCAGAAAGGTCAAGTGCGTAGTACTCGCAACCGGCGTGCGTGTATGAGAAGATGTATGAACGTAGGCGAAGCAAATGGAGTATGTAAGAAGCGTAGCAGGTGGCTTTCTATAGTTTCTGCCTACCACTATGGGAAGAAGGCGTGAGTTTATGTATGTATGTACGTTTCACGTGTATTAATACTAGTTTACAAATAACAGATTGGCCTGTTAGGGCTCAACAATTATATTATTATACATGGGGCTTGTGGCTAAGTAATAACAGCCGCACGGGTCGATCGATCAGGTTAAGCTACGCTTGCCACGGTTGGTCCGTGGATGGGTGACCATCTTTACATACCAAACTCCTCCGTGTATTGGAAAGCACGTTAAGCTGTTGGTCCCGCCTGTCATTCGTTGATCTTTGACAGTCGTTACGGGTCGTCAGAAGCCCGAAAGTCTGACAACCAGTCTTACCAAGGGGTATCGTATTACTCAGTAACTGGGTTGTGGAGGTTAGATAGGCAGTCGCTCCATGTAAAATACTGGTATTCAGCTGCATCCGGTTAGACTGGAAGCCGACCCCAACATGGTTGGAAAAGGCTATGCAGATTGACTTATAAACTCACAGGTGAAAGAGACATGTGATTTTGATTTGTCTGAAAATGGCACCGGCAACTGAAAGGTTGTGTGGAAATCGGTTGTCATTTTAAGGGCATGTAATGCGGGGAAGTGAGGAAAGAAATATGAATGTAGATGGCTATATATAGCCATCTACATTCATATTTCTTTCCTCATAAGTAGGGAAAGACCAAAGAAACGATGGATGGACTGTGTCAAAGATGTATGAAAGGAAAAAATGTTGCGCCAACCGAATAGATTGCGATACAACAATACTATTTTTAACCGACTTCCAAAAAGGAGGAGGTTTTATTCGGCTGTATGTTTTTTTTTTAATGTTTGTTAGCCGTTTGCGTGGACCAATTTTGAAAATTGGTTTTCCCATACCATGGATATTGAGGGTAATCCTCAAATTTTATAGGCACACCTATATCGGTTTTAGTATTTTTTATAGTACCTCACTCATGCATTTGCACTTGGAAACATGGCCACCGGAAATATTTATTAAAAAGTATTTCAGTGTTGCGTTTTTCTTACCAGGAGAACTCAACAAGTATTAACCCCTCTGCATCAGTAAAAGTAATATTTTGTAAAAGGTGATGAGCAGTTGACATTAGGCTATTGTAACTTGATAAATTGCAAACTGACCCACTAAAAATTGAAAAATAAAAAACTTTTTACAAAAAACAAATAACTAACTTCCAAAAAAAAACACTACAAAGTGTAAAAAATAAACTTAATTTCGGAAGTCGGTGGCAAAACACTAAAATAGATCCAAAGATACCGACTTCCGAAATTAAGGTTATTTATCTTTTTGTAGTGTTTTTTTTGGAAGTCGGTTATTTTTTTTTAAGTTAAAATTAATATGTACTAATATCAAAATAGTGTTGTAAGTGGCAGTTATGTTCAAACCCTTCCATATAAGGAAAATATTAGGTTGGGGAAAAAGTCTTTTCGCATTATAGTATGTATGAACTTGTAATAAAATCTCTTTGGCTATACTATTTGTATTTATCGGTTTTGGTATCATTGAAAGTTTAAATTTTAAAGAACATAATTCCAAATTCAAATTAGGAAAATGTGTGATTTTCATTTGTTTTTCGTACTGTCAAGATGAGTGAATCTAATGAAGAAATTCGATACATTTTAAAATTTTACTACAAAAAAGGTAAAATGCAACGCAAGCCGCGAAAAAAATTTGCGATGTTTATGGACCTAGTGCAGTGTCTGTGAGAGTAGCACAAATTTGGTTTAAGCGTTTTCAATCCGGAAATTTTGATGTCAAAGATGGATGCCATTTTTGGAAAGTGGAGCAAAATCGGCATATCAGTAGTTACGACGTAGCTGAAGAACTGGGAATTGACCACAAAACAGTTTTGGCACATTTGAAAAAAACTGGGTACACAAAAAAGCTCGATATTTGGGTACCTCACTAGCTCACTGAAAGAAACCTAATGAACCGTGTACTCATTTGTGATTCTTTATTACTACGTAATGAAACCGAACCATTTTTGAAGAAGCTGATGAAAGTGATGAAAAGTGGATCACATACGACAAGAACGTGCGAAAAAGGCCGTGGTCAAAGGCCGGTCAGGCTTCACAGACTGTGGCGAAACCCGGGTTAACTCGCAACAAGGTGATGCTGTGTGTGTGTGGTGGGATTGGAAGGGCATTATTCATTATGAGCTGTTACCACCAGGCAGGACCTTCGATTCTGAACTCTACTGCGAACAACTGACGAGATTAAAGCAAGAAGTTGAGAGAAAGCGGCCGGAATTAATCAACAGAAGGGTTGTGGTTTTTCATCATGATAACGCTAGACCTCACACATCTTTAGCCACTCAGCAAAAATTAAGAGAGTTTGGCTCGGAGGTGTTAATGCATCCGCCGTATAGTCCTGACCTTGCACCTTTAGATTTCCACCTGTTTCGGTCTCTTCAGAATTCTTTAGGCAGTGTCAGGTTAACATCACGAGAGGACTACCAAAACCTCTTGTCGCGGTATTTTGATCAGAAGTCCCAAAATTTCTATAGCAATGGGATCATGTCCCTACCTACAAGATGGCAAAAAGTTATCGAACAAAATGGTACCTACATACTTTAGTTAAATCTAAATAAACTATATTAAAAAATGTTTAGAATTTTCTTAAAAAATGATTGTGATGCATAAAATGATAAGAATTTAATAAAAGCATAAGTATTATTGTGGTCTAATAAACACATATTCGTATTATATAAACTTGTCAAGTACTCTTAACGATGAAAGTCAGCATGTACAATAAAACAAAACTTTATAGGAAGTTAAGATGGATTACATGTGTGGGTTCTGAAGAGTTTTCTATGGACGAGGATGTAATTGGCCTGGTGGCTTATTCAGCTGCCATATTAACCCATCTATGCAAAATAGGTTAGAAATACCAGTGGATCTGAGTTTTAGAAGGTTGCTCCCTCCAGCATTTAAATTCTTTATTGGCATAAAAAAATGTGTACAAACAAAGTGAAGCCCTGACTCGCTAGGTAAATACACCTGTGTTACAGAAACCAGTGTCTTCTCCCAAACAGTAGGTTCTGGATTTTATGCAATATACATCATTTGAATTCATCATTACGACAAACAAAAATGTATGATTAAAATAGCATGATAAAAAGAGAAGTAAAAATTATGATAACAATTGATTTATTATATTGCCGTGCTACATTTGTGTGAGTGTGAAGTGTAACGAGTGTGTGTTTAATGTGTTGATATGTGGAGTGTAGTGGTGTTGTGAATGGAGGTTAATGAGAGGGTGTGTACGTGGGTGATGTATGATCTTGTTGAACTTAAATAAACAACATTATTTTTAGTATATGCGAAACCAGAATATAGTTGGTTCAGAATAAGGAACTGAATCGATTTCAATAATTTTTACACCATGTTATATTTTTCCCAAATATATTTAAGTGTGATGGACAATGTTATCACCATTAAATTACTTACAATACAATCGCCGTACGGTAAGGTACGTACTGCCAAATTATTATCAATGAGCGCAAGACGACCCTGGAGGCGCGGGTGCGCCGTTAGCATGTTTTTGTACGGACAACCCGGTAACATAACAACCTTATAACTTTGTGATTTTACATGATACAGTTTTGAAATTTTGTACATAGATTCTTTACATGAAAATACTAGACATGTGTTTCGGGTTTCGCATATACTAAAACCAATATTGTATACATACCTATTTTAAAATGGATTCTGTTTGACTATACTCCTGTATCAGTAGCCATGACTTAGTTTTAGTTTTCGCTTCCCTATATTGCAAAAGGATTAATGTTGAGGGCACTGTGTGTTTATTATAAATGTGACTTGACAATTAATACATGCGTTGCCTCCTAGCAGCACACTGGCCACTGGCGCCTAACCACTTTTCGACCTTATTACTAGGAGCATAAGGTTGAAAAGTGGTTAGGCGCCAGTGTCCGCGATAGTACCTCCGCCACTAAGACAGAAAGGGCATTTAATTTCGGTTTCTATCCAGCGAGGCCCTTTTATTCTATTGTTTAGAGACTTCTAACATTTATTGGAGGTACTCCTTCCAATGTACTTTTCAAATTATTCAATTATTTTCAAAATTGATGGATATTAGGTACACCAGAAATTACATTAGTAAGTTTTTTTTCTATCCAGCCCCTTTATATCCTTAATATTTACAAGTGTAAATCGCACGCCAAATTAAAGCATTTTCAATGTACTTACGGGGATTAATGCGTTTTTTAAGATGCGATAAGTACATAATTGTATTTTTGAATAATTGATAAACTTATTGCGGAAAAATTTACCTACGCGCGAGTTCCGTCAAATTGTGAGTTTCAGTTAACGCATCAGCCAGGCATGTGTCCTAAAGATGGCATCAACTGGCTGATGGTAAGCTGGCTAAGTCAAAAATAACTTTACTTATTGAAAGCGAATTGCATGTAGGGTCAGCAAAATAGTAGCTTATGAAACTAATATTTACATGACACGTGTTATTAAAACACGAATGTGAAGTATCACACACAAGTGTTTTAACACCTAGTTATGTGCAGTTTCATACAATACACCACTTTTCATATTCATATTCAATTATTTGTGTTCCACAAGGTAAAAACAAGATGTTAACAAAAGGCTTAGAGCTAAGAGCCGTTGTAGACCCTGTCAAGGCACAGCAAAAAATTATGTTAGATACATAGCTAACGTCAAATAAAATTTCAAAATCAAAATAAAATTTAAAACATCAAAATAAAATTAAAAACTTTGTCTAAGCCATAGGTAATGTAAAATCAGCGGTTGAGCGAATCTAATTTGCACATTATTCAGAAATTTTGCACGTGACTTAATGCAGAAAACAATTGTTTTTTATTATGTTTGTTTTAGCTAAGTATTAAATTCATATAAATTATTGTTATTGCAGTATAATATCACTATTACTAGTCAAATTAACTTAATTTGACTGTCGACGGCGACTACAACCTATGAATTGAGAACTCATCAGTAGACTTGTATTTTACTGGTTTTTTTTTTTATTTGAATGCTTTATTTTGTTAGGGAAAATCTGATAAAAAATAACTTTTTCATTTTAATTGCACGTGGATCAAGTTTGTCATTATTATATTTAGTACTATTTTGGTTTAATAACTAGAATTTTACGATATGAGTGCAGATAGCGCCAGGGTAGAAGTAGGTAGATACGGACTTTTTTTTTGAAAAATTGTGTTTGGCGGGCTACCTTAGCGCATCCACCTTAACCGAGGTAGGCACTGAAAAACCGGCAAACAGACCAATAAACAAAAAACTAAACATTTTTGTATTTGTTACCCAAACTAATGTTAACTTGTTGACAAAAGTAAATACAAATTAGTTGCGTTTATCAACAAGTTAACATTAATTTATATAGGATAGATTGTCTATTTTACGCTAATATTTTAATCAACATATAATTCGCAAAAAGATTTGCAATAGACATAATAAGAATAAGGGTCCACGCCGAAATTTAAAAAAAAAATACAAAAATAAATATGTTCAATAAAAACCTTAAAAGTAATTATTGCCGCATTAGTTTCGTAAATTCAATTTACTGTTTTTGTAACTATAAATTACCCTGAATATTGAAATTTTAATTTTATACGAAGTACACAACATGATAGCATTCGATATTTCAAAAAAGAAAAATCTGAATCAAAAATAAACTTACAAATTTACTGTCCTGGTAAAGGCGACATTGACCATTAAAGCCAACTGTTTACATCAAAATGGCAATTGGGAATGTTATGACTCATGACGATCTAGATATTAAACCCAAAGCTCATAAATAAAAAAATCATAGGTACCGCATAGCGTAGTTTATGTGAAATAATAGTTTTGATATTAATTTGAAAAAATACACCATGTCAAAATGTATGTAGGTATGTGCGCATTATTATTTATCTACTTACCTTAAACGAAACGTTGTCATGCTTTTTTTTTGGGTGGGAAATTATTAAATAACTTCTCCCGCTCTGGGCGGAGCGGGAGGGCGTGTCAGACTTTTACTGACTAAAACCCACCCGTGTTCCTTCATTTGCCTGTGTGCCAGGGCCACGATATCCCTTTCGGACAAACTCGCAACCCTGGCAGGCATTGGCCCTAATGGACCCCGTCAATTCGTGCTGACGTCTCTTTGAGGCGCGCGTGGAACACAACGCGCCTTCGACCTGGGCCTGGTCCTTATCGGACGGCGAGCTACCCATCGCTCACCATCCGCAAGCCCGCGCCTACGGTGGGCGGAAATCGGCTTGCGACTCCCGACGCCCAGGGCGTCTCCTGCGGCGACTAGGGGCGTGAGGGCGCGAACCCTGCCTCTCCCTCACGCGCTCCGCCTCCTCCTTCGCGAGCATTACTGCTTCGCAGAAGGAGGTGACGGCCTCCCATGCACTCTCGCTCCGAACCATGGCCTGAACCAGGGCCGGACGCGAGAGATCGCCGCCGCCGATCGCCTCCGTTAGGACACGGCGGTGCTCCGCCCAAGCTGGGCAGACCTCCACCGTATGCTCCACCGTGTCCTCCGGGCGATCCACACAGTGGTGACACCGGGGCGTTTCCTCCCGCTTTATCCTGAACAGGAACCTCCCGAAACAACCGTGTCCGGTGAGGACCTGCGTCAGGCGGAAGGTGAGGACGCCGTGGCGCCTCTCTAGCCACTCCTCAAAGAGGGGACTTATCGCCACAATTGTGGCGTGCCCAAACGTTGTCATGCTGACCTTACTTTTTGTTAACAAAACTACATAAGTTAACAGATCCCTTTTCACCGGTAATTATGACGTTTATCACAAAAAAAACCATTAATTACATTATTAAGTACATTAAAAATGCTTTAATTTGGCGTGCGATTTTCACTTGTATATTTTAAGGTTAAAAGGGCCCCGCTGGATAGAAAAAACTTTGGATGTAATTTCTGCTATACGATCCAATATTTTTGAAAATAAATGAATATATTGAAAAGTACATTGGAAGGAGTATCTCCAATAAAATTTTCAAGTCTCTAAGCAATAGAATTACGGAGGGCCCCGCTGGATTTAAACCGAAATTAAATGCCATTTCTGTCTTAGTGGTGGAGGTACATTCAATATTTTCGATCGATTAGACAAGTACTTTCCATAAGCTAACAGTCTACATCGGTTTCGTTGCACTGGCTCAGGTGGGCCAGCTAGATAGAAATAGATGGTTAGCTCTTATCCAGTAGCTCACGTTAAGCAAGCCTGACTCGGCCTTTTGTCGAACCTCATCCCAGGTGGCATATGTAAAAATCTTACCATTTGCAAGAGCTAGCTGACACAGATCGTTTATGTAGATCAGGAAGAGACTGGGGTCAAGAATTACCCTTACCATTACCCTGTGGTACGCCATATGTGACCTGGGTATCTGATTTGTTTTTTATTGACGGATATTTTTGGTGATGTTTTGCCGTCACATAACAGTACAATTCTCATAGTACTAATTCAATTTGATAATCATCACTAAATTCTACTGAAAACTTTTAATTGTAAAGAAAAAAATAATAATAATCTGTGTTTCCACCATTGACACGAATCACACAATTACAGCGATTTGCCATGCTTAAAATCAGTTCATGTAAATCAATTTTAGGCATAGTTATTGCTAATTTAAAATGTACCCAAATCACTATAGGTGTGCCTATAATATTTGAAGAGTTTCCCCGTTTTCTCCAGGATCCAGACCTGATGACAATGGGACCACCTAAGGTCCTAGGAAGTATCAAACAAAAAAAAACCTACCCTTTCAAACAAAAAAAATAATTTCGAAAACCGGTCCAGCCAGTTTCGAGTAATGGGACATACATAAAAAAAAGATTCTGACAGACTGAGAACCTCTTCCTTTTTTTGAAGTCTTTGTTTGCAGTGGGTGGGTGGGTGTACTATAAGTGCGCCTCTGCCTAACCCTTCGGGGATTACAGGTGTGATGTTATGTTATGTGTGTTGTTTGCAATTAAAAATCAGGATGGTAGAAGATGGGTTAACTATTATTAAAATATACTGTTTTTTATTTAACTGAATCTGACGTAATATGTAATTCCTTTTAGATAAATAACTGAATTAGGTGTTACTTTGTGGAGTAAGTATACTCCTATCAGTTTGAATTTCGTTTTTATATTTATATTGATTGAAGTACATGAAATAAACTGTTTAAAAAAACAATATGGTCACAGAAACAAATGTATCTTTGATGAAAAAGAAAATGAATTATGCATGTTATTGTTTATTAGAGACAAAAAAATATGTTTTTGTGAAAATTGTTTATAAAATCTGGCTGCTCTGCATTATTAATCAAAGATCTAGGTTCACTTGCAGCATAAATCACAAAATGCATTTAGCGCTTAACAAATTTGAAACATTCCTATTTCTATCTATATGTCATTCTAGGGCGTCCCTTAATTGGTGATGTTCTTCAGAAAGGTAAAAACAAGACTAAGCTATGTTTATACAGAAGTAGTAATAGATCTCTTTGTGACGGAGGTCATTCAAGGAAATACTATCACAATGCCTATTTCTGACGCCTTACTGTTGCCCAGCAGTGTTGCAGTGTTCCAGCCCAAAGTACACACAAGTAGACACACACACAGTAGTCTCAAGTGCACATTGTATTTCTTAAGTATGTGTATGAAATAAATTCAGTTGGTCAAACCCCAACTTTACTCCACAAGAAAGGTCTTAAGGTTGTGGATGATTGTTAAAAGAGTACTTGGGTAGCCAAAGTACACGTGAGATTTTTCAGCAGTCTCTGGAATGGCAAAGTATTGGCAATGTCTTTGGTTATGCAGACAACTTAACACTGTGGGCTGTTGCATCGTTTTCTATACAGTAAAATTCCTGTAATTGAAAAAACTTAACAAAAAAAGAAGACACTTACCACTTTAGCCGGTATATCATGCCTCTTGCAGGCTCCATGATGAGTGCCATATAAACCGAGGAATTCCAGCGGATGGTTTACGCGGCTCACTAGTCCAGGTATGTCACAGCGGACCTCCTCAATACTGTCTGAAGAAGATCCTTGGTTCATTTGAACTGCTGCAGCTCCAGTCCCCGCCAAATTTGTACCAGATATATCCAATGACTCCAATAGGTGTAAGCTCTCAACTAGTTGGGTCAGAACTTCATTAGGGGTGAAATATTTTCCATGCCTCTCATTGGACTGTGATATGTCCAAATGCCTCAAGTGGCGCATTCCTGATATCCAATCAATTAAATCTTGAGTCCAAGGGACAGCATGCAGCACAAGGAATCGCAGATTGTTCATCTCATTCAGCGCCCAGATGGAGCCGGCTGATGTGCACTCAGAGAGGTCCAGGTGTGTCAAGTGCTGTAGTGGCTTTAATAAGAGCAATGGAAATATTGCCAGACCTCGACGTTGGATTGTCAGTCTCTTTAAATTTGGGGCATAGATAATATAGCCCCGCTGCCTATAGATGCCCTCATCCTGAGGAAAGCAATAAGTCAATGGACCAAATTTTAATGACAGCAGGTTCTGACTGTTTGTACTTATAATTTCCAGGGATGTATGCGACAGGTACTCGCACTGGTTCAACTCGACTTCAAAAGGTTGGTGCTCCATCATGCAGCGCAATCCTTCGTCAGTGATCCGGGAGTTTCGTAATTTTAAAGTATTCAGCCTGGTCCGAAACTTATCGCGAAACATATTCGCAATATTATCGTTGATGCGGTATTTCTTCTGGTATGCGCGGATGAATTTCTCGCATATCTCGGCTGGTAATATAACATCATCCTTCAGTCGTCTCCATCGGGTCTCAGGGTCGAAGTTGGTAATAGTATTCAGGTTCACCACTATATAGTCCATACAAAGATCAAAAAGACTATCTGGATAGGAATCATAGGCCGCATCATACAAAGTTATTTTATGTTCGTTCGTCATTTTGCTGAACCAAACTGGCTCTTTCACTGCATTGGGTAATAAAGGTAGGCCCGCGATGGCACCATGTCGCAAATGTAACACACACTGATTCTAGGTGATGAAAATTACCTCAGTCTGTTGTGATGACTGTTCAGAGTTGCTGTTAGGTCTCCCGACGGACCGGGACCAACACACTTGTTTAATGGGCAACAGACGGGCTAGCAGTAATTCGCAGTTTTCGCAGAAGTCACATCACTCACAACGCAACAAGAAAGTCAATTGTCGTTTTTTTTTCACTGGCATAGACAAGTAAAGATTAACCACAAAATATCTTATTTACTGTGCTTATTTAGTAACAGTGGGCAATAAATTCTTCGGGCAGCAAACCAATGAAAATAATATTTATTAGCTGTTATCTTAATCTTTAATATTCAAAATCTGAATCTTTAACTTTAGTTTATGGATAAAACTACATTTCCTTGTCATTTCCATAGTGACGAAGTGAGAGAGCGATAGACAGAGTTTTGGAATTTGGATCGTTATCTGTAGTTGACGTGATTTTGACAGTTGGTGGCGCTGCTGCTAATGTCAATTTGGCAAGTCGACTTCTGATTTGGGTGTATCCGCAGCTGTAGCCCGCGAAGCTCAAATTTTCTTACGTTTTTGCAATTTGCAAGTCAGTGAAAGGTTTTATCTTGATCAAAGTATGATTTGCGCGCATAACAGATATACATATTTAAAGAATTATTATCATTTGAATCATTAATACATCTTTGTAAGTTAGATTTGTTCCTCAATGTCCTGGTTTCATGATAAAGTCATTCAATGGGTTCAGTGGCATTGAGTTATACTACGTACTACATTATAACTCAATGTTCAATGGGGCCTGATGTGGCCCCTTTTTCACAGCATAAGAAGTAATAAGTCGAATTTTAGTCAGATGCGGTCTTAGAGCATTTGGGTTAAATAGGGTTAAATGTTCTAAGGATGCGGTAGCCCTAAATATCGCTATATTTTTTTTAAGTAGTTTAAGTAGGTACGTACCTCTATCAATTAATCTATTTAAACCTATTTTAAAAAACCGACCAAGTGCGTGTCGGACCACGCACAATGAAGGGTTCCGTAGTTGGGATGAAGTAGATAATCCCAAAAACAAACTTAACTTTTTGAAACCTGAAGACTTTTATGGGAGAAATTCTTATATCCCATGAGAACTAAGTCGGGTTTCTTTACCTACAGGCACTTGTGATGTGATATGATGTAAATTATAGAATAGTAAAGGTGTATGTATGTCTGTTTTGTATTATCATATTAGATCAGTCCTAGAATTAAGAGCCCTCTAACATTTCGGCGCTGTGCTAACTTAGGTATTTTATTTTTTATATATATATATTATATTTACACAACAGTAGTTTCGACACAACAAAGAGCGTGAAATCAATTGACATCAGTCCGTCCTCGACAAGCATTGGTACGATATTGAGCGCACATCGCCAGCACGGTGAAAACTTTTATTTTATTTATAAAAAAATAAAAGAAGCAATGGAAAAAAAATAAAAATTTCGATTGTTTAAGAAAATGTTGGAGATTGTTTTGGTATAAAAACTACTTCAAAATGACGTAGAACTTCGGAGATATAAAGTATTGTTATCAACCCTTTTCATTACAAAATTGAATTAGGTCCACTCGCTTGCAAGGTCATCTTATTGCCCAAGCCCGGGAAGAACACTTCCCGGGCTTGGGCAACAACATGGCGCCAGTACGCTACGCAGTATGCCGTTGTAGAGGCGACCTAGTGCCGCCTCCGTACTAGGTGACAGGTGGCAAGTGCGGCGTCCGTGATTCCGTCCGCGGGTGCCTTCTTTGCCTTGGTTCGTCTATAATTGCTCTCAGTACTTGGCCCGGGGAGACAAAGATTGGGTCTTCATCAGGAGTTATCGGCCAGGAATTGACGCTCCAGGTGGGCAGGGTATATTTCGGCCCAGTTGGCCGCCGTGGTCGAATCACCCCGTCGGTGTTTAGCAACGGGCGCACCGGGGCTGGGGTGTTCTTTGGACGTCGGAAAATCCTATTTACCGACATCCTGTCGCTGTCTGCGGAGTCAATGTAGTTCTCTGTAGTGCTATGCATGCAAGCGGTGAGTCCCTCAGCCAACTCGTTCACGTCTGTGACATTGGTGACAGGTCAAGTGGGTGTGGTGATCTCCATCCTTTCCTTGAAAATGTTCCAGTCCAAGTATCGCCGTGGCGCTGAATGGGCAACTCGGGTGGTGTGGTCTGATAGACGAACGAGCACGGGCTGATGGTCAGACCGCAGCTCGTGTAGTACGTCCTGCGTCTCTCCCTCTCTCTGTCTCTTTATATAGTTTATATTATAATATAGTTTTATATTTTTTGATGTGTATCATCTTTCCTCTCGCTTTCTGTGGGAGTGATTTCATGAAAAGGGACGGAAGTGTGTAACTGTAAGTGACAGCTTGACGATACTAGCATGGAATTAGTAAGTACTATATAGATTGTAATTAGAGGGGGTCGAATTTCGACCAGTAGACGACCACTAGTAATGAATAATTATTAATAGAATAAATATTTCAGTATTTAGCTTTTTAAATGTTGAGGTTAATTTTCTGTCGCTGCTCAGTTGCTTATTACGAAGGTGAGATGTCAGATGGTACATCTTATGCAACAACTGTAAAGCTCACACGTTTTTTTATTTTTTATCCTACAGGTTTCGGTTGGTAAGGAGATACTGGTGGGGACTGCCTCGTCGGTCTAGTGGTCACCAGCGCGACTGCTGAGCATGAGGTCCTGGGTTCGATTCCTAAGTCGGGCAAAGTGTTATTGGGTTTTTCCATCAGGAATTTCACAGTAGCAGCCCGGAGTCTGGATTTGTGCCCGGTTGATGGCAATAGGCTCGCCCCCTATTACATGGGACTTACACATAACTGGCGAAACGTGGGTGTACCTACTATAGGTATATACCTCTGCCTATCCCTTCGGGGATTACAGGCGTGATGTTATGTGTATTTTGGGGACTTTTTGGCATTAAATAAATAAATGAAAATGGTTAGCACCTTATCTTTTATTAGTAATTGTTAATCGACATTTTAAATTACACTAACAAAATATCTAATTCTTAACAAATTATAGTAGTTAATTACATAAGTTATCTTAGGTACGGTTTCGATCGAAAAACTCGAAGGAACTGTAATCTATGTACTTTGGCTGACAGGCTTTAGTATTATTTGTTATTTTTTAAATTGTCAACTAATTTAACTTAATAAGTTCGAACCAATCTTATTTGTGAGTATGATGAACTTTATAGAGATAGTACCTATACATACAAAATATTATTTTGTTTATTTTATATTTGCCACGCTTACAACGAAGATTGGATCAGACATCGACACACACAGAATATCACACATTCAGACATACCGACAGCTACAATAATTACACTGGTTTATCAGGTTTTTGTTGAAAACTATCGAATAACACGGGATCCTCTATGGCTAATGACAAGTACCTCATATAGTAATTCGTTTACTTACTTAGGTTCTAGATTTTTTTGAAACGTTATAAAATACAAAACACATATTCCATGAGGCGTCTTCTACGTTTGATCTTCCCCACAGTAATAAATAGATGTATTATATATATCATAATATACCTATGGCACATTAAAAAAATATAAGGTACCTATATACATTCTTCTTAAAACATATTATTTTTTCTCTAGATATTTTATTTAATAATGGAAAAAATAATACATTTTCAAAGTTCTTTGCAGTAAGGAAACGATTCATGTCATACGTTGATTTTTCACAAATTCCTAGTTTGTCCCGCAGTGTCACTTGAACGAGAATCCTTTATTAAGCTTTTTATTTTTGGGTTAAGTTCAGCTTGTGGAAAGTTCCTACAAATATACTACTAGCAAAACATCACAGTCCGTTCTAATGTTCGTCTTGCCATAATAAGCTAACGGTAAGAAACACAAACGAACCTTAGCGTTATCTTACACCTCGATCGGTCTAAATCGGTGCATTTTGCCGCAATTTTGGCAGATCGAAGCGTTACGCCAAGTTTCGTCTCTGCATCTTACCCTAGGAGCATTTGCGCGAGGATAAGTAAGTTTGGGGAGTGTGCCGTATCAGTGAACACAACCTAACTGTACGCTGATAATGGCACGATGTCATCTTTCAGACTCAGTGGATAATGATCACTGATCTAAGTGATCATACTTGAGTGACAAACCCTACACTTAAATAGGTACAATAACTTAACTACTAGGTATGTTCATGAAGTTACTTACTGCTACTATTATATCTTTGGTAGACACCTAGGTAGAAATTTCGAAAAGTATACCTACAGTAATTTTAAGTTAGCAACATAAACATTATTAAAATATCTAAAACCTTTTGCAAAACCAGTGTTATTTTGTACACAGACATATCTTCATGTAGGATTATATTTTAGCAACTGTGGATAGGGGTGATGTTCACTACAATTTTGGTCACAAGCAATGTTCTACAATATAATTAGAAAAAAAAAACATCATAAGCAATAACACTTTTCAACCAATTTATATACACGCCCCTTATATTTTGCTACGTAGTAATTTAACCATCCGGATAATACTTGCTACATACTAAACTCAAATTACACATTTACTCGACGTTTTCAGAATAGGATCATTTTTAGGAGACACTGTCGGTGTCGGTGTACCTAACGAATCGTCCTATTTACATCGCAGACCTAACAGAATGGGATGGTATCTATCTAATTCAAAATTTACATGCGCCCGACCGAATCAGAAGACACTCTGCCCTAGCCTAGATTATTGGCAGTATATTTTTAAGGCGAAGCAATCAATTCGTAGTCATCGGCGTGCGCAGCGCCCGGGTCGTGCCCTCACTGCGGCGAAGCGTTCAGGTCGCGGAGTCGCAGGTGGTCGACCAATGGGTGCGATTCATCTACTCTCCGCTCATCGGGCCACTTCACCACCACGTTGGTGTTGGCGGGCGGCAGCGTGACGGGCGGCTCCACCACGACGGGCAGGCCACCCTCGCGCTCAGGCAGCATGTGGCCGAACAGCGCCCCCACGCGCCGGTACATGAGCTGTGGCACCTGCGGCGAGGCGGCGTCGCGGTCGGTGCCTTCGGGCACCGCGTGCAGCTGCGCCACCACGATGACCGGCGGCGTGTCCTGCGGCGGCACCACGTCATTCAGCGCCCTCATTGGGATGGGCGCACTGGTCTGCGGCGCCACACACGTCGACGCTCCGTTGATGCGCGCGTTCAAGCTCTCTAGCACCGTGATCAGCTCGTACAGGCGATCGTCGCATAGGACAGGGTTATCTGTAATGTAATGTCCTATACTTGTAGTGGCAACGGGACAATATATCTTTCGCTAGCTTCTGAGGTTTGAATGACGCGTCGAGCCACGAGCACAAGCACATGTTTCTTATTTCCTTAGGGAGTCTAGCCAATAATGGACAAAAAATCGCATAAGCTAAATAATTCGTTAGAGCAGTTATACAACTACAGGTTGCTAATTTTAATAACAGTAAAGTTAAATTCGCTTTGCTTTTTGATTTTTACCCGCCCACAGCATTGAATGGAAGCTAGAACATAATGTAGTTGTCCTAATATAGGTATTATATTCTATTTCATATTTTTTTGTTATTGTTAATGATAAAGTTCTTATTCTACGAAGAGCCATACGTACCTTGAAGATAAATCTTTAAAACACTAGGAACTCCATTAATAGTACATCGAGATTTTGATACAACGTCGTAATTAACTGTCTTAATTCGATTAAACGACAAATCAGCTATACAGAGTGACGGTAACCCATGGAAATCTTTATCAAGCAGAGTGATATTGTTATGGTGGGCTATCAATTCCTCAAGTGATGGCAAAAATGTCTGGAAACAAAGACGGAATACATTAATTATTAAATGTAAGTGAAGTGCATCGCAACAGCTGTAATACTTTCTAATAAACGTCAACCAATGATTGAACTCGCCGAAGCTCGCTAAGCGTTACAAGAACACTGTGCTCCAGTATTTAAACAAACCTTTGATGTTTCTTCCAGCGTTGTTATATGGTTATGGGACACGTCGAGCAATCTTAGATCTTCAAGGCCTATTAGGTCATCTGGTGATATTTGTTGCAGTAAATTATTGCTTAGATTAAGTCTCAAGAGACCGTGCAACCCCATTAGTGCGCCGCCCAAGCTAAGGATGCGATTATGATCCAATCTTAGCTCCAGTACACGGGTTTCAACGTCCACTAAATTCTGTAAATTAATTAATTCAATAAGATAATTATAATAAATTATGTAAGTAACATAACATCACGCCTATTTTCCCCGAAGGGTTAGGCAGATGTGTACTTAGTGCACCCACATTTCGCCAGTTATGTTTAAGTTCCATGTAATAGCGGACGAGCTTAATGCTATCAACCGGGCATAAATCCAGACAGCGGGCTGCTACCGGGAAAATCCTGATGTAAAAACCCAATAACACTTTGCCCGACCTAGGAATCGAACCCAGGACCTCATGCTCAGCAGTCGCGCTTGTGACCACTAGACCAACGAAGCAGTCCCCACCAGTATCTCCTTACCAACCGAAAATGAGAATCCGAATGAAAAAAAGTGTATTCAGTAGGTATATTTTGTAAATTATTTACCTCCATGTTTCCTGTGATAAGACTTATCCTATTGTGGGAAAGATCAATTACAGATAATCTTTTCAAGCCTTTGATTTCTTGCAGAGAAAATTCTGACATGTAATTGTGCGTTAAATTTAAATATCGCAACGACTTCAAACTCCTTAAAGAACCATTTAATGACTTGAGCTGATTGTAGGCAATATCCAATTCTGCCAATTTCTCGGCTTCAATGAACTCATCCTCCGCTAGCTAAAATAACAAAAGACGCTATTACTTACGAATGACATAGTAACATGAGACAGTAGAATTTTACACCATCATCATCAATATCGTTCAGTTGAAACGTCGTCACGTCTACTGCTGGACGCAGGCCTTTCCCAAGCATAGCCTCAAAGACCAGATCTGTGCTTCCCACATCTAGAGAATTTCAGCGCCTTCCACCGAATCGTCTTCGATCCCCCTTGCTAGGTGCAAGGGGGATCGAAGACGATACGAGCGACGAGCCACTCTAGGGCTTCCTGCACACTATCGTTACTGCGGAGCTTTTTGGCTCCGTGCCTAGCGAACTGTTTGGTGACTATTCAGGTGATGTTAAGTGATATTTAATTTCTGCCACAAATGTGTTTCTCCTACAAACCTCCTCACTCCGTCTAGTTTCAGTACCGTGAGCAATCATTGGCAGTACGCTCTGATTAAAGACTTAAATCTTGAACAAAAGATATTGCGAAGCCATCTGAACTCTGCTCACCAGATTAAGATTCGACACGGTTGATCTCTTTCTCGAAGTTGGACCTACCTGCCTAACTGGACAGTTTCTCCTGGGTAAACACAATCGTCAACAACACTACAACTATCGAGTTTTACACCTTTGACATAAAATTACTAACGCTTTCTATTTTGTTGAATGATAGTCCTATCCTCATTAATCTTCTGGATTTCTGCAGTGCACCATCCAGCAACTTGATATTATTTCCGTAGAAGTAGAGTGACTCTAGTGATGGCATTTGTTTTAAATCTTTCGGTAAGTTTTGTAATTCATTGTGGGCAGCATGGATGAGGAGGATCCTTTTTGCTTTCTGAAACAAACATTTGTGATTGGGGAATCATTAAATTGTTATCCTGTGTTGAATTAATATTGAGTTGTTTATGTAGGTAGACTTACAACTGGCAATTCGTTTTCTATAGACTTTAAATTATTGGCATTTATGAATATCCATTCCAAGTCATCCAAATCTCTTAGGGCTCCATTCAGTGAACTAAGCTTGTTGATCCCAAGATGAACGTGCTTCAATGCTTTGGGTACCGCATCCCTCTCGATTTTAGATATTTGGTTATCTGCTAACAGTAAGTGTTCCACTTCCTGAATGTCCTTTAAAAATAAATTAATAATGTTTATTTATTAGTACCTACTAGCAATCGAATACGTTGTTCCTAATGAAATATATTATATATAGAAGCATTTAAAAGAAGAATAAAGAAAATACCAAAACATTGATAGTATAGATATTGATAGTAGTATCTTAAAGAGAGGAGATGATAAGAAAGACTGTTTCAAGTTAGTATTGCCATATCATGGTTCAATGTATACAAGGTTCGATTAATGTACTCTAAAAAAATATATGTGCCAATAAAAACACTACAAATTCGAAAGCCTGGCAAAGGGTCAAGAAAACGCCGCGCTCGACAGTAGTTACAGTAAACAAAAAACACACTAATCATTATTAATTTCAAATACACGCTGTTGCATTTGGGGCTATCGCCAACACATTATGTTTCTATTTATAGAACACAGATAAAAAATATGAATGACTGCTACTATTATTATTCTAGTGGTGAGAGTAATTTTTTTTATAGTTACAGTTTTATTTCCTTACCCTGAAGTCATCTTCGGTGAGCTTCGTGATTTTATTTCGGCAGAGATCGAGGGTCTTCACGTGCGGAAGGTGCTGAAGAACATGCCTTGGCATCTCAGTCAACGAGTTGTCAGCCAGGCTGAAGAAGTCTACCAAATCCAATTTGGTGAAAACACTCTCTTTCAGCTCACTGAAATAAGGAAAATAAAATAATCACCATTGTATAAAAACAGGTATATATAAAATATCAAGTCAATCAAAAATACGGACGATGATTTCTGAAATTCAGATGCTAAAAAGTATGTAATAAACTTGATGAAAATATTTATAGAAGTCACCATACACCGCGAGCATACGCAGTGCCTGTACATCTGCATTGCTTTGGATAACCCGGCACGGTAACTGCACATGATACCTACATAATGTCTGACTACAATACATTTTACTGTAGGCAAGTTCATTTGATAAGTTACCGTCTTATTTAAAGTGCCAGGCTTTACGCATGATATAGTATTTTTAGTAAGAAAACATTACTGACGTCACCATATGCCATTATTTCTTTTTTCTTGTAAGTTATATAGACAGACAAAGCGTGTATGTCGTGTTTTATAGAACATATAATATATTTTTATTTAAACGTGTCAGTGATACCGGGACTCTTCTTCGCCTTATATGCCTTTTGTTATTCATTATTGTATTTATAATGTGTTTCCTAATTTGCAGGTAATTGTATTTCATTACATAATACAGTATTTTTATTCAAGCTATTACTTAAGAATTCAAATGATAAAGCTAACCCCTGTTGAGAAACATATCGGCTCACGCGAGCGCAGTCAACCGAAGGGTAAAAATAATTATCGATACAAATATAACTTTTTATCTTACTTGACGAGCACAGAGTCTATTGTATCAAACTTATTAGTTCTATCAATTTATGAACATAATCCACTAACGTGGCACACTGGCTCCTAACATCAAGGGTTAGAACATTTTCACAGCAAAAGTAAATTATAAGTAATTTGAGATCCTCTTTTATTCCTTAGAGTTTGCATATTTTAATCAAAAAGACCCTTAAAGTCGTCGTCTATCCAAAAAAAAATCGCTTTATACTGTCAGGTATCAGAAACTACAGAACGTCCAAGTACTACGATTCTAACTTCAAGCCTCGTTGGTCTAGCGGTGGCTAGCGCTACTGCTAAGCATTAAATCCTGGGTTCAATTCCCAAGTCGGGGAAAGTGTTATTGGGTTTTTCCATCAGGAAGTTTTCAGTAGCGGCCCGGAGTTTGAATTTGTGCCTGGTTGACGACAATAGGCGATATTTAAGATTATAAGATAGTTAAATATACGACCTTTTCTGTTATCAAACCAAGGGCCTTCTGCACACGGTGTACCGAAAAGACCTATTACATGCGAAGTAAACAAAATTGTATATCGTATATCTCTGCCTAACTCTTCAGGATTACAGGCGTGATGTTATATTATTTATGCTTACAATAATTCATTTTGTGAACTGCAGTACTACATGGAGCATACTGTCTGCATCTTATGGGATGTTTGATAGAGCTGTGTAGCATCACCGTGGCTGGTCAACTTATTCATGGATAGTTCTCCAGCTGATTTGAAAGAGGATGAGTGCGGATTGAGGATCAATCAGTTGCCTGTCAAATGCCTTCTGTACGCATAATCAAGTTCTACTTGCATAGTCAGCAGAACAGTTACAAGACATGGTGACTGTGATATGTGTAATATAAGATGATAGGGATGAATATAAATATGAAGAAAATTAAGGTAATGGTGTTTGAAAGTGAAGAGGATATGTCGGTGTATTTTGTGAATATAAATGATGAGTGTGCAAGTGAATGAGTTTTTATAACGGGGAAGTCGTCTTACAAGAAATGGAGAGATTGATGAAGATGTGGAAAGGAGAGTGAATGCGGGAAATAAAATGAATGGTGCACAATGGTGTGCTAGTGCCTACTACGCTTATGTATGGAAGTGAATGTTGGGTGTCGCAAAATAGGCATGAAAGTAGAATAAGTGCAGTGGAAATGCATTCCTTTTTTTTAAAAAAAAAAAAACGTTGCCCCACACTAGGAATTTATCCTGTATCGTGGGTGCGTTTACAAACATTTAAACTCACATACACAAACAGCCTTGCGAAGCATATGAATGATAGACTGAGGAATTAGGTGATAAGGTATAGTTGCGGTTTAAAAGAATATGTAGTGAACAAATTTGACAAGAATATGCTTAGATGGTAATGTCATGTTGAAAGTGTGAATGAAAGGCAACTAACAAAAGGTATTTACAAGTCAGGTGTGAGTGGTAACGCTGGCAGACGTGAGTGGAGGAAGAGTGGGGACGCTCTAGAAGGACATATACTTAGTGACCTTAGTGGTGATGTTCTTCAGAGCAGCTGCAGTTGCCATTCTATAGTTTGACCTGCCCCCATGGGAAAAGGCATGAGTTTATATATTTTTGTATGTAATTAGTAGGACAATAGATAGCACAGGACATTAGGTTCGTCCTTGTAAAGCATTTGGCAAGCTTTGAAAACTAACCTTACGTTTGTACCGGTCGGTAAGTTACAGGAACTGGGATTAATTCTTTAAATTTAATAATCTAACATCACGCCTGTAATCCCCGAAGGGTTAGGTGGAGGTTTGCCTATAGAACACCCAAATTTAGCCAGTTAAGTTAAACGCTTTCAAGGACACTGAATGATACACAGAAGTTTATTGTTATGACGCTTATGGGCGTTTAGTGTCCTTAAACGTGTTAAGTCCCATGTAATAGGGGCCAGCCTAGTTCCAGATGGATAAACCCAAGGACAGTTTATCCGTCCCGGGAATCGAACCTCATCCTCAGCAGTACGCTTGCGACCACAAACCAACGAGGCTGAAAATATTGTCGTATAAGAGTCATAAAAAGGAACGTGGAAACGTAAAGCTATGCTTTTAATATATTTATATACAGACAAAGCATAGAACAAATAAATAGACACTTAAAAAAAAACTGTATATTGTTTTTTTTTTTTTTATAAAACAAACTTAAACTGTTAAAAAAAAATATTCAAAAGGGCAAATGCATACAAATATTAAAAAATTAAGTTATAAGGTCTCTGACTATGTCAGGGGGTACTTAGAAAGGCAGGAGTGGGTTTTAGCTGGTAAGAGTCCGGCACTTTCCAGACTGGCTCACCAGTGAGGCAGTCTGGACGCGCCCATGAGGATTTCCCAATCCTGCCAAACCAAAAAAAAAATATATATTATTAAAAAATTAAGTTATAAGGTCTCTGACTATGTCAGGGGGTACTTAGAAAGGCAGGAGTGGGTTTTAGCTGGTAAGAGTCCGGCACTTTCCAGACTGGCTCACCAGTGAGGCAGTCTGGACGCGCCCATGAGGATTTCCCAATCCTGCCAAACCAAAAACAAAAATATATTCTTAATTATTATTAAGATAATGTGGGCCAACTGTTTTTAATCATACAAGGAGTAGGTATATTTGAATCTAAAAGTGCGTCAGTCTTGAGATGAGCGTATATTGAGTTTTTTTGTCTTATCTTAACGGGTCTAGGAAAAATGTTTGATCCCAAAATGTGATCGACTTTTGGAACCATCTTTGTTTTTATTGCTTTTTCAAATCTTATTAAAGTGTAACTAATTTATCTCATCGTTAAAACGTATTACCCTTGTCCCAATTTATTTGGGGTCGGCGCAACATGTCTGTTTCTTCCACATTTCTCTATTAGTCTTCATCTCGGTAGTCACTCTCTTTTTAGCCTTATCATCTTTCACACAGTCCATCCATCGTTTTATTTGGTCATTCTCTACTCGATTACCCATTCACATACATGCTCAAAACCTAATTTCCTAACGAAATTACCCTCATTCCTCCGCATCACATACCCATACCATAACAACCGATTTCCACACAACTTTTCAGTAATTAATGGTAAGATAAAAAAACCCGAACCATATTCAAGCTCGAAAATATGGTCTGCAGAGCAACCTAAGAAAAATGATCGTTGTGGATACGGAAACTGGGACATATAAGATAGGTAGTAGACATAACGTTCGGCAAAATAACTATAATTATTCTTAATTTATTACACTTAGATTGTTATTCTTATAAACATTATTTAATAAATAACAATACTTAAGTGACTGTTATCTATTATGAAACAATGCGAATAATTTAAGAAGTTGTGTATTTTTAGTTTGAAAGACATGGCGCCGCTGGTGATGCATATTGGACTTAAGCTAAGGTTTTATATACGAGCGGTAGCCGCCACATAACGTTCACAATTTACCGGCGAATGACGTCACTGAAACGTTATTAATGAAGGTTAGTTGGTGCGTTTTGTGACACCATAAAGTCAAGTCCTGGCTGTCAAACCATCATTTTCATGATGGCCGTCACTGCGGCCGTTATATGGCGGCCACCGCGCTTGTAGTAACCGTAGCTTTAGTGGATGCGAGTAACGCGAGTTTAGTAAACACTAATGTGAGGTCAACGTGCCAGGGTTATCAGGGGCGGCGCCAAACGGTCGCAGAGCCGGCCGCCGAGCCGCCGGCGCCGGCGCCGCGCACTCCCTGCGAGTACCACGCATTATGCACAAACGCATCATCACACTTTTCGACACAAATGAATGGCAATCAGTCAATCACATTGCTTATCTCAACGGTTGCTTCAATTATAAAATATATGTACACACATCTCTCATATTACGTTAGCCTGTCTGCCTACATCGCAGTGGTATCTGCAAACCCTCAGCGATTTCCCACTTAGGATGACGTAACGTTGTTAGATTAGAACTAAAGGTCCGACTGCCGCTTGACCTGTCATTTTCCATAACACAGTAAACTAAAACTTTCTCGAATGTTTATTATTTACATTTTCGTGGTTATTGTGATTCTATCTTATTCCTGTTTCAATCGTCTGGGCTAAATCCGTTCCACAATAATAGTATAACAGCGCCACGCTACGGTGCGACGCGATTCTGGTAGAACCATTTCCATGAAGTTTTCATAGAAATTGTTCTACTAAAGTCGTGTCGCGCTGTCGAGTCGCGCCTGTGAAGCCCATCGTTGCGGAAATGGGTTAGGCTCAACTTAAGGCGGAGATTTCTTAAAAATGGTCAAAAAGTTGGTTTTTTAAAGCAGTGTAGGTATCTCTTAAACCGTAAATATTTTTTCCAAAACAAAAACAGTATGATATTTTGAAGTCTTTTGTGCATACGGTGATGGAACTCAAAACATAATTAAACATAATTTAATACATCAAAATAATCTTCAAAGACAACTCTTAATTATTTTTAAAAGCAGTTTATCCCTTCGTTAACAGTTATAAAATAAATTAGATATAATAAAAAAATTGCAAATGCCAAACTGCATCGGGTGATGGATTAATTTTTATTAATTAGTTAATATCTAATTTTATACGATTTTATTTGCATTTTTTAGCCATACGTTGTGTCATCGCGCATCTGTTTCTTTTGTATGCAAGTCTGACAGTGACAGCGGTTTACCTGTTGACAGCCCCTTAATTCATTTCCGCAACGATGGGCTTCCCTTATGTTCTCATAGAACTCTTTACAATTCTAAGGCAAAGTATGTAGGAAGCCTAATAAAACAGAACTCATAATTTTTCCGATTTATTTTCTATACTTATACGTAGTACAAAATAAAGCCACTTTTAGTTTCCGTCTGTATGACCGCTTATATCTTCTAAACTACACAATCGATTTTGATGCGATTTTCACCATAATATAGGGAAGTTATTCCGAAGTGTGTAGGTATAATGTATTAATATTTAACTTAGATGTAGACGACTCTTAGAGAAATATGGAAGAAAAATACATATTGCGCTGACCCCAAATAAATTGGGATATAAGCAGGAGAATGATGATTTAACTTAGTAACAGAAATCTCGATGTTTGCACATGTCGCCAAAGCAGGAGCAGGAGCGGGTTGCTATTATTTAGTACTTAAATAAACGAATCTATCATAAAACCATCTTACTTCTTTGCAGTAAAAAAGGGTATTTAAGACTTTGCCTTTAAATACATCAGGGGGCCGATCGCGCTAATTTTGAACGTTAATACCAAAACTAAACCACAACCAAAAACGTTACGTTAGACACATTTCGTATGCCTGCCAGGGTTACGAGCCTGTCCGAAAGGGATATCGTGGCCCTGGCACACAGGCATCTGAAGGAACACGGTGGGTTTTAGTCAGTAAAAGTCTGACACTCCCTCCCGCTCCACCCAGAGCGGGAGAAGTTATTTGATAATTTCCCACCCAAAAAAAAAAAAAAAAAAAGACACATTTCGTATCGCGCTAATCATTTCAACGGAAACGATTTAGCTTTACTTTGGAAGTTACGTTGGAGGAACGATCGATCGAACAATACTCTCACAAAAAAAAGCGTGATACCGTTTCATACACCAGCTAAACCAAAACTAAACTTAAACCAAAAACGTTCCGTTCGAACGGTAATTACGTTGAGAAATAGCGCGATGGGCGCCCAGGTTAGCTTTTTGTATGTAATCTCTGGACCAAACCCGGAACTACAAGACTTATATCAGAGGCCAAAGAAGGAAAGTCCCCAATGCTTGTGATACTAACTAACTTAATGGACGAAAAATAACTACCCTGTTTTATTGCATCAATATTGATTATAATTATCTGACAAAAGATTATACAGGGTGACTTGTAAAAGTTTTAATTCAATGTATTCTTTCCAGGACTTGATGAATGTGATCCCTTTGCAGCATTTAACCACCCCATATAGCCTAGGTAAAACTCCATGGGAATCGAGTGAAAATTTCCCAAAATTCGTCGTTTAATTACATTTATCTCAAAACTCTCTAATTGAACGGCCATCAGTGCTATTGTATTTGGTAATGAATACGTTAACAAAGCTTTCGAAGTAACCAGATGTTCAAATGCGTCTTAAAGTTAAAAGATACAACAAGAAAGTGGAAAGTGAAGTGAGAAGAAAAGAAGTGCGGCTGATGAAGTTACAATTGACGCAATACGAACAACTACCTCCACACGAAGACGGTACCTAGTTATAGGGAATCACAAATTTTAATATAAATTTTAAAGTCATATTTTTATTTGCGTTCCATAACGTTAACAGATCATACTGTAGGTAGGGAACGGAAAGAATAAAATATTTTTTTAATAAAAAATAAATTTGGACACAATTAAGATATTATAACATATTTTATTAGTATAATATATGTTATGATATCTTAATTGTGTCCAAATTTAATTTATGGTATGTACGTACGTATGAATGTATCTAAACGATTATGTATGGTGTCTGTTTGAGCTTTTTTAATTACTATTTTCGTTTTGTGTTAGGGTTGAGTTTTTATGAATCTTGACAATTTGACAGAGGAATTTGACCTGTAGTGGACCTGCCGTAGACTGACTTTATTGAATGAAGTATTCAGTGAACAGGCATCGTAAAATAAAAGACTAGAAAGCCATTATTATTGCTACGGATAATAACAACGTAGATCCTAATGGCAAAAACGAGCTAAATCGAATCAATTTAATAAAATATCATATACCAGCGATCCCTTCTTCCCACGGTTTTTACAACTTGACGAAATATCGATATTTCTTTATTATTTGGATGTTTAATATTTACTATTATATAAAAATATAAATAAACCTTCCGGAATAAATCCTCTAAATGTTGGTGAAAACCACATCAAAGTCCGTCGTGTAGTTTAGAAAAACAACGCGATCACACAGCCAGACACGAATATATACTTTAATTTATAATAGATATAGATGAGTAAACAGCTGATCCACAATCAAACCCAAAATTTAACAGCAAATGATGAAAATAATGTCCATGACCTTCGCGTTTTCAAGGAACGCCATTTAAAAGATAAAGGATTAAGTACCCATCTTATGGACGTGACCACGAGTCCGCTACTTGTTGAGTCGAACGATGTATAATTGACGTTCTGGCTTAGGCCAAAGGGTAATTAAATTACAAAACGAGACCAGCATATATACAATTAAACGAAGCGCTAGGCTCGGCTGACGAACTAAGCGCGATTGCACATATCAGCGAACGAAAATATATACACTTTTTGAATTGAAAACTTATTTTGGCGCACTCTGCGCCCTTTCTAAACAGTGTAGTTACGTAACTGAACCGCCACGTTCGGGTCGGTGACGCTGAATTGGGTATACCCGGCTCCATTCGTAAGCTTACACTTGGAAGAAGCTTCATATTTTAATCAGCCTTTAATGTGCCCACTGTTGGGACACAGGCCTCCTCCCTGTAAGAGGGACTAGGGCCGAAATCCACCACGCGGGCCCTGTGCCGCCGGTTGATGAATGTCAAATGTTTTCGAATTTTTGGTTCCAGGTTCCTTCATGATTGTGTTCCTTCACCGTTTTGACACAAAGATTTATTCATACTTAGAACGACTAAGTGTTGTGCAGGCTGGGGTTGTGCGGATAGGATGCGTCCCAATATCGCGAGAAAATAGAAAAATGGAAAGTGTCATTAATCTGAGACTTTTCTGACCTATCCGGGAAAAACGGTTCATGAGTCCATTATTTCCCAGAAGCGGGACGGCAAGAGGTAAGAAAAAATTAAATATGCAAAACGGTGACTGAAATGCGAGCTTCTTGAACTACACACACATTATGTCAGTTACGTTAAAGTCCCATGTAATAGGGGGCGAGCCTATTGCTATCAACCGGGCACAAATCCAGACTCCGGGCTGCTACTGAAAAATTACGGATGAAAAAACCGAATAACACTTTGCCCGATCCGAGAATTGAACCTCATGCTCAGCATTAGTGCTTGCGAACACTATAGCAACAAGGCAGTTTTAGAAACACGTAGAGAACGACGAATCGTACCTTTATTTTTAGACGTAAATATTCCTGTATTTTTGTTATATTGTGTTCTAGAAGAAGCCTACGAAGTCTACGAATGTAGCTACAGAGCTACGTCTATGAAATAATTGAGTTCCGTAGCAGTTTTGATAAAGCGTGGTTCCTGTTTTCTTTAGTTGTATTCGTGTTATTTTTCTTTAAACCGATAATTTTTATTTTCTGATTATTTAACAAAAAATATAATCGTGTGAGTTATAAAGTGGGAATAAGGACCCCCATAATGAAGCTGCTAGGTTAATGTCATTCTGCTGCCCAAACTCCGCAATGCTACATGAACGGGCTGATATAAAGTACAAGGCTTTTTAGTCATTATGGGCCCAAGAACATATCTTCGGTCGAACTGACTCATTGATTCTTAAAGTACCCACCTACGTATCTATAATCTAGTTGTGTGCACTAAGTTATCTCATGGAAGTCGTCGCGACTTCTGAATAGATGTATTAAACTTTGCAAATGATTCTTCGAATGTGAACCTCCTACCTTTAGCTGTAGGTAATTCTTATTAAGATACTCGTCGAGTACATATTGTAAAAATCCCATCAAAACAGTCTGCATTCTGCACATCACACTAAGTAACGTTGCGCAATAATAATTGGGAAATTACTTTTTTTTTTCAACACATTTGCTCAAAAAAATCATTTACGAAGCCTTTATACATTTTTCGAAAGTTAAAGCCGACCTCATCTAGTTTTTAAAATATGATTGACGTATAAAAGTGTTTGTACAAAATTAATTACAGAAATAAAAATCATTTATAAAAATTACGCACCATACAACGGAATGTGTGGTAAAATAGGTACTGTCACCTAAGTACCTGTTTTACCGCATATTTCGTTGTAAAGCGCCGTGCGTATCCTCTATGGTATATTTTTAATTTCCATTAAAAAAAAAATCCACTAAGAAGGTCATATTCATATTCATTAATTTGCGTTCCACAAGATAAAAACAAGATGTTAACAAAAGGCTTAGAGCTAAGAGCCGTTGTAGACCCTGTCACAGCAAAAATGAAAAATGCAAAAATGTTAGGTACATAGCTATTACTTAAAGCGAAAAATATAAATAAAATTATACTTATTAGTTTCGCATTAGGAGAATAAATAAGCTGAATGATCGATCCTTCTTGAAAACGCTTTTGCTTAATACGAAGAGAAAATGAGACGAAAGATGTAGTTTTAATTTTCACCACGCGTACGTGGCGCTATTTGCAAATTCGCGGCATTTTATATCAGAAATGTTTAAATTTTATCTAATATAAAATGGCGCGAATTTGCAAATGTGTGTACTGTTTTCTCGCTAATGTGTTGAAAAACGTTTTATGACACACGGGTGGAAATTGCTATATTTACAAACTCGTGACTCTACTACGTCTACGTCTACGTCTACTTGTTTGTAAGAACCAACTTACCGCACTAGTATCATAAATAACTATTACGTGCTAAAACGACAAAAAAGTTCGAACTCTGACCCTCAATATCTCCGTTACCAGAAGTATGGCCCTGTTCATAAAAAGTATTACAATGGCTGGAAGAACAAGTGTTTCTCGTTAAAAGCGTCTTTTTACACCCATTCTGTAAGTATAGGAAAATAGATACCAAAGTCCCTATTTTGCTGATGCAAGGTAGGAACTGACCTACCTTGCATCGTCTCGTCATCTCCAAAAGGTCTTCGTCCTTTTTGGTGTAAACATAGACAGAACATTAATTCTTGCAAACGCTTTCGCTCATTACGGTTGTCTCACTTTAATACTAAAGAGAAAATGAGACGCAAGATGTAGTTCTAATTTTCACCACGCGCACGTGGCGCCGTTTCTCGTTCTATCGTTTCGGTACAAAATATCTGAGAATATATTTATCTTGTCCTGGGAAAAAATATAAACGGACAACAAAATAGTAGCGAGACTGACTAGTCTGACGAACTGTGGATCCGCCTGGTCGACATTTTATCTCCATACCCATGGACTATAATAATGGACCTAAAGCTGTAAAAACGAGCTCTCTTAGTAACAGAAGTTACATAGCCTCTTGGTCTCTATTAAAATGAGTTATATGTAAAGTCAGGGAAAACAATTGTTGAGCAATATAATTCCGTATATTCAAATCACAACTGTCATTCTTTGACACTTGTATGAAATGGCTATAACTCAGAACAATGAAGGCAAAATGACGTAAGGTGTCAATTTGCTAACAATTAATTTCCCTGACTGATGGGACCTTAGTCTTCCTTATCTCACAGAGTACATTTTATCCTTATCCAACTGAAACCTAACAGGGAATGGTGAATTCGAATATTCGGACACAATCCAGGCAATTAACATGTCAGTCCGTTAATATCCACTTCTAAATAAGGGCCACCCATTGACGGAGACAATGACCAATCCTCATGCTACAATTACCTCGCTTGGCGGATTGGTGAGCAGAGCGAGAACATTGTTTCGTTATTAGCAGACTTTATGAAACAAAAAGTCTTTTTTTTTTTAAAGAGTATGCTTAAATGGTTTGGTCATGTTGAGAGGATGAATGCTAGGCGACTGACAAAAAGTATTTGCTAGGCAGATGTGAGTAGAAACGCCGAGGGGACGTCCTAAATGTGATATTCTTCAAAAAGGTCAGGTACGTAGTACTCGCAACCGGCGTGGGTGATTTTATGGACGTAAACGAAGCAAAAGAAGTAAATAAGGATCGTAGAAGGTGGCGTTCTGTAGTTTCTTCCTACCCCCATGAGAAGAAGACTTGAGTTTATGTATACATACTGCTAGGCATTGTTTTGTTGGACACGGTCTACGATAATATAAGGAACAATCAATTAATAGACGAAGAAAGGAAGGAAGGCTTTATAAAATTACCTATCAATCGGGCGGAGTTATAAAGTGGGAGTAAGGACCCCCTAAATGAAGCTGCTAGCTTAAAGTCATTCAGCTGCCCAGACTCAGATATGCTACATGAACGGACTGATATCCTAACTAATATTATACATGCGAAAGTGCGTTTGTTTGTTACGCTTTCACGGTAAAATAGCTGAACAGATTTGGATGTTTGGCACATAGGCAAACCATGGCCTGGGTTAGGACATGACGGTGAAGATAGAATACTTAATTGCTGAACCGAAGAAATATTATTATAGAAGGTAAAAACCGATTTTAAAGATCAGATTTAGTCCAGAAACAACTTCAGAATGATAAATACAAATTTTAATACTGGATAACTTAGGTAAATATTTTACATTAGGTACTCGTATATGTAAGTAACTGTAACGCAAATTAAGTTTTTTTTTTTTTGTCTTAGCATACCTACACACGTTACGTTTTCCGAATATCGTAAAACTATATGGCTATATATTTAAACCGTTGTTTTGTTGCTTAAAACTATCTTCCTATAGTCAGCCAGATTAAACAAAAAAAAACATAAGCCTTTCGGAAAAAAAACTCTAAATTATGGTGAAAACCACATCAAAATCCGTTGCGTAGTTTAGATGAACAACGCGGTCACACAGACCGATATGAAAAGTGACTTCACAATTGGAAGGATAAATGTTTTTTAATATAGTTTCATACCAAAAGGATGGCAATGGGATCCTTTTTAAAAAGGGAGTTTTTTTAAAGATATCGTAATAGTTAACGGAGTTGATTATGTGTAACCTAAGTAAGAAACGAATTGAAGTAAGAAATTTAGAAGTCTGGAAGTGATTCAGTACTGTTAGTGACAGAAGGAAATCATTTCTCTATGTATGGACATGTAATGACGAGGAATGAGAAGCAAGTAACGAGAATGATGTATATAATGCATAGAACAACGAAAAGATGGATACATTGTGTGAAAGATGATATGAGTGAAAAGGGAGTGAAGAGATAACATGATAAACCTAATAAATCGGAAGAAGAAAACATTTTGTGCTGACTCTAGGTAATATGGGACAAGAGCGGGTAGTTAAAGCAAGTTAGCCAGTTGTAATTTCAAAATACGCTTTAAGTAAGTCCTAATTATATATTTTTTTATACAAAATCCAGGCTGTCTGGTTCGCCCCGGGCGTCGGGAATCGCAGGCCGATTCCCGGCCACCGTAGGCGCGGGCTTGCGGACGGTGAGCGATGGGTAGCTCGCCGTCCGATAAGGACTAAGCCCGGGTCGACGGCGCGTTGTGTTCCACGCGCGCCTCATAGAGACGTCAGCACCAATTGACGGGGTCCGAAAGGGCCAATGCCTGCCAGGGTTACGAGCCTGTCCGAAAGGGTCTGACACTCCCTCCCGCTCCACCCAGAGCGGGAGAAGTTAATTTATTCATTTTTATTAATTTCCCACCCAAAAAAAAAAAAAAAAAGGCTGTCTGGTTGTTGGCTGAACCAGCCATGATCGCAGCCTAGATTTCTAAGTGGTAGATGTTTCAGTGATGATAATAATATTACAGGTGACGCAGACAGTACAGAAAGTATCATAATTACAAAAGACTCCATGGAAACAGAGATTTTAAATTCCATGTTTGAGGTGATTAGAGATATTCAGCATATGAGGAAGATGAATAAGCTTATGATCGGTTTATTTACACAATATTAAGCAAAGTGCTAAAATCACTTGCAAAAGACTTTCAGACTGATACGGAATCGTCACTTCAATAAACATAACCATTGATATTATTTGTATCACTGTTGTTGTGAATGATTCAGTCGAGTACCTACGATAGAAACCAAACACGAATTGAAGGATTGCTTAATTGTTCTCACTTTATTTCAGGCCTATAAACATGTATAATTAATCTTAATAAGATATATTAAGATATACCGAATATCGGTGCAGCTAATAACAAATTTTTGTGACCAATATTATATTCAAACATGCGTTAATTAAGTAGCCTATGTAGAAATACATAAACAACGACTACAGTAATTTGTTAGTTCACCATTAATGAGTAAATACAGTGAATACGACACTACCAATATGATATCATTCAATTTTACTGCTTTAGAAGCGACCTTAGATAACCCCGGGCAACGTCTCCTAGATGCCATCCTCACACATATGGAGTTCACTAACGAAAGGTTACAAATGGAATTAATAAATAATCCATTAGATAAAACTACTTTCCAATTAATAAAAAAATGTATATATATCCAGGACAAAACTAAACGTATGCCTTGAAAGATTCCAACATGCAAAAAGAGTTTTCAATAAAAGACAAGAAAAAATAAATAATTAGGATGACCCGAAAAATCTGTGAAGATCAATTGAGTGGTCAATAAGAGCCGAGCTCACGGGTCACGGGCGACTTAATTGTTGTTTTGTAAGGAATAAACCGCAGAAAATATCACATCCCGCCAAAACATATAAAAAGTAGACCAGCTTCTCGTCAAAACTGTTTTCTATTTTACATCCGTTACATGTGCTTATGTTTTTGCGATCTGGGGTTCATAACGTTATCCAAAATCCAAGTCTTCTATGTTTTGACCAGAAGGTGCTAATATTTAGTGTAGGTGCGTAAATACATATGTCTGTTTCTGTATGTATTCAAAAAATATGCAGTAATGATGTATGCATAGACGGAATTCACATCAAGTATAATTTGCGATGTCGATTTTTTTTTGGCTTTTTTGTTTTTCTCTAGCAACTATTGAAGTACTTGGGCGTTCATATGTATATCTTCCAATGTATTGTACACTCTATTTATCATTGAAAATTATGACATGATCATCACCATCTTACTTTATCATTTATCGATAGTTTAGATCGGCACAAGCACAGCTCTAGCGATTCTTGATAATTATCATAACTGAAACTATTTCGTGACTTAAAGTAAACCAAAATGATAAGGTTTGCAACCCAGTTTAGATTAATGCAAAATATTGAGGTTTGCAAATTGTGAATGTGAAATCTTTTTTGAGGAAAGTCCCCGAACAAAACTAGGCTTTCTAAGATTTCAGATTTACCTAATTATCATCGCTCCAATCGACGCTTGCTTAAAAGTACCCAAGTATGCAGGATTTGATGAATGATGATTTATCAGTCAAGTACGCCCAAAAAGCGATTTTTAACCTCGTCGTTTAGAAAATATTCCTCCTGGATCTATTTTAAATTGGAATACTGCATCTTTTTGATACTCTTAAACCCCTAAATAATGTCATAAACTAACTTGCCTTGGTCAAGGGGGTCGAAAAGAGTTCAAAATATTGCACGATGCCCATAAGTTCGGTAATGTGAAAACTTGAACAGGCGAACTTCGTGCTCGTCGATACTGTTGTAACTCGATGAATGCCCGTTACCTAACTCATATCCACAGTTCTCATGTTTGCTTTTACATTAGTTGTAGTAAATAATATGAAGCTGATAAGAAACATTACAATAATAAACCCACTTCGAAGGGAAATTTACCGCGTGGTGGTTAGATCCTAGTTTCTCCAGAGAAGAAACGAGATATGGAATGAATTCCAGTTTTGATTATTTCCACAATCGATGCGTACGCGTCGCATGATATGGCAGCCGAATGCTGCCAGCCCTGGCAAGGGTGCCGCCCACTCTCTCGATAACAGCCGATCCTCATCAGTGTGCGCTCTTCTTATCATAGACCTGTTGTTCTCTCATTCAACTTACACATTGTTTGTATCGTGATACACACAATATTAATGCTATTTTACACAACAAAGAGCTTACACATAGAACGTAGACGTTGCGTAGATTCACAACCGCACACAATACAAAAACTGCACAGAGAACCGAACTTAGATCCAATGATGATGTTAGAATACTTCGTAATCGACTTGCCTTAAATTGTCGAAGTTAAGTTTGAGTCTTGTGATAGAAAGTCCGAGTTCTTTGATGCTGTGGTCAGAAAAATCCGGAAGCTGGGAGTAGGAGATATCCAAGCCAATTTTGGTTTCGGGGCTGAACTTGTTTGTTAAGGCCCGTGCGATTTCTTCATAAGCACTGATACGCTGACAGACTACTAGGATGGCACCAGTTCCGGCGTCCTCACGGCGGCAGGTGCAAGGCGAGATCTCTCTCCTCATGGCACAGTGCAGGCTGGCTCCCGCGCCGAGCTGGCCGGCCAGGGCGCACAGCAGCGCCGCGGCGAGCGCGTGCTTGTGCGCGATCATCGTGTGTGCCGGTCGGGGCTGTTCGCGCTACTGGCTCGACTCCCCACGGCCGCTCGGAATCTGTGCGACGCGAGCGCCCGGCCCACCCCGCGCAAGCGCATCATCAAATCGTCTGCACTCTGCACCTTCGTTGTATTACCATGTCCCACTCAGTTCACCCTTGATAGTCCTGCGCAGCATATCATTTAATTTTATAAATTATTAGAACCAATTATAGCCGACACAGACCAAAGAGATTTCAATAATGTTCTTCAACATGGTTTTTTGCATTGAAGATTTAACTGAAGCACTAGGTTATGTTTTTCTGTACTAAGTTATTTGGTATCTGTTTGACCACGTTAGGTGTAATATTTTAAGATGATTCGAGAGTCAGCTTCAGTTTTTTATTTATTTAGTGATAACCACCATTAACGCCACTCGTAATTTTGTGATAACATATTTTAATTATGACATTCATAATTCGGTCAATATGTTCCTCAGACAGGATCTAAGATCCCTACTGTGTACAAGAACTACTTGTACCTTATCAATAGGCCAAGTTTACAGAGATAAAGATGAACTTACTCGTACTTATCTCTGATATTTTAAATAACCAATTAGGTACAATACTTTCATCTTTTATTTACTTTTTAATGAGAGAAACTTGTACCTTATAGACTTGTGAGCTAAAAATAATAATAATAACGGATATACCTATATTTCATTAATTTTTTCTCGTCTTAATGCTGGAGTCCGAAGCCCATAATAGGATAGGACCTAAATGGATAGGACATAAGTACATAATACATAATAACAGTACATGCCTACCAAATACTAATTATTTCATTTCTTCATTATAAATAGACGATATGCGCTTATATAGCGTATACCGCTATAAAGCGGTGAGGGCCTCAAGTCTGCGATGAGTAACAACTTATTATTTCCTCATTGATGAGAATAATTATGAACAGTAGTGCATTGCTCTAGATTATTTTGAAGAGAAATAATCCAACAATTTTGTTTTTATCATAGTTTTCCCCAAGAGAAACCGAATCTCGCTCGCGTCGTAGCGGAGGCGTGCGCACGCGGCGGCGGCAGCCGAATGTTTGCGACCGACTGCTATAAACCGGGCGAGTGCGCGCGCATCCGCCGGCACGCTATCATGACAAGAGCGACCAGTAGTGCGGCGACACCCATTCGCACGCGACAATAGACGAACGAATTTGACCAAACCAGGGACCGTACAACCCCGGTTAAGGGTTAAGCCTTTCGAAAGGGTAACCCATTCAATGGGTTACCTTTATCATGATTATAGTAAAAACCCAGTGATAGGGTTACATGATAACCCATTCAATGGGTTTTATACATGAAACCCAGTGAAAGGGTTACATGATAACCCATTCAATGGGTTCTATACCTACTTGAAACCCAGTGACATGAAAAAACCATAATATTATGTAATTTCGATATCCGCCTAGCACGCGTAGCATGACCAATTCTATCTCTGTTCTACCAAGAATAGACAAAGTTTTTGATGTGAAACATTCAACAGCCGCACGTAAAACCGACTGCTGGCGGGGCGACGCATGCCAAGTGGCGACGCATCGCTACTATACCTATACAGTCATCTGTAGTAAGTTTTTTGATGTGAAACATTCAACAGCCGCACGTAAAACCGAGTGCTGGCGGGGCGACGCATGCCACGTGGCGACGCATCGCTACTATATACAGTCATCTGTAGTAAGTTTTTTGTTACCCACTGAAAGGGTTTTCGATAGGGTTTATCAAAGCAGTTAATCAAAAACCCATACGGTGTGGGTAATTTTGAATGGCTTAAACTAAGCCGTTCAAAAGGGTTACCCACACCGTATGGGTTTTTATCGAAAACCCTTTCAACGGGTTACCAAAATTTAATTTAAGCCATTCAAAAGGGTTACCCATATCGTATGGGTTTTTGATTTACCGCATAGAAAAACCCTATCGAAAACCCTTTCAGTGGGTAACCAAAATGGTCCCTGAACCAAACGCGACGGCAGTCGTAAGCTGAGAGTACGCGAAGATCCGACAACCGGCTACCGCGGCATACGCGCGGATCCGACCGGGTTCAAAGCTGTGAAAATTCCATGCGAATACGGTATTTACCTACTTCATATACACGCTTCAATTTCCTATAAATCGGTATCAGTCACTAATCAACACTACTGATACTGTTTGTGTGTAGGTGAATTAATCCCAGTACAAGGAACGCAATTTGAGACATCACGGACACCGCGCTTTATGTACCTACGACAGACCTATGGCTGCTATGCCATGCTTCATGTCGTGAACCAAATATTATCTAATAATCTGTAAGGTGATACCGGGATTAACTGCCTAAGGTGCACCTGCCACTCGTGGAACTAGTCCAGCTTTCCCTGAACTCCGGGAAAAGCCGGACTAGTTTACTAACTAATCTGCTGTGCTCATGTTTGACTAGTATCTTACCTGACTCTAAGCGATGGTGCACCCTGGTTTTGAAGGAATCTGATCAGATCATAGATATTTTTATATTTCTATGGATCAGATTATAGCTATCAGAAGACTCAAACTACAGTCAGGGAGTACCGCTCTTTAGCCGCGGTTGGCGCTTGCGTCCGGCTCGCCGCGAGCGCAATAATAAATAGTGGTTTTGCAAACCTCTCAACAGTTTTAAGCTTATCTAGTCATTGTTGAGCCAACTACGGGAAAAGTACACTAGCTGGCACGTCTTATACACCTATGGGTCCAAAACATCAGATGGAGTGGGAGCAGCATAATATGGTGATTTAGTAAATAAGTGTCACAGAACTTATAAAATTAATTGTATTTCCATTAAAACGTCTGAACTGTACACTGGTACATACTTGCCATTTCCGAGGCCTTGAAATGTGTGTTAGAAGTATTTATTTTATTTTATTTTACTTTATTGCGACAAAAACAGTTACACATTACAATTTAAGTGTGAAAAAAACCGGCCAAGTGCGTGTCGGACTACGCACAACGAAGGGTTCCGTAGTTGGGATGAATTTATCCCTAAAACAAACTTAACAATGTAGTTGAAAAACATGTTCTCCCATACATCGATATAAGCCACGGTCAATTTTCCAACTGAAAATTTAAGTTTGTAATCACAAGAAATGTTTTTTAGGGTTCCGTACCTCAAAAGGAAAAAACGGAACCCTTATAGGATCACTTCATTGTCCGTCTGTCTGTCTGTCAGTCTGTCAAGACCATTTTTCTCAGGAACGTGAAGAGGTATCAAATTGAAATTAATATCAAATACGTAAGTCTATGGTCCCTTGAAGCTCTAAAAAAATCAAGCTTCCAAATCAACGCAATAAAAAAATACGGCAATATAAGTGACATTATTGCGACATATTTCGATGCTCGCAAATAAATCAAAACCTATAGGGTACTTCCCATTGACCTAGAATCATGAAATTTGGTAAGAAGCAAGGTCTCACAGCACAAGTATAGGAAAAAGTCCTAAAACTGTAAATTTGTAAATGATAAATGATTTATTTATGTGAGTAGGTTTGTACAAACACTTTTACACGTCAATCATATTAAAAAAAAACTAGATGAGGTCGGCGTTTCGTATCCGACTACTCTGAGAAGAAAGGCCGAAACAAACTCAGAGGTCACAGTCTCTTTTAAAGTCCAGACATAATCTTGGTCAGATCATGTGAAGACCATGTAGATTGGTGCCTGAAATGATCTTTTGACAAAAGAACCACACAGGTTGAGGGGACCTGTCCAGTCAGTGCACGCATTTGTCAGTAGTCGTGCAGCTCAATTAAGAACTTAAGGAGCTCAACGATTCAACGAACAATACCAAAGAAAGGACATTTGGGTAGGCCGCATAACATTACTCAAACTGCCAGACTATGATAAAAACTAACTGAGAAAAAAAAGAAAAATGAACAATAACCCACATAATCTTCATACTTAAAACAATATAATACTTAACAAAGTAAATATTCATGTCATTGTATATATAAAATTAATCAATGTCAATGTGTATATAAAATACGGATATAATCTTGGTCAGATCATTTGAGAACCATGTAGATTGGTGTCTGACATGGTCTTTTGACGAAAGAACCACACAGATTTGAGTGGACCTGTCCAGTCAGTGCACGCATTTGTCAGTTATCGTGCAGCTCAACTCAAAACTTAAGTAGCTCAGCGATTCGATGAACAATACCAAAGAAAGTACAATTGGTTAGGCCGCATAAAGTACTCAAACTGCCAGACCTGCATTAAATTTTTTTTGATTGAGAATAAAAATAAAAAAAACAATTCACATAGTCCTCACATTCATAATAATTAAAATAATATAATACTTTACAAAGTAAATATTCATGTTTAGGTATTTAAAAATTTCAATCAAAAGAAAAATATAAATAGTTGGCAAAAAAAATCAAATCAAGATTCACTGTAAATTGGAGCAGCTCAATCCCAAGCCTTTTTGTCCTCAATAAAGTCTTTAACAGTATAAAATGCTTTCTGGCACAGTTTCCGCTTTATAAAACATTTGAATTTATTAAGGCTTAATTCTGGAATATGGCTAGGAAGTTTATTATAAAAACGTATACATTGGCATCTAAACGAGCCACCAATTTTTTTAAGCCTGGTTTTAGGAACAACAAATTTGTGCTTGTTCCTAGTATTTACATTATGGATATCACTGTATTTTTTAAACAGATTAATATTTTTATGTGCATACAATAGATTTTCACAAATATACTGAGAAGCTACAGTCAGTATATTAATCTCTTTAAATTTGTCTCTGAGGGAGTGTCTGGGACTTAATTTATAAATTGAACGAATCGCTCTTTTTTGTAAAACAAAAATTGTCTGAATGTCGGCGGCATTTCCCCACAACAGAATACCGTACGACCTTAGACTATGAAAATAACTAAACTATACTAAGCGGTCTGTCTCTAAATCAGCTAAATCACGATTTTTTCTAACGGCGTATGCTGCAGCGCTAAGCTTTTTCGACGATTTATCTATATGGGGGCCCCATTGAAGCTTGGCATCCAAAGTTATGCCTAAGAACACTGTAGAATCTTCTGGTTTCAACTCTACACCCTTTATGTAGTTTTATCACATAAAAAAAATTGCGAATATCTCGCACATAAATCAAAACCTAAAAGGTATAAGTGACATTATTGCGACATATTTCGATGCTTGCAAATAAATCAATACCTATAGAGTCCTTCCCGTTGACCTAGAATCATGAAATTTGGGCAGAAGCAAAGTCTCACAGCACAAGTAAAGGAAAAAGTCCGAAAATTGTTAATTTGTAGTTTTATCACGTCAAAAAATATATTTGCGATTACAAACTTAAATTTTCAGTTGGAAAGTTGACCGTGGCGTATATCGATGTATGGGAGAACATGTTTTTCAACTACAATGTTAAGTTTGTTTTAGGAATAAATTCATCTTAACTACGGAACCCTTCATTGTGCGTGGTCCGACACGCACTTGGCCGGTTTTTATGTGATAAAACTACAAATTAACAATTTTCGGACTTTTTCCTTTACTTGTGCTGTGAGATTTTGCTTCTTACCAAATTTTATGATTCTGTTCAAATGTTTCATAGATATTCCATATAAGTCTGGTCAATTATCACGCTATTTGGTAGGGGGAGGAGCAATATTACATTATGTTTGTATTCCTCTATAGTTATAGATTTAATTATCACGCTCTATCTTTATGGGGCTCAGCTGTCAATCAAAATGACATAGGTCACAGGTGACATAGGTCATAGGTTACAGAGTGGATATTTGTGATGGGGCATTAAACCCTACCTTAACCATTGAAGCTACACAAAATCAGTCGCAGAAGACAGTCCTTAACTTTTTGAGACATCTTAATTTACATACACAGATTTTGAAAAAAAAATACAGTTAGCAAGTAAATGGGCAATTAAAAAACAACAATTTTTTGATGGCTATAGATCCTGTTTCCTGTTAGGATCATAAAACTATATTAGACCAACTAAGGTTTGAGTACTAGAAGAGTCTGAAATCACAATGAACGTTTTCCCATACATTTCGTTTTCGTTCCTACTTTTTAGGGTTCCGTACCTCAAAAGAAAAAAACGGAACCGTTATAGGATCACTTCGTAGTCCGTCCGTCCGTCCATTTGTCTGTCAGTCAAGACCCCTTTTCTCAGGAACGCGTAGAGGTGTCAAGTTGACAATTTCAAATACAATCTACGGTCTATTGAAGCTCTAAAAAACGGTTACCTATCATAAGTTCGAAAAATATTTGACCGACTTTCATTTCACTTATAACTTTTCAACTATTATGGTTTCGTTTTTTTTTACTTCCTCGAAGTTACGTCTGCCACTGTATCAGTTAACCTATTATCAACACGATTTTTTTAATTTGGTCGAAAAACGTTATACCAAAGTTACACTTAGCCGAAATACATTTGTTCGCAGTATTATGTTTCCAAACATTCATGATCAGTGGGTGATTCATGTTTTAGTTTACATAATTATTTTCATTCCACCAAACGCCAAAATAATAGAGGAGATCTGGCGCTCGGCGGCCACTGCCGCGGCACGCTCGATTCGCTCGCTCTCCTTCGCGCGCTAATTGTCACTGTTCTAACCTAACCTAACCCAATGATTCAATAACAGTAGATGATATCTGACGCAGTTAAAGCAGGTGCATGTTGCATGCAAGCAAACATGTAGCACGCAACATGCAGCAGGCATTGTTTCTGTCACGGCTCCGGCGCTTATCTTTAGCTTATCGTCGCAGGTGGTTTTAACGGTCACCACTGCAGCTTCGGCTTGCTGGTCGGCTTGGGCCTTCAAACCACCTGCTCCTCAACTCGCGGGCCGCCCCACCCCTCCGCGCCTATGCGGGCTTAAATTACACTCTAGGGCTAGGTATAGGTGTCTGCCCTACGCCCAGAGTGTAATTTAAGCCCGCGTCAAGTCGGTTTTGCAGCGATTCGTTTCTCACTAAATTTTGTAGCACAACATATTAACTTTTTATGACACTATTTTAATTTAATATTGAAAATGATACTAAGTAACCGGCCATATGTATATTTGTGACTGTATGTTGTATGTTGTATGTGGATGTATTTTGTTTGTTTCGGTGTGGTGAAAATATGGCAAATAAATCATTTGGCAAATGAAAAAAGTTCAAAAGAGGCTTGCCAATAGCAAAAATTTATTTTGTAAATCGGCCAAATATAGTTCGGTAAAATAATAATATACATGATACTTCGATGATCTAAAAATATGACAAATAATGCATATAGCAAAAAAGACGTCGGTCAATAGTTTTCGGTAAAATGAAATTTGAACAAAAAATCAGAAAAGTGATCGGTTCCCCTAAAAAACTCAAGCTTCTAAGTCAACGCAATAAAAAATACGGCCATTAAGTATGCGACATTATTTTGATACTCTGTATGTTAATTTTCACGCCTAAACCAATGAACGGGTTTCGATAAAATTTGGCAAGGATATGTATCCTGGGGAAGGACATAGGCTACTTTTTGTCTCAAAAATAATCCTAAGGGGAAGAAAGTTTTTATGGAAAACTTAGCATTTCTTATGTTAGGGATATAAAAATTCAAATTTATGCTTTTGGTAAGAAATAAAAAAAAATTGCGTGTTTCAGCGTTTTTGTAATATCACCTCCTGACTCCTCCACACGATTATTGAAATTGTTGTGTACGCTCTTTTCAAGAGATTAAAGGAATTGGAAATATAGTCAGAGTCCATATCTTGAGGTAATATTTATATGATAAAAAAACGGTCCGTACAGCTTAAAAAATATTACAATATAAAAGTTATAAAATAACATATCTAAATATTACGTGGTCAATGGCGTCACTAAAGTATTTCTAATATATGGTGGAATAAATTATTATTATTTTTAAGTTACACATTTAGAATCATAAAAGCCTGTTTATTAAAAAAATCGGCGAAGTACGTGTCGGACCACGCACAATGAAAGGTTCCGAATTGCGGATTAAATTTATCCTATTTTCCCTCATACATTCCCACTACAAATGTAAGTTTGTACGCATAATATTGAGAGATTTACCATGTTATTATAAGATCTTAGACATCTTACAGATTTTTTTTTAATCTATAGGTACCTAAGTAAAGAACAATTTTCTGTATTTTTTTTCAAAATGTAAGGCTCAGTAGTTTCGGAAATAAGGGGTGATAAATATTCATTTATTTTCTTAAATAATTTAAAAATATTTATTTTAAAATTATAATAAATAAATATCTGAAATCCTTACAACAAGCCCTTTATTAGCCCTTTATATCACACGGAACAGTTTGCAACATTATTTTTTTCAATTTTCTAATTTGCCCCCCACAAGTTTATTTCATTTATTAACGTTACATGTCCGTGTTTGGGTCAAAGAAGTTCATAAAACAACTTAATCGGTCCAGTAGGTTCGGAGAAAACCGGCTGTGACAGACGGACAGACAGACAGACAGTGATCCTATAAAGGCATCTTTTTTTTCTTTTTGAGGTACGGAACCCTAAAAAAGAGATTATTTGCATTTATTATCTGTCTGTCTGTTACCTTTACAGGCTATAACGGCTGAATGGATTTGGATGATAAATATACGGATAGGCCATGACCTGATTTAGGTCATAGGATACTTTTTATCCGGGTAACACATTCCCGTGGGATAATTGCCGACATCCACGCACGCGGGCGAAGCCGCGGGCAGAAGCTAGTCATAGTATAATATGTAGTATCTATGATTGCACTCACACAAGGAAACCTGCCCCCTCTTCGATACATACTGGCGAGATATCGCGGGCGCGACAGGCAGCGCGATTCTTGTTGCACCCGCGATATCGCCCCAGTCTGCACGACCCTTTTGCTTATGCTGCGTCAGAACCGTGGTAATGATTTCAGGTTACTGAAAATGTCAGCAAGTTTTATTAAGGGGAATGCGCTAAGGTAGCCCGCGAAATTCAAATTTTATTAGGATTCAATACAACTAACTCTCTACAAAAAATCCTACTGAAGTTTATTTCTGTAATAATCATTCAGTAGGATTTTTGTAGAGAGTTAGTTGTATTGAATCCTAATAAAATTTGAATTTCGCGGGCTACCTTAGCGCATCCCCCTTAATATGAAAGATACGTGTTATTTTTATTTACTTACTTATAAAAAAAATATAATATGTACCTGATGATTTCATCCGACTGTAGTGAAACCTTCGATCTCCTATACTTTTAATTTAGTGATGGTGATTATAATATCGCCATCGAGGAATATGGTCACGGCTGCCTCTCGTTCTTCGAGCCCAACGTTTTTCTGAATTAATTAAGTTATGTAGGATTAAATAGCAATTCGTATAAAATAATTAATTAATAAGAAGCAAGCTTAGCAACAACAGAAAGCTATTAATAGATATAATTATATTCTTCAATTTTAAGTATAATAAATAACCCACACTTTTGTCTGCGTACGAGTTTAGTTTACATTGGTGTTAGTAATAAATAAATTGCGAGTAAATCTCAGGTTATGGCAGCCTTTTTTTTTGTTCCCTTGGTGGAAAATCCTCATGGATATCCTCCACCCTGGGGCGGACGGACGGGTCTGTCAGACTCTTACTGACTAAAAACCACCCTGGTTTTCCTTTCCCACACTTGCACCGGGGATCATGGGATCAAGTGCGTCTTCCGCGATCCCCAGCTAGTAACGGACGGCCTCTGCGGGCCACCTCAGGTCTGGGGCGGGTCCTTTCCGCAGTCTCCTTCTGCTACACGACTGTTTCGCAGAAGGATACCACCGCGTCGTTATGTCAGCCTAGCCTAATGTTATGGGAACTACTTGCATCCGTGTTATAAAGAAAATGGTTTTCTTTTTTTAAATAATACTAGCGCGTAACTAGTTTGTAACTTACACGGTCTACTTGCAAGACTCTTGGACCCTTTCAACATCATAAGCACTTGTAAAATTATGCTCAACTTAATCCACAGTTCTTAGTAGTACCTCTAGGATGCACGAGTGTTGACGCTATAATGTTATAAAGGAATCTAATAGGCTGCTGATGCTGTCTTGTTTAATACCTATTCCACTTACTTTGATTTTTTTTTAAACTGTTTCTGCTGACTCCTGATAAACCCAACCGAAATCTTCCAAACGTCTAAAGTACATAGGTGTCTTCACTAAACTGGTATTGTTCACAAACTACCGAGCGAACATAGTTCACTGCTCATCACGGATACTAAACTTGTTTTTCGGAAATACCGAGAATGTCCAAGTTTTGCATAAATTACAAGGAACCACGTATTACTTGTGATAATTATGAAACTGATAATGAATAATGATAGTGTTTTGTCAAATATTGTCGATACTTGTTTATATTATGGAGTATGAATTAGGATGATAAGATGGGTTTATCTAATGGCTTTCTGATAACAGAGAATCTTGTTGATACTTTCGACAAAAGCATTTTTAACTTAACATATGAAAATGTTTACTGTCTGTTACTGGAGTTTTGTCGCCTTTATACCCCGAAGGGGTAGGCAGAGGTGTACATACAGTAAGAGCAATGGTGGCTCAGTGGCAACGGCCGTGACTTACAAGTTTGTAGGTTTAAACCCAGACAGGTGCTTTACTTTGTGTAAATTATTTCATCACCACTGCTCTCAAACCGCGGTGAAGGAAAACATCGTGAGGAAACCGGCATGTCCTAGAACCAAAAATTCGAAGACATGACATGTGACATCAACCAACCCGCACTATGTGCGTGTGTGTGTGTTGTGGTTTTCGGCCCAGATCTCACAGAGAAGAGGCGTGTGTCCCAGGCAGTGGGAACATTATGGGCTGATTATGTGTACATAATTATAGTACCTACCCCCACATTTCGCTATGCAATGGCAATAGGGGCCAGCCTATTGCCATCGCCCGGGCACAAATCCAGACTCCGGGCTGCTACTGAGAAATTCCAGATGCTAACTGTCTAATCGGTAAAACTGGCCAATCAGCGAAACTGACTAATCAACGAAACTGGCAAATTAAATAAACTGACGACTGAGGGAAACTGACCAGGGCCTCAAGTCTGCTATACAATAGTGTCAGAATGGTCGATCATTGATTTCATAATTGTTGATTTTGACAAGTTTGGTAATCTACTATTATAATGGCGTCATTATGACTTACTGTCGGCAAGTGACACTACATTGAAAGAAATTGCAAAGAAAATGATCGACCATTATGAATTTACCAGATAACGAACTTTTAGCAAAATGACAATGGCATGACAATGGGATCGTGTTGGAATGACTGAATTTATAAAAATAGCAGACTTGGGCCCCAGTGTGCAGTGGTACGCGGATTCGGAATTTTGTAGGTAATATTTTTTACAAAAACAAATACCTACAAAACAAAAAAATATGTATCATACATAAGGCAAAAATAGAAGCACAGGATTTTTAATTTTCTGAAGTTCAGGTTTTTAGAGATTGGAGATTTTTTAACAATAATTATCGGTCATAAGGTCAACCGCACATTAATCGTAAAAAATTGACATCGACAGCGCTTTATCTCGGAGCAGTAGGTTGATTTTCATAGTGCTAGTGTTATAACTGATGCGCAGTTTACTGTACCACTGCTGACTCAGGCCTCCGGAATGGAAAAGGGCTAGGTAATGTCTAGGTATCAGTGATAGCCGTTTTGTCATAAGAACAAAAACACAGTGCCAGAACACTGCTGCCCAAACTTCTGTCAGGTATCCCAGTCAGCTTTTCAGACAACCGAGTGTAAAGATGGCCTATTTCTTGCCTGGATTCTTACCTGTTCCGTTAATTTTACGGCTATAAATGCGAGAAAACCTCTAAGAATCATTTCTTGTTAAAAAAACTACGTTATGAAGAGATGGCATAATAATATCTAGCTATTATTATGAAATATTAATTAGCGGAATATTTTCTAAAGCCAGACCAATTTAAATTAAATTATTATCAATAATTTTACGTAACAGATTTTCCGAGACATGGCCCCAGTCTCGGTCACCCGTGGATGGCTGACCGAGACTCCTCCGTGCCTCGGAAAGCACGTTAAGCCGTTGGTCCCGGCTGTCATTCGTGGATCTTTGACAGTCGTTATGGGTCATCAGAAGCCCGAAAGTCTGACAACCAGTCTCACCAAAGGGTGTCTTATTACCTAGTAACTGGGTTGTGGAGGTCAGATAGGCAGTCGTTCGATGTAAAATACTGGTATTCAGCTGCATCCTGTTAGACTGGAAGACGACCAACATAGTTGGAAAAAGGCTAGACAGATTGAGGAACTGGAGACCAGCCAGCACAAAGCAAGGCTTTCGAGAAGCTATTGCCCGACGCATTATACCACTATAAATCCTGCACCCTAATAACCTCCAGTTCCTAATTAAAGGAATTACGGGGTATGTTCTAAGCAGCATTCCCAATACAGGTAAGTCACTGCTGAAAATAGGATCCCCTCCAAAAGGTGGTTCCCCGCGGTTGCTATTGAATTAGTAGGTAGGTATGTGCCCTGGCGACTGAGTGTGTGAAGCTCACTCAAATGTCTCGCTTCCTTCAAAATGGTTGTGCTGAATGGTGCGTCATGTTCGTGAACGGGCGCCGTCAGTAGGGACTGGTCATTTATTAGCTGCCACGGCTTATTTTAACTTTCTTAAATCGTTTTTATTTGTTTTTATCTTTTTATTTCGGATGCTTTTAACGTGCACGTCGTTCTACATTGTTCTCACATGAATGATTTAAGTAACCAATACTTTGTAACAATATTTTAATTTAAAAGAGTGTCCGTGGAGTTTCTTGCCCGTACTTCTCCATAGGAACCGACAAAGCTTTGGAATGGGCAACAAGCTTCATCTTTCTGACTGACTGATCCCTTGAAAATTCAAAAGTGCGCCTGTAATTGGTTTATTTAAAATAAATGCTTTGAGTTTGTGTTTGGTAGATAGGCGGGAATAATAAACTTAGAAATGTCAACGATTTATAGTTCAGTCCAATACTAATGCCACTTTCTAACTTAATAAAATGTATTCTAAAACCAGTTCAACGATTAGGTAAAAAAATTACGAATCTTAGGGTCAACATACCATTCGGCTTATGGTTTTTTTGTGTTATACAATATTTATTTATAAGCAAGGCTGCAAAAATAGCTATAACTCATCTTATTTTATTGCCTATTTAGACGCTTACGAAGAAATCTAGTATCAGGAAAAATATAATACTCATTCGTCATTTCTACACTACGATACGTGACAGATATCACTAATTATTTAATAGGTAGTCATCTAAATATGGTATATATTGGACTTTTTTATCCGGCAGACACAAAGTCACAACTTACCCACACATAGGTAATACTACAATATTTTCAATTTTCTTTAAATCGAACAACGCATTACCAGAAAAGTCTGTTATTTTCATATTTAAATAATCTGTACAATTTACGTAAAATATACTAATTTAAATCTACTGCGTAAATAAAGGCCACTGATTGACCTTTCACAAGTTTCACATTATAAACAACATTAGACTAAAAAAAACCGGTCAAGTGCATGTCGGTCCACGCACAATGAAGGGTTCCGTAGTTGGGATGAAATTATCCCAAAACGAACAACATTGTAGTTGCGTTCAATTCTCCAACAACAAATTAACGATTGCAATTCCTTGCTTCTTGCCATTTTCATTATTTTAAGTCAACGGGAAGTACCCCTTACAATCAACTCATTGCAGCCTCTCGCAATCTACTGTCGCGTGAGTGTCTAAGAGCCTTAAATGGCCGTATTTTTTATTGCGTTGACTTACAAGCTTGATTTTTTTTAAGCTCTAAGGGACCCTATTTGATATAAATTCAACTTGATACTTCCACGCGTTCCTGAGAAAAAAAGTCTTGATTGACAGACAGACAGACGGACAACAAAGTGATCCTATTAGGGTTCCATTTTTTACTTTTGAGGTTCGGAACCCTAAAAACAGGCCAAATGCGTGTCAAACCACGCACAATGAAGGGTTCCGTAGTCGAGATGAATTTATATCAGTAGTTGAAAAACATGCTCTCCGATACATTCCAACTGCGAATGTTAGTTTGTGCTCACAATATTGAGAGATGTTATTTTAAGACCATAGTCTATGACTGAACTTTGATCACGATAGCACTGAAAGCCTCCTAATTGTTTTAAGATAGATGTGTTTTCAGCCTGTGTCATGCATGTGTCACACCACACTACAACACATCACATCACGTCTCATCACATCACACCACACCATAACACACCACACCACACCACACCACACCACACCACACTGCACTACACTACACCATATCACACCACTCCATACCGCACTACACTACACCACACTACACACAATCTTCAACAATAACTTTTAATTTTGTAAGTATCTTTTTTTTCATTTCCTATAATTTTGTTTAATTGTGTTCTTCTACCAAAGGTTAAAATAATTTGTTAATATTATCTTTAAGTTTTAGTACTCAAACACTGTTTTGGGGGGGGGGGGGCTGCTAATCTGTTTTACAGGGCTTCCTAGTGCAGATACCAGTCTCCCACAAAGGAATTATCGGAGGAATATTATTCATATTTTTAAAGCGCCTTTGTGGAAGAGAAATATTTTTTTTATTTATTATTATTATATGAGTATAGAACGATTTTCTGTATTTTTTTAAAGTTTAGGCTTGGTAGTTTCGGAGATAAGGAATGGTCAATTTTCATCTATTTTCAATTATATTTTTTTTTTTTGTTTTACCCTACCAGCGGGCCGAGCACGGGCGTGCCAAGACGTTTGTGATAAGACATGACAAATTAAGTAATAAGTAATAAGTTCACAAAACTTTTTTTTTATTTCTTTATTTGCCTCTGAAGAAAAATGACTCAAATATTTAAAAAAACAACATTTATTTACGCTACATATCCGTGGTTGGGTCACAAAAATTCATAATTATGTGTAACAAATTTCAACTTATTTGGTCCATTAGATTAGGAATCTGTACGTGTGTATGTCTATCCGTCTGTCACAGCCAATTTCGCTGTAACAGACGGATAGACATACAGATAGACACACGAGTGATCCTATAAGAGTATAAGGGTTAATTTTTTTCATTCGGACGTTCGGAACCCTAGAAAAGCAAACAGCAAATAGCTTCTGATACACACGTAGCCTTGTGTATACCCAAATGTAAAAATAGTTTTATAAAATCGTATTTTTAACAGAAGGTGATATCATCTAATCAGTCTAATCACTAGAACATTTTTTGTAATAATAAATCACTTTTTTGTAACTGATGCCTCTCGGAAAGCATGGAAATGGGCTGGACATATCTGCAGCATTTCAGACGATTAATGGGCCAAATTCACAACCCAATGGGAAGGAATTCCATATTAAGACGGCGGGCTAAGCTGGAATCTTTTAACAAAGATTGATACGTTAGCTCTGGACAGAAAGAGGTGGGAGGAGAGTACTCATACCAATGAAAATGAACACTAATTTGAAAACATTCTAGAAACCAATTATATTTTAAATGAGTAACCGTTGAGTTGCTTGCCGACTTTTCTCCATAGGAAACGGCCAATTGGAACCGTGAACGTAGCTTCTGACGTTTCAGAAGTGCCCATGTAGGTTTATGTGAAATAAAATATTTTGGTTTAGATTTTTGTGTGGGGCCTTTGCACAGCATAACAAGTTTTAAAAAAAACTTATTAATGTTATTGTTCTCCATTAATAACAGTAACGTATCCGATTAGGTGCCTAATGATCTAAAAGTGATGGTGATACGCCTTAGAAGGATATATAGTGATTATAGTGACCAAACCTATAGTGACCTAATTGGTGATGTTCTTCAGAAAGGTCAAGTGCGTAGAACTCGCAACTAGCGTGCGTGTAAGATCAGGGGGCCGATCGCACTAATTTTGAACGTTAATACCAAAACTAAACCACAACCATAAACGTTACGTTAGACACATTTCGTATCGCGCTTATCATTTCAACGTAACCATTTAGCTTTACTTTGCAAGTTACGTTGGAGGAACGATCGATCGAACTTTCAGTATTGGGTAACGTCAACGATTTTGTCGCTCAGAAAAAATAGCGCGATACCGTTTCTTACACCAAAACTAAACCAAAACCAAAAACGTTCCGTTCGAACGGTAATTACGTTGAGAAATAGCGCGATCGGCCCCCAGATGTATCAACGTATGATTAATCAAAAGGAGTAGATTTCTATTTTTTCTTTTTCGTTCTATAGTTTCTGCCCACCTCCATGGGAAGAAGGCGTGAGTTTATTTATGTATGTGTCTATTATTACCTGGCATTGGTATAGATGGACAAAAAATAGACTGAAAAAACAATTAATAGATACTTTATGTATTGCTAAGTTTTAGAAAGCACAATAAAACAAAAAACCAAAAAAAAAACTACATCGCCCAACGGTTAACCATAATTAACAGCCTAATAAGACACAATTCACTCTTCATGCCCACAGACATTAGAAAACCAAATGCTTTATAAAAATTGATCGCCGCCATAGACTGCAGAATTAGCACAGAGAAAAAAGACGTAAAATTTGAAATAAATTAAAAATGTTGTGCCTCTTTTACCCGTAATATGTAACGTAGTACGTACTTTGTTTAGGTATGTTACCTGGCTCTTATTGTTTTATTTAATAACTGCATACGACGCTCACGACGCACCTATCTATGCTCAAACATTCCCAGACAAAAACAATGATCAGAATGCCAAAGGGCAGACTTTTTATTTCCGTTAACCGGAAGTGAGTCAACCTCCTTGAGTACAAGATTGATGATTGGCTACCAGCTGGCCGCTCAGCATTTATAATATTTCACCTTCGGGTCACAGGTGACCATCATAATTAATTAGGTATAGTGATCATCAAAAAACTTTATTGCAGAATATCAACGATTTAAATGTGCGTAAATCGAAAATTCAAATATTTAGCTGTCCTTAAGAAAAACAACTGTAAATTAAAAATGTGTCTGTAATTACTAATAAGCTAAAGCCGCATGAAGATTATTCTACAATTATTTAAAATTAATATTTTCTAAAACTCAAGTACTTAGTAAGTAATTATGTAATTATTTATTTGTTAGAATATTGTTGTTATAATGGTGTTACATGTAATATGATGTCCATAATATTCTGCTGTTTCCAACGTACAAATATTTCAAAGAATTAAAATTAAGAGTATTAGAACAATAATTATGTCGAAATTAAACCATACAATGTTAAGGTCAAAGAAAACGTTAACTACTAACAAATACAATGTCAAGGGTTATTAATTATAATGTCATGAATTATTAAATACAATGTCATAGAAATGAAACAAGCATAAACAAGGCATTAAACAAGTTGAAAATCCCTGATTAACACGCAATCATGTGAGACAACCTCTTTGGTCCAGTGGTCACAAGCGTCTCTGCTGAGCACGAGGTCCGAGGTTCGATTCCCAGGTCGGGAAAAGTGTTATTAGGTACTTCCACCAGGAATCTCTCAGTAGCAGCCGGGAGTCTGAATTTGTTCCCGATTGATGGCAATAGGCTCACCCCTATTACATGGGACTTAAACATAACTGGCGAAACGTGGGTGTACTATAAGTACACCTCTGCCTAACCCTTCGGGGATTACAGGCGTGAAGTTATGTTATGTTGTTGGAGAGTTTGTTGCGCCACTGCTTATTCCCAGTTAAAACACTACGGAGTGGTTGAAGGGCAGATGCTTTGAGGGACTGTCTCATGTAGACGCGTAGCGTGGACTAATATAGCTAATATAGACGTGGGCGAAGTCGCATCAGCGAGGCCCTTTTTCTTTCATTCCCAAGATCTACCCAATAGATCTATCCTACCAAAAATGCTTTGACACGACATACCTACTCATGATAGTGACAAAATATAAATGAAAATGAAAAATGCCATTAGCATTGGCATTCCTTTGAACTTTTCCTAACTTAAAACGTTTTATGGCACAAGCGAAAAACGCTTACTCATAGCTATTAATTACTGATAAGTCTCTTATTCCGTCAAACTAACGGTTGCGGTCATTGAAGGTAACATACTTAACATACAACCTGTTACTGACCTGCAAATTGCAAATAACGTAAAATTTGAATTTCGCGGGCTACCCTGACGCTTTCGCCTTACCTTACTTCTTGTTAGGCCCCAAACAAAGACGCTTTATTTATGACGTTCTTTTTCGCGCGTAAAAGTGATCAAATTAATTAATCATCTGTGGTAAAGTCTGGGGGCATCACATTAGAAGGGCCTTGCGAGGCCCCTATAACATAAGTATTTTTTTGGTGACCGTTCACTACGAAAGGTCCCAAAAACACTCAATAAATACATTATTAACCTACTACCTACCAAGGTATGTTTAAAATAAGTGTTTTCTATCTTTTTGTTATTACGTACACACTCATTTGGCGCTCAAAAAAGGGTTACCTGGAAAGAAGAAGGGATATTTATTTTAGGGAAGGGATAATAAGGAGTTTTGACAATTGGTGATTTAATTGATTTCGACGTGCTCTATTTGAATTCGAAATCAATAACATCAACAATTTTCAAAACTCCCGGAAAATTTTCCAGGTAAAACTACTAAATCACTGGACTATAAGTTAAGAGGATGTCCTAAGGTGAATCCGGAACTGTTATAGCCCACGAAATTCAAATTTTCTTAGGTTTTTTGCTATTTGCAGGTCAGTGCCAGGTTGTATCTTGATAAAAATATGATTCGCGACTTTAGCAGATAATTTTGTATTTATAGAATCATATAATCATTAATATTATATATCTCTAAGTTAGATTTGCTCCATTGAATGACTTTTTCATACATTAAGTTTACGATACCTCATGCCCGACCTTGATGCTACCTATTCCTTCCCGTGAGTGTCGTAAAAGGCGACTAAGGGACTTTCTAGAGAATAGGCAGAGCTGGCGTTCTCTATGCATTTAACACCATATTACTGCGATTGCCAACCCTCCTGCGAAGCGTGGCGATTATGGCAACATTATTTGAGAGAGTCCTATGTCCAGCAGTGGACGTCTTTCGGCTGAAATGATGATGATGAATGACGTCATGTTAGACAAGTATAAACAAGTGTGTTTATAAACGGTGAAGAGGTGTAACCCGAATATACACAGTGTTTTAAAGTATAACGTTAGATGCCAAGCTTCAAAAATTACAAAAGCTTACTTATGCAGCGGAAGCCGTTAGAAAATTCGTGATTTATCTGATTTAGAAATAGCCTGTTTAACCGGCCAAGTGCATGTCGGACCACGAACAGTGAAAGGTTACGTACTTGGGATGAATTTATCCCAAAAATAAATTCAACATTGTAGTTGAAAAACATGTTCTCCATACATCAATATACGTCACCGTCAATTCTGCAACTGCAAATGTAAGTCAGGAATCTCAATTTTTTATTTGATAAAGAAAAAAAAAAACAAAACAAATGAAAGATTTTCTGACCTTTTCCTTTACTTGTGCTGTGAGACCTTTCTTCTTGCTCTAGTCTAGATCAACGGGGAGTACCTTAAAAGTTTATATTTATTTGCGATTATCAAAATATGTCGCACTTTTTATTGTGTTGTTTTAGAAGCTTTATTTTATAAGAGCTCCTAACGTATTTGATATTAATTTTAACTTGATACCTCCAGGCGTTCCTGAGAAAAAGGGTCTTGACAAACCGATAGTCAGACAAACACACAGACGAACGGACGGACGGACAACTAAGTGGTCCTATAAGGGTTCTTTTTTTGCTTGTGAGGTACGGAACCGTAAAAAGCACTGTTGGGTTGAAAAGGAGGAACACAGTTTGAATGAAAAATCTAATTCCTTCAAACTTGTCACAAATATTTATCTAAGTAAATATCATAATTATTCATTTATTTTACAAAACTACCCTTTGAAGCGAATGGAGGGCCGTTGAAGTTCCAAAGGGAAAGTACTAAATCTGCGCGGATGAAGCCGCGGGCGAACTGACTTAAATGTCAATAAACGTGTTACAAAAATCTCCCTTAGAAAATATTTATAACAAAAAAAATACAACTCGTTTCGTACAATTTTATTATGCTAATCAATATCACGGCCGTGAATTCGCGGATTTGAGTAGCTTTATGAAATGGATTCTAAACTATGATGAGCAAACTAGTTTATAATCGTGTCGTATGAATGCGGATATTTTTAGAGATCCTTGTTTGGTCTAGGAACATTCTAAAATACCAACCGCACTTTTAGCCACACTGGCTATTATTATCATGCAAGAGTGAATGACATTTAAAGAAGGAAAAAAACGACCCTTACAATCTAATATATTACTTAGATACTAATTCAATGAGTACACTATCCATGCCATTATAAAGTAGGTAAGTACTTACTAATTCCATGCTGCTTAAGTTGTCACATCCTGTTACACACTTCCGTCCCTTTTTACGAAATCACTCCCACAGAAAGCGAGAGATCAGATGTTACAAATCAATGATTATTCGAAAAAAAAGTCCGAAAAAGGAAACAAAATAATACACTTGGTCTGCACACACCATAGGCAAAATTAAGTGGATTTTCGAGTTTATATTGATGTAATGATTCCGTCATACTGATATAAAAAAGCAGACTAAGACTTCATCTTTGTCACTGTTAAAAAAACCTTTTAAATAATAGACTAAAAATTGATAAGTATTTTAAAAGGTACACTTAGTTTTTTGTGAAGTTTAAAAAAGCAGCATCGTGAAAAAAAAACGTTAAATAAATGTATTAACACGCTAAAAGTGAATTGAAAACATCACACATTATGTAAATAATCATTTTTGTGGCCACCTACCCATCCAGTGAACCTTATTAATTTGGTAACAAGTCAGTGAACTCGCAGGTACCTAATAAAAATTTTTTTTAGTCGTGTCTGGTTTGACGGCTTTTTACTTCAAAAACTAAAGCATATTTAACTCTAGACTTACATATTATAGGTTGACGTAAATTATAAAACATAATAATTCTTATTAAGGGGGATGCGCTAAGGTAGCCCGCGAAATTCAAATTTTATTACGTTTTTTTGCATATTACAACTCTCTAAGTTCATAAAATACTACTGAATGATTATTTCAGAAATAGTCATTCAATAGGATTTTATGAAGAGAGTCAGTTGTATTGCCGATTCTAATGATTATAATTCTGTAAAGCAATATTTGTTACGGCCGCGAATCATATTTAGATCAACATACGTAACCTGTTACTAACCTGCAAATTGCAAAAACGTAAAAAAAAATTGAATTTCGCGGGCTACCTTAGCGCATCCCCCTTAATCTACATAACCATTGCCCTGACACTAATAAAAGGTGGTATTATTATTACCCGACTGGGTGACGCAAAGCAGGGTAATGTATTTTTTATAACTTATAAGATGTATCCGCAAACGTTATAGCCAGCGAAATTCTAATTTTCATAGGTTTTTTGTAATTTGCAGGTCAGTGTCAGGTTGTATCGTGATTCTAGGCCCTAGTAGGACATATAGTGACCTTATTGGTGATGTTCTTCAGAAAGGTCAGGTGCGTAGTACCTACTCGCAATCTGCGTGCGTGTGTGACCTGGGGGCCGATCTTTGAACGTTAATACCAAAACTAAACCACAACCAAAAACGTTACGTTAGACCCATTTCGTATCGCGCTAATCATTTCAACGGAAACGATTTAGCTTTACTTTGGAAGTTACGTTGGAGGAAAGATCGATCGAACTTTCAGTATTGGGTAACGTCAACGATTTTGTCGCTCAGAAAAAATAGCGCGATACCGTTTCTTACATCGTCTAAACCAAAACCAAAAACGTTCCGTTCGAACGGTAATTACGTTGAGAAATAGCGCGATCGGCCCCCAGATGTATGAACGTAAACGAAGCAAATATTTTAAAAACATATATATTTACTTCTGCCAAACTGCATAGCAGTTTGTCGGCAGACGTAGCTCCTTTTTTTTGTAAGTAAAGTAAAAGGAGTACCTATGTCCCTAGTTCTATAGTGTCTGCCTACTGCCATGGAAAGAAGGCGTGAGTTTTTGTATGTACTTATGTAATATATTCGTGTAAAATCACCAATCCTTTCTATAAACGGAAATTTTTGACACATTTAGTTTACCATGGAAGCACCAGCTACTTATGTAAATTTTCCCTAATTTCAGTTTTTTCACTTAAGGGGGATGCGGTTAATTAATTAACTCTCTTCGTAAAATCCTCCTCCTAATCCTGAATGACTATTTCTGAAAAAATCATTCAAAGGATTTTATGAACTTAGGGAGTTGTAATGCTGATTCTAATGATTATAATTCTGTAAAGCCATATTTGTTACGGCCGCGAATCATATTTAGATCAACATAGAACCTGTTACTGACCTGCAAATTGCAAAAAACTTAATAAAATTTGAATTCCGCGGGCTACCTTAGCGCATCCCCCTTAACATCTTTTCATTTCGACAAATGAATATATGAATACGCGAAATAGAATAAACTGTCGACGAAAAAAGTTGTTCGAATCGGATGTAGCCGTTAAAAAAATGTAGCATTCTTTCATTAGTCCAATTGATATTTCAATTTTGCTGCGAAATAGAAATAGATGGCTGGTCATACAAGTTGTCAAACTAGTTTAAATTTGAAAAGGACGTAATCACGTTAACATTTCTGGATGCTAGCTACCTAATCTGCCATAACATCTGAATAATGCCTGCTGGTTGATGAGCATCTCTGATAAACGATCAAAAATAGCGATTGATTTGATAAGGTTAGATATCAATTTTAGCGTAGTTCTGTATACAAGATATAATTGAAGTAACTGAAACCAGAAAAGGGGTCATTGTATCTAATCATCATTATGAAAAACTTCTATAAACTTCGTTCGTTCGCGATATCGTTTTTAAAAAAAACAGATAACGCGTTTCTGTTAATAAAAATTGAGGCAAAATAGTTAACAAGACAATTTTAGTTACTAAATGTAACCAAATAACCGGCCAATGTAACCAGCCATGTGCGAGTCGGACTCGCGCACGAAGGGTTCCGTACCATTATCTATAAACACGGCAAAAAAATCGGAGCCCCCTTAAATATTTATTTTATAAACTGTCGTAACAGTTTATTCAATTTCAACTGAATCATTATTCAATCATTTTTTTTTTGATTTCATTGTTTATAAAAACTTTTTACAAAAAAAACAACAGACTTCCAAAAAAAACACTACACAGTGAAAAATAACTGTAATTTCGGAAGTACCGTGTCACCGACTTCCGAAATTAAAGTTATTTTTCACTTTGTAGTGTTTTTTTGGAAGTCGGTTGTTTTTTTTTGTAAAAAGTTTTGTAATTTATCTAATTTGCAATAGCCTAATGTCAAATGATCACCTTTTACACAATATTACTTTTCCCGATGCAGGGGCGTTAACTATTGAGGAATTCTCCTGGTAAGAACCAGAAGAACTGATGGTGACTTCACCATGTGCATTTTGACGAGCATAAATTGCTTAGCAACTATATTAAAGTGCCTAATCGAATCGCAACGGTGAAATACTTATAATTAAGTAGTTCCGGTGGCCATCTGTGGTCTTCACCATCAGCTCCACTTCACCAATGGTGCTTTTCGAGTGCAAATGCACGAGTTACTATAAAAAATACTCAACTAGCTATAGGTATGCCTATAAATTTTGAGGATTACCCTCGATTTCCATGGGATCCCCTCATCAGATTCTGATTAGGTAGCAAAAGGACCACCTCGGGAGCATACCCTTCCATACACAAAAATAATTTTCAAAATCCGTCCACAATTGACGGAGTAATCGGTGAACATACATAAAAAAAACAAACATACATCCGAACATATAACCTCCTCCTTTTTGGAAGTCGGTTGAAAAGCGTAGTTATCATAGGAAAAAGAAAACACGGACATAATGAAAAATAATATCTTAGGCGCAAGAGTCAACATAATGAAATTAACAATGAAAAACAAAAACGATCAATCAATTCAATCAGCCATTTTTTTTGTCAACAATGAAATCGAAGAAAAAAAATTAATGAATAAAGATTCAGTTGAAATCGAAAAACTGTCGTAGAAATGCAACACACGAAGAATGAAAGAGGTGACCATTGACGGATGACGTAGACTAATGAAGTATAATTTGTTTTTATTTTTTTAATTATTAGATACACCAAGCAAAAATTTTAAAAACATTGACGTTTCAAAATTGTGGTAATTTTTACTAACGCAATATTAAGTACCTATAATTAAAAAAAAAATCTTGTAATTAAGTCAGCTTGAGTCTATAAATAAAAGTTAAACAAAATTTAACTCTGTTACATTTTTGCCTGAACCGCTAATCCGAAAAATCTTGCGCACCTACAATATGTTTAATTTTATTGACTTATTTAATTAGGAAATTTCTGTGGACGAAAATGTTTAATTTTGTAACCTAATTGTCCTCATCTCTTCGACAAACTCTCCCTAAAAACCTATTTGTTAATATTTTTTTCTACCAAGTAAAATTGAAATAGAATGTTTTCTTTTAAAAAAACGTACACGCGGTAGTGAACTTTTCGCGGTATACATTTTAACATACTCCATTGTCCATACCCTACACGTTAAATGAAAAAAAACGCTGTTTGAAATTAATGCAAAGTTAGCCTAAGAGTAGGCGTAAATTCCCTGGAGTTAAGTTAAGTTTATTGTTATTTGTTAGAATTTTAGAGCCATTTATTCGATACTCAAAACACATCGATTTCCAAGTCTTCCTATTCTAGCAGTCTGCTCTAGTCTCGTCTAAAATATATCTCATCCACAGCCCGAGTTCACCCACTGCTGGGCATAGCCGTCTCTTTTCTTGTGCCAATCTCGACGCTCCTGCCCCAGTCTAAAATATACCTACCTACATTAAAATATCAATATCGGTTCTCATATTGGAATTTATATTAGCTCAGTAGTTAATTCGATAATAAACTCTCGGGTAAATCCAATGAACCTTGATCACGAGAATCAACAACAGTTCAATTCAAGTTGGGCCAACATTTGAAACAACTCATATTATGATAAGCGACATAATATATTTTTAAGCAGATAAGTTTAAGATATATTTGTACAAAATAAACCGGTTAGAGTTATTAACTTATAATATAACCATTAGACATTTTATTAGCTTTGCGGTTATCTCATCTGTTAGATATTATTTGAATACCTACATTATTATTCACCCACGAATTCTTTCTAAATAAAATCCTGTGTAACGAAAATAACTTATTTTTTATGCCGTTTTGTGTGAAACAAGCCTACCTTATGGGGACCGCCGCCGCCGCCGCCGCCTATGAACTCTTTATGTCCGCAATACGAGAGGCAAAACAATAGCGCTATATTCTGTAAAAACTCACCGTGAAATCTTAGGTGAACGAGCTGTCAATAAGTGGGCGTCCAAGCAAAAAGGGTCCAAGTAGTGGGGTACTTAGTTAAGACTAGATTCGGTATCTAGAATATTCAATTGATAAAAAAGAATTTAAAAAATATTAAAAAACTGGCACATTTTTATTTATCAGACATTTGAATTTGAAACTCTGAAAAAGCTAGATTTGAGAAAAACTATATGAACTTGTAGACAATTGAGCATTAATTAATAATCAATTAAAATGGCAAAATGCAATTTTAAACTGCGTATAACTCGGAAACTAAAGGCCGAGAACTGGACCCTTTCTGCTTGGACGCCCACATATGGCCAATCCCTAGCGATCGTAGGATCAGTTGGAATGACAGCTCACTTAAATCTTACTTCACATAAGATTTCACGGTGAGATTCTTACAGAATAGACCGGCTTAACACATGGTGGAACTAGAGCTCACCTTACCTAAAGTTTCATGGTGAGATTTTTGCAGAATAGGTCGTCAGGTGCGTTGTTGCCATCCTAGAGACAAACAAAGCTGAAATTGTCTTCTGTCCCTGTAATTATTCTCATTCTCTTTAAATCAGAACACAATAAAGGCTCTGGCGCGATAGCGCGGGCGCGACGCGACACTAGTAGCACAATTTTTATGTCACTGCCTGTCGCGCTCGCGATATCGCGCCAGTCTGCAGGAGCCTTAACGAAGCTAGGCTGCGGAAATAGGAATGGCGGTAGTAGGTACTTCCCCAGTCTACTTTTACCTTTAATAAAGAGGTCTACTACTACAGCGATAGGGGCCTACTTACTACCTTATTTATTTATTTTTTCCCGATTGATTGTGAAAAGATTTCAGAAACCGACGTGAATGTGGTGCGTAATCCTTTGGCGTGGTACACGCTTGTTCGGATCGTCACAATTCGGCACAGCCGAAGGGCACCAAAATATATAATCGATTTGGCTGCGCGTGCCCGTCCCGATAGTCCCGAACATGAGTGCCTTGGTGCTAAGGGCGCCAATAATGCGAATGATACCTAAGACTTTTTTTTCTCTTTATTAATTAAAGGGGGATTTTATCCATACGGATATGCCAACCCCATTACCTAAGACTTGAAGTGCTGAAATTCGACTTCGCGATAAAATTAAAATATTAAAAACCTTTCTTGCATGGAAATAATCTGAATTCTTAATTACAAATCCGTCTAGATACCTAACTCAGAATGCATGACGTTCGAAGGAAAAGATAACAAATAAATACATTCTATAATATTACGCAAAATTATATATAGCTTAGCGTAGCTTTTGCTTTCGTCCGCAGACAGAAAAACGTAGCTTTTTCTATTTGTTTCCGAATCTTTAAAACTTTTGATGTAAATATTTGTTGAATACTTCGACGACATCAAAGAAAAATCCTCCACAGGAGATTTGTTTTCAGTAGGTACCAGGAAATTTGACAGATTAGCATATTATTATGGTAAGGTGCTAAGCATGCTGAGGATAATCACAAGGTAAACTAAAATAGAGGGGCAATTGAATTAAATGCGTATTATAATATAAAATACTACAAGCGGCGTAAGTATGATAATCTTTTTGGCAAATATATTTTCGAGCCGTTTGGGGTTGAAACCCTCGGGCCGTGAGGTCCGAGAACTCATGAGACTTCCAGAGACCCAAAGGCTGGCTTTTACTTTGGCCAGAGGCTAAGCATTGCCATACAACGTGTCAATTCCGCCAGTCTCTTTGGTAAATTACCAGTCGACAGGGATGTGGCTGAATTTTTCGTCGCCAGATTTTAGTTTGTGAATAGTTTTAGATAGGATATAATTTTGTCATTTTTATTAATTAATTCGTTTATTTATGTACATATTATTTTAATACCCTTATATAAATAAATAAGAACAAATTTTAAATACTACAAGGCTGCATCGTAGACATATATTCCAATACCGAGGTAAACTACTTATCTTGCACATTTATTAATGTTTTGAATAAAAATATTGCGAAATATGTATATTTTCGCAGCATTTCCTTAAAATTGCTTGCGTTTTCACAACATGAGTTCCCTACATATTATTGATGTGGTCAGCTTCCTGTTTAACCGCATCCGGTTAGACTGGATGCACCTGAATACCAGTATGGTACATGCAGCGGCTGCCTGTCTGGCCTAAACAACCCAGTTACTGGGCAATACGATACCTCTTGGTAAGACTAGAATTGCTTAGAAAAGTAAGAGACTAATAATGATTTATAAGATTAAACTATAATAAAATAATAAAAATCATTGACAAAACCGGAACAGGCTCTCATCTCTGACTGACGCATAGCATTGACATGTAATGACCTTACATCTAGACCTTAATCTTACTTTAAAAGAAATTCATCTCAAACCAGTCTTATATTGGCTTTTTCAATAGGTACTTTAGTTTATTTGTACATAGGTATGACTACATTGTACATATATAACTGAAGTCGCTCTTCATGTCTGTCGGTATGATCGCGTTGTTCTTCTAAACTACGCAACGGATTTTGATGCGGTTTTCGACGTTATTTAATCATCTGCATAGCCTTTTCCCAACTATGTCGGGGTCGGCGTCAAATCTAACCAGATGCAGCTGAATACCAGTATTTTACATGAAGCGACTGCCTATCTGACCTCCACAACCCAGTTACTGGGTAACGATACCCCTTGGTAAGACTGGTTGTCAGACTTTCGGGCTTCTGACGACCCGTAACGACTGTCGAAGATCCACAAATGACAGCCCGTAACGACTTAACGTGCTTCGGTAGGTAATATTATAGGTATTTATTTCGGTAGGCCGGCTGTCGCTGAAAACCAGCGCTGGGTCGCATAGGGTCGCAGCATTATGCTGAGAGATGGCCGTTTTGCGTGGATGTGACGCATACATAACATAATCAGCCTACCACCACACTATCCCACTGTTGGGACGCAGGCCTCCTCTCTTCGAGAGGGCGTAGGCTGTAAATCTACCACGCGGGCCCAGTGCGGGTTGGTAGATGTCACATGTCTTTGAATCTTTGGTTCTAGGACATGCCGGTTTCCTCATGATATTTTCCTTCACCGTTTTGAGAGCAGTGGTGGTGAAATTATTTACACAAAGTAAAGCGCCTGCCTGGGTTCGAACCCACGACCTACAACTCGTAAGTCGGGGACGTTACCACTGGGCCACCACTGCTCTATAACGATGTCTATATGATGTGACGCATATTTTCCCCTAACTTGTTCTTTTTTGTATTTGTGATCTTTCTTTGCGTCATGTTTACCGCAAATAAATGTTTTTTTTTTCTTTTCTTCTGCTATTATTTGTGTATTAAGAATACAGTGATATTTATCTTACAAATATAATCAATAAATCTTTATGTTTTGCTAAGTCGTAAAACCGTACGACCCAGCAGGTGCGGCGGGGTCGCTAGTGCTAATTCACAATTGACTTAGTAAGTGTTCGCCACTATTCACTTATTAAATGGTTCCTGTTGGTTGGTTGGTTTAGTTGTTAGTCTATGTAAGTAATAATAATACATCGCTGGGTTGAAAGAATACTGTATTATTACAAAATACTACAATTTCGAGTCAATTAGACCATGCAACGAAGAATCCATATTATATACTCAGTAAAGAGCATATTGGTATCATACAACTCTTGTAACTGTGGCGCAACGAAAAGTCTTTACGCCATTGGTGCATTTTGTCTTGAATGGTAAACTTCAATCAGCTTCTGCTGAAAAAAATACCCGTTTTGTGTTGCAACAGTATCCATACAAAGCAGCGATTGTATATTGTTTTTACGAAAATAGCCCATACCTGGTTGAAAAAGTTAACAGTCTGGTCAGTTTGACCGTCCAGGGTGTGATTACTTAGGTACTTCATGGGTCATTTAAATTCCTTAAACTTTCAAATCAAATCAAATATTTTATCTCACATAAACCTACATGGGCACCTATTAAACGTCAGAAGCTAGGGGCACGGTTCCAATTGGTCGTTTCCTATGAAGAAGAGCCGGTAAAAAACTCCACGGTTAGTCACTCCTTTAAAAATAATTGGCTTTTACAATGTTATCAAATTACAGTGTTAACAGGTATCCGATCTATAGCTGATCCATATTTTAAAACCCTGAGACATGTTGCCAGCTCCAAACTTCTGTTGCAAACCTACAAAGGCTTATGTCATTGTGTCTTGGGATATGCTATTTGCGCTTGGGCTGTGACAGGTAAGACTCACATGATCGAGCTTGAGCGGGCTCAGCGCGAAGTGCTAAAAGTTCTCCTTTCACTGAGATACCAGACGCCCACGACTGAGGTATACGAAAAAGCCAAAGTACTCAGCGTCCGCAAGATCTTCATTTACGAATGCTTGCGAAGATACCACCGATACGCCAACCCGAGTCTGCCAATCTCAGCCAAGAGGATTAGGATAGGAGCTAAGAGAAAAGCGTTATCGCGAGCAAACATTATTGCTACGTTGCCCCGCGTCTTTTCAATAAAATCGGCCAAGAAAAAGGGATCAAACAGATCAAACAAATCAAACAACTTAAGCAACCATACCAATTCAAAAAAACGATTATTTACTGGCAAGACAATTAGGTACGATTACGAGGATACAGAAAATCTATTCGGCAGCGTATCATGATAACCACTCAAATTCACCATACACTCCTCACACGCACCAAACCTCACAGACACACACACATAACACACTCCCCACACACATGAATACACAACCTACTCACACTCACCATCACCCACCATCACTCTCCACAGACCACAGTGATAATTTAAACTCTTTTATATATTTTTTTCCCTTGTATAATATATTTGTAAACCTACCTGTCAATGCATGCCATCACTGTAATTTATTTCATTGTTGTCTATCGCGCTTCTATAACATATTACCTGTAAATTGAGAGGTCTGGCTCTTGTGATACAGGAACTCCTAGTACAATAGCCAGGGGGTCTACTCCGAACATAAATCCGAAGTATCGGCCGAATGTTCAGTCGTTTCTTTACTACGGCTAACTATCGCTGACTACGGCGTAAAAAAAAAGCAGGCAGTCGAAGATATAAGCCAAAGTCAAAACTGTGACTTGAACTCGGATAAGGACTCAAAGTCAAAACAGGAAACCATGGAAGTTATAAAACGGCCGAACATTCGGCCGACACTTCGGTTTAGCGCTTCGGAGTAGACCCCCGGGGCTTCACAGATGTTTGTGCGTTTGAAGTGTAAATAAAGAATTATTATTATTTTAATGTCTATGACATATTCCGGCCCCTGGGGACCTTTGAGAGGCGTAGACATTTTTAATGAAATTATAAACCAACACCAACCGACGATTATCCCTGTTTGCACAATGCAAGAGCACCCAAGGACAACCCCCGGTTGGTGTAGAACTATTGCAAGATATGGAAACAAAGATATTGGGCTATGGGTTTAGTTGGCTAAAGTCAACTGGTTATCTAGGACTATGGAAAGACTGTGGCCCCTGCCTGACCAATGTTATATTAAGTACAGGGATAAAATGGCAGGGGATGACGTGCACCCTCAACAATTATGGGCCCCCGAAAAGGGTCGCTAGCACATAATAACGTAGCGACAAGGATTCAACGTTTCTGATGTGCTTGAGGAGTGGAGAGGTATTCCACGGCTATCAGAACAATCCCAGAACCTGGAAGATGGTCAAGATCCCTACCAGCACTTATTGGAATAATTCCTTCCTCCGAGCACGTTTGTTCTTCTCCACTGAAGCCAATAAAGGCAAGAATGAGGTGGGAGCTCTGTTCCTTGTCAGTGTTCACTCCAGCCGGCCAATAAAGGCAAGCCAGAGATGAAGAACAAGATTTCTCCCGGTAGATAGGGTCCGTGGGGTTGCTACTGCCTAATAGCTCACCACATGCTGCCCTACGGGTTTCTGTATCTCGCTTGGTCTGGCTCCACACCCTAGACCTGTTCTGGCAAAGTAAACTCTACCGGCTCAGACCTACAGTTCGAAGCGCGCAAGCCCCATCACGACGTCAACGTAGAGATGGTGGGGATATTATTATTAATATATTATTACAATCCAACTTTAAATGTAAGTTTTTAACTCCATAGACTTCTTATAGGTTTTCCTGTAATCTATAAGTAAAGAACTATTTTCTGCATTTATTCAAAGTTCTTGGGTCAGTAGTTTCGGAGATAAGGGAATGGTCAATTTTCATCTATTTTCTTAAATCAAGACTCTTTATTCCTCACAACAAGCCCTTTCATTTGCAGTTTGAAAAGTGACTCTCATACTCAAAATTCATTTATTTACTGATTGCCAAATCACTGTGTATGTACTGGTAGTCCTGCTACCATTTGCTTAATGTAGCATTTTTTTTTTTTTTGTTTGGTTAATTATTAAATAACTTCTCCCGGTCTGGGCGGAGCGGGAGGGCGTGTCAGACGTTTACTGACTAAAACCCACCCATTTTCCTTCAATTGCCTGTGTGCCAGGGCCACGGTATCCCTCTCGGACAAAACAACCCTGCAACCCTGACAGGATGGCAGCATAACATGATAATTTTGTAAACTACGCGGTCATTAATAAATCAATGAGTATAATCTTTGACGTTTAAAACTACGGAAGAAACAGCTTACAACGTTCAAAAACTTGATTTATTATAAATGCAATTTGATGAGCATATAAATAAAAAAAGAATCCAACAGCTCTAGCCGTATTCTTGTTTTTCTTAAATCTATAGTTAGCTAAACCTTGAGTGATCAGATTACCTAAAAGATAAGTAAATATACTATAGGTACTAGCTTTTGCCCTTGGCCTCACTCGCGTTGAGGTCGGAAATTATCCCTCGGGAGCGCACTACCGGAATACAAATTATCCCATGTCCCTAACCCAAGTCATAGTGTATCAGTGTGCCAAATTTCATATCAATCCGTTCAAACCGATTCGGTGTGAAAAGAATAGAATAGAATAGAATACTCTTTATTATGTACACCATAAAAGTTACAGATATAAATGTTGAATTTTTTTTTTGGGTGACACAATGGGCGGAAAAGGTAACTAACAGAGTTACTTTCGCATTAATCCGCACTAATATTATAAAGGTGCCGTGTGGTGCCGGACGTAAAGAATAGCACCATCCTATTTCTTCCCGTGGGTGTCGTAAAAGGCGACTAAAGGAGTAAATAGAGAATAGGCAGCAGCGTTCTCTATGCATTTTAACACCATACTGCGATCGCCAACCCGCCTGCCAAGCGTCGCTGCACGGATTTGGATGAAATTTTCCACATGGGTATACCATGACCTGGGTTAGGCTATAACATACTTTTTATCCCGATATTCTCACGAGATCGAGACTTAAGGCTCCCGCAGACAGGCGTGATGGGAAAGCGCGACGTGACACTAATATAGTAGCACAATTTCTATGAAAAGTTAATGGAAAGTGTTGCACTGCCTGTCACGCCCGCGATATTCCGCCAGTCTGCACGAGCCATTATGCGTGTAAAACCGCGGGGCGCAGCTAGTAATATAATAATCCATACTTCCGGATTATAGAGGAACGGGAAACTAAGTGAAACAAAGTAAATGAAACAGTATTGTGGACCAACCCACTTACTGGTTGGTCCAGCGTCCGGTTTTCATCAGCGCATAGACTGGATCACATATTCATGGAGTACGAGATCCCTCAACTATCATCTATACCTACATGGTAATCCTAGAAGAGCGTACTTACTAGAGTGCAAACTTGATTAAGCGATTGTCTGCTACTGTTAAGGAGCTATTGTCTGGTGACTCCCCCAGCTACATGGACGAAGATGTGGAATATGGATAACTACAGGGTGCTGTGATGCAACTTGAGAGAGTCTTATGTCCAGCACTATTGATAAGAAGGAACAAAAGCAAAGCATCCAACTATTTGTTGTTTTTAGGGTTCCGTACCTCAAAAGGCAAAAACGGAACCCTTATAGGATCACTTCGTTGTCCGTCTGTCTGTATTTCCGTCTGTCTGCCTATCAGTCTGTCAAGACCCTTTTTCTCAGGAACGCGTTGAGGTATCAAGTTGAAATTAATATCAAATACGTAGGTCTACGGTCCCTTGGAGCTCCAAAAAAATCAAGTTTCTAAGTCAAAGCAATAAAAAAAACCGGCCAAGTGCGAGTCAGACTCGCGCACGAAGGGTTCCGTACCATTATCTATAAAAACGGCAAAAAAATCACGTTTGTTGTATGGGAGCCTTAAGTATTTGTTTTATTTTCATTTAATTATTGATTTTTAAAGTGAATATATAACTAAATATTCTGTGAATATTTCAAGTTTCAATATCGAGCCGTTTCAATATACCTGTTACCGTTATCAATATCGAGCAAAAACGAGCAAGAAAATCACGTTTGTTGTATGTGAGCCCCCTTAAATATTTATTTATTCTGTTTTTTAGTATTTGTTGTTATAGCGGCAACAGAAACACAAATACAAATACATCATCTGTGAAAACTTCAACTGTCTAACTATCACGGATCATGAGATACAGCCTGGTGACAGATGGACAGACAGAGACAGACAGACAGACAGACGGCGGAGCCTTAGTAATAGGGTTCCCGTTTTACCCTTTGGGTACGGAACCCTAAAAAGTACGGTGTAGTGTGTGTTGGTTTATAGAAAATGTACGAAAGTGTCATAAGAAGAAGATTTTTTGCGTTGCATTGCGCTCCGTCTGCGACACCCAGCCTTACACTTTAGTTCTTTAAATCTTACTTATTGAGCCAAATATTTATTTAAAACCACAAAGGAAGTAACTTTTAAGAACTCTTAGTGAAAGGATAAAAACAGTTTATAATTTTGTGTCAGTTTTAAATGATATTGTTTAAGTGACAGAGTTAATGAACTTTTGTTGCTGACCATAGGTACAAGTTGTTAAGAGTAGCCTCCAACATAATTGAAAAAAAAAATTTGCTTCTAATTAGAGCTATTGTTGAGGTTTTGAAATTTACTACTATTGACTTCTTTGTACACTTTAGTTTCTCCCAACCGGAACATAATACAATAATAGGTAATAATTCAAAAAAATATGTTGTTGTGTGAGCAAAAAACATTTCTGGGTGCTCATTGCAAAGGCGAAGGTTCCATCCTACAATTGTTCAACGGTCCGCCAAAGTAAATATTCAAAACTCTGTGTTGTTACATACGCATAAAGATTCACTTGACCTTTACTTCTTGGATGTTTCTATAATTCTTGTTTAGAACCTTAAATTTAAGATAAAAGCTGTAGATACATAGGAACAGTAACGTATGTACTGAAGGCACAGTTAGCAACGAAAGTTGGTTAAAATTCCAGTTAAATAAATCATTACTACCTACTCATCATCATCATCTGCCTAGCCTTTTCCCAACTATGTTGGGTCAGCTTCCAGTCTAACCGGAAGCAGCTGAATACCAGTATTTAACATGAAGCGTCTGCCTAGCCTTTTCCTAGCTATGTTGGGGTCGGCTTCCAGTCTAACCGGAAGCAGCTGAATACCAGTATTTTACATAAAGCGTCTGCCTATCTGACCTCCACAACCCAGTTACTGTAATACGATACCCCTTACATAATCAGCCTATAATGTTCCCACTGCTGGGACACAGGCCTCCTCTCTTCGAGAGGGAATGGGCTGTAAATCTACCACGCGGGCCCAGTGCGGGTTGGTAGATGTCACATGTCTTTGAACTTTTGGTTCTAGGACATGCCGGTTTCCTCACGATGTTTTCCTTCACCGTTTTGAGAGCAGTGGTGATGAAATTATTTACACAAAGTAAAGCGCCTGCCTGGATTCGAGCCTACGACGAGCTGTACAAGAGCAGTCGTTCAAGAATGGTATAAGTTACACCTACAAATAACTTCCTGGGCCCGAAGAGGGTTCTAAGTTAGGTTTACATATTTATCTGCTATACCAAGTTAAAAACGTATCAGAAGTTCTTCGGATGAGCTCATTATTAGCAACTCATTGTCGATCCCGTTTTAACAAAGTTGAATCAAGTTATCACAATAAGTTTTGCATTTAAGGTAATCTGCATACAAACAAGTACTCACTAAAGACCTAAATGTCCCAAACCAGTTTATAGGTAAGCAGAGATACAAAAATGTTTTTAAACTAGATAGATATCTACTTATTCCATCTAGTATCTACGTGGGTCAATCCAGATAAAAAAAACCGGCCAAGTGCGTGTCGGACCACGCACAATGAAGGGTTCCGTAGTTGGTATGAATTTATCCCAAAAACAAACTTAATATTGTAGTTGAAAAACATGTTCTCCCATACATCAATATACGCCACGGTCAATTTTCTAACTGCAAATGTAAGTTTATAATCGCAAAAAAATATTTTAAACTACAAATGAAAGAGTTCAAACTTTTTCCTTTACTTGTGCTTTGAGACCTTGCTTCTTGCCAAATTCCATGATTCTAGGTCAACGGGAAGTACCCTATAGGTTTGTTTTATTTGCGAGTATCAAAATATGTCGCATAAATCACTGTACTTTTTTATTGCCTTGACTTAGAAGCTTGATGTTTTTAGAGCTTCAAGGGACCATAGACCTAGGTATTTGATATTAATTTCAACTTGATACCTCCATGCGTTCCTGAGAAACAGGGTCTTGAAAGACTGACAGAGAGATAGACGGACAGACAGACTGGACCCACGGACAGACAACGAAGTGATCCTATAAGTGTTCCGTTTTTTTTGAGGTACGGAACCCTAAAAAAGACCAAGGTTCACGGAAAAATGCTTAACCAAAGAAACCTAGTGGCATATAAGCATGAAATTATAACGCACAGAAGTTCCATAATATATGTATGACGAAAATGTATCCCCCTATGCAGTTAAATACAGAGGATGAATGCTTGTAAGAAAGTTCGTAATTTTTGTCCAAAGAAAATCCCACCGGGCACATGGCATTTCTTTAAAATATTTTATTTTATCTTGAACCATATTGATTTTGGCAAATAAGGATCAGGATAACATGATATGTATTTGATGTTAACTAGGCTAAGTTTTTGGTAAATAAATGTGGGCGTCCAAGCAAAAACGCTGCAGTAGTGGGGTATTGAGTTTAGACTAGATTCGGTATCTAGAATAGTCAATTGATAAAAAGGATTAATTAAAAACGGAACGGAAAAGGAAAAAATTCAAAAACTGGCACATTTTTATTTATCAGACTTTGAATTTGAAACTCTGAAAAAGCTTGATTTGAGAAAAAGACACCACTGCTGCACTGGTACCTTTTTATTAAACTTTTGTCCTAAAATTTCTGGTACTTAGAAACATCATATAAAGTCATTTTCTATATGAACTTGTAGATAATTGAGCTTTTATTAATATCATCACCTGCCTAGCCTTTTCCCAACTATGTTGGGGTCGGCTTCCAGTCTAACCCGCTGAATACCAGTATTTTACATGGAGCGACTGCCTATCTGACATCCACAACCCAGTTACTGGGTAACACGATATCCCTTGGAAAGACTGGTTGTCAGACTTTTGGGCTTCTGACGACCCGTAACAACTGTCAAAGATCTACAAATGACAGCCGGGACCAACGGCTTAACGTGCTTTCCGATGCACGGAGGAATCTTGGTATGAACAGATGGTCACCCATCCACGGACCAACCGCGGCAAGCGTAGCTTAACCTGATCGATCGACCCGTGCGGCAGTTATTATTTAGCCACAACCTCCTCTGAGCTTTTATTAATAATCAATTAAAATCGCGAAATGCAATTTTTCCCCCAACTTTACAAAACCGCGTTATACCTATCTCGGAAACTAAATGCTGAGAACTGGAACCTTTTTGGTTAGACGCCCACAAATGATTACTTACTTACTATGATGTCGGTTACGAGGCTTCATAATTGATTGATTAATTGAATTGTATTTTTTTTAGTTTGCCGCCAACTCTAAAAACTTAAAATTCTTTTTTCTATGAACTTTAGTAATAATAATTATGAACATTATCTACTATACTACAATAACTAACTAACTAGTAAAATCCGTCATAACTTAAACTATAACATCACAATAACAATAAGAAAGCCGAAAAAGCTTTGGCCGTAAAATAACGAGCTTTTACGTGAAAAACATAAATAACAGTTCATTGTTTTGCGTGAACCCATTGACATAACCTTGTAGGTTCGTTTAACAGAGGCGGGTCTTCTCGCGCAGGTATTTAAGAGTCGAATCGCTGAGAGAGGCGACACTTACCGCATCACCTGTCCAAGAGTCGGTAAGACAAGCGATCGCACCGCCAACATGAAGGTTACTTGGGTACGTAAAACTTAAAATATTTTTTATTTTATTATTTGTAGCAAAGATATTCCATTAAATTCAATAAAAAAGTGTTACAAGTATTTGTTCTAAATAAAAGCGTAGAGTTTTAAAATGAACGTTTAAAAAGATTCAGTTATTACTTTTTATTATATTGCAGTGAAAAATTGGTTTTAAAACGCGACTGAAACTTTATGAGCTTTGCGAAGTGTACCCCCATGTTATATTTTTGAATAATTAGTGCTAATAAGTATTCTTGTGACAAATAACATTAATTTCAGCAGATGTGTCCTTAATAATTGTAACTTTTTTTCATGAATTACAAAATATTTACTCAATGTAAAGATCGATTAAATTGTCCAATCCAATGCTGGATAATTTTACCGAAAGTTAATACAAAAAAATGGGACAAACTATCTAGTCAAATTCTAAATTCTTTGAAAGTATTTTTAACTTTTGCCTTTATCTACCTACTTACTTCGTATAAAACTGTCTCCATTTGGAGAATATTTCCTTTGGCATTTTTTTGATAAAAAACTCTTTAACCATTAAAATATTATTTTTAAAATTTAAGTAATTGCATTTTTAACCGTCAATAATATTTTTAATTATAGTTAATGGCCTAAAAATACATAATTTTCATCTACTAACCAATGATAGTGCTAATTGATGTGTGTGTAATACCTAATAATCATAATCAGCTTTCGGCGTAATACATGCCTTCTTTTTAAAAATCAGATCTCTATTAGCCATCATCTCAGTATCCACGCCTTTTTTAGGCATATCATACAATCCATCCATCGTTTCTTTGGTATTCCTCCTACTTTTATAGCTATCCACACTCAAAACTTTCCTCACGACAAATGTTGTGACATAGCCCTTACAGTCATAATTATTAATTTAAATGCCGTTTATAATCCAGTATAATCCCCATCTGAATATTTTATTAAGGTAATAAGGCCTTAATAAAATATTCAACCACATTTCAAGGTTCATTGCCATATTTAACTAAACGTCAATCAAAAGTAGCCAAGAATCTAGCGATATACCTCGAAAATTACTCAATATGTGCTATTGTTAACACCAAAATAGATATTTGTTTTTCTAACTTTCATCGTCTGGCTAATTTTTTCAAGTACATCGTACGTAAACAGCACTTACTACTTAGTCTATTAATGTGTGTCCAGTTTGTCGAAAGTCGGAAAAAAACAGTTTATCGTCATCCGTCTTTTCTATAAAGCTCTATCCGCTGTCAACTCAATATAAAACTCTTTCCTTCCTGCAATTGAAATTGATATGACTTTATTATCTTCGATTTTAGAAATAATGTTTATGTACACAAGTTTCTGAAAGTTTGTAGCATGTAGATCTAGAGCATTTTTTCCTTTTACTTGATCATTTATCCAAAGTTCATCCAATATCTATTAATACGGAATAATCCGTCTTTTATTTCTTATCTTTCCTTAAAATGTAACTGTAAGGATGCAACCGGCTCACACATTGTTTATCTTATGCTGATCATCAATCATAAGCTTCAATGACCTTCACACTATTATAATTTACAAAACCCCAAGTTTGACTAGACCCTGAATTCGTGAATGACCACATGAGGTGTAATAATAATTATGTTACATCATGATTGCGTTTTAATATGGATATTTATATTTTGTGGACCGATCTTGGAATCGTGCAACATAGTAGGTATGTTCGAATATTTCTTGCTTGTCAAAGTGGCGGACTCTTAATACCCATATAATATCTTTAATGCACAATTTTTTCGCCGATTTAGTCGCTCACGCTTCAACAGTCGATGTAGGGTCAATGTAGAAACAATTTATATAAAGTGGTAACTATATCTCAAGATAATAATCAGTAGGTAGTACGTTATGGCGTGGATATAGTAAATGAGTTCAATATCTTGATATTCAGTCGGCTGATCGGTGCGTTAAACCAGATAATTACGACAAGTTCAGATGGAATGCTCTGCTTCTTCCACTCCGATTAAATTCTTACATAGTTTATGACAAACTTCCGGTTGGTTGGTACATTTCTTTACGATTACAAATCGGCTGTAGCATCGGACCTATAGCAGTAATAGATTTTGGGACAAGGACTATTGAAGCCATAAAATTGTATTTTAGTACCTATATTTTGTCACTAAATACCTACAGTTATAATTTTCCGATGGCAAAAGCCATGTTCGTCGAAGTTTTCGAGTAATATTCTCCTCAGACATTGTGTCGGTGTTGAACTTATAGAATTTACGACATTAATGAATACATTAATCAAATTACCATTAGGTACTGTTAACATCTAAGTAAATAAAAGTTCACCGGACCAAAAAGCAATATAAATTATAAAATAAATTATTTATTCATGCTATGACGATATACCTTAAGTATAATATAATATATGGGAAAATTATTCAAGGAAATATCTTTATAAATCATAGGTTTTAATAGTTGCGTATTGTATTTGTATTAACAGATGTATAAACATGATTATTTGAATCTACCGTAAGAAATTCGATGTTTTAAATGGCAGTAAAACTAGACACAGCCTTGTCTAATAATAGTCTAGGTCAAAGTGTGACTATTTTGAATTTAAGATCTCTGTCATTAGTTATGCAAAAGTTGTAGCAAAGCGGATGTGAATATTTTGTCTATAGGTATTTTGATTTGTCTATCTACATACAGCAGACGGCCGCTCTGCTTTTGAAAGCTCGCTTATAATTTCTTAAAAGATACGTTTATCAAGTTGCGAATTACAATGTAGCAAAATTATCTTTTCAAAAGATTTTTTTTTCTATCCATATCTATATTTTTCAGACACACCAACAAATTACTTAAATAACGACCGTAAACAGAATCTTATTAATTTGCCTTTAGCTGCAGTTAAAGATATTGTAAAACCAATTTTTTTGTTGTGTTCCTTGCCCATTCTTCTCCATACGTAACTATCTTTTGGAAGGGGCAGATATTTCATAGAGGTATAGGCAAAACTAGAAAAGTACCCTATGTGTTAATCCAGATTATAAGCTATATGTGTGCCAAATTTCATCCAAATCCGTTGAGTCGATTTTGCACCAAAACATCCAGACAAAGAGACAAATGGACATAAATTAAAAAAAAACGATAATATCGTCATCAGACTCCTGGCACCAGTTACTGACACCTGGCACCTGATAGCAAATACTTCTTTAAAAAAAACAATATAAAGTTTTGCCTTTATACTATTTTATTGTATAGATTAGAATGAAAATTACATAAATAACAACTTATACCTAATTAATTAATAAAAAATTTGAACCTATTCCTCAAGTAAATTTTGTCATTCAAAAGTGCCTTTTAAAACTATTTGACTTTGTCTTTATTGGTTCCTTGAATGTGAGAAAAATGTAGCTAATAAAAAGCTCTCCAAAAAAACACACAAATACATAATAATATATTACTTACAAGGTGAATGTTATTGGTTGGCAACGATTTGCTCTTAAGCGGACTTTCCTGGAAGCTGAAAATGTAACAGTTACTGTTCACTTAAATGTGAAACATTATAAACTAATAACCGCTCGGTAGACTCTAATAATGCTTACTTACTTATAATGTATGCAAATATTATTAAATTTTAAAGAATTTTACTTTTAAATATGTGGGTACCTACCGACATTTTAATACAAATAACACTAGAATTATATACATATCTAATAATAATTGTATAATAATATCTTTGCAGACAGGTATCGTCTTATTAATACTTACTTCAAAATCAGAATCCAATTATAGTAGATTGTTGCACTGAGCGCAAAGTGAGTTATTAATGCACGAGTGTTATGTTGGCACTAAATTAGCATGAGTGCATTAATTACTCACTCTAGCAATGTGCGTAATCTACTTTTCATTCAACTACCAATCTAACTACCGTGATAAAATATACCTACTCAAAATAAAAACTCAAGTTAATGAAAACAAAGTTTTTCACCAAGTCGGTTTTATTCAGCCGATTTTTATTTTCAGCCAGTATCTTTTTGATGTAATGCTGTATACATTAGATCAAAAAGATACTGGCTGACAATAATTTTCCCATTAATTTTATATATTTAATGGGAGACATTAAGAACAGGCAGTCTAAATCAAATTTCGAACTCAAGCTCCGCCCCTCGCCCCCCGCCACTCCGTTACGTGCTCAACGCGCACATCAGTAATAAAGTTGAATATCGCGTGCGCTCTTTTATTCGAAACTAAATAACGTAAGTCTCAATTCTTATTTCGTTTATAACTGAATTAATAATTGATCTAGAGAAAGAGATATCTTGTGTCGGGATAATAAACTATGTTTTCTTGTTGTGAATATTTATGTTAGACATAAAAGCTAAACAATCTTGTTTGTTTTTTATAATTATCCTTAAAAAAGACATGATTTTCGAATAAAAAATTTATCGACAGAAAATATTACAATAACGTAACTGTCTTCAACATGGAAAGTAAAAGATCCAATAAATCATATACTAAAGTTTCATTTTGCTTGTATGTGTGACTGTTTCAGAATATTCGTGCAAAGTAACATAAAAATAGGGAGCCTCCTCTTATACCTCTATAGTAAAATTATATCTAAATAAAAACAGTGCTGTACTGTTTTGGTTCTAAGCAAAAAATACGTGCTTAGTGATCGGTTATGTAGTGATTAATGATAACATTAACGTAGTTGAAAGAAAAAATAATTTATACATGTTTTCCATTTCGTAAAAGTTCGTCGAAAAGTTTTCGTAATTACGATATGATGTCAAAATTAATATTAGGCAATAATGTTGAACGGCTTACTTAGAAGGGTATTGTGGTTAAGTAATGGCAGCCGCATGGGTCGATCAATCAGGTTAAGCTACGCTTGCCACGGTTGGTACGTGGATGGGTGACCATCTTTGCATACCAAGAAATGAAATGAAATTGTTTATTTTTTAAATAGGATAACGGAATCACTTTTACACGTCATATTAAAAAATAAGCAAGATAGAGAAGCGAGGCCCTTCCGTGCCTCTGAAAGCACGTTAAGCCATTGGTCCCGGCTGTCATTCGTGGATCTTTGACAGTCGTTACGGGTCGTCAGAAGCCCGAAAGTCTGACAACCAGTCTTACCGAGGGGTATCGTATTACCCAGTAACTAGCCTTGTGAAGGTCAGGTCGGCAGTCGCTCCATTTAATATACTGGTATTCAGCTGCTTCTGGATAGACTGGAAACCAACCCCAACATAGTTGGGAGAGGGCTAGGCAGATAATGATGATGTTCAACGGCTTGCTTACTACGGGGTACCATCGCGGACACTGGCGGCTAACCGCTTTTCGACCTTATTACTAGGATCATAAGGTTGAATAGTGGTTAGTAATTTTATTCTAGGTGCATCGTCTTCACATATAATTATATAATTGATGTACCAATAACAAATATTGTAAAACATTTTAAAAGAGTAACGGTGGAGTTTCTTGCCCATTCTTTTCCATACGAAGCTACCTTTTGGAAGGGGCGACTAGAATCAATTCTATTTTATTTGTAAATTTTGACGTTCAAAAGTGCCATCTATGTGCCTATTTGAAATAAATAATTTCACTTTGACGTTGTTAGCAGCCAGTGTCCGCGATAGTACCTAGTTTGAATGTAATTTAATATTCATTTGGTCCTCCACCGTCCGTAGCACGCTACGAAAAGCTCGAAACTATTCATAAGATTCTAGTTACCTACTGTTATACAAAAATGCACACAAATATTCTTACTGAAAGGATTTAAATACAATTTACCCAGTAAATTTGTACTTTATTGCAAAAAGCAGTGATCTGTGAAAATTGGCAAAACAATTCCGCGTAGCAATGCAGTAGTTGCGCGTAGCACCTCTTCCAAAAGACACATTACGATCTTGTAATACACTTTTTCACATAGAAAACCACGGTTTTTCATTTTAATTTCCATAACTTAAAATATCTTTGCATTTGATAACAACTTAAGCCATTACAAGAAAAGTAATAGTAATAGTTGTAGCGGTACTCAAAAATAACCTACAGCGAAAATTACAGTAATCTGTGCCCAGTTAATTGAACGACTTTTATCCATTGGATGTTGTAACACTTACTTGTTGCACCTAGCATGTGGAAGCGGCAACCATGGTCAAGTTCATCGCCCCGCATCGCTGACCCCAGTCTGGGCGTGGTGGTTGCGCAACCGTCGCGACCACGCCAACCATTGTACCAACTCTAGCCATCTTACATACGAGTCGTGACCTTGCCTATACTTTCTATTCTAAGTACCATATTTCTTATCAAATATCAGTGTGCCGGTTATTGGGATTCAATTAATAAATTCATTTGTCGTTAAACCCAAAGATTAAAACTTTGATGGGAATATTAAACCATTGTTAAGTAACAGTTAGTGAGCCGTCGAATATACTTTTTGAGATTAGAAAGGAATGAAAAGCATCAGTTATTTGGAAAAAGTTCAACCTTTTTCATACTCCTGTTTTCTATTAAAACCTTGTTTTATTGATAAAGCTTATCTGTAATAAATCCTACTCATTTTCAGCTAATTCAGCAAAACAACTAAATAGCTTCAACAAAACAATTATAACCATAAACGATAAAGCTTCAGCAAGGGCTGCTAAGGCTGTATTTAATCCGCATAAAAATGCTTGACGGTATTTTATATAGACATAACAGAATCAATCAATCGCTTGAGCTCCGTTTGTTTATCGCATTCCACAGTGATTCCATCAATAATATTACTAGATCTAATTCCGCTGGAACGCGTTCTGTATTGCAACATCGAGTGGTATTGAGTGTTCACGACTCACGATGCGACCGGTCGGTCGACGGTCCCACGTCCGCCCTCGCGTCGCCGCTACAGCCTCTCAAAAAATTACCCACACCTCACTCAACAAGCCTGTTGCTTTGATAGAGCACAGTTTTAATTGTATCTATTTATATATGACAAACGACACAATTTTTTTATTTTTTGGGCCTTCTTACAACATTTCATTGCCTATACAGAAACAATTACATAGATTTTACATTAGATATTTGTTAGTCAACCCATTTGTTACCTATTACAGTAAAGCTCATAAACTCATAAGCCTTTTGCTTGTTTCAGGTATTATTGCTGGCTCTCGGAGTAGTCGCAGCCGACGTTAGTCACCTCGGCTACCACTACAAAGTGCCACATACCTCGTACGGAGTTCCTTCCTATCAAACTGGAGAAAGCTCTGGCCAGTACAGCACCGCCTTCGCTGGCAACCAAGGTCAGCAAAACACTGGCTACCAAACTTCAGCTAGCGGCTCTGGATATTACCAATCTTCCGGTTCCAACAATCTCCACCAAACCGGATTCCAAACTCAATACGACGCCTCAAGCCAGTACCAAGCTGCTCTTAAGAAATACCAGAACCAGAACTATTATCAAGTGCAGCAGCAGCCCGCTCAAGTGTTCAAACACTTCTACGTGCATGACGCCCCCGAAGAACACGAAGAGGTCAGGCACCGCGCACCCATAGTATTGCCTCCTCCCCAGAAACATTACAAGATCATCTTCGTTAAGGCGCCCAGCGAACCTAGACAACCTCAAGTAATTGCTCCTATCCAGCCACAATCCGAGGAGAAGACAATTGTCTACGTTCTTGTTAAGAAACCCGAAGATCAACCCGACGTTGTCCTTCCTAAGATTGAACAGAAACCTCCATCCAAACCCGAAGTATACTTCATCAAATACAAGAACAGGGATGACTCCCAGGCTGTGATCAACAACATCGTTCAGGACTACCACAAGGGAGGCCAGACTGTGTCAGTGAACTCAGGAGCTGCCGAGGGTTCCTCTTCTTTCTCGTCGGGTCTCGCCAACGGACAGTACCAGGCGCCAGTCCAGCAGGGGTCATTCAGCCAGTCCTTCGGTCTGAACACGGCGTCTGCTAATTCTGGTAGTAGCCTGGACTCGTCCAACATTGCCAGCAGCATTGTATCCCCGGTCACGATCAGCAGCACGGCTTCCAGCGCGAGTTTCGAAGGTGGTGCTATCTCTACTAGTCAGGGCGTCCCCCACGAAACCTACGGACCTCCTAAATTCAGGGTAAACAACTAAATAATAGCTACGACTTAATTAACTTACGTGTATTAGACTATGTTATGTATGTAATGGATTAATAAATGTGTTACTACCAACATCGACCTAGTTTTCGTTTCCTTAATTACGGAGATTTGGTATATACCTACCATTTGTCAAAACATTTTCTACCAATATACCTAGTCTATTATACCAGCCGCTCAATTGACTTAAATATTGTTTGGAAACTTCACATCTGATGACCACAACTAAAACGAAACACACAGAAACGCTACTTGGCGACAGTACCTGATAGGTATTGTTGAAGTACTTCCCCGGATGAACTCCTTCACAAAGAGTTTCTGCTAAAATTGATTTAACGTAATCAACGATCAATTAAAGTCGCCAAATACCTAATAAGAACAAGGCTGGAAAACGACTAATATTCATCGTGTGTTCTGACATCCCTAAAACAGATAAAACCGAAAAATAAGACATTTTTACAGTAGGTATACCAAATTAGAATACCACTAAACATACCCTACATACGTCAATTGTATTAAATATTGAATTCCTAGTCGTACATGTACGCAAAACTGATAAAATCCCTCAAACGTCCACAGTGTATTATTTGTTCAGAGCATTCAATTTTATCGCAGCTAATTTACCGAGCGATATTGTAGGAATTCCTACGCACAAGAAACACCAGCTGATTATTATTTATAATATTTAGTATCGGAACTAGCCCATTGCAATTGAAGTTGGCACATTATTGGCATTTTAATAGCAGGCTCATCCGCATAACTCCATCACGTTATCTTGATTTATGGCAATACGTACTTTCATTTGTGCGAACCAGAGTCCAGAACATGGCGTACATAGAGTGGTTTATTTAGTTAGTAAATGCGTTATATGCTGATAGTATTTAATTCATGATGTGCATTGTTTATGAATGGAATGGTTCTATTTCGGGGCAGCGGCGCGTGATAGCTTAATATCGAGCATTACGAGACTCGGTTGATTGAGTGGTTATTCACGGATGCACTTTCCTGGAGCTCGCGTGGAATGCCGTGCGCTCAGCCCCCGGCGCCGGCGCCACATTAATTCCCGCGCTCGTCCATACGGAACGCTCCACACTCAACACTTCAGGCGCCGAACCAACCACGTCTCATTGTATCTATAAACGTTTCCAAATAAAAAGTAATAGCTGCGTCTCAGATTACCGTATTGTGAAATAAATAATTCTGCGTACCTACATTTTACAACTTTTATATTTATGCTTCGGCAACAGACCACACCATTCGAAAATAAATAGCTAAATAGATAAAAAAGATATTGCCGTTCCCAAGACACATAACATTCAGAAGAAAATGTCTGAAAAAAATTTAAATACGTAGACAAATCAAAGACGAAGTAACTAGAATATGGCGCCAACAAAAATTGTATGTGATCGAACAGGCGTCTTTCCAAATCACCTACTCCATAGCCTTCAATTACTAAACCTAAAAGAAACCCTCTATATCACCCTACAAAAAGCTGCAATTTTAAATACATGTCGAATCGTCAAAAGTTCATGCAAATATAATATGTAGATGAAAACAAAATAGGTCCTCACACATCACATATTTAACACAACACACCACACGCTGCATTTACTTGGCAACATTTACGGACCGAAGTCCGTAAATGTTGCAAAAACCAGCCGAAGAGCTAAGAACAAAAACACTCTACAAAAATAATAATACCATTTATTTCAGGCGACACAGGTCGATAGTAAAATACCATATCCTAAACATACATATTCTTAGCAAGGGAGATTACGTCACGTCCATAGTAAGCTTGTTATTTTGGTTTCGCGTTAAACGTGTTAAGAACATGTAAACTTCGTCGTCATAATCCGCGTCATCAATTGATCATATCCCACCAATGACCACCGCCTGCCAGGAGATAGATAGACAGGATTTACCTTTTTATGTATAGTATTAATAACACAGTAACTGATTTCAACTTACAGAGGTACACTGTAGCTCTGTAGATCTAAATCTTCCTGTTCTGCACTTCGGTAGATATATCTACCGAAGTGCAGAACAGGAAGATTTAGATTAAGCAGCGATGACATCAAGTAAATTTAATATTCGCAACGTTTATAACACACCTACACCTCTGCCTAACCTTTCGGGGATTACAAGCGTGATGTTATTTTTATAAAACAGCATTGATACAAACAACATTGTAGGGGTTCAACCAGACTAAGAAGAATAACGAAACAGTAATATATTCTAATAGTTATCTAATATATATTTTCTAGTATAATTATATTCTCAATTCCTCCTATAATTTGAAGTTTTTAGTGTTTCAGTGAAATAATAGGTCGTAGGTTAAAATATAGACCTTCCGTTTGAGGGTTCCGTACCCAAAGGGTAAAACGGGAACCCTATTACTAAGGCTCCGCCGTCTGTCTGTCTGTCTGTCTGTCCGTCTGTCACCAAGCTGTATCTCATGAGCCGTGATAGCTAGACAGTTGAAATTTTCACAGATGATGTATTTCTATTGCCGCTATAGCAACAAATACTAAAAACCAGAATAACATAAATATTTAAGGGGGCTCTCATACAACAAACGTGATTTTTTTGGTCGTTTTTGCTCGATATTCATAACGGTAACAGGTAGACACTTGAAATATTCAAAAAATATTTAGTTATATATTCACTTTAAAAATCAATAATTAAATTAAAATAAAACAAATATTTAAGGGGGGCTCCCATACAACGATCGTGATTTTTTTGCCGTTTTTATAGATAATGGTACGGAACCCTTCGTACGCGAGTCCGACTCGCACTTGGCCGGTTTTATTATAAATATAAGCAGTTATTAGATTAAAGCGTGTTTAATATCTAATGCATTTCACATTATTGAAAACAATCAGATTCAGTACCAACGTAAAAATAACACAATTCATAGCTAGGTAAAAACTTTAGTCATGAAAGAACAATAATAATGTTTCCGATAGAGTTGATAACAGATTTTTTATAGTTTAATTATAATTTAATATAATGTTGCACCAACCTCTAACACTTTTTACTATTGTTTTGTTTAGTATTGTGTGCATTCAAAGTATTTCTGTAACTAGTATAGAGCGTCTCATGTGCGAAAGCGACACATATAATCCTATCCAGGGTTGTTTAGGCACATTTATATTACCTAATGTTGTGCTGACTACCTCTTATTGCGCCGAAAAATGTAACTCCGTAGGAAACTTATCTATTGTGCAATCTTTTATTCACCCACATTACAAGAACTATGTTCATGGAAACAATTTTATTGCACGAAATGACATTGCTTTAGTCATTACTCGCCAAGAAAGGAGAAAAAGAAAGCTTATAAAATTGAGTGCTCTAGATAATCTGTCTACCATCGGTCTGAAAGCGCTGATTCCCATAATGGACGCAAATAAGCCGAGATTAGCAGTAACTTCTGTTGAACGTTGTTACATAGAACGACCATTTGGATATTACGTTTGTGCCTCCAACAAGGTCACAAAACGAACTATACAAGTTTGTCGAGAGAGACAAGAACAAGGTGTGCCATTACTAATAGAAGACAGAATATTTGGCATAATGGGCATCACCGATAAGGACAGTTGCAGACATCCTCAACGGAGTTTTACTGCACTAAGTCCTGCACTTTATTGGATAAGTGAAACTGTCAGAAACCTCGGTTACGACGATACAGTAATTACTACATTGCACGATAGGACTTCTCCACGTCGTCCTACTTCTACTGCTGCTGCTACTACTCCTACTACTATTCCTACCCCTACTCCTACCCCTAAAACTACTACTACTACATCACTTCCAATTCTCACAACTAATCTTACTTTTACGCCACCCTATTATACCTATCCAACTGAAACTACTTCAACGTATCTTGATACTTCTGACCACTATCCCACCAACATTCTTCCAGGGCATCCTAAACCTTCTAATCCTGATATCACCGGAACTCCTCCTTTGGCTTCTGATCCTTACCCTGGTGACACTCCTGCTCATCCCTTTATTGCTCGTCTTCCGACGTTTCCTCCTCGTTCTGATTCTTATTCTATTTTGATTCCTACTGGTCCATTTCGTCCTATTTCTAAGTATTCTTATGTAACTGGAGCCATACCAAGGGGTCCTTATCCTATAAATCCCAATTTATATCCCCTGGATATCTTTAGTTTGTCTCCAAAAGATGTCAAAAAAAGAAGACAAAAAAAATAATGCAAAATTTTTCTTTCTAAGGCTCGGCGCCCACTATCGGCATCGGCATCGGTAGAGCTCGGGCGCTTTACGTAAGCGCTCGAAAACTTTACGTAAGAGCCTGAAGCCGCTGTAAAGCGCCCGAGCTCCACCGATGCCGATGCCGATAGTGGGCGCCGAGCCTAAGTGAATGAAAACAAAACATCGCAAATAAAAAAAAATGATTTTATAATACCAAGATGTCATTCCAGAGCTGTTGCTTCTATCTCATAATAACAATGTGTTTCAAAGATGCATCAATCCTATGAACATGAAAGAATAAACCTACAAAAACAGAAAAACGCATTAGCGCCATACCATTTGTACCATTGGCTACCTCAAACAGATCAAGAGCCACGACATTATAGAAGTCTTCAAATGCGCCTAAATGCATGGCGGAGAAACTCAGAATACCTTCTTCTGCGATGATAAAAACAATAAACGGTTATTGCAGGGTACAATAGTCCATAGACAATTTTATAGATTACCTTACATTCTTGTATATCTATGGTATGTCCAGTACTTTACTTACTCAATCATTTTACTTAGTGGTTTTTTCTATGCTCCAACCTCAGATTATAGAAAAAAGTTACCTGAGGCTTTAACATGAACTTTATATGTTTCTATTTAAATAATAAATAGATACTTGTATATTGTACTTAGTTGATTTTTAACCGTTTTAATTAAAGTTAAGAAATTTGAAAAAATATGGCGGTCAGCCATAAACAATTATCTCAAGTAAGATTGAGATGTTTTATAAATAGAAAGGACATGCCACGGCTTTTTGCAATTTCGTCAGTATAATGCGTATAATGTGTTATTGCACCTACGTTAATAGTACTGGATATGCTGTATGACATAGTTATACCACATAAATAAAAATAATTTATTTTACCGGCCATTCGTTTTTAGGGTTCCGTACATCAAAAGGAAAAAACGGAACCCTTATAGGATCACTCGGGTGTCTGTCTGTCCGTCCCTCTGTCAGAGACGATTTGCTTCGAATCTACTGTACCGATTAAGTTGAAAGAAGACCGCCCACGTTACAGAAACACAGCGCATTTCAGAAAAAAAATTGTGAAAAAAAAAACTCTATTTTATGATAAACCAAAATCACTCAAAATAATTTTAATTTACAGTTGCTAAATATAGTTTATTTTTTATTTTTTGTGTTTTTTGTGGAGATCATTCATTCCGTCGTGAAATAACTGAAAAGGCAATGAGTCAAGTCTTTAAATAAATGTGATTGTCAAAATGAAAATGACATTAAATGAAAAAAGTCAGTCAAGTGCGAGTTGGACTCGCAAACCACGAAGGGTTCCGTGCCACCATACAATATTTAACACTACATATTTTGTAAAAAATACTTCAGTTTAAAAAAAACACGGTTCATGTATGGGGAAAGAAAACAAAAACTAGAAGAAAGCAAAAAATTAATTTTAAAAAATATCTAGGGGGCCAGGGCCAAATAAATTAGGGCTGAGTAAGTAGCAGATGACCCCACCTATCCACCATTTTCGTATGTTCAACGTTCTGCCAAACACTGTATAGGTACTTATTAGGTTAAGGCGGGTTTAATTAATATTGAAGTATTTTATGAATTTCACAATATAATAGAAAAGACAATCAGAACCAACATCAACATAAAAATAAAACAATTCATAGCTAGGTAAAAACTTTAGTCATAAAATTACAATATAATAATGTTTCCGATAGAGGTGATAACAGATTTTTTATAGTATAAATAATTTAATATAATGTTGCACGAACCTCTACAACTTTATATAATATTTGCGTATAGTGTTGTGTGCATTCAAAGCATTTCTGTAACTAGTATAGAGCGTCTCATGTGCGAAAGCGACACATATAATCCTATCCAGGGTTGTTTAGGCACATTTATATTACCTAATGTTGTGCTGACTACCTCTTATTGCGCCGAAAAATGTAACTCCGTAGGAAACTTGTCTATTGTGCAATCTTTTATTCACCCACATTACAAGAACTATGTTCATGGAAATAATTTTATTGCACGAAATGACATTGCTTTAGTCATTACTCGCCAAGAAAGGAGAAAAAGAAAGCTTATAAAATTAAGTGCTCTAGATAATCTGTCTACCATCGGTCTGAAAGCGCTGATTCCCATAATGGACGCAAATAAGCCGAGATTAGCAGTAACTTCTGTTGAACGTTGTTACATAGAACAACCATTTGGATATTACGTTTGTGCCTCCAACAAGGTCACAAAACGGACTATACAAGTTTGTCGAGAGAGACAAGAACAAGGTGTGCCATTACTAATAGAAAACAGAATATTAGGCATTATGGGCATCACCGATAAAGACAGTTGCGGACTTCCTCAACGGAGTTTTACTGCATTAAGTCCTGCACTTTATTGGATAAGTGAAACTGTCAGAAACCTCGGTTACGACAATGCTGTAATTACTACATTGCACGATATGACCAGCACTCTATATCGACGCCATTCTAAAACTACTTTACCTACTTCTGCAACGTATCCTACTCAAACTTCTCGTCCTAAGTCATTTAATCCTAATCCCACTGGAACTCCTCCTCATACTTCTAATCCTTACCCTGATGTTACTACTCGTGTGTTTCCTCTTCGTGTTGATGGTTATTCTAACCTTATTGCTACCCCTCCCGCGTTTCCCCGTTCTAATTTTGATCCTAACCTTATTGTTACACAGACGTTTCCTCCGCGTCCTACTTTTGATCCTCACCTTATTGTTACTCCCCCGACGTTTCCTCCTCTATCTACTTTTGATCCTGACCTTATTGTTACTCCGCCGACGTTTCCTCCTCGTCCTAATTTTGAGCCTTACCTTATTGTAACACCGACGTTTCCTCCTCGTCCTACTTTTTATCCTGACCTTATTGTTACACCAACGTTTCCTTCTCGTCCTACTTTTGATTCTAACCTTATTGTTACACCGACGTTTCCACCTCGTCCTACTTTTGGTCCTAACATTATTATTACTCTTTTAACGATTCCTACTCCTTCTGAACCTTATTCTATTGTGATCCCTCAAGTACGTCAGGCTTTTTATCATTCACATCGTACTCGAACAGATCCATGGCGTCCTATTTCTAATCATTCTTATGTTACTGGAACCATACCAACGGATCCCTACCGTTCAAATCTTAGTTTTCATCCCTCGAAAATTCCTCGGATGTCTCCTAAAGATGTAAAAACAAGAAAACAAGAAGAAAACAAAAAGAAAGCAATAGACTACTTTCGTAACGCTCATAATTCAATGAAAAAAATTAATATTGCTAATGAAAATAATGATTTTATAATACAAGATGTCAGTCCAGTGCGGGCTCTAACTAACGTCAGTATGTTCAAAGATGCACCAATCATGAGAACACGAAAGGTTACATCTATAAAAACGAAAAAACGCATTAGCGCCATAACATTTGTACCATTGGCTACCTCAAGCAGAACAAGAGCCACGACATTATTGAAGTCTTCTGCGCCAAGGAAGACCGCAAAAGTTACTACAAAACGTACTACAATTACAATTCCTTTCATCAAAGTTCTTGAAAATAATAAGACAACCAACGTTATGGATTGGTTCAATGTAATGGTTAAACATAAACTGAAGAATAAGACATCTGTGTTCTACATGGTTAGTACTACAACGACTGAAGCATACCCTCTCTCTCACCGACCTCTTAATTTCGTAGACCTTACGTAAACCTTAGTTTCATGAGTACATTTCTAATTTTATGATTTTTTACTTTTTGTACATATAAATACTCGTAGATGTCGTAAACTTCCAATAAAGTTGTAGTATAAGCAATATCATAAAAAAAAACATATTATTTTTGATTTATGAATATACTATACTTAATTATATTCATGAATCAAAAATAATATGTTTTTTTTAATAGCAATAATCCAACAAAGCTAATAAAGTCTCAAATCCTCAAAGTAGTTCAGGATTTTCGAAAACTACAAAAAAATGCTTTTGTGTGTAGGCAATTAGGCATTATGTATTAAACCATAGGTTTTCCAGGGGTACTTGAGAATGAATATCCTTATAATTATATGGTTTAATAATCCTTACAACTAGTAAGTATAGTTCTGCGAGCAGTACCTAGACCTCCCGAGCTCAAACTTTTTTTCAACATTTAATATAATAGGTACCACTAAAGTTATTTAAAAAGGGTTATTTACAATGTTTTTTGTTTATTAAAATAAGGTAAATATCCCGTTTTATATAACTTTAGTGGTACTATATTAATTGTTGCAAAGAAGTTTTAATTTCTCATACTCGGAAAGTAGGTAGTGTTTGTTTGATCTGCGTAGCGGATGGGAAAACGCTGCTTCCCACCCTAGGGCGGGAAAGACTCATAGTAATTGCTTCCCTCCCTAGGGCGGGAATGAAGTATAAAAATAAAACTAAGTTTGGTTAGGTAGTCGGCTACGAGCGTTTTTACATCATTAAGAAAAATATCGATTTAAAAAAATGCTGCGCTCCAGGGAGTGTAAACAGACAGTGTGAATTAAAAAAAATACCTACTATGACAGTTCGTTACTCGCGGGATGCGCTAAGGTAGCCCGCGAAATCCAAATTTTCTTACGTTTTTTGCAATTTGCAGGTCAGTAACAGGTTGTATGTTGATCTAAATATGATTCGCGGCCATAACAAATATAGCTTCACAGAATTATAATCAATAGAATCAGCATTACAACTCTCTAAGTTCAAAAAATCCTACTGAATGATTATTTCAGAAATAATCTTTCAGTAGGATTTTTTGAACTGATGATGATGCTTTTTTGATTCTAATGAATATAATTCTGTAAAGCCATATTTGTTATGACCGCGAATCATAATATTTAGACCAACATACAACCTGTTACTGAAACTGCAAATTGCAAAAAACATAATAAAATTTGAATTTCGCGGGCTACCTTAGCGCATGCCCTTAAGCGAAACGGCTCGCGGCGGTGAAGCGGTGCGTTCCATATTTAAAATTTAAAGAAGACTATATAATTTGAAGGAATACTAACCCTGTAAGCTGTACCGAAATTCAAAATCTGGGTTTTATATAGACTAATATTTGATTAAAAATGAGTTCAAGCAATTCTGAATTGTTAACCCCAGATTCGGTTAAAAGAGGCAAATACAGTAATCGAAAATCTTTTGCCAAAATTTCAAAGGAACGATATTTAAATACATACAATGAATGGCGAGCAAACATGAATATTTTAGAAAAACTAAAAAAATTGACTTTTCTTATACCTATTCGAAATGAAAAGTAGAGTGTTGAACACGGGTGCAAGGCACCAATTCCTTTCGACCCTTGTATAACAATCTACTATTGTGCTCGCAAGGTTTAGGTACTGTTCGCAGAACTACTAGTTGTACCTTGGATTAAACCATATAATTATAAGGATACTAAAGGTATAGTGAAAATAACCATGTCAGTTTAAAATCGTACAATTAATAAATAAAATAAGCACAGATATGTAGTCTAACAAAGTTTAATGTTGGTGGGCGTGCCGTGACGGAGTCGCTTGGCAGGGTAACAGCAGCACCTACCACCTATTATATGAATTCCCGGGGTTAAACTAATAAGTTTTAATTGGCTGAGGTAATGCTGGAGCCTAGTTTTGTGATGAGAAAGTGGTCCCAGGTGCTTAATCCCTACCTAGCAGTTAAAGGTCCGATTCCACTGAAAAATAAAAGTGAGCAATTTACTGCATTTTGAGGAGCTATTCTGCTCATCACGACAAACATCATCATCAGATCTTCACCAAATTTGTGTGAGACCAACTTTCAAGTGGGTGATTCTACTGGTCATACTGAGCAACTTTCGCTATGAAATTCAATCCGATCAAAAAAAAAAAGAATTTTGGCTTACACATGTGGCTGTACCTTGGGGGCCCCGTATCATTGATACTACTGATATGGTGGTAGCTACGCTCCTGAGACCGCGCAGTTTCTCATCTGCATAGCTATTCACAATCTTTCGATAGGCTTCCGTGCCGAATCGAGCATCAATCAATTTAATCAAAGGTCCTTTAAAGGCTGTTCACAAATCCAAAACACGTAAATTTTGTAAGTTTAAATCAATTAGACGACCACCATTTTTCCGAATCCGATTTTTTGCAGTCGGGGGCAAGGTAAATCAGTTATTGAATATGTGTCATTTTTGATACGATAACTTGTGAAATAGTGGTGAATTGCTATGCAGTTCCCACCAAAGATGGGCACGCCACAGTCCCCTCTTTGAGGAGTGGCTAGGACAAGGCGGGAGGAAACGCCCGGATGTTACCATTGTGTGGATCGCCCGGAGGACACGGTGGAGCATACGGTGGAGGTCTGCTCGGCTTGGGCGGAGCACCGCAGTGTCCTCGCGGCGATCGGCAGCGGCGATCTCTCACGTCTGGCACTGGTTCAGGCCATGGTTCGGACCGAGAGTGCGTGGGAGGCCGTCACCTCTTTCTGCGAAGCAGTAATATCTGCTCGTGAAGCAGGAGGCGGAACGCGTGAGCGAGAGGCATAATTCGCGCCCTCACGACCCCAATCGCTGCAGGAGACGCCCTGGGCGTCGGGAGTCGCAGGCCGATTCCCAGCCACTGTAGGCGGCTTGCGGACGGTAAGCGATGGGTAGCTCGCCGTCCGATAAGGGGTCGACGGTGCGTTGTGTTCCACGCGGGCCTCAAAGAGATGTCAGCACCAACTGACGGGGTTCGGTAGAGCCAATGCCTGTCAGGGCTGCGAGTTTGTCCGAAAGGGATATCGTGGCCCTGGCACACAGGCAACTGTACAAAAAATGTTTGTTTCAAAAACTTACAATTTGTTACATTTTTACTTTTAGGAATGTCCTTTTAAGCAAAACAGATGCTTGTGTTAGGACATTCCGCCCTTCCAATGGTTAGAAAATTAATTGTATATAAGTAATTGAAAAGAACTTATAATTAAAAGAAGAAGAAGAAAAACACTCAATTTCACAGGAGTCTAAACTAAACAGAACAAAAAGCAAAATGAAAAGAGGGTAATTTAAGAGAGCGCGCGCACTCGTGTGAGTGTGTGTGTGTGTGTAAAAGGATGCCTGTGTGTGTGTGTAAGGGCTATGATGTGAGAAGGGGGAGAGGATTAATATTGGAGAGATAAGAGAGGATTGGTTTGAAGTATTACTCGATTGAAGTATCAGTTTGGAGTTAGCCCTACGACAAGTCTTGGGATCAGAAGATGTTGTAGGTCAACATCTTCCACTAACCGTTGTTTTACTGTTTGTGTTAAACATTCAACTTCTTCGTACGTTTTAGATTTTAACCATTTCGTAATAATAATTTTAGAGTCGCGATGTGTACGGGTGTAAATACCTAGGTCTTTGTTAAGTAGATTATATAAGCGAGATGATTGGCTTGCGTATTGTCTCTTTGCAAATGTTGATTTAATCGTGATTGCTGGGGCAACCTTATTCTTTCTTCTGCCTTTGAGCTTCAAAGGGTCAAATGTGAGAGATTTATGTTGCTTTAGAATTATATGAAGTACGTACATCTTTCTAACTGTCAAGAGGTCAGATGTTTTATAAAGGCTTTCTGTCGGAAATTTATAGGGTTAGAAAAGCATGACTTTATGCAGAAACCTCTGGGCTAGCTCTAGGAATTTAATTTTTGTTGCTCCTCCCCAGACCGGGAGACAATACGAAAGAACCGACTGAGCCAGCGAAGTATATATCTGAAGGAGAAAAATTACGTTTGGAAATTACGTATCGTAATGTTTTAAAGGTCCAGATGAGTTTCCTAACTCTCTTCATTAATAATTCTGTGTGAATGTGCCAAGTCAGGCGTTGATCAATCATTACGCCCAGATATTTTGTAAATTTAACTTTAGCAATTATGTCGCAAGAGCATATCGAGTGAGTGGGGTAGTGGCATTTGTGTATTTTAATGTTGAAGTCTACTGGTGGTTGGGAGGAATCGTACTTAGAGAAGCAGATAAAGTTCGTTTTGGAAGTGTTTAGGGTCAGTAGGTTAAGTTCGAGCCAAGCAGCAATCTTTTTCAGACCATCCTCAGCGGATTTACTATGGCGAGAAATACTATGGCGGTGTCATCCGCGTATGAGAAAATGCTACCATCTTGTATTTTTGAATTACAAAGGCTGTTTATGTAAAGAAGGAATAATGGCGGCCGAGAACACTTCCTTGACCTACTCCATAAGTAACTATTTCTTCAGAACTTACGACTTTATCAATTTTAACTTTTTGTTTTCGACCACTTAAATAATCCGCAAGGAGAGCCAGAGGTGGACCTCTTATACCGTATGCTTCTAGCCGGTTTAGAAGAAGGGGAACAGAGACTGTGTCGAACGCGTTTTTAAGGTCCAGGAATACAACAAGACATTTGTCTCCACTGTCCACTTTACTGGTAACAGTGGCAAGTGCCAGCACCGCGTCTTCAGTAGACCTTCCCTGCCGAAAACCAAATTGTGAAGGTGATAATAGGTTGGTCTTATTGAGGTAACTTAGCAATCGTGAATTGATAAGCCTTTCTAAGATTTTCGACAAGGATGGCAATACTGATATAGGCCTTTAGTTCGACGGATCACTCCTGTCCCCACTCTTGTGAACGGGAGTTATTAAAGCAAGTTTTAGAGCCGTTGGGAAAGTCGCTTGCTCAAAACATATATTTGTTAGGTGAGTTATTATTGGGACGATGAGTTTGTATGCTGCCTTTAGGAATGGGATGCGCTAGATTAGCCCGCAAAATTCAAATTTCCTTACGTTTTTTGCATTTTGCAGGTCAGTAACAGTTTGTATGTTGATCTAAATATGATTTGCGGACGTAACAAATATGGCTTTACAGAAATAATAAATAAAATAAATCAACAATACAACTAACTCTGGCACAATAAAAATAAATGCTCTCGCGTACTTTTATTTTGTCCTTGTCTATGCTTGATCAGCCCGCTGCTGTCACTTTTGATTTGTTTTTGTGACATTCACTTGTGACATTAGACTTGTTGAAAAATATACATTTTCTGCAAACTGGAAAGTTCCCTGAATCTTATCGTTAAATACGACGTGGTACATTAATCCATTGAATTATTTATGATGAATACCTAAGAAATGCTTTTGTGTTTGTTTGCGGTGTAAAATATCTATCTGCTGCTTGTATACAGTTTATTACGTATTTCTTGCGACTGCTGCAAATTTAATTTGTCTAAGTTCAACTTTTCAAGGTTTCAAGCCAAGGATCTAATATTATTATAATGGCTACCGCTCCGAGCGGGACTCACAACTTCAAAGTTGTTTTACTGGGGGAGGGATGTGTTGGAAAGACATCTTTGTTACTGCGTTACATTGAAGATAAATTCAACGACAAACATCTAACTACGCTGCAGGTATGTACCTACGACTCAAAATCTCATAACTATAGATAAAGTAAAGGTATATAAAGTTATCATCAAATAAATAATAAATTTCATAGCTGAGCTGAGCTGAGCATAGGGCTACAACCTGTGTGTGCCTCTAATACCGAAGTGTTGTAGTAATAGTTATACATAACTTCACTTTTAGAATATTCATTTGCGTTTAGGGATTATTTACACAAGTTCAAAAGTAAAACAGTTCCATTCCACTGACTGAACAAAGAAAGGCTAGTTTCTATGTTGCCAGATGGAATATCCTCTCTCAAATCAACTCCATCACCAATAGTGTTTGCAGGCTTTAGGATTTATCAAGACCGTATTCTCGTTAAAGTTGTTACTTTATGTAGTCTCCAAGTTGTGATGATATACAGTATATATACTTATATTTTTGTTTCAGGCAACCTTTTTGAACAAGAGATTAAACATCAACGGCAAGCGTGTTAACCTTTCAATTTGGGACACAGCAGGTCAAGAAAAATTCCATGCTTTGGGTCCTATATACTATCGGAATTCCAATGGGGCTATTCTTGTCTATGACATCACTGATGAAGATTCTTTTGGAAAGGTCTGATAAATCTTATCACATAAAATATATTCAACACTGTCATAATCAAGAAAACAATGCTAAACTTTAAATTGATAATGTCATGTTTTACATTGATAAGTAAGGTGGATGAATGAAAATATATAAAATTTGTCTGCTCCACAACTTAAATAATGCAATTTATGTTGTTCAACTGTTAAATTGAAACAGATTCTTACTGATAGTGTTACACAATTAGCCCGCTGTTCAGAAGTTGTTATCCACTTTGATATGACAATGATAGGGATTTTGTTGCAGGTGAAAAACTGGGTGAAGGAGCTGAAAAAGATGTTGGGCTCTGATATAGTTCTGACAATAGCTGGAAATAAAATTGATTTAGAACATGAAAGAACTGTTCCCCTAGAAGAAGCAGAGAGGTATGTTTCACATCTCATTCACTACATTTGCATTCAATGTTGATTAAACACAATAATAAGGGTAAGGGAATAATAATTAAAACTTACATTGTTATATTTCAGCTATGCCAATATGGTTGGTGCTCAACATTTTTACACATCGGCAAAATTAAACCAAGGAGTAGAAGACCTCTTCCTTGATCTTACAAGAACAATGATAGAGAGGTATGAGCAAAACTCTCAAGCAGATGTAAACAGACCATCACAAGTTGTGGTGGTTGACGATGAAGCAGCTCCAGCCCAAACCTCATGTTGCTCAGGAAACAGGAGTAACTAAGAGCATTTAATAAAATAATTATCTATTTGTGTAGAGTTTAGTTGAGTCATAGACATTATACATGCCTATGGCCAGATAAATGTATGTAATTTGTTTGCTAAGTACTTGTAAAAATGTATTATATATTATTTGCATACAGATGATTAATTAAACGAAAACTTGTTTTAAATGGTAGCTACTATATTTTTGTTGTCTCTTATATCATGAATGTGGACTTAATTGTATGTAATATTTAGTATGGTGCATACCAAAAATATACACTGTTTATTATTAAATAAAATATTTTGCCTAAGCTGTAACATGTCAGAATTTATGTAAGCTAGCAAATTAATGCACATTTGATAAAAATGCTAAAAGTGCTTGATTATGTGGACAACAAACAGCCACATTCTATTATATGTTAATTAAGTCTTATTATCTATTCATTAAAATATAATCTGTTTTTAAATGTATTTAAAAGTCTTAATTGCTATGGTAGTTATGGAAAGGTCAAATTCAAAATTTATATTTCTACCTTCGCAAAGTTCATCTCACTAATACACGTACCATCGTAGACACTGGGGTCTAACCACTTTTCGACCTTATTACTAGGTACATAAGGTTGAAAAGTGGTTAGGCGCCAGTGTCCGCGATAGTACCTGAAGGAATTGCGATTTATTTAAGTTTTTGCTAAGTGAACAACTATAATGCTTTAAATCTTTGTTTAGATGAATTAATTTATATTTGTGGATACTAATGTTATTGTTTCTAGTAATTAAATGTATGGTAAGGAGATGTCTTTATAATTATGGAGGCATGGAGTGATATTTTACTGTGCCAGGTAACTTGAGAAGTTCCACTGTAGAGTATACTTAGTCTGGCAGGTCAGACCAAGAAGCTTTATTAGCATGGAAGTCTCAATGCTAAATTAAAATCTATTTTTGTTATAATCATAGATGAGCATCTTAACACCTCTTGATCAACCTATTTATCTTTTCTAATTCTCGACAGAGGATGTGTTGGTATCTGTTATTAATGTTATGAAAGTAGTGTTGGAGCTCAACATTTTAAATGGAAACAACAATATATACCCAGACCAGGTATACTGTAAAGATTATGAGGCAGGGTAATGCACTGACATAGGGTTAATAATCCACCAAACATCAACATATAGTTGTATGTTATTATGGTGTGTAAGGTAAATTGATAAATGAAACAAATTCTTTTTGTTAACAATATTCTAATATGCACTACTAATGTAACTGTGACTAAAAAGATAACAACAAACTTGATCTTTAGAGCATAAGCTAAACTGTTACATCATCATTGTTCCAAGATTTTTCGCTGAAAATAAACATATTTCACCGTTGTTAAGTAATGAAGGAACAATACATATTGTGTGTATTATATTCATTGCAATAAAGATTTCTTTGATTTGCAGATAAGTGTTTTAATTTACCATCCGAAAATAATTTCAATTGTGAACCTCCCCACTAATATTAAAATGGAGCACAAGTAAAAATAATCGCAGACAAAGTTAACACACACTCGTAAGCACAACCATTAACATTTATATTAACTCCAATTTAATTCTACATCAAATGCAAATTTTATAGCCAACTTATGAGGTAAGTGCCTTCGACAGGAAGCCTTTATTTCACTATTTGTATGAGTTTGCTTTGTACCAATATTTTTCATACCTTTGTACATTAAGTTTATTCATAGTTTCAATGTAACGAAACAACAAAAAACAAACAAAATAGTACAGAGATATTTTATTTTCAATAATATTTTTTTTGTAGTCGGACTTTTTAATTTCTAAACATAGTGTAAAATGTGCAATTCAGACCAACCCAAACACCGCATATGAGTCCTCAGGCTTAATATTGACTAACCCTTATTCAAAATAATAGGAGCATTCATTGTTCTTATTTCTTACATACACCGATGTAACCCATAAATATGAATCAACTACATTATCTTATCTTCTACTAATTTATTGCGACTTGCTCCTGACTTGTGCTAGCTTTTTTCTTCTGCGATAATATCCGCAAGACTTCCATGTCTCTTTCACATAAATCAATAAATTTTTTGAAGTCGGACTTTTTACAATCATATTTGAACTTTTGAGTTGTATCACAGTTTGTTCTGTTTCTTGTGGAACTGGAACTTATGTTGTTTTCAGCTAGATCTACAATGTCGCCAGGGTTAACACTGTGTCACTTCTCTAATTCAACATCTTGGTTCTTAATTTTCAATGTTTTTTTGGGATTTGGCTTCACTGTTTCTTTCTCCACAGATTTTTCGTTTTCAGTATCCAAGGGCGGTAAGTCTAAGAGATAAGGCATCATGCTTCGGGATTTCTCTTCATTCGATAGCCACTCCATCTACAATAAAAATACAAATTAATATGTAATAGATATAAACGGCGATCACTTTTAAAACTCCGTCGTCAAACCAATGATTTAGAGAACATAGCGTAGCCTTTACTGTTTTTCTGTGTCCGTCGCAAGTAAATGAGCAGTATACAAACCTTCTGACGATGATCCCTCACAGCGTCATCACAAATATCAATGCACATTTTCTCAGTGAGGCGTCCGTCGTCCGAGGCATAGGCAGCCGCTTGCCATGCGACCCCTAGCTTGGACAGCGCTCGGCCTGACATGCCGGCCGTGCGGGCAGCCAGCTTCGTGCACAGCTCACTGTAGTCAAACTGATCCACGCTCAACCGCCTGTAAAACAATTATTTACTCAATATAGTATCAAAAGCTGCATATTTTCGAGCCCTGTTAAATTTTATTTACCTCTTTCCTTCTGATGCTGGTTTCAGAACAAAGGTATCAAAGTAGAGACGAATCAAACGTTCGCGCTCCTCAACGCCAGGCAATCCGAATTCTATCATCTTGTCAAGACGATCGTTGATTGCAGAATCGAATTGCTGCGGCGTATTCGATGCGAGCACCAACATTATCCGGTTGCTCTGGTCAGATGTCCGGTACAGGAATGCATTGAGGGCAGCTCTCAAATCTTCACTAATCCTTTCTGAGGAGCGCTTCCTCAAGAATGCATCAGCTTCATCAATGAAGAGAAGTACACCTGTCAATTTGAAATTAATTGTAAATAAATGTACATTTAGCTAAATAAACATGCTGCATGCTTTATGTAAACTAGCTATAGACTAACCTTTTTTACTGGTACCGGCCCAATCAAATACTTTATGAATTGCTGCCACAGCATCTTTACCCATGGGTGCAACATCACCACCAGTGAGGATAGCATATTCCATGCCAGAATGTTTTGCCAGTTTCTGTAAAACGCAACGTAACAAAAGTTAACAAAATGATTTTAACACAATACGTCTGCCTAGCCTTTTACCAACTATGTTAGGGTTTAACCACTTTTCAACCTTATGCTCCTAGTAATGGGGTCGAAAAGTGGTTAGCCGCCAGTGACCGTGATGGTACCCCGTAGTAAGCAAGCCATTGAACATCATCATCCTCTGCCTAGTCTTCTCCCAACTATGTTAGGTTTGGTTTCCAGTCTAACCGGATGCAGATGAATACCAGTTTTTTACATGGAGCGACTGCTTAACTGACCTCCACAATTTAGTTACTGACTAATAAGATACCCCTTGGTCAGACTGGTTGTCAGACTTTCGGACTTCTGACGACCCGTAACGACTGTCAAAGATCCACGAATGACAGCCGTGACCAACGGCTTAACGTGCTTTCCGAGGCACGGAGGAGTCTCGGTATGTAAAGATGGTTTCGTCACCCATCCACGGATTAACCCCGACAAGCGAAGCTTAACCTGATTGATCGACCCATGCGGCTGTTATTACTTAGCCAGCTCCTTTTTTTATATTAATACAATAAACAATAATCTATACACTCACCTTAGAGAATAATGTTTTACCAGTTCCAGGTGGTCCATACATGAGCAGGTTTCTGTAGAATCCCTTATTTAAACGTGTATTTTTAGTAGCAATAGCGATATCTCGTAGTCGTCGCTCGAGAGTTGGAGCTAAGACCACACCAGCTAACGCATCAGAAGGCTTTTTGAAACTGGCTATTGCTTTTGAAACTGTGAGTATTGGATGTTTAACAGCTTCCAATATCGAGAATCTTGATGTTTCATTGACAAGGGTAGGTTTGCCTGGAAATTGATCGGGCAAAGTGTGAGTGAACGAGAAGTCATTCTTTATAAGAACTACTTTCTGCTATCCTTGTTTGGTTCTACAATACATTGACATGAAATATTGGTACATACCAATGCGAGCTTCAATGAACCTTGCAGCCACTGATGTTGCTCCTTTAGCAGAGTATACACCGAGAGCCAGGAGTGATAGCCCACCAGCTGCGGCTAAGGTTTTATCCCAATCGGTGACCAAAGCATTGAGACCAGTACCAATTACACTCCCTGCTGTCCTGTTAATCAATTAGAGATTATTCTTTAGTGCAAAATATTGTTATAATGTTAAAACAAAATATTTGAAACCATAATATTAAAAGACAAAAGAGATAGTATGCAGGGCTTGAAACTGGTTAATTTTTAATTCTGAAGATACAAATAATTTTTGATACAATTGATGTTAGCTTTAAAAATTACTTCACCACATTAAGTTCAGCATTGATTTTGTAACAAAATATTGAATAATTAACGAAATATGTTCGAAAACCTTTATAATAACGGTTAAGGTTATATAGAAAATTAACCGGTTTCCAACCCCTGATAGTGTGCTTTAATATTAAAAAAAATTAAGATGTAGCTGATGATATCTGTCTAATTGACTGACGTGTAAAAGTGTTTGTACAAACCTACTTACAGAAATAAAAATCATTTATCATTTAATACTAACATTAAAAACCTAGGTATTTATGATTATCGATAACTATAACATACTAACTACTAGCTTTTATTCAGTTACTTACTTAATGCTTTCAAGAATAGTGGTTCTGTTTTCAGCTGCCTTCAGTCTTATTTGTTCTAATGTTATGTCCCGGTTTTCACGATCAGCTTTTGCTCTGGCCCTGGCTTCAGCCTCAATTGCCTTTAGCTTATTCTTCTCTCGTAGCTCCATTTCATGCTCAATAGTAGCGCGCCGTAAAGCTTCCTGCTTAGCAACACTCTCTTCTTGTCTAGAAAATTTAGTATTATTGCAATATACACTGTGTATAAATGTAGCTAAGGGCTATGTAAATAGGAGTAGAGGAAGAACAATGGACGGATAGACTGTGTGACTACAGAGATTACGGCTAGTAGAGATGGAAAAAGACATGCTGCACTAACTCTAAATAAATTAGGAAGAACACTAAAGTTGATATAGCTTACTTTCTCAGAATTTCTTCCTGAGATCTTTGTTGTTGTGCCAGTTGTTCTTCATATCTCTTTTTAGCCAACTGATCTTGGTACTGGGCTCTCATCTGATGTTGTTTTGTTTCTTCCTATAGATTTAAAAAAATATAATTTTAATGCATCCTGTGGATGGTTCATGAGCTTATGTATAATAATCCAATATTCTAATAATAATAATAAGGTTATAATAAAAAGGCACCTGTAGTGTTTTTCTGCGCTCTTCAAAATCAATTCTCTTCTGTTCAACTTTGGCTTGTTCTATAGCTGCTTCATACTCTTTGATCCTTGCCATTTGTTCTGACTGTTTGGTGCTTTCTTGTAGCTTACTAAGTTCCAATGCATCCTTTGAATGTTCTGGATAATAATTCAATTCAATTCAGTTTCAATTTATTTATTCAGTGACAATTCACAATGTATTTGACCTTAATAAATCATGAAAATAAGTATTAGATGTACAAATATAAAAATACATGTTTTAATTTAAGTCAGAAAATATTAGTTAGATAAAAAAAACCTACAATTGTAGAGTACCATCATTGTTCTGCGATTCAAATGTTAATTATAAAACCTTATGTCAATAAATTAATAGCAATTTAAATGAAACAATAATCCTATAATAAAAGTCATAAGAACACAATACAACACCACTAAGACTTTTACAAATCATCTAATTAGTAGAGATCTTTCCAGCAGAAATGCCTTAAGCCTTGCCTTGAATGAGCCTGTATAGAGTATGCTTTTTAACTCAAGCTGTAATTTTTTAAATGCCTGATATGTGGACTATGTTTAACTGTTCCAATAGCCTGGATGATTTCGTTTCCAAAGTCTTTTCTACACGTTTTTTCGCTTAGTCTTTATAATAGGAACATAATAGGTAGTAGTAATCAGTGTACCTAACTACCTACATAAAAATATTAGTATTTGAACGTTTTACCATGTGTGTTCACAGCAGATTCAATTGTAATTATTTATCTCTCTAAAATGACTTCTACCATTCATCTTAATAAATTGTGCTATGTGCATGATGAAGGCTTTAATAATGTTATTTTTCAAAGTCTAAATCTTTATCTAGAACAAAGCCCAGTAGTTGAACCATTTGGGTTCAATAAACTTTTAATAATGTAATTTTTTTAAGTCTAAATCTTTATCTAGAACATAGCCCAGTAATTGAACCATTTGGGTTCAGTTATTTTTTTATTGTTGTAATAGAAAGCTATTTGCACTAAAATGATGAATTAAATTACTTGTATGCAAACCCATAAAGGCCAAATACATTATATAGGTACATAAATGATTGCAGATTCCTAAAGATTTAAAGATATCTCCCTGCGCTTTTGAATATATAGATAGTTAGTGTAGGTTCTGCCCAGTTATGTGATTATCAAGCACATGTAAAAGTAAACATACAGTTGGGTATTTAATTAAAGATACTAAATGTAAATTAATTTCATATAAAGAACAATAGAACTATTCTAACCTATAGTTATTAAACTCATGTTTGCATTTTGTTGCCCATAACAAGAACACTGAACATAACATGGCTAGAAAATACTTTATATATTCAATTAAAAGATATGAACAGCATGAACAGCCAACATTTTGTTTTTATCTAAATTATAGTAGGTCTTGCCGCGGGCTGTAAGGTTATGCGGTCGCTTATGCAATAGCGCGCAATGTGATTGCTATTTATCATACTTTAACTACTTACTTGATTTTTCTAGTTCTCTAGCCGCTTGTGCTGCTCTTTCGAGAGCACTGGAATCAAAGCGATAGGCCTCCATTGCCTTCTTTTCAGATTTGGATAGGTTAGGGGGTGCGGCAGCGCCCCCAGAATCTGCAGGCGGAACATCAGAGGGTGGTGTCGGAGGTGTCGAACTATACCCAAATAACCAAGACATTTTTGCCTTAGAAACCTGTTCTAATACAACAAATATTAATTAAAAAATATAATTTTCTTTTTAGAAATAATTCTATCTTCGACAACGAGCGAACGGCCGATCACCGAGCGAAGATAAATGTCACTTTCGTTTTGCAGGTTCTCTCTGGTTTTTGACAGCTTATCATAGACAATCATTTACTGTTTGTCTGGTTTGTATAATACTTTACTGCTCAGAAACAGAATACCGTCTTTTAGGCATACAATCATCATTCTCCTGCCCTTAGCCCAATTTATTAGGGGTCGGCGCAACATGTTCCTTTCTTCCATACTTCTATATATTAGTTGTCATCTCGGTAGTCACTTCCTTTCTAGCCATATCATCTTTCTTTTATGCATGCAACGTACTCCCGAGTTAAAAAGTATCCTATGTCCTATCCTGTGTGCTAAGTTTCTGCGTTATTGAGTAACTAACATTCACATTTTATTTGCTTCCCCTCGCGACTTTGTTCGCGTGGTGTCTAAAGCCGGGTCTGCTGTGCCATGATTTAAACAGTTAGAAACATGTTTCAAACACGGTTTGGGGGCGTAGCCTGAAGGCCACCATATGCCATCCCCCCCAAATCGTGTTAGAAATGTGTTTCTAACTGTTTGAAACACGCAAATAAGGCGCAGCAGACCCGGATTAACATGCGAATTCGGCCCAAATTACATGACAAATTGGCATTTAGTAGTTACGTAGAAGTCAGCCAATGACCACTGAACGTTATACAGGGTGAGTCTTGCTAATAACTGTGCACATATCGAAATGAGGGAGACTTAGCTAAATTTTATCGACGGAAAAAATATTAAATAAACTAAAAAAACAATTCTATTTTGTATAGCATTTTTAAAATTCTTGTTCGCTGCTGTGACGCCTGTGTAAACAAATCGGTATAACTTTTAAACTAAACAATCTAGCACGATGAAACAAACTCAATAATGACTGGAAATAATAGGGCGTCTTCATAAAATAAATATAAAACTAAAGAAAAAACTCGCCCTCAATTGAGAATTTTGTAACAATAATCTGTTTTTTTCATAATTTTTTACAATAATTGTAAAATATCTGAATAATAGTCCCAATTACTTACCCTTTTTTATTACTTTAAATTATTCTCCACCGTATCATCTTTCTAAAAGTAAAAATACCATGTTTATAACTAAATCACAACGTTTCCTATCAACTGTTTTAAAGAAAGGCTTTGCATTTGGCTACGTACTTTAGCAGGTAGAGAAAGAACCTTTATAAGTAAAAAAAAAAAACCGTGATATTAAGGGGGATGCGCTAAGGTAGCCCGCGAAATTCAAATTTATTAGGTTTTTTGCAATTTGCAGGTATGATTCGCGGCCGTAACAAATATGGATTTACAGAATTATAATCATTATTCAAGCTTATTTTCCCTCATTTCGATAAGTGCACATTATGAAGACTCACACTCACAAGTTAAGTAAAAGTAAAAAGACCGACTTTACGGTCCAATACTGGTCGTGCTTTGCATTGTTCTGAGGGTTGTGATCAGGAGTAGGTAATAGTGTTCCGTGGTTGTGATGAGACCCGTCGGTGACCGTTTACGTCACAGAGCAGTTCTAATGACGTTGGCAAACGACTGAAACGTTGTACTAGTACTACTAGTGTCAAAAAACGACTCACTATTGTGCTTGTACGAGTATGAATGATTAACAGAAAAAGTAAATCAAGTTAATTTCCATGATTACAAAATATCTATTCTGTGCCTACATTACCTATTTTTAGTGTGATATAGAAGAAAGAAAGGGTGATGGGCAAAAATATATGGAGCCTGGTACCCGCTCTAACAGCAATCATTTTTATATGAGAAGAAAAGTATTTTCACGTATAATAATTGGTACTTTAGCGCTTGTTTTGTTTTAAAATGTCGGTTTCGAGTTATTTTGAATTTCAATTTTTATTGATGATTTTCTAAGAGGGCGACACTGAAAGTTTTTAGAACTGGCCACTTGTAAACGATATAATAAAAAAATAAGTTCTTTTTAAATTGGAACTCTACAAATAATATTGTTTTTTTCATTTGTCTTTTGTTTACGATTAGGCGGCAAATTGAAAAATGTCTGTGTCACGGTGTCACGTCAGCATGAATGTGTGGACGAGACTTCTTGGCGGGAAAGTGAAGCGTCATGTTAGCAGTTTTGTTTTATTTTCTAAAATTTGTGTTTAGCCGAATATTAATGTGTAATAGTGGTGGATTATTAACCATTAAGTGATCGTGAACCTGCATTAATGTAGGCAAATGAAACAAAACAGTGCAACATCACTTTAAGTTCTCTCAAGAAGTCCGCGCAAGGTTTCAGTAAAGTGCCGCGTCTTTACTTAAACTCAAGGGGAGTGGGGCGGGATATCATCAATCATCTTTATCATGCATTGAGTGGAGTTTATTTCATAATTATTTAAATAACTTTGTACTTGTTACCTAATTTTACATGACACTGGCTAAATGCACAAACCGTGCGAAGCCAAAAAGAAAAAAAAAATGTGTGGACCCGCAACGCACCGGTGCGTTTTCGCGGGATAATCGGTTAACCCGAGAAAATTTTCGTACAATGATTTTTTATGATTTTCGATGTCATTCTATGATAGACTTCGATTGGCCTTTGACGATGAAGCCCCATCTCGTGCCACTGTTTACAACTAGTTTAATGAGTTTAAACGTGGTCGCACTAATCTCACCGATATGCGTGAGGGACGGCCTCAGGTGGAAGCGTGGGAAAAAAGATGGTGGCCTCGTTCTTCGGAAGGACAGGTCATTACGCAACAATTGTTGCAAAAACTGTTACTGCAGAGCGGTACACTAACAATTGTTTGCCACTTGTCATGGAAACGACCTCGCAGTAGGATCCTCCTTCACCACAACAACGCCTCGTCGCATACCGCCAAGCTAACAATCGACTACTTGACGACGTCAGACTTGGAATTACTGGGTCACTCCGACCTCGCACCTCGCGATTTTTATTTATTTCCGAAAATAAAAGAAAAACTTCGAGGAAAACGTTTTATGGACGCCGAGGAAGCGCAGTGGCTGCGTTTCAAAATGCCTTCGAAGAGACCCATAAGGACGAGTGGGCAAAGTGCTTTTCTCATTGGTTCCATCGGATGCAGTGTCCCCATAGTAAAATACCGTACGCCATAATAATATGAAAAAACTAAAATAGTTTAGACTCTCGGTATCTAAATCGAACCCCCAAGGTGGACAAAGGGGTACCACGCTACGATCGCTCGGCTTGCGCGCGTTCGGTCACAGTTCTAACTTAACCTAACCTTTTTTTTTTTTTTATTGTTGCTGTGGTCGAAAATCATCATGGATGTCCTCCGCCCTGGGGTGGGCGGAGGGGTCTGTCACACTCTTACTGACTAAAAACCACCCCAGTGTTCCATTCCCACACTTGCACCGGGGATCTTGGAATCTGTTATTACTTCCGTGATCCCCGGCTAGTGCCGGCCCGCCTCAAGTCTGGGGCGGGGTAAGGTGTTGGACCCCCCCCCCCCCGCCCTCCACGTTGTCTGAAAGGGGCGCGCGTGGAACACTACGCGCCGCCACCTCGGGTCCAGTGTGATAGGGGGCGGCGGACGTCCCGAGTCCGCCGTCCCTGGACCCATTTAGGGGGGCCGGAAGAGGGCAATATCTGTCCTGTGCCGACAGTGCGCCTGCTGCGGGCCGGGTGAGCGGACGAGATCTCCCGCTCCCTTTCCGCAGCCTCCTTCTGCGACACGACTGTTTCGCAGAAGGATACCACCGCGTCCCAGGACTCCTCGCTGCCAGCCATCGACTCGACCACGGCCGGCTGCGACAGGTCACTGCCTCCTCCTGAGATGAGGGCACGGCGAGGCTCCTCCCATGCGGCACACTCTGCCAGCGTGCCAAATAACACCATTTGTGGTTGAGTTTTTTACAAATGGGGTACCTACTTGGGGTAGATCATTTATGTATACTAAAAAGAGAAAAGGACCCACTATCGAGCCTCCCATTTCTAGGGTTCTGTAGTCAACAAAAAAAACAAAAACGTGCCATATTTTTTTGCCATGTTCTTCTGTCTGTCGAGGGACTTAGCTCAGAGACTCTTAGTAGGTAGGTACTAGAAAGCTGTAATTTGGCTCGGGTATACATATTAATCACGCCGACAAAGTCGTAAAATAAATTATGAAAAACACGTAAAGTGAGAATGATATTTTGTTTTCTCGTCTATCCCATGATGTGGATACCCCACATTGTTGTTAGGCCGTTCAAAAATATTACGGGTCTGTCAAGATAATTTTTGATTCAGAGATCCGTTGGCGTAATATTAAGCTTTAAGACCAGGCAGTCTAAATCAAATGTCCACGCAAGCTCCGCCCCATGCTCCCCGCCACTCCGTTATGTGCTAAATGATAAATGATTTTTATTTCTGTAAGTAGGTTTGTACAAACACTTTTACACGTCAGTCATATTTTTAAAACTAGATGAGGTCGGCGTTTCCTATCTGACTACTCTGAGAAGAAAGGCCGAAACAAACTCAGAGGTCATAGTCTCTTTTAAAGTCCAGACATAATCTTGGTCAGATCATGTGAAGGCCATGTAGATTGGTGTCTGAAATGGTCTTTTGAGGAAAGAACCACACAGATTGAGTGGACCTGACCAGTCAGTGCACGCATTTGTCAGTAATCGTGCAGCTCTACTCAGAACTTAAGAAGCTCAACGATGCGACAATCAATACCAAAGAAAGGACATTTGGGTTGGCCGCTTAAATGACTCAAACTGCCAGACCATGATTAACACTAACTGAGAATAAAAGACAAAGTGAAAATAAAAATAAAAGACCAATAACCCACATAGTCTCCACAATCACAATAATTAAAATAATATAATACTTTACAAGTAAATAATCATGTCATTACGTATATATTACGTTACGTGTAATATACGTATTTTATATTATAAAATAATAAAAGTTAGCAAAAAAAACATCAAACAATAAAAATAAACCACTTCTATAAGTAAAAATTGGAGCAGCTCAATCCCAAGCCTTTTTGTCCTCAATATAATCTCTAATGGTATAAAAGGCTTTCTGACACAACTTACGTTTAATGAATGATTTGAATTTATTAAGGCTTAGATCTTGAACGTGGCTTGGAAGTTTATTATAAAAGCGTATACATTGACATCAGAACGAGCCACCTATTTTCTTGAGCCTTGTTGAGGTACAACAAATTTATGTTTGTTTCTAGTATTTATATTATGGATATCACTGTATTTTTTAAAGGCTAATAATTTTCGAGGCGACTTACAACTTAAAGGGCGACTAACTATTTGCTGCAAAAAAAAATAACATGGCAGCGATTAAATATTATTTCTTAATCGCTGCAAAGTCATCTACTGTTATTGAATCATTTGGGTTAGGTTAGGTTAGAACAGTAACCATTAACAAGCGAAGGCGAGCGAGCGAAACGAGCGTGCCGCGGCAGCGGCCGCCGAGCGCCAGATCCCCTCTATTGTTGGTAAATTCAGTTACCAAAACAAAAATTCGATGCCAGTTTAAATTAAAATAAAGCTAAAAACTGATTATTGAGCTGCTACTTTCTACTTAAAATAATACTTCGCTGTAGCTGCTAACCTACTATTTTTGCTACCGGCTTTCATTATTTTTTAATCCCATTTTCCGATTAATTTGTCGCTGCGTTAAATACATGCCTTAACAATTTTATATTTTTATGGGCATATAAAAGATTTTCAAAAATATACTGAGAAGGTACAATCATTACATTAATCTCCTTAAATTTCTCTCGGAGAGTGTCTTGGACTTAATTTATAAACTGATCGTACAGCTCTTTTCTGCAAAACAAAGATAGTCTGAATGTCGGCGGCATTTCCCCACAACAGAATACCGTACGACATTACACTATGAAAATAGGCAAAGTACACTAAACGGGCTGTCTCTATGTCAGTTATATTACGAATTTTTCTAACAGCATATGCTGCGGAGCTTAGCTTTTTTGACAGTTTATCTATATGTGGGCTCCACTGAAGCTTAGCATCCAAAGTTAAGCCCAAGAATACTGTGCTCTCTTCAGGATTCAATTCTTCGCCCTTTATCAACTCATCAGTTTTCACCTGCCTAACGTGAGGTAGCGTAAACTTAATGCATTTGGTTTTTTTTTAATTTAGAAGTAAATTATTAACATTAAACCAGTGAACTACTTTTGAGATCGCGCTATTTACATCGTCAGTAACCAGCTGCTGACGTTTAAGTTTAAACAAAAGTGAAGTGTCATCTGCAAACAACACTATATCATGATTATCCTTTATGAGGTAAGGCAAGTCATTAATATAAATAAGAAACAAGAAAGGACCAAGAATTGAGCCCTGTGGAACTCCCATTGTTACTATAGATCCGGGAGATCTTTTTACATTGACGTCAACGCTCTGAATCCTATTACTCAAGTATAAAGTAAGAAGATCCAGAGCGGTGTTCCGGACCCCGTAGTTGCGGAGTTTCCTGAACAACGCAATCGAAAGCCTTGGACAAATCACAAAAAGTGCCCAAGGCATCGCATTTATCTTCCCATGCATTATAAATATGTCCTAACAGTTCAACACCGGCAACATCAGTAGTCGAACGACCCCTTGTAAAACCAAACTGTTTGCTATGTAGTAATTTATGTTTATTAAAAAATCTTTGCAATTGGTCCAAAATTAATTTCTCAAAAATTTTACTAAAGGTAGGTAGTACTGAAATAGGTCTATAATTTGTGGGGTCTGATGTACTACCTGATTTAAACAACGGTATTATTTTACTATTCTTCATGAGGTCAGGAAACTCCCCACAGTCAACACAATTATTAAAGATAAGAGCTTAAGTAGGTGCTACGATGTCTAACTAATAGTACTCTGTCTTTCTAATAGACTTAGCAACTTCTACAGAATTACCCACAGATCTGCAGTCTTTTTTACATTTAAAGTGTGTTAAGTACGGATCCCTAATGAATATCGCCACCTTGCAATTCCTTCAGTTTACGCCAAGCGCATAAAAACTGCATCGACGACATCCGACCAACCACGAGTCGCCGACGCAGCGAAATACGTCATTAGCTATTAGTTATTTTCATACTTATTTTTGTCATTCCATATTCTAGCATCGAATTAAAATTGGTGAACAATTTTAATTGTAATTATTTCCTTTAAAATAAACTGTTTTAAAATAACTTTGGTTTTTTTTCGATCCATCGTCTGCAGCTTACTTAATTGGCGCAGTCGGTAGGATACTCGCGGGCCGGTTCGCGAAACGCGTTAGAATCATCTCACATCTATAACCACGATCGCGAGTCGCCCGGGCGGCTATCAAGCTACATCACGAGTATCCTGAATCTACAGTAAAGCTGCGGAACCAAGTGGAGAATCCAGACTTCGATTCACGGAGAAGAACCAGAGATGAAATATATGTGAGTACACCAGAATCTTTCTCGTGTTGCTTCCTGTCTATTCCTAATTACTTTTATGTCCAAGATTTTTCATCACGAAGGATCTTATCCCCGGGAACCTGCATCGCGACAGGCTCGCCGACACATAGTAGATATTAACAGAGATTTAGACAGTGAATTAGATTTTAATTTGAATAGCTTATTTGAAACTAAAATGCCACAAGACCCCGACGTAATTTTTAAGGCCTTACGCCTTGTGCCCGATTTTGACGGAAACCCCAATGTATTGACCAGGTTTATTAACATCTGTGACCGAATAGTAACTCAGTATGCAAGCCCCGAACCAGGCAGTGAGCTAGGGAATCTGTGTCTTCTAAATGGCATCTTAAACAAGATCACAGGGCCTGCCGCATCTACTATCAACTCGAACGGCATTCCTGAAACTTGGGCAGGTATTAGATCAGCTCTAATTAATAACTTCTCGGACCAGAGAGACGAAACGGCTTTATACAATGACCTCTCGTTGGCTACGCAGGGTAATAAAGCCCCTCAGGAATTTTACGATCAATGCCAAACGTTGTTTAGTACAATAATGACATATGTGACGTTACACGAGACCTTACAGACGACTATTGAAGCGAAACGGACGCTTTATAAGAAAGTTACCATGCAAGCTTTTGTACGTGGACTAAAGGAACCTTTAGGGTCACGTATACGGTGCATGCGTCCAGAAACCATAGAGAAAGCTCTGGAATTTGTGCAGGAAGAATTAAACATTATATACCTGCAGCAACGTAATGATGTTCCGAAAGCTCAGACTGTTCATAGTGAACCTAAAATATATAAACCTTCTATCATGCCTGCTATGCCCTTTAACGCATTAAATATTCCGCGACCCCCAGTACCTAACTGGCCTGCTCCAGTAGGACAGCGTGGCTACCACTCTCAGCCACAGGCCTTTAAATTCAACCAGTATCAAAATCGCATGCCTACTCGAACACAACAAATGTTCCGTGCACCATTACCAAACTACCGTCCTCAAAGTAACGTTTTTAAACTACCATCAAGAAATAATCCACCACAAAATGCGGGTCCGAAACCCATGAGCGGTGTTCAGCATTTCATTCCGAAACCATTACCCATGATGCCAGGTCATGATTGGCAAAGAAACGGGAACCCACCACCGAACAAAAATTTTAGGACGCGCGAGTTAAACCTTAATGAACTTGCTTTGCCTGATAGTTCTTATTATTCTGCTGACTATTACTATGAGCCAGGATATGACTACTACATGGACTCTAATTACTGTTACAATTTTTATGACTGTGATTATAACACGAATGATATAACTGACTGTAATGCAACTTGCGATAATCAGATAACAGGTGAGACAGAGCCGCAACCAGGCCCTAGCCGTGAAAATCAGAATCAGGATTTTCGGTCGGACCAGACGTCCAAAGAGCAAAAATAGACCTTAATTTACAGACCCAAAGACAGCTACCCTACATAGAATTCTCTTGCCCTCCTTTAAAGTTTTTAATTGACACCGGCGCTAACCAGTCATTTATTAGCCCCGAAGCTGTACAAAAGTTTTTCTATGATTACCCCCTTAACTATGACCCTTTCGAAGTTACAAATGTACACGGTGTTAGCAAAAATGATTATTCCATAACGCTACCGTGTTTTAATGAATTTAATGAGGTCGATAATATAAAACTATTCGTATACCGTTTTCACGATTACTTTGATGGTCTAATAGGATTAGACGTATTATCCAAATGGGAGGCTAAAATAAATTTAAAAGATTTCCAATTAGTAACGCGAACTGCTACGAATCAGATTAAAGTAACCAGATTAGAGTAATCAGATTCACGCAACGTCAACCTGTATGAGGATATTATCCCTGCCAAGAGTTCTAAATTAGTTAGAATACCTATTAATGCCCCGGATGGCGATGTTTTAGTAACCGAACAAGTTTTTTGTAATTGTATTATCCGCGAGTGCGTTACCACTGTAACTAATAGTCGTGGATATGTTGAGTTAGAAAATCCAACACTCAATGATGACATATTTTCTTTAGACCAGCCAACGTGCGCAGAACTGTTCAACGCTAAATGCACGCAAGTCAAACAATCGAATCGCGTAGAGGACGTATTATCGCGTTTGCGTACGGACCACCTTAATGAAGAGGAAAAAGCTAATCTTTTAACACTTTGCTCACGCTATACGGATGTATTTTACATTGACGGAGAACAATTGACATTCACCAACAAAATAAAACATCGTATAAGAACAACAGATGAAATTCCCGCATACACTAAAAGCTATCGATACCCTTTCGTTCATCGGGAAGAAGTTAGGGACCAAATTTCCAAAATGCTACAGCAAGGTATAATAAGACCTTCCGATTCTGCATGGAGCTCGCCCATATGGATTGTGCCAAAAAAAATTGACGCTTCTGGAAAGCAGAAATGGCGTCTCGTAGTTGATTTTCGCAAGTTGAACGAAAAAACTATAGACGACAAATACCCCATACCAAATATTAGTGACGTCCTCGACAAATTAGGAAAATGCCAATACTTTACGACCTTAGATTTGGCAAGTGGTTTCTATCAGGTTGAAATGGACCCTCAGGACATATCAAAAACCGCATTTAATGTGGAACACGGGCATTTTGAATTCCTTCGAATGCCCATGGGACTTAAAAATTCACCGTCCACCTTCCAACGAGTTATGGACAATGTTCTAAGAGGTCTCCAAAATAACATATGCCTTGTATATCTCGATGATATTATCGTTTACAGTACCTCTCTTCAGGAGCATTTATGGATAATTTGGAAAAAGTTTTCCAAAGACTTAGGGAGTCCAACTTCAAAATTCAGATGGACAAATCCGAATTTCTGAAGCTCGAAACTGCTTATTTGGGACATATCATTAGCAGAGATGACATTAAGCCAAACCCCGACAAAATCTCCGCAATAAAAAAATATCCAATCCCAAAGACCCCTAAGGAAATCAAACAATTTTTAGGCCTTCTAGGTTATTACCGGAAATTTATTCCCGATTTTGCTCGTATCACCAAACCTCTTACCCTATGCCTAAAGAAAGGTAGTAAAATTACTCTTAGCCCTGAATATGTCAATGCCTTTGAAATTTGTAAGACCCTGTTAACCAATGACCCTATTCTACAATACCCAGACTTCAAAAAGGAATTTAATCTCACAACAGACGCTTCGAACGTCGCTATTGGAGCAGTGTTATCTCAGGGACCAATAGGTTCCGACAGACCCGTCTGTTACGCTTCTCGCACACTTAATGAAAGTGAGCTAAATTATAGTACCATCGAGAAAGAGTTGCTTGCCATAGTCTGGGCCACAAAGTACTTTAGACCTTATCTTTTCGGTAGAAAATTTAAGGTACTGACTGATCACAAACCCTTACAATGGATGATGAACGTGAAGGAACCGAATTCACGACTGACTAGATGGCGACTAAGACTAAGCGAATATGACTTTACGGTAGTGTACAAGAAAGGAAAACTAAACACAAACGCTGATGCTCTCTCCCGTGTAGAAATTTATAATGAGGAAACAGATGAGATCAACTCATTAATCGAAAGTATTAAAGACCTCAGCTCAATGATCAACAATCCATCGAGGCACCACCTCCACCAACAAATTCCTCGACTGACACCGTACATACCAGTAACGAACATCCCATATTGGAAATCCCCATTACTGATGAACCTCTCAATAAATTTCATCGACAGATTTACTTTACCGTAGTTGGTGACATAAAACGCCGACCGACAGTAACTAAACCTTTTGAGAATCATACGCGAATTGCAGTCCAAATTTCAGAATCTAACCTAGAGAGCGATATTATTAATGCTATCAAAGAATACGTCAACCCTAAAGTCAAAACGGCTATATTAATTAATCCACCGTTAGCCATGTATTCAATAGTACCTATAATACAAGACAAATTTAGAAGTTCCTCAATTAACCTAGTATTAGCTAAGACAGAACTCGAGAATGTTAAAGAATACCTCCGACAACAAGACATCATCCGACACTATCACGACGGTAAAACGAACCACCGAGGGATAAATTAATCTAATCTAGCCGTCTCACGAAAATATTACTGGCCAAAGATGAAAGAACAAATCACGAAGTTCATTAATGAGTGTACCATCTGCGGTCAAGCTAAATACGACAGAAACCCAATTAAACCTAAATTTAATATAGTGCCTCCAGCTACCAAACCACTTGAAATTATTCACATGGACCTCTTTACAGTTCACAACGAAAAATATGTAACTTTCATTGACGTCTTCACGAAATATGGTCAAGCGTATCATTTGCGAGACGGTACCGCTATTAGTATCATACAAGCACTGTTACGATTCTGTACCCATCATGGACTACCTATGACTATCATCACTGATAATGGTGCTGAATTTACAAATCAACTTTTCTCCGAATTTACACGTCTTCATAAGATAATTCACCATAAAATTCTACCTCATAGCCCAAATGATAATGGTAACATTGAACGTTTCCACTCAACGTTATTGGAACACATTAGAATTCTTAAACTGCAAAATAAAGACGACCCAATCGTTAACCTTATGCAATACGCCATCATAGCATATAATAGCTCTATCCATAGTTTTACTAAGTGCAGACCCTTTCACCTATTGACTGGACATTTTGACCCCAGGGACCCAATCGACATAGACCTGACTGAGCACATCTTACAACAATATGCGCAGAAACATAGACAACAAATGAAGCAAGTTTATGAAATCATTAACGAAACATCTCTTGCAAATCGCACAGCCTTAATTGACAATAGGAATAAAACTCGCGAGCCCGAAATAGAGTATGCCCCACAGCAACAAGTTTTTATAAAAAACCCTTTTGCCAGTCGCCAGAAAGCTGCACCACGATATACTCAGGATAGAGTACTCGCCGATCTGCCTATACACATATATACCTCGAAAAAACGTGGCCCTATAGCCAAATCGCAGTTAAAACGTGTTCCTAAAGCAAGCCAATTGTTACAGAATCCTGCTGCTACTGACAATCCATGCGACACACCCTCAAGAGATAAGACTTGAGACTCTAGCTGATGGACCCGGACTGTTACCGTACAGATTAGGACTGACCAGACTAACCACACATTACCACTCATTCATACAGTACATACAATTAACCGACATCGAAGATAAAATAAACTCCGTACAGACGCAACTTAAGACTTTTAGAACTAAACTTAACAATGAGACTTACATGCTTTACGAATATCAGATTGATTATCTTACTAACAAACTTACTAAAGTACTACAACAAGTAATATCATTGGAACCTGTTAGAGTCAAAAGAGGTCTTGTAGATGGCCTTGTGTCGGTAATAAAAAGTGTTAATGGCAATTTAGATTACCAAGATGCCCTAAAATACGACGAGGCCATTAAAACTTTACAAAATAACGAAAATAAAATAGTTTCAGAATTTAATAACCATATCAGCCTTAGCAAAGAATGGATGTCCCAACATACCACTATATTAGACCAATTAACAAAAAATCAGGAAAAAGTAAATGCAACATTAGAACAACTACTGGAGAAAAATGCTTATACAGATTACAGCTTAATAAAATTTGCAAAATTTGCCCAAATCATAGGAATCATAACTAATAATGTAGAAGATTTAATGTTAGAGATAATTAGGTTAGAAAATATAATGGCTTTCATACGCGCTTCTAGCATCCACCATTCTATGATTGATATAGAAGTGTTAAAGTCTATGATAGATAGGCTAAAATCAATATACAACCAAGATCAAATCTTAAATTTAGAGTTACGAGAATATTACAATCTAATAAAACCAGCTTCATACTTCATTGGAAAGAGAATAGTAATAGTATACAGTTTTCCTATAGTCTCTAAAGACTTTTACGAGTTATACAAACTATCCATTGTACCCAATAAAAAACAACTCGCCCTTATTCCTCCCACTCCCTATATAGCAACAAACGAGAAATCATTCGTGTACATAGAGGCTGAATGCCCGAAGTACAGTAGCATCCATCTCTGCGAAAAGAAGACAAGTCATCAGATCCGGACGAAGCCTGACTGCATCCAAGAGCTCATCATCAGCCAAAGTCTAGAAGACACCTGCCAATTCACCAAGATTTCACTCTCCAAAGAAGCAGTAGAACAACTGGATGACCAACACTACGTTCTCTCATTGCCCCAACCGACCAAAGTACAACTAGCCTGCGGCAGAAAAGACTTTAATATTCTACAAGGAAGTTATCTCGTCACCATCCCCAAGGACTGCTATTTGCAAACAACAGAATTCACAATCATTAACGACAGCAACGAGATAAAGGGACAGCCACTAAAGTTATCCAAGATCCCTTATAACGAGATGAACCAAACATTTGATTCCACCCACATCATCGGTTTCAATTCAGTGAACTTGGAAGAACTTCACAGCATCCAGAACAAAATTTTAATGGAAAGACCTATTCAGATCGACAAGGCTCAGCCGGTTGTGTTATACCATACAACCATACCATTTTACACCATTGTACTATGCGCAGCCATACTTATCATTGTGGCAATAAGCCGCCGATACAAATGCTGGAACCTCAGAGGAAATGATAAAGAGAATCAGCAAACTCTTAAGATACACACATATGAAGATGTGACCACAGATACCAGAAAACGGGAGGAAGTCCCAGCAACATTTTCTCTCAACATGATCAAATAGTTGCTGATCTGCGGGTGGAGGTGTTAAGTACGGATCCCTAATGAATATCGCCACCTTGCAATTCCTTCAGTTTACGCCAAGCGCATAAAAACTGCATCGACGACATCCGGCCAGCCACGAGTCGCCGACGCAGCGAAATACGTCATTAGCTATTAGTTATTTTCATACTTATATTTGTCATTCCATATTCTAGCATCGAATAGGTTTCACCAATTTTAATTGTAATTATTTCCTTTAAAATAAACTAGTTTAAAATAACTTTGGTTTTTTTTCGATCCATCGTCTGCAGCTTACTTAATTAGTGTTAAAGGTTTTAATTATATCTCTACAGGTAATATGTTCAAAATGAAATTCCGAATGGCAAACATTTACATTTTCCTTAAGCAAAGACTCAGCAACAGAAGGTAATGAGTTTAGGGATTTAGTAGTTGAAACGGGAATATCCGCAAATAAATTTTCAAAGGCCACGGCGACTTGTGAGTCTGATTTTATTATGTTGTCATTAATTGACAGGCTATAGTCAGTATTTCGGTTCCTAGACCTTCCTGTTTCACTATTGATAATACGAGTATTCCAAGTCGTTTTAATTACATTACTACTGTTTTTAATCTTCGAACTCAAATAACGCGACTTGGCCATACAACAAACTTTTTTAAATAATTTTGAATAATTTCTAACATACAAATTAAATTCATCAGTGTTTACATAATACCTATCATTGTATAGCTCATAAAGCCGCGTTCTACTTTTATGAATGCCAATGGTAGCCCAATACGCTAACGCATCAGTAATAAAGTTGAATATAGTGTTCGAGCACGAAACTGAATAGCGTAAGTCACAATTCTTATTTCGTTTATATCTAAAGAACTTAATAATTGATCTAGCTAGAGAAAAAATATCTGGTTGCTGGATTTTAAACTATAGGTATTTTCTTGCTGTGAATATTTATTTTATACATTAAAGCCGAACAATCTTGTTTGTTTTTATAATTATCCTTAAAAAAGACATGATTTGCGAATAAAAATGTATCGAGCGAAAATATTTCAATTACGAAGTTCATGGCAGGTAGTATAAAGTATAATGAAATTAAAAGGATAACTATCACAGCTAAGTAGGCCTCACAAGTTAACGAGTAATAGTTGACCTACTTACATTTGCAGTGGGAGAATTGACCGCGACGTACATCGATGTATAGGGGAACATGTTTTTCAACGACAATGTTATGTTTGTTTTTGGGATAAATTCATCCCAACTACGAAACCCTTCATTGTGCGTGGTCCGACACGCACTTGACCGGTTTTACTTTAAAGCCGAGTCATTTGACACCATTTATTTGAACTGGCTGTTGTCTATGATTTAAATAATTTTTTAGTCCGTAAAGCGGTCTACACACCAAAGCCGCTGACCCGGCGCCGGCGGCACGGATCGCCGGCCCAACCCGCCGGCCTTATTTTGTACAATCTTGCCGCCGCACAGTGGGCCCATACTGAAAATTAGTGGACTTAGGCAACAAAGTTCCTATATCGATGCGATTTTTTTTTATATGACGTGTTATATTATTCCTGACAACTTTTATTCTTATAAAATTTCTTCTAGAGTTGATAGTTTGTCTTGAAAAAAATTAATTAGATTTTTGTGTATGGAGCGAATCACGTTTAATTTTTTTTCTTCAATTGTACTAATATGTTGAGTGTGTGGCGTGAGTATATGATAGCTAGGGTCATTCTCTATCCATGAAAAAGAAATCAGCGCCGGCCATCTGCGGCAGCGCGAGTAATCATTCGGTAAAAAAAAATGATTTGGAAGAATTTTTTTGTCATTTAAAATAAATTCAAAGCATATTTTTTGTCTCATTTGGCTGTTTTCACCTTCTTTTTAGTTAAATAAATAGTTTTAATAGCGCATACGTACTTATAACTAGTAATTCTGGTAGAGATTTCGTTATTATTGCATGTTATCGGTAGCACCTGCATTGTGATTGATGACTCATTTGTTTGTGCACTCGGCTAAGCGCATAACTAATGAGTCATCGAAAAATGCTCGTCTCTGATTGGCTGAATAATTTTCACTCACTGTTATGTCCACTACTTGAGTAATTAACACTAACTATAAATATAAAGACATTCATTAAGTCCATCTAGTTTCGCTCTTGTCGCTTGTTTGTGAACACAGTGAAATACTTGTATTTTTATATTTACATTAGAACTATGCGTGGATTTTGTACCAACCTAGATCTTTTTGTGAAATTAAGAAGTGGCGGTGATCTGAAAAATCATATGTTTCTGTATGAAAGTATCATTTCTGTCTTGACTACCGAAGTTTCTGAAGAAGACAAGAACCGAATCAAGGAGTTCTGTGTGTTGATTTAAATAAAAAGTGGATAGAGTCAAGTAGAAATCAAAAAACTTTTATGAATCGTGTAATTAATCGCAAGTGGTTGGAAAAAAACATCACCTGGCCTGTTTGTGATAGTGTTGATCTGAGAAGTGTGATGGGCTTTTCGGACGCAGCCTTATCTGAGCTTGTGGATATAGATTGCCATGTTCCTACTCTTGCAGTATGTACTGCGGAAGCGGGAACATCTACAGAAAAGGAGCACAGAAAACCGTTCGAAGAGTTAAGTAATAAGCAAAAGAAAAGACGTTCTACTTCCATAGTAGAAGAAAATTCCGAGGAAGAGTTGCAGCACTGGTACATAACAAAATTGAAAGACAACGGCAAAACGAATCTGGCAAAAGTGGTCGAATACCTTTCCAGTAATCCAGATGCGCTATCCGAAGTAGAAGAGAGACTATTCAAAAAGCAGAGCTTAAGTACTGTCTCTGAAGATAAGTGTTTAGCTCTTTATACATCAGTTGCGCTCTCGAAATGGAAGTACTTAGCTCTTCGACAATTTCTGAAAGAAGAAAACTGTGCTGCCTTTCCATCTTATCCAAAGCTTGTAAATGCCAAGAAAAGATGTTACCCACCACAAGATAGTATGGAGATTACCGAAAACGGAGCTCACATTAAATTGCAAGCGCTATTGGACCACACTGTGGAGAGGATATTACTTGATATAAATACTGTTGATAGGTCTCAAAATGAAGAACTCAAGTTGACCTGGAAATGGGGACTTGATGGTTCTTCGTCGCAGAGTAACTATAAACAGAAAACGTCAAACACAGCTACAGAGTTCGATGATTCATCAGTAGTCACGATAAGCATCGTCCCTCTTCGGCTAGTGTCTACTAGGCCATCATCTGGGAATGAAAATCTAGTTTGGGAGAACCCCACACCTTGCTCAACTCTGTACTGTCGACCAGTGAAGTTCACTTTCACTTCGGAGACAGCTGACTTTATAAAGTCTGAAGAGTCTGAGATGAAAAAACAAATTGATGAACGAATATCTACACAGTGTGGAAATATTATTGTATCACATGAATTCCATATGACCATGATTGATGGAAAAGTGGCCAATATTATTGCTGGAGTACCATCATATGCAACGTGTCCCATTTGCTTGGCAAAACCGAGTGAGATGAATAATTTAGACGCTTTGACTTCTAAACCACTTCGTGAAGAAATTTACAAACAAGGAATTTCTTCACTGCATATGAAGATTCGGTGTATGGAATGTCTTCTCCATATATCTTATAATCTGGATTTTCAACGATGGACTGCTCGCGGCAAACATAAGGCTTTGAAACAAGCTAAAAAAAATACCACACAGCAAGAGTTTCGTGAGCAAACTGGAATCCTGATTGATATAGTCAAACAGGTATGTATTTAATTTTCGCTCTCTTTATGTTGTTTGTGAATTATATCTCTATGTATTGTATATTACAGTATTGTTTTCCCATTTTAGGGTTTTGGAACTACAAACGACGGGAATACAGCGAGGCGCTTTTTCCAAGATTACAAAAGATCTTCCAGAATAACGGGAATTGACGAAAATCTAATTTTCAGATTTTCCGTTATTCTACAACCATATCATCAGGCAAAAACATTGACTGAAAAAATTTAGAAGATACTGTAGAGAAACAGCTGATGTGTACGTGCAACACTATTCGTGGTACTACATGCCAGTTAGTGTACATAAACTTCTAATGCACGGTGCAGACATCTGTAACCACTTTGGTGTTTTGCCAATCGGTAAGTAAAAAATAAATATAGTTTGATGTATTATTTGACTCGATTGCGTTTTGAAATTAAAATGTATGTACTTATTCGTTTTAAGTACCTTATCTGAAGAAGCTTCGGAAGCCCGTAATAAGGACTTCAGAAACGTCAGGGAGAGGCACACTCGGAAAACGGGGAGAATAGCAACAAACGAAGACATCCTCCATGGACTTCTAATAAGCTCTGATCCCCACATATCCTACATAAGGCCTAAAATAATGAAACAGGTTCATAATGAGTTGTTGCCTGAAGCAACTCAGTTGTTACAGACTACTGAGCCTCCCTGTGACAGTGAAATTATGGAGGAAGAAGAATGCCTCATAGCAGAGTCCGAAAATTTGCCGGACCCACTAGCACTTCTGGAACAAGAAATAATGTGATCCGGCTCTAAATTATTCCCACAAAAGCCCATCAGGGTTAGGAATATGACAAACAGCCCTTTTCAGGGCTACAATTACTTCACAGTTTTATATTCATCATACGTACGATAACTTATACTATAATAATATACATACAGTTGATTATGTAGATCAACGACTTGCCCGTACAAATTTAAATTATTTCACCTATCATTAACAAAATTAGTATAACCTGAAACATTACGATATATTTATTCAACAATAGATAATATATTTCGATGACTCATTAGTTATGCGCGCACAAACAAATGAGTCATCAATCACAATGCAGAGCACCTGCATTGTGATTGATGACTCATTTGTACCGATAACATGCAATAATAACTAAATCTCTACCAGAATTACTAGTTCTAAGTACGTATGCGCTATTAAAACTATTTATTTAACTAAAAAGAAGGTGAAAACAGCCAAATGAGACAAAAAATATGCTTTGAATTTATTTTAAATAACAAAAAAAATCTTCCAAATTATTATTTTTTTACCGAATGATTACTCGCGCTGCCGCAGATGGCCGGCGCAGATTTTTTTTTCGTGGATAGAGAATGACCCTAGCTATCATATACTCACGCCACACACTCAACATATTAGTACAATTGAAGAAAAAAAATTAAACGTGATTCGCTCCATACAAAAAAATCTAATTAATTTTTTTCAAGACAAACTATCAACTTTAGAAGAAATTTTATAAGAATAAAAGTTGTCAGGAATAATATAACACGTCATATAAAAAAAAATCGAATCGATATAGGAACTTTGTTGCCTAAGTCCACTAATTTTCAGTATGGGCCCACTGTGCGCCGGCTTGCGCCCGCGCGGGCAAGCCGGCGGGGCAGCATGCCGATACCGACGGCATCCCTCTCCACTCACTCAGTCAGTTGCCCGCCGGCTTTCATAGAGTAGTGACGTATCACTTATTCATTCTCTGTTGTTGTGAAGTGTCGGCACTTTTATTTTTTATCAACTAACCAATATGGAGTGGGACGATGCAACAGTTATAAAACTAATAGACCTCTATCATTTAAAAGAAATATTATGGAACCCAAAAAACCGTGACTACAAAAGCCGGCCAAAGCGTTAACGCATTTAATGAAATTGCCAGTGAGTTTGCTACTGATGTTCCGGAAATCGAGAGAAAGATAAAAAATTTAACTAGTCATTATTACCGAGAGAAAAAAAAAGAAGATAATTCAAATAAGTCTGGTGCGGGTACTGATGATATTTATCATAGTAAATGGTTTGCCTACAAATCACTAAATTTTCTGCAGAACAAAAATGTGCCTACTGGAACCACCGATACTGTAAGTAAAGATTTAATTTTTTTTTATTTATAATCAGGCAACTAGGGCCCCATAGACATATAATTATATTAGTTTATTTATTAGTGTATCTTTGTATTTACATTTTAACCCTTTCCCGGGCATTGGCAAAATAGTTGCCACTCAGGTAAAAAAAAATGTGTTTGAAAAAAAAATAATTGAAATGTTGAAGACTTATTCAGTGCCTTTAATAAAATCCATAATAAAAAAATACACAATAAATGTTGATTTTGACTAGATATACTTATTTATTTTTTATTAAATAAAAGTAAAACGGCTAAACGGGCAGTCTTTTTCGTCTTTTTTCGCAGGACACACCGTCGACGAGCCACGATTCACAACGAGATTCCCAATCAAATCAAAATGATTTACCACAGATGTCGCCAGAAAATACAACTTGGCAACGAAATAAACGTCCTAAAATCAACCCTAATAAAGAGTTGATATCCGAAGCATTGAATATTATGAAGAATGTCTCCCAACGACCAAATGTGACAAAAGATGAGGATGGTTTATTTGGAGATTATATTGCGGGTCAGTTAAGACAAATGGATCGACAAATGAAAGCTATTGTGAGACATCGGATCAACAATATAATATTTGAAGCCGAAACTGGATATAGATCCGATACATTTACGGATTTTGCAAGACCAAGTAGTGTTTCTAGTTCACACAGTCATCCAGGATACAATACAGCATCTTCACTTCAACAGACGGTTGTAAGCCCTTCTACAAATAACTTAACTTCTTCTGAATACTCTGCCCAAACAAACCCAGATCCACAAACAATTCAACCTTCGTCACTAGAAACATTTGCTGAAGAATACCTAGCTCTAAATCCTTCTGATAGTGTTATAAAACTTATAAAGTAATCTTCAAAATATGTTATAAATATTTAATTTTCTTTTTGGTATAATAAAGGTAGCTATAGGTAGCCCCATTAAAGTTAAATTTAAAATTAGTGTTGACTATTCCCTTCACACGAGTAGAGCTTGACATATGTGCGAAAGGAATAGCAAGGTTTTAATTTTAGTTTAGTGACACTTCTACTGTTACCAATAGTTAATATCATGTTATTGGTTTACAAAAACACATTTCTTATTTTGTTTAAAACTTTATTATACGAATCACAATAAAAGTGTATCTCACTATGTGTAATTTACGATTTTAGATTTAATGGATAATACATGGAACTACTTAATGATTAAAAATAATATTGATTATATGAGTTTTAATTTTATTCGACTAATGGGAGTTTATTGGTTATATTGCCATTCTAATCCTCCGACACTAGAAAGAAAATAATGAGTCAACTCCACTCTTGTATCCTCAGCGGTCACTGTAGTATCCGAGGTTTGATTGTCTTCTCCTGACATATTATCTAAGCAACTGTCGTTTTCAAGATGTCTACGCCATTCACCGGGAAAGACTTCTCCTTGATTATTTTCAGTATCGTATTCGTTTTGCTGAGTTGCAGCGGTTCGTTTGATATAATTAAATAAATGTATACACGCCAAAGTTACAGTAGTAGCTTTTTCTGGGATTAGCTGAATAGGTCTATGAAAAATCTTAAATTTGTGTGTTAACTGCCCAAACACGTTTTCAACTACTCTTCGCCCTCGACATACGCGATAGTTAAAAACCCTCTTAGATGATCCCATTGTGTGATTACCATCATAAGCCTTTATAATATGGGGTTGCAGAGGAAACGCGTCATCACCCAAAAAAAAATACGGTACTGGTAGATTCCTTCCGGGTAAAGGGGTTTTATGTGGTACATTCAATTCATTATCATTTAACAATCGACATAATGCTGAATTATTAAAAACCCCACCATCTGAAATCCGACCCTGACATCCCACATTAGCGTACAAAAAGTTGTAATCAGCATCTACTAAAGCAAAGAGCACAATACTGAAATATTTTTTATAGTTTATATAATCACTTACACTTTTTGGGGGACATTGAAGTTTTATGTGTTTCCCATCCATTGACCCAAGACAATTGGGTATTTGCCATCTTTTTAAATATTCATCTGCAATTTCTCTCCATCCTTCCTGACTCCTTGGAATTTTCACATAATCTGAAAGTCCTTCAACTAAAGCATCACATACTTCAGGAATAATGCTTGAAATTAGTTGAGGAGATACTTTAAAGACGTCGCACAGGCTACTAAAAGAATTTCCTGAGCTTAGGTATTTTAACGTTATTGACAATCTTTCCACTGGTGAAACTGCTTTTCTGTAATTTGTGTCTTGTTTAGCTATTTTGTGTCCAACAATATTCAGTAAATTTTCAAAGTCGGTACTGGTTAATGACAGGAAAGTCTTAAAAGAAATGGGTTTGTATAGAACCAAGTCGTCTTCCTTTAAATCACTTAATCTTTGACAAGTACTGTATTTATTGCGACTCATTAAACTTGGCCTAACCCAACACTTTCGTGTGTTGAGGGATCCACCGATAATAACTCCACAAACTGCTATTATTAAATCACTGTTATCGTCCTCCTCCATGTCAATTAGGTACTGAAAATACTACTTCTGAATTATTCGAAACACACACGTCCAATCTCTACGACTATTTGGCAATTACTAGAACACCACATGCCGCGGCTGTCGTGCCGCCGGCAAAGTCGTTCGGCTTGGACATTCTGAAGTCGCCGGGTTAACCCCGGCGACTTCAGACTAAGGCGCCGGGCTGTGCCGCCGGGTCAGCGGCTTTGGTGTGTAGACCGCTTAATGCTCAAGTTTTAAGCGGCGCAATCACAAAATTTAGTGAAAAATAACTTTATGTAGGTACTAACAATAATACTGCACTTTTAGACATTAATAAAACATTTATTTTCTGTTAAGACAGCCCTTATTGTTTATTATTTAATAAAATTATACGTAGAACAAAATATTTTATTATACATAATTTGACAGAGACCGCGCGTCAAGCCGGGCACAGACTTACGAAATGTAATACGCAATGAAAGAATTTGCCGTCCACATTGCCGCACTCGCAATGTATCATGTAATGTAACAAAATTCATTTTGCCTTGCGCGCACGAACCGTGCACACTACGCCCACGAGCGGAACATTTCTACTCGTGCGCGCCGCGGCCGCGATCCGCCATTTGTCGGTTTTTTCGCCGAACACAAAGGGCCGCGCCGTGTGCACGGCACAGAGCACTATATAATAGTGCACGGAGCGCCTGTGTGGACGGGTTGTGTGTGTCTGTACTGCGGAACGCGCGCGAACAATGGAGAAAAAAACACAAGATGTACAACTCGGTACGCCACCAACGTCGATGTCTTCGGCGGTTTTTTATCACATGATTCACTATTAACAATGAAGCACCGACAACCATGGTAGCCAGTAATTGGTCGTCACGATCCATTCTCTTCCCGTGTTCTCGGCAGACTGAGCTATGTTCGCCGCGCGCATGAAACACATGCAAGTAGGTAAATGCTCGGTTCGTGCGCGCGCTGCGTTCACACTTATGAAATGCTCCTTTCTGTCATGTTACATTGCATGTTACGTTACATCAGTTTGTACCCGTCTTTAGGAATGCGTCTGGGGGCAGCGTTGACGAATGAGCGGCCTGTACTGCCCACCCCCGTCTCGCCGCGCACCTACCTAAGGCACGGTACTTACAGCAGTTTCGGTCAAACTATAAATATAATAATTATGATTGTATAAGAAAATCGTTTTTAAATCATATGATAGGTATATGAAAGTTCCATTATTTTATAAATTTATAAAAATGTAAAATGCCTGTAGGTATAAAGAAATTATTTTTATTAAAATACATTCATGTTGTAGAAATATGTACCTAATATTGAAAATACTTGTAAAAAGAATCTTCAAATTACGATATTGATATTTTATTAGCGATTTTCTTGTATATTTACTTAAAATACATAAATAATGGAGTACGTAAATAAAATGGAAGTTGATACTGATACATATATTCTAATATGATGCCATTACGGCTAAATGCTGCCGGCAGTAGGGTCTTGTAAATACGTTGCTATTTTAATGACGATTTGTTACGGTCAAGCTCAATTGTATCATGTAAGTATTTGTACTTACGACTTACTGAAACAGTGCAGCGCCACGTCGTGTTAAAGTTTTTATTATGCTGCAAAAGATATAAGCTGCACAAAAAGATGTTAACCTTTATCTTAGTAAAAAATATTATGTGTCACGACTTAATAACCTAAGAATTACTTTAAAAAGGTTGGTAACAATGTTTTCCCTAACCATACAGCTCGAAACAAACTATCGGCCGTGCGACATAAGTCGCTAAAGTCGCAGGCTATCACGACTTAAGGGCGAATTTCACTAATAAAACTGAACGCGATCAGTACATCTAAACCGAGTTCAAGAGCTGTCAGTGTCAATATTACAAAGAAAATAATTACACTGACAGCTCTTAAACGTAGTTTGTGTTGAGAGCGTTCAGTTTCATTGGTGAAATTCGATACACGCACTGTCATGTCAGATTATGTAGGACGCTTTTCGTTGACGTTCAGGGTCAGACTTCTGAATGAGCGCTCATGTTTGCACTGACCATATTCAAACTGCAATTTTGTCGGTCAGTTTAGTCGGTCGAAAGTTTGTTTCAAGCTTATGATACACACACATTTTCATTTACTTCAAAATTATAAGTTACTAATATCAATTAATGTATTACATCTATTTAAAATAATGTACACCACATAGAGAAGAACTAATAGAAATATAAACACAATGTTGCTGAATTAGCTGGAAAGTACAAAATAATAATAAACCATTTTTGTATACCTAACCAGTTAATCAGACTAACCAATAAGTGATATTCAAGCCCAGTTCCTGGAACGAAAATCAACACAATAATTAACGAGCAAATTGTCAAGCGCCCATAAACTGCTGTGATTGGTTCAACCACCAATCGCATCAATCCACTTACGTTTAATTTTGACGCGTCAATAATTTTCGTGACAAAAATCGAGCGTTGAGAAAGAAGACAGAACACATTTTTAATACTGAGAAATAAGATCGATACATTCGAGTACACTTAAATATTCTAACAGTTACAAATATTGACTAATGTCTACTGCAACTATAGAGTTTTACCACAATTAATATAATTATAAAGCCTGTTTTTAGTTTTTGAGTTCCAAATTGTGATGTTATTAAGTGTTGTCAATAAAAACATTATGTATAACATTATTCATTATTATTCTACATATAAATTGCACCATACCATACATATAATAATTATATGCACATGTGGTACTACTCGTTAAACATTTAGAATATTCATTAAAATCGTGTAGGTATGTGTTACGAGCGTTATGTTGTCGTGCTATGAGGAAGACCACTTTGGCACTGAATAAAAAAATCTGTATAATAGGTACAATAATATGGCTTTCTCTTAAAAGTATTAAAAATTACGTAAAAAAACGACTCAACTCATAAATTATTAATTTCATTAACTAAGTCAACAAGTTAAGATTGTATTCTCATACGCTAGAAAATTATTATGAAATAGGTATAACATAACAGCATTAGAGTCTGTAACGAAACTCTCCTCCATCTAAATCCGGCCCCGCTTACTAACCAGACCTAGGTATTCATATGACTATCTCTTTGCAACCCAATTTGGGGATAGTAATAACCAAATTAGGTTATTACTATCCCCCGCATTGGGGTAGAATTTGAAGCTTCATCATGACTATCGTGGATATTCGCGCAACATTCAGGACTCGTGGTCAGCTTGTATAAAGACTGGCCATCCATCTAATAATTGACACCGACTATGGTTCCTACATAGTAGCAAACCCTTTGACTAGGGACAATAAATTACTGGTATTAAATAATGCATCTAACTAAATTAAGTAGGAATTCTATGAGTTTTCTTTCATGTGGGAACATAATCTAAAAATTATTAATAAGTGTAATAAAAGCTTAATAAAAATAGGCAGGGTATAAATGGAGGATTCCAATGCAGATCTTCGAAAGTTCAATTTTTCAATCACGTAGCGGTTTCGTCAATGTCTGCTGGGATGATCATCGTCGGTACCTTCCTAGGTAAGCACCGCAGTTGGGGCACTTGTGATGCACGTCCATGCAGCTGTCTATGCAGCAGGGGATGAGGCAGCATCCCAGGACACATCTGGAAACAATTAGTCAATCTTGTAATCACAGTATATACAAATTAGAGGATTATATTCAGGATAAGAATGCTTGGAAACATGCTGGTCCAGCTCCATAGGACAATCTAGAGTCCAGACAAAATCAAACTGGTCGCTATTTTAATTGCATGATTTATTATTTTTTATGACATGTTTTTTACATTCTGTGATACTGATTGCCTTAGCTCACACACTGACCTATTAGTTTATTTTTTTTAGGAAAACGTGTATTTTTTACAATATTTGTAAATATTTGCGCACCATGTATCTATCACATTGATTTATCTGTCATTGCTTCATTGTTGGTTCTTTTTACATATTGTGTAATAAAATTACTACGAGGGCGGCACTGAAAATTTCGGGAATCAAGGAAGTGACACAACATTACTATTTAAAAATGTATTTGGATGGAATGGATACGGACGCGCGCCGCGATCGCGTACGGTTGTGTGTCAGCGCACCCGAGACCGCGACCGACGCGGTAAAACTCAGTTATACCTACCTACCTACTTAACGAAATAATAATGTCGTTGTCGAATCAGTCCAATAACTTAGTGATAAACGAATTACTGTGCTTTCTACAATGTAAAATTGATGTTATGGACGAAATTAGTTTGGTGCAGATATGTGAATCTAACTTTAAGGAGGCTGATATTTCTACTGCAAAGACCATTCTCTTCGAAGCAGCCAACTGCCGTTCTTCAAGAAAAGGGGACGGAAAAAACAAGCGATTACATTGGAACAAGCACACCGTTGCCGTTCCTCACGCCCGCACAGAGCGACATCGCCGCTCCACCCTCGCTCCCCGTATACTCGTATGCGCCTGACCACGTGACCCCAGCAGCTGATTGCACCAAGAACAATAAAACTAACACCCCGTTAAATACAGCGGAAGTAAAGAGTACCAATTTTGAGGAAGTTAATTTGGTTAATAGTTTTACGACAGTCGTGAACAAGAAAAAGAAAAAGACGCACATAAGCAACAAGAACTCCAATCAACAGGGAAAAGCCATATTGAACTCTAGCAAAATTAAGATAGTGCCCAAATTGTCTTACATCTATGCTTCCCGATTTGACAAACATACCACAGAAAACGACATTTGCGATTTTATTACGGAGTGCGGACACACGGTCGAAAAAGTTGAAAAACTTTTACAATACAAAGAGTCTGCATTTTCTTCATTTAAAGTTACTATTATCCAAGACCAGGAAAGTATCTTCCTAAGCCCTGAGTTTTGGCCTTGTGGAGTGGAATACAGGAAGTTTACATTTAAACGCAAATTTTATAACGAAGTAAACAATATAAGGCCGAATAACAATGAGAACTAGCATAGTCTCCTTTAACTGTAGATCTATAAAACGATGTGTGAACCATGTTACCGACTTATGTGAGGAGCACGATATTATAGCACTCCAGGAACATTGGTTATTACCAGATGACCTAGGTTACCTGGACAAAATTCATCCCGATTTTTCCAGTCAAGGAGTTTCAGCGATAGATACGACGTCTGGCGTGTTAAAAGGAAGACCCTACGGGGGAGTAGCAATATTATGGAAAAAGTCGGTATTTTCCAATGTAAAACCAATCGCCACAGGATCGACACGCGTTGCGGCCGTGTGTATCCAGCTCTCGGACGGCCGCAGTTTCATAGTAATGTCGGTGTACATGCCTACGGAGGACGCGGACAATCTGCCTCTGTTTACGGAATGTTTGGGAGTAATAAGTGCGGTCATTGAAACAAGTGATACAGAATCAGTGTTAGTGCTTGGTGATTTTAATGCGGATGTCTCACGTTCAAGTAGTTTGTTCGGAGGTAAGATGCTGGAATTTTGTCATGACCAGAGCTGGATCTGTGCCGACCTTGCCTTGCTTGGTTCATCATCGAATGTATTTACATATCTAAGTGACGCGCACGGAACCACGAGCTGGTTAGATCACTGCATTGTTACTGAGGCCGGTTTAAATATTGTTGACAATATTTCTATTTCAAATGATGTATATTGGTCAGATCATTTCCCTATTATAATTCAATGTAATATTGATACGTTAATACCAAAGATAGTTAAGTCACATAGTAACGCAATTAATAAGGTGATATGGGGTGATAGAATTCCGGAACAAAAATGTAATTATGCAAACCTATGTTTTAAGTATCTAGATTCATGTGAGTGGCCCACTATTACATGTAAAGTAGATTCCTGCAAAGATTGCCAGCATCACAGTTTAATTGATACATATTATAAGCAGATTGTAAATAGTGTAACGAAAGCTGCAAAACACTCATATCGGGGTAAAACAAATACTAACAAACAAAAATCAGTTATTGGGTGGAACTATCATGTAAAAGAGTGTCATACTATAGCTAGGGAGTTTTATCAATTGTGGAACTGTTGTGGACGCCCTACGCAGGGTCAATTATATGATGATATGATACATAGCAAAAAGATTTTTAAGAATAAAATAAGATGGTGTCAGTTGAACGAAACAAAATTAAAAATGGATATTATAGCCACGCATAGATATAACAAGGATTTTGGAAATTTCTGGAAAGATACCAACAAATTAAATTATAAGTCGAATAGGCCTGTATCTGTTAACGGCAATCAAGACCCATCAAGTATAGCTAATTTGTTTGTAGATAAATTTAACCCTACTCCTCTATCTCAGTCAGCCCTTTCCATTTCCGATAGTCAGAGTGGACAGGTGAGTCGTGGGGCCCCTGGTGGTTCGGAGACGACATCGGTGCCGTTACATGAGCTTGAAGAGTGCACCGCCGCCGCTGCGCTGCACGTCAGTGCGGAGGATGTGTTTAAGTGTGTCATGGGCATGAAGCGCGGCAAATCTCCGGGCCCCGACGGGCTCAGTGTCGAGCACCTTCTATTTGCATCTGTATTACTCTTTGAGAAGATGTCTTTGTTATTTAATTCATGTATCGATCATAATTATTTACCTACAGATTTTATGAGAACTATTGTCGTTCCTATTGTCAAGAACAGAACCGGTGATGTATCCAGTTCATCGAACTATCGACCTATCTCCTTGGCCACTGTATTCTCAAAAGTATTTGAGAACTTAATTATGAAACATTTGAATGAAAAGAACATTCCGTTAAATAACGCTCAGTTTGGTTTCCGACGAGGCTCATCCACCGATCTAGCTATCTTTGCTTTAAAAAATACAGTGTACGAGTACTTAAATAGAAATACAACAGTTTACTCATGCTTTTTGGATATAAGCCGAGCATTTGATGCAATTAATTATAATATATTATGGGAAAAATTAAGAAAAACAGAAGTACCATCGAAAATAGTAAACATTTTAGAATTCTGGTATACTAACCAGGTTAATCAGGTTAAGTGGAATAATGCTCTGTCGGAGACATACAGGCTTACTAGTGGAGTGAGACAGGGAGGACTGACGTCACCGGTATTGTTTAACCTGTATGTAAACCAGTTGATCGAGGAGCTGAGCAGCACCAGAGTCGGATGCCAAGTCGGCGGTGTGCGCGTTAATAACCTCAGTTACGCGGACGACATGGTGCTGCTCAGTCCGTCGGTCAACGGCCTCAGAAAGCTAATAGACATCTGTGAGAGGTACGCCACTCAACACCACCTGACATACAATGTTAGCAAAACGGAAGTCATGATTTTTAAATATAAAAAGGGCCCCGAAGTAATACTCCCTATTGAATTAGGTGGAACTAATTTAAGAATTGTTACAAAATTTAAATATCTCGGGCATATTGTAACAGAAAACTTATCGGATGGTGACGATTTAGAACGACAGAGACGCAGTATCGCTTGTAGAAGCAACATGCTAGCAAGACGTTTTTATCACTGCTCGAACCAAGTGAAGGTGACGCTGTTCAGAGCCTACTGTCAGTCGTTATACACCAGCCAACTTTGGTACCGGTACACGAGGAGTGCGTATAACACTCTTCGTGTACAATATAATAATGCGTACCGGGCTATGATGAACTTGCCCTGGCGGTGTAGTGCGACTGACATGTTCGCCGAGAGCAACGTTGCCGGCTTTTCCGCGCTCCTAAGTAAGCTCAGAGTGTCATTCTACACAAGGGTAACCCTGAGTAAGAATGAAACTATAAAAGCTGTGTACCGTGTTGTCCATCTTGCAAGAGAGGTAAAAGACTTTTGATGTACCTATATTTTTAATTATTCAATTTTTGTATTATATTCTATGTTATTATTATAGTTTTAGTTTTAGTTTAAGAGTATGTTATGGGTTTTTAAATTGCCTGAAATAAATGATATTTAATTTAATTTAATTTAATTTATTGCTTTTCGAAGTATTCTCCGCGAAATTTGACACATTTTTCCATACGATGGAACCAATCATTGAAGCAACCATTCCATTCGGAAGTTGGGGTCTCCAAAATGGCCGTTTTGTAGGCGTCCACAGCTTTTTACGGTGATGAAAATCTCTGTCCACGCAATTTATTCTTTATTTTAGGGAAAATATAAAAATCATTAGGGCTTAGGTCGGGGCTGTACGGCGGATGGTCTAATAATTCTATGTTTTCTTGTTCTAAAAACTCTTTTCTTCTGTGCGCGGTGTGAGAACTCGCATTGTCGTGATGGAGGATGATGCGGCGGTTGCAGTTCTCTTTACGGAGTTCAGAAACGACCTGTGGCAAACAAATGCTAGCATACCATTCTGCATTAACCGTTCTTTGTCCCTCAAGAGGAATAGTCGTAACATGGCCGGTTTTGGAGACAAACGTGGCCACCATTTTTTTTGCAACACTCCGTGAACGAACAATTTTTGTTGGCTTTAACTCATTTTCGAACACCCAAACTCGTGACTGGTTTTTTGTTTCGGGTTCGTCACCTGATACAATGTTTTTTACAGCATTTGAGGATCCTGCGTGGAATCTTTCAAGGAGTTCTGACACACCAAGTAACGCGAGCCGCTTTTTGCTCTTCACAGAGCGAATGCGGTATCCATCGGGAAAACAACTTTTTTACACCTAATTGTTCATGCAAGATTATTTGTATTTGACTCATGCCAATGTCTAAAGTTGCCTGAATTTCGCGGTATGTCACATGTCGATCTTCCTCAATCAGCTTACGCACAGCATCAACGTTTTCATGGGTGACTGCAGTTTTTGGACGACCTTGACGGGGATCATCACTGAGCTTGACACGTCCACGTTGAAATTCAGCAAACCAGCGATAAATTGTGGTTTTGGATGGGGCTTCATCACCAAATGCAGAAATCATCCGGTCAACACACTGTTTTTGTGTTAAACCACTTCGAAAGTCATAATAAATCATCGCTCTTGAATTTTCTCGAGTCAATTCCATTTTCTCAACGACTAAACAAGTTTGACAAAACCTTGTGACAAGACCGAGAATCTTTTTTTAAATAAATAAATGGTATTCGATTTTTAAAACCAAGGAGTTTTCAATTAAAAAGATTTTTTTTTTATGACAGGAACAGTGGAAATATTCCATTCCCGATACTTTTAGTGCAGCCCTCGTATACAAAATTTTATTCTAGGTGCATCGTCTTCACATATATATTTAATGTACTTATACAGAATATTGTAAAACATTTTAAAAGAGTAACAGTGGAGTTTCTTGCCCATTCTTCTCTATACGAAACTACCTTTTGGAAGGGACGAGTAGAATCAATTCTATTTTTTTGTAAATTTTTAATAATAAAAAATAAATAATTTGACTTTGACACAGTCACATCCTGTATTAATTATATTATATTTATATGGGTTTAGGTAAGCTAGGCTTAAGTATGTTTGATTATACCTAATGGCATTTCATCTAGTTTAGGAGGCAGGGTTTTTCATTATTTGTGCAGCCTTTTCCCAAAATCAAATGTACCTATTGTGAAATTGAGTGAGAAGAATTGTTTAAAAGGGTATTTTGTGTCAATAAACTTATTTTATTTATTTATTATTATTATCTGCTATGTTAACTTAATAACTCACCCCAAAAGAAATATGATGGCTCCAGAAATGTAAGCAATAAGTCCAGGTTTTGTCCGAGTGGCCGTATCTATCTCAGCGTGGCAGCTGGGGCAGATCATGTGAGTCGGATGAGGACCTACTGGCACCACAGTCGTCACTATGGAAGGTCCAGATGCTGCAACAAACAAATAACTTGCTAAAATTTAAGGGACGGTAAAGAATATGCATCATTCCACTAGAAACACTAGGAATGTTTCGAGGACGGTTGGAAGTTTTCAGGGTATTCAAAATACAAAGTCAGTGTCGTTCTGTTCTTAATTTAGATTTGTCTATAATAAAATTTCCTACTTTACAAAGGCTTTTAGGTCGTTTTCAAAATTAAGTGTAGCTCCCACGTGCCAGACCCACAATAGTATACATATGTGGAGTCGAATCGGAATCACGAAATGCAATTTTTTCACCCAACTTTACAAAACTGCGTAGGTATATCTCTGAAACTAAATGCCGAGAACTGGACCCTCTTTGCTTGGACGGCCACATAATTATTATTATAATAGCCATTTTCACTAACACTATGCCAATAATAATACCTAAATGTATTGCATAATTAAAACGCCGAAAGAATAAAATGGGACCAACGAAAAGAGCTTTTCAAGGAGAAACTTTGTTACTACCACGACTTCTGTCAATTGTTAGTCAGTTTGGAGTTAATGACCTAAATAGCTAACTACTTGGGCACCGAAGTTAAGGAGTTATCTCTGCGTCCAATAGCCATAACTGATATATCAATGGATAATGCTAATTAAGGAGAAAATACGTTATATTAGGAGGACTTGTGGCAATTGTAAGTCCGTTCGGAGTTATACGAGCATTGCCTTAAGTGACTAACTACATTACAACTTGTGTCAAAATGTCAAGCAATTGCTTTACTTACCAGTATTTTAAAATCGTCAATGAACGACGTTATTATACTTAATGTACGTAACTAGTGAACTCAAGCAAGGGTGCAATCTACTAATATGGCGACATGACAAAAAATCGAGGTTTATGTGCTATAATAATATCCAAGTTAAACACACATAAACCTGCCGTAGTAGACCCTACGCCATCATCTACGCCTACATCATCTATGAAAATTTCAACTGGCTAACTATCACGGTTCATGAGATACAGCCTGGGGACAGACGGACAGACAGACAGACGGCGGAGCCTTAGTAATAGGGTTCCCGTTTTCACCCTTTGGGTACGAAACCCTAAAAAAAGAAGGGAATGCATGTCTTTAAAATATACATATATAATCCCTTACGTAAGGAGCATTAGCTCATCTAAACATGCTGTTTGCTATTTATAGTAATTAGTCACAATATTGTTGGAACAAAGGATTTCAGTATTATTTTATAATAACAATATTCTTTGGACAGTGTATCAAATGTTGAATCATCTTGTTCAATGCCAAACCACAAAATATTTCGCGTGGAAGTTGCGACATAAGTAACTGAAGGCAAGTTAGTCTATAGCCTTCGTCGTCTATTAGAACTTAATATTCTTTTATTAATGTTTTTGTCACATTATAATAATAATTATGGCCATGGTAATCTGTATAGCACAGTTAGAAGCTCAGCGCGGCGCAAAGCAACAAAAACAACATTATAAATGTAATATGTCACCGAAGATTGTGAGAACTTAAGGTGCAGCGCAGACGACAGACTTTTTGTGCGAAGGAGTGATTAATAAAAGCTTGTGAGCTAATAAAATGTATTCACATTGGTGTGTGCATCAGACTCCTTCGCACAAAAAGTCTGTCGTCTGCGCTCCACCAAGACTTTTTGTGCGAAGGAGTGATTAATAAAAGCTTGTGAGCTAATAAAATGTATTCACATTGGTGTGTTCATCAGACTCCTTCGCACAAAAAGTCTGTCGTCTGCGCTGCACCTAATAGTATCTTAGTTTATACTCGTAATCTATCGGTATAAAATTCCGTTAGAAGATAAACTGTCGATAAATTGTGAACTGGGTGAAAAGGGGTTAGGTTTTGTTAAAACTGTGGCGAGCGCTACTTCCAAACTACTAGCAGGTAGGGGGCTATTAAAAAAATGAAGTAGGTAAAAGGCAAGCAAGTTTGATACCTTCACAATTTGTAAGTTTCCCATGGATATCTATGATAAACTGAAATTTCAGCCCCCGACTCCCGGCGACGTATCGCATCGCCCGCGCTGGTAATTTCTTTTTCGCTTAGCATTTTTTGGGTTCTGTACCCAAAGGGTAAAACGGGAACCCTATTACTAAGGCTCCGCCGCCGTCTGGCTGTCCGTCTGTCACCAGGCTGTATCTCATGAACCGTGATAGTTATACAATTGAAATTTTCACAGATGATGTATTTCTGCTGCTTTAGCAACAAATACTAAAAACCAGAATAACAAATATTTAAGGGGGCTCCCTTACAACAAACATGATTTTTTGCCGTTTTTATTGATGGTCGATTTGATTATTGAATGGTACGGAACCCTTCGTAATCGAGTCAGACTCGCACTTGGCCGGTTTTTTCTGACTGTTTTTGTTCGGCTCCTAAGGGTCTTAGCCTGATGTTATTAGCCTAAAACCTTCCTTAAGAATTAGGCTATCAAATGCAAAAAATAAATGTTCAAATCCAAGTAGTTAATTAATATTAAAAAAAAACAATGTAGTTAAAATTATGTATGAGTTGTCGATAATATATGTCAATGAGTAGGTACAGACGCCAGCACATCAAGCTACTACAATCTGTCAAATTTCTTTAAAAGAATTTCAACTTTATCGTTAAAGTATAAGGTTCAAGGTTGATTGGGAAAATTTGACAGTTTCGGGTAGCTTGATCTGCTGGCGTCTGTACCTACGAAAAAAACAATTTCTCCCTTACACCTAGTTTCTTTGTGTTTTACTTATAACATTAAAATAAAGGCGACGCACATGAGGTACCTAACTAATAATTGTTTCACGAAAAAACAATGACAATTTTGTATGTTTTCTATGTCTTACGTGACATTGACTACTGGGTCAAGGCTGCAGAATATGTGCAGCCATAATGTATCCTTACTTATTTTTAGTTTAAGCCTAAGGTTATTATGAATAAGACAGAATACAATAAAACTATTTGGCTTACAAAACATAACATCATGCCTGTAATCCCCGAAGGGTTAAGCAGAGAGGTGTATTTATATGTAATATATGAATATTTGTGTTGTTTACAGTCATAATATATGAGCATTCGTATTCAAGAGAGAATAGGAAAATCCTTGATCACAGTTATGATAAGAATTCAAAATACAGCCTAACCTTTTGTTCGAAAAAACACTTACAAACATTCAACAAAATAGTTCTCTTTCCCTGTTTAATGCTTCAGCATTACTGGCCAAATGTGTGTGTACTATAGGTACACCTCTTTCCAACTCATTGGGAAATCAGGTGAGATAATCAATAATAATTCGTCACAAGTTGGCCGATGCATCTCAGCGGTGATTTGCTGGAGTCGTTTTCTTCGCTACCGGTCGTTATTTCTCCTGACAAAGTTTATTTTGGTATATTATGTATATATCTATCTATGTATTTGTATGTATGCTTGTATTTTATAGTTATTCCCGAGCTATCTATCCCGTATGTTGCACCTGCCATGTTTTGTCTCTGCATCACCCTAAGGTTGACTGGTAGAAAATGCCTCTGGCATTAAGTCCGCCTTTGTACAGTGTAGTTTTTACTTGTGCATAAAGTTTTAATAAATAATTAATATGTGTTAACCAAAGATTCTACTTATTTAAATAAATAAATCCTCCTGTGTGTTGTAACCCTGCAGGGCACAGGCCTCCCTTTCTAAATGATCAAAAATAAATCTATGGAATGTACTGTTATTGGGTAATACAAGAGGAACATAAAACATTACTATTTGATTATTACTAGAATACTAAATCAAGGTGATTACAATTACATTGATTTTATGGGTGTACAAATTATGGACTAATCCAACTCCACCAAAACTACAAACATGTTGGTGTGAGCAACAAACACACACACTAATTATGGCTGAATGTTAATTAGTAGGAACTTGTGATGTTTATAGCTACAAGGTTGTATCTATAACAAGTTTGAACCTATTAGCATAAATTATTACATTTGTTAATAATATCACCATTATCAGTAGGTATTAACTTTAACATTTAAGTTAAATGTCTGATTAAGTCTATAAAATGGCAAAGATACAACAAGGTTAAACATTGTGTACTGAATTTTTTAATCTATAATTTTTTATTTGTGCTTTTTATTTGCTATTTAGGCATAATACTTCAAGCTAAAGCTAGCAAAGGCTAAAGATTCATAAATCAATTGCTTACTCAGCCTTAGATTAACATTAGTGACATAAATATGAATTGAGGTTAATTAATTAATTAATTAACTAATTAATTAGTTAATTAATTCACCTAAGATCCCTAAGTAGAGTTGCCAGGTTTTAAAACCAAAAAGCCAGACAGACCAGCCTGTTTAGCCGGACATTTGGGTGAAAAGGCCGGAGACCCTTAATTTTTTAGTCTTAGTTATAACAGAACAATTTTTTTTTAAGTAAAACAAGGCTTTTTTATCATAAAATCTTGAATGAATCTGACTTCTTTATTATTATAGCGGAAACCTAGAAATGACAAATTTTGAAGAAATTGTCAAATTTAAAAAGCCTAACAAGCTGGCCACCTTTGAATGTGGCCACACACGTAACCAAAAAGCCTGACTGTGTCCGGCTTTATCCGGATGCCTCGAACTATCCCTAAGCGTAGGTTCCCTGTTCCAATAAAAAATAATAGAAGGATTTTTTCAACCCTCAGTTGCAAGTAATTTTATTATTTCTTACAATATTTGTGTACAGAAAAGGTAGTCTAATTTAGTTTATAAATTATCTTAAGCTTATCAAAGCAGCCACCCATTCAATACTGACTATTAATGCTGTATGGTTGTTGAAGAGATAGATTTTCAGTGAGTCTTAAAAGTTACGTTTGGACAATTTAATAAGGTCAGTTATAATAAATAAGGCCTGCCTGAACTCATTGCAAGATTCGAAAGCATCACTCCGTTATTATTGGATTAAACATAATATTAGTATCATGGCTACTTACATGGTGGGTACTGTGGAGTGTAAGGGCTGGAAGGCCCAACACCCCCAACAGCTTGGGAGTAGCTGGGTGGTGCAGCTGGTGGTGGCTGCGTAGTATGCGCGTTACCCCAGCCATATGGAGGAGGATTCCAGCCTTTCTCCATTGTGCCTTCTGCGAAATGTTCAGTAAACACTAAGGTAACTGGTAATAAATGCTCCTCACAATCGGTCACCGTGATGCAATACAATCTTGAAGCTATTTTTAGGTATGACTCCACCAACCTATATATCGCACCAGTACCGTGAACTTCTCCCGAATACCTCGAAGTTTTACAAAATAATTATAATAGCAATCAACCTCGGCGCACCTAGAAGAAAAATCAATACTTGCACTAGTAACCGAATAAAAATGGAAGGAGAACTTTTTTAATTTCCCACTTCCTAGTATTAATTACACATTCTATCAACAATTCGTGTATTCACTCACTTCACTCAGCAAAATGACACTAAGTTCCAAAGACAATTTTCCATTCTGCAATAAGTTACTTGTAAAATATTGTTAGGTTTGAAGCGTTTTGTTTACAAAAAACGCACGTGCGTTTTTTAACCGTGAAAAATAGCCATAAGCATGATACATAGTTTATTCCTAGCGTTGTCCTAGACTTATTTAAAAGGTTCTGTAATTATGCTGTTGTGTGTCTGCAATAGTGCTCTGTGATCTGCGGTCTGCGTCGTCGATGCGGGGAGGAAGGACATGTTGACTTGGAGACGTATGGTAGTATATAGATGAGCAAGTGGAAAGCACTCAAGGCTCACCATACATAACACCCATCATTTTTAAGCATATGAAAGCATTAAAACGAATACTTTCCGTCTGGACATTATATCTGTAACTTGGTAGTCTGGCAGCTATACTGGTAAATAATTACGTAGTTTGCGTGGTTAATTGAGAACCAAAACAAGGAAGTGAACGGCCACCCTGTATATCGAAATGCACACTGCGTTTCGATATATAGGGTGGCCGGAGAAGTAACGTCTAAATGTAAAATTTAGATGCCTTTTATTGCGCGGTATCTGAATTACCCCAATGTATTTTCCGCAATTATTAGTAATTTAAGGGATAGTTTTTTTTTTTTTAATTTTGTATTGATTTCGGATTTAAAAAACCAGACCTTTATCGGGATTTATCTCGAGTCATACTTTTGTGGCTGCTTGAGCAGCAATTTTGAACTCTCTACTCAATTTCAGTTATGTTTCCAAAGGCCCAGGTAAATCACACATTTAAGACGGTACTTGACATTATGGTGATGAATTATCACGAACAAAAACATCCACAAACGTCCAACAAAAGAGAAAATTATAAAAAAAAAATGTGCTTGTGTGTGGGGTTTAAAACTAAAAGCACTTCATAAGTGGCAGGACTGTTGCCCGTCTACTAACCGCCATTGTTTTGTTTGTGTCGAGTACGAATTAAATTAAAACTAGTTACATAAGGTGTTCAAAAATAACCCGACAAACTTTAGGGAGTGCTTTAGACCATCAAACTGAATAACTTTTACTATGGGACCAACTTAGAAATCGCGAAAAAAACCAGCTGTCCCATACAAAAGAACAGTAGGTACACACGGCTACACATCAAGCTATATATTTCCAGTATAAGCTGCTCTCGCATTGTATAAGATTTTCGTACAATGAGAGGTCAGCTGATACTGGAAATGTATAGCTTGATGTGTAGCCGTGTGTACACATACAAACACATTTCCAGCTAAACTTTTAGTGGTACAGCAGTTTTTTTTTATGCGACTAGTAATAGTTTAGCACTATTAAAAATTTGAATAACGGACGCGTACGACAGGAATTACCTAATCGGAGTTGAAAACAACTCGAGGATGATCTTACCGACTGAAAAACTTCAGAGATGTTAATTCTAACACTGATTTAATATGATTCATTATTTTCAGCCGAAAGACGTCCACAGCTGGACATAGGCCTCCCCCAAGCACCGCCGCTTCGACCGGTTCTGTGCTTCCCGCATCCAGAGGATACCAGTTCTCTTGGAAGCATCACCTTTATACGAATTTCTCCCATAAAACTCTTCAGATTTAAAAAGAATAGCACATAGTCTCGAAGAAATTCGGATTTTGGAGAGCTTTCTCCCACAATTTTCGTGTTTTAACCTTCTGTCTATAATCTGAGGTTTTAATATATTTGGCAAATACATGGCTCCCTGTATTTCTGCAGTCAACAGCTGCGCAACGGGGCATAATAATTAATTATAAGAAAAGTTGAAATCTGAATTTAGCAAGTGGCATTTTTTATCCACATTGTAGGTACAGACGCCAGCACATCAAGCTACTACAATCTGTCAATTTTTTTAAACAGATTTTCAATTTTATCCCTACAGCATAAGGTTCAAGGTTTAGAAAATTTTATAGTTTCGGGTAGCTTGACCTGCTGCCGTCTGTACATAATTATCTAGTGCATGTTTTTGTTGTGGATTTCATGTGTGTGTGCAGTATGATGAGACCATGGAATGTAATTTAAAATATTTTTAAATCATTTTTTTTGTGAAAAGATGATTATTACAAATCATCATCATCATTTCAGCCGAAAGACGTCCACTGCTGGACATAGGCCTCTCCCAACATTATTATGGTTATTATAATTAGACTACCTAAATATCGAATATCTTTTGTATTTACAAACATAAACATATTATTTAGAAGATGAGCTACGGAAGAGGGAATTAGCATCTAATACTGACAAAAAAAAAAAAATGTTATCAGTCAGCGGCGACGTGTCATCGCTTACCCACTAGCTGAGCGAGCTCTCTCACAATACATTGAGCAGAGCGAGCTCCCTCTTTACACGAATTAGCAGAGCGCGCTTACTCCAGCAATGGGCGTTCGAAGCAAGCCCCCCCCCCCCCCCCCCCCACAAGAGTAGCACATGGGGCAAGCTCACTAGTAAGCGAGGGCGCGGGGCGAGTGGCTGATGCAGCGACATGTGGAGTTGCGTCGGTCACAGCTTCGCGCAGCCCTGGTGGGGGAATGGCGGGACAGGCTTGCCGCCGGCTTCGTCACCATCGGAGTGGTCCGGCCGGTACTCGAGCTCTCGCTCGGGAGGAAGCACGCCTCCTTGTCGTTTTGGGTGAAGCAGGTGCTCTCGGGGCATAGGAAGTACCTGTGTCGTATAAACAGGGAGCCAGACGCCCGGTGTCACCACTGCGTCGACTGCCACGAGCACATGGCGTGGCATACGCTGCCAGAGTGTGCCGCTTGGGATGCCAGCTTACAAGGGATGGAAAGATTGATGAAGATGTCGAAAGGAGAGTAAATGCGGGAAATAAAGTTAATGGTGCTATACATGTGATTTTGACCAACAAGTCCATATGGAAAAACGCTCGACTGGCTGTTTATAATGATGTGCTGGTGCCTACGCTTATGTATGGAAGTGAATGTTGGGTGTGGCAAAAGAAGCATGAAAGTAGAATAAATGCTGTGGAAATGCGTTCCTTGCAAAGCATGTGTGGTGTGACTATAAATGATACGCAGAAAAATGATGAAATAAGGAAACAGTATGGTTTAAAAGAAGATATAGTGACAAACATTGAATTTATCAAAAAAAAAAAGATGTATTGTTAGAAATATATTAGAAAAATAGATGGATTGTTGAGATAGTCATTATTAGAGAATGAATTAAAAGGTATTTGCAAGGCAGAAGTGAGTGGAAACGCCGAGACGGGACGCCCTAGAAGGACATAATAATATAGTGACTTTATTGGTGATGTTCTTCAGAAAGGTAAGGTGCATAGTACTCACAACAGAAAGCAGAAGTGAGTGAAAACGCCGGTAGAAGACGCCCTAGAAGGACATATGGTGACCTTATTGGTGATGTTCTTAAGGTTAGGTGCGTAGTAGTCGCAAGCGGCGTGCGTGTTTGACCAGATGTATGAAAGTAAACGAAGCAAAAGGAGTATGTACGGAGCGTAGCCGTTGGCGTTCTATAGTTTTTGCCTACCCTTAAGGGAAGAAAGCGTAAGTTTATGTAGGTATCTAATAAATAATAATATAAAAACACACAATCGAAGTGGTGAAAGGCGGGCGTTTTTGGGGGACTGTCTTATGTAATTTTGATGTTCGAAAAGTGCTCATTCTCAGCCTAGTTTGAATAAATGAGTTTTGAATTTGATATAATGTATTTACATACTACACCACAAGTGCTTGTAACGGTAACGGACTTAGTTCTCATGGGAGCATTGTCTGTATATGAATTTCTCCTTAAGTCTTCAAGTTTTAAATGGAGAGCATACAGTCTCAAACTATTATGTTTCTAATTGTTTTTTCGAAGAATTTTCTCCACGGCTTTCATCATTGAACTTCTTTGGGAAATACATGGATATTTTTGCAATCAACAACTGTGCAACAGGGCATATTATTTAATAATGCGTGTAAAAAAATGTATGGGTAGTGACAGCTAGCTGTCAAATTCTAGGACTAGTGATAGTAGCGACTTCTGAAGTTAGCAAGTGGCAGTTTTTATCCCCATAATTTGCAGAATAGTGTTCCCCAAGTTTTGCTGTCATTTATTTCACACTAATCTGTGGATTTGCTTTTGACTGAGCTTGTTTTCCTGCCATCAGTCAGAGTTAAAAATAAAAGGTACTACAAGCAGCCTTACAACTTTATTATTCTTTCGTTTAATGATTTTCATTAATCCCTCACTTGTTGTTTCTGTGTAAATAAGTGAATTGATTACGAGGTTGCTTAGAGTTGGTTCAGGTGTGTTGATTGATTGTGACCTTATTTTTATTATGTAGGTAGAGCGAGATGTCGTCACCACGCCCGAAATCTCCTCGAACTCCCGTATTGCCTAAAAAGGAGGATAAAGAAGAATCATTCTGGGACAAAATTGGCACCATAGGTCGCAAGAAGCGCATAAAAGAAGGTAAATATGTGGTATGATGTCTTTGTAAAGGAGGCTCCTATAATATTTTTGAATGACTGTGTGGGTTTAATCAAGGTAATTTAACAATAAGCCTTATAAGGAATAAGTAATGGGTCAAAGATATTATTTCTTGAGTTTAGCTTGGACTTTCGTTCCCAACAATAGCTTTCACAGTTGGCTCACCTTCAATGATAGCATCTTTTAATGGTTACCCTTTATATAGCCAAACCCTATATAATTGAATGAAGTAATTAGTTATCAGTAACTTGTATTGTGTCTTTATGTTTCCTTTTTGTATGTTCTCACAGTGCAAGATGTGCAAGCTGAAGGCAAATTCGCCATCGATTCTCCGGGGAGCCCGACTGCCCCAGAAATACCACCTGAGGAGTACAGTTTACGTAAGTTAATGCTCAAAGTTTCATTAAAATAATTGACTATCAAGCAATGTTCTCACTATAAATACACTATGTGCAGTATGACTCATGCAATATGAGTAAATGTTATAATTTACAATAAATTTATCATGTTTCAATCATTTTCAATCATAAATGGTCAGTTACTTTAATATTACAAGTGTTTTATACTCATTTTCTTTATGAAGTGGTGTTTTTTTGTCTTGTTAGTAACTATGACTCACATAGGTGTGTCTGTGATGCAGTTATCCTGCCAAGCATTGAAACAAACAGGATAATTCATATACCTAATGTTTTTAATCATGTATACTAACTTCAATAAAATTATTTGTAGATGACAATGAAGAACGAGCCATAATTGAGCCGAGGTCACTTGAAGATCCTAGAGTAAAAGACTTGGTCCAAGTACTTATTGATTGGATCAATGATGAGCTTGCCACGCAAAGAATTATTGTCAAGGACATCAGTGAAGATTTATATGATGGTCAAGTACTTCAAAAGCTCCTTGAAATGTTGACTAAGACCAAACTAGATGTGCCAGAAGTTACCCAGTCTGAAGAAGGGCAACGACAGAAACTTGCTATAGTACTCAGAGCTGTTAATCGGGTATGTTTAGATGTATAGTCTATAATTTAACAAAACGCTACAGCTGTATACATATTTATTTGTATCTAGGTTCACACACATTGAGTTATTTTGCAGGTTCTTTACGGAACAACCAAACCTGTGCCTAAGTGGAGTGTGGATTCCATCCACTCAAAAAATGTTGTATCTATATTGCATTTACTGGTTGCCTTGGCGCGCCACTTCCGCGCCCCTGTCCGCCTTCCCGAAAACGTAAGCGTAAACGTTGTGGTAGTGAAGAAAGACACTCCCAACCAACTGTCTCACAGGTAAATTTTTTGCTGTCATAGATTGTGTTATTTTAAAGTAATGTGTATAGGATACTAATTCCTTCAAACATTATTTCAGGACATTTGTTGAAACCATAACAACTACCTATGATGATCTGGGAATGAAATGTGAAAGAGATGCATTTGATGCTTTGTTTGATCATGCTCCTGATAAGTTGCAAGTTGTCAAGAAGTCACTCATTACTTTTGTTAACAAACACTTGAGCAAAGTGAATCTTGAAGTGATGGACTTGGACACCCAATTCCATGATGGTGTATACTTGTGCCTTTTGATGGGACTGCTTGAGGGTTTCTTTGTGCCTTTATATGATTTCCATCTGATCCCAGAAGATTTTGACCAAAAGGTTCATAATGTATCTTTTGCTTTTGAACTCATGCAAGATGTTGGACTTGCCAAACCAAAAGCAAGACCTGAAGGTAAATAATGTTACTTGTATCATACTTAGTAATTTTTATTCTATTTGCTACTTTCACATTTACATGTTGTTTCCTTTTTCAGATATTGTGAATCTCGACCTCAAATCAACACTGCGGGTTCTGTATAATCTGTTCACCAAGTACAAGAGTATAGCCTGAGAACAGTCTTTAAAACTATTATAAAACATATTAACAAGACCGTGTTTGTGCCTGATCTATATCCTAATAATTTTATTAATATAGAGTATATAATTTAATATTGATATGCTAGTAATGTATGACGGTGCTTTATCGTAACTAAGTATAGAGAAATAAATAAATTTACTAACCATATACTTTTTCATTTAGCTTTCCTCATCGGTCTTCTTAAACGATCTGAAAATGGGCGTCATAAATTCGCAATGAAATTACTTTTAGCAGCCCCCTCTAGGCTGACGATAAAAAGGAATAAACTCAAGAAATCCGGAAAAGAAAACTGCTTTAAATTGAGTTACAAGTTTTTATTTGTAATAAAAAATTGAATACAAGATTATCAATTTATTTTCCAATACACAATATGAAAATACACAAAGTCACGAGTAAAATGTAAAAAAAAATATGATCATAAAGCATTCACAGCATGCTGTGAGTTTCACTCCATGTTAGTTGTCAGTAAGTCAGCATGGTGCAAGAATAGCCCCCTGGTATTTAATGAACTATTCGTGAACGAGGATCAATACAATGTCATAAAACATTTCTATATTTGACAAAAAATAACTGTTGCGTCAACACATTGAACAAATCAGAGGAAAAATAACTATTTCACATCTATAGACATTTTACATTTTTACCTACACTGTCAAACCTATTTTTATTAAAATTATATTGTATTACAAGCAGGAAAAACATTGAGCAAACACAATCTCATAAAGCTGCGTTTATATTATATTCACTAGACAAATTTTTTTTTAAGTATATAATGTTATAAAAGTAAAAAATGTAGTTGATTTTTTTCCTAGACATACACTGTGATATTAGCCGTTTCAATTATTGCTTTCTTCAAGGTGTTTGTTTCACAGCTGTCTAGCTTGATCTTATACTACGGGATATATGTTAATGATTACATAGACCAGTATGTAAACTTTTTACTAATGATGAAACTGAAATATGTTTGATGTGATTACAATATCAAAATAAAACATTACCTATTTTATTCTCATGTCGTAAATCCTCGATTTTGTTAGTATCTACTGGTGTAAAATTAATTGTCTAGTGGTTGTACTTATATAGAACATATAAATTGTCATAGGTAGCTGCCGATATATTGATTAATAAATAATATAGTTACACAACACATAAAATATATTAATCACAACAAATAACTAAGATAGAACTAAGGAATTATTTGGAACAACATGCATAGTATTGCAGTCAATTATAAAACTCAATATTATATTAAAATATATTTCTCTTATAAATGTCTGTTTCAAACAAAAAAAAAGAAGCATATTTAAGGGCATTTGTAACAAAACATAAACCTGTATGTACGTTCTTGGCAATTTACATTGGCAATGCAGTACGTCTATGGGCAGATGAGTAGTTAGCGGTTTAATGTTTCCCTAAATACGATACCATCTAGACTGATGTGGTTACACATTAATCTTAGGGAGCCCTGTACCTATGTACTATAATAGTTGTTATAAGATAAAATATTATACCTAAAATCGCTGCCTGCAAACCGGTTTGCATTACATTTTAATTGACTGGTAATAAATAGGCTCATAACATTTATTCACAATTTTATTTGCTTTCAAGAATAATTTATCTGTGTACTCATCGCCGTACTTAATGATTGGCCTGTGTATAAAATGTTCTCATACTTCCAGTCATATTACTTTTTGATAAAAATAACACTAAGGTGCAAAACATGTCTTGAAATAAATTAAAATTACAATGGATGAATGTACTGTATCATTGATCATGGAACAAACGATGTATTATGTGGGTACCTCAAAAGTACCTTTCAAAGGCATTGTGTCAATAAAATAACATAATGTCTAACACAATGTTGAGTATTTTACAATAATAAATTAATACATATGGATTTATAAAAATACTTCATCTTAAAACCTAATAAAAATAAATGTAAGCATTAATAAAATAAGTACGCGTAATATTGCCATCAATACTAGACAGTCGTCCCTGTCTCGTTACCTAAAAATAAAATCATCGAACTTGCCATAACGACGTAACTAAGTTTAGATAATGAATAATTAAGAAAATCTAGTCCCGCGGCAGCAGGTAACTTTATCCAAATTAAAATACTTTTTTTTTATAAATAATAAGTAATAACATGTTGGAATGTTTGTTAAAAATGCTAGTATTTCAAAACTAATAAAATATTATTCAATCGACAAATAATTATATGGGAGAAAGATGTGATAGCATTCGGCCACGAAATTGTCACGCATCATTATGCGTAGGTTTTCTTGTATCAGATACAAGAAAACCTTTAATTCTAAGGCGTAATCTCCACGGGCGAGATAATCGCGGCGTTAGTAGCCATGCCATCAAATTCAATACAAAGTCTAGTTAAGAATCAATCTCCTGCGATATCGTCGTGACGATAATTTGAAGGCACAACGTGACTATCGCCGCGATTATCTGATCTCTCTGATCAAGAAGATCAATCTGCAGTGTATTCAGTGTGCAACAGAATAAGGACCTCTTTGCAACTATTAGTTTTTTTTGGTTGGTCAGTTAGTAGTACTTCAGTTGGTTTGGTTAAGGTTTTTGAGGTCACAGCTACCAATTTGCGTGAGAATATTATCTTTACGTGGATTCAATATGTTTAAATTTTAACTGATATTTACCACGTGTTCCTATAAGAAATAATTTTCTACCCAATAATCAATAGACTATAAAATACAACTAATATATTATATTAAAACTACCTACCTGTATGTCTCAACTACAACTGTATTATAAATTATTCTTAGTATTACTAATAATGTGCATCTATGATGAATGCATATCAAAATTATGGATATCCTATTTAGGAAGACGTAGAATATAAACATCTTCTAAAAAGTACATCCGCTATCTTGATGTCCAATGTGTTTTAATGCAGTTGGCATCACGAGACTGGCCAAGTGGAACTCTAAGCAATCTAGATTATTGATTGTATTTTAATCTATAGTTAAATTCACTATTTTTAGTCTATTACAATCGCTCAAAGAGATGTCTAGCACAACTACTGTAAAACATTATAACATAATAATATTGAGAATTCCGCGGTCAATGGTAGCCGTTACAAGTTGTTGGGGATACGAGAAACAACAAATCCTGTTACTTCAAGCGACTATTAAGCAAGAACGACATGTGAACTGTTCTTTACACCTTCTACAGAACAGTAATAAAAGAACAAAAAAAAACTCACAAACAAGGTTGTGGTGATACATAATGAGTACAGAACTGCAAGCAGGGGACGATTACAATAACGTTAGTATTCGTTACGTAGGTTTTCGTGACATCGCTGAGAGGTCGAGGGATGTGGATGATTCGCGTCGTAGAATTAGTTTAAGTTTCTCGTCCTCCTCCAAGTCGTCTTCGAAGGACACGGCGCGGCTGATCTCCGTGTGCCCCAGAGCCCGCGACTTCCAAGCCTCTAGCCTCATGACCTGAGAACACGGTATGTTGATGTTATTTATTGTACCAGCGCGTAACTTTGTCGAAAAAACATGCTGATGTGAAAATATAATTTTCTTTACCCATCACTATTATTACCAATAGGTGCATCGAGTTTATTGTGTGTAAATCTTTGTAGGCTTTATCATTTTAGTTACCATTCTCACTATTCTATCTGAAAAATAATACTGTCAACCACCACATTTCCGACGTCCTTACTTCTATCACTGGAGAAGAGTCATTTAAATTTTATTTATCTACAAGTTTAATCTATGATACATCGTCAATGTTACGGTGAACACAATATGTAAGTTTGTAGGAAAAACAGGAACAAACACAGCATGAACAACACAAAACACATGCATGCAGTAGCGCATAACATAATTCAAGCAAGTTGACAATGCCATGACCAGCCACACGGTAAAACAAGTTCTTTTAGCTTCAACATATAAACCAGATAGAGACACCGAGAAAGCATATTAGATGGCTGTCTTCGCCTGTTTCGTACATATACTAACAGTGGCGTAGCTAGTCCTAAAGGGTGGCTCTGTATCAAAATATGGTGGAGACGGGAGAGGGGGGAGTTTTTACCCGACTGCGGCAAAGCTCAAAGGGATTGGTTGTTTTCATTGTAATTTTACTAAGAATTTGATGTTTTGGGTAATATATACAGACGTGGGGGCCCCTGTAGCTAGGGGCCTCCATATAATTATTACGGCGGTAGCTACGCCCCTGTATACTAATAAAACAAACAAATTGGTATAGGGGTCTAGTGTGTTCACCTGCCGAATCCATTTTTATTAAAAGTTTAAATTATAATTTTCTTAAATCAGCGATTTGATAGTTTGTTAAATGGGTCTTAGAGTTATAGATTATTTACAAATCTACCATACTAACTACTATTAAAAAACTAGAGGTAAAATACGTATACCTACATACTGTATTCATTTTCTGTAGGCAGAGTTATAAGATAATCTGTGCGTGTTAACATGCTAAAACAACATTTTACGCATTTAATTCTGGTATTAAGATGGGCGGGCCGGAGGTTGTATGACAAAATGGAACTGAGCAACGACTACTTTATTAGATATTATTATTTTTATGCTGTTGAACGGAAAAAGGGGTTTTTATAACACAAGTGTTCCACTGTTTTAATATAGTCTACCTACACATTGGGAGTAGTTTAGATTGTTAGAATGGAGTAAGCCTGTTAACACACTAGCCGGTAAGATGTTTGATAGTTGAACTTACTCGAGCCATTTCCAGGGCTCAGTGTCCGGAGTGGTGATGGGTGTCGGAAACTGTGCAGTGCCAAACAAAATGTATCAGACATTTTGATAAAAGCGCATCATCATTGTACATACAAACTCTAATACATAAATATATACCTTAACTTTGGTCGGCTGCGCCGGTACACTTCAAATACGAACAATTAATGGTGTCGAATATTTTCTTAAAGAATTACATAGTGAATGATTCCTTCCCAATTGGTTAACCATATTCCGATTATAGTGCACAAAGCTACAATCACAGAATCATTGCAGGTTTGTATTACGAGTATAATCCGTGCGCTCGGGCTAGTCACCGCCTGCGGAATGCGAGCGGTGAGAGGGGGGTGTGGGGCAAGCGGCACGCTCCCCAGTCTGCCGTCGACTGCTGCGGCTGCTACTTGTGTTTATTGTTACGAACGGTCTACTTAAAATGCACACATTATCTCAATATCAAGATGGATCACCCAAAAAAACGATCTGATAAGAATATTATTTATAATGTACACAAGTTTTTTCTCAAGCAAAAGGCGGATAAAGAAAGTATCTAACATAAAATAGATATAAACATAAATAAATTATTATTAATGTTTTTTTCATTTACCCCTAAAACAGTGTTACTATAATATATTTATTATATTATGGTATGTTAGCTATTACAACTAACTGTTTTTAGGGTTCCGTACCTCAAAAGGAAAAACTGAACCCTTATAGGATCACTTCGTTGTCAGTCTGTCTGTCTGTCTGTCAGGCTGTCAAGACCCTTTTTATCAGGAACGCGACTAGGTATCAAGTTGAAATTAATATCAAATACGGTCCCTTGCGCTCTAGAAAAATCAAGCTTCTAAGTCAACGCAATTAAAAAATAAGGTGATTTATTCGACATATTTTGATACTCGCAAATAAATCAAAACCTATATAGGGTACTTTCCGTTGACATAGACACATGAAATTTGGCAAGAAGCAAGGTCTCACAGCACAAGTAAAGGAAAAGTCCAAAAATCGTTAATTTGTAGTTTATTTCTTTTTTTATTATTTATTGCGATTACTAACTTGGAAAACTGACCGTTGCTTATATCTATGTATGAGAGAACATGTTTTTCAACTACAATGTTAAATTTGTTTTTGGGATAAATTCATCCCAACTACGGAACCCTTCATCGTGCGTGGTTCTACAAGCACTTGGCCGGTTTTTTAAATCTAGTCTCAAACTTTGTACTAACTCACAATAGCATGATGTGTATTATCTCAAGATATATCCAACTGCTAAATATCTTATAAGCGTCGTGTCAATTTCGGGCATCCCCCTCGCATACCGCAAGCGGCGCGGCGGTGACTAGCCCTAGCAAGCGGACTTAAACATGGTTCATCAAATATTGAGATAGTAGATGTGTGTATAATATTCAAGAGTTAGTCTTAGGTAAGAAATTATTCTTGTCTAGGACTGACCTTCCCCAAATTACGCTTAAAAACATCGTGAATCGAAATAGTAGTTCAGGAATGTTAAGCAAATTAAACATATGTTTTGCGTATTGCATAACTGCTTGTACGGATTGAATGTCGGTGACTCAGAGAACAATATAGAAGGTTTTTAAAAATTAACCCGACAGATTTTAAGCAGTGCGTGCTTTAAACCATCGAACTGAATAACTTTAACTATGGGACCAAATTTGAAATCGCGAAAAAATAATCAGCTGTTCTATACTAAAGTTTATTCCTACTGTTCTAAACTGTATAGGATAGTTGTTGTTACCCGTGATGTGTTATGTGTTTGACCTGTACGAGTATGTATGTAAATGTATGTCTGTGCCTATGTTCCCTTGTAACTACTAAACGGCTGAATCGATTTTGATGAATGATATGTCGCTAGAATCGTCTTTATTGCGCGAGTGTTACTGGGTATATTAAAATGAATATAAATCAATGAATATAAGTCGTTATTGTTAAGAAGATGCCTCTGCATGAGATTGTTTAAACTTTTTTTCGCGATTTCGAAGCTGGTGCCATTGTAAAAGTTATTTAGTTCGATAGTCTACAGCAGTCCTTAAAGGTTTTCGGGTTAATTTTTAAACACCTTTTATAGCAGTGGTGTATTCCCATCGCATTTTTACAATAATGTACAAAGTGACTCCCACAGACAAAGCGGCGTCGCCGATACAATGACTGAAGCCATGTTATTGCGAGTGATCGACCACACTGTGCCCTCAAACATGAAACGATATAATAATTAATAATCATGATCATCATGTTAGTATTACGTGCTTTTTGTAATTAATATTAATTTCTGTGTATAAGCGTGTTAAAGTTAAATCAAAAAACAGTTTCATCAATCTCAATTTTTTAATTTGTTAGAGAAGCAAAGCGTCAAGACGCGTTATAACATCTCGCTTGTTTTCCCCAAAGGGTTAGGAAGAGGGGTACCTATAGTACTCCCATATTTCGCCAGTTATGTTTAAGTCCCATATAATAAGGGAGCGAGCCTATTGCCACCAACCGGGCATAAATTTAGACTCTGACCTGCTACTGAGAAACGTGCGTTATGTTACTTTTAGGTCGATGCGCTAAGGTAGCACACAAAATTAGAATTTTCTTAGGTTTTTTGCAATTTGCAGGCCAGGGTAAGGTTGTATGTAAAAATGGTTCGATTTGTTTTTTTTTATTTCTTGCACACAAAATATGATTCGATAAGATGATTTTTTACAGAATTATAATCATTAGAATAATCAATCTCAAGTTAGAATTGACCTTGAACATCATGATTTCAGGAAGCGGAATTCAATAGGTTGATTTGAATTTAGAGAGTTGTATTAATGATTATAATTCTGTAAATACTTATTTATTACGGTCGTGAATCATATTTTTATCGCCATACAACCTGATATTGAACAGCAAATTGCAAAAAACGTAAGATAATTTGAATTTCGCGGGATACCCTGGCGCTTTCGCCTTAAATCTGTTTTCAAATTTGTCTTTGCGTAAATCGTGGGTCATTGCAGTGCGACCTTTTTGTTACTAGTGTGTGTGTGTGTGTATGACACAGTGGTATGGAACAAGTATGGATACGTACCTCAGCCTTCAGTTCAGCGACTTGCTCCTGTAACTCACGTACTCTATCCGAGTCGCCGTCCATGTTATTGCGGAGTTCGCCTTCTGTTACCATCACTTCATTCTGGAATGGCACAGTTTGTAACTGAACATAATACTCTTTATTATGTACACCATAAAAATTACAGATATAAATGTTGAAATTTTACATAGGGTGACACAATGGGCGGTCGTCTCGCTATAAGCGATCTTTTACAGACTACCTTTGGATGGATTAAAGGGAGAAGGAGAGACAATACTGGCGGTAGTTAGTGGTGTACCATTTACATATACAATAAATACATACATACATAAAGCAATACACTTATCTATATAAATATATATATACAGGATGGAAACTTTCAGCGGGGCAGTAAGGGGAAGTACCTTATCCGTTGCAGCTACGCGAAAATGGTCTTAGGAGACTATCCTTATCTTTTTGAGAAATTTTGATCTGCATTCACAGATTTTGAAAAAAATGTACAGTCAGCAGGAAAATAAGCAATTTTCACAAAAACTTTTTTTATGCCAATCGATCCTCTTTCTTATAAGGATCAAAAACCTCTATTGGACCCATTGAGGTTTGAGTACTAGAAAAGTCATAAATCGCAAAAAACTTTTCCCATACATTTCGTAAGAAATGATACTCCAACTTAGTTTTTTATGATGGATAAATGGACCGCTACAATGAAGACTGGCCAAAAATAAACAAAAAAAATAAACTTCGTATTTCGAAATCGCATCAATCGAATTCCGTCAATTCGCAAGGCAGTGGATACAAACATAATGATGGTCCTATAACGTGACCACCTCGCAGTCCAGATCTCACGCGTCTACACTTTTTATGTGGCGCTGTTTAAAAATCGAACTTTATAAAAAGGAATACAACAATGTTCAGGAACTCAAAGATTTACTTACCACGAGTCTCCATGGAATTAATCCTAGCACATTATCAGCTGCTACCCACTCTGTAGTAAAGGGAATAAACCTATCGTCAAAACAGCTACCATTCTCAACACTTCATAACTTAGAGCACAAAAGTAAAATTTCTAGGTGAGTCCAAATGTGAAGTTTCAAGTTTTTAATTTTAAGGTGAAATAATACTCAAAGTAGAAGTTATAGTTTTTGTATTTGTTTTTCGATCAGTCTTTTTTGTAGCGGCCAGTTTATCGATGGTAAAAAATGTAAGTTGGAACTTCTCATTTCCTACGAAATGTATGGGAAAAGTTTTTTGCGATTTATGACTTTTCTAGTACTCAAACCTCAATTGGTCCATTAGAGGTTTTTGATCCTCATAAGAAAGAGGATCGATTGGCATAAAAAAAAGTTTTTGTGAAAATTGCTTATATTCCTGCTGACTGTACATTTTTTTCAAAATCTGTGATTGCGGATCAAAATTTCTCAAAAAGATAAGGATAGTCTCCTAAGACCATTTTCGCGTAGCTGCAACGGATAAGGTATTTCCCCTTACTGCCCCGCTGAAAGTTTCCACCCTGTATATACACACAATAATAAACATGAAACAAGAGCAACGAACTATATTATCTAATGATGATGTTTAAGGAGTGAGGAAGTGTTTTTTACCTGAATGAGTGTTTTATTACAGATTTGCGAGGAAGAAAAATATGTAACATGTTCATACTGCATAATGTCTACCAAATCAATCTGCCTAGCCATTTCCCAACTATCTTGGGGTTTAGTCTAGCCGGATCCAGCTGAATACCAGTATTTTACATGGAGCGACTGGGTATCCGACCTCTACAACCCAGTTACTGGGTAACACGATACACCCTTGGTAAGACTGGTTGTCAGACTTTTGGGCTTCAGACTACCCGTAACGACTGTCAAAAATCTATAGCAGGGACCAACGGCTTAAGGTACTTTCCGAGGCACGGAAGGGTCTCGATATGTAATGGATGGTCACCCATCCACGAACTGACCTCGGTAAGCGTAGCTAGCTTAACCCTCGACTCGTGCGGCTGTTTTTATTTAGCCACGAAGCCCTATATATATAATATCTATCTATACAAATAAAAATGAAATGCTGCTTGTTGGTAAGCGCATCACTTAAGACCAAATTGGCTATTTTTTTAAGTGAAAACTTCAGCGCGTTGAGCGATAAGTTTTCACTTCGACGTTTTAAGTTTTTCTTCGTTCATAATACGAACGTTAATTTTTATTTTAAAATAAAAATTGGACAAGTCTGCCCGAAAATGTTCCCCAGATTCGGGAAAAACAGAACGTATTTTTTTTGTATGAATTATTGAAATTTGGTCAGGACAACGATTGTCGGTTCAACTACGAGTAGTTGTGAATAAAATCTATGTTGCACCAGAATTCAAACCACATAAACTTATTAAGTTACATTTAAGATACAGCGTTTATTTTGATACTATGGCGACAGGCGGCATCGTTCTGTGTGCTAATCAAAACATACTGCCACCATCAATCCTTTTGGCAAGAAATGAAATGAAATCGTTTATTCTGTAAGTAGGATATCGGAATCACTTTTACACGTTATATTAAAAAGTAAAAAATAAGCTAGATGTAGGCGACATTTCCTATCTGACTACCCCTGAGAAGAAATGGCGAAACAAACTCAGGGGTCAGTCACTTTTAAAGCCCAGACATAATCTTGGTCAGATCATGTGAGGACCATGTAGATCTGTGTCTGAAATGGTCTTTTGAGGAAAGAACCACACAAATTTGAGTGGACCTGTCCAATCAGTGCAAGCATTTGTCAGTAATCGTGCAGCTCGACTCAAGACTTAAGGAGCTCAACGACTCGACGAACAATACAAAAGAAAGTACATTAGGGTAGGCCACCATTAAAACTGAGAAAAAGCAAAAAATAATAGGAAAATATTTAAAGAAAATGAAAAAAAGTGATTTGGCAATAGAGGGACTACTGTTATTCTTCAAATTTTCAAAGCAATGTTAGTATGTCAACTTACCTTTAATTTACATTCAGACACTTCTGTTTCCAGCTCGGCTATTCTCTGAGCGTCCTCCATGTTTCGAATGTTCGCCTGCATGGAGTCATATTTAGCCTGTTGAGGTAAAACGGTCATTAAAATGCGAGTGATTATTGATGAGATGCCAAAAAGAAAAAATAAATAATATGGTGCCAGTAATGTATGTACAGACGTCAGCACATCAAGCTACTACAATCTGTCAAATTACTTTAAAAGATTTTCAACTTTATCGTTAAAGCTTAAGGTTGATTGGGAAAATTTGACAGTTTCGGGTAGCTTAATGCTGGCGCCTGTACTTAATGCAATGAGCAACACAAGACAGTAATATTTTAGAGTTTTAGGCATTTCTGCCGGAATACTTGGTGAAATCGACCAACACCAGGTTAGGGTTTTAACTTGTATGATACGCGCGTAACATTAAAAAAAAAAAGAAAAAAAAACCTTGAATTGTCGAAGGGTTAGGCAGAGGTGTACCTATAGTAGGTATACCCACATTTTGCCAGTTATATTAAAGTCCCATGTAATAGGGGGCGAGCCTATTGCCATTGATCGGGCACAGATTCAGACTCCGGGCTGCTACTGAGAAATTACTGATGTAATGTGACGTCAGAGCGTGCAAAAACGAGCGTATCAATTTTTCCCAAAAGACCTTACAAAGATCGAGATTTCTTCTTAGGACTGACTCAATCTCAAGTTTTTCAAACATTCATGCTGCATTTATATTAATGGATATTTAAAAGAATTTATGCCCGATTATACATGAAATATATATATATATATATATATATAGACGCATTGAGAACTTCATCATTTCTGAAGAAGTCGGTTAAAAAAAATCAAGCTATAACAATTAATAAGCATTAAAAAAAAAACAAACCAAAAATGTTATGACCAAAAAGTCGTACCATGAACACCATGTCATGAAGAAAAGTAAAAAAAAATTGTATCTACCAACATTTATGCTCACCTTGCTCTCCAGGTCCGTGTATTTGTGCTGGAACTCTCTCTGGCGCGTCTGCAGCGCCCTCTCACGTTGAAGCGCGGCGTCGAGGTTTTCGCGAAGAAGACGAGCTTCCTCGTCCTGACGACGAAGCTGGTTCGTCGATACTTGCACCTGGGTTTCTAGCTCCATTACCTGGAAATAGTGTTTGTATTAACGAAGGTGACCGACATCGACGGCTTGTAGCCTGAAGAATTGCCAATCTTACTGTGGATCCGCAGCTGTAGCCCGCGAATTTAAATTTTCTTAAGTTTTTTGCTAATTGCAGGTCAATGTCAGGTTGTATCTTGATCAAAATATGATTCGCGACCATAAAAGATTTCTTTATGTATTTAAGTTAGATTTGTTCCCCAATGTCACGATTTCATGAAAAAGTCATTCAATGGAACAAATCTAACTTAGAGATGTATTAATGATTCTAATTCTGTAAATACATAATTATCTGTTATAGTCGCGAATCATATTTTGATCAAGATAAAACCTGACTCCAAACTAGCTGTATAATCTGTTTATAAACTGAATAATCCCTTTAGAGTCATCTAACCACAAAAAAAGATGGAGAAAAATACCGACTGCTCAATAGTTGGCTGTATAAAAAATAAAACACCTCATTACGCCATTACCTTTAGTCTTAACTCCTTAAGCTCGGTCAGCGCCTCGACTTCCCTTATCCTAGTGGTCATAAGTTCCTCCTCCAATTTCTGCATGTCTGCGGAGCGGCCTTCCCAGGCGCGCAACAACTTCTTAGGCGTCGCCATTATATCGGACACCACGTTGGACTGTACTGGCGCGGCTGGGGCGTCTTGCCTGTGCTCCTGAACACATACATAACATATAAATACTATTTTTGATGTGTAACATGTTTCCTTTCGCTTCCTGTGGGAGTGATTCCGTGAAAAGGGACGGAAGTGTGTAACAGGAAGTGACAGCTTGAACAATAAGTAAGTACTTTATAATAGCATGGAATTTGTGTTCTCATGAAATTAGTAAGTAATATATAGATTGTAAGTAGGTCTAATTTAAACCATTTGACGACCACTAGTAATGAATAATTATTGGAATAAATATTTATCAGTGATGAGCTTTTTAAAATTTTGAGGTTAATTTCTGTCGGTGCTCAGTTGCTTATTACCAAGGCGAGATGTCAGATGTTACACATCATATGCGACTACTGTAAGGCTCGCTCCTTTTTTTATTAAAAAAATGTGGGTACAACTCATCTATCCTAAACAAAAACACAATTTAATAATAATTATAATGGACAAATGTGCGGTTATGCATGTAAAGCGAGGGAAGATTGTGGAATCCGTGGGAACCCAACTCTCGGATTCCATAAACCTTAGAGCCCTCTCCGCATCCGAAACCTATAAGTATTTGGGTATGTCGGAAGCGTTGGGCATCAATGTTACTGACATGAAGCAATCGTTGAAGGAGCGCTTCTTTGGCCGCCTGAAGAAAGTATTTAATAGTCTTCTGTCAGGCGGAAACAAGGTGCGCGCCTTCAACGGTTGGGTCATGCCGGTTTTGATGTACTCTTTCGGCATACTCAAATGGACTCAGACCGAACTCGACGCCCTGGATAGGAGGGTTCGTACGCTGCTGACTGCATATCGAATGCATCACCCACGGTCCTCGGTAATGAGACAGTATATCCCGCGTAAATGTGGAGGTCGAGGCTGTTAAAACGCTAAGACCTTCCACAATCGCGAGATATGCAGTCTCAGGGAATATTTCCTAGAAGCCGACGTGGGGATGCATCGAGATGTAGTCGTGACAAGGGCCTCACCCCACTCTCCTTGGCTACAGAGAACTGGCGCAAACCTGTAGTGCTTGACACTAACGATCGCAGGGAGGTATGGCAAAGTAAGGAGCTTCACGGATGCTTTTTCCGGGCCCTACATGAACCCGATGTAGACTTTTTAGCGTCCGTAGCCTGGCTACGTTTCTGTGACCTCTTTGGGGAAACCGAAGGTTTTGTCTGTGCAATTATGGACGAAGTTATTATGACGAAGAATTACCGGAGATTTATTGTGAAGGACGGCACGGTTGGCGTGTGTCAGGCATGCCACCGTCCGGGAGAATCAATCGGACACATTATCTCCGGGTGTTCTCGTCTAGCTAACGAAGAGTACCTGCATAGACACAACCTTGTAGCCAGGATTATCCATCAGCAACTTTCTCTGAGATACCGCCTTGTGGAATCGGAGGTGCCGTACTACAGGTATGTGCCCGACCCAGTTCTCGAGAATGGAGATATCACATTGTACTGGGACCGATCCATCATCACTGACAGGACTATTGTTGCCAATAAGCCTGATATAGTGGTGGTGGATCGAATAGAGCGGCGCACAATGATTATTGACATAACGGTCCCTCATGACGGGAACCTCGTGAAAGCCGAGAAAGATAAACAAATCAAGTATCTTGACTTGGCTCGCGAGGTTGTCGACATGTGGGATGTGGACTCAGCAATCATTGTGCCGATAGTTGTATCAGCCAATGGCTTAATTGGCAAGAGCCTCGACCAACACCTAAGGAGGCTCTCGTTGGGCAGCTGGATTAAGGGCCTGATTCAGAGAGCGGTACTTCTGGACACGGCTCGCATTGTTAGGAGGTTCCTCTCTCTGGAGCCCTGACCACCGGTAGCTTGGACCTTGTTCCCGATACCGGTGGGCTACTATTTTTTATAGTTTTAAATGTTTTTATTTATTTTTTATATTCTAATATTTAAAAATGTAATTTATATATGTATTAAATGAAATAAAGGAGATTATAATGATAAGAGTAAACGTCGATGACTGTGCTAGTACTAACTGTGTGACAGACACACATGACTTCACGCTTATATTCCTCAAAGGGTTAGGCTGAGGTGTGCCTACAGTACATCAACGTTTCGCCAATTGCATTTAAAATAGGCCTATTGCCATCAAACGGGCATAAATCCAGAATCCGGGCTGCTACTGAGAAATTCCAGATGAGAAAACTCAATACCTAACACTTTTTACGACCCGGACTGAACTTAGAACCTCATGGTAAGCAGTAGCGCTTGGGACCACTGGAACAGTGAGGAACCCTTAAGATACTTTGTGAAATAATCAGTTCGAAAGCCTCTATAGTTGCAAATTTTTTGAATAATGTGTTGATTATCAGTGATCGGAATAGTTGAGCTAAGATACCTAAAGTTCTAAGAACAAAGTCAAAAAAAGTGGAGACATCCTTACGACAGTTTTTTTTTTTCGGAATATTTCTTCCGAGTATCACGTTTCTTTCCGTTGATAAGTCCGAACATAAGCAATTAATGTAATAATAAATGTGTTTTTACTTGTAGATGTCGCTGCCAAGCTTCAGATATCTCCGTCACGCGTTGCCGCAGATCTTTCAATGATAAATTAGCTTCAGCCTCGCGTAGCTTCACAGCAATTAACTCATCCTGAAAATAATGTTCAATTGTTTTACGTACATACAAGAGCAAGCAGTATTTACAGAAACTATAATAGATGGTAAACTTTATAGTTCGTGTATGACCAGCAGCCTTAGCACGACGCATTCTATTTCTACTCTACTGTAGAAGAGAAATCGTTTTGTCTACATTTCTCAGTAGAAAACTGTAAACTGTCTACACGGAAACGTCATTTTTGTGTACTCTTCCGTCGACAAAACGCTTCTCTACTCTACGGTTCTCGTGCTAAGCCGGCAGATGTATGAACGTAAACGAAGCAAAAGGTGTATGTAAGGAGCGTAGCAGGTGGCGTTCTATAGTTTCTGCCTACCCCCATGGGAAGATGACGTGAGTTTATATATGTATGTATGATAGATGGGTCAGTTTACATTTAGTTTCAACAGAACTCTACATGTCAAACCTTTATTGAATATCTAATGTAGCAATTTTACAAAAAGAAGACTTGGACGTTACTGAGTCAAAGAACATCGCTATTTATTTATTTTATTAGGTTCACCAACAATTGATTACACTGATATAAAACATAATACATTTTTAAAAGTAACCACACCGTGCATCAGTTATTTATAGGTAAACACCACATGCATGAAACAATGAATCAGAGAAATAAGCTAACTTATTACTTAGTAATAAGCGCTAACATTGTAACATTGGTAAAAAGTTATACAAAATTAAAATGTATGAAATTCCGATTAAAAATGATAAAATTGATAAAGGTTAAATTTAATATTCTTTGACATCATAACATAAGTTGGTAAGAATTAAATTAAAATGGTTAAAAATTGATAAATTAAAAACATTAAACCAAATTCATAAAGATTATTAACATCGGCAAATAGGGGCTATGATGAGTTCATCAAGAAGAACAATAATACCTTAATAATTGTAAGTATTTGATCAGAGGTATTTGTCAATTAATCAACAGACTAGCTTCTGCCTGCGATTTCATCCGCCTGAGATTTCTTGTTCCCCGACCCCGTCGCATCGGATTGCCTGCGCGCGCTATTGTTCATTCTTACTTTTTTTGTTTTTGCTCGGCTCATATGAGTCCTAGCGTGAAGAATTGGGCTATCATCTGCAAAAATATTTTTCCAATTCGACTGGCAGTTCCAGAGATTAGTGCGTTCAAACAAACATCTTTTTTTTCTGGTAATGCTTAAGTTGGTATTGCTTAGGTTGTCAAACTAACGACTGACATAGATCTATGAATGACAACCGGGACCAACGGTTTAAGAGGAGGCTCCCGATTTTTATGTTAATTTGCATGAATATTCTGAAACAGTCATACATACAAGCAAAATGAAACTTTAGTATATGATTTATAGGATCTTTTTCTTTCCATGTTGAAGACAGTTACGTAATTGCAATACTCGTATTTTCTCTCTATCATTTTTTTATTCGAAAATCATGACTTTTTTAAGGATAATTCTAAAAACAAACAAGATTGTTTAGCTGTTATGTCTAAAATAAATATTCACAGCAAGAAAATATAGTTTATTATCCCGACCCAAGATATTTTTTCTCTAGATCAATTATTACTTTAGTTATAAACGAAATAAGAATTGATACTTACGCTATTTAGTTTCGTGCTTGATCACGATCAAAGAGCGCACGCGATATTCAACTTTATTACTGATGTATTAGCGTTTAGCACATAACGGAGTGGCAGGGAGCGAGGGGCGGTGCTTGCGTTCGAAATTTGATTTATTACTGCCTGACCTTAACATGTTTTGCGAGACAGAGGGTTCTTGATATGTAATAGATTAACATTACCTGCAAATGAGCCACGTTATTATCAACTCGCTGCCTCCTCAAACTCTTGTTTTCGTTCTCCAGTTCGGTGATGCGGGCTGTCAGTTCCCTCTCAGCGGCCTCTCGTTCGGCCGCGTGAAGTCTTGCGCGAACCAACTCCCTTTGAAGACAACGGGCCAATTCTTCGCCTTTCTGTGTACTACCACCTTCTATGCCTTCTAGGGATGACTGCCGTGAGTTGTTCTAAAAATGGGGCACATAGACTAGTGGATTTTTTAATAGTATTGTAGCTTCTAACAGGGAGTAGTCAGCGAATGTTTATTTATTTAGTTAGGGAAAACAAACAGTAGTATATTAAAAATAAACGGAAATAATTTAACTTAACAAATATACGACCCACTACATTTTCCACAGATTACAGCCAAACTTATGGCAAACGTTTTACTGTAGTCAGGGCAAAATCAATTAAATGAACAAAAGAAACATTTATCATTGTAGGTGGATTGGTAGTTGAAAGAAAAGTAGATTACGCACCTTGCTAAAGTGAGTAATTAATGCACTCGTGTTAACATAACACTCGTGCATTAATAACTCACTTTGCGCTCAGTGCAACAAGTTACAATTTTCGTTTGGTTTTTACGACTTGACAAAACATCGAGATTTCTTTAGTATATGTAAGTTTAATACTAATGTATTATACACAAAAACCTTCCGGAATAAGTTCTCTAAATGATCAAACACACCGCATCAAAATCCGTTTCGAAGTTATGAAGATCAACGCGATGACACAGACAGACACGAAAAGCTACTTTAATTTATAATAATGAATTAGATCATACAAAATAATCGTGGTGTTTACGTTAATATCATGTAGATAACACTGTTCTTCACCCTATAGTTAACATAATCATATGCGTTTACTACTCCATTGTTCAATACCCCTTACCTCAGCGATGGTCATCTCGAGGGAACGTATCTCGTCCTGAGCGACGGCCAGCCGTTGTTGCGCGTCCACGTTAGCCCTCCTCAGAGCCTGCACCTCCCGAGCCAGCGCGAAGGTTTCCTCCTCTCCCTCCGCTAAGTCCACTTGACCCCTTACAAGCCTTTCAGCCAATCCCGAACTTTCCTTTTCGAGCAGTTCTACTCGTTGCTTCAACAGACGATTTTCCTGACGCAGGCACTACAATAAATACCAGGTTTCCAAGAATATAGACATTCAGTTGTTAATAAAAATTAATAATCACGTGCATTTTCTTACATTTGATTACCGATCCTTATGTTTTCAGAATTTATGAATATTAGCACTACGGCTCGGATGACGGTGATAAAATGTTTGATTAGTTTCGTTAGTTCATAACCTCACGCCTAAAGAAGGCCACGCAGACGGTAACCCTAAAATATTTAATATGTATCCTTACCCTCAGCACCGCTATATCACTTTGCTCTTTAGTTTTGATAACCGTGTACTCTTTCTCAAGCTTTTTCATCTTCTTTGGGTTGACTTTGATAGAATACGCGAGGTTCATAAAGATGTCTTGATCAGCTTCTGCTTTCGACGGCAGTTCTTTTTGTATGTACTGTAAATATGGGAAATGAAGGTGGTTTTTGTCAGTAGAAGGCATGAAGTAAGAACAATAGGTCACTGATGTGCACATTATGTTCACTGCACCGGAACAAAGAAGCAATCAATGCAGTCAGCTGACAGCTATTTGATTGATTGCAGATTTGATGTGGATTGACATTTTTTTTTTTTTAATTTGACGTTGTTTGATATTGAACGAACACTGATGATCAATCGGATACCGGTTTTCGATTGAGTAACGGAAAGTTAATGATCAGTCAACTATCTCAACGATCAGTCGATCAATGAGTGGCATTTTATCAAAGCATTCTTCATTCGGCGGAAGCTGGGTGACTTACCAACTTAATGTGTCGTGATCACATAGCTATGTGTATTAGTACTCTAATTTTATTACTTCAAGGTAAGACCAACTTCACAATATTGAAGTGAAAACTTTTTAGGCGCTCCTTGCGCCCTTTGTGAACAATGGACTGAACCGTCACGCTCGGGTCGGTAAAGCTGAATCGGGTATGGTCGGCTTCAGTCGTAAGTTTACACGTCTATCGTGTGGTCATAAGCACACTCTTTTTAGGGTTCCGTACCCAAAGGGTAAAACGGGAACCCTATTACTAAGGCTCCGCCGTCTGTCTGTCTGTCCGTCTGTCACCAGGCTGTATCTCATGAACCGTTTAATTATTGTACTCATGAAAGTAGTAAGTACTACATAGATTGTCAGTAGATGGGGTCGAACTTCGACCAGTGGGCGATGCCTAGTAATGAATAATTATTTCAGTATTAAGCTTTTGTAAATTTTGAGGATAATTTCTGTCGCTGGTCAGTTGCGTATTACCAAGGTGAGATGTCAGATGTTACACATCATATGCGACTACTGTAAGGCTCGCTCCTTTTACAACTCGATGTGCCATATTTACTGATTATACTTCACTCACCTTTAATATACTTTCCATGTCCAGCGAAAGCAGATCATTCTTGCCCACTGTCAGCAAGGCGAGGGCTACCTTGAATACTATTTCAATTCCTTCGGATAGAAATACGTCCATGATTCGGCAAGCAAGCGGCAACGTTAGTGTTGTAGTGAACAGGGTGAGGAACCAACTACTAGCATACAGGGATGTGTTGAAACTCTGTAAATAATCATCATTATCAATTTCATCAATCCATCATCATTGACTAACGTAGACAGAGTACGTAATATGTACTCTGTAATATGTATTCCTCATTGTCACATTATGGTTTGTCTATTGCTATATTATAGCAATAGACAAACCATAATTTGACAAGGACACACTTATTACATCCAGTAGTAAGAGTAAACGAGATAGAAATATATTTTCTTTATCTGTTTCGCGTATGCAAACTTTTTGTCTAACATTAATTGTCAGCCAACAACTGGGGCCCGACAGAACGGCTGTCACGGTACGATTTCTTTGGAAAGGATCACACAACTACATTAGACAGTACCAGTTTACAAGTAACTGACAAAGACCATCGCTATCTCTTTAGGTATACGCTGACCGATAATCTATACAATATGAATACTGTGCGTTCAGTATAACTTGACGCGTGACGCGATTGGTAGCACTGAATTTTGCAGTCATGTGATTGGTAGTTCTGTTCTATCAGTCGCCATTTTGAATCTATTAGTATTGAAACTGAGACTGCAAAATTACTACTCTTTTTTATGGCTTCTTGCGGTTTGCACATTTAGCCAGGGTCAAGTAAAATTAGGTACCAAGTACAAAGTTTGTTTAAATAATGATGAAATTAATAATATTCAATGCATGATAGATGTTATCTCCGTTCGCCCGCTCACCTTGAGTTTCAGTAAAGACGTGGCACTTTACTGAGACCTCACGCGGACTTCTTGAGAGAATTTGAAGTGATGTTGCACTGTTTTGTTTTGCGTACACTAATGCACGTTCACGAACACTTAATGGTTAATAATCCACCATTATTACACATTAATATTCAGCTAAACACAAATAATTGAAAAAAAAAAACAAAACTGCTAAACATGACGCTTCACTTTCCCGCCAAGAAGTCCTCTTACTAATCTTGCTACCAATCGCGTCACGCGTCAAGTTATAGTCAACACACTATAATCTATCTACTATAACTAAGTAATCCTATGGACTTCAAATGAGTCCTGACAAGAGAACACTGAGCTTGACTGAACTGTGACCGCCTTTGAGGACAACAGTAAGCCACAAGTTCCTGTTACAGAAATATTACCCGTCGCATGTCCATATCAAAATCGGTTTGTGGTTTTTGTCCAACATCTGACCACCACTTTTGTTGGTAGTAAAGTTTGAAATCTGGCCGCGGTGACACGCGGATACAGTAAGTGAGCGTGTGTGCTGTACGATTGTATTCCATTCAACCTATCCATCAGTCAGTTTCAAGGTTTACTCTTTGTTGTTACGTACTGTATATATTCACTTTATTTTTTTTGTCGTTGTTGTCCCACTGCTGGACAAAGGCCTATCTACTCTCCTTCCACCTCTCTCTATCCAAAGCAGCCAATGGCCAATCATTGTTGAAGGAGTCCAGCTCATCCCGCCATCTCCGTCTGGGCCTGCTGCGATGTCGTTTCCCATTAAACGGGGCCCCACTAGGTCCCGATATTCACTTTAGTTTGTTTATTTGTCCAAGTATTCGCGTTATTTACCTGGTTAGTACAGAATATACTCTGTACTCATTGAGAGTTCATTGTGTGTTAGCGAATTACTCCAAGTGCAGCATAGCATTAGCTATTGTGTGGTAAACGCACCTGTGATTGGAAGTGCACGTGCAAGTCGGGTAGCAGCTCTTGGACAAGGTTCTCTAACTGAAACATGCAGAGGCCCAGCTCTGCCATGCTCGGCTTAAACATGTCGCGCATTCGATGCTGTTGCATTATCTTAACTAATACTGCAAAGGCTTCCTCTTCCGGCATCTGTTTGGAAAACATATGAATATTTGTTTTTAAATAATTCGTTCTCATAAATGTATTAAAATTAGAAGCACGTGACAACAACTATAGTTTTAAGTAAGAAAGTAAGGATGGATATAATGCTTGTACACATTGCAGCGACTTTGATTGCCGGCGATACGCTGGCGATTTCAAAATCTCACGTCCACCCACAATATGACCGCCGATTTTCTAATTTTTTGTGTGGATGTGAGATTTTAACATCGCGATCAAAATCGCTGCGTGTGTAGCGAGCATAAGAAAACAGGCAGACCAAGGATGGATTGATTGTGTGAAACAAGATATGGCTAGGATGGAAGTGAACACTAAGATGGGGGCTAGTAGAGATTTATGGAAGGAATAGACGTACTACGCCACCTGAAATAAATTAGGATTAGCAGAAAAAAAACAATTTTGTTCTAGCGTACAGTCGCGTTGAGTATCTGAATTATTATTGCATAGATAATATCACTATTTTTAATAATTGTTTTGGGAAATTTACATGTATTATAATTGCTCATAGGTTCCTACAGTACCACTTAAAGACAAAGTCCTTTGTCTTGCACTGAGAATACTGAGATCTACAAAAGACATGGATTTTTCTCATCATCACATAAGCACAGATCGCGCGGAAATATGGCACGTCAAGTTCTAGAAGAAGTGCCATCATTCATCATCATAATTTCAGCCGAAAAACGTCCACTGCTGGACAAAGGGCTCCCCCAAGCACCGCCACTTTGACCGGTTCTGTGCTTCCCTCACCAGCGGAATCTTGCGACCTTCACAAGGTCATCAGTCCACCTTGTAGCAGGCCTTCCAACGCTACGTCTTCCGGTACTTGGTCGCCATTCCAGAACCTTCACTTGACGGCACTCTTCTAAAGAAGTGTCACTCATACATATTATGGACAGGGCACGGAGATACCTCGGCGGGCGATGCAAAATAGTCAACACATGCCATACAAACCAAGCGTGTCACCATTGACTCGCACTACCTACACAAATTACGTTAACTAGAAACTGATGACTTTGAAGGCGGTCCGTGACTGAAGTTGTCCTCTCAATGTGTAAATATGAATATGAACGCTCGGGCACTGTGTATTATGAAATGTTTCGAATAAAACTAACCTGCATAAGTAACAAGCCGACGATGAACCCAGAGCCTTGGCAATATCCGACTTCGCGATCATGTAACGAGTATGCTTTCATCACGTTAAACAAAGACTCTTGTCCAAGACCATCCTTTTCTTTGAAGAAGTCATGTTCAGGGTATGTCCGTGCTATGTCACGACGGATCACCTTCTCACACGCAGATTTCGCCTGGAACAGACATTAGGGTGGAAATAGAAATCAACAACTGTTTGCGAAGCATTGAAATCTAGTTTTTGAAAGGGTAATCAATTCAGTCGGCATGAGTTTGACAGTCTGCTGTTTGTGTTTATCTGTCTATGTGTTGTTCATTCCTATTTAAAATATTTGTACTTTCCTGATAAATTTATGAATATTATAACAATCATAAGGAGGTTATGGTGATTCCAATCTATTATAGAGGTTTTAATTGGATTTCACTTGTTTATGATGCATTTATTTTCTACAAGTGTCATTGTGATTACAGTAAACAAAGATTTAGATGATTTTTTAGATTCAGTCTCAAAATGCTATTCTATTAGCAACAAAAGATAGTGATAGATATGATCATTCGACTGATATTTTCTTTTCCCCGATTCCAACGGTGGCAATCCCAATAGATCAATTAGAAAATTATTTGGGACTTGGTAATAAGAATCTTGTTTTAAAGGCTATTTACATATTCTATTATGTAACAATACTAACTTTCAGGAGCCTGGATCGTTGGTCTAATGGTCGGAAGCGCTACTGCAAAGCACGAGGTCCTGGGTTCGATTCCCAGGTTGGGGAAACTGATATTGGGTGTTTCCATTAAAAATTACCAGGAGTCTGGATTGGTGCCCGGTTGAAGGCAATAGGTGCGTCACCTATTACATGGGATTTAAACATAACTAGCGATATGTGGTTTACTATAGGCACCCTCTGCCTAAACCTTTAAGGGAATACAGACGTGATGTTTGTGCTATGTTACTAACTTTTATATACGAAGCGTAGAGCTTCTTCTCAGGGGATGTGTCGACCCCAGCCAAGAGTTGCCACACGATGCCTCTGAAATGATGCGGCACTCCTTGACGCACCAGATCCCTTACGAACTGGTTTCGTCGCTTCCATTCGGTCTCCCAGTTGCTGACGATGCGTCCCCATAGACTCCACAAGTCTTCTTCGCCGTTGCCACTGGTACTAACTCGCGCCTCCGCGTCATGGCTCGAGCTTGTAGCTGTAGACAAAAATTAGACTTACTCCCAAATACTTTATTTAAATATAAGATTCTTTTTCCGTACCTCAAAAGGAAAAAACACAATCCTTATGTATAGAATCACTCGTTTGTCTGTCTGTCTGTCTAGCTAGCTGGCTGTCTGTCACAGCCAATTTGCTCCGTATCTACTGGACCGATTAAGTTGAAATTTGGTCTATGACCCAAAAACGAACGTGTAACGTAAATAAATGAATTTTGAATATGGGGAATCAATTTTGGGGAACAAATTAGAAAATTTAGAAAAAAAGGTTTGCAATCTAACTGTGTGACATATCAAATGAAAGGGCTTGTTAGGATTTGGGATATAACTTTTTTTATAATTTCAAAATAAATACATATAGTGATGAAAATTGACCCCCCACCCCATCTCTGAAACTACTGAGCCTAAAACATTGAAAATATACTGAAAATAGTTCTATACTTATAGGTTACAGGAAAACCTATAAGAAGTCTATGGTCTTAAAATAACATGGTAAATCTCTTAATATTGTGCGTACAAACTTACATTTGCAGTTGGAATGTATGAGGGACCATGTTTTTCCACAACAATGTTGAGTTTGTTCTTTGGATAAATTCATCCCAACTACGGAACCCTTCATTGTGCGTGGTCCGACACGCACTTGGCCGGTTTTTTAAGTATTCCTGAGGCATTAAAGACACGGACAGACTTACACACTATTCTTGAGTGGTGCCTTCAGTTTGTGGGACAATCAAATTAAAATAATACATTTTGTTTATAGGCTGCTATAGTACTGCACTGACCTTAAATTGAAAAAAGAAAGCAGGATGATGAATAACCAATTTATGAATGAAGCTCATCATCTGCCTAGCCTCTTCCCAACTATGTTGGAGTCGGCTTCTAGTCTATCCGGATGCAACTGAATACTAGTAGTTTACATGGAGCGCCTGCCTACCTGACCTCCACAACCCAGTTACTGGGTAACAGGATACCCCTTGGTAAGACTGGTTGTCAGACTTTTGGGCTTCTGAGGACCCGTAACAACTATCAAACATCTACAAAACTGTAGCTATACCTGCGATGTGTGACTGTACGCTGACTGTTGTTCACATGATTTAACAAACAAAGCAAAACTGAAACCTATTATTGAGACATTGAAAAATTACTGCCTTATTTCCGATTCTTTCTGCAATTCTTAACAAATGCAGCGAAATTAGAGCCTTATTACACAAGAAAATTTTTATTCATGTAAATTGTTCATACTTCATACAAATGTATTTACGTAGTCAATGCGTCACTTAATTAGGCTACATTTGCATTACTCTCACGTTAAAATAATAACCCACCTAATGATAAGTTTTCTAGGACACAACTTATGTAAAATTCGAGCACCGTTTTGGTTTCATCATACAAATTGTTTGGATCGTTCATTTTTATAAAACACTGTATTTACAAGATGTATAAGTTATAGTACATAATATCTGTGCTATCATCGCTAGTTACTTACTGATAAGAGATAACAATCTGACAGTTGTATTCAGTCAACCAGTTTGGAATTGAATGAAATAAAGCTTTAATATTTTATTTAACTAAACTTAAACGTTTACAGCCAAAAAATATTAAAGATGAATTATAAAAACCTTCTTGATTGCCCAATGTTTAATTAGAAACATACTAGTTTTAGAAAACCTAGTATCTTCATTTGAACGAATATAGTTTCAGAACGGGTGTCACAGATAATGTCACGTTCAGTAAAATAAACAAGATACCTAGGTACCTCTAAAGACATTCAATTATTTACGGGTACTGCTAAGAGTTATTTTACCGTTACTTGAACAACTGGCGGATTACAAAGTCGTGAGAGTATAACAGTTTTTATTAATTGTTTATGGAAAGAAGTAGGTCACAAAAATGTATCCATTCATTACAATGTACATAAGCCCATCATTTTGCAAATAGTTTAATGGATAACTTTGTGTTTATTGCAATTTAGAGCTTAAACTTGTGCTAGTAAGGTTCATAATAATACTAGCTGCTGTCCATGACTTTGTAAACAACCTGCTTTAACCCAGGCTTCGATGTAGATTAAAAATAAATATCCGTTTTAAGACGCTGACAACAGCTAAACCGTGGTCACTGTCAGACTGCACACAAAATCATTTTTTTTTTATCGTGTTTAGATATTTATACTCATCAGATCTGGAGAGTATCGCTGGCTAATTTAATTTGATCCTGCATAATAAAGCTGAAGTGTTTTTTTTTGAACAGCGCTAATTTCTGGAACTATCAGTCCGATTTGAAAAATATTTTTGCATTTGATAGCCCAATTTTTGAGGAGGGCTATTTAACATCTCGCTAGGATTTTTAGGAGCCGAGCAAAAAGAAAAAAGTAGGAAAGAACACTAAGCGAAAACAAAGTAATAGCGCGGGCAGGCGATGCGATGCGACGGGGTGGGTCGGGGGAACAAGAAATTTCACGCGGACGATGTCGGGGCCATAAGGTAGTATCTTATACAGGTAAATTTGTTTGTTTGTAGGTAATCTCTGGAAGTACTTCGATTACGATCCGATTACAATTACTTTTTCTTGGACCGACTTCCAAAAATGAGGAGAATATAGGTAGTATGTTTTTTTATGTATGTTCACCGATTTCTCCGTCAATAGGACCGATTTTGAAACTTATTTTTTTGTTGAAAGGGTATGCTCTCGAGGTGGTCCCATTGTCACCAAATCTGGTGACCGGATCCCATGAAATCGAGGGACATCCTCAAATTTTATAGGTATTACTAAATTGGGTATGTTTTATAATAACTCGTGCGTTTATTCTCGGAAAGCACCATTTGGTGAAGTGGAACAGATGATGAAGACCACAGATGGCCACCGGAACTACTTAATAATAAGTATTTCACGGGCTGCGATTCGATTAGGTACTTTAATAATTATGGTTGCTAAGCAATTTATGCTCATCACAATGCATATGGTGAAGTGGAGCTGATGGTTCTTACCAGGAGATCTCCTAGACAATTAACGTCCCTGCAAAGTTTTTTTTCACTAATAAGAAGATACACTTTTACCGTGTGTCATAATTATGTTTTTTTTTATTTTCTATTTTTTTTTTCCTTTTTATGGTTCCGTATCCAAAGGGTAAAACGGGAACCGTATTACTAAGGCTTCACCGTCTGTCTGTCTGTCCGTCTGTCACCAGGCTGTATCTCATGAACCGTGACAGTTAGACAGTTTAAATTTTCACAGATGATGTATTTCTGTTGCCGCTATAACAACAAAAACTAAAAAACAGAATTAAATAAATATTTAAGGGGGCTCCCATACAACAAACGTGATTTTTTTGCTCCTTTTTGCTCTATGTTGATAACGGCAACAGATAGACGCTTGAAATATTCACAGAATATTTAGTTATTATATTCACTTTAAAAATAAATAATTAAATTAAAATAAAACAAATATTTAAGGGGCGAAAAATCAAAAGGGGCGAAAAAAACGGCAAAAAACATGATTTTTTGCCGTTTTTATAGATAATGGTAAGGAACCCTTCGTGCGCGAGGCCGACTCGCACTTCGCCGGTTTTTTACAAGTATGTAGTATTATAATATAAACTTACCCGAGGCTAAAGATACTTGTGATGTATCGGAACTCTTGCGGCTATGCACGGTGGTCAACGAGGGGCACTTCGCGTCCGCCTCGATCCGTCTATTTTCCTCCTCCAGTTTGGCTAGCAACGCCCGGTCGGGCGTCGGAATTGTGTCAGTAGTAGGCTCAAGAATCCGGTAATCTGCACACATTAGGAAAACAATTTATTCTTTACTTCGATAATGATGGTCACCAAAAACTTAAGAAATAATCATCCTTACTATTAACGAAGTTAACATACATTTGTATCTCCAAACTATGATCATGAAAACCCCAACTGCGTTACCGCCATCAAGCGATGAATCAACAATAAGAAAGTAACATAGCACACAAACAAGGCTAACGATTTATTATAAACATTATTTTCACCGTATTTGTCTTTGTAACTATAATTGTAGGTATGTACTTTGTTCCTGCCACTTCTGCTTGTTTCAAGTGCGAGTTCAGAATGCGAGTGTGGAACTCATCGTATTTGCGTTTACCTGTAACGAGCCTGCCGCACGCAACATCTCGTGCTCAAGGGCTTCACTCGGGGAACGTAGGTACTACGCTAATATTATGCGATGTGCTAGTGTTAGGTTCGCAGAATTTCTTGTCTGTACCCGTTTTAGTTTCTTCGAAGTTAAATTAGTAATGTATTTAGTAATTAGTCACCATTCACAACCACCAATGCACCCTTCGGGTACGGAACCCTAAAGTCGACTTAAGAGCGTATACGCCGTACGGCATTTCATACAAACTTTCAAGCCCTTGTTTTTCGAAACTACAGAACCGATTTTAATGAAACTTCATACACATAAGCAGGATACAAAGGTCTAAAAAGTTAGTTAAGAACATTTCCGAAATGTCTTATTTAAAAACAGATAACTGGAAATCTCTGTTTCTATGGAAAATTTAAAATCGGTCTAATTTGGCTGTAACACTATTTTTCGAAAATGTTCTTAACAGTTTTTTAGAGCTTTGTACGAGGGCGGCACTGAAAATTTCGGGAATCAAGGAAGTGACACAACATTACTATTTAAAAATGTATTTATTGCTTTTCGAAGTATTCTCCGCGAAATTTGACACATTTTTCCATACGATGGAACCAATCATTGAAGCAACCATTCCATTCGGAAGTTGGGGTCTCCAAAATGGCCGTTTTGTAGGCGTCCACAGCTTCTTCAGGTGATGAAAATCTCTGTCCACGCAATTTATTCTTTATTTTAGGGAAAGTATAGAAATCATTAGGGCTTAGGTCGGGGCTGTACGGCGGATGGTCTAATAATTCTATGTTTTCTTGCTCTAAAAACTCTTTTGTTCTGTGCGCGGTGTGAGAACTCGCATTGTCGTGATGGAGGATGATGCGGCGGTTGCAGTTCTCTTTACGGAGTTCAGAAACGACCTGTGGCAAACAAATGCTAGCATACCATTCTGCATTAACCGTTCTTTGTCCCTCAAGAGGAATAGTCATAACATGGCCGGTTTTGGAGACAAACGTGGCCACCATTTTTTTTGCAACACTCCGTGAACGAACAATTTTTGTTGGCTTTAACTCATTTTCGAACACCCAAACTCGTGACTGGGTTTTTGTTTCGGGTTCGTACGCGTATATCCAGGATTCGTCACCTGATACAATGTTGTATACAGCATTTGAGGATCCTGCGTGGAATCTTTCGAGAGTTCTGACGCACCAAGTAACGCGAGCCGCTTTTTGCTCTTCACAGAGCGAATGCGGTATCCATCGGGAAAACAACTTTTTTACACCTAATTGTTCATGCAAGATTATTTGTATTTGACTCATGCCAATGTCTAAAGTTGCCTGAATTTCGCGGTATGTCACATGTCGATCTTCCTCAATCAGCTTACGCACAGCATCAACGTTTTCTTGGGTGACTGCAGTTTTTGGACGACCTTGACGGGGATTATCACTGAGCTTTACACGTCCACGTTGAAATTCAGCAAACCAGCGATAAATTGTGGTTTTGGATGGGGCTTCATCACCAAATGCAGAAATCATCCGGTCAACACACTGTTTTTGTGTTAAACCAGTTCGAAAGTCATAATAAATCATCGCTCTTGAATTTTCTCGAGTCAATTCCATTTTCTCAACGACTAAACAAGTTTGACAAAACCTTGTGACAAGACCGAGAATCTTTTGTTAAATAAATAAATGGTATTCGATTTTTAAAACCAAGGAGTTTTCAATTAAAAAGATTTTAATATGACAGGAACAGTGGAAATATTCCATTCCCGATACTTTTAGTGCAGCCCTCGTATCCTGCTTATGCGTATGAAGTTTCATTAAAATCGGTTCAGTCATTTCGAAAAACAAGGGCTTGAAAGTTTGTATGAAATGCCGTACGGCGTATACGCTCTTACAATGGCCGGGGCGTCATGGTCTCAGGGTAAAGTCTATACGACCTTTTTGTTATATCAGTTTAATAAAGAGGTCGCCATATAACATAGACAATATGGAGCTTTATTAGGAAAACATAATTTTAATCATTAACTAAAACTATTTAATTACAAGAGAGCAGTGGTGGCCCAGTGGTAATGGCCCCGACTTACGAGTAAGTCATTAACTAATTTAATTTAATTCATTACTTTACTTAGTCGTGGGTTCGAACCCAAGCAGGCGCTTTACTTTGTGTAAATAATTTCATCACCACTGCTCTCAAAACGGTGAAGGAAAACATCGTGAGGAAACCGGCATGTCCTAGACCCAAAAATTCGAAGACATGTGACGTCCACTAACCCGCACTAGGCCCGCGTGGTATATTACGGCCCACTCCCTCTCGAAGAGAGGAGGCCTGTGTCCCAGCCCAGTAGTTGGAACATTATAGGCTGAGAAGTCACCAAAAACAACAGCACCCAAGAAATAAACATTAGAGCTATGAACGCTGCATTAGAGTGACTGAAAACTGAGCCCAAAAATACTATTAATTATAGACCACTCACTTAAATAAAGTACAATTAATAGACAGGGTGGAAGGGAAATCGACGCGCATCCTGTTACCATGGACTCAGTACATCATTCTTGACCCCCCTGCCACCCTGTATTTGATCCCAAACCAACCTCACCACCCACCACCAGCCGCGTTATCTTCGTTAATTAACGTATTGAAAAGTGCACACAAATCAAAACTTATATCTGGTATACGTTCATTATTCAAACACTTTCGACAGCATCAACCATGATTCACTTTCCAATTAAAAGAGGAGTCAAACGGGGGGAGACCCGTTGTCCCCAAAAACACTTCTGGCACTTTTAGAAAAGGAATTATTACAATCCTTGGCAAAAACAGCAGACAAAGTATTCTTTATCAGTGAAGAGATTATCAAAGCTCTGTTCTGCCTCTGATGACATCGAGTTTTCCTCCTTATTCCGTTGTTTTAGTCAGCTAAGCAGCTATTGAGATACTGACATCGCGGCAAGACGAAGGTGGAGGGACGAGCTTGACTCCTACTGAAAAGACTAGGCCACATTAGCTAAGGATAAAAGTGTGGAAACGGGAGAGCGAAGCCTCTGTCCTACAGTGGGAAGTTGGAAACAAAACAGGCTAGATACAGAAATAATTACATACTTTGTACAGGTAAAGTTCGTCCTGATTGACCTGTTACTGACCTGCAAATTGTAAAAAACTTAAGAAAATTTGAATTTCGCGGGCTACCTTACCGCGTCTCCCTTAAAAGACTCGCGTTTGATCGTATATTTTGAAATGTAACCTTTGAGGGGTTAAAAGAGATTCTCCACATGCCAGGGTAGTTTCTTTTATTTCTCGAATCTCGTTTGCACAATCAATACTTATAGTCTAAGATCCGAAGTAAGATCCACCTTCACCGCCACATCTTTGTTTTCCTCTATACTTATCTGTTTACCGGTTGAATTATAAATCATGTATGTTGTATTGTTTAAAAAAAAAATGAGGTGTAACATCAATCCCCTTGCTTTCTTTGGGATTGATTTCGTGAAAAGGGACGGAAGTGTCAAAGTCAAAGTCAAACCATTTATTTCAAATAGGCACATAAGAGGCACTTTTGAACGTCAAAATTTACAAAAAAAATAGAATTGATTCTAGTTGCCCCTTCCAAAAGGTAGTTTCGTATGGAGAAGAATGGGCAAGAAACTCCACCGGTACTCTTTTAAAAATGTTTTACAATATTTTGTTTGATTACATTAATTATATGATTATATGTGAAGACGATGCACCTAGAATAAAATTACTATACCATAATAGGTAAAACGAATTAAAAACTAAGCAATGAAAAATAACTTAATTATTAGATAGATACGTGGTGTTCACATATTTACAAACATCCTACAAGTATGTTTTTCTAAAAAAAATAAGTCAGTGTGTGAGTATAGGTTATCACAGAATGTAAAATGAATATCATAAAAATAACAGATTTTACCATAAAAATAGCAACCAGTTTGATTTTGTCTAGACTCTAGATTGTCCTATGGAGCTGGACCAGCATGTTTCCAAGCATTCCTGTCCTGGATATAATCCTCTAACTTGTAATATGCTTGTTTACAAAGTGTACTTTTAATATGTGTTTTAAATTTTCTCTCATTTAATTTCAATATATCACAAGGTATTTTGTTGTAACATTTAACACAGTACCCCATAAAAGATGTATGTACTTTAGATAATCTGAAAAATGGTTGATCTATTTTATCTTTATTTCTAGTATTAAAATTATGTCTATCGCTTATCTTGTTAAAAATATGTAGATTTTTCCTTACATACATAATATTTTCATAAATGAATTGGCAAGGTACCGTCATAATATTAATCCTTTTAAATAGTTCCCTAAGAGATTCGCGGCGACGGAGATTATAAATTGCTCTGACAGCTCTCTTTTGCAAAATAAAGATGGACTCAATGTCAGCAGCCCGACCCCACAGTAAAATGCCATACGACATAATGCTGTGGAAGTAACTAAAATAAACCAAACGCGCGGTTTCTATATCTGTTAGCTGTCTTATCTTTCTAACAGCATAAGCGGCCGAGCTTAACCGCCCCGCCAGAGAGGTTATATGTGGTCCCCATTGCAGTTTCTCGTCTATAGTGATTCCTAGGAAAACCGTTTGATTAATAAATTCCAGTTTTTCTCCGTTCAATATGATATCACATTCGCTACTTCTAACATTAGGTAATTTAAATCTAATACATTTGGTTTTTTTTTCATTTAATACCAAATTATTTACCGTAAACCAATCTTGGACCTGAAGAATAGAGTTATTCACTTCGTCAAGATTTTGTGATCGTCGATCTATTTTAAAGATCAATGATGTGTCATCAGCAAATAACACCATCTTCGGTTGATTTTGAAGTAATTGGGGTAAATCATTAATGTAAACTAAAAAGAGGAATGGACCCAATATCGAACCTTGAGGAACGCCCATTGCCATTTCAGACCCTAATGAGTTAACGCCGTTTATTTGAACTTTAACCTTTCTATCTTTTAGGTATGATCTTAGTAAATCAAGAGCTGCATTCCTAATCCCATAGTGCTCTAGTTTCAGCAAAAGTGTCTCATGGTTCACGCAATCGAACGCTTTAGAGAGGTCGCAAAAGATTCCAATGGCATCTTGTGCTTCCTCCCAGGCGTTAAAAATGTTCTTTATTAGGGTAACACCGGCGTCAGTGGTACAACGCCCTTTAGTGAAACCGTACTGCTGTTCATGAAAGATGGATTTTTTATTAAAGTGACGTTACATTTGATTGAGCATCAACTTTTCAAACACCTTACTGAGAACTGGCAGAATTGACACAGGCCTATAATTATTGGGTTCTTTACTATCTCCGGATTTGAACAAAGGAACTACTTTACTGTGTTTCATGAGATCCGGAAAGACTCCTTGATCCACACTGGTGTTAAATATAAAAGCTAAATAGGGCGCAATGGTTTCGATTATAGATCTACAGACTTTTACAGACATGCCCCAGAGATCTTCTGTTAATTTAATTTTAAGATCTTTAAAAGTTTTTATAACAGCCTGGGGGTTTGTATGTTGGAACCTAAATTCCAAAGGGCATACTTTTACATTCTTTCTAAGTAAGGCAGCCGAGAGCGCGGGTGAGGAATTTAAAGTTTCAGTAGTTTTAAGGGAAATATTAGCAAAAAAGTTTTCAAATTCCTGAGCTATTTCTACCTCTGAAGTGATGGGCCCATGTGCAGTTTCTAAATTTAATTCAGTATTACGCTGTTTTTTCCTACCTGTTTCATTATTTATTATTTGCCAGGTAGTTTTTATTTTATCATCAGCTGATTTTATTTTATTGCTAATATAAAGAGCTTTAGCTATTTTGCACACACTTTTAAAAGTTTTAGAATATTTTGCAACATATTGATGAAAGCTTGCATTATTCTTATGTTGCTTTAGGCCATAAAGTTCAAAAAGATTTTCCCTGCTTTTACGAATACCTGGAGTCGCCCAATCACTAAATACGAACTTTGTGTAAATACTTTTAGTCTTTAGTGGAAAAGTGTCATTAAATTGTGTGTTTAATAGTGAAAAGAACTCGGCGTAGAACTCATTTGGGTCACAAATATTATTAAATCTCTGAACACATAATGCACTGGCCAAAGAATTATTTAATTTCTCTAAATTTTTACTTGTAATTGGCCTAAACCTTATTTGAGTTTTTTGTACAGGCATATAGGAGCAAAATGTTATTGTTTGACCACTATGATCAGATGGCAACTTATTTACAATTTGTTTGTGTAAGTAATCACAATTACAAAAAATATTATCTATACAAGTGGCAGAAGAAGCTGTCACTCGGGTTGGTTCAATAAAAACATTTGACAAATCAAATGACCTAAAAAGACTTAATAATCTGACAGTGTTCGAGTTATTTTCTAATAAGTTAATATTAAAATCACCACATATGATTATTGACTTACTATTAGTACTAAGTTTTTTTAACACATCTTCCAGTACAGAATCAAACAAAGATAGATTCTGGTAACTTGGAGGTCTGTATACGCATACTATAACATGCTTATCAAGCTCAACACAGGACAATTCAATGGTGTGTTCAACCGACAGTCCGATGATGTCTTTCCGTTCTTTCGATTTGATAGAATTTTTAATTAATATTAATGATCCGCCATGTATCATACGTTTTCGGCTAAAATGGCTAACTACACAATAATTTTCATAATTAATTGACATCACTTGATGATCTTTTAACCAATGTTCTGTTAAACAAATGACATCAAACTTGGTATTTTCTAAAAACAATTCTATTTCCAGTAATTTGGAAGAGCAACCTTGGATATTTTGATGAAATAATTTTAAAGTATGTTGCACTCCCTTTGTTTTTTTTTTATGAGTTAAATGGCCAGAAGATACCTTTTTATTATTCTCTAATAATAATAATTGGTTATTTGAATGGGTAACTTCTGTTGTCTTACAGTCTAGTTTAAAGAATTATCTGGAGTGACCTCCACAACTACAACTGAAGAGTCTAGAATGCCTGTATGAGTTCCAGCAGGAAGAGAATACCCTATCTGACTGGTAGTGGCCTCCAAGGATGTTGGTATTATAGGTGGATCCTCCTTCGTACAACATGATGACTCATAATTAATCTCTATGTTGTTAGTATAACTAGACAACACAGACTCGTCACTAATACTAAATTTCGTTATATTAGCTATAACCTCATTAATATTATATGCTATCAACATAGCAATCTTATGTCTACATTTCCCAGACAGAGATAAAGTTCTCTGAGTCAACTTAAAACCACTAACAAACTTATTAGTGTCAAAATACAGTAATTTGTCACTATGACAACATGTCAGCCTATGAATAGTATTATTCAAACTAAAAATATAATTATTATCATCATCTGATAAGGTGTCAGAATAAGGAAAAGCACACAATATCAGCTTTCCTACATTTAACTTTAATAAGGTGTTCACACCATCCACTATGTCCTTTCTGGTAATACTAGTACTATTTCCTAATAACAAAACCATTGTAGAATAATTATTTAGGTTTGTGTCTGTAATTCTTTTAATCATTTGTTTAAAACTTATGTTATGATAGCTCTGATTGGTAAAACTATGGCTAAGGTAATTGAGTAAAATTTTTCCAAAGCCAGAACCTAATTCATCACAAAAAAATATTGTTTTATTTTGCTGTGAGCTAACACAGGTCTCTCCTGGAAGAGCCAACACCGGAGGGTTCAAGTTAGGCTGAGGCTGAGTAGGTAGTGGCTGGTTGGCACAGCTACATGAGAGGTTATTAGTCAGAGACTCATACCTCTCAGCATTGCACTTCACCAAATCCAGTAGTTCCCCAGCCTCCAACAAGCGGTCACTTAGTTGACATTGTGAAGTTTCATATTTTTCAAAAATATCCTTCAGTAAGTGCTCCTTGTGTAATAAATCATTATAGAGCAGCTGGATGTCAGTGTCATATTTTTGCCTACATTTATCTAATTCAATAGTACATGTATTTAAAGTTTTTGATAGGACTACACGTTCCTTTCTTAGGGAAAGATTCAATTTTAAGAGATTTTGTTTTTTAATTGCTCTCTGTGACCGTTTAATTAATTTCTTGATTCTAATGTATTTTTTTAATTTATTGTGACTCATAACAATAGGACACAATGGTATGGTGTCATCACCAGTCAAACAGTGTGTAACAGAAAGTGACAGCTTGAGCATGTAATAAGTAAGTACTGCCTCGTTAGTCGAGTGGTCGCAAGCGCTACTGCTGAGCATGAGGTCCTGGGTTCGATTCCCGGGTCGGGCAAAGTGATTTAAGTAAGGTTTTTATATCTGGAATTTTTCAGTAGCAACCCGGGGAGTCTGGATTTGTGCCCGGTTGATGGCAACGCGAGATTCGAGGCTCGCTCCCTATTACATTGGACAAATGGAAAAATGTGGGTGTACAGGTACACCTCTGCCCATCCCTTCAGGGAAACAAAGCGTGATGTTATATTATGTGTTTTTAATAGCATGGCATTAGTAGGTATTTTATAATAGCATGGCATTATTGTAATCATGGAATTAAAAAGTACTATAAAGATTGTTAGAAGAGGGGTCGAATTTCGACCAGTGGGCGACCACTCCACCGGATAAATATTTCAATATTTAGCTTTTTTTAAAAATTTTGAGGTAATTTCTTTCGCTGCTTAGTTGCTTATTACCAAGGTTATTTTTCAGATGTTACACTTCATAACTATTTTAAGATTATTTTAAGGCTCGCTCGTTTTTTTATTTTTATCATTTATAAAAAAGGGGTTTATTTATAAACGATGATTCAAGTTAACAGACGTTTAAACGTCAAAAATGTATGGTTAAACAGTCGCTAATCATTACATAACTTTATGCAGCGTTTACAAATATATTGCAAATGGGTTGTCTAAATAAAATATATTTATGTTCATGGCTATTCATAATAATCAGCCTATAATGTTCCTACTGCTGGGACACAAGCAAAACATATTTACTCTTAGTATTTTTAATTAATTATAGAATTAATTAAAAATACTAAGAGTATTGATCTAGAGAAAAAATATCTGGTGAGTGGATAATAAACTATATTTTCTTGTTGTGAATATTTATTTTAGACATAAAAGCCAAACAATCTTGTTTGTTTTTATAATTATCCTTAAAAAAGACATGATTTTCGAATAAAAAATGTATCTAGAGAAAATATTACAATTACGTAACTGTCTTCAACATGGAAAGAAAAAGATAAAATAAATCATATACTAAAGTTGTTACTAAACTGTTTCAGAATATTTATGCAAATTAACATCCACGTCTTAACACACAGCATCGCGCACCGCCGCGGTGAGAGATGATTTGAGCACCGCTCGACCGCGCGGTCGGGCGGTGTACGTGTGTTAGGGCAGCAACGGATTTATTAGAGGCCAATGCGACATGAGATCCGCTTCACCGCCTGCCGCTGCGGTGCGCGGTGCCGTGTGTTAATGGCCTTCGGCTGTCAAAAAGAAACCCATTGCTACTGTAAGTGTTAATTACCCCGCTGGGCTCACTAGTTAAAATTTTAATATTGGGAAGTGATGCTGCCCTTTTTTTTCTGACATTACAAACTTAATGTTTTTTTTTAATTTAATCTAGTTTTAGTGGTCGAATAATTCAATAGATAATAATGATATCCTTTCTAATTGGTAGTAAAATTTTATTCATCTCTCAAATCCCTTGCAAACTATAGTTTTGTATAAATTGAAGCTTTTTTTGTAAATCCATGGTAGGTGCGGTTTATTGTGTTATGAATTATGATGTATGTTGACTTGAAAGGGCATGGCAGTTGAGAGTATGTCATGCTCACTTAAATGTCCCACTGACGGTGGCGCCTGTGATGAATCATTCGGTTCCCTAAAAAGTGGTTGAGCTGGATGGTGCCGATCCACGCGTCATGTTCATGAACGGGTGCCACTGGTGATCTCTTCACTACCAGGCCTTATTATAAATCTTATATTTTCAATTGTTTTAAAAAAAAAAAATCTCTCTTTCTGTGGGAGTGATTTTGTGAAAAGGGACGGAATGGTGTAACAGGAAGTGACAGATTGAGCATGGAATTAGTAAGTACGTTATAATAGCATGGAAATAGTGAGTACTATATGGATTGGGTAGAGGGGGTCGTATTTCGAATTCAAATAAATATTTCAGTATTTAGCTGTTTAAATTTTGAGGTTAATTTCTGTCGCTGCTCAGTTGCTTATTACCAAGGTGAGATGTCAGATGTTACACATCTTAAGCGACTACTGTAAGGCTCCCTAAAAGAGTGGTCTTGGAGTATCTTGCCCGTTCTTCTCTATAGAGATCTACGTTTTGGAATGGGCAACTAGCTCTTTGAAATTCAGAAGTGCCGAAAAAATGGTTTAATTAAAAGAAATGCTTTGAATTTGGATTTGAGAGTTTGAATAAGTCATTGTGGATTCTTTATAATCCATAGAAGGAACATAAAAAAAAGAAATATAAATACCATAAATAGTAAATAATTTGCGGGTTCTTTTCTTACCAAAACAGAAAAAATCTAATCTCGTTTTTCTAGGGTGAAATTAATATCGATTTAGTAGGTACTAGATATCAATTTAAAAAAGCGATTTGAAATCTATTCTTCGATTAATCGATCTCAAATGGCTATCCCTATGATAACAAGTAACAACGTCGTTGAGTCGGGTTGGCAAGCGAGAGGTTGTGAGTTTGAATTCCAATTCCATTCATTACGATATTTTGTAATTCTACGACATCGCATAAATAGTAAAATTAACATTCAAAGTTTTATTATTATTATTGCATTATGCGGTGCCCAAGCTAATGTGGAACCCTACATGTAATCAATTTCTGGGTCATTGTAACTTTTTGTCTAAACACAAGTTATTTAAGAGGTCGGTGTATCTTCAAAGTAAAATAAGAAGCACTGAATAAAATTCACGCAGCCTTTTTACAAAATAAGATTGTTTTGTAGAACTAGGTTTAAACCAACGAGCCATTATAAAATCATCATCATTCTCCTGCCCTTATCCCAATTTATTTGGGGTCGGCGCAACATGTCCCTTTCTAGCCATATCATCTTTCACACAGTCCATGCATCGTTTCTTTGGACTTTTATAGCTATCGACATCCATACTCATAACTTTCCTCACGACATTTTCCTCATTCCTCCGCATCACATACCATGACAACCGATTTCCGCACAAGTTTCTGGTTGTTGTTGTTATACCAATAAATATAAAGTTCTAAAATTCAAAAACAGATTTTATACCCGAGTCTAAGGCTGGAAATACACGTCAGATTTGGTTTCCGATTGTCTGATCAGACTATCTGATCGTATTTACTCGATACACATCCGATTTATGCGTCAGGCTTTTTCTGAACTCAGTCGATCCCGCGCTATCATCCCGAGTCCTTGCGTACGGAGTAAAAAGGAAAGATGGACGACGAATTACTGTTACTTATTACATATTTGCTGGTGTTGGAAGAAAAAAAAAAAAAAAAGGCGACAGAAGAAAAAAAAAAAAATTAAAAAAATCGAAGACGCCTCGCGCCATTTTCCGACTCGGACGTGGACCCGGCCTAAGGCTGCCTGTCCACCGGAGCGGAGCGTGTCTGCGGAGCAGAGAAACGAAGAAATATTTACCAATAGGATTGCAAGTGGACAGGTTTTTGCAATCCTATTGGTTTATACTTCTCCGTTTCTCCGCTCCGCAGCCTCGTTCCGCTCTAGTGGACAGGCAGCCTAGGCCGTCGGTATATACGTCAGATTTTTTCATCAGATAGTCGGATCCGATAGTCAGATCCGGCTATCGGAAGGCGTTGTAGCCAATATTTTGTTTGAACATTCAACACACGTTCGATCCGATAGTCGGACCGGACGTCCGAGTCGGAAACTGGCGCGAGGCGTTTACGATTTTTTTATTCTTTCACGTCAACACGAGCAAATATGCAAAGTAACTCATCGTCAATCTTTTATTTTTAATCCGTAATAAGGTAAGAAATAAAAAAGAGGTCCAAGCAGGTTATTGTCTGTAACGGTCTCTAGAGGAAACAGCCATGCCAAACGTTTGTAACAATCAGGCAGTTTGTTGTAGGTACCTACCTAAATAGCTGTTATAACAGAACCACTTTTTGTATGCCTACGTATGATAATATAATAATATAATACCAATATGTAATGTAACAAAAAATATACTTGAGCCGTTCGCAGTTTACCTTGGCCGAATACTTTTAAACTTTTAATAGGTATCTATCGTATTTTGTAAAAGAAAATACATATGGAAGGATTGTTTTGTTTCTCGAGTCCAAGTCTGTCGCTATTATTTCTATCATTGGACTACGTCAATTACTACAAAATAAATATTTAAAATAAAGCGGTGGTGTTCGGTGTTAATAAATTAGAACTCAAGCAGCGTCAGCCATGTTAGTGTTGTGACAAAAGAAATGATTTCAAGATGACGTCGGTGTGATAGAATGCAAGCTCAATATTTACAGTGCTCATAGTGAATGTTAGTGTTAAACCAACAAACCGTCCAGAGATGATACAGGTGATTCTGTATTACTAGCGATCGGCGTTCCGGGAGCAGCGGGCGGTGCGGCGGGCGCTTCTCTGGCGTCGGCATCCACCTTCATGGTGACTCTTTGCCATATAGAGCCCTCCCCTCGCCCCTGCTCACTGCGCGCTCCTCTCTGCACCAGACACGCGCGGTCACGCCATCAGCTCCACAAACTCAACCCAAGGGCCACACGCCCTCATATGAGACTCGAACAAGACAACGTACCCGGTACGATTTGATGCAAAGTTATTATTTAGGTTTTTATTCATATCAGACGGAAACCAATCATTCCGTTCGTGCTAAGCTAATACATAAATTTTGAATAGCAATCACCGCATTTTTATCTGATGTGTAGGCAATCACATCATAAATGACTAATCTTTTTATTTAAAACCATGATGGTCTAAGTATGTATTTTTAATCATTCAAATGTCAACCTGTATGATAGGATGTTTTTTTTATGATAGAACACTAAACAGGGCTAAAGAGCTTAGTATAAAATATGTAAGCAACCCTTTTACAAAACGTTTGTACAAAAGCCAGCCGCAGCTCCACCACACATGCACAAACTGTTAATGGATGAAATATGATTAAAAGAAAATTCTAATCTAACTGCGTTCACAACACTGCGTCACGCAAGATGCACTAGTAACTATTCGCCTTCCAGAAATGACTACAACGCGTTAAAATAAATAATAACGTACGAATGACCGGCGGAGTCGTAATGTTTTAAAGTTTTGTTTTGATTAAACCAGCAGCAGCTAGGTGAAAGTCGCGGTGATCCGCGCACTCCGCGGTCATCCGCCCACTAAGCATGAAGGCCGCTCGCGTTCTTCACATCATAATAGAATAACATGCCGGAGCCGCGAGCTACATGCGCGCTAAACGGACGCCCGCAGAATTACTGCCTTATATTATTGTATATGGCAAATTAGGCAGGTCTTGGTACTATTTTTCATGCTGTACCTCATTGAATTGTTTCTTAGAGTAACTTACTTATAATTAGGCACTTTTTATATGTTCCGATGTTATGGCATGGAAAATAAATCGTAAAATGCACATGTTCACACTGCTCAGAGTCACTCACCTTATCTACTATTGTTGAATATTACAATTACATCGAAATATAAAAAGGTGGGCGTCACCATTTAATCACACATCGAATAGGTATACGTAAAAACTGAAATCAGAACACCGAGTGAGCTCGAATTCACGTTACGCACTCGCGGTGATATTATAGCCTGCGCTGGAACTGGATCGAGACGAAACGGTTTAATAGACGGACTACTAGACATCTACGTCCAACCAAACAGTACAGCACGCGTGACACGATACTTTTAGGTACGAGAAAACTTTGCGAAATTCATACATCACAAGTAGGCGCTAGGGAAATTCATGGCAGATGAAAAATAAATGTTTTGATTTTGCTTTCACACAATCCTATCGGCTAGATATCCACTGAATATTTTAATAGCCTCACTGTCAAGGAAACAGCGATAGCGCGAATCAGAGATTGTGTTTGATATTTAAACGCACTAGGTTGTTAATAAAAAGAGTTCTTAACATGTGATGTGCAATAAAAACTTAATTAGCTATCTGAAGGTAATTAATTAGGCCATCCGAGATGACAATGATTTCACCACACTCTAGCAGTGACACAATTTCCCAGAAGTCATACGAGAATTACTCCAAAGAGTCAAATTATTCCAGGGGTTCCTTTGCTGTGGTTTATTTTTAAACGACTATGGGACTGTACTTCTATGAACCAGAAATAACCAGAGAGTGACCCTTAAAGGAGGATTATTATAAGCATGACTATCTTCACACACGAAACCAAATCATTCCTGATAAATGAACTAAAAAAAACTTCAAAAGAAATCCTGAAATTTATGAAAAATCTATTTTTCTTATAACAGAATATTATACTAGCCATTTAAGTGTATTTTGGACATGGGTATGTATAATATTTACCTTTTTATTGACCCTTAATACCATCCGGAGGCAGCCCACTGTCTTGAGCTCGCCACCTAGTCAAATCTTCAGGAAGATTGACTTGAAATCGTCCATTATTGAGCAGTTCTTGAAGAATTCAGAAGAACCTTTTCAAGTTGGTAACCTTTCGTAGCAAATAACATAATCTTAGGGTGTCGTATGCTGCCGTCAAGTTAACAAATACGGCACCCCGAAATCGCAGTAGGGATACTATTCTATAGCTTCTTTCGACCCCTTTCCGTGACAGTGAGTGACTAGAAAACTAGAAAACTAGTTATTGTAGATACTTTTTTACTGCTTCTATTATTAAACAATGAATCTCTCCAATACTTATGAAGTTATGATACAATACGTATGCTCAATGAGAGACATACAGATACATGCTGTTTTACCCCACACCAGCTGAAGTGTATCTGTGTGTATAAAAAAACTTAATAACTTCCGTTGTAATTATGAAGATTGAGTGGTTAAATATATATTTATGCGTGTCGATATTAGATTCGTTAAGTATCCTTTTATGGAATTGTGGCTTTATGCAATTTAACTCTACATTCCAAAATTAAACAATTTACTTGTAGTAGGTAGTACAAACAGACCAAAATTTTACTTTTATTTCTATCCACCTTATGAAAATATTTTCAGGTGTTTCACGATCTGAATATACATGACTTAGTTGCATCCACTCAGCTGGTTAAATTATTCTCAGGCACGACCGATTTGTGCTGCGATATTTTGAGCGTACTACCGACATCGCAAGTCAGACTTATATAATTATTTTGATGTTTAGAGCTTTTGTGTTATAATAATACTATGCCTATTATGTTCGGTAGCTGAATACAATTTGATACTCGTCTATTTAGAAGTGAAGAAGCACTCAGGGAGGCAGCCTAATGCTGTCTCGTGGTTGTTTGCATTGTCGATAAACCAACAAATCAAGTTTCAGTGTTCTATAGGATTAATAGAGCTAGGTATAACAGCTAACCGTCATCGCTAAGTATGACTAAGCGCGGATGATTTAATGACTTTAGCGCCGTGACATATTTGACCTTAAGTTGAGTAATCTCGGTTTAAGGCAGGGTTGAAGAAGAACCTGTTTTTTATTAGTCAGATTTTTTTTGGTTACCTACCAGTTATTGAACCTGTATTTTTTTATTCTTGTAAAAAATATACTAACCTATTTACAAACGGTATTGTGCTTCGTTATATCAGTATTAGTAAAATGGTAACTAGGAAGGAAATATTATGATAATATTTCTGAAGGCTATATTGTCGATAGTTTTTTTTTTATTACATACTTAGATTGTTTTCTGGCAGTCGTGGTGTTCTTTGTGAATGGTAGAATTTTATAGTTTTGGTTTACTTATCAAGTATTTATAATTAGAACTAAAATGTTAAAGACTACGTGCTTCAGGCAGCATTTTGACGACATGTAGCGCTCTATCTATGGATTGAATCACCCATTTGCGTTAGAGGGAACTATCTTTACGCATTTAGATACGTGCCGTGATTGTATTAAAAAATCAGCAAATTAAATCTTATTACTTCATTTTGTTCTTTAAAGCATACATTTTTACTTGGATGATATAAGTTTCAAGTTTCAACAATAAGTAGATTCTTATACTTTAAAAAACAAACGGTATTTTCTTGCAAACTAATGAATTGTAAGTTTTAAGATATTTGTGAAAACTACCTTATTAATTATTGGTTATTTATGTACCTGTAGTATGTCTAAATATGTGGGAAGAACACGTCTCGGCTCCAACTGGCTCGAACATTAACTGAAAAAACAAAGTAGTCTTTGTTACAAATAAAAATTGTTTGTATATCCAAAGGTATATTTAAGGTTCTGACGTTGTAATGTAACCATTTGTTAGAGATATTAGATGTTATCAGTAATCCATTGTATGTGCATATTTTTAGTATAGGCAAAACTAAACCTTCACATCGATTTGAAATTAGCCTGTGTAGTGTGGAGGCTATGACGTGGTTACCTTGATACAGGGTGGCAATTTGAGGATCGATTGGCACCTTGAAATAAAACGTAGAATTGAATTGAATGAAGTTAAAAGTATCTCGAAAATTAGAGATGATTGATGATGACTTTTAAGTAAGTTTGCCTGTAGGTGCATCGGCTAAGGTAGCTTAGCTACCCTTAGTGCCACCTCTCAAATTACCGACCATTTAAAATGTCTCAAATGACCATTGACAAATTAAAAAAAAAAATACGTTCGTCAAAATATAATATGTATTATTTAATAAAGAAGCAAGCAAACATATAATTATAATTTTCTAAGAACTGTTATTCGCATTAGCAGAAAAAAAATACGAAAAATATCATAAGTTAGTTTTCGTCTATTTCAGGATTTGATAAACGCTCTTTGTATTGGCTTTATTTCTATATTTGTCGTACCATAGTAGGTGCTCGAAGATTCATTCACTTGGAGCTTCAGTTTTAGAGGAAGCTCCGATTACCAATTAGGTGTTTGATTTTATTAACTGTCTTGAGCCACACCATAGGCACTATTATGCATCTGTAAGACCTTAATTAAATTACAATAATAGGGTATACTCAGCACTGGGTCGAACGGAGGCTGTCAATAATGATGAATAAGCGTCCTCTTTTTTTAATAAGTAATTTTAAAATTAGACAAACGTAGTACACAATACAGTGGCTAATCAAATGTAGTAATCCTAGATTTAATGCTCCCATGAATTAACTTAGGTCAGGAGTGACAGACCACCGATAATATCATTAAGCCTAATTGAAGGGCTCAGCTATGTTACATCCATATAAAGTGCTTTACTGTTGTTATTTTACGAATCAGCACAAATACTTCTATTCAGGCCGCACAAAACTTTAATGAATAGAACGGCCGAACATACTGTGCATATTTCCTAGTTTACAACACCAACAAAAAGCGTAACTATAGTCGCGAATAGGCGAGGGCGACCACGCCACGTGGGTAGGCAACCGTGACTCATAGCATAGCTGTGGCACGCTTGTCAATTTAAAGCGTCGGCAATCGCTGATGGCAATATACCCGTTATGGGTTACTGAACACCTATAATGTATATGTAGCAAAATTTTATGTACACGTTGTCGTTCCTGATTTAAAACTTTTGCACAAGTCGCGTGTAGATCATTTTAAAAGTACTTTCAAATGGAAAAATGCTGTTATCGTGTCACATAACGCACGTACATGAACGCAATAACAATGTAGTGATAGTATTGGATAAGGACATTCGATACGTGATAGTTTATGTCACGATTGCGATACTGGAATAATAACCTAGACTAGAGTCGAGTGAGTGTTAACTCCCCTCATCCCGTTTCGCTGAGCGGCTCTCGACACACTTAATCCAATTTAAATACTTAGTGCATCTGTACCGACATTCTTCAGTGTTTCTCAGATGGCATGTATTGCACAAGTTGTTACTGTTATTTGTGTGAGCAACCACAGGTTACACTACACAGTGCAGAATGAAGAGGCGAAGCGGGCGCACGGCACGACACCACGTCACAATACATCAATGTTGCAACGCTACAGCGCAAAGCATATTAAACAGCTGTCGCAAATGATATTAACTCTTATTATAGCAAAACTTATTAAGACAAACAATTTTTTTACAACAGTGTAAGTAATAATTATTTGCACAAAATTAAACGGGGTATATTTATGTGAAATGGCGGCAGGCCACGGGAACCATTTGTGAGTCCCGAATTGCCCTTGAGCTTAAGCCGAAGATCTGTCTAGCATGGATCCAGAATCTTTCTAATATTATATTATTTTTCTTGATTTTTTTGGTATAATCTAAGATGCATTAGGTGTAGTTAATTTCACTAAGATCTGCCTTACAATAATTGCAGGCAACACTTCAAGAAATCTTAATGAATGTCATAAACATACATAAATTCTTCCAAAAATGTCCTATGATGTAAAACAAATTCTTAAAAAAAAAGTGTTAAACAAAAGCATGCAAAGCTAAGTAAGCACTCTAAAAAAGGGAAAGGTACACTATTGGATGATTCTAAATTTAAATACTTAATGCTAGATATAAATGAGAACAATATCGTAATATCCAGCTATCCATATATTCAGCTGCATCCGGTTAGACTGGAAGCCGACCCCAACATAGTTGGGAAAAGGCTAGGCAGATGATGATGAATATCGTGATATTCAGCTCAGCACAAGCTTCAAGCCTTAAACTCATAACATAGTAATCAACACATTCGCTGTGCTATGCAGTGCGTTTTTAATACAAACTACATAATTTTATTTTAGTCCTCATTTTTTATATTATCATTCTGACGAAAGTAGGATTAGTAGATTTTTTACACAAAATAGTGCACTTACTGCAGTAATTCTATATTCTTATATATTATAATTAGGAATCCCTAATATTTGACTGGTGTCACTTAGCTACTGCAAAGTTTTTAGATTCATAATTATTCATTATCAGTTACTTTGTATATTTCCACATGTTTATGTGGTGAAAGTTACAAAGAATTAATATTGTGAAGTGCTATAATTTCATTTTACTTGAAAATAATTGAGGTCAACAAATGAATAAAAAATAGGAACAATAAAAACAAAATGTAGTTAATTTGATGATTTATTACTTTGTAGCAGCAGGAGAGGCTATTTCTAAGTATGGATTTAATTTATTCCACAAAATCTAAATTAAAAAAAAAATGCTTGACGTGCCTAAATAAGTTTTCACTTTAACATTTTTTGATAAGACAAATATGTAACCACTAACTGGCTTATATTAACTTTTATGGGGTACATAATAAAGTGTATTCTATTCTATTCTATATTATTATCTCTCTAACACTCCGTATCCAAACTCAACCTCTTTCTCTTCCGTTTACGCACACACACACACAACATCTACATCATTACACTCATGTATGAGTGTAATGATGTCCACTACACCACACCTCATCACAAAACACACATACTAACACTTCACACACTTAGTATAAGCTAAAATATGTTTTCACCATATAGTCCAAACCAGTCTCTATTGAATTTTTTGTACTCCTTTGGGAACCTGGGCTTGCGGACCTTATTACAGGTTACCATGTAACCTAGCTGGGACGCCAGATTCAATTATGTTGTTACTTACTCTCTTTACGATTTTTCCCTAAATTGTTAAATCATATTTGTGTAACAGACAGTATGTACCACACTTTTTTGAAATAAATAAATACTTTAAATGTCTTCAAACTCAATTTTTTAATTTATTCTATAAAAATATAGGAAATTAGTTAAAACTCAATCCATAATGATTTAACTATTACTTTTCAAGGTCAAAGTAAGATTGTTGAAAATTGTATAGGATATTTATAACTACTATTGTTGAAATGTATACTTTTTGTAAACATTTTTATTTTATAAATTATTTTTATATTAGATTATTAATATTGTTTAAAAATAGGTAAAACAATTTAAAAAAAATATAGCACTGTTAGTAGGTTCCTACAATAGAAACTAAATATAGAAAAACTTGCATTGGGTTTGAACAAAGTGGTCTAAAAAGCTATAAAAATGATCAGTTAATGTTTCTTTTTATTGTATCTTTATGATAAATGATTATTAGTCTTTAAATTAGATTTTCATTGTTTTCTTGCTGAAAAGCAATATTATTGTAATCCTAGAGGATGTATGGAATGAACAATGTTAATATTTTCGAAGCATTTGATCTATTTACCAGTGTAGCTTCAACAAACATTCAGCTGTTCTTGGAATGTATTATGTATGAGGAATATTATCTATTTAAATATAAAAACAATGGTGAGACTGGACAATGTCAGGGAAACAAATGAGTATTTCTTGTTTTCCTTGCATGTTGGGACCCCGTTTATATCTGCTGTGTATTTTTGTAGATATCAAAAAAGATTATAATTTTAGTACTGCCCAGTTACACACTGTTCGTACACAACAGGCCTAGCCTTTGTGTAGTCCAGCAGAAAGCGTTTTGAGTAGTTTGCTTTACCCACTAAACTTTAAGTAAACTCAGTAAATATATTGGGACCTACTTTTGCTTGCATGGATTGATACAACTATGATTCTAATGCACCCATAGTTACAAAAAATGTCAACAGATTACTCAAACAACTCACAGTAAGCCTTTAGTGACAGAGATAGCATGAGACTCAATAGTGACTGCAACCGAGTTGTGTTTGAGCATTTTCTTATGTTTTACAGCCTATTATATTGAATGACAATAGAATTAAAACTAGAACTTGAAATAATAATTAATGTTGGTTTTTTTTTTCTTAGTCCCAGCCTCATTACTTATAGTTTTTTGCATTCCGACATTCCGCAAATTGTAACCAACTTTACGTGCAAACGACAAAATGAATATAGCCTTAATTTGAAAGGTTATTGCACTAATACATTTTGTTACTTTCGCAAGAATTTGTGTCGGGTACAATGGTATTGATTTCAAACGACAAGCAGGTAATTAATATTAAGTTAATGATATTATAGTACTTACATGTCACGGCTAATATTCCTATTGGCAAGAACTACCAGTGGCTACAATATTGTTTCTATGGATATATTTTGATTTTTAAATTATGAAAATAAATATCGGAACCGCCCAGCTGGCAAATTTTAAATCACAGATTAAAAATATTTAATTGACAATACATTGGCTGCGTTCAAGAAAGAATCTATCATCGTTCGATACACTAATAATTTAACGTTTGTTAATAATTTTGAAGCTCTTTATTAGTTATTCATATTTTAAAAAACAGGATAAAACCTTCCAATAAATCAAGGATTGAAGCACTATAAAAAAAAAAAACAAACTTATACACCAAGACTCTTAGACCATAAATACTCTAAGCCAAGACTACAACAAAAATCGACTAAACGAAAGCGTTTTTTTTATCCTTGCAACTTTGAAAACGGATGATATTCTCGCTAGGACAAATTATTGGATTATCGATTTGAGTTGGAACCAAAAACAATAGACTACACTGTTGATCACGGATGTCTTAATGTCTTCTGGTTGTTAAAAGGGCGCCAAATTCGGTGTCTATTGTTTCCAGTGATAAGGAAGTACACGCTATGCGTAACGTAAACTTACGTGCTCTGTGGCTAAGGCTATGCGTACACGGTGGAGTAAGGTGTGGGGCTGGTCTGGGGGTTTTTAGAAATTAATTAAAAAAGTATTTTTGGACTAGGACTAGGTATTTGTGTAAAGTTAATACTTAGTCTGTTGTATGTTTGTGAACTATGTGCAAGTTTAATAAAAGAATTTGAATTAGGTAGGTAGAGATCAATAGGCGAAACGTTCTAACACTCCTAACCAATAATGAATGCCAACAAATAGGCTGGCTTTACACGACACATTTAGCTTTTTAGGATATTTTGCGGCTAGTTGTGCGACTAGTTGTTGTCGTGGCCGAGGTCCCATAATTGGTAAAATAAGGGTAGTAAACAAATCTGCTAACCCCTTTGGGATATTTGGGCGTGATGTCATGTTAGTACCTAACATCGAGCATTCTCACACTTTAGGATGTTAAATCCTTTTCTATGTAGGCACAATATGAGTAGGTAGCCATTATCCCAATAAACGGAAGACGAAAACCGTGAAAGCTTACTTCAAACACAATTTGTATTTGAGGTTACGGCAAAAATAACAGAGATCTATTATGATTTATTTTCGAATGGTGCTAGGACTTAAGTACACAATGCCCCATGTAATCCGCTTTGCGCAGCACTGTTTCAATACAGAGGGTAGCTAGGTAGATGTTTGTATTTTGTTTCTATAGAGTTTATTATTAGTTTACATAAGTCCAAGATAGCATTAACACACACCTAACAACAAGCGGAAAGTGGGAAGAATAAAATCTTGTGAGAATGCGTGGGACCTAGATACACACAATATATTTTGTACTAATAAAATTGTTAAGTACATAAACTTATAATATAAGTATTAGCTTTTTCCCGCGGCTTCGCCAACGTGGATATCGAAAAATAGCCCACGGGAACGTACTATCGTTATTAAAATTACCTTATTGTGTTAATCCTGAGCATAAGCTGTGTGCCAAATTTCATCCAGATCCATTCAGCCGTTTTAGCGCCGCACGCCAGTAAAGCTGAAATCAGCTTGATTTTTTCCGACATCTTCAAAAACCATCGTCATATTTCAGCCAATTTACACAAAACCACACCTAAACCTTTCTCATGAATAACTCCGTCCATTGGTGAAAGCCGTATGAAAATCCGTTCGGTAGTTTTGAGTATGTCGTGTTCAGACAGATAGACAGACGCAGCGGGGGGACTGTGTTTTATAATATACAATGTAGTGATTGTATACAGAAGCTGTTCGTAAACATTTATAAATAAATACAGAAATGAAATAAAATGTTTATTTCTGTAGGTACCTACCTACGTAGATTTTCTAAGACACAAGTCCAGAAATATTGACCAAAAAGTGTCAATATTTTAAAACTAGATGGTGCTGGTGGTGGAGAAGGAATGCCGATTCCTAACTGACTTATCCCTGAGAAGAAATGCTAACAAACTCAGAGGTCATACAGGTCTCTTTTAAAGTCCAACCATCATATAATGGGATATACTTATTATGAATTTACTATGCAGGGTCATGTTTGGAAGGGCCTTTTAAAGACAAAGCCTTTGCTGGTTGAGTTGTCCTGTCCCGAAAGCCCTATTTCCGGGAGCTCAACGACCCATCACACGACGCTACCAGAGACTAAGGGAGGGCTGGTCCGCCCCGGGCCCCGATACCTGGAGGGTCCCCAAATTTCGAGAAATAGTTTTTATCAAATTCCAAACAAGGCCAAAATAAGATCAGAAAGTAAAAGGCAGTTTGTAGTTGGACGACCTCTACGAATGTTAAATATAAACTTAGGGTGCTAATTTCAGCTCGCTCCGCTCGCACTTACATTCTTTATTAAATTTTTTCTGAGACTAATCTGCATAAGTCAATAAAGTAACTCCTATGTTACATACATAGGAGTTACTTTATTGACTTATGCAGAATATATAAAAGAAAATCTTACATATCCGGGGCGGGTGCAAAAATTTTCGAGCTCTTTCCGCTCTCTGAATTCAAAAACTTTTCTGTATAGATCGACAAAGTAACTCCTATTTCTGTTTAGGTTAAAAAGAACCTATCCGGGGTGCACAAATTATAATACTATATTCCGCTCTAACTTTTCGGTATAAGGACAAAAGAAAATTAACATTTCGAGGCAGCGTGCAAAAATTTCGTGCTCGCTTAGCTCGATCTTACATCCTACATTCACCTACTTCTCAAACTTTTCTGCATACCAGGGTGCGGGGGGGTCTCATTTAGCTTAGCCGCCCCGGGCCCCCGAGAGGCTTAAATACTACTTACGTATTTCTGAAATGGTTTAGTATAGCTGTATGTATGATTATGTTACCCAAGGAAATAAAGATTAGACTATGAAACATAGACTCTGACGTGTTTCGGAGACACATTTTCAGGGGATCTTCTTCGGTTTATAGTTTTAGTTTTCAATAAGTTCCTGTAGTCTATAGAAATCGCAAAGCTATGTAAAAAGGGATTATAGATATTTTGCGTCTTTTTAGGAGAAGACCTGATTGAATCTAGTTAAGCTATACTACTACTAGCTACTTGTACTTTGCCCTTAAGCTAAAAAAGGTTTCAATGTACATATTTTACGCACACTAAAATTACTAATGTGAACTCTGTTGTGTGTGTGTCTGCGAAATTTTATCGATACCTACTTTGCCCTGTCGATGGTCATACGTTGACAACTCGTAAACCACATTTTTTCCAAAAATGATTTAAGAACATCAATTTTTTTAAAATAAAGCGCCAATCTTCCCATTGATAACTCGTAATGCTTAAAAAATGTCACTCGAACAATTTATGCCACAGTTGACAACTCAACAATTGACAGGTTATATTTATATAGCAGGTCAAATTGGAAGCAGTATAAAGTCTCTTGTAAAATTTAAGACATTGCAGTTACATGTTGTCATCCTTTGACCATGGCTGTGATTTACCTACATTTAGTTTTTAAATTAATTATTTTTGAATTAATGATACTTTAATCTCGAGACTACCCCGCGGGTTCACGGGGGTGTACCGAAAGCGAAGTAAACGGCCTTTAATAAATTGCCTACCAACATCATTTATAATTGCACCATTTGCACTCAAATTTCCAATGACTGGAGAAAATATAACTGTAAGGATTCCATTTTGATCGCGCGCCTACTTGAGGGGGCCAAGGTATTTTTTGCACCCGGGCGCTACGTGGACTAGAGCCGGCGCTGTGCGTAGGCCACATAAAAAGTACCTACTCAAAACCACCAGACAGTTACATAATTATGTAAATTACGTCACGTATTCTATCTAGCCTGTAGGTACATATTTAGGTTCAATTTATCTAGTAAACGTAGTTAAACGTACGTAAGTAACGTAAATATTTAGGGTTAGGTATATAAATAGTTGCGCTCATGACATTGACCATTCATAGGTCTTTCATGACATTCTAATGTAGTTATATTTTAAAAAAACCGGTCAAGAGCGAGTCGGACTCGCGCACCGAGGGTTCCGTACGTATATGATGATTTCTGAAAAACTGTGCTATTTAGAGACATCGTTTTATTTTTCCTGTAATCTTTACATAAACTTCTATCACATAGAATAATTTAAGATTTTTCTCTATGCAAACTTCGGAGATAAGGGAGGGAAACGGTATATTTTTTTACATTTTTCATTAAAAGTCGTCAACTATGATGCCTAAAAAAAATGTTTGAGAATGTGCAAACAGCGCTCTTTCATATGATACCCCAAATGCCCTAGTAGACTCCATTCGATTTTTTAAGACCCCCCCCCCCCTTTCAGGCCCCGTTGCAAGCAAGATATATTTTTTTAAATTTCTTTCTTGTTTGCAAAATAGTTGGGTAAACGTCATCTAAAAGTTCTATAACTATTCCAAATTTCAAGTTGATAGCATTAGTAGTTCTTGAGATATCCAGCTGTGACAGACAGTCAGACAGACAGACTTAGTCTCACCATATGGGTTCCTTTTGACTATTTTAGTACGGAACCCTAAAAACAAATAATATGTTGTCTACGCATCGCAGGCCCTTGTGTTCTATTCGGAACGTGACCGGGATGTTTAAATTCAAAATGGCCGCGAGGCCACTGTCAGGGCGGTCGAAGTCTTTATTGTCGCTTTTAATCAATCAAATACTTTAACTACGATCATCGGATCGTAGTTATTTGTTTGTTCCACACGGTCGGTGCCGCAAAATAGGTAGGATAGGTATAGTCAGGGAAATTCATTGTTAAGCATACTGACACCTTACATCAGCTCGCCATGTTAGAGCCATTTCATACAACTGTCAAATAATGACAGTTGTATTTTGAATAGTTTCAGTTTACCAACCTACATATTGTTCAAGACAACACTAATTACTATTAGGACCTACTAATTTACTTGCGCTTATGCTGTGGTTTGATTTAGAAAATAATCCTTTTCTGTACTATCTATCTCTCTGTCTATCTGTTCCTTCAGATGCCTGTGAACACGGGTGGGTTTTAGTCAGTAAAAGTCTGACACGCCGAAGTTATTTGATAATTGCCACCAAAAAAAAAGGCTATTTTAGACACGGGTATCTTATGGTATTTAACTAAGGACAAACCTGGCCGACTATGTTATAATATATAATGTAAGTATGTTTATTTAGTCTTCGCACAAGTTATCTTAAGAGATGTTAACGAGCATGTATTTCGGTTTAAAGACATTTTATTTCTCAAAGAACAGCATGAATTTGATCGAAATACGTCACAATAATTCAATTATGTAGACAACTCCTAATAAGTCCCCTCGTCAACTCATAAGTTAGCACATAGACTGCGAATATTATGACAATTGGGTTTACTGGATTTGGGGCCCTCTCTGACACGCGGGCTTGCATAAGTTAACTGCGGTTGTACGTTGTTTTATAGAAAATAGTTTCATAGAATTTCGTTTCACATGAAATTTTTCTCATATTATTATTTCATAGAATAATCAATACGCATATTATTGCTTAGTTAATATCAAACTTATTACCAAGAAAAACATTTTATCGGGTGACAGTTTCTAAATGTTTCAATTCGTATTTTTGACAAAATGCATACCCTCATATAAAATTAGAACACTGCGTCCACAAAAACAATGCGGGTTGCAGGAAAACAATCTTGTTATTCAGTGTTTTTATCTTATACTTACTTCAAATTATAATTTAAAAAAAATTAAAATTTAAAAATTAAAAATCCAGCTGTAGTTGATATTTTCTATTTATTTATTATATACCTACTGAATGTTCTAACATTTCTTTTGTGACATTTTACATGTACTAACCAATAATGTTTTGTCCTTTTTTAGCATGGGGATCCATGGATGTCACCACTACAAACACTGATCAATAGTTGTGTAACAGTTTACGATCTGACGATCATTACTTTCTCATACCTTGACATTGGCAAAATCATCGAACGTTATCGATGGAGCCAGAACTTTTAAAAATAGAATAGAATAGAAATTATAATTTCATTTTATTTTTGTTTACAGAAGAATTCAAGCTAATAAATTTGCAAAAAAATATGCGAAGGATTTAAAATTCAATCTTGAAATGAAATATCTTATAGCTCTTAGTTACTTGAAACATTCAAAATGATTCACCAAAAATAGAGGGAATCTGGCGCTCGGCTGCCGCTACTGCGGGACGTTCGCTACGCTCGCTCGCCATTAATGGTCACTGTTCTAACCTAACCTAACCCAAATGATTCAATAACAGTAGATGGTATCTGACGCATTATGAAAAAATACACCAAACAGACAATATTCGTTAAAAAAAAATTATACTGTTTGAAAAGTTTGTTCTAAAAAAAATGCTACATGGCACGCGAACACTAACGACATCATCCGACTAGCTCTTGTTATCGTCGGCGTTCCAGCTGTATTAGAACCCAATGGCTTGACACAGTGATGTTGGCAAGAGACTGGACGGCATGTTATTATTTCCATGGAAGGTGGGTAGGTAGGCCTTTTGTGTTGAAAGCAATGTGTGGTGTAAATAATCTTGCGCTATCCCATCTTCCTGGCTCGGCGTGCTGTGCTGGCGCTGCTGCTGCGGCTGTGGTGAACCTCAAGCGGTGTAAGTATAATAATATTATATTTTGTATGGTAATTATATTTTCGAGCCGTTTGGGGTTGAAACCCTCGGGCCATGGAGTCAGAGTGCTCGTGATCTCTTTAATGAAATCTCGAAACGGCTGGTTGACACTTCCCGTGACCCAAGGACGCCTTACCATTGCCATACAACGCAATGCTGCCAGTCTCTTGGGTACGTTACCAGTCAGTGAATTTTTCGACGCCATATTTTAGTTTGTGAATAATTTTAGTTAATTTAGGATATACTTTTGTTTTTTTTATTATATAATAAGGTATAAGTTGTTATTTATGTATATATTATTTTAATTCTGAATCAATAAAACCGAAATCGTAACTGAAGTTACGGCTCCTCTTCTAGTTTCTGCCGAAATCGAAACCGAAACTAGTAATAGTTAAGGAAAAGTTAGTTAAGTAAATGACATTATTTTCTGAGACTTGTCGTTTTTCGTAGATTTGTTACAAAGGGGTTTGTAACTTTAAGATTTATTTTATCAAGAGAAAAACAATCTTTTGCCAGATTTTGTGTGAAAATCTGTAAAATTTTCAGTATGACGATTGAAAAATGAGCTCTAACTTAATCAAGGGCCTTAGCAGATATGCTAGTCGCTCGTATTCTATCAAAACACGACAGCTCTCGAAACCCCATACGCTAGTTTCGGTCGGACCGAAGATTCGGCCACTATTTGGCGAAACCGAAACTACGGCCGAAACCCTGATTTTTTTTGCTGAAACTGGCCAAAACCGAACCTTCTTTCGGGCACTAGTTTAAACAAACACTTTCGTATACTAACACATTTTATAAATGGTTTTAATTGCTATGGGATGAGCTGAAGTACGTTTTAATAGTTTTATTGACGAAAAGTGTGCTACAGAGTCGAGTTTAAGGGATAAAGTTCATTCGGCCATGAATGGTCTTTTCTATTTGACTATACACTTTGAGAGAGCCTGCCAACATTTTCACAGAGTAAGTAGGTAGGCATGACACGATGAGAATAAACTGCAAATGCACTTACTAATTACATCATAATATAATCCTAAGTTTTCGCATCCCAGTGCCTACTCTCGTCTTTTAGACGCTAATCACGTTAGCTTAGTATTAAATAATATACAAGTTTTGACAACACCGCGTTGATAGTAAATTAGTAAGTCTGGTAATCCGTAGGTAATTATGTTAGGTGCGCTTGAGTAGATATTGCAGCAGCCTTAGTTAGCACAGAAAGATTAAGTTGAATCATAGTTTAATCTGTGGGTAGGTAATCAATGTAGGTACTCAGATTATGATGCCCATGTGGGTAGGTATCTATACAGAACCAATTTAATGCTGTTTGAGATACTTTGTAAACAGGGTCAAGTTTAGCTGGCGTTACTTCACAGACAATAGGGGTATTTTTTTTTTGATTAATCGTTTTGTTTCGCATATTGATCGCAGAATAGATGGCCGATGGTGCCGAAATGTTCTGGAGCGGTGACCACGAACCGGAATACGTAGCGTTGTACTGATTCCGACTAATTAGCGACAAAATTTTGGAGAAAACAGATCTTTGCTAGGTGCTCTAGTTTTTGAGATATAAATGTGGTCAAGCTGAGGAGATGCGCCCCAAATCGGCCACTCATGAGCCCTTCTAAATTTTGAACCAGTGACCGATAAATTCTGATATTTGGCGACAAATTTCGACTAATTAGCGACAAATTTTTCGTGTTATCAAAATTAAAATCCCTGATGGTGGCCATGCCAGTGTCAGTCACACCAGAACCGGTCGCGATGGACATCTTTCAGCTGAAACAATGATTAAAATTGAAATTACTTATTTATTAATAATCAAGTGCCTACATCATACATAGCAATTTGAACGCACCCCATTGATGTAAAATAGTGATCCCCAAACTAGATGTTAGTCTGTATCTTGGGGATTAGAGTTGTACATTTTCTTTGTATCCAAAAAGATCGTACATGGTCATAATTAACAAAATCAAACTAAAAGTTAAGTTAATGAATTAAAGTAAAACAAGAAAAATATAATTATGAGTGAATAAAAGTAAAAAATAATAATAATATTGGTAAGTAAGAATACTCTTACAAACAAGATTCAACTTAAATGTGTGTGCGTTTAGTATTGTGTGTATGTCAGTGTGTCTCTGAGTGTGATTAGAAGTGCTGTCAGTTTGTGTAGTCTTACTTCTTAAGTAGCTATTTTTAGATAAGCCTTTCTGTTTCGTCGTAGGAGAGTGTAAGGAGCCGGTCTTTATTATGATGTTATGTAACGCCAGCCAATTCAATTTGACCATGTAGTAGTTGCATAATGGCCTACCATCCCTAATATGTTCGAGTTCCCTTTCATGTCCGTCTGATGATCTGACCAAAATCAACGAAGATACGAGCCCGTCCGAAAGTAGTTAGTTTCGGAGTGAAACTTCATCATCATCATCATTTCAGCCGAAAGTCGTCCACTGCTGGGCATAGGCCTCCCCCAAAAGGGTTGCCATAATCGTCACGTTTGGCAGACGGGTTGGCGATCGCAGTATGGTGTTAAAAATGCATAAGTAGAGAACGCTGCTGCCCATTCTCTAGTAAATCCCTTAGTCACCTTTTACTACACCCAAGGGATAAAGGATGAGGGGAAGGATGGGGAATATAGGATGGTGCTATTCTTGAGTGAAACTTACACTCTAATAATTAACTTTTTTGGTCTAGCAAGAACACACCGGGAGTAGGAACAACTATCAAATCGTGGTTTCATTAATTCTTAGGTTGGGCCACAAACTAATCTTAGTATGTCCGTAGGTGTTACGGAGCAGGGATCACCCGTAACTTCGGCCGAAATTACCGTTTTCGTGCTTAGGGAGAAGACCTCATGTTACAGCCCTGTCTATTATTAGATTGACGGATCTGAACAGCGTATGTGCATGCATTCCGTCAGACCGATCGGATGAGATTCCTTTGTCCAGATTGATCTCTCCCTGCCTGCATGTACCTATCTGTTTTTTTGTATTTTTATGTACCTATCTATAGCAGTAGCCTTTACGAATTGTATATTCACTCTCAGCATATCAAAGTCCTGTGTGAGACGTTCCTTTGAAGCTGCCCTGCTGCACCAGGCTACTGTGTAGTACACTTTTGTCATAGCGTTAAAGTATTTTACAAAGAAGTTAAAATCCTTTCAGTTCTTTGTTGCAACAGTTCGGTGTAGCCGTATGGGAACTGAGAGCGAATGAACGAGCAGAGAATACAATTTTATCACACGTCTTTCAAATAAGAACCCCCATTTCTGTATAATTTGTATCCAATGTACCAAATCTACAATTCTAACCGCCCCCCTCCACATTAAGGTGTTCAGATTGTAATAGCAATTACAATGTCTTTTGCTAATCACCTGATTCTCGTCCCCATAAAAGCCGATTTATGTGTTAATTAAAGATTTTGTTTTATCGTGTTCCTGAAGTAATTTCGGTTTTAATGTTAATTGGGCTCTTGACTTATTTTATTGTATCAATATACAAATTATATATATATATTTTGTTGTATTATATCGTGTACCTGTAAGGTAGGAGAAAAAAGAACAGCTGAAATTCACAAAAATATATAACAAACGAAACAACCCATATTGGTATATATTTATTTATATATGTATTCAAGTATTAACGTGATGGCGTATTTTTTTTCACATAATAAGAAATAACCATTTAGCATTTTCAAGCTTAATATTTCGTAGACGGATCCTTGAATCGAAAAATGGTTATCACACGCAATATTTTTGATCGACCTTTCCAACGACATCGCACACAACGCGATAGACGAGGAAAAAAAAATCATCCCTACTATACGCGTAGGAGCGGTCCCCTAAAAAAACATTATCGGTCTTCGGATTATCGCTTTGTCGGTATGATTAACATGTATGTATCCCCATGCCAAATTACAGCTTTCTAGTAGTAATAGCGTCTCTGAGCTAAGCCGCGGACAGATAGATGGACACGACGAAACTATAAGGGTTCCTTGTTAACTACGGAACCCTAAAAGACAGAAAATAAACTTGGTAGATTCCGTGAAATACAGGGATATGAAAACATTCTCAGCGGCGATTTCGTGGTGGTTATTTAAACTAAACAAAAGTAGGTAGGTTTCGGTAGATAGACTTACAGAACACAAACTCAGGTAGTAACAAAGTACAGTCGAATGAACGCGTGCTTATCGTCGCAACGAGAGCGAAGTTCTAACCTAAACTCTGATTTATATTCACTCGACGAACTGGCACCAGTTTCTGCACCTCAGCTGGCACTCATTCCAGCCAGGGCTGCCAGGAACCACGAAACGATTACTTTATTAACAACTCAAGGGATTATTTGAAATTTCTTAGATTCCTCTTTATCAAGAACCAACCTAGACTCAAGACTGTCGATATTTTAATAAAACTAAGTAGAGCAGTCTCTTTGTTATTCAGAGCGTGGACTCCTTTTAGATATTATGAATTTTAACAAAGCTGTTGTAAAATTAACATTTTTTTTTTACGTAGCGTAGCGCATCAAGATACTGTTAATTTATTATAATAGTTAAGCAAAGAGTTGGTTAACTTTGTAATAAGATGAATTGTTCTTCAAAACTGTGGGGCTTGAACGTTTTTATTAAATTTGAAAATACTCATACATACATAAACTCACGCCTTCTTCCCATGGGGCCTGGGGTAGGTAGAAACTACAGAACGCCACCTGCTACGCTCCTTACATACTTCTTTGCTTCGTTTTGCCGGTTGCGAGTACTACGCAACACTACCTTTTTTTTTTCTCTTTGGCTTCGCACGGTTTGTGCATATAGCCAGTGTCATGTAAAATTAGGTAACAAGTACAAATTATGAAATGAGGTCCATTCAATGCATGATAAAGATTATAGATGATATCCCGCCCCGCTCCCCTTGAGTTTCAGTAAAGACGTGGCATTTTACTGAAACCTCGCGCCGACTTCTTGAGAGAACTTAAAGTGATGTTGCACTGTTTTGTTTGATTTGCCTACACTAATGCAGGTTCACGAACACTTAATGGTTAATAATCCACCACTATTACACATTAATATCGGCTAAACACAAATTTTAGAAAATAAAAGAAAACTGCTAACATGAGGCTTCACTTTCCCGCCAAGAAGTCCAACACTACCTTTTTAAGACAATCCCGAGCTGTCAGTGTCAAAATTCCACAGAAAATAATGACACTGACAGCTCTTCATAGTTTAAGCGTTGATCGTGTTCAGTTTCAAAAGCTCTTAGTTTTAAGACAAATACATATCTTTGGGTGATAATTGTGTTTGCCGCATACATATCGAAAATGCTAAAGGATAGTTTTATTTTAAATATTATTATTGTTTTTATTGGTTCTTTATGTTTCTTCTCGTTTAAGAGAGTTTAAGAGACCTTACATACGGGTCGGGACCAAGTATGTAAGGCAAAATTTAGATAGAGAAGGTGGATGACAGTGTTGAAGAAGTCAGGAACTTTCGGGTGATGCGACAAGTGTTAAGGATGGTGGCTTTTTGGAGCATGTAAAGTGTGTGAGTAGGCATCTGTAGGGTGTTAAGGCTTTGTGAGAGTGATTTTGGTATTATACCAGTAGATGAAAGAACAATGGGGACAATGTGAACGGTTTGTGCTTTCCATTGAGTTTTAATTTCTATGGCGAGATCTTGATACTTACTGAGTTTTTCGGATGTTGTGGTTTCAATATTGTGTGAGTTAGGTATTGCTATATCTATCAGATAAACTGTTTTATTGGTTTTGTCGTGAACGGTAATGTCAGATCTATTGTAATGAATAGTTTTATCTGTTATTATTGTTCGATCCCAGTAAATTTTCTGGTCCTGACTTTCTAATACAATTTCTGGTTTATATTTATAATATGGTATAATTTCGTTGACGAGTTTATATTTGTATGCTAACTGTTGGTGTATAATTGCAGCGACTTGATCATGGCGGTGTTTATAGTCAGTTTGAGCAAGTGATTTACAAGCTACTGTTATATGTTGTTGGTTTCAGAGGCAGTGTTGCAATGTCTGCACAAGTCAGTCGGCTGGTTTGGGTCTTTTATAATGTACCTTCTGTAATTACGGGTGGCTACTACTTGATCCTGTATGGCCAGCATAAAACCCTCGGTCTCGGGAAACAAATCGCCACGTTTGAGCCATTCGTTCGACTTAACTTTGTCGACGTGTGGCTGGCTCAGGAAGGCTCGATGTCTTCCATGTAGGGCTTTTGATGACCATGCTGCAATTTTTTGTTGTGTATTTACAATGTGTTCATTTATTTGCGTGTGCTTGTTTTGTAGGTTTAGTGGTGTAAGTTTTTTATCTGTGTCCGTTACCTGTTTGTGTAGTAATGAATGTTCCGATTTGTTATGGAAATACGCTCTGAGAGAAAGGATTTGTTTGTTGTGTAAATTGTGTATGTCTATTAATCCTCTTCCTCCTTCTTGGCGTGGCAGTGTAAGTCGTTGTATGCATGATTTTGGATGGTGTTTTCTATGTTTGGTTAGGAGTGTATTGACAGTGCGCTGTAGTTTTTTGATATCAGTCTTTGACCACCGTATAATTCCGAAAGAGTATGTGAGAATAGGTATTGCAAATGTATTGATGGCTTTAATTATGTTTCTAGAGTTGAGGTTGCTTTTTAAGATAAGGTTGAGGCGGTGTGAGATTTTTTTTTGCAGTTCTTGTTTTGACATCTTTTGTTGTATCTGCCTGGACTGTTTAAAACCTAGGTATTTGTATGTACTCTGTTCATCCATTGGCTCGATCGATTCACCTGATACGAGTGTGTAACTATTATTTTGGATTTTTCCTTTTAAAATTGATAAGATTTTGCACTTATCTACTCCGCAAATATCGTCAGAAAATTGTTGTGTTGTGTCAGCTAATTGAAAAAGAGCTTTTTTGTCAGCTGCGTATAACTTTATGTCATCCATGTACATAAGGTGTGTAAGTGTGTATTGTGTGTCATTGTTTGCCAGGGTGAATCCTGCGTCTATTTTATCAAGCAAGTGTGAGAGTGGATTGAGTGCCATGCAAAACCACAGAGGACTTAGAGCGTGTCCTTGAAGAATTCCACGTTTTATACGGATTGGTTCAGTAGCTACAGTCGAGGTGGATGAATTAATTTTAAGAACAGTTTGCCAATTCTGCATGGCAGTTTCTAAGAATTGTTTCAATGTTGGGTGAATTTTATACAGGTTTAGGACGTGTGGACGTAACCAGCTGTGCGGAACTGAATCGAAAGCCTTTTAATAATCAATAAACATTGTATGAATATCCTTCCTGCTTTTAACAGCGCTGTTCATAGTAATCGCGTCAATGGTAAGTTGCTCTTTACATCCTTGGCTATTCTTACGACAACCCATTTGTTGTTCTGCTAGAATGTTATTTTTAGTTAAATGTTCGTATACTACTTCACTTACGCAGGCTGTTAAGATTTTATACAAGGTTTGTAAACAAGTAATTGGTCGGTATTTCGCTGGGTTTATAGTGTCATTCATGTCTTTAGGTATCATATAAGTTACTCCGTGTGTTATGTATGTTGGAAGTAAATTTGGTTTTTGAATGAATGTGTTTAAATGATTATGTAAGAATGGATGTATGTTAGAGAATTTCTTATACCAGTAGTTGTGGATGTTATCAGTGCCAGGCGATTTCCAGTTGTGTGTGCATTTGATGAACTCTATAAATGTATCTATAGGTATAAATTCAAATTCCATTTCTGGAAATTCTTGTGTTGTTTCGTTGACCCAGTCTGCGCGATTATTATGGTATACTGGATTTTCCCAAATGTTGGCCCAGAATTCCCTTAGTGTTTCGGATGAAGGTGTCTCTAAGGATTGGTTAGTGGTGTCTCTGTTATTAGATGCAAGGTTCCTATAAAAATATTTTTTCATTGTTAATAAATTTTGTGTTCTCTACTTTGCGGTTCGTGCATGCACATGCATATCTTTTAAGTCTACTGGATGCTGCGCTTAATTTTTGTTTCAAAGTGTCCAAAAAGTGTTCTATTTGTGTATTTGAGTTTTCGTGTTGTGCGTGTAGTTGGTATTTTTTCTTTATTACTTCTACTGCAGCTATTAATTTTCGACTTCTACTACCTTTAATGAAATGTGTCAGCCTAGCTATGTTTGCTCTTAGATTTTCAATTTTCTTTTCTAATCTGATTTGCCATTTTGGCTTTCGTTGTTTATAAGTACGACGTTCATTTTGTGTAGGGTCTGATAATATTTTAGCTCCGTTGCATGTAGCTGCCGTCCATGCTGCACAGTAAATTATGGTCTGTAATTTCATGAATTCGGTGTCGACATTTACGTGCTTCGGGAGAATGACGGTATTTATGTATGTAACTATGGCAGAAAACTTTCTAGATGTCTTCTGCTTGGGGATGTATGGCCTGTTAGTGGGGAATGTGTCAATAAAATTATGTTGAGCTTGTTGAAATGTGGCTTCAATTTCTGTGTTGAATTCTGGGGCAGCTTCAAAGTAAGTTTGCGTAGGTCCAATTTGACCAATATGTATATCGTTCAAGAAATTGACTTCATCTGTATTTACGAATGTCTGAGCTACGATGTCAGTATTTGTGCTACTGTTTAGGAATATATGAGTTGTGAGAGTATTTGTAGGTGTGTCAGTGAAGTTAGTATTTGTATCAGGTTGTTCAAAGTCTTTCTGCGCTTGTGTATTCAAGTGATCGATATTTATGTATTCAATATTTTGTGTATTGGTGTTACTTTTCCTTAATTCTGTTACTATCTGGTTTTTAATTTCTTCTAATCTGTTGGGATGTATATATTTGTTATTTAAAATCGCTCTCACTTGACCGGATAATCTTTGCTCTGTTATATGTGTTAATTCCGGATATATATTTATGAATTCCTCGTGTAAATATGTTCTATAGGCTGTTTTATCTGTTTCTAATTTTGTGGCAGTGTAATATATTTTAATTATTGTTTCATTATATTCATTCGTCCATTTCATGCGCTGGCCGGTTTGTGTATGAGATTGTGAAGAGTGTTGCTGTATTTGAGTGTGTACCATTTGTAGTTCGGCTCTGACTTCCTCATAAATCTGATCTATTGTGTCTTGTGGTAATAATTTCCTTTGAACTATGGCTCGCCGCTGGTCACCTATTCTTTGTCGGCTTACTTGCATAGCCGAATATTTTACTAGAAACTTTGTGTGAAGCGATGGAAGGTATGCATTTTTGTCTGTTTCCATACTAGTAAGATGAAGGTAAGTGCGTAGGATGAATTTATTCATTTCAATGCTCCATTTCCTACGAGTTGTAGCAGTTCTAGCGGTGGGTACAGTATCATCGACAAAATTTATCTCCTGTACAACATCCGCTGACTATATACTGATAGATGATGAAGATGGCGTCGGAGTGACGCGGAAAGATTGTGATGACGATGGAATTGATGGAAAAAGAGATGAAGGACATGACGAAGAGATTTGTGAAGTTTCGTCATATAACTGAGGCAGATTCGCCTGAAGTTGTTTTTTTGTTTTAGATCGAGTATTCATGTTGTTCCCACGAGTAGCTAGGGACTTAAAAAGTCGACCACAGCAGAGCCCTGCGTTCACTGTAGTAAGGGTGAATAAAACTGGAGGTCCCGTATTATCCAGAGTTGGCACACTAACGACTAGTGCTCTCCCCTAGCCATGAAGCCCTCGGCATGTGCGACCTTGGCTTGGATTGTATCTCTCTTGGTCTGGCTCCTCACCCTATCTGTCTCGGCAAAGTAAACTCTACCGGCACAGACCTAGTGATTGTTGGAGCACGCAAGCCCCACCACGACGTCAACGTAGAGATACGGCGGGGTTATTATTATTATTATTATTTATTTTAATTATTATATATTTTATTGTAAAGAAGAGGGGGTAAGGGGGAGGGGAAGGTTTCGAATTTACGTTACCTTTCGTTTCCTACTTCGCACGTTCGTGCAGGGATCTCTAGCTCATGGGTTCAGTTTAACTTCTCTATGTATGGCTTTAGGCGACCGTAGGTATATGACCCGGATACACTGTAGACTAGATACAAAAATAAAAATTCAACTCGGTTTGAAATGCGGGAAATATAAATAATATAATAATAGATAAAGGAAATATAATAATAGATAGAGATATGGAACACAAACCAACTAGGTACCTATATTATATGCATTTTAGGCGGTAAAAAAGGGGCTGGAAATATTTTGCCACGCGCACAATTGCTAGGGCTGAATAAAGCAACTGTTAAATTTTGCAGCAGTATTATACAACGTGCCGCCACAACGACGACTTTAATTCAATACAAGGGTAGGGCAAGTGGGCAGTAATCATAAAAAAAATAAGATAAAATAATTATAAATTGATAAATATAAAAATTCAAACAAACTAAATAATAAAGCTCTCTCCTCTCTTAAATTCGCCTACTCCTTGCACGTTATTTGTTTTAATTTAATTGATGCGATTTTATGACCCCGGCAAATGACCTTTGCGCTACAGTTCTTTAAGTAAAGGTTGCTCCAAGATGCTATTAACGTTCAATTAAATTAAAATATCTTCATAAAACGTAAAGGCGAAACCGGATACGTGTGTTAAATTAATGTCGCCACCAAAACTATTTTCGGAAAACGTAAATAACTATTTTCTGTTTTTATCAAATTTTTAGGCTCAGTAGTTTCGGACACAAGGGGGGCGATGAATGATAAATTTTCATCGATTTTCTTAAATAACTTTAAAAGTATTTATTTAAAAAAAATAAAAAAATATATCTGAAATTCTTACATTAAGTCCTTTCATTTGATATATCACATGGTACCAATTGCAAAACTTAAAAAAAAAAATCTAATTTGCTCCAAAAAGTGACCCCCCATATTCAAAATTAATCTATTTATGTTACACGTCCGTGTTCGTGTTACAGAAATTAATATGTGTACCAAATTTCAACTTAATCGGTCCATTAGATTCGGAGCAAATCGGCTGTGAGGCTGTGACAGACGGACAGATAGACACACGAGTGATCCTATAAGTACGGAACCTAAAAATGATTTGATGTTGTTTTTTTGGGGTCAATGACCGCTGGTAGTTTTGTTACTTGAAGTTTGGGTTGAGAAAATCTGCTTTCTTTTATTTTATGGTGTCCGATATCGAAATCCAACACGTCTGTAAAGTTTACTAAAAAAAATAGTAAATTGTTTGCCCAGGGAGCAAAAAGCTATTTTAAAGGCGACCTTGTTTCTTTGAATCCAGAGCGGAGCGAAGGATTCTAGAGTAGAATCCAGAGAGCAGCAAGGGATTCAAAGTGCGTCACTCGAGCTTAAAATAGTGTTGCGCCCGAAGTGGACACTACTATTTAACACCCTCTGTAAGAAAATAAGTAAGTGCAACTAATGAATAAGAATAGTACGTTTATTTATTTACATACAAATAAGAACGATATTTCAAGTGACTACACTAACTGCGGTCGATGACCCCGCAAAAAACATTTTATTTTTTCATTAATTGTTTTATTATGTTTAGGTATAATAATATACCCATAATTTCTGCGAAGTAGTGCTAGCTGATTTAATTTGACCTTGTGGAGTAATTTTAGGGCCGATTAGGTGTGTGCAGACCATGACTTGCTCACTATATAAAGTCAAAGAAATTAATTGTATAGGTACAGTCACTTGCATAAATATATTACTATTGACAGCTGGGCAATAATATCTGATTTCATGATTCATCCATTAACACCTATCTGTCGTCAAGATGACGGAAAATATTTGTGATCATTTGAGGAAGGCATATTAAGTGGCAGCACTAATATGTTACATCAAAGGAACACCAAAACTTCAAGCTCAAAACTTCAATCAAGGCTTCAAAAAGATGTCATTCTTTGACAGTTGTATGAAATGGGTATAACACGGCAAATTGACGTAGAATGCCAATTTGCTTAACAATTAATTTCTCTGGTATTTCACTCTATAAATACAGTGATGGTGCACAGTCGCCATAAAACAAGCTAATAGTCAAAGCTGCTGAAAATCTACTGGAAAGACAGTTTCGTCAGCCTTTTTTTTTTGTTGGGAAATTATCGAATAACTTCTCCCGCTCTGGGCGGAGCGGGATGCCTGTCAGACTTTTAGGTACTGACTAAAACCCACCCGTGTTCCTTCAGTTGCCTGTGTGCCAGGGCCACGATATCCATTTCGGACTAACCCGCTACTCTGGCAGGCATCGGCCCTAACCAGGTTGGTATTCATCATTATCTAACTCCATACGGAATTGAGGCTAGAAAGTGTTGATTTAACAAGTCTGAATTTAGGTAAAGTCTAGCTTTAATGTATGACTGTAAACGCTAATTGAAAACAAACAGTTTTGTCTAATTAACCGAAGTCTCCCAAATTATAATATAGCAAGTATATTTACATTTAAAAGAAAAAAAATGCTACATCGTCTTTTGGTTTTCCTACATGGGTACTTATTTTTAACATTTGACTGTCGTATAATTAAAGTCTGGATTATCGAAAAACGTTTTTCGTAAATCCTACTAATATGTATTATGAATGTGAAAGTTTGTGTGTTTGGATGTTTGTTACTCAATCACACAAAAACGACTCAACGGATTTCGATGACCTTTGGTACACAGATAGAACATGATCTGTACCGTAATTGCGTAACACAGTTTGAATCGGAATGATTTTGAAGTATATTGCTAATCCATTGCTTCATAAGTTAGAAAAAATTGTCTGCTCAACAACGTAAATAATGCAATGAATGTTGTTGAACTGTCAAATTGAAACCGATTCCTACAGATAGTGTGTTACGCAATTAGCCCTCTGGCTTAAGACAGGATACTTTTTATCCTGGTAGTACGTACCCGTGGGATAATTTTCGCCGGCGAAACCGCGGGCGAAAGCTAGTTACGAATAAATTCAATAAGGTAAACTAAGAACCCCGAGTCTAAGGTTTTGAATATGCGAAACTTGTCTCTAAATTGATCACACAACTTTTATAAGATAAAAGATACAAGTCTCGAGAGACTTGTCGTGATTTCTAACATGAATGTTTTTGATGGGACATCGTTGGTGTCACATATTTATCAAAATCACAGGCGGTAGACAACAAAGCCCGATCTGAATCGATACAAAGCTATTTAAACCACTACCTGGTGTTTAAGTAGTTAGAGGAAAAGGTAATAATTTATATTAGGTATCTACTTTGTAACTTTTTTTTGTCCATATACCTACACGATTCTAGGAAGTGCACCAAAGGACGCCAGATAGCCAGATTTCCACACTCCACAACTTTTTTTTATTTTGTAAATACTGAAAATTAATAAAGCCGTTTTCAAAATGAACTGTTCGAGTCGTGTTTGAACAATAAACGGAAAAATATTCGCTTTCATTTAGAAAGATTTTGCATGTGGATATGATGTTGGAGAATTCACATAGATGTGTATGAAGTTCATACACATCTATGTGGAATTTAATATTTCCGGGTAAAGTGTGTGGCTTTTAAAACTATGAATCCTTTTGATAGACATTCATGAGGGCTGGGGCCCAAGTATGCTATTTTTATAAATTCAGTCATTCCAACACGATCCCTTTCTCATGCCATTGTCATTTTGCTAAATAAAATTCGTAATCTGGTAAATTCATAATGGTCGATCATTGGTCGGTCAATGTTCTCGTAATATAATTGTGTTATTATAATGGCATTGTCGTATTACCATTATTATAAAACTCATTAGTAGAAATGTCATTAATTTGTCATTACGAGTATGTACGAGATTACCAATATATGCAATTTCTTTCAATGTAGTGTCAGTGGCCGACCATTGGGAAGTCATAATGACGCCATTATAATAGTAGATTACCAAACTTGTCAAAATCAACACTATTGTAATAGCAGACTTGAGGCCCTGGAATCGTGTAATTACTCCTACGTCACAAAAGCATCGCTATGGAATACAATAATATTCTAAAAGAAAACGGTGTCATCTCGATCTGTCGAAATGAGTTCCATGATAATGTAACAAGATGAGCAACGAGAGATTAGAATAAAAATAATCTTTTATTTGTTTATGACTGCAAAATGTGTTTACCTACAATCCTACATGATATAATTATGTAATTTTTATATCTAGGTGATTTTCTTTCTGACCGATAGAAAATGAAACGTTGACGTTATTTTTGGGCGATCGAACACGAAATGTACATTCATTCTTCATTCATTCATTAGGCATTTTGTTCGTTATCGTTCACACCTCGTTCTTTTTCTGCGCCGCATGCAATGTCTCATGAAAGTGTTGTCCATTTTCACGCGCAAAACGGATGTAGTGAAATTTATGCCTCTTGTTTATTATGGACCACTGTAAAACTGCGTTTTGCATAATTTTAAGTGGGCTATACTTGACAACAAGTAGAATTGTCTTTGAATATGCAAAAGCCTCGAATCAAGGTTTGATGTAGACTTTTGCTATTTGTACTAACCGCGTGATCTTTTACGACCCAAATCATTAATAGCAGTCATTGTCCGATAAATTTCCGGTCCTAAAACTTAGGTACATTTTTCTATCACATTAACAGCTGATTATTCTGAGCAATTTAATAAATTCCATTATATTCTTTTACTTTCGGTTGAGGCTGAAATAAATTGAAATTCTTTGCTTTGTAAGGAGCGTCTCAGATATTTTTACTCTTCATTGAAGAATTGTCGGGCTTTTCCACTGACTGGCTCATTTTGAGAAGTGATACAGAAACTAGCAGGATTGCCCATGAAAAGGAAGTTTTTTTTTAACAAAGTTGTGATCATCACGCAATCTAAGCGCAATGCGTTTATGGAGCTAAGCAGTCAATCAAGGCTATTTTAGTGGTTGTAAGTTCGATTCCCAACTATTGTAACTTTTTGTGATATTTTTTTATACATTGCATTTATCTTTTGAGTTGATGGTAAATTTCCTATACTTTTTGGTGTTGTTGATTTGATCTTGTGTAGTTATGACGAAACCTTCTGTTTCAGGGAACAGATTTCCTATTTTAAGCCACTTATCCGTGTGGTGCCGGACGTAAAGAATAGCACCATCCTATTTCTACCCGTGGGTGTCGTAAAAGGCGACTAAGGCACTTACTAGACAATGGGCAGCAGCGTTCTCTATGAATTTTTAGCCGACTGCGGCGAAGCCAAAAAAGGAGGGTTATGTGTTTGACCTATATGTATGTATGTCCGTCCCTATGTTCCCTCGTAACTAAACGGCTAAACCGATTTTGATGAATGATATGTCGTTAGATTCGCCTTTATTGCGCGAGTGTCACTGGGTATATAAAAATTATTAAGTGGCAGATTTTTGGCCCAAAACGTGTTTTCGAAAAAATAAATCTCCCAAGCCTATCAACTGGGGTATCAAAATGAAGGGTTTATAAAGATGATTACAAAAATATATACATATTATATGTTTAAATATAATTAAATGAGAAATGATAAAAAAAACTATGCCGAACTTTTGAAGTGAGTGAGTAAGAGTTATCGTCAGATTATAAATAGGTAAATAATCTAATTTACCGTCGTATAATCATAACTAAAAGTGTAAAATATTAAAATAAATTAAAAGTTTGTTTTGTAAGGCCCCTTAAATATTTATTTTATTGTTTTTTAGTATTTGTTGTTATAGCGGCAACAGAAATACATCATCAGTGAAAATTCCTACTGTCTAACTAACACGGTTCATACATTCATTCAGATACAGCCTGGTGACAGACAGACGGACGGACAGCGGAGCCTTAATAACAGGGTTCTCGTTTTACCCTTTGGGTACGGAACCCTAAAAAAGATGGAAGAAAGATTTATTTATATGAATACTATAAACAATCTCATGTAGTCAGAGCCATATTCTTAACAATAACGACCTATTGCCTCCGACTGACATGAGATTGTTTATAGTATTCATTTATATGTATAAATCTTGTTTCCATCTTTTTTTTAAGTTCACTTTTTACGCAGTGGGGTTTTCAGATTTTTTAATTTACTTTTTTAACACCATACTGCGATCGCCAACCCGCCTGCCATGGGTGGCGATTATGGCAACTCCCCCTATTGGGGAGGCCTATGTCCTGCAGTGGAGTCCGTCTTTTGGCTGGAACGATAATGAATCATGAGACGCTACTATGTTAATATGGGATTGCTCTAAATCATGAGGGTGTCTACCGTGAAAGACTTTCTTATTCCAGCTTAAAATTTTGTGGTTCTGTGGGTCACTGTTATTTTTTGTCTTGTATATTTTGTTCATTTACTTACTTAAAATCGTTTAGATTAGTGGTTCTCAAACTTTATTGGCGACGGAATGGAACCCTTTTGGAAAACAAAATATTTTACGGAGCCCTAAAATATTCAAAAATGGTTTTATGTGTATTCTTTATTAATAATCTTATTACTTTTTTTTTTCTCTTCCCACTGCTAGGCAAAGCTCTCCCTCCACTCCTTCCACCTTTCGCGAGCCCGCGCGTCCTCCTTCCAGTTTTGATGGAACCTACCCACTTCGTCCCGCCATCTCCTACGTGGTCTGCCGCGACCCCGTCGTACTGTCTCAGGGCACCAATTCTGTGCCATTTGGGCCCACAGTTGGTCTGGCTTGCGGCAGACATATCCTGCCCAGTCCCATTTAAGTTGGGCAGCCTTGACATTAACATAAATTGCATATTTTCAAGAAGTCAAAATCGGTTGGACGGACTGTAAAAAAGGTTTATTTCAAGGAGAATGCAAGGTTTCTTACAAGACCCGGCTAGAGCCGACAAAGATTAACTATATTGCATTAAAAAGGGAAAATAATTTATAGAATCTGATAGTATAAAGGTTTCATCATTTACATTTATGTTTGTGAAGTGCTAAAATAACACCACGGAATCACTTCGTCGTTTGTGACAACACGCGGGCGAAGTCAAACTTTTTGACAAATACAGGTTAAAGTTTTATATTAAGTGTTGCCACTTGCCAGCACTATAATAACATTATTAGGAATAAACTATTCTAAACGGTATCAATTATCGAATTAAATAATTATTAATTATTACAATACTGTAAAATATATGTTCAAAAATATGAATAGACGCAATTTATTTTTTGAATTACGAGTTACGACATAAGTAACATCACGACGTTTAAGTAAGTAATAAATTCACTTACGTTGCTTCATATTGATATTTTTGTATCCATTGGCGAGTGCAACTTCGTATCTTTCGATATTATTTTATTTTGGTATTGGCGACATTTCTAACTGAAATTGTAGCTGATTTCACAGCTACAATTTCAATTAGAAATGTTGATAAAATGACTTTTCAACGGTGTGCTGATTTTATTTATATTGATTTTATTTCTATTATTAATTATCATTAGTATTATAGAAAATCTGTCGGACGCTACATGATTCGAGCTGATTTTTGGCATTCTCCTTTATAATCTTATTTCAAATGGAGTTAGCTACACACTAACACAGTATTATGGAAGTTCTTGTTAAGTTATTTAACCTGCGCTTTAATTAACTTTTGCTTGTTTCGAATTAAGGAATTAACTTTAACAATTTATTTTTAATTTAAGCCCTGTTTGCAGCCTACACAATATTCGCATATAAATCTACAAAATGTCGAAATATATTATAATACCTCACGTCTGCTAATTAAACGGTAGCGATACTCAGATATGATCACGCTTACCAAGCTTCATAAATATTTATCATTATGTCAAATAAATATTTTAATTTTGAATAAACAAAACTTTTCACACAACGCTTAAAATATATGTCGGCGCTACGTCGTCGTACTGTTGTAAACGGCACGTGCACCGGACCAATGAGGCGATATCGCCATCCCCACCTCCCCCACTACTCAACTTGTTTGTGCTCGGGTATAAAACGAGACTGGGCGAAGCGATCGGGGTCTTCCTCGAAGCTGACCAAGCGTTTCGACGCGAGGCAGCAGCGAGAGCACCCTGGGTACCCCGCTACCCTTTTTTTTTTTTTTTTTTGTTGCCGGGGTGGAAAATCCTCATGGATGTCCTCCGCCCTGGGGTGGGCGGAGGGGTCTGTCAGACTCTTACTGACTAAAAACCACCCCGGTGTTCCCTTCCCACACTTGCACCGGGGATCTTGGGAGCTAGTATTACTTCCGTGATCCCCGGCTAGTGCCGGCCCGCCTCTGCGGGCCACCTCAAGTCTGCGGGGGGGTGAGGTGTTAGACCCCCCCGCGACGTCTCAAAGGGGCGCGCGTGGAACACTACGCGCCGCCACCTCGGGTCCAGTGTGATAGGGGGCGGCGGACGTCCCCGAGTCCGCCGTCCCTGGACCCATTTAGGGGGGCCGGAAGAGGGCATTATCTGCCCTCTGCCGACGCCCGGTGCGCCTGCTGCGGGCCGGGTGAGCGGACGAGATCTCCCGCTCCCTTTCCGCAGCCTCCTTCTGCGACACGACTGTTTCGCAGAAGGATACCACCGCGTCCCAGGACTCCTCGCTGCCGGCCATTGACTCGACCACGGCCGGCAGCGACAGGTCACTGCCTACTTCTGAGATGAGGGCACGGCGAGGCTCCTCCCATGCGGCACACTCTGCCAACGTATGCCGCGCCGTGTCCTCCCGGCAGTCGACGCAGTGATGACACCGGGCGTCCGGCTCCCTGTTTATGCGACACAGGTACTTCCCGAAGCAACCATGCCCCGAGAGCACCTGCGTCACCCGAAACGACAGGGAGATACCCCCCCGCTACCCTGTCCCAACCTCCGCAGCGTCTGAGCCCGCAAAGGTCCAGTCCGTGGAACTATTTTAACCACCAGCAGGCCTTCCCTGCCTTCGGCCAATATATGGGTTACCCCTCCTCTCCATCCTCAACCTCTGATGATGGACCCCAATATTCGCGCTCAACAGGCACCCGCCGCTAATACCGCGCTTCCCGCGGCTCGCGCGCCACCCGCGCCCCCCGCACCCCGCGCGCCTCTCGCGCCCCGTGCACCTAAGCCAGCTCCTAAAGCCGCTCCCGTCGCCACCACTCGCGCGCCCCCTAAACTCGCGGTCACTCCAGTGACCACCATCGCTAACGCTCTAGAAGCGTTTAATGTGATCACGAGCACATTTAACGTTTTTATGACGCCTCGCGCCATTCAAATGGCCGGGGAAATAGTCAAGGCTACATCTTCCTGCGATCTTTCCCAGATCCAGAGAATTTTCAATGCGTACCCAGAGATTACGCAAGTCCTCAACACCTTCGCGAAACGGCCCTAATATGTATAATACGGCCCCCGCAAGAACTAAACTCAGATCCCTCAAGTTAGGCTTCTTCAATGCCAACGGCATTAGCGTTGTCCACGCGACGAAGTCGCCGAGTTCCTCCGCGTCAACACGTTAGATATTCTCCTAGTACAGGAAACCTTCCTCAAGCCGAGTCATCGAAACCCGTCAGTTGCGAACTATCGCATAGTTCGCAATGACAGGTCTCGATGCCACAGGGGCAGCACCTTGATCTATTATAGAACCCCTCTATACTGTATTCCCCTCGATCCTCCAACTCTCTCGTGTCTTGAAGTGTCTGCATGTAGACTAGGCATGTCAGGTCATAGACCGATTACGATAGTTTCGGCTTACATGCCGCCCACCGCGACCTCGTCAGCAGACGGTCTCAAACTGCTCTCTGACGATCTTTCAATTCTTTTTGGCCTGAGCGAATCCGTTATCATAGCGGGTGACCTCAACGCCAAACATCCGGCCTGGAATAGTACCAGTACCACGTTCCGAGGCAGACACTTGTTTGACCTCTGCCCCGTCCTAAACTTTGACGTCATCGCCCCGATGACGCCCACCCACTACCCTCACGACCCCAACCATACCCCTGACGTATTGGACATAGCGCTCCTAAAGAATATCAACCTCCGGTTGGATTCGATAGAGGCGATGGACGAACTGACTTCCGACCACCGACCAGTCGTCATGAGACTGGTCCCTCGCGACGGACTCCCTGACCCGGACGAACCCTCTCGTAACAAAGTAGTCACGGACTGGAGGAAAGTAAGCGATCGCTTGAAATCCACCACTTCCCCTCTACTAGACTCTATACCAGATCAGTTTACCTCAATCGCTGACACGACGGCCGCGATCGGCTCACTCACTGAACACGTACAATCGGTCCTGAACGATTGTTCAAGGCAAGCTCCGGCGATGGACGAACATCGCTTGAGGCTGCCGGACGATGTGCGTGAACTGCTGACTGAGAACAACGCGGCTACTCGTGCCTACGACGTCTTTCCCTGTGACGCCAACAAAGCTCACATGCGCTATTTGCAGTGATCTGTAAAGACACGCATGGCCGAGCTGCGTGACGGTAACTGGGACAAGATGTTGAGCGAGCTAGAGCCCACTCATCTGGCATTCTGGGAACTTCAGAGGAAACTCAAGTCCCAGCAAGTAGTCTCTATGCCTCCCCTGACACGACCCGACAGGACGATAGCATTCGACGACATCGACAGGGCTGAATGCCTAGCTGACAGCCTCGAGACCCAGTGCTCGCCCAGCTCTCAACCAGTAGATCAGGCTCACCTCGCCGAGGTGGATGCCGAAGTCGAACGTAGAGCCTCTCTCCCTCCGGTCGAAGACCCTGATTGTCCTCTAGACCCCGTCTCCCCGGACGAGGTTCACGATATAATCAAGGGTCTGAAACCCCGTAAAGCCCCTGGATCATCACCAATAGGGTGATCCAGTTGTTCCCAGCTCACCTGATCATGCTAATGACCACCATCTTCAATGGTGCTCTTAGTAATAACATTTTTCCACAATCGTGGAAAAATGCCACCGTCATCGGTATCCCGAAGCCCGGCAAGCCTAAGACCAAGCCTTCCAGTTACCGTCCCATCAGTTTGCTCGACGTTTTCGGCAAGGTATATGAGAGGCTTATCTATAAGCGTCTCAGAGACTACGCCGAGACGAAGGGCCTCATCCCCAACGAACAGTTCGGTTTTAGAACCCAACATTCTTGCGTACAACAGGTCCACCGTATCATAGAACACATAAGCGCCGGTTTCCAGCGCGGGTTCATGACGGGTGCTGTGTTCTTCGATATCGCGAAAGCGTTCGACAAAGTCTGGCACAACGGCTTATTGTATAAGTTATACAAATTCGGTGTGCCAGATCGTCTCGTGCTCATCTTACGGGACTATTTGTTGAACCGCACCTTCCGCTATCGCATCGAGGGTGCGCTCTCTTCCCCTCATCCGATCCACGCAGGCGTCCCTCAGGGGTCTGTGCTAGCTCCGCTCATTTTTACGCTGTTCACCAGTGACATCCCGAAAAGTAGAAAGACGCAGTTAGCTCTGTTCGCAGACGATCGAAGATCTCCCGCATCCTACAGACCGAAGTCAACAGACTCGGTGACTGGTTCAGGAAGTGGAGGATCGAGGTCAATCCTGATAAGAGCCAAGCGGTCCTCTTTTCTAGGCCCCGGCGTAGACCAGACCTACCACGACAGATCAAGATGTTCGGCAAGCCTATCCCTTGGGAGAAGCGAGCCAAATATCTCGGTGTGATCTTAGATCACCACATTTCGTTCGCTGAGCACATAAAGCAAGTGCGTTCGCGCGCTGCTTTCGCTCTCGGTAGGCTTCATTGCGTTCTGAACTCACGCAGCAAGTTGTCCCTTAAGGGCAAATTGCGTATTTACACAGCGTGCATCCGGCCGATTATGACGTACGCGTGTGCCGCTTTCGCACACGCCCGTCCCCATCTCATTCACAGAATGCAGGTACTTCAAAACCGATTTCTCCGTAAAATTACGGACGCTCCATGGTTCGTTCGGAACGAAACCCTACACGTAGATCTTAGAATCCCCACCATCAAGCAGTTTTTGAAACGCGCGACAAAGCGGTTCTTCGAGTCCGCAGATAGACATCGCAACCCCTTGGTTGTGCAGGCAGCTAGCTATAGACCATCTCAAATTAGTCAGACTCGCCGACCTAGGCATACTCTCTCAGACCCGGATGACCCCATTACTCTCCTTCAGGAAAGCAATAGGGCCACAAGTACAGTGCACAAACACAAACCATCATACCGTCCTCGCCGCCGAGGTACCACGCGAAGTTCAAGAATAAATTGTTCCCCCCGTCCCTTGCACGTCGAACCGCCAGCCCCGAGGCTGAATGAGCCGTAGCATTTAATAGTAATCCCCGTTAATAATCATGAATTTAAACTTTCGATCCAGCCCGTCCCCAATTTGCTTTGTTTTTCCCCAACGACGCCCTAAGCCGAGGTTCGTACCCCACAGGGGGTGCCCTTAGAGCGCTGTCGTTTAGTTTTTAATACTTATATTTACGCTCCTGGCTGGAGGCTTTAAGCTAATACCTTAGGGCAGCCACAGGAAAGACCGGTTAAGCAGTCACGGCCTCTCAAGGTCAACTGCGAGATGCCATCCATAAAAATAAAAAAAAAGCGATTGGGGCATTCTATTCTTGGCTTCGGTCCGATGCACATGTTGTCTTAGCGCATAGTTATTTTATTAAATTATAAATTAATCAAGTGAGTTATAATTAAATAATCAAGTGAGTCAATCAAAAAAAAGTGATTAATAAGTAAAACTACCGACGTTACTTTTTTACTTTAAAATATCCGATCCTGACTCAACTCCTACATATATATAACTAGCCTTTCCCCCACGGCTTCGCACGCGTGGAGGTCGGAAATTATCGAACGGAAATGTACTACCGGGATAAATTAATCCTGTGTTAATCCAGGTTCTCCACCGTCAACCATAATTATTTCGTTACGCGTAATTTTGATTCTATGATATCTTTTGAAGTATTCACGTAGGGGCGCTATCGCTAAGCTATGTAATTTCCGTTGCCTCTTCACACATAATTGACGATATCGTGTTGAGTTTAGGAACATTTTTCTTCAATATTATAACATAAATTTAGTTATTAAAAATATTTTATTGTACGCAAACATGTTTACAAATATTCTCAGAAAATAATAATTCTGAAAGATAAAAAAACTTTTAGTCGGTTCTTATTTTTTTGTAAAAAGTTTTTTATTTTTCAGTTTTTAGTGGGTCAGTTTTAAATTTATCTAAGTTACAATAGCCTAATGTTAACTGCTCATCACCTTTTACAAAATATTGCTTTTCCCGATGCAGGGACGTTGATTGTTGAGGAGTTCTCCTGGTTCTTACCAGTCAACTGCCACTCACCATATGCATAGTGACGAGCATAAATTGCTTAATCGCAACCCGTTAAATAGGGGTACTCATTATTATATTGTTCCGGTGGCCATATATGGTCTCCATCATCAGTTCCACTTCACCAAATGGTGCTTTCCGAGAGCAAATACACGAGTTACTATAAAAAATACCCAAATCGCTATAGGTTTGCCGATAAAATTTGAGGGTTTCCCTCGATTTCTATGGGATCCTCTCATCTGATTCTGATTTGGTGGCAATGGGACCACCTCGGGAGTATACCCTTTCAAACAAAAAAAGAATTTTAAAATTCGGTCCATAATTAACGGAGTAATCGCGTACAAACATACAAAAAAAAAAACATGCCGCCGAATTGAGAACCTCCTCTTTTTTGGAAGTCGGTTAAAAACGGTTATAGTGGGTCATACTTAGAAGATAGACATAATTATGCTATTGCGGACATTTTTGTTGGACTTTTTAAAATGTAGGTACATTCCTGTAGAACATGAATGTTCTGCATCTCGTACGGTTTACGCGGCTCACGCCAGTAAAGCTCCCAGTCGGCATGATTTTTTCCGACATCTTCAACAATAATCATTATTATTTCAGCCAATTTACACAAAACCTAAATGAATACACTTAAACTTTCCTCATGAATCATTCCGTCTATTCGTAAAACCGTTTGAAAATCCGTTCAGTATAGTTTTTGAGTTTATCGCGTTCAGACAGACAGACACGCGGCGGGTGACTTTGTTTTATAATATTATGTAAAAATAGTCCTCCAGACCAAATTTCGGCCATGGCGACCAATCTCAACGGAGACCAGCCTTCGGCGCGGGAGATATTAAGTATAGTGCACAAGTGTGTACGCAGACACACGTGTACTCTCTCGTCCCTTACTCTCATAGTCTAACAGACTAACACTTTGCCCGACCCGTGAATCAAACCCAGGACCCCACGCGCAGCAGTCGCGCTTGCGACCACGATACCAAGGGGGCTTATACCTGCAACGCTTAAAGTAGAACAGCATAATAGGTATATTGCCCTCAGACAAGCACCTTCCTATAACCTAATTTTCCAATCATAGATGGGATGTAAATGAAAACACTAGGTACTAGAAAGATGTTCACATCGACAAGAATTCATTTGATTATCAATACTTTTTTTTCCATAATACTGTCAATGTGTAGCCATTTCAAATTAGATTAGTAATTTAAATGAACCTTTTTTACGTCCGTTCAACCGATTTTAGGTTGATAGGGATGGCATTAAAAGCAAAAACGTGGTTACAATACCAACTGTTTATTACAGCTGCCATAACTCCAGCGCAATAGAAGTCAAAATCGGTTGAACGGACTGTAAAAAGGTTTAAGTATTTAAATTTCTAATCTAAGTTCAAATGGAGTATAGCTACAATTAAGTTCATACATATCCCCAATGAGTTATATGTTTTGTGGCTATACATTGATACAAAATTATAGAACAAAGAGAATTAAATTAATTATTTTCGATGTAAACATCTTTGTGAGGTTGACTGTGTACTAGTAGTCTAGGCTCCAGGGTTCCACAGCATGGGTTATGCTTTGTCTGGGCTTTTGACAAAACAAGAAATAAGAATCAATAAGAAATCAAAGTACGTTGACCAGCTTTCGTCATCTGCGTAAAGTTGTTAATTAGGAAGGGGAGGCTTTGAAAGAGGAGTGATAGAGGTGGGAGGTCGATTTTCAATTTGCATTTGAATCGGCTCAGGGCGCGGGGACCCAGCTGACAACAAAGGCCTCAGATTAATTTATATGCAATGGGGAACACAGTAACACGTAAATATGAAACATTGGACCATGTAGTGATTATGACGAAGTAATTGGGACCCATTCACTCACAACGGTAATGTATGTCAAGGAATGAAAATGTTAAATTAAACACCGTAAGGTTCATTTTTATTTGATTTTTTTTTATTTTTTCGACAGCCTATTTGAGTTTGAGGCAGTTTGAGTCACAGTTCAAAAACATGGCATGCCTTCGCATTAGGACAAAGGAAAGTGTGAATACTTTCGCTCCTTGACCGAACATTATTTACCTTTTCTAGTGAGCTGTTTCGTTCCGTTTTGTGAAAATATAAGACGTAAAACGTCTCGGTGAAATTAACGAACAACTTTTACTTTAGCCTCTTATAACTTCCTGATCTCCTATATTTAACTGTCGTTAGGTCAGTAAACTCCTGTTTGTGACTTCTCGGACAAAGTTGTCGCTGTTTATGAGTGAGTTTGTTTTTAAGTAATTGATTAAAATTTTCTTACGTTTATTTGCTATTTGGAGGTCAGAGTCAGGTTGTATCTTAATCAAAATTTGATTCGCGACTAAAACAGATATGTATTTACAGAATTATAATCATTAGTAAATCTCTCTAAGTTAGATTTCTTCCATTGAATTACTTTTTCATGAAATCATGACATAAATGAAGTCGTGATATAATTCTGTAAATACATAATATCTTTTATAAGTAATCGTGAATCGTATTTTGATCAAGATACAACCTGACACTAACCTGCAAATAGCAAAAAACGTAAGAACTTTTGAATTTCGCGGGCTACAGCTGCGGATCCATTTTAAATGTGGGTCACATTGTTAAAAAGCTCGCTTCCTGTTAGGGACTTGGGACTTAAACTTATTTAGCTGGCAGGGGGCAACAAAAATTTGAACTATAAAGCTTAATATTGTGAAAACGGATCCCTGAATTGAAATGATTCAATAGACCCGTATTTTTGACGATACCCCACATTAAGGGATGGACGAGAAAAAAAAATATCATCGCCACTTTACATGTAGGTAACGGTACCTCCGTTACACGTAAAGTGGGGATGATAATTTTTTCCCTAGAAAATATATTTTTTAATGGCTTTATTTTTACATCTTTACCGGCGTGATTAATATACAACATGTCCCAGAACTAACGCACAACCTCTTAAGGGGTCATTGTACTCATCATTATGAACAACTTTTACTATGGGACGAAAACTGAAATCGCGAAAAAATTATCAGTTGTTCCCTACATTTTGACGACTTATTCGAACATGTTAATGTAGGGAACAGTTTTTTTTTTCGTGTTTTCAGGTTTGGTCCTATAGTAAAAGACCCCTTAAAAAGTGGTGCGTTAAGAGGAGGCTCCCTATTTTTATGTTAATTTGCATGAATATTCCGAAACAGTCACACATACAAGCAAAATTAAACTTTATTATATGATTCATTGGATCTTTTTCTTTCCATGTTGAAGACAGTTCGTAATTGTAATATTTTCTCTCAATAATTTTTTTTATTTGAAAATCATGTCTTTTTTAAGGATAATTCTAAAAAAACAAACAAGTGTGTTTAGCTTTTATGTCTAAAATAAATATTCACAGCAAGAAAATATAGTATATTATCCAGATATTTTTTCTCTAGATCAATTATTACTTTAGTTATAAACGAAATAAGAATTGAGACACGCTATTTAGTTTCTTGCTCGAACACGATCAAAGAGCGTACGCGATATTCAACTTTATTACTGATGTATTAGCGTTTACCACATAACGGAGTGGCGGGGAGCGAGGGGCGGAGTTTGCGTTCGAAATCTGATTTAGACTGCCTGCTCTTAATTCTGGGACATGTTGTATATACCCATGCTTTAGCTTCCTAGTACCAAGAATCTCTAAGCTAAGCCGCGGACAGACATAAAGACATGGGCAAACTATAAGGAAATAACAACAACATTGGCAACATTGTAAAACTTTTAACTTTTAAGTTTTGAATACTTTTGCTTTTAGCATTTTTTTTCTTATTTTTATTTTTGTATAATATTTACATCAGTCTTAAAATATGATTGTAATTGGCTACTTTGTATTAGAGTGTGTGATTTGTCAATTTTTATTATATTTTTAATTCTTGTAAAGTGTGTCTTGTTTGTGCAGAATAAACAATTTTTCTTTCTTTCTTTTCTTTCTATCTAAGAGTTCCTTGTTGACTACGGAGCCCTAAAAAGACATAGTAAAGTGAAGCTTACATTACACGGCACAGTTTCCTGTTTACCACTGAAGCCACATTGCAATGCCACGAATGAATAATGAGTCCCTTTGCAAAAGTTAGTCATGCCGTGATACTAAGCGGCATTTCTCTTTACAGTTTCTATCTAACCGTTCAGAACTTCCCTAGCTACATAATGTGTCTCTAATTAGGTAGTTAGGGCAGTTATGCTCACAAATGAGACATTTATTTCCCTCGCGACCAAGTTGCCGTAGTTTTTGTGTGATTCTTAGGTTGCGATTACAAAAACGAATATAAAATTGTAGTGCCAACTAAACAGGTATAGCACATATTATGGTATTTTTACGTGGAGGGTCGGCTTCTTTATAAGCAGTGGGTTTGGCGACCTAAAAAGTGGTTATTGCCAATTATTTTTGTTAGAAACTTTTTTACTAAAGAATATTAATATTCGATGTGGGTGGGTAAATTTTATTATTGTCTGTCAAATCTGTAACACGTCGTGAATAAAACCTAAAAAAACGTAATTTTCAATTTAATATAAAAGTAAAAAGGTTTCTGTTTTATGAATTTACTAGCGACCCACGCACGGTTGCACGGTTTTTACAACTAGACAAAATATCGAGATATCTTTAATAAGTATATTATTTATGTTAGTTTAATATTAATGTACCTAATATGACACATAAACTTTCCGGAATAAATTCTTCAAGCGATGGTGAAAACCATATCAAAATCCTTTGCGTAATAGAAAAGCATCGCTGTCACACAGACAAAGCAAAGCGACTTGTATTAATAATATGTATAGATATCGCAGCCATCTGGTTAAATTAGCCAGCTAATTGGACGCCTAGCCCGTTTATTAACGCCGGCACCCAAATAAATAGCTGAAGGACAACTAGCCTAGTCATTTAGTGCAACGTTTAACCAGATGGCTGAATATCGTATAGTCATAGTTAAATTTGAGTTAGTTAAATTGGATATTGATGAAGAGCTTTGGTTTTGGTAAATGAATTTACCAACAAGGTGTTTAATGAATAGGCGTCCAATTAGCTGGCTAATTTAACCAGATGGCTGCGATGTAGATATATATACCTAGATTTATGTGAAACAAAGAGGATGAATATGTAAGGAACGTAGCAGGTGGCGTTCTGTAGTTTCTGCCTACCCCCACGGGAAGAAGGCGTGAGCTTATGTTATGTGAAATAATATTTCAGAAAAAGAGCTTTTTTTCAATTTTCGATTTAGTTGCATACAATGTGCGGCTCTGCAGTGATCGGTTTAGTTAGTGATTGACATCTATTGGTATTCAAAATGATTTTAATCAAACTGAGCGAGCCCGGCTAGCAAACCTTGTTTTTATTCAACACAATGCCTACGTAAACAAATTGCAAACTTGTTTATTTTGTAAAATGCATAGATGGACGTTGATAGTGTTAATTTGTTAGGATACTTGATTGAACTATGGGAGGAGCACGTAGGTAAATAATAAAAGCTGTACGGATCGATCCATCAGGTTAAGCTACGCTTGCCGGGGTTGTTCTGAGGGTGGGTGACCATCTTTACATACCGAGACTCCTCCGAGCCTCGGAAAGCACGTTGAGACGTTAGTCCCAGCTGTCAGTCGTGGATCGTTGACAGTCGTTACGGGTCGTCAGAAGCCCGAAAGTCTGACAACCAGTCTTACCAAAGGGTATCGTATTACCCAGTAACTGGGTATTGGAGGTCAGACAAGCAGTCGCTCCATGTAAAATACTGTATAGTATTCAGCTGCATCCAGTTAGACTGGAAGCCGACACCAACATAGTTGGGAAAGGGTTCAACAAAAGGCTAAAGGCTCTTACACACTCACGCGATATTGCGGGCGCGACAGGCACCGACAAAGACAATTCCTTTGTCGGTGCATGTCGCGCCGGCGATATCGCGTGTGTTTGTAAGAGCCTTAAAGCCAATAAATGCTCTTTTTGATAACGGCTTTCATTATGTATATAATAATAACCAGAATGTGATGAATATTTATGAAAGACATGCGTTAGCAATCGGTAATCACGTTAAACAATCTATGTAGGTACCTGTTGTACGTGTCAGGCCATTTGGGAACTGATTAGAGTAGGGCTGCCATACTTAACCACACAGGAATGAAAATGGCTTGGATCACTTGAATTGGATCTCCTCTTTTTAGAAAATTATATCCTGAACTGCGTAAGTTTAGTCGTGTGTGCCGCAAGCTGTATCATCGTTCCAATTTATTTCAGATTGGCGAAGTAAGTACCTCTTTTTCTTTCGTAGGTACGTCTCTATCAGCCGTCGTTTTGTTTACTATTTTCCTTACCATGTTATCGTCTTTCATACAATTTATCCATTTCCATATCCAACAACACTTTCGCCGCGAAAATTAACGGATGATTAAAACTGGAAAACAACGCTTCATTCTTCATTAAGGCGCTGACAACAGGCAAATGATAAAAGTAGGCTTGTCTTAAACAAAAAAATTGCCAAATCTATATAGTTTTTGGTAAAAGTCTGACAACCAGTCTTTCCAAGGGATATCGTGTTACCCAGTAACTGGATTGTGGAGGTGGTCAGATAGGCAGTCACTCCATGTAAAATACTGGTATTCAGCTGCATCCGGTTAGACTGGAAGCCGACCCCAACATAGTTGGGAAAAGGCTAGGCAGATGATGATATAGTTTTTGGTAGCGGAAAAAATACATGTTTTTCTTGAACAAATTTTTCAGAACTTGGTTGGTACCGAAACACGTTTAGAAAAAAAAATCTCGATATAAATTAACGGTAAACTAACCCTTTACTTTGAGTTTCAATCCAAAATATCTGTATTAAATATCAACGTACGGTTGGTATTTAAGACCTGGGGGCCGATCGCGCTAATTTTGAACGTTAATACCAAAACTAAACCACAACCAAAAACGTTACGTTAGACACATTTCGTATCGCGCTAATCATTTCAACGGAAACGTTACGTTGGAGGAATGATCGATCGAACTTTCAGTATTGGGTAACGGCAATGTTTTTGTCGTTCAGAAAAAATAGCGCGATACCGTTTCTTACATCAGCTAATACAAAACTAAACCAAAACCAAAAACGTTCCATTCGAACGGTAATTACGTTGAGAAATAGCGCGATCGGCCCCCTGGCAGTCTAAATCAAATTTCTACGCAAACTCCGCCAATCCGTTATTATATATAATTGCTTCATATTTTGCAATTAATTACAAGCGTTGTATCATCGCGCTTCTCTTCTCTTCTTCTTGTATGCAGTCTGACAGTGGTCAGCGTCTTAAGGTCGCTAATCGTGATCGGTCTTGTATGTATCAATCAATATGCTTTAATTGATTGATCATTGTGAAATTACCAAATTGGTGCAGTGCTTTGAGTAGATCGTAGGTGCAGCAGCTGACAGCCCTAAATGGATAGCAGTTCGAATACAGCGACAATAACGGTTCGTAGCGGTATTATGACGTGTCGGTATTTACATGGAAAACACAATTGGATGTCGCTGGCAAGACAAATCTGGGCATACGCCGTTTCAACCAATAAGCGTAGAGTCAAACTGTTCCCACGTACGCAACGAACGCAACGCATTATGACATTAATTTTATACAAAAAAACTATGCATTAGAAACACGTCACGTTCCTATGTACCTATATTGCGTTGCATACGTTGCGTACGTGAGATCCGTTTGTCTTTTTACCTTTACGTGACGGAAATTCCGCCTTCTTATGTTGTCTGTGAAAATAATTAATTTCGGCAGATGAATTGCTATTAGACACTTAGGTATTTAATAGAGAAGTACTGAAACAGACGTAATCGTCGAGTTCGGGCCGGCGCTAAAAATGGACTTCTTTTGTATTATTATTTCTAATTTGATCTGACAGGCTGGCAAAGGCTGTATTGTTAAGGCTTAGTTAGGCTGGTCGATAAATATCATCATTAAGGCTCTTACAGACTGGTGCGATATCGCGGGCGCTACGCGACACTAGAAGCATAATTTCTTTGGCGCTGCTTGTCACGCCCGCGATTTCGCGCGAGTCTGTACGACCCTTTAGTTGGTTTTTACGTATTTCAGATTGGATGAGGAATTTTGTGGTTTGTTCATAGCTTAGTCGTTTGATAGTCAATGATTTTCTTTAGTAAACATTGACAGTGAATAAAGTTTTGTTAAAAGAGAAAATTAAATTTAAATAAATTAAATTAAATTTTGATACAACTATAGATGGCCTGACAGACAGTTCAAAAATTACTTTTCGATGACGTAGCGATGAAAATCATGCTTTTTTGTTTCATCATCATCATATCAGTCCGGAATCACCCACTGCTGGGTATAGTCGGCCCATGTTTTTTGCCATACTTCCCGGTTCCATGCAACCCTCATTCAGGAGTTTCCGGCGACTTTGACGATATCATCAACATAACGCGCTTTTGGACGGCCCGAAAAATAAGCCTGGCCCACGCTTTTCGTTTACATAAGACAATACTCTACGAGTACTGCTTAATCTTCAAGATATAACAATATAATCGTAATTACCTAAAGCATATCTAAGGCATTATCATAATTATGATTAGCATCCATCACAGATTGGCACGTTTGGACATTGCCAAGCCGACGCAGCGCAAGGCGGTGTCGATGCATAAACCGTTGCTGATTTCCGCTCAACTTCATCGCTAAATGTATTCTATCAATAAATGCAAATATTTTCATTATCATATTCAATAACCTCGACTAACGTCCGGTAGAAATAATACAAATAGTGAATATGGTTACTGTAAATACAACAAATAGTTTTAGTGCATAAAAGAGCTTTGCCGTTTTACGAATTTCTGCCAACTGAAGATTTTTATTTACTCCTATTTCCACTGGCTTTGTGACGTTGCTTTCCAAAAGAGCAGCTTTCAGAATTTTGATGACATTTCGCCATGTTGAGAGTGAAGAATTTCTAGTGCATTGGGACATGGGCGCATTGAGAGTTTCATGGCACTTCTATTGGATCGAGTTTGACACAGATGAGTTCTTGGATCGAGAATTCGAGACAGCTTTTTCAAAGGTTTCATTTAATTATAAAATAATCGTTAAGTTTAATTTCTTACAATAAAGATTTAAAAACAAAGACTAACAGCAAGGTTGAACTCAAAAAAAAGTTCGTTACGTAAGAACACTACGCGTAGTGTTTTTAATTAGGTTATGTTAATTTGTACTACTTTCCGTTGGTCTAAACATAAATTAGTCGACATTAACTTGATTTTCTTCGGGTCCATGGTTCTGCCACATGGAGTTGTGATGTCTATTCCATTAAGATTCACCGAAGGCGCGAAACGTCACCAAATGGCGTTGATAAATGACGGTCTACTTTGGCAATTTTCCACTTTTACCACGTCCGCTGTCTACTCGATTTGCTTTAATCTGTAAAGAAATTATGTGACACCAACGTAACAATATCTTTTGTGGCAAAAAATAGGCATAATTGTAAAAAGTTCACGTGAGATTTTATTCACCAAGGACAAAGCGTAGAGACCCAATACTCGTATAAAACATCTTCGTGAAAGTGCCTGATCAATCAAATTATTTGAGTGATTGACCTAGTGTCATGAAAATATTTTTCCTTCATTAATTTTATTGAATCCCTGGAAGTCAGTGCCTAGCTGTTTAATAAACGAGGATCCTTAACGTGGAATATCCTGTCAACTGCAATAAAGCTGCCTTGAAATGAATAGTTCAAGCCAAAATGAGCTTTACCTGTCTTTTGTGAAGATAAACTGCTTTACTTACCTACTGATTTTTATGCTTTTCATTCATGGTATTTTTTTTGCAGCCCATCTGCTAAACCGTGATAGGTAGTCTAGTATTTCATGTTGGGCCTATAATGTATGTTCGAACACGCTACCACGCTATTAACAAAGATATGCCCGATTTACTCGAATCTCAGTGTAAATATAACATGTCCAAAGGGTTTTTTACATCAACCCACTAGGCTGAGTTTATTTTACTAGTGGGGATTTCTGGAAAAAAAATTACATTCCCCACTGGTGGGGATTTTACGATGGGGATTTCTGGAATAAATCCCTTTACCGGTTAACAAATCTAGTTTAGGAAAGAATACTTAATTAACTAATGATACCTAAGTTTTTATGCGTGGCTTTAATAAAATACTTATAAAGTAATCTGTTTTGGTAATCTGTCAAAAAAAACCTACACCCGAGGTCGCGGGTAACAGCTAGTCCTACCTCACAATTAATTGTATTGTTGAGCTCTTCCTATAATTAGAACAATGAATGGTGCTTACTAATTTGGTGTCGTAAAATCAAGCAATTAGAAGTTTAAATACAATTGTGGCAACAACAGGCATCGCATGATGGATTTTTCTATTAAATACAGGTAAAGTTTATATTGTCAATTAATCAATCTCATCAAATTAATCAAATTCAATTATATTGTCAAGCATTTTGCATTTGTAAATTAAATAATTATTTATTTTAAGATTATAGTTTTGTTTTGAAACTGAATTTAATACCGTTACATTATATAATTTTATTAGATCTACCCGTGCGTATCTCTATAATTTATCTATCTATATACGCAAAAAATAGTTTTTTATTATTTCCTGTAAATTTTTGATTTATCGATTACCATATTATTCAGTGGGGGGAGCGATATATATAATTATTTTTAATGGATCATGTGGTCTGCTATAAAGATTTGTATTATTAAATTACAAGCTATTAATTTTGTATTATTTATTTATATTATTAAATTACAAGCTGTGTGCCGCCCTATGGCATTCCCATTGGCACAAATGACGAATTTCCATTCATACTTTAATCCCCTATATTACCCCTTCAGTTCCATTAGGGAACTCTCGTGCTAGCATGCTACTAGACCCAGCGTTTTAGGCTGAGCATATCTGTCAGTGACTTAATTAAAGATTAATTAGATTCACTTAATTAAGTAGATTCACGAGATTTTCGTCATAATATTAATAGATATGCTGATAAGACGTAGGAAGAAGCTCAACATCATATAAATAGGAGCAGTTGTGGCCCTGTAGTAACGGCCACGACTTACAGGTCGTGGGTTCGAACCCAGTCAGGCGCTTTACTTTGTGTATATAAATTAATTACCACTGCTCCCAAAACGGTGAAGGAAAACATCGTGAGGAAACCGGTATGTCATAGAACCAAAAATTGGAAGACATGTGACATCCACCAACCCGCACTGGGCCCGCGTGGTCGATAACAGCCCGGTCCTCTTGAAGAGAGGAGGTCTGGAGGCCTGTGTCCCAGCAGTGGTCTCCTCTTCGAGAGAGAGAGTGGACTGTAATCCACCAAGCACGTAAATCGAATCCATACCTATTATATTTTACTCCACAAAACGTAGGACAGCTGATTTTTTTCGCAATTTCAGGGTCGGTCACTGGTCACATAATAAAAGTTTTCAACAACTATGAATACAATGAACTGTTACTAGATTATCAGTTATTTCAACAACCCGTTGTATTTTCAGTAACACAATACATATCTTGAGATCTACGAGGTTTTTGATAGTTGCTGTACCAGCTATGAGATACGGTAGCAGCGTAAATAGCTGTACCTACTTAAGCGGAAGTCGTGAAAACCGATTTGAGAGCCTATCTGGTGAAAATGCACAAGTATGGGCAAAGTAGAAGAGACTTAGTCGGCAAGTGGACCTTTCAGCGCGCTGGAATGGCGCCAGAATGGCTTGAAACTCACCGCTAACCGATGGTTAATCAACCTATGATAATATTATGCATAAAATAACTTCATAATTCTAACTTACATTAGGGTTATCACGCCCTTCTGAAAAAGGTTAGGCTGAGGTGTCTGTTATGTTCAAATCCCATGTAATAAGGGTTGCGCCTATTTATGGGGTAAAAATCTAGTCTTCAGGCTCATTGATTGTCTAATGAAAAAACTGAGTAACCCTTTATCCAGCTTGGGAATCAAACCTATGCCCCTTAGTTGGGCTTGCTACCAGTAAACCAACAAGTCAGATAATGTCTTTTAATCATTTTATCTCCTCGGTACCCTCTCCTTTTGCCTCTATTTGACTTATGAAACTTGCTAAGACAGTCAGTAGTAAGGCTACATTGCATTGCTAATTATAAAATTGCTAGTGACGCTGTGGTGTGTAGTATGTCAGCATGTTATAGTAAGGGTGAGTGTGTTTATATTATCACGCTCAGGTGCAATCAACTAATGTGGCGAGATGTGAAAACATCATGATTTCTGTGCTATTTCAAAGTTAAATATACAACATCATTTTTAGTATCTATATGCGAAACCTGAATATAGTTAGTTCAGAATAAGGCACTGAATCGATTTCAATAATTTTTACACCATGTTATATTTTATCCCAAAAATATTTAAGTGTGATGGAAAATGTTATCACCATTTAATTACTTACAATACAATCGCCGTACGGTTAGGTACGTACTGCCAGATTATTATCAATGAGCGCAAGACGACCCTGGAGGCGCGGGGGCGCCGTTAGCATGTTTTTGTACGGGACAACCCGGTAACATAACAACCGTATAACTTTGTGATTTCTCTATAAACTAAAATAGCTTAAAAAAAAATTACATAGATTCTTTACATAAAAATACTAAACACGTCTTTCGGGTTTCGCATATACTAAAACTAATATTAGCCTAAGCATTTTCTGTTTTTTGTGTGAATATTGTGGGACCTGGGTCCAATAAATGTATTTTCTTTCTTTCACAATGAAGGGATCCGTAGTTGGGATGAATTCATCTGAAAAACAAACTTAACATTGTAGTTGAAAAAAATGTTCATACATCGATATACGCCACGGTCAATTTTCCAACTGTAAATGTAAGTTTGTAATCGCAAAAAAAAGTTTTTTTTTATGTGTTAAAACTTAAATTAACGATTTTCCTTTACTTGTGCTGTAAGACTTTGCTTCTTGTCAAATTTTATGATTCTAGGTCAACGGGAAGTAGTAGTAAGGTTTTGATTTATTTACGAGTATCAAAATAATGTCGCATAAATTGCCGTATTTTTTTATTGCGTTGACATAGAAGCTTGATTTTTTTAGAGCACTAAGAAACCATAAACCTTCATATTTGATATTAATTTCAACTTATACCTCCACGCGTTCCTGTTAAAAACGGTCTTAACAGACTGACAGACAGACAGACGGACAACAAAGTGATCCTATAAGGGTTCCCTTTTTTCTTTTTGAGGTACGGAACCCTTAAAAGATGTTAAGCCTGGAATACACATGCTACTAATAAGCATGCTTTTTGCTACTGCCTGTAAAATAAACATGGTATTTTCGTATCTACACGTGCTTGTTGAATGCTACTAAGTAGCATTTGCTCGAGAGTAGAATGCCCTTGACTCGTACTACTAGGCAGCATTATGTATCCAAAGTTTTATTCATGTTTTAGAACCAGTGGAAGTAAAGTAATTCTTTCCTTCTGGGGCAGCGGTTAAAAGTGTGAAAATTAATAGTGAAGTACGAGCATTACATACACGTATATTTTACTACTAGCTTCTGCCCGCAACTTCGTACGCGTGGAAGTCGTAAGACACCACAATATACTAAAAAACAGCCACATTTTTATAAAAAACTGCCTCATTGGGCGCAAGCGCTACTGTTGACCATGAGGTCCTGGGTCCGATTCCCGGGTCAGGCAAAGTATTATTGGGTTTTCCATCTGGAATTACTCAGTAATAGTCCGAAGTCTGGATTTGTGCACGGTTAATGGCAATAGGCTATACATGGAACCTTAACTGTAAAATGAAGGTGAGGGATTGGCTCACTTCTCTAAACTATCTGGAAACTGTGGATTTGCTGACTAGCATCACTGGCTAATCTACATTATATCGCACGCACCTTAAAGCTCACATCTGCAACCACTCCTTTACAGACACTTGGCTTCACAATATACCTAGCAGGAAGGAACTCTGACACCTGAGATACAGGATACGTTCTAGTTTGGGTGTCAGGAGTTTCACAAATCGAGCATGTACTTAGTCCAAATACTATAAGGATCTCGGTTAATTAAGTAATTCATTGTTAATCCTTTTTCTCTCCTTATGTATTAGGCTTAAAGGAAATAAATTAAATTAAATTAAACCTAAACATAACTGGTGAAATTTAATGTGGGTGTGGGTAAGTACACCTCTGCCTATCCCCTCGGGGATTACAGACGTGATGCTATGTTATTTTAATAAAACATACATAGATACATAAAAACTCATGCCTTCTTCCCATGGGGGTAGGCAGAAACTACAGAAGGCCACCATGCTACGCTCTTTACATACTCCTTTTACTTCGTTTACGTTCATACATCTGGTCACACACTCACGAGTACTATGCACCTGACCTTTCTGAAGAAAAAAATATAGTAGGTCACTTAAAGTCCTCCAAGCGCGACCCCCTCCCAAATTTCCACTCATATCTGCCATGTAAATGCCTTAAATTTTGTTAGTCGCCTTTCTTTCATCCCCTCAACATGACCAAACCATCTAAGCATACTTTTCAATATTTGTCACTACATCTTCTTTTAAAACGCACCGTTGCCTTATCACATAATTCCACAGCATTTATTCTACTTTCATGCTTTTTTTGCCACACCCAAGATTCCTTCTTCCATACATAAGCTTGGGTACAATTCACTTTTTTTTTCTTTTTAAAAAACGTTGCCCCACACTAGGAATTTCTCCTGTATCGTGGGCGCGTTTACAAACATTTAAACTCACATACACAAACAGCCAGACCCGGAACCACTACTTCTAGGTCATACCAATATTTGTTCCGTGCGGGAATCGAACCCGCGACACGCAGCGCAGCAGTCAATCGCTTAACCACTGCGCCAACCGTGCCGTCACTTTATTTCCCGCATATATTCTCTAAAAAACATCCCTGTACGTTTGTAGTTATGGTTTCAGCAGTCAAAATATACAGAGACTCAAGTCTGGCGACGTACAGTTATCCGTGTGAGCAGCAGTTAGTCCTGCGGTCGACTCCGCAGTATTCAGTAGGAATGTTCCATTGCTTGCGAGGTTCCTCGTTTTTAGTGAATTAATGAACGCTTGCGTTCCTGTATATACTACCTAATGTCACAAAACTGATACACTGACTGATGCATTCTTACAGATTATTCCTGACGAAAGGCTATTACTAAAATAATATAACAGTAGATTATGCAGGACAGATGGCCGATGGGGTCGAAAGGTTCTGGAGCGGTTCTGGAAGACGTAGTGCTGGAGGGGCTCCCACAAGGTGACCCGATGACCTTGTATAGGCCGCAGGAATCCACTGGATTCGGGAAGCACACAACCAGTCGAACTGGCGGTGCTAGGGGGAGGCCTATGTCTTTCGGCTGAAATGGTGATGATGTGATAAAACTACGATTTTCCTTTACTTGTGTTGTAATTTGCTTCTTGCCAAATTTTATGATTCTAGGTAAACGGGAAGTAGTAGGTTTTTATTTATTTACGAGTATCAAAATAATGTCGCATAAACGGCCGTATTTTTTAATTGCGTTGACTTAGAAGCTTGAGTTTTTTAGAGCTTCAAGGGACCGCAGACTGTATTTGAAATAAATTTCAACTTGACACCTCCACGCGTTCCTGAGAAAAAGGGTATTGACTGACGGGTTGACGGGCCGACAACGAAGCGATCTTGTATGGGTCCCGTTTTTTCTTTTAAGGTGAGGGACCCTAAAAAGTATGAACGAAAACGAAATGTATTGGAAAAGGTGTTTGTGACTTTTGACTCTAGTACTCAAACCTCAGTTGGTCTTAGAGTTTTTTGATCCTCATAAGAAACAGGATCATCAAAAAATTGTTTTGTTCAAATTGCCCATTTACTTGCTAGCTGTATTTTTTTTTCAAAATCTGTGTATGCACATCAAAATGTCTCAAATGTTAAGGACAGTCTTCTGCGACCGATTTTGTGTAGCTACAATGGTTAAGGTAGGGTTAAACTGACCCATCTCAAAAATTCACCCTGTATAAATGTCATGATGATTGACAGCTTAGATAAAGATATAGCGTAATAATTCAATCTATAACTATCTGCAATATTCTAACCGTCTGGCTCGACTTTTACAATTTGCGGTAAACTATAGAGGAATACAAACATAATGTAATATTGCTCATCCCCCATAGCAAATAGCGTGATAATATATAGCGAACCGACTGACCAGACTTATAGGGAATATATTCTTTGCAAAATTTGAACAGGATCTATCGGGTAGATTTGCGTGATGCTGGAAAATAAATTTAGACAAACAGATAAACAGAAAAATACTGGTATTCAGCTGCATCTGGTTAGACTGGAAGCCGACCCCAACAGAGTTAGGAAAAGAAAAGGGTAGGCAGATGATGATGACCAACAGATAAACAGACAAACAGACAAAAGTTCGAAAGTTACTTGCTAAGCTATTACTAAGGCTCCGCCGTCTGTCTGTCTGTCTGTCCATCAGTCACCAGGCTGTATCACATAAACCGTGATAGTTAGACAGTTGAAATTTTCACAGATAATGTATTTCTGTTGCCGCTATAACAAAAAATACAAAAAAATAGAATAAAATAAATATTTAAGGGGGCTCCCATACAACAAACGTGTTTTTTTTTTTGCTCGTTTTTGCTCGATATTGAGAACGGCAACAGGTAGATAGGTACTTGAAATATTCACAGAATATTTAGGTATATATTCACTTTAAAAATAAATAATTAAATTAAAATAAAACAAATATTTAAGGGGGGCTCCCATACAACAAACGTGATTTTTTTGCCATTTTTATAGATAATGGTAGAGAACCCTTCGAGCGCGAGTCCGACTCGCACTTGGCCGGTTTTTTTCAGGAACGTAGTCAACCTATCCGTCTGTCTGTCTGTCCGCGGCTTAGTTCAGAGACTCTTACTAATCACGCCGAGAAAGTGGTAAAGTAAAGGATTTTATGACTATAATCAACCCTTGAGGTGGTGGAAAAGGTTCGGGAGGTTCCTGTTCAGGATAAGGCGTTCACGATAAAAGCCTGGGTGTTACAACTGTGTGGATCGCCCAGAGGACATGGTGGAGGTCTGCCCGGCTTTGGCGGGACACCACCGTGTCCTCACGGAGGCGGTCGTCGGCGGCGATCTCTCGCGGCCGGCCCTGGGCCAGGCCATGGTTCGGAGCGAGTTTGCATAGGAGGTGGTCACCTCCTTCTACGAAGCAGTAATGCTCACGAAGGAGGAGGCGGAACGCGCGAGGGAGAGGCAAATTTCGCGGCTTTACGCCCCTAATCGCCGCAGGAGACGCCCTGGGCGTCGGAAAAACAGGCCGATTCCCGGCCACCGTAGGTGCGGGCTTGCGGACGGTGAGCAATGGCTAGCTTGCCGCCCGATAAGGACCAGGCCCGGGTGAACGGCGCGTTGTGTTCCACGGGCGCCTCAGAGTTGTCAGCACAAACTGACGGGGCCTGCCAGGGTTGCGAGTTTATCCGAAAGGGAAACCGTGGCCTTGGCACACAGGCAACTGAAGAAACACGGGTGGGTTTTAGTCAGAAAAGTCTGACACGCCCTCCCACTCCGCACAGAGCGGGAGAAGTTAATTGATCATTTTCCACACAAGAAAAAGAAAAGGTGGTAAACAAGGGGAATGTAGTTTGTATGACATCTTATGCCTTCTGATTAGAAACTTAAAACTCGGCACACATAAAGATTGCAATGATTCATTTTCCAAAACTATCGTATAAAGCGGGTGGGGGTTGTTTAAGTTCATATAAAAACAAGTGGAGGCCAGCAGGCAACGGGTGCGGGGGCACCCTTACCTGTATTGCACAGGCCTCCACCAGTGTCGGACGGGAATGGCCAGGTGTTCCCGGCCATTCCCGTAGCCCCCCAGTAACGGGGGGGCATGAGGGGCCCGCCAGCTAGGCGGGCATGCGCCGGGAGGGTTGTGGAAGAAAAGGCTGAGCCGTTATCCCATGGCCCTCCCAACACGGCGATGTGGAAACACCGCTGAGTTTTAGTGGGTATACTATAGTGACAGGAGTCCCACATACCCCGACTCGTCCCCCACGAGCGGGCATGCGTAATGCATTTCTCAGCGTGAAAAAAAAAAAAAAAAAAAAAAAAAAAAAAGGGGAAAAAAACAAAATCCACGCGGACAAGTCGCGGGCGAAGTGCTGGTTTTTTTATAAGCCGGAACCAAATCGTTTAGTAAGTTATTTTGTAGGCCATATGATCGGATGGCAAAGCTTTAATAAAATACTTTTTAATATCAATGTCATGCCCTAGAATTTCCTGTCCCGTGGCGTGGCACCTGAAGCTCGCGTGTAATTTCACATCCACATACAAAACTGAAAAAAGCGTGTTAGTTAGACCACAGTTCATTCAAAAAGGCCAAAGGTCTCTCCTCTATTTGTGATGCAGATCTGTAATAAACTCTGGGTTCCAATTAAAGACTAATAGGTAATATAAGTTGGGACTGTAGACTGTAAACAAAGTGGTATTAGGCCATTATCCTGAGTGGCTAAGACATAACACTATAAAACACATCTACGTAGAGTTTAACGGGTTGACATGGATCCAAAGATGGGTTCGGGTCTGTACCCGTAAACATAACGGATTAAGGATTATAAATTTTTAAGTAGGTATTGTTTGCTACTGCAAACAATACCTACTTAAAAATTCCGCTCTCACTCAGAGCGTTGTAGGTACTACCGTGTGTAAAGTTGAATTACTATGTTCCGGCTCGCAGGGTGCATCCTGGATGCATTATCAATAACAAAATGTGTAACAAAAAGTAGATTTTTCTTTCAGAAAAAAATTAATTGGTTTTTCGCCGAAAACCGAGTCGGTTTACCTACTAAACACGAGTTTGTTGAAAGTTTCAAATTCGGCAAAGTGATTTATACTATTGTTGACATTTTTAGACCACTTGCATGTCAAATGATGCAAAACCATTATTTGAGATTCTGCCAGAGTTAGCTTATTGAAGTGCTTTCAAATTTTCTTCTTAGTAGAGCCGCTATTACTATGGATTGAACGCTAGATTAGACCAACATTACACGTTGCCGAGAACTAATGAGATAATAAAAAATATATCACAACTACGTACATTATGGTCAGCTTTTCTTATGAGAGAAGCTTTTGATTGAATGAGGAAAATATATATATAACAACAAATAACTCCGAAAATTATTTCCGGTTATATAACCTACTTCCGCTGATACGTACCTGAGAAATATGGCTCTTCCTAATTTCCACAGCCATGAAGAAGACAAGTTAAACGTATAATATTTTTTTTGGTTCATCGTCCGTTATTGTTATTAAGACTGACGTAAATAACTTAGCCAGTTCCGTTTTGATGATCATTATGAATAGTTAGGTGTTTATCTTATTCCAGTTAGAAATAATTGCAGAGCCAAAATATGTTTGCAGTTTTCATCGAGAGGAACGAAGGATGGTAATGTTAAATACTCAGTTTCCTGAATGAAAAATATATCTACACTTCGCTTACAATTATTATAATCAAGCTTCTCTCTGGGCTTGAAAAAAAAAGTTAACTTTTCCCCCTTAAGTGGGGCAGATTCATGTAATTGCAAGCAATTTTGGGGACTTAAAAGCCAAAGTAGATTTTTGTTTTTTGCTTAAATGTAGTGTCCGGCGTAGAATAATGCCTTCGAGGGGAGACTTGGTGAGGCTAGGCGGCGAGGGCGGCACAACGCGGAGCGGCGCGGTGCGGCGAGGGACGAGGGAGCCGGCAGCCACCCTATCCAGTGGCCGCTGCCGGCTGCTCATAGCATTCAGTCACGAACGCGCGCCCGCGATATCGCCACGCTTGTAACGCACCTCCGCCATAGCGTACCGCGCTTGCAATGTGTTCGGACAAAGTTTATTCTCACCTCAAATAAATTAACTGTGCAAAATGAAGAAGCAAAGCTGGCCCAGTGGGATAGCAGAATGGCATTTTATGAGGTACGTACACTTTTACTAAGGAAAATCTTATTTTCTCCGGAATTTCCATAATTCGGTATTAGTTCGGGCTTCGCACATAGCAAATTTACTATTTGCGAATTGTTATTGATATTGCCCGGCGATATATTTTCCTGGGCTGTGCGTTTTATAAAGGAAAAATATTTGCTTTATCTTCATATTATTTGTTCGCGAATTTCTTCTATTAAAATATTGTTAAGTAGGTACAATCATTTGGGGGGTTCAACTTTTGGGGAAGTAAGTTAAAGACGACAAAAGTCATTCAGGAAACTGAATAAAATAAATGGAGCGGCTAGTAATAGGAAAAACAAAACTTTTTACGGCTTACGCTATAATCTACTTATTTTTATTGTGGTGTTCGAGGCCAGGATAATGTATAACGGCGGTGTAGGTATGAGGGGCTGAAAACGCAATACATTTTCGTTCTTCTGCAGTTTTGTTTTTATGTTCCTAAATCTTTGTCAATCGTTTCCGGCTGAAGGGCGCTAACTTAGAACAAAGAACAACAAACTGTAATTGGAAAATAAATCAATTTCCTGGACGCGGAACAATCCAATAATTTGAATCCGTCGGATGTAATAAATAAATAATTTATTATGAATATTTGAATTAGCATTACTTATTTTATACTTTTGTATACTAGTCTGCGTTTTCCGACTGCTTAACAGCTTTAATCCTTTCCTCAGCAACAGGAAATGATTATTGAATGTTTTGCTACAAATGATAATTTACTTTGAAACCACAAACAACGAAAGACCCAAATGTCAAACAGAAATTAATTACAAGACGTATGTAGTTTAATTTCTGAATTGCTAACTTATTTGATGGAAATGATTGGGTGCAAGAAGAAAGGATGTGAATTGACAAATACGAGTACTTATTCTGTACAAAAATGCACATGGCTCAGCAAAATTTCGGAAATCTATGAGAGGAATAAATGGGAAAATTGAGTCATGAAGAAAGTTGAAAAGAATTTATTCAGGAGGAACTCGAGATATCTCGGATGAACTAGGTAGCATTTCTGGAGACGCTGGCCGCCGGCCATGAGCTATTTATCAAGATACTCCAATCATATCAGAAAGTCTTGAAGATATGCAATTTAAAAGCGACTAGTTCCAGTAATAAAAGGGTGTAGATGCAATATATCCACGAGGATCTACATTATTTGGGAACGGTTTCCTTAAGCTTTAGTTTGAAATGTCCGTCGAATAGTTTGACGCTGTAATTATTGAATAAATGTTCCGAAAGACAGAAATTTAGATTCAAAGGTGACAACTACACCAAACAGAGACCAAGAGATGCAACAAAATTTTTAGTTCCTTTTTGTAATACAAGTCTAAGTAAAAAGAATGTTTATCATATACTCGTATGTGCATTACAATTTTTAATAAATTACCGAAGGTCATCTCCATTTAAATATTTTAAAATAAAACTACGTAGATGGTTAATAGAGAATTGTTTTTATAGTTTACAAGAATTTCTGCAACATAAAGAAAAAAATATATTTTAAGTTTCCTATACGAGTAGTTTAATTTCCTATATGATGTGCTGTGTATTTAATAATTTGACATATTGTCTTTTGTTACTTAAAGAAAACTATTATTTTAAGAGTTTTAGTTTTGTTATGTTTAATAATTTAACATTTATTGTATTTTGTTACCAAAACAAAAATATTATTTTAAGAATTTTAGTTTTGTTATGTGTGTATATTTTATTGTAACTTAAAATTTATCATTATTTAAAAATCCTAATAGACATTTTCTCGTATATTTCGTGTAATATCTTAGTAAAATAAGTACCTATTAGGTATTAATGTAAAATTAATTTGCATGCCCTAAACAGGCAAAATATGGACTGTACTTAAACCACCAACTCTTACAACTGGTAATACCTATATTTTCTGCAAATAAATTATTCTTATTGTTAAACAATACAAATAACAATAACCTGCTTCTTTGAACTCGGTAAAAATAGAACCTACTTTTTATCTCCGTTATGATTCGTTAATCAAGTATGTAATCGGACTTTTATTGAATGAATAAGGCGGTCGCTTCATATTTTCTGATAGGAAAGTGATTGATTGGTTACTACAGCCTTTTTGTGAAGCTCTATTCGTCTCGTAGGTTTCCCGATTGTGGGAATAATGTGTAATGCTCAAAATTGTCGTTTACGGAGTTTAACCAGGTATTTCTATGTTTCATGACATGATATTATTTTCATGAATGAAAGGACGCATTCAAATAAATAGGAACTTAGCTTCCGGATTTAACTTTTTATTTCAAACTAATCATCTTAATTAAATGAGAAATCTTTATTGTTTCGTAAATAAGGGAAAATTGCAACGTTGCATTCGTCCATACCTATTTTTCTTAAGTTTCAGAACTGAAGAAAAAGGGAGAGTGAGAGATGGGGGGGGGGGGGAGATTAACTCGGGTTAATCTCACCTTTTGTTAAATCTTCTCCGCTTTGCCGAATCTTGAACATTTTCAGTAGACAAGCAATGTCTGATTGTTTCCAGTCAGCGCTTTTTAGGGCTCAGTGAGGTTATGCACCGGGGACCACTTGACGGCATCTGGTGCTCATGCTTGCTTTCTCCTTATTTCCAGCTTTGTTCCGGCTTATAGGAACCCATTATATATAATATATACAGCTTCAATTTTATATACTGAACGTGTTTCAACTGAACTTAAGGACGTAATGAGACTAAAGAGGGATCGTTTAAAACATCTTACGAGGAAATTCAGTACAAACAACTCTTAAATCGACACGGTACTTATAGAGTTGTTTTGAGAGTTCCTTGGAAGTCTAAATAAAAGAAGATCAAAAGCCTGACAAGTGCGTCCGAAGAGTTTGATGAGGATTTCGTTTTCTAGGAACTAGTTGAGGTAATTTTACTACGTTTATCGAAGTTCATAATAAAAGGGGAATTCGGTTTTTAGTTTGATGACTATATTACCTACATAATAAGCAATAAGTATTATTTTTAGGTAATGGGTTGAGCGCTGTTTTATAATTATTACCGTCAGCCGAGCTTTCCTGAGTATCTGGATATTACAAGGAGAAAAGCTTAGGATTTTCTGTACGTAAAAATTGTACCAATTTAGTTATGGTAACTCGTACGTACTAGTAATATCTACCCACTTAATTAATATTTTATATTCAAACATCTTCTTTTCTAGACAAACAGACAGGAAGCCAACGAAAAGATAAGAGTAGGTACCTAAAGTTGAACGTTGCCACAGTAACTAATGGTTATCTCATTAGATTTTTAAATACCTCATTAACGGTTGGACTAATTGACTGTAATCGGTTCTAATTGTCTTAATATCGGAAAACTACCGGAAAACAATAATAATTAGGGTTGAGAAAATGATTGGACTACTACCTTAGAAGCGATAAAACTTAAGTTATTTTTTAATATCTACCCCTAAAAACGTTTAAAAAGTTTAACAAATTATTCATAACAAATATTACACAGATCAATTTGTGTATTAAATTACTCTTTTATTTATAAAATATTTTTCTTTCGTTGCACTAATCTTCTATTCGTGGGGGTGTGCTAATTGCTAGGATTAAAGAGCAATATTTTCCATCAGATTATTACATTCCGACAAAGGATTATACTCAATAATGATTATGTACCTACACACAATATCTCATGTATGATTGATTCGTGAAAAAAGGTAACTTATAAAAAAAAATGTGGAAATGCAGACATCAGTTTTGTTAGCTTTTTTGCGTCTCGCGGATTTTTAGGTTCCGTAAAACAAGGAGTTATTTATAGTCCGTATGACACAGGCATTTATTTTAGTAGGTAGGCATTTGGTATTATTAGATTTCTGAATTTCAGATAACACCGAATTTAATACAAAAATCGTTTATTCCTTCACAGTTTTTGGTATTAGGAAATCCTATTATTGCTTAGTTTTAAATTCTTTTTACCTATTATGGCATAGTAATTTTATTCTAGGTGCATCGTCTTCACATATAATCATATAATTAATGTACTCAATCAAAATATTGTAAAACATTTTTAAAAGAGTAACGGTGGAGTTTCTTGCCCATTCTTCTCCATACGAAACTACCTTTTGGAAGGGGCAACTAGAATCATTCTATTTTTTTTTGTAAATTTTGACGTTCAAAAGTGCCTCTTAAGTACCTATTTGAAATAAATAATTTGACTTTGACTTTTGACCTACTTTATCCGAATTTAAGAATCTAGAGTAGTTTAGGTATAATATGATACAAATAATTACGGGGTGCAAGAATTGGGAAAATTAGGGAATCAAAAATTCTAAGAAATCAGGCCACTAGAAAATTTTAAATAACGAGAATATTCCTTAAAACTTGTTCAAAAAGTGGCAAGTAATACCAAAATCAGGAATTTAGGGATTTGAATTTTCAGAATCATCCACAGCTCTTTAGAAATGGGTTAATATTGTTAATACCCATAGTACAGTCAGCTTCAAAAAGATGTACGTGTACATCGACATGAATTAATTTAAATCTTTGTTCCATAACATTGAATCAATGTGTAACCACAAAACATATTGCACATTGGATACTTAATTTTAACTAGGTACATATTGATATAGTATTACGGAACACAATTTGTAGACACTATCAAATTAATTCTTGACAACGTAGGTATATATACGTCTTTTTGAGACTGACTGTACTTATACCAATTTATTGGTATTAAATATTGGAGGTCTATCACCCTGTAGCGATTAATTCAAGGGCTTTAGCAGCCGGTACCTGCCCTCTTTTGCTTAGCTTATCCGTCAAGGTAGTACAAGAGATTATGGTAATATCCTTCACGATCGTGGATTGTCTACGAGGAGTTTATAACGATGATCCTTCATCCAGCTTGGATGCGTCACTTATTGTCTGAGTGAAATTTCCTTTAAAGCCTTTACAAGTTCACTCAAAGGTAGCCTAAGAGCTTTGAGTGCAGGACTTCTTTGAGTGGACCTGTCTCAGTTGGCATGCATGAATAAGTCATCGTGTAACTGAGTCCTGTTCGTCACAGGGAGCTCAAATATTACCATCAGCAAGGAAATGGGTAGGAAGTGCACAAACTGCCTGACTGTCATGAGATCTCTGGCTTTATAATTATAATTAACATAATGTTTATAATTTTTTTAACGTAATTAAACATTATAACCACTCGATCTAATTACAGTGTCAAATAAAGCCAGAGCGGGGCCTGTAGCAAATTTAACCTAGTGGCATTCTGTGGTAGACAAGGTTGGATTATAAGTTTAGGAGATAAAATAAAACAGTACTTTATCAAAATTGTTTTTTTCGTTAAAACACTAGTCAAATCAATGTTACTAAACAAATACGGTCTTATTCTGTTCCTTAACAGTCAAGTAGGTAGTTCTACAAAATTATTTTCTTCATACAATTATAACTTATAGTGGGTTTTTTTGTAAAAACCTAAATGACTCATTTTTCGCATAGCTGGTGCACGCAGTTATTAATTTAACATTGATTCTTCTAATTGAACCTTGAACAAGTTTTTTAAGTAGGTAGGTATATAAATAAAATAAAAAATATTTTTACTGAAATTATAGGCAACTCCTATGAGTTGCAGGTCTATAACTTATCGACTTGATGCAGAAAAGTTTATGAATGAAGAGAAACTTAGATGCAACATGCGGGTATAGTAGAAGCAAGTACATTTTTTTTTTGCAGCTCACCTCGCAATTTCTTTGTCGACTTATGCGGAGCTGAAGAATCAAGAGAAACTAGCCACGGAGAGTGTTTTGACCTTTCTTACATATTATTTAATTAGACCTTCCAGGTGGAATAGGGTTGAATGAAAGAGGGGAATAGGGTACTTTGACTTGTTTTTTTGTACGCCCAAAGGGGCCTGTAGCATTTCCACGTGGCTAATCCGGCTCGGTCTAGTTGGTGATAAATAAATGTATAAGTCGTGGTGAAGGCTCTATTCTTTTTTAGGTATGTTCTTTGCTACCTTGCTTCTTACGACACCCACGAGAAAAGACGTCGTATCGAAAATAGAATTTCCGATTTCAAATATTGTAACAGCTAATGCTCATTTTCACGACTGTTTCGGGATTTACAAGCAACAAATATTTGGTAAGTACGTGATAAATATTCATGCTGTTTTATAATAGAGAACAGGAAAACTGACAAAATATTCGAATATTAAGCAGCGCTGGTCTAACTTTTAATATCCTGTTTAAAAAGCAGCTGGACGGATTTTAATATGCAGCAATGAACAGTAGGGGTGATGGTTCACATCGGCGAGGCGGCGGCGGCGGCGGCGGCGCGTTTCGGGTGCAGGTACACAGGAGTGAAACATTGTACTAGTATATTCCCACGGTGTTTGCCAGTGCACCCTCGCCTATGCCGGCGGACAGTCGGAGCACGTAAACGCATTACTACATTGTTGAATATGTTGCCAGTGTGCCAAACAATGTTAACATACAACAGAAATAACAAAGACACGTCTTACGACGCGCCATCTCTAGCTACTGGATCTCTATCGCAACAAAGTTTGTTTTATAACATTTTACACAATTTTGAAACAACTTATTATAAGGACAAAAGAATTATACAACTCGTTATAATGTTTGGGATTCCATTGCGGAGGTGTTTACGAGTATTGCTGATTCTAATAAAATATAACATTAGCACAATATCAGAATGTCACTAACTGTATGTTTCGCAGGAAGGTTTTACAAGAATTAGTATTATAAAAAACAAATTTATCCACTCATATTTTTGGTAAACAAAATTTTTTTAAACCCACAATGACTACGTTGTTGAAACACCTCAAGAATTAAAATTTTAAATATTCCTTATGCACTCTGCATAAAATTGGGTAACTGGGAAGTTTTCAAAGTTGGGTTCTGAAAAGAGAACATTTCTAATAAAGGAAAAAGTAGTATACCGGTATGGAAGTTTTAATAATTTAAGTAGTGATGAAACTACAACGAGCGGTGCTAGCTTTCTGGTGGTTCCTATCGATGGGCTCTCTAAACATTCAAGTGTTGATTCCGATATTGTAGTATGAAATACTGGCAACAGTAACGTGATAGCCGATAGGTCAACTTCAGTTAGATTGAAACTAGAATCGCGACTGCCAATCACACTCGAAAAATGGAATCAACCTAATAATTATGATGCTTTCAAAAATCGGGCAGGGCATACGGCCGTTGGCTAATTGCTTTATTGAATCGCAATGAAAACAAAAAAACTAAATAGAAACAAACTTTTTCGTTACGTCCTCAGTTTGGGCAGTATTTTTCAGTGTAACTTTCAACATTTCACGTCAAACTACCCCCAAATAAATCGTTTATTAGAAGTCACGTTTGAAAAGAAAACTTTAAAACTGTACGTCCAAACTAAGAAGTTTATTCCGAGCTCGGCTGTCACAAATTGCACAACCATTATGATACCACTTATCGTTGGGCTTGTCTACCTCCGTCCTTTCTAAATTATCTTTATCGTTTTGACACTCTACAGTTTACCACCCCAGCCGTAGCTGCCAATCGGACCTTCATACATAAATTTTGGCGTTCCTCCTAACACTCAGTTTCAATCTGCATACTAGGATTTGACGGCGGCGTTGTGTTATTGATGACCAGGCTGGATGGCAGGCTACGATAGAACACCATGCATTTTTTAACAGCAATTTGTAATCCATTTAGCTGTTTCTGCAATCGGGTTGACAGTGTCCGAAGTGGAACGTTGCCCGATCACTAATTCAGGGGTGACTGCCTAAAAATTTTGTTTTTTCATTAACTAATCACTGTTGTCTTGATTTATGCCCAGTTGGTGGTAATAGGCTTGCCCACATGGGACAAACATAACTGGCTAAATGTGGATGTACTATAGTTACACCTCTGCCTAACCCTTCCAGGATTAGAGGCGTGATGTTTTGTTATAATTACTATTGTTTTACTAGCACTCTAACGTATATTATTGACACTGGCTTTCTTTACGGTTTCATGTCTTTAACCTCCATAACTCAAATTCTCGTAATCTTATTAGGTACTTAAAGACGAATTTATATGCAATCGTAAACATTAAGTAAGTGAATGCCGGCAGCGTCTGCCTTTATGGCAGGCCAGGAGCAGGAAGCGATCTGCATTTGAATATAAAATAATATTTGGAGAGCAATTTTATATTAAAGGTATTTAGATACGGTAGTACATAACTAAAATGTCTAGTATACAGTATACTAACAGTTGAAATTAATGTCACGGAATCCAATTGATTGGAGCCCAACTATTTTGATACAAGTAAGAAAGTAAGAAAATATATAAAACTAACTTTTCACCCGCGACTTCGTCCGGGTGAATTTCTTACTTTTCTCATCGAACTTGAACACCCCTCTACCTCCTTTATAGCATAGTTCTGAAACTACTATCTTTATTATTTACCTAGATAAGAACTTGTACCAAGTTTTAAATCTCTAAGCCGCAGGAACAAGTTTTTTCATACAAAACTGTATTTCCCTTTTCACCCCAGAAGGGTTTGATTTTTGAAAAATCGTTTGGTATGTTTCCTTAGTTTCACCCTCAGATTATTTGTATCAATTTTAGATATAATCGAAGCAAGCAGTCAAACCCTCAACTAAAAACCTGATTACTCCTTTCACGTAGTAACCGGGATGATTTTAGAGAAATCCTTTTTGATTTCTCTAACACGTGAATCTGATGTTTTTGTCAAGATTATCATCTATACTCGTACCAAGTTTCAAATTAATCGGACCGCGCCATTCTATTCTTCCATTCGAACTATAACACCCCATTTAAAAAACTAATAATGTCAAACCTTATTAAAAGCACCTATATTTTAGTACCAGGAGGTCCACTCTCTAAGTCCGTCATCGAAGATACGGGCCCGTCCGAAATTAGTTGATCCGTCAAAACAAGTGACAAATTCAATTTTTCTAACGGGACACATCGGGATTAGGGAACACTATCAAATCATGTTGTCATTCATTTTTAATTCGGGCTGTGAACTAATCTTATGTCCGTAAGTGAAACGGAGTAAGAAACGCCCAAAACTTCTACGGATTTCGTGATTAGGTAGTAGACGTCCAGGTTTCCAGTTTAGTAACCCAAGTTGGTAATAAGATTTTTCACACAAACGAAATCCCCTCTTTTCACACTCTTACGGCTAGAATTTCTAAAAGTGTTTTCTTAGTTCTCCTACTCACTTTCGCTATATTATAACGAACAAGTGTGTACATTTTCAGTCTTGTAGACTCAGGCGTCTAGGCTATACGTTAATTGTTATTAATATTAGGTAGGTACTTTCACGCTAGCACATCTCCGCCGCGAAACCATAGCAGCGAAACCGCGTACCGTAGTTCAATTCAACTGGTTCACGTCATGTTCCGCTAGTCGCATCCGCAGTGCAAGTACGTACTTTGCATCGATAAGACATCGAGATGGCTAAAGTTTGCATTTTTATCGATCTCGTTAACGAATTTGGAAGTACGTAACACGCGACGATAAGATTTATCGTGAAATCGCTTGTCAAATGGCAAGACTGAGGACGTCCACAGACAAAACATTTAAGGTAGGATTTCAGTGGCAAGATTATGTCCGAGATATTTAGAAAATCCTTTCTTTCATAAATTTTTGGCATTGTAAACAATATTTATGGGTATAATTCAGAGAAACTACCAGTATTTACCAAAATTTCCGTTTCTTTTAGTAAAAATGCAGAAAATATGCCATCTTCCTAAAGCGTCGTCGTGTTTACGTTGCTTAATGGCCGCTGGCAGACATTCCAAAACATATACGTAATAGTCAAAGGATTCGCCAAAAAACCGACAGCCGGGTGGAGCACTCAAAGCGAGCATCGAACAGCTCGTTGCTCGCTGGTTTCCCCGTAACACTACTTACTGACTGACACTATGCTTGCCGTGTAACATGTTACCTTACACCTCGTAACGTCGGTCAGTACCCAGCTTAAAATTCGTTAAAATTTTAGAGCTTATCTACCGATCGTTAAAGTAGAAGTTACGTACTTGCGACATCGATTCGATTCGATAAAAACTCATTTTATCGAGAATAATAGTCAAATTTATCGAATAAAGTCCTACGTACTTGCACTGCTGATTCAAGTAGCGAAACATGACGCGAGCCAGTTGAATTGAACTACTGCGGTTTCCCTGTGATAGTTTCGCGGCGGAGGTGTGCTACTGGCGTAAAGGGTACTTTTGTATTACCTATAAGCGGCTAGTAAGAAGGGCACTGGTGGCCCAGTAGTAACTGGTGGTTCGACCCCCGATAGGCGCTTTACTTTGTGGAAATTATTTCATCACCACTGCTCTCGAAACGGTGAAGGAAAACATCATAGGGAAACCTATAAATATCCTAAAACTAAAAATTCGAAGACATGTGACATCTACCATCCCGCACTGGGCCCGCGTGGTGGATTACGGCCCATTCCCTCTCACAGAGAGGAGGCCTGTGTCCCAGCAGTGGGAAAATTATAGGCTGATTATGTAAGTACCTACATAAATTGACTCTAAAAGTTCCTATCAATCATTATGAAAGTACCTACCTAATAATAATTATTTAATTAAAAAGGTACTTTTAGGGTTCCGTAGTCAACAAGGAACCCTTTTAGTTTCGCCATGTCCGTCTGTCTATCTGTCCCCGGCTTAGCTCAGAGACTTACTACTAGAAAGATGTAATTTTGAAATGTGTTTTTTTTTAATTAAAATCTTGAAAATATTTATTTTAGGGTAGCTACCTCTCTTGGCGTAAAGTGGGGATGATATATTTTTTTCTTGGCTGCCCCATGGTGTGGCGTATCGTTGGAGAGGCCGTTCAAAAATATTGCGGGTTATGGAAACCATTTTCGATTCACGGATCCGTATGCGTATTATTAAGCTTTAAACTGCAATTTATTGTTAAAGTCGATTGTCGCCCCAGCTGGTGATGGTTGTTTTTGGATATTTGACAACAAAATATGGCAGGAAAACAATCACAGCTAGGCTCTAAAAGTTAATGAGTAATAGTCAACCAACTTAAATTTGCAGTTGGAGAATTCACCGTGACGTATATCAATGTATGGGAGAACATGTTTTTCAACTATAAAGTTACGTTTAATTTTGGGATAAATTCATCCCAAATACGGAACCCATCATTGTCCTTACTTGGCCGATTTTTATTACATATTATAAGCGGTAATTTTATTACATATAAGTGATGTAACAAATAGGTACTTTGCCAAAATCATTTTCAATTGTCATTTTGGTGAGAGTATTCGTAATGAAATAAGCTAAAGGCAACGAAACAATATTTTAATAATCACTTTAAAAAATTTACATTAAAGGTAAAGTCCTAGTAGAGCTTATTGCATTCACGATAACCCCGCGCGTGTCGGAAAGTTGTGAGTCCCGCCACTTCAACTACAATGAGATACCCTTCTATCAATTAGTCGACTTGAAGGATTTACGTGCGAGAGAATCTTTGAGAGTTTCAAAGATTTTCAACTTATTATAGCTACAAAATTTTCTAAGATTAAATAGCAATAATTGAATAGCGCTAGAAAAGTTTATAAAAGCGCATAAAGTTACTGAACAGACCGTACCTATAAGGTAACTTAACAGTTATGGACCTACGGGTAAAATTACAAAAGTTGTAATTGTTGTCAGCGATTCAATAAAAATATAAACACCAACCTTGAATTTTGGGCGCGCGAATCTGTCGAAAAATATTGATTCGTTTCATTCGTGTCGAATCATAGAGAGGACCCCTGCTATACAATCACCCCTACAATCGCACCCCATGGTCGTGGGGCACCAGACATGGCGTACGCATATGAAGGGTGATCAATGAACGTTTTATGCGCACTACGCTACGATTCATAAAACTATCTGCGTTCAATTTTGGTGAAATAAAAGACTTTGTGTTGTTGATATTTTCTTTGTGCGATTAGATTACGTTATTGTATAAAACATGGTATTATCTTTGGAGATTGTTTTTTCTATGTGGTAGTGTGATGTACCTTTTATAGTTTTATGACAGTGTAGTTCATACAGATAGGTTGCCATGATAGCATTGTTGACATAAAAAAATATATTTTATAAAATCTTTGAATTCAGTTACTGTTAACTTTTAAATATAGACGTGGTTCCTAAGTACATGTTTTGTACCTGTGATAGTTCCATACTGATTTATCTCAATGACTCACCTTATTTACAGACGCATTGGGAACTATCCTTTTTAAAGTTGGGTCAAAATAGCTAAATGATTGGTCAGTTTATTTCTAAAATATCTACATCATTTAAAAACTGACAGATTTAAAATAATAATAAAAATATGTACAAGTAAATAAAAAAGGAGGGGAAGTAATCATCAACAAATAGCTAAATTGAAAAACTTTTCGCTTTAAAATAAGTTGTAAGTAAGGCGAGCTGAATCAGTATTTAAGATTCTACGTACCGATACGAGCTCCAACGCTAATCAAATTATTCAAATGCTCTTAAAAAAGTTTATGAGCTCATCTATGGAATGTGAATTTAAACAAAGGCGGCAGAAAATACAGTTCATTGTTAAAAGTTTGAATTTTTCTTAATGCCAGAGGAAGTAGGTCCCTAAGCTAAAGATCTGGGTATAATGATGCCCTCGCCGCTACTCGTATCAACTCACTGAAAAGAAACTTGTGTAAATCGCATAGTGTAGCTACCTTAATGTCAGGACGCCCTAACTTTGTTCCGAGACACCGCTTACGCCGTGGACTTTCGTAAATAACACAATATACAGCCGGCCGAAATGGCTAGTTGTCTGAGATTTTTAGAGAATAAACCTATTTACATTTACCAGCCAGTTTAACTCCCCAAGGTTTAGCAGTATCTACATATTTGCTATTTTCGGGAGAGAGAGCCCCTAACGTCGGGATCTGATGAAATATGCATTCGGCTAATCGAAAGTGATATTACGGACATGATGACCTACCTACCTACATGATATGTTTGTTCAATATCTCCATGGCTGTAATGTTGGAAGACGTTTTGGGAACGGCACTGTGTGTAAGTAAACCCCATTTCTTCCCGTGGATGTCGTAAAAGGCGACTGAGGGACTTACTAGAGAATGGGCAGCAGTGTTCTCTATGCATTTTAACACCATACTGCAATCGCCAACCCGCCTGCCAAGCGTGGCGATTATGACAAACACTCCCCTTAGGGGGAGGCCTATGCAGCAGTGGACGTCTTTTGGCTGAAATGATGATGCTGATGATGACTGTGTGTAGGTAGGTAGGTACATAGTTCATCTACAGATAAACTATGGTATATATACACCATGGGTTGTAATTAAGGACTTTAATTACGGATAGCGGTAGAAAGTATGGCTAGTTATCATCAGACACTGAATACTGTCTAAATCCGTTAGTTTACATCTTACTAACGCCAGTAGCACATCTCCGCCGCGAAACCATCACAGCGAAACCGCAGTAGTTAAATTGTACTGGTTCGCGTCATGTTCCGCTACTCGAATCGGATGCGAGTAGCGAAACATGACGCGAACCAGTACAATTTAACTACTGCGGATTCGCTACTATGGTTTCGCGGCGGAGATGTGCTACCAGCGTAAAATTGGCATGCTAAATCACTCTAAAATAAAGTTGTGATATGACAAAAGAACGCTAGGTTAATGCTGGATTATAAAAACTCACGTCAGCGCCAAGGAATCTCAAATAAAATTGCTTTTTTGAAGCAAATTTCTCCAACTTTGAAGTTAGATACCTCGTTGATATATGACAGATTCACTTAGCACTCTCGTTTACTTATAATGCAAAAGATGATGCGATATTATCATAAATGTTGCGTCTACTAAAAGTAATTTTCAATGTCTTTTTTTCTAGAAAATAAATAATTTGGAAAGATTTTGTATACATATTATATATCTAATAAAATCGTAGTGAAGTCAAAATTGAAAATTATTTTTTTTGAAAATAAGTAATTGCTACGAGGTCTGGGATCGATACTAATACCGAAAATATAGTTTTTAGAATTCTTGTTTGTTTGTCTGAATGTGTGAATGTATGTTCTAGCATCACGAAAATTCTACCGGATAGATTCTGTTTGCATAGTTATTTCCTATAAGTCTGGTCAATTGGCAGGCTATATAACTATTATCACGCTATTTGCTGTTGGGGATGAGAGCAATATTGCAATAAGTTTGTATTGCTCTATGAATGCATGTTCCAGCATCACGCAAATTCTACTGGATAGTTCAAATTTTGTAAAGATTTTCCCTATAAGTTTGTTCAGTCGGTAGGCTATATATTATCGCGCTATATGTTATGGGGCATGAGCAATATTGCATTATGTTTGTATTCCTCTATAGTTTACAGCAAATTGTAAAAAGACAAGCCAAACGGTTAGAACATTGCAGATAGTTACAGATTTAATCATCAAGCTATATCTTTATGGGGCTAAGCTGTCAATCATCATGACATTTATACAGAGTGGATATTTGAGATGGGGCAGTAAACCCTACCTTAACCATTGTAGCTACACAAAATCGGTCGGAAATGACTTTACTCTTTTTGAGACATTATGATTTGCATAAGCAGATTTTGAAAAAAATGTTTAGTTAGCAAGAAAAAATGCAATACTTACAAAAAAAAATATGTCATTAGATCCTGTTTCTTATGAGGATCAACAAACTCTATTAGACGAACTGAGGTGTGAGTACTAGAAGAGTCAGAAATAGCAAAAAACCTTGTCCCGTACATTTCGTGGGAAATGAGACTACAACATACTTTTTAGGGTTGCGTACCGCAAAAGAAAAAAAACGGAACCCTTATAGTATCATTTTGTTGTCCGTCTGTCCGTCCATCTGCCTGTCAGTCAAGACCCTTATTCTCAGGAACGCGTAGAACTATCAAGTTGAAATTTATATCAAACGTAAGTCTATGGTCGCTTGGAGCTCTAAAAAACTCAAGCTTCTAAGTCAGCGCAAAACAAAAAAAACCAAAGAAGATGTAGTGACAAAAATTGAAAAGAGTAGGCTTAGATGGATTGGTCAAGTAGAGCGGATGAATGAAAGGCGACTAACAAAAGGTATTTACAAGGGAGATGTGAGTGGATTCCCCGTCCCTCGAGGTTCCCCGTCCCTCGAGGCCGCCAAGAGGGGACAGGGTTGCGTGGCAGCACGGTTCGGGGACATTGTCGTAGCAGGAGTTTACTTCTCCCCGAACCGAACTCTCGCCGAATTACACAACTCCCTTGCAGAGTTGAGAGTCGTCGTCGTCGGGTTCCATCCCTTCCCTGTGTTCGTCCTCGGGGATTTCAATGCCAAGAACGTGGCTTGGGGTTCCCGGTATACGGACACACGGGGCAGGATGGTGGAGGACTGGGCTCTGGAGACAGGCCTGGTCGTCCTAAACCGGGGTTCTGTTCCCACGTGTGTGCGGATGCGAAGTGAATCAGTGGTGGACATCTCGTTCGCCAGCCCCGCTCTGTCGCCACGTGTGTTCGACTGGCGCGTCATGGAGGGGGTGGAGACGTATTCCGATCACCGATACATCCGGTTTAACGTCTCCGCCCAGACCTCAGGCGCGCTGGTCCGACGGACCCCGAGTGGTCCGCGGTTGGCGCTGAAGCAGCTGGACCGGGAGCTCCTCCTGGAAGCCTCGATCGTGCAGGCCTGGGTGTCATCACCAGACAGGCCTGCCGACATCAACGACGAGGCGGAGTGGTTCCGGGAGGCCATGTCCGAAATATGTGACGTGGCAATGCCCCGGATCCAGCCCGGACGTGCTCGGGGCCAGGTGTGCTGGTGGTCGCGTGAGCTGACCGCTTTACGCGAGGCGTGCGTTGCTGCGCGCCACCGGTACTCCAGGCACCGCAGGCTCCGTATCCGCCCTCCGGATACGGAAGCCATTCAGGCGGAGCTATACGAGGGGTACAGAGCGGCGAAGACTGCCCTCCGAGCGGAGATCCAGCGGGCCAGAGGACTGGCCCGCGAGGAGACGCTGGAGACTCTCAACAGAGACCCGTGGGGACGCCCCTACAAATGGGTGCGAGATAAACTCCGCCCATGGGCTCCCCCGCTGACGCAGAGTCTCCGGCCCCAGCTCGTGGAGGACGTGGTGAGCGCTCTGTTCCCTTCGCGAGGGGAACATACTCCCCCCGCCCATGGTTCCGCCTCCTGCGGTGCCAGATGCGGACCACACCGACGACGACGATGCTCCAGAGGTGACCGATGTAGATCTGAGAGTGGCGGTACGTAGGCTGAATGCCAAGAATACCGCCCCAGGACCCGATGGCTTGCCTGGAAAAGCCTGGGTTCTGGCCTTAGAGGCTCTCGGGCCTTAACTAAGGGGGCTCCCTAAGCCCATGCTTGGAGTGGGGCCAGTTCCCACTTCGTTGGAAGACGGGGAAACTGGTCCTCATAAAGAAGCCAGGGCGCCCGGCGGACTCTCGGTCCGCTTATCAGCCCATTGTGCTGCTCGACGAGGTGGGCAAGCTCTTTGAAAGAGTAATCGCAGACCGCCTTGTCGGGCGGCTGGTACGGGTGGGGCCGGATTTGGCGGAGAGCCAGTTTGGTTTCCGCAAGGGGCGCTCTACGGTGGATGCCATCATGCGCGTTCGAGCCCTCACGACGGGGGATGCTGTTGCCCGGTTGTCTTGGCGGTGTCTCTTGACATCGCCAATGCCTTTAATACCCCCTGCCCTGAGTTGCATTGGGGAGGCACTTCGGTATCACCGGATGCCGACCTACCTCTGTCGCGTGGTCGAGGCCTATTTGAAGGACAGGGCCGTCATCTACCCCGGTCACCAAGGAGAGTGGAACCGGCGAGAGATGTCGTGCGGTGTCCCACAGGGATCGGTCCTGGGACCGCATCTGTGGGACATCGGGTACGACTGGGTACTGCGCGCCGACCTCCCTAGTGGCGTCAGCGTAGTCTGCTACGCTGACGACACGCTGGTCCTGGCACAAAGCAGTTCACATCAGGCGGCGGCCGAACTGGCGGCACGTGGGGTTGCGACAATCGTCGATAGGATCCGGGAATTTGGGACTCGAGGTGGCATTGCACAAGTCCGAGGCCATATGTTTTTATGGTCCTCGGAATGCGCCACTGTCGGGTTCCCAGATAACGGCGGGAGGGGTACACATCGGCATCGAGTCGACGATGAAGTACCTGGGACTCGTCCTCGACAGCCGGTGGAACTTCGTCGATTACTTCCGACGTTTGGCTCCCAGACTGGAGCGGGCCGGGGCTGCCTTGAAGCGGCTCCTGCCCAATCTGGGGGGTCCAAACGCCTCCTGCCGGAGGCTCTACGCGGGGATCGTGTGGTCCATGGCCCTTTACGGGGCACCGGTGTGGGCGCGTTCTCTGAGGCTGCGACCAGCACAGCGGTTGGACGCGTCCCAAAAGGTCATGGCCATCAGGCTGGTACGGGGTTACCGCACGGTCTCCCGTGAGGCAGCGAGCCTCCTTGCCGGACTACCGCCATGGGATCTGGAGGCAAAAGTCCTCGCGCACATCTGGGAGTGTCGCGAGGAGGCGAAACGCCGGGGCGAAACTCCGCTGCCGCGAGAAATCACGGCACAGCGGACAGAGCTCCGGCGAGATCTCATGGCGACATGGAGAGTGCGATTGTCGCAACCCAGCGCTGGGCACGCCACTATTGCGGTGATAAGTCCCCTCTTTGAGGAGTGGCTAGAGAGGCGGCACGGCGTCCTCACCTTCTGCCTGACGCAGGTCCTCACCGGACACGGATGTTTCGGGAGGTTCCTGTTCAGGATAAAGCGGGAGGAAACGCCCGGGTGTCACCATTGTGTGGATCGCCCGGAGGATACGGTGGAGCATACGGTGGAGGTCTGCCCTGCTTGGGCGGAGCACCGCCGTGTCCTCACGGAGGCGATCGGCGGCGGCGATCTCTCGCGTCCGGCTCTGGTTCAGGCCATGGTTCGGAGCGAGAGTGCATGGGAGGCCGTCACCTCCTTCTGCGAATCAGTAATGCTCGCGAAGGAGGAGGCGGAACGCGTGAGGGAGAGGCAGGGCTCGCGCTCTCACGCCCCTAGTCGCCGCAGGAGACGCCCCGGGCATCGGGAGTCACTAGCTGATTTCCGGCCACCGTAGGCGCGGGCCTGCGGATGGTGAGCGATGGGTAGCTCGCCGTCCGATAAGGACCAGGCCCGGGTCGACGGCGCGTTGTGTTCCACGCGCGCCTCAAAGAGATGTCAGCACCAACTGACGGGGTCCGGTAGGACCAATGCCTGCCAGGGTTGCGAGTTTGTCCGAAAGGGATATCGTGGCCCTGGCACACAGGCAGCGGAAGGAACACGGGTGGGTTTTAGTCAGTAAAATTCTGACACGCCCTCCCGCTCCGCCCAGAGCGGGAGAAGTTATTTGGGATAATTTCCCACCCACAAAAAAAAAAAAAAAAGATGTGAGTGGAAATGCCAGGAGGGGACACCCTAGGAGATAATTATAGTGACCTAATTGGTGATGTTCTTCAGAAAAGTCAGGTGCGTAGTACTCGCAACCAGCGTGAGTGTGTGAACAGATGTATGAACGAAAGGAGTGTGTAAGGAGCGTAGCAGGTGGCGTTCTATAGCGTCTGCCTACCCCTATGGGAAGAAGGCATGAGTTTATGTATTTATGTGTGTATCACACTAATCACACTAATATTATAAAGGCGAAAGTTTGTGAGTGTGTGTGTGTGTATGTTTGTTACTTCTTCACGCTCAAACGGCTGGACCGATTTTGATATAATTTTGTATGGAGGTAGCTGACACCCTGGATTAACACATAGGCAACTTTTTATCCTGATATTCCCACGGGAGACTTACGCGGGTAAAACCGCGGGGCGCAGCTAGTGTTATATAAAAATAAGATAGCATCACGTCTGTGTGTGTGGTCGCTCACAATGGGCCTTATCAGAGGGCTATAAGTCACCCAAAGGGCAATGGAGAGGGCTATGCTTGGAGTTTCACATTGCTCGCAGAACTGATGGCCGATGGGGCCGAAAGTTTATGGAGTGTCGACCACCTACCGGAAGACGTAGCGTTGGAAGGCCTCCTACAAGGTGGACCGATGACCTTGTTAAGGCCGCAGGTATTCGCTGGATGTGGGAAGCACAAAACCGGTCGAAGTGGCGGTGCTTGGGGGAGGCCTATGTCCAGCTGTGGATGTCTTTCAGCTGAAATGATGAGTGATGATCACGTCTGTACTGCCCGAATGGATAGGCAGACGTTTACCTACCTATAGTATACCCACATTCAATTTTTCCGGTTAAGTTTTGGTTCCATGTAATTGGGGGCGAGCCTACTGCCATTAACCGGACACATATCCAGACTTCAGACTTACAAATTCCAGATGGAAAACCCAATAACACTTTGCCTGATCTGGGAATCGAACCCAGGATCTCATGGTCCAGCATTAGTAGTAGACCAACGAGGCAGTTTTTTTTTATAAAAATGTGGCTGTTATTTTAGTATATTGTGGTGTCTTACGACTTCCACGCGAACAAAGTCACGGGCAGGAGCTAGTAGAACAATAAAGACGGCTTTAACCATAAAAATGTAGAGTTAACTAAAAGTATCAAACTATTTCACGTGTCGAAGGCTTTGCCAGCAAACTGTCGGCTCGCCAGTAATGCAATTTATAATGTTACGCAGCCACAGGCACTCAGTTTCTTTGTCTTTTAGAAGATAATTGTATTGACCGCTGACTACTTCGTTGCAAATGTTTCAAATAAAGGATAAAGTAATACAGAAGATCGTTTGACCGCTCACTGTTGTCGATGTCCTCAGTGCACTGAGTGCTTCTGAGAGTGCATGAGGATTTCTGCACTTTATTTCCTTAGTGCATGTTGAATTGGTGCGCTAGGAGAGTAGATACTTATCTACGCTTTTCCGATAAAAAAGGATTGTGGAGTTCTTGCCTCCAATCACAAATTCATTCGGATTTGTTGAAATATATGAATAATAAGTGCCTATTAACAATCCAATGTAGATGGACTGTAGGTACTCTTTTGACTAACCCTTTGGGGATTACAAGCGCGATGGTTTGTTATGTATTACCAATCCGAAACAATAGGTGTCAAATTTGTATTAGAATACTGCGTATAAAGCGTAGATTGAGTTTCATGTATCTGACTGTTTGATAGATAGATAGACGTGCATATATATACGTCTAGCTTGTCGGACTACCTCCCTCACAGGTATCATATATCCATAACTTAATTAACATATGTAGTGGCATCAACATCGCCACATACGAACTACACGTCACACTGACGTCACGCAAATCCTGCATCGCGCAAGCAGAGTTTACCGCGCAACTAGCATATATACAACGTCCTGACATCATCTGTCGGGCAGTTGCCCACCAGACACAACACCCGTCTGGTCGAAGGATCCTTCCTTTTCTATGGTGGATGAGTAAGCTTTACACCCTGTTCCTCACACCACTAAATTAGTAACGCCGAGTATGAACGTCAGCGCAGCCTTCATGCAACTACTTTAGCGTGACGTCATCATCATCATCATCACTTCCTCAAGCTCTCGAGCGGTGAGTCACACAGCCAGCCAGCACCAACGGCTTCAACGGGTATCCTGACCACCAGCATGCAGCGGACGCGCATTTCTGGTCATCACCCACAGCCCCATCAGCAACCTTGGCACAGCACACTGCACTTTCGGCCGGTCCACAAGCAGAGAAAATGATACCTCTCCTGGTCGACGGCAGCAGGCAGCTTCAACCCGGCGCCGTACCACATCCGACTCACTGGAGCATATTGCAGCGCCACCCCGGCTCACTGGGGAATCACCGCAGACAGTTACGACCCACCGAGAACTATGCGGGACCCGGTTCCGACTCACTGGAACCCCTGGCACTGGCAAGCATCGCAAGATATATGACTCAGCCCACTATCAACCTCCGCTCTCCAGGGGGGAGTGATGTAGCGGCATCAAGATCGCCACATGGCATGCGAACTACGCGTCACACTGACGTCACGCAAATCTTGAATCGCGCAAGCAGAGTTTACCGCGCAACTAGTATATATTCAATGTCCCGACATCAACCATCGGGCAGTTGCCCACCAGACACAACACCCGTCTGGTCGGAGGATCCTCCCTTTTCTATGGTGGATGAGTGAACTTTACACCCTGTTCCTCATACTACCAAACATATTTAACTTTGTAAATAAACTGAACGTTAAAATACCCATTGGAATTTTAGAACACCGGGAAGCCATGTTTACTTGCGAAAAAAAAAAAATAGTATTAACTACGAAATAAGGTTTAATACAGACTAAATAACGCGGTTAATTTTACGTGCTTCCTTTATATATTTTTATACCTTTAAAATCTTTGACAAATGTTGCATTCCGAAAAACTATAACTATATTCTCTAACTGCGCATAAATAACAACTTATACCTAATTACACATTGTTTAATGAACATTGACAGACAAAGTCGCGAGCTGGTGACATTCAATAACGCTCGTTAGTATTTCAAGCTGAGTTTAGTTTTACAAGCGAGTTCACTCGGTGCCACTGAATTGTTCACTAAAATGTTTAGCCGAGTATCTTATAATGGCAGTTACTAATAATGTTTCTGGATATGCCCCCTGGGGGCCAAGTCTGCTATTTTCAATGATTGGTCATTATGAAGACCATACCAAAGCAACGCCATGACCATTGTGTCAATAGTTTGTAACCTCCTAAATTCATAATGGCGTGACAGTGGTCCATAGGGAAGTCAAAATAATAGGAGCTTGTCAGTACGAGATTACCAAATACAGACAATTTTTCCAATGGAGTATCAGTGGCACGTCATTGGAAAATCATAAAGACGCCTTTCAATTAGGAGATTAGCAAAACTGTCAAACTACAATTACGGTGCCAATGATCGGCCATTCGGACACAACTGCGTTAGCAGACTTGGCCCCCTGACGGTGACGCTTCCATTTACCTACAATATTAAGGCATTACGTGAAAACATCTTTGACTAACCTCTCTGTAAACGGAGCGGTTGGACAATTGGACAAGGGTAACAAATTAACCCTGTCTCTCCTTTGAAGTGGATGTAGGTCAATAGCAGTACACTTTTACAGCGGACTCGGTACAAGCCCGGCTTAGTTCTGAAGTAGGCACAATTTGGTGATCTGCGGCTTAACCAACTGTCGCAAACTATTCTCATTTATTAACGATTTTCAGTTTCGTAAAAATCGAGAGGTTCTTGTCGTACTCGTTTGGGCCATGTTTATAACTTTGATTATGTTTGTTGTTGCAGAACCGCTCGGCTTTTTAAAGTTACAAGTTTTTGCTTAATATTTTCTTGCGGTTCGGGAACTGTATACTGTACACTTTGTTTCCGAGGAAAAGAAAAAAAGTACTTAAACATTAAACCGCTTGCCTCAGGAATTTTGCTCTCAGATAGGTACATAGCTAAATAGGGAAAAAAGGGGAACGGAATAGCCTTAATTATGAAATGGATGAACCTGCTACGCTTTACGAAGGAAGGTAAATAGTTTCCACTTCGCTGTTAAAGAGCATTTAAATGCTCGTACTTCTCTTCGGCTTGCAAGTATTTCTCGAATTAGTGTTCATAGTCAGTAATGAAACTCCAGATACTATCTAGAGGTAGGTATATTTATTATATCCTAATCTAAAAATATTCAACTTGTCTGTAAATTGAAAGTGCGATATGAAATGAAAAAAAAAACCCTGGGAAAAGACCTAATAAAAGTTTTGAGACATTATTTGACTCTTATGCACTATTTAATAAAAGTAAAATAATGAAATTAATGACACTGGTATCTATTCTCTTAATAATCGATAAATACTACACACGCATTTTAAATGCAATTTAAAATTTCAGTCTAGTGTATTTAAAAGAGTTTCCTGTACTAACATAAATCTTAAACAAGAGTGGAACGTAAGAAGTTCTCGGTGTATCTACGCCTCCACAGACATGTAATAATGTGGGTCCGATTTCCCATTTGTAAAGAAAAAGGAGAATAAAACAACCGTTTCGTATCCCGCGCGGTGCTAATGTGGGTCACGGGAAGTCGCGACCGCACGAGTCCGCACGAGACTGTCTGTGTCCCGTTCAGTATTCACTGTTCACTTTCGATATGTTAAAACTCTCACAAATAACGGAGGAAAATCACTTTCAAGTGGCGACCAGATTTAAATTGTTTATCTAAAGGTTTAAAGTCATCTAAGGTCTTGCATCTTGTCCTCTTTCATTTAAACTAAGTCTGCCCACAGCACCGCTTGCGTTGATTCATTTATATACTTAGCCGAGCAACCTGGTTAAGGTGGCCTGCAGACAGGCGCGAAGCGACACTTGTAGGACAATGTCTATGGAAAGTGTAGTTTTGCTCGTCGCGCTGCATGTCGCACCCGCAATATCGCGCCAGTCTGCAGGAGCCTTTAAGCCCACCAAGAAAACCAATCTCTCGAATAAAATAATAAGCGCACAGACAGACGCTAAGTACGTCCCTCAGAGAGAAACATAGCGTTTTACTAAGTTACTGTATAAGGATGGTGTATAATTATTTTATCTACACCCATGCTATAAATCCTTTATAAAGGTTTATGAAACAGTTAGCTTATTGCCAACATTAAAACAATTTTATATCATCCAAACGAGTGTTTTATTGTTGTACTAAATTCATTATGCAACTCCTTTGCTTTTTCGATCCCTTCCTTACTCATCATATAAAAAGCCACTTTCTCACTACTCAATTCGTGGTATCTTTATGAATTTCAAAAAAAGAACATTGTCATGCACGCGCGTTTCACTACCACAGCGCCGTAATTAAAAAAAAACTATTATTACCTATACATAGTTTGTATGTCTTAGATACTCAGCAATTAAACTTTCCATGAATTTACGTAGACTTCTTACAACACTGTACAACACCCTATGGTTTCAGAACCTTTTTATAGGATTCATATCATGGGTGGAGTTAAAGTCTTGTATGCAACTGTCTTGTATCTCATCCGAAAACTGCACCACTATGGTATGAGGGACAGTGCTCTCGACCTTCTGACTTCTTATCTGAACAACAGAATTCAGAGGGTTGATGTTAATGGCAAGAGATCTGCAGGATCTGCGGTCACTATGGGAGTTCCGCAGGGTTCGATTCTAGGTCCTTTCTTGTTTCTAATTTATATAAATGACTTACCTTATCACATAAGGGATAATCACAAGATTGTATTATTCGCAGATGATACTTCCCTCATTTTTAAAATCAAACGTCAGCTAGTCAATTTTGAACATGTTAACGATGCACTCTCTAAGGTTGTCCATTGGTTTAATGTAAATAATCTTCTCTTGAACGAAAAAAAGACTAAGCTCATTAAATTTTCAATGCCAAATGTCAGGCAGCTAACTACCAATGTTCAACTTAATGGAATAGAGTTGGACCCTGTTGAGTCGACAGTTTTTCTTGGGATAACTATTGACGGTAAATTACAATGGGGCCCACACGTAGAAAAATTGTCAGGAAGGCTTAGTTCAGCCGCCTATGCTGTTAAAAAAATTCGACAGATAACTGATGTAGATACTGCGAGAATTGTTTATTTTAGTTATTTTCATAGTCTTATGTCATATGGGATTCTTCTCTGGGGAACCTGTGCGGACATTAATACTATCTTTGTTTTACAGAAAAGGGCTGTTCGAGCCATTTACAATCTAGGTCCAAGAGATTCACTTCGTGAAAAATTCAAAGAAATAGATATTCTGACTGTAGCCTCTCAATATATATTTGAAAATCTATTGTATGTACACAAAAATATATCAAATTTTAAGAAAATGTCCGATATTCATTGTTTAAATACCAGGAATAAACACAATCTTGCTGTACATCGCACTCGCCTCCACAGAGTAGGCAACTCGTTCATGGGTCAATGTATACGCTTTTACAACAAACTTCCTACTGACATTCGAAACTTACCCATTAAAAGATTTAAAAGCTGTATTAAAACCAAACTTTGTAAAAAAGGGTACTATAAAATTTCTGATTATTTAGAAGACAAAAAAGCTTGGGATTGAGCTGCTCGCTCTGCAAGCCTTGTGATCAAACTGGAAAACTTGACATTTAATGTTATTATGCATGATTTTATATAAATATTGACATTGCAGAATATTATATACAATATTACATTAATGTTTACTTTGAAAAGTATTATATTTACTGCTTTAATTTATTGTGAATGTGAGCACTATGTGGGTCATTTTTTTTTTTCTTTAAATATTTTCCTATTATTTTATGCTTTTTCTCAGTTTTAATGGTGGTCTGGCATTTTGAGCACTTTATGAGGCCTACCCAAATGTACTTTCTTTGGTATTGTTCGTCGAGTCGTTGAGCTCCTTAAGTCTTGAGTCGAGCTGCACGATTACGACAAATGCTTGCACTGATTGGACAGGTCCACTCAAAATTGTGTGGTTCTTTCCTCAAAAGACCATTTCAGACACAGATCTACATGGTCCTCACATGATCTGACCAAGATTATGTCTGGACTTTAAAAGAGACTTTGACCCCTGAGTTTGTTTCGCCATTTCTTCTCACGGGTAGTCAGATAGGAAATGTCGACTACATCTAGCTTATTTTTTACTTTTTAATATGACGTGTAAAAGTGATTCCGATATCCTATTTACAGAATAAACGATTTCATTTCATTTCATTTCATTTTGTACATAATTACGTATTAAAACACTCATGTGATACTATTATCATACTCGGCTGATAAACCCATATTTGTGTTTTAATACCCCTTATAATACAAAAGTTGCATAAATGTTGTATTTAAAATTATCTGTACTTGTGCGGCCGTTCACACGGCGCTGTAACTGTACGATGTAAAAAACTGCAGCCATGTGATTCCAAAATTATACAGTAAAACATCGTACTGATCATCGCCGTGTGAACGGGGTCTGACTAGTATATTAGTACAGTAAATTGCTTTCCAGACATCAATCTGTGCTTCCTCACTAGCATCGTCTTCACACCCTCACAGGAAAGTGCGATCCTACGCCAGTAGTTTCCATTGCAGTGTATAAATTGAGTCTGCACTGAGTTGAGCTATTACCATCTCATTAATGTGGTTCGATAATGTCTTCAGTCACAACTTTCTCAAGGGAAACATACAAATTCGCAATGCAATAAACGCATAATCTTATCGCATATTATGTAGTAAGTTAAGTTTGCTCTGTGTTAACTAATAGTATTTGTCTAGATAAATAATGAAGTTCGATGGGGTCGTATACGGTATTGGTCGTCCTAAGACACATAGCATAGTGAAGACTTCATTTGTCTAACAAATTAACAGAGAACCTTTTCAGATTCACAGGTTAATTCGTCAGTGGTCGTCGGGAGCGAGTCCCTACTTCGGTGGTATTAAGTTGAATGCTGAGATTCTTCACCGGAGATCCATTCATTTGGTCTATAGCAGTTTCAGAGCTCTTTGTTAGTTATCGGGCCGAGGCTCTTCGTCCGTCTTGACAAATTCCTTCCACCGACTTTATTAATGGCTTAAAGGATTAAACACACAACCTGTTTTAATAAACGGAGGTATTGCGATGAGCTTGGTTTATGTTTCGAACCACTAAATACGATAGAACCAAGTCGTTAGTCTGGGTACCTATTCAATTAGAAGTTAATTTTCACCTATTTGACAGGTTTTAACGCGATTTTCACAACCATTTACAAAAAGTTCTTCGAATTCTTGATGAAGTTTTATGTTTAAAATAATAATTTTCTTATTCTATTGAACAGAAGGACCAGGGCCTCAAGTCTGCTATTACAATAGTGTCAGAATGGTCGATCATTGATTTCATAATTGTTGATTTTGACAAGTTTGGTAATCTAGTATTATAATGGCGTCATTATGACTTTCCAATGGTCGGCCACTGACACTACATTGAAATAAATTGCATATATTGGTAATCTTGTACATAATGACAAATGAATGACATTTCTACTAATGGGTTTTATAATAATGGCAATACGACAATGCCATTATAATAACACAATTATATTACGAGAACATTGACCGACCAATGATCGACCATTATGAATTTACCAGATTACGAACTTTTAGCAAAATGACAATGGCATGACAGTGGGATCGTGTTGGAATGACTGAATTTATAAAAATAGCAGACTTGGGCCCCAGGATCACTTGACCCTGGGCTTTTTTGGGGTTTTAAAGTTAAAATGAGGACGACATTAATTATCATCACAGTAAGTATATGAAATATAATTTAAGTACACATGATAATCGCGCAGATGTTATTTATTTAGGAGATTAGAACTAACACAACCTGGGTACTTTATTTAATTACCTCCAATTAAAAGCAAATTATGGTTTTTAGAGTTCCGTAGTCAACAAGGATATTATTATTTATTAATATATCCTTATAAACATTACATTTTCTACCAACAATAACAACATAATTACAGAAGCCAGGTTTATGTAGCAAGATTGGAAGTTTCAGGACTTCAAGCAGTCGTGTGTTTCGTGCTACTCGTTAAATTGAAGGAAACCAGTTTCGGAAAACCTCGGGAAACCTCGACCATTGTTTATGCACTAAGATGCTCTACGCTGACTTAAATGCTGAACGTGACTTTAGCATAAACGAAGTTCCTGCAAGGCCAATTTTACGAATTCTGTCTGTATTACCTTCTTTGTCAGTTTCAGACATGAATACTGCTGCATCTGCACACCAAGCCAACCCTTTACGTTTATTAGCTTCGACACCTGGCCAGCTGGGCTGCCCTTTTCAGAGACCGCTACAAAAAACCTAAAAAGACACGTCATGCCGTCATGCGCAAATTCAACAAAGGCGTATCAAATAATCTCTATACTGGTTTTTGCTTCCACTCAAAAAGGCGGAATAAAGGACTGTATTCAAAAAAGTCCGACTTCAGTTATTGTAGGGTCATTAAAACACGTTTCGGAACTCTTTTTGAAAACCTACCCTAATTACGAGTACTTATTTCATATTGAGGTGGGGAGAGGTAAATAACAAAGGTATTCAAGTACCTACTTACTTACAAATCAGTATTCCGTTTTAAAAATTATGAAAGATAAGTAACAGCTGCCCGCCACACGCAGTTTTTGTGTAACGAATTTGTAATCTTCAATAAAAAACAGATTTAGGTTGCTTCTGGGCGTTAGCCGCAACGTCTTTAGTAAATAATGAGCGGGAAATGTTAAATGTAATTTACAAATTAAAGTCGTTTCAATAATGATAAAATTATAAAAAATGTTAAATACCAAAAAAAATGGAATATTATGAAAACAGGGCAGACAAAGAACTAGGACCAAATACCCTTCCAATGTACAACAATTCAGAGGTCAAAATATATTAATCTTTAAATAATAATAAAATCGTAGCGAAGTCAAAAATGTACATTTAATATTTTTGAACAAAAAGTAATTGCTACATACAAGGTCTGGGATCGATTCCAATACCGAAAATATATTTTTTAGAATTTTTGTCTGTTTATCTGTTTGTCTGAATGTATGTTCCAGCATCAGGCAAATTCTACCAGATAGATTCCGTTCAAATTTTGCATAGATATTTCCTATAAGTCTGGTCAGTCGGTAGGCTATACATATATTATCACGCTACTTGGTATAGGGGATGAGCAATATTACATTATGTTTGTATTCCTCTATAGTTTACAGTAAATTGTAAAAAGGTGAGCCAAACGGTTAGAACATTCCAGATAGTTACAGATTTAATCATCAAGCTATCTTTATCTGTCAATCATCATGACATATGCAGGGTGGATTTTTGAGATGGGGCAGTAAGGGTACCTTAACCGTTGTAGCTACATGAAATCGGTTTTAGGAGGCTATCCATAACTTTTTGAGAATTTTTATCTGCATACACAGATTTAAAAAAAATACACTGCAAGAAAACGAGCAATTTTCACAAAAAAAAAAATGGTGCCAATAGATCCTGTTTCATATGAGGATCAAAAAAGTTTATTAGACCAAATGAGGTTTGTGTAGTAGAAGAGTCAGGAATCGAAAAAACCTCTTCCCATACATATCGTGGGAAATGAGACTCCAATTTACTTTTTAGGGTTCTGTACCTCAAAAGGGAAAAACAAAACTCCTATAGGAACACTTTTAAGTCACTTCGTTGTCCGCCCGTCCGTCCGTCTGTCTGTCTGTCAGTGAAGACCCTTTTTCTCTGGAACGCGTGGAGGTATCAAGTTGAAATTAATTTGAAATACGTAGATCTACAGTCCCCTGGACTCCAAAAAAATGAAACTTCTAAGTTAAAGCATTGTAGTTTTATCACATCATCATCATTTCAGGCAAAAGACATCCACTGTTGGACATAGGCCTCCCCCAAGCATCGCCACTTCGACCGGTTCTGTGGTTCCCGAATCCAGTGGATTCCTGCGGTCTTCACAAAGTCTTCGGTCAGCCAACGCTACCTCTTCCGGTACGAAGTCGCCACTCCAGAAACTTTCAGCCCTAACAGCCATGTGTTCTGCATAATCTACTGTTATATTATTTTAGTGATAGTCTTCGTCAGGAATAATCTGTAAGAATGCATCAGTCAGCACAGTACGCAGACGTTCATTAATTCACTAAAAACGAAAAACTTCGCAAGCAATGGAAATTGCTACTGAAGACTGCGGACTGTAAGTCAACCTCAGGACTAACTGTTTCTCATGCGGTGTCGCTTGCTCATGCGTCCTGAGTCTGTATATTTTGGCTGCTGAGACCATAATTACAAACGTACTAAACAGGGAAGTTTTATAAAGAGTAAATGGGGGAAATAAAGTGAATTGTGCTATACATGCGATTGTAACCAACCAGTCGATGCCCAAAAAGGCTCGACTGACTGTTCCCAATGGTGTGCTGACGCTTATGTATGGAAGTGAATGTTGGGTGTGGCAAAAGTAGAATGAAAGTATAATCAATGCTGTGGAAATGTGTTCCTTGCGAAGCATGTGTGGCGAGACTATGAATAATAGGCTGAAAAATCAAAAGAAGATGTAGTAACGAAATTTTAAAAGAGTATGCTTAGATGGTTTGGTCATGTTGAAACGATAAATGAAAGGCGACTAACAAAATGTATTTACAAGGCAGATGTGAGTGGAAATGCCAGGGGGGGCGCCCTAGAAGCAGGGACCATTTTGGTTACTCATTGAAAGGGTTTTAGATAAGGTTTTTCTAAGCAGTTAATCAAAAACCCATACAATGTGGGTAACCCTTTTGAACGGCTTAATTTATAAGCCACTCAAATTTTGGTTACCCGTTGAAAGAGTTTTCGATAGGGTTTTTCTAAGCAGTTAAGTTAATCAAAAATCCATGCGATGTGGGTAACTCTTTTGAACGGCTTAATTTAAGCTATTCAAAAGGGTTACACTTTCAACTCTTAAAGACGATAACAGTGTAACATTCTGACTCGGAGCAATGTAACATAATCTCTCGATGATGGGAATAGGCCGCGGCGGCGCCTTTGTGGCTACTTACCGAGCGGCTTGTAAACAGGGATCTACGATCAATTGATCATTATTGCATGTAATATAGAGTTCATTTTAGCTTCGCTGGGCGGATATCGGAATAACATAATATTATGATTTTTTCATGCCGCTGGGTTTCAAGTATAGAACCCATTCAATGGGTTATTCATATTGAAGGGATAACCCTTTTACTGGGTTACAAACGTAAAACCCATTCAAGGAGTTACATCATGACAATGGTAACCTCACAAACGGCTTACCCCTTCGAAAGGCTTAACTCTTAACATACACTTACACGGGGTTGTACGTTCTCTGCCGCTGAAGAGTGGCCTAATTGGTGATGTTCTTCAGAAAGGTCAGGTGCGTAGTACTCGGAACAGGCGTGGGTATAATATGACCAGATGTAACTATGATCGTAAACGAAGCAAAAGGAGTATGTAAGTAGCATAGCAGGTGGCGTTCTATAGTTTCTCCCTACCCCCATTGGAAGAAGGCGTGAGTTTATGTATGTATTTAATTGAAGGGTTTGGCAGAGGTGTACCTACCTATCATCATCATCATCATCATTTCAGCCGAAAGACGTCCGCTGCTGGACATAGGCCTCCCCCAAGGAGATCCCACGCCACGCTTGGCAGGCGGGTTGGCGTCCCTTAGTCGCTTTTTACGACACCCACGCAAAGAAATACGATGTTGCAATTCTTTACGTCCGGCACCACACGGAACCTACCTCTAGTACACCCATATTAAATTTCTCCAGTTGTTGAACACAACTGGTGAAATGTCCCATGTAATAGGGGACGAGTCTATTGCCACACCGGCCACAAATTCAGACTTCGGACTGTAATTGAGAAATTCCAGACGGAATATCCATTAACACTTTGCCTGACCCGGGAATCAAACCCGACATAACCTCATGCTTAACACGCTACAATAGACAAAACAACAACAGACCAATACACAAACAACAATAGACAAATGCGCACGCGATTCCACGCGAACGAAGTCGCGGGCAGAAGCTACTAATAAAATATAATGAAGCCAAAACTGTACATTGAATGTTTTTGATAAAAAGTAATTGCTACGAGGTGTGGGGACGAGTCTGTTGCCGAAAATAATTATAGTTTTTAGAATATTTGTCTGTTTGTCTGGATGTATCTTCCGGATTAGCGCAAAAACGGTTGAACGGATTTGAATGAAATTTGGCACACAGATCGTTTATAGAGTATTTTTAATCCCGGTAGTATATTCCCGTGGGATATGTTCCGACATACACGCGGGCGAAGCCGCGGGCAAAAGCTAGTAGCAAATAAACGAACAAACACATTTAAATCCTTTGAGGACGGAATCATACCTATAGCCGCACCGCAACCGCAACGCACTTGAGCAACTCGATCCAAGCGCACGCAACTCCTCTATTTCTGTTCGACCATGCCTTGACATCTGTGTATGAGCCATGGAGCTGGCACTCGAAACACATCAATACATTATTATATTTATTTAGAGATCAAAGGCTGAGCCCCTTCATTAATCTATTTCGTATAAATTCCTTTCAATCAAGTTACGAGTACCTTCTCCGGTACAGATAAGCAGAAAAGTTTAGATTCGGGAAAGTTTATGTTTGAACGTCTGATGCGATGTTAAAAATATAATTTACTAGCTGCGCCCCGCGGTTTCACCCGCGTAAGTCTCGATCCCGTGGGAATGTCAGGATAAAAAGTAGCCTATGTCTTAATCCAGGGTGTCAGCTACCTTCATACAAAATTTTATCAAAATTGGTCCAGTCGTTTGAGCGTGAAGAAGTAACAAACATACACACACACACACACACACACACACACTCACACACTCACAAACTTTAGCCTTTATAATATTAGTGTGATGTGATACAACTTACTTTTGCAATAAACAGACTAATAAGTTCCTTTGAAGTTTTGTGAACATTTCAAGTTCACAAATAAATAGCTTCACAGCCTAAACATGTTTGAACGATGAAAGCGTCTCGTCATTTGACAAGTTAATATTTGAATAAGTAATCGATGTTTTAGAAAACCGGCCAAGTGCGAGACGGATTAGTGTACTACGAGTTTCGCACTTGCTGGTAAGGTAGATAGATCAGGAACAAAATGCATTAGACTCCTACTACTTGACATACGTTTAATAAGATAACACTAAGACTGTGGCAGACGAACAGAGCTTAGTACTTAATAGAGACCCCTTGGCAACCTTTAGGTAACCACCCTAAACGCTCTTACAGACTCACGCGATATCGCGGGCGCAACAGGCACCGACAAAGAAATTGTGCTACTAGTGTCGCCCGCGATATCGTACCAGTCTGTACGAGCCTTAATTAAACTGATGTCTACAAAATATACTTTGAAATGCCAACAATTGAGTGGTAGTATATCAAAGCATTATATTAACCCTTGAAGTTGTAAGGGTCGTATTAGTGAGCCCCCTTTCTTTTTTTTTTGGGTGGGAAATTATCAAATAACTTCTCCCGCTCTAGGCGGAGCGGGAGGGCGTGTCAGACTTTTACTGACTAAAACCCACCCGTGTTCCTTCAGATGTGTGCACTGACTGGTCAGGTCCACTCAATCTGTGTGGTTCTTTCCTCAAAAGACCATTTCAGACACCAATCTACATGGCCTTGACATGATCTGACCAAGATTGGGTATGCCTGGACTTTAAAAGAGACTGTGACCTCTGAGTTTGTTTCGGCCTTTCTTCTCAGAGTAGTCAGATAGGAAACGCCAATCTCATCTAGTTTTAAAAATATGATTGACGTGTAAAAGTGTTTGTACAAACCTACTTACAGAAATAAAAATCATTTATCATTTACAAGTAACTGGGTTTTGGAGGTCAGATAGGCAGTTGCTCTATGTAAAATACTGGTATTTAGCTGCATCCCGTTAGATTGCGTCCCTGTTAGATAATATCTATCAATGTTGAGCTAACTCTTTATAGGAATCGCGCTACTTTGTAATATAATAGCAGTTTGTTGGTGCCAAAGCATTAATCAGTGATGGTATTATGAGTAGAATTGTGTTTAGAGACGACCACAAGGTAAACAATGCCTATTATAGCTCACGTATAACAGGCATTAATTACCTTCAAGAGTTCAGCTTAGGTTGGCCTGTAGGTATTATAATACGATTTCTAGTTGAGGGCTTTGGAATTATTCACGAATAGATCTATCAATTAATTTTTTACAAATAATTTATATTTAAGAACTGGTAAACTGTACTTGTTTTCCTATCATTGAAAATAATATAAAATTATCATTTAAATATACATAACGCTTATAGAAAAATCTTATCAAATTCAATACACGAATGAAACGTACCACAATTTTTCATATAAAAAGTTTAGTCTAACTTAGAGAGGCTTGATCATATACATTTCTATAATCCGATAAGTTTCAAAAAACTTTCTGTGGTTATTAAAACTTCTTTAATTGAGACCTCCATGATGCAGGGTGCATTGCTCTGGGATTTAAAAAAAAAAGAAGATTAATCTACAGCACTGAAGTCGAATAAAATACTTTCTCGTTCAAACTCACATGAATATCGTCAAAATGAGAAAGTGTTCGAACAATGTAAGATAAATAATTGTTTTTAACAGTACTTACCGACGATACTAATCGTCGATGAATATTGTTAACAGCTTTCGAAGATTATTTATGACACCCGTATTTATTATAGGCTCATTGTACAATTTCCATAATCTAATATCATAAACACACAATTATGTGAAATAAATAATTGTTTGCATTAAGGAATAAAACTTAGGCACGTTGTTTAATAAACTTGTAATTTATTGTTTTGTTCTGTATAAGGTTCGATATTAATTTAAACCCCTCGACAATATAAATGAAAGCGTTCATTCTTATTGCGAGTCGACATGTCGGCACTGAAATTGTTCAAAACAATCGTATTTGCTATACTGATGAATACCTATCCTAAATTACTGAAATGCCTTTACAGGCACGCTTTTCATTATTTAAAGTAAATAAACGTTTATTTAATTCGTTGGGTTTTGTATCTTATTTGTTTAGTTAGATTGTATTTTATAAGCGAATTGTCAGAAAGCAGTGGCGGTTCACAAACAAGGCAGTGGTTAGTGAAAAGGTCTGTGGCGGGTGCGTAATCTTTTCTCCATGTACCAAATCCTACCCTATTACCCTTAACGGTATTCTTATTAGGGGGAGCTTCGCTCAACCGCTTACCCGTCGCGGTCTGCCCCCCCCCCCCCCCCCGACACACACACATAATAAGGACTTTATTCTATTTAAAATCTCGCTTTGAATATCAATGGCTAGCCGAATAAATGCGCCGCCCGACCGTCTTAAGTTTCTTATGCCGATGAACGAGATTGTGCCATCGTCCTTTATTATGCTTTTGTTACCGCACACGTGTCATCGTTACAGATACAGCGGTTAATGGTACCTACCTATAAGGTAGGTTGTCTACCGAAAAACGACTGTAGCTTTAGGTATATATTGCGGTCGAGGACGAACGCCTTTTTAATGGCTATAACTCTTTACGACAAAAGAAAAATATTACCTACTAACGCTTACACGTGTATGTCACCCTTTATAATATGATCCCATAGTTGAATGGGTACGAAAGGAATCCTATTGCTCTCGTTCAATCCACCATTCTATTGAAATATCGTTTGTTGTCCCCTAAAGTTGGTGCAAAATGTATTCTCAAACCGGATTAATATAATGTACGAGTGATAAAAATGTAGTAGAATTGCGACGCAGTATTTCGTCTGTTCTCCAATAACAGTAAGATGTATTCGTATTATAATACGACGCAATTTGCACTGTGATTCAGAACCCTCGGGGCAGCTGTGCTGTACAGATTGTTGCTTTTGACGCCATTGAGACAAACTGAATACCTTTCTTTCGGTGTGTCGTACACAAAAGAAATAGCAACCTATAGAGAGAGTTCAACGTCGCGATGCCGCACTTGGGATTGTAAAAATGCGAAAAGACGCAATAATAATAATTGACGTCAGCCTGTGCTGAAACGGTGTACAAATATTCCGTTTTTCTTTTTTAGTACTTCACAAAAGAGTTTTTGAATAGATCTCACTAAAATGTTTACATGAAGATTTTTATGTCGTGTCCTACTTAAAACTCTATCAAAAGGGTTAACTACTGCACCTCGTCCTGTTTAACTCTAACGAAAAGACTAAGTTTTGTTAAATAAAATTTCTAGCATGACTGGCACAGAACTGGCTAATACACTTGCTAAGCTGAGTTTCAATAATCTTACTGAAAGGGAGAAAACAAAAAATCTTACCCGACGCAATTTGACTAAAAACTTAATTGATTCTTAGAACTAATTTCGAGTCAATTGGCGCCTGTTTGTTTCGGTATTTTAAATTGCATACATTACCAATTTAGTATGTAGGTATAAATATAATTTTGGCATTGATATCTTCATTACTCGAATTTAATTATATGCCACTATACAACGACTACCGTTAGTCTAGTCGTTGTAAAGTGGCATAGAATTTAACATTTTTATTGATACTAAACGAAATTGACATTTTGAATTAGTTGGTATTCGAGGGCGGTATAATATGGCTACGTGACTGCTAGGCATGCTAACTCAGTAAAGTGTATTTTCAAATTGAGCGGTCAAGTCACAAGTAATTCAATAATATCGAAGGACTCCTTATGTTAGTACAATATCATTAGGCCATGACTATGTGTTTTTCCATTGAACCCGTATCCAGAGGGACTACAGAGAAATCAATTTGTGCGGCGTCGTCGTCATGTAAAATAAAGGGATATAAAGAGAAGCTCCTACAAATGTGTTTTGGAGATAAATAATAACGATAAGGTCCCTCGATTTGACCCACGGAGAAGATTCTTTATATAACGCCTTATCTCATTGTACTCGAGCCGTACACAAAAAAGACCATTGCTAGCCTTTGTTATTCGTGGAATCGAACTTCTACGATGAGTCCCGATGATAGGTACCTACATAAATAACAATCTCATTTAATCCTGTAATACCTTTTACCTACCCAAAGCACTCAATGTTAGGTACCTACCTTGCCCAACCCCATCGTATGAATTCCATTTGTATTAAGTAAAGAGTCTCCTCCGCAAGAATATTTACAGAAATATAAGTAATCACGATAAAGATGAAGTAAAATAGAAAATTGAGGAAGGCCCTGACAAAATGGAATATGTCGTAAACATTGTCGAACGAGGCATGTTAGTGTTTTTATTAAGTCGGTACCGATTTAATAAGAAGGTAACGTCGGTAAACGCAGCGACATGTTCAATAATACAACAGCTAAGTACAAAGTATATCGCTGGGGGCAGTCTTGATGAAAACGCCTTTGTGGACTGGCCAGTGACGTTGACTTCCTAGTAGGAAGCAACAGGGAGTTATGTGCATTCACTTGAAAATATTTCTACGAGAGAATAGTAATCGTGCAAACGTATCTAAAGCTGGTACCGTGTCCACTTCGCTCACGCTCGGTCTCCTGGGATAAGGTGGCACTCACGAGAACGTGGATTGTTCCATTCTTACAATTTTACTTCCCTCTTTTAATGTTTAAAGTTTTCCGCATAATACACTGAAGACGCGAGCATATATTTCGTAGTTTTATCCATTTTCATATATCGTTTTTCAAAGGCACCCACCCTGCCTGACAAATTACATTTTTGTTCGGGTGTCCCGGAATCTGAGCATAAAAGGCTCGTAAATCTTGAAATGCATTTTTCATGCTTGGTCAAGCTCGTAAAACGATGACCTAAGTACAAACTTCTGTGTCCATAACTTTCATTATTTTATTAATACGAGTAGAAAAAGATGAGGGTAGTTTACGTTTTAATTTTTGTAAATCTCAACTACCTGATGAATTTTAATCATAAAATTTTAATAATGGCAGCTTTTCTATCCTATTAGAGAGTTCACCATCAACTATCTTTTTATTATTCCTCGAGCGTTGAAGGCAATATAAGGAATACGGAATATTTAATTAGTAAAGTTTACGATATAAGTATGCATCGTTACGCTCTACCCATATAATCTGAGGCCGCACTCGGGCCACACTAGAGACAAAGCTCCCTAACGAATTATATTTTATGTGCTCGTTTATTACTTAGCAAAAACTGTGTGGCATAATTGATATTAATTTATTTACGAATACTAGCTTTTAAGTTTACTCAAGTTCTGTAAGAAAAATCATTTCCAAAGAACTATAATCTGCGCGGATTTCCCACATAGTGCATCTTTACCTAGCTGAGACAGGGGCTCACATTTTATATATTATCTTCAAAGTGGAACGAAATTCAAAGCAAATGCGAATAGAAGTTGAACGAGTTTCAGCCATTGTCGGTGTCGTTGTATCCTTTGTTGGCGCGTCTGATAGTACGAGGAGTAATGGTCTGTTCAGCTGTCCCTCACATAAGCTCCTACATTTTTCGGTTGGTTCACGTATGTAGGTATTCACTCGCACAAATAGATTCCAATAATTAAAAATGCTTTTCTGTTTCTTTTATCAAAGTTGAAACGCACTTGATAAATCTCATTTGCGTTTTCATTTGTAATTTTCCCATGAAGTGCGCGGTTCACAATCATTCAGATGCTTTATGCGTCTCTGCGGCGCGCGGCGGACGACTGTTTAATTAAGCAAACTCACGTCACAGACCAAATAAAGCGAAATTAGATTTGTTCACAATTGTCAATAAAATAAATCTACGTGTATAATTACGTATCCTGTTCCCTTTATCCATAAAAGTGACGACAATGGTCGACAGTGGTCGTGGCTCGGGCAGCGATTTCCCGACTTTATGGGTGATGGCACTGAGTTAGTACGTGACGGTGGGCCGCGTGGCACGCCTGCGTGACTACGTGACCGTCATCACGAAAAAAATACACACATATAGTACGTACAAAATGCGATAATTTAACTCTACATACAGACATAAAATAGTTTTAAATTCAGCCTTGATGAACTCAGGCGCTATGCCAAATGTTAATTGTGCTCCATAATGTTAGTTGTGCTCCATAATGTTAGATGTACTCCATAATGTTAGATATGCTCCATAATGTTGGATGAAATTAAATGAAATAAAATCGTTTATTCTGTAGATAGGATATCGGAATGACTTTTACACATAATATTTAAAAAGCTAGATGTAGTCGACATATCCTATCTGACTACCCCCTTCCATCAAAAAACTTCGGAGGGAGTGTCAGACTTTTACTGACTAAAACCCACCCGTGTTCCTTTAGATGCCTGTGTGCCAGGGCCACGATATCCCTTTCGGACAGGCTCGTAACTCTGGCAGGATCTGACTACCCCTAAGAAGAAATGGTGAAACAAACTCAGGGGTCAAAGTATCTTTTAAACTCCAGACATAATCTTAGTCAGATCATGTGAGGACCATGTAGATCCGTGTCTGAAATGGTGTTTTAAGGAAAGAACCACACAAATTTGAGTAGACCTGTCCAATCAGTGCAAGCATTTGTCAGTAATAGAAAGAGAAAAAAAAGGAAAATAAAAAGAAAAAAAAAATACCCACTTAGTGCTCATATTCACAATAAATTAAAGTAATAAACATAATACTTTTCAAAGTAAAAATTCAATTCAATTTGTAATTTTGTATATAATATAATATTCAGCAATGTCAATATGTATATAAAATTATATATAATGATGATTTTGCACAATAATTAATCAGTCAAGTTTCCCAGTTTTATCACAAGGCTTAGGAGAGCGAGCAGCTTAATCCCAAGCTTTTTGTCTTCTAAATAATCAGAAATTGTATAGTACGAGTACCCTTTTTTACAAAGTTTGGTTTTACATACAGCTTTTAAGTCGTTTAATGGGTAAGTTTCAAATGTCAGTAGGAATTTTGTTTTAAAAAGCCATGAACGAGTTGCCTACTGTGTGGAGGCGAGCGCGATTTACAGCAAAATAGTGTTTATTCCTGGTATTTAAATTATGAATATCGGATATTTTCTTATAATTTGATATATTTTTGTGTACGTGTATGTACACAAAAATATGTCAAATTTATATTAATATATATTTCAAAATCTATTGTACAATAGATTTTAATATATATATTGAGAGGCTACAGTCAGAATATCTATTTCTTTGAATTTTTCACAAAGGTTATCTCTTGTACCTAGATTGCAAATTGATCGAACAGCTCTCTTCTGCAAAACAAAGATAGTTGGAATGTCGGCGGCATTTCCCCACAACAGAATACCGTACGACATTACACTATGATAAAAACTTTTTACAAAAAAAAACAACCGACTTCCAAAAAAAACACTACAAAGTGAAAAATAACTTTAACTTCGGAAGTCGGTGTCTTTGGATCTGTATTTTAGTTTTTGCCACCGACTTCCGAAGTTAAAGTTATTTTTCACTTTGTAGTGTTTTTTTTGGAAGTCAGCTGTTTTTTTTTGTAAAAAGTTTTTATTTTTCATATCATGATTATCCTTTATGAGGTAAGGCAAGTCATTAATATAAATAAGAAACAAGAAAGAACCAAGAATTGAGCCCTGTGGGACTCCTACTGTTACTCTAGATCCGGGAGATCTTTTCACATTATTGTCAACGCTCTGAGTCCTATTACTAAAGTATGAAGTAAGACGATCCAAAGCGGTGTCCCGGATACCGTAGTTTCCTGATTAACGTTTCATGAAATACGGAATCGAATGCCTTGGACAAATCACAAAAGATGCCCAAGCGCATCACATTTATCTTCCCATGAATTATAAATATGTCCTAAAAGTTCAACACATCAGTACAGATATACGATATGGGTAACCCTTTTGAACGGCTTAAATAAAATTTTGGTTACCCGTTGAAAGGGTTTTTGATAAAAACCCATACGGTTTGGGTAACTCTTTTGCACGGCTTAATTTAAGCCATCCAAAATTATCCACATCGTATGGGTTTTTGATTAACTGCTTAGAAAAACCCTTTCCATTGAAAGGGTTTTCGATAGGGTTTTTCTAAAATGGTAACCAAAATGGTCCCTGGGTAGAATAGAGAAAGAATTGGTCATGCTACGCGTGCTGGGCGGATATCGAAATAACATAATATTACGATTTTGTCATGTCACTGGGTTTAAAGTAGGTATAGAACCCATTGAATGGGTTATCATGTAACCCTGTCACTGGGTTTCAAGTATTAAACCCATTCAATGGGTTATTATGTAAGCCTTTCACTGGGTTTCTAGTTTAAAACCCGTTGAATGGGTTACATCATGATAAAGGTAACCCATTGAATGGGTTACCCCTTCGAAAGGCTTAACTCTTAACCGGAGTTTTACGGTCCCTGATCAGTAGTCGAACGATCCCTTGTAAAACCGAACTGTTTGTTATGCAGTAATTTATGTTTATTAAAAATCTTTGCAATTGGTCTAATATTAATTTCTCAAAAAAATGACTGAAACTAGGTAGTACTGAAATAGGTCAAAATTTGTGGGGTCTGATGTACTGATTTAAACAACGGTATTATTTTACTTTCATAAGGTCACGAAACTCCCACTAATATTATAAAGACGAAAGTTTGTGAGTGTGTGTCTGTGTATGTTTGTAACATCTTCACGCTCAAACGGCTGGACCAATTTTGATACAATTTTGTATGGCGGTAGCAGACACCCTGGATTAAGACATAGGCTACTTTTTATCCCGATATTCCCACGGAATCGAGACTTACGCGGGTGAAACCGCGGGGCGCAGCTAGCTAAAGTAGGTGCTACAATGTCAATAATAGACTTAGCAACTTCTACAGAATTATCCCATAGATCTGTAGTATTTTTTACATTTAAAGTGTGAAAGGTTTTAATTATATATCTACAAGTAATATGTTAAAAATGAAATTCCAAATCGCCAACATTAACATTTTCCTTAAGCAAGGATTCAGCAACAAAAGGTGATGCGTTTAGGGATTTAGAAGTTGAAACAGGAAATATCTGAAAATAAATTTTCAAAGGCCACGGCGAATAGTGAGTCAGATTTTATTATGTTGTCATTGATTGACAGGCTATAGTCAGTATTTCAGTTACTAGACCTTCCCGTTTCACTATTAATAATATTCCAAGTCGTTTTAATCACATTACTACTGCTTTTAATCTTCGAACTCAAATAACGCGACTTGGCCACACAACAAACTTTTTTTAATAGTTTGGAATAAGTCTATTTACATTAAATTCATCAGTATTAAGTTCTTTCATTGTACAGCTCATAAAGCCCTGTTCTACTTTTATGAATTCCAATGGTAGCCCAATCATTGAAAGATGCGTTAGTAATATATTAACCGAGATAGTCTTGGTCTATATATAAAAAAAAAAACATTATATAGATCAGCATGAATAGATGAAACTGGTAATTTATTATTGAGTTTAACTTTAAAAGCTTCCAAGCGACTTTTTGACTGTTAGTTGAGCTCCATAATGTTAGTTGTGCTCTCCATAATGCTAGTTATTCTCCATAATGTTAGATGTGTTCCATAATGTTAGATGTGCGCCATAATGGATAGCTTTTATTAGCTCGCTTCTAGTTGAATCGTTTTTTAAGTTTTATACCAGTAGTTTTATGAAAATTGTTTGTTTATCTATCATGTCTTTCGAAGTCTCTTTTTGAACTTCTACTAAGTAATGTATGCATACCACGAAGTTCTAAGAAATACTAAGTAATCATAGAGTTCGAAGGAGTCAGTGGTTTAATAGTTAATAAAAATATTATAATAACAAGACCTGTGGGAATTCTGTAATGAGAAAAGTTTTTGGTTTTGGAATTAATAAATTAGACGAGGTTTTTAGGGTTCCACCGGCCGATGAACCTGTTAAGAAGAGGCTCCCTATTTTTATGTTAATTTGCAAGAATATTCTGAAACAGTCACACATACAACCCAAATTAAACTTTAGTATATGATTTATTGGATCTTTTTCTCTCCATGTTGAAGACAGTTACGAATTTGTAATATTTTCTCTCAATAATTTTTTTATTCGAAAATCATGTCTTTTTTAAGGATATTTCTAAAAAATAAACAAGAGTAGGTCTTTTATGTCTAAAATAAATATTCACAGCAAGAAAATACAGTTTATTATCCCAACACAAGATATTTTTTCTCTAGATCAATTATTACTTTAGTTATAAACGAAATAAGAATTGAGACTGCCTGCTTTTAAATATGAATTTCATGATTTAAGTAAGTTGTTGATAGAAGATATTGTGGCCTAATTGACCTCAACTAGATATTCAATCCCAAGTATTAGGTACAAGTATTTGTAAGATTTATATAGACCAGGTCTAAGATACCATAAGAGACGTAAGTACCATGTCACATCATAATTTAAAAATGTCTCTTTGTAAATGGTGACTTAATATGATTTAGATAGGTTCTATCTTTTTTTTTATCTGAAAGTACTCCTCTAAAAATGTTTAGTAGAAAAATGCACGCAGAATCAAGTAACTCAGTTCAGGTACATACCTGGTACCAACGAGTACATGATTATTTTCGACTTTCAGTGACCTGAGTCAATGATTACCTATTTCGCGTTTTCACAATTTCGCACAACTAGGAGAAACTTTTGTGACGTTGGCTGTACTAGCAAATTGGCACTGTAGGCTGCTGTGATATAGGTACCTATGCCAGGTACACACATGTCCAGGTAATTACTTACTCGCTGACACCGCCGGAAATGCAGTCGCTGGAAAATGTTACATTAATGTACGCCAGTGATGGGAACCCTATCGCATATGAGTGCATAAATAACGTTTAAATTGCCCTTGCTATGCCAGTGTCACCTATCTGGAAAATTAACGCGATTACAATATCAAAATACAGGTCTGATGAAGAGATATGAATGAAAATAAAATAAAGAAAAAATTGTACGCCGCTTGCCATAGGTTGCCTTCCCTGATCTATGCAATACTTACGCCTTTACTAGAAGATAGTACTGGCTGATAGTGCCTCGAGATTGAATGCAGTGTCAATATTGGGCCAACATTTGTGTGGAGGACTTTATTCTCGCTATAGTATTTAATGGATCTATTACATAGCTGATCATTTGTTGTGAGCTGTAGACTTTGACAAAGAATTTAATATTGTTTTGTTGATCGGTATATGGTTTACCATAATTATTACAGTTATATATATAAAACGTTATCAAAACAGTTAGGCCGCAAAATTGTGTAATGTGATCCAGAGGATTTGCAATATCAATAAAATTAAACGTTTGTACTCACACCAAACGCTGGTACTTATTTATTTTAATGCGCGTAAATCTTATTGTAAAATGAGTACATTGAAAAGAGAGAGAAGATCGCACGTTTTATTTTAGTCACAAACTTAGCGAGGATAGTCTTTCGAGCCAGATTTATCAAATCTGCCTGTTAAGTTGGCATTTCTACATAAGTTTAAATGGTATGTTTAAAATGAAGATATTTATGTTTATATTGAAATAATACAATAACAAGAACAATACCGAACTATGTTTGTGTAAGAGCTGTTAGTTATATATCGTCCAAAATGTTTACGACTCCAACTAAATGCCAGCAGATATGGTGGAAAGAAAATAGAAGGTCAAGGTCAGGGTTTACCTCAGGGGTAAGTTGTACCAAGGGTACGTAGGTTTGTACTTACAAAAGTAGACTTCTTCAGAAATTCAAGGTGTTTTTCAGACAAAGTATCAAATCACTTCACGCCTATAAATATGATGAATGTTGGCACCGCAAAACCCACAGTAATGTGGATTCAGAGATGGTAGTAGGTAGCGTGCGAGTCTCAAGATAACGAGGCTGCTGGATCGCCCATTCGGCATCGTCTTTGACGTATCCTGTTTGCGTCAGCCGAATCCTGCGCAGCATATTAAACAGGCCTCATTCTTTTTTCTGCTTTCACTTCACGATTAGTTTAACATAGCTTAAGTTATGGAACCAACATTATGGATTTAATAAGATGAGTTATAGAAGAATGTGCTTACGTAAAAGGGAGGGTAATATTTAATTTGAAATTCAAAAAGGGACATTGTAATAACATTAAGCCTGTTACGAAATTCAAAGCTGGCTCCAGTACCCCGTTAAATCCTTTGGTCTGTGGAAGTTGGATTTATTCAATTGTTCGACAACATAGTGGCAATGCCCTGCTCTCTTATATACCTGATCCATATTCAGGAGACGTCCCCGGACGAGGCTGTCTAGCTGGCGCATTACTGGCGCTAGTCGCTAGTCGCCCAGACTTGTTGTCTGTTATTGTGTTAGGATTAATATAATCTACATGTTTTTTTAATGAAGTACCTCTGTTACTTATTCACTGCTTAATTAATTGTTCGTTTTATTAATCGTATGGCATCTATCTACATATTAATTCACAATTATACAATTTGTTAATTCTAAGTCTAAGTGAATTAAGAAGGGGACAATTTAGTATACCTTCCTATAATGCTACTATTGCGGCCATACGTTAGCCAGTTTACGAGAACATATGAAATGTTGTGTGCTATGAATGTAGTACACAACTTGTTTGTTTGATACTGTTTCTATACAGTTGATAAAACAACTGAGCTTCACTTTACAACTTTGTTTAACAACGAAATAACAAAGTTTTGCTGCCTGAGGCGGTTCATACAGAGAATAATAGATTTTATTACGGCACCAATCACCTGCTTACCATTTAATGGACTGAAGAAGTACCTATTCGTTGAGGAATTTAGAATCAAAATGATTTCCATAGCTATTTTAACTATGATAAGTTAATATGATAGAGCCCATTACATTTTAAATAAAAAAAATAGAATACAACACAACGCATTACATTTTAAATGATTGATTAATGTTTAGTATAATGTAATCAATTGCAATAATTAGAATCAATATTATGTTATTAATTAACTTATTTTAATTTAATCATTTGATATATAAAATTTGCAATGCCCTTGGGTGCATGTCTTAATACTGAGTCATGAAATTTTAATGCATACCTACTAACTAGTGTTGTACATGTTAGCAAATAAGTAAATAAATCTACGAGCTTTAGGTAACTAGGGAAAATTTCCTTCCAAAAACTAAACAACGATGAAGAAGTAGATAGAACGACATGGAAAAAGTATCTAAAAAGTCAAATGCCGATGAAAATCAAAATCAAAGTCATGGACTCATGTCTTTTACCTTCATTAATCTACGCCTATCAAACGTGGAAGTTCACAAAGAGGGTTAAAAATAAAATCACGTCCTGTCAGCGAAGCATGGAGAGAAGTGTCGCAAAAATCAGGAAGTGTCAAAATATTCTCTGCCATCAGACAAAAGACAGGAGTAATAGATGCTCTCACCTACGCTCTAAAGTTAAAAATGGAGATAGACAGGACTGTAGCGAGAACGAGCGACGATCGATGGACAATTCGCATGACGTTATGGGTAGGGTGCTACTCCGAAGCGATAATCCGAAGTATCGGCCGAATGCTGGGCCGTTTCTTGACTTCGAAAGTTTCCTTACCCTACTTCAAGTCCCGTTTTTGACTTTGACTTATCTCTTCGACCGTCGTTTTTTTTTCTTTCGCTGTAGTCAGCCATAGTCAGCCGTAGTCAGGAAACGGCGGCACATTCGGCCGATACTTCGGATATATCTTTGGCGTCGACCCCCTGGTCCTAGAGGCACTCGGAAAAGAGGAAGACCTGTAACTAGATGGGCCGACGACATCTCACGAGTCGCAGGCAAAAACTGGCTGACAGAAGCCAATGACAAAGACCGCTGGTGTTCTCTGGATGAGGCCTTCACCCTAACTACTTCAGGGATTCATGCATGTTATTTTATTTGCATTTTTATTGTATGCTTATATTATAATTCAATAATGTTACGAATATTAAAATCATACAAATTTGATTTATAGATTTTCACCATTAATATAACTAGTAAGTAGTTCTCCGAAAAGTAGACCTCACGAATACAAACTTTTTTACAACAATTAATATACCGTTTTTAGGGTTTCGTACCCAAAGGGTAAAACGGGAACCCTATTACTGAGGCTCCGCCGTCTGTCTGTCTGTCTGTCCGTCTGTCACCAGGCTCTATCTCATGAACCGTAATAGTTGGACAGTTGAAATTTTCACAGATGGTGTATTTCTGTTGCCGCTATAACAACAAATACTAAAAAACAGAATAAAATAAATATTTAAGTGGGCTCCTATGCAACAAACGTGATTTTTTTTGCTCGTTTTGCTCGATTTTGATAACGGCAACAGGTAGACGCTTGAAACATTCACAGAGTATTTAGTTATATGTTCACTTTATGAATAAATAAGTAAATTAAAATAAAACAAATATTTAAGGGGGGCCCCCATACAACAAACTGATTTATTTGCCGTTTTTATAGATAATGGTACGGAACCCTTCATGCGCGAGTCCGACTCCACTTGGCCGGTTTTTTATATACAGATTTTTGTTTTTAAACATGGTTAATATCCTGTTTTAAATAAGTTTTGTAGTGAAAGTAACTATGAAAATATTTTATTACAACAACGCTATTCTAGGTTTTGACTGCAACAGACCTAATTTTTTCTTCTTGGGCGGAGCACCACCGTGTCCTCACGGAGGCGATCGGCGGCGGCGATCTGTCGCGTCCGGCCCTGGTTCAGGCCATGGTTCGGAGAGAGAGTGCATGGGAGGCCGTCACCTCCTTCTGCGAAGCAGTAATGCTCGCGAAAGGAGGCGGAACGCGTGAGGGAGAGGCAGGGTTCGCGCTCTCACGCCCCTAGTCGCCGCAGGAGACGCCCTGGGCGTCGGGAGTCGCAAGCCGATTTCCGGCCACCGTAGGCGCGGGCCTGCGGACGGTGAGTGATGGGTAGCTCGCCATCCGATAAGGACCAGGCCCGGGTCGACGGCCACGCGCGCCTCAAAGAGACGTCAGCACGAATTGACGGGGTCCATTAGGGCCAATGCCTGCCGGGGTTGCGAGTTTGTCCGAAAGGGATATCGTGGCCCTGGCACACAGGCAAATGAAGGAACACGGGTGGGTTTTAGTCAGTAAAAGTCTGACGCCCTCCCGCTCCGCCCAGAGCGGGAGAAGTTATTTGATAATTTCCCACCCAAAAAAAAAAAAGACCAACTTTTTTTACTAGGTATCACAAATACATAAACAACGTTCAATAAGTCAAATTAAAATGTAGAAACCAGAAAAAATATGAGTAACAATTTGTAAAAGACCGGGTACCATATTGCGGTGGATTTTGATCGTTAAAGAGAAATAATAATCTATTCAAAATATATTAACTAATAATATGTGAATTGTTTTGTAATAATATTTTAATAGTTGAAAGGAATATTCCAACTGAATAATTAAACTCAGATTTCTTGTTCTAAAGAGCTTATTAAATAATGTTCCCTAGAGCTTTACAAAATGATTCTTTATTTAAGTTCATAAAATACCCTTCCTTACCGAAGAAAAGTTCCACAAAAAAAATATCATACTAAATCCTGTCTAAATCTATCTTCCTTGTCCAAAGTCACCATGAACCCTTCTTAGTTCAGATAATATCTTTGTAATGTAAATTAAAATTAAAATAAGCTTTGCGGTCGTGATGGAACTAACAAAAGAATTTCTTTTTTTCATTAAGGTGCGAATAAATATTTAGGAATTCGCGTAATGGATGGCGCTTAGTCGGCGCGTCAAAAAGCCTTTTGTTATCTGGCCGTTATTTTTCAGGGGTTTTGATTCCGCGGACAAAGCGAAGCACATATTTCACAAGACTGTAATCTCGTGCCAAGTTCACAGGACTCGAGCATTTTTTACACTTACCGTGTTAATGGGCGGATTAACAATATTTTTACCTGTTACGAGCTTAACATAGTTTTATTGCCGATAAATTAAGGAGGGTAATTAAAGGCACATTCCAAGGCTCGGATCGCTCAACAAGCTCTCTCCCCTTCAGACGGAAACCATAAGTTATCGCTGTTAACTAAGCCTTACGTAAACTTAGTTAATCTTAGATTAACGAAGGATGTACTGCCACTAGATTACGAATATAATTGTGTAATGCTGGTGTTATTTTAATGAAAAATGCTCATAATATAACATAACTTAATGTCACGCCTGTATTCTCCAAAGGGTTAGGCAGAGGTGTAGGTACCTATAATATATCCCCATTTGTCCCATGTACCGAATAGGCAAATCAATCAAGCAATTGACAAACAAAATCCAGACTCCGGGCTGCTACTGTGAAATTACAGATGGAAAACCCAATAACACTTTTTTGGACCTGACCATCATGCTCCGCTGTAGCGCTTGCGGCATCTACGTAGACCAACGAGGTAGTCTCCTCATAATAATGTGCTTAATAACAGACCTCGTATAACATTCGTCTCAATTAAATTTTTCCAGTCCTGACTTCGAATAATTGTACTGACGCGGCAGGAAATTAACAGTGGATAATCAAACAGCGCCAATGCGATTTTAATAACTGCATGTCTGGAAATAACTACCTTTGTTTGCGAATGATATGCTTCTGGTTTTACTTAAATTATTTCTTCAGAAAAAGTAAAAATATAAAGTAGTGTAAATATAAATATAATAGATCTTTTTCCTCTGTTTCAGTTATGTAACTTAAACACCCTTCTAAATAGGAACCTCACTCCGTTGTTTTTAGGTTTCTTTTTTATAGAACGTTAAAACTGTTTCGTAACGCCCGTGCCACACAATAGTCATTATATTTAAAGTTAGCTTTCAAGTTTCAGCGTGCAGTATACTGTGTTGTATCTGGTTTTTACATATATTTCATTTTGTTACAGATATACGAGATGCCAGCTGCTGTTTCTGCTGTGGTCGTCGACTGCCGTGATGATGAGCTGCAGCGGTGCGGAGGTGACGTGCCCCGATGAGTGCACGTGCCGCAGCACCTTCGACACCGAGAACGGCGCTGCCGTGCGCGTCGCCTGCACGCGCGGCCTCATGCGCACCGTGCCTGTGGACTACATCGACCGCAACGCACACATCATCATCATCGCCGCACCACCTGACAAACAAAACGAACTCACCATCGGCCCTATCTTCACACAACCCACCCCATTCGTCCACCTTCGAGAACTTCACATCGTTAACTCCAACGTCCCATCTATCGGTCAATACTCTTTCTGGGGCCTCCAAAACTTAAGGTTAATAAACCTCACTCACAATAACCTCACCAGCATCGGAGCGGACAACTTTCGAGGTCTCATAAATCTCACGGACTTGTACCTCGATCACAACAACATAGAACAAATGCCGAGCGAAACCTTCAGACATTTAACTGCACTGAGAACATTAACTTTGTCAAATAATGAAATTACTACATTGGTACCGAGACTATTTAGAATGTTGGCGAAATTAATAACTTTGGACCTAAGTGATAACCCTCTTACAGAACTAAACCCAGAAGTATTTAAGGACATTCAACACCTGCGAGTCTTTAAGTGTAGGACATGCCTCCTGAGACGGGTCAACACGCAGATATACCATTTGGTATCTAATTTGGAAGAGTTGGACTTGGGAGAGAATCAATTCAAATATCTGACTTCAGACGAGTTTATAAGCTTAAAAAGGCTTAAGAAGTTAAAACTGGATGGGAATCAACTGTCTGTGATCGTGGACCACATGTTCGGGCGCAACCGCGAGCTGCGCGTGCTGTCACTGGCGCACAACCGCCTGGCGCTGCTGGCGCCCGCTGCGCTCGCCAACCTCACCAACCTCACGCACCTAGACATTAGTCACAACAAAATAGACAGATTTCATTTACAAACTTTTGCACCAGTTGTGGATTGCCTGAAAACGATTAACTTCAGCGGAAACAACTTAGTTCTAAATGAAATTGCTATATTACTCCAGATATTACCAGAAATTCACGGCGTTGGTCTTGCGAATCTGTCGCTTCCAGACATACCACCGAATTTTTTTACATACAACGAACACATTGTGGCGTTAGATATATCTTGGAATAAATTAACTAACTTTCCATACAAACTTCTAACAAAAACAAAGTTTTTACAGAGATTAGATATATCGCATAACAAGTTACAAACCCTAACTGAGATGGATTTGCAAAGACTAGAAGCGATAGCTCAAGTAAATTTGGCAAAAAACACGTGGCGCTGCGATCAGTGCTCGGCGGGAACAATGCTCGTGTATATGACGACGACTGTGCTCAATGCAACTCTGCGTCATCTGAAGTGTTACTCCCCATTACGTCTGCGAGGGGTGAGCTTCTCTGACATGTCATTCGACCGACTAGATCCATGCCCGACGACGCACGAGGCGCAGATGAGTGTGATCGCGGGGCTGATGCTGCTGTGCGTGGCCGTGCTGGCGGCCGTGGCGGGCGCGCTATGCTGTACGCGCCGCCGCGCCGCACACTACTACACCAACGAGGAGAAGCGGCGCGAGCACGAACACGAGCACCCCGACGAGCTGCTGAGCCACACGGAGCTGGGTAGCGTGGCCACTATCCACGCGCCCTACCACCTGGTGGCCAAGGGCAGCTAACGTCGAGCCCGCTCGCCACCGGCGCCGGCGCCCCGCCACGCGACCCACGCCGCGCACTGCGCGTACGAACTCCCGCTGCCCCTGGCCTCCCTGTCTGCCCCCCGCTACGACGCCGCCCGCCGCCAGTACTTCCGACCTGCCGTACACCCGCCGATGATGGAGTGCGTCTCAAATGACATGTGATACGAGTACGAAGACGATCTAGTGTAAAGCCAAAGAAATTGAACTTTGAAGTGTTTACTTAGTATTTCTATCTTTATTTCTGAAGTGTAATTTGTATTTTGAATAGTTAGGCCACGTCTACAAAATTACCAAAAAATATTTTTCTACAAATGAAAATTTTACTGTACATATATACCTAGGTATTAAAAAACTTTTACCTGAAACAGGACTAGATATTAGCGTAGCTATAAATAATATAGGCAAACCTAAATTATTATTTGGGTTAGTGCGAATACTTTTGCATTGTAAATTGCTTATTATGCAAGGTTGCAGCCGAATTGTCTACGTTTCCAATCATAATGTGAGTTGAATTCTATCAAACTGTTGGCTATGTCACCTTTCATAACTTCCAGCGAACGTTTATGAACGGACTTCTGATACGTAATTGATCATAATATGTAGTTTCACGACAAAATATTATTAACTAGCATATTTTTAGCAACAAAATAAAGCACACAACGAATCTTTCTCGGCTGGTGGCTTTAATATCGATTGAAAATTAGAGGTACCTCGGTATTGATGTGTCTATGAAGTGAAGCAATTTCTACCATTCAAAGAAAATAGAGGTAGGCATTTACTTTTTCTAATGGGGAGTATTAGAAAAAGTAAATGCCTACCTCTATTTTCTTCACTGGCTTTCCGCGAATTTTTGACCTATTTCCGTACGTTTGGCGATGGCGTTCGCTGGAAGTAGGAACTAAAGTCATAAAGAAGGTGTAATTCTGCATCTCTTTAGAAAGAAAATCCTTTTTGTCCTGTCAACCCCGTCCAAAAATGGGAAAAGTCTTTTAATTGTGAACTCGAGTCAAACAAAACAATACACCAACGTTTTTTTAAAAGGTTAACTTTTTGTTAAGCCGGTAAATGAGCAATTCGGCTGTGACACAATTATTTCATGGGGCGATAACGAAACTACTGGAACACACATAAATATTACAGCAGTTTGGAACACGGACTGCCACAATATAAAAACTGTTTATAAACCAAATTCTCGTAACTTACACATGACGTACCGTTTTCTATATAAAGGATAATTAAATTATCAATTTCTCAGTCTCGGAGCGGAAATCTTCATTTTAGTTACGTGCTTATAACAAAATGCTCATTTAGGTAGTCTGTAAAAATCTATGTGATGTTAATAATAAATTGTACAGATTTTGATAAAACAATGGCACAGTGCCAAAGAGAATCTATATCAAATTTTAAATTTCTAAATTATTATTACTTGTTAATTTTATGGGTGGTGACAGTTTTTGACTACTACTAATCCAGATAAAAACAGTAAACAACATAAAAAAGTGTGAAGACTCTACGGACTATTCATAATTACAACTATTATTTTTAAAACGCTATATAGTATCCTCCATTGTTACATCTTTAATTTCAATGTCATAAAAATACAGCGACATTATAATCTTCCGTTATTCCAGTGGAAGTTTCGGATCACCCACGGCCACAAACCCTAGTAGGTAAGTACACTGTAAAGTACTACCGTAATTAAACAATTTCAATCTTTCTACAAAATGTTGTTTATTATTATTTTGACAACATCTAGGTATCGATAACTGTCGCCGTCCCTAAACGTGAACACCTGAAATTTATGTTAAAATGTTCTGTACACGTTGGTGGTTTAATCTAAAAGGATTATGTCATATATTTGAGCTATGAGTTTTACTTTTGTACATACATAGTTACCAATAATAATAATAATAACAACATAAGTACACATGATATATTTTTTTGTAAATACCTGCTGAATATTAAAAGTATTGTGAAAGATTGGATGTACAATTGTACATATATAATAATTAATAAGGTCATCTATTAGCCCGACTAACGGCCGGGGGCTAGGCTCGGTAAATAAGCAAAACTTACCGCTAACCCTGCCGTGTTCACACACTATAAAAGAACATCTAACGGACATCTAAATAGATATTTAAAACACCACAGTCACGAAAGCTGTTTATACGTAACATATTATTAGTATTAGTACAATATTAATACTTATTACATGATTATAAAAAAACAGTATGGCGGTAAAACACTCCGACGAGTTTTTTTTTCTTAATCTGGCAAATATTATCATTTTGGGGTTTTAATTTTAAATTACTATCAAAGACACTCTGCCCTATAATGCATTAATACCTAAAGTATACTTTTCAATTCCACTGAGTATGTTACAGGTCTGGATAAAAAATATAGGATCTATCCGTCCGCTAAATTAATCGTTCCCACGTAAGTAGGGTTACCCTTCCACCTGTGAGTCGGTATGCTTTAAGCTACACTAGGCCTTTTGATTTTTACAATGACAAACTTCTAACAAAACGTTAAACTTTCATGATAACTGGGGAGTTGACGAAGCACAAAAAGATTGCCTTGGCATTCCAGCTGTAGAAGCACACAAAAGGATTGCCTAGCCATCCCAGCTGTAGAAATCTTTATTAAATTCACTTTAGGTATGTGTCGATTGGAGATCATTGTGTTCAAAAAGAGCTTAAATACGTAGATATAATTGTTAAACCAATCAACATAATTTAACTTGTATACTTAACTAGTATCACTTTTGGGATATTCATTCTTCTCATAGGATACATCAGAATGATATTAAGTGTCTTTTAGTACAGTTAATCGCACATCAGCGGTGACAACATACATTGATGTTACCTTTATGTCGTAGCGTTCTTCTAACTAAACAGACAGCTGTGCTGCTGGAGAGTTTGCGCCACTTCATCTTCTCAGCTAAAGCACTAGGAAGTGGTGAAGGGCGGGCGTTTTGCGGGACTGTCTTATATAATTTTGACATTCAAAAAGTGCTGATCTCCTAGTTTGAATAAGTAAATTATGATTTTATTAGCAGAAAAGGTGATTTTGGTAGTGCAAGTGTCTGACTGTTACTTAGACCCAGTTTCGATGGGGCTCCAATATGATGATAATTGGCCGTTTGTATCTGTATATCTAAAAACTTAGTTAACCTATTTTATTTATAATTACTTATTTATATGTTTAACGTATAATTTAAATTAGGACACTTAAATTAACTCTAATTAGGTTCGTATTATTTATTATAGCTAGTGTTGTGTTGTGCATGTTATTTTAAGAAATATAGATTTTATTGAATGTAACTACGTTCTGGCTCTGCGTATTTCTTATGATATTCACTTGGGTCAACCAAGTGAAAATAGTTATACTTTTAAGGAATTTTATTTTTTATATTTTTATTTATATCTATAGTTTATTAATATCGCGTAGATCTGTCTTTTCCGAGTGTGTATGGATGGATGTGACGCTTATTACTATACATAATCAGTCAATCTTTGTCGGCCCCGTCTATTGATACAGACGTATTTACAGATTGGCATGCAATACAGTAATTAAGTAAAAGCTCCCAAGGCGATGCTTATAAAGATAAAGCAAAATAATTCTTGTTGTAACAAATATGTTACAATTAATTTATTTACTCCAGTAGGAGGTATGTTTCAAAAGCAAAAAGCGATATTATTATGTACTTGTTAAATCATAACACAACCGAGAGAAATTTAAGACGTCGTTACAAAAAAAAAACAGTTAAAAACGAACCAAAAAAATCATAGGATATAAGTTATTTTCAGTTCAACGGATAACTACCTAGTAAGTATAAGTTTAGTTTTGTTCTGGGCAGCGGGCTCAATCAGGCCGCTGCCGTGTAAGGATGAACACCAAATAGCAAATACCAAGTAGTTATTTAACAAATTAGAATAGACAGAGACATATTTTCCGAGAAATACGATGTAAATAAAAGAAAATTATGAACAGGAACAGTAAATGATTATTAATGTACATACCTAATTATAATGATCGCTTCGAATCTGCAGATAGGATACAGCCGGGTAATTGCAACACACACTCACAGTAGCAATGTCATTTTGATAGTTCAACAAAATGAATTGCGTTATTTACGTTGTTGAGCAGACAAATAGCAATGGATTAGAAATATCATTCAAAATCATTCAGATTGTAATTCAGAGTGTGTTACGCAAATAGAGTGCCAGAATGTTATTTAATATTTGGGTCGTTCCTTATGTTTTATGCGGTACCTATACGAGTCACACCAGTCACCGCTCGTGCCAGGCTGCATGTTTACTACTTCGGAAGTCGACATTTACTCACCAGTTAAACAATACTAAGTGTCATATTACCAGTTTTAGTTTTACCAGCTTTAGTTTCGACTTCATAGATGAATGTATATGTGTCGTGGCCAGATCTTAGAATTGATAATTTCATGAAGTGTTCGACCATTTCATGAAATAGAACGTCGACCGCTGGTCACATCATGATCATTGAATACCTACTCAACATTTGACGAAATTAACTGTTAAACGCGCGACTACTTTAGTAAAATAATTAGATTATCCACCGGTAGAGGCGTTGATGTCGCTTTGTTTTTGTTGTGCATCATGGCGGCGGCATACAACAAATCAAACAAAGTTAACCTAACCTAACCGGAACCCACTTCTGATTCTGAGGGATGTCTTGCTTGTACACAGCGACGAGGAAGTCCTCAAAGCCCTCAAGAGACCACGCAGAATAAAAAATCTTAATGGACTTCCAAAATGTGATATTGTGGAATGCGACCAACTTGGAAGTAGCGCTCGCCGTCCGCTGCCGTGGCACCACTCGCTTTGCTCGCTCGGCTTGGTCGCAATTACTTGCCAATTTTGACTAAACCTTAATCCATAGATACCCTACATTAATGATGTGGCCAAACGTCGACTGACACATTATCATTAAACGTTGACGTTTAACCGATATGGTTCATTTTAGCTGGCCATTAAGAAGAATCAAGATACACAACTATTTCATGAAATGATTGACCACCTCATGCAAATTGCAATGATCAATTCTAAGATCTGGCTACGACATAAGGATGTGTTGACAAAGGAACAAGATTGATTGTAAATAGGACAGGTATCATAAATAATCATAACGATCAAATTCGTATCATATTCATCAAGTTTATATTATTCAGTAATAATCATACAGATTTTGTAATATCAGAGACCGACATTCTGGGGGAGGGGGCGAGTATGTAGAATTGCGGGGAAAATTCGGTATCAGTAGGATTGATTGCTCGTCGTAGGGTTGTAGATACGTCAGGCGTTAAGATCCAACCAATTAAAAGAAGTTCTGAGAGAAATCATCAAGAGTGAAGAAAAGAAGAGACCAGTTATACAATGGCCTTTGCCCTATATTTCCAGACCCCTCTGTATTTCATCGTCTGCCTGGCATTTTCCCAACTATGTTTGGGTCCGCTTCCAGTCTAACCGGATGCAGCTGAATACCAGTATTTTACATGGAGCGACTGCCTATCTGACTTCCACAACCCACTTACTGGGTAATACGATACCCCTTGTTAAGACTGGTTGTCAGACTTTCGGGCTTCTGACGACACGGACGACACTCAGAAATCACGCTAAACCGTTGGGCTTAACGTGCTTTCGGAGGCACGGAGGGGTATATAAAGATGGTCACCCATCCACGGACAAACCCACGGCAAGCGTTGCTTAACCTGATCGATCGACCCATGCGGCTGTTATTACTTAGCCACCAGCCCCTCTGTATGTATAAAAATAAAGACCTGCAACACATTGGAAATCAATGAGACAATTTCCAGTAGTAAATAAATACATCTAAGTCTGTACACCAATGTCGTGGTAGTAGAGTTTCATGTGAAAGGGCTCGATCGGGGAAGTACTACCACCATGCCCATTTCTGTCCCCAAACAGCATGGCTGTGTTCCGGTTTGAAAGATGGGTTCCGATGAAATTACGGGCACATGAGCTATTTAAACTCTGTCTCCATAAATGGCAGCAGTGTTGCAGGTGTTTTGAAATGGCACTACCAGTTACCACCTTTTTTTTTTTTTTTTTTGTTTTTTTTTGGGTGGGAAATTATCAAATAACTTCTCCCGCTCTGGGCGGAGCGGGCGGGCGTGTCAGACTTTTACTGACTAAAACCCACCCGTGTTCCTTCCGTTGCCTGTGTGCCAGGGCCACGATATCCCTTTCGGACAAACTCGCAACCCCGGCAGGCATTGGTCCTAACGGACCCCGTCAGTTTGTGCTGACATCTCTTTGAGGCGCGCGTGGAACACAACGCGCCGTCGACCCGGGCCTGGTCCTTATCGGACGGCGAGCTACCCATCGCTCAACGTCCGCAGGCCCGCGCCTACGGTGGCCGGAAATCGACATGCGACTCCCGACGCCCGGGGCGTCTCCTGCGGCGACTAAGGGCGCGAGGGCGCGAACCTTGTCTCACCCTCACGCGTTCCGCCTCCTCCTTCGCTAGCATAACTGCTTCGCAGAATGAGGTGACGGCCTCCCATGCACTCTCGCTCCGAACCATGGCCTGAACCAGGCCCGGACGCGAGAGATCGCCGCCGCCGCCGATCGCTTCCGTGAGGACACGGCGGTGCTCCGCCCAAGCTGGGCAGACCTCCACCGTATGCTCCACCGTGTCCTCCGGGCGATCCACACAGTGGTGACACCCGGGCGTTTCCTCCCGCTTTATCCTGAACAGGAACCTCCCGAAACAACCGTGTCCGGTGAGGACCTGCGTCAGGCGGAAGGTGAGGACGCCGTAGCGCCTCTCTAGCCACTCCTCAAAGAGGGGACTTATCGCCACAATTGTGGCGTGCCCAGCACTGGGTTGCGACAATCGCACTCTCCATGTCGCCATGAGATCCCGCCGGAGCTCTGTCCGCCGTGCCGTGATTTCTCGCGGCAGCGGAGTTTCACCCCGGCGTTTCGCCTCCTCGCACCACTCCACGATGTGCGCGAGTCCCCAGATGTGCGCGAGACCAGTTACCACCTGCAGTGCCATTCTGTAAATATCTCACCGTGAAATTTTGCGTGGAGTGAGCTGTCAGTGTCATCTCACTGATGCTAGGGATTGACCAAGCATTACATTTACAATCATAATCGAGATTATAATATAATATTTTTTTATGCTCATTCTGTAGTTTATTTTATATTATTTCAAAGCAACTATTTTAGTGTCTAAACATTACTAATTAGGAGGTTATTAAATAAAATAGCAAAACAGAAATTCAGTCAGAAACTCAATTTTGATTTTTTTCCATTTTTATCCTAGACTAGTTCTTAAACTATGTTTAGCCACTTAAATACCAGCTTTGAAATAATATAAAATGATCACAGAATTAGCATACAAAATATTATTAAAATCTCGATTATGATTGTAAATGTAATACTTGGTCCATTATCTACCATCGGGTGGGATAACACTGACAGTTCACTCCACGCTTACTTCACATTAGTTTTCACGGTGCGATGGTTACAGAATCGACATGCTGGTTGGTCTTCAGCGTGCTTAACATCTCGAGTATTCCCTTCAGCAGTACCTAGGTGTTGCTGGAGGAGGTCAGACAACTCTGAAACACTGGTGATTTCAGGAAATATCGTAATGGGAAGATAATGGATCGTTAATATCGGCAGAAGAAACCTGGGAGGATCTTATGCTCTTGCGCCACAACAGAGAAAGTGACTAACAAAGATAATAATAAAATTATTGACTGTTCCCTTGCATTTTCAACTGCAAACACCTACATCTCATTTGTGGAATACTTGGAGTATTTCATGTAGGTTTATTAATATTAGGTAAAAGGGTAAAAAAAATATCTGTGATGTACAACAAAGTAAGCTTTTTAGCAAGCGGTGTAAAGGGGACGAAACCACTAACCATGCGAACGAAGTCGCGTGGAGCTCTAGTAATAATATATTTGACAAAGGGTAAGGAGTACCAGTAATGTCGGTAACTTCTGTTACCAGCAAAATCTGTAAGGTTATGATTAGAGATCGGATATTCGGATGCATATTCACCTAAAGTTTGAGAGTTGACTAGTATGGAGTGCGCTTTGGTACGGGAAAAAGTGTCGGTTTCCAGGACAAACAAGTTTTTAAGAACGACTCTTTTGTACTGTGTATCCCTGAATAAATATATTTCATTTTAGAATAAAAGGTTTTGAAGAAATATTAATAGTGTTTTTTTAAACGTGTTATATTATCCACAAAATTCTTGCCTAGGTCTAAATAGATAAGAAATATTTGTTATACTTAGGAATACAAAATTGTATACCTACACACTGTTATTAATGAAACCCCGCGATCCCGGAATAAAAATATATTTTAAGAAACCGTTTCCATACTTTGTATCCTTTGCCGCGAAAAAAACGTACTTTAGGTAAATATGCATCCGAATATCCGACCTCTAGTTATGATATAAGATTTCTAATCATTAAGATGTACATACAAATGAAACACTATAAGGAACCAAACACCAAATAGTTATATTAAACGGGGTTTGAAAACCCCTAGTTTTTAAATACTTATTTATTGGAACTTAATTTATAAGCTTGTCGGAGTGTTCGAAACTGTATTTATTTCGAGATGGCTGTACATACAAGAATGTTGAGATGAAACTTAGACATTAACTGACTAGGTACTATTTGACAAAATATAATCACTTCGAGATATCAAATCGTCTTTATTAAATAGTAATTTACATAATTAATCTGCCTAACCCTTCGGGGAATACAGCCATTGTTGTTATATTAATTTGGTATGCTTTAAGACTATCGATAATTTCGCTTTGAAAATTATTTCTAAGTATTATTTATAATGAGTTGAACCTACTGAAATGGGTCTATCTTGTGATAAAATTACATATCCGTTTGGCTATTGGAATATGTAGATCCTGATGTACGTCATCGCGTCAAGAGAAAGAAGGATCAAACGTTAAGCTGGTATTTAACTTATGGAACTAGTTCATCCGAATTTAATTAACCAATACGACAAAATTCATGGTCTTAGAATAAGAACTAAGTATATAAGAACAACTTAATATAAACTCATATAATACCAAATAATCATAATATACCAATACTCATAATAAACCAATAGTAGGTATCAATAGAATGTAATACATAAAAGGTTGATTTACACTTCACGGGGTAGCTATGGTTCAAAACATGATTGCTTTGAGGTGGAACAGTCTCCATCGCGAGGGGTTGAGGACATCCATATATATGTACATCATATTTTCCTCCACTGACTGTCAATAAACAATCTCAGTGACGCGGTAATTGAATTCTACTTTGATGTTTAATTAAGTATTTTAACATACCTATAAATGTGTATAGCCGTAGATAACATAATATTGTATCACTCTGGCCACTCTCATCTGCGAATCTTCCACCCGGCAATTTATTATGGTTTTAGAAAATTTAAAAATATCTACTGCTTAGTTCTACGAAAAATCTGGTACATAATTAAATTAGAAAAGTTGCTAATAGGTTTGACTAACTCTTAAAAGTTAATATTAATTTTTCATACTAATTGTTCACCTTGATATTTAATTCGGTAGGCTATTAATTACTGCCACTAATTGAATGTTCTTTATAGGCTGTTGAGATAAGAAGTATCAGTTTCAAGCACCAATTGGGTTTTAACAAGGTAAGTAAGTACTTTAAAACGATAATCAGTTAATTACCATCGCTTATGAAACGGTAATTTACTTAACTGATATAATCTCTAAAATAAAGTAGGAAATCTATGATATTTGACTAGGAAATGGGAACTTAGAAGCGGTATGGCAAGAAAGGAAGCTTAAGAAGTGTTGAGAGAGTGAAGGTGAAGCCGTGTATGTAAATCCTTGGAGTGCACGGAGTTGGGAGCGCCACATAATTTATTGATAGGGCGTAGCTTGCTCTGATCCATCCGCTGGGTTTTTGCGGCGCACCCACAGGCGCTCGCGGCATTCCGCTGCCTTCATGTGGAGCTATGTCACCGCCACATTCAACAATTTATAGCGGTAAGCAAATTATCATCATCAAAGAGTATACCGCTTTTTGCACATTCCAGGGGTTCCAGCCTCATTTTTTTTCTTAACAGATGTTCGATAAGTTATAGGCAGTATCTATGTTAGTTTAAAGTCAAATGAACTGCGCTGAATTCCGAAAACCAGTTAGTTCCGCAATAGTTTTGAGTCTGTTAGTCTTTATACAAACATCTATATGTTATTGGCGTGATGTGACGTTCACTTACTAAATTGTTTAGGGTATGTACCATCAGGTAGAGGGCAATAACGGGAAGTAGAAAACATAAAAACAAGTATATAAATAAGCCATTTATTTGAAATCGTATCAACAAAACTATCGTAAAATCGGTTAGAGCAACTCTGGTAATAGCAACAAAGGAGTGAAAATTTATTGGTTTATCCGTAAGAAATCGAAAGAAAACAGAGAAAGTTACCAAAATAGAGGATTCTTTCAGTATTCGGCATGTGTTCGTTCGTCATCTAAACGATTCGATTCACTTAACATTATATGTTACATTACTCGTTATGGCCGTGTGAGCGCAGCTTTATATAAAGGTTAACCTAAGTAGCCAGTTGTTATGAAATTCCTTGAAATTTTTTATTTTGTTACCATGCCGTAAATTTACGGGTACATTGGAGAGGATGGCTAATAAATACGTATTTGAAGTAGAGTGGATGAAGGTGTACGATTAAGAGATAGATAGTTATTGATAGACGTACCCGGGCGTCACCAGGTTTTGTGCTAGATGTGTCTACTAAGCTTGTTATCTAGGAAGGGACAAAGAAGCAATAAAACCAAGTTTTTTTTTACAAAAAATATCGTTGTGTAGAGGGGGGAGAAAAGTATTATATTTTGGCCCGCTTTATTAGATTTAGAGACGGTACAATTTTATTTTATTAAAAACATTATGGATCTGAATCAATGGTGATGACAGCCTAATAACAGGAAAACAACAATGATTTATAAAAGTGTGGGAAAATAAACGGATCGAGCAAAATAGCGCCGCTGTAATAAAATGATAAGATTTGAGATTTCCAAAGGACCCTTACTTTCGATTAAGTCGTATTTTTTTCTCAATAAAAATTGCAAGGTGGAAGATTAGTAAGATGTTTCTGTAGGTTTACTTACTTACCAAACTGGGCGTTCCATAGTCCCTGCTACTTATTAATACCAATGTACACCCAATTATCAAAAAAAAAAAACAAAAAAAAACCACATAAAATATCCGGTAGCTTCAACTACTATGTGTCCGTCCTTAGACGGGAGTAGAATTAAATATCTCTAGTTATTATAATAATATATATATTAATTTTAATCTAAGTAGATAGGTGTCAATCATATAAGATACCTTTCCATTTGTATTAATGTCTGATAAAATCAATGTTTAAATGTAATCAATTTACATGTTTGATGTTCCATAATATAATCAAAAATGCAGTAGGGCTGGCAAAAGCTGAAAAATAAAGGGTGCCTGAAACCATTATTTAAAATATTTTAAAACAGGAACTATTGAATTTAAACGCTTAATATTCTTCAGTTTGTAAAGTGCTAGGATGGTCAAAACCTTAGTAAGGGTTTGCATAACACGATTACGGAAAATATACAAACCAAATTCTATATGAAAAACTATTTGATCTTTATGGAAATCCCATAAAAAGGCTATATTCCAGTCAAATAAAAGTTAAAAAAAGTTAGTCATATAACACCGACTTTAACGACTTTATATAGGTACATAGCAAATAGCTATAACACAGATAACCATGAGAGTGCAATCTGTGCCTTCTCCTTTTGGAAATTAGTTAACGTGCAAAAAGATAAATAGAGAGCTTTGAATAATTCTGAAAAAAACTAAATAGCCAGATTGATAGATAAATCACATGTATCTTTCAAATTATAATCCTTATAAATTTGAGCAAAACTGAAATAAAATATTTTATTTCACTCAATATGGGCACTTATGAACCGTCAGAAGCTAGGTGCACGGTTCCAATTGGTCGTTTCCTATGGAGAAGAGCCGGTAAGAAACTCCACGGTTACTCTTTAAATAATAATTGGCTTTTACAATATTTTCAAATTACAGCGTTAATAGGTATGGAAGGATAGTGTAGGCTTGTCAACAAGTACCAAGTACTTAACAAAATAGAAAATGGTCTACAAATCTACAGTCTATTTAAGCCTACAACGTTCTCACATTCACAAAATATAAAAGAATCTGTATAAAATATTGTTGAAATAATAAAAATAAAAACCTATTTAAACCAAATGACATGATTGCATTTTTACAACTGTTACAAATCTGAATTAATATCCTGTCCACAAAAATTTAAAATTTGTAGGTATATAATGTCAAATAATGAAAAGCACTCTAATATGGGCCACCCATTGCAATTTCGAATCTAGAGTAATTCCTAGAAATACAGTTTCCGTAATAACATCTAGTTTCTTGCCATCAAGGTTTATATTTGGATCCACTTGGGGTACATTTGGTAATGAGAACTTAAGACATTTTTCTCATTATTCGCAAGGGGTTATTAGCTGCGAACCATTTCGAAAGAACAGCCAGATTATCGTTGATATGTAACACATCTGTGTCTTTTCTATCTATTTAAAAAATAAGAGAAGTGTAGAATTATATCCGACAAGTTAGCCATGATGTAAGGATGGACATTAATATAAACTAGAAATATGAAAGGGCCAAGGATGGAACCTTGAGGTACGTCCATCTTTAATAGAGACCCCGAGGACGTCACCCGTTAACGTTGACTTTTGCTGCCTGTTTGATAGATAGGAAAGAACAAGATCGGCAGCTTGTCCACGAATTTTGTAGTGGTGTAATTTACAGATCTGTGTATTGTGGTCAACGCAGTCAAATACTTTTGAGAGGTCTCAGAAAATGCCAATGGCATCCTGGGATTTCTCTCAGGATTCCAAAATGTGACTGATGATTTTACTCCTGCGTCAGTCGTCGACCTACTTTTCGTGAAACCAATCTGGCGACTGTGTAAAATCCCATTTTTCATATATTTTACTCAATGCTGGTGGCACAGATATAGGTTTATAATTAGAGAAATAACTCTTACTACCCGATTCGAAAATTGGTATGTTTAATTAAATCAGGAAACGCACAAGACCAAGCCTTGCACAAGGCCTATATAGTTCCTTACGGAAGGTAGCCTAAAACATCTAAACGCCTACCATACATGGGAAATCAAACTGAAAAGAAAAGAATGACACGGTCTCATCAGTTAGAACGATTAGCTTCAAGAAATTGTCAGGCATTGATGTCTCGCTTCCGATTGTGGTTCAATACATGGTCGGGAGTGAGAACGCGGGATGCCACCGCCTCTTTTTGAAAGGTTTGAAAGGAAATGATGCATGTAAAGGACGTGTCGGAGAGGAAGAGAGAGAATATAACCTCTCCTTCCACCAGTATTAGAAAAGCAGCAGGGCGTAGACCAGTTAGCAAAAGATGCAGTCGTAGAACAATATCATGTGGTGATGCATGAACCGCTAAAGCGAGGTGGGCCAACAGGAACCAGTTGGGGGTGCGAAACTCTCGGGCTCCTGACTTATCGTAGCAGATCCGTCTAAGAAGAACGGTATCCGTGAGGATATCGCCACAAAAAAGACATTCATATCTACAGGAAGAAATTTTAACAGATGAGGTTGATCTAAACGTAGACCTGATGAACAACGGTGATTTTTCTCAGCTTCTGTCAGCCTGATTTTTGAATATACATGTTGTAAACCTAAGAAATTATGTTTATATCTTTGCATGCACTAAACTGAATGTACTGCTGAATGTATCTCCTATTTACTAATAAAGAATTTTTCTTCGTATTACTGGTTTTATTGAATCACAAAACAAATAATTAAGTCCCCGGGTCAGTTTATATAGCACGTTTATTTAGCAAGAGCTCATATTATACGAGCAGTACACACACACATGCATCGTACAGAACTGAGAAAACAGTTGTGTCTTTGAAGGTATCAATGTCAGTTCTAAGGGGCCGCCTTCTCGAACAAGAGAATCGCGGCGATATTATCGTCGTGCCACGTATTTCTGTACATTCTTTTAAGGGCTGTCTCCACGAGCGAGAGAATCGCGGCGATGCGACGAGTGGCTGAGTGCGAGCGAAACGTCATCGTATCGCCGCGCGCTCTCGCCGTGGAACGTGGCGCTCTCGTTGCGAGTGCTCGGCGAGCACGCTGTCTTAACGCAGGCGTCCCAACGCGGCGATTCGGTTACGAGTAGTCGCGAACACGCGGCGATTCCGTTACGAGTTGCGACGATACGCTGGCGGTATAATCGCTCGTTCGTGGAGTTCGTTACCCGACGTAGAAGCTCGGATCCGTCGCGATTCTCTCGCTCGTGGAGGCGGCCTCTATGTAATCTCAGAGCCTGAACCTGCATCTAGAACTATACTATATAGAATAAACAATATCGCCAATGTTAATTAAATATATTTGTACGCCTCTGGGCAAAACATATAGGATCTACCAATCTGTAAACTCTCGCACACTGTCGCAATGTGACCTATGTTTACAAATAAAGCTTTCTGATTCTGATTCAAACATCACTTTCTGAAAGTCCTAAAGGCAGTACAAAACGCACGATGAGTTTAGGTACATTGGTAAATAAAACAAGCGTTTGTATACGTATAAACGAACGTGAGCTAGCGTTCAATACGACTAAGGATATTAATGTTACACAAATAATTTTCATATTCGTATGCGATGCTTACTTTATTTAGCAAAATAATTTTAAGCGCGATCTGTGAATATTAACCTAAAGCCGACGTCTAAAATCGTTACTTGGCACGTATTTAGGCTAAGCGTTATTACTGCCACTATCGCACATCTGTCAAACTACAAGTTCAAGACATGCAGAGACGGGAACAAGCCTAAGAGTCAACTGCTATATCTAAGTACACAGAACAGCTTTAAGTAGACAAAGCTGACAGTCCAGGGTGCGCCGGACGTACTTAAGTATCCTCACTTGTGGAGGGCCTTTAAATGCACCCCTCACCATTTATTGTGCAAACAACAACGTATACAAGGGCTTCGCAATCCAGAATTACATTGTAGTTTTATGACGTTAGTTAACAAGATATATAAAATGTATTTATTACAAAATGTGGGGGTTCTTGTAATATCCGGGCTCCTGCATTTCTTACATCGATTGTAAAAGAATACAAAATGACAGCTGTATTTCCGCTAAAAATAACATACACTATAATCTGTTAGTAATACGTGGTGATTATGGTGAATGATGATGTTCTCACAAGATTATCCATTGCTGCTAATTAGAAGAAGACTTGTAGAGTCAAGAAGTTATCCTAACAAACACTAGGGAATGGAATCCAGTAAGTTACTCAAAATTAGTTGAGTCAAACATTAATATCACGCAAATATTATTCTAATTAGAGGAACAATGCAGCCACTCGCAAACATCACGATTTATGTGATATTTTGAAAGTTGTGGGACATTTTGGTACTTGGTTGGCACCACTGACGGTTGTGGCGAGTGTCGGCAGAGAACGCCAACAAACTAATACGGGACGATTTACTATTGTGAAAATTGTGCAACATTAGGAATGCGAAATATTGTCTTTTGTTTATGGAATGCAATCTTGAGTCGAGATTGGTAACTCGAGATTACGCGTGCGTAAGTCTGGATTTAAGATTGGCCATTTAAGATCTTGTCGAGCTCTTGATTTCGAGATTTTCGAGATCGAGACTAAAATAATACTTTTGTTTAAATAAAAAAACAAAACTTAATGAAAATTAAAACCACACTTAGGGTATTATTGCTATATTTTGTAAATGTAACAACATGGTCTGAAACTTGGAACAAAATCATCTGCTTTTATTTAAGTAACTAGCATTTCGCCCGCGACTCCGTCCGCACGGATTTAGTACTTTCCGCTTTTAACTTCAACACCATCTCCATCTCCTTTTAAGGGTAGTTTTGGAAAATTTATCAATACGGTCTTTATTACCTAGATAAGTAGGTATGTGTGCCAAGTATACTAATTGTTTTCCCGCTTTTCACCCCGACAGGAGTTGAGTTTTTAAATAAAACTATATTTAAATAATAATAAAATACGTTTCCATTATTTTACTTTATGATTATTTACATAAATGTTCAAGTTAATCGAAGCAAGCAGTAAAATCCTCCTCTAAAAACTTGATTATCTCCTTTTAGTATTTTTTTATCAATCTTATTATTGGTGAGTTTCAAATTCATCGGACCACGCGTTAAGATGCTTCCATTCAAACTTTAACACATCCTAAATCCCTATTAGGTAAATTAGAATAAGTAATAATTTTAAACTTTTTAATTTTTTTAAGTACGCATTCTTGCCAAATAAAAAACCGGCCAAGTGCGAGTCCGACTCGTGCACGGAGGGTTCCGTACTATTATCTATAAAAATGGCAAAAAAATCACGTTTGTTGTATGGGAGCCCCCTTAAATATTTGTTTTGTTTTAATTTAATTATTTATTTTTAAAGTGAGTATATAACTAAATGTTCTCTGAATATTTCAAGCATCTATCTGTTGCCGTTATCAATATCAAGCAAAAACGAGTAAAAAAATCACGTTTGTTGTATGGGAGCCCCCTTAAATATTTATTTTATTATATTTTTTAGTATTTGTTGTTATAGCGGCAACAGAAATACATCATCTGTGAAAATTTCAACTGTCTAACTATCACGGTTCATGAGATACAGCCTGGTTCAGACGGACAGACATACGGACAGACGACGGAGCCTTAGTAATAGGGTTCCCGTTTTACCCTTTGGTTACGGAACCCTAAAAACCAAGAAATAAGATTTTTCATATAAACGAAATACTTCCTTTTCATCCACTTAAGGTTTGATTTTCGCAAAACCCTTTCGTTATAAACTCTGTCGAAAATTCAAGTTTATATCTTTAGCGGTTTGGGCTGTGCGAGAGTCTTGAGAACATACCCAGTTCTTTTATTATACATAATTAGATGATCATCAGCTTACACGCAATACGCATACTATAAATCCGTTAATTATTATTTTGAAAATGGCTACCCAAGAAGTACATAATAGCGTCTCGAAATCTCGTTCGAGTCCGTTAAAATTCGCCGAGGAGTAAAACAAGGAGACCCTCTATAACCGAAGGTCTATAGCAGTACTACACATGCAAGATCTAAACTGGAATGGGAAAGGAATTAATATCAATGGAAATACCTGAGCAAGCTTCGTTTCGCAGACGACATAGTTATGATCTCTGAATCACCTCGAAGCCATGGTAAACGAACTTAATTATGTTAGGACCAGAATAGGCCTAAAATTAAATATAAACAAAACGAAGGTAGCTAGCTACAAACAGCATTTAGTATCCCATAACAGTAAATGGATCAGTTCTTAAATATGTAGAAGACTGTATGTATACAACTTTTTTTTTGTTGGGTGTGTTATTATCAAATAACTTCTCCCGCTCTGGGCGGAGCGGGAGGGCGTGTCAGACTTTTACTGGCTAAAACCCATCCGTGTTCCTTCATTTGCCTGTGTGCCAGGGCCACGATATCCCTTTCGGACAAACTCGCAACCCTGGCAGGCATTGGCCCTAATGGACCCCGTCAATTTGTGCTGACATCTCTTTGAGGCAGACTTTATATACCTGGAAAAACAAACGTATTTCAAACCCTCGAGAAACAAATACCAAATCAGTAGGTGAGTGTCCATGATACGGAATAAGTTCTGGAGCCACAAAGAAGTCCTGAAAGCAAAACTGCCACTTCATCTGAAAAATAAAGTTATGGACTCTTGTATACTACATATGGCTTACATAGCCTGCCAAACATGGAACTTCAACAAAAAAACAGAAATAAAATACAGATATGCCACTGCGCTATGGAAAGAAGCATTATTGAACATCAAACTTAAGGACAAACAAAAAAACACTACCATTGGCGAGAAGACAAGAGTGACACAACACTCGCAGAAACTGAAGTGGGAATGGGCGGGACACGCTCCGAAGATATAAAATGGAGTAAAAGAACCACCTTTTGGGCAGACCCAAAAGGAATACGGAAACAAGGACGGCCCCGATAAAGATGGGTTGACGAGATCGAAAAAGTAGCGGGTCAGAATTAATAGGCTTGCAGCAGCACAGGACAGAATAGACTGGCAAGAAAGGGAGAAGGCCTTTACCCAAAGAGGTCTTTAGTTAATTTCCTCAATTTTATTTATTATTTACTTTTTTTTTGTTATATTATGTTTATTTTTTATTAAGGAATACTCGTAAAGAGGCTTTATTTTTATTTTTACGTCTCCCGATATTTCTCGAGCCCCTGGGTCTCGGACTTCCTTTGGAAGGCGTACGAGGGGCCGAAGCCAACTAGCAGAGGCCCGTTAGACGCTTTTAATTAAATGACGCACCAAACGAAGCTTATCCCTGTACGCACTATGCAAGTGTACCCAAGGATAGCCCCGGTTGGTGTAGGACTATTGCAGGATATGCAAACAAAGATATTGGAGTATGTGTTCGGATGGCTAAAGTGGACTGTTTACCAGAACTATGGAAGGACTATGGCCCCTGCCTGATCAATTTTTTATTAAATACACGTGCGTAATGGGGTCCCGGAAACTATCGCTAACACTTAAGCAATATGAAGCAACATATCCTGAGGTGATTGAGGAATGGAGAGGTATTTCTCAGCTATCAGAACAATCCCAGAGCCCGGAAGATGGTTGAGTTCCCTACCAGAATTTACTTAACTACTTCCTTCCTCCGAGCACGTTTGCTCTTGCGAAACCCCACTCAAGCCAGCCAATAAAGGCAAGCCAGAAATGAGGACCAAGACTTCTCCCTTCTGCCCAATAGTTTGCTACATGCTGCCCTGCGGGTTTCTGTATCTCTCTTGGTCTGGCTAATTACCCTAGACCTGTTTCGGCAAAGTAAGCTCTAACGGCACAGAACTAGAGTTTGGAGCGAACAAGCCGCACCACGACGTCAACGTAGAGATACGGCGGTGGGGTTATTACTATACATAAAGACGGAATCGTATTGCTGCGCAGGCTGTGCACGGAGAGGTTACCTACTCCCATTAGTTGCGCTGGTAATTTTTTTGCAAGCTACGCTTCCTAGCGTGGCCGTGAGTTGCAGTGGACGAGACGTGTACGAAAGTACTCGTGCGCAGCTTAGTTGTGGCCAGCAATAGAGCCATGTCATGGTGACCTGAGTCGAGTGAAGTCGAGGAAGTTCCTTCAAACTAGTTCACACGGACATAGATATCTGTGTTAATGGTAGTTGCATTAGGTATACATGGAACATCACTGTGGCGCGGCGGAGGACAGGGCGCAGCACACCCTCGAGGTGTGCCCATCGTGGTCCGGGCCGCGCCACAGTCTGAACGCGGTGATCGGACCGGACCTCTCACTCCCCGGCTTGGTTAACGCCATGCTGAGGGATGAGGGGTCCTGGGCGGTAGTCGCCTCTTTCTGCGAACACGTCATGTCGCAAAAGGAGGAGGCAGAGCGCACGCGGGAGGACGATCGGCGCCGCTCCGAAGGCGGAGGAGGGGTCGAAGAAGACGTCAGTTTGAACGTCACCTCCGACTCCTCCCAGGTGGAGGCGAGCAGGCAACGGGTGCGGGGGCACCCTTACCTGTATTGCACAGGCCTCCACCAGTGTCGGACGGGAATGGCCAGGTGTTCCCGGCCATTCCCGTAGCCCCCCAGTAACAGGGGGGCATGGGGGGCCCGCCAGCTAGGCGGGCATGCGCCGGGAGGGTTGTGAAGAAAAGGCTGAGCCGTTATCCCATGGCCCTCCCAACACGGCGATGTGGGAACAGCGCTGAGTTTTAGTGGGTATACTGTAGTGACAGGAGTCCCACATACCCCGACTCATCCCCCATGCGTAATGCATTTCTCAGCGTAAAAAAAAAAGGTATACTTGGAACATAGAACAGTTTTAGGTATTTTCAGCATTTAAACTGCTTGAAACGACTGTAATAAATGTTCTCATGTCAACATAGTAGCAGGAGGCACGAACGGTCTCTGTTACATGAGCTTTATCTTGGCAGCGTCGGTAAGCAAAGAAGATCTAATTTTAACCCTAAATGAAGAAAAAGATAAATTGTGTGTCAACTTAGCCTGTCGTTACTGCTGAACATAGGCCTTCCGAGCTGTGGCAGATCGTCCGATTTCGATCCGTGTATGAAATTATTGAAATGTCACTTAGCCCATTTACACGACAATTTAACCAACCAATTATGTACAATCAGCCCTAAACTTAATAACATTATTGTCTTTCTCAATCGTATAAAGTTGACAGAGCCAAAATGACGTTTTAATTATGCTTAGTGCTAATTATATTTAGCCGGTCGTTTACTGGCTCGTGCGAGCTCGAGTGTAGTATCAGAAACACCTACGTTGTTACATAAATGTTAATCCGTTGCCTATGAATAATTAACATGACCTTTGTATTGCGACGAATTAGGTAGATAAAAAATGTAATCTATGATGATTATGTATGATTTTGATAATTATTTCATATTTTAACGTCAACAAGGTTACGATTGAAACTCGATAAGTCCTTCTGGTCTTATTTTAGCGTTGGCGTTGTAAATTTATACTTACCATTAGAAATTATTGGCAAGTTATTTTGCCTGTATTAGATACCAAAGGTTTTATGTATTGAACTGTGGATTACGAAATATTCATTTAAATATTCAAATATGAATAGAGTGCCTCCAGTGTGGTGCATAGGGTATGAATAATGGAATTGAAATTAAAAACGGCCGGATTTCCGTAGATTTGGTTTAAAGCGGTTCGTTGTGTTTATTGTTAGGTTTGTTCGAAATTGAAATCTTTGAAATAAATTAATGTTAGTAGACAACATTCATTAACCTAGCAAATAAAAACATTTTGAGAGGTAAAAGCCATTACGCAGAGGGGGTAGTCAAAGCTGGTACGATAAGTATGGGAAATAACCTTTTCCCTGAAGTTATACAGACTGGCTGATACCTACGCAAAAATAATAGGTTCTCTTTTTTTCGAAGAAGCAGTTACAGTAAACTAGTTAAGATAAAGAGGTCGTTCCTGATGCCAGTTGCCTCTACAGCCGTAGGTATAATAATATCTGTAATCCGATGAACCGGTGACGAGCAGGCGCGTTTGAGGCTCAAGGCTATTAGCATAACGACCAACTAACGACGAAGGCAACGCGAATGCGAGGCGAATGCGCAGCGAAGGCGCAGCGAAGGCGAAGCGAACACGTGATTAAACTTTCTTCGATGGAATAGTGTCGCGAGCGTAATAGGCTCGTTAAGCACGTTAATATTGATATCGTTTGTGATAAGTCAAGTATTAGTGATGTTATAGTTAGCTGAAATATTAAAACGTAACTGAAATATTATAACGTTGACCGGAGGCGAAGTGAAGGAAATTAATTGTTTATTTATTTTACTTCGCTGGTGCTAGTTTGACATTTGTGACTCCATTACAGCTATAGCTTTATGTAAGCTTGCTTGCAAGCTTGCGTTATTTATGCCTTGAGGCTTTTATTTAGGTATGTTTTGTTTATGGTTTTTAGTTTAAATTTTTTATTTCTGCTTGAGTATAGTTTTCGACGATTATTTTTTATTACTTTTTGTTGGTATAGTAGCGTGTGCTGGGTAACCTAAGGCAAATAATTTAATTTTATGTTTTGTGTTGCGTCATGCAAATTAACTTACATACTATTGTATAGAATCATGTTTTGACGTCTGAAACACAGGAAGAGGCACCCTGGTGCATGCTGTTTGCTTATGATATTGTTCTTGTCGGAGAAGATGGACCTGAGATCCAGAGCAGATTGGGGAAATGGCGACAGAAGCTGGAGAATGTTGGCTTGAAAATCAGCAGAACCAAAACTGAATACATGTTTTGCTATTTCGGTGGTCTCTCCAGTTCTGGAGCCATAGAGCTTGATGGCACGCTTCACCCAGTCTGCTGCGACTTTCGGTATATCGGTTCACTCGTGGCAAGCGATGGAAAAGTAGATCGGACAGTTAAGCACAGAATGGATGAAATGGCGGCAGGTCACGGGAACAATCTGCGACTCCCGCATTCCCCTTAATTTTGGGCCACATAAGGGATGAATGAAAGGCAATTGCATGTTGCTGAGATGAGAATTCTAAGAGGAATGTGTGGTGTGATACGAATGGATAGAATAAGAAATGAGTACATAAGAGGGAGTCTGAAAGTGGCACCAGCGGTGACTGAAAAGTTGTGCGGAAATCGGTTGTCATGGTATGGGCATGTAATGCGGAGGAATGAAGAAAATGTCATAAGGAGAGTTTTGGGAATGAATGTCGATGGCTATAAGAGTAGGGGAAGACCAAAAAACGATGGATGGACTGTGTGAAAGATGATATGGCTAGGAAGGGAGTGACTACCGAGATGACGACTAATAGAGCAGTATGGAAGAAAGGGACATGTTGCGCTGACCCCAAATAAATTGGGATAAGCGCAGGAGAATGAAAATATATAGAATCAAGTTTTCTAACTAAACAGACAGCTGTGCTGCTGGGGAGTTTGTTGCGCCACTTCTTCTTCCGCTAAAGCATTAGGAATTGTTGAAAGGTGGGTGTTTTAAGGGGACTGTCTTATGTAATTTTTGACACTTGACAAGTGCTGATGCTCAGCCTAGTTTGAATAAATGACTTTTGATTTGATTTAATTGTTAAGTAAATTGACATCAAATACAACTGTCATTCTTTGTATCAACTTGCTTAACAATGATTTCCCAGACTGAACATAGTTTACCAATTTACTGTTCCTTGGAATACCAACAGCATCTAGGAAAATGTAAGATCCTGAGAAAATCTCGACTAAGTCCGTCCTGCTAGTTTCATTTCAGTGGTAAAAATTATGAATTTAATTTCAAAACTTGCTTAACCTTCTGCTTATACAGGAAGATTGTGACGTGAGTGTTTAGTCTTGTAAGAGATTATTTGAGAAGAAAAAATATAGAAATGATATAAAAAATATAGACTATGTACTTACAGAAAATCTTATACTTAACTCCTGATTTATCTTTACACATTCGTTTAAGAACATGCATTTAGAAGTTTGAACAGTTTATGAGGCTGAGCAGTAGAAATCAATATCTCCGATTTGCTCTTGCAATTAATTACCTACTGTATAGAAGGCTCGTTTGAATTCATGTTTCACTTCCTATGTAACTAACCTACCGGATTCCGGTCGGAAGTTTGGGCTTGAAACTATGATTTACAATTATTATTCATCCATCGGTGTTTGCTAATATTACAAATTCGAAAGTAGTTAACGGTCTGTCTGTCTGTATGTTACCTTTTGACGCCTAAACCACTGAACCGATTTCGACAAAATTTGGCAAGGATGGCATCCTGGGTAAGGATATAGGCTACTTTTTGTCGGGTGATATAAGGGATGAAAGTTTGTATAGGAAACCCAGCATTTCTTAAGTTTGGGATTTACAAATTCAAAAAGATGCTTTTTGTAAAAAAAAAGAAAGAGTTTCAGCGTTTTTGGAAATTCATCCCCCAATTGGGTAAAATAGGGAATGATTTTAAAATTCAAATGCAATAATGATATATTTGTATAAATCAAAATCAATCATCTTTTTATAAAGAGATTTAAATGTTCGGAAATATGGTCATAGTCCGTACCTTGAGATAACATTTAGCTTTTATTTAATTAAAATCGGTCCACTCGGTCAAAAGTTATATCAATTTAAAGTCATAAAATAATTTGGCTAACATATAGCGTGGTCAATAGCGGCGCTAGAATATTTCAAATAAATGGTGAAAATATTAAAATGATTCATTATTATTTTTAAATTAGACATTTAGAATCATAAAGACCTGTTTTATTTATATAAATAATGAATATTTGGATTTATTACCTATCTATCCTTCTGTTACCTACGGATAAGGTAATCTGGGTGGTACGTTCTGTTGGGATAATCTCCATTATCCACGCCGGCGAAGCCGCGGGCAAAGCTAGTATATATATATTTGCTTATCAAATAGCTAGATTCAAATATTAGAACTAAACTACACACAAGCAGAGATTAGACTGGTAATATTAACTTCGTAACTAATGCCAAACTCACAAAATTCCTGTCTATTAAGATAACATGTTTCTAACTTTTATGTGAACCTCGATTAAATGTTCCCAGTTCCAGGTAAACATAGTATGAGTTTATCATAGTATTATTTATTATATAGTATTATACAGTAATGACTAATTCCATAATTTATTTCAGCCCATAGGAGCCACTAAGATTATTTTGAGAATGGGTGAATTGCCCAGGTTCAAATCGGGGCAGATACCTATGCGACTATTCCAATTCATAACTGCCTAGTTTCAAGTTTATCTGTCCAATATAAACTTACTCGGTGACGGAAACTATCGTGATGAATTATAATCAAATCTATCTATCTATCTGCCTAGCCTTTTCACAACTATGTTGGGGTCGGCTTCCAGTCTAACCGGATGCAGCTGAATACCAGTATTTTACATGGAGCGACTGCCTATCTGACCTCCACAACCCAGTAACTGGGTAATCGCGGTCAACTGCCACCAGAACGCACAAAGACATAGACCCGTGTGGCAGTTATTACTTAGCTACGAGCTCCTCAATGAATTATAATCAAAAATAAGTCTGAAATCGCCAATGCTCCTTGAACAAGAGTGATTATCAATGCTCATGAGTTCTCTATGTGAGAAGAGCCCTGTGCCCTGAAGTAGCACAGTAATAGGCTGGTATTATTATCCTCCCAAAAAACAAAAGGGGTAGTTTGCATTTGATTACTACTGTATAATCATCATCATTCACGTGCGTTATTTAAATTCGTTTGGATTTTGTTTTTCTTCCTTTTCTTAGATATCTATCAGTCATCATATCAGTCTCAGGGCATCTCTTTTTCTTCTAACCCTATCATCGGTCACAATACTTATTTTTTTAACCGATGTTAAAAAAGAGGCGCTTCTCAAGGCGACGCGTACTTATACATTTTTTTTGTATGACCTCGCATAACTTTTTACAGTATAGTCCGATTTTAATTATTCTTTTTTGTTGGATAAGGTATACAGTTGGTCCCATTTACCAAGCAAATTAATTATGCACCTTCGTTGATACCGTCTTCGTATCGATTTTTGTTGATTGTTTGTTTGGCACCGCCTCAAAAATAGTTACTTACATTAATTTAGGAGCTTAGTTAGACTTAATAGTAAATTATTCACTAAAGGGCTACAGCAGTGCCTTAAGTCACTGGCACTATTTTGTATCCCGAACGCGACGAACTACAATCCTGAGTGCAGCGAGGGATTAAAGCTCGTCCAAGACAAATACACTTTTTTCCACGAGGAGTACCTATACTCTAATTTTTAACATTAGTAGTATAAAAAACTCTTAAATAATCGGAGCATACCTAATTATGTACAGTTTCATGCACTATTTTATATAAACTCATGCAATTTCAAGAAAAACATAATAATATAAATAATACCGTAAATATGACGCCCAAATCCAACATTCTAACGCTGTATGTACATACGCGCCACAGCAACCGATCAGCTGTTGCGATTACATGACAAACAGCGGTTGGGCGAGTCTAGTATGCACGTTATTCAATAATTTTAGACTTTTTATTGTTGTCATTATTTTTGTTTTAGGAACCTCGCTGAGATCCGCTTCACCGCCTACCGCGGCGGTGTGCGGTGCTGTGTGTTAATGGCCTTATCTGTTTAATTACTTTACACAAAAAGCCTACAAAGCCGTGCGCGTCCAGTATAATAATGTGTTCAGGGCTCTGTTTCGGCTCCAGTGGTTGCAGTGCATGTTTGCTGACGCCAGCGTAGATGAATAGTACGCTATTATGCGTAAAAAAGTGGAGCCGCTGGTGCGACGAGTACGGGGGAGCCCGAATAGCGTCCGAAGGATGATTGGCGAGAGAACCGATACTGTTCTGCTCAGTAGGTTCACTGAACTCCGATCCTCTGAGACCGATGAGCCTACTGTGCAGGGGTGTGTCTAGCTTTTTCTTTTGACTTTAGTTGCTAACACTAGTTATAAGCAAAATTCTTGTTACTAACAACCTTGCCTTGCCTATGGACTTTTTTGTCTGAAATAAATGATTTTTATTTTTTTTATTAGTATCCATTATTGTTACTATAATATCTCTATTAAGTTACGAAATTAAATTATTCTGTTCGTCAACGGCTAAAAACCCATGAAGTTTTTTGTTCGAGCTGTACATTAAAAGACAAAATTTTTTTTTTGGTGAGTGCTTCCAGACTTTCTCAGTTTTGGTTCCAAATTGAAATCACAATGAAATCATCCTAAAAAGGGTCATAATGAAATTCAGCACAATATTAATGCCCGGCTAGAGCCTAGGCTTAAATTAACTTGCTTTAAGTTAGGTTTACATGACAAATAATTTTATATTAGCGAGCAGGTGGTGTGAAAAAAGGCTTATTTTTATTTTTCTCTTTTCAGTTTATGTTTTCGTCGGTATTTTTTTTTGTTTAAAATTTTATGGGTCTGTTTATTTTTTACATGTACCTCATTTCTTCACATGTACATGTCGCAGATGGATTGTCGAATCCGCTGTTTTACATAACCGCTAGTTGTTTTCCAAAACAACTCCGTTATATAAAACAGCTGAACAGCGTTCAGCAGGATTACTAAGCTAGAGCACCCTGACTAATTGGTTTAGGTTAGGGGAGAACTGTGACCAAACGTGCGCGAACCGAGCGAGCGGAGCGAGCGGTGCCACTGCAGCGGCCGGCGAGCGTTACTTCCAAGTCGGTCGCAGTTACTTGGGAATTTAGTATTTTAGGACTGACTTTCATAAAACTCTGGTAACTTTATATTCAAATTTTCGTTAAAATCACTGTTTTCACTTGAGTTAGGGTTATGTTCACTGATAGTACTCGTTTTATTTATTTCTGTTCAGACACCATTATTGTTGCTATGACACACAGGGCCACGAGTGACAAAATTTTGAACTATAATCTACAATTCGAAATCTCTAGTTTTTAAAACTTCCCTGCTAATATGAATTCCATTGAGAGTATAGAGACGATTTTATGTTGGAAAATTTTGACAAGGCTACATATGGAGAGTAGTACTCTAACACGCTGAAGCGTTCTGAGGCGCGCAATTAATGCAAAACGTTTATGCAATTATTTATTAACAATTCTGCGTGTATTATTCAGAAATTATGGAAAAACGCCTCCGCCGCCATCCGCTGTTTCACAAACAGCATATTTTGTAAAACAGCGGATTCGACAATCCATCTGCGACATCCATACCACAATACAAAAGTCCATATGAGGCATTGAAATCGAAACGTTGAACTGTCGTTCTTTGATCAAATATGTAGGTCATCAAACAAGTGAAGCCCGGCTCGAAGATGGCAAATACACCGCATAGTGACCCATATTCCAATCAAACACAGAACTACTAACCGCAGGGTAGTTAGCACGCGTCAACTAACAATTTGCAGCTACACATAACAACAAGGTGTTGGTCGAAAACATGTTCAAACACAACAACACAACGAATACAATAGACCGACCTAAGCTATAAGACAAACTGTTAGGTAGGTACACGGGCTTCAGAAAAAGTTGGGATTAATAATGTTGAAAGAGAAAGAAAATTTCTTGTGTTATTTTTCAGTTGCATGCTTGAATATGGTCCCAGAATGCGGTTCCATGTCGTGAGCAGTGAGGAGCAGAAAAACTGCACGCCAAGTACTCAAGACAACTGGGCCACTGCTTCAGTTAACTAACCAGCCTTAACTTTCGAATGCCTGAAGCAACGTGCAACTGCATAATGCAATCCTCTGAATTTGCCTCCACTCACTTCGCTGATTTGGTTAACGGGATGTTCTATTCTAATGTAGTTGCGTTATAAATAATCCGATAATCGGAGGATAGCTCGATCGTAGAGATATATAAACTGGGGGCTCACAGGTTCTATTTTGATTATTGAATATCTCACCTGTTGCCTTGTTAATGATGATTTTGGTAATGTGTTTACTGTCGGGAATAATAAATGATTAATGAATATTACCTATAGATTTGTTGATAATGTGTTGTCCTTTTGGGAATAAGTAAATGATTTTTGAATATCACCTATTGCTTTGTTGATGATAATGTTGGTAATGTGTTTTTGAGGCTATTGTTATGATTAATCAAAGCTAGGAACGAAACTGGTTACTATTTTACACAAGCTTCTTGTCCATTCGACAAGTTTAAAATATGCTGGACAGAAAACAGCCTTGTGGTCAGACATAGCGAAAACAAAGTATTTTCATCAAAGTTGTACTTACATAATTATAGCAGAACCTAATATAAAGTTTATGTCGTTGCCATTCAGTTCACGAAATAGACGTTTTAGACTTGTGAACTTATTTGCGACTGTTGAGTTAAAAGTAAATTGATATACTTTAAATCGACTTCAATGTAACTCCCAGCCTACTCCATGCTCCGAGCTGGGAGGCTGGGAGCATGGAGTAGGCTGCGAGTTACCAAGGCCCTTATTTTAAAGACAGTGAAACTTTTTAAAGTCATTGAAATATTTCTAAAAGGAGGCTGTATGAAACTTTGACAATCGGATTTCGATCCTTTTTTAACGTCAATTTTATTGGTCTGATGTCTAACGTCATTACAAAAAATATATAATTTTAAAGAAAATGCTTTTAGTTAAACGTGGTATATTGAGGCCTCAAAATTGCGTGAGTGCTAAAGTGGTATGCGAGCATGTTCGCTGGCAGCAGCAGGACCAGGGAAAATGTCTCGCGGAGTGCTCACCGATATGCCCGCCACCCCCCTATTCTCCTTGCTACCCCACAAGCTCACCACCCACGCTCTATCCTCCCTACTACTGTTGTCCAAGAACCAAATACCAGGCGACCTGGGTCTACGTTAATGACATTCCACCAAAGACCGGATTTACAGACTTCGTCGAACGGATAGCACAAGTTGTGTTTTGGACGGAATTATTCCGAGGTGAGTATACTTTGGTTTCTTATAGCAGTATTAGCGTTTGCCCCCTCCCCTAAGATAACCCTCAGATCACCCGCGGCTTCACCCACGTGGTGGTAGCGGAATAAAAAAAATATTTTGTCCTAACCCAGGTCATTGTCTATCCGTGCGCCAAATTTCATCCAGATCCGTTCAGGCGTGAATAGGTTACAGACAGATAATAATAATAATGTATGGATGTTTTCTGTGTGGTGCGGGGCGTAAAGAATAGCACCATCCTATTTCTTCCCGTGGGTGTCGTAAAAGGCGACTAAGGGACTTACTAGGAGAATGGGCAGTAGCGTTCTGTATGCATTTTAACACCATACTGCGATCGCCAACCCAGGCCTGCCAAGCGTGGCGATTATAACCTCCCCTTTGGTGAAGGCCTATGTCCAGCAGTGGAAGTCTTTCGGCTGAAATGAGGATAATTATGATGAATGTATGGATGGATGCAGTATAAAAACATACCTATAAAAAATAATACATAAAGAAAAATAAGGGGTGGTAGATAAATACTCATTCATATAAATAACTTTTATTGAATATGCAGCACCTGCTGTCATGAAAACATGTAATATGCATCACCTGCAGCCATGCAAACATGTAATGCTTATTTGATACAAATTGTATGAAATTGCTGTTCTATGGCCTCTTTATTATTCAACTATGTGTATTATATTAGACGTCCAAGACAAATCTTTGTTAGGGACACGCAGCTTTAACTAATTCGCAACACGCCTCAACAGTTCAGCCTTTTTCGTGTCCGAGATGGTATCATATCATCAGATATAGAATTCAGGTATTTACGTCTTGTATTAGCGATAAAATTAGAATTGGATAAAAGCAATCCCAAATGTATAAGATAATAACAAACAACTTATATTTAAAAAAAAGTTGTTATTGTTGCTAATTATATTACCTTACTACAAGTGTGTGTGTTCTTTATATTTTGCCTCAGTGACGGCTAATTAATAACGATGGATATTAATATGTGGGAAATTATTTCATGAACTTTTAATCAACTACTCTACCGAATTGGGACACTGTTATGTAAATAAATAAATTATCATTTTATTTGATTTAGCTCTTTAAATATACCCAAAATCAACCATGTGACACTGGCTGAAAATTAAGAAATGTCTTTTCAGGATTTGCGGTAACACTAGGGCATATTTTCAAAGAGCCAGCTACGATTAACTATCCTTTCGAGAAAGGTCCTCTTTCTCCGCGGTTCAGGGGAGAGCACGCGTTGCGTCGGTACCCGTCGGGCGAAGAGCGGTGTATCGCCTGCAAGCTGTGTGAGGCCATGTGCCCGGCGCAGGCGATCACCATCGAGGCCGAGGAGCGTCGCGACGGCTCCCGCCGTGCCACTCGCTACGACATCGACCTCGCCAAGTGCATCTTCTGCGGCTACTGCCAGGAGGCCTGTCCCGTCGACGCCATCGTTGAAGGACCAAACTTCGAGTACAGCACAGAATCTCGTGAGGAACTCATGTATAACAAAGAAAAACTACTCACGAATGGTGACCGCTGGGAACCGGAGATAGCAAGCAATATTAGAGATAACCATTTGTATCGGTAAAATTTTATTAGAATTTGTTTGATTTCATGCGATTATCATGTGCTAGAAGACATTAATAAACATATAGTTTTAAATTACATCTTATTCATTATTTCCGAACATATAGTTATATTTACATAAAGAACAACATAAATAGGTAAGTAGGCACTGGAACATGCCTAAAGCATGTTTAAAAGCAATCATTTGACGCAAACCTTGGAAATGGTTGAGATCTAATAATAATTATACATTTTATACACACAAGAAACGCCATGAAATGATTTATCAACCGTTAAATAAGTAGTAATTTATTTCTGTAGCTGCTAATATTTTCCTTTTATTACTAAGCAGCTATTTACTTACTCCAAGGTTAATAACGAGTAATATGGGGAGCAAATCTTATATTATTTATATATGAGTAAGTTTTTAGAAGTTGTTATCCTCAAAAAGGTCAGATTTGTTGAAGGTACTCTCAACAAGTGCACGTGTACGATGATGGACGTAGCACGGTCGTGGCGTTCTGTAGTTTCATCCTAAAGCTGGGGTTTCCTAAGACTGCGGTGGCCGCCACATAGCGTCCGCAATTTACCGTCGAATGACGTCACTGAAATGTTATGAAAGTATGTTGGTGTGGTTTCCCTAGTGAACGTTTTTTGACATAGTAAAATCAAACCCCGCTGCCATCATTTCCATGACAGTGTCATGTGGCGGGCGGGAGGAAACGCCCGGGTGTCATCACTGTGTGGATCGCCCGGAGGACACGGTGGAGCATACGGTGGAGGTCTGCCTGGCTTGGGCGGAGCACAGCCACAGCCGTGTCTTCACGGAGGCGATCGGCGGCGGCGATCTCTCACGTCCGGCCCTGGTTCAGGCCATGTTTCAGAGCAAGAGTGCATGGGAAGTCGTCACCTCCTTCTGTGAAGCAGTAATGCTCACGAAGGAGGAGGCGGAACGCGTGAGGGAGAGGCAAAATTCGCGCCCTTGCGTAGGTAGGCGCGGGATTGCGGACGGTGAGCGATGGGTAGCTCGCTGTCCGATAAGGACCAAGCCCGGGTCGACGGCACGTTGTGTTCCACGCGCGCCTCAAAGAGATGTCAGCACCAACTGACAGGGTCCGTTAGGACCAATGCCTGCCGGGGTTGCGAGTTTGTCCGAAAGGGATATCGTGGCCCTGGCACACAGGCAACGGAAGGAACACGGGTGGGTTTTAGTCGGCCACCGCTGTCGTAGGAAACCAAAGCATAACACTAAAGGCTCGTACAGACAGGCGCAAAATCGCAGGCTCGACGCGCGACGAGCGGGGCTACGCGCAGCGCGGTCGACTCCATGAAGTTTTTATATAAATTATGCTACTTGTGTCGCGCTTTCGCGTCGCGCCTGTCTGCGGGAGCCTTAGTGTTATGATTTGGTTTCCTACAACAGTGTTGTTTTTATTTATGTAAAGTTCTATCTAGATTGTTATAATTACAACAAGAAAATTATATATGCCTAATTATGTTTTGTCATCTCTTTTGTCTTTATTAAAACTGAATGCTTAATAAAGCCGAGAAATAACTATCAGCGCGAGATAGGTGGTGCCTAAAAGTTGGTAAGTAAGAACACGACAAGAACAGTTTAGTAAATAATTAAAGTTATTCCTGTATTTTTGGAAGAGTTATAGTACGATTCATTACAGAGATTTAATGAAGGGCATGTATTTTAATCAAACCTCTAATAATTCCTATTTTGCTTTCCTAAAAATATTATTGAACATTCTAATATATATAGGGTCAAATTAAATTAGCTAGCGAAACTACGCAGACGTGATGGGTATCTAAACAAGATCAAACAAAATTGTAATGAATTTGATGAGTTTTTTGGAGGTCATCAAATGTACTGTAGTCTACTTAAAATATCAGTTTTTTTTTTGTAATCTTCACAGACGTGCTGGGCATTGATGTATAAACACGATAAAACAAAAGAAAACAGATTTTCTCAACTCATACTTCAAGTAACAATAGCAAAAGCGGTCGTTGATCCCAAAAAAAACCATCAAATCTTTTTATTTTGTCGTGCTTAGATATCGGTACCCTTTCACGTCTGGTAAGCTTCTCTAGCTAATTTAAATTGACCCTGTATAACGATAGCGTCTCTTTTTGTGAACCTCAAATAAATTCTATTTTGCGGTCCGAACCTAACCTAATCCGTTTGGTTGGGGTATCCCAGCTTAGCTACTGCGACTAACTTTGATAAAAGGTCAGAAAAAAAAGCGCTATTCATAAAAAAAGGACATTTATTATAATTATGAGAAGCCCGTGTGGTGTGGCCCGTGCTCCATGTGGTGCCGGACGCAAAGAATAGCACCATCCTATTTCTTCCCGTGGGTGTCGTAAAAGGCGACTAAGGGACTTACTAGAGAATGGGCAGCAGCGTTCTTTATGCGTTTTAACACCATACTGCGATCGCCAACCCGGCCAAGCGTGGCGATTATGGCAACCCCCCTGCTCCTTTTGGGGGAGGCCTATGTCCAGCAGTGGACGTCTTTCGGCTGAAATGATGAATGAATGATGATTAAAAAGGAACCAAAAAGGTTTTAAAGGTTCATTAATTTAAAATAGCGTACGTAGGTACAAAAAAAAACAATGCACACACAACAAAAAAAGAGTGCACAGCTTTTCAGATGTAGTCGCTGTCATGTTATTTTCAGGCGATACCTACGACGCGCACGGCGTTTATTTTTATTTTCGTTTTAAATTTAATGTTTAATATAACGCCCGCAGGACTTTTCATGGAACATATTATAATTCTATTCTGCCTTTATCTTGAAGCTTATGATTGACGCTAAGTTAATTCCATAATTCATAATTTTACAGCAGTTTTACAGGCTTGAAACTATATAAAATTTTTAGGTACATACATCCAAAATTGTATGTAGAAACATTTTGGAGAAAAATTTAACTATTCGAGAAAATATTTAAAAAGACTATTTTATTAAAACGCGTATGGAGTAGAAACAAAACATATTTCATTGTAAATGTTCTGTTCTATAAGTGTCAGATGAAGATGTAATCAATTGGATCAGAAAACGTACTTGTGGGTGCCAATGTGTAGTGCCACTTGAAAATTGAATTATTATTTATTTTTTAGGGTTCCGTACCTCAAAAGGAAAAAGAAACCCTTATAGGATCACATTTCGCTGTCTGTCCGTCTGTCTGTCAGTCTGTCAAGACCCCTTTTCTCTGGAACGCGTGGAGGTATCAAGTGAAAATTAATATCAAATACGTAAGTCTACGGTCCCTTGGAGCATTAACAAAATGAAACTTCTAAGTCAATTCAATAAAAAAATAAGGCGATTTAAATAAATCAAAACCGGGTACTTTACGTTGACCTAAAATCATAAAATTTGGCAAAAAGCAAGGTCTCACAGTACAAGTAAAGGAAAAAGTCCGAAAACCATAAATTTCTGGATGGACTGTTTCAGAATATTCATGCAAATTAACATAAAAATAGGGAGCCTCCTCTTAAGCAATTTAACTACTAAATTAAATTGTTCGTATAGCCAAATCACTACTGTCATTCTTTGATAGTTGTATGAATTGGCTATAACACGGCAGATTGAAGTAGGGTGTCAATTTGCTTCTTATATTAAAATTTCCCTAACAACGTGAGGGTGTCGCGTGCACATCTAGTTTATGTCTACATTTCCAATATATAAACGAGCTAGTAAGCAATTCATGTATCAATAAAGGGATGAGGAACAGGGTGTAAAGTTTACTCATCCTCCATAGAAAAGGGAGGATCCTCCGACCAGACGGGTGTTGTGTCTAGTGGCAACTGCCCGACGATTGATGTCGGGACGTTGTATAATGCTAGTCGCGCGGCAAACTCTGCTTGCGCGATGCAGGATTTTGCGTGACGTCAGTTTGTCGCGTAGTTCGCATGTGGCGATGTTGATGCCGCCACATATCTACTACTTACCTACATGTTAAAAGGATTGCAGAGATAGCGCTAACAAGCAATAACCTTAGAAAATGCTTCATAAAAAGTAATTGAATACTTGAAGAAGTATAGGATATATTTTTCCTTTACATTACTTTCGAATTAAGAACTGCTATTTTTGTTAGTAATCCAGACATTTTTTTGTAATGTCTTAGGCACATCATTCGTTTCAATTTACCTTTGTGGCGATAGTCTTGTGATTTGAAAATGGAAAATGTTTAACTGATCCTAAAAAACATTTTGGGCGTCTAATGATGTACGCTTTTTAGGGTTCCGTACCCAAAGGGTAAAACGGGAACCCTATTACTAAGGCTCCACCGTCTGTCTGTCTGTCTGCCTGTCTGTCTGTCACCAGGCTGTATCTCATGAACCGTGATAGCTAGACAGTTGAAATTTTCACAGATGATGTATTTCTGTTGCCGCTATAATAACAAATACTAAAAAATAGAATAAAATAAATATTTAAGGGGGCTCCCATACAACAAACGTGTTTTTATTGCTCGTTTTTGCTCGATATTGATAACGGCAACAGGTAGACGCTTGAAATATTCACAGAATATTTAGTTATATATTCACTTTAAAAATAAATAATTAAATTAAAATAAAACAAATATTTAAGGGGCTCCCATACAACAAACGTGATTTTTTTTGCAGTTTTTATAGATAATGGTACGGAACCCTTCGTGCGCGAGTCCGACTCGCACTTGGCCGGTTTTTTTTAATAAATGAGCTTCTTTTCAACTCTCTGGTCTTTTCTCACGGTTGGTCACAATAAATTAGCTCTAGCAAAAGGGCTAGGTTACATCCAAGTCTGTCGCAGTTTCTTGGCTACTTATTTATATTTAACCACTTATATACACACATAAACAGACAAGAAGAAAGGAACAGAATACGTACGTATAAGGTGATGCTTGCTTTGCTTAATTAGTATTTTTAGGCCTCAAAATACGAGTTATTTGAGGTTCACGAAAAGAGGCGCTTCATTATATTAGAGTGTTTAATAATATTTATTTTAAGGAACGCAAAAGTTGAGGTTCTAAATTGGAATTTGTATAACTTTGCTGTTGCAGGCATTTCAAGAAGTTCAAATCATTGACAATAATTGAGAGGTTACTTAAAAAACAAGAATTTGTCTGATAAATTGTATTGTCGTCGTCCTGGCGAAGAAGAAGACACTCTTCATCACATGTTACTAAAGGTGCCGTAAATGGCTTCTTGGAACATATGTCAAAGGATTTGCCAAGAGTTAACAACGACTACACACAATCATGTACTGCGATCGCGGTCTGAGTACCAAGTTGTATAGATAGGAAAATAAACAGAAATAAACTCACGGGATATACAGTTCAAATAATGTTATATAAATAACATAACAGCTACATAATCATAAAATTGATTCATGTAGTTTCGAGCATAAAAGAAAATACTTCCTGATAATTCACAGAAAATAATAAATGAGCACTTTATTTGATGATTTCCATCATACGATATAATCGCGAAACATTATTACTCACAGACCAATATTTCTGGTATTACGTACCACAAATGAAATACAATTTCATCGATCCGAAATGTTAAACACCAAAATTAAAGTATCTCTTTGCCAATAAAACATAATTAAGATTTAAGTTGAGCGGCAAAGTTAAGCAATTGCAATATTAATTAGCTTAAAATATTTCCACACAAACTTTACCCCAAAAGTTGATTTGAAGTTTCGGATCTCAAGAATGTTGAAGTCAATTTAGTTCCTGATACTCGCTCCTTTATATTCCGACTTACTCGGAATCATGAAACTTGTGCTATGCCATTGTTTGTTACCGTGCATTCTGATTCATAACGCCAAGTTCCGAGAAACTAATTTCTACGACCACCACATAATTTAGTCCAACTAAAGCAGTTTTCGCAACTGCAAGTTGGTGATTTATTTAAAAAAATTGAACTCATTCAGTTTGGTAATAAACCACTTCGGATTCGCATATAATATTGTGGTTCCTATTATTAGTTCCAGCCGGTTTTAAGTGAATAGTGAGTGTGGTTGTTTTATGTTCCCGTGTGTTTATAAATCGTTCAGATGATTGTTCGCCAGCCGCCCATCGCGTGACTTCACTGGCATTCATGGATTAATTGCGTGCTTTGTTTCATACCACTAATATTTTGCCAGTCATTAATTTTAAACAAATGTATTTGTCAGAATGCTGTTATCCGTATTTGTCATGCGGCCTATAAAATGGCTCACTAATATAATTTTATTCAGCCTTTTTGTATGAATATTTTGCAGCGACTCGTGTTGGGTGCTATAGTGTAGGGGACGTTCAAATTCGTTCTCCAGATTATTATGAGCAGGTTGTATTTGTGTGGGGAGGTGCTCTCGTATATTGGGTTTTAAATCGTGGCAACGTGCTGACGCCTGGCGGCAGGAGGCAGGACGCGCTATCCTAGGTCATTCGTTAGGTAAATGCGTTGGTAAAAGGCCATTAGGGGCAGCGGCGGCAGTGCCGTGATACCGCCAGTTAATGGGCTCGATTAACAGAATTAAACCTCAATTACTTTCTTCTGAATTCAATTATGAAACACCTGTTTAGTTTTTTTGAACAGTTTACTGAAACTACGTAAAGAGGTTTTTCTTAATAATTAGTTCATTAAGTTGATTTGTACCTACCCTAAAAGGTTAAAAACTTTCATTTATTTTTACTTTGCGTCACGACTCACAGCAGTTAGTTACCTGGAAGTTAAAGAAAATTTTAAAACAGAAAGAAGATAGTTCGATATTTTTTATTGGAAATGTGGAAGGAGAAGTTTGCATGCTCGTAGCGGTGTAACAAGATGGTCGGAGCGAATTAAAGAGAAAACTCACGGAGTCAGCTCAATTGAATTCTAAAATGCAGTGAATATGCGCGCTGGCAGAGATAGTTGGTGTCCGAGCCGACAGTGAACGCCCGACTCAATATACCTAGACGACACGACAATGCGGACGCCACGACCTCTCAAGTTTACCCAGATAAATCTTTGTATAAGCTAGACTTTGGTCCAACATCGAAATAACAATGAAGTGAATTTTTAATTCAACTTAAAGACTCGTACAGACTCGCGCGATATCGCGGGCGCGATTTTAATAAAAACATCAATCACGAAATTAATCGTGTCTAAATTAGGTGCAATTTATGATTTCTATGTTTCTTACAAACGTAGTTAATAATTTTTTTTTAAGATGTAGGATTTCTCTGAAAATAATATTGCTGGCATTAGAAAAACGTCCATTACGTTCTTTTGCCGAAGAAAATTACTAACGGCACGTGGTTGACTTCGCCAATTCTTACTATTAATGGTTTTCAAAGGAACCGTTCCTTCTGCCTACCCGGAAGTTATCAGTCGCTAATTTCCACTGATCTACAGGATAAACCGATGTGACTAAAATATTTTCACATAAATATTTGTTAGAATCTGATAAAGCAATAAACTCGGTTAAATGCATCAAATTGGAGCAGAACAACATAGTGATTAGAGAGGAGGTTCTGGGCAGCTGATATGTATCATACCTGCTCAAGCCGTATAGTGGAGCGGGCTTTGCGGACGACAGTGCCGTCTGTAGCGACTACAAATGTATCTAGCTATCAGATAACTTAGCCATTGTCTGCCCCAGTCGTCGCCTCCACCCATCATGTCATCGGCACCTGATAATCCAATTTATCGAGACTTCCTTTGACTGTTGCACAAATTGCAATAAGGACACGATGCAGACATGCACACATCTGGACAGACCATTTGTGTTTGCAAGTAGCTTTTATTTTTCTTCAATAGATTAATTAAAGACGTGTAGTTTAATAGAGATATTTATTTAATACCTACCACTGCAAGTCTAACTAGGTGCTTCATGTTTTATTTGACGACCAATGAAGTTCTAAGCTGTAAAATAGAATTGAGCGACTGCAAACGATATAATGGATATAAAATTGTCTCATAGCTTTGAATGTAGACTTTAATGTTATAGTCAAGCTAGACATGAGGTAGATAAATTCTTAATAAATTTAACCGGTTTATTATTTAAAAAAAATACAAAATTAGTAGTCTATTAAGGTAATTTACAAAAACTTACAATGCGAATCGTTATTTATTATAGTGTCATAAAAGAGAAGCTGTCAATGAACAGTTAGTCGAGAGCTTGATACTGAAGGTACTAACTAGTCTTGGACACGGCATACCTTGATAAGGAGATTTACTTCTTTAAAACCCTTGCAATAATTTGGCTTGTTACTCACCAAAGGTGGAAATGGGCGGAGAGAATGCTAGCTAATGGCGAGAAGAATTAAAGAATAGCACCTGAACATCATAAAGTTAGTATAATATAACTAAATACCTACTACATAATAGAAGCACCCAAAAATATGGAAACCGGGAGCTTAATTTTAACCTAGAAATAGTACACACTTAAATAGTTATACCGCACAGTTTTCGTAGTTCGGAGAGGGTAACGTAAATGAGATTTTAATGTTATTTTTTAAAGACCAGGTTAGCTAGGTAGATGCCCGTAATGGGTTCGAAATGAAGTCGGAATTTGATATATGTGCACATTTTTTTTCATTTCTCATACTCGGAAAGTAGTGTTTGTTTAATCCGAGTAGCGGGTGGAAGACGCTGCTCCTCACCCTTGGGCGGCAAAGACTCATAGTAATTGCTTCCCTTTCCAAGGCGGGAATGAATTAAAAAAATATAATTAATTTTGGATAGTAAGTCGAGTACAAAAAAAAAAAAACGATAAAAAAACCGCTGCGGTCTTGTCTACCAAATGTCTCGGAGTTAGTAGCAATAGTAGATTGTTATAAAAGGGTCGAAAGTTACCAATTCCTACTCGGACTATAGCCGCCTCGCTACGGTCGGGCTTCTAAATACCTCGTATGGGAATTGATTCCTTTCGACCCTTGTATAACAATCTATTATTGCTAGTAACTCCGAGATATTTGGTAGAAACACTATTAAAATATTTCGGGCTATAAACTGCACCAATCATGATGACAACAAAATGTAATTTAATAAAACTTTCAATTTAATAGACAGATATTAAATACTTGCTGGCCTTGATAATATTATGAAATAAAGTGGTAGAGTTAAGTTATATTTATGACGTCATCACTAAGTGGGATATATCAGAAGTTGTAAAAAAGACAACCCGTTAACGGTCCGTTAAAGTGATCAATTGAACAAATACAAATTGTTAGCGAAAATTCCAATGTAACAATTTCCCCAAATAAAAGTATTGGAAAAATAATAACGAGGCACGAAATACCTATGAAACGGTGGGATTTACCTTTTGTTTTCAGCTAAAAGCCGTACTGTACGGTAGCCTGGATTGCAGATCCTGTTGACATGAAGGGCAGCTAAATGAAGCATTGCTCCGAACAAATTTTTGAAACAAAACGAAATAAAAGAGGTACAAATTTCGCTGCCTAGGTTTAGTAGATCAGATACAAGGATGATACTTCTGAAAAATCATAGAATGTTTCATAATCCCGTGTCAGTGTTTGATATCAATTATAAAGTTTCATAATTATGTTTTATTTATTTATTAAATTTAACTTTTTCCATGAAAAATCCAGATACCTGGCTCATTGAAGAATGTATAATTTCTCCTGAAAACATACAATACTTTTACGAGATAATGAATTGTATTTTTTCATTGTTAAAAAAATGTCCTTACAACTATAACATAATTATTTTATCCGTAACTATCTTTACAGTCAGTGGGTGTGGACGGTGATTTCTAAACTTGGTAGTTTCCTGTATCTCGGGAATATGAGCTGTGATGACATTTAAAGTAATTCAAACTGTTGTGTGGTTAGAAAGTAATTTATATTTCTGGTTAGACAAGTAACAAGTTAGTAGGTAACATAAGTATTCCTAATGCACATTTTCTTTTGTACAGGCACACATGATGACTTTTAGTAGAATTTTTTTCAGAAACAAAGATTCCTTGTAAGGCGGTTATAATTTTCTAGTAAAAACATAGAGTAGTAGGTTGTATTGTGTACAGGCAGAAATAACTTGTTTGAGATTGTTTTCTAAGGTGCATTGTTGTTTAGCAAAGGTACTGTTACATATTGTGCGCTGTCGTAGTTTGGGGTCTGCTTGAGCGGTCGTGTGTCAATATATCGTCTAATAAGTCTTTCAATTCTTTCTAAGACACATCAATGAGCATTATTATTCAAGCATTTACAATTTTATTGACAACTTCTTAACTGGATTAGCTTTTGGGCCAGTTCCGTCAGACTGTATTTAAACACCTACGAGAAACTTGTATAGACCTTACTAATTGCTGCCCGTGGCTTCGCCCGCGTGGCTTTTCCTATAATAAGTAGTAGCCTAAGTTACTCCTTATAACATCAGCTTTCTGCCAGTGAAACTCCAGTCAAAATCGGTTTACCCGTTTCGGAGATTAGTCGGAACAAACAGTTATAAGCACCGAATATACCTTTTTTATGCATTTAGTAAAAAGCTGTTATTTTGACATTACAATCAGACACTTTAATTTTATTTATTGCTATTATTTGTATGATAATAATTTATGAAACAGACTTTAGAATCTTTAAACCGGTCTCCTGAAAAATAGCGTTTTTGCCCGTCTTTTGGTATACCTCGGACCCGTCGAACTAATCACATAAGCTGAGATTTGACAACAGATACAATTGCTATTGGCTTTTTGAATTCGATTCCAGAAACCGCGGGTAAATCTAGCACTGTTTTGTTCGGATCTCACGTTAGTCCGGTCACAAACCCCGGGATCTCCCGTTAGTCCGGTCACAAACCCCGAGGTGCGGAATTGTGTTAGTTAGTGTCAATCCACAGGTCAGACAAAGGTATAATTAGGTTTGTTTGTTTGAAAAATACTCGGCTGTAGTAAGCTGGGGTTTCCTGGTTAGTATATAAGTGGGGTGACCGGGAAAAGCCCACGGTGATTACTACCTACAAGGGAATAACTACTGTCTCTCACGAACTTCGGGCAGCATAAATTTTGGTGTCTAACATCTTTCTCTAGCTCGCTTACTGTTGGAGTGATTTCATAAAAAGGGACGGAAGTGTGTAACAGGAAGTGACAGCTTGACCATGGGATAAATAACTACTGTACTTTTTAATAGCATGTTATTAGTAAGTACTTTCTAATAGCATGGAATTAGTGTATTCATGGAATTAGTAAATTATATATAAATTGTTAGTAGCCACTGGTCGAATTACGACCAGTGGGCGACCACTAGTAATGAATAATTATTCGAATAAATATTTCAGTATTTAGCTTTTTTAAAATTTTGAGGTTAATTTCTGTCGCTGCTCAGTTGCTTATTACCAAGGTGAGATGTCAGATGTTACACAAAATAAGCGACTAATGTAAGGCTCGCTCGATTTTTAGGGTTCCGTACCTCAAAAGAAACCCTTATAAGATCACTCGTGTGTCTGTCTGTCACAGCCAATTTGCTCCGAATCTACTGAACCTAAATAGTTGAAATTTGGTACACATTTATGACCTTCTGTGACCCAAATACGAACGTGTAACGTAAATAAATGAATTTTGAATATGGGGGTTACTTTTGGTGGGCAAATTAGAAAATATAAAAAAAAAACTGTACCGTGTGACATAATTATCATATCAAAGGGCTTGTTATAAGAATTTCAGATATATATTTTTTTGTAATTTTATTATAAATATGTTTAAAGTTATTTAAGAAAATAGATGAAAAAAATTACCCTCCCCTTATCTCCGAAACTACTGAGCCTCTAATTTTGAAAACACAGAAAATAGTTCTTTACTTATATACAGGAAAACCTATAAAAAGTCTATGGTCTTAAAATAACATGGTAAATCCCTCGATATTGTGCGTACAAATTTACATTTGCGGTTGGAATGTATGAGGAACATGTTTTTAACTTCAATGTTAAGTTTATTCTTGGGATAAATTCATCCCAACTACGGACATTGTGCGTGGTCCAATATGCACTTGGCCGGTTTTTATGTATGCCATGTTGTGTCTTTTGTTAACGAATGTTAATCGTTTTTATAGGTATTAGTAGGTACCTATATACACAGATAGAAGTCAAGGAAATACTGAGATATCATTTACAGTGAAATATATATAAATAATTTATGAGCGTCTTAAAATAATATAAATAATATGTATCCAAAAGAGGGTACGAAAAAAAAAAGTCATTCCCTGTCAACAGAAAAAGTACCCAAAAGGCTGTTACACCTCATTAGCAGGTAAATATGCGCGTTGCATTTATGCAAATTATGGATTAGGAACCGCCAAACTTTTAACCGTTTCTTTTCGTCACTTAGGTTTATCGCAAACGTACATTTAGGTAAGCACTCAAGCAGAATCCTACTTTATTCATATTCATTGTTCAAAAACTAATCCTGCTTGAAGGAAAGAACTAAACATCTTCGGAACTGGAGTGGAAAGTCCATGAATAGTGAAGTCTCAAGCAACGTTCGATAGCATGATGGCAGACGCAAGGAAACGAGTTGATGTTAAGCTCCATCGAGAGAGATTTAGGGCAACACCACATTAGCAACATGCTCAAAATTTATTAACAAGTTTCCATAGAAGCTTCTCAGAAAATATTCATGGGTATGTTTGAAAACTGTTCACGTAATCCGTTATTGCATCGTGCATCGACTGTGTACATCGATAACGAATAGACAGGCCGTGCGGAGGCGGGATTTTCTATTTTGCTACTTTTTGAAGCAATTTTAAACGAATTTAAGTAATATTGATCGTTTTAATCTAGGAAAAATATTTGCTTAATACAAAAAGGTGCACATGTTTCTTTTCAGAAATCACCTTTTCTAACAAAACTAATATACAGCCAGACAGAGGAACAGTGGTGCCTGGTGGATTAAATAAAAATACAACTTTTATTTTTGCAGTTAACGGTTGTGGTACACAATAATTATTTCATAAGTTCAAGTACTATGCGATTCAACTAAGAATAGGAATGACTTTGCGCCATATTGTGGCGTTTTAGCAACAACAAATTTAACGAAAACGGATAACAGCAAATTTTCTATGTTCGCTGTATAATTCCACAGATAGAGGTCATTGACGTTCCTATTCTTAGATGATTCGCATTGTAAACATTTATCATATTATAATATTTATTTATGTACGCATGCATGTATCTTACGACTAACTGATTGTGGTGTCTGTTTGTGTTAAATCTATTTGTTTGTAATGTATGCTTTTTAAATTAAAATTTGCTTTGAGCTTATTTCATTTTATAAATGCCGTATAGTTGGTTTTATCTTTTACGTTAGTATCGCACTAATGGAATGGCCACTAAGAAGCCCTGTTAATAATTTAATAAAGTACTTATGGCGTGAACTGAATAGGCGTGTTCGAGCTAACCAATCAGCTCCGGAAAACTGCCATCTTGGAAGCATGGGGAGATCATTCCACAATGCGTCATAGTCATGGCATTAAATAATTCCAGGCCGAACCGAAAGTAACACAAGTTACTAAATAAACGTTATCTCTATGTAAACCATTGTCTTCTTTAAAAAATCCACGCTAATTTTGCCCCTGGGAAACACGAAAAGACAACTTATTGCAACTAAACTGTTTTTTTAAAGTATGCCATTTTCGATTTCAAATTTGAAACAAAGACAAACGGAAATGATAGTGAGTGACTGGCTTCAAAACCACTTTGTTTATCTTTTTTCTAACATTATTTTAAAAGATAACAAACAAAATATTGTTAAACATTTTAAAAGAGTAAGTTAGAGTTTCTTGCACATTCTTCTCCATACGAAACTACATTTTGGAAGGGCCGACTAGAATCAATTCATTTTTTTTTTAAATCTGCCTTATATGTGCCTATTTGAAATAAATAATTTGACTTTGACTTTGATAGAGACCTTTAAGGGGGATGCGCTAAGGTAGCCCGCGAAATTCAAATTTTCTTACGTTTTTGGCAATTTGCACGTCAGTAACCGGTGGTATTTTAATCTAAATATGATTCGCGGACGTAACAAATATGGCTTTACAGAATAGATTCTGGTGTCCGGGAGTGTATATTCGTGGAGTTAACGCAATCACTACGCAGGCATATGCGTCTTGAACGCAGGCCTACCAGACTGGAATGCAGCTTCTACGCAGGCCATCGGGACTCGACTACAGGCCTACGCGACTGCTACGCAGCTTCTAAGCAGGCCTACGCGACTGCCACGCAGCTTCTAAGCAGGCCTACGGGACTGCTACGCAGCTTCTAAGCAGGCCTACGCGACTGCTACGCAGCTTGTAAGCCGGCCTACGCGACTGTTAAACAGCTTCTACCCAGGCAGACTTGACTGCTACGCAGGTCTATGCGACATCTATGTTGCTTCTACGCGTTCTGAACATAAAGCTAGTGTGAAGACGATTAAATAATAAATAAATGTCGTAAACAAATGTTCCGACAAACAATGCAATAAAGACACGTTTTCAATAAACCTGTTCGTTAGAGGAATGCAGGAGGTATTAATTGACTTACTGAATGCGATTCGAATGTCCATTGATATGGAATCTACGAAATAGATACCGCAAAGTGAGTACCGTACTGGTACTAGTACTGAGGTTTGCAAATTACTTGTGTTCTGGTAACACCTTATTCAAAGCTGAATAATATTATTATGCTTGTGCCACAGTTTGTCAATTATGCAACCGATTGTGTTCGAAATTCTAGCTCGATAGTTTCACCTTATCCGTTGGAGGTAGATTATAAGTTTCTGAACTTACTTAGTTACTAAATTGGTTATTCGCACATAACCCGGGATATTTAACTAGATATATGTTTTTTTACAAGTTTAGAGCTTCCGATATTTTGCCAATGTTAAAAGCGCGAGCGTCAAGTTCGAAAGTTGGAAATAACATGAAACATTTTCTGTAATTAATACTATTGTAGATTACGAGTATTTCGTGCACACATTAAAAACCACAAATTAATGATCTGCAGTCCAAACATAAATGTTAGACAGTAACCCGATAAGACCGTGTCTAAAGTTATATCAAACAACACGAAACAACGTACACTTGCAAACTGGGAATTTGAATTGTTGCCGAGTAGTCGTGTTCTAAGATTTCGTCTGAGAACGAGTTCACGCCCTCATTATACTATTGTAGTTTTGAGATGTAGTTCTGTGGAAGTATATATCTCTGTATTACTCTGTATCAAGTCACGGTGTCGTTCCCAGGGCGTTGATCTATCGGTAATCTATTACAGTCGGCCTGATAGCTACTTGTAATGCCGCCACTTCTCTCATTAGTAGCTCGGCCGATAATTCATAGCGTGTAGAAGTTTCTCGCTGATGATCGGCAGATGACGGCGACTGAGTAATCTATCAGCGGATACTCCCGCTAATTATCTTTGTCTGGATTTTGATGCGTTTACTGATCTATATTAGTCTATTATATATTATCCTTAACCTGAGTCAAATAAATTTATTTTCTTTCTTTCTATAGAAATGTATTTATAAACCATTTGTTTAAATGTTTTTGAATTTACAATACCTCCAATTTTATTTTCTCTGTGAGATTTCTTGCGACATAAACAAAATAAATCTTGAAAGTGGCGACATATGGGTAGTAGTCTGATCAAAAGTCACCAATGAGCGGGTCGTCCCATAGTTTATTGTATGTAGGACATACAAAAACAACTTTATTGTATAGACTTGAGCGTCGCCATCTTCATGTGTCAACATCCCGATGAGGTATTGTATATATTTGGAACAAGGTTTTATATTTATACGTATGTTGTGTTGACTTTATACCTAACAACAAATCTATAAAAATCCATTGGCATAAATAAGCATACGAGAAAGCGGAAAGAAAATAGATTTCAAATACAATCTTAAGCGTACGATGTCCATAGTTGATAACGTAACTACTTAAGAAAAGCGGCGAAAGTACGCAGCATCTTAAAACACCTTAAATAAATTCCGATAAAATTGAGAAAGACTGTGTTCCCATTTAGAAAGAGACGTCAAGAGCGGCGAACAGCGAAGCGGCGTAAATTGCTGAATGTTTTCACTGAATAGGGATGACCAGGGTATATTTATATTAAACTCAAGCGACCCTCACTGACATATTGCATCCGTTGCCCTCGTACACGTTTTAATGAAAATCCGGGGTGACATTATCTGTAATTAAGATATATACTACATATACATAATATATATACAAAGTCCATTGCAACGTAATGATACATCGACAGTCACGATCCCAATCTGTAATTTATTCGGTTATTAACACTCGCTTGGACACGCGTATGCGCCAGCATCCTGTTAGATGGACAAATTGGTTTGGTTAATCAGGCTGTTCGAGTCACGTAGGATTCCTTATAAGCCACAGTTTTATCGTTGATAATAGGTACCAGTTAAATAAGTGTTAAGCACACCACATTTATCTATATGGTTATGTACAACATTTGTGGTATGTATTACTACCTACCACATAAACCATCGGTTTAATATTACCCGACTTGCGGAGAATGTCACCCAGTCTAGTCCGATGGCCTACATAGTTGATACGTTTGCCGATATCTTCGCAGTCTTCGCCAATAATACGCCTGTACCAACAGGCATTGCTTCTACAATTAAATCCCAAATAATACAGGTACCTAACTTTTCTCGAGCAATTCCAATCCAATAAGAAACTATGTAATAACAAACCTTATTATTTCAAGAAATTGATACTCAGAATGCAAGACGACAATTACAACCTACTGTTGTTTCAAATTGTTAATCTTAGAGCTCAGTCGTGAATACCATTTAATATCAAATAGCTGTCGCAATTCCTTATCAAAGTACGTAGTCATAACTAACTCAGCTTTCAGCTTCTGGAGCTAAGCTTAAACAGATATTGTCACAACGTATAAGTCTAAACATTCCCGGTATTAGAACTTACATAGCGCACAGAATCTTTGTGCATGTCCTAGCTAAGCAACTAGGTCAAACTAGTGTGATATGAGATTATTGTAATATGCCTATAAATATTTGGTAATTGGTTATGTAACTATATGAATTAATTAGACATCACGTCGTTGAACCTTGTAAACGTCTTCCTTCCCTTCGGAATTCCCCAATCATTAGGCTATATTTAATATCATACTGTGCATAGACGCTGACTGGCGATGTGAGGAACGTAGAATGAACACAATATCACAAAAGAACTTATTATCTTCATTCTAAAAATATTATGAAAGAAAATATTGGTTTCAATTTTCCTGAGCTTGATCGAATGTCTTTTATTTTTAACCGCCTTCAAAAACAGGAGGAGGTTCTCAATTCGGATGTTTATATATTTTTTTGTTTGAAAGGGTATGCTCTCGACGTGGTCCCATTGTCACCAGGTTAGAATCTGATGAGAGGATCCCATGGAAATCCTCAAATTTCATAGGCACACCCATAGCGATTTGGATATTTTTTTATAGTAACTCATGCATTTGCACGTAGAAGACACCATTTCGTGAAGTGGAACTGATGATGAAGATAACAGATGGCCAAAGAGATTACTTGAAAGTACTTCACAGGTTGCGATTCGATTAGGCATTTTAATATGGTTGCTTAGCAATTTATGCTCGTCATAATGCTTAAGGTAAAGTCACCATCAGCTCCTATTCTCCTGGTTCTTGCCAGGAGACCTCCTCAACAATTAACGCCCCTGCATCGGGAAAAGCAATATTTTGTAAAAAGTGATGAGCAGTTGACATTCGGCTATTGTAACTTAGATAAATTACAAACTCACCCACTAATAAATGATAAATAAAAAACTTTAACTAAAAAACAACCGACTTCCAAAAAAAAAACATTATAAAGAGAAAGATAACTTTAATTTCGGAAATCGGAGGCAAAAAACTAAAATACAGATCCAAAGACACTGTCTTCTGAAATTAAAGTAATTTTTCACTTGGTAGTGTTTTTTTTGGAAGTCGTTTTTTGACGTGACAACGTCTTATAATTCGATGGAGCCGGCTGCACGCACGAAAAAACATGACTCATGTGGCGTTACCTCTCATGCGGCGTCACCTCTCATGCGGCGTTACCTCTCATGCGGCGTTACCTCTCATGCGGCGTTACCTCGCTCTGAGGCGTTCCATTTAAGGCTTGAAGTGCAAGCGAGAGCGCGGAACGAGCGACAAAGAGACACAATCGGCCTCCGCGTTCGGCAGCGTTCGACATCTCTCTCTCTCCTACTTGAGTGAGCGATGCGTCCGCGTGGAAAGCTGCTATACAATAATACATTTACATGTTTTCGTCAAGTATGAAGTGCAGTGAAAAGTGAATTTGGTGTCAATTGTTTATAGCAACGATAATTGCGGCGATAAAGGTATAAACCTTTATCGCCGCAATTATCGTTTTATATTAAAGATTCTTTCGATATTAAATATATGTTCAGTGATATTCGTGCTTTCATCAACTTGATTAATTCGATTGTGATTTCCATTTACCTCCTTCTCTATATCCATACAAAATATCTATCAAACAAATAAAAATAAAACTTTCTTTTGAAAAATGAAACCATTCCATCAGTAATTTCTTATGACGTCACGTTCAACTATTGTCAGTAAACCGACTTTCTCTGTAAAGTCGGTTTTTTTATATATTTATAAACGTTGTTGTCACACCAGTTATTTAACAAAATACATCGAATATTGTGTATGTAAGAGTTGTGACGTGGAAGCAGCAAGCGGAAAACTAAGTTTGTGGCATAATTTATAGGTGTATGATTGTAGCGAATTGAACGAGCTCGGTACCTGCGACTGCCTACTGCTTACGACTCGATACTTGCGCACCGTCGGTCGGGCCGACTGATTGGATCCTACGAGTTACCTCCGGAAAACTTTATTTTTCAACGTGTATATTGGAGCCAGATGAGTTTTCCAAAAAGGAGGAGGCTGTAATTATGTTCGTCTGTATATTTGTTTTTTTTAAATGTATGCTCACCCATTTCTCCGTCAATTGTGGACCGATTATTAAAAATCTTTTTTTGTTTGTAAGGGTATGCTTTCGAGGTGATTGTCACTAAGTCAGAATCTGATGAGGAGATCCTATGGAAATTGAAGGAAATCCTCAAATTTTATAAGCAAACCTATATAGCAATTTGGGTATTTTGTATAGTAACTCGTGCATTTGCTCTCGGAAAGCACTGCTTGGTGAAATGGAATTAATAATGAAAACCACAGATGGCTACCGGAACAACTTAATAATAAGTATTTAACGGGTTGCGATACAATTAGGTACTTTAATATGGTTGCTAAGTAATTTATGCTCGTCATAATGCATATGGTGAAGTGGAGCTAATTGCTCTTACCAGGAGAACTCCTCAACAATTAACGTCCCTGCATCGGGAAAAGCAATATTTTGTAATAGGTGATGAGCAGTTGAAAATAGGCTATTGTAATATAGATAAACTACAAACAAACCTACAAAAAAATGTTTTTTTTATTTTTTTTATAAAAAATACAACAGATTTCCAAAAAAAAAAAAACACTACAAAGTGAAAAATACGCACACCAATCAATAAGATATAGATCCGAAGACACCGACTTCCTAAATTAATGTTATTTTTCACTTTGTAGTGTTTTTTCTGGAAGTCGGTTGTTTTTTTTTTTGAAAATATGTTTAAATATTGTAAGCAATAAAGAGCTGCTTAGTGCATAGTAACATGTTATTACGTTATTACTTGGAAAGACGAAGGTAGTTCGCAGTGTGCTAGACATTTGAGGAGCTGAAAGACCTTTGAGATGAAAAAGCAATTTCCCGATGAAATTACTATCTTTGTTCTTATGTACGTGGATTATGTAAGACAAGTCAATTTAAATATGAACATTTTTATAAGTCAATGTCGATAAACAACCTGCTGATAGTTGTTTTTTTTGTTTGTTATATTTTCTGTACTTATACAAAAACCCATGGGACGCTCAATAGTACCTTCGAAACGTTTACACCCAAATCATTCACGTACATGCTAATATAGCGAGGGGAGGCACCGTCAATCATAACTTCAAAAAGTCAAGTTACAGGTGTATATTTCACATTTTGTGTATATACAGGGCGTCCCACGGATATGCCACATGGAGGGAAAGTACCTTGAATATTGTAGATGGAACATTTTACTGAAAGAAGACATTATTTGAATTAAAAAAAAACAATTTAAACTGCATTCATGGATATTTAAATAATTACATGGTTGAACCGGAAATCGAACCCGTTGCACGAGAAAAATCATCACTCTGTAGCTTTATCATACCGATCGAAAGGCTTTCATAATAAGGATTATTTTTTGCTAAATAACATAGTGTCACAAATGAATTTTTAATACAAAATTAATCAATTTATCAAATGTTGCATACAACCAGGTACCTACTAATTACGTATCTCTTTATGATTTTATCATGCACTTCATTAATTTTTCTGAAAAAAAAATCACTTCAAATGTTAAAATTCATGGTCTATGATTATTAAGGTCGCTGATTATTTTTTTCATTTTTTGATTTCCGGTTCAACCATGTAATTATTTACACTCTGCATTCACCCTTATCAGATATTGCTGTTTCGGTTCAAATTTGATGTATTTTCTCCGCTCTTCCTCTTTAAGGAAGAGCGGAGGGAACTTTTAGACAAAATCGATCATATTATTCGAACAACTCTAACATCAATTTTAAATGTGGCATTGGACGACCGCGCGTGGCTGCAAGCCACACTACCCATTCGTTTTGGTGGGCTCGGCGTCCGCAAAATTTCTAGTGTAAGCCTACCGGCGTTCCTGTCCTCGGTCCACAGCACCGAAAAGTTAACCACAAGAATCTTAGCCCCTTCTCAGGTGGACCCTGAAGTGCCGTGTTTGTCCGATGCGGTGAACGCCTGGAAAGTGGCTTGCCCGGATACGGTTCAGCCCGAGAACCCGTCTTCCCAGAGACAGTGGGATGAGCCGCTCTGCAGGTTGGTACGGAATAAACTCATTAATACGTCCACCAATACTGCTGAGCGTGCCCGCCTGCTGGCTGTGGGTGAATGGGAGTCGGGCCTCTGGCTTCAGGCGCTACCGTCACCCAACATAGGCAGCATGCTGGGTGACGCCACATTCCGGCTCGCTACATGTTTGCGTCTGGGCGCCCCTTGCGGGGCTCCACATCGCTGTCAGTGCGGTGAAGGAGTCGACTGCCTCGGACACCATGGCCTATCCTGCAGCAAGAGCGCTGGTCGGATGGCACGGCACGCCAGTATTAATGACATCATCCGTCGGGCTCTTGCCACCGCCGGAGTGCCAGCTGTTTTAGAACCCAATGGCTTGGCGCGCGACGATGGGAAGAGGCCAGACGGAATGACCATAATGCCATAGAAGTTGGGTAGGCCTTTGGTGTGGGGTGCAACCTGTGTCGACACCCTCGCGCCATCCCATCTTCCTGGCACGGCGAGTTGTGCTGGGGCGGCAGCTGCAGGAGCAGAAAACCTCAAACGGCGCAAATATAACAACCTTATTGGGAGCTATATGTTTGAGCCGTTTGGGGTTGAAACACTAGGGCCTTGGGGTCCGAGTGCTCATCAAGTATTTTGGGACATCGCCAAGCGGTTGGTCGACTCTTCACTGGACCAGAGGGCTGGCCTATTTTTAGCCCAAAGAATCAGTATTGCCATCCAACGTGGCAATGCTGCCAGCCTTTTGGGCACTTTTCCCATTGACAGCGATGCGGACGAATTTTTTGATGCCCAATGATCACTTCCATTTTTTAATTATTTTATTATATAACTACTTGTACCTACATATTATACATATTTTAGAGTTAGCTTGTATATTTTAATTAAGGACCAATTGTTATAAATAAATAAAAATAATGTAATTATTTAAATATCTATGAATGCAGTTTAAATTGTTTTTTAAATTCAAATAATGTCTTCTTTCAGTAAAATGTTCCATCTACAATATTCAAGGTACTTTCCCTCCATGTGGCATATCCGTGGGACGCCCTGTACGAGTATATATCACCTTTTCAGTTCAGCAACGACGTAAACGTTTTTATAACTTCTTTTGCAGGCACCTACATAATATAATATGTAACTACGAGTACTTACCTTTGGTATATTTTCGCTAATTTTTCATAGCACGGTAAGCAGTGTTCAAAGGTTTGGAAAATCAATCAAGCAATCTGTAAAAAGTCTTCCAAAATCATGCTGGCAGCATGCAGGTTTAAGGAAAATGCTTTTCCAGGAAATGGAAAATAAGGCATTCTATTAATTATAAAAATAAATACGTCTAATTTATTTAAAAAGCTTTCTTATTACGTACTGGAGGGTTACAAAATATTTTTTTTTTTCTGCGAAATAATAAAGATAACTTTTTATTATATTTCAAGGTCTCTATAAAAAAACTAAGTAGAGCAAAAGGGTTTTTATTTGTGTATACTAAGTCTATATAACGATACCTCTTTAGATAACAAAACGTTCCTTTAAGCTTAACACACACAGGCAGCGGCTGCGGAGCGGGCGCGGGTCGGGCGCGGGTCGGGACGGCAGACGGCGGGCTGTATTCTCTGTATTTATATGAAAGACAACACACGAAACGCGTGCGCGGCTCCTGCCACCGACCCGCTGCACGCCTGACCCGCGCACGCGTTCCATGTGGTGTCGTCCATATAAATACAGAGAATTCAGCCTGCCGTACTTCCGCCCCACCCGCGCTCGTCCCGCGCCTGACCCGCACCCGCTGCCTGTGTGTGTTGAGCTTTAAATTTATTTAAAAGTTTTTTATCGATTCTACGAGTATTCTATATACATTATAATAAAACAATTTGCAATGAGAAACGTAATTGCTACGAGGTCTGAGAACAATTCTTATGTCGAAAATTAGTTTTTGGATTTTTTGTCGGTTTGAATCGAGTATCATACAAATACCCACTAAGATTTTGTTCAAATTTAGCATAGATATTCCATATAAGTCTGGTCTATTTGTACGCTAAATAATATCACGCTATTTATTATGGGGATGAGCAGCATGCAATTTGTTCATGAAGTGAAACTCTTCTATAGTTTACCGCAAATTTTAAAAAGTCTAGTCAAAAGGTTAAAATATTGAAGATAGTTACAGATTTTACCTTTTAAATGATTTGCATTACGCTATACCTTTATGGAGCTAAGTAGTTAATTATGACCTAAACAGAGTCGATTTTTGAGATGGGGCAAAAAGGGCAGGTTATGAGACTGTCCTTAACTTTTTGATAGATTTTGATCTGCATTCACAGACTTTGAAAAAAAAAATACAGTCGGCAATAAAATGGTCAATTTTAGTTACAGATTTAACTTTTTCAATGTTTATCATCCCGCTATACCTTTAAGGAGCTAAGCAGTCAACCATGACTTAATATAAGAACGGCTATTTTAATCAAATTTCAACTAAGCAAATAGCTTAAATGTTCGACTGCTTTGCAAGTTCGATTCCCAACAATTGATATTTTTTGTGCTTCTTATTTTACATTTTGATATTATACTATTATAAGACAGTTCGTAGAAATTTCAGTTCTTCTGTCATCTTTGGTTATAATAAAATAAATATTTCAAAAAACAAAGTTAAATTATTTATTTCAAATAAGTACATAAAATGCACTTTTGAACGTCTAAATTTACTTAAAAAATAGAAATCCCGTGTGTTTACAATCTACTGTAATATCATTTTAGTGATAGCTGTTCATCAGGAATAATCTGTAAGAATGCATCAGTCATCGTATCAGTGTTGTGCCATTAGGTAGTATATGCGGGCACTGAAAACGAAAACCTTCGCAAGCAATGGAAAAGTGCTACAGAAGACTGCGGGTTATAACTTCAGGACGAGCTGCTTCTCACACGGACAACTGTACGTCGCTTGCTCCCTCGTCGCCAGTCCTGACTCACTGTATATTTTGTCTGTTGAGACCAAACTACAAACGTATTAGACAGGGAAAAAATATTACTTAATTTCGTACCTTGACCAACATAATGTTAGTAAAATACAATACTTAACAGCTATGTTAGTAAGAACAAATGTAACTCAAATTTTTAATTCACACATCTGTGGCACTCACCTGACACACTCCTGACGCACCGGGTACATGTACCCAATGCGCCATAATGAATGGTGCAACATGGCATGGCGGTTGTATAATTAAATCTGTGGCTGTTATTTTAGTATATTGAGGTGTCCTAAGACTTCCAAGCGAGCAGAAGAAGAGAGAAGTCGTGGGCAGAAGTTAGTAATGATATAAATATGTAACTTAAAAATCCACACCTGCATGACTTTAGAATGACCGTACGAATGTAAAGTTGATATAAATAATTTACCTAAATACCTACACAGAGACACTGAAAAAATATACAAAAACATTTACAGGATAGACCTTGTTCAAAAGTTGTTAATCTTAATTACATCTTATATGCTTAGTTACAGTTCGTGGTTTCCGCTTTTCATCCTAAAGTCTAGCACACTTGCTAAGTTTCAAAATGTTACGCATATTAAAGTTGAAAGGCTCTCGACTAATTGGCGTGATACCAGGTAACGGGTAAGTAAATCTAAAGAAGGCGTAGAGATCGTCCAGTTTAAAACTGCACGCCCCTCCTGCACTGCTTGTTGCATACACATTTTAAATGTTTGTAAATATACTAATAGTGGAAGGGCGTGAAGTTTTAAACTAGACGATCTAAACTAGATGATTAAACTAGACGATCTCTAAAATACATTAAAAAAAATATCTCATAGCCAAATGCTATTATTTTTAAATGACCGCAGTTAATTTAAATTGGTTCCTATAATTACGATATTTTCACATTTGAACCTGCAATCTGTAAAACCAGTTTTTTTTTTTCATAGTTGTTTTTTGTGTATAATCAAATCTTTTATAGTTTATTTAAAGCCAAAAATATTTTATTTTGTACGCCAGAAATGGCAAATCATGCAGATCTACCTCTTATTTTAAGACCTTGCACATATTATTTGATGTATACTCATGTTTTACAATAAATATAAATTCTATTCTATTCTATCATGGAATCCTTACTCCTTAATAATATTATAATCGCAAAAGTGAGTTTGTTTGTTTGTTACGCTATCACGCTAAAACGGCTGAACGTATTGGATATGGATAAAATTAGATACAGGTATACCATGACCTGGATTAGGGCATAGGATACTTTATATGCCGATATTCCCACGGGGTCGAGACTTACGCGAGTGAGACCACGAAGTGCAGCTAGTATTATTTTTATTGGGTTTGGGATTTTTATAGAATATAATACACCGAGTATCTATTAACAACAAAAAAAAAACAATAATCAATGATATTATTAATAAATAAAATATTCCTTTTTAGGGTTCCGTACCAAAATGGTAAAAAGGAACCCTTATGGTGAGACTAAGTCTGTCTGTCTGTCTGTCACAGCTGGATATCTCAAGAACTACTAGTGCTATCAACTTGAAATTTGGAATAGTTTTAGATGGCGTTTACCCAACTACTTTGCAAACAAGAAAGAAATATATCTTTTTTGCAACAGGGCCTTAAAAATTCGAATGGAGTCTACTAGGGCATGTGGGGTATCATATGAAAGAACGCTGTTTACACATTCTCAAACTTTTTTTTTAGGCATTGTAATTTTCGACTTTTGATGAAAATTAAAAAAAAAACCGTTACTGCGCCCCCCGTACCCCTTATCTCCGAAGTTTGCATAGAGAAAAATCTGGAATTATCCTATGTGATAAAAGTTTATGTAAAGATTACAGGAAAAATAAAACGATGTCTCTAAATAGCACAGTTTTTCAGAAATCATCAACATCATATATACGTACAGAACCCTCGGTGCGCGAGTCCGACTCGCTCTTGACCGTTTCTTTTTCTATTAAACTTGTTTTGTTAACTTCAACTTTGAATAACTTTGAATGATTATATTTCGACAAACACAAACTAGACCTGCTTTTCTTAAAGCAACTCGTAGGTTTTAGTTATTTCTGTTGTACAGAATAATTAGTTGCTTCCCATTGTTGACACACTAACCACGATCAATAGTAATCAACAAGGCGCCTGGTTAGGCAACAACCATTCCTCGGTGCCAGTAAATAAAGACTTGTCAATTACTACTAATTCAACGGAAACTTGTGAAACTGATCGATGAACTACCCCATTGTATTGTTAGCAGGTACCAGATCCTAGAAATTCCAGCAGATATTCTTCGTTAGGTCTCTAAATCGAGTTTGCAAGCTATTCGAGATACCTTGGCGACGGACATAAATTTTCAGTGTGTCGGTAAAAATCGTATTCTCAGCATCTTATCCTTCCTTTCCACTTCAAAAAATTTGGCAATCACCCAAAAAAGCTTTATGCTAATTAGTAGCGGGCTCGGTAAATACCTACCTTTAGTAGTATAAAGACGTTAAAATAACAATCAATACCTACGTTTACAAAAAAGGGTTTTTTGTGTGAATCACGACGGCATGGCCCGAGTTTCAATAAGCTAGTGTACAATGAACAGTCTATTAAATTTTCTTCTTGATAAAGTAGTAGGTACTTGAGTCGTTGCGGAAGTATATTTTCAAAATGTCTCGTCCACCTGTCCAGGCTACCTGAAGTAGGCACTACTGAGTACTTCTTGAATAAGCTTTTAGCGACTCATAATTGAGGTACTACGAGGAAATCGACGCTTTCCTAATTAATAAGCTTTGCCAACATTTAACGTTGAATTTCTCATTAAATGTTTGTATTTTTTTCTGTGCCTTGCGTTTAATTAAGTGAATAAGTGTTTGAGGTCGATCGGTTCGGCAAGCTTTTATATATTTTTTTAATTAAATTCCTTAGAAAATTTACTGTTGGGTATTTTTTTGAATAGCCGGGGTAAAACGTTATAGCTAGTATTCACTTTGGTAACTCGCATTGGCTATTTCTCCGATCCAGTCTATTTACTTTACTATATTTTCTTATTTTTTCTTCTGTATTAAGTACCTACTCTATATCAGTGAAAAATAAAATAGCACTTTTTAATTTCGAGTTTCATTGAAAACAAAAAAAAAGCAATCATATCCGGAATTTATTTAAATAAACTGCTGTTTTTCTTTCTAAAACTCTTTGCTGTCGGAATTTAAAGAGCAAAGTATCCTCCTTAAGCCGCAAGCTTGCAAACTAGCTGCAGCTTGAGTAGCTTCTCTATAGCTAAGCAGACACTTGTGGGGAATGTATTGTGCAACACCTATGTGAAACTGACAGCAGAGAGCGCTTCCGAATCGCCTTATTTGAGCAAATCGTACTTGAAATAAGCGAAAAAGTAAAAATCGTTCATTTAATATAAAAATTACAATATTGAGTCGTTGGTCCCAAACTAGGTACAGCCTGTATCTTGGGCACCAATAGATAAGATTTTATTATTTTTTTAAGTTGTAATTAGCGATAGTTGAACTAGTTACCCTCGTCGAGACTGCAAAACTAAAATTACAAAAATAAACTAATTCCGGTAGGACTAAAATCAATTCTTATAAATAAAATGTAACTATTCTATAGTCGAATATTTATTTCTAAAATATTTACATCATTTAAAAACTAAAAGACTTAAAATAATAATATATACAAGTTTATAAAAAAGGAGGGGAAATAATCATAGGGCATCAAAAAATTCATGCGCATCGCTGTCAACAGGCCCAAAAGGCAGCATTGCCACGTTGTAAGGTAATGCTGATTCTTTGGCCTAAATTGGCTAAAATTTTCCTGGTCAACTTTTCAGAGCTGTGGACTGAGGACAGGAACGGCCGGTAAGCTAATATTGGTAACTTTACGGACGCCGAGGCCACCAAAACGGATGGACAACAGTATCTAATCATCGGTGAATGCCGAATGTAAATTAATTTTGGAAAGTCTGTCCGAAATTTCGTTGATGTTTTTGATTTTTTCGTCGATGACAGGAGAAAAACTGTCTTCTAAAATTGGGGAACCTAGGAGGTGCAGTAAACTATTTTCTAAAATTTTGATTTGTCGGCTATTGCACTGAGTTTCTCTATGGTCAACTGTCTGTCGGTAATGTCAGAAATGTTAATTTCACACTTTGATGGATTAAGGTTAAAATTTTTTTATAGATTTAAATTGCTTTGAGGAATTATAAGTCTTTCAAAACGGTGTCTACATCACCTCCTAGCTTTCCATCTTAAAAATCACGTTAAATTTTGAATTTAGTTTCTGGATAATTGGATGAATAGCCAAACTGAATATGACTGGCCCGAGAGGGCCACCTTATTATATATAGTTGCTAATAAATATTTATTATAATAACAGATAAATAAACCTTATTTTGGAAATGGTAATAAATAAGCAATATGTTTGGTTCCAGCTGGGATTCGCAGTATTATGCTTTTATGATCCGAACGGTCAATTAAGATGAGCTGAATCTTGATTTAAAGGAATGGTTCAAACTTTCAACTATTATTAAGAAATTATCAACTAGCAGCTGCCCGCGACTTTGTCCGCGTGACTTTTCTGAAATAAGTAGTATTTATTTATTTATTTTGTTAGGGAAAACAAACAATTGTACATTATACATTACACCTAAGATTAAATTGGAAGTAAGTGGGTAAATGTACAATCTACGACGTTTCCACAGATTATCTAGGTTAATGATGCAGTGAAGACACAATTTTGCTCAAGTTTGAAACACAAAGAAGACGACAGAAAGAGAAAAAAACCGGCCAAGTGCGAGTCGGACTCGCGCACCAAGGGCCGCACCGTACCATTATCTATAAAAACGGCAAAAATCACGTTTGTTGCATGGGAGCCCCTCTTAAATATTTGTTTTATTTGAACTTATTTATTGATTTTTTAAGTGAATATATAACTAAATATTCTGTGAATATTTCAAGTGTCTACCTGTTACCGTTATCAATATCGAGCAAAAACGAGCAAAACATCACGTTTGTTGTATGGGAGCCCCCTTACATATTTATGTTATTCTGGTTTTTAGTATTTGTTGCTATAGCGGCAACAGAAATACATCATCTGTGAAAATTTCAACTGTCTAGCTATCACGGATCATGAGATACAGCCTGGTGACAGACGGACAGACGGCGGAGCCTTAGTAATAGGGTTCCCGTTTTACCCTTTGGGTACGGAACCCTAAAAAGAGGATGCACTTATCTCAAACTAAAACAAATAGTACTTGATATAATTACTACGAAAACAAACGAAAAGAAAAGACACTACACATCACGCAAATGCATACAATCCAATAAATATTTTTAGTAGTCTAATTTACTCCATCAGCTATCTATCATTGAAACCCCCGTCAAAATCTGTCCAGCCGTTTCGGAGATTAGCCGGAACAAACAGACAGAAACTTAAAGAAAAAAAATGCAGATAGAAATACCGTGCATAATATTTTAGTCAAAAAAAAGCATTTAGTAAAAAGTTGTTATTTTGACATTACAAACAGACACTTTATTTTATTTATTTGTTTAGATGTAGAGAGTGTCCTACTCGTATGAGTAATTACCTACTGTAAGGTCGTGTTAGTGTTATTTCCCATGAGGTATGAAAGTGTCTTCCTGTCCGATCTACATACTATATCCATTCACAGCTGCTAACGCTTAAGATTCGGAAGGCGTGTGTGAATTATTAAGGGTTCTGTTTCAACAAACGTCGACCCCTGATTCCGCAATAATTTAATGTAAAAAAAAACCTGTCAAGAGCGAGTCGGACTCGCGCACCAAGGGTTCCGTACGTATATATGATGTTGATGATTTCTGAAAAACTATGCTATTTAGAGACATCGTTTTATTTTTCCTGTAATCTTTACATAAACTTTTATCACATAGAATAATTCCAGATTTCTCTCTATGCAAACTTCGGAGATGAGGGGTACGGGGGGCGCGGTAATGGTTTTTTTTTTAATTTTCATCAAAAGTCGAAAACTACAATGCCTAAAAAAAAAGTTTGAGAATGTGCAAACATCGCTCTTTCATATACCCCACATGCCCTAGTAGACTCCACTCGAATTTTGCCCTTTCAGGCCCTGGCAAAAAAAGATATATTTTTTAAATTTCTTTCTTTTCTGCATAACAGTTGGGTAAACGTCATCTAAAACTATTCCAAATTTCAAGTTGATAGCATTAGTAGTTCTTGAGATAACCAGCTGTGACAGACAGACAGACATACAGACTTAGTCTCACCATAAGTGTTCCTTTTTACCATTTTGGTACGGAACCCTAAATATTGTCGACTATGGGGATCTTTACACATTTATTCTTGGTACTTATTGCCGGCTGTGCTGAAAAACAGACCGCCACCAGTTGTATTTCACACGACTAATAAATATCCTGTAGGTAGGGACAAGAAAAAAGGGGCAACGCTTTTAAACATGACTTGTTTAGAATTACGACAGGCAAGCACTTGTCTACCAAGCGAGACCAACATCATAAAAAAAATGATGGTGGCTCAAGGAAACATTATCTTTTCCATTCAATAAACTTTATCAGAAACAATTTCGATAGAATAGCCTGATCTGATCACTAACCTTCTAGAAATGATAACATAAAAGCAAAATAAGTGGCTCTAAAAATGAAGCACAATTTCCAAGAACTAACATTCTATTCAGATTGAGGAAAAAGAGCACTATGTAGATTAAATATTGTATTAGTTTCATACAACTCCAGCTATGATCTAACCTGTAGCTGCTGGTTTAAGGACAGGCTATGGAACTGAACTATCGTCCAGCTGGCCGATATTATTGATCTTTAATCCCAACACGATGGGTGGCTCTTGAACAGCTTAAGCACTTTACATTGCTTGCTAACTGCCAGATTGTATGCCACGGAAGTGTATTCAGAGAGAGAGGTGATGCAGTAGGTTTGGTGCGCTGTTTGCTTTGTTCGAGAAGTTGGCAAACAGTCATCATGAAGCTCACTGCTGAGTGCTGAATATCTGTCTTTTGTGAAAGGTCTATTTATAACAGATGTTGTGTTATGATTAATAAACACACACATTACATTTTTATTTCTGTGGTACTTAAATATAATGGACACATACCGTCTTTTTAGAACGATATCTAACTTTGACCCGAGCCTAAACTTTCGAGTTAGTTTTTGTATTATAAACCTCACTCCGACCAACGTAAAGTTCTGAATACAAAATTGACAACTTAGACTCTGGTTTAAAATAAGTTTTTGTATGAAATTGCTTGTATTTAAACATTGTTCTAAAGAAAAACCTTGTTTTGTAATGAGGCCATTTAGTTTTTACGCCAGGCTTTCTGATTTTTATAGCAGTGGTGGCCAGCAGTAACGGTCCCGACTTACCGAGTTGTAGGTCAAGGGTTGGAACCCCGGCAATAATTTTGGTTGTTGCGGTAGATGACAAAAAAGAAACATAACATCAAGTGTTCCCCGAAGTGATGTGTGATGAATACAGGGTCAAATTAATCTAGCTCATTTTTCTTTTTTTTCTCTTTATATTTAATTGTACCTAGCATTTAAGTTAACTTCATCACATACTTTGTTAGTTAATCTAAATTAGTATGTACATATTTAAGTATTGGGGGGCCTGGTGACCCGTAACACAGGCATTTTATGCCTTTTTCGGGCACCAGTCTCTCACAAATGTTAACCCTATTTTTTTGATTAAACACTTCCTGTCCAAAGAACATTTGTGATGAGAATATAAATAAAATAAATAAATTTAAATTAGCTAGCGGACTCCGCAGACGTGATGGGTATTGATATCTGATTTTCTCAATTCATACTTCAAGTAACATCACAAATAGAGGTCGATGACCCCAAAAGATCATATTTTTTTATTTTGTCGTGTTTAGATATCTATAACCATCACGTCTGCGGAGTATCGCTAGTTAATTTAATTTGACCCGGTATAAGTACTAGGCTTATCTTCCTACACCCACATTTCGCCAGGTATGCTTAAATCCTATGTAATAAGCGGCGTAACCGTGCCCAAATTTCGGTCTGATACTGAGAAACTGCTGACGGAAAATCTTAAGGCGCTGACAAGAGGCAAATAATATAAGTAGCCCTGTCTTAAAAAAAAAATTGCCAAAATCTACATAGTTTGTGATAGCGGAAATATATATGTTATTCTTGAACATATTTCTCAGAACTTGGTTGTTATCAAAACAAGTTTAGAAAAAAAAAATCTTGGTGCAAATTAACGGTACACTAACCCTTTACTTTGAGTTTCAAAATATCTGTATTCAATATCAACGTACGGTTGGTATTTAAATAATAACAAGAACGTCTGATTTGTATGCAGAATTTGGTAGTTTTTTATTTTCGATATTTTGATCGAATCTATATTTTGCAATAAATTAATTACAAGCGTTGTGTCATCGCGCTTCTCTTTCTTTCGTATGCAGTCTGACAGTGGCCGCGATTTAGCTGCTGTCAGCGTCTTAATAACTATTTTCGTGGCCTGATCTAATTAACAACAACCTAATCGAAGGTTTGACAATACGTAGTCAAATCGACAGGACATTTTAGACAACAAATTATGTTAGATACTACTTTTGACGATGAGGCCAAAATAATAAATACCAAATGAAAAGTAATTAAGGACTTACCTATATTTACAAAGAAACGATATTAAAATTTTGATAAAAGTTGTATATTATCCTTATCAGTTTTTTACTATAATAAATGAACGCTGTAGTGAAGTTTTAACAACGGCAAAAAATTGTGTAAGTTATTAACCCTTTTAGTAATTTTAGAAATATATTTAACAAAAACTCGGCCAAGTGCGTGTCGGACCACGCACAATGAAGGATTCCGTAGTTCGCATGAATTTATCCCCAAAACAAACTTAACATTGTAGTTGATAAACATGTGTTCGTATTTAGTCTATTTGACTGTACAAAAATGAATTGATTCTTACTTTTTGATAATGGCAACGCTAGCTCCTCTTTCTATATTTGCTGCGTTAGGAAACAGACATAATTCCTTCCCTGTGAAACGTTCAATATAATGACCGTTATTCAAATTCAAAGTACTGCTTTTTATTTACGCTCGTAACCTAGGGGCCGATCGCGCTAATTTTGAACGTTAATACCAAAACTAAACCACAACCAAAAACGTTACGTTAGACACATTTCGTATCGCGCTAATCATTTCAAACGATTTAGCTTTACTTTGGAAGTTACGATGGAGGAACGATCGATCGAACTTTAACGTCAACGATTTTGTCGCTCAGAAAAAATAGCGCGATACCGTTTCTTATATCAGCTAAACCAAAACTAAACGAAAACCAAAAACGTTCCGTTCGAACGGTAATTACGTTGAGTAATAGCGCGATCGGACCCCTGATTTCCTACAACACGTTCTCCTATACATCGATATACGTCACGGTCAATCCTCCAACTGCAAACGTAAGTTGGTCGATTATTACTGGTTATCTTGTAAAGCCTACTTAGCTGTGACAGTTTTCCTTTTAACTTTGTCATATATTATACTTACAGCTGTGATTTTTTTCACATATCCGAAAATAACCATTTAGCTGGCAAAGGCACACTCGACTATAACAAAAAATAGCATTTTAAAGCTTTTAATATTGCGCAAACGGATCCATGAATCGTAAAATGGTTTGATGAACTGCCTAGCCAACGATACCCTTCACCATGGGAATGTCGAGAAAAAAAAATCATCCACACTTTACGTGCAAGAGAGGTACTCTACAATATGTTTTTTCAAGATTTTATTTTACCACTTTGTCGGCGTGATTAGTATAGCCATGCCTAATTACAACTTTCTAGAGAGTCTTTGAGCTAAGCCGCGGACAGACAGACAGACGGACATGGCGAAATTATAAGAGTTGTTGACTACGGAACCTTAAAAACGAATACATCATATTCCGATATTTATTTCGCCACTCTTTATTTACCTATTCCACAAAGGGATAACGTACAATTCGTGCTGTGAATTACTTAAATAAAAAAAAAAAATCGCAAAACAAACGGCTTAACGCTCGGAAGTAGGATTAGTAGGGTTATTGTTACATTAATTTAAACATATATTATAATATTATTTTAATTTAAATTGTTATTTATTTAGGCCGGCCACATTAGCCGTAGAACCGATGACCGTGTAGACGTGTTCTTGAGTGGCGACCGCGAATCGGCAAACGTAAGGTAGGACGCCCTCAGGCTAGGTGGAGCGACGATCTTCGCAGGGTGGCTGGTGGCAGCTGGATGAGAGTTGCCGAGAATCGAGCTGAATAGCGTGCAATTGGAGAGTCCTATGTCCAGCAGTGGACTGCTATAGGCCGATGATGATGATGATGATTTTAATTTAGTTCTGTTTTGAGAATTATATTTACTAATAAATATGAAAGGTACTTAAAATCTCTACTACCGTAAGAGTATAAAATGGGTGCTTAAGAAAGTAGATAGACGATCTTGAAGAGAAAAAGAAAGATAAGTAGGTACTCTCTGCTATCGGCCAAGTTTCGTTTCTTTTACTTAGGGACAGATCTGGTGCAAAAATAAACTTGGAAAGTAATATCTGCCGGCTGATCAAACTAACGCCGCTCTATTTTGTTTTTACTATAAGAGATTTTTTCACATAAGTACTGGTATTTGGAATATTTGCCTGTAATTAGTGCCCAATCCATATGCAAATGCGACTAATTCCCCATTTGGCTTTGGTAAAGTAACTAAAATCCGCGAGGAATTAAACTTTTTGCTCCATGTCGTTTAGTGGTATGAGCAAGCATTCAAACAGCGTTCAACAAATCCGTATGAAAATGGAAGAATTTCATTAAAAATCGGTAAAAAAAACTCTTTGATAAAACGGAAATTGCAGCTATGTCAAACGGAATATGAAAGTGTTTGTAAAAAATCTTCGTACAATTGAAAATCATACAGAAATGCACCGTTAGACTAAAAAGTGATCGGAGAGCAAAAAACTTAACAATTTCCTCACGTGTTGAGTAAAACTGATTGTATCTGCGCGAAGCTGGGAATCCTTACTGAATAAAAATGTTACATTTGTTTAATAAGATTGCGTTGTAACGTCCTAACGTTGTTATGTTTTATGCGTGTGCCTCATGCTTATGTAACCACATACATTGATTTAATATCATTTCAATTTTCCAGGGGCAGACATCGCAAGCAGATGTTCTTAAAACCTGCTTACATTCATGCTCCGCGAGAAATACAGATTTAGTGTACGTGCCTGGACTAGTGATGCGTGGGTTACGAACAACCGCCTGATAAGTATGGCGATGTGCCAGTTACCACCGTCCCTTATAACCCAAGTGCAGTTTGTACGAAAGGAAAAAACGTCCCCGTAATTTGCGAAGCGTTCAGCTAAACGAGGCACGCTTTAAATGTGATTTATTGTTTGATGAAGGTGTGATATGATTGTGGATTGGTTGCCGCTTCCAACTCAATCTTAAATTATGATTTGATGTTACAGACGGGGACTTTTGGTTATTGGGACGGTTTTCTTTGAAACCTTATATAATTACGTGGGACTTAAACATAACTGGTGAAATATGGGTGTACTATAGATACACCTCTGCCTAATCGTTCGGGGATTACTGGCGTGTTGTTATTTGTGTGTCTGATCTTTGAAAAGTATTTAGAAAAATATAAACCAACCTACTTGTCGTTAGCTTTTCAGATAACTCAGTTCCTATGCAAAACGATTTGACTTTCGAAAATGGAATAAGCTTATCTACAAAATGCAGGCTGGACACCACAAATGTAATGTCAATTTAAATCGAAACTTGGTCAGATTGACAATCGTCGAGTTATGCGTAGATTAATACTCGTATTGATTGACTTTTGTATAATGTTTGACGTTATCGTTCATATCACGCCGAATGAATGCCGTAAGTAGACCCTGTATAACGTACATAATACCTACATTAAATATAAGAACCATCAACACAGTGGAGCAGCATCAAGTACACTTTAGCTTAGCTTTACTCAGAGAGAAACAAAGACTTTATTTGAAGTACATTTTGTAACACTGCTAAAGGATGCAGTCTAGAGAGCCGAAGTCGATGTCTTGGCCTCGGAAATCCTGAGATTAAAAGTCACCAATGGGAGACTTTAGGGATTGTACAAGTTCGTACATTCGAGTTAGATGTAGAATAGAACAACGACAATAAAAAAACATTCTACTTGTATTCATTAGTATACAAATGAAACAACTTAGTTACTCCCAAATGTTTTTTTTTTCATTATAAGGCTCTCCTAGCCATTAGTGCTTGAATCTGTAGGTATTGAAAATAAGTAACCTCGCAAACAAATCAAAATACGCTAGGAATGGTTTAACATCAATAATACAAAGGCATATCGAACTCGCTATCTCCTGCTCAATCATAATATAATATGCCTGAATGCCTGTAGACTCTTCAGAACACATAATTATGTGAAACTTAGATGTAACATTTCAATACGTCCTATGTTACATTTGCATCAGTTAAGACGTGGAACGCGCACGAACCTTTGATTTGCTTGGAACCGCCACAACACCACAACAATCGTCCATGCTGCTGACACGAGCACACTGTTGTTCATCGCGGGAACTAAAGAAAATGGATCGCTGCGCGCACGACTTCAAATGCTCGTCGCGTGACACGACGAAACTAGGCGATTTTATTTCAGCATGTGTTACATTTTATGTTGCATTTCATTTTAACGATCATTACTTTTCATGTTACGTTTCACATAATGTGTACCTTCCCACCATAAGGCGCCAGACCCCTGCGGTGTGTATACAAGTAGGTACATAGGTATTGGTATGTACCTCCTCAAACTTGATCATCACGGAGCCATTTAATTGTCTGTAGCATACCATAAGTGGAGCAGCGGTGGCCCAGTTGTAAGGGCCCCAACTTACCGAGTTGTATGTCGTGAGTTCGAACACAAGCAGGCGCTAGGTTACTTTGTGTAAATAATTTCATCACCACTGCTCTCAAAACGGTGAAGGAAAACATTTTGACGAAACCAGCCTGGCCTTTCTGAAGTCGGTGTCTTTGGATCTATTTTAGTTTTTTGCCACCGACTTCCGAAATTAAGGTTATTTTTCACTTTGTAGTGTTTTTTTTGGAAGCCGTTTTTTTTTTTTTGGAAAAGAGTTGTGTTATTTTTCAGTTTTTAGTGGGTCAGTTGCAATTTATCTAAGTTGTAGCTTTAGCTCATCACCTTTTACAAAATATAGATTTTCCCGATGCAGGGGCGTTAATAGTTGAAGAGTTATCCTGGTAAGTTCTCCTGAACTGGAACTGATGGTGACTTCACCATATTATACATTGTGACGAGCATAAATTGCTTAGCAACCATATTAAAGTGTCTAATCGAATCGCAACAGTATAAGTAGTTCCGGTGGCCATCTGTGGTCTTCATCATGAGTTGCACTTCACCAAATGGTGCTTTCCGAGTGCAAATGTATGAGTTACTATAAAAAATACTGAAATCGACCCCTGAACTGATTCTGACTTGGTGGCAATGGAGGTCCCATTGCCTCGGGAGTACAGAGGGGGAGATCAGTACACAATTGACGGAGCAATCGGTGAACATACATAAAAAATAAAAATAAACATACAGCCGAACATAATAACCTCCTCCTTTTTGAAATTTGATTAAAAATAAGTAATGGCGCTCCCCAAAAAACATCTCATACTTAAAGTTGTCATGAATTTTGTTTTTCATAAAAGACAAAGCTGTTCAGTCTAGGGATCTTACATTCGTGTTCTACTAAAGCTACTAATCAAGATTGAAGTTAACCAAACTGTTAAGTTTCTAATATGTGCAGAGGCTCTGTCTGACATAAACCTAACCTAATCCTTTTGAAGTTGAACGAATATATATATACCTACCTATGGGCTTATAATATAATACCGTAACTACTAATCTCTTCTGTCACAATTCAAATTGATAACTTTACATACGCGTTACCCGCCAGTGGGGAAACCGTTACTGCGTAGATTAACGAAATAATCCGCAGATTACCTAAATTGGTGTCTTCTTCATCGTCATGATAATTCAACAAACGTAACTACCTACATACCTACGTAAAGTCAGAGAAATTAATTGTTAAGCAAATTGATTACCAACTTAAATTGTCCGTATATATATTCAAATCACGACTATCATTCTTTGACAGTTATATGAAATAGCCATAGAAAAAAGGACAATATTTTTTTAACAAGGTTCTATCATAAATTAAATTGTCATCGGTGGTTTAAAATATTACTTACAGCTATTAGTAGCATTAGTATTAGTTGCCAGTGAACCCCAAACTGGACGGTTAGTCTGTATCTTGGATTCTTGGCGATCGGAAAGAAATGGTTATAACATGGCAAATTGACGCAGGGAGAAAAAATATCTAGTGGGTGAATAATAAACTATATTATTCACTCACTAGAAATTTTTTCTCTAGATCAATTATTACTTTAGTTATAAACGAAATAAGAATTGAGACTTACGCTATTTAGTTTCGTGCTCGAACACGATCAAAGAGCGCACGCAAAATCAATTTTATTACTGATGTGTTAGCATTTAGCACATAACGGAGTGGCGGGGAGCAAGGGGCGGAGTTTGCGTGGAAATTTGATGTAGACCTAAGGTGCTGCTTTAAAAATTAAAGTGATTAATAATCAATTTGAATAAAATTGCTTGTCAATCCGAGTGTCTCTGAGGGATTTGATATTTAATTTGAAACTGAATAGTTCTTGAAGTAGCGGGTGAAACATAATATTCTAATTCGTTTGAAGGGAATATTTTAATCAGATCCACAAGAACCTTCGCGTGATTGATGATTACAATTTCAAGACTGCGACTGAATTTCGATATTATCGTAGTTAGTGACCACAGACTTACGAACTTCACCAGACATGGTTTCCACGGCAGCGAAATATAGCAAAAGAAAAATTAGGGCGCAGGGAGTTTAAAACTACCATATTCTTCTTCTACATTACTTGAACAAGTACCACTTTGTAGTAAGCGCCAAATACCGTATCTTAAACTCTTAACCTTCACCACACAGAGAAACGTTAATAAATAAACTGTAGGCCATAAATTCTGACTCATATCCAGCCAGAGAAGAACTTGCTAAAGTTCCCTACTTTTCGCAGTAAGGAGACATTTTTATGAGATAAAGTTGGTCTAACATTAATAGTTATGTTGTTAATATGTTGATATTGGTCGCTAGCAAGAAATGAAGTGTAGCCCGAGATGAAACAAAGTAGAAAAAGTAGAAAGAGCAAAGGTAATGGCTCAAAGGGTTTAGCCTCTATCTGAAAATAATAACAATGGCAGAGATGTCGGATCTAAGGATTTATTTTGCGTACTTAACCTATCCATTTTAACCGTCGTTATTCGTTATTTACTGGTATGCTTTTTATTTATTTTAACCCTTCGTTAAGTGTGTTCGGTAGTTTAAGGCTTGTGATTTTTAATAGCAATTAATAAAATATTTATAATAATTAAATATTCTAAAACGGAATAACGGTAGATATGATGAATCGACAGCACTGCGAGCGCAGGGATCCTAATCTTGACGACCGTACTGTGGAAACGTGTGCTAGCTGCATTTTGCTGTGTAACACACAACCTGAGTTTTACTACAAATCAGAAGTGGTATGTAAAGCTCACATTTATAAACCGCGTCATCCTGTTTAATTTTATACCTTATCCGGTATAAAATTAAACAGAATGACGCGGTTCGCCAATTCAAATGTTGTGTTGAAGGATAGAGTGTAACGGTTTATTTCAACACAACGTATATAGCAATAACAATTATGATTCCAGAGCAGAGGTAATTTCGAGGTCAAGGAATCATTTTACAGGGCGTTATTTTAAGGGTATTATTTCTGTTTGTAAGGGGTTGGCAATTACTATTCTTTGATTTTGAATGCGCGTTAGCAAAGGTAGGGTTAAGTTTTTTATCTGACTTTAATGATTAATGACATTTTTATTGTTATTTTGCGGTACATCACGAGTTACATCACGTTTTCCTATTTTACTTGTTTTGATGAATAAAATGGGAACGGTGTAAGCCGCCGTTCCCACACCTTCGAGACACCTGAGCGCATCGCAGTCGTGATGGTGACGGAGGCAGACGGAGTCGGAGTCGCTTACGTTGAGAGACGCAGGAAGCTTGCCGAGACCTCACTCGCTATAGAAGTCGCAGCTCAGCTCGTCACAGCAAGCGCAGTAGGATCATCAGAGAAAAAGACGTCAAGACGGAGTCAGAAGCTTAGAAGAGGAAAACGACCGGGCGCGGAGTCGTCGGCAATCCAATTCGAGACCACGTGACCGCTCACTTTGTGACGTCAACACCAACAGTGCCGCATTTTCGTGACAAGTGGAGCAGCAGCCTTCTCGAGCAGACGAGTGGATGGAACGGAGCCGGCATTACGAAAATGACAGATGACACCTGCTTCTCATTCATTTAGAAAGCCAGGTTTTTCTGTGAAGGGTGTCACCGATATTTTAAATTCAATAAAGCCATCTGAGCCATCAGTGGCAGCACACGATCATTAACCCCTCATCTAAAAGTCAAAGAATTGACATTTAGCTACGAAAACTAAACGAGTGTGCTGCTGTTTATGGCTGGGACTTTGTATTTATTTTCATTTTACTTTGTTTTTTTATTATTTTTGTTTTTTATATTTCTAAGAGTGTGTTATAGTTTAATTTGTGATTTCCTGTGTTGAGTCCGAATAAATAATTTTTCTTTTTTTCTTTCAACTGTTGTACATTTCGCGATGTAAAAGCTCCAGGGATTGGCCATCACCTGGCATGAGGAGTTAAATTTTATTATTTTTAGTTTGTCAGTTTGTTTAAAAACTAAGAGGATAAAGCACTGTCTTAGGTTACGGGCACTACATTAAATCCCGAGTGCAACGAAGGATTTTAGGGCTCCTGAACGAAGCGTGGGAGTTAAAACTAGAATCCAGAACGTAGAGAGGGATTCAAGCTCGCCGAAGACGAAAACACTTTTATCCCTGAGGAGATAATCTACGAGCTATTGCGAGGTAATATAGTTTATAATAAATAACCGGGGAGTACCTAGTTATGTGCAGTTTCACATACTATTTTAAGTATATAAACTCATGCAGTTTCATTAAAAACGCAGTAAATACTATCGTAAATATGACGCCCAAATCCAACATGCTAACCCGGGGGCTCCGCGCCATAGCAACCAAACTTTTAACAGCAACTATAACTTTAGTCGAGCTGTACTTATATAGAAAAAGTATTTTTTTATGGTAAATCCATACGACTTTTTTAGTTGAGGTTCCAAATGCAAGTTACATTATGGGCCAGCGGATCATAATGAAATTCAGTACAATATTATTACCCGGCTAGTGCCTATGGCTTTAATGACTTGATTTAGGTTGGGGTTGCATGATATATAATTTGACATTAGCGAGTAGATGGTATAAAAAAAAAATATGTTCGCGTCGGCGTGGCGGCCGGCCTAAGCTGCCAATTCTTTTATGACATCACAAAAGCGGCCTTTATGCGGCGTACACAATGGACGTATGGCCGACTATATGTTTGGTGTATACAGGGCCTTACAAAACCAAGACATCCGCTATTGCAAAAAACATGACTTACATGTCATTTTGAAAAGCGGATGTCGTGTATTCAACCAAAGTGATTCTTTTCTTTCATGTCGAGTTTAGTAAACAAGCACGGTACAAATATCACGAATTTTCGCATAAATACATTTTGCATGCACTATGTTCTATGTTTGGTTTTCGCACTTAGTCCTTCATGTGGACCATTGTGCGTGGGCCATAGCGGCCGCCGTTGGTTATTCCAACCACCCCACCTCCCTCCAGAAGCTGATTAGGTCTCCTGGTCTGCTTAAGATATCTGTGAAGAATCTGGGTGACCCGAGGGTTTCTGTTCTGATCTGGGTGACGACTGTGCAATCAAAGAGCACGTGCGCAACGGTTTCTTCAGCCTCCATGCAAGCCCTGCACAGAGGGCTGTCCGTTATGCCTATTGTGTGGAAGTGCTTGTTTAGTGAGCAGTGTCCCGTGATCGTCCTCGTCACCAGGCGCAGGCCGTTCATGTCCCTGCCATCTAAGGATGGTAGGGACTTCTTGGCGGGAAAGTGAAGCGTCATGTTAGCAGTTTTGTTTTATTTTCTAAAATTTGTGTTTAGCCGAATATTAATGTGTAATAGTGGTGGATTATTAACCATTAAGTGTTCGTGAACCTGCATTAATGTAGGCAAATGAAACAAAACAGTGCAACATCACTTTAAGTTCTCTCAAGAAGTCCGCGCGAGGTTTCAGTAAAGTGCCGCGTCTTTACTTAAACTCAAGGGGAGTGGGGCGGGATATCATCAATCATCTTTATCAAGCATTGAGTGGAGTTCATTTCATAATTATTTCAATAACTTTGTACTTGCTACCTAATTTGACATGACACTGGCTAAATGCACAAACCGTGCGAAGCCAAAAAGAAAAAAAAAAAAAAAAGGATGGTAGCTTCCCTGGATTGCCTGCAGCCTGGTGTCGAGGTCCACCGGACACCGGTCCACCACACACAAGCGGAGCACCTACACCTACCCCTAGGTGGGTGTAGGTGCTCCGCTTGTGTGTGGGCGAACTCCTGTAGCGACCTGCGTAGTTGGTTTAAAGGGATGGGGTACGATAGGTTCGGGTCCACAGACTGACGCGCTAGATGCTGCTCTCCTAGCAAGTTCGTCAGCTGCGTCGTTACCTAGTGATCCGTTGTGTCCTTTTAAATTAAATTAAACACTGTCACTGCTGTCTGTGCACTTAAGTATCACTGTGTAACGGTTGCACACCGTCACCCGTTCCAGTGCATTGTGACATTCTAGTGTTAGTCTGGAGGTAATATATTTTTTCCCCAAGGATTGCAAAACTGAGGCACTATCGGAGAGTATACTTATACAGGTGTCCGTAACTTTCCTGGCTTCTATTGTGTAAGCCGCTTGTATAATGCCCACACATTCCGCCTGGTACACGGTGTTGAACAATCCCAGCGGGCTGGATATAATAGGTTAGGGAAAAAGTTTCTTCGCATTTTTTAAGAAAATTCAAAACATTTTTAATATAGTTTATTTACATTTAACTAAAGTATGTAGGTACCATTTTGTTCGACTACTTTTTGCCATCTTGTAGGAGGGGACATGATGCCATTGCTATATAATTTTTTTGACTTCTGATCAAAATACCGCGACAAGTGGTTTTGGCAGTCCTCTCGTGATGTTAACCTGACACTGCCTAAATAATTCTGAAGAGACCGAAACAGGTGGAAATCTGAAGGTGCAAGGTCAGGACTATACGGTGGATGTCGTAATAAAGAATCACAAATGAGTACACGGCGCATTAGGTTTCTTTCAGTGAGCTCGTGAGGTACCCAAATATCGAGCTTTTTTGTATACCCAGTTTTTTTCAAATGTGCTAAAACTGTTTTGTGGTCAATTCCCAGTTCTTCAGCTACCTCGTAACTACTGATATCTTGCTCCACTTTTTCAAAAATGGCATCCAGTTTATCCGTAATAGGGCGACCAGAGCGACGTGCATCTTTGACATCAAAATTTCCGGATTGAAAACGCTTAAACCAAATTTGTGCTACTCTCAAAGACACTGCACTAGGTCCATAAATATCGTAAATTTTTTTCGCGGCTGGCGTTGCATTTTTACCTTTTTTGTAGTAAAATTTTAAAATGTATCGAATTTCAATCAAGATGAGTGAATCTATTCACTCATCTTGACAGTACGAAAAACAAATGATGATCACACATTTTCCTAATTTGAATTTGGAGTTATGTTCTTTAAAATTTAAACTTTCAATGATACCAAAACCAGCCAGATACAAATAGTATATAGCCAAAGAGATTTTATTACAAGTTCATACATACTATAATGCGAAAAGACTTTTTCCCCAACCTAAAATATATTTATGTTGAAATCGTGTGAGAAAACTCCGACTCCGGTTCCAGAGTCGGTCTTTGATCCATCGGTGTATACTCTCATCTCTTTCGGGCGTGAGTAGTCACACCGTTCTTCTGTGAGTATAATGTTGAAGTGCTTCTGAAAGAAGTGTTGTTTTGGGGTTTTGTCGCAGGGTGATGCCATCATCGGTCGTCGTTTGATTGCATCTGCCTTTATGCGTGCGTGCTTGACTCTAGAGTCTTTGCTGCTCAGGGTACCCGATATGTAGAGCCTGAAGGCGGCCAGGGCTGCCTCCTCTCACACGATGAGGTGTAGGGGTGGCAGTCCTAGCATTACTTGTAGTGCGGCAGTGGGTGCAGTCCTCATACTGCTAGTTATTGCTACACAAGCAAACCGCTGCAGTTTTTCGAGGTCTTTTTGGGCTGTGCTCAGGTCCGTCCTGAGCCACCAGACCAGTGAGCCGTATGTGATAGTTATATATATACAGTAAAATTGCATGCACTTAAACGTTCAAGTATATTTTTTTCTATAAACTGTATTTTATAGGTATATACGGATATGATTTATTGCGACTGTAGTAAATTATCAGTTGCTTTGGATAAAATAGATTATTATACCTACCGATTTACACATACAGGTACGGTCAGCAAAAAAAGTCAATTTAGGTGATACGTAAAAAATAAATCATTGCGAACTGAGCGGGCATAAGAAAGAGACAGAGTCAATAACTTCCACCTGTGAAAAAAAAAGCCAATCCAAATAAAAATTGTTTAAAAATAAATTGTTTAAAGATATAAGCTATATATCTTTTTTGCAATTAAATTACTTAGGATTTGAGAATTACAGAAAAATATATAAAATAATATTGGTATTTTCGTAATTAAATTCTATCGACGAAATTTAACCCAATTGCGTTTTTCTTCAGTCAGAGTAAAAATCAAATAGTCAATAATCATGTATCCAAAAATTGAATCCATACATGCTGTAATAGTGAAAGAAATGGTAACGAAAAAGCCCCCAATTTATTTTGGTATCGCCTTAACACTCACTTTTAGATTTATCATCAAAATTGACACCCTATGATTCAGTACCTAAACTGCTTTTTACCCTTTCATTTAATCGCTTGGAGTTAATATTTTTTAAACTTTACTTCGGTTCCGATTTTAATTGAATATTTTGCTCAATAATTAAGTATTTAAAAACTAAAGTATTACTTATCGACTGTTGCTGCTGACTGTACCTACTATGATTCCGATACGCACGTTCACGCACTGTAACGATAGAATAATCTCGTCTGATGTGGTGGTGTTAATTAGCAGTACATAACCTTCGCTATTTTGATATTTAACACACGAGGCGCTCGTATTACTTACTACAGATTCTAATTATCGAACTATTGGGATCACGTGGGCACCAGAAACAGAAATTATCATGACTACAGGAAGTAAACAGGTAAATTGTCGCGGAGCTGAAATAAGAAATTCAGTAGGTTGTTCTCTCACTTCTTGTTGTTTGTTACCCGACTGCCTCGGAATGGTTTTCATTTTGTCTAAATCAATGTTCGAATTGTTTACTTTACTACTATTTATGATAGTATACCCATTAGGTAGACTACTCTGTGCTACTAAAAATGAAAAAAAAAAAACAATAGTTTTTGTTCCCTTTTAGGGTTCCGGACCCAAAAGATAAAACGGGAACCCTATTACTAAGCCTCCGCCGTCTGTCTGTCTGCCTGTCTGTCTGTCCGTCTGTCACCAGGCTGTATCTCATGAACCGTGATAGTTAGATAGTTGAAATTTTCACAGATGATGTATTTCTGTTGCCGCTATAAACGCAATAAATACTCAAAACCAGAATAACATAAATATTTAAGGGGGCTCCAATACAACAAACGTGATTTTTTTGCCGTTTTTATAGATAATGGTACGGAACGCTTCGTGCGCGAGTCCGACTCGCAATTGGCCGGTTTTTTTTCATTTTGATTGACTTATAATTGTATCTTTAATAATTGTACGTAACTCGAACAGAGATATTTTATTTTTCACTTTCATGATCGCGTGTGCGTTCTTTTGTCTGTAGCTTATTACCACATGTTCAATCATCATCTGCCTAGCCTTTTCCAAACTATGTTGGGGTCAACTTCCAGTCTAACCGGATGCAGCTAAATACCAGTATTTTAAATGGAGCGACTGCCTATCTGACCTCCACAACCCAGTTACTGGGTAATACGATACCCCTTGGTAGGACTTGCTGTCAGACTTTGTGGCTTCTGACTACAAGTGACGACTGCCAAAGATCGCCGAATGACAGCCGGGACAAACGGATTAACATGCTTTCTGAAGCACGAAGTGGTCTTGGTATGTAAACATGGTCACCCATCCACAGACCAACCGCGGCATGCATACCTTAACCTGTTCGATTGGCCCCTGCGGCTGTTATTACATAGTCTCAACACCACTTAGTCTCACATTACTTAGTCTCAATATTCAGTGTACTTGATATTTTCCTAATTCGCAGAATTATATTTTCTGTCTAGATCAAGAAACATTAGTTCGCGCAAACTTAGCCGGGGGCCCAGCTAGTATGTAATACAAGGAGTTTGTAAGTAATATGTAATTACTGCCGCCGGCAGCCACCCTCGTGCACAAATATAGTTGTAACTTAAACCCAACGGTTTGTAAAACCAATTTTAATAAAACATAGAACACAGTACGCATCTACGAATGCTGCATTAAAACGGTATTATCCTATAATGTGAAGCAATGGGAGACAATTCAAAGGGAATATGAAATGAGAATGAAAGAGATTCTAATGGGTGATAAAAGTGTGAAATAAGAATGTACCTACTCAAGACAGGGTTGTCTGACATTATTTAACTGAAATAAATACCTAAATAAATAAAATAAAAATAGAGAGGTGTCGTGAGACACCCAGTTGGAACGAAGTTCCCTGTAATGTACAGCAAGTACATTATGTATTAATAACAGAGCCATTTGGTATGGTTTCAAGTTTCAAGTGTCAAAAGTTTTTAGCTTGATAAAAACTTATAATATAAGATAGAAAAACTTTTGACACTTTGAAACTGACTTTTTCAGGCATAACGCTTTTTCGTTACGTGACGTTTTCTGCCAGTTTTCTCCTAACGCAAGCAGCGTTATAGAACTTCGTTCCATGAATAGGGTAAGCTTTATTACCGAATATTAGGGCTTCTTGCTTCGATCAACAAAGAGGTCATTACTGTATAGGTACGTCATGCACGGAATTTTAGTTTTAGAATAAAAGCAACGAGAAAATTGCCGAACGTCATGGTTGAAATGTTGTAGCCTGAACACAAATGTTCATCGTTTTTACTTGAATACCGAATACACGTCAATGCTGTTTTCAGTTTACAATAACCCGGATGTGTTCACAAAAAATATGATTACGTTACATAACATAACATCATGCCTGTAATCCCCGAAGGGTTCGGCAGAGGTGCACCTATAGTACACCCATGTTTCGCCAGTTATATATGTTTAAGTCAAATAGCGTGTACCAAAAATGTTTAGTAAAAAAACAACCGACTTCCAAAAAAACCCCATTACTAAGGGAAAAATAACTTTAATTTCGGAATTCGGTGTCTTTTGATCTGTATTAGTTCCGGTGGCCATCTGAGGTCTTCATTATAAGTTCTAGTTCACCAAAAGGTGCATTCTGAGAGCAAATGCACGAGTTACTATAAAAAATACCCTTGTGTCTATACAATTTGGGGATGTCCCTTCGATTTCCATGAGATCCCCCTCATCAGAATCTAACTTGGTGACAATTGAACCACCTTGGTTCAGTTGTCACCAAGTTAGATTCTGAAAAAACTAACCAATTCAAAAAAAAAAAAACAAAATTAGTCCACAATTGACGGAGAAATCGGTGAACATACATTAAAAAAAATACCAGCGAACATTATGTTGTATAATAACATCGTTGGAAGTCGGTTAAAAATTTCATCAGCGCTGAAATGTGAAGAACACTGTCAGTTAACCAAACTGACGGATCTAGCAAGCATATTGATGAATATTGTATGCAACGACGCGGCGGTCCATAAACAGCCTGATTAATAATGCACGTGAAACCGTTAAAACTTTTAAAGTTTCGTTATTCCGACATATAAAAATAAATCATTTGGAAAGTTAAGCGGAAATATAGCGTCGTGGGACCGTCTCGGCAGCCCGCAATAAATAATTGTTGTTGCATACTGACAGCCCGAAACAGTGGCCGGAGATTTTCGTCCGTATCCTAAACTGATTTGCCGAGAAGATTGTACAGGGAACAATTTTAATGCTTACACAGTTTTACACAAAGGTGCCGTTTTCCGCGATGAATATTGTTATAAACATTGTTTTTAACACGTCTTAAGCATCTATAGATAGAAGATTGTTAATAAGATGTTATGTTATTATGTTTAGAAATATTTGAAGACATTCATTTTACCTAATTAATATTATCATTATGTTGCTGTCTTTGTAAATGATGTCAAAAAAAAACTCTTGATAAAAATAAGTTTATCTGTACATAATAATTATAATAAAATCGTAGCGAATTCAAAATTTTACATTGAATATTTTTGAAAAAAAGTAATTGCTACGAGGTCTGATTCTAATGGATTGTACTGAATATACTGGATTGTACTGGAAATCTACTGAATAGATTGTGATTATATTTTGCATATAAGTCTGGTTATTCGGTAGGCTAAATATTATCACGCTATTTGCTTTGGGGGATGAGCAATATTGCATTATGTTTGTATTCCTCTATAGTTTACAGCAAATTGTAAAAGGCGAGCCAAACGGTTAGAATATTGCAGATAGTTACAGATTTAATCATCACGTATCTTTATGGGGCTAAGCTTTCAATCATCATGACATAAATACAGAATGGATTTTTGAGATGGGGCAATGAACCCTACCCTAACCATTGAAGTTACACAAAATCGGTCGGAGAAGACTGTCCTTAACTTTTTGAGATATTGTGATTTGCAAACACAGATTTTGAGAACAAAACAGTTAGCAAGAAAATGGGCAATTAAAACAACACAATCTTTTGATGCCAATAGATCTTGTTTCTTATGAGGATCGAAAAACTCTATTAGACCAACTGAGGATTGAGTACTAGAAGAGTCAGAAATCGCAAAAAACCTTTTCCCATACATTTAGTGGGAAATGAGACTACAACTTACTTTTTAAGTTCAGCCGCCTACGCTGTTTGGCAAATCCGCCAATTAACAGACGTGGATACAGCGAGACTGGTATATTTTAGTTACTTTCATAGCATTATGTCTTACGGTATTTTGCTGTGGGGACGGGCTGCAGATATTGTTTCTATCTTTATTCTGCAAAAGAGGGCTATTAGAGCCATCTACAACCTCAGCCGACGCGATTCTCTAAGGGAACTGTTTAAAAAAATTAACATCATGACGGTACCTTGCCAATATATATATATGAAAATATTATGTATGTTAGAAAAACCCTACATCTTTTCAGTAAGATTAGTGACAGGCATAATTTTAACACTAGAAATAGGAACAAATTAGATCAACCACGTTTCAGATTCAAAAGTACACACTTCTTTTATGGGGTACTGTGTTTAATGTTATAATAAAATACCATTAGATATTCTTCAACTAAATGAGAAGAAATTTAAAACATGCATTAAACGCACACTATGTAGACAAGCATACGAGTATTATAAGTTGGATGATTATATCGTAGATAAAAGTGCTTGGCTTAATGCTGGTCCTGCTCCACAAAAACTTGGGCTCACTTGTTAGAATTTTAATATTTGGAAGTGATGCTTCCCCCTTTTTCATTTTTTGTATTGACATTACATTCGTAATTATGGTTTATTTTTATGTACTTAATCAAGTTTTAGTTGTTGAATACTTCAATAGGTAACAACGATTTTTCTTTTGCTAGTAAAATTTTATTAATCACACATTGCAAGCTATAGTTTTGTATAATTTAAAAGCATTTTTTAATTTTTGTAAATGTGAGTACCATGGAGCCGTTTATTATGTTATGATGTATGTTGACTTAAAAAAGCCTGGCAGTTGAGAGTATGTCATGCTCACTTAAATGTCTCGCTGATGGTGGCGCGTGTGTTGGATCATTCGGTTCCCTACAAAGTGGTTGAGCTGGATGGTGCTGATCCACGCGTCATGTTCGTGAACGGGCGCTGTCAGTTGAGGCTGGTCATCTCTTGACTGCCAGGGCTTATTTTGTAATCGTTTAATCTTATATTTCGAATTGTTTTTTTTTTATATATATTTTTTTTTGTTTTTTTTACATTGTTCTCACATATAGAAGTGACAAGAATAATGTACCCAGGATTTTGTAATATCTTGATTTAAAAGAGTGTCCTTGGAGTTTCTTGCCTGTTCTTCTCCATAGAGATCTACGTTTTGAAATGGGCAAATAGCTTCCACTTTCTGACTAACTGACCGACTCTTTGACAATTCAAAAGTGCCTGTAAATGGTTCAATTGAAATAAATGCTTTGAGTTTGAGTTTAAGGGTTCCGTACTTTAAAAGAAAAAGAGTAACCCATAAAGAATCATTTCGTTGTCCGTCCGTCCGTCTGTCTGTCAGTCAATACCCTTTTTCTTAGGAACGCGTGGAGGTGTCATGTTGAAATTTATTTAAAATACAGTACGGTCCCTTGAAGCCCTAAAAAACTCAAGCTTCTAAGTCATCGCAATAGACGGCCATTTATGCGACATTATTATGATACTAGCAACTAAATCAAAACCTTACTACCTACTGCCCGTTGACCTAGAATCATAAAATTTGGCAGAAGCAAAGTCTCACAGCATAAGTAAAGGAAAAAGTCAGAAAATCCTTAATTTGTAGTTTTATCACATCATCATCATTTCAGCCGAAAGACATCCACTGTTGGACATAGGCCTCCACCTAGCACCGCCACTTCGACCGGTTGTGTGCTTCCCGAATCCAGTGGATTCCTGCTGCCTATACAAGGTCATCGGCCTACCTTGTGGGAGCCCTTCCAACGCTACGTCTTCGGGTACGCGGTCGCCACTCCAGAACCTTTCGGCCCCATTCGGCCATCTGCCCTATATAATCTGCCGTTATATTATTTTAGTAATAGCTGTTCGTCAGGAATAATGGAAAACTGCTAAAACTGCGGAGTCGACCGCAGGACCAACTGCTTCTCACACGGAAAACTGTACGTCGCTTGCTCGCGACACCGGTAGAACAATTTCTATGAAAAATTCAAGGAAATTGTTCTACCGGTGTCTGTAGCAGCCTTTAATAATTTTTGTACCTACCATTTTTATTGTTAGAAAGCAAACGCGTTTTTTTACTTGGAATGCAACAAGGCTAGACACCTCGGGATTTCTGAGCAAGCAAAAAAATATTTTCAAAATGCTACGGCGATTACGTAGGTAAAAAAAACCACACATCTAATAGTATGTACGTGGGCAGATACCCACGTAAATACTATTAGGTATGACCTTTCTCTCTCCCTAAAGAAATACAGCATGAAGGCTACGCTTTATTACTGTGAATCCGCTGGGCTGACCTGAAGCCGCGAAACAGTTCTTGTTTCAATTAAATTGCATTTTTCATTACCCGTTGGGCTTTGTCACGACTTTATTAACTGCCAATTTGGTTTTTATTTCTCCTACCTCTAACTTTAATTTGTTCAGCCCAGCTCATGAAAGTTTATGGTTCTCGCCTGATCTCAGACACGGAATGTGATGTGTTCACCTCTGAGTTAACCTGCTTACCTGTCGTAGAATAGTAAGCATTGTCCCCGGATAGAAAATCCAATAACTTTCGTAGGTATAAATATTCTTCTGTGTCGTAGTTTTCTTATCACGTATGATCCGTATTTATTGTGAAGTACAATTTGTAAGGGGTGTAGCATGGTATCGGGAGAAGCGGGCGGCCGCTGAGCGTCGTTCCTTCCGCCACGATTATTTACTTTGTCACCACATTATTAGACTCGAAAGCGAGGTTCCCATGAACAATGATATACGACGTAAACAACACAACACACAGTTCACCACAGGTCCGCTCTTAAACGAGATATTACTATACCGACAGTTTTCGAAGCGCACCTATGACAAATCGTTTATTAAATTTTACAATTGTTATGATGGTATGGAATGAAAATTATGTTCGTCCTTGAGATTTTTTTATAATAGTTTAAGGCGAAAACGCCAAGTAGCTTGCGAAATTCAAAGCGAAAAAAAAGGCAGTCGAAGAGATAAGCCAAAGCCAAAACTGTGACTTGAAGTCGGGTAAGGACTCAAAGTCAAAAAAGGAAACTATGGAAGTTATAAAACGACCGAACATTCGGCCGATACTTCGGTTTAGCGCTTCGGAGTAGCCCCCAGTATCAGGTTGTATATTGATCAAAATATATATGAATATAAGTTTGATTTTAATCATTAAAATCATCAACACTACTCTCTGTGTTTAAGTTACCCTAATGATTGACTATTTCATGAAACCATGACATTTGGGGTCAATTCTAACTTACAGAGTTGTACTGATGATTCTAATGTATCGCGAATCGTATTTTGATCAACATACAACGTGGCACTGACCTGCAAATTACAAAAACTTAAGAAAATTTGAATTTCTCGGGCCGCCTTAGCATCCCCGTAATTAATTAATATTTAGGCAAGGATTTTAACAGAGCTACCACAAGTGACACGCAATTTCAGTCGGTCTGTTAATGATTCTGTAAAGTAATAATTTATTTATATAATTATAAAACTTCCATTCATACATCTTATTATTCATAGTAACATGAGCATATTTTAATTTTAATGCTGGCTGGACTGTAATTATTAATGTTTTAAAATGTGAAGCTCAGAGTAAAGAATAATACCAGAGCATAACACAATGTTTAAACAGCGGTCTTGCCATTTCCCTATAGCCTATTTATCCATTTTAATTAGTGGTCGCCAACTCACCCTTACGGCTTCGTCAGTTTAATCAAAGCCGGTCACAGACCAATTACGGAACGCGGAATATTGAAAATACCAAAAGTGTCTACGGTATCCTTGCACCGACCGGCGACCAGCGAGCGTCAAGTCGCTCCTACTGCTCAGACTTAACATGAAACTTCAGTTCGGTAATCAAATTTAATAGGAAACCTGAAACTGCGTCACTAACTAAGAAAATTTGCTTAGGAGATTAGTGTTTACTTGTCCCGCTAAAAGTTGATCCGTGATCGGTTGGTCCTTACGGAATCGCTGGCTTAATCGTTTTAATGAGTTTACACCCCTAAATCTCGGTGACGTGATTGCACCAAATGAGTTTTTATTAGTGAAATGAATAGGAAACTGCGATATTTGTGTTAGTTAAAATAGTATTTGAGTTCGCTTTAGTGGTAAAGGTTTTATGTAGGTAAAGTATTCGAAGCATTTTGGGAACTTACATTCAATTATAAAGGTATAAACCAACACCTTAAAGAATGGTGTACCATTCAGAATCGATATCGGTATTCATCAGTAGGTTTAGAAATAAATACATTATCGGAATAAGGTTGAATTAATGTTTCCTCCATTCCTCACCTAATGTTATTTACGGCCTCACCTCATTATTTTAATAAAAGAGGTTTTCATTTACTTGCATCCTGTTTCATTCAATCGTTTTCCTCGTGGCAGTCGAGCAGTCGGAGCCATGTCGTGATTCTGTGACGTCAACAATAATTTAACAGCCATGTCCTTGTTTATGTCCCGTACCTTTGATGTTCTTATATTCGAAGACAAATAATAAGGCCTGCAATTAATAATTAATGAGTCATTTAACTTATTCTAAGTATCGAGCGACATTTACATCAGCTGTCACACAGGCATTTTAAATACTGTGACAAAATGCGTTGCAATAAAACTGCGCTTGTACTTTTAATAGTTCACCGAACTATGGGAGTGACAAAATGAATATAGTCAGATACTGAAAATAATAAATAGGGCCATGGTAAAAGCTTTGAATTTCTGTCTGTGTGTATTTTTGACGTCGATTCGTTCTGCGAAGTAACTACTGTTTATTTTAAAGTATAATTAGGTAACTTTTTGAGATTATTTAAACTTATTTATATTGATTGACTTATTGACTGAGAAATTGACATCGATTTACTACAGCTGCTTAGCGCATGTGTGATGCTACTACTGAACTAGGAAGGTCAGAAATAGGTCACAATAATTCAAGGTTCTACAATGTATTTAGTTCAAAGAACTGGGATCAGGTACTTAGATTCTATGTTATGTTAGTGTCAGATCCAAAACTCGCCGTTTCTCTCAATTCCTTAGACCCCTTGGTCTGAGTGACATCCAATAATTTTATTGAAGTACATTTAAAAAGATAAAATATGAGAACTTCGCTGTCATTATGAATTCTGTTTTACGATAGGTAGGTAAGGGTAGGTAGGTAGGTAGGTAGGGTAAGTAGGGAAGGTAGGTTGCGTAGTTCTTCTAAACTACGCAACGGACTTTGATACGGTTTTCACAATCATTCAAATATAGATAATTTATTCCAGAAGGTTTATGAGTATAATACATTAATATTAAAGTTACTTAAAACAAATATATCTTGATATCTTGTCAAGCAGTAAAAACCGTTAAAATGATGTTTAACCGTGACTTGCCTAAGTATGTAAAAAAAGGTTTAATAAAGTACAGAAAAGGGCTGTAAAGTATTGTAGAGGCCCCGGAAAAGAAATCGCCCCTTTTGCATAAAAAATACATGTCCATACCCTTTTAAAAATAATCTTTCCCATTTTGATGCCAAGAACCTGAGCTGTCCAGAAGATGACTATCGACTGTTACCTTAATTTAATCATAGGGAGCTATTCTGGTTATACTGCTGCCTAACTCTTCGGGGAATACAGGCGTAAAGTTATGTGTTATTATGTGGTATAATTTAAAACTAATCTGATATATGAAATTATATTTCTAATATCAATACCAATATCATTTCATTTACATACACAAACATAACATCACGCCTGTAATCCCAAAGAAGGGTTAGGCAGAGGTGTACACCCACATTTCGCCAATTATGTTTAAGTCCCATGTAATAGGGGGCGAGCCTATTGCCATCAACCGGGCACAAATCCAGACTCCGGGCTGCCACTGACAAATTCCTAATGAAAAATCCCAATAACACTTTGCCCGACCTGGGAATCGAACCCAGGACTATTCCATTTAGGTACTAGTTATTTACATAACTAGGTAGGTACTTGACATGTATAGGGCTTTTGTGTTTTTTTTAACTAGTTGGTCCCTATTTTCTAATCTACTAGGTATTTTAATTCACCTCGACCATTTTTAGGGTTCCGTACCCAAAGGGTAAAACGGGAACCCTATTACTAAGGCTGCGCCGTCTTTCTGCCTGTCTGTCCGTCTGTCACCAGGCTGTATCTCATGAACCGTGATAGTTAGACAGTTGAAATTTTCACAGATGATGTATTTCTGTTGCCGCTATAACAACAAATACTAAAAAACAGAATAAAATAAATATTTAAGGGGGCTTCCATACAACAAACGTGTTTTTTTTTTGCTCGTTTTTGCTCGATATTGATAACGGCAACAGGTGGACGGTTGAAATATTCACAGAATATTTAGTTACATATTCACTTTAAAAATAAATAATTAAATTAAAACAAAACAAATATTTAAGGGGGGCTCCCATACAACAAAAAGGAATGTTTGCCATTTTTATAGATAATGGTACGGAACCCTTCGTTTGCGAGTCCGACTCGCACTTGGCCTGTTTTTTTACTTCAAAGAAGTCTAGCTAGCTTGAAAAACTTGACTGAAACCTCAATCATGTACTACGGCATGATTCCGAGAAGGTTTCAGCCGTTCAAGGTACAAGGGTAGCTAAAATATTAGGTCTTTGACAAAAGTTTCTAGTGTTTTACTTTTACGCCTTGACACTGGGTGGGATTGAGTCACCTGAAGGCCAATTCTCGTAATTTAAAACGTTCAAAATCTAGTCGCAATCTCATCTTGGCGACAAACAAACGTCAAAAAATTGTCAAAATGTAGGGAAATAAGAGGTATTTTTGACAGATTGCGACTGAGATCAGACTGTGAACGTTCTTAAAATTAGTAGAATTGCCCCTCTGGTTAGTCCATTAAACACGAATAGCGAACAAATCTACTACGATACGGTTACTACGTTTTTGTTTTAACTTAACGTGACGCCTGTAATCCTCAATAGTACACCCACATTTCGCGCATGTTTCATTTGTTGATTCTTGGATGGGTGACCATTTTTACATACCGAGACTCCTCCTTGCCTCGGAAAGCACGTTAAGCCGTTGGTCTCGGCTGTCATTCGTGCATCTTTGACAGTCGTTAGATCGTCAGAAGTCTGACAACCAGTCTTACCAAGGGGTATCGTATTTCCCAGTTACTGGGTTGTGGAGGTCAGATAGGCCGTCGCTCCATGTAAAATTCTGGTATTCAGCTGCATCCGGTTAGACTGGAAGCTGACCTGAGCTGGCAGATGATGATGATGATGAGGATTTCACCAGTTATGTGTAAGTGCCATGTCACAGGGGGTGAGCCTATTGCCTTCAACCAGGCACAAATCCATCAATCCAGGGAGAAATTGAAATGCATGGAAAATCCCATGCATTGTTGTTTTTATTGTGGTTGTTCATTGTTTTATACATTACTAGCTGCGCCCCGCGGTTTCACCCACGTAAGTCTCGACCCCGTGGGAATATCGGGATAAAAAGTAGTCTGTCTTAATCCAGGGGGTCAGCTACCTCCATACAAAATTTTATCAAAATTGGTCCAACCGTTTGCGCATGAGGAAGTAACAAACATACACACTCACAATCTTTCGCCTTTCTACTATTAGTGTAAAGCGTAATTAAAATTTCGTTTGTATGATGATGGTCAACGAAAGCTATTCGTTTATTTTCACTAATAAACTAAAAACAAAAATCAAAGGAAAAACTTTTCTTCTTAATTAACCAAAGTACTTAAGTACCTAATACAATTTAAGGTACTTAAGTACTTTGGTTAATTAAGAATAACAAAAATAAAAAATAAATAACTTTGAAATAATGATTAATAACCTTTTTACACAATTTGATTCACTCTAAAAACATTTATAGAATAACGTGAGTCCATTAAAATCTTTGTTATCCACATTCATCAAAAACCGTGAAAAAACAATCAAATATTCGCAATGAGTGGGACTAATCGGTTTATTGCCAACAAAGGGATTTTCGTCATAGCACTTACGAGTACCTACCTTCGTTGTATAATAAAAGAGCTTTGTCAACAACATGAGTTTATGAACAAATATATAAACGATATTCCCTACCTATGAAACGTTTGAATCCTTTGAAATAATTTATGTTTTGTGAATATGGAGTTTTAATTGTTTTGATGTATGTTTCGATGTACTTACTGTAGAAAAAGTAATAGAAGCAAAAAAAGTTCATGGACATTTTTCGATGTGACTCGCGCAACTTCCATGACAAGTTTTTGTGGACATCGTTTTATTAATTTTAATTTTTTTGTCAAAGCATCAAATGAATGTAGTGTTGCGCGTTGCTTAATCTCTCTTTTTTCAGTTAATGAAATGAAAACTGTTTCAATTTGAATGGTTCAATTTGTAATGACGTATATCACTAAAATGTGAAATGATTTATTTATTAAAATTGATTAAGTTTCAAATTATAACGGAATATAACCTATTTTTATAATTAGACCAATTGTTAAAAATAACATTTTAGTTGAAAAACATGTTCTCCCATAAATTCGAACTGCAAATGTGAGTTGGTCGACTATTAGCTCGTTTTCCTTTTAACTTCGTTATTATACCTATTTTTTTATTTTTTATTATGACGTACGTATCTACACATTTATTTCTATTTACTCAATGATATTAAAGCAAGCTACTTTTCTTATTGTGTAATATTGTTTAAAATGGTTGTGCCTGTCAGGATCCATGTGAACATTATAATTATTTTTAAGATCTTGTACACACATGAGATATGCAATAAAGATTTGAATTTGAAGTGTATTCTGCGTTAAGTACCTATAGATGAAAATAGACAATTTTTGATAAAATACAGAAAATATTTCTTTAGTTACAGATTACAGGAAAATCTATAAGAAGTCTATGGTCCTTTATAATTACATGGTAATCACCAAAAACTGTGCGTACAAACTTACTTTTGCAGTTGGAATGTATGGGGGAACATGTTTTTAAACTACAATATTAAGTTTTTTCTTCAGATAAAGTCATCCCATCTACGGAACCCTTCATTGTGCGTGGTCCGACATGCATTTGGCCGGTTTTTTTCTTTATTGTTCATTAATGTCTCACGTGATTTTGTTACTTGTAGAACTACAATACTAATAATAAACAATACTACTAGAATAATATCAACAATAAACAATACTAAGTACTTTTATCAACAGTGGAGCTAGACGAACTAAATATAACATGCTTGGAATTGGCGAAAAGCCATTTGGCCAGACTGATATGATCATCATAAATTGATGTAATCAAAAGCGAAATTGATCGTGGGACACACGATCTATTTAATGGCAGCAATGTGTCCTCCCCGTAGTTTTAATTACTCTTTATTCTCAATTTAATACCGAATAGTAGCCAGTTATTAAAATTATAACAATAATTGTACACAACGATTAATTCGAGTCAATATTGATGATCTAAATGAGCTTCCGGTTTGCCAGATCTGATTCGGTAACATTGTTAATTTGAGTTTATTTTGCTTTGGTAAGTGTTCAGTGTCAGTTTGATCACACAGAATTCGATGGCAAATTGAATCCTGCAAATAGATATGTCAGGTTCATAAGTAATGCTATACTTGTATGGAATACAAATCAGAACTATTAAGTTGTACATGAATCTCGCTCTATTTCAGACCGGTGCCTAATATTTGGGTTGCAACAAATTCAACCTCTCTCATATTCTTTTTTTTTTTCTATTCTTTCTTTCTTTATATTCCACTCTCAACACTCCGGCAGGCAAAAATATCGCTTGCAAAATTATCTGACTTTGATTTTGTCTTAAAGCTTTTAGCCAGGTTTCAGTGATAAAAAAAGAAAAGAATACCGTATGATAAATTGTACTCGGTAGAGACTAAATCTAAATGTGTAATGCTAAACTAAACGTATTAAAATAGAACTATACTCCATTTGAAATAAGATTAGAACATTAAATTTTTTAAAAATACAGTCCGTTCAACCGATTTTGACTTCTATTCCGTACGCATAAGGATTACATTAAAAGTAAAAACGAGGTTACAATACCAACAGTTTATTACAGCTGCCATTTGTCATGCCACCAATGCAATAGAAGTCAAAATCGGTTAAACGGACTGTAAAAAAGGTTTATGTTTCTAATCTTATTTCAAATGGAGTATACGTTCCAGGGACCTCTTTTGTACATTGAAAAACGAACTTTATAATATTTGGGAAATTACTTAATCAGTTACATATTCAATTTATTTCATTAGGTACATGTCTTGCTCGAAGGTAGGTAAGCTCGAGCCTTTGAACCGAAGAGGTGATGTCAAACGTAAGCTACATAAAACTTAGTGACAGTATTGGGATCCGGAACGATTGTAATTGCTCTAAGAACGGTCCTGAAGGGGTGCCGGCACTCTTGGCGCTTTGTCAGGTTGTTTGCTTTCCACTATGCCTGTAATCCTATTCAATGATGTGTGTGTGTAAGGCTTAAGACGCCACCGCCGCGCCGGTTTCCTTTATTTATTTTTACAGCCTCGTGTCAAGTCCACGTTGAGAGCATTTGTCTCCCACGTGAGCGTATTATCTCTAACATACGACGTGTGAATGTCGCTGTACATTACATACATTTTTGTGTAGGTATTTATCATTTCTCAGAAAACTCATATTAGCTTTGCATCACACGACATCACTTTGTCAATTCACTATTTGATTTCCTATAAAGTTGGTTTCCAACGTGAAACACAAGCATGAGCTTTGTGTGATAAACCTCAATACATTAGCTAAATAGGTTTGAAATTCCGAATGGGTATCAACCATCGAGTAATAAATTGAGTCTAGGCTCTCGTCTAGTCAAAGTTTTCACATATAATGGGTCGGTTGTCGACGTAATGGTCTGTCTGCATTTAACTTGCTGGAGCTAAATTAACATCGAATATTAAGTCGAGCCATAAAGGTATTAAAAAGTTTTCAACGGTGCCATGCCATACATTGGAATTTAGGATATCTTAATAAGTTGAATGTTAATGTCTTTCGTTTAACTTTTTCAAAGAAAGAGGTCTCTGTAGTGCTATGCGGCGGTATGAGACGGCGCGTGATTTTCTGGCAGAATGTATATGAGCAACGCGGGGTACACAAGCGAAACTTTTTGCTGGTTCCACATAATCGCTCGGCTCCAGCCCTAACGTTGTCACTATGCAAATTCAGTGCTGGTACTAAATAAAACGTGCTTTTCATCTCATTCCACACTTAGCGCCTGTCAAGACGTGAAACTTAGTAAGCAAAAACTCTGTTTGGCGTTGCCTATAATTATTTTGTGATAGACCAAACTTGAAATTCGTAAAGAGTCATGGTGCAAGTTCTTACCTATTGTAAGATATATTACCTACTATTATACTTTAAGCGAACCTGCTTTAAGAGATCAATGTTCCGTTGAGTATCGAAAGAAACGGTTTTGTATGATCAAAGGTTGTTAAGATGACCAATAAATTGAAAAGAAACCTCAAGCAAAGGTACACTAGAATACCGATTCTCGTATTGATTGCGAACTATTGTGGATTGCTATTGTTACGTGCAAATCTGTTGCATTTCACTGTGCCCTACATTATGCGTAGTTTAACAAGAGTTTATACAGAAATAATCTTAGTGTATAGAAATGATCGTGTCGCTTCAGTTGTGGTTCTAAAGGTAGACTGAGTAGATTATATTCTGAATTTACAGCAAAAAATTCAAAACTCCACGCAATACTTATATAAGAATTAGCCAAATAATACAGAAGACATATATATGCACTTAAACAACCGCGTGTTTTTAGGGTTCCGTACCCAAAGGGTAAAACGGGAACCCTGTTACTAAGGCTCCGCCGTCTGTCAGTCTGTCTGTCACCAGGCTGTATCTCATGAACCGTGATAGTTAGACAGTTGAAATTTTCACAGATGATGTATTTCTATTGCCGCTATAACAACAAATACTAAAAAATAGAATAAAATAAATATTTAAGGGGGCTCCCATACAACAAATGTGATTTTTTTGCCGTTTTTAGAGATAATGGTACGGAACCCTTCGTGCGCGAGTCCGACTCGCACATGGCCGGTTTTTTTTTAATAAAATGAAAAGGCAACGAAACACTTATACATAATCAGAAAAACAATATACCTACATTGATACATTTTATTTTTATTGCGGATTGCTGCAAGAGGCAGAACCGCAATTAGTTACAATTTAACAAAAAAAATGCAATGCAGTCAGCACACCCTAAACTTTTGCATTAAAAGCGTACATTTAATGGTGGTCCTATTTCACACGCACCAGGAATCGTTTGTGGCCGGCCCGATGGCTTTATGCAACTATTTGACCTGCACTTTCCGTTTAATTGGTCGGCAATCATGTTAAGCTTGATGCGGTGCCGAGTTGCCGACTAATATTGAGTTTAATGTTGAATGTTCATGTGGGGTCGTCTATAGCCGTTGTTATGTAAAACAGCTCAGCTGTGTGCATCATTGCCAAATTAATTGGTACATACAGACAATGACTGTAAAATGGCCTGAACTACTTCGAGAAAAGGATGGTACGGCCGTGCCGCTTGTTGTTGCTCGACTTGGTGACAGATGTATCAATTCATTTCGGCAATGATTTACAGATACATTACAATCTGTCAAATTTCTTTAAAAAATTTTCAACTTTATCGTTAAAGCATAAGGTTCAAGGTTGATTGGGAAAATTTGACAGTTTCGGGTAGCTTGACCTACTGGCGTCTGTACATAGCTGAATGATCTCTAATGAATTCTACAATTTTAATTTTAACTATTTATTAGTGGCTTTTGTGGACAGGATATTAATTCAGATTTGTTACAGTTGTAATGGCAATCATGTCATTTAGTAAATAGGTTTTTACTTTTATTATTTTAGTCATATTTTTAATTTGTGAATGTGAGAACGTTGTAGGCTTCTGTAGATTTGTAGACTATTTTCTATTTTGTTAAGTACCTTGTAATTATTGACGGGCCTACACAGTCCTCCCATACCGCACGACACACAGACAGCACGGTTGGCGCAGTGGTTAAGTGATTGACTGCTGCGCTGCGTGTCGCGGGTTCGATTCCCGCACGGAACAAATATTTGTATGACCTATAAGTAGTTGTTCCGGGTCTGGGTGTTTGAGTATGTGAGTTTAAATGTTTGTAAACGCACCCACGATACAGGAGAAATTCCTAGTGTGGGGCAACGTTTTAAAAAAAAAAAAAAAAAAAAAAATACCTATTAACACAGTAATTTGAAAACATTGTAAAAGCCCATTATTTTTAAAAGAGTAACCGAGGAGTTTCTTGCCGACTCTTCTCCATAGGAAGCGACCAATTGGAACCGTGCACCTAGCTTCTGACGTTTCATAAGTGCCCATGTATTGATTTGATTTGATAGTTGCTCACTTGCATTTAAATGTATAATATAAAAAAAAACCGGCCAAGTGCGTATCGGATCACGCACAATAAAGGGTTCCGTAGTTGGGATGAATTTATCTCAAAAACGACATTGTAATTGAAAAACGTGTTCTACATCGATACACGTCATGGTCAATTCTCAAACTGCAAATGTATGTTGGTCGACTATTACTCGTTAATTTGTTTAGCCTACTTAGCTTTGATAGTTTTCCAATTAGATTCATATTACTGAATGTCACTCAACACTCAAGCATTACTTAAAACTAGATTCAAGCCATTTGATTGGTTGAAACTAGTTTTAAATAATGCTCGAGTCTTGAGTAAAGTTCTGTAATACGGACCTTAGTTTCGTTATGTAAACTGCCATATTTTCTTTCACATATCCTAAAACAACCATTTAGCTAGCAGGGGCCACTAGACTCTTGCAAAAATTGCCACTTTAAAGCTTAATATTACGCAAACGGATCCCCGAATCGAAAAACTGTTTCACAGCCCTGCAATATGGGATAGACAAGAAATAAAAATATCTTCCTCACTTTACGTACAAGGAGGTACCAAAATTTACCACTTTGTCGGCGTGATTAATATCAAACCCATGCCAAATTACGCTAAGCTTTCTAGTACTAAGAGTCTTCTGAGCTTAGCCGGGGATTGACTGACAGACAGATAGACGGACATGGCGAAACTGTAGGTAAGAGTTCCTTGTTGACTACGGAACCCTAAATTGCGTCAAACCATCATTGATTTGCTCAGCAATAGGCTATACACACATTACATGTTACTACAACATACTTATGTTGTGGCACGTGATGATCACAAGTACTTGCAGTGGCGAAAGGACCAAATAACACGATTCTTACCGGCTTCCCTTCGGAGGTTTGCATCAACAACTCTTTACTCTACCGCTATTGAAAAATGGCACAGTCAATAATGTCTACTATTGCCATAAAATATAGTTACACTACGGGTATTTTATTCACTATAACATTCAAACAACAAAAATGCCTATTTTTATTAGCTTTGAATTGAAATAACAAACAAAAAAGTTCTGTTTGTATAGTGATGCGTCTTTTCGGTTCTGCTACTGACGATATATGGTGTAAAAATTGAGTAAAGGAAAGACTTATTTTTATGTTAATTGATTAATTTTTACTTTATTGATAAGTAAGTAATTTAAACTGGGTTCGCTTCGGCTTCTCTCATACAAAAATTGACACCTCGCCGCTGCTTACTTGTGATCTTTCATGGCACGCCTATTCATAATTCAGTGTCCGAAACCTTGCCGCCGCTGGCAGGTCTCAGCTGGCTGCAGTTCCACAAGGGTTACCGGCTAGATCCTATTGTAACGGGCTATTCCGCAAAACATCCCGAGTTTGGCCCCCCGGTAATCTCGCTAATCCGCAGCAAACCGCACGTTCACAACTTCTAAATCTGATTTGACCCCTACAATAACTAGCTATATTTGTTCCAACGAAAACATACAGCTGTGTTAAGGGACAAAGCTTCATTGCCATATTAAAGTAGATCGGAAGGATGGGAAGACGCATGATTTTCAATTTAATATTTGCCGTAGTAAGCCGTATATGAGATGTGATAAGAATATTGAATGCTTTTTGTAGCCATAATAGTTCCGTGACATAAAATCACGTTCAGGAGTTTAAATTGTACCTTTTCAAGGAAACGAGCTTTCTTTACGTCGTTCATATTATGATAATCCTACCAGTAATAATAGGAAGCCTCGAACCGAGTCGCTTTTCTAGCCTCTTAAATGATGATACAGTATACACTTATTGGTTTTTGGGGAACCCTATTACTAAGGCTCCACCGTCAGTCTGTCTGTCTGTCTGTATGTCTGTATGTCTGTCTGTCTGTTTGTCTGTCTGTCCGTCTGTCTGTCTGTCCGTCTGTCTGTCTGTCCGTCTGTCACCAGGCTGTATCTCATGAACCGTGATAGTTACACAGTTTAAATTTTCACAGATGATGTATTTCTGTTGCCGCCATAGCAACAAATACTAAAAACCAGAATAACATTTAAGGGGGCTCCCATACAACAAACGTGATGTTTTTGCCGTTTTTATAGATAACTAGCTGCGGCCCGCGGTTTCACCCGCGTAAGTCTCGATCCCGTGGGAATATCGGCATAAAAAGTAGCCTATGTCTTAATCCAGGGTGTCAGTTACCTCCATACAAAATTTTATCAAAATTGTTCCAGCCATTTGAGCGTGAAGAAGTAACAAACATACACACACACACACACACTCACAAACTTTCGCCTTTATAATATAAGTGTGATGGTACGGAACCCTTTGTGTGCGAGTCAGACTCGCACTTGGCCGGTTTTTATGTCCTAGATAGAACATGGTAGCGGCGACAGCAGAGTTAATTTTCAATCACTCTTAGTATGTGCACAGGACTGTCTTAGTTGTTGCTAAGTGGTGTCTCCATTTAATAGCTTACATTACGATCGACATCACCACCAAACGGTAATAACTGTAATTGTTGTGTTACCTGTCATAGTTTGGCATTAATTACGAGTAGGGTTCCCGCGGAGGGTAAGCATGTACTCTTGACAAGGGACCTTAATAACGGTCATGAAATTAAATTCTGAACTGTGTCGTTTTAGTTTCAAGGTACGAACTTATTTTACTGCAGTTGTATACGTTTTATTGGTATTGTTCTTAAAAAAAAAATACCAATGTGGATTTAATAAATTCATTTTTTATGACTGAAAATATCTTTTAAAAACTCCTTAGGAAGACATCCCTACATGATTTTGGTAGATATATATCTTCGTATAGGTAATTATGTAGGAAAGCTAATGAAGTTTGTCAGACAGAGGAGTAGGTATAGGTACCTGTCTACAAGCGGTCCCATTAAATTCGATTACGTAGCCCTTAAGGATGTAGGTGGATGAATAAACTTAAGCGAAACAGATGAGTACCTAAATATGCTAAGTAGGCAGGTATGAACCCAATCAAGTAATTATTGTAGTCACTAAGCGTAGTACATAAGCAAACAACCAGACTTTAAACGAGAAACATTTTTAAAACACAGTAATTTATGTATTTCAGCTATGAATACTATCTGAATGCAAAGTTCGATCTAAGCCGTACACGCTTAATCCTGGTTAGCATACAAAAAGCACGTATCTAGTGTTTGTGTTCCGACACATGTAGGTATACCGAAGTAACACCACCTGTACACAATGGCCGATCCTGGCCTCACTTCAAACTAGTACTTAGACAGACCTCTTGTACACGAATTGAGCGATGGCCGCTCAAGTGTGACCTAAGTGGCAGTTGTGTACAGAAGGCATAATATACGTTCAGCGGCTCTGAGAATTATCCCAGACACACACAGACAACACATTTCAGAGACAATGTGTGCAGTGTATAAGCCTGTACCCACTCTAGCACATCTCAAGCAAAACTTTTTGTGTGTCTCTTTTAACGAATCTCAAGTTAGTAGGCACGTTTCGCATCAAATACATAGCATTGCTCCCGTACCACCAACACATGTTCCGCTACTTCAAAGCAAATTGATTACTGCATTATGTAGCCATTCATTCTGTGATGGGTTCCAAAATGGTTTATTCAGCAATCAATCTTATTAATCTCACTGAGGGACCAACAGTCGTTAAAGACTCCAAGCACCTCACACGTTATTCGGGACACATAATCTGGGATCCCAAACGGATGATATTCGCTCAATCGCTTTGTCCCAAATGGAGAAAAACCGAAATCAGGGTCGTTAATACGCTCAACTCGAACATTTGTCTAAATACGAGTATCTAAGTAATAGCCCCACTGTATAAGTTACTCACGCATTTTGACGACCTTCTAACGTTTGACCCAGTTTGCTGAACACTTATCTTGTAAATCTTTTAACCAAAAAGAGAAAAATTGTAATTACTTTATTTATCATGAATCAGGTACTCTACAAATATAATTTGGAAGCTCTTAAAAGCGCAAAGTAAGATTGAACATTTCAGGCGTTCATTCCTTACGTGCTGTAGGATTTATACCTTTAAGTACATTGCAAGCAGTATTTTGTATCTACTTGTTTTTTCTCGAATACGATTTTAGCCACGTCGACTCTAAAATTGATAAGAAGACTGATATAATATTATATGGTTAAAATTTTTGCTGGCCAGACACAACAGAACAAAGACTTTAATAAATAAATAAAAATCTTTATTGCCGACCACATGATCCATAAAAAACACATAAAAATATAATAGTTACTTAATATTAAAAATACAATAAAATGGCATACCAACAAACTCATGCCTTTCTTAAAATTTACGCAGCTATTTCCATTATTTATTTTTATTTTTATATTGACTTTGAGTGAAACCGCCTTTTTGAAGGATCGAACATTGAGCATTTCCCACTGCGTGTTTTTAATTTCAGACTATTTAGTCTGCGTTTTCCCCATGTTTTTTATCGACGTTGGTCTATGAAAGTGCTGTAAGTTTGACAAAAGGCTATAAGGTTAGGTCGGTAAAGTTTGAAATAGGATAACTACCAACCAAAATAATAATGTAGATACGTAGAGATAAACTACGATAGAGGCTCTTACACACTCACGCGATATCGCGGACGCGACAGGCACCGACAAAGACAATTCCTTTGTCGGTGCATGTCGCGCCCGCGATATCGCGTGAGTGTGTAAGAGCCTTAACAGGGCTCACCCCCCCAAATTACTGTTTCAATGTGTGTAGTCACATCCTTACGAAAGTGTTTGTAGGTATGTAGTTGGAAGTACTCGTAATATAATATATCACTTATTACCAGATTTGTTGCGTACAAATACTTTCAAACGTTTTGAATTTTGGTGGGGCGGGCCATATTATCGTTGTTAAGGGTCTATACTACCTCACTATCTCGGTCGCGCACTATGCCCGCGGTCACGCGAGCAAGCGAGACAGGGTGGCAGGGAGAAGACTATAATGCACCGATAGTTTAGTTTATTTCTTTTTACGGTGAAACTAATGGTAATTAAAAAAAAAAACATAAGACCTGCTATAAAGTTAGTTCAGTTAATATGCAAAGTTTCATTATCTAATTTGAAGTATTTTACTTAATACCAGCGGTTTATTGTACGGTTTGGAGATAACTTTAGATTTTTTCCCGAACAATAAAATATAATGGAACCGTGTTTTCGTTAAACCTGGGACTTAACATTAATCCTCAACTTTACCATATATTTATTTCAAAATGAATGCTGCAGTATTTTCGACATAACGGAGGATCATGCTAAGCCATTTGAGGGCAGGCTCTTAATCTCTACTACTGATAAGAGATTAAAAGAAACCAAAAGAAGGAAGGGTATTAAAGATTACCTCCATCCAGCATTGCGACAGACTCATCATCACGATCATCATCATTGCGACAGCGACTCATCATGATCATAATCATGCTCCTGCCCTTATCCCAATTTATTTGGGGTCGGCGCAACATGTCTTTTTCTTCCATAGAGACTAATAAAAGATATTAAATATTTTTCTCAAACATTATTTTGACAACCTTCTTCGAGATAAATCAAAATTGCTGTACTGGCCAAATACATGCGAGCAGCGGCCACCAAAAGTTGTATCAAAATTCATATCTATCGTAGTTTATCGGCCAAATAAATTACATAGTAAACTCATATCTATGGTGTAAATTAAAAATGGAACGATCTTTTACTCTGAAAGTGACTACGAAACATGGCAACCAAGGAGGTAACTTATCAAAGGTTTAATTAAATTTAGAATTGGCTGAACAGCTTTCTATTGGCAAGCCAATTCTAAACTTTGAAAAAAAAACAAATGAACATAATATTGGCGCGTGAAAAATGATCCTCATTGAATCTGGAATTTATAAATAATTTAGTTAGTTTGAATTTCCGCGCATTATTTGAGAAAAGCACTATACAAGCCTTGGCCGCAATCAGGCATTGATGGACTCACGTATATGTGCTTAGGCATCGGCCCACATTTACACGTTTGTCCATCAATGCCTCTTTTGCTGGCTGCCGCAGTAATGTACTATTAAGCGATATTAAATTAGAATCCAAATAAACGAGAATTGTATCAAGTGTTCATTAGTAACTGTAGGGTCTATACTTTGAAGTTATAACAACTGCAACAAGCTTTTAATCTTTGTGTCTGCTTTCAAATAAAACTTTTTTCCAATTACTTTCTACTGAGAGTAATTGAATTGCCTTGGCTGCAAATTGCAGCACACTAATATTTTCTTATATTTTTATTACCAAGGTATTTCATATTTTTCCTATTTACAAAACAAGACGTTCTGAAAAATAAAATCGATGGTTTTATAATAAATTCACTATGTTGGTCACATTTCTAATTATTATGAATGTTATAAAACGTTTTAAGTGTATAGAAGAAAATAAATTTTCGTGTTATGAAATACAACGTGCCGCTACAATGGCGACATTAATTAAACACATGGGTAGGGTAGGCCAGTGATCATGAAAAAAATATAATAAGATAAAATAATTCGTACATTGAAAAATTTAAATTTTCAAACAAACTAAATAATAAAGCTCTCTCTTTCCTTCAATTCACCTACTTTTTGCACGTTATTCGTTTAATTTCATTGATCCATGACCCCCCGCAAATAACCTCTGCGCTTCAGATCTTTAAATACAGGTTGCTCCAAAATGCTATTTTAGAAAATAGTTAATAAATGAATAAATAATAACGTTTAATGAAATTAAAATATTTTCATAAATAGAATACGCGAAACCGTATAGGTGTATTAAATTAATGTCGCCATAAAGCGGCACGCTGTATATACACATCGTACTTTACAATTTTATTTACAGTGTCTACTACGTGTGCATGTATGTAGGTACATAAAACTACAATGCTGTTTTATTTTCTTGCCGCAAGCATATCTTTTGGCCCAAGAAACTTATTGTGGTTTCATCTTGATCCCTGATTTCCCCCGAGACAGACTGAAATTCACTGCTTAGAGTCAATTGTGGTCAGTGCAGTGAAATACGGGTCAGTAACCTGTGAACTGGACCATTATGATAAGAATAAAATTATTGAGGTACGAAAGCAACTCTAATAGTACCAAAATCACATCTCCTGCAAAATATTTGTTAATTAAGGGCTTCCCTGTTCAAGTGACACGATGAGATCATGGTTTAAACTTGATTGTGTTTGTCGAACGGTTGAGGTACGTTCACAGCTTCCCCCACCCTAACTTGACTCAATTCTCTTTCAGACCACTTCCTTTTCTCACAAGAAATATCTCTCGATTTTACATAAGCCGTAAATCCCAGATTATTCACAAGCAAACAAATAAGTATACTACATCCGCTTAAAACATGTTGAAATGAGTTATTTAAACAAAGCAACTCAAAATAAGTATTTTAAAATTAAAACTTTGTAAAACAAACAACAAAGTGTATGATTTGTTAGAACAGGGCGGCTGTTTTATAATTTACCTGGTTACGCCGTGCCTGTGGGGCGGAAAGCATTCCAGTAAGCTTCCCAGATGGATCTTAGCCGGCTATGTACAGAAAATAACTGAATATGTGATGTATTTAATTAAGCAAATTTGATTGAAAACTATACAGACTTATGATTTAGTTAGTAGGTACCGTCCGTGAGCCTAATAGTGATCTATTATTTTACGTAGATCTGTAAATATAGGTTAGAGCACAAGGAGATTGTGGCAACAAGAAACCAGCTGCCGATAATGGTATTGTAACATATACGTCTGCTATGTCGACGAAGACACGGCCGTCCACCCCACGCCACACAATATAACGAAACGAAAAGAAAAACTTTTTTCCATTTATAGCACATGAACACACAAGCCTTCATGGAAAACTTGTTTCAGCTTTGAGATACGTATACGTATCACACTCATATCTACCCTCACGTAATGGCGAGGGGAAATAGGAAACTTTCACGAATTTGTAAAATTCCTAGAAGAATTCTGTAAAATAAAATAGAATCCCGATGGAGCTGTCCCGGAATTTTTCGCTAAACCCAAAAGCGGCTTGTTCATACATGAATAAATACAATAAAGTGGAATGCATAAAAACGTTATTCAAACTCTTATATTATCATGTCCTTTCGTGATCCACAATTTTCCGGTAGAATTGTTTTACACGTTTCGTTCTCTTTCAGAAAACTTCATCACCAGACAAAACAATGCTCATAAAAAAAATATTTCTACTATTTTTACGATTTTGGAACAGAATATGAAACACCTTAAAATGTAGACTTGAGTGAGGAATGCAGCGACTCGCTTCGTTACCAGTCTAGTGTTTTTGCAGAGGACGGAAAAAATTAAAGTGTAGTGTCGCGACAGCTATAGTTTCGACACTCCGCTTTCGTCTGTATGTGGCTTTGTTCATAATTCCTCATGTTTTAAATTTAAAATTACAACGGAGAGCTTTAGAGCAGTAGAGTACCTAATGGCTAGAGCCTTCTCTCCCGCCCACGTTTCTGCAAGGAACAGTCTTGTGTTAAAACTTTAAAACACTTAGAACTATTTCTCGTGTACACACATTGTACTCGGTATACGAACGCTGTAAGTTGTTCTAGTCAGTAATAACTTAATAAGTTACTAAAAGATTTTGTAATATGAAAACACAATATCCACGGAGTGGCGTCTTGTGAGTATTCTGACCCTAGACTCTTCATACAAATGTTATTTTGTCCGCATATCGAACCAAGCCGAAGAAAATATGCCTACTTTATATCCATATAAATAAAACGCCGGGAAATAGTATCTCTTTTCAATAAGAATTTTGTTGGCTTCTATGAGTTGAGAATTTTCCAGAGGAGTACTTTAACTTACTCTTAGCGACGATATAACTTTGTCAAAAGTAGCTTTTTTCTTTTCCATGTATGGTTTTATTTAGGTATGCAAAGTGTTATATGTAAATAAATATTTGTTTTATACTTTCCCTTCGCAATATTGCCAACTCATTTGATATAGAAAATGGCCAAATTATAACATTGTGTGTCTAGTTATATCCCTGTTTTCATTAAAGGTTTATGACCATGGAGTTTTTTGACTTTTCGTCGAATCAACCAGCCGTAGGTAATAGATATTTAACCGCATGCACATGCGGTTAAATATGTATTTTAAGTTTCTTACCGCTAAAAATCAGAGCGTCATTACTTACCTATACTTACCGAATATTTTAAGTGGGTAAGACAAAAATGTATTCTACTGCAGTAAAAAATGTAGGTCGGTACCTATTAGTTTCTGGCTAAACTCCTGGATATCCGCGCTCATGGCAACCAACTAAAGTTATTTGCGATTGCAGCATATACGATTGACATTTGAAACTAGTACTTGTATGTATACACAGGCACGTTCTCCATATTCAATTTACTCCTGACAATTCATATGAATGAACGCAATGCCAATGGTGTGAATAAAAAGATAAATAAAATCAATTCCAAAATATAGAAGTATTTTATCAATGTTTTTATAGACAGATTTTATTGCCATGTTTCGTGTTTCGTAAACCAATCGTCTAAGAAAATAAATAACGTAGACTCATGTATGTACAAGTTCACACAGTTCACCTTAACGAGTATTACACAAAGGCACGTAACCGCATCAGCTAAATGTTTGAACGAACGTAGAAACTTCACGCCGGGACTATCGCGAGACTTCGGACTGACCGACTACACTAGTATTTATAATTAACGCACATGGAGGCACTGTTAAATCTCAAATTTTCGTTAATTATAACGTAATTAAATTAACTTGGGGAAGAGCCAATTTACATTTGAATACTTCACAATTTCAGGGACAGATCCTGTCAAATCTGACTGAGTCCGATTAACTTCGGATTTTGTCATTCCAATATTTGAAGTACAAGTAAACACAAACAGTTCATAAAGTGTTTAAATCTGCTTTCAAAGTGTTTTTGTATCATTAATTTATACAGCTTTTAACCCTGTTAGTTTCGTGAAAACAGACCTCCCTACCTATGTTTTTAGACATTTTACGGATTAGAGATTTTTAGGAGCAAAAAATCGTCCCGCCAGGGTCTTATCTCCCTAAAAAATCGTTTTCAGGCTCCTTCACATCTGTCAGTAGCTACTGGGGCAAGTCCCGGCACACCAGAAGGGACTTTTCTAAGTTATTAGTGCCCTTTGAATGAAGTATCAAAATATTTCAAGACACGTAGGTATACTAATTCGGAGACGCGAACATTTAGAACGTACGTCATCATTATGTTTTCACGTAACGTGGTTACATTGTAACAAATTAGCGGCGACTTTCCACTAAGACTCATCGACTTAACGAACGTTTCAGTAATTCATTAGTTACATATAAATTTAGCTTAGCAAGATGGATTCACTTTAATGTTCAGAGCCCTTTAATGTTAATGTAATTGTGGTATTCGTACGTGCACTTGTAACGTATTCGTATGCTTCATATATGCATTATGCAGGCTTCCGGAGCTCGGACTCTCTGATGGCATTACTGTACTCACATATTATACTCGGCAAATGTTCTGCGGAAAATGAAATTGTAGTTAGATGCAAACCTACGAACCGCACCAGAAATGAAGGATTTCTTTTTGCTTCACCCCTTGACATATATTTAATTAAATCGTGGGATAAATGTACCTGAAAATACACTTAAAAAAGAAAGAATTAAAGAATCAGGCACCATGTAGGTAATATAAAACAGGTTTTCAGTGGTTCTTAATGGATTTGCAAATGTGCTACGAATATAAGTTTATTTTTCAACTACATTATTCTGGTTATGCGGCCTGCGTCTATAGAAAGTCACGTAGTTTATTACTAATATTCTATTATGGATGTCAGTGTGTAAAACTCTAACATTCACCTCCTATCAAACAATTGAAGGCACTTTATTCTTCTACGTCTTCTGAATCGGTCTCTCTAAGGCCCGTATTTATAGAACGTTATTCAGTACTCAAGCATTTCTTAAGACTAGATTCAAGCCATTGGATTGGTTGAATTTAGTCTTAAGTAATACTTGAATACTGACTAAGAGCGGGAGAAGTTATTTGATAATTTCACACCCAAAAAAATACGGTCTACGATTGTGAAACGTCAAAATAAGGCAAGTTAATAAATATGTCCGTCATAATCAACTTGCTTAATTTTGACGTTTGAAAACACTGCACCACAAAATGTAACTTTCTTATTTTAAATCCAGCCAGCATTGTTTCCTACTACACTGTTCTACCCATCTCTCTGGGTGATGATTATTATGGCTTCCACTCAACACGAAATAAGGAGTCCATTTTCCAGCTTATTCGACATAGTGGTTATAAATATTTTTGATGGAAAACTGGAATCAATGGATAAATTCTCAAAGAGAATTTTTTTTTTTTTTCTATTAAAATATCTTGTAATACGCTTACACCAGGGTATTGACCCGATTTTCTAAAGTATATTCATAGATATTTTGAGTCCATAGTACAGTATCCTAATTTCTCTTCTTCTGCCTAGTCTTTTCCCAAGGTTTTAAGCACCAAACCGTTTATTACTACATATTCGTTAATTTTTGTTTTAAAATGATTGTTTATTTTCTGACAAAATCATACCCCGTGTCCTAACCAAATGTGATCGTCGCACGCTCACGCGATCGACGCGGTCGTTTGTATGAAATATAACAAATTATAATTATAACAGACTTGATTCAATTGATCGCGCGACTATGTCATATTCATACAAAGTAGCACGACCATCGCCGATCGTGTACTCGCGCGACAATCGGTTTTAGTTAAGACGCTGACAACAGCCAAACCGCGGTCACTGTCAGACTGCATACAAAAGAAAGAGAAGCGCGATGACACAACGCTTGTAATTTATTGCAAAATATGAAGCAATTATCTATTTACTCAAAAATTAATTTGAGTAATAGAAAATAAAAATAAAACCAAGTTCTGCATACAAATAAGACGTTCTTGTTTTAATTAAATACCAACCGTACGTTGATATTTAATACAGATATTTTGGATTGAAACTCAAAGTAAAGGGTTAGTTTACCGTTAATTTGTATCCAGATTTTTTTTCTAAACGTGTTTTGGTAACAACCAAGTTCTGAGAAATATGTTCAAGAATAACATTTTTTTTTTCCGCTACCACAAACTATATAGATTTCGCAATTTTTTTGTTTAAGACAAGCCTACTTTTATCATTTGCCTCTTGTCAGCGCTTTAAGACGCGATCATAGAGGTGTGTTATTGACTTTAGAACACAATCCGATATTTCTGTTTATGAACAAAAAAAGAACAATCAATAACACTAAGTACTAAGTTTGAACTTCCTTGCAACAACGTTTAGTCGTGTTTGTGAACATTTAAAGTTCGCGATATTTTCTCCTTAAACTTTTAACTACATGCTTAACACCCCACGTTATAAGAAATCTTTCGTTCGTGTATTATATAAGGTAAGGCTGAGGTTAACTTCCGTGTACAGTTAGTTAGTAGCAAACTATGAAAAGTTGAAATAAGTATTGTACTACTTGTTTTGTAGTATTTGTTAGGGTTCCGTACCAAAATAGTTAAAAGGAACCCTTACGGTGAGGCTAAGTCTGTCTGTCTGTCACAGCTGGATATCTGAAGAACTACTAATGCTATCAACTTAAAATTTGGAATAGTTTTAGATGACGTTTACCCAACTATTTTGCAACAGGGCCTGAAAAGGGGTCTTAAAAGTTCGAATTGAGTCTACTAGGGCATGTGGGGTATCAAATGAAAGAGCAATGTTTGCACATTCTCAAACATTTTTAGGCATCATAGTTTTCGACTTTTGATGAAAAATGTAAAAAAAACTATTTTTTTAGGCATTTTTTTTAGTTATCTCCGAAGTTTGCATAGAGAAAAATCTGAAATTATTCTATGTGATAGAAGTTTATTTAAAGCTTACTAAATAAAACGTTGTCTCTAAATAGCACAATGTTTTAGAAATAATCAACATCATATATTCTTACGGAACCCTCGGTGCGCTCTTAACCGGCTTTTTTTTTAATTTACCATCAAGAGTTTTCATGAAAGGCAGCCAGTCAAACATCAAAGCTAGTTGATTTACAACCATGAGAATAATATATATTTTTTTCATTTCCCCTCACTATTTGATGAATGTGTGGTTGTACTATATCACGTTGGTGTCGTTCAGTAGGCAGATCTGACGCCCCTAATATCGACTTCATTTTCCAGCAGACTGACTTACTTATTTTATGTGAAAATGTTACTTTTCTCAAGTTATTACATCAATATTTTATTACCTTAAGTTAATTACCTTTTCGTGGTAATAATTTTCACTTCTGAACCTTTTATTATTCAATTATTTGTACAATACCTACGTTACCGTTACCAAACCAAACTTATAATGAGGAAAGTTTTGTTAGTTAGGGATACACATAAAAAGGTTTGGCTACACCCTACTGAATAGCCTATGACCGTGTGAATACTGTTCATGGAACACTATTGGTACCAAACGAGTCATGTCGTGATTATCAAATAGCTATAATATTAATCGCATTAAAAAGAAACTCATCAAAACATCATCCCATCAAAATTAAACTAATTAAAAATATGATAATGAACTCGATCACATAAAATATTAAGTAAAAATATGTAAAAAAAAAAAAAATCTAATAACCCTTTGCACACTCCAGTCTTCGTTATTCACGGACGACTGGCTCCATAGCGTCTGTTTAATTAAATATTTCAATAACGCAGTAACAGGAAAGCATCTGAACATATAATTATAGGAAAAACATCCTTCAGGAATAACGATTTTTCTCAAAATAATGATAGAAATTATGTGCATTATATATTTTCTCCGAACTCATGCCTACTTGTTAGTAGGAATTTACTCAGAGACAATGTGGATATCCACAATTGGTTTAAATAATAATTAAATTAAATCTCTAGCTTTGGTATTTCCATACATATTTTGCAGTTGATTGGACAAATTAATTTCAATGTGTATGGTTATCATTGGAAATCCAGAACAGAAACGTAGCATGCGGTATGTATGTTCTCTGCCGACTTCATTGAGCCAACCGCATCGCAGAAGCTCTTTAGTGGAATCAGTATAGACGGGTAGTACGCAGATGGGTAGGGAATGATCTCTATGTACGGAAGAGAAATAAAAAAAGAAGAAAGAAAATACGTTGCGAAGAGCGAAGAACGTGGAAGAACGTGAAGTCGAAGAGCGTGGTTTAGGGTACGGCATGCGAAACTTGCTGGAGTATTCAACGTTGCACGGTGGAGCCCGTATTTAGGAGTGGTTGGACCAAATTCTTTTTTGGACTTTTCCGTAACTATTGTTTGTCGAGATGATTTACATGATTAAAACCTCGAAAGAACCACTTTTGAGCGAACGAAGACCATTCAAAGTTTTGTTAATTTTCATAGTTCCTGTTTTCGGAGTGGGTGTGGCATGGTTGGATGTGGGTAGGGTAGGCATTATTATATTATGTACCTATCGTATGATTTAAAATAAGTAGTTAAGTTTTATAGAGATCACATCAAAACAAACGAGCAATTTTAGCATGTTTTCTTTTGAATTTAAACAAGCAAGTACGGGCAAAGTTTAACAAATAGGGTTCATTTCTTAGGTTCACTTAGAACCATTGGTGGCACCTAGTCGACTTTGTTGTAAGCATACTATAATAAATCACTGCAACAGTTCATTATCTATCTCTTTCATACTCGCTCAAGGAATACGATAATAGCTTAATTGGTTGTAATAAAAAATAAGCCAATATATAATTAAAAATTCTTCGGAACTTGCAGTCTTCAACGTGAAACATCCATAAACCACACCGAACATACTGACATCAGAATAAAAGCAAGAAACATATATGTACTACATACTTACATGCAGTTTTCAATCCTAACTATATATACTTATGTCGAGGAGCTTGTGGCTAAATAATAACTGCCGCACGGGTCGATCGATCAGGTTAAGCTACGCTTACCGCGGTTGGTCCGCTGACAACCAGTCGTTCCAAGGGATATCGTGTTACCCAGTAACTGGGTTGTGGAGGTCAGATAGGCAGTCGCTCCATGTAAAATACTAGTATTCAGCTGCATCCGGTTAGACTGGAAGCCCACCCCAACATATTTGGGAAAAGGCTAGGCAGATCATGATATACTTATGTCACCGTACGATTGAAAGCACAGTTAGTTTAAAATCTATCTAGCGATATTATAAATTATCGAAAAATTGTAAAGTGTTATAAAATTTTAGAACGCATTCATTTTCGGTAGTTTCTAATCTATCAATCTCAAATCGTCAAATTGTGAACGAACTTGCACTTATCGATATGGTTCACAATCTGCCCGATTTTATCATTTTGTGAACCGTCTCTGATTGGTAGGTCTTGGCGGTAGCCGAATTGGTCGCAGTAACTAAGTCAGGGCACCCCGACCAAATGAGTTAGGTTATGATAGAACTGTGACTCAGGGGATATAACACGATCTCCTACGAGGCGGCTTGTGTACTGGCTGGATCCCCGCCCTGGGACCTCGAGGCGAAAGTACTCGCGTCACTGTATCGGTGGCGCGAGGAAGCGAGGGCGCGGGGCGAGTGGCTGATTTGTCCAAGCATTTGTCTGGGTGTTGCCCTGTGCGTCGGCACCGCTGGCTTTAAGGTGAATCCGCAGCTCTAGCCCACGATTTTCAAATTTTCTTACGTTTTTTGCAATTTGCAGGTCAGTGCCAGCTTGTATCTTGATTAAAATAATAGGTTCGCGACTATAATAGATACGTATTTACAGAATTAAATTCATTATAATAATTAATACATGCGTCTAAGTTAGATTTGTTCCCCAATGTCATGATTTCATGAAAAAGTAATTCAATTGAACAAATCTAACTTCGAGAAGAATTTCGCGGATGACAGCTGCGGATTCACCTTAATGAAGTTTGCTTCGCGCTTGCCAGCTGTCGTCCTGCACCTTTGTTTTTACACACACACGACACACGTCCGACAGATGTTTGCAGGCTTTATCATTAATTTCCGTAGATATATTTCCATTGGACGGAATGCTTTTTGTGCATCATCATCATCATTTCAGCCGAAAGACGTCCACTGCTGGACATAGGCCTCCCCAAAGGGGAAGAGTTTGCCATAATCGCCACGCTTGACAGGCGGGTTGGCGATCGCAGTATGGTGTTAAAATACATAGAGAACGCTGCTGCCCATGCTCTAGTAAGTCCCTAAGTCACCTTTTACGATACCCACGGGAAGAAATAGGATGGTGCTATTATTTACGTCCGGCACCACCCGGTATCCTTTTTGTGCATAGAACATATTAATTGTTCTTCCAACATTCCGTAGTGCTTTTCTGAACACATCAATTCGAATCTCACCGAAGTCAAGGCAAAATACAGAAGCCAATTTTCATCTTCACAATAGGACTACTGACTTGTAGAAAACATAAATACGTATGGCATATTGAATAAAATGCTGAATACATATCATGTTTTACTAAAGTTTTTTGAGTGAACAACGTAAAATAAAAGGCAATATCTATCTATACTTATAGTTTACAACTCGGCCACTAAGGGGCCAGCGTTGAAAACTTCCCGATATTGAAATCAGATAAAGTTATTTTTATTGTGGCTCTATGGCTTCGTCGTGAATAGATTGTTTTGTTGGCTAAAACTTATAACATTTCGGCAAAATGTTACGTACATGTCTTTGAGTTTTGTAAACTATTTCTATACGCTGTTTCGGTTACAGTTCTGTTTGTATTTCTGTGTTAGTACTGTTTTTTACCAAGCATGTAACGTTATGTAAACAAACCTTAATTGAACAAAATAGTTCATAGAGGTTTTTTGGAATATATCTGAGAGAGTTAACATGGAAATTATAACTATGCGGCTACCACAATAAACTATTTAGCATTTCCAACACTTTACAAATAAAAGAGTAAAGCTTTATTTGCATGTTTAAAATCCCGACGCTCAAAATGCTGTAATAAATTAAAAAGCTTTGCAGATCGTCGGTGTTTAAGCGGTACTTTTAATATACCTATCTAAATACCTAATTAAAAGTTTAAGACGCATTGTTCTTGCTACTGCAGGTTGCACACAAGAGCTTGTACGGACCGTAAAACTAAATCTCAATTTGAAGAAAGTTTACTTGCCAATATTCGAGATACTTGTGTGTTTCGGCTAATGCGTTAGATGCTGGATATCGCCGAGACTAGGCGGTTGCCAAATGCCTGGTCACACACTCCGTCAATGCAGAGATCCTACTTGAGTACCTACCAATAGTTGCGGATTCGTTCAATCGACTTTCGCTTAAACCGACGACAGTTGTCGCGAAGAATGTGATTCGTTCTCGCTTCTAGTCAATGTTGATTCAAACTTAGGGCTGTGAGCATGATTATGTGCAGTGTTCTTCATAAAGTTGGCACTTCAATACCTAATGTTAAGTAAAAACATTTTTTTTTGTGACAAATAAAATTATTTTTCTTTCTTTCTTTCTTTCTTCTTTCTTTCTAAAATAAGGTCGCCAGTACGGGTGTAACTGTGTCAATAATTATGACAAGGCCTGTCTATATGTAGCGGCTAAAGATAAACACGGCTTTCTCAACATTTACCAGAGAGTGATAAAAAATCATTATGTCGTCAAACACGCCTGTTCATTAAAAAGTTACGTTCAAGTTAACCAGTTCGCACATCGGTGATCGTATTTTTACTTTGTGTCTGCGCTTGGCCGACCAAATAACAATAATATGAGCTGGATTTCATTAACGCGTCAACGTCAACAGATTTTGAACGAAAATTTGCGGTTGATTTAACGAACGCAGTTCGGTGAAAAGTCCTTTGTATTATACGAGTGAAAACGTGTCTTTATGAACTGAACACCTACAAAGCGAATACTTTTTTCTAAGGCGGTCGAATCATTTCTGCCTCGATTATGGCCCGTTGGAAAATAACATCTTACCTAGTTATTTGATAAACTCATGTTCAACGCACACAAATTCTTAGAAATCCTCTTTACGTAACTGCGTCTACATCTGTTATTATTTTCATTTTTACTTTATTTTTGTTTTTGATCTTTATGTTTCTATGAGTGTGTTTTTGTATAGTTTAATTTGTGATCTGTGCGAGTCCCAATAACTTCTTTCTTTCTTTCTTTACATTGAGTCTTAATATTTGTTCTTATCATTCTGTTTGAGAAAAGTAAATGAAACAATGTTCAAACGACCGTCCTACGCGATGTCGGTTTAAGTCAATTCGATGATAAATATACAAATCCGAGAACATCCCTATATTATATCTATTTATCTTTGTTGGGTCCTAAATTTAACCTGAGTACGAGTAGCTGTGGGATATGACGCCTCCGTTTCAAATGTCTGAGCACAAGGAGATTATAAATCTGTTCCGGATATCTAGTTGGTAATAATATGTCACACACACATTTGTTAGTGGCGAGCTCCTGGCGTAGCACTTTGCTAGTGTCGTCATTGAAATGTGTTAGGTCGGTGATGTATGGGGACACGTTTTAGCGGACAGCGATGCGATGTTAGCTATTAATATCATCCGCAGGTACCACTCTGAAACCGGTAACAATCCTGCCACTCTCTGGCATTTTACGTTATGTTTGTAGGCAACAGTAAATATTTTATTTTCATATAAAACTTTAGGTAATAACTTGTAATAGGACCGGACAATGGTGACAAAATGATGGGAAAATGAAAGTTGTATTGGTACAATAAGGAATATTATATACAAGGATCTTTGTAACGGCCCTACTAATATGATTTCAGTCCGGATACAAGCCAGTAACCACATTACTTTTACCAACGAAATATTTATAAAACCAAATAAAAGAGTTCTATGTTACATACACGAAAAGTTTCACATGAAAATATTATATCTTTGATCAAAGATCACGAACAGACGTAACGGGGGTGAAGGATAGAACAGTCTGAATGAATAGGCAAGCAGGGTTGTAAGCAGACAGAATGTTGTTAACTCCCTACGTTTTGATAAATATGGAGGTTCTAGGTGCGTTACGATCGTGACGTCAGCCCTGACATCGAACCTGCCGTTGAGCCAAACGGTCCAAACGATCTATGGGCGAGCCACCCGGAAAGGTTTCCACAAAACAGTTTTATTTTTGTTTTACAAATGGGCGCGGGCCGGGGGGGGGGGAGACACAAAAGATGGGTTATCCTAAGCTGCGTTCGTAAATCAGTGACAGTACAAGTGGTGTCAAATTATTGATCAACGCTTTTTCTCTTCTCTGTTTTATCATTTAATATTCAGTTAAAATCGTCGCCAAATTACTAACAAAACATTAATTTTAGTCTGTTTTTAGGGTTCCGCAGTCAACAAGGAACCCTTATAGTTTCGCCATGTCTGTCTGTCTGTTCCCAGCTTATCTCAGAGAATCTAAGTACTAGAAAGCTGTAATTTGGCATGGGTATACATATTAATCACACCGACAAAGTGGTAAAATAAAATGTAGTTTTTTTTTGTGTATTACGCTTGCACGTAAAGTGGGATGATATTTTAAAAATGAAAACCATTTTTCGAATCAGGGATCCGTTTGCGTAATATTAAGCTTTAGGGTACTCGCCCACGAGCGATTTTTTCGGCGATTTTTGTGTGAATGTATTTCTTTCTGACAAAAATCGCCGAAAAAATGGCTGTGGGCGAGCACCCTTAAACTGCAATTTTTTGTTAGAGTCAAAGTGTCTCCGCGCTAGCCAGCTAATTGGTTGTTTTTGGATATGTGAAAAGAACACGGCATTAGTATATATTTAACGAAATGAAAAGGAAAACTATCACAGCTAAGTAGGCTTTACAAGTTAACGAGTAATAGTCAACCAACTTACATTTGCAGTTGGAGAATTGACCGTGACGTAATGGGAGAACATGTTTTTCAACTAATACAATGTTAAGTTTACTAAAACTACGGAACCCTTCATTGTGCGTGGTCTGACACGCACTTGGCCGGTTTTAACATGTACCGGTCGCTTTTCACAAAATAGGAAGGCCGACTTGAAATAGAAACTGATATTATTGGATTGGAAAAGGTTAGTTTAGTTCGATTTAGGCTCGATTCTGTGTTCATTTATTCAAGACTGCATACCGTTCAATACCTATTTTTACTTGGCCTAGTTAAAACTTAGACTCGTGCTTGAAGTCTGAAATGGTTACCTAGATATCGAGGGTTTATTTCTTAAATTGTGGGTGATCATTTTGAGTTTCATTTTAAACCTCTTAACTGTCAGACTCAGATGGGTTCAATTTAAACGTGTTACAAGTGTACAAAGGACCTTTCTTTTTTCTAGACCCGACGAAAAATATAACAAAATGTGGCCATTACTGGGTTTTCCGGATTGAATGCTGACGCGGCTGTGAGACCGCAGTTATCGCCAAATGTGTGTTACTGTGTAAGTACGTACGTACAGCAGCGGTGGCAATATTAACAACTGTGCCCGTTTTTGATGATTTAGCTTGCTTTTTATGAGGTCATTAGGGTTTACATTTCAAATGTTTTTGAGTGAAATTATGTTACGGTAAAGCTACACCTACTTTAAGAAGTACCTAACAAAGGGCTCTGAAAATAAGACTATAATATTATTAAGTTAATTCTTGACAGTGAGCGAGGTCTTATATAAATTATTATAAAAATAAGACTTCTTTCTTGACATCAACCTTGTTCATGAAAGTCTTTAAAGCTAAGGGGCAGTTTATACTTTTTAGATTGGTAGGTAATTATCAGTCTTATTAATTATTACACACCATCCAAAATAAAAGAGCAAAGGTTTCGTCAAATACTTTCACTGATACACATTTGCATTAATACACAGATAACATGAGGATAAACGGAAAGGAAATATAATTTTAATTGAGTCGATACCACACAATTTTAATTGGTTTGCAAATTCAGATGGAATTGAACTATCAGCCTGCCGAACTTGGAAGCAAAAAATAAACCAATCAAAAAAATATCAACAGCAATCGGAAAAACTTACCTGGTGGCAGTGTGTGAAGTGGTAAAATGGAAACAACAAGGTTATATCTACCTATCTCATGAATTCTGAAATCGATCAACAAAGTGTGACGAGCCATATAAGTTTGTCGAGGTGTTTCCGGTAAACTGGTAGCCAAGTCGATTAAGCCACCTACCAACATAGCACGTTTTAACAACGCCTCATCAAAACTTGTGCATAATCTCATTTCTAGCTCGATTGCTTCTTACGGCGACATCACGCTTGTCTACAAACTACTTTAGGTGACGAGGAGGTTCGTAGGTGACGAGGAAGTGCGCTAAGAAGCTTCTGAAATGCGTTGAGGTATCCAGTGAGAGAGGAGTGTGCACAATTTCCCTGCCAACAAAGACATAGGCTGCAATATCATTATTTCCTTTTAAACCTTTGTTTTTGAGGTCTAAAATCTTTCATCTATCATATTTTCTGTGGGAGTGATTTCGTGAAAAGGGACGGAAGTGTGTAACAGGAAGTGACAGCTTGAGGATGGAATAAGTACTTTTTAATAGCATTGAATTAGTAATTTCTTTATAATGTCATGGAATTAGTGTACTCATGGGATTAGATAGATTGTATGTAGAGCGTGTCAAAGTTCGACTAGTGGGCGACCACTAATAATGAATAATTATTATTAGAATTAATATTTCAGTATTTAGCTTTTTTACATTTTGAGGTTAATTTCTGTCGCTGCTCAGTTGCTTATATTACCAAGGTGAGATGTCAGATGTCATCATATGCGACTACTGTAAGGCTCGCTCCTTTTTAGGGTTCCGTACCCAAAGGGTAAACCGGGAACCCTATTACTAAGGCTCCGCCGTCTGTCTGTCTGTCTGTCTGTCCGTCTGTCACCAGGCTGTATCTCATGATCCGTGATAGCTAGACAGTTGAAACTTTCACAGATGATGTATTTTTGTTGCCGCTATAGCAACAAATACTAAAAACCAGAATAACATAAATATTTAAGGGGGCTCCCATACAACAAACGTGATTTTTTTGCCGCTTTTAAAAGATAATGGTACGGAACCCTTCGTGCGCGAGTCCGACTCGCACTTGGCCGGTTTTTATGTTCTTAAATAATAACATCAGAATAAAAAAATAACTTTTAGAAGGAAATAGTACAACACACATACATTAGACGCTGAAGAAATGTGGGTGTACTATGTACTAATAGGTACCTTTGCCTAACCCTTCGGCGATTGCGGCGTGATGTTATGATAAGTGTTTTATATAAACCAAAAACACTTTCAAACATTGCTGGTTTACATCACGATACGTATTAATGAACTTAAATGTCCTACTTAATTGGTAGCGAATGTGGACAGATTAATATCTGCAAAGAGAGAGCCAACAATAAAATAATGAATGTGTGTAATAAATTGAGCTAGATGTTTAGTGGATAATTTATTGAACTGTAGTCCATGTACCTACTCCCGAACTCAATAACCTATTTTCAGTGAAAAACAGGTCGCTTTTGATGATAGACAGTATAATTCTATCTATCCTTGAATGACGTTCCACAATCATTGATATTTAACTAAAACAATAAGTAGGGTTCTCTACTTGGCCCTCCCGTGCGTTTCGTTACAACCAACATCACTTTAAAAAAAAAACCGGCCAAGTGCGAGTCGGACTCGCGCATGAAGGGTTCCGTACCATTATCTATAAAAACGGCAAAAAAGTCACGTTTTTTGTATGGGAACCCCCTTAAATATTTGTTTTATTTTAATTAAATTATTTATTCTTAAAGTGAACATATAACTAAATACTCTGTGAATGTTTCAAGCGTCTACCTGTTGCCATTATCAATATCGAGCAAAAACGAGCAAAAAAAACACGTTTCGGGGAGCCCCCTTAAATATTTATTTTATTCTGTTTTTTAGTATTTGTTGTTATAGCGGCAACAGAAATACATCATCTGTGAAAATTTCAACTGTCTAACTATCACGGTTTATGAGATACAGCCTGGTGACAGACGGACAGACAGACAGACAGACAGTAGGCGGAGGCTCAGTAATAGGGTTCCCGTTTTACCCTTTGGGTACGGAACCCTAACAACGTGTATAATTAGCCTTATTATAAAACTTCTTTGTTTCTTAATTTTAAATAAATGACTGGATTAAGATATAATTTATTTTAAATTAAAACTCTATAAGTAAGTAGTTCATAGTAGTACATGATACAAAATTTTACTGCATTTTGCTAAACAAATAGTTAACGGTTTGACAAACAGTTTGACATAAGAAACACCACACCTTGATAAGGCTATTAGAGGATTATATTTCGGTGATTTTGGTTAAATTATTCACTGCTGTTTTATTTAAATTGATAAGAACGTAATTTGCTCATATTATGGTCGATGCGGCATTTATAGGTTAGTAGGTACTCTGTGAACTAAGTGATTGGACCCCAAAATCACTTTCCGAGTTGATTAATTCTGTTACCATTTCAAAATCACCTCCGGATAACGTACTTTCACTTGAATTGGACATATGATTTTATATGATTATTAATTATAAAGTGTTATTTTTATAAGTAAGTTTATCCCTAGGCTTACTTAAATACGTTTATCCCTGCAATTCGGGGAATATACCAATCTGTCTGTGTCTGTGTATCTTTAGTAACTGTCCTGTCTAACAAATAGCTGTCAACAGTTTATTGGGACGCTGCTTTGGCATTTTCATACAAATAACTATCCGTAGTAAGCGATACACTCTCCCATCATCGTGGGCCGGTAAAATTCCATAATGTCTGATAGATTATTGGGATGTTAAACCATCGATAGATAGATTTTTCTGTCTCCAGCAAGCCAAAACTGGTGATAGAGAGGTTATTGGGTTCTGCCGTTAAACAAATTGCTTTGTATCTATATTCCTGTCTGTTTAGTATTTATCTGGGAGTCTGCTCAACTATCGTATAACAATGCATCGAGCGGTGTAAATGATGCCAATTTGTTATCACAACAAGGCTTCCCCGCGACTCCGGCCGCGTAATAACGAGGCGTGTTTAACTTCAGTCAACTTGTGAGTCGTTTGTATTTACTTCTGATAGTTTACGAAATATATCGTCAAAAAAGTTCGAGCATTTAGTAGCTATTTTTGATGTTTTTCACGGCACTAGGCATTTAAAAATACTTACAGTTTAGACTTAATAAAATGATTGATTTATTCTTTTTTTTTGTGCCGAGTTTTTTAAGAATATTTAGAATGATACTTACAGAATATGATAATAAATCTTCATAGAACAGATAATTTGCATAATGCATTTTGAACTGCTTTTGCAACTGTTTAGAGGATATCAGGATATATTCAAAGTTAAAGAATATATACTCTATCCTACTTATGTTATGATTGTGTAACAATGAAAATATTTATGCTACTGAGTCGTAGGTTCCTCGTACGATTTTTGTCACTATTTATTGGTTTATTTTTCTTATGTAAGTCAAATAAGTGAACTAGGAATATAAACAGCGACCCGGACCCGATCATCGTGCCCACTTTCGAGATGAGCGCTACTAGAACCACAAATATTTTCCTTTACCCCTGACAATTTGTTCGCACTTTGTGGTAACAGTTATTTTCCAGGGAGGTAAGACTACTATATTACCTATCTGCAGGGGACCACAAGTTTCTATCGCCATTTGTACTGCAATGATAAACAGCTACGTGTCATCGCTACGCATCACCTAGATTAAAAAAATGACAATAGATAGGTATAATAAAAACCATAGTATCCAATTCGTAATATTTTTTTTTGTCTGTCTTTTATGGTTATTTTTTTTTTCTTATTCGTTTGTGTATATTTTTATTATTCATTGGTTGTGTAATTTACTTTGTTTTCTTTGTATGATTTTCGTGTTTAATATTTTGATTTATTTTAATGTTATTTATTTACTTAAGGTTCACCCACAGCACATACATACACATAAATATACTTAATCATACGGTAATATTCTAATATTTATGTGCCAATTACAGGTAAACACAACATTGACAGCAAATACGCCAGAATACCGTTTAGTTGCTAACTTAAATCTAGGTGTACAATTGATTAAGAAAAAAGAATAAAAAAATTATTACGCAGAAAAAGTAATGGAAACAAGCAACTCAAACGGTCATTAAATATACGAGTATCTGCCCTAATGTTGTTAACTTGTCAAACTTACTGTACCTATATTATAAGTACATGATGTGGTCATCATCATTCATTCATCATTTATTCAACAATTTATATTGTGTTGAATAATGCAATTTAATACATACAAATACCAAATAACATAATACAATAACAAATACTACGAATTATTAATTAACATACCAAGAGTGCAAGCAATTTTAAATATAATGTCAAATAGGTTTAGAACAATATGTCAAAAATATGTCAAACAGTATTAAAAATAATGTCTAAAGATCTCCTATAATTGGAAGCGCACACTTGTATTTGTCCCTATTCTATGGATACTTGCATGTAATTGTGTAGCCTCTGTTGGAAATCCAATAAATTAATAAAAATAAAATAAAATAATTCGCAGACTACCTGTGTAACACAGAGGAAGCCATAAAAAAACTTTTTTTGTAAAGAGATCTTTCCCAGACTTATTACTAAGTTCCTGTAGCAATGCTGTTTTTTCGTTTCCTAGAATGAATTCCCCGTTTCTAGTGTTAAATAAGAGGACTGAAAGTAAGACGTCCGCAGCTAAAAACGAGGCACAATCATTTCTGTGCTTATTTATTTTTGTCTGGGATGAAACTTTAATAAAAGCACATCTGCCGTCAGCAAAATAAAGTCTTTAAATGAGTCGGAGTTTGCAGAGATAAGCATAATATTGAGATAAAATATTATGAGGAAACTAGACTTCGATAGAAAAGTCAAAGTCAGCTTATGCACTTGGCACAGGCACCGGACTTTAGGCTGTTCGACTGACTGCACTCATTAATTAAATTAAATCCGTCCTTACCTTGCTTAAAACAAAGACTACTTTTTACTATAAAATCTCAAACAAAAGATCAAAAGATTCGCATTCATACCTCAAGACATCATAAAATAATGTCACAATAGTATTAAAATGAAATATAGGATTACGTGCCGAGTGAGGAGGTGCAAATGGCGGGCGTAACAAAAACTTGTATAAGAACGGAGTATTTTTGTGACGCATTACAAAGGTACAGTTGTAAAAAACGTTGACGAAATTACTGAACAAAACGTTACAAATCGCTGGGATTTATACGGATTAGAGGCGTAGGCTCTTTAGTTAACAGTCACCAATTACCAGTCAGCACCGAAGATTAGTAACCAAGGGAAAATATATGGATACGTTAGAATAATTAATAATTTAATCGGTAATCACAGGCCAATGATTTTTTTTTAATTTAATTTTTATATGTTGTAAACATCATTGAATGTTATGATAATTTTTCTTTATTTTTGTTTTGAATTACTTATTCATTATATTATATGTAAAATTTCTAATTTCAATAATTTATCAATAATATGATATTTAAAGCCGTTTTCTGTGTTGTGTTGTGTTAACCTGTAAATAATTGTTGCACTTGAAAATGTAAATGTGTGTGTGTGTGTGTGTAGTCATTAAATCAGAAATGTATATAGTGTAAACAATTGTTGGTTAACCTAAATAAATAAATAAAAATAAAGTTAGTTAAATGTTCTTGGCTTGCTGAACGCTTTGGTGGAACTTTAGGTGCAGCACAGCAAGCCATCCTACAAATATTATAAACTAGCTGCGCCCCGCAGTTTCACCCACATTAGTCTTGATCCCGTACGAATTCCGAGTTTTTTTTTTTTTTTTTTAATTTATGTCCAAACCCAGGACATGGTCTACCTATTTGCCAAATTTCATCCAAATCCGTACAGACGTTTTAGCGTGAAAGCGTAACCAACAAACAAACTTACTATCGCATTTATAATATTATACAGTGTGAGTCTTTTTCCGCCAAAGATCCGCTATTTAGATTTTTTATATACCCAGTTACAATTGCGCAATTAATACGAATCTAACCACATATCTTTCATGAAAACCGGTTGAGCCGTTTAATAGTTATTAGGGAACATTGGGACGGACACATAAATCAGTCACTTCACCACAGTCGGGTAATAAACAGTTTTTGCGGCCTTAAGCGATTTTAGCTTATACATCCCGCTTTGTATATGTCAAGAAAATCCTTTGTGGCTCTTGGCGGAGTATACTAGACAGCACATACAGCATGTAGATGTCAAGATGACATGACAATTCCACGCCGGCTCAATCGATGGACTAGAAGTACCAATACCAATTAATTAATTATTATTCAATTAGTTTGGTATAATGGTGGGTAGTATAATTACTACCAGGTATACATAACACTCAGGGACACATGGAAATTCATGACGTTTCAATCAGATTGTTTTTCAACGCAAATAAATACCTACCTAAATTAATTTTAACAGCAAGTTCAAAGGAGAAACTAAACTATGCGTACGTTTCTCAATTTTCCATTTATGAACACAACATTTTCATTAACACACAGCATTCCTTTTGAATATATTCTGCGGTATTTATATTCAGACTAACAACTGTCCATTCATTATTCTATTAGTTTTTCTGGAAAATAATAAACTAGGAAGGAAATTTCCGTGCAATAAGGATACACTGCCAGTACAGTGAATAAAATATGCGAATATCTTTGAGTTGAGAAAAATCTTAATTAAATATTGTCTATAATTATTCATATGAGATTTTTTATTAAGTTATGCATGGCCTTATTTACTCGCTGAATACTTCCCAATTCCCAACATTCTAACCAAGTCATTCGAACAATTGGTGATTGAATATGAACATGATGCTAAGTCATTTTAAATATTCAGTAAATTCATGAAAATATAAGACGATAAAAAACCCAACTTACGTGCAGTGAGGTAACTACCATTAAAAAAAAAATTGACTTTGAGATTTACTCAGAACTTCTGCAGTTCCGGGGAACAAACGCCGGTGTAGCATCTCCCACAGTTATGAATCTTCTACTACAATATTCGAAATCTCTTTGTATTCTTAATTGAAATTTTAAAACTTAAGTTTCTCTCTAACAGTGTCTTTAAAAAAAAAGTACTTTTAAGAAGTATTCTTCCGAGTGAAAATAGTTTAACAGCGAGGAGCGCTGCTTTAAGTGGTTTACTGATAAACGGCACCTGTGAAGCGGGAAGGCTTTTATCTCTTGCGAAGCCCGGCCCCCGTATTTCCGAGCTACGGAATGCACTCGCTGAAACCGGTGTCATTTTATAAGTATATTTTACCGCTTTATTCTAATGTAATAATTTAGAATGCACTAAAACTCTACATTATTGTGTTACAGCCGAGCATCTGAATTATTCATTCAGTATTCTGTTTACTTAAATCAGCCAAAGAAAATTCGTAATGATAATACAATTATCACGAGGAAGATCTGAAAGCCGCGAGTCAATGAACGGTTTATTTAAGCAAAAGATAAGAGAGACGAAACCAAAACTCTAAGTACGTTTATTTGAGGGCTCGGAGCCGTCGCCGACGTGGATATTGATAACAAAAGTAAAACTGCTGATTAGATAACGAATACAGTTCATGTTCAGCCACCCACAGTCGATACTTAATTAATATTTAATTGACTTCCAATTTGCAAGATCGTTACCCCGTGGTTATTAACTGAGCTATCGCTGCGTCTTGTTGACTTTGGTGAACATTATCGTCCTGAGGGCGTGTATTTTCCTCATTTTTCAGTAATGGCAAAACGACTCTGGCCTCCCCTCTAGTCGATAGTCATCGATGATTGATTACGACGCTTTCGCACGGCTATTACCGTAACCAGTCACTCGGCAAATCTTAAAAGGATTACGGGAAAATATCAAAAATATATTTTTTTTTCTTTGTGCAGATACAGCCGTGGGACCGCTGCTGGCAAGACGGAGACATCAATTTCCTGGCGCGTCACCGCTGCAACAATGTAGCAACTATTAAAAGCTGACGTGCGACATACCTTTTGTTCTCCACTAACATTTCATCACCTACAGCCTGATACTATTTTTGACATATTTACGCCAGTTTTCCGGTTGCGTAAAAATAACAATAAAATATGTTATTATAAATCTGTGTTTATCGCTGTTTAGTTACACAAAATAATTGTAGGCTCTGATTATGACGTAATCTACATTCCTAACCAATACTTTATTTAACTACCTTTCCGGGGCAGGATGTATTCAAATACCACGGTTATATTTATAATGGTCGGTAGACACCCATGTTTCGCTCCTGCACGCGTGGGTACGCCCAATCTGACAATCTCTTGAAATATTCAATATCCTGTTAATCCGTTTGGAAAAGTTACTTTTATATTCAGCGAGTATTAAATTATTATGAGGGAAGCAATGACGCTGTAGGCTAACCTTTAAAACTTAGTAATAATTTTTTAAACAACCTGTATCGAGAATGATAAAATGGCACGGTATTTTTCACTGGCTTTAAAAATATTTAGACACGTTTGAATATGAACCCGTATTCAGTGATCTGTCACAGCACCACCGACAGCCATGTTACACGAACATGTTTTTGTAACCGACCCTCGATAACGGTTTAATATTCTGCGCTGAACTGACCGAAATGCTAACTAACATTCCTCCACTCAGACTAAAAGTTGTAAGCCACCTACATGATCGATCGGGAGCTCGTGGCGTGTTTTTATTTTAAACTACATAACTGCGATCAGTTGATAAGCTTCATAAGTGAAATAGTCCGTGCTTTTCGTATTTTATCATTTCGTTAAATACAAACACTAAGAAGTGGTGAAGGGCGATATCGCTGAGGATCTATTAATTATCATTTATGGCAGCATGGAAAAAACTTTTCTAAATTATCTTATATTTTATAATTAATGCTATTTTCTCTTGTATGACTGTCTTATCCATCTCCTAATCCATACGCCCCACGCAAAGTGTTCTGTGGCGAGACCATTTTGGAAGCAGTAATCATCACTACTAACCAAGTTTGGTTTCAAAATGTAGAAAAAGAGTAAACATTATAAGAGATGCGATGGTGTTCCTTAAAGTTTTTTGCAGCTTCTAATTAACAGCGTTTCTGTAATCGTCGCAGAATTAATAGGAGTGTAATTAAACATCCACGCTGTCTACACGTTGCAATTCCTCGCGGGATCTGTTTCGAATCAAAGAACCTGGTGGGCTAAGTGGCGTCATTAACTGATACCTTTGCGGTTAACAACATTGTTACAAAGTGCCATAAATTCTCCGACAAAAACTGCTAGCAACGTTGAAAACGAAAAACAATTAATATTTTCCGGAACTTTCACCTATGGTCCCGACAACGGCGGAAGCGAAATGTAATAAACATCTACTTTTTTTGATTAATTTTCTTTTCCTTGCTTTTTATCTTCCAATTAAAATACTGTAAGTACCTTAACAATATCGACTACACACGTGTTATCTTATTATCATAACATAAAAGACTCGGTTGGAATATATGCCGATTTAATTTCCATGTTCCAACGCAGAAGGAAATTGACATTGATGCAATTTTCGAGGAAACTATGGCAAATAAGAATAGAAAGAAGTGACAGGCTCGAGCGCGACGTATTCAATTACCGCTAGTCTGTGAACGAATCGAATGACGACACGCTATAACAACAGACAAATGGCGCATATCTAAATAGATATCACAATAGTTAGTTGCGCTTTGTGCTCGGCGCATCGGGACTTCAGATGCGCCACAGCCTCGCTACTTCGCCGTCCTACTTTCTCCTACCAGTTACTTGTTTGCCAAAACGTCTCTAAAAGTTTTTCGTAGTGCTTTTAAAATTCTACGTCTAGTTGCTACAATGTTACGTAGGCAGTGCCGGCTCACCGCCTCACAAATTTGCCTCAACTTCATTGCGAAACGCTTCTGCGAAATACTAAAACAATAAATTCACGCAGTAGATGCAGAGGAAACTTCAGCTGGCCGAGACCGTCTCTTTATCTATGTTACTCAACATGTCTGGTAAAATAACTTAGTACTGAATGAATTAGTTCCTAATTACATTTTAATTTATGTCTAGCCATAGACTTATTGCTGCTCTACGAAAACTTTGAGCGTAGACGATTTACTTTCACAGGTTTCCATTTTAATCGGATTATCAATTTATTCTACACAGTAGGTATGTTCCTACTATACATTTTAGGTACATACACGCTCAATTAAGTTTATATAATATCTTAGTTACATATAGAGCAATATTATTTTCAGCTCTGTAAGACAAAGTTAATTGTTATTTTAGAAATAAACCAAGGTTCAAGTAATAATAAATGAATTGGACGCTGTATATATTTATTGTTACTAATAGGTACAGTACTGAGTTTAGATTAAGAAAAAAAAAATACTTTGAATATCTTCGAAAATCTCAATATAAAGTTGTGTTCGTATTTGTAACTTATTGTAGTAGGTACTGCGATCCAACAAGTGACACGACCCCAAAACGCGACAAATATCTCCTCATCAATTCCCATTCTACATACGGTCCACATCTCACGGTTCTCACCTCGTGTTGTATCCTTATTGTGTGGGAGCCAGCCAGAACAAATTATGCTATAATTCATTGTGGTGCGGCCACGGAAAACTCAACCAAAGTGCTGCCAGGTTTATGTGGCTAGACCAACACTTTTTCTACACATCAAAAGTATACGCACGCTGAATTCGGAATTAGTTTGCGTCGTGGAAGACGGGCGGGCCGCCGCCGTAGGCCGCATTGGCTACGTATCTCAGGTAAGTCATTATCGCAAAGGTCACCGCTATACTATAGGTAATACTCGTATCTACAGCTTTTTGACGGAGGATTAGTATTTTAAATATTCAGACTGGGTTTGAACATCGATATTCTTAATAACTTTCTCAATAATGTTCACGTAGCTGGTACTGGCGCCATTACTGTAAATAAGATTCCACGATCATAAAGCATATCTACCTAAATCTGTAATATGCATGCAGTCCTTTGGTTGTTAAAACATATTTGAATATTTTAAAGACTTCTTTAGGCTCATAAAAGTTTATCACCCTTTTATAAATCCTTTTAAGGCGTTTTTATATGGGGACTACTTTTTGTGTGGAGTTAAATACATATTAACATTTCCCTCACGAATTTAGTACGTTACGGGTGGGCAGAACTTTAAGAGCGCCGGCCAAGAATGACCAACACTGCACCGAGTTACTGCATAGTTTGGTACACTGTTTTTAATAGTTAGGTAGGTTCAATTTGCCAGCCCTTTTGTCAATAATAATATTAAGTGTAATAAAATATCATGACCTAAGTAATAGTTTAGCCTCGGGTGTGAGCTCCACGTCGCGTAATAACGAAATGCTTGTAGGACACCTATCTATTAATCGTGTTTGAAATGTGCCGGCTATAGATTTTCTGTGCGGTTAATGATGCGGTCCGGTACGAAATCTAGATAAACGTGATAAATGGTCAGCCTTCTTATGGTGGCCATTCGTTTTCACTTTTGATGGACGCTTGCGAAATTCCAACTTTATTATAGCAATCCATTTTGCGAACCTGAGTTAAACCAGTAATTTCCTACCTATAGTCTCCTCACTATTAAAGATTTACGGCTGTACTAACAGTTTTGCCGTCAGCTTTATTATTAGACCAAACGAGTATTAGACTCCATTTTTAAATGCATTATTTCGTTTATACCATTTTTATGGTAGCTACCCAAATTTAGGTTAATTGCGACCATATTTATTCTACTTCCTGAGTCTCTTAAACTCGGATACCAACTTTATATTTTCAGCATTCACGTTCCTTAGCAATCTATTTATAAAGAGAATATGATAAATGTTATAAAATATTGTTGTATTCGCTAAAATAATAGCCATCCTATGGAGGAAGAGATGCGGGCTGAATGGCAGCCAGCAGCGCGTCGAATAGTCTGATACTGATTAGTACCGCAGTCAGAAATTCAGAACTATTAGCTGTACCTATATCCAATATATGTACAATTGTTATAAAAATAAATATCCTTCCCGTGAGTATGAACGAGTAACATTCGGGCACGTATTACATACGGTATTGTACAAAACGTAACGGCTCCTAAATCGCTGCCGCAAACGTGTGAAAATACAAAAATGACATTTTTTGCCTTCACGTAACTTGCATCAAAATGTTTGTTTCTCACGTTTTCCGCAAATATAGGATTTACGTTGTTTAACGAGGATCCTGCATATTGGTTTAACACGGACTTTCAAAATCCATTAAATTCGTTTCACCATTGTGCACAATGCGCCGGGGGTTAAGCTTCGAATGGCGTTTTAAAATGGCGCTTCTTGTCTGTGAATAATTTAGTAGTGTCCTGGGATTATCGCGATGATGAAGCGACCCTGACCGAGCCGAGTCGCTTCACAAATAATTATTTTAATAAATCTTGTATGTGCTCTCAATTTATTTGTGTGAGATGCCGTAGATTCTTGTCACTACATTAAACCGTGCCGAGCGTCTTTGTCGCAGGAAACAGTACCTCATCTAAAACAGTATATTTTTGTGTAGCCACCGAAAAAAAAAAACCAAACTTTACCACTCAATTTTTTAAAACAGGCCTAAGTAGTAGCTTGACGAATATTTTGATATACCTTAGTAACTTAAAATTGTATTTTCCTATTAGTTTCATACAGCGTCTGCTACTATCGTACTGTTTAATTAACAAGATTACGTACGGCGCCGTGCAGACCGCGAATATCAAATTATACTACAAGCCAGGAAAAGCAAAACGTCGAATACTGTATCAGGCAGCCCATTTACAACGTTGACTTCCGCGCGTAACTCCACTGCGCGCTGGTCTGTTTTCAGCAGTTTGGTGCAGAGCCCTAATAAAAAATACCTTAATGCACTCCCGGGACGGTAATCAAAGTACACTGACATTACACAACAGCGAAAACCCAGGTTTTACGGGAAGCGCTTCAACATGGATAAATACAGACAAAAAATAGACATCTAGGAATAAAAACTGTCTAGGTCGCGTCGAGTCGGACGGCGTCACCGCGCCGGTAGTGGCGACCTGTTATTAGATTAGGTACCTGTATCTAAGTTTATTTTCCATGCCGCGGGGTCTGCTACGGAAGTACAGACTATAATATCATCTGCCTTATTAACAACACGTGCAGTTTCGTAAGTAGTTTAGTAAATTTTGGGTGATGAAGGCGAACGTGATACGGTTAGCCTTATAGTTTTTCTGAAAATATTACCTATTTTTCGCATGACTTTTACAATTATTTTTGATATTTTGACATGCGGGGCAGTGACTAGTTTAATGAACACTGCTGAATATTGGGTTTTTTTCTTATAATTCTCGCGTGTTGCTGATCGCGTGTTATTCATAGTCTATTCCGATATCCACTGTAAAATATACTCATTTCCCATGAAATAATCTGTCACACATCTGTTGCGGTCAGCAAGTATTCTTCAGAATTCATTTTAAAACTGCAAGTTTTTATTCAAGCGTTCAATATCTTTCGACTCCAGCTGGCAGCGGATACTTGACCGCTAGACGTATGGGTAATAAACATTCGACGCTGTGCATTTATTGCTTCGTGTCACAGCCCTAGTGTTGCGTAAATATAAATAAATTAATTTGTGGGAAGCCGGGCTGGTTGTGTAATAAATAGTCATTAAATAATGTGTCTCCGTGTTATTTAGAATGCTGTCTCAGGAAGCTGCTGATTAGCGGCTGTCTCCGCTGCCCGTAGGTAGGGTGCGTGGCCGTCTCACCGAGGGGGCGGGCGTCCCCTCGGCCAATTTTCTCGTCTACCTCGGACGCGCCATTAATATATTCAGATACGAGTACATGCACATTCTAATACCACAGGCGGACTTGCGCAATTTGAATTTCAATCGTTGGCCGTTATGATAAGTAATTTTTTGGATGAGTGTAATTTATCAATTTTTTTTACTTAGTGTTCTTTAATTTTGTGTTTATTTGGTTTTATTTAAACATTCGTTATTAGTATTACCTTTTAGCAGTGCTTTGGGCTTTATTGCAGAACTTCTTTCTGTGTACTATCGGCCAAACTTCCGCATGCCCCACCTTTAAAGCGATATTACTCGGTTGCCCAATGGATGCACTTTGACCAATAGGATGCATGAAGCGAGATTTTAGTCGTGTTCGTATTGATATAATGATGTATAGGAGTGTGACACTCACGCTAGGCGCGTCCTATGCTCACTTGTTGGGAGATGATTTTTTAATGGACACGGCCAGCGTGAGCTCTTTATGAATTATTGTTGTTGACAGGAATTCATTTCGTACTCATATCTTCTGTTTGGTTTTGAAAATGTATCAATGGTGTTGCTAAAATTAAATTAGTATCAAGTTTCCACAAAAATATAATAATTTGGATTATGAAATGACAAACAACAATTTATATGAGATTCTATCCACTTTAATATTTTCTGTTTCTCTCCGACACATCTCTCATATGCTCTGTCAGGTCTATAAATTTAGTTATTTATTAGCACTTTCACAGCCTCTCCAATTTTGACCATGTCCTATGCAATGCCACCATACAAATACAACGAACGTGCTAGGCGCGTTGACCAATAATACATACTCGTAAAAGCGTGTTTTAGCGGCGTGAGAGGGACTAATTACTTGTGCGTGCAGTGCTATTTAAAAGTGAATAACTACAAATTTAATGTGTTTATACTTGAAAATATGTCAAAAATGAAGCAAGAGTTAGAAATTTACAATATTTGGTATCTTTTCTTTTATTGCTGTATGTTTTGATTAAAATAACACAATTACAGTAGTATTTAAACCTATACTTGGCGCAGTTCATATCATGTTATCAGACCTTTTTGTTTATTGCTGTCGCAACCTTTTCAACTACAATAAAATAAGTTCAATAGGACGGCTTACTAGAAGGGCCATAAAATAAGTTCGCAAATAAACAAAAACAAAATATTTGTATGTTTGTCTCTTTTTTATTGTCTCTAATTGGGCGAAATCAAGAAGGAGTTTAGTCTGTCAGTAGCTGCGCTTGCCGCAGAAATATTTTCTAAACTGAGCATGCTTAAGTTTTGCCGATAGTACCTGGAAAATAACTTTAAATAACGAAAATTAACTTTCGTCTTACGTTTTAAGACGAAAGTAAATGTATACACCAGATGTATAAATGTAAACGAAGCAACGATCCTTACTCCTTCTATATAAATATCATAGCAGGTGGCGTTCTGTAGTTTCTGCCTACCCCCATGGTTAGAAGGCGTGAAAGCGTTATGTGTTTAACCAATTTCTCTGTATCTAAATTCTGTAACAGCAAAACAGCCAGGGAGACGATGCGTTTACTAATATTGAAGGGTAAGTTACTAACTATAGTTAATTTTATTTTGTTCAAAATGTCAATGCCAGTCCCTAAATTAATAACTTCTGCAACAGTATAAATTATTCATTTGGAGAACCAGTAGCGCTGTCAATTTCATCGGCGAAATTTGCAGCGAATACGAGTATGTGTGACGAATATTGCCACAACAAGACCAATTCTGGTTTAGAAAGGCATTTCAATTAACAGCCGCGAACACCGCTGACATGACATCGCAACAAGCAATGCCTCCAGTGTCCCTATATTGTAGCAGCAATTTCCATAGTTCATGTTTTATTACAGGATTTTTTTAATAAACTGTAGCAAAATCTGTGTGAAATAATATTTCACATGGAAAACTGAAACTATGATAAATAGGGAAAAGTTGACAAATTAGTCACGAGCTCGATTTAAGTGACAATAAAAACTGCTACGAAGAAATAGGAACAACCGCGAGTGCTTTGTAACTTAACCTCGCAGGTATGTAAATGAGCATAAGTTTCCCACGTCTAGATTGATTTGACGCACCCGAGTTGCATAATACAAGTACTTGCAACACGTAATACAAACGTACTCTGTGAGCAAAAAGTAAAAGACTCACGTCGTAGCATCTTGCTAAACGCTACGCTTTTGTCACGCTGTTGCTAAGAGCGTAGATCGCGTCATTTAAACTAGTAATCATGCTATTTAATTTATTGATAAGAAAGAACAAAGTATGAGACATAATAGGTATCTTTTCACCAAAAAATATTAGATGATTAACTGACACAACCGATACGATTTTTCTGAAGCAACTGAAGTTGCCAGTTTTCAATTTTGTTACTTGTGGCTGTACATACGTGGTGTGGGTTTGAATTATAGGAATCAGTAATCCATCCGTATATACGGGTGGCATGAATTGTTTTCGCATAGTATTTCACTCACCACTCAAATGGAATCCAAATCCAAATTGAATACAATTTTTTTCTATTATCGCAATGGAATATAATTTCATACCTAAAGGTCGGCTGTGGAATTCCGTGTTATTCGTAAAACATTTTATATTATAATTCTTAAATTTCCTGCATTTGAAGGGTTGCGAATGAGAAATGTTGCTAACCGCATATAGGAATAAATACTTCGAGGCATTGCAACCGCAGATTTAGAGTAGATTGACTGAGGGGAGGGTGGTACCTTCCTGCTTTTGTAATTATTTATTTCAATTCCAAATCCATTTGATGGTAACCGGTCTCTATAATAAAAAATCTGATATAATTATAAATTCAACATTAATGATGTAACTAATTTGTAACAATTGAATTTAAAAGAGTCAAGTAAAGTCAAAGTCAAATTATTTATTTCAAATAGGCACATAAGGCAATTTGAACGTCAAAATTTACAAAAAAAAATAGAATTGCTTCTAGTTGCCCCATTCCAAAAGGTAGTTTCGTATGGAGAAAAATGGACAACTCCACCGTTACTCTATTCAAAAAAAAGTTTTACAATATTTTGTGTAAGATAGTTAATTATATGTGAGGACGATGCATCTAGAATAAAAAAACTATACCATAAAAGGTAAAAAAAAAATAAGCAATGACAGATAATTTATTAATGAGATGGATACATGGTGCTCACATGTTTACAAACATCGTAAAAAAGTTTTAAAAAAATAATTAAAATAATAAGTGTGTGAGCGAAGGTAATCACAGAATATAAAATCAATATCATACAAATAATAAATTATACAATAGCAACCAGTTTGATTTTGTCTAGACTATGGAGCCGGACCAGCATGTTTCCAAGCATTCTTATTTTAGATATAATCCTCTAATTTGTAATATGCTTGTTTACAAAGTATACTTTTAATATCTATTCTGTTTTAAATTTTCTTTCATTTGATTGCAATATATCACAAGGTATTTTATGTCTATCACTTATCTTGTTAAAAAGATGTAGATTTTTCCTTACATACATAATATTTTCATAAATGAATTGGCAAGGCACCGTCATAATATTAATCTTTTTAAATAGTTCCCTAAGAGATTCATGGCAACGTAGATTATAAATGGCTCTGACAGCTTTTTTTTGCAAAATAAAGATGGATTCAATGTCAGCAGCCCGACCCCACAGTAAAATGCCATACAACATAATGCTGTGGAAGTAGCTGATATAAACCAAACGCGCGGTTTCTATATCTGATAGCTGTGTTATCTTTCTAACAGCATAAGCGGCCGAGCTTAGCCGCCCCGCAAGAGATGTTATGTGTGAGATGTTATGGGCCCCCATTGTAGTTTCTCGTCTAGAGTGAATCCTAGGAAAACTGTTTGATTAATAAATTCCAGTTTTTCTCCGTTCAATATGATATCACATTCGCTACGAAAAAAAACCAAATGTAGATTTAAATAACCTAATGATAAAACATTAGGTTATTTAATCTAATACATTTGGTTTTTTTTTCTTGCCTGTTCTTCTCTATAGGTACAGACTACGCTTTGAAATGGACAACTACTAGCTTCATATTTCTGACTGACCGACTCCTTGACAATTCAAAATGGTGAAATAAATGCTAGTTTATAAAATAAACCAAGAGTAGACTTGAAATCTATAAATAATAAAAAATTAAGTCAGTTTTCATGTCTGTCTGTGAGTGTGACCACTAATTTCTTCTAAACTACATAATGGATTTTGATGCGGTTTTCATAATAATTTAAAAAATAATCCAGTAGGTTCTTCCCTCCGTGTTTCGGCAAGCGGCTCAAGGCAACAGCGTCAGGGTTGCCCGTGAAATTCAAATTTTCTTAACTTTTTTGCAGTTTTCCGGTCAGTATCAGGTAGTATGTTGATCTAAATATGATTCGCGGCCTTATCAAATGTTTATTTATAGAATCACACTAATATTATAAAGGCGAAAGTTTGTGAGTGTGAGTATGTGTGTGTATATTTGTTACGTCTTCACGCTCAAACGGCTGGACCAATTGTGATAAAATTTTGTATGGAGGTAGCTGACACCCTGGATTGAGACATATGCTACTTTTTATCCCGATATTCCCACGGGATCGCGACTTACGCGGGAGAAACCGCGGGGCGCAACTAGTTATAATCATAAAAATCATAAATACAACTCTCTAAATTCATCTCAATTGAATGACTATTTCAAGAAATTATGACATTTGTGGCCAATCTAACTTAAGGAGTTTTATTGCTGATCATAATTCTGTTGAGCCATATTTGTTACAGTCGCGAATCATATTTTAATCAACAAACATCCTGACACTGACCTGCAAAATGCAGGACCAAGAAAATTTGAATATCGCGGGCGACCTTAGCGCATCCCGCTTAAGACGTTGGTGCCAGCTGTCATTCGGGGTCTTCCACAGTCGTTACGGGTCGTCAGAAGCCTGAAAGTCCGACAACCAGTCTTACCAAAGGGTATTTTACCCAGTAACTGGGCTGTGGAGGTCAGAAATAGGCAGTCACTCGCCCGTCCCTAAAATAGTTGGAAAAAGGCTAGGCAGTTAAATAAAAATCATGTGAAGCGGTGTCGCTATTCAATTATAAATGCTTCAGCAGAGATCTCTTGAAAGGCTTATCGATGCTATCCGTAAAGCTAATATTATTAATTCTTATAGATATTGTCTGCATATGAAATAATAAAGCATAAGAAATGTCTCTAATCGGAAAAGAAGTGCTTGGAGGCATTGAGAGCGGCAACATCATGCTTATGCGATTATGTGCTGTGTTCTCAGCTGTCTGCGAGCAATTTCATAAAAAAAATATACTTCAGCGAGCCGCACCTTCGTCGAATCATTTATACAGGGTGGCAGGGACATCGACGCGAAACCTGTTATCATGGATTCAGTACATCATACTTCACCCCCGTACGTTGAATTTTCTTGTCGGTAATTTAAAAAGAAACAGCTATTTCCTACAGAAGTGCAATACCTACTCGGTCAAAATGTATGGAACAGCAAATTTTTTTTTTAATAACCGACGAAAAATTTGAACGCCAAAGTCAAGAATGATGTACTAACAGGATGCGCGTCGATGACCCTTCCACCCTGTATAGCATTTTTCAAGGTGTAAGGGAGATCGACGCGCAAAAAAACGAGCGAGCCTTACAGTAGCCGCGTATGATGTCTATCATCTGACATCTCATCTTGGTAACAAGCAACTGAGCAGCGACAGAAATTAATCTCAAAATTTTAAAAAGCTAAGTTTTGAAATATTTATTCGAATAATTAATTATTCATTACTAGTGGTCGCCCACTGGTCGAAATTCGACCCCCTCTACTTATCTTTATAGTACTTACTAATTACATGAGTACACGAATTCAATACTAATATAAAGTACTTACTAATTCCATGCTATTAAAAAGTACTTACTCATTCCATGTTCAAGCTGTCACCTCCTGTTACACACTTCCGTCCGTTTTCACGAAATCACTCCCACAGAAAGCGATTAAATCAGCTGTTTTGTACAAAAGCACAATACCTACATGGTCAATATGTACAGAACAGCAGATTAAAAATGAAAAAAAAACTTAAACGACGAAAAATGTTTACTCTGGGATCTTGAATAATTATGTGCTGAATGTATGTGATGTGCGTTCAATGTGCTGAAGGCAACAGTTTGCGCGTCGATGTCTTTACACCCTGTATAGCCCTGTATACCTAACATTAGCAGAGATTTCCTCAATGACATAACGACGTTATCCAAAAAGCATTTTGTAATATAATTCTTAAATTGCCTGCATTTGAAGGGTCGCGAATAAGAAAATTTGCCAACCGCCCGCCGAGAGCGTCGGATTGGCGACGTTAAATTAATGACTCTCATTAACAAATCTTTCGAGCTCGAAACAAATAGAATTTGCAACTGAGAACGTCTTGGAACCAACGGCCATGCCAACCTTTTGTTAACAACAATAATAATTATGATATCAAATCTGTTTGTGTGAGCATTTTGTTGTTTTTCGATGTCATTCTGTAGCACACTTTGTATCAATTATTGTTAATCTTCGTTGTTGTTTGTAAGTTAGTAATTCTTTAGATACTAATTGTTTAGCTATGAATTACTGTCGTGTCATGTGTTGTGGTTCCAATCAAAATTCAGCCTGAAATATATTTGCTTATACTTCTAGTGGTCGATAATGGTGTACAATGTAATAATTAGAACAGTGGCTTCAGTCATAAATCTGAATAAAGTAAAAAACTCGAAATCTATTCCAATTTTTGCCATCGATACGCTAAGAAGAAGAGTCATCATTCAGCATCAATTCAGCGGAAAGACGTCAACTACTGGTCATAGGCCTCCCCCAGGGTTTGCCATAATTGCCATGCTTGGCAGACGGGTTGGCGACCGCTGTATGGTGTTAAAATGCATAGAGAACGCTGTTGCCCATTATCTAAGTCCCTTAGTCGCCTTTTACGACACCCACGGGAATAAATAGGATGGTGAATGGTTTAGAAGAAGAGTAAAAAAGAAAAACTTGAATTCATGGTTGAAATCTTCAGTTTAGCGCTGCAAGGTTTTTTTTTTTGCGTACCGCACAGTCTCCCGTGAGGCGGCGAGCCTCCTTGCTGGACTGCCGCCATGGGATCTGGAGGCGAAAGTCCTCGCGCACATTTGGGTGTGGCGCGAAGAGGTGAAACTCCAGGGCATAACTCTGCTGCCGCAAGAAATCGCAGCACAGCAGACAGAGCTCCGGCGGGATCTCATGGCGACATGGAGAGTGCGATTGTCGCAACCCAGCGCTGGGCACGCCACAATTGTGGCGATATGTCCCCTCTTTGAGGAGTGGCTGGAGAGGCGCCACGGCGTCCTCACCTTCCGCCTGACGCAGGTGCTCACCGGACACGGATGTTTCGGGAGGTTCCTGTTTAGGATTAAGCGGGAGGAAACGCCCGGATGTCACCACTGTGTGGATCGCCCGGAGGACACGGTGGAGCATACGGTGGAGGTCTGCCCTGCTTGGGCGGAGCACCGCCGTGTCCTCACGGCAGCGATCGGCGGCGGCAATCTCTCGCGTCCGGCCCTGTTTCAGGCCATGGTGCGGAGCGAGAGTGCATGGGAGGCCGTCACCTCCTTCTGCGAAACAGTAATGCTTGCGAAGGAGGAGGCAGTACGCGTGAGGGAAAGGCAAAATCAACGCCCTCGCGCCCCTAGTCGCCGCAGGAGACGCCCCGGGCGTCGGGAATCGCAGGCCGATTCCCGGCCACCGTAGGCGCGGGCTTGCGGACGGTGAGCGATGGGTAGCTCGCCGTCCGATAAGGACCAAGCCCGGGTCGACGGTGCGTTGTGTTCCACGCGCACCTCAAGGAGACGTCAGAACCAATTGACGGGGTCCGAAAGAGCCAATGCCTGCCAGGGTTACGAGCCTGTCCGAAAGGGATATCAGGGCCCTGGCACACAGGCATCTGAAGGAACACGGGTGGATTTTAGTCAGTAAAAGTCTGACACCCCCTCCCGCTCCACCCAGAGCGGGAGTAGATATTTGATAATTTCCCACCAAAAAAAAAAAGGGTTTTTTTGGCGCGTGGCCAAAATGGGAACTAATGCCACCATCATGTTTTTTTTAAAAATCGTTGATGCTGTGCCGGTAGGTATTGTTAATAGATAGAGTACTTAACCACATAAAGTAATAACCCTAATTATTAATCATGGACCAATAATACCATTCATAATGCTTTAATTAAAATAATAAACATTTGTCACTCTTTTAATATAAATGTTAATGTGTTTCCTTTATGTTATTACTAAATTAACACAGATAATGTCCAGTATTGAACATTTAATAGTTCAGTGATCGATAATTCTGTGCTTCATTACAGGCTGTTGCAACCAGAGTGGCTGCCCCTTATTAAGTATGTTTGCTGCTCAATTATTGTTTTAACAATAATAATTGAGCAGGACAGCCATTTTTGTATTTAATTTTTACAGCATTCATGTTCGTAATTACTTATTTTGTTTGTATTATTTTATTATTTATTTTTATGCAACTAATATGTAGGTATAAAAATAGAACACAAGATGGTTTTAAAATAAATAAATAATTTAGGATATTTTACCAGTTACAAAACGTCAAATGTATGCAAGGTTCTAAAACCAAAATAGCAAGAAACTTGGTTACTTATTACGCTTTTGCGTAGCCGAGATGATTTGTTACGTGGCTGTACTGTCATTCCATACAACAAAATATTAGCCTGCGTAGTTACGCCAAAAATATAAATACTAAATATTTATATAGGATCACCTCATACACAATTAAATGAACCGCGCCTACTTACTTAACGTACCTACATAAAGAAATACAACGAGCGAACGTAGCAGATCGAACAAAATTACGTTGTCAGTAAAAAGGCTGAATCGTATCGGTTACATAAATTGGTTCTTTCTGAAAAATGTTAGGATCCGCATAAGAAACCTATTTTAATGCCTTGTTGAAACAACTTATTACACATAAAAGCCAACTAGTTTTTGGTCGACTCTTCACGTGACCAGAGGGCTGGTCTATTTTTCGGGCAAAGAATCAGCATCGCCATACAACGTGGCAATGCTGCCAGCCTTTTGCGGACGAATTTTTTGATGCCCTATGATTCTGTCCCCTCCTTTTTTATATACATGTACATATTATTATATTAAGTCTGTTAGCGTATATATTATGTAAATATTTTTCAGAATAAAAATTAATAAATTACTAGTTTTTTAACATGTGGGTACGAGCCAGCGAAACTGGCAATTAATTTAACTGAATATGTTTTTATTTATTAAAAATAGTGGTGAAAAGAAGGCATCAGTATAAAAATAAACAAAAATTATAACGAATTCCGTTATGGTTAGCACAAAAGGCATGAAACAAAAGGGAGGCCGTCTCAGGAGAGAACCTACCAGTGAAATTAGCCTGTCAAAGATGATGACGCTGCGCGTAAATAATAGATCATAATTAAGTCGTATTAAAACTGACTGTCCCACTCCTGCGCTTTGGGTATGTAAATCAAAGCTATTATTTGCATGTGAAAAATTGATCTAAAATGCAAAAATATGCGCACTTATTTACAATTCATCTATAAGAAGCATTAATGCATACCTACGTTTTATTTTTTAAACATACTCCAAGGTCACAGTGAGCAGGTATAGGTCTAGAATGAGAAATACTTCTCACAAAAGCATTTATTCGAGGAAACGGCGGCATTATCTTTTAATTTTCTATTTACGGTCTCAAGTCGGATGACCAGACAACCTCATCTTAAAAGTGCATTTCAAGGAATTGAGTTTATTAGTTTAGGCGTGGCTTCGGATATGAATACGTAATATAACTACCAGCGGGGCCTTTTTCAAAGCAGACGGCCAGAAAAATAATGTACCTGTCTTAGGTACGCATCAGCGGCTTGTCTAATGTTGCCTATCTTAATATTCTCCGGCCATCAGGTGAACTTCACCATCGTCAACCTTAAAAAATTCGTTCGTGTTAAGTACATTAAAACACTACAACAAGCACCTTACTTGCTGAAATAATGGAAAACTCAAATCAAAGCTCCTGCAAACTGCATTAGCAGTAGGTATGCAACCTGCCAAGGAAAATAATATTTTAGAACGGAACTAAAATAACCTTGCAAATTTTATAGATACGACGATCAAGGATGCAGTTCGCCAAAAATAGAATAATTAAATCCAAAACTATTTGCATAGAAGCAAACAAAATGATTATTTTCTCGTTTGTTTCGATATTACAGTACCGCGCATAATAAAATAATGTTGATACGCTGTGACTCATTTACATTTTTGAAAGGATATTTCAATCCCACTTTTATTTTTTACTATGAGTAAAGAAGATTTACCACATTAAACCATGTCATGACCTCTAACTGTACTTTTTACGCATTTTTTTATTTATTTATTATCATTTATACAAAGGAACACAGGATTACGTATTAAATAGCAACAAAAAAATACTAAGGTTTAAACTTATGCTATCTTGAGTCTATCTCAATATCAAACTATACAATTAAATATTTTATATGTACGCGTTATTGTTGATACAATTAATAACATCTCTAGGTTTAGTAGATAGAAAAGAGAGAGAGATAGTAAATAGTTCATTCCTACAGAATACTTAAGTAATATTGCTTAAGTTTTTTCACATTTGATATTTTTATGTTTAATACATTTTTTATGATCCTGTGGTAAGTATTTTCTATAATACTCATCCCATCCTATCTGCGAAACGCTTTTCCTGCGCCCGTTCTTCTGATGCACCTTGCAGGTCGTCTTAGAAATCTCCTTAAATCACCTCTCCACTCTACCGACTTGTACTCCTAATCCTTCTCTGTGCACGCGGTTCGATTGTGGAAGTCACTTCCACCTGGGACTGCCAAACTGTTGCAGTTTTTGAAAGAAGAGTGAAAGAACACTATCTTTCCACTTCTTCATAGTTGCATGAATGTGTTTATTATTTTATACTTATATATATTTAAGTGATATTTATTTTTGAAGTATGTATGTAAGTATATTCTCTTATTGTATGTTTATATTTAAATTAGTGAATAGTATTTTATTTGTTTATTTTATGTATTTTGTTTTCTCTTCTTCTCTTACACACGTTGTTTACATCTCTTTCCTTCTCTTTCTTTCTTTCTTTCTTTTTTCTTTCGTGGTTTCCTATCGCAGGTATGCTGGAAGAGATTTCTTTATAAATAAGCATCACCTTTGCACATGTTTTCGTGTTCCTTTCTTCTTGTCTGTTTATAAATGTGAGCATAAACTAATAAATAAATAAAAACAAATATCAGCATCAGTCTTCATAATTTTTGGTTCCGAGCCTTTTTGCATAGCACCTTGGGTACTGCTTATGTAAAATTTTCACAATAATCTAATTTATCTTTACAATACAAAAAAAAACGAATGTCTGCATATAATTTTTATGAAACTAAGTGTTTCAACAAATATAATATGCTGAACATGCTGCTGTAATTGTATCCAAAATAATGGTTTGTATTTAATTTATGAGCGGTCAGGTTATATTTTAAAACCTGCAGCTTTGCGAGATCGTTTATTTAAAGGTTGTGAAACATGCCCTTAATGCCATCAGACCGTTATTTGTGGCGATGTCTTTGTATATTAAGTCAATGATAATATTCAAATGAGTGCCACATATGTTTCTCTTGAGACAAATTACTGAGATGCGGCGTACCAAGAGTAAATTACAAATTAACTTGCACTGCGAGTTTAGGACTGTCTGTGGAATCATGCACAAAATCTATGTTAGAGTTATTAGGTACTAACATGATGCTTGCCTCAATGAAAACAGGAAAGAATATAAGATAGCATCACGCCAGTAATAGCAGAAGGGTTAGATAGAGGTGTACCTATAGTACCTTTTTTTTTTGGGTGGGAAATTATCAAATAACTTCTCCCGCTCTGGGTGGAGCGGGAGGGAGTGTCAGACTTTTACTGACTAAAACCTACCCGTGTTCCTTCAGATGCCTGTGTGCCAGGGTCACGATATCCCTTTCGGACAGGCTCGTAACCCTGGCAGGTACCTATAGTACCTGCACTCACATTCAACCAGTTATGTTTATATAACGCCCAATGTAATAGAGGGCGAGCCTATTGCCATCAACCGGGCAGAAATTCAGACACCGGGGTGCTACTGAGAAATTCCTGATGGAAAAACCCAATAACACTGCCCAACCTGGGAATCGAACCCAGGACCTCATGCTCAGCAATAGCGCTTGCGACCACAAGACGAACGAGGCAGTCAAGGCAAGAAAATATTTAATTTAGTTTTTTTTAATTATGACATCAAAATGACTTTAAGAGCGTATACGACTGTTCTTGACTAACTTTTTAGACCTTTGTATCCTGCTTATGCGTATGAAGTTTCATTAAAATCGGTTCAATCATTTCGAGAAACAAGGGCTTGAAAGTTTGTGTGAAATGCCGTACGTCGTATACGCTCTTAATTACTACTTTTAGACATTTATTTGATTTTTATCGTTTTTATTTAATTTAATTTTTAAAATTATTATTTCTTATTTTTATTGAATTTTATACGATACCAATTATTGATAGGTTTAAATGTATGTTCTACAAAGTAATTGAATTGGTAATGGTATAATTTAATTGATTTATTATTGCTACAATTTGTAATGACGCAATGTAAATAAAATGCAATGATGTTTGCAATTTTTCTGTCACTAAAATTTTATATTTATTATTTATTTAAATTGATTAAGTTTCTGATGATAACCGAATATATCCTATTTTTTAAAAAATAACTAATAACTAATTAACTTAGGTACGTACAAATTTATTTCTATTTACAGCATGCTACTTTTCATATTGTGTAAATTGTTGTGCCCGATTTTTAAGATCTTGTACACACATGTAATATGCAATAAAGATTTGAATTGAATTGAATAATGTAAAACCAAAAAACAGTGTCACAGAATGTCTGCTCGTGCATTTACTTAAGCATTTCAAAAAACATCGCTAATAAACGCTATGGGCCGCCATTACGTCTAGTTAAATTATTACCAAGCCACAAAGTTCTTGCCAAAGACAGGCCTCGCATATATGAGGGTATCTACGGGGAGGTGTGTCGCCTCTGTCCGCTTGGAAAACGCTTCAATTGTCCAGAAAGTGCCCCACGTCACGTCGTCACTGCTTATTCAGGGGTGCATTCTCCTTTGTGACTACACCCTCGCTTGAGACTAATTACTCGTCTGCCAACAGCTTAACTTCCCTTTCTTCATAATGTAAGGTCCCAACAAAATAGCTGGTAAATTTTCTATTTATTTAGATAACTATGTCCCGTTGTCCATACTGCAAATTAGATACTGCTTTTTCTTATTTATCATAGTTCTTATTGTTTAGTTGGCTCATTTCTTATATATTAATTGATCATTTTGCAACGGCCATAAATCTACCGATTTTCAAGAATTAGGAATGTAATTTTGACAAAAATGTCGGAAATCAACTCTAAGGCCCGTATTACAGAACTTCACTCAATACTTAAGCATTACATAAAACTAGATTCAAGCCATTTGATTGGTTCACATGGCTTGAATCTAGTTTTAAGTAATGCTTTAGTATTGACGTTCTGTAATACGGGCCTAAAAAAACAACTTTTCGGACTTGGGTTCATCCTCTAATACGTTGTATTAAAGAATATATCGAGTGCACGTAAAAGAAGGTACGTATCTTACGGTACGGAGAACTCTATATGTCTAATCGAAAGTTGGGCCAATATTGGTACCGATAAGTCTGAAACGATCTTAAATATTGCGCGGCACTCGCATAACAGAAATACTTTTCTGTTTGTTTTGATATATTCATGTTGGCTTGAGATTTGGCTCGATATGTAAATATATGAAGATAATTTTAAGCATCTTGTATGTTTTAGTAAGTATAAAGTAATATTTTTGGATGATTCCTTGATTTATCTAAAAGGGAACTTCATTGTATTAATTTTTGTTGGAAACTGGTTGCAAGACACACTGGTGGAAGACTGATCACGGTCCGCCGGACGTTATTATACATTTAGGTATTACTCGTAAAGGCTACCACGCAGCCTTCTATATTATTGACAGGCTGACAGATACTGCATACCCTAAACTACAGGAAATTGCAACGTCAAAAGGAGATAATGCTCATCATGTATTGTAAAGCAACAAAGAAGGGATTTTTTTGAAAATCAGTGTCGTTACTACGTTATTGATTTTCAAAAAATCCCTTCAAAGTTACTACGCCCCGTTGGGCGTGGAAACTTGGAAGTTTTTAATGTTATATTCAACTGGTTCATAAGAAATAAATGAGAACAAGGTCACGGCACTGACGCAAGGCAATTATAAAAGGTTGTTCCTTGTAATACTAGCTGCATAACAATTTGTCCGATAATGAACTACTTCAGTGCTTCTTATGTCTCGGTATAAGCTCGAACGATTCTCGGATCAGACAAGTGTACTTATTTGGAATTTATTTCAGGAAGAACTCAGTGATAGCACGTGTAGCTAACAATAGTATTATTAATAACGGGAAGGAATGGTGTTCGATAAATACCTCGATTTCATATTACTAAAACCTAAATTTAGGGCATAGCTGCAGGCTTAGCATGAAATGACGCTATCTAATTCTACTCTACTGTAGAATAGAAATCGCTTGTCTACCGAAAATGTTCTACTGTCTACCCGGAAACGTAATTTTTGTCTACTCTTCCGTCGACAAAATGCCTTGTATACGGTTTCCATGCTAAGCCAGCTGCAGGGTTTAGTCGTGTTGGCATCCGCGGCATTTCTGTATAATAATAACGTAATTATCTCAAAAATTGTAAAACTTTATCTATACATATTACAAATTAAACTGCTTTTCGTGTCTGCCTGTGTGACCACGTTGTTCTTTTGAACTACGCTACGGATTTTAATGTTTTTTTCACCATAATGTAGAGAATTTATGGAAGAAGTTTTGTGTGTAATACATTAATATTAAACTCACATATAACATAAAAAAACTCGATGTTTTGTTAAGGGGGATGCGGTAAGGTAGCCGAAGATTTTTTTTTTTTAATTATTTTGCAGGTCTGTGTCAGGAATCATAATTGTTTAGATCAACATAGAACCTATTAGTGACCTGTAAATTGCAAAAAATGTTAAAAAGTTTGAATTTCGCGGGCTACAGCTTTTGCTTTAAGTCGTAAAAATCATGTGAACCAGTGGCTGGTCGCTAGTGATCTGTGAAATAAGTGCAATAAGTATCGAATTCATTAACTAAACTAACGTCGTATTTTTAATATTTAGAACCGAATGAGGACCAAAGAAATAACATACCTACTTAATAAAAATAAAAACTATGAAAGCTATGTATAGCTTTCAAAAGCAAATTGCTATTGGGTATTCCCCCTGAATTGCCAATTTCATATTTTCACTAACATTGTTCTTACTGAGAGTTCGTTTGCCAAATATTTTAGAGCAGGTTTTTTTTTAATTTAAAGTGTTTATCAAATCCTGCTGATAAAACAAAGTAAAAACGTGATCTCAGGCAAGCTTGAAGTGTTGCCATTGGCAAAAAAAAACGGAAATAAGATGTCTTGACTTTTAACTTTAACAGCTTAAATTACGATGCAACAGTAGGTAGTTACTCTTTGCTGTTAAAATTAACTCTAACAGAAACAATAACGTAGCCCTTGGTGCAACTCATCCTAAATTATGGCAGTGGTTACAGAGGTGGCAGACTTTAAAACCAAGTATACACCATCTGAAATTATAATCAATGAAACACTCAATGATATTTTATGAACCAATCATTTCATAATTAATAAACGCGTGAATAAATCATTTATTTGTAACCACTTTATTTCTCTTTTGATGAAACTGCTTCGTGAAAGCGCTATTTCATTGAAAATGGAAAGCATCACGCCAGATAAATTGTGGAATAAAAGTTAAAAGAAATTGACGTGTTTATTTTACCGACAGCTGTTTTTGATGACGTTGCCATTTAGTGACTTTATTGGTGATGTTCTTCAGAAAGGTCAAGTGCATAGTGCTCGCAACGTGCGTGTATGACCAGATGTATAAACGAAAACCGGCCAAGTGCGTGTCGGACCACGCACAATGAAGGGTTCCGTAGTTAGGATGAATTTATCCCTAAAACAAACTTAACCAAATTTCATGATTCTAGGTCAACGGGAAGTACCCTATATATATCTATAGGTTTTGATTTATGTGCGAGATATTCGCAATTTTTTTTTTTATGAGATAAAACTACAAATTTACAATTTTCGGACATTTTCCTATACTTGTGCTGTAAGACCTTGCTTCTTGCCAAATTTCATGATTCTGGGTCAACGGGAAGTACCCTATAGGTTTTGATATATTTGCGAGTATCGAAACATTTTTTTTTTTAATAAAATATTTATTTCCATCAATGTAGGTACAACAATTTCTTAATCTAATAACAATTTAAAATGTTATTTTAGAGGTCGTACGCAGTTACATAGAATTGGAATTCTCTAACTCCTAAACTAAGTCAAGCTTGTATTATAGGAGTTAGTAAGCTGTTGACTTAGACACAAACTTGAACTTATGCAACTGTAAGACATAAACAAAGTTATTGCTTAAAAACAAAAACATAACAAAAAAGACCCAAAACTAACTGTAAAGTTATACAAAATGATATTAATAAATATTTATTTACTACTTACATATAACAAAACAATACTAGATACCTAACATACCCATTATACACACTTACTTTTTGACTAATAATAGTAATTCTGTTTGATCATAAGTCAGAGTTAATAGCCAATTGTTCAACCTATGCTTTACCTCACGTTTGGTTAAATTGTATATTGCCAGTATTTTATTTACATCATTATACAATCTTGAGCTAGCGACCTCATATTGGCGGCTTGCAAAAGCTGTTCTGCAGCTAACGCCGGGACATACAACTGAACCGGAGCGCTTTTTATTTATTTTTTCATCTAGAGGTAGCCAGCGGTGTCTTCGGAGAATGATTTTTTGCATGTATAGCTGTCTCACGGTTAGTACCGTTAGTAACGCTAAGTTAGTTTGGTGGTTGGATACAAACGAGGCTTATGATGAATCACCTTCAAGACTGCTCTCTGCGATCTTCCCAACATAAGAAATAGAGTTTTATAGGTACCACCCCATATAGGTATACAGTAGGTTAGTACAGATTGACAGAGGGCAGTATATACCATGTAGATTATAGATTTATCTGCAGTAGATCTGAGCTTCTTAAATATATACATAAGCCTTCGATTTCGGCTAGTGAGAGCAACTACCTGTGATCGCCAATCAATTAGCTCGTCTAACATTATGCCAAGGTATTTGATGCTGGTAACTCGCATTAAGGACAAACAGTCGCAGTCCGTAGGCACGGCACATGTATGAAGTTTCAATATGTTGGTAGACTCGGGAGGGACTTGAGAACTTGGCAAATGAAAACAGATGAATTTCGATTTTTCTATATTTAATGTAAGTAGGTTATCGGTTAGCCATTTCTTAATTGTGCGCAGTCCATTTTCAGCATGCTCTTTGGCGGATTTCCAGTCTCCTCCATGTGTTAGTAAAACGGTATCATCTGCGTAAGTAGTTATATCACAATTTGATATTTTGAGACTACATAAGTCATTAATTTATATTAAAAACAACGTTGGACCCAGTATACTCCCCTGGGGAACGCCGTAATCAATTTGTTCTTCATCACTCACTACAGTGCCGATACTAACAGACTGCTTGCGATTTGTCAGGTAGTCTTTGAAAATGTTCAGGACTTGACCACGTATACCGATTCGTTCCATTTTAGTAATAAGTGTGGGAATAGAGACCGTGTCTAATGCTTTCGACAAATCTAAAAAGATGCCAAAGCATTTCTGCTTCTTATCCAGCTTGCTAATCACATTATTACATAAATTTGCTACCGCGTCCTCCGTTGATAGACCATTTCTAAAGCCGAATTGGTTGGCCGAGATGATTTTTGTTTAATCTAAAAAACTAATTAAGCAAGTATTTAGGACGCGTTCTAAAATTTTAGACATTGACGTTAGAGCCGAAATGGGCCTGTAGTTATTTACTAGGTCTCTATTCCCACTCTTATATACTGGTGTAACAAGTGCTTTCTTTAAAGCCCTTGGAAATATACCTGTGGTTATACAGAGATTACATATATGAGCGATTAGTGGAACTAGGATGAAGCTACTAGAAGGAAACATGTCGCAATAATGTCGCGTATATCGCCGTATTTTTTTATTGCGTTGACTTGGAAGCTTGATTTTTTTTGACCTTCAAGGAACCATACACCTACGTATTTGATATTAATTTCAACTTTATACCTCTACGCGTTCCTGAGAAAAATGGTATTGACAGACTGACAGACAGACAGACAGACGGACAACGAAGTGATCTTATAAGGGTTCCGTTTTTTCCTTTTGAGGTACGGAACCCTAAAAACGAAGTAAAAGAAGTACGTGAGGATCGTAGCAGGTGGCGTTCTATTATTTCTGCCTACCCCCATGGGAAAAAGGCTTGATTTACTGTAATAGGTTGGGGAAAAGTTTCTTCGCATTTTTTAAGAAAATTCAAAACATTTTCTAATATACTTTATTTACATTTAACTAAAGTATGTAGGTACCATTTTGTTCGATAACTTTTTGCCATCTTGTAGGTAGGGACATGATCCCATTGCTATAGAAATTTTGGGACTTCTGATCAAAATACCGCGACAAGTGGTTTTGGCAGTCCTCTCGTGATGTTAACCTGACACTGCCTAAAGAATTCTGAAGAGACCGAAACAGGTGGAAATCTGAAGGTGCAAGGTCAGGACTATACGGCGGATGAATTAACACCTCCCAGCCAAACTCTCTTAATTTTTGCTGAGTGGCTATGTGTGAGGTCTAGCGTTATCATGATGAAAAACCACACCCCTTCTGTTGATTAATTCCGGCCGCTTTCTCTCAACTTCTTGCTTTAATCTCATCAGTTGTTCGCAGTAGAGTTCAGAATCGATGGTCCTGACCAGTGGTAACAGCTCATAATGAATAATGCCCTTCCAATCCCACCACACACACAGCATCACCTTGTTGCGAGTTAACCCGGGTTTCGCCACAGTCTGTGAAGCCTGACCGGCCTTTGACCACGACCTTTTTCGCACGTTCTTGTCGTACTTGATCCACTTTTCATCACCAGTTATCAGCTTCTTCAAAAATGGTTTGGTTTCATTACGTCGTAATAAAGAATCACAAATGAGTTCATTAGGTTTCTTTCAGTGAGCTCGTGAAGTACCCAAATATCGAGCTTTTTTGTGTACCTACCCAGTTTTTTTCAAATGTGCCAAAACTGTTTTGTGGTCAATTCCCAGTTCTTCAGCTACGTCGTAACTACTGATATCTTCGATCTTGCTCCACTTTTTCAAAAAATGGCATCCATTTTATCCGTAATAGGGCGACCAGAGCGACGTGCATCTTTGACATCAAAATTTCTGGATTGAAAACGCTTAAACCAAATTTGTGCTACTCTCACAGACACTGCACTAGGTCCATAAACATCGCAAATTTTTTTTGCGGCTTGCGTTACATTATTACCTTTTTTGTAGTAAAATTTTAAAATGTATCGAATTTCTTCATTAGATTCACTCATCTTGACAGTACGAAATACAAATGAAAATCACAGATTTTCCTAATTTGAATTTGGAATTATGTTCTTTAAAATTTAAACTTTCAATGATACCAAAACCAGCCAGGTACAAATAGTATTGAAAAGTATTGCCAAAGAGATTTTATTACAAGTTCATACATACTACGAGTATAATGCGAAAATACTTTTTCCCCAACCTAATAATTATGTATGATGAGTTTCATTTGCCTTATCTTTGGTCCATTTTTTTAGATACCTACCCAGTAGATAGTTACTAACCGGATACAGTAAAAGAGGCCCTAAAATTATTTTTATAACACAATTCTTAACATCGCAGGCGCAACCATAAATTACAAAAAACGAATACAAATTTTCAAGACAGTCACATGTTTACAACGAATCCAAAGTTTTAATAAATCTAAATAATCAGTTTAAGTCTTTGGTCTTTCTGCTTTTGTATTTACAATGAGGCAATTCAAATAGAGAACTATTGAAACATTTAAAGGTTTGTTTTTTTTTTTAATTTTGTTAATTGAAAAACAGAAAATAATAACGGTAAACGGGATATAATCCATGATTAATTTAAGATTTTTTCTTATATTGTTGAGTAACGTATCTTTTTCTATGCATTCACACTTTAACACATACTGCATAAGATAAGAAAGAAAAAAGGCAAACTAATAAGCGTATGGTTAACAAAAAAGTTCCATCACAACTACACCACGACGTGTACAAAGCGGCCACTTCAAAGCCCTATCTTTAGGGATAAAAGAGATTCCAAAGGAGAAAATAGGCTTACATTAAAAAGTCACGGGCTCATCACAACAAGGCAATTTTGGCAAGTCAACAACGCGTGTAGCAGTCGCGGATGACGAGGCATGACGCGGACGTCTCGACTTGACGTGACGTGACAAGAATGACGTCGCCTCACATGAAGAGTATTTATTGACGTCACAGGATATGTCGTGACATCGCGTTTATCATTCGAGATGCGGTGCTTTGTGTTAGTTAATCATGTTTCGTGAACAAACAAAATAATGTCAATGTTAATAAATCTCACACAAATTAACTTTTATTTTGAAAACGCACGCGGTGATTATTTTTCAGTGCCATTACAGTGCGTGTAATTAGAGTTTAGTTAGCATGTGTGATTTTTTCGTGAATACGAGTACCTAATCTGATGAAAATATCAACTTATTAAACTCTGATTTATTTTAATGACACGTTATAATTATTGTAATTTATTTAATTGCATAACTACCTCAACGAAAAGATGGTGAATAATAACGATTACCTACTACTTAAACCATTTGCATGACATCAATTTTTTTTCAAATATTCACTATTGCGTGCCCGGGTCACATTATCAAAAATAATATTTTTTGTTGGCTTATCCGAAAGGCTGACATAACTGTAATTGGATTTAGCCCATTTCGTTCAAGTCCGAAGTTCCCAATAAACCGTCTGGGTTGCACCGCGATCCTGCCTACTTGTGTAACCGATGTTACCCATACTCAGACAAACATTGGACCCCCTACACCGTACGTTATTATCGTTTTATTTGGTGAAACAAGAGAAATTCTTAACGCATTGTGGAAATAAATTAGAACAGAACTCATTCTTTTTTTAAACCATTAACGCTAGCAATTTCCGCTCCAGCTTCGCTAAAAAGATCCATATAGCTACTTATAGTGCTTTTGGCATTAGTTTGCGCTAGATAAAACGGAGTTGCCGTCTACGGAGCTTTCTGTCAAATGCAATCGTTAATCCCCGGGTTCCGAGTTTTACTGTGCGGCTACCACCACGGCACACAAACAATACCCGCGCTAGACTTGCGACAAAAGCCCAGGCTTTGCTGGCAATAATTATTATTATTGAAGTGTCTATCGCAAACGACTGCTCGAATATCTTGGAAGTAAAAAGAACAAATAAAATACAGATTCATTGTTATCAGCGTAAGAAAACTACTCCTTTACTTTAACTGAATTTTATTGAAATCTATGATAGCGGAATGGTTTGAAAGCAACAATAAAAATATCAGAATTATGTAACGCAGGAAAACATAAAATGCGGAAAAGACAATAACAGATTTTTGTTCACATTGGCTCCGCATTCTGCAAATATAATAAAAACTGAGATCTAACAAAATCGTTGGGATAGCCGAGTTCAAAATTAACGACAGTCATTATAACGCTCTCGCTGCTAAAAACAAATAAAAATTGCAGCGTGGTCGTTTAGCTTTGGACTTAAATTCTAGCCTATATACAAAATGATGAATACATTTTGAAATTCGCAGAACTTTGGCCGCATTCCGAATGAGTATAATAAAGCTTTCAACCAAATAACTAAACATTCATAAATTAGAACTAAATTGAAGAGCGTTTACTTTAATAATTACGTAAATTTCGACAAATGTCTTTGGTACTTGTTATTACAGTTAAGTACAAAGCTTTTAGGATCACTCCGTTTCTGTTAAAGTTCTCGTCTCGCGGGGCAGCCGATTTAAATAGTATTCTAATCTTTTTGTTATTTCACCGATCCCGAAGGTCACGTCGTTGTATAAACAAAACTTTGAAATTGAAATATTCCAGAACGTCAAGACGAAAAGCTCAAAGCTTTAGGCAACAACCTCTATGTGGACTCTTTGAACTTAATGCGACAGTTACGCTGGTAGCACATCTCCGCCGCGAAACCATAGTAGCGAAACCGCAGTAGGTAAATTGTACTGGTTCGCGTCATATTCCGCTACTCGCATCCGATTCGTGTAGCGGAACATGACGCGAACCAGTACAATTTAACTACTGCGGTTTCGCTGCTATGGTTTCGCGGCAGAGATGTGCTACCAGTCTTAATGTATGACTATGTCGCCCTTTTGGCGTGTTAACCTTCCGCGAGTACGTTGAGGTGCCGTCAACAACTGCGGACTGCGGTTTATCCGACATTACAATTACTTAGTTGTGTATTACCTACTACAGTTGCCAGTTTCAATTCCATATTTATGTTGCCACCCTCAAATATTTGTTCAAACAGAACCAAGACGTATGAAATTTCATTTCACCTATCTAACTATTTGACATTAATCGGTTCGTTAATGTTACCAGTGTTAATGTTTGTGTTTGTTATTTAATAGAAGTATAGGATATATTTGAAAGAGGAGCTTAAGGTAAGGGCTTTAATGAGTTGAAGTAGGTACATACTCAACGCCAAAGCTAACTTTACTCTGGCTTTAAATGAGGAGATTTGCAATTAGAACTGCAAATTAATTATACCTACGTCTCCTCATTTTTTGATGTTACACTAGTAGATTCAACAATACACTGTAATTGATTTATGCGAGGAGAGTAGCGTCTAGCTGTTTACCCACTTGAAAAATAGAAGAATATAATATGTAAGAGGTCGGTCAGCAACCCATTTGCATTTTTTATAAAGTTCACTTATTAAAACCGTTGTGCCTAATACACATTGCAAACCTTTCCACATTTTTAATTCTGAAACAATATGGAACTAGATTTTCCATTAAAATTAAGTAGCTGCACGAGGTATTTTTGCACAGACCATGCTAACAAAGATCTTTCTTTTGAAGCTATTGTTAAAAGTAAACAGCCTCATTGATCAAAATATATTTTACCAGCTCCAACTGTATCCTGAAGATAATAGAACCTAAGACTATTGGATCTGAACAACAAATCAGTTAGTTACTAATTTAATTAAGATTACGAATAACATAACGACTTTATTCTTCAAAAGCATAGGTAGAGGTGTGGGAGGACAACCTATTGTCTTAGAGCCCTTTAAGCCCACGATCCCACTCACTGGCGTAAAAAAATAGCGGCGGAATAAAATATACCGCGATTTTTTCCCGCCTCAACAGTGTTCGAACAAGCGTTAAAAATCACTTCGAACTGATTCTTCGTGCAGTGCGGATGTACGATGGGTACCGCAAAATTATTAGCGGTATTTGTGAGGCCAGGAGACCACAAAAGAAGCAACGAACATTTTGGACGGATCCCTTGAATAATGAACTATATTTAAAAGGCAAATTTTTGCCCGCCATATTCCATATTGTAAGTAGGTAGGTACCTAATATTGGAAATGAAAACATCGTGTTCTTAAACAAAACAACGGGCAAATATCCGACTTATATTGTATTACTTATCTTGTTTCGTATTTGAATCCCTGGGCATAAAACAGGTAGGTATGTTTATACTCGTATTACCTAAAAAAGTATTCTTGGAAGAAATTAGTCATCTTCTCGAATACACGTAATCGGTCATCGGCCGAACTATGCTCGTACGTCGGCCGAACACATATATATATATATATACCTATACATTATGGAATTCGAACAAAAATTTGTAAAAGAAAATGAGTGCGTACTGCGTTCCTACGCTACTTCAACTGATATCGTCCAAAGACGTCCGATAATTAACTTCAAATTAATGACTTCCTTTACCTACTGATTATTCCAGTGTTGTATTTTCCTACGCGTTCTTCGGCTCTGCATCGCCGTGCGCCACGGCCTTGAGCATGCAGCACGTCCGCACTCTACGAGCCAGCGCGGCTTGCCGTTATATTAACTGCGCGATTTTTTTGCGTCTGTGGGAACACATTTACAGAACTTTGTATGTCGCATTCATTAAAATCGAACACCGCGTGATAAAAATCGCGGCGGGCAAAAATAGCGGCCGTACGACGAGATTTACCAGTTTCTATTTGTTCCATTCCAAGCACGACACGCGATTTTATCCCGCTGCGATTTTTTACGTCCGTGCAAACGTGGGCTAACCAAGCACCCAATAAGTGATATTAACACATTGTCTGACACGAGGTTCGAACTCTGGATACGTACGCTAAAAATTCACTCTTGCAACCACTACACCAACGAGACAGATACTGCTATTAACAAAGTGCTTAAGAAAGAAACAGAAGAAACAAAGAAAATATGTTTATTTGCGGTAAACATAATTTTTTCATCACATTTGTATTTGAAAGAATAAATATACGTCATATTCACGCAAAACGGCCATCGCTCAGCATAATGGTCCTGGTGCTGCCCCTGCGCTGGTTTTCAGCAACAGCCGGCGTTGACGTGATGACGTCAACCGGTGCATTTAATGAGACAAAAATAACAAATAAAAAATACAATCGTTAGGTCTAAATGTAAATACAGATATAATTTTTAAAATAGAAACACTCTGTAACGTCGCGCATAAAAGCTTTCAATGTCCCACTAGAGATTTGAACTTAGTTATCTGTTTAATCTAACTATTATTTTATACTTTCCTTTATATTTCCTAGGAAATCCTTAGTCTTGGGAGAAGGAAGCGGTTGTAGCGTAAAACACCATGGTGTTAATTCTGCTACCATAAGTCGCGTACGCCAACAACCTATACCTGAAAAAATTCAAGCCCCATTTACACGATTCAAATTTCTTGTCTGTGGCATAAGATAAAATTGAAGCAACAAACGATTTTTCTTATTGCTTCAAATTAGAGTATACGACTGACAATTAAATCGCACCGTGTAAATCAAGGCTTTATAGATTCGTGTCAATTCTGGCTAAAACATCTGTCTGGCTAAAAAAAACGGACAGTCTAAACTACAGTAGATAAAAACATCACATTATGAAGATAACGTTCCTGAAAAGGTGGTGAAGTCCATTAAAATACCGGCCAATGACATGTCGGACCACGCACAATGAAGGGTTCCGTAGTTAGGATGAATATATCCCAAGAACAAACTTAACATTTATTTATTTATATTTTGTTTTTTTCAACATTGTTGTTGAAAAACATGTTCCCTCACACATTCCAACTGCAAATGTAAGTTTGTACGCACAATATTGAGAGATTTACCATGTTATTTTAAGACTTCTTATAGGTTCTTGTAACCTACTTTCTGTATTTTTTTCAAAACTTTATTCGCAGTAGTTTCCGAGATAGAGGGGAAATGTTCAATTTTCATCTATTTTAAAATTATAACTATTAATAATTATTAACTTTAAAATTATTTTAAAAAAATATCTCATATTCTTACAACAAGCCCTTTCATTTGAAATATCACACGGTCCGGTTAGTAATTTTTTTTTCTAATTTGCCCCCAAATGTGGCCATATTCAAAATTCATTTATATTTTACGTTACACGTCCATATTTGGGTCACGGAAATTCATATGTAGACCAAATTTCAACTTAATCGGTCCAGCAGATTTGGAGCAAATTGGCTATGACAGACGGACTGACAGACAGACACACGAGTGATCCTATAAGGTTTCCGTTTTTTTTCCTTTTGAGGTACGGAACCCTAAAAAGGATTTTTTGAAACCCCACCCCCGAGTGAGGCAAGCGGACGGTTGAAGTATGCAAACGAGATTGCGGCAACAACTAGTAGTTTGTAAAAGTTCTTTGCTAATTTATATTATCTCACTGGATATTTAAACTGCCCGAAATATCATATCATTGTATCTAAAGAAATCATTGTGGGAAAATGTTAAAATAACTTTATATTTTTAGGAAAAGCTGTAACTTTTCAAATTACGTTTTAATTATATGTAATTAATCATTGTGTTCTATAAATCAATTTTGCACTGTGCCTCATTTTAGTGAAATATTAATTTACTGTATGTAAATAAAAATATTGTACGTAATGTTTTACTGCCCTATGAGTGCACTCTGAAATAGATTTTGCCTATTTTGTATGATTGGGCCTAGATACAGTATCATTTTCTCCACACCGGAAGCCATCGTCAGACCGAGGACAGGATGTGGCCTATTTATTGGCTCAGTCAGACCATCACAATAGATACTTATAGATATTACTTACTGGTGTAGAAAAATATTAATAGGTAAGTAGGTAGGTATAGGCAGGTAGGTGAGTTGTATGGTGTACATAATAAAGAATATTCTATTCTATTCTAGGTAGGTACTTTATACGATTACATATTACCTATGCAGATCTAATACATCAATACCTACGACACCGCAAGCCAACTTTTTTTTAAAGGAGGTTTTTATTCACACGGAAATGACTACCCCATCGTACCTTATAAACCATTAAACTTTAATTAAATTAACTATAACCATATACAACGTGGAGACGACAATATAACAATAAATTCAACTACGTATATCTAATGACGTTCGCAGTCTGCACACGAAAGTTCAATCAAATATATCCAATAGTTTAGTCGCTATAGCTAGTCAAAGATTGGCAAAACCCATAGTCGGCACACCACTGCTATTTAGTTTATTTGAAAAAATCACTTTTTTAATTTCGATGCTAGAATTTATTTGATTGTTCCAAAATACTCTTATGCATTAGTATTGCCAGTGTTTTCATTTATTGTCGTATTGTTGTCTCCACATTGTATAGGGTGACTAGTAATTAGTGGCCGATATTTAGACACATGATTGTACTCATGGTAAAAAACAACTTTCCCAAAGAACCAATTTTTTTTAAATTGTTTTATTAATGTATTTTTCATTAATTTAACAACCATCCGGACATCGCGCGTGCTATCAGCTGTTAGTTGCTTGACCCCGTTCTATCTCATGTTGTCATGCGGTCCGTACGATTTTAAATGGGTAAGTAGCTAACTAAATTAAATAACAGCTGGTGATGTATTATTCTTGTTAGGTACTCAAAATTCTATTGGGGTCAAGGGTGAAGTAAATTAAAAAAAAATAACAATCATGGTGGCAATATCGGTCACTAATGACCAGTCAATAGGGTGAATTGCGGTCGCGAGCCGTGTGGGCGCGTGCATAGTGCATAGGGCAGAGCCCTGCGCACTGTTACTCCGTATTCCTTCCTTCATGTAATATGAGATAGAACGGGGTCAAGCAAGTAACAGCTGATATCGCGCGCGATGTCCGGAACTCCGGTTCTCTTCCGGATAACTTCATTCCTGATCTTATCCTTCAGAGAAACTCCGAGCATAGCCCGCTCCATAGCACGCTGAGTGACCTTGAATTTGTGGACCAGCCCGACTGTTAGTGTCCACGTTTCGGCACCGTATGTCATAATATGGTTAATCAATATGAAAATATCATAGGCTATCGACGCACGTCTACAAACAGAGTCGCGTCGGGCCACATGTCGTACGGCGCTTTACAAATTTTAAAGTCTGAAAAAACTAAGCCTTAGGTAAAAAAAATCTTACTAAACTACTAAAATTTTGCGGTAGTGATGAAATCAGGTGTATTCTACCTATTTTAGAGTTTTTCTAATTATTCGGTTAAGACTCGTGCCAAAATAGAAATCAGTCAGCAATCATATTATGACAAAAGCGACCAATCACAAACTACTTATATAATTCTAAATTCTAAATAGAATTTAATAAAATAATTAACCGACTTCCAAAAAGGAGGAGGTTATATGTTCGGCTGTATGTTTGTTTTTTTTTTTTTCGTATGTTCACGGATTACTCGGATTTCACGGATTTGAAAATTCTTTTTTAGTACGGAAGGGTATGCTCCCGAGATGGTCCCATTGCCACCAAATCAGAATCTGATGAGGGGATCCCATGGAAATCGAGGGAAATCCTCAAATATTATAGGCATAAATATAGCGATTTGAGTATTTTTTATAAGCACCATTTGGTGAAGTGGACCTGATGATGAAGACCACAGATGGCCACCGGAACTACTTAATAATAAGTATTTCACGGTTGCGATTCGATTAGGCACTTTAATATGGTTGCTAAGCAATTTATGCTCGTCAAAATGCATATGGTGAAGTCACTATCAGTTCTCCTGGTTCTCACCAGGAGAACTCCTCAACAATTAACGCCCGTGCATCGGGAAAAGCATTCGACATTAGGCTATTGTAAATTAGATAAATTACAAACTGACGCACTAAAAAGTGAAAAATAAAAAACATTTTACAAAAAAAAAACAACCGACTTCCAAAAAAATCAATACAAAGTGAAAAATAAGTTTAATTTCGGAAGTCGGTGGCAAAAAACTAAAATACAGATCCAAAGACACCGACTTCCGAAATTAAAGTTATTTTTCATTTTGTAGTGTTTTTTTTGGAAGTCGATTGTTTTTTTTTTTTGTATAAAGTTTTTTTTAAATTTGAATAGCGTCGTGGACGACGAGCCTAACTTTCAAAATAAACTAACAATGTTTCCCTAATGGTCTGCTGGATAACCTCTAAAACGTCTAGCATCTTTCCTATGCGAGTACAGTTCTTATTTAACCAATTTTCATTTATTTTCCTAAAAATCTGATCTCTGAAATGTTAATTATTTATATTTTGTATTAGGTATTTACGGCCGGTCAGACAGACACCAAACTGATTTTATAAGCATTTCATTTTAGCACGGTGTAAAACAACAGTTGACAATTTTATTGTCATTCGAATTTCCATTCATAATTTATTTAAAATGTCATTTACAGACAAATTACAAACTAATGATAAGTCTTAGAATATTCTCGAAAATCTAGCGCCTGAAAATCGATCGTCTGCCAGAAAGTCGCCACGAGCGGCTATCAATAAGTAACCACATTGATGACGTTAAACGTCCGGCTGGCTAGCTACCACCATCTTATCTAAGTCTGTCGCCATAACAACAAAACGCCATAACAATGTTAACAGCATAGTTGTGTTTCGGCAGTTAGAGGTAAGATAGCCAGTTCCTCTGTGGTGAAGCTCGCTTCCACCTTCGGTCTGATCATCACTTACCATTAGGTTACTGAAAGGCATTTTTTAACCAAAAGGTTCCCGCATATTAATTTAAAAAAATCATATATTTTTACTGGAATAAGTTCCAACTACGACAACACAATTTAGATGCAGTAATAATGTTTGCATTCGTCAAAGACACATACGATCCATGTTATTCTGCCGCAGCAGGGCGAGAAGCAATGGCAAATGCATTATATATATAAGACCGTTGAGAGTCACGACACGAGTTCTTGACTTCTGCGTAACAATTCGTGTCTTCTTTTGACACGACTTCGCAGCCCTCGTCTACCGCTGCATTTTCGCGAATAACTTATGTAATCGTTTAAGTGTGTTGCGATGTTAGCGGACTACCGTGGAAGCTTTAGCCGAGTTAACCAACAAACTAAAGTGCTCTAGAAAAATTAAAGCTGCACGTAGCCACTGAAAATGTTATTCTATTTTACTTAACAAAATCTCTGAACAGATTTAACAATATGAGCGTTCATAAAACTAGATAATTTGATGTTGCTATTAGTTTCAAATGTGGCGGAAACAGTGTTTGCCATTATGATTTTCTTTCACTTCATGCCCAGTTGGACAATTTAGTTGGGAAAGAACCGGCGGCACCCGGCGTACAGAGGGTTAACTCGCGTCTCGTCCCATCACGTCATGCCACGTCACGCGGGGCTTTCCCGCTTGATTGAATGTTAAACAGACCATGATTTAAGTACGAATGAACATAGTTATCTAGATAAGTTCACGTTTGTAACAGAACGGGGTTCCACTTGAAGGGAGGAGCAAAACGAAGTTAAAAAAAACTTTCACTTTCTTTTCTTTTTATGTAATGAAAAACGGCTGATCTAATTTGGGTTAAATTTAATACGCAGATAGTTAATAACCTGGATTAACACATAGGACGTATTTATCCCGGTAGTACATTTCCGTTAGATAATTTCCGACCTCTTTTTCCGACAAAAGCTAGTTTAGTCTAATACAATTACTACCGAATTCAAATGGACGCAAAATATATCCATCATCAATAATTGTGCAGTAATAAAACACCTATATTTTTTAAACCCGAGAAAAACTGAACACGTTACAAAATCGGGGATCTAACCTGCCATAACATGACAGGAACATGACATCAATTACATGTCTCGAATGTCGGAGCTATCAGAACTCAGCTCTTCAAATGTCAAGCGGCTTGCAGATTGGTTGCAACACTAAGCTACGGCTGTTCTGCAAGAATGTAATATACGAGTATGCACCCTAAGTCAGTAGCGAAGCTTCAACTTCCATTAGAGGGAAGCCGAAGAAAAAGTTGTTCCGTTCACATAAATTCAAGAAACATCAAAATTACCTCAAAAATGTTTGTCATTCTTTTACTTTTCTTAATTTAACGCCATGTAAATTTGTCGGAATTCTTATTTAAAACATAAAATGTAAACTGCGTTCGCGATTTAGGATACCTGTAGTCTATCCTAAAAACGCGTACGTACCTAGGTACGCTTTTTTTATCTTTTATTTAGTAATAGTAAACTCAGATAGAGTCTTTGTTCCGAAGGGAAGCCGGTAGGAATCGGGTTGTATGAAGCCGTCGCCCCTGCCCCTAAACATCATGTCCCGGAATTAACGCAAACACCCCAATTAGAATATTATGTTATAATAATAATACATACACTGAATTCTTATTAATTTGTATAAAACATAGTTTATTTATTAAATGAGTTATACTGATTATAGTAGAAAATTGTGGTCACATTACAAATCTACGCACGCACACGTATAAAGGCTTTTACAGACTGGTGCGATATCGCGGCCGCGACAAGGGTCGCGCTGCCTGCCGCGCCCGCGAAATCGCACCAGTTTGTAGGAGCCTTAAGGGTCTAGAGAAGTAGGTACTGCGTCCATTTTTGTTTGTTTTTGACTGTACAGTGGAAGAGTGACTGTAATTTACGTACTTAGTTTAAATTATTTTTAGGATATGAAATAACGTATATTAAAAATGACAGGAATCGATTCAGTAAACGATATTGAACAAACTACTTTTATAGGGACATGCCCGATCTCCCCAAGTTCCAAGTTCCCCAAAGCTTATTTAATAGCCCTTTTATAATGTGCATTAATAAAATTCAGTTACACATTATTACACATTACGAGAATATAACAATACTCGTAATTAATTGAATACTAAAACAGTATTCAATATGCAATAGCAGATTATGCATGTCCGTACCACTAACTACGTAGGTACATGGTCAGGCAGTTAAGCTCTAAAAAAACCGGCCAAGTTCGAGGCGGACTCGCGCACGAAGGGTTCCGTACCATTATCTATAAAAACGGCAGTAAAATCACGCCCAACCCTTAAATATTTGTTTTATTTTAATTTAATTATTTATTTTTTAAGTGAATATATAAATAAATATTCTGTGAATATTTCAAGCGTCTACCTGTTGCCGTTATCAATTTCGAGCAAAAACGACCAAAAAAATCACGTTTGTTGTATGGGAGCCCCCTTAAATATTTATGTTATTCTGGATTTTAGTATTTGTTGCTATAGCGGCAACAGATACATCATCTGTGAAGATTTCAACTGTCTAGCTATCGCGGTTCATGAGATACAGCCTGGTGACAGACGGACAGACAGACAGACTGACGGCGGAGCCTGAGTAATAGGGTTCCCGTTTTACCCTTTGGGTACGGAACCCTAAAAATCAAGCTTCTAAGTCAACGCAATAAAAAAATACGGCCATTTATGCGACATATTTTGATGGGATAAATTCATCCCAATCACATGACTAGTTCATCCCTACAACATGGCGGAATGTGTCTTTGCACTGAATTTTATGTGTAACATGTTTTGTACCCACCAAATGTTATGCGAATAAACGATTTTGATTGTGATGGGAAAAGTTATTTGCGATTTCTGGCTTTTGTAGCGGGCAGTCTATTCAACATACAAAACCGGCCAAGTAGGTACGTGCCGGACCACGCACAATGAAGGCTTCCGTAGTTGGAATGAATTTATCCCAAGAACAAACTTAAACATTGTAGTTGAAAAACATGTTCTCCCATACATTCCAACTGTAAAAAGTTTGTACGCACAATTTAGGAAGATTTACCATGTTACTTTAAGACAATAGACTTTTTAAAGGTTTTCAATAATTTGTAAGTATAGAACTATTTTCTGAAAGTATTTTCTTTTCTCAAAATTTTACCTTTATGGTTTTGGTGATAAACGGGAGAATGGTTTTTTTTCCATCTATTTCTTAAATAACTTGTGAACTATTTATTTTATAATTATAAAAAAAATATACTTTAAATTTTGGAGTCTCTATTATTATTTTACTTGAGACCAACACAGTTAGCCCTTTCATTTGATATGCCACACGGTACAGTGTACAAAATGTTTGTTTTTTTCTCTTATTTGTCACCCAAAAGTGGCCCCATATTCAAAATTAATTTATTTACGTAAGACATCGCTGTTTGGGTCACAGAAATTTACCAAGTTCCAACTTAATCGGTCCATTAGATTCAGTGCAAATCGGGTGACAAACGGACAGACCGACAGAGTTCCGTTTTTTGATTCGGACATAAGGAATCCTAAAAATAATAAAAAATAAGACAAAAAACACTTTTGAAGTGAAATGCATCAAAAAGAGAGAACGTCATCGTCATTTCGAGAACAAGTGTCATCATGTCCGGGAACGTTCCCAAAACGACCATTCACGGAATGACGATTATAAATAAACGCACGCTTTTTTTACAGTGGCCGTCTTAGATGCGGTTTGACATGGTGAAAGTAAAATATTTATTAATATTAGGTATTTTTCATAACGTTTTTTAATAAGTTTTCAATATACCACTTACAAACGCATTCCCGGAATACGAGACCTTAGCACTGCAGGGTTGCTTTAGTCACAGACGAGTAGAGATCGTCAATATTAAATTCATAAATTCACTGCAGTCTGCGTTCTATATCCATGCTGAATATTAAATTTATTTGTACGCCAATATTAGTCCTCGGAAAATTTGACGGAGAGAAACTAGTTTCCAGAAATACACACATCAAATGTGTCTAAGGATCAAGTACAGTTTAAACAATAAAAAAAATATTATCCATATAATATTTACCAAATGTAGTATTTCAGACTAGCTTCTTACTTTAATTCCTATGTTTAAGTTAACAACTTATCCCTAGATTTTGTAAAAATTAAGAAAAATTGTAATTTTGGCAAATCGTGGGAAATTAACCTAAGTTAATGTCGTCAATTAAATGGCAAAAAAGACAAAAATAAGGATTTTTTAATTATTATTGTAAAGATGTAAAAAGGCAATCTGCGTTTCCACCAATGACACGAGTCACACAATCACAGTGGTTTCGCATGCTTAAAATCAGTTCAACAAAATCACTTTGAGGAAAGGCCGCTCACGTTCTTTCTAACAAGTCAAAAAGTTGTTGTGGGGTATGCAAGGCATCCATAGTCGGCAGAGCCCTTCTTTGGAGCATATCCTATGCGTGCTCAATTAGGTTGAGGTCTGGAGATTGAGCAGGCCACGGCAGAAGAGTATATACAGATAGACAGACAAGAGCGTATTTTTGCAGTTTTTCTTTTCATACTAAAATTAACTTTATTTTCGTTTAAATAATTATACAAACCGAAATGCAGTGAGCAGACCAAGAGAGGAAATTGATTTGCCTCCAATTGAGTGCTGCTTTATACTTTGTTCCACACATTCGTTTTCGAAAATACATATTATTGCAAAACAACTGCTTTTTTATTTCATAACAAACGTACAATAAATATTGCTTTAATGTATTGTTATTAATTCCAAACCAGAAAATAATAGTTAGCAATTAGTCCAGATTTTCTTCGAAAAGTCTTTCGCAAACATTATTGGAAAGATATTATATTGTCTATTTCTTATGATTGTTTTATCAATATATAAGTCATATTAGCCAAACCCAGTTTACTAGTTATACTGAGCTTCAGAATTGTGTACCTAAAAGAGTACTATTTTGACGTAAAATTTACCGCTCTTAAAATATTGGAACTAAATAGGTAGGTAATGTTCGAAATTAATATACAAAATGTTACTTGCAGTTTGCTTAGATATTTCTAGGATGGAAAACACCAAAACATCAATCAACTAACAGCAGGCCCGCATTTGAAATTCAACAGTATAATATTTGATAGGTACATTAGTAACATGCGATGAGAAATGAATTACTTACCTAATAGAGTAATGAAAAATAAATAAATCAATGGTCTGCTTATTGGTTAATATATTTTTTTATTATTACAAATTATATTATAGTAAGGTGGAGAATAAATTAACAACTAGAATCCAAAGCTGTATATATACCATCCTTTTTTTCATAATGCGAAGGATTTTGAAGGAATATCCCGATCCATTGCTTCATATGTTTGAAAAAATCGTCTGCGTGACAACGGAAATAACGCAATGGAAGGTGTTGAATTGTTATAATAAAAGGTATTATTTCGTTAGTGTGTTACCCAATTAGCTTGCCGCTGTAACTCGCGGTAAAGGCATTGTGTTCTCGTCCGAACATCGATAGCTAATGATCATGTAAATTGTATATGTACAAGATACAATATGGCTGTTTAGCGACCGCCGGCGTAAAGACAAACGTTTAATCAAATCGTATCAACATATCGTATATTGTTGACACAATAATACAAGCCATTCCTATTGACTGATACAACATCCCCATTATTATATTGCCACTAGCGTTTCGATTAATTGGCGATTGGTAATGTATCTGAGATCTAATTGTTTCAGTAATAACGAGTTTTGTGCTACTAAGGTCACAGGGTTATGCAAGACATTATTACGTTCTTGTGTTGCTGCGTTGTACCTGGTAAATAGTGATAAAGTCGGCCGAAATAATATCATATTGTATACTTTATTTCCACAGTTTTGTCAACAATCTTTCTACTTCATGTTTCCTGCCTTGTCATCAGCCCAGGTATAGTGCAGTTAATTTTGGATGGATTCCTCTAGACTTCCAATCAATATTTAATGACAAAATGTAACTGGACTAAAACTATGTGGAATCTATTCTATTCTGAACAAAAATCTTCGATGTTAGGACTAAACTAAAACTACAGTCGCCAACGCGATGATATATGCGTAAAACAATTATCTGTTTTAGAAGCCTAACGGTAGAAAGAATAACATTTAAAAATTACAGAACCCGAAAAAGAACAACAAATGCGTGTTAAAAATAGAACGAATCAGTTGAAAACATCAGACCGTGAAAGTGGGTCAGAATGACACTACAATATGTCACTACATACATGTTACTGCAATCTTCCATCCAATACGTTATTGTACCAAATAACGAAGTCACAAGTTAGCTGCTGATTTGTTTATCTCTGCAACACGAACGCGTACTGTTTCGCCAACAAACATCGGCAGTCCGTTTCAGGCTTTCCAACAACAATCGCCTCTAACTAGACGCCAAATATGGGTGTTTTGTTTATTGAAAGACGAAAAAGATAAAGGATGGCTATGTTTTCTGATAAGACAAAGACGGCAAGACAAGCGACGGAACAATTGATTAGTGCTATTATATTATCATACAAATCATGCTTTGTTGGCAAAACAGTCATGAAACTGAAAAAAATTATACTTTTTCTTTTCACGTGTTTGTTTGATTTGATGAGGTTAAGTATCATCAGCCGGTCATTATGACAATTCTCGAAGCAGAATTTCCTTACTTAAATTGAATTAATAGGAAAATAGAATATTGAATACGGGTAGATAGCCCAGAGTCGGCTCGGATGTCACTAATTAAGTAATTCTGCAAACTACATAAGTACTAACGTGACGTACTAACTAGACGTGTTTGATCTTCTGGTTACGGAGATATTGAAGGTTCCAAAGGACATGGATAAAATCTGACCTAGCACAGACAAAGAGATAATAATAAAAAAAAAATACTGATAATATTTTAAATCCCACCACAGCTTTCGTTACTTGGCAAAACTTTGCAGGAAATATTTCAATTTAAAAAATTATTATATTGATTCAAGTATTTATAATATGTTGCCAGTTTTGGAAATAGTAGTTTGGTAGTAGTAATTGGGACATACTTATTGTAAGAATTGATTGATTTCAGGCGTATTTTTAGAATATAAAATATTAAAACTGTATTTAAAGCTTATTGAATAATAACTAGACTTTAATGAACACGATATAATTATACATATAATATTGATTAATTTAATAATTTAATTTTTTTATCAATAGATTAGTCCAGTTTTAAAAGTAAGTAATGGCAATTTGTCACTGCCCATCATTGTCATATATTTATCATGTCATTTATGCTTTGCACAGAACTCTATCTACCTAACATAGAAGATACAATGCAACGTTTTTTTTATTTTTCTGTATGATACATTATGTGTTTTATGCCATTAGCAATTTTTTGACGTGGACACTAGATGATTCCTAAAATATGACTTATGACTGTAAGTGATTGTTACACTGTTGCATAACACTTTTACATGTTACCTTTATCAGAAAACCAGTGTACACAGTTGCAGGTGAACCAATAAAAATAAATAAATAACCCGGGTGACCCTAGGGTCATAAGACATTTTTTTTTTTTACTTTTTTCACGACTATGGTTATGGGTTCTCAAGCCCGCCATGTTGATTTTTGTGAGACGTCACCTTTCATATCATTATGTAAAAGGTGACGCATCATTATGTGGTGGTAACCCATGGTTAGGAATGTCCTTCAAAATCCTTCGGATATCGATTGAAAATGAAGTGCGTTACGCTGGGCGGTCACCACAAACCTAACGACATGTAAATCATTAAAATGCATCCAGACGTCTGGAGAGGATAAGGAATCTACATACGTAGGGCATAATTATGTACTTACCGAACAAAAACCCTTAACCACAACCACAAAAACCTTCTTGTCAGTCGGATCTGTCTTTGACGATTTCTATTTTATTTGGAGCCTTTGGAATGGGCAACTAGCTTCATCTCTCTGACTGACCACAATTAAAAAGTAATAGTAATTGGTTTATTTGAAATAAATGCGTTGAGTTTATAACTCTAGTGATAAGGTAGATAGTAATCAACAATTTTGTGTTTTTTCTGCACTGGGCGATGTGGTCGCTAAGCGATAAAGCCCTTTAAATAAAAAAATATAACTCTGTAGTGCTGCATGTGGCAGCATCATGAATGTTTTGTTGTGATTTCTTGTAATTTGTTAAAAAAAAAATATCTTTGGCTGTGTTTCCGGTTATCTTTTTTGCATTTCTTAGTAACTTCGCCTTTCTTGGACTATTGACCTTCGCATTAAAGTTTAGCTGAGCTACAATAACAATACCTGTAACTCATATCTCGGACCACTCTGATTTCGCCTGGTTTCCAACAGAGCTCCAACGTTCTATACACTGGGCAAATGAATCATTTGGGATACAGTCGTTACATTTGAGGGAAATTCAATCTGCTGAAAGACAGTGGCTTACTCCGCGATCAACAGACGCGACAGAGAAGAATCTTATATTTTACGATGGACAAAAATATACAGGGCTATGAAACACTAATATAGCTTCATAATACATTTTGTTTTATTTGTGTTAATTTCTGGGCCAAACTTGTATGGTACCGTTATCCATCTCCTTTTTTTAGGGCCTTTTTGTTACGAATTTTAAATACCACCACCCTTGTACTGTTCCATGCATCCATAGATAAGCACAATGTTTTGGTTGCGTAACATAGCGCGCTATCATAAACAGCGATTTTTCACACCAAATCTGAAAATCGTTTCTCAGCAATTATTATTGTACTATCTTTAATGGATTAAAATGGATTTGTGATGAATCTTATTACACCTTGTATGCAGTTTTGCGAACATGAACAACAGTTGTGAGTATCAAAGTCATGTCATACATGTGTAGGTATGTATTATATTTGTATAGGTACGAAGTAATATTATGTGTATTTAATGTTCCAATATGAATTTTTGAGTAGTTACCGGTAGCTGGGGCCGGGATTGGTGTTCGATTGATTGAAATAGGCTCGGTTATTAATAACTGGCAAAATAACTCCGTCTACGATATTTTTTTTTATTCATGTTATTGTTATGTTTATTGGAAACATTTTTTCCATAACATTTTTTGATCCGATATGTTATGTTCTGTAAATGTAACAAAAAACAAATGGAACTTAATAAAATTACAATTAAAAATATCGAAGGAGTAAAGATATTATTTCATTAATAAAAAGGATGGAGTGTAAAACTCAAAAAATTAAACTCATCAACTAAATCCGACGACCAAATGCGCAACACCATAATACGCTCCAAGACAGGAATCGCCGATGTTAGCGAAAAGACTCCAAGGATGAAATGGGACTGGGCTGGTCACACTTATAGGATGCATCAAGACACATGGGTCAGGATCATCACACAGTGGGTGCCTGAAGACGGGCGTTCGTCACTGAAGCAGGCCTAAGAAACGCTGGCGTCTCGCCCTTTTAAACCATTTCTGAACGCACAGAACCAGGGTATTTTATTGAATAAACCATTTGAATTGTCAACGTTTCAAACGTTCCAACATATTAATTGGACTTCTAAAACTCAAACTCATTACAAGCAAATTTGAATTGTCAAAGAGTGGGTCAGTTAGTCAGAAAGTTGAAGGTCCATTCCAAAACGTAGATCTCTCATTAGTGGCTTTATTTATAAGTTTGTTTCGTGTAGTAAGTTAGTGAACATTTTTCATTTACAAATGATTGGAAGTACAATTTCCACCGGCCTCAGTCATCCGTCGGCCAAACGCTGCGAGAACATGGTCCCAATGAATGTTCGGACTGATAAATATGATGATCTACTTGACTTAATGAGGGAGAGCAACCCTCTCCAACCATTCACTAAGCTTAGTTAGAAACAAAAGGTAGTAATTAAATACCCAATTAAGTCATACCCAAATATTTACTACATTAATGTGGTTACATTTTTGTTACAAAAGGTTGTACCTAACACGAACACTTAGGGTAAGATAGGAGAATAATTATTAAAATGTTTAAATTAATGTTAGGATCACTTTTAATTAAATTAGGGTGTATGCACACAATGCTTTTAAACGGGAGTTTAACGATACTGAAATACAATATGTACGTGCCACGAATCTACACAAATTCAGCATCACGATCAAATAACCAGAAACTTGTCCCTTATTATAAAAAAAGCATGAACTAAATATGCACGTTTTTTGTGATGCTTCCGCGCATTTCTATTTATTTATTTATTGAGCAAGGCACACCAACGACATATTTACAACTATAGTAACAGTAGGTAATAACGAGTCTTAAATTCTGTGCAAATACGTCACTTATAGGCATGAACAACATTCTTATTATAAGATGAACAACTATACAATAAATTTTAAATTATTACAATACTAGCAAACAAGATAAGATACTTAAAAAAAGGACCAAGTAAGATTAGATTATAAAAAAATAAATTAAATTCACATATACACATTTACATTTCGCCACATTACAAGAGAGCAAAACAACCATAAAAAACACAATAAAATATTCACTCATATGGCAACAAAATTATATAAGGAATAAAATAAAATAAGCTAAGTAGGTATTTGAATGCCGTCACTTAAGTTAAAAAAAGATCCAAAAGTTAAGTCTAATTAAACTAAACTCAAATTAAATTATTATTATGGTTTATTACAATATTAAATTAAAATACAACACAATTAAATTAAAATTACATTCCTATTAAATTAAATTATCATAAGTGTTAGTAGGCACCTGATTACAGGTCAATTTTAATCATTTTAGATTTAAATATTGCCAGACTATGAAAGAAAATATCGATATTGCTGTCAGCTGAACAGGCTCTGTTGTAGAAAGTAAACATACTGTTTAGGGGAGCATGCTGGCCTAGGTTTGTGCGACACGGTTTAGTAGCAAACGTCCTAGTGGTACGCTTGGACCGGGGAGGTGAGAAAATGGAGAGATGTGAGTTAATTTTAGTTAAGGAGATCTGGAGTTGATGTTATCTCGTTTACTATTTTATAAAGAGGTAACACCATTAATGATGATCATCATTTAGAACCCTTCGGCGCTTCAATGAGTCTACTTTGAAGTAGTTTAGCCGTTCTGCGCAAGCACCTCATCATTTTTTTTTGAACGCGCTCAATTCTGTCTATATGAATGTTATAAGTCGGAATCCAGACGGGATGCATATTTTAAGAGGCTGCGCACAAAGGTGTTATAGAACACTTTCAATGCCGAGGTTCCCTTAAATTCTTTGCCAATTCTGATGATAAACTCAACCGTTTGCATTGCTTTTTTGATGATATTATTAATGTGTGTGGTAAATGAGAGATCGCTGTTAAGTACTACACCCAGATCTCGTATGTTTTTTTACTTGTTGCAGTGAAGTCCTGTTGAGGGAGTAAATTGATGGTATGGGATGCTTTTTCCGCGTAAATGTTATGTGATAACATTTGCTGGCATTCAGAACCATCCCATTCACCACACACCAGCTCTTTACTGAGTTCAGATCAGATTGAAGTAGAGCAATGTCTTCTTGAGTTTTTATTTGACGATAGATTTTAAGATCATCGGCAAATAAGGAACATTGGCTATGTTTGATGCAGGCATACAATTCCTAGGAAATACACACATTTCACAGAAAATGTGTGTATTAAAGAATCTTTGAAACATTATTTTACACATTTCCTAAGTAGGCTCGGAATTGAAAATATTTCCTAGGAATTGTGTACAATTCCTAGGTTTCATAAATTTCCGGTAACATATACACCGGAATGAAAGCTAACCATCAGCTCTGTGGAAGTTACGGCGTAGTTAAGCACGGCGTTAAGGCACGTCTTAGATTCATGTTACGCGTACAAAACATTGTGCCCATGAGACCTTAGGTTAACCTTTTATTGGTTATAAAAAACCACATGCAGGTCCTGATTATATTTTCGTAATATTAGCATAACATGTACTGAAGAACTGTAAAATTTAAGAACGTAGGTTAATAAATACACCGTTTTATAGTGGTAGTATAGTTTAACTATTTCACGAAGTCCTCTCTTGTCCTTGTAAACATAAGGTTCAAATTGCAATAACCAAACGGACTTCGTGAAATGGTTTAACTATAGTACATTTAAGAGTGTCAAAGACATCACAAGGCCTAGCTCCACATTACTAAGCATGAATACGAAACTCAGTTTCAAATCGAGATTCATAACTAGCAGTGTTCTACAATACGGGTCTTAAATATCAATTAAGTGGAGATGCTGTCTGCAATTACAAAAAGTCTGCATTCACAATCATTAAGAAACAATTAACTAACGATTACGGCTTAAAATACCATTTTAAATTGCAACGCTTGACACTAACTTAATTATTAATCAAAACATATCTATAGTCCATTCATTTCGCAGCTAGCAAAGATAAATTTGCCCACATGTAAGTAGGTCAGTACGTAATAATATAATATCTATTTCCAAACAAGACTGTAGCAAAACGAAATACAGCCAATATTATGGAATGCGAAACTAAACCTTTGATGTAAATAGTTCACAAATCGTTAGTTAGGAGTGTTCCGGTATGGCGAAATAAAGGATATAATTATTATGCGAAGATGTTAGTGTACATGACAAATTTAAATAATAAACATAATTTGGCGCCGAAAGACACTTATTAAATTTAACATGGAAACTTGAAAGGGAATTTTGAAAGTCTTCATGTTTTTGGCCTCCTTTGTTTTGCCTTTTTGTATAATAAAGCAATGTTTTAGTGTAGTCGGTGCGTTGTTACGCAACAATTCAACAGAATTGGGGCTTTGTTGCAGACAAAAACAAAGTTCAAGACGTTTGTCTCGAGGCGTAGCGGTTTTGTAGCTGGCGTAGCGATTATGTAGCTGTCGTAGCGGAGCGCTACGGCGTAGCTGCGGCGTAGTCAATAACAGTCGCGCTTCTATTGTTATGAAGGCAGATGATTGTTGCAATATTTCATTGATGCTAATTAGGTACAATTATGCATTTATAAGATGTAAGAAGTAGCTAGTACAAGAAACCATAATTATGTACGGACTTGAAAGTCTGTACGGTCCTTTAGAAGAAACGACATAAACGCACATAATTTTTTTAACAATAAAATTGTACTTGTGTACTTTTTTACCCGATGGCGTGACGCAAAGGAGGGTTATGTGTTTTTTATAATAATATATTTATTGAGGCATAGACCCCATAAAATATTTAATCTTACTCTTCACCTAATAAAAACCTAAAGTCAAACGAGGCGGACAGGACAAAAGATGACCTATAACAAAAAATGATATAACAAAAGTTCCAAAACTAATGCTGCAGTACGTACACGAAGAGGTCAAATAAGTTCAACGACAATTGACATTTCTAGTGACGGATAGACATTATTTAACTTAAGAGCTCTTAGCTTAGGTGGATCGCCCTCAATACAAATGTATCCTTAGTACTAATACAATTAAATAATTGCTGGTTCTACACATTAAATTACAATATATAATGCGATACTAAGGATAGAGCTGTATGAACCGAATTGGACAAACTTGAATAATTAATTATGTTGATCTCTGTATTAGTATGAAACTGTAAGAGCTGCTGCACACTGCGGTTCTCTTGAATATTCATTTGAAGGTTTATAACTTTTTTCGATGAAATGTTTTTTCATTTGATGGGGACAAATACTAGTTTGAATATTTAGGTATCATTTTTATGGGGATTCTTTTATTACAGTCCATACATTTAAAAATCACTGAGATGGGTTAGTAATTCAGTATGGAAAATCTGAAACTAAAAAATCGAGAAACTTATAAGCAACCACGTCGTGAATTTTAACCAACGACGCAGTTGCTTAGGTTCCGTATACGTTTCAAGATCAGCATGTATAGTCTAATCCCATCCATGCGGTCGGTCCGTGCACGATGGTGCGTAGGCTTGCCGGACAGCGAATCATCGTGCGTAATTTCGTGTAGGGCTTGCCGGACGAGACACCACGGCTTGTTGCGTGGCTTGCGTGCGGCTGGGTGATGAAACCGCTGACGTATGTCAAATTAGTCAGTCGGTGTATTACTTTTTTTTGTTTGCCCCACACTAGGAATTTCTCCTGTATCGTGGGTGCGTTTACAAATATTTAAACTCACATACACAAACAGCCAGATCCGGAACAACTACTTATAGGTCATACAAATATTTATTCCGTGCGGGAATCGAACAGCAGTCAATCTCTTAACCACTGCGCCAACCTTGCCGTCAAACTTTGCGGAATAATACACACAAGATTGAGAGGCATTAATTACTTTGATGTACTTATCTCAATTTGGTGTTGGACATAAAGAATAGCACCATCCTATTTCTTCCCGTCGTAAAAGGCGACTAAGGAACTTACTAGAGAATGGGCAGCAGCGTTCTCTATGCATTTTAACACCATACTGCGATCGCCAACCCGCCTGCCAAGCGTGACGATTCTGTCAACCCCCCTTTGGGGTGGCCTATCTCCAGCAGAGGACGTCTGAATTGATGTTGATGAATTACTTTGATTGATGGATGGTTATAAAGCACTTTCTATTATATTAGGTACGTGAAAAGAAATGAATCGTGCGCTGGATGAATGTTACACGTATTCATGACACTCATACACTTCTATCCAGTAATTTAGATATTACGTATGACAAAATAAACACAACGAGGACTGAAGTCATTAAAAATAGCTAGTGCACGGAAACGAATGTTGTTAAAATGATTAAATACAGTTTCCATAAAACTTTGAACATCCTAAAAACAATATTTAAATTATTAAGCTTCATCCCGGTAATCGCAATCGTTTTGTCCTCCCCAGCCCTCCAGGCTTGCTTATGAAAGGAATATCAACAGACAATTCCACAAATTAAGCAAAGTAGCCCTTTTAATAGGCGTACCTTTAGCCTTACGTATAAAATTATAATTAAATTAAACTAATTTAATTACGAAACGCGTTGAGACATGGTTGAGAACAATTAAAAAGTCCTATTTATCTCGTTACGTTATACATTAAACGCAGAAAATTAACATCTTCGCAGTACTCAGTGAAATATTAATGAGTCTCTCAGAAAGCTGAATGCAAAACTATGGTTCGCAGTAAATGTTTTTCTTTTCTTTTCTGTATGATCTCAATCCGTGTTACGCCCAAAACTTTTTTATTTCGTTTTATTTCAAAGATGTGAACTAGAAAAGTTTAAGTAAATGAGGCAAACTTATTTAGTAGTTTTCGGGATGTTTTCAAGAGTGGGAAGAAAGCGCCGGATGTTTGAGATAATGGTGAACAAGCAGTTTAAAGTAGACTCGATGGAGTAGCAGTGTTTGCAAGCAGACAGCTGGATGAAATTACTTAATTTGCAAAATTATCTGGGTATTATAAATATTAATAAGGTCACGTGTTCCTCCCGCGGTCGTAATATGAGAGGTGTGTTAATGTTAATGATATTTAAAGAGCCGTTACCGTGCTGGTTAATTTTATATAAAAAGTTAGGCATAAAAATACTGCCACAATATCTACTCCAGAATGAATGGAACTCTAGAAAAATGACGGCAAAACAGAAATAAAACACGCAGGGGTTTGCGGACTAATACTGTTCCACCCTGAGTTAAGAAAAACAAAGGCACGAGCACAACGTCGACATTGATATCCGCGCTGCTATTTACGAGTGGAGGAAGCTCTCGTACCTATAACAATACAATTGTACCCTCGGCCGGCACAGTCAACAGCGTTATTGCGCCACTTACGACTCGAGTATCTAGGAATGGAAGGGGCTAGAAATTCCAGCGTAATAACAAGCAAATGGCTAGCTAATAATTGAAGCGCTGCAACGCTTGATTACCACTGGGAGCGTTCAGTGTTCTCCGTCGTCAGCGGGTATATTGCTGACCCAGCCTAATTAGTAAGCTGAATAATTGGGGTTGTTGCATTATCTTGAGTACACCTCAGTGTTCGTGCACTTGAACGGAACGTGGTGAAAGATACCTCGCATAGTCTGTGATCAATCGACCGATTCTGTTTAAAATCTTACCGTGAAAAATTGGGTGAAGTATGTAAGCTTGAAGTGAACTGTTCCACCTAATGCTAGGGATTGGCGCTATTGGCAACTATTTAACAGAATATACCGGCTTTACTTGTCTTTAGAATTTTGTCTGGGAATGAAACTGTTGAACTAAACTAAATAAATAGACAATTGTTAGCAGCTTCCACAAACTTTTATATTGAATAATATGAATGCAGAGATTGATTGAAGTAACTTATTTTAATCGTATCAAGAATACTGCCACGCTTTGATCCTAAAGAAGGCAAAAGTTAGAGCAAAGTTCTAAATGAATTATTGACAGTTAAAACTTGCTCAATGATAGATTCAGAAGGGGCTTCGAGGATTTAATTACATACAACACCGCGACGAATGGTTCAATTGTAACAAAGTTCAGGATGTGATTCAGTTAACTCGAGCTTTTCAATTATTCAAAGTATAGCTTACGGGGTCCGCAAGCTGATAACTCAGTCGTTAGCGGGTATCAGTACCTACCATTTTATTGAGTAGTTAGTAAGTACCTACATACATTGAGTGCTGTAGGAATCCATAGGGGACATAGGGGCCGAATACTGCTCTTTAACGTCTGGCTTGTTCTAATTGCGTTTATACTTATGAGGTATTTTGACGGGAGTTTCAAGAAAGCTTTCTTGACTCGATTCACTCACGTGAAACGTGATATAACAAACTTAATCTGGTATTGTATTAGTAGACGACACGAGACTTCACAGTTATATATCTTACCAAAATAGATCTACTAGCTCCACCAGCAGCAGCAGCCAGTAGCACCTGTTAGCTGGTTGCTCTATTTAAGGTGTCTACAACTTTATTATTTATTTAATTAATAAACCGACAGCAGTACATACTAAACGATTAATCTATACATAATTATAATAAAATCGCAGCGAAGTCAAAAATGTACATTTAAATTTTTTTTTAAGTATTTTCTACAAGGACTGAGATCGATTCTAATGCTGAAAATATAGTTTTTAGAATGTTTCTAAAAACGTTTGTTTGTTTATGTTTATGTTGTTTTTTTTTTGTATTCAGACAAACAGAAAAACAGACAAACATCAAACAGTTTTAATTGAAGTCCGAAACTTTGCGAGTAAATTATAAAAAAACTAGATGGCTAATGTCAGTAACTTTGAATTTAAAAGTACTGTAATACAATACACATCTAAATAAAATTAAAATACAGAGTCTACGACTTATCCTTTTTTTTTAATTTGTACTTGAATGTAAAATTTGGGTATTTATTAAATAAAACAATAAAAAGTCGATGATAAAAAACCACAGGGCATGACAAGTGTTTAGGGGTCTGGAAGGATAGCAGTCGACCATTTGAATTTGGCACACGATGCACCAAACACCCTGTATAACAATACGTATAAGACTGAATGTGTGTCTTTAATAAGAACATAGAGTTTGATAAGTTACTTTGATTTGAATTGAATCTTTACAAATAAAGAAAATTGAAGAGTCTGTTTATATTGTCATAATAACAGGTTTTTTACTGAATGCAAAACTGTTGCTGTTGCTTTGTATTACTACATGAAAGTATATAGCGATAAACTACGATAACATGGCTCGCCCCTCCAAATTACTGTTTCAATGTGTGTCGTCACATCCTTACGAGAGTTTGTATGTAGTTGTAAGTACTCGTAATATCTCACTTATTACCAGATTTGTTGGTCAACTAATCATAACTAGCCGATCGCGCAAGACAACGCACGTGTCGTTTTCATAGAGTACGTCAGTGCAGCGCCATACTAATAATAATGAGCGATTAATGGCACCACTAGTCGAGCAATAAATCCGTGATTAGTTTTTGTTTGACGGCCGTCTGATTACGCACACATGCGTACAAATACTTTCAAACGTTTTGAATTTTGGAGGAGCGGGCCATATTATCGTAGTTAATTTCTACGTATACGTTACTTATCACATTTTTTTTGTAATTTTTTCTGACATATCTTGACGCGACTTTCACTGGCAGATTGCTGATGTTATAAGGCGTAACTAAGACTTTTATTTTAGAAAAAGCCAGGTGTGTGAAGCCGCGGGCAGCAGCTAGTTAAATTATAAAGTTACTTATTTATTGGTATGCACTTCCGTACCACAGAGACGGATCTTCTAAACTTGTTTAGTGAAACACCATGTAAATCGGTTTCTGGTAATTTACAAAAGCTGTTGTTATTTCTACACATTTGGAGCATTGGAGAAAGGGATATGAAACAATCTGGTGATATGTCTAGGAGGTTTTGAAGGGACTGAATATTGGATACACTCAACTAAATCGCTATATTGTAAGTCCGTTTGCAACTTTGTAATGAAAAATTAAATAGCGCGGTGACGCGTGAAGGTCTCGCATCGTCTTTATTTTGAAAAAGTGCAGGTGCTGCTCGTAAGGACAGCGATTGCTTATTTTCCTAGATATAAAAGCTAGACACGATACTAAAAGCACATTTAGTCATATTTATGTCCATGTGTTACATTTATTTGCCTTTGCTTTTTTTTAGGTTTCCGTAGTCAATAAATAACCCTTATAGTTTCGCCATGGCCGTCAGTCTATCTGTCCGCGGCTTAGCTCAGAGACTCTTAGTGCTAGAAAGCTATAATTTGGCATGGGTATACAAATTAATCACGCCGACAAAATGGTAAAATAAAATGAATTTCTCATACCCGGAAAGTACCTAGTGTTTTTTTAATCCGAGTAGCGGGTGGAAGACGCTGCTGGACCCTCGGGCTTGAAAGACTCATAGTAATTGCTTCCCTCTGTAGGGCGGGAATTAATTTTAAAAATAGAACTAAATCTGGTTAGGTATGCGGTTACGCAAATTATTACATAATAAACAAATATATCGTTTAAAATAAAAAATGCTGCGGTCTTGTGAGTGTATAAACAGCCAGTGTCAGTAAAAAATACCTATTGACAACATCTAAACCGCGGTCACTGTCAGACTGCATACAAAAGAAAGAGAAGCGCGATGACACAACGCTTGTAATTTGCATAACTTGCATACAAATAAGACATTCTTGTTATTAATTAAATGCCAACCGTACTTTGATATTTAATACAGATATTTTGGATCAAAACACAAACTCAAAAAAAATAATCTCGATACAAATTAACGGTAAACTAACCCTTAGTTTACCGTTAATTTGTATCGAGATTATTTTTTTCTAAACGTGTTTTTGGTAACAACCAACTTCTGAGAAGTATTTTCAAGAATAATAACATATATTTTTTCCGCTACCACTAACTATATAGATTTGGCATTTTTTTTGTTTAAGACAAGCCTACTTTTATCATTTGCCTCTTGTCAGCGCCTTAAGCGGGACGGCCCGCAGCGGCGACGTGGTCTGTTTCATGTTTAAAATTTAAAAATACTATATAATTTGGCGGGACAACTCTGTAAGCTGCACCAAAATTCAAAATCTCGGTTTTATAAACTAATATTTGATTAAATAATTAATAAAAATGAGTTCAATCGATTCTGAAATGTTGACCCCAGATTCGGTTAACGGCTAGACAAATACAGTAATCGAAAATCTTTTGCAAAAAAATTCAAAGGAGAGATTAAATACATACTTACAATGATTTTATGAAGTGCAAACAAGAATATAAAATATTTTAGAAATACTAAAATCTTTTACTTTCCATATATTCGAAATGAAAAGTAGTGTGTTTAACACGGGTGAAAGTCGCCAACAGTCAGTTCCTTTCGACGCTTGTCTAACAATCTACTATTTTGTAGGGTAGTTGGTGGTATGAGGAACAGAGTGTTAAGGTCACTCATCCACCATAGAAAAGGGAGGATCCTCCGACCAGACGGGTGTTGCAACTGCCTGACGGTTGATGTCGGGACGTTGTATATATGCTAGTTGCGCGGTAAACTCTGCTTGCGCGATGCAGAATTTGCGTGACGTCAGTGTGACGCGTAGTTCGTATGTGGCGATGTTGATGCCGCTACAGGTACTTACAGCACGCAACGTAAAGTAGAAATGATATTTTTTTTCTCATTAATCCTATCGTGTAAGATGTCGTTGGATAGGCCGTCCAAAAGTATTGCAGGAATGTGAAACCCATTTTTCAATTCAGGGATCCATTTGCGAAATATTAAGCATTAAATTGCTTTTTTTTTTTACAATCGATTGTCCCCCCCCTGCCAAAAATATTATCACACCAAAGTAGGCTTTACAATTAAACGAGTAATAGTCGACCAGCATACATTTGCAGTTGGAATGTATGGGAGAACATGTTTTTCAACAATAAAGTTAAGTTTGTTCTTGGGATAAATTCATCCCAACTACGGAACACTTTATTGTACATGGTCCGATATGCACTTGGCCAGTTTTTTATGTTCTACTAGTGACCAGACCCTGCTTCGCACGGTTTTTATGACTTGACAAAACATGAAGATTTATTTATTCTATGTAAGTTCAATATTACATAACATCACTTCTGCAATCCCCAAAGGGTTAGGCAGAGGTGTACACCCACATTTCACCAGTTTTGTTTGAGTCCCATGTAATAGGGGGCGAGCCTATTGCCATCAACCGGGCACAAATCCAGACTCAATATTATCGAGTTCAATATTAATGTATTTATTATACACATAAACTTTTGGGAATAAATTCTGTAAATGATAGTGAAACCGCATCAAACTCCTTTGAGTAGTTTAGAATAACGACGCGGTCACACAGACAGACACGAAATCTGACTTTAATTTATAATACCTTTGTATACGAGTAGATAGATGCCCGCTCCTACGGTGGCCGGAAATCAGCTTGCGACTCCCGACGCCCAGGGCGTCTCCCTCACGCGTACCGCCTCCTCCTTCGCGAACATAACTGCTTCGCAGAAGGAGGTGACGGCCTCCCATGCACTCTCGCTCCGAACCATGGCCTGAAACAGGGCCGGACGCGAGAGATCGCCGCCGCCGATCGCCTCCGTGAGGACACGGCGGTGCTCCGCCCAAGCAGGGCAGACCTCCACCGTATGCTCCACCGTGTCCTCCGGGCGATCCACACAGTGGTGACACCCAGGCGTTTCCTCCCGCTTTATCCTGAACAGGAACCTCCCGAAACATCCGTGTCCGGTGAGGACCTGCGTCAGGCGGAAGGTGAGGACGCCGTAGCGCCTCTCTAGCCACTCCTCAAAGAGGACTTATCACCGTAATAGTGGCGTGCCCAGCGCTGGGTTGCGACAATCTCACTCTCCATGCCGCCATGAGATCCCGCCGGAGCTCTGTCCGCTGTGCCGTGATTTCTCGCGGCAGCAGAGTTTGCCCCGACGTTTCGCCTCCTCGCGACACTCCCAGATGTGCGCGAGGACTTTAGCCTCCAGATCCCATGGCGGTAGTCCGGCAAGGAGGCTCGCTGCCTCACGGGAGACCGTGCGGTAACAGCCTGATGGCCATGACCCTTTGGGACGCATTCAACCGCTGGGCTGGTCGCAGCCTCAGAGAACGCGCCCACACCAGTGCCCCGTAAAGGGCCATGGACCGAACGTTCCCCGCGTATGCCGAGATACCTGGGACTGATTTCTTCCCGCTTGTAGCATTCCTAACAGCTCTTTGCATTTCATCAGCAGTCAAATGGCGTAGCGACGCCATCGTGCGTCGTGTCTTTTTTTATATCATGGAGCGCCATGAAATAAAAAATGACTCACCACTCATTTTTTTTAAAAACTGTATGTCTCAAAATGATAAAAGTGAGATAAATACCAAATTTATCAAGCAACGAAAACACATGGTATCGGGAAAAAATAATTAGCTTTTATTTTAATGAAAACAAAACACAATCAAAAAGTTTCGTTTTGTAAAATCAGCTAGTATATGTTTCCGATAACAAAAAGATTGTATACTACTACTTTGATAAGGAAAAAATAAAGTATCTATAAATTAATAAAACATGGAGATTCTGTAAATTATGCGTGTTGCTTAGACTTTTTTGATGCGTGTATTATTTTGATTCTCGACGAGTTATCTGCCTTTCTGATTCAACTTAACGGATCAATGATGACAGAATAATGATACGACCATCTTTTGTCATGGTAAACCTTGAAAATGTACTTGTTATGGAGATTGAGACCAATATAAATGATTTCCGCGTTATTGATTGACAAAAAAGACTACCTACTGTACTGCTGTAGCAACCTATTTTATAGGAGACTTATGATCATAAAACATTCTGTATTGACATATGGTAATATATGTATATGGAACCGAAACACCCTCAATCTTGAGCTAGGTAAGAACTCTTGTCGTCAATGCCTATTTATGTTATTTTTATTTTGAGGAGCAAAAATAACCAAAATATGAAAACAAATATGATATTATAAATTAAGACTGCATTTATAAGTTTATTGTATTCAGGTAGTCTATATCCTATGACCTAAACTTTTCAAATTATCCTTTAATTAAGATCCATTGCGGGTTAAAAAAGGTAAGTAATTATACCAAAAGAAGAAGACGGATAATAACACAATTATTTTTCAAGTTACTGTCGTGTAACTTTCTTGCTTAATATTTGAAAATCAGAGGTAAGGTAATATCAAAACTTCCTTAAAATATATAAGTATCAACGGCTAATAAATCTGGTGACAGATCTCAGAGCAGTAAAGTTTTCTCATTCGCTCCCTAACTAATGACTCTTCAACAATTGAAGTTCAGAACAATCAAATCAAATGCTACACGGTACTACTTTCAATATTCACTCAGAAAATACTCAAAAGTAAAATTATACATAGAATACAAAAAATAATAAATCTTGAAAATATTCAAGTCTAGGTTTATGGGATACCAACTTTGAAAAGCTATTCAACGAATAACTTTTAAGCTATCGCACATTTATAAATAATTCCAGGTTTTTTAAAACTAAAACTGTTTTTCAACATAGTTTTCGGAATATCCTAGCAACTGTACTAAAACAAATTCACGAATCAGAGCTAACGAAGGCAACTTGTAAACGGCACGCTAATGAATAAGGTTGAGCGACTCGGATCTCGACTTTATCTATTCAATTAGGCTGATGGACACCGGTCGATGGTCATTTGTAGGCAATCAGTATTATATTATGTGACGACTGCGCAGCTATAGGTGCACGGTGTGATAAGCCGGTGCGTGGCCGCCTGGCCAACAAGTCGTGGCTACCTAGCTCGTTAAAAGGCGCTTCGCTCATCTGACAGTAACGATGATCGATGGCTTCGGGACTTCCCCTGTAATATCCGACACCCCCGAACCCACTAAACAGCCGCCCACCCTACCAACTCCATTGAGACCCAAAAATTCAGCTAAACCTAAACTTGCTGACTACTCCAAGGTATTACGTGTTTAATCAATATACATTGATTAATATCTAACATTAATTGCGTGTGATTAAGCGTACAAATGGGGTGCGTATTCATCCAGAATGCGTGGTAAGCGTTTATGTGGGCCGCGTTGGCAGTGTAGGCTGCCGACAATATCACCACGTTCACATTGTTACGGAAACGCTCCTATGAATAATTTAATTGTTTACTTACACGACCTTCATTAAGTAAACTCCTCAGTGACAGCTAATCGTATCTCATAATTGTAACGTGTTGGGCTGTCTAATTGTTATCAATTGATTAATATTCCCACTAGACGCATTAGAAATAAATTATTTCTATCAAAACGGGATGTTTACTGAAGATAACACGGACGGTGAAAAATAAAATTCGCATCATCGCATTTTCACGATAACCTTAAGTAGACGCGAATGACACTTGAGTGTCTTATAACGAGGTCATGATAAAGAACGGTGATCGGTAGCTCTTAAGTTTCAAAAACACTTAAACACAAATATACATACATTTGCATATAGTGACGATGGAAACCCAAGACTTCTCGACTCTTTGGGGCGCCGATTTTAATGGAGCTCGCCCTAAAACATCAAATAATGTTTACATCCTTATATATACCCTCAAAGCTGCCAAGGGAAAATGGTAATGGTAAATAAATTGGCAATTCAGGCTTTTAAGCAGGCGTAAGCGTCTAGGTCTAACTGGGCATTGAATTATTTAAAGATATTCCAACTTTATTTCCCTTGCTAATTCAAGCTTTTTCTGACAAATAAATTATTACAGTACGCTACAGTATGCGCTACGGGGGCTACGTAGGCCTGTCTTTTCTATGACAGAATTAAGTGCAATGCCAAGTAATACTGAACTTTCATATTGTTCTCAAGGAAATTAAAAAAAAAATATTTTACCATGCCACCTAGTGAATTACTATGTGATTATATTAAATTCTCTTTCAAGCATTACCTAAAAGGTTGACAGGTAACACAGAACAGGTATTTCAATTCACTAAATCATTAACACGCCATGTCTAAATTTGGTTAATCAACGTTGTTTTTAAGAAGCATATTAGGTTAGCTTATAATAACTTATGATATATCCATAGTAAACATAAACCATGGCTCAATAACATAATCTTAAGTATTCAGTTTCTTTTTTCAAAATCTCTTCCAACTTTTAAAAGGCATTAAAGCACCATGTTTTGAAAATGTTTAAATTGTAAGTTTTTACCAACAGTTTTTTGTTTTTTAAAACTTAATTTTAGTTTTATCACCCGGTGAAACCGTTGCTTAACTTAATAATTATTATATTTGTTCTCATATAAGTGAATAATTGTATTATTTTTGGATGAAATGTATGATATATGGGCTTGTATAGCACACATGATTGGAGACTTGGAATCCTCGTGAAGTTTAGAAAAAATATAGATATATTTTATATTAACTTTTTTTTTAATTAGCTAATTTTTTGCGACGCATAAAATGAGTTACATACTTTATCAATAACAATACTTCCACATTTACCTAATGAGTTAAAATAATTCGTCAGACAAATGAACATTTAATATTTAATTTATTTGACCCTCATTATGTATTTCATTTAAACACAGATGTGTGTTGGTGTCGGTTTTTGAATGGCATCAATTAAGCATGTTACGTCATTTCGTACCTAATTAGACTGCAGCCATGCAATAATGTATCTGCACGTAATTTAATTTTGTGAATGTAATTAATGAATGTGCAATAATTGCGTTTGAGCTTTAAATAATAACAACTACAATTTAATTGTAACTAATCATTTACAATTTTTTTTTTCAGGGACACCGAAGTCTCTGTGGACAAAGAAATTATGAAGAAAAAGGGAATTGGCTCCACCCAATTAAGAACTCAAGAATCTTGACTTGACACACGTGGTCCACACGTGATGATCAATTCTTCTTCATCAACTTCTATAATTTGGTGACACACACAGCATTTAAGCAATGCAAGTGCATTCACACTTACTAATCATTCAAAGTGAAAGAAGAATGTTCTTTAAACATGATTGAAAACATAATTATCCACAGAGGCTCTGGCATTTTGGTTCGAAGGGGTTAATAACAGCCGAAAGCTGGAAAGCCGCCATAAAGGAAGCTGTGATTGGGTTCCGAGAGAATACCTAGCCTAGTCTATATTGTCGGGAACTCTATTGAATGGAACTGAGCTGTCTGATTAGTAAGAACAGATGTAGCAAACACAGCTCCGAAATTCTGTCTCCATGTACGGTTAGTGCTCTGCATAACCTGATCCCTCTTACAAAGAAGAAGAGGAGTAAGGGGATCAGGTTATGCAGAACACTGACTGAGACAGAATTTCAATTAATATTTCTATAGAAATATTAATTGAATAGGTAGGTACCGTTTGGCGCCAGCGCGAGCGTATCGACCGTGTAAACATAGCAAATAGGATTCCATTCATGTGGAATCACATTACAAAGATAATATCAAAAGCGGTTTATTTTTAACCGACTTCTAAAAAAGATTAGGTTTTCTATTGAACTTCTATTTTGTGTGGTGTATTTATAGAATAATACAAATTGTCCATCGTTATTGTAACTTGAAAGCAGTCGTAAAACTGACACAATTTGATAAGTAATATACTCTAGGTAGGCTACCTACAAGAGGTAATGTTGACAGTAAATAATTTAAATCAAAGGATTACCTAAATACCTTCCTGCGCATATTGTACCTACCTAAATAACTTACCTACAACATTAAATTAATTAGTGAGGACTGCCCGAGAGACGAGAGATGAGGCACATTCTGCAGTGATTGGCCGCAGGACAATTAAGGAATGTCTCATAGGATACTGAATTAAACTAGTGAGCTGCCCACACCTTCGAATGAAGACATTCATTAGGGACCCTTATGTCTCTGGATTTCAATGACTTTACGATTGAATACGCCCGATATTTTCACTGCCTGCGTTTATTTTCTAAAACATTTAAACCGAATCATTGATTTAAACGGACAATTTTTGCTTTTTTAACCATCCATTATGGTGACTGGTCGAAATAGACAGCGATATTTATTATTTATTAAAAACTGAAAGCTCGTTGTTTTATACATCATTTCCTTTTATTTTAGTTGGAAAAGAGAACAGGTGAATTAAGCTGTATATTCTGTCAATCATTGTCAGAGCTATCAAAACCAAACACGTTCTGCGCATTGATATTATAATTGGCTCCGCGTAAAAAAATGAGCACGAAAAACATATCCGTACCATGTCCATATTTCTGAAATGAATTATGTTTATCTTATATTATGATCTAGATACTTTAAGCTATCTGTACTATGATAGCTCTGCTAATCTGTAAAACTGCCTACGAATCGGTAAAATCTGAATAGTTTAGTCTTGAAAATCAAACGTAGCGAACAAGTTTGCATGATTTTAAAATAAAGACCAAATATAATCGGTTTTTTTCCAGTTGTTACTTTCGTGCATATGTTGGTTTATGAAGCATAGTCACGCTCAGCAGTTCGATGGCAAATGATACTATAGGGCCACAATAGGAATACAAGCATACACTGCACACTGTATAAGGCGTAATTTTATGTATGTGTGTGTGTATAATGTAATTTTATTATTTAACTTATTATTTTTAAATCGTGTGTTTTTATGGATCATGTGGTCTGCAATAAAAATTTCTATTAATTTATTTATATTTACTTACAAAAAAACGCATTGAACTGATTAGTAGATACCTAATCAAGCAATGGAGATAGCTGTGTATCTGATGGAGCTACCAATTGTACCCACTCAAAATGTACAATTGGTGGTCTGATTAAATGATAAGAATAATGCATGTAGGTAATTATGGTGGCTATCATAGAATAAAACAATTTTGTTATTAAAAAAGTTCACAAAACTACCTATTTAAGAACTTGGCTAATTGACTAACATTATAGGTAAGTATTTAGTTTTTTTTGTCATTAATTTGTTTCTTATTAATAACAAGTTCTGAACTTTCGATAATCACTTACTCAAAAAAAAAGGATTAACTCGAGAATATTGATGAGAATATAACAGAGACCTCTCTAAAAGAGTAATAAAAAAAAATCCGTATTTACTGGAATATGGAAATAATACGCCATTGAGCTGCAAGAGGGTCAAGTGGAAGTGGGATTTGCAAATAACAAATCAGCGGTACTTTAGCAGAGCTTTGAAATCGCTTAAGAAGTTGATTACGAATTCATATTTTATTAGGAGTCTGTAAGCAGTAAACATAAAAAAATCGAATATTTCTACATTATTTAAATGGTGGAACACTTAAAAAGTAATAAAACAAATTAATTTATGCTACTGTTAAGTTATGTTTACATTCTTACTGTATTTGGCATTGTTATTATTTTGGTAACATTGGTAAAACTCTATAGATATGTTAGGTAAAGGTCAAATACTTTTACACGAAACAGGGTCTGAGCCTAAATTGGGAACCAAATCCAGCTGAAGGATGTATCGCATCCCGGATTATGTTCCCAATTTGATACCCATTTACTTACAATGTATCGTAATATTTTCATAGTGCTTCGTGTATAAACTTATTTTATATTTTTCGTGGTTTTATCAATAAATAAGCAGTATTACAAAGACGTTGGCTAAATAGTAACTGCCGCACGGGTCGATCGATCAGGTTAAGCTACGCTTGCCGCGGTTGGTTCGTGGATGGGTGACCATCTGTTCATACCAAGATTCCTCCGTGCCTTGGAAAGCACGTTAAGCCGTTGGTCCCAGCTGTCATTTGTACATCTTTGACAGTTGTTACGGGTCGTCAGAAGCCCAAAAGTCTGACAACCAGTCTTACCAAGGGATATCGTGTTACCCAGTAACTGGGTTGTGGAGGTCAGATAGGCAGTCGCTCCATGTAAAATACTGGTATTCAGCTGCATCCGGTTAGACTGGAAGCTGACCCCAACATAGTTGGGAAAAGGCTAAGCAGATGATGATGACATGAAGACGTTCATGAGAAATTGACTTTTAAACAATGAACTCCATAGTTTACTGTTACGAAATAACAACAGTAAGTACCTACTTTGCTTAATACTCTGTAGGCAATACAATGAATTGTGAAAGCGTTTTAACTGGATAATCCTCCCTATTTTTAAATACAAAAATAAATTTAACCACTGCAAATACCTACATAAAAGTGGAAAAATTATGTCAGCCATTTTTTTTAAAACTGAACTAAACGAACGATGCAAGACCCTGAAATCCGAGAATAATCTGAGATAACAAAGCTATCCTTCTGATTTATGTTTTCAATATTTACTATTGCTTAACAAGACTATTCCATATTTCTATAGAGAAGGAAATGAAGCAAAATATCGTGTATCCGATTAATGTCTCCCTTATTTGGAACAAAATTGTTCTCTCGACGCAAGTTTTCTGTCCACAAATACTAGTACATTGGTACGCGTGACTTAAATATTGCTTGCTCGAAGCAATATTTAAATCTCGGATGAGTCGCTGAGCGCTGTAAGCACACACTCGTACCTACCTACCGTTCCAGACCACTCGTACATGACATCTCATATTGACAAGTGCCGCGAGGAGATTGCCTTTCCTATCAGCTAATAAATGAATATTGCTGACATCAAATTCTTGTGACATCGTCTTTTCATTCCCAGAACTTAATTTCCTAAACGAAAAACCCGATTAAAATCTTTTCAACCTGGAGTTTGAAGAAGAGATTTAAGAGGAGGCTCCCTATTTTTATGTTAATTTGCATTAATATTCTGAAATAGTCACACATACAAGCAAAATGAAACTTTAGTATATGATTTATTGGATCTTTTTCTTTTCATGTTGAAGACAGTTACGAAATTGTAATTTTTTCTCTCCATATTTTTTTTACTCGAAAATCATGTCTTTTTAAGGATAATTCATACAAACAAGATTGTCTAGCTTTTATGTCTAATATAAATATTCATAGCAAGAAAATATAGTTTAATATCCCGACACACAAGATAATTTTTCTCTAGATCAAATATTATAATATATATAGTTATAAACGAAATAAGAATTGAGATTTACGCTATTTAGTTTCGTGCTGGTACCAAAGAGCGCACGCGATATTCAACTTTATTACTGATGTATTAGCGTTTAGCACATAACGGAGTGGCGGTGTGCGAGGGACGGAGCTTGCGTTCGAAATTTGATTTAGACTGCCTGCTCTTTATAAGATACTAGCTGCGCCCCGCGGTTTCACCCGCGTAAGTCTCGATCCTGTAAGAATATCGGGATAAAAAGTATCCTTAGTCTTAATCCAGGTCATGTCATCTACCCACGTGCCAAATTTCATCCATATCCGTTCAGCCGTTTTAGCGTGAAAGCGTAACAAACAAACAAACAATCTCACTTTCAAATTTATATTAAGTAGTTGACATAAATAAATAAATAAGGATTTTAGATTACGTCCAAAGTAGTTCTGTAGCAAATATAACTTGCATCTGCCATCTCCTCTTTCAGCTAGCGTCACAAATAAGGCTGCGGACGCGCTATTCAAACTTATGGGGAGGTAGTCTGATTTTCCTTTTGATGCTTGATTGCGAGTTACCTCCTCAGTAGTTGCTGCTTCCTCTATCTTTGAAGCTTTTCCATTTCATGGAGCTAAAGGTATAAAAGCCAATGTTTGTGCATTTTACATACCTAGCATGAAATAAAGGTAAATACTTAATATAAAACGGTATCTTTAACAAGGATTACGGAAGTAAGTATATATGCATATTTTAATAGCTAATAGTAAAGCACTCAATTATTTATCAGGTTTGTTTACTGTGAGACTATAATCTGAAAATCAAAATGTATAAACCAGTTTCTCTTTTCGTTTATAGTAAAGGGTTTTCATATTCATGTGTCTCTTATATGTAATATTTAAAATATTTATATTTTTAATATTTAAATTATTATTATTTATTTTTGTGTTTACATACATAATTATTATTAGGAATTATAACATCGTATTTATGTGGCTGAATAGATCTAAGATGTCAACTATTATGTACTTGATAATGTTCCCTAATTTCCCTAACGGAACTAATTGAATTATTCCAGTGTTCAGCGCTTAACTAACCCAGTTAAACAACTTAGTGCGTTCTGTTTAGCTTGCAGGAAGTGTCCTAGTGCAGTTTGTGAATCAGATTGATATGTAGATATTATTTAAAAGAATATGTACCTACCGCTTTCTGGAAAAGAATTCTGTTCTGAAGCACTCTAAGTTTTTTTTTTGTTTTTTTTATCAAAATGCAGTTTACAAGCACTTGTTGAACCCTTAAACATACCACATAAGTACTTATAACTATAGTGTTTATTTGCACCACGAGTCCCGGCCGGGGCACTCAAATTTTGTCCCGCAAGTTTCAAAAAGGTGGCCTTTGTATTACGTTCGGGAATTTACAAGAATAATGAGTAGAACAACAGAATCCTTGTGTTGCAGTTGCAGATTTAGTACTCAAACAAAAAAAATTAAGTACCTATGATCAATGACTGTCTGACAAAGTATTTCTTTGGGGCATTAGTCCTCCTTAAACACCATCCGTGTGTGTAAATTGAAGCATAAATAATTGCCGAATTCTAATTTCAGTACCAACATAAATACTATGAATTATGGTAGTGGTTTAGCTCTTTGTTCAAAGGTATCATCCGGGACAGCATTGTATCTGCGTTCAAGCAGCGCTAGCATAGTTTCTTTTGTACATAGAATACTTAATAAGAAATTAAAAATAGGTCACAACAATACATACAATCAATACATTTTTCGTATCGTATTTCGAATCGCAATCAAATTGTATTCTCATCAGAACTAGGTACACGTCACACGTACAACTCAATCGGATTACGGGAATTGGGTAAAATCTGTCAAATAAACCTGTATGAAACTAAATAAATTCGTGAAGTAGTCACTTATCGTTAAATCACCTTTGTAGTTCGTATTTTTGAATACAAAAACATCTATTTCATTTAATTTCGTTTGCGATTCCACATACTGGCAGCGGTTTAGGATTAGGTACCTAGAAATGTATAAAACTCACACTAAACCCTCAGTCTTCGATTCAATTTGCGTACAAGTGCGGTAACACCTACGTCTTGTCTTCAGAAGAATGAAAAAGATACTAGGAAAAGATTACAGGCCGACCCTTTACGGATTTAAGTCTGGTGCCGTAATCCATCTATCTGAACAAAATATTTCCCAGACATTCTATTGTTGTAGGCTTGGATAGGTACAACGAGATCTTTAATCCTGGTACAAAACGGGATAAACACGAGTGGGGCATATACTGAAGTATACCTGTAATCTGAAATGCAATGCGAAGATAATGGACAAGCATCGAGCATTCTTTTATTCCTATGTTTTGTCCGTTTGCCTTTGACTTAAATGCGTATTCTTTGCCGACGATATATCTATTAAGGTGCTCACAGCAGTTTTATGACGTTAGAGATTGTTGCAAAACATTTTTTGTCTAATTTGTTTTAACAAATTGTAACAAAAGTTATAAATTGTTAGTAATGTTACTTACAACATGATATAACAAATTATAACTTTTGTTGTATAACATCATCCGAGCTACAGCGGGACTAATTTTTCTGTAAATTTTGACGTTCAAAAGTGCCTCATAAGTGCCTATTTGAAATAAATAATTTGACTTTGACTTTGGACGTTAGCGGAAGGGCGCGGGGAGGAGGTTGCTCACGCGCTTCGTTTGCAGTGTACCTCCTCTGTCACAAAAAATAAAAGCCAAACCACAAAGCGCTTCCTCCATTTAGAGCCATTTCCAGCTTCCTCGAAAGGCAGACCCAAACTGATGGTTACAGAATGTTATACTCATACGATGTTATACAACGAGTTGAACCAGTGTGGGAGCGTTTATAACATATAACATTCTTAACATGTTGTAGCATAAAGTTACACACTGTTATAAAATGTTATCGTGCTACACAATGTTATATAACATTATATAACTACTGTGTAGGAACACCTCTATGGTGACATCTAACAAAAAAACAAAATAACATTTGAGACCATGAGCTTGAGATTAATAATAAATACAATTGCGATAATACTGCACTGGCTTGACTGGCTTTTTTTCATTTGAAATTAGACAAATTCGTTTATATCCAATTTAATCAATCAAATAATTATAAAAATAACATTAAACTCAATACTAATAAAATCAAAGAAGTACGCATACATGATTTTTAGGCGTAATAATGGATAAAGACATTATTTGGAAAGAACACGTAGACAAACAAGCACTAAAATTAATAAATTTGTATACGCACTAAACAAGTTAAAAATGCAACTAACATAAAAACTGCTGCAATGTCATACCACGCGCACGTTGAATCGTTAGGTAAAAGCACCGGCTTCTATTCGCTCAAAAAAAGTGCATCAGATCAATTTGTGGTCTTAAACCTGACGACTCATGTCAACTAATATTTAAGAAACTTTGTTTGTTACCGTTACCACTTTACATTTACGAAATGTGTGTATTTGTAATTAAAAATAAACAATTATTATTTAAGAATGCTAATGATGTTAATTCTAGGAACTGACGAGATCCTCATAAACGAGTGTTGAATTATTTACCTAGAGTAGCTAAATACAATAATAACTGCCTAGCAATGTGTGTGCGCATTTATAACTAGGCATTTCAAAACATTAAATACAAGATCCATTATTTAAAATTAACTTTATAATTTTGCATGCTGTTTTTATCCTAGCTAAACATGTTTGTGCTATTTAAATTTGTATTTAACACCATTTTATACCATGTTTTTTCGTGAATAAATATTTTGTTATTATTATTAACCAAATACATTCTTTTAATGTGAGGCCACATTTGTCAAAAGGCCAATGAACACGCATATAAAAAATTCGGGTGCAACGATTAGGCTCCTAAATGAATGCCCTGTGATGGATGTCAATGTCATTTAGACTTTAAAGGGTTTATTTATAAACGATGATTAAAGTTAGAAGACGTTTAAAGGTCAAAAGTATGGTTAAACAGACGCTAACCATTACTTAACTTTACGCGGCGTTTATAAATAAAGGGGTAAATCTGCTGAAACCTTAATTAATATGGTCAATGCTGGATATCAACCGGTCTCATCATCATACCTAGCCTTTTCCCAACTATGGTGGGGTCGACTTCCAGTCTAACCGAATGCAGCTGAATACCAGTATTTTCCATGGAGCGACTGCCTATCTGACCTCCACAACTCAGTAACTGGGTAATAGTAGTAAAACGTTACCTCTTGGTAAACTGGTTCTCAGACTTTCGGGCTTCTGATGACCCGTAACAACTGCCTATTCTGTAAAAATTACACGGTGAAAACTCATGAGAAAGGGAGCTGTCAACAGTGTCAACCCTTAGCATCAGGGAATGACCGCTCACTTCTCCGGATCGACCGGCGGCTTTACTTTTTTTATGAGAACATTTTGTCCACTCACCCCTGTATTTATGAGCCTCTGATCTAGGTATCTAAAATTGCTGGTTTCAGAAATTGACAGAATGTATTTTTTTTTATATTGCTTGTTTTTATTTCGGTCATCAATCACCAAAAAATGTGACAGAAGCTTTACTTTGTGTAAATTATGTCATCACCACTGCTCTCAAAACGCTGAAGGAAAACATCGTGAGGAATCCAGCATGTCCTAGAACCAAAAATTCGAAGACAAGTGACATGTATTAACCCGCACTGGGCCCGCGTGGTGGATTATGGCCCACTCCCTCTCAAAGAGGGAGGCCTGTGTCCCAGCAGTGAACAATATAAGCTGATTATATCATACTTTTATAGGTTTTGGTTATCTCATTGTATATTTATCTAGCTGACCATAGATATAATTTATATGTACAGACGCCAGCTCCTACACACATCAAGCTACTACAATCTGTCAAATTTCGTTAAGATTTTCAACTTTATCGTTAAAGCTAACTGTTAAAGTTAACTGTCAAATTTTCCCAATCAACCTTGAACCTTATGTTCAAGGTTGATTGGGAAAATTTGACAGTTTCGGGTAGTTTGACCTGCTAGCGTCTGTACCTGACAGTAGATTAGTACAACTTGTGCTGCTACGATACGGCATTATGGTCCAAAGAATGCAATTCGTCCCAAAGCGCTACGAACAGTATGTAATGCCATCTGTCAAAAGAAAAAGTAGAAATATACCTAAGTAGTGGGTCTATCACGAACGCGCGGAGTAAACTTTAAGTAAATTTGAACGATTTTAAGACACCTGTCCACCGCCGACGATTACCGAGAAGCGAGTAGAACTAGCAACTAGAAGCGAGTTGACGAGCAGCGAGTGTAGTCCTGATAGTTTTGTCGCTGGACTATAAGCGACTGCGCAAGAGCGATGAGTAGAATGACTGGCCAATCACTTGTTAGTATGCTTATATACTAAGCGAGTCTCTCAGTAAGTGTTCAGCCTGCCTAGTTTCTTTGATAGCTCTCGTCGATGCGATAAACTAGTTGAGAGAGAGTTCTCAGTCGCTCGCAGTCAACGATCAACAATTCATATATGTATCTCTTTTACTGACACGGAACCTACATAATTTATACGTTTCTTAAGCGAGGAAATAGTCGGTGGCTAGGCGCTTTTTCGTCGGTAGTTAGTCGGTTCCTCGTCGGTAGCTAGTGGGTTCCTCAACGGTGGCTAGTCGGTTCCTCGTCAGTAGCTAGTCGCTTCCTCGTCGGTAGCTAGTTGGTTCCTCGTCGGTAGCTAGTTGGTTCCTCGTCGGTAGCTACTTGCTTCCTCGTCAGCGCCCGCGTGGCGGTGGGACAGGTAACTAAAACCTAAAATACTCGTTTCACACGCAATGTGGAAGTACTTAGTTTTATAACTACGTATTCATATCTATGGGTGATCTGGGGGCCTAAAATGGACGCTTTGGCAGAATCATAATATGATCTGCGTACAATTCATATCCCGCAATTCATCTGTTTGACAGCTGCTATTTGACATTAGACTTCATTATAGCAATTCATAATTTGTGGACCATTTTACGAAACTGCAAACAAAAATCTCAAACAGATGAATTTAATTCCGGGATATGAATTGTACGCAGATCATATTATGATTCTGCCAAAGCGTCCATTTTAGGCTTGATACTTACTTACTTTATTGTGGTTGTCGCAAAATTATTACCTAATTAAAAAAATATTAATAAAAATTTGACGTCGCGGGTTCAATTCCCGCACGGAACAAATATTTGTATGACCTATAAGTAGTTGTTCCGGGTCTGGCTGTTTGTGTATGTGAGTTTAAATGTTTGTAAACGCACTTACGATACAGGAGAAATTCCTAGTGGGGCAACGTTTAAAAAAAAACGCTATAAAGTAACTATGTATTTTCGATTAAAAAGTCGTTCGAATTTACATTACGTTTCCGTCGCACGTTTGTGCTGCGGCCTCTGAATACATTGAGTAGGTAGGTAGGTAGAAATTCACACCGATGACTCTCCAACAAATTACATTAGCGATGAGTGAGGCGACTTAGTGCTAGTGGTGTTAACTAACTACTAACTACGTATCCTGTTAAGTGCTTCAGAACTCAATTAGTTTTATTAAAGGATTTATATGAACGTAATTAGATTAAGTCGTTTCATAATAAGAATTTGAGCTGGTAACACAGACTGAAGTATCTCGTGTAGGTATAGTTAAGTACTTACCTATCTATGTGTTGGTTATTTATGTTCTACAATTCATTAAAAAAAATGGTAGTACAAACATTAAAGTGTAGCCGATAGACTTAATTTCATGTTGATTCAATAATTTGAGCTTTGTCAGCCAGCTTTATTAAAAAAAGCATAGTTTCATCATGTGTGATCATCACATACCCTAAATACGAATATACCTATAAATTAAAAAAATATAACTAATATCAGTGATACTTTACCTACCCTACTTACATATTTTAACACAAATTTAAATGGTCTATTCACTATGTAATAGGTTAATCAATCTGCCTAGCCTTGCCCAACTATGTTGGGGTCGGCCTCCAGTCTAACCGGATGCAGCTGAATACCGGTACTTTACATGGAGCGACAGCCAATCTGACCTCTACAACCCTTCGTAAGACTAGTTGTCAGACTTTCGAGCTTCTGACGACCCGTAACAACTGTCAAAGAAACAGCTTAACGTGCTTTACGAGGCACGGAGGAGTCTTGGTATGTTAAGATGGTCACCCATCCACGGACCAACCCTGCCAAGCGTAGCTTACCCTGATGGATCGACCCATGCGGCTGTTATTACTTAGCCACGATCTCCTCCCTCCCTTACTTTATACATAGGTACCACTTCATCATCATTAACATCATTTCAGCCGAAAGACGTCCACTGCTGGACATAGGCTTCCCCCAAAGGGGGGGTTGCCATAATCGCCACGCTTGGCAGGCAGGTTGGCGTTCGCAGTATGGTGTTAAAATGCATAGAGAACGCTGCTGCCCATTCTCTAGTAAGTCCCAAATAGGTACCACTTATAATACCATAACAAATACGTCTGATATATTATAAGGCTCTAAAGAAGGCCCTACAAGAGGATATATCCCCCAATATCACCAAATGAGACGAAGGAAACTTATACATTTTCATGTATAAGTTTCTTCCGTCTCATTTCTACATTACATTTCGTTACGAGCCAGTGCAGTGGTAACTTACGAGTTGTAGGTCGTGGGTTCGAACCCAGACAGGCGCTTTACTTTGTGTAAATAATTTCCTCACCACTGCTCTCAAATCGATGATTGAAAACTTCGTGACGAAACCGGCATGCATGTATATTCAACACAATGTAAATTGTTCAAGAATAAATTAAATGAAATGAACAAAATTTTACTCAGGAGCATATAGAAAAAAAATGCATGCCTTTTTCGCAATACAATTTAAGATCATGTGCTTTGATCCAGATGACTCAAAGCACCATGACCTTAATTTTTTATTTTTTTTTTCTATTGCGAATAAAGCGTGCATTTTTTTTAAGCTCCTGTGTAAAACTTTGTATTTTGTTTAGTAACGGTATGTCTTTAAAAAACCCGCACTAGGCCCGCGTAGATTACAGCTCTCTCCCTCTCGAAGAGAGAAGGCTTGTGTCCCACCAGTGGGATCATTATAGGCTGATTATTCTTACGTTTCAATGATGTTCCACTCAATAAACGGATGTTTTAAAAGTTAAATGTGTATTTAAAAGGGATTTAAAATAAACCAAGTCTTACTTTACCTGTATCTTATTTCTTCAGCCTTTAATCACTTACTTAATAAACCCGCTATCATCTTCGAAGCGGCAGCTGAGCTTGGTGTAATTCCGAAACAATAAGCTCTTCAAAATCCGGAAGCTAGGTGTACACAATAGATCTGTAGGTACTATAAGTCTTAGTGTAGATACAAGTTATACGGATCTGGAAATACTGGGTGCATTGACCAGGAACCACTTAGACACAGCCATAACGCGATGAATTTATAGGACGCATCAGCGCGTAAATAGAACAATTTAGCATCCACTATAATGTTGCTGAGGGTTGTGCACTACACTTTACAAAGCTACTAGAAAATATTTACACGCGAATTTTCTAGACCTCATAAAGGCTCGTGCGGATTGGTGCGCGTGTCACGCCCGCGATGTCACGCCAGTCTGCACGAGCCTTAAATGTAAAAGTTAAAATTAATAAAAAAAAATCGAATCGAAAGTTAAGTCCAAAATTAAAAGCCACCCTAAAGGCGGAAGGTGAATCTTCCGGTTTTACTTAACTGCTGATATAATTATAGAGGACCGGAAGCCGCACCGGCTCACGCGCGCTCATTAAAATATAGGTATTCAAATTGCCACGAAAATCCATTAAAATTCTCACCGTAAATGCGGCATTATTTACTTACTAGATTCTGTCCGCGACTTCGTTTGCGTGGAAGTCGTAAGACACCACATTAAACAAATAACAGCCACATTTTTATTCCTGGGATCGATTCCCGGTTCAAGCAAAGTGTTATTAGGTTTTCCATCTGGAATTTCTCAGTTACAGTCCGAACTCTGAATTTGTGCCCGGTTAATGGCAATAGGCTCGCCCCCTATTACATGGATCCTAAACTGGGTGTACTATAGGTAGGTACACCTCTGCCTAACCTTTCGTGGAATACAGACGTGAGCTTAGTTATTTTTATAAAACAAATAAACTCACGCCTTCTTCCCATAGGGGTAGGCAGAAACTATAGAACGCCACCTGCTTCGCTACTTACATACTTCTTTTGCTTCGTTTACGTTCATACATCTGGTCATACACGCACGCCTGTTACTACGAGTACGCACCTGACCTTTCTGAAGAACATCACCAATTAGATTACTATATTATGTCCTCCTAGGGCGTCCCCTCCCTTTTCTACACACATCTGCCTTGTAAATACCTTTTGTTACTGACCTTTAGTTCATCCTCTCAACATGACCAAACCATCTAAGCATACTCTTTTAATTTGTTGTCTTTAAATCTTCTTTTAAACCGCTCCGTTGTACGTTGTATGTGTGTGTGCATAGTCACGCCAATGATGACCGACATGCTTCGCATGGACATGTTTCCACAGCATTGATCTACTTTCATGCTTCTTTTGCCACACACAAACTTCACTTCCATACAAAAGCATGGGTACCAGCACACCATTGTGAACAGCCAGTAGAGTCTTTTTGGGCATAGACTGATTGGTCACAATCGCATGTATAGCACAATTCACTTTATTCCCGCATTTACTCTTTATAAAACTTCATATTTTAAACTTCCTTTATAAAACGTTTGTAGTTATGGTCTCAACAGCCAAAGTATGCAGAGACTCAGGACTGGTGAGACGCGGGAGCAAGCGCCGCATAGTTGTCCGTGTGAGATGCATTTAGTCCTGAGGTCAAATCCGTAGTCTTCAGTAGCAATTTCCCATTTCTTGCAAAGTTTTACGTTAGCGAACTAACGAAAGCCTGCGTTCCTTCATAATTATATACTACCTATTGTCACAAAACTGATACACGGACTGATGCATTATTACAGATTATTCCTGAGGAACGACTATCACTAAACTAATATAATAGTAGATTATATAGAACAGATAGCGGATGGGGCCGAAAGGTTCTGGAGTGGAGACCGTGTACTGGAAGACGTAGCGTTGGAAGGCCTCCCAGAAGGTGGATCGTTGACTTTATTCAGGCAGCAGGAATCCGCTGGACTCGGAAAGCACAGAACCGGTTGAAGAGGCGATGCTTGGGGAGACCTATGTCCCACAGAGGATGTCTTTCGGCTGAAATGATGATGATGTGACAAAACTACAAATTAACGATTTTCTGACTTTTTCCTTTACTTGTGCTGTGAGACTTTACTTCTTGCCAAATTTTATGATTCTAGGTCAACGGGAAGTAGTAGTAAGGTTTTGATTTATTTGAGAGTAGGTAGGTAGGTAAGAAAAAGGATCTATTGGCATCAAAAAATTGTTTTGCTGCTAACTGTAATTTTTTTCAAAATCAGTGTATGCAAATCAAAAATTCTCAAAAGTAGGACAGTCTTCTGCGACCAATTTTGTGTAGCTACAATGGTTAAGGTAGGGTTTACTGCCCCATCTCAAAAATCCACTCTGTATTTATGTCTTAGCCCCATAAAGATATAGCGTGATGATTAAATCTGTAACTATCTGCAGTATTCGAACCGTTTGACTCGCCTTTTTACAATTTGCTGTAAACTATAGAGGAATACAAACATATTGCAATATTGCTCGTCCCCCATCCAATCCCGCAAATAGCGTAATAATATATATATAGCCTACCGACTGATCAGACTTATATAGAATATCTATGCAAAATTTGAACAGAATCTATAGGGTAGAATTTGCGTGATGCTGGAGAATACATTCAGACAAACAGACAAAAACATAAACAGACAAACAGAAAAACATTCTAAAAACTATATTTTCGGGATTAGAATCGATCCCAGACCTCGTAGCAATTACTTTTTTTTCAAAAATATTCAATGTACCTACAATTTTGACTTCGCTACGATTTTATTATAAGTATAGATTAACTAACAAACATATTCGAGTAAACATAAGCACGTACATATTCCAGTAAACATAAGCACCTACGGGACACTGCATTGCACCAAGGCGCTGATTGGTACCTACACACCTACTTACCGTCAACTTGCTTACAATAGAAACACAGTCATATAGGCGTGCACTGTGTAGATATATTACTTAGAAATTAATTTCCAGCACATTATAATAAAAAAAACTAATTGAGACGCGAAACACTTTGCCATCAAATTGTTATTATGGAAATATTATTTTTTACTTCGAGAGAATTCATAAGAATTTAAAGAGAAACAAATTTTCTCTCTCAGATTGTAAACACCGCATTTTTTTTTAATTAGGTAGATCGTAAATTTATTTCCTTGGCTGTCGCGCTTACTTCCTTTATAGGTTCTTTTATTACAAATAATTTAGTTATTACATTACAGTTTTTTGATACGTTCAGTTCAGTGCTGAATTGACTCTGAGTTCAGTAGAGCGTGTATTAGACACTTAAGAAGATTAAATGAGTCCTGTCAAGAATGTCAAATCTTCAATCCGAAGTTTGGGAATGATAAATGATGCACAAATAAATCAGTCCTATCCTACTAAAAACTCACTGGTATAAAAGTATACGGAATGAGGCGGCTAGCTCAAAATGGTTTCTTTAATTTAAATAAAAATAATATTAAACTAGTTTATTTACCTATTACTTAACTACTTTTCTATTTTCATGAAAACCATGAACCGATTCTAAAAGCTAAGAAAATGCTTCAACGCTTTTGTGTGTTCATTCATTGCTTTGACATAGGCAGGTAATTTGTTTACGGAAACATTCAAGCGTATGCCAGGTTGATGGCAATAGGCTCGCCCGTCACCCCCCATTTACTTGGGACTTAAACATAGCTGGTGAAATGTAGGTACCATATGAACACCTCTGCCTTACATTAAGGCAGTCCGCCTTTGTACAGTTTTTTTTTACTCGTTTATAAAGTTTTAATAAATAAATAACACCTCTGCCTTACACTTTGGGGAAAACAGGCGTGATGTTGTGCTATGTAAAAGCATTACAAAATAACGTAAACATTTGATATTGCAAAAATTATTTAGCGTAATATTTCGTTTCATGCTGTAATTCCTATATGAAGATTTGTAGTAGTATTATATTAATATCAGGATAATTTGAGAAATGCGATCTTTACTAAATAAAAGGAAATAGCATAAATAACCTGTTCACATAAGCTTTATTTAGTAGATACTATCGACGAAGTGGATTAAGGCTCACGCGCACACTCTTGTGGATGGATATGATTTTTACCTAGAACTCAAACTAGTGCGATCTTTCAAGATTATTTAGTTCATCTCCTGGCTAAGTCTAGGTTAGTTGCAAAGAGGTAAGGTACCGAAAGACAAAAATATGAAAACTTTAAGGGTTTTAGCTTCTATGCGCTGTTCATTTCCTAAGTAGATAGCCATAAAAATCAAAGAGCTTTTTCTCTAGACAATGCAAAGCTTCTTTGAATAATGCAAGTGGTTTTAATTACTCAATCATGGAAAAAAGTCGGGGTGACTGAAAATTTAAATACTACTTACATATTCCACCTCGGGTGACCCCTGAAAATCAGCGCTGTGGGTCCCCCATAGCACAGCATTATGCTGAGTGGAAGCCTTCTTTTCACAGTCATGACGTTCAGCGTGCCGACTGTTTGATTTTTCTGCTCGTGGTTATAGTACTATGTAGATCTGTTTTGTTTCATTTTATTGTTTACCTGCTCGAGTAAATTATGTTTTCAGCACGTGTTTCTGTGATAAATTTTAATAAAATAGTTTTTGTTTGTTTCTTTCATAATATTATAAAAAAATACAAAAGACCCAAACATTGAATCGTGTGATGTGATTACAAAAGGAAATAGCTCCTTAAGAAATTCGACACTCCTGTTTGTTCGAACGACTAGTGAACTAGTTTACGCCAACACTCTCCAATAGCACAATATCGACAAACTATGCGCATACTTTCACGGGTTGGTGAGTGCAGGCACAAACGATGATCTACGACCTAGCTTAACAAACTCTCGTCAACACGTGATATGAGAGAGAAAAAATAAAAGAGGAATAAATATTATCAGTAATTATGTAAACATAAATACAGAATGAGCAGCAATCCTACGGCTGGATTGTTTTACAAGGACAAGACATAAAACCGATGGTTCACATTTCAGAAACCATTATTTATCAAAACAATAATCGGTTTATTGTTCGAATTCAGAACCGACTTATACCTAACTGGGTTTAAAGTACAAGTATAAATCTATACGTACGCTACGTTTAACTCTGGACACAGACAATCTACCTGGTCATAAATACTACAACTTAAGTATATGATTATACGATATTTAAGAGCACACAGCCAAGTTCGCAGCAGGGTGCGCTGGTAACCTACCCACCACCGTAGCGGAAACAGGAGGTGAAACCGTCAGAAACCGGCGGGAAGTCGCTAGTACATCCGGTGCGACGTTCCATAGAGCACTCTCTATATTATTTTGCTTCATTGTTGTTGTTGATTTACATAAATGATTTACGAGCACGGCTTTCTTTGGGCGAGCCGAGGGCGAAAACATTTTAATTGACGGTGAATATACTTGCTTCATAATACACCTGGTTATTTTCAAGTATGCTTGAAATTGAACTGAGTTCGTAGATAGAATAGAACCGACTATTAGGCTACGTTTATTATAGAAGCAGGTATTCAAACATATTTGTAATCTACTTACCTACTACTTACATACTTAAATTGAAAATACATAAAAAATAAACACAAAACATAAATTTTGACAATAACACAGACGCTGATAGCACACCTTCGCCGCGGAACTAGAAGAGTAAACAGACTTCAGTAAAATTACACAATGATTGGATACAAAAGGTTGGTAGTGAGTACGATGAGGTCGAAAGTCCAATAAGAATAGGTACCCTGCCCCCAAACTAGGAAAATCCTGTATCTTGGGAGGCAGAAACATTAAGTTTAATATTAGTGACTGGCACTTCCTAGTTAGCAATCTTTTAGAAAACCCCAGCTAATTTTTAGAAACCGGGATTGTTATTAAAAGTCTGTTACGCAATTAAGGCTCTTACGATATCGCGGGCGCAACGCGACACTAGTAGGACAATTTCTATGTCGCTGCCTGTCGCGCCCGCGATTTCGCAGTCAGTAAGAGCCTTAATTGCGTAACACACTTTTTAACACAGAGTTTTGAAAGATATTGTTAATTCATTGCTTCTTAGGTTTGAAAAATTCGTCCGCTCAACAATGTAAATAACGCAATGAACGTGGGTGAACTGTCAATAATAAAACATTGTTGAGCGGACGAATTTTTCAAACCTAAGAAGCAATGAATTAACAATATCTTTCAAAACTCTGTGTTAAAAAGTGTGTTACGCAATTAAGGCTCTTACTGACTGCGAAATCGCGGGCGCGACAGGCAGCGACATAGAAATTGTCCTACTAGTGTCGCGTTGCGCCCGCGATATCGTAAGAGCCTTAATTGCGTAACACACTTTTTAACACAGAGTTTTGAAAGATATTGTTAATTCATTGCTTCTTAGGTTTGAAAAATTCGTCCGCTCAACAATGTAAATAACGCAATGAACGTGGGTGAACTGTCAATAATAAACCCATTGTGATCAATGTGTTTGATAATAATAATAATTGTTAATTCGATAGTTGTCATTTTATGTGTGTTACTTATTGTTGACCTGGTGGTGCACGAAAGTTATGGGTTTCATAGGAATTGTTTATTTTCAAATATAGTGAATGATGAATTTTGACTTCGCTACGATTTTTATATTTATACAGATTATTCCTGACGAACGGCTTTATCAAAAATAACAGTCACCTGACATTAAATATAGACTGCCGCTACAATGAAGACTCGCTGAATATGACCAAAATGTTTAAATTCGAATTTCGAACGAATACCCGTATAACTTGTTACCACGTTTCTGTATCGAGTATTAAAATGTATGAAAACGTAAAAAGCGCCCCTGGTGGAAAGTATTGTAATCCCTAACACCGAGTGTAACATTGTTAACGGTACTCGAGTAGTTCGGTATTTTAAACGTGACTTACCTATTAGCCTTTCGGTGAACATTTTGCGAAATAATGCGAGTGTAGATAAGTTAAAATTTGACGTTTCCAAGCGGTGTTCAAGTATACACGTATTCTTTGTAAAAGTCACTCACTTGCTGTGTGGCAGGTGAATTGTTGTTTAAGTATATTAGTTACGTTCGTATTAGTTGCGTGTAATTTTGTGGTAAATTGTGTTTAACAATGATATCACGTTATTGTTCGCATAGAAAATGATGATGACATGCTCAAGATGAAAAAACAAAGAGCCGATTTTCGTGCCTGTTTTAATCCAGTGAACGATCTTAACGATACTGAATTTAGGATTGGATATCGTTTGTCAAAGGAAGCCTTTCTATTTCATTGTCAAGAAGTAGAATTCTCCGAGGTTACTTATTAATTGATTAAGTAAGAGAGATTATCTAATCCGAGGAAGAGTATTGCGTGATCTAATAAATAGCCCGATGATCACATCAGTAATTTCTTCATATTTATACTTTTTTTTTTCTGCGCCTTTATTTTGTTCGACCTATTTACACACGAACTATATTTATTTACTTTTTATTCCATACATAACACATTTAAACCATTACATTAATGAAACACTTATATCAAATAAAATTGTTATTTGGTAAATAAAACATACTGTATTATACAGGGTTACTGGTAATTCGACGTATTCCTTGCACGACGTCATAGTAAGGTTAAAATGCAACAAATTAAGCCACCAAATGTTCTACCGAAATTCAGTAGTTTTTGAGTTTTTTTTTAAATAAAGTAATGACAAAAATTACGAAAAATAAAATGTTTAATTAGTGATCTCTGCCAAGTTTTCGGCATTTTTGATTTTTTAATTACTAACAAAGCTTTGCTACGGCATCAGCTACGATAATAAATTAAATTCCAGTATAGTCGCACCGTAAATCATTTTTAAATTGTGTTTTTCATAAAACAACTAAAAACCTAATTAACTCAAAAACTACTGAATTTCGGTAGAGCATTTGCTGGCTTAATTTGTTGCATTTTAACCTTACTATGACGTCCTGCAAGGAATACGTCGAGTTACCAGTAACCCTGTATACACGTTTGGCGAAATATGTGTGTACACCTCTGCCCAACCCTTCGGGGAACCAGGCGTGATGTTATGTTATTATAAACATAGTAATTGTAGCTTTTTTTTACAATATCAGGCTGGTCCGAGGATACCGCACGGTCTCCGGTGAGGCTGCGGGCCCCCTTCCGGACTGCCGCCATGTGATTGAAGGCAAAAGAAAGTCCTCGCGCACATATAGGAGTGTCACGAGGAGGCAAAACGCCGGGGCGTAAATCCGCTGCCGCGAGAAATCACGGCACAGCGGACGGAGCTCCGGTGGGACCTCATTGTGGCATGGAGAGTGCGATTGTCGCAACCCAGCGCTGGGCACGCCATAATTGTGGTGATAAGTCCTCCCTTTGAGGAGTGGCTAGAGAAGCGCCACGGCGTCCTCACCTTCCACCTGACGCAGGTCCTTACCGGACACAGTTGGTTCGGGAGGTTCCTGTTCAGGATAAAACGGGAGGAAACGCCCGTTACCACTTTGTGTATCGCCCGGTGATCTCTCGCGTCCGGCCCTGGTTCAGGCCATGTTTCGGAGCGAGAGTGCATGGGAGTCCGTCACCTCCTTCTGCGAAGCAGTAATGCTCGCGAAGGAGGAGGCGGAATGCCAGCACCAACTGACGGGGTCAGGTAGGGCCAATGCCTGCCAGGGTTGCGAGTTTGTCCGAAAGGGATATCGTAGCCCTGGCACACAGGCAACTGAAGGAACACGGGTGGGTTTTAGTCAGTAAAAGTCTGACATGCCCCGCTCTCCCTAGAGCGGGAGAAGTTATTTCATAATTACCCACACAAAAAAAAAACCGGCTAACGGCATGTCGGATCACGCACAATGAAGGGTTCCGTAGTTGGGTTTAATTTATACCATCAAAGTATGTCGTTTATAAGCATGGCTTATAAGGCCGTATTTTTTTATTGCGTTGACTCAAGAAGCTTGATTTTTTAGACCTCCTTGGAGCTCTAAAAAAATCTTCAAACCATAGACGTACGTATTTGATATTTCTTTTCTTTTTTTAAAAAATTACAACTTGATTCCTCCTCGGGTTCCTGAGAAAAAGGGTCTTGACAGACAGATAGATATAAACCGACGGACGGACGGGCGGACAACGAAGTGACCTATAAGGGTCTCCGTTTTTTCCTTTCGTTGAAATGTATGGAAAGTTTTTACGATTTCTTACTCTTCTAATACTCAAACTTCAGTTGGTTTGATGGAGTTTTTGATCCTCATAGGAAACAGGATCTATTGGTATCAACAATTTTTTTTGTGAAAATTGCCCATTTTCTTGCTGACTGTACACATTTTTCAAAATCTGAGTTTGCAAATCAAAATGTCTGAAAAAGTTAAGCACAGTCTCCTAAGACCTTTTCGTGTAGCTATAACGGTTAAGGTAAAGGCCCTTAGGTGCTGCCCCATCCCAAAAATCCATCCTGTACTCGTATGTGTCATGATGATTGCTTAGCCCCATAAAGTTACAGCGCATTATTAAACAGCAAATGGTTATAACCGGCTTGGCTCGCCTTTTACAAATTTCCTGTAACTATTATATAGAGGAATAAAAACAAAATTCAATATCGCTCATAGCAAACAACGTGATAATAACTAACCTACAGACTGATCAGGGACTTATAGGGAATATAACATATGCAATAACGGAATCTATCCGGTAGAATTTGCGCAAATAGACAAGCATTCTATAAACTATATTTTCTGCTTAAGAATCGATCGCAGACCTTGTAGCAATTACTTTTTTTATATTCAATGTATAGTTTTGACTTGGCTATGATTTTATTATACTTATGTATTATGTCACCGTAAGATTGTAAGCACCGTTAGTTTATAGCTAATCTATCTAGCGAGAATATAAACTATCGAAAAATTGTGAACTGTTACAATTTATCGCATTAATTTTCGGTAGTTTATAATCTATAAATGGCAAATCGTCAAATTTTGAACGAACCTGCACTTATCGACAGGGTTCATTTTCTGTCCGATTTTATCACCCGTAAAATTGTGAACCGTCCCTGATTGTTAGGTCTGGACGGTAGCCGAATCGGTCGGAGTAAGTAAGCCAGGGCACCCCAACCAAATGGGTTAGGTTAGAACTGTGCCAACAACGCGCGAGCCGAGCCAGCGAAGCGAGCGGTGTCGCGGCAGCGGCTTATACTTGATTTGGTACTCATCAAATTCTTCGGGTTCCCAACACGTACAGCCTTCATGGGCGCAATTCTTACCTTTAATACATTGCACCCATGCACGGCTCCTTTGCATATACACACATCAAAAGTGTCTAGGGATTAAATACGTTTTAGAGTATCGCCGCAATTGAGGATTATTATTTTAACTATTTTGGATCGTTATTCATTTATGTATAAATATTTTTCTTTAAATTTTGATTAAAATAGAAAATCAACTGTCAATCATCATCATTCCTATAAAAGTGTGTAATTGCCTTTTTACAAAACCATTACAATTTCTGCATCGGAACTGAAAAAAATGCATCAATATGGGGCGACGACATCATTTGACACGAGGTGAGATGATGAGAACCGTCGGAATGTTGCAAGCTGGTTCCAGGCAACGTGGCTGTCGCTCTTGGCACTACACAGAGCGTCATAAGCTGCCTCTGGACAGGCTATCGTAGCACGGGCAGCGTGGCCGAGCAACATGGAGGACAATACAATCTCGCATCAGCACTCGCAGACAGGAGCGGTACATCCAAAATACTGCTCGACGGAATCGTACCATGACCGCCATGCTATGAGGCTCCACAGCTCTTCGGGCTTGCTGATAAGCGACCAAACCCGAAGTGGGTCTCCGTTCCCGAAGGCCGCTGGAGTTACTACCTCTGCACCCCGCAATCGTAGGGCCCGTTTATAATGGGCTCGCGAACACAGAAATTGGGAGGAAAAAGACTGGCGTTATGTTAGCTTTTCCGATGAATCTCGTTTCGGTATGACGCCGGATACAAGACGTACTTGAGTTTAGAGGACCTCTGGACGTCAAGAACTTTTGAAATTTTGTCAGGGATTTAATTCATATGGAGGGGGAACAATGATGGTTTGGGCGGGTATTTGGATCGGTGGAAGAACCGATCTCATTTGGATCAGGGTTAACCTCAATGCTCAGATTTATGCGGAGAGGATTGTTTCAGACGTGATCATCCCTTTGCGAAGCCGGTTGGGTGATTCATTCCAACTAATGCACGACAATGCACGTCCACACACTAGAGAGGCTAGATTAGTAACATCAACGTTCTGCCGTAGCCTGCTCCATCGCCAGACCTCAACCCAATTGAGCACGCATGCGATATGCTCCAAAGAAGAGGTCTGCCGAGTAAAAAATAAAAAACAAAATACGTTTATTTCGACCAACAAGGATCATAGACAGTGTTTTACCAAATTAAAAATTAAAAATAAAATAAAAACACATACAAAATAAAAATAAATAAAATAAAAAACACAATTAAAAATACCACATACACATATTACCGACCTCGATTGCTCAGCATGTGAATCATACAGCAATGGTTCAGGTACTGGCAATCGAACCTCTGCGCAAATGCCCTCAGGATGCCGCTGGAGCTAGCCCGAACCCTGCGCACCAGGGATGTACACCGTTTTCGCATAGTAGAATAGAAACAGTCCACACGCGACTCGGCGAACATTCCTGATGCGCTGCAGAATCGGGGCAGCCTCATCAGCATGGCTGTGAGCGTACCGTTCACAGATGCCCAACAGTTTTGAAATGCCACATACAGAAGCACTCAGCAGCACCATGTCGTCCGTGTAACTGATATTATTGAGACATACATCATCAATATGGCAGCCGACACGGGTGCTGCTGAGCTATCAGCTATCAGCGCGTTGACGTACAGGTTGAAGAGTTTTGGCGAAGTTAGTCCCCCCTGCCTCACCCCACATTCCAACCTGTACGGCTCCGAATATGCACTTGACTTGTAAGGATGCCGTGCATACCCCATAGCAACTTTTTGACTTGCTAGAAAAAACGAGGGCGGCCATTCTTCACCTCAAAGTGATTTTGATGAACTGATTTGAATGCCAAATCGCATGCCAAATTGTTTTGATTGTGTGATTCGTGTCAATGGTGGAAACACAGATTATTCGTTTTTTTATCTTTACATAAAATTTATAAAAATCCTCATTTTTGCCTTTTTGCCGTTTAATTGACGACATTAATTTAGGTTAATTTCCCTGGCTGCAAGAATTGCAATTTTTCTTATTTTTTACAACATATATCACTATATGTTGTAAAAAATAAGAAAAATTTTCTTGCAGCCAGGGAAATTAACCTATATTAAGTTGTTAACTTAAACATTGCAATTAAAGTAAGAAGCCAGTCTGGAAGACTAGAAATGGTAAATATTAATTGGATATTTTTTTATAGTTAAAAATGTACTTGATCCCTAGACACTTTTGATGTGTGTATTTCAAATAAAAAAATAATAAATGTACTAGGTAACACCCGATATTACCCCGTACGGGGCAAAATCATACGCACTTTAGACACAAACACTATAAAAATAAGCTAAAAACATGGCAAAGTTTTTATTTTTCCTTTGATATTTCGGGCTACCATTTTATCCGGTGGCTCGTTTTGCTTTAGTCGATCTACAGAAATGTGACGAAAATATTTGCCATGAAAGGTCGCCCTTAACGTATCCTTATTTATTTACGAAGAACTGCTCCAACAGGTAATGTCCGATGGAAAATGGACATCCTGCTAACGTCAGCGCAGCAACGAGTGCGCTACGAATATTTTATTAGCTACCCATTAACAGTCATTAATGCAATAAAGTACCTAATATACTCATCAGTCGAATTAACGCAAACCTTGTGTCACACTCATAATCATGGTATAAGTAGGTACCATGATTGTAAGATAGGTACTTAAATAACACACACATATCACACAAATAATACATGATACACAAATAATAGACCTAAAAGGTAGACCTATTACATAAATAATACTAATAATATCTACCCTTAGATTAGGTATATACATGTCATGACATGTATATAATCTAAGACGTCAAGTGTCAACATAAAAATAACCTAGTAAATAATCTAGCTATCGAGTGACTCTCACCAAGGACCACTGGATCATTCTCTGCAGGAGGACCTTCACTATTGTCGTGTTATCTCTCTGCAATATTAATTATTAATCGTGTTATTTTTAAAATAAAAGGTTGATCGCAGCAGTCGTTTTGGTACATAAAGCAAAAAAAAAACAGAGTAAAGACGCCTTTGACTAAAAAGTCGATGCAGTTCGGTCAAAACGATTCAATAAAGGATAAAAATAAAATCTCAAATGCGAACTTTCCTGCAATATGCTGAAACCTCGCAATACCTACAAAAAAATTGGTAGGTACCGGTCTAAAAAATGGGATCACTAAAATTGTCTCACAAGGTAGGAGGATAACTACTGAAGCGCATCACATACAACGAAACGAACACGGTGCAAATGCCTGGTACACAGGGTTCGGGATGCATCCTAGAGAATTTTACTAAGGTTTCATCGTAATTTTGTATTTCTTTTTATTTTTTAATCCCATGCAATGTGTTGTTCATTTCCATAAGTTGCCAATGCCATGTAGGTACAGATGCTTACTTTAGGTGGATCCGAAGTAGAAGCCCGGGAAATTAAAATTTTCTTACGTTTCTTGCAATTCGCAGGTCAGTGTCAGGATTCTGTATAAACTGGTAAATACGAGTACATATTTGATAGTCGCGAATCATATTTTGATCAAGATACAACCTGACACTGACACAGGTGCTTTTCAGAGGACTTCAACATTCACATAGCCAGACCATTTGAGGGTCATTATATGGGGGGGTTCATAAAACAGTTTGCCAGGTTCGCCATCATAGCCCGGGAGGATATTATTGGTAGGTAGTAGGTAAACGTTTTTGAGAACAGATTTTATTATACATTAAACTAGAAAAAGTCTTCCCGAACGAAACTTCGCACGTAGAAACGGAAAAAGGTAAACAGGGTAAACCAAAACTTTCACTCATGCTACTACTGCCGCCATCTATTTTTGTAACTCACAATCAACTTTGTATTGGTTATTGGTGGTAGTGAGCAGGGCCCCTTATTGGATGCATGAGAGAGGTCATGGCAATGTCATGAAATGCTTGTAATACTGATGCCTTTTTTCATTTCGCCACTTAACGCCAATACTCAAAGCCAGCAGGATATATACTCAAAGATCGCCAATTTCAATACTGAATATTAATCGACTAAACGACTATCAAAAGGTTCATAACTAAAAGTAATAAAGCGAATGCTCTGTGTGCGTCCACACTGAATGCACGGTGACTAGGACCTGTGGCGGGAGGTGTTGAACACAAGAAATGGTGTGCACGAAATAAATAAAAACAGGGATATAAATAGTGATTTTTTAAATTTATTTAGAGAATGGAAATTGTACATTACAATTTTTTTTATTTCGCTCCATAACTCGCCTTAGTCACTACAATAATGACGCAAACGGCGGTTTCATATTTATGTTTGATACTTCGCACCCGTCGTCGCAACCGCGCTAGGCTGCCAGTGTGGATGCACACTCTAAGTTTTAACTTGACAGACAACCAGTGCAGACAACTACAGTACCTATAATATTTAATCTGTGTAAAGATTCTGTGACTTCACTTCAGCTGTCATCGAGCCGTCATCGTCTGAAGATTTCTGAATGTCTTTGGTGTCTGTTGTGTCAAAACAAAAGCAAAATAATAGCTCATTATTGTAAAAAGAAAGCACTGTAAAGCCATTTAAAATAATTTAACTATTGCCATACTTGCCATATTTTGTTTATCACTTCGCTGGTTCAAATTCTAATATCCTTGAACCTTGTCACCTTGTCATAACAATATTGATTGATGTAGTTTTCTATAAGTGCGGGCTTCTTAATTATTTAGTAACTACAATTTTTCGTATTTTATTCATAGTACTGCAGTCTGTGGCCTAGATAAAGGGAAAATACTATTTATTACCCACCACTGCGACATTTACGGACACGCGTCGACTTTATACTTGTTGCCTCTCAGTCAGTAGTAAAACAAATTTCGAAAAATGCTGTCCAAATTACCAAAATCTTGCGATACATTTGTTGTGTTGCCACCGCTTACCAAAAACAAAACAGTCTTATTTGGAAAAAATTCTGACCGTCCCCAACATGAAGTACAAGAAGTAGTTTTAGTCAAAGGCGGAATCAGAGATAAAAATCTAAAGGTAAGTAATTAAATAAGTATTATCTTTGAATCAAAATTTATTATTAGGGTTACATATCTCAAAAAACTCACGCCTTCTTCCCATGGGGGTAGGCAGAAACTATAGAATGCCACCTGCTACGCTCCTTACATACTTCTTTTGCTTCGCCTACGTTCATACATCTGGTCATACACGCACGCCGATTGCGAGTACTACGCACCTGACCTTTCTGAAGAACATCATCAATTTGGTCACTATATGTTTATGCATTTTTGTTAAATCTTCCCCCAAGGGGTAAAATACGGCGGCCCATTGTGCCGCCCAACGAGGTGGGCAAGCTCTGAATGAATTTGGACGGCTGGGTCAGCCGCCCAAAAAGGCGAACTGCAATTATTTGGTTAGGGTTTGGCGGAGACCTAGAGAACCATAATTATATTATGTCAATTTCTTTATTCAAAAAGAGTGTGACAATGTGTTCTTTTGATCACCGGTAACAAAGATAACAGTGCGCCTCCAGTACCATGGAGCGATGGATAGCTCGCCGTCCGATAAGGATCAGGCCCGGTTCGACGGCGCGTTGTGTTCCACACACGCCTCATAGAGATGTCAGCACCAACTGACGGGGTCCGATACGGCCAATGCCTGCCAGGGTTGCGAGTTTGTCCGAAAGGGATATCGTGGCCCTGGCACACAGGCAACGGAACGGAACGGAACGCCCAGAGCGGGAGAAGTTATTTGATAATTTCCTACCCAAAAAAGGGGGGTAAAATAGGGGATGATTTTAAAATTCACATGTAATGTTGAAATGTTGTGTACCGGTTTTTAAGACATTTAAGGACTTGGAAATATAGTGATAGTGGATATCTTGAGGTAAAATTTAGTCTTTATTTTTTCATTTTTATATAATACTCAACCAAATGTTATTACAATTTGAAGTCACAAAATGACTTGGCTAACATGGAGGTACCTATGTATTAGGTGGTCAATGGCGGCGCTAGAGTATTTCAAATGACTGGTGATGATATTTAAATTAATTGAGTACTTATTATTAACCTGGGTTAGGAGTACCTATATAGGATACTTTTATCCCGGTAGTACCTACGTTCCCTTGGGAAAATTTCCAACCTCCATGCCGGCAAAGCCGAGAACAAAAGCTAATATCACATGAATATATTAGTTTTTGTGATTACCAACTTACATTTGCAGTTGTAGCACCAACCGTGATGTACAAAGATGTATGTGACACCGTTTGAACGAAAAATGTCCACTACACTATATCAAACGTAATTTTTTCCAACCGCTAAGTTTTATTTGTCTTAAGGACAAATTAATCCGGATTTTTAAATTCGGGCAGAACTTTTGAGACGGATCCTGCATAGCGCGAGCCCTACTCGCACTTGTATGGTATTTTTTTAATTACATAGGTTCTTCGTATTGCAGTGCACCTATATAACTGTAGACGGGATATCTCCAGTGCACTCCATCATATTGAGCAAACCAGCATGGATGTGGGGGGCCGAGATAGGTGCCAATGATAAGAACGTGGTCATTGGCAACGAGGCTGTATGGACAAACAACAATGAAGGAGAAGGAGACGCTCGACTTAAGCGTTTATTAGGGATGGACTTAGTGCGGTTAGTTCATGGATTAAGAATTGCTTTTGGGTCACTGTAAAATTTTGTTAAAACCTGTGTTAATGGTTCAATATTTGGATGAAAATAATAAATACGATCATAATTGGAGGCTGGCCTAGTGCTAGTCTATACAAAGCTAGTCATTAATTTATCTTTGCAATAAGCACTCTTGACGAAACTAAATGTTCCGTCATCAAGACAATTAAATGGCACCAATTATTTAATAGGCTAGTGTATCCATAAATTGACTAATTAAGCTTTTAGAATTGCTGCCTTGCTTCTGAACTCCAATGAATCATTAGCTAAACTTATTGAAGTATTTAATCTTTATTTTTTCTGCAGTCTTGGTTTAGAGAGAGCAGATACTGCCGAAGGAGCCGTTGATATTATTACATCACTGCTTGAGAAGTATGGTCAAGGTGGTCCATGCTCCGAGCATGATGATAGCCACTTCTATCACAACTCTTTCTTGATCGCAGACCCCAAAGAAGCGTGGGTTCTGGAGACCAGTGGCAAGATATGGGCTGCTGAAAAAATAACAACTGGTTACAGAAATATTTCTAATGGTCTCACTATTACTACAAAAATTGATAAACAAACAGAAAACTTAATAGAAAAGACTAAGCGACTGCGACTTTGGGATGGAAAAGTATGTTCTAAAAAGGTTTTAAAATGCACAAAAAGCATTTTGAAGTATTTAGGTCTAATATTTTTTTTTAATTTTCCAGGGTGAATTCAACTTTATGAGATGTTACTCATCAGGTGGTGATGAAACGAGGCAGCGAGAAGGTACAAGGTTGTTGAAAGAGGCAACTGCTTCATCTGCATTTCACGTACGAGATATGATGAACATTTTAAGACACAGGGAGAGTCGCATTTGCCGAGGTTGTGATGACACTTTCCCTACTCAGGGAAGTCAGGTAGCACATATCAAATTGTTTTTCAATCAGTATTGTTAAGCGTCTGTTAAGACATTGTTACTTAAATATTTTTCTTTCAGGTGTCATGTCTCTCAGCTACAAACATAAATGTGCACTGGTTCACTGCCACCCCAGACCCAAGTGTTTCGTTCTACAAACCTTTTGTTTTCACCCAGAATGCCAAAATTCCTCCTGAGATAATTAGCCCTAATGAGGTAATTTTATCCTTTTATTACAACATTGATTGATAATATTCTTTATAGATATAATTCATCTATATGTCTGTACGTCACTGAAATCCTCCAAAACGGCTGGACTGTGTTTGATAAAATATTTTGTGTGTGTTGGTGTGGGTCCCTGGGTGGTTTAGATTCACAATTGGACCCGGTAGGTGGCGATGCAATCGAGTTCTAGGAAACAGGACAACGTCGGTCCGGTCAGCTAGTGTGTAATATAATTTAAAAGTTTTCATGGACCTTCTTGTCCGTTATTCTCCATAGGAACGTACAACGCTTTAAAATGGGCAACTTGATTTCGTCTATAAGACTGACCAACTCCTCGACTTTTCAAAAGTGCCTTTAAATGGTTCAATTGAAATAAATGCTTTGAGTTTGAATCAGAATTATTAGGTTATTGTTTCTGACAGATTGACATTTTAAAAACTAATTAATCGTGACTTTCTTGAAACGTAGTTTGAGTACCTACCACAGAACAGCAAAAACAGTAGAAGTAGCAAGTAGGCGAGAACCGCGTACCCCGAGTTTTGCGGAGTTCCGCAAATGTCTGCTGCGCGCACACACCTCGCACATCCGTCTTGTTACAACCGTCACGGTGATAACAACTTGGAAGTCCTGCGACTGCGATTTCTACTGTTTTTTCTGTTCTGTGGTACCTACACTGGTGTATAATATGTTTTAACTGTTTTTCTCAAAGTGTTTTTAACAATTTAATTGCTTATGTATCTTTTTCGTTTTAAAATATACTTTATACTTACTACATACCTAACTAACAATAAAAAAATCAGTAATAATTAGCGTGTTGCTCTTTTACAGCCAAAGAGAGAACATACCCTATATAAGATGCATGTAGGACGAAACGGAACAGTTGATGACGCACAAACTACTAGAGGTTGTCAAAGGTTAGAAGCAGAATGCCTTGAACAAATGGAGAGATATTTAAATATTCCTGCTGGCCAAAGTACGCTTGAGGAACTCGACAGCCTATTAAAAGACTGTGTAGATGCTGAAGTTAACTTATATTTTGAAGATACTGATGATGAAGAAGAGCAGGAAAGACCAGAAGCAGCAATAGAAGAAATATAAGTAGAAGAATCTGAAGAAGATGACACAGCTAATTTATATAAATTTAATACTGTCATGATTTATGATATTTACACAATGATTTTTATGATACTCACTAGCAATTTTTTTTTCCAAATTTACTATCACAACATTACAATTATGATACTATAAATTATGGTTTATGGATGATATCATTAGTAATTATTTTTATTAACAATTGAAACACGATCTAAACCTACAGGACACGTAAACCCCTCATTAGACTGTTACGTTTGCAAGTATATCGCTTTATAGAAATCAACTTACTTGTAATATATTTTCTTTTTAAATGTAACTGATATCTAGTTGACTAGAATTAAATTAATAATATTTTTTGTATTATTACGTTTTGCTACTATTACATTTGGTTCCCCTAATAGAGATAGTAATACCCAGCGGGCATACAGCGACCTGCGCGTACAGTATAATAATGCATTCAGGGTACTTTTGGGGTTGCCGTGGCGATGTAGCGCGTCAGGGATGTTCGTGGAAGCGTGTGTCGACGGGTTCGCCGCGATTATGCGGAAGCGATGCGCTTCCATTATGGCGCGCTTGCGCTCCTGCTCCAATGGCATCCTGAGTGTGTTTTCAGACCGGTGGGACTCTCCCCTCTTACGAAGGTGGGTAAGTGTTCAGACACACTTGTCCAAATAATTAGTTATTTATTTTTATTATTAATTTAATTTAATACTAACATTAGGCCAGAGGCGGCTCGTGACATTTATTTGTGGGGGTTCACTAAAAAAAGAAACGTAGAACTAGAGCTTACCATTTATGTTATTTGTACAGAAAAACCATTCGGCGATCTTTATCGATTTTCATCAACGCGTTCATTGAACTCTAATAGATTTTCGATACGCAGAATCGAGCGCCTTACGAATATCTTGACGGCCGATAGATGCCAATTGCACTTCACATAAGATATGAAATCGAGATTGCGAATGTTTTTTCACTTTTATTGAAAGATGCGCTAAATCGTCAACACGGCCGTTTCCGTCCATGCAGATTCACCACCACTGCCGGCGCCAGCTCCAAACACCAGACACGGAAAACAAAATAATTTGTTGCTTTCTTCACATCCACACAACCAAGGTGTTTTGAAATATTGTTCAGATTTAAAACCACGCGTAAAAGATTTATTTTTCGTAACACATTTTTGAGAAAGTGCAATTTCGGGACGTGGTGGTCCCTTAGCTTTCAGTTCGATACGCATTTCGAGAGTCTTTTCACAATTTTTAATAAAAGATACACTGTATTGTTCCATTTTTAATACATATGTCGCGCACAAACTATTTTTAATAATTATTTAGAATAAACACTGCGAATCTACTGACAGCCGAGTTGAGCCGACCGTTTGTTTACCTAAGATCGGCAACAGCGCATAGGCATAGATCGCATTCCCGCGCGCGGGGCCGCCTTGCGCCGTTTGGCAACGTCGCGCGTGAGCGGCGCTCCAAATTAGGCTAATTTCTCAGTCAAAATCTTTTGTTTCACGCGTCGGACTGTGTCGATATTTCTCTTTCGCACTCATTGAATACAGTGCTAGAAATCGTACTGAACTTTGTTTCATAGGAGCGCAATCGCTCGCGCTTCACACGTTACAACTTGACGCCAAATGTACGCGTAGGAAATGGTTTTCTAGTAAACTGCTATTGTATGCGTATGGGCATAGTAGAAAGAATATATGTATAGGATTATAATAAAGAAATATAGATTATGCTATTTTCGTGGGAGTGCACTGCACCAGCGCTCTTTATGACGAGCCGTCTCTGGTTAGGCTAAGTTATACTACTACTAACATTATATGGATTTTTTATCTGAATTAAAATATTTGAATTTGAATTTCGATAGGTCATATAAGTGTCTAAAGATTAAATCACCACTTAGGAATGTACTTCTCGGCTCAACAGTAATCTGCGATACGGACCGCTCATTGAGAAGTTTTTAGGTAATTAAAGTAAATAAATAGCGGCGGTGCAAGAAATAGGATAATAAATTGTGATTTGCTGAAATCACAGATGTTTGACATTGGGATATGCTAAAATTATTGATCTATTTGTCTATTGCTGTACCATTTTATTAATTAATATTTTAAAGATTATATAAGAAAACTTTAAATGTAAGCATATTATAAGTATAGTATTCATCTCATTTGCTAAATCATAGACCATGACTTTAAATACTCTCGTTCGGCACAAGTTACAAGATTGCTGCATTAGCTCGTGTAGTAGTAAAATTAGAATTGAAACAATATACGAAGTGTCTACTAGCAATAAAATTTGCGGAAGTTGACTTGCAAGCGACTTCCAACGTGTAAACGCTCGCGCAAGTGGACTTGTGCAAGTTTTAGTGACTTGCCGAACTTGCTGCAAGTGCCGTACGTGTACAGTACCTACGTGTATTCGGTTGTTTTGACCTTGCAGCAAGCGCTGCAAGCTGTGCTTTGTTCACAACAAAAAGTTTGGAAGTTTTTAGGGCAAGTTCAATTTTTTTAAGCTGAAAAATATTCAAAATTGTTCGATACATTTGATACTTGAGATAAAATATTGAAGGTGGCTTCAGCCAGTAGGAAGTTTTTTAATTGCACGGTATCTTCGCAATATTTGGATTTGAAGACCTAAATCATCACGTCTCAATATACAATGGCGTACCCACATCTTACTATTTTTATTTTAAGGGTTCAAAACGCAGTCCCGAAAAAACGAAACCCTTATTGGATCACTCGTGTGCCTGTCTGTCTCAGCCGATTCGCTCCGAATCTACTGGACCAATTACAATAATTTTAAATTTGGTACACATGAGTTTCTGTGATCCAAACATGGACGTGTAACGTTAATTAATTTATTAATTTAGAATATGAGGGTAGTTTTTGGGGACCAAATTAGAAAATTTTAAAAAATGTTTTGCAAACTGTACCTTGTTACATGGCAAATGAAAGGGCTTGTTGCGACGCGGCGACGGTCTCAAAAAATGTTTTTTTTTATAATTTTAAACTTATTTGAAGTGGAAAAGTCTGGTGTCGAAATAAAATGGTAAATCTCTCAATATTGGGCGTACAGACTTATATTTGCGGTTGGAATGTATGAGAGAACATGTTTTTCAACTACAATGTTAAGTTTGTTTTTGGGATAAATTCATCCCAACTATGGAACCCATCATTGTGCGTGGTCCGCAACGTACTGGGCCGGTTTTTTTTGTAACAACACAATAGACGCAGCTCGTACTTTTCTGCAGCTAGGCATCTTGTTTGACTGCTCTCGCTCAAGTACCTAAGTAATTTGTATGCAATTTCTGTAGAAACGGTTCTACAAGATCTTGCAGTAAGTTCACACTTCAAAAAACACCTTGCAACTTGCAAATAGAAAAATCGCAGTCAGTGGAAACAGTCGTCAATTGACTTCTGCAATAAAATGCGGAAGTTACTTGCCAGTAACGCTTAATCTTCGCTATAAATTGTGTATAAAGTACAGTACGCGTCAAACTTAATGGCGGCTCTGAAGTGCGATACTAGCTGCGCAGTGCCCCACCCCTCACCCCCGCTGACACATGAATTCATTACTGCGCAGTGACTCGCCTCATGTTCCGAGCCGCCATAAAGTTTGAATCGGGCTGTACCTATTTTGCTTGATAGAAGGAATTTTGTTAAATTCTTACTTGCTTTATTTTGTGACTGTACCCTGTACCTGGCTATTTTTATTATATTTATTTTGACTGCGCTATGAAAATGTTTTACTGCTGTATGGTGCTAAGTTTAAGTTGGTGCTCAACTGCTTGCTGACATTTTGACAATAATTTGTATTTTATTAAAATGTAATTACATATTAATAATATGTTAGTTTTTTTTATAACATGTTTTTTCGCAATTTTATGCAATCAAATGTCTTATTTTTTACACAATAATTTTTACATAAACCTAGTATTAAGTAGGCATAGTATACAACGTGTAACTGAATTAATGCACCTTATGAAAGTAGTTTGTTCATAATCGTTTACTGAATCGAACTCTGTCATTTTTAATATACACTTACGTATTTTTTTATCCCGAAATAATTAAAACTACGTAGATTAGTCACACTTCTATTGTAGGCAGTTAAAACAAACCAAAATGGACCGAGTACCTACTAAGCTAGACCCTTAAGGCTCTTACACACTCACGCGATATCGCGGGCGCGACAGGCACCGACAAAGACAATTCCTTTGTCGGTGCATGTCGCGCCTCATACCTCATAAATCAATACCCTCATAAATAATAATCATACCCTCAAATTAAAACTATAAATATCATCTTCTACCCACATATATTTTTTTACTACTGGTAAATATTTCTTTCTGAGTATTAGTGAAAATATTATGGTAATTATGTTTAGGGATAAAAGCGTTATGATAAAAAAACAGTAGGAGTTTAAATATATTTACATTAATGATATTATTAATTACAATTTTCGGAAACATGAGTGTTATGAGCATCGCCGGTAGCACTACAAATAGTATGAATGAAAACTTTAGGATGAAAAATTTTAGGAAGAGTGATTATTCGGATTACAAATCATTAGGAAGAACAATTTCGGGTAAAGAACTTTAGGTGAGCCAATATGGACCCGTTTTATACATATAATAAAAATTCTGTCTATGTACCTATTATGATTATAACATAATATTCTAATTGAGGTGTTTGGTGGTGTGCGGTAATTGAGTGGCTCGTGGCTAAGTAATAACAGCCGTGCGGGTCGATTCCTCAGGTTAAGCTACGCTTGCCGAGGTTGGTCCGTGGATGGGTGAGCATCTTAACATACCGAGACTCCTCCTGCCTCGGAAAGCATGTTATGCCGTTGGTTCCGGCTGTCATTCGTAGATCTTTGACATTCGTTACGGGTAGTCAGAACCCCGAAAGTCTGATAACCAGTCTTACCAAGGGGTAACGTATTACCCAGTTACTGGGTTGTGGAGGTCAGATAGGCAGCCGCTCCACGTAAAATACTAATATTCTGCTGCATCTGGTTAGACTGGAAGCCGACCCCGACATAGTTGGGAAAAGGCTAGGCAGATTAGTTTGGTGGTGTGGGTTAATTCCGGGGCATGTTGTATTAACAAGTTTATTTATGTAATATTAATTTGCAGCTCTTTTCTACTATTACGGCCTTGTTCTTTCGTGGACCAGGGGCCGTATTATGAAGAATAAATGCCATTATGATTCCAGACCGAAAAAGGGATGGTGCTAGCGGTCAAGTATAGATCCATCTCTCTCTTGCACTGGAATCATGATGGCATTAAAACGCCGTACGGCACCAGGGTAACATGAGTTCTAGAATTAGAGCCATGACTGAACTACCAACTAACCTATACCTAAGACATCCATCATATCTTTGTCATCACATATTTTAATTGTAATGATCCACACTGCGCGTAGCGTGTATGGTGCTTCTGTTTGTTAGTTTTTATTAGTGATTATTTCTCATTAGAACGTAAACTGTTGGTTTATAAATACGGCTGTTAAGTTTTGTCATGGCCATGTTTTCTATGCGAATTATGGATTTGCAGTTGCTAGCTATGGAGAAAGTCATGTTTTATAGTAAGATACATTTTAACATAATTAACTGCTGTGATTGTTGGCTGAAGTTACCACAGCCAATCAAATCAGTCTAATGGCATTTTTTTTTGTGATTAGCCTTTCAGAAACGGTGTCGTGCGTGTACTTACCTAATTAAATGAGATTCATGTTCACTTTAGTATTTAAGCTTAGGTAATTGAGTGAGGCGAATATAATTCAGTACCTATCATTATATTAGGAGATTGAAAGACCGGAATCTTGTATCTTGTTCCGGAGTCATGGAAACATTGTGTTGTCAAGTATAAATAGGTATTTGCAGATGTTTCCGTCTTGTTTTATGATATGGAAATAGCCTGCAGGTCTACTGCTCCGAAGCGGAATCGGAAATATCGAATCCGAAATATCGGCCGAATGTTGCCGTTTCTTGACTTCCAAAGTTTCCTATTTTGACTTTGAGCACAGAGTAAACGGACACAGGGTAAGCTTCATACAACTGCGCTATGATAGGTACACTACTACAAGCATAACGCACGTGGGCAACTGGCAGCTTCGCCTGAGCGAGGCAACCGGCTGAGCCGATAAGAAACGGTTTCTCTTTGACTGTCCTTTTTTTCTTTCGCCGTAGTCAGCCGTGTATCGGACTTTGGATTTATCACCGGAGTAGACCCCTGGTGTCGTAATTCTTTCGATGTTAGAATACCTATCTTTGAAATTAATTAATCGATGTTAGCATTACTGAGGATGTATCGCGTGACTTTGCTTGACAGAGTCCGTAATTTATTACTACCATAATTGCTGTAGGTACATATTATATGTGTATTATTGGTTGTACCTTACGACAACATTACAAAGCTGTTAATGTATTAACGTAACGTAACGTATTAACTGTGAAAACCATGATATTTACGTAACTTGATATTTCATTAAATGCAATTTTATCGCTAATTTATGGCTGTTTTCTTTACATTTCTTTCACTCACCACAACCCTCATAGAGAAGACCAGAGAAGATAGAAGTAAATTAAAATCTGGGTACATTCTAAAGACGAAGTTCCTTTATTTCCATGTACTTATACAACTTAGTCTGAAGTATCACATGAATTCGTAATTAAACCGAAGTTAGGAGTCTTAAATATACGGGAAGATAAATATTTAAGCTACCTAATTTTAATAGTGTTATATACACTACTCACTTGTACACTGAAACATACCATATTTTACGATTATTTAATAAATGCCATATTATAATAGTATCTACACAGCAGATTAATTTACATATTTTGTCGAAATAAAAAAAAAAAAACAAAATAGTGTACATCTATAGTTTATACAAACAAACAGTAAGGTACTATTCAGACAATTTTTACTGAAGTCGCCGATGTTACATTTTGCCTAAATTGATATGCAATTTTCTATGATTTATAGTCGGTACAATGTTGCTAGTAGTAGTACACATAATTATTTATTTTGAACCTACACTTCATGATAAGTGTACCCGACTTTACTTCCATAATATCTATTAGAACAGAGAAATTCCAATGATTAATTAACGATTAATGAGATCTTATTATTTTATGCCAAGTGGACAGTGCAGCACAACTCGGTCGAAAACATTTAATAATTACTTCTTAACACTTGTGTCTGAGTGGAACAATTTAACTGCACTGTAACGCTACACACTAACAGCTATTGTTTAAGAAATTATAATAATAAGCTTATTCTTGAACAACAATCGTAATCTACATAATACTTAAACTTAACAAAAGTCCGTCGTATCTACTTTACAGCCACAAGTAACCTGAATGTTAACTTAAACAAGCGTCAATTAATTTTATTTACTTTGATGCCAAGTTAATTTAGGGCTGAATTTCGTGATTTTTTTTTTTATCGTCAGATAATTTTTAACTTTGGAGTAAATATGACATTTTAACAGCTTAAATAAGCCAAACCGCCTTATTTATTCTTCAGTTAAAAGTAATCTGACAGTTGAAAAAACGGCCCTAAGAACAATATAAATAATGCATCTTTTTTAAATATTTTTTTTTGTAAATGACGCAATTGTAACTATAGTCTTAAAAATAATTAATAATGGAATAGAAATGCGGACTAAAACGCCCGGGCATCGAAATGCCTTTTTACTTCTTCCTTATTCATTAAACAAAACCTACATTTAAAAAAGCTTTTTATGCATGTCCCCGTCCTTTCTCTCGCAAAGCAACAGAGCTAGCTAAGTTTAGTAAGATGACTATGAATAAGAAGTTATTGGCCAAATATAAATAGCACTCGTGTACTTATAAATAATAGTGTCAACATAACGCTTACTTGTGGCTTCATTTTGGATGAAAATTCATACAAGACATCATTGACATAAATACTTAACTCAACATACTTAATAATATTAAGTTCCCGACACAGGAAAAACAATTCCAAAAATCTAACATTTAATTACACTATTCTTCCAATATTACATTATTAATCATAATCAAAATAATAGGAAGACCAATACGGTCTTAATTAAGATCTCATGTGTCATTAGCATGATTATTTACAATTTATCAACTTTTACAGTGCGAATATAAAAATAATATTATAGGTACTTACTAGATATTTTTATAATATTAACAAAGAAAAATATTCGAAACACACCTTTTTAAATTCCAATTTTTTGGAACCTATCGGAGGACAAAACAATTTTGTTCTTAACATAATCTTGAAGCGCGACAAACTAACAAACACAGAATATCAAAACAAAGATTAAAGCATTAGTTCTCTTACACACACTACATAACTCATGAGACAAATTGCCCTATATCGTAAATAGACTCCTGGTTTTGTTTAATTCATACCCTTATACTCCTGAAGAACTAAGATACTTCTATTATTAAAAGATACAGGTAGGTAAGTATAGGTGCACTAAAATTCATGACACATAATTCAGTGTAGTTATCATAATTAGTATTATTATTAACTACGACAGTCAATCATATCAACTTTGCAGAGATTTTTTGAATAATATTGTGACTATAAAACTGCTTATAATTATTTTTTAAACGGAATTTTACTAACTATTTTTTCTAAAAGTGATGTACCTAAACGTGAACTGAAGGGGTCATTGAATGTTATATAAATCTACATAGAGCTATTTAACTAAGACTGTTTTTTCTAACATAAAGAAATTACGTAATAATTAAACGGTACTTTATTTTCCAAAATATTTACAACAATTACTTTATTCACTCAAAATATATTTCTTAATGATGAATCAATATGTAATATACCTAAATGACTCATTTACAAAATGAATTTATCCCCAATAAATAGTTAAAGAATACCACAAGCTCAATTTCATTCGTAATGCTAATTAAACGTTTTATATTTGGCTTACGCATAATGAAGGTGACTTCTTACTTCAGCCTCGTTCAAGTTCCTATGCACCTTAAACAATGGTTGAATTAGTCCAAAATTACAAACGTAATATTACAACATATTATTTTTGTTTAGCTATATTGTGTTTATGTAACCAGAATAAAATAACGAATTATTCCACTCTGCCCCACCAATCTGTGCCACCCTGGACAAAGTGGAATGGTCAAAATGTTGACGTCCACTATGTCTAACAGATTTCAGCGTGGCAAATAACACCCGCTTGAACTATGACTTGACTTTGTCCCATTAGGGCTGTCACTGTTGGATTTAATCAAATATTATGGTGAAAATAAAAAAAAAGTTGAACAAAGTCAAATAGAAACGAGTAAAACCGAGTTGGCAACAACTAATGTCGACTGAAAAAAAGGACAATTCGTAGTAATTAATTATCTTATCCACGGTATTTTATAACCTAACGTCTTGTATAACTATATCTTACGAAAAATGAAAGTCAACTGTGAATATAATAATATACTATTTTCATTTTCAATCAACTGCTTTTGGAGGCAGTGATGAATCAAAAGTTTTAAGGTTGCGTCTGGTGATCGTAGCGCTCAGTATCTTTTAACTATGTAAAATGGCTATCCAAACTAATTTTTGAATCTCTATTTCCGATTATTTCTTACGAATTGTATAATTATATGGATGTTTTTTTATTTGCGACTTTTCTAGTACCCTAGTAACCTCAGTTTAAACTGCATCGATTGGCACCCTAAAAATGAGACGTAAGAATTTTCATTTTCCAAGCTGACTCTACCTATCTTTTGTTTTAAATTTATGAATGCAGTTGGCAATTAGGTACTCAAAAAGTTAAAGACAGTCTTCTAAGTGTAGGAAACTTTCTTAGAAGACTTTTTGAGTTACAACGGGAGCTACAACGGTTAAGAAGAGCCCTTGAAGATCTCGTTAATTCTAAAAAAATATTTTTCTCAAAATTCAGATTCAGGTCAGATTTTAATCCCCCATTGCAAAAGGGTATAGATGAGGTATCCCTACACAAATATCAAAACCGTATCGCTTTTGGTCCATAGACCACTTCACATACAAAATCGCCCACTCGCCTTTAAGAGTAGCGCCTTCGTAATAATATCAGCCATTGTTCAGAACTTTGCACATACCTATTTAATATTAATTATTTTTTGTTGTACACACGGCTACATATCAAGCTATACATTTCCAGTACAGGCCTCTCATTGTACGGAAATCCAATAATGTGCGGAATCAGCATATACTGGAAATGTATAGCTTGGTATGTAGCCGTGTGTACCTTCTCTCTAATAAAATTGAATATTATATCAATGTGTTCAATCTTCTTGTGATAAACAGGATTATTTATTTGTTTAATTGTACTCTGATTATCAATACATAAAGTTGTACAATCCTGCTAATATCAATTTCTTTGAGAAATTGTCTTAACCATAAAAGTTTTTTATTCAGCCTGTTGCTGATAGAGATATAAAAGATTATTTTTGACTAGCCCAAGATATTGGAGCACCATTTAACATAAAAATATAACCAGTGGTTGATTTTCTTGTATCTAAATCACCAGCAAAATAAGAGTCTAAGTATCCAATTAGATTTTCATGACCTCGATACTTTATATAAAAATCTTTAGTATTAATAAAATACCTAATTATTCTCTTCAACTGAGTTACACGATGTAAACTTGGATGATTCATATTTACTTAACAGATTTGTCCACCATATGAAAAATCTGGCTTAGTTGCAGTAGATAAAAACAGATGGCGTCCCTGTAAGGAAAATTAATTTGTTCATTATCAACATTTTTAGTTATTTAAACATTTAATTTTAAATCAATATGTGTATTACAGGGATGTGCTGTACTCATATTAAATTTATTTATTCAATATTCTGTATTTGATTGATGCATATATTAGTTATATGGCTTTGTCTGATAGATTTGAAAGAGAGTGAGTGCGGATTGATAATGAATGAGTTGCCTGTCAAATGCCTTTTCTACGCAGATGATCAAGTTCTACTTGCTTCGTCTGCAGAACAGTTGCAAGACATGGTGACTGTGATGGATGAAGCATATAAGAGGAAAGGGATGAATATAAATGTGAATAAGACGAAGGTTATGGTGTTTGAAAGAGAAGAGGATGTATTGGTGTGTGATGTGAAAATAAATGATAAGAGTGTGGAGCAAATAAGTGAGTTTATATATTTGGGGAGTCAGTTTACAAGGGATGGAAAGTTTGATGCAGATGTGGAAAGGAGAGTAAATGCGGGAAATAAAGTGAATGGTGCTATACATGCGATTGTGGCCAATCAGTCGATGCCCAAAAAGGCTCGACTGGCTGTTCACAATGGTGTGCTGGTGCCTACGCTTATGTATGGAAGTGAATGTTGGGTGTAGCAAAAGAAGTATGAAAGTCGAATAAATGCAGTGGAAATGCGCTCCTTGCGAAGCATGTCTGGCGTGACTATGAATGATAGGCTGAAAAATGAGGTGATAAGGCAACGGTGCAGTTTAAAAGAAGATGTAGTAACAAAAATTGAAAAGAGTATGCTTAGATGGTTTGGTCATGTTAAGAGGATGAGTGGAATGCGACTAACAAAAGGTATTTATAAAGCAGAGGTGAGTGGAAACGCCGGGAGGGGACGCCCTAGGAGGACATATAGTGACCAAATTGGTGATGTTCTTCAGAAAGGTCAGGTGCGTAGTACTCGCAATCGGCGTGCGTGTATGACCAGATGTATGAACGTAGGCGAAGCAAAAGGAGTATGTAAGGAGCGTAGCAGGTGGCGTTCTATAGTTTCTGCCTACCCCCATGGGAAGAAGGCGTGAGTTTATGTATGTATGTGTATGTATATTAGTTATAAAAATTCTAAACCAACAAACTTATTTAAATTCAATTCTCTGATGTGAAATCCTTGCTTCAAATAATTAATTTAAAATTATTAGTTATTAAAGAGAGTGCTCTTTAATAGCTACTAAAGGTTTTGTGTGGTTTCATTGTAATTAGATAGAAAGATGAATTAGAATTTCAATTTTACTGTTTATATTGATTCGTTCGCGTTAATTAGTTAAAATAAATATTTTTTTTAATTGAATGTTTTATTTAATTTTGTAACACCTCTAATTTAAACAGTGACAGCCCTATTGGGACAAAGTCAACTCATAGTTCATGCGAGTGTAATTTGCCCCACCGAAATCAATTAGTAGGACATAGTGGACATCAAAATTGTGACCATTCCCCTGTGTCCCACTGGTGAGACAGATTGGTGGGGCAGAGTGGAATAATCCGAAACAATTTCTACTCTTTTGTAAACTGAGCTTATTAACAATATTGACCTACTGAACCTGAACAAATTAAAATGTAACTACATTACTTATAGCCGTTATTATTATTATTTAGATGGAGACTACATTATGAAGGTTCTTAAAAATCGCAACCTCCATGTTGCGATTGTTTTAAACAGCTATTCAATTCTTCTTGAACTTTAGACTCATTGGTAAATTAGAACAACTTGTTAGGTACTATTCATACGTTGTATTTCAATCGCAATTGCTCAATCAAATTAAAGCTGTATTCTGAAAAAAAAAACCTTAGAAGCTTTTGATGTGAAACATCTATAGCCGTACGTAAACCCGATTGCTGGCGTGGCAACGCATGCCACGCTACATGATTAATAATTTCTATGTTTCACATCTGCCAGGCGTCCCGAGACTGCTTACAATTTTTTTTAAATATAATCACACCTAGAAGTTGTTGGAAAGTTTTACTTTATCCGATATAGTAAAAAAACTACATAAGTACTCTGAATCACCCCAGAGACAATGACAGACAAGGAATTGGGTGTAAACACCGGAAACACAACGCGGAGTTCTAACCCCATTTAAGTAGGTACAAAATTAATATAAGTAGTACCTAACTGTTTGATAATATTAATCGATACCAGGTAGGGAGGTCCTTACCCTTACCATGTGCATTCTATAACAATTATGTTGAAGAACGGGCACTTAAGTGTAGGAATTCGCAATATCGCGCAATAGCAATACGACATAGGTATATTTTATCTACAAATCGAACGGTCTACTCTTGGAAAATATTGACAAGTACGAGGGGCGTTCAACGTATTCTCGGTATCTCTCGGCATGAAAGAAAATGTAAATACTATAAAAAAAATATTTTTATTTTTCAATATAATCCCCTTTACCTCAATCCATTTATTACATCTCTAAATTAACTTTTCAACACCATGTAAAAAATAACTTTCCTCCTCTGAAAAATGAGCATTTCTTGCCGCCTTGGGCTCTTCATCGTTGAAAAAGCGTTTCCCATGAAGGACTTTTTTCAAATTAGGGAACAAATAATAATCACTTGTGGCTAGGTCCGGACTATAGGGTGGGTGGATCATTTCCACCACCAAAAACCAGAATCTCGTAAAGCTGTCTTGGAAACGCGCTGTGTGGACCGGGGCGTTGTCGTCATGAAGCAACACTCTGGCGGACAGTTTACCCCGTCTATTTTCTTTAATTGCTTCCCGTAAATTTCTTTAAGTGGATGTGTAGAATGCTACGTTTATGGTTTCACCCTTTTTGTCTACTCCATCGGTAAAATTCCCTTGGAGTCCCAAAACAATGTGGCCGTGAATTTTCCGGCAGACGGAACGACTTAGAATTTCTTAGGGGGGGCAGTACCCTTCTTGTGCCACTGCATGGACTCTTGCTTACTTTCAGGTTCAAAATCATGAACCCACGTTTCATCTGCAGTAACAATTCAATAACGAAACAACAATATCGAAAATACTTGATGGAACTTCAGCACACAGCTCTAAAAACTCTCTACAGCACTCTCAATCGCACTTGTTTTTCAGGCGCCGTGAGGATTCGCGGCACCCATCTTGCACTGACTTTTGAAAGGTTAATACGGCCATGACGAATAGTGTGCACGGGACCAACTAAGAGGTGGGTCATCTCTGCTATCATTTTTATCTTCATTCGGGCATCCTCCAGTTTATGCTTCTCAACTTTTTTCACGTTTTCTTCCGTAGGTAACCGGGGCCGCCCGAGCGAGTGTCGTCTTCAATACTCTCTCTGCCCCTTTTAAGTTTACTTGACCACTTTTTAACCATAGATAACGAAGGTGCAGAATCTTGGTAAACAGCCACCATCTCTTCGTGAATAGTTTTTCAACTTTTTCCTTGTTTGGTGAGGAATTTAATTACGGCGCATGCTCGATGTTCTTCAAAATTTTCACGTTAGTCATTGCAATTGTAGTTGACTAAGGATAACTAGCTAACTAATGACCACAATTATATGAAATTTTACCTTTCTACCCTCAGATACATTAATTAGTCAAATTACCCGACACCGAGAATACATAGAACATATAACAACTTGTCTCAATTTTAATCCGTGAAAAAAGGTCGGTTTCTGTCAAACCATAATACAGCTATTTTCCTAATACCGGAAGAACGTCTATATAACAAAAGGGGTATAAGTTTCCATATTGAAACATAATTAAAAAACGAAATTTAAAGTTATTCGCAAGCAAGAAAAAAATGTTACAAATTACAAAAACCTAGTACATAGTAATTTTATCATTATTATTCGTATAAAATATGCGATCATTATTATTCGTATACATTATACAAATAATAATAATACAATTTCATAGATAAGGCAAGGAATGTATTTAGAAAATATCACGGTTAAAAGTAATATAAAAAGATTGATAATAAATTTAAAGGTGTCGCGGTTTCGCAAAACTCAAAACTTTCTCAAACAACCACAAGAATTTAACATAACAATGTGATTTATTACAGATAATCTGTAGATTAAAATCGGCACTAACCCAAGTTTTAACAACGGACTTTACTCGAGATACATCGGGTACATTTATTTATCTAAACGCTACTTGCAAGAACAAACCTGGGTTAACAAAACTGTCACCAGGAAGAAAGTGCCCATTTATGACGTTATCTTTCATCATACTTGAACACAAAATAATATTGATTAAATCTCATTAAACACAAGGGATTTATTTGCTTTAAGATTATGCTTGAAGATAATGATTGACATAAGTCGTTGCTTGAAGTCAAGAGACGTTTAAAGGTCACATATATTGTTAACAAGACGATAATCATTACATAACCCTATATAGCAACATTTTAAATAAACCCCAAGAAGGCAAAGGGTTTTTTCAAAGAATCAACAAATGAAATAATTCTCTGTAAAATGTACGTAGGTACCTTTATAAATAGTGAAAGTGCGTGTTTTTCCGAGATTTCATTAATGTTATTTTGAGCGTAATTAGTGGCGAAAAGCTGTTTTCGTTGTTTCTGAATTTTTGTATTAAGGTTTATTACCCTTAACACAAAAATTCAGGAAGACCCTCGAAACCATACTGATCAACTTTAAACACCCATAATAATAACCTTCGACAACTCAGACAAATGAACCAATACCTTACAACCACTTGTGTTTCATTGTAATCCACGAAGATGAATAATATTTAGAAACCACCAGTATTTACATAAAATATCCCACTTAACACTAATAGAGTCCAATAAACACGGTGTTACATTTTAAAAGCGAACATTTTTAGGACAATTTATTTACTCGCTTAGGCAAGCATAAGTTAATGGTAAGGTTTTTGAATTCGCTATAAAGTACCTACGTCCACGTATTCATTCTATAATAAATACGTGCATCATGAGTCGTCGCTCCGCTGTAAATTCAATCATAATTCCATTTTATTGTTAGAGTAATATTTTTTGCCCCACTTTTATTTCCAGCGCAGTCTTCTAGAATCACAGATTTCTTTATCTCCCGCGTGTCTTTTTAATAGGCAAACATTATCTAAATTACTAGAACAAGAACAGTAATTTTCTAGTTATATTACCTATCCATAATTCTAGATCATGACGAATATAATTACTAAGTTCATGTTTACGAACGACCTCTATTTCGTTTACAAGTAACGCCGATTATTATGTTATAATAATATGACTGACTGTGTAAATCCATTATTTTTAAGTTCTGGTCGCCCAGTACCTACTGGCCAAAGTTAAAAGGGGATTCCAAAAAAGCAAGACGAGACTTCATTAAGGTTCGTGGAGTTAAAAAAAATACGTTGGTTCGAAACGTATAACTAAGTTCTATCCATTGTAAAATTGTAGGTGAATCGTTAAATGGGCTGCATCGTTTGACAAAAAAAGTCCTAAATAAGTTAACATTTCATGCTATTATCTTTCTACGACTAGTTTAAAACATCAATTTTGAAGTACAATGCCCGTCAAAACCAAAATGTGTCAAAACAAACCAAAAGGTGACAAATATGTACTTAGATATTTATTATGCGAAATATTGCATTTACCAATTTATTGCTATAATTAATCAAATAGATTTTTTGACACGTTTTTATTTTACTAATGGCGTAACAAAATAAAAAATGTTGAGAACTCAAAATTATAAATTGTGAGCTAATTGTATTTGAGTAGATTAGCTTTGCAGTAACCGAGTTATTGCATTTTAGTTTAAGCAGACGTTTATGATTGAGTAGAATATTATTACGATCACAAATTACTTACAACTATAATCAGAACAAGTCTTTGGATTAAAACCTGACAATTAATGAATGAGAAATTAATTACGCAGAGTAATAGAAATAATCATATTGGTGGAACAACATAGATAGTCGCATTAAGTAAGACAAAAATACTATAATGTTGCCGAGAAACTGGGTTTGAGTTATTTTCACATTTACCTTTGCCGCTTTGGTGAAACCGGCCTTTAGTGTTTTTCTAGATCTATCGACCAGGGCCTCAAGTCTGCTATTACAATAGTGTCAGAATGGTCGATCATTGATTTCATAATTGTTGATTTTGACAAGTTTGGTAATCTACTATTATAATGGCGTCATTATGACTTTCCAATGGTCGGCCACTGACACTACATTGAAAGAAATTGCAAAGAAAATGATCGACCATTATGAATTTACCAGATTACGAACTTTTAGCAAAATGACAATGGCATGACAATGGGATCGTGTTGGAATGACTGAATTTATAAAAATAGCAGACTAGGGCCCCAGCCCAGAGGGGAACTCTTTCGAAACTCTTATTGCGTTCGAAATCTTATAACTGGTTTGAAAACCGCATTTGGTTAGATAACAAGACGACCCCAATCACGTTCAGAAGTAGATGGTTGATGAATTTCTTCCATAATTTCGGAAGATTTTATAAGGAATGGCGAATAAGGAAATGATATGAAGTATATTGCCTCCCTAGATACGATAGTCCACAGCTATCTACTCCAGTTAGTAGGACTCGAGTATCTAGAGAAATGTTGGTTTGAAAGAATAGGTCGAATTTTCACATGATTACATGTATGAATATTTTTGTTCTACATTTGAGCGGCCTTTATTATTATGAATTTTATCTTATAGAAATCCGAAACACTAATTTAGTTTTAAAATACAAACGTGTAGTTTTATACATCTCACTCAAAAATAACAACATGCACGCTCAAACATAACCCTTTGACGATGATTTGAACATATTGTATATGTTCGCTATTTATAATTTTCAGTTCATTCATCATTCAATATTATATTTACAACAAAAAAAAAACAATTAATAGGTAATAAACACCTAAATGTATCGACTTAATTAGGGCGACATCACACTAGTTCTCCGGAGCAGTTTGTTCGAAAACCATTGCGATGTGCCCCTTAGGCTGCGTTTGCGCAACTATCGAGTGTGGTGGATGCCAAGCATACTCTGTCTCACAAACACAGCCTTAGAGAGCTAGTTTATCGAACCAACTAGATAGTTAAAACAACACCTAAGTCGCTTCTTACCGCTAAACAGCATTACAACAATGTGTAAGGGATTTCGCCTGTTCGCATTAATACTCGGGGCAGTCCCACCAACAATTAAGCAGATTTTAACGGATTTTCAAACGCGTTTAAAATATATTTTAAGGTACTTTAAAAGTTTCATTTAACGTTTGAAAATCTATTAAAATTTCTGTGTGACTAATTGGTAAGTTTTAGCATAAGTCTCTCTAAGCTCATCTAAACAATTGTGACAACATGAACTAATGTTAGGTATAGTTTACTAAATTGTGTTAAGTTGGATCTTTATACTGAGTCCGATTGTGTAGGCTCACATACAATTTCTTAAGTACCACTTGATCTTTAACCCATAATTCGAGTCAGACAAATGTTCATAAACACGGTCACTATTCTTAGTCGATCGACGTAATGTTGCATCAATCATCAAGACCACCACGTTTATTACATCTAATTATCTCTAGCACAGTGGCAGTCTATTAAAATGGACACAGTTCAATCAATTATTAAAAATGAGGCAAGATTAATAAATTACCGGCAATGATCTGGTGGTCCTTATTTTCTTTTGTAGTTGTTTTAAGTATGTCTGAATTAAAATTATGTATGGCCTTTAGGGACTAACTACATTTATTCAGCTCCATTTGCGTTTCGCTGAACGATTTTGCTCACACTTATATAGTTCTGCTTCTATCAGCCGAGTACAGTCATAGCGTTCAGCGCTGTTCCACTACGTTCAGCGCTGACCGTGGACTGTTCCCGACTCCTCGTCGACAAGTTGCGACCACGTACAGCCCTGAACGTGGCGGGGCAGCCCTGAACGCGGCGGAACAGCGCTGAACTCTATCTATAGCATTCGCACGATAAAAACACATGAATCCTCATTTTATACCTATTTGCCGCGAAAACTGAATAGACGCGGAAAGCTGAACGGACGCGTACGCATCTCCATACAAAATTGTTGTTTCCTATGGACAAAAGCTGAACAGAGCTGAATAAGTGTGGTTAGTCCCTTAATCTCAAATTGTTAATACTGAATAACAACGGCAGTGTTAAAACACATTATTTTTGCAACAACGTGACAAACAAAAAAAAAACAATCTTAATTCCGATCTAAATCGAGAGTTAAAGTCGACTTTAGAAAAATTGGCTTCGCTACAAAAATCATTGCACTGACTGAAATTATGGTACAGATATCAACGACAAAAAAACAAGAATTCAAACGTCATGAAAGTTCTATGTTGGAATGCCCAACCCATGTCAACTGCAAAATTCTAACTATAGTCGTAGGAGTTAGCTAAGCTACTAAGTGTGTCGTAAGTACATTATTTACAAATATGTAAGGAAGGTCTAACAAAAACAATGACAAAAACTTATCGACATGACATTTGAATGCTTTCATTTTCAAGAGCCATCGGATGTACAAGGACTTTTAAGAAATCTCATACCCTACAATCTTACTCCTTACCAAGTCCAGATTTCTAAAAGTTACACCTTAAAGTAGAAAATTTAATGTTTTATTTCACTTGCCTATAATATGGTCGGTATGACTGTATAAACAGTTGCAATGACGTTTTCTATAGTCCATAATATGTCCTCACGACAAAAGAGTTGTATAGTCATATCGGCCTATTAAATCTGGCAGCCAGTCTAGACTTAAGGTATTGGTGTCCTCCAATAACACAATTTTGTTCGAAAGGTCCGATAGTTTCTCCGCTATCCGGTTAGACTGGTAGCCAAGATCAAATGTTATAAGCTAGAAGCGTGAGACCACATCCAGTTACTAAATCCGGCGTCGAATACTACGCAAACAGAAAACCATCAGTGAAGCGTCTTCGAACGTTTCGATCTCTTCAAAGGCTTTGATGTTCTCACCCAAGGTAGCATGAAGTCACTGCAAACATATAGTATTGTTAGCAATGCCAGTGAGACAAATAATTAACAAAGAAGAGTGCCTTTAACACACACGGTTTCCGTGTTTGTGTCTCCAAGCTCTCCCGGATTTACGATGTGAGGTTGGTTTACTGTCCCGTTAATTCGTTTCGGTGTTTCAAAAGTAAATTATTTATTTACCATTTTATGTAAACCGTGTATGTTTAAAAAGCACCGTTTTTTAGTATTGTAAAGTATACTGACGCAGGCGGTATGTCTGGCAAGTCCTCCCCGAAGGCCATGACAGGGATAGTGTCGGTTATCTCGATCATGCGCACATCCCTTTGGGGCTGAGGCCAGATCGTGTACACTGAGGGCTGGTAATGAGAGTGGTTGTACCAGGGATCCCGCTGCCTCATCCGAAGACGCTCCACATGCCTTTGCTCACGAATCCGTCGCATATGCCATCTGAAAATATTACAACTTTGAAATTTTCACCGTGAACTTTTTGCCATACGACAGTCTTACTAAGAGCAACTAGACTATCATAGAAATATGATCAGAGATGTTTGAGTCATTTGTATATGAATATCCTATGACCGTATAATATCTGCATATTCAATTTGTCTATGACCATAGTTATGGGATAATATTTGACAGCAAGCATACAAATATGATCATATCCGTCTAATCTCAAAAATGCGGAAAACAAGGCTAAATCGTTTATCGTTAACCATCTTGATTTAGTATGACGTTTTTAATATGATCATAAGTGTAATAGGTAAAAATGAAGAACAGCGTCAGTTAACAGATATGAAATCATATTTGCATGTAATTGTAGTGTAATTGGGGCCTAACACCAAAGATAATGTAAACATTTTCAGGAAGTTTTAAAGAACTCTGTAAGTATAAGTTTTTTTAACCCATATTATCCCAAGGTGTGAAAATAAAATTAAAAAATTGTTTTCTTTATGGAAATCAAGAAACTACCTAGCTTCTAAATGAGACGAAAGTATTTTTTTTACTTATGAATTTCAGGACCGCACCTTAATGGGGCGCTGCGAAAATATGCCTACGGGTTTACCACAATAAACACGGTTGTTGTTTTGGTCGTATTTTATTTTATATTCACAAAATTTTAACAAATTGCAAAAAATAATAAAAAATAATGAAATGCTTTATTAGTACACACATTTATAGGAAACATAATCATCTGCACATACCATCTCTTCAGCCTAACAGCAATTCTATATTTACCAGCATTTTAGTCGAGCCTACGAGGGCGACAACATTACTATTTAAAAATGTATTTATTGCTTTTCGAAGTATTCTCCGCGAAATTTGACAAATTTTTCCATACGATGGAACCAATCATTGAAGCAACCATTCCATACGGAAGTTGGGGTCTCCAAAATGGCCGTTTTGTAGGCGTCCACAGCTTCTTCAGGTGATGAAAATCTCTGTCCACGCAATTTATTCTTTATTTTAGGGAAAGTATAGAAATCATTAGGGCTTAGGTCGGGGCTGTACGGCGGATGGTCTAATAATTCTATGTTTTCTTGCTCTAAAAACTCTTTTGTTCTGTGCGCGGTGTGAGAACTCGCATTGTCGTGATGGAGGATGATGCGGCGGTTGCAGTTCTCTTTACGGAGTTCAGAAACGACCTGTGGCAATCAAATGCTAGCATACCATTCTGCATTAACCGTTCTTTGTCCCTCAAGAGGAATAGTCGTAACATGGCCGGTTTTTGAGACAAACGTGGCCTCCATTTTTTTTGCAACACTCCGTGAACGAACAATTTTTGTTGGCTTTAACTCATTTTCGAACACCCAAACTCGTGACTGGTTTTTTGTTTCGGGTTCGTACGCGTATATCCAGGATTCGTCACCTGATACAATGTTGTATACAGCATTTGAGGATCCTGCGTGGAATCTTTCGAGAGTTCTGACGCACCAAGTAACGCGAGCCGCTTTTTGCTCTTCACAGAGCGAATGCGGTATCCATCGGGAAAACAACTTTTTTACACCTAATTGTTCATGCAAGATTATTTGTATTTGACTCATGCCAATGTCTAAAGTTGCCTGAATTTCGCGGTATGTCACATGTCGATCTTCCTCAATTAGCTTACGCACAGCATCAACGTTTTCTTGGGTGACTGCAGTTTTTGGACGACCTTGACGGGGATCATCACTGAACTTGACACGTCCACGTTGAAATTCAGCAAACCAGCGATAAATTGTGGTTTTGGATGGGGCTTCATCACCAAATGCAGAAATCATCCGGTCAACACACTGTTTTTGTGTTAAACCAGTTCGAAAGTCATAATAAATCATCGCTCTTGAATTTTAAACAAGTTTGACAAAACCTTGTGACAAGACCGAGAAACTTTTTTTAAATAAATAAATGGTATTGGATTTTTAAAACCAAGGAGTTTTCAATTAAAAAGATTTTAATATGACAGGAACAGTGGAAATATTCCATTCCCGATACTTTTAGTGCAGCCCTCGTATAAACTTGTGTATAATTGATAACAGTGAGGTTGATCTACGTATACTCGTTTATTGTCGCACCATCTCTTCACCATGCCAAGTGGATGAACACCACGTTCCGTTGAGGCTAAAGTCTAGTCTATTACATGGCTGTTCTTGCCCTTCATCCTGATTTTCGAATGGAGTTCCTTGTAGTTTCCAGGACTCCTGTTGATGGAACCTGGCATCGCATTTCAGCTTCAGCTAATAATTGCCGTCGCGCAAGAGTACTAATATCTCCTGAATCCTCGCTTCCACCGTCTTCATCACGCAAATCATTATTATCAGGTGGCGCTATAAATACGGCAGCAGATATTACAGGGCTATCATATTCTGAGGCCGATATAATATCGTGCACATCAACCTGTAAACAAATAATAAAAAAACTACGATAAATATAAGAGTATCTCTGAATGTAATTCATTGAAGGAAACCACCGCGGTGGTCTCCTGTTCCCAATGCACCTTAAATGGCGGTGGATAAAACCTAGTCAAGTCTACATATAAAAACAAAATATTGTCGTATTCAAATTGCTAACTAATGGACTAGTTTACAATCATAACAACACACAAAATCAATCAAATAAAGTTATAATAAATTACTTATCTCTTACGTTTTCCTGGAACTCATGTTGGCCGAAATTCACAAACTCTATGAATTTTTATACCCAAACTATAGTGTGTTTATCACTTTCAACGTATATTAGATTATTGCTAAAAACGTCTAGTATGCAACAATATCATGACATCTACCGTCACTTGTAAATTAGCAAGTCGTCTAAATTAAAAAGTAAGTTCCCCTTAAATGGGGCGTTGAGATATGGCTAATCCCGTAAATACTTACTGTGTTTGTCCTTATTTTTCAGCGTGTTAAAAAACAAAAAAATCGCAACGTTAATAACATTCGAAAAGTAGCTGAGACCGCGGCACCACAATTGCCAGTCGGTGAACAACATACTTTCGAAAGTTATTACGATTGCGCAGAATAAATATAACCGTATCCACATAAGCACGATTATAACGATCACGATTATAATCACCTACGGCAAATTATACTAATGTTACGGGCCTAATCCGGCCGGATAAACTAGTTTGCGCTTGAAATCGCCGCTAGAGGTGCTAGTGTACAGTAAGGACTCTAGAAATGTTAAATGTCACTGAACGTTCAGTGATTGTGGACTTTTTATTAGCGGATTTCTTCATTAATTATTCATGGTTGTTGTAAAGATTGTGCAATTCCTGATTAATTATGGCTTAAGATTTTAATTGCCCAGGAAATAGGTTAAATAGGGAAATAAATCCTTGTTAATTTTGATTTGTCATCGGGATTATCTTTATTCTGGCATTAGAAATGAGTAACGATTATATTTAATCTGAGTTAGGGTCAGTTTCCAACAAACGGAAAAATCCTCGTGCATGTTCGGGCATCCTCTTGGCCGCTCATTCACACCAAGGGCAAAAGTGCACTTTGGACGTGGACGCCCCGCGGAGGATCAACAGAATGCTCAAGGATGTTCGAGGCTGCGCGAGGATACTCGAGGTAATGCGCTGAAACCCTCTGGGGTTGGTCAGTTTACATTGGTAGTTGACAGAGACGAGACGTGCGTGCGTGCTTGTTGACATGGATATGGTTGTTATTGCATTATTGGCGGAGAAAAAAGAAAAAAAAGAACATGTAAATTGTCGGAAATACTAAGTCGCGGCGCGCACGCCGTCTGCTTTGGGTATACTCGCGCGGCAACTAGTATATCCAAAAATCGGTTTTAGCTTACTAGCTATGTTACTACATCATAGATAAATATTACCACTTAATCAAAATTACTGTGACTAAACGCTACCTACATCGAAAGTTTTTTTTTAAATAGACATCCTTTATTATTCAAAATGATATCTAACTATAATGGTTTTACCTAAATTGTTGATATTCCTAAGTTACTTGTAACACCATTCCGAAAATAGGGACTTAGGTAGAGATAAACTACGATCACATGGCCCGCCCCTCCAAATTACTGTTACCTCCAATGTTTGTAGTCACATCCTTACGAATAAAAATAAATCTTTGAATTGTTTTTTTGGTCGACGGCCGTCTCAGTACACACAACATGCGTTATGAGTCTTGGTGGCGCTTCGTAAATACTTTCACACGTTTTGAAAGATTTTTGCGTAGTCACTGTTACTAACGGAAATCGAACCGACCTAAAAGCTAAGTGTTTATATCAATCGTTAAGCCTATAATTATAAAATTCAAAACCTTCTGCTTTGAGGCCCAATTTCACCAAATTATGTTAGTTAATTATATATTAAATGCTTAACAGGTCATTTAATAACTAACAGTGTATGGCCTAAGTTAAAGAGAACGAGAAGAAATAAACTGACAGCAAAAATGGCATTGACAGACAAACAGCAACATCAACAGACACACAAACATATTGACAGAAAAACAGATTGAATAGTAGGACAATGGTAATAAAAAAATACTGAACTCCCCCCGTTAATCGTATTCAGTAACTAGACAGTTCGAATCAAAATACTGTGCGAAAATAATGAATGATAAGATGGTAGTTTAATTTGAATAAACCCCAAAGAGGTGATTGTTTTATTGGAATATTGCAAATAATAATTTTCCGCTCATAAAACCTGAAATAACGATTTATTATTATTTTTCCTTTTAAGGTCAAGCGAAAAAATATTTTCATTTCATAATTATAATTTTTATGTGTAATCAATCGGTCATCATTACTCATTCTTTAACTTATGTCATAAACGAATATGTGTTTCATTCAATTTCGCTCATTGTTTGGGCTTTGGATTTTCTTTTTTGAAGAAATTCGGAAATTTTCTGTCAAGTTATTTTTTGATAAAAACAACTTAGCATGGAATTCTATTTTCGATAAAAAAAAAACCAGCCAGGTGCATGTCGTACCACGCACAATGAACGGTTCCGTAGTTGGGATGTATTTGTCCCTAAAACAAACTTATTATTGTAGTTGAAAAACATTTTCTCCCATACATCCCATACGCAAAAAAGTATTATATTATACTATTTATGTAGATCTTTAACAGTTGTTACGGGTCGTCAGAAGCCCAAAAGTCTGACAACCAGTCTTTCCAAGGGATATCGGGTTACCCAGTAACTGGGTTGTGGAGGTCAGATAGGCAGTCGCTCCATGTAAAATACTGGTATTCAGCTGCATCCGGTTAGACTGGAAGCCGACCCCAACATAGTTGGAAAAAGGCTAGGCAGATGATGATATTTATGTGATAAAACTACAAATTAACAATTTTCGGACTGTTTACGTGTGCTGTGAGACCTTGCTTCTTGCCAAATTTAATGATTCTAGGCCAACGGGAAATACCGTATTTGATTTATTTGCGAGTATCTAAATATGTCGCATAAATCGTTTTTTCCTATTGAGGTACGGAACCCTAAAAAATGAGATCGCGAACTAGTCGTAGTCAAAATCGGCTGAACGGACTGTAAAAAAGTTTTATTTAAATTTCTAATCTTATTTCAAATGGAGTATAAGTGGATGCCAATTTGTAATGCCACTTACAAATTGAGTGCTTTGATTTGATTATTTGAATACATAAACAAGAAATTCTAATTTAAAATCACCTGATGTTTTTCATTTGTCGTAATGTCCTGTCTTGGAGGGCTGATAAGTAAATCTACTGTCTGATCTCATGTTAGTTGTTAGATTGGTCTACCAAAATAACAAAACTATACGTTTAGTATGTTTTATATTTAGAATAGATTTCGTGTCTCTGATATTTCGAGCACCATATTGCAACTTAAACTTTTTCCACCTTAGAATTTACCATTAGTTTGACGTAAAAACCTTTGAAATACTACTAGTTCGTTCGTCCTCACCAGCTTAAATAGATTTGTGAAGAATATAGGATACTTTTTATCGCGGTAGCCGGCGAAACCACGAACAATGCCAATTATAAATGTTGATAACCTGACCAAAACATAAAATATCTATAAAATTAATCTGATGTAAAACAAATCAAATAAATTAACTGTTTACGAAAATAACAGTCAATAAATCGCTTGAAGATTTGACAACAGATGAACTTGAATAGACTTTTAGATGCCAGTAGTTTGAGAATAACCGTAATTAGAAATATATATTGATTGTCCGGGTAAGACCATACCTTAATTGTCTCCGCTCCTCCGCTTCTAGTTTTTGGTGCCGCTTTTCAAAAACCTTATCATCTAAATTCTCTGTGCCTTCTAAGCTATATACACAAGTGTATGGCTTTTCTCGCCACCTTGGTACCTGTAAATAATAATCAGTTTTTACTACTTTCAGCCTTTTTTACATTTTTACTGACTTTAAGTTTGTTGTCTAAAGTTATTAAACATCTTTTGAAACAACCTGGCCCTTTATTTACCTCTACAGTGGAGGCTTTACAGTCTCCCTGATCAATATCTTCCATTTTAACGTCGGGATCCAGGCCGAGGTACCAAGATAGGTCTGGGTCTCCTACCAGGGTGTGATACGGTTTTCTCGTCATCATTCCTGGCAGAGGGGATTTTTTGCCGCGGCATGCAGCTGAAAATTAAATTAACACAGTTCATACAGATTGTTTGAATTTACCAGCATCATTTTCTTAACAGAAATCCAAACATGAAACCAAGATAAAATAGCGATGGCAGCAAAGTAAGCTTTGCACAGCAGTTAGTTGAAAGGTTTCAATCACGTCACTTAGGTAGAAACCATGTCGCAGAATAGTCTTACAACTCGTATACTGCGATATTATTTAAAACTGATGCACTACGATGATTAATTTAATATTTTTTAGAATTAGTATCCAACATACTCCACACTAAACTTCTTAGCCCCTTGAACGCTACGACATAAACGCGCTGTCAATGCAAATTTTGACCATAGACGTGCGGTTAACCGCGCCAGTGCGGCGGAGCTACCTAGCGCACAACCCGCACAGCCATCACGATCGCCGGTGGCCTAAGCGTGAGTATACTACGTAAGGATTACCTCGGCAACAAAGGCCTGGCACAGACTGATGTTCTTAGTCTATTACATTACCTTTTCCCTTGACTATCTTTGGCTTGGGCCCGACTGGTTTCGATAAATTTTGCTTTGCATTTTTGCCAAGCCCTGCAGTTGACAGAGCTCGTTTCCTTCCACGTTTGCTCCCCATGCCACGTCGATTTTCCGGGGTTTCCTCCTGAAAAATTGCAATTATATTAGAATTTCTTTATTATATATCACTAAAATAAATTGTTAATTTGAGGCGCAATACTTACTCCGGGCGCGACTAAGCTCGTGTTCCGTACGTCCTCTTTTTTAATCTTATCGTTTTCAATCTTCTCGAGTGCACTGTAATCTAGCGAATCTATATTTTCTAATGCAGTTACTGCGGCTGCCGCTGCTGCATCGGATTCAATTAATTGTCGGAAATCCGTAACATCTAAGGCTGGCAAAGTCGTCAAATTCGAGTTTTCACCATACGAAAAATCACATAAACTTGTCTCGCTTCCCGCTGGATGCATCGTCGAGTAACTAAAGGGCCAATCCAAATCCGGCTCTTTCTTTACACGGTCCAGATCTGGTTGCTGCATAAACAGATTCGTTGGCGACGTCGGAGAGTCAAGAGATTCTTTTTTAATTTCGGTTATTGTATGAGAGGCCGAGCCTAGAGGCGGTCGCACGGCCGTGAGTGCCGCGTGCAGGCTGCCATGTGAGAGCGTGTGTGAGGTCAGGAGCGGAAGCGCGTGCAGCGGTGTCAGTGTAGCCATGACTGGGCTCGTATGTGGGGTAGTAAGCGGCGTTTTATGCCCGGCCTTTTTCAATGTCGTATGCGAGGATTTTCGTGAGCCAGACTGGGATTTTGCGGCCTTATGCGTACTCTTGTGTGAGGACGTAGTAGAACGCGCTGTCGTATTCCTAGTTGTATGCGTATATGTTGACATATGCGTACACGCATTTGTAGACGTGAGCGTCGACGTATGCTTAGGAGTGTGCGTCGATGTCTGCTTAGGAGTTAGTGAAGCAGAATGCTTCGATGTATGTGCAGACGGTTTAGGAACATGCGTATACGTAGACATATGCGTACACACATCTGAAGCCGTGTTCGAGGTGTGCGTCGATGTATGCGTAGTTGTTTGCGCTGCCGAATAGGGAATTATATTAGGCAAATTATATCTTTTCTCTAACTTTATTTTATTTGGCGTTTTAGTACTTGTCTCAGTTGCTGGCGCATCGTATATACGCCTTGAGGGCAATATACTGTCCCCCATAAGGTCGGAACATATTTTCAATCTACCGTGGTTTGTTTTTTGAAGCATAAGTTTCGGGATAGGTGACTGTTCCCTCATGTCAGCCTCCCCTAGTTGATAAGGGTCTTCGCCAGTAGGGGTGGTATCTATTAGCTGTAGTCGATCTGACAGTGATCCAGTGTAATGAGGCGTTTTCTTTGGAATAGCCGAGGTCTTAGATTTGCCATATGTGTTTATCATTTTAGATTTTTTATTTACACTGAATGTGCGCTCAAAGTTTTTGTCATCCTCGAACGTATTAACTGAAACACAAAATGAAGTGAAAGAATAATTAGTACCTACTAGAAACTACTCGTAAAATTAGAAAAAGCAAAGTATTAAATTAGTATGTTTCAATTGTACAAATTAGTATGTTTCAATTGTACAAACCCAAACTCAAAGCATTTATTTCAATTAAACCATTTACAGGTACTTTTGAATGGTCAAGGAGTCAGTCAGTTAGATATATGACGCTAGTTGCCCATTACAAGGCGTAGTAGGTACTTATGGAGAAGAACGGGCAAGAAACTCCATCGACAATCTTTTAAATTACCTATTAATTGTTCTCATAATATAAATATTCCTTGTTTGCCTAGGGGTCACTGTCAGACTGCATACAAAAGAAAGAGAAGCGCGATGACACAACGCTTGTTATTTATTGCAAACTAAGAAGGAGTTATCTATTTACTTACTCAAAAATTACTTGAGGAATCGAAAATAAAAACAACCAAGTTCTGCATTCACTTATGACATTCATGTTATTAATTAAATACCAACCGTACATACATATTTAATACAGATATTTTGGATTAGAACTCAAAGTAAAAGGTTAGTTTACTTTAAGTTTGTATCGAGATTTTTTTCTAAACGTGTTTTGGTAACAACCAAGTTCTGGGAAAATGTTCAAGAATAAAATATATTTTTTCCGCTACCACAAACTATTTAGATTTGGCATTTTTTTTTGTTTAAGACAAGCCTACTTAGATCATTTGCCTATTGTCAGCGCCTTAAGCTTATTATTTATATTTAACACATTTGTGTTAATAAAGACTTACCATTATCTGGAGGTTCAGTTTTTACAACTGGAGTTTTAGGCAGCCGACTTAAGCTGCCTAACCCTCCAGAAGTTCTTCTTCGATTCCTCTGTATTTTTTGGATCACAGTGTTTCCGCTGTAAGTGAAAAAAAAAAATATTCGTTATTTGTTCCTACAGTAATACTCTAGACACTATTAACTTCTAATATACTGAACAACCTGTTGGTGTTGACAGTGTACAAGGGTTCGCTTCGAGGCTCAGTCTTGATTTCTTTTTTCAAATAAGAACGCTTATTTTCAATCATTGTGCTGAAATTATCGCACTGCAGGCTGCTATTTTCCAAAATTGAAGGAACAGCTATGTCCCCAGGTAGATAGGTTGTTACGTCTGCAACAAAACAGCATTTTAACCCAAGGTACCTACTACCCAATTATTTTTTACGGGACAAATGCGCCAACGTCTATGTCATTAAAGTTTTACCACATAGGCCACGTCAACCAAGGTCACACGATACTATACCTTCCCGCCTACCTAGTTTTCCCAGTGCTTAGGGTCAGTTCACACAGAGACGCGACGCGACAATGCTTGAAGAGGCCAGTGGCACATCATGAAGTCAATGGCAGCAGTGGCAGCGCGAAGCCTCACTGCGAAACGAGACACCGCGCGGTACAGCTAGTCGCCGCGCAGCGCAGCGAAACGTGTCTACGTTCGCCGCGAACTCCCACCCCGCCGCGTGCGCCCGCAGTCTACCATTTGTAAGTCCCTACGACGGCTTCAGGCTGCGGCTTAGGTAGCGCGACGCCGCGGAGCATTTTCGAATTATCTCAATTAATATATTTTTGGGTAGTAAATAAAGCTAAGTATATTTTGTATCACTATCTTAAAAAGTGCGCGCCGCTTGGCGTCGCGTCACGTCTCGTGGTTAACTGATCCTTACAAATCCTCCACAAAAGGTGTACTCCAAAACGCGCATGCTCAATAAATGAAAGAAATTATATTTAACTTATAAACCTTATGCCCTTTAAGATTTCACGTGGCAAGCAATAATCATTTAATTACGCAGTTCTCCCCAGTAACTGCGTAATTAATTGATTATTCCTTGTCAATTGTAGTCTATAAATAAGTTTAAGAGGGGTAAAATTTCCTTACTTCTGCTATTAGGGTTTACTATTATTGGAGTAAGTCAATGACTGAAATAGCTAAAAAAGCGTGGGACGCAGAACGACGACAGAGCTTGAAATAGATTTCCAGATTCGAACAGTACAAATGCCTATGGGAAACTCAAGGAAAAAATACGAGTGACCCCGACCATTTTTTTTAACTCTAGGGCATTTATGGTACAGTACCGAATACGACATCTGACCGCAGATGACAGCCGTCTGCGGTTTGCCTTCGCCTTCAGAATTGTACCTTTACTCGTTTTATTATTCCTTTTGTTATTTAGAACGAGGCTGGTTCAAGGGCCTACCTGGACCTACCTGGTCCCTGGTACCTGGTACCTACCTGAGAATGTACCTGGAAGGAGTTGTAAATTGTTGACAGATTACATTTTTAAATATGTTATGCTGTCTCGACTCTGTTCTCCCCAAATGGAATATATTGAGAAGGATTTTCTTTCAGAAAAAAAAACCTAAATCAACTAAAATTAAAAAAATACCGGCCAATTGCATGTCGGACCACGCTCAATGAAGGATTCCGTAGTTGGGATGAATTTATCAAAAATAAAACAAATTTAACATTGTAGGTAGTGTAAAACATGTTCTCCCTTAACTACTTAAATCGATATACACCACGATTAATTTTCCAACTGCCAATGTAAGTTTGAAATCGCAAAAATATATATTATATACAGGGTGGAAACTTTCAGCGGGGCAGTAAGGGGAAGTACCTTATCCGTTGCAGCTACGCGAAAATGGTCGTAAGAGACTATCCATAATTTTTTATGGAATTTTGTTGAGCCCCATTCACAGATTTTGATAAAAAGTGTACAGTCTGCAGGAAAATGGGCAATTTTCACAAAAACTTTTTTTTATGCCAATCGATCCTCTTTCTTATAAGGATCAAAAACCTCTATTGGACCAATTGAGGTTTGAGTACTAGAAAAGTCATAAAACGCAAAAAACTTTCCCCGCTGAAAGTTTCCTGTGAATGATAAAATGTGATAAAACTACAAATGACTGATTTTCGAACTTTTCCTCTATTTGTGCTGCAAATTTCATGTTCTTAGATCAACGGGGAGTACCCAAGTAAGTAGTATATAGGTTTTGATTTATTTGCGAGTATTAAAATATTTATGTCGCATAAATTGCCGTATTTTTTTATTGCTTGTCCTTTTTAGGGCTCCAAAGATCATATCAATCATCTCCAAAGATCATAGACCTATGTATTTGATATTAATTTCAACTTAAGACCTCCACGCGTTCCTGAGAAAAAGGGTCTTGACAGACTGACAAGACAGACAAACAAACAGCCGGACAACGAAGTGATCCTATAGGGGTTCCGTTTTTTCTTTTGAGGTGCGGAACCCTAAAAATAACCAAATTTTTAAAAATAACAAAATTAAAAATCTAATACCTGTTGCTGAAGGTCTGTTCAAATCGAAGGTGTCCGGCGTCAAAGGTTTCGTTTTGGCAATGTCATTATTAAAAATATACGGATTTGTTCTATTATCTGGCACCAAAAATTCTGTTAGACTATTAAACACCATCTGAAAAAAAATAAGAAACATTATTAGTAATATTCTTACTGATATATTGGTCAAACTTTGGATTCATTGGATTTTTGTCAGTCTGGATGTTTGTTACTCAATCATGGCTCAATGGATTTAGATGAATCTGTAGTAGCTATGCTAGATTCCAGTAAAAACAAAAGTAACTGATTTTAAATAAATGTTTAATTATAATATGTTAAATTACCTGACTATCACTAGTACCAGGTTCGATCTTGACACTTGCTGAAACATTCGGAGGAGGCACATTTATGACCGGTGCAGGATTAATGTTATGCCTCTGACTCACAGTTATCCTTCTGTCCATACGAGTCACCTTATTTTTAAGCTGTAAATGTTAATGTACAATGTGTAAACAAAACATTACTTTTGAAATCCAATTAGATGCAATTAGCTTAAACTTTACATATACAATCCAGAATATCATGTAATGTTACATACATTGTATTAGCACAATTTTGAATTATATTACCAAAAACCAAACATTGTATTAGCAAAAACCTGATGTGCTTAATTATCCATAATAAAAAGGAAAATAATAATTAAAAGCACAGCTTTGTAAAATCGCTAGCAAAAGTAAAACAATGGCTTAGGAATATAAGTATAGTAACTAAAAATAAAATAAATAATAATGATTACTTAATTCAAAATTAATATTTTTTAAATATAGGTATAATTTATAATATTGATTTATTCTATTGAAATAGCATTGCATAATATTTTAAGCCAGCCCGGTGTTGTTTTTAATTTATTTTACTGTAGATTAATCTTGTCATTTATTACTTTATTTTAAAACAGACATTGGGCAATATTGCAAGCTAATAGCTGTTTTTGCAAATGCAGAGCCAGAAGGTAAATAAAATTCGCCCAGATTTATGTAAACACAGCACAAACAACAGCATTTTTTTTTCGCTAGCTATTTTGTTTAAATAATGCTTGTTTTCTTCATTCTCCAGCGATTTCAAAATAAAGCTCACAGAATAATAACAAATGCTCCTTGGTTATGAAGACCTCATAATTACATGAGCATCTACAAATCAGAACTGTAAAAGAGGAAATAGAACACAGGATACATTCATACACATATTGAATAACATACCCATATCATAGCCCCAAGTGAACCACTAACCATGAAAAGGCTCAAATGCCACCCCATATGGGATTTAGTGAATAAAGCGTAAACAATTTGAGAGCCATATTCTTCACTGGAAGAATGGACCTGAGCAGTCAATATCCGCACAAAAAATCTGCTAAAGGTTTACAACCAATTGCAAGATAAACAAGGAAAAAATATTATAATAATGCTTTTTTGTGCTTTATCTCTTTATTATTTCCACTAGTGTCCAACCAAAATTTGATGTTATTTACTGTAACTGCTAGAGAAATGTAGAATTATGAACACTATTCAATAAGACAATATTTTATAAAATACTAGCTTTTGCCCACAGTTTCACCCGTGAGGAGTTTGAAAAATATCCCACGAGAACTTACTACCTGGATAAAAAGTATCCCATTGTACGGCCACCATGGCCCACGCACAATGGTCCACATGAAGGACTAAGTGTGGAAACCAAACTCTGTGACATAGAACATAAAAGTATCCCATGTGATAATCTAGGTAAACAATGTATTAATTCCGTAAAACATTGTTTTCATACAACACTATTGGTTTAGGCTGTGCACTACATCATGATTTTTTCTGACTTCACCATCATGTTTCAGCCAATTTACATAAAACATTATGAATTATATTATGTAGCGCTAGTGATATATATAGTGCCCTTTTTTTTAGAACCTATTTCACTTCAAACTTCAAGTTTTGCAGGAAATTCTGTTAAATAGCTTTTTTGCTATACAGCAGACAAGCGCGCAAATGCATTTTATTTGTTTTATGTTGCTAGGAAATGTAAATCAGCGATCCAAATTAATATTCCCTGATAACCTAAAATTAAAGTAATTTTCAGTCGCTCATTTCAACCATTCTATTTATATGTGTTTTGTTTACATAATCATTTTAAAAGGTAAACACACAGGTTAAATTTATAATGTTTTTATATTAATTAAAAACAAAACAGAAAAAATTGTTTGTTTTGTCTGTGACAGCTAATAAAATTGTGATACAGCAAGCATTCTATCAGAATTTGAAGTTTTTCAAATCTTGTAAAGAATGTTGAGAGATTAGACAAAGATCAATCAACTTTCAATGCTTCTTTTATTATCATGTGGTATTAAATTCTTCACATCAAAATTTGGATAAATCATATGCAGGTAAGGATCAAAATTTCTTTGTACCACATATGTAATTTACACATGAACTAGATTAAGATCTGAAAATGTCTAAAGTGCACTTTTGCCAACTATTCAAAATCATTTTCTAGTAAACAATTATACTTACAGAGTCATTTTCCAATTTTAGTTCAGAATTTTGTTTATCCTTTTTAGTGATAAGTTCATTTTGTTGTTGTATCAAGTCCAAATGATACACAAGCAAGTGTTTCAATCTTCTGTTTTGAATTTCAGCAGCAGTTAATCTCTCTGAGAGTTTATGGACCTCGAGTGTTGGTTCGCCAGCGGCCCCTGTCTCCTTATCATCAGGGTGCGCAGGAATATTCACTTCCTTGTCAAGATGTGCCTGTCGTTGCTCAGAGTCCTCAGAGTGGCATGCGTAAATGTGATCGAAGGGAAAACTCAACGCCAACGACTCCTTCGCGTCTAATTGATTTAATGTGGACAACTCCCCTGAGAGATTCACCAGATTTGGTTCATTTATGCGATTGTTCATTTTTATAGGAGGCCAATCGTAAGTCACTTACGACGAGCCTGCCGGCTGTCAAAAACTAACTAACCGACACTATACTTTTGTTCGTTTCATTACAACTGAATTGATCATCTGTTTTATCACACACACCATCACATAGTAAAATTATTGTCAACACTTCTTTACATTTTTAACCATTGTTAGGTAGTAAGTAACACAAATTACGTATTTTACCATTCTAATAGACTGACATTTCTTTCACGCACATGCAGAATGATAAAACGCGCATTATATTCAGGCAAGTATTCCGTCCTAGTTTGCTCAAAGCCAAATATAATCATTTGTAAATATTTTCTATAATAATGTTAGTAATCTGATCTAATCACGAATAAAAGACAAAGTTTTCGGGTAAATTGATTAAAAATTGAAAAAAATCATCAACTAAGCGTCAAGGCGTCAACCGTAGACATTAATAGTTTTTTTTTTTTTTGTTTGACTATTGTTCTGAAGGAAAGATCGAGTCTGATAACGATTTTGGAAGACATTCTCACTTAGTATAAATCATAGATAATATACAGTGTATACATATTGAAAATAGTATTTCTGAATATTTTTTGTCTGCAAGCAAAATGTCTTTAGGGGGTTGCGCTAAGGTAGCCCGCGAAATTCAAATTTTCTTACGTTTTTTGCAATTTACAGGTCAGTGTCAGGTTTTATCTTATAGTTCGTTAGTGTCAGGTTATATCTTGTATTTAGTATCATTATTTTATAATCAGGAATCATATTTTGATAGGATAAAACCTGACACTGGCCTGCAAATAGCAAAAAACGTAAGAAAATTTGAATTTTGCGGGCTACAGCTAAGGATCCACCGACCATTGAAAGACATCATCAAAACTTAGAAAAACCCCAACTAAATAAATATACTGGCAACACTTGTCTTCAAATTAATCATCTTGCCACACTGATTTTAAATAAAATTATAAAATATAATATGTTTTAGAAAGGGAAAGTCGTTAAGTTGATAACAATACAGCTTCAAGCAAAAAAAGGTCAGTGATACATTTACCGTGATTTGAACCCGTGAATTTTACGTCGTCACTCGCTCGACTCTACCGCACACAAAGTTGGTAATTTCAAAATTTCACGTCCATAACGTCTCCGCGTGTGTATCTGGTACATATATTGACAATAAATTGACGGATTGGAACGATGCTAAGTGATTTATTTATTGCAAGTGATCATCTAAGGTCCCCCTCATTGTAAAGCTATAAAGCTCAGCACAGGATGCCGATTAGCCAGCCTTAGACCATTCCAGCGAATGTAGGTACTGTCGGTAACCAGCATTACCTGACCCCTTTTACATTATTCTTTTTGTAAATGGGATCTGGTAATGCTGGTCACCGACTGTACCACGTATGGGTAAATTGATGGAATGAAAGCTGTCTCATGCACTACTACGCCACAGGCCTGGTGCACCGCGCCGCGTCGCACCGTGCCATGTGAAAACACCATTATTAGTTTTGGGTCTAGAATGTACTAATTAATGAGATTGTACGTGTATTACAGGAATAAAAAATAAAAAAACACGCTTTTATCATGCACAAAGAAATCTAAAATAATTAAGTAAGTATTATCAAATCGTTTATGCATAGAATAATTATGACGAACCTGTGCTTAGGGCTGCCAATCCTAGGCTTTTAAAAACAGGACCTAATATACTGTTTTTCAGTCTAAAATAGGTACTTTTTACTGTTCAAAAGTAAAGTAAAGTACTTAAACGACTGTTTTCACTATTAGCCAGAGCTACAAATAAATACTTTCATCTAGTGCGTAGAACAAGGTGCATACAACGGACATGGGTGCGGTGTTTCAGCCAGCCATAATTTCACTAAATTAAAATAATGTTTATTTTTCAGAAATACCTACTGTTTATTTTCCCTCTGTCACCTTATTATACTTTATGGCAATCCTACCTGAGGTTCAGGCTAGAAAGTGCGTAAACATTAAACTTATAATGTAGGCAGGTAGGTACATTAAAATTTATCCCATTTAAAACTTCGATAAAAACATCTAATAAACTCCGTTATTTTACGATAAATACAAAGCATGTAAATCTATTTACCATTTACTAAAAATTAAAACTAAAGTGCAGTTATTTCAACAATATTACACAATAACTATAATTATTTTACCGTTATTTTTCTAATCTAAACTAATATTAGAATCTATACTTCACACTAATATTAAAAGGCAAAAGTTTGTGAATGCGTGTCTGTATGTGTGTTTGTTACTTCTCAAACGGCTGGACCAATTTTGCCTTATAATTTTTATTATTTCTTTATTTAACATAGGTATAGGCTACTTTTTATCCCGATATCCCCACGGGATCAAGACTTACGCGGATGAAACCGCAGGGCGCAGCTAGTATTATTAATATTATAAAGCTGAAGAGTTTGTTTGGTTGATCGCGCTAATCTCAGGAACTACTGGTTCTTAATGAAAATTTATTTTTGTGATGGATAGTCCGTTTATCGAGGAAGGATAAAGGATAATTATATAACATCACGCTACGATCAAGAGGAGCGGAGCATCAATGAAAAATGTTGCAAAAACGGGGAAACAATGCTTTTCAGAGCTTCCGTTGCGTACGCTGCCGCGGTGTTAAACGATTAAAGTTACGCAAAAATCATGAATGACGGAAATGTTCCCCATTAAAAGTTCTAAAAAAAAACTGTGACGGCATAATATTATATCTAGCTTATAAGAATGACTATAATGAATAACCTTTTTATGGTATTCAGTTCTGAAATAATGCATTATTTGCGAAGGTGTTTTTATAAACATGATATTAATCCTGATCCAAATAAATACGTTTTGGCATCATAATTATTTAATTTTGAACGAAACTGCCCTTGACATCATTATGATTTCAATGAATATCTTAGGAGATCACAGTTTTAAAATAATAATAATACAAAGGCGAAAGATTGTGAGGATGGATGGATGTTTGTTACGCTTTCACGCAAAAAATATACTGAACGGATTTACTTAGATGAAATTTGGCACACAGATATAGTTTATAACCAGGATTAACAGATAGGATAGTTTTCATCCCGATATTCGCACGGGATCGAAACTTATGCGGGTGAAACCGCAAGGCGCTGCTAATGCTGTTATAGGAATTTAGATAAAAGTAAAGTAGCATGTTAGGGTTCTATTTACAGACAACAAGTAGATCTTCTGGGGGCCTAAAATGGACGCTTTGGTAGAATCATAATATGATCTGCGTACAATTCATATCCCGATATTCATCTGCTGTTTGACAGTTTTTAAGGAGTTTCGTAAATTTGTCCACAAATTATGGATTGTTATAATGAAGTCTAATGGATGGTTAGTAAGGTCATAAAATCATAATGGTCATAATCGATGGTTAGTATATTTATTTAGGTACTTTTACAGGTATTTTTTTACAGCTATTGTAATTAGTAACGATACTTAGTGTTATTCTATTGGACAGAACAGGGCCTAAGAATGTAAAAAAAACAAATAAAAAAGATAGAAATTGACCAGAAAATTAAAAATAGCTAAATAGGTAGATACTGAAATATTTATACACTTTTTTTTAGCTGCCTCTGGTTAGACTGGAAGCCGACCCCAACATAGTCAGGAAAAGGCTTGGCAGATGATGATGATGACTGAAATATTTAATCTAATAATTATTCATTAAACACTTAAACGTTATTTGAAGCTTTGATACATCATTTACACTCATATATGTAATCGGTGTGCTCGTAGCTCGCCTCGCAGTTCATCTCGCCATTCGCAGCGCTCGCGTCGGAAGCAGTTTTTTGGACAAGAGTCAAAGGGGATCGCGGGAAAGGCGCGCGTGGTGCAGTGTTGGGTTTTGTACGATAATTATCGTATTGGTACGATTATTTGACATCAAGTAGGTACTATATACTTAACTATCCTTAAGCAACGATCGTACGCAAAAATACGATAATTTATGTTGGCAAGTTATCGTAGGTACTGTCATCATTCATGCGATGCAATAAAACTTGGCAAAAGTGGTAATTGCACCGTTTTCGAACCCCCAGAAAAATGTTAAGAAGAGCCAATGTCAAAAGTACTGACGGAATGCAGTGCATTGAACAGCAGAAATTGAAATAAATGTTTCATTTACTTAACACTTAGAATGACCAATTGATCATTCTGAGATATGTGATAATTTAAAGTCAAATTTATGATTAAATTGTGTCTTCTTTATTTTCTTGGTTCCTTTATTTATTCTTCCTCATATGTGTTATACTGGGAAAGATTACCGTGTTTGATTCTGTTTTTCGAGATGTACGATATTTTTTTTATAAATACTATATTTTTGAACGAAACGTACGGTATTTTTTTATCTGTCCGATTCCAACACTGTCGTGGTGTATAAACACGCGTTCGGTCTTCATTCGTATATACAAATGTACTCTCATACTCTGTGTTCATTCGGTTACTAACGTTTTGCCGTGCCGGTTGCGTTGTGAGTGGTGTGAATTGTTTAAAAAAATTAAAATGGCTTGGATTGGTCTTGAGAAGAAACGTTACGATTCATAGAACTATTTGAAAAGGAGCGGATAATTTGGGATCCTCAGAACAAATATCCCACATGTGTATCTACCAAATTTCAACTTAATTGGTCCAGTAGGTACGGAGCAAATCAGCTGTGACAGACGGACAGACAGACAGACACACGAGTGATCCTGTATGGGTTCCGTTTTTTTCCTTTTGAGGTACGGAACCCTACAAATCAATAAAAGTCAATGATGCATGGTCCAGATTGTGTATTAAAATGTGCCGACTATCACAAAAAGCAAAAAGAAAAATCCCTCATGGCAACTTTTCATAAGCATCTTCGGTTTTCAATTCACTTTGTAATCAACGGTTCAATTTTGCTTAGTAAAAAAAATATTTATTTATTTTCTGTAACAATTTTAACATTATAACATAATATAACAGATATGTCCGTCTGTCTCTCTTTCTGTTCCTAGCTTAGCTCAGAGAATCTTAGTACTAGAAATCTGTAATTTGCCATGGGTGGTACACGACGATTAACGACTTACCAAGTACCTATAACTAAACATAAGTGCGTACTATTTGCAGATGATGATTGTGTCAGTAATAATACCGGAAAATAACAAAACATTACATCAACAGGAAGTAAATCAAACTCAACGATATATCTAAACAACATAGCTAAATGAAAACAACATAAGTACCTATAACTAACAAACTTCCTTCAATTTGCTAAATATATAAACAAAACCCCCTAAAAAATAATTTAAACTACAATAACGAAATAATCAAGAAAGACAAAAATTGTATACAATTTGTAGGTCTCACAATATATAAAAATTGTAATTGGGGAATACATATTATTGAATTAGAACTATGCAAAACAGCGAATGAAGGAGCTGCACTCAGCGCCTATCACGGCTACGTAGCGTCTGTATTGAGGTACGGATTACTCCTACGGGGTAACTCGTCAAAATCAAAAGTCATTTATTCAAACTAGGCTGAGAATCCCTCTCACAGAAAGTGGAGGCCTGTGTCCCAGCAGTGGGAACATTATAGGCAGATTATGTTATGTTATGTAGGCTGAGAATCAGCACTTTACGAACGTCAAAGATTACATAAGACAGTCCCCCAAAAACGCCCACTTTTCACCACTTCCTAGTGCTTTAGCTGGGAAAGAGAAGTGGAGCAAAAAACTCCCCAGCAGCACAGCTGTCTGTTCAGTTAGAATAGATGAATAAAAAGGATGGATTTTTTAGATGGGGCAGTAATGTCAGCTACCTTAACCGTTGTAGCTACAGGAAAACGGTTTTAAGAGACTGTCCTTAACTTTTTGAGAAATTTTGATCTAGCATTCACAGATTTTGAAAAAAAAATTACAGTCAGCAGGAAAATGGACAATTTTCACAAAAACTTTTTTATGCCAATCGATCCTGTTTCTTAGATGAATCAAAAACCTCAAATGGACCAACTGAGATGAGAGTACTAGAAAAGTCATAAATCGCAAAAAACATTTCCCATACATTTCGTAACTTGTTTTTTTTTATGATGGATAGATGGGACCGCTACAATGAAGACTGGCCAAAAATAAACCAAAAAAAAATAAACTTCTAATTTCGAAAGAAAACGCCTCATCATTTAATTTGCCTAGATTGTTGCTTGTACTTACTTACTTGCTTGTAACAGCCGCAATACCCGTTCTAATTTGGACTGGCAATTCGCAAGGCAGTGGATACAAAAACATGGTCCTATACCGTGACCACCTCGCAGTCCTGATCTTCACGCCTGTCGATTTTTTTATGTGGCGCAAAATAACCTTATATGAAAAGAAATACGACGGTGTTCAGGAACTCGAAATATATACTTACCACGATTCACTATGAAATTAATCCTAGCACATTATCTGAAGTCTGCTTCCCGCTCTGTAGTTAAGAGAATAATTCTATGCCTATGTCAAAATGGCTACCATTTTGAAGACCTTCCTATCCACCACCTATCTTAGAGCATAAAAGTATAATTTCTAGGTGAATCCAAATGTAAAGTTTCAAGAAATAATACCCAAAGTAGAAGTTATTGTTTTATATTTATTTTTGGCCAGTCTTCATTGTAGCGGTCCATTTATCCATCGCAAAAAAAAAACAAGTTGGAGTCTCATTTCCTACGAAATATATGGGAAAAGTATTTTGCAATTTATGACTTTTCTAGTACTCAATGCTTAGTTGGTCCAATATAGGTTTTTGATCCTTAAAAGAAAAAGGATCGATTGGCATAAAAAAAAGGTTTTTTTTTGATAATTGCCCCTTTTCCTGCTGACTGCAATTTTTTTTCAAAATCTGTGAATGCAGATCAAAATTTCTTAAAAAGTGAAGGGTAGTCTCTTAAGACCGTTTTCATATAGCTACAACGATTAACATAGCTGCCCTTACTGCCCCATCTCAAAAATCTACCCTGTATAGGTACAATAGAATGTAAAATAAAATGCATTACGAAACACAAAACATTCAATTAAATTATTTGCCATAAGTCAGCTAGCAAACGTAATTATCGTCGAAAACTATACTCAAGTAAAATACATAAACAGTTAATTATTAATAACAAAACCATTGTCAGCAACACGACCAGTCACCACAAGCCGTACCCTTTCACGATCATAACGCAAAGATCCCCCCCCCCCTCCCGAGGTCACTACCTAAATATATATAAATAGCTAAATATATAATAAACCCAAATTATGTAGTCGATGATTTGTGCACCGAAATCATCAACCACATAATTTAAAAAATAAAACCAAACTTAAATTCTTAATTAAAATTAAACAACTACAAAAATAATAACGACGGTATTTAGCGAAATACTTATCTATCTACTAAACAAACGAGCAAACATCGGTGACCGAATTGACCGTCATTCAAACAAAAAGTGGTAGAGGAGTGTGACTTAGATTGATGCAAGTTGTTCCTAAAAGTATAATTATTTGTAGTAATTATTTTACCTTTATTGTTGTTTGTTATGATATTGTTAGGTATTGTGTTTTTTTACAATATTTATATTTTGTAAGAAATGTTGCTTTAATTTGTATACGAGGGTAGCTTGTTATAAAAAGTTATACCAAGTCCAACAAATGAGTTATGAAACTTATGAAGCCGGTGAAATGGAGCACGTATTTGTTTTTAATGTTCATGTGTATATTTTGCCTAACATTTATGATGTTGGCGAAGATGAATTATTGTGATGTCACCGTGAGATAACCAATATCTTTAAAAAAATCTCTCAGAGAAACTCTGGCACCCAGGTGGTAAATAGCTCGATTAGGTAGTTTTTGAAGATCAAATTTATTTTGAATGTCAGCGGCATTACCTCACAGCAGAATACAGTAGAACATAACGCTATGAAAATAACTAAAATAGACTAATCGGGCTATATCAACGTCAGTGTAATGTCTTACTTTCCTGAAAGCGTTAGGCGGCCAAACTGAGCATTCACGCTCAGCTTGATATATGTTCTATGTTCTAAGTTAGCGGGTTTGGTTTCCGCACCTAGTCCTTCATGTGGACCATTGTGCGTGGGCCATGGCGTCCGTCGTTGGTTATTCCAACCAGCCCACGTTGCTCCAGAAGCTGATTAGGTCTCCTGGTCTGCTTAAGATATCCGTGAAAGATCTGGGTGACCCGGGGGTTTCTGTTCTGATCTGGGTGACGCCTGTGCATTCAAAGAGCACGTGCGCAACGGTTTCTTCAGCCTCCATGCAAGCCCTGCACTGTCCACCCTGGGCTGTCCGTTATGCCTATTGTGTGGAAGTGCTTATTCAGTGAGCAGCGTCCCGTGATGGTCTCCGTCACCAGGCGCAGGCCGATCCGTCCAGGCGTAGCAACCGCCTGGTTAGCCTGCCATCTAAGGATGGCATAGCTTCCCTGGATTGCCTGCAGCCCGGTGTCGAGGTCCACCAGTTCTGCGCTTGTGTGTGGGTGAACTCCTGTAGCCAGAGCCACCTGCGTAGTTGGTTGAAAGAGATGGGTACGATAGGTTCGGGTCCACAGACTGACGTGCTGGATGCTCTCCTAGCAAGTTGGTCAGCTGCGTCGTTACCTACTGATCCGCTGTGTCCTTTTATCTATTGCAGTGTCACTGTGTTACGGTTGCACACTGTCACCGGTTCCAGTGCGTTGTGACATTCTAGTGTTAGTCTGGAGGTAATATAATTTTTCCCCAAGGATTGCAAAACTGAGGCACTATCGGAGAGTATACGTATACGGGTGTTCGTAACTCTCCTGGCTTCCTTGGCAGCTAGCCGCTTGTATAATGCCCACACATTCTGCCTGGTAGATGGTGTTGAACAATCCCAGCGGGCTGGATATATTTATGTTGAAGTCACGTGAGAAAACTCCGACTCCGGTTCCGGAGTCGGTCTTTGATCCGTCGGTGTATACTCTCATCTCCTTCGGGCCTGAGTAGTCACACCGTTCTTCTGTGAGTATGATGTTGTAGTGCTTCTGAAAGAAGTGTAGTTTCGGGGCTTTGTCGCAGGGTGATGCCATCATAAGCTTGATATATGTGGTCCCCTCTGAAGTTTGGCATCTACTGTTATACCCAGAAACACTGCCGAGTCTACAGTTTCAAGCACCTCTTTATCTAAGACGATGTTGGGATCTAAATTTCTAACATTCGGTAAGGCGAACTTTATACATTTCGTTTTCTTGGCATTGAGAATTAAGTTATTTGTCGTAAACCAATCCGTATATTGTATATTCCTGTCTACTTTAAAAATAAGGGAGGTATCATCTGCAAACAGTACAGCGTCACAGATACCCTTTATATAGAATGGTAAGTCATTGATATACAATAAGAATAAGAATGGCCCAGTATTGAGCCTTGAGGTACACCTAACTGAACTAGCAGCCCAGAAGATGGCACACTCATTAACATCTACACATTGGAACCTATTATGTAAATAAGAATGTATTACTTTAAGAGCTTCATTTTGGACGCCATAATGACGTAGTTTACACAAAAGCGTGTCATGGTGCACGCTATCAAAAGCTTTGGAGAGATCACAGAAAACTAATAGCATTTTGCGAGTTCTCCTATGTGTCAAATATGTGTTTCAGCAGTGCAACACCCGCATCTGTAGTGGAACGACCTTTTGTAAAGCAATATTGTTCATTGTGAAGAAGTTTTTTTAATTAAAATGTCTTAGCAACTGTTTGAATATTAATTTTTCAAATATTTTGCTAAATTCAGGTAAGATAGAAATAAGTCTGAAATTGAAAACGTCATTTTTATTACCTGATTTAAATAAAGGCATGACTTTGCTACTCTTAATGAGGTCAGGAAAAGTTCCTAAATCAACACATTTATTAAAAGTAACAGCTTGATAGGGGGCTACGATATCTATTATATTACTTAATAGTTGGAGATGCCTCAGTAATCACCAGTGTTTTAGACTTAAGTGTGTTAAAAACATTAACTACAACACAGCTCGTGATGTAGTTAATTAAAAAAAAAAAAAATTATCCAATTAATATTTACCAAATCTAGTCCTATGTTTAAGTTAACAATTGTTGTTAACAACTTATCCCTATATTTTATAAAAATTAAGAAAACTTAAAATTGTGGGAAATTAACCTAAGTTACGTCCGGCACCACACAGACTAGCACTACCCCATTTCTTCCCGTGGGTGTCGTAAAAGGCGACTAAGGGACTTAGTAGCCAAGTGCGTGTCGGACCACGCACAATGAAGGGTTCCGTAGTTAGGATGAATTTATCCCTAAAACAAACTTAACATTGCAGTTGAAAAACATGTTCTCCCATAAATTGATATACGCCACGGTCAATTTTCACATATAACATAGTATTACTGTTTTAAACAACTGACATATATCTTTATCCTGAGCTTTCCACCATCTTTGATGACAGCATCAACTACCCGCTGCCGCAGTTCAACAGAGTTCTTGCCCCGTTTGGTTTTTATTTTGTTTCTGTCTTATTGTAAAATAATTTTTCATTTTTATTAAAAGTTGCTTCATTTTGTGTAAGTTTTTCTCGGCACAATTTACCCCAAATCAGTTGAGTTTATAACCTTAAACTAAATTTTTCAAAGGTATTTCAAACGCAAAAGACAACTTGTTACAAATTGCCAATAATACGATTAAAAAATATAAGTACCTTTAGTTTTGCCTACTGTTATGTGTAACTCGCACATAAATAGCTTTAAAATTGGTTAAAGTAGACCAAAAACTGTTAGAACGGAAAAAAAACACCAAGTGAAACCCAAACTAAAACATCTCTACAACGTCTCACAAATGGCTGCCGAAGCAGCTCGATTGTACAACGTTCAGTGATGCATTTCACATTTACTGCTATTTCTTTTCTTAACAAAGTTATTCTGCCGGAAAAGAGAAGCCTATGCTCAGCAGTTGGTGAAGTCGGGCTGTGATGATAATGTACCTATTGTAAATGTAAAATATTTTCAGTCGCATCTTTATTTCATATTTTATAAAAAATTATCTTGAAACTTAGGTTAATTTCCCACAATTTTAAGTTTTCTTAATTTTTATAAAATATAGGGATAAGTTGTCAACAACAATTGTTAACTTAAACATAGGACTAGATTTGGTAAATATTAATTGGATAATTTTTTATAAAATATGAAATAAAGATGCGACTGAAAATATTTTACATTTACAATAGGTACATTATCATCGCAGCCCGACTTCACCAACTGCTGAGCATAGGCTTCTCTTTTCCGGCAGAATAACTTTGTTAAGAAAAGAAGTAGCAGTTAATGTGAAATGCATCACTGAACGTTGTACAATCGAGCTGCTTCGGCAGCCATTTGAGAGACGTTGTAGAGATGTTTTAGTTTGGGTTTCGCTTGGTGGTTTTTTTCCTTTCTAACAGTTTTTGGTCTACTTTAACCAATTTTAAAGCTATTTATGTGCGAGTTACACATAACAGTAGGCAAAACTAAAGGTACTTATATTTTTTAATCGTATTATTGGCAATTTGTAACAAGTTGTCTTTTGCGTTTGAAATACCTTTGAAAAATTTAGTTTAAGGTTAAAAACTCAACTGGTTTGGGGTAAATTGTGCCGAGAAAAACTTACACAAAATGAAGCGACTTTTAATAAAAATGAAAAATTATTTTACAATGAGACAGAAACAAAAGAAAAACCAAACGGGGCAAGAACTCTGTTGAACTGCGGCAGCGGGTAGTTGATGCTGTCATCAAAGATGGTGGAAAGCTAAGGATAAAGATATATGTCAGTTGTTTAAAACAGTAATACTATGTTATTTTTTTTAATAAATCAGACATGTTTGCTTTAATATATGTAGGTAAATCTGTTTTCAGTTACTGCATCAGTAATTATTACAATTGCTTCCGGAACATCTTACCTGAACGATAAAACAACCAACCCCATGAGAGGGTGGATCATTCCGTGAGAATTTACGCAAAAAAAAATTGGCTATGAATATAAATACTAACTTAATAAATATGACCATTTAGTTTAGAACTAGAATACATTCTGCTTCTTCATAACCGAAAGTCTTGGAGATCAAATTGTTTTAACAGTTTTTTACGTGTTGTTTGAAAATCGGCATTTTGATCCCCGGCCTCCCCTTCTCTGTGACTGCTTGCTTAGTGGCCTTGTTGAGATCTTCTGTAGCAGGTACCAGGTGTGGGGACACTTGAGGCACTAACAAGTGTGACACAGTGTCGTCTGGGACCCCTTTTTGGTCAATTGTGTTACATAACGATCACTTGTGTAGCAACGGGGTCGGTTTGTTGCAATGTAGATTACTTTTGGAAAGCAGCTTTCCTTGTGTGCAGAAAGCTCTTGCGTCTTTTACGCTGGTAGCACATCTACGCCGCGAAACTGGTTCGCGTCATGTTCCGCTACTCGCTTCCGATTCGAGTAACGGAACATGACGCGAACCAGTACAATTGAACTACTGCGGTTTCGCTGCTATGGTTTCGCGGCGGAGATGTGCTACCAGCGTTAAATCTACCCAAATCTGTTTTGCACGACGAAAGGGGGATGAAATGATGGTGGTCCCTTGGACATGTGGAATTATTTTGTACTGCAGGTGAAGCAAAAAATGCTACAGGGTTACAGATACTTCAAATTGGGTCTACCAAGAACGGTTATAATTATTTTTTGGTGCCATGGACATGCGAAATCGTTTTGTATGGTAAGTAATTGATGAAAACTTGGAAGGTAGGTACTAAAGGACTGCTATAATGTACGATCAGCTTTAAACAAGCCGATGGTAATAAAACACGTGACCCTCAATATTGATTTACTTCGTGTGAGACTCTTCGCTGTGACATAAGATACGCAAATTGTCCGTCCCTATATAGGTGCCTACTTAGCTGTCTGGTAGCGGTTATGTGAAGAACATCAGGTGGCTTTTACTTATAGAAGGGTCAGGGGTTCTTTTTTTAATTTATTTATACTTATAGCTAGGTAGATTTACGTTTTTTTTCCGTGATACTTAAATATTCCTACAGTAGGTTATCGTTTCGAATCTACTTTGACCATTGACTATTCGACGTATCCTGCTTCGAATACGTAAAGTTTACTTTTAAGAGCGAGTGGAGCGAGCTCGAGAATTGGTGCATCCTAACTCGTATAAGCTGTAATTGTGATCTTACAAAGAGAATAGAATATAATACTCTTTATTATGTACACCATAAAAATTACAGCTATTAATGTTGAAATTTTACATAGGGTAATGGCAATGGGCGGTCTTATCGCTAAAAGCGATATTTTACAGACAACCTTTGGATGGATTAAAGGAAGAAGGAGAGACAATACCGCAGGTAGTCAGTGGTGTACCATTTACATATACAATAAATACATATATACATAAAGTATACACTTATCTATATAAATATATATATATATACATTATTAAACATGAAACAAGAGCAAGGAACTGCAATATGTAATGATGATGTTTAAGGAGCGAGGAAGTGTTTTTTTACCTGAATTAAGAGACTACTCGGAAAGGTTAGATTTCCTGTGCAATTTTATTAAAAATGAATGCAAGAGCTTGGGAATTAGACCGCGCCTCTAACTTGAAACCTTTTTATGCCATTAACATCTCATCGTGCGGGAGGAGGCAGCCCTGGCCGCCTTCAGGCTCTATTTATCGGGAACCCTGAGCAAAGACTCTAGGGTCAAGCACACACGCTTAAAGGAAGTTGCAATCAAACGACAACCGATGACGGCATCACCCTACGACAAAGCCCAGGAACTGCACTTCTTTCAGAAGCACTACAACATTATAGTCACAGAAGAACGGTGTGACTACTCAGGCCCGAAAGAGATGTGAGTATACACCGACGGATCAAAGACCAACTCCGGAAGCGGAGTCGGAGTTTTTCACACGATTTTAACATAAATATATCCAGCCTGCTGGGAATGTACAACTCCGTCTACCAGGCGGAATGTGTGGGCATTATACAAGCGGCTTAACGCCATAGAAGCCAGGAAAGTTACGCACACCCGTATACGTATACTCTCCGATAGTGCCCCAGTTCTGCAATCCTTAGAGAAAAATATATTACCTCCAGACTAACACTAGAATGTCACAATGCACTGGAATGGGTGACGGTGTGCAACCGTAACACAGAGACACTGCAATGAATAAAAGTACACAGCCGATCACTAGGTAACAACGCAGTTGACGAACTAGCTAGGAGAGCATCCAGCGCGTCAGTCTGTGGACCCGAACCTATCGTACCCATCCCTTTCAACTAACTACGCAGGTTGCTACAGGAGTTCACCCACCCACAAGCGGAGAACTGGTGGACATCGACACCGGGCTGTAGGCAATCAAGGGAAGCTATGCCATCCTTAGATGGCAGGCTATCCAGGCGTTTGCTACACCTGAACAGGAACGGCCTGCGCCTGGTGCCGGGGACCATCACGGGACACTGCTCACTAAAGAAATACTTCCACGCAATAGGCATAATTACGGACAGCCCTCTGTTCAGGGCTTGCATGGAGGCAGAAGAAACCGTTGCGCATGTGCTCTTTGAATGCACAGGCGTCACCCAGATCAGAACAGAAACCCTCGGGTCACCCAGATCCTTCACAGGTATCATAAGCAGACCAGGAGACCTAATCAGCTTCTGGAGGGAGGTGGGCTGGTAGGAATAATCAACTGACGGCCGCCATTGCCAACTCACAATGGTCCACATGAAGGACTAAGTGCGGAAACCAAACCCTCTAACATAACATAGAACATCATTATTCATCATTTATAGATAGAACATCATCACTGCTAGACATAGGCCTCCCCCTAAGGGAGGGTGTAACGTAGAACATGCCATTAACAAATTAAGTACGTTAATTTATCATCATATTTTATGGGCCTCTTACCAATAAGAATTTGAAGTTTTGGATGATGCGTCAGAGGGAGCCCCGTATCATTGATATGGCTGATATTGTGGTAGCTACTTCCCTACACATAATATACCTTCCAGAAAAAAATCTTTAAATAATGGTGAAAACTGCATTAAAATTCGTTGAGTACTAGTTTAGAAGATCACCGCTGTCAAACAGATAGATGAAAATCGTATTTTTTTTTTAAATGCTCAAAACGTTTATACTGCGCACTTATAGGTTTAGGTAATGGTATTTTCGTTAATTGATTTTGTAAAATCTTTTTCATTTGGTAGAGGAAGCTTGCGCGGTGGCCCCAGATTTGCTTGTGGGTATTTTTGAGTTAGCTTCGACAAAACGTATTTAATCCACTTTCTTTATCTTGATGATGTTAGAACACTTCTTGTCACTGTTGTTTACATAGTAAGTAGTGGTATACGAATTGGTGTGGGGTAGGTACCAAGTACCATTACTAAAAGGTGAAAAATTAAAAGGTATTTTACAAAAAAAAACAACTGACCTCCAAAAACTAAAATACAGATCCAAAGACACCGACTCCCGAGATTAAAAGTTATTTTTCACTTTGTTGTGTTTTTTTTTTAAGTGGGTTATTTTTTTTTGTAACAAAGTTTTTTACGCGAATTTACAGTAAACCTTTATGTTTTACGCGAATATAAGATCATTCTGCTGTTTATCTTAAGATCAATATCGCCAACTATATTACTGTATGTTTAATTAATTTAAAATGTCTTCGGTATGTTATCATGACTTGCATATCGGTATCAGTATCATAGGATACTCTATTATAAAATATATAGATATTAAATTCACTGTGTGTGGTCGTCCATTAAATTGTACGGTGAGCGATACGTTCGATATCCGTAATGTTCTCATTCAAGTTCAAGGTCTGTAGGGTGACGCAGCGCACCCCTCTTTTAATTTGAATAATGACCGTTATGCTTGACTTGGCTGCACGCAGGGCTAGAGCTTGTTTTGCAAAAAGCACGTGTGCCCTAGTTACAAAGTTAAGGCTTGTACAGACCGGCGCGACGCGACACTGGTAGAACAATTTCCATTAAAATTTCATAGTAATTGTTCTACCAGCGTTGCGTCGCGCAAAAAATCGCGCCTGTCTGTACGAGCCTTTAATCAGTTATGGGGTTAAAAGATGTTACGTACGTATGTGCGACATAGAAAACACAATATAAACGTTCAAACAATATAAAATACAGAAATAAGGAATCAAGGAATCTAATCTATATAATTGTCTTAAAATTCAAAGATAGGAATGAATAATAAGTAAGTAATTAAGTTCTCTGCGTCTTATTACAAAACAGGGTTTATCTTCAGACCCAGGTTTAAACCATGGAGCCATTATTGAATTTCGAACTATATTCCGTTCCTAATACAAATCTGAGAACTTAGTACCGACCTAAGTTTTCAGTTTTTAAAAAGAACGGTATTTCAACCACAGTTACGTTCTTATTATAAAAACTGGCTCCATGGTTGTGCCAGCCATGTCAAAATATAAATCTTGTTTTGTACTAAGCCGGTCTGAGTTTATTTTGACATTACTGATATCGATGAAGGAAAAACATCGTGAGGAAACCAGCAGCCTAAGTGCGCAACACCTAAGAATCGCAAACTAAATGATTTTGAAGTATGTTGCTATTAATCCATTGCTTCATATGTTCGAAAAATTTGTCTGCTCAACAACGTAAATAACGCGATAAAAGTTGTTGAACTGTCAAAATGCAACCCATTGCTACTGTTAGTGTGGGACTTATAAATACCCTAGTTAAGTCTAAAATCGCCAACCCGTCTTTAGCCAGCGTGGTGATCAATGCTCGTGCCTTCTCTACATGAGACGTCTTTTCCCTGCAGTAGGACAATAATAGGCTGATATTATTTGTAATTATAGTACATAAATGTGGGCCGATGCGAAGCCCAGGCACACAAAACACATACGTGAGTCCATCAATGCCTGGTTGCGGCCAAGGCTTGTATAGTGCTTTTCTCAAATAATACGCGAAAATTCAAACTAAGTAAATTATTTATAATTTCCAGATTCAATGACGAACAACGATATTTTATTTCTCGGTTGGCTTCGCACGGTTTGTGCATTTAGCCAGTGTCATGTAAAATTAGGTAACAAGTACAAAGTATGAAATGAACTCCATTCAATGCGTGATAAAGATGATAGATGATATCCCGCCCGCTCCCCTTGAGTTTAAGTAAAGACGGCACTTTACTGAAACCTCGCGCGGACTTCTTGAGAAAACTTAAAGTGATGTTGCACTGTTTTGTTTCATTTGCCTACACTAATGCAGGTTCACGAACACTTAATGGTTAATAATCCACCACTATTACATATTAATATTCGGCTAAACACAAATTTTAGAAAATAAAACAAAAGTGCTAACATGACGCTTCACTTTCCCGCCAAGAAGTCAAACGATCATTTTTCACGCGCCAAATGTTCATTTGTTTTTTTTTTCAATAAACAGCTTTCTATTCGCAAGCCAGTTCGAAATTAAAATAAAACCTTTGACAAGTTACCATGACAACCTTACAGGTTGCCATGTTTCGGAGTAAAAGATCGTTCCATTTTTAAATTACACGATAGATATGAGTTTATTATGGAATTTATTTGGCCGCTAAACCACGACAGATATGGATTTTCAAACAACTTTTGGCGGCCGCTGCTCGCATGTATTTGGCCAGTACAGCAATTTCGATTTAACTCGAAGAAGGGTGTCAAAATAATGCTCAAACCAAGCATGTTTGAGAAAAAATAATTTATCTACCCACGTAGGTATTTCAATTATAGGGTAGGTAGTAGGTACTGTTAGATAGGTTAACCTAGCTAGTTACATTTCAATAAATAAAATAGTCAAATAACATATAACCTTTTACCCTACCCCCTTTTTGGAAGTCGGTTAAAAAGATGATGGATTAAAAAGCAATAATGTAAAAGGGAAATGAAACATTCTTCAAATGTTTTCACCCCTCCGTCCAACGTATTATCTAGGTTTGGCACGACGCCAGAAAAAACATTTTGTTTTCACCTAAAGCTGTGTATGGAATCAGCTTCGACAGAAAAAAGGTGAAGGGGTAAAAGTAAACTAGTAGCTGGTATTTTTACCATAATTTGATCTATAGATACAGTTATAACAGTCCCACTGTGATTATGTCAAAAGGCCATTTCAAACACGGATCTACATGGTCCTCAGTCCTCACATGATCTGTCCAAGATTATCTCTGGACTTTAAAAGAGACTTTGAAAGAAGAGAAATGGCGAAACAAACTCAGGGGGAGTTTGTTTCGCCATTTCTTCGGTAGTCAGATAGGAAATGTCGACTACATCTAGCTTATTTTTTAATATGACGTGTAAAAGTGATTTCGATATCCTATTTACTGAAAACGATTTCATTTCATTTCATGTAGATTTTAGTATCGTACTAAAATTACATCTTAAATCAAATAACTGTTATTAATAGTTTTGGCTAATTAATTAGCAAATCATTTTGATAACAATGACATAATGTACAGATATACAGTACATCGGTGCATTATGTCATTGTTATCAAAAGGGAAAAGACGAGAAAATTCAGTTCAGTTTATGACTCTAATGTAAAATAATAATTATATTTGTTGAGCTGATCAAGAGGGATGGGTGAGTTGGGCGATTGATTAATGAGTATCGTAATATCGTCAGTAGCCATGTAGATTACTTCACCTACCTACTAGGCTCTAATTAGATAAATTGATATCCCATTCTTAGAACTCAATGCATGATATTGTAAGTACTACAATTATGTACCTACATAGCAAGGTATAGTCAACCAGATTCAACTTGACATCCATATTTACGTCAATGATCTTTGTAAGATGCAACTGGCAAACTGCAAGATACTTATATGCATATACGGATGACACAGCGATTTTAGTCAAAAGCGGAGGCAGCTCTGTCTGTAATAATGCAATGGCTTAACTCAAAACTCACTCTCAATGCATAAAACTAATTACATTTTATTTGCAATCCGTCTTAACACTCCACCGCCTCAAGACTTCTCTATAACAGCTCACTCAGCCGGACCCTGTGACTGCCCCACACTCATCAGAACCGATAGTGTGAAATATTTGGGTGTACTAATAGATGATGGGCTAAAATAGGACAAGCAGATTGATGCCCTCACCACCAGAACTCTACGACTCATACACATCTCCAAGTCGCTCAGGGAGTCAGCTAATGCGGATACGCTGAAGATGATCTACTACGCTCTGTGTCAATCGATTCTTGGGTATTGTATTACTGCTTCGGGTGGTGCATGGAAAACTAACTTTCTTAGAGTAGAGAGAGAGCAAAGTAATATCGAGTAAGCCCTACAGATACCCAACAACGTATATCTACTCCGACTGTATGGTTCTAACGGTCCGGCAGCTCTTTGTGCTACGATCGGTCCTAAGGAAACATGACTGCCTTTTTTTTTTTTTTTTGGGTGGGAAATTATCATATAGCTTCTCCCGCTCTGGGCGGAGCGGCGGGCGGTGTCAGACTTTACTGACTAAAACCCACCCGTGTTCCTTCATTTGATTGTGTGCCAGGACCACGATATCCCTTTCGGACAAACTCGCAACCCTCGCAGGCATTGGCCCTAATGGATCCCGTCAATTCGAGCTGACGACTCTTTGAGGCGCGCGTGGAACACAACGCGTCGTCGACCCGGGCCTGGTCCTTATCGGACGGCGAGCTACCCATCGCTCACCGTCCGCAGGCCCGCTCCTACGGTGGCCGGAAATCGGGTTGCGACTCCCGACGCCCAGGGGTCTCCTGCGGCGACTAGGGGCGTGAGGGCGCGAACCCTGCCTCTCCCTCACGCGTTCCGCCTCCTCCTTCGCGAGCATTACTGCTTCGCAGAAGGAGGTGACGGCCTGCCATGCACTCTCGCTCCGAACCATGGCCTGAACCAGGGCCGGACGCGAGAGATTGCCGCCGCCGATCGCCGCCGTGAGGACACGGCGGTGCTCCGCCCAAGCAGGGCAGACCTGCCTGCCTACCACCCTATGATTGCAATAAACGAACACTTAGTCTCCCACGCATTCAGCACAAAACCAGTTTTGCTAAACTCCTACATCCTAAGCACTCACTTATATCAAAAAAATCACCAAGTGCTGGGTATTCTAGCCCTAAATACACAAATGGTAAAATCAAAAGTAAGAGAGTGGCTTCTACAGAAGGACTATGCTTTTACAGAGTCCTTACTCTCCTTCATCGCCTAATGTCCATTTATACTTTACTCTCACTACGCTCACACTTACTTAAGAAAAATACATTCACTCAGCAAACATAACCCTCACAACACATTCATAATTATATTCTTATACACTTACACACATACAACACACTCACGCCGACACAACCTACACTTCCTTAAAACATAACAACTGCACATAGCTCATCAACTTTATCATTTTATCACTATTATTAATTAAGCTAGTTTTTTTACTAAGATTTAATTGTAAAGGATGAATCGACACACATCTATTTTTGTCATTAACTACGTTCAAGACCCTCATGGCGGATCACTGTCTCTTAAGATACAGGTAACCCAGTTTAAGAGGCAGGTTATATACTTGAGTACCGATTTTAACATAGAACCAGATGTATACAATGTACACTATTTTATAATAAATCACCTAGGTTCCCATCTGTATTTTTATGGCAAATAAATTTATCATTATCATATAAAAGAATCTATACTTTGAGATAAAAGACACAATTTTAGGCTCTTATTAAAGTAAGTATTCAAATAATTTTCTTTAATTATCGAGTTTGGAGTAAGGGACTGGAACTACACCGACGCAGCATGTTGGCTCCTCGCCAATCGGTTCCACACAACGTAACTCCGTAGTGAATCTACCATGAAAATAAACGTCTATGAATAAAATCTTACGGTACGTGTTTCAGTATTCGTTCGGTATTCCGTGCCGTAAACGCATTTTAGCCTTGACAGATATAAAGGTGGTAGTTAATTTAACCGTGCTGTTTAGTTCGTAGCGATGGCTCATCAGTTTTGGATATCGTATCATCCTCCTACTGGTAAGTCCGTTTGACATTGTTTTGACCGGAGTTGTTTTGTTTTGGACGATTTATATTTTGCTAAACTGTTTAGGGAACAAACATGCGTCCGGTGGAGATGAGACCCCGCCGATACCAGAGGAAGAGCTCGAGCAGCAGAAACTTGAACATGAGAAGCAGCTACAAAAGGTACCTAATTTTATTTCTACACATGCATGATATCAAGAAATATGCATAATCTTTTCCATCGTTTACCTTTTGTGACATTCTCAAAGTCTGATAGTAAATAATGATTTGTTTGCATTACTGAGAGACAGCTTTAGGCACAAGTAGTATACGAAAAAACTTTTGTCAATTTCTTATCAAATTGTGGGAAAGCTTGATTTAATTGAAACATTGAGTCTGTTGACTGTAAAAGTACAGTTATCATGACGTCAAAACCATTCGTGTCAGTCACAGCACCTGTTAGTAATTTCATCACTTTTGCGCTCTCGAAAATATAGATAATTTCGCCTTTAATTTTATTTATTACTTAATGAAAATACTGTATTTTCATAAAATAAAATACATTACCTATTGACTGGTAACCGGGTTTTAAAAAAAAGAAGATATTAATCGAAGTTGCTGTTATTATTTTGTATCGAAATTGAAAAAAGTGGTCAAGCTATCTGCAAGTGGACCATACATTGATGATATTTTTTAAAGTTCAAAATCAAAAGTAGTTTTTTTGTAAAATTATGATCAAACGTCAGTCTCGCGTCATTATTCGGAAAACTTGTTGCGAATTTGAATGATTTTCCCTGAAAACTTAATTTATTTGATAAATCCCTGCAAAACTAATCGACTTTTTAAATCGCAAACAGTTTTATTTAAATTCTTTCCCTTTCTCACAAACAATGAACAAAATTGATCAGAATCAGTTGATTTCGTGCACGGCCCAGCAGACCGTAGGTAAGCATTTTGTGTGTTATGCACTGCACTATGTAAGTACTGTATTGTTAGAATTGTAAAGAGAACTGCAAGCAGGCTGTAAGTTAAGCCTAAGATTAGAACTAGGTAGATTTTGAACTAGTCTGGCTGTTAGTATAGAAATTAAGTATTAGTTAAATCAACTTTGTGTTTAAAGCTGTTTCTGTGCAATTTACTGTTTTATTTACACATTGAATTACACATCTGACAATAACATTCAAGGAGAAGGAATGTCAAGCAAGAGAGGCAGAGGAGATCAGGCAGCTGGACATTAACCTCCTTCACCAACGGGCGATCGAGGCTGAGGAGGATAAGAAGAGGGAGGTAACTCTGCCATTACTATTATTTTTGTTGTTCCTGATTCACCTTGGTGCCTTGTATGAAACAGATGACGATTGCGTTGTATTCTCTATGACATTAAACAAATAAGACCTATTTTAGGAAAAACATTGAATTAAATAAGCAACGTGTGTGTTTGCGACCAGCAAGGGATACCTACACCACAACACAGTATACCTTTTATGCATCAATGAGCTGAAACTCTACTTAAAGAAATGGTTCAATAGTTATTCGTTCTTTTCTGGGCCAGTTTTGTCTAATAAACAAAGTATATTGTCTATATAAAAATCGCTATTGTAATTGTTCTGATTTACTGTTAGTAATGTCCTTAAAATATCTTTAAACTTGTGGCTCCATGCTGTGATTGAAATAACTCGAAACCTGAAAGCAGTTTTTTCAGAATCCAGAGTAGGCTCGATTTAGCTAGGTTTTTTTTAAATCAATCATTATTATTGATAGAATAGGTAAATTATCGGTATCGATTACAAGTTGAAACCAAAAATTTCAAATAGTTAATTTAAAAAAAAAATATTTAGGTACACACGGCTACATATAAAGCTAATACATTTCCAGTATAAGCTGACCTCTCATTGTACGGAAATCTTATACAATGCGAGATCAGCTTATACTGGAAATGTATAGCTTGATATGTTGCCGTATGTACTAGGCATTATATACATATAATAAAAAATAGGGTATCTGTTGTTTTGTGTTATTTAAATTACACTTTGTATACGGTATAGTATGGGCTTGTTTAGGTACCCACTGTAAGAATACTTATAATAATAGACGCTTTCTGAAGCGTAATGTACATCGATACCTTTCCTTCCGCTCGGCGTCCGTGTCGTCAGGCGACCTCTCCTGTACCGAGCTCGGTGGCTTGACGGCGGCGCTAAAAATTTATAAAAAATAAAAATATTCATTTTAACAACTATTTTCATCGTATCTACATTTTTCTCCCCAATTGTGAGAGTAAACTGACAAAAAGAAAGCTGTTCCCTTTAGCCTCATTGCTTGGGAGACTCAAAGCAATGATGCCATTCAGATCAGTATTTAATGATCTGTATGGCTAAATTTAGTAGTTATGTCAAGTGGGCTGAACAGGAAATTAAGAGTATTGGAGCCTATGGCAACCATGTAGGTATAATAATGTCTTTAGAATTCGATAATAAAGAATACATAAATAAACAATCCTTTTTTAATTAAATTCAAGCACAAAAATGAAATATATTTTGATCCATATTTTAAGCAGTTAAGCTCAATCTTATCTAACTTGCTTTCAGCCAATTTGAGTAACTTTGACGCTGCTTTCAGTGGTTTATCATGCGACAGCGCTCAACGACCACTTGTTGAGCTTTAAAGCATTATGTATTCATTGTATTCCATTCACTGTATATTATCATGCCCATTATTTGAAACATTCAACTTCACAAACTTTGTGTAAATTCAAGTCCATTTTTAAATCTTTTTGGGATGAAAATTATAGAGGTTCACGCTCAATGAAAGATACCGTAGTTGGGATGAATTTATTCCAAAAACAAACTTAACATTGTAGTTGAAAAACACGTTCCCTCATACTATGAAATAAAAAAATCATTTGTCAAATTTCATCTATTTTCATAACTTTAAAAGTATTTGTTTTAAAATTATTAAAAAATATTTCGCAAATCGAAATAAGCCCTTTTATTTGATATGTCACACGGTGACAGCGGTTCGCAGAACTATTTGTTTTAATTTTCTAATTCGCATCCAAAAGAGACCCCGATATTCAAAATTCATTTATTTCCGTTACACGTCGATGTTTGGGTCACAGAAATTCATGTGTACCAAGTTTAATTTAATCAGTCCTGTAGATTCGGAGCGAATTAGCTGTGACAGACGGACAGACAGCTGTACACACGAGTGATCCTATAAGGGTTCCGTTTTTTCTTTTGAGGTACGAAACCCTAAAAAAATTAAAACTCTTAAACTGTATATGTGGATTAGTTGTTCAGCAGCTTACAATACTTATCTATCGGGTTCTATTCCGATCCGAGATAGGGGAAAACTGTCTCAGTAGCAGCCTGAAGATTGGAATTAGGTATTATCTGGCTCTTAACTATTTAGGCCTCTGTTCGAAATTAGGGCCAGGGCCAAACAGTTATATGCAGTTTATTATTGTTTGTTTATTATTTTCGTTACACCTGTGGTTGATTCTACAAAAAACACGGAGTCAGATCTCAAAGATATGTTAGGTTCACAGGTATGACAAGAAAAATAATCACAAGAATATTAAAATCAGGTAAGTACCTATTTATCTACTAGGTAAAAGTTAATATGAACACAAGAATATTAAAATAACAAACATAACATCACGCCTTGTTTCGCCGAAGGGTTAAGCAGAGGTGTACCTATAGTACACCCACATTTTGCCAGTTATGTTTAATTCCTATTTAATAGGTGGCGAGCCTATTGCCATCTACCGGGCACAAATCAAGACTCCGGGCTGCTATTGAGAAATATTAAAATAATTAACTAAAATATGTACCTACTTACGTCGCATGGAGATGGTATTGATACATTTGGATGATGCAGATAGCGGAAGCTGTAGAAGGGCTCCGGGGGATGAATACGTCGTGGTCGCACCACCGCCTGTGTGACCTTCAGCGCCAGGCTGCCCGGCTCCGTCACAGCCGCCCGTCCATCCCAGACACCACCAAACACCACCGGGTAACTGCCCAGTGTTCCTATTAATAGGATATTTTTATTGATTCATCTAGTTCTAAAGCTCATGCGCGTCGCAAAGTGCAACGCAAAAATATGTTCATCTTAGGTTCATCAGTCTGGCGTCTTTGACGTAATTGCGCAATGAACTGCGAGTAGTCGGTAATTATTTTATGTTTCTTTTCACCTGTTTTCTTTGATTAAATAGGAAGAAAACTGTTTTGTTTTACACTGATTCTCATATTTATTCGCCATGCAAACACTGTAGTGGTTTTATGATTTTACATAGTTTTTAATTTATTCGTAGACTAGGTGTTGCAAGCTCTGCCTGATCTAGAGCTACTAAGACGACCTACATAGTTTGTTAGGAGGTAGGGAGTGGCGCCCCGCTGTGCCCTACGAACTTATATTCTATGCGTCTCATATGGGACTAGAAGGATAATTTCTATACAGGAAAAATAATTTAAAATAAACTGCGCGTTTATTGTATTTCTAAATTTGTCGTCGTTGGTTGGCCGGAATCGTAAAGCATGTCGTGTCGTTAAACAGTTGTTCCTAAGTGTGCTGTGTCATTTGATAGCTTTTAGACGGCACTACGGGTTGCGGGTTCGAATCCCGCATGTACTTATTATATAGGGTTTAGGTAAGTGGTCTCTAATCCGGGTGTAAATGTTAGTGAGATTCGTGTTTGTGAACGCACTCAGGATACAGGGAAACAGAAAGAATACAAACAAAAAACTCTTAGTATTTTGGCATGCAGTAAAGAAACTTGTGACTTACGTCTTCTGCGAAAACGGTTGGTCGTCCATGTTTTAATGATCGTGTCTTGACTGCTGTATCTACATGTGTAGCGCCAGCTAGATTTACAACTATGGCATTACATGGTTTTAATGGCTATTATACGTTCACTAAAACTAACTCAAACATGTATTCGATTCTGATAAGTGATCACACATATATGAGCTCGACAAATCAACAAATAACTAATTGAATAGGCAAGAGATTACAGGTAGCTACTTCACGCACCGTTATCTAGATATAACTGTTTCTGTGTGTACTATATGAAATATGGCCGACCAACACTTATATCTATACAATTTGAATATTTGTTGGGTTCCGGAAGGACAATCAATACTGCACCCGTCGCGTTTGCGAGATCCGCTATCCAGCCATCCAGGCACTCAATCTAGTGCTCATGACATAAATTATTGAGAACTGACACATGCGCGAATATATTGACCTATAAAAATTGCACGGGAGTAGCCACCGGGAGGAACTATGCAATAGATGCAACACGGTCTTTGCTGCAACAAGTCGGCTTCAAAGCGCGTTCCGCTGAGCGTCTCAATTATTTAAATTTCCATTTAAATTAATTGAAATGAGTTTCAGTGTTAATAGTTCAAGTGTTTTGTTGTGCTAATTATTGAAATTGGGAAAATTTGTGGAAAATCGGGAGTAATCGTCGATGATTTAGAGCGGCGCGCCCTTAGAAACGCCCTTCGAAACAAAGGCGGCCCGGTCGTCGGCCGCGATTGATCTTCTTCTCGTATAAGTTATTATTATTTTTAATTTTTACTAAAGTGGGGATAGGAGTGCTGGTGATTAAAAGGAATGACTAAATATTTAATTACTAATTCCTTATTTATAATTTTTTCTCTTCAGAGTATGTTGAAGAAATCCTGCAGCACGCAGCTCACAAAGCCTGAATCGAGCCAGAGCTTCGACGACGTCGAAGGCATCATCTTAAACTTCAGCAGATTCGGACCCTGCCGAGGTAAGCCCCAGCCTCAGCTAGTTTTAAAAATAGATTTCACTACAAAAGACTGACCAGGATTTCAAATAATTTTTAAATTTTAACGTCGATTTTATGCGTTGATGTCTAATACTAAGCAATTGTAAGAGAGAATTTTCCAAAAATGTCCAAAATTTGTTCATACAATTTCATTGACTTACATTACTAGTACACTTTAAGACCAGGTTAATTTGTCAAAGTTTTTTTTCCCTCAGCTCGGCTTTTGTAAGACGATAACCCCTACGAGCGGTTTAATGGATTTTTCACACCACTAGCCTCGTGACGACATGCTGCCTACGTCATGCGTTTCATTCACTCGTGTTCATTCATACAACCCGTGTAGAATAGGGTAGAATAGGGTAGAATAGGTAGGTCGCTAATCTTTTCAGACAGGGTTTTCAGTGATAATTTATATTGGATAATTTGATTGCTAATTTTGGTTCTTTTGTGTCCAGTAACTGTAAATTATCTCTGAAAACTCTGCCAGTTAAGATTAGTGTGGGGTAGAGTAGGTAGGTACTGTAGTGTAGGGGACGTGCTACACTAATATATAATAATCCTTTTGGATATTTGGATAAATAATATATATTTTATATCTTTCAAAATTCAATACATGTTCGTTCGTCAGCTATTTTAAGTCTATCTCTCTGACAATCCATCATTTCAATTCTTTGTTCTAAATTTAAATATTTATTTTTATTAAGCTGCCAGTGCCAACTAGCGGCATAGAACCTCTACAATACCTACTCTACCCCACCATTCTAATCATTTGGCTCTTTTGTGTACAGATGAGTCAATGGACAGCGATTGCGGTGAGCCAGCAGGTTGTACCATTACGGTCAACGCTGAGTGCAACGTCATCCCGCACGCGTGGCGTGACTCCGCACTTGATATTAGTTCAAATGCAGATGATGAGCTACACCATCCAGCCTCTTGTTATGGGTAAGTGGAGGTCAATACCCTCATTAATGCCGGTGCCAAATGTTCTATGCAGAAAATCACAGACACACAAATATGTACGCTTTTGCTTTGGCAAAGCGAATGAAATAAAGTGTGTAAAATTTTCAAAGAATATTTCGGTATCTGCCTAGGAAGTGGGAAAAACGGAACCCTTATAGGATCACTTATGTGTCTGTCTGCAGTCTGTCACAGCAGATTTTCTTCGAATCTACTGGACCGATTATGTTGAATTTGGTACACATATTATGAATTTCTGTGACCCAAACACGGACGTTACACCGTTGGAATTATTTGTGTATTTTGTCTATGGGCCTTATGTTGCCTGAAAATAAAGCAATTATTTAAAACATTTTTGGGGTGGATATATTAAATGAAAGGGCTTCTTATTAGGGTTTCAATTTTTATTAATAATTTTAAACTAAATTTGTTATAAAGTTATTGAAGAATAGATGAAAATTTACCATTCTTCCGTTATCTCCGAAAACACCGAGCCTAGCTCCAAAAATAGTTATTTACTTAAAGATTACAGAACAATCTGTAAGAAGTCTATTGTGTTAAAACGACATGGTAAATCTCTCAATATTATGCTTTCAAAATTAATTTGCAGTTGGAATGTATGGGAGAATTCAACTACAATGTTAAATTTGTTCTTGGGATAAAAACATGGTACTTAGATAATATATACGGAACCCTCACCACGCGAGTTTAACTCTCACTTGTCCGGTTTTTACTAAAAGCTTGAATGGAGTCGTGTAGCCTCTTTGAGTCTGCACTTCTATCAGATGGGCTTAATATGTCATCAGATGGAAGTAGGGTTGCCAACCCTACTATATATTCTGCTTTATTAGAGGCCTAATTTCAAATGAAATTCTGGAATCTGGTCTGTCTGACCAAATATTTGTTGGTAACTGCCGAAAAGGGCAACAAGGGTTGCTCAGTTATTAAGATTTATCTAATATTTAAATAATAGTATAAATTTATTTCTATACCAATTGCTACTGTAATGTAAAATACTTTTATGTTAATAAAATATTATATTAAACGAGCAACTTCAGCTTCTACTGGGCGCATAATTTCAATGATAAATACAAAATGGCGAGATGGGCGCATTAATCTCATAAAAGCTGAATTAATGATATTTTGTAACCTTAATCTACATTGTAATAATAAGGGTACAATATATATATAAAAAAAATGGTACAAAGTATTGTTTCGCTATCTACCTACTATATTTTTACAGGTAATGGCTTGGACAAAACAATTTTTGGTATAAAAAAATGGGCAACCCTAGATGGAAGCTACCTTTGACCGTCGACAGGACAGCCTACCAAGGACCCTGCCTGACAACAACCAAGGAAAACAAATTCAAAGAATTAGAATATTATTAAACATTACATAAATATTATTAAACATTATTAATAAACATTACATGTAATCTAATGTTTATTAATAATGATGTTTTTGTGTCTTATATTTGTTGAATGTTGATTTTTAAGTTGAAATCACCTGTAAAACAAAATTTGGGCGACTAGTACCTACAGTTGGTTCATACTCGTACACGCAAAATTTCACGTAGGTTTATAGTATGTTCGTTACGACCTACCGGCCACACCTAGAGCTCTTTGTGAAAACGATGCAACATCAGAACCACCTCCGGCCGGGAAGCCTAGATCGATCTAGACGACTGCACCAGGCCCAGGCATGAGAGTTACGTAACGCACTGATTGTACCGATGCTTAGTTAGAGGCAGCAAAGTAGAATTAAACGGATTTAGCTTTAGGTAACAATCATAGTTTTACGAAATTTTTAAAAAAATTAAATGGAATAAAGTTGTCAAGAATATGAATAAAGTTGTAATAGCAGCCGGGCCTAAATCTAGAAATAGGTCAGATCGGTGAGGGTGGAGCGCGCAGGCGCGATGCGGTGCGGCGGGCGGGGTGCACCGGCAACCCCTGTGCCATGGCCGCGCTCCCCTCACCCGCAATACAGTCTACTAAGTTCGCAGTTTATTTGACGACGTGTCGCACCGCAACATCAGATGTTGAGTACGTAGAACGTCCAGGCAACCCTGGTGAGTGCGACACTCCTGGTGGAAACGGATCGGTTTCGCGATCACTAAACGACAGTTTTGCGTCCCTACTGTTTCTTTACGTTAAACGCGACTATAGTTCTACGCTTAGATGTTATTTCGACGTGGATCACTCGATTTTGTGTACCCTTAGCTGACTAGATGTTAGCGTAGGGCTTGCATGCGTCTCTGTGTCTACTTTCCCTAAGTGTGTTACTTAACTAAATCCGCCGTGTCCTATCCTTGGGTTGACTCTGTGGGGTTGTTTCTGTGTGGGTCGGAGTGCGGAGGCGTATGAACGTTTCGTTACAGATAAGATGTTTGTAGGGAGATAAGATGCCGTTGCTAAGCGTAGGAGCAGAATGAGGCGTCACGAGATGCAATGCAAGGGGGCCGAGGTCGGCGGCGCCAAGGAGGGCTCGCAGATGTCTCGCAGCGAGTCCACCATCAGCCGGTGCACCCCGCACACGCCGCTGGGCCCGCCGGACAGCGTTAGCGTCGACTCCAACCCTATGCCCACCATCTATCGGTAACTGTATGCTCAGACACCGCCGTGCAGGGAGAAGACGTACCGCTACAGCCACCACAAGCGCCTGCATGACAACATTGCGCTGAGCGAATACTCGCATGACTTGCCGACTACGAACACAGTCCATTGCCTAAAGCGATTCAGCCGACGCGAACTACAGTAGTCATCAACACTGTTATGTCTTCTCCCAGTGGCAAATTAAGCTGAGAGCGCACTACGCAGCATCGCGCACCGCGATCTTCGCATGCGAGTAGGTATCACGGACAGCTTCTATCTTAGACGGTGATACAATTTACAACGTTACGTAACAATGAGGTGATAATGGTGTTCCTGTAGCTAGTTGTAAGTTGTCAGCCGCCTAAGACATGAGCGGCGATAGTTTTACGATCGCTTGGCTTGCCTCATGCTGATGGACGAGACAGTTGGCCGACCCGCGACTAACAGGTACGGTGATATACAATATTATTGTGTCACATTGTCTCTTCACCACCTTGCCTTCACCTACTTCCTTGCTTTCAGTATAATCCTAGTGTTTTCTCAATTGTTTACTTCGTCCTTTTCGGTTCCGATATTTTTTATAGATCCATCGTTTTATCGTTTTAGGCTCAAAGGATTAAGAATCATTTAAAGTTGTCATCACGAACTATCATCACGTCTTTAGGTTTTTCATGCATGTCACAGTTATTTCGTAAGAAGTAACATAGAAATTTATCAATTTTAATTTCATGTAAATATATTTAATTAACTCATTAGGTAATTCAGAAAAAATAAATCACGCAATACTGCAACGAACTGCTGCCATAATCATAGCTTTAGAACATGGAAATATTAATGCTTTAGAACAAACCCATTTTGAAATTAAATTAGCTATGACTTTATTTAGTAAATACATTTTCGCTTAAAGTAGGTAGATGGATGATATGTAATAATCAGTAGTGACCCCTAGTTAGAAACCTTGTAAGTTTATTGTAGATCAATCATCAACATAATTATCTCGCACTGAAATTTAAAAACGAAAAATTAACTTTTTTTAATTAGCTTATGTATAATTTATTCAGAATTAAAATGATGTGTACAAAAAAAATAACTAAACTTAACTCAACTAAATTCGAAATGCGTTCCGTAAAAAAATAAACAAATATACCTACGTATCATAGTACGATACTTTGAAAAATTACAGAGAGGTGAAGAAGTAGCCGTAATCTGACCGATCAGCGATGATAATGTTTTGGGATAACACGCCAGTGAACGTTTGAAAATAATAATATGCTTATTTAATAATTATGATGCACTGGATAACCAGTGTCAAAAATAAAAACGCGTAAGCGTTTTATTCAATAGGACGAGAAAAATAAATAAAACGGGCAGCAAAAGTTATGACACTGAGCGAACTGTGGATAAAATAATAGATTGATACTGGCGGAATATAAATTACAAAATTTTAGACAGATTCAAAGTTTCTTAGCTGTTCAGTGGTGTTATTTATAAAACACCGCCACGCTTTCAATAAAAACTAAATTAGTTGTGTAATATTGTTACACCAGGAAGGTCGAGGAGGAGGCAGCCAAAAGATTATAAAGTGTTTCTGAACACTAAAGAAATCTTAAAATATAATATCACGTATTTCATCAAGATCACAATAAACTGGAGTTGGCGACAAAACTAATTATAAAATGTTTATATTTGTTTAGGTGTCGGGCACCCATTGCGTCCCTGGATTGTATGGACGACTTCAGTGCAAATTCACAACAGATGTTGGATCAAGGTAGGTTAAAACCGTATAAATATAATACCAAGAATTTACGAAACATTTTACATCAAATACAATTTAATAGATTCGATTTTAGAAGAAAATATTAGAAGTAACTTACTTGGTGTGTCATCCTGAAGTAGGCCGGTCGTACTAACACACGTCTTCTTTTATGGAAGACCAAGTGCAGAACTGCTCGAACATTTTGTAATGCAAGATACATCTCGTCCATAATGTAAATGTCGCTTGTATTTTCCTATTCTGGCATGAAATATTCACCAGTTGACATATGCCCCTGGGAAGACTGAAATATATAGCTTGAAGATTATGTACCTACTGAAAAAGTGTTCCGTACTACAAAAATAAAAAGATTCATAATTTTATTGGCTCAAAAAACCATATCTCAGATAAATGTGGATTTTCTCTTCTCTTTCCGTAGAAATGGGACATTTTTCTATACGATTCAGTCTAGGTAATAAAAAAAGAAAATAAAGGAATACAGACTACGCAAACGAATTCTAAACGTAAAAAATAGAATCTAGTCAATTTCAATGACAATATAGTAGGAGATAATTTAAAAACATCTGCGGAAGCTTATGATGGCGTTTTGTATACAGCTGGCGAAGTAAATGTGTCCCGGCACGTGTCAACGTATATGGGGAATCACACCACCATGCCATCGGTGGTGACCCCAGGACTGCGTTACAAGAACTTAGGGAAGTCCGGCCTAAGGGTGCCTAACATCGGCCTAGGGATATGGGCCATACTGAATGAAGAATGCGCCGAAGACGTCATTATGACTGCCCTAGAGAATGGAATCAATCTCTTTGATTTATCTGAAGCACATTGCGGTTAGCTGATTGACTATTTTATTTTACCTAATTTTAATATTTATTTAGAGGTGTCGCAGATTATCTCGGCAATAGTTACATAAGTTCCATTGTGCCGTTTCTAATAAGTGTTACCGATTTTCCTTAATAAAGCTCCTAAAACCAATCTTTTCAGAACACGCGCGGTATTATTTTTTTAAATTTGCTCATATTATGTATAGATGTGGTTTTAATAAATTATGTTGTAATTAAAATCACTTAGTGGTTGCTTGCGCAGTTTTTATTTATAGGCTCTCTTGTGTTCGATTGTTTTGTTCATATTAGGGTTACCTAAGTTTGAAAAATCACAAAGGAAGTAAATGATTGTAGTTAATCCCGAGATGTTTTACGCACAAGGCACAGGCACTATATTACAGTTCGTTACTGATTTGTATCATTTAATAGCAAAAGGGGAAGCAGAACTCGGCAAGGTGTTAAAGAAACGTAACGTAAGGAGGACGAGCATCATTATCACCACCAAAATATATTGGAGCACCAAGTAAGCTCTAGTTTTAGGTACATCTCATATATGTATACCTCTACCTGATTGTACCATACCATAGAACATAGATTAAATTATTATTAATCGCACGAATTGCAAACATAGATTTTTGTCATTTAATTTTCTAGATGTTCAACGTGGAATGAGGAGTAATTAAAATGTAGTGAGATTTCTATAGATTGATGTTTCTAGGCTAGATGTGTATTAGCAAAACCGATCACTTATGACTAATCGATTCCTTTGCATTTCTTGATATAGATGTTATAGCCTGCTGACATCCCTTCTGTGTTAGAGGACTTCCTGGTTTCCTATCTCAGCATATTGATGTTGTCGCTCTGTATTTACTAATATACCCATTACATTTTTAGTATAGCGTCCAAGGAGTGTATTTTGTACAATGTAAAGATGAGTGGTGTAAGCTTTGACTTTGCTGTTAGGGTACTTGCTGCGTACACAACGAACCACCGACGCTTCACTCGATGTGCTTCCCGCTCGCTAATTGCTAACATACTGTAAACTCTCCATTTACTAGGTTTGCTCATACTAATAACAGGTCGGATGAAAGAGGCCTCTCTCGTAAACACATTGTTGAGAGTGTTAAGGCGTCTCTGACTCGGCTTCAAGTTGAATATATTGATGTAGTGCTCCTGCACAAAGTCGATCCTGTGTGCCCGATGGAAGGTCAGTTCATATCAAATATATTGACTTTCAATTAATTAATGTTAACACTAGTTTGTGCAGTTGCTGAAAACGTAATCCTTCGACAGAACTCGTTCGTGCAATGAACTTCGTGATTAATCAAGGATGGGTCATGTACTGGGGAACTGCTCGCTGGTCCCCAGCGGAGGTACGAAATATCTGACTAGTTGGTTTCTTTGACTCCAATGTAGAATGTCCTTTTGTGGTAACACTTGGCCATTTATTTCGTAGATTATGGATGCATACAGCAACTGCAGGCAGTTCAACTGCATAACGCCGATAGTTGAACAAACAGAATACCACATGTTCTGCAGAGAAAAACCCGAGCTCTATATGCCCGAATTGTATCACAAAATCGGTGTCGGTAGGTAACCTGAATGTATATACGAATATTTATTTAATCAATATTGGTATTGTGAATACTAATACATACATTTTGGTTACTAGGTATGATGGCATGGTCTGCAATCACAACAGGTAAGGGACTCGGCCGTGAAGAAATCACCGGACTATTCGCTAAATCACGATTCAACAGGAAATATAGCACCTTCAGCTGGTGTGAAGAGGATCTCGCAGTTCCTGAGGTAGCAGTCCCTAATTGATTATATAATCAAAGATCACGGTTTAGTGAACATCATATTAAATGAAATGCTTGTTACAGTTGCGTCTCTCCGGCAGTAAGGAACAAGTGACCGGCGAAGAACCACGCACTTATGGAGATAAACTCCGTGATCTTTCCAATCTGGCGAATACATTGAGTGTGTATTATTAATTATATCTTATTTTACAAAGCCCAAGATCTTTTTGAAACTATGCCTTTCCTTGTAAACAGATTGCACTATGGGCCAATTGGCCGTAGCCTGGTGCCTGAAGAACGAGTCAGTTAACTGTCTCCTGCTCGGCGCCACAAGCGTTGAACAATTTAAGGAGAACATTCACGCACTGCAGGTACTGTTAATTCCAATTTTTGTTGTCTGGGGTTGATAGATAGGTGCACAACGTGTAAATATTGTTATGTTAGCAGATCGTTCCACAACTGACACCGGTTGTGATGATTGAGATAGAGCGCCTGCTGGCAAACAAGCCGCAACGCCCGCCCATGGTGTCGACACTAGCGATGCGGAACCAACAGAACAACAACACCGTCCGAGTTGACATGACGTATATACCCTTGATTACTTTATATCTATTGTTTAGTTGCGTTTGATTTAATAATGATAATAATAATTCATGGTATAACTTTTATTTCCTATAATTACGGGGCTTTTGTTCAATATGTTCTGTTTCCTAACAGGGGCGCCACCACGTCTGGGACTGGCTCGCCGAAGCCTGAAGGCGAGATCGTGGAGGCCGAGGCCTCCACCCCCGGTAAGGAGCCCGGACGGGGCTTCTGTGAGATTCAGTGACCGTGGTGGCGCGGAAGCACTGACTCTGCTTCCAAATCTAGTAGATCAAAGGTAGTATTTGCTAATCATTTCAGCCAAAAGACGTCCACTGCTGGACGTAGGCCTAGGGTGTTTGCCATAATCGCCACGCTTGGCAGGCGGGTTGGCTATCGCAGTATGGTGTTAAAATGCATAGAGAACGCTGCTGCCCATTCTCTAGTAAGTCCCTTAGTCGCCTTCTACGACACCCACGGGAAGAAATTAGATGGTGCTATTCTTTACGTCCGGCACCACACGTAACATTTGCTAATATTATGGTCAATTTCATTTGGCTGTGTCTATTCTAAAATGGTGTCCTTGTATTACCAGGAATCTCTTAAGGACAAGGAAAAAGAAAAGGATTCCAAACCGAAATTCTTCTTGAACAACGCCGGAGAAGTCATCAAACGTACTGGTATGTTTGACTTTCATATTTCTTTCAGCTGTAAATTAAGTAACAGTAAGTTTCTGGAACTGATGAGATATTATTTGTGTGTTTAGAGCAAGACGGAGTATCCACTGATGTCGTCATATCAGTGTCATCGTTGAAAGGTAAGCAACCTGCTAGCGGGGGCAGTAAGGTGAAGAAGTCCAAGTCTGACCAGGCGCGTCCGCGGTCTTCTTCCATACAAAGGTCCTCTTCAGGACAGTTGTCCATCGGCAGAGACCGCAGGAAATCGCGTCTGGACTTGAACTCGCCAGCTGATCCGTAATTCTGATTGCTTACGAACGTAGGAGTACATGTTGTATACTAATACCTGTGCATACACCTATACAAACACGATACGTCTACAGACGTATCTGTAAACGTGTAGAAATAAACGTCATTGAGAAGTTCCAGAGGCTCGTTATATTTAATGTTTGTGGTGTAGTAGCGTTACAGCAGCCCCTGGTGCTTGTCTCAAAGGTACACTTATTTCTACATCGACAGATAATATTATTAGCATCCATAACAAACATCCTACTACCGCATGAAGTAATTTCCCAAACATTGTTTTATTCTAATGGTTCTAATGATTAGTCATTTGTGCTCAGAATGGCCTCATTAACAATTTAACAAAATTTATAGTAATATCATATTATTGAAAACATCTGCTCTACAGGTAAAACAAAGGCATCAAGTTAAAGTAAAAGGACTTTAAGTGATTGAGAAAAGTCTGTGATGGTAGAGATTTATGGAAAGTATTTCTTATACAAGTAGGTGGATGAGATCCTATATCTTGTATAATAAAATATATTTGTAATAATCTGGTAGATGTAATTGGCACTTGATATCTTAGAAATAGTGTAAAAAATGTCAACTAATGTAATGCATGCGTAGGGATGTTCGTTGAGAACTCCCGAGTAGTGTTAGATAGGTAGTTAGGATTTGTAACATCGTCTAGTCCACGGACGTGCCTGGCACAGTGCTGCAACTTGCATCGTTAGCTCATAGCTGATAGGATACACAGGGGCTGCACATATAGTGAGTACTCCACTCTGTAGTGTAATATGATAATAATCGTAGAAAGTTTTCAAATAGTTTAATACGGTTTTTGGAAATCATGGTCTCCCAATTACTAGATGGAAATGTTCAGATTCAGGTGGAACTTATCGAGTTTGGCTCTCAACATACTAATTTAAAAAATTAAATTAAATACTGCTAATTGCGGTAAGAACTTACATGATTCCTTTGAATACTGATAGAAGTCGAGTCTTTTAATAATAATACACCGAAAGGTTTTTCTTAAACTAATGCTTCCACGGATCCGCATTTCTCTCAAGTTGGTAGTCTGGCTTAAACATAGTCTAAGTATTGTATGATCTGCAGACGCACCTTCGTGACAATTTATATTAAACTGTTTGATATGCAAAACGATTGATCATTAAAATTAAGCTGATTAACTCATATAGTAATAGATTCCACGTAAGATGCTAGAAATAGTGTTCATTGACATCACCATAGTGTTATCTCTACCAAGTGTCAGGGTTCGTTTTCCATCTCGGTACGAATAATCATCTAAATATAATGTAGAAACGACGTGTGAATGATCTATTTGACGTGAGTGTGGTTCAGATGGTCGTGGTCGTCGCGATTTCGACATAATAATCGGTCCCCATTGTGATCCTTTTAACAGCAAATGACATAGCTTGAATTGGGTGTTGCTAGATAGCTAGTTGTTACCAGGTAGTCAGGATTACTGCGATTCATAGGGTTGCCATCCGTCTAGTTCGATGGTCATAGTTTACATTTCGGTTAATTTTAAAATAAAAAACATATATACAAAACACTACATTTTTATAGAAGCTGTTATGAATTAAATTTATTCACGTTTCCACAAAAAAATGAAGCTCAAAATTCAAATATTATCTGAAACAATGAGATCTATTTTCGTGAATAATTATTACAATACTTACTTTTACTTAGGGGCTAAATAATTATTACAATACTTACTATTACTTAGGGGCTAAATAATTATTACAATACTTACTATTACTTAGGGGCTAAATAATTATTACAATACTTACTTTTACTTAGGGGCTAAATAATTATTACAATACTTACTTTTAATTAGGGGCTAAATAATAACAGCCGCACGGGTCGATAGAAGGTTAAGCTACGCTTGCCGCGGTCGGTTCGTAGATGGGTGACCATCCATTACATACCGAAACCCATCCGTGCCTCGGAAAGCACTTAGCATTCTAGAATCAAAGAAAATTGGTTATTTCAAGTATTGTAATAATTGACTCACGATATGTCTAAAATCGGTAGAATAGAATAGAATACTCTTTATTATGTACACCATAAAAATTACAGATATAAATGTTGAAACAACAATTTTGGTACATCCTAAATCAAATAGTCATAGGTAGGTACCACGAACCAAACAGTACATTTGCTTATAGCCGAAAGGCTGATTAGGCTGAGGTAACTAACCATACTATTATGTACCTATTATATATTTTATTCTAATTAGCTACTTATTCAAACACGGAAGTAGGTAGGGTAACTATCCCTGATTTATCTCATGAGATACGGTTTGTGAATTATATTGGAAGTACTAACACTTACTATTAAATCCTCAGACTTAGTATAACATTTAGCATAGTATTCGTCTATTAGAATAAGATGTACATATCCCGCATTAATATGCGATGAGGCTTCGAGCCGTTGGAGCTGAAGCCGATCTAGGAGAATTAGTCTATAATTAAAATAATTTAGGTACACAGAACTTTAATTATTTGGCATCCACTTCAAATTGGTCAGCTCACGCCTATGTGACTTAAAAAAATAAACAAATGAATATAAAAGTATTTTCTCCCATAAATTAAGGTAAGAGTTGTACATATAAAAAGCACAGGAACCGAAAATAGTGATTATTAAATTTCGTTTACATAATATATTAATATATGCATGTGAAAGTGACTGCACAAGCTCTGAAATGAACAGTGCATTAGAATAAGCAGGTTCTGATGATAAGTCTGATATCAATATAGGTACATAATAAGTCATAAGTATATAAATAGGAGCAATAAGGCGTGCATTACACAGTAATTGCTGAAGCACGATTCATCATCAATGATGAATTGAACGATATAACACCGGCCGGGTTGTATCTGGCGCTGTGAATAAATCGATCAATTCAGCATTAATGTTGGGTACAGAAGTGAGCAACAATAGAACGGCGAGCAAACATCTTAGGGACAGTTAGAAGTGAGTCAATCGTTCCAACCGTGAAAAACTCTGTAAGACTCGGGTCACCTATAAACGAATGGCACTGATTCCATATACTGCACTATATGCATGGATTGCACTGTTGCACCAGTTTGAGCCCAGCTTTACAGGATCTGTCTCGATTATTCGTTGGTACCTATGTACCAAGCTGACCGTAAAAGCGCCTTATTCATATAATTATAGAAGTAATTCGTATTTAGACTTAAACACCGCGACATCGTCCTCGTTTTCATTGCGCGGTGAAGTGATTGGAGTTTAGAATTTATTGCTAATTAACGAAATTATAATAAAATTTTATTGCAAAATAAAACAGGATTTTAAAGTCGAACTAACGCAACGTGTAGTATAATATCTACTCCTCTTGAATGTTTGCTCAGGATTCACTACCTCGATCAATGTCAGCTTCCGAGTTTTCAATGTCACGTTTATTTAAATTGAGATTTTTATCGTTTACTTGACTTAGACTTAAAAATGGGCTTGACTATTTGTACCACTACTGAAACGCAGTTATGCTAACCCGCAGTGAAAACGACGATAATTTCATGGTATTAGGTAGTTATAGTACTAATTTAAGATAGTAAAATAAGGGTCATGTACACACGGCATTAAAAAAAAAAAAATTAGCGCTGCCATCGTAATATTGCTTCGTAATATCATATTAATTAAAGCAAGTCATAGGTAAGTGTCGAAAACCATGCTTCATTAGAACGCCCTTTACTCCGCTTAACCGTCTTTACTCTTGAAGCTATGCCTTTACACCATGGCATAACACTCCACCATTTTGCGCAAAAGAACAATCGGTACCTTTTGAGATCATGTCAATTCGATCAGTCTCGTTCTTGCTTGAAACATAAATTCAAAACCCCTATTAATATGATTTTCAATGATCAGGGTGCATTCGTATTGCAATATCTTAGACCAGAAAGTTCATCGTAGTAAAAAAGATACAGAATCACTGATTTAGGTCCTTGCATCGGCACTTTCGTCCGCGCAGTATCATAGAAAATGGTGTTTCATGATGTACCTAAAAACACCTGGAAATCCTGGAAACAATCTTGTAGAACATTGCTTCTACTAGTCCTGTTACCCATAGCTTTTGATCAAGATACGACCTGATACTGACCTACAAATAGAAGAAAACGTAAGAAATTTTGAATTTCGCGGGCTACAGCTGCGGATCCCCCTGAAGTAGCTTCAAACTCGAAATAATGGTTTTGTAGCCTTTCGTGGTTAGGTGGTTCTTTCCACGACTACGGAACGTGTCACCCATAGCTTCAGTCATGAACCATCATTGTTGAATTATTGATAGAACATTGGGTATGGTGCTATATTTTTGGAACTTTAGCCAAGTTCGTGTTGATAACGCTTGGTACAAAAGCTACGGATGCGATTGTTTCGCGTGTGAATTTCGAATCTACAATATTTAAAACTTTAAAACACGATCTCGAAAAGGGGGAATACGAGTATTAGGATTGATATAAAAAAAACAAAATTATTAGGTACCTACCTATCAAAACAACTTTTTCTAACATTAAACTATGGATGGGCTTTCAATGTCAAAGATTTGAGCTTGCTCCACGGAAACTACAACTGTTGAGTGGATTTCGGACTGGATACAATGGTCTCGTAGGACATTGCTGTTATCCACAGCTTCAGTCTTAATTCATTATCGTTTTAGAACATTGACTTTGATTTTAGATGGAAGTCATAGTCAAGTTCGTGTTGGTAACGTTTAGTTCAGAAGCTACGGATGCGATTGTCCCGAGTTTGACAATTCAGAACTCGTTTGAAAACGGTCTTGTAACAAAAATTAAAAATCTATACAATTGGCATCAAACCAATGATACATCCTACATATAGGCTCAAAAATTAATAGAGCTTATTCTAGACGGATATTGACCTGGTAACATCGGTCTCGAAGCACATTGCGTCTTGCGATCTAGTCTTTCAAAGCTTTGGCTGTAAACCAGTATCGTTGAATTATTGATTGGACATATTGGTTTCGGTTTACGGTTCTCATAAATCTTACCCAAGTCCGTGTTCATGTTCATAACGCTTGATATTGAAGCTACGATAGCGCTTGTGTCGCGCTTATAACCGGATTGTCAAACTTTAAGATAACATCGTCATATTTCCAAAGCTCTATTTCTAAATTAAGTATTATAATTAGTTTCAGTTGAAAATCCTTCGAGTCTATTATAACGAGTTCTTCTAGTTGAATAAATTTTGCATTATAACATCCTAATAGACAGAGCAGTGATGGCTTAGTGGTTCACGAGTTGTGGGTTGTAGGTTCGAACCCTGACAGGCGCTTTACTTTGTGTAAATAATTTCATCACCACTGCTGTCAAAACGGTGAAGCAAAACATCGTGAGGAAACCGTCATGTCCTAGAACCAAAAAGTCGCGTGGTGGATTACGGCCCACTTCCTCTCACCGAGAGGAAGCCTGTGTCCCAGCAGTGGGATCATTATAGGCTGATTATGAAATGATAATGAACATCCTAACCATTACCTAGAGCTTTAAAATGTCCAATATTGAACAACTGGTGTCGAGCGTTCTATACTTAGGTACTCTTGGTTCTACGCTGCATACAAAATGCAGTGTGTACATGCTCTTATTAAATATATGGTACCATGGTTATGCAAGGAGTGAATTAATTCTTTTTTTTATAATTTATTTCAATGGAACTGAATATTGTGGACGTACTACAATATTCAGTTCCACGTGTGACAAACTATAAAATTACATTTTGAACTTTTAGTGTTGCAAGTTTTCGAATCTCTAGGTATTACTTCCCAAAGTATCAGGTTTTTTAAATAATCAAAGGTACCTACTAGCCCTGGACTTCCACCTGACCCGACCACATGACTAGTATTCATGATATCTTCTTCAATTAAGTTCAAAACTTGCAATTGGAAAAGTCAGTAAGGATATGATACGGACCATGTTGGCCGAGGACAGGAAGCATTTTTCGGATTCAGCTGCGTCTGTGAATTCAGGCGGAGCCTTGAAAAGGCTTTTGTTATAACTTTACCGATGTGGTGATCGAAAATGATCGTTCTAAGGCTGGATTAAAACTGGATAATACAGTATTACATTAATACCATACGCAGTAAATATAACATACGCTTTCCAGGTTTCTAATCGAAGTAAATTCTTAATATTTATCCTTTATTTATGGTAGGTATACAGTGTGGATTTTTGAGATGGGGTGGTAAGGACAGGTACCTACCTTAATCGTTATCGCTACAAAAAACGGTCTTAGGAAACTGTCCGTAACTTTTTGTGAAAGTTTGATCTGCTTTTACAGGTTTTGTAAAAAATGTAAAGTCAGCAAGCAAAAGGGCAGTTTTCAAAAAATCTATTTTTGATGCCAATCGATCCTGTTTCTTATATGGATTAAAAAACTCTATAGGACCAACTGAGGTTTGAGTACTATAAAAGTTAGAAATCGCAAAAAAACTTTTTCCATACTTTTGGTAGTACAGAAGTCCCAACTTACTTTATATGATCGACAGACTAACCGTAAGTAAACGCCTATTTTCTTGTTGACTGTATTTTTTTCAAAATCTATGAATGCAGATCAAAAACTTAAGGACAGTCTCGTAAGACCGTTTTCCTGTAGCTACAACGATTAGGTAGATACCAACCTTTACTGCCACGTCTCAAAAATCCAACCTGTTTATGATAATATTAATGGGGATAAAAGCAATCAATTGGATAAATTCTTATTTTTTAAATTTTATTATTATTTAAATAGCTGGGGAATCGAACAGGCTGGTCGCTTTGTTCACAAGCAATTTTTATAATTAATTTCAAATTTGTTCTTTTACCACTAAAATATTTAAAAAAAAAACTAAACAAAAATTAGAAGTAGGTAAAATTAAATGTAAAAAACACAAAAAAACAAAAAAATATTAAAAAGGTAAAAAATATTAAAATTAGTAAATTATAAGAAATAATAATAAATAGCGTAAAAGAAAATATACTTAGAAATAGTTCAAAGAAAATATCGATGATTTAGGAGACGTGCAGTTTTGGTAATTTGTCAGGAGAGCAGTTTACAGAAAGCTAAAAGTTCAACACGCTGTTACACAAAACCGGTCAGTGATAGTGTGTTTCTTTTTTAACCATATGAAGAGCTTAGCGAGCGTTTATCTGTATTACAGATAAATATTAGGTATCCTGAATAATATTCTAAAACATGAAAAAATACTGTCACTTACTATTTTTTATGAAACTTCTTTAATTCTAATTTTTCAATCTTTTTTTATGAAAGAAATAATGGTATATTGCAAATTAGTTCTATTACAACGATAATTATTAGGAATTTAGGGCTAATAATGATTCCCAAGTCCATGCACAAGGGGTGGGTTACTATGTAGACCCGTGACCACTAGCATTGTGCTTAGAGAAAATTCAAGGTTAAGCATGCTCAGATTATCGTTGAACATAACATTTTTCTTCTACTTCTTTACTTGTAGCATATCTTCTACATTTTTAAATTACGAATAATGTTAGCCACACTGGATAACTCTGTCGTTAGCCGCATTTTAACCCTGCAGAATCCAAATAGTCGTGCATGACTGGTAGAAAAGAAAGTGCGTCGTATCCTATGAAGGGTTTCACAGGGTTCCACAATCACATTGTATTTGGGATGGTTTGATGATAAATATTAAGTTTCTATACTCCATTAAACCAGTATGGGCCAAACTTTGACCGCTAATTGCGGGCACAGGATATTCAATTTTCCCTCTTGGTTACTGCAGTTCCTGTCCTTGTGTCATTATATTCTTCCAGAGTGATGAAGTTTGCGGGGTGGAAGGGATTTGTCCACAGTTAAAAAGAAAAAAAAGAAAGAAAATACGTTTATTTGCGGTAAACATAACGCAAAGAAATAAAAACACAAACATGAAAGAACAAGTTGAGGGAAAATATGCGTCACATTCACGCAAAACGGCCATCGCTCAGCATAATGCTGCGACCCTATGCTAGACAGAGCCCCAGCGCTGGTTTTCAGCCACTCTCTCACCCACTGCTCTGTCTTCCGAGGAGGACGTGTGTCTCTAGAAGCTGTTTTGACTCTTTAAGCGGTCAAGAGGTAGCTGGTGTCCGTACGAGAGTGACAGCTATCTTCACGGAGGAACGATGCCACACTGGACATATGTATATCCCAGCAGAAAAAGAAATAACTAATGTTAGTCGTATGCAGAACCCGAGCTAGCGGATGTAGGGCGGCGAAGTATATTGTTACAGTGACAAACTTAGTTTTTCAGCAGTACAATTTGTTTGTCAAATACCTTTCCAGAGTGATATTTTATGCAGTGCATTATGCCACCTTCCTTCAAGAGGTTGAGAGTCCTATTTGCTTGACGGCTGTGGACATGGAACACATAGCATTGGGACTTATCATTACATCAGCAATGTTCAACGATAATCATCCTACAACATAACTGTAAACTCATAAAACGGCATTATTTCTGTAGCTTCACATACACTACATTCGTTATTAGTACAGTATTATAGAACACTATCATTATTAGGTAAATCACAAAAGTCTATAAAGTACTCGTATCAGTTAAAACAGACGGCAGACAAAAAATCAAAGTCTGTATTCTAGTCTAGATCATCGATATATTTACGAAATAGGTCAAAGAAAATATATTTTCTTAAATTAAAATAACAAAAATTCAAAAAATATATAGCTATATTAAAATAAGAAAAAAAAAAGAAGCTTACTCCATCGTCGACTTTGTCTCTGTCACCTCTGACTTAGACTAAGGTCAAGAGCAAACCCATGCCAAATAAAAAAAAATAGCAAAAACAAAAAATACAAGAAATATTCACATAGTCGCTTCTTGTATATATCGTCCATGGTACCAGTAGTTGTCCTGTTGGTGTGCTTCATAATAGGTAGGTATATACCATCACAACGATGTGTGTTTAGTTCCCCATGCGTCCTTTTTCAAATAATTTAGGTTTTAATTATTTTAATAGTGTAAAAATTTCATGAGATACACCAGAGATACCTCCAAAAAGTTGTACATACAAAAGATGTATTAGAATTATTTGTAAACTAAACAGATGTCGTCAAAAGATATATTTTATTATTTATAAGTTTTAAGTAATTTATGTAGTGATAATGATATAATTTTATTAAATCAATCAGATTAGTTTAGGGTTATATTATATTATTATTAGGTTATATTCAGATGTGTTGGTCTACAGCTTCGTAAGCCCGTACACCTTCAGAGTCACGTATCTGTTAGGCAACCCATATACCTCACTAGCCGAATATTGTGTCGCGATGCAGCAGAGAAGGCAACATCTGTCGAATGGAAAAAGCTTAGTTGGAAACATCTTCGGATTAAAAGTAACTAGCCCGGAACTGGGCAAAATACTCATTATTTATACCTATTTAAGATTTAGAATTTTGCAGTAGATACCTAATAATACGGTGTTCTTCGGAAACTCTTGACTTCACTAGCTCCTCTCACTATAATTTAAATAGATTAATTTCAATACTTAACAATAATCCAATGTTTTACCTAATTAACATAAAATCAGTTAATAAACCATGATAATATTCTTACCTCCCCACTTGATAGTTTTAAATGCCATCTCTGAATGTGATGAGAATTATGTTTTTCTTGTAAGATTTTCCGAATCACCACCCTACGATAAGATTTTAAATACAATATAATATTACATGCATAACTTAATATATAGTAAGTGTACATTTGTCATGAGGTACGTAATGGAAGAGGAGTGAACTTGTAGTATGTTTATAAAGCATAACACATAACTTGAAATATGTTATAGAAGTTAAATAAATGTATATGTTACTGGTTACCGGATGAAGCCGTAATTATGGACGTAATCTTACGAAATAAGTCGACATTTTGTGACGCAGGTAGAGAGGGCGAGTAAATAAGTGGGTTAACGGCATATCTAAAAATTTGTTATAAAAGTTAAATAAGTATCTATGTTACTGGATAATTCCTCCTAATTCGAAAAAACCCCTCTATTAAAAAAATAATCCATAGTAGTGAATTTAGTGTCTATGTTACTGGGAAGATTCTCTTGAATGTCTGTAATACTATGAAAATAATCCATAGCAATAATATGTGTCTATCTTATTATCACACCGTGTCCGTGCAAAGTAATGACAGCACAAATCAATTCGCAAGTATTGATCTAGGCACTGCACGGCACTGTTTAACTATCTCCATTTAATATTGATGTCACAATAATCTAGAATCCTAGATAATCAAAACTATCGTAAGTTACTTTCCGATCGCTGTGTGCGTGCAAGGAACATACGGCACATTATATCTCGCTGAACAATCGATTATATCATACGGCACGGCACAGTTAACCTAATTCTATAAATAATTGGATGTCATATTATATTCTAGAATAATAAGTGGGTAGAAATAAATGTGTATTTAACCATCAATACTCGTATGTTACTTACCATCTCTGAATGTTAAATATAAGTGAAATACATGTCGTATTACATATAAAATCATTATATAAGTATTGTATGAGTAGAACCAGTAGTCACTTGGATCCATGTTCGTGTTTAACTTATTCATAGCTCATCTATTTATTGGATGCTCACGTTTACAGCCGGAGCACAGCTACTTTTTAATAATCTAATTGTTTAATGTTTAAGCCAGAAACATGTAATAACAATCTTACTTCAATAAAATATTTATAAATGTGATTTAATTCTTTAATTTCTTGTCGTTTCTTGTTTCCCCGAAAACCCATGAGGGCTTTCTCAGACTCTCTCGTATTCTAGAGGTGCCAATTATCTTGTTTTGAAAGTTGAGTTATTAATGTAGATTTATGACAGAATACATTCTTGCTCTTCAAATGCTTCCTCATAATCAGTTTAGGTGCACGCCTCTGATGATTATGAGGTAGTTCTGGACAATGCACGGATAGAAGATTGATAGATTGCCAAATGTATGTACAGTCGCCACTGTAACACATCAATTGACCACAAACTGTCAAATTTTCTTATTCGATTTTGAACTTAACCGTCAACATATTAAGGTTTAAAATCATTTGGAGAAGTTTGACAAATCTAATTTGTTTGTAATTTATTAATTGGATTTTATGATCTGTAAAATAAATGATTTGATTTGATAGTCCATAAACAGATACACACACACATTAGTTTACACTATAAAATGTGACAGTGGTCATTAACAATGAGCAGTCCATACGTGATACCGACTCATACAGGAACCACGTTGTGCATAATAGTGGTTCCAGTGGTACAATATTTGCGCAAATAACCATGACGCCAACCGTTATCCTCCGAAAGGCTCTCGTGGGTATAAAGAGAAGGACGAATAGGGTAAAACTTCTTCACGAAATAGGTACCTATAGAAATGCACAAATATCACTAAGAAACTGCTAGGATTTACTTACAATAATTGCTGGAGTCACAGGAACTGGAATAAGTAAATATATGGTTTGTAACATCCAAATTTTTTGCTATGTATCAATAAGACATTTGGAGGACTAAGACTCCTAGACCGTAACCCTGATAGGTAAATGGTAAAGTTCTTTCTTTATTGAATATACAAAGACCTTGACATCATCAATTGTGTTGTTCTTTTACCTGGTATAACAACCCTAAATATAGAATGCTATGAATGAATCAGAAGTAATCAGAAGATTCCGTCCAGTGCATTCAATTCTATACGCGAGTGACGTGGCCAGCTATTAACATATTGTGTGGGCCATCCGTACGTGGACAACACAAGATGCGACTACACCGGTAACTGGCCAATTAACCAACCTCATCCCTCCAATGGGTCAGTCCGAGATCCTTCCAAGGATAAATATAGAACCGTTCCAGCTGCAAGTTCCGCTCGGTAAATGCCTATTATATACCGAGATGGAGTTTAAGTGTCATAGTGGACGGACGCGCGATCACACTCAGTGCTCACACAAACCAAATGATGACGCTAATATACTTCGACTGGCTCGACTACCTCGTCTTCGGAGGGATGCTCCTCTGCTCCGCCCTCATAGGGGTGTACTTCGCATTCTTCGCTAGCAAAAAACAGAATACCACTTCTGAATATCTTATGGGCGGGAAGACCATGGGGATGTTCCCCATATCCATGTCGCTGATAGCCAGGTACCTATGTTTGTTACTAGCCATGCCATTGGTTCTCACAATACCTGTAGGTTATCTTGCGAATGTGATGTTTGCTAAACTAGTATCATTATTATTTCTAGTTATATTTCGGGTATCTCGTTGCTGGGCCTGCCAGCTGAAATGTACACGTATGGAACACAACTGTGGACGATAGTACTCTCGGAATGGGCGGTCTCACTCACTATTGCCATTGTTTACTTGCCTGTATTTTATAATTTGCAGATCACTTCAACATATGAGGTATAAACTTTCTATACTAACATGTTTGTGCTGTAATTGTGTCATTCTATCAAAGAAAAATATGTGCTTAGTGAATTCATTTATTTCTACAAAACATAACATTGTAATGCGATTTCATGCATTCATTTATTCAGTTTTATGTGATGTTTTCAGTATTTACGTTTGAGGTTTAATCAAAAGGTGCGACTTTTGGGATCAATAATATTTATTATAAAAATGATGCTGTACATACCTATTGTAATTTATGTGCCGGCCCTGGCATTCAGTCAAGGTATTATGTTTCGTTCAGTTCTTATAAGTATGCTTCCGCGCATTAAAATTATTCACGTATATCCTTTCTTTGCAGTAACTGGTATTAACTTACATTTAATCACACCCATCGTGTGCCTCGTGTGTATATTTTATACAACTCTTGTAAGTACGTCGATTTGTTGTTCATTTCAATGTTGACCCTATTCTATTCCCCGCCAGTAGCAAATAAATGACTTCGTCTGACGACGAGGTCAACTATATCAGACATTGTTACATTATCCGGACAGATGATACAAAATTAGCTATAGTATTACCTCGTTCTCCTATTTTGCAGGGAGGGCTTAAAGCTGTAGTATGGACAGACACTCTGCAAACAGTACTTATGTATTTTGGCGTAATATTTGTGCTTGCCTACGGCACGTGGCGTTTAGGCGGGATATCAAATGTGGTTGATATAAACAAAAAGGGAGATCGACTCGACTTTTTCAAGTGAGTAGGTTGCTTGAGGTTCTGTTTTTTGTTTGAACTAGATTGTTTATTGTCAACTTGCTTGCAGCATGGACGTGGATCCTACTATCCGGCATACCTTCTGGTCGACTGTGTTCGGTAACTACTTCAGTTGGCTTGCTTCGTGCTCGGTCAATCAGGCCATGGTACAGAGATGTCTAGCCTTGTCTTCATTAAGACGAGCTCGAATGTAAGTGTTAGCTGATAACTAAGCAGGTATCGGTTAATAAGTTCATATTTTTATGGCTTGCTAAGTTAATCTTGGAGATCACTGATTTACAGTAATGCAATGTGTCATTATTACTAGACAAAGTTTCTAGTAATATAATTATCACATTTTTCTTTGAGATCTTCAAAGACAGTCATTTTGTCTTAGTGCTGAAGTGGGGCACCAATTTGAAAAAAATCCATTGTTGCAACCATGGTGGTTTGGGTTGCACCTTTAAATGCATCTTATAGGGGTACCTATAAGATGCACTTAAAATCATATAAGTATATTAAGGGATGTTTTATTTCTTTTAGAACGATATTTATAATGGCAGCGGGTATATTCATCATCGTATCATTGTGTTGTTACACGGGCCTGGTGATCTACGCTACGTTTGCGGACTGCGACCCGTTGTCCACGGGGGCTATCAGAAAGAGCGATCAACTGTTACCTTACTTTGTGATGACCATCACAGGCTCCATTCCTGCACTGCCTGGCATCTTCATGAGCGGAGTCTTTAGTGCAGCTCTGAGGTATAGTCCCGGTGAGATAAGCCGTTATTTCAATCATATGTTATAATTTGTTTATCTTTTAACAATATCGCCCGATGGGATTTCTATTCGACAAACTGACGAACCTCTATACAAACTGTGACACACATAACAGCACGCCAAGATTTCCCCAAAGGGTTATTATAGAGCCCAGAGGGTTTTTGAGCAAGCATATGCAGGGCGAAAAGTTGATAGCTGAGTAGTGCGGCATGATGAGAGAATACCGAAAATATATTTGGAAAGTTTCAGATAGGAGCCTCGTGGTCAGGAGTGCACTTTCAGATTTCGAAAATGGACTATTATTTTGGTATGATCGTGTATGGCCTAACCCACGGAATAGATAAATAAGGCCTAACCTATATAATTATTATGACTTAAATAGGCAAATCAATCAATCTGCCTAGCCTTCTACCAACTATGATGGGGTCAGCTTCCAGTCTAACCGGATGCAGCTGAATACCAGTATTTCACATGAAGCGACTGCCTAACTGACCTCCACAACCCAGTTGTGACTGTCAAAGATCCACGAATGACAGTCGGGACCAACGTCTTGATGAAGAAATTGTGGGCTTTCTCTAAATCTGAAGAGTGTGAGAACTCAGCATTGGACAATTTTTAAAACAATATTAACATAACGGCAGAGGTGTATCTATAGTACACCCACATTCCGCCAGTTAAAGTCCCATGTAATAGGGGGCGAGCCTATTACCGGACACAAAAGGATATTTAGGGTGACTATAACTTATTCTGTGCAATAAAATAGGCACTAAAATCACTATCAGGATATAACTAATCACACAATAGCCCACAATTTCTTCATCAGATTTGCCTATTTAAGTGCACTTTATTATAGTTGTTGTTATTTTAGTGCCTATTTTTGAAGTGTTAGAAGTGCATTCCTGATCACGAGACTCCTATCTGAAACTATTTAAATATATTTTCGGTATTCTCTCGTCACGCCGCACCTACTCAGCTATCAACTTTTCACCCTGCATAATTATTTCTCAAAAACCCTCTGGGCTCCCCTACCATTATACCTAACAATCTGTCCTCAATGCTCACTTTCTATATATAAGGCACTTTTGTGCAAAACGTCATGTCTAATAAACCCAGCGGTTTAGGCTGTCCGCTAACGGCCGAACCCAATAACAATTCCATCTATCCTTGAATGAGGTCTCACAATCATTGATAAAGGATATCTATCTGACGAAAACAATAAGTAGGGTTTTCTACTTGGCGCTCCCGTACGTTCCGTTACAAGTTTTGTCCTCCTCCTCCCTTTTGAAGTGCTGTTGGTTGTAATTTTGTCTCTAAAGCCGCCTGCTGGCTAGTGGGTCGGTAGTCTGCCAACAAGATGGGCCCGCGACCTGGTGAAAGTTGCGGGATGCTGCTGGTTGCGGGCAGCGTAAGACCGCTGTGGCACTCTTTAGGGGAGTTCTATGTCCAGAAGTGGACATCTTATGTGTTTATGATGATGATAACAAATCGAATGTTTGTGTTCATTTTGATAATAACAAATGAAAACTGATTTGAACTTATATTCTAAGCACCAAACATACTCGTATTATCAGTTTTCTTCTTGTTTACTTTTTGGCTTCGCACGGTTTGTGCATTTAGCCAGTGTCATGTAAAATTAGGTAACAAGTACAAAGTATGAAATTAACTCCATTCAATGCGTTCTTTATCACGCAGATAGATGATATCCCGCCTGCTCCCCTTGAGTTTAAGTAAAGACGTGGCACTTTACTGAAACCTCGCGCGGACTTCTTGAGAAAACTTAAAGTGATGTTGCACTGTTTTGTTTCATTTGCCTACACTAATGCAGGTTCACGAACACTTAATGGTTAATAATCCACCACTATTAGGTACACATTAATATTCGGCTAAACACAAATTTTAGAAAATAAAACAAAACTGCTAACATGACGCTTTACTTTCCCGCCAAGAAGTCCATATTATCAGTTATTAGATATTATTTATTTGTCATTGATTTTAATGTTTTTCTTTTCTTTTAGTTCTATGTCCACCGGGCTAAATTCGATGTGTGGAGTGATTTTCGAGGATCTTATCCGTCCTGCTTACAATAAACCTATTTCGGAAAGAGCTGCCAGTTTCATTATGAAGATGATTGTGGTGGTCATTGGTGCGTATGTAATCAATTATTACAAAAAAAAAGAAATTAAGACAAAGGATTCTTACTAAGAAATTCTAATTAATTGGGAGACTAAATTATAATTTAGCTAAGCGAATAGTATGAAAGCCCACGACCAAAACTATGTTGCATCGTTTTACGTCCGAAACCGTATAAAATCTTTAGTTTTATTGATTCTAAGCCCGACTAGGTAGGTGTGTAGTACCGGTCAGAAACGTCAAAGTTGGGAGCCCATTTCTGCTATGTTAAAAAACGTCAAAGTTGGGAGCCCATTTCTGCTATGTTAAAAAACGTCAAAGTTGGGAGCCCATTTCTGCTATTTTAAAAAACGTCAAAGTTGGGAGCCCATTTCTGCTATGTTAAAAAACGTCAAAGTTGGGAGTCCATTTCTGCTATGTTAAAAAAAATAGGCAGACGGTTTTACCATAATGTCTGAAATTCAAAATGTACATAGTCAGTTTCGTCATTTTATTACGAAGAATTTTGATTTGTTATATTTTATATAAGATTGTTTTCAGACATTTAGCGCGTCACAAGTGGCCTGAGCGCATTTTCAAAAATGTAAAAAAAAATAACCGACCTGTCTCATAGCAACCACGTTTTTTTTTTGTAATATTTTGTATGGTTACCAAAAACCAGTTTTCAGACATTTAAATGTCACCTTTAATTCCAAAACCGAAAAGAATGTTTCGGAGTCACCCGGCAAGGCGCGGTGCTGGTTACGCTCTATCCATGATTAAAACTATGTTTTTTTTTTCAATAAACCGCCTTTTTCATACGTTTTTCCAGTTTTCTTTTGTCCAATTATTTATTTAAAAATGTCCTTCAATGTTCGATGGTTTCGGGAAGGTAAGCTCTTTATTAATCGTACGTATAAATAAGCCAACACGATTTTTTATTATTTTAGATTATCGAAAAGTTGTCTAATAAGGTGCTACACTATTGTCTGATATATTTTTTTCTACATTTGGGCAACTTTTTTCATCACGTCTAACAGTTTTCAGACCGAATGCTATACCTAAATGTTACCGATCGGTAAAAAATTTCAACATATTCAAAAAGGTTTCAACACAGTTGCTCACACTTTCTTCTGAAAAGTGATTTATTCGCATCAACTGACCAACGTTCATTTGAAAACAAGATTTTCAGACGGTCTAGCAGACCGTGATTTTTTTATGCCTCGTTTAAAATTTTCTTAAATGGTCTCCTGTGTACGTGCGCCGCTACTGGTGTCTCAAAATTGTTTGTTTTGTATCTAAAATTTATCGTTCAACTACATTCTGAAATTCAGACAGATTTCTATGAATCAGTTCGGTATTTTTTTTAATTATTTATTTTGACATATGTATCTGAAAATGGTCAGGTCAAACGTGTCGCGGAAAATTTCTGAAATTAGGTTTTTTGACTTCAGAATAACCAAATCTATCAATTTTATATGGTTTTGGTTGTAAGTTATGAGGCAAAAATGTTGGTCATGGGCTCTCGTACTTGGAGTAAATAATTGGAAATATTATCCAATAATATAATAAACAACAATACAATACAACAACACAACAAACACAACACAACACACGTTATATACAATATATAATTTATTATTATTATCTATTATTTAATCCTAGTACGAGAGCCCATGACCAAAATTTTTCACCAACCTGGTGGCTCACGGAGCCATCATCCCACAGAGAGGACGCCTTAGTCTCAGAAGTGGCTGATTATGATCATCAATCATAGGTGATTAGGATATGTAAATTGGAAAACAAAAACATTTATAACATAATTATGTACTTAGATCAAATCAAGTAGTGAGTCTTAAATATTAGAAACACTAAAATAAAGTAATTGAAACATAATTATTGTAGTATACTTCCGTTTCTTTATCTTGATGGACACATCGTGATGATAATTAGCTGTGTGAGTTACACTCTACCTAGTTTTCTTTTCCGGTAGAAATGTTACTATAGCATCATTACTCATTAACGCCTTGATAAACAGCTTAAACGAATTACAGTCATTGTTTAATTATCACAGCAGTTTTTTTCGTTCCGTGTTTTTTTTTTCAATCCGTTTTTCAAAGAACGAATAATTTAAATACATTATCTGTGGACCAAATTAATTAGACCAGTAAATTACTCCTGTTACTTCCTCATTTTCCCTAGTTACCGATATTCATGACTGTGACCGTTTTCAGGTAAAAACTTGTAGTAATTGTTATGCTAACTTCCTAATAAAAATACTAATCTGTAAAGGCGCTCCCTCATCAAGAGCATTCGCATGTAAAGTAACCTTTACCCGTGACCTAGCCGCGTTAATTCTACCTATTTAATTATAAGAATACCTATCCTGCTAGATTCAATTATCTCTCTACACTACCCAGCAGTTGTCGGCCTACGCAGTCTACTTGTAAAGCCTATCCGTTACAGAGGAATTTTGGATTGTTACATTTCAAGTGAATGCTCCCGGTGAGGGAGCGCTTTAATAAATATAATTAAATACGTAGTGTAGCGAAATAAAAATGAAAATTCACCACTTATTAATATTCAACACTTATATAATATATATTCAACACTTATTAATTCAAAAAGAATCGCATCAAAAAATATAATAAGCTACTGAACATCATTTAATTCGAACCCAGGCAGGCGCTTTACTTTGTGTAATTTTTTTCATCACCAATACTCTCAAAATGGTGTAGGAAAACATCGTGAGGAAACCGGCATATCCTAGAACCAAAAATTCGAAGACATGTGATATATACCGACCCGCACTGGGTCCTCGTGGTAAATTACGGCCCACTCCCTCTCGCCGAGAGGAGGCCTGAGTCCCAGCAGTGGGAACATTATAGGTTGATTATGCTATGCTATGTTAGTCGCTGAACAGGTAATTTGGCCTATATGAAAAGAGATGAAAACTTTAGGTACCTACATCGGATGGTGAATCTTTGTTATGTGTTTGGTTTCCGAACCAAGAAATTGGCTTTAGGTACCTACGTGACCACTATATTACGTAAACTTTCTAATTAGTGAACGACTGAAACATGTTTTTTGCCGAAACCGAAAACGCAGGTTTGGTTTTGATTATGGTTTCGGCCGAAATCCAAACCTAAACCGAACCTTTTACGAGTATTGAACAAACACAATTAAATTTATCAATTCAAAAAAATAATGTAAAATTTAACGTTTTAACTAGATCTTGAGAAAAATGTGCTTATTGCCGACTATACCTCTTTTTAAATAGACTAAGTCTGTCTCCCGTATTCATCATGAAACCAGCTTAATCGTATCATAATATCTAATTATCGGAATTATCAATACCAAGACTAACCGTAAGCGTACAAAATCGTCAAAATCCCTACTCAAAAATACCTTATTTGACTTCCAAAATTTGATCAAAACCATAAAATTAAATGATACACATTAAATGATAATGAACACACACGTGTTGAACACGTCAATATTAAAAGAAATGCTTTAACTAATAATGATTGTAGGTGCCTACGTAATAAAATGATGGGTGAATGAATAAGGTGCAGCGCAGACGACAGACTTTTTGTGCGAAGGAGTCATTAATGAAAGCTTGTGAGCTAATAAAATGTATTCACATTGGTGTGGGCCGCAGACTCTTTTGCACAAAATGTCTGTCGTCTGCGCAGCACCTTATTCATTCACCCATCATTTTATTACGTAGGCACCTACAATCATTATTAGTTACATACACGCAACTAAGACGAATTCTAAAGTCTGATGTGAATGAATGAATTAATGAATTAAGTATACTTCCGCACTTGTATCCTAATATTAATCCTATCATTGTACTGAGCAAAGTGCCGTTCAGCGATATCTCGAAGCAGGTTGTCAAAATAATGCTCGAATTTCCAAGCATGATTGAGAAAAATACATATAAGTTGGTTGACTGCAGATAGCAGAACATAATAAGTTGAAACTTCTTCTTCTTCGAAACAGGAATCTAAGCAAAGTATAAACAACAAAATTTACTGCGCACAATTTAAGAATAAAAGTCGAAAAATATAAAATAAACCGTTATTTACGTTGTTGAACAGACAAATGTTTCGAACTTATGAAGCAATGGATTAGCAATATACTTCAAAATCATACAGATTGTGATTGATTGTATTACACAATTAGGCTGCAGATCTAATTACCACTTTTTTACCACTGAAGTTTTTTATAAAAAAATTGACAGCCCGTTGGCGTAGACAATTTTCATTTTTTTTCTTTTTGGCTTCGCACGGTTTGTGCATTTAGCCAGTGTCATGTAAAATTAGGTAACCAGTACAAAGTTGTTTAAATAATTATGAAATGAACTCCATTCAATGCATGATAAAGATGATAGATGATATCCCGCCCCGCTCCCCTTGAGTTTCAGTAAAGACTTTACTGAAACCTCGCGCGGACTTCTTGAGAGAACTTAAAGTGATGTTGCACTGTTTTGTTTCATTTGGCTACACTAATGCAGGTTCACGACCACTTAGTGGTTAATAATCCACTACTATTAGGTACACATTAATATTCGGCTAAACACAAATTTTAGAAAATAAAACAAAACTGCTAACATGAGGCTTCACTTTCCCGCCAAGAAGTCCCGGCGTAAACAATTACTTACGTCTTCATTAAATTTGAAAATTAGAACAATTAAGAATAAAAAATTGATGGCCAGTTATATGAACTAGAAAAATAAATTGATAGGTTGAAACCGCAGAGGTCACTCAGTAGGCAGTAGGTAGACGTAACGTGGCTAGGTCACGGGTAAAGGTTACATTACATGCGAATGCTCCCGGTGAGGGAGCGCCTAGTTCACTTCGAACCGCACTCGAGTTGAAAACGTATTCATTTGTTTATAATTAGTATAAGTTCACTTTGAACCTCATTCAAGTGAAAAAGGAATTCACTTTTAGTACCTATCTATTCTAGAGAATACGAGTACTAGTCGTACGACGCCCGTTCCAGAAGACTTTAGAATACCTTTTAAAAAAGGATAAAAAAATTGTGTATGTTGTGTGTATTATAATAAAATGTAGGATATAACCATCAACGCTTACATAATTCTTTTCAAAGCCAAAACGAAAGCCTTCGAATTGAACCTTTAATAATATCAGGCAAACTTCTTAACTATCCTCTTTGATTTGATAAGTACTATCAAATCAAAGAGGATAGTTAAGAAGTTCATATTAAGTTGGTACTTATACAGGGTCAAATTTAATTGGCTAGCGAAACTCCGCAGACGTGATGGGTTGCTCCCCTCACGCACCCAATAATTTGAAAAGGGAGCAACTAATGCAGGTGGCCATAGATACATAGAGTAGATTCCGCTGCCGCGGAACATCAATAATGAAAACGAGGGGTCTTCCGTATCTATGGGCACCATTCTTTATTTTTGCTTTTATCGTACTTAATTGAATAGGGATTTTACTACGGTCCCTTCACAGTTATTTTACCTCAGACACCAACCTTATAGTAATGACTATAAAGATCACTTTGATAAAAAATCAGAGATTCAATAATTGTGAACGGACTGCATATCGCCTGACATCCATAAGTAGGTACCTAGAGAGAGCCGAAGGGTGGATTTAAAGGGTTCGGTCGGAATCAATCTATTAAAAAAATATTATTTATTTATTTGTTATGTTTTCTTTTATGGTCACGTAGAGAAAAGTTGTGTTTAATCTATACGGCTCCAACATAAATGTTTTTTTCTTTATTATATCATCGATCTACATAATAGTCGCATCATTATTATTTAGTGGCAAAGTCTATGAAAGTTCTCATTTCTCTGTGATAAAAACTCAACCGTAGCCTCTTCCAGTGAATCCGTTGAGTTGCGTCGACGCATTTATGTACGAAACCTAATACCGGGTGGTGGCTATGCTTGTGTACTATATGCTAGTATTTCACCCTACATTGCAGCCAGTTTTCCGCCCAGCCTCCGCCAAGCTAATACAGTGTGTCCGTCCTTTTAATCTGGCCTCCCTTCCAAACTCAGACGTAGCCGTAGTAATTGAAAAACCCGCCCAAGTACGTGTCGGACCACGCACAATGAAGGATTCCGTAGTTGGGATGAATTAGTCCCAAAAACAAACTTAACATTGTAGTTGAAAAACATGTTCTCCCAGACATCGATATACGTCACGGTCAATTCTCCAACTGCAAATTTAATTTGGTCGACTATTACTCGTTATCTTGTAAAGGCTACTTAGCTGTGATAGTTTTCCTTTTATTTCGTTATATATACTACTGCCATGAATATTTTCACATATCCAAAAATAACCATTTAGCTGGCAGGGGGAACACATGACTCTAACAAAAAATTACACTTTAAAGCTTAATATTACGCAAACGGATCCCTGAATTGAAAAATAGTTTTTACAGACCTACAATATTTTTGAACGGCCTATCCAACAATATCCCACACCACGGGAGATACGAGAAAATATCATCTCCACTTAACGTGCAATGCAGGTACCCAAAAAAAAATTTGTTTTATTATAAATGATAAATGATTTTTATTTCTGTAAGTAGGTTTGTACAAACACTTTTACACGTCAGTCATATTTTTAAAACTAGATGAGGTCGGCGTTTCCTATCTGAGAAGAAAGGCCGAAACAAACTCAGAGGTCACAGTCACTTTTAAAGTCCAGACATAATCTTGGTCAGATCATGTGAAGGCCAGGCAGATTGGCGTCTGAAATGGTCTTTTGAGGAAAGAACCACCCAGATTGAGTGGACCTGACCAGTCAGTGCACGCATTTGTCAGTAATCGTGCAGCTCTACTCAGAACTTAAGGAGCTCAACGATGCGACGATCAATACCAAAGAAAGGACATTTGGGTAGGCCGCTTAAATGACTCAAACTGCCAGACCATGATTAACACTAACTGAGAATAAAAGACAAAGTGAAAATAAAAATAAAAGAGCAATAACCCACATAGTCTTCACATTCACAATAATTAAAATAATATAATACTTTACAAGTAAATAATCATGTCATTACGTATATATTACGTTACGTATATAAAATAATAAAAGTTAGCAAAAAAAACATCAAACAATAAAAATAAACCACTTCAATAAGTAAACATTGGAGCAGCTCAATCCCAAGCCTTTTTGTCCTCAATATAATCTTTAACGGTATAAAAAGCTTTCTGACACAACTTACGTTTAATGAATGATTTGAATTTATTAAGGCTTAGATCTTGAACGTGGCTTGGAAGTTTATTATAAAAGCGTATACATTGACATCGGAACGAGCCACCTATTTTCTTGAGCCTTGTTGTAGGTACAACAAATTTATGTTTGTTTCTAGTATTTATATTATGGATACCACTGTATTTTTTAAACAATTTTATATTTTTATGGGCATATAAAAGATTTTCAAAAATATACTGAGAAGGTACAGTCATTACATTAATCTCCTTAAATTTCTCTCGGAGAGTGTCTTGGACTTAATTTATAAACTGATCGTACAGCTCTTTTCTGCAAACAAAGATATTCTGAATGTCGGCGGCATTTCCCTACAACAGAATACCGTACGACATTACACTATGAAAATAGGCAAAGTACACTAAACGGGCTGTCTCTATGTCAGTTAAATTACGAATTTTTCTAACAGCATATGCTGCGGAGCTTAGCTTTTTAGACAGTTTATCTATATGTGGGCCCCACTGAAGCTTAGCATCCAAAGTTAAGCCCAAGAATACTGTGCTTTCTTCAGGATTCAATTCTTCGCCCTTTATCAACACATCAGTTTTCACCTGCCTAACGTGAGGTAGCGTAAACTTAATGCATTTGGTTTTTTTTTCATTTAGAAGTAAATTATTAACATTGAACCAGTGAACTACTTTTGAGATCGCGCTATTTACATCGTCAGTAACCAGCTGCTGACGTTTAAGTTTAAACAAAAGTGAAGTGTCATCTGCAAACAACACTATATCATGATTATCCTTTATGAGGTAAGGCAAGTCATTAATATAAATAAGAAACAAGAAAGGACCAAGAATTGAGCCCTGTGGTACTCCCATTGTTACTATAGATCCGGGAGATCTTTTCCATTGACTGAATCCTATTACTCAAGTATGAAGTAAGAAGATCCAAAGCGGTGTTCCGGATCCCGTAGTGGCGGAGTTTCCTGATTAACGTTTCATGAAAAACCACGGCGACTTGTGAGTCTGATTTTATTATGTTGTCATTAATTGACAGGCTATAGTCAGTATTTCGGTTCCTAGACCTTCCCGTTTCACTATTAATAATATTCCAAGTCGTTTTAATTACATTACTACTGTTTTTAATCTTCGAACTCAAATAACGCGACTTGGCCATACAACAAACTTTTTTAAATAATTTTGAATAATTTCTAACATACAAATTAAATTCATCAGTGTTTACATAATACCTTTCATTGTACAGCTCATAAAGCCGTGTTCTACTTTTATGAATGCCAATGGTAGCCCAATCACTGAAAGATGCGTTACTATTAACCGAGATAGTCTTGGGAATAAATGTGGAATTAAATTGTTGACAGTAAATATTAAAAAAAACATTATAAAGATGATTAAGATCATCATTAATAGATGGAAATGGTAATTTATCAATGAGTTTACCTTTAAAAGCTTCCAAGCGACGTGCTGTTTTGGGGTTAACAGAGATATCCTTTTTAGCCACTTTGTTGTTTCGGTTTTGGATAGTAATCCTTTGCCCACAATGATCAGAATCAAGTAAATTTATAATTTCTTTGTGGCTTGGTATAATATCTGTATAAATATTATCTAGACATGTGGCACTAGTAGAGGTTATTCTTGTGGGCTCCAAAAACAGGTTTACAAGATTGTATGACTGAAACAGACTTATTATTTTACTACAAGAACCTGAGTTCTCTAACAAATTAACATTAAAATCACCACAAGTGATAATGGACTTGTTTGAGTTACAAATCTTGTGCAACACTTCATCCATTACCTTTTCAAAGCAGTCATACAATCCTGAAGGGGGTCTGTACACACTTAATACAATAAACTGCTCCAATTCTATACAGGCTATTTCAACAGTCCGCTCAACAGATAGACTCACAATATCCTTACGGTCTTTAAACTTAAGCTGGTTACTTACTAAAATTAATGAGCCACCGTGTATAGCATTTACTCTGCTGAACGAACTACCAACCTGGTGATTATTAAAATTTAACAAGAACTGGTGGCTTTTAAGCCAATGTTCTGTTATACAAAGAATATCAATACTCTTAAAATTCATAAATAATTCTACTTCTAAATCTTTGTTCAGAAATCCTTGAATATTTTGATGCACCAGGTTGATACTATTGAATGATTTTAAACTTTTATTTGATTTATTTTTGCAATTCTGTACATTATTGCTAGAGGTTGACTCTATTGTCCGTCCTAATTTCTAATTTAAATTATTTTTAATGTCAATTTTTGTTACCAAATTATTGGCTGAATTATTTAACATGTCATCGCATTGCTCAATAGAAGCAAATTGTTTAGCCAAATTCTTGGCTGTAATAGAAAAATAATAAGATAGCGACACAGCTATCTGTCTTTTACAGTATTTAGAAAGATAGTACCTATCCATAAAAAATCTATCCTTTGTCAAATAAAAATGATTACCAACATAATTGATAGTGTCAATTAATTGAAATAAATTATTATTATAAGTCAAATTATGCAATGCAATATTCTACTACTTTGTCGGGGTGATTAATATGCATACCCATGCTAAATAACAGCTTTCTAGTAAAAAGAATCTCTGAGCTAAGCTGGAGACAGACAGACAGGACATGGCGAAACTATAAGGGTTCCTAGTTGACTACGGAACCCTAAAAAGCCTCAGACGCTCGTATACCCATGCCAAATAACAGCTTTCTAGTAAAAATAATCTCTGAGCTAAGCTGGAGACAGACAGACGGACATGGCGAAACTATAAGGGTTCCTTGTTGACTACGGAACCCTAAAAAGCCTCAGACGCTCTTTGATTTTTATTTTTTAATTTCTCGGCTGGAATTTTATTGGTATCAGGAGATTAACTTGGTAGTACATTAAATTATTCTGATAAATTCGTTTTCATCGATCTCTACGTAATTTTCTTTTGAAAACAAGTCGCTTGTGAGTTTTCATTTAATTTAAAACACAGAATTGCAAGCCTGATTCACGTTAATTATTTACCTACAAAAACAAGTTCCAAACATAAATTAAGCCATATTAAAATGCTCATTTCACGTCGTATACCCGTAATTTAGATTGTCGAAGTTGATAGTCACGAGGGAAAATCCGAAGGAAAATGCGCAGCCATAAATTAAATACTCACCTATCTCATAAACACTAAGTTTTGTAATTACAGTACTAACATGCGAAATTGCAAAAAAAAAAACAGAACAAACTGTTTAGCGTGTTCACACTAACAAAACGAACTTTTATGGTGAATGTTGTTGTTTAGTAGAGGTTACCCTAACATAAATCTTTGCTTCAGTGAATCGTAAATGATCGACCATTATGAATTTACCAGATTACGAACTTTTAGCCTTTAGTTTAATAATGGTCGATCATTTTCTTTGCAATTTCTTTCAATGTAGTGTCAGTGGCCGACCATTGGAAAGTCATAATGACGCCATTATAATAGTAGATTACCAAACTTGTCAAAATCAACAATTATGAAATCAATGATCGACCATTCTGACACTATTGTAATAGCAGACTTGAGACCCTGTTAGTGACCTGCAAATTCCAAAAAACGTAATAAAATTTGAATTTCGCGGGCTACCTTAGCGCATCCCCCTTAAAGAGTATTTTCCTTAGGTAAACGTGCCCTGCAAAGATATAAATATGTCTAGATAGACAGTCAAAGCTTTGAACTCGTCGATAACACTAGAATAACACAATGACATGGCGTGAGTGTAAGTCGTAGCTGTCACACACACCAGTGTAACAAAGTTGGCCTGTTTGTTTTAGTTTTTTTGCAGCGGGACACCCTTATAACTTTATCTTTCTTAATATTTACAATAATTCTTCTGTACGTGTGTTTGTCACCTAACTCCTCCTAAACGGCTGGACCGATTTGGTTGAAATTTTGTATTTATATTTCAATGGGTTCCTGGATGGTTTGAAAACACTATTGGACCCGGTAGGTGGCGCTGCTGTCGGTATACGGCGGTACGAAGTTCGGTGGTTAGCTAGTAGACATATAAATAATCAAGTGCTTTATTAGGCACCAATACTTATAATGTCAAATTAATAAGGAAATAAAAATACATATTACGCTACTGAAACTTTATGAAAAATGATCTTGCTCTTTTTATTGGTATTTGTGTGGTTCATCGGAGGGGCTTGTGGCTAAGTAATAAAAGCCGCATGGGTCGACCGATCAAGCTACGCTTGCCGTGGTGGTCCGTGGAACTTTACGTACCAAGATTCATCCGTGCCTTGGAAAGCACGTTAAGCTGTTGGTCCCGGCTGTCATTTGTACATCTTTGACAGTTGTTACGGGTCGTCAGAACCAGTCAGAAAACCAGTCTTATTAAGGGATATCTATCGTGTTACCCAGTAACTGGGTTGTGGAGTCAGATGGGCAGTCGCTCCATGTAAAATACTGGTATTTAGCTGCATCCGGATAGAATGGAATCCGATCCCAACATAGCTGGGGGTAAAGGCTACGCGGATGATGTGTGTTTCATCGGTTTAAAAAAAAATGAACCTTGTATCGCAATAATAACTTAAAGTAGCATTTCAATTGGGAAACAAAGCGAAATTTTATTTAAAACCCTTGGGCAACGTCACGAAAATGACAGGGGACGAACTTCCCCTTTGAAATCATTCGCCATTTTACTGCATGACTAGCCATTTAAAGTATGCTATGCTTATTAAACATGTATGTTTACTCGCATAATAGCCAATAATCGTAAAAATGTCTTGTTCGACATGTTATTAATTATGTATGAGTTGTTAACACTTGGCTTGGCTTTTCTTACAGGATTCGCATGTGTGGCCTTGGTTTTCTTAGTGGAACATATGGGTGCTTTAATTCAAGCAGGGAAAAGCCTGGCTGGAATTACTGCAGGCAGTCTGTTGGGGCTATTCTCAATGGGCCTGTTCCTACCCTGGATTAATTCAACGGTAAACTGTATACATACCTATATATAAAATCGAAAAGTACATATTTATACCTGTCACAATAGTATGTAGGTATGATCCAAATCAGTGGTTATTTTGTACGTGTTGACCTCAGTATTTTTATTGGGCTTAAATATTAGGCCCAGCATGTGGAGCAAATTGTTTAAAAAATATTATTCAGAGTAGCCGTGAAAGTTAAAGATTTATAGCAAGAGCTGCGAGAAATATCTTAATTGAGACACAAAAGTACAGATTAGAATGCGGTTTCGCAATATGTGGTAATAATCCCTGATGCTGAATCAGGGACCTAATGTATTTTTCTCAAACATGCTTGGAAATTTGAGCATTATTTTGACAACCTTCTTCGAGATAAATTGAAATTGCAGTACTGGCCGAATACATGCGACCAGCGACCACCGAAAGTTGTATAAAATCCATATCTGTTTAGCGGCTTTTTTTTTTCTTTTTGGCTTCGCACGGTTTGTGCATTTAGCCAGTGTCATGTAAAATTAGGTAACAAGTACAAAGTTATAATAATTATGAAATGAACTCCACTCAATGTATGATAAAGATGATTGATGATATCCCGCCCCGCTCCCCTTGAGTTTAAGTAAAGACGCGGCACTTTACTGAAACCTCGCGCGGACTTCTTGAGAGAACTTAAAGTGATGTTGCACTGTTTTGTTTCATTTGCCTACATTAATGCAGGCTCACGAACACTTAATGGTTAATAATCCACCACTATTACACATTAATATTCGGCTAAACACAAATTTCAGAAAATAAAACAAAACTGCTAACATGACGCATTCCCGCCAAGAAGTCGTTTAGCGGCTTTAAATTACATAGTAAACTCATATCTATCGCGTAATTTAAAAATGGAACGATCTTTTACTCCGAAACCATGCCAACCAAGGAGGTAACAGCTTATCAAAGGTTTTATTTAAATTTCGAACTGTATTGCAATTAGAAAGATGCTTATTGAAAAAAAACAAATGAACATAATTTGGCGCGTGAAATATTATCGTTGTTCGTCATTGAACCTGGAATTTAGTAATAATTTACTTAGTTTGAATTTCCGCGCATTATTTGAGAAAAGCAATATACAAGCCTTGACCGCAACCAGGCATTTATGGACTCACGTATGAGTGCCTCGGTTTCGTCTCGGCCCACATTTTCACGGTCGTCCGTCAACGCCCCTTTTGCAGGCCGCTGCAGTAATGTACTATTTTTCCAATAGTCCTAACTTACCTACTTCTTCTTTTGTTTTTGTCACACAGGGTGCACTGACAGGAGGACTGACATCAACGATGCTGGTAGGATGGATCTCACTGGGGACTCAAGCAGCGATGATGAGAGGAGATATAGTGGTCACTCCCAAACCCGTGTCGGTGGCAGGTTGTCCCGACAACACGACCTTGCCAACCATATCGACGACACTAAGTAGCGTCGAATTCGACAGGTGATGGTATTTTTCAAATTATAAGCATGTATACTGTAACCATTCATTTTAAATAAACCAATTACAGGCACTTTTGAATTGTCAAGGGGTCGGTCAGTGCTAAAGATGAAGCTAGTTGCATGTTGTATAAGATGGAAATCACTTGTTACATGTAATTAATAGGGGCAGAATAATTTACTTCTGTTTCGGTGCTCCCCCAAGTCAGTACCTACTGATTGTTCTCTCAATCTGCACCATTATTTTTCTGAAATTAACCATAACAAGGTGATTAGCTTTTTGTGACGATTTCTTCAAAAGAATCCGCAGAACCAATTACTTTTTACCCGATTTCGAAATCAGTTTACCTGAAATCGACGTCAGAAGAACGTTCAATAGTATTAGTAGCATAATAATTTCTATTTCCTTAGCTGTCGTAGGTCATGTTATATTTTTAGTGCGGATTCATAAACAGGCTACTCAACAGGTCGGGAACATTCTTCATGTACAGACTGAGCTACTTGTATTACACTCTGGTCGGTATGACTGTGTGCATCATCGTGGGCTCCATCGTCTCATATTTCACCGAGCCCAATGATCCCGCTATGGTAAGTGGTTTTAAACGTTTTGGAACAAGCCATTTTGTTAAGAATTGTTGTTGGCACGCCTACGGGTTTGCTAAAAATAAATTTTACACGTTAAGTTCTGGCGTAGCTGGGTCAAGTTCGGGTGGTTCGTTATTGATTTCTTTGGTGTCATGTTTTTGATAATGTGCTACGATTTTATTATAAAAATTCTTTATTTGCTGTCTTTATTTGTATCATATTATATCATTGACAAACAAGTGCGTTGTACAGGTTGCGTCGTTAAAGTTATTTGGGATGACTAGCAAACTATTGGAAAATACATCTGCATGCTTCTAAAACTCAGGGCAATCCGTTTGTCATGGCAGGCATATTGTCAAGGCAACGGTTGTTAATGTAAAATAAAAGTAACCCTAACTTAATTTGTGCAAGTACCTACAAAGGCAGGTAGTCACCTTAAAAACGTCTCAATAATTCAACAGCACCTGGTAAATGTAGACCCAGATCTCATTCCTTACAAAATATGGAGACCTATATAGTCTATTTGAATAGTCAGGTCCAGAGTACCTACACGAATGCTCCATTCATTCAAAACCAAGCCAATAAAGACCAACGACTTCAAATCAACTCGACCTACCAACCCGCATATAAAATACGTTATATCTATTGCATGTTCCGCCGGCCGCGGTGACGTGCCTATAAAGATGTTACGTGCAAGATTGCCATCCGTCCCTTGAGAGCCGATTAGCCAAATTGGTGGTCAAGGCGTGTGAACAGATTGGCTATTAGGGTTATTTGGGTCACTGTTCAGGTGCATCGGGACTTGCTGACGCCGATCGTGCACCGCTGGCTGCCCGCGCAGGACCCGCACTGCCGCCGCCCGCGCCTGACTCAGCATGACATCGAGCTGCACGCGAGGGAGCTCGACCAGTTGAGGGCGCATTCTTCTTACGATGTATGTAGTCCTGGTATATCAATATATAAGCTACTTATGTATGTTTTATATCTGAACAGACAGCTGTACTGCTGGGCAGTTTGTTGCGCCACTTCTTCTTCCCAGCTAAAGCACTAGGAAGTGGTGAAGGGTGGGCGTTTTTGGGGGACTGTCTTATCTAATTTTTGACGTTCGAAAAGTGCTGATTCTCAGCCTAGTTTGAATAAATGACTTTTGATTTTGATTTTTGACTATATAAATGCTTTATATAATTATTTGTACTGTGGTGGATATTGGTAGTCATCATGGCGTGCGATGGGAAAGGCCTACGTATGGCTCAACAGTGAACTGCTATAGGCTGATGATTATGTTGAATACTTTCCCAGCAGTAGCAGCATGTGTAATTCAGTTCCACAGTCGAAAACCTATATAACTGTTAACTTTTATTTGGTGCTGGTTTAGCAAACAATAGACGGAGTCCTTTTACAATTGAAATGATCACGGCCTAACTATCAGATACAGCCTCAACATGCACTTATTTGGTGCAGTGCCAACGACTAGCTTCAAGGTTCGATTAATAAATCCTACATCTATTGAAAACGCTGTGATTTGCTGGAGTCGTTTTCTTTGCTACCGTTCGTTATTTCTCCTGACAAAGTTTATTTTGGTATATTATGTATGTATGTATCTATTTGTCTATGTATTTGTATTTATGCTTGTATTTTATAGTTATTTCTGAGCTATCTATCCCGTACGTTGCACCTGCCATGTTTTGTCTCTGCATCACCCTAAGGTTGACTGGTAGAAAATGCCTCAAGCATTTAGTCCGCCTTTGTACAGTGTAGCTTTTACTTGTGCATAAAGTTTTAATAAATAAATAAAACAGGATCTGCCACTCAGGGGCGAGCACTTTTTGACACAGGGCCCCTTTACGACTAGCTGCTGTTACTATATCTGAAATTTGTGTAACTGACCTGACATAATTAAATGCAATGATCTACCAATCAACCTAGATGAAGACTGTGATATTTTTACTAAATGATTCTTGATTTTGTTTCAGAAAATGGGCGACAGTCCTTTAATTGCGAGAAAGATTAATAACAATGTTGACGATAACTACTGATCATAATTTGTCTAGTTAAGTTTAATTGATACTTAGATAAAGATTAAAACCAATTAATACTCAATTTTGAATTTGTATTATTTCTGTACCTCAACATTCATTAGTTCCTGATCATTTACTTTAGATTTATACTAATACTAGCTGCGCCCCGCGGTTTCACCCGCGTACTTCTCGATCCCGTGGGAATATCGGGATAAAAAATAGCCTATGTCTCAATCCAGGGTGTCAGCTACCTCCATACAGAATTTTATCAAAATTGGTCCAGCCATTTGAGCGTGAAGAAGTAACAAACATACACACACACACACACACACACTCACAAACTTTCGCCTTTATAACATTAGTGTGATACCATGAGAGAAGTTAATGATGGGAACTCATCTGTACATAGTATAAAATAAAGTCACTTTTCGTGGTAACTAAACTACGCAATCGATTTTGATGCGGTTTATGTGTACATATAATTACATACATAAATAACATCACGCCTGTAATCCCCGAAGGGTTAGGCAGAGGTACACCCACGTTTCGCCAGTTACGTTTATGTCCCAAGTAATTGGGGGCGAGCCTATTGCCATCAACCGGCCACGGATTCAGACTCTGGGCTGCTACTGAGACATTCCTGGTGGAAATACCCAATAACACTTTGCCCGACCTGGGAATTTAATCAAACCCGGACCCCGTGGTCAGCAGGAGCGCATGCGACCACTAGACGAATGGCAGTCAAAACCTCCTAGCCTCCTAAACCTATAATTAATACGATCAATTTAAATGCACAAAGACATCTCGAAGTATTGTCAAGTCGTCAAAAGCTTGCGACGCACGGGCGAGTCGCAAATTCTATAAAAGTAGATACATTTTGCAAGTACGGGCTACACTACATAGGGTTGCCAGTACCAACGTCATTCGACGAGTATCGATCGGCCGCCGAGTGCAAGTTTCAATTAAAAGCTGCGCAGTAGGTACTCCAGACGAAGTACTTTATTAAATTTTTGATTTAATTATTAAGCAGTTAGCCATTTCAAGATGCGTCCTGAAAAGGCCTTGAACTGGAAGGTCTCCATACCATCTAAATAAAAAACCGGCCAAGTGCGAGTCGGACTCGCGCACGAAGGGTTCCGTACCATTATCTATAATAAAACAAGTGCGAGTCAGACTCGCGCACGAAGGGTTCCGTACCATTATCTATAAAAATGGCAAAAAATCACGTTTGTTGTATGGGAGCCCCCCTTAAATTTTTGTTTTATTTTAATTTAATTATTTATTTTTAAAGCAAATATATAACTACATATTCTGTGAATATGTCAAGCGTCTACCTGTTGCCGTTATCAATATCGAGCAAAAAAATCACGTTTGTTGTATGGGAGCCCCCTTAAATATTAATTTTATTCTATTGTTTAGTATTTGTTGTTGTAGCGGCAACAGAAATACATCACCTGTGAAAATTTCAACTGTCTAACTATCACGGTTCATGAGATACAGTCTGGTGACAGACGGACAGACAGACAGACAGACAGACAGACGGCGGAGACTTAGTAATAGGGTTCCCGTTTTACTCTTTGGGTACGGAACCCTAAAAATGGCAAAAAAATCACGTTTGTTGTATAGGAGGCTCCCTTAAATATTTGTTTTATTTTAATTTAATTATTTATTTTTAAATTGAATATATAACTAAATATTCTGTGAATATTTCAAGCGTCTACCTGTTGCCGTTATCAATATCGAGCAAAAACGAGCAAAAAAATCACGCGAGTCGGACTCGCGCACGAAGGGTTCCGTACCATTATCTATAATAAAACAAGTGCGAGTCAGACTCGCGCACGAAGGGTTCCGTGCCATTATCTATAAAAATGGCAAAAAAATCACGTTTGTTGTATGGGAGTCCCCCTTAAATATTTGTTTTATTCTGTTTTTTAGTATTTGTTGTTATAGCGGCAACAGAAATACATCATCTGTGAAAATTTCAACTATCTAACTATTACGGTTCATGAGATACAGCCTGGTGACAGACGGACAGACAGACAGACGGCGGAGCCTTAGTAATAGGGTTCCCGTTTTACCCTTTGGGTACGGAACCCTAAAAACTAAATATTATGATCAAAATAGTTGCGGAAACATCGTAGGTAGGTACATCAGATGGTAAATCTTAGTCACGCATTTGGTTTCCGAACCAAGGAATTGTTTGCAGTCGGTTTTAGGTTCGTGACCAATAAATTACGTATCCTTTCAAATAAATATTATCTTATAAAGATGAACCTAAGTTATCCCGACCGAAACAGGCTTGGTTTAAAAAATATCAAGTACTCGTAGCACTAAAATGTTAATGCAGAAAGTACTAATAACTATAGTAATTAAGTGTGAAGGTTCTAAGCGGCTTGTCAAAACGAACCAAGAGCGCGCATGCCTAGTAGATAGTCCGGTACCCGGAAAAAAGCTGGATGGCCCTTTTCAACTGGTTCTACACAAAATATATAAATAAATATATTTTCATAAGTGCCCATGTAGGTTTATGTGAAACTAGCTGCGCCCCGCGGTTTCATCCGCGTAAGTCTCGATCCCGTGGGAATATCAGGATAAAATGTAGCCTATGTCTTAATCCAGAGTGTCAGCTACCTCCATACAAAATTTTATCAAAATTGGTCCAGCCGTTTGAGCGTGAAGAAGTAACAAACATACACACACACACACTCACAAGCTTTAGCCTTTATAATATTAGTGTAAAAAATATTTTGATGTAAAAAAAAGACAAGTAGGTATAACATACACCATTTGCAGAATACAACAATCAATAAAATATATACATAATAACTTTTACTTAGTAAAATGTCTTATTATAAAGTCCGATAATATCATCGACCAGAATGAACTTCTGGTTCTCAGCAACTGACGTCTTTTCTATAAAAAAAACAGACAACCTTGTTCAAGTCAAAAATTAAATATAGAAAATTGTTGGCCAGCTAGAAAAGGTAAACTAATAGGTTTAAACCGGAATGGTAACGCTGCACTTTGTAAATTATAGATTTATTTGTATTTAAACAGATAAGAATAGTTTCATTGTTTTCGGGCTTATCGTAATATTTTACAATGTAATGTAAATGTAAGCAAAAATATTAATGATACGAGTCGCTGAATGCTTTAGTGGGATTTGATGAATATCTTACCTGCGCTAAAGCATTCTTCATGAGTTTACAAATTTGCCCAAAATTCTATTGTCATGTGTAAGCGTAGCATAAGCACTTCTATCTCCACTCTACAAAGAATAAATATTAAAAAAAAAAAACGCCTTTCTCCCATAGCGGTAGGCAGAAACTACAGAACGTCACCTGCTACGATTCTTACTCAGTTAGGTACTCCTTTTGCTTCGTTACGTATCTTTTCTTAATTTTCGACATCGTGCCTCGCCGTGGTATTTTGTCTTTCGTTTTTTTCCGTATAAAGGGTGGTCATGCTACGCGTGCTGCTATTATTTGTTACCTTAGGCAGTTCCTTGACCACGTCTAACATCTGACTCCAAATCGGAGACCACGAAAAGCTTCCTGACAAGCTTCAGCATTAGATCAGGGTTTCATGCCGTTAGATAATAAGTAATACTACCGCAAGTAAACGTATTTTCTTTCTTTCTTTCTTTCTATTTACAAATAGTTGTGTGTACGATTAAAAAATATTGTAAGTTCGCTATGCAATTTAGCTAAAACACAGCCTCCCATCAGTCCTCCAGGACATTTCATTCAAATGAATCAGTACGTACAGGATTTATTACATCCAGCCCCTTCTTGTGGTCCACAAACTGGCCGTGGCCGCTAATAAACACAATAAAAGAAATAAAAATCTATTGATATATTTAATTAGTTTAAGAAAGTTACATTACATCGTATATTATGTATTTACATCAACTTATCTGTATCGAGATTACTGATAGAGAGAGAACGTTGATTGTAGATGGTGCTTCGTACCAAACACTCAATATACCTAAATTACTATTAAAGTAGAAGCGCATTCGACACAAAGTAGGGCAAAAAAAATAATCATTCTTCAACTCGATGCTTTACTTTATTGAGATTCCTGTACTAAGACAACGGATTTTGAAGGCAACATATACCTATTAGCAGACTGCTCGTGGTATAAATAAAGTGAAGGTTTACTAAAATTAATGTTAATATATTCGCATTTTGCCCTGGTTTTCCTATCAAATGATATATAATACACTACTAGACATATAATAATACTGTTCGGACTACAGCAACTACTCAAGTGGATAGTAATGCTTGTCACATGGTTGAAGTATACTTCAAAACTATCTTTTATTTAATCTACATCGAATAGCAACGGAAGCTACATTGTATCAAGAAAGATTCCACCTTGCGCAAACATGCGTATTCTCATATCTTCTAAATTACATAAATAACATTAAATAAGAACTCAACTAATGAAAATGGCGCTTGCTCTCTGGTGTTCATCAAAGAAATTGTGTAGGTAATAGAGACATGATCGGAGAGTTTTTGTAAATAAAAATGTAACCGAATGCTTATAAAGTACACACATGTTCAGCACACATGAGCATGAAACAGTTGCAAGAGACATCACGACTACCATTTTTACACTTCGTCTTGTCAATATGTCCAGAACACTCAGCTAGCTTAAGACTTTAGTTCACTTCTCTTGCACGTGCGCACGTTGACCGGGAAGAATACGTTCAGTTCGATAAGCGTGGCGAGGACCAGGAACATCGCGTACATGGCGAGACAGGCGCGCCCCACCGCCGCATCCAGCTTGAACTTGTTGAACCAGAACGTCAAGTACAGCAGCAGCAGCGTCGACAGCAACGAAATGGCGGAGTACTCCAGCCCCATGGAGTTGATCTTCACCTGTTAACATTTAACTGTATTTATCCCGACCGTCCCCACGAAAATCACGAAAAAAAGTTAAGTCGCTGGGCAAATTACATTTCAGTGTCGCAATTTCGCAGTGCTAGAGCATTTCTTAGTTTAAGTTACAAGCTCCATTCGCAATATGCAAATGAGTAATAATTTATGTAATGTGTCCAAATTGTGCAGGTATTGTAAAATTAACCTTATGTATGTATTTCGTTTTATCGCAGGCGAATGAGATAATAATATTGATGTATTAAAATAGTGGTTTTCTAACCCAGTAGTGACCCGGCTCGGCTGGAGTGAGCGATGCCTTGATGAGCCACGGTAGCCCGAGGCATAGCAGGATGTCAAACGTGTTCGATCCGATCGAATTGCTGATACCCATAGATCCATGGCCTGTGTTTCAGAAACAGTATATTAAATAAAATATGAACATACATAAGTTAGTGAATTCTTAATTATATTGAGCAGTCAATATTCTCGAGGAACAAGAACACAGAACGAAAAATAAATCCAGAAGATCGTAGAAGACCAGCCATGGAACACAAAACACAAAATTATAAAATGCACTGCACCTTGTTTTGCTACTATTACACTGGATACAGCTTCCGGCACTGATGTACCGGCAGCAAGGAAAGTAATGCCCATCACCGAGTCCGGTATCATTAATGTGTCCCCTGTAATGTAAAAATGTAGTGAAATCATAAATGAGATTCGGAAAAACTTCATATATGTCACGTTCAAATGCTGGTCTTACCAATAATAGTGATCATCCAGGCTACGATGTAAGACAACGATCCTATCCAGACAATGCACATCATGAACGTCAGAGGGAACCAGTTCTTGAACCGAGGCTTTTCACAGTCTGGGATGGTGAATAAAAACACTAGGTGGATAGGCCATGTCACTATCCAGGTACTCTGTAAGAAGACGTAGCACATAGACCATTAAGTTTTACAATAGTTTAAGCACTTTATCTGTTTCAAAAGTTACCTTAGTAAGCCAGCTTCTACCAGAAGGCCATTTCCATAGAGAGTGCACATATTTATCCTCTGCTTCTTTGTTATTCTCATCAACGTTCGCTACAGCTGCATCCTCCTCAGGATTTGCTATTTCCACGTCAATGGCCTTGCTTTCAATATCAATACAGGTATTTTTAGCTCTGTCGCCGTCAGCGGCTGGTAAGTTCACAGAATTGGTTGTGTCATTTTCACTATTTTTTTCATTTTTATCTGGGTAAAGAGATAACGCACTTTTTATATTCCCATTGTGTTGGTGGCGATCCACAGACAAATCATTTTTGTTTACGGGTGAAGATTGTTTAGCATCTTTAAGTTCTGGAAAGTTAAATAATAGCACAAGAGATATCTTATTGCTGTCAATGGTGTCAATAATATTAAAAATCTTCTAAAAAAAGTTACTTTACGCACCATTTTCAGCAGCGACAGTGTTATCCTGCTTTTCATTTTTCTTCAACATGTCCGACACACAGTTCCAATTACCTGTGTAACAACACATTTCTGTGATAAAATTACGCATGAATCATTTTTATTTGGTTCATCACTTTATGAAATACCAACCTTTTGCAAAATTTTGAATAGATTTGTCGTAGTACATGATACAGATGTAGACTCCGTACAGCATGACTAGAAGTAATGCCTCATACCACTGAACGTACTCATCGTGCATTATACAAATTAGTATAGATACTGTGATTCCGTAGGCCAGGCAGTCTCTAGTCAGTGGCCACCAGTCTAAGGGCACAACCTGGAAGCAATTACACATCATTTAATGACACCATTCCATGATTTTTATAAATGTGGGTTTCATGGAATATAGATACCATTCCTGCGCCGATGCCGCAACATGCAGCGACGGCGAGGATGTTGAAGACCGCTGAGCCCACAATGGTGCCCACCCCGATGTCACCCTCCGTGATGAAGGTGCCGATGACGTTGACGAACAGCTCAGGAGCCGACGTAGCGGCCGCCATAAAAGTGGCACCAGCCACATCGTTCGTCATGTTTAGTGCTGTAACAGTGATAAACGAAAATATTTGTTTTCAATAATCTTATCGAAAATCACCTGCGTAAGTCAAAGTTTCTGTCCTAACACTGTTACTCCAAAGGATTATAAAGCAATACCTACCTAGTCAGAAATGAAGATTACCAAATATTTTGAAAATAACTGTCACGTGTGGGCTATAAATGTTAACAAAGCTGTTGGGAAAGGATCCTTACGATGTCACCATCATTTCGTTAACGTAAATCAATGTAATTATATAATTAGTAAAAATTATGTAAGTTGTTAGAATATTTTCAGCTGTAAACATGATTCAAAATAAATTTCGAATGTCGTCAGAGCAAGTTTCGAAAGCCAGCCTTTTGACGAAATTCTTTCAGTAAGTCTAAAAATAACAATAATTGAATAACTAAATCGCAAATAAAGAAATTGTAAATAATGTCATGGCAATCAACCCCACAAAGCACTATTTCTCATCAGGGTCCTGATAGGTTTTATTAAAAAGCAAGTACAATTAGAACAGCAACCCTAAGCCTGTTTCCAGTGAGGCGATTGATAAACGTGCCTTCCGCGAGTTCAAAGTGACTACGTGGCGTGTTCTCCGCTTTTTCACTCGCTTGTATAAATCTCTCTTGTACACTCACGGCAATCGTTGTCGTTACGCAAACGCGACAAACACGTTACATACACGTGATGTGTTAAACAATCGCCTCGCTGGAAAAACGCTCGCAAATCGCCAGTGTGATGAGGCCCTTACATATATTCTGAAGGGGGCACGTACCATGGCATATTTTTTCAACCGCGGGCACGAAGAACTTGTCGCACACGACGGCGAGAGCCAGGAACAGGTAAATGGAGATGAAGGCATGGAGGACGATAGCCCCGTGCTGCCTCTGCAGCTCCGTGAACACACCCGCCGGAAAGTCGTCAATGGCCGGCGGCGTACAGTTGCGGAGGTGGCCCTCTGAAACTGAAGGACAACTGTTAGATATTAGAATTACAAAACCATGAGCTAAGTCTTTTTTAAACTGAGCACAATCTACAACGACCTGCTCAATAGGAGTGGGTATTTGTGGATTCTGCTTAGTTTCACCGGAATAATAAGGCCTGCAAGATGTCCAGCATGAATCTCGATAAAAAGATAGATTTCACATTAATCTCTATTTTTTTAGATCTGATAGGTACCTAATTAGCATACTGGAATCAACGAACCAGGTTAAGACTCGTTAAAAAAGACATAATATCTAACATGGTCAGTACCTATTAATAATAAATAAATAATATTGAAAATAGGTACATACAGTTCTGTTGTTGAATCTGAAACTGCTAATGGGAGCCTAATCTTGGATTCAAGAACTTACCAAATGGGATGATTTTGACAGCCATTTTGATAATTTTGTACGAGTAAGCGTCCATCTTGGAAATATTGGTAAGTTTAACGTACACAAACTTTGCCAGTTATTGGAATAAAATTAATACGTACAGTTCTGATGTTCAATCTGGAACTTGTTATGGCCGCCTAGTGTAGGAATCAAGGACAGATAAAATTAAATCCATAATTTTGCCAACTATCTCTATTCTTGGTATACTTGGTAATCGGTACCTTTAGTTTGTTATTCACTGAGATGAATATGGATATGTAGGTATGAACGTACAGTTTCTGAACCATATAGAGCAGGTACCATTAACTATGGGCAAAATCACTGCATTATTCTATCTAACCTATTGAGATCTGGCTAAATCTACGAAGAGAGAGAGACCTTTCCTCATATTTTCCCTAGTTATCAGTCAATAACGAGCCAAAAATAGTCTAATGAAGTTGCAGAGGCAAGGAAAATCTATTGAAAAGTAAAATGGATACGCGACTCTTCTGGATTATGTGGAAAACGTTATCAAATCAATCTAAAAGCATATCCATCGAAAACCTTGAATTAAAACAACCTTGCGGTAAAAAAAACCATGAAAAACGTTATAATATATAGAAAAAATGATCTTCATCTACGAACCTCTTGCTATCAACCAATTCACAATTCTTTATAGCATTCCATAATGTTACTAAAACAGGTGGTAGGCTTAAAATTAAAGTCACAATTATGGACCCTGTCGGGCACAGCATAGTAGGAGAGAGGAGGAAGAGCGCTTATTTGTGTTTATATTATTAAGGTATTCTTGTAATTGTATTTTTATTTTATGACTACTTTTTTCTTCTTCTAATATTGAATTTATTCATGCACCTATTTAGTAAATTTTTTGATTTAAGTTTTACTACTTAAATCAAAAAATTTAGTCCCCGCTTGAGTAAGTAGGTATTTTTGATGTTATACCTTTATGGTTTTAGTTAGTTATTCCTGTTGCTATCAGTATTTGTTTAAACTATAATATTTGGATATTATAAATTAATTACTAAATTATTGCACGATTATTTATTAATTATTGACTAGAATTTATTATTGATTGAAAATAAGTTATTGCATTGTTTATTTATTAAATAATTCCAATCTGGTTATTGAAGTATTTATATTAATTGGCTTATTTGTTTAAATATGTTTTTAACGTGTAGTTTTAAATTTAAATGTCTAAAAATTATTTTATACAATTATTTTTTACATTTTTTTTTTTTAATTTTTTTATATATTATTTTATAGCTTTTGTCCAATAGAAAGAGATTTAATTTATTAATAAAATTGTTATCTTTTTTTTTTATGGTTTCTGGTAACGTGTTGTATATTTTTATAGACGTGATGACAAAGGTACTGGGGCCCAAGTCTGCTATTTTTATAAATTCAGTCATTCCAACACGATCCCATTGTCATTTTGCTAAAAGTTCGTAATCTGGTAAATTCATAATGGTCGATCATTGGTCGGTCAATGTTCTCGTAATATAATTGTGTTATTATAATGGCATTATCGTATTGCCATTATTATAAAACCCATTAGTAGAAAAGTCATTCATTTGTCATTATGTACGAGACTACCAATATATGCAATTTCTTTCAATGTAGTGTCAGTGGCCAATCATTGGAAAGTCATAATGACGCCATTATAATAGTAGATTACCAAACTTGTCAAAATCAACAATTATGAAATCAATGATCGACCATTCTGACACTATTGTAATAGCAGACTTGAGGCCCTGGAGGAGTACATTTTTGACAACACGACCAGACTACTGGACGGAAAACGGGACTTACTTCATAGCATCCCTCCCTGCTTCTCCCGCACCCTTATTGGTTGATTTTTATTACTAGAGCAATAACAGACAGCGTTAGTTATTTCTTACTGTTTATCCTTCCAGCATCTTCATCTTACGAGATAACAAGTTTTGATTGGTTGATTGGCAGTTACCTAAATTGTGCCGACTTACGTCTAATAACTGCCAGGGCTTATTTGTAATCTTTTAACCTTATATTTTGAATTGTTTTAATTTGTTTTTTTTTACATTGTTCTCACATAAAGAAGCGACAAGAATAATGTACCCAGGATTTTGTAATATCTTCATTTAAAAGAGTGGCCTTGTAGTTTCTTGCATGTTCTTCTTCATAGAGATCTACGTTTTGGAATGGGCAAATAGCTTCACCTTTCTGACTAACTGACCGACTCTTCGCCAGTTTGAGGCAGCTTTATATCTCAAATATCTCGTCATAATCATTTAATTAATTCAAAAAATTCTTCTGTTTTTGAAAATTTATATTTCTCATCATTTTAAATCTGAGACAGTTAAAATGAATGTTAGCTCGAGCTGCCCCTAAAGCATCAGTTTCAATATTCGGTATTAAGTCGGCAATAATACGCATTTCCCTCAAAAATCCCATTTTCTCTTTTTTCAAGTATTTAATTATCTAATTTTAACTCTATTATTAAACTTTGGGTCTCATGTCCTATCCAATCCATCGATATGAAAGAAAATAATCTATATTTTGGAGGTAAGTAGAAACTGGCCAAAATGTGTATCCTTATAAAAATTGATCAATATTTTCATAGTCAAATATAAATTTTATGTACACACGAGATTTAGGAAGTAATTGAGTTAAAAAAATAATACTATAAACTTGTCCATGTAAGGCAACTTTTGACTTTTTCTTAACCCAACACTTAAGGGGGATGCGCTAAGGTAACCCGCGGAATTCTAATTTTCACCTGCAAATTGCAAAAAACTTAAGAAAATTTGAATTTCGTAGGCTACCTTAGCGCATCTCCCTTAACTATAAATATTTTAGCAATATCTGTTTACCAAACCAATAATCTTATTTGTTTTTATTAATTGGTGTAAAATAATGATGAAACTCGGAGTTTCAGCCCTAATCTAAAATAGATACGATGTAGCCTGTAATCATAAAATTAGGTCCGAAATAGAATATAGTACACTATTTGCTAACCGTACGCTTTAATTGTATTGCGTAGACCGGGAAATTAACCAACAATTTTATTTTAATTTACCAAAACTGCCGCTTTAATACAGTGCCTTATAAAACTCTTTTTACAAGAATTAAATCATTAAATGTAAAAAGAGTTTTTTATGGCTCTCTCTAAAAGCGGCCGTTTTAGTAAATTAAAAATTACAAATGCATGTTCCATAAGTTTGGCAGTTAAACCTGTAAACTAAATAAAAATGAGTCATAGCAAATATAATTTAAACGGGTAATTAAATAAATATCAAGCAGTAAAATGGACTAACAGGAAGTTACGTGTGGGAAGTTAACAAATCAAAATTAGTCGGTAAGAAATCTAACTTGTAAGTACCGCTTGTCGGCCGCTACTGCGGCAATTTTCTAACCTAACCCATTCGGTCGAGGTGCAGGGGGCCGATCGCGCTAATTTTGAACGTTAATACCAAAACTAAACCACAACTAAAAACGTTAAACACATTTCGTATCGCGCTAATCATTTCAACGGAAACGATTTAGCTTTACTTTGGATGTTACGTTGGGGGAACGACCGATCGAACTTTCAGTATTGGGTAACGTCAATGATTTTGTCGCTCAGAAAAAATAGCGCGATACCGTTTCTTATATCAGCTAAACCAAAACCGTTCCGTTCGAACGGTAATTACGTTGAGAAATAGCGCGATCGGCCTTAGGCTTAGTTACTACGACCAATTCGGCTCGTGAACTGCCAAACTATTTACCTAACTGCCCATTCCAATTTTTTTACTGGCCATTCATTTACTTGGGTATTTTTTGTACTCACATTGTAGGATGAAATAACCGACCAATTCTATTTTTATTATTGTTCATGTTTTACTGTCACACTAGTTTAACAACGGCCGAAAAATAAAATGTGTGCCCGTTAATTATTTGAACTGATCATAATATCCTCCCTATTGTTTAAATAACAGTTGAAGCAAATGATTACCCGTTTTATAAGATTTTGGATAACCCTACCCAAAATATTATGAAACTCGTTATCCCACTGGAGAAAACTTGGAAAATAATAACAGCTTCCTTCATTTTAAAATCGATTGTTGCCTATTTTCTTTTATTCTTCTTCAACCTGTATCTCTGTCTTCTTCATTGCACGCCATTCTTTCTTGCCTTGGGCCTCTCTTATTTAATTCTTCCTTGCTACCATTACCGGGTCCTCAGTCAGTCCTGCTCACCCGTGGTCTGTCCACGATCCTGCAGCCAGTTCGAGGTGTCCGTTCTAGCATTTACCTACCCCAAATCTTGTAATATAAAAAATACGGGTTTCAAACATTGAATTAAAACTATTGTTGTCACCTTGATATGTTATTTGATTTCGCAAAAGGACTTCCTGTGCTTTAGAATGAAGACCATGATAACACTAATTAATGAGTACTCCTATTCCTACTTTAATATTGAAGTGTTTTGCACTTACAAGTAACTTTTGTTAATAAAACAAAGCTGTTAAGATATGACGCGAAATATTTACGCATAGTCGTGTAATATTACGCCAACCGATTGATTTAAATAAACCTATCAGATTCACCTCTTTTACAAGTAAGTGGTGTATCTATAAACTTTGTTAAACCCACTGCATCCTCGCTAGTAAAGTTGTTTTGTGAATAGTGACTTAAAGTCTTGCTAAACTTGGCTGTTCCTACAGCCAATTCAATAGTCGTATGAGAGTAGTGACCATTCAGCCGCGCGAACCGCGTTCATGCCCAAGGCGGCGAGGCGGGCCGCGTGCTATGGCGTGCTTGATTAACAAACGCACATCCTGTGCTACTCTAAAAACGGCTCCTTCAAATAGCAAAGTCAACAAGCCAATCGTGAGCAAATTGTCTCAAATTACTGCTGCACTAACTTGTTTAACCGAATTAACGGATTTTAGAAAATACGTGTCGTATACTTGTTAAGTAGCCAAGCCACAGCCGCCGTCGTGCCAAATTGTGCATGTTACCACTCGTTATTATAGTTTAGACACTCGCATACAGTGAGTGCACTGTGAAGGAAATTGACAGATCAAAGATGGCAGGAAGTCCGCATTAGCGACGCATATATAAGACGTCTTTCGATCCGTTTCTCTCTCTATTGCCCAACGGCCTAAGGGACATAATGGCATTCCCGAATACAAAGCGTCTTTCTACAACTACTAGCAAACAAGTTTTTTTTTTTACTATGTCAAAATTGGTTGCAATTGACAAATAGTTTTTTGTCTTCATTTGGGTTCTGTAGAGATGTATGAATTTTAGTTGATGGAGTTTTGAGGCTGTTGCTTTATTCGAGGAAAATGACCTAAAATCAGGGAGTTGATTTTCGACGCTACCAGAAAAAGATCACGTGAAGACAGCCGGTGCTCAACCTTGCACGCTGACAGCCCTGAGTGGACGACGACCAATTGACAATTTGCGCGAGGAGCGACCGGATGAGGCGCCGAGTCGGAGTCTGCCTCCCCTTCTAACTTTAAGAACGATGGCCTAACTGCGGCAAATAACTATAATATCAAATTTACCTAATCAAATCATACGACAAGATGTAATAGCTCGTTTTATATCATTTACCACCGCGATCAACAAGTCTATGTCAACGCCGCATCCATTAGTAGTCTCCGTATTACTACAACTTCTGAAGCAATTATAATCGTCCTAAGATCAAGCACTTTAAGACCTACTAAAAATAGATATCGATCACATTCAATTATTTACTGCCCACGATTGATTAACTCTCGCAATATCCATCGTTTCCTGATTCCTGTTCAAGGAGCGAAAAAACATGAGGAAACATCCTTGTCCTTGGAGCAATAGTTGCTACATCAAAAAGGTCTTACGAACTGAGTGTGATTACGAACACCAAAATTTTTAGGGCTCTTGAAGCATTTTTTGTTGAGAATGTTGTCGATAGTGGGGCAGGTCAGTCCTCGTTTGATGAAGTCGTTACAATGGACGCTGGCATCCAGTGAAACAAGGTGCGGTTGCAAGGTACTCGTGTTGTTGAGCTATAATCAACACTAATTCGTTTACAGAAAGACTAATAGCCATCGGGTGAGCATCGAGCCACGCCCGTGTTTCGACAATTTTGTCAATAGCTTCCGTCAAATGTTTACCGGCAATAGTTCCATTTACTACTTTTTTACCATTTACTAACAATATCTTGTTTCGGCATCGTGTTGGTTTTGCAATTCACCTGTTAAATCATGTTCATTGACGTCCGGACTTAGCAGTGTGTTTGTTTTTATTTACATGTAACGCCTACGCCTTTAAACAACTGGGCAGTTGTCTTTGTAAATAATTGCGTTTGAAAACGAGATGGCAAAACGAATGTTCATACCTGGTGGTGCAGTAGCCATGGCAGCGCCGCTCAATCTTCCATACTTACGACGGTGTGCGGCGCCGGTACCCTCCGGCGCGCTAGCGCAGACTCCACCGACACTACTTTCACTTTCAACACTTGAATCGTTGATGTAATCTTCTTCGCCACTCCATTTGATTCACTTCGTGAGTGACCTAGCCGCTGAACGGGAATTGGACGCACTTCCGACCTCCTTCTACATAACCTTGCCGTGTTGGTACGCGCACTTCACCAGGATCGAAGGCCCGACGACTGAATCTCCAGGCTGCTAGAAATGTGTGGATCCTCTCGATCCAGACCCCGATAAAAGTAAGACATAGGACTCGTACCTCGATCGGAGGTATTCATATTGGAGTAGTATCGTGTAGAGCGCGACGCAGGCGACCGAGGACGTCGCCACTGGCGTCCGAATGCCGCCGCTCACGCTCAAACGGACATAATGGACCCGCCGGAGAGCTCGTCAAAAGAAGAATACGGGGGCCAATTATTTATTTCCATACAATACACGTACGTCGGCCGGCGCTCGGGCGCAGTGCGGGAGTGACTCCCAGCGCGAGCATCGAGCTCGGCCGACGTCTCCACGCAACCACTACGACTACACACGCTCTTATTGTATTCTAATGAACATCTTATTACAAAATTTGCCTGTCATACTAATAGATAGTTCCATTTCTTCAAACTCAATCAAAGTCAACCGTACAAGTTTGACCCAGCCAGGTTAACGCGATCTACTTTGATGAACTTCCCTATCAGTACGACATTCAATAGCAGTTTCCACCTTGGAGCATGAAACTTGTATTTAAAGAGCACTGACTTAATCGGAATACATTTATTAAGAACAAAGAAAACACACACCTACAACATTTAGGAAGTGTCCGGGCGCATTGAGCTCTGATTTTAATAATCCGTGGGGTCAAACGTCAATTTACAAGCCCTTCCCGAGTCAGCGCGCGGCGGCACGCGACTTTTACAATTAGGCTTAATTAAAAGATTTGAGCACGAACATTTGTAGTAAACCAACTATCATGGATGTGACTCATAAGACAATATTGCTCCTATGTAGGTGTAAAGGAAACAAAGATCGTTAAAAAATAGATCAACGCTGAGCAGCAATTTACATGCTACCCATCCACAAATACAACTGCCATTTTACTTACGTGTTCACAAAAGGGTAAGTAAATATAATGAGAAGGAGTATATCTCAGTATGTGCTCATGCGCCGATATAGTGTAATCAACGTCTATTTTTATGTCAATATTTAATGTTTGCCGTAAAAGATACGAAAAGGGAAAATTCTCTACTGCATTTTAATGCATCTAAGTTGGAGTGTAATAAATATCGAAAACCCTCCGAAAATTATAAACGCTGAATGAGAAAATATTGTGATACATTTTCGTAGGGAAGAAATTACTCAGTTTCAAACAGTTTATTGAAAAGTTGGCATGGACAGTTAACCGCATGTCGGCATTGGTGTAAAAACTTGTTAGTACTACGAAAGTTACCATAAATTACTTCGCATATAGTAGTACTTCTGCGATATTTTGGCACCGTGAATGTTAAATTATTTCCACATACGTGCGGTTGTCTAAACTGAATGGAAGCAACATCGTGCGGAACGTGAACTTAAATGATCTAAAATCCTCCTAGATCAAAGATCCTGGGGCCCAAGTCAGCTATTTTTATAAATTCAGTCATTCCAACACGATCCCATTGTCATGCCATTGTCATTTTGCTAAAAGTTCGTAATCTGGTAAATTCATAATGGTCGATCATTTTCTTTGCAATTTCTTTCAATGTAGTGTCAGTGGCCGACCATTGGAAAGTCATAATGACGCCATTATAATAGTAGATTACCAAACTTGTCAAAATCAACAATTATGAAATCAATGATCGACCATTCTGACACTATTGTAATAGCAGACTTGAGGCCCTGATCTGTTGATCAATGATCGTTCCTTTTCCATATGTTCGACGCGTCTTATCTACAGATGATGGTAAGATAATGTTAAACCGTAATAAAGTTGAAACTAAAAGTTTTATCCTCGAACAGTTTTGTTTTGTACTAAACCAGTAAGTTTTTCTTTTGAAGTGAAAACTTATTTTACGCTGAATCGGATAAACTCGGCTCCAGTCGGTCGGTGACGCTTGAATCGCGTATACTCGGCTTCAGTCGTAAGTTTTCACTTCTATCGTATGCACGCCCTCTTTTTTTGTAATTTTTTTACAAATTTTGTTGTAGCGAGTGTGCGCGCCTTTTTTGCATTTATAGAACGATACTTTAGTTTGAGCAAAGTCAACCTTGACTCAGGTCTAGTCAGTTAGTAACTCATTGCAAGCGCAGCTAATAAGCTCGGGTAGGGTCCTGTGTTCGGGCTAAATATTGTATTGCGGCCTGGAATCTAGATTGATCACACTAGGAATTCCTCCTGTATCGAGGGTGCGTTTACAAACACAATCAGCCAGACCCGGAAAAACTACTTATAGGTCATACAAATATTTAATCCGTGCGGGAATCGAACCCGCGACACGCAGCGCAGCAGTCAATCGCTTAACCTCTGCGCCAGCCGTGCCGTGAATTATGGCAAGAGGGTAAAAAATGAGTACTGACCACCTCTGTCTATCCCTTTGGTATAATATAACACAGGCGTGATAAAATATCTAATAATTACATGGCTTTTTCCGTGGCCTTTTAGAAAATCTTGCGTTGATTCTTGATTGTTACGATACGGTGATATTGATTTTATAGTTGACTAGCTGTTGTCTGCGACTTCGTCTGCGCGTATTTCCAGGAACAAAATGACTCCAGGTATCTTTCAGTCAAACATAACGATCGGTTCAGTGGTTTAGGCGTCAAAAGGTAAAATATATTAGAAATATTCACCACTAACTTCTGCCCGCGACTTCGTTCGCGTGGAAGTCGTAAGACACCACAAAATACAAATAACAACCACAATGTATTAAAAAAAACTGTCTCTTTGGTCTATTGGTCGCAACCGCTAATGTTAAGCATGATGTCCTGGGTTCGATTCCCGGGTCAGGCAAAGTGTTGTTGGGTTTTCCATTTGGAATTTCTCAGTTACATTCCAAAGTCTGAATTTGTGCCCGGTTAATGGCAATAGACTCGCCCCCTATTACATGGGACCTAAACATAACTGGTGAATTTCAATGTAGGTGTAGGTACTATAAGTAGGTACACCTCTGCCTAACCCTTCTAGGTATACAGACGTGATAGTATGTTATTTTTATAAAACATAAATACACACATAAACTCACACCTTCTTCCCATGGGGGTAGACAGAAATTATAGAACGCCACCTGCTACGCTACTTACATACTCCTTTTGGTTCGTTTACGATCATAGATCTGGTCATACACCTGACCTTTCTGAAGAACATCACCAATATTGACCATAGACTTTAGTTGCTCTCAGACTCGCCAGAAAATTATTTCCACGATTCTGTTGTACGTTTTCTTGAGCAAGTAGGTAATATGGTCAACATAAACGAAACAATATTTGCTACTACAATTTCATTGAATTTTCATGACTGAAATTTTTTTCATTTTCCGAGGTCTAGAACCTAATATCCAAAAGTCAAGGAAAATGAAAACTACAGCAATGAAAATATTCCTTATTTTCAAAAAAGGAATATTTTCATTGCTGTATTTTATATTATGTAATTGGAAGCAAACCTAAATCAAATGGTCTTGTTTCCCATTGACAGCGATGCGAATGAATATTTTTGAATTACCTTTATTTATATTATAGTTACACGTGTGTCGGAACGACAAACTGACTACCTGACATTAGTCTCGCGGGTACCATCTATAAAATATCGATAATATTTGTTATTGATAGAGGCAATACTTGTACATGATGGCTTCTATGCTCACAAACAGTGGAAAGTTTCTTAGCCGCTTCAAGTGGCCCTTTAATCCACAGATTATCATTTTAATGGAATATTTTTATTGAAGTACAGCTACTTAGCAAGCAGATCCAGCAGTATTATTGTTTACGACATAATTACTAAGCCTTGAAAGAGATTATTTGGTTTATCAGTGTGTATAGTTAGAAAAAATCTAGGACGAGTACCTACCTAATATGTTACTGTTTGGATCGAAAACATTTTGGTTATCTTTTATGTTAATTATGTTATTGATTTTTCAGATTTAATTCATCTGTGCAGTAAAGGTTTTTTTATTATTAGAGTCAGTTCCTATTGTTTTTTTCTTCGAAACTACACGTTCATTATCTCATTACTTATACAATTATATAATGTTTGTTATTATTGTAAGTTTTGTTTCATCACAAAGCTTTTGTAGACATCCTGTGTTGGATTATCTAAATAATCTCATCATAAACTTAACTACCTTACAGAAAGTAGCATCTGCTTTTAATCTGCCTTACATCTAAGCTGGTTAATCTCTACTGCATCGGAAAATCACTACAAGTACTCCAAAGGTTTCCACTCTATATTATCAATTACAGTGTCAATGTCCAAGGTGACGAATTCAGCCCATTATAATTTCAAAAGGGCGCAAAGATTAAAAATAAACATAACATTATGCCTGTAATCCCCGAAGGGTTAGGCAGAGAATGTACCTTTATCGCACCCACATTTCGCGAGTTATGTTTAAGTATTATGTAATAAGGGGCGAGCCCATAGATATATGTTTTTTTTTTTATATTTCTATAGGCGAGCCTATTGCCATCAACCGGGCACAAATCCAGACTCCGGACTGTTACTGAGCAAAACCCATCACTAGACCAACGAGGCAGCACAATATTGTTTTTTTTTTTGTGAAAGCTTAGGTGTTATTTATGAATCCAGAAATCCTTAATCAACCAGTTCCAGTAATCTTCAGCACCATACCAACAACTCAATCCAGATTGTGTGTTACTCGTTTTGAAGTGAAGATACCTAATGGAACCTACCTATTGAACTCCATAGGGTAGGTATCTTCGAAGCTGATAATTAGTTGTCCACCGGTGCCTGACTGTCTACCTACAAGACTCATTAATGCAAAACACGTGTAAAGTAGAATGTCACTCACCAAAATCCTTGTAGTAGTTATCTTATTCCAAATGCAACAACTGCATGCAGCTATACTCCATTTGAAATAAGATTAGAAATTGAAATAAATCTTTTTTACAGTCCGTTCAACCGACTTTGAATTCTATTCCGTGGTTACAATACCAACTATTTACTACAGGTGCCATTTGTCATGCTACTAAGGTCAAAATCGATTGATCGAGTTTATTTTTTCTAATCTTGTTTCAAATGGAGTATAGGTAGGATTAGTATGAACGTAAAGAAAGCGTTCGCTAAACAGTTAAGTACTCATTTTATTTGACTTCATTCATATGTATCTGATCGTTACATCTGTACATATATTATTATAAATTAAAGTCGCTTTTCGTGTACTATGCAACGGATTTTAATGCGGTTTTCCACATCATACTATTTATTCTGGAAGGTTTAGTTATCTGATAACTAGCTGCGCCCCGCGGTTTCACCCGCGTAAGTCTCGATCCCGTAGGAATATCGGGATAAAAAGTAACCTATATGTTTATCCAGGGAGTCAGCTACCTCCATACAAAATTTTATCAAAATTGGTCTAGCCGTTTGAGCGTGAAGAAGTAACAAACATACACACACACACTCACTCACAAACTTTCGCCTTTATAATATTAGTGTGACTAGCTGCGCCCCGCGGTTTCACCCGCGTAACTCTAGATCCCGGGAATATCGGGATAAAAAGTAGCCTATAATATGTTAATCTAGGGTGTCAGTTACCTCCATACAACATTTTATCAAAATTGGCCCAGCCGTTTGAGCGTGAAGAAGTAACAAACACACACACACTCACAAACTTTCGCCTTTATGTGTGAATAGTTTGATATATTATAGTGTGATACATTTTAAACTTCCACATAGGTAATAATGTACGTTTGATTCGCAGGTCAGACAAAGTGTTATTGGGTTATTCCACCAGGAATTTCAAAGAAGCAGCCCAGAGTCTGGATTTGTGCCCGGTTGATGGCAATAAGCTCGCCCCTCTTACATGGGACTATAAACATAACTGGCAAAAAGTGGGTGTACTATAGGTGCACCTCTGCCTAACCCTGCCGGGATTACAGGCGTGATGTTAATGTTATCACACTATCACACTAATATTATAAGCGAAAGTTTGTGAGTGTGTCTGTGTGTGTGTGTGTGTGTGTATGTTTGTTACTTCTTCACGCTCAAACGGCTGGACTAATTTTGATAAAATTTTGTATAGAGGTAGCTGACACCCTGGATTGAGACAGGTTACTTTTTATCCCGATATTCCCACGGGATCGAGACTTACGCGGGTGAAACCGCGGGGCGCAGCTAGTCACACTAATATTACGAGTATAAAGGCGAAAGTTTGTGAGTGAGTATGTGTGTGTATGTTTGTTACTTCTTCACGCTCAAACGGCTGGACCAATTTTAATAAAATGTTGTATGGAGGTAACTGACACCCTAGATTAACATATTATAGGCTACTTTTTATCCCGATATTCCCGGGATCTAGAGTTAAGCGGGTGAAACCGCGGGGCGCAGCTAGTCACACTAATATTATAAAGGCGAAAGTTTGTGAGTGAGTGTGTGTGTGTATGTTTGTTACTTCTTCACGCTCAAACGGCTAGACCAATTTTGATAAAATTTTGTATGGAGGTAGCTGACTCCCTGGATAAACATATAGGTTACTTTTTATCCCGATATTCCTACGGGATCGAGACTTACGCGGGCGAAACCGCGGGGCGCAGCTAGTTATCAGATAACTAAACAATTTTTATAGTTAAATAGTATTAGTATTAGTAGTAATAGTAGTTAGTTCAATAGTTATATAATAATGAAATTTCAATGTTTTGTAAAACGTGCGAAGCAGGGGCGGGTCGCTAGTATGTAGGTAATATTATTAGAACCTCGTATTTACTTATTATCCAAATTTTTCATGTACCTAATATAATTTGTAAATCGCTTTCTCTAATCTATAATATTATTGTAGTATCTATTCTTTATATTGAAGAATGTTGAGACAAGAATGCTGGCACCTTTATTGTAGAATTAAGGCTCTTACAGACTCACGCGATATCGCGGGCGCGACAGGCACGGACAAATAAATTGTGCTACTAATGTTGCGTCGCGCCCGATATCGCACTAGTCTGTACGAGGCTTTAATGTTAGCAAGTTAGTATTTTGCCTTACCTATACTGTCAAGGAAATTAATTGTTAATCAAATTGACACCCTACCTCAATTTACCTCAAAGATTGACAGTTGTGATTTGTACATATGAACAATTTAAGTTGGTAGTCAATTGACTTAACAATTAATATCCGTGGCTTTACACATGCATAGTTGTTATCATACGATAAACTAATACATCTTAATGTACATTCGCCAGCACATCAGGTCAAACTGTCAAATTTCTCCAAATGATTTTAAACCGTAAAATGTTGATGGTTAAGTTCAAAATCGAATGAGAAAATTTGACAGTTTCTGGTAACTTTTGATATGCTTGCGTCTGTACTACGGAACCTCGAATCGGTTCGTATTATTCTCATCCTCATGTGTTACATTGTAGCATTACAACTTAAAACTTGTAACGATTCTCTTCTAATATTGACTGTATTCTATTTGCAGTATTATCTACTACATACATAAAGTTATCTAATAATCGTTTCCACATGTGAGCAAAGAAATTTAAAATAATCTTATAAAGATTAGGTACAGTCATCAAAACAGCCTATTTTATTTACATTACCGTCGATAACAGTGATACGAATGTGTACTGAGCACACTATTAGATACTAATAATAACATTTATTGATAAATCATTCATTTTCATCAAGGACCGTAATAAACTACCTTATGCAGTAACTTTCCGACTGCTCACGCTGCTGCACGTCTATGTTTGTATTTGTTTAAGTACCTGTAAATGATTTCTGAACATACTAGTTTAAATTTGCGTCTGATTAAACGTTTCAATTTTATTTGACGGTGCCACCAATTCTTCTTTTATAAAAACTTATCAAAGTTCTTAATAATAATTGTAACTTGATATATTTTTTAAATGGCAAACATGTTAATAAGGACTAGACGGTTCAAGTGTTATAGAATTGCGACGGTTATTAGAGTGATTTTTGTTTTGGGGATACCCTTAGTGTATTTGTTGCTTGGCAGTGATCATTCGGAGCAAGAAATTTTAGAATCTTCTTTAGGGTCAGGTAAAGATATTTATGCTGTCTTGTAGTTAGAGAAATTGTGTGTGAAGGAGTGTATGATGTAATACATTTGTGGTATTCAGGTAATGAGGCGGCCCTCCTGTCGCGTAAACTGCTTGCCATCGTTGAGCAGGCAGAGAAGAACTGCACTCCCGCGGCGATTCTCGAGTTCCCTCCCGATGGTCTCACTCGCTACCAGAGGAAACATGTAAGCAGGAGTCAATACTTAATAATATTTTAAAATAGCTGTGCATTTGGTAAACAACTTTTATGATGACTAGTGGGTACTTACTTACAATTATTAACTTCCTAAGGTACTAAAGCATTTGCTTGCGTTATTCAATCTAGATAATATCTAGCAGCTAAAAGCATGTTTAATTTTACTATTATTTTATTCCGCAATCAAAACTCAGCAATATTTGAACTATCTTGTACCCACTTTTATGAAACATAATCGAAAACAATGTTTTATTAAAGCGCTGACAAGATGATCTATGTAGGCCTGTCTTAAACAAAAAAAATTGCCAAATCTATATAGTTTGTGGTAGCGGAAAAATATATATTATTCTTGAACATATAGGTAACTTGGTTGTTACCAAAACACGTTTAGAAAATAAATCGCGATACAAATTAACGGTAAACTAACCTTTTACTTTGAGTTCCAATCCAAAATATCTGTATTAAATATCAATATATAGTATATAGTATTTAATTAACAACAAGAACGTCTTATTTGAATGCAGAACTTGGTTTTTTTTAATTTTGGATTACTCAACTAATTTTTGAGTAAATAGATAATTGCTTCATATTTTGCAATAAATGATAATCGTTGTGTCATCGTGCTGTTCTTTCTTTTGTATGAATTTTGACAATGACCGCGCTTTAGCTGTTGTCAGTACCTTTAGGAATAACAACATTGATTGATTGAGATGTCATTGAGTTTCGTTTGTTTTGACTAAACATAAGAATCATTAAAAGGAATACTTTGGCTAAATAAAATTGGTACAAACATTCTCCCAAATACTACACTGAAAATCCAGGCTACTTGTGACACAATTACATTAAATATGATGAATTAATTCATAATTTTTTAACAGCAAACCGAATCGAGTTTCAATTTGATAACAAATTAACATATAACATAACCGCCTGTTTTCCCCGAAGGGTTTGGCAGAGGTGACCTATGGCTATAGTATACCTATATTTCTCCAGTTATTACAGTTATGACAACAAAATTGGTAGTTGAAAACTATACGACTATTGTGAATTATAGGTGTCTAATCGAATCGAAAGTTATCGTGATATGAATCGGTAGACTGAAAAAGTTCCTGAGGTCGGCTCACATACATAATTAAAACTGTTAATTTAAAGGGGTACATTGCTGTACATTGCATTGTGGCGATGTACTGCTTCTTTCTGCTGGGAACGGTCTGCGAGCAGTATTTCGTGCCGGCCATCGAGATTATATGCGAACGTGAGTGTGCATTACTAGTTACTACTAAGTGTTAGTGATACTATTGCATGTTAATAAGGCTTCATGATATTGTAATGTGGCTTCATAATATCTGAATTAAATCGATCCTCTGCAACAGGTAAGTAATTCTGGAAAATAGTAATCTTTTCAGAATTATCCATTTCAAACTACATAGTATGGTTTGAAATAATTATTTTTTTGACAGCAAAATTTACCCTAGATCTAAGGTCAGTTTGGTCATTACAACACATCCTGTCCCCCTACGATCCTCATACACTTTAACCGCGATCATTTCATGAAATTTAAAAATTAAAGAATCTGATGGTAGCTCTTCAAAAGTAGCCAATCATAACTTCCGCTTTGCTCCATGTTCTTGATGAGTATATTCGGTGTTTCCTTGCGTGCTTGACATTGTCACGTAGCTTCCATATCAATTAGAGGTGGAAGAGGTTAATCAGGCTCAGAAACGTGCCGCCTTAACGTGTCACGTTCAAATTACAAGTCAAATCGTTACATTAGATACACGATGGTGTCAATTTTGTCATTGAAGTCCTGCACGACAACGTGTGTTCGTCGGATGTTCTAGAATACGAACATGCACTGTTTCTGACACAGAATTGTGGCTAATAGATAGTCGTAATAGGACTAAATTACATCCGCGTTTTTTATCATCGAATGCACTTGTAATCGTAAAGCTCATGATAGAAATGATCGAAATCTAAAACAAATATACCCCATACCCAATAATATTCAATATTCTGTTGATTTCGACATACGTCTAGGGATCCTTAATTCTTTAAATTTCTCTTCTTCCACTATTGGTTGGTTCGACTCCTATCTTAGAGGCCGCTCGCAGCCGGTTCATCTTCTAATTGGTGCTCTTTTACTGCAGGTGTGCCTCAGGGTGGCGTTCTCTCTCCTCTTCCCTTTTCTATTTTTATTAACTCTGACACTAGAGTCATCTTTTCCTACTTCAATCTCTATGCCGACGATCTGCAGTTTTACAATAACTTCTTAAGGGAAGATGCGGCAGCTGCCGTGTCTACCATGAACAGGGGCCTGGATTCGATTACGAGTGGTTGCGGTCATTTGTACTGCAAATGAACCCTAGGAAATCCCAGGCCACGATTATTGGCGGCAGGTATATGCGGAATAGGCTCAATGTTGCGTCGCTGTCTCCACTCTGTTTGAATGGAATTCAGATTGAATACGCAAATACGGTTAAAAACCTGGGGGTGACCATGGGTTCCTACTTATCGTGGACTGCCCATGTTGCTCAAGTCAGTCGCAAAGTACCTATACTACACGTTCCATTCGTTGAAATGTCTCCAGAGCTTCTTGCCCTTGAACACCAAAATCAGCGTTTGCAAAACATCTGTATTCGTTTTGTTTTCAACCTTAAAAAGTATGACCACGTTCCTAACTTTCGCAAGATACTCAAGTGGCTCCCTACTCGACTAAGCAGGAACTCTCGGATTTTGTGTCTGCTATTTAACCTCCTTCACAATCCTAAAACACCCGTCACCGTTCCTACACTCGTCCTTCTGATGCGCCTTACAGGTCGCATCTTAAAATTAAACCTTCTTAAGCCCCCTCCCCACTCCACCGACTTCTACAAGGAGTAGGAGTAGAAGTCAGTGGAGTGGGGACGCGGTGCGGTTGTGGAATTCACTTCCACCTGATATTAGGGACTGCCCAACTGTTGCAGTATTTAAAAGAAGAGTGAAAGAACACTATCTTTCCACTTCGTCATAGCTGCATAAGTATTTATTATTTTAATTGAATTATAATTATTAATAGGTATTCTAGTGATAATTATTTTAGAAGTATGTACGTATATATATTAGTATATTCTCATATTATTTGTTTTATTTTATTAAGTGTATTGTTTTTGATTTTATGTAGGTATTCTATTTTGTCTCCTACACACGGTGTCTAATACATATTTTTATCGACTTTCCTATCGCAGGAATGCTGGAAGAGATTTCTTTAGAAAAAAACCGGCCAAGTGCGTGTCAGACCACGCACAATGAAGGGTTCTGTAGTTAGGATGAATGTATCCCTAAAACAAACTTAACATTGTAGTTGGAAAACATGCTCTCCCATACATCGATATACGCCACGGTCAATTTTCCAACTGAAAATTTAAGTTTGTAATCGCAAATAATGATTTCTTTATGTAATAAACTACAAATTAACAATTTTGGGACTTTTTCCTTTACTTGAGTTGTGAGAACTTGCTTCGGCTCAAATTTCATGATTCTAGGTCAACGGGAAGTACCCTATAGGTTTTGATTTATGTGCGAGATATTCGCAATTTTTTTTTATGTGATAAAACTACAAATTTACAATTTTCGGACTTTTTCCTTTACTTGTACTGTGAGACCTTGCTTCTGCCCAAATTTCATGATTCTAGGTCAACGGGAAGTATCCTATTGGTTTTGATTTATTTGCGAGTATCGAAATATGTCGCAATAACGTCGCTTATATCGCCGTATTTTTTTATTGCGTTGACTTCGAAGCTTGATTTTTTTAGAGCTTCAAGGGACCGTAGACTTACGTATTTGATATTAATTTCAGCTTCATACCTCTACGCGTTTCTGAGAAAAACCGGCCAAGTGCGAGTCGGACTCGCGCACGAAGGGTTCCGCACCATTATCAATAAAAACGGCAAAAAAATCACGTTTGTTGTATGGGAGCCCCCCTTAAATTTTTGTTTTATTTTAATTAATTTAATTATTTTTAAAGTGAATATTATAACTAAATATTCTGTGAACATTTCAAGCGTCTACCTGATGCCGTTATCAATATCGAGCAAAAACGAGCAAAAAAAATCACGTTTGTTGTATGGGAGCCCCCTTAAATATTCATTGTATTCTGGTTTTTAGTATTTGTTGTTATAGCGGCAACAGAAATACATAATCTGTGTAACGGTTCATGAGATACAGCCTGGTGACAGACGGACAGACAGACAGACAGACAGACGGCGGAGCCTTAGTAATAGGGTTCCCGTGTTACCCTTTGGGTACGGAACCCTAAAAATGGTCTTGACAGACTGACAGACAGACAGACAGACGGACAGACGGACAACGAAGTGATCCTATAAGGGTTCCGTTTTTTTTGCTTTTGAGGTACGGAACCCTAAAAAAAAAGAACCCGTAATCCGTATACAGTGACGGACATTTCCGGGCTGTCATGAAACCTTATGAATAGGACTGGACCGACATTGCACACGCATTATATGTGACATCCATTGAATTCCGTTATCTACTCTTTTCCGTTCGTGTCAGCGTGATGTTGAAATAAAAGCGAACTCGCATTAAATAAAAAATGAGAAATTCGGATCGATACGACGCGACTCACAGAGTCTAGACCACCACTCTCGTCCCCACTTCGTGGAAAAATTAAATATGAATCCCTGCATTCTCCCTTATAACAGCAGCAAAATCCTGCGATGGATCGTAGGGACAAATCTGACGAATTAAAAGGGGTTACAATCGACTTTAAATATGAAATATATATTATAAGATACATAAAAGAGTGGATAGATTTGCATAGTAATTATATTTATGTATGCAGCAAGCTGGTAAAATACGGAAGGTTATATGAACATACAGTAATAAATATTGACTAAATTAGCTATTGTTTTTTTTTTCTTAGACTTGTAATTCAGACTAAGAATTATAGAATCGTTAAAATCTATCTCATGAATTCGCTGGCGTCACTTCGTACAGTGTCTAGCAGGCATGCTGGGTACAAGCCCGAGGCAAAGCAAGTTTAATTAGTTATTGTCGGTAGGAAATTCTCCCTCGCCCTACAACCTATTCGAAAATGCAAAGACTAATTTGCGATCAAAAAGGGCAGGTGGAAGCCTTCATTATTGATATTGGAAAAAGCAGACAGTCTTTTTTCGCATACTTCGTTTGAGGTATTACCGGCAAGTAATAAAGTTGATTGAAAATGCTTCGTAGCTAATTGCAACAGCAGCGTAGGTCGATGCTACGAAAGTCATAAAATTAATTTAATATTATTTCTTAGGTAAAGAATCGCAAAATCTTTCAATAATTCGTTTTAGTTAAAATAACTTTTAAAAGAACTCGTAGCATACTACGCTGCTACGCCGTAGCAATTTGCTACGAAGCCTTCGCTACAACCTTCGTTTTTGGAAGTTACGATTTTTTTCGGCAGTTAAACGTTATTTTGTGACTGATTAAATAGTATAAGAAGTTTAAATATGTCTTTTTAGGCCTAGAGGCCTAAATTTATACCTACCACGTTTGGAAGTAGCTGGTGCAACGTTCAGTTGGCAATAAAACGACCATATTCAACCTTAGTATTATATAATGTGAACTGCTGAAACAACAGGCTTTCTCTCGGTATGTACGCTACGCATTTAATTAAGCTGATTATAAATAAAATAAAACAAAATGTAATACTCTAGATTGCACACCAAAAGAAGGGAAAGAAACAAAAGGATTATACAAGCGGTAGAACAATTAAATCAATCAATATTTATGTGTTTTTAGGTCTGAACATAGGCATGGATGTTGCTGGTGCGACGTTCATGGCAGCAGCGAGTTCAAGCCCAGAGCTGTTCATCAACTGTGTGGGCACGTTTGTGACTGAAGGCGACATCGGCGTTGGAACCGTGGTGGGATCAGCAGTGTTCAACGTGCTGGCTGTACCCGCTTTCTGCGCTCTCATCGCAGGGAAAGTAAGTCCTGATAAATATGAATATTTCTAGGTTTCGTCAGGTATCCATTGAACTGATTTTTCTTGTGGTCTAGTGCATTCTCATCTCTGTGTTCTTCTTTCAATATAGGTACATTAAAGCCAGTGAAACCATGCAGTTGTCACACCTGCAATCTCCTAATAGCCTAATAATTCCAAATCCAAATATTATGGCAACGTGATCTTGGATGTACTACGAGACTTTACTTATAACCACGGAATACATGTAATGCATTTTCATATCATACGTATTGTTATCTTATAACGTCATCTCTTATCATTTATCTCTTTAAACCTTCTACTGACATGAACATCTGAGCTAGACAATTAGTTACCTATTTAAATACACACCTTATAACAGTAAAATAGGAAATCTTGTAACAAGAAAACATTGCGATCTTTAATCGACTATTCATCATCATCATCATCATTTAAGCCAAAAAACGTCCACTGCTGGACATAGGCCTCCCCCAAGCACCGCCACTTTAATCGGTTCTGTGCTTCCCGCAGTCAGCGGATTCCTGCGAGCTTCACAAGATCATCGGCCCACCTTGTAGGAGGCGTTCTAACGCTAAGTCTTCCAGTGCGCGGTCGCCACTCCAGAATCTTTCGGCCCCATCGACCATTAGTTCTGCGAGCAATGTGGCCTGCCCACTACCACTTAAGATTGGCAATTCTTTGGGCTGTGTCGGTTAGCTTGGTTCTCCTGCGGATCTCTTAATTGCTGATTCGATCACGTAGGGAAACTCCAAGCATAGCCCATAGCTCCATTGCCCTTTGTGTGACTTTTAGCCTTCCAATAATAATCTAATAATCGACAATTCAACGTTTCTTATATTTTTCTCGATGGAAATCAGTCTCGTTGGTTGGATCGACTCCCGGTCGGTCTAAGTGTTATTGGGTTTTTCCATTAGGAATTTTCCGAGCAGCAGCCGGGAGCCTGGATTTGTGCCCGGTTGATGGAAAAGGGTTCGCCCCCTATTAACTCTTCCCTTCGAGGTTCGAGGACTCCAGGCGTTATTTTATGTTATGAAAAATGGAAATCTTAATCGCCTCTATGGTTAAAGATTCCGGGTGAAGCTCGCTTCCACCTTTAGCCTTATCATTACTTACCATCAGATGAGAGGAAGGCCAATAGCTGCCCGTTGTGGATACAAATAAACATTATTATGCAATAGCAAATGGAATCCGAGCAGTGGTGGCCCAGTGGTGACGTCCCCGACTTACGAGTTGTAGGTCGTTGGTTCGGACCCAGGCAGGCGCTTTACTTTGTGTAAATAATTTCATCACCACTGCTCTCAAAACGGTGAAGGAAAACATCGTGAAGAAACCGGCATGTCCTAGAACCAAAAATTCAAAGACATGTGACATCTACCAACCCGCACTGGGCCCGCGTGGTAGATTTACAGCCCACTCCCTCTCGAAGAGAGCAGGCCTGTGTCCCAGCAGTGGGAACATCATAGGCTGATAATGTAAATGGAATCCGTGCATATTTGACGGCACAGTTGGCGCAGTGGTTAAGCGATTAACTGCTGCGCTGCGTGTCGCGGGTTCGATTCCCGCACGGAACAAATATTTGTATGACCTACAAGTATTTGTTCCGGGTCTGGCTGTTTGTGTATGTTAGTTTAAATGTTTGTAAACTCACCCACGATACAACGTTGTTGTTAAAAAAAAAAAAAAAAGTTTTTCTTTTAGGAGGTCAATGTAAAAATGAAGAATAACGTAATGATTGGTTTGATTTCCTCGATTGATAGATTGTGGTTGACTCGCAGGTGGTGGACTTGGACTGGTGGTCGGTGTCACGGGATTGCGTGATGTATGCCGTGGCGGTAGTGGCTCTCATCCTCACGCTACTCGACGACGTGATTTACTGGCACGAAGCGTTGCTGCTCGTACTTATGTACATTTTCTACATATTAGGTAAATTATATGGAATGCACTACTAATTACCTTGACATTACACTCTGCAACACGGACGTGTGCGATCGAAAATTGTTTGTATATGAGCAAAGAATAGTTCAACAAAAAAAAAACCATTTACTCTCTTATAGGTAGGTACTTTATTTTTCACATTCCCCTTTTGAAGGTGAGGTTCATGTGTAATGGTACCTACAGCATGAATCACACTTTCAAAAGGGCATCCTATATCTCCTACAAATATTTTTTTTTTAACCGATAGACGTTATAAAAAAGTTGGTACTTACTATACGCACGTATATTGCAAAATCTTTCATAAACATATCTATTATAAAAAAAATACTGTTCGTTGGTAAGCGCATTACTTGAGAACGTCTGAATCGATTTGGCCGAATTGGGTTTTTATGGAAGAAAAACGGTGCCGAGAAAATTGTAAAATTCGGAAAAAATTAAAGTGCATTTTCTATGGGAACTTTGTATTGATTATTATTGAAATTTAGACTAGACAATGTCTGTCGGGTCACCTTAAAAATAAGTTTTATCTATAAGCACGTACAAAATCTTCTAAAAATATGTTATAAGTACGAGTATGTATACTTAACTTACTTCGTGAGCTCCCGGTAAATGGTTTACATTTGTTTGCAAACACTCAAATGATTAAAAAAAAACTATTAGCTGCTTGATTTGATTTACAGCAGTATGCTTGAGTGATATATTCATGAACGCGGATTTCTTTTTTAATTTATTGTTCCTAATACAATTGAGTAATGTTAGTACCTTTTATCTGATGGCTTTATTTACGCTTCTGCTAATTTTATGTAGTATCTTCAGTTTTCTATCCTTTTCATAATCAAGTAAAACGTTTTCCATAAAAATAAACATTCATGTATGGTATTCTTATCGGGTTCGTATTCCCAGCAATCATGTTTCTATGTTTCGTTGCTCACTTATCAAAACTGAATGAATAAACACTAGACATGACTTGCTGACAAATTGCAATGAGTTTTTAAAGTAGGTAGTCGTTTTTTTTTCAGCGATGGCGTTCAATAGCTCTTTGGGAGCATTTTTCAGAAGTGGATGCTGTACTTTAAAGAAGACTAAGGCGTACACAGAAATCACACCACTTCTTGCAAATGGTAAGTCAAGTTACCATGTATTTTAGAACAGGTAGGTACAACTAGGGAGGAAGCACAAAAGTGAGGAGGCTTATGCCCTGCACTGGGATGCTAAGCTACATTAATGGTATGGTGCTCGTACTGACATCTTGCTGACTTGGTATGACTGGGATCATTTTCTTTCTTGCCACGTTCCATACTTTTAAAATGATACCTTATTTGCTACTTAAAATATTTACCATAGACTTAGAAATATCAGGATCTGGCTTAGTGAAAGCTTCGGCTATAAAAGTGCAAAAAATACTAACTGGAGATATGGCTTGGAGCATCTCCCAGATGATAAGACCATTGAGGAAATCTGGATCGTTTTTTTTTGTGATAGTATTCGGGTGCATGTTTCTGTTGGTATAATCCTGTCAAATGCATTGTTGAAGCCTCATTGATATCTGCAGATCTATACGTATCTACTTAAATAATATTGACATTCATTTTGTTTTCAATCTGTTTTTATAGAAAAAACCCGTGGTCTAGACGCCCGGCGCATAAGCTTACATCTTCAAAGCACCGACGTGGAGTCAGCAATGCAGGTGAAGAGGCACGATTCCACCGACTCAGGTAATTCAGCCAGTTTTCATTCAAAAGCGGAAATTATCGCTTACTTCTCGGTAAATTGAGCGCTCGCCTGTCTATAAGCGCTTTGTCATTAAAATTGTAGCCATTTTAAATTGAACTTGATTGATGATGATTGATTGGTAGATATTTTTTTTTGGTAGACGTTCTAAAGATTGCTGATTGTTTTTGAGCTAACTTTGTTTTCGTACATAGCAGTCGTAATTAAGTAGGTAATCGTATAATATCGCGCAAAAATCATAAGCTGCCTTTCGAACTCGTGACTCATTCGTTTAATTTTTTAAATGCATAATTATACAAGCATACGAAATTATAAACGATTTATTAATAATAATAATACAAGCATGTTCCGTGTGGTGCCGGACGTAAAGAATAGCACCATCCTATTTCTTCCCGTGGGATAATGAGATAATAAATTATTTTATTTTGAATTTTGTGGGCGTCGTAAAAGGCGACTAAGGGACTTACTAGAGAATGGGCAGCAGCGTTCTCTATACATTTGAACACCATACTGCGATCGCCAACCCGCCTGCCAAGCGTGGCGATTATGGCAACCCTTTTGGGAGAGGCTTATGTCCAGCAGTGGACGTCTTTCGGCTGGAATGAATAAATACTAGAATACGAAATTATAAAAGATTTATTGGTAAACACGGTATGCCACTTCATAGCAATTGATTGCCTATTTTGAACAATGACTGCCAACCGAGTGCTGTTCGCGGGAATTTTCACCGTCTTCACCAACACAAAGCATTATTAGAAGAGATATTTGGTATGTTCTCACGGGTGCGTTAATGGTGGCAAGAAATATGTTTAGATTTCATAATAACTAACTATCTGATAATACACCACAAAGCGAAAGTTAACGCAACGTTTGTCAACGATCTTGTTTGGTTTCGTAATGATAACTTAACTTATTCAGTTCAGTAAGAAGAGTAGAATTGGAATAAACTCTTGAAAGAGCAGCAGAACTTACTAATACAAATTTATTCCCCGCTGTTGTTGAAACCAATTGGTCTACTGCCGTATCTGGGCATTTGTCTCTTCGACCCAACGGCTAACCCTCAACTCGATCTAGCCAGGATGGTTTAAGGAATCAGTAAATGTTATCACCTGGATAGTAAGTAGCTATACCTACGATACTTTTTAGGGTTCCGACCTAAAAAGGAAAAACGAAACCTTACTTTTAGGTCCGTCTGTCACAGAGGTTTTTATAGCAGCTGTTCTCTCCAAGACCTCGTGAGGTAAGCTGATAAAGTATCGAAGTAGGTAGCGACGACTTTATTTTGCCGGGTCGTGCCATGTTGTACACAACCGGCCTTTTCAGTGATCCTGTAATCCGAAAGCGGTCAGCCTTCGTGTACCTAGTCAAGAAAAACGATTACAAAAACTAAAAGAAATGGCGTTCTGTAGTTTCTGCCTATTCCAATGAGAAGAAGGCGTAAGTTTATGTATGTATGTAAAAGCAATAAAACTGTACCATGGTTTAATGTAAATAAAAAAATATTATATTCTATTATCATTGTTTCTCGTTCTATTACAGATACGCTAAGCACTTATTCCATGTGGTCGTGGCCTGGAGAAAAGGTGTCCTTTTGGAAGAAGTTCTTCTGGGTGTTCTCGTGGCCCATCAACCTGGTGCTATGGCTGACCATCCCCGACTGCAATCGCCGCCCACACCTGTACCCTCTGACCTTCCTGATGTGCGTCACCTGGATCGGAGGAGTGTCCTATCTTGTCGCTTGGATGATCACCGTACTAGGTAATTACTTAAGACTGCTTTTAAAGATAGAGGGAATAAATATTCATTCGAAATTCAAAATTAATGGGACTCTTGATGTGATGCATTTTAGATAAATTTACTTACGAGAAAGTGCAGTTGATTAATAATGTATATATTGCTTATTGTTTTACGCTAAAGGTGGTCTAATATGTGCATTTGCGATACCAATTTCGTGTACCTACATAAATACTTATGCATATTTTTCATCAAAATATGCTCTTGAATGCGTTAAGTACTTTTTTGTTGACATTTTTTGTAATGGGTACCACCAGTACCTATACTCCATTTGAAATAAAATTAGAAATTTAAATAACCTTTTTTACAGTCTGTTCAACCGATTTTGACTTCTAATCCGTAGACATAAGGATGGCATTAAAAGCAAAAACGTGGTTACAATACCAACTGTTTATTACAACTGCCATTTGTCATACCACCAACGCAATAGAAGTCAAAACCGGTTGAACGGACTGTAAAAATGGTTTAATTAAATTTCAATTGGAGTACAGTTTGCTGTGTTTGCTCAAATGGTAGCAGTTCCTGCATCCTCTATTTTTTTTTGGTGATTTATTTGATTTTTATTTAATAATGCCAGACTAAAATATCTGCTAGAGCTAATTCAATACCTCAAAAGTAAAAGCGAATTATTAATCTGTGTCCGACTGCCTTGTTTGTTAAGAAGTGATTCCAAGCGTGCCTGCTGAGCGTGGGGTTGTGGGGTTCGCTTCCCAAGTCACGCAAGGCTTTATTGGATTTTCGATTCACAATCTGTCTGAACTGCATTCCTGGTCTGGATTTGTAAAGTAGGCATGGTAATTACAATGGTGTAATATGGTTGTACATACACCTCGAACCCTTTGGGGAATACTGGCGTGATTTTATGATCTTACATATTTTGTGCCTGTGCAATTGTGGTATCTGTGGCATAAAGCAATAATATCGCGAAATAGTAAATTGTTATACAAGGGTCGAAAGGAATTTGTGACTTTCACCCGAGTTAAACACTCTACTTTTCATTTCGAATATAAGGAAAGTAAAAAAAATAGTTTTTCTTAAATATTTTATTTTCTTGTTTGCTCGCCACTTCATAATATCATATAGGTATTTAAATATATTTTCTTTGAAACTTCTGGCAAAAGAATTTCGATTACTGTATTTGCCTCGTCTTTAACCGAATCTGGGGTCAACATTTCAGAATCGCTTGAACTCATTTTTAATCAAATATTACTTAGTTTATATAAAACCCAGATTTTGAATTTCGTTTCACCGACTCAGGCCGTCTCGCTTAATAGGTATTTTTTTTAATTCACACTGGATGTTTATACACTCGCAAGACCGAAGATTTTTTTTTAATCAATATTTTTATTAATTATGTAAAAAAATTCGTAGCCGACTACTTACCAAACTTAGTTCTATTTTCAAATTCATTCCCGCCCTAGGGAGTGAAGCAATTACTATGAGTCGTTACCGCCCAAGGGTGGGAAGCAGCGTTTTCCACTGGCTACTCAGAACAAAGAAACACTACTTTCCGAGTATGAGAAATGAAAACCTCTTTTCCTTATAATACCAGCCTATTATAGTACCGCCAGGCTAAGACCTATTCTCGTACAGAGAAGGCATGGGCATTGATCACCACGGTACTTCAAGAGGTCCGGGGCGCGGGGGGGGGGGGGGGGTGGAGATTTCAGACTTATTTTGACTGGTTACCTCACAATGCTTTATCCATCACCGATGTTAATTACTAACCCACTGCACACATTACACACCCACACACATTATTCACTGCACTTTCTGAAGTTATCTTAGCAAGATAACTTCAGAAAGTACAGTGTATTTCCCCGGATTTTAACCCACAAGCTCGTTTCCTTATTTAATTTTGTTTTATTCCATAGGTGATACTCTGAATGTGCCTGACAGTATAACCGGGTTGACGATACTCGCCGCAGGTACCAGCCTGCCTGAAGCAGTGTCCAGTGTGTTAGTGACTATGCAAGGTAGAGTACCAAACACTCGATCACACACTTATATGTACTTCTAATTATATATTATATATATTAGATTTTATTGGACAGTATTCCAATAAGAAAAAAATGCTTTTTGCTTAAAAAATAACATGATTTTATAAGAAATTCATTTAAGTGGAGTTGAACAGAAGATTATTAAAAAATACTCATCTTTAATCGCTTATTTTCTACTTTGAGGTCCAATATACTTTCAAATCTAATCTAGAACTTTTTTTTATTTATTTAATATATTAATTTCAATTAAACCTTCATATTATTATAATAAAGAAATCTCGATGTGTAGTCAAGTTTTTAAAACTTGCTTTTAAATAAAGCAATTAACGTTTTCTATTTTCAGGCCACGGCACCATGGGTCTCAGCAACTCTATTGGATCAAACACATTCGACATTCTACTGTGTCTGGGTCTGCCTTGGCTGATCAAATCGCTTGCCTACCCTACAGTTCCCGGCCATCATTGGGTAGGTTCAACACATTTCTTGTATTATCTTTCTTACCCTCCCCTTAACCCTAAAAGTTTTACGTTCGGTTCACGTAAACAGATTACCATACGTAGTAGACCTCCAAGAATATGTAGATAATACGAACTATATCTACTACGACCCCTAAATATTATGTTCCACAATTTCTAAGACCCATAGTAGGTGTTCTGTTGTTTTCTTACCTAGTTCTATGCATAAAATTCTCCCCAAAAAACCCAGCCGGAACAAGTGTTCCTTAAAACACTCGGTTTCTGAAAGAAGGCTTCTCTAACAGACTGTCAAACTACTGTTAACTACAATGATTGTATAACCGAATTAACAACAGCCAGTCAAATAACTTGAAATGACGTTTGACAACAAATCCAAAAGATTTTCAGAAACCAAAAGTTAAGGGTGAGTTTATCTACTACGTATTTCAGGTGTCAATAAACTCACGGGGGTTATCGTACAGCGCAATCTCGTTGCTGTCGACGCTGTTCGCGCTGTACGGCTGCTTACTGCTCAACAAGTTCCAGCTGGACTGGAAGATCGGCATCACGTGCGGCCTCATTTACTTCGGCTACCTGCTGCTGGCGGCTCTTATAGAACTAAACGTCTTCTTCGATGTCAACCTGCCAATTTGCGCGCACTAAAACGAACACCTTTGTTCTATCTGTTGAGCTGCAGACAGAAATTATTCGATGTACTTTTGTATTGTATAAGATAAGACAAAGAATGTCTAAATGCCTACAGAAAATGGTGAAGATATAGCTCGATAAAGTCTCTTTCTAGACGTCTGAAAAATTCATTAATTCTATGTACTCAAGCAATATCATTATTTTATTATGTTCCAAGCTAAGGAATAATAAATACTATTAAGTATGTTAGAACTTAAGTCAGTAATTTATGGGGAGATTTAGACATAAAAGTTGCTCGAATATATATTTTTGTTCATAATCAATATTGTTATGACAATATTACAAGGCAAGGCAGGCGATTTTTTACAAGAAATTTTCGTCGGTGCTCCATGGACCAATTGAAATTTGACCAGTTGGTCTAAGGGTATAATTACACGTTTCCATCGTCCAATTACCAACTGGGTCTTAAGTCTGTAAAGTAATTTCTGAACATATTCTGCTACATGGGTAAGTAGTACCTAGTACGTAACTGACTGTAACTGAAAACAGGACCTACCAGTGGCGAAAGGACCATATAACACGATTCCTACCGGCTTCCCTTCGGAGGTTTGCATCAACAACTCTACCGCTATTGATAAATGGCACAGTCAATAATGTCTACTATTGCCAAAAATATATTTACACTACGGGTATTTAATTCACTATAACATACAAACAACAAAATTTGCCTAGTTTTATTAGCTTTGAATTGAAATAACAAACAAAACAGTTTTGTTTGTGTAGTGATGCGTCTTTTTGGTTCTGCTACTTGACGATAAATGGTGTAAAAATTCAGTAAAGGAACGACTTATTTTTAAGTTAGTTAATTATTTTTTACTTTATTGATAAGTAAGTAATTTAAACCGACTTCGCTTCGGCCTACCTAATTTTGATTTTTAAAAAAATGTTGGTGGTTGATTAGACTGCCTTTCCTTCTTACACATATTTATTTCGGTTAAACGTATCTAAGTATAACCATTAAAATAAAAACAAGGTACATATTTCCCTTAAACCTAAAAATAGAAACGACATTGTATAAATAGACCTTCCGGTCTTTGTCCTTGAACTAGTTACCTTGCATAGGTTCAACAGACCGTGTCGAAGCCAAGTGACCTGTTTTGAAACCATTCGGTTTCTCTGAACCAAGAAAAAATATCAGGAGTCGCGATCATTATAACTTACCCTTGATGTTCCAGAAATCAGTGATTTTTCAGAGATTCAACAAAAATGGTTTTCATTATCGATTTAGTCAAATATTTTTACTGTATTAATGCTGCCACCTACTGGGCCCAACTAATTTAAGAAAAGAATTTCGATCGATAATAGCTCTATTTAATAATTTATAACTATTGCACCACCTGATTTGGTACAATGCTGCAATTAAGAGGAACAATGATTTCATTATACTGAATGCTTTTCAGCCACCAATTCCTCGATCATTAACTAAGTACGGTTAACAATGAAAGTCGATTAACACTTATGATATTTTTTTTTAATGAATATAAAATTTTGATAATAGAAGTTCTTAGAGGCTTGTGGCTAAGTAGGTAATAATAGCCGCACGGGTCGATAAATTAGGTTAAGCTACGCTTGCCGCGGTTGGTCCGTGGACGAGTGACCATCTTTACTTTACATACCAAGACCCCTCCGTGCCTCGGAACGCACGTTAAACCGTTGGTCCCGGCTGTCTTTCACAGTTGTTACGGGTCGTCAGAAGCCCGAAAGTCTGACAATCAGTCTTAACAAGAGGTATCGTGTTACCCAGTAACTTGGTTGTGGAGGTCAGATATGCAGTCGCTCCTTTTAAAATAGGGTGTTACCCGTGGTCCCGGTGGGTCGACCCATTACCGGGACCACGGGTATTTTTTTTACCCATGGTCCCTTCGAGAAATACAATTCTGCCAAATTAAAACCATCTACTGTTATTTAATCATTTGGGTTAGGTTAGGTTAGAACAGTGACCATTACCGCCAGATTCCCTCTATTTTTGGTGAATCATTTTGAATGTTTCAAGTTAGTTACTTGAAGAACTAACGGTCTACCATTTTAATTTAGCAGCATTGTATTTCTCGAAGGGACCACGGGTAAAAAAAATACTCATGGACCCGGTAATGGGTCGACCCACCGGGACCACGTGTAACGAGTGTTTAAAATACTGTTTAGACTGGAAGTCGACCCCAACATATATATCAATTTCTATCTATCACTCATCCAGTCCAAAGGAACCTTACCTAAGTAGATTAAGTAACTATTAAAAAAATATTTAAAAAAGAAACCTAACTAGTATGGTTACACCTTTATGTTATGGAAGGACAGCATTTTTGTGTCACACAAATATTTCTTACGATACGATAGTTAGTCAAGAATTTGTTATTTTAATGTTGAGTACATCCCATCCGTTGTATGTTCGCTTTAGAATTTTTTATTAAAAAAAAACAGGGTAGTGTTAACTTACTACGCTGCTGACTGTGCCAATTTTTCGTCAGCTGCGCTTATGTGTAGATTATAGGGCCTACTTAGATAACAATTATCTTTCTTCAAGGCATATAATAAGTTGGTTAGAAGGTTACAATAACAATACGTTTGCTGTAATTAAAGTTATGAATTAATATTTTTTTATCCAACCATCACAACCATTTTTTTTATAAATTCATTTTATTTGTCTAATTCACGCACGAACCATTGTTTAGTTCAGGCAAAAATGCCTACACATGGTAACCAATAAATTAATTGAGAATTAAGTATTTACAGAGTCTAAAATTAAAGTGTAATTTAGGTAAAACCTATGACACATAATATGTTGTTAGGGGTAACTTAAAACGAGCTTAAAACTAACTTATTTTGGCACATATTTATTCGACAATTTTTTTTATTTTTATAAGTGGACCATACTTATATTATCACTGGAGAACTATGTTATAATTAGCTAAATAGTTATTAGCAGTCTCAGTTCTATTAAGCATTACCTGTTAGGTACCTACTTATTTCTTGCTTATGATTTCAGTATTAATCATGGACACGCTAGTCGTGACGTAGTACACAATTATTATGTTTCGGTATAATATACCTACCTACCTACCTAATGTACTAACTTTAATTTTAAGTTAATTTAAAATTATGTTTATAGTAAAAATATGTAAATTGTATAGCCGCCAAGCTCCAAAATATACCATGAAATAAGTCAAATCAGCTGAGCTGTAAACCAAGATCCTAAACGCTATGCTATTACCTACGTATCTACCTGTAGGTACCTACTTATAATTATGTGGTTGCAATTTTTTCTCCCGTTGCCAGGAGCTGGAAAAATCATGTCTGTTTATGTAAGTACATAAACCTAAAATACATGAACCTGCATAAACATATTTTTTTATTATTTACTTTTGTTTTACCGTTAAAAGTACATAATAATTATGTATAATTAGTATTTCTTAAATATAAAAATGTGATTAGAAAAAGAGTTTTAATTCAAACTGCATGTACTTACTTATACGTACGTAAATTAAGTCTACGCCTGCTACGTCTCTAATGAATATACCTATGTGCGAAGATTCTCCACTAGAGAGAAAATCTCTCTTTCACTTTTTTAAAGACCTGCGCCTTGATCGTATGGAGTTATCGAACTAACAATAATATTACACATCTATGAGAACATAAGCAGACTCATAGGTAAACTAAAGCAGATGCCCATTGCCTTTAGACGTAAGTATTTTTTGCAGAAATTGGTATCTATTTTCTCACGCCGTGGCTCTTATTTTACACATTATTCAAAATTAACAGTCAATTAGGAATCATAAAGAAATAAAACTGCCTTCTACCGCAAATAAAACATTTTAATTGGTAACAAAAAATATCCGGCTCGACATTTTCTTTCTACTGTCCCGCGTCGTTATGACAGTTACGTGTAGATACATGGATTGCAACAAAATATAATTATTTACACGTTTAGCAGTTTTAAAGCTTCTTATCGATTATACGGCAGCCGCGCCCCATACTCGGCCTCGGCAAACCGTACAATTTTTCCGCAGTCTTCGAATTATCTCGCACGCTTACCCACATCACGGCAGCGTGATGAGCAGAGTGACCATCAGCGCGATCAACATAGTGAAGCTAAGGGCTGTTCGAGGGTTTACCGTCCATAAAACGAAACATCTTAAAAGAAACTTAGCCCCATGTCACTAGAAGTACTAACAATTATGAGTTAAAAACTTGACATGACATAACGCTGCACATGGCTAATGAAAAGTTCCCACTGGATCAGAACACAACAAGAAGTAATGACATAAGGCACAATGAAAAATAATTATTTTGTCATATCACATAAGACGTTCAACTTTTCCATTCCGACGCGTAAAAGTGTAAAAAAGAAGACAATACATAATCGGCATTCGTAATTAGAGGTAGCACACGCGATTTGCGGCATCAACGCACGCATTATAATGTGCACAGACACAAAGTGATACGTTCATGCATCTAGTGTAGGTACCTACCTAGTCGTATTATGTACACGGCAATGTAATAACGTCGGGAAACGCGCCTTCCGTCTAGCAATAGTTGACAAAAACTATAGACGTACGTATATTACCTAATATCTATTTATTAAAAAAATTGGTTATTCGAATGATGCTGATAAAAAATCAGAAATAAGTAAATATGTTAATAGATAACGAAAGAAATGAAAAGCACATTAAATTAATATCACTAGGTATACTTATTAGAAATTATGCAATAGTTAAGAACATTTAAATAATAATTAATCTAGGTAACCTACCTACCTAAACTACGGCTGGGTATAAAATAATCTATTAGTCTGTCCCAAAAAGTGGGCGCTCGTTTTGTTGAAGAAAACATCGAAGGAACAGACGACATACAAATTTTTATCGGCTTCCGATGTGCTGAATGCATCACGAAAGGATAGGGATGTTTGATGAGAGGAGAGATGGTCGTCCCCACCAAGCTCACAGTGGGCTTGGCGAAGTTAATGGGCTGGCTCTTGACCACCTGCCGCTGACTCGCACCCCCCAGCAATATGATTGGTATCGAACTTCCCTTAGTGGAACTCGTCGGTGATCTCGTCGAACTTATAAATGGTCTGAGCGACGGCGGCCTGAATGTTGAAGTAGGCGCAGTCTCAATAATTTCATGAAAGATTGATTCGTCGTAGTCCTTGTTCTCATCGATAATAGGTGCAATAAATACCACCTGACGCAAACTGTTTATATCCTGAACTAATTTTGCGTGTTCATTTAACAAATGATCGCTTCTTGGTATTATATTGTCAATAATATTGTCCATTCGTCGCGATATCGGCTCCATACTGAGAGACAACTGAACAGGTAGTGTGGCAGAACGTTTGGTGAACATCTTTCTGAACATTGGGTTCTGGGAACGCCATCCTACGTAACATAATGAACAAATTACCAAAACAATTGCAAAACATAAAAATTGTACTCGTAATGAACTATAATAGATTTTGTACCTTCTTTGAGCATTCTTCCGATTCTATCTCGATTGAGTGTTGCATATTCGATGCAGCTCACCTGAAACGAAATGAATGAACTATGATAAACATTATCTAGAATTGTAGAATAAATTTGTGTTTGGGTAATTGGTACCATATAATCGCAATATTATTAGCAGTCATTCAGTACGCTTGAAGTTCAATAACTCGCTTTAGGCGTAATGCAATGCATTTTCGCTTTGAATATAAAAACAGTTCGCTCACATCACATTTAAGACACATAGAACAGATTTGAAAAGCAAGCAGAAAATAAAATTTGAATTAATTGAAATTGTATGAGTATCTAAGTAGGTTCCTTTTGCACAAAACTAAGACAAAACTCGATGAAAATCAACGCGTCAAGGAATTAAAAATGGTATAGAACCTTTTCAGGATCACCGTCGTCGAGCAAACCCATAAGTACCTTCATGAGTACCTATATTTTTTTTTATATTTAAATATACGATAGGTAGACGCCTAGCTACATAATTAATGACTAAAATAAGAACGACTGTAATTATACATAATTAAGTATACCTACGCAGTCGCTGTCGATAATATTACTTATGTTTAGCGTGGTAAACATGAAATGTGATCGTAAATGTTACTTGTCAGTAATAATTATCGTGGTCATAACATACCTAGTTTGTCAATTTAGCGGTACACTGATTTCTAAATATGGAACTTTTTATGTTCATTATTAGTAATGTTTACAGTGAGAGTACCTATCAGTTTTGCTTTAAATTGCACAAATTAATTAATTTATTTATTTGTGCACTATTTATTACCTAATTACAGGCTGTTGACATTACAATATTTATTAATTTATTTAATACTTTAAGCACAAAAAACGTACAGAGGCGGACTTAATGCCATAGGCATTTTCTACCAGTCAACCTTTGGGTGATGCAGAGACAACTAGTGGTAGATGCAATAACAAAAATTGTGAAATCAATATTTATTTAAATATAAGGATATACATACATATGTATATAAAAACTTTAAATATAATACAATAGGTATATAAGGCCGCCAGTAAAAGTCACAATACCCCCGTACTGGTTGACACTATTACAATTAGCATCTATCATGATTCTAGTTTTTTTTCCAGGCAGGTTCAACCAACAAGTGTATTAAAGGTCAGCAAAAAAACCTGTAGGTATTATCGCATAGACTATCCGCTATAGAAAAGTTCAAAAAAATGTATGCACTGATACATAAGAAAGATAGATATAAAATTACATATTATTATGCTCTCCACACTTTTCGATTTAGGATTTTGACTATTGGATAGATACCTATAGTCTACCCTAATAGCCCTGACAATGGGCAGCGCACACAATGATAGGTACACTTGAATCCGATTTTTGGGATTGGATCAGAAAGTGTAAAGCGTAGTATATTCCACTTAACTAAGTCACTGCACACTTACCTACGTTAAATAATTAGAACTAACTAAATAACGTACCTCAGTTGTAGGTCCATAATGCCGCTCAGGCATGAGGTACATGCCCTCAACTAAGAGCAAGACCTGCCCCAACACTACCAGCCACCACATGTTATTACCACTGACTGCCGCGCCAGGTTTGTGCTCGGCCCCACCACGCACGCTGCTGGGGAGACTATGCCGGCTGATTACTTTTCCTTGCAGTAACGAATGCCAACAATAGTACAATTATTTATGACGGTAATGGGGAACTAAGTTATGTTTTGCCGGACTGGGAGTAGTTAAATGAAAGCGTGTTTATAAGGAAACCAGCCAGCCAGTCGATGATATTACTAGCCGACAGCAGTGTTAAAAAAATGCCCAGATAGTTTGGTGGTGCGGGTACCATTCCGGGGTACCACCTTCGTCGGACGTAGGTACTCGCTTATGTACCTGCCTAGGTGCCTAGCATCACACGGAACGCGAGAGCTACACTGTAGACACTACCGCAACGAGAAGAAAATGTATCCTGTTGAAAAAGCATTACCTAAGTACCTAGGTGCATTGTTGCGGAATGTACTTTCAGGAGAGGTTTTGGTATTAAGCGCTACCGACTAATTAAGATAATTACCTACCTATTTGTGTTATATAATACTTATTTACTTACCTATACAGGCAGCAAACGTAGTACCTGTAATACTATTGGTCTTTCTAATCAGTATCGACACTGTACCGGTATCAAAACCCGTACCAAAAATATAATTTCCGTAAGTTAGTGAAAAAACTTAAATAGTAAGTGAAAAGGATAGTTAATAGGTATTAGAAAAATAACTTCAAAATTGCCAACCGTACGAGGTTCCTCGTACAAATGAGATTTGTGATACGCGCCGGGTACCTGAATTTTGTGCCGGTACATGTTAGGTGGAGTACCGGTACCCGTCTGGAACCGGTAAGTACCGATACAGAACCTGTACTTTTGGTATCGGTTCCAAGCCCTAGAGGTCTACTCCGAACATAAATCCGAAGTATCGGCCGAATGTTCGGCCGTTTCTTGACTGCGGCTAACTATGGCAAACTACGGAGAAGGTAAAAAAAAACCGGCCAAGTGCGTGTCGTACCACGCACAATGAAGGGTTCCGTAGTTAGGGTGGATTTATACCTAAAACAAAATTAGCATTGTAGTTGAAAAAACATGTTCTCCCATACATCGATATATGCCACGGTCAATTTTCCAACTGAAAATTTAAGTTTGTAATCGCAAAAAATGTTTTTTTTATGTGATAAAACTACAAATTAACAATTTTCGGACTTATTCGTTTAGTTGTGCTGTGAGACCTTGCTCCTGCCCAAATTTCATGATTCTAGGTCAACGAGAAGCACCCTATAGGTTGACTGACAGACAGACAGACAGACGGACAACGAAGTGATCCTATAAGGGTTTCGTTTTTTCCTTTTGAGGTACGGAACCCTAAAAACCGGCCAAGTGCGAGTCGGACTCTCGCACGAAGGGTTCCGTACCATTATCTATAAAAATGGCAAAAAAAAACACGTTTGTTGTATGGGAGCCCTCCTTAAATATTTGTTTTATTTTAATTTAATTATTTATTTTTAAAGTGAATATACAGGGTGTCCCGTAAATAATGGATCAAACGTAACGGGTAGGTAGCTTACCTCATTTCCAACAACTAATTTGAACAGTAAAAAAAAACCGATAAGGTTTACCTTATAACCAAGAACACATACATAACCAAGAATTTTTTTTTTTCGATTTTTACTATTTTCTGTACCAGCATTCAGTATTTTTAATGCTGTTGCTGCAAATGGTATCATATTTAGGTGTGATTTTTGTCAAACATTTCTGAATAGTTTACTAATGTTATAAGATACCATTTTTTTAAATAACATTTTATTTGCCTTAGAAAAAAAATCTTGAATTGAAAAGTTTTGTTTTTACGATGAAAAGACCAGAATTGGAAAAATTCTCCTGTAAAAAAAATGTATGACACCAAAGTGTACCATTATTTTAAAAACTTGTAAAATTACTAAGGTTTGCAAATTGGTATAAAACTTACGCCTAGTCTTTGTCGTTACAAAGATATTGCTATGAATCTGACAGAGGTGCCAAATTACGAAATAAAATAAAATTTGAAAAAGTGTGCACAATTCAACTATTTTCTTAAAAATGTTTAGGTATCAGCGTATGAAAAAAATTAGGAGGTTAAATTAAAAAAAAATACAAATAAATCGTTTATTTTGTTTTTACAGTAAATGTTCAAACTGACGTCCCCCAACGAGAATGCAAAGTCTGCACCTCCTAATAAAGGAAGCTTTAATCCGACGGACAAAATGGCTGTTGTTTATTTCTGATACAGCAGATTGGATGCGCTGACGTAATTCTTCTTCCGACGTTATTCGTTGTTTGTAAACTTTGTCTTTTAAACATCCCCAATAAAAAAAATCTAAGGGATTTAAATCCGGAGATCGCGGAGGCCACAAAATTGGTCCTAATCGGCCGATCCATCTGTCAGGGTAAGTTTCATTGAGTTGCGCCGTTACTGCCGTCGGCTAGTGAGCGGGGCAACCATCATTTTGTAACCACATTGCTTGCCGCACGTCTTCTGGAATATTTTCTAATAACGTTGGTAACTCATTCCTTAAAAAATGCAGATAGTATTCGGCGTTTAGAGTTGCTGGTAGTTCAAAGGGCCCTATTATTTGCCCATTTATTATTCCTGCCCATAAATTTATTTTAAATGGATGTTGGCTCCTGTCCTCTCGCATCAAATGTGGGTTTACCAGCTGCCAACTGTGCAAATTATGCTAATTGAGATATCCATCTCGCCGGTATGAAGACTCGTCACTCCATAATATTTTATTAAAAAACTGTGGGTCCGCCCGTATCATTCTAAGCATCCTTTGGCAAAATGCTACTCTTTGCGGGTAATCACGTGACGTCAGCGTTTGAACACGTTGCACGTAATATGGGTGCAACCGGTGCCTTTTTAGAACTCGACGATACCGACGATCTTGGAATACCTGTGCGTTGCGCTATGACGCGAATTGAGACCGACGAATCTTCCTCGATTTCTCGAATAATAATTTCGTCATTGACTTATGACGGTCGCCCTTCACTGGCACCCCCAACTCCGGTGCCAAGAATTCTTCCCTCAAGAAGCGCGTTATGCACTCTAATGAATACGCGATAGTCGGGATGTCGATCCCGGTTCGGGTATCTTTCACGATACAATCTTGCGGCCGCCCTGGCATTACCTCTTGCTTCTCCGTAGATAAAATGCATTTCGGCATACTCCCGTGGCGTGTACTCGTAACGAGGCATCGTACTACTGCACACGCGTACAACCTCACACAAACGATTGTTTTCGAAGTCCGTAGGATTGCCAAGTCATTCGTCCAAAACACAAACAGTTCCAAATCGTTAGGCAAAGCAAAGTCCAAATACACAGCACAAGTTTAATTTTAAGGAACACAACAGTTAGGCACAGCGGGAGCGAAAGTAGTCTGACGTACGTATCAACTCGAAGAGAGATTCGTGTCAACTAAACTAATTTCTGTTCTGTCTTCTTCATCACATTCATAGCAATATCTTTGTAACCGCAAGGACTAGACGTAAGTTTTATACCAATTTGCAAACCTTAGTAATTTTACAAGTTTTTAAAATAATGGTACACTTTGATGTCCTACATTTTTTTTACAGGAGAATTTTTCCAATTCTGGTCTTTTCATCGTAAAAACAAAACTTTTCAATTCAAGATTTTTTTCCTAAGGCAAATAAAATGTTATTTAAAAAAATTGTATCTTATAACATTAGTAAACTATTCAGAAATGTTTGACAAAAATCACACCTAAATATGATACCATTTGCAGCAACAGCATTAAAAACACTGAATGCTGGTACAGAAAATAGTAAAAATCGAAAAAAAAAATATCTTGGTTACCTTATCGGTTTTTTTTTTACTGTTCAAATTAGTTGTTGGAAATGAGGTAAGCTACCTACCCGTTACGTTTGATCCATTATTTACGGGACACCCTGTATAACTAAATATTCTGTGAATATTTCGAACGTCTCTTGCCGTTGTTAATATCGAGCAAAAAAAACACGTTTTTTTATGGGAGCCCCCTTAAATATTTATTTTATTCTGTTTTTTAGTATTTGTTGTTATAGCGGCAACGGCAACAGAAATACATAATCTGTGAACAACTGTCTAACTATCACCGTTCATGAGATACAGCCTGGTGACAGACGGACAGACAGACAGACAGACGGACAGACAGACGGACAGACGGCGGAACCTTAGTAATAGGGTTCCCGTTTTACCCTTTGGGTACGGAACCCTAAAAACGACAGTCAAAGAGATAAGCCAAAGTCAAAAATGTGACTTGAAGTCGGGTAAGGACTCAAAGCCAAAAAAGGAAACTTTGGAAGTTATAAAACGGCCGACACTTCGGATTATCGCTTCGATGTAGACCCCCTGGACGTTATATTCTATTGACCTATATATTTGAATCCGATGCAGCATCCTTTATTTTGGCGTCGCTTGTATTCTCGCTAGATAGTTTTAATCTTCCACCGATGCCACATCTTCCTACAGTCACTTGTATATGCCTTCCACAAGTTATCTCTTGTATTTGCCGTGATACGAGTATACTCGCGGAAGCGACGAAACACCAAATTCTACAGCCAAAAGTCTTCAGGTAAAGATGACTTGCCATCTTGTTCTTTTTCACAGGTTACGTATACGCAATAGGTAGGTACGTCTGGATTACATCGCTAAACAAGTTGGTAGTTTGAGATGGAGCAGGAATGATATTTCAACCAAAGCTACAGGAGAACCTCAAACGAACGATCTTAGAGAAACTTTTCGACTTATTTCTTTATCTGCATTACAGAAAAAATGGTAGTCGGCAAGAAAACCGACAATTCCTACGTTTCTACAACACGACGTGCGATGATGCCCTACAATCCCTACATGATGGACATCCATAAGATGTACAATCCTGTAGAACATTAATTATATGTATCTGGTACTCTCTCTTACGGTTTATGCGGCTCACGCCAGTAAAGCTCCCAGTTGGCAAGACTTTTTCCGACATCTTCAACAATCATCGTCATATCATATTGCAGCTAATTTACACAAAACCTCAATAAATTATACACTTAAACCTTCCTCATGAATCACTTCGTCTGTTGGTGAAAATCGTATGAAAATCCGTTCGGTAGTTTTTGAGTTTATCGCGTTCAGACACTTCAGACAGACAGACAAACGCGACGGGGTGACTTTGTTTTATAATACGAGTATGTAGTGATAGTGATTATTTAAAAAATGTCTTGCACATATCCCATGACCCTGGGGTCCCGGACCTTTGAATGGCGTACGAGGGGCCGAAGCCAACTCGCAGAGGCCCCTTAGACAATTTGAAATGATGAGGAAGGCACCAACCGATGATTATCCCTGTATGCATCAGTGGATGAGTGAACTTTACACCCTGTTCCTCATATCACCAAAAAAATATAATGTATAAACATAAAATAAAATTCTAATTTTATCTCAAAAATAGCTGAAGCCGATAGTGTGATTTTTATATTTCTTGTTATGGTTTGCTAAATAATAGTAAAATTAAACTAAATAATAAAATTACTAACTGGGTTATAAAAAAAATATAAGATTTTTCAACATTATTTTTCTGCTATCTTGTATCGAAGTTGTAAAAAGTGCTTCAGCCACATGCAAGTAGACCGTAGATGTTGATGATATTTTTTAAAGTTCAAAATCAAAAGTATGTTCTTGTGAAAAGATGATCAAACGTCAGTCTCGCGTCATTTTTCGGAAAACTTGTTTCGAATATTAGTGATTTACTTATTTTATTTGAAAAATGCCTTCCAGCCACATGCAAAAAAAAACTCGACTTTTCAAATCACAAATAAATTTTCTTCTTCTAAATTCTTTTTCCCTTTCTCACAACCAATGTACAAAATTGATCAAAATCAGCCGATTTCGCACGGCCCCTTAAGGTTTTGTGGCCCTTTAAGGTGTTCTCACAGTTTTACAGTCTGCCGCCAGCCTGACACCAACCCTCCTTGGGAATGCTTTTGTTGGTGGTTGTCCCACCACCGCGCAGCTGACCCAAGGTGCGTAAATTATATGCACTAGGTTTCAAGTTCCCTTAGTCGCCTCCTACGACACCCACGGGATGAGATGGGGTGGCCACATTCTTAATCAGGGACCACAGAGAGACACCAACATCTGCTTACAAAAGGTAGACCAAAAGAACCAATAAAAGTTTATTTATTACTCCAAAATAATTTATTTATTATAAAATATCTACGAAACTCTGTGTAAAGCGTAGGTACATAACTAAAAAAAAAAACCTCTTAAAAGATGACGTGACGATAATATCGTGGACTTCCACGTCCACGTCAATACATAATACGACGTTACCACAGGGAAGTAAATATATAGAAGAATAAATATATGAAGACTTTCCATCCACGGTATCGATGTCTTTACATTTTATGGACTGGACAAGCACGTCTATGTTAATATCGTGAAGATGTAATTATAAAACCACACAATGTGCTCTATTATCAAAGCAACGCCTTTATGAGAAAAAATGCCATAACAAACAATAGAACGCAACCTGCCTTTCTGTAACGAAGTTTTTATTGGCCGCATGCGGAAAGCAGGGTCATGGTCGTGGCCGCATCAGTGCAAGTCCAGCCTAGTCGCCAGTCTGTGCTATCAGTTGTTAACGCTGGTAGCACACCTCCGATTGCACCGCTGCTCCGATGCACCTGCATCCGATCCGAGTAGCGGAACATGACGCGCACCAGTACAATTGAACTACTGCGGTGTCGCTGCTATGGTTTCGCGGCGGAGGTGTGCTATCAGCGTAAAAATAGCCTGATTTTCGTTGGACACCTCAACGGCGGCCGCAGGTACGTCCGCGACTTCTACTGACAGTTTCAAATGTAGGTGTAATGTTACTGACTCAGGTGTGTTCGTTTCTGGTTTTAATCATCCAAATAAGGCGTTTTTAGGGTTCCGTACCCAAAGGGTAAAACGGGAACCCTAGTACTAAGGCTCCGCCGTCTGTCTGTCTGTCTGTCTGTCTCATGAACCGTGATAGTTAAGACAATTGAAATTTTCACAGATGATGTATTTCGGTTGCCGATATAACAACAAATACTAAAAAACAGAATAAAATAAATATTTAATTTCTCCCATACTACATAAGTGATTTGTTTGCTCGTTTTTGCTCGATATTGATAACGGCAACAGGTAGACGCTTGAAATATTCACAGAATATTTAGTTATATATTCACTTTAAAAATAAATAATTAAATTAAAATAAAACAAATATTTAGGTGGGCTCCTATACAAGAAACGTGTTTTTTTTTGCCGTTTTTATAGATAATGGTACGGAACCCTTCGTGCGCGAGTCCGACTCGCACTTGGCCGGTTTTTTTATATCTTAATAGGCAGGAATACCTTTAGGAAAACCCTGTCAGCCATATTCTTTTACAACCTCCACACTTAGAAGAAATGGTCCATTCAGAAGATACAATGATAACAAACTGTGATTACCGTCTCCAGTCAGTCTAGCACAAACAATCCAATCAACCTTAATCACCACCGTCGACAAAAATCCCACGTACAAGTACTCCCAATCTTCAGATTATTCATTACATTAAAAATAAAACATCCATAATGGTAAAAGGTATCTTTATTACAAATACTTAATGATACCTGTTATTTACAAGATAACAAAATGATACAAAACTTTTGAATCGTGTTCGTTTATTATTATGATCTTCAAAACCTAAATAAATCAGGTTCTGCTAATCGCAATCACTCAAGTTTGAAACACAATTGTCGAAAAAAGTACACAATAGCAGAAAATAAATCTTTAAGTTATTTTTTTACTCTCAATTTAACTAAAAGCTAATTTAACAACCTAAGTTTAAATAATAAATATTTACCACGCACCTCCGGTATCACTACAATGAAAGAATTCTTAATTCGTTAGGAATGTGCCATCCTAAACACAATCAAGTAGTATTTCGACGCACTCATTCAGACATCAAAGATAGCCCATAGAGAAATTTGGGCATCGTATATTATAATAATTAACGCTATGTGTCTAAACTTATAAGTATTAACACAGCAGCTATTGCTATTAAAATGAAACGTGAAAAATTATAAATCGACACAGCGCGACATAAATATACGTATTAAACGCCCACTTCGATAAACGTCAATATTTAAAACCACAGCTACTCACATTAAATAAAAAATAATGGAAATTGGGACTTGTAAATCTACGACTTCCACACATAATTATATCCCCTTAGGCTGCATCCACATAAGCGAATGTGCTGAATGAGCGCAAGTATCTATTATAATTGGTATTATTACTTATATAGCGCGCAGAGCGTACCAACAGTTAGCATGGGTTTCTGGCGCTAGTCAAACCAAGCACGCAAATTACGCACGAGCTGTGTACCTACAGATCGCGGATACGTAATGCACGGCGAGATGCTTGCGTTGCCTATTAAAAACGGGCGTATTTGCGGCGCTATTGCTTATATGGAGGAATCCTTACATAGTCATGTTGACTTTTACATAATAGTAATAATAATAATAAATTAAAGTTAAAACCTTATTGGCCTCAGGACTCAAATTTATTTATTCTTATGGCGAATGATACAATAAAATTAACATCAATTGTTACAATTTTTTTTTTCAAACAATGTCTCGATAACGTGCGGCTACTATAAACAGACGGATTGCATTTGAACTGTACGTACATGTGCAGTTATGCCAATTTAAAATTTACAAGGTATCGGATTTGTTTAAATAAATCGTCCGACACGTGGCTTGCTTCTTTAAAATAATTACGTATTACAGCGAAATAATATAAGTCAATCAATCATGCAAATCAATCATATCATTTTACAAAAGCAGGTACTTTGCAATTATGGTAAAAACTAGCAAGATGTGGAAATCGTATGTTTTATTTTAGTATTAATAAACGATACTTTTGCAAGTTTGAGAGTGGATAAGCACTGAAATATTTTCTGCCCACATGAAAAGTCACCAAAAGAATTCGAAAAGGTAAAACTGAAATCACAAATAGCTATAGATATTTTTACAATATTATTATTAAATGAAGGTTATTAACAAACAGCAACTTCGTGAATAAGAACCGATGGCTGTTTGAAAACCAAACTAGCGTCATCAAACAACCAGTGCCAAGACAATCATAGGCTTCTCTCAAATATAAAGGTCATTATCGCATCGTCCTATGAGGCGAGCGGTTTCGCAAATAAGACCTTTACCGAGATGGCCTTCTACAAAATATATATATTGCACCTAACTTGTTACTTGGTAAATATGATATCTGTATATGATTGTTTAGTAAGCTATACAAGTATAGAATTAATGTTTTATGTAAATAAACTATTTCAATAATTATAAGATCTATGAATAACAACACAGATATGCTGTTCCCAGCTTATTCATTTAATTAATGCAACGTAGAATCTTCCTATGCTATTTAATAAATACGTGTCTCACATTTTACCTTCCAGCATACCCATTTAAACAAGCAAACGATTTGCAACATTCAAGTCGGTATAAAAGTATTCATTTGAGTCATTTATACCTACGACAATTCCGCATCAAAGTGATATGAAACGTCTTCTATGTGTTTTACTTATGATATCCGATTTAATATTTATATTTTACCCTGAAACATATAATTTTGGTCGCAATGCATGCATAACGTGTGAATCACTAAGAAGTTAATAATACCGAGCGAAAAATTACTTTATCTACAATATTTATTACGAAAGTCACAATTTGAAAAATAATTATTTCGGTGCAACGTTTTATTGTTTATCGGCTGCTTTTAAGACGAATAGAAAAGTGTTATGGCTTATTTCAGCACCTCCTGATAAGATAATAGTTAACTTATCTGGCAGATTATTTTAGTTCCACACTTTAAGTTATCAATTAGATTGTGGCCTCTTCCAATTAAAATATTCAAACTTTGATTTTGTTTGGGTCTTTTTCGTGTCTAACTTTACACGGCTGCCATCTGGCGCCAGAAAACCAATTATAAATCGGCAAAGAACTTTCGTAATCAAAATCGCTAGATGCTGATTATGAAAAAAGATTGTTTAGCGAAGTTTAGAATAGCAAAAAACTTGCAAAAGTTAACTTCCGCGAGCAAATTAAATAAAGGGGAATATACAAGCGCACTTTAAAAATATGGTTTCATTCACGCTTTGAAATATTTAGCTTTAAAATAAATTAAATCAACTGTCAAAATAGCAAACCGTCAAAATAGCAAAGACTCAGGCCAAGTGATTCTAATTAGTTCAAAACAAATTGTGGTTGGTATGATACCATCTACTGATATTGAATCATTTGGGTTAGGTTAGAACAGTGACCCAGATCCCCTCTATTGTTGGTCAGTTATAATGCAAACCATTATTTTTGTAGGTATTTTAATTATGTTGTTTATAAAATTATTACTTTATACTGAATATTTATTTTGTAAATTTGGGTCATGTTTATTAAAATGATAATATTAAATTATAGATGTATTATTATTTTTAAGTGCTGATATAGCAGGTATTTGCTAATTAACCTATTGTTTACGGCACCTTTTCGGTGCCGGCGGGGTTCCGTCGGTTAAGGTGCTATTAATTACATCCCTTAAATAAATAGCTACTAATTGTCAATTATTGAAATTAATTTACGATTTACATCGTATATCCCGAGACCACAGCTGTCTTTTGGTAATAGTAGCAAAACGCAATGGCCATTAATCTGCGACCGAAAAAAGTAAAATCGTCTGCTCTTTGCAAAGAATCTACCTGAATATTTTTTTTTTGTATTGTATACTTGTGAATCAGTCATGTTACAGAAATATAACAGGCTTTTCCAATAATATGATTCCTTTTGAATTATGTTTTCTCTGTACAGGCTAATTTGTTAATATTTATTCGAACCCAGGGTTTGCAGACTCCTAATTAAGCCCTTCAAGTTAGCGCACAAAACGGTTACACCAAATACCTTATGGTCATACATACACTCAACCAGATTTGGCATAATCTACTTACATAGTATGTAGATCATACAGTTTACCTATAACTTGTTACCAATTATGAATTTAGCTGTGCTTCGAAAATGTACAACGCTTTTGACTACAAACAAACATTCATCGATAGCTCAAACTGTGAATTGCTATTAGCTTGACCATGGTACAAATATCGAACACCATGTTACGTTATTATATTGCCAATTAAGGTCTTTTCGTAAAATAATATTATAAAAGACGGACTCAATCAATATACCAACGCAATAACACAACCTTCATACATTATTTTATTTTACTACGCAAGACCCAGTTCCCATGACAAAAATTCTGACGTCTAGAGATCCTTATTGTATGCCATAAAATCTTTCACATGACCGCACGTTAACGCAAATTCACGCACGCTTTCAAAACTAGATAATGTCCGTATACCGTATATAGCGCATGTTAACGCGCGTCGGATATCTCTGCATGGGAACAGGGCCTCAAACAAAGTTCTAATTTCAACTCCATTTTACCCCCCTTCACGGAACATGACATTATAATATCTTAAATAAAAAATTACAATACATCTAAGATTCGCTGAGGTATGTTTAGCATTTACGTGAGTTTTTTACTCCACGTGATCAGTGTACATTCCAATTTATATATTATTATACACAATTACGTTACTTGTTACGAAATTTACAACATATAAAATTACAAATGACCGCCGTGCATCATTGCTTGTATATAAACCAAAACTGAAATCTACTTCCGTATCGAATTATGATATAAACAATATATCACTGGCTTTTAAAGCCTAGGCAGTGTATGATGATCCTTTAGACGTCTAAATATCTACAGCGCCGTAACAACAAGGGGTAGCTACGAAAATCGCTCAATACTTGTAATTCTCTTATTGTGTATGAAACATTTATACGCCTAATACTATGTCGCGTTTCAAGCTATTGCCTGAATTGGAATGTACACTAACAGTGGAGTGTAAAGCGAAGGTCCATCACGACAGGCGATGGCCCTACCCCCCGTGACCTTGTGCACGACGGTGTCGGCAAGCTTGCAGCCCGAAGATGTGGCGAGCTCCGACGCCACTCCCTCTGTAACAAGTGTCAAGTGTGATGTAGTTCCATATCGGTCGATCACTTTCCGTTGAGTTTGAGAACAAAGCAATTACTTAAACTAGGCTTTCGAGATAATTAGAATAATTATTGAATGTGAAAAATAATTGATCGACATAAATAACATAGAATAATTCGCACAAAAAAGATATGCTCCGCTTAGGCACGCTAGCCGCAACTAAAAATTCATTAATTTTTACACAGTAACGGTTTTATGAAGTATCGGTTCTTTAGAGCATTGTCTGTTACCTGTGTGACCGTCGTATATAAAACTCGTTCTGTCGTATTAACGCCCGGGTACTAAAAGTGAGTTATTTGTAGGCTTCTACAACAATGATACATATACATTTTACAGTCATGAGGATAATGGTATGTACATTACGTGTAAATAATAATGAAACGTGATCATAATGAGCCATTCTCTAAAATCAGTTACGGTTATTAACCAACTGTCGCAATCAGTTTTTTTTTTTACTTTCAAGATACCCACTATTTTGAAAATATCCTCGAAAGCTGGAGATTCATGACAAGCAAATTGAAATTGCTTTCAATCTAGGCAGGACATGGTTCGTTAATATATTCAGTTTAGACCCTTTACGACTGTGCCACCCTATGTAAAATTTCTACATATAAATCTGTAATTTTTGTGGTGTACATAATAAAGAGTATTCTATTCTAGGTACCGGCGAAATTCTACATTTCATTAATACGTGGTCTCTAAATTTAGTTAACTACCTATGGAACCTACCAACCATACACAAAAATTACTTGATAATTAGTTGTTGACATATTGTTTTAATATGATATTTTATTCAACATCCAGTTCGTATGCAGGCCGCTGGCGGATGTTTGCACTTTGGTTTCGTTTAAATCGCATAGCACTAGATACTATCGTACTTTCTTTTCTAAACATTTCATCTGAGAAATAGCATAATACCGATAGTTCGCCAAGCGAGGCCAACGCACGCGACAATTATTTACCACATCCTACTTAGTTTACTATAATTCGATCTCACAGCTCAGTAAACTAGCGAGCAGTTGATAGCAAAGTAATTCAAAATTACTATATAAAAAATTACAGGCCACATGTTTTTATTTTTTACGAACTTAATATTATCTTTTAAGTAAAATAAAATCGCAAAATGTTGTGCAAGCTATTGGAGCAGATGAAGACTTATTTAACAACATGATTGCTTTTTCTATGTATAGCCATACGGTTTATACGGAAAATATTTACGAAAATAGTACTTACAAATCGCATTCAAAAATAAGACCTTCGGCAAAGCATACAAAATTGCGTCTACTTATGCGCAAAGCACAGCTATTAGAAGTGGGCGACGTAGGGCCTGCGACTAACACCTTGCAGTAGGTATTTTCATTCGCACTGCACGCTATAGCAGTTATTTTTAGCTCGATCGATAGAAACACGATCATAAATTCGCAAAATATTAATATTAAAAATATAAATAATTAATAACTTATTATAATTAATAATAATTAATAACAAAATCAATAAATAAACCACATTTGGTTTGTGAATTATTGATAGTTACAACTTGCTTTGATAATAAGCTAATACCGAGTCGTTAAAAAAATTGTTGCATCATAAAAATGGGTGGAGCTAGTTGAGAATCATCCTCCACACAATAGTTCTTATTTGTAATTTTTCATGGTGTACAATAAACAATCTAGGTGTATCTATACTCCAAAATCCAGAATAACTTATCGGCAGTCTAATGCAGATGCAGAAAAAGAAAACAGGTAGGAAACAACATATTTAAGATCTGCAGAAGCTATTTAGCTAGCTTTAATAATAAAATATTAATATATTACCTTAATCGTCGTCTTCAGCCGAAGCGGACGCCGCTTTAACTGGCTGAGGTATTATAGTAATCTCATCGTTAATTTTCAATGGCTTCAGAAGGGAATCACTTGTAGCCTTAGCAGGCGCCACACTCTTGCTCTTGTCCATGACTCGCTTGGCAACCACACTGTGTGCCGAGTACACATGGTTCTCAAACTGTTTATACATCCCGAAGGTCGCAGTGCAAACGGTGCATTTGTACGAAAGATGAGCTGGCTTCAGCGTCAGGTTATGGTCCCTTGCCACGTGATTCAATAGCTTCCATTGGTATACCTGTAATTTATATAAATTTTATGTTACTTGATGTAAAGATTGTGTTATTTATGAATATTTATGAAAGAATGTTTGATTAAGTGCAATATTTAAAATAAAATAAAAATAGCCGAGTTAAGGTACGCATCGACTGGCCCGCAAAGGCCTACTCACGCGGGGCACGCAAACAATATATGTTCGTAAATCGGTGCGGGCGGTACGGATAGTGTACGCAGTGCTATCGGAAATCATACAAAGTAAACAAATCAGTCTACGCGTACCTATACTCAGCGTCTTCAAGTACAACACACTGTTTCGTGATTATACATACACACTCAATGAATGTTATGCTGGAATACTAAAAGTCGAATTTTAATTCATTTTGATTGTAATGGTGATCGTTTAGTTTAATCGATTTATATAATGTGTAAAATAAATGTATAATAAGTGTAAAAGTCTAGAATACAGTAAATATGACCATTTTATTACACAAAGTGACAACTAGCACATGTCAGAATACTCCAGTGAATTCATAATTCTACTTGAAAAACTTTATTCATCATTTCTTAATAGATATAATTGCAAAGAAACTTGTGGATAGTAAATAGCGACTTACCCTGCCACATACGGGACACCTGCCAGCGTCCTTTCCCTTGTTGGCCGCCTCTTGCATTGAGCTGGTGACGAGGCCGTGTGAACCCAGCAAATGTCGCTCTAGACCTTGATCGGTGAAAAACCTATAATAAACCCAGAAACAGTTGCATTAAATATGAATCGAATTATTTATACGTCAAATCCGAGGTTTATAAAAAAAGATGCACCAAAATTGTGGAATCAGTTTTGAAAATAAGCATTAAAATAACCGCATGCATTAGATGTACTTACCTAAATTGACATTTTTGGCAGTTAAGCGGTGGCCTGTTATAGATCATCTTAGGATGTATCTTCACTTTGTGTATCCACTGCATGTGATTCCGTAATTGTTCGAGGTCTTTTATATAACCGTCACAAATCTCACAGATCACGAAGGAACTCTTCGAGTTGGCCGCTGGCGGCGGCAGCTGCACAGGCGGTGGTTGCCGAGGCAAAGGCGTAATAGAAATCGATGGTTGATGCACCGATTTTGGCTTTGCGTTATTCTAAAACAAAGAGTAAAACATTTATTTTTAAAGGACAGTCAAACAATGCATTTCATTTGAAAATTGCCAAAGTCGCAGTAGGTATTATTATCTTACTAGTCCAATTTGATTATGTAACACAGGGTTGTACTCACAGCAACTGGATAATTGGAGGACAAGTGGACGGGTGCATTGTGTCTGACCATGACGCCACCGCGTAAGATCGGCACACCGTGGACAGGCATGGCGCGCGCCGGCACGGACATGGCGGTGCGGCCCCGCGGCCGGTAAGAGGAACTGACACCCGGCATTATGCCCGACACGCTCGTAGACTGCCGACCCTGACTGCTGCCAATACTACTTCGATTGAATGTGTTTTGGTAAGAACCCATCATACTATTGCGGGATCTAGTTATCTGAAAATGAAAGTATGTTAATGTTATTTTTATTCGTTATTTAGACAACATGTTTTTACTGAAAATATCAGAACAGCAACTTTTCATGCATTTACCTTTGGTATTTTAGCAGGAGGCTCCCATTCAAGTGCTGGAGCCAAATTCGTTTCAGGTTTGAATTTCTTGGCACAAGGTATGAGGTGGCGTGCCAATTTACCCTTGCCGTTGTCCTCGAAGAGACAGTTGGCGCACTGGTGATACGCAGGGGCTCTCTCTAACTTTCCTCTGATATTATGCTCAGCTTCCATGTGGTATAAAATATCATGAGGACTTCGTATTTCAAACGCACAAAAGTTACATTTATAAACATTATTCTTCATGTGTGGCGTCTCCAAGTGATGAGCCATTGCCAAGTTAGATTCTGTCTTAAAACTACAAAATTCGCATTTCTTCTGAGGAAATGAATATGGTGCATTATTTTCTTTGCTGAATTCTATATTTTTTATGAGCGAAGCAATAGAAGTTTCAGTACTTTTCGTGCTATTTCCCATTTTCTTTTCTCTATTTAATTTTCGGGTCTGTTGTTTTAATAAATCACTTTGTACATATTCCTGCACAAGACTTAAGCCAATATTAATAAAAAACTTTCCAAGGGAACAGTCAAAATAATTATCTGATTTGGTTGTAGACACCACCTTATCTGCCATTAAGGCTGTAACGTCTTTTATCTCTTCCATAGAGTCAACTTTATCTTTAATAATAATAGTCTTGTTTTCTTCATCGCTCATTAGGATTTCATCCTCTGAATCTGTACTGGTTGAACCATCCCAAGACACATCGTCTTCTTCGGCGCCACGTTTCTTTTTCTCTAAAATATTTATCAATATTATGATAAAATAATATAGGTACAACGCATCATATGCTTATACTAGGGGTGAATTTGCATTAATCAGTGGCAGTACTGAGCTAGAGGAAACCTATTACTTTCGTGGTAGACTAAACTAGATTTTGTTATTACAGAAAATATTTATGTGAATATCCTATTCTTTAAAATAAAACAAGAGCGAAAGAATAAAATTGAGTATTTTTTATGGAATAAGCGCAGGCCACACCGCCATCTAAGCGGGCGGGCGAACATCGTTTCACCTCTTTACATACTTCGGTTCACACCGCGAGCTACCGACTAAGGTGAAACGATGTTCGCCCGCCTAGCCCGCCCGCCCGCTAGCTGGCGGTGTGGCCTGCGCTTTAGGAATAATACACTAGAAACAAAGTTGCACAACACTGTTTCAACAACATGTTACTGTTATGCAGGAAACCATGTTGCTTGCCAGTGTCGCTGGCAACATGCTAATTTCCGTATTCATGAAAATTTGCGCGATTGCTCAACATTGTTACCAGAGTTTATAGGGCTTGAAATTGAATATCATGGTTATACTTAAATGATCCATCTCTTTATTGATTTGCCTGTTAGTAAAAGAAATCAATTCTCGATCAGTGCGGTCGTCGACGCTATCATTAAGTGTAAGAAAGTTTACCTTTTTTCTTCTTTTTCTTGTCGTCCACTTGTTCGCCCTGCTCCGCGTCCGTGGTCGCAGGCGGCAGCGGTTGCGCTTCCTCTTCAGACTCCACATCTTCGCCTTTTTCTTTTTTCTCCAGCTTTTCCATTTCTTTTTTTTCTTTCTCTTTGCTTTCTTTTTCTTGTAACTCTTTATCTTCTTTGGCTTTCTGTTCATCCAGCTCTTTACCCAGCAGATCAACAAATTCCCTGAAGGGCTTAACTGAAGGTTTTTCGTAAACATAGGGCACTATAAACGAAGGAGCTTCAACTACAAACATATCATCTGTTAATGAAGGTAATATAGAAGGCTGGGCGGCAGCTTGTGACAAGCTCTGAGTGGTCGCATTCAACTTGCTGCTAACTGGCGTGACCGTTGTCCCACGAGCTACAATGCTTTGATATAGGCTTTGTGCACTTAAACTAGAGCTTATTGGCAGCCCAGAAGGTTTGTTTAGAACTGCAGATTTTTCAGAAGACAATTTATTGGTGTCTATGATAACAACCGTCGGCTCCTTTTTTTGGGTATGGATCTGGTTGGATTTCATCTGCCTTGCTGCCATTTCGACTAAAGCTTTAGTGTCATTAATAACAATCGGCTTATTTTTACGTTGAAATGCTACTGATGCCACTTCTATATCGGATTCACGACCACCATTTTCCATATCGTCGTTATATCGTTTACGCTTTATAGCTCTACTGCTACGGCGCAATTGTACTTTGTTATCACTATTAGCTTTTTCATTTTCTTCGGCCACTACACAGTCATCATTATCACTTACAATTTCTTGAACTTCTGGACTTGGAGAATCATGGGTATTTCCATTTTGACTGAGAGACCCATCTTCATTTTCTAATATTATTATATTACTATCTTTTATTTTTATGACGCCTTCTTGAGATTGGTCATCTGCTACTTCTGGTTCACTATCTGAATTGATACTTAATGTATCTACTCCCCTGAGTTCACCTTCGAAAATATCTTCATCTGAAGATTCAATATCTGAATCAATCTCAGAATTCTGAAAAAATTGCTAATGTAAGAATCACATTTATATAAATGTATATGAGACCTGATGATTGCAACAAAAGTTTGAGATAGGGGTAATATTGTATTCTCATACTGTTACAGATTTTTAAACAAGATGAATTTAGCACTTTAGTTTTACCTATTCTACTTATTAAATTAATAATAACGCCTCTTTGAGAGTACTGTACTGGAGGCATTCAGAGGGGGTAGTAGATTAAGGTTCAGAAAAAAATAGGGGTCGTTACGTTATGGCGACATTAATATATTAGGTTGGGGAACGGGCCTGCGTCCGTTCAGGCGACAGACTCCCCATGTCTGACACCTGCAAGCCACACCGTATGGCGATCGGAGATCACCGTATAGTGGAAACGTACCATAAAAGGACGGTCAATGAAAGTGGTCTTATTAATTCAAAGCAGCAGGATACAAAGGTCTAAAAAGTTAGTTAAGAACATTTTCGAAAAATAGTGTTACGCCAAATTAGACCTATTTTGAATTTTGCATAGAAATAGAGATTTCCAGTTATCTATTTTTAAATAAGACATTTAGAAAATGTTCTTAGCTAACTTTATAGACCTTTGTATCCTGCTTATGCGTATGAAGTTTCATTATAAAAATCGGTTCAGTCATTTCGAAAAACAAGGGCTTGAAAGTTTGTATGAAATGCCGTACATCGTATACGCTCTTAATACACTAAACAATCACTATTACAGCATCATCTGCCTAGTCTTTTCCCAACTATGTTGGGGTCGGCTTCCAGTGTAACCGGATGCAGCTGAATACCAGTATTTTAAATGGAGCGTATTACCCAGTTACTGGGTAATACGATACCCTTTGGTAAGACTGGTTGTCAGACTTACGGGCTTCTGACGATCCGTAACGACTGTCAAAGATCCTCGAATAATAGCCGGTGCCAACGGCTTAGCGTGCTTTCCGAGGCACGGAGGGGGGAGCCACAAGCCCCTCTATATTATTTAAATAATTAAGCAAAAAATTTGTAAGCCCCAATACGGATATCCAAATTACCGGCATTCGCACTCAAAAGTATAAGTTGGAAAATCATTGAAAACGAATAAATGTAGAATGAAGATGGCTCAAAAAATAATTGTTGATGTTAAGCTCAGTACCATGTAATGTAGTTTACTTAAGGTCATACCAACCAGTACCTACAACTAAATTTTAATAATTATGGTATGAAACACTAATTGCGCAGGTACGTCTAATGGTACACACGCAGCGACTTTCAAACGAGCAAACCAGCTCATTTTCAAACGAGCAAAACAGCTCATTTTCAAACGAATTCTCCAAACCTTATACCAATGAGAAAGGAGTATCCAAATGCGCCTTCAAATTAGCCGCAAAAAATCGCACGACAGTAGCGTGGTTGCAGCGCTTAAATCTTACGTCCAGACACAGATTCTGAAATCACTAGCGACAAATCTGCTGTCAAAATCTGTATGGACGTGAGATTTTGAAATCGCTAGCGAGTAGAAACTTGCGGTTTCAGCGCTGCAACCGCGCTGCTGTCGCGCGATTGTTTGCGGATAACTTAAAGATGCCTTAAGATACTCCTTGCTCATTTGTATCAGGGTTGGAGAATTCGTTTAAAAATGAGCAAACCATTGAAGAAAATGTATTAATGCTTGCAGCATCTGTCTGTCTGTTCATATTTATTTCTTGAAACCAACTTCTGATTCTAGTGTTTTTATAGACTAAAAGAAATATTGATAAGAAAATACAAATCTATACCTTTCCTAACTTTGTTACAAGAGTTGTTAATTAAAATTCCGCTTAGAACATACTGTGTTTATCTTTAATGTAATAATGTAGCATTCCCTGCATTCCCTTAATAATAACTTAGCATTCCCTGAAGGGGTAAAAAGAGGTGGACCTAGGGACATCCAGATTGGACAAGGCATATTTAGCCCTTTTCTCATTTTATAGATAAAGTGTGTATTAACTAAAACAGCTGGACAAAGGACTCTCTTAATTAACCAAAACATGTTCCTTCTCCTTCAATAATACTGGTCACCAAAATACACTTTATGTAACAAAAATACTGTTAACTAATTATATTTAGAACAAGGTTGAGGATGATAGAGTTCATATTAGAATATTTCATTATACGAATAGAGGAAATGTTTTTTTTTTTTTGTTTACGAATATACCGTTTATATCAATGTTATTTTATGTAATATAAAAAAAAATTGATAGGTTACTTAGCATTCGATCTTCAAAAACGGCACAATATCCCGCTTCTAGATGACACGTGGAAGTAGGCATGTCGAAATTATCGGAAGCGAAAAGAGACAAGATGAAGAAAGTGTGGCTAATTACCCAAGTTTTGACATGCCACTTGCGGAGCAAGTATTACATAAAATATTATTGATGTTTATGAAAATAAACATATATAATATGTTACTGTACTGTTACATATACATGTATCTTATGATTTTCTCAGTATTTTGCTTCAGGGATATCTCGTCATAATTTCCAGCAATAAATTGCTATCAAACATGATATTGTTGTGCTATTGTAGAAAAGTCCTGATGGAATCTTTCACCATGCTCATTTCTGCACCCAAATTTTTAGGAAAAAAGTCTAAATGAGTGTGTAGGCAGTGTATTTTTAATGACATGTTACAACCCAAAGCTTTATAGGAAGTTAACGGCTCCTCGAAAATTCTTTTGCAGCCATCTGATCGATGATTTACGACAAAATTCGAAATCACTTTCACAACAGTTTCCCAATCAGATTTTTCCAAATACAATTTTCATTAATTTCCTAATTTGAGGACCTACACATAGCCTTAAATTTTTGGTTCATTGATTTTGGATAAAAATCTATTAAGTATAAAAATCCATCACCATCCTGATTCTTTGCTTTCACAAAGTTTTTCATTAGGCTGAGTATTATATGAAAAGGTGGCAAAAATACATTATCAGGTTGTACTAACAGAGCATATTTAATATTTGTTGTCCTGGTGTAAAAGATTCTCTTTTGAAAATTAATAAGTTAAGGTAAAATGGTAAAAATCAAATTTTAGGGGTAGACAGCTGTAACACAAAAACTAGACCAGATCAAAACAAAATAAATACGATGTTATAATGAGGGTAGGTAAGTATTTCAAAATTGGTAGTCACTTTTCTTGTTACAAAAATTTGTTGGTGCAGTCAGTTATCAGATTTGCAAACAGGCAGTTTCCAGAAGTAGCCTTTTGTTGACAGATTAAATTATGGAATTTTTTGTCAACATATTACAGTAGTTTTAAAATTCTACCTAAAGAAACCCTAATAAATCAACTTTTCATTGATATTTTCAAGTTTTTATTATTTATCAAACCTTGAAAATATCAATGAAAATTTGACTTTATCAAAAAAAATATCAGTAGGTACATACCTCTTCCTGGGTGATTTCAGTGATGCGGGTAATGGTAGTGGTACCTTTACCAAGTGCCCTTGCTTGTTCTGCTTCTTGATTCTTTTCAACCATGATCTTGTGCAGTGTTTCATCATTAGCATCAGATTTAACCCGGCAACTGGTCATAGACCCTGGATATGATTCATTACTGTTGCCACAGTTATTTTCCAAAAATATTATGTTGCTGTTTTCATGTTCAGGTAGTTCTGGGTCTTCAGTTGACAATTGTATGCGATGTTCTTGACTGTCACTGCCATTACTAATATCATTTTCCAAATCCTCTGTAGTACTGTGTGCCGTATCTCCTGGACTACTTTCACTGTCTAAGTGATTACTGTCCTCAGTGTTATTGCTATTTTCACAGAGATTTGTTGCATTCTCACAGCCTTCTGCGGCAGCTTCCTTTTCATCTTGCAAACTGTCAGGTGGATTTGGGGCAGAAGTATCAATAGGATTTTCCATAGTGCCATTTACTTTGCCATTCATGTTGATATGAATCTACATTCCATGTGAAAACACCTGTCAAATCAAAACAACATTAAAAATGAGGTTGTATGTTTTGTTTTAGGGGTTGTATCAACAATTGGGATAAATCATGTAAAAGTTGTGCCCATCAACATAGAGGAGTAGGTTTGTGATGATCATGAGAGAGAGACACCAAGTGTCTGAGCGTCATATTTTATGTAGTAAGTGGCGCCCCTCCTACCCGCCCTTCTCCCCCCCTGGCAAGGCGCTAGCAATCAAAATGGCGCCGTTCCATGGTATAGCTGTCTAAAGCTACGTGTACATAATGCACAAAGTTTATAAAGGTCACATATCTTCAAATCACAGCAAGGCTGAAAAGCAGTTATTTTTTCCAAAACCTACAATACTGTTGATGTACATACAATATCATATGTTTTCAACGTAGGTACACTCGAACTTTCGCTCCAAATACCAAAACGAAATTTTAAACCATTGAATAACCACAATTATCTCAAAACCATGTTACTGATACAAGTAAAAAGTGCATCTCATTCATTTATGAAAAGTTTTCTACACATAAAGTAACGTTTTGAAGTAAACAACTGATGCCGGTATTCAATATAGCTTAAAAATATCAACAAAAACATTAAATTATGGTGCCTAGATGCTGTGTATCCAAATAGAATATTTTTTTACATTACCTAGTCCAGTCTGCAATGCGCTGTCGGTGAACCTTTTCTGGTACTCGGTCACTACTTGGTTATTTCAATGGTGGAACCCAGAACAATTTTTTATAATTATATGTACACTATACACTTTATATGAATTGAAACCAAACTTAAAACATAAAACAAACTCAGGAATAAACAGACAGCAACAGTTCTGAGTACATAATTATTTTAAGCATTTATAAAATTACAAATTGGGCATTAGTAAATGATCCCTCACCACCGAACAAATGCAATATGGCGGAGACGAGTCAATCACGTGACTTCACCAGTGGCGTACTCTGTATAAATTGCGAAGAACTAAATTTCGAAAGTATGGTGGCGGTAAGGTGGCGCCACACGCTTGCCAATGTTCATAACTTGGGCAAGATTGGTGCACCGAGTATCCCAGGCTTATGCCTGGGATACTCAGTGCACCAATCTTGCCAGGCCCCAGGGCCCAAACCCACGATACCAGGATTACGCATAGCTGAATTTTTGGCCAAACTATTAGCCATCGTTGGCCGCGAATCATATTTCAACATACAACCTGACACAGACAATACAACTCTCTAAGTTCGTAGAATCCTATTGAAAGACTATTTCGAATTAATAGTCATTCAATAGGATTCTACGAAGAGAGTTAGTTGAATTGCTGAATCTAATGATAATAATTCTGTTAAGCCATATTTGTTACGTGTGGGAATCTTAGTTAGATCAACATACAGCCGTCCTGTTACTGACCTGCAATTTGCAAAAAACGTAATAAAATTTGAATTTCGCGGGTTACCTTATCGCATCCACCTTATTTAATTCAGTCGCAAGCGGCAGCGATTCGCTGGCGATTTTAAATTCTCATGCTAGGTACACACCTTATTATTAGCAGCGACTTGCGATCTCAAAACAAGCAAAATTGAAAACAAATTTTCATTCCCAATTATTTGTAGAATTACTGAAAAATCCCCTCTTAGGCGGTATGGTAGGCAGTGGATGGCTGCGTCACAAAAGGAACCTTGCCTCCAAACATGTTTCCAGCATCAGTCAGTCCTTCAGGAAGGTTCTCAAAATATTCTGAATATTTCTGAAGATTAGAATTTTTGTCTAGTTTACTTCCGTTTGTCGGACCCCGGTTATAGATTTCCTGCCCAACGGGACAGGAAAATCTAAACGGGTAATAAATCTATAACCGGGAGGGTTCTTTTATTTAATCTTCAACTAAAAAATTGCGCTTCGGGCAAGATAAATAATGGATAAAACGGTTTTAGAGCAAAACCAGCCTCTGTCACCAGTCCAGTGTAAAGAAACTATCAAACTATTTTTTTTCTACCTGACTACGGCAAAGCCAAAAGGAAGGGATTTTAGCAATCTGTTTATATTTTGTATTTAGGTACGTGTGTTCTTCCGCAGCGCCTAAACTACTGAACCGATTTTGATGAATGAGGAATCATTAAATTCATAATAATTTGATTTGATTCGTAATGATTTATAAAAAATTGATTTGTTGTCTTTATAAAATTTATTTATAAAGACAACAAAGATCCATATTGTTAGTAATACCTTATAGCTAGTGTTAGTAAGCAAAATAATATTATTATTATAAGAGTTTGAAGCAGAAGATGACCAAGCAGGGTACAAGTTTCTTACCTGGCCATCCTCTGTACAAAATACCTCAAAAAGGGAGAATAGAAACTCTCTGACACTCTCTCTGATAAAGGCTATATAAATTCTCCCTTAAATCAAAATGCTAAACTTTAAAACTAAAGTCAAAACTTTTTTTTTTTGATAATTATAACATGTTTAGTATCAAAAGAAAGGTATTGTGTATATATATCATAAATACATACATGTAGATATGTAGGTATCATAAATACATATATAAATACATGTAGTAAATAAATAGGTTACAATTGTTATAAACAAGCAAAAGTGAGACTGCGCTACGTACGGCGCGGCTGTAAAATTAATAAAAAGCTTGATTAAATAATCAAATCTTAATAAATAGTAACAATTTGTACTGCCACTCGAAGAAAAGCAAGTAACAACGAAATATTAAAAATAAGCAATACCTTTGTTACATACAACATAAATTATAAATAGGTCGTATCGCTCTGTATTTTACTGTGTGTACAGGTGCCAGCAGGTCAAGCTACCCGAAACTGTGAAATTTTCCCAATCTACCTTGAACCTTATGCTGTAAGCATAAAGTTAAAAATCTATTATATAAGTTTGACAGGTTGTAGTAGCTTGATGTGCTGGCGACTGTACATAAAATAAAATAAATAATAAATATTTGGCGTAACGTTTATCAAGCGTTAGAACAGAAAAGTTTATAATAAAAATAAATAGAAAGAAAAATAAAAGTGATCAAAAAGTACGAAAAAAGAATATGAAATCAAGACAGAAATGATATACTAAGTACGTTTACTTATTAGTACCAAAAATGGTTAAGGTAAAGCCGTCGTCGCATTATAATTTTGTTTGATTCTTGTTTCGTACTTTTTATATGAGTTTTATTTTTCCGTAGTCGGGTTACTATTTTTTATTTATTTATGAAAAAGATCAACATCATTTGGTTATTAGCAATAGGACTACGTGGTCTTATCGCTGCGCTGAAAAGACAAATTGCGTTCCATAATTTATTTATATGATTATTGAATAGAGCAGAAATATTCATACATATTTTTTACTATATTCCGTTTGCAAAGGTTTTCAATATTGTATGTTTCTTTGTTCAGAAATATTGATATAAAATGTTGGTAAGGTTTTGTGAATGAAATGAACGTCTTGGAAATTATATGAACGCTCAGTAGAAAAGGATCTAAAAATGCTTGAAAGGAAATATTTTCTCAAAAAGCTAAAAATATGAACAGCCGATCTGTCTGGACCACAATAACCACGCATTGACCTACAAAGACTTACTTGACAACATTGACAACTGTCATGGACGATTAAGTATACTAGGAGGTAGGAGTAGATGTACTGACTGGGTGGTGTACTGTTAAGAGTTTATAAGTAGTAGGTACAGTACAGCTTTTAGAAAACTGATAAGACTTTTCCTTTTAGAAGTTTTAATCCCTAAAATAATTACAGCTTCAGTGGTTTCTGAACAGTTAATTTTTATTTTTCTCATAGACTGATTGATATCTATTTTACTTGTAAGTAAGAGTACTAGTCATTTGAAAATATTGTGATTATGGTGATAATGGCATATCGTGTTTTATTAGTCTTTATTTTAGCAATAATATGTGTAAAGACCGAAGAAGAATCTGCATCGCGTATGTCAAAAGCAGAACGACAGAGTTTAAGGTAAATTATTAAAATAACATAATTGTGCTGATTGAACTAAACAACTGTAATTAGTAGTAGTCTCATTTCATTGTGGTTTGTAGAAATCTTAATATTTCAATCATCGAGGAAGATTATTAGAAAGTTATGCATTTTAGTTAAGCAATTCTCGAATATTACCAATATGAATAATATTTTGAAAGTTACAGTGTGTTTACGGGTTATACATTTTCTTGAACAGCTGTTGTAAGCAAAGATTCTTTGAGGTTTATGATGTTTTGGAAGGTGTTCGGTCTTGTGAATGTACAGCCAGTACATTAGATGCAGATTATGATAGCATTCAATTAAATATTAGTGAAGGAATTTGTATGCTGAAACTCTGTCTGGATATCAGCATATGAATTCACAAAAGCTGAGTACCACAAACCCAAAGTTAAAACAGCCTGTAATTGTGTTGGCTCCATGCACAAATGAATTAATTTGTTTGTGACAAATAATGTGAAACAATGGTTTGTGTAAATTGTTACCTCTTTCAGTAACATTTAATGTGATGCCATCATTATCCGCATCTAATTTACTGTAAATAAACTAACAACTTATAAAGTTTCACAACACATGGTTGACTGAAATGACAACAGCCAATCAATTCATTTTGCATGAGAGTTGACAAAAGCTTGATTTCAATAGGCTGATGGAAACCGAGGGGCAGTCTGCATTATACACTCAAGATTTATCTAGATACTGGGATCCTTATCCACAATTTGTCATAATATACTACTAAATGCATCATCTATTGGTGGATTGCCATTTAAACCACAGAAATTCTAGCTTTTAAACTCTAACATCTTAATCTAGGTCACATGTTATACATCCATACATTTGAACACCTTAATCTCTGGAACTACATAGATCTAATTTGATAAATTCCTATTGCATTTAATAACTTAATTCTCGAGGAAGGTTATAGGCTATTTAACATCAAGCTACGACCCTGAGGAGCCAAGCAAAGGGAAAAATTTAAGAGCGGGTGAAACCATGGCACACAGTTACTTATATAAAACGAAAGCAGATGTTTTTTTTTTTTTGTTAATGTGCTATTCTCTGGATCTACCAGTCGGATTGGAAAAAATCTTTTTGCAATAATTGTTAGCCCAATTCTTGAGGAAGGTATTAGACTATTTATTTTAACATTCTCAACTACAACCCTTAGGACCCAAGAAAAAAAAACAAGGCAGAAATTAGACCAAGTGAAAACAAAGTAATCGTGCTTCTAAATTATTTATAAATAATCCGTTTTATTTTAAATTAAATGGCAGGTAAAACCATGCAGTGCTAGTTGATTATATAGGTCCGGAGCTATATAATTAAATATAATTGAAACTTTTTTGTTGTGTAGCTACTAATTTATAATTTAGTTGATAAAGTATCTTGAGCTTGACCTTTCTATTGTATGCAGTAGGATATAAAGAAGGGGTCATGAAATAGTTTACCAAATATGTTTTAAACTGTTGGGAATGGTGATAGGTGTTTAATGTTGATTGGAGAAATATGATATCAGGATGATAATTTGTAATTACAATTAGAAAATAAATTGTTTGGCTTTGTATGGGCATGTGATGCGGAGGGGGGAAACGCATGTAACAAAAAGAGTGATGAATATAAAAGTTGATGGATGGCGAGGTAGAGGACGGCCAAAGAAAAGATGGATGGATTGTGAGAGGAATGATAAGAAAGAGAAGAAAATGTGTTGTGCTGACCCTAGGTGATGATAATTTGTAATCACGATTGGTGCAAGGTAGTGTAAAAGCAGTGAAACTGAATAATCATGTTGATGGGTGATTTGTAGAGTTCCATAGTCAACAAGGAACCCTTACCGTTTTATTACAAAACAAGATTTATATTTTGACATGGCTTAAGCCATGGAGCCAGTTTTTGTAATAGAACGTAACTGTGATTGAAATACCGTTCTTTATACAAAAGAGAAAACTTAGTATGGTACTAAGTTGGCAGATTTGTATTAGGAACTTTACCATAGACGGAATATAGTTCGAAATTCAATAAAAAATTTAATATGGTACCTCCCTTGCACGTAAAGTGGGGATGATATTTTCTATGCTATAGTGTGGGGTACCGATAAATAGGCCGTTCAAAAAATATTGCGGGTCTGTGAAAACCATTTTTTGATTCAGGGCTCCGTTTGCGTAATAAATATTAAGCTTTACAAGAGCAATTTTTTGTTAGTCAAGTGTCCCCCCTCTGCCAACTAAATGGCTGTTTTTGGCGATGTGAAAAAATCATGGTCACTATCTCAGCTAAGTAGGCTTTACAAGTTAACGAGGAAATAGTCGACCAACTTAAATTTGCAGTTGGACAATTGACCGTGACGTATATCGATGTAGGGGAGAACATGTTTTTCAACTACAATGTTTAGTTTATTTTTGAATAAATTTATCCCAACTACGGAACCCTTCATTGTGCGTGGTCCGATACGCACTTGGTCGTTTTTTTTTTTTCGTTTGTTTTTTTTTTTTGGAATTACACATAGAAAAAGTTGCAAACATAATAAATAAAAATGCTATATTGACATTAATTAAGGAGTTATATTTTAATTTGCCCCTGACTCCTGTGCTAGGTGGTACGTTTTACAGGAGTCAAAAACAGCAGGGTCAATATACTTTTAGACCAAAACATCTTCATTTCTCACTGTGAGACTACAGGGCCTCAAGTCTGCTATTACAATAGTGTCAGAATGGTCGATCATTGATTTCATAATTGTTGATTTTGACAAGTTTGGTAATCCACTATTATAATGGCGTCATTATGACTTTCCAATGGTCGGCAACTGACACTACATTGAAAGAAATTGCAAAGAAAATGATCAACCATTATGAATTTACCAGATTACGAACTTGTAGCAAAATGACAATGGCATGACAATGGGATCGTGTTGGAATGACTGAATTTATGAAAATAGCAGACTTGGGCCCCAGAAGTAGTGTTCTTGTGGGAGCCAGTTATGCCAAAATTGATAAATAAATCATTTTATGATCCAAAATCTATTTGATGTAGGTTGCTAGTTTGTTACATGTTGACATGGTCAACTTTTTGTGGTGTTAAATTTTTTCAGCAAACAAACCATTACATTCATAGGGAAATATGTCAAGGATTGCAAAACAAACTATTTATTGTTGTTTAATTAATAGCCATTGTATCTTTTATCCTTCATTACATGGACTTAAACAAAACCTATTTACATTGATTCTGCATACATACACTTTCTAAATGATTGATTCTGGGCACAAAATAATTATGGCCTACTGTTAATACTGGTTCTGTATTTGAGGATTACTGAAATCGTTTTTCTTCTTCTGTAGAAGAAGAAGAAGGTATTTGTAAGTTGTACTAAAAGCAAATACATAACATCATCCAAAGGGCTAGGCAGAGGTGTACCTACACTAAACCCACATTTCGCCAGTTATGATTAAGTACCATGAATTAGGGGGGCGAGCCTATTGCCATCGACCAGGCACAAATCCAGACTGGGCCGCTACTGAGAAATATGTGATGGAAAAACCCAATAACACTGCCTGAACTGGGAATGGAACCCACAACCTCAAGCTCAGTAGTGGCTCTTGTGATCACTATTCCAACGACGCAGTCTCTAAAAGCAAATACAGTGAAAAAGAAACTTGAAAACTGTGGTTGTAACTAAGATAATTATGTAATGTCCAATCAATCACATAACACTGTAATGACCAGGCACTGTCTTATACATTTATTAATTACAAAAATAGCTATAATCATATCACAACTACTTCATGATTTTATCTATTTGATGACCATGGTAAGCTTATATTTGTTTTGTTACGGAACAGATATTTTTATTTAACAAAAAAATTTTTGTTAGAATATTATTTTGTTTAATTTGTGACTATGTGCGAACTTCTGGGTTTATTGTTCAGATAAAAACTTCATAACTAACATATTATTAAGAATAGAATAAGAATAAAAATCATTTATTTGCAGAAAATATAGGTATTACCAGTTGTAGGAGTTGGTGGTTTAAGTACAGTCCATATTTTGCCTGTTTAGGGCATGCAAATTAATTTTACATGAATACCTAATAGGTGCTTATTTTACTAAGATATTATACGGAATATAAGAGAAAATATCTAATATTAGGATTTTTAAATAATGATACATTTTAAGTTACAATAAAATATACCTACCTACACATGACAAAACTAAAATTCTTAATAAAATATTTTTTTTAGGTAACAAAAGACATGTTAAATTATTAAACACACAGCACCAAAAAACCGGCCAAGTGCGAGTCGGACTCGCGCACGAAGGGTTCCGTACCATCATCATCACACTAAAATTATAAAGGCGAAAGTTTGTGAGTGTGTGTGTGTATGTGTATGTTTGTTACTTCTTCACGCTGAAACGGCTGGACCAATTTTGATAAAATTTTGTATGGAGGTAGCTGACTACTCTGAGAAGAAAAGCCGAAACAAACTCAGAGGTCACAGTCTCTTTTAAAGTCCAGACATAATTTTGATCAGATCATGTAAAGACCATGTATGAAATTGTATGTTGAGGTCACATAAAATTAGAATTTAAAATTATTTTCATAACATTGTTAGCAAACTAGCAACTAGCATAAAAGTAAACAGTAACACAAAAGAAATGCCTTGTATTTTATTTAAATAAAAGTTATTATACAGGTAAATATATTTGCGAGGTTTTAAATGCAAGATGTTTAATGGTAAAAAGATATTCTGGGGAGACAGCAAACTTTCTATTTTCTATTGGGTGAAGAGAACAAATGGACCCGGTTTAATTTGGCTAATGAGGCTGCATGGTTATTATTTTGAAGGAAATTAGGTGTCCGATCCCAGTGAGCATAATTAAATTACAGTATTTCTTTCAGGGAGGAGGCTAGAAAAATGTTTTATCATGCATATAATGCATACATGGAGAACGCGTATCCTGCTGATGAGCTGATGCCGCTCAGCTGTAAGGGCCGGTGGAAAGGCATCACACCGAGTCGTGGTGACATGGATGACGCGCTAGGAAAGTAAGCAATATTTATACAATCATCATGGGCGTATCCAGCCTTTGCCGTAATTGATATACCCTATAACAATCCGGGGGCCGCGGCATAGCTATGATCACTTCCAAAAGTATCTAATAGGGTATATCAATGCGGGGGCCGCGGCATAGCTTTAGCTATGGTCTCTTCCAAAAGTATCTAATAGGGTATATCAATACGGGGGCCGCGGCATAGCTATGGTCTCTTCCAAAAGTATCTAATAGGGTATATCAATCCGGGGGCCGCAGCATTGCTATGGTCTCTTCCAAAAGTATCTAATAGGGTATATCAATCCGGGGGCCGCAGCATTGCTATGGTCTCTTCCAAAAGTATCTAATAGGGTATAACAATCCGGGGGCCGCGGCATAGCTATGATCACTTCCAAAAGTATCTAATAGGGTATATCAATGCGGGGGCCGCGGCATAGCTTTAGCTATGGTCTCTTCCGAAAGTATCTAATAGGGTATATCAATACGGGGGCCGCGGCATAGCTATGGTCTCTTCCAAAAGTATCTAATAGGGTATATCAATCCGGGGGCCGCAGCATTGCTATGGTCTCTTCCAAAAGTATCTAATAGGGTATAACAATCCGGGGGCCGCGGCATAGCTATGATCACTTCCAAAAGTATCTAATAGGGTATATCAATGCGGGGGCCGCGGCATAGCTTTAGCTATGGTCTCTTCCAAAAGTATCTAATAGGGTATATCAATACGGGGGCCGCGGCATAGCTATGGTCTCTTCCAAAAGTATCTAATAGGGTATATCAATACGGGGGCCGCGGCATAGCTATGGTCTCTTCCAAAAGTATCTAATAGGGTATATCAATCCGGGGGCCGCAGCATTGCTATGGTCTCTTCCAAAAGTATCTAATAGGGTATAACAATCCGGGGGCCGCGGCATAGCTATGATCACTTCCAAAAGTATCTAATAGGGTATATCAATGCGGGGGCCGCGGCATAGCTTTAGCTATGGTCTCTTCCAAAAGTATCTAATAGGGTATATCAATACGGGGGCCGCGGCATAGCTATGGTCTCTTCCAAAAGTATCTAATAGGGTATATCAATACGGGGGCCGCGGCATTGCTATGGTCTCTTCCAAAAGTATCTAATAGGGTATATCAATCCGGGGGCCGCGGCATACCTATGGTCTCTCCAAAAAGTAGGTATCTGATAAAAGTGTAAACAAACCCTGTTCCAGTTAAATTCTTACGCTATTACTGACTAAAGGGAATTATTAGTAACTCATTAAATCGGTATTTAATAAGTTTCTGCCAATGACATTGTAAGTAAAAACCTTAAAAAAAAAACATTGTATTAAAAAAAAAAAACACTACAAAGTGAAAAACAACTTTCGGAAGTCGATGTCTTTGGATCTGTTTTTTCACAGCAGACCAAAATTTAAAAAAAACCGGCCAAGTGCGAGTCGGACTCGCGCACGAAGGGTTCCGTACCATTATCTATAAAAACGGCAAAAAAAATCACATTTGTTGTATGGGAGCCCTCTTAAATATTTGTTTTATTTTAATTTAATTATTTATTTTTAAAGTGAATATATAACTAAATATTCTGTGAATATTTCAAGCGTCTACCTGTTACCGTTATCAATATCGAGCAAAACGGGCAAAAAAAATCACGTTTGTTGTATGGGAGCCCCTTAAATATTTATTTTATTCTGTTTTTTAGTATTGGTTGTTATAGCGGCAACAGAAATACATCATCTGTGAAAATTTCAACTTTCTAACTATCACGGTTCATGAGATACAGCCTGGTGACAGACGGACAGACAGACAGACAGACGGCGGAGCCTTAGTAATAGGGTTCCCGTTTTACCCTTTGGGTACGGAACCCTAAAAATAATCACTTTGTAGTGTTTTTTTTTTAAGTCAGTTGTTTTATTTTTATTTAAAAACTTTTAATTTGTAAATTTTGTCGTTTTGGTACCTACCAATTCGTATAAAACTATTTGCTATGTAAACAACAGTGACAGGAAGTATTATAACATCATCAAGATACACAAAGTGGATTAAATATTTGTAGAAACCCCTGGAAGTTTAAACATTATATCTCAGTATCTCACTACGTTTTCCAACAACTGTTGTTTGAATAACAATAATTATTAAATTGTTATTGAAAAATCATCGACGAAACATGCGGTTATAAAATTAACCTATATTGGCAAATGTAAAACATATTTTAGGTGACTTAAATAAAATTAAAATTTCGGGTTCAAGTATTCAAAAATCAAATCAGAGCACTCAATCTATAATTATTTGCACTAAAAATTAGCATCCGCAGGTACGTTTTCTGATCTATTGTGATACTTTTGGAACAGACTGCAGCTGTTCTCTTCCTGTCTGTCCGTCCCTACCCCGCTTCGTTAAGCTCATGACAATAATAATCATTAATCCAATCCAAAAAAAGTATGTAGGCACTAACAAAACACTACATAACTAATTGTCAATTTTAACTTTTATAGAAAATCTCAAGTCCCTGATAAGAAAAGTAATAGAAATGTTCCAGTCATTCTTTTTTAAATCTATGATTTTTTTTAAATTAATGCTGTTTAGGTACCGTTTTGATAAGTAGGTAGAAAGAGTAGCATACTGTTCATAGCTAAAAGACTAACTTGTTTTATTGTTGAATAAGTGGTATCAAGGAAAAGGTTCCTACGCTATGCACGGATTCATTAGATGGTGATAAGAAACTACGCGGCAACATTTTGTTCTTCAACACATTTTTTATAGGTAGGTAATATAGGTATACCTACGCTTTCTGTTACATGTTGTATGTATAATCGATAAGAAACGACTGGTATTTAAAACACATATGGCCTTTTATTGATGTAAGCCAAGGCAAGTTTAAATAAAACTGTAAAATAAACTGCATAAAAATGTAAGTTTATTGAATTAACAAAGTTTCTGAACAGCTTGACCTACATTCTAGCATCAGTAATGCGGAATAGAAAAATTGATAGAAACTTCGACCGCACTAAGGAAAACTGTAATTTTTCAGCCACGAACATAAGTACAGCGACACATCATTGAAAAATACGCGTCAGAGGTTCGGTGTGTTAAGCCTGCAATTTGAGGCATCTGCAAGGCGTGAGTTTGTGTACACGTAGGTACGAGGGCGGCACTGAAAATTTCGGGAATCAAGGAAGTGACACAACATTACTATTTAAAAATGTATTTATTGCTTTTCGAAGTATTCTCCGCGAAATTTGACACATTTTTCCATACGATGGAACCAATCATTGAAGCAACCATTCCATTCGGAAGTTGGGGTCTCCAAAATGGCCGTTTTGTAGGCGTCCACAGATTCTTCAGGTGATGAAAATCTCTGTCTACGCAATTTATTCTTTATTTTAGGGAAAGTATAGAAATCATTAGGGCTTAGGTCGGGGCTGTACGCCGGATGGTCTAATAATTCTATGTTTTCTTGCTCTAAAAACTCTTTTGTTCTGTGCGCGGTGTGAGAACTCGCATTGTCGTGATGGAGGATGATGCGGCGGTTGCAGTTCTCTTTACGGAGTTCAGAAACGACCTGTGGCAAACAAATGCTAGCATACCATTCTGCATTAACCGTTCTTTGTCCCTCAAGAGGAATAGTCGTAACATGGCCGGTTTTGGAGACAAACGTGGCCACCATTTTTTTTGCAACACTCCGTGAACGAACATTTTTGTTGGCTTTAACTCATTTTCGAACACCCAAACTCGTGACTGGTTTTTTGTTTCGGGTTCGTACGCGTATATCCAGGATTCGTCACCTGATACAATGTTGTATACAGCATTTGAGGATCCTGCGTGGAATCTTTCGAGAGTTCTGACGCACCAAGTAACGCGAGCCGCTTTTTGCTCTTCACAGAGCGAATGCGGTATCCATCGGGAAAACAACTTTTTTACACCTAATTGTTCATGCAAGATTATTTGTAATTGACTCATGCCAATGTCTAAAGTTGCCTGAATTTCGCGGTATGTCACATGTCGATCTTCCTCAATCAGCTTACGCACAGCATCAACGTTTTCTTGGGTGACTGCAGTTTTTGGACGACCTTGACGGGGATCCTCACTGAGCTTGACACGTCCACGTTGAAATTCAGCAAACCAGCGATAAATTGTGGTTTTGGATGGGGCTTCATCACCAAATGCAGAAATCATCCGGTCAACACACTGTTTTTGTGTTAAACCAGTTCGAAAGTCATAATAAATCATCGCTCTTGAATTTTCTCGAGTCAATTCCATTTTCTCAACGACTAAACAAGTTTGACAAAACCTTGTGACAAGACCGAGAATCTTTTTAAAAAAAAAAAATGGTATTCGATTTTTAAAACCAAGGAGTTTTCAATTAAAAAGATTTTAATATGACAGGAACAGTGGAAATATTCCATTCCCGATACTTTTAGTGCAGCCCTCGTATATCTATGTAAATCATGTGTATATACATAAACTCACTCCTTCCCATGGGGTTAGGCAGAAACTGCAGAACGCAACCTGCTACTATCCTTATACACTTATAATAAGTCTCGTTTAATTACCGACAATACATCGTTTTGGTGTAAGCGTAAACTTTGGAAGGGCGCGGTTCGACAACGCCTTTGCATTTTGTATAGCAATTACCTACGATTGCGTAATTTTCGTGTCGACATTTATATAGTTTGCATAGGAAGTATAGCAACCGAAAACATCGCCGGGCAGGGTAATATCGGCAGGTGTGTCGTTAATCTTAGACATTTAAGGAAATTGGGAATATTGATTCTGCGATATTTGTTCCTAATGGTGTATTATGTTTCAGCTTTTCTCTAACTTTAGTGGACAGCCTGGACACGTTGGCGGTGCTGGGAGACTTCTCTGAGTTCAGCCGAGCCATCAAGCTGGTCATCAGAGATGTCACTTTCGACCACGACATTGTTATCTCCGTGTTTGAAACCAACATACGAATGCTCGGGTAAGACTCCGTTACGGTCTAATACCTTAGAGCATTTAACCTGTGGAAATGGAAAGCAGCGAATCACCTAACAACTTTTTCTGCCACTTTCTGCGGGAGGAGTGGAAAACACACACAGCACACAACGAAAATTTATACATATATACATTGGTACATGCTTCCTATTGCTATAAACGCACACGAAAAAATAATAACCACACACTTACAAAATCACTCACACAGATTGACTTTGTGCGTATTTATGCAATTGTCCTATGACAACAAACACTAAATGCTAGTGATGTGATACAAACAATGAGTGTAGTATTTCATTCGTAATGCATGAATAATAAAAACAAAACCTCCAAATAAAAAATTTGAGACCTGGGTTGTGCTTGAGCATTGGACGAAGTTTCGCCAAGTACTTCAACAATTTTCCTGTTTAGGCATTTTCAAAACTGTCTCAGTTTTGTCAATACTTCTTTTATATACGATCGTCGGACATGAGTTTCTTGTTGTTATGGATTGGGTTCTGTGATATTCCTTGTGGTGCTCGTTGATCCTTGAACGATGTGTACTACGTTTCTATCCTGTACCCGAGTTCTTGTAGACTCAACCGCTCCTTGCGTTATTTACGTTGTTGAGCAGACAAATTTTTCGAACTTATATAGCAATGGCTTAGCAATATCCTCCAAAATCATTTAGGTTGTGATTATTGTGTGTTACGCAATTAGGGTGCTGACTTGTCCAGCTACTTAAGCAAAAAAAATAGGTACTGAACATACTGACTGAAAAAAACAATTTATTTTATCAATCATTCAATCACATTGTCCCAGCACTATCAAAATCCCTACCCCTGTTAGCTTCTGTACTGCGTTTGCGCTACCAACGTACCACTGTACTTTTGTGTCGTAACGGCCGGCATAATGATTATTTCGACATTGTACATAAATAAAACTATGTTGATGTATAATAATTTATACTTACATGTGGTAGGAAACACTATGGTTTCGTAAACTGGTAGTGGCAGATGGGTTTTTGCAAGAGGAAACTGTACAATTAACCATTTTTTGGGAAGACTTACTTGCGACACAACACGATTCACGATGACGGCGGTCGGCGAATGAACTAGTTTTCTATAACGTGCATAGTCATAATGCCAATCGGCTTTGGCAGAGGGGTTCGCTCAGCTATGCCATCTCCATATGTTAAATGCTCTAAGCCTAATACATAAACAATTAAACAGATTGTAAGATTCCAACTACTGGGACTCAAGCCTGCTCTCTTTGAGTGGGACTGTGCCGTCCCTAATCCAACACGGGGACCCAGTGCTGGGTGGATGTCACATTGCATTTTTGGTTTTTAGATAATGATGCTGTCTATCTCACAATGATTTCTTTCACCGTTTTAAGGCTCATACAGACCAGCGCGACGAGTCGCGCGACGCGACACCGGTAGAACAATTTCTATGAAAATTTCATGGAAGTTGTTCTTCCGGTGTCGCCTCGCGCGACATTTCGCGACGGTCTGCATGAGCCTTTAAGATCAGTAGTAATAAATAAATTGCACAAAAGGCTTCATACCCACTTGTAAAATAATATATCATAAATAATTACGTAAAACAAGTAAATACAAATGACCTTACCTATATGTTGGTATGAATCATTATGGCTTTATTCAACCACATTCCCTGAAATAAACCCTATTAAATAAGGATAATTAATCCACAAAGCATAGTACCTACTTACCAATTCAATTTTACAACTACTGTACCTGGAAAATAGATGTTGCGTTAACGAAGAAGGCGACCACGTACATATGAAATTAATACAATTATAATCATGTATCATCACATATTCACAGCACACACAAGTTTGATAATGTACTAACTTTTGGCCGAGTCTTCGCCCGCGTAGTTGTCGGCAAAATTCCTTTAAAAAACATCTCCATGCTAAAATAACTGTGCTAACTCTCATATTGATCGGTCAAACGGTGTTGGAGTTCCTCAATCTCATATATACCAATATCCGTTTTTAGAAGATGACCTAGTTGGTTGTGATTTAGGACCTAATTATCATCAAAATAATTTAAGTCATGTTTACATACACACATCAAAAGTGTCTAGGGATAAGCACGCTTTTTTATCTAGTTAATAAAAATCAGGTTTTTAATTATATTTTTTTGTAATTCTTATGGGTACATTTTTAGTAACACTCATCATTTGAAAAGAGAATAGTTTTTGAATTTCGGTTAAAAAATTAAAATCTCCTGTCTAGTCGTATTCATATAATATAATCTTGCATCGGATTTGAGGCAATTGTCCTATTGATTAAATAGTCAATAAAGATATATTGAAAACTTAAATCCATACCTACATGCTATAATAGTGAAATAAAATGGTTACGAAATGCCTCCAATTTATTTTGGTATCACCTTAATGCAAAAGCAAGAGAGTACTTCGTTGATCTACACAACGAAAACTTTTATTTAATCAATCAAAATATACATTTTTATTTAATTTCAATAGGGCAATAAAATATATTAAAAAATACCCTAGACACTTTTAATGTGTGTATGTGGGTCGCTTTCATAACTCACAAGCTCTTTTTGCTTCCTATCTTTTCTCAGCGACTGACTTAAGCTTGGATTGCTAGTAACAATTTCTTTTAACAAGTAGGTGATACATAAATAATAAACATTTCCTTTGACAATTCCTCTTTAAGATAGATTTCAATTGCCCACCACATACTGAATTGATTCAAAGCGCCGGATATTTGTAATCTAAATTCGTTACATTTGATTCGAACGCAGGAAATGTCCGTAGTAGAAGTCGTGTTATGCACAGAAGCTTAAAAAAGTAATTTATTGCATTATAATTTTATAATAGAGCCATAGCAGATACGAGTTGCTAATATGCTATGGAGCATCGAAGAAATAGTAGAAATGTGCGGTTTAGTTATCGCGACCGAACACAAAAAGTTTCTAAAAAACCATGCAGTATTGATGAATTCGCATAATCTCCAAAAAATATGCTGAAAGTACCTTGTATGTTATGCCCCTCTGATCTGGTAAAAAAATGTAAATCTTGATAAATAATGCACACGTAACCAAAAACTGAATACTTATTAAATTGATCGTTATCACATCGTTCTATGCATACTTTTCGCAATTTCTATACGATCTGGACTGTTAGGGCATTGTCATAGCACTGCATTGTTACAGGGGTTTGCTATCAGCCCATGTGTTGGCTACAAACCTGAAGAACGACGTACCAGCCTTGCAGTGGTATAATGGGGAACTGCTCACAATGGCGGAAAACCTGGGCAAGAGATTGCTGCCTGCATTCAATACATCTACTGGAATACCCCACGGAAGGGTAAGTTCACTAGTAATAATAAGGCAGTTGTTTTTGAGTTGGGAGTGGATTTGAGATTTGTTAAGATGCAAAGACTGAAAATAATTATAACAAAGCGGTCAACGCCGCGCCGGCCTAAACCACAGATACCTACTTAAGATACAGACAGACAGAGACACAATAGCTATTATTTTAGCAATGTATATAGCTTCGTATATTTGAAAGATCCGCCTTTTAGACAATTCGATATGTTTAATTAGCTTCAAATAAATTAATAATAAATGTTTTATAATCAGCATATGTTTCCACTGCTGGGACTCAGATCTTCTCTCTGTGAGATGGATATTATTTATTAATTTAATATTTAAAGCTCATAAATGTACAGAGGCGGACTTAATGCCATAGGCATTTATATTTTTTGATAAATATCCAACAACTATGAAATATTGTTAATATTATACAGATAAACCTGCGCCACGGCATGCGGGGCATGTCAGAGTCTCGCGAGACTTGCACGGCGTGCGCCGGCACTATGATCCTCGAGATGGCAGCACTGTCCCGGCTCACTGGCCACCCCGTCTACGAACAGAAGGCACACAAGGCCATGGACAGGCTCTGGAAGATTAGACATAGGTTAGTGTAATAAGGAGGTCAAGGAATATAAAGGCTGTGACGTTCAACGTTTAAGCCCGCTTGGAACCCAAGTAACTAAACACAATTAGGTCTAAAGTAGAGCTAGAGAGAAATCGCTTTTACATGAGGTCATTTGTTTTTGTGTACAGACACATAAAGCTACTACAATCTGTCAAATTTCTATAATAGATTTTCAATTTTATCCCTACAGTATAAGGTTCAAGGTTGATTGGGAAAATTAGACAGTTTCGGGTAGCTTGACCTGCTGGCGTCTGTACATGATATTTCATAAGTGGGGCAAGCATCCATAGTAGATTTGGTCACCTTCTTTAAAACATCATTCTGTCTCTGTCAACTGCAAATGATTGAAATAAATAAAAGCAAACATTAAATTCGTGTAACTTTTAATGTATTTACTAATCAAGGAGCCAGTCGGTATTCTAAAATTCGACCAATTTATTTTAACTAGTGGTCGCGCACTGGTCGAAATACTTAGTCTTTATAGTAATTTCTAATTCCACGACCTTACCAACTCCATGCTATTAAAAAGTACTTACTTATTCCATTAATAAACAGCTCTAGCTGTCACTTCTGTACTCTGCACTCTTCCATAAAAACTTTAACTGTGCCAAATGTCATACTCCTCCGTCCGCGTAATTTTCGTAAAAAGGGGTTCTTACAAAGTTTTCGCTTCACACGTATTCCTATAAATGATTCACACGTATAAAAAATACATTGTTTACAGGACGTCGGATCTGATGGGCACAGTTATCAACATTCATTCGGGTGACTGGGTACGCAAGGACGCCGGCGTCGGCGCTGGTATTGACTCCTACTACGAATACTGCCTCAAGGCCTACATTCTACTCGGCGATGAGAAATACTTGGCCAGGTTCAACAGACACTACAACGCCGTCATGAAGTACATCAGTAGAGGTCCAGTTATGTTGGCAGTTCATATGCATAGGTAGGTGTCTATTCACAATTTTTGTTTTCGTCTTTTATCCTCGGGACGCTGGGGTTCCGGACCTTTGAGGCCCATTAGTAATTTTGAATGAAATGAGGCACCAACCGACGCGACGACTATCCCTGTATGCACTATGCAAGTGCATCCAAGGACAAACCCCTGTTGGTGCAAGACTATTGCAGAACATGGAAACAAAACATGTTGGGCTATGGGTTTGGGTGGCTATAGTGGATTGGTGACCTTGAACTATTGAAGGACTATGTCCCGTTGCCTGACCAATGTTATGAAATACACAGATAAAAAGGCAGGGGGTGACTTGCACACTCAATAATGGATCTCCGGAAACGGTCTCTAGCACATAATGACGTATCGACAAGAGTGCAACATGTCCTGAGGTGCTTGAGGAGTGGGGAGAAATTCCACGGCTCACAGGATCCAGAGCCCGGAAGATGGTCCAGATCTCTACCAGCTCTTACTGGAATACTTCCTTCCTCCGAGCACGTTTGCTCTTGCGAATCTCCACTCAAGCCGGCCATTATAGGCAAGAATGAGGTGGGAGCTCTGTTCCTCATCAGTGTTCACTCCAGCCAGCCAATAAAGTCTGTCTGTATTACCGCGTTGGTTTTGTTTAACTACGCAACGGATCTTGTTGTAGTTTTCACCTTCATTTAGAGATTTTTTTTATTTACATGTCTATTACATTAATATTTAATTTACATTATTATAATAATTAAATATTCAAGTTTTGTCAAGCCGTAATATCGTGCGAAGCAGGGGCGGGTCGCTAGTATATTTATAAACAATTTACTTCTGCAAATGCCACTACAATGTAGATGTCTTAGTATGTTGTCATACATAAACATTCAACATTTAAAAACCGGTTTTCTTTTGAAATTTCCTGTGGTACCATCGTGGACATTGGCGGTGAACCACTTTTCAACCTTATGCTCTTACTAATAAGGTGAAAAGTGGTTTACCGCCGGTGTCCGCGGGCCAGATTGTAGCATTCTACTTTTATGATCTCGATTATTTTGTGCAGATTTACCAAAATTATGCTTGCTAGTTGATCTGGTCCTGATTGTTCCTCTCGATCTCCTCGGCCAAAGTGATTTGGGTTCATTACGAATTCCTCATAAGCAGCCCATAATGACCGTAGTACTCGCATACTATATCATGGGCCTTAAACATTACTAGCGAAATGTTGGTTGTGTACTATACAGCTTTGTCTTGAGTGAATAAAAGCGTTATGTTATGTATGTTTATGATATGCATGCTCTTATGTTTTAGGCCACATTTGCAGTCCCGTAACTTCATGGACGCTTTGCTTGCCTTCTGGCCCGGCCTTCAAGTATTGTTGGGTGACGTGAGACCTGCGGTCGAGACTCATGAGATGCTTTACCAAGTTATGCAGCGACACACATTCATTCCAGAAGCTTTCACTTCAGATTTCCAGGTGAATAATTAATTCCTGATAAGGTTTGGCAATTGCACTTGGTTGAAATAAAATTTTAAATGCTTTTTTAGGTTCATTGGGGTCAACATCCATTGCGGCCAGAGTTCTTGGAATCCACCTATTTCCTCCACCGTGCGACGGAGGACGATCATTATTTGCAAGTTGGGAAAGCGGTACTCAAAGCATTGCAGCAGTACACTCGGGTACCTTGTGGATACGCAGCCGTTAACGATGTGAGGACACGCATTCACGAAGACAGAATGGATTCGTTCGTACTGGCCGAGACCTTCAAGTACCTTTACATGCTCTTTGGTGAAGATAAGGATCTGCCAATAAAGTTAGAAGACTACGTGTTAACCACCGAAGCACATTTCTTGCCACTCTCGTTGGCAACCGATGGTAAAAATACTACATATTTCACATTGAAACTTGATGATGAAGACGAAGACAAGTATAGGAAGTAAGTAATTGATCTCTTGCTGTAAAATAACACCATGATTTAATATTGGTGAGGTTTCTCCAGCAGATTTATTTAGAAGTAGTGACCAAAACAATTTAACAGTGTGCTTCGCGACTATGAAAAGGTATTTACAAGGCAGATATGAGTGAGAACACCGGAATGGGACGCCCTAGAAGGACATTATAATAGTGACCTTATATTGGTGATGTTCTTCAGAAAGGTCAGCCGATCTATTCTGAAAAAATCTCACCGTGTAAACGTAGATGAAGTGAATTGTTAATAGTGTCAATCCCTCACTGACAGTTCACTCCACGCTCACTTCACCTAAGTTTTCACGGTGAGATGGTTACAGAATAGCACTGCAGGTGCGTAGAATTCGCAACCGGCGTGCGTGTATGACCCGATGTATGAACGTAGGCGAAGCAAAAGGAGTATATAAGGAGCGTAGCAGGTGGCGTTCTGTAGGTTCTGCCTAAACCCATGGGCGGCCGTGATTTTATGTATGTGTGTGTTTTAAATGTAATTTGTATATTACATTTGTATTAAATGTAATATAAAAGTTCATGCACGTGTATATTTACAATAACTGTACAGTGAGTTGTCAGTGAGGACAGTCACGAATAAAATTTAAATTATAAAATTCTTCATTGAAATATTTAATTAATAAACACATTGATAATAGTTGTCTGTGTGGATTTACGTCGTATAAAGTGGCAGGCTTTACTTTGCTTTTTTGCACTACGGCAGTTTGGTCTTGAAAACCTTATTTTGTTCCCGAGGATACATATTTACTAAACGTAATTACGCCATGTTCATTATAACATGCTAACTAAACTGATCATAAAGACAATTTAAAGCAACAGTGGCTTAAATTAGGTACATCCTACTACTACCTGAGTAAAGAAAAATATTTGAATTCAAAATACTTAAGCTTAGTTTCACAGTTGTTCACATATTAACACATTTATTAAGAGCAGGCTCCCTATTTTTATGTTAGTTTGCATGAATATTCTGAAACAGTCACACATACAAGCAAAATTAAATTACTTTAGTATATGATTTATTGGATCTTTTTCGTTCCATGTTGAAGACAGTTACGTAATTGTAATATTTTCTCGACATACATTTTTTATTCGAAAATCGGATAATTATAAAAAAAAAACAAACAAGATTGTTTGGCTTTTATGTCTAAAATAAATATTCACAGCAACAAAATATAGATTTATCACCTAGTCACAAGATATGTTTTCTCTAGATCAATTATTACTTTAGGTATAAACGAAATAAGAATTGAGACTTACGCTATTTAGTTTCGAACACGACCAAAGAGCGCACGCGATATTCAACTTTATTACTGATGTGTTAGCGTTTAGCACATAACGGAGTGGCGGGGAGCGAGGGGCAGAGTTCGAAATTTGATTTAGACTGCCTACTCTTAATGTTGTTACAGGACATGTCCGAATACGGCGTCGTTGGTGGCGGAGAAGGTGCGACGCCCGATGCGCGCGCTACTCGGCGCGACGTCGGCGCGGCCTCCCGCACGCCTGCGCCCGCTCAACGACCCGCGCCAGATACACACGCTGTCTGACATGGGCATCTCTGTGCTCACGCTACCCGATGGCAGGGTGCAACTGCTCTACACTACCTCCACGGTAAGTGGCTGGTTGCTGTCTTTTTTCTCGGAATTATAGCGGCAATTACCATACTTTTAAGATCGTTCACATTCTAATCTCCGTCTTAATCTGTCAAAATTTTCTAAAATTTACCACCGATTTGTAAATTTTTTGACATTTTTAAATATGGGAATTAGTCTTTAGGTGACGTGACGTTGACATTCAATGTTTATGCATATGTTTTTTCGCATTTTCAGGCAAAATCAGCAAAAGATGCTGCGGAAGGTCTCACCTTTATGCGTGAAATGTCCAAGTGGAATTCGCTAAGTGATATGGAAAACGGTGTGGTACCCGCCGGAGTGAAGGTTAATGACAAGATATTCCCCGCTGGCCCCGGGCACTTCGGCAAGGAGATCTCTGCGAACAACCAGTACACAAACACTGTCGCCTTCGTCATCCCGCTAGACGCCTGCACACCCATCGAAAACAAGAACGAGGTCGAAGGCAAGTTTGGCATAGCCAAACGAGGTCAGTGCACGTTTGCTCAGAAAGTACGACATATGCAAACCGCTGGCGTTTCTTTGGCAATTATCCTCGATAACATACCGGACTCCACACACGAGACTACGGCCTTATTCGCGATGTCCGGTGACGGTAAGGATGATATTGATATACCGGCTGTGTTCCTATTCTCTCAAGAAGGTCGCATCTTAACAGATACCTTCTTGGCAAAGCCAGATTTGACTGTGACTGTCGGCGAGCTAAAAGCAATGAAGGCGCATTTTGAAAACAGTTGCGACGACGGTAATTGTGAAACTGTTCTGGAGACTCCGAACGTTTCTAATGATAAGGAATCTTTCGACCACCTGAAAAAAGTACTTAGCCAGCTGGCGGCGCAGTTTGAGTTGTCTCTATCCCATGAGGAACATAAAACTAGTGAGGAATCAGAGACCGTTATTATATCGAAGAGTAAATATATAAGTGAGGACCTTAACATAGAAGGTCCACCCAATGCTTGCACGAGTAAGACCGACGCTAAAACAACCAATGAAGGAATCGTAGGCACTGTCGAAGACATTACTGAGGAGACCGAGTCTAAGAATGAACAGGACAGGTTTTGACCATTGCAAACACGAAAAGTGCAGTGAACACAGGACCCGGAACTTATTTTGACCTTGCCTTGAGTTATGTGATGATATTCAGTGATACACGGATGTATAGAAGGCTTAGACATTGTATCTGTGGTTATAGTATTGTTTGTGAGGTCGTCTGTGTAGGTTTTAAGCTCGGTATCCAGACTTATTTGTAAGTTGAAAAATCTGGTTCATACGTATGTGTGGGAAAAATTGTTTATGCAGTAACGGGTTCAGTCAATAGCTTACTATAACGCTTCTATTCGAGTTACAGGATCGTTAGGGCCATTATGCAAACTCGTCCAGACCGACTGTGTATTCTTTGATTTGTTTGAGTCGACTCGGCAACGAAGTCTGTAAATATTTAAAATATGAACGAATCTACTAACATGACGTGACGTTACGTGATCGGGTGACGATCCGTGATGTCTCTAGGTTAGATATCGATAATAAATCAATTTTATTTATAATTCAATATTTATAATTTTATTTTCGTAGACAATAAAGAACATACTTAAGACCAGGCAGTCTAAATCAAATTTCCACGCAAACTCCGCCTTTTGCTCCCCGCCACTCCGTTTATGTGCTAAACGCTAACACATCAGTAATAAAGTTGAATATCGAGTGCGCTCTTTGATCGTGTTCGAGCACGAAACTAAATAGCGTAAGTCTCAATTCTTATTTCGTTTATAACTATAAGTAATAATTGATCTAGAGAAAAATATCTGGTGGGTTATTAAACTATATTTTCTTGCTGTGAATATTTATTTTAGACATAAAAGCCAAACTATCTTGTTTGGTTTTTATAATTATGCTTAAAAAAACCATGATTTTCGAATAAAAAATGTATTGAGCGAAAATATTACAAATTACGTAAGACAGTTACTGTCTTCAACATGGAAAGAAAAAGGTCCAATAAATCATATACTAAATTTTCATTTTGCTTGTATGTGTGATTGTTTCAGAATATTCATGCAAATTAACATAAAAATAGGGAGCCTCCTCTTAATAAATGTGTTAATATGTGAACAACTGTGAAACTAAGCTTAAGTATTTTGAATTCAAATATTTTTCTTTACTCAGGTAGTAGTAGGATGTACCTAATTTAAGCCACTGTTGCTTTAAATTGTCTTTATGATCAGTTTAGTTAGCATGTTATAATGAACATGGCGTAATTACGCTTAGTAAATATGTATCCTCGGGAACAAAATAAGGTTTTCAAGACCAAACTGCCGTAGTGCAAAAAAGCAAAGTAAAGCCTGCCACTTTATACGACGTAAATCCACACAGACAACTATTATCAATGTGTTTATTAATTAAATATTTCAATGAAGAATTTTATAATTTAAATTTTATTCGTGACTGTCCTCACTGACAACTCACTGTACAATTATTGTAAATATACACGTGTATGAACTTGTATATTACATTTAATACAAATCATTGTTGTGTAAATGTAAATAGTCTAATATGTAATACATACAACGTATAAAACTTCTGTACATATTGTTATAAGATATAAAATTATAATTATGAAGAATATTTGTGCCTTTTCAATATCTACCACTTATTTTACAACTTTAAATGTTTTGACCTTTTATGAATTAATAATATCTTACGGCAACAAGAGTATTCACTGTTTTAGTATAAATAAAAGACTATTTACCTTTTTTTATTACAGTTTTTATTTCGTTTATAGAGAGTGTAAATAAATTAATGTTACTTTTCAGTTTTTGTTTTCTTTCAATATAATTTTACAATGTACAGACGCCAGCACATCAAGCTACTACAATCTGTCAAATTTCTTTAATATATTTTCAACTTTATCCCAACAGCATAAGGTTCAAGGTTGATTTGAAATTTACAGTTTCGGGTAGCTTTCTCTGCTAGCGTCTGTACTTCACAGGAATTTACTAACCGCTGGTCAAATTAACTCGGGTGATTAAGATTTTCACTTGATCAAAAAAAGTTCGTAAGGGAAAACCTGCATAATAATGTTTGTTTGTAAATAAAATAAGAACAGTAGATAAACAAAGAATAATTTTAAATTTTTGGGGAACTTCACAATAATAAGTCATTTAATCAATTACTGCCCCAATTTACATGTAACCAGGTTTTAGTGCAGATTTGAGTCGTCGGGGCTGCGGACTGTAGTCTGGCGCGGGCACGGGCGGCCCTTGCGGCTGCGGCCACGGATCGCGGTGAGACCACGGAGCCTCCACCGCGGGCGATGGCGGAGGCCTAGCCGGCACCGGTGCCAGCCGCTTGATGTCTTCTAGGTACGAGAAGGGACGGTTCGGCTGACCACGATGCCACGAATTCGAAGGGTCGTAGGAACGGCTGTAAATTCGCAAAAACAAATTGTGGTGAGTCTTATCTTCTAACGAACTCTTAGATAGTTGTGAGACATAATACGAGAGAATTACTACAGTATGTTATTAGTAGAGGTAGCGTCAATGAAACTGAAAGATTGTCCTTAGAACCAGGAGCGAGTTCGATCTTTTTCATTACAAATCACAATCTGAAATAATAAAATAATGTAGTGGGTAAAATAAAATGTGGGCGTCCAAGCAAAAAACCGGCCAAGTGCGAGTCGGACTCGCGCACGAAGGGTTTCGTACCATTATCTATAAAAACGGCAAAAAAATCACGTTTGTTGTATGGGAGCCCTCCTTAAATATTTGTTTTATTTTAATTTAATTATTTATTTTTAAAGTGAATATATAACTAAATATTCTGTGAATATTTCATGCGTCTACCTGTTGCCGTTATCAATGTCGAGCAAAAAAATCACGTTTGTTGTATGGGAGCCCCCTTAAATATTTATTTTATTCTGTTTTTTATTCTGTGAAAATTTCAACTGTCTAACTATCACGGTTCATGAGATACAGCCTGGTGACAGACGGACAGACAGACGGTGGAGCCTTAGTAATAGGGTTCCGGTTTTACCCTTAGGGTACGAAACCCTAAAAAGGTCCAGTAGTGGGGTATTGAGTTAAGACTGGATTCGGTATCTAGAATAGTCAATTGAATATAATAAGGATTAAAAATAATATTCAAAAACGGGCACATTTATTTTTTACCACTGTTTTGAAGTTGAAACTCTGAAAAGGCTTGATTTGAGAAAGCATTTTTAAATTTGACATGCCGACCACTTTTCTCTTAAAATGTCTGGTGCTTAGAAACATCATCTATAGTCATTTATGAATGTGTGACTGTTTACTAATTGAGCATTCATTCATAATCTATTATTTTGTTATTTATATTATTAATAATCTATTAGTATCGCGAACTGCAATTTTTTCACCCAACTTTACAAAACTGCGTATAACTCTGAAACTAAATGCCGAGAACTGGACCCTTTTTGCTTGGACACAAATGATGAAAACTAGTAGGTTTCATTATCCCCTCTTCTAGTAGAATCAAATGCTGTTGAAATCAATCAGCTGTTCTCCCTAGCATATTATTATGTTGCATCCTGTATGTTTTGTCTCTGCATCTGGTAATAATTGCGCAGTTTTTACTTTTGCACAAAGAATGATTAAAAATAAATAAAATAATTTATAATACAAACTTGGAATAGTTGGTATCAGATCGCATCGGCGTTCGTCTTGGCCCGCGGTCGGATTCATCGTCGTTAAAACCATTGTTCACCTGAGGTCTGTAAAACACAAAAATGTTTATCACTTGATTACTTGGCTTTACTTTAAAAAAAAACTTAGGATGTCATGATTGCTTGATTTTGATAAATGACTTTTTTTTAAATAATAGATTAGGTACTTTTACAATATATATATATATATCTTTCAGAAATAGTTTTACCACACGGACCATAATTTTGGCCGTCAAAATCAACCGTGCGGGTGATACCGACCACATCAAAGCCGCGTCGCAGCCACAACGCAAACCAGAAAGCCGGACTCCTACTTTCTGTGTCGCTAGCAGTTGTAATAGTACCTAATACATATTGTGGATAGTGACAAACAAATCGTTGTTTGCGATGTGGCCGGCCGCTAGTGGGTGGTCTCACTGATGGTTACGTTGTGGCTGCGACGTGGCACTGATGTCGTAGGTATCGCCCACACTGTGATCCTAATTATAATAATTCTGTAAAGCCATATTTGTTACGTCCGTGAATAATATTTAGATCAACATACAACCTGACACAGACCTGCAAATTGCGAAAACGAATTTGAATTTCGCGGGCTTCCTTAGCGCATCCCCCTTAAATTTGCTGGCACTTATAAAAAAGTACAATACGGCCGATGAGAACCATGGCCGGTCCAGACTTTGCGCAGAAGACTGCGCAATAACATTTTTTAAGAACCATGGTGACATGAGGCAACTGTGAGTCACGAGAAACATGCGCAAAAGTTCGGTGAGCCTATGTTCAGACCGGCCACGATTCATTTAGTTCATCGCTTGGCCAACATTAACAATGAAAAACTATGTTTCGGAGGATTTGTATTTATTGGGAGGGTAAACGATCTTCTTACAAAATTAACAATTACTTATAATGACAACGAGGTAATAGATGGGCATAGTAATCACAAACAAATCTTACCCCCTCGTAAACGGTGAAAATACTTCTGGTTCGCGTGAGTTCGGGTTCGTCGCCCAGTTGTTGTCATCAGGTTTCCTCGGCTGGCTGTTAATAGTAATAACTGTACGTGTTATATCGCATAAAGGCATAAACATATAACATCACGCCTGCTTTCCACATAGGAGTAGGCAGGGGTATATTTTGCCAGTTATAAGGGTCGAGCCTATTGCCTCACCAGGCACAAATCCAGACACCAGGTTGTTATTGACAAATTTCTATTGGAAAAATCTAATAACACGTCCTTGCCGAATCCCGAATCTAATCGAGGATCCCACGCTCAGCAGTCGCGCTTACGACCATTTGCCCAACGGGTGTCTACAATACATCAATCAACGTTTTAATAGGTACTATATTTTAAGAAGGTAAATAAAAAGTACACTTACTCGAATGCATTCAGAACCCCCATCTTATGGATAGAATGCTGAAAAGAAAAAATAATAATCACGTAATATTAAAATACCTAGTTATGTAGATTTATTTCATGTATTAAATTGAACTAGGTACAAACGTACGTAAATAGATTATGAGGGAACAGATGAACAACAGCCTGTTAAAATCATAACCCTGCTTTGGCTTTACCTAGTCGGGTACAAATCAAACAAGCCGTTTAGACATTTTCTTTTTTTAAACAATCATTTTTATTTAGCTACTATAATCAGTTAATAACAGATTTGTTTTGGGGTGTCTGGGTGTAAGTAGCTCCTTATTTAATAGACTATTCGATGACATAGGTCTCGTTAGTTGTTATGGACATATGGGCCAAATCCCGTACATTTTTTGCCAATCTCCTTTAAAATAAGGTAGGTAAAACTTACCTCAGCACTCTTCAACAGTTTGCGATGCTCCAACACGTAAACGATCAGTAATATTATCAGTATCCAGTTAATTAGTAGACCGACGTAGCCTTTCAGTCCTATGGACATCAATAGGAACGCTCCCTGACGTAACACCTCGATTTCATAGATTTCTTCAACGGTAGTAGTGGAATTATTTGTAGTGTCCTCCTATGAGCAATCAAGTTAAACATAGCAATTATGGCGAGAGTAAAAAAATACATATTCTTTTATTTTATGTATAAAATAGGCACACAGGTGAGTTTAACACACTAATTTTCTGATAGGAAATCTAATAGCTAAAGAGAGATGGGACATTGAGGAAAGAAGTAAGCGTATTACCTATTTATAATTTATTAGGGTAAAAAAAGTCCAACCATCGGGTTCTGTTAGACGACAGTCTGGCGCATTCACTATCAGGGCCTCCAACTGGATTAAATTTGATCGGTCCACCTCATTGGTGACCTCCCGCGTAGCGTATTACCTTCCACTCTGCCCTGCACCACTAGACGCTCTATAGAGTCATTATTCCGCCTCGAGACAAGACCAAAGAACGTTAGTATTAGTTAGAGACTGTACTAGTGCTAGACGTTGTTTGATGTCGAGTTCTTAGAGTATGGACACGTCTGTGCGGAATTCCGTTCACCTCGTATCACACACATTATCCAGTCTCCTTTTTGAATTAAATTCGTCATCACCAACGTCTCCTTCTTGTTTTATTTTTATGTAATTTAGACAGAATGGTAAATGGATAAAATACAATTGCAATATTACTCTCAGAGTCAGACATAGTGTACCTAGTCGACAACCGGCCACAGACACTTGTCGAATGAGCAATGAACACTCGTTCGCATGATCTAACATCTCTAAAGTATGTGCAAGAATTCCAGGGGGCCGATCGCGCTATTTCTCAACATAATTACCGTTCGAACGGAACGTTTTTGGTTTTGGTTTAGCTGATGTAAGAAACGGTATCGCGCTATTTTTTCTGAGCGACAAAATCGTTGACGTTACCCAATACTGAAAGTTCGATCGATCGTTCCTCCAAAGTAAAGCTAAATCGTTTCCGTTGAAATGATTAGCGCGATACGAAATGTGTCTAACGTAACGTTTTTGGTTGTGGTTTGGTTTTGGTATTAACGTTCAAAATTAGCGCGATCGGCCCCCAGGTTCTTGTTTGTTGTCTTTCTTGCTCGTGGATATTATTTTGGTGTAGGTAAATGAGGAAAACTATTATTATTAATAGAATTAAATTATTATTATTATTAGTATTATTTACACCAAAAAAGCAACAAACAACGATGCTCTATGCTCTTGTTCCAGCTCTAGCTCTATATTCGTTTGGTCTAAACTCACCTAGTCACTAATTACCGTAATGGTTGGTACTCTATTCACCGTTTAAACCATACGCCAGTAAGTATCGGTAAGTATAACATATAGGTAACCTACTGAACTACACAGGCATTGTCTTTGTGAAATTATATCACACATACAATCATGCTACTACGTTAAAATTGCCCAATAATAAATAATATATATTTCTATAAATTAGTTCAAAAAACAGTTTTACTCTTCAATAGGTACTTAAGTTTTAAATTAGATGAGTTCGGTGTTTCCTATCCGACTACACCGAGGCGAAAGATCGAAACAAACTTAGGTCACAGTCTCTTTTAAAGTCCAGACAAAATCTTGGTCAGGTGCATCCGGTTAGACTGGAAGCCGACCCCAACATAGTTGGGAAAAGGCTAGGCAGATTGATTGACATAATCTTGGTCCGGCCATATGAGAACCTAGCAGACTAATGACTGAGATGGTCTTTTGATAAAAGTACCACACAGATTTGAGTGGACCTGTCCAGTCAGTGCACGCATTTGTCAGTAATCGTGTAGCTCAACACAGAAATTAGCAGAAGGAGCTCAACCACTCAACAAAAAATATCAAAGATAGGATATACTTAAATAGTGAGATTTTTTGCTATTCCTACGTATTTATGTGTAACAATAACAACGCCTTAATTTCACTCACCAGAAGAGCTGATAGGGTGCTGTGGTCTATTCCAAAATGTGCGGCTGTAGTTAAATCTACAACTAAGGAGGCAACGTTGGTCCCGACGTAAGCCGACACGACCATATTAAGATAGCGTGTAGCTCCCTCATCTTGTATAGCTGCAAATAAAAAAAATGCTAGTTTTTTTTTAAATCAGGTTACATTATGTTATCTATTCTTGCATCCGTTTCATGCTTAAGTTGAAGATAAGAAAAAAATATACAATACTGTGTATTTTTAGGGGTTCGTACCAAAATGGTAAAAAATAAATAATTAAAAACTGTGTCACAGGTGGTGAATACTTAGAGTAGTGAAATAAAAAAATAAAATTCACGACACACAACCAACACTCATAGCTTTTTATTATTATTTAATGAAAATTCACCACTTTACCAAGCATAATAAATTATTATTAATTAATAACGAATCGCATCAAAAAATATACTCAAAAATAGTCACCGAACAGGAAATTTGTTTCCGAACCATCATCACCATTGAATATGATTTTTAATGATATTCAATAGGTTATTATAATTTCTGATGCGATTTTTTTTTTAAATTAATCATATTATTTTAAGTGTTAAAGTTGTGAATTTTCATTTTTATTTCGCTACAGTAGGTACTGTCAGCAACAAAACACTATGAATACTTCAGTTTTCTTAGTCTTAATTTTATTGAGCAAATTATTTAATTAACATCGGATGAAAAGTAAAATAAAATTAAAGAATATAATATTATATAGATATAAAAAATACGAAAAAGTAGATTATCGAACCATTTTGTTTCAATTTAGATGATGTGTAAAAGTAGCAGTGTTAATCGAATTTTATTGCTGACCGTACTAATAGGTTACTCACTTGCGATGAGGACACTAGCAGACACTAGGCAAAGAACGGAGACGGTCAATGTGATCGCAGCTAACACGAACACAGTGTATACAGGAGTTACAATGAAAGGATTCTGTTCACATGATTCACCTAAAAAAAAACATTGGTAAGAAGGTATAATGATAATTAACTTATAAGCTATATAGATACCTAGGTACACACGACTACATATGAAGCTATATATATCCAGTTTAGGCTGATCTCGCATAGTGTAGGATTTCCGTACAAAGAGAGGTCAGCTTATACTGGAAACTTATAGCTTGATGTGTAGCCGTGTGTACCTACACGACGTAACCTGAATTGCAGTCAAGTTTCTGTTTTAAAAGGCTTGGTAGCCTAGGGCATAATCAGTCTATAACGTTCCTACTGCTGGGTCACAGGCGAGAGAGAGAGCAGGCAGTAAAACACCACGCGGGCCCAGAAACATGGTTTTATTCAATACTAGCTGAGCCCCGCGGTTTCAACCGCGTAAGCCTAGATCCCGTGGGAATATCGGGATAAAAAGTAGCCTATATGTTAATCCAGGGTGTCAGCTACCTCCATACAAAATATTATCAAAATTGGTCCAGCCGTTTGAGCGTGAAGAAAACACATACAAACTTTCGCCTTTATAATATTAGTGGGAAGATAATGAACGAATCAGCAACCTATAATTGCTTAAAACAGTTTGAATCGGAGTCGGAATGATTTTTGAAGTATGTTGTATTTTTATAGTATATCCATTGCTTCAGTTAGAAAATGTATCTGCTCAACAACGTAAATTACGCAATAAATCTTGTTGAACTGTCGAAACTGATTCCTACAGATAGTGTGTTACGCAATTAGCCCGCAGATGGCGTTTTGTAGTTTCTAATTACCCCCATGGGAAAAAGGCGTGAGTTTATATGCATGGACCTATAAGGTAAGTAGATTGATGTATAAAATGGGGTACAGACGTACAGTGCCACAAACTTATCTGGCGCAGGGACTGAAAGTGGTATCAACACCACTATGAAAAGTGACGAGGTTTGACATTTATTGTTCGCTGATAGCGACGCCTTTAACGGGCTAGATGGACTATAACATCACGCTTGTATTCCCCGAGGGGTTAAGTAGAGGTGAACTTAGGTATATTAGTGCACCCACATTCGCCAGTTATGTTTGAAGTCCCATGTAATAGGGGGTGCCTATTGCCATCAACCGGCCACAAATCCAAACTTCTGGCTGCCAATGCGAACGTCTTGATGGAAAAACTCAAAAACACTGCTCGACCCGGGAATCGAACCCTTTTTTTGTTTTTTTTTTTTGGGTGGAAAATTATCATATAACTTCTCCCGCTTTGGGCGGAGCGGGAGGGCGTGTCAGACTTCGAATCGAACCCTAAGGAAGCAAAAGGACCTCATTCGACCACTAGACCAACAATTAAGTACTTAGTCATGTTAAGCGTATACCATCTCTTTCTCTAGTAAATACTTAGTCATTTTAAGCGTACCATCTCTAATAAAGGCAGCAGAGACGGTTGTCCAAAAAAATTGTGTGTTGTTCGAAGCTGGTTCGCATTCCGTAAATCGAAATATTAGTGCTGCTATACTCAGCAATATGTATATTAGAGACAATGTCTGAAACAAAAAAAAAATAAACACCACATTTTATAAAGAGACACTTCAGCATCTCGATGTACCGATAATCGATTTGGCACCGTTGAAGACACTGCAGTACAGCCCATGTCTTGATGGAATCGAACGCTTTCTCGTAGTCCACAAACGCTAAGCAGTGAGGCAGGTTATATATACTCTTCGGTCTTCTGTATAACCGGCCACAGCGTATTTATGTAGTCTACGGTGCTAAAGCTTTTACGGAATCCGGCTTGTTCGGAAGGCTGGAAGTTGTCCAACCTGCGCGCAAGATGGTTCGTAATGACTCTTGACAACAGCTTGTAGACATGGCTCGAGAAGTAAGATGGGCCTATAATTCTTAAGGAGGGTATTGTCACCCTTCTTAAAGAAAAGATTCAGAGCCATAACTTAATTAACTGTTTCATCGTTAGTTATCATCAGAATGGTTATCTACCAGTTAATTGAACATACTTATTAATTATTTAATTATGTTAAACGAATGTACATTATTGTGTAAGTAGTTAAGTCATACCTTACCCTGCCTTATTAGTAGTACTCGTAGGTACTTATACGATTGAGCTTTTATTAGCTCAGAAATATACCCAAAAACTAATTCTTTGGCAACTTACCTAAATCATTGTGTTGTAAAAATAATCTAGGAACTGACACATTGATACCCTAGTTCATCATCATCATTTCAGCCCAAAGACGTCCACTGCTGGACATAGGCCTCCCCAAAGGGGAGGTTTGTCTTACAACAAACCCCGCAATCGCCGTGGCGATTACTCGCCACGCTTGGCAGGCGGCTTGGCGATAGTCGCAAGCCGATTTCCGGCCACCGTAGGCACGGGCCTGCGGACGGTGAGCGATGGGTAGCTCGCCGTCCGATAAGGACCAGGCCCCGGTCGACGGCGCGTTGTGTTCCACGCGCGCCTCAAAGAGATGTCAGCACAAACTGACGGGGTCCGTCAGGACCAATGCCTGCCAGGGTTGCGAGTTTGTCCGAAAGGGATATCGTGGCCCTGGCACACAGGCAACGGAAGGAACACGGGTGGGTTTTAATCAGTAAAAGTCTGACACTCCCTCCCTCTAAGATATTTGAAGATTTCCCACCCAAAAAAAAAAAAAAAAAAGGCGGCTTGGCGATCGCAGTATGATTTTAAACCAATCCTATTTCTTCCCATGGGTGTCGTAAAAGGCGACTAAGGGACTTACTAGAGAATGGGCAGCAGGGTTCACTATGCATTTTAACACCCTAGTTCATAATGATACTAATTACGGTAAAAAGGTGGTGCAATTAGAAGAATCGATAGTGCACAAATCAATAACTTACAATAACATGGACAATTCTTTTTTAATTATTAATATGATTGTGAATTTTAAGTAGGGTATCAAATTGTAGAGTTCGGTAGGGGCGGCCAAATTTGACTAGCCTACTGGCGGCAAATATGTAAATCCGCAACCGAGTTAAGCGCAGGCCACACCGCCAGCTAGCGGGCGGGCGGGCGAACATCGTTTCACCTCTTTACATACTTCGGTTCACACCGCGAGCTACCCATTTCGCGTAGTTTGTATAGTTTCCTTCGTTCGCTTCCGCCCGCCCGCTCCGCTAGCTGGCGGTGTGGCCTGCGCTTTAGCCTTACTGACTAATAGTTGAGACTAGTTTTTGTATGCCTACTTAATAACAAATTAGGTAAGAAGGGGTAGAATTTTTATGACAGTAAGTAATTCATATTTTTATTAACTAATTTATTTAATGACTACTTTGACATTTAATTTTATCAAAAAAATATGCTTGCTGAATTGTAATGATACCTAATCTTTAATGAATAATGATGATTTGATAAGTACTTACATCATTTCTATAATTTTATTTTGATGAATACGAGTATTATCACGGTTTTGTGCACCATTTCTTCCTACCAGTTTGTACGGACGATATGCGGCTGCACATGTTAGAACTTTTATTATCTTGCATGCAATGTATTATGTACACCATGTTTAAACAAATAAAATTTAACTTACTTACTTACTAAAGAAAGAAAATATATTTATTTGCATTTATTATGACGCAAAGAAAAAAAACTACCTACATTACCTATACCTGTAGGTTCCTGTATTTTCCTACTTGTACGTAATATAGTCTGTCAGTACATAATCTTATGGCTATTGGAGTGGTGTCCCTCATTTAAATGGGTCGGAGCCCGCTCGACCCGCTTAGACTCGACCCGAAGAATAATACCTGGATATTTATGTTTTGATAGGCGTAAAAACGCCGATGTATAGTCAGACAGAAAAGTGTCGTTTAAATGCTTGCACTACAGAGAGTGTAAAATTTATATAATGTTTGGATAAATAAATCAATAATTAAACAAGTAAGTACTTATCTTTTTTAGGGTTCCGTAGTCAACAAGGAACCCTTATAGTTTCGCCATGTCCGTCTGTCTGTCCGTCCGTCTGTCCCCAGCTTAGCTCAGAGACTCTTAGTACTAGAAAGCTGTAATTTGGCATGGGTATAGATATTACGCGTACGTCGAATCGTTGCTACGTTATGGACTAATAATGTGGGGTAACAGCACTGACTTCCAAAGAGCATTCATCGCTCAAAAAAAGTGCATGAGAGCAATTTGTGGACTTAAGCCCGAAGACTCATGTCGACCAATATTTAAAAAACTTGATTTGTTACCGTTACCGGCGCTTTACATTTACGAAATATGTGTGTTTGTTATGAAAAATAAGCAACTATTTAAGACTGCAAATGATGTAAATCCTCGGAACCGACGAGATCCATATAAGCAGGTGTTAAATGATTTGCCTAGACTGTCTAAATACAATAGTAACTGCTTGGCAATGTGTGTGTGCATTTATAATAAAATGCCAATGCATTTCAAAGCTTTAAATACAAAATTATTTAAAATTAAATTTCATAAGTGGTTACTCGAGTGTAGTTTTTATAATCTAAAAGAATTTATAGATAAAAAATGTTGATGTTTATAAAAAAAAAACGATTGTTGTTGCTTAACTTGTCTTTAAAATGTTGCTTGCTATGTTTTATCCTAGCTAAACATGCTTGTGCCTCAATTTGTATTTAACACCCCTGTATACCATGTTTTACGCAAATAAATATTCTATTCTATTCTATTAATCACGCCGACTAAGTCGTGAAAGAAAATCTTGTTTTTTTATATTACCTCCTTTGCACATAAAGTGGGGATGATATTTTTTTTTCTCGTTTATCCCATAGTATGGGGTATCGTTGGATAGGCCGTTCAAAACTATTTTGGGTCTGTGAAAACCATTTTTCAATTCAGGGATCCGTTTGCGTAATATTAAGCTTATCAGAGCTATTTTTTGTTAGGGTCAAAATTTGCAGTTGGAGAATTGACCGTAAATTATATCGATGTATGGGAGAGCATGTTTTTCAACTACAACAATGTTAAGTTTGTTTTTGGGATAAATACGGAACCCTTCATTGTGCGTGGTCCGACACGCACTTGGCCAGTTTTTTTTAATATAGTATACGCTTTGTACTTTGTAGTAAAAATCACTGATTATTGTTAATTATCATTACCTACACTCTTATAGCTTGTGGCACGCTAGCGGTAGAGGCTTATAAAACTACATTTTGAAACGAAATCACTGAGTTTTCTGAGTTTGTTTCGCCATTTCTTCTCAGGGGTAGTCAGATAGGAAATGTCGACTACATCTAGCTTCTTTTTTACTTTTTAATATGACGTGTAAAACTGATTCCGATATCCTATTTACAGAATAAACGATTTCATTTCATTTCTGACTATAACCAGGATAAATTATGTACCTATCATAACAAAATATAATATTAAATATTCTATGTTTATTAAGTTAATATCACTGATGCCTGACTGTACAAATGGCACTGAATTGGTAGTAAAACATCTGGTATTATTCTTCGGGTCAAGTCTAAGTGGGTCAAGTGGGCGCGGACCCATTTAAATAAAACACAAAGGATTAAGTATTTGAATTTCGCACAGCCAATAAAGATAAAATAGCAAGGCAGATAATATGGATCCTTGGACACAGATATCATTAATGGGAATATTATCTGAACATATGTAAATATATAGTATTTAGAGATAACTGTAAATTTAACACACAAAACAATATTTTATCACATGGCGCATAAAGGGGAATTTTCTATGTAATAAATTAGTCACACACGTACGCATGCATTGATCGGTAATAAGGTGTTAGGTGAGTAAACAGAACATAATACTCGTATACATAATATAAAGCTCTACTTACTATGGTGATCCCTCCCGACAACACCGCCGTCAGAACAAGATGCGAAGAGAATTTTTTATACTTCGGAATATCCATTTTCCGTTTTTTTTTTCAATCGCTTTATTAAACACGCGTCATGTCGAGTTAGTGTTCGTTTGTGAAGGAACTCAACAAGATATCAGTATTAATCGCGCCATGATAATTGTTATCGGTAATAATAACGCCTATCTACATATGGAGGAGCTCCCTCCACACTTCAATGTTTTTCCGATCACTCCAATGGACATGGTCAACGACTAACTTACTCGCTCTCAGAACATGTAGGTAGACACCTACACTGACTGCAGCTTTGTACTACCTACATCAAATAATAAAGAAATGTGTTCAGAACAACAACTTGCCAACTGAAAACATTCATGTTCAGTCGTAAACAACTGAGGTATTTATTACTAACCCCCCCGCCCCTTACCCCCTGCTAAATTTTAGGCATAGATCATATTTTTTTTTATCTTGAGATTGAGACATTGCGGATATTTAATGCATTTGACCATACACTGTTACAAGGATCTTTGGGCGCTGCACGAGCTGTTGGTAATCATTTGTCCAATGGTTTTGTGAAATGTTTTTTTTTTTTTTAATTTCAAAGGCCCCCATATTCAAAAATCATTTATTTGCGTAACACGTCCGTGTTTGGGTCACAGTGTCATAAGTGTACCAAATTTCAACTTAATCGGTCCAGTAGATTCATCACAAATCGGCTGTGACAGACGGACAGACAGACACACGAGTGATCCTATAAGGTTCAGTTTTTTCCTTTTGAGCTACGGAACCCTAAAAACGTAGATATAAGTTTATAACGGTTACACAAGAGTAGGTGTGAGGGATTGATTTATTAGTGAAGATGGCGATAGATGATCTTCTTCAAGTGGTGGCACACCTCGGAATCTAAAGAGGATCGAGGTTCATCGTCATAGACATAGTCAATAGTCATTGCACCACTGTCACTGCGCCTGACGTTGCAATGTTATCACTCTGACTAGTATATAGTTATCTGTGATACCTATTATCAATGATGTCATTAACACGCGAATCACATTTTTAGGTTCCGTACCTCAAAAAGAAAAACGGAACCCTTATGGGATCACTTTGTTGTCAGTCTGTCTGTCTGTCAGTCTGTCAAGACCATTTTTCTCAGGAACGCGCAAAGGTATCAAGTTGAAATTAATATAAAATACGTAAGCCTATGGTCCCTTGAAGCTCTAAAAAAATCAAGCTTCCAAGTTAACCCAATAAAAAAATACGGCGATATAAGCGACATTATTGCGACATATTTCGAAACTCGCAAATAAATCAAAACATATAGGGACCCGTTGACCTAGAATCATGAAATTTGGCAAGAAGCAAGGTCTTACAGCACAAATATAGGGAAAGGTCGTAAATTTGTAGTTTGATCACATAAAAAAAAATTGCGAATATCTCGCACATAAATCAAAACCTATAGGGTACTTCCCGTTGACCTAGAATCATGAAATTTGGCAACAAGCAAGGTCTTATAGCACAAGTAAAGAAAAAAGTCCGAAATTGTAAATTTGTAGTTTTATCACGTAAAAAAAACATTTTTTGCGATTACGTACTTAAATTTTCAGTTGGAAAATTGACGGTGGCGTATATCGATGTATGGGAGAACATGTTTTTCAACTACAATGTTAAGTTTGTTTTAGGGATAAATTCATCCTAACTACGGACTTGTTTTGAATAACATTCCACGGTCATGTCGTGTAGTACCTGCTAAGTTGTATATTCTTCTAAAATGAGTGTCGCTCTATTATTGTAAAAAAACAGTAACAGCCAAAGATCTTTGGTAACAACTTTATAAAGTGGATGGTCTGATGGCCCATCCATTCAGGCACATCAATGCTGATCTCTGAAATGTTATGAATAACATTCATGGCATAGTAACAAGGGGCCAAGTCTGCTAACGTAGTTGTGTCAGAATGGCCGATCATTGGCACCGTAATTGTAGTTTGACAGTTTTGCTAATCTCCTCATTGAAATGTGTCTTTATGATTTTCCAATGACGTGCCACTGACACTCCATTGGAAAAATTGTGTGTATTTGGTAATCTCGTACTGACAAGCTCATATTATTTTGACTTCCATATGGACCACTGTCACGCCATTATGAATTTAGGAGGTTACCAACTATTGGCACAATGGTCATGGCGTTGCCTTGGTATGGTCGTCATAATGACCAATCATTTAAAATAGCAGACTTGGCCCCCAGCAGGTCTGTTGTATCTGTACTGGGTATGGCGTTTCGGAAGCTTCTTTTACTCTTGCTACGCAGTGGCGGATACTATGACCCTTCAAGATGCGGGTGGTAAAGTTAAAGCTTTTGTCATGATGTTATTTATGCTCGCCACCACGATACTCCATTCAACGCCCCTGGAGGAGCACCCTCGCTTCAGCATCGCAAGTACCATACTCAGTACACCTTCACAGTTTTGCTCAATTTACTTTCTGCATCGATACGTTGGCCGTACCCTGGGGGTCTACTCCGAAGCGCTAAACCGAAGTATCGGTCGAATGTTCGGCCGTTTTATAACTTCCACAGTTTCATTTATTGACTTTGAGTCCTTACCCGACTTCAAGTCATAGTTTTGACTTTGGCTTATCTCTTCGACTGTCTTTTTTTTTTTGCCGTAGTCAGCGATAGTTAGCCGTAGTAAAAAACGACCGAACATTCGGCCGATAATTCGGTTTAGCGCTTCGGAGTAGACCCCCTGGATAGCATTAAAGTCACTATCCTAATTTACATAATTTCTTTGCTGTCTGTCATACAAACCGTCTATTTAATTTATCTAGACTTCGAAAGAATGGATTAGAATTTAAATCATGATTAATTTATACTGTTATTTTTCTTTTAACAGTGCATGATGTAGGAAAATGTCCAAAGACAGATTGACACAATCGATAATACGTAGGTAAGATGGCAGGATGTATATATCAAATTAATTAAAAAAATATTCGAAGGAATTTTGTATGAATTTTATTGTATTATTATAATTACAAAATCTATGAATTACACCGTATGCAGTTAACTAAACTTAAAATATACTATGTGAGTACAGGCAACCGCACGTCCATGTCTGCATGGTAACGTTCTGACTTTCAAAGCGCGTAGCAGTGTCGGTTTTTGTAATTCAAGTGTTACGTACATCTGACGTGTGGTTGCCCGCTGATTCTTTGTATTGTACCTATACAAAGAATCATCGCTTATTATTACTAGAAGAGCTTAATTTAACCTCAAAATACGTTGAGATTAGAAAGCTCTTCCAGTTGTGTGTAATCTATCTAAAGTTATACCTTTAATAATCTGATATTGCACTATGTCCAAGATCAGTTATTATTTCTTATTACAAAGTGTCATCGAATTTCATTTTACATTGTTTCCGTCAAAAACATTGTTCGACTCAAATAAAGTTATATAAACTAGCATTTACCTTCTTATTCTATTTATTGTTAAAATAACTTATGTCTAATGGTTATTTACAAAAAAGTCATCTTAAATCTAGCAAGTTCAGCTATGCTATTGCGCCACACAATATTTACTTAAAGGTAATTGGTATTAATTGTACCTACACTAATTACAAATTCCGAATACCTATACCTTACCCTGGGCAGGCTCCTGCTCCTGCTATACCATCAATCTTATACCAGACTGTGCTAGAATCACTTAATAGTTAATTGATTTTGATTGATTAGTGTATCATTCTAAACCCACAGATTGGAGGAATAATTCGAGATGTCTGTAAACTTTGCATGCCAGGTACCTAATAATTTATATTTTTGGTAGAGGTACCGTCAACTAATCAGCCTAGAAGTTATTTTTACCTGACTACCTAGCATACATCCACGCACAACTGTATTCTATACTTATCTCTTTTGCTGATTGTACCTTTTATTTATAGCAAGTAGATATAAATATCTGAATTATAAAAATTTCACATAAATGTTTTTCGTTATTACTAAACATTTAAAATACCTAATCCGAAATGCGGCAACGCGTAGCTTACTTCTATGACTGCAAACAGTGTACTGTTTCAGAATCAGAACTCAAATAATAATAATAGTGTGCACTATAGACATAACAACCACTCGAATCGTACGAACATTGTTCATTTTTAAAGGTGAAGTTAATACTTAATTCTAAATCCACAAATCAGAAATAATTACAGTTCTATTAAAACACTTCATTTCAAAATCTTCTGCTGACAACTCTTAAATTAATTAGTATAGAACGTCGGATTCATTTAACGCTGCTGAAAAGAAAAAAGATACGTTAAACATGATTTTCACGACATTATTACTGTTGTTTTGTTTACTGCAAAGACCACTTCTCTCCTCAAGGGCTTAGTTAAAGATTATAGAATCTAAAGAGGGCAACAGGATAAGCGATCTATTTCTTATAAAAAATATACTGCAAAACTGCGATAAAAATGTGCCATTTGAACACAGTATTTTGAGAGCCAGGTCCAATATAGAAATGTTACGGGTCCATAAAAAGCTGGAGGCAAAGAGCGGGTTTATATGGACAACATGACGATGCACTCCGTTTGGTCTCAGTTCTTACCGGCCTAGGTTTGATGGGTTAGCAAGCAAAAACGTAATATGCACGTGCCTTAACTTAGCATATTGCCAATCTCTATCGCACAACTATCAAACTACAAGTGCAAGCTATAGACGAGAACATAACTTTTTTTTTTTTTTTCTTTTTTTTTTCTTTTTGGCTTCGCACGGTTTGTGCATTTAGCCAGTGTCATGTCAAATTAGGTAGCAAGTACAAAGTTATTTAAATAATTATGAAATGAACTCCACTCAATGCATGATAAAGATGATTGATGATATCCCGCCCCACTCCCCTTGAGTTTAAGTAAAGACGCGGCACTTTACTGAAACCTCGCGCGGACTTCTTGATAGAACTTAAAGTGATGTTGCACTGTTTTGTTTCATTTGCCTACATTAATGCAGGTTCACGAACACTTAATGGTTAATAATCCACCACTATTAGGTACACATTAATATTCGGCTAAACACAAATTTTAGAAAATAAAACAAAACTGCTAACATGACGCTTCACTTTCCCGCCAAGAAGTCCCGAGAACATAACTTACTAAGCTAAAGTATGTGATAAGTGAACTTTTATTACATCATTTCAGCCCTCTTTTACTACAGCCGGAGCTATCGCGTAATATTGGTTAGATATACAGAGTGGATTTTTGAGATGGCGCAGTAAGGGCAGGTACATTAATCGTTATCGCTACAAGAAAACGTTCTTAGGAGACTGACCGTAACTTTTAAGAAATTATGATCTGCGTTTACAGATAAAAAAAAAGTTAATTGTAGTATAGAATTAGAACGAATACGTGTTATACACAATTATAGATGGTACCTTACTTGCTTTAAAATAAAAGCCATTTAAAGGTTTTTTTTGCTATTTCTGACTTTTGTAGCAGACAATTTTTTTTAACGCTTTAATTAATAATGACGCCGTAATTTATTTCTCAAAACATCGGAAATCACAAGCAACAAACTATATTGTTCCTAAAGCAAATAAACTTATAACGCGCATTCAAAGTTTAATTTTTTTGTTTATATTCGGCTAGTCTGTCCATCATAAAAAAGTAAGTTAGGGTGTCTTTACTACCAAAAGTATGGAAAAAGTTTTTGCGACTTCTGACTTTTCTAGTTATAAGAAACAAGATCGTTTGGCATCAAAAAAAGTTTTTCTGAAAACTGCCCATTTTCTTGCTAACTACTTTTTATTCAAAATCTGTGAATGCAGATCAATATGTCTCAAAAAGTTAAGGACAAGACCGTTTTCCTGTAGCTACAACGATTAAGGTACCATCGCGGACACTGGCACCTAACCACTTTTCGACCTTATTACTAGGAGCATAAGGTTGAAAAGTGGTTAGGCGCCAGTGTCCGCGATGGTGCCATACCTACCCTTACTGCCCCATCTCAAAAATCCAAGCTGTATAGTTATAGGTTAATTTTATAAGATCTAGTGTAAAATGGTTGCATACCGGCTGATATTGAACTCACAAGCATCCTTCCAGGGGGTGAAAATATCTGTGAATATGAGGAGGTATCTAACTTCTTTATCTATGCATGTTATAATTTAAAGTCGCTTTTCGTGTCAGTCTGTGTGACCGCGTTGTTCTCCTAAACTACGCAACGAATTTTGATGCGGTTTTCACCATCATTTAATTTTCTTTTCCGGTTTTTATGTTTATTACATTGATATTAAACTTACATAATTATTAAAGGAATCTCGATGTTTTATCAAGACGCGAAAACCATGCTAAGTAGGGACAGGTCGCTAGTTTACCATAAGAATGGTAACAACTGTAAAAGCGAAAATAAACATCTACCTACTTACATCTCAATCAATCTGCCTAGCCTTTCCATGATGATGCAGCTGAATACCAGTATTTTACATGGAGCGACTGCCTATCTAACCTCCACAACCCAGTAACTGGGTAACACGATACCCCTTGGTAAGACTGGCTGTCAGACTTTCGGGCCTCTGACGACCCGTAAAGATCCACGAATGACAGCCGGGACCAACGGGTTAACGTGCTTTCCGAGGCACGGAGGAGTCTCGGTATGATGTTCACTCATCCACGGACCAACCCCGGCAAGCGTAGCTTTATTAACCTGATGACGGGTCGACCTGTGCGGCAGTTATTAGTTATTACTTAGACACGAGCGCCTCCGATTTACATCTGTTGTATGAAATAATAGATTGTTAAGAACAAGCTGTGAATACGATGTGCCATGCAACCATTTAATTTATTAACTAATATCTTGACTTGCCCTGACTAGGTTGTAATGGTATGGGCCCTGATTTGCGTTAGTCCCAAAGTTAAATTTGTTCAAGTTGTTACCTGCACCTCCTGGAAGAATGCCTATGAATTCAATTTCAACCAATATTAAAAGATAGCAAAAGGTTTGATGGGGCTTACTTGCCAAAAGATATACTGATGATTAATTCTTCTTGTATGTGTAATACTCACAACGCACAGACCGTGATGATGTCACATAATCTTTCTTTTGTGTTAGAGAACTTAAACTGGAAGCGGCTCGATGGACGGCTGAAATAAAAAAAAAACAGGTGTTCATTTAATGGCTTAGGTATAGTAAGGCCAACGATATAAATATTTCTAGATAGACAGTCAAAGCTGTGAACTCGTCGAAAAACATTGCGGCCAACTGATGGCCGCAAAATACACGCACAACAGAATAACGCCATGACAGCACAATGACGTGGCGCGAGTGTAAGACGTAGCTGTCACGCACACCAGCATAACAAAGTTGGCCTATTTGTTTTAGTTCATTTGCAGCGCGACACTATAAGCATATAAATAATCAAAGAGTCAGGCATTCTTCCCCATCACAAATTTTACGTATGCTGGGAAAAAAATACAACCCTGGCGGACACCGTACAAGAACGCAACACTAATAAACGTACAAGTAATAAAAATAATTAAATAAATACTTACATGCTTTTCTAACGGACTGGAGGGCGGTGTAGTCTGGTAGGGGGACAGGCGGGAGGTCCTCGTCCGAAGGGAGTTGGTCCCGCATGCGGTGCGAGGACGACGGTATATACGCCCAGGGAAGCTGACCCTGGAGCTCGGCCGTGGTCCCACGCCTTCTGGACAGTCATACCCTCGCGCATTACTTTTCTTTCTTAGTGTGCAACCAGACCGCGGTTCGTCGTCGAGATGACATAATATCCTCAGGCAACGGTCGACGTTGATCGCCCACGGTCTGGTTGGATCAATAATCTCCTATCCTACGAAATCTCACCTACTAATAGCCGAAACCAATGACCCCGACACCAAATGTTCAAGGATGCAATTTTATTGAAAAGTTATGCCAGGAAACAGAACAAACAGATATGCATCGATAGGTTCGCAGTTATCAGGAATGAGCATTCAAATGCCATACATATTTTTTTGGAATGTTGGTGAAGGGCAGGGCGGCTATAGACTGCACTGCGTAATGACAAAGTCAATAAAATATTGAGAAAGATGATACAGCAGATATGACCCGTTATTACAATTAAATATTCTTACCAAAGAAGTCTCGAAGCGAGACAGAACACTCATTGAGACTGAAATGATAACGATTGAGATATTTATGATCGATTCAAAATAACGGATTTTGATATCTATTCTTTTAAGTCAGGGTACCTTATTACCGTCCTATGGCTGTGGTCCTTGTACATATGCCTGGGCAGTATTTATAATTTCTCGTAAACATATTATTGCCAGCAGCTAATGAACTCCAAGGTAACATCTTAATGTTCGTATTCCTTCATCTTCAGAATCTCAAATACATAAACTACGTGACAATTTTTCTAAACAATTCCCATGGTATACCTATGGTAGTTTCATTGTCATCTTTTTACTCGGAAGAGGTTTTTTATTTTTTGCCTTTTGGTATTTAAGTGTTTTTTTTACCTTTAAAGTTTAAACCTTTAAAGTTTTACAGTTGAAACATACCCTAGTCCCTCTGGTTGACTAGTGGTGGTGGCTAGCTGCGGCATGGACTGCGACGCACGCGGCGGGCTGACCCGGCCCGACGTGTCGATGACGGCCCGGTCCAGCCGCCGCTGCTGCTCGGCTATGATATTCTCTAAACGTTGAGGCAGGGACATCAGGCTCTCTGGGAAGTTCACCGTCCGTTTCTTGTCTAAGTCCACGTCGAGGTGGTGGGCGCGTGGAGATCTGAGACATTATTCGATTTAGTAGGTACTTCGTTTCGTTTACAACGTCTTTTGGGTGTTAAGGTACCTAGTTGTTAGATATAATTCTTACTCATTATTAAAGCCGGGACAATGCGTCTAATCATATCCCCCATTATCGCTCCATGTATTTAATAGAGAACGATTTCTATATGAGAATATGATGATGTCCTCGTTCTATTACTTATGGCTATGTAAAAGAAACAACGCTTACCTTTCAGGCGATGCTTGCAAAGAATCAGGATTGGACCTAACTATTCTAGTATGGACCTCCGGCGAAGGTGACTTCCTGAAGAGGAAAGCTTTCATCCGTCGGAAGGAACGGCTGAGTCCAGCACGAGGTATCCTGGTCGTGATCCTCTCGCTGGGTAAGCTGGCCAGTTCGTCATCCCTGTCACTGACTTCATCAGTGGTGATGATAGTAGGAGGATCCGGCTCTTGAGGGGGAGATGCTTGCACGGCAGTGGACACTTGGACGGGAACTGGTACTTGAGGAACCGCTTGAGCTTGAACTGGTGCTGGCGCCTCTACGTTCTGAAAGATAAGATTACCTAATTGGTGACGCTTAAACTTTTCGAGGCTTAGGGTTAGTTGATTATTTCTATAACTTATAAGAGGTCAGCTGTAAATAAAGGGTAGGTAGACAATCTTTATTGCATAGTGCACATCCGTTATCATAATGAAGACGGAAGTTTACTATATCAGAATCTGGTGCGCTATCTGACTGTGCAATAGAGATAACCAGACAGTCCAAAAGCATGAAAAATTGTGTCAAAAATCATATTGAAATGAGACCCAAGTTTAAACAATTCTTACGTCACTCTCAGTTTCTGGCTCCTTCTTGATATTGCAGTCCACGATAACGATCACTAAAAGGATTATATTGACGACGAAGAGTATGACGAAGCGAGAGTAAATCAGGACCATTATCCAGGAAGTCCACGCGGTGTCCAGCTCAACACCTCCGAGGCCGCTGACCTGGCCGCCGACAAAGTCCATCATGTCGTGAAGAGTCTGAAATTTGGATAAGAATCATCAAGCTACAATAGAGCGTTCAAGAGGAACCCATTGACCCTACCCGGCCGTGAATATGTGACATGGAGTTTTATAAAATATTCGTCTAAATTGGGCTAAGTCGCAGGGCTAAATAGAGGGTCGGGAGGATCGTCTCTGTCACTCAGAGGTACTTGTGTGGCAGTCTCTTTCTAAAGGCTCGTCGCTCGTTATAATAGTATTTTAGTGTTTATAATATGTCGCTGCCAGGCGATATCGTGCCAGTCTGTACGAGCCTTAAAGTTCGATGTGTCATATCTACGCCCGGGTGTGTGTGCTATACCTAAAAGCACATAATAATATGATTGAAAATAGATCCTTTTATTGGTTTCCTCACCCTTGTATGAAATGAATCGTTGGCATAAGTTACAGATGCTACCAAGTCCAGCCCACATACTGCAGCGCTGGTAATTATCCAGGGCCATCGCATGCATTTTGTCTGCTTGTCCCTTGCTCCACCCACTACACATAAAAGAAAATAATACAGCTAAACGATCAACTAAGCTAATTTGGTTTCATCTTTTTGGTAAATTAGCTGATGCAACTTTAGTATAAGCTCTCATTTTTTTATAAACCTACTGTAAATTAACGATAATTAAAAATTAAGAAAAACAGTATTTCCACATGGGACGGGTGTACTATAGGTATACTTAAGGTAGCCTGGCCAGGTAGCCAGCCTCTGCTTAACTCTTCGGGAAAACAAGCCGTGATGTTATGTAATACGTTAAGCAGCAACTTCCGACGTAGGCTAGTCAATTGCTGCTCAGCCATAATAATATGGTTATTTCAGAATGGTCTATTTAAAGGCTTTAAAATATAAATCCGATTATTTGGAAATAATATGGAAAGGAGAATGGGGATCAAAGAATTCTAATAATTAAGAAAAAGATGGATGTTACAAAGGCAAAAATAATGCCTTTGCTATACATTTTGTATGAAAATTTATTGAAGAGGCGCCGCGTCTGCGACGCGTCCTCGTCTTACGTCTTTTCTGTGTGTCCCGCTTTTTCCCGATTTATAAAAATTGCTCATCTATAGAAAAATGAATGACATATTGAATACCACAAGTAGTTCCACTGATGACTCTATATCGATCATTACGCGAGGCCGTGGTTCGGTCTGGGCGCCAATTTTTTATCAAAACATTTTAGTAAAACAGCCAGTCAGCTGCGACTTTTGGGTAAATAAAATGTTTTATTAGATAATCTCTTTCAGAATTTTATTGAATTCCGACGAGGAAGACGTGTCGGCTGTTCTATTAATACTCGTAGTAAGTAGATTTAGTTCCACAAAGAAGTAGATAATAATATATTCCGTGTCCGACCGTATCTCATCATACCTCAAAATATCACGAAACGTCTTCATCTGGAGAGCACTAACATGCAGAGACTTAGTAGCATGATATGACTAATTTCACCCCCTCGCATGGTGAACGCGGGGGATGTTATCCATTCGTCGCGGTAAACACGTTGTTATGTTTTTGCTAACAAAACAGGCGACGCCCCCTTTCGGTTAGAAAACAATGTTGTGTTTGGAAATCACGAAAAATTGGCGCAGTGGACCCTGCTATGAATGAATGAATGAATGAGAGGAGATACCTCTATGTACTTACTACCTAAGTACCAATATTACACGAGCAGGGTTTATCTCATTAGACAGCATCAGATAGACGATAAGAAACTACTCGAGTCTAGTGATAAAAAGGTCCAACTGACTTTCATTGCATTTTACTTTTTTTTTCAAATCATGTTGCCATCGGTATTATTCGGTATTGAGCCAGGTAATTATTGAGTATTGACAACGGGGGATGATTGGGTGTGATGAGGAGTTAAAGGCAGGTAAAATTGACACTCTATGTGAGCTCAGAGATCAGTAACGGATATGATTATAAATTCTACACTGATAAAGAAGCAGATAGAAGATTTAAAAAATATATATATTATTAGTCATGACTGGCGTCTGATCAAAAGTGATTCATTTGATAATGTCCTTAGATATCAGTACTGCTTGGCCTGATAACAACTTACGTACACCCTCATGCCTTTTTCTCCACGGGGGTAAGCAGAAACTACAGAACGCCATCTGCAACGATCACGGTCCTTCCATTCTCCTTTTTTTTAACAATGTACACACGGCTACACATCAATCAACATTTCCAGTCTAAGCTGATCTCGCATTGTATAGGATTTCCGTAAAATGAGTGGTCAACGTACACTAGAAATGTATAGCTCGAAGTGTAGCCGTGTGTACCAATTACTTGGGGGATTAAACTTACTTATAATAATCACACTGCTTATCAACCAAAATACGCTCAGACCGAGGCTTGTACAGTTGATAACGAAGGTTCTGAATACGGTAAATGGTTCATTTCTGAACAACACAAACGCCTGGTTGGCGATATTGTCAATGATTTCACCGATGTTTACTGTGGAGCCGCAACTGTTGGGGTCTGAAACAACCAACCTAAAATATTACATACATGAGGATTCAAATAAGAAATAATACATAATTATACCTAAGGAGTATAATTAATTAATCACCTCGTACTTTCAGTTAGGTTTGAAATAGTCGATGAGAGTAGATTAGACTAGGACTTATACATTTTGATAAAATGTAAACGGCGTGAGTAATTAAAAAGTGGCAGAAAGGTAGGTAAATCAATTTTTTTTTAATAGGTTTTCTTGGATTTTGGCCAATAACTTTATGATTGATGCTGGTAGCACATCTCCGCCGCGAAACCATAGCAGCGAAACCGCAGTAGTTCAATTGTACTGGTTTCGCGGCGGAGATGTGCTACCAGCGTTATACAAAATATGAGTTTGTATGTAGTTTAGAAGTTATTGCTATACTTACTGTGGAAATAAAGAACTCTAATGTAAACTAGAACGGGGAGTCCTCTCAAGAAGTCGATCACGCAGAAATATTGCGCTATGCCCAGAGATGTGAAGATCATCTGCCCCGTCGCTTGAAGCTGCAGTTTGAGAGAGAGAATATTCGTTATACAAAAAAAATATGTTTTCCTATATTGAACACTTTTAATAAAAGTATCATTCGCAATAAGATGAAGCAGTAATATAATTATATTATCTCTTTTAAAATTAATTAGCGGCAGCGTAGGATTCAGTAAAGCTTGGAATCGGAATATCCGAGAGCAGTATAATTATCTTAATATAGCTAAAACTAGCGCAAAGGAGGTAAGTAGATCATGCGTGTTTTACACACTATAATTGTGCAAAACCTAAGATTCACAGACCGCACTTTGACCAAAGACTAAGACGAAAGCGTTGCATACGAATGTAAACATTGTTTGTATGGAATTAATGTTCAAATTCGACTGAAACGCTTGCTCACTTTTATACTAATATAAACATTAAACCTATGCATGCATTAGAATAATGTTCATAAGGGTATGGAATGCGTAAAGTACGAGTTCATTCTTAGTAAAGTCAAAGTCGGACTAATACGTGAATCTCGCCTTAATGCTCCGTACGAAAAAAACCCTTTTTCATCAATTTCATATAATTGTGAGAAAGCTTGAAATACCTAATTGAAACATTAAGTCTGTAACTATAAAAGTACAGGGGGCCTAAAATTGACGCTTTGGCAGAATCATTATGTTTTGCGTACAATTCATACAATTCATCTGTTTGACAGCTGCTATTTGACATTAGACTTCACTATTAGCAATTGATAATTTGTGGACCATTTTATGAAACTCGATACAAAACTGTCAAACAGATGAATTGCGGGATATGAATGGTACGCAAATCATATTATGATTCTGCCAAAGCGTCCATTTTAGGCCCCCAGTTTTCGTGGTGCTGTACCATTTGTGTCCTGGGCGTCTACTCCCAAACCACGAAATCCGTAGTTTTGGGCGTACCCTACTCCGTATCACTTACGGACATAAGATTAGTTCAGGGCCCGAATTAAAAATGAATGACAACATGATGTGATAATGTTCCCTAATCCCAGTGTGTTTGAAGTGACAAATTAAATTTTTCTAACGGGTACCCGTTAGAAAAATTTAATTGGTCACTTGTTTTGACGGATAAACTACTTTCGGACGGGCCCGTATCTTCGTTGACGGACTTAGAGAGTAGACCCCCTTTCTCAGCACCTGTTAATAGTTTCGTCACTTTTGCGCTCTCGACAATATAGTTTATTTCATTTCGCCTTTGATTTACTTATTGAAGATATTAAGTAATCATAAAATAATATTTTGATTGTATCTCAAGGATAGCTGAAGCCCAGTGTGTGATTTTTTAAATTTATTGATATGGTTTGCTAAATAATAGGAAAAAATACATTACCGACTGAGTTTAAAAAAAAATTCGTTGTTTCATCATTATTTTTCTGCTATATTTTATATAGAAGTTGAAAAAAGTCCTCCAGACACATGCAAGTAAACCATAAAGTGATGTGGACGATATTTTATTTTATTTTAAAATCAATAGTATTTTTATTTATTTATTTATTTAATACTATAAGCACACAAATGTACAGAGGCGAACTTAATGCCAGAGGCATTTTCTACCAGTCAACCTTTGGGCGATGCAGAGACAAACAGTGGTAAGTGCAATAACGAGAATTGAGGAATAAATATTATTTAAATATACATATACCTATTAAAACTATAAATATAATATATACACTTAATTATATATAAATCTAGGAACAAATAAATATACATAAATGTATTAAAACAAATAATACAAACAATGGGAAAACATTACCGTTGCGTTGTGCACCTGGCTTCTGACGTTTCATAAGTGCCCATGGAGGTTTATGTGAAATAAAAATATTGATTTTTGATTTTGTTGATACTGCCAGCTTCTTGTGAATGTGCTCGCGAACTTTAACTTTAAAGGATAATCGTTGGTTGCCATCCTGATTTCCTGGGGGTGCGCATTCCATAGAGAGATAGACTGAACGAATAAGGAAGAGTGAATGAAGTGTGTGCGGTGAGTGGGACATTGAAGAAGACGATTGTGAGATGAACGTAATTTTTTATTATGGTTGGCGCAAGTCTAACGAAAGTGGGGGCTAAATAACTAGGGGAGGAGGGAGAATCAAGAAATGAAAACAAGGCGGTTAGCGCCCTTTGCTCTCTGCGTTGGCGTATGGGTAACCAGAAGCGACCGATGCACAGAGATATAATCATATTTACGCAGATTGAAAACGAATCGAATGCAGTTATTGAGAAGACGGTCAAGTTTTTCGAAGAGATCTGCATTCAGGTCATAGTAGCACACATCACCATAATCGATGACAGGGAAAATTAAGGACTGAACAAGCATTGTATTCGTACTCGATGGTAATAAATTTTTAACCGGTACAGAGTTCGCAGCGTTCCAGTAACCTTCTGGCTTACCCTAGCGACTTGAGTACGCCAGCTCAGGGTACTATCAATGTGTAAGCCTAGATCCTTCACGTCGCACTTTGGATAGGAAGGGGAGGATAGAAATTGAATGGAAGTCGGTAAGGAGAGAGATTGGACACCTTAAGTAGTGGACGAACATAGGCTATTTTCTTGTAAAAAGATGATAAAACGTCAGTCTCGCGTCATTTTTCGGAAAACTTGTTGCGAATATTAGTGATTTTCCATGAATACTTAACTCATTTGAAAAATCCCATCCAGCCACATGCAGAACTCGACTTTTCAAATCACAAATAATTTTGTTTAAATTCTTTTTCCCTTTCTCAAAACCAATGAACAAAATTGATCAAAATTAGCCGATTTCGTGCACGACCCCATATCTAGATACCATTGGGAATGTCGTAAAGCGATCTATGTGCGTATTTGCCATAGATAGATATTAGAGAATTTCCGTGCCACATTATGACAAGAGCAAGACGATAAGATAACATCTATCAAAATATTCTTTATCTAATGTATTATTATTAATAAGTCTTGTAGGTACCTACCTACTTAGCATTGCGGAATAGGGATGTGTAATCAAGACATCGTACAAATTGTTTTATGACTATGCCTCGTATTATTGATTATACTGATTAAAACAATGTATTTTAAAATATTACAACAAACATGTTACATTGACCTACAATGTGATGGGCTGTCGTGTGATGTTCGGGCTATAAAATAGAGAAGAAGAAAGAATAAATCACAAAATAGATAAATGCTAATGACCGGCTTTATAGTCTGGTATAGGTACTTATAATAGATTATTTTCAGTTTTTTTTTACTAATGAGTCAGGTTAAGAAAATAAATATGTCCAACTTATCTATAAACAATCTGTATATGCATAAACTTGAATAAGTAAGTGCCTTTGTGTTTTAGATTCACATGTAGTAAGCACATAAACATAATGACACATAGAATACGAGGAACACATAAGGAATGTAAATAGGCAAATGCATCAATGAGTCATGAAAATTCATTACAGGCGACACAAATAATGGATGAACTCAGGTGATTGTTTTTTTTTAATTATTGAGCAATTAAGAGCAGGCAGTCTAAATCAAATTTCGAACACAAGCTCCGTCCCTCGCTCCCCGCCGGAGTGGCGGGGAGCGAGGGACGTTTATGTGCTAAACGCTAATACATCAGTAATAAAGTTGAATATCACGTGCGCTCTTTGATCGTGTTCGAGCACGAAACTAAATAGCGTAAGTCTCAATTTATTTTCGTTTATACTCGTAACTAAAGTAATAATTGATCTAGAAAAAAAAAAATCTTGTGTCGGGATAATAAACTATATTTTCTTGCTGTGAATATTTATTTTAGACAAGTTTAGAATTATCTTTAAAAAATACATAATTTTCAATTAAAAAATTGATTGAGAGAAAATATTAAAATTATGTAACTGTGTTCAACATGGAAAGAAAAGATCCAATAGATCATATACTAAAGTTTCATTTTGCTTGTATGACTGTTTCAGAATATTCTTACAAATTAACATAAAAATAGGGAGCCTCCTCTTAAGGGCTTTGATTTTTATTAGGAAAGAATAGTAAACCTAACAACTACTTAAAGTGTAGAAAGACGGGCTAAAGGCCAAGGAAAGTGAATAATGTCAAGCAGAGATAGAAGAAATTAAATAAAGGCTCCTACAGACTAGTGCGATATCGCGGGCGCGACGCGACACTAGTACTACAATTTCTTTGTCGGTGCCTGTCGCACCCGCGATATCGCGCGAGTCTGTACGAGCCTTCAGGCGATTCGCAGGAGAATAAAGTTTGCCGAAAGTTGAAGAATAGGCTAAACTTGGTAAGTTGGCTCACTTCGCAGAACGGATGACCGACAGGGTGAAAGTCCTGGAGTGGCAGCTACTTACTAGAAGGTGCAGCGTATGAGACGGTTCCACACGAGGTGCACTGAGGGCGATTTGGAGATCACATGAATTAGCTAGATTCGAGAAGAGCAAGCCAGAAGCCGTAAAAGGTAACTAGGGTGGACTAACTGCGGAAAGCGAAGGATGTGAACTTTGTCAAAAGTGTACAACAGCTAGGATAGGAAGCCTAGGAGCCTATATCTAGTAGTTTGGAAAAATGATTATTTTTGGCACTGTGTCTCTAAAATAGAAGGTTTGCTGTTTAGGGGGTTTTCTTTTGGTCCAAGTTTGTTTTCCACGGGTAACAATTAGACGGCTTCTACTAAACTTAGTGAATATACAGAATCCGTAAGTGTGACGATGTTACCTTCTATTCCTAGATAGGTATTTTAAATACTTTATATCTATCTATCTTCATATCTACAAAGTTGTCAGACTTAACTGATTGGTTCATTGGACTACATGAATGATTATAAATTATGATATTGTGATGATTAATTACGATATGATTATAATCTAAGTACTTACAGAACAAAAGAGTTTTAAATGGAACGTAAATGCAATTTCCTAAAAACTCTCTTGTTCTCAGATTTCAATCAGAGTATCTCATTTTGATACTGATGTTTGGAAGTCATATGCCCGAAAGTCTGAGAATTAGTTTTACCAAGGTGTATCGTGTTACCAGTAACTGGTATGTGGAGGTCAGATAGGCAGTTTCTCCATGCAAAATAGGTTAGATTAAAAGCCGACCCCAACGTCATTGGTAAAACGGGAGGCAGATGATGATGGTGATTTGGAACAGAGGGCTAATTGCGTAACACACTATCAGTAGGAATCGGTTTCAATTTGAAAGTTCAACAACATTCATTGCGTTATTTACGTGGTTGAGCAGACAATTTTTTCTAACTTATGAAGCAATGGATTAGCAATATACTTCAAAATAGTTCCGATTCAAACTGTGTTACACAATTAGGGTACAGGATGATGCATACGTATACCTACTGCAGTTCGTGCCCAAGAAGTAAGTTACTCTATTATCAATGTTGTGATCATGTTACAAAAGAGAGAAGACAACAACCCCCAACATTGACATATAGCTAATACACATAGGTCACTTATTAGGTAATGTATATGGGGTGGCTTCCAGGCTTAGCTGACAAAGCAATGCTCAACGGATTACACTCATCGTTGCAGAAGATACCATTTTCTACCGCTGGAAAACAGACGCCAACCTAATGATATTACTTTTCTGTTAAATATTGCCAATAGTTCCATCGATTGTTCCCAACTTCTCTCCAAAATATCACTTCACATTCCGTTCGCGTCAACAAACTACCGACGCAATGCCTTCTTTTTACGTAGCGCAGCGAACTTCAATAATCTGCCCTTTCACTTAGATGTTGACCTATTTTAAACCAGCCCTAGCACATTAAAGGAGAACTATAAATAAATAATACTTTGATATAGACCGCGATAAGTAGCATTATTTATTTAGCATTTTTAACCGACTTCCAAAAAGGAGGAGGTTATATGTTCGGCTGTATGGAATGGAAATGGAAATCGAGGGAAATCCTCAAATATTATAGGCATACCTATAGCGATTTGAGTATTTTTTATAGTAACTCGTGCATTTGCACTCGAAAAGCACCATTTGCTGAAGTGGAACTGATGATGAAGACCACAGATGGCCACCGGAACTACTTAATAATAAGTATTTCACTGTTGCGATTCGATTAGGCACTTTAATATGGTTGCTAAGCAATTTATGCTTGTCAAAATGCATATAGTCAAGTCACCATCAGTTCTCCTGGTTCTTACTAGGAGAACTCCGCAATAATTAACGTCCCTGCATCGGGAAAAGCAATATTTTGTAAAAGGTGATGAGCATTTGACATTAGGCTATTGTAAATTATAAACTGACCCACTAAAACGTGAAAAATAAAAAACTTTTTACATGCATACATTTTGTAACATGTTATTTAAAAAGTTTTTTTTAAATAACATGTTACAACACATGAGTGTACATTATCTTTCTTTTTACTGTTTTTAGCACCACTAATATATTGTCACGATTTTAGATACTAATTACAATTAATAAATTCCAAGATTTTTGATGTTTTGATTTTAAGAAGAATTTATTTTGTTTTGTTTAAAGAAGAATTTGTTAAGTCATCTATAAGAAGGTTCTGTTTTTTGTTTTTTAGTTTTGTATGGTTTTTTTCTTTTTAATTTTAGGTACCTACATAGTTTTTAATTTGTGGAAGCTTGTAAATGGCAACTGTAAGCGCTATTGTCCATAACTTACCTTTACAGATGTTAGACTGTAAGCTTTCCGAAGAATAAATAAATAAATAAATTATAAGAACAGGGGGTTAAACAACCATAATATTATGAAAGTACATTATCTTTGGCATCAGTATATATCTTTCTCACGGCATTACCTCAGATTACAATGGCGTCTCCTGTCCCAAACGTTTGGCGCTATATCACTATCACTGACAGAAACTCTCGACTGATAAGCTGATATTCTTACTATCATCGTACGAAACATTATCTATTACATTATTGCCATGCGTGCCTTCCTTTTACTCATTGGAAAGGTATGGGGCTTTTACTTTTCATGAACGTAAAATGACATTAAAAGGGCCTAGTGACTCAATGAGCAATCGAGAATGTGACTTACACTTTATTCGTTTATGGATTATGTTATAATACAACCGAACGCCTCTTTTATTTAATATTTTTTTCAAGAGAGAGAGAGTAATTTTTTCACAAAGTGGCCACCGAGACACGAAGCCACGAAGCACAGGCTGTACCTACCTGTCTTTTGAACTTTTTCTTTCTGTAGAAGTTCAGCTCACCTGGATTGTATCGTTGTTTATTTTAAACATAAATTTCCTTCCTAAAATGGGTGTTAAGGTTCACCTGCTCTAGTTTGACCGTTAACTAATGCTTAGTTTCCAATAGTTTATATTTACAGGTAAAGCGGGCATTTTATCATGTTTAAACTTAATTTAAGAAACTTATTTAAATGTCTGACCGGCCAAATGTAGTTTTTTAAAGCAATGTAAAGCAATAGCTTTTATCAAACCTTTAAAAACCTTCCTTCGTGTTCACAAAAAAAAAAAATTTGGTAACTACTGAAGCAATGCATTTTTTATATTTCATCTTCATTAGAGATCAAACAGGATTCAGGCTTAAAACCAAGTTCGGTCGACCAGAAAATATAACTACTTATCAGGATAGTGTACTCTTTTAACAAACAAAATTAAACGAAAGTTACAAAAGAAAATGTGAAAAAGCCAGGATTAATGAAAGGCTTGCATTTCCCCATATCATTAAACGCTGCACCGCGCTACCCACATATATTTGTTTGTCGCTGCGACGCGCTAACCACTTAATGTCTGTCGCTGCACCGCGCTAACCGCTTTTTGTCTGTCGCTGCACCGCGCTTACCACTTAATGTCTATCGCTGCACCGCGCTTACCACTTAAGTCTGGGTGCCACATGTCGCGCGACCGGCGCGACGCGACTCCGGTAGAAAAATTCAAGGAAATTGTTCGACCGGTGTCGCGTCGCGCGACAAGTCGCGCCAATATGTAGATGCCTTTTTATATAATATTGGTGTAATGAATTATGTATCTAAAACATATTGGCGGCTTAGAGGTGGCCCAAGAGCCACCCCGCCGCACCTTAACCTACTTCAAATTGGTTTCCGTTATTCCAATAAATTGTTATGCCTTAAGCCTAAAAAGCTAATAGTAATTACGCCAAGTAACATTATGCGGATTAAAATTATGCCAAAACAAATTATCCAACACGATAATGATGTCTATATTAACTGTATGCCAAAAACAATTATGGCAAAAAAAAATACCAAAACAGTAATGCCAAAATATATTACAAAAATAAACATTATGCGAAATAAAGGGATCCCTCATGTCTGTCGCTGCACCGCGCTAACCACATTTGTCTGTCGCTGTACCGCGATAACCACATTTGTCTGTCGATGTACCGCGATAACCACATTTGTCTGTCGCTGTACCGCGATAACCACATTTGTCTGTGGTCTGGTGCTAATAGGTATAGCCGGAGGTAGGAAGTTAAATGTTGATATTTGATAGAAATTAATTTACAGCTTTATAATATTTATCACGTTCACAAAAATCCTATCCAATGCAAAAAAAACAATCGATAAAATGCGTAGGTATCCGCTGTAATAATACCTAATTACAATGAAATTAAAGATGCTATTATGTCACCTCCCAGTAGCAAATTGGCGTACAGTGGTGACAAAATGATGAAAACAAGCATTTCTTGTGAACATTTTGTTTGACCACGAAGGTCTGAACGTTATTTAGGCTATCATTAGGGTATCTACACATTCATACATTCACTACAGCACAATTGTTGTTTCTTTTCAGATGCCTCTGCTATGTTGCAGTCGTTGATAGGTATTTCATCGCACAGCCAAAATTATTGTATCGCCAGCATGCACAGCTGTATCGATAAAACTAACAAGTAGTAACAAGTTATTAACCTATTGAGCACACGTCAAAAGTAAGAGAAATCACTCACCAGTGTGATGATGCCGGAGGTGACCATAATTTTGTTCAGTGCCATGGTGTCCAGTATCCTTAGAGAGCCACTAACGATATACAATTACTATGTCTCATTAGTCGAGGTTTGATAGGTTAGCAGAGTGTGGTCGTGTCCAACGTCAGAAGGCAGGACGCCTCATGTAGGTCGGCGCGCTCCGCCACGGCCCAGCATCACACTGATAGGGCAGATAGCCCAAAACTGTGTCTTTCTCAACTGATAACACATCAATATCATAGAGAGTATCTACAAGTGGATAGATGAACGTCATCATATCTCAATCGTTTAGTGCGAAATCAAAGATAGGATCGTAACTCCTCAGACCAAGAAGAGATTGTGTCAGTGGTAATTTCTCCTTCCCTTGTATCATAATAATATTATATACGAGTATATATTGTAATAAAATTATAGCCAGTCTGCAAAGTGGTAGGTACCTAAGTACTATAGTTTCATGCCTCATTTAATTATAAGTAGTACATAATTATCTTCAAAGGTGTAGGTACTATTTTTGATTTGAAAATGTCTTTTCGTTCGGTGTAGTAAGGTACTGGTAGTAGGTTCAACATATAGGACTAGAAAATAATGTAAGATAATTGCTTATAACTACGAGACTTTTAATGCTAGAGTAGATAATGGTTGAGTGTACTAAAAGACAGGTAATGAACCAATTTTACTTGCGAATCTACTGGACAGCTATACCTGTTATAAGTGACTGGGTACTGTTTCTATCGAGAATATCATAAGCTTGTTAATGATGGTTCTAATTAGCGCAAAGGGCGTCTGAAATCTCATACAGGAGCTAATTCCCAGAGGCTATATAAAGAAAGATCTCTAGAAATTTCCCACTGTGAACGTGATTCTTTAACAAGAAAATGGAAAAGCTGGTTAGTGCAACATGCATGGAATAATACACAAAATGAAAATCATATATCTCACAATCCTTGTGTATCATTTCATGCATGTTTTATGTTATGTGCAATTGTATTTACGCAAGGATTTAAAGATGACAATATACAACACTTTATTTTTGGCTAATATCGGTGAATATAGTAATGTTTTCGGTCCTCTTTTCCAATAGACAATGATTTTATCCTCTAGATGCTGATATTGCTGGTGTCGCCATGGCTCTCGCGTTCCATGGCTGTGGACGCTGTTAATGACACGGAGCTCCCGACAAACTCTACGGATCCCAATAAAGATATGTAAGTAGATTAAACACATTGCTGTTTGAAGTTATTCATGAAATGTTGAACGCATCTTGTCTTTCCAAAGCGATAAGTTACCTACTCTTCTTGCATGAGATGTTTTTGACATGAAACATCTATAGCCGCACGTAAAACCGAAGCGTCGCCAGTAGTGTGCAAATAATTTCAATGTTTCACATCTGCCAGGCGTCCCGTGACGGCTCATAATTTTTTTCTTAGTGGCTCTGGATTTATATAGATTCGCCCCTTAACCCCTATAAAGCACGTTACTATTATGTTTTCCTTTTTGCGACTGCGAACATTGACAAACACAGCAACACTATCTCATTTTTATCGAATCTCTCTTGCCTATGATAATTATATTTATTTCTCTAAATTGGTAAAAAAACACTTTTAAACGTCTAAAATAACTTAAGTTTTAAAACTAGATGACTTCGATGTTTTCTATCCGACTACTCAGAAAGAAAGACCGACGACACAAACTCAGAGGTCACAGTCTCTTTTTTAAAGTCCATATGACTTCGTGATCGTCCATGCTTGCGATTACCAAAGTGCCAGTAAATTGTACCTGTGATATAACTTCGCCTTTCGGATGTTATCAGAAGTGTCTACCAACTTCTTGCCAAACACTAGTAAGGTAGTTACACTACAAGACTGAAACTAGACTTACTTTTTTTTGTAACTATTTATTTATTTAATCATTTAATTCAATCAGCAAGACTCATACTTAGTGTTAACAAAATACTTACAAACTGTTAACAACAATTTGTGACATCACTGCTGCATGGTCACAGGCCCAGCCGAAACCTTGCAGCAGTGGCTTTAAGATAGGAGTTAATTAAATCATTTTTCAGGTACGTAATTCACGCCATGGTGTATCAAGTGGGCATCGTCACCAACAAAACAGACAATGATACGGGCAACATGAACGCTACGTAAGTTGCTATTTATACATTGACTTATCGGGTAGGTAACTCCACTGCTGCAGGCGTACTGCCATATAGTACTGATTGCTACAATAGTACTAATGTAGAATAACATCCGACGGGCAATCTTTTACCATTTGATCACGTTACTTGTTCTCTCATTAAGAAACCTACCTACAGCAGAACACTCCTGCCGAAGGAGCGCAGACAGATAGATCCACCTTCCTCTTTTAAAATACACTTTCCGTCAAAACTAAGTACGCAAAATACGCGCATTGACGTGGAGTTGCGGACACCAGCCCGTATTACCTAAGTAGTAAGTACCCAGAGCATTTTTTTTTATACAAACTAGGTAATTTTGAAGCCTCGGTTCTCCGTCAGGTAACGGTTCGGATGAGATCTGATAGCAGCTCTCCAGAGTACGGATGGAGGAGGTTTGGTGCGCCTAAGGCAACCAACTGATCAGACAAGCTATTTATACCAGAGGAGAGTGTGTAGAGTTCTCAGATTTCTATACATTTTGAGGGTTTTTGTTTCATGAACAACTCCGGTATGAAATGTCGGTTTGATCAGTTGGGCACCTTAGGCGGTCTAGACTCATCCGTACTCTAGAAAGCTGCTATCACATCTCATCCGAATCGTTACCTGACCGAGAACCGAGGCTTCGAAATGACCTCGTTTACATGTATGAAACTGTTTAGTACTTAGTTTTGACGGTAAGTTTAGTTACTAAAGGGGGATACTTTGTGTCTGGTGTCTCTGGCAACGACAAAGGCAAAGGTAAAAGAACGTCTAAATATAAACTTGTATCGATCGTAGTATGTCGTAAGTTAACTGATATAAATAGAGGCCGACGAGCCTCATCCGTAATGATGAAGCCACAAAAGAACAACACAGGTGTACTTGGGTGTTTAACGTTAAATTGAAACCATGATCGTTTTTCACATACTTAGCGTAGGTGGACACCCGCTTGTAATGAGCAAGTCGAAGTCAAATCCGGAATAAGCCCCAGATCTGAAGACCATGGTCACTGTTCTATGTATAGACAGTTTCATTTGATACAATTTTGTAGGTTGTACAGGAGAAACGTGGCTACCTAGAATATCTAATTTATGTTTTCGGAAGGACGAGAATTCATCAAAATATTCTAAACATTTTTTGTCTCCTTAGTGGCAATCAAGAGGCTGTGACATTCTTCAAGTCCAATGGCTCTCAAGGACTGGATTTGAGTAAGATTCCGGCTCCTCTCCTTACTAATGTGACTGCTCAAAGTATGGTGGGAGTTGCACCGATGCCTGTTAACTCGGAGAACGCTCCTAACCAGCTACCTTGGAGCACTCTGAATCATTTGACCAATATGTCACCACCTTCTGCGCTAACAGGTAAATCACATGGGACCTACTCGAATGAGAGATCAAATCAATCATTCTAGAAATTACAATCCTTTTTGTACAGCAAACTCATTTGAGATTATTTTGCTTTAGAAAACTGGCATTTAATGCAGAAAATAATTTATACACTGACCTCTAAAACCTTTTTAGGGTTCCGTACCTCAAAAGGAAAAAACGGAACCCTTATAGGATCACTTCGTTGTCCGTCTGTCTGTCTGTCTGTCAGTCTGTCAAGACCATTTTTCTCAGGAACGCGTGGAGGTATCAAGTTGAAATTAATATCAAATACGTAAGTCTATGGTCCCTTGAAGCTCTAAAATAAAAGCAATAAAAAGATACGGAGATATAAGCGACATTATTGCGACATATTTCGATACTCGCAAATAAATCAAAACCTATAGGGTACTTCCCGTTGACCTAGAATCATGAAATTTGGCAATAAGCAAGGTTTCACAGCACAAGTAAAGGAAAAAGTCCGAAAATTGTAAATTTGTAGTTTTATCACATAAAAAAAAAATTGCGAATATCTCGTACATAAATCAAACCATATAGGTAGGTACTTCCCGTTGACCTACTAGAATCATGAAATTTGGGCAGAAGCAAGGTCTCACAGCACAAGTAAAGGAAAAAGTCCGAAAATTGTTAATGTGTAGTTTTATCACATAAAAAACATTTATTTGCGATTACCATTTATCATTTATTAATATTGTTTTCATCATGTTAATAATCTTTATGAATTTGCTTGATTTAATTTATAATTTATCAATTTCTATACATTTTTACAATTTTGCGTTTTTTATTTAATTCTTATCAATTTTACCAAAGTTGTAATGTAAAAGAATATTCAATTTTATCTTTTACCTTTACCAAATTAATAACTGTTAATCAGAATTTCATAAATTCATTTTTACCAATATTGCCAATTTTTGAGTGTTAGCGCTTATTACTAAGTAAGTTAGCTTATTTCTCTGATCCATTGTTTTATGCATGTGGTGTTTACCTATAAGTAACTGATGCACTGTTATTTTTTTTATTTTTTTTTAATGTATTATGTGTTTGTATCAGTGTAATCAATTGTTGGTGAACCTAATAAAATAAATAAATAAATTACAAACTTAAATTTTCAGTTGGAAAATTGACCGTGGCGTATATCGATGTATGGGAGAACATTTTTTTCAACTACAATGTTAAGTTCGTTTTAAGGATAAATTTATTTTAACTACGGAACCCTTCATTGTGCGTGGTCCGACACCCACTTGGCCGGTTTTTTAGATGGTATTTCACTTTTACTGCCTCGTTGGTCCAGTGGTAGCAAGCATTATTGTTGAGCTAGAGGCCCTAGGTTCGATTCTCGGGTCCGGCAGTGTTATTCGATTTTTCTGTCTGGAATTTCTCAGGAGTAGCCCGTAGTCTGGATTTGTGCCCGGTTGATGGCAATGAGGATAAAAACTGCCACTCTGCTCACTTCAGATGTCACTACAATCCAACGTCTAAGAATTTGGCAGCTTTTCATATTTTAAGGGTTCGTACCTCAAAAGGAAAAAACGGAACCCTTATAGGATTACTTCGTTGTCCGTTGTCAAGACCCTTTTTCACAGGAACGCGTGAAGGGATCAAGTTGAAATTAATGTCAATTATGTATTTATACGGTCCCTTGGAGCTCTAAAACATAAATGCTTCTAAGTCAACGCAATAAAAACATACGGCGATTTATGCGACATGTTTTGATACTCGCAAATAAATCAAAACCTATAGATTACTTCCCGTTGACCTAGAATCATGAAATTTGGCAAGAAGCAAGGTCTTACAGCACAAGTAAAGGAACAAGTCCAAAAATCGTTAATTTGCAGTTTTATCACATTCAAAAAAATCTTGCGAATATAAACTTACAGTTTCAGTTGGAAAATTGACCGTGGCCTATATCGATGTATTTGGGATTGTTTTTGGGAAAAAATCATCCCAACTACGGAACCCTTCATTATGCGTGGTCCGACACCCACTTGACCGGTTTTTTTTTGTAAAGAAGCGACTTTTCGTCACGCATTCACCAGCTTACTCCCCAAGTCAAGCGTGCGTAAAGAAGTTTTACTTCAAAAATATTCAATCGGTCGTGCCAACTTCCAGTTTTTGCCCCTTTATTCCTTAACTAATTAAAAAATAGACGAAGGATAACAAAAAAAGTAAATAATCCTAGCCCCTCTTTTTCAGTCCTGTGCTGCTGCAGGCCAATTCTGGCCCGCTTTTTTTCGATCTCGTCAACCCATCTTTCTCGGGGCCGTCCTTGTTTTCGTTTTCCTTTTGGCCACACCCACATAGTGGCTTGCCAAACTAACGCAAGGCAATTGATTTTTGTATATAGAGGTACCTACTTACTTAGATAGATTGAAATTCAAGAGCTGGTTATGAATTTAATCCATCGCAGGTGGCCCCTATCTAGTATTTAGTAGGTTGCCCATCGAATGAATGCAATAATGAGGGTAAAGAAGTTTGTTGCCGAAAATAATGATAATACCATTCAAGTTTTTTAATTTTTAATTTTTTTTTCTTGTGACAAATGGCATCATTACCTACATGGTTGTTTGCAAAATAAGCATGTTTTTAACAATGCGATTGCAAGAGAACAGTCAAACCGTTTTGTTCACGATTTTCAATTTTATTGCACTTTTCCATTAAACTCTCTTCGGTCGTAGTATTTTTAAACAACGCGTATCAGAGTACCTTCTTATTTAACCCACGTAATGGATCAACGTGACAAATAGAGTACCGGTGGAGTTTCTTGCCCATTCTTCTCCATACGAAACTACCTTTTGGAAGGGGCAACTAGAATCAATTCAATTTTTTTTGTAAATTTTGACGTTCAAAAGTGCCTCTTATGTGCCTATTTGAAATAAATGGTTTGACTTTGACTTTGACTTTGAAATACCTCTCGTAACGAAGAATTCTAATTACTTATAAACCGCAATAAATAATATTTTTATTTCAGGTTCAGAGCCATTGAAAACATCAAAGAGATCAATACGAAGTATTGAAATAATGGATGACAAAGACACGCCTTTTAATGAATTCTATAAGAGTTTATTTAAGAGGGAGGTGCCTGGCGGCAAGACGCCTGTGGTTATACACAGCGGTGCAGCGGTCATCCCACAGTCGGCCGGAGTTCAGTCCATTGGCATCCCACCTCTACTCACCCTTAACAATAACATGTCTGACTTACCAGTGCCCATACCTAATACTTCAGTCGTGCATTACTCTAAGATTAACACCCTTGTGACTAAACCGTAACTTTTTTGAAACATTGATGGTTTTAAATTCTAGGAATAAGTTGAACATATTGTTAATTTTACTTTTAATCCGTTAGGAACATCATTCATCACAGTTTGGCTTGTCAACAATTAACTTCATAACTGTTTGAATTAACAGAACTCTACTAAGATTAACAGACAAAATTGTAAGAAAATATCAATCGCGATGTGCTTTATACCCAAAGATATTAAAATTCATTGTTTATTTAGGTATACCTAGGCACTGAAAAGTTAATATAGGTACTTAAAGACAATTTACCGATTTTTAGTTAACAATGATATAAAGTCATGAAAGTATTCAATGAAACCAACTTTTTGGAGCCAATTCACAAAGTATGGAAGGGGTCGTCCGCCAAGCTACGCACGCGCCAACATGACGCATGCGCGGTCGTAATTTAATGATTTGTCGCACCTCGGTTGAAGTCCCTACCACTAGCTAGGTAACGTTAAAGTTAATTCCACAAGGCAACCATGCCGCTCCAGATATCACCTTTATAGCACCAACAAGTGAGGCTGAGCCGGGATGAGCTCACCCAAACTCAATGAACGATGTCCCAGCACCATGAGCAACGGAAAAAAACTTCTGACCAATGACACGAAGGAGGACTCCTTGGACAATTCTGTGAGTACTTTTTATTTAAAACTTGCTGACCCAACAATAATTCATACAAGCGACGTTCTGTTTTCTAGAATTTGAAGATTGACCGGGATTTTTTCCATATTTTCTTTCCGTAAGAGCGTCATTCGGACTATTATGAATATTTTAAAACAAAAAATAGCCAATTCGGTCCAGCCGTTCTCAAGTGATGCGCTTACCAACGATCAGCATTTCTTTTTTATTTTAAAGAAGATATATTTCTGAAAAGCTGTGCATTTGTTTTAAAATAAGAATTAAGCAATCAAATGAAGAGCAAACTATTAAATAAATAATTAAAAATTCAAGTATCCACATTGTGTCCAGCTACATCGATGGGGTCAATGAACTTTGTCCGACCTAGTGCAAAATAAGTTAAGTAGTCAATATTGGATACGTAAATGGGTTAGTGCATATAAACGTATATCACAAAATAAACGTTATCAGCTTAGCTAGTTATTTTGAGACCTTATTGGGGGACAGAATCGTTGGTGGCATAAGGATATTTAATAAACCTAAAGAAGTCATAATAGTATAGGTATTCCGATATTCCCAAACCTACTTTAAGATCTACCGACAAAAAATTAAATAATTCCAATGTTTTTTTCAGATTAGAGAATCTATAAAATCTGAGAGACCAGGGAAGAATGAAGAGGACTGGCGAAGGCGCACCATCATCATTGAAAAGAAAAATGGCAGCTACGGTTTCACGCTGCAAAGTTATGGGATCCATTATAAAAAGGTACTTCTTTCTTTTTTCAATACTCACAGTTGATGTTATAACTTTTACTTCAGTTACCTATATGTTACGAGTATCAAGCATTAGCAAGTTTCCACTGCGAATTATTAAAACACTTTGTATAGTTTTAAGTTTGTCTGTTAGATTACATAAAACACTTTTGCGCTAGTGTAACTGTCTAAAGGCTGCACGATATAACCATTACAATGGAGTGTCTGTTTATCTACAGGAACAAGAAATCGAAGTAATCACATACGTGGACCACGTCGAGACGGATGGTCCAGCTGCTGTGGCGGGGATGCGCGAGGGTGATGTCATCCTATCCATCAACGGCACGGACGTGGAGCGTGCCGACCACGCTGCCATCGTCGACGCCATCAACAGATGTGACTCCAGAATGCGCATGGTCGTCATCTTCGAAGACTGCGTGAGAAAAGTAGAGCTCCATCTCAAATACATCAACCTCCAACGAACTCTGCAATCTAAAATGAGGGAACTAGAACAGCTCACCGTTCGAGAAAGACAAATGTTTGATTGTAACTGGAAGACGCACAGTTTGCCCTCTCAAAAGAAGAAAACATCCCCATCTGATGTGATTTCAGACAACGAGGAGAATAACATCGGAGAAAATATAAACAACACGTATTGTAGGCCGACGCTCTCCAGCGAGAACGTGACGGCCGCTAAACCTCCGCAGCCCAACGTGTTCATGTATCAGTATCTCGATCCGCGCTACGGAGCGTGCCTCATACAACCCAACCTACGCACCGGGAGCTTTGTCATTACTGTGGGCTCCCCGAGGAACAGGCGCGAATGCCATCACTATGTTGTGAAAACACCGGGCCAAGAATGTCACAGAGCCTCAGAGAACTACAAAACAAGTAGTGGGAAACACAATAAAGTCCACAGAAGCAGTCATAGCCACGGATGCGCTCCATGCATGCCTGCTTACAACAATCAAGATGCTAACAGTCTCGAAGCTTACGATCTCGCCAGTCCCTGCTGCGATCCGCATTGCGTGCCCAATACTAGGAAGAAAATGCGAAGAAAGAGAGAATGCTCCAAAGAACACAAAAGGAAAGAGAAATGCCAACAAGTTGACAAGTCTACACAGAAGCCGGACAGTGGTTCTCACATGCGGACTAAGAAAGTTTGTCAATCGGGACACTGCTCCAATCGCTATCGATATTTAACAACGGAGTCCACACAGACGAGCCAGTGCAGCCTTCAGTCTTACGCAACGAGCAATGCCACCGTCCCATGTGATAACTCAGCTTCCAGTTATAGTACTTCTTTAAGTAGTGATACACTCTTTTGGGATAATGATAGGACAGAAACTAAGTCATCGCCCAAAATCCAATACCAGAGCAGTCACCAACACGCGAAACCGAAGTCATGGGATAATTTAACGACTAAAGCATTTGGAGGTTATGGATTTGGGTATGGCTACTTAGATACTGCAACAAAACAATCAAATCGGTCCAAGAGTCACGGGCGTAACCACAGCAGCCGCAGCACGCAGAGTCACCATGAGTACCAACATCACTCACAAGAGAAACACGCTCACCGACAGAGTGCCCCGCACCATTGTTCCGTGTACACGAGGAGTCATAGCCACTGCCCTCCGACCAAGTCCACGGAGAGCCTCATCATGGTGCCGAAGTATCAGTTGGAGAGCAGTGGCTCTGAGAGCAGGCTTGCTTGTGAGTGCGTCGAGTCCATTGACTACTACCGCAGAGTGAGCAACAGCAAGAGCCCCGCCGACCAGCACTCGGCTGCGTACTACACGCAACACTTCATCTACCCGACTCACTCGTACAAAAAGAAAGACCCTAACATAAGCTCAGAAATAACGAGACTTTAAAATGAGTGAGATTTATGAAGCAATAATCTATAGTAATATGTAGTTACCACTACTGCTCAACAACAAGCCTGTAAAGATAACTTAGAGCCAATTTGTCATTTTAATGTAGATGTTAACTGTAATTTTACCAAGTCCGCCATTAACCGCTTTTTACCTACTGACTAATAGTTTTTTATAATAAATAAATTTCAACCAATTCATTTACTTTTATTTAATACCATCTGACCCGACGGACGGTGTTCTGTCCAAAGTTCATTCAAAAATCCCATACAAAAAGTAGGTAAGTTCGGTTTGTCCAATTTGAAAAAAATTCGGGATACTTTTCGGATTTTTCTATTCCTAAAAACCTAATTCCGACTATTTACGAACATTTTAAAACAAAAAATATCAAAATCGGTCCATCCGTTCTCAAGTGATGCGTTTACCAATGAAATACATTCATTTTGAATTATATACTTATACTTATATATATTTCTGAAAACCTGCGCCTTGGTTTTAAAGTAGTAACTAATCAAATGCCTTCGTATCGATATCAACAATGAAATTTCTTACACAAACGAGCAATATTGTTAATTTCAGGGTTTCTGCTCAGGGTTAAAGGTTCAAGCTACCTCTACCTATAGCGTTCAAAATTCAGTTCAGCAGTTTAGCCATGAAAACGTAACAAACAGACAGACACTTTCGCATTTTTAATATTTGTAGTGATATCAATAATATTGTTGCGTCAACCTAGCCCGAATATAATACTTATTATTGTACATACCTATCAAATAAGTAACCGAATTAGTCTCCGCCTGATAATATTAACTGCCTAGTTATGTAATTAAGGCCGCTCTGTTCTTTTTTTAATACTACCTTTGTAATTATTAATTCAACCACGACGAGGTTTTTTGGTGGTACGGAGTGGAGAGAAATCCTATGAGCAAGGAAGGCACTGCTGACCATGCTCTTGTAACCTAACTTTTATTGTCTTTTAAGACTAATACTTGAGAATGTGAGAAGGGCATTGTTGTCGTAGAGAGAAGTTTTATGCCTCGGAACTCTGACAAATGCTTGAAGATCAAAACGTCAAAGACCAAACTTATGACTAACATCCCTAATAGCGTAACGCAGTTTGAATCGGAATGATTTTGAAGTATATTGCTAATCCATTGCTTCATATGTTAGAAAAAATTGTCTGCTCTACAACGTAAATAACGCAACGAATGTTGTTGAACTGTAAAATTGAAACCGATTCCTACAGATAGTGTGTTACGCAATAAGCCCTCTGATAAAGAAAAACATCGTAAGCGACATTAATTAAAATTTACAGGAAAGGTATTTTATTGTTAATATAGCTTATTTTATTTAATATTTTTTTGAAAAATACCTACATTATATTGCTACGATGTTCTTCAGATTCGATATCCTCTTAACGTTGAATGTGCCAGGGTCCACCCTACGTCAATGAACACGTATCGGGCAATATAATCAGCCTATAATGATCCAGGCCTCCTCGCTGTGAGAGGTAGTGGGCCGTAATCCACCACGCCGATACAATGCGGTTTGGTGTATTTCACATGTCTTCGAATTTTTGGTTTTAGGACGTACGTTACGTACCTGTATTAGGGCCAAATAGTCGTTTTTTATGTCTTTGTCATGTCTTCCAGGTAGACAAAAAGACATGAAAAATCTAGTGAAAAGGGAACTTCCCATATCTTTAAAGGGAAAACACATGGACGTTTGCATCCTCACGTTTGGCGCACTTTACAAGCATGATCTTTGACAAATCATCAAACGTCCACGCGCGCGGTTTCCCGATGATGTACGGAGCGCAGTATTTTAGGAGCCAAACTTAAAGACCGCGTAAGAAATATAACAATTAAGTACTGGGTTTCTTGACTCAAATTGCAGATGTGGAGAAAAAAAGATGCCAAGCTGAAATGGGATTGGGCAGGCCATGTGTGTTGAAAGGCAGACAATCGCTTGGCAAAATTAACTTCGGAATGGGTACTAAAGCCGAAAATTTGAGGTCGTGGAACGCCCAAGCGAAAATGACGAGATGCTTATGACAGGCTGGACCACCACAGATAAAAGCTGTCAGAAGGTGAAAAGAATGGAGTCCGCCTTTTGTGGATAATACTGAAAAATTATCTAAAAAAGTAAGACGTGTAATTATCAAGTAGGTAGGTACTTACGTTATAAATGTATTGAATGAATTACTGAACATGATAGAGCAGAAATTGAAGCCGATTGATATCAAGTTTAATGTGTAGTGACGTACAAATAAACGCAAAAAAATTTTTTTGCCCCAAATAATTAGGTTGTAACATTATCTTTCGTTAAGAGTCATACTTCCTCAATCTTCAAGCGTAACTGTGGCAAATTCGCTTGCTATCGCCGAAATTAGGTGGGTGAACTTATATCTAGTGCGGGTTGTGAGTTAGGCCAAGGGTCAGATGGCGGACAGTGCGCCTGCGCCGGCGGCGGAGCGGCAGAGCGTCGGCGCGCACCATCGCAGGCATGCGTCCAGTCGCGCAGCTCGCCCAGCCGCGGCCCGCGCGCACCTACTTCCTCGTCGCCGGTTTTCTTCTGCTATTGTACTCCACTACTACCACAGCGTTGCCGCAAGTAAGAATTTAATATTTTTATTTTCCGTTCCCATATACAAAAGTGATATGTGATAACTTCCTTCTAATGGTGAGATTAACTTGACCGATTCAGTTGTAACCAGCGTGATGTTTAATATCAATTTATTTTCAGCAATTTATTGTGTGCAAAGACTTTAATTCCCGCCGGTGCTTTACATTGCAAACCGAATTCAAACATGATGTGGCTGGTGCGCGAGAAGTCTACTCAGAAACCTTACCCAACAACTGCTTCATCAGCAATACGAAACCTCACCCAGGATTAAAACAAACTATTACGGTAATTTCAAAAGTTTTTGTAGGTTTGTTTCATAAACTGATATAATTGCTTTGCGAACGACTGAATAATCTCATTATGCGTAAGACGGTAAAATCACTTTAAAGCTTTGCGATATTTTATTGTTCTTTGCGCTCCAAATAGAATTCATATTATAAAGATGCTGTAATTCCTGCATGTACCTAGATAGTTTTATTTGAGATATGCAACCAATAAATCTAACAGTAATGGAGTCATAAATAGTAACAAATAATATCAGATGCCCTGAGTCAGGCGACGACTAGCTTGTGACCCAGTTAACATGAAATAGGAAGCCACTACCTAATAACTTATCAATTCTGTTTTAAACGTAACGGTTTTGTTCTTCGAGAAGATTACTTCTGCGGAAGCGTAAAAAGACGTATCTACTGATATTTAATTTAAATGTAGGTTAGCAGATTAATTAAGGAACGATAGTAACAGACATATTAGAAAACAATAACGCCCCGGTTATTCACCCGGTATTTCTTTACCCCGGTTGATGCTATAGTCTCGCCTCCTGTTGACATATAGGACTTAAACATAACTGCCGAAATGTGGGTGTGTTCTGCATCTGCCTTACCCTTCTGGGGATTCAGGCGTAGTGTTCTGTTGCTGTGTTGTCCAATTCTCGGAAGCGTTCCATACTTATTTTTTCAATCTTAATGTTAAACTGCTTCTTTCGTGTTTCTTTTATAAGTATTTTAAATACTAACCGAAGCTTTTATGGACAGTCGTATTCTAATCGAGATTTATTATATCGATGAATTTTAATTAAAAGGAAGTAACACTTTAAATATTAATTTAACCCTTTAAATAGATCATAATTCTGATTTAGGTTTATCATGTGCTAAGTTATGCAAACCGTACGTTAATTTTCATTATTTTTAACTGTAGATACGATTTATTGGCTTTCATGAATTGAGCTATTTGAGGCAATATCTAAGGAAGATTAACTGTTATCCACATGATTAAGCTCAGGGCTTTTAATAGTCATCCAACTAATATTAACATTGAAGAAGTTTGTGAGTTTGTTACTCAATCATGCTGGAATACACAGCTTAGATAAGGCTGCTAGGGACTAACAAATGGATACTTCATGAAGTATGTAGTTTCGCTTGGATGTGAGTGAAACCGCGGGCAACGGTTTGTTATTATATCTATAGTTAGTTGTATTGTCAAATAGGTACCTATATTATAATAATATTTTGTAAAACTTAAATGATTTTATTTTCATATTTCAGTTAGTCCCCCAATAAAAGTTTTTCAGTCCCTTCGTTTTTTTACCTAACATAGTTTATTAATGGGTAGAGATGCATATTTTTGTGTCTTTGAATGATTAGAATTAGGTAGGTACATATTTTATTAGGTAGGTACCTACCTACTGTGCGAAACCATTATGCATGAAAGTTAAATACTGCAACAGTTCCATAATTAACTGATTATGCTCAATGTTACAAAATATTACAGCCTCATGATATTTATTATGATCGAGTTTGAGTCTAAGCGTAGGTATTTTTATTTATCGCGCATGTATTAGGAGATAACTTCTTTTTGTCAAGGTTGACCGTATTTCCTTGGCCTATGTTTCACAATTACACTATCGTAAATGGAACAAAGAAAACGTTTTATTATGTCAAGGCGATCTAACACTTAATGCGTTGTACATGAGTAAGTATAATTGTTTCTGAATCAGGTCACACCTTTCCGGAATGGATCAACACGGCGTTTGTTCTGCAAATCCTTAGTTGTGGGGGTGTTGGATGGAAGAACTTATAAAAAAGTATTAGAAGGATTCCAAAGGGATCGTCGCGACGCATCGTATTCCCCTCGAGGACGATACAGAGGCCAGACTCAGTCGCAATACCTGGCGATAGACCGTGGAGGTGGCAAAGATGAAGGAAAGGCCGAGGCTCATTCAGCCGCTGATTCATCCAGGGCGACAGTTGGTGAGTACTGTGTCCTAAAAATGAGTTTATAAAAATGTACCATAACGAGCGATATTTGTTTTTTGTGAGTTCTGATGAGTGAAAAAAAAATCAAATATAATAATGTCACATCTATTTCAGTTGGAAACAGCGGCATGGGACAAGCCCAAAGTCAATCAATGTATGATCCGAGCTGCGAGGACTGTGTGGGTCGGACCGACTTAGGAGCAGAAACTCTAAAACGTCGACCAGGTGAAATGTATGTATCTTCTTTCACGGGTTTTCCAGAATCATTTTTGTACAGTCCATCACAATGTTGGGAATAGTTAAATTTAAAATGAGCTTAGTTGTGTTTAAGGTTGAGTAGATTTCTTATCTTCTGACGAATAGATACTATTCATTTAGGAGTAGCACAGACGCGCTTTTGTGAACGCTAAGTTAATGTGAGTGATTTTTTAATTAGAAATACTTGTTTCGCACAACATTTATTTTATTTTATATAACCAAATCTGTACTAACAGTGACGTTCATACAGGCGGTACCTCACCGGGAGCATTCACCTGTAATGTAACATTCCATGATTCGATTTTGAGCATTCATATAATACCATTATCTAGGTACCTACCTCGGTTCCCCTCACTCTACTGATGTAATGCTCGAATCTGAGCTGTTACATTACAGGCGAATACTCTGGCTGAAGGAGCGCCTTAAAATCTGACAAATTGCATTACAGTTATTTGTAGGTATGAAGACTAATTGTATTTATCTATGGGTGATACTAATTGTGCGCAGTGATAACTACAGGCTTATTTAGAGAGATTCAATCCCCCTTATTACAAAACAAGGTTTATCTTCAGACCCAGGTTTAAAACATGGAGCCATTATGGAATGTCGAACTTTATTCCGACTGTGGTAAAGTTCCTAAACACAAAACTGACAACTTAGTACCGAACTACGTTTTCAGTTTTGTATAAAGAACGGTATTTCAATCACTGTTACGTTCTTATTACAAAAACTGGTTGCATGGTTTAAGCCATGTCAAAATATAAATCTTGTTTTGTAATAAGGCGGTTAGTGTTTATTGAAAGAAAAGGCCATATACCTATATGTAAAAATCTTCCGCAGTATACTATATAAACTCACGCCTTCTTCCCATGGGGGGAGGCAGAAACTATAGAACGCCACCTGCTACGCTCCTTACATAGGTACTCCTTTTACTTTGCCTACGTTCATACATTCAAAATATATACCTATATATCTTCCGCAATGCAGCATATTATAAATATTATATACATATAGTAATGCCATGCACACAAATTCGTGAATATTTGGTGCAGGGTAGATTCAATGTGATCCGATATCATTGTTGTAGAGTTGTGTTTATTGGTGTTAAAGGGAGGCGATAATATATAGTATTTATAACTTATAAAACCGCATTTTGCGGACACCGACATTTTGAAGGACATAATATCTTATAGGTGATGTTCTTCATAAAGGTCAAATGCGTAGTACTTGCAACTGCCATGCGTGTATGACCAGATTTATGAACTAAAACGAAGCAAAAGGAGTATGTAAAGGCTCGTAGAGACTGGTGCGATATCGAGGGCGCGACAGGCACCGACAAAGAAATTATTGTGTTACTAGAGTCGCGTCGCGCCCGCGATATCGCACCAGTCTGGAAAAGCCTTAAGGATCGTAGTAGGTAGCGTTCTGTACTTTCTGCCTACCGCTATGGGAAGAGGGTGTGAGTTTATGTATGTATGTACTGTATGAAACTGCATGTTTCCGTTTATTCCCTACTACTTTTACAAATTGTGATAGCTTTAACTCTGTGGTTATGGGCGTAGGACTGGACTATGTTTAATGTAAATCTTATTTATTATAGAAGTATGTTGTACCACGTCAATATAATAAGTATATAATTATTTCAGATCCTCTCAGGGGGGCTCGCCAGGAAGCACTGGTTACGATAACGGGCCCAATAGGCTCGGAGGAGTAGGTCCTGGCCAAATAGTCGACCCCAGAACTGGCGGCTATGGAGTAAGTCAAGGCGGGATACCTGGGCGGGATTATGGTCGATATGGACATCCTGGTGTAACCGGGGGCTTTGGCCCTGGTAAAGATGGCACACAAGGAGGTTCCAATTTATACCCATCACGAGGTAATCAACCAGGTGGAATCAATAATGGAGGTTTAGGACCCAACGGACAATCAGGTTTTGGGACGAATCCAGACGGCACGCCATTTGGAATGCGACCACCAATTATGCATGGTTCGACTGCAATACCAAATGGAAATAACAATGGAGGTCAAGGGGGTAACTTAGGAAATCAACCTGGAGGCATACCTGGTACACCATCTTATGGAACAGGTCAACCTGGCACAGGCGACGGCACACATGGTGGTTCAAGACCTGGGCTTCCTGGGTCGTACAGCGGTTCTACGGGTGGACCACAAGGCGGTTCTATACCTGGAATCCCTGGAACGTACACTGGCACTTCTGGCGGACCACAAGGCGGTTCTATACCTGGAATCCCTGGAACGTACACTAGCACTTCTGGCGGACCACAAGGCGGTTCTATACCTGGAATCCCTGGAACGTACACTAGCACTTCTGGCGGACCACAAGGCGGTTCTATACCTGGGATTCCTGGGACGTACACAGGCTCTACGGGAGGACCACAAGGCGGTACAATACCTGGGATTCCTGGGACGTACACTGGCACTTCTGGCGAACCACAAGGCGGTTCGATACCTGGGATTCCTGGAACGTACACTGGCACTTCTGGTGGGCCACAAGGAGGTTCGATACCTGGGATTCCTGGAACGTACACTGGCGCTTCTGGTGGGCCACAAGGCCTTTCAATACCTGCGCCGTACACTGGCACTTCGGGTGGACCACAGGGCGGGTCCACATCTGAGATTCCAGGGACATACACTGGTTCTGCTGGTGGGCCACAAGGTGGGAATGGTAACATTTTGCCAGGTAATCAAGGGTTAGGATACACCCCAGGTGGCCAAAACGGTGGGGGAAATATGCCACCAGGATCTTTGACTCATCCTCAAAATGGAGTTGGAAGTTATGGTCCAAATGAAATCGGCAGACCGGGTAATACCGGGATAAATCCGACTGGCACCCAGAACAGCTATCCAGGACAATCGGGGCAACATCCCGGTGGAAATTGGCCATTATTACCAGGACCAATTCTAGGTGCTGATGGTGTTCATTATTATTGCTGTGGTGTAGTACAAGGAACTAGTGGGCCAGTTTTGACAGGTAGTCAAAGCTCAGGTACCAAAGGAGGACAAGGGCCTGGTGGACAATACGGCCCTGGTGGACAATACGGCCCTGGGGGACAATATATTCCGGGAGGTCTAGGAGGTCAGTTTGGACCTGGCACTGGAGGTGGAACAGGGGGACAATATGGTCCTGGCACTAGTGGAGGTACAGGTGGACAATATGGTCCAGGAAGACCTGGCACAGGAGGTGGTACTGCTGGACAGTATGGCCCGGGCACAGGAGGTGGTACTGGTGGACAATACGGTCCAGGAGGTCCTGGCACTACTGGAGGTACCGGTGGACAATATGGTCTAGGAGGTCCTGGCACTAGTGGAGGTACAGGTGGACAATATGGTCCAGGAAGACCTGGCACAGGAGGTGGTACTGCTGGACAGTATGGCCCGGGCACAGGAGGTGGTACTGGTGGACAATACGGTCCAGGCACTGTAGGCGGTACCGGCGGGCAATATGGTCCTGGCACAGGAGGCGGTACCGGCGGTCAATATGGTCCTGGTGATCACGGCACTGCAGGTGTAACCGGTGGACAATACGGTCCTGGTACAGGTGGTAGTAACGGTGGACAGTATGGTCCTGGTGGTCATGGCACTGGAGGCGGAACTGGGGGGCAATATGGTCCTGGCACTGGAGGTGGAACTGGCGGGCAATATGGTCCTGGTACTGGAGGTGGAACTGGCGGGCAATATGGTCCTGGCACTGGGGGTGGAACTGGCGGGCAATATGGTCCTGGCACTGGAGGCAGTACCGGTGGGCAATATGGTCCTGGAGGTTCAGGCACCGGAGGAGGTACCGGCGGCCAATATGGGCCTGGTGGCACCGGTACGGGCGGTGGGTCGGGCACGGGCGGTGTTCCCGGCACGGGCGGTGGTCCCGGCACGGGTGGTGGTACTGGTGGGCAATATGGCCCGGGTGGTCCCGGCACTGGGGGAGGTACAAGTGGACAATATGGTCCTGGCACAGGAGGCAGTACGGGTGGACAATATGGTCCTGGTGGTCAAGGTACTGGCGGTGGAAACGGCGGGCAATATGGTCCTGGCACGGGAAGTGGCACCGGTGGTCAGTATGGCCCTGGTACTGGAGGTGGAACCAGTGGTCAATATGGTCCTGGAACCGGGAGTGGCACTGGTGGACAGTATGGTCCTGGTAGTCAAGGTACTGGACGCGGAATAGGTGGACAATATGGTCCTGGAAGCGGAGGTGGTACTGGTGGGCAATATGGCCCTGGTGGTCCCGGCACGGGTGGTGGTACGGGAGGACAATATGGGCCAGGTAGTCCTGGCACTGGAAGCGGTACTGGTGGGCAATATGGCCCTGGTGGTGCCGGTACAGGAGGTGGCCCCGGCACGGGTGGACAATATGGTCCAGTTGGTCCTGGCACTGGAAGCGGTACTGGTGGGCCATATGGCCCAGGCTCTGGTGGTACAGGCGGGCATTATGGCCCTGGGACTGGAGGGGGTACCAGTGGTCAATATGGGCCCGGTGGTACTGGCACGGGTGGTGGTACCGTTGGGCAATATGGTCCTGGAACAGGGAGTGGCACCGGTGGACAGTATGGTCCTGGCACTGGAGGCGGTACCGGTGGGCAATATGGTCCTGGAACGGGAAGTGGCACCGGTGGACATTATGGTCCTGGCACTGGAGGTGGTACCGGTGGGCAATATGGTCAGAGTGGTGGTACCGGCGGGCAATATGGCCCTGGAACAGGGAGTGGCACCGGTGGACAGTATGGTCCTGGTGGTCAAGGCACTGGAGGCGGTACTGGTGGACAATATGGTCCAGGCGCTGGAGGTGGTACCGGCGGGCAATATGGTCCGGGTGGCCATGGCTCTGGCACTGGGGGTGGACCCGGAGGGCAATTTGGGCCTGGAACAGGGAGTGGCACCGGTGGACAATATGGTCCAGGCGCTGGAGGTGGTATCGGTGGCCAAAATGATCCTGGTGGCCCTGGCACTGCGGGTGGAAACGGTGGGCAGTACGGTCCTGGAATGGGGAGTGGCACCGGCAGTCAATATGGTCCTCGTACTGGCGGCGGTACTGGTGGGCAATATGGTCCTGGCACCGGAGGTCCCGGTCAATATGGGCCTGGTGGCACCGGCACGGGTGGCGCAACCGGCGGACAATATGGTCCGGGTGGCCCTAGCACTGGAGGTGGTACCGGCGGGCAATATGGTCCTGGAACAGGAAGTGGCACCGGTGAACAGTATGGTCCTGGTGGTCAAAACACTGGAGGCGGTACTGGTGGACAGTATGGTCCTGGCACAGGAGGTATTACAGGCGGACAATATGGTCCTGGTGGCCCTGGTACTGGAGGTGGTATTGGTGGGCAATATGGACCTGGTGACACTGGCGCGGGAGGTGGTACCGGTGGACAATATGGTCCTGATCAAGGGGTAAGTTGAAATCATTGAAAACTATTGTATATTAATTCTACTGGGCATTAATACCTCCATTAAATTGACGGCACGGTTGGCACAGTGGTTAAGCGATTGACTGCTGCGCTGGGTGTCGCGGTTTCGATTCCCGCACGGAACAAATATTTGTATGACCTATAAGTAGTTATTCCGGGTCTGGCTGTTTGTGTAAATGTTTGTAAACGCACCCACGATACAGGAGAAATTCCTAGTGTGGGGCAACGCAAGTTTAATTCAATTACCAGTCAAAAGATATTAAAGTATTACATAATAATGCCTACTATATTTTACAAATTCTGAAGTAAAAAGACCTGATAGAAGAAACCGGCCAAGTGCGTGTCGGACCACCCACAATGAAGGGTTCCGTAGTTGGGATCAGGGCTCGGAAACCGGTTAATTTTCTATGTAACGTTAACAGTTATTATAAAGGTTTTCGAACATATTTCGTTAATTATTTAATATTTTGTTACAAAATCAATGCTAAACTTAATTTGATAAAGCAATCTTTGAAGCGTATATCAATTGTATAAAAATAATTTGTATCTTCGGAAATAAAAATTAACCGGTTTCAAGCCCTGGTTGGGATGAATTTATCCCAAAAACAAATTTAACTTTGTAGTTGAAAAACATGTTCTCCCATACATCGAACTTCATCATTTAAAAGAGTGTCCTTGGAGTTTCTTGCCTGTTCTTCTCCATAGAGATCTACGTTTTCGAATGGGTAAATATCTTCCACTTTCTGACTAACTGACAGACTCTTTGGCAATTCAAAAGTGCCTGTAATTCAAAAATGCTTTGAGTTTGAGCTCATCGATATACGCCACGGTCAATTTTCCAACTGAAAATGTAAGTTTGTAATCGCAAAAAAAAGTATTTTTTAATGTGATATACTACAAATTAACAATTTTCGGACTTTTTCTTTTACTTGTGCTGTGAGACCTTGCTTCTTGCCAAATTTCATGATTCTAGGTAAACGGGAGGTACCCTATAGATTTTGTTTTATTTGCAAAGTATCAAAATATGTCGCATATATCGCCGTATTTATTGCGTTGACTTAGAAGCTTGATTTTTTTAGAGCTCCGAGGGACCGTTAGGTAACTTACGTATTTGATATTAATTTCAACTTGATACCTCCACGCGTTCCTGAGAAAAAGGGTCTTGACCATAGATATAAGAAAGGTCGTCGTATCGTCTGGACAGACAGACGGACAACGAAGTGATCCTATAAGGGTTCCGTTTTTCCTTTTGAGGTATGGAACCCTTAAAATTACCAAAAACTTCTCAAGAGACCCTGACTCTCTTTTCATACCTATACTTACTAATTTTGTGTTCTTGATTTCAGGGTTCGGGCGGTAATCAGATCGGTAAGTTTAAACTTTTTCTAGTAGTTAAAGTAACTAAATGCTTATTGGTGAACTATTACTTCCAACTATAATTATGTAATTACTACTGTCTTGTAATTAATTTGGTTCTGGAAAATCTATCTTACATACAATTTTAATTAGAATTCGGGACAAGGGTCTAACCCAGGGATCACCAATTAGTTTCATTGGGGGTCCGTTTTTAAAAATAATATGATTGTCGCGGTCCGTTTGGCAGACGAATACTCAAACATAGTATAAAATTTCAAAGCAAAATTTCTAACTTCAGCGAATACACTTTGTTTCCTTCAACCTTGACATTGGCAGAATCGTCGATAAAACGATGGAGCCATTAATATAAAATTGGAATTGGAAAGCAAAATTTCTTAGGTCTGGGTATTTATTACCACCCAGCCTAACTCACCACATAAATTATGCACGCGTATTATTGGTCTACCTCTAAACTTTGAAGAGAAAATTTGCTAATGCAAGACTTTGGCAGCTTTAGTTTTCCAAGCCATACCTTGCAAAGTTACATATTCAAAATTCTTGGCTAGGAACTTCCGTATTTTTGTGTTTTAAAACAGTTTTTTGTTGGAAATCGATCATTTCCATCTGTAAAGTACCTACTTTTTGAAATAAATTTAATTAGGTACTGAAAAAAAAACTATTTACTTTTAGTTAAATAAAATACTTTTTAAATACTTTAGGACCGCACAAAATAGCCATCTCATCATCTCCCGTCTCATCGACTCCTAAAGTCTAACCTTTTACCCCTGAAAGCCACGTTCGGGGATGGTATCTTCGTGATCTTCTCTTATTCTCCCTGTAATCCATCCAAAGGTTGTCTCTAACTTGTGTCTCCCTGTGTGAAACTACATTTAGGTATATTTATCATTTATATCGTGTACATAATAAAGATATAAGATAAGTTCTATCTATGGCGACATTTCAAATCTCTTTTGCTACTAAATTTTAAAATAATATGTTCTGAATCTTGTAGCCTAAGTGAAGTGTTATACAGCTATTTAATGCACAACCTAACATGGCGCCATGTCGACTATGGCGTATAAATAACAAAGTTAATGAGAAAAATAAATATAAATACTTAAAGTAATCAATAATTATTTTGATGTTTAGGTCCTCCACAAAACTTCATCGAACCCAACTCGATTGCTGATGGGGATGACTCAGAAGCTCAAGCGAGTGTGAACCAAGCTGCTAATGGCACCGTGGCGTCTGCATCATCTAAAGGTGGCAATGATAAAGGTCGAGCTCAAACCCATGTGCATGGTACATACACCGGCAGCGGATCTTTTTCGGCTCAAGCTGAAATTACTGGTGAAAATAAAGCCGCCAACAGCCAAGTAACTGGAAATAAAAAAAGTGCATCCAGCACAGCCCAAGGTAGTGGAAAAAATAACAAATCACAAGCTAATGTTGAACTCGGCTTAGAGACTGGTTCGGTTGTAACTGGATCGCAGAGTGAGGGCATACTACACTCGTCTAACTCGCAAGTCCAAGGCAGCGTCAAAGGAGGTATGGCTGACGCGCAAGCACGAGGGCCCGGAAGCACGTCCTCTCAAGCTCAAATAGGATTCACACCTTATAAAGAAGGAGATAAATCACATGACTCACAGAAAGCTCCATTTGTCGGAGGAGGAGTATCTTCGGCTCAATCAAGTGGTAGAACTGGCATGTCACAATCACAACTTCATGGCACCTTCAAATATGGAATAACATACAACGGAGCAGCACAGGCAGGATCTAGTTTAGACAAAGACGCGGTTTTCCCCAATAGACTACCTTTTGAAAAAGTTGACGTTAACGATGAAAACAATAAAAATGTAGATGTTAATATTAATGAAGAAAATTATAACATCACAGAAACAATAGAGTATACGTCCGCCGCTCCCCAGACAGATCAGTCAACCACAGAATTATCGTATGATGCAGAGGTCGTGACAGAATTAACCAAAGAAGAACCACTTAGCCAGCCCGGCGACGATCCATACGGTAATCATAGACATGAAGATCATCATACATCAAATGATCCATCATTGGCACCCACGCGTTCACCGCCAGTGGAAAGCAGGCGTTCATTCCAACCACCGTATAATACTGAGGGAGACTATAACGAGTATCCTCCCGACAAAGATGATAACCAACCAGAAGACTATGAAGATGGCTACGGACCTGAAGGAGCCGATCCGGCTGACAACGAACAAAGCTACATTAATACCGGTTATAATGAATTCACTAGAGATCCTGAAACCACACACCAATCTCTTCACAGCCCAAAAATAAAAGGTGTAGAAGTGAGACAAACGGCAGGTGGTAACACACAACATATTTTGTTAGGCTCCTTATCGGACCATGATGCAGAAATTACACAGCGGAATTCGGAACGTCCTGATGAAAGAAGAATTTACCAACCTGGAGAGCGTGTCCCCGGCACTGGTGGCTATACCATACCTATCGGGTTCACAGGTAGTGTCAAGTCCGTGGCGTCTAAGGAGAAAACATACGTGGTCGGCTCAAAAGAATCTCCTTCACAAGCCCAAACAGTCTCACTTAGTCCAGGAAGTGGCAGAGTGAATTACAAATACCCACCTTTCCCAAAAAACGTTAATCCCAAAAATCTAAGATCTTTGTATAATTCCAAACCCGACGACAATAACAGGTATGTCTCCGTGTCTAAATCGGTTACACGTGACTTTGATGGTGAAAACAATGTTCGCAAACAATATTCTCATACGTACTACACTAAATCCTCATCCTGTGGCTATTTTACATTTACGTGTACTATGGTCAGTAGCGCTGAGGGTAGGAAAAAGGTTTGCAAACCCAAAATGCCAACAAACCCGGATGGAACACCCATGAGGTGTAATTAGCTATAACATAGAAAGTACAGTTATTTTACTATTTAAATATTAATTAAAATTGTACAGAGAATTTCTTGTGTTAAGTGAAATTGGTGCTAGTGATTTAGATAATACAATTATAACATTTAAATAAAATCTTTATAGTATTGTTGATAAATAATTAATAGATTTATAATAGAAAATAAATAATAACTCACTGTCCTAGTCTTTGATTAAAATAATCATAATTATTCATATTTTTCAAGAAGATTTTAGTTGTTGCTCTATAAATAACATTAACATTACCAGAACATATTATCAAAATTATAATCTTGAGTGTGATAATATTATACAATTAGCAATAAAGACTACACTTATATTTTTTAGGCTGTTATTCTCTATATTTCAGCAAGTTTGAAAGGACATAATAAAAACACAATATTTGTTTATTACAATGATGACATTTTATTTCTTAAATATTTGTATCTTATGATTTTAATTTATAATTTTAGAATTTGTGACATTTAGATAATTTACGATAGTAACAAGTAAATTTTTAAACAGATAACTTGAAAACTACATACATTTTCTATTAATATTATGTTATTATCCATACCATAACCTGCCCATACATGTACATATTTAGTAGAAATATGTATGAGAAGATTATAATTAAGTGAGTTACGCTGGATATAATAAAAGGAATGTAAAATACAGGTATGATAGATCACATATCACAGGGCAAATGTATTTTACTAATTTCAGTCCAAATATAAAAAATAGAGATTTAGAAGGCAATAAGATTCATTATTGCAGTTTAGTAGAATATAATAAAGCGTATTTGTAATAAAATTTCCAACGAGATTAAACATAGGGTTCTAAAATAATAATTAAAAACTCGAGCAATACTCGATTTGTTGAATTGTATTTGCAATCAGCATCATAGTGGCTGAAATATTGTCGTAACCTTCTTGAGTTGTACTTACATTTGACGCTGATTGCAAATATAATTGATTAAATCGCCTACTGGTTGGATCACATAACATATTTAAAGCAAAAGCCAATACTGTTTTTTTATTGCCTCCAAAACACTGGTTTAGGGTGAATGAATGCAATGGAATGTAATTTGGTAACACACATACAAATTAAGTCCGTCATAGTTATTTTTAGGACAATATAAACAAATGGGGGACTTTACTTTGTTTGTGTTACCTATTTCGTAAACCTAGATCCAGTCAAAGTGTATTAAAGTAAAACATTATAACTTACATGAGTTTAAAACAGATCAATTAAATCAAAGGGCCATAGTATAAATTAATTAGAAGTTTATTCTAACTCTAACATGGCAACTTATATTTGTACACATAAAATTATTGAAATCGTTTGCGGTCTTACAAAGTATGAGTATTAAGTACATAAAGAATTAAGTACAAATGTTACATAAAGGTATAATCGTGAACACATTTTTTTACGTAAAATATAGTTAAAAAAGAATGATTATCGCGTCGTAAACACTAATGCTATACATATGTGATATGACACATAGATTTTAAATAGGTACATAGTCACTACATACATAACACATAGATGCATATAAGAATCTTTTTGTTTCAAATATTTTATTTTTTATTTTTATTATCTATCCCCATGCTGACAATATAAGTCAGTTAACTTGGGCTCGAGACTTTAAGTAGACATTTATTTAAATATTAACGGCCAAGTAAACATCTTATGCTTAGTTAAACACCACAACTTCCTGCTTTAGTTCTATTTTAAATATAAAATATTAGTATGTCTATTTCTCTAAATTATAGTGTAATAATATAAACAGAAAACCATAAAAATAGCTACCTACTTTCGGTTTCGATCCATGGACAAAAAGGAACGAGGGAAATAATAATATTGTATGCACAATAAATGCATAATACCTCACCATAATATACATATTATCCGTCACACATACATTCGAATACACGTTTAACACTTGAACACAAATTACACAAAAATATAAATTCAATCACAAATGAGATCAATTTTCAGAATGCAAAGTCAAAATAAATATTAAGTACTTACATTACGAGATTCATCATAATGGCGAGATTTAACAGGTAGCTAAATACTGATGCGTAAGGAACTTGGATTTAAATGGCCTCTCAAATGAAGATAAAATAAGTCATGGGAACAATTTTAAAATCACACGTATTTCATATTTAAAGTCAATGTAGTAAATTCCATAGTTACATTTATAACGTAATCATCTTCTATCCGGTCTGCCAGCTAGTTATATACGTATGTAATATTATCAATTACGATATTCAACTTATCCGAACTCTCATAATCACATTATACTCTATACACATGAGGAAAAATATTAAAAAGTTCCCGGAATGTTTCTGTGCCAGCAAATTGTATAAAATTAAATGTTATTGAAACTTATTGAGCAGTTTGTTGATATGACTATCATTGGTCGGTTACCCCATGAACTGAAAATACGGTAAAAAAAAGTTGCATACATTTTAGTAATGTCACTTATTTCTTAAATAACATCCATTTTCCAGCTGCTTTTATAAATTATTAATTAATTTAAGATTCACTAAACAATCCTCCTTAATATGAACTTTATTCATGTTCGTGTAACATTTATTTTTATTAAAATTGGGTAAGATCATGAAATTCCTCACTTGGATCAAGGATCGTGAATGTGTGTCCGCTTATAATCTATTTTTAAAATAAAGTATAACGTGACTTTGATGAAATGAAGTACATAAGTACCCATTCCTCTAAGAAAAGTGGTAATTATACGATGATGTATTAGTGAGATTAAAATTGGAACACATTATAACGCCTGGTGGTTTACCCATCAAACGTTGAGAGTATCGGGATACCAACCGCGAAAACTAAGTATCATACCCAATTTAACTTGCTCCTCGTAAGCGCTTCAAGCGCTCTTTTTCCTGATGGTCCACTGGTGGCTCACGCTCGAAAGAAATGATTTCCAAAGCTGAAAAGGTTAAAAATAGAATGTAACCTTTACAAGCTTGCAAGGTGTGAACAGGCTTGACCGCATAACTTAAATTGGAAACGCTCATCCATTTCGTCGACCACTACACTATACTATTCATTTATTCAATTTATTTATGTCTTCAATGCCCAAAACTATGAAATTGTTACTAAATAATTAAACATCAATGATGTGGATGAGCCAGTGGGCGCATACCATGACAACACAAAAGATGCTGAATGTCATAAAGTGGACAGATTGCTTAAAAAAACAAAATTAAATTTATAAAATTTTGTTTTATATTTCGACCATTATCTTTGTATCCGCCTGCTGGTACCATAAGCTCACGTACCGGAAGGCGCAGCGTGGGAGGTCCTCTACAAGGTGCACCCACGACCTGGTGAAGGTGGCGGGAGGCACAGTCGAAAATCGAACTCTAGCATTTTATTTCACTTAAAACAATTACAGGCACTTTTAAATTGTCAAGGAATCGGTCAGACGGTGATGACAGATGCTGAATTATCATGATTAAGGGTAAGGGTACCATTACCATCAATCATGGCAATGTAGGGATAAAAACTAACATTTAATGTATTACTTACCGATCTCAGTAAGCGTGGGTCTATCGTTAAGGAACCGCCACACCGACAGGTGGGGGGTTGGGTGTGACGTCACAGGACTTTCTTCACTCGTGAGCCGTCGGCTGGCCAGCTGCGTACTGACATGGCGGCCCAACAGCGTACACTTCTCAAAATTCACCCGATTACCTGGCAACCTGTAAATCAATAAAAGCTCAAATATTCGTTTTTCAAGAAAATATCTTGAATTGCTCTTTTTTCCATGCGACGACCGTTAATGAAGTACGTTTTGGGATACAAGAGTTAGTTACTATTTTATTAGTTAAAAATATATTTTATGTAAGAACTGTAAGTAATCAAGTTTATTTATGTAATCAAAAGGTTTTAATAAATAAATTGTCTATAGAGGAAGGCCTCTAGAGTTTTAAGTACGGAGATACCTGTAACAGAAGACCTCTCTCTTCCATATCTATGTGCACACATACAAAGCCTGTTAATAACAGAATTTTAACAAAGTAGGTGCAATAAAGAAAAGAACTTGAGAATTTAAATAAATAAAAAAATAAGGTACTCTAATTCGTAATCTCAGATAATTTACATTTCTCTCCGAAATGTCCCACAATCGTTTAATAATATTTCAGAATCCATTTTGGCACATTCCCATATTTTGTAGTTGTCTGACACTCTGTAACGGCTTGCTCCTCATAGATACCTGGTTTATTAGAGTATTTTTTTTTTAAATTTCAGACTTTTTTTTATGGTATTAAAAACTGTTTACTCCGCCTTGTCAGTCTATAAGAGACTGATAATTTTATCACGATTTCGATGTTGGTCCGATTGAGAAAGTGGTTCAGTTTCATGGTCTGTACCATTGACCACACCTTTCTGATACATGCTCTATAACTGTATTAGGCTATATTTTTGTTAATGTGAATCCGCAGCTGTAGCCCGCGAAATACGATTTTTTTTAACATTTTGGCAATTTGCAGGTCAGTGCCAGGTTTTTTATTTATCAAAATATGATTCGCGATTATAACAGATATGTATTTACAGATTATAATCATTAGAATCATAAATACATCTCTCTCATCTCTAGTTAGATTTGGTCCATTGAATGACTTTTTCATGGAATCATGAGATTGGGGAACAAATCTAACTAAGAGAGATGTATTAATGATTATAATTCGGTAATAGTATATTTCATTACTAGTGCGGAAAGGCTGTCGGAACAAGTTGCAATGACGGTTCCGCAGATGTACTGAACGACTATTTTTAATACAGTTGCGAAAAAATGAAGCAATTTAATAAAATAATAAAAACATAATAAACTCAACTAACTAATCATTTATTTCTTATAAAAGTTATAGTACACATGTACATTGAAATTGGTACAGTTTTTTAAACTAACTGGGGAAGTTTTAGGTTGCATATTTACTGTTTGAGACAAACTATTATTAATTTCGTATGATTGTTCATGTATATTTGTCATACAATGGCGTTTGCTAGTTGATGGAGTTGGATCTGATGAATTATCATTATCAACGAAGGTAGATGGACGAACGTTCTCTTCAACATGTGAAGGAGACGGACTGGACCTTAAATTAATGGATTGTGTGATTTTTTTCCCAGTTTCTAGTTTGTTGTTTAATGAATCACCAATATAGCTTTCTGCAACTTTGTCTGATTTCCAACCTCCTAGTCGCTTTAAGGTCGTCAAATTGGGTCCTGAATCTGCCAATAATGTAGCAGAGGTCCTCCTGAAGCTGTGCCCAGTATAAAACTCGGCTTCCGGCAGACCAAGAAACGTAGCTATTTCTTTTGGCATATTACCAAATTTGTTTATCCCGATTGCTTGAGCTGTACACTTCCCTTTCTGGTAATTTTGAAAAAAACGGTCGGTTTTTCCTTTTTGGGACCGCTGATTCATATATTTTTGCACTATTCTAAGAAAATCTCCTTCAACAACAAAGCTTCTCGGTATCTTATTTTTTGTGTTCGGAATCTTGATTAGTAGCATTTTTCCATGGGCTTAATATCTTTTAAAGTAATATTGGCTAACTCCTCTCTGCGACAAGCTCCAACAACGCCAAAAATCAGAGCAACCTACAAAAAAAACGATTTGATAAATATTTTTTTAAATAATGTATTGACTGTATTTTGCGATTTCGTAAACTGAATACTAAAAAAAAATATAAGTACTTATTAATAAATTACCTTTGTGGCTAAATAACGATCATCGGGAGCTTCGTTCAAAAACCTTTCCACTTCATTGGATGTTATTATTTTCGACTTTTTACTTGTAAAACTGTCTGATTGTCGTTTTAAGAAAGCATTTCATTTTGAGTATTCACTTATATCCACGTTGTTCCTTATTTTCAGCATACTTTTTATCATCGAAAACCTCGACCATAACGTAGACGGTTTTAATTTTGCTGAGTTCGGAGAAGTATGCCAACATAACATTTTCTGAAAAACTATTTGCTTTTTTCTCTTCTCTCCACGCAATAAATTCGTCGCATGTAGATATGTAACGACTTTTTGACTTTTCCGGTAAAATGTTCTCCGAAGCATTTTGTGCAATTATACTGAGTTCCGGTGGTGTTAATTAAAAAAAAAACAGGGTCGAAATTACTCATTTTGTGCAACAAACAACTAAACTCGCAAAGAAAATTTCTGGAAAATGGCGCCAACCGTAGAATATAAGCAGTTTTTTTTTTCTTCACCCATTTTCGTAGGCAAAGAGAACTATCGATACAGCTTAGTCTTCAGTATATTTTTTTTATTGATATGAAATGAAAATGAAATTTACTGAGATGAAATGAAATGAAACCTAACCTAACTCATTCAATTAAATCTGATATTGAACCTGCAAATTGCAAAAAACGTAAGAAGGTTTCAATTTCACGAAATACATCAGCGGATTCACCTTTAGTTCAAATAAACGTTATTATTATTACGCCATACGTTATTATTATTATTACTCTACTTACTCAACTGTCTATTTCACAATTAGGCATTCAAAGTTAGTTTGTGACAAAAAGACAACTCACTTTGAAGGAGAACCTTGGTTCGCAAAGTGTAGATCCCTACATGTAACAGACAGCAATGGCACGGCCGTCTCAGTAGGCGCAGCAGCCAACGCAGCACGGTATCTGAAATAAACAATATTATTTTATACTATACGGATCATACCAAACCCATTGCTGTGGCTGAAATGTGTAGCAGAGGTAATACATAGATACGATCATGCAGTTTGGGTCAGGATCTTCATCATTGCGCCGAAAGACGAACACTGCTAGGCATTGGTGGGGCGATGACGTGAAGGTCGCGGGAATCTGCTAGATGCGAGAAGCACAGCACCAGTCAATGTGGTAATATTTGGGAGAGGCCTGTGTCCAGCTTGGGTGTTTTGAGTTCATTCAAACTGAATTGCCAAATGAATAACATAACACCCAACCGCTGTGCTATCCCCTTATATTTTTACATTGCATTAATGATGGTAGGATAGATGGCTTAAAGGAATAGCCTTTACCTGGCGTGATTTCCGCTAGGTTCAACGCAAAGTTCCAGCTGCCGCAACTGTTGACCACACACGGCTGATGTCCGGCTCCACTAAAACATAGAAAATTATTTTATTTAAAATATTTTTTTCTTAATTTTACAATTCTTCCTACAAACATAAATAACACTAATCTATTAGTTGAAAACAGCATACCGTCTTTTTAAGTCGTGTCACTGGCGACATATTCAAAGCGCTTATAATGGCCATGAGCGAATTAAAGTTTCCAAGATTGAAGCATTCTCTGGCTGTCATCACCCACTGTTCAATAACTCGAGCGCGGTATTTGCTTTTAGCAGCCTGTAACAGAAAAATACATAAGAAAGCATATTCAATGAATAATCACGAATCAACGTATAAACAGTATACTGCCTTTAGTATGTCAGTTGCCACTAAATAACTGAGTCTGTTAAACCAATCAGCGTATGCTTCCAAATTCCGCGTGCTTTTGGTTTCTATGTGGTGTAAGCTGATAGACGCCTTGCCACACGATGAAGTTGATTGAGACGGCTGTGTCGGCGCAAACGTTTGCACAAACTCCTCAGGGCCAACAAACGAAAGCCTATGCAGTTCTACAATTGTCAACTGATTCGCCAATTCGACTGGTGTTAAACCAAGTGTAAGTATGTCACCCTAAAACAAAAAAAACACAGGTCAACAAACAAACTAAATGATCATAATTTATAATCTAGTTTGTTTAAGAATTTAAACAATGTTTCGGTTTCTAAAATAATGGATAGTTCATGGTGAGCAGCAATTTGTAGATTTGTTAATGCATATTTAAAAAAAAGACCTATAATTAAATACCCAAACAAACAGAGAATAGTGGACAAAATATGTTGCTTTTATAGTGCAAAAGCATTATGCATAGTGTTACCTGTGTCAACTGGTCCACGGATGCCACCTGGGGTGGCTCTACTAAGGTTTCTTCGTATTGTTCAAGTGCTGTTAGTTTATCAAGCAATTTTTCTAATGTAGTTGACATTTCCACTCTCACTGAAGTCATATGATCTGCTGCACATCTATATATAAGTGTTTTAATCATTATCATTCGCATTTGCATTCAATATTTTACATAGAACAACTAATTTATAGTGAAAAATGCCTAATTTACCTCTGGGTTATACTGCGGACAAGAGCCATGACCCTGTCGTCACGAAAATCGTATGGAAACATACTGGTCCATTGGCTTAAAACCCTTACTAGGGAAATCATATCACTGAGTTCTTTTTCTACTAGATCCTTCACTTCTGTTTTTCCCTACAATTAAGATATAATTATGACATTAAAAAATATACAAGGAGAACACATTTTACTATATTGAGTCTACACTACACTTACGAAGAAGGCCATAAAGCCCTAAGTATTTATTTTGTTACTTACAATTTTCTCATAGCTTTTGAAGTAGCGTTTGCAAAGCTTGTTTAGCAGTTCATCTGGTTTGACGAACAACCGTGAACACAATAGGAATGTAAATGTGAATGCTTTGCTGGCTCCAGGTCGGAGCATATCTACCAGGGCTTCTATAGTGGCACTCACTACCTGACCATCTCTGTACTCAACCTCTGGCTTGTCAGCTGGACAGTTCATATACGGCAGAGCTGTTTGATTGATTGTCTTTACCCCAGAAGGCAGTACTGCTGATAACTAAAATAGGGAAGTAAAATGTTACTGTAAAATCAAACACTTGTTAATTTTCATTCATATGTATAAGAAAGGTTCACGATATACCTGTGGCGTATCTACTTTCTGGGATGGAACAAAGTTGATTCCGCCATTCATTACAATGTGTTTGCATGTATTTTCTGACATAAATTTGTTTCCCCTTACCATTGAGTAGTAATCATCATTCTGAAAAATATTTATAGCTTAACAACAGTAAGTTTCCATTAACGTTCATGGTTGCTTTTAGCCAATTAGAAGAAAACCAGGATTCAAACGGGTCATACTGTTACAAACTGGTAAAGACTAAAATCAATACAAGATTTTATCTGATTCATCATGCTTTTAACATAAAGAAGAAATAATATTTTGGTGGTAAAACAATGAAACAAAAATAACATTAATGGACTTGGAAATAAACTTACATCGTAATAAGAAAGGCCCGTGCCGTGCAGGAGAGATGGGTCTGGTGGTAGCGGAGCAAGATCGGTGGGTGGCGGAGGCAGAGGGGCCGGCTCTGAGGGGGCGGGGGGCACTTTCATATTGCACCCACTACATGAGGCTTCATTCAATTTACTTGCGTAATAATACATAGCCATTCAATTCCTCAATGACAACTAACTCTAAAGGCTTCAAATGAAGCTTCTGGCAGGCTTTATGTTAAGGAACCCATTGAACAATCTGTGAAGTTATAAGGAAAGTTTAGCTTTAGAGATTGATTGTAATTCAAGTGAACTAAAATAATTCTTGGTAATCAAAACAGTTTTGGTCACAACAGTCTAAGTTACATAATGGCTAACTGTAATTTTTTATTTACTATTACTTACTTTATTATTGACTAAATATTATTTTCTTAGAATTATGTGTTATTTACATTCTGTTTAATAGTGCTACACATTGGAGTAAGTCCTACATAGTATAAAGTTATTCTGTAGAATAGTTTATGTAACTTAAACAATACACTGTTGCAGTTACACATTAATTGAACTGCTACATTGTAACTGATCAATAGTCTGATTGTTTTTCAGATATGTTTATAATATCTAAGATTGATTAGACAATTTATTGTAACGAAAAACACTACTTTGACTCACTCCTTCATTTTAGAAATGTCTATATTCGATATATCATTAATTATGTTTGTTTATTGTAAATAATTATGCCTACATATTGTAAATAAAACGTATAGATCAAGTGCTGAATAACAGTGAATAGATACCTACAAATTTTTTGATATTAATTTGCAAGGATGTTCATTCTATATAAATACAATTAGTACAGACTATTAGCGCCTATTATTTTCAAAATACTAGATTTGGTACCTGTACCTGCAATCTGCGTCTTGTATCAAGGCTTCGGTATTTTAATGTTACGAGTCCTTAATGGGATTAAAAGGGAAAATAGAATTTAGTACCTATTAACTACCAAATGGAAACACTATTTGAAAACGTATTACTGTAGTAAGTAAGCATTACTTGCTTTGCTACAATACAGTGGTTGGTTCTTTTTGGCCCTAGTAAAACTTATCGACAAAATTGACAGAAGCGAAAGGAGAAAGTTGCTTTCTAAAAGATTAAATTGTTTGGAAACGTACCTTGTAAGAAGCTTAAACAGTGATTTATGGCCATTTACGGAATTTATTATTAAATAATATTTCATACATAACACAATAAATACTGTTTTAATTAAGTAATCTAAAATAAAAACGCAAAATAGCGCCAATCACACAATCACAATCAAATCAAAGACAATTTTTCAGAGATTTATTATTTCTCGGTCTAGAAATTAAGTACATCTATGGTTCGTTTAGAAAAAGCTTTGGGTTTATTTTGTTGTAATGGATAAATGGTATCATGGCCACAGGTGGTAGGTATCTAGTAATCTGTGATCTTGGCAAAAAAAATAATTATCAATATGATGAGCTACTAAAACTGACACACACACACCACACACACCTTAACAAATTTTCAGCGGGAAGTTTAAATTTATTGACAGTTGGCACTGCACCAGAACAGTTGGTGCCCTGGTTGCTTGTTCCAATTAAATGTGAAAACTGGTGCAGCCCTATACTCAATTGGTCTAAGGTTGCGGCATGCGGCGGTGGATTTTTATCTAAACTATGGTAAGGTTGTCTTTTATTTTTTCAATGGGGCTGGCAGGTGAAGGCTGATCTGAGATGGACTCTTACTACGGGGCACCGGTGTGGGCGCGATCTTGAGGCGGCGACCAGCCCGTCGGTTGAACGCATCCCAAAGGGTCATGGCCTTCAGGCTGGTCCAGGGTTACCGCATGGTCTCTGGAGAGGCGGCGAGCCTCCTTGCCGGATTGCCGTCATGGGATCTGGAGGCAAAAGTCCTCGCGCACATATGGGAGTGGCGCGAGGAGGCGAAACTCCACTGTTGCGAGAAATCACGGAACAACGGACAGAGCTCCGGCGGTATCTTATGGCGACATGGAGTGCGATTGTCGCAACCCAGCGCTGGGCACGCTACAATTGTGGCGATAAGTCCCCTCTTTGAAGAGTGGCTAGAGAGGTGCCACGGCGTCCTCACCTTCCGGCTGACGCAGGTCCTCACCGGACACGGTAGTTTCGGGAGGTTCCTGTTCAGGATAAAGCGGGACAAAACCCGGGTGTTACCACTGTGTGGATCACCCGGAGGACACGGTAGAGCATACGGTGAAGGTCTGCCCGGTTGGGGCGGAGCACCACCGTGTTCATGCGGAGGTGATCGGCGGCGGCGATCTCTCGCGTCCGGCCCTGGTTTAGGCCATAGTTCGGAGCGAGAGTGCATGGGAGGTCGTCACCTCCCATGCACCGTCCCTAGTCGCTGCAGGAGACGCCTTGGGCGTCGGGAATCGCAGGCCGATTCCCGGCCACCGTAGGCGCAGGCTTACGGTGGACAGTGAGCAATGGGTAGCTTGCCGTCCGATAAGGTCCAGGCCCGGGTTGACGGCGCGTTGTGTTCCACACGCGCCTTAAAGATATGTCAGCACAAAGGCACCAGGGTTGCGGGTGTGTCCGAAAGACATTCCGTGGTACTGGCACACAGGCAACTGAAGGAACACGGGTGGGTTTTAGTCAGTAAAAGTCTGACACCGCTCCGCCCAGAGCGGGAAAAGTTATTTGATAATTTCCCACGCAATAAAAAAGGTACACCGAATGTCCTTAGTAGGTAGTGTAGGTACCTATATCTCTGACGCCTGTTTATATACCCGAAAGGTAGCTGGTAAATTCTTCTCAGCGTATCGATGGCAAACAGTTCATTTAGGTTTGGCAGGGTTTGGCATAAGAGTTTGGCTTAAAATTCAGCGTCATAAGTCATTTCACAGATAAAGTACCTCTGATTTTGCATCACTGTCAAAATCGTAGTGATCTTTAGAATAGTTATAATAAATGTTGCTTTTGGGTTTCTGTGCCACTATTACAGAAACCGGGACAACATAGATTTGTAGATAGAATTTGTACTAATCAAAATCAGTTAGATGTGCTATTCTCTGTCAATGGTTATAAGACGGGTCCGCTGCGCCATAACTGCTTAACAACTTCAAAAAAAGGAAGAGGTTCTCATCACCCATTTATCTTTGATGCTCTAACCGCCAGTTGCATGTAAGCAGCGGCGGCCATAACCATTGCGAGGCTCCGGGCGGCAGATCTTTGCGAGGCCCTTGTCCTTAGCGTAAAGTATGTGAATTGAAAGTAGGTATTTCTGATGATTGATGAGTAATTAAATTTATAAATATATCATGTGACCACGACATGCAAAAAAAATGATAATGCAGGGGCGAGCGCAGCGAGCTCGAAAATTGTAGCACCCCGGTTTCTAAAGGTTAGGTTTTCTTTTGACTATTCATACAGAAATAGGAGATACCTAAGTAAAAGCGAGCGGAGCGGGTTCGAAATGTTTTTCATCCCGCGGTCTTGGACAGGTAAACACTTCTCTAAGCCATTTGTATAGAAATGGATTATGTGTCAACATAATAATATGCAGATAAATCGAGAAGAGATTGAAGAATGCAAGAGCAAGCGAAGCGAGCTTGAAAATTTTAGCACCCTACCTTTATATTTTGCATACGTATAGGGCCTCCAACTACAAACTGTCTTTTACTTGCTGATCATATTTTAGCCTAGTTTAGTATTTCATTAAAAGTACTTCTCGAGATTCGGGCCCCCCAGGACCGGGGGCCTCGCGGGTCACCTCTGCCGCTTCCCTAAGTCCGCCAGTAGGTATTGTATATTACAAGATTGTCACTGGCAATAGTTCTCAGGACTACTCCAATAGTGGGGCAAATTTCAGTAAAAAAAAATATATTATATATTTGCTGTCTCGCACCTATACACATGGATAAACATATACATTTCCTCTCCCTAATGGTCAAATCTGTGATTAGTTTTTATATCGTAAATATTATTTTTTGTAAGCACCAAACATATTTTATTGTTTTAACTACAAGGATAAAATAAAGTTTGAAATGTCAACATTTTCTATTCGGGTTGTTGTGCGAGGCCCTGGGCGGTTGCCCTGCTCGCAACCCCCTAAGGCCGCCACTGCACGTAAGTCCATTAAATTTAATTCCCCATTAAATTTAATTCCCCATTAAAAGTAATGCTGTCACTTTCTGATACGTTCCGTTAGATAAGGACAGCATTACTTAGCGAACAAATAATTTCCTATACATTGCAAGCCTAAATGTCAGAACCTTACTTCAAGACAACAGAATCACAGAACTAAGTAATGCACTCAAAGGAATTAAATGGGACATTATTGGCCTAAGCGAAGTTAGAAGAAAGGCTGAATTAATAGACGAGCACAACCATTTTATTTTACGAGTATACCACTCACCGAGTAGCAACAGTAGAAACGGCGTTGGATTTTTGATTAAAAAATCACTGAAAAACAACATTTTAATGGGGATTTAAATTTAATGGACTTACGTGCAACTGGCGGTAAGCCAGACGTATTATAATACGTCAACCGATTTCACTTATTTTTTTGTTATTGGATTGGGGTAGGTATGTATGTACCTACCTCTTTGAGTATTTAATATGCTCTACCTACCTAAGTGGTGGTCCCTTTGGTCAAGTTTGCATGAGTGGTTTTTGAGTTAGCTTCAATAATACTTATCTGTATTTTATTTACTTACAGCCGCACTCAGAAAGGTCCATTAAATTAGTCCTAATTACTACTTAACTAATTAGCATTAAATCCGTTAATGAACGGTACATCCCAGAGACATAATGTAAAGGTTCATTAGTTAGTGACAGTTTTAAGTATCCGTAGGGCGAAGCATCATCAAATTATCTTATCGATTGCATATCGACAAACCCTTGGTGTAGCCACATTTAAAAAGTGTTGATATTAAATAACAAAAAAGTATATTTAAACACGTTGCAAACTATTATTCATAGTAATTTATATGACAATCAGTTATTTTACTGTAAGTATTTACTAAAATGCAAAGTGAAACAGCTGTTTTCATTTAAATAAAATCAAGCTAATGCTACTTTTTTTCTATGGCATCACTGCTACTAACTGATAATGTCAAATCAAGAATAATAGCTGATGTTTCATTTACGTATTTTGTTTGTGTTATTTGTTTTTCTTCTGCCATAGTCCACAAACTCAATAAAGTCTGCCAAATTAGACATTATTGCTTTTAATTATACGCGAAAGCGTATTCACTGGTAAAAATAAAAATTTAACCCCAAATGTCAAAATCAATCGTTTAACGTAAATGTCAAAATCAATCATTAAAAAGTTAAGTAAAGGTTTTGCTGTACTTAACTTTAATTATCATTAAGGGACGCTAATGAACCGTTAACTGACTCTGAGGGCTAAGTTTTTAATTTTTTACTAAGGAACCCCTTATGTAACCATTAGTTAGACGTCTCTGAGTGTGGCAGTTAGTCTCAAGTTGATAATTTTATAATACTAGGTAGGTACTTGCTGTGTAAATTAAATGCATAGCAAGAATTTGTGTGGGATACCACAAGACCAAAACTATAAATTGAAAAATAATTATCACGTTTTGTACAATTATTAACAAAAACAACAAACGACTTAAAAAAACATTACAATGTGAAAAATAATATTACTTAAACTGGGTACCTAGCAATAATTTAATAAAACAAAACAATCAACGTTATTTTGCACTTTGTAGTATATTTTTGGAAGTCGGTTGTTTCTTTGTAAAATAGTACTTACATAACGATACACGTGACTTAACCTACGGCACGGTGAAAAAATGGACTACTTAAGTCACGGCGAAGCGTGACTTAAGTGTGAATTTAGGTCACACAGTGCTATAAGTTTTTAAGTAGGTAAATACGAACCCGCAAAGCCATACCCCATACATAGCCCTGCATAGCCTATAGTCGCACACGAGTAGCCACCTATGACTCTCGAAGTTAAATTACGGACCCTGGCTTTGCTATGCCCACAGTTGTTACTATACCTACCTACATTATGAATTTATGACCCATCGCATGGCCGTTATTTGCGCTTTACGCGCAAACAGTCAAATTGAGCAAAAATTATTCCTGCCTGGGAAATGACTTTTATTTTTGGTGTTGTTATATCATTTAACACTCTTGTTATCGTGAAAAAAAGTTTTCAAAAGTTGGAACTTTGACCTTCAATATCTCCCCCAAAAGGTTCCCACAGGACAACTGTTTAGTAAGGAGATTCGTCAAATGGTCCACAAATTATGAATTGATATTAAGTGTTATGTCAAAATATAGCAGCTGTCAAACATATGAATTGCGGGCTATGAATTGTACGCAGATCATATTATTATGAATTGTCAGTTTGTAACTATTTTACGAATTTTAGTAAGATTCATAATATTATCATATTATGAATGCAAAAGCGTCCATTTTAGGTGATCTGAAATACAGGCCTAGAGCTTAGTGTAGGCACCAGTCTCTCACAATATTAAAATGTTGTCTGGCTCTGATATCATGTAATACTTATGTATTTTGTGATATTGTTGTGAGAAAATAAATCTTATCTTATTTTATCACTAGCTTTTGCCCGCGGCTTCGCCCGCGTGAATGTCGAAAAATATCCGACGGGAACGTACTACCGGGATCAAAAAGTAACCTATAGGTTAATCCAGGTTATAAACTATCTCTGTGCAAAATATCATCCAAATCCGGTCAGCCGTTGTGAGCAAACCGGAACATACATCCAAACAAACTGACTAAAATTCTAAAAAACATATTTTCGGCATCAGACTCGAATATTCAATGTAAGGATTGACTTCGTTACTATTTTATTTTACTTCGTCCGCGTAGAGTATAAATTCTTTTTTTCTAGATCATTATGAATTATTATAACAATAACAATATAGAGCTTTGTTCATGGCTATGTCCTCCACTACGTGCGATATTTGAAGAATACTGTAAAGAAATATCTAAGTACTGTAAATGTTCAGTACCTACCTAAATACCGTCCTTCACAGTATTTCTTTATATACAATGTTTTTCACTAATTCGGAAGCAGGCACTAAAATAACCAGGCTAGTTGGAGAGCTTACACGTGAGCAAACCACATAAAACTGGCCGTGGGAGAAACCGAATTTCAGAGTTTGTCCCTATGACCTATTAATAGTCATCGCGAAAAAAACCTTGATTGGGACTGCAATCTTATAAATTCAAACGGAAGGTCATTTGGTATCAATGGTATACGCCTCACGAAAACTGTTTAAAAAACCTCAATAACATTGCGCCGGAGAGCTGTTACTTGGAATCTAGTTCCATCGCACAATTTTGGAGGCCGTATATTTCGTAGCAACATGACAGGGGCACCTACACGCAACATAAGTGTGTGACACGGAAGACCCGGCGGATTAAGAGAGTTTAAAAATTATACAGGATAATTAACCGACTCGTCCATATCGACCATGGTGTCAACAGAATTATAAATTATTTCTTCACCTGAATGTATTTATCAACATTTCTTTAATCGCAGCGGCTTGGTCGTTTTTGGGAGTCAAAATAGCTCTCTCGCATAACCACTACATCGGTTTGTCTTTAATATTTTTAACACCAGGATAAATCATCTCATCAATCATCAGGATAAATTTTATCTATATGTACCACAACTGTTGATACCTCAGTACATCATTAATTTGGTATTTGTATCAACCCATCTATTTGTGGAAAGTTTCCGTTTCCGATTTGAAGAAGAAGATCTGAAAATCTGCCGGCAGAAACTTCACCTCTAAGATGTACTCACATGTTTCGAGTAAGTTTTAGCACTTTAATTGAAGGCCATAAAAAGATCTCTTTATGCATGCTTTGATCTCATCTCCGGTAAAGTCTGGCGAAAATCTCCTGCCAGCAACAACGTCATACCACCCATTATGTTTTTATTATTTCGTACGTCCTGAAAACTCCTAATCAAGGCTTTGACTCCTCTTTTGTGCGCCATCGTTATTTCGTCCCATGCTATTAGTTTAGTATTTTTAAGCACTTCGGCAAGATTGCTTTGCTTTGGTATATTGCATAAGGGTGTCTCTACATTTGTATGGTTTAGAGGTAGTTTTAAGGCAGCGTGTGCAGTTCTACCTCCTTCTAATAATATAGCAGCAATCCCGGACGATGCTACAGCTAAAGCTATGTCTCGAGTGCTTCTTACTTTTGCCAAGAGCAAGTTTATAAGATAAGTCATATGTGCCACCAGGGGCGTTCAGAGATACATTTTGTCCTTCATTTACTTCTACCCTTTTCATGACTATTGGTCATACTCATATACAGACTTTTGCTGGGCGGTCAATGATTGTGAATTATTATTAACAAAACTTTCCAAAGCTTCTGTATCAAAATTAGTTTCTCTCATTACCGGCAACTTGTGGCTTCGTTGGTTTTGGCAAACCGTACATATCTGTCGATATTCCACCTAACGTTAGCACTGCTTCTTCAATTTCAGATAGACATTCATTTAAAATTTGGTCTTTGAAATTCTTTACATTGTCTCCGATCTCTTTTTGCAGCCTGTGCTTAAAATCTTCAGACAAGTAGTCTTTGAAGTGTTCTCGAAGTGCTATTGGGTCTTCTAATATTTGACAATAGACTAACATAATTGTGAACAGTTCTCGCATTTTTGCTGGTGACTGATAAAGCGCTGCCTCTTCCAACGTCACATGCCAGTGTAGGCCATCTTCAGGCAAACCTAACATTTTGCAAGCAGCTTGGAAAGTAGGCTGCAACACACCATTCATAGTTTTTAGTGCTTCAAATGAAGTTGGGCCCCGCACTTCATGTAGCAGTAAACGCAGATGATAGCACTCCGTATTGTTAGGGTGAACAGTATAGACTCTACCTAAGGCGTGTTCCTTCATAACACCAGGCCAACTATCAACTGTTACTCCTCTTTTTCGTCTTACGAAATTACTCTTATTCCATATGTAATATGGAACCTCAGAGTAAAGTAGAATTTTAGCAAAGTTCTCTTATTGACATAGTTCGAAAATGCTAAAAGCGTCGTTTTTGGTGGATTAGCTATTTTGTCAGCGACATTATTTGAGTTGAAGTAAACTCCCTGACCGTTTCCCAAATGAATTGCTAAATGAACAACTGTTGGGAAACGCTCATATAGGTATGGAAAAGAAAACCCAAGAATTCGCCACACTGCTTCTGAGCTACTAATGTACCTTCCGCTCTCATATATCTTCACCTCATCCTTTTCGTTTTCTAGTGCAAATGTAGCCTGGTCCGATCTTTTAATAACATACTTGCATACATACTTTATTGATTTCACAGAGTTGCAATACGCAACGTATAAATGTGCATTAAAAGTTTTTAATAGTACAGGGTAAAAAGGAACTACCCAACGGTTATCTGGATCTAAACCATGAATATTAACGGTAAAACCACCTTCGCTAGGGGATCGTCTCCGATACTGTGGATAGCCATCATCACCTGTTTGTGTTTCCCTCAATAGAGGTCGGGGATATCTTTTAGCACAGGCGTTGTCCTTCATACAAGATGATTTATGATTAAAGTGAAGCTTTCAAGGGCCATGAATCATGTTCGATTTGACTATTTCGTGAAGTTTTGGGTCAAGTTCAGGGTCAGGTATTCCAGCGCAGATTACTTTGTCGATAGAGTCTGGCGTTATTTATGCTACTTTTCAGCTATAGAAGAATGTGGACATGTCAGTGTGGAAGTCCACGTGTTTCCCACTCAACCGAATACATATAGCAACGAATTTCTCCGAATATTTGTCCTTTAATCAATATATTAATCAGTTTTTTTTTACTTATATATGAAACTCTCCAGCAATTAAATTGTGACGATCACAAGACTTTTGTCCAGGAAGTAAAACTTTGGAGATGTCCTTCCAGCGAGGATAGCATGTAAATGTCACAAAAAGGTCAGGGGCGACCGTAGTTGCGTACATATGTCATCGCATCCTGGGTACGCTCGTGCATAAACCTCGGACCACCAGTAAAAGAGGACGATACTACTACCATTTGCCCCAATTAATTGGCATCAGTATCTTGTCGTCTTACTGCATCCTTAAGATGTATGTAATTATCTGCACTAACTTTGCCTGATTATGTCGTATATAATTGAGTCTCTCAGTTTCAATTTTAGCGTATTGATCCACTAAATACTGACTAAAAAGAGCGATAAATCGCAGAGGAGAATGTTATCTTCAACGTGTCTTATTATTATACGGAAGGAATAGAAACTGGCTGCCGAAACCATTTTTTTAGAGCAAATTTTCTTATGGGATCGTGTTGAGGCAAATTGACAGAATAACCATCGTCGCCATAACAAAATATTATGGGATATTGAGAGACATCGTATGACCGATGCAGCTCACTTATCCGACGTAAAGAAGTACTACGGCTTTCCAATATAATGTCCCGTTTCTCAAATTGCTGATCAATCGTCACCAAACCAACTACGTTGGTCGTTGGGGCGTTAAAACGTCCTCTATGACCTTCAAGTGGTTTATTTTCGGCTTGAATAACTACTTTAAACGATTCACAGGTGGGGGGAATTTTATTTTTACTTGAATAAAAAATTTAGCGAATGAATAACTTCAATACAAAACTTCATCCCCCTTTTCACACCCTTGTGGGTTGAAAATAAAAAAAAACAACGATTTACGTTGTGTTAGTTTGCAACCATAAGCCGAAAAATTTGTGATTTTAAATTAAAAAAACCGGCCAAGTGCGTGTCGGACCACGCACAATGAAGGGTTCCGTAGTTGAAACGAATTTATCCCAAAAACAAACTTAATATTGTAGTTGAAAAACATGTTCTTCCATACATCTATATAAGCCACAGTCAATTTTACAACTGAAAATGTAAGTTTGTAATCTCAGTTTTTTTATGTGATAAAACTACAAATCAACGATTTTCGGATTTTTTCCTTTACTTGTGCTATGAGACCTTGATTCATACCAATTTTCATAATTCTAGGTCAACGGGAAGTACCCTATAGGTTTTGATTTATTTGCCAGTATCAAAATATGTCGCATAAATCGCCGTATTTTTTTAAAGCGTTGACTTAGAAGCTACAGCTCCAAGGTACCATTGCCGTACGTATTTGATATTAATTTTAACTTGATACCTCCACGCATTCCTGAGAAAAAGGGTCATGACAGACTGACAGACAGACAGATGGAAAACGATGTGATCCTATAAGGGTTCATTTTTTTTCTTTTGAGGTACGGAACCCTAAAACTAAAAAAAAATAAAAACAAACATCCCCTTTTCAGCCCTTAAGGGTTGAAATTTTAACAACACCGTTGCGTTAGCTGCCAAACATATTAACACCACAATTTAGTGATTTTTACTTCGAAAATTAAGGACTTTCATATACAACTTCATCCCCCTTTTTAATCCTTCGGGGGTGGAATTATCAAAAACGCTGAGACACGTGTAAATTAATTTTCAATCGTGAGCCTAAACACAAAATTTGAAGGTCCTAACTTCAAAACTGACGGACTTTCATACAAATTTCCATCCCCCGTTTCACCCTTTTAGAGGGTGAATTTTGAAAAATCCTTTCTTAGTGCACCTTTAGGCGTCATAAGGAATCTACGTGCCAAATTTGGAATCTCTATACCCAGCGGTTTGGGCTGTGCGTTGATATGTCAGTCAGTCAGTCAGTTTCTTCTTTTATATAGATAGAAGATAGAGTGTCGCCATGTCTGTCTGTCCCCGGCTTAGCTCAGAGACACTTAGTAGGTACTAGAAAGCTGTAATTTGGCATGGGTATACCTACATTGGCATTAATCACGCCGACGAAGTAGTAAAATATAATTTTGAAAATATATATTTTTTCCCATGCACGTAAAGTAGGGGTGATATTCTTTTTTCGTCTATCCCATGGTGTGGAGTAACTTTGGACAGGCCATTCAAAAATATTGCGGGTCTGTGCAAACCATTTTTCGATTCAGGGATCCGTTTACGTAATGTTTAAATTGTTTATTTTCAAACTTACAATTAGTTACATTTTTCCTTTTAGGAATATCTTTTTAAGCAAAGTAAATGCTTGTGTTAGGACATTCGAAAGAAGACAAAGAGTCAAGTGTGAATCCCCCCGCTAGCTAAATGGTTGTTTTTGGATATATGAAAAAAATCATGGCAGTAGTTTAAATAACAAAATTAAAAGGAAAACTATCACAGCTAAGTAGGTTTTACAAGTTAACGAGTAATAGTCGACCAACTTACATTTGCAGTTGGATAATTGACCGTGACGTATATCGATGTAGGGGAGGACATGTTTTTCAACTACAATGCTAAGTTTATTTTGGGATAAATTCATACCAACTACGGAACCCTTCATTGTGCGTGGTCCGACACGCACATGACCGGTTTTTTTGCATTTCTAATTCTGTACCCTAATTGCGTAACACAGTTTGAATCGGAATCGGAACGATTTTGAAGTATATTGCTAATTCATTGCGTCATAGGTTAGAAAACATTGTCTGCTCAACAACGTAAATAACGCAATGAATGTTGTTGAACTGTCAAATTGAAACCGATTCCTACTGATAGTGTGTTACGCAATTAGCCCTCTGGTTTCCATGGAAATAACGAAATTGTTGAGTTGTTGACGACTGTCATCATCGATTGACTCACAATCTCGGTAGAAGAGTAGTATTATATTCTTTGCTAACAAATAGTTGTGAGTTGTTGAGACCTTATCATTTCCATGTATGTACGAAACGGTGTATATTTTCGACAAAGATGGAGAAACGTTTATGTCGCAGAACAGTCTCTACGACATTGCCAGCAATAGAGATATTACAGAAAAATATCAAGACAGTACCAACATACTACGCTAGGTAAGTAACTATAAATTATTATGACTATTTATCTAAAGATATACCATATTTTATCATACTCAGTGAGTAGACGCAATCGTGCATGAGGTGCTGAAGTGGTAAATGTAAATGTTCTGGTTCCCTGGGGCCCAAGTCTGCTATGTTTATCAATTCAGTCATTCCAACACGATCCCATTGTCATGCCTTTGTCATTTTGCTAAAAGTTCGTAATCTGGTAAATTCATAATGGTCGATCATTGGTCGGTCAATGTTCTCGTAGCATAATTATGGCATATATATTATAACGGCATTGTCGTATTGCCATTATTATAAAACCCATTAGTAGAAATGTCATTCATTTGTCATTATGTACAAGATTACCAAAATATGCAATTTCTTTCAATGTAGTGTCAGTGGCCGACCGTTGGAAAATCATAATGACGCCATTATAATAGTAGATTACCAAACTTGTCAAAATCAACAATTATGAAATCAATGATCGACCATTGTAATAGCAGACTTGAGGCCCTGGTCAAACGAATAATAAGTCGGAAGTACCTACCTATGTATTTCAACTGAGCCTGTCGTAGTCCACTGCTGGACAGCTCAAGCTACGCCTCAACACCAGGATCTGCGCCTTCCGCATCCAGCCTGTACCAGCCATCTTTTTAAGGTCGTCGGTCCACCTAGCTGGAAGACGTCCTACACTACGCTTGCCGATTCGCGTTCTCCACTCTAGGACTTGTCCTGCTCCACCCGCTATCGGTCCTTCGACAAACATGGTCGCCCCCACTGTTACTAAGGCTTGTGAACCCTGCAAGCTATGTCGCATGTCGGTGACTCCCCCCGGTTCTTTTCCGAATAATCTCATTTCAGATCTGGATATTGAGTCCCTCAGGGATTTAAATATGTGGATCAGCCGCCTCGTTCTGGAGGTTACAACTTCTATCTATGTGCTCACTCAAATATATAACGTGTTCTGTACGGTTAAGTGCCTGGCATGTCAGCTAATTTCATAGTATCATGTCTTACGGTATTTTACTATGGGGACGGGCTGCATATATCGAGTCTATTTTTATTATTCAGAAAAGAGCCATCAGAGCAATAAGTATATAGCCTCCGCAGGCGCGATTCTCTAAGGGAACTGTTTAAAGATATTAACATCATGACGGTACCTTGTAAATATATCTATGTAAACATCATGTACGTAAGGAAAAATCTAAATCTTTTCAATTTAAGAGGTGAAAGACACAATTATGGGACTAGAGATAGGATATCCTTCATGGGGTACTGTTTAAATGTTACAATAAAATTCCTCCCCACATCGTCCAATTAAATGAAACGAAATTTAAATCTTGTATAAAACGCACACTATGTAGCCAAGCATATTATAAGTTGGGGGATCACATTGCTGACAAAAATGCTTGGCTTAACACTGGTCCTGTTCCACAAGGGCGCATAAACTAATTGATTAGCATTCGAAAATGTGGTTGGAGCTGCTGAAGATTGTAAATACTATGTTTATATTGTATAAATTCAATCTCTTAGTATTGTATAATTACATAGAACATGTGTGAGCACTATGTACCTACCATTTACTAAGTACGTCTTTCATTGTCTTGAATGAGCCTTGGCGGTTGAGTGTGTCATGCTCACTCAAATGTCTCGCTGATGGTGGCGGGGTTGAGCTAAATGGTGCTGATCCATGCATCATGTTCGTGAACGGGCGCCGTCAGTGGGGACTGATCATTTCTTGGCTGCCACGGCTTATTTTAACTGTTTTTTTTTTAATGGGTTTATCTTTTTATTACGGACGCTTTTAACGTGCACGTCTTTCTACATTGTCCTCACATGTATAATTTCAACATAAATGATGTAACTAATACTTTGTAACAATATTTTGATTACAAGAGTGTCCGTGGAGTTTCTTGCCCGTTCTTCTCCATACCATAGGAACCTACTACGCTTTGGAATTGGCAACTAGCTTCATCTCTCTGACTGACCGACCCCTTGACAATTCAAAATTGCCCGTAATTGGTTTATTTGAAATAAATGCTTTGAGTTGAGTTGAGTTGTGCAGTTATCCTGTGAACGGCAGATATGAGCTCGAATAGAGAAATAATGAGGTGGTTTTTTAACTTTGGTGGTGAAAAGGGCACATAGTTCGTTTTAGATAGATTAAGCGTTAACAGATCTTTTCTGAGCCAGTTCATGACCTGAGATAGAGACCGTTTTGCTCTTTCCTTGACGGTGTGCCAGTTCGTATCCCAGACGAAGATATCAGTGTCATCTGCATAGATGCATAGTTTGGTGTATGGGAGCGACATTGAGCAGATGTCATTTATATATAGCAGAAAGAGATCAGTAGGGCCCAGGATGGTCTCCTTTGCGGAACGCCATAAGAGACTATTTTCGTCACTGATATGATCATCTGTTTTTACTCTTTGCTTTCTGTTATTAAGTTAATCTCTAAAGATATTATGAGCGACACCTCGTATTCCGAGCTTTTCATATTTTTCTAAGAGAATGGGGACAGAGACCGTGTCCAATGCCTTGGATAGGTCAATACATATCTCCAACTTCCTAACTCCGGGCTGCTACTGAGAAATTACAAATGAAAATCCAAAACTGCCCAAAGCTATGCCGGTTTATGCCGTCGGTTTTGCGACTCATCTCTCTCCGGTCTTGTTTGATGACTCTAAAAGCCGAATTACTTTAACTGTATCTTAATAAATTTCAGAAAACCGCGGGAGATTCCTTTTCATATACCGCACAAAAAATTGCTGGAAAAAATTGAATATGTGAAAACGGACCCTGAACCTGTGGTATACACATTTAATTATATGAAGCAAGTTTAATCCCTTAGATATTTTTTTGGGTAGTACCTACAAATCTACAATTTAAATATAACGTAACCTAGCCATGGTCGAAGGTCGAAAGAGCTTAGACTACTAACTTGTTATTTACAGACGGGATTTACGGCCGCGCAGGAGGAAAGGTTCAGAAAAGAAAGAAAACCAGGGCAACTAGAACCTATAGAAGAACCGGGTACGTCGCACCCAATAAGATATAAGAATACAAAAATCTCTTTTTGAAGTATTTCATAACATAACATCACGCCTGTAATTCCCGAAGGATTAGGCAGAGGTGTACCCCCACATTTCGCCAGTTATGTTTAAAGTCCCATGTAATAAATGGGGGGCGAGTCTATTGGCATCAACCGGGCACAAATCCAGACTCGGGCTGCTACTGAGAAATTCCTAATGGAAAAATCCCAATAACACTTTGCCCGACCTGGGAATCGAACCCAGGACCTCATGCTCAGCAGTAAGCGCTTGCGACCACTAGACCAACGGGGCAGTTTTTTGGGGTCATCAGCCGCTGTGTAGTTGAAATATCTATTTAATAAAAACAGTTTTCTTTTTGTGTAAACTTCACAGACGTGGTGGTTATCGATGGTATGGTATGGTATTCTTTTATATCGTATATCTAAACACGATAAAACAAAAACAAAGCAGATTTGTCAACTCTTAATTCAAGTAACAAAACTACCAGAGATGGTTGACCCCATAAAAAAAGATCAAATCTTTTTAATTTTTATTTTGTCGGGTTTTGATATCGCTACTCATCACGTTCTGAGCTGAGGTGTTTTGCTAGCTAATTTAAGAGGGGGCTCCCCCCTATTTTTATGTTAATTAACTTTCCGAGGCACGGAGGGGTCATGCTATGTTCAGCTGATCACCCCTCCACGGACCAACCACGGCAAGCGTAGCCTTTTTTTTTTTTAGATTCCGGGGTGGAAAATCCTCATGGATAAAAACCACCCCAGTGTTCCGTTCCCACACTTGCACCCCCCATCTTGGGATCTAGTGCGACTTCCGCGATCCCCCGGATGTCAACCTCAAGTCTGGGGTGTAATAAAGTTTAATTATTTGTTTCATTTAGTTATTATTAAAAAGAAAAAGAAAATTGTGGTTCAAGAGGCCCAAGACGGCTTAGATAAGTATGTAACCACAGACCCTCTGAAGGTGAAGCCACCGGTGATGTCGCAGACAGACGTGATCAACCATGTGAGAAGTAACCCATCAGTCGGCTTCCTCTACATGGTTTACGCTGTCCATCCTCAAAACGTTTATTTTACTCCATATTACCTCAAGTGAGTATACCGCTACCTTCTTACTAATAATAAGACTACCAGCCTATTTTTGTCCTACTGAGTGGTGATCACGAAGATCAGAAGGCACGAGCATTGTGCCTTCTCTGTAAGAGAAGAGGCCTTTGCCTTACTATTTGAAAACTTGTGAAGATGTTTGCTACTCAATCAAGTAAACGGATTTCCGTTTTTTCCCGGTAATGCGTTACCGTAGGATATTTTTTGTAAATGATAATATTTTTGTCCTCCAACCGGGCGAAGCATATCATATAAGGTGAATAACAACAATCATCTTCGGTTCGGTATGAGATACCTAGGCCGGACCTATACGAGTACATACGGAATTTCGTTTCGAAATATTGATTCGGAATTTCGAAGGCAGCAAATCCATAGAATTTTCTCCGATTTAAAATTCCGCATGGTAGTCTGTGCGTTCGGCCAGTAACGGCGAAGTTTTTTCTTTTTTGGGGTTCCGTACCTCAAAAGGAAAAACGGAACCCTTATAGGATCACTTCGTTGTCCGTCTGTCTATCTGTCCGTCTGTCTGTCTGTCTGTCAGTCTCACAAGACCCTTTTTCTCAGGAACGCGTGGAGGTATCAAGTTGAAATTAATAGTCTTACAAACAAAACAAATCAAAAGTCTACGATCCCTTGGAGCTGAAAAAAAACAAGCTTCTAAGTCAACACAATAAAAAAAATCGGCGGTTCATGCGACATATTCTGATACTCGCAAATAAATCAAAACCTCTATAGGGTACTTCCCGTTGACCTAGAATCATGAAATTTGGCAAGAAGCAAGGTACTACGGACCCCTTCATTGTGCGTGGTTCGACACGCAGTTGGCTGGTTTTTTAATTAAGTATTTCTAACTATTCGTTTCAACTGAATTAGGATTAAAGTAAGTAATTATTGTAAGTAAATCAGAAAGTAACTTGTTGTCAACGCCACCTGCCGCCAAACATAAAATATACAAACATATTATTTTGATCAATTTCTGTAAGTTCCTGACTCCCAAAGCAGATTACGAGTAATTGACAACCTAGAAAATATAGCGGTTATAAAAATATAACAATCTTTACTGAAAATTCATTTTTGACTACCTAGGCAATCGTTCATTGACACACACCTTTAGTATATTTTTATTTGGTTTATTGATGTGGTTGTATGAATTTTAAGTTCAGGGGTAACCGAAGTAACAATTTATAATTATGTTATGATCCAACACACGCGCCACCATCAGCGAGACATCAGTGAGCATGACATACTCTCAACTGCCAAGCTTTTTTAAGTCAACATAGGTACATCATAACATAATAAACGGCTCCATGGTAATCACAATTACAAAATTGAAAAAATGCTTTTAAATTATACAAAACTAAAACTGGCAATGTATTTCAATGATTAATAAAATTTTACTAGCAAAAGGAAAATCGTTGTTACCGATTGAAGTAGGTATTCAAGAACTAAAACTTGATTAAGTACATAAAAATAAACGATAAGTAGGTAACGTCAAAACAAAAAAAAAACCACGAACCAACCCCGGCAAGCGTAGCTTAACCAGATGGATCGACCCATGCGGCAGTTATTACTTAGCCACGAGCTCCTCAAAAACCTATAAGAAGTCTATGGTCTTAAATAACATGGTAAATCACTCAATATTGTGCGTACAAACTTACATTTGCAGTTGGAATGTTTGGGGGAACATGTTTTTCAACTACAATGTATATGTATATACAAAATGTATATATAAAATGTGTATATAAATTCACTAAAGATAAAAAAAATGGTAGACAACATATTCATTGTACGGAACCCTCACCATGCGAGTTCAACTCGCACTAGACCAGTTTTTTTTTCCTTGTTGGTATTTTACCTACTAATAAATTACTAACCACATAATCTATTTTCCAGAGTCGTACCGTATGACCACATCGACAAACGTAATTTTTTTACAATTAGTCAATGTGGAGTGACACATTATTCTAACGAGATGGTCTTCACAAAACTTCCAGCTTGGGAACAGGAGTATAACATATTTGTTAAACTTACAGATGTAAGAACATTCAAATTGGTTTTTATTCATAATCATTTCTTTATTTTGTTATTGCCCTAAACACATTAACTATTATCTAAGAAGTGCTACACATACAATTTTGTTCGGGTCTGCATGATTCGGAACAGCGGGCAGCAAAAACTATTTACTATTAATGTAATAACTATACATAGTTACTAATCTACAATATGTAACAAAAACCCTGTTGTTCCTTCTACCTACGTTTTAAGAATCGGTATACATACGTAATAAAGCAAGTCATTTATAAAAAACTGTTCAACAAAAATAATTAAAATAAATATTTAATTATTAATATTTGAAATGTTTAACTGATTTCTTACCTCTGCAATTCTGCATGAAAGCGATGCCGCGAAATCAGAAAATAGGTAGAACATTCCCGCCACTCTCTTTGATCGGTGCCGCTGCGCCCGTGCACCCGCGCCGCTCTACCTATTTTTCTGCACAAGTTCGCGACCTTGTCAGCTGTTGTTTATCACTGAACACGAATGAATCTTTGAAAATGTTGGTTTACACGGTATTTGCACAAGCACAATTGATAATGTTAAAACTACATTATTTTAACACTTTTACATAAAAAGAAAAAAAAGTCACCGCGTCTGTCACATAAAACCTTATGTAGGTACCTACTTAATTTATTATGATGTCTACTTGACGGCCACGGAGATGCTGTTCAATATGACCACCTTGTACCTCGACACATTTGTTGCAACGCCTAATCATATTTTCACGTACACTTCGCAGAACGGACGTATCGGACTTGATGTGGTCAAATGCTGCTACTATGCGTGAACGCATTTCGACCTCCGTATCACACGATTTTTTGAACACCTGTTGCTTAACAGTGCCCCAGAGGAAAAAATCTAATGGCGTCAGATCAGGTGATCTTGCGGGCCAATTGATGGGTCCACCGCGACCAATCCATCTCTCTCCGTATTCAACATCTAAATAGCTTCTCACAAGGCGGGAGAAGTGTGGCGGCGCGCCGTCATGTTGAAACCACATACGTCGCACGATATGGAGCCCTAATTCCTCAAGTTCATCACTCAGCTGTTCTTGCAGGAAACGAAGATAGTTGGCGCCGCTCATTGTTTGGTCTAAAAAACAAGGTCCAATAATTTTGTCACCAATAATTCCAGCCCAAACATTAATCCTCCACCGATGCTGGAAGTGACTTGGTTTAATAGCATGCGGGTTTGTGATCGACCACACGTGCTCATTGTGCGAATTGAATACACCTGTTCTAACAAATGAGCACTCGTCGGTGAACAGTATCCAATTCAAGAAATCACTATCTTGTTCGATCTTGTCGAGTACCCATCTACTGTATTCTATTCTTGGCTCATAGTCGGAGAGAAGTAGTGATTGGACGCGACGATAGTGAAATGGGTGCTGGCCATCTTCTTTGAGTACTCTCCAAACGCGCATATGGTTTACTCCTAGTTCTCGTCCCACTGAGCGCGTACTTCGCGTTGGATCGTGCTCAAACAAATCCAGGACTTGCTCCTCGATGTCACTGTCTTGAGTCCTCGGCCTGCCTGCGTCAGCTCGATGTTGGTCTCGTCCGTGCACACTGCCGGTATTGTAGGTACGTATGTGCAAACGTTGGAATGCCATCGCCGACGGTAATGGTAGACTCGCAAAACGTTCTTGGTAGAGTCTGCGTGCTTCTGCATAATTGCAGTCACATTTCCCAAGACACATCAACATGTTAAAATATTCTACGTTAGAATAAGACATGGTTAACGTTAACGTAAAAAAACACAAGTCACTCACTCACTACGTAGGTCAAACTCAACAATAACATCCGTTCGGAAGTAAGCTGCGCGGGAGACTAAGGAAGTGATTCGCAGGGCGGCGGGTGGCGGGGTAAAGGGGTAGGTAGGCACGTGGGGTAGTACTGACCCGCGGGGCACGTGCGCCGGCCGCGGTAAGTTTTGGCGGCATCTTCTGTCGCATCAAAGAAAGCCGCCGGCTATTATTAATCACGCTGCGACCCTATGCTGGGTTCTTGGCATCGAATGGTTTAAGAGCCGAAGCAAAAAGAAAAAAGTCAGAAAGAACGCTAAGAGAAAACGAACTAAATGGGCACAGCTATAGGATACATTTTATGTTAAAACAAGAGATTTCATGCGGACGACACGCGGGCAGAACCAATCGTCAGGAAAAAGCCGCTCGGAAAAGTTCGAATTGCACCGAGCCGTCCCGAACATGATTCAGTGTGGGTAGATGCCGAACGGAGTTTGCCCATCGGCACGAGCCGTAATTGCTTCGGGCCGGTTTTGTTAATTCAACAAAAACTGCCGAATCGAATGACCCGAACAAGTTTGTATCACAGCACCCGTATGACTTCTGTGAATTATTAACTTAATTATTGAGTTTCTGCCTTACATTTCCAGATAAAGTTCTTCAAATTATATAGATATTGGAAAGCGTTTTATGTGTGGAAGAAATCTATAATGTTCAGAAAATATACGAAAATTCGTAACAAGGTGGCAAAAAACCTTTTCATTTTGACGCCGATTTTAGGCAAGGCTTTGCTAAGTATACAAGCGATGTGCTGTGAAATGTACACTAAAACATTTGCTGACATAAGCAGAGACATGGATACTGCATTTTTCTACTTCATCGAAGATCAGGTAAAGGAGACCTACGTACAGAATTTCCCTGATTTAAATAGTATTAAGGCAGCTAGGTACCTACTCCCTTCTCTAAAGTAGATAAATATAGATACCGTACAGTAACTAGAACTGTTTATTTGTTTTTGCTACCTACAAATATTTTTTGAATACTTTTACAATGACATGAATATTTACTTTGTAAAGTATTTAATTATTTTAATTATTGTGAATCTGAGGACTATGTGTGTGGTATTGTTTTTTTTTTATTTAGTTTTTGTCATGGTCTGGCAAGCCGAGTACTTTATGTGGCCTACCCAAATATCCATTATTTGGTATTGTTCGTCGAATCGTTGAGCTCCTGAAGTTCTGTGTTGCGCTGCACGATAACTGACAAAAGCTTGCACTGACAGGACAGGTTCATTCAATCTGTGTGGTCCGTTCGTCAAAGGACCATTTCAGACACCAATCTACATGGTCTTCACATGATCTGATCAAGATTCTTTTTTGGGTGGCAAATTATCAAATAACTTTTCCCGCTCTGGGCGGAGCGGGAGGGGCGGTGTCAGACTTATACTGATTAAATCCCACCCGTGTTCCTTCAGTACCCTGTGTGTCAGGGCCACGGTATCCCTTTCAGACAATCTCGCAACCCTGGCAGGCGGTTGGCCCTACAGAACCCAGTCAGTTGGTGCTGACATCTCTTTGAGGCGCGCGTGGAACACAACGCGCTGTCGACCTGGGCCAGCCTTAAAGAACGCGCCCTCACCCGTGCCCCGTAAAGGACCATGGAATGCAAGACCCCCACGTAGACCCTCCGGTAGGAGGTTGGGCAGGAGCCGCTTCAAAGAAGCCCCGGCCCGCAGTCTGGGAGCCAAACATCGAAAATGTTCCACGAAGTTCCACCAGCTGTCAAGGACGAGTCCCTGGCCTCGGCCTTGTGCAAAGCCACCTCGAGTCCCAATTGCCGGATCCTATCAACGATTGTCGCAACCCCACGTGTCGCCAGTTCGGCCACCGCCTGATGCGACCTCCCATGCACCAGGGCTAGCTTGTCGTCAGCGTAGCAAACCACGCTGACGCCACTAGGGAGGTCGGCGCGCAGCACCCAGTCGTACCCAATGTCCCACAAATGTGGCCCCACGACTGATCCCTGTGGGACACCGCAGGACATCTCTCGCCGGTTCCACTCTCCTTGGTATCAAGATAAGTCTGGAAAAAAGGAGTCTGGAGTCTGGTGGTCTTTAAAAGTGACTGTGTCCTCTGAGTTTGTTTCGGCCTTCCTTCTCAGAGTAGTCAGATAGGAAACGCCGACCTCATCAAGTTTTTAAAATATGATTGACGTGTAAAAGGGTTCAGATATAAAATCATTTATCATTTAAGGAACCGAAAAACCGTGAAACCGTATTAAATACGATTGCCAACAATATAATACAAAGAGAAAAAGATTTGTACGAAGAATATCAGCGCAGTCCAGTTACATAGTATGATACATTGTATGGTTACCTAATTCAGTCGAAATGTACATTACATGTATATTTTAGTGAAGGAAGAAACTGAATTCAACCTAAGTCCTAATCAACAAATTATACTACTGAACACAACGTGGAAAAATATTGCTACTTAAAAGAAAATAACAGTAGCCTATCAAAAAATTTAAATAGCCGCCGTATCATGTATTTGATTAATTATTTATAAATTTACAAAAAGCAAAATTTGCCTTTACTAGATTAAATGGTGCTTCAATTGCAAAGCAAATGGCTTTTACAATTTTATGACTCTTTTCTATTTTTTTTATTTGCTATATCTGGCACTACCTTTCGAGTTCACACATAATATTCCTTTACAGTACTTGATCCTTATCACCAACATTATCCCTCAGTTTAAAAATACAGGGCACTTTTTTACAAAAGGGGCTAAGCACGAGAACCGTAGCGAAGCGTTTTGTCGACGGAAGAGTAGACAAACCGTAGCGAAGCGTTTTGTCAAAAATGACTTTTCCGTGTGGGCAGTAGAACATTTTCGGTCGGCAAGCAATTTATATTCTACAGTAGAGTAGAAATAGAAAACGCCATGCTAAGCCTCCAGCACCCTAATTGCGTAACACAGTTTGAATCAGAATCGGAATGATTTTGAAGTATATTGCAAATCCATTGCTTCATATTAAAAAAAATTGTCTGCTCAACAACGTAAATAACGCAATGAATGGTTGAACCGTCAAATTGAAACCGATTCCTAATGATATGTATTACGCAAATAGCCCGCTGTGCGCTGGTTCGATTTCTGGGCCAGGCAGATCCTTTTTCAAAAAGCAAAAATCGAGGTCTTTGTTCCTGTGACCACATTGCTCTACTTTGATGCTACTCATAAATTCACATTTGGCCCTAAAGCCTCATCTCAAAATTCAGCTGTATATACTAATATAACCACCAGATTTAGGATAGGCAATGTGGTGATTAGGGTGAACCCAAAAACAAATTACACCAGTGTGCGTGTGATGTATTTAAACAAAAAAAAGTGTTGTATTATTCATTTCCTCCAAAGAGAACTGATCTCTTTTTTTTTTTGTTGCCGGGGTGGAAAGTCCTCATGGATGTCCTCCGCCCTGGGGTGGGCGGAGGGGTCTGTCAGACTCTTACTGACTAAAAACCACCCCGGTGTTCCCTTCCCACACTTGCACCGGGGATCTTGGGAGCTAGTATTACTTCCGTGATCCCCGGCTAGTGCCGGCCCGCCTCTGCGGGCCACCTCAAGTCTGCGGGGGGGGTGAGGTGTTGGCCCCCCCGCGACGTCTGAAAGGAGCGCGCGTGGAACACTACGTGCCATCACCTCGGGTCCAGTGTGATGGGGGGCGGCGGACGTCCCCGAGTCCGCCATCCCTGGACCCATTTAGGGGGGCCGGAAGAGGGCATTATCTGCCCTCTGCCGACGCCCGGTGCGCCTGCTGCGGGCCGGGTGAGCGGACGAGATCTCCCGCTCCCTTTCCGCAGCCTCCTTCTGCGACACGACTGTTTCGCAGAAGGATACCAGGCCCAGGACTCCTCGCTGCCGGCCATCGACTCGACCACGGCCGGCAGAGACCGGTCACTGCCTACTCCTGAGATGAGGGCACGGCGAAGCTCATCCCAAGCGGCACACTCTGCCAGCGTATCCTCCCGCCGTGTCCTCCCGGCAGTCGACGAAGTGGTGACACCGGGCATCCGGCTCCCTGTTTATGCGACACAGGTACTTCCCGAAGCAACCATGCCCCGAGAGCACCTGCGTCACCCGAAACGACGGGGAGCCGTGCCTCCTCCCGAGCCAGGGCTCCGGCCGGACCGCCTTGAAAAGAGAACTGATCTAATCTAACTAGCCTATACAGTCCTGCAGGGCAAAGGTCTGCTCTCCATTTTCCACACAATTTTGTCTTTCGCTAGTGTCGGTGAGTCCTTTCGGTAGGAGTCAAGGTCGTCCCGCCTTCTCCGTCTCAGCCTGCCGCAAAGGAAGAGAACTAATTTATTGCAAATATGTCGTAAGCTTTCCTTCGAAGTATTTTGCAATTTTGTTAATATATTAATAAAATAATATTCGATTAAAATTTGATTAATAGGTTAAAGAGACACAAGACATTCGTTTACCATTTATCCAAACATAATATTATTTTAGTTTTTAAACATTTTTCCCTTTTATTTATTTTCCTTTTGTACACCTATCTCATAAATATCTTGAGAATGATTTAAATGAGACCACTTACGTCCTTCATGTAAATACATACATGAACATTCTTCTGTTTTACCGTAAACTACGGTCACGCACGGCTCGCATATAATTTTCTTTGTAATTTAATATTTAAAAAAATATATATCAACATCATGTTATCGATAGTGTCGACGTATTATGTCAATCTCTACATCTACAAAAATGACGTTAGAAAAAGCAGGAATTCGACTTCTTGGCGGGAAAGTGAAGCGTCATGTTAGCAGTTTTGTTTTATTTTCTAAAATTTGTGTTAAGCCGAATATTAATGTGTAATAGTGGTGGATTATTAACCATTAAGTGTTCGTGAACCTGCATTAGTGTAGGCAAATGAAACAAAACCTCACTTTTAAGTTCTCTCAAGAAGTCCGCGCGAGTTTTCAGTAAAGTGCCACCATCTTTACTGAAACTCAAGGGGAGCGGGATCTTTACCATGCATTGAATGGAGTTCATTTCATAATTTGTATTTTTACCTATATTTACATGACACTGGCTAAATGCACATACCGTGCGAAGCCAAAAAGAAATTTAAAAAAAAGCAGGAATTCACGTATTTGATATTTTAAATATAGGTAATTCTTATGCATTCAGAGCATTAATGTGATCTTATTCCGCATCCATTTGTGTAAAAGAAAATCGTAGCAGTTCTAAAATATTGCATTTTCGCAACTTGTTCTTTAGACATTCCAGTTGTGTAAGAATAATTCTGTGGGTTTTCTTACTTTACACGGCGGTGATGCTCGCCACACACCACGTCATTTGTTTTCACGGGGCGAAAAGCGAGCTGCGGAGTGTCGCTTAGCTACGCTGAATGTGCAGGGAGGTATAAAAGATAAGATGGGTGAGGTGTGTGAGATGGTGAAGGATAAAATAATAGATGTGTTATGTGTGAATGAGACGAAAAGAAAGGGAGTGGACATATCCAAACACGGTTCTCTGACCGCTATCTGGTCTGGTGTTCAAGAGACACATAGGGCCTGTCAGGGTGTGGGGGTCCTCTCTGAGGGGATGATGAAATGTGTGAAAGATTATGTTTGTGTGAGCCCCAGGATTCTATGGGTAAGAAACAAGGTGGGCCTAAACCCTATCTTTATAGTGTGCGTGTATGCACCCGATATGGGAAGGTAAAAGGCTCTCAGCAGGAGTGTAAAAACTACCGCGGCATCAGTGTTGTCGGCAAACTGTATGCAAAGGTTTTGATAAATAGAGTGGTAAGAATGACAGATGAGAAAATATGGGATGTGCAGGCAGGATTTAGAGAGGGAATGGGATGTATGGATCAGATCTTCTCCTTAAGGTGCATAGCCGAAAAATATCTGGCAAAGCACAAGAAAGTCTACTGTGCTTTCGTTGACTTGGAGAAGGCCTATGACAGTGTATGGAGGGAAGAACTGTGGTCAATAATATCAGTGTACAGTGTGGACTGGAGCTTGGTACGGGCACTGAAATCTTTATACAAGGATTCCAGTGCTTGTGTTAGGTTAAATGGGGCATACACGGACTGGTTCTACATCTCAAGGGGTGTTAGACAGGGTTGTATAGCGTCACCGTGGCTGTTCAACTTGTACATGGATAGTTGTCTGATAGATTTGAAAGAGAGTGAGTGCGGATTGAGAATGAATGAGTTGCCTGTCAAATGCCTTCTCTACGCAGATGATCAAGTTCTACTTGCTTCGTCTGCAGAACAGTTGCAAGACATGGTGACTGTGATGGATGAAGCATATAAGAGGAAATGGATGAATATAAATGTAAATAAGACGAAGGTTATGGTGTTTGAAAGAGAAGAGGATGTATCGGTGTGTGATGTGAAAATACATGATAAGAGTGTGGAGCAAGTAAGTGAGTTTATATATTTGGGGAGTCAGTTTACAAGGGATGGAAAGATTGATGAAGATATGGAAAGGAGAGTAAATGCGGGAAATAAAGTGAATGGTGCTATACATGCGATTGTGACCAATCAGTCGATGCCCAAAAAGGCTCGACTGGCTGTTCACAACGGTGTGCTGGTGCCTACGCTTATGTATGGAAGTGAATGTTGGGTGTGGCAAAAGAAGCATGAAAGTAGAATAAATGCAGTGGAAATGCGTTCCTTGCGAAGCATGTCTGGCGTGACTATGAATGATAGGCTGAAAAATGAGGTGATAAGGCAACGGTGCAGTTTAAAAGAAGATGTAGTAACAAAAATTGAAAAGAGTATGCTTAGATGGTTTGGTCATGTTGAGAGGATGAGTGGAACGCGACTAACAAAAGGTATTTATAAAGCAGAGGTGAGTGGAAACGCCGAGAGGGGACGCCCTAGGAGGACATATAGTGACCAAATTGGTGATGTTCTTCAGAAAGGTCAGGTGCGTAGTACTCGCAATCGGCGTGCGTGTATGACCAGATGTATGAACGTAGGCGAAGCAAAAGGAGTATGTAAGGAGCGTAGCAGCTGGCGTTCTATAGTTTCTGCCTACCCCCATGGGAAGAAGGCGTGAGTTTATGTATGTATGTTTTCTTACTTAGATGAGTTACATACACGTATGTAACCATTGTTAAGGTTAATCACGTCTACTAAACCCTTTAAAACCTGAAAGTTTGTGAAAATAAGCGGGATTCATTTCACGATTTCGATTTAAATCACGACTGAAATCAGCCGAGCCGATATAAGCCTAGCTTATACGTGAATGGTCTCGTCTATCTATCTCGCTCTAACGTACACTTAGACTATGTTGTTTCTCTATCGCATTGCCAATCTAACGCTAGTAGTTTATACTAAATCTATGGAATAAAACTCACACAGCTCAGACTGATTTTTAAGCTTGACTGCAGTTAATTTCGTTGGTTATTTATTTTCTACATCTTCATCATCAACATAATTTCAGCCGAAAGACGTCCACTGCTGGACATAGGCCTCCCCAATAATCGGGGGAATAATCGCCACGATTGGCAAGCGGGTTGGCGATCACAGTTTGGTGTTAAAATGCATAGAGAACGCTGCTGCCCTTTGTCTAGTAAGTCCCTTAGTCGCCTATTACGACACCCACGGAAAGAAATAGGATGGTGCTATTCTTTACGTCCGGCACCACACGGACTACAATTTGTACATCATAGATAAAGTTTCGTTAATGGCCGCCGGAATAAAGGCGGCGTCAGTTTTGATCATTGGCTTTATTTATATTTTCATTCTATTCGAAAGTAAATTAATCTTAATATTACAGATGAAACGTATAGAATACGTAAGAGACAGGTTGCTTGAATATCGCACCGTGGTCTTGGAGGTGATCACACAATCATGTCACTCGGCTCTGTACCAACAGGGGTTTGTCTATGACGACAGAAATATACCGCCCTTTCAAATGATTAGGGGCAAACCGACTGGGGGCATGTCTTACACAGAGAAAGCGAACAAGAGAAAGTATTGCGAAAGATTAGCATGGTAAAAACATTGTTTTTTTATAATTTAGGTAGCTGTACAGAATAAAAACAATAAAACGTTATTTGCTTGCAGTTTCATAAAGTTGGCGGATTATATGACCAACTACATGTTACACCGATTAACAAAAAAGTCCAATTCTATGATGTCCAATTTGTTTCGTACTCATATCGGGTTTACTCCCACCCCTGCAGAACTGTGTGGTACCGATGTGGAAACGGTGGTTGAACAAGTGCCTCGTGTAACGGAAACTTGCAAGGTACTTAAATATTTATACTTCTATGCAGACGGTACTTTATAACATTATAAATGTAAATATAGAAATTCTGATATTTTTTCTGCTTGACTCAATAGCTCTAAACTAAAAACTAATCGATTTTTATAGGCTGAGAAATCATTGATATGAAATACGATGATTTTCAAACTGTAATGGCACAAGTCATTTGTACTCCATTTATTTTAGCATTCGAAAAATAACGGTATAATATCGACAGCTATTGTGTACTACTGTTGAAATTACTTCATTCTATAGTTATTTTTATTAATGTAAATGGTAAATAATAAGTCCCCACATATGAAATCAGCGTTTTGTATGGAGAGATTTAAAGAAATTGCATTTTTCATACTAACATTTTCTTAATTTATAAAACAATCATGAACACTAATGTTTTAAAACTTGTATGCACTAATGTTTCAAAACTAAGATAACGATATGCCACTTAGATAAAGCGCTAGCGCATGCGCTTTTGGCTAAGTTAAAACAAATAGTGGTAATTTCTACAAAAAAAATGAGGAGTCATTTTTAAGGTATTTTTTATGTTTAGAAAACTACAAGTAATAAAGTTTTTTTACTACTGATAGTTGTCTATCATGGTCAGTATTCGATATAATACCGAGCAATTGATGAATATTTTAAATCATAGAAGTGACGACGTTCTCTATTTGTCAGAAACAAACGCCAATTTCATATGTGGGGTACCCAATACATTGCTTTGTATTTATCGTGAAATAACGGAGTTTATTATAAGTTTAAGTAGAAATAACAAAAGGGTGACTACCGTTATTTTTCTGTTATAATAAATGGAGTATAGTTTTAAAAAACTCACTATCGCACTCAGGGCCGCGGATCAGTAACTTTAATTGACCACCATAGTTCAACACAAAATGTTTACTCAAGAATAATGTTCTCAATCTATCACAATTATTTCTAACTGACAGCATTCCATTTTTATAATTATTGTCTATTTATTCATTAGTCTGTATGTGACATCTCTGAGTGCAGCAGTAATGTATTAGTAATTAAGAACTCGTTTTGCAGTGGGCTTTGTTCCAAGTTGATGCGTACATACTGGAGTCAGGTGAAATGGTACTTAATCCCAGTGAGGCTGTAATAACATCGCACATGGAAAAAATAATAGCGTACTGGGAGGAGTACGTGCGCACATTTCACAACTTTCTAAACGATGAATCGTTGCAAATATTTGTGCAGCCCACAATAATGGGCAAACCCGTCGAATGGTCCGCTGGAAATTCACCGAATTTATATTTCTTGATGAACCAGGATTTAAAAATGTTGGATGACATAGCGTCTATTCCCTATTCACTAAAATTCGGTTATGAAAGCGTGTGGACGTTCTTACAACGTTTCCAAACATTCAAGGATAACTTTCGTGACTCTTGTGCAATGGATATTAACATTATTAAAAACGAAAGAGATGTATTCGTGTTCAGAAAGCTGTGTGACAAATTTGTAAAACAAATGGAATCTGTGGAAAACGTAGTGAGCTACCAGCCTATAGGCTTGTTGTTTTTGTGCCTACTTCCGTTCCAAGAACTATTTAGACCGCAGCCGAGAAAACTATTCGATGTCGTAGCAAATATAACACCTGAGTAAGTTAACTTACTGTAGATTGTGTGACCTGGGAGTCTACTCCGAAGTATCGTACGAATGTTCGGCCTTTTCCTGACTACAGCTAACTATGGCAGAATAAGGCGAAAAAAAAACCGGCCAAGTGCGTGTCGGACCACGCATGAAGGGTTCCGTACTTGGGATGAATTTATCCCAAAAACAAATTTAACATTGTACCTAGTTGAAAAACATGTTCTCCCTTAAATCGATGTATGCAACTTTTCAACTTGATACCTCCAAGCGTTAGGTACTGAGATTTTTTTACTTTTGAGGTACGGAACCCTAAAAATGACATTCAAAGAGATAAGTCAAAGTCAAAAATGTGACTTAATAAGAAGTCAAGAAACGGGCGAACATTCGGCCGATACAGCTTCGGAGTAGACCCCCGAGTAGATTTAATTAAGTACTATGGACAGAAAAAAAATATTTTCAATACATTTGCTCAAAAACTGCATTTACAAAGCCTGTATACATTGTTCGAAAGTTAAAAATTACGCACCATACAACGGAATGTGCGGTAAAATAGGAACTCTCACCTAAGTACATGTTTAACCGCATACCTACTCCGTTTTATAGCGCCGTGCGTATCCTTTACGGTTTTATTTTTTATTTCCATAATGAAATATATAAGAATTCTACCAAAGAGTTTCACATTACGAGAATAAATAATCTGAATGGTCGAACCTTCTTGGAAGCGCTTTTGCTCAATATGTTTATCTTACTTTATTATTTATGAGTAAATGAGACGAAAGATGTAGTACTAATTTTCACCACGCGCCCGTGGCGCCATTTTCGCGAATTTCACACTGATAATTTTATGTAAACAAAATAATAATATGAGTTCAAGCGAGGAATCCGATAGTAATATGGAATCTACTCCACCTGATATCTTGAATGAGGCGCAAATTGCAGAAAATGGTCTCGTGCCGCTAAAATCGCGAGAGCGCTATTTAATAATTTACAATAATTTTATATGATGTAAGACTTGAAGAAATACTTAAACATTCTCTGAAAATGTTTTGATGGCTTGTTTAATTACCTATTGTACTGTTTTCTCGCAAATATGTTGAAAAACGTTGTATGACACACGTGCGGAAATTGGTGTCTACACGTTTGTGTAAACCAACTTACCGCACTAGTATCATAAAACACTGTTATGATGCTAGTGCGGAAGTTAGTTTTAATATTATTAGAATATGGTTAAAAAATAATACCATTTACGAGAAAACAGTACAATAGGTAGATAATGAAACAAGCCATCAAAACATTTTCAGAGAAATATTGAGTATTTCTTCGAGTCTTCCATGATAAAAAAAGTTGTAAATCATTATAGAGCGCTCTCGTGATTTTAGCGACAGAACACCACTTTCACAACGCATTCAAGATATCAGATGGAGCAGCTTCCATATCTGATTCCTTGCTTGAACCCATATTATTATATATACAGGCTTCGTTAATACATTTTTTGAGCAAATGTGCTGAAAAAGATATATCCTTTGGATATTTTATTTAGTTTTAGATTATTTTAGTGCGACTACACTAATCACCCTAAGGTTAAAACGACAAGGTATATTAATTTGGCTATGTGACAGTTAGATAGTTTCAACTTTAGTCAAGTGTCAATTTACTGGGATTTTTTGTCAAAACTGGTAAAGCAATTGCGAGGTCGACTATACACAGGACGACGTAAATGATCTAGCTATATAATATATTATCAAGCTATACATATTATCAAGCTAATATACATTTCCAATATGAGCAGACTTCGCATTGGCGCTTATAGGCTTTCCGTACAATGAGAGCTCGGCTTAAGGCTCATGCAGATTGGTGCGTTATCGCGCTAGTCTGAACGAACCCTTAGACCGGAAATGTACAGTCAGCCTCTAAAAGATGTAAACATCGACAGGAATTAATTTCATTGTCTACAATTTGTGTACCATAAGCTGTACAATGTGTAGATACAGTTAAGCACCCATTGTGCGCTTTCATAAATCACACGTCACGTTATAGTGGAAGTCGACGTCTACAATTTTACCATTGATGTACCCGTCCACGATAAATTTTGTTTATGAAAATGTACATACCGTGGGCGTTTGGCGCCACTAGTGTAGGTTTTCGGAATAGTTTGGTGTGGTACGATATCGTGGACAGAAATTTAAAGTCATCTTCATTTATTTCCATGCATTTTATTTCCCTGTGTTATCGTGATGCCGTGTACACACGGACAATATTAGATATAATTAAATCGTCACGTTAGAAATAATAAAAACGCACAAAAATGTGTAGGTAATATGTTTTGTGGCTACAATATTATGAAACATTAGAAATTATACAAGCGCTCAAATGTGTAGGTAATATGTTTTATGGCTAGGTACACTATTATGAAACAAAGAATGTAAACAATCAAATGAATTCTAGTAGATGTATATAATATAATTATGTATTCATCTTTTTGAGGCTGACTTTACCTATATTATAGCTTGAAATGTCGTTGAACAAACAGGCGTTTGTTTTATTAATTATTTTACATCATGTGCAGCATCGGTCACGCGTGCATTGAAGAAATTGTAAAGGGTATTCAAAATATCACCGACGATATAACTAAGGAACCTTCAACTGCTGCGGAACTGGTAGCATTCAACTTTTTGATGGACGGACTTGAACCGCGAGTAGCATACTTGGAAGAAAGGCTGGAGTATCTTCGGGAGCTTTACGATCTAATGGGAGAATTCATCATACCGATTTCACCTGATGACATGACTGATTTTTTAGGTACGTATTGATAAAGCGTGAATAAGTAATAAGTTAGATTTGTTCCATTGAATGACTTTTTCATGAAATCATCACATTGGAGAGAGATGTATTAATGATTCTAATGATTATAATTCTGTAAATACATATCAACCTGACACTGACCTGCAAATTGCAAAAATCGGGCAAACAATTTGAATTTCTCGGGCTGCAGCTGCGGATCCACCTTAACAGTTTCGACTCCACCCACTTTTCGTAGAGCTCATACGCCATGCCGCCATACATATAGGAAGTTGACCCTCCGGGAGGGTCACCGGCATTACGTTTGCGCTAAGATCCCGAAACAGGGGTGTCCAAGCTTTTGTGAAATTTTCATGCAAAATATTAATTCAAAATATTGTTTTAGTAAAATGAGTTTTGCAGACTTTTAAATACAACTGTGCTAAGTTGTTACAGGCATCGTAACATTTTCCTATTTTCGTGGCATCCCATATGCGACTTTAGTGAACCCTTCAGGAGGGCTCCCGGCACTGAATGTTTTAAAGTCCAGTTACATAGACATGTACATAAAGAGAGAGCTACAAGGTTATTTTGCCACGTGGCCTAAATCTAAACTAACACCGTCATTTTACAATACAATTTTTACCAACTACGTTCCACGCTCAAGTACACGTCATAAAACGACAATGTCTAATAATTGTCTAAATATATTATAACTTAGATAGTTTCAACCTTATTGAATTTTTTCCTTTTTAAATTAGGTACTGGTAATTGTTCATATTCATATTCATTTATTTGCGTTCCACAAGGTAAAAACAAGATGTTAACAAAAGGCTTAGAGCTAAGAGCCGTTGTAGATCCTGTCAGGGCACAGCATAAAATTATGTTAGCTAAATAGCTAACATCAAAATAAAATTTAAAAAATCAAAATAAAATTTAAAATATCATAAATAATTTATTTCTTGACTATTACACAATGAATATTATTATACTGCAGGTAGGAAGGTATACTTACTAACATTACAAAACATGAGATTAGTCACAGATCTGCTGTTCTGAGCATTACGATTCCGAAGGAAGGGTTGCAAGGTTATCGTCTAAAGAGACGAAATCATTGCAAATATAAGTATATCATAATATCATCATTATCATACAAAACTAAAACCATACAAAGTTATGGTTTTAGTTTTCACCAATTTTCAACAAAAAAAAATTGTACGCTTCGAGTTTCAATTATTTTATTTTATTCTATTTGGGAAACTTATCTACAGCTAACTTAGGTATACAGTGTTCATAATTATACAATATGAAATTGGAGGCCATTTACAAATTTCCACAAAGGCACTGATAAACACTAAAAATTTAAACGAGGAAAAAAAAGTCGTTACAAAATACCTAACATAAATCAGTAAATAAATAGTACACGATCAGATAATACAAACTAAAAATCGTTTAGACTCGAACAATTACTTTACCGTAAAGAAGTTTATCACCAACAATGATTATGATTATGATTCTTATGTCACGTCAGGTTTGAGTGTGGCTTTGGGAACTCTTCGGGGTAGTGTGGACGCAAGGCTCGAGACTCGCAGCAAACTAGCGGGAATGTTCGCTAGCCAGATCGGCAAGGATATAATGGAACTCATGCTCGACGTCAACAAACTAAGGGAAGAAGTGGCGGTAATTATTTGATAAAACTTTACACTATCAATGTGAAAATACGCTAGTTTTAATTGAATACCGTGTATATTAGCATTCTTAGAACAATTTTGAATTTTGGGATCCACACAGCAGATTCGATATAAAGCTATCATTCGATGACTTGTGAGTTGTCTGAAATGAACGATTATAAATAATAAAATTCTTTATTGGCATAAAAAATGTGTACAAACAAAGTAAAGCCCTGACTCGTGCGCTATGTAAAAAACCTGTGTTACATACAGGAGCCAGTGTCTTCTCCCAAACAATAGGTTCTGGATTTTATGCAATATACATCGTTTGAATTTACATATGACAAACAAAGGTAATAATTCATCATAATCATAATCAGCCTATAATGTTCCCACTGCTGGGACACAGGCCTCCTCTCTTCGAGAGGGAGTGGGCTGTAAATCTACCACGCGGGCCCAGTGCGGGTTGGTAGATGTCACATGTCTTTGAATTTTTAGTTCTAGGACATGCCGGTTTCCTCACGATGTTTTCCTTCACCGTTTTGAGAGCAGTGGTGATGAAATTATTTACACAAAGTAAAGCGCCTGTCTGGGTTCAAACCCACGACCTACAACTCGTAAGTCGGGGACGTTACCACTGGGCGCCACCACTGCTCTCGGTAATAATTAAAATAGCAAAATAGTAGCAAATTCATAATTAAAATAAATAATTAATTTTTTTATTAAATACATAATAAGAGAAGTAAAAATTATGATAACAATTGATTTTTTATATTGTCGTTCTATATTTAAATTAACGAGAAGTTAACGAAAAAGTTTGAAATAACTTGAACCAGCCTGTCCTCTGTTAAAATTGTATTTTGTTTTTGTAATAGCTATGTCATGTTAAGAAATGCCAAAGTAAATGTATGTCGTATGTTCCGGGAATGTTACTTACGGTTGTTGTACAATGCAGGGGTCGTGTGTAACCTGTCATTTCATCGAACCTGAGTTGATCAATGACGGCACGGTTGGCACAGTGGTTAAGCGATTGACTGCTGCGCTGCGTGTCGCGGGTTCGATTCCCGCACGGAAGAAATATTTGTATGACCTACAAGTAGTTGTTCCGGGTCTGGCTGTTTATGTATATGTCAATTAAATGTTTGTAAACGCACCCACAGTACAGGGGAATTCCTAATGTGGGGCAACGTTTAAAAAAAAATATGCTCGGTCTGCTTCGCCATCCCCTTGGACAATTTGACCAAGGTATCGGAAGCCGGAAACCGATCATAAAGGCATTTCGGCAAGATTTGGACTGGAACAGACCTCTGAGTAGTGCTCTTAAAACAGATTTCTAGATTTATCTGTGCATATTGTGTACTTGTTGCTACTTTTACCTGCAAGCTATGATGTTTAACTTGACTCTTTTCATGTTTTACATAAATTAGCAACCCTGGTTGTACGATGAAAAGTCTGACATGGAGAAAGTATTAGAAGCCTTGCAGGAGTTGCAGAAGAAACTCAATGCGTGTTCCGCAAGAGACAAGCAAATACGAGAGTGGCAGAAGATATTTAAGGTTAATAAGCACATAGCTGGATAAAAAATGCTACAATTTCTGAAAAAGAAACTTATATCTGATTGAATTACCTTCCAGATACCACCGGCACGGTTAGAACAGTTAGACGAAGCAATAAACGACGTTAGACTCAGACAATTACTTTGGAAGTCTTCCAAAGAATGGATGGACATGTTCCAATCTTGGTAAGTACTATCAAAAAAACATTTTATAAAAAAAAAACAGCCAATTGTTTTGCCACCGACTTCTGAAATTAAAATAATTTTTCACTTTGTAATGTTCTTTTTGGAAACTAGTTGTTTTTTTGTATTTTTTTTTATTCTTCATCATTTTATTTTTCACTTTTTAGTGGGTCAGTTTGTAATTTATATAAATTACAAAAGCCTAATGTCAAATGCTCATCACCTTCAACAAAATATTGTTTTTCCCGATGCTGGGACGTTAATTGTTGAGGAGTTCTCCTGGCAAGAACCAGGAACTAATGGTGACTTCACCATATGCATTGTGACGACCATAAATTGCTTAGCAACCATAAAGTGCCTAATCGAATCGCAACCGTGAAATACTTATTATTAAGTAGTTCCGGTGGCCATCTCTGGTCATCAGTTCAGGGTATCATCAGTTCCACTTGACCAAATGGTGCTTTCCGAGTGCAAATGCATGAGTTACTTACTATAAAAAATACTCAAATCACTATTTGTGTGCCTATAAAATTTGAGGAATTCTCTCGATTTCCAAGGGATCCATCAGAATCTGATTTGGTGACAATGGGACCACGTCGAGAGCATATCCTTTCAAAAAAAAGGATTATGCATATCCGTCTACATTATGACAGGATGCTCGAACATACATTAAAAAAATATATATATAATAATATGAACACCCGAATTGATAACCTCCTCCTTTTTGCAGTCGGTTAAAATAAAGAAAGAATAATTATAATATTTTGATTATAAACTAACTACTCGTACAAATAAGTTTGTTTCTTTAGGTACGAAGCTCCATTTAACACATTAGACACCGATGAAATACAAACAATAACTATTAACTTTGGCAAGATATTCAATCAACTTGACAAAGGTATTCCTCCGAACAAGATGGTGCCAAAATGTAAGGCAACTATTGATGTTATCAAGGAAAAGGTCAGTAATGTTTCATTAAAGATAACGTGGAAGTACTTATCATTAGTTGACTAAAATCAATCAACTGTCTGGCAGACACAAAACATTTATAATTCTACGAATGTGGAACTAAGAGATGTTAGCAGCAACGCTCTGAAAATACAGTATTTAACGTATTTTTTTATTATTTTAGCTACCTGTAATGTCATATCTCCGGAATCCAGCATTAAAACCACGGCACTGGATTAAAATTGAAGAGATTCTAAAAACACGCTTCACACCCGGTTCAGAGCAGACGCTCAAAGTGTTCGAGGATCTGCACGCCTTCCAGCATGCTGAGGAGCTGATGGAGGTGGCGGGACAAGCCAGCTCTGAGGCTGGGCTGGAGGGGTTGCTGAAGAAGGTAAAACGAAATGTTATTCAGGTCACTTACAAACAAATGCAAAACTACTGAAGACAATTAAAAAACTATGAACCTTGATACTATCATTATTAGGACGGTGAAAAAATTCAGTACAAAAAAGTGAGCAGCTGCAAAATGCGATATCCTGTTTACAAGAATTTAAAGTAAAACTAGGAATAGACCGTTTAATTAAAAAAAAATCGCAGCCCCCCACTGCTTGTTACGTATCTGCCTACGCAATACGCATATCAATCAAAATTTTCTGGACGTATATTTGGTCAATTTTAAAACATAAGATTTACAGGTATGTTTTAAGACTGATAAACCTTAAAGGCGGGCTCCCTCACCAGGAGTATTTGTTAATAAATAAAAGTGGGTTTTCACTATCCCAGTGCATTTTTACTTGGGAAAAGAATATTTTTATTTTGGAAAAGAGAGTAATTAAACGAGGTACGTTGTGCTTTCGACGACGCGACGCGTTAACATGCACTAACTTGTTTGCAAACATGCGCTCGCAATAGTCGCATCGAACGGCTCTGCTCGCTGCACTGACTACTACTGTCCCTCATCGGGAGCATTCGCATGTGTCACCCTTTCACGAACCGAACAATGAGCACGACCCTCGACGCTTTGTTACAACTTGATTTTTCAATCAAACAAGCGAATTTGTGTAACATTTGATCGAGCAAAGATCGCCCGCGTTCTTATCGACCTGCAGATTCGACATTTCAACGAAGAGTAAACGCAAAATGTTATGGAATGTTACTGGTCGTCGCTCATTCGCCGTGAGCATTACTTCCAACGCCGTGTTGAGCATTTGCAGGAACGTTACATTATATGGGAATGCTTTTTAAATTAGCTTTGTATTGTTCAATTCGTAAGAAATGCTCGAGGAGTATACTAATATACTTATGTTTAGCCTTCACTTGATGACGAATGTGTGAAATGAATATTACATTACGACTCAATGCTCACACAAAATGAGCAGTTGGTCGAACAGTAGCATTCCAGTGAGCTTTCTAGCGAATCAACAAAATTTTGATTATGGTTTTTTAACGTTGTAGAAGTTCTGTTGCTCGGGCTTGCCTTTAGAAGAAGCTGAACTGTGATCTAAGTCTGAAAAGTCGAACATTCTCATGCTTCTTAGAACCTGTGTTTAAAAGAGTTAAAAGACTCAAGTATTCAATCATTTATAGGTGGAAGAAATGTGGGCATCTCTAGAGTTCCCTGTGATATTACATAAAGATGCGAAAGATGTGTATGTGCTGGGTGGACTAGAAGAAATCCAGACTTGTGTTGATGAGGGTAACATTTATATCAGCACAATACTCAGCTCCCGCAACTGTGGACCAATCAAGGGCAGGGTGGAGGAATGGGGGAAAAACTTGGATCTGTTCTCTAAAACTTTGGTAACGCTATTCTGATATTTTATATATATTTTTCACTTCTAAGTACTCTCGTGGGCAAAGAATACGGGTCAGTACGAAAAAAACTAAAATTACTCTTAAAATAATAGAGCTAGCGGCATGAATGAAACTTTATGTTGTTGTTTGATAATTTACTTGTTCATAAAACAACACCAAATGTTGGGCACATCATTAGTTTAATTGTCAAAATTATCTACAACAAATATTGGTCCATTCTTCCACTAACGCATGTTTCAGGCCTCGAAGTGTAGCTGGGGCGGGGTTCATTACACACCTCCCAAGCTCGTCCCAAGCGTGTTCCGGGTTTCTCACGGGTCAGTCTATGCTATTGATGCCAACGTAACGAAAATACTCATTTACAATTTGAGCTGTAGGTATGTGGGTCTGGCGTTGTCATGCATGAATATTGAATTTTCACCCATATTAATTAAAAATGGGCCGACATGCTCGTTAAGAATTTCTGCCGCATATATTGCACTAGTTAGCGTACCATTTTCTATCAGCAGTAACTCCGTGCGACTCTCTGAAGAGAGTCTAGCCCACCATAAACAGATCCACCGCCGAAGGGCACTTTTTTCGTAAGACAAGCTGGGATAAAGGGTTCCCCTGGCCGTCAGTAAACTGTTCGCCGCCCATCATTTTCATACAGCATAAATCTGGATTCGTCAGAAAACATTACTCTTGCCCATTCCTCACCTCGTGTTCACGGGTAACGTAATCTTGCTACCCGATGTTCCCTTTCAAGGTTCGGACCATTTGCGGGTCTATATACTCATGTATTTATCGGGTCAAATTAGCTTTATGGAGCCGCCTTAAAGTCCGCTCGCTTACAGGTGGGTATCCCGAAGTTGATTTGTTACTTCAACAGCCATGAGGTGGCGATTTCGGAGCATGGTCGTAACATCAAAACGATCCTCTTTAACCGTAGTACATGTCGGTCTGCCGGGTCCTGGTCTTCTTATGTTCTACCCAGTTTCTCAGAAAATTTTACGACTCGCGGCACTGTAGAATGTGACACGCCTAATTGTTCTTGCTGTACTTCGCTAACTTCTACCTTCTTCTAACATAGTGACGATACGTATACATTATTTTGGTGTTAGCGATATGATAGTCATTCAATAATGATGGTGAAAGACGACAATGACCGCCTTTTATCATTTTGATTTAACAGATTGAAAACAAAAGTGAGAAAACAAGCAAAACTAAAACGAACTCGAATTAAATTTATTTCCAAAAACTAGGTTTTTTTTATTTATGTTGTAGATAATTTAAGGTTTTTTACATATGATATTAAAATTCTCTATATAAAGTTAGTTTCATGCCTGTACCATTATTAATTTGCAAGTTACAGGGATTTTCGTCATCAACCCGTGTTATTTGACTGCGAGTGTAGTTCAATAAATTCAATTCAATTGAGTCAGTCGTTCAGAGTATTTATAAAAATTAATTTATTTAAAAACATAAAATACGGACGACCAAACGTCAAAGAAATGCAACCTTTAATATGAGCATTTAATCTAAGAGCTAAGAGCTTTAAGAAAGAGCGTATAAAGAAAAATATTCCTCTAAAAGCACATGCATCTAAGACCATGCTACGCGTAAGCTTACGCAGTTGTCAAGGGTCTACACTACCCAGGGATAAAGTCTTGCGCAGATGAAACATTATTATTTTTATTAAATACACATTTGAATGTTCAATTTGAAGCAGGTGGGAAAATGATTTGAACATTCTATAGGTCAACGTAAAGTCAACTATAATTTTTAAATATTCTAGAAATTTTGTATGACGTAGCACGTTAAAATAAACAAATAATAATTTTAAATAGAAGTAACCAATACAATGAAATAGTGAAACAATATAATGTTCTTGTAAATCCATGTCACAAAAACCACTCACAAACAAAAAAATTGTGTATGGGTCTCTATTCTAGTGCAAACGTAAAAAAGCTCATTTCGGGGAAGACGCGACGACCAAAAACTAATAAAAATCCCTAAATTAAAGAAAATGTTTGACATATTTCATATCTTCCGTGTTGTCGGTGTATCGTAAAATCGTAATGTGCAAATCTAGTTTAACAATGGGTCTTTGACAAGACAGCTGACTTTGGCTTTGACCTATGGAGGGACGATTATTCGTTTTGTAAGTAGAGATTAACTACGATAATATGGCCTGCCCCTCCAAAACTCAAAACGTTTGAAAGTATTTACAAAGCGCCACCAAGACTCGCATGTGTACGTAATGAGGCGGCCGTCAAACAAAAACAATTCCACGGATTTGTTGCTCCACTAGTGGTGTCAGTAATCGCTCATTATTATTAGTATGACGCTGCACTGACGTACTCTATGAAAACGACACGTACGTTGTCTTGCGCGATCGGCTGGTTATGATTAGTTGACCAATAAATCCGGTGAGATATTACGAGTACTGATTGCACAAAAACTATGAATACAACTACATACAAAGTCTTTCGTAAGGATGTGACTACACACATTGAAACAATAATTTGTAGGGGCGAGCCATGTTAACGTAGTTTACCTCTACGAGTACAATCTTTTCAGTTATTTTACCCCTAACAGCAGTAACCCAATAGCAATTTTATTGTATTGACTACAAAGATCACTGTGATTTTGACAGACTTGTCAATGTCAGCAACTTTATTGCATCGAAAATAGAGCTCACTATGATTTTGACAGTGATGCGAAATCAGAGGTATGATAAACTGTGAAAGGACTGTAGTTAAGAAATAAAGGTTATCAATGTCATACTTTTTACAGGAAGAATGGCATACTTGCCAACAAACTTGGGTCTATTTGGAGGTCATATTTAGCGCGCCTGACATTCAAAGGCAGTTGCCGAATGAAACAAGAATGTTCTCCATTGTGGACAAGTCTTGGAAGGATATAATGCGTAAACTAGCTAAGGTAACGTGTTTATTGTTTTTTATTGATCGTGAGATCAATGATTCAGTGTAAATTGAACCTTAAATTGTTGTGTGAAATTGTTTTCGCATTACGTAGTCTAACCAGTACCCTAATTGCGTAACACAGTTTGAATCGGAATTGGAATGATTTTGAAGTATATTGCTAATCCACTGCTTCATAATATGTTAGAAAAATTTGTCTGCTCAGCAATGTGATTAACGCAATGAATGTTGTTGAACTGTCAAATTGACACTGAGTCCTACTGATAGTGTGTTACGCAATTAGCCCGCTGGAATCATCAAGATCCGGCTAAACCAACCCTCACGGCTAAAGCGCCCAGTCTGCGTGCACGGTAGCGGCCGTGGCCACGATCAACCAGCGTGCAAAATTCTACTTATTTCTTTCTTTCTGTATCTCATACAAGTCCATAAACTTGTGAGATGAAACTAAAATAAAGAAAAATTCTACAACATTTTTGTATTATCTGTTGCTACGAAAGTGCTACGAGAGTGCTACGCGGGTGCTACGACGCCGCAGACGGCATTATATTTACTGTTGCCTAAGCGATATACACAAAGACTGTCCAAAATCTATGCAAATAAACATTTTCTATTCTATTAATTAGTCCCAGAAATTAATAATTAAAAAAAAAAATGGTGTTTTTTTTTGGGGGATTAATTACCTAGTCAGTTAGTCGATTAGTTAGTTGGTTTGATCGCTTTTAGCGATACGACCGCCCATTGTGTCACCCTATGTAAAATTTCAACATTTATATCTGTAACTTTCATGGTGTACATAATAAAGAGTATTCTATTCTAGTCCGGGAGCCATAGGTACTAGGCCGGTGTTTATTTTATTGATATTAAAGTTATTTTGCTTAGGTACCTTTAGCGATGCCTTTTGCGACTCAGCCTAAGCTTTACGAAGAATTTGTGAGAAATAATGAGATGCTCGATCAAATCATGAAGTGTTTAGAGGCTTATCTAGAAACAAAACGAGTTGCATTTCCAAGATTCTTCTTTTTGTCCAATGATGAACTTTTGGAGATACTGGCCCAGGTGACACTTATCATATTTTGATGTTGTAGTATAAGTTTTGTTGGTTGGTTTGAGTTGTTTGGTTGACTCTTAAGGCGACGATAACCGACCTTTAATGATTTTATACTGAAGATCACGTCTAAACGAGTAGTGTTAATGATTTGAAAAAAAAAATATGTTTAATTAGAGCATATTCTCAGTAATTTAATATGAAATATTTTAGATTATGTTTTTATTACATAGTGAAATTAATTTGTAAAGTTATGTCTAACGCGGATAAAAAACTGAGAATGGCGCAAAATCTAACAAGCTTATTTTTCAGAAACCTTCACCAATTTAAAGATAATTTAATTATTGATCTTTTAGTATACGCGTTTTATTAAAATACCTTTTGTTTTGTGTATAATAAATTAATAATGGGTCAAATTGGACACCGCTCCTTGATGGGCGAGTCTTATTACTGGCTAAACGTACGACGCTTTGCGTGAGCTCAATACAGAACACGCAAGCTAAACACTTAAAGTCACTGGCATATATCTGTGTCTTAAGAGTCTAGCTTATAGTGCCTTCAAATCTATGGAAAACAAAAAGAGAATCAAATCGCTAGCCCTGTTTATTTGTCGTTCACTGTTTTAGATCTTAGTATCTAATTAATCAATTACTACTATGTATTCAGACTCGAAACCCACATGCGGTACAGCCACATTTGCGCAAATGTTTCGATGCCATTGCTAAGTTAGAATTTGGCGTGAAACTGCCTGTATCTGAGATGGAAATAACTGAAGAGGGTAATCTGGTGGAACGAGAGATGTCCTTCCTAACGAGGGATTTGCTACAAGCCAAACTGGCCAAGACAGCGAAGCCCGAGGATCTGACTACTGATATCATTGCCATGCTTTCGCCTGAAGGAGAAAGGGTTAATTTAGGAAAGGTAACCATTATTTTGATGCGTTGTGTGTGTATTTCTCAAATCAGCAGAGTTTGTAAGCTTACCCATAACAGAAATTATATCCCATGTGAGTAGCTGTTTATTTATTTATTTAGTTAGGATCTCCAACAAAAGATGTACACAATACATGACACATAAATAAAGAGTTACATCAGGTAATAATTAAGTGTACTCCTTCACTTATAGGAGACCACAACATGCACAAAGTTAAACAACTAAGCTAACAAAGTTAAAAATTTAGAAAAGTTAATTAATGCACACTTTACGTAAAAAAAAAAAAACAAGAAGATATAACCTTTAGATATTGGTACTCAACTTAAATCTATTAAGAGTTTCTTATATTTAGACAGAGACTCGCAGATGTCTAAATTCGTAGTTTTAGATAACACGTTGTATTGCCTACAAAGTCTTGGCACAGCGGCGTAATGACCGAGGTTAGTTCTTGAGCCATGGATGTAAAATAAGTCAAAAGTGTTACGCCTGGGAATTCGCGTCGGAATTTTAATCTCAAAAGTTCACTGCAATCTATGGTTCCACTTAATATTTTATGAAATTGTTTCAAATTGCTGTAGGCTTGTTATTGCTATACTGGTTTGCAACCTTACATCACTTGCATTCATAGCGTAAGATTATCGAATCTTCCGCAAAGCTACCTAAAAATGCCGTAACCAAAGCAAGAACTAAATTTTTTTCGGGTTTTTTTCTATATTTTTCGGCTTAGTTTCGTACCTGTTAATATAAATGTACTTACTTGCAATGTAATTGCCTGCTTACCTGTTTTTAATATGACAGGGTCTTAAAGCGCGTGGTAACGTAGAGGACTGGCTTGGAAAAGTAGAGGAAGCAATGTTCGCATCGGTTAAGAGATGCATGAAGAATGCGCTAAAGGATTTCTTAGCCCGCCCGCGAGTGGAATGGGTTAAGCTGCACCCTAATCAAGTAAAAGATTCTATTAATTGCTTTGTATTTTAAAGTTATCCTTACCTACAAAAATCTGATTGAAAAAATTTTGTGTCGTTAACAGATCATTCTGTCAGTATCCCAAATAATGTGGGCCAAAGGTGTGCACGAAATATTCGATCTGGTAATCCCTCTTCGAATTGACACAGGGCTAATAGAATATGAGAAGAAGTGTATAATTGATCTGAATGACTTGGCGGCACTTACACGAGCCGATATTGATTCATTGTTCAGGAAGGTACTTTGCGCCCTCATCACTATAGATGTCCATGCAAGAGATACTATTACACAAATGGTGGAGAAACACGTTCAGAAATCGTGAGTACTCATTTTTTTTTTTGTCAATTGGTCAATTAGCATTATATTATCGTTAAAGAGTCGTCATTCATCATTCATCATCATTTCATCCGAAAGACGTGCTGGACATAGGCCTCCCCCAAAGGGGGGGGCGGGGTTGCCACAATCTCCACGCTTGGCAGGCGGGTTGGCGATCGCAGTATCGTGTTAAAATGCATAGAGAACGCTGCTGCCCATTCTCTAGAAAGTCCCTTAGTCACCTTTTACGACACCCACGGGAAGAAATAGGGTGGTACTATTCTTTACGTCCGGCACCACACGGACGCCGAAGAGTCGTCATTATAACGAAATAATAAAATATTTGTCCTCAAAGAAATGAATGTATCCGATCTCTTTTAGTTCGGGGCTGGGGAATTTCCAAAACTCAGCTGCCACAGGGTGATTTTTTGATGCTGATGCTGATAAAAATGCTCAAAAGATGATGATGCAAACCATAGTGTTTTTTTATATCATCATCATCATCTGCCTAGCCTTTTCCCAACTATGTTGGGGTCGGCTTCCAGTCTAAACGGATGCAGCTGAATACCAGTATTTTACATGGAGCGACTGCCTATCTGACCTCCACAACCCAGTTACTGGGTAACACGATATCCCTTGGAAAGACTGGTTGTCAGACTTTTGGGCTTCTGACGACCCGTAACAACTGTCAAAGATCTACAAATTACAGTCGGGACCAACGGCTTAACGTGCTTTCCGAGGCACGGAGGAATCTTGGTATGAACAGATGGTCACCCATCCACGGACCAAACGCGGCAAGCGTAGCTTGCTGATCGATCGACCCGTGCGGCAGTTATTATTTAGCCACAAGCTCCTCCATTTTTTTATATACATATACAGGGTGGAAACTTTCAGCGGGGCAGTAAGGGGAAGTACCTTATCCGTTGGAGCTACGCGAAAATGGTCTTAAGAGACTATCCATAATTTTTTATGGAATTTTGATCCCCATTCACAGATTTTCAAAAAAATGTACAGTCAGCAGGAAAATGGGCAATTTTCATAAAAACTTTTTTTTATGCCAATCGGTCCTCTTTCTTATAAGGATCAAAAACCTCTATTGGACCAATTGAGGTTTGAGTACTAGAAAAGTCATAAAACGCAAAAAACTTTTCCCATACATTTCGTAGGAAATGAGAAGTTCCAACTCACTCCAACTTTTTTACCATCGATACAAAAAAGACTGATCGAACAACAAAATTGCCCATTTTCCTGCTAACTGTACATTTTTTTCAAAATCTTTGAATGGGGATTAAAATTCCATAAAAAATTATGGATAGTCCCTTAAGACCATTTTCGCGTATCTGCAACGGATAAGGTACTTCCCCTTACTGCCCCGCTGAAAGTTTCCACCCTGTATATATATATATATATAAATCAATTGCCGTTCGTTAGTGTCACTATTCACGGACGCGTAGCTTCATAGACGCGTATTGGTCATTATACGCTTGGTGTACGCCTGCTCACAGTTTAGATACAAAACTATGAAACTCTGTCGACAATGCAGGATTCATGACGCTTGCAGTACCAGCATGTCATACGTTGGGGCGTACATCGAGCGAAAGCGTATTGGTGTTTTGCTTTTGTAAGAGTGGTGCTACGATTTGCAGACATACAATGAGTGAAATACACTGTCATCATCATTCAGTTTTAATAATTATTCTCTTGCCGCTACGAACAATCTACAGTTAAAGTTTTTTTCTATATATGGATGTGCCCAATATAATCGTCTTCAGCGACTTCTCAGCGAATAATAGTTGACACACTTTTTGCAGTTGGAGAATTGACCGTGACGTATATCGATGTATAGAAGAACACGTTTTTATTTTACGACTTTGTCGGCGTGATTAATATGTATACCCATGCCAGATTACAGATTTCTAGTACTAGTAGTGTCTGATCTAAGCTGGGGACAGACAGACGGACATGGCGAAACTATAAGGGTTCCGTGTTGATTACGGAACCCTAAAAAGTAGTACATTTAACGAAATTAAAGCTTTACAAATTAACGAGTAATAGTCGACCAACTTACATTTTCAGTTGGAGAATTGACCGTGACCTATTCGATGTATGGGAGAACAGGTTTTTCATCTACAATGTTAAGTTTGTTTTGGGTTAAATTCATCCCAGCTACGGAACCCTTCATTGTGCGTGGTCCGACATGCATTTGGCCGGTTTTTAACCCTATTTATGCCAAATATTTCAATTGTTTGTCTTTAGGTACTTTTTGTGTTTTATCAACGCTTGGCAACTTTACCAAATCACCATTAGACTCTAGCATCAAAAGCCTATTCGTTATTAGCGGTTGAAATTACATATTTTTGTCGATTGAACTTACCACCTACACCGAGCGAAAAGACGTTTTCACGTCAACAGAAATGGTTGAATAACAATCAAATAAAGTGATGGTTTCCCAAGGAAGCCATATACCACTTATTGTTTTATTCTCAACCAATGATACTACAAAACTGTCAACAATAATCACTTGTACGATTTACAGAACGAAGACTTTCTTACCTTATGCAGCACTTGTAGCAGGCTTCGACTTTCGTATCGTGAGGGTGGGCGTTTTTGGGGGACTGTCTTATGTAATTTTTGACGTTCGAAAAGTGCTGATTCTCAGTCTAGTTTGAATAAATGACTTTTGATTTTGTATAACTCTATAGTATTAGCCCTTTCATTGGATTCAATCACTTTTCTAGATCAGACTTCGAATGGTTGAAGATGATTCGTTACTACTGGGAGGAAGACGTTGACAACTGTGTAGCGAGAATGTCAAGTGCTATGTACGTTTATGGTCATGAATATTTGGGTGCTGCAGGTATGTTACTACATACTTTTACACTGTAAACAATCATTATTGCCAGCAACATTTTTCTTTTTCTCAATACACAAAAACATGTTGCTGAAATGTTGCACTATTTTTTTCCCAATGATGTTGACTTTAGCGTAGAAAGAAACCGATTGAAAAATATATATCTTAAAGGTGTACTCGTAATAACGCCACTGACGGATCGCTGCTACTTGTGCCTGATGGGAGCCTTACAACTGGATTTGGGAGGTGCACCGGCCGGCCCAGCAGGCACAGGCAAAACGGAGACTACCAAAGACATGGCCAAGTCTTTGGCGATACAGTGCGTCGTGTTTAACTGCTCTGAAGGTATGTATGGAAAAAAGGAAAACCCAACTTGGTAAAAATGGATTAATGTGTGTGTGATAGTAAAATAATATACGATGTAATATAACCCGTTCGATTTGATTTGATTTAAGTAAAAAAATAATCTTCAAAATCGGTTAAGAATTTTAACCAAAAATAATTCTGATTCTATCAAATTGAAATCTAAAGAGAACTTCTTCCTTTGTTTGAAGTAGGTTAAACAAGACTATACTGCCCTAACCCAAAAAATATGGAATGAGGGTAGAATCTGTTATTACTGGTTATTCATAATATCAGGGTTGGACTACAAGATGATGGGACGTTTCTTCTCGGGCCTTGCAACGTCTGGAGCGTGGTGTTGTTTCGACGAGTTCAATCGAATCGACATTGAGGTGTTGTCCGTAATCGCACAACAACTGATCACCATCAGAAATGCAAAGGTCGCAAGGCTGACCAGGTGGGTACTCTTACATTATTTACCATTTACACTAGATTTTTTATAAAAATAGGCATTTAATCAAACGTCAAATAAATTTCCATTTTGCTTTCCTAAAAATATGATTGAACACTGCAATATAACGACTGCGCCTCTTTTTGTGAACCCCAAATAATTCCTATTTTGGGGTCCCAAAATACTAAATAGACAAGTAACTGCGATGCACTTGGATGATGCGCTCGCGTATTAACCCTAAGCGTAGATACTGCGACCAAACTGTGAGACCAAACCAACTGTGAGGAAAGGCCAGAAAATTAAAAACGGGCCAAATTATTAAAAAAAAAAGGGCGCAATCCTTTTTAAAGGTTCATAAATTAAAAATAACGTCCATAATTAAATGGAATACGTTTTCAGAGGATCTGATAAAGATTACCCTTATAAATACTAGCGTACTTAGCTGTTTGCATAATACAAGGTGGTTTCCCAACGATATTGCAGAGCATTGCACATAAATACCAAGTTGTAGTTTAAAAAGACTTTCATCCTGACAATTTGGCTTCAGACTTTCTACGTTTGAGCTATTTTCCGTTTTGTTTTAAAAGTTCAGCAGCCCCATTTCATATTGAATTTCACAACTAACGAAAATATGCGCTTATTTTCTTATTGATACTAGATTCTCCATTTCACCAGGTTCATGTTTGAAGGTCGCGAGATCAAATTGGTGCGCAGTTGTGCTGCTTTTATTACTATGAATCCTGGTTACGCTGGCAGAACTGAATTGCCTGATAACCTGAAAGCTTTATTCCGTCCTATAGCTATGATGGTACCGGATTATGGTAAGGGGCGAGCAGGCCAATGATGCTTCCTAATTTTCAGGTAGTTAAACGATTAATCTTACATTATAAATGTTTTTTTAAAGCGTTGATTGCTGAAGTGATCCTGTACTCCGAAGGGTTCGAATCTTCAAAAGGTTTAGCTAAAAAGATGGTACAAATGTACAAGTTGTCGAGTGAACAGCTTTCAAAACAGGATCATTACGATTTCGGCATGAGAGCTGTAAAGAGTGTACTGGTAATATTATCATTCTCAAAACTTTCTAATTATTTTTGCTCTTTTGCCTTGCTTTTGTTCATAGTGCTAGTAACCTACTACGAGTATAACTAGCACTTGCATTGCTTAACACCAAAAAGATTTAAGATAAATACTTCAAAGAGGCTATCAGAAGTAATGTTATAGAAAAAATTGTGATCCCATGTCTCAGTGACGCCATCTAGCGTAATAATATAGCAAAATTACATAATAGATAAGTTTGACACGTTAAATTTTTACCGACAGCAACCTTTGATTACCAACCGTGCGACTTGACATGCAGGCGTACCACACTAGAATGATCGACTTTTGCCCACTAGGACAAATGTATTGATTAACGATTTTGTTCCCTATGCCCCGTCTCTTGTTAAGTAAATAATTTTATGTCTTTGCTTAAGAGGAGGCTCCCTATTTTTATGTTAATTTGCATGAATATTCTATAGAAAGTTACTGAATGTTATGTTGCTAAATGTTACTTTACTGAATGTTACGTTGTTAAATGTTACTTTACAAAAAGTAACTTCGGTGTGGAGCACCTTAAGTGAAGAATTATTTTCTGTAGGTACATTTTCAAAAATTTTGGCTCCGTTTTTAGGAGAATGGTCAATTTTCATCTACAAAAACAAAACTATGCAGGGTGGCTCTATTCAGGAGTCCGTAAAGGCTCGTACAGACTCGCGCGATACGACGCGGTGCGCGGGCACGACAGGCAGCGACAAAGAAATTTGTTACTAATGTCGCGTCGCGCCCGCGATATCGCACTAGTCTGTACGAGCCTTTACTGTTTATTCATAAGTAAATGTATTTATTGTAATTAGTAATTAAATCTATTTAGGTGATGGCTGGTGCCCTAAAGCGTGCGAGTCCTGACCTGCACGAGGAGATGACTTTGTTGTGTGCTCTCAATGACAGCAACCTGCCAAAGTTCCTGGCTGCTGACGCGGTACTATTTGCTGGCATATTGTCGGATCTGTTCCCCGGCGTTGAACTGCCTGAGAGGGACTACGGCATCATGGATCAGGTCATCAGTACGTACTAAATTTAGATTTACTAATAAAATATGCCAAGTTAAAATATAATTTCTATTTCGTATTTAAAATGAAATCACGCGTCCAATGACAAAATGACTAAATATATTCAAATAAAGAATTAAGCCATGTCAAGTGTAGTACACATTCCTACCATTAGATGGCAACACATAAAATATTTTTATAAAACACAACAGTATTGAGTTGGTTAGTTAATTTTGGGGTATACAGTCTGAGGTTAATAGGCAAACGTATGTGAAAAAGCTGACTGAACCTCATTCTTACCCTGCGTTTACACCCATATACTTACTAAGACAAAGTCAAATCATTTATTTCAAACAGACACTTATAAGGCACTTTTGAACGTCATAATTTACAGAAAAATAGAAGTGATTCTAGTTGCCCCGTCTAAAATCTAGTTTCGTATGGAGAAGAATGGGCAAGAAACTGGACACCGTTTAACTCCTTTAAAATGTATTACAATATTTTGTAAACATTAATTATATGTGAAGACACAAACATTGTAGGTTTTCACAAAATTTTAAAAAGTAATAAGTCAGTGTGTGAGGTAAAGTAATCACAGAATGTAAAATCAATGTCATAAACATCATAAATCATTTTAGCCCTGCTCTGGTACGCTAAAATGACGGACTTTTTAAGTAAGAAGAGTGAAATAGTAGATTATTAACCAAGAAGATAAAGCAGTGTCTTCTGTCGCGGATGACGATTTAAATCGCGAGCGCAACGAAGGACTCGAGGTTTACTCCCGAGCGTAGCGAGGGCGTTAAAAACTTAAATCACGAGCGAAGCGAGGGATTTAAGACGAGTCCTGAGTGTAGCGAGGCATTTAATTCTTGTTCACCCAAGACTAAGACAGCTTTATCACCGAGGAAAATACTCTACTTTTCGTACCATTTGCGAAAAAAATAACACAATAATAATATGAGATAAGCATTTATTAAAAATAACGACAATTAAAAGTAAAAGATAACATTCGAAACATTGGTCCAATTATTGATAGAGAGAGTTACATTTTTGTTTGGTACATTTATTGTTGATGAGTTGATTTGAGTATTTCTCTATTCTTGCGTCTGAGGAACTTGCGTTTCATTGTAGATAGTATACGTCGGAGATAGTGGTGGTGGTGCATCGTGAGTTACGGACGAAGATAAGATGAGAGTTACGGACAGAAGTTGATGGTTGTGGCTCTGATGGATTAAGTTTTATATTTTTGTTAATTTGACTGCTTAATATGGTTTTATTCGCCATTGAGCTTTCGATATAACTCTCAGCTACTCTATCAGAGCTCCAACCACCATGTCTTTTTATTGACGTAATATCTGCCCCTGAATCCGCCAAGAAAGTCGCCGAAGTTCTTCTAAAGCAGTGACCGGTGTAGAGTTCAACATCTTCAAGTTTTAAATATAAATTAGCAATTTCCTTTGGCATATTGCTAATTTTATTTTTGCCGATGGCTTGTCGAGTACATTTCCCATTCCGATAGTTTATAAAAAATCTATTGTTTTCCATGTTGGTGGGACGTAATGCTTGGTATTTATGAATGATTTTAGTATATTGTCCTTGTACAATGAATGACCGATTTTTCTTTGTCTTACTTTCCTTTACATTAATCAGCAGTAACTCATTGGAATGATTTTCAACGTCCTCCACCTTTAAGTTTACAAGTTCACATCCGCGGCAAGCACCATTGAGTCCAAAAATTAAGGCCACCGATAACAAAGATAAAAAACAGGTAAATATATAGAATAATTACCATTACTAAGATACGAAATATTCATAGTTAAATCATGTATACTTACTTTTGTGGCCAGAAAAATTTCGTCAGGAGCTTCATTAAGAAATTTTTCCACTAATATTTTTTTGTCGGAAAAGCAAAGGCATCAAGCTCATACGGCCTCGTCGGTTTTCGTAATTTTAATTATCATAACTGCATAATAAATGCGTATTCCTTTTTCAAAAAGATGTATAATGCTTTTTAAACAAACTCAATGGTGTAAACACAGTTGTAGTTCAATATAAATTTCGGTAAGTATTCCAAATTTAAATCACATTCTCCCCCTAGAGGATGATTGAAATTCAGTACAATTTTCTTTCCCTGTTTTTAACAGATTAAAAATGACTATTGTTATGTTCGCTTTTTGTGGCATAGAATGTCACTTTTTTGAGCAAGTGGTACGAAAAATATTTTATTTCACATAAACCTACATGGGCACTTATGAAATGTCAGAAGCTAGGTGCACGGTTCCAATTGGTCGTGTCTTATGGAGAAGAGCCGGCAAGAAACTCTACGATTACTCTTTTAAAAATAATGGACTTTTACAATGTTTTCAAGTTAAGTGTTAATAGGTATTGGAGGACAGTGTAGGCCCGTCAACAAGTACCAAATACTTAAATGGTTTACAAAGCTACAGTTTATTAAGCCTACAACATTCTCACATTCACAAATTATCAAAGAATCTATATAAAATATTACTAAAATAATAAAAATAAAAACCTATTTAAACCAAATGACAAGATTGCCATTACAACTGTAACAAATCTGAATTAATATTCTGTCCACCAGTCACTAATAAATATTTTAAATTAAAATTGTAGGTATTTATGTCATTACACACCTGTATTCCGCAAAGGGTTAGGCAGAGGTGTACCAATAGTACCTACACCCCATTTCGCCAGGGGGCGAGCCTATTGCCATCAATCGGGCACCAAACCAGACTCGGGCTGCTACTGAAAAATTCCAGATGGAAAAACCCAATAACACTTTGCCCGACCTGGGAATCGCATGCAGGACCTCTTGCGCAGCAGTAGTGCTTGAGTCCACCAGACCAATGAGGCAGTTCGTGTATAAAACACGTATACATGTATTGAAGTTGTTTCAGATATTATGCTTTGTTAATTATTATGTTCACCTAATTGTCACAACTTGTCTATGAGTGTAAACGCGGGTTAAATAATTACACAAATACCTAAGTAATAAGTGTATCTAATTATAGTAGTTATATCGTACCTACAATTTTACAGGGACAATGATTCTTGAGAGGAAACTTCAAATCGAGGAATGTCAGATATCTAAAGTGATCCAGCTGCATGAGACCATGATTGTGCGATGGGGCGTCATGTTAGTCGGCCCGACTGGTGGCGGCAAGACTGTAGTTTTAAATGTAAGACACGACTATTAATTTGTTCCTTGTCAACCTAGAAATGTGGCCGATTAAAAAATAAGATAATGCCCTTATAATTTAAAGGTGTTAGGCGATACATACACAAGGCTTTTCGAAATGGAAATACCAGGTTCACAAAATCAACCAGTGCAAAAGTACATAATGAACCCGAAGAGTCTCAATATCGGAGAATTGTACGGTGAAGTCGATCTGGCAACTCTTGAATGGCACGATGGAATTTTACCTCTCTGTCTACGTACTGCTGTGCAAGTAAGTGTTACCTCCATCAAAACATAAATGTGAAAATAGGCCCAAGCGCGCTACAATGGACGTCGGCCTCGCCGATAAATGAGATCCAAATGGGCCCCAAGGTCTATGTAGGGGAAAGAAAGTAAAAGTTCCTATTGAATATGCAACTTGGCAAGTTTCCAAAGAAAATTATTTGTTTGTGACTGTTGAGGCTTACTTTGAAAACTTAACAAGTCAAGTTGCTATATTCTGTAACCGTAGTATTCTGCAACAGCGTACGTAGGTATGTACGTCCAAAAACAAAATTAACAATATCGAATATTAGTCTAAATTCGGCCCTGCGGGCTAATTGCGTAACACACTATCAGTAGGAATCGGTTTGAATTTGACAGTTCAACAACATTCATTGCGTTATTTACGTTGTTGAGCAGACAAATTTTTCTAACTTACGAAGCAATGGATTAGCAATATACTTCAAAATCATTACGATTGTGATTCAAACTGTGTTAATCAATTAGGATGCGATCAATTTAATACAATGTGTAACTATTTAGTGTGGAAGACCAGACCACCAATGGTTGATCTGCGACGGCCCTGTGGACGCCGTGTGGATTGAGAATATGAACACCGTACTAGATGACAACAAGATGCTATGTCTGTCCAACTCTGAGAGAATCAAGCTTACACCTTACGTGCACATGCTGTTTGAGGTACCTTTCACATTATTATAGGTTATTGTCGATACGATCATTGATAATGATTCCTATTTATTTCAGTCCTGGACGCATTGTCCAGAACACGCACCTTGCACTAATTTTCAAATAGAAGTAACATTTTTCTTGGATCAGCGCATCTTACGTTATATTCAATATCGTCGATAGAAATGTCATATTAAAATAACTGGATGAAATACAATGTTTAGTTATCATATTTTTTTATTTGCACAGTTTTATACTTATTTACAATTTCCTTTTTTAAATAGGGATGAATGCTATTTGCTGAGATTTAAAAAAAATCACACATCTCTGACTAGATAGTTATCTGTAGTGTACTTTCAAACTCTAGAGCAGGAATGCAAACTATAAGGCACGTGAGTTCAATACAATACACGGTATTTCGAACCTAAAATCCGTGCAATAAGAGCCAGTTTTGAGCAAGTGTGTTGAGAAATGTTTTGTTTAGTACTTTCATTAACATTTGGTTACTTGTTTTATTCTGCGTAGTAGATAGCAACACAGCAAGGCAAAGGGAACAAAATAATGAAAAATGGCATTGTTATTAGACATTCGATCACCTTCAGATAAAGAATAAATAGCATTATTTTTGTAAATTTAACATATTGGTAAGTTAGACACACTCTTTATTGGCAGAGGGTGCTTGCATAAAGATACAGATTTACCGGTCCCGATTTGTCGGTACAGGGGGCCTACTCCCTAAGTCCGTTAACGAAGCAACGGGCCCGTCCGACAGTAGTCCGATACGTCGCAGTGAACCCTACTCCCTAATGATTTCGGATTCATCAGTTTCCAACGGAATCATAGACAATCTTCGTGAACGAATGACGCATGACTATAGAGTTGCGCAATTTTACCGGTCGATTACCGGTTTACTTATTTTGTGGTTTTCAGGTTTAAATAATCAAAAATTAATATTTATCTCGTTAGAAACGACCGCATTTTTAACAATATACTTTTTATTATGTCTTAGGATTGAATTATTTTTCCACTGTGTGGATCGCCCGGAGGACACGGTGGAGCATACGGTGGAGGTCTGCCCAGCTTGGGCGGAGCACCGCCGTGTCCTCACGGAGGCGATCGGCGGCGGCGATCTCTCGCGTCCGGGCCTGGTTCAGGCCATGGTTCGGAGCGAGAGTGCATGGGAGGCCGTCACCTCCTTCTGCGAAGCAGTTATGCTAGCGAAGGAGGAGGCGGAACGCGTGAGGGTGAGACAAGGTTCGCGCCCTCATGCCCCTAGTCGCCGCAGGAGACGCCCCGGGCGTCGGGAGTCGCAAGCCGATTTCCGGCCACCGTAGGCGCGGGCCTGCGGACGGTGAGCGATGGGTAGCTCGCCATCCGATAAGGACCAGGCCCGGGTCGACGGCGCGTTGTGTTCCACGCGCGCCTCAAAGAGATGTCAGCACAAACTGACGGGGTCCGTCAGGACCAATGCCTGCCGGGGTTGCGAGTTTGTCCGAAAGGGATATCGTGGCCCTGGCACACAGGCAACGGAAGGAACACGGGTGGGTTTTAGTCAGTAAAAGTCTGACACGCCCTCCCGCTCCACCCAGAGCGGGAGAAGTTATTTGATCATTTCCCAACCAAAAAAAAAAAAAAAAAAAAAAAGGATAGGAGGAAACCATTATCCTGTTGATACCTTTGCCTATTTTGTTTTTGACGGCAATGTTCAAATGAAATGTTAGTCAGAGTTCGTACTAGGCGGGAAGGATTACTTATTTTATTTTAATTTCAATTTAAATATATGTTGTAAAATAGCCCCAACCACTGCAGCAAAAAGTGTGGAAAACAAGTGTCAAGTTGAACTTTTCGGACGGGCAAAAACGCATCGGGATTTTCGGCATCGGCGTTCGGGCCCGGAACGAATCATCCGTCCGAAGGTGATAAGGAGTAGGAAACGCCCGTAACGAAGGCCAACACAACGGACTTCGTGCTTAGGGAGTAGACCCCCTGGTACAGGAGATCAACTCCCTAAGCATGATATTTGTAGTTTCGGCCGAAGTTACGTGTGATTCCTACTCCGTATAACTTACGGACATAAGATAAGTTTGGCGCCCAACCTAAGAATGAATGAACCCACGATTTGACAGTTGTCCCTACTCCCAATGTGTTTTGGCCCGTCCGAAAAAGTTAATTATTCGGGTGTAGGGTTTACTCCGAATTTTGGAATTACTTTCGGACGGGCCCGTATCTTCACCGATGGGCTTAGAAAGTAGGCCCCCAGATCAAACCACGAGCGCTCGGTATGAAAAAGTGTAGTCGGTACCGACTAGTTTCCATATGTTTCTTTAAGTTCGAGCGCATACAGAAAGTATAGGACTATTTCCCACACCGATCGGTACCGATCCCTTCCGACTTGTTCGTAACTTCTTACTGGGGACTTTATGCAAGCAGCCAGAACCAATACCAACTAAGAATGGCATTATAGGTGGCGGATTTAGCTCAAGCTTCACCAGCCACGGTTTCCCGTTGCGGCATGGTGTACGTGGACCCAAACGATATGGGCTACATGCCGATGGTGCGCTCCTGGATAGATGACGCGGCAGAGAGAAATCTCTTCACTTTGGAAAATGCCGAATTCGTTCACGAACTGTTCAAACTGTTACAAGTTGGATTCAATCACGTAAATAACAAATGCCGCTTTGGAATCAGTCAGGTAAATAGGTATTATTAAAGACTTTCTTCCTTACTTTAGATTTTGGTACTATGTCTGACGTTACATTCACATATCTTACAATTACGTCTTTTTTGTTTTTTTTTATAAGCCTGCGTTTATGATAAAATATTAATACAAGTACTGCATAATTTTCAATAATTTCAGTGTCTGTTTTCAACGTAATGATTGCATGGATTGCAAACCAGAAAATATAGGTCTTTGTAGTTCTCATGTTACTATGTGCTATGTAGGTAGACATAAGCAAAGTGTCTGCGGTCTGCTACCTCCTGGGAGCGTTACTCTCCGAGCCAGGTGATCGGTTTCCGGACAAAGCATTCATCAAAGCGTACATCGCTCATTGCTTCATATTCTGCTACGTTTGGTGCATCGGCGGCAACATCCTCGAACAAGGACGGCAAATCTTTGAAGAGGTCATCAAGAGGCAGTTTGAGGAATTCGAGGAAGCAGAATAGTTAGTGGTTATGCCTTGACTCTTTTTTTGAAAAATTTTTGCTAAGTCCTATTTTACCAAATTAAATCACTCAAACATGGATCGACACCTGATGAATGAAAGCCTAAACAAATCTCTTATTTTAATACACCTATATTGCTGTCAAATGTTGATATTGAATAACCACCAACGTAGTAGGTAATTGCAATCTATAAATTAACAAGAGATGACAAAACTGACTAAGGTAAATGTAGGTATTAACGAACCATCGAAAATCCGCAGCTATTACCGATCCATTCCATTCATTTGCAATTTTTACGCTACTGGAACGATTTTTAGTGTAGCCACTTGACGAAACACGCATGTGTGTTCATGGAGCATCGCAAAAGCTTACGTTAGTGTGCGTGGCATCCCGGGATGAGACAAAATTCGTTAGTTTCTGTGACTATAGCGAGTTCGCCGCGCGGCCGTATGGTACAAGTCCTTGTTTCTACAGGCACGACAATCAAGTACGAAACCTGCACTTGTTCTGTATTATTAAATGTGTTCATTTAAGTGTCATTTCTTAATTCCGTATAGTATTTCAAAAAGTTTAAGTAGGTAATTTAATAGAATAAAACTAGAAATTTAAATAGAGCGGTAATAGCTTCAATTGTTTTTAAGGCAGTTATTGCCCTCCAAATTATATTTAGTTTTAACTCTTTCCCGTCGGTATATGACAATGAAACAATAGTTTTAATATGACATTTTAATCATCCACAATCCGCCTTTTATAAACACCAATAGCGACCTAATGCTAATATTTTGTCTTGTTTACTCGCTTTAACGTGTTATGTTTACCACTTATTATGAAATTATTCATTCATTGTTATTGTAAAGGAAAATGATGAAACGCAATTAAGGTGCAGATTGCAGAAAATTACCCGGCGCTATGTCACCGGACCTGTAGAGAACGGCGAAATTACAGATCATATTAATGTAATGATTTCTAAACTAATAATTATTCTCGAGCATCTGTTGCTATTGCTGGACTTTGCTCTGGATCTTAGGCCCATATTCATCGAAAATAATGTATTCGTCAAACAGCATAAACAGGGTGGCTAAATGACTTTTCCTATGAAGAGTTGTACATGACAGTGCTAAGAACTTGATGCAAGCCTACATGCCTTTCTTAATCCATGCAAATTTCCTCATAGTGCAGACATAAATACATTTTGGACGGTCTACTTTTTACTCTGCCAATAAGTACTCTTATTTGGGATAACGCTTTAGGGTGGTGCTCCGAAAACCTATACATAATCTTTAACTAGAAAGAGCGCAATGAGCTGATCTAAAAGTCATGACATCTAAACATATCCGATATTGCACCATACAATTATTTAAAGACTGGAATGATAAGACCGTTAGACAGCAATTTGTGCTCAATACCATTTTGGGCAGATATGGATCTCTGAAATGCAGTACTGGTCGTCTGGCAAATACGAGATCAAAATAAGTATGTCCTGTAGAACGTTATAGAACTAAAATAGCTGAAATATACTTTCGAGTATTAGGTAGTCCAATTTATAATGCAGATAACAAACAATGCAACATTAATCGATTAAATAAATTCGAATGTAAAAGGAAAGTGAGTAAATGGCTCACGACCCTTACCTACGAGCAGATAGAAAAAAATATCGGAGTGTTTTTTTAACAGCTCCTGCTTATTTTAGACAACTCAAACATAAACCACACACACACACACACACACGACACATACACTTGCACACTCATATTCACACTGGAGAGAGGCTATATTTTTTTTTCCGCTTTAATTGAATTCTATGACTTTATTTTATTTTTGTACACAAACGATAGCTACTAACCCAACGCAACTCGGTACTAGTTTGTATAGATTGGAAAAATGTATTAATAGAGAGAGCCCTGCTTGGCATCCACAACACAAGTTTAATCTTAGCTTGGGTTCCGGAGGTAATAATCAGTGATTTATGCAATTAAAAAAAAAACAACATTGTCGTGGTACTAACCTGTTGCCTTTGTGTAAATTGTAAATTTGGAAATAAAGGTTATTCTATTCACGAAACCACATTTCCTTGTTCTCATTTGAACAAAATACCAATCTATACATTCTCCTCGTTCCTTACACTCGGTAATAGCTTCATAAAAAATATTTCATATTTAAAAACAAAACACTGTTATCGATTTTAAAAATAGACTGCCTCTTTGGTTTAGTGGTCGCAAGCGCTACTGCAGGGCATGAGGTTCTGGGTTCGATTTCCAGGTCGGGCAAAGTGTTATTGGGATTTTCCATTAGGAATTCCTCAGTAGCAGCCCGGAGTCTCGATTTTTGCCCGGTTGATGGCAATAGGACTTAAACATAACTGGCGAAATATGAGTGTACTATAGGTACACCTTTGCCTAACCCTTCAGGGATTACAGGCGTGATGTTATGATTTAAAAATTATCTTGACTGGGTCGGTAATAGCTGCGTTTACCTTACAGAGTTTGAAGAACCTAGACTTTTTGGTCTATTGAAGTCTATTTATCCTTTTATCTTTTACTAGCATGCCGATGGGCTTCAATTACTTCAATATGTACATGGATACGAAAATGCGCAGACTAAAAGTGTGGGCAGAAATAATTCCTGAGTTCTTGTACGACTCCACAAAGCCGTTCTTTGAGACTCTCGTACCAACAATAGACACCGTTCGGTACGGATATTTGTTTGAAAAACTCCTGGGCTGTGGCAAACCCGTCATGTTTACAGGAAACACAGGTAGCTACATTTTTAATATCAACTACTTACTACGATAAAGGAAAAAGATCAGTATTGTTTCTAACCCAATAAGGTATTGCAATGGATGAAAGTAGGTACCTACATTCAACCATTGCACTACCTTATTGGCTCCTAGTAGAGTAGTAGAAGGATTCGTTACACTCCGAAAAACAAGGTTTTTCCAAACTGTACTGCTAGAACATACGTAGGTAATGAATTTTATAGATATCTACAATTTTGATTTTTATTATTAACTTGTGGGTAAGGGTTTTTTTTTCGACAGTTAGCAAATAATATTGTTCCTATTAATACCTTTCTTTCAGGTGTCGGCAAAACGGTAATTGCGATAGAAATGCTGAACAAAATGGCTCAGGGTGGTCATTACATACCGTTCATATTGAACTTTTCAGCCCAAACCAGCAGCAATCGAACACAGGTATACATTTCTTTCTTAATAATAATATCGGCCTGTTAGTTGTCCTTCTGTAGAACGAAGGGTTCTATTCAATGAAAAATTCGAATTTCCGAGCCCGAAGATACAGACTGTCTAGTTTAGGGACTCACTGGTAATTACTATATTGTAACCTAGTTGTAGGTCATATTTTAAGCTACTCATGTCATCTCCATATGAACCTGCTTATCGCGCTATTTCGCAACGTAATTACCGTTCGAACGGAAAGTTTTTGGTTTTGGTTTAGTTTTGGTTTAGCTGATGGAAGAAACGGTATCGCCCTATTTTTTCTGAGCGACTTAATCGTTGACGTTACCCAATACTGAAAGTTCGATCGATCGTTTCTCCAACGTAACAAAGTAAGGCTAAATCGTTTCCGTTGAAATGATTAGCGCGATACAAAATGTGTCTAACGTAACGTTTTTGGTTGTGGTTTAGTTTTGGTATTAACGTTCAAAATTAGCGCGATCGGCCCCCTGGGCAATGCAACATTTTCTACTTATTTCTATTGATCACGGTAGGTAACTACGTGTTGGCTGGCTATTACAGACTGCTATATGTATAAGTGCAGAAAAGCTCCGACTTGAAAGTCGTCGGTTAAACCCCAGCAGGCACTTTGTCTAGTTTATTTCATCACCTCTCTTAAAACTCGAAACTGAGAAACGGGTTTTTTAACCTCCGATCCGTCTTGACTAAGTAGGTATTGCTAGAACATTAGTTAAATTGAAATGAAGCCTGATCGTATCTGGTTTAATATCAATTCATCTTCCTTTCCTAGGCGGTGTTAGAGTTACGGTTAGACAAGAGACCACGCAAGGCCATCGGAGCTCCATTAGGAAAGAAAGTGGTTATTTTTATCGATGACGTGAATATGCCTCGCCTGGACGTATATGGCGCACAACCGACTATAGAACTACTGAGGTAAAACTTACCTTCATTTACATGATCAGTATAAAATCACCTTGATCCTTTTGATGGGTTAGCAGTTAAAACGTAGAACAGTTTCTGTTAGAATCAAAGAATCGTAGTGAATTCTTGCATTCACGCCAGTAGCACACCTCCGCCGCGAAACCATCACAGCGAAACCGCGGTAGTTAAATTGTACTGGTTCGCGTCATGTTCCGCTACTCGAATCGGATGCGAGTAGCGAAATATGACGCAAACCAGTACAATTTAACTACTGCGGTTTCGCTGCTATGGTTTCGTGGCAGAGATGTGCTACCAGCGTCAATAACAAACCGGGGGAGAAAAGTAGTTGAGAGATTAACTTTTATTAGCATCGTAGTATTTTAAAACAATACTTACATTACACCATACATTTTTCAAACAGGCAATTACTTGATTTCGGCGGTCTGTATGACCGCGACAAACTGTACTGGAAGGATGTCCTCGACGTGGTGCTGGCGTGTTCATGCGCCCCGCCCGGCGGTGGTCGTAACCCGCTGACCGGACGATTCGTCAGACATTTTGCGATGTTTTATATTGCTGCACCTAATTCTGAGGCTATGAAGACTATATTTAAGGTTGGTCACCACATAAGAAGAGCACTGCTTCTGTTGCTTTAATTTAATAGTCTACAGTCTTTATGCCTTTTGGCACAAACCTTACCTTTGAGTTAGAAGACTCAGCACTGACCGAGAGCAGCGCATCAGAAAATGTTCTACTCAGAGCTCCTCACTGTGTGCCGACGCCTAATCTTAACTAACTATCCTAACTAATCACCTAATACATATTATAAATGCGAAAGTGACTTTGCATGTATTACTTTCACACTAAAACAGCTAAACGGATGAAATTTGGCACGTGGGGAGATCACATGACCTTAGGGCATAGAATACTTCTTATCCCGATATTACCACGGGATTGGGGCTTATGCGAGTCAAGCCGCGGGGCTCAGTTAGTCCATTTATTTTCGTCGTTGCAAATTTAAAATCTCCTATGTGACATTTTTGTCGAAAATAACTTTTGCAGATATTTGAAAAGCGATTTTGAATACCCCTATTTAGCAAAAGTTTCCATGTGAATATCTTATTATTTCGATAAAGCACGATCATTTAAAAAAAACCTTAAGTGTCAGCCTACATTTAATTGCAAATCAAAATGTCCTATATGTCTGACTGCTGATGTACACATGAGAGTTTTGGGTGACAGTTTTATAAAAAATAAAAAAATGAAAATATCTTATGTGATCATTCAACGTCGAGCACTACAATTTTGCGCCTTTTTGTCGCCTTTAGGAAGTTTTTATTTTTTTCTTGAAAAGTTACTTTATACACATGGCAGCTTTTAAATTTGCAACGACTCTTTATAAACTTCAATATTCCTCTACATTATTTTGTACCATCAATCAGGCAATCCTGAGAGGACACATGGAAGACTTCGTGACTGAAGTCTCAATCCTCGGGGATTCCATAGTGGATGCAGCCGTAGAAGTGTATCTAAAGATTTGCACCGAGTTGTTACCGACTCCAGCCAAGTCGCACTATGTGTTCAATCTAAGAGATTTGTCCAAGTGTATGCAAGGAGTCCTGCAAGCCGATGCCGCGTACATGAGGGCTCCGCAAGGAATGCTCAGGTATTTACGTCCTTTCAGGTTCTTAAATAAACTGCCCAATTTCTTTCGTTGTTTCTTGCATACTGCGAACATAATTGAGAAGTAATCAATCATTATTGCAGTCCCGTTTTATTTGCTTCTGAAGGTTGACGACCCATGTAAAGTGTTAATACTCACACACAGACTTTTTTTTTTTGAAAAACATGATTTTACGATGTTTGTAAACATGTGAGCACCATTTATCTATCTCATAATTAAGTTATTTTTCATTGCTTACTTTTTAATTCTTTTTACCTATTATGGTATAGTAATTTTATTCTAGATGCATCGTCTTCACATATAATCATGTAAATAATGTACTCAAACAAAATATTGTAAAACATTTTTAAAAGAGTAACGGTGGAGTTTCTTGCCCATTCTTCTCCATACCAAACTACCTTTTGGAAGGGGCAACTAGAACCAACTCTATTTTTTTGTAAATTTTGACGTTCAAAAGTGCATCTTATGTGTCTATTTGAAATAAATAATTTGACTTTGACTTTGAATAAAATTACATTACAGATTATTTTATCATGAGTGCCTTCGTGTGTTCCACGATCGGCTGATCAACATCCAAGATAAGAGTTACTTCTTCCACCTTATGAGCACGGTCTGTGATAAGAACTTCAAAAATCCAATACTAGAGATTCCTGAGGACCCTATCATTTTGCACCCACCTCTTCTACTGTATGGTGATTTCATAAACTCCGCTATTCCGAAAGAAAACAGAAACTATGCTGAGATATCAGATTTAGCCAAGCTTATGGTGGTTGTGAAGGCAAGTGATTCATTATTGTTTGCACGTTATTATCTGTATTAGGTACCTACAGGTATATTTTGGGAGAACATATTTTAATTGAGATACTAATGGTATGATGATCTTCTATAAAACAACAATTTTCATTAAATATTTGTTCAGGAGGCACAAAAGTTTATCAATTCTTTAACAGAACATCAGTAACATAAAGTCTAGTTTTTTTTTTGGGTGGGAAATTATCAAATAACTTCTCCCGCTCTGGGCGGAGTGGGAGGGCGTGTCAGACTTTTACTGACTAAAGCCCACCCGTGTTCCTTCAGATGCCTGTGTGCCAGGGCCCCGATATCCCTTTCGGACAAACTCGTAACCCTCGCAGGATCATAAAGTGTAGTGTTATTTAATAAAGAACAATCATGATTCTGTCGAATCTCTTAGGTAATTCTGGTTTCATCATGCAATATTAAGATCTGTATTTTATGGGTAGCATTTAAAACCTTTGATCTTGTGATTCCGATTTTAAAGGCTCCCGCAGACAGGCGCGACGCGACATTAGTAGCACGCTGCCAGTTCATTTCACGCCAGTCTGCACGAGCCTTCAATATGAACTACAAATTACACAGGAATACTTAGAAGAATATAATTCGACGGCGCGCGCGGAGATGCGTCTGGTGCTGTTCCAAGATGCTATAGAGCACATAGTGCGGACAGCCAGGGTGCTGCGGGCAGAGCGCGGCCACAGCCTCATGGTGGGCCCGGGAGGCTCCGGCCGCCGGAGCGTTGCCACCCTCGCAGGACACATCAACGAGTGCAAGTAAACTCACATCCTAAATATGTTCACCACCTATTTTTTCTGCTCATTGCACGATAGAATCTGCTCTCAGAAATACATATTGCATCGCAATGTCAATACCGCAGCCTGACATTCAACCACCTTCTTTACATGTCAAAGCGTATGATAAATGTGATACTGACAGACTACGACAATACATTAAAAAAAATGATAATGGTATTTTATTTAAATGGCCAGGCCATTAACAACTGGCGCGATATCGCGGACGCGACAGGCACCGACAAAGACAATTCCTTTGTCGGTGCATGTCGCGCCCGCGATATCGCGTGAGTGTGTAAGAGGCTTAAAACGGTTTTAGGTTGATGTCAACTTGATAGTTTTGCTTTTGAGTATTGTGTTAAGGCTCCCGCAGACAGGCGCGACGTGACAGCGCGAACGCGATACTAGCACAATTTCTATGAAAACTTAATGGAAAGTGTGGCGTTGTCTGTCGCACCCGCGATATCGCGCCAGTCTGCTCGAGCCTTTATACTAGAGATCTGCCCTGGTTTTGCACGGGTAGCAGAGGATGTTATACAGGGTGTAAGGGACAGCCCTCCGCAAATGAATGCCTTCAGCTCCTTATTTTGAATCATATTCCACTGAAAAATTTCTTAGGATTTTTTTTATTTTTTTTATCATTTTCTCAGTTCATCATCATCATCATTTCAGCCGAAAGACGTCCACTGCTGGACATAGGCTTCCCCCAAAGGGGGAGGTTTGCCATAATCGCCACGCTTGGCAGTTACTATTGCTTTATTTCAATGTATAGTTACATTCTCTGTATGCAGTACTCCATTAATGTAAATAACACAGCTAAAATAAAAAAAAAACAGCAATGGAAATTCTCTAATAATAAGTTACGTGGCGCGAGCGCCGCCGTCCTGGGTGGCGGGGAGGGCGTCCGAAAGCTCGCAGCGCTACCGTTCGCTGCGTGCGTTTTGCCACGGTAGCGATACATTGCGTGTAAGGTAATAAAACAAATCAGGTTCATTGAATTCCCATAACGTTCCTGAAATAATTTCATGTACCGGTCATCTTAGTGCGATATACTGAATTCACCCCATCAGTCTGCGGAGGGCTGTCCCTGTATATGCAGACGCCTACATTTTTTTTTCTGTCGTGTTGTATCAGCCTGTTGCGTCGAATTTACGTGGGTTGGATTAAAATGTAACTGATGTTCATCCTACTCTTACATCAATTAATTAATGGTACCTACACCTAAACCTTCCTCATGAATCACTCCGTCCATTGGTAGTAGTGGTTTTTGAGTTTATCGCGCTCAGACAGACAGGCAGACAGGTGTGGCGGGGGCGACTTTGTTCTATAATATCTAGTGATTGTAAGCTCCAAAAGCTTAAAAATATGAATATTGCTATACTCATAGGAAGTCGAAACTGTCTATCCTAAATACAGATTACTCAGTGATCTAGCTAGCAAAGCAGCGCTTCACCCAACAATTCGTGTGTACACAAAATAATTAATAATGCATACTTTGTAAGTACCCCATGCATTAAAAATGTGCCCTAACAAATTATTAATTTATTTTTATCTGAACACAAATATATATGTCTAGATAGACCGTCAAAGCAGTGACGAAATAAAGACTCATCGAAAAAAATTGCGTCCAATTGTTGGCCGCAAAATGCACGCACACTAGAATAACACAATGACAGCACAATGTCGTGGCGCGTGTGTAAGACGTAGCTGTCACGCACACAGCTTATCAAAATTCCTGTTTTTTTTTTTTAGTTCATTTGCAGCGCGACAATATCTAGACTTACTTATTTATAAATCAAAGTCTGAACATTTCTGTTGACATTGGTCAAACATGTTATGTTCGTCTGTTTTATGCCCATATTTCGTACGCAGGTGCATGGGAATGGAAATCAAAAGGAATTACGATACGCCAGAATTCCACGATGATCTTCGCAGCATGTACATGCGAGCTGGAGTTAATAATGAAGATATGGTGTTCCTCTTCACTGATACTCAGATCACAAAGGAGGAATTCCTCGAAGACATTAATAATATGCTTAACTCTGGTAATTGATTCATAAGTATGTAGGTAATACCGCCATGGGATCTGGAGGCAAAAGTCCTCGCGCACATCTGGGAGTAGCGCGAGGAGGCGAAACGTCGGGGCGAAACTCCGCTGCCGCGAGAAAACATGGCTCAGCGGACAGAGCTCCGGCGGGATCTCATGGCGACATGGAGAGTGCGATTGTCGCAACCCAGCGCTGAGCACGCCACATTTGTGGTGATAAGCCCTCTCTTTGAGGAGGGGCTAGAGAGGCGCCACGGCGTCCTCAACTTTTGCCTGACGCAGGTCCTCACCGGATATGGTTGTTTCGAGAGGTTCCTGTTCAAGATAAAGCGGAAGGAAACGCCCGGGAGTCACCACTGTGTGGATCGCCCGGAGGACACGGTGGAGCATACGGTGGAGGTCTGCCCGGCTTGGGCGGAGCACCACCGTGTCCTCACGGAGGCGATCGGCGGCGGCGATCTCTGGCATCCGGCCCTGGTTCAGGCCATGGTTCGGAACGAGAGTGCATGGGAGGCCGTCACCTCCTGCGAAGCAGAAATGCTCGCGAGGGAGGAGGCGGGACGCGTGAGGGAGAGGCAGGGTCCGCGCCCTCACGCCCCTAGTCGCCGCAGGAGACGTCCTGGGACGTAAAATGCATCTTGTTTATAGTAAATAGATAAAGAATTATTCCAAACATTTTAATGGCAACTAAGAGAATATGTATCTTAGTTAGTCTGCATTTTTTTCAGTGTTGGGTCATATTGAGAGGATGAATGAAAGGTGACTAACAAAAGGGACAAGGCAGATGTGATTGGAAACACCAGGAGGGGACGTCCTAGCTAGAAGGAAATCATCATCGTCATTCTACTGTCCTCATCTTAATTTATTTGGGGTCAGCGCAACATGTCGTTTTCAAATCAAATCAAAATATTATATTTCATATAAACCTACATGGAAACAACACAACACAACATGAAGCCTCCATGAAACGTCAGAAGCTAGGTGCATACCTAGTTCCAATTTGTCGTTTCCTATCGAGAAGAGCCGGCAATAAACTCCACGGATAGCCTTTTTAAATAATTGACTTTTACAATGTTTTCAAATTACAGTGTTAATAGGTATAGGAGGATAGGCCCGCACTCAAAGCCCGTCAAGAAGTACCAGGGGGTCTAAAATGGAAGTTTTGGCAGAATCAGGTTTGATCTGCGTACAAATCATACATCCCGCAATTCATCTGTTTGACAGTTTTGTATGGAGTTTCGTAAAATAGTCCACAAATTATGAATTGCTGTAATGAAATCTAATGTCAAATAGCAGCTGTCAAACAGAAGAATTACGGGATGTATGAATTGTACGGAGATCATATTATGATTCTGCCAAAGCGTCCATTTTAGGCCCCCAGGTACTTAAAAAAAATGAAAATGGACTTTAAATCTATAGTTTATTAGGCCTACAACGTTCTCACATTCACAAAATATAAAAGAAATCTATATAAAATATTATTAAAATAATAAAAAAAACCTTGAAGAAATTTAAATTGTAGGTATGTAATGTCAAATAATGAAAAGAAAAATGTCTTCTATACTTCTCTATTAGTCGTCATATTATAGTGACCTTATTAGTGACTAGCTGCGCCCCGTGGTTCCAACCGCATTAGTCTCAATCCCGTAAGAGTATCGGGATAAAAAGATGAAATCGTGCGTGTATGACCAGGGGGCCGATCGCGCTAATTCTGAACGTTAATACCAAAACTAAACCACAACCAAAAACGTTACGTTAGACACATTTCGTATCGCGCTAATCATTTCAACGGAAACGATTTAGCTTTACTTTGGAAGTTACGTTGGAGGAACGATCGATCGAACTTTCAGTATTGGGTAACGTCAACGATTTTGTCGCTCAGAAAAATAGCGCAATACCGTTTCTTACATCAGCTAAACCAAAACTAAACCAAAACCAAAAACGTTCCGTTCGAACGGTAATTACGTTGAGAAATAGCGCTATCGGCCCCCAGATGTATGACCGTAAACGAAGCAAAAAGAGTATGTATGGATCGTAGCGGGTGGCGTTCTATAGTATCTGCCTACCCCCATGGGAAGAAGGCGTGAGTTTATGTATGTATGTAGAGTTTGTAGTAGAGGTCAGTGACGGGAAGCATCATTATGCAAATAATTGCCGTATTGTGTTGCCATGTTATGGCATCTATGTCCCAGGTTATGATTGTGAAAGCTGCCTAATAATAAACGTTAATCTCTTACTTAGGTGAGGTACCGAACCTGTTCGAAGGTGATACCTACGAAGCTGTGCAGAGCGGCTGTCGCAACGACGCCGCAAAGAACCAAATCAACCCAGCTGACCGTGACGCTGTTTACTACTTCTTCATTAACAGGGTCCGAGGGAAGCTCCACCTCTGTATATGCATGAGTCCCGTAGGAGAGGCATTCAGGTAAACTTACACCTTCTATTTGCACACTTACACACACACACACTCGACAGTAGAGTGTCAGCGGGCCCGAAATACAGACAGTACTTACTAAAGCAAATAAATGATCTTATCTTATGTTGTGTTCGATGACAACTAATCGACCCTCTCCATCTAGCAAGTAGCTGGATGCATTCTCCTTGTAGAAATACATATAAATACTCGACATATTTAAAAGAGTACTCTTTTAATTATGTTTTCCCTGATTGGTAGTTGGTAGGTTAGGTTAGGTTGCGTAGTTTCGTGGTACTGGTGTAGCGGCAGATCACGCTGCACCAGTCGTAGCTCCATCAGGTCTTGGTGGTGGAGGCGGGACAGGCTTCTGCGCCCTACTACCACCTCGTCACCATCGGGGCGGTCCGGCCGGTGCTCGGCGGCTAGCTCGGGTGGGACGAAGCACGGCTCCCTGTCATTTAGGGCAACAAAGGTGCTCTCGGGGCACGGCTGCTTCGAGAAGTACCTGTGTTGCATAGGCAGGGAGTCAGACGCTCGGTGTCATCACAGCGTCCACTGTAGGGGGGACACGGCGTGGCATACGCTTGCAGAGTGTGCAGCTTGTGAGGAGCCGCGCCGTGCTCTCGTTTCGTGGTGAAGTGGGAAGCGACCTGTCGCTGCCGGCTATGATTCGTTCTAAGGTCGGCGCAGAGTCGTGAGACGCGGTGATCGCCTACTGCGAAAATGTTGTCGCAGAAGGAGGCAGCGGAAAGGGAGAATTTCGAGTGCTGTCCCGGCCCGCAGCAGGCTCACCGGGGGTCGGCAGAGGTCAGATAATGCCCTCTTCCGGCCCCCCTAAATGAGTCCAGGGACGGTCCACACGCCGCCCCCTTACATACAAAACCCGAGGTGGTGGCGCGTATAGTTCCACGCATGCCACGCCCCTATTAGACATCGCGGAGGGAGTCATAAACCTCAAAAAAAAAAAGAAGCGTTTTTAGACAAAGACGCTGATTTAATAAGTAAGTTACTAAAAACTATCTATTGATCTAAAACGGTTTCTATCGCGATAAGATTTGCTTTGTGCTCAAGTGACCAGACCCTGACACACATACCTACATAATCGAACTTTGAACCTGCACTTTCACCCAACTCATGATCTTGGAACGTTGCCAACACTTTCAGTTGGGCACTTGTCGACAATTCGACATTGAGCTCGCAGAAAACGAACGTAGAGCGTTATTCGAATACAGCGTGATTAAGATGTGGATTTGGTATAAATAAACTTATGAAATAAAAGTGCAGGCCGGTTTGTTTCCGATGGATCAATACTTAATTGTTGTGTGAGGTCAGCGGTAAGGGCGCGCGGGGCTCACGGCTGCGCTATGCAACGCTCCCCTGCCGCCCTGCACCCTCCGGTGCAGTAAGCTGCTACGCCCTATATTTTATTATAAATTCAATGACGCAAATTAAATAAAGGGCACTATTGGGTTTCGCCTCTTATCGATCCTAACGATTAAAGTATTTTGGTACCTATCTACCTAATTGCATCACATTACGTAGGTTCCTAGAATGAAGGAAAATATTTTGGCCTTTCTTGGCGATACTTAGGTATCTAACCTGTCAGAAGTAAATTTGTCAACATTGCTAAATCGACACAGATTCATTTTTTTATTATAATGGATTTTATTTGTCGTAGACGTCGCTGCCGAATGTTCCCGTCTCTGGTAAACTGTTGCACCATTGACTGGTTCACAAAATGGCCGCCGGAGGCTTTGCTCTCGGTAGCCAAACAATGTCTACAGCCGCTCGGGAACGAAACAATCATTAATCAAATATCTACAATTTGCGTCACCATGCATCAGGTAACATAAATTTAAAGAATAAAGGCCTGAAAAAAATCATTCCTGAAAAAAATGCCACAACAAAACTGATAAAATAAAATTGGTAGCAGTTGTCCAGGAAGCACATATACTAATTAGCAATGGGCCTCTCATTTGAGAGCTTCTCTTTAGAAGTCAAATGCAAGAAATTCAGATGACACTTTATCAATACCGGTTGTCTTATTGGATTCATTGGCAGATGAAAGTAATAATGAATCTAAACAACTTTTACTGCTCAACCAAGCTAGACATACTATCGAAAAAAAAAGAACGAGCCTTACAGTAGTCACTGAAGATGTGTAACATCTGCATATCTGACATCTCACCTTAGTAATAAGCAACTGAGCAGCGACAGAAATTTATCTCAAAATTTTAAAATTCTAATTACTGAAATAATTATTCATTGCTAGTGGTCGCCCACTGGTCGAAATTATATAGTACTTACTAGTTCTATGCTATTATAAAGTACTTACAAATTCTATGCTATTATAAAGTACTTACTAATTCTATGCTATTATAAAGTACTTAATTATTCCATGCTCAAGCTGTCACTTCCCTTTACACACTCCCGTCCCTTTTCACAAAATCACTCCCACAGAAAGCGCATCCCACAAAAATTATGTGCTTTTTCATACAAAAATGCAATTATGTCTACTTCGTTCCGTTTTAAAAGCTGACCATACTCATGAGTAGCGTGCCCGCTAGTACCTTGTAGTCTTACTTATCCCTGGAACGATGCTAAAGAGTTCAGTCTATGCTGCCTAGCATTTTATTATCTACTTAAGTTAGATAAAATTAAATAATGACGTCATTTTTGTTTGAAAATTTTACGAAGCATTATAAGTATTGGTGTTTATGTTTATTCATAGGATGTGGATATAATGACGGACCGATTATATCAAGAGATGAGGCGTTATTTCTACACAACGCCAAGCAGTTACTTAGATTTGCTGAAACTGTACATGATGCTGTTAGATAAGAAACAACAGCAAATTATTCGCGGCAGGGACAGAATATCTTGTGGTTTGGAGGTAATATCGTCAATCGTTAAGCTGCGTAAACTGATATAGTATAATATGTGCTAGATATTTTTTTTATTTTGTTCTAATAAATAGAACGTGGTAGTTCTAAGTTCTATTTATTAAAATATAATGGAAAAAAAGCCATTGTAAAAATTCAAATACTACCTACACTTACTACAGCAGATTATTAGGCAGATGCCGATTATTGATTTGACAGCTTCCGGTTCCATTTTCGAGTAAAAAGAATCTCATGATTATTCACGATTTTCGGCTGGCAAGACTCATGATTTTCTAAATCACATTTATGCAACAACACAGCCAGATGTTTCCCGAAAATCCCATTAAAAAAAAAGCATCCCACTACTGACCCCATCTATGTATCTATCCCACTAAGATAATTTTACCCAATCTACAGCGCGGGCGGCACGATTGGCGGCGGGATCAAACGAATGGATTAAAACGTGTACCGATCAGCTGACTTGGTCTAGTGATGTGTAGAATTCAATTAGAAACATTTGATTTTTATTAGTTAAATGTTTTTTAACTTTATAATTATGTAGGTATTATTAAAAAAATGTTGCCATGTAGTTTGTTATCACCAAAAAAATCCGTGCCTTTGATATGTACGAGTATATACCCTTTCCGTAACACGCTGTATAAATTGAAACTTCGACACGTGCATTCTTTTTAAGTGATCTTCCTGTAAAAAACATTTTTTTTAGAGATCGAGGCACAACTAATCCTAACAGTCCATCCATTGACTGACTTGAATAGAAATAAAATAAGCCTACTGCTTATTTTAGCAACACAAAAAAGCGTTATTCCATAAAAATCTCCTAGGAATGGCGCCACATATTTATAATAAATATCCTAATACTTTGTTAAGTATTAAAGATATCAATGTATTTAAGAAGCAACTCAATAATCTACTGATAAGTTAAGTAACACATACGAGGGCTGCACTAAAAGTATCGGGAATGGAATATTTCCACTGTTCCTGTGATATTAAAATCTTTTTAATTCAAAACTCCTTGGTTTTAAAAATCGAATACCATTTATTTATTTAAAAAAAGATTCTCGGTCTTGTCACAAGGTTTTGTCAAACTTGTTTAGTCGTTGAGAAAATGGAATTGACTCGAGAAAATTCAAGAGCGATGATTTATTATGACTTTCGAAGTGGTTTAACACAAAAACAGTGTGTTGACCGGATGATTTCTGCATTTGGTGATGAAGCCCCATCCAAAACCACAATTTATCGCTGGTTTGCTGACTTTCAACGTGAACGTGTCAAGCTCAGTGATGATCCCCGTCAAGGTCGTCCAAAAACTGCAGTCACCCAAGAAAACGTTGATGCTGTGCGTAAGCTGATTGAGGAAGATCGACATGTGACATACCGCGAAATTCAGGCAACTTTAGACATTGGCATGAGTCAAATACAAATAATCTTGCATGATCAATTAGGTGTAAAAAAGTTGTTTTCCCGATGGATACCGCATTCGCTCTGTGAAGAGCAAAAAGCGGCTCGCGTTACTTGGTGCGTCAGAACTCTCGAAAGATTCCACGCAGGATCCTCAAATGCTGTATACAACATTGTATCAGGTGACGAATCCTGGATATACGCGTACGAACCCGAAACAAATAACCAGTCACGAGTTTGGGTGTTCGAAAATGAGTTAAAGCCAACAAAAATTGTTCGTTCACGGAGTGTTGCAAAAAAAATGGTGGCCACGTTTGTCTCCAAAACCGGCCATGTTACGACTATTCCTCTTGAGGGACAAAGAACGGTTAATGCAGAATGGTATGCTAGCATTTGTTTGCCACAGGTCGTTTCTGAACTCCGTAAAGAGAACTGCAACCGCCGCATCATCCTCCATCACGACAATGCGAGTTCTCACACAGCGCACAGAACAAAAGAGTTTTTAGAGCAAGAAAACATAGAATTATTAGACCATCCGCCGTACAGCCCCGACCTAAGCCCTAATGATTTCTATACTTTCCCTAAAATAAAGAATAAATTGCGTGGACAGAGATTTTCATTACCTGAAGAAGCTGTGGACGCCTACAAAACGGCCATTTTGGAGACCCCAACTTCCGAATGGAATGGTTGCTTCAATGATTGGTTCCATCGTATGGAAAAATGTGTCAAATTTCGCGGAGAATACTTCGAAAAACAATAAATACATTTTTAAATAGTAATGTTGTGTCACTTCCTTGATTCCCGAAATTTTCAGTGCCGCCCTCGTACTGTCACCTGTCAGATAGAAATTTGTGTGTGTAAATACTTACCTAAATATAATTATGGTGAATACTTGAGTCCGATTTATTTTATTAAAATAATTTTTATTTGTATTCTTAATTATGTGTTGACAAATTATTGTTTTGTAATTTATGAAATTGTATCATTTTAATTAGGTATACATTTTGCATGCCTGAATTGGTACAACACAGTGGACTGCGCCACTTGACATCTGGAAATGTATGATTATGTAAATGTGTTGAGCAAAAAACTTTTGAATTTGAATTTGACTTTTACCATGGCTCTCAAACCAAAGTTGTCGACATAGCCCACAGAATAACCAAGCTGAAGTGGCAATAGGCCGGCCATATTAGCTGTAGAACCGATGACCGTTGGGGTAGGCGTGTTCTTGAGTGAAGACCGCGAATCGGCAAACGTAAGGTAGGACGCGCTCAGGCTAGGTGGAGCGACGATCTTCGCAGGGTGGCTGGATGAGAGTTGCCGAGAATCGAGCTGAATGGCGTGCAATTGGAGAGGCCTATGTCCAGCAGTGGACTGCTATAGGCTGATGATGATGATGGCTTTCAACATAACACGTTGCTATCAAAATATATTGGTACCGAGGCATGAATAATTAATTGAAGGGTAAAACAAAACAGAGAGGGAAGCAGATTCCGAGAGGAACGCTTTTCAATGTCACGGTTTGAGGGGAGATGAAGACCTTAAAAAGGGTTCACGAGGCACCTTCAGCAAAAATAATGTATAAGTAGTTAAAAACAAGTCATCAAAGGCGGACGTAGTTTCCTAACTACCTACGTACTATGAATGTTATTGTTTGCATTAAAATAAATGAAGGTGGATTCGTGATTGTTACGAGTATTAATGCTGTTTTCATTTTTTATTTAAGGGGGATGCGCTAAGGCAGCCCGCGAAATTCAAATTTTATTACGTTTTTTGCAATTTGCAGGTAACAGGTTGTATGTTGATCTAAATATGATTCGCGGCCGTAACAAATATGGCTTTACATAATTATAATCATTAGAATCGGCAATACAACTAACTCTCTTCGTAAAGTCCTATTGAATGACTATTTCTGAAATAATCATTCAGTAGGATTTTATAAACTTAGAGAGTTGTAATGCTGATTCTAATGATTATAACTCTTTAAAGCCATATTTGTTGCGGCCGCGAATCATATTTAGATCAACAAACAACCTGTTACTGACCTGCAAATTGCAAAAAACTTAATAAGGTTTGAATTTCGCGGGCTACCTTAGCGCATCCCCCTTAAACAAAAACTATTTTATTTTTACTCTACTCATTCATTAAATTAAATATAATGATAAGTCAAATCATACAATATGATATCTACTTGTAATATACAGGATATAACCACCCATCAAAAAGCCTTCATCTACGCATTCTGTACATCAAACTAAGTAACTTTGTGCAAAACGAGTTTCTGGAAAACGACTTTGTCCTTGAACTTACCTATATTAAATCAATTTATTTATTTATTTGCTCTCATGCATATCACACCTTTAACAATAAATTACTGTCGGCTGTTGAACATGAACCCTGTCAGGGCACTGCAAAACATAATGTTGGTTTGTGTTGAGTTAGTACCTACATTAATTGTAAAATTAACATAGATTTAGTCAAAACTTATAAAAACAATACAATAAATCACAGAAAAATTATGTCTAGATGTTGTTATGTTGTCCAATAAAACACAAACTACAAAAAAGATAAGAGATAGGTAATAAATACAATCATGTCATGTCAAGTTATTCTTAGCAATTACTTACATTGAATTATGGCATGTTATTGACGACGAATTTAAAGAAATTAATATCCGTAACCTTCAACTTACACAGAAACTATACCAAACATACGAAGTCGTTGGAGTGATGGAACAGCAGGTTCGTGAAATGGAACCAATCCTTGCGAAGAAAGCAGACGAAAGCATTGCTCTGGTTAGCAGGCTGAAAGTGGAACAGAAAGCCGCTGACCAAGTCAAATACGCGGTCATGAAGGATGAAACCGCAGCCAAGGTACGCTGGATTCATCTTTGAGCTTCGTTCTTTAAACAGGACTTCCAGATATTAAAAAAAAAAATTCAAAGGTAATTTTAATTTCGGTGGCAGTGGCGAAAAACAATAATTTTTCATATTGAAGTGTTTTTATTTAAAGCAGTTGTTTTTTTTTTTAATTATTAGGTACCTGCCTTCCCCACACAAATTCGTATACCAATACTGGCTATGTAAAAAACAGCGACAGGAAGTTTTATAACATCATCAACATACACAAAGTGGATATACGTATTATTGTAGCTAACTCAAAAACTACCAAAGTTAACTTAATCAAATTCATATGTATTTTATTAAGTTAACTTTGGTAGTTTACGACCACCACGCGAGATTCCTCTACCAAGACAAAAAAGGATTTTCAAAATCGGTCCACAATTGATGAAAATATCGATAAACATACATAAGAAAAATACATACAGACGAATATAGAACCTCCTCCTTTTTAGAAGTCGGTTAAAATGGTAATTTGTTTAGTTTGCTTATGCCAATAGACTTAAACTTTATACCTAGATAAAAGCAGAAGAGGTAAGACAAATAGCAGACGAAGCAAAAGCGGACTTGGCACTTGCGATGCCCGCTATGGACGCCGCAACAGCTGCCCTGAAGGCGCTCAACAAAGCGGATATCAACGAACTGAAGGCCTTTCAGAAACCTCCCGTGCTTGTGCGATTCGTCATGGAGCCTGTCTGCATACTGCTTGGTGCAAAGTTAGTATCCAAAGAATGAATCAATCAACAGCTAAATGAAATCTACGTCTTTCTTAATTAGTTCGGGGAATCTTCACAGACTTATGGGAATTGATATCAGACATCCGTCAATCTATATTCAGATTTCTTTTATTTTCTTTTCTTTTTCTTTTTCTTTTTCTTTTCTTTTTCTTTTCTTTTCTTTTTCTTTTCTTTTTCTTTTCTTTTTCTTTTCTTTTTCTTTTTCTTCTCTTTTTCTTTTCTTTTACTTTTCTTTTCTTTTCTTTTTCTTTTTCTTTTTCTTTTTCTTTTTTTCTTTTTCTTTTTCTTTTTCTTTTTCTTTTTCTTTTTCTTTTTCTTTTCTTTTCTTTTTCTTTTCTTTTTCTTTTCTTTTTCTTTTCTTTTTCTTTTCATTTCTTTTTCTTTTTTTATATTTCTTTTTTCTTTTCTTTTTCTTCTCTTTTTCTTTTCTTTCGATTAGATATTGTTAACTAAAACTTTGCTCCACAATGAGGTGCTGTTTTGCTAAAACATCATTCCTATTCTTAGTTGAATCGCATTGTATAAGTAATATTTTTTTACAAAAGTCAGTAATTCAGTATCTTCCGTATAAGAATGTATCAAAAATGCATCAAAAATTCCATAAAAAATTCTCAAAAAAGTGCAAGCTCAGACCCGGTTACTGAGAAATACTAATATCTGACCACGGGCCAACTACGGAAGGTAGGTACTAGAAATATTAGCTGTGAGGAAGCCAATAAGTATTAAAGTAATTTAATACGATCTCATCCCCTTTTTAAAATAAACTTTTTAAATATCTTAGTCTAAGTATTTCATAATAACTCGGAATATTTACTTAAACTTTAATTTTAATAACTAGCTGTTGCCCGCGACTACGCCCGCGTGGCTTTTTCTAAAATAAAATTAGCTTAAGTTACTCCTTATATCATCAGCTACCTGCCAGTGAAAATTCCGTCAAAATCAGTCAAGCCGTTTCAGAGATTAGTCGGACCGAACAGACAGACAAAAATTTATCAAAGATATAAATATAAATAAAAATGCTTGTATTTGAAAACCAACGAGTATACTATTAAATATTTGCTAAAATATACAACTGATTTTATTTTCACAGTTTATAATGCTGTATTCGCTATGAAAAACGGATATTTAAAATGAGCCCTCAGCAAGGGCTCCCGGCATCCCTTATGCGACTTGAGTGAACTCTCCAGGAGGGCCCCGGCACTTAACGTGTTAATTACCTACTCATCGCAAACTGTAGGTATTTGCAATCCAGTAAAACAAAAAAAAAAAACAACCACATTTGGGCAGGCAGGAACTACAGAACGTCAAGTTATTCCTTTTGCTTTGTCTACGTTCGTTCAACTGATCTGTACCCTAATTGCGTAATGCCGTTTGAATCGGAATCGAAATGATTTTGAAGTATATTGCTAATCCATAACTTCATATGTTAGAAAAAAATGTCTGCTCAACAGCGTAAATAACGCAATGAATGTTGTTGAACTTTCAAATTGAAACCGATTCCTACTGATAGTGTGTTATGCAATTAGCCTTCTGATCTTCTTTTATTTACATTGTGTTACAGGCCCGACTGGGATTCAACAAAGAAACTGCTAGCAGATGTAAATTTCCTCAACAAGCTTGCAGATTATGACAAAGATCACATACCGGAGGCCACACTGAAGAAGCTGAAAGCGTACCTCACTCATAAGGACTTTAATCCAGACACCGTCATTAAAGTTTCAAAGGTAACAACATAACGCCTGTATTCCTCGACGCTTCAGGCTGGAAGGCATAGGCGTTTTACACCCACATTTCTCCTGTTAAGTTTAAGGTAAATATAATACAGGGCGAACGTTTATTACTATGAACGGGGTACAAATTCGTACACTGGTTTTGATAAATTCTTAATGGAAAAAAATCTCTATAACACTACGCCCGTCCTGGGAATCGAACCCAGAATCCGACGCTGTCGCTCAGAAGGTAAAAATACTTGAAAAACAATTGAATGACCATTCATACGGCATTTACGAGTATCATTAAATTATGTCTTCTGTACGAATCCACGAGGTTTCGGTTTCCACCTTTTCACTAAATCGTGCTGAAAGAAAACCTAGATTTTTATAGTGAGTGGAGCATTCAGCTTCATATATTATCTGGTTATTCCACTATTAGGTAGGTAGTTACCTATATAGATTGTGGTTTTAGAAAAACAAGAACTTGTACATTTTTCACAAAAAAATATTTTTCTCGCAAAATTAATATTAAATGTGATCTCATTTTCATTTTAAAAGGTGTAATTTTATATACGAAAAGAAGGCTAAATACAAAATTTTACAATCAAACGGTATTTTTTTTTTGCCTTTTTTATGTTTCACTAAATGTGTGTATAACGAAATTAAAAGGAAAACTATCACAGCTAAGTACCTAGGCTTTACAAGTGAACGAGTAATACCTAGTCGACTAACTCATATTTGCAGTTGAAGAATTGACCGTGACGTATATCGATGTATGGGAGAACAGGTTTTTCAACTACAATGTTAAGTTTTTCAACTACAAGGTTACGTTTGTTTTTGGGATAAATTCATCCTAACTACGGATCCTTCATTGTGCGTAGTCCGACACGCACTTGACCGGTTTTTTAAACTTGAAATTGAAATTTACACAAACTAATTTAATAACATCACAAGTAACCAAGCCGTTGTCTAAACTATAGTTACCTACTGTATTGTAGAGTAGAACCGAGTGTTCCGTGTGGACGTAAAGAATAGCACCACCCTATTTCTTCCCGTGGGTGTCGTAAAGTATAACCATAATATTATGTTTCCTTAGGTATGCCGATCCATGGTGCTATGGGTACAGGCCATCGATATGTATGCCAAAGTATTCAAGGAAGTGGAGCCTAAGATAATCAAGTAAGTCCGATATAATTTCCATTTCACCCAGTCGGTAGTAGGTAGCCCCTACGAGCAACAGCGTAATAATATCTTACTCCATGTGAGATTTTTTAACAAGGACTATAAATTAACAAGGATTTTTTTTTTTTACTTACTTTGGACACTAGGCATTTTTCCTGTATCGTGGGTGCGTTTATAAACATTTAAACTCACATATACAAACAGCCAGACCCGGTACAACTACTTGAAGGTCATACAAATATTTGTTCCGTGCGGGAATTGAACCCGCGACACGCAGCGCAGCAGTCAATCGCTTAACCACTGCGCCCACCGCCCACTTTTAAATAAACAAAACCAGGAAAATAGATTACAATATTTTTTATTAGTGTGATCACATAAATAGCGCTGCTGCTGTCGTCAACAATGCGCGGGCGCGACTGGCAGCAACAAAGAAAATGTGCTACTGTCGCGTCACGCCCGCGATATCGCGCCAGTTTGTACGAGCCTTTAGGGTCGGGCCCTTGCGCAAGGTACCACGTGATAAACAAGCATAACGGGCTACGCGTCGAACTACTCACTACAATGGTACTCAGGCGCCGCGCCGCCCACCGCCACCCGTCTGGATTCAAGACTTGAAACATTTTTTTATATAGACCAATTTTTGATGTAAGGAAATTATCATGAGATCGTCATTGGTGTCTTTCACTTATTTCAGTATTATTACCAATTAAACATAATTATACAATTAAATACCAATAAAAAAAAAAAACTAAAAAAAAAAAATCTAATAAAAAAAATCGACATGCTATTCCACACATTGGATAAAATACTTTAATTCCATATGATATGGTTCAGTTTTATTGGCACGGAAATGTTTAAGAAGGCTTTATGCGCTTTTGTTTGTTGGTGTAACAAGCACCCTAATTGCGTAACAAACGATCAATCAAAATCTGTTTCAATCGACAGTTCAATAAAATTCATTGCGTTATTTACATTGTTGAGCAGACATACTTTTGGAACTTGAGAAGCAATGGATTAGCAATATCCTTCAAAATTATTCAGATTGTGATTGGTCGTGAGTTACGCAATTAATAGGGTGCTGATAAGTTCCTCTTCGAAGCAGGGCCTTACTTAAGCTCAACACACACAGGCAGCGGGTGCGGGTCGGGACGGCAGTACGGCGGCCGGCTGAATTCTCTGTATTGATATGAACGACACCACACGAAACGCGTGCGCGGGTGTCATTCATATCAATACAGAGAATTCGGCCGGCCGCCGTACTGCCGTCCCGACCCGCGCCCGACCCGCACCCGCTGCCTGTGTGTGTCGAGCTTTAGTGGTATAGTTTTTATGGAACCTTCTATTTTGTCTGTAGGACTGAAAAGTTTCTACCGTGGATATAACATGTGAAATGTTTTGTTACATAGGCATAAGGAAGCAGCGGCTATACTGAAAAATGTAATGGCGGTTCTCAGGGCCAAGCAGAAAGAGGTGGAGGCCATCGAGGCCCAGCTCGCTAAGATGTTGGATGAACTCAGAGTATGTTGTATTTAAATAATACCTACTCTATTTTACCTAAAAAAAATCGTCAATTTAATTTCTTTTTTGTTTTATCATGTTTAGATATCGATTTCCATCACGTTTTCGGATTTTCACTAGCTATTTTAATTTAACCCTTGTGTAGAGTCCATTTCGACCTCGATATTCCTCTTCAACTGAGTGATGGTTGTCGGAGAATCCTGTAAGTTGCCTGAAAAGTCTTAATTCTGCTGGGGAGTTTGTTACGCCACTTCTTCTTCCCAGCTAAAGCACTAGGAAGTGGTGAAGGGTGAGCGTTTTTGGGGGACTGTCTTATGTAATTTTTGACGTTCGAAAAGTGATGATTCTCAGCCTAGTTTGAATATAGTATATTTCATTACAAGTGCGGAAAGGCTGTCATTGCAAAGAGTTCCGACAAATGTCTAGTCAAGTTGCAATGACGGTTCCGCAGGTGTACTGAACGACTATTTTTAATACAGTTGCGAAAAAATGAAGCAATTTAATAAAATAATAAAAACACAATAAACTCAACTAACTAATCATTTATTTCTTATAAAAGTTATACTCGTAGTACACAATGTACATTGAAATTGGTACAGTTTTTTAAACTAACTGGGGAAGTTTTAGGTTGCATATTTACTGTTTGAGACAAACTATTATTAATTTCGTATGATTGTTCATGTATATTTGTCATACAATGGCGTTTGCTAGTTGATGGAATTGGATATGATGAATTATCATTATCAACGAAGGACGAAACGAAAGACGAACGTTCTCTTCAACATGTGAAGGAGACGGACTGGACCTTAAATTAATGGATTGTGTGATTTTTTTCCCAGTTTCTAGTTTGTTTTTTAATGAATCACCAATATAGCTTTCTGCAACTTTGTCTGATTTCCAACCTCCTAGTCGCTTTAAGGACGTCAAATTGGCTCCTGAATCTGCCAATAATGTAGCAGAGGTCCTCCTGAAGCTGTGCCCAGTATAATACTCAGCATCCGGCAGACCAAGAAACGTAGCTATTTCTTTTGGCATATTACCAAATTTGTTTATCCCGATTGCTTGAGCTGTACACTTTCCTTTCTGGTAATTTTAAAAAAAACCGTCGGTTTTTCCTTTTTGGGACCGCTGATTCATATATTTTTGCACTATTCTAAGAAAATCTCCTTCAACAACAAAGCTTCTCGGTATCTTATTTTTTGTGTTCGGAATCTTGATTAGTAGCATTTTTCCATGGGCTTCAATATCTTTTAAAGTAATATTGGCTAACTCCTCTCTGCGGCAAGCTCCAACAACGCCAAAAATCAGACCAACCTACAAAAAAAAGGGATTTGATAAATATTTTTTTAAATAATGTATTGACTGTATTTTGCGATTTCGTTAACTGAATACTAAAGAAAAATATAAGTACTTATTAATAAATTACCTTTGTGGCTAAATAACGATCATCGGGAGCTTCGTTCAAAAACCTTTCCACTTCATTGGATGTTAATATGTTCGACTTTTTACTTGTAAAACTGTCTGATTGTCGTTTTAAGAAAGCATTTAATTTGGGTATACACTTATATCCACGTTGTTCCTTATTTTCAGCATACTTTTTATCATCGAAAATCTCGACCATAACGTAGACGGTTTTAATTTTGCTGAGAGTTCGGAGAAGTATGCCAACATAACATTTTCTGAAAAACTATTTGCTTTTTTCTCTTCTCTCCACGCAATAAATTCGTCGTATGTAGATATGTAACGACTTTTTGACTTTTCCGGTAAAATGTTCTCCGAAGCATTTTGTGCAATTATACTGAGTTCCGGTGGTGTTAATTAAAAAAAAATAGGGTGGAAATTACTCATTTTGTGCAACAAACAACTAAACTCGCAAAGAAAATTTCTGGAAAATGGCGCCAACCTTAGAATATAAGCAGAATTTTATTAGATTTTTTTTTTCTTCACCCATTTTGGTAGGCAAAGGGAACTATCCATACAGCTTAGTCTTCAGTAAATTTTTTTTTATGTATATGAAATGAAAATGAAATTTAATGAGATGAAATGAAATGAAACCTAACCTAACTCATTCAATTAAATCATTAAATCTGATATTGAAATAAATTAGTAGCTTCTTTTTAGAAATATACGTATTTGTATGAATCACAAAAACTCTTTAGTAAAAACTTAATGGTTGGTTTTTCTTTTTAATAGACATTATTTTGACAGTTGGGAAAGAGACGCACGAGTTCGGGAAAGGTAAAAAAAAACACTAGTATGTAATAGCCCACATCCCGAACGCTATACGTCCCTTTTTTTTTTAATCCAGCTCAGGCGTAGGTTCGGGTGAAATGTCACGTAGGCCATAACTTCGAAACAGACGACGAACTGTGAGTGTGACCATAGATTTCGAGTTTTCGTAAAATGCGTGGACTCTAAACGCGCATTGCTCGCCGGTGAAGGTCGGCATGGCACTAACAATTCCACAAAGCACAAAGCGGTCTAGTGACGGGTGGGGCCCCCAGCACTTCATTGCGCATGAGCTTCTAAATCTAGAAATTGGGATAGGTGAATATTTTTGAAGTAGTAGGTAGTTGAGTATCTAGAACCCCAGGACCTAGATACAGTCCCGGACTCCAAACTTCCACCGTTCATTTCTATGTAGGGAGGTATTTAACACCTAAAATTTTAAAATAATGATGAGACAAAGAAGTTTTTTTTGGCATTTTGTTGACTTCATTTAGCTTGTATATGCAGTGTGGCTCGATTTAGGATTCCGAAACTGTACTTGCACAGTTTTGTTAGTAGTGTTACGAGTATACTCTCATGTAATAATATAGGGTGAGCGGGGAGCCTATTGCTATTTGATCTTTAAATTTAAAAATACTAATACTAGGTTGTTGAAGACGAGCGGATCAAGTTACAAGCTGATGTAGACTTGGCTGCAGCGCGCCTGTCCCGCGCCGGGCGGCTCACACAAGCGCTGGCCGATGAGCAGACTCGCTGGGAAGACAGCGTAAAGGTAACCGCATAGCTGTCTTTGCTAAAATGTTGGGAATAATCGGCTACGGTTGCGGTTCTTAAAATGTTGGGAATAATCGTCTAGTATTTTTTTTTTGTTGCCGAAACGGCTGTACTGATTTGGACGGGACTTTCACTGGCAGATATGTTCTAAGGAGTAACTTGGCTACTTTTGTTTTTGAAAAATCCACGCGGGCGAAGCCGCGGGCAGGAGCTAGTTTAATTATAAATCCTTAAATGATGGTCTACGATAAACGATAAAAAATACTATCACCCAAAGTGACTAAATCTAAGCTCAAAGGGAAATTTTTTGCTCGACTAGAATCGTAAAAATTCGAAAAACACATTTTTTGGTGAAATAAGATACAACAAGAAAGTCTACTGTGCTTTCGTTGACTTGGAGAAGGCCTATGACAGTTTGTGGAGAGGAGAACTGTGGTCGACACTATCAGTGTACGGTGTGGTTTGGTGCTTGGTACGGGCACAGAGATCTTTATACAAGGATTCCAGTGCTTGTGCTAGGTTTAATGGGGCATACACAGAGTGGTTCTGCAGCTCAAGAGGTGAGACAGGGTTGCGTCGTTCAACTTGTGCATGGATAGTTGTCTGATATATTTGGAAGCGGATTGAGAATCAATGAGATGCCTATCAAATGTCTTCCTCTACGCAGATGATCAAGTTTTACTTGCTTCGTCAGCAGGACAGTTGCAAGACATGGTGACTATGATGGATGAAGCATATAAAGGAAAGGGAGGAATAAAATATGAATAAGACGAAGGTGATGGTGTTTATTTTTTTGTGATGTTTTTTGATTCGCTTTTTATTTTGTCGTTTGATTTTTGTATTGTATTTAGTGATGTTTTCGTATTCTACAGTATCTGCGATTTGATACGGATACTGTCTTGTTGGAGTTTTTGTTTCTCATGGTGTTTATAATATTATAGGATTATAGGTCATGGTGTTTGTAAGAGAAGAGGATGTATCGGTGTGTGATGTAAAAATAAATTATAAAAGTGGGCAAGTGAGTGGAATCAGTTTACAAGGGATGGAAAGATTGATGAAAATGTGGAAAGGACAGTAAATGCGGGAAATAAATAAAGTAAAAGGTGCAATACATGCGATTATGACCAAACAGTCGATGCCCGAAAAGGCTCGACTGGCTGTTCACAATGGTGTTTTTTTTTTAATTGGTATCTCGTAGTTGACCTTGAGAGGTGGTTACTACTTAACGGGAGTATCATGTGGCTGCCTTAAGCTAGCTTAAAGCCTCCAGCCAGGGGCGAATGTCTTATAATCACGCGCGCGTGTCTGCACGCTAACGGCACCCCTTTGTGGGGTACGAACCTTGGCTTAGGGCGTCGCTGGGAGGAGGACAGCAAGTTAAAACAGGCTGGATCAATTCTGGATGATAATTATTATCGGTGGTTAATATTAAAGCTACGGCGCACTCAGCTGCAATTCGGGCTGGCAATTCGTCGAGCAAGAGACGGGGGGTCAATTAAATCTGGGTTTTCGCGTGGGACCTCGTGGGCCAGGTCGGAATGTCGGTTTATGTGATTTGTGCACTGTACCTATTTCTGGCCCTACTGCTTTCCTGAAGGAGGGTAATGAGGTCATCGGGGTCGGTGAGAGTATCCCTCGGACGGCAGATTTGACTAATACGAGAGGGTCTGTAACTAGCGGCCTTCACTACCAGAGGGTTGCGATGTCTGACGGCGTCACAATGACACCATTACTATCACTACATAGTATAAAACAATGTCGCTTCCCGCTGTCTGTCTGTCCCTATGTATGCTTAGATCTTTAAAACTTCGCAACGGATTCTGATGCGGTTTTTAATAGATAGAGTGATTCAAGAGGAAGGTTTTATATGAATAATACTTACATGCATAATACTCGTATAGTAGAGAAACACTGATAATTTTAGAGGTTCCTAACGTGATGTCGTTTACATTTTTTTGCGCTGACATTGCAAACGCACACAGTACAGTGTCACTACAGTATTGTACACCTTAAAAAGGTCTACAAAAAAGTCCGCTATGGTATATGTCTATCTCTGGCGATTAACACACGACACCGCGCGCCGCGCCGCCGCCGCAGTCGGAGAGGGTGAGCCAAACCACACGGGCGGTGCGGTGCCGCACCGCAAGCCATTTCGCCGCGCTGGCGACCACACGGGCAGAGCGGCGTCGCAACGTTCTACGGAGCCGCGGCGGCGCCGCAGCGGCGGCAAAATGAGGGGTTGCCCATCGCTACGTACGACAGTCTGTAATAACAATGGATCGGGAAAGACGTGTGCTGCTGCTCTTATTACTTTTTTAAATTTTTTGTAACTTCTGCCCATGCCTTCGCTTTTAAATTATTGTTTTTAAAATCCACAGTAAACTTATCCCACAGTACTTCCCGTTCTTGAACTAAAGAAATGAGGTAGTCCATGTCAATATTTTCCTCACTGGTACTCATTTTGATAGGTACAGGTTACGTGATCGTACTTAATCCAGCATGCGTCCTTCCCTATGCTGCGCAAACAAACAACTGCGAGCGGCGCCGCTCCGGCTCCGCTCTGCTTACACCCCTCCCCGCCTCGTCTCGATTCCGATGCGCGCGCGGCGCGGCGCCGGAGCACACCGCACGGCACCATGTGGCTACAATGCATTTTTGTATGTAGAAAACCGCAGCGGCGCCGCTCAGGCGCCGCGCCGCAGCCGCGCCGCCCGTGTAGCTTGGCTCTGAGAGCACAGCTCGACCGCGCGGTCGGGCGGTGTACGTGTGTTAGGCATCAACGGATTTATAAGAGGCCAATGCGACATGAGATCCGCTTCACCGCCTACCGCGGCGGTGCGCGGTGCCGTGTGTTAATGGCCTTGGGGATAACCCACAATAAACATAATAAATCGCAGGGTCAAACTTTTAACGTTACAGGCTTAGATTTGAGCGTTGAGTGTTTTTCACATGGCCAATCATGTGGCGCTCTTTCAAGAGTAACCTCTAAAGAAAATATTCTAATATTTTCTTTTGGACGTATTTCACGGGCCGCCTCTATGTAGGTATAAGAGCCATGCCAAGGTGCCAAAGAGCACCTTGGTATCCCATTGCAAACCCTTAATAGTATGGGTTTGCAATGGGATGCCTTGATAAACTGATTTAGGATTTTCAAGAAATTACCCATCAAATCGTTACGCCGTTACTCTTTTATGCGAAACGTTGTTTCATTTTCTTTGTCATCACTATTAATTAATGTGCATCCCACAGGCCGCGACCGAGGCGTTGCGTTGTACGACTGGAGACATCATAATAGCTTCCGGCTGCATCGCGTACTTCGGAGCCTTCCCCTCCACGTACAGGGTCGAGCTGGTCTGCAAGTGGATAGAACAATGCAAGGAGCTGGAGATACCGGCTTCCGCCACTTTTAAGTGAGTATCTATGCTCTTCTTTTACGTGCCGACGCGATGGTACGATATTTTTCAATTAAATAGGCCCTAAACTTAGTGGCGGCCCTATTATTTTTTTTTTCTCTAATATCAAATATAGTGTTCCTACATTTTGCAGTTGCTTATCCGTGATTATAAATTAAACGTATATTTTATTTCTAATTGTTTAAAAGACCTATCAAATTATATACTTCTCTTAAAAGGTGTGTCTGCGGGGCAAGCACAGTGGTGTCAGGCGCAATTGTTCTGCTCTATCACGTTAAATAAATATTGTGCAGTCGCCAGCACTTCAAGTTTCCACAAACTGTCAAATTATTGATCAAAATACTAAAAAATGCTTTGGTCTTGTGAGTGTATATACAAAAATATTTGTTTTATTTTAATTTAATTATTGATTTTTAAAGTGAATATATAACTAAATATTCTGTGAATATTTTAAGTGTCTACCTGTCAGTAGCGAAGCTACAACTTCCAATTGAGGGATGCCGAAGAAAAAATTGTTAAGTGCTCATAAACACAAGTTATAATCTAAATTTATTCCCTCAAAAATGATTTAATTTTTGAGTTAATAAATTTCTTAGTTTAACGCCATCTATGGCCAAGTAGTAGAATCAAAGAGACGCTATTACTACACAAACAAAATTAATTTTTTTTTACAGAAATAAAACTATAATAGGTATTATCGATTATGATGGATGGACTGTGTGAAAGATGATATGGCTAGAAAGGGGGTGACTACCGAGATGACGACTAATAGAGAAGTATGGAAGAAAAGGACACGTTGCGCCGACCACAAATAAATTGGGATAAGGGCAGGAGACTGATGATGAGGTCTTATCGATTATAGTTTAATTTCTGAAAAACAGTCTATTACAATTATGTTCTAAAATTATGTTAGAACGAATAAAATGCGAGAAACGGGTGAAAACAAAACACGTGAATTTATGTGTCAAAAATCAACACGACAAATCTACGAAATGGAATATTATTAATTCTATCTGGCTCTCTATTCTTAACAAAATGACAACGTTTTAAACAAATTTCACGTAAATCAAAATATTATCACTGAACGGCACAACACACGCCAAAACTTTCGGCTGTAATAGGTACCTATTATAGATTTTAAAATTATGTTGAGAATGTAAGAAAACAAAAAATCAATCAATTCTGTCAACAATTCGACTCAATAAACTATTTGCAAATCTACGAAATTCAACAACACCTCATTCTATCTCGTTCTCGCATTTTCTCTTTCGCTCCCGGTAATAACTCGCTCGAGAACGGCTTACCTCGCACCGTAACTAGCAGTGTTTGGGAACCCCCGATTGCTACCGAAGTGTGCCCGAAGTAGCGTGGTCAGAACTAAGATTAGTATTCTGACACACCACGTGCGGCTTATTGGCGCTAGTGTCGGAATAAGACAAAAAATGTAAACTGCGTTCGCGATTTAGGATAGACTAAAGTTACGCGTTGTTGTAATGTTTTTTTTTATCTTATGATGTATTAAATACTTGTAATGTGACTATGTAGTGTAGTATTTGGTAATAGTAAACTCAAGTAGAGTCGTTGTTCCGAAGGGAAGCCGGTAGGAATGGGGTTGTTTGAAGCCGTCGCCCCTGCTACCTGTTACCGTTATCAATATTGGGCAAAAACGAGCAAAAAAATTACGATTGTTGTACGGGAGCCCCCTTAAATATTTATGTTATTCTGGTTTTTAGTATTTGTTGCTATAGCGGCAACAGAAATACATCATCTGTGAAAATTTCAACTGTCTAGCTATCACCGGTCATTAGATACAGCCTGGTGACAGACGGACAGACAGACAGACCAGACAGACAGACGGCGGAGCCCTAGTAATAGGGTTCCCGTTTTACCTATGGGCGCTAAGCTACGGGGTAGTGTCTTCAATATGAACACAGTAGCTTCACACACTTCGTTTATTACTATGTAAGCGCGAATGCAAGCTCAGAATGATGACAGATAGCATGGAAATATAATGCAATAATTTAGACAAGTTAGAAAGCCGAGAAGTAAGAATTTAAACACATGAAAACAGAAAAATGCGTGGGCGTGAGCCGAGCGTAAAGCGACGCAGGTGTGCTTTGGGAAGGTTGGCTGCGCACTGGCGCGGGCGATCGTCGACTGCGAGCAGGTCCTTCGCCTCTGTCCCCGCGCGCCGCGGATCCACCCGCTGACGCCTGGACCGGTTCACGTAAGGATGTCTGTTGCTTGCGCTAGTGTTGTACTGGCGACGGGAGTCCGTCCGCCACATCACCCCCTTTGGAGACTTAATGTCCTGCGGAATAGAAATCAGGAAACCTGACTATGCGTCCTGAACGAGTGGTTTTTGGAAAAGGACTTTGATTAGAATGAGAAGGAGGAGGAACGGGGTTGTCGGGAATGACAAAATCGCTATTGGCTTGGATGTAAGCTGGTTTGCATCTATCAATTGAGACGGTCACTGGTCCTCTATTTAATTCTACAGTGATGGTCTTATCTGTTCTTGAATTAACTTTGTGTGGTCCCGTATATGGTGCTTGTAGTGCACCACGCAAAGCATCTTTTCGGAGAAAAATGTGTGTACATTTTTGTAGGTCTTCATGAATGAAGACAGATTTATTTGAATGTCTAGAAGCAGGTTGAGGTCTGAGCTCAGACATGTGGGCTTTTAGTTGTGAAACGAAATCTGATTGTAAAACTTTCTGAGATTTAGTTGAGTGAATGAACTCACCAGGGATCCTCAATGGCTCACCATATACCATCTCAGCTGCTGAGCATTTAAGATCTTCTTTCCACGCTGTTCTGATGCCGAGAAGGACCACGGGGAGAATGTCCGTCCATCTCTTCTCGCCATGCGCCATGATCGCTGCCTTCAGGGTGCGGTGTAGCCTTTCAACCATGCCATTCGCGGCAGGATGGTAGGCAGTTGTGTGGCGTTGCTGGACTCCGCAAAGATCTGATAAAGCCTTGAAAAGGTGGGAGGTAAACTGGCGGCCTCGGTCTGTTGTTAAAATCTGTGGGCAACCAAAACGTGAGATCCAAGTGTCACAAAAACCTTTTGCTACTGATTCTGCTGTTATGTCCTTGAGTGGGAATACTTCTGGCCAGCGGGTATATCGATCTATGGCTGTGAGACAGTATTTGTAGTCATCTGATGAAGGGAGTGGGCCAATCAAGTCTATATGGACGTGGCTAAATCGTTCCCCTGGAAGTTGGAAGTTGCTCAAAGGGGAAGAAGTGTGACGTTGTACCTTACTTCTTTGGCATGCTTCGCAGGCTCTGACCCAGGTACGACAATCCTTGCGCACGGAGGGCCAGACGAACCTTTCTGTGATGAGTTTGATGCTGGATTTGGTTCCAGGGTGGCTCATGGAGTGAAGAGAGTTGAAGACCTGCCGACGCAACTCCTTAGGAACATAAGGACGAGGCCTCGACAGAGAGACATCACAATAGAGTGTGTAACTGGTACCTGGCACAGGGACTTTCTCTATTTTCAGGGAAGAGGCACTCGAGGAAATGAGTTCCTGTAATTCTGCGTCATCCCGCTGTTTGTGTGCCAATGTAGCTGTGTCGGGAGGAGTTGAAATGGCTTCGATCCTCGAGAGAGTGTCGGCTGGGACATTGTCCTTACCAGGGATGTATCTGATGTCCGTTGTGAACTGCGAGATGTAATCCAAGTGATTGAACTGTCTCGGCGAGCAGTGACGATCCTTCTGATCAAAAGCAAACGTGATAGGTTTATGGTCAGTATAAATCACAAAATGCCTACCTTCGACCATGTGGCGGAAGTGTTTCACGCTTTCATAAATTGCTAATAGCTCCCGGTCATAAGCACTGTACTTTTGTTGAGCCTTATTCATCTTTTTGGAATAGAAAGCAAGTGGCTGCCACTCTTCATCTACCAGCTGTTGGAGAACTGATGCTACCGTAGTTGATGAGGCGTCAGTGACGAGAGCAAGTGGTGCGTTATGAACTGGATGAGACAGAAGAGTACATTTGACCATACTAGCCTTACAGGTGTCAAAAGCTTGAAGAGTCTCTGTTGTCCAGGTGAGTGGTTGTGAGCCTTTCACTTTTGGTCCAGCGAGCATGTCGTGTAGAGAAGCTTGATCTTCAGCAGCGTGAGGGATGAAACGTCTGTAAAAATTCAACATTCCTAAAAATCTGCGTAAGCCATTGACGGTTTTTGGTGGTGGGTAGTCCTGTATGACCTGCACCTTGTCATCCATGGGACGCGTGCCATCTTCGGTAATGGTGTAACCAAGAAATGTTACCTCTTTTTGGCCAAAACTGCACTTGCCCTCGTTGATGAGTAACCCATGTTTGTGTAGTCGCTCAAAAACCTGCTGAAGATGGTCCAGGTGCTCTCCCTCGCTTCTGGAAAATATTAGAATGTCATCGATGTATGAATAACAGTAATCCAGGCCCCGAAGCACTTCGTCAAGGAATCTCTGGAAAGTCTGTGCTGCATTGCGTAATCCGAATGACATCGATGGAAATTCGAACATTCCGAACGGTGTTGTAATCGCAGTTTTTGGAATGTCCTCTGGAAAGACCGGTATCTGGTTGTATGCCTTCACCAGGTCAATTTTGGAGTACAATTTGCATCCTGCTAGCCTGTGGGAATAGTCCTCAATATGCCTGACGGGATACCTATCTGGAATCGTGCGTGCATTGAGGGCACGGTAGTCTCCGCATGGTCTCCAACCATCCTTTTTGGGTGCCAGGTGCAGTGCAGACGCCCAAGGTGAATCTGAAGGGCGAGCTGTGCCATCGCGAACCATGTCGTCAAACTGTTCCTTGGCTATCTTCAAACGATCTGGTGCAAGTCGTCGTGGTCTGCAGAAAACTGGTTGGCCTGGCGTGGTTCGGATATAATGTACAGTTGAGTGTTTGATCTCTCGATAAACACCGGATGGCTTTGTTAAAGCTGGATACTGAGCCAATAGCTTATGGTACTCACTGTTACCGGAAATCACCTTGATGCTTGACACGTGGCATTTTCTGAGCGACCCTGCTGATGACAATGTGGTCAGGCTGTCTAGTAACCGACTGTTTCTGCAATCAACAAGAAGGCCATAATGTGAGATAAAGTCGGCACCAAGGATAGGCTTGTCCACGTTCGCTACCACAAAATTCCAAGTAAAATCTCGCCGCAGCCCCAGATCCAGGTGTAAATTCAAAGTGCCGTATGTATGAATAATGGTGCCGTTTGCTGCTGTGAGACTGTAGTCGGTTGGATTTCTTGCTTGACGTAGAAACCGACGTGGCAGTACACAGAGGTCGGAACCGGTATCAATTAAGTATTGCACCTTGGTTTTCCTGTCTGTGACGAATAGGCGGCTGGTAGCCCGACAGTCTTCGGCCGCTTCTACTGACTGCCGTGGGAGTTTCCCGACTTGAAGTTACACGGAGATGTACACTTACGTGCCTTGTCACCAAAAATATTATGGTACCAGCACATACCTGGTGTCCGGTTTTGGCTCTGACCTCTGCTCCTCGATCGTCCTGAAGAACGGCTGGATGAGCGTCCACGGTTACGGCCACGATTCACGGTAAGCTGAGAAATTTGCCGTGACAGCTCTGACTGGATGCGTGACGTTATCAACTGGTCCATGCGCTGCAATAAACTGTCGACATTAAATGAGGTGCTGGCCACCTGGTTTGACGATGGGGATACCTCGCAAATCTTGTCCGCGAGCTCTGCCACGTCATCAAGGCTAGCAGAAGCCTGAGACATAATGATGGCTTGCACGTGCTGCGGGAGACGGCTCGACCACATGTTGCGCAAAAATTCATCCGAAATCCCCCCGTCGGCTAGGGTTTTGAGGTGACGTAAAAACTGTGAAGGCTTACGGTCACCTAATTCCTCGTGGGATAGAAGCTGACTTATTTGGTATTCTCTAGAAATTGATAGGCGTTTCGTTAGCTCTTGCTTTAATTTTACATATTTCTCTGTGCGCGGCGGGTTCTTTATGAGGTCTTTCACTTCCTTTACATACCTTTGATCAAGTTGGGCAACAACGTGGTTGAATTTTGTTGCATCATCCTTAATACCAGACACAGAAAATTGTGCCTCCACTTGGGCAAACCATACGTCCGGGTCTTCAGCCCAAAACGGCGGCAACCGTACGGCCACGCGGTCGACATAACCGGAAATGGACGCGTCGCGAGTGTTGTCGCCCTCCGGCTGCGCTCCGGACCCCGGCATCGTATTCCCATCCATCGGCATCTTGCTATCGGCGCTCGAGATCGTGTCCTTATAACACACAGGCGGGTCACCAATATGGGCGCTAAGCTACGGGGTAGTGTCTTCAATATGAACACAGTAGCTTCACACACTTCGTTTATTACTATGTAAGCGCGAATGCAAGCTCAGAATGATGACAGATAGCATGGAAATATAATGCAATAATTTAGACAAGTTAGAAAGCCGAGAAGTAAGAATTTAAACACATGAAAACAGAAAAATGCGTGGGCGTGAGCCGAGCGTAAAGCGACGCAGGTGTGCTTTGGGAAGGTTGGCTGCGCACTGGCGCGGGCGATCGTCGACTGCGAGCAGGTCCTTCGCCTCTGTCCCCGCGCGCCGCGGATCCACCCGCTGACGCCTGGACCGGTTCACGTAAGGATGTCTGTTGCTTGCGCTAGTGTTGTACTGGCGACGGGAGTCCGTCCGCCACATACCCTTTGGGTACGGAACCCTAAAAATGAGTTCAAGCGATTCAAACTCTCAAACTCAAACTCAAAGCATTTATTTCAATTAAACCATTTACAGACACGTTTGAATTGTCAAAGAGTCGGTCAGTTAGTCAGAAAGTGGAAGCTATTTGCCCATTCCAAAACGTAGATCTCTATGGAGAAGAACAGGCAAGAAACTCCAAGGACACTCTTTTAAATCAAGATATTACAAAATCCTGGGTACATTATTCTTGTCGCTTCTATATGTGAGAACAATGTAAGAAACCAAAAAAAAATATATTAAAAATAAAACAATTCAAAATATAAGATTAAACGATTACAAAATAAGCCCTGGCAGTCAAGAGATGACCAGCCTCGACTGACAGCGCCCGTTCCCGAACATGACGCGTGGATCAGCACCATCCAGCTCAACCGCTTTGTAGGGAACCGAATGATCCAACACACGCGCCACCATCAGCGAGACATTTAAGTGAGCATGACATACTCTCAACTGCCAGGCTTTTTTAAGTCAACATACATCATAACATAATAAACGGCTCCATGGTACCTACTCACATTTACAAAAATTAAAAAATGCTTTTAAATTATACAAAACTATAGCTTGCAATGTGTTTCAATGATTAATAAATTTTTACTAGCAAAAGGAAAATCGTTGTTACCTATTGAAGTATTCAACAACTAAAACTTGATTAAGTACATAAAAATAAACGATAATTACGAATATAGTGTCAAAATAAAAAAAATAAAAAAAATTCAGCTTTGGTCCCATAGTAAAAGTTGTTCATAATGATGAGTACAATGACCCCTTAAGAGGTTGTGCGTTATTTATGTTACACCTTGTAGGTATATATTTTTCTGATTTTTTATTTATTTCATTTACCTTGAGCTGGCCTAGCGTGCCACCATGTGGTTGTGCTACCATCTGACGTGCGGCTACTGCACCTTGCCCCTGATTACACAAATAATGTCCCATGAAATTCGGACCAAACGTATTGCCATTAACCGGCCACAAATTCAAACTCCGCGCACCTACTGAAGATATCCTAAGTCTTAGTAGCTTTTTTACAGCTTGTTTGTTTTTTTTTAATCTAAAAGCCCTGACAGATTAACCACACCAAGTAGGTCTTTACACACCACAGAGCATAAAAACACAGGTACACACAAAGATATCCCAATTTTTTATGTAAATCTTTTGTCATCAGTTTGATCGAGGTAATGGCAGACTCCTTCACGGTTCGGACATGGAATTCGCAAGGGCTGCCACGCGATTCTATATCTTCGGAGAACGGCATCCTGGTGACACGGGCTGGGCGGTGGCCTCTCACTATCGACCCGCAAGAACAGGTCATACACGTTTAGACCTATATAACTCATACAACTGCAAAGGCAAAGGACAGCTAATAATATGCACTTCATGCTCTGACTGTCGTCCGAACCCTATATGTGGGCGTCCAAGCAAAAAGGATCCAGTAGTGGCGTATTGAGTTGAGACTAGATTCGGTATCTAGAATAGTCAATTGATAATAAGGATTTTTTTTTTCAAAAACTCTAAAAAGCTTGATTTGAAAAGAAGCATTTTCAAATTTGACATGCCACTGGTGCCTTTTTACAAAACTTTTCTCTTAAAATTTCTGGTACTTAGAAACATCATATAAAGTAATTTACTAGATACTTATATGAACTTGTAGATCGTTGAACATTAATTAATAATCAATTAAAATCGCGAAATGCAATTTTTGTACCCAAGTTTACAAAACTGCGTATATATCTCGGAATCTAAATGCCAAGAACTGGACCCTTTTTGCTTGGACGCCCACATATAGCAAGTTTTAAAGATCGAATCGATTTGTATGGGTGGCTGTGCTGCCATCGCCGGTACCTGGGTGCCATAGGTAGGTACCTGTCTAGATTAGTAAATATGTATTTACTTACTTTCATCGCTGCAACATTGGAGGGCGATAACTATTTGTTTTCATTTCTAGTACGAAATACATATTTTTGGTATTGGCCTCCTTTGTTAAGAGGGGCCTTCCCGGTCCGTCTATCGTCAACGCGAGCATGGTCGAAAAGCTTGTTGTGTCCTACAGCGCATGTGAGAACTATTAACAAACGAGTGAGAACGCGATAACATTGAACGAAAAATAATGTGCGGAAATTTCATAAAACTGGTTCCAGGAAATACGTGTTTTTAAGTAAGCCTTACCAGTTTGTGAAATAAATGTTGGTCATTTAGAATCTCCATTACAGTTGCAAGGTTTCTATCGTAATGTTTTCTTAACATTTACAATTTATGAGTACAGTATGAAAGTTCAGGTAAAATTTGTGCAAAAAGCAGACTTGCAGGCTTATACTGAATTTGTTTTTCATTTTTTTTTATTTTTTGCTTGCATAGAAACCTAGATATAGTGCACAAGATACCTATTGGTTCAAAAATTTCAAAGAAAGATGTGTTACAACGCCATAATCACGTACGAACATTTGTATGAAAAGTATATCGGGTTGGCCGCTCTTAATAGAAGGCTAGATCATTTTTATTTGTGAAAAAAATCTCAATACATATAAATATGTGGACTTGGATCGTATAAGTATCTACAATGGAAGTAGTACTAACATGTATTAGTATTATTAATATAAGTTTTATAATCACAGGCTAACAGATGGATACGAAACATGGAGAAAGAAAACGGTCTCATGATAACAAAACTGATCGATACAAGCTATCTGCGGATACTTGAGAATTGCATTCGACTTGGTTGGCCAATGCTAATTGAAGACCTTGGAGAGACTATCGAGGCCACATTAGCGCCGGTCCTTCTAAAGCAAACTTTTCTACAGGTAACTTTATCACGAAAACTCGAAATACTGAAGTCGTAAAGTATTGTCTAGTAATTAAATAGCATGAGAAGACAAGACACTCTCTCAGAGAGTTTAAGGAGATTAATGTAATGACTGTGCCTTCTCAGTATATTTTTGAAAATCTTTTATATGCCCATAAAAATATAAAATTCTTTAAAAAATACAGTGGTATCCATAATATAAATACTAGAATCAAACATAAATTTGTTTGGTGTTGGCTCAAGAAAATAGGTGGCTCCTTCCGATGTCAATGTATACGCTTTTATAAAAAAACTACCAAGCCACGTTCAAGATCTAAGCCTTAATAAATTCAAATCATTCATTATACGTAAGTTGTACCAGAAAGCCTTTTATACCGTTAAAGATTATTGAGGACAAAAAGGCTTGGGATTGAGCTGCTCCAATTTTTACCTATTGAAGTGGTGTATTTTTATTGTTTGATGTTTTTTGCTAACTTTTATTATTTTATATACAGTGATATTTAATGATTATTTCAAACATAAAGACATATTTTAATTATTGTGAATGTATATCATTTATCATTCATGATTGTAACAAGAACACGAGCTTTTTTAGCATTATTCGAGCCCACGCTAGCCTTTTGTTATTGCAACACAATAGTACCTACTTGCGACTTTAAACTACTAACTACCTACTTTTAACTTCGTGCTTCTTTTAATTAAAGTCAATAAAATTGGTTAATAATTAATAACTCAACAGGCAGGCAGACTCCTCATCCACTTAGGAGACAGCGACATAGAGTACGACACGAACTTCCGCCTGTACCTCACCACCAAACTGGCGAACCCTCATTATCTGCCGGAAATCTGCATCCAAGTGACCCTAGTCAACTTCACCGTGACATTGTCTGGCCTTGAGGATCAGTTACTGGCGTTAGTTGTTCTTTTAATCTATACGAGTACTATTATTATATAATCTTAATATAGAAAAGATTTTGTTTGTTTGTTATTGTTTGTAATGGATAAACTCAAAAACTACTTGACTGGTTTAAAAAATTCTTTCACCTTAGAAAGCTATATTATCGGCGAGTAACATGGGCTGTATTTTATTTTCAAAAAAATTAGAGATCCCCACGAAAATTACAATAATGTAACCCAAGGTAAGAAAAAATTGCCTATAAAAGTTATTATTTGGAGTGCGCTGCAAAAACTATTGATGATACATAAAATAATGTACTACATCTTTATAGTACTCATTATTACCCACCAAAAAGTTCGCGAGGCTATATGTCTAACTATTATGGTGTTAAGTCACAATAACTGTTGTTGTTCAAATTAGTCAAAAGTACAAATTTATAGTTTAATAACCTGGATTAACACATATGATTTATTACTTTTAATCCCGGTAGTACGTTCCCGTGGGATATTTTCCGACATCCACGAGGGCGAAACCGCGGGCAAAAGCTAGTTATTAATATAAATACTGAAGTAGATACCTATCATTCGTTATTATCAGATCCGTCGAACAAGCCTCTCAATAAATTCACTTAAGTTTCATAGGGCAGCTACAGTAACCATAGAAAAGTCCGGGCGCGAAGCTGAATGAATTTCGTACAATGATGGGATCATTACTTATCTCTATCGCTTGCGCACAATTGTATTGCCGTCGCGCTCGCGCATTTTAAGGTCCTTCTAATGCGCGAGTGCGACGGCAATACAATTGTGCGCGAGAGATAGAGATAAGTAATGAGGGGTCATTGTACGAAATTCTTTCAGCTTTGCGACCGGACTTTAGCTACATACCTCGTTTACGTTACCGATCGACACTTTTAGCTATTTCTATTTGCATTCACAGATGTGGTAGCTATAGTTATGGTTTGCCAACATTACTTATAATGTAGCCCAGCTTTAATTCTGTAGGTATCTAATAGAACATAATTTTAAAAATAAAGAGAAAAATAAAGAAAGCATATTTTTTTTTTATCTTATAATTGTTCCATTTGCGCTTCGAATCGAGCATGTACCTAGTTCTATCCTAATAAGACGTAGGGTAGTTAGGTACCTACGCCTATTAGGAGATAAGAAGCTCGAATTGATTGCTGTCTTGCTTGACGGACTCATTCGTTTACTACTCGTATTGTGTGCAGAGAATACACCGCCTGTGGCACAGCAAGCGGCTGATAGGTAGGTACTTGCAGTCACACGTCAGCGATGCGAGTGAATTCTTTGACAGGATTCGTATTTTATTTGATGATGAAGAATTAAGCCAGGCTCTAGTAGCCATTTTCTAATGAAAGTAGAAAAAAAAATGAAAGTAGATTTGTGACCAAAGCACTCCCTAAACTCCGTTGGCCCGGTTGATCCTCATAGAGAATCGATTGACACAATTAAAATAAAATGGTACCTACCTACTTATATTTTTTCCTAAATCTGTAAATACAAATAGAAGTAACTTCAAAAGATACCTACCTACTTATTCATAAGAACGTTTTCCTGTAGCTACATAGTTTAAGGTAGCCGCTCATAGTGCCCCTTTCGGAAATTACCTACCATCATTCCAGGATTTTTACATCAGGGATATAATTTGCATGGAAATTAATTAACCCATTGTCTTTGTCTAGTATGATTACATTCTAGTCGTAAACTCATGATGAGGTTTTATCACCTACATTTTCTGTTATTAGCGACGTAGTAAGATTGGAACGCCCAGATCTGGAGATTTTACGAACTGAGCTTATAATTCGTATCAACGCCGACAAAGCAACTCTACTTGAGATCGAAGACAAAATCCTCAGATTGCTATACGCTTCGACTGGGAACATTCTGGATGACGAAGAGCTGATAGAAACGCTCAACGAGAGTAAAGTAAGAATAAACATAGCAACGTTTATTTATTTAGTTTAATTAGTGTGAAGGAGGAAAGCTTGAGCATGATTGAAAATTTGTAGGTAAATTGTAGCTATAAGATTAGGAGAAGATCAAAGAATGGATGAATTTATTATGTGAAAAATGATAATATGACAAATGATGTCAAGCTATATAATTTTTCACACAAAGCCGCAGCCCCTTTCTAGATAGAAAACACACATTAATACTAAAATTACGGCTAATAGAGATTTATGGAAGATTAAGTCAATCATGTCTGTCCCAAACAAAAATAAATGGGCAAGTCAGACTTTCCCACTTTTAATAGGTATTATCTGGCTTCAGAAATAACCAAAGGCGCCTACGGTGAGCTTAGCTAACTTTTAAGAACCCTCATTAGGATGTAAAAAATAAATAAACTAACCCATTGCCTGTAGGAAACATCAGAAATAATAAACGCTCGATTAGAAGAAACTGAAGCGACGGAGTTGAACATATCGGCAGCCCGTGAGAAGTACCGCACCGTGGCCACCCGAGGGGCCGTCTTGTACTTCGCTGTAGCTCAACTAGCAGACATCGACCCTATGTACCAGTTCTCACTAAAGTACTTCAGTCAGGTCAGTAGGCACCATAGCATTATTTTATTGTTATCGAAGTATGTCACCCGTAAGGAGCGCTCATGTGCTGTTTGAGTACCTAACCTGCATTTACAGAACCGTGTCGCGGGTACTGTGGAGTTGTGAAACTTTGTACCTACCCCAAGTGTAAGTTTGCAAGAGAGTAAACGTAACTATTTCGTTTGCGTTAAAATTTGACCGATAGATCATAATGCTAAGACTATAAGGGTGAGAATAAAAATCTTTACGTAAACGCGCTAGTCACGTTTACTCTCTTGCAAACTTACACTTGGGGTACTGAAGTTAAGCCTGCTCCGCAAATAATATTCTCATGGTCAATAAATTAACACTTTTTGATGTTAAGCTTTTTAGGCATTAAACCAAAACTCACCTAAGAAGGAGTACTTATCTACATACTTACAACGACTATAGAACAACTTTTTGTCTTAGACAATAGACAAAACAGCGCTCAAGAGAAAAAATTGTTACTATGTCATTGAATTGTTCTGGGGGCCAAAAATTGACGTTTTGGCAGAATCAAAATATGATTGCGTCCCGCAATTTATCTGTTTGACAGCTGCTATTTGACATTAGACTTCACTATATCAATTCATAATTTGTGGACCATTTTACGAAACTCCATATAAAACTGACAAACAGATGAATTGTACGCAGATCATATAATATTATGATTCTGCCAAAGCGTCCATTTTAGGCACCCAGTTTAGGCACCAACGCTAAAGACTTTAGGAATGGCTTCTCTTCTTTTATTTTACATGGGCCTCCTCCAATGCCTTGTTGAATTTTCAAACCCCAATATAATCGCATTGCAAGTAGCTGAGTTCAAGGTAATTAGATAGGTAGGTACTTCTTGTAGTAATTTTAACTAAAAAAGGCAAGAGTAGGGGTTCCAGGGGAAGAGATCTTGAATGTGTCATGTGTCATATATAAACATAACTCACAATTTATTTGTCTGTTAGGTGTTTAGTACCTTCTGTATCTACTACAGTCCGTCAGTTGAACAATTTCTAGTTGTATTATGGATCAAATGAGCAAAACACATTCGTTAGTATAAAACTGACAGGTGTCAATCATGTCTCTCGACGGGACTCTACCTGCTTTTACGGCTGCGCGGCAGCTACTGTCAGAGCCAGAACTTTTGCTTAGTGGCCCCGGGGAGGGCAAAAAATGGGGCCTCGTTCATCAATAATTTTCAATGCTTGGAAGGGAACAAAAAATACTTATTAATAGGTATTATTTAAACAAATCTGAGACAAAGTTCAAAACTGTAACACTGACAGTGATAAGTCGTCTATCTCGACGGAGACTGCTAGATAACATAAAGGCAGGTTCTCGCACAGCTAATACGCGCGAAATTCAAATCGATGAGACTCTAAATTCAAAAAGATAATTCAAATGATTGTAAAATGGTCTTGAAATTTTTATACGGTGCTTTCTCGTAGAACGGGTGTATTTTTTTTCTCCCTGTCCGGGATCCCCCGTAGTGAGGGCCCTGGGGCGTTGCCCCTGTTGCCCCATAGTAGTTCCGGCCCTGGCTACTGTTACCACAGCTTACTTTGCAGGTCTTTAATCAAGTCATAGAAAAGGGCGAAAAAAGTGACGTACTGGAAATTAGACTGGATATCCTACGTCGCGAAATCACTCTCACTGTGTACCGGAACGTGTCCAGAGGACTATTTGAACGGCACAAGCTGGTTTTCAGTTTCCTTCTAAACATGGCAGTTTACTTACATGCCGGACTCGTGAGACCAGACCAGTGGAATTTTATTCTACGAGGACCAGCCGGTACATCCGTGGTTAGTACAAAAAGTTTCTTTTTCTCTAAATATTGACGTAGGTAGGTAGTACCTACCAACGTCAATATTTCTCGCACTTGACCGGTTTTTTTACACGCCTATCTACAGTTTCGTATAAAGATTAAAAGACTCTTCTAAGAGCAACGCTGAGGTAAGAATAATAGAAAAGTCATGAGTCTCAAAAAACTGTATCCATAAATTTCGTAAGAAATTAACGTGTGTAAATCTGGGACCGTACAACCCCGTTTAAGAGTTAAGCTTTTCTAAGGGGTAACCCATTCAATGGGTTACCTTTATCATGATGTAACCCATTGAATGGGTTTTATACTAGAAACCCAATGAAAGGGTTACATGATAACCCATTGGATGGGTTTTATACTTGAAACCCAGTGAAAGGGTTACATGATAACCCATTCAATGGGTTCTATACCTACTTGAAACCCAGTGACATAAAAAAAATCATAATATTGTGTTATTTCGATATCTGCCCAGCAAGCGTAGCATGACCAATTCTATCTCTATTCTACCCAGGAACCATTTTGGTTACCATTTTAGAAAAACCCTTTCAATGGAACGGGTTTTCGATAGGGTTTTTCTAAGCAGTTAATCAAAAACCCATACGGTGTGGGTAATTTTGAATTTTTTTTGAGCTTTAAGTAAGCCGTTCAAAAGGGTTACCCATTTCGTATGGGTTTTTATCGAAAACCCTTTCAACGGGTAACCAAAATTTAATTTAAGCCTTTCAAAAGGGTTACCCATATCGTATAGGTTTTTGTTTAACCGCTTAAAAAACCCTATCGAAAACCCTTTCAATGGGTAACCAAAATGGTCCCTGCTTGAGATATGCCATTTGCGCTTGGGGTGTGACAGGTAAGACTCACATGATCGAGCTTGAGCGGGCTCAGCGTGAAGTGCTAAAAGTTCTCGTTTCACTGCTTCTTCTGCCTTCTCTTACCTGAGTCGGTCCTGCAGATTCTATTATTTCTTATACGAAACTGCATCCATTGGCGTGATAAAATAAAACATGAGATTTGACGCTTTTCGAGCTGATTGTACCATTTCTCCAAAATCTGAGATGCAGTTATCAATTGTTCAAAAAGTAAAGACACTCTCCTCAGAACGATTTCCTGTAACTACAACTGTTAAGGTACTTACCTGACTATTACCCTGAGTGCTCTGACTCAAAATTCCACCCTGTATAATAATAAGTAGGTATACCTAATACTTATCTAATAATCCCAGGTGCCACCTAAGAAACCTCCAATTGAAGCGTTGACTGAACAAATGTGGCTAGCCACTAATCACCTGTTGGAAACAGACGAACGTTTCTCGGGACTAGCTAATGATTGTCTGAAGAAAATTCCTATTTCACTTGGAACATACAGTTTGGTAAGTGATTTTTTTTAAGACAGATAAGAGCTAGAGTCGACAAAGAATGTCGATTTAGGGTCTGCGTGGACAGAGCGGCAACTCCGCGAGCATGCTAGAGCAAAATCCGACCCAATGGATACTCGAACATCCGCGCTACTGCTCTCGCGGGTGCTCGCTTGCACTATCGTCATTTGTCATCATTCATTTGTATCTATCTTAACCCAATAGTTGCGCGGCGAAGTATGTATTTTTGGGCAAAATCGGAGTAGGTACTCATACCCCAGTTGATTCTGGGCCGACACAATTAATACTACCTTTGTTGCCCTTAGATTGTTCTTTCACACTCAAACACATTTTTATTCACAAAACTAAACCCTAATTTTATGTGGTTTAGTCGATAAATTAATACTTTGAAACCGCCGCCAGAACGGATACACATTTAGATGCACATATTCACGTGTTAGGGCATTTTCATCTGAGCATACGGTGGAGGTCTGCCCAGCTTGGGCGGAGCACCGCCGTGTCCTCACGGAGGCGATCGGCGGCGGCGATCTCTCGCGTCCGGCCCTGGTTCAGGCCATGGTTCGGAGCGAGAGTGCATGGGAGGCCGTCACCTCCTTCTGCGAAGCAGTTATGCTAGCGAAGGAGGAGGCGGAACGCGTGAGGGTGAGACAAGGTTCGCGCCCTCGCGCCCTTAGTCGCCGCAGGAGACGCCCCGGGCGTCGGGAGTCACAAGCCGATTTCCGGCCACCGTAGGCGCGGGCCTGCGGACGGTGAGCGATGGGTAGCTCGCCGTCCGATAAGGACCAGGCCCGGGTCGACGGCGCGTTGTGTTCCACGCGCGCCTCAAAGAGATGTCAGCACAAACTGACGGGGTCCGTTAGGACCAATGCCTGCCAGGGTTGCGAGTTTGTCCGAAAGGGATATCGTGGCCCTGGCACACAGGCAACGGAAGGTACACGGGTGGGTTTTAGTCAGTAAAAGTCTGACACGCCCTCAAAGTTATTTGATAATTTCCCACACAAAAAAAAAAAAGAAAAAAAAAAGGGCATTTTCATCTCTTTTCTCATTAGAGTCTGACCAACGAATGCTGTCCAAGAAAAAAAGTGGCAAATTAAAAATCAAGAGCTGTCAACCTTTGCTATACATTCCAAAAGAATATGAAATACTCATGTAAGTATCGCAGCAGAAAGGAGAGGTCAAAATTGGTATAATATTCAGACGATTTTTAAACGCTAATGTGATGTACCTTATTAGAAAGCTTATTTATTATGCTACTCGATTATAGTTAAATCTGATTTTTTGAGGCGCCCGTTTTTGTGAAAAAGTGAAAAATGTTTAAATACAAACAAAACGCACATAGTCTTTATTTATTCATTTCTATGCAATATAATTATTTTATGTGGCTAATGTTTCCGTTTCTATTAAATACTTTGAGATTTTATTATAATTTTAGCTGCAGCTCCATGAAATTAAGACAAAAAATATTGATTATCATGACAATGCAATAACAAAACGTATCGAAAAAAGTAAAAGCTGTAAACTTGGACTAAATATCCGCTGTAAATGTCAAGCCGAGACCTGCTGACTGACGTTGTCATTGTCACGTCATTTGCCACAGGGCTGCCATCCCTAAAATATAAATAATGCTTGTAGAACATTTTATTTTTCAACACTTGTTTTAAAAAAAAACGGGCGGCTGTAAAAAAAAATTAAATGCCCAAAGACGTCAAAATAATTACCCTCTTTCAGCCTATATAGGTCAGAAGGCTGTTTAAATTTTCAATTATTTTAGTACCAAGCCCCATACATTTCGTGAAAGTCTCCTTTCTTAAATAATAAATAGTATCAACTATGTACACAGAGAGTGTACAGCTAAGTTGACAGCTTATGATTTTTTTAAATTGCTGTTTTTTTTTTTTGGACAGCTTTCGTTGATCAGACTATTGAGAAAAAGAGATGAAAATGCCCTAACATGTTAATAAGTGCAATATATCCTAAATGTGTATCAGTTCTGGCGGCGGTTTCAATGTATTAATTTTTCGATTGGTCTCTGATGTTTCGTCTAACCTATCCAAAGTGTATTATTTCAATTCCTAGATCTTTTATTAATTCCTTTTCCTTGATAATGGGGCGGGGACCCCGGGCGGTTAAAACCCACGGTGCCACTGCGCGACATGCTAGCTAGTTTGAAATTTAATTGTGATACTATGGCCATTGGGATTATTAGCCGAGGAAGAGCAAGAATAGCACGTGAATAAGGTTTTTTTAAACCGGCCAAGTGCGTATCGGACCACGCACAGGGAAGGGGTTCCGTAGTTGGGATAAATATTTATGCATGCACACAAAATTAATATAATCTGTATTTCTATTTTTATTTTTATGTTGATACAACTAAATCATCAGCATCATCATCATGATGATGATGATTTATTTGTATCAACAACAAAAATTATATAATTTGTATTCTCAAAGAAACTGAAAAAACAAAGTTATGTTTGCGGTTGTAACCGAAAACGTCTCATAGCTTGAAACTATTGAACAAAAAAGTCACCTAGAAAAAATGACCTACCTACATCTTTTTATTAAATATTGGATCCATCGATACCCTCACGCTTAAGTGCATTTTTTTGTCTTTTCCACTCTCGGTTACATGTATGGGGAGTGCCAGCCCTAATTATTTATTTCCTTATTTCACTATCTCTTTCCTTGCAATTTTTCTTACTACAAATTTTCATTAATATTGTATCAATAGTGTTCAGAGTAAAATGGCTGAGTGTCATCAGGACGGACGGACAGACGGACATGACGCGCGAAGTTATAAGGGTTATATTTTTGCCATTTGGCTACGGAACCCTAAAAGGACGACAGAACATTGAAGGGAGGGATAGAAGCAGCCTGGCAAGACAGATGTGTAGATACCTTCTTTCTTATATCTATGGTAGATAGATACTTACCTTTTTGGGGAATACGATACTCCATGCTGAGGTTTACAGTTCTAGGGACAGTTAATTTACGTTTCCGTTAGGTGGGACCTACTCTGAAGTGCTAAACCGAAGTATCGGCCGAATTTTCGGCCGTTTTATAACTTCCATAGTTTCCTTTTTTGACTTTGAATCCTTACCCGACTTCAAGTCACAGTTTTGACTTTGGCTTATCTCTTCGACTACCATTTTTTTTTCGGCGTATTCTGCGCTAGTTACCCGTAGTGACGTCCGAACATTCGACCGATACTTCGGATTTATGTTTGGAATAGACCCCCGGTTATAAAATGGATTATGAACAATTTGAAAACCCTTCTTGGGAGCTTCGTTTCTGTAGGGGGGTTGTTACACATGTGCTGCGGCGGTAACTGTTCGCAAGCGTTCACGCGCGCGCGGTCGTGCATGCACGTGCAAGTGCAAGCGCACTACGGCCCGTGTGGCTACGAGGAACATAGACGCGCGCGCATGCCGCACAGAATTATACTTAGCTAGTTTCAATTTGAATTAGTCTAATTTAAGTTACATACATACATAAACTCACACCTTCCCATGGAGGTAAGCAGAAACAAAAGATCGCCACCTGCTACGATCCTTACATAGATACTAGATACGGGTTTAAGTTAATTATAATTAACTTAAACTCGTAAGGAGTATGTAAGGATCGTATATATACATATAATTATATATCAAAGAATCAATGAAAACCGCTCGAGCGTCTTGCTGTTCTATCTGCCTTGACCCTAAGTGTCCGGGTAGGTACCTACACCTTATGTTTTTTTTGTGTGTTTTCCCGCTCTGACTAAAACCCACCCGTGTTCCTACAGTTGCCTGTGTGCCAGGGCCACGATATCCCTTTCAGACCAAGTCGCAACCCTGGCAGGGTCCGGGTACACCTGAAAAATCATTCGCAGCTGAAACAATTCGCGTAATATAGCTTTGCCGCTTTGAAACCAGGCTTTCGGATTTTTTATTACGAGAGGGATAAGTAGGTACCTAAGCATCAAACAGTAACGAACGATTTTACGCGCTACTGTTTTTATTGTAATAGAAATTTTAATTGAATATTGCGCAGCGTTTCTGGTCCTAACTTCACAGTGGCAGAGTTGTTTTACGCGAGCTGTACCAATAATATGCGGGGCAAAGGCATTTTAGGTACTACTAATAGAGCTATGCATTTTTCTAGCACGTTGCCGGTCCATACAATATGTAACAGAAACTCTGTTGTTCCATCTACCTACGTTTTAGAATCGGTATACTTACGACATAAAGCAAGTCATTTATAAAAAAAACTGTTCAAAAAAAAAATTAAAATAAATATTTAATTATTAATATTTGTAATGTTTAACTGATTTCTTACCTCTTTAACTCTTTGATTTTGACTTCTCGACTAGCAAATATTTTTTATTTTTTTAATTATAATTCCACCAATGTTGTGCTTGTAGGTAAATGTATACGTCCCTAAAAGGAACAACAGGGTTTTTGTTACATACTGTATATGTAGGTACTATCGCGGGCGTGCAAATCGGGCCCCTGTCAATACAAAAGCCCATGCTCACGTCACGATGACCACATGGGTTTACCGCCCCTGTTTGCGTCGACAAATAAAATAAATCCTTTGTTTAAATCTCAGGCTCTGTTACAACGATCACAGATGTTTGAGCACCCTTTACCCGGTTTTTTTTTTTTCATTTAATACAAGGGGCAATCAGCAAAAATCTGATGCGGCGATGCTATTGGTTGATGAGCGTAGGTACCCAAGCGTTACTATACTAATAAATAAGTAATAGTAATAGTCCTTATGGTGGTCGGAGTTGCACACCCGCGATAGTGCCTACATATATTTTGTACTTTATATATTATGTCAGTAAATCACGAACATTTTTACGGGAAATAGTCTTAAATTTTTTAAAGAATAATGCATTTCTCGACTTTTACCTACATAACATTTATGCTTCCAGGACATCCACGTCGATAGCAAAAATTCTAAGCCCCTGGATACAGATTGGGACGAGAAACTAACTCCATTTGAAAAATTAATGATAATTAAGTGCCTTAAAGAGGAGAAATTAGTATTTGCAATAGCGGAATATGTCTCCACCAGTCTAGGATCTGTGTTTATAGAAAGTCCCACCGTTCAACTGAACACCCTGTACGTATACTTTGCCTTTGTTGGTTTTATTAATTTCTTTACCTGCACGGATGGATAAAACTATGAAAGTAGACAGAAAAACGATATAATAGAAACATTTACATTTATTTAATGAAAAAAACATGTTTATGCATAGTTAGTACATCAATGATATTAGGTACCTATCTACTACTTTTTAGAACGATTGATTAACTAGGTAAGTATATACATATGACATGGAACATCCGATAGCACCGCTATGTTTTGAACAAATATCGGTGAGTTTATCACAACATCTTATTAAGGACAATATGGACATTTGTAAAATTTGGACTTTAATAACAATAAGTATTTGGTAAAACAACTCATTTACTCAATAAAAATAATATTCTAAAAGTACAAATAAAAAAGTTTTCGTTTATTATGTTATTATTAATTGCAAAATAATAATAGGCCAGATTTTGTATCGGCCAGGAAAACTTTCAGTGTGTTATACTCGTTAGCTTTTATTCTTCATAAATTAGCAACATCTCCAACAAACTCGACCAAATAGTCTAACACAGCACCTAGTTCTATGGTTTCTCTTTAAAGCACGGTGCATCAGTATCAAATCGCTTAAAACGCTAAATAAAAAAACTTCAATCGCTAAAGTAAACAATCGCTTTCGCAAATAGGTACTTGTGCCATAAGATTAAGTTAAAACTAAATTAAAATTTTATAACAAAAAAATATATAGGTAACAAAAAAAATCAATATTTTAGCGCGCACGCCTGTAATTTCTAACATCATTATCATCTGAAGCTACAAAATAAACAAAACGTCGCATGTAGATTTCGGATATCATTAGAAAATATGTAAAACTCTTAGATCACTCAGTACCTACGTGAGACACGTGTACCTTCCTAATTTTCATAAGCTCATTCATTAGTGGTCCATCCGTATAACATAAAATTATTAAGAATACATACAATATTATTAGAGAGCAAAATAAAAGTGATATCGAAAAAACGTGAGATCACCTTATAAATAAGCAGTACCCTCCAATAAGTAGTATAAAACACGAATTACAATCTTACCTACCCTAAGATGTCCCTTAAATCGAATAGGGACGCATGGAAAAATACTCGTAAAATACTAATAATCTACGACTTTAGTCGCCCTTGACAGAATAAATTGTCAAAGTATACGCAATCCGCATTAGATTTAACTTCGTTTATTCATTCTCTAGATGACCTTACTTTTAATAGATATTCGCACATTTAGTGCTAAGAGGGGGCACAAAATCCGCATTTAGACTAAATCCTCGAAATCTACGACATAAGTCGGCCAAGACAGAATTGTCAAACTAGCCGCAATCGGCATGAGATTATCTTCGTTTATTTATTCTCTATGATGCCCTCCTTTGACTCGTACATTCAGAGCTAGGATTGGGTACACGTATACATTTCACGTTTAGGGCAAATCCTCGAAATCTACTTCTTCCTTAGCTCTATAATAACAGAAAAATATTTTATCATTTTCATGATATAAGACAGACGAGCACTTCGCCCGCGACTTCGTTTGCGTGCATTATGTATTTTCTCCTACAAGTTCTAACACAACCATCCATAAACAAGGTAGTTGCCGAAAATCAATCAATAACCTAATTATTTATGAAGATAGGTAAGTATTCGGGTCAAGTTTAGGTTATTACTGGTAATAGATCAAAGGAATAAGATTTTTCATATAAACTGTATCCCTTCTTTTTACCCCCACATGGTGGAATTTTGAAAAATCTTTTGGTTCATTTCCATTATTTGACACCAAATCTATGCAGTAAAATCGTCGCCTAAAAAACCTTACTACTCGTACCAAAAAAAACGTTTAAAAATCCCATCCCTTATATAAAAGATATTTAATGGAAACAGGAATTATATGTGTACATATAAAAATAGATTAAAATAAAAAATCTATAAGTACAGCTTAACGAGATTACTTTAATTTGTTGAAAAGTTTGATTAATTAAACATTCAATTGAGTTTTTCACATTATAAAATACATTTTAGTGACAAGTTTTATTATTAAACATGTAATGCTAAATGTATATTTTTATTTTAAGCACAAGGTGGTTTTATATTCTCACGGCGACGCGAGGCGAGGCGTGCGGATGGCGTGGGGATGAAATGTTTGTTTTACATGCGCGTATATGCCAACAAATTTTATAGTTTTGGTATGTGCTCACCAAGGCCCTTAATTTGATACAGATATTCTATGTCACGAAGTCCGTTTGGCTATGAATGTTGTCAAGCGTGCACATGCACATTGTTTTTGTGTGCGTAACCTCGAGAGCGCTCAGTGTCGATCGGGACACGGTCCGGATCAGTAGTGGTTTTTAGTACGCGCCAAATTGTTTCACGGAGTAAGGTCAGCATGGCAACAAAACGAAGAAGAAGTCCATAGTGTGGTAATATTTATTTATACGTTTTCAATTAAAATGTTATACAAAGATACTTAATATAGCAATAGAAGTATTTATAAAATGAATGTTTTTTTGTGTTATAAAATGTTTATATTACTTAATTATTTTGATTACATTTTGTTTTAGGGTCGAAACATGATAGCTAGTGTTTATCATTTTCTGCGAGAAGAATATGAATTTACAAAATCATTAATGGAACTCAACTGTGATTTGTCTCATTTACGAGACATTACACGCCGTACAGCTGAAGCTACGGGTGTGAGCCAAAAAACAGTTCAAAGAATATTAAAAGAAGAGAAGGAATTCCCATCCACTTCATCAAAAAATTTATCTGATAGTGATTGAAAATACTGAATAGTCGTACTTGTTTCGTTTCCATTCTGTAACACCAATGCTTAATTAAATGCCTACATATTCTTAATATTTTTGTATTTATTGCAACCTAATCTAATTTATTTACAAAATGTATATACTTTTAAAACCAAAATTTTATTTAGATTATTAAATCTCGACTTGAATATATATCAGATTTTTTTGCTAACGTTACCTACTTTTACACACACAAGCGCGCTTGTCGGGATACGTCACTACTACAATCAAAGCCGAACGGACTTCGTGAAATAGACTATCTGTACCCATATTGTAATAATTGAAGTTATTTTTGACATTTGAAAGTGGAGCCATACTGCCGCCATATAGATTTTGCAAAAATAATTATAGCGTATGTCACTTGGGATGATGTAAGGATTCTAACGATACCCCGTACCTCTAAATCTGTTCAGGCATTTAATACCATCTGGTGGCATAAAGTTATAGATCTATACATACATGAACGGCAGTCGTGTAATAATATAATAATACAAAAAAGATCCAAACTCAATTTAGGGAGGAAAATCCGGTAAACAAATATTTGCGACAATTTAAAACACCACCTTTGCGCTCTGTAAAATTTTTAAGCATAGCCTTATTTCGTTGCTGAATTTAAAATCTAGACTTCAGGTTATTAATCTTTCTGATTTTCGATTGATATTATAATAGACTGTGTACGCTTCTTTTAAACTATTTTTGACTCTTTATATCTAATCTGTAGCCCGCGAGATTCAAATTATCTTACGTTTTTTGCAATTTGCAGATCAGTGTCAGGTTGTATCTTGATCAAAATATGATGCGCAACTATAACAGATATGTATTTACAGGATTATTATCATTATCAATGGAACTTCGCGGGCTATGCTGCGGATTTACCTTAAATAGATCTGCTAATGATTGCCAAGTGGTCCTCGGTTATGTATGGTTCATAAAATTATTTAGTAACAACAATGTCTTGTATTGAAGACGTCGCGGCGGCGATTCCGGAAATTTTAAAATTTTTCGTTACCGGTATCGTTTTCATGGTTTTCGAGGGTGCTAATGCGGCATAGTGAGGTAAAAATGAAAATCCAAGATGGCGGAAGGGATATCTACAGATTTTTTTCCTTTGAATCAATACTTATCTAAATCCTACTAATATTACAACTGTGAAAGTTGGTATGTTAGGCAAAGCTATTAAGTACTAAAGCGCTCATACTTATTCGAAAAATACCTTTTAAAAATCAACACCCGCTCTACCCCAGGTAGACCGGGTGTTGAATTTTGTAAGGGACACTATGAAATCCACTCAAAGTCGCAGGCGAAGTGCATCTTATATTATCAGAATAAATAGGTACCGATAAGGGTTTCCGTTAACCCAACCCGCACCATTTTTTATAATATCACCTTTCTAATCCCAGTACAGCTAAAAAGTCTTGTAATCATCACCCTATTTGATAAAGGCTGCATTGCATTTATTTACAATGCACATTTAGAGCAATCTCACATAAAATAGAAACACTACAATCTTTATAAATATTTTCATATTGAACTAAAATTTGTATGTATGCGGGTAATCTACTGATCCAATTCCAACACTCCCTCTACATCTTTCGGTTACGTCGAAATTACAAATTACGTTCCCTTAATTATACACCTAATAGGTGTATAATTATGGGAACTTAAATTTACACGTGGCTCGCATTCAGTGAAATTTGTTTTAAATAAAATATGTTTGTTCTTGGACAAACCAGGCAAATAAAAACAACCAAGTTCTGCATACAATTAGGACGTTCTTGTTATTAATTAAATACCAACAACCGTACGTTAATTTGTATTGAGTTTTTTTTTTTTCTAAACGTGTTTTGGTAACGACCAAGTTCTGAGAAATATGTTCAAGAATAACCCGCTACCACAAACTATATAGATTTGGAATTTTCCGCTACCACAAACTATATAGATTTGGCATTTTTTTTGTTTAAGACAAGCCTACTTTTATCATTTGCCTCTTGTCAGCGCCACAGTTAAATTGATATTTTAATCAGCACCTACCTATTATTTAACGCAACATAGAAGTACATACCACTTTATGCTGTGTAGGTAAGTACCTATAAAACATCGTGTTTTGGTTTTGAATGTTAATAATAAGCCCATAACCAAAATTGGTAACGTTTTTCGGCACCATTAACAAAACTTTTTAAACTGTAAAAACAATAACATAACGAAATTTTATACTGCACTAAAGCTTAACATGATCAAATATAAAGTTACAACTCAAAGGAGTAAGTAGTTAATTTTATGTTTTATAAAAAAATAGAAATGTTTTGCAGTATTTGATCCTAACCAGTAACACTATTGCTCGGTATAAAAATACAGGTGCTTTTTATTTTACAAGAAATGGGGATTGCTGGCTCAGGAAACTTAAAAAAAAAATGCAGTTTTGTGTTACTTCGAAATTGAGGTCATCGTTCCTTTGACCACTTTGCCTTCAGTTTCGGATTTACCTCTGATGAGTAGATTCAGTTATCTTGTCGCACTAACGTCACTTTTTTTGTAGGGATTGAATTTTTTAATTTATCGACTATCGAAATGTCGATGGTATTGTACTTATATATGTATGTATGTCCCTGTTATACTGATAATGAGTCAAAGACAATTACTATTAACGGATATTAATGTGATAAATAAAAGTCGCAGGTGTTTGTTAGTTAATGACTGTTTATCATAGTTTTTTCTACAATAACTACAATAAACTTTGTACAATTCTACATTGCCAGTGAAAATAAGGGTTTTGGTAAATTCTTTATCAAAAGTTATTGCATTCCGTAAGTAAGACCAACGAGGTTATCTACATATCTTAATCAAGAAGTTTTAATACCTACGCTATATTGAGATTGAGCAGAGATTTGAAAGGCAAAAATCAATCGCATTGTTGCATAATACCTATAAACTACAAACATCGATAAAGCCACGGGCGAAAAATATTCACTCCCTACAAAAAAGTGACGTCAGTGCGACAAGTTAACGGGGCCTACTGATGAGCCATTGCAAGAATCATGTTCATTTACGCGACTGACATAAATAATTATATTACCGTCACTTCCATGCAGATAACTATTTTTTTGGGTTGAAAATGATCGTAAAAATCACAAGGTATGAAATTACTTTTCTTTTGATTTTTTTTACCGCTTTGGAATACCCCACTACCTATTGGAGCAGCCGGTATGAAATGATTTTCAGCCGGTATGAAATGATTTTCAGCCGGTATGAAAAAAATTGCTCAATCTAACGCCACCACCAGAACACAAAATACACTCGCACACAACCGACACTCCGCCACATCCCGCAACCATTACATTTAAATTAAGTCTAACAATTTTTACAGTTGCAACTTATTTGTCCTTCTTCTTAGCACCTTTTTTAGATTTGGTGCGTCTAGTACGTGTATGTTAAACAACAACGCTAGGATCCCATGCATACTTAACTTTGTTTTCTGAAAGCTTGCTAAGTATCCGCATATCTTCAGGAGAAATGTCGAATTTCAGAGCAATATTTTCTTTCATATGCAAGGGGTTTGTTGATTTAGGTATGATAGCAATATCTTGTTGCAGTGCCCATCTTAACAAAACTTGAGCATTGGTGACCCCAAGACTTTGGGCAATTTTTGTAACTGACGGATGCAGTAGTAACTCATCATTGTTGACTGATTTTCCTCCAAGTGAACAATATGCTTGTACTAATATATCATTTGCCTTACAATACTCCAGTAATTCCATTTGATAGTAGAAAGGGTGCCATTCCACCTTTGTAAAACAAAAAAACAAAATTAGAAACTGATCAAATTTGTTGTAGAATTATGGTATAGATATTAAATAAAGTGTATCTACCTGATTTACAGCGGGCACTACTCCATGATTCCTTTCCATAAGCAGCTCTAGGTGATAATTGTTGAAATTGGATACACCAATGGCATTGACATGGCCCTCATCATATAATTCAACCATGCTTTCCCAAGTCGCGTGACGAAGCTCAGTATTTTTTTTATCATCATTAGCAATTTTCCGTGTCCCAGGGAAATGGATCAAATACAAGTCTGCATATTCCAACCCCAAATTCATAATTGAAGCAGTGTAGGCTCGTTTGATAACGTCTGGCTTTCCATGATCAGCAGGTGCTATAATTAAAAAACTATTTGACGACATGCTCAAATAAAAGAACTAAGCTTCACAAGTATTCCACAATCATCTCAATTTTCAAATAATTAAAAAAAAGGTAAGTATAATAGGTACCAATGAAAATATACCCATCCATATCATCATAACCATAGTACCTATTGGTATGGTAGAACAATAGACCCCCATCGTAACACTGCTCCACTCAGTATGTGGAATATCTCTTGTGTGCAAGATGGAAATTACCAAAAAGTAAATACTTATAACTTTTATTTTAGTGGCTTTGTTTATATTACTTCTAAAATCTTCTTTTAAATAACTTATTGAACCACCTACATTGTACAACAGCACTTACAGAGTTTAGTTGTAATGAAAATATCATCACGGTCCAAGTCATGTCGTGGGAGCAATCTTCGGAAGGCCTCCTTCAAGTGTGGTTCATTGCGGTAGACAGCAGCAGTATCTATATAATTTTAATAAAATGTGCGGTTTATACAGCAAACAAACATGGTAAATTCACTTATCGAAGACAAAGAAACAATGTCCACTTTTTTGTTACCAACCCTATTTGGCATTTGAGATGGTAACATAAGGCCTGGTTTCTTAAACTTATGGCCCCACTTACCCCTTTTAAAGTTCCTAAACAACTACAAATCCTGCCATACATCTTATAAACTTTTCAACACCTAATATTAAACACCCCAGTGTGTTTGTTGGTTTGTTACTTTTTGGCACCTCAACTGTTAACTGATGGCAATGTTTGTCACAGGGCTCAAACGTTACACAGAGAAGAGAAAGGGACACTTTTCATTTGGGCACATGAACTGGTTCCTATACGATACAAATTAAACTGCAGTTAATGTTTGATAGTTGCTAACGTTTTGCTGATTCACTTAACTGAGTGAGGCATGGATGACTATGGAGGCTAATCAATAGCTTGATGCCAGCATCAACCATCACAGTGATGCTTTGGGAATGACAGGTTTCATGAGGCCAAAAAAAAATACTTCATTGATCAAGAGAGCAGTACAATTCAAAACAGCACTAGACTCCACACTAGGATTCCCTGTGTCATGGTGACAAAAAGGTGCAATGTTTCTTCAAGCTGCATATTCATGGGAAACAAAGTTGAGGAACAATAATTGCTCAACATAGTTGCCCGTTTGTTAATGTTACTGGACACAATGTTGCTCAGCTTTTGTTTCTCAGTGAATACATGGTATTAGATAAACACTTACTGAAACTTACCAAACATACGATACCCTGCTGATAGAGCCTGGTCTACTACTTCCATAACTTCGTCCGGATCGCGAACACGGAAGGTTCCCACTACAAAAATATATCCACCATTAATAATATGTCAGGTAATGGTGTTCCCACAGGCCATTTGATGGATTTGCATGGGTACCAATTTGGTTCCAATACGTATCTACCGTAACAACATTATCAAAGAAAATATTCTACTGATTTTCTCGGGCTGTAATAGCTATAATGTTTCAGTAATAGGATAGCAAAATTTACTTTTCTTTCAACTACATAGTAATGTTATCATTAAACACTACAAAACCGATCACAAAGCATGTATTTTACAACATTTCTGCATTGTTTTTATTTTAGGTTTAAGAACAACTTTATTTCTCATAAGACTTGCATACGTAATTCACTTACTGAGAAACAATATCTAAAATTAAGATTAATAATTAAAGCGCACAGATGTGGGTAAACAGAAAACATAAACTCGATTGTAAGTTAACCAAACACAACATGGATGTATGAATTTGATTTCTACTAGATGTGGCATTGATGGCATAATCAGTTATTAGCAGGTTTGTTATTATAAGACTATTTTATTTTTAGTTTATTGTTATATTTATATGTTTTGGGTACATACCTACATGGTTTATAAAACATTTTGAGTATTGGATTTTATTTGTTTTTGTTTAGTTTAAGTAATTACTAATGTATATTTTTCATTTAGAGGTATATTGTTAATCTATATATTGTGGGTAATTTTATTTATGTTGATATATATAATGAAGTTTCACTTATTTGTATATATTCACATATAAATTTACCACAGAAGTCCACAGAATTTACCACACATCAAGATGTGTGCTAGGTGCTTGTCACCAAGTCAGAATCTGCTAAGGGAATCAGAATCCCATGGAAATGGAGGGAAATCCTCAAATTTTATAGGCACACCTATAACCATTTGGGTATTTTTTGTAGTAACTCATGCATCTTCTTTTGGAAAGCACCATTTGGTGAACTGATGATGAAGACCACAGATGGCCACCGGAACTACTTAATGATAAGTATTTCACGGGTTGCGATTCAATTACTTTAATATGGTTGCTAAGCAATTTATGCTTGTCACAATACATAGGGTGAAGTGGAGCTGATGGTGACTTCACCATCAGCTCCAGTTCTCCTGGTTCTTAGCAGGAGAACTCCTCAACAATTTACGTCCCTGCATCGCAAAAATAAATATTTTGTAAAAGGTGATGACATTAGACTATTGTAACTTAGATAAATTACAAACAGACCCACTAAAATGCGGAGAAAAAAAACTTTTTACAAAAAAAAAAACAACCGACATCCAAAAAAACACTACAAAGCGAAAATAAATTTCGGAAGCTGGTGGCAAAAAACTAAAATACAGATCCAAAGACACCGACTTCCGAAATTCAAAGTTATTTTTCCCTTTGTAGTTTTTTTTTTGGATGTCGGTTATAGTGTTTTTTTTTTTTTTGTAAAAAGTTTTTTGTAGTTCGAAAAAAACAAGTTGGAACCAATTTAGAGTTAATTAATCCTTGGAACCGCTCGCGGTCTCTTATCTCCGCTAGGTGTAGGCACACTACAAGGTAAGTAAAGGAGGTCAAATTATAGCATAAGCCTCACAAGTTTAGGGTACGGTGTTTTACAAAAATAAAAAGTGCAAAAATTGTACTTACTACCCACAGCAGGCATCTCACTTCCATTGTTCAACTTAAATTTGTTAACCCCCTTAACCGAATCAACTGCTGCAGCCATGTTTTCCAATCTACAGAAACTAGGCAAGTTCTGATAGCTTTTAATTTGAATTCTTTATTATTATTTGCCACACACGTATTGTCTCAACTGGTCTCAACAACAAGTACTTGTGCTTGTCACAGATTGGGTTGAATACTTCATCAATCTGTGACAGTGACAGATGAGTGTGGGACGTGTGAGGTGAGAGAGACCTGAGACAGATGAGACCACAGACTAAGGCTGCATTCCAAATTAAGACCATAATCGTTGTAATCGATTTTAGCGCGCTAAAACACGTTCCCTATTACCGTTTAGAGCGCTAAAATCGATTACAGCGATTATGGTCGTAATTTAATTCGGACTGCACCCTAAGTATTACTACTTTTTTTTAAAATAATATTTTAATGGCCTAGTTGCTGGAACTTTTTAGCCAAGTCTTTATTTAGTTATAAACTTTGATGAAATGATGCATGAATTGCATGATAGATGATATCCCCACCCACCTGCTCCCCTTGAGTTTCAGTAAAGATGTGGCACTTTACTGAAACCTCACGCGAACCTCTTGAGAAAACTTTAAGTGATGTTGCATTGTTTTGTTTAATTTGCCTACACTAATGCACGTTCACGAACACTTAATGGTTAATAATCCATCATTATTACACATTATTATTCGGCTAAACACAAATTACAGAAAATAAAACAAAACTGCTAAACTTGACACTTCACTTTCCCGCCAAGAAGCCGTATTACTACTATAGTGTGGTCATTAGTGCTGTGCACTCCCTGAGGTGTGCGCGTGGCGAGACGGGGGGGAGAATCGGCTGCTGCGCTCTGTCAGTGCGCCGTCAACGCTCGTGGCGCGCGTGGCGTTCTTCGCCTCCCACCTCACCGCGCATACCTCAGGGAGGGCACAGCACTAATGGCCACACTATACATAAACTAGAGGCACAGACTGTCTAGAAGCAACAAGCCAGTGTTGCCAACTCAAAAGTTTCAATGATCGAGTTTCCTCGTCGAAATAATAGTTATTTACGACGTACAATCGGGGCAACAAACACGTAAAATAAAAAATAAACAAAATGAACATTTTCTTGTCCTTTAGTCTGACCCGTCATCGCGCGTCTTGAATAAACACCTAATAGATTGATTAAATGCTAACAAAATATGACAATGAATTACCTATAAAATACAGTCAAAGCTAGTGGCACTAGCAGCACTAACCGTACGACAAGGTCCATAATTGATTCGATGTTTTAACATACCAACTATTATTCCGGCTTGACGTCAACTTCTGGGACATGCTGTATGTACAGACGCCAGCAGGTCAAGCTACCCGAAACTGTCAAATTTTCCCAATCAACCTTGAACCTTATACTGTAGGGATAAAGTTAAAAATCTATTAAAGGAATTTGACAGATTGTAGTAGCTTGATGTGCTGGCGTCTGTACATAAACAGTATGGAATGCAATAAAGTATTGAGTAATGTTAAGTAATGTTGTAAATTCGGTTACAGCCTCAGTTTTTAAATGTTAATTATTGAACAGAATATTCTAGTGTTAATCGACTTTTGTTTCTGACTGTACCTAGTTGACACGTGGACGACGTACTACATAATTATAGTCGACGAGGTCTACACTATTAGAACACCAGCCTATCTATTCACAAACATTCGATACGCTTCCGTGCCGAATCGAACACCAACCAATGATGAAGGTCTTGTAAACACTATAATATTGACAAATCGAAAACCCGGAAATGCTGTCAGATCAAATATTCGACCGCTATCCATCCGACAGCTGTTTGCTGTCGGGGGCAAGGCAAATCAGGTAATCGCAATGAGTCATTTTCGACACGATAGCCTGTCGATTGGTTGTGAATAGCTATGCAGATGGCAAACCGTAATCATTATAAAGAACACAGCATTTCAATAGTGCTTGATATGAAAAGCATTCTAAATGAAGGATTTATATTTCTTAACTTTGTTCTAGTTATACTACTATAGTGTGGTCATTAGTGCTGTGCACTCCCTGAGGTGTGCGCGTGGCGAGACGGGGGGGAGAATCGGCTGCTGCGCTCTGTCAGTGCGCCGTCAACGCTCGTGGCGCGCGTGGCGTTCTTCGCCTCCCACCTCACCGCGCATACCTCAGGGAGGGCACAGCACTAATGGCCACACTATACATAAACTAGAGGCACAGACTGTCTAGAAGCAACAAGCCAGTGTTGCCAACTCAAAAGTTTCAATGATCGAGTTTCCTCGTCGAAATAATAGTTATTTACGACGTACAATCGGGGCAACAAACACGTAAAATAAAAAATAAACAAAATGAACATTTTCTTGTCCTTTAGTCTGACCCGTCATCGCGCGTCTTGAATAAACACCTAATAGATTGATTAAATGCTAACAAAATATGACAATGAATTACCTATAAAATACAGTCAAAGCTAGTGGCACTAGCAGCACTAACCGTACGACAAGGTCCATAATTGATTCGATGTTTTAACATACCAACTATTATTCCGGCTTGACGTCAACTTCTGGGACATGCTGTATGTACAGACGCCAGCAGGTCAAGCTACCCGAAACTGTCAAATTTTCCCAATCAACCTTGAACCTTATACTGTAGGGATAAAGTTAAAAATCTATTAAAGGAATTTGACAGATTGTAGTAGCTTGATGTGCTGGCGTCTGTACATAAACAGTATGGAATGCAATAAAGTATTGAGTAATGTTAAGTAATGTTGTAAATTCGGTTACAGCCTCAGTTTTTAAATGTTAATTATTGAACAGAATATTCTAGTGTTAATCGACTTTTGTTTCTGACTGTACCTAGTTGACACGTGGACGACGTACTACATAATTATAGTCGACGAGGTCTACACTATTAGAACACCAGCCTATCTATTCACAAACATTCGATACGCTTCCGTGCCGAATCGAACACCAACCAATGATGAAGGTCTTGTAAACACTATAATATTGACAAATCGAAAACCCGGAAATGCTGTCAGATCAAATATTCGACCGCTATCCATCCGACAGCTGTTTGCTGTCGGGGGCAAGGCAAATCAGGTAATCGCAATGAGTCATTTTCGACACGATAGCCTGTCGATTGGTTGTGAATAGCTATGCAGATGGCAAACCGTAATCATTATAAAGAACACAGCATTTCAATAGTGCTTGATATGAAAAGCATTCTAAATGAAGGATTTATATTTCTTAACTTTGTTCTAGTTATGCGGATACAACGGCAACAACTCCACTTGTCTTCGTATTAAGCACTGGTTCGGATCCTTTCGGAGCTTTTCAGAAGTTTGCAACAGAGATGGGCATGCGTGAACGTGTGCATTCCATCTCGCTAGGTCAGGGACAAGGACCTGTCGCTGAGAAGTTGATAAGTAACGCTAAACCCAAAGGCGATTGGATTTTCTTACAAGTATGGAGAGCCGATTCTCAATTCAAAGGGAGCATTGGGTATCTAGATTAATAAAAACATGAGTTACGTATCTACTAATATAACTACCTACTGCTAATTATTTTCAGAATTGCCACTTAGCTGCTTCATGGATGCTGGCTCTAGAAGTAATAGTAGCTTCCTTTACTACTGAATCAGGCATTCCTCAACCGGAATTCCGTCTGTTTCTGAGCTCAATGCCCACTCCCAAATTTCCTGTATCTGTATTGCAGAATTCTGTTAAAGTTACAAATGAACCACCCAAAGGTTTAAAGGCGAATGTGAAAAGAGCTCTTTTAGAAATGGATGAAGATTTCTTCGAGAATCATGGTGTGTAGATAAACTATCTAACTATCCTCTATTATTATTTATCTAACTATCCTCTATTATTATTTTAGTAACTTTAAATTCTTTTAGTAATTTTAAACTCGACTAGGTAGACTACGTTAGGTTGGTAGCACGTATTTATGTACCTACGTTACAATATCTACCCAAGTACCCACCAAACCTTAACCCTGTACAGAATCTCTCCAAAGCACATAGGTCACTCACGTCTTCCTTCACCTCTGCAAAAGCGAAGTTTTCATTAATTTGAGTAGAAGGTACCTATTAACATAATATTATATTATATGTATCTAATTATATGTATTAATTACGTGAAGCGAAAACTTTGTACTTACCCCTTTTTACGAAAGTTACGCGGACGGAAGAGTATGAAATTTGCCACAGTTAAAGTTTATCTTTAACTTCTCACTCACAAAACACCTCTGTAAGAAAAAACTTAATGGATAACCTATACTCACACACTGACTTATTTTTTTACTTTTTTTAGAAAAACATACTTTTATGATGTTTGTAAATATGTGAACACCATGTATCTATCTAATAATTAAGTTATTTTTCAATGCTTAGTTTTTAATTCGTTTTACCTATTATGGTATAGTAATTTTATTCTAGGTGCATCGTCTTCACATATAATCATATAATTAATGTAATCAAACAAAATATTGTAAAACATTTTTAAAAGAGTACCGGTGGAGTTTCTTGCCCATTCTTCTCCATACGAAACTACCTTTTGGAAGGGGCAACTAGAATCAATTCTATTTTTTTTTTGTAAATTTTGACGTTCAAAAGTGCCTCTTATGTGCCTATTTGAAATAAATGGTTTGACTTTGACTTTGGATGTCTTAAGATAAGAGTCTGTACTATGACACAACCAAAAATCTACTGTTTATCCTAAATAATCCCCGCATTTCGTCTATGTTTATCTCTACCGCAAGCACATACTACTATAGCATTCAGAAAATAGTTTAACACGCACCCAATTCGTCGTCACTCACACCCGCCCACACACACGCAGTCCACACGAACATTCCTTCCTTTAAGTTAAATGGAAACTATTGTCTAGTTTTAGTTTACGGGAAACCATAATAATAATTATCTATGGAGCGGAGGCCTGGTGGCCTGACAGATACAGGCTTCGGCTTATCTTAAGCACCAGCCTCCCACAATATTTTTCTTTAAGCCCATCACTGGACAATATTGTATTTTGTTATTATTTTTTAAGGATATTGTGGTGAGAAATAAATATTATATTATATTATGTGGAGTGCAGAAAGCTAATATTTTTATGTAGGTATTATGCATTAGAAATAAATTAAATTATAAAAAAAACTTTAAGTAAGTACACAATCATACTACTATTCGTTTGACACACACACACATAGTAGGCCCTTGAAAATAGATAGGTGACAGAAATGACAGCTTGAGCATGGAATAAGTAAGTATGTTCTTTTAAATAGCATGGAATTAGTTAGTACTATATAAATTGTAAATAGAGGGGCTTGAATTTTAATTACAATTAATAATACATCTGCCGATTTCGGCTATGGTCTGTTTTTGTTTAGACTATAGGTTACGAGTGTGTGCTTATTACTTGGTTAATGTAGCCTATCTTGGCTCAGAAGGTACGTGCCCAGTGCGGACACGTTTGCATACCATTTTGGAAACGTACCTACTACCTATTGTATCTACATAATATTGTGGAAACGGCCTTTACTTTTTTAACCTCCTGTTTCAGTGTTGGATCAAGATTGGCGCACAATGTTATTTGGCGTTTGTATGTTTCACGCCATAATTCAGGAGCGCAAGAAATTTGGTCCGCTAGGATGGAACATTACGTATGAGTTCAATAACAGCGATCGCGAGTGCGCCTTGATGAACTTACAAATGTTTTGTGCGGACGGATACATGCCATGGGACGCTTTAGAATATATTACCAGTAAGAGCCTGCACACTAATAGTAGTACAGACGCCAGCAGGTCAAGCTACCCGAAACTGTCAAATTTCCCCAATCAACCTTGAACCTTAAAATGTCGGGATAAAGGTGAAAATCTATTAAAGAAATTTGACAGATTGTAGTAGCTTGATGTGCTGGCGTCTGTACATTACAATACGTGTGACTCCATTACTGCACGGCGTAAAGTTAGTGCCCGAGCGTAGCGAGGGTGCCAAACGCCGCGGGGCCGTCATAGGAGAGAAGTATCATACACTTACTATTTTATAGCTTGTGTGATCTAAGCCCGCAAAGTATTTTATTTATTGAAAAGATTTAATTAAAATAGTATATTACGGACTGGGGGGAAGTAGACCATTTCAAACCGCGTGGCAAGCACGCCGTCAACACGTACCTAACCATTTAAACCTGGGCTTGGGAGGTCCTGGGGGTGGAGCGCCCGAAGGACAATGTTATGTTTAAATGGGTTCCACTGCGAAATGCGATACTTTATTTGAGTACATTTTGATCAGTTTTCGTTTATCGCGGCGTCAGTGTATAAACAGCGTGTTTACGTGATTAACACACAATCACACAAACAATCTCAATACAAGCCGCAGATCAAAGTATCAAACACTCGATTTTTTTTTTAAAAAAAGTCGCGGTCAAGTTTAATTAGAGATCATCCATTAATCTGTACTCAAGAATCCCGTGAGGGTGTGACACTATGAGGGGTTGAAAATTTCATTATTTATAACCTAGGACGTCTAGTTTTTGAGATATTTGCTAAAAAGGAATTCCAACATATCCATTTTAGGACGCAAATTACGATTTAATTTGTTTGAATTCATAGATGAGAAAATTCGTGATGCGAATTCAACAATATTTTGACAAAGGTCACACGTCTTAACCACGCAACAAGGTTATTTAATTTTAGGCGCGTGACTAAAATCGGAACTAGGGCTGCCATCTTGTTTTGTCAAGACACTGTGATGCGGGCAACGACCATACAGCCCATACTTAAATGGTCGTTGGATGCAGGCTACGGCTACATCATCGCACAAAGATTCGTGTCGCGTTTTTGCAATAAAACTATTTACGACGAACTAGGTAGGTACATACTGGCCATTTTGTTAAAAAACTTTGCAGGTTAATAACGTCCCGATAATTCAGGCAAACTAGAGGCGGGAAAAAAACGGTAGATTAATTTTCGCACGGTGTATCAATGGATTAGGTTAGGTCACGGAGAAGCGTGACTGAGTGCGGGTTTAGGTCAAACAGTGATAGAAACATATTTTGCCAAGCACATTTCTTTCTCGTATTTTTCTCTTACTAGATTTTAGTACCTGCCTACCTAATGCCTATACAATTTGTAGTATATATACTATCTATAGGCTGCTCGAAAGAAGGTAACAACACTGGCACCATAGGTAAATGAAATGATCGTTACAGGTCTTATAACATATGGTGGCCGGGTAACAGACATGTGGGATCAACGTTGCTTGACCACTATTTTACAACTCTTCTTTTCACCTCCAACTCTTGAGGAGGGATACTTGTACTCAGAATCCGGCACGTATTATTGTCCCAGATCAGATAAATTGGACGACTATCGTGAATACATAGATTCATTACCTGGTGTTGAAAAACCGGAAGTGTTCGGTATGCACGAGAACGCTAATATAGCATTTGAGGTACCTACCTACTTTTATAATTTTGCACTTGACTGTACCGTTATCGTACAATAAAGCTACGGTTTCCTAGAAGAGCGGTAGCCGTCACATAGCGGCTGTAACTTACTGGCGAATGACGTCACTGAAACGTTATTTATGAAAATTGGTGTGTTTTCCTGGAGAGCGTTTTTTGACACCGTAATTCAAACCCCGCTACCATCATTTTCATAAAAGCCGTTAATACGGCCGTTATGCGGCGGCCACCACCCGCTCTTCTAGGAAACCGTAGCTTATGGGGGATGCGCTAAGGTAGCCCGTGAAATTCAAATTTTCTTACGTTTTTTGCAGTTTGCAGGTCAGTAACAGGTTGTATGTTGATCTAAATATGATTCGCGGCCATAATAAATATGGCTTTACAGAATTATAATCATTAGAATCGGCAATACAACTAACTCTCTTCATAAAATCCTACTGAATGACTACTTCTGAAATAATCATTCAGTAGGATTTTATGAACTTAGAGAGTAGTAATGCTGATTTTAATGATTATAATTCTGTAAAGCCATATTTTTTATGGCCGCGAATCATATTTAGATCAATATACAACCTGTTACTGACCTGCAAACTGAAAAAAACGTAAGAAAATTTGAATTTCGTGGGCTACCTTAGCGCATCCCCCTTAAGTAGGTATAGTCGACCTCGTAATTGCTTTTACCATGGTTGAATGTCACTTGTATGTCAATATTATCGACAAGTTGTGTTAAAATTTGTCAATGTGACAGTTAGCCTCCACCGAAGTTCTTTCGCCTTCATTTATTGCAAGTAAGTTATGCAAAAAAATATGTTGAACTAGAACGGTACACATCAATTCTATACGTGAATATTTAAGTATTGTAGTAAAAAACTTTTTGAAATTAATTCAGAAAGTAATATCTACCTAAAGCATAAAAAAAAGATATTACTTTCAAAATATTTTTTTTTTTTTTTTTGTATAAACAGACTATTTTATTATCTATATTCTATCTGTGACTCAAATAGTGTGTGTTCCAAATATTCATTATTTTCGTTACTAAAAATAAATATTCCCTATGAAACCGAACGGCGCGGGCGCGGCGGCGGCGGGCGTGCGGCTGCTCGGCGTGAGCACGACGCGCATTTGTATGACCAAGGTCAACGGCGACTACCCGACCCTTAATTTAGCGGGAATTGTTGTCAAAAAATACTGGAGGAGCTTGTGGCTAAATAATAACTGATGCACGGGTCGATCGATCAGGTTAAGCTACGCTTGCCGCGGTTGGTCCGTGGATGGGTGACCATCTGTTCATACCAAGATTCTTCTGTGCCTCGGAAAGCACGTTAAGCCGTTGGTCCGGGCTGTCATTTGTAGATCTTTGACAGTTGTTACGGGTCGTCAGAAGCCCAAAAGTCTGACAACCAGTCTTACCAAGGGAGGGATATCGTGTTACCCAGTAACTGGGTTGTGGAAGTCAGATAGGCAGTCGCTCCATGTAAAATACTGGTATTCAGCTGCATCTGGTTAGACTGGAAGCCGACCCCAACATAGTTGGGAAAAGGCTAGGCAGATGATGATGATGTGGTCAAAAGTGGTAAATCAATAACGAGGTCGACTAAGTGATTTAAAAATGTACTTCAAAAACCTCTTTCCCACAGAACAAAGAAACGGTTACTTTAATTCAAACAATAGTTGACGTGCAGCCGCGCGCCGTAGGTGGAAGGGGCGGCGACACGCCCGACCAGATCGTCTGGCGAATCTGTGACCAGACGCGAGCCAGGATCGCGAAGTACATCGACAAATCTCTCATTAACCCTGACCTTATGATACCCGACGCTATGGGGCAGCTCCATTCACTAACTACTGTGTTGATGCATGAAACTGACAGGTTCAACATTCTGCTAAAACAACTGCACTCTTCACTCAATGACCTTCAAAAAGCAATCAAAGTAAGTTCCTATTCTTATAAAGCAATTAGAAACTATGATGAGTTCAAAGTTTGAACCAAACCATCCTCGAGATGTTGTGTGTGACGAGTGTGATTAATGCCGACAAATTATTGACTACTGGAATTAAATTATATTTGTTAGAACCTGTGGTTTTGCAGAAATTTATTGTCACAGAGCACTTTATAATACTGGTAGTTATTGTAGTGGCCATGCCAGGGTGAGCGTTTGTCCTAGCATGGCCACCAAAGGTACAGTCGAGTTCACTAATATATTGGCAATGACAATGTTTCAAAATATTGTAAGCTTTAAAATGATCATAATTAGTTCTACATAAACAAACTTAGACATCAATCAAATGTTATCATAAAAACTGTTCTTAGGTATGTTACGATAGTACAGTCAAAAATATCCGACTACTCTTCGAAACATAAACATCTAAATACTCAAGATTTCAATATATTTGGTGCAACTTAAGATTCATAAATATCCATACAGCTTTGAATATTCAACTAAATGGCCTTTACTATTAAATTTATTTTTGCTTGTCGGAGCATTTACGAGTAATAATGCAATGTTGCCGTTCGTAATAGGACTGTATCAATCTGACAAGGTTGCGTAGTATGGACACGCCACAATTGCGGCGATAAGTCCCTACTTTGAGGAGTGTCTAGAGAGGTGCCACAGCGTCCTCACTTTCCGCATGACGCAGGTCCTCCCCGCACACGGTTATTCGGGAGGTTCCTATCCATGATAAGGCGGGAGGAAACGCCCGGGTATTGCCACTGTGTGGATCGCCCGGAGCCCCGCAGGGCATGGTGGTGCATACGGTGGAGGTCTGCCCGACTTAGGCGGAGACACACCATATCCTCGCGGAGGCAATCCGCGGCGGCGATCTCTCGGGTCCGGCCTTGGTCCAGATCATGATTCGGAGCGAGAGTGCATGGGGGCCGTCGCCTCCTTCTGCGAAGCAGTAAAGCTCGCGAAGGAGGAGGCGGGACGCATGAGGGAGAGGCAAATTTCGCACCGTCACACCCCTAGTTGCCGCAGAAAACGACCTGGGCGTCGGGAGTTGCAGGCCGATTCCCGGCCACCGTAGGCGCGGGCTTGCGGACGGTGAGCAATGGGTAGATCGCCGTCCGATAAGCACCAGGCCCAGGTCGACGGCGCGTTGTGTTCCACGCGCGCCTCAAAGAGATGTCAGCACAAACCGACGGGGTCCATTAGGCCCAATGCCTGCCAGGGTTGCGGGTTTGTTCGAAAGGGATACCATGGCCCTGACACACAGGCAACTGAAGGAACACGGGTGGGTTTAGTCAGTGAAAGTCTGACACGCCCTCCCGCTCCGCCGAGAGTATTCGAGAATGAATTCCCGTGTACCTTCAAAGTGACAATAACATGTTTCGCTTAAGTTGCGTATGTTCGTCTATTCGATACATAATTAAAATTATAAATGTTTTTTTTTCCATAAAAGTAAATTATTTTAAAAATATTTATCAGTCTATGAAGAGGATGCTATCCAGTAGGAATTCGGATAGATGTCATAACTGATAACTTTAAATTGAATTTGTATCAAAGAAAAATATTTCATTAGGTTAACTTCTTTAAAGAGATTATTCAAAGAATTTAAGACAACAATTCGAGACATGTCAAATTGATGTCCGTGACTACCGCAGGACCACGAACGCCAATCTCTTCCATATTTGGGAAATAATTAGTGCTCAATTGGTGCTAATTAGTGCTCGAACAACAGAATTGATGCTTTAGTAGTTTTCGAGAAAATCGACTTTGAAGGTGGTCCTGCGGTAGTCACGCTCACTTCAGCAGGACCACCATGAGCACAGAAAAAGGCTATTGCTACAGCTATTCTAAGTATACAAATAATTAGTGCCCTTAAATGTGATTCATTTCGTAACAAAAACCGAACTGAAACATTTGTATTTACCGAGAAATCAACGACGATAACTTTCGCGTGCTCGTTCAGCAGGACCACGACTTTGAATGTTGATTCCAAGTTTCTGGAGCTAGTCGCTTTCCTCAAACCTACATAGAAAATTAGTGCTCTGCGAGATAAAATTGATACCCAAAATTCAAAATTACTACTCCAATAGTTTACGAGATATACCATACCATTGGTGGGGTGGCGGTAGTCACGGTGTTAAATTTTCATTTGAAGATTTCCCTATTAAAAACTCTGTGATTTCTTCCCAAATTTATACAAAAATTAGTGCTCCTAAAGAAGTAATAGTGTACAAAAATTCAGATTCCCAAGTGTTGTATTTTAAGAGAAATTGGCTTTCATTACTTTTCCATACTAAATCTCCGCGTATAACCCGACCAAGTTAAGTTGTCAAAGGTATTGAGCTGTTTCTGAGATGTACACTCGTGCACATAAATTGATGGATGTCGGAATAGTAATAAAAACTATTCAATATCTATAATTTTTATACAAACTGTTTACCTACATACATATTAAGAAAAAAAATAACTTGTCATTACCCATAGTGATACCTTTGTTAATGACGTGGGTAGGTAGGTACTCGAATAATTATTTTTCTGTATTGTAAGTACCTAGCTTTTGTGTTGTTACATGAATATCATTAAAGAGCGATAGGTTTTTCTTATTTATTTCTTTCCTACTAATTTACCGTTGCTCATCAATACCATTAATAATATGTTGCTTATAACGCATACTCATATAATGTAGATATTTATCTATATAATGATAAATGAATATTATAAACTTACTAGGCAGACTTCACACAAACTCCTTTAAGTTAAGTCTCAATTAAGAAGACTTTATTTTTAACAATAGGTCCTTAATGAAAATATACAAGCTAACTCTAAAATATGTATAGAGTGGTAGAGAGAGAGAGAGCGCTGGTCGGATGGCACGGCACGCCAGTATTAATGACATCATCCATCAGGCTCTTGTCACCGCCGGAGTGCCAGCTGTTTTAGAACCCAATGGCTTGGAGCGCGGCGATGGGAAGAGGCCAGACGGAATGTCCATAGTGCCATGGAAATTGGGTAGGCCTTTGGTGTGGGATGCAACCTGTGTCGACACCCTCGTGCCATCCCATCTTCCTGGCACGGCGGGTTGTGCTGGGGCGGCTGCTGCAGGAGCAAAAAACCTCAAATGGCACAAATATAACAACCTTATTGGGAGCTATATGTTTGAGCCGTTTGAGGTTGAAACACTCTTTGGGGTCCGCGTGCTCATCAAGTATTTCGGGACATCGCCAAGCGGTTGGTCGACTCTTCACGTGACCAGAGGGCTGGCCTATTTTTAGCCCAAATAATCAATATTGCCATCCAACGTGGCAATGCTGCCAGCCCTTTAGGCACTTTTCCCATTGACAGCGATGCGGACGAATTTTTTGATGCTCAATGAGCACTTCCCCCCTTTTAATTATTTTATTATATACCTACTTGTACATACTATTAAGTAGACTAGATCATTTTACTGTAATCCAAGTTTAATCTGAAAATAAAAGTAAGTTACTATTTTAAATACGTACTGGTAAGCACGTACTAATTATTTTAAGTATTTAATAAATATAGATTGTGTTATTACATGCACGGTACCTAGGTATACTTACATAGGTTTTGTCAAAAAACGTCAGTCAGGACACGTCCAAACTTAGATCAATTGGATCTATATTATAATTCACGCAAAGTAATTATGTATCTTCATATCACAGTATGTAAGTTCTACTCAGTTAAAACAAACAAAAAACAAAACTAGTTAAATGACAGATTCAGATGATTTTGGATCTCATTTTTATCTTGTCTATGGTACAAAACATTTTTTTGTGGCATGGCGCGCAGGTTATTATTACCGAAGTAAAGCGTTCGCGAAGCGTGTCGTGGTACCTACATCGAATTCTTTTTTTATTCGTTTATTAAGGTATCACAGGCCATGGGTAACGATAGGTTATTTTTTATTCTTAATATGTATCTAGGTAAACAGTTTGTATAAAAATTATAGATAATGAACTGTTTTTATTACTATTCCGACATCCATCAATGTATGTGCACGAGTGTACATCTCATAAACAGCTCAATACCATTGACACCTTAATTTGGTCGGGTTATACGCGGAGATTTAGTATGGAAAAGTAATGAAAGCCAATTTCTCTTAAAATACAACACTTGGGAATCTGAATTTTTGTACACTATTACTTCTTTAGGAGCACTAATTTTTGTATAAATTTGGGAAGAAATCACAGAGTTTTTAATAGGGAAATCTTCAAATGAAAATTTAACACCGTGACTACCGCCACCCCACCAATGGTATGGTATATCTCGTAAACTACTGGAGTAGTAATTTTGAATTTTGGGTATCAATTTTATCTCGCAGAGCACTAATTTTCTATGTAGGTTTGAGGAAAGCGACTAGCTCCAGAAACTTGGAATCAACATTCAAAGTCGTGGTCCTGCTGAACGAGCGCGCGAAAGTTATCGTCGTTGATTTCTCGGTAAATACAAATGTTTCAGTTCGGTTTTTGTTACGAAATCAATCACATTTAAGGGCACTAATTATTTGTATACTTAGAATAGCTGTAGCATGCCCCCTTTTTCTGCGCTCATGGTGGTCCTGCTGAAGTGAGCGTGACTACCGCAGGACCACCTTCAAAGTCGATTTTCTCGAAAACTACTAAAGCACCAATTCTGTTGTTCGAGCACTAATTAGCACCAATTGAGCACTAATTATTTGCCAAATATGGAAGCGATTGGCGTTCGTGGTCCTGTGGTAGTCACGGACATGTCAAATTGTCAAGATATTTTTCGAAAAAGAAAAATTGCATAGATATTTCGAACCTAACTTTGCGCTAAATAATATGAACAAGGGATTGCCCACAATTTTTAGAGTCCTTGTCTGTAGCAATATTGTTGATATAGTGTAGTCATATATTTATGATGTCACTGATTGTTTGGAATTTATTGTAAGGCCTGTTTAGAGTTTTATAAAACATCATTGCCTATATATTATTGATTTATGGACATGTTCATATACTTATTAAAGAACTGGACTGTACCAAACTTATATCTTTGCATCGGCGCGCCGCGGCGGCGGACCGAACATTTCTGGTAGGTAGGTATATCTACATGTCCCTACTTACCAATCTTGTCAAGTGGTATCTGGAACGACCCGTGTGCGTGTTTTGTATGTTGTGGTAGGGCCTTATAGGCAGGTCAGAACAGAAGGTATCAAAACATAAACTTAATTATCAACCTGTGATTTCCCTGAGCTTAAATTATAATTTGGTTGTTTATTTCAGGGTATTGTGGTGATGTCAGAAGCTTTTGAAGAAGTTTTTACAGCTTTCATAAACAACAGAGTTCCCAGTATGTGGCATAGAAAAGGCTACAACTCGTTGAAGTCACTTGGCAGTTGGATATTCGACCTCACTTTGAGGATTGATTTCATGGAGGTTACCATTTCAATATTCTCTTCATTCATTTCATGGAGGTTACCATTTCAATATTCTCTTCATTCATTTCATACCCTATCTAAACCCGCAGGTACCTATCAAGTGGGGATGAGACAGTGCGATACAATTTCAACCTTTCACAGCAGTCCTAGATGACATCGTGAAATGTTTAGATTGGGACTATTGCGGTGTTAACATCAATGGTGCCTAGCTGTCCCACTTAAGATTTGCAGATGACCTACCTAGTGCTTTTCGCTGAAAACTTAGATGATCTTCAAAAAATGCTTAAATAGTAGATTACTGCATCGAGCAGAAAGTGACTTCTTGTAGCATCGAGTATTCTAAAAACAAGAGTGCAACAAAAAGTCACGTCGAGCGCGGTGCGTAATCGGGGGGTCTACTCCGAAGTATCGGCTGAGTGTTCGGCCGTTTTATAACTTCCATAGTTTCCTGTTTTGACTTTAGAGTCCTTACCCGACTTCAAGTCACAGTTTTGACTTTGGCTTATCTCTTCGACTGCCTTTTTTTTTTTCGCTGTAGTCAGCGATAGTTAGCCGTAGTAAAGCGCAGGCCACACCGCCAGCTATCGGGCGGGCGGGCTAGGCGGGCGAACATCGTTTCACCTCTTTACATGGTTAGTCAGTAGCTCGCGGTGTGAACCGAAGTATGTAAAGAGTTGAAACGAAGTTCGCCCGCCTAGGCCGCCCGCCCGCTAGCTGGCGGTGTGGCCTGCGCTTTACTACGGCTAACTATCGCTGACTACAGCGAAAAAAAAAAAGGCAGTCGAAGAGATAAGCCAAAGTCAAAACTGTGACTGAGCGTCCGAATATTCGGCCGATACTTCGGTTTAGCGCTTCGGAGTAGACGCCCTGCATTTCTTTCAATTATATACTTCAGCAATAAAAGTTGGTAGGAAGTAAGAAAACTCACTTTTACTAGAAGAATATTTTTTTCACTACTTTTGCTCAAAAAGTCCGTCATTTTAGCGTACCAGAGCGGGGCTAAGCCTAAAATAGAATATCTTCCTCTAGGGGAAAAAGTTTTTAATTTTTAATATTTGTCTGTCTGAATCATGAATAATAATAATACTTAATATAATCACTCGACTTATATTGTATAATATTGTTTCATAAAAAAAACCGGCCAAGTGCGAGTGGGACTCACGCACGAAGGGTTCCGTACCATTATCTATAAAAATGGCAAAAAAATACGTTTGTTGTATGGGATCCTCCTCAAATATTCGTTTTATTTTAATTTATTATTTATTTTTAAAGTATATATCTAACTAATTATTCTGTGAATATTTCAAGCGTCTACCTGTTGCCGTTATCAAAATCGAGCAAAAAATCACGTTGGTTGTATGGGAGCCCCCTTAAATATTTATTTTATACTGTTTTTTAGTATTTGTTGTTATAGCGGCAACAGGAACCCTAAAAACCGGCCAAGTGCGTATCGGACCACGCACAATGAAGGGTTCCGTAGTTGGGATGAATTTATCCCAAACACAAACTTAACATTGTAGTTGAAAAACATGCTCTCTCACACATCGATATACGTTACGGTCAATTCTCCAACTGTAAATTTAAGTTGGTCGACTATTACTCGTTAACTTGTAAAGCCTACTTAGCTGTGCTAGTTTTCCTTTTCATTTCGTTATGTATAGGTAGGTGCTACTGCCATGAATTTTGTCAGATATCCAAAACCATAAATGGTTGGTTTTGGATGGCTGGCAGGAGAGGAACATTTGACTCTAACAAAAAATAGCACTTTAAAGCTTAATATTACGCAAACGGATTCATGAATTGAAGAATGGTTTTCATAGACCCACAATAGTTTTAAACCGCCTATCCAACGATATACCACACCATGGAATAGACGAGAAAAAAAAAATATTAGCCCCATTTTACGTGCAAGACTTTCTCGGCGTGATTAATATGTATACCCATGCATGCTAAATTACAACTTTCTAGTACTAAGCGTCTTTGAGCTAAGCCGGGGACAGGCGGACGGACGGACAGACAGACAGACGGACATGGCGAAACTACAAGGGTCCCTTGTTGACTACGGAACCCTACAAAAAGATATAGGTACGTACCTATATTCACAATAAAGTTACATGCTCAATCAAAATGTAAGGAAGTAAATTTTTATTGAGCATGTGTAGGTATGTTCTATTAAATAGAACAATTACCTACACAAAACAAAAGTTTACTTACCAAAATTCAAAAATACACCTATTGCAGATTATGGCGTGATGGTGAGAGTCACAATGATAAAATTATAATGTTATTTACCTACCTACTAAATTTATTTGTGGGGGTTCACTAAAAAAAGAAACGTAGAACTAGAGCTTACCATTTATTTACCATTCACCACCACTGCCGGCGCCAGCTCCAAACACCAGACACAAGAAACAAAATAATTTGTTGCTTTGTTGCACACAACCAAGGTGTTTTGAAATATTGTTCAGATTTAAAACCACGCGTAAAAGATTTATTTTTCGTAACACATTTCTGAGAAAGTGCAATTTCGGGACGTGGTGGTCCCTTAGCTTTCAGTTCAATACGCATTTCGAGAGTCTTTTCACAATTTTTAATAAAAGATACACTGTATAAACTATTTTTAATAATTATTTAGAATAAACACTGTGAATCTACTGACAGCCGAGTTGAGCCGACCGTTTGTTTACATAAGATCGGCAACAGCGCATAGGCATAGATCGCAATCCCCCGCGCGCGGCCGCCTTGCGCCGTTTGGTAACGTCGCGCGTGAGCGGCGCTCCAAATTAGGCTAATTTTTCATACAAAATCTTTTGTTTCACGCGTCGGACTGTGTCGATATTTCTCTTTCGCACTCATTGAATACAGTGCTAGAAATCGTACTGAACTTTGTTTCATAGGAGCGCAATCGCTGGCGCTCCACACGTTACAACTTGACGCCAAATGTACGCGTAGGAAATGGTTTTCTAGTAAACTGCTATTGTATGCGTATAGGCATAGTAGAAAGAATGTATGTATAGGATTATAATAAAGAAATATAGATTATGCTATTTTCGTGGGAGTGCACTGCACCAGCGCTCTTTATGACGAGCCGCCTCTGCACCTGATATCTTAAATGAGGCGCAAAATTCAGAAAATGGTCTTTTGCCGCCAAAATCCCCATTTGCTTGCGCTATTTAATGATTTAGGTACAATCAAAGACATTCAATTATTTAAATACCTATCTAACAATAGACGGGACAGCGAACAAAATCGTAATCCGATACATTTGTCCTAGTGGGAAAAAGTCGCTCAGTCTAGTGTGTATGTTCTCATTCATGTCCACCAAAAGAAAATTATTTTCGAAGTATAATCCCTAATTGTGCATTATGGTATTGCAAATCTCGTAGTGATAAACGACTAGACGACATAACTATGGTTTATTTTCGCTGAGACATGGATCACAAATTTTCTAACTTCTCCTCTCTTTAGTATCTGGTTTTTTTTTTATATCATGGAATACTCCAAGAAATACAAGCGTACATGTAATAATATGTATGGCTTGTTTCATTACATAATGTACTGAATTTCTCGCAAATGTGTTGAAAAACGTTGTATGACAGACGTGCGGAAGTTGGTATTTACAAACTCGTGACTATGTTATCACGAGTTTGTAAAAACCAACTTACCGCACTAGCATCATAAATAACTATAATTGGTAAAATCCAAGCACAAATCAAGCTAGCTGTTTGTGTTTGTTATAGAAATGGTTGGTGGAAGGTCTCCAGCCGAGCAGCTGGGTTTCGGGGCTGTTCTTTCCACAAGGTATGCTCACGGGTTCGCTGCAGTCGTACGCGCGCCGCTACCGCGTGCCGATCGACGCTCTCATGTTTGACTTCTATCCCTTGCCAATGTTCCTGTCGCAGGAAGACGTTTTCAAGCAAAATACTAGGAAAAAGGTTCGTGTACTGGCGGTGTAGTCCATCTTGATTATCTACGTACATTTCTAGGTCCATGGTACATTTATATTATTTTGCATAGGTATTTAGTTTAATCGGGATCGCCCCGCGCCCGTCTAATCTTCAATGTTGTTATTATTATTGATACATTATTATACATACTAAATTACTAACACAATTTTCCTGTTGTCTTTCAGGGTGAAGAGGGGCCCAATGTTTACAATTTCTTAGAACGACCAGAAGACGGTGTAAACATTCATGGTTTATTTATTGACGCCGGGCGCTGGGACATGAGGGCAAGTCTCCTTGTAGATGCTCTCCCAGGTCAGTAACCTCTGCGTGCAGCTGAGCTCGCCTGCTGGCCATTGCGCCTTTTTAGCTCTTTATAGAACAGAAACCCAATCCATTGTGCCCAGATTAAATTTGGGAATGAAATCAGACATATTGAAATAAATATATCTCGACAGAAACGAATGAATCTTAAACAAGAGAAAATTTATTGCCTTAATAATAGATCTGTGGCATACGAGTATATTTATACAATATTTGTCTTATGTTTATCAAAATTAAATGGTTTACTAGCTAAAAAGCTACATGAACATGAGAGCAAAATAAAGTAAGTTTGTTGGTTTGCATTTGCCGTATATTAACTTAAACATTAGTGTCTACTGTATCTATAAAGTTACGAATCGATACCATAAGCAAGTGTTCTGTGCGACAGGTCAAATGAATCCTCCATTGCCGGTAATATGGTTCAAGCCTGTGTTGTCACTGCCCAAGCCTGATCCTCGGTATGAAGCACCGTTATACAAGACGTCAGAACGAGCGGGCACGTTGTCCACAACTGGACACAGCACCAACTTTGTCCTGCCCGTACTATTGCCAACGCGTCAAACACAAGACTTTTGGATTATACGGGGCACAGCTCTACTCACACAGATCACTGATTGAAAACTTTCTAATATTTATATTATCGAAGCAAGCAGCATCCGTACTCAGTTGGAAATCAGTGAGTGTGTATTTTCAATGCAAGAGGTGATGTTATTAAATAATTACCTAATATAATATGTTAGATGTAACCATGTTGGTATGTATGTAATTTGATTTGCTAATTGAAGTTCAATGCGACTTAATGCAAGAAGTTAGGTATTCTTGTAGCCGGTGTATTTCTTTCTAGTAGTTCAGAGTCATCCGTTATGCAACTATAGGCGGGCGCAACGGCACTGCATACAAATTTGTCGGAATCCGCGTTTATTAAAAACAAACGGGAACTCCGGCCTAGAAGCGAAAACTATTAACAATGATGGTGATTGTAATAGAGTAGGTATTGTACATTTCTGTTTTCGTTATTTAATTCATAAACAATTTTACTTCTAAACGTATTGTTTTACTTACGTCGGTCGATAATCATGGATTTCTCGAGATTATATATCTGAGCAATAGAATAATGTAGTCTGTGTGTGTGTTAAGTTGTACGTATTTTATAGATGATTACAAACAAACAGGTACATCAACTATTTTGTTTAATTTCCAAAGCTCGACCGAGAATACAGAACATTTCTCCATGTGATGGAACCAGCGCACAGCAAAATGTTCCGTAGTACAAGTTAATAGAAAGCTTGATAAAACGTCTCTAAAACCACGGTTACGGCTGTGGCCAGAAACAACTCGAATATAAAAACCAGTTCAGTTGGTAACTTCAGCCTTTTATAAGGATTTATCTATTGGTAGCAAAGTAATTAAATACACATAATAAAATTATCAGAAACTGATTTATTTATTCCGGTTCAATATTATCAATTTATCTATTGGAAAGCATAGTAATTAATACACATAATAAAATTATCAGAAACTGATTTATTTATTCCGGTTCAATATTATCAATTATATTTATTATACTTAAATTGTCACAATGTTAAAAGAGCTTGCATAGACTGGCGGTCAAGCGTTCCGCGTTCCGTCCGTTCCGTCAATACGGGTTTCTAAAAAACGCGGGACGATTGAATGCGCAAGGTTCACAGAATGTGGAAAGTTTTTTTTTGTTTTTTTCTTAAATGAAGTCCTGCGTGGAGGCGACGTTCCAAAGTCGCATAATATATTAACTTCAAATATTACTATCCTAGGTTTACGGCGGGCGATTTGACAGGTCCCTATTTAACACTAAAATACAGTAAAAAGACCACGGCTGTAGTACGACACTTCCGGTTTCTATTAGAATTTGACAAGAGACCTGATTTCAGAAGCCCTAAAAATATAAATTAAGTGATTTATAAACAGAGTGCACCTAATTACAGCTCCACACAGGCCTTTTTATACATAAAAAGTAAACTTCTATTAAACATGTGAAATAATGAATATCACAGTAGTATTTCCTTTGTATGTATGCATTGGTGTTTTAATTTCAGCAGTTCAAACATAATAATATTAGCCCTATAATATTAGAAAAATAAAAAGACCTAGACCGGAGTTTGTTTTTACCTAGATAATGATTCACTTTGTTACTCATAGAAATGAATAAATATTTATCCATTCACTTCAGTGCGTGTTGCACTTTCAAATTCAAAGCTTGCGATGTCACTTTTCTTACTAAAATTATTAAAGTTAAGATTTTCTAATCAATTCAATTAACATTACGGCTTGAAAGTCAAGTTTGGTGTAATATAACTAAAAATACTTGGTTCTATAAACGTTTGTTGGTCAGAACTGAACATCATCAGCGATGTTCCGTGCGGCGACGTTTCTGTGACGACCCCGCGTACGTTTCACTAAGTGCCCACTAACGGCGACATCCTATGTAACAACGATGCGTATGAACTATTGAAATCATTCTCTACCAAATACATTATTCAATAATTTAATTTATACAGTAAACACATTACAAAAGACTGTAGTACCCTTACATTGACAAATTATTATTTATAATCTAAGAATGAATCAACGAATAATACAATATACTATTGTTTGTATTAAGATTCTCGTTACTGATGGAAAAATTGAGAATCAAAGTTGTTGAATTATTTTGGAAAAATAAGTGTTGTTTGTTAAATTTATGCGAAGAAAGACATTATTATAATATGATCTCAGCTTCTGGACGCGCGCTGCGTCGTTAGTCCAGTCGTACCTACTTAACCTATCTACATAAACAAAAGTTTCATCAAAACATACTTCCTTTGTATTACAATTACATAATTATATTGATTAACCAACATCTCGATACAAATAAAATTGAAGCCGAATAATTTTGAACTTCGATTGAAATATCCGAATGACATGCAAATTGAAAAATCCTGCTTATAAGTTTAAACATCAAATCACACAACACAAGAGTAATCATTCGATCTAAATTACATAGAAAGTGAACGGAATGAACAATGTTTAGCATTGACATGTGAAAGTTCCCCCGGGAGGGCGGGAAATGCAGCGCGCGGGCGAGGCGGCGGAGCGAGGGGCGCGGGGGGCGCGAGGAGAGCGGCGGGGGGGCGCGGCGTCCCCGCCCCGTGCCCTAGTCCTCCGACATGAACGAGTTCTGCGACTTGAGCTCCTCTAGCCGTGAGATCTGCTGCCGCAGGTACATTATTCTGTGGGGCACATTACAACACTCGTAGATAACAACATCAAACTATGCTGCGCTGCGGAACGAAATTTGTATGAGCACCGCGGCGCAGCGTTGCTGTCATGCGCTGTGGTGCTCATACAAAATACAAACGGCACCGTGTCTAGACAGGGTACAGTGGTACTGTCCAAAATGTATGAGATGATGGTAATTAAAATTGCTGAAATCCAATATTGATCATTATGAATTATGATGCAACTAGCTGCGCCCCGCGGTTTCACCCGCGTAAGTCTCGATCCCGTGGGAATATCGGGATAAGAAGTAGCCTAATGTTAATCCAGGGTGTCAGCTACCTCCATACAAAATTTTAACAAAATTTCTCCAGCCGTTTGAGCGTGAAGAAGTAAACACACACGCATACACAGTCACCAACTTTCACCTTTATAATATTAGTGTGATAAACTATACAGCAATCGTCTTTAGGACGGTAACATGACGTCTTTGACATCACGACATACATTAATGCTTGCTTGGCAGCTAGTGTAGCGATACAGTGGCTCGTTTGTATCGCTATAAAAACTCGCCGTGTTTATCGCTGTAAATCATCTCTATAATTAAATAATAATTGAAGTGAGCTTACTTTTGTTCCTGTAACGTGGCCCGAATTTCTGTGTGACGTACAAGTGACCGCGAGCACTTGAGCTCAGCGGATACCCGCGTGCATTGCAGGCATCCCAGCTGATATGCTTCCTCAGTGAACTTATTTGCCTGGCACAACAGAAAGAAAGATCATCATCATCCTCTTTGTCGTCACAGATCTGCAGGCCATCTCCGGTGGTCGTGGTCTCTCACGTGATCTAGCTCTTTTCTTATAAACATCCACATTTATGTGGAACACTTTTCTTACCACATGGTATAGATAGGATTCAACTGACTCGTTAGGACGTTTGTCCACAACCAACGTCATCAAGAAACATGATTATTTTAGTTCGCCACAAGGTGACGGTGATTGTGAGTTTTCGATCCATCTCGGAGGTAGTGGACAAGACCTGGTTATTGCCCGAAGTACTCACAATCTCCACGATCGAAACTGCGGAGCTCGGACGACTCCACTCATGGCGGCCGTGAGGGAGCACGTGGTCGCAATGATGTAGTGAGCACGGAATAGTTTCAAGTTACCTGCTTTTCTAGGATATCTGCAGGCCAGCCAGTAACGTGTGACGTCAGGTCCGAGCGAACGTAATTCACGAGCGACGGCGTCAGCATCGGAGGTGCGTGGTGGAGTGTCCCGCCCACAACTTGCGAATAACTTCCTAGGCATTCCACTGAAACGCAAACGTACTTCATTTTCATACTGTCTTTGTGTTGTCTTTCATACTGTGTTTGTTTTTTGTGTTTAAATCAACCAATTTCATCAATAATTTCAAGGATATGTTGTGTCAAGTAATCTAGAAATACGGACCAATTAGTTCTCATGTTTCCCTCCCCACATTGTTCAACTGAATGAAACAAAATTTAAAGCTACTATAAAACGCCAAACTTTATAAGTTGGGGGATTACATCTCTGATGAAAAATGCTTGGCTCTGCACTGGTCCTGCACAAGGGAGCATGCGTTCGAAAATATTGTTGGAGCTACCGACGATTATAAAACTATCTTTACATTATATTCAAAATAAAAAATCTAAGCATTTTGATGCGAATTTGATTTAGAGATGCTGATGCTGTGATGCTGCTGTATTTTGATGCTGATGCTGATGATGGAGCAGGAATATGGTAACGGGAATTCAGTCTTATAAATATTAGACCAAATGAGTTTGGACCTGTTGGATTTGTCTAGATGAGCAGTTGATAGACAGACAGTGAAAATGATCTGATGTTACAGCAAGGTGTTTAGTTAGAGGATGTCAGGTTTTTAAATCATAGACCCTTACATCAACTCGTTCAAACCTAGCCACTTATGGTTTTCACAATCATTGTTATGTTCAATAGTTAAATAATAATAATAAAATATTATAAATAATAAAATTGTTGTTTCATGGTCAAAATTACATTTAAACTTTTTTTTTAATCTGAGAATATTTCGTGATACGACCTAATAATGTCACAAGAAACATTGAATCCTAAGGACTTACTTTTTCTAGGTAACGCTGTATCTAAGTGTAGTGGTGGTGCATGTGGGTCTGTGTTCTCCGAGTGTGTCGGCGTGGGTGGTCCCGGGTCGCGGTGCGGCGTGCCCGAGCCGCTGCGGTTACCATCGCAGATGGGTGATGCCGCCGCACCGTTATTATTGGCAAGCGGTATCGTCACCGGCGGCTGAACTGCCACGATCCGCGGTAACGCTGCAGCTAGTAACGACCCACTCTGTAACATTCGAAAAATAAGCATTAGTTATAGGGACTTGATACATAAATGCAACAGTAACACTTAGTAGCAAAAATATACCGGTTGATTTGAGTTATCGAGTACAACAACAGGCGGAACTGCGTTATTCTCTGCGTTATTCCGTATGGCAGCATTTGCTTCTCTTGCTCCATACGAATTCTCAGAGAGTGGCGTACTCCTGTCTGGAGAGATATCCATGTCTTGTAATGACTGTCCATCTATTGAAAAAAAAAAAGACTTAACAAAGATGTTTATAAACAAAGTATGCCATAAAGTTAACGAATGTTTCACCTTTCCCGTCGTGTGGAGTCGCCGAATGTTTTGGTCTAGTCCGATCATGCACTTCTTCATCTCTACTGCTATTCCAGTACCTCTCAGAGGCACTATTCGTTCTTTTACTAGATTTTTCAACTTCTCTCCTCCCCGATCTGGAACTTGATCTCTTATCCCGACCTAAACAACATTTGTGAAATTACAGACACTTGAGATTTATGCCGATTTGTTCGTAGTCTGTAGTATGTACTGCTCTAGTGACAACCTTAGCTCCTGTTTATTAAAAAAAAAATTGTTTCGTGGTGGGTGTGAGCTTAAGTTAAACAACCTTGAATACGGAATCTGTAATGGGGTAATTTATGAGGGAAGGTCATTCGTCGATAATTATATCGACTTAGATCGTGAGATCAATTCTGACATTGAAATAAGTATCAAACGAGGAAAAACATTAAAAATACCGGTCAAGTGCATGTCATAGGGCGCTTTCAATTCAGACGGATGGTGCCGGTCTGCTGCCGCACCGGAGACACCGGCTGGGTTGATATCGCCGTACTGATGCCGTCCGTGCGATGTACGGGCCTCGCACTGCTCTCTCGTCGCGTCAACTGTATGAAAAAAAAAAAAACATTCATCCTGCTCAGTATGACAGCCGCATTGCTCCAGCTCAGCAACAATTCGATAGCATCAAAATTATTTTAGCATTAAGAGTTTAATGTCAAGGTTGTTATAATCATGGATAGACATAGACTCGAAAAATTAATGAGCTTCACAGATTCGTTAATAAAAATACCAAATCATTTAGTGACAGGTAATATTCTGCTGCTACAATCGCTGACATTAATCCACCTGAGTTTCCACTTTAAAATGGTATCCACTTTGTGAAATTATAACAAAACTACACTGCATTGTTACTGAGGTCTAATCAATTAAATTTTGATCCTATGAGTGAATCCCACGAATGGACCCACGGGATCTCTCACCCCAATCACATTTTGAATAGGTCGACTGGACCCACTGTCCAAAATCATTATTAGTACAGTCAGTTTATTTAGTTTTTATGATTTAAAATATACCAATATTAATATAAAATATTCCAATTAGGTATTTACACCACACTTATTCACTAAATATTTTTTTAACTTTCGAGCACCCCAATACGGGCTTTCAACCAAGTATAATTGGGCCTTATATCCACAAGTCTACATACCTACACTTGTAGCACAATACCTAGGTGCTGGCGCATATTTTCGCACAAATTAACAGAAACTCCTAAAGAGATTTGTATCGTGGTAAATGTGGCAGAAGTGGGGCCCTAATTTAAAAAGATTTTAGATTTTGATTGAGAATAAACGTTTAAGGCTGCGTGCACAAAAGAAACAGTTTTTCGTCCATTTCTTATCTAACCGTGAGAAAGCTTGAAATAATTGAAACATTAAGTCTGTGTAACTATAAAACTACAGTTTTCGTGGTGCTAAACCATTCTTCTCAGCACCTGTGAATAGTTTAATCACTTTTGCGTTCTCGAAAATATAGTATATCTCGCCGTCGATTTACTTAATGAAGATTATTGTATAATCATAAAATAAAACATTGATTTTATCACAAGGATAGCTGAAGCCCTGTGTGCGATTTTTAAATTTCATTATATGGTTTGTTAAATAATAGGAAAAATAGATTATTTATTTATTAAAACTTTATGCACAAGTAAAAAGTACACTGTACAAAGGCGGCCTTAATGCCTGAGGCATTTTCTACCAGTCAACCTTAGGGTGATGCAGAGACAAAACATGGCAGGTGGTGCAACGTATGGGATAGATAGCTCGGAAATAACTATAAAATACAAGCATACATACAAATACATAGATAGATATATACATATATACATAATATACCACAATAAACTTTGTCAGAAATAACGACCGGTAGCGAAGAAAACGACTCCAGCAAATCACCGCTGAGATGCTTCGGCCAACTTCTGACGAATATGTTTATGAAGATTACCGACTGGGTTATTAAAAAAATATAGGTTTTTTCAACATTATATTTCTGCTATATATTGTATCAAAGTTGAAAAAAGTGCGTAATCCACATAATCATACTAATCATACAAGCAGACCATGTAATGATGTTGATGATATTTTTTAATGTTCAAATCAAAAGTAGTCGTTTGATCATCTTTTATAAAGATGATCAAACGTCAGTCTCGCGTCAATTTTCGGAAAACTTGTTGCTAATATTAGTGATTTTCCACGAAAACTTAATTTATTTGAAAAATCCCTTTAACCCACATGCAAAACAAAGAACTCAACTTTGCAAATCTCAAATAATTTTGTTCAAATTGTTTTTTCCCATTCTCACAACCAATTAATCTGGCTGATCAAAATCAGCCGATTTCGTACACGGCCCCTTTAAGCCTAATTGAATTGCGTTTTATTATGGTTTGACTAACCAATTTTGCGCTCAACTGTATCCACTGCTTTAAACAATACATGTTTTTTTAAGTTTGAATGTGGGTCAAGTTAACCAATAAAAATACAGAAAATAAATTATGTGGCCAAGTGGACCCGCGGGTCTAGTAGCGAGTGGGTCCAGCTAACCGAAGACATTGAGATCATCATTATAAATTATTTTTATTTCCTTTGCTAATTGTAAAACATACCTAGTTAAAATTCTATATTATATTGGCATTCTACATAATTATTGGCTGTCAGTCACATTTTCAATTTAGTCTGTTTTGTTTAGTTGTAAGTCTTCAAAAGAAAATAAATAATGATAATAGAGTAGCCTCAACTGTGCTGCAGACCAGCATGGATGAAGTGAATGATAAATATTAACAAGAATAGCTAGGTAAATGTTTTGACAATTAAATAAAGATCCCAGGGTAGTATGTAGCTGTACTCACTCACTGCACGGCAAAAGCCTCGCTACTAAAATAAAGCAATAAAAAATAAGCTTTAATAAACGCTACTGGTTGTAAACCCATATTTTTGTAAGGGAGAATTAATTGTGCCTTGCAATTAAATTATTCACATGCCATTTAGCTTGTAACTCATCAACCGTCGGGTAAGACGAGCGAGCCGGTACCCTGTAAGCATGGCGTTTATCGAGAAACAACCCGCAATCATTATGCATCTTTATTGGACATTGGGGTGCATCAAAATAGCCTATACGAGTGGTGATACTTGAATGTACGTCGGCATATCCTGGGGAGTGTGGCCGAAAATCACTTTGCATGATGGCTAATGTCATACCATATTATAACTTTTGTACGGAAAAACATAACACAAAACAATTGTGACAACCTGTATCCATATTGACAATAATAACAAACATTAGTGACCAGACACAAAACAAACAAATGCACCATTAGTTGATCAAGGTGATTTAATGCAAATAGTTTTTTTTCGAGAAATACTAGTGTCTGTGTTAATAATATTTTCCTATACATCAGAAATGCACTCCTAAACAGTTTATATTATAGAATTAGATAGGAGTAGGATTGACATCATGAGTTGTGGACTCAAGTAATCTCCAAATTACATAAGTAGATGAACTTAATATTCAGAAATAAGTAGATGAACTTAATATTCAGAAATAAGTAGATGAACTTAATATTCAGAAATAAATAGATGAACATAATAATTATTTTCATCTACTTATTATAATAGATACACATAATAAATTATGTGAAATTAGAGATAAATTATCCAAGCAATCTTACAATATTCTCTTGAGCGGCCTTAGAAAATATTTTAGTTATGCTATGCTTAACTCAATGGAAATCAGTCGACATTTTATGGACAATTGGGCATACGATGTGGAGGAATGAAGATAATGTCATGAGGAATATTTTGAGTATGAAGAAGACACGCTGTACCAACCCAAATAAATTGAGATAAGGGCAAGACGGTGATGACTTTGTTACTGACTGTACTGTCCCAGAATGCATGGGCTTGAAAATATACCCATAGTCAGTATCAAAATTAAATGTCCATTTTACAAGGACCATCTTGTTTCATTTTACATGACAATACGACAAGGGTTATACCAATGAGGCTCGAAAATAAATAACATTAAAATTTCTACCTTAGTAGAAACTAAGATAAGAAGATAATGTATTTGGGTGCAGTAAGCACACAAGTGATCCTTGTGCACATACACCCGGGTCACATAGGACCTCAACAAGGTTATTTTAGCACCTAACCATCCATCATATATTATTAAGAAACATAGACAACTCTCCTATTTTTTATTTAAACGACATACAAAAGTAACCAACAGTTGATGATATTAATAATAATAGCTATTTGCAGTGGCACATCCCTATACAGCCAGTTTATTGGTCAATATGAACAAGCTTCAACCTTTATTGAATAATGGTAGTGCATTCTCCTTTTCCTTTATATGTAGAATGAAGCTACATTGTAGCTTCATTCACATATAAAGGCACATTGCACATTGGTGCATTCAAGAGTACAGCTGCATTTGGTTGTTAATAAAAAGAAAAAAATATTACAAAAAAATATTTTCTAACAGCAACATAGCCTCACCTCTGAGATTTGTGCTATTTTGTGAACAATACTAAATGAGGTAACAGCATTATCTATATTTATATAAAAGGAGAAACTGACTAATTGTCATATCAGTGTGCATTGCTCCAACTACTGGGACTAGAAACATTACATTTTGGACAAGGGTTTCTTTTATGAATTAAATTTTTCACATTATCCAAAAACAACAATTTTGTTGGCAGGGGGGAGACTTATCGCCACAATTGTGCGATAAGTCCCCTTTTCGAGGAGTGGCTAGAGAGGCGCCACGGCGTCCTCACCTTCCGCCTGACACAGGTCCTCACCGGACACGGTTGTTTCGGGAGGTTCCTGTTCAGGATAAAGCGGGAGGAAACGCCCGGGTGTCACCACTGTGTGGAGCGCCCGGAGGACACGGTGGAGGTCTGCCCGGCTTGGGCGGAGCACCGCCGTGCCCTCTCGGAGGCGATCGGCGGCGGCGATCTCTCGCGTCCGGGCCTGGTTCAGGCCATGGTTCGGAGCGAGAGTGCATGGGAGGCCATCACCTCCTTCCACCTTCTGCGAAGCAGTAATGCTCGCGAAGGAGGAGGCGGAACGCGTGAGGGTGAGGCAAGGTTCGTGACCTCGCGCCCTTAGTCGCCGCAGGAGAAGCCCCGGGCGTCGGGAGTCGCAAGCCGATTTCCGGCCACCGTAAGCGCGGGCCTGCGGACGGTGAGCGATGGGTAGCTCGCCGTCTGATAAAGACCAGGCCCGGGTCGACGGCGCGTTGTGTTCCACGCGCGCCTCAAAGAGATGTCAGCACCAACTGACAGGGTCCGGTAGGACCAATGCCTGCCAGGGTTGCAAGTTTGTCCGAAAGGGATATCGTGGCCCTGGCACACAGGCAACGGAAGGAACACGGGTGGGTTTTAGTCAGTAAAAGTCTGACACGCCCTCCCGCTCCGCCCAGAGCGAGAGAAGTTATTTGATAATTTCCCATCCAAAAAAAAAAAAAAGGGGGGGAGACATCGTACTCTAAACAAAAATTAGCACTTTAAAGCTAAATATTTCGCAAACGGATCCCTGAGTCAGGGACAGCACAGCCTATCCAACGATACCCCACACCATGCGATAGACGAGAAAAAAAATATCATCACACTTTAAGTGCAAGACACGCTATAAAAAAAAAACAGTATATTGTTTTACCACTTTGTCGGCGTGATTAATATGTAAATTACAGCTTTCGAGAACTAAGAGTCTGATCTAAGCAGCGGACAGACAGTGCTCGTTTACGGAGATGCGGGGCGTCGCGCGTCGCGTGCGGCGTGGCGTCTCGCGGCGCGTCGGACGTTTTCCGCTGCGGCCACGGCGGAACTTCTAGCGTGTAGCGTAGCACGCGGCGGGTTGTAGTAGACTTCCGTGTATAACCATGAAATACGTCATAACCTTTTGCTCTTATTGTCCTATAAACAGTTGCATATTCCCCAAACTCATGTTCGGTTGCTGTAAACACTGGGCCACTTTTTATAATAATTTAGGTACTTTTTAACAAAGAATTATTTTCTAAAAAAATGTCCATCATGTCATGCTCCATGAACTAACGTCTTTATTGTGCGATTTCTAAACGATACTGGCAGATAGTTCCGCCTCGGGCGCAGTAGCGGGTATCGCCGTATGCTCATACAGGGGCGCGCGGCGCCGCGGGTGTTGTTACGATTTACCCTGAACGGAGAATTACAGCAGTGCTATTCTGTGCCCATCTCAACGTGAAAACTTAGGTGAAGTGAGCGTGGAGTGAACTGGCAGTAAGGAATTGACACGATTAACAACTCACTTCATGCTCACTTCACCTACGTTTACACGGTGAGATTTTTTCAGAATAGATCGGCAGAATTGCAACGCCGCGTGATCCGCCTGCATTTGAAGCAAACGCGTGTAAAATCGCTTCTCCGGAAACGCTCTCATACAACGCCATATGTTTGAATTTAGTGCGGGCCGGACCGCCCAACGCGACGCGCGACGCCCCGCGTCTCCGTAAACAAGGCCTTATGTTTGAATTTAGTGCGGACCGGACCGCCCAACGCGAGGCGCTATGCCTCGCGACTCCATAAACAAGGCCTTAGGGTTTCTTGTTGACTACGGAATCCTAAAAAAATAACCGGCCTAGTGCGTGTCGGACCACGCACAATGAAGAGTACCGTGTTGGGATGAATTTATCCCAAGAACTAACTTAACATTGTAGTTGAAAAACATGTTCCCTCATACATTCCAACTGCAAATGTAAGTTTGTACGCACAATATTGATATTTATCATATTATTTTAAGATCATAGACTTCTTATAGGTTTTCCTGTAATCTATGAGAGTAACGAACTATTTTCTGCAATTTTTTCAAAATTGTAGACTCAGTAGTTTTGGATATAAGGGGGAGGCCCCTTATATCCAAAACTACTGAGTCTACAATTTTGAAAAAATTGCAGAAAATAGTTCGTTACCGTTTTTAATGGTAAATTTTAATCAATTTTAAAAGTATTTATTAAAAAATATATATATATATATAGCCCTTTCATTTGATGTCACACGGTAGTTTGAAAACCCGTTTTTTCTAATCTACCCCCCAAAAGTAAACCCCATATACAAAATTCATTTATTTACTTTACACTTCCGTGTTTGGGTCACAGAAGTTCATATTATGTGCACCAAATTTCAACTTAATCGGTCCAGTATATTCGGAGCAAATCAGCTGTGACAGACGGACAGACACACGAGTGATCCTATAGGGGTTCCGTTTTTTCCTTTTGAGGTAAGGAACCCTAAAAACAATGTTCAGAAAATTATTTTAAAGAGCTTATAAATAATATAGATATCATGAACTAACTTAAAAAATGTCACGAAACCTCTTCGTCTGCAGGCTTAGCACGGGAACCGTAGAGAAGCGTTTGGTCGACGAAAGAATAGACAAAAATGACGTTTCCGTGTAGACAGTAGAACATTTTCGGTAGACAAGCGATTTCTATTCTACAGTAGAGTAGAAATAGAAAGCGTCATGCTAAGCCTACTGGAGAGCACTAAACACGAAATTAGTGACTTCACACCAACGCGGGTGATGTTATCCGTTCGTCGCGGCAAACGTGTTATGTTATATTTTTGTGGTTTTTTTAGCACACGCCCCCAAATCGGTTAGTTAACGATGTTACATGTTTTAAAACATGACGCAGCGGACCCGACCCGGCTTTACGGGGGTACAGTTTATTTAAAAATCTATTATATCTCTTTATTTAATAACAGCCGCATGGGTCGATTCATCAAGTTAAGCTACACTTGCCGGGGTTGGTCTGTGGATGGGTGGCCATCTTTACATACCGAGACTCCTCCGTGCCTCGGAAAACACGTTGAACCGTTGGTCCCGGCTGTCATTGTCATCTTTGACAGTCGTTACGGGTCGTCAGAAGTCCGAAAGTCTGACAACCAGTCTTACCAAGGGGTATCGTATTACCCAATTACTGGGTTTTGGAAGTCAGATAGGCAGTCGCTCTATGTAAAACTGGTTAGACTGGTAGCCGACCCCAACATAGTTGGGAAAATGCTAGGCAGATTGATTGATTATTAAGTAAGTAAACATAAAATTGATGTGTTGTTTCAATAATAGATGGCTACAACAGATGATTAGGACCCCTGTCCTTCAAACTAGGAAAACCCTGTATCTTGAAGGACAGTGTTCTTTAGTAGGACATGCTGGGTTAATTGTGAGGAGATTTGTAATTGTGTTGTAGTTGGGGTAAAACTAGTCTGGAAGCTTGTTTAATTTTTTTTAAACTTTGTATGTAATACTGGTGTGTAGCAAATGTGAACAGCATTAACCATTTTTTTTTTATTTTGCCTATTTTTTGTCTCACTGCTGTGCAAAAGCCTCCCCCTTTTCCTTCCAAACCTACCTGTCTTGTGCGATCTCTGGCTATAAAATAATAAAGTACCTAAAATATATCTACTTTCAATGTTTTCGATTTTTAGGGGAAACAATCATCAGTAATGCATAATAAGAATCTGTTCTGGACAGATCAATGTACTGCAATCCAAGCGAAATAGTATTACCATGCCTTAGATGGCCCCATCATCAAATTTTGCCTAGAGATGGAAACAATGCCATCTGAGGTATTTATATTTTGACTTTGATATTTATTAAATTTGAGAATTTGCAGTACATTTTATGTTTTTTTAAACACTACTAAAATTTTATGAAGGCTGGCTTCGAAATAATCCCTTAAACCTGATTTACATGGTGCAATTTAATTGCCTGTGGAGTGCCATAACTTGACAACCATCAAAGTTACACAATCTAAACTTTTATTTAATGCAAGTCATATGTTGCTTAAACCAGGTAAGAAACTTGTATAGTGAAAATGGGGCATTAAAACAATAGACTTAACTTGATGCCATAATCATCATGATTTGTTTTCTATGCTCAATATTATAATAAAAGATAACAAGACTATAGCAGTAACTTAAAGTGATTTTTAACAAAAAATTTACTCAGTCAGTCAATTACAGACAGGAGAATCATTATCTATTTTAGTTAAACAGAATTCCAGTATTACATTAGCTTGATACAATATTAAACATGTTTTTAGATTTATAAGGACTTGGATAAAACATCTAACTAACAAGTTATGTGTCAGTTATGTTTGGTGAAAAATTACCTACAGCTGAAATATTTGAAATAGAATCAATGTGACTGGGCAACTGGACATTGTTATATGTGCTTCAAATTGGTGTGCAGTGCAGTTGCATGGATGAAAAAGGTCAAATGTGTTGAAATTGCTAAAAAGACAATTTAGGAGCTAAAAAGGGCTAGCAACAAGAAAAAAATAATAACTTACTGCTTCTGGATGAATATGTTGAATCTTTGGATGACGTTCTCCTGGAGTCCCATTCTCTAGGCTTTTCCCACTGTGACACTTCACTGATACAGTTATAATAATACTTCTTCCCTGATGAACTAATATGTTCTGACCACTCACGGCCAGAAGAAACGCTTGCTGAAGGCGCACTTCTCTTGTCATATTTACTACTCCTACTAACACTAATGTTCATGCCACTAGTCCTATTCTTTTTATCGGGTTCATTTCGCTCATGATTACTTCTTTCTCTTTCACTGTCTTTGCTACGTTCCTTCGGTGATCTGACACTATCTGAAATGACATAAAACCAGGATTAATTACATTCAAAATAGTTAATTCTTTAATTCAATCATTTTCTACGTTTCTACTATAGTATTATCTGATTGTACATAATAAACCCATATATATACTTCTCATTCGCTTTGTCACACAATAATTTGATCTAGTGGTTCAATCGCAGTGCAATGCCACATTCTGTTCAAAAATATGAATCATTCTTTTAAGCATCTAACTTTAATTGGAATAGTTATCATTGATTTTCATATTTATTATGGCATAGTCAGAAAAGTTGTTTTTACAAACATACAAAACAATATGTTCATTATGTGTTTTTGTTATTTTATATTATGTTAATACTATATCAAATATATTCATTAAATATAAAAATATATAATAAAATATATAAAAAAGGGTAATATCTGAAATAAACATGTAAATAGCCCAGCTTTGTAGTTAATCTTTTTAGAAACAATACTTTTATGCAATAAAATGGTAACTGCCATGTTAATGTTTTGTATTTAGTTGAAAATGGATTTATCTTAAGGATAAATGTTTGTTTAAAAAGTTTTAATGTCTCAATACCAACTTAAATTTAAATATTCAATGTGCAAGCATCTTTTAACTATTATTTATGAGCATCTGCAGTCATTGAGCATAGTAAAAGCAATCATCTGTATTTATTTGTGGAATGTATTATTATTTTATTACAATTATACTAGATACCTCAAACTTTATTTACGAATTGTAAAATACACTTAGTAATGATTAGAGTTAATAAACAACTTGTGAAAAACAAGCTTATATGCTTTACAGAAGTATTATCTGAAAGGTTAAGAAATCTTACCTGTATACTTATTTCTAGAGGATTTGTAGTCTCTGTCTCTCTCCTTTTCAGAACCCTTCTGCAGGTAGGCATTCCTGGATGATGGATATCCTCTGTCATCGGCCACATGACTGTAGTGGTGGTGTCCATGGCCTGATTGACTGGAGTGTGTGTTGTGACCATGTGCTGACACATTACCATTAGGGGATCGAAGAGGAGTGTATCGGTTTTCAGAAGAGACATAATCATTGGTTGTCCTTCTTTCACTTTTTGAATTGTATTTCTGTTTAAAGAAAACACATTTTCAACATTATGATTAAAAAAATAAGTCATTAGTTTTTAATTTCATCACGTTTTTGAACAAGTCTGATAAGCTAATACTTCCCCAGGTATTTTTATAACCTACTTTTTATTCATGTGAGCATAAACAACTAGAAGGTAAACAATGATAAAAATAAAGCTCATTGTATGTGTAAATGTTTGTTTATAAGTTGTGCATCCACAAAATACAATGAAATATCAATTTTATACCAATTCAGTCATTTAGTTGCTGGTTTAAACAAGTAAACAAGTTTAGTTACATGCTGGAGTGTCATTGTCATTGTTATTTATACCATACAAGTAAAATATTGTTTCCATAATTTCCTAAAAGAAAGTCCAGTTTATGGATTATTGTCCTCTTTACAAGTACCTACTTAACATACCTATAATTCGATTATCTGAAGAATGATGAAGAAATAATTATGAATTCAAGAGAAATATTTTGCTCTATGAAACTCTTATAATTATAATATTAGTTTCCATAGGTCAAATGTGGTTGATAAAAACAGGAAAAGAATAGTCGGGATCAATTATTACGTAGAGTGGAGTACATCATTCAAGCAAGGTTTAACCATCATCTTTGGAAATGCTCCTGCACCAGTTTACAGCATGAGGAAGGATCTTACCTGATACGGATGGGACTGATGCTTCTCAAAGTACCTGAAAACAGACAAATTACATTCACTTAAATTACAGCAAAACTCAAATCGGCGACCGCCATCTACAGACTGTAAAGCCGAAGCATTCAAAACCATATCATACCCATCACTTATTCGCTGAGGTTTCCTTGCATGCATTACCATCAATGCAAATGTACGATTTATTACGGCCTCAGTAATAAAATGCAAAATGAAACCACTGTCATTAAAAACAGTTTTACAGAAGGCCGTGATATATCTTGATGGACGCCATGTCACATTCAAGACACTCAAGCAAGAAAGAGTCAGTCGAGAAAAGAGTGAGATAAAAAATATGTCGATGATCGACGCTTTGATGATGATAGAGGTTTTGCAGACTCTATGGTTAGTTGGTTGGTGGTTCTTTCTAGTTTCTAGCCGAGTACTACATATTTTTTGAGTCGGCATCAAACTGGCACCAAGTAAAATGGCAGCTTGATAAGTAGAGATGAGCTTACTATGACTAAAAGGATTTTATTAATTTTTCGCTTTTTTGTCTTTTTCGTTTTTTTGTTAAAAAAGTGTTTTATTTTCTCTTTCCGTTTATTTTATGAACTTCCATTTGACACCCTTCCGTCTCCATCATCAGACCCTCGATTACAGTCAGACCCCAGATACGCCTAAAGTTGCCCAAACACGATGTAGATGCTGTAAACTGTTGCTCTCTTGAATATCTTCCGTCTGCATCATCAGATCAACTCCAGGTCACTATTAAAGTATTAAGATGTAATTTCACCAGAACTAGAGTTCGGCACATGAATAAATGAATTTGAGACTGGGAATTAATCTCAACCTTTTTATATGGCAACATTCAAAATTTTATAATGTGGGAAGAATGTGGCTATCAATGACATAAATTGAACTTAGCACGAAACTACAAAACTAGCGTGCATACCTACAAAAATCGGGCACTTAAAATGGCCGCCTTTCATAGGGTTGTAACTGCAAGTGCAAGAGGGACAGCAAACAACCGTTTGACAGCGCATTGCTGAGTTTTGTACCACGAAACTTGGCACTAAATATGGTGACCGGTCGGCGGTCACGTATAGACAGGATTTTGATGTCACACAATAATGTTGCCAAATTTAGTCCTTGACAAACATATAAATGTCTCTCTTTACCTAAGCAGCTCATTATTAGTTAGAAAAACGCGTTAGCAAAATGCTTTGTCGATATGATAGATATTTGTATAACTATTCTTCATATTTATGTAGAATATGTCATCATACCATCTCCATAGTTTTCCTACCTCAATGGAGGCCATAAAAAGATTTTACATTTTTCGAATCCTGTAAAATGTCAGATGAATGTATATCTGTAATATGCTTTAGGTCTGTGTAATGTGTCTGTCTCTGTCTAATCACAGAACTTATGGGAGTTCTTGGCGGGAAAGTGAAGCGTCATGATTAGCAGTTTTATTTTATTTTCTAAAACTTGTGTTTAGCCGAATATTAATGTGTAATAATGGTGTATTATTAACCATTTAGTGTTCGCGAACGTGCATTAGTGCAGGCAAATGAAACAAAACAGTGCAACTTAACTATAGTATAATAGTACCAACAAAGTTTGTAACTAAATAAAGACAGCTAAAAGGTCCCAGCAACCAGGCCATTACAAACTATTATTTAAAAAAAAAACAGAACTTGAACAAAATTTGAGGCGGCTCCGGCGGCTCCCTATTGTTATGTTAATTTGCATGAATATTCTGAAACAGTCACACATACAAGCAAAATGATACTTTAGTATAATGATATATTGGATCTTTTTCTTTCCATGTTGAAGACAGTTACGTAATTGTAATATTTTCTCTCAATACATTTTTTATTCGAAAATCATGTCTTTTTTAGAGATAGTTATAAAAAAAAACAAGATTGTTTGGCTTTTATGTCTAAAATAAATATTCACAGCAAGAAAATATAGTTTATTATCCACCCACAATATATTTTTTCTCTAGATCAATTACTACATTAGTTATAAAAAAAAAAATAGGTATTGAGACTTACGTGCTCGAACACGATCAAAGAGCGGACGTGATATTCAACTTTTTAAAGCGTTTAGCACATAGAGGAGTGGTGGGGAGCAAAGGGCGGAGCTTGCGTTCGAAGTTTGATTTAGACTGCCTGCTCCTAAGAAAATTTGAATTTCGCGAGCTACCTTAGCACATCCCCTATGTGCTAAGCAAGCCCGCGAAATTCAAATTTTCTTACGTCTTTCGCAACATGAAGGTCTGTGTCAGGTTGTATGTTGATCTAAATATGATTCGCGGACGTAACAAATATGGTTTTACAGAATTATTATCATAACAATCAGCAATACAACTAACTCTCTTCGTAGAATCCTATTGAATGACTATTTCATGAAATCGTCATCATCGTCGTTTACAAGTGTTTAAATAATCTGTAATAAAATAGTAACAGAGAAGTTCAAAGTGGCTCTGTTCGACTACTTCAAATGTTTTCTTTATTGACTCAGGTTACAATATTTCAATTTTGAGTCAAAATTATGAAGTATTTATGTGGCAGACTGACCCTCGCGTAAATAGGTATACATGTTTAAAAAGTAGGATGACAGATTATTTATAGTAATACTTAATATGTTAAAGAACGTATAATAATAATTTTCCTGCTTGGCCTAATCGATATTATTAACATAATGTTATCTATTAATATAAATAATAATAAAGCGCCTGCACGAAATGCAGCTTCAACTTATTATGAAGTGTTTTTGCTCGTTAAATTATTCAGACGTAGAAAATGTCAAGAAAAAAAAAATTGAAAAGAAACTATTAGGATCTCAGGTACTAAATACTGGTTTGATCAGAATGATGTAATTCGTTGTAGTTTTGGAGCTGTGTTTTGGAGTACATGCATGGTCTCGTCACTAAGACGCATAATATTGGCGGGACCAGTGTTATCGTGAAATTCCGTTTATGCCGTGTCAGGTATAAACATTTCTGGACAGGCACAAAATAGTACTAAAATGGGTACTAAATACACTTGGTAATTTTTTTAATCACAAGAATTGGTCCTGCCATTATGATGTCTTTAAGCGGCTACACTTTAGCAAACTACTACTACTATCTAATATTGCCGGGTAGTACGAAAAAACAAATGGCGAAAAAACGCTTTTAATTAATTTGCTCCGGATCTGATACCGAATAGAATGTTAGGTTTTTATTATGGATCCGCAGCTGTAGCCCGCGAAATTCAATTTATCTTACGTTTTTTTGCTATTCGCAGGTCAGTGTCAGGTTGTATCTTGATTAAAATATGATTCGCGACTAAACAGTTAAGTACTTACAGAATTATTCATTCTATCTGTAAGTAACATTTGTGAGATATCTATCTACAAGCTCTAGATCTGACACTAATGACTAATCTCGAGATCAAATCAAACAACAAGTGAACAAGCATTGTTTTTTTTTTTTTTTTTTTTTTAATTAGTTTAATGGCCTGGTAACAAGCATTGTTCTGAACTTCTGACCACAGAGTACATTATTTTGTATATCTTCTGACTTCTGAGAACAAGGTACTCACCAAAAACAACAAACTAAACTTTTTCTATTTTCAACCTGTGGGCTATGGGTTATTTCTCAATAGTCCTAATTTTTACTGGTCACACTAAACAACGCAAGACGACACGACAACCGACATCAATTTTCAATATTATAAATTACGCATTACAGTAATATAAATTTTATTAAAATTTTAGTAGTTTTAATTCGTGGTACAAGTTGCGATAAGACTACAAATCATCTTAACAGACGATTTTTATAGGACCTCAGTCAGATCACAGAGTAAAAAAAAAACCACAAACTTCCGTTAAATTATACGTTTTAGTTCTATTTATTTTATTAATTTGATAATGTAACAGATTATATGTAAATACAAGCACAGAAAATGGAAGGTAAATAAATACTTCCATTTAATTTGCTCAGAGCTTTAGAAACATCATACAAAAATAATTATTTTAAGAGTGATTTACTTGTATGTACAACTTGTAAACTGTTATGGCGTTTGTGTCTCGATATACACAACGCATATTCGTATCTCTTCTCTATTGTTTCAAATAAAGTATTCTACTGATGAGTAATCGTTACTAAAATATACTAATAACTTAAAAATGAAGTTTTTGTAATCTTATAGAAGCAAACAGTGAAAGCGTATCGTTTTAAGGTTATGTTTCCATCTTTCATTGGTATTTTAGGTGGGTTCACTAAGACGGGATATCAATTGCAATATTTTTTCGAAGACAGTATCCCTAAAAGTGATGTCTGAATGAATTTCTCACGGTTTCTAGATATTCAGTCATGGTGGGAAGTGCCCAGCATCGCGTACTTTTGTTCTTTATTCAGAACTGCATTCAACCTTTTGGATTTTGACATTGAAGTAAGTAGCTACGATTTGGTTTATGGAATACTTGCTGATGCACTTTAATGAATTACGTTTAACATCCTTACTTGTGTTTCAGGAACTAGAAGAAGCTCTGTTGACTGATGGCACGGAAGAATCTGCTAGTTCTCTTCTGACTGAGTTAATAGTTCGTCTTTTGAATGGCTGTTTGGGCAACAATGACATCTCTGCCTTTAATTATCAGGTAGATTATCACCATTTGGTATGTTTATTTGGGTACACCTAAATGTTGACACATTTGTTGTTTTTGTTATTTTCAGATGTACTTGAGGCGTTTGTTTAGAAGAAAATGTACAGATACAGGGAGATATAACCCATTCAACACAGACATTGATTTCCAGTTTTTGCCCCTACGTACCAAGGTTGAGATATTGTATGCACTATGTGATTTTCGATTAGATGCTGATGATGTTTTTGATTTATTTAAAAACCTTGAAGCTGAAAGTTTAAGAGTTGAGCCTCTCGGGTAAGTATTTTTCTAAGTTTATTAACAATCTCTTACAGCATATTATTTTGAATTGTTTCTTAATCACCAAATTTGACTGATTATTGAACTTTTTATAAAAGACAGGTTAAAGTAAATTGTTAATTTTTACTACAGTTGGGATGATAACTATTCAGCATATTGGTACTTCTATGGCACAAGATTATATCGGGAAGACATAGTAAAAAAACAAAAAGGCAAAAATAAAAAGAAAAAAAATAAAGAAAACAAGAAACGTGGCTGGTTTTATGGTGATGATTGGCTTGATGACGAGGACACTGAGCGTGTCTGGCAAGTGGTTTGTTTTACTGAAGAAGACTGGACCCACCTGACAGAGAAGTTCAGCAAGGCGACTAGTAAGGTTGAGAAAGAGTTGTACCGTTCATTATCACAAAACTTTTTGCCTGAAATACCTAGGCTCTTTCAAGAAAAGGAACGGTTACAAAGAAAGAGGTGAGTTTATTTTAATATTCATCTGTTACAGGATAGCTTGATTGATACAACAGGTTATTAATTATAGTAAGCTGTCAGTGCATTCTAAAGAATATGTTAGAATTACCAGTAGTACTAACAGTCAAAGCATGTTGTATGCTTACATATATAAATACATAATTACAGTAAAAAATAATAAATATTAAATGGAATCAATATAATTTTAAATGTTTTTCAGACTGGTTAATTTAATTATTAATTCACAGTTAAATATTAAATATTTCTATTATTTTTCAGTACTTTAGCACCTGACAAAGCTTTTTTACAAAGCTATGTTTCAAAAAGGCTATATTATAATCTATTACAAAAATAAAACAAAATTTTATTAATGTTTCTGTTTTAGAAATTATTCCTGTATGATGGGTAATTAATTTTTTGTATCAATTAATACTTTTATAAACTTAATGTTTTTTTTCACTGACTATAGTTGCTACATTAAATTATAATGTGTATTGATGTTATATTGAATGGAGTACATAGTAATGCTATTAGTATAGGCGGATACTGCGATGCGTACCGCAACGGCGGCACTCGGGGAAACGAAGCAAAACAAGCCGCGCGGGAACGCGTTTTATAATAATATTAACTAGCTGTTGGCTACGACTTCGCTGCGCGTATTTTGGAATTCATATTTTTTTTAATACAAAAATCCAGCGTCCAATCCTTCTCCAGGTCCCAGGCTACGTATCTGGCAAAAATCACGATGAGTATTATTTAGGCGTGAAAAGGTAACAGGCAGTTACTTTCGCATTTATAATATTAGTATGGATGTAAAGAACACGCTCGTGTCTCCTTGTGATGCGTCACAGTTGCGGTAAAATGTTCGAAATATGAAAAGTCCTGATAAAAAGCTGGTAGGGAGTGTGTCCTTAGTCTTTGCAAAAAATATATTTAGAGGACATAAAATGAGTAGTAAAAGAAACATTTTTATTTGTTTAGTTGTGCTCAACAACCAATTTATGTGACAATTTGCTTGTTGAACACTTTATTTTTTTGTCTATTCTTTGATTTTGATATGTAAAAATAATCCTAGCAATGAAGAGATTACATTTTGCATCATACATATTCATTTACAATCAAAACAATTTTTTTTCTTACGTATTTTAAATAGTAAGTACATAAAAACCAATCCATAAATTTATACTTCAAGTACACAATTAATAATGTTTATAAGATCAGACACCTAGTCTTACAAAACCATAATTTTAAACCTATGTAATATTATCATAATACATTTAAATTTAATATGATAGAAGATAATAATGTTGTAGTGTGCTATATTAGAGTTACGGTATTTTATTATTATTACGGTAATTTATTATTATTACATGCCCATGCAATTGGAAGTTAACGCTCAATCCTGCAATGCGAATTGTTGACAATGTAAATATAAAAAAAAAATACAAGAATGTAAATGCTATGCTGACCTACGTACAAAAGCTCGATATAAAAGAATAAGGGCCAGCGCACACTGACGGCCGGCATGGTCGAGGATTTTAAATTTCGCAATGTAAATAATACTTATTTAATTACAATCAAAATAGAGAATATAATTCAATGCTTGTGTCGAAGAGTTGAATCCGTTTTTGTGCACCTGCCCTAAACTTTTATGAGTTACTTATTATAGATTGGTGGTGGTTACCTAGAACATTGGCTTGTATGGCTGAGCTGGCTATTGCTTGACAAATGATCTCTGGATTACTATGCTAAGGTCTAATGGTCTTTTGTGACTTTTAGTAGTGGATCTAACTAATTTCGGAGTTACTAAAAGTTTCGACTTCATTGAGGAAAGCATTATAATAATACTAGCTGCGCCCCGCGGTTTAACCCGCGTAAGTCTCGATCCCGTGGGAATATTGGGATAAAAAGTAGCCTATGTCTTATTCCAGGGTGTCAGCTACCTCCATACCAAATTTTATCAAAACTAGTCCAGCCGTTTGAGCGTGTTGAAGTAACAAACATACACACACACACACAAACTTTCGCCTTTATAATATGAGTGTGATATTGCCCCAATGCTTGGTATACAGACAAAGTACGAGCATTGATTACCATGCTTGCTCAAGGCGGGTTGGTGACTTCAGACCAACTATAAAGTCCAGGTTTCTTCACGTTTTTCCTTCACTGATGTCAAAGTATTTAATAACAATACTACATTAAATCATAGGGAGGCCTTTGACAAAGTACGAGCATTGATTACCATGCTTGCTCAAGGCGGGTTGGTGACTTCAGACCAACTATAAAGTCCAGGTTTCTTCACGTTTTTCCTTCACTGATGTCAAAGTATTTAATAACAATACTACATTAAATCATAGGGAGGCCTTTGACAAAGTACGAGCATTGATTACCATGCTTGCTCAAGGCGGGTTGGTGACTTCAGACCAACTATAAAGTCCAGGTTTCTTCACGTTTTTCCTTCACTGATGTCAAAGTATTTAATAACAATACTACATTAAATCATAGGGAGGCCTTTGACAAAGTACGAGCATTGATTACCATGCTTGCTCAAGGCGGGTTGGTGACTTCAGACCAACTATAAAGTCCAGGTTTCTTCACGTTTTTCCTTCACTGATGTCAAAGTATTTAATAACAATACTACATTAAATCATAGGGAGGCCTTTGACAAAGTACGAGCATTGATTACCATGCTTGCTCAAGGCGGGTTGGTGACTTCAGACCAACTATAAAGTCCAGGTTTCTTCACGTTTTTCCTTCACTGATGTCAAAGTATTTAATAACAATACTACATTAAATCATAGGGAGGCCTTTGACAAAGTACGAGCATTGATTACCATGCTTGCTCAAGGCGGGTTGGTGACTTCAGACCAACTATAAAGTCCAGGTTTCTTCACGTTTTTCCTTCACTGATGTCAAAGTATTTAATAACAATACTACATTAAATCATAGGGAGGCCTTTGACCACCAGTGGCCGTGAGATGGTGTAGGCTGACAGTAACATAATTATGTATCTCCAACCATTTGTCGTTGTTTTTTTCTCTTTGGGAGGTGATTTATATGTAAGTCATAAGAATATGCACGAATACGAACTAGAAACCTATTGGAGATGAGATTAGTTATAGAAATATTGCTATGCTGCACGAAACGGTAGCTGCTGTTATGCAACATTCTGCTAAAAATGGCGGTGCCGCTCGAACTTAATACAATTTGAATAAATTATAAATGCAATAGTGCTCGACACTAGACCAAAATATACTTATTTTAAAATATGATATTGATTGTATGGAAATGTGACGTACATCAAAGCTACAGAGAATAGCTTATTATAATATGGACCATGGAAATAGTAACTTGATTATTTCTACAGAATTTGCTTTTTCAGTTTGGTTGAAGCAAATTGTGAGTGTAGCTTTGAAAAATCTGAAAGTTTGTTTGGAGAATTTTTTTGCTTGCTGCTGGACTTTAAAAAAGTCAACTTGAAGAAGAATTATATACTGCTCCTTTTGTATGATGATAGTTAAGACACAAGCTGTGGCATACCATAATATCGATGAATGATTTTGAAGAATAATTATCTTTAACTTTACTATTAAGATGTACGCTAAGCTAAAGCTTTTTTGCTTGTGTTATGAAAAAAATATAAATCAACATAATTGTTATGACCCTAGTACAGAAAAGTAAGAAAAAAATAAAAAATCTTAAAATTAATGTATGAAAGAAATGCTTTTGCGTATGCTTATCGGTGGAGGACCTAAAGCAGGTTAATATCGTTTTAGCTAAGTTAAATTAAGTGAAATTCGCTTAGCGTAAGACCGTTTGCGAAGTTAACATAACAATTTAGCTTTTTCTTGGTATCTATACAAATAAATCAAAAATAAAAATAAATAAAATTGAAGGGTTTGTTTGTAATGTCAAACAGTTTTTTACTAAATGCTTATGAAAGTATATATTTGTTTTATGTACGGTATTTTGACGGGACTTTCACTGGCATATAGCTGATGTTATAGGGAGTAACTTAGGCTTACTTACTTAATTTTATTTTAGAAAAAGTTAGTCTGTAAAAAATAAGTCCCGGTGACACCACAATTCACGAAATACGTTAACCGGTAAACGAATTTAAAACATTGTTCTATTGCCGTCAATCGTTTCAAGATGACAAAGACGGAATTATGTTTTGAATATGTTTAGCGCCAAACGTGTTTAGTGATTTTTGGTGCAAGTGGATGTAAGTATTAAAATGAAACCCCCAAGTTCCATTTGCAGTTTTAAAGCTGGCGCAACGCCTTTCTGGTGTAAATACAGAGTAACGTAATTTAATTGTAGGGTGATTCAATAATTGTAAAGCGATATTATTAAAAGTACTACCGCGTGCAGATTGCGCTCCTCCAGATTCATGAATGATTCAGAAATGCACACAGCATTTCTGAATCATTCATGAATCTGGAGGATCTACTCCATTGCGAGAAAGTCTTAACATACTCAGCTGTTGCGATGCTTTGCGTCAATTCTTAGAAGCGAATCTTCTGCTACGAATGTGCTCAAAATAGCGCCATTATCAGACAGCCTCAGGGCGTATAGTACGCCCGTTTCGCTTCTTTATGATTTTGTCTGTAATAGAATTCAAGCTTTTTGCTACGCTCGTGTTTTCATTAAGATTTTCTTAGGAAGGCGAATTGTAGCTTTACTCTAATTAGGAATCGACTAAAAATGAATAATACTATCAATGTTATTTAAAATCTTATAGGAATTATTAAAAGAAAATCGTTACGTGTCTACATTTAAATTCCAGCGATTTTCTTTATGGATAGAAGATAATTAGTTGGCCCCATCCAGATTCTGAGAACTTGCTAACATTCCACAGCTAGGTCTTCGAGGTTAGGTTAACTTGATATGAATATGATTGATATTCGCAAAATACATTTTATTACTGATTTATATAATTTTATTTATCCAGTTAGGCTGGAACCCGACCTCAACGTAGTTGGGAAAATGCTAGGCAGGTGATGATGATCATTGGCATTTGTCAAATTGTGTTGTAAACCACATTATGTCGTTTTGAAATCTAAATTCATTAGTTTATCTGTAACGGTCCGGCCGTCGAGAGAATGCGTTCCTGACACCTGTCAGTTGGTCTATTTTTAGTAATTATAAGAATCAAATTAGCAAAACATATTCGTTAGTATGGAACTGACAGGTTTCATGAACGCATTTTCTCGACGGCCAGACTGTAATCCCATGTACAGTCATGGACTCAAAAGTATAGGCAATTTTTTTTTTACGTCTTCCACGAGACCTATTATAACGTCGTAATGCCAACATTTTTATAAAGGTAGCAAATGCTACCTTGCACACCGCAAGCAAGGGTATGGAATCTATTTAATTAAACACCGCTTACTTATTCATAACTCGAGTATACACACTTGTTGGTCGATTAGCAGTTTTATGTCTTGTTTGTCACAACTAATAATAATACTAAATCATGTACATTCCTTTACTCTGTTATACTAAACCAAGCTCTATATATTTTTAAGGTTGTTAGAGCTAGCGCCGAGACGAACATCGAGCCGTGTTTTACAAAAAATTAAACAGAAGGAAGAGGAAACTAAACAGACTACGTATGACGTTAAAGAAGAGGAGGAAAGGAAAGAGACACCTGATCTTGCACGGGAGAATCGAGCCAAGCGGAGAAATCTCTTGAGGTATGCAAACATTCTTCTTTTGATTCTCAACAATACAGTAAAAACAACCGTAAACTCCGTCGCTTTTATTCGGGATAGAAAGAAAAAAACATGAAAATATATTTACACCAGGGATGTTGCGAATATTCGCATCCGCATCAGCATATGCGGAACATCTGCATCGATTTAGACATCCGCATCCGCATAAATCAATGCGGAGCTGATGCGGATGCGGATGTGTAGCAAGTCGCGACAAGAAAGAAAGGGGCGGCGAGTGGCACGTGTCGATGGCGCGTGCTGATTGACCAATAGGAAAGCAATAATTTTGTTTTGAACGGTGACGCGCCTCGCAATTGTTTGTTTTTTTATTGACTGACAAGATCTGACGCGCACGTTTGTTGTTTGGTCGTAAATTTATTTAAAGTGAGTGCTGCTTTTTTTAATTCAAATTGACCTAATTGGACAAGTGAACTATGCCACCACCTACGCAAAGTGAAATTTGGACCTATTTCAAGAATATTACTCTTTTTTAACCAACCCACACTTAAGTTTTTTTTATAGATCCGCATCCGCGGATGTGAGCCTCTTAAAATCCGCATCCGCGGATGTGAAAAAATCTGCATCTGCAACATCCCTGATTTACACCTAGAAGTGAAACACAATTGATAGTAACCATAATTATAAGTTTGCCAAAACCAAAACAGCGAAACGCCGTTAAGACTAAGACCTCTTTCTTATCTGTAAAAATCACTTAAGAGAAAATCTATAAAAACCGTCTATTGAAAAAATATGTAATGAAACCAACTACAATAAAAATATAGGTAACAGCCTAACAGCCACTTGATTTCCTGCTTTTTTATTTATCTCGCTTTTGATAGTTAAACGAAAAGTAGTATTAGCTAAAGCAAAAAAAAAAAAACAATTTCAGTCAACACATGAGAGGATTTGGTTTTGCTTTTTATATCACATCAGAGCATTTCAACTATTTTTTTTTTAATTAATAAAATAAAAGACTATTAATTTTATGGAAAAAACATATTCTTCAAAACACTAGGGTCTAGGATAATATAATAATGATAACAGTCTAGTCACAAATAATAATAAAAAAAATCAGTAATACAAATCAAAGTACCAATCATTACATATCAGCCGAAATACGTCCACTGCATGACATATTTTTAGGCCTCACATCGACCGATCTTGTGCTTCTCGCATACAGCGGATGCGGCCTTCACCAGGTCCTCGGTCTACCTTTTGGTACGCGGTCATCATTCCAGATCCATTCAGCCCCCCCATCGGCCATCCGTTCCGCGAGCAAAGTAACCTGCCCACTACCAATGAAATTTGGCAATTCCTCGGGCTATGTCGGTTACGTAGGTTATCCTGCGGATCTCTTGATTTCTGATTCGATCGCGCAGGGAAACTCCAAGCACAGCCCTCCCCATTGCCCTTTGGGTGACTTCCAGCCTTCTAATGAGTTGTTTCTTTCTCCAAGTTGGACCTACCTAACTGTACAATTTGTCCTAGGTAAACGGACAGTTCCGAGTGTCAATCAATCAATTCAGCGTATCGCAGTCCACTGCTGGTCATAGGCCCCTCCTAGGCTGCGCCACAACATCCTGTCCTTCGCCTTCCGCATACAGTCTGTCCCAGCCACCTTTTTAAGGTGGTTGGTCAATCTAGATGGGAGGCATCGCACTACGCTTACCGACTCGCGGTTTCCACTCCAGAACTCGTCTGCTCCACCAGCTATCGGTCCTTCGATAAACATGGCCAGCCCACTGCCACTTCAGCTTGCTCACTCTGCTATGTAGTAACTCCAGTTCCGGCTCTGAGTGTACTTAATAGAATCACCGATCTGCATGAGGGTGGGTGTTACATGGGCATTTGCCATGACCTTTTTTTGTCCATGTTAATTTTAAGACTCACTTTTCCGGAAGCTTTACTGAGGTCATTGAGCATTGTACTGAGGTCCTAGATAGTCTCAGATTAATCAATCTGCCTAGCCTTTTCCCAACTATGTCGGGGTCGGCTTCCAGTCTACCTGGAAGCAGCTGAATACCAGTATTTTAAATGGACCGACTGTCTACCTGACCTCCACAACTCAGTTACTGGGTAATACGATACCCCTTGGTAAGACTGGTAGTCAGACTTTCGGGCTTCTGACGACCCGTAACGTCTGTCGAAGATCCACGAATGACAACTGGGACCAACGGCTTAACGTGCTTTCTGAGGCATGGAGGAGTCAGCATGTAAAGATGGTCAACCATCCTCGGACCAACCCCGGCAAGCGTAGTTTAACCTGATGGACCGACCCGTCGGCTGTTATTACTTAGCCACGAGCTCCATAGTCTCAGATATGACTACTATTTCGTCTCCAAACCAAATCTGAGTGATATACTCGCTATTGACGTAGATGCTTAACCTATTGAATACTCCAGTACAGCGGTGGACAGTTTCGGAGAGATAACATCTAAAGCTGCTGGATGGGTTTCGAGGTCTGGTCCCGGAGTCGGACTGACATATTAGCGTTTTCATAGAGACTCTTCAGCACCTCGATGTACCGATAGTAAATCTGGCACTGTTGAAACTGCAGTACAGTCCAAGTCTCGATTGAATCAAAGGCTTTCTTGTAGTCCACAAACGCTATGCAAAGAGGCATTTTATATAATATACTCTTCGGTTTTTGTTCATATCCTGCCGCAGTGTATGTATGTCGTCTATGGTGCTAAAGCCATTTCGGAATCCGACTTTTTGAGAGGGTGGTCTTCAAAGCTGTACATTTAAGTATGTACCAACTTTTGATTAACAACTACATTCGAGATCTTAAAATTGGAAAATAACGACTGAAACATCGTATACACGTGAGGGTTTTTGCATTTTTGGAGCTTCAAAGTGTACAATCGACTGTACAAAAGTTTTAAGCAATATGAAGTCTTAAAGTCGCAAGGACGAAAGGTAGGGAGAACAAAATATTTTTTAAGAGGAACCCGGTCACGCGACCGAATTTCCTCTTAATTCTTACTAGTAGGACTTCCCAAATTAAGCAAATGTTAGGTACATAACTAATTGTACCAATACCAAATATTGTAAAACATTTTAAAAGAGTAACGGTGGAGTTTCTTGCCCATTCTTCTCCATACGAAGCTACCTTTTGGAAGGGGCGACTAGAATCAATTCTATTTTATTTGTAAATTTTGAGGTTCAAAAGTGCCATTTATGTGCCTATTTGAAATAAATAATTTGACTTTGACTTTGAATTACGTAATTTCTTTCTCCAATTCCGTATTTACGTAATGTTTTCCTTATTTTTTATATCGATTATATTCTGTTGCTAAAATTGTAGAAATTCTAAGGAATTATCAAAATACTTAAATAATATAATAATAAAAAAAACTAGAACCTACGTACGAGTATAATTACTGGATAGGTCCACTCAATCTGTGTGGTTCTTTCTTCAAAAGACCATTTCAGACACTACACATGGTATTCATATAATCTGACCAAGATTATGTCTGGACTTTAAAAGAGACTGCGACCTCGAGTTTGTTTCGGGCCCTTCTTCTCGAGTAGTCAGATAAGAAACGCCGACTACATCTAGTTTTTAGGGTTCCGTGCCCAAACGGTAAAACGGGAACCCTATTACTAAGGCTCCGCCGTCTGTCTGTCTGTCTCTCCCTCCGTCTGTCACCAGGCTGTATCTCATGAACCATGATAGTTAGACAGTTGAAATTTTCGCAGATGATGTATTTCTGTTGCCGCTATAACAACAAATACTAAAAAACAGAATAAAATAAATATTTAAGGGGGCTCCCATATAACAAACGTGATTTTTTCCCTCGTTTTTGCTCGATATTGATATCGGCAACATGTAGACGCTTGAAATATTCACGGAATATTTAGTTATATATTCACTTTAAAAATAAATAATTAAATTAAAATATAACAAATATTTAAGGGGGGCTCCCATACAACAAACGTGATTTTTTTTGCCGTTTTTATAGATAATGGTATGGAACCCTTCGTGCGCGAGTCCGACTCGCACTTGGCCGGTTTTTTAAAATATGTTTGACGTGTAAAAGGGTTTGTACAAACCTACTTACAGAAAATTAAATCATTTCATCATCATCATTTTATTATATTGTATAGTGTTGCCACATTATAAAATGTGTAAAATGCAATGATAATGGTTGACTATTTTGATTTTTTGATGATGACAATAATTACGTAAGTACCTACGGAATTGACATCTTCAGTTATGGATTTGAGAATACTTTAAAATTAGTCCGTAATTATGTAGTGGAAGCCCGACGTACGAGTAGTTACCATATAAAGTAATTTGAAACGAACGCGTTCGAGGTCTCGTTCGCACAGATATCTTTGATTGATGAACATTAAAATCGAGAGAGCTAGAGTGATGTCAGTCTGCAAGTCTGGGGTCTTCTCCGAACATAAATCCGATGTATCGGCCGAATGTTCGGACGTTTCCTGACTACAACGAAAAAATAAACGACAGTCAAAGAGTTAAGCAAAAGTCAAAAATGTGACTTGAAGTCGGGTAAGGACTTAAAGTCAAATAAAAAACTTTTTACAAAAAAAAAAAACGACTTCCAAAAAAACACTACAAAGTGAAAACTAACTTTAATTTCGGAAGTCGGTGTCAATGGATCTGTATTTTAGTTTTATGCCACCGACTTCCGAAATTAAAGTTATTTTTCACGTTGTAGTGTTTTTTTGGAAGTCTGTTTTTTTTTGTAAAAAGTTTTTTATTTTTCACTTTTTAGTGCGGAAAAAGAATTTTCCAAATCGGTTCGTAAATGACGGAGTTATGCGCGAACAAAAAACGCAATGCAGAGTAAACGAAAAGATCGTTAATGTAGACAATGTAGATAAATTTTTAGATGTATGTTGATTTTTCAAAAACTGCTTGTCCGATTTCGATAAAATTTTCATGGGACCATTTGGGAAGTACACTTTCCAACAAAAAATAATTTTTCAAATCGGTTGGCAAGCGACGCGGAGCTATGCGCGAACAAACATAAAAAACCGAATCCTCCTTTTTTAGAAGTCGGTTAAAAAGGAAACTTTGGAAGTTATAAAACCGCCGAACATTCGACCGATACTTCGGATTATCGCTTCGGAGTAGACACCCTGGCCTCAACACTCGTCTCTTTCTACCTGCTACAGCCAGTCTACCCTATAGCTTCCTCCTAAGGATGGCCACCGTGGTGGCATTAGCTAGATAACCCTTGGGCTAAGCCTGACGGCGGGCGTACATGTGGCTCTTCAACAACAAAAACGGTCAAGAAACGTCTCAAAAATCATAGAACCGTCTCGGCGTGCTTATTGGACAGATTATTCCGTCATAACTTTATCCCAGCGCTGACTAAATGGAATGACCTGATGGCCTACTTACTCCTTAGGGTTATGCCGTAGGGTTAGTCCATCTTTATTTTGCAAAAGAGAGCTGTCAGAGCAATTTATAATCTCCGTCGCCTCGAATCTCTTAGGGAACTATTTAAAAGGATTAATATTATGACGGTACCTTGCCAATTCATTTATGAAAATATTATGTATGTAAGGAAAAATCTACATATTTTTAACAAGATAAGCGATAGACATAATTTTAATACTAGAAATAAAGATAAAATAGACCAACCATTTTTCAGATTATCTAAAGTACATACATCTTTTATGGGGTACTGTGTTAAATGTTACAACAAAATACCTTGTGATATATTGAAATTAAATGAGAGAAAATTTAAAACACATATTAAAAGTACACTTTGTAAACAAGCATATTACAAGTTAGAGGATTATATCCAGGACAGGAATGCTTGGAAACATGCTGGTCCAGCTCCATAGGACAATCTAGAGTCTAGACAAAATCAAACTGGTTGCTATTTTTATGGTAAAATCTGTTATTTTTATGATATTCATTTTACATTCTGTGATAACCTATACTCACACACTGACTTATTTTTTTAGAAAAACATACTTGTATGATGTTTGTAAATATGTGAACACCACGTATCTATCTAATACTTAATTAAGTTATTTTTCATTGCTTAGTTTTTAATTCGTTTTACCTATTATGGTATAGTAATTTTATTCTAGGTGCATCGTCTTCACATATAATCATATAATTAATGTAATCAAACAAAATATTGTAAAACATTTTTAAAAGAGTACCGGTGGAGTTTCTTGCCCATTCTTCTCCATACGAAACTACCTTTTGGAAGGGGCAACTAGAATCAATTCTATTTTTTTTGTAAATTTTGACGTTCAAAAGTGCCTCTTATGTGCCTATTTGAAATAAATGGTTTGACTTTGACTTTGACTTTGCCGCACCTGCCAGGGCTGCGAGTTTGTCCGAAAGAGATATCGTGGCGTGGTGTAGCGTTATGCCGCAACCCAATCAAGTGTTGTGATTTGCTGTTGTGAGTGGCCAAGTGCGTTGCTTATATGGTGCCAACTGCCAAGACGTGGACATCGCATGGACTCGCATTATTTCCCGAATATTGGTGACCTAACCAAAAATTATCGTGAAATAATGGGAGTCACCAAATTACTATGTAAGTTATTAAGAGCGTATACGACGTACAACATTTCATACAAACTTTTATGCCTTTGTTTTTCGAAATGACTGATCCGATTTCAATGAAACTTCATACGCGCCTTTGTATCCTGCTTATGCGTTTGAAGTTTCATTAAATTCGGTTCAGTCATTTCGAAAAACAAGGGCTTGAAAGTTTGTATGAAATGCCGTACGTCGTACGAGGGCTGCACTAAAAGTATCGGGAATGGAATATTTCCACTGTTCCTGTCATATTAAAATCATTTTAATTGAAAACTCCTTGGTTTTAAAAATCGAATACCATTTATTTATTTAAAAAAAGATTCTCGGTCTTGTCACAAGGTTTTGTCAAACTTGTTTAGTTGTTGAGAAAATGGAATTGACTCGAGAAAATTCAAGAGCGATGATTTATTATGACTTTCGAAGTGGTTTAACACAAAAACAGTGTGTTGCATTTGGTGATGAAGCCCCATCCAAAACCACAATTTATCGCTGGTTTGCTGAATTTCAACGTGGACGTGTCAAGCTCATTGATGATCCCTGTCAAGGTCCGCCAAAAACTGCAGTCACCCAAGAAAACGTTGATGCTGTGCGTAAGCTGATTGAGGAAGATCGACATGTGACATACCGCGAAATTCAGGCAACTTTAGACATTGGCATGAGTCAAATACAAATAATCTTGCATGAACAATTAGGTGTAAAAAAGTTGTTTTCCCGATGGATACCGCATTCGCTCTGTGAAGAGCAAAAAGCGGCTCGCGTTACTTGGTGCGTCAGAACTCTCGAAAGATTCCACGCAGGATCCTCAAATGCTGTATACAACATTGTATCAGGTGACGAATCCTGGATATTCGTGTACGAACCCGAAAAAAAAAACCAGTCACGAGTTTGGGTGTTCGAAAATGAGTTAAAGCCAACAAAAATTGTTCGTTCACGGAGTGTTGCAAAAAAAATTGTGGCCACGTTTGTCTCCAAAACCGGCCATGTTACGACTCTCTTGAGGGACAAAGAACGGTTAATGCAGAATGGTATGCTAGCATTTGTTTGCCACAGGTCGTTTCTGAACTCCGTAAAGAGAACTGCAACCGCCGCATCATCCTCCATCACGACAATACGAGTTCTCACACCGCGCACAGAACAAAAGAGTTTTTAAAGCAAGAAAACATAGAATTATTAGACCATCCGCAAGAATAAATTGCGTGGACAGAGATTTTCATCACCTGAAGAAGCTGTGGACGCCTACAAAACGGCCATTTTGGAGACCCCAACTTCCGAATGGAATGGTTGCTTCAATGATTGGTTGCATCGTATGGAAAAATGTGTCAAATTTCGCGGAGAATTCTTCGAAAAGCAATAAATACATTTTTAAATAGTAACGTTGTGTCACTTCCTTGATTCCCGAAATTTTCAGTGCCGCCCTCGTATACGCCAGCTAAGAGCGGCACGCGGGCACTTAGGCTTACTGTGATGATGTTATAAATAATTGTCAAATGTATACAATTCTGACAGCCTCGTTGATCTAGTGGTCGCAAGCGTCTGCGGAGCTAGGGGTCCACCCAGGTCGATTCTTGGATTTTGACTTCAGGAATTTCTCTAGCAGCCCGGAGTCCGGATTTATATCAGATAATGGCAATAGGCTCACTCCCTTTTACTAGGACTTAGGGAATGGCACCTAAGTCCTAGTAAAAGGGAGTGAGCAAGTATTACATAAGCAGAATTTTAGTCATTTGTAACCCTTGTCAGCAAAAGTAAGCAAAGCTCTTACCCCCTCCTATGATTACGTAAACATTGGTACATATTTATTAAATAACCCGCGAGGTAATGACCCTACTTCAGTTCTTTCTAACTTAACCATAAAACACCGCGTAGGCAATGTTAATTAATTTGGGGAGTCCGTGCACATCCGCTTTCGAGCATAGACATGTGGGGTTGCCATATTTGGTAGTGATTGGTTGTCCCTTGAAACGTGTGCAGATAATAATTTGTGTTATCATTAACCGTATAGCTTTTAGTCTTGATTACGTATTGCAAGCCTTACGGGCATTGGATATAATAAAAGGCCCAGGCCCAGATGGACTACCAGCTTTCTTTAATAAAAAAACATCCAAAGTATACACATTATTTATAATAAATGCATTACTGAAGGTACATTTGCTGAAGTTTGGAAACGTTCCAATATAACCCTAGTACATAAAACAGGTTCTAAACACAAACATTTATTTGTATTTGACTCATGCCAATGTCTAAAGTTGCCTGAATTTCGCGGTATGTCACATGTCGATCTTCCTCAATCAGCTTACGCACAGCATCAACGTTTTCTTGGGTGACTGCAGTTTTTGGACGATCTTGACGGGGATCATCACTGAGCTTGACACGTCCACGTTGAAATTCAGCAAACCAGCGATAAATTGTGGTTTTGGATGGGGCTTCATCACCAAATGCAGAAATCATCCGGTCAACACACTGTTTTTGTGTTAAACCAGTTCGAAAGTCATAATAAATCATCGCTCTCGAATTTTCTCGAGTCAATTCCATTTTCTCAACGACTAAACAAGTTTGACAAAACCTTGTGACAAGACCGAGAATCTTTTATTAAATAAATAAATGGTATTCGATTTTTAAAACCAAGGAGTTTTAAAATGATTTTAATATGACAGGAACAGTGGAAATATTCCATTCTCGATACTTTTAGTGCAGCCCTCGTATATCCGGAAAATCCGTTGTGGTCCCTAATTTCCCCGTGTGCACAAGCACCCATAGAGACGTACAACTTGCGGAACCAATTACAGCATGCATCTTCGCAGTAGGTTCATTGATATGCGTAATGTGTCGAGAATTCCGGATTTTTCGTAATTCGAACCTTCACTTTAATTTCAGGTCTAAATCTGTTTCGTCGGATTCATCGGAAAGTTCATCCAGTGCAAAAGAAGAAATGCCTCAGAAAGTAGCAAAGTCGTCAAAAAGCCATGACAAGCGTTCAAAAAACTCGTCTGCTACTCACAAAGGAGAACCGCCACCAGAGCCGCTCATAAAAACGGGGAGGAAAACAAATAATTCGTTGGCGTCCGCTACAGGACAGATTGTAATACCTGACAGTGACGAACCTGTCAGCAGTACACGAAAAAAACTCAAGACATCTCAAATGTATTTATCTGATATTTAACTCTCATTGTATCAATTCACTATTAACTTGGAGCTACTAACCATCTTTACTGTTTGCAGATTTGGTCAAACCGACGAGGACATCCAGACTGACATGTATAAAGTTTTGAAACAATTGACTGCTCATGACGATGCATGGCCCTTTATGGACCCTGTGGAAGAAGAATATGCGCCCAATTACTACGCCGTTATCAGGCGGCCGATGGATTTGCGGAAAATGGAAGAACGGCTTGACAGTGGCTACTACACTGACTTTTCTATGTTTAAAGCGGATTTTAAGCTCATTGTTAACAACTGTCGTTTGTACAATGGCCAGGATAATGGTTTGTATAAAATATCTACACTTTAATATTATAAAGAGGGAAAATTTGTGAGTTTGTATGTAGGGAGTAATTTTCGGAACTACTGCTCCCGTGTCGTGCCGGACGTAAAGAGGAGCACCACCCCATTTCTTCCCGTGGGGGTCGTAAAAGGCGACTAAGGGACTTACTAGAGAATGGGCAGCAGCGTTCTGTATGCATTTTAACACCATACTGCGATCGCCAACCCGCCTGCCAAGCGTAACGATTATGGCAAACACCCCCCTTAGAGGGAGGCCTATGTCCAGCAGTGGATGTCTTTTGGCTGAAATAATGATAACTGCTCCAATTCCAAAAATTCTTTCACTAATGCTTGCTTTGTGTCAAAGGATATATTTTATCTTAATACAAGAAATCATGCGAACGAAGTCGCGGACAGAAGCTAGTCGACTATAATTTCATGCACGCATAATTTTTATTGTTTGTTAATAAATAAACTCTATTTTTTTCAGAATATACTGTGATGGTAGATAATTTACAAGCAGCATTTGATCGACTGACTGAGAAATATATACATAGACTTTCATCATCTGATGAAGAAATTGCTGTTGAATATCAGTTACCAACTCCATCAAGAAAACACAAACTGAAAACGAATGAATCTCCAAGTCACCACAAGAGAAAAAAACGAAAGTCTCATTCTGAAGGAGGTAAGCTTTAAGGCTTTTAACTGTTATGAATGCAGGCTTCACTGCTGAAGTGCTGAATAAACGATAATCTACTGGAAACTAAGTTATTTACACTAGCAAACTTAAAATGTTTATCACATTTTGTACAATTCCTTTTCACACTGTACAACTACATACTGTATAACTATAAGGTCTAAGATGTACACGCATTTCCCTTATTTTATTGTGGAAAATCGATCATAGTGCTGAACGACGTTATAATAACCTATGCTTAAATTCTATTTCCATTTTCAGGTGAACCCAAGTCCAGTTCGTCAGACATTATACAAGAGGAAAAGCCCGAAGAGGAAGTACCTGAACCAGAAACAAAAAAGATTAAAGAATCTCATAAAAGTAAACAAAGTAAGGGCAAGAAGAAACGCAAAGGTCATCATCGTCATGGTAAACATTCCAAAAATCATAGAAAGGACTCTCATAAATCGGAACACTCCGAATCTAAAACTAGACATAGCAAAAAACAAAAGCATGGTAAGAACAAGGACAAGGACGGCAAGAAGTCGAAACAAAAGAAGAAAAAGAGCAAACATCACGAGCCTGAAGCTACGGAAGTTCTGAAGCGTAGCGTCTCACAAGAATCCTTAGAGAGTTCTAATAGGAGTAGGAGTGCCAGCCCATTACCTTCTATTCACACACCGTCACCGTCGCCCACTGAACTGGATCAAACTGATCCTCCTGATCAACTTGCTGATCCAGATTTTGTCAAAGATAAATACGATAAAATAAAGGAAAGAAGACGACATGCTGCCAAAGATGCATGGGAATCACTATTTGACTATAAACAAAAAACTGTTGATAAACAAAAGCAAAATATCAATATACCGGAAAAAGAGAAGAATCAAAAGCTAAGAGAAACTATTGAAAAGCTGAAAGCTAAAAATGAAAAGTATAAAGATAGTTCAGTGTTCAATTCTTTGTTCTCCTCAAGTCAAAGCAATTTAGATAATTCTGAATCAAGCAACACAAATGATTTTACTGTTAAAGATATTGACTCCGAAGATGAATCAATAGAAATTATAAAGACCAAGTCTGCACCTAAAAAAGGTAGTAAGAAAAATTCCGCTAAGAACGAGTCAGCTTCTGAAGCGTTAGAACAAGCTGTAAAAGATATAAGCAAATGGCTTGATGATGCTCCAAAAGGATCTAATGTGAGTTCTCCGTGCGATAGTCCAGCTCAAACTATTTCTACCGAAGACCACGAAAACAGCCGATTGGACGACGAGCTTTCTCAAGGAGAAAAACCTGTTCATACTAGAAAAGAAATTTCTAGAAAACGTCCTTCATCACGTGAGCCAAAGTTGCTTAAAAGAAGAGAAATTCAAAGAACTATTGAAAGACTTCAACCAGGAAAGAGTAAAGGTAACTTGCTTACTAATTTAAGTAATAAAAATACAGAAAAAACAGAGGAAGTTCTACCAGTTGGTCCTCAAAACAAAGTTCGTGATGCTCAAAAGGCAGAGGAATCTAGCCCTAAACTAAGCCTCGGTTCTGTTTTACCTGCCGTTGAGTTCGCTCTAGGTAATGATCACTTTGGGAATAATGATGAAAATAAAACCGAAGATCAAAAAGTTAGTAGTAAAACAACAGAAGTTCAGAAAGAAGAGAAAATTGAAGATGCTCCTGTTGAGAAAAAACCAGAGGAAGTTATTGTTCAGCCAAACAAAAAAGACGCTGAGGTGGAAACTGAACCACAAATGATAACTAAACCAAATCAAGAAAAAGCTACACCTAACCTTAGCGCCTGGTTTAAAGCTTTTGGTGCTCCCAAAAGTACTGGTCCAACTGCACCTGCTGTGAAGAAGAAACCTGATGAACTTGATTCTGAAGAAAAAGTACCAGAAAATGTAACCACTGATACTAAGGTCAACAGTCCTAAGAATCCAGTCAAATATGACTCTCCGACAGGACCCGATACTCCGAATCCTGAAGGCAGAGATAGTCCACTGCCTAACGTGGGCACAACACCGAGGCAAAGAAGAACTAGCACTGGTAGTTCCGTATCAGAGAGATCATCCTTCAGTCAAGATCTTGACTCGCCCAGACATCAAATGTCACACACTTCCCCGCTGCTGCGCTCACCCGCATCTCCGAGAACTGATGATTTCCAAAAGATTACATATCCTATAATAAACGGAACCGTGAGAGCTGGATTCTATCAAGATACAACATCGATGAAAAGCAGCCCAGAGAAAAGCTGCAGTCCACGTGAGGCTCCACAGTCCCCTTATTCGCCTTATTCCCAACATGTTTATGCCTCAAACAATGTCACGGGACCATCGACGCCGAATTATTTCGTAGACCATAACAAGAGTCCGCTTCCTGCTTATAATCAGAACCCACCTCCCTTCTTTGATAATGCAAAAGCTCCAGCAACTAACAAATCCGTACATGCTCATGATGATTTCACTCCACTGCCTCCAGATTCATATCAACAAAATCAATATACCGGTCCGTTCTCACCCGCATATACACCATACTCACAGAACTCGACAAATTATTCCCAAGTACAAAATACGCCACAAACGTCGATATCAAATACTCCTGTCCCCACTAATTCCACACAAATAATGGCTGATCTTAAAACTGCACTTTTTCCTGTTAAAAAACGGACTTACAATGAACCAGAGCACACCCCAGTACCTCCCACCTTAAAAGCAGAAAACAAAGAAGTTACAATGGCATCTAATAAGAATGAATACCAGAAAAATTCGTCGTCTTTGCATTCAATGACTTCGACGTCAGTTGACGACATAGCATTGGCATTAAGTGAAAAATCGGAATTGGCCAAAATGAATAGCTTACGGGAAAAAGCTTCCATGGAATTTGCCACTGAAAACAGAGAAGTAAAATATGAAATGAATGAATCATTACAGAATAACAAGAATACCATGAACATCGATTTGGATAAGCCTATTGGTATCATTAAAAAAGATAATGTCGACATGGTTAACATGGGTTATTTAAACCCTGAGATTGATCGCAGAAGCAGTAGTGAAACACATTCACACGAAGTTGATTACTTGCCACGAGACATATCTAAATCGAATATAAACCCACAACAAAAGGGGTATGATGTTGATGCTATTGCTATTAATTTAGGATTAAATAGTCAACATCTGCAAAAAAGTATTGCTAAAGCTAACATGAATTCAGGAAATATACCTCCAGCACATAGTCAGTCCCATAATGAAATGAATTTGAACCAAAATATTATTCACGCACATCACAACCCATATGTAGAAAATATTAGTGGACAGAGCGTAAGCAACTTTTCAATAAGCGACATAGACCTGGCAAATAAAAAATTATATTCTTGTAATACTACTCCTTCATCTGCTGCAATAGATTACGGCAATTGGAAAATGACAAGTCATATGCGCAAACAAGAATTGTTACCTTCTGATTATTCTACGCCATACAGTGCCAATAATGTGGAAAAGTTGAAGAATGAAATGAGTGCAATAAGTGCTAATACTATTGCTTATAATAAAAGCCTTCAGCAACAGCAGTATAATTCATATAATGTGGCCAGGCCAACATTACAAAGAACCCAGGAGTTGCAACAAAATCTTCCTGGTGAATTGAGAATACCTAATCCAAGAGGTCATCTTAAAAATGATCACATGACTACAGCATCATCGATAAGTGATACTGATGTAATTGCCAAAAATATAGACACACTTGCCAAATCTCAAAAAACTGAAAAACTTGTACAAAATCATCCATTAGTAAGTTCAAACCCGTATAAAACACCATACAGTAATCCTACTTCACTACCCCTTGATACTTTGCGTAACTTGCCTAATATTCCTCAAATGCTAGAAAGATACACTAATGATGAGAGGTATTTGTCTAGTTTTGCAAGTAGCCAAGCAGCTTCATTATACCATGATAAATCATTTCAAATGGCGCAAATGTTTAAGCAGAGTATTTCTTCAGAAATCCACCCAGTCAGCACATCTGCTAGTATATATTCCCAGCCATCCATGTCAATGAGCAAGGACAATAGTGTTTACAAAACATCCAGTGTTGCAGCTTCACAAATAGACACGAAAACAAAAAATAAAAGGAAGAGAACTTCTGACGCTAAACAAACAGCACAGATCAGCCAAGCTTACCATCCTACTTCATGCGGGACAGATGTCTTATCATCGGTGAAGTCGAGCATGATGCCTGGGAATGCATTCAATTTTGGAACATCATCAAACATGGCTTTAAGTAGTGGACTGTACGGAGATAATGGCAGCTTTACAATTGAAGATTTCCGCAACAGTACCGCTAATCAGCTCATGGCAGCTAACTATATGGTTGCAGCAGTTGCTCATCAGCAACGCAATAATGCCGAAGCGAATGCAGATAAGTTAGTGAAACCTGCTCATCAAAACTCAACCCATACTGCGAGCAGCTTTCCTTTCATTGGCCATTCTCAAGTTCGAGCAGGTTATCCCTTCGTTGGAACCGACCCGACGTCGCCGCTATACCAACAGTATCTTCAGCGCCATCAGGAAGAGTTACTGAGGCAAACAGGCGCACAGATCATGAGCTTGTACCCCGGTGGCTACCCGCCGACCCTCGGCGTCAGGCAACCGTACGACATCAACCGACCTTCATGGCTCTAGAGAAGTTGACAGTAGCATAGCTTCATAACGTGGAATCCTAAATAAATAATCATAAATGTGACTATTGCTATAGGAAATTGTAATTTATATTGTTTGTAGATTTAATGTAGCATTTTGTGAAGATATTTTATGATTAATTCTTATTTACATTATTGTAATGGCAATGTTTATTTTATATCATGACAAGTTAATCTTTAATAAACTATTATTAAACTTATTTTATAATAGTATTCACATAGCCTGTGATGACTTGAATGAGAGACTGCTTCTTACAAACTGTGTCAATATAATATACTCATAGTGGAGAATCCGTTTATCTTTCCTATGTTGAACGATAACGATGTTAATAGGACCGTAGTTGCGTAGGCTATTTCCTCAAGGTTTATATGTTATCCTTATATGGAATAGAATACGCTTTTAGTACAATTATTGTATTGCCCATTCCATATATACTCAATATATTTTATTACATAGTAAAATGTTAAAATTTATAGTACATGGATATCTATATATTAAATGGTTATTGATTTTAAAAGAAGCAGTCTTTGCAATATCACTAGGTATTTTATACTCATATAAATATTTAAATGTTAACATTATTTAATTATATTCATTAATAACAATGCTTTTTAAGCTTTTTTTAGCTTTAATTTACTGAACATTATTACCATTTTATAAGGTCACATGAAGTAATATTTGTTATTAAATAAATTTAAATTTTACGTTATACTACTTAATTTAGATTGTTGTGTAAATATTTCACTATTTTATTTACGATCAACCTTTATTTAGCAATTTTAAGTATTTTTCGTTAAGAAATAATTTAGTTTAAATAAAATTCATGAACCTAGTATTAAAAAAATCATATAAGAATTATTGAAAACAATTCTTCTTGTGTAAAAATAAAGATTTTGAAAATAATTGACGTGTTGATCAAGATTACCTTAGTATTCTTTACTGTACCCCTATGTTACAAACATGTATGTATATTGGTGTGTGGAAACCTTTCAACCCTGGTACCTGGCTACCCAGGGTAGCCCGCGTACTGACCTAACCTGTAGGGACGCTCTAAAATGTTCATGGTCGCTTCGCTCGCTCTTGTATCCAACATTCTCTTGTTTCGCAATTTATTCTGTATAAGTCTACAAACTACTCCTATTTTGGCATGAATGGTCTAAAGAAAACCTTACCTATCCGAGGCGGGGTGCTAAAACTTTCAAGCATCTTTCGCTCGCTTTTGCATGCTACATTCTCCTACTTCTACTACTACCGGGACGGGAGAGTATTTAATTTTACCGCCCTTACACTAAAGCCACCTTCCTTCTCCACTTGACTAAATGTTTTTAGTGTAAATGCCTGTTGTCCGTACTAAACTAACTAATATTCTATATAAATGTATAACTGACTAGCTATTACAGTCCTAAAGAGCAGCCAGCCAAAGGCCGCGTCCCAACCAAAAGCGGTCGTCGCGATTCATACAAAATTAGTTTTCCCGAATTTTCCCGGCAACTTTTCAAATGTTTTGTAAGAACCTGATTCGGTCTTTTACGAACAATTTAGAACAAATATTTGACAAATTGGTTCAGCCGTTCTGAATGATGCGCTTGCCAACGAACAGCATTTCATTTTTATAACGCAGTAGTTCGGTTGTTAGTCCGGTTGACCGAACTACTGAAACTTTCATTTGCGATAGTCAGTCAAGTCGTGTTTGGATATCTACGTCATAATTCATACAAACGATCGCGTACTCGGCTGCATACAAAACAAGGTTCTTTAGACCCAGGTTTAAACCATCGTGTCATTATTGAAATTCGAACCTATATTCAGTCTTGAGATAAAGTTCACTACAAAAACTGATTTTAAACCAGTCTCAAGTTGTCAACTTTGTATTGAGAACTTTATCTCAGACGAAATGAGGTTCGAAATTAAACAAGAGCGAGTCGGACTCGCACACCGAGGGTTCCGTACGTATATATGATGTTGATGATTTCTGAAAAACTGCTATTTAGAGACAGCGTTTTATTTTTCCTGTAATCTTTACATAAACTTCTATCACATGAATAATTTCAGATTTTTCTCTATGCAAACTTCGGAGATAAGGGAGCGGGTGGAATGGTATTTTTTTTTTTACATTTTCCATCAAAAGTCGAAAACTATGATGCCAAAAAAAATATTTGAGAATGTGCAAACAGCGCTCTTTCATGTGATGGACATGCCCAAGTAGACTCCATTCGAACTTTAAGACCCCCTTTCAGACCCTGTTGCAAAAAAGAGATATTTTTTTAAATTTATTTCTTGCAAAATAGTTGGGTTAACGTCATCTAAAACCATTCCAAATTTCAAGTTGATAGCATTAAAAGTTCTTGTGTTATCCAGCTGTGACAGACAGACTTAGTCTCACCGTATGGGTTCCTTTTTTACCATTTTGGTACGGAACCCTAAAAATGACACGATTGTTTGAACCTGGGTCTAAAGATAAACCTTGTTTTGTAATAGGACCGTTTATTTCAAATAAACCAATTACAGGCACTTTTCAATTTTGAAGACCCTCGGTCAGTCAGTTAGATGAAGCTAGTTGCCCATTCTAAAGCGTAGTAGGTTCCCATGGAGCTTAACGGGCAAGAAACGCCACGGACACTTTTAATTATAATATTGTTACAAAGTATTCGTTACATCATTCATGTTGAAAATTGAAATTTTATATGTGAGAACAATGTAGAAAGACGTGCAAGGACGTGTAATATAAATACGAAAGTAAGTTTGTTTGTTACCTTTTCACGGCTAAACCACTGAACCGATCATCCTGAAATTTTGCATACACGTTGTCAGGTGTGCAGAATCGGACATAAGATCCCTTTAATCCCGAAAAAAGTACTGTTCCCGAGGAAAACAAGAATAACGTTCTTATGATAATAGATGGCGCCACGTGTCTTTCGAATTATATTACGGGATGTATCTATAGTCCTATGATCCGGCTGCAGAATTAGTCATCGAGTGTTTGCTAAAAACCAAATTTTTACGCATATTTATGATTAGGAAAATATATATCTACCCGGGTGCCTATCAAAATGTGGCCGCTAATATTATTAATGTTAATTGATTTTTCGGAAAAAATTTCATTCACTTGTTTTTTAAATAAAATATCGTCCACTTCACGGCAATATACACAAAGACTGAAAAATCACGGTTGCCGTTGCGCACTTGGCCGCACCTCTTCACAGCCAGGTGCAAACAGATATGATTTTGATACATTTATACACGTTCATATCAAATATACGGTTGCTTAATTAAATCTGGCCGCAAATAAGGGTTGCTGGGTGTTAAAGATGGTAAATATTTAAGGTAGAGTGAAAGAGAACTAGCGGGTAACATCACTAGTAAGACGAGGATAGCGATTGCCAGCATTAATTTATGGTTAAAACAAATGCCCACAATATACCATATAGTTCTCATAATTTATTAGCATTTGGTAATCCTACCAATATTCAGTAAAACAATGTTAAATTTACCTTTTTTTCGCTAACGTTTAGGACGCGGGGAGGTGTAGGTGTCTTCCGAGAGGGACGCGATTACGCGTGTGGATTGTTGAAATAATTAGGAATTCACGCGACTAATACATATCCGCGCCAATTTGAAAACCACCACACAGTTAACACAATCGGTGCCAGCGATTTTCGTCCCGTATCCCGCACGGGATATGCCTCAGTTTGACCAGACCTTAAAGTAGCAATTAGGTTCAGAATCCTAGAAATTAATGTCCGTGACTACCGCAGGACCACGAACGCCAATCGCTTCCATATTTGGCAAATAATTAGTGCTCAATTGGTGCTAATTAGTGCTCGAACAACAGAATTGGTGCTTTAGTAGTTTTCGAGAAAATCGACTTTGAAGGTGGTCCTGCGGTAGTCACGCTCTCTTCAGCAGGAAAATAAATTTAATCTATATATATAAAATATATAGATATATTATATATATAAAATAAAATTTCAGCAGTTGAAAAATCAATAAACCCCTATGTTTCTACCCCTATGAGCGTTTTCTTCATTCTTTCATAAATGTATGGTTTTCCTTTAAATTTATTCTTATTACCCGGGTGTTTTCTTTTTAAATGGGACCAACTTCGAGGGATCCTTACATCAAAAACTACTGCGGGCCGAGCACGGGCGTGCCCAAGACGTTTGTGACAGACATGATAAATTATGTCATGTCAATTTATACTAGCTTTTTATGACAAAACAGTTTTATCGCTCAAACTGTGATAAAATGTGTGACTCAAGTCATGTCACAGTGGGCCGTGCTCGCCCCGGAATGGATTTTCAAACGGTTTTCATTAATGGACGGAGTGATTTATGAGGAAGGATACGTGTATAATTCATTACAGTTTTGTGTAAATTGGCTGAAATATGACGATTATTGTTGAAGATGTCGGAAAATATCATGCCGACTGGGAGCTTTACTGGCGTGCGCCGCGTAAACCGTACCAGATACATACAATTTATATTCTATAGGATTGTACATCTTATATATAAATCTTGTATATATATATATATATATTAATGTATATGTATATATTAATATGTCTATCTTCTAAGGATGACCCACAGGAACCATTCCTATCTTTCAGAATTTGATAAAAATTTAATTGTTATTTCCAAAGCCAGTTTTAACCGGTATTATTTCATCTTGATCCAATAAAATATGTTATTTAAATTGGGCAATTAATTTGTAGGTATTAAAATATGCCTTTACATCATAATTATCATTTTAATGAATACTTTTACGCTGATGAAACCATAGCAGCAAAACCGCAGTAGTTCAATTCAACTGGCTCGCGTCATGTTCCGCTACTCGCATCCGATTCGAGTAGCGGAACATAACGCGTGCCAGTGGAATTGAACTACTGCGGTTTCGCTGCTATGATTTCGTAGCGGAGGTGTGTCACCGGCGTAAATCATATCACAGATTCACAATTACGCGTAACTGAATAATTATGGTTGACGGCGCGCGGCGGGGGCGCAGCGCTAGGAGTCACTGAGCTTTTCCGCGGCTATGAGCTATGCGAACGCTTCGTTTCCATTTAATTCCGGTAGTACGTTCCCGTGGGATATTTTCCGACACACTCGCGGGCATAAGCTAGTCTAATAAAATAAAAAATGTCAAAATCGGTCTACTCTGTAAAAAGTTACGCGTGGACATATAAAAATTATATACATAATTTATATACGCCTCCACTCCTTTTTTTAGTCGGTTAAAAAAAAGCCAGTCACAGCTTCATTCAAATTAAGTAGTCCTTGCAATGTCTCTCCATGCCACATTGGAATAAGGTGTAAATTGGAATGATTCATGAATGCGTCATAGGATGAGGGGCCGTGAATTACAGCGGGCGCATGTGCGGGATTAGCATCATGCCTGATTCGGCACTCATGATAATTTTGACGTAAATTCGTCTTAAATATTTGCTTACATGGTGGGAGGCAATCATTGGAGCCAATTCAGAAAACTGATGATAAGAAAATCGGGGGATACAGTTTGGTTTTGCAGCTTCATTATCTATCACCTACATCCAAAATTTAATTACACCACTCGATAGTTAGAGGATCAAAGAAATCGTTACAAAAAAAAATATCCGTTACGTATGTACACACGGACACACATTTCCAGTATACGCTGACCTCTCATTGTACGGAAATCCTACCCAATGCGAGATCAGCTTACATATACTGTAAATGTATAGCTTGATGTGTAGCCGTGTGTACACGTACCTATTCACGTAAAACACACGGCCGTGTCAACGACACAGCCATACCCCGTTTTTAGGATTCCGTACCTCAAAGGGAAAAAAACGGAATTCATAAAGGCATACAGGATCGCTCGTGTTCGTCTGTCACAGCTGATTTGCTCCGAATATACTGGACCGATTAAGTTGAAATTTGGTACACATTTGAACTTCTGTGACCCAAACACGGACGTGTAACGTACCTAAATAAATTTTGAATAAGGGGTAAATCTCTCAATATTGTGCATACAAACTTACATTTGCAGTTGGAATATATGAGGGAACATGTTTTTCAACTACAATGTAAAGTTTGTTTTTGGGATAAATTCATCCCAACTACGAAAGCCTTTCATGTGCGTGGTCCGACACGCACTTCGCCGATTTTTTGGCTGTTTATCACTTCCAACTGACCGTCTATGGGGATTTCTGGCTGTCCAGAGGCAAGGGAGCCGACCGCAAGTCACGATGTATGCTGTGGCTCTATATGTTTACTGACAATTCGTGTACGGCGAAAGATCTGATTACAAGAGCGGCGCTTGGAAGAACCACATGTGGGCATTGCGGTTTACCTAGAGGCTTACCATACATAGCTACACATCAATTTAAACAGACGAAGTTTTTATTTATAGTGATGCCCACGCATTTGCTGTCTTGACAGCATCTTGGTATCCTAGGCAATCCAAAATAACAACCAACATAAGTATGTACCTACATCCTTTATAGTCTGTTACAGCTCCCAAACTTTTCTCAGGGAATGTTGCATAGTTGTAGGTAGGTATTATTATACTCCATTTTAAAATAAGATTAGACATTTAAATAAACCTATTCAACCTATTTTGATTTCTATTGGCATTTTATAATTAAAGGAGTGCAGCTAGTTTATTTACAAAATGATAGCTAGATCTAGCTTTTCTGTTATCGACAAAGTATCTCATATTTCTGTATGAGTGGTCAAAAGAAACCTACCCTTTTCAAGGCAGCATGCTAAATATTTCAAGGTTTATTTGTAGTAGGGGGTGGCCCATGTAGTTTTGCTGCCCTGGGCCCCCCGACAGGCTTAGTCCGCCACTTGAGTTACTGCTTGAGGGGTGTGCAGCACACGTATCACACATAATACCCTCTAAACTGTCTACAGGTGAAATGTCACTAATAAAAGCATTTATTCACAGACAATAAGAATTAATTTGAACTTGCTTAAAATTAATTGATTTTCAACAACCAAGTGACACAGTCAGTATAATCTATTTGGATTTCCTTTTTGGCATGAAAGCAATTACTGCTGGAAGGCACATTTTAAAAAAGAGCATCGAAGATAGAGTTAAATAAAAAAAACAACGTACGTAACTTAAAAATTTTGGGTTATTAATAATTTATTAATTGCAAAGACGTAGATAATTTATGTTATAGCATAGCTTCTAACCTGCTGTCTCCCAACAAAATAAAACATTAATGAAGTAGAAAAGTATTTATTTGTATTAAAACCTATTTTGGAAGAAACATTTATAAAGCTTAATATTAACTCAAGGGGTCAAGCAGGTCACAAAATTTAAACAATTTGTTATCACAAATACACAAATGACATTAATAAATACACAAATAAGGAAAGACAATACTTGTTAGTCTATAGTTTCATTTAGCTTCACTCTGCTCCTTCCTTTGTTGTACCATTTCTCTTATGTTGTCTTCACTCTCTTTCAGATTTTTCTCTAAATACTGTTTATTGTTTTCTAATTCTGTTGTACGAGCTGTTAATTGAGACTCTCGGGTTTTGAGGTTGTTCTTGACTTCGTTTAGATTTGTGAGAAGAAACATTCTGCCAACGGATTCGTAAGTTTTAGTAGCAGATGGGAATGTACTGATCTCTCGCTGAGTAATATCTACATGTTGCATGACACGCTTCAGCACATCTATTTGAGAGTCTATGATCTGAATTTTTTCACTGGTTTCTACCATCTTCAGTTGCAATTCAATAAATGCTTTTTTCAACTCTAAATCCACTGGTTTAGCCATGTTTGATAAATGTAACTTCGAATCTGGTGGATCTCGCTTCTTCTTCAGTCCAATGGCGTAGTGAGGTTAGTCATCTGTCATTCATTGCTGTCAATTTTATGGCAAAACGACTATGGATTTAGAATGTTTTTTTTTAATCGAGGAAATTCAGTATTGTTTCAGCAGCTTTTCGAACGTGACCATTTTTTATTTTTATACGAGTATGCTTAGACTTAGACCAATGATGTTTTAAATTATTATAATAGCATTGGTCTTAGACTCTAAATTCTCTTATGGTTTAGTGTTTAATATTCTTGAAACACATATTTAAAACTTGCTTTGTTAGCAAAACTGTACTGAATCTTGCTATTTGTTTTATTTGCTTCAGCCTTAGAGCATTTAACCTAACAGGAGGTGCCATTGCTGAGCGTACCCCTCTGCCAAAGTCAATTGGCCTTACGACCATGCACTTGATGAACATGCCTTTGAGTATTTACAGGCTTCAGCAAATAAAACAAATATTAAGCAAGCCCATCATTTTTATCTAAGGTTCAGCACAGACAGAGGACCCTGAGGAGCAAACCAACCTGTTTTTAAACAAAATAACGGGTGAGCAAGAAATGATTGTGAGACAAGAGTCTGACAACATCGCATGATCACATGTGTCAGCAGTTCCCCAGAGTCCAGAGGCCATTTATTTGCCGCAATAGCCATTAGGCATCACGCACGCGATTTCTCTACAAACAACGTCTTGTCGTTGGGTATTGTCACTGGTGAATACATGGCTTAAATGGCTTTTTAGTTGAGTGTCTTTGTTTGGCAACATTATTTTTCTCTTGCTTGCAACCCTGCAGTTAAATTTGTGAAACCTTACTTTTTCAATCACTCAATCGCAATTGCAAATTAGTTACCTAATTTGAAACCTGTATTTCAGTTATTTAATCCGTTTAGTGCGATGGTAAGTAGTCATATTTATAAATTCATTCAATTATATATTTTTCCCAAGTTTCATGAAGAAAATAAACATCATAATGTTAGAAAGGTCAGACTTCAATCTAAGGGGCACTAATTTAATTTGTTTAATTTATTTGTTGCCTTTTTATTTACATGTTATTACATATTTATTAGGTCCTTCCTATTTAAGATTATCGTACCTTTTATCTATGTAAATCATCGAGTAACAAGACTCAGTACCTAATTAAAAATTGGTATTTGCTATCTTGAAATTGTTTGTTGATAAATTATGAACAGTCTTCTGTTTATGTAAGATTCCGATTATTGTAATCGTAAATAAGATGACTACATTGTGCGTTTAATATTGATGCACATCAGTCGGGAAATAATTGTAATTCTTGTAAATTTAGTGTACTATTTTATGTGTATATCCTTTTTTTATCACAGTAGGTACATGCCGCAGTAAGGCCATCATGCCGCGGGATATTCTGAGTGATAGTTTAGCTGTCCTGAGGATAGTTGAGGTATATTTTAACTATATCATTTTATTCCATCATGTTCCATGTTATTTCATAAGTATGTGATTTTTAAACAATATGACTGAAATCACAGCCCTGAGACTTCTTATTTCAGATAAATTATGTTATTTTACTGTGATTTTTGGTGATATTCCAAAATATGCATGTTGCATCTTACCATCACTAATTGTGATAAAAGTTATCCAATATGAATTGACATGTTTCCTTGCATGCCAAAGAATACTGAATAGCAATACCTACCTTGTTTCTTGAGAGTATAAATTTGTAACTTTTAAATATTTATCTGCATGCTCTTTAGCACTGTTTGAGATTGTACCAAAAAAGATCATTAACTTTACATAACTATTACATACTGGGTTTGATTCTCAGATTGGCTAAACCATTGTTGGCAAATAATCAGTAGCAGCTAATTGTGCATGTTCAATGACAATAGGGTGCTTTAATTTAATTTAGATTTCTCATTAAACAGTTACTGTCTATGCTTTCACTTTTGTAATCATATTGTTTTCTAAATACCTAGTTAAGAATGAAAGGAATCAGAAATCCGATAATCTAATATTATGTAAGCATAAATATACATTGTATTTGAGTAGCTATGGACTCTAATGACAATAACATACAACAAGCTCCATTAAACTTATGATGTCAATTTAGCATTTAAATATTATGATGGTACTTAGATTTATGTATCATGTCTATGTTCATCACTAATTACAATGTAAATAACATTTATGTTTGATATGCTGATAAACTTTTGATGGTTCCATTCTTAGTGATTATTAAGAAGCTTTGTATGATTAGGGTCCTGATTATTAATTTACTAACAGTACACATTAACATGCAGCATGTATTCTGACATTGTAGCATACAAAAATTGTTATCAAGGCCCTGCATACTGTGCTTGTCTAAGAATCATGGTTACTTTTGTATCAACACTGGCCTGACCATGTTTACAAACCAAACATTAGTTGCCATTTTAGACATCATTTAACCCATTTAACAACATAGCATTACTCCAGTAATACCCAAAGCGTTAGGCAGAGGTGCACCTGTAGTACACCCACATTTCGCCAGTTACGTTTAAGTCCCATGTAATTAGGTGCGAGCCTATTGCCATAAAAATCCAGACTCTGGGCTGCTACTGCTGTATCATATAAATTTTAAATTATTGATATTTCGTTTTAAAACTGAGATGTTAATTAACTCCTTAGACATCTAAGGATATTTCTGTTATCTTCTCAGTAAGCAAATGTTATATAAAATAAGGAACTTAGATAATCCCATTTTGACCATGATTCTTTGGCAATTATTGAATATTTACCAAGCATTGTTTGCATAGCCTCTGTACATTATGTCGGCTCCACAAATATTGCTAACAGAATTCAAAACCATTATCAAGTTAGGGAACTTGATTGCTAAGCACTTAATATTGACTTAAATTGTCCTTAAATTCAAGTCACAACTTTGATTCTTTGTCTTTAAGGAATAGCTATCATATAGCAAATTGACATAGTGTGTTAATCTGCTCAACAATCTAGTTCCCTGACTGTAGTAATTCAGAACATTTTTCTACTATAACAATGATGTTTCAGCATGAAGATGAAGAGAACTGGCCACTTGAATCAAAGCCATCATGTAAACAGAGTAATAAGAAATCCTCTACCATTCCCGTGAACAGCCAGAAGACAATAACTAAGGATGACTGTGCCTGTTATTACAACTATGGGTATGATTTTTAATTTAATTATTATTATTGAACATCTTGTGATCGGCTTGACAGATTTGTCGGAGTTTATTTACAGGAGAGAACTGTGCCTCCAGTGAGGTAAATTGAATTTGTTAGTGAACAAGGTCCCATATGTGTTGTATTTTGAGCCTTCTGTCATTTATTTGGTCTTTGTATGCTTTTGCTCTGTGTTCAACTTCCTTCTTAACTGTTTTCGTTTCTGTGTACTCATGCAATTCATTGGTTCTGATAAAAGAGATGCATTAGTTATCATTTTGAGTGCTTTATTCTGGAACCATTGTATAACCTCCACGTTAGAGTTTTTTAGCTGATCCCCATAATTCAATGCTATATGTCTTAACCAGCTTGATTTTATAGATGGGTATCTTATTTTCCATTGTGACGTGCGATCTTCTGGATATTAGTCAGTTTAGGTTTCCTGAGCTGTATATTTAAAACTCTTCGCGTTATTTTTGGATTATGAGTTTTCCATGTTTGCTTCCTATCAAGATACATGCCTAAGTATTTTGCTGAATCTTGGTGGGGGTAGAACGTCATTTCCAAGTTAAATTGGGGGGCAAGGGCCCTACTCCGAAGCGATAATCCGAAGTATCGGCCGAATGTTGCCCCCCCCCCAGTTGTCCTTTCTCAAGGTAAAAGTGACATGCACTGATTTGTTGGAGCTGGTCTTGATGCGCCACTATTCTATCCATTTGTTGACTTTTTTCAGGTGACTGTAGAGGTAAGGACGCTACACTGTGGTTTTCATGGTTGCAAACTGCAGCCGTGTCATCAGCGAATGTGGCAGATAGTATATTGTTCATATACATTATTGTATCTGCAGTCTACTTAAGATATAGAGTAGGGCCCAAAATGGAACCTTGCGGTATCCCAGATTTTTTATCTTGAAATGCAGAGTAGGTGTCATTGAATTTAACTCCTAAATATTCTATCTTCCAAAAACGTTAACTCGAAAGATTCTATCTTCCAAAGATGTTAAGAGCAGGTAGAAGTTATGTGGAAGTTGGTTCTTCGTTTTGAAAAGCAGGCCCGACTAACCTTATCGAATGCTTGTAGTACGTCGAGAAAGACAGCAGAGCAGCAGGTTTGTAAGAGAAGCTCTCTAGAAAAAGCAGTACGCTTTTTCTCGAGAGCTTGTCTTATAAACTTACAGAAATAAATTCATTATCACTTAATTTGGTTGACAACTCGGGGAACTTGTTCTATAATCGAATGGCCAATTCTGAAACCAAAATGATGTTGAGGGATGAGATCGTTTTCGTTAAGTATTCGTGTTATCCTTCGCATTATGATCTTTTCAAAATTTTCGTAATAGACTAATTGGTCTGCAAGAAGACATAAGATGCGGGGGTTTGCCAGGTTGCGGAATCATGATTATCTGATATAAAGCTTTGATGGGAGGTTGTGCAACTTGTGGGGCCACCTTACTACTTTCTACCGTCTTCCAGAGTGAATACTCGTTTTTAGCTTGGGTATTCAAGTTTGCTAATTTATTCTGTAGGGTTTCTTCTTTGATGTCTTTAAGGTACTGTTTTAGGTCAGCGGCTGCTTTATTAAACGCCCTTTTGTCTTGGGAATGTCGACTACAATGCCGCACTCTTCTGAGTCGTCTCTTTTCCAGGATATTTGTTTTTATATCCTTGGGTACGTTCCTATTACCTTGTTTTAAAGTTGTAACCGGTGCATTTTTCCTCGCGGCTGATTGTATTAGGGTTATTAAAGTTGTTGCATATTTTTTGATATCATCTTTTGTTTTGTCACCTTCAAGTTGAGGTTTTCTTCTACGTAGTCCCTGAACGCATCCCAATCGGATTTTTTGGTGTAGAGTTGCTCTTACACTGCTCTTTCAATTATGGTGATACTTATTGTGGCTATTACTGGTGTGTGGTCTGAACTGCTGTCTAGAGAAGTCTCCACACTTAAGTAATGGTTTGAAAATCTTTTATAGACAATGAAGTCTAGAAGATCTGGTGTTTTATTTGTATCTGTAGGCCAATACGAGGGTTCACTTGCACTTAGTGTAGTAGTAGTTCTATTCTCGGCCTCTGGGTAAAGTTAGGCGTAATCCCCAGTGAACGTTTTAGGCGTTCCAATCACCTCCACATATGAATCTATGTCCAAGGGTTTTGAAGTAATTTGTAAATGCTTTTTCCTTTATGGTGTGCTTTGGTGGACAGTATACAGCCGATTATGTTATATATCCTCGTTTATTTTGCACCATTATTGTAGTTGTATATTGGCTCTGTTTTATACTCCTGAAGAATCTCGTGCTTGGTATGTTTTTTTAATTACAGCAGTGCCTGCATGAGCTCTTCTGTCCGGGTAGGATATACACGGGACCGAATATATACTGTAATTTTTTAACGTTGTGTGTGATTTGGTATTAAGTGAGCCTCAGATAGAAGTTTGTCAATGTTTTCATGTTCCAATAATGTTTCTGGGTACCTCATATTTGTGTTTAATTAACCCGTTTGTGTTCGACGTCGCTACTTTTCCGAAAGTAGCAACTTCTTATCCCAATATATTTGGAGTCAGCACAGCATGTCTTCTTGTTCCATACTACTCTATTAGTCGTCATATTAGTAGTCATCCCCTTTCGAACCATATCATGTTTCACAAAGCTTTGGTATATCTTATTTATTCAATCGAATTTCTTATAAAATAAGACTACAGAGGTGGCCTACTTTTGTAAGGGCAGTAATATCTTTGAACCATCTCTTTAAATAGAGTTTAAACTAATTTTGATTGACCATTAAGGTTAATTAAATTAAAGCATAATTGTGATAAATGAAAGGAAAAACTTTTTTATATCTACACATTTCCTTGCCTCATAATGTAAATAATAGGGTTAGATTATACATTTTTTTTATTCTTGGAAAGTAAGTAAGTTATTATACGAGGGCGGCACTGAAAATTTCGGGAATCAAGGAAGTGACACAACATTACTATTTAAAAATGTATTTATTGCTTTTCGAAGTATTCTCCGCGAAATTTGACACATTTTTCCATACGATGGAACCAATCATTGAAGCAACCATTCCATTCGGAAGTTGGGGTCTCCAAAATGGCCGTTTTGTAGGCGTCCACAGCTTCTTCAGGTGATGAAAATCTCTGTCCACGCAATTTATTCTTTATTTTAGGGAAAGTATAGAAATCATTAGGGCTTAGGTCGGGGCTGTACGGCGGATGGTCTAATAATTCTATGTTTTCTTGCTCTAAAAACTCTTTTGTTCTGTGCGCGGTGTGAGAACTCGCATTGTCGTGATGGAGGATGATGCGGCGGTTGCAGTTCTCTTTACGGAGTTCAGAAACGACCTGTGGCAAACAAATGCTAGCATACCATTCTGCATTAACCGTTCTTTGTCCCTCAAGAGGAATAGTCGTAACATGGCCGGTTTTGGAGACAAAGGTGGCCACCATTTTTTTTGCAACACTCCGTGAACGAACAATTTTTGTTGGCTTTAACTCATTTTCGAACACCCAAACTCGTGACTGGTTTTTTGTTTCGGGTTCGTACGCGTATATCCAGGATTCGTCACCTGATACAATGTTGTATACAGCATTTGAGGATCCTGCGTGGAATCTTTCGAGAGTTCTGACGCACCAAGTAACGCGAGCCGCTTTTTGCTCTTCACAGAGCGAATGCGGTATCCATCGGGAAAACAACTTTTTTACACCTAATTGTTCATGCAAGATTATTTGTATTTGACTCATGCCAATGTCTAAAGTTGCCTGAATTTCGCGGTATGTCACATGTCGATCTTCCTCAATCAGCTTACGCACAGCATCAACGTTTTCTTGGGTGACTGCAGTTTTTGGACGACCTTGACGGGGATCATCACTGAGCTTGACACGTCCACGTTGAAATTCAGCAAACCAGCGATAAATTGTGGTTTTGGATGGGGCTTCATCACCAAATGCAGAAATCATCCGGTCAACACACTGTTTTTGTGTTAAACCAGTTCGAAAGTCATAATAAATCATCGCTCTTGAATTTTCTCGAGTCAATTCCATTTTCTCAACGACTAAACAAGTTTGACAAAACCTTGTGACAAGACCGAGAATCTTTTTTTAAATAAATAAATGGTATTCGATTTTTAAAACCAAGGAGTTTTCAATTAAAAAGATTTTAATATGACAGGAACAGTGGAAATATTCCATTCCCGATACTTTTAGTGCAGCCCTCGTATTGTTTTATTCACAACACCCCTATAGAATGTTTATAAATAAGGGAGATATTGTTCTTTAACAAATGATTGATATATCATACAATACAAGAGGTCATTCAAGATCATATTATCTATTATGTTACTATAGTTCTCAATTTACTTATACAAATCTGCTGATGTTTTTAAAGAAAATGGTCTGTTTAATAATATTCGATTTTCATACATGTGAACTGTTACTTTCTAATTTATTATTTTTATACAGCTGTAATAATGCATATTGAATGCTCTATCACAAAACTAAACAAGTTTACTAAACTGGTTTAAAATTGTTATAGTACCTACTGCCAATGGACTGAAAGTTTTTGTCTATTTAGCCTTATATATTGTAGGTATTCATTATGTACTTTCCGGGATACTATGTTATCTAATACTGTCGTGTTTTATATTAGCTGTAACCACGACATAACCCACACATTTTGATCAAGAGTACTCTGAATCCAAGATATAACCTGACAAGTTATGCCTAATAAGATAATCCATATCCATTTTGCCATTATGGTGTGATTTAGTGGCCAACATTAAATATGCAAAATTTTTGCAAAAATATGATGGACTAATCAACAGTGTTTAAATTCTCATTTCTTAAAATTTCAAAAGTATTTGATTTTTACGCAGCCACGGCGAAAATGGAAATGGTAGGCAGCATGATCCTGTGTACCAGTACAAGACAAGCAGTCTGCCGCCTGCTTCGTCCATCAACCAGTCCTGGGATGAGATAGTTTGCTCAGCGCTGCGCATCACTCCTGAAGATATTGCTAATCAGCTGACTCTGCTAGACTTGCCTTGTTTTAAATCTATCAGACCAGAGGAATTGACTACTTGCGGATGGAACAAACTGAACAAGTTGACTGTGGCGCCCAACGTGGTAGCGTTTACTAAAAGATTTAACAGGGTCAGTAAATTAATGATGAGTTTGCTATTTATTTGCTAATATCTGCAGCACATTATACAATGCTATAGTACAAGTCCACGTAATTACCTTAAATAATGCTTAAATAAGTCATAGGGGCAGGTTACATTTGTCAATATTATCATGATCATGATCCTAATATCGCGATATTTCAAGACTTCCTATAATTCTGTGATATTATCACGATACTGCCTATTGCACCATCAATATTACCACGGTATCGTGATATTGTTGACAATGTAACATGCCCCATAGCATACAACAATGTCAGTGATCATTGTAGATAATAAAGATCACATTATGTGACCTCATCAGGGGTATTCTTACGCTGTTAAGAGGCTGCAAGTCGATGTAATTGATGATTATGATTTCCGCCACTGAATAGTTCACATCCTTTCGTCTTACGTCTAGTTAGATGAATAAGGATCGAGATTATAATTTGTGTGATCTGAGAATGTGTACCTACGCAACTGAGACAGCTCTCGCTCTTATCTCAGGTCTGTCCTGTTAAATAATCTAATAATAAGAGCGTCTGTTAGCAGTCTGTACTCAGTAGGCTGGTTATGCAGCAAGCATTATTTTATTACTTCGAGTTCACAAAGCGGTATTTATTCAGTATCAATGCTGTTACGCGGAATCAGTTGCGATAAAAAGCGCTACTTCATATGTTCATGACATTGAAACAATAATTATTAAGTTTACAATACAATATTAATGCATAAAATGTAACATTCTTTTTGTTCTCAGGTCAGTTTTTGGACAGTACAGGAAATACTCAATGGGCAATCGCCGAAAGCACGAGCAGAAATATTGGCGCATTTTATCAAAGTAGGAAAAAAGCTGCATGAACTGAATAATCTGCATTCTCTTTTTGCTGTTATCTCCGCGTTGCATAGTGCCAGCATATACAGGTGAAGAAATAATAAAATACATATAATAAAAATGTAGACGCCAGTCTAACATGTGACTCACATTGGTGCAACGCTGTTTGAGACATCAAAAACCTTGTTATTTGTTATTAATTCGATAAATGTGCTATCAATGCACATTCTAGTGAATGAATATCTATTTAATGATTGATATATTATCTCATTTACAGGCTGACAAAAACATGGGCGTGCTTATCTAAAAAGGATAAACAACAGTTCGATAAACTCGCGGAACTGTTTGGTGAGAAGGACAACTGGACTGCATTGAGGGAATATTTAAGATGTATTCCTTTGCCATGTATTCCCTATCTTGGTGAGTATTGTATGGATTGCGCTAATTCACATGGATAATTGTAAAAAAAAAAAACATTATTCCCGGAAAACAGTAGGCTACCTCACCACCCCCTTTTTATTCAAATACAGATTTGTTTACGTAGGCTTATCAGTATTTGCAACAAAAAGTTATTTACCAAATGATCCGGGGAATACCCGTGACTTTATTGAAAAGTTCATTGGCTGGACTATTTAAGCGTCGTTTATATTGAGACGATGTTCCATTATGATGTCCCTAAAATTACGTATTTTAAGCCGTTAATAACGGACCTCCCTTGAGTCCCGGTTTTCCCCAAAGAGTCATCGAAGCAACCAATAGGGCATTGTATTATGGTGAAGCTAAGCTGAGAGGTATCAAAATTATTCGGTTCGAGAAATATCTTCTCTTTGCTTTGACTTTGTTGGAAACTAGGCATTATCGTGTCTCAGCTCAATCGTCAAGGCGATAAGGGTACAACCAGGCCGCGATCTATAGATAACATCGTAATTGGTGGCATATTTTAAAAGTCAAAGTCAAATTATTAATTTCAAATAGGGCACGTAGGAGGCACTTTTGAACATCAAAATTTACAAAAAAAACAGAATTGGTACTAGTTGCCACCTCCAAAAGGTAGTTTCGTATGGAGAAGAATGGGCAAGAAACTCCACCGTTACTCTTTTAAGAATGTTTTACAATATTTTGTTTAAGTACACTAATTATAACTATATTTGAAGACGATGCACCTAGAATGAAATTACTATATCACAATAGGTATAAAGAATTAAATCGGAAGCGATGCCAGATAATTTAATTATGAGATAGATACATGGTGCTCACATATTTACAAACATCGTAAAGGTATAAAAGTTTTCCTAAAAATTGTAAAATAATAAGTGAGTGTGTGAGTTAAGGTAACCACAGAATGTAAAATCAATGTCATACAAATAATAAATTATACAATTACAATAGCAACCAGTTTGATTTTGTCTAGTTTGACACCGTTATGGTATGATGTGACGGTCAGGTTTCTTACACAAATCTAGGCGTTTAAGAAAATTAATTTTAACTTTATCTCGAAGTTTGCGTGACTTTTTCACTTAGTAAGATAATAAAGCATCATATCGGCATTATATGCATCAGTTTTATATCACACTAGCTTTTGTCTGCGGCTGCGCCCGCGTGTTTGTTGGAAATTGTCCTACGGGAACATACCACGCCTTCTTCCCATGGGGGTAGGCAGAAACTATAGAACGCCACCTGCTACGCTCCTTACATACTCCTTTTGCTGCGCCTACGTTCATAAATCTTGGTTATACACGCACGCCGGTTGTGAGTACTACGCACCTGACCTTTCTGAAGACCATCATCAATAAGATCACTATATGTCCTCCTAGGACGTCCCCTGCCGGCGTTTCCACTCACCTCTGCTGTATCAATACCTTTTGCTAGTCGCCTTACACTCATCCTCTCAACATGACCAAACCATCTAAGCATATATATATATATACAGGGTGGAAACTTTCAGCGGGGCAGTAAGGGGAAGTACCTTATCCGTTGCAGCTACGCGAAAATGATGTTAAGAGACTATCCATAATTTTTTATGGAATTTTGATCCCTATTCACAGATTTGAAAAAAATGTACAATTAGCAGGAAAATGGGCAGAAAAATATTAAAAACTGTAAGTGCTAAGCCGTAGCAGCCACGAGCATAAATATACTTGCAGGACAGATCGGCAATAATATCTAATTTCATGATTCATTTATTAATATCTGTTCTCAAGAAGACAGCAAACATGTATGATCATCTGTGGAAGGCATATTTGTGCTGAACAAGTAGCAGCACAAATATGTGACTTCGTAAAGACACTAAAACTATCTGACGAGACAAGTGACTCTAAAATATAAAATCGGCTTCAAAAGACTTGTCACGTCTCAGAATGCATAAATGGTAGAGTGGTGGTTGTAACGCACGGTAACACACTGGAAATAGGTAATAATATACGGGTAATATTGTTAAGATTAGTTCACACGAGACAAGACAATGGAATTTAAATAAAATACGAATAAAGACCAATTTATGTATTAAACCCAAAAACTTCATTAACAATTATCGCTGGAAAAAAACATGCTATGTAAAGCATAATGTGGGTCGGCCTTCCGCTAGGTGGATCGACGACCATATAAAAGTTGCGGATAAGCGTTGCATGCAGCTGGCTCAGGACAGCGTGTTTTAGGAAAAAACTTGGGGAGGCCTTTGTCCAGCAGTGTACGTCTCAGGCTGTTGATGATGAAAATATTGCAATGTGCACTAAGCTTTACACTTTTCACGTGTGTTACATAACACAAAATTCGTAACATACATGAATAAAATAACCTAAAAGTCGTGTAGCATATTTAAATGCAATGCAAAGTAGTGAGGAATTACATTATTTAATAATATACATATCCCCCTTAATTATCCATACCCGTAATAGTAAATGTTATTATTTACCATGCAAAATTGCTTCTGAGAAGTCACAAAAATCCAATTACGAAAAATAAAACACTGGCCACTGCCTTTTCCATAAAAACCAAGTTGTCTGATAGAACACTGATATTTCATACTGAAAGTGGTAATGTTCCCTTCACAAAAAAAAAACATTATTATTGTTTTTGAAACCATAGTTTTATAATTTTTTGCATGATTATATCTACTATTGGGATAGTAGTTTCATTCCCCTACATTTTACATATTACTAAGAAGTCACGATAAACAGTACATATAAGATGAAATAAAAAAAATACGAATTCTATTAGGGGTGTAAGTAAGCTATTTGTTGTACCGGTTTGTTTTTGGTTAAATTCAAATAAATTAACAATATAAATGGCCTGACATTAACAAGTGAATAATATCCAACACCGGAAACAAATAGATTTATTTATGCAGAAATTTGGAAATATTATTTTTTTACTCAAAAATTCGGCTCACGAAAAATACGGATGAAGTACATTTTTTGTGAGCCTCACCCAAATATCGGACGTATCTTATGTTTTAAATAGTTTTGTAATATCTCAAATCACTTTGGCAGCATACAATCCTCACAGTATAATATTTCACGTTTTCTTCTATGTCGCAATCACTGCCGCTCATAATGCAAAAATATGTGACATCCCACTGAAAGCATAAATATCTGACAGTAATGTTTCAAAGTAGAAACAATTTTAAGATTACCAAAGTGCCATTTTCTAGTTTACCTATATTTGTGTACTAATCATATTTATATGTTCTACAGGTATATTCTTGACGGATCTTGTGTACATCGACATCGCACATCCCCCGGATTCGCCGCACCGCGTTGCAAAGATGGCAGTTGTTTTGAAAGCACTCGAAAAGTACCAAACGTCGGAGTATGACATCGCTCCTTTGCCCCACGTCTCGAACTATCTGAACAGCGTACGTTATATTGAAGAACTACAGAAATTCCTCGAAGATGATCAGTATAAGTAAGTACTTATTATAATATAATTATAATTTGCGTTTATCGAACCTCTCCTGGTGATTTAATTCGTTTCGAATCGGTAATGAAGGATTCACTCAATAGGTTAAAATCAATTAATAACAGTATAATTTTATGTGGAGATTTTAATATTAACATTTTAGATGTTACTCCATTAAGTATTAGACTTCTTAATCTGTTTAGGTCTTATAATTTAATTAACTTGTTTTTTCAACCTACTAGGATCACGACATCTTCGTCACCTTGTCTTCTGTCGTCAAATATTTAGTGCCATAAATAAATTTGTGATAAGTGACTTAACGTCTAACACTATGGGTAACACTGTGATTTGTTAGCTAGCTTCCCCAGTAACAAGTTTAAAAATAATATAGCTCATAGAATTAAACCATCAATAGTAGAACACGAGAATCCTAATGTAATCTATGGAGCCCTTTTTGATGTTGTGCCAAAAGACAGCAATTACTTTCAAGACCAAAACCATTAACAATCATTTCACCTCCGTTGAGATATATGGTTTGAAAAAATATAGGTTAGACACTCCTTTCCTAGAGTATGTCACAAATTATTCAAGATTATTTAAAAAGATTAATGTTTTATCAAAAATCTATAATTTGAAGCAATAGTATTAAACTTAACTTAACTTGTGAGTATGGTCGACAACAAATTAGTAAATAAATTGGCTGACGTAGCTGAGGCATTCAATGGGTTTTTTGCCAACATATCCTTAATTACTACGACTCGCTCCTTGAATTCGTCCCCGTCTAAAGGTGGCCACACACAAACATGACAAGCCTCCATGAACAATAATTTTGTCCAAAAAAAAGCAACTGACTTCCAAAAAAACGCAAAAATGAAAATACAAACCCAAAAGACACCGACTTCCGAAATTAACGTTATTTTTCACTTTGTAGTGAAATATAATATATATATATATATGATAAATTCATCCCAACTACGGAACCATTGTGCGTGGTCCGACACGCACTTGGCCGGTTATTTTTTACTTTTTCTTTTTCAACTTCACACTTTTTTTGTCTCATCCTCTTCATTCTTCAGCATCACGTGTTAAAATAGTAATTAAGAGCACCTGCGATTTAAAAATAACCGCGAAAAATACTGTGTTTATGTCCTACGACATTTTCCCATGCGAATGTTTTGTGCTTGTTTGTTATTTCATACTTATTTGTTTAAGAGATTAACTGACACTAGAGATTCTGTTACTTAGTGTCTCGTTTAATGCATTATGTTATAGCCCCTAAAATAATAAATTGCAGGGCAGGTGATGTGCAGGGCCAAGGGAAGAGACAATGCTTGGCAAAGTTTTGTGCGATTTTGTATAATATTGACCTGCTAAAACTCTTTAACAGGTCAATATTATACACTCGTATGGCAAACCCCCTGAGCTTTACATCTGTACTCGTCTGCTTCAATATAAAACTTATTAGAGTAAAAACGGTACACAACGTTTATTTTTATTAAAGTACTTTGTCAAATCTAACAATATATTTTATTTCAGGCTATCGCTAAAATTGGAGCCTCCATCACCCGTGGGCAGTTGCGCTGGTTCCAAGGAGTCCGTGAAGGAAGTGATGACATCAGGAGCGTCGAACACGGCCAACGTATCACCATCCCACAAGCTAGGATCCGGCTCGCTTCGCCTGCAGGGATCCTGTCACCAGGGCAAGTTCATCCCGACACATCGGAAGTGCCGATCCCTCGGTTCCAAGTACGTTTAAGCTACTTGAATAAAGCAATTTTGTGTCTAATATTTCATATTTCCGATTAACACTCATTGCTACCTTGTAGAGTCCTGTTTTAACTTGGATATGCTGAAAAATTAATTTCTAATTCAATGTTTTTCGAATCAGCAAACATAAACATTATATTCGGTATTGGGTAAAATAGTATTTTTGGTTTCTAAATTATGATTTATATTTTAGCTTTTTATATAATTCCAAAATAATTTTAATAACATATATTATTTGTCTGGGCAATTGCCTCAATCTTTTGTTTGTTAGTCGTAATCATACATCATCTTCATTCTTAAATCTAACGTAAAAAGTCCAGTAAAATAAAAGCTATTTAATTGTAGAACCATCAAACATGTTGTTTTCATTAGGTTGGTAAATCGCTAGCCTGTTCCCATCATCATGCTGGTTTTACTTTACTAACATTTAATATGTTAAGCTTAAAAATAATTATATTATTAATATTTTCTAAATTTTCGCCAAAAGTCGACGGCTTCTTTAGTGTTTATTAAGCCAACCTTTTCAGTACGTGGAAAGAGATGACCTCTTCAGTTTTATATCTCCCTAACTTGTATATTCCGATATCTAAAGTAGTGCTTTTGGGTATTTCTTATTTTTATACCTTGTTTCGATTGCAAAGAGTTTCTTCAGAACAGAAGGTATAGCTGGCAGCATAAACTCCGTTGTGTCATACTTCAGCCAAACAATTTTACTGTTGTTACAACTATTCTAAACCTCATGTTACAACAACAACAAAAGAATTTGATAGAGATGTTGCAATTATCAAGAATATGCTCTCGCGTTTGTAAATAAGCTTTCATAAATTTTAATTGATTATTATAATTAAATGTTTAATCTGTAATTACACTAATTACCATACATATCTTTGGTGTAAGCAGCTAAGGATCAAAGAAACGATGGAAGCAAAACCTATTTAGATAATTTTTCAGTTATGGTCCAGCGAAATTACCGATTTATTTATTTATTTCCTTTGGAAGACTTACGAGTAAACAAAACAGACTAACACATTAAAAATGGAATTAGAAGTATTCACATATAATTAACCGAATAATAATATACCAAATCTGTGAACAACACAGTAATGCCAACAAAAACAATAAGCCGCCAAAGTCAACACTATACATATTAATACTAAATGCATACAAAAATACAATATAGGTGGTAAAACTAAGCTATTCTGTCTAATGTAAATTTATTACAGTTAGTTCTTTTCCTTGTCTTGCTTTAGCGATGATAAGACTTTGATGAATTGTTCACGGCCTCGTAGCTTCAGCGGTGGCAAATGCGACTTCTGAACTGAGAAATCCTGAGTCCGGTCCCCGGGTCAGCCAGTGTCATTGGATTTTCAATTAAAAAAATACCTTTAGCAAACACCGGGGGTGTTTGGATTAGTTCCCTATTAATGACAATACGCTCTCTCCCAATAACATGTGAATAAAGCATTACTTGGCGAAATGTGGATGTATGTACCTACTATTCATCTCTGCCTAATCTTTCTGAGAATACAGGCGTGTTTTATGTTGCTCGGTTCCTAACTCAATGGATACAGACTAGCATCCCTAATAGCAATAATACAATCTCCCAGTGAGCCAGGTTAGGCGTAGCTAGCTCGCTATTAATTCGGCGTTCTACGTTACCGCTCACTCTAGGATCAATACAACGAACAGACACGTGAACTATTCAATATAGACTTCAAATCAATCCACTCATTGATTAAAATAATATGTAAATTTGTTTGCTTTTCTTGTTAAATGTTAGTTTTGTAGTATTTTCGTAGTTTATTTCGTAATTTTTGATGATGGATTGCAATATATTGTTTTTTTGTGTTACAATTAATTGCAACAGTTAAATACAAATAAGGGCCCGGATTTATATGGTGTTAATAGAGATATTTAGCTCCAGTTATTTTAAGTTGATATTGCATCTACATCAATAGTAACAAAAATCCAAAAAAATCTCAAAAATCTAGATAATTATTTAGAGATCCGGGGTCTATTTGTAGATAATGCTACAAAAAGCTCGAATATGGATATAATAATTATACCAGCATTGCCTCGTTTGACTCTCTCATTGGTTTAGTAGTCGCACGCGCCACTGCTAACCATGCTGGTTTCAATTCCCAGATCTGGCGAAGTGTTTTTGGGTTTTTCCATCAGTAATTTCTCAGTAGCAGCCCGGAGTCTAGATTTGTGCCCAGTTGATGACAATAAGCTCGAACCCTGTTGGGACTTAACCATTACTGGCGAAATGTGGGTGTACCATAAACTCAGCCTAATCCTTCCAGAAAACAGGCGTGATATTAAGTATGTATACCAATATTATTGTTTTGACTAAATACATATTGTAGCATTTGATTTGGCTAAGTCAACAGTGAATCACCGTGATAGACATAACGGATGTATACATAATATCTGGAGACGTGACATCCTGTCGCCAATCAGTAGTATTGTGATTATGAACCGCTGCAATGGAGGATGATTGCTAAATTACTGCGGTACAAGTAACGAAGATCAGCAAAGCGATGCTGTAGGCTAGGTTTTAAACGACTCTGGTTAGGGCTAAGTCGGTCTATCAGCCTGAACCCCATTTCCGTATCACTCTTCAAAACCCTTCATTGTGATGGAAAGTGAGTTTCAATCACAATGAAGGGTTTTGAAGAAAATTCCTAAAACATTGATTTATACGTTTGAGAAATTCGTTTGGACGACAAAGTTATCATTAAAAAAAAAAATTGATACATTGGCATTGCAACTGTGTTACGTAATCACCTCGCTGGACTGTTATGTTTTTCTCCCGTTCAGAAACATCCCTCACCAGAGCGAGAGATAATCAAATCTTATTTTACTTTATGAAGTATTTTTTTTTATAATTGTGAATGGCGTGAGTCATTGTTTTATTATTGTTTTGTTTTTCTCTCTCAGTTAGTTTTTTATCTTGGTCTGGCAGTTAGAGTGATTTATGCTGTCTACCCAAATTTCCTTTCTTTGGTATTGTTCGTCGAATCGTTGAGCTCCTTAAGTTCTGAGTTGAGCGGCACGATTACTGACAAATGCGTGCACTGACTGGATAGAACCACTCAATCTGTGTGGTTCTTTCCTCAAAAGGCCTTTTCAGACACCAATCTACATGGTCTTCACACGATCTGACCAAGATTATGTCTGGACATTAAAAGAGACTGTGACCTCTGAGTTTATTTCGGCCTTTCTTCTCTGAGTAGTCAGATACGAAGAGCCGACCTCATCTAGTTTTTAAAATATGATGGACGTGTAAAAGTGTTTGTACAAATACAAACCCACTTACAGAAATAAATCATTTATCTTTTATCAGTGAAAATATAATAAATAGAGGACTATTGTGTAGAATTGTAACAAAACACATATTATATTTATAAGAAATTTAATATTTATAAGAAATATCCGGAGGTGGAGAACTAGTCCATAAATCTCACATTTTTAAGTCTGTCTGTGATTTTGTAAAGGTAATAACGACAGGTGCACTATTCCCATAGTGTGCTGTAGAAACTCCCGTTCTTGGCAATTCGAAAATAGTTATTTCCTCGTTCTTTTTTTAGCCTTCTTGTCAGTCATGACGTCATCTGCCGACATTTTGTTTTTACCTACTCGAGTTTGTTTTCATATGTTTTGCACGTGTTTCTGTAACATATTTTTTTTTTTCTTTTTTTTTTTGACCGATCGTATACGGTGGGGTGGTGTAGTGTTTAATTCAATCAATATTAAAAGTGAAATAATAAATCATCATCTGCCTCGCCTTTCCCTAACTATCCCGGTTAGACTGGAATGCGACCCCAACGGGTCGGCTTCCAGTCTAACCGGGTGCAGTTAAATACCAGTATTTTACATGGAGCGACTGCCTATCCGACCTCCACAACCCATTTACTGGGTAACACGATACCCCTTGGTAAGACTGATTGTCAGACTTTCGGGCTTCTGACGACCCGTAACAACTGTCAAAGATCTACTGACAGCCGGGACCAACGACTTAACGTGCTTTCCGAGGCACGGAGGAGTTTTTGGTATGTAAAGATGGTCACCTATCCACAGACCAACCATGGCAAGCGTAGCTTAACCTGATCGATCGACCCGTACGGCTGTTATTACTTTGCCACAAGCCCAAAAAGGTCAAAAAAGTGAAATAATAAATCCTCGCTGCAATTTAATTTGTGGCCCAATAAAGTTGTTCAGAAATCGAATCATGCTACATTTTGTTCAATCGTCAATCGAGTTACAAATCAATGAAATCACGTCGGAACTAGGCTACATGAGTGGACGTATCTGAAATGGGACAGTTTCACTCGTATATATATATTATACAGACTGTATTAATGTCATGTCGGAGGCACATTTGGCTTTCGAGTAATTACACGGCTATCACGTCATCCAATTTGGAAGTAGTGTTGCATTTTGATTCGATTACGATTCAATATTAGGGAAGATTTTGTAGGCTTATTTATAAGAAACATCACGCCTGTAATCCCCGAAGGGTTAGGCAGAGGTGTACCTAGTACACCCACGTTTCGCCAGTTGGTATTTATTTTAACTTTTCCCAAATATTTATATACCAATCATAAATCCATATTCGGGCGTTTGTAGCAATTATAATACCGAAATATAATGTGTTAACTTTATAAATCTATTAATTTTTCAGTACCTTATTTTATTTTCTTAATATTTATCTAACTTTACTACCTCCCTCACTTTCCACTCATTATTTTTGATTTTGATATTTTGGAACAAATATCCCGGATCACATTGGCACAAAATTATGTAATAAATACAAAATTTAAGGCGTTTTGATATTATAACCCTAAGACATAATCATGTTTTATTTATGAAGTAAAATTATAATTATGTATCTACAGTGTATTTTTCCTCTTGCGATTGGCACCTAGGTTTCGTAGCGCGAGCTTGCCAAGAAATTTTCACAAGGTCAATTTTGGTATTGGGTGAGTCTTTCCCTAGTTATGGACACGGAGGCTTGCGTTGTATGTTATGTAGACAACGATTGTATAATAATATGATATGTATATTTTATTCAAATGATTGTAGAAATAATAAAAAGTAATTTTAAGCATGTTTTCTTTACGTACTTTCTTGTGTGTTGCCTGGCACAAAGTTCGAAACTTGACAGAACATTAGACGTATCGTGTTGCATTGTAATTAATATTAATTCATTAATTACATTACACGTCGGTAATATTTCTTATTTATTTTATTTTTTACTTATTATATTGAACTTAATATATGTTCAAATGAGTAACCTGCTGACTCTTTTTAATTTAGTGCTTAATAAAGTGATAGCCAACGCCTAAAAGTATAAAAAGTTCGTGTCGCGACAAAATAGGCCCAGGCCCGCAGACCGGACTTCAAAACATTCCAACAACAAGCATAATTACTATAGTATAGAACGCAGAGCCTAATAGCAGATTGATTACGACCCACTTGGGTGCTCTTTATATTGACGTTAACATATTTCATGTCCTTAGTATTGTTCCTATCACTAAACACAAATACTTCATACTAAGAACGCTGTTTGTTCAAGTTGTGATATTTTCCTTGAAATTCTCCATCAACGTTTCACATTCATACGTGTCGTCTTGTTATTTCGATCTTTGTGTCTAGCATTTTCATAAGAAGGCATCTTGGAACACTACTTTGTTAATTGGTTTGCAAATGGATGAATTGAATAAACAAAATAACAACACAACTTTCCTGAATTTATTTTCATAGTAACCAGAAACCAAGGTCGGATAACCCCTTTTTATTAAATAACATTTTTTAACTTCAATGTGCCTTCTTTATTTTAACAAAGGCTTCTTCGAAAAGTTTTATATCAATTTGCGCTTCAATGTATAGTGCAGTTAGTTGATAACGTAACCAATTAGTTAGAAGGGAGGAACTATTTTGATGATCCACTTCCTGTTGATAGGTTTTTTTATCAAACATGACAACGAATGCACTTAGTACTTGTTTGGCGTAAGTTTGATAAACTATTATATTATTATCCTTTATCATAGATAAAAATCAAACTTTGTAAACAATTTAGGTGACTTTTAAAAATCACTTGAGTTTTTGATACTGACGAAAAACAAATATTCAGGCACTGCACATAATCAAATGCAGATTGTCTACGGGAGGAAACTATGTACATATTTGCACACCTACATGATTGCATAACTGTCCATTGGTTTACTCAGTAGTCGTGTTCCAATCTACTGTTATCGAATAATATCACCGAATTTCGAATAAATGAATTGAGTTCATATATTTCATTTTATTGTTAAAATATAATATAACAAACTACATAAAAAACATAATAGATGATATAACAGTTTTTACATAATAGATGTTTTGTGAATTCTTTTTTTAATAAAAAAGGCTCCATTAAAAAAAGTCATGCTCATTTAGCGGATTCGTGTTACGTAATAAAAATGTAATTCTTAATGAAAACATTAAATAGAATATAATATGTAGCGTCAAAATAGAATCGACTTTCCTATATAAAATGTAGTAAGACTAAACTTAATGGACTATCTTCTCGCCCTAATTCCTCTCAGTGAAAATGGCACCGAAGAGTCGGTGGACAGGAAACACAATAATTTGGACACGGTCTCGTTCGTTTTCCATGTGATTCCTACGTTTTTATAGGAGGTCAGACATAGTCAGTTATAATAATAAAGAATGTGTAATACACTCCCGGACACCTGAATCGACCTACCCTGCATATTTTTTTGTAAAGGTCTGTATCTTTTTAAATAATGGTAGCAAAAAGAATAAAAAAGTGGTTTTGAAGCCGGTCACTCACTACCATTTCCTTTTGTGATTGTTCCAAATTTGAAATCGGAATACAAAAAAAATACTGTTTATTACAATAATGTGTCTTTGAAAACATGTATATTTAGTAACTTTTGTTACCTCCAAGAGCATTTACGACGGCCGTCGTGCCGTTCGGCATGGAATTAATTAATGCCACTATGACGTGCTGTGGAATGTTCTCCCATGTTCCCAAGATGTCATCATTTCAGGTCCTGCATAGTTTCTGGAGGAGGAATGAGCTGAAGAGGCGTATTCGAACTAACCTACCAGAGAGGTTAGTTCGAACACGCCTCTTTAGCTCATCCCATAAGTGCTCTAATGGGATCATATCTGAGCTTCTTGCTGGCCATTCCATTACTGAAACACGTACGTCATGTAGGTATTCTCGAACAATTCTTGCAGTGTGCACCCTTGCTTTATCATGCATAAAAATGAAATCCTGACTCACAAACTCAGCATATGGCATCATATGAGCCTGTAGGTATTGAGGAATGTAACGGTCTCTATTTACTGGGCCCGCCATAACTTCAAGGTCTGTTTTTCCTTCAGTGGAAATTCCGCCCCAGACTGTCCATGACCCACCGCCATAACTCACCTTCTGGTCAATGCAAAATTGCTGAAAACGGTCTCCCTGTTTTCGGTAGACTTTCTTACGTCCATCATTGCCATACAGCATAATCTTGGTTTCGTCCGTAAAAAGAACCTGACTTCATTGACGTTGAGTCCAATGCAAATGTCCGCGTGCAAACTAGTCGCGCCATTCTGTGAGCTGGACGTTTCAGGTCATGCTCTTGGAGTCTCCTAACAGTTCGAGCGCAAACGTGACGTCTATGAAAATCTCGAAGCTGTTCTTGGACCTGTACTGAGGTCAGGTGACGATTACGCAGGCTGTTGGTAAAGATAAACCGATCTTGTCGTGCTGTAGTGACCCGGTTTCGTAGTCCTCCTGAACGGCACACGATGCCGCCAGTCTCCAGGTACCGATGGTAAATAGTTTGAACGGCTGAACGACTCACATGCAGTTGTGCACTTACGTTTCGCTGACTAAGCCCAGACTGAAGAAGTGTCACGGCTTGCGCGGCTACTTCAGGTGCAGCATCCATAGTTTGAACGCCAGAGTGGATAAAACAATAAGGAAAAACAATTTCGATACTCTTTTTATTCAAAACAAAACAATTTACGAAATAACTATTGACGTAGCGATGTTCTAATCAAAGCTTTTTGCTTCTTTAGGAGCGACTAAACTCCAATTTTCTTCTCTTTTTCAAATTGGTGAATTCAAATATGGAACAATGATGATACCGAAATGATGGGCCAGTCAGCTTCAAATCGGCATAAAAACTTTTTCTCTGACTAATAATTATTTTGATGTTTAGGCCTATATACATAAAAATGCACGGTGCAGTGGCTCGATTTAGGAGTCCGAGTAGAGTGTTTAACTGAAAGTAGCGGTAATGGTGTACAGTCTGCATAACAAGACATAAGTTTTGTGTTTGTACGTAAACGCGTATTGTATCAACAGTTTGTACAGGATTACGAGTTTGCGACATGTAAGGCCGTATCCTAACCAAAGCGATCGTTGCGCGACCACGCCATTGTCACGTCTATTTTGTTCCTCGTGTCCTAACCAGTCATTCAAACGCGTCTTCGCGCTGACGACGCCTTCCGGATTTCCGACCAAAATTGACACGTGTCGCATTTCAGTTGATTCGGCGTCTACAAACACAAACGCAAAGCTCAGTCTCTCAATTACTCTCGTTGTGCGGGCTGTTTGTACCAACTTTTAGTTTAAATACAATTTTAAAGATGATTATGTCTATTGGACGCCGGCGAATACAATTATGTAATTATTTTTAAGCTTGCATGTCATTGCTATTCTGTATTTAACATTTCCATTTCCACTGTGTCTACTTTGTGTTCGTCGTTGTTAATCAATGTTGTGATGTTTTTGATTGCGCTTACTGAATTTGCGATGCTTCGTGTTCAGACTAATCGTTTTCCCGGCACTACGTAGTACACTTACGGCCAGTTTCACCATTTCCATGATAGCAGATAATTCTGTTACATTTTTGAATTGATCCGGATAGTGTCTATCGGACATTGTGAAGCAGGTCCTTAGCTTGCATTTAATTAAATTGTTTCTAGCAGTAATTAAGCGATAGGAAGCTATGCATCTCCCTTAATTGTGAAGATATAAACTGCTATGAATTGATTTTATGCGAGTAATATTAGATATTTATTCTATCTTATTAGGTTATTTCTGGTTTTATAACATATACCATTTATTTGACAAAGATACGTGCTGCAGATAATTGTTTGCTCCTTTTTAGCCAGAGTTTCAAGCCAAGTAATAGTATCTAGTGTACAACCCTGTATAATTTAATAATTCGTTTCGGCATAAAAATATATTACCTATCACTGTCAAAATCTTTTCAAGAGTCATAATATCAGATAAATTTACAATGACTTTAAGGGGCAACAACAGACGACAGACTTTTGTATGGTCGGGTGGGTCTGCAGCACAATGATTACAAATATATTTCGAGCCGTAGGTACTTACAGACGTGCGCTCATGTGTGTTACATGATTATTATTATGTCAAAATGCATTGGAAAGTCTGTCCTTTGCGTAAGGCTTAACGCGGGTTGATAAAAGAGCTTTCTATTATTGTAAGAGGAAATTGCGGTCGGCGCTACTTACATATTCCTGTATTTTCTCCTTAGATTCTGGCAATGGGTACCTAACCTAGAGCAACAAGTTTTAACAAACAATAGATATCCGGCATGTCACTATACATTTTTTTTTCATCTTAATTCTTAGGTACCCACCTAAGAATACCCACCACAGCGCCTTCAATAAAAGTTCACAATACATACTAATTTCGCAATAATTTTAAACAGCAAAATGTACCAGCAGATGTGGTGACTTTTTCGCACAGTAACAAGGGACGCGCAATGCATTTTTGAAAAACGCGTCGCGTCGCCGCGTTTCCTCTTGAAATAACAATGCTTGAAAATAATTTGCATAAAACTATGCTTTTTATCTTTGAGCCCTTAGTTAGTGCTTGCATTTTATGAGCATGAATGAAGTTCACGCTTACCTTTCAGCATATTTGGAAAAAGTCATACAGACGATAAAATGGAAAATAAGACACCAGCGGGATCAGTAAACTTGCTCGATGATACGTTGCTGGAGTCACCCAGTTCCGTATCCGGCGGAAAAATGTCTCAGTCGCTGCCTCACAGGTAAGAATAATAATATGTTTTATTACAACTGCGCAGTAATGTTATCATTAATCACTGCAAAACCGATCAAAAAGGACGTATTTTTTGCTTAGAACCAAAACAGTGCAGTAATGTTATATGAAATCTCATTGTTGCACAGTGTTTCATTAAAGCACTGTTTTTAGGGTTCCGTACCAAAATGGTAAAAAGGAACCCTTATGGTGAGACTAAGCCTGTCTGTCTGTCACAGCTGGATATCTCAAGAACTACTAATGCTATCAACTTGAAATTTGGTATAGTTTTAGATGACGTTTACCCAACTATTTTGCAAACAAGAAAGAAATTTAAAAAAATATCTTTTTTGCAACAGGGCCTGAAAGGGGGTCTTAAAAATTCGAATCGAGTACTAGGGCATGTGGGGTATCATATGAAAGAGCGCTGTTTGCAGATTCTCAAACATTTTTAGGGTTCCGTACCTCAAAAGGAAAAAACGGAACCCTTATAGGATCACTTCGTTGCCCGTCTGTCTGTCTGTCTGTCTGTCAGCCTGTCAAGACCATTTTTCTCAGAAACGCGTAGAGGTATCAAGTTGAAATTAATATCAAATACGTAAGACTATGGTCCCTTGAAGCTCTAAAAAATCGAGCTTCCAAGTCAACGCAATAAAAAAATACGGTGATATAAGCGACATTATTGCGACATATTTCTATAATCGCAAATAAATCAAAACCTATAGGGTACTTCCTGTTGACCTAGAATCATGAAATTTGGCAAGAAGCAAGGTGTCACAACACAAGAGTAAAAGAAAAAGTCCGAAAATTGTAAATCTGTAGTTTTATCACATAAAAAAAAACATTTTTTACGATTACAAACTTAAATTTTCAGTTGGAAAATTAACCGTGGCGTATATCGATGTATGGGAGAACATGTTTTTCAACTACAATGTTAAGTTTGTTTTAGGGATAAATTCATCCTAACTACGGAACCCTTTATTGTGCGTGGTCCGACACGCACTTGGCCGGTTTTTTTTTAGGCATCATAGTTTTCGACTTTTGATGAAAAATGTAAAAAAAAAACCCACCCCCTTATCTCATCTCCGAAGTTTGCATAGAGAAAAATCTGAAATTATTCTATGTGATAACAGAATAATTTCATGTAACATGCACCGTTATTGTTTAAGAAAGCCGATAGTCCAGTTTAAACCAAAAAATACTATGAAATTAAGCTTGAGATTTTTTTTTTTAACAATTCTTGGTCGGTATTTTACGTTTATGTTTTATTTAGGTACAGTCAGCCTTAAAAAGATGACAAGTATTCATTTAAGTGTCTTAATTTTGTATAAATGTCTAGCCACGTAACATACTACATATATTATGTTGGGATCTTAATTGTAGCCACACATTGACACAGTATTATGGAACACAAATTATATAGAATCAAATGATTTCTGGTCGAATTATAATACATCTTTTTTATGATGGCTGTACCAAAATAGGACGCTACATCAAAATTTGTTAGAACTAGAAAATTGCGCGGTTATAAGAGTCGTCAGATTTAAAAACAACTATGGTCGAAGGTCAATATTGGAAGTACTTGAAGCAATAAGAACTTCAAAGCAGCGTTAATACCCATTTGCACAGTAGATCGCTGAGCAAGATAATGCAATATCTGTACTGTCTGGAACTGATAAAAGGAAAGGATATTACTCTCAAAGGATATTCTCATGAGCGACAACAATAGCTGGTATAAGCAAGTCTTACCTCTGTTTGAGAACAAGCCTTTGTCCTGTAGTCGTACAATAATACGGTATGATCTTACTGCTTTCGCCCTCATGGCTCGTAAAAGTTTTACACTGTCAGGTCAGTTATAAAGCTTAGCTTTTATGGATCCGAAATTATTTTTCGTTTTTTAATCTTTTTGATGCGTAACTTGTATAATAATAAGAACTGAACTAGGGCAGCGTAGATCTGCGCTGCCTTAGTTTTTATTCTAGTGCTATCGTGAAATACGGAATAATCTCGAATTTTTGATTTGATACAGAATGTGTTTGTTATAGTGATATATCGAAGGCAGACGTCATTCAGTGTGATTTCCAAGGCTTCGTACGGAGGAAGACAATTTTAAAAGATGGCAGGAAAATATCATTGTCGTCGTGGCAGCGGTACTGGCTGCAGCTTTCTGGCAATATTCTCGTGTTTTATACTTCAAAATCTTTCAAAGGGTAAGTGCTAATGTTAAGTGACTAATCTTTGACCAGATATTTACACATTTAATCTATTGATGACTTGATACATCTATTTCAATATAAATAACAAAAACAATTCGTCAAATTGAATTAATAAACATCAATTTCAAATGCATCCATTTTGACGTCAATTTGTGTCACTCACTACTGGCAACGTGTGTGATTAAACCTCGCAAACGAAATTCGAATTGAAATTCAACGGTATTGGAATTTCGTGTGGATAATTGACATCGACACTTGATGGAATTTTACCTTTACAATTTTATTGCTATTGAATAATATCGCCATATCGAGTGCCGTCACGACCAATAGTCATTCCATCCATTCAGGCAGTCATTTCATCCATTCAGCCAGTCATTTGGTAGTTTAACCTGGAAAGTTTTCCGGGAGTTTCAAAAATTGGACTTCGACCTCGTATCTTTGCCGCTCGCGCCGCCATAATGAAAAAATGGCGCCCAAACTCATTTTATGACAATATCTCGTTTCCGGCTCATTTTACGATGAAAATTGATTTTTAAGTTTCTTATACAATATCCTATAATTTATGACTAAACTTTTATTTTGTAAAATTATTACTTTAGCGTACGAGCGCCGCAACGTCTATTCCAACTCTCGTATTGGCCAAATTACTCATTTTCACACCACTATGAGGTAGAATAAGTGACTCATTTTTGTGGTATCCCTAGTTGGCCTAATCCACTATGACAACATTTAGCGCATTCTCCTTCGTTTCGCTATACTTGAAAGGATAAAATAAGATCATTTATTTGTGTTTTTATGGACCCGGTTTTGCGAGTTCCTGCCTCCAGGGGGCCTACTCTCTAAGTTCGTCAACGAAGGGACGGGCCAGTCTGAAAACAATTCGACAGTCCGGAGTAAACCCTACTGCCGATTATTGAACTGTTTTGGACGGGCAAATACATCGGAAGTAAGGACAACCTGTCAAATCGTGTTAATCACTCATTCTTAGTTCGGGCCTAATACTAACCTTATGTCCGTGGGTGATACGGAGTAGGAAACGCCTGTAACTTTGGCCGAAACTACGGATATTGTGCTCAGAGAGTAGACCTCCTGTTCCGAGCGGAACGTCACAGGTACAAAATTCTTCCACGTCATTCGCCAGGGTTGAAGTTTTCCGAGAGTTTTGAAAATTGATGATTTGAAAACTCCCGGAAATCTTTCCAGGTAACCCCCTTTTTGAATACCCAATTACTGTACTAAGTATAGGTTTCTAGGAATTCAGAGCACAAGTCTTTTCGTTCGTAGTATTAAGATTACTGAAGATCAGGAAGTCGGAAATAGACTCCGTCGATCGGACTGCAAGAAGAAGGAAAGGCTTCAAATGGTTACACATATAATTTATCTACATTACCGCAGCGACATCGCAATTGTTTTCTCTACCCTAGATACAATGTTGAAATGTCTAATTTTTCTGTAATAACATTAGGACCTTTACGCTTCGAACCGAAACACAGCAAAGCTGAAACGGGTCTGGTGGTAGCCCTCCCCAGACGAGCGATTCATTTAGTTATGTGGATCTCCAACAGAGGCTACACAATTTAATGAAATTATACAAAAACAGGGACAAATAAGTTTGTGCACTTCGATTTAGAGGAGACCACATCATTCTCTTGTAATCCAGGTAGATACAATAAGTTTGATACAAAGTATTAAAATAAATCAAAACATACAACACGAAAATCATAGAAAGGAAACCAAAAGAAATAAAAAACAAATGAATAACAACAAAATATTAACCATAAAAGACAACAGACAAAAATAACAACAAAAAATGATTTGGATATTATTATTATTATAGCTTTTTACTTTGATATTTTGCATGTAATATCCAATTAATTACGCTTCGATACTTTGATAAACTGCCTACAGAGCCTTTGAAAAACGGCGAAGTGTCCGTGGTTTGTTATGGATCCTGGCACATAGAAAAATGTTATGTTTATGTGCAGCTTTCCTAGAAGCTCATACCGATCATATTAATTTACAGCGGGCGATCATGTATTTGTTTCCTTAACCAAACAATGTATGTTGTTATTCTACAGGACAACCCGGAGTGATTTCCGTGAGGAGAAGTGCAAGGTGCTATGTTTGGTAGGGTGGTTCGCCAAGATAGCTGACGGTGACAGCGCTGACGCATTCCAGCTGATCAACCAACATTCTGGCACGCTCTACAAGTTCAAGTAAGTAACTTTTACCACGGTCGGTCAACCGGCGTTTGTCTGTTCCTGTAGGTTGGGTAAACAAGTTCTTAATACACACATCAAATGTGTCTAGGGATTAAGTACTTTTTAGAGTATGGCCGCAATAGAGGATAATTATTTTAACTTTTAGGATAGTTATTAATTCGTTTTTTTTGTGTATTTCGCTATTTGAATAAAGAATTTTCTTAAAATTTTAATTTAAAAAAACTTTTTACAAAAAAAAACAACCGTCTTCCAAAACAATACTACAAAGTGAAAAATAACTTGTAATTTCGGAAGTCGGTGGCAAAAAACTGAAATACAGATCCAAACACCGACTTCTGAATTTTTTTAGTGGGTCAGTTTTTAATTTATCTAAGTTTCAATAGCCTAATATCAACTGCTTATCACCTTTTACCAAATATTGCTTTTCCCGAGACCAAGAGAGCTCCTCAACAATTAACGCCCCTGCAGCGTTAATTGTTGAGGAGTTCTCTTGGTACGAACCAGGAGAACTGGAACTGATGGTGACTTCACCGTGACGAGCATAAATTGCTTAGCAACCACAATAAAGCACAGTAAAGCCTAATCATATCGAAACCGTGAAATACTTATTATTAAGTAGTTCCGGTGGCCATCTGTGGTCTTCCTCATCATTTCCACTTTACCAAATGGTGCTTCCCGAGTGCAATTGCATGAGTTACTATAAAATGCGATACGATTTCCATGGGATCCCCTTATCGGATTCTGATTTGGTGGCAATGGGACCACCTCGGGAGCTTACCCAATCAAACAAAAAAAGAATTTTCAAAATCGATCCACAATTGAAGGAGAAATCGTTGAACATACATAAAAAAATATATACAGTCGAACATATTAGGTTGGAGAAAAAGTCTTTCATTTCCATGTATGCCCTTGTAATAAAATCTCTTTGGCTATACTATTTGTATCTGGCTGGTTTTGGTATCATTGAAAGTTTAAATTTTAAAGAACATAATTCCAAATTCAAATTAGGAAAATGTGTGATTTTCATTTGTTTTTCGTACTGTCAAGATGAGTGAATCTAATGAAGAAATTCAATATATTTTAAAATTTTACTACAAAAAAAGGTAAAAATGCAACGCAAGCCGCGAGAAAAATTTGCGATGTTTATGGACCTAGTGCAGTGTCTGTGAGAGTAGCACAAATTTGGTTTAAGCGTTTTCAATCCGGAAATTTTGATGTCAAAGATGCACGTCGCTTGGCCTATTACGGATAAAATGGATGCCATTTTTGAAAAAGTGGAGCAAGATCGGTACATCAGTAGTTACGACGTAGCTGAAGAACTGGGAGTTGACCACAAAACAGTTTTGGCACATTTGAAAAAAACTGGGTACACAAAAAAGCTCGATATTTGGGTACCTCACGAGCTCACTGAAAGAAACCTAATGAACCGTGTACTCATTTGTGATTCTTTATTACGAAGTAATGAAACCGAACCATTTTTGAAGAAGCTGATAACTGGTGATGAAAAGTGGATCACGTACGCGACAAGAATGTGCGAAAAAGGTCGTGGTCAAAGGCCGGTCAGGCTTCACAGACTGTGGCGAAACCCGGGTTAACTCGCAACAAGGTGATGCTGTGTGTGTGGAGGGATTGGAAGGGCATTATTCATTATGAGCTGTTACCACCAGGCAGGACCATCGATTCTGAACTCTAATGCGAGTAACTGATGAGATTAATACAAGAAGTTGAGAGAAAGCGGCCGGAATTAATCAACAGAAGGGGTGTGGTTTTTCATCATGATAACATCTTTAGCCACTCAGCAAAAATTTTGAGAGTTTGGCCGGGAGGTGTTAATGCATTCGCCGTATAGTCCTGACCTTGCACCTTCAGAATTCCACCTGTTTCGGTCTCTTCTGAATTCTTTAGGCAGTGTCAGGTTAAGATCACGAGAGGACTGCCAAAACCACTTGTCGCGGTATTTTGATCAGAAGTCCCAAAATTTCTATAGCAATGGGATCATGTCCCTACCTACAAGATGGCAAAAAGTTATCGAACAAAATGGTACCTACATACTTTAGTTAAATGTAAATAAACTATATTAAAAAATGTTTTGGTATTTTCTTAAAAAATGCGAATAAACTTTTTCCCCAACCTATTATAACCTCCTTTTTAGAAGTCGGTTAAGAATAGAAAATCAACTGTCAATCAGGATTCCTATAAAGCTCAACACACACAGGCAGCGGGCGCGGGTCGGGACGGCAGACGGCGGGCTGTGCCGCGTGCGCGGCTCCCGCCTCGGTTTTCGTGTGGTGTCGTCCATATAAATACATGGAATTCTGCCCGCCGTACAGCCGTCCCGACCCGCGCCTGCTCCGCACCCGCTGCCTGTGTGTGTTTAGCTTTATAGGAATCCTGATTGACAGCTCTTCAGGCTTGCTGATAAGCGACCAAACCATCCGAAATCCTTATGTGAAGTGGGTCTGCGTTCCCGAAGGCCGCTGAAACTTCAACCTATAGCACTCAGCAATCGCAGGGCCCGTTTACAATGGGCTCGCGAACACAGAATTTGGGAGGAAGAAGTCTGGCGTTGTGTTTGCTTTTCCGATTAATCTCGTTTCGGTATAAGACGTACTCGAGTTTGGAGGACCTCTGGACGTGAAGAACGTTTGAAAATTTGTCAGGAAGTTCATTCATATGGAGGGGGCACAATAATTGTTTAACCGATCTCATTTGGATCAGGGGCAACCTCAATGCTCAGATTTATGCGGAGAGGATTGTTTTAGACGTGATCATCCCTTTACGAAGCCGGTTGGATGATTCGTTTTGACTAATGCACGACAATGCACGTCCACACATGGCTAGAGTCTTAACACGCACTCTTGCCGATGCCCGCATCAACGTTCTGCCGTGGCCTGCTTTGATGAACTGATTTTAAGCATGCCAAATCGTTGTGATTTGGCATTTGAATCATTCGTGACAATGGTAAAAACACAGTTTTTTATTTTTTATCTTTACAATAAAAATTTAAAATGTCCTCATTTTGCCTTTTTTGCCATTTAATTGACGACATTAACTTAGGTTAATTTCCCACAACTTGCAAAAATTGCGATTTTACTTAATTTTTACAAAATATCAGGATAAGTTGTTAACTTAAACATTGCAATTAAAGTAAGAAGCCAGTCTGGAAGACTAGATTTGGTAAATATTAATTGGATTGGATTTTTTATAGTTAAAAATATACTTGATCCCTAGACACTTTTGATGTGTGTATAAATCTAAACGTTAACTTGATATAAATCTAATTTAATCTAACTGGCCTGTATTGCTCCCTTGTAGGGTAAATGCTTGCCTCTCCCTTTTCAAATGCTTGCCTCTCTTTTTTACAGTCCTGTTTTCTGTTAATGCGGGTGTTTTAATCCATTTGTCGTCTGATATGCAGCAGACATGTCCGGCCCTATACCACTTAAGCTTAGCGGCTAATGGATAACATCATTGACTTTGAAAAACAAAAAGTGAAACGTGAAAGATATTATAATAGTGTTGGAAAGTATACTCACTGAGTATGTATAATATACTTTCCAACACTATTTAGCTTTGAGCGATTACTATGACTGAGTATGACTCAGTCATATGATAATCGCTAAAAGCTACCTGTGGACAAATAAAGGGCATTAGGCAAAAATATATGGGGCATAGTCCAAATGTCCACCACTAACAAGACATGTCTCAATGAATAGTCTATTAATAGAAGGAGTAACTTTTACTGAGCCAGTCTGTGTTAACATAATTATAACTTATTTAATAAGACAATTCAGTAACATATGTCTCGTTAATAGTGAACATTTGGACAACTTTGGCCCATTGTCTTTTATCGTAGCTTTTGAATCTAGGATTTCAACTTTGACCTAGTTTACATTGAAAACAGTTTACTCTGCGTTAAAATATTGCGTAGATGGATATTGGAAATGTTTGCTATTTAGAATATATTGTTAAAGTATTAAAGTATTTATTTTTATGTTAAAGTATATTTCTAGATTTTTTTACAACTGTTTTACAAAATTAAGCCTAGGCTAGTTTTGAGTACAAATGAGTTAAGCATCTGTAGCCAACAAACCACAAACTAACTGCAACAAACTGTGTGTTAAACATCGGCTTTGCATTTGAGTTTTGTAGTACTACTATCTCTTAAGGTTTCTTAAAGGGAAATTTCATTTTTTTACTCAGAGACACTCACTCAGTACTAGAAAGATGTAATTTGCCATGGGTATACATATACATCACGCCGGCAAAGCGGAAAAAAAAATCTTAAAATGTATTTTTTTTGGGTACCGCTCCTACACGTAAAGTGAGGATTTTTTTTCCGCGTCTATCTCTTTGTGTAGGGTGTCGTTGGAAAAGTCGTTCAAAAATATTGCGAGTATGTGATAACCATTCTTCGATTCAGGGATCCGTTTGCGAAATATTAAGCTTGAAAGTGAACATTTTTGTTAGAGTCAAGTGTTCCCCTGCGAGCTAAATGGTTGTTTTTGGATATATGAAAAAGTTCACGGCAATAGCATATAAATAACAGTTAAATCCAGTAATAGTCGACCATCTTACATTTGCAGTTGGAATGTATGGGAGAATATGTTTTTCAACTACTATGTAAATTTTGTACTTGGGATAAATTCATGCCAACTATGGAACCCTTCACTCTGCGCGGTCCGACACGCACTTGGCCGGTTTTTTTCACTTTTACGGTTCTTTAAGAGTAAGCTCACAAATGTATGTGGCCCTAGTCGCCGCAGGAGACGCCCTGGGCGTCGGGAGTCGCGAGCTGATTTCCGGCCACCGTAGGCGCGGGCCTGCGGACGGTGAGCGATGGGTAGCTCGCCGTCCGATAATGACCAGGCCCGGGTCGACGGCGCGTTGTATTCCACGAGCGCCTCAAAGAGACGTCAGCACGAATTGACAGGGTCCATTAGGGCCAATGCCTGCCAGGGTTGCGAGTTTGTCCGAAAGGGATATCGTGGCCCTGGCACACAGGTAAATGAAGGAACACGGGTGGGTTTTAGTCAGTAAAAGTCTGACGCGCCCTCCCGCTCCGCCCAGAGCGGGAGAAGTTATTTGATAATTTCCCACCCCAAAAAAAAAAGGGCTAATTATAGCAATTCAAAAATTATAGTCTCTAATAGAACCTTTTTGTTTTAGGGCCGCTTCAGAGTCCGCAGCGAAGATGTGGGTGAGGGTGATAGAAGATGTCACAACTAAAAAGCCTTTACCGGCTAATCTCATGTCGTTCGAATAAGTGATGTTTCTACTCGCAAGCTATTTGGTGATTGTACCTCGCCATCACATTATTCAACTATCGTATTATTGTACTACGTAAGTAACTACGCCTTTTATGAACAAGTTATATTTTAGTTGTAAAGCTTTTGATTATGTGTGCATAATTAAGAGCTATCGATGATATATATGTTTTGTACTCATCTGAATATGACGCCATTTAGTGTAACCATAATTCTATTGATGTTTGTCAGTCATTCTAGAGTTCCGTACATCCGTTGCAAGTTACGACGTGTCCAAATGTCCGTCCGGAATGAGCTCAGATTCAGTTCGCTCTGAATGCGACTGACCAATTTCCAAAATGTTTCAGCCAGAGCTGAAAGGAATTAAGCGCTTTTCACAATCAAATGTAAATAAAACCCTTTTGTCGAATATTTCGTAGTGAATAAAAAAAAAATCGTTTTTAAAATTCTACAGTAATTAAATTGAAATTATTTTAATTGTGAAAATGAACGATTATAAATTATACGGAACTTTACAGTGATGGCGTTTCAAATTGAAATGTGGTTTAAACGCTTTTATACTATTTATGTCGATTTATAATGCAATGCTTTACATATTTACGATGCAAGTGCGTTATATTCCTCCGTCGCATTGGTATGTTACGCGTTTGAGGATTTCTACAGTTAAATAGGTACATACATTTTAGAAGTTTATCGGGCAGCCGAATTATTGTTATTTTTTACTATCAGATTTTAGCGATTCAGTTTAACAAAAACCACCATTTTAAAACTATTATGGGACTCGTTTAACAAAGAAACATATCATATAATATTATGATACATACGAGATTTTTTTGTATAACTATAAAATGTTTATTATATTTATTGCATTCATTTATGTATTGAAAAAAAAAATACGCTGTTTTAGGTAGCTAGATAGCTTTCTCACATTATGTGATTTGTTTTATTGATATTATTATTACAATTAAAGACATGATGGTTTACTTTAAAAAATAAATACTCTATTGCTGATAACTGATTATTGAGTTATTTTGCGAATTTTAAATTATATGAACAAATTAGTGTGAAATTGCTTGAGGCTATTTACTTGCCAATTAGCTTATCCTTACTAAATTATTATAAATAAGAATTTCTTGCCATTACGGGCGCTCAATTTTTAACTTTTGGAATTCGCGTCGCTCAACTGTTCGGAGCTTTCACAGACTAGACGGACACAATATTGAAAACCGACGCAGAAAGTAGTCCGTTTGTGAAACCTTTTTATTGTTAGACGATTTTTATTTGGCAGTTAGTGTTTACAATCCATGTTGTAATTAAAATCGGTCGCAACATGAGGCTTCCAATGTAAGGCTAATTATTGTAGCGTTGCTTTTAAATGGTACCAAACATTAGTTTCTTGTGCTCACTAATACGTGTTGCTCAAATAATATTGTTCGCGTTTAAGCTAAAGCAGCCTTTACATACAGCCGGCCACATAAGTGACATCGAGTTTAACTGTGAATGGAAATAAGATTTAGGAATGTTACGATTGAAGTTGTTAGATAATATATATCGACGAACAGTCAGACAGAAGTTTGTTGGTTATTGTAAAAATATCATACACGTAAATGTTATTTAAAGTGCTAACGTCTTTTATCGCGTTCACTCAAAGTTATTTTTAGCTTGGTGCTATACGTAGAGGTTAGTTTGTAACGATTACTATGCCCGACTGTAGACGTTGTAATTGAACCTGTAATTTAGGTACGTTTTGACAATCAATATCAGTAATATTATAATATTATTAATGTGCATATTTTAATGAAACGTTAAAAAAAAAACGCTTTCAGTGTATAGATTTTCACATAAGCACATAGTTACGTACAAAAATATTGAATTAACCATAGCAAAAATAAATATTTTATTATGAAATATAAACAAGTAATGAAAATAGAAGTAAATATAGGTAAATAGATATTGTGCCATTTTTATCAAATATAAAATGTTTTAAACTTTCTGAACATAAAGTATTAACATATTTTGTTGGATACATTTCAAAGTAAACACTATTCGCAGTAAAGCATTATTGTAAGAACTTTGTACGTATCGTACACATTAAATAGTAAATTCTAACTTCTATTGCAAAGGAGATTCTGATACTTTTCATGTTATTATTGTATGGTTATCGTCCGATTTTCGTAAAACATAATGCTACGTTTAGTCACCTCATTGAGTTATGAACTTCTCTCTTGATTAGTGGCTTTTGTGGTCGCCTGAAGGGGTTTAAACATTTTTCTATGGAAGCTGGCATGCTCACCCCCATCTTCATTTTGATTTTTCTGCAAGATCTGTATAGAGATCTAATACCAAACATCTCGGTGTGACACTATAGAGCACCACATCCCTAGCCGTTTTTTGTTTGTTCCATTATCCTCTACCCATATATTCCAGTTCAAAAGTACGCCGCAACCTAATTAAAAAAAAAAGAAAAAAACGAGCGGGTTTTACAGTGTGTAACATCTGATATCTCATCTTAGTAATAAACACATAAATAGCGACAGAAAACAACATCAAAATAAAAAAAAAAGCTAAATACTGAAATATTTATTCGAATCATTATTAGTGGTCGCCCACTGGTCGAAATTCGACCGTCTACTTACAATCTATATAGTACTTACTAATTCCATGAGTACACTAATTACATGCTATTATAAAGTACTTACTTATTCCATGCTCAAGCTGTCACTTCCTGTTACACACTTCCGTCTCTTTTCACGAAATCACTCCCACCGAAAGCGAGAGAAAATATGTTAAAAATATAAAAAAAAAACTGATAGACGACGGCCGATAAGGTATATTATACGTACCAACCTACTATGATGACAATCCACGGGAGCTTTTCTTGCATAATTGTCGCTATTGACATTATGATGTCTTGTATATTTTCTGTTACTCACCCAAGTATCTCTTTTTGACTAAAAATATTTTTCAACACATTAACAGCAAAAAAAAAATGCATTTACGAAGCCTGTATACATTGTTCGAAACTTAAAAATTACGCACCATACAACGGAATGTGCGGTAAAATAGGTACTCTCTTTCCATTAAAATATATATATAAGAATTCCACCAAGGAGTTTCACATTACGAGAATAAATAAGCTGAATGATCGAACCTCATTGGAAGCGCTTTTGCTCAATAAATTTATCTTACTTTATTACTAGAAAGATGTAGTACTAATTTTCACCGCGCGTACGTGGCGCTATTTGCAAATTCGCGCCATTTTCATATTAGAAACATCAAAGATTGTTGCGATTTTCCGACTGATATTTATAATCAAAATAATAATATGAGTTCAAGCGAGGAAATTGCAGAGGCGCGGAATTGTGGTTCAAGCGAGGAATCCGATATTAATATGGAATCTACTCTACCCGATATCTTAAATGAGGCGCAAATTGCAGAAAATGGTCTCTTGCCGCCAAAATCGCGAGAGCGCTATCATGGAAGACTCGAAGAAATACTCAATCATTCTCTGAAAATGTTTTGATGGCTAGTTTCATTACCTACCTATTGCACTGTTCTCTCGCAAATGTGTTAAAAACATTTACAAACTCGTGACAATGGTAAGCCTGAGACGACAACCTACCGCACTAGTATCATAAATAACTATTACAGTTCCTCCATAAGCGTTCCATTAAGTTTTCGATACACAGACAAATAAGGTAACTTGTCTGTGAATTGTTTCTAGTTTATTAATTTCGGTATCTCAGCTATCGCAAACTGTTACCGTTTCTACTACCAAAATACAATTTAGGTCTCCGGCCTACCGAAACCTAGTCATCAAACATTAGTAGCTGAAACATTCTCGCTCTACCTACTCTAAGCATATAAATATGTAACTAACACTGAAAAATCCTATATTATTGATATTAATTAGTTTATTTCTAGCTATGTACTGTGTGATATCTCATTTGCCTTACTTATGTACCTAATTTGAGTCGTGTTTTTATAAATATGAATTAAGCTTGATTATTAGATATGACAAGTGCGTGTCGGGCCACGCACAATGAAGGGTTCCGTAGTTGGGATGAATTAATTCCAAAAATAAACTTAATATTTTAGTTGAAAAACATGTTGCATTGCACACATACATGGTTATACGTCACGATCAATTCTCCAACAGCAAATGTAAGAAAGTAATAGAAAAAAGAAATGTGATAAAACCACGAATTAACGATTTTCTGACTTTTTCCTTTACTTGTGCTGTGAGACCTTGTTTCTTGCTAAATTTCATAATTCTAGGTCAACTTAAGTACCCTATAGGTTTTGATTTATTTGCGAGTATCAAAATATGTCGCTTAGTTGGCCGTATCTTTTTATTTATTGCGTTGACTTAGAAACTTATTTTTTTTTGAGATCCAAGGGACTTACGTATTTGATATTAATTTCAACTTAATACCTACACGCGTTCCTGAGAAAAGGTTATTGACACACTGACAGACGGACAACGAAGTGATTCTATAAGGGTTCCGTTTTTTCCTTTTGAGGTATGGAACCCTAAAAACAGAATTGGTTCAAACTATGCAGGTTAGGTATTGGTCTGTGCCCTCACAGTATTTATATGAAATTCCGCTTATATTATTAAAAATATTTAGTAAGAAGATGTACAGTTTAACCAGAAAAGTTATACGCGGTAATCTTCGTGTTTCTGAATTAGCACGAAAATCGCCCCACGGAGACAAAGCTTCTAAATGCTTAAAACCAAAACGCTCTGTTTTTGATTATCTGATTTTCAACGCTCGCATCATCGCCGAAAGTTGAAAATCGGACATCGCGCTTTTATTTAGTCATTTGTCACCTAGTGTAAGTGTTAACGGGCATAAGTTTTGTACTGTCATTCAAAAGTTTTTTTTTTTTTGGTATTGCATTAAGTTGTTAATCTATAATTTCAATGATTCCAGGAGCCGATTTCTCTCCTGTAATGTAGAGATAAAATAAAGACGAAAAAAAAAATCACCGGATATTTTTATAATTTTGTAATGATGTTTCTCTTTTATAAACTGCGCAACAAATATGGTGAGGATGCGGATCAGTATCTTGTTTATTTGTAACAATATCCATGAGATGCGAAAATACAATTATGATACACGAGTTAAATAAATCCATATCACTGAATCTCGTCACGAACTCTTTTATGCTACTGTTTCCATTCACTCATTTTCAAGAGTTAGTGAAAATTGTTCAATATTAATGAATTTAGTCTGGTGCCTATAATGTGAAAAGAATGAGCAATAATTCAACCCTAGCATAACTGTTACAATAGTAAACGTCAATGTATTAGAATGTTGTTATACTTCTATGTGAACCACAGCTTTAGAGTTGGCTAGGGCTAGATACAACAAGCCGTCCGACCAAGCGTGCCCCGAAGTTTGTGCTGTGCACAAACTTCGGGAATTATTGCGATTTCTTATTGCATGTTAAATGAAAAAATGTCTCCGCACGTCCACTCCTGACGAAGTCTATTAGCTCACAGACGCGCTTAGCGATTGAAATGATTCTGTTTACGTTGAGCACATCACTAAATGGCTGGGGTGACGTCATCGTAGGTATAAAAAAGATGACACGCTCGGTTTTCATACTATCTAATGAACATGCGGTATCTAGCCTGCTCGAAATATGTGATGTTAACATTGTATATCTTCTGTAACTATACACAATCTCATTAATAAGTAGGAAAATAAAACAAAATAATATAATAGAACCTGTACTTTATCATTATGCGCACTATTTACGGCGTATAATTTTTTTTGTGATGTCTACGTGAATTTTCTTGTTTTCTATTGCACGTAGCAGTTCACCGTTTTGTTTAGCGCAAGCCTCATGTTTAATGGTTCTGTGGAAATAGGTCGCCGGCTCTGTTCAATCAGCGCCGCGCGGTGCCTCGCCTGTGCCACAGAATAGATAGGTACAGAAGGCTGGCTCCATACAACGAGCGAAATCGAACGCGTAACGAGTATGTACGGCGATCTCAAACTATATTAAACGAATGTCAGGAACGCGTGTCTATGTGTCCGTGCACTCCGTGCGTTTTTTCTCGTTATATGGAGCGTACCTTCTGTGTTTATGTATTCTGTGCCTGTGTTGAGATATAGTAGCGGTTGCGCTACAGTAGCGCACTGACCCATAATACGCTGCATGCTAATATGCCTCTTGTGACCCGAGTTATGTCACTAAAGTTGTCAAAAAATGATCACTAGTTACGTCACGATTGACCATCGCGACGTAACTAGTGAAGTAACCATACGACTCGATACTTACGATAAATCGATTCAAGTTAAATGTCAAAACGGGCCTATTATTTTTTGACAAGTATAGACGCACTCGAATGTTTATGTAAGTCATTAGTTATACCTACTTTTATTTCAAATATTATGAATGAAGTTCAAAATATCTACGGCATTGTAAGGATGGAGCACTAACTTTCTTCGAATATTAATGCACAATGATAATCAATATTTTGTATTTTGTATGCAAAATGTTTTTTCTTTATATTACCAAAGCTACGTAAATCTATCTTTTGTATTGTAGTTTAAGTATAGTTATAGTGAGGCTATGATATTTGACTGATACTGAAAGTGTGTACCATTTTTTTTCTGACAAAATTATTATAATTATGTTCTGTTACCTAAAAAAATATAGAGAGGTTAATTCTCCAACTTCTTCATAGGTTATGGTGATTATTTTTATGAACTGCTACTGTAATTTGCCCATGTGTTGCATATCTTGCACTTATTCATGATTGTTATCCTACCTACTATCTCTTTATTATTATTTTTTGCTATTTCAACTCGAGGAAGGAATATCATAGTAATTAAGCTTTGTACGACATTACTCTTAAGTGTATTTACTAGCACTTGTGTGCTCTTGTGTTCAATAAAATTCTTACGAAATTTATATTTTGATTTTGCATTTTCCAACCGCACCGAAACTTGCGAAGGAATGTCCTAGACAGTGGGTGGCGTCAAAACCTCGACATCGCTCTGACATTAACGCCGAGTGACAGTTTGCACAGGTCGATCGCACTGATCGCACAGTAGAAAAGGAAATCTGTGCGTTGGGTTTGCAAACACGTTCACTGTTTTGTGACGGCTGCACTGCGCAACGACTAATGTCCTTGCGCACCTACTGCGCAGGCAAGCGCCTCTCCTTCAGAGTGGCAAAAATGTTTAGCAAGGACTATGATGTTATTCATATTTCTTTGAGGAATTCTGGCTTACATAAGTTGGCCGAATTGTCTGTAAAATGGCGGTTTTTAGAACTTGTTGTTTAAGACATAAGGTCGTTTTTTGTTTAACTCCTATTGTTTTATCACGAGCATTAACTCCATTTATTTTCATTTCACACAAAAGTTGGTCAAACCTCAGAACACACCAACATAAAAAATGTGTCTAATGTATGAAATGTTGTCAGGACAACTCGAATTCATATTTCCACACAAACCATTATACTGGCTAATGCAAGAGCGTTGGCAACTGGTCCGTGATGCATACAAATGATGCTGTCGGTACCAACGTTATAGTGGGAGAGGGCGTTTTCGCTTCTGCATTGCGACGATGCCACCACGCGGTGTAGCCCTGTTTAGAGGGTTGCTTGCGATTTATAAGCAAGTCACTTACAGTGTCGACTGAATTTTGGATCTGGTTACAAAAATCGGCTTGTTTTGCTTCAATGGCGAAGACATCGCGTAAGGCATTATGTTGGAACGCAAGGGGAGGTGCGCGCGCACCACGCTCCGCAGTGTGCGAGTCTACAGTCGTGTGATAGTTGCCGCGCTTGCCACAAGCGAGTGAAGCGCGACCCTAAGCTACTGTGAACGATCTTAGAGGGCGCCGAGTTCGCGCGAAATAAGACTTCATACTCGGAACCTTGCGGAATACACCGAGCACACTATGCAGGATACGTAAAGTAAGTTTAAAACTCTTTTAAGCTAGTTTAAAAAGTTTACAAAACTATAGTAGGTACTGTCGTAACTTTTGCTCCCCGATTGATTTAAACACTCGTCACAGTGGTGTTATTTTTTAATTTAAGGATGCTGTGTTATTTTTATCTGGCGTTTGCTTAAAAATTGGTGATATAATATTCCGTCTTTTCATTCTATGCCGCATACCGATAACAACGTAAATTCTATGTTAACAGTCTACGGTATCGTGGTTAGGTTAGGTTGGCTTCAATCGATGAAAAATTCGGCTTGGTCACGACAAATAGGTAGGGTGAATATACGCTTGCGTGTTTTGTGCCCTTTGGCTTACTGGTTTAAATCTTGCAATGGCTACCATTCTATTGATAGTCAGAAAATATTTAACCATTAATTAGGTATTTACCGGTGACAGAAAAATAATTAGGTTGTTTGTTTCCTAGCAGAAAATTCAATAAAAATAGTCTTATAGATTGTAAATACATATTAATAGTGTAGTAAGAAAATTTAGACTAGCCTAGTACCTAATAAAATTCTAATAATAATTTCAATAAAATACGATACTATCAAACGTCCTTAATACTTCATAAACCTAGGTAAATACAGTGAACTCAAATTTCTTACGTAAATCTTAACATTTTTACTCTACGCGATTTGCTTGTCGCGACTTACCATGATCCATATTTCGGAAAGAGAGGGACGGGTATATCCAAGGAGTCATCGAGGGGAGAGTCATTCACGAATATTTACGGTGGCTGTAGATAGAGAGCGAGCATTATAAAGCTCCTATACAGGGTGTAAGGGGCATCGATTCGCAAACTGTTACCATTCAGAATTCAGTACCTTGACTAGACCCATCAGCGTATAAATTTTACGAAGGTTATTTAAAAAATATCAGCTGTTTCATACATAAGTACCTTCAAGGTCAGAATGTCTTAAAGAGCGTGGTTAAAAAAAATATAATAAACTATAAATAAAACTATAAATCTATTATACTTACTTATTATATTTAAAATTAACCGACGAAAAATTCCTACGCTGATTGATGGGTCTAATCTTGCACTGAATTCATTGTGTATCTGTAGTAAAAGCATGAAATGCTATAGGACAGCAAAAACAGTCCAAAGTAACATTAAACGAGCGAATGAACCGTATAAAACGTTCTAGTAAAAGTACTTAAGGGGCAAGAGGTTATAGAAATGTAGGTACCTATGTACGTACCTATCTACACCCTACCTACTCATGTTTTACTCACTACGTAATTAAGGTAAGTAGTAGGGACCGGTTATGAATAAGTAACGTGTTTTAATACAAAATCGATTTCATAGCAAGAGACCCAAGAAATACGCAAGTTGTTTAAAAGTCTTATAGGCACCTTCATTTACTTGCCGTTTCTGTATTGTAGCTACAGAAAGTCTCGAGATTTTGAATTTGGGGGTGACAGGCTACAAAAAAAGTCTACTGTAATTACCTGTAATTTGAGTTTATTTTACTTTATTTCTGTTTTTCACGATTTATTGTACTTTTTTGTGCATAATTTAATTATGTATCAAAATACATGTAATTTGACATTTAATTTTTATTTAATTAAATTAAAAACTTATATACCTACTTACCTAAAACAATTTTTCATTTAACTGTACTTCTGGTATATTGCGAATCTGGTATTTTGATAATCTGTTATATTGAGAATCTCGTATTTTGAGAACCTGGTATTCTGAGATCGAGCCACCAGATTGTCTAGCTATAGGCCGACAGACGTAAGCGTGGTTCTCCCGTAACTTATAATAACTACCTACTCATCATCATCATAGCCGAAAGACGTCCACGGCTGGACATAGGCCTCCCTTAAAGGAGGTTTGCCATAAGCGCCACGCTTGGCAGGCGGGTCGGCGATCGCAGTATAGTGTTAAAATGCATAGAGAACGCTGCTGTCCATACTCTAAGTCCCTTAGTCGCCTTTTACGACACCCACGGGAAGCAATAGGGCGGTGCTATTCTTTACGTCCGGCACCACACAGACCTTCTACCTACTATTGCGGGCTTTATAATAGGTGTGAAAAGGCACGTGAAGTCTGTCAACATGACCAGACCAGAACAATGACAGTACGGGGAAACTGGGCGGAGTGTATCTATGCACAGAACTGCCATACACCGGCTCGGAACTCAATAATAACAAAATATAAAAATAAGTGGGAACGTCCGGAGGTTACGCCCTAGAAGGACATAATACTTACAGTGACCTTGGTGATGTTCTTTAGAAAGGCCAGGTGCGTAGTACCTACCTACTCGCAACCGGCGTACGTGTATGATGTATGAACGTAAACGAAGCAAAAGAAGTAGCTACCTATGTAAGGAGCGTTGCAGGTGGCGTTTTATAGTTTCTGCCTACCCCCATGGGAAGAAAACGTGAGTTTATGTATGTAAGTATGTATTATTTTTTTTTTAAAACAAATCGCATTCTTATAATTTTACTAGGGAATTGGGATTGATTAAGGGTAAAGACTCATGAGGATATTAAAATATCACCTAAGTTCACTTAACAAGAATTAAATTTTACCCAATGATAAAGTCAGTTTTGAATGTGATTGTGCGATTAACGGTAGGTCGAGTCACAAAGCTTCGATGCGAGTTTGCTGCTGTTGGTAATGGTATTCTTCGTAAGCAATGCTATTATTTTCGAGCTGATGCTGAAATGGGACTATAATCAACATTTAGATGGCGGCCACAGAGAACAGTTAATAGATTGTTAAGGGGGATGCGCTAAGGTAGCCCGCGAAACTCAAATTTTATTACGTTTTTTGCAATTTGCAGGTCAGTAACAGGTTGTATGTTGATCTAAATATGATTCGCGGCCATAAAAAATTTGGCTTTACAGAATTATAATCATTAGAATCGGCAGTACAACTAACTCTCTTCGTAAAATCCTATTGAATGAATATTTCTGAAATAATCATTCATTTTATGAACTTTGAGAGTTGTAATGCTGATTCTAATGATTATAATTCTGTAAAGCCATATTTGTTACGGCCGCGAATTATATTTAGATCAACATACAACCTGTTACTTACCTGGGAATTGCAAAAAAACGTAATAAAATTTGTATTTCGCGGGCTACCTTAGCGCATCCGCCTTAAGTCTAAGTATAGGTATAATAGTAAAGTCGACCGTCCACTAACGTAAACTCTACGTGCCTAGTTTCGCCGTGCGCTGCTATGGAACAGCGCACGGCGCGCTGATTCTAAAATGAGGTCAAAATAGAAATCCATGATGGCGGCCACGATAACATAACAGTAAGCCTGTATTCCCCAAACGGACAGGCAGTGGTGGATTAATTTATGACAACCCATTTGGTCGGGGTGCCCAAAACGGTACAGATAGTTAAAAATAAAGGTAACGTAAGATCATCGAGTAAAACAAGCCCCTATTATTGTTTAAAAAAAAGAACTAGACTATCTAACAGTTTTTAAAGGGTCAATTAAATATCCCCCGACGGGAATTCATATAAATATTATCTACCTAGATTCTGCATTACCTAATTGTTTCAGTAGGCCATCATCTGCCTAGCCTTTTCCCGACTATGTTGGGGTCGGCTTTCAGTCTAACCGGATGCAGCTGAATACCAGTATTTTACATGGAGCGACTGCCTATCTGACCTCCACAACCCAGTTACTGGGTAACACGATATCCCTTGGTAAGACTAGTTGTCAGGTAGGTTCAGTAGATAGGTAACGACCTATAATATTTATGTATAGAGCTTGCGAAAAAAGAAACAAGCTCAAATGGGACAGCCGTTCTATATAACGTCTGATTTTAACAAAATTCATAAGAAATGCAGGAGTCGGATGGTTCGCATTGCAGAATTTTCTCGAAATGAGTAGGTATTTACCTCTGTAGGTTTATAAATATTTCTTCGTCTGCCATCACTTGTATTGTAAATCAAAAAAAGATTTTACGAAGCATCTATTGGACTTAAAAAGGTTGTTTGTGAACGAAGTCGCGGGAACAGCTAGTAGATGTAGGTTGTAGTAGGTGAGTTTGTTGATCAAAAGCCGTCAGTTTAATAACAAGTCAGGAAGGTAAGTAATCAACGGTCTTTAGTCCGAATCGCTCCTCAATTGGTCAATTTTCTAGGTAACTAAGTACTTCACTATAAGAACACATTAATGTTCGTTATTACCGCGCTTCCATTAATTTGTAACTACTTAGTCTGATAGAAACCGATCACTTTTCCGATATTTTTTTGTACGAATTTCATTTTACCGAAATCTATTGACCGACGTCTTTTTTGCTCTATGCATTATTTGATATATTTTAAGATCATCGAAATATCATGTGTCATAGGTATTATTTTACTGAACTATATTTCGCCGATTTCCAAAATAACTTTTTGCTATTGGCCGAAGCCTCTTTTAAACTTTTTTCATTTGCGAAATGATTTATTTGCCATATTTTCACCACACTGAAACAACATTTTACGGAATATTATTTGGTCACAAACAAATAGCTGGTTACTTGGTAGCATTTTCAATATTAAATTAAAATAATGTCATAAAAACTCAGTTGTGCTACAAAATTTAGTGAGAAACGAATCGACTTCACGCAGTCTTATTTACCCTACCCCTAGAGTGTAACTTAAGCGGCCGCCGAGCGCCAGATCTCCTCTATTGTTTAGGCGTTTGGTGAAATGAAAATATGTTAATCAAAACAGTGGTACGAGTATAATGAATGTTCAGAAACATAATACTTCGAACAAATGTTATTTCGGCTAAGTGTAACATCGGTAAAAAGTTTTTCGACCAAATGCAATTTTGGTGTACCAAAAAAAATCGAATTGATAATAGGTCAACTGTTACAGTGGCAGACGTGACTTCAATGAAGGAAAATAAACGAAACGATAATAGTTGAAAAGTTTTAGGTGAAATGAAATTCGGTCAATTTTTTTTCGAACTTATGATAGGTAACCCAGTCTGATATTAGTAAAGAGATAGAGAAAGAGTAGTTACAATTTCATTCACACACACTCCATGAATAACGTGAATGGCTTGAACAAAGTTTTTGTTCCAAGAAGGCTCTGCAACTGTTTTTAGAATCACGAATTTAGTAGCACGGTTTTCTAGCCACCCTATAACTGTCCAACTGTAGCTGTAGGTTAATTAGCTTAGGTACCTTCTTCTTTTGAGAAAAGCATAAAACATGCATTAGGTAAGTACCATTGTTGCTTCTACCTATCTGATCGGCATTTTAATTGGTTTGATACTGAAGATTTCATATCTATTAGTCTGCGAGAAAATAAATAGATATTTAAAGCAAGGCGACTGGAGCCTAAAGTTGAACAATACTCAAGTGACAAACAGAGTGGTCATAGCTTTGTATGAAAGATTTTGCCCTTTTTCCGAACATTGGACAATTCTACGGATCATCCTACTGGTAGGTACATATAGATCATCGTGATGCCGCGACGGCACTCAAGAGCCAATAACCGTCACCGCGTCGTAAGTATGAATCTAGTACCTATCTACTTATGTACCTACATCGCATTGTATTGTAGTAGCCAACACATTGTAGACATTTTAATAAACATAGCATCATCAACATTTCAGCCGAATGACGTCCACTGCTAGACATAGGTTCTCATAATCGCCACGCTTGGCAGGCGGGTTGGCGATCCAAACATAGCATATAAAATAGCATTTGCACTTGACTTAGGTATAGTGGTTCTGTTGGTAGGTACAGTCTGAAAGCTCGGACGACTTTTGAAGGTTTCAACCCGAAAACAAAAAAAAAGATAGGTCCGGTCAGAAATGAAATTCAGAGAGTTCTTCAGTTTTGTCCTACTTACTTTAAAATCAGAGCGGTTATAATATTTTGATAACTTAGAACACACCATGAAACCACCATGAAGTTCGGAAAACAGTGTCAAATATTTTGTGTTGTTTTGTGTTAACTATGGATGATGTGCAAAGCGCTCAATACACCGAACTCGTCGCGAGTCGACTCGCGATCAATCTGCCTAGCATTTTCCCAACTACGGTTGTTAGTTTAAGTATAATTTTAAACTCAACATCTGTAACATGTACCTACTTTCTGTGCAAATAAAGAACTAAGTATTATATTCTATTCCACGTTGGGGTTGGCTTCCAGTCTAATCGGATGCAGCTGAAAACCAGTATTTTAAATGGAGCGAGTGCCTATCTGACCGCCATAACCCAGTTACTGAGTAAAGATAAGTACGGTGTCCTTTATGAGCGATGGCCGCACTTAACGATTTCAAGCCATTTGATTGGCTGAAACTAGTTTTAAGTAATGCTTGAGTATTGAGTGACGTTCTGTCATACTAAGGCCCGTATTACAGAACGTCACCCAATACTCAAGTATTACTTAAAACTAGATTCAAGCCATTTGTTTGGCTGAAACTAGTTTTAAGCAAAGCTGGAGAATTGACGGACGTTCTGTAATATGGCACTAAGGCCCGTATTTATAGAACGGTACTCAAGCATTACCTAAGACTAAATTCAACCAATCCAATGGCTTGAATCTAGTCTTAAGTAATGCTTGAGTACTGAGTAACGTTCTATAAATACGGGCCTAAGATAACAGCAAAGTAAAAGTGCTCACAGTAAAATGAGAAATATCCGAAGAATGCTTTGAAACTGAGTTTGTCTTCATGCCAAGAATACGCGCGCAACGACGATGACGCCCAAATAGTAGAGTACCTACTGGCCGACGACACGAAAATGCCGAATTGTTATAAAATGCACAAAATATTTACCGATTTCGCCACTTTCCAAGCAAACACGCCAAAAACTTAAATCCGAGTTAAACAGTCAATTACGGCGGGGGATGTACCATGAGCCCTTGACTGTTTCCTGGAATAAACATTTTATTTAAGAGATATACTCCGTTTTATAAAGTTTACTGATAATAATCATGTTTCTTATAAGTATTCCACTTATTTTTAATATCGATTTACCGATTTAAAATCTTTTAAACGGCCGCCGCGCCATCGTACCGAACGTAATCGTGACGATATCTACAATAACGGTTCTATTTTAATACAGTTAACAAATTTAATAAAAAAACAACTTGTTCCGCGGAACTATCTTTTCTATTCCCACAAATTATTTTACATTGCTAATTTCTTAAAATTGGCGAAGTGTGATTAGACAAACACTAGTTACAAAAATGTAGTAGTTACGTTTGTTATCAATGACGTTGTAGGTGCGGGTGTAGAGCGAGTGGATGCTCGGCGAGGTGAGTACACAGGTATTTCGTTATATTTAGTATCGATTGAGCCGGGGGTGCGGAGCGAAGGCGTGACCTTGGAGCGCCCAGCTGCCGGAGGAGCTCCCACAAGGCGACCTTGACTTCAAATTGCCGCGTGCGCCTCACGCTTCCCTCCCGAACAATAACACCGCCCCTAGTCGTCGGTCCGTGGCGGAGCGTCACATTTGCGCGATACTTGCCGGTTAAAACGATAGTTTTTGCGCAAAATTCGCGTATTTCAGTGTGTTGTCGCAATTCAAAGTCTATATAGAATTTTTCCCAATCTGTGATCTTGAATCTCACCGTGTTTACTCGATTACGTAAGTGCATAATGTTACATCAGTTATATATCCAATGCGTGAGCGTACTTGACCTTGCACCCCGGCGCCCAGACTATTTGGTCATTGCATTGCGGCGCGGAGTGACGTCGTACTCTTTAAATGGTGCGTTGAGTTCTCAAACCGTTTTAGTTATAATTCTTATCATGTCGTCCATGTCAGTGTCGTGTGTTTACTAATAACGCATTGCGTAATAACAAAAAAAAACCTGCTTTACGCGAATAAATACTATAATTCAGTGTATTTCGGCAAGTACAATAGTAACGATTTTGGCATGAAGCCAATAGAAATTGTGATTCGTGTCTTCAAACGTAAAAACACAGTTAAAATGAAATTACGTCCCACACATCGCGATGCGAAAATGTTTAGTGCCAACGCGTATCTTAAATGTCGATAACTACTTATATCGTTGCTGGATATTGGTGTGGTGTGGTGCAGTTAGTAGGCTCGGTGACGCCGTAGCGACGTCATTTTAATTAGTGCCCGTGACCTTGTGTTTTAATACTTGTGTTTTCATACTTACATTTTTAATGTAACCATTGGCTTTGAGATCCAGGGTCAAATTGAAAGAACCTGAAAACTGCGAATTGTTGCGGCTACGAATGCATTCAAGTTTGCGAATTGATCTTGCGTAGCGCTACGTGCGATCGTGGAGGCGCTTCGTAGCGTGCGGCGTAGCGCTTCCACGAGGCATGCTTGCTCTGGCTACGAAAGCTATGTATGATTTATGTAAACGATTCGTTGTAAGTTTATCAGTGATTTAACGTTATTTCTCATACAAAATTGTAATGAAGTGATACGTTGTTTTTGCAATTATATTTATTGATCGACGCGAGTTGTAATTTTAAACTTCTAATATCGTTTAGGCCTTCAGTCGCCCCGGCGCGGCGGGTTCGTTTTCACTACGTAATCGTGTAAAGTCGCGTTCTGAACAGGGTGTGGTGTAACCTCATTGTCTCTTTGCGAAAAGGTATCACGGATTTTATTGAATTTCGTGTGGGATGTTCGTAGTGCTTTTTAGGATTTATTAGCGCATTAAAAACGGCCGAGGCGATTCACTAGTGTAGTCTGTGCTTACTGCCCCACTCGAAGACACTAAGTACTTGCTATTAAGTACATATTGTTATAATTATTGTAATAACCACGTAATTACAATACTATCAGTCAATAATATGACAGATTGAGAACATTTAAATCTTGACATGTTTGATGTTTTGTTTGTTGACCTACTGATAACTTTGCTGCTATGAATCATCCATGATTATAATTTTTAAGTGATATCTCGGCTCAGCTTTTTGGCGGGAAAGTGAAGCGTCATGTTAGCAGTTTTGTTTTATTTTCTTAAATTTGTGTTAAGCCAAATCTTAATGTGTAATAGTGGGGATTATTAACCATTAAGTGTTCGTGAACCTGCATTAGTGTAGGCAAATGAAACAAAACAGTGCAACATTACTTTTAGTTCTCTCAGAAGTCAGCGCGAGGTTTCAGTAAAGTGCCACGTCATTACTGAAACTCAAGGGGAGCGGGGCGGGATATCATCTATCATCTTTATCATACATTTAATGGACTTCATTTCATAATTTGTACTTGTTACCTAATTTTACATGACACTGGCTAAATGCACAAACTTGCGAAGCCAAAAAAAAAGTTATGTTTCTGAGTACGGCTGGCAGCTTGTTTTGATTTTTTTTTAAGTGAACACTTCTCTAAATAATTTTTGGTAGAGGAAAATCTTATGTCCTCTACCAAATCTCGTGTCACCAATATGCTAATGTAAAGAGTACATCTGTAATTATAAGGGTAACAATAGCTGTTATTTCATAGTTTCAAGTTTTCACTTCTGTCGGTAATTTTTTTTATAGTGTCACTTTAATACGTATCTTTTTATAGTGTCACTTTAATATGTATATTTTTATAGTGCCACTTTAATACGTATCTTTTTATAGTGTCACTTTAATACGTATCTTTTTATAGTGTCACTTTAATACGCATATTTTTATAGGGTCATTAAAGTGACCCTATAAAAATATGCGTATTAAAGTGACACTATAAAAAGATACGTATTAAAGTGACACTATAAAAAGATATATTTATAGTGCCACTTTAATACGTATCTTTTATAGTGTCACTTTAATACGTATCTTTTTATAGTGTCACTTTAATACGTATCTTTTTATAGTATCACTTAAATACGTATCTTTTTATAGTGTCACTTTAATACGTATGTTTTTATAGTGTCACTTTAATACGTATGTTTTTATAGAGTCACTTTAATACGCATATTTTTATAGGGTCACTTTAATATGTATATTTTTATAGTGCCACTTTAATACGTATCTTGTTATAGTGTCACTTTAATACGCATATTTTTATAGGGTCACTTTAATATGTATATTTTTATAGTGCCACTTTAATACGTATCTTTTTATAGTGCCACTTTAATACGTATCTTTTATAGTGTCACTTTAATACGTATCTTTTTATAGTGTCACTTTAATACGTATCTTTTTATAGTATCACTTAAATACGTATCTTTTTATAGTGTCACTTTAATACGTATGTTTTTATAGTGTCACTTTAATACGTATGTTTTTATAGTGTCACTTTAATACGTATCTTTTTACGTCGTCGTGGAACACTTACTTCTTTAAGTAGAGTTTGGTATCTGGTAGTCTTTAAATAAACACATTGAATAAAATCGTATAAACTATTAATTGTGTATGAATAACCCTGCGATGACAGGATTTAACCGATCTAAATCGTGTTCTATTATCTTTTATTTACTTAGAGCTAAGTGCTCTGGCAGCGTTAAAAAATGATGACTAGGTAATCAGTTCTACTCAATACGAACTTTCTTTGTTTGTATTCAGTAAATGTTTTTACCCACTAGGTAGTTGGAAAAATACACGAACTACAAAACAAGTGGTTTTGCTGAAGCTGCATGCATTGAAAACCAAATTGAGAAAAAGTTCCGCAACATCAATATAGCTGCAACATTTTAGCATGACTTATGTTTATCATGAATACGGACCGTCAGTATATTGCCAGTAACACGGCAACATTTCATGTTGCCAGCATCAGTTTTTCCGCAACACAAAAGATGTTGTTGATACAAAGTTGCTCGTCGTTTTAACAGCAAAGTGTGATGTAAATATTGTTGTAGGTATTAACATCACTAATGATGTATGCCGATCATTAGTGATATTAATACCTACAACAATATTTACATCACACTTTGCTGTTAAAACGACGCCGTCCAGAGTATAACTGACCCCTGAACTAACAAGGGCGCGAGCAGTGAAAGTAAAGTTAAATACACACTCGATACTAAGTAACATGTTCTATGTGAAAATAGATCCAGTGTACGACTAGAATCAATTCTATTTAATGTAATTTTTGACATTCAAAATTGCCATAAATGTGCCTATTTGAATAAATCTTGACTTTGACTTTGACTTCAATGTTGAGGAAGTTCACAGTTTTAGTGGGTCGCGATTTAAACTGAATTCATAGTTTATTATCACATTAATTTTTTAAACAAAACGTTACCCCATACTAGGTATACAACGAAACAGCGCTGCATTTTGCAAATAACGTAAGTAATTTTGAATTTCGTCTTGCCGCCAAAAACCTTGATGCCGCATTCGCTCTCGCGGATGTGAGCCACCAAATATTTGCAACCGCATCCGTGGATGTTAAAAAATCTGCATCGGCAACATCCCTAGTACGCGCTAACGTTTTTTTTTCCATGATCCCGTTATTATTAATTTCAACTGTATTGGTTGGTGAATGGACCAGCTTTAAATAAAATTGCGCATTCCCCTTTCGCTGGTAAAAAGCCAACCATTAACAACGATAGCTTTACTTCTTTTGTTACGTGAGTGTATAATGTTAATAATATTAACCCCAGTGAGTTCTATAATTATGAATAACTTACGCTATTGTATTTGTTTTATTACTGTTCACTTTCATTGTGGTTTTTACGTAGACACACGATATTATTTGTCCTCTGAAAATTGGCCACAGCAGTGAATCACAAATCGAATTACACTCGAATATGATATAATTATAATCCTTTGGAAGTTGTTTGTGTGGGTTATTAAATCTCTGTGCAATCGGATTACGATAATTCCAGATGAATAATATAGAATAGAATACTCTTTTTTACGTACACCATACGAATTACAAATATAAATCTAGGTATTTTACAATGGGCGGTCTTATCGCTAAAAGCGATCTAGCGAATATTGCTGTAGGCTGAAGGTATTGGTGGAATATTGCAGCATTTATGTACATAAATTATGATATCGAGTACTCAGAGCTATTAGCAGTGCATAGGAAGCATAATTATAGGTACTTAGCATATAACTACGGCTTAAAAGTGATAACATCACGTGGCTTAGTGTTTATTATATTAATATTAATGACATTTTCAGCAACGTCGCAAACAGCTTTCAATTATTTTGCTGTTTTGATACATTTTTCAATATTAGTAAATAAATCCGAGTCTATTTCTGTGCAGTGAAGTAGCTGAAGAATCTGCCCTAAGTCCGCCCACTATTCAACACAACCTAGCACCTAGGTTTGTGTACACATTCGGATACAGGTCATCGAATATGCCTGTTATCACACTCGTGAGGATTTACGGTGCCAAGGGTCAGCAAGAAACTGGTCGTCAGCCAATCATACGCAGCTACTACTACTAAATAGAAATTTTAGTAGTCAATTTAAGTAGTCAATATTTTAGTGCACTATAATACCGAGAGATATTTCATACTTTATTTTAGTTATTTTGAGATATTAATCAAAACAGCGAAATTTTTAATGGCGTTCAGAATGCCTTCTAATCTCAGTACCTACCTAAATTCTAGTAAAACGGGACGTACCTCCACAAATTACTTGTTCTTCACTCTTCAAAGTAAACTGTTTAAAAGGTCGACTTAAATGAATAATGGGTAAAACTGTTTCATATAGGAGCTTGAGGCTAAGTAATAACAGCTGCGCGGGTCGATCCATCAGGTAAACTACGCTTGCCGGGGGATGGTCCGCGGATGAGTGACCATCTTTACATACCGAGACTCCTCCGTGCCTCGGAAAGCACGTTAAGCCGTTGGTCCCGCCTGTCATTAGTGTATCTTTGACAGTCGTTACGGGTCATCAGAAGCCCGAAAATCTCTCTCGTCTTACAAAGGGTTATCGTATTACCCAGTTACTGGGTTGTGGAGCTCAGATAGGCAGTCGCTCCATGTAAAATACTGGCATTTAGATGCATCTGGTTAGACTGGAAGGCGACCCCAACATAGTTAGGAAAAGGCTAGTCGGATTGGGTAAAACTGTTTCATAAATATGTCATATTAGTGGTTTATGCAAGGCTGACATTGTCGGTATCCTTGCGATTCCACTTAGAGTTTAGATGTTTATTACTTGGGGCGCGTCACGAATCACGAGTTTCTTACTGTGTTTGAGCAGCCGTTCTCTCCTTAGACTTTGGAACGCATATTTAAGCCTCTGTTAAGCGTAGGTACATATTCTTACCGATCGAACACCACTGATTAAGAATATGGACGTTATGACAAGAGGCATAAAGTATGAATTCCAAAGTCTCTGAGGAGAGAACGGCGCCAGAGCGACGCCAACGCGGTTTCGTAACGGAAAAATTGCAGTCGTATGAACGCGCCCTTACAGTTTATGAGGCCGTGGTCTAGTTGCAGGCTGTCTAACTTAGTTCTATGAAGCGTATGTATTAAGCACTGCAAGAAACTTAGTCTGTTAGAAGAGCAATTCGTGATTATTATGAATTAGTGACATAATGAATCGGCAGCTCATGCTGATGCAAGACAAGAGATGTTCTGAGGGTTATGTCGAGATTGAATTGTCATTTGGCTTATACCTACATAACCGCAAAAAGCTTGCATTGTTTAATATCATATATACTCGTAGGTGCTTGTTTAATATTTGCTATATTTGAACTATACAGGGTGGAATTTTGTAATGCCACCTGGAGGGAAAGTACTCTTAATACTGCAGATAGAAAGTTTTACTCAAAGGAAACATTCCTTTATTTTTGAATAGAAAGCAAACTGCATTCAAAGATTTTCGAAAATTCTCTTCTCCCACACCCGGGAATCGAACCGGCTAAAATCTGAAAAAATTATACCCTGTACTTTTATTGCATCGATCGTTAGGGTCAATTATAAGGATGAAATCTCTCTAACAAACATGATAAATTAAATAAAAGCAAAACCAGGAAATTTTGAAGTTACAAATTCAATGAGTCAAGTTAAAGCTCTTTAACTAACATCCATCTTTTGTAATGCAGACTCCTTTGCGACATACTCGTAGCTGCGTGTATGAGGTAATTTAAATATGGCAAATTTTAATGTAACATACATTAAAATTTGAAAATTAGATTGTCATAGTTGTTATTCACATTTGATTGTTTTTACAACTCATTTCACAATTTGTCTCACGGTGAAAATGGCTTATCAAGAACAGTTAGTAGTAAGAGTACTTTCCCTCCAGGTGGCATTACAAAATTCCACCCTGTAAAGGGTGTAAGGGACATCAATGCGCAAACTGTTCTGCTGAACAATTCTCTAATCATGAATGATTCTAGACCCAACAGCTTTGAAATTAGTCGTCGTGCTGAATTGATGGTAACGTGTCGATGTCCCAACACCCTGTTTATAAGTCACGGAAAATGTCAATCAACTGCTTTGCGACAATATACATAACATCACGCCTGCTATGTATCCCCGAAGGTTTGGGCAGAGGTGTACACTCTCATTTCGCCTGCTATGTTTAAGTCCCATGTATTAGGTGGTAAGCTTATTGCCAACAGCAGGATAGAAATCCAGACTAGGCTGCTACTTAGAAATTCGTGATGGAAAACCCAATCACCCTGTGCCCAACCTGGAAATCAAACCCAGGACCTCCTGCTCAGCACTACCGCTTGTGACTACTATACCAACGACGCATTTTGCAGGCTTGGCTTTACGATACTAAATAAAGTGTTATTATTATACTTTACTTAATAAAACACCGTTAAAGTTGTCGCTAACTTTGCAGAGTTTTAACTATGTGTGAAAATATCGCGTGGCACCAATAAAAGTAATTGGAAGTGAAAGCATCTCGCCAAAAATAGAGACGTAGCCGGTTAAAGGTGAAGCCATTGACCGGCGCGAGGAAAATAGGCCAGATTATCCAGAAATGAACGAACTCAATATGTGTAGCTGAATATTTTAAGTAGCATGGATGGTGGTATTGTGAATGGAATCATTCTAGTCGCAATGGCTGCTTTCTGTGCATTCATGCAATCAATAAATGCAGTACCTAGTTCATAGATTAGGTAGATAATAAAATTCACAATATTTTTATATCTATAGAGGCAAGAGGTGCAGGGTGTAAAGTTCACTGATCCTCCATAGAAACTGCCCGATGGTTGATGTCGGGATGTTGTATATATATGCCAGTTGCGCAGTAAACTCTGCTTGCGCGATGCAGGATTTGTGTGACGTCTGGTCTTTGATGCGTAGTTCACAAATGGCGTTGTAGATGCCGCCACCTATCAGATTTAACGTTATGCTAGACATAAACCTCGACAAACGTATGGACAAAGCGAAGTTAATACTGACAAAACTTTACTTCGGGTTTATTTATAAGGGGGACTATGTTTTATTGTTTGCCATAACTTTCTGTTTTGGAAGCTATTGTCATATTAATCTAGACATCATCAAAAAATTACTAACAAAATCGACCACTTGCGATATTATTTGGACATTATAATTTATGCTGAGCATGGAGCAAAATGATAATCATATATTATGTTTGTTTGTAATGATCTAAGCTAAGTTAAAACATGCCGTACATACCCCACTTTACATCACCACATTGAAATGGGACACCAGCACATGTCCTTCTATTTCTTTTTGCCGCTAAGCGATTTCAACTTTCACACAGTCAATCAATCAACAGTATAGGTACCGTCAACCGCACATAAATAGTAACCATTTAAATTGACATCGTCTCTAAGTAGTAGTAGTAAAACCGGTGATTTTAGTCGCTTTACAGCTTTGTTGCTTTACAGCAACATGCAACCTTCTCGAAGGGGGGTTCGCACTCGGTCTAGAGACCAGTGGGCTAATTGCTTAACACACTGTTAGTAGGAATCGGTTTCAATTTGACAGTTCAACAACATTCATTGCGTTAATAACGTTGTTGAGCAGACAAATTTTTCTAACATATGAAGCAATGGATTAGCAATATACTTCAAAATCATTCCGATTCCGAATCAAACTGTGTTACGCAATTAGGGTGCTGCTTTTTTAACGGGGCGTAGCCTATGCAAAGTGTGTTTGGCTGACACGATTGGTCCGCTGATGGATTGTGAACCCATTGTTCAGTCAATATGGACTAGTAGCAGTATTTGGGGTTTAATGTTGACTCGAGTTGATGATTTTTTGAATTTTTTACTATTGTAGTGAGTTCATGAGGTAGGTGTGATAATCTTTCACAGTTTGACTTTCCCTTCCTCTGACTCCACAACGGCCGTTGAAGTTTAAGCCGTTGTTCTATGAGGTTTTAGTATATTTAGTCAATTAGTTTGCTATGTAAGAGGCCGCGTCGCAACTTTTTCGTCAGTATTGGCGCGACGAGGTTTAAGCATGACGACGATTTTGTATGAGTGCACATTGGCACACATTAATATTTAACTTAACTAACACTTGTCTTGATGTCAGATTATCGCGAGTCGTTCGTCCTGACTCAAGCTTTCATTCAAGAGACGTACCTCATATTGTTTATTTCTGACGTTAGGTAAATGATCCTATAGGTATATCCTATGGATTTTTGAGATGGGGCAGTAAGTACTACGTAATACGAGGTTTAATTTTTTTTTATTATTATTTTGGCCAGTCTTCATTGTAGCGGTCCGTCTTTCCACCATAAACAACTAAGTTGGAGTCTCATTTCCTACGAAATGTATGGGTAAAGTTTTTTGCTATTTATGACTTTTCTAGTACTCAAACCTCAATTGGTCGAATAGAGGTTTTTGATCCTTATAAAAAACAGGATCGATTGGCATACAATTTCTTTTTTGTGATAATTGCTCTTTTTCCTGCTGACTGCAATTTTTTTTTCAAAATCTGTGAATTCAAAACAAAACTTCTCAAAAAGTTAAGGACAGTCTCTTAAGACCGTTTTCCTGTAGCTACAACGGTTAAGGTAGCTGCCCTTACTGCCCCATCTCAAAAATCTACCCTGTATATGTAGGGTTTATCTCTACCTGTAGCTAAATTCATAGCAAATATTGTTCTGATTCTGATTCTGAACACTAATAACAGAAATGAATTAGAGCTGACAGGGATGTCAATATAAAATAATGTAGGTTAAAATATGGTAGACCACAATATAGGAATAATTACGAAGTTAAAATTTAATTATTTGTTTTATTTGAACGACCCGGCAATAAATAACTAGGAGTATAAACACACTATATATATTATATACTATATACTCCCGGACTCCTAAATGAGCCACTGTGCATTTTTATGTTTATAGGCCAAAAACATCAAAATAGTGATAAGTCAGAGAAAAAGTTTTTATGTAGTTTTGAAGCTGACATAGGTACTGGGCATGATTTCGGTATTGTCATTGTTCCAAATTTGAATTCACCAAATTGAAAAAGTGAAGAAAATCGGAGTTTGGTTGCTCTTAAAGAAGCAACAAGCTTTGATTAGAGCATCTACATAATTATGTTCTACAGATCTATTTGATCTATAAGTCAATAGTTATTTGTTTTGTTTTGCATAAAAAGAGTTTCGAAATAGTTTTTTCTTATTTTTTAATCCATTCTGACCTTTTTTTTTTTTGGGTGGGAAATTATCAAATAACTTCTCCCGCTCTGGGCGGAGCGGGTCAGACTTTTACTGACTAAAACCCACCCGTGTTCCTTCATTTGCCTGTGTGCCAGTGCCACGATATCCCTTTCGGACAAACTTGCAACCCTGGCAGGCATTGGCCCTGATGGAACCCGTCAATTCGTGCTGACGTCTCTTTGAGGCGTGCGTGGAACACAACGCGCCGTCGACCCGGGCCTGGTCCTTATCGGACGGCGAGCTACCCATCGCTCACCGTCCGCAGGCCCGCGCCTACGGTGGCCGGAAATCGGCTTGCGACTCCCGACGCCCAGGGCGTCTCCTGCGGCGACTAGGGGCGTGAGGGCGCGAACCCTGCCTCTCCCTCACGCGTTCCGCCTCCTCCTTCGCGAGCATTACTGCTTCGCAGAAGAAGGTGACGGCCTCCCATAATCCATTCTGACCTTAAGACTGTGTTAGTAGCACTAAATAGCGACCGATACATTCGTCAATGCCTAGAGGCTCATGTGGTACCCAGCATCAGGAACTATGCAGGAGCTAAAAACTGCCATCTTGGAAGCATGGGAGAACATTCCACAGCACGTCATAGTGGCATTAATTCCATGCTGAACCGCATGACGGCCGTCGTAAATGTTCTTGGAGGTAACACAAGTTACTAAATAAACGTTTTCCTATGTAAACCTTTGTATTCTTCAAAAATTCCACACTAATTTGCCATTCCAATTTCAAATTTGGTACAATGACAAATGGAAATGATTTTTAGTCAGAGAATGGCTTCAAAACCACATGTTTTTCTTAGTAGTACGAGTACTATTAGGTATTTAAAAAGATAGAGACCTTTAAACAAAAATATGCAGGGTGCTCGATTCAGGTATCCGAGAGTGTTGTAGTTACGTCGATTCAGGTATCCGAGAGTGTTGTAGTTACGTCGATTCAGGTATCCGAGAGTGTTGTAGTTACGTCGATTTTTGTTCGATTGGAATAATATTGGCGTTACTTTTGCATTTAAGCTAATTGCTTGCTGCTACTGTATTATATCACCAAAATGAAAAATGATTGCTCTCAAATATACCTATATAATATATATATCCCGAAAATATACAAAATACCAAAATATAAGATACGATCTTAAACGCAAGCCTTGCAAGATCAGAATATTGTATGACACTCTCCACTCATCATTTCTCGTTTCTTTTGACAGATGCTGATCCAAGGACTATGACTGGCCCAGTCTAGTATTCAGACTACCATCAATTGACGTAAGCGGTAAGTTAACTCATAAATACCAATAATACTTACATGTTAATGAAGCATCAGTAAAGCTCAAAGATCTCGACTAAAAGACACACCACCTGGGGCCCAAGTCTGCTATTTTTATAAATTCAGTCATTCCAACACGATCCCATTGTCATGCCATTGTCATTTTGCTAAAAGTTCGTAATCTGGTAAAATCATCATTTCATAATGGTCGATCATTGGTCGGTCAATGTTCTCGTAATATAATTGTGTTATTATAATGGCATTGTCGTACTGCCATTATTATAATAGGTTGGGGAAAAAGTTTCTTCGCATTTTTTAAGAAAATTCAAAACATTTTTTAATATAGTTTATTTACATTTAACTAAAGTATGTAGGTACCATTTTGTTCGATAACTTTTTGCCATCTTGTAGGTAGGGAGGGACATGATCCCATTGCTATAGAAATTTTGGGACTTCTGATCAAAATATCGCGACAAGTGGTTATGGCAGTCCTCTCGTGATGTTAACCTGACACTGCCTAAAGAATTCTGAAGAGACCGAAACAGGTGGAAATCTGAAGGTGCAAGGTCAGGACTATACAGCGGATGCATTAACACCTCCCAGCTAAACTCTCTTAATTTTGCTGAGTGGCTAAAGTTGTGTGAGGTCTAGCGTTATCATGACGAAAAACCACACCCCTTCTGTTGATTAATTCCGGCCGCTTTCTCTCAACTTCTTGCTTTAATCTCATCAGTTGTTCGCAGTAGAGTTCAGAATCGATGGTCCTGCCTGGTGGTAACAGCTCATAATGAATAATACCCTTCCAATTCCACCACACACACAGCATCACCTTGTTGCGAGTTAACCCGGGTTTCGCCACAGTCTGTGAAGCCTGACCGGCCTTTGACCACGACCTTTTTCGCACGTTCTTGTCGTACGTGATCCACTTTTCATCACCAGTTATCAGTTTCTTCAAAAATGGTTCGGTTTCATTACCTCGTAATAAAGAATCACAAATGTGCACGGATGTACACGGCTCATTAGGTTTCTTTCAGTGAGCTCGTGAGGTACCCAAATATCGAGCTTTTTTGTGTACCCAGTTTTTTTCAAATGTGTCAAAACTGTTTTGTGGTCAATTCCCAGTTCTTCAGCTACGTCGTAACTACTGATATCTTGCTCCACTTTTTCAAAAATGGCATCCATTTTATCCGTAATAGGGCGACCAGAGCGACGTGCATCTTTGACATCAAAATTTCCGGATTGAAAACGCTTAAACCAAATTTGTGCTACTCTCACAGACACTGCACTAGGTCCATAAACATCGCAAATTTTTTTCGCGGCTTGCTTTGCATTTCTACCTTTTTTGTAGTAAAATTTTAAAATGTATCGAATTTCTTCATTCGATTCACTCCACTCATCTTGACAGTACGAAAAACAAATGAAAATCTCACATTTTCCTAATTTGAATTTGGAATTATGTTCTTTAAAATTTAAACTTTTAATGATACCAAAACCAGCCAGATACAAATAGTATAGCCAAAGAGATTTTATTACAAGTTCATACATACTATAATGCGAAAAGACTTTTTCCCCAACCTAATAAAACCCATTAGTAGAAATGTCATTCATTTGTCATTATGTACGAGATTACCAATATATGCAATTTCTTTCAATGTAGTGTCAGTGGCCGACCATTGGAAAGTCATAATGAAGCCATTATAATAGTAGATTACCAAACTTGTCAAAATCAACAATGATGAAATCTATGATCGACCATTCTGACACTATTGTAATAGCAGACTTGAGGCCCTGCACACCAGTCCATCAAAATGATCAAAAGTTAAAGACCATCGACTTATGAAAACTACCTTTAGTATCTACCTAATTATTCACCTATTCATTCATATTAATGGTCTTAAAACAAGGGTCGTCAAAGTTCAAACTGTTTCTTCAATTAATTAAAACTCAATATTCTATTAAAGGCACACATACAGTCAGTAATCTAGCCAGCGGCGCGAGGCGCCGCGTTGAAGTGTCATTTAATAGTTTCCTAAAGTTAGTTTGGTTTTGGTCTAAGTTCAGTCAAAGCTGACCTGCCTCTGAAACTGGGTCTCCGCAAAAATAGACGGCGCTTTACTACCGCGGGAGGCCTTTGCGGCTATGAAAAGTTAAACAAGTTATTGACAACTGTTGTGGTGTAGCTATCCAAACTCCACGACCCAGAAATTAATAGCATATTAACGTTAACTAGTAATATTCGTCTGTAATGTCTGTAACGGTGTAATTAGTTGAAATGAGTCTTGATTCGTCGTGAATGCAGCACTAATGAGTTGGTAATAATTTGTCGCGACCCGCTGACCCAATAGTTACGATGTTTTTCTGCTAAAATAAAGTACAGTACAATTTATTATGTTTAAACTTAGCCCCAACGTAAATCATAATGATGATAAAATGACGATGTGAGACGATGACGATGTGGTGTTGTGTGCAGCCATGCCTGCCAAGATGATGAGTGCGCGCGGCGGAGCGGCGGCAGCGGGCGACGTCAGCGTGGCGGACAGCCCGCTCGCGTCCTTTGAGACCCTGACGCAGGCCGCCATCATCGCCGTCATGGGCGTAGCGATCGTCGTCTCCAATATTCTCATCATAGCCTCCTTTCTTAACTTCAAAGGCAAATGTAAGTATGAAACCAATGTTTTACTAAGCTAAACTATTTATTTATTTGTTTAGATCTCCAGCAGACCCTGGTGACTTAGATATAATCTACAGATTAACAAAGGAGCAATGACAAGTGTACCACCTTCTCAATAACTGCATTCGATTCGTTTTCAATCTTCGTAATAAGACCGTTCGTCTCATAAGTAAAAAAAAATACTTTGATTTTGACCATGACTCCGCGCACCGATTGCTTTTCGTTCGTTATTTCTCTTGACAATGTGGCGGCATCAACATCGCCACATGTGAACTACGTGCAACTGACGTCACGCAAAATCCTGCATCGCGCAAGTAGAGTTTACTGCGCGACTAGTATATATGTTACGGCTAATACCCGAAGTGCGGCTACACCTAGTTTTAGCCGGTTAGAATTATAGGTCCAGACAATCCCTGTTGGATAAAACAAATTTACCAACAATAGAGGGGATCTGGCGCTCAGCGGCCGAAGCCGCGGCACGCTCGCTTCGCTCGCTCGCCTTCGCTTGTTAATGGTTACTGTTCTAACCGAACCTAACCCAAATGATTTTACCCGAAAACAATCGGCTCGTACTAGGTTTAAGAGTAAGTGGCTACACCTAGTTCTAACCAGCTAAAACTAGGTGTAGCCGCACTTCGGGTATTAGCCGTAACATATATACAACATCCCGACATCAATCGTCTCAAAATCGATTTCTCCGAAAAATTACGGACGCTCCATGGTTCGTTCGGAACGAAACCCTTCATGTAGATCTTAGAATCCCCACCATCAAGCAGTTTATGAAACGCGCGACAAAGCGGTTCTTCGAGTCCGCAGATAGACATCGCAACCCCTTGGTTGTGCAGGCAGCTAGCTATAGGCCTTCTCAAATTAGTCAGACTCGCCGACCTAGGCATACTCTCTCAGACCCGGATGACCCCATTACTCTGCTTCAGGAAAGCAATAGGGCCACAAGTACAGTGCACAAATACAAACCGTCATTCCGTCCTCGCCACCAAGGTACCACGCGAAGTTCAAGAATTAATTGTTCCCCCCGTCCCTTGCACGTCGAACCGCCAGCCCCGAGACTGAGTGAGCCGTAGCATTTAATAGTAATCCCCGATAATAATCATGAATTTAAACTTTCGATCCAGCCCGTCCCCAACTTGCTGTTTTTCCCCAACGACGCCCTAAGCTGAGGTTCGTACCCCACAGGGGGTGCCCTTAGAGCGCTGTCGTTTAGTTTGTAATAATTATATTTACGGTCCTGGCTGGAGGCTTTAAGCTAATTCCTTAGGGCAGCCACAGGAAAGACCGGTTAAGCAGTCACGGCCTCTCAAGGTCAACTGCGAGATGCCATACCTAAAAAAAAAAAAAACAATCGTCTGGCAGTTGCCTACCAGACACTACACCCCTATGGTCGGAAAACTTGCACTTAGTTTAATAAAATCTTATTTAAACGATAGGCAACAGCAAGTTCAAATAAATGGTATCAATTCACTCGGTTTAAAAGTAAAAATGGGTGTTCCTCAAGGCTCAATATTGGGTCCTTTCCTCTTTTTAGTTTATATTAATAATATACTCCATTTATTAAAAAATCAACCACAAATGGTGTTATTTGCAGACGATACTTCCTTAGTTTTTAAGGTAGATAGACGTGCTACAAATTTTGACGACGTAAATAATGTCCTACTGCAGGTCCAAAATTGGTTCACTGCCAATAATTTAGTATTAAATGATAAAAAAACTAAGTGCATACGATTTTCTTTACCAAATGTAAAAAGTAGTGATTATGAGATAGTATTGCATCAAGATAAACTAGAATTCGTCGATAAAACTGTTTTCCTGGGGTTCACGCTCGACTCTAGGCTACAATGACGTCCTCATTTAACATCTCTTGCAGGAGGCTATGCTGTCAGAAAAATCCGTCAATTTACTCATGTAGATACCGCGAGGCTAGTCTAGTTTAGTTATATTATTATGTGGATCTCAAGTTTTTTTAAGGGATCAGTCGAGGCGGCAAGGCGAAATTCAGGATTTCTTACGTTTTTTCAAATTGCAGTGCTTCGTTGTATGTTGATCATAATTCAATTCGCGAAAATTATAATAAAATAATTACTAAATAAAATTATAATCATTTAAAAATAAATATTACTGTCGAAATTATATGACGATTTAGAGCTATATTGATAATTAAAATGATTATAATTTCTAGTATGTATACATTAAATCCCTAGTTTGTATTAGAATAGAATACTCTTTATAATGCACACCATAAACGTTACATTACAGATATAAATGTTGAAATTTTACATAGGGTGACACAATGGGCGGTCTTATCGCTAAAAGCGATCTTTTATAGACAACCTTTGGATGGATTAAAGGGAGAAGGAGAGACAATTCTGCAGATAGTCAGTGGTGTACCATAACTGCATAGTATAAAACAAAGTCGCTACCCGCTGTCTGTCTGTCCCTATGTAGGCTTAGATCTTTAAAACTTCGCAACGGATTTTGATGCGGTTTTTTAATAGAGAGAGTGATTGAAGAGGAAGGTTTATATGTATAATACATGCATAATATAGTAGATAAAATCAGCATTACTTCCGTGCGAAGCCGGGGCAGGTCGCTAGTTTACATATTATATTATATAATAAATACATAAAGCATACGCTTATCTATATAAACTTATACAGGGTGGATTTTTGAGATGGGGCAGTAAGGGCAGCTACCTTAACCGTTGTAGCTACAGGAAAACGGTCTTAAGAGACTGTCCTTAAGTTTTTGAGAAATATTGATCTGCATTCACAGATTTTGAAAAAAAAAATACAGTTAGCAGGAAAATGGGCAATTTTGACAAAAACTTTTTTTTATGCCAATCGAACGTCTTTCTTATAAGGATCAATAACCTCTATTGGACCAACTGAGGTTTGAGTACTAGAAAAGTCATAAATCGCAAAAAACGTTTCCCATACATTTCGTAGGAAATGAGACTAGAACTTATTTTTTTTACCATCGTTATACTGGCCGCTACAAAAAGGACTGATCGAAAAACAAATAAAAACAATAACTTCTACTTTGGGTATTATCTCACCTCAAAATAAAAAAATTTGAAACCTTACATTTGGACTCGCCTAGAAGTTTTACTTTTGTGCTAAGATATGAAGTGTTCAAAATGGTAGCCGTTTTGACGTAGGCATAGGTTTATTCTCGTTACTACAGTGCAGAGCGGGTAGTAGCTGATAATGTGCTAGGATTAATTCCATAGATAATCGTGGGTAGTAAATCTTTGAGTTCCTGAACACTGTCGTATTTATTTTTATAAAGTTATTTTTTTAAATAGCGCTACATAAAAAAAATCAAGAGGTGTGAGATCAGGACTGCGAGGTGGTCACGGTATAGGATCATATGTTTGTCCATGTGTTTGTTGTTTGTCCCTGCCTTGCGAATTGCCGGTTCAAATTAGTACGGGTACGAGTATGGCGGCTGTTGCGCAGAGTTTCAGAAATTACAAGCAACCAAGCAACAAACTTCACCTTTTTTTTTTTTTACAATTTTGCGACTTACGTCCTGTAGCTGGGGACCCCAAGAAAGATGTTTATCGATCTAAACTTCAAGGTTTTTGGCTTACTGGAATAGGAGTTCCGTTAAATTGAACTTGGGGAAGCTGCGACTAGTTTATGTTGGGAGTCACCCTTGAGCTGCCAACAGCAATGACCTGAGTCTTCGATGGATTAACCTGCAACCCATGCTCCTCACTCCACTCCACCACACACACCACACACAGATCGAACCCAAATCATTGTTTATGATATTAATTGCACCAGCCAAATCCGCAATGGCAGCTTGTTTATATATTTGTAAATCATCTGCATAAAGGTAGGTAGGAAGAAAGAAGTTTTTTGGAAATACAGTTTATAAATATTGCGAAGAGTAAAGGAGATAAAACGTCACCCTTAGGTACACCGGCAGAAGTGTAACACCAAGAAGAGCGAAACTCTTCTATGCATATACGTTACCGGCGGCCATACAGATAACGAAAACGAAACCAGTCAATCGCTGTTGGAGATATGTTAAGCAAGCGAAACATGCCAAGCAGGATATCGAAATCGACAGTCTTAAATGCGTAACTAAAATCCAGTAAGCAAAGAACCGTCAGATTTCCTCCTTCCATACCTAGCCGTATGTCATCAGTGACGTTAACTAAGGCTGTAGCGGTGCTGTGACCAGAACGAAAACCTGATTGGAAAGGATTCAGCAGACTAAATATTCTTACAAACAAAAGTGCTAAGCTGATTGTGGACAAGGTGCTCTAAGACTTTGGAGAGGAAAGGTAAGATAGAGATAGGACGGTATTCGGAAAAGGGAGTAGGATTAGGTTTTTGGGTAAAGGAGTGATTTTTGCCTCTTTCCACATCGATGGAAAATCACCAAAGGACATATAGTAGTTCCTTATAGCATAGGATAGGAAGGATTTCGTCGAGGACGAGTATCATTTTCCGACTTACGCAATCACTACCAACGCGATACACGTTAGATGTGATTCATACTACGCTCTCCTTAACATCACAATCAGAGAATTGACTAAAAATAAATGGGGGATGGTCCGGAGTTGGAAGGTTTGAAATATAGCTTATTGTAGCTGCCTTCAACATCAGGTCCCATTACAGTGGGTGAAGATGAGAAGCGTTGATTCAATAGATCAATATGTCAGTTTTTAGGAATCGATTCTTTGCGTGATTTTCCAACTCCCAGATCCTTAAGAAATTTCCAGACTTTAGCTGGACCTTCGTTTTCAACTGAGGTGTGGATAAGGCGGCGTTGGGCATCTCTACATACCTTATTGCAGCGATTTCGAGCATCCACAAGGATCGTCCGGTTTGACGGCGAGGGCCGATAGTTAAATTTAGTTTTGGTTACAGCCTTCCGGTGCATGATACTTCTAATATCGTCTGTAAGCCATGGTGCCGAAAGGTGTTTAATTTTTACAGCATGAATAAGAGCGTGGACATCGTACAGGGTTGTCTGTCAGCAGGTTAACTTTATCGTCAATCGACTCAAAACTGACTAGAGGAGACCAGTCAATGCTGTTAAAATCTCTTCGGAGATCATCTGTCTTCATGCCACCAAAGTTGCGCTGCAGGAGAATTTTAGGTTTAGCCTTAGGTGGGCAAATTTTGTAGGAGAGGAGTAATAGGTCATGGTAAGAAAACATTTCAGATGGGTATTGACCATGCTAGCTGACATATTGAGGAAAGGAAACAACGAGAAGGTCAAAAAGTGAGGGATTACAGTTTGCTAATGGTGTGTGGCACTTAAAGGAGACTTGATAAATTCGATAACTGAACTATTGATCGAAGAGAACAAAACCGGGGGTCGATTTTCAATAAACAGGTGTTGAAATCCCCCATGATGATTGTGTGACTGTAAGAGGGTGTTAGGTTTTCGAGAATCTTTTTAAAAAAGGGAAATAAATTTATACGTGGCGAAACACCTAGAAGGACTTTCACGTGATTCAGCTTCCAAAAAGAGACAGACAGACATATCGACAATTGAGAAAGGAATATGTGGGCGAAGGTATATGGCAATAACGCCACCACCCCCACGCGCGCGGTCATTTCTTACTAGTTGAAAACCTGGCCAGGGATTGGAAGTTGAAGGGAGGCATGGCTTTAGCCAAGACTCTGAGACAAGGATAGCATGGATGTTCTTACAGTCTAGGTTAGCTAGCATTTCAGAGTAATGTGCCGGAATATTTTAGGCATTTATATAGAGTACATTAAAATTCTTAGGTACATTACATTCTTAGGTACATTACTTAGTATTACTTCTTGTATTTTATAGTTATTTTTGAGATATCTATCCTATATGTTGCACAAGTTTTGTATCTGCATCACCGTTGGATATATCTCATTTTATACCGTTGACTGGTATAAAATGCCCCAGGCATTAAGTCCGCATTATAGGTACAGTGTTTTTTACTTGTGCATAAATAAAAACAAATAGTGTGCTTTTCCAATTATAGGAGACCACACAATTCACAAAAACATACCAAGCAAACAAAATAAAATCATGATGATAAATTGTTAAAAAACTCGGTAAACACTAATTAACCAAAACCACCGTTCCAATTAATTGCGATAACAACATCAATCAACATCATTGTATTTTATACAAACAATACAGGGGCCTAAAATGGACGCTTTGGCAGAGTCATAATATGATCTGCGTACAATTCATACATCCCCCAATTCATCTGTTTGACAGATGAATTGGGGGATTTTACCCCAAATTTATAGTTTCCTTTGGCAATGTTACAGACACCCATCTAAATTACTGTATCGGGACAACCTTTTGGAATCTGCTGTTGGCTGTCAACAAGGTGACCCCCTCGGGCCAGTGATTTTTAGTTTAGCCATTCACCCAATTATTCGACAGCTAAATTCCAAATTTAATGTTTGGTATCTCGATGATGGAACCTTGGGAGGCGATGTAGAAACTGTTTTAAATGACCTAAAATTCTTAAAAAATGAACTTCATTCCATTGGCCTTGATCTCAACCTTTCGAAATGTGAACTATACTTAGCGGACAGTACTGACAGACAACTGACACTTCCCAAATTTAACGCAATAGCTCCAGAACTCCAAATTGTTGAAAAAAGCTCTCTTCGTCTTCTTGGGTCTCCAATCTTTGAGGATTCCTTTCCCGTTTTTATTGATGAAAAAATTCAAAATTTCAATGACGTTTCGGAAAGATTGTTCCAAATTAATATGCATTCGGCCATCACCTTAATTCGTTACTGCTGTTTCGGCCCCAAATTAACATATTTCCTTCGCGCTTCCCATTTATGGAAGCACACTCACCTTTTAGATAAAATTGACCAAATTATCCGACATACATTAACTTCGATTTTAAATGTGGACATGGACGACCGAACTTGGGCACAAGCTACTCTTCCCATTCGTATGGGAGGCCTCGGCGTCCGCAAAATTTCTAGTATTAGTTTACCGGCTTTCATATCCTCGGTCCACAGCACTGATAAATTAATCAGGAAAATCCTTGCCTCCACACTGATTAATTTTGATGTGCCGTGCTTCACCGAGGCTATCAATGCCTGGAGACTCGCTTGCCCGAACTCGGATCTACCCGATAATCCATATTCTCAGAGACGGTGGGATGAGCCGCTCTGCAGAGTAGTACAGAACAATTTACTTGACACGTCTGCTACTACTGCGGAGCGTGCGCGCCTGCTGGCTGTGGGTAAGTGGGAGTCGGGTTTGTGGCTTCATACACTACCGTCGTCGAACATAGGCACTCTGTTCGGTGACACTACTTTCCGCCTCGCTGCTTCCCTAAGACTAGGAGCTCCATGTTGTTCTCCTCATCGCTGTCACTGTGGCGAAGTTGTCAACAGTCTCGGACACCACGGCCTGTCTTGCAGCCGAAGTGCGGGTCGCTTAGCACGGCACGCGAACATCAACGACATCATCCGACGAGCTCTTGTCACCGTCGGCGTTCCAGCTATATTAGCTTAGATTATTTTACCCAATGGCTTGGCACGCGACGATGGCAAGAGACCAGACGGAATGAATTTATTTCCATGGAAGATGGGTAGGCCTTTAGTGTGGGATGCCACGTGTGTCGATACTCTTGCGCCATCCCATCTTCCTGGCTCGGCGTGCTGTGCTGGCGCTGCTGCTGCAACTGCGGAGAACCTCAAGCGGCGTAAGTATGATAACCTTGTTGGCAATTATATTTTCGAGCCGTTTGGGGTTGAAACCCTCGGGCCGTGGGGTCCGAGTGCTCATGGTCTGTTTAATGAAATCTCAAAACGTCTAATTGACACTTCCCGTGACCCAAGGGCTGGCTTTTACTTTGGCCAGAGGCTAAGCATTGCCATACAACGTGGCAATGCCGCCAGTCTCTTGGGTACATTACCAGTCGACAGTGATGTGGATGAATTTTTCGACGCCATATTTTAATTTGTGAATAGTTTTAGATAGGATATAATTTTATTATTTTTATTAATGAATTAAGTAGGTTATTTATGTACATATTATTTTATAAATAATTACCTTTGACAGCTTATATTTGACATTAGACTTCATTAGAGCAATTCATAATTTGTGGACCATTTTACGAAACTCCATACAAAACTGTCAAACAGATGAATTGCGGGATATGAATTGTACACAGATCATATTATGATTCTGCCAAAACGTCAATTTTGGGCCCCCAAATTATATCGAAGCGTAGGTATTACTTATGTATAAATTTTTATTAGTCCTTGTACTAAATACTGGAATAGGATGCCGATTCGTAATCGCTTTTAGTCTCTATTATGAAGTGGATAATCTCGTGAATTGGTCAGGTTTCTTTCAAACGGTTTATATTAGCACATTGAACGTTAAACTATCGTACACCTGGGTCATGGGACAAGACAAGACAAAGAATTTTAAGTAATTTGAGTTGTTCTTACTGGAACTTTACCCATCAGAGGGGTAATTATATGAATACTTAAATGTCCTTTATTTGGTATTGTTCGTCGAATCGTTGAGCTCCTTAAGTCTTGAGTTGAGTTCCACGATTACTGCCAAATGCTTGCACTGATTGGACAGGTCCACTTAAATTTGTGTGTTCTTTCCTCAAAAGACCATTTCAAACACGGATCTACATGGTCCTCACTTGATCTGACTAAGATTATGTCTGGACTTTAAAAGAGACTTTGACCCTTGAGTTTGTTTCGCCATTTCTTCTCAGGGCTAGTCAGATAGGAAATATCGACTCCATCTAGCTTATTTTTTAATATTTTTTTAGACGTGTAAAAGTGATTCCGATATCCTATTTGCAGATTTTAAAACGATTTCATTTGATTGCGTAACACATATCAGTAGCAATGGGTTTTATTTTGACAGTTGAACTGAAGTCAGAGTTGAAGTCAGGGAAAAATTCCGTCTTTGATTGGAATCTAAATATTTTTAGAACGTAGCTACTTTATAAGTGGTTGCAGTATTGAATGATAATGATGCTGTGCATGTTTTGTTGTGAATGCAGGTCTTTCGAACGAAGTGATAAACTACTACCTGCTGTCGCTGGCGGTGGCTGACCTGCTGATCGGCGTGCTGGTGGTGCCGCTGTCGGTGTACCCGGCAATCACGGGCCGCTGGATGTTCGGCGACCTCATGTGCCGCTTGGCCGGCTACGTCGAGGTCACGCTGTGGTCCGTCTCAGTCTACACCTTCATGTGGATCTCCGTTGACCGTTATCTCGCAGTTCGGAAGCCTCTCCGCTATGAGACGGTTAGTGCGACGGTAGTTATCCTTTTCAATATTTTTTTTATTAGCTAGCTAGCTCGCATCTTTTATGCATTCGCATTAGTAATTGATCATTCTGAATCCTTTGATAAAACAATTAATAATCCCACTTTCTCCTAACCATACGAAATCGATTCTTCTTTTGAATAATTACAATAATATAGTAGATTACGATTTCATTTTTCTCTCTTTTAATAGTTCCATTATAAATAACATTTACATATCTACATAATTAGTGGAACTTAATCATTAGCATGAAAAATTGTTTTGTAATACTTATTAATATTCCTAGTATTTTAAATGATTTTGTCCCTATTCCAATAAAATCTCAGAAACGTTAGATTAGTTTAGGCCGCACCTGTTTTAGGCTAATTATTAATAACAATGCTCATGGACCAGGTACAAACGCGCACTAGAAGCCAATGTTGGATGGTTTTCACATGGATTTCAGCTGCAATGCTCTGCTGTCCACCATTACTAGGTTACAAAAAGGAAGCCAACTTTGACACGGAAACGTTTATATGTATGCTGGACTGGGGCACGACGTACGCGTACACGGCCACGCTCGGCATCCTCGTGCTGGGCCCGAGTGTCATCTCCATCGTCTACAACTACTACTACATCTTCTCGATGAAGCGCCGGCTGAACAGCGGCGTGCCCATCCACGACAAGGAGTACGCGACGGCGTTGGCAGAGAACCTCTCCAACCCGAGCCACTGGATGAGCTTCATCATGGTGTGTACGTTCTGGTTGAGCTGGTCTCCTTATGTGTTCGTTAAGCTCTACGAATATTGCACTGACCAGGAAATAAAGGTACCCATGTTGCATTTCGGAGTGGTATGGATGGGCATCATGAATTCATTTTGGAAGATTGTAATACTGCTGACATTTAGCCCGCAGTTCAGGCTCGCGCTTAGAGTACTGTTTCTGACAGCGTGTTGTCGCTCCAAGGGGCGCTTGGCTGCTGAGCTCTTGGGCCTGGACAATGATGACTGAGTACACCTTTTGGCGGGTATGTAAATCCTTTGTAAAGTTGAGCACCCGAACACAAACACAGTATTGTGGTACAGCCAAAATTAAGGATTTAGATACCTAGCCTGGCTTCACAGTTATCCACCATGTACATACAGTTCTTGAATTTAAAATGTTCTGCGGCAAGTTACATGAATTTGCCGTCTTGTTGACCTAATATTGCTGTAAATTAGAATGTCCTGATGTTTCTACACAATGAGTAAAATCACTACTGATCATTCCTGTAAATTAATCTTGCCACAAATAAATATTATTTCTGCATTTTCAATCTTAGCAAGCGATGAGTAGGTACAGGGGATCTACTCCGAAGCGTTAAACCGAAGTATCGTCCGAAAGTTCGGCCATTTTATAACTTCCATAGTTTCCTTTTTTGACTTTGAATCCATACCCGACTTAAAGTCATATTTTTGACTTTGGTTTATCTCTTTGATTGTCGTTTTTTTTTTCTTTCGCCGTAGTCAGCCATAGGTAGCCGTAGTCAAGCAACGGCCGAACATTCGGCCGATACTTCGGTTTAACGCTTCGGAGTAGACCCCCAGGTAGTCGATACAAGGGAGACTACTTGTGATTAACGTTCAGTCTAAAAAAAATGTAGTCAATATATTCATATTTGACAATAATGTGTTTAAGTTCAAACACTTTGCTCTGTGCAATAAATTTCATATCATTTTCTCAATGAATATTCGCTAGTTCTAAGCATTATGTAGTGTTTAATAATTATTTTTTTATTGTTAGAGCGTGTTACGGAATTAAATAATACTCGTTTACCAATGAGGAGGGTCACGTACTAGGTACTTAATAGAAGTAAATATAGTATAGGGTGCTACATTTTTATTGCTATGGCACTCACAATTTTTCAACGATCGTGGATGTTGTATTCTTCCGCATGTACAGACGCCAGCACATCAAGCTACTACAATCTGTCAAATTTCTTTCATAGATTTTCAACTTTATCCCTACAGTATAACGTTCAAGTTTGATTGGGAAAATTTGACAGCTTCGGGTAGCTTGACCTGCTGGCGTCTGTACAAAGTGTACCTTTATTATAAGATGGAAAGAATCACTGCAAGCTATTAATCTTGTTTTAAGTATGTTGTATACCAAGTCGTGTGGAATAATGTTGTATTCCGAACAAATCAAATAATTTCAACACTTGTTGTCGCTGGTAAAAGAGTTTTTTAAATACCATTTGCTGTAAGAGAGCGTTCCTATGTAGATTTTGTAAACATAGCGTATGTATAGTGTTGGTTACTAGTTGATCTATACTTTAAAATAAGATTCGAAATTTAAATAATCCTGTTTTACAGTCCGTTCAACCGATTTTGACTTATTTTGCGTTGGCGGCATGACAAATGGCAGCTGTAATACACAGTTGGTATTGTAACCACGTTTTTGCATTTAATGCCACACAAAATCGGTTGAAAGGACTGTAACAAAGGTTTATTTAAACTTCTAATTGTATTTCAAATGGAGTATATGTAAAATAATATTAATATAAACATGGTCAGTTCACCGACATACTCGTAAAATAAGTACAAATAAACATTGTTGGATAATAGATTTTTTATGAAGCTTAGTTTGAATCTCGCTGGTATTGGAAATTGGAACAGCAGTTCAATATAATAATATTTATGATATTAGATTTCAATTATGAGTAGATCGCCTGTGCAAATTGAACTGGCCTTTGTTAAAATCATTTATTTTATTATTTGGTTTGTACGGAACTCAATACAACAAGAGTTGTGTTTTCGAACTACGTATTTAATGTTAATATTTAATCATTATAATTGGAAACGTTCGAGTCGGGTGTTTTTATCATGTATAAAAAACATTGTGGTTTCCTTTGCCTGAAACTGTAGTACATTATTTCAAGGGAAAAAAATATGATATCAATTTGAAAAAAGGCAATGTTATTTTTGTAAATTTTGTTGAACGCACATTCTGTAACCGCATTCTTTGAGCGTGACTTTTGTCTATAAAAGATCATAATTATAATGATTACTAACTGATTTATCAATACCGTGTATCATATCTTGAATTTCTGATTTCTAACTATGTAAACTGTTAAGTTACTATGATATTTAATAACTATAACGTTTATGCTGTTCGTGTTCATTATAAATATTAACTAGCTATTATATCGAAGGGCGAGTGTACCGGTTTCAGTTCCCATTGAAAACTAAGTTTTCTGAATGATGCTGTGTTACGTACTTTTCAAAAATCCAGTGCCTTTGCAGAATTGCCAATTTATCTACTTCTAAGGGCTTGTCCCATGATTGTGTCATAATCAATATTCTGGTATATACTCGTACCATGCAATATCTATAATTAATATTATTATAGATAGACTATATTTGGCGCTCGCCTCTCGGTTAAAGTTAACGTTTTCTCAAATTAAAGGCTGTGCTTAGACTATCTTTGATTTCTTTTGTTTCAGAGTAGTTTTAGGTTGTAATGTTAGCTGTTATTTATCTTTTACTGTCTATCTGTTTTCACTGCCTTTTCTTATGTATTTCTAATTATTGTTATGGATTGTTAAGTAGGTACTTAAATGTCTGTGTTGTCGAGTTTGCGGTGTTGTCATTCTTATCACTGCGTATATTTTGTTTATAAGTAAAAGTAAAAAATGAATACTAAAAGAAATTAATAATAATTAAAAATAATCAATTAATTATTAATAATTAATACTTTACTTAAACAAGTTATTATTTTAAGGGAAATTATGAGTGTAGCAACAAAAGTTTTCATTAGCACCTGCAACCTAACGTCTTTTTTTGTTTGTAGGCAACGAACGAGTTAATAGAACAGCTTGTATTGTATTAATTCATCATTTTTACTATTCCAACAGAATATAGGAAAACCAGCGTCAATTTGCGAACGTAAATTAATATGACTCAGCTACCGATAAATATATTTACTTCTGAATTGATAACTCAGCGACTAATTTTGTAAGTGGGCTCCTTTATATATTTTAGAGATTCAACATCAGTCAGCTAGTAAAATCAAATTCCAGCCTCAAAATTTAGCCATCAATCTTTTTTATTCAACAACTAAATTAGTAAATTATATTCTTTTTAATGAAAATTTGAAACACAAGCGCATCATTTATATCCATTTTACATCAAATAAATTATTTCACTACAAATAAACTGATTGCAGAACTAACTAACCAGAGCGTACATACATACTTTGCCAGATTGAATCATTTAGGTTAGGTTAAGTTAGAACAGTGAGTGCCGCGGCAGCAGCCGCCGAGCGCCAGATCCCCTCTATGTTGTTGTTTGGTTTTAATTTTCCATAAGGTTTGTTTTTGATGACAATAATTTTTGTATGTTCAATTGGGTAGGTATAATAGTCAAGTCATCAATTACATATGGTAACATTATAAATAGCTAGGTGACTACATGAAATTAGAGCTTTCATTGACCATTATTTGATGACAATAATAAGGTAATTTTATAATCAATTATAGTAGATTCACTTATATTAAATTAGATTAGAGTACGTTAAAATTATTTTATAGATGCAGTTGATACAATTATTAGAAGCTGGCAATGCGTAGACATATCACAAATTTAGTTGCGTAAGAATTATGCTTGATTTACAATGTATGGTCGCTTGAAAAGCATTTAGGTAATAGACGCTACAAGTTCGTCGCTGACTTATTAATTCATTAGACCACTAAATATATTTAAAAAAAGAGAATGACATTTTAAAGAAGCTGCATTAAATAGCACCTCTACTGTAATGTTTCAAATGTTTGGTTTGTGTATTCGGTTACTTTTGTCTAGACTATAAGTTCTCGATTGCTTCAGGTGTAGATTTTGTAACTAATTATAAGTAACAATACCTACATTAGGTACGTTTTCTGTAATAGTTATGTAATAAGATATTTGTAGATGTGTAAACAAATATAGCTATATATCTGTTTAAAATAGGTATAGCCTATATAGTATAATCTCAAATGGCTCGAGCAGTAAAGTGCTTTTTGGTGAGATGTAAGCTAAGCTAAAGCTCTGAATGGGTATTAGATTAAGCTGTCAGGAAGCGATCTTTGTTGTGCCATTGAGCCTACTCGTTGCAGTGACCTACATCGCTTGCACTCTGTTTAATATGCGATGTATATACACGGTGGATACTAGACAGTGGCAGTATTTACGAGAATTAATTAATCAGTTTAAGGGCACTGAACGTGATACAGTGGAGGTTTTATTGTTATTAAGTCTGGGGGCGTTTAGTGCCCCCAAAGTGATAGGTTAGTTACACAGAAGTGCTCGTGCAGACAGGCGCGGTATCGCGGGTGTGGCAGGCAGCGACACTTTCCATGAAGTTTAAATATAAATTGTGCTACTAGAGTCGCGTTGCGCTGTCGCGTCGCGTCTGTCTGCGGGAGCTTTTATACGTAGCAAATCAAATAATAGGATTTTGACAAGTCAGTTCATAGGTCACATACTAATGATATAGCTACCTACAGGTATGATAGTATGAAATAATAGGTACATACAAATAATTTAAAAGATCGTGAAATTATGGATACATCTTGTTGTTAGTATCAGGTTCATTAAATATACAAGTCAATGTTAGTCCTCCAGTTTCATCAAATATTCTAAAATTAATAATATATATACATAATTACTTATGGACACCAAAAAATTAAATTACTAAATAGTCATTAAAACGTATGCGTATCCTTGAATTATAGAATGATGTGCTTAATCATATTGCGGTCAATTTATTTCACATAATCATTTAGCTCTATCTGTAATACGTTGTCACAGTTCAACGCGAGAATTATAGTACTCATTTTAATTGAAACGTATTTACTTTAGGTACTGCTTTTTTGAATTTCACCAATGAAATGTACTAAAAGTTTAGGTAGTATTGAATTGAAAAAGTTTTTTCATACGAATGATGATGGATAATCCATTACTTTGCGCGTTATAGCAATTGTATAATAGTAAAATGTGTCAAATGGGATTTTGTGTCACAAGACACATTAGCCGCGAGACGGCTTGCATTCACAGGGTGTGGCTAAAAATAATGATTTAACGTGTAAATTAATTATGTACTAGTTGGAGGAAGGCCAGTGATGGCTGACCTGCCAGGTAAGTCTATGAAAGCGAAAAAAATAAATCATTTCTACGTAATTAGGCTGTTAGCAAAACTAGTCTAGAATATGTCAAAGAAAATTCTAGTTATGCTCTTTGTTAGACATTTCTATGAATTCGTCGGGTATCAAACAACGGGATGACGGGAATCGAAAGATTTTTTATTCACAGATGTAATAAAAAATGTAAAAGAGTTTTATAAACTTTAAGAATTTTCGTATTTTATTGTTAAAAATTAAAAATAGATGTTACATGCATTACGTTTTGTAGATTTGTATAAATAAGAATGAAGGAAATAGAGTGATGATGAATTTTATAATAGGAATGAATTCATATAGTTTTGGTTTTCTCAATTTAATAAGTAGGGAAGAACGATATTTATTTAATAATTGTCTACTCAACAAAACCTCAGATATTAAAATATGATTTACTTGTGTTTATTTTAGGTATGCACAGTAAAGCACATAAAATATAACAAATATAGATACCTACATTAGGATTATGCCCAAACTTTATCGTACGTGAATATCCAGGGGGTCTACTCCGAAGCGCTAAACCGAAGTATTGCCCGAATGTTTGGTCGTTTCTTTACTACGGCTAACTATTGCTGACTACGGCGAAAAAAAAAAAAACGATGAGATAAGCCAAAGTCGAAACTGTGACTTGGAGTCGGGTAAGGACTCAAAGTCAAAAAGGAAACTATGGAAGTTATAAAACGGCCGAACATTCGCCCAATACGTTTCGTTTAGCGCTTCGGAGTAGACCCCCAGGTAGGTACATTTTGCCTCATTTAACTTTCGTTACTTTAACTGGAGCTACATTGGGACATTGAACGTATAATACTTTATTACATAATATATAATTCTTACCTACTATGATACGTTACTACATAATTTCGTCCAAAAAAGCTGCCAAATCTAAATTAATTTCATTATAATTATACTGTTAAATAAGGATTTCATGACAAATAAACTTTTTTTAATTTCACTTTATAATTGAAGTATCTAAGGTAAGTTTAAAGTTAAATTCATCTAAATAATTTATCTTTTCTTAACAGTAGATATAACTCTGGTGCGAGGAAAATAGGAAGAGGTAGGTGCAGTGACATAAGAAAGCTATTCTAAACATGAAAAAGCGGACAAAATTGTTTACAGTAAACACGTCTTATTTCTGTTAGAACCTAAACCTGAACCTAATACCTATTAGTCCTATTTCAAGATCAAGTAGAATTAATACCTGAACTGGAAAAAAAAGCGTTTATAAACAATTTTCTATAGGTACCTATGTATAATTATTTTCAACATTCGCTTTGACATATTGCGCTATAAGTTCTATTATAGTGGATGACAGATCCTCGTAAATGCAGGAAAATCTCGTTCATGCAGGTTGACACCTTTGAGAGGAGTTGGGAATTCTACCGATCATCAGTATGCACGTTCTTTGTGTTTTTGTTAACGCACAGGTCAGGTTTTAAAGAGCAATATTCTTTGTTTTGGTACCGAGTACCACTTGATGCGGCGGAGTCGAGTGATCATTGGTGCGTTTACGTTTCGCAGCGATTTATAATTTAAAGTGACGCTATTTTTGGTACGGATTCCGTTTTGCTTATTTTATAATTATAAATATTATAATAATACCATTTCATTATTGAATTCGATAAAGAACATCAAAGTGTTTATTAAATATTCTAAAGCAATCCTATGCCATAACAATTTTATATCACATAAAATCACCGTGTATAGTTCATAGACAAATCTAGGTCAGAGATACATACATACATACCACCGTGGAGTATCATTGCGGATTATCTCATTGAGGAAATAGGTCATATGGCTACGTCAACTCAAGATAATTACTTAACACGTATCTGACCATTGTATTATCTTAATATCCTATTATTATACCCAACAACTGCAGCTGTCATCTGGGCCTGACAGCTTATGTGGTCCTGTCAACTAATCTAGTGTCGATCTGACATTAAATAATTAAAACTTGGTGTTAAAGCAGTGTCGCACACATGAAACTTAAAAAATAAAATAGCGTAAAGTGAATTTAAGAACGATGCTCAGTTATAGGTAGGTATATCATGTTACAAGCTGTTATTGAGTTTACTTGTTAGCATGTTAAGTTAGATTCTTGCAAGGTTATTATGTACAACTTTCTTTTGAAGAAGAGAAAGATGAAAGATTTATGTACCGAGTAAGTTCATAATCTTTCTTCTATTCAGATTACTTGATGTGGCACCCAGGATTGTCTCCACACGGTACGACATTTTAACGTGTACTAGTACCATCTTGTAAAGTATGACACGTTGAGAGCAACTAACCATAATGATCGGCAACTTTAATAAAATCTTTTACTTTTAAGGTAAATCTGCAGCTGTAGCTCGCTTAATCCAGACAGAATTATAATCTTAAGAATCATTTATACATCTGTCTAAGTTAGATTTGTTCCCCAATGTCATTATTTCATGAAAATGTGATCCAATGGAACAAATCTAACGTAGAGAGATGTATTATTGATTCCGATGATTATAATTGAGTTAATACATATCTGTTATATTCGTGAATCACATTTAGATGAAGATACAACCTGACACTGACTTGCAAATAGCAAAAAACGTATGAAAATTTGAATTTCGCGGGCTGAGCTTGGATCCACCTTAATTTAAGAATTTTAACTAGCATTGTGAGATTAGCACAAACAGACGGTATAAAATAAAAAATCATAACTGAGCTAACATAAATTACATACGGTAGCCTTGTGCGTGCTGTCCAAATTAGCTCCAGTTTTCAACTGCAATTAATTTTCTACCTCTAGGTATAAAACAGGTTAAAGCATTTATTTTAGTACAGACAGTGCTCTGCATAACCCGACTCGTCTGCCCTCTCTTCATCTTTGCATGAGGGGTCAGAAAATGCAGAGCACGGTCCTTGCTATATTGTTTAAATAGGGATAGTTTTATGATGACTTAAATATATATTAGAGGTTTATTTTTTGTACTAGTTCTAAGTTTTGTTAATGGTGATTACACGAGATCGCTGTATAAAATTTTATTCAAATACTCTTTACGAAATAATGCAACCATTCTTTACAACCACGGTTGAGGAATTTTGGTATAGCATTTCACGTTATGGAAGTATACTATCTACGTATTTTAATACTTAACTAGTATCCTAATTTATGAAACTGTTATTGTCTACATTCAGAGCAGAGGTACATGAAGTACGTAATATATGGTAATAATTGTTCAATAGTTTTGTCTTAAATCAAGATTCTTTATCGTGTTTGTCACTATTAAAATGTTTAGCTCAAGTGTTGGTGTTTTATTTTCAACCGACTTCCAAAAAGGAGGAGGTTATAATATAATCTTTTTACAACTTTATGAATTCGGTAGAATTGTTCAAACTAGTTTGCTCTATGCAAGAAAGAGATAGAAGGTAGATTTTATTTTGCAAGAAAAAACAAAACAAATTTTACCTGTTTCTCAAGTAACAAGTACGCGACGAGGATAGACTAGAGAATTTTTGAGGGAGTTGGAAGATCCCGGTCGCTTTTTTTTATAGCCATGTAAATAGCTGTAACATGGACAGTTTTAATTAAAGTCCGAAACTTTGCGAGTAAATTAAAAAAAAACTAGATGGCTAATATCACTAATTTTGAATTTAAGAGTACTATAATATAATACAATACACATCTAAATAAAATTAAAATTAAGAGTCTACAACTTATACTTTTTTCTTAATTTGTACTTGAATGTAAAATTTGGGTATTTTTTTAATAAAACAATAAAAGGTAGATGAAAAAAAATCCACAGGACATGAGAAGTGTTTACGGGTCTGAAAGGACAGCAGATGACCCCCCAGTCGACCATTTCAATTGCGCACCCGATGCACCAAACACCCTGTATAACTAAGTAACATTGAGCAAAAATTATTGCTGGGAAAATACCTACTTTTATTGTTATGAAAACGACTGTATACAGCGGCGCACAACGAAACACGCAAAACAGTGTTTGTGTTTTTGGGTGCATGCAACGGTACAGGAGTTGTATGTAGGTACGGTACAGGGGGTATTTAAAGTTAAGGCGAAAGCGTCAGGTAAAACCTGATATTATTCATCATTCCTTTCAGCCGAAAGACGTCCACTGCAGCTGGACATAGCAGCACGCAGAATCATAACATAATTATGTGCTTAACTAGGCTATAAAGTGCAAGAAACTATTTTACGCAAACTAAATAAGAAATTACGTTTTCTAAGACTTTTTGTTATTTTTATATTTAAGTAAACTAGGTTTAAGATATTGAATTAAGTAATTAAATTTTGTCATTATTTCAAGACTTGTATTGTTAAGAATTTTATCGTCCTACAATTACCATAAAGTATGAGCTCATGCCGCCTGTGATACAGGTTTAACCTAGTACAGGCATCTAACATTATAATACCTGTGTAAATTATTTGATTTTATGTTAATATTTTACCAATTGTAATACTGAATTGAAATATTATTATTATTTTCCTTTATTTCATTATATACATATAAGTTACATTTTTAAATATTAGAATATAAAAAAAAATATAAAAACATTTAAAAATATAAAAAATAGTGCTTCGCTGGTATCGGGAGCAGGGTCCAGGCTACCGGCGGTTAGGGCTCCAGAGATAGGAACCTCCTCACGAGGCGAGCCGTATCGAGCAGTACTGCCTACTGTATCAGGCCCTTGATCCAACCACCTAACGAGAGCCTCGAGAGATGTTGATCCAGGCTTTCGGCCATCAGGTCATTAGCTGATACGACAATCGGCACAATGACAGCCGAGCTCACATTCCACATGTCAACAACCTCGTGTGCTAAGTCGAGATATTTAATTTCCTTCTCTTTCTCAGCTTTCACGAGGTTCTCGTCATGTGGAATGGTGACATCGATAATCATTGCGGGGCGCGCTAATCGGTCTATCACCACTATATCGGGCTTATTAGTGACAATAGTCCTGTCAGTAATGATAGACCGATCCCAGTACAACGTGACATGTTCATTTTCGAGAACTGGGTCGGGCACATACTTGTAATACGGTACCTCAGAATCCACAAGTTTATATTTCAAAACAAGTTGCTGGTGAATTATCCTGGCCACTTGGTTATGCCTGTGCAAGTACTCGCCGTTAGCCAGACGAGAACAACTAGAGATTATATGTCTGATGGACTCACCCGGACGGTGGCATGCCCGACACACGTCAACCGTCCCGTGCTTCATAATATGTCTCCGGTAGTTATTCGTCAAGATAACTTCGTCCATAATTGCACAGACAAAACCTTCAGTTTCCCCGAAAAGGTCACCAAAACGTAGCCAGGATACGGACGCTAAGAAATCTATACCGGGCTCATGAAGAGCCCGATAGAAGCGTCCGTGAAGCTCCTTGCTTTGCCATATCTCCTTGCGGTCATCGGTAGTAAGTACTACAGGTTTGCGCCAGTTCTCTTTAGCCATGGAGAGTGGGGTGAGGCCCTTGTCAACTGCCACCACATCACGGTGCATACCCAGTTCGGCTTTTAAAAAATATTCCCTGAGTCTGCACACCTCGCGATTGTAGAGGGTCTTCGCATTTGAATTATATTCTAGGATTGGACGGACTAAAGTGTTGCAAAGCTTTATCGTTGTAGCGGGTCTTTTGAATTCTTAACTATTTCGCAAAACAAATCCCAGTACCTTGAAAGAACTTGTGACAATATTCAGGATGCATCGAACTTCAGCGCTTGATCGAGTTGATTCCCAGTTTGCAAATTTTGCTCAGTTTCTTTACTTCAACTCCCTCTATGTAGTATTTCATCTCTAACATTTTTTATTACTAGTGATAAATGATAAATGATAAATGATTTTTATTTCTGTAAGTAGGTTTGTACAAACACTTTTACACGTCAGTCATATTTTTAAAACTAGATGAGGTCGGCGTTTCCTATCTGACTACTCTGAGAAGAAAGGCCGAAACAAACTCAGAGGTCACAGTCTCTTTTAAAGTCCAGACATAATCTTGGTCAGATCATGTGAAGGCCATGTAGATTGGTGTCTGAAATGGTCTTTTGAGGAAAGAACCACGCAGATTGAGTGGACCTGACCAGTCAGTGCACGCATTTGTCAGTAATCGTGCAGCTCTACTCAGAACTTAAGGAGCTCAACGATGCGACGATCAATACCAAAGAAAGGACATTTGGGTAGGCCGCTTAAATGACTCAAACTGCCAGACCATGATTAACACTAACTGAGAATAAAAGACAAAGTGAAAATAAAAATAAAAGAGCAATAACCCACATAGTCTTCACATTCTCACATTCACACAGTGAACTGGATGTAATGACATTTACTCTTATTAACAAGACTGTTAATGTCATCCTGGAGTATTTTGGAGTCTAGTCTTTCTCTGAATTGGCTTCATTATTTTTAAATCGTCTGCAAATAAATAAAAACGGGAGTGCTTAATATTATTAAAAAGAATCCGACTCAAATGCGATCCTTGCGGGCTTCCAGAGGTTGCTAGATAGCTTTCAGAGAAATTACCGTTCACTACCACTTTTGTTTGTCTCTTTTCTAGGTAAGATTTAAACCACCCTATCAACATCAACCATATCAACGTACCACCTGCACACAGTTGAGCCAATTTATTAATAGAAAGGCAGTGATCCACTTTATCGAATGCCTTGCTAAAATCCGTATAGATGAGAGAAAAAGCCGTATAGATGAGAAACAAACCCTCTCGCCGTCTTTACGAGTTTTATAATTGTACTTGACTCACGATCGCGCCTGCTACTTATCTATCATCAAACAACTCAGAATCGTAGACACCGCTATTCAACCAAGTCTATGTAAGCATTATAATGTCTTATTAATGTATTTATCAGATACAGTAAAAGTTAATAGTTTCGGTTTTTAAGCCTCGTACATTTCAATATTACGCTAAAGAAGATAATTTTATATTATTCGATAATAACAATAGGAACTTGCAACTTTTGATGCTAAGGATTTTATCTTATCTAGGCTATCATAACAATCCTTTGCGAAGACTCGTCTTTTTTTCACGAAGACCTTGCTGTCCCGAACCCAAATAAACTTGAAACCAAGTTTTTTTCCGCGGATCGGAGCTGCAAGCATGGATAGTTTTATTTGCAGTAGATAGATGTTCCGTGACGAAAATGGGTTGAGGGTTCCCCTCAACGATACCCAGGTGACTAGTGTTAAGTTTCTATTGGTTGTTGTTTCTATTGTACTGTATCCAAGCGGCAAGGAAACTGACACGCAGATGTGGACTAGTGAATTTAACCTCTATGCTATTTTGGCCAGTTGCTTTGTGTTTAGCTATTCTTGCACAGTGTAGTATGTCGGGGTCATTAATATGTTGTGATATTCTCCTTACCCAGTTGCAGCATGGTGGTAAATAGATTTGCAGCCTTGTTTTCTGGTACGCACTGAAGCTCGACGTTCAGACGCTGACTAAGTTGTTAGATGGCATCCCGTAAGCCGCAGTTGTTTTTTTCAAGCTTCTCTTCTTTTTCATCTTCTAACATGGCCTTCACCTTTTCGTGCTTTTCGTTATAGAAAGAAAGTGACTCGTTAAAACCTGCGACCAACTCGTTAATTTATTTGAACTGATCGGATACTAAATCATTAAGCGCACTCTGTATTTCTTGTGTAATAATTTCCCGCAACGTGCCTCTCGAAAACTCAATTAAGGTGTCATAATTTGCTTGAACTGGTGAGTGGCTTTGCGACAGTTGAGACTTAAAGCCAACAGTGACATTGGTGCCCGGGGGTGATAGCGATCGCGAGGACCACTCCGTGGTGGGGCTCACAAGTCTCGTCGGTCTGGCAGGAGTGTTTTTTATTATTTTTCAATAGACTGCCTCGAAAACTGGTTCATATCGCACTACGATTAGGTTCACAATGCAATGTCACACGCGTTCGATTTTTTATTTTCCAACACGTGTGCGGGAATAAAAATTGCCACAGATAACTTATACCTATACTTAGTCCAAATTGGTTCAATGCCTCTATTCACACCGTCTCGCGCCAGAGACGGTCCTCTCTATTCGGAGGAGATTTTTTTAATCTCGGCAAAGATGCGTCTTTACGGCATTCATATTTTTGGAATATTTAAATAATGTTTATAAACAGAATACCATGATTATTACAATAAAAAAAACCGTTTATGAACAAATTAACATGTATTTGTGTTCTAAACTCAAAAATATTTGAATTATCCATTTTTCATATTAGGCTGTTTATCGGCTTTATACCTTTGCTTCTCCTTCAACCTGGCGAAAGAAAAGCGCGGAAAAAAAGAAAAATAAATCATAGTTTCCTAATAATTCATGACAAAAATATTTTTCGTTACTTTATTTTATTTCTTCAAAAGTGTATTGAAAAACGTCGTTTGATACACGTGGACTTTTGTTATTGCAGTTCTCGGCACAAAAATAACCTCGCCTACGGCTCGGGTTTTAATTCCCTCTAGTAGCAGTCCGCCTCGAATACAATAACAAACATTCTCCACTTGTATCAAAATGTACTATTATTTTATTTACTTGCTTTTTTTTTTGTTTACTTACGCAGCTAAAACACTTCCAGGTTGATTTTTGTTTGATAACAATACTTTCAAATACCGTATCGTGAACTTTAGCACACAATAATTTATACCATTGCAGCAGTGCATTGCAAGCATTCTTTGCAGTTCATCATCATTTCATCCAAAAGACGTTCACTGCTTGACATTGGCCCCCAAAGGGGGGGGGGGGTGCCATAATGGCCACATGAATGAGCGCAGTATGGTGTTAACATGCATAGAGAACGCTGCTGCCCATTCTCTAGTAAGACCCTTAGTCGCCTTTTACGACACCCACGGGAAGAAATAGGATGGTGCTATTCTTTACGTCCGGCACCACACGGAACCTCTCTTTGCAGTTAAAATCATTCAAACAACGCGGCGCCAAATAGAATAAAGCGATGATTATGTCGGACTCCTACCATCTAAAACGCCACGGCACGCGGCGTTCCTCCTAACAATAATAGTCTGACGCACTAGGATTAGGATATAATCACCGTAGCGCAGTATTTACTTTATCCTATGTCAGAGTCAAATCATTTATTTCAACTATGCACTCTTAAGGAACTTTTGAATGTCAAAAAATTACAAGAAAATATAATTAATTCTAGTCGCCCCTTTCAAAAAGGTAGTTTCGTATGGAGAAGAATGGGCAAGGAACTCCACAGTTACTCTATTAAAATGTTTTGCAATATTTTGTATATAAATATATATATTTACATATACAGGGTGGATTTTTGAGATGGGGCATTAAGGGCAGCTACCTTAAAACCGTTGTAGCTACATGAAAACGGTCTTAGGAGTCCTTAACTTTTTGAGAAATTTTAATCTGCATTCACAGATTTTGAAAAAAATGTACAGTTAGCAGGAAAATGGGCCAATCGATCCTCTTTCTTATAAGGATCCTTTTCTATCAAAAACCTCTATTGGACCAATTGTGGTTTGAAAAAAAAAGTTTCTGTGAAAATTGCCCACTTTCCTGCTGACTGTACATTCTATAACAATTCCATGCTACAAAAAAGATAAAACTATTTTCCACTGCAAATAATACGGCTTTACACGTCTTGATATTGTAATAAAGAGTTCACTCAGACGGAGACAATAAAATTCTGGCTGCTAGATCAGTTAATCTCTACCAAACTACCAAGAACTTACATGCATTGGCACCTGATCGGAGGAAGTATACTTACAAAGTGTTAACTTGATAGGCCATGTAAAATTACTTTGTATGAATCCATCCACACTTAGAGCTCTGTATAAACCGTGTTAATGAAATTATTTCCAGTTTAGGGTTTTGCATACAAGTGGATGTATGTAAGTATCTACTATTTAACAATAAGATAGAAAATAACACGTGTATGACCAAATCGTTTGAACGTGGATGAAGCAAAAGGAGTAGGTATGTAAGTATCTACTATTTAACAATAAGATAGAAAATAACACGTGTATGACCAATCGTTTGAACGTGGATGAAGCAAAAGGAGTAGGTATATAAGGATCTATATCTGGTGCAGTTCTAGAGTTTCAATCCCCATGGGAAAAAGGTGTGTGTTTATGTATGGAGACAGAAACGAATTATTTTAAACGTATCTGGCCCCTGTATTTTCTTCGAGGCAACCGTGGATGGACTTCAGTGGTGACTAGATGTGTGGTGAAATACACACATTAAGTCAAGTCTAATGTCTATTTATTTCGAGTTTTTGGACCGTTCACTGTGAAAGGTTAATTATTGACCGTTCGCAGTGAACGATCAACTTAAAAAGACGACGTTGAGAGAATACTATATATTCTTATACTAACCTTTAAAAGTATAAAAATATAGTAAATTCGATCCCGATTTTGGGAACAAATGCACTTTTACTCGTATGCAGTTTACTTACATAAACTCATGCCTTCCCATGGGGGTAGGCTGAAACTATAGAACGCCACCTGCTACGCTTTATGCAGTTTACGTAGGTACCTACCAAATATTTTATCTAGCCACTGTATTACATATTAATTAAAACTTACAGGTAGTGGAAATCATACAATAAGTAGGTACTATAAGTAGACTCCTACCATGACACGTAATCAAAGATATAAAAAGTCAAATCCCAAGGGAAAGACGGCACTCACACCTAAAAATGCATGTTTCCAGCGTTATTTTTGTTTTGTAGTAGATACCTTGTTGAAATAGCTCATCTATAAGTGCATCGTTGCAACCCAAAAATGGTTTTTATTTAGGAGGTCTTTTAAAAATATCTTGGATTCAATATTGCTTTACTAAACCATTTTTTACTATCTAAAACTATTTTTGCGGAATAAACAAGTTTATCGATTATGATATAATACCAGTGGGCTAATTGCGTAACACACTATCAGTAGGTATCGGTTTCAATTTGACAGTTCAACAATATTCATTGGGTTATTTACGTTCTTGAGCAGACAAATTTTTCGAACATATGAAGCAATGGATTAGCAATAAACTTCAAAATCATTCCGATTCCGATTCAAACTGTGTTTCGCAATTAGGGTACTGGACCAGCGCTTAATTTAATACTTCGTGTGCATTATTTAGCAACCGGTTGACATGCAACTTCTATTTCCAACGCGGTTCTGTATAAAATGAATTAATTATTAAAGGGTACTTGTTGCATCGTAGGAAGCAGTAAAGGCAGGCTAGCTGCTACAATTATTATTCAGGGATAACGACTTTTTCAACTGTGAACATGTGGAAACATGGGGTAGTGGCGTTTTTTTAAAATATTTTTTTCACTCCTGCTCAAAAAGTCTGTCATTGTAGCGTACCAGAGCGGGGATAAAATAGCATATTTTCCTTTAGGGGAAAAGTAATATTTTTGTCTGTTACCTAGCCTACAAAAACGAAAAAGATTTTATTCAATTAAGTAGAACAATCATGAATAAAGACTCGACTTTTTACTATTTCATAAAAAAGAAGAACATTTTATTTATGAAAATGTAACTAAAAGTGACGATCTCTTCGGTAGAATGGTGTACATCGTTGCGGCTACAGAATACATTTAAACAAAGGCATTGGCGCGAAATCTGTAGAATTTTTATCTAATTAGATATAAATTGAATTGGGAACCGTAATCTATTTTACAATAGTGAAATGTCATCATCTAATGAGAATGAAGACCTTAATTTGCATATGCCTATTTTCAATCTGTTGCCTAGGTGTATTGGATTTTTTTTTCTCGCAACCATAGTGAAAAGTAGTAGAATAAAAAGTTTTCAAACAATTTTCAACGCTACAAAAATAAAAATAAATAGTAGATTATTGTACACGGCGGTAAAAACCCATTATAACTCGGTTTCTTTGACACCCTCGCTACAGCTCGGGAGTAAAACGACCTCGTTTATAATGGGTCATTTTAGCCCCTTGCACAATAATCTACTATTAATTTTTATTTTTGTAGCGTTGAAAATTGTTTGAAAACTTTTTATTCGGTAGTTTGTTAGGATTTTATTTTCTCTGTCTTTATATTTCATGAAGCTCAGGACCAGTTGTTGTGGCGATGCTTATGGGAGGCCTATGTTCAGCAGTAGACGACTTTTGTCTAAAAGATGATGATAAGCTATCCATATTTCACAGGCCTCATCCTATTAGTACACACAGCTCCATTAAGTGCGTACCCCCCAAACGACATGTTTTGTATTTTGCAAAATCATTTTATTATAACTAATGTATTGTTTTAGTGAATTAATAAGTTTAAGTTAGTATTTTTTTAATATCTGTTTTTAATATCGTTTTTTTTTTCAAAAAAAGCGTAAAACACACCGGTTGGGTAAACTTTTATTATTGCGTACAACGACTAGGAATGAAACGGTCAACATTTACGAAAACTTATATAACGTCTAAATAGACCGGAGGTTTCAAGACCGGTCTATTTTGTTTTATTTAGTGATATTTATAAAGAATTTAAAACCAAAAAAATATATATTTTAATAATATTTATTATTTCTATTATTTAACAAAACTTTGATCTTATTTTACTACGAAGATTTCAATTTTACAAGTTGATTTGTTAATTTACATTAGAGATTTACTTTAGATTATTCGTAACGAATTCAATGTTAAAACTTGAGGGGTTAGCACATAGTAATTGCTTCCAATTTTCTCAATTAAATGCGTATACTTACTTTGTACCTACTTCCAGATACCAAATGGTAGGCAATAAGATGAGGTAGGTAAGTTAGGATTAATTAATAACAACACTTGCATTGTATACATATATATAATGAAATATATCACATGAATCCTTTTATAACTAATTATATATTCAGAACTAATTTAAATACACATAAAATAGATATACTAATATATTATTTGGTGATATAATCTGTGATATTGTAATTTATATTGTTTAATAAAGATTGAATAACACGATGCTACTACAGTTAGTCAGGTGTCCGATCATTTTCGCTGAGATCAAGTTAGATATTTTCTTATTACATATTATATTTGCTCAAGGATTGATACATTTCAGGGAAACAACATTCAGTACATTACTATATCTACCTAGTTCGGTACTAAACTAAAAAAAACTTGATTTTTCTGTGTAAATTAAATTAAAAAGTAGATAATTATAATTAAACGGAGAACCAATGTTTTTAGAAATAATTATTTTTAAAACACCTTTACTTATGTTAATGCCTATCATGTTATCCTGGCAACACTAGGTGCATGGCACGGTGAGATATTCAGTCAATTACAATTGACAGAACAATACGTAGGTACGTAAAATATTCGAAAAATAACTCGATACATCCAGGTCATACCTTCTCGATATAATTTTATAATAAATACACAATATCTGACTTGCTACAAGAGTAAAGTGATTAATATGATAACGTCAATTAATTTAAAATTCATTTATATCATAGGTATAATATTTTATATATTTCAACTATTCTAACAAATATAGATCCATTTAATGGGAGATAAATGAATACATCTCTCTCAAATCGTAACAAAATATAACTAAAAACATTTAAATTTCTAGGTACTTAAATGATGAGACCTGAAAATTATATTCTGTAATACAACCGAATAATTTTAAAAAGTACAATAATCCGGGGCAATTCATTTTCCTATCTAATTGTTCTTACGTTCACCTAAAAAGATTTATTCTGGTACACACAGCTACACATCAAGATATTACATATCCAGTTTAGGCTGATCTCGGATTGTAAAGGATTTTCGTACAATGAGAGGCCAGCTTATACTGGAAATATGTAGCTTGTTGTGTACCTACATGCTGAACATCGGGATTCTAGAGACGGTACATTAGTTTTCAACTCACGTAAGTGGTTTGCTTATTGAGCTCTATTCAGCGCAGCGGGCGCGTGCTCCCTCACGCTGTTGAACCTAGCCAGGCCTTTCCACAAATATATACGAAAATACGAATCTGGAAGATTTCTACTATAGATAACACAGTGATATCTAGGTTCATAATTATATTTAATAATATCTTATGATGTAAAACTGTTATATTAAGAACAGTACGTCAACTCCTACGGTGAGGTTTCTGTGTTGTATGTATTATTATTCATATTATACATGATTATTTTTGCAATACTTAGTAAATAATTATTTCATATGGTAATATTAAACATCTAGGAAATAGTAGATAAAATGTGGAAGATATGTAGGAATGCAACTTGATCAGGTATATGCAAAGAAATGCTTACAAAAAGTTACAATATTTATGACTCTTCATATGTGTATATAGATATATTAGTAAATAATGATTTATTTATTAATACTATAAGGTTTAACAAGTGGAAACTTGTTTATATAATAATAGGAATTTGAATGACATATATATATATTTTAAAGCAAATTGACCTTATTTACAATGCAAAGGGTTTTATAATAATCACAATTATGTAAATACAATTATTCCTGTATCGTCAATAGTTAGGCGTGGCATCGATCATAACTTCATACAAACATGTCATCACAAAAAACTACTACTACTATATGTACAGACGTCAGCACATCAATCTGTCAATTTTTTTTTAAATATTTGAAACTTAATCGTTGAAGCATAAGGTTCAAGTTTGATTGGGAAAATTTGACAGTTTCGGGAAGCTTGACCTGCTGGCGTCTGTACCTGTAGTTTTTAATAAAATATTGTTTAGGATGTTTTCAGAAAACATAAACCACATAATTTTAAACGATTTGTTGTCTCTTTTAAAATCGCTCTAAGTTTCAATAACTTTTTAGCAGTACAATAATATAGGCATCAATTTACATATATGCACAAGTTAGCTTTTAAAATGTGTCTTCCTAAACAACCTAGATTCTCTCAATAATTTTAAAAACTTTGTAAAATCAATAAAATCTTAATACTTATAGTTAGGCCGAATCAATTTAAAATGGTTAAAATGAGGGCCCTTTAAAAAAGGACATTGGTTCGTTTGTTCTAATTTTGCCTCTCAGGACGAACCGTCACAAAAGAAAAAGAGACGCAAAGACGTTAACTAGAATTTACGTTTACTTTTAAAAACTTATATTTTTTAGAAAGGGATTATAAAATTTACTTCGATATTTAAGTACTTGTTACCTTGTATTTTTTACCAAGTATGTACGCAGATACATAATTGTAATAGAATTGTATAATAGAAAACAATAAATAAATTCGTTAGGTTTATAGTATTAGGTACTTTATATAATATGTATAGTATTTAGGTGTTGCACTTAAAAATACTCTTTAATTTTGGATAAATAATTAAAATAAGAAACATCTCAAGATGCAAATTCCATGAATTAAAAAAATATAAATATGTTTTGTTTACCATACTGCAACATTGTACTATAAGTAGTACAGACATAGACTAGATAAAATCGAAAAGAAAACGATTAAAAATCTGAGTTGTGCATTTATAATGTGGCAACTTCGCCTTCCACATGGTGACATGAACTGATGGACGATACTGAAGGTGCCAAACTGATAACCAAGTTCTGGGCTGACTGACTCTATTTAGATTACCATCGACAAGTTAAGAAGCTAGGAAGAAGATGACACGAGGTGGCTGATATTTGGTCAACCACTTTATAAATGCACTATAAAAAATAGCATAATAATACTAAACATAGGTACGTATACATTAATCTAGAATTCTAGACTCTACTGTGTGAGTTATGATCCTGCTCAGTACGTAACCGTGGCATAGATTGAGAGTGGAGACCAGACAGAGACAAAAGAAATTGCAGAGTATGTAGATCGATAGCCAGGCGTATGTGTGAGTGCGTGGGAGGAGCGCGGGGGTGCGCGGGGATGCGCGGGGTGTGCGTGGGAGTCTTTTAGTCCTTGGGCTGGGGCTTCACTATCTCACACTTTCCGGGGGTGGCCGGGGTCGGGTCGTCGGAGAATAGAGGGTTCTTCACTTCCATCTCTCCCGTCTGTGGATACGTAGCCCGATATTCAGTAGGTATAAGGATGAAGCAGTTTGTTGACGAAAATTTCATTCACACAAAATGTTCGTGCATGAAAAATAAAGTTTCCTAGAAAGAAAGAGCATTAAAGTGTATTAATTCACGAACTAATCTTTTATTTAAGGCTTCACTACTCAGCCTGTGGCGGTCCTTTGGTAGAGGTACATCGCGATGTCTGGATCTGGGCTGTCTATATCCTATATGAATAGCAAACTCCAGGTATTAGTTTAACCAATTTTGGATTATTATCATTACTTTCATGTCTGTGCCCACGAATTTTCTCAAAGTTCAGGTAGGTTGGAACAATGATTCGCAGTTTGAAAACTCCCCAACAACAGCATATTCCGTTCTCGCTCACGTTGTACAGATCTTTATATTCACAGACGTTTTATAACGCAAACAATAACATTATTATGCATTGTTTTCCATGTTGTATGTAAAGTACGAGTACCTACAGAGCGTTAGAAACATGCAAGTCGTATATTGATTAAATGTAAAGAAGACCGCATCCCCTAAATAATTAAATGTTAAAGTTATACATAAACTAAGTACCCAAAGCAAATGGCGGCTTCGGAGTACGATCAGAAAAAAAAATCCGAATAATTGCCGGATATTGTTTTGACAGTTACTTTATGCACTTGCTAATATGCCTTATCTAGATACCAGGAGTGACCTCCCCTATAACATTTTAAGACCTTATGGTATTTTAAGTCCTTATAGCTTTTTAAGATACTATGGTCATTTCAGTTCCTTTAAAGCCTACTAAGTCCCTATAAACTTTTTAGTCCCTATAACCTTTTAAGTCCCTAAAGTCTTATAAGTCCCTACACCCTTTTATTTTCCTATAGCTTTTTAAGAAACTATGGTAATTTCAGTTCCTATATAGCCTTCTAAGTCCCTATAACCTTTTTAGTCCTTATAACCTTTTAAGTCCCTAAAGTCTTATAAGTCCCTACACCCTTTTATTTTCCTATAGCTTTTTAAGATACTCTTGTCATTTCAGTTTCTATATAGCCTTCTAAGTACCTATAACCTTTTTAGTCCCTATAACCTTTTAAGTCCCTTAAGTCATATAAGTCCCTACACCCTTTTATTTTCCTATAGCTATTTAAGATACTATGGTCATTTCAGTTCCTATATAGCCTTCTAAGTCCCTATAACCTTTTAAGTCCTTATAACCTTTTAAGTCCCTATAACCTTTTAAGTCCCTAAAGTCTTTTAAGTCCCTACTCCCTTTTATTTTCCTATAGCTTTTTAAGATACTGTGGTCATTTCAGTTCGTATATAGCCTTTTAAGTTCCTATAACCTTTTAAACTCGCCAAGCCATTCAAGTTATTTATAGACAACACACCAAACCTGTATTATGTTTGAGATGTAGGTAAAATGTGAGCAATTACGTACCGTAGCGAATCCAGGGCATTCATACACGGTGTAATCTCCTTCCTCATTCTCCTCCTCAGATTCAGGGTCAGACACGGAGCCGTTACGATGCTCACAACCATTCCTGAAATGCGTAAAAGGACTTTTTACAAAAAACAGTACAGTGGTACACAGACTCATAGACTCTTAAATCAGGTCAAAAGTGAAGTGTCTTGCGAAGTGACCAGCGATTTTGTACCTTATGCGGTATTTAAGCATTAATTGCCTGCACGATTACACCAGTACCCGGGCATAAATATGACACGATCTTTAGAAAGAGACTGAATTATAGATAATTATGAGTGACAGAGATGGCGCTCTACAAAGCGGAAGCTTTTCAAAAATCGGAGTGCCATATTTACGGCCGGGTATTGCACACAATGATCTATGTTAATCTGTTCTGGAAATGTAGCAGTGTTACTCAAATAGTGCACATTTATGCTTATTCTATTTATTAATCTATGTGCTGGTTTCAGCAAAAGCATTTAAGCCCACCGCGATATATAGGTATATTTTTTTTAATATAGTAAAATACCAATTTTTAATTATGAATACAAAATTACAAACAAACTACTTACTGTACTAAAAGTACCGTTGTTTATTTAGGAAAAAACAAGGCAGATAATGTTGGCATGGAGAAATTATCTGCATAAATGTTCATTGTTTAACAAAAGTGGTCCAAATTAAGTCATAAATTCTTCATGCCTGAAAACATTTAGTATCGAATGCAGGGTGCACCGAGTATTCAAGTTCATTAACAATTTAAACGTAAATTACAGCGGAAATAATGTTGCTCTTCGTCATAAATTTTCATTGGATTGTACAACGTGCTTCTATTTTTCTAGAGCAAACTATTCAAATAAAGCTGAGCTTTTCATTGCGTTCTGAACTTATTTGTTTACCGTTCATATTTCTGCTATTTAATCAAATGAAGAAGTAAGCAAGCGGCATTTTATGCAATTTTCCAATTGTAACATCAAAGCTGGAAGGAAAACAGTTGAATATTTTTTTGTATTTTATTTTATTACCTTTCCATTGCAATTATTTGTTGTTTTTGATGCTGGTAGTGGTACATGTGAGCCGAATGTGCCAGTTTCCTGTCGCCTGACGTGTCTATGTTAGGTCCGGTAACTCCGTATGCTGGGTAGTCCACGTCGGCTGCAGCTTTAGCTTTTTTACTGAGCCTGTGGGGTGATTGTGACTATTGTGAGTGATAAATATCACTAGAATGTGGGAAGTGCAACTAAATGTGTTGGTTATCAGCAACTCACGTATACCAGCCGAAAGCGAATCCGATGATGGCCATGGTGAGCGCGGTGCCCACGGCAGCAATGAGAGCTATTCCATAGATTGAGTCTGCCGGGTCGGCCGTCGATTCCAGCACATGGATGTGGCGAGATTTGTCGGTGCCCGCGGGATTATCTTGGGTACTAAATATTAGCAATCAAATTAGAATATTGTCATGCGGCTCCACACACATACGCTACGACTGGCACCTTTTACGTAGCCATGAGAGGTGCATAATGCAGTACTACTAAAACTACGCTAACACAAAAAACTAAATGTTTCATAATTTTGTAAAAAACTCGTTTTAATAATATGCTTGTGTGACTGAGATAAGCATACATGGGATCACATGCTGGTAGTTCTGGCTTGAGGTAGCGAAATAAGATGGTAAGGCAATATGCTATGCAATATGCATGCTTGTGTGATAAATATGGCCCAATAATTGATATTTGAATTTTGAGTTATCCACAACGTTAAATGTACGGATAGCGTGAATTGGTATCATGTTTTGTTTCTTGTTTCCTATACCATTATCAAAATTGTTAATTCCCACATTAATATGTTGTTAAATAGACGGCGTCTAAGTACCGTGTCAGCTCTAACGTTGTTTAATCGATGCCAATACGAGTCCTTAAAGCGGATAAGCATACCTACTCTTTACACGCATCTCTTATTAATAATTAATTAACACTGGTGTTAGACGGTTAGTTTAATAAATAATAATATATCAATCTAATGTAAGACCTTAATAGTTGATTGTCATAAATTTGAAAAGGTATTCATACATTATAGAACTACCTTTCCATAGTTAAGTATTTTAATCTGAGAGCCGCAAAACATGAGCATTTATTCCTGTCCTGTGATGTAAAAATGTTACTATTAATGTATAATGGTAATAATGAGAGTTATTATGAACCGAAATTGCCAATTGGGTTACAAGTGAAATAAATAAAACTTTCCAAAATTAAATGACACAAAAGTGACAAGTCCTTTTAACGTCCGTTTTATTTAAGCTAGCAAGCAATTTTTTTGTTGTACTTTGCTCATACTTCATAGTTTAATGTATGCTCTGCCAGCATCACCGCTAAGCAAGAGTTCGACTTCCCATTAATTAATCAACTCGTTTTGTTACATCCATAACGTCAGCCGCCGAACCGTGCAATAACAAATAAAGCTGTCTGAGGCCGGATATGTTGCAGTTTTACAGGAAAATAGGATCGTATCAAAACAGGTGAGAACACAGACTTTAATAGGACAGTTCTTTAGCGTCTACCTAAAAACGCCTAAATAAAATTTTGATACGCTATAACTCGTAAATGATGTCAATAATGCAAAATTTGGAACGATTCTAATAAGTGTGTGTCTTTAAAGTGTGCATTGAATGTCGTCTGCACACGTGTACACATTGCTTGTATTCGTAGCTTTGTTTGAGAATACTTTCACAAGTGAAGGCTGCTTTAAAAAAAAAGTGTTAATTGGGACGAACTTCATTTCCATGCGCAACTAAGGACTGTTAGGAGTGGAGGCTAAGGAATCTCTAAGTGTTTAATATATTAGTCTTCACCTCATCTCTGGCACATCAGTAGGGTTTACTCTCAACCAGCGCAGATTAGTTGGCAGTAAGGAGACAGGTATACGGTAGTCCTTATTTGCCCTAAAAAAACGCTATATTGTCGATTTTGTAGAAGGAGAATGGGCAGCGAGCTATGGGTATCTGCCCTAAAGCCCAATAGCCATAAGATATATACCAATTGAAAGAGCTTTTCAAGGAGAGCCTTTGCTACTAACACAACATTTGCCTTTTTTCAGTCATAGTGTTATTCGTCTCAAATTCATTAAAATGATTATATAATATACAATATATGACGCAACTAACTATATAAACTAGATACTAAATTAAATCACTAACTAACTATATATACAAATAAATACAAAAACAAAAGAAGACTTAGGCGTCGAAGTACTCGTCCGCATCGCTGTCATCCTGAAACGTGATCAGAAGACAGGCAATTCTTTGGCCAAAGAACGAGCCAGCCCTCTGGTCACGTGAAATGTCGACCAGTCGGCGAGAAATTTCCTTAAAAAGGAAACGCGCACTCGGACCCCATTACCCGAGCGTTTCGAACCATAAGGGCTCAAAATTGGAGTTACCCATAAGGTTACAGTATTTGCTGAGCAGCGGCACCGGCATAGCCAGCCGTGTTTGGAACATGAGATGGTGCAAGGGTGTCGACATGGGTTGCGTCCTACACCAGAGGCCTACCCAGGCCTCTGGTGTAGAACGCAACCGGTGTGAAAGAAAGAGAAGAAGAAGAGAAGGGAAGAGACCAGTCGGCATGACACGTCATTCCGACTGGGCTCTTCCCATCGTCACGTACCAAGCAGTTTGGTTCTAATACTGGTACGCCGGTGACAAGAGCTCAACGAGTGCTGTGCTATGCAATCTGCGCTCCCGCAGCAGGTTAGGATATGGTGCCCGAGACTGTCGACGACTTTACCGCAATGACACCGATGCGGAGCAACACAAGGTGCGCCTAAGCGGAGACACGTAGCGAGCCGAAACGATAAGTCATCCATCATAGAGCCTATGGTGGATGATGGGAGCGCCTGAAGCCACAAGCCGGACTCCCATTCTTCCACAGCAAGCAGACGGGCACGCTTAACAGTATTAAGTGACGTTTTTATAAGGGTATTCTGTATAACTCTGCAGAGCGGCACGTCCTACCATCTCTGGGAGGACGAGTTGTCGGGCAAATCCGTATTGGGACTTGATAAAGCGATTTCCAAGCGTTCAACGCATCGGTGAAACACAGTACCTCAAAACCGACCAGTGAGGAAGATAAAATGTTCCTGGTTAATTTATCAGTACTATGGGCGGAGGACAGGGTGTTGTGGCAAAGCCTGGGAGAGGCCTATGTCCAGCAGTGGACTGCTATAGGCTGAGTTGATGGACCGAGGAAATGAAGGCCGGTTAACTTATAATTGCAATTTTGCGGACGCCCACGATTTTAGAGTCCCTTTTTTGCTTATTGGTAGTCATTTGGGAATTAATGACTTATATAGACTTAGGCACCGAAGATTAGGAATTTTCTTGGCGTCCAATATTCATAAAAAATACATCAATGTAAAGAGTTTTTCAAGGAGAACATTTGCTACTTACAAAACTTTTCTCAATCGTTATTCCGTCCGGAGTTAAAGACCTAAAATGTGACTGCATGGGTATCGAAGTGTAGGAATTGCCTCTGCGCCCATAAAGTAATATAATATAATAATTGGAAACTAGCTCGGTCTGTCCTGTATGTTTTTATGTTTTCCTCCCTGTCACGCCTAAACCACTGAACCAACTTCGATAAAATTTGGCAAGGAGATATTATATGGCAGCCTGGAGAAGGACATAGGCTACTTTTAGTCTAAAAAATAATCGTAAAGGAGTGACGTCAATTACGTGGTTCAGCGGTTTTGAAAACTCATCCCTCAACGGGGTAAAATAGGGGATGATTTGAAAATTTACATGTAATAATGATTTTTTGTGTATCGCTTTTAAAGAAATTTAAGGGATTGGAAATATGGTCATAGTGCCTATCTTGAGGTAACATTTTAGCCTTTATTTCATTAAAATCTGTTTCAAATTAAATTATTTTGCATCTTTCTGAAATAACTTGGCTAACATGTGGGTATTACGTGTTCAATGACGGTGCTTGAATATTTCAAATGAATGGTGAAGATGATTAAGAGCAGGCAGTCTAAATCAAATTTCGAACGCAAACTCCGCCCCTCGCTTCCCGGCAATCCATTATGTGCTAAACGCTAATACATCAGTAATAAAGTTGCATATCACGTGCGTTCTTTGATCTTGTTCGAGCTCGAAACTAAATAGCGTAAGTCTCAATTCTTATTTCGTTTATAACTAAAGTAATAATTGATCTAGATAAAAGTATCTTGTGGGTGGATAATACACTATATTATCTTGCTTTGAATGAATATTTATTTTAGACATAAAAGCCAAACAATCTTCACATCTATCAATGATTTTCGAATAAAAAATGTATTGAGAGAAAGTATTACAATTACGTAACTGTCTTCAACATGGAAAGAAAAAGATCCAATAAATCATATACTAAGTTTCATTTTGCTTGTATGTATGAGTGTTTCAGAATATTCATGCAAATTAACATAAAAATAGGGAGCCTTCTCTTAATTATTATTTTTAAGTTCGACGTTTAGAATCATAAAAACCTGTAGATAGTATAATAATTGAATATGCGATCCGTTAGTACTTTCCCGTGAGATAATTTCCGATCTCCACGCGAACGAAGCCGCGGGCAAATGCTAGTAAGATATATATCGATGGATAATCGGCGAGTATTTGTTACTATGATGACTTGTGTCAATTTTAGGTCCGTTCGGGGTTACGTTGCTCTTGAAGTGACTCGTCATCTGCCTAGCCTTTTCCCAACTGTGTTGGGGTCGGCTTCCAGTCTAACCGAATGCAGCTGAATACCAGTGTCTTACCTGGAGCGACTACCTATCTGAACTCCACAACCCAGTTACTAGATAACACGATACCCCTTGGTAAGTGCATACATATACTCCAAACGTTGCAGGTACTGTTCAGTTTTGTTTTTTTTATTTCTTCCTGTTTTCTAAATAATTTCAATGTCGTCACGATATAATAATAGAAAAAGAATGTTATATCGTTCACAGTCACAAGAATACACACATACAGTCTAAATACCTATTCAACACTAATTGTATTAAATAATCCTGTAAACACAATTATTTAAATTTGATCGCACCGATTTGCAAAAAAATAATATATTTTCATCGTCGATCTGACCGATCGGGCAACTGATTTATGAACGAAAGAGAGTGATGGCATTACTTATGATAGGCAAAAGAAGAGATGGCGATAATGTGAGTGCTCTCGGAATAAAACAACGTATGTGCCAAAACGATTGCCGTCTTTTCTAAATAAAAAGTATTATTAAAACTGAATCTGCTTTTCTTGTTATGATTACTCTCTATGTTTTAAAGTAAAGTCCATTGAATAACTCTTATGCAATGCTTTTTGATACTAAAAAGAACATAAAAATAGAATTTTGCTATGTTTTTCTATAGAGAAAATTTCATTGTATTGTGTATTCCTTTTCCAGGATTAGCATCTTGGATAAGGAATACACAATACAATGAAATTTTGACAAAAAAACCATATAGTCGAAAAACATACACCAAAATGTTAAATCCTTATTCCTTAAACTTAAAAAGGTACACGAAAAAGAACAAGCACATTTTGTTCATTATAGTTTGAAAAGTCCGTGACTTTTTGAAAAAAAAAAGAAGTTTTTTTGGAGTAAAAACGTTTTATTTCTCAACGTAGTCTCCTTTTAACTAAACACATTTACTCCACCGATTTTCAATTTTTTTTATTCCTTCCAAATAATAGGTTTTGTCAAGGCCCTGAAAATAGGCGTTTGTTTCAGTGATTTTCTCTTCATTAGACCCAAATCTCCTTCCAACCAGTCATTTCTTCAGGCTTGGAAACAGAAAATAATCACTGTGGGCTAAATCTGGAGAATATGGTGGATGAGGTAGCAGTTCGTAGCCCAATTTATGGCTTTTTGCCATCGCAAATACACACGTGTGCACTCGTACGTTGTGTTGATGAAACAACACTTTTTTCTTCGCCAAAATTTTCCTTCAAATCAACATCGAATCTGTCCAAAAGCTCTGAATAATAGTCGCCTGTGATTGTTTTACCTTTTTCAAGGTAGTCGATATGAATCACACCGCGCGCATCGCAGAAAACTGTGGCCATGACGTTGTTTTTTTTTTTTTGGGCGACAGACGCACTTTTGCCTTCTTTGGCGCACTTTCACCTGTAGAAACCCACTATGATTGTTCCTTGGTCTCTGGTGTGTTGTGATGGATTCATGTTTCGTCCACGATAACGAAACGGCGCAAAAACTCGTTCGGATTACGGGTAAACATCCCCAAACACTCCTTCGAAGATGTCGCACGGTTGCGCTTATGGTCGATAGTGAGCAATCGCGGCACCCATCGCGCGGATAGCTTTTTCATGTCCAAATATTCATGTAAAATGTGATGTCCGCTCAGTTAAAATGCCTACAGCCGCAGCTACCTCACGCACTTTCATTCTTCTATCGTCCAATATCAATCCATGGATTTTATCGATGGATTTTGGCGTGACGACCTCATTTGGGCAACCTGAACGTTCGGCGTCATTTGTGCTGGTATGACCACAACGGAACTCAGTAAACCACTTCTTAACCATTGAAATTGATGGCGCAGAATCCCCATAATCTTTATCAAGGTTTGCCTTGGTTTGCGTAATGGTATTTTTTCGCAAAAAACAAGGTTTAATCAGCACACGGAATTCACTTTTTTCCATTTTCTTGAAAGTTAGCGCGGTTGTCTGCTTTCAATGACTGTCAAACACAAACCCTATTCTATTCTATTTTTAATTGTGGCAAGCAAAGCCGATGTCGACTATTCTGCCACTGTCAAAAGTGAATTGGATAAACCCAATGACGTAGCTTGCTCAAATTTTGACAGTAGTCTATTAAAAGATGACAGTTTAAGGGAGCAGTGTTGCCATCAAAGTAATTGTGCGAGAAATTCAAAAAGTCACTGACTTATCAAATGGCCCAGGTATCACCTTACCGCTATTGTGGGGTACGGCAGGTTTATCGTTCCGGCCGACCGACTCTTAAAAACATTATGCCATATACGGCAACTAGGCGGGCCATTTTTGAAAATAGGCGTAAGATTGATGTGTTCAAAGTTAATTAAATTAATTGACGGAATACTAGAATTTTAATAACACTTAATTTCTTACATTTAGAGCTCTAGCTCCTCACGTACTTACAATCGAGAGAAGTCGTGATAATAAGAAATATTTTTCTTGAAGAACCATATCCATTGGTATACCTATATCTTAACACTATTGTGCGTCAGAGCAGATTAGTCCAATCCCCTCTATCGTTACTGTTAACTTCATGATTGGATTTCTACTTTACCTACTTAAGTAAAACCCATCATGGCGTTCCTACGATCTGATACCATCACAATGAAAGGATGCACATCCAACAATTATCCAAACTACGATTATGTACATATAATAAAAATATATAAGTGACTTTCGTGGGAGCAGTCAGTATAAGTAAGAACTAAACTTCCCGTTTACGGACATGAAGCTACATTTAAATAATATAATTTATATGTATACTTTCAGATACCAATTAATAGCCAAGCGTCGTTGTTTAGCTACATAATGTGTATATAACATTATGTAGCTAAACAACGACGCTTGGCTAAAAGTCTACACTACTCAATCCACAAAAAATGTTTCACACAACATATACCTACGAAATTATATAAAAATCAAAGAATGATTAAAAAAACAAAGATGGTTTTGTACTATTATTTTTTTAAGATATATTTTTCGCAGAAACATTGTTTCCTTCTAAAGTGTCTGAGACTTCAATTCTGCTCTATTAATCTTAAGTAATAAAGTATTGTTTTCATAAGGTTTCTAAGAATACAGCGAGAAGTATAATTGAAGATTACCTAGCGCTCCTTTGAATAAATTTTATTAATTTTATTTCACAATAACTATGGCTCGTCTAGGTATTGTAGATTGGGAGGCAGACTTGTGACCCCAAAAGGGCATATAGTTCTATGCACTCCGAGGAGACGGGTAATAACCCCTGTCGTCTGTCGGGAATTCGTAACTTTCATACTCATTTAGTTATTTATAATGTTATATTAATTTAATATTATCACCCTGTAATTATACCAGTGATGAAAAACCATGTTCTCTTATAGAGATGCAACTAATATTGCAACTTAATTTGCTATAATACTCCCACGTTTTCATTCACCGCTTTCCAATAATCACGTAAGAAATTCTTAAGATATTCGGAAAGGTTTGAAATGTGCTAACCTCGCAATCAGGTCCTGTCCATAAGATGCTATAGCACATACATATCGTATCGTATGTTTCTTATTACGAGTACCTACATACTCTGTAAACTCGAAGGACAATAGCCCAGAATGGACCCTGTTCTAACTAGTCTTCCTTCCTGTTGCTTTAAGTGTACCTCCCGCTGTCTAAGTCAAAGTGCTATTACGTGTTATGCGGACTCAGTCCACCTACGACCCTGTGTAGTTTTCTTTGAAACTGAACACTCGCGCATTTAGTCTGTCGTTACACAATTACCGACATGCTAGTTTTAATTTCATTCAATCAAACTAATACGAATAATGAATGGGTAGAAAGAATCCTTGGTGAATAATTGCATTTCATTACGTGAAAACAACTTACTAAGCTTTTCAAAGAAGAAGAATATTGTAAGTTAGCTATTTTAGCCTACTATTAGCATACACTGCAGAAGGTACAATTGAACAGCGACAAAACGCAAACAAATAGGTAAAATTTATCTATCGGCCAGATTTTCCAATACCTCAATTTAAAGCGGCAAACCGTTCATTGCAGCACATTACGTGTTTTTATTCTTAGAAACTAGGTATAATAATACCTTCGGTTTATAATTATTTTTAACCGCTAGGGCTAGGGTTTTGTTCACGAGAATTGAAACATCTGCCAAGTACGGGGGTGTTTATATAGAAATGCTACCTTTTAGTGCCAATATTTTACTAGGTAATTTGTAATCAACAATGAATCCTAGTTAATAAGATGTAGGTAAGCATATATTTGGTGCTTTCTCCAAGAATTTTTTTATGGTAGATGAATTATTTGGATGCCAGATGTAAATAATTACGTCTACAATAAAAAACAATCGATTCAACTGGTTTATTTTTCGAATTCTAAGATTCAGGTCTATTTCTCGGTTAGCATCCACTGCTGGGACACAGGTCGCCTTTTTCTGTGAGTGGGAGCGGGCCATAATCCACTACGCGGGCCCAGTTCACATATCTTCGAATGTTTTGTTCTAAGACGTGCCGGTTTCATCACGATGTTTTCCCCGTTTCATGAGCAGTGGTGATAAAATAATTTACGCAAAGTGCCTGCTCGAAGTCGAACCCACGACTAGAGCATGGACTATCGGAACCTTTTTCCAATACTGGTTTTGTTTCGATATTAAATTTTTTAATACCGATATTCCGGTATTTCGATATTTTTCCGATATTTTGGCAAAAAATTGATCAAATTCGTTTTAACGTTGTTAGGGGAATAGGTATGAGACTATTACAAAGTAAATCAACGATTATTATTAATAAATTTTTCATTGTAGTATTTAATTTTAATTAGGACTTAAAAAGAAACACAAAAGAAAACATGAGTTAATTGAGTTCGGGTCAGCAGTTAATAGAGTTACATCACTACATGCTTCCACTGCCAGTTTGATAATATTCAGACTTTTCTAGTTATTGTCCAAAGTATCTAACTCGCTCTGTGTGAATTTGATATCAGAGTTCATGTCAATCAGTGCTTTGGAAACACATGATCTTTAAAGTGTGTTACGTTCTGTAAACTTAACGGTTTCAAATAAAAGTAGGTATGTACCTACTTACTTATCAGTACGTTTCTGGAAATGGTAATTATAAATGAACTCAAAACTTAAAGCATTTATTTGAATGAAACCATTTACAGGCACTTTTGAATCGTCAAAGAATCGGTCAGTTAGTCAGAATGTTGAAGCTATTTGCCCATTCCAAAACGTAGATCTCTATGGAGAAGAACAGGCAAGAAACTCCAAGGACACTCTTTAAAATCAAGATATTATAAAATCCTGGGTACATTATTCTTGTCGCTTTTCATGTGAGAAAAATGTAAAAAAATAAATTATTTAAAAACAATTCAAAATATAAGATTAAAAGATTACAAATAAGTCCTAGCAGTTAAGAGATGACCAGTCTCAACTAACAGCGACCGTTCACGAACATGATGCGTGGATCAGCACCATCCAGCTCAACCATTTTGTAGGTAACCGAATTTAAATGTCTCACTGATGCTGGCGCGTGTGTTGGATTCAACACACGCGCCAGCATCAGTGAGACATTTAAGTGAGCATGACATACTCTCAACTGCCAGCCTTTTTTAAGTCAACATACAATATAACATAATAAACTGCTTCATGGTAATGACACTGCAACATACTCGTTGTTATCTTTTTTTTAATCAACTATCGAAAAACCGATATCAGTGAAATCCAATATCGGTTTTCCAATATCGGATGTCTGGTCCGATATTCCGGTTTTTCAATATTATCGAAAACCAAAACTGCTCTATATCACTATTTCTTGGTTATCACCAATATATTTTCAATCTTGTTTTGATCCGTCACGACGGATTGTGCCATTCAGCAAAGACGTCGGGAAACATCGGGAATAAAAATGCATTGTGCCCATATCTAACAAAGAAGTAGACCCGTATCTTGTGTTATACTATATACGCCTATAAAGACAGTAAAGTATTTAAAATTTATTAAAACTATGAAAGAGTTGATTTATGAATAGAAATTATAAAATACTTACAGTCCAGTTCTGAGGCGGTCCAAGTTTTCAGCGACTAGGTTCTTCGTCCTACCCAGGTTAGGATTCTGTCGTATCTGCCGTGGTGGTTGTAATATCATAACGTTAACCGCTTTGTGGTGGGATTTTGAATCACCGCCTTCGTGTGGACCGTCGGATTCTGTAACAATGGCATCGCGGTTAAACAAAGACACCATGTGTTTCAGTGTCACTTTGATATTGTTAGCTGAAGTTTATTTACACACAAACAAAACAACATCAGTTTTTAATAAAGTTGGAATTATTAATACCTGATGTTATTTGGGCCATTACTTTATTCTCTCATTTATAAAGCTATTAAATACCATACCTATACAATCTAACACTAAAAAAAGAAGAAGAGCTCATTGAGCATCCAAAAATTCACCCGCATCGCTGTCAGTGGGAAAAGTGCCCAAAAGGCTATCAGCGTTGCCACGTTGGATGGCATGGTTGATTCTTTGGCCTAAAAATAGGCCAGCCATCTGGTCACGTGATGAGTCGACCAACCGCTCGGCGATATCCAGAAATACTCGATGAGGACGCCCTAATGTTTCAACCCCAAACGGCTCAAACACAGCTTCCAATAAGGTGGTTATATTTGCACCGTTTGAGGTTTTCTGCACCTGCAGCATCTTTCCAAGCACAACCCGCCGTGCTAGGAAGATGGGATGCCGCGAGGTTGTTGACACAGGTATTTGCATGTCCATTCCACACCAAACTACCCAACTTCCAAAGCATTATGACCATTCCGTCTGGCTTCTTCCCATAGTCGCGAGCCAAGCCATTGAGTTCTAAGACAGCTGACACCCAACAGGTGACAAGAGCCCGATGGATGATGACATTAATGCTGGCGTGCCGTGGGGGATAGGACAGGATAGGCCATGGTGTCCAAGGCGGTCGACTGTTTCACCGCACTGACAGCGATGTGGAGCCCCCGCAAGGAGCGCCCAGACGCAGACTTGTAGCGAGCCGGAAAGTGATGTTACCCAGCATAGTGCCTATGTTGGGTTATGGTAGCACCTGAAGCCAGAGGCCCAACTCCCATTCTCCCACAGCCAGCAGGCGGGCACGCTCAGCAGTACTGGTGGACGTATTAGTATGAGGTGATTCCGTACCAACCTGCAGAGCGGGTCATTCCACTGTCTCTGGGAAGACGGGTTTTCGGGCTAAACCATATCTGGACCAGCTACTTTCCAGGCGTTCACCGCATCAGTCAAACACTTACTACTAGGTATTTAAGCAACCTTACGTATCCCGAGAAGGGGCTAAAATTCTTGTGGTTAACTTATCGGTGCTGTGTACCGAGGACAGGAACCGGTAAGCTTACACTAGAAATTTTGCGGACGCAGAGCCCACCAAAACGATTGGGTATTGTGGCTAGCAGCCACGCGCTGTCATCTAATGCCACATTTAAAATAGATGTAAGAGTACTTTGAAGAATTTGATAAATTTTTGTGCTTCCTTAACGAGGAAAAGCGGAGAAAATGCATAAAATTTGGCCCGAAACAGCAGTCTCTAAGGGAGAAAGCCGAATGTAAGTTAATTTTAGAAAGTATATACGTAATATTAAAAAAAAAAACAAATGTTCAATTTTTAGGGTTCCGTACCCAAAGGGTAAAACGGGAATCCTATTACTAAGGCTCCGCCGTCTGTCTGTCTGTCCGTCTGTCACCAGGCTGTATCTCATGAACCGCGACAGTTGAAATTTTCATAGATGATGTATTTCTGGTGCCGCATAACAACAAATACTAAAAACCAGAATAAAATAAATATTTAAGGGGGCTCCCATACAACAAACGTATTTTTTTTTGCTCGTTTTTGCTCGATATTGATAACGGCAACTGGTAGATGCTTGAAACATTCACAGAATATTTAGTTATATATTCACTTAAAAAAAAATTAAATTAAATTAAAATAAAATAAATATTTAAGGGGGGCTCCCATACAACAAACATGTTTTTTTTGCCATTTTTATAGATTATGGTACGGAACCCTTCGTGCGCGAGTCCGACTCACACTTGGCCGGTTGTTTAGTCAAAGTAACGTGAAAAACTGTCTTCTAAAATTGGGGAACCTAGGAGGTGCGACGAACGTTTTTTCCAAAACCTTGCTATCTGGGGCTATTGAATTGAATTTCTGTATAGTGGATTGTCTGTCGGTATTGTCACAAAGGCAAATTTCGCATTTTTAGTAGTTGTGGTCAAGGCCGTTGGATTGCCGGAATTCGATTTCGAAATACGAAGTTTATTTATTTTTGGCCAGTCTTCGTTGTAGCGGTCCATCTATCGATCATAAAAAACTAAGTTGGAGTATCATTTCTTACGAAATGTATGGGAAATGTTTTTTGCGATTTATGACTTTTCTAGTACGCAAACCTCAATTGGTCCAATAGAGGTTTTTGATCCTTATAAGAATGAGGATCGATTGGCATAAAAAAAAGTTTTTGTGAAAATTGTCCATTTTCCTGCTGACTGTACATTTTTTTCAAAATCTGTGAATGGGGATCAAAATTTCATAAAAAAATATGGATAGTCTCTTAAGACCATTTTCGCGTAGCTGCAACGGATAAGGTACTTCCCCTTACTGCCCCGCTGAAAGTTTCCACCCTGTATTAAGTGATTTTGATGGGTGCATGTACTCGTAGCACTGCCACAAACAAATTTCCGGTAACTCATTTTTTATTTCAGCCAAGAAAGTGATGGTTACTGAGTTGAAGAAGAAGTTGAATGCGTTCTTAACATGGTCAGATGTTGTTTGTTTATGTTTTTGAAAAACATCATTGTATTTGTGATTGTTTTCACATGATTGCACATCTTGAAAACGCAATCGAAAAGTAATAAAAGCACTGTCGGGAGTTTGCAAATTGAAAGGAATTAAGTTTTATAACATTGAATAAAAACTTTGGTTTGATGTCTGAATCTGAAAGCCATCCCGGCTTGCAAATGGCAGCCCATTTCCCGTCGGTAGAGTAACGTAAAAGGTGACGTATAAGATTATATCAGCCGGAAAAGCTGCAGCTTCCGTCAATGTTGAGCTGATAACATACTCCGTCGTAGGTCTCGGCTACCGAGGTCAGCGAGCGGTAGCTCCTACAATAATATATTACTTTAGTAACTAGTCACGGGCTCATAACAAGGACATATCATTCGTAATAAAAGAAAATGTGTTCAACTTACTTTGCGTCACTATTTCGTCTGCGGGCTCGTAATATTCCTTATCAAGAGGCGTTAGTGCAAACGTCTTTTTCTTTTCTTCATTGTTCGTGGCTACCGATGATGTAAGAGTAGATGGTAAAGATGTCTTACGGGGCCGAATCGACATCTTTGGTGCTGCCGGAATGGACTCCGGTGGTATAATTTCCCTTGGGGGTGGCAGGGGCCGTACTTCTACCGGTATGGGTGATACGGTCTCAGGAACATAAGCCAGTTCCTGTGCTCTTGCTTGTCCATAGGGTCGGGGGAAGTAAGGTTCCCGAGAAATCCAACGAGAAAATTCCTCTTCGAATGGTGTAAAGTCCTCATCGTCTTCCATTTGGTTAATGCGATCGATTTCCTGCGCCAAAATAAATGAAACGTAAATAGACGTAACAGCTTTTGTAAAGTAGATCAATGTCAAATGTACGAGATCGGTTTTGAGAGATATTTTACTAAATTCTAGTACCTGGAAGTGACGGTAGTAGTAGCTGGAATTTCTATACTATCTACTTCTATAATTCATACTTTATAATATTATAAATTCGGAAGTAACTCTGTCTGTCTGTATGTTACCTTTTCACACCTAAACCACTGAACGGATTTCGATAAAATTTAACATGGAGATAGATGGCATTCCGGGGTTTTCCCCAGGATGCCATCTATATCCTTGCTAAATTTACATTATGCTTTACTCTTTGTTTGAAAAATAATAAGTAAAGAGGGAGATATATGGGATGAAAGTTTGCATGGGAAACCCAGCATGTTTAAGCATTTGGTAACAAATAATGAATTACGAACATCAGCGTTTAAAAAAAAATCTTACCATATAGGGGTAAAATAGGGAATGGTCATGAAAATTCACATTTATTATTGAAATATTGATGCACGTCTTTTTAAGAAATTTAAACGGATTATAAAAACAGTCATAGTCCATAACTTGAGGTAACATTTAACCCCGACCTACAAAGCGAGTAGAAATAAAAAGTTCACTAAAAGCTTCAAAGCTCGGGGCAGCAGTTGGACATGGATGTCCTGATTTTCATTACTATTGCAGTCGTAGATATAATTTCAAAAATCATTATTTTAATGAGTCCGATACGTTATGCACCCCTTGTAGTGTATCGTACCTATTTGCATTTTAGAGCTGACAACATCGGCAGTAAACGTCATTACAGACACGAACTTGTGAATTCTTTACAAAATTATTCAACGACAACCTGAACGTTATCAATTGTCAACAAGACCGGATTACCTTACGGCTACTTTTGATTTGTTAATCGTTTTAAGGTTTTGCCTTGTCGTAATCAGTTTCATAAATGCCGAATTTGTAAATCAATATTTTTCGCATTCAACCAAGTTGATCGCCACCCTTGGCTGCTTCCAATTTATGCGCGCCAACATTGCGGCAATAAGGCCCCTCTTTGAAGAGTGGCTACGGAGGCGCCACGGCGCCCTGACCTTACGCCTGACGCAGGTCCTCACCAGACACGGTTATGTCGGAAGGTTCCTGTTCCGGATATTGCGGGAGGAAACGCCCGGGTGTTACCACTGTGTGAATTACCTGGAGGACACGGTGGAGCATACAGTAGAGGTTTGCCCGGCTTGGGCGGAGCACCGCCGTGTCCTCGCGGAGGCGATCGGTGGCGGCGATCTTTCGTGTCAGGCCCTGGTCCAGGCCATGGTACGGAGCGAGAGTGCATTGGAGGCGGTCACCTCCCTAACTGCGAAGCAGTAATGCTCGCGAAGGAGGTGGCGGAACGCGTGAGGCAGAGGCAAATTTCGCACCCCCACGTACCTAGTTGCTGCAGAAGACGCCCTGGGCGTCGGGAATCCCAGGCCGATTGACCGGTGAGCAATGGGTAGCTCGCCGTCCGATAAGGACCAGGCCCTGGTCGACGGCACCTTGTGTTCCACGCGCGCCTCAAAGAGATATCAGCAAAAACTGATGGGGTCCGTCAGAGCCGATGCCTGCCAGGGTTGCGGGTTTGTCTGAAAGGGATACCGTGGCCCTGGCACACAGGCTACTCAAGGAACATGGGTGGGTTTTAGTCAGTAAAAGAAGGACTCATTAAAATAATATCGTAATTGCAACAGTTTCCAAGTCCGGTCCCGCTAATGCACGTAAGTTTTCCATAATAAATTTTCAGCCTTCGTTTATAGATAGAACTTCGATATTGATTTTGATATCAAATAAATAATAAAAATTAAATGCTGTTCGTTGGTAAGCGCATCTCTTCAGAATTGCTGGACCGATTTGTTTGTAATAGTTTTAAAATGTTTGTATTGAATTGTAATAGTCCGAATCAGGTTCTTACGGTAAGTCAATATGAAAAGTTGCCGGAAATTTTTTAAAATTCAGGAACCCTCCCTTTTTCTTTGGGATTTTGACAAGACGTCTGTCGGGATTGTTATAAGCGATTGATAGTCCACCTCCCTGTATTTAGAATGTTTTGTGTATTTGTAGTCCCAGTGTCTCCCGTTTATGTGTCATTGATATGAGGTTGCGGCACCGCTTGTACTGGCGAGTGGCAATTACATATAAACAATGTATTTAGAAGGACTAGTAACATCGTGTATTTCTTTCAAAGTATATATTTACGTAACGATGTGGGTAATTTTCTTGTTTGTTTACGAGTAAAATGCAATATAGTATTTATTTATATCTACATTTTATTTACTACAACTAAACACAAAAACTGGTATACGTTATAACAAGATGATCGGTTATTAGATGTATTCGGTTGTGTCGGGATTGGTTCGTCGGACGCATGACTTCTAATCGGATTAAGTAGTTGTCCACAGAGTTTTCAAATCAGATTTGTAAAACAAGCCCGCGCCTATGGTGGCCTGGAATTGGCCTGGGATTCCCGACGCCCAGGGCGTCTCCTGTGACCACTAGGGGCATGAGGGCGTGAAATTTGCCTCTCCCTCACGCGTTCTGCCACCTCCTTCGCGAGCATTAGTGCTTCGCAGAAGGAGGTGACCGCCTCCCATGCACTCTCGCTCCGTACCATGGCCTGGGCCAGGGCTGGACACGAAAGATCGCCGCCACCGATCGCCTCCGCGAGGACACGGTGGTGCTCCGCCCAAACTGGGCAAACTTCCACTGTATGCTCCACCGTGTCCTCCAGGTGATCCACACAGTGGTACACCCGGGCGTTTCCTCCCACATTATCCGAAACAGGAACCTTCCAATACAACCGTGTCTGGTGAGGACCTGGTTCACGCATAAGGTGAGGACGCCGTGGCGCCTCTCTAGCCACTGCTCAAAGAAGGGGCTTATCGCCGCAATTTTGGCGTGCCCAAATTGGAAGCAGCCAAGGATGGTGATCAAATTGGTTTAATGCGAAAAATATTGATTTCCAAATTCGGCATTTACAAAACTTTATAAAACGACAAGACAAAACATTAAAACGATTAACAAATTAAAAGTAGCCGTAAGGCAATCCGGTCTTGTTGACAATTTAATGACAACGTTCAGGTTGTCCTTGAATCATTTTGTAATTAATTCACAAGTTCGTGCCTGTAATGACGTTTACTGCCGATGTTGTCAGCTCTAAAATGCAAATAGGTACGATACACAAGGAGGGGTGCATAAAGTATCGGACTCATTAAAATAATGATTTTTGAAATTATATCTACGACTGTAATAGTAATGAAAATCAGGACATCCATGTCCAACTGTTGCCCCGAGCTTTGAAGCTTTTAGTGAACTTTTTATTTCTACTCGCGTGCCAATGCTTTGTAGCTTTTGTCGGGGTTAAATGTTCCTAAAGATACGGACTATGACTGTTTTCATAATCCGTTATATCTCTTAAAAAGAGGTGCATCAATATTTCTATAATAAATGTGAATTTTCATAATCGCGAAAACGCTGATGAACCTTTTATTTTTACTCGCGCGCCAATACTTTGTAGCTCTGTCGTAGTAGTGTCTACAAATATGTGTTGGATCGCCGTAGCAAAAAGTTTTTTCTACCTTTGCACACGATTTTCTACTCTAATAAATTGGCTAGCCTAAACTAATAAGCCCATAGTGGTTTCATACCTGAGTTTCATACTTGATTTCAACTTTTTTTTTAATTTTATATTTTAATGGCCCGGTTGCTGACTTTTTAGCCAAATCTCTATTTAGTTACAAAGTTTGTTTAAATAATAATGAAATGAATTATATACAAAGCATGATTGATGATATCTGCGCCCGCCCGTTCCCCTTGAGTCAAACTCAGAGCAATTAAATAATTAAATAAATAGTTAATTTAATTTCAATTAAACCATTTACAGGAACTTTTGAATTGTCAAGAAGTCGGTAAGTCAGAAATATGACGCTGGTTGCCCATTCCAAAGAGTAGTAGGTTCCCGGAGTTTCAGTAAAGATCACGCGGACTTCTTGAGAGAACTTGAAGTGATGTTGCACTGTTTTGTTTCAGTTGCCTACACTAATGCACGTTCACAAACATATGGTTAATAATCCACAATTATTACACATTAATATTCAGCCAATCACAAATTTTAAAAAATAAATCAATACTGCTAAACATGACGCTTCACTTTCCCGCCAAGCCTATTTCAACATTCAATAGCAAAGGGCACAGATAATATTAAAAACTGGCCAAATGCATGTCGGACCACGCACAATGAAGGGTTCCGTATTTATCCCAAAAACCAACTTAACATCGTAGTTGAAAAACATGCTCTCCCATACATCGATATACGTTACGGTCAACTCTCCAACTGCAATTTAAGTTGGTCGACTATTACTCGTTAACTTGTAAAACCTACTTAGCTGTGATAGTTTTCCTTTTAATTTCTTTATGTATACTACAGCTATGAATTTTTTCACATATCCAAATCCAACCATTTAACTGGCACGGGGGTCCCGACACTTGACCCTAACAAAAAATTGCACTTTTAAGCTTAATATTATGCAAACGGATCCCTGAATTGAAAAAGGGTTTTCACAGATCCCACAATATATTCGAACGGCCTATCTAACGATACCCCATACAATGGGATAAACGAGAAAAAAAAATCATCCCCACTTTACGTCCAAGGGAGGTACTCTAACAATTTTTTTTTTAGAAAGTTTTGTTTTACGACTTTGTCGGCGTGATTAATATCTGTACCCATGCCAAATTACAGCTTTCTAGTACTAAGAGTCTCTAAGCTAAGCTGGGGACAGACGGACGGACAGAAAGACAGACGGACATGGCGAAACTATAAAGGGTTCGTTTTTAGGGTTCCGTAGTCAACAAGGGATTGTTGACTACGGAACCCTAAAAACGAACTTATCATTTTGAGGTTATGGCAAAACTTATTATCCTTATTGAACCTTATCAATTTTTGATTCAACAACATTTTTGGTCTCACGGACATATATTTTACGTAATAGTTTATTTAGTAGCACCTTTACTAGCGCTCTCGTAGCAGTGACTACGGAAATTAGTCTTCGTATGCCGTTTTCCGTAGCGATATCTCGTTAACATTGTTATATCCAAAATTGATTAATGTTAATAGCTTCGATTTTTAATTTAATCAATTAATATGGCTAAAATAATCGGTGGCAGTTAACCTATGTGATTGTGCATGTGTGTATACATTATTTTGTGGATTTTATTTAGAAATTCGTAGAGGAGGTTTCACAATTACTTTATAGTTAACTTGTGTTTTTTATTTTCGCGTTTTTTTGTATATTAGAGCTGAAATTAAAGCTACCACAATTTGTAACTGGGTCAAATATCTTTATGTTTTAAATAAGTATAAAAAATAGTGTCAATTTTTTTAAATACTGTCATCTCACGTTAACGATGTATGCTATTCAACAATCATAGTTATTATTTGGTTCACTGTGCAAAATGCACCTCTAAATAACCCTATTTACATTATCATGTAAAAGGCCAAGTGTTGCCATCATTTTACGGAGGATATTCTTGTTTCACTTACTTGCTGCATTTTGGACATATTAGAAATTGTTTCAATTTATCGGGTTTTTTTAATTCACGGACTCGCTTGGATACTTTATGTTAATACAGGGTGTAAGGGACAGCCCTCAGCAAATTAACAGGGTGCATTCAGCTCCTTATAGGACTCCCTCCCCTCACTGAAAATTTTCTCAGGAAAATTTTATTAAACTTTTTTGTTTTATCAGTTACTATTTCTTTATTTCAATGTAAAATTACATTCTCTGTACGCAGTACTCCAATAATGTAAATAGCACAGCTAAAATAAAAAAAACAGCAATGGATGTTGAAATTCTCTAACAATAAGTTACGTGGCGCGAGCGCGGCCGTCCTGGGTAGCGGGGAGGGCGTCCAAAAGCTCGCTGCGCTATCGCTCGCTGCGTGCGTTTTGCCACGGTAGCGATACATTGCGTGTAAGGTAATAAAACAAATCAGGTTCATTGGATTCACATAACGTTTCTGAAATAATTTCATGTACCGGTCATCTTAGTGCGATGTACTGAATTCACCCCATCAGTCTGCGGAGGCGTGTCCCTTACACCCTGTATAACAACAGATAGACAATATTTTAAAAATCATGGCAAGTTTTATATTTACTTGATTTGTATAGCCTTTTCATTATATTTATTATTTTATTTATTGAATGACGTAGTTTGCTTAATACTTTAATTTCTTAGAGGATGTTACAACTTTGAGCCATAGTTTGAAAGTGTGCGCTGTGTCGCTTGGATAAAGTTTTTCGAATGAACACTCAACTTTAAGTACTAAAGCGACGCTCAAAGAAGGCTAAGAAATAGTACAGCCCTATTCTCCTTGAGCACTAAAAGCTGCCAACATGATTACAACAATCTAGCATGACTATTTGAAAAATCAAGTATTTACACTATGGATCTTCTTATTAAATTCCGTCCGATACGAAAGTGCGACCCTGACACCTGTCAGCTGAGTACAAAAGAAAACGTGTTTTATGAATTCAAACTTTGATTAATTCCTAATCGTGTCCAACTGACAGTGTCAATACCGCATTCTCTCGGCGGCAGCGGCCGAAATGAAATTACAAGATTTTTAAATTAATCTGGCTACTGGGATATTGAGCAAAGGAGTTAAGCTATACCCATTGGTGTTTTACAATTCTTGCATACATGATTGTTAAATACTTTCATAACAAGACCTACTTTGCGCATGTCAGAAATAACCAACATGTTCACGCGGTTATTATAATTTTATAGCCCAAACTTTAAACCAGAGGGTCTACTCCGAAGCGCTAAACCAATATATTAGCCGAATGTTCGGCCGTTTCATAACTTCCACAGTTTCGTTTTATGACTTTGAGTCCTTACCCGACTTCAAGTCACAGTTTTGACTTGGGCTTATCTCTTCGACAGTCTTTTTTTTTTCGCCGTAGTTAGTGATATTTAGCCGTAGTAAAGAAACGACCAAACATTCGGCCGATACTTCGGTTTGGCGCTTCGGAGCAGACCCCCTGCCTCCACTCACAGTTCCGAAAAGTTATATCCCTCTAGGATAGCTTATATTGATTCATCTCATCGACACGTTACCTATTCTTGACAGACGTAGGTACAGATGCCAGCACATCAAGCGACTACGATCTGACAAATTTCTTTAGTAGATTTTCAACTTTATCCCAGCTATTACAGAACCTTGGCCACATATGACGAGGTTCTCTCTTCATTCGATTACGTGGCTATGAATTTATGCTAACTGCCTTGGTGAGAATAAGATATAACTGACAGTTTTAGACTCTAGTCGTAATTGTAATTCCATTCCCTACCTATAATAAAGTCTAGCAATTTTTCTCCCTAAGAGTTATGAGTTTTTATTAAATTATGAATCAGTAAATATAATATCATTCCGTATTCGACTAATCCGGATAATAAAATCTGGGCATTGCAAAAAGATTGTGTCTCATACTTGAGTGAGCACTATTCGAGATTAATATTCGAACTATCTACTCGAATCAATGTATAGTTATAGGCCAATTTATGGTAATAGAAGTATTTATAGTTATCTCAAAGCCTACATTACTCGAATAATATTGATAGTGAATATATCTGTTTTTTCTTTCGACCAGACTAAGTATACCTAATTTATTGTAGTTTAAGTGGACTCGCAGTGGTAGTCCGCGAAATTCAAATTTTCTTACGTTTTTTGCAATTTTCAGGTTGTATCTTGATCAAAATATGATTCGCGACCATATAAAATATGTATTTACAGAATTATAATCATTAGAATCATTAAGGGTGTTACCACACCAATCGATCGATAGTCGATCGATGCCATCGATCGACATCGGTCGACGTTGATCGATTGGTGTGGTAGCTTTAATTGATCGACGGATACCGGTCGACTAACCAATCGATCGATTGCCGGTCGATGGCATCGGTCGACGTAGATCGATTAACCCCGGCTATATTCCATCAGTTTCTTTCGAAATGTATTCACAAGAGGACGCGTTGTTGTTGGCCAGTACGATGCTGCTCGTATTATTATTACGGAGACGCAAACGCAGAACACTTTGGATGCGACCATTTTACGACCAGTTTCTACCATCGATCGATGGCATCTATCGGTTATCGATCGATTGGTGTGGTAGAAACTATCGATCGACGTCGACTAATCCATTCTACCATCGATAGATGGCAACGATCGACGATCGCTCGATTGGTGTGGTAACACCCTAATACATCTCTCTTACTTAGATTTGTTTTTAAAGAACAAATCTCTTATGGAAAATAATAGAATAGAATACTCTTTAATAAGTACACCATAAAAATAACAGAAAATGTTGAAATTTGACAAACGTTGACACAATGGCCGTTCTTATTGCTACAGGCGATCTTTTACAGACAACCTTTGGATGGATTAAAGGGAGAAGGAAAGACAATACTGCAGGTAATCAGTGGTGTACCATTTACTTATAGAATAAATACATACATACATAAAGCATACAATTATCTATATAAATATATATACTTATACAATAATAAACATGAAATAGTTTGTTAAGTACGGATCCCTAATGAATATCGCCACTCTGCAATTCCTTCAGTTTACGCCAAGCGCATAAAAACTGCATCGACGACATCCGGCCAGCCACGAGTCGCCGACGCAGCGAAATACGTCATTAGCTATTAGTTATTTTTATACTTATTTTTGTCATTCCATATTCTGGCATCGAATAGGTTTCACCAATTTTAATTGTAATTATTTCCTTTAAAATAAACTAGTTTAAAATAACTTTGGTTTTTTTTCGATCCATCGTCTGCAGCTTACTTAATTGGCGCAGTCGGTAGGATACTCGCGGGCCGGTTCGCGAAACGCGTTAGAATCATCTCACATCTATAACCACGATCGCGAGTCGCCCGGGCGGCTATCAAGACACATCACGAGTATCCTGAATCTACAGTAAAGCTGCGGAACCAAGTGGAGAATCCAGACTTCGATTCACGGAGAAGAACCAGAGATGAAATATATGTGAGTACACCAGAATCTTTCTCGTGTTGCTTCCTATCTATCCCTAGTTACTTTTATGTCCAAGATTTTTCATCACGAAGGATCTTATCCCCGGGGACCTGCATCGCGACAGGCTCGCCGACACATAGTAGATATTAACAGAGATTTAGACAGTGAATTAGATTTTAATTTGAATAGCTTATTTGAAACTAAAATGCCACAAGACCCCGATGTAATTTTTAAGGCCTTACGCCTTGTGCCCGATTTTGACGGAAACCCCAATGTATTGACCAGGTTTATTAACATCTGTGACCGAATAGTAACTCAGTATGCAAGCCCCGAACCAGGTAGTGAGCTAGGGAATCTGTGTCTTCTAAATGGCATCTTAAACAAGATCACAGGGCCTGCCGCATCTACTATCAACTCGAACGGCATTCCTGAAACTTGGGCAGGTATTAGATCAGCTCTAATTAATAACTTCTCGGACCAGAGAGACGAAACGGCTTTATACAATGACCTCTCGTTGGCTATGCAGGGTAATAAAGCCCCTCAGGAATTTTACGATCAATGCCAAACGTTGTTTAGTACAATAATGACATATGTGACGTTACACGAGACCTTACAGACGACTATTGAAGCGAAACGGACGCTTTATAAGAAAGTTACCATGCAAGCTTTTGTACGTGGACTAAAGGAACCTTTAGGGTCACGTATACGGTGCATGCGTCCAGAAACCATAGAGAAAGCTCTGGAATTTGTGCAGGAAGAATTAAACATTATATACCTGCAGCAACGTAATGATGTTCCGAAAGCTCAGACTGTTCATAGTGAACCTAAAATATATAAACCTTCTATTATGCCTGCTATGCCCTTTAACGCATTAAATATTCCGCGACCCCCAGTACCTAACTGGCCTGCTCCAGTAGGACAGCGTGGCTATCACTCTCAGCCACAGGCCTTTAAATTCAACCAGTATCAAAATCGCATGCCTACTCGAACACAACAAATGTTCCGTGCACCATTACCAAACTACCGTCCTCAAAGTAACGTTTTTAAACTACCATCCAGAAATAATCCACCACAAAATGCGGGTCCGAAACCCATGAGCGGTGTTCAGCATTTCATTCCGAAACCATTACCCATGATGCCAGGTCATGATTGGCAAAGAAACGGGAACCCACCACCGAACAATTATTTTAGGACGCGCGAGTTAAACCTTAATGAACTTGCTTTGCCTGACAGTTCTTATTATTCTGCTGACTATTACTATGAGCCAGGATATGACTACTACATGGACTCTAATTACTGTTACAATTCTTATGACTGTGATTATAACACGAATGATATAACTGACTGTAATGCAACTTGCGATAATCAGATAACAGGTGAGACAGAGCCGCAACCAGGCCCTAGCCGTGAAAATCAGAATCAGGATTTTCGGTTGGACCAGACGTCCAAAGAGCAAAAATAGACCTTAATTTACAGACCCAAAGACAGCTACCCTACATAGAAATCTCTTGCCTTCCTTTAAAGTTTTTAATTGACACCGGCGCTAACCAGTCATTTATTAGCCCCGAAGCTGTACAAAAGTTTTTCTATGACTATCCCCTTAACTATGACCCTTTCGAAGTTACAAATGTACACGGTGTTAGCAGAAATGATTATTCCATAATGCTACCGTGCTTTAATGAATTTAATGAGGTCGATAATATAAAACTATTCGTATACCGTTTTCACGATTACTTTGATGGTCTAATAGGATTAGACTTATTATCCAAATGGGAGGCTAAAATAGATTTAAAAGATTTCCAATTAGTAACGCGAACTGCTACGAATCAGATTAAAGTATATAATTCACGCAACGTCAACCTGTATGAGGATATTATCCCTGCCAAGAGTTCTAAATTAGTTAGAATACCTATTAATGCCCCGGATGGCGATGTTTTAGTAAGCGAACAAGTTTTTTGTAATTGTATTATCCACGAGTGCGTTACCACTGTAACTAATAGTCATGGATATTTTGAGTTAGAAAATCCAACACTCAATGATGTCATATTTTCTTTAGACCAGCCAACGTGCGCAGAACTGTTCAACGCTAAATGCACGCAAGTCAAACAATCAAATCGCGTAGAGGACGTATTATCGCGTTTGCGTACGGACCACCTTAATGAAGAGGAAAAAGCTAATCTTTTAACACTTTGCTCACGCTATACGGATGTATTTTACATTGACGGAGAACAATTGACATTCACCAACAAAATAAAACATCGTATAAGAACAACAGATGAAATTCCCGCATACACTAAAAGCTATCGATACCCTTTCGTTCATCGGGAAGAAGTTAGGGACCAAATTTCCAAAATGCTACAGCAAGGTATAATAAGACCTTCCGATTCTGCATGGAGCTCGCCCATATGGATTGTGCCATAAAAAATTGACGCTTCTGGAAAGCAGAAATGGCGTCTCGTAGTTGATTTTCGCAAGTTGAACGAAAAAACTATAGACGACAAATACCCCATACCAAATATTAGTGACGTCCTCGACAAATTAGGAAAATGCCAATACTTCACGACCTTAGATTTGGCAAGTGGTTTCTATCAGGTTGAAATGGACCCTCAGGACATATCAAAAACCGCATTTAATGTGGAACACGGGCATTTTGAATTCCTTCGAATGCCCATGGGACTTAAAAATTCACCGTCCACCTTCCAACGAGTTATGGACAATGTTCTAAGAGGTCTCCAAAATAACATATGCCTTGTATATCTCGATGATATTATCGTTTACAGTACCTCTCTTCAGGAGCATATGGATAATTTGGAAAAAGTTTTCCAAAGACTTAGGGAGTCCAACTTCAAAATTCAGATGGACAAATCCGAATTTCTGAAGCTCGAAACTGCTTATTTGGGACATATCATTAGCAGAGATGGCATTAAGCCGAACCCCGACAAAATCTCCGCAATAAAAAAATATCCAATCCCAAAGACCCCTAAGGAAATCAAACAATTTTTAGGCCTTCTAGGTTATTACCGAAAATTTATTCCCGATTTTGCCCGTATCACCAAACCTCTTACCCTATGCCTAAAGAAAGGTAGTAAAATTACTCTTAGCCCTGAATATGTCAATGCCTTTGAAATTTGTAAGACCCTGTTAACCAATGACCCTATTCTACAATACCCAGACTTCAAAAAGGAATTTAATCTCACAACAGACGCTTCGAACGTCGCTATTGGAGCAGTGTTATCTCAGGGACCAATAGGTTCCGACAGACCCGTCTGTTACGCTTCTCGCACACTTAATGAAAGTGAGCTAAATTATAGTACCATCGAGAAAGAGTTGCTTGCCATAGTCTGGGCCACAAAGTACTTTAGACCTTATCTTTTCGGTAGAAAATTTAAGGTACTGACTGATCACAAACCCCTACAATGGATGATGAACCTGAAGGAACCGAATTCACGACTGACTAGATGGAGACTAAGACTAAGCGAATATGACTTTACGGTAGTGTACAAGAAAGGAAAACTAAACACCAACGCTGATGCTCTCTCCCGTGTAGAAATTTATAATGAGGAAACAGATGAGATCAACTCACTAATCGAAAGTATTAAAGACCTCAGCTCAATGATCAACAATCCATCGGAGGCACCACCTCCACCAACAAATTCCTCGACTGACACCGTACATACCAGTAACGAACATCCCATATTGGAAATCCCCATTACTGATGAACCTCTCAATAAATTTCATCGACAGATTTACTTTACCGTAGTTGGTGACATAAAACGCCGACCGACAGTAACTAAACCTTTTGAGAATCATACGCGAATTGCATTCCAAATTTCAGAATCTAACCTAGAGAGCGATATTATTAATGCTATCAAAGAATACGTCAACCCTAAAGTCAAAACGGCCATATTAATTAATCCACCGTTAGCCATGTATTCAATAGTACCTATTATACAAGACAAATTTAGAAGTTCCTCAATTAACCTAGTATTAGCTAAGACAGAACTCGAGAATGTTAAAGAATACCTCCGACAACAAGACATCATCCGACACTATCACGACGGTAAAACGAACCACCGAGGGATAAATGAATCTCATCTAGCCCTCTCACGAAAATATTACTGGCCAAAGATGAAAGAACAAATCACGAAGTTCATTAATGAGTGTACCATCTGCGGTCAAGCTAAATACGACAGAAACCCAATTAAACCTAAATTTAATATAGTGCCTCCAGCTACCAAACCACTTGAAATTATTCACATGGACCTCTTTACAGTTCACAATGAAAAATATGTAACTTTCATTGACGTCTTCACGAAATATGGTCAAGCGTATCATTTGCGAGACGGTACCGCTATTAGCATCATACAAGCACTGCTACGATTCTGTACCCATCATGGACTACCTATGACTATCATCACTGATAATGGTACCGAATTTACAAATCAACTTTTCTCCGAATTTACACGTCTTCATAAGATAACTCACCATAAAATTCTACCTCATAGCCCAAATGATAATGGTAACATTGAACGTTTCCACTCAACGTTATTGGAACACATTAGAATTCTTAAACTGCAAAATAAAGACGACCCAATCGTTAACCTTATGCAATACGCCATCATAGCATATAATAGCTCTATCCATAGTTTTACTAAGTGCAGACCCTTTGACCTATTGACTGGACATTTTGACCCCAGGGACCCAATCGACATAGACCTGACTGAGCACATCTTACAACAATATGCGCAGAATCATAGACAACAAATGAAGCAAGTTTATGAAATAATTAACGAAACATCTCTTGCAAATCGCACAGCCTTAATTGACAATAGGAATAAAACTCGCGAGCCCGAAATAGAGTATGCCCCACAGCAACAAGTTTTTATAAAAAACCCTTTTGCCAGTCGCCAGAAAGCTGCACCACGATACACTCAGGATACAGTACTCGCCGATTTGCCTATACACATATATACCTCGAAAAAACGTGGCCCTATAGCCAAATCGCGGTTAAAACGTGTTCCTAAAGCAAGCCAATTGTTACAGAATCCTGCTGCTACTGACAGTCCATGCGACACACCCTCAAGAGATAAGACTTGAGACTTTAGCTGATGGACCCGGACTGTTACCGTACAGATTAGGACTGACCAGACTAACCACACATTACCACTCATTCATACAGTACATACAATTAACCGACATCGAAGATAAAATAAACTCCGTACAGACGCAACTTAAGACTTTTAGAACTAAACTTAACAATGAGACTTACATGCTTTACGAATATCAGATTGATTATCTTACTAACAAACTTACTAAAGTACTACAACAAGTAAAATCATTGGAACCTGTTAGAGTCAAAAGAGGTCTTGTAGATGGCCTTGGGTCGGTAATAAAAAGTGTTACTGGCAATTTAGATTACCAAGATGCCCTAAAATACGACGAGGCCATTAGAACTTTACAAAATAACGAAAATAAAATAGTTTCAGAATTTAATAACCATATCAGCCTTAGCAAAGAATGGATGTCCCAACATACCACTATATTAGACCAATTAACAAAAAATCAGGAAAAAGTAAAGGCAACATTAGAACAACTACTGGAGAAAAATGCTTATACAGATTACAGCTTAATAAAATTTGCAAAGTTTGCCCAAATCATAGGAATCATAACTAATAATGTAGAAGATTTAATGTTAGAGATAATTAGGTTAGAAAATATAATGGCTTTCATACGCGCTTCTAGCATCCACCATTCTATGATTGATATAGAAGTGTTAAAGTCTATGATAGATAGGCTAAAATCAATATACAACCAAGATCAAATCTTAAATTTAGAGTTACGAGAATATTACAATCTAATAAAGCCAGGTTCATACTTCATTGGAAAGAGAATAGTAATAGTATACAGTTTTCCTATAGTCTCTAAAGACTTTTACGAGTTATACAAACTATCCATTGTACCCAATAAGAAACAACTCGCCCTTATTCCTCCCACTCCCTATATAGCAACAAACGAGAAATCATTCGTGTACATAGAGGCTGAATGCCCGAAGTACAGTAGCATCCATCTCTGCGAAAAGAAGACAAGTCATCAGATTCGGACGAAGCCTGACTGCATCCAAGAGCTCATCATCAGCCAAAGTCTAGAAGACACCTGCCAATTCACCAAGATTTCACTCTCCAAAGAAGCAGTAGAACAACTGGATGACCAACACTACGTTCTCTCATTGCCCCAACCGACCAAAGTACAACTAGCCTGCGGCAGAAAAGACTTTAATATTCTACAAGGAAGTTATCTCGTCACCATCCCCAAGGACTGCTATTTGCAAACAACAGAATTCACAATCATTAACGACAGCAACGAGATAAAGGGACAGCCACTAAAGTTATCCAAGATCCCTTATAACGAGATGAACCAAACATTCGATTCCACCCACGTCATCGGTTTCAATTCAGTGAACTTGGAAGAACTTCACAGCATCCAGAACAAAATTTTAATGGAAAGACCTATTCAGATCGACAAGACTCAGCCGGTTGTGTTATACCATACAACCATACCATTTTACACCATTGTACTATGCGCAGCCATACTTATCATTGTGGCAATAAGCCGCCGATACAAATGCTGGAACCTCAGAGGAAATGATAAAGAGAATCAGCAAACTCTTAAGATACACACATATGAAGATGTGACCACAGATACCAGAAAACGGGAGGAAGTCCCAGCAACATTTTGTCTCAACATGATCAAATAGTTGCTGATCTGCGGGTGGAGGTGTTAAGTACGGATCCCTAATGAATATCGCCACTCTGCAATTCCTTCAGTTTACGCCAAGCGCATAAAAACTGCATCGACGACATCCGGCCAGCCACGAGTCGCCGACGCAGCGAAATACGTCATTAGCTATTAGTTATTTTTATACTTATTTTTGTCATTCCATATTCTGGCATCGAATAGGTTTCACCAATTTTAATTGTAATTATTTCCTTTAAAATAAACTAGTTTAAAATAACTTTGGTTTTTTTTCGATCCATCGTCTGCAGCTTACTTAATTAGTTCCTTGCTCTTGAGATGATGATGTTTAAGGAGTGAGGAAGTGTTTTTTTACCAGAATTTTAAAAGTAGATAAAGTTGGAGCACGCTTTAAAGACACTGCTACCGACACCTGCAAATTGCAAAAAACGGTAGAAATTAAGGATTTCGCGGGCTACCACTACGGATCCACCTAATTAATACACTAAAATCGCCTAAAGTCTGAACTCCATCTTAAGCACGAGCCCGAAGATGCCAGCTGAGAAAAAACAATAAGTTCCATAAAATACCGACTGCTACACGCGCTTTGAGTAGCGTGATTTTATAACCTTATAAGTAAACTCTTTATAAACCTAGCTTATCCTAGCTAACACCTTTCAAGATTCAAATAAAACTCAAAGCTTCTCACAAAGAGGAAGATCTTATTAGATAAAGGTTGCAAGAAAAGTGTTGGAGATTTTATAGGTATTTTTATTATCACTTAGGCTCCAAGCACGTCGTTTTTGTCAATTTCTTAAATAATTGTGAAGTAGCTTGAAATAATAGAAACATTAAGTCTGTGTAACTATAAAAATTGAGTTTTTGTAGTGCTAAACTTAGTGTCAGTCACAGCACCTGTCAATAGTTTCATCACTTTTGCGCTTTCGAAAATATAGTTTATTTCGCCTTTGATTTACATAATGAAGATATTGAATAATCATAAAATAAGATTTTGATTTTATCTCAAGGACAGCTGGAGCCCAGTGTTTGATTTATTTATTTATATTTCTTGATATGATTTACTGAATAATTGTAAAAAAATCACTATACCCTGGGTTTAAAAAAAAAAATTTTAGATATTATTTTTCTGCTACCTATATTTTGTATAAAAGTTGAAAAAAGTGCTTCAGCCACATGCAATCTGACCATACTGTAACGTTGATTATATTTTTTAATGTTCAAAATCAAAAGTAGTTTCTTGTAAAAAGATGATATTGAGTATTGATCAAACGTCGAATAATCGTAGTTTTCCATGAATACTTAATTTATTTGAAAAATCCCTTCCCGCCACATGCAAAACAAAGAACTCGAGTTTTCAATTCACAAATCATTTTGTTTATATTATTTTTCCTTCCTCACAACCAATGAACAAAATTGATAAAAATCTGCTGATTTCGTGCATGGCCCTCATTTTGTGCAAATAACCTAAAGCCACCTGAAACCACTAATATTAATGTTAGTATTGTTAGGTTTAAAAGAACAATTGACCCCAGATATGAAAAAACTTAATACCAAAACAAAACGACTACACCACCAGTTGCGTGGTCAGGCGTATTATACCTTGAAAGAGAATGGATTTTAACATAACCCTAACTTATCTTGCCCTTACTAACATTGAAAGACTAAAATAAATAATAATTATAAAAGCTATCGTCTAGATCTTATTTTATGTTAATTCAACACGTCCTTTTTACGATTACTTATCTACTACTAATATAATATCTAATTATCTACTATGCTTACTTTAGCAGAACTAATTGAATGAAAAATGAATAATAATAGGAACCTAGGACTCAGAAGATAAATGAATAATGTGATCGGCATGAGAAGTTATTTAATTACAACATCCTATTTTCCTGTCTGAAATGTTGTTAACCCTATATAGGTACCACCCCATAAGTTTGTAAAGAATGTTGCGCCCGGGGGTAGCACTAGCGTGCCCATTGATACGGTTTCATCACTGAACATGATCAATGAACACGGGTGCCGAGGCGTGGAGTAATTGTAACCTGACAACAATGGGCTGTGAGCTACTACATGTATACGATGCAACGTCGCCTATCGTCAGTGGCCACGTGATGTCATACGATAAACTGCTGTCAAAGATAAGAGTGTTGTGGTATTCTCATGACTAATGCCGAACTTCCGTGTTAGTGCTTTTCTGTTTTCATGTTGCCTTCTCTCATTACATTTGAACCTACCCCAACACTTCTACTTTTTTCTCTGTTTGTGTGTTTTTATTAAGTATATGTATATGGCCATTTGAATACGTACCTTGCTCAGCCAATCTTGTTCAGCAGGCGCGACCGCGCGGGGGCTGTCTTCATACCCATACAATGGGCTGGGAATCAGCATCCGAGGTACGATGTAATCGCTGCGGAAGGGTCTTGGTTGTCGACCCATTCGATGCGGCAGCTGCGACAATGATGGCGCAGCTGATGGCCCTAAAAGTCTTGAAGATGAGCACTCTGGGCACGTGAGCGCCGATATTGATTGATGGACACGACTAGTTGTCAGTATACAGGGTGGCAGGAACATTGACGCGCGTAACCATGAATTCAGCACATGATTCTAGACCCATTAGCGCAGAAAATTTTCGTCGGTTATTAAAAAAATATCTGCTGTTTCATAGTACAATGCAATGCCTACGCGGTCAAAATGAATGAATTAGATTAAAAAAAATCAATAACCGACGCAAAATTTCAACGTAGGAGGGTTCAGAATCGGTACTTCCCCGTGGTCCCCCAGTCTAGTCCCCTTGGGGTACCGCGAACAAATATTTATGCCCGTGGAACCCCCAAGGGGGACAAAGGGGTACCATGGGCAAATTATTTGGCCCGCGGTACATGCTAATCACCAGATAAATAAAATGCAAATACTTTGCTTAATGCATTAAGTGACGGATGACGATGACCTATAATAATGAACCTTCTGGACTACAATGTTGAATTTGCAAAATGTAGAATTCGCAAAATGTTGAATTTGGAAAGTTCAGAAATATAATTCTTACTAAGTAGGCAAGTAACTGCGACCAACTTTTGGATGTAGCGCTCGCCGGTCACAGTTCTAACTTAACCCAACCCGTTTGAGATGGGGTACCATGGGCTATAAAAATATATTTAATAAAGAAGAATGTTATTTAGGGGGTTCCACGGGCAAAAATATTTGCTCGTGGTACCCCAAGGGGAACTAGACTGGGGGACCACGGGCAAGTACCTTTTAGAATCATGTACTGAATCAATGGTAAGGTTGCGTGTCGATGTCCCTGCCATCCTCCTGTATAATGCAGCTAACTATTCACAAAAACAATTTATCACAGTTACATTCTAATCTATAAGATTTAGCAAGGTCAATCGCTTTATTGCAAGTTCGCTTTGAGCAGTAGAGAGAACAACCACGCCTTACCTATCTTCTAAAACTACGAGTATGTGTTAGCGGTTCTCATTGTGTAGTGACGACAGAAAATAAATCGAATTGTAATATAATTTGTAATTGTAATATGTGTGAACAGGTTGTTTCTTTAAACAGGGCGACTATCTATTGTCACGACACAATAAAAGCCGGTTCTTACAAGCATGGAATTCACGTAACCAGGATTAAGAAAACTGTGTGAACTGTGTAAATTTAACTTAGTACTAACAAAATTCTGTGCTTAATCTAGAAAACGCGCTAGATCTATGAATTTACCATACCTTTACCTTTTCTTAATACCTTCTCGTATCTTTAATTGTAAGCTAGGATGTGTTTTATACCAACGTATAGGAATACTTACCTATTACTTGCTTATTACCGCTACGATAATAAATTAAGTAAGGATACCATGACATGAATAAGTATCGTAATATCGCGTAACGGTAATCGGTATAGCTAGCATTTCTGTCTTTTTTTTAAATATATTTGAATGGTACTTTTTTTCTTTTTTTTTCCATTTGGCTTCGCACGGTTTGTGCATTTAGCCAGTGTCATGTAAAATTATGTAACAAGTACAAATTATGAAATGAACGCTATTCAATGCATGATAAAGATGATAGATGATATCCGGCCCCGCTCCCCTTGAGTTTAGTAAAGACGTGGCACTTTACTGAAACCTCGCGCTGACTTCTTGAGAGAACTTAAAGTGATGTTGCACTGTTTTGTTTCATTTGCCTACACTAATGCAGGTTCACGAACACTTAATGGTTAATAATCCACCACTATTACACATTAATATTCGGCTAAACACAAATTTTAGAAAATAAACAAAACTGCTAACATGACGTTTCACTTTCCCGCCAAGAAGTCTTTAATGGCATTTCTGTCATTGTTGTCATCAGCATAGATTATACACTTATGTCATCAGTTTTAGATGAAGAAGGTGGACTCATAATCTAAGGTTAACTCTATAATCGTTGTTCACTTACTGGCCAGAAACAACACCGTTTTAAAAAAGTTGTTCAGAACGACTAGTATATAGTTATCTGTGGTTCAGAAAGCCAAGTCGGAATTCCAAAAATGTCCATGTCATGAAAATTTAATATTGCATCGTTATTCGTAAACTATGAAGTATTTTTGTGAAACCGGAGAACGGAACAAAATATTTGGCCCAATATAATAACGAAATGCCACGTACGGTCGGTACAAGATACTTAATAGGTAAACTATGAGATACCTTTCAAGGTTATATATATCAGGCATATATCATCAAATATCAGGCATAACACAACTTTAGTGTAGCTACTTTATATCATGCTACCTGCATAGCACCGTGCCTCTCCCCCGCTAAAGAATACAGTCAGCCTTTAACGATGTTACGGGCACAGGTGGAAATCTGTCAGAAAAATTCAATAGCATTTTTTTCGAACCTTCATTGTGCGTGGTCCGACATGCACTTAGCCGGTTTTTTTGTTCTTGTTTTTCCTATGATTCCTGGTTACGTCTATGTCTTTAATATCTATATTCGCAAATAAATCTTTCTTACTCCTTCCTTCTTTGCAGATGCATGATGGTGATTTCATCGTCATGTGAGTTTGGACAAAAGTTTTAACCATATCTATCATCTTATTTGTTTAACTATATCTACCATCATATCTGTTTAACCATATCTACCATCATATCTGTTTAACTATATCGACCATCATATCCGTTTAACCATATCTACCATCATATCTGTTTAACTATATCTACCATCATATCTGTTTACCCATATCTACCATCATATCTGTTTAACCATATCTACCATCATATCTGTTTAACCATATCTACCATCATATCTGTTTAACCATATCTACCATCATATCTGTTTAACCATATATACCATCATATCTGTTTAACCATATTGACCATCATATCTGTTTAACCATATCTACCATCATATCTGTTTAACCATATCTACCATCATATCGGTTAACCATATCTACCATCATATCGGTTTAACCATATCTACCATCATATCTGTTTAACCATATCTACCATCATATCTGTTTAACCATATCTACCATCATATCGGTTTATCCATATCTACCATCATATCTGTTTATTTTGTTACCACTAGAGCTGGAAAATCTGTCACTTAATAGATAATTATAATATTGCTAATAATACTGCTTCCGTATATTCGTTATCAGCAGGATTATACTAAAATACACTGATGTTAGCGGGCATTTTGAATAAATAACTAGGCTGTTTTTTTCTGGATCCAATATTTCAGAGCTGAGAGAGAGGACTGCTAAGTCTACTCCTCCACCTTGTCCTAGTGCTCAATTGCACTTTATTAGACAGTTTTTTTCTTCACTAGGTTATCTTAATTCTTTTCTTGGTTACATTAGATAACCTTAACCTTTAATGTTGGGAACATATTATAGTGCTAGAATGACATTACATTGTCAATAATATCACAATACCGTGGTAATATTGATGGTGTAATAGGCGGTATCGTGATAATATCACAGAATTTTAGGAAATCTTGAATTTGGCGTTATTAGGATCATAATAATATTGATAGTGTTCCGTAATCAAGCTCGCGGAACTAGCGGACTTAGTGTTTTACTAAGTCCTTGGATCCAAACCACTAACAACTCACATGCAAATCGAGAAATAATTTTACTTCTTTCTTCTTTCATCTCACACGTTATCAAGCACGTTTTTTTTAAGGGTGGCCCACGAGCGATTTTCTCGGCGATTTTTGTGTGAATGTATTTCTTTCTGACAAAAATCGCTCGTGGGCGGGCACCCTTATTGTATGATCGGATAATACATCTCCCGAGATAGTTATATTACAGCTGCATGCTCGATATGAAACTTAAACTTTTGTGAATCAAACGAACACGCATACAATCGTACTGCACTCCATTAGATGGAAGATACCTTATGGATGCTCTTAAAATTCTGTGTATGTAATTACGAGTATACAGCTTCATATCGTAGAGGTATGAGTGATAAATTATGACGTGAAAACAGCTGGGTAAGCGGCCGAGCAATGCCGAGCATCGAGCCTGGCATTCATAAAATTCAATCATCTTTTCGGATTTACGATTGTAATTGCACATGGCTCCGACATTTCAGGCAGGTAATGAATGTGTCGAACGAAATGTAATTATTTGTAATTGAGTCATTAATGAATCGCCAGCTCTAAAGGCTTGCAACCCGGCACGATATGTCGCGCGACGCGACATCTTTAGTACAATTTCTATGAAAATTTAATGGAAGTTGTTCTACCGGTGTCGAGTCGCGCGACATCTCGCGCCAGTCTGTACGAGCCTTAATGGTAAATGTACTTTATAGTTAAAACAAATGGGGCTTTCAATTCAGTGTTTTTTTTATTCTGCTGTGTTTGCATTATTAACCGCCAGCTTGTATATAATTACATATTTGGTGTATGTTGACTTTTGATTCTTCAGTGGGAATCCAAAGTCCTGAATGATAAAAAAAAATATAGACAGTTAGAAATATGTAGCTAATTGCCCATTCTATAGTGTAGTAGGTACATATGGAGAAGAACGGGCAAGAAACTCCATTGACACACATTTAAATTATACTGCAAAAAAAAAGAAGATTTATTTCCTTTAGTTGTACTAAACACTATGCAGCGTTACAACTAAGGGAAAGAGTGTTTTCGATGAACTCTGCACCCAGAGTAAGATTTAAATTGTGTTTAGGGTGCCAAAAAATATTTTTACATTTTAAATGTTGAATTTGTGAAACTAAATATGAGGAGGGTATAAAAAACAAAAAACGAGTCCATAGCAAATGGAAACAAACAAAAAAAAACTATAATATTAATTAAAATACCACTGACCCACTAGTGACTGGATTATATAGAAACACAAACAAATATGTGAAAGTGACCACCACTTTCCTAAAAGACTGCGTTTTTTCATAGATAGATACAGTCTATGAAAAACGCTGTTTACATTTACAAGTTTTTGGATTTAAGTGTCCACCTTTATAAAGTTTATTTGTAGTTAGGTAAGACCACGTATACGTTCTTAATTCGAATATTGATTTTGTCTCCGCTTTTAAATCGTGTTGCTTTTTAAGCAGCCGATCTCTTAAAATTCTTACCTACGCGCCGAATTTTTTAATGCTCTAAATTGGCCTGGATCCTGGATAAATCTAGAATTTTTAATCGGCCTATTATCGTTTTAGAATCATCATTCTCTTTTCCTTATCCCAATTTATTTGGAGACAGCACAACATGTATTGTCTTCTTCTATACTGGACGGCACGGTTGGCGCAGTGGTTAAGCGATTGACTGCTGCGCTGCGTGTCGCGGGTTCGATTCCCGCACGGAACAAATATTTGTATGACCTATAAGTAGTTGTTCCGGGTCTGGCTGTTTGTGTATGCGAGTTTAAATGTTGACGATACAGGAGAAATTCCTAGGGGCAACGTTTTTTAAAAAAAAGGAAGAAAGAAAAAAAGAAAAGAATACTTCTCTATTGTTTTAGAATATTATAAAGGAAAATATCTTCATTTATTTCTCTATTATTTCAGACCTTAGAACCTACGGTATCGTCTGAGATTGTTTCATTTCTGCACTCATCACAAAATAAAGGCCTATAATTTATGAGTACTGAATACTTACCTATTACAAACTTGCCAGTGTTATTTAATAATACACATTACATTTACTAAGGAAGTTTTTAAGAATTACGCTCCTGGAGGAGCGAAGCGGGTAATCGGCAGTCACGTGTTTAGTTTATTTACCATATTATTATTTCCCATAAAACGTGGCTTAGGAAGTTTGTGCAGATTCCATTGATTTTAACCCAGCAAAGCTGATTTTGTTTGGCTTTAGTTTTTCTACGACATTTTTAAAGTGGCTCTAAAGGCACATTAAAAAATGGCGTAGGTAATTGGGTCTCCGTAATTTAAAAGTGATTACAAACCTACCAAAGAAGGTTCCCTTAGTTTTTCTTTAAAATAACTGATTAGTTATACCCAGGTACTTTAAATAACCAAGTACTGTGAAGACTTCATAAATATACCACGTACTATATGGTATGAAAGCCAAATAATAGTTTTATAGGACCTTGAGTCATCTGCGAGTAACAGGTGAACAGACAAATGTATGAACGGACGGATACGGTGAAACTCTACCTACCTCTACCTATAACCTTCAAATAAATAAGAAAAATCTTGATATTACTTCTTTAACCGTACTTATACATATTATAAAGAAGATTAAGAAAAGAAAAAAGTGCCTACTTCAGTAAATATTATTAACTTATTTACTAAAATGAATTGCATATAATGCGAGTGAGCGTGCTTATTTGAAAATAAAAGTATACCTACATGAAATGTTGGAAATCTTGTCTATCGAAATTAGATTAGGTTCTACTAAATTAAAAGATACTAAAAGTTATTCGATTCGCTAAGATAGTAAGAAAAGAAACATTACTAAATATTACCAATGTTAACCTATTATAGTTATTTTTATTTATTTATTATTTATTCAATATAAGGTAGCTTCACAGCTGACAGAAAGTATAACATTTTTATTATTCGAAACATTACGCCAATTACAAAGTACACAAAAAATAATAAATACAGAGAGTGACATAATTATTAATATTTAAAGTGAAAATATATGGGATGACGATTTTGTGTATGTCTATGTAAGTATGAATAAAAAAGGATTTGAATAATCTCTTTTTTAAATGTGTTGGTCCAATGTTGGGAATTTATCATTATATAATACAGGTAGACGCAAGAATGGTGAAATCTTGAGGTAATCAGTGGATGCCGATGGTACTCATAACAAAGTGGTATACCTGGTACGTCTTAGTGGGACCTTAAAGTTTATTCTGCTGAGCAGTTGTGAACAGTCAAATTTATTGTTAATTATCTTGTACAATAACATCATATAATTTAACTGTTGTCGCTCTTCCAGAGTATTAAATAATATAGGTAATTTGGGAAACCAGTTTTAGTTTTGTAATTTAGGTACTTCATAAATTTGCGTTGGATTGATTCAATTTTATCAATGTATTTCTTGCCAAACGCCAGATAACACTTGCGGATTCCAGTATGCTCCCTACATAACAGTAATATAAAGTTTTTAAGCATACTGGGTTCTTGAACAGTTGACTGTTACGCGTCACGAATCCGAGGGATTTGTAGGCTTTACTGGTGATGTGATCATTGTGTGCCTCGAACGTAAATTTTTGGTCCAGAGTCCAGTTGAACGTATGTGTATATTAAAATGTTATCTTATGTGTACATAGATAGATACATACACTAACGCTATTTAGCGATAGGGTAAGCATAATACTCATGTTGTAACAGAAGCTTACCGAGTATTTTTTAAATATTTATTTGAGTTCTAGGAATATTTCGATGTAATGTGACGCAGTGTACCAAGTTCAGAATACTTGCATTGCTTTGCGTAACCTGAATCTTAAATGATAAATAAATAAATAAATGATAAATGATTTATTTCTGTAAGTAGGTTTGTACAAACACTTTTACACGTCAATCATATTAAAAAAAACTAGATGAGGTCGGCGTTTCGTATCCGACTACTCTGAGAAGAAAGGCCGAAACAAACTCAGAGGTCACAGTCTCTTTTTAAAGTCCAGACATAATCTTGGTCAGATCATGTGAAGACCATTTAGATTGGTGCCTGAAAGGATCTTTTGACGAAAGAACCACACAGGTTGAGGGGACCTGTCCAGTCAGTGCACGCATTTGTCAGTAGTCGTGCAGCTCAACTAAGAACTTAAGGAGCTCAACGATTCAACGAACAATACCAAAGAAAGGACATTTGGGTAGGCCGCATAAAATCACTCAAACTGCCAGACTATGATAAAAACTAACTGAGAAAAAAAGAAAAATGGATAATAAGCCACATAATTTACAATACTTAAAACAATATAATACTTAACAAAGTAAATATTCATGTCATTGTATATATAAAATACGGATATAATCTTGGTCAGATCATTTGAGAACCATGTAGATTGGTGTCTGACATGGTCTTTTGACGAAAAAACCACACAGATTTGAGTGGACCTGTCCAGTCAGTGCACGCATTTGTCAGTTATCGTGCAGCTCAACTCAAAACTTAAGGAGCTCCGCGATTCGACGAACAATACCAAAGAAAGGACAATTGGTTAGGCCGCATAAAGTACTCAAACTGCCAGACCTGCATTAAAAATTTTTTTGATTGAGAATAAAAATAAAAAAACAATTCACATAGTCCTGACATTCATAATAATTAAAATAATATAATACTTTACAAAGTAAATATTCATGTCATAGTTTAGGTATTTAAACATTTCAATCAAAAGAAAAATATAAATAGTTGGCAAAAAAAATCAAATCAAGATTCACTGTAAATTCTCTTACCAACTCTTGGACTCTTAGCCCTTTATTGAATTGAAGTCGAGCTACTCACTTTTTGCTATAATATAGTTCTGCTTACATGCAAAAAAGATTTGAAAGAATCCCTTTTTATTACTTTGCATTTTCCGTAATAGTACATTAGTGCCGCGGTCTATAATGACTACTTTGCTGGTCGCGCTGATAATGGCCGACAGCGCAGCTCCAGGCCGACACAGCGCGGTCAGCGTGCATCACTTGATGGACGAGCTGAGATAAAGGCCGAGGCCGTAGGTCGAGGCCTTTACAGCGAGGACAGCAAGGGCTGCAATGGTGGCCAAGCTGGAAGGCCTAGAGCGTAGCTAGGCTAGCTCGAGGCAATCATAGCGTGACCAGCGAAGCAGTCATAGTGGGCCAAGGCTTGTATAGTGTTTTACTCAAAAATGCAAGTACCTAATCTAAATAAAACCAGCAAGTAATTTCAATAAAATATATATTAATTAACTAGAAATTGAATTAAAAAGACAATTATGAAGAGTACAGTTACTAAAATTCAACACTGACTTTCCCGGTTTGATATTACTAATAGTTTGCGATAATTTTAATGCGGTGTTTGACTGCTGTATTATTTCTTCATTTATTTCATCATTTTTTTCTTCATGTTCTTGAGCAGATGTTGAAGTTTCCTGGAACTCGTAAGACGTTCTTCGTTTTAAGTTTATACTTTGACCGATTTTTTGTGTAATTCTGTTTTTATTCTCCACCGATTCTTCTATATAGCTCTCAGCAACTCGATCGGATTACCATCCTCCATGCCTTTTTAGTGTAATAAGATTGGCCCCAGTATCGGCAAGAATAGTGGCCGATGAAAGCCGGAAGCAATGACCTGTATATTGTTCCAGATGGGGCAGTTCTAAGTATGTAGCAATTATTTTGGGCATTTGAGCAATTTTATGCCTCCCTATCACTTGTTTGGCGCATTTGCAGTTTTAAAAATCGGTCCGTTTTTACGTCAACTGGACGTAGTGCGTAATATTTTTGCACCGCTGCAAATGAGGCGTCACGAACAACGAAAGTACGATCAATCTTCGTTTTTGTATCTCGCAACGTAATTATCATTACGTTGATGTGAGTTTCAATGTCATTAACGGTGATATTGGTAATTTGGATGCATCGACATGCATCGTAAATGCCAAAAATAAGAACCACCTGTAACAATAACAAGTACGAGTATTAATTATGAGAACGTGTACAGTACAAATGTGGGTTTTTAGATATAAATACTTACTTTCACCGCTAAGTACTCAGAGTCGGGGGCTTCATTTATAAACTTTTCTACATTTTGTGATGTCAACACTTTTGATTTTTTACATTTATATCCGTCTGACTGTCGTTTTACCATACTCGTTAAATTGTGGTAATTTTTAATGTTCAAATTGTGTTTTATCAGAACCATGCATTTTAACATTGAATAGGTATTCCAGAGAGACGAAGGCTTCATTTTGTTGGAAAGATCATTGAAATACGCAAGAAAAACATTTTCGGATAAAGATTTAGATTTCCTACTGATTTTCCACTGCACAAATTTTTCATATGAAAGCTTTTATTTTTCCTTTGAGTTACGCGGTATTAAATTTTCAACCACTAATTTAGCTTCATCTTTAATGTCTGGCGGTGTTAAACACATTGAATCGGAAGAATTTTCGCTTTGAGAGCTCATTTTTAGCAAAAAGGTCACTAAATAAAAATAAAAATTTCGCTGAACCGCGCTTTTGTTACTTCTTTGTTTTTTTTTTTAACAATGGTAGTTGGAACTATACAGCCAAATATGGAATAAAATCTTTTTGTACCTATCTCTATAAATACAAACAGCTGTGTTTTAAATAAAATCTTTTTGCATTTGATTTTTTAAAACGTCAAAATAGCGGCCGGCAATGTTTTGCCGGCCTGTTAGAGCGACCAGCAAAACTTTGCCGGCCGCTCCTTGAAACAGAACGGAAAGGTCGACTTTGCTCAAACAAGGTTGTCAAAATAATGACCACATTACATGCATTTTTGAGTAAAGACTAATTACAGCGGTACATAAGATCCTGAACAAAGAATAAACCATCCACACAATATTATTATGCTCCTTTATTTCAGTGAGATTATGTTCTGCACTTCAGTCGAACTTATCCAGTTGTATCTTACTAGAGGACTGATTCATTTATATTTTTATGTAGGTACCCTTGCAAATATTAGAACGTGCTTGATTAGTCGTCCAAGAAAAAGCAGTACATTATGTATGTATACATACATACGTGTATGCTACTAATAAACCTGGACGGCATGGTAAATATTTGGACACACTATTAGTATCAAAATTACGCCATAATTCAATGAATTCTCCCTTGCAAGAAAAGTATTTGGCACTAGGTTTAAGGAGACGTAATATGAAATATAATCTAATCTAACGAAATAAATGAGTAGTGGCGAATAGCTAACCACGTTTTGCACAAAAGCGTCTCACCGAACTCAAATCGTATTTAGAGGTAATTTATCCCGGGAACCAGATGACCAGACGACCAGATGATGGTGACCAGATGTATGAACGTAGGCGAAGCAAAAGGAGTATGTAAGGAGCGTAGCAGGTGGCATTCTATAGTTTCTGCCTACCCCCATGGGAAGAAGGCGTGAGTTTATGTATGTATGCATGTTATCCCGGGAAGTATTTACAATTGTGGCGCGAACTGTTCAGCTACCGAATAGCCTGCATATAATTTTCATTTGCCTAAAGCTGTAATCATTCCCGCTTCTTGCATTGCGTCAATCAGTCAGCGCACACATTAATAAAGTAAGTAAATGAGCCATCAATTATTGTATTATTCACTCTAAGATGATCGGCATGACACAAAATGTTTAAATTAGATTTATATTTAGATTTAGATATTTTAATATTTTATCTTCCATAAATTCTTAGATACTGTAGTAACATTTTTAGGGTTCCGTACCAAAATTGTAAAAAGGAACCCTTATGGTGAGACTAAGTCTGTCTGTCTGTCACAGCTGGATATCTCAAGAACTACTAATGCTATCAACTTGAAATTTGGAATAGTTTTAGATGACGTTTACCCAACTATTTTGCAAACAAGAAAGAAATAAAAAAACATACATATTTTTTGCAACAGCGAATGGAGTCTACTAGGCCATGTGGGGTATCATATGAAAGAGCGCTGTTTGCACATTCTCAAACATTTTTTTTATGCATCATAGTTTTCGACTTTGATGAAAAATGTAAAAAAAAATACTGTCCACCCCCTTATCTCCGAAGTTTGCATAGAGAACAATCTGAAATTATTCTATGTGATAGAAGTTTATGTAAAGATTACAGGAAAAATAAAACGATGTCTCTAAATAGCACAGTTTTTCAGAAATCATCAACTTCATATATACGTACGGAACCCTCGGTGCACGAGTCCGACTCGCTTTTGACCGGTTTTTTATATTTAATTGCCAAGCTTTTTTAAAACTTCATTAAAAATATTAAAACTATCACACCGGTGTGCAGTGTGTGTTGGGTTTGTGACGGACGATTTTTGTGAAATCCTATAATATTTACTGCGTGAAAATACCTATTGTGGAAGTCGAGCCTGAAAGTTACTTATTTAAAAGTTTTAGTTTTTTCCATAATGACCGGAAAGTGAATTAAAATGGTTGTGCAAGGCTCCAAAATGCAGGTCTTATAGAGAAGAACCGGTTAGAATCTCTTTATAATCCTTAAAAGATCCTTAGGGACAAGACAGTTTTGTTTTTGTTCAAAACTGTAAAGGTACACTCCCGAACTCCTGAATCTAGCCACCGTGTATCTTAATGTTTAAAGGCCTAAAACATAAAAATAATGATAAGTCAGCGAAAAAGTTTTTATGCAGTTTTGAATCTGACATATATTACATCATTTTTGTACTGCCATTGTTCCTAATTTGAATTCAATCATTTGAAAAAGAGGACAAAATCGGAGTTGGTCGCTCCTAAAGAAGCAACAAGCTTTGATCAATTTTTAAGATCGTAAGATCTATTTTATCTATAAGTCAATAGTATATATTTCGTTAATTGTTTTGCATAAAAAGAGTATCTAAATTGTTTTTCCTTATTTTTTTCTCTCCTTGAAGTAGCTGCGTAAGCTGTGGTATTTCTTCAGTCTGGACTTAGTGAAACATAAGTGCACAACTTCATGTAAGAGGTTCTGCCGTTCAAAGAATTTGCTATCGATACCTGGAGACTGGTGGCTTTATGCACCGTCCAGGAGGACCACGAAACCGGGTCACTACAGCACGACAAGATCGGTTTTCTTTACCGCCAGTCTGCGTAATAATCACCTCACCTCAGTACTGGTCCAAGAAGACCTTCGAGGCTTTCCTGGACTGACTGTTAGAAGGAGACTCGAAGAACATACCCTGAAACTTCATAAGACAGTCAATGAACCAAACTGACCGAAACCGAGCTCAAAGAACGCGCCGCCTACAAAAAAAAATCAAAAATATTCATTGGACCCGACGTCAGTGGAGCCAGGTTCTTAATACGGATGAAACCAAGATTATGCTGTATGGAAATGATGGACGTAGGAAAGTCTACCGAAGACAGGCAGAACGTTTTCAGTAATGTTGCAATGATGATAAGGTAAGTTATGGCGATGGGTCATGGACAGTCTGGGGGGGAATTTCCACCGATGGAAAAACTGACCTTAAGGTTGTAAAGAGACCACGGTTGCCACCACTAAATAGCGACTGATACATTTGTCAATGCCTAGAGTCTCATGTGATGCCATATAGTAAGTTTGTGGGCCAGGATTTAATTGTTATGCATGATAATGCAAAGGCGGACACTGCAAAGGTTGTTAGAGAATACCTGCATGTCGTTAGAATCGCAGTAATGGAATGGCCAGCAAGAAACCCTGATATGAATCCAATATAGCAGTAGTGGGATGGGCTGAAGAAGCGTGTTTGAATTAACCAACCAGCTCCAGAAACTTTGCAGGACCTGAAAAGTGCCATATTGGAAGCATGGGAGAACATTAAACAACACGTCATAATGTCGAATATGTGGTGTGTATTTCGGTTACCATGGTTCTCCAGCAGATCTCTTCATTTCTGATTCGATCACGTAGTCAGTAAACTTGCCTTTTGGGTGAGTTTCAGCCTTCTAATGAGGCCCATTGTGAGCGACCACGTTTCAGTTTCATCGGTCATCACTGGCAACGCGCACTGCGGTATCTGAGATGAGGAGATATTGCGTAGCTTCCTGAACGCTGCCTAGCCGAGTTGGATTCGACGATTGACCTCTTTCTCGAAGTTGGAACTACCTAACTGGATAATTTGTCCTTGGTAAATATAATACTCTACAGCTTCGAGTGTAGAGTCTATGATCTTCATGAGCGTGGGTGTTATAATTATGGGCATTTGAAAAAAATACCTTTAATTTGTCCATGTTCATTTTAAGACCTTCTGTTTCAGAAGCTCTACTGGGGGCATCGAGCGCTGTACTGAGGTCCTCTATAGTCTCAGTCATGACTAATAAATCGTCAGCAAACAGGAGGTGAGTGACGTACTCGCCATTAATGTTGACGCCTACCCCTTTCCAATCCAGCACCTTGAAGACACCTTCCAGTTCAGCGGTGTACAGTTTCGGAGAGATAATTGCGTCTGGTCTCACACGTCACTGCAGAAGGATTGGTTTCAAGGTCTGGTCCTGGAGTCGGACTGACATAGTAATGTTTTCATGCAGACACTTCAGTATCTCGATTTACCGATACTGAATTTAGTACCATTGAAGAGATTGCAGTATAGCCTAAGTCACGATCGAATCGAAGGCTTTCTCGTAGTCCACAAACGCTAAGCTCAGAGGCAGGTCATATTCTTTGGTCTTCTATATAACCTACCACAACGTATGTATGTGGCAAAACCTTTACGGAATCCGGGTTGTTCGGGAGGCTAGAAGTTGTAAAAGCTGCGCGCGAGACGGTTCGTGATGACTCTTGAAAATAGGTTAGAGACATGGCTCTGAAGTGAGATGGACCTGAATGGGTTCTTAAGCAGGGCATTGTCACCCTTTTCAAAGAAGCGTATCACCATACCTATGCCTGTGGCGTTTTACCAGTCCGTTTTGACGGAATCAAACAGCTTCTGGAGGGCTTTAAGAACGGCTTTTCCACCGGCCTAGCTACCTGCTATTGTATAATAAAAACATTTCCCTCAATCCTTTCGTCGTTATTTTTTAATGCCTATTATATCATACCTTCGTATACCTAACGCTAATACCTATTTCTACCATGGGCAATAACTGTTTGCATCTTGAAACGAATGACCAAAATAATGTTGGCAAAAATTTGATTTTTGGTACTTTCAAATTTCAAATAGCAGCCAGGGGGTTAATTGTAGACTTTCATTGTAATATTACAAAATGTTCAAGATATTATTTTCCATCATAAAACAGTTATTTTTTCGGGCCATCACTTTAATTTTTGGGTACGAAATGAATGATGTTCAGTGCCAAACGGATATGATAGTGAGAGTTTGTCCAACCATTATTTAAAAAGATTTCGAGACTTTTAACCAAAAATATACAGGGTGGCTCGATTGAGTTGTCCGGGAGTGTATTATGGTTGCTGATTAAGTCAGGCAATTTTTTATAATTATCATTTTCCAAGCCTATTTCAGCAAACTTCTTAAGTTTCTATATAATTTTACTTAGTATTATCAGTAGTAAGTACCCTGAAGTTGGTTCTAAATTCGAATTATTAAATCACTGGAGTAATCTGACCTGTGCTGGCTGTCACTTTGTGTAATAAAATGGTTATATTTATTATATTATAGACTTTTACACTTATTATTATACATTTATTTTACACTTACATAAATCGATTGAACTAAACGATCACGATTACAATAAACATTACCATTTTATTACACAAAGTGACAGCTAGCTTATGTCAGATGACAGATTACTGATGTGATTTAATAATTCGACTTTAAGTTGACACAATATGTAAAGTGACGTCTCTTCTCTTGCTATCTATCCATAATCTTCATGTATTTAGTACTACACTTTATAATTTATTACTTATTTATGATATAGACTTTAAAGTTTACTTAATGGCTCATTAGTTACGTATGGGTACTCATTGAAAATATAAACTTTTAAGTATACATTTTCATATGTACCTACGAATGAAAAATTACAATATTTAACAAATTAAACAAAAGTCAAATAAATCGCACCAAAATATGTAACTAATCAAAACATAAATCTAAGTTTTATTTATATAAAACAATTGCTACAGCCAGGAAGTTGCGACAGCGGTTTTTATCTTTGTGGTATAACATTACAAACACATATCGCACGTCTCAATTCCCTAATAATGATTATAACTAAGTCTGTGAAAATAATGATTATAACTAAGTTTGTGAAAATAAGCGAACATCAAATAATATTTGACGTTCCTTTACTTTATGTTTAAACTAACTACTGAATTCGAAACGTTTGCGAAAACCTACACGAGGCTTTTGCAAACGTTATTCACAACATCAATGTGGGTTTGACACAACATATAAACTGAGCTCTAAATCCATATGATTGAAGCCGACTTTTCTATGCAACAAGCCTACGACTAGCTCTTGACAAATAATCTAAACACTGAACACTTCACACACTAACTAACACCAACTTATAAATATTTCTAACTAAACGACGACAGTATAACTACATGTTGATTTTTAAACGTGTACAACACACCCAAATATGGAGAAAAAGTACAAAATAGCGCAACATGTACCTAACACGTGCTTAGAGAGGAAATTTTACTGAAAAAGCATAATAATTTAAATATATTATAGACAATTAGTACACACATATAATTCGCGGCTGTAACAGAAAAGTATACGGGAAATGCTTATCAGCGGCAGATAAATAATGCTAGAATAATTAGACATTCATTAGAATAGTGTCGGTATAAGTTAACATTTAGTTGCAAACTCACCGAGAGGGCGAGGGACAGCGCACGCGGCGGCGGCCGCTAACAACAGCAAGATGAGCGTGTGCATCCCGCGTCAGCGCTCGACTGATAATATTCTCCGAGTCTCTGCTGACGGCGTGCTTTCTGTTTACTGCCAGGAGCTGTGGTCGCGCACTCGCTCGGCGCCGATCGATACCCCGCCCACATCAAAACTTCTTATCACCATGAACAAAACGCCGTAACTTCAGTACTTCGAACGATTACTTAATCCTTTGTGTAGCAACTGTCGAGCGCGTGCAGCCCATCTCGCGTTATCCTTTCAATTAAAATTCGTTTGCTGCTTGAAATAGAGTCTGTTTCCAAAAGTTTCACCTGCCAAAGCGAATCATTGTATTAGTTACAGTTTAAATTGGAAACTGTCTGCCGCCTTTCGATGATGTTCATGATGAAGGGTGCTCATGAATGTATAACTACATGCTCGCTTTATCATGATTATTATCGCTTGTTTATCTCGTCCCTATAATTATTGTCAGAGATTTGAAACTCTAGTCAGCTTTAATGTGTGATTTAATGGAATTTAAATGATGTTTTCGTTTTTCATTTTAGGGTTGAAAAAAAAATGGCTTTTTAAACTTAATAATAGGTTGTTTTAGCCTATTGACCAACGAGCTCCGCCTTCAACAGGTGGGGGTTGCGAAATACGAGCAACTACATTCTTTAGCTAAGTGCTTTCTTGTATTAAATATTGCCTACATGATTCTATTGCTTTTAGTTGTTTAATATATCCATTACCTGCACAGAAAATGGAGTAAAATATATAGATTATTTAGTCTGGGACTACCACTTGGCTTTTATATATTATATACGTAAGCCATAAGCACGTTCGCCCCTTTTGTTGGAAGATCTTTTGTACGACGCGCCACAAAGGAAGGTGATTCTATAAGTTTTTCTTACACGGATAAAGAATTATATATATAAGCATCACAACTTGAAGGGATTCTAAAGCCGCGCTTTTTAAAATATATTTATTGCCCCAGCCTTTTTTATTCCTTAAAGTTTTATTAATTGTTTCCACTATTGCAGACTTTTGATTCTGACAGTACTGACTTCTGGTTTTATGACAGCTTTATGTTGCTAAACCACCTCACTTTTAAGAATATAGTTATGAATGTATCAAATTAAATTTAAACTAGTAGGTAATTTAGCAGTGATTGATAGCCAGTGATTTATTTTGATGCCGAACTTTGTTTTTGTCTTTACCGAGCAGTAAGATACAATGTTTGCTACCATTTGTTTACCAAGTTAGAATCAATAATGGAACACTTTCAACCCTGCTCTCAGACGAAGGTGTCAATAGGCGGCCTAGCAACTTGTCTCGACCTATTTTTAGTCCTATTTTGCATATTTAGGTACAAGCGTTAACTAGCAAGCACTAATAATGGATTGTGTCTATACTTTACCTAAGTCTAGTTACACATCTGCCGAAATTAAGTACACGATGGAAAGTTCGGCGTGTTTAGATTTACCTCTTTAAATTACCTGACACTGCACATCTCCGAAATAACGTCGAATTGGCAATTATAGCTATTAAACGAATTATATATTTTATAATTATACTATATCTGTCGCTGCGTCTGCGGAGAAACTGAAGCGGCGAAAGTATAATAACCTTATCGGTAATTATACATATTTTCGAGCCGTTTGGGGTTGAAACCCTCGGGCCGTGGGGTCCGAGTGCTCATGGTTTGTTCAACGAAATCTGCAAACGGTTGTCACATCCATTGACCCAAGGGGTGGCTTTTACCTTGGCCAGAAGCTAAGCATTGCCATACAACGTGGCAATGTCGCCAGCTCTTGGGTACATTACCAGTCGACAGGGATGCGGAGGAGTTTTACTACGCCATATTTCAGTTACCAGCTATAATTATGCAATTGTAACTGGTTTATTATTTTATTATTTATTTATGAATTAAAACTTTATGCACAAGTAAAAAACTACACTGTACAAAGGCGGACTTAATTGTTGTCTCGAAAGTTGTCACGCCAAACTGATATACTTAGTCACGTGTCGAAAGTCAGATCACTAATCTCAATACTTTGAGTTCTGAGTATCGCATAATTAGTTATGTTTCTTGACTTCATAGAAAACCAAGCAAGCGGAATTACCATCGCTTAATTATTGTTACTGGAAAGTAGAGTTTAGTAATTTACTGCGACTCTGTAAGGAATCATTCTTTTTATTTGTTTGTTGAATGGGTAGCTACGCTTTTAAATCTCCTTGGAGCGAATATTTCAGACCTCATCCCCATATAATGAGAAAACCAGATTTTTCCAGTACTATTTTAAAACTAGCAGCACATAATTATGTAGGGCGTTACGCATTTACTTAGTTAATTCAGATTTTTTCTAGTTTCAGTGACGCTGTGGCTGTAACGGGTAACCCGACATAAAAAGAGTTAGTAGGTCAAAATGTAAATAAAACGTAAAACCTAGTAATCTTTCCGAAAGAGTTCTACGAAAGAGTTCTACTAAAGTTGACTTATTTATTATTCATAATTATGATAGAATTCAACATAATTATCTAATTTTATTTTAGTAGATACTCTTACTCTTAATTTCAAAAACAAAAACATAGCATGATTATTTCGGGTGGTTTACAATAAAAAATAAAAGGAGATTTTGTGTGATAAAACGCTCGGTAAAAATTCATATGTATGCACATTAGTTTCCTTTTTTCTTTCGGCATCGAATAGTAAGTATTAAGGCTCGTACAGACTAGTGCGATATCGCGACACTGCTAGCAAAATTTCTTTGTCGGTGCTTTTCGCGCCTGCGATATCGCGCGTAGACGAATATACGAGCCTTTAGTATCAACGCGACTTAAAGTTAAGGCACTGACAAAAGGCAAATGATAAAAGAAGCTTGTCTTAAACAAAAAAATTGCCAAATCTATATAGTTTGTGGTAGCGGAAAAAATATACCTATGTTATTCTTGAACATATTTCTCAGAAATTAGTTGTTACCAAAACACGTTTAGAAAAAAATCTCGATACTAATTAACGGTAAACTATAGATATTTTGGATTGAAACTCAAAGTAAAGGGTTACCTACTTTGAGTTTCGATCCGAAATATTTGTATTAATTATCAACTTACGGTTGTTATTAAATTAATAACAAGAACGTCTTATTTGTATGCAGAACTAGGTTGTTTTTTATTTTCGATTACTCAACTTATTTTTGAGTAAATAGATAATTGCTTCATATTTTGCAATAAATTCTTCTGTCTTCGCGCTTCTCTTTCTTTTGTATGCAGTCTGACAGTGACCGCGGTTTACCTGTTGTCAGCGTGTTAATGTTTCTAAAGTGACTCGTTTAATACTTAGCGAATGAAGTGTTCTTAACTAACTTTTTAGAACTTTGTATCCTGCTTATAAGGGTATGAAGTTTCATTAAAATCGATTCATTCATTTGGAAAAACAATGAATGGCTTGAAAGTTTGTATGAAATACCGTACGTCGTAAGTATTGATGAAAAATAAACTATTTATTTAGAGGATAATAAACTATCTTGAAAATTATCGGTACAATACAGAATGAACGTAATCAACGCAATATTAAGTGAAGTGTCCACTTGCACTGGCAAGTAACTTCCGCAATTTCTTGCAGTAGTCAATTGACGATTGTTTCCACTGACTTCGATTTTTCTATTGCAAGTCGCTTTAAGAAGTGTGTAGAAGTAACTTCGACCACGCACAATGAAGGGTTCCGTAGTTGGGATGAATTTATCCCAAGAACAAACTTAACATTGTAGTTGAGAAACACGTCCCCTCATTTATTTATATTTATTAGACCAAGAAGAGTAAACATGTTACACAGTTTGTCTTAGCTCTTATACTTATGCTTAAAAGTAAATCAATTACAAATGTGTAAATTATTAGCATCTGCTGCCGAACTAGGTTTATAGGCTGTGTTTCAGCATGCAGCGCCTCAAGCCCTCGAACTGAGTATGCAAGTATGAGCTTACAAACAAAAGCGAACAGCTTAGATTATAAAATACAAACTTAAAATACAAACTTAATTTCTTATAAAAGGAATGCAAGGGTTGCTTTCCTCTGGGTGTGTAAGGTGAAGGAGGTGAGTGTGTGTGTGTGAGAGGGTGTGTAAATAAATTTAGCTAGTAGATTCTTATATGGTAGCCATAGCCTTACAATTCCGACAGTAAGTTGTCTCATTACTTTATGATGGTAAGATTTTCAGTTTCATCGTATGTTAACCTCCAAAGCCACAGTGATAATGATTTCTTCATCTTTAATTTATTCATAGAGTACATTTCAATATATTATACATTCATACATACATTCCAACTGCAAATATAAGTTTGTACGCACAATATTGAGAGATTTGCCATGTTATTTTAAGACCTCAAACTTATTATAGGTTTTCCTGTAATCTTTATGTAAAGAACTTCTTTCTGTATTTTTATTCAATATTTTAGGCTCAGCAGTTTCGGATATAAGAGGGAATGGTAAATTTTTATCTGTTTCCTTAAATAACTTTAAAAAATTTAATTTTAAAATTATTAAAAAATATATATCTGAAATTCATATCATAAGCCTTTTCATTTGATATGTCACACAGTACAGTTTGCAAAACATTTTTAATTTTCTAAGTTGCCCCACAGAAGGTGACCCCCATATTCAAAATTCATTTATTTACGTTACACGGCCGCGTTTGGGTCACAGAAATTCGTATGTATACCATATTTCAACTTTATCGGTCTAGTAGATTCGGAGCAAATTGGCTGTGACAGAAGGACAGACAGACAAACGAGTGATCCTAAAAGGGTTCCGTTTTTTCCTTTTGAAGTACGGAACCCTAATAAAAAGAAAAAAACGTAAGATGTGGGTACGAGATTGGATATTAAGACGGATTGGAATTGAGGTCTACAAAACCAATTATTAAGAGAACTCCAAAGCGAAGATCCATTGAAATTAAAAAAAATCCTATGAATGACTGCAGCCACCATTAATATTTTGCTCAAGTTTCAAGTGTTGGATACACTTGGAACTTGAGCACAAGAATAATATACAGCTTAAAAAAATTGAACTTGCCCTAAAAACTTCCAACTTTTTGTTGTGAATAAATTAAAGGCAAAGCCAAAACACGTGGGACTTGTAACAAGTTCGGCACTAAAACTTGCAAAAGTCCACTTGCACAAGCGTTTACAAGTTGGAAGTCGCTTGCGCAATTCAACTTCCGCAAATTTTGAGAATGTTGGTTCGCCTGTTATTGGCAACTGTATAAGCCCATGACTGTTTTAGAATGTTATTTGATATTTTGTATACAGAAGCTGTTGGTGTACCTTTATAAAAAAAAAAAAAAAAATTATTGCTAGTGGACACTTCGCATTAGACCCAGTCAAACCAGCCGTGTAATAACGGATCTTTGACGAGTCGTAAAAAAGGCAAAAACAATCGTGCCAGGGCCACGGTATCCTTTTCGGACAAACCCGCAACCCTGGCAGGCATCGGCCCTAACGACCCCATCAGTTTGTGCTGACATCTTTTTGAGGCGCGCGTGGAGCACTACGCGCCGACGACATTTATGATTCCAGGTACTGGATGGATACAAATATCACTACTGCAAGTTCTAAATTCAAATTGAAATATGGAAGCATGTGTGTGTGTGTGGCCAGTGATGAAGATTCCCAGTAAAGGATTATTTCATTTCAATCATGACTCTGAGTCAAATTGATATCTAGATAGGACATCGAGGAGATAGGTATTGACCTATCTTTATAGAAAATCGTGTACCGAGATGACAAGCGTACGGACGGGTGAACATGAAATCAAAGAGATTAAATAAGATTTCCATATATTTCCATACACAATTCTAGCATCGGGTGGAAATTACGTGTTAAGTTTTATTATAATATCCATATATTGCAGTATTCGCGCCATTGTTTATTTTGAATTCCATCGTTCTTTTATTTGTGTTCTCTCGTGGTGGCCAGTTCGATTTACAAACAGTTCATAATTATGATTATTTAGTACAAGTCTCAATGGTAAATGCATGGAATTAGTATGTACAGACGCCAGCACATCAAGCTACTACAATCAGTCAAATTTCTTTAAAAGATTTTCAACTTTACCGTTAAAGCATAAGGTTCAAGGTTGATTGAGAAAATTTGACAGTTTCGGGTAGCTTGACCTGCTGGCGTCTGTACTATGATAAATGGTAGTGTTTGCATGCGATTTTTACTTGAGGTTCCAAATTCAAGTCACATTAATGACACAGTGGGTCATAATCAAATCCAGTACAATATGAATGCCCGGGTAGACCCCAGGGCTTTAATTACTTACTTTACGTTAGGTTGGCAGGACCCTTCTACAAGTGATGGCGGCGAACACTGTAAATAGGTACACCGTTCTTGCGATAATCATTTATGGGGATTTTTTGGTAGGATGACCGATAGCGGCATCCTCCTTACAGCTTATCGCAAATAGTTAATTAATGAATATGCCTGCACACATAATGTCAGACCAAGATAATTAATTAATTTCTCGTTAACTAATCCTTTTGCCGATTGTGGCTTTATTCCCACGCTATAGTTACTCGCACTCGGTCTGCGGTTGACTTTTATAGGAATGTTTTTATAAATATTATTTAGTAGTCTACAAAGTATGTTCAAAAATGTAAGAAAAGAAACGCTTTATTTGTAGACAAGTATACAAAGGAAACGTTTCTTGAAGACAACAATAGGAAGGATTTTCGCTGAAGAAAAACAAACCGAAGAAATTTTAAAGTTCCCTGAATAAAAGAAAACTCTTTGAATAAAAATGTTATATGAATTTCGCTGCAAATTTTGAACTACTTCGTATAATTCATAGAATGCAGTTTGAGTATTTCTTTGTTCTGTGCCCGGAATGTTCGTTCTGCAAACAATTTTCACGAGATTGGAGCCGCGAGCAAGATCGGGCGACACTATTATTATCACCCACTTCTGCTCGGCTGAAGAACGTCGGTTCTACACCAGTCCCCGTGTAAAAAGTAGTCCCTCTATTCATTGTCAATTGAAATGCTAAGGTTACATAATTGAAAACGAACACTGAATGTAATTTTCTCGTTATTGAAGAATTAAAGGCTCAGTTGTTTTCAAAACTTGACTAAGTTCAATTAGAGTCGCGAGTACGGTAAAACTACTAAGACAGTAGTTGTCAAAGAATTTTATATTTTTCAGTCTCAGAGCGGAGTTCAATATTTCAGAGGGGTGAGCATAGGAAGGAACGAGCATATTTGGGTGATTTTCAAAATTTCTGTACATTTTGTTGTGTGAAAACGTCTACGTGAATATTATTCAAGAAAAATGCATTGAGGTGATCAAACTATTTAGTATTATTATCCTTGAGCAAAATTTTTTCCTGATGGGTTTCAAAATTTCAGATCATAATAATAGGTAATAAAAAAAATTAAGATGTTTTCTTCTTCAGTCTCATAATATTTTCATAGAACAACCTTGTGTCTCTAATCAGAAGCGCGTAACAAAAAAACACAAGAAAGAAACTACTCTCATATTTAGATGTTGTAGTTGCACAATGTCTTTATGACTCTAATTATGATGTAAATGATATAAAATATAAATATATAACCTAATGCTTAATATTAATAACTTTGTTTCAATACATGTCTTCCATTTCGTTCATTTTTAGGGTTCCGTACCCAAAGGGTAAAACGGGAACCCTATTACTAAGGCTCCGCCGTCTGTCTGTCTGTCTGTCTGTCCGTCTGTCACCAGGCTGTATCTCATGATCCGTGATAGCTGGACAGTTGAAATTTTCACAGATGATGTATTTCTGTTGCCGCTATAGCAACAAATACTAAAAACCAGAATAACATAAATATTTAAGGGGGCTCCCATACAACAAACGTGATTTTTTTGCTCGTTTTTGCTCGATATTGATAACGGTAACAGGTAGACACTTGAAATATTCACAGAATATTTAGTTATATATTCACTTTAAAAATCAATAATTAAATTAAAATAAAACAAATATTTAAAGGGGGCTCCCATACAACAAACGTGATTTTTTTGCCGTGTTTATGGAGAATGGTACGGAACCCTTCGTGCGCGAGTCCGACTCGCACTTGGCCGGTTTTTGTTATTCTTTATTATTACACAAATAATAGTAGATATTTGGGTTTTTCAACTGGCATCATTCTCAATTTAAAACCCTCGAATCAGATGACAACAGAACGTCTGTCCACCATTTTGACAACGAGTGCCACCAACGAGAAAAGTGTGTTTGTTCCTGTGCAGTGTTTTCTCAACACTAAATCTTTAATTTTGGTTGTTCAGGTTTAAAAACAACGGTAAGGCAATCTCTTATTATTTTTGCGTAAATTTAAAGAATAATTTTGACCAACTACTAAAAAGAAGCTGGATAAATCCAATAAGATTCTTTCTAACCTCCAAATGTTTGAGGTTGTAATTCAACTCATGGTTGATTTCATTTTTCTAACGATTTGTTACGTTTTTTTGTTGCGTAATAAAAATGATGTAACAAAAATGAAGTAAAGTCGATTTCATACAGAATTAATATATTTATATAATAATGCTTGGCTTATTAATTGTATTTACGCATTATTTTTTAAATATTTCAAAAATAAAATAAGTTATGGTTAAACATAAATAAATGAGAAGTAAAAGAACATTTACAAGTTACACGATAGTTTCTAAAGTTTAAAACTTATTATAATAGTAATTAAACCACTGTTGATTATTGTTCTGTACTTAAGAGTGGCGTATGTGATATAGACCCTGTGTTTTATATTATTTATTTTATAACTAGCCTTTTCAAAATAAATGTTTGGCTGAAAAATAATTCCCTTAATCATTATTTTTGTAATGACATATTTAAGGTTATTACCAGTTTACAACTCTTAATTTCCTCGACAAAATGTTTATTAAATTTTGATTGGGCTAGACATTTCAATGAGATGTTAAAAAAGTGTTAATGACCATAAGAAACACACAATTTTGAAACTGATTTTATGACTGTAATTCAACAGACTGATAATATTATTAATAAATGATTAAAATACGATTTCGTTGTTTTCATTATCTACTGTGAAATAGCCCTAATATTTCCTTTTTGTTATTTTTTGTGACATTGTTCATTTTTGTAACGGTATTAGTTTTTGTTTTATTTTTGTAACTGTACAAAAATTTTGAAAATCACCCATTCATTGAATTAAATGTTCTACTTCTCAAAGCTAAAATATTAATTAAATACGATTAAAACCAATTAAAACTTTCATCTAACATTACGAAAACAGTTTTTTTTTTAAATATCATTTAACAATATCACCACCTTTCACTGATGTCCCAATATAAAACCTTCTATAAATAAACAAGTATTGCTACGAATTGCGTAGCAAGATGCTACGAGCGTCTACGAAATGGCTGTAGCAGCTAAAACCTAAAAATGTTGTGCATCACTGCTACGGCAAGTAGTAGCAGTCTGCGAAATGTAAACATCACAAATTAAGACACGATACATTTACAGTTCCAATACAAAACCATCTAAACAAAAAGCACTGCTACGACTTGCAAGGTGCTACAGACGTCTACGAAATTTTAAGACATCACAGAAAAACTACATTTCTTATTCCTTATAAATTCTAGCGCATTTAGTTATAGACATCGCGTCTCTCTCATGTGACGGTGTGCTATTTCCTTTTACGAGTAGGAACGTGATGCTACACGTATTCTGTGATGAGTGTGTCTTCTACCTGTGATATGGCTTCGAGAATTGCACTACTATTCAGCGGCCATTTTTGGATGTAATGCGATCGAATGGATAAATTAGTAGTGCTACCAACTGTATAACTATTTGAACGAGCGAGCGAAGGGTCTCTGTTTCAAGTCTGGCAAAATTTGCTTTCCTGTATCAGTTTTTTATTACTCTTCTACAGGTCGTATTTTGCAAGCGATCTGGACAAAACTTGGTAAACAGTTTTTACATTAAAGATTTTTTTTGTTGGTGGGAATTTTTGATCGGTACTTTATTGGGTACTTCCTCCAAAAAGGGGCAAAAAGGGGGCTACTGGATATCTCCGCCTTGTGAGATCCGATTTCAATGGTTCTATTTTTATTTGAATGGTAGTAATTTTATGTTAGTTTCATAAAAATTTGGTGAAGGTTCTGATGAGGATCTTCGGCGTGATGAGCAGAATAGCTCCTCAAAATGCAGTAAATTGCTTACTTTTAGATTTCTACCAGTGGAATCACCTGATGTATAATTTTTTGCTATAAAAGTAGTGGTCGCGAGGTCTACAGTTCGCAGAACTACTAGTTATGCTAGGGCTAGCAAAGTAGTGTGTACTAAGTTATCCCGACTTGTTGTTCATATATGTAACTTATACGTATCGCTGGAACATCTGCATGCTGTCTCTTAAGAGACAGGTTTACCTAGTTTAAGAGGCAGGGTTATATACTTGATTTCAGATTTTAACATTGAACCAGATGTATACAATTAACACAATTTTATAATGAATCGCCGGTTCCCATCTGTATTATTATATGTTTATGACGGAGAAAAGCCGTAACAATATTATCCTATAAAAGAATCATTCATTATTTTTTCCAACTCTGTTGGAGGATAAGGAAAATTCTTTTTTATTTCTCATACTTGGAAAGTAGTGTTTGTTTGATCTGAGTAGCGGGTGGAAAACGCTGCTTCCAACACTTGGGCGGGAAATAATCATAGTAGTTGTTTCCCTCCCTAGCGCGGGAATGAATTTTAAAAATAGAACTTATTTTGGTTAGGTAGTCAGCTACGAAAATTTTACATAATTAAGAAAAAATCTGCGGTCTTGTGAGTTTATAAACAGCCAGTGTGAATTAAAAAAAAAACCTGTTAAGCGAGACGGCCCGCGGCGGAGAAGCGGTGTTCCATATTTAAAATTTAACAAAGGCTATTATTATTTGACGGAATACTAACTCTGCAAGCTGTAACAAAATTCAAAATCTGAGTTTTATAAAGACTAATATTTGATTAAAAATGAGTTCAAGCGATTCTGAAATGTTGACCCGTTAAAGACGAGGCAAATACAGTTATCGAAAATCTTTTGCCAGAAATTTCAAAGGAAATATATTTAAATACATGCAATGATTTTATGATGTGGCGAGCACACAAGAAAATAAAATATTTTAGAAAACCTAGTTTTTTTTGCTTTCCTTATATTCGAAATGAGTATTTTATTTTCTTGGAAACCCATTTTTAGGGTTCCTTGTTGACTACGGAACCCTAATAGTTTCGTGACGTCCGTCTGTCCGTCTGTCTGCCCCTAGCTTAGCTCAGAGACTCTTAGTACTAGAAAGCTGGCATTTGGCATGGGTGTACATATTAATCACACAAAAACAGAAAAAAAAATCTTTAAAAAAATGGGTACCTCTCTTTCACGTAAAGTGGGGATGATATTTTTTTCTCGTCTATTCCATCGTCTGGGGCACTCTGGGGTATCGTTGGATAGGCCGTTCAAAAATATTGGTGAAAATAAATGGTGGTTATGCGATATGTGAAAAAAAATATGTCAGTAGTATTTATGTATAACGAAATTAAAAGGAAAAGTATCACAACTAAGTAAGGCAAGGCTTTACAACGATATATCGATCGAACATGTTTTTCAACTACAAAGTTAAGTTTGTTTTTGGGATACATTCATCCCAACTACGGAACCCTTCATTGTGCGTGGTCCAACACGCACTGTTAATGTCATAAATTTACGAGGCGCAAGACCCAAAATTCTGATCTCATCACGGTGCCAATGACCTCATACAGCTCCATGCGTCATGAAGAGTATTATAGGCCGTACTCGACTTTACCAGGGTGTGGCGCCTAAAATCTCACCGTTGTGCGGTGGAGGTTTCTCTCGAATATTCCATGAGTAAATCTAAGAATGTGGTATGTTCATGACGCACAGAAGTGAAATATTTTGCACAAAAAAACACCTTGGAAAAGCACCTTGTCAGCCCCACTGTGTGGCGGTCGCGCCCCATGTACAGTCTTGCCTAAGGCTTCATAACATCGACACGTGCGCGCACATTTTTATCGATTTACGTTATGGAAATGAAAAGATTGAGAAAGAAATTAAAGCTTTTCATCTTCACGAAGATGAAAAGTGTAATAATGCTATCAAAGACGACCGAATCTTTATTAATTGTGGAAAACCAGCCCAGTGACACGAAATCTAATAATAATATATAATCATATTAAGTATTACTCGTATTACCATCTCATATCCATGTGGTGCCGGACGTAAAGAATAGCACCATCCTATTTCTTCCCTTGGGTGTCATAAAAGGTGACTAAGGAACTTAAGTACTAGAAAATGGGCAGTAGCGTTTTCTATGCATTTTAACACCATACTGGGATCGCCCACCCGCCTGCCAAGCGTGGCGATTATGGCAACCCCCACCTCCTTTTGGGGGAGGCCTATGTCAGTGGACGTCTTTCGGCTGAAATTATGATGAGAATGAGTTGATGACTATCTAATGTAGTGATTATGTCCTGTTAATTAACCCCCCCCCCCCCGGGGGGGGGGTCCCCCTGTTACCTTATACTCGTAATTATTATTTTAAATATCATAGTTAAACGTAAATCGGCTGTATGAATGAACTGCGGGATGGCAAAATGATTCTCATGAAATTAGGACGGCACGTTTATCAATGTTTTTTCTAAAAATATAAAAACAAGTGAATGTTGTTGTATGTGGCAAAAACTGTAATTATGTATGTCATTTTGGCGGCATGAGGAACAGGGTGTAAAGTTCACTCATCCACCATAGAAAAGGGAGGATCCTCCGATCAGATGGGTGTGGGCAACTGCCCGACGGTTGATGTCGGGACGTTGTATATATGCTAGTTGCGCGGTAAACTCTGCTTGCGAGATTCAGAATTTGCGTAACGTCAGTGCGACGCGTAGTTCACATGTGGCGATGTTGATGCCGCTACACCATGATTATAAAAACATTAAAACGTCCTATGTTGGAGTTTTTAGTTGAAAATACATCAAATTAACTTTTTAAATGATATCTTAGAGATAGTATGAATAATAAAGTCTTTTAATTGAGTTTTAGAACATACCAATCGGGTATTTCGAATAAAAAACTAACGTTTATTCGTGCCGGGGCTTCTGAATACATACTGTTTGCAATTTCAATATCATTGTTTCTTCATAAATTGGTAATTTCCATCTGATTCTAGCCTTTGAGGCGAGAAGGGCGACGACGACGGCTAGAGGGCTATTGAACGGAACCTTGTGTTTAATGGAAAGAAAGTCAGAAAAAAGAAGAAGAAAGAAACTAGAAACAATTTTCTTTTTGGTAAATTTTCACTTTCAAAAGTACCTTTTATGTGGCTACTTGAAATAAATAATTTGACTTTGATTTTTGGCTTTTCTTATTGCCATTACACAGTGGCTGGTGAACAGTGAATGACAGCAGGGAAGAATGCTAACTTCTAGAGGAGGCCTTCACCTTAAATTACATGAGGGGTAGGTACTAACTAGCACAGTTTACAATATGTTTAACTTTATAGAATTTAGGAAATTGTTGTTAATTTATAAATAAGTTTTTTTTTGCCTGTAATTGGTTTATTAGGTATTTATTTACCAGTTTATAAAATAATATGTACATAAATAACCAACTTAATTCATTAATAAACATAATAAAATTATATCCTATCTAAAACTATTCCCAAATTAAAATATGGCGTCGAAAAAATCATCCACATCACTGTCGACTGGTAATGTACCTAAGAGACTGGCGGCATTGCCACATTGTATGGCAAATAAGTATGTTTTGTATTTTTTTTATAACTATGATTGAACTATGATTTTTTTGTTACAATTACATATTAATAGGAGCCCAGAAAATATTCACGGAATGGAAATAATAGGATAATGTAACATTTTATGCAAATAAATCAGCGAACTTAGTTTCAGTCAAGAGATTTTTACACTCAAAGTCAAATTATTTATTTTAAGTAGGCACATAGAAGGCAGTTTTGAACGTCAAAATTTACAAAAAAATATAGTCGCCCCTTCCAAAAGGCAGTTACGTATGGAGAAGAATGGGCAAGAAACTCCACCCTACTCTTTTAAAATGTTTTATAATATTTTGTACAGGTACATTAACTTTAATATAATTATATGTGAAGACGATGCACATAGAATGAAATTACTATACCACAATAGGTAAAAAGCGCACTCGCAGCGTTCATTAGGGACAGTGGTTTCAATTAGTGTATATATTACTTGTACATTCATTGTTCGGAGTTGCGGTGTTTGTGACAGTGATTCATGATTTCGGTTTTGAGTTCGGAGAAGTAAAGTTGTTTCTGTAAAATTAAAAATAAGTTATTTTATTTAAACTGTAGATTATTAGGGTCAGGAATATATAACTTGAATTTATGAACATTTCAAACTCTGTTGTTCGAGATAGGCACATAGGCAGCCGCTCCATGTAAACTACTTCAGCTGCTTCCGATTAAAGATGATGGACACTTTATTCTATTGTTAGCTGTTTATCTCGAGAGTTTTGCGAAATAGATATGTTTTGCTTTGAAAAGTTCTTATTTTCACAGCCTGTGACAGAACAAGTCCATATTCAAATAACCTATAACCTACTTACCTAACAGAAAACTAAAATTTTGATTACCGGCTACCCAGAAAAACCATATCGCAACAGGTTATACTTCTTTAGTTTGACTTCTTGCTGTAAAGCTCTGGCATGTTTTAGTGGAAGCGAGATGGAGAATATGCGCGCGCAAATGTCTCTTTCGCACGAGGGTTGAAATTGCATTGCGGCAGGAAGCACTTATAAACGGTACTCAAAATGAGTGTTTGTATGAAAATTCATCTTTAACCTGTTGTAATAACATTGTGTACCTTCCAGGATGGCCTGTCGCTAGGCACATATGGTCTGCCTTCTTTCATATGTTGTTGCAACTCTCAGGTATTCTCTTTCAGAAACAGTCACGCCACATAACTCAAATTCACGTAAATATGGCAATTCATTGCGATTGTTTACTTTTATGTATTTTTTTGAAGAATAAGTGTGTTAAATTGCGCGAAAATATTTTTTTTTGCTATGGGTTATTTTCAGTTTCATTGTTGTTTTTGAATAATTTTGTGTTGTGCTTGGCCCATGTACTTTTGTCCATTTATACGAGTAGGTACCTACACCACATGATTTCCTATTGGGTCCACTAAAAGTTATAGCGGGATTATGTGAGAAAAATTAACAAGATACACTTTTGCGATAATATAAATCAGTCATTCATAAAATTGGCTAAAGGTAGTGATTATTCGTTAACTACTACGTTTTTTTATTTTTTGAAATGGGTACTTATAAAAGAACAAACCCGTGAAAAGCACATCGCCATCTAATATCTTTCTATTCTCAACCAATGTGTACAAACAGTAAAAAAATCCTGGCCCACGTTTCTAAGCCCAATCACAAACTATCCTTGGTCAAATTGAATATTGTTTCTTTAAAGCGACCTTCCTAACCTAATAATCATCTAATACTTTTCATCATATAGAACACAATGTTCCCCTCTATGCTATCCCTTTTTGTACAAATAAATCAAATCGAGAATTACAAATCCGAGTTTCGTGTTTTTAACAAACCCAGCATTTTTTTAAATAATAGTTACCCTCAATTTAGTTGACTATTTATGAATTAAAAAATAATCGACTACGTTTGTAATCGGGGCGGTCTCAGGTGACATCCCTGTGGACACGTGTCCCGTTCCCTCCCTAATTCCCTTGTGGCAGCTGTTTCCGCTTTCCGCAGCGTTAGCTAAAGTTAAGGCGCTTTAATACATCCTGCACGCAAACATGACGTCATAGCCGCGTGTGTACCTTCATTTGCATATTAAAAAAATGTTGTATGAACTTCACAATAAGCAAGTAACTAGGTGCCTAACCTACTTGAAATGTTGTGAAAATAATTTTCAGTTTCAGCGTATTTTATACCTTTTCAGTCTTGCAGAACATGCAGACCACATTCGTAAATAACTAATTTCATGATTCAGTCGAAAGCTCACGAACGCGACATTCTATCTTAGGACGCAGCTTATTTTTAACCGACTTCAAAAAAGGAGGGAGGAGGTTCTCAATTCGACTGTATGTTTTTTTTGCATGTTTGTTACAGGATTAGTCCACCAATTATGAATTGTTTTGATGATTTATTTTTTTGTTTGGTAGGACATATTTCAGAGGTGGTCCCTTATAAATTTTGTCGAAACTGATTCAGCGCTTTGTGAAAAAATCTACAAAAACAAAAAAGACAGACACAGATGACGTTTTGGCTTGTGGTATTTTTTTTAATGTTTGGTACCTCAGAACATTGTCGTTTATAAACCGACTTAGAAAAATCTTTTTTATTTCAAAGGATATACCTACTTCCAGATTGGTCCCATTTTTATCAAAATCCAGTTCTGACGTTGGAATCCATGAGGAATTGAGGGAACTCTGCAAATATTATTGGCAAACACATAGTGATTTTTTTATTTTCATCAACAAGTCAAGCATTTGCATTCAGAAAGTATCATTTGGTGAAGTGGAACCGATGAAGAAGACCACAGACAACCACCGGCACTCCTCAATGATAAGTATTTCACGGGTGGCGATAAGATATCTCAATTAAGATAGTTAAGCGACTATGACGAAGAATCATAATTGGTTCTGATCAAGCTGATCTGATGAAGAAACCGGAAGATAGGCACCGGAACTCCTTAATAAAACAAAAGAATGTATCTTAGCCGTGTTTGGGCTTATTGGAATTATCATGAGATGCACTCTGGTTAAAAATGATGTTTAACCGACTTCAGAAAAGGAGGAGGTTCTCAATTCATCTGTATAAAATTATGTTCGGGTATAATTTATTTGTATAACAACCGATTTTTCAAATAAAATTCTTTCATTTGGTAGAGGAAGATTGAGCGATGGTCCCGTGATAAATTTTATTAACTTTGCTTGGGTAGCTTTTGGTTAGCTTCAATAATACGTATTTAATCCTCTCGGTGTATGTTGATGATGTTATAAAACTTCCTGTCACTGTTGTCTAAATAGCATGTCTACTACAACTAAAAAGTGATAAATAAAAAACTTTTTTACAAAAACAAGAACAACCGACTTCAAATGAAAAAAAAACACTTAAATGTTAAAAATAACTAATAATTATTGAGATGAATTCAAGATTAATATGATAAATAAATATATCTACGCTCGAAACCTCAATCTCAAGTTAATTCTAAAATAATTATTATCACTTTTTAAAAATAAAAAAGTTTCAGGATTTGTTTATTTGCGACTGCGTTTGCATGTATTAATGCAATGAGATAAGATTGAGTTTGTTTTTAGGGTTCCGTACTTCAAAGAAAAACGGAAACCTTATAGGATCCTTTCGTTGACCGTATGTCTGTCAAGACCCTTTTTCTCAGAAATGAGTGGAGCTATCAAGTTAAAATTAATATCAAATACGTAGGTTTACGGTCCCTTAGAGCTCTAAAAGAATCAAGCTTCTACGTCAACGCAATAAAAAAATACGGCAATTTATGAGGAATGGAAGTAGGTTTTGACTTATTTGCGAGTATCAATATAATGATATATTGCAATAATACTCGCAAATAAGTCAAAACCTACTTGGTACTTCTCGTTGATCTAGAATCATGAAATTTGGCAAGAAGCAAGGTACAGCACAAGTAATGATAAAAGTTCGAAAACTTTAAATTTGTAGTTCCATCACATAAAAATGTGTTTGGGATAAATTCATCCCAAATACGGAACCCTTCATTGTGAGTGGTCCGACACGCACTTGGCCGGTATTTTTTATTAATATGACTGACTCTCTGATAACCTTGCTACGAGCTGCAGTGGTTGTTGTTGTTTTATTTTGTGTTACTGACGTACCTCTACCTATTGAAATAAATTATGTAATCTAAACTTTGCAGGACTGAGATTGTGCTATAAAATGTCTTAAATCTTTTTACAATCGGGATAAAGGCTTAATATAAAGAGAAAATCCCTTATCACTGATAATAAGGCCGCTCGTGTAGGCATAATAGTTAATAAAGAATTCTAAGAACACGGGTACTTCAACTTTGGGGGTGGCGCGGACGCTACGATCCAAACAAGTTATATTAAAGACGCGGTTTACTTTACATAAAATCGCAATAATGAGGTTGAAATTTTTTTTTGTTTTAATTAGACTGAATATAAAATCCAAACCAATTTTCTCGCAAGAACTTCAGCAAGCTTCGTTCATTAGGACATTGCATTAGGTTCTCAGTTACGGAAATCTTTTAATATTTCACTATGTTAGAGAAACGTTTTAGCATGGCTTCATTGACTACTGAATTGCTCAATATTTTTGTAAATGGCTACACATAAAAGTACAATGTACCGAGTTGACATCTTCTATGTTATTCCATTTTCGATATTAAAGGCACTCTTTATCTGTTTTCTTAAATTTCCGAAGAGACTTTTAGAAATGCAAACATTCAAACAGGTGAATATTAGCATAAACGTGAAGTTTCGGCGCCAATATCACGTTATTCAATAAAGATCAGCCTATGACCGAATACCTGCGCAGACAGAACTATAACTATTCAGATAGTTTTCAGCGATGCCGCTCGTAAAATTGATATTTCATAAAAGTGGTTTTAATTGACTATCAGGTAGGTATCACTTGCAGTGTGTTCCTAAAAACATAAAGAATGCTGTCATACTATTCACGAATCAGGTTGGTAAGTTATTATTGTTTACTTTTAATAGGAATTTGGACTAATTTCGAGTTATTTTGGTTGATATCTGTGGATGTGAATTTACATATTTATAATAAATGACCCTAGTCGTGTTTATCGTGAGATAGGTACATACACTGTGCTATAAATAGTTTTAATGTAACAGTAATGAAAGTTTGATAACTTCTAGTGCTATAAATGAGGTTAGGAAAAACTGTGGGTCAACACACAACAACGTCACTGGGTGTGCGTTGATGCCTTTCCGGTTCAGCCGGCCGGCGCGCCGCCCGATCGATACGGAGGCTGTGATACTTTTTATTAGGTATGCACCTCGATGTCGCGCGTGTCAGCGTTATCGGTTGCAGTATTGCCAACTAAAATTTATCAGCTATTGATTGATACTACAGGTGTAGTAGGAACGTACGGGAGACGCACAGGTAAGATGAGTAAATTGTTTAGATTTTAGATAATTCTAGTTTTTAATTAATTTTATTATGTTTAATTTAAATTGTGACTAATAGATTTCATAGATTTGCATAAAAATTTAAGATTTTGCCAACATTTCTGTAGATTTTTGTGAAATACCCGTGACCTAGTTAAATCTAAGTAGATAGATAGATAAGTACCATATTTTAAGTGCTTTGATTTAATATTTTATGCGGTAACGTTTACTATGCATTCGCTCAATCGGGAATGGGAAATAATTGTTTTTTAATAGTGTAAACAAGCCATGTAAATTCAGCTAAATAATGTTGCCATCGCAACTACGCATTACGTTACAAGTCGCATTAGATTCTATCCATTATTTTCTTTTTTAACGTAGGAATCTATCTACAACACAGCTTTAAAGCAAGTAGGTACATTTTCTGTAAAATCGAGGCACAGTACTAGAGCTATTAAAAACTGATATATCTAGTTGTTTATTTGAAACACCTAACTACTTACCCACCTACGGACGGCCGTCGGTTAACGAAAATTAATGAACAAAAACATTGTGAATTTATTCAAAATAATTATTAAATCAATAATGTCTTATTTAATTCGTATTCCAATGCATGCTGTATTTACAGCAATTTCTGTAAACTTTCTTTCAAGTATGCACCAGTTCAATTGAAACCATTAATGCCCAATTTAATATAAAAATCTCACAGGTTGTATGCCCAGTTTGGAAAACCACCTGAATACACCATCCGCTACATATTTCGGTAAAATATACCAAGCTATATTATGGGATTTATTTAGCAACAGGTGATTAAGGACGCTATCACAAAATCTGACAAAAATTTGCATTTACATTTTGCGGCAAATTTAACTAAACCAAATGTAACCAATAATTGCCACAGATAGATTACTCATTCATCTCCATTAGTAGCATTTTTTTATTCGAAAATGTTGGTTTATAATATTGTAAAAAATAGTTTCCGTTGCCTCTTCACGCAAAATTGACGACGACGTGTTGAGTTTAGGAACATTTTTCTTCAATAAAATAACATAAATTTAGTTATTCAAAATATTTTATGTAAGCAGAAAAAGGTAGCAAAAAGAACTATCAAAGTAATACAAATAGTCTCAGAAAATAATGTTGAAAAAACCTATATTTTTTTTAAAAACACTGTCGGTAATGTTTTTTTTCCTATTATTTAACAAACCATATCAAGAAATTTAAAATTCACACACTGGGGTTCAGCTATCCGTGTGATAAAATGAAATTTTATTTTATGATTATACCATATCTTCATTAAGTAAATGAACGCCAAAATAAGCGATATTTTCGAGCGCGCGAAAAGTGATGAAACTATTAACAGGTGCTGAGACGAATTTATCACCAGGAAAACTGTACTTTTATAGTTACACAGACTTAATGTTTCAATTATTTTAAGCTTTCTCACAATTAGATAAGAAGTTGACGAAAAACGTTTTTTTTTTGTGATAGCACCCATAAGGGGATGCGCTAAGGTAGCCCGTGTAACAAATATGGCTTTTCAGAATTATAATCATTCCCCTTAATTTAGAATTATTATTTATCTATATAGGAGTAACTTGCAATAACGTTGCAAGTCACAAGGCCAAGTTTGAGAACCTGCGGCCGGTGAACGCAGCGCGCTGCCCCGTGCCTGCCTCCATAATACTAGCAACTAAAAGAATACTACCATATAAAATTGTAAGTATCTTTTTTTGTGTTGTGGAAATATTACAATCGCTCTGAAGTAGATCAGTGAAAATAATATCTATTAAACAAACTAAAACAAGTCTAACTACCTGCATATATGCATATAGGTACGTAGTTATTTAAAAAAAACAATTCTAATCACATTTTTACCACCCATATCGTCAAAAAAATAAAGCTGTATGGACATTTATTATAAAAATGTCTAAATTATCATATCATTCTATTTAGCAGTACCTACCGATATTCATTAAACTATTCCATTCAGACATTTAAATACACAGTAGAAGGTGTGCATATACCTTCTACTACTACTAGATACCTACTGCAGATAATACGACATTTTGGGTGCGCCTCCTAAATTTAGCCGAGAAAATACGGTCCGGGAAACCTTGTTCGGAAAACAGCGACGACACGGCGCGGCGGCGCGCGGCGCCTGTATCGTGGGATACAATACCGCATTAGGACTCTACACAATTGTTCACTGGAATTAAATGTTTTGGACCGAATTTTCTCGAGTTTAGTAAAAGCGCACTCACTCAATTAAAATAATAAAAAAAAAATAAGTATTTGTTTTATTTCCTGGATTATGTGCTCCAGGTTTACACAGGCCTACATGTAAAAGTAATTCTATTATTTTATCGGGTTGGAATTTGGCCCGGCGGAGGCTTACTCACGTTCGCGTGCTCAAGGGAGCTTCAGTGTACTGTGAGTTCGTGAGCCGTTCGGTTTGTGGTGACGATAATGTCGTGGTTCGCATGGCAAGCGCCACGCATAATAAGTTCCAACTGATAAAGATGCTCCACGATCCAGTTACACGCTATACCTACCTACAGTAGGTACACCAAAGTATGCGGAGTCGGAATTTTCCTCCTAGCTACATCAACGTTTACGGCCTCTTCTATCACACGTTGTTACTTATTAGTACGTCAGAGGTCTCACAAGCGTGGCGGTGTTACCTAACCTATATTATTTTTCTTTAATTGTGCAGATTTTTATCCCAGCCTGAAATGATTAACACGATGTTCATTAGAGGCATTCGGAGCAAAAGGACGCACTTTGTCGTATTTGCCTCCAGTGAACCGAAACTATTTTAATTTTAGGATCGTTTATTTGTGCTATCTGTGGCATAACTATAAGACTCCTAAAACGCAACAAATATTCGACAATAGATCAAATTTTAATGGTATTATGTGCCTTGGACAGGCTACTTAGCTTTACCCCAACCTTTACGTAAAAATACGGGGTCATTTGGATTAAAGTACGCAAGTAGGAAAAAGTACACATTTTGGTATAAAAAAAGAAAAATAAAATTCCGCTGCATATCGATACTTCTTCCCTTTTCTTTTAGTATTCTTGCAGCATTAATCTTCTACTCCGGAACCAACTGTATCCCTGGAGTTTTTTTTTATATATTTGCGTGGAATCACATTCTGAAACAAATAAATATAATAGGTAATATAATATACACACATCAGATGTGTCTACGGATCAAGTACGTTTTAGAGTATCGCCGCATTTGAGGATTATTATTTTAACTTTTTTGGATCGTTATTGATTCTTTTTAGTGAATTTCGCTATTTGAGCAAAGAATTTTCTTAAAATTTTGATTAAAAATAGAAAATCAACTGTCAATTAGGATTCGTATAGAAGTGTGTAAGTAATAGCGTTTTTCAAAACCATTACAATTTCTGCCATCATTTTTTTTTTTTTTTTGTGATGGGTTTGCTCTTGACTCTAGTCTAGGTCAGAGGTAACAGAGACAAAGTCGACGATGGAGTGAGTTTACCCAGAAGAAGCCTGTTTACTCTCACTTTGAAGAGATTAGGGTTGTATGCGTTCGGGACAGACGCAGGCAGAGAGTTCCACTCTTTTGCTGTGCGGATTATGAAAGACATTTGGAAACGCTTAGTGCTAATTGGTGGAATAGCAACCAGGAACGGAAGTATGATATCACATATATCCCAGCTACAAAAATCAGCTGGGATGCCATAAGCAGGAAGCTTGCTGAGTAGACCAGCGTGCCAGACCCTGTCGAAGGCCTTTGAGATATCAAGCGATACAGCAAGTGCTTCGCCATGTTTCTCGATGGCTTCGCCCCAGCAGTGCGTGACATACACAAGAAGATCACCAGTTGACCGTCCCCAGCGAAAGCCATATTGACGGTCACTGAGGAGATCATTGTCTTCAAGGTAGGTCAGCAACTTACTGTTCAGTACCCTTTCCATAACTTTGCACAGAATGGAGGTAATGGCGATCGGACGGTAATGGGCTGGGTCTGCACGGTCGCCCTTTTTGGGCACTGGTTGTACATTTGCAAGCTTCCAGGATTTTAGCATCGTTCTTTTTTTAAGAGAGAGGCGGAACAAACGTGTCAACACAGGGGACAGTTCAGGCGCACACTGCCTCAATACTCTCGCCGGAATGCCGTCAGCCCTGCTGGCCTTGTTCACGTCTAGACTGCACAATACTCTTCGGACCTCTTTAATGTGTACTGCGATCTCCGGCATCGATAAGCCACAATGAAGTACAGTAGGTGGTTGCTTGGAGCCAGCGTCCAAACGTGAATTGCTTGCAAAGAGAGATGCAAATTTTATGAAAAATACTCCGATAATTGCTTAGAAATTCTCAATTTTCAATAAGTACATAAACAAAGAAGAAAAAAAATTGAAATATTTTTTATTTATTTATAGACAAACATCACAATTTTGTTTTTTTTATAACTCTCACAATAGTTGTACCTACAGTTAGTTGCAATACGTCTACTTATTGTTGCTTCTGATTTTGGCAATTGAATTTCTTTATCATGTCTACTATCTTTCCAAAACCTAGATCCAAAGTTAGATACCTCGTTTGTGGAGTCAATGTTCTATGAATATTTAGGTATATTGTACCACCAGATTTAGATCTGGTGGTACAATATACCTAAATATTCATAGAATTATGGAGTTCTTGAAAAATTACCAAGATTAAAAGTAATTTATTGAAATTAGGCTGGGAATCACTTTTTGAATGTCAAAATTACATAAGACAGTCCCCCAAAACATCTGCCCTTTTCCACTTCCTATAGCTTTAGCTGGGAAGATGAAGTGGTGCAGCAAACTCCACAGCAGCAGACCCTATCTTTATGGTGCAGGAAGGTCAGGAAAATCAGACTTCTTCCGCTTACAAGTTATCTTACGTCTCTTACTTGTTGAAGGGCCTGTGTCACTTGACAAAAAATGAATCACAAAACTTCATTTTAAAAATAACGTTAGGTAAAGGTTATAAAGTTATCACTTTACAAACGCTTACCTAGTTTGTAAAGTGATAGTAGTAAATAACTCATTTGACAAATAATTGAAAGAATAACCTTTCATTAAGTACCTACATCAAAACATCATTTGACAAACTAATCTTTTTATAATCATATTATATGGTAAAACAACGCAAAGCTTAAAATAATAACGTTTGACAAAATGCATTGCTTGATAATTACTTATTTAATTTACCAAAACCTACTTTACATACAGAAATCTTTCCTGTACAGAAAGTAGAATACGAGAATACTAAGTTTTACTTTAAGTTCAGTTATGGAAGTTTAATAATAAAGGAGTACCTAAAACTTAGTGATTATTTAGTCATTAGTAGGATAAGTCAATAGAACTGAAATGGCTAGGTTTAGGTTAGGTTAGAACTGTGACCACAACGCACGAACCGAGCGAGAACGTAAGCGTGCTGCGGCAGCAGCCAGCGAGTGCTAGAACCGAATTCTAACTATTTTACTTGGTTGGGGCAGCGTGTTTTTTTTTTAAATTGACTAAAATGGCGTCATTTTGCAAAATCGCAAATTTGACGAACGAAGTAGGTTGGTACTTGGTAAAATGAATATTTTAGGAATCATATTTTAACATTTGAAATATTTGCAAAGTGAAACATTTGCGAAATCTGTATTTTGTCAAATGAAATAACAAGACACAAAAAGTGACATGACATAAAAAGTAATATGTTTGCGAAATGAGATGTTAATTTGTCAAATGATTCGTTTTTATAATATTATAATATTTTTAAAATGATCAATTATCATTCGTTTTTTGTCAAACATTAGTGAAGCGCCCTTTGACACCCGGCTGCCATTCTGGTGCGGGTGGAATGAGTGAGAGGTATGCTCTCTCTCCCTCTCCGCCGCCTATTTTGCATGCATCACCTCCTCGCAAAAAGAGGCGACAATTAACATTCCACTCGTTTTCGCTTTCTATCATGGACAGAACCACGGCCGCAAACACGATCACACGCACCAAGTGTCGCGACGGGGCACAGCGCTGTTGGGCCAAAGCTGAACAGTCCTCCAGCATATGATGCGTAGTGTCCTCAGGGCAGTCCACACGGTTATGAAAACCGGGTGTCTGCTCCTGACCTATGCGATGCAGGTACTTCCCGTAACATCCGTGTCCAGTTAAAACCTGTGACAGCAGGAAACTGAAGGCAATATGCTGCCTCTCCAGCCATTTCCCCATAACAGGCCTTACCGCCACTGTCGTGGCGAGTCCCCACCTGGGTTGTGGTGCATGTCGCTCCCTCCATTAAGCCACTAGGAAGAGAGCACGGTCCTTCGTGCCTCAAATTCCCTGGAAACTGGATGCTAATCATGCGCTAGCTCCATCTTCCATTTTCGCGTCCAGATCCCAGGGCATTGATCCGACGAGGAGGGTTGCTACCTCGTTCGAGATCGTACAGTATCCCCATATCACCCTAACAGCGGGCTGTCAGGGTGTCCAACCACACGGGCGCCGCGTACAGCATCCGGCAGGAGGTGTTGGGCCCCCCCTGAATTGGGTAGCAGTCACGCAACAGCGGCTGCAACGCTCATCAGCCTGGGGACCAACAGCTGAATGTGCAGTCAAAAGTCCCACTCGGCTCGACAGCCAGTTGTCGAGGAGGAGTCCGAGGTACTTCATCGTCGACTCAACACCGACGCGGACGCCACCACCACTATGTGTAAATCTTGAGGAGGCATGTTCTGAGGCCCATGAAAACAGAGAACCTCAGACTTATGCAAAGCCACCTCGAGACCCAAACGCCGGATTCTTCCAATGACCTGTGCAGAGGTCAGAGGCAGACATGGCAGAGGGCCGCTGCCGAGGCCAGTATGGCCGATTGCCAGTGCGTTTGCCCCCGGGACGTCGCCAGTGTGACATCGGTGTAGCAGGGGACGTCGACGCCGTGAGGAAGTGCACCGCACAACAACCAGTCGTAACCAATGTTCCAAAGCAGTGGCCCCAAGACCGAGCCCTGTGGAACATCGCACGACGTCTCTTCCCGGCTCCATACTTCCCGATCCGGGTAGATTACGCCTCTCTCCGCTAAATATTCTCCGATAATGCGACGGAGGTATGCAGGCACACGGTGATATACGAGTGCTTCCCATATACAACTCCAGGGCAAGATGTTAAAGGCGTTGGCGATATCCAGAGACACCGCCAACACAACCTCAACATGGGCAACTGCTTCGTCTGCTAGCGCCCTTATATGCATGATGGCATCCACGATGGAGTGCCCCCGGCGAAAACCAATCCGGTTATCCGCCAAATCTGTCCCCACGCCGGTCAAGTGCCGGAAGGGGCGGGCAGCGATTATTCTCTCTGATAGCTTGCTCGCCTCGTTCAAGATCACACAATGGTCCCCAGCAAGACCAGATTTCCAGATTTCCACCGCTGTGGTGCTCGAGGCATGCGCTAAAAAGACCTAGGAATTGGTGCCACAGAGCCCACATATAAAATGCTAGTGCACGGCCTGGTACGCTGTCCGGCCCTGAGGTGATGTTTTTGGCTAGTACCTGCAAAACCCCTCTATCTGGGTCAATTTAGGTACGTCGTCATCGGCATCACCATCAGCTTCGACTGCTTCTTCACCGAGCTCTGCAGGGGGTGGAGTCATCGGCGGAGGAATGTACTCCGCGCTTTAAGGTAAAAGAGCGCAGACCATCTGATCGAGGAGTTGTGGTTGGAGACTCTGGGTAAGTGGACACTACGGACGAAGCTTATACTTAGGTCGCCCCCACGGATCTTGATTCAGAGTTACCAACAACTCTTCGCCTGAGTTTTAGCCCTCCCAATCGCCGTTTTCGTGGATCCTTGATCGCAGCTCTGCCCTCTCACAGCTCTGCCGCTATTGCTTCTGGAAAATTATATTCTCTTATAATTATACTCTTTTATCATATATTATTCTTCTTCTTCATTTGGGATGCGAATACGCCTCCTGTGGTGCCTGGCATACCAGCGCCGTGTCGCTACGCACGTTTCGCGCAACTGCGCAATTTTCAACGACCACCAGTACACCTGGCGTTTGACAGGTCCGCGACGGGATCATGGCATTGCCGCATCGCAAATAATGATCACAAATCCCCGCCTCCCGGTGATGTTTTCAAAGGACGGAAATCCAATGGAAGCCCGTAATATGAGAGCTACCAAGCCACTGGAGTCACTCACTTGTCATCCCTGGGTAGGAAAAAGCACGGCTCTGCAACCACAGCAACATGGATCGACCACTGTGCCATGGGTGGTACCTTGCTGCGATGACCATGGTGTCAACCACCGAGATGCATTGCGCTGCAACACCGATAAAACACCGATAGCATGTTATTTCATAGCGGCAAGCTATTTTTCCTGCGCCGACACTCGGTTCGGGCGTCCGTCGGCGCAAAGCATTCTGCGGCTTTTAACAATTTTATTGGCCACTGATACCGGATAACTGACCTGTACCTCAAGCCGGCCACGCCTGGGTGGATCTATGCTCTTCACCCTCCGTCTCTGACAACAGCAATTATGTACCTCCAAAAGATAATTATGTACCTCCAAATGGTTTTTGGTAGTTTATTCGTAGTTACTAATTCGGAAATATGAATATTGCCGAGGCGCACAACAAATTTGTAATACTGTACCTGCAAACAAGAACCTGATGTATTATCGGACATCGGCCTTTGGGATGGGAACATCCACAGAAGACGGAGTCGCCCACGAGTCGCCTCACCATACTAATCATATTCGAGCCCGTGCGACCAAGCGCAAATTCAGTTGTCACTGAAATTGGCAGAATATCGATACCGGCCATCATTTTGTAGGAGTAGGTAAACAAACGGTGACGCACACTGAACACTGACGTTTCTCACATGCACGCATGTGAATGGTATAGCCTCCGTGTCGCTCTAGATTTCATGAAACGTTTTCTAACAGGCGACGCGACGGCTTGTTATAAAACAATAAGTTGATGTTACCAATTTAAATGACATTTTTGAATCCACTGTCTACAAATTCTCATCTCAACTAAATATGGAATACTACAAGGGAGTTTATTAAGCCCCTTGGTATTCTTAGTTGACCTACTTAAAATACCCCCCCTTATCATTGTCTTATTTGCTGATGATTATTTTTGTTATAGTGCCCTAAAACCAAAAAAACTCTCCACCAATTAAAAAAAACCGGCCAAGTGCGAGTCGGACTCGCGCATGAAGGGTTCCGTACCATTATCTACAAAAATGGCAAAAAAATCACGTTTGTTGTATGGGAGCCCCCCTTAAATATTTGTTTTATTTTAATTTAATTATGTATTTTTACAGTGGATATACATATAACTAAATATTCTGTGAATATTTTAAGCGTCTACCTGTAGCCGTTATCAATATCGAGCAAAAAAATCACGTTTGTTGTATGGGAGCCCCCTTAAATATTTATGTTATTCTGTTTTTTTTGTATTTGTTGTTATAGCGGCAACAGAAATACATAATCTGTGAAAATTTAAACTGTTTAGCTATCACGGATCATGAGATACAGCCTGGTGACAGACGGACGGACAGACAGACGGCGGAGCCTTAGTAATAGGGTTCCCGTTTTACCCTTTGGGTACGGAACCCTAAAAATGGTACAAGTAAAATTAATTTGCATTAGGGCATGCAAACTAATTTCACTTGTACACACGGCTACACATCAAGCTATACATTTCCAGTTTACGCTCATCTCGCACTGTACGGAAATCCTATACAATGCGAGATCAGCTTATACTGGAAATGTATAGCTTGATGTGTAGCCGTGTGTACCATATTTATAATATTTACCAACTTAAACAGGCAATATATTTGGATTGTATGTAGCCTACCTACCTAACCTATACTTTATAAACCATTAACTTGGACGGCAACCAGTTGGTTATCTTATAAAATGAAGGCACGTGAACTTAATCGTAAGAAGTTGGCACCACCGTAAGGGCCGATCACTCGTAGGTACAGTCGGTGACCAGCATTACTTGACCCCTCTTACAAAGAAGAATAATGGAAGAGGGATCAGGTAATGCTGGTCACCGACTGTACCACAACGACAACACGTGGACAGGGGCTAGTTTGTTCACACGGACCATATTTTGACCGTCAAAGTAAACCGTGTAGGCGAGACCGCTCACTAGCGGTTGGCTACATCGCAAACACTATGATCTGTCTGTCTGCAAACACTAGCCACAAAGTAACCACATTGCAACTACTATCTACAACGCAACCACAACGCAACTGTAAGTTGCAGCGACACTATTCACACGTAACTACTGCGTGCCTACATTTTGCCGCTGTGGTGTGGTGTGATACTTGTGAACGGGCCCTATGGTTGACTGCTAGGAAATGCCTCTCAGGCATTAAGGGCGGATTTCACCAACGAAATTAAACGTGATCAATTCACGGTGAACTCAGATCAAGCGTTTAACTGAGTTCAGAACTCCACTTTTGATTTCAGCAACATAAAGTGAACGCAGTTCAAGCTTAAACTAGTTTAAATTCTGAACGCCCGATTTTCGGCGTTCAAGTCTCTAAACGAGTTCATGAGCTCCCAGCGTCGTGCTGTTTAGAAAATATTGTTTGTTGTCTTTTAATTAATATTTCTTTTGTTAGTATTTGGCTAATTAAAATGAAAAAAAGGTTAAGACTATATTATAACGAAAACTGGGATGAGAATGAGCAGTATCATCAACTTCATAATAACAGTTTTTGCTGCTGATCTTTGAAAGCGAAAAGCAAAAAAAAAATATTTAGGTTATGTTTTCAGGTTTGCGAACCTCTCGATCGATGTGTCATGATTAGTGAATCCTCTAAGGAAACCCCCAAAAAGTATTATTTTTGCTCGCTTCCTTTGCAAGTTATAGTGGTTTTTAGGTTTTTGTTTTAGGTTAGGTCGGCATTGCATGCTAATAAATGAATTGAGAATGCATTGTCATCGAGTTGTGAGCTACCCTGAAAGTTTCAGCCGGATAGCTAATCGGGAAGTGCTCGAAATTTGAGAGGCAAGATTCCACCCGGAACGATAGACAGGCAGACAAACAAGAAAGTGACCTAATAAAAACGTTGTAATAATATGTAAGTACAGTAGGTCGCTATCGCATATTGCAAATGCTAAACAAATTGCGTTCATGTGACAACATTTACATTCTATGCCACGAAAACTTGGTTCTCGTGAACGCGATCAAAATGTAGCTGGTGAAATTGGTTGGACGTAAAACGAGATCAATAGTGACATTTGAACTTGTTTAAGCAGAACTTAGTTTTCTTAAACGCGTTTTGTAATACGATCGGTGAAATCGGCCCTACTATGTCCGCCTTTGTACAGTAATTTTTTAACTTGTGCTTATGGTTTTAAATATTCATTATTAAAAAATAATATTAAATTATAAAAGTTATATCTGAATTTATTGAAAGGTTTATTGAAGATATAAATAAATAAATTAACTTTTATTATAACTTGGTAACAACTGTAATTTCTACAAAATAATAATGATTCTTGTTTTGTATGGAAAATGTTCAACCAGCAGTTCAATCTGTAACCTCACTCAGCAGGCACTACGTATCGTAGAAAGATGGTGCAGGGAATTTGACCTATCGGTGAACCCAACTAAAATTGAACTGGTCATGTTCACCCAAAAACGAGCTCTGGGCCCTTTTCGCCTACGGAAACTGTTCAATACAGAACTTCAGTTGACCAACGAAGTCAAGTACCTCGGGGTCATTCTAGACAGTAAGTTGAACTGGTGTAGTCATTTAGACAACCAACTAAACAGGGCTTGTATCAGCTTCTGGCAGTGCAAGAAAATTATAGGTAAGAAGTGGGGCCTATCCCCCAAAATTATACTGTAGCTGTACACGGCGGTGATCCGCCCCATGATCACCTACGGGGCTGTAGTCTGGCGGCCCCGCACTGAGCTAGTTACAGCCTCCAACAAACTACAACGCATGCAAAGACTCACTGGCCTGCATGGCGACTACGGCCTGCATGAGGACTACTCCGACTGCAGCAGTCGAGGCCATGCTGGGACTACCACCGCTTCACCTGTTCATACAGCAGGAAGCGACGATGGCGGCGGTACGTCTTAACGCACTAGATCTCTGGGGTAAGAGAGGCACTATACACACCGCGCTGCTGGCGCGGCGGGACTCAATAAAGAGTTCCCTAATAAGAAAGCCATAAATGACCGGGTACCCAAACAATTAATCTTTGATAAAAAATACAGAATCCAACTTGACGAGGACCACCGGTGCGAGGTGCTGGGATCTTCTCGGAGGACTTGAACATACACATAGCCACGCCTTTGGGGGTCCATAACACAGTGTTCCAGGCCGAATGCATGGGCATTTCTCTGGCCGCCTCGGCTATCATGGTCAGACAAGTTAAGGACCACTCGATCCGCATACTATCAGACAGCATGGCTGTCCTGCAAGCGCTAAGCAGTCACACTGTTGACTCTGGGCTAATATACGAGTGTCACCACTCACCAGCGCCTCAACCAGGTGGGTAGCCTCAACAACATAACCATTCAATGGATCAAAGGACACAGCGGTTCGCTAGGCAACGACGCAGCCGATGAACTTGCCAGAAGAGGGTCGAGCATGGCACCGGTGGGACCTGTGCCCATCATGCTACTCCCCTTCGGGTACTTACGCACTCTGGTAAGGAAACGCACCAGGGACCAACATCACAAACTACAGGTCGGAACAAGGTGAGTGCAGGCAGGCCAAGGAAGCACTCCCTACAATTGATGGCCGCCTCACGAAACAGGTTCTCCGACTAACTAAGCAACAGCTGCGTACAATGGCAGCAGCTTTAACTGGCCACGGGTCATTTAATAAACACCTCTTTGTCATAGGAGTCACAGACAGTCCGCTGTGCAGGGCCTGCATGGAGGATGACGATACAGCAGCGCATCTGCTTCTATACTGCCCAGTGGTCGCCACATACAGGGCAAAGTACTTCGGTAAACCAGGTACCCTCTGTGGGATTGTCAGTAACACCAAGGCGTTGCTGGCCTTCCTTGAGGAGCTGGGGTGGATCGTATAATCGATTTTCCTACCCGTACGCAAAATACGCGCATACTGACGTGGAGTTGCGGAAACCAGCCTGTTTTACCTATTACCTATGGAAAGTGTTGACAATACCGCTCTAAGCTAAGTATAGATGATTAGATGGTATTGTAAAAACTAGCAGCGGCCGCCGAGGCGTATCTGTGTTCTGTGAGTCCATAATTTTTTTAATAGGTAGCGCATTGACAGCTAACATGACAATGTAACGCTTGAGTACTGAGTAACGCTCTATTAATACGGGCCTACAAGACCAAAGTTTCCATGTCCTTTCTTCTCAATGACGCGCATAGAAAAAGTGTGTACCTTGAGTTTTGAGCGAATGTACAAAATCTCTTTTGTTTCAGTGTAAAAATCTGTGGTAAAAATCAATCATTTCTTTGAAACTATTCCGAAACACTCTGCGTTACTGCTCAAACAGCAAGTATCCCGATCCCGAGTTACCCCAGGGTTCGGAAAAAGTTAGTCATGTCATGCCAGTGAAAATCAATAATAAATTTTTCTTGTGTTATTTTTCGCTTATTTGTGATAAAATTTTATGTTTTTCAATTAACGTTAATAATGAGCGTGGCAGAAAGTATTTTATTTTACAAAATATTAATTTTGACTAGTTTCTGTTCTCTCGACGTTGTTGTAATTGAGCGATCGTAAAACTAATTAACGCCTAATGGGTGCTACTTTTGTTCGTAATGTTCATGTAAATAATGTGATTAATAAAGTACATCAAAGTTAGATTTTAAACCGATATTATGTACAGAAAGATTCTAAATTACTTTATAGGCTGTGTATAGTTTAGTGTATATAGAAAACGATGAGGTTTCATAGAAGGTGCGGCGACCGGGTCACACTCTTGAATGAAAATTCTACAGCTGTTAGAAATTTTGTAGAGTTTAACCATGGCTTGATATTAAGCTCGGAGCCTCTGAAGGATGATGTTATATTTGAAGTGTCCGTTGATAGAAAGGTAAGACAAAGAACAAAGAGTATATTATTGACTTTATTAGGTAAATATTTTTTATAAAATTTTTACAACCATAAAATCAAACAATTCATTATATAAATAGAGCTTCTATGTTCTATGTTCTCTACATCTCATAGATAAAGAGTTTTGGTTCCTGTTCTATTTGGATAGTTTTTCTACTAAGCATAATTTGTCAAATAAATATTGAATTGAATGTAAATTAATTTCTTTGAAGAAGTATCATGTGATAGTAGCCATAAGTGGATGAATCAAAATGTGTTCCGTTCTGTATTAATTGCATATAATTCACTTTCTACCTAGCTCCACCCTCCTCCTGCACCACTATATGAGAACATTACTACTTTCCCAAATATTCTTCCAATTGTATTGCTACTCATCACCAGTTTCAGTTACCATATGGCTTATCAGCCAATCTCCTTATGCAACATAAATCGCTGTTGTTTTTAAAGTATGAAAGCGTGCAAACCTTTGAAGTAGTGTATCATCATTATGCTAGGAATTAATTTCTCAAGTCGATAGCACCTACCACATTTAGATGCAGTTACTTCTGCTTCTTCAAAAATCTTATATATATATTAATTGGTTTTATATTCATAGTTGGCAAGCTCATTTAAACATTTCCTTTGGTGTAAGTTGGTATAAGGTTGGTTTTACCAAAATGTAATAAGGATGATCAGATGTCAATATAGAAATTTACCCTAACTAATTTTGGAAATTCTGAACATGTTGTTATGAGTTAGTTTCTTCATTTTCTGTTGTGTTATACAATAGTCTGAGAATATCGCTCATAAGGAGAATCCACTTATGTTGTTCATTGCATTCCCGCCTGATACCAGCAAGTATATAATGCTTACATAACACTGGCATGTCACCTAGTAGTTGACAAGCTAAAATGCTCATAGTGAATATCTGCTACCAAGCAACATGAATCTTCAACATACCCGTTTTACTTTGACATGTACTATATCATATGTACATATTTTTATATAGGTGAATGTTTGGAATGGCAGCTTGGAAATAGGTGTTACAACATTGGATCCCGAGTTTATGGAACTTCCTGCTACGGCAACTAAACTCAGAAATACAGCATGGGTAAATCATTTTCGGTATATTGTTTACAACCTTACCAGAAACCCAGTCACTTACTTCTGAACAATTCGCAAATCCTGTCAAAAAGATAGACATTAGCAAACACAATAATTGCACACTTGTGAGATTGCATATTTGTGCATAGGTGAGTGACAAGCGGAAGAAATAAACCACTTTGTGTTTTTTTTTATGTTTATAAAATGTAATATTGCTATGCTTGCATAATGTGGGTACAAGAGCAAGAAAAAATGGTTGATGTGTTTTAGATTATGTCAGGCAGCTCCATTGTGAAAGATGGTGTTACTTTGGTCAATTCTTACGGACCCGAGTTGGACACATTGCGGGAAGGAGACTGCATCGGTGTTATGAAAACTAGTAAGGTAGTTATCAGAATGAAATTTAAAAATTTGGTTATCTTTTTGATTGGCATAATTATTTCAATCTGTTTCTAGATTGTACCTACTTTTTTAAGGTTGTGCTTGATTGAGGTCTTGGTTCGTATTTACTCCTACTCCCTGATGTCCTTCATGCCTTTTGCGTTTTCCTTCTCAGGGAGAGTTAACGTTTTATCTCAATGGTCAATGCCTCGGGATAGCTGCAAGAGATCTACCTCCGAGATTGTTTGCTGTTATTGATTTGTATGGTCAGTGCGTTCAAGTGTCCATATTGCGCACCAATGAAATAAGACCCATGATGGATAGTAGCATGGATCAGGTCAGCTATTGTACTCGTTAGAGTTTTAAAATAATTAGTCTGGAATGAGTTAGAAATTATGACAGTATTAATATTTTAGATTGAGGAGGATCCAAACAATGATGATACAATTACGTCAAGTGAGATGGACGGAGCCGGTCTTCCACCCGAGTCAAGCCAATACCCAAAAGAGACTCGTAATGTTTACATTCCAATGACTTCCGAAGGGGCTTGTGCCCTTGGTTAGTACTTACTTAATAATCTTATTCCGTATCCAATTAGTTTTTAATTTGTAGTAAATGTTACATAAGTAAGGAATGTTTTTTCCACAGTTGCACAAGACCGCTTGCGGTTTCATCCAAGATGTGGGATCTTAGTGAAACTGACAAGTAATAACAAGTAAGTCTTTTTTTGTTGAATCGCGTTTTCATCAATTTTCATTTAATAAATCAGATTACAAAGTCAAATAATTTCGTTGCAATCACCCCGCCTGGCGATATTATTATGCAAATTATGTACGCCCTTACGTCCCGATCGATTTGCACTGAACTGACGTTCAAACGTGTCTGTTTATGATCAGATGTGATAGGTAAACAAAATGTATATGTTAAATTATAGTATTGATAATAGGACTGCAGAGCGAGCTCGTCCACTGGACGACTACAACAATGGCGTGGTGATGACGCATCGTCCGCTCTACGACAACGAGTTGTTTGAGATACGCATAGATAGACTCGTGGACAAGTGGAGCGGCAGCATCGAGGTGGGGCTTTTATAAACACACTATTCCCTTAATTGCTTGATTCTAATGATAATAATTCTGTAAAGCCATATTTGTTACGTCCGCGAATCATATTTAGATCCACATACAACCTGTAACTGACCTACAAATTGCAAAAAACGTAAGAAAATTTTAATTTCGCGTCTACCTTAGCTCATCCCCCTTAAACTAGCCCCCCAAGTTACATACACAAATGAAAGTCGTGTTGTGACGTCATGCGGGTTTGAACTATACTATGACGAACGCGGAACTTGTGCTAAGCGAGCTGCAGGGTTAGCACGAGAACCGTAGAGAAGCGTTTTGTCGACGGATGAGTAGACAAAAATGACGTTTCCGTGTTAGACAGTTGACAGTTTTCTACCGAGAAGGGTAGACAAGCAATTTCTATTCTACAGTAGAGTAGAAATAGAAAGCGTCATGGCGTGCTGGATTTACAAAAGTAATTTAACACAGGTTGGTGTAACAACCCACAATCCAGCCATCATACGGTTCCCATCCACGATGACTAACATGGACTCCGGGACTATTATGATGTCCGGATGCAAGGTGCTTCTCAACGGGCACGGAACTTGCATGGAGTATGGCAACTTCAACCTAGATGAACTTAGGGTAAGCTGCTTTCCATACATCATGTATATGTCTCCATCAAAATTATTCAATGATTTTTCCGCGTGTATACCTACTTAGGTAGATCAAGATTGACCTTGATTAAATTAAATTAAATTGTTGTTGGTTCTTTTGGTGTGTCTCCAAAAAAGGTCAATAACATGTGAATTTTCTTTACAGGAAGGCGACACGGTTGGTATGATGAGGAAGAGCAATGGTAAATTGCACTATTTCATCAATGGTGTCGATCAAGGAGTTGCTACTGACAAAGTAGACCAGCAAGTCTGGGGAGTGGTGGATCTTTACGGCATGACCGTCAAAGTTAGTTTTTATTCACGTATACTATCCTTATTTTCTAGAGCCGTCTATTTATCGGTTGTCTAGTGTTAATTCAACTTAAATCGTTGTAATTTTGGTTAACCAGACTTTCAAAAACTTAGAGACAATGTGTTATTAGCAGGTATAATTTTACATCGAATTTCGTTTTGCCAGGTGTCAATAGTGGATCCTTGCGAAGATATTGACAGCAACATCAACAATCCACCACTCGTGCTCGCTTCACCTGAAATCCCTGCACCAAGTAAGTATATTAAACTGCAAATTACACCGCGACTCCGCGAAGCCCGAAAACTTTTCGCTTGTATTCAGGGTGATTTACTATTTACTGTCGTGTTTCCAGGCAGGTTTAGACCAAGAATAGATGAAGAGAGCCTTTTATTTCATACGCTGCGTGATTCGAATGTTATTATTATTAACGATGGTAAGACTGCTCATAGGCCTAAGTAAGTATCCGTTTTACTTTTTAATGAAAGTTACCTAACTTTTCAGTGGACTACTAACAAGATTTTCAAAAAATTTCAGTGCTTTCAAGTACTTCAACAACGGAATCGTAATGACGAACCGTACTTTGAGGACCAACGAACTGTTCCAAGTACGTCTCGATCTCGTTATTCCGAAGTGGGCTGGAAGCATTGAAATTGGAGTCACGCAGCATTCTTCTAATGATATAAAGTTTCCATTCAAAATGAGCAATGCAAAGTAAGTACTCTTCGTCTACCTTACCTCTACCTTCTCTCATTGTCCTTGGATCGCAAATAGGTGTGGCTAATGGTATCCTAATTCATATTTTTATTCTACCTAGATCCGGCACGTGGGCTGTGACCGGAGAAGACGTAATCCGCGATGGTTCCATCGTAATTCCACAATATGTCAGAAACCTTAACAAACTTGTGGTAAGTTTCCTTTTAATCTTTAATATTTCTTTCTGATATGTCTGTTACTCTACATTTGTGTGACGTCATAGGAAGGGGACACAGTGGGTGTAATGCGCAAAGAACTGGGCATACTACATTTTTTCGTCAATGGCGTGGATCAGGGGCCGGCCGCGTTTAATGTACCTGAACACGTGTTTGGCATTATAGGTGAGTTAAATTTATTTTTACAAAGTTTATATTAACTTGCTTCGTAATGTTTTGCCCCCGTGGTGAAATGAGGGGGAGCTATAATAAGTTTTCTAATTTGTTTACATACGAGAAAATTTTAGAAGCAATCATATATTAATCTTCTACTATTTATATTTAGTCCTATAACAACATTCTTGTGTACTTAGATTTGTACGGCCGCGCGGCACAGGCGACAATCGTGGAAGAGTATACACCACCGCCGATCTATTCTCCCGAATCGCCATTATCTACTGAATCTAATGCTACTATCTTTCCGTAAGTATTCAGAATTTTGTTACGTGCCGTGCTTTTGTTACGCCAAGTGCCAGTCGGACTCGCGCACGAAGGGTTCCGTACCATTATCTATAAAAACGGCAAATTTCACGTTTGTTGTATGGGAGCCCCCCTGAAATATTTGTTTTATTTTAAATTAATTATTTATTTTTAAAGTGAATATATAACTAAATATTCTGTGAATATTTCAAGCGTCTAACTGTTGCCGTTATCAATATCGAGCAAAAAAATCACGTTTGTTGTATGGGAGCCCCCTTAAATATTTATTTTATTCTGTGTTTTTAGTATTTGTTGTTATAGCAGCAACAGAAATACATCATCTGTGAAAATTTCAACTGTCTAACTATCTCGGTTCATGAGATACAGCCTGGTGACAGACGGACAGACAGATAGACAGACAGTCGGCGGAGCCTTAGTAATAGGGTACCCGTTTTACCCATTTCGTACGGAACCCTAAAAAGCACGTCTGCCGACGCGGCATTGGCTAACCAAATTAAAAAAAAATACGCGGGAACTTCTTTTTAATTCACACAAATTGAATAAAAGATGAGTTCTTAAAATCTCGAAATATTAACACCAGAAAGTGTCAAATTAAACGCAAAAGAAACTGTCATAAACAATTTACTACCCAACAAATAGAGAAAAATATACATATTCGTCACTACTAAAAGCATCTCTTCTTTGTTTTTCTCATAAAGGGGAATGAAAAGTACCTAGAGTGTGCCACACGGTACCAAAACTATTTAACCTCGATCGACGTACTTTGAATCCCTCGCTACGCTTAGGATTCTACTCTAGAATCCCGAGCGTTGGATTCTACTCTAGAATCCCGAGCGTTGGATTCTACTCTAGAATCCTTCGCTTCGCTCTGGACTCAAACAATCGCTCTCGGCCTCAATACATTATTTTGGTCCCATAAGACACAATCTACTATTGTCATCTTGTTTCATTTACAATTACATCAGATGCGATAATAGTGTCATGTTTGCCCAGTGAGATGTGTTTCCACCGCGTGCACGGTCGCAACGCGCGTCTCAGTCGCAACCGTCTGACGGCTTGGCGCGCCACCGTCTATTCAGAGTTCAACGACGCAGTGCTGTTCAGCTCGCGACCACTCCGTGAATGTGACATGTTTGAACTACGCATCGACAAAATGGTCGACTGTTGGATCGGCAGCCTCGAGATTGGTAAGTGGATGATTACATTTTTATGTGTTCTATCACAGACTTTAAGAAGTGGTTGAATTTTGAACTAATGTTTAATTGAGTACTGATTTGTATTGTAACTAGCTGTTGTGCTCAGTTTCACTCGCATCCTAGAGGAACTGCATGTTCTCTGATAAAAAGGGTCATATGTTTTAAATCCATCATTTGGTGCCATATTCCATTAAAATCCGTTCAGCTGCTTAAACGTGATCGACTGACAAAGATCGTCACAAACTGTTACACTCATAATGATATAGCAAAGTTTCTCTTACTCTTAATGGTAACTTTGCCACATCCCGCGAAGCTGGCTAACCTCAGCATACGTTACAGGTGTGACGGCCATACGTCCGGATGACTTGGAGGCTAGCGGGGGAGTGGGTGCCATCGCGGGAACAGCTACCGATCTCAACTGGGACACATACATACTGAGTGGGGCTGCCATGATGAAGGATGGGGAGTGCGTGCGCAGCGGATATCCGCTTGATCTGGATACGCTTACTGTTGGAAGTCGCGTCGGTAAGTTATCTTATAGTTAAAGGATAACATGGTATATCCTGTCGTGTTAGAGTCGGGATGACGCTGTACGGTGTATCACAAGCTTCACTCTATCATTCTCCTGCGGTTAGGTATATCAATCTATTTGAGGTAAAGTCAACATCAAATTATTTATTTCAAATAGGCACATAAGCTGCACTTCTGAACGTCAACCAGTTTGATTTTGTCTAGACTCTAGATAGTCCTATGTAGCTGGACCAGCATGTTCAGCAGTCTTATCCTCGATATAATCCTCTAATTTGTAATATGCTTGTTATATATGCTTGTAATAAAATTTCTTTAATTTAATTGTAATATATCACAAGGCATTTTGTGTGTCGGTTTTTTTCTTTCATACATCTCTCTGTGTATCAGTTGCCATCTTCTTTTTTTTGCTTTCTACTCATATCATCTTTCTTTCACCATCCACATTCATGCTATGGGGTTTTCTTCCTCGTTCCATTGCTCGCTTGTGTTGGGGCTTTTTCCTTCAATCGATTCAGTCGATTGTGTGTGTGTTAAGTATATGTTTTTTTTTAATTCGTTGTACGCAAACAGGTATGATGTGGCACGCTGATCGCAGCCTGCATTACTATCTGGATGGAATGGACATGGGCAAGGCTTGGTACGTGCCCCATCTTAACATATACGCCGTCGTCGATTTATATGGGCAGTGCACTCAGGTATGAAAACATTTAATCATTATTTGGTCGTCTTTAGTTATGAATAGTGCGGAATGTAAAGTGAATGTGCGTTTTAACAGGTGACCATACTGCAAAACGAGGAAAGAGCGTTCAATTATAATGGTTGTACTAATTCTGACAACTCAATGCTGAGTAACTCGAGGGCTTTGTCCTCGCCGCCTCCGCCATATTGGTATGTAACGACCTTTTTTGGTGGCTGCAAATAAGTCACACGCTGCAAAGGCCCGCAAGATATGTCTGGTAACGTTTATATTACTTTGTAGGAGTTTCTCTGAATATTCCGGCGACAACATTTGTTTGATGCACGACTACACCATCGCACGCCGTTTGACGACTGACCCGATGGCAGCTCTGGTGTTCAGTTCGGCACACCTTGCCATGGGGGAGTTATTTGAGGTATTTGAGGTTTGCGCCTCTAAGTTACCCGGAACTGGCTGATTTGAAAATATATTATAAATACAAATGTGTTCCTATACTTAAATACCTAACAATAAATCGTTTGACAGATAAAGATCATCGATTGTAAAACGTCTTACGCTGGCAGCTTCCGCATAGGGATCACGGACATCAACATATTGAACGCGCACGTGAACCGCAGTCTTCCCCCCAGCGTCGCCTGCTTGCCGCATTTCACCGCGTATATAGACGGTAACACATTAGTCGTTGTTAAAATGTTGTGACGTGATAGGTCGGTGGAATTAATCAGGGTCTTTAAAAATAATAACTATTGATTTGTAGTTTCTTTACCTGCTGCTTAGTTTCTATTATTTAACAGTACCATGAAAAATAACAAATATTTTATGGCAAGGAAAGCTGTCTGTGCGCAAAAACAACACTCTTTTGTTAATTTCTTATCTAACTGTGAAAAAGCTTGAAATAATTGATACAGATCTGTGTGTCTATAAAAGTACTTGTTCTACAGTTTTCGTGGCGCAAAACTATTCGTGTAAGTCACAGCACTTGTTAATAATTTTATCACTTTAGCGCTCTCGAAAAAAATGTTCATTTCGACTTTGATTTAATAATGAAAATAATGTATTATCATAAAATAAAATTTTGATTTATTTCAAGGATAGCTGACTAAAAAGACTAATACTAAATTGTGATTTTTAAATTTCCTGTAATTTTGTAAAAATAATAGGCAAATTACATGATTGAGGGTTTCTTTAAAAAAATGGTGTTTTCAATTTTTTATTTTATATTTTGTATCGAAGTTGTCCAGCCACGTGTAAGTAGACCATACAATGATGTTGATGATTTTTTTAATGTTTAAAATTACAAGTAGTTTTTGTAAAACGATGATCAAACGTCAGTCGCACGTCATTTTTCGGAATACTATTTGAGAATTTTAATGATTTTCCATTTAAACTTAAATTATTTGAAAAATCCCTTTCAGCCACGTGCAAAACTAAGAACCTGAACCACAAACAATTTTGTTTAAATTATGTTTTCTCTTCTCTCACAAAAAGTGAAGAAAATTTAATCAAATCAGTCGTAAATCACTTAACTGTAAAATAGTTTGATCTCCGATTCCGCGATGAAATGCCATTGTGTCACGTGGCTTTCGCCGTTTACTAACAGACGCACTCATAGGCCTGTTTCTCCCACAGGGTAGCAGCTGCCATGCACTGTTCCTCCTTCAATGAATTATTATGTTGTAGGTACCTATTTTTCGAATATGTTTATATTATTTTTCAGGGCGATACATGAAATATTCGCAGCCGGGCACACGGAAACAAGAGTTGGTCTCGTTTGTCCCATCGTTCGAGTGGCTGCGTCCCGGAGACAGGATCGGTCTCAAGAAAGTCAGCGACTCGCGTGTTATCGTCTACTACAACTCAGAACAACTCGACACGGCTTTCGAGAAAGTTCCCGATGTTAGTATCAATAAGACGGGAATTAATACACATTTCTCCTGTTATGTAACCCAGAAGGCCTAGGGTTGGGTGACAGTTTGAGCTTTAGAAATTATGTAATACTTGACATTGTATCCGCTTTGTAGAGTATAGTAGTTGTTGTCTTTGAAATTATAAAATCATTCAATCAATTTAATCACTTATGAAATGTATTTGAAATATTTAATCGAAATAAATGTTTGAAGTCAAGTAAAACAACAGAGGGGTGTAAAGGAATTTGTCCGAAAGCCAACCTCACCTGCACGCGGTGCACCCTGCAAACACCAACGAGGCGCCTGGCGACCGACGGCTGGCGGGATAACCAGCCCGGGCACCTAGACCCAGGATGTGCCGTGCACCATCCTGGGTCTAGCAGTGAAAGCTTTGCAAACAGTCCGCGATTACTGACATTCAACCTGGCCTATGACTGAAAAACTAACCTACTTGCAACACTGGGCGCTTGTTTTCTTTTTGCCGTGGTGGAAGTTGTAAAATCTTTGTACGAATGGATGTGGGTTTTAAACGGACGAAGACACGGCACAGTCTCTTCAAAATCAATAAGGTACACATGCAAAGGTATTTTGGTAAACTTGCTCACAGAACAAGCGTAATTAAAACGAATTAAGACGATTACCAATAAAGAAAACGTATAATATGTTCCATTACTTATTATGAAACAATATTAATTTTATGTATTTTTCTACACATTGGGTCATGCCATAATTATGCCAACACTTTTTACAGTATGTATTTATGAAAAATACTATAAAATATTTGGTAGGTATCTATGTGTTATGAAACTAGATAGATCACGGCAAAGACAGAACATGTTGACCAGACTGAAATTGCGCGATCCTACTAACAATTTATATTTAAATAGCTTGAAATATCGATGACAGCGTCTCATAAAAAGTAAATGAAAACTTGCATACTTCACTTCTCATGAAAGTGAAACAAGAAAATACTTGGTTTCATTTTTTTGGGAAGGTAAGCTTTTTCCTGAAGCTTTGCTCCTGTTGCTAGGGTTAAAAATTTGCTTCTTCCCCTTGTGACAACTTTTCTGCTTGGGCCGGGGTGAAAACTGAATAAACATATTTCAATGCTTGTAAGGATCCTTTTTTTGGCTCGGTGGGCGATAAACGAAACAGGTGCGAGGAAATAGATATCTGTATTTTAATTGGCAATTTAGGCCCAAAATGCTGGAATGAATTGAAATGAAATGAAATTGTTTATTCTGTAAATCGGATATCGGAATCACTTTTACATGTCCTATTAAAAAATAAAAAATAAACTGGATGTAGTCAGCATTTCCTATCTGACTACCTCTGAGAAGAAATGGCCAAACAAACTCAGGTCAGACCATGTGAAAACCATGTAGATCCGTGTCTGAAGTAGTCGTTTGAGGAAAGAACCACACAAATTTGAGTGGACTTGTCCAATCAGTGCAAGCATTAGTCAGTAATCGAGCAGCTCAACTCAAGACTTAAGGAGCTTAACGACTCGACGAACAATACCAAAGAAAGGACATTTGGGTAGGCCGCATAAAGTGCTCAAAATGCTGGTTTGGCATTTTTTCATTAAAACTAACAGAAAGATAAAGAAAGGAAAATAATTTAAAAAATACCCACTGAGCACTATGCTTATATTCACAATAAATTATAGTAATGAATAATAATTTTCAACGTAAACATTCAAGTAATTTTGTATATTTAAAAAAATACCCACATAGTGCACACATTCACAATAAATTATAGTAATAAATACTTTTCCAAGTAAATATTCATGTAATTTTGTATACAGTGTGTCTAGATAATGTGCACATATCGAAATTAAAGAAACTTAGCTTAATTTTATCGACGGAAAAAATATTTAAAAAAATCTAAAAAAACAATTCAATTTTTTATAGCATTTTTTAAACTCTTGTTCGCTGCTGTGGCACTGAAAAGTTCTACCGATTTGTTTACACAGGTAAACAAATCGGTAGAACTTTTAAATTAAACGATCTATCACGATGAAACAAACTCAGTAATGACTGGATATAATAAAGTATAATAGTCTTCATAAAATTAAAACTAAAGAAAAAAGTCGCCCTCAATTGATAATTAGGTTGATTTTATAACAAAAATCTGATATTTTATCATAAATTTTTACAATAATTGTAAAATATCTCAATAAAAGTCCCAAAGTAAAAATTATTCTCCATCTTATCAGCTTTCTAAAAGTAAAAATACCATGTTATAAATCAATCAATGTTTCCTATCAACTGTTAAAGAAAGGCCTTGCACTCTGCTACGTACTTTAGCAGGTAACTTACGTGACCCTTTATTTGTAATTCCTTGTTATTTTATTTTGTCCTTCGATAAAATTAAGCTAAGTTTCCTTAATTTCGATATGTGCACATAATCAAGACTCACACTGTATAATATTCAATATTTAGCAATGTCAATATTTATAAAAAAATAAATTATACTGGAGCTGTTAGCATTCGAACATTAAAACTCCTTTCGCGCCCTTGAAATCTAAATAAATTGTGAGGCAAAATGGGGGAGATGCCCTTGATATATTACTGCCAGAATCGCATCATTAAATTGATTCTACGCCGGGCGAATGGCATACCTAAACCAGTGTGTGGCCTAATTATTTGGGACGTAAGCGAGCATTTAATGCTGAGCAATGTTGTAGGGCTTGCAGGTGACATTGAGCTGCTTTGATTTCTCTAGTTGGCAGTCCGAACTGTGTCCATATCTGTAAAATAAATGTAGGTAAATACCGAAAAACGGCAAAACAAGACTATGAATATGACTTTTACAGTGATAACTACCTACTTACTTAAGTATTTTTAATACAACTGATTACAAATGTATCGGATCCCTTAAATAAAGCGTAGATGGGAATAATTCATGTAGGTTAGCTTCGCCTTTAGCGATTTAGTGCACAAGGCTTTTTCGGTGGTTTGCAATTGTATTACATGCTTATACAATCCTTATGCTTGTATGCTATATGCTTGCCACCTTGCTGCTATGGGGCTATACCATGACATAACCATTCCATCCATTCATACTCCATGCAGTACAGTTTACGCGCTCAAAAAGAACGAAGATGCTAATTCAAAAATAATTCAATCAAAACATTGAATTAGCAATAAAGTTCGTATGCAGTGCTTGAACTAACTGGCAATAAGACGTCATGGTTTGCCCCGTACCCCTATATCCGCTGAACTGCCGAAAAAGCTTATGAACATTGCCACATACAACATATTGTGTCTCTCTTTATGTAGGAAAGCCGAAGAAAAGATAAAAAATGGCCATTCTTTCCGACATTGCAGTAGGTACCTAACAATAATGTCGATTATATTTTAACCAATTTAAATTAGTAGCTTATTTGTTTATCAAGCTTATTTAGCTAATTTATATTGAAAACAAATAATCTTTTAAGAAATCAATTTAATCACCTCATTCATTGCTTGCTTTGATTCAAATCTACTAGATTTCACATGAATAAATAAGTACTTTGCTAGAAGACTCATGTCATTATAGAGAGCAATTTTATTATAAGTACGATTAGAGTTTTAGATTATATTATTGATGCTCATTGATATTTTTATTATTAATTTAATTGTCTAGGCGCTTTAGAAGCGCATATCACGATTTGTCATATACTTACACACGGTCGATCGCCATAGTCTAATAAGTTAGGTACATGAGCATAGGACTGGTTATCCGTTTGGTTGTTGGTTGCGTTTCGTCGATGTATCGATAGCGTGTTACGATCATATCCGTCAAATACATATTAAGTACAGACGCCAGCACATCAAGCTACTACAATCTGTCAAATTTCTTTAATAGATTTTCAACTTTATCGCTACAGCGTAAAGTTCAAGGTTGATTGCGAAAATTTGACAGTTTCTGGTAGCTAGACCTGCTGGCGGCTGTACATGCTCACAAAGGTCAAACTAGCTACATTCTTAGTGGACTGTAAAGCCACCTTTATTGTAGGCGGAATTAATCCAACTGTGGGCTCATTATCACTCCCTATTGTGTTTGCTACATGACTATGACAGGTATCATGACGAATTATACAACTAATGATATTAGATGGAGTCCACCTAATTTAGGCAAACATAAGTTGTTTAAAATCAAAATCACGTTGCTTAACTGAAATGAACTTTCAAGTGTTATGTGCACTTATTAAAAATAGCACAGCCATTTTGATAGACCTAGTTTTAGATATTTAAATTGTGATAGACTATGTTTTAAAGATTTTGAGTGCACACAGTATTTTTTATGTTATTCAAATACATATTTATATTGACGATATGCTGGGCCAGACAATGGAATCTAAGGGAATATACAGTCATGCCCCGAAAATATTATGAGGATGAAAACTAGGATAGGTATAGGGTAGAGAGAGGTCATGTAGAGGATGTGAAGAAATGAAACGTGGACCGCAGAAATGGCACCTTGGGCGGGGCCGAATCTATGCATGTAAGTCGGGGTATAACTGTATTGTGATTTTTTCACTACTGAAGGTGCCGGTTCTTTTCAGTAGATTTCAATCATCATCAATCATCTTCCGAACCGGCGGTAGCGTCACCTATTCAATAAACCAAACATAAGTTGTTATGATTGGAAATAGAAAAAATAGTAATCAAAACTCATCAATATATTTAAAAAATATTCCAGACTTCATATAGCAATGCTATACGATTTTTTCATGCGATTTGTACACATTATGGGAATCTGAGACTCTGGTCTACTCGCAATTAAAATTGGAGGCACAATAACGAAAATATCACGTTATTGTGCCTTAAATTTGGATAGCGGTATCTACTAGAGGCTTAGTTTTGTTAATGCTGTATGTAACGCAAAATTTATTGTTATACAAAATACAATGAAGGACAGTTACTGATGAAAATCTAGGAAGACGTGGTATTTTAGTAGATTATAAATGTATAATATATTTCATATTGTGTATATCTCACTAAAATATTCACTTCCGATTCTGAGTGTAAAATAATATAATATATAAATAATCAATAATATTCAACCCAATCCTAATATACTTCAGAAACTGTAATTCCTTTTTATTTTGTGTTATCAAATTGCATGTTTATGATCCCCCTATATCCTTATGTGAAAGGAACATGCTGCTTTTATTGTAAATGCTTAAATATATGCTTTATAATTTGCATTTAATTTAAGTTCTAGAGACGGTAAACAATTTCATTAACAAACATAATTATAATGCTATATAATTCAAGGGAAATTTACCTTTTTTATTCGATCGAAATTTAGACCATGTTTGCACTGATCGTGGTAACGGTCAGACTTGTAGCTAGCTTCGATTAAGGGCTGGATGTATCTTCATACATCCACGTTACTTGTATCTTCCAAGTACTGCACTTAACCGACTACAAATAGCGAGGTTTTATTATAATGATCACTGAATTCCTAAAAAGGTAAATTTCACGTTGATTGCCTTGACGTGTTATATAAAACACTAAATGATCGATATTTATATTTGTTTAAACAGAAAGTGTACGTGGTCATTGAAATCTACGGTCACATCACGAAGATACAAGCACTGGCCCAGGGCAACCTTGGACTGAATCAACAAACAAGTAAGTTAAAAAAAAAGAACTTTTTACGGCCGATCAATAGTATTTTTCTCTCAAGTGACTGAGCTAAAGTTACCTTAGCTCAGTCACTTATTTATCCATGGCTTGCCCCAGCGTTTAATAGGACTGCGCACTAGCCCTTCATGCCCTTGTACATACTCAAACTACGTTACAAACATCGACAGTTATCGGCTTCTGTCACATACATAGATAATATTAACATCACCTGTTTTCCCCGAAGAATTATACAGAGATGTAGGTAGAGTGCCCAGTTAAGTTTAAGCTATGTATCCGATTGTATATACAACATGTCCCAGAATTAACGCACATCCTCTTAAGGGGTCATTATACTCATCATTATGATCAACTTTTACTATGGGACCAAACCTGAATAGCGAAAAAAAAACCAGCTGTTGCTGTTGTGTTGTGCTGTTCCATTTATGTTCGAATAACTCGTCAAAATGCAGGGAACAGCTGATTTTTTTTCGTGATTTCAGGTTTGGTCCCGTAGTAAAAGTTGTTCATAATGATGAGTGCAATGACCCCTTAAGAGGTTGTGCGTTCATTCTGGGACATGTTGTATATATAACGGCGCAGGATAGCCTTTACCAGAAGTGGTCATCGACTAGTGGTTCAGCAGCTTCAATATCATCAGGATTGTGCCGAAATATAGCAGTTCATCGTGGACGTGGTACGACAGCGGCTCCCTTCACATCTTCTTCTGTCATTAGAAGACCACGTAACCATCGATGCGACGCTCTGCTAGAGTGACTGTCAGCAGCCAGTGTCACTCGTATCCGACCTTTTCGATGATTCCAGTAATTTCATATCAAAAATAGACGGCGCCACTTGCTCCGCGTCGTATATATTGTGCATTATAGTCAATTGTCATCAAATCAAATCAAATAATTTATATGCTGGAATATGAGCAAAGGTTAAGCACTTCATAGGTTTCGAAGCATCCTCGTACTTCTGAAACGGGCCTTTTAACATTACAACTTATTTACACATCCAAGAGTTTCATATTCATTCTAAATAATACTCCTCAGCCTTTACTAAAGTAATAGAACATAAGTAGGTAACACGTAAATTAATCTGTTATAATTTAAAATGATTTTATTTCAGTTCCCAACGACAGTGACGACTACCCGAAGCATCTAGTTGCACCGCCGCTCTTCTCGGCAACTCACATTTGCCAGGACGACGTGTTTGAACCTAATATCACGAACTTTGCTCAGTGTCCAGTGAGTGACCCTCGGACTGCCGAGCGGACGGTAGACGAGCCCGACGACGAGTTCTCCAGTGAAGACTCTCCGGAGCCTGACGAACAACTACCTATAGAAGGGGACGCATCCGCTGAAGAGGACGCGATGGGTCGCAAGAGCAAGCAGCCAATCCTCAAGGGCAAGTACGCCAAAATCGCAGCACAGGCTGCCCAAGCCGCTGCAGAGGCCCAAGCCGCCGCTCGTGCTGAAGCTCGTGAGCAAGCTAGGGAGCAAGCCAAGAGCAAGGGTAAGGGCAAAGGCAAGCATGGCTCTGCCCCGCCCGCTTCTAACGCCCCGGTGGCTTCGACGTCCGCTGAGCCATCCACTTCTGCGGCGTCTGACGGCGGTGCCAGCCCCACACAGGGCGCGGGTGCCAGTACCAGCGCGGGAGAGGAAGGCTCGGAAAGCCAGGACGAGCCTCCCGCCGACGGGTCCCATGAACCAACACACACCATCATAAGGCCTATTCCGCGCCGTGCCCCACTTCCCTACACTTTTTACAACATACATGGAAAGAACATAAGGCTGTGTAGCTCAGGTAGATAGTCTTCTTAATGGCTTTTTAGTAAGAATATGAGTACTGATGCTCCCTATACTTAGAAACTTGTCATTATAAAACTCGCGTTCAAGCCGACACTGATCAGCTGCAGCGTAATGCCCGTAATCAATAAATGCATCTGATATTTCTGCCTAATCCAATTTAAATACGTACCAGTGAACCCTGAATGATCACACAGCCCCAATGATAATCACTTTGTACTTTCCGTTATTTCAGATACGGTGGCGGCACGTTTAAGGGGATATAAAGACGGCATTGCCGTCATCAGTCAGCCACTGCGTCGCGGACATAACTTCAGGGTAAGTAACAAAACCTACGAAGCAAAATATGTTCAATTCTTTATGTTTATGTTAAACCGATGCGAATTACTCCTATCAGCTGCGAATTGCAGTAATTGTTGCCCAAACGCGATTTTCAGATAAATTTATAAAAATATAAATTTAAGTGAGGGTCGGTATCAAGATCTTGGTTAAATGTGTCGCTGAGCCAATATGTCATCCAAAAACCGACATTCAGTACATGGTTAAAGTGCTCAAAACTGACATCTTATTTCCCTTTAAAATGCCATAAACTAAATTTAGCATATCTAAGCCCCTGCCCTTTATCATCCTACTGGCATAGCGCCTGCTTTGCTATTCTTTCATAATATATTAAAGCGAAATAAAAAGGTATTTGCTGAGAAAACGACAGTCGAACATTTTCATCGCAACTTTTAAATAAACCCCAAGCATCAGCGTAGAATACGTAACTTTTTTGTGTGCGAATGGTATATTATTGCATACTTCACGCATTATGGCCGATTATTCAATTTTCAGATAACTTTTATCTAAGGAATAAAAATGGTTTAACAGCTTTTTTTGCAGCAAAGTATGTCAAACCGCGTAATTTATTCTTCAGATAAAAGGCACTTACTCCATCAAACCAAGTTAGTACACGCAATAGTTTATACAGGTAGTGAAAATTCAGCTCTGCACACTTACTAAAACATGCTATGCATATTAAATACACGGATGGTCTTATCAGTAAATTAATGATAAGACCATCCGTGTGTTTCATTCAGTATAAGTATAATCTTTATTTTTCTTTATAGTTATAAACATAGAGACATGAATTATAGCGTTTTGACAAAAATGCATAAAATATGATCCAGCATTAAAGATTATTATTTCGATAAGAGGGATGAGCTCTGCTATTCTCATAATATTACATAGCTTAATGGCAATTTTACTAACATTAATAATTCTTATTGCTTGGCGTGACTAGTAGCTTTAGTGCGACAAAGAATATTATTATTCATCCGATTTTGCGATTTTTTTTTTTAATCTATACGTAAATCATTTTACGATAATTTATTAGAAATCTTCGTAGGTACAAGTATATTTTTCTGTATATTAACAAGTAAATGATAAAACATCGTTTCGATAGTCATGTATACCTGAGAAAAATATAAAATAACCTCAAGAAATTATAGTAGGTACTTATAAAGATCTGTTTTTTTGATTATTACGATTAGTAAATTGTAGTGTCTTTATCGCCCCGATAATTAGCTCAGGCGTTTTGAAAAATCCTTCAGGACCAGGTGGTTTTCAAGGAGGAAAACGATTTTTCTAAAGCAAAACATAATTTCATAATCCTTTGTTGTCTGTGTCAATGCCTAGCAAATGTAGGCTGTGCGTCAATCTTCCACGAAACTGTTTTATATGTATAGTTGACCGCACTTCGCTAGTAACATTTTGACCTTGGGCTGATCTAGCGAGCGACTCTGTTTCAATAGAATAAGAGCTCGTACTGTTTTTCTTACCGTGTGGTCGGCTGTACAAGATATTTTGGGGCGTAGCCAAAACCGGGACATACGCCTCAAAACTTTCACAAATCTTTACCAACAGCGTCGCCCTGTCACTCAAATGTTTCGCTGATGGTGGCGCATGTTTTGGATCATTCGGTTCCCTTCAAAATGGTTAAACTGAATGATGCTATCCATGCGTCTATGGAGTTTGTTGCCCCTTCTTCTCTATATGTACCTACTACGCTTTGGAATGGAAAACTAACATCACCTTTGTGACTGACCGACTCTGACAATTCAAAAGTGCCTGTAAATGGTTCAAAAAATCAATGTTAAAATAAATGCTTTGCGTTTGAGTTTATTGAGCGCCAAAAGATCCTTGAAGCACCATAGATCTATCCCCACATATAGATCTACACATAAACGGTTACTTTGTTCCAGTTCCGCGTTGATAAAACGTGTGACGATTGGTTGGGGACCGTGGCCATAGGCGCGGTGGGGGTGCTGCCGCTCGAGACCCCGTCCAACGGCGTGCACATCGAGCCACCCTGCTGGCTAATATCCAGCGACCTGCTCAATGATAACGGGACATTTGTAAGTATTTTGAGTCAAGTGTTTTCGTGATAAACACTGGACTTATATAGTTAATATAAGTCGCGCTTTGACATGGAGTCGCGAACACCAGCCCGTTATATAATACAATACGAGTCTTACATCCCCAAGACGTCGTGAGCAAGCGTGGTGACTAATGCTCCTGTATTCTCTGTATGAGAAAAGATATTTACACTGTAGTGGCAAAATAATAGGCTGGTATTATTCACTAGGAATATAAAACAATAACTTATAATAGTAATAACACAGATCCTTAATTACGTAACCAATCAATCAATTTATCCTATCGCAGTCCACTCTTAGACACACCTCTCCGCTTTTACTCTTTCCGCAACCAGTCGTAAGTCTTAATTTCATACTTAGGACATATGATTTAATGAAAAAAATATTTTAGATCAACGTGTCTTACGTTGATCTAAATCTAAGAGCGAAGCCACACGATTCCGTGATGTTTTGACGCACTCGCGAGCGTCATGGCGTGACTACTTTGCACGACGGCTGCGGCGCCTGGCTTTAATTTCATTATCATCATTACAGCCGAAAAACGTGCACTGCTGGATATAAGCCACCTCCAAGCACAGCCACTACGACCGGTTCTGTGCTTCCCGCGTCCAGCGGATTCCTGCGGTCGTCACAAGGTCATCGTTCCACCTTGTGGGCTTGATTTAAGTGTAAACAAATGGTTATCTGAGACGTCGCTTCACTGGTGTGTGGTGGGGTACATCTTACTCCTGGGGGCCGATCGCGCTATTTCTCAACGTAATTACCGTTCGAACGGAACGTTTTTGGTTTAGCTGATGTAAGAAACGGTATCGCGCTATTTTTCTGAGCGACAAAATCGTTGACGTTACCCAATACTGAAACTTCGATCGATCGTTCCTCCAACGCAACTTCCAAAGCAAAGCTAAATCGTTTCCGTTAAAATGATTACCGCGATACGAAATGTGTCTAACGTAACGTTTTTGGTTGTGATTTAGTTTTGATATTAACGTTCAAAATTAGTGCGATCGGTCCTCTGAGCCCAGACAGTCGGTCAACCCGTTCGTTGACAAATTCTGCAATGGGAAAGCGAAACTTATGTCTTGAGCCTGCTAAGCTCAGAACGTTATAATTGGGTCGGCTTCCACTCTAACCGGATGCAGCTGAATACCAGTGTTTTACATGGACCGACTGCCTATCTGGTCTCCACAATCTAGTTAAATGATAAAATGGTAAATGATTTATTTCTGTACAAAACTTTACTTTAAATTTACTTTTAAACGTCAATCATATTAAAAATAAAAAACTAGATGAGGTCGGCGTTTCGTATCCGACTACTCTCAGAAGAAAGGCCGAAACAAACTCAGAGGTCAGTCTCTTTTAAAGTCCAGACATAATCTTGTTTAGATCATTTGAGGACCATGTAGATTGGTGTCTGACATGGTCTTTCGACGAAAGAACCACATAGATTTGAGTGGACCTGTCCAGTCAGTGCACGTATTTGTCAGTTATCGTGCAGCTCAACTCAAAACTTAAGGAGCTCAGTAATTCGACCAACAATATCAAAGAAAGAACATTTGGTTAGGCAGCATACAGTACTCAAACTGCCAGACCAGCATTAAAACTAAGAGATTAAAAATAAAAAATAAACAATGCACATAGTCCTCACATTCATAATAATTAAAATAATATAATACTTTACAAACTAAATATTCATGTCATTGTTTATGTAAAATGGTATAAATAAAAAGAAAAAATATAAATAGTTGGCATAAAAATCAAATCACTAGGTAAGGTAGTCACTAGGTAACACGGTACCCCTTGGTAAGACTGGTTGTTAGTTTACATCATTCTTCAGCTGAAGAATATCAGGGAAATAGTTTATTCTGTGCCTTATAAGTTTCAAAGAAGTGAAATCATGTTGATTTAAATATCCAAGATAGTGGCCATGAGAAGTGCCAAATAATTATTTTAACTGTCAAAGCGGCAGTTACTGGAGTTAATGACGCAACAATTAATTAAAATGAAGAAATGCTTCCTGAATAGCAGTAAGTCAAGAATGTCGTTGTTTTACTTTGAGTAGAGTTGACGAAGCATAACTATGACTTCTTTTTTTTTTTGGTTGGAAATTATCAAATTAGTTCTCCCGCTCTGGGCGGAGCGGGAGGCCGTGTCAGACTTTTACTGACTAAAACTCACCCGTGTTCCTACAGTTGCCTGTGTGCCAGGGCCACGATATCCTTTTAAGACAAACTGGCAACCCTGGCAGGCATTGGCCCTAACCCACCCGGCGTGGTCCTTATCGAACGGCGAGCTACCCATCGCTCACCGTCCGCAAGCCCGCGCCTACGGTGGCCGGGAATCGGCCTGCGACTCCCGAGGCCTAGGGCTTCTCCTGCAGCGACTAGGGGCGTGAGGGCAAGAATTTTGCCTCTCCATTACGCGTTCCGCCCCCTCCTTCGCGAACATTACTGCTTCGTAGAAAGAGGTGACGGACTCCCATGCACTCTCGCTCTAAGCCGTGGACTTAGAGAATCAGGCCCGGACGCGAGAGATCACCGCTCCGCCACAGCCGGGCAGACCTCCACCATATGGTCCACCGTGTCCTCCACAGATCGAGATTTTGTCCCTCTAGTGGTACAGGAACAAAAGCCCTGATGTAAGGAGGGTTGGTATCAGAATACAAGGAAACTTCCAACTGTCTCAAACAATATATATATTTATAAAAATATAGCATAACCTAAATTAGGTAGGTGACAATAACGGTAACCTAAGGTATGCCAGCCAGCTTAGATTCCAGTTGATAAGAACTAGGGTCGTGGGGTTTGGTGATAAACCAGTACTGTTCCGTGTATAAGTTTAAATTAAATATTAAGAATAAATTTGAATTATAAGGTATAACCTTCCAGTTAATATGAGTGTTATTATTCTAAAATGGGTGCCAGGGACTTTGGGGGTCCCGGATCCCGGAGCCGACGAAGCGGTCCAATGAACTCCACACAGTGGTAACACCCGGGCATTTCCTTCCGCTTTATACTGAACAGGAACCTCCCGAAACAACCGTGTCCGGTGAGGACTTGCGTCAGGCGGAAGGTGACGACGCCGTTGCGCCTCTCTATCCACTCCTCAAAGAGGGGACTTATTGCCACAATTGCGGCGGGCCCAGTTCTGGGCGACAATCGCACTCTCCCATGTCGCCATGAGATCCCGCCGGAGCTCCGTCCGCTGTGCCGTGATTTCTCACGGGAGCGGGGTTATGCCTTCGGGTTTTGCCTCCTCGCGCCACTCCCATATATGCGCGAGGACGTGACTCCAGATCCCATGGCGGCGACTTTGACGTGCTGCGGCCATTTATACTTGCACTAACAAACTGACAACTAAAAACTCCTTCACACGGGATACTTTTCGACAATTAATCAGCACCACGTACGTCCGCACCGCACGATGGCCAAGGCGACCCGGACTTCTGGAGACAAAACCGTACGAGCGAACCGAATGCGTGCACAGCTACATAGAAATTCTACTGTGCCTTCAGGTACCCGATTCGCTTGCTTGAACGGTCGTCGGGTCGACCCGACGCACTGCCCGTACATCCTGGTCGAACGTTAGCTTTTTTAATCGTTCGGGCAGAATCGTGCGTGTGTGGTGCACGAGTATTTTCTATGGAATTGACGCCTTTGGGTGCCTTGATTCGATAACCGCATCGGGAACCCGACGCAAAAACCTGACGTGTGCGGCCGCCCTTTTAAAAATAAACGGTTTCCCAAAGATGAAAACCTCTTTAGGCAATCTTGTGTTGTTTGCATGTCATTATACTCGTATTATCTATCAGTCATATCAATGTCAAGTGCATTACTAAAGCAAGCTAGAAATAATATTGAAGCAATAATAGTGTTTCATGCTTAAATATGGCTAACTTATCGCATTAGTGACACCACAAAACATCGAATTATATATTTGAGGGAGGAAGGTGTCTCCGTAACAGATATTTCAAATGAACTGGGAATATCTGTAAGTATCGCTTTAGATGAGTTAACTATCGAATAATTCGCATCTCTTAGATTCTTTTTCTTTCTTTTATTTAGAGAAACACCGTATACCGTTGGCTAGAGAGATGGTGCATTGCAAAACCATGTTTCATTTGGTCGTCCACGTCAAACGAGTACAAATGAAGACAGAGATATAGTGCAGCGAGCTATTAGCAATCGTTTTATAAACTCCAGGAGTATGTCTGTGGAATTTGGTACTTCACAGAGCACAATAAGACGACGCCTGCGAGAACATGGATTACACCATCGTATTCCTGCTAAAAAGCCTATATTGACACCGAGGCTTAAAGCGCAGCGTTTACAATTCGCACGATATTATTTAAATTTCAATTTTGATAATGTGATCTTTGTAGATGAAAAAGTTTTTTGTTCGTCTGCCCAGGGACGCTTATCTCTATACCGAACATCGAAAACAAGGTATGATGAAAGAAATGTCCTCCCTAATAACCGCAGCGGCCGAAACACCTTAGGATTTTGGGGATGGATGACCCAAAGCGGACCAGGAGAGCTAGTCGAAGTGGGAGGAAGAATGAATGGTCCCCGATACAAAGACATCCTCGAAAACGTTTTGGTTCCAACAGCCCGGATTTTTTATCCCCATGAAAGGATTAGGTTTGTCCAAGATAACAGTTCCGTACACAACTCCAGAGTTGTTCAAAATTACTTGGATGGTAACATGGACCTGGAGTTAATTAAGATCGTCTCATAGTCCCCATCTAAATCCGATCGAAAATTTGTGGGGCAAAATGGTTCAGGTATGGGACAGTACTCGAGCACGAACCACCGCAAATTTAAGGACTCACGTCGAAGTTTGGGAGTCCATGAGAGGAGACAATTTTTTCTATAATGCGGTACAATCTATGCGAAGACGTCTTTCTGACGTAATTCTAGCAGACGGTGGATATACTCGATTTTAGTTAAAAAAATAAAGATAATTAGAGCAAAAATGTTTTTGTTTATTTTTACATCCGATGAGAGTTTTTAGTGCTCTGTACGATCGAAATTGCTCATTTTAATCAATAGGTACAAAAGTTAAATTCAATACGAAATAATTTCGTATTATTATAAGTGACATGAACATGATATTGAATCATAGATAAGCACTCTTGCTCTATAAGATATATAGGTACACATACTCATTATCAATGAGGTTTACATCTAATTCCAGTCAGCTATTTATTGCTTAAAATATAAGCACATATAAGTATCGTAAACGGCTATGCACGAAATTATTTACAAAACAAAAGACATGTCTATGACGTCATGCTTAAAATGAAAAGGACAGCAGAAGTTTCTATCACTTTCATTTTGTGAAATGCTGACGTGAGAAATAATATTTAAAATTTAAAGCAGTAAGGTTTATTTTTCTAATGTGTTCCATATTTTTGAACACTTGTAATGCTTGGATACCATTGGCGAGATGACTGTAACCATATTTATGGCGGTTTGACTGAACCGATCTTTAAGACATTTTAAACGTCTCGACCTTTTGAGCGACTATATTGTTGACAGCAATATGAAAACTTTGTTTGTACCGATATGATTGACTTTTTGGTTGCGTCTATTTATTTGGATACCCTGAGTGTCACTAACTATTTGACGCTGACTGTACGAGGGCTGCACTAAAAGTATCGGGAATGGAATATTTCCACTGTTCCTGTCATATTAAAATCTTTTTAATTGAAAACTCCTTGGTTTTAAAAATCGAATACCATTTTTTTTTTTTTAAAAAGATTCTCGGTCTTGTCACAAGGTTTTGTCAAACTTGATTAGTCGTTGAGAAAATGGAATTGACTCGAGAAAATTCAAGAGCGATGATTTATTATGACTTTCGAACTGGTTTAACACAAAAACAGTGTGTTGACCGGATGATTTCTGCATTTGGTGATGAAGCCCCATCCAAAACCACAATTTATCGCTGGTTTGCTGAATTTCAACGTGGACGTGTCAAGCTCAGTGATGATCCCCGTCAAGGTCGTCCAAAAACTGCAGTCACCCAAGAAAACGTTGATGCTGTGCGTAAGCTGATTGAGGAAGATCGACATGTGACATACCGCGAAATTCAGGCAACTTTAGACATTGGCATGAGTCAAATACAAATAATCTTGCATGAACAATTAGGTGTAAAAAAGTTGTTTTCCCGATGGATACCGCATTCGCTCTGTGAAGAGCAAAAAGCGGCTCGCGTTACTTGGTGCGTCAGAACTCTCGAAAGATTCCACGCAGGGTCCTCAAATGCTGTATACAACATTGTATCAGGTGACGAATCCTGGATATACGCGTACGAACCCGAAACAAAAAACCAGTCACGAGTTTGGGTGTTCGAAAATGAGTTAAAGCCAACAAAAATTGTTCGTTCACGGAGTGTTGCAAAAAAAATGGTGGCCACGTTTGTCTCCAAAACCGGCCATGTTACGACTATTCCTCTTGAGGGACAAAGAACGGTTAATGCAGAATGGTATGCTAGCATTTGTTTGCCACAGGTCGTTTCTGAACTCCGTAAAGAGAACTGCAACCGCCGCATCATCCTCCATCACGACAATGCGAGTTCTCACACCGCGCACAGAACAAAAGAGTTTTTAGAGCAAGAAAACATAGAATTATTAGACCATCCGCCGTACAGCCCCGACCTAAGCTAATGATTTCTATATTTTCCGTAAAATAAAGAATAAATTGCGTGGACAGAGATTTTCATCACCTGAAGAAGCTGTGGACGCCTACAAAACGGCCATTTTGGAGACCCCAACTTCCGAATGGAATGGTTGCTTCAATGATTGGTTCCATCGTATGGAAAAATGTGTCAAATTTCGCGGAGAATACTTCGAAAAGCAATAAATACATTTTTAAATAGTAATGTTGTGTCACTTCCTTGATTCCCGAAATTTTCAGTGCCGCCCTCGTAGCAAGCGCGTATTGAAAATATACAAAAAAAGTTTATTCGTTTTCTGTTTTCGGCTGCGTATAAATCTTTGCAAGTAAATAAATCTTCGTCGACTAGCGAATTGCACTTTTCTTTCAAAAATTATATCTAACGAGATTGACTGTTCTGATCTTCTGCACAAACTACGTTTCAATGTCCCTCAGAGATCAGTTAGATTTAATCCGCCTATCTCCATTCCATTTTCCTCTTACAGGAAACCCTAACTACAGGCAAAACTCATACATAGTGCAAGCGAGTAAGGACTTTAATATTCTTTGTAATGAGTTCTCATTTGACCCAATTACCACCAAAACCTATTCAGCACGCACTCGGCTGAACGCCGTCTTTGTTAAAAGTGCTTAGTTTATGAAGTTTATTGAACCTTATATTATATTTTTTTATATAATGCTTGTTGGTTATCCTAAGATGTCTACAACTTTTTCTGTTTTTACCTGTGAGAACCTGTAATTGGCTGTGTTACATATACAATTGTTATCCATCTGTTATAGCTGTTAGTTCTCCAATAAATATATAAATTACCATTCGCAGTTCCACTCCATGATGGGTATGGCCCTCGACGAACTTACCGAGCAGTCAGTCCTGACCATCCACTTCCGCTTCACCAGCGAGCTCATACTCCAGGTCAACGGCAAGTTGATCGGCTGCATTGCCACTGTGCCGCGTCGGTTCAGCCATGTTTTCCCGACCATCGATTTGTACGGCAGAATTTGTCAGGTATGTACAGCCAGCCCATATGTTGGAAAGAGTCCACACACTGTGTCTTCTGAAGGCCTAAAACACGCCACTGATGCCGCGATTGGGTGGCCACCTACTGGGCTCAACACATTTAACATTATAATATATAATGTACATTTATTTACCATCGACTCGAAAAGAGGAAGCCTGGGATGTTAAGTGGCAAATTGACACCCTACGTCAATTCGGTTTGTTATAGCCCTTTTAACAAAACTGTTAAAGAATGACGGGTGTGATTAGAATTTACGGACAATTTAAGTTGGTAGTAATTTCACTGACTTTACTTAACTAATTGGCTTATGACAATGTGTCAACTATGAAATACGCTGGTTTATTTTAAAAAAAATTGTATTTGAATGACATTGTCAATCCCTTGCGAGCTGCAAAGAAACGGAAATGACATAAAAAAATAATATTAGGTTCGATTCTTAGTTATACTAAACCAGCTTTTGTTTACAAAACCTATAATCTACACTTTACCATAATTGTATTTATTGTTAATTGTATTTTTTGAGCAATGTATGTTGTTTGAGAACGAATACATAATCTCTAACTCTATTTGTTGGTGACACTGCAATCTTATCTCAAAAACCCATTTCTTTTACGATTTTTATGACTTAACTTTTGTTCTACACAAAACTACTCACGGACTGGTTCTCGTTATTTTCAGATTTCGGTATTGCTGCACCCTTACGTCATTGCGAGTGGTGCGTCATTAGATCTGCCGGTGATCACTGAGAACCGCGACGAGGCGCTTGATGACGAATCTGACGAGGAAGCTGAAGATGAATCTTTTGATCCAGAATCGCTGATAAAGAAGAAAAAGAAAGCTTTCAGTCAAGATAATCTCATGAACACCCATTGGGAGCCTCTACCTATGCCGGCTGGCCCCAGCCCTGGACTCAGCTTCATGCCCTACTGTGTGCCGACTCCTCTTCCATTCCGTACTCCGACACCAATTCCACTGCCAGTGATGCAACCTTTTGGAGGGCCTGTATCAAACCCTGTTAAGAAGAAGTTGAAAAAATTTAAAGTCAAGGGTAAGGGCAGAAGTCAAGACATTCCAGCTGAGGCCCCGATGGCACAGAGTCTCAATTTGCCACAGCGAGACAGTCCGCCTGCCGATAACAATGAGGTAGTGAACCGTTGTATTCAGAAGAGCCACTCGACGCACAACTTCAGCCTCGCGAGTGACGAGCAGGAGGGCGCGAGCGGCTTGCGGCATACGTACAGCGTCGGCTCGCGGGTGGGCGACGACACGCACGAGCACTTCTGTGACACCAACATCCGCCACAATGACCGCTACCCGGAGGCAAACGATGTCGACAATCTGGACAACGAGATCATGGACGCGCTCACCATGGAGACTGGGAACTTGCCCGATCTCACTGAAGAACAGTCTTCGTCCATTGATGAGTCAACGCGTCGTGATGATTTTTGGTCTGAGTCGCTGTCTGTGGAGTATTTGCACTATCTGAATCGCATTCTGTGCTTGGACCAGGAGGGTGGTGAGGGTCATAGTTTGGAGTCTGAGTGGGAGGCGTCTGGGGAGGGGTGTGAACACCTGCACCTTGTACTGAAGTACTGGAATTACTTGGTGCTGCCGTACCCGGAGCTTCGCCAGGCTGTGTCGTGGGGACAGGTGCGATGCTACTGCGCCAACTGCCAGCCTGACGCTCCATCGGCATTCGCTGGTTAGTTCATAAATTATGATTTACGTGAATGAAGATGTTATTGGTATTTTTCTTTGGTGGATCGAGCTAAATTGCATTCAAGTGGGGAGTCATACGTCCAGCAGAAGCCTGTTATTAGCATAATATGATGATAATGTTATGTTTATGTGAGTAGGGCTTCTCTGGAGAAATTAGTTGTTGAAGAAAACTTATGTGTGTGAGCTATGGAATGATTAGATAAAGGTAATAGAAATAAATATTAAAATATGTGGCTTTCATTACAATAAAAAATAAAGCAGTGATTTTTCAATTTGATAGTCAAGTAACAGTCGCGTTGATAGCATCACTGAAGATTGTATTGATATTTGTTCAGTTGTAAAATCCGGTCGCGAAGCAGAATGAATTTCGTACAATGAACCCTCATTTACCTATGTCATTTAAAGGTCTCGCATTTTAAGGTCCTTCTAATGTGCGAGTGCGACGGCAATACAATTGCCCGCGAGCGATAGAGATAAGTAATGAGGGGTCATTATACGAAATTCTTTTAACTTCGCGATCGGACGTTAGTAAACATCAGTTTATGATTTCAGGGTGGGTGCGCATCGAGCGCATCGATGGCGTGGGCGCCGCTGTGCGCGGGTTCTGGCACGTCGTGCGCTCGACGCTGGGCGCGGCGCAGGTAGCAGGCGGGGAGCGCGGCCCTCTGCGACGCCCGCGCGCTCTAGTCGCAGCTCCCTGCGCGGCGCCACCTTTCGCTGACATGTATGTATACCATGACACAACACACACACACTTAAATGATTTAAACTTGACACAATTTAAACTGGTCATAAGATTAGGGTTCATTCTATTGATGAATCCTAGGACAAAGAAAAAAAAATGGAAAATGCTACTATACTATTGACGAATTCCTTCTTGACAAAATGTAATAAACTAAATGATAATTATGTATTTATGCTTGAAAATTCAAAAACTTGACTTATTAATTGTGTTTTTAATATTTATTATAATAACTACTTAATTTTATTCTAAATGTTTATTATAAAAATGTATTGTATTCTAAATATTGAAATGTTTTTAATTTATATGTAATAGCGATTTTAAATTCTTATTTTGTTAAATAGTGTATAATGGGTAGTTTTGTGAGTTACCATAACTTAACTATAAGACCTACTGTATCACCAAAAATCACACTAATAAATACTTTGACTTTGACCGTACCGAGTATGCGCTTCGGTAGCATACGTGATTCCGAAGTAGCACAAACGTCACAAAGTAACGACCCACAGAGGCATTGTTGTGTTGTGGTCCATTCATTCCAGTAACGGTATGGGAGATCCATGACGCAATGATCACTGTGAGAAGGCTGCTAATGGATAGATTAAAGTAAACCAAGCTTACTGGAGTCCGATTGAAGAGATCTGTGTCCAGGAGCCATGACGTATTTTCATTGGGACGATAATAAGCAAAAAAGTCACCTATCAAGGCACGATAGTGCCAAGCAAACCTTAAATAACCTAGCAATTGAATCTATTACATAAATAAATCCTATACAATTGGGAATATGCACTTTTTTTTCACTGGTTCGATAAAAAACAGTAATGTAAACCCAAGAACAGTATTAAAAGTTAAATACAACTACAGCCTGTTGCACCACCCTATTTCTTCCCGTGGGTGTCGTAAAAGGCGACTAAAGCTAAGCGTCCACCGCGTCGGAATCGGAGCGTATGCAGTGTACGCGGCGTCGGCATTTAAAAACCTCTGGTGCAGTTATGCTGATCCAGTGAACGCAGTACCATAAGAATCGATACAAAGCAACAAATCCGTCCGCTCCGTACGCGCCGACTTTGACGCGGTGGACGCTTAGCTTAAGGGACTTACTAGAGAATGGGCTAAGGAATGGGGAATGGGGAGAGTGGCGTTCTCTATGCATTTTAACACCATACTGCGATCGCCTCGCTTGGGGGAGGCCTATGTCCAGCCGTGGACGTCTTTCGGCTGAATGATGATGATGATGACGGCTAGATGCTTAAAAAAATATGAAACTCCCATCAATTTTCGACTACAGTTCAAACTTCCGTTTTTTGTCGCGGTCATGATGTAACGTCATTTATTGTCTGTTACTTATCTGTTTTTTAAGGTTTTCTGACCCAAAAATAATAAATAAAAAAAAGTTGTGCTTTATTCAAGCAGAAATCGCAACTACTTACTCACGTTAGTGAGGTTTTAAGCAGTTTGCAAAGAACACAGTTTTTTACGTCACTTCCGGCATTATCGAAGGCGACGTGTTTTGAATTTGGGTTCCGTTCCACGAAAAAAACGCAACATCAGATAATGAATTGTAAAATAAGTCATGCATTAAAAAATAAATAGGAATTTGTTTCTTGACTCCTATACAATCTAAATTATAATTAATAAGTTATGAATTACGTGCATATTCCCTATTCCTAATGTTAAGGTATCCTTTAAATAAAGTTATTCCACTGACTTCTGTGTGGATATTTCCAGATGGTTCGATGAGGAAGGAAAGCCGCATCACACCGTGCTGGCTATTGAGATCGATGTTGAGTAAGTACACGGCCGCCATTTTGAGGCTATTTTTATTGCTTATGAACCTAAAACTTCAAATTCAAAATATTTTCTGATTCATAGGTATCTATTAACACTGTAAGTAATTAGAAAACATATTAAGGGGGATGCGCTGAGGTAACCCGCAAAATTCAAATTTTATTACGTTTTTTGCAATTTGTAGGTCAGTAAGAGGTTGTATGTTGGTCTAATTATGATTCGCGGCCGTAACGAATATGGCTTTACAGAATTATAATCATTAGAATCGGCAATACAACTAAGTCTCTTCGAAAAATCCTATTGAATGACTATTTCTGAAATAATCATTCAGTAGGATTTTATGAACTTAGAGAGTTGGAATGCTGATTTTAATGATTATAATTCATGTCCATTTCAACCGCGCGGCCAACTCATAAAATTGGATGAAATTTTGCCAGGAATTAGTGGTAATTTGTTACTATTCACACCTATTTTCCTAAATTTGTTGCAAAAAAAACCAAGACGCTATGACCAATAATAGTTGGCCGCTAGAACCGCCACTTGTCGTAGTCATCGCCTGTGATTACACAGAAACTTAATAATGCAGATGGGCGAATGATACATCAAAAGAAAGGTCTTAATTTGTTGTATTTGTGGCAAAAATAAAAAGCATCAAAACGTAAATATACAAAAAGTTATGCTATATTTAGTTTCCAGGTTATGGGTAGGCACCATAAATATCAAATTAATAGAGGCTTAGGTGTATGGACAATTAGTTGCTAATTTGTTGCAACGAATAAACAAGAAAAATACTAAAAAAATAGGTTCAATAATTTGTTACAGTGAATTTTAGTTGGCCGCTCGGACGGCAATATGCCTAAAATACAATGGCGTTTATTTCGTTATTAAAAATAGGTTCAAGCTTAGTTAAAGTACTGATCGACAGGTAACGTAGCCTAGTTTGGATAAATGTGGCGAAAGTAACGGTGAAATTCATATTTTAGGAGATATCCACTAAAATATAGAAGTATGAAACTGTAAGAGAGTAGGGTGACCATGAATTTTCACAATGACGTGAGACTGAATCGTGATTATTATAATGTTCGATAGTCATATCTTAATTTTTTATGGCATACTTTATAAAATCTATTAAAATTTCTTTGTTTATAAACAACACAAAGGCAAAAAAATCAAGTAATAAAAGTAAATTAATTGACACGAACATAAGACACAGAATGTAAACATATTTTCTTACAGGTACTTATTTCAATTTTAAAAAAATTGTCGTCGTAACAGAAATATGTATTATTATTTAAAAAATGACATTTATAGTGGCCTATTTTTGTGCCTGGTATAAATTCTATAGCACCAACTAAGAAATAATATTTATCTTTAATGTTTATAGTAATCGGCAGTTCAGTGAGTAAAACTGAGTCTGCAGCTCCGTTTAAATCAAATGTTATGATCTTGCCTAACTTAAGTTCACCTTTTAAAAGTGTGTCACATTTTTGACACATCGTGTTAATTGTTTCGTCAAAACAAATTGCTTCTTCTAAGCTTGTTATTCCAAAAAACTTCAAAACATCCAGGTTAATTAAAATAAATATATGGTCTCTTTTCAGTTGTATGTAATTACAATTTGTACAGGTTTTCCAGTATTGAGCACTTGTAAAATATTTTATAAATATTTTTTCAAATATATAAGCCACATTGCAGCTGCAGTCATTATTTTGGAAAAAAGTTTTTGATATTTCTGATCTACAGTTGTAAATTTGCTCTTTAACATGTGCTCCGTTCAAAAGCATAAAAATGTAATTAATGACGCAATCTCCTTTTAGTTTACTCATAAAGCTTTTGAAAGATGAACTTCTAATACAGGCTTGACCTATCAAATAAAATGCCGAATCGAAGGCACATGTATTGAAATAACCTGAAGTTACATTCCCGTTTCTTATAAATACTATTTCATCATTTTTTTTGAGGTGATTTTGTGTATTCAATTCTCCTCGCCAATTCTCCAAATATGATGGTCTATCACTAAATATTGAATCACTGGTACAGATATTCTATTTCACGAAGTCCGTTCGGCTTTGATTGTAGTAGTGACGTATCCCGACAAGCGCGCTTGTGTGTGTAAAAGTAGGTAACGTTAGCAAAAAAATCTGATATATATTCAAGTCGAGATTTAATAATCTAAATAAAATTTTGGTTTTAAAAGTATATACATTATGTAAATAAATTAGATTAGGTTGCAATACATACAAAAATATTAAGAATATGTAGGCATTTAATTAAGCATTGGTGTTACAGAATGGAAACGAAACAAGTAGGACTATTCAGTATTTTCAATCACTATCAGATAAATTTTCGATTTCCGATTCCGTTTTGCTGTCGTCAGAATCATCTTGTACATTGATTATAAATTCAAAATCGAGATCAAAATATTTCAAGTAGTCTTTTTAAATTTTTTCAACATGAGCACAAGTTTTTTGCCACGTTTCACTGCTAACTTGGCCCAAACTTTCATTGATCAGTCTTTCCGTATTCGTCATGTTTTGCTCGATATTTTTAGATGCGACATAATTTTTAACGATCCCCCAAATATTTTCAATCGCATTTAATTCTGGGTGATAAGGGGGAAGGCGTAAGACATCAAAACCCTTGCTTTTTATAAAATCGTCAATCTTGTAGATTACGTGTTGGGCTTTGTACTTCTTTATTGTATCGTACAATTCCAATTTAAGAAGAGATTCATCAAATGCTATACCCTTATCCCTGAGCCATTGCTGCATATCGGCTTTCTTTGTAGATTGCGTCGGTAGTCGTTCAGCCCGTGTGTTGTGATAAGATGCATTGTCTAAGACAATGACAGAGCGCGGAAGTAAATTGGGTAGCAACTTTTCATTTAGCCATTTTACATAGTTATCATAGCTCATATTTGAATGATAATCACCAGCTGTTGAGTTGGCCTTATAAACCAAGGAAGCTTTTTCAATAAAACCATCCTTGGTTCCCGCGTGCACTAAAATTAAGCGAGTGCCTGTGCTAATTTTTTTTTAAAACGGAGTTCTTTCCTTTTTTTTTCCCAGGTGTTTTTTCGCACGTGTGTCGAAAGGACGTAGCTCTCATCGGTGTAGACAATGGGCCGACTTTGAGAGCGGTACTCTGTTATTTTTTTTTAATATTTTAAACGCCACATTTGTATATCATGACGCTCCGTCAAGACTTTACGGTTGTTCTCTGTTTTGCGCCACTTGTAACCTAATTTCAACAGTAACTTGCGAACAGTTTCTAAACAACCTTCGAATCCGATTTTTTCATTCAATGCTGTTCTTAACTTAGCTAATGTTGGAATTTCTTTATGGACAATATGGAAATCTTGTACAGTACTGCGAACCACATCGGCTGTAAAATTATCTATATCCACTTTATTATCTCGCTTTCTCCTTTTCTTCATAGGTGAAGTGAATTTTGATGAAGTGGATGGGAATTCCTCTTCTTTTTTTAATATTCTTTGAACTGTTTTTTGGCTCACACCCGTAGCTTCAGCTGTACGGCGTGTAATGTCTCGTAAATGAGACAAATCACAGTTGAGTTCCATTAATGATTTTGTAAATTCATATTCTTCTCGCAGAAAATGATAAACACTAGCTATCATGTTTCGACCCTAAAACAAAATGTAATCAAAATAATTAAGTAATATAAACATTTTATAACACAAAAAAACATTCATTTTATAAATACTTCTATTGCTATATTAAGTATCTTTGTATAACATTTTAATTGAAAACGTATAAATAAATATTACCTCACTATGGACAACTCTTCTTCGTTTTGTTGCCATGCTGACCTTACTCCGTGAAACAATTTGGCGCGAACTAAAAACCACTACTGATCCGGACCGTGTCCCGATCGACACTGAGCGCTCTCGAGGTTACGCACACAAAAACAATGTGCATGTGCACGCTTGACAACATTCATAGCCAAACGGACTTCGTGACATAGAACATCTGTAAAATATAAATCTTTTAGTTTTTGTTGGATTTGTTCTTTAGGATTTACCTTTTTTTTTCTACAAATATGTTTAGTCCGGTGTTGTTTACATTTTATTAAAGTAGTAGAACCTAAGTTTTTTAATTGATTTAATGCTAAGTGCAATTCTCCTTCGATATACTCGTAATGATGCTGCAAATATTTGTCAATTCGTTGTCTCGCTATTTTTGTTTTAAAAACTAAATGTTTTAAAGTTCTAAAATAGCTTTCTACACATGAAGACGATGGGCTTAAGGTTTCCGATTTGAAATAAGGGCACATAACGTTGCTCCACAAAGGAAGTTTTATAAATAATCTTTTTAAAGTAGGGATAAAAAGTGGCAAATAATATGGACTACTTTTACCAACATAGGAATTTGCAGCGTTGCTTTTTTTTTCGTTTTCTACCAACAGATCGTACCATGCAACAATGTCCCGAACGTCGGCATCGTCGAAAACAATTTGGTCATATTCAAATTCTTTATTTTGATCAACGTTTTTTAAAATCACCGCACTTATGAGTTTTTAATAAATTGTCAAGGTTTTGCTTGCTCTCCCTCAAACCTGAATCATCGTTTTCATAATCATTTTGACATAAGCATAGTTTTATCACTTTAGTAATGATTTCCTTTACAAGTGCTAAGTCTTGACATTCTTTAATGTAGCGAATACAATGAATATAATACATTTTAATTTTTGTGTCAACATTTTCGAAGCAAGTAAAATTATACAGAGTCTTTATAAAATGACTAGTATCTAATCTAATAAATGTTTTTGGTAGTTCTTCTTTATTTCCATTCAAAACACTGAAACATCGAAGTAAATAGTCTTTCACACATGTAAAATCAGTGAATGTTCTAACATTTGCTGCTACTAACGCAGACGAATCGTCTGTTATAACTTCGTCAGGATGACAACGTACATTTTTCAACCACTGCAATAACCATGTAGAAACAGCCGCAGTGTCATGTGAGTCGGTTATCATCTGACATAAAGGTACCGACACATCAAATTGATTTATTAATATTATTACGTATAAGAAAAGTCTCTTACTCAATTCACAACCATTTGGTAACTTAAGAGGTTGAAACATTGAACCTGTAGCATCCAAAGTGATAGTTAATCTTTGAGAATAAGATTGATATTCACGGCAGTATTGTTGATATTGTTGTTCATCAGTCCAGTAATAAATGTGAATTCGAGGGAAAATGTGTATATCACGTAAAAAAATTGGTTTGGTCACAGCCATCGTAAGAATGCTCAGAATTACGTCATTGTGTAACCACATTCTTTTTCGTTCTTCGTACTTAATTTTTCGCAATGCATTGAGTGTTGGAATTACTGGTGCAGTATTTGTAATTCCATGTTTAGACATCTTTGCTGCTAGTTGTTTATGAACCAAAGAAGCTGAGTCGTGTTTGAGCTTTTTAGCTAATTTTCGTCTGACCAATGCATTAATTCTATATTTTTATCTCGGATCGTGTTTTTTATTTTTTTTTCCAACTGATTTGGCACTGTCCTTCAATAATATTATCTGTTATTTTTTGACACGCTATTATTGTAAGAGCGCTACATTGACTGCATTGACCTTTTATTAAAATATGATGCTCAGACTCCACTTTGTAACTTCTGAAATTCCATGTGCATGGTAATCTAGCAATGAGCCAAATCTTTTCTCTTAAAATGTCCACCCATTTGTACTTAGGCAGTATTTTATATTTTTTAAATGGAGCACATGTTCTCAAGTCATTTCTTTTATACAAGACATTTAATGGTTGCAGTTTTTTCCAGTCATATATATCTAATTCAAACTTGAAGTTTTTCGTGTGTAACACTGATTGGACTCGACATGAGAATGTGATATTTCAGAGTAGGTTCTCGGGCTATTGCTTGAGGATGGTGATGACGATGACGAGGACTGGCATACACTTTGCTGCTTACATTCAGTGTTAAAAACTCCCTGAAATTTCGTTTCAGTGACATGTAAAGAGCTGCAGGTGTCATAAGATTTTCCAAATCACTTGCAATTGTATTAAATATAGGGTCTCTTTTAACATCCAGTAGTTTGTCAGCGTATTTCATAAAAACTTCTCTCTGTTTTGATTTCTCAATAATAGATTTTCGTCCAGCTTTACCCATTTTTGCTGCAATAAAAACAATTGATGATACGAATACAAAGGTCAAACATCCGTTGACTGCATCACACTCAAAATATTCATACTACAAATTAATGCTATGTAAGTACTTATTAGCGATGGGCAAGAAACGCCGACTTTACTCTCTGTCACTCAAAGGTTTTCTGGAACTCTGGAAGATATTGCACCACCTTTTGGGCCGGTAAATGTTATAAACGGACAATGGTCATACATATATTAGCCACATACTAAGTCATTTTTTTTTACTATAAAACATAAAATAATCTGGCAGTATTTTGCATTCCACAGTATATTATGTAATATTATTTTTTTGTTTTTATTATTACATGGGACTTAAACAAAACTGGCGAAATATGGGTGTACTGTAGGTACGCCTCTGCCTAACCCTTCGGGGATTACAGGCGTGATGTTATGTATGTGTGTGTGTATTATTTACAAAACAATCAAAATAATTTACTTACCGGATTTTTTGCAGACGTAAATGAATATTTTATACTTTTGTCGCGCTAAAAGTACTTTTCAATCATCAAATTTGGCGCGCATTGAATACAACACAATAATGTCAAAACTATCTGTCTTCAAAAAAAGAAAAAAGTATCTCTATGGATGAAAAAAAAATCTGAACGCATCCCGCGTTCAGATTTTTTTTTCATCCATAGACTAGTTAGGTGAAAGTGGCATGTATTTTACCATTGTTTGATTGAGTTTGGAAACAAAAGAGATCCTTTTTTTACAAGCTTTTATTAAGTTTCATGTTTGTTTGTTTGTTTGTCTGTAATCAAATCTTGCAAGTTAAATTTAATCCCTTTCCCGGTTACCGATTGAGCTGAAATTTTGCATGTATGTGTAAATCAAACAGAACCTCGATCTTTATGCCTCGCGACATTTACGCGACTAATGCTGGTTTCCTCACAAACCGCACACACACACACACACATCTATACAAACTTTCACACAACTGCCGACTCATCCCCATCAAAACTTGGCTTGTAAATATATTTCTAATTGATTTCAACTTACCCATTCTTTTTTATTTCATAGCTAGTTTTAAATCCATAGTTAGGTTAAGATTTTCTTGTCGCTACACGACATTTCGACATACAAAATGATTATGACATGGAGCTGATCTGATGATGGAGCTGGAAGATGGCCATAGGAACTCAGTAATTAAACGACACAACCCCAACGAGTCTGGGCTCATATGATTTGTCTTGACGCGTACTTTGGTGCTAGATGGTAACCAGGGTCTGATGATGGAGCTGGAAGATGGCCATAGGAACTCGGTAAGCAAACGACACAACCCCATCGAGTTTGGGCTCGCATGATTTGTCTTGACGAGTACTTTGGTGCTAGATGGTAACCAGGGTCTGATGATGGAGCTGGAAGATGGCCATAGGAACTCTGTAATTAAACGATACAACCCCATCGAGTTTGGGCTCGTATGATTCGTCTTGACGAGTACTTTGGTGCTAGATTGTAACCAGGGTCTGATGATGGAGCTGGACGATGGCCATAGGAACTCGCGTCGAGTTTAATTCGTCTTGATGGGTGGACCGTTTTTGATGGGTGGTGACGGTGGTGGTTTGGTGGACGTTAATGTGCGACCCCATCTTTGGGAAAATAAGTTCATTCGTTCATTAACGGAAAAACTTTGCTACGTGCTACGAACTACGACCGTACTCAATCTCGCATTAAAAATACTAAAAAGTTAAAAATAAAACTAAATAAAAAAAAGAAAGCGTGTTAAATTTTGATGGAACATTAAAGAAAATTTAGCATATTACACTTTCATTATTTTTCTTTTACAGTCACAATGTAACACGCTTTTGTTTGGTAAGTACCTACCCATATAATGGTATTTTTCTTATCAGGTTTAAATTATTTTTTACTTTTGAGTTCTTTTTATTAACAAGTAATAAAAGCTTGTTTTTAAAATGTTTTTTTTCTTTTAATTTTTTACCTATTATATTTTAAAAACATGCCTTCGTACTTATGTAATCATGGTCACCCTACTCTCTTACAGTTTCATACTTCTATATTTTAGTGGATATCTCCTAAAATATGAATTTCACCGTTACTTTCGCCACATTTATCCAAACTAGGCTACGTTACCTGTCGATCAGTACTTTAACTAAGCTTGAACCTATTTTTAATAACGAAATAAACGCCATTGTATTTAAGGCATATTGCCGTCCTAGCGGCCAACTAAAATTCACTGTAACAAATTATTGAACTTATTTTTTTAGTATTTTTCTTGTTTATTCGTTGCAACAAATTAGCAACTAATTGTCCATACACCTAAGCCTCTATTAATTTGATATTTATGGTGCCTACCCATAACCTGGAAACTAAATATAGCATAACTTTTTGTATATTTACGTTTTGATGCTTTTTATTTTTGCAACAAATACAACAAATTAAGACCTTTCTTTTGGTGTATCATTCGCCCATCTGCATTATTAAGTTTCTGTGTAATCACAGGCGATGACTACGGCAAGTGGCGGTTCTAGCGGCCAACTATTTTTGGTCATAGCGTCTTGGTTTTTTTGCAACAAATTCAGCAAAAGAGGTGTGAATAGTAACAAATTACCACTAATTCCTGGCAAAATTTCATCCAATTTTATGAGTTGGCCGCGCGGTTGAAATGGACATTATAATTCTGTAAAGCCATATTTGTTATGGCCGCGAATCATATTTAGATCAGTATACAACCTGTTACTGACCTGCAAACTGCAAAAAACGTAAGAAAATATGAATTTCGCGGGCTACCTCAGCGTATCCCCCTTAAAAGCCAATTATTTTTAATTGAGTTACCATGGAGTTTCTTGTAGAACTTCTCCATAGGAAACTACCAATTGGATCCGTGCACCTAGCTTCTGACGTTTCATAAGTGATCATGTAAGTTTATGTTGACCCACCCATACGGGTGGACAGTGTATTTATTAATTAATTATATCCCTTAAAACTATCATTACAAGTTTCATGTCCTAATGCGGTAGTGCTGTCTCTTATAATTATGTATAATGTATATAATTATTAAAATGATATGGAACTTTGCCTCTATAACGTAATTATGGTAAAAACACTCTCTCTCCTTTAACATATTTTTTTTTTGTTCTTTGTACTTGTTTCATGATTATTATCGAATATATATAAATATAATCAGCCTATAATGTTCCCACTGCTGGGACACAGGTCTCCTCTCTTCGAGATGGAGTGGGCACTACCATGCGAGCCCAGTGCGTGTTGGTAGATGTCACATATCTTCGCGCGATTTTTGTGATGCTACATAGCTTATGGCATCTGACAACAAAGAAATTTCAGATGCTTTATACTACGGAGTAATTTTTTAAAATAGCGTCACATAATTAAATCATGAGGCGTGAGACCAGGACTACGAAGTGGTCACGGTGTAGGACCATAATTATGTTTGTATCCACTGCCTTGCGAATTTCCGGTTCAAATTAGAACGGGTATGGCGGCAAATACGCAGATTTTTAGAAATTAAAAGCAACCAAGCAACAAATTATCTAGATTCAGTTTTTAATGCAAATTATACGATGACGCGTATTCGTTCGAAATTCGAAGTTTATTTTTTGTGTTTATGTTTGGCCAGTCTTCCTTCAAGGTAGCGGTCTATCTATCCATCATAAAAAACTAAATTGGGAGTCTCATTTCCTACGAAATGTATGGGAAAAGTTTTTTTGCGATTTATGACTTCTAGTTGGTACCTCAGTTGGTCCAATAAGGGTTTTTGATCCTTATATGAAACAGGATCGACTGGCATTTTTTTTGTTGTTGTGAATATTGCCCATTTTCCTGCTGGCTGTATTTTTTTTTTCAAAATCTGTGAATGCAGATCAAAATCTCTCAAGACCGTTTTTCTGTAGCTACAACGGTTAAGGTAGCTGCCCTTACTGCCCCATCTCAAAAATCCACCCTGTATATGTAAATGGTACACCACAGACAACCTGCAGTCCTGCCAGGGTTGCGAGTTTCTCCGAAAGGGATATCGTGGCCCTGGCACACAGGCAACGGAAGGAACACGGGTGGGTTTTACTCAGTAAAAGTCTGACACGCCCTCCCGCTCCGCGCAGAGCGGGAGATGTTATTTGACAATTTTCCACCCAAAAAAAAAAGACAGCCTGCAGTATTATCTGTCCTTCTCCCTTAATCCATCCAAAGGTTGTCTTTAAAAGATCGCTTTTAGCTATAAGACCGCTCATTGTGTCACCCTATGTAAAATTTCTACATTTATCTGTAATTTTTATGGTGATGCAAACACCGATGCGGAACGAAATCCTGCCAGTGTTGCCAACAATAATTTTGAGATTCCGCCGATTGATGTTGTTGTGATTTTCCGTCAAAAATCCGTAAAAGAATTATTTCACCGTAAATAAACGCTGTTAATTTGTTTCAATGATAATATTATACACAAGTTAATGAAAACTTCTAAGTTTTGATTACGCACTGGTTGTTCAACGCGTTATATTTGTCTAGCCTTAAGAAGTAACTTTCAAGTGGCCTTTGTAAGACTGGTTGTCAGACTTTCGGGCTTTTGACGACCCGTAAAGACTGTTAAAGATCCACAAATCACAGCCGGGACCAACGATTTAACGTGCTTTCTAAGGCACGGAGGGTCTGGTATTCGGCTGCATCCAATATCAAATTTAATTCAATAGTGCTGGGAATACATTCATCATCATCTTTTCATCCGAAAGACGTCCACTGCTGGGCATAGGCCTCCCCCAAGCACCGCCACTTCGACCGGTTCTGTGCTTCCCGCATCCAGCGGATACCAGCATTCTTCACAAGGTCATCGGTCCACCTAGTAGGAGGCCTTCCAACGCTACGTCTTCCGGTACACGGTCGCCACTCCAGAATTTTCGGCCCCATCGGCCATCAGTTCTGCGAGCACTGTGCCCTGCCCACTGCCACTTAAGATTGGCAATTCTTCGGGCTATGTCGGTTACCTTAATACAATACAGAATACAGTACGTCAATAGTAATCATAGTAATACTTAGAAATACAGTAATAGTTAGAAATACCTACAATTATACGCATAATTGATGCGATTCCGAACTATTTGTGAGAAATATTCCCACTTAAAACAATAATATAAACGTGGTACCATTGTTGTTTGTGATCAATAAAAGTAGCAAAATCAAAATATATTATTTCACATAAACCTACGGACACTTATGAAACGTCAGAATCTAGGTGCACGGATCCTATGGAGAAGAGCCGGCATGAAACTCCACGGTTACTCTTTTTTAAAAAAATCAGCAGAATAGGTGAGTCGCAGGCTGACGCATTGCATAGTCCCTCTGCGCTAGTATTCGCCTTCCGTAGTCCCGACCACCCCGGTTCGCTTCGGTAGGTTATATTTACCAAAACATAACATAACTCCTGAGGAGATAAATAATAATAAGATAATCTCAAGATAAATCCGAAGTATCGCCCGAATGTTCGGCCGTTTCCTGACTACGGCTGACTATGGCTAACTACGGCGAAAACAATAATAAAAAAAACCGGCTAAGTGCGTGTCCGACCACGGACAATCAAGGGTTCCGTAGTTGGGATGAATTTATCTCAAAAACAAACTTAACATTGTTGTTGAAAAACATGTTTTCCCATACATCGATCTATGCCCCAGTCAATTTTCCAACTGCAAATATAAGTTTGTAATCGCAAAAATATGTTTTGTGTTAAAAGTACAAATTAACGATTTTCGGACTTTTACCTTTACTTGTGCTGTGAGACCTAGCTTCTTGCCAAATTTCATGATTCTAGGTCAACGGGAAGTACCCTAAAGGTTTTGATTTATTTGCGAGTATCAAAATGTATGTCACATAAACGTCGTATTTTTTTATTGCGTTGACTTAGAAGCTTGATTTTATTAGAGCTCCAAGGGACCGTAAACCTACGTATTTGATATTAAATTCAACTTGTTACCTCCACGCGTTCCTGTGAAAAAGGATCTTGACAGACTGACAGACAGACATACGGACAACGAAGTGATCCTATAAGGGTTCCATTTTTTTCCTTTTGAGGTACGGAACCCTAAAAACACAGTCAAAGACATAAGTCAAAGTCAAAAATGTGAATTGAAGTCGGGTAAGAAAACAGAGTCAAAAGAGGAAACTCTGGAAGTCAAGAAACGGACGAATATTCGGCCGATACTTCGGATTATCGCTTCGGAGTATACCCCCTGTATTCCACGACGAAGGATTAGGCGAGGGTGTGTAGCACATCAATATTTCTTCAGTTATGTTCTAGTCCGGAGTAAAACAGGACGAGCTTATTACTACAAGATTAAAAATTCCTTTTGTAAGTTTGGATGTTCAATTAATTATTTATAATTATGTTCCTTCTTGCTTGCAGGGGCTCTGACGCCGAAAACGATCGTCTTCTGGCTTTCTTGATCTATCTGAAGCCGCACATGGCATTCGCCGAAGACAACCCACCGAGTCTGGACGAATAAGTCCTCATAATATATTCATGTGTAATCATTTCTAAATATCTATACTCTTCGATAGTACCGTGAACGTATTTATTATAGAAATATAATAATTTATGGATTATAGTGTTGTCCCAAATACAGGTATTATACTATTCACGGTGTCACATTGTCGAAATTGATATTATTATAAATGTTAGACATTAAGGTACATAAGATGGTTGTCATAAGTATTAATTACATATAGTATTTAATTATAGTCATGTGCCGTTAGTTAGGCATTTTCAATGCAGTGTTTTTTGATCTTAAAGTTTTATTTTTGTACTACGAGTACTAAAAGATTATCATGATTTACCTTTTAAAGATCGCGGAGCTTGTTAAAATTGAAATCATTTGTGAACAAAATTCTCTTTTAATCGTAATTTTGTATCCAAATATGTGTATCTTGCACTATTTTCTGAGAATTTGCGGTGAGGGATCATAGTTTGCCATGAGATAACTGAAAGACTATTTTATTTGGACTTTAGGCTGTTTTATTTATGACGCGGTGTTTAACGGGTGAATACGATTCCTCATTGGCCATTATTTAAGAGAAAGGAATGTGTGACCAGGGGTGGTGAGTGTGTTTCAGCTTTTCAACTCGCAAGTATTAGTGTTTAATAGAGGGACTTGTGTTATTTGTGGTGCTGGTAGGCGATAGGACTGCTGTGCGTTGTAATGGTTAGAATAGTCACCATTTACTTGTTAATGTTGGGCTGGCGTGGCTTTGGCAATATCGGACTTAGGGCGATTATACCCGACACGATGGAATCAACTCATACGGAAATACTCATCTAAGTGGTGGGTGCCATGACGCAATGCGGCGACACACAACCGTTGATAAGCTATGAAGTTGGTACTGAAGTTTCACAATATCCAAATTAAAATGTATAAAAGTTTGGATATTGCCCCTTGTATCGTGTTGTGAATAAATATGCCCTGAGTGTCGGTTCCGCACGGAGCTCGGTAGGTAAAGAATATGGTGTAGTTACTGGCTTAAGAAAAAAATAATTAAAATGAGAACAAAGTTCTAAAAGTATTGTTGGTAGATATGACAATAAAAAATTTGCTAACACCCATTTTGATGACTGATTCATAATTAAAATTAATGGAAGGGCTTTCACGAGCGAATTTTTGTCACAATTTAAATGTTAAGTGCGGTGTAACTGCAGATTTAACAGTGGGTTCAATATTTGAACTTCACTGGCGTGTGTGGGGTCAATGAGCAATTTGAAATGAATATGTACGCACTTTAAGATCAAAACACACTGTACAGTCTCTATCAACTAGTCACTTGATATTTTAACACCTCATGGAACTTATCCTCCTCAGGCTATTTTTAATATTGCAGTCTAAGCACATTACTTTCGTGATCTCAGATATTACTTTTTTATTTATTTAATTATTTAAACTTACAGCTATTTCTTTAGTGTATTTTAGATATTATAATTGTTTTGTAAGGATGCATTCACAGTAGAGTTAGGCAGTGATGGGAACACGTTAGCTTTCGGTGCTGATTAAATTTCGCGAGTAGTCTTCGAGTAAAGTACGTGGAATCGCGTGATAGCGAGTAATTAGACTGACCAACTGTGGCTCCACCCTTGTTTTACTGACAATATTTCAAAAATATGTATGTTCCTTTATTAAATAAAAAAACCCTTTTCTCGAAAAACTAATCTGAATGTTTTTTATCTTGTTTAAAAGTCGCTTCTATTAGATTTAGAACATGGTTTTATTTATTTGCAGCTATTGAAGTAGCTATTTTAAGATACTACATGTCTACATAATCATATTAGGTAGCGCGCGACAATTCGCACAATCATTTGATGTAACTTAGTATTTATTATTAAAGATTTCACTGTAATGTTTTTGAACATGAACATTCAATAGAGTTATTCATGGCTATCCGATAATAGATCGTAGAATTTAAATACCCTGACATTGCTTGTACTACGTGGAAAGCGTTGAACACACTATAATATGTATTTTAATTATTGATCGAGAATCGCATGTAGTATTCATTCAATATTTCTGTGTGTAAAGGAGGCCGGGGTTCAAAGTGCCGGGGGTAAGTTGTTACGACACGAATAACTTCTATAACGAAGAAAAGAGGTAGCAGTAAATGTGAAATGCATCACTAAACGTTGTACCATCGTGCTGCTTCGAAAGCCATTTTAGTGACGCTGTAAAGACGTTTGAGTTTGGTTTTTGCCTGGTGGTACATATTTGTTACATAGGTATTTTTTTTCGTTTTTACACTTTTTTGTCTACTTCGATCAATTTTACAGCTATTTATATGCGAGTTGCACTTGCCAGTTGAAGGAACTATAGGGTAATGTTTTTTTATCGCATTATTGGTAATTTGTTACTTGTATTTTTTACGTTTGAGATAACTTTGAAAAATGGAGTTTTAGGTTGAAAGTTCCGCTGGTTTGGGGTCAGTTGTGCCGAGAAAAACGTACACAAAATGAAGCAACTCATAATATAATTAAAAATCATTTTACAATGAGAACAGAAACAAAAGGAAAACCGAACGGGGCAAGAACTCAGTAGAACTGCGGTAGCGGGTAGCTGATGCTGTCATCAAAGATGGTAAAAAGCTTAAACGGTAGCTCGGGATCAAGATATATGTCAGTTGTTTAAAACAGTAATACTATGTTCTTTTTTTTAATAAATCAGATTTTAATGTTAGTTATTAGATATTTTTCTTTAATTTATGTAAATCCATTTTCAGTTACTGCATCACTAATTATCACAATTTCTACCGGAACATCTTTCCTCTAAGATGGAACAACCAACCCCATGAGGAGGTGGGTTGTTCCTTGTCGATATTTCGCAAAAAAGAAATTGCCCAAGAAGAACCATATTACTAACCTAATAAATATGACCATTTCGTTTAGAACTAGAATACATATCCGAAGATGATCAAGGTCTGATCTTAGAGATCAGACCTTGTTTTAACGGTATATTTACGTGTTGTTTGAAATTCAGCACTTTGAACCCCAGCCTCCCCTAATTATTTTCAGATGAAATAAAGGATCATCATAATCAGTCTTAATTATTTTAGTAATTAGTAAAACAATGTAAGTCGGAAAGGGTACGAAGCCAAAAGAGTAGTTATTAATTATTGCGTTCATTGTAAAATTGTCGACATCTTTAATTATTGAATGAACCTTTGAACTTAGACCTTTCCCGACTAACCTTATCTTCCTTTAAACCAATAGATAAGTTGAGCGAATTATCGTTTTGTTTTATTTTTATGTTCGTAGGTAGGTAAGTAGATAATTATAGGCCATCATTAGATTTTTTTTTACGTAGGTATGTAATACTATTTGCAATTTTATAATCTTAGCTGTTTTTAAATTTTAAGAATAAGTGTTCCGTGTGGTGTCGGACATAAAGAATAGCACCATCCTATTTCTCCCCGGTGGTGTCGTAAAAGGCGACTAAAGTTGTCGTATGTCGTTACTTCACAAGTTACGTCGCCATAGTCAATCGCGGCCTAACTAGTGAAGTAACCAGAATACTGTACTCGATACTCACGATAAATCGATTCAAGTTAAATGTTAAAACGGGCCTATTATTTTTTTACAAGTTTATGGGACTTACTAGGCAGCAGCGTTCTCTATGCATTTCAACACCATACTGAGATCGCCAACCCGCCTGCCAAGCCTGGCGATTATGGCAAACCCCCTTTGGGGGAGGCCTATGTCCCAGTGGACGTTTTTCGGCTGAAATTATGAATAAGTCTAAATAAAATAATGTGAATCAATTTGTGGTGCAAATGAAAAGCAGTGTTTGATAAAAATGATCTTATATTGATGTTTCAATGATTTACAACAATACGATTGTATCCAAAAACGCTACTAACTAGGTATACTTAACTTTAAATTAAATTATCACTGTTCGTTTCATAGTCACATCTAAGTGCGATTCGATACAGTATTAGTACATTAAATACACTAACAGCCGCAGTTATAGTTCCTACAGATAATAATACAATTGTTTAGTAATATTATTAATAAAAATCGAATGGTTTCTGCTCGGCGGCCTGGAACTGCGGCTCAGAATAAATATGAAAGACTAAAGTGTAACAATTCAACTGTTACATGCAGGCTTTAGATTAATCTAAGGGGAGCTTCTGATGTACAAGATTGCATAATACATAGATACACACTGTGTATGTTACCCGTCAAATATCTAATGTTCTGTGCTCAGTCTAAAGTCTCACCGAAATCTAGTGTCTCGTGGCGTAGCATGTGATTGAAGAGTATAAAACTATCTATAAACACAATTCAGCTAATCTATTTACAAGTTTAACAACATCGAAATATCAGGTGACATCTAAACATTCAACTTAACACCCACAAACTTGCAGTAACCGTAGGGTGTAGGTACATCGACCCAGCACTGTCGAGCTACAAATACGTAAGTACCTGCTAAAGAATAAAATTGTTTACATAAATAATTACCGAAAACTACGTCTAATAATTCGCATGTACGTTAGAAATGTTGCTAGGTTTAAGTACAGAAATTTTTAATTTTTTTCTCGCATATTCATGATGTCGTGTGTGTGGCTCAGATAGCTCGTCAGGTAGGCGTAGCGTGTCTCCCATGTTGCATGGGAGCGTTCGAGAGGCGAGCGGTGATGCGGGGTGGTACTACCACACTTTGCATTTGTTGAGGGGGTTCATGGGCGAGCCGGCGGGGCACTTGAAGTCGTCCGCGAACTCCTCCATGTTGGACATGGGACCGACGACGCGGAAGCGGCCGGGCGCGTGGAAGCCGGTCGTGATGCGCAGCTTGATGGCCTCGTTCCGGTACACCGCGCACCAGGTGTTGGCCGCGCTCAGCCAGAACAGCTGCGAACAACCGACAATTATTTAACCGCTGTTGCGTTGCGATATGCATGACTGGCTTTTAGGTAATCTAGTGTTAACTAATAATTAGGTAAAGCAAAAACTATTTTGAAGATTGATTTCAGTTAGCAGTTGTTACATCTGTGATCTGAACTATTGATTACACGCTGTTTTATTATCATTGTAGTTTTTGTTTCAGAAAATCAATGTTACAACATACTTGATGTCAAGTATGTTGTATGTCTTACTAGACATAGACTGAAAATGTATGGTGAACCTGTTTAGGTGTGTATTTCTCAAGTCCGGGCAGCCGCGCCTCGTCGCCATGCCGTTGAGTCCACGCCTGGTATGCGTAGTAAGCTTCCTTGATGCCACCGTTGTCCGCTATGTTCTCACCCTGGGTGTTCACTCCGTTCAGCTAGGAAAATTGCTTATGTTCAAATACCGCATATATAGCAATGATATTGCATTATAAAATAACATCCGATTTCTGAAAGGCTGATTAACAATAATTAGCAGACACAAACTTATGTCCAGTGATTTGATTGGATGTTGTTATGTCAGGCAACCAATCACAGCATTGTTTGTTACTCAGGTAGTATTTATTTTTATGGTAGGCTTCTTATAATCTTTTAGGTACAGCAATCACACCGGAGGCTATTAACGAGTTTAATTTTCTTAAATGTTAAATCGTAATAAGGTACCTTGAGTCCAACTTCATCGACGGTGTAGTTAGAGTACTGATCAATAATACATTTGGCTTTCTCTAGGTATTTCTGTTTGGTCATCTCCTGCCACCAGTCCACTAGATTTCCATTCCTGTCGAATTGACGACCCTGAAAGAATAATTATTGTTAGTCTAAGGGTCAGTCAGCGAAACAAATGGAGCTGTTTATCATGCATAAGAAAACGATCTTGTAAGTAGGTAATCCATTAGGTAGGTATCATCGGTCATGAATTCATGACCTGTAAAAATTCCACAAAAAAGTAAAAATACGTAGGTATTCTTTTAATTTTTTACAGGTTTCTGCTACTTTTGCTTGCAACTTCATTTCGTTTCGATTTTTCTTCGATTTGACTTACAAATTAAACGTTATAATAGGTAACTTGCCTGATCATCGAATCCGTGGGTGATTTCGTGACCGATGACGAATCCGATGGCTCCGTAGTTCATGTAGGCGGGACGCTTAGCGGAAAAGAAAGCACCTTGCAGAATACCAGCGGGAAACTCTGTTCAAATAAACAAACAACATTAAAACGTGTCGCGTGAAACGTATTTCCGCAAAGAATATACCATTTTATACCTAAGGGCAATAAAGATTTTTTTTTTTTGATAAATACTATGTTATAAACAAGTAGGTCGAAATAATATAGCACAGAAATGTATTGCCAAGAATCTGATCCTAACCCCCAAACTAGGCGTGGACCTGTATTTTGGGGGCCAGCGTTCAACCATTGGCTCTATTATTGCTCTTACAACATTGTGGATAAAAGTGTTGCTACTTATATTATTTGACCATGGTGATGATGCCAACATGAGGTCAGTTGACATGAGATGCAGTAGCATTGATTTGGTGAAGTCAGTTGCGTTACTATCCTGCTGACTGGCTAATATATTTCTACCACGGTATACGGTCTACCTAAAATATTCTCGATCGCGCCTTCAGGAGATTAAGAAATAGTGTAGGTACATCTTATTATTTGTCTGCTAAATTGGTCTCACTAAGTAGGTAAACACGGCTATCTACACATCAAGCTATACATTTCCAATATAAGCTAATCTCGCATTGTATAGGATTTCCGTACAATGAGAGTTCAGCGTATACCTACCTACTAGTAATGTAGGTATAGCTTGATGTGTAGCCGTGTGTACAACGCTACAAGGTTATTTTGGAGTGTGGCCTAAATAGGAACTAACAACGCCATCGTGTTTGGTCAATTCAATAGGCAAATGAAACAAAACAGTGCAACATCACTTCAAGTTCTCTCAAGAAGTCCGCGTGAAGTCTCAGTAAAGTGCCACATCTTTGCTGAAACTCAAGGGGAGCGGGAGGCGGGACATCATCTACTATGCATTGAATATAATTCATTTAATCACACTTTGTACTTGTTACCTAGTTTTACTTGACACTGGCTAAATGTGCAAACCACACGAAGCCATAAAAAAAACGCCCCCTTGTCATTCAGGCGCCAAAAAACCCTTGTAGCACATAATGTAAACTTACGGATGCTGTTTTCAATAGACGAATAGAAGGCGTTGACGATGGCAGGGCGGCCGTGCGTCACCCAGTCGGTCTTGTTCACGGGCTCACGAAGTTTGCCGAACAGATACTCCGTACCGAACAGCGTCAGGTTCAGGACGGACTCCATCAGTTTCTCCGATGACATTTCCAGCTTAAAAGAAATTTTATTTATATTTCCAGGGTTGCGAGGGTTGCGAGTTTGTCCGAAATCCCTTTCGGACAAACTCGCAACCCTCGCAAACCTATCGTGGCCCTGGCACACAGGTAACGGAAGGAACACGGGTGGGTTTTAGTCAGTAAAAGTCTGACACGACCTCCCGCTCCGCGCAGAGCGGGAGAAGTTACTTGATAACTTCCCACCCAAAAAAAAAGGTGATAAGTTCTACTAATTGTGCTTGTCGCAACTTTTTTAGCCAAAATGTCATAGAATAGTTGCAACTTTAGTTAAAAAATCGTTAAAATTTGTGTAACATTTACTCCATGCGTTCGTACTAGTCCTACTACTTATTAACAAATTTTCGTGTTGATTAACCCTTCTGTAACGGTTTGTTAGTGTGAAAAACTAACCCCGTCATAGAATTTGGTAAGTTTGTCGTCGCTCAACATCTCAGCGGGGTAGGCGATGTGCGAGGCCATGGAGTCAGCTTTCTCCAGCGCAGCCTTACGAGTCTTCTCGTCCATCCAGTCGACCTTGTTCAAAGTCTTGCGGAATTGTTGTCTGAGGGGAAAATGACCATTCGTTTACATTCATCAATCGTCTAAATCGAAAGCTGTTAAAGATCATAAAAATTGGTTCAGGAGTTTTAGAAATAATCGCTGTCACGTACCTGTCGAATAGACAACCCGTTTACTGAAGTAGGTTAAAAAGTACTGAACTTTCAAAGACAGGAAGGTACTTAGCTCTAAAATTATTTCTGCGGTACAGGATGTCATTAAGTCATGAGCATCATTTAGTAGGTACCTACCTACCTAAGCACATAAAATAAAATACCTGCAGGCTTAGCACGAGAACCGTAGAGAAGCGTTTTGTCGACAGAAGAGTAGACAAAAATGACGTTTCTAGTTTTCTACCGAGAATTGTAGATAAGCGATTTATAAGTATTCTACAGTAGAGTAGAAATACGAAAGCGTCACTCTAAGCCTGCTGACGACTGTTGGTATTTTTAATTAAAAAATAATAGCCAAACAAAGCTAAATAAATTTAATTGATAGCTATATAAGTAGTAGTAGTATTATTAAGTACCAATAGGTAAATTACTAGATAGGTACTATAATATAATATTCCAATGAGTAGGTATCACATCAACTTGTCATTCGGTTTAAATAACACACAATACAAAATACAATTTGAATTTAAAACATAACATTTAAATGCATATGTCACGACAACACGTTGGTTTAAATATTTTTACTATTATGTAATATTAAATAAAGATTCTTTTTTAATTCGTGAATGTGAGAGCGTTGTAGGCTTATTAGACTGTAGCTTTGTAAACCAATTTCTATTTTGTTAAGTACTTGTTGACGGGCCTACACTGTCCTCCCATACCTATTAACACTGTAAATTGAAAACATTGTAAAAGCCCATTATTTTTAAAAGAGTACCTACCTAATCTTGAAGTTTCTTGCCGGCTTTTGTGCATAGGAAACGACCAATTGGAACCGTAAACCTAGCTTCTGACGTTTCATAAGTGCCCATGTAGGTTTATGTGAATTAAAATATTTTATTTTGATCATTGTTGATCAGCTCTGTTAGTCTATTTTCGCTTCTATTGCAAACATCAAATACTTTATTTTGCTATGCGCACTTTTGCATACGATGCTTATCTATGAATTATGATATAAATAGATACATTACCTGATATCGTTCACCATTTCCAATGCATTAGCTTTCGAGTTCTCATTGAAATATTTCCTTATGTAGAGGGCGCCCACAGCAATCGACATACTGAAATAAACAGAACACTAGATAATTTGGCTCACGGAAGATATTTTGCAATAGGTTTTAAATGCAGGAAATATAATTAAACGTTTGGTATAGTAAGTAGGTTTCTATTCTAGGTACCTTTTTAAGAATATGATATCTACTTAAATAGTTAATGTGTTAAAATACTTAAAACATTAACATCCACAAACTAATATATTTTTCCAAAAAAGTTACCTAAAAATAAGTAAGCTCATAACATTTCATGGTATTAATACGTGCCTAGAATAGAAATTTCCCTAATTTTCAGAAAAGAAAAACCTAATAAGGTTTAAAAGTTAGTTGGCACCTTCCCATTGTTTTTTTTATAATTGTCATCTTGCAGGTCAACCTAGAAGATTGTCGTCTGTTTAACTGGACTTGCGTGTTGGCCTCCATAAATTAAGGCCTCCTGGCAGGACATAAACTTATAAACTAAGCGACTACACGCCCTGTGAGGTACGGACCTTGGCTTAGGCTAGTGTTCTGTGGCTTAAGGCGTCGCTGGGGGTGGATAGCAAGAGACAGGCTGGATCGGATTATTATTATTAGGGGACGAACTTAAACCATCGTTGTTTCTAATAGTCCAGTTCTACGCATTGGTGAATACAAGGGGTGGGAGCGGGGCATGGGGGCCATGTCACGTCCAAGACTTATTTATTTTCTGACTTAAAAGCTAAATACCTATCAAATTTCATGGATTTAGCTTGAAGTTAAATCGAAAAGTTTTGCCAAATTTCTATTACTCGGAAGCTTGTCAGAATGCCCATAAAATGAAATCATAGATCCTCCCCTAGTTCTATGTAGGTTTGTCTGTGCTGATCAAACATTGTAACTCCGGAAATTACTGTGCGAAACCTTATCGGATGCATTCTGCGTATAGCAAAGTTATGTTAAACCGTGGCACGTGCAAATAGTTAGTATGTCATAGTTTACGAGCGGGAAAGTTAGATTGCATTCCTATCATACCTACGTAGTATGTGCATTAGATAGGCAACTAGAACTTTGTCAACAATGTATGTCCACTCAGAATTATTGCGGATTTGATGTGTCACTTATCACAACTGGTGAAAATTCAGGACTGTTAAAATCCCTTCGCGTGGCAGCGAAGCGTCTTTACCGTTCGCTCAATTAGGCCGTGCTAACAAAAAATACTTAGGATGACTTACGAGGTTTTCAGTATTGAAACTGAAAACCTCGTAAGTCATCCTAAGTATTTTGTGTTAGCACGGCCTTATGTACTTTTACTACCTACCTGAGCTACCTACTCAACCACGACTGAAAGCTAACCAAAAACTAGATTAAGAATTAACTACATTTTGAATTATGAATTAACTAAGTAGGTTTGCATCAGAGTTTCAATGAAAAATTAAGTGCAATATCTGTGTAGGTACACGAGTAACGGCTGATTTCTGAAAGACAAACATTAACCTAGAGCTAACAGACTTTTTTTTTTTGCTGGGGTGGTAAATCCTCATGGATGTCCACCGCCCTGGGGCGGGCGGAGGGGTCTGTGAGACTCTTACTGACTAAAAACCACCCCAATGTTCCCTTCCCACACTTGCACCGGGGATCTTGGGATCTGTTATTACTTCCGTGATCCCCGGCAAGTGCAGAGCTAACAGACTGTCACAAGTAAGTTGACTGCTGTGGTTACCTGATCAAAACAACAGCTAAAATCATGACAAGAGTTTGAAAGCCTGCTAGTAAAAGAAGAGTAGAAGCCGGGAGTATCGTTTACTTTTAGTTGGAAACAGTCTGAGCTTAAATAAATGGGACATAGTTAATGGTGTCGACACCCTACTTAAATTAAAATTAGGTAAATTAATATTATGCGCATTACCATATTCAAATCATTTGCATGTAGAAGAAAACAATTATATTCATAGTTTAAACAACGTAATGCATATTTTGACATGTCGTCATAGTGACCGTTTATTGTATTTTGATACTAACAATTTTGTTAGAGATTTTGTTTTAATTGGGGAACATATGTTTCTTCCCAAGAAAAGTCAACATGTATTGGCTACTCTGTTAGCTTACAATATACACGCAGTTATTGATAATTTAACTGAGACTAGGTTAAGTGACGAAACAGTATTATCTAGTATTTCTAATAATACTGTAATAGATTCTTTAAACTTTTAGACTCGACAAAAGAGAAGCAAAATAAGAATATTTTACTATATCACCAAAATATAAATCGCTTCTCTGGCAAAATCCTAGACGTGGAATTGTTAATAGATAAATATCATTTGGATATCTTATGTTTTTGTGAAACCTGGTTAAAACCGGATAGGATGTTGTTTAATGTAAATAATTTTTCAGTTGCCAGTGCGTACAACAGGTCCTCAACGGGGGGTGGTACCTTGATATTATGTAATAGTTGTTTCAAACATAAGGAAAGGAAGGATATCACTGCTTGCTCTGTTGATCGCTTATGTGAGGTAGCATGTGCAGAGGTTGAAGGCCATACTTTCTTAAGTGTTTATAGACCCCCAGCATCGAACTTGTCATCATTTTTAATAATTATGAAAGAAATATTAAGCAAACTTTTTAAAGATAATAAATTAGTTTTTGTTTGTGGTGACCTAAATATTGATTTATTAGTTAATTCACCACATAAATGTAAGCTTACATCATTGTTTAAATCATTCAATTTAAAATGTATATTTAATGAAGCAACTAGAATAACAGCAACCTCAGCTTCATGCATAGACAACGTATTTACTAATTGTAAAATAAAAGACTCGTCCTTAATTAGTGGCGTCAAGTCTGATCATACTGGGCAAATTGTATCATTTGTCTTAGATAAAAAGATAGTAGATAAAATCATTGAATTAAGACCTATCACAAAAAATAAATTGAAAATGTTCAATAATAATAATAATGTTCTTAGCAATCTATCAACAGCTAGTTTTGATTCACAAGACCCCAATATAAACTACGGTACCTTCTTTTCTACAGTATGCCAAGAATTCAAAAAAGCATGTCCTGTAAAAAAAGTTACAATCAATACTAAACCAAAATTTAGTGAATGGGCCACTGCTGGCATTAGAAAAAGCAGAGATGTTTTATATAATTTGTACTACGAGAAATCATTGACTTCTGATCAAGTCCTTCATAATTATGTCAGAAACTATTCTAAGATATTTAAAAGAGTCTGCGCTCAAGCTAAATCTAAATTAATAAGTAACAAAATTAGTATTTCTAATAATAAAATAAAAGCTGTGTGGTAGGTAATTAACAAAGACACTGGAAACACAAAACGGCGAGATCAGAATGAATTGTCTTTAAAAAAATTAATAATGAAATCATTTCAGATAAGTTAAAAGTTGCTGAGACACTAGAAAACTTCTTTACCAACATCCCAATAGAGGTTACGAAATCTCTCTCCCCATCATCCGTATTAGCTGAATCTCTTCTCAAAGAAAACTTCTCTAAAGACATTCCAAGTTTCGAATTCAAACCCATTTCTGTTGTCACTATTAAAAAAACATTCAAAAGTCTTAACATAAAGAACACTGAAGACTTATGGGGAATTTCCGTTAAGGTTCTTGGAGATATAATTGACACAATAGCCCCTGTCCTAACAGGCATATTTAATCAATGTTTAGACAGCGGTACGTTTCCTGATTTAATGAAACATAGTAAAGTAGTACCAGTTTTCAAATCTGGTAGCTTACTACCAGATTTGAAAACTGGTACTACTTTATATATATACAGATATAGGCCTGTAATTAGAGGGATCACTCTTAAGTGATCCCTCTAATTACAGGCCTATATCTGTGCTACCAGCATTGAGTAAAATATACGAAAAAATAATGCTAGACCAGATGTTGTCACATTTTAATTCAAATGGGATTTTACATAGTCGCCAGTTTGGTTTCACGAAAGGTAGGTCGACGACTGACGCAGGAGTGAAACTCATCAGTCACATTTTGAAATCCTGGGAGAAATCCCAGGATGCCATTGGCCGTTGACCACAACTACACTAATCTGTAAATTACATCACTACGGAATTCGTGGACAAGCTGCTGATCTTGTTTTTTCCTATCTATCAAACAGGCAGCAAAAAGTAAACGTTAACGGGGCAACGTCCTTGGGGTCTCTAGTAAAGATGGGCGTCCCTCAAGGTTCAATTCTTGGCCCTTTCTTATTTCTAGTTTATATTAATGATCTGCCTTACATGATGGCTAACTTATCGAATATAATTCTATTCGCTGACGACACTTCCCTTATTTTTAAAATAGATAGAAAAGATACGGATGTCTTACATGTCAACGATAGTCTGGCTGTTCTTTCAAAATGGTTCGCAGCTAATAACCTTTTACTTAATGCGAACAAAACAAAATGTCTTAAGTTTTCATTACCAAATGTACAAGTGAGTCTAAATTTAAAACTTGACGGCAAGAAACTAGATGCTATTACGGAAACTGTATTTCTAGGAATTACTTTAGATTCAAAATTACAATGGGGTCCCCACATTAGAGCTCTTTCAAGTAGATTAAGTTCAGCTGCATATGCAGTAAGAAAAATAGGGCAGTTAACTGATATAGCCACAGCTAGGTTAGTATACTTTGCTTATTTCCACAGTATTATGTCATATGGCATTCTGCTGTGGGGATCGGCTGCTGACGTACATTCAATTTTCATTTTACAAAAGAGGGCAATCCGCGCGATCTATGAAATGGGTCCTCGTGAGTCCCTTAGAAACAAATTCAAAGAAATTGATGTACTAACTCTGCCTTCCCTTTATATCTTAGAAAGTATTTTATATGTTCGCAAAAACTTAGGACTTTTCAAAATAAGAAGCGATTTCCATGATATAAATACACGTAGTAAACATGAAATTGTGATACCCAAATTAAGATTAACTAAAACAAGCAAGTCATTTCTTATAAACAGTATCCGCTTCTATAACAAGTTGCCAAAGTCTGTTATAGAACTTAGCGATGGAAAGTTCAAAACCCACATCAAATGTGTCCTAATCAAAAAAGCATACTATAAGATTAAGGACTACGTTGAAGACAAGGAAGTTTGGCAATAATTCCTTCTGCACATGTGGCTTCCCTGGTACCTCATTAACGGCATAACTATGTGAACGTCTATTAACTGCTCCTAAATTACGATTTTTATTTCTGTTTTTTACATACTTTGACATAACCTACAAATTTTAATTTAAAATATTTATTAGTGACTTGTGGACAGAATATTTATTCAGTTTTTTTTTTACAGTTGTAATGACAATGTTGTCATTTGGTTTAAATATGTAGGTTTTTATTTTTATTACTTTAGTAATATTTTATATAGATTATTTTTTAATTTGTGAATGTGAGAACGTTGTAGGCTTAATAGACTGTAGCTTTGTAAACTATCTTTTATTTTGTTAAGTACTTGGTACTTGTTGACGGGCCTACACTGTCCTCCCATACCTATTAACACTGTAACTTATAACATTGTTAAAGCCCACTTTTTTTAAAAGAGTAACCGTGGAGTTTCTTGCCGGCTCTTCTCCATAGGAAACGACCAATTGGAACCGTGCACCTAGCTTCTGACGTTTCATAAGTGCCCATGTAGGTTTATGTGAAATAAAAAATTTTGATTTTGATTTTGACAGGAGCAGTTTAAACAAATGACTGCGATTTAAAATCGCCTGGCGATTCTAGCAACTCGACGGTTGAGACGTCTCTTCTAGCAAATAGTAAAGTCAAGTAAGGAAGAAGTTTCTGGAAACGAACCTGACCAGTCATTCTCTACTTACGTGTAAACGGAGCTTAAAATGAATAAGAATTAAGAGAAAACTCATCATACCTAACACTGGTGGTATCAGCGCACTCCTTCCAGCGGCTTTCCCTCTCCGTCTTCCCTGAGAGTGCGGTGACGTATGCTAGCTGGCGCCTGCGCAGGTTGTCAGTCAGGTACGACACCGATGCACCCGCGACACGCCACATCACGTAGTTCGCTTGAACGCGCTTCGGAGTGCTTGCCAGAAGGTCCTTTAAGAAAAAAAAAATGTTTTAATTTTCACGATCTCGAACGGCTCACAAACACTTGGCTCTAAAATGTTAAAACAATATTATCTTTTTATTGTCGAAAAATAATCTGTCTATTTCCCGTCTACAACAACCCACGTGGCATGTTACAGGGAGATCTTTCTTCTGGTTCGATGAGCGAAGCCTGTCGATCGATGCGTATGAAATAAGGTCCACTTGCACGTTTTGTAAACTCGGAGTTACGTAATTAATATTAAAGTCATAGTAGGTACCTACGCGTTGGCCACTAAAAAGTAACACAAGCCGATCTATTCTGAAAACATTTCACCGTGTAAACATAGGTGAAGTGAGCTTGAAGTGAGTTGTTAATAAAGTCAATCCCTCACTGACAGTTCACTCCACGCTTACTTCACCTAAGTTTTCACGGTGAGATGGTTACAGAATACCACTGTAGGTAAGTTAACCTGATAATTAGTGTTTATGGAGATGGGAACATTGCAGTTCAATAGACGAAACAAAATAGAACACGAAATTGCAATGTCTGTGCCCTGATATGTAGGTAATCCGACCAAAAATGAATGAAAGAACAATAAACTTAAATTGTATACTCACTTTGTACAAAATAAGTTATCAGCGGTACCTCATACCGCCAATTTATTTTGACGTTACTAACATTAACCCAGAGTTTTAACTTCCCACATCGGTCGGTTAAATATTTAAAAGTTTAACCTCTAATTCTTGGTATTGGTGGCGCATGATGAATTATTTGATTAAACCTAAGTTCTATCTATCTGTTATTTATTATACCCCATGAACATGCAAGTGGGCCTAAGTAGATCTTTTATGACGCTTTGACACGTCAATTTTTTGGTAAATATTTTAAAACTAGATGGCATTTCCTATATCTGCCTGATGGAATTCACAAAACCTTGTTATCAAAAAAACATTTTTGCCGACTTTGGTCGATTGTTCATCGATCAATAGTCAATATCAGTTCTCAATTGCACTTTTGTCTATCTATGTATACAGCGTGTTACGGAAAGGGTAATTAATACAAATATCAAAGGCACGGAATCTTTTCGTGATAAAAAACTAAATGGGGACAATTTTTTAATAATATATTTAATTATAAAGTTAAGAATCATAAATAAAAACCAAATGTTTCTTTGAATTTTCAAATTGAATTCTACACATCACTAGACTCAGTCAGCTGATCGGTACACGTTTTAATCCATTCGTTTGATCCCGCCGCCAATCGTGCCGCCCGTGCCACCGCGTGTCGTCGGTGCGGTGGCGGCGCCGTGTCGTAGAGCTGTGGCAGGTGTGTGTGTGTACTAGGCGCACAGACACAGATAATGGATAATAAAGGCTCGTACAGACTGGTACGATATCGCGGGCGCGACGTGACATTAGTAGCACAATTTCTTTGTCGGTGACTATCGCGCCCGCGATATCGCGTGGGTCTGTAAGAGCCTTTAACCTCGTAGTGCGGTGACACGTTTGTTAAGATTTAAATTTAATAAACTATAGAAATAAAAAAAATATTATCAAATTTTTTCAAAGTTATTTGTTTTGGGCTGAAATTTTGTACAGAGATTCGGAACCAGATGCACTCTTCACCCTGTTTGTATGAATATACCCTTTCCGTAACATGCTGTATATATATTATATTATGTGCATGTAGATACAGCAAAAACGGGGGTCATCGCAGGCGACACGAATGCGCGTGAAGCCTTCTTCGAATTATAGAAAGTAAACTAATGAAGCTCCATTCAAGTGTTACAAAACTTAATTACCGGTGACTCGTGCCGGCTTACTTCCTTTCTAATTAAATTACCTACCTACTTATTTCTATTAATAAAATATGATTGCGTGTTATTGCCACTTGACCTTTAGGTACCTTCACTACCTTCGTAACATGGCTAAATGCTGCTGCATCGTGGTGCTAAACTTCCCCTAATCCTAAAGTGGCTATAGTCAAATCGTATGTACCGAGTGTTGTTCGTCGTGTGTATTAATTGCTACATAGTAGAGACCTATGAATAAAACCGTCTAGTGCGTGTCGGCCCACAGACAATGAAGGGTTCCGTAGTTAGGATGTAGGTATTTATCTCAAAAACAAACATAACATTGTAGTTGAAAAACATGTTCTCCCATGATCGATATACGCAACGGCTAATTTTCCAACTGTAAAAAGTAAGATTTTAATCGCAAAAAAAAAAAAATATGTGGTAAAACTACAAATTAACGATTTTGGACTTTTTCTTTTACTTGTGCTGTGATACCTTGTTAGTTGCCAAATTTCATGATTCTAGGTCAATAGGAAGTACCCTATAGGTTTTGAATTATTTCATCATCATTTCGGCCGAAAGACGTCCACTGCTGGACATAGGCCTCCCCCAAAGGCAGGGTTTGCCATAATCGCCACGCTTGGCAGCCGGGATGGCGATTGCAGTATGGTGTTAAAATGCATAGAGAACGCTGCTGCCCGTTCTCCAGTAAGTCCTTTAGTCGCCTTTTACGACACCCACGGGAAGAAATAGGATGGTGCTATTCTTTACGTCCGGCACCACACGGTACAACAGTGCACGGTACGCAGTGCAATTGACAGTTGATTTATTTGCGAGTATCAAAATATGTCGCATAAATCGCCGTTTTTTTTTATTGCGTTGACTTGCAGGAGCTTGATGTTTTTGGACCTCCAAGGGACAGTAGACATTCGTATTTGATATTACTTTCAACTTGATACTTCCAAGCGTTCCTGAGAAAAAGGGTTTTGACAGATTGATAGACAGACAGACAGATAGACAGACAGATAGACAGACGGACAACGTAGTGATCCTTAAGAGTTCCGTTTCTTCCTTTTGAGGTACGAAACCCTAAAAACAGTCGGTTTTAGTGTCTGTATGTTTGACCGCGATCTTACTACACAATTTATTTTTAATTTCTCACACTCGGAAAGTGGTGTTTGTTTGATCCGAGTAGCGGGTGGAAGACGCTTTTTCCCACCATTGCATTGAGTGGTAAATACTCATAGTAATTGCTTCCCTCTCTAAGGCGGGAATTAATTTTAAAAATAGAACTAAATTTAGTTAAATAGTCGGCTGCGAAAAATATTACATAATTAAGAAAAATATCGATAAAAAAAATGCTGCGGTTTTGTAAGTGTATAAACAGCCAGTGGGAATTAAAAAAAATATTAACTATTAAGCGGGACGGCCCGCGGTGGCGACGCGGTGTGACCATATTTAGAATTAAAAAAAAACCAAGTATATAATTTGGCGGAATACTAACTCTGTAAGCTGTACCAGGTTGTACCGAAATTCGAAACCTGGGTTTTTTAAAGATAATATTTGATTAAAAATAAGTTCAAGCGATTCTGAAAATGACCCCAGATTCGGTACGAAGACGAGGCAAATACGGTAATCGAAAATCTTTTGCCGAGATATTGCCGAATTGTCGCCTGTTACCTGTTACTGGTTTTATTAAATAGACCACTGATCTGCGCATACCTTATCGTTACCATTTCACCACAAAGTACCTAGCTACATTGTTGGGGAGCCCAGAACGTTTTTGAGCAAGCATAAGTAATGTAGATAATATATGCAAGGCAATAAGTTGATATAGCTGAGTAGGTGCGGCATCTAGGATGAGAGAACATCGAAAATATAAAAAAAAAATTGGATGCATGCCCCGTGGTCAGGGTTCCACTTATGGACAAAAAGTAACATGATCTTCAACGCCGTTGATCGTGGTATAAGCGCGTAAGGCCTGACGCCTAGTGAGTGATTTCAATAGGCATATCTGATGAAGAAATTGACAGACAAAAGTACCTCCAGACAGAAGTACCTTCAGAAACAAATAGTAGCTTTTCAATCAATAAACATAAAATAATACAGTACAAAACATAAACGATACAAACCTCGAGATCAGAAATGTATTTGGGTACGCTGACGATGGCAACTTCGTCCTGGCCAATAGTCACATGGGGAGCGAGCAGACGGTTAATGTACTCCAACCATGGGATCCTGCGAAAACATGTCACTATTAAAGTAGGTAAGTCAATTTTTTTATGAAGAATATATAAAAATGGAGCTATAGTTTTTGGACCATGAGTGACATGAGTCTGATATTGCGAGTCTTAGTCGTGAACTCGTGGGCACCGCATACATTGACAGTGGTTAAGACTTCATTCCGGACGCTTAGTCCCTACCTATCTCATTTTTTTTTACTACAATAAAGAATAACAAGTAATATGCGCTTTTAGAATTTTGGGTGGTTTTCTAAGAATGAATACAGGTCTTGGTGATTAAAATAGGTACCATCTGTGACCCTATATCAAATTGCCAACGCCATTCATTATGATCTTGAACAATGGAATACGTGGTCATGCAACTATTCAGCGCTAACGCAACAGAAGATACGACGCAAATTCTGAAATATAGGTAAATTTAAACCTTCTTAACTATTGAACCTTCCGTTTTATGTTACACGTGTGTGTGTGTGTGTTACCAAGAAGCAACAGCAGCAGCAGTTATTATCAGCTAAACTTTCATTTTTAGCGATAAGACCGCTCATTGTGTCAGCCTATGTAAAATTTCTACATTTATATCTGTATTTTTTATGATGTATATAATAAAAAGTATTATATTTTATTTTATTCTACCAACGAAAATGGTTACTATTTAGCCATACGTACTTGGGGAACTTCTGCGTGAGCTCGGCAATGGTCATCGGATTGTACAGGCTAGTGGCATTACGACGTTTTTCCAGTGGCAAGGAAATCTGTGAAAGCAATCAATACTTTAGTAAAAGGTTCTCCGTCATTGCCGTTCTTGGTCTTGGCTTGTTAACAATAACACCGGCAACGCCTTTCGATTGACATCTTCGGCCAAGGCGCCAACGCAATTAGGTCAAATGCGACAAATATCTAGACCTTGGACGATAACTGCCATGATCGACTTGACGATTATTATAAAGTTATTAATAGCCTTCCGTAGAATTTTGTAAAATAAGTTATCAAAGGTCATTTAAATTAAGAATTCTCTCTGAAATTCACATAAAGCTCGTTAGATTTTATTAGCGGGCTTAGCAGAAATGGTAGTTCCGGTTACTGATATCAGTGAAGTTTTTTTTTTTATAGATGTCACTGTGACTTACGTTGGCAAGTCTCATTTCGAACTGCAGGGACTCCTTCAGATCCACCTCGGCGCGGTTGCGGTCTGCTCCCAATAAAGTGGCGATGTCAACCATATACTCGAAGTAGGCTTGCACGAGCTTATCGCTAAATCCACGGTTCAGGTACTCCCGGCTCAAACCTAGAGACGCCTGGTCCAGCTGTTAGAAAACATTCACTTAGCAGTTGTATTACACAATCACATTATTGAACACATTCGCGTGATAAAGAACAATTCGCTGAGCAAAAATCAATTCGCTGTAAAAGTAGCTGCTATTCTTAGGTAACTTTAACGAGCGAGCACATTACGGTAGTTATGTGGTCACACATAACAAGCACTCACAAAAAAATGGACCTACTCCAACTGCAAGGTCGGCCGACCGGATCAGAATAATCTAAAAGAACTAACGAAGCTGATACTTTTGTGTTCTTACATCGATGATGCGCTTGGTAGAGTTCTTCACATCGACGCTGATGGAGAAGTCGAGGAAGTAATCCACGGAGTATCCAGCGCCTCTAAAGTTGTAGACGGACTTTTCCCAGGAGTAGGACTTCTCGTCCCATGAGTCACCGTCGAGCACTGGCCAGCCGCCGAGTCTCTTCAGCATGTCAAGAAGTGGTTGCACACCGCGGGATTCGATGGCAGCTAAAGACATTGACCACAACATGCAGATTAGAGACAGAATAAAAACAACACGGTTGTCCTAATTTCTAAGAGACACATTTCCATTATGTTTTTATTGTTAATATGTGTTGGCAAACAAACAGTCGACCTGATAGTAGGTAATTGGTCACCAACGCTAATGTCTGTCTGAATATCAGAGGCTTCGAAGGTGCGTAGGTAAGGTATAAGATTTTTCAGGTTTGTTTCCAAGATTACACTCAGAAACAAGAAGTCTGGAAAGTCTTATGTTCCTGTTACATTACTTGGCGGTACAAATAGGTCCTCTATGAAAGTTATATTATTTTTAGATTGAGTACGTAAACCTGTATATTCAGAATTACATTGAGAACTTTGACCTTCCGCACGTGTGGCTTTCCTGGTACCTCATTAACGGCATAACTAGTGTAAATGTCTATTAATTGCTCCCAAATTACGATGTTTATTTTTATTTTAATTACATATTTATTATTTAACACTAAATACCTACAATTTTAATTTTAATTTTATTTTCGTGGCCTTTGTGGACAGAATAATAATTCAGATTTGTTACAGTTTTAATGGGAATCATGTCATCATGTGTCATAGGTTTTCATTTTTAATATTTGAGTAATATTTTATATAGATTCTTTTTTAATTTGCGAATGTGAAAACGTTGTTAGCTTAATAAACTAGCGTTGTAAAAAACCCATTCTTTTTAAAAAAAAACCGTGGATTTGCCTGCGTTGCCTGCTCTACTCCATAGGAAACGACCAATTGGAACCGTGCACCTAGCTTCTGACTTTTCTTAAGTGCCCATGTAGGTTTACGTAAAATAAAATATTTTAATTTTAATTTTAGTTTTGAGTGCGTCTCAGGATTCATCATCCTACATAAAGAATATTAAAATAGTACCTAATGTTGATGAAACAAAAGGTCACTGGTCACTTTTTGTTGCGTCAAGATTACTATCAAAGTCAAAATATTTGCGTGCTTCGATTAACAGCGCAACGACACTAGTATGCTACCCACTACTGGACATTCACTTAGTATGCTATACATATACATTTCGGACTCAAAACTTTTACTATCCTTGCTTGGAGTCATTTCGTCATCCAATTCCAGTCGGTTCCAGCTCAATCACTCATCATTTACATCACCGATTGTGCAAATATGGCGGAAGCAAGAACATTTACTTCACTTTCCCCCACATTTTATTCCATAACAGGTTTAAGCAACAGTTAAAATAATAATTGTCGTAATTAAGTTCATTAAATCCTGCGCTAGGTTCAAACACGCGATGTAGTACCTACCAAACGATTGCGATAATTTGCCTTAGGTAGGTTTATTGGACTGTAATCCTTTTTACTGGTCTTTAAGACCATATTGACTATACATTATTTGTATATTGTGTAAAATTGAATTAAAATTACCAATCGTAAGTATTAATAGGACCTACGTAGATCGCTACTTCACCACAAGTTATACAGAACAACAACAGCAAAAACAAATTCATAAAAAATGCCGTAAGCTTATTATATTGGAAAACAATATTTCTTAAGGTTACGCTAGTCAGTCTTCTTCCAGACTAACGTCGTATGAAGTTTACTCCACTGTTTGACATTGAACATTAAAAGTTATATCCACTTGTCATTATCTAGTCCTGTACGGAAAAATTATTTACAAGAAAAATTGGTTTGAATGTTTTGAGCCTCGAAACTTCCATATTTCAAACACTAATTTTAAGGCCAGATGCCTTAAAATTAGTGTTTGAAATATGGGCGTAAATAAATTACTCTCGAAGTATGAAAATAGCAAAATTGTTACCGTACAGGTATATGTAAATTATTCAAGAATTCAAAAAACGTTATTTGGAATAAATACACACAGTACGAGTAGGTAGTTTGTTAATAATATCTACGAATACGACCAAAGGTCTTTTCATGAAATTTTACGCTCTCGTTTTTGTTATAAATCATCGTTTATTTCACTAAATAAATAAACTAAATATCAGCATGCATATTAGCCACGACCACCAACGAGTTCGCCCTGCTAGGGTTACGACCTGCCAGGGTTACGAGTTTGTTCGAAAGGGATATCAGGGGTGGGTTTTAGTTAGTAAGTCTGACACGCCCTCCTGCTCCGCCCAAGGCGGAGCAGTTATTTGATAATTTCCCACCCAAAAAAAAAAAAAAGAAAAGGGCCTTGGCACACAGGCATCTGAAGGAACACGGGTGGGTAGGTATTGATAAATTCCCACCCAAAAAAAAAAAGGCTTGGACGCAACCTTAAACACTGCTTTAGAAGCATTATATTCAAAATGTAATAACAATCGAGCAACCCGCCAAGTGTTTACCGACAGTGAATTGAGTTTGTTTACTTTGCCTTCCAATTTGCGGTTATCTTTGCGGGCCCCAAGTTTTTTGTCTTTATGCGAAGATAGTTAGTAAAAGTTAACAGCAATTATTTTTAAACAATCTCGCGGAAGTTTTAAATTAAAATCTAATATACTCGTAGTAGTTTTAAAGTAATATCTAGTGGTGTACAGTAGCCAAGTAATGAAACTAGTGTCATACGATAGGCTGCTCGTGAAATATATAATTAAAAGTTGAGTGCACCTGGCACCGCACTATTATCAGTTCTGTTGTTGCTTTGTCGTCGAAAACTACCTGATGTGGTAACACGCTTCTATTGTTCCAGTTATGTGAATACGACACTGAAATATACCCTATGCTTACGTTATGGGTTTTATTTTTAGGTAAATAAGCAAATATCGTTTTTTTTCGGCTGCTGCGACACGTCACAATTGAGTTACCTATTCGTGTTACACACCTAAATACTGGGGCTGGGGAGCAGTGGTGGCTCAGTGGTAACGATCGCGACTTACAAGTTTGTAGGTCATAGGTTCGTAAATTATTTCATCAACACTGCTCCCAAAACAGTGAAAGAACACATCGTGAGGAAACTAGCATGTCCTAGAACCAAAAAATCGAAGACATATGTCACATCTACCAACCCGTACTATGCCCGCGTGGATTACGGCCCACTCCCTATCACTCAGGAGTCTCAGGAGTCATATATATATATTATTATTCGTTTATTTTGGTGTTCATCCATATAAATTAAGTTCCATTTATGTAATAACAGCCGCACGGGTCGATCGATCAGGTTAAGCTACGCTTGCCGCGGTTGGTCCTTATATAGGTATCTATACATTATCAAGAACCCTCCGTGCCTCCGGCTGTCATTCATGGATCTTTGACAGTCGTTACAGGTGCCTAGTAGAGTAGGTATTAATGTTCTGTGGTACCTATCAGGAGTCTGTGTCCCAGCAGTGGGAACATTAAAGGCTGCTTATGATATTATGTTACACACCTCACGGAAACGTAATGATTCTTATGAATACAGAATACCTAACACCTACACCCAAGTATAAAATTCTCACGATTGTACTATTATTATACCGGCTTGTAATTATCCAGCTGCAGGGCAAAAGCCTCTGCTCATACGTCAATGACTTCATTGTGTTAGAAATATAAAATAGGACATGATTTTTTTAAAATAACCAACAGAGTTTGATAGAGTTGGTTTCTAGTTGGTTAGGTTTGATTAGATCACCTAAGAGCGGGTTAACTACCCGTACCTACCCTCCTGGCCAACATGACGACTAAAATATTATGTAACTAGCATTTCTTATATATTGCAATGTCCAGTATATCTAAGTTAATAAATTTTGCATAAATAAATAATGGCACTTACTTCGGTTCATGCAAGCCTGGTACAAGGTTTTAGCCAGGACAAACGGCCTAGGTTCGTTCTCAATGATGGGCTCATCCAATAAGGCTCGTATCTGTTCCTGCAGCTGGTCTGTGATGATGGAGAAGGTGTTGACCGAAGTCTTGTCGTCAGGTATCCGGGTGTTCTTCACAAATGAACCACAAGCGAAATCGTAAAAGTCATCGCAAGGGTCCACCTTCTCATCCATGTTCAACAGCAGTTTGGACGCTACAAAAATATAATAAATAAAACATACAGATTTTGACTGCCTCCTTGGTCTAGTGATCACAAGCGCTACTGCTGAGCACGAGGTCCGGGGTTCGATTCCCAGGTCGGGCAAAGTGTTATTGAGTTTTTCCACCAGGAACTTCTCAGTAGCAGCCCGTAGTTTGTGCCCGGCTATTGCGGGACTTGAACATCACTAGCGAAATATGGGTGTACTATAGGACACCTCTGCCTAACCCTTCGGGAATTACAACCATGATGTTATAATTGTAAAGATTTTGATTGTTACATGTCTTTTTATTGCCAACACACTATTTACGCCACGCTTTTCTTTTACATAGCGTTGGGTCATGAACAGGTACTTAAATAAGAAACAGACCTTGAGGCTCAAACTTATTGTTATGAGTATTCGTTTCTAAAACACATATCGAAGTGCAAACTTACACTTGGGGTACTGAACCCCAAGTATAAGTTTGCAAGAGAGTAAACGTAACTAGCGCGTTGGCGTAAGGATTTTTATTCTCACCCTTATAGTCTTAGCATTATGATCTATCAGTCAAATTTTAACGCAAACCAAATAGTTACGTTTACTCTCTTGCAAACTTAAACTTGGGGTACTGTAGATTGAATATTTTTGAAAAAAAGTAATTGCTGTAAGTTGTAAGGACGAGTCTGATGCCGAAAATAATTACCTATATTTTTTAGAATTTCTGTCTGTCTGCGAATTGGCGCAAACACGGCTGAACGGATTTAATTGAAATGTGGCACACAGATCGTTTATAGCCTGGATTAACACATAGAGTATTTTTAATCCCGGTAGTTCATTCCCGTGGGATATATTCCGACATCCACGCGGGTGAAGTCACAGGCAAAAGCTAGTAATGTATATAAACTTTCCGAACTTCTCAATCACTCACTTCTCAAACTCAGTCATTTAATTAACAAATAAGATTAAATACTTTCCTATTTATTATAATATCAGAAAAACCTCAATGATCCGAAAGATTTCATACGAAGACATCCAACGTTGATACGCGATAAGAGTTTCAGTCACTAGCTACAAAAGCCTTTAAAATGGCAACATGAGGCTTAACAGCTAGCGTTTGAGCATTCTGGCTTTATTATGACACATGACTTTTAGAAAGAGCATGTCACGAACTGTTAAGAGTGTCAAAGCCGTCATTGAGTGTCCCTGCCATACTTTTATAAAACTCAGGGTACTTTGATGTAAAATTAGTAAATACTCTTAACTTTTGAAATACTGAAAAGGAATCAATTTCGATGAAAATACGTAATGATATTACGTAAAGGTAAGTATTAATCAACTTGTGTTGCTGACCATACAAAAACTGTCCAGTGAACTTCTTTTCTTGAATCTTGATAAAGTTTCGTTTAATAACGTTATTGTTTTGTATAATTTCAGCCTATGGCTATATTTTGTACTTAGCTTAAAGTATACAATAAATATGCGTACCTGTGTGGATACATCCAGGGCTGTTGCATAACTCAACATCTTCAGGAGCTCCTTTCACGAAAACTGCCGGTGGGATGGACGAGGAAATTCTCAGTTCACTAGTCTGGGGTATGTCTAAAATACAAATAAAACATGCTTAATGAACGGATGAGGAACACAAACGATGATCAGATAAACATAACAGGGTAAGTATAGGATGTGAAGGAATAATCAGACGGACTGGTCTCAGGGTACTTATAACTAATACATGCCAGATGTTGGTGCAGAAAATACGTAATAATTTTAAAGGATTACCGAATTTTCACCAAGAAATATTTTGCTGCAATAAAATATAAGTATCAGGCAAGAATAGGAGATATGTATGTACAATAACACGACTTCCGAGAAATCACAAGAAAGTGAAAAATAACTTTAGCTTCGGACGTCGGTGTCTTTGGATCTGTATTTTAGTTTTTTGCCAACGACTTCCGAAATTAAAGTCATTTTTTACTTTTTAGTTATGCTACCCCGTACTAATACGTATATCACTACTGGCTATGTAAACATCAGTGACAGGAAGTATTATCACGTCATCAGCATCTGCCTAGCCTTTACCCAACTACGTTGGGGTCAGCTGCTGTTTTCGAGCACATACTTTGCCAATGTAGATAATTTGGTACGATACGACAAAATGATAGGAAAAATGGGTGTATATGATGTAGGTACGTATGGCGTAAATAATTTCCCTATTGGATCAAATCAAATCACCCCATTTACATAAGATAGGATACATAATTATTTTATACCACTTCCTCCAAATAAAAGGATCATTATTGCTAATGGCGTAAATAAATGCCGATTTATGTAAAAGCCGTCGATAATTTCGATTCAATTGTTTCTGAGGAAGTTCTATGAAAATATACGTATCCTATCACCAGTAAATGGGTGACACATTGCAAACGTCCCACAGATATTATCAGCCACTAGTTATTATACACTTGACAGGTACAGTCGGCATCAAAAGTCTAATATATATTTTAAAAAACCGGGCAAGTGCGCGTTGGACCACGCTCAATGAAGGGTTCCGTAGTTGGGGTGAATTTATCCCAAAAACAAACTTAACATTGTAGTTGAAAATCATGTTCTCCCATACATCGATATACGTCACGGTCAATTCCTCAAGGACTATTACTCGGTAACTTGTAAAGCCTACTAAGCAGTGATAGCTTTCCTTTTAATTTCGTTATTTATTGCCATGATTTTTTTCGGTTTAAATATTACGCAAACGTATCCCTGAATTTAAAAATGGTTTTCACAGACCCACAATATCTTTGAACGACCTATCCAACGATCCTCACTATGAGATAGACGAGAAAAAAAATATCATCCCCACTTTACGTGCAAGGGAGGTACCACAAAAAAAACAGACAGACGGACATGGCGAAACTATAAGGGTTCCTTGGTGACTACAGAACCCTAAAAATGAAGAACGGCTGTAAAATTAGTAAATTCCCATACTCTTTACTTTTGAAATACTGAAAAGGAAGCAATTTCTTACCTTTACGTAATGATATTACGTAAAAGTTACTGTCCAGTGAACTTCCTTTCTTGAATCTTGATAAAGTTTCGTTTAATAACGTTATTGTTTTGTTTCATTTCAGCCTATGGCAATGTAACAAATGTTACTCGCTACGACAGAGTTATAACTCATTTGTCTGTGAGCCAGATAAGTTTTAGCGTTGTAGGAACCACTCTCGACTTGACAATCTTTACTCTCTCACATATTGGAACAAGTCTCAAGTAATTTAAGATTTATTGGTTACGAATCTCCTTCATATCTGTCGATTTGACAAGTTTTCCTGCTATCGATTAACTGAGTTCGATATCACGATCATCGATGTTCAGCTAACTCCGATAATATGAATCTAAATACACCTTGATAAACTTTTGGAGATCATGAAAACACTTTATCGCCACAGGATAATAATGAGAAGAATGGAAATTGTTCCATTCTTCGATTTTTTCGTTTTCTTATAAAAATAAAACATTAAAATCAATACATGTGTAAATCTCTCGGTGAGAGGGAGTGGACTTTAATCCACCACGCAGGCCCAGTGCGGTTTGGTAGATGTCACATCATGTCTTAGATATTTTGGTTCTAGGACATGCCGGTTTCCTCACGACGTTTCCTTCACCGTTTTGAGGGCAGTGGTGATGAATATTTACACAAAGTAAAGCGCCTGTCTGTGTTCAAACCTACGACCTACAACTCGTAAGTCGCAGCCGTTACCACTATGCCACTGCTCAAATTATGTCATCACCACGCTTAACAATCATATTAGTGGTCGCGTTAAGGTTCGTACAGACTCGCGCGATATCGCGGGCGCGAGAGGCACCGTCAAAGAAATTCTGCTACTAGTGTCGCGGCGCGCCCGCGATGTCGCACTAGTCTTTACGAGCCTTTATACCGGTGCATATCTATCTGCCTAGCCTTTTCCCAACTGTGTTGGGGTCGGCTTCCAGTCTAACCGGATGCAGCTGAATACCAGTATTTTATATAGTATAGTATGTAAATTAAACTAGCCTAAAGGCTCTTACACACTCACGCGATATGGCGGGCACGACAGACACCGACAAAGACAATTCCTTTGTCAGTGCATGTCGCGCCCGCGATATCGCGTGTGTTTGTAAGAGCCTTAATACAATTAATTGTGGGGATAAGATACGGGGGGAAGAAAGTAAAAGGGGTTTAAAATGAATTAATAACAAGGAAAAGGGAGTATGTATTATCACGTATTGTTTCATTATGTGTGAGTGAGTGTAGATGTGTATGTGTGAGAGGGTGCCTGATTTGTTTAAGTTAAGGTTTGAGTAATTCTTCCGTGCCGTCATAATTTAGAGTGAGCAGATATTCCTTTATTAATGGATTAGGCTTTGCGAGCTTACAATAAATCCTTTGATTTCCCGGGAAAACGTAGCAAATATTGCAATGTGCTCGTGTTTATTTACCCTTGATGGTCTTACAAAAACATTTAGTTCTTCGTATATTTCGTAAGTATTGTTGCAAAAATAAAGCTTTTTCGAAACTACAATGTGTTGGGTTTAGGGTCAGTTCACACCAAGAGGGAAATAATCCCTGGGCGAATTTACCCACTCACGGATCAGGACGCGCTGAACTGAAAACTACTGAAAAGTGTACCTACCTGTTAGTGTGAAAATAAATTCAATATTGTATAGCTATCCTAAAAAGTACGCGTAGCGTGACGTCAGTGTCTATATACTGACCCTTATGCGTCAAACGTAATAAGTAGGTGCACCTTTCGGCTTGTTGTTATTGACCGAATTTCATGTTTTCAACTTGGCCTCGTCGCCATTTTTAGGGTTCCGTAGTCAACAGTCTGTCTGTCAGTCTGTCTGTCCCCGACTTAGCTCAGAGACTCTTAGTACTAGAAAGCGGTAATTTGGCATGAGTATATGTATATTAACGACACCGTAAAAGTGGTAAAATAAAATCTTGAAAACATTTTTTTTCCTTGCACGTAAAGTGGGGATAATATTTTTTTTTTCTCGTCTGTCCCATAATGTGTGGGGAATCGTTGGATTTCAAAAATATTGCGAGTTAGTGAAAACTATTTGCCGATCGAGGGATCCGTAATTTTTGTTACGTCGCCACTTGTAGTGATCACTATCTCGGCACTAACTAACTATGTATGTATTCGCGTCTCACTGGCTCACCGCTACAGCCAGCTCCGAGCGCAGGCGCACGTCCCACCTGTACCGCGTTTAACGCCAGTTAACAGATTGACAGCGACCCCCTCCGCTGGTGTACATGAGACAATGTATTATATCTATTGCATAGATACAAACACTACATCAGAGTCAAGTGACTCCCCCCCCCCCCGCCAGATAAATGGTTGTTTTTGGATATGCGAAAAAGACATGGCAGTTGTATAAATAGCGAAATTAAAAGGAAAAATATCATAGCTAATTAATAGTCGACCAACTTACATTCGCAGTTGGAGAATCGACCGTTACATAAATCGATGTATATAATATACAGAGTTTTTTTTTTCAACTACAATGTTAAGTTTGTTTTTGGGATAAATTCATCCCAACTACGGAACCCTTCATTGTGCGTGGTCCGCAACTTGGCCGGTTTTTTAATATAAAGTAGATACTTTGCTGTTCATTCAGTATCTCAAAATATCAAGTAGTACAGCTTTTATCGGAATATTCTTGAAGGTAGTTGTTTTTGTGTGTTAAGGATAAAAATATAAAATCATAAGTAACATAATCTAAAAAAGAAGGTAAAAAAAACACGTTCAATGTCAGACCGATTTTTTAAGTAGCAGTTTTATTTTTTTAGATTTTAGTTTTTAGATTATGTTATGTTTTTGGAATCGTCTCATCAAGCCCTTTATTTTGATACCTTTGTTCAAAGTACTAAAAAAAAACTCAAGATTTTACTTATTGATGTCTAGAATCCTCGATTTTTATTTAATAACAACAAAATCTAGGATACATCCATCGGACAACATAGACGAGTCGATAGACAGCTCACGTATTAAAATTCATCCAGTCGGGATGCTTCGGATTCTGCATTCGTTATACCCTTTAATGAATCAACAAAGATAGGTACATAGATAGGATAGATGTGAAAAACATAACCTTGTATTTGCTGTCGGATAATAACATTGCGAACACCACCGCAAAAATGTCTTTAATTTCCATGTAGGTACTGATTGCTTCATTGTCTAAGATCACCTTAAATATGGTTTAGATAAATAACACACAGCTCATGGTTAATTTTACGTTACATGGTGAATCCGTAAGAAATCTTTAATTAATAGCTCCGTGAACCAACCGTTACTGGTCATTGTCAGTTGTGGTACGCAACTACTTGTGGAAGTTTCCTTCTCAGAAAAAAACTTACGTGCTTTGATTATTTTGATGCTTTGTTTGGTTTTCCGGTACATATAGTTATTTTGCTGATTCTGACTTGGTGTATCAATCAGACATTGGACATCGTGTCTGTGTCTTTGTACCTACCGTTTTTTTTTTTTTTTTGGTTGGGAAATTATCAAATAACTTCTCCCGCTCTGGGCGGAGCGGGAGGGCGTGTCAGACTTTTACTGACTAAAACCCACCCGTGCTCCTTCATTTGCCTGTGTGCCAGGGCCACGATATCCCTTTCGGCCAAACTCGCAACCCTGGCAGGCATTGGCCCTAATGGACCCCGTCAATTCGTGCTGACGTCTCTTTGAGTCGCGCGTGGAACACGACGCGCCGTCGACCCGGGCCTGGTCCTTATCGGACGGCGAGCTACCCATCGTTCACCGTCCGCAAGCCCGCGCCTACGGTGGCCGGAAATCGGCTTGCGACACCCGACGCCCAGGGCGTCTCCTGCGGCGACTAGGGGCGTGAGGGCGCGAACCCAGCCTCTCTTTCTACCTAGCAACAACATCTAGTAATAAGTCATAGCCCCAAACATACCCCCAAACATTACATGGAAGACATTACCTTCTGATTAGGTCAGTCATTATTTTACCTACCTACCATCGGCTTGAAAACGATTCGACGATTCATTTTTGGACATAGGACCTGGCCAGGGATTTATGACGTGTGGAACATAAATTCCAGTAACTTATAAAGTAGCTGTGGGTAATAAAACGGAGAAACAGCGAGGATAAAGTTTATTACTCCGGTCACTGTTGCAGACGTTGACAAAAACTTACCTAAATCGATATTTGTCACTATCAAGTTCTATTGTTGGCCTTTCTCAATCGAACTTACCCAATTTTGTGTGAAAACTGACCTCTGTATTGTAATATTGTTATTATATAGTTTAATGTCAGCGACACGAGTGCGTGCGCCCGAGCGTGGCAGTGTTTCGACACACAACGTGATCTAGCGTTTGGTAACCCTTACTTACCGTTTCAGAGCATTTTCCAACGTTCTCTTGCGTTAACGTTAAAGTTTTTTCTGTTATAGTGACTAGATTGTTTTCTAAAAGTTTCCTCAAGATAAATCTTGCGCAGTGATGTGCAAATTATATCACGTCGTGTTCGTATCCACTTCCGCACTTCCGCGTCGCCGACACACATGCGGCATTCAATATTAATTTATAAGACGTAGTTCTTGCCAGAGTGTCACATTCAACGTAATTAATTGAGTTCAGACGACGGGATAACCAGCAATTAAATTCGGTTTATATCGTGACCTGCCCTCTTTTATCTATCTATTGAATAACAATTGAGCGAAGTTTCTCTTAAAATATCTACAATCAGTACAAAATGCGTAATATCGTAATTTTTTACGTGGTTGTTGTTAACGCAGATTTAGCGTTTGTAGCCAAAGACATTAAATTATTATGTGGGCCACATAATGATTTAATGTCTTTGGCCACAAACGCTAAATCTTTAACTTTGTTTCGTTTAATAAGATATTGTTAGTCTTTATTTAAATCAAGGTTTTTTACCTATAGATTTTATTTTTGTCGTATCGCTGTCTCCAAAATACGAAACAAAATACAGTTGCTAAGCTTCGGGTAATGTTGCTATTATCAGAACTCGTATTACCAATTTCAACTATTTGTATTATATTTAAATGTAAAATAAGGCAGGGATTAAGTGAAAACACCAAGAAATAACGAACGGCGATCAGTGACTCTGTCGCTCCTGTATCGAAGCGATACGAGTAATACAAATTCAACCCACGACCAACGATCGAAATACCTACTTTAAAATGGACATAGAATAACATTTGTTCCCTCTGAAAATCACGTAACTACTTAATATAAGTCATAATCTGAACTAATATTTTTAGTACCATTGTTTGTTTGTTAAAGGTAATCTCTGGAAGTACTAATCTGATTACGCAGACGAAGTCGCGGGCAGAAGCTAGTGCATTATATAAAGGCTATGACTAGTCATGACTAAGGTCGCAAAAAAATGCATCACCACAGGAAATGGCGACAAAAATTCTATAATTATTTGAAAATTTACCTTGATGACAGTAAGGTCGTTCAAAGATTGAACGACCTTACGTCACAGTGCTTGTGACCATAAGAAAAGGAACAAAGGGACTGAATCACCCAACCAAAAAAAAAATCGAATTACTCATTCCGTTTGGATTGCAATTGTTTTTTTTAGTCTGTCCTTAACTAACATAACCATGTTTTTCAGTCTGCCCCGTACCTAACATACATTTTTCAGTCTGCCCCGTACCTAACATACATTTTTCAGTCTGCCCCGTACCTAACATACATTTTTCAGTCTGCCCCGTACCTAACATACATTTTTCAGTCTGTCCCGTATCTAACATACATTTTATATCCAATACATGTTTGTTTAATTAATTAAATAAAATAAAAGAGCAAATCGTACAAATAACAATAGTTCCTACAAGAGTTTTGGTTTGATAGTTTTAAGTTTTGTCTAATACGCCTTTAATATGATTTTAATACAAACTAAAACGCGCCACGAAGGGTTCCGTAGCACCGTACAATATTTAACCCTAAATACTTTTTATACTTCATTTAAGTAGTTTTGTGTATTTGTCGTTAAAGAGGCCATAGTAGTACCTACCCACTATGTGAACAAGTTCAAGTGTCTACATATTACGGTTCAAATGATACAGCCCTGTGACAGACGGACGGACGAATGGACAGCGGAGCCTTAGTAATAGGGCCCCGTTAGCAGCCTTTGGGTAACCTTAAAAACATATTTCCAAATTAAGATTCTACCTATTCTATTCTCGTTACTTATAGCAAGTGTTTGCCTAATATATAAGTACTTAGTAAAGAAGATCGGCAGATCGCATCTATTTTTAACAAGATGAACAAAAAAGGCGATTAATGATATAACAAAGTAGTTTTATTGCAGCAAAATAAAAAGATCGCGAATAATTTTCGTGGGACGAAGTTTTTTAAAAAACTTCGTCTTTTAAGTTTGCTAGCGTACAAACAGTGATCTTATTTGACAAATTGCTAAGCGTAAGGCGTGATCTCACCGTATTTTAGTAGTCAGTCCAATGTCCGGCATCAGCCTATAGCTGTTCCCAACTAGACGTAGGCCTCGCACGCTAATCATTTCTTGTCTACTCTTATCCAGCTGCTACCAGTCACCCTGCGAAGACTACAGCGCCACCTAGCTTGGAGATACCCTACGTTTCACCATCTCCGCCCTACTGGTCTTTTGGTTGTTGGAGCAGGTACTTACCGTTGATATCAGCGGATGTTCGGACGAGAAGCGTGGCTATGAATGCAGCGAAGAAGGCGATGGCGAGAACCGACGTCACGCCAGCCGCAAGCATCAGCCGCTTCTCCATCTTGGTCCTCTGACCCCAAAACGATGGCCTGAAACAATTGTCGATTAGTATAGATAGATACTTATAAAATTATGTCTAGTTGGTTCTATGATAAAGTCGTTTTTTCTGCTCTAATTCCAGAAAAAGCTGACTTCCGTCCATAGACGTACTTCCTTAAAGTTCTGAGCCTGAAAGCACCACCAGACTTTTTGTTATTTTTAAGTTTGATCAAATACAGTCAATCGTATCGTACGTTAGCATCGTTCCTACTACTACAGAGCAAGTCGCGACTCGCGGTTCTCAATGTACTTATTTGTTCAATTTTCGGCGTGACCAATGCAAAGATTGCATATTTATTGCGAATCTAAGTTTGATCAGTCACTAGAAGTATAAAGTGTTACTAATTTAGTTTAGACATCGTTGCACTTGGACAAGTGTAGGGTTTTAAAGATTTTAATAATTCGTTTTTATGTTTGAAAAATGGCAACACTGGAAGGTGTAGTTTGTATACTAATAGGCGCTTGGCCCAGAGAGCTCAGTTTTAGTGTCAAGTAACGGTGCTGACTGTATCTGTGAAGGAGTGAAGAGAGAAAATAAAGTATCGGTATCTATGTTTAGTGAGTTTTATTACACGAGGCTGGGATTAGGGCTGTAACTGATAGTCTAACCCGGACACCCGGTACTACAGTTACGGCTGATTTTTCGATCACCACATCCATCGAATATTTTTGAATTCTTGACAGTTGTTCATACAAACTGTCAAACGTCAATTTTAACTAGTATTGGCAAAAAAAATCAGGCCTTATCTTACTTCTCTGAAAGTGAGCGTATTTATGTAAATGGTAGATTATTTTTATTAAAATAAATAAATAAATGGGATAATAAATACTGTGAGAGGAAATTCATGAAATTTTAATTGTTTTTATGTTTTCACCGGAATTTTAAAATGTTATGTTTTCTGTTCTATGTATGTGTCTCTGCCTTTAATTAATGTAATTGGTTTAACCGTGTTAATTAAAGTTAAAATAAATAAATAAATACCTATATACAAGCTTTTATTAATTAACCCTCATTCATACTATAAAGCAATAAGGCTTTGAAGGTTGCAGTTACGGGGTTTTATCAGCATCTAATATCTATGTTAAACGACAATAATGGTTTTAGCCAAAGTGCGATAGGTAAGTAGGTACGCAACTATAATTCAATAGGTTTTATTATTGGTAGCCTAAACCTGCAAAAGATTGTATTGCTTAAATTAACCAAAGTCCTGTAAAAATTGAAAGAAAAAATTGAGAATGGTTGTTCTTTGAGGGAGAAAATTGCCTCCAAATTTTCAATTTGTTTTGGTAACCCAATTTTCGTGTAACCGTAATTTTCCTTGGTGCTAAACGAAAAGAAGTCTGTGGGGATCCCACTTGAACTTTTCTTGTGATCTTATGGGGATTTAAAGAAAACTCTTTTAAAGTCTTGGTCGCAAAGAGGCTTTAACATTTTTAGAAGGAAAACGTCATTCTTAACAAGTTTTGTTTTGCTTGTTAGCCGCTACCGATTTTGTATTGATACTGAAAATGCTACAACAGAGGGAATGTATCCTTTAAATAAGGAGCATATGTTTGAATTAATTTCAGTAGAATACTAATACACAAACGCACATAGCAAATCTTCAAACAGACTTTCTACGTCCAACAGCTTGTTAAGGCAACGAAGAGAATCCTGACAAAATACTTCATACAAATTAGTTAACCTTTTACTTTTATAGTGCAATTACACATGATATGAAATACTTAAACACTTCATCTACGTCATAACTGTATAAAGGAGAAATGTAATTAATTCAAGAATTCAATGTAGGTACTGCACAATTGAATATGCTGAGATTCAATTATGTAGTTGTAATAAAGGCGGCTTGGCATAAAGCAGGTGCAACCGTTACGGACCTTCAGAAACTTTTCACCTCACAGTTTTTAACCAGGGATGTCAAACTCGATTTTCGATGAGACGAAAATTAAGTGTATATTAAATTAGCGGGCCAGACCAACATTTTTGCTTAAAGAAACGATTCCAGGAATCTTTATTCAGAAACTAAAGCGGCCTCATGTGTTGCCGTACGTAAAGAATCCTTATATCCTATTTGTTCCGGTGGATGTCATAAAAGGCTAGTAAGGGACTTACTAGAGAATGGGTAGCAGCGTTCTCTATGCATTTAAACACCGTAAGCGATCGCCGGTTGCGATGCAGGCTATTATGGCAACCCCCCTTTGAGGGAAGCCTATGTCCAGCAGTGGACGTCTTTCGGCTGAAATGATGATGATAAAAGCGGCTCAGTCCTTATTTATGTATGACTAGATTCTGATATTGTTATACAACAGCCCATTTCTTGATTGGGTGGCTTAATTTTGATTGGGATTGAGATATTAAATATTACTTACGTAAATATGTAAAAGTCTTTAGGTCTGCGGGCCATGTCCCGCTCGGGCCATGTCGTATTTTTGACATGACTATTATAAACAATTCCTATATACAGGGTGATTGATAACTCAATGCATTTCAACTGTCTAACGATCACAGTTCATGAGATTCAGCCTGGTGACAGACGGTCAGACAGACAGACAGACGGCGGAGCCTTAGTAATAGGGTTCCCGTTTTACCCTTTGGGTACGTAACCCTAAAAATATGAACAAAAATATGAATATAAATATAAATAAAAATGCTTTTATTTGAAAACCAATGAGTAGGTATACTATTCAATCTTGGTAAAATATATAACTGATTTTATTTTCACAGTTTATAATGCTGTATTTACTAAGAAAAACGGATATTTAAAACGAGCCCTCCGCGAGGGCTCCCGGCATCCCCTATGCGACTTGAGTGAACCCTTCAGGAGGGCTCTCGGCACTGAACGTGTTAAAGCTACAACAACTAGCAACAACCTCGGTAACATGTGTTCGAAACTGAGTTGTTTAAAAATAAGCTCTACTTTAACACTACGTCCGCGTGGAAGTCGAAAACTGCGGAAAAACAAACTTATTTTCGTTTATAAAGAGAATAGTTACACACAGTACCTTTAAATTTTCTTTTTTTTCGACCTAGTACACACGTACCTACTGAACGTTATCTGAATTGAAAAGAAAAAAAGAAAGAAATAGGTTTTCAATCAAATAAGTAAAGCTGTGTTCAAAGTGGATTCGAAAGTCGAACGACAAGTAACAATAATATGGCTACAACACTCTTTGTTTGATTGCGATAAAAACCATTGCATTTTCTATCGCCAGGCTTGCTCGCCTGGCGATAGAAAATGCAATGGTTTGTTTGGGCTTATATTGATTGGAGTGACGGTGACATCCTCTACTACTGTAACGTGACAAAGGAGAATATTAAACAACGGTATATTACCTGCAGTAAATTACCTATAAGAAGGGATTCTGGTAAATTTTCTTCTTTATGTTATTATTCCCTCGGCACGGGGTGTTTTGAGGAAAGTATATGCCGTGGTACAAATATTAACCAATCAGCAATGTGCTAGCAGGGCTGACAGCACAGAGAGCGCTAGACGTACCTACTGCAGGCCCCATGTCAGTTGTAACAAAACCAGGTCAAACCAGCCTCTTATTCTAATGAAACTCCGTACTACGCTAGAATCGGGGTTACCGATGTAGCTTGCAGAGTAAGCAAACTGAAGTGGCAGTGGGCAGGCCATGTTTGTCGAAGGACCGATGGCCGATGGAGCATCGACGACCTTAAGAAGGTGGCAGGTTCAGACTGGATGCGGAAGGCGGAGGACAGGGTGTTTTGGCGCAGCCTGTGAGAGGCCTATGTACAGCAGTGGACTGTGACAGGCTGAGTTGAGTTGATTGCTAGGCAGGCCAGCTCGCTAGGCCAGCTCAAGGGCAAACTGTTACCACCGACGTGCGGTTGATTTTACGTACATCAATTTAAAGATCGCCACTCGTGAAGCCTATTTTAATGCAATCCAGTGTCGTGGTTATAACGCTGCATACTTGATGAGTAGGTAATAATGATATAGTTAATAATTTGATTGATATATAGATCTGTATAGTACTGATCCAACAGTTTGTAAGCATAACAAAGGTGGTCAGTAAGTTTTACGTTGCATGACACAATACCTACATAGCTGTGATGAAAATCACAAGTTTATAACAATGTGGATTTTTGCCTAGAAGGTGTGATAAGTTATAACGCCAAATAATAATATTATTGATTAAGTTACTCAAAGCATGTTTTAGGTTTTACTATCAATAGATATACTAGGCAAATGTGGTGAGTTTTCTGAGAGCTTAGTAGGTAATCTTTTACTTGTAAGGGATGAAAGGTAATGAATAGCTCTATGAGGTGCAGTTTGACAAAGACAAGTATCGTGATTAATAGCCTAAGTTGCTTATCAACATTGAGCTCATAATTAATTTTGAGTCCGTAATTAATTTACTTTGAATTTTATCTGAAAGTTGAAACGATTTCGTAAGAGACGCTTATAACTTTTGCAAAATTTTCAATCAGAATTTTCAGGGTATTAAACAATATTGACACAAAAAGTTAATAGACATTATCGTTGCCGATATCACTTGCAACATGGTCCGGACTACTGAACAACAGATCAACTTCAGTCAGTCATTTGTGACCAATTTCCTTTACCCGAATAATACAATTCTGTACAACGACATAATTTTCTACATTTAAAATAATGAGTATCGAAAAAGCTTTCTCAATAATAACGTAATTCGATGTTGATATTTTAACCTTGACTTTGGGTAGCAGAAGAGAATCTCTCACAATCTAACTAAAGTGTCAACAAATATAAATGTTTAGCGTGGTTTATCATTTACAGCACGGAAAACTTTTTGGATGTCACCCAAATATCAGTGACAAACAATGCGTATCCAATAAAATATAATTTTTATAACAGTGCGTAGATGAGTCTGATTCCGCGATTCTGTGCGTAGTAAATGTATAGTTACATTGTTTATAGGTAATTAAACCTTGTGGGTTTTAATGCTCTTAGAAGACAACAGCCACAGTCGAGGTCGGTTGATTGAACGTAAATAGGCGTTTTAACCATAGGACCCTGGTGAGTACGGCCTCGGTTCAGTAGTCAACGCTTTAGTTCATTAGGCAATAAAGTGGATTAGAAATACCAATTGGCACCCTAAGCCGGCTGTGTCACTCGCTTGTGATTTAATTCCAATGTCATCTTCTGCGGTTGTAAAACTTTTTCAGTTGAAGTTCGTATGTTTCTGTAAAAGGGAAATATGTACTCCAGTTCATATTTTTCTGTAACTACCTATTGGCGATGTAATTATTATCAGTTCCAAATAAACACTATCGAAATGTTGCTAGTAGGTATTTTTACTTTAGATATTGCTTTTTTGTTGATTGTTTTTGTATTGTTGTTTGTTTATTTTTTTGTTGTTGGCTTTGAGAAATTATTGTGTGTAAAAAGACCAAGGAAAAATCACTCACAGGTATATTACGCGAAATCTATTGAAAGAAAAAGGTAACATTTTTGAGGCTGCTGTGTGATAGTATCATGAACCCTGTGTTGGCCACAAAAATAAATATTCCTGCATTTTTTTAGGATCGCATCTCTACCTTATTACATATATTTATTATTTCTCCTCTTTCTTTAATCTTTTGTTTTCATATTTTTCCATGAAAATATAGGCAATTATTACTTTTGTGGCGAAGAAACAATGCTGTGATTCCTAGGCGAAAATATTATCATTATATTGTCAAAAACAATTAGCTTTTGTAAAAGAAAAAAAATACAGCAAGTACTTTTCATAACAGTATCTTCAATAGTCTATTCTCCCCAGGATTGTGGTTAGCACTTATTGCCTAGCCTAGTCAAAGAAACTGTTAGGAGAATATAAAGAGTGACAATAGAGGCTGAAACGTTGGTCAGAAATATGGTTTTGTATTGTTTCACCAAATTGCACAGTATTCCACCGTTATGGTTTATAGTTTGCAGGACTTTGTTTGCCAAAACAATAGCGGCGTCTTTCCCATTTGCACAAAAACACGGTCAGGCGTCATCGAATCGAATCGCTGTTTATATAACATTAATACGTGTATACTTTGATAATACAAGTGTTTTTGGGGTTTTTTGCAAGTAATTATGTGTTTGAGCTGTCATCGGTTGAATGATAAAAAGTTTAGATAATTAATACTCGTAATATGCTGTACAATCGTCACTGGTTTATTGATAGTTTAATTAATATGCGACAGACGGTCACTTACTGTCAGTACTTAATCTTAAAAATGAATAGATTTCATAAAATTAGCTTCTCATAGCTAGGTATAAATATATAGCTCATTCATAATGCGCTTAGAGAAGTTTAGTGTCAATCACACTAATATTATAAAGGCAAAAGTTTGTGAGTGTGTGTGTTTGTTACTTCTTCACGCTCAAACGGCTGGACGAATTCTCATACAATTTTGTATGGAGGTAGCTGACACCCTGGATTAACATTAAGCTTTTTATCACGATATTCTGAGATGTCAGATGTTAGGTACACATCATTTATGCGACTATTTTAAAGCTAGCTTGTTTTTTAGGGTTCCGTACTTCAAAAGGAAAAAACGGAACCCTTATAGGATTACTTCGTTGTCCGTCTGTCTGTCTGTCAGTCTGTCAAGACCCTTTTTCTCAGGAACGCGTGGAGGTATGAAATTGAAATTAATACCAAATACGTAGGTCTAAGGTCCCTTGAAGCTCTAAAAAAATCAAGCTACCAAGTCAATGCAATAAAAAAATACGGCGATATAAGCGACATTATTGCGACATATTTCGATACTCGCAAATAAATCAAAACCTTCGAAGGATACTTCTCGTTGACCTAGAATCATGAAATTTGGCAAGAAGCAAGATCTTACAGCACAAGTAAAAGTCCGAAAATAGAAAATTTGTAGTTTAGATCACATAAAAAAAATGCGATTATCTCGCACATAAATCAAAACCTATAGGGTACTTCCCTTTGACCTAGAATCATGAAATTTGGCAAGAAGCAAGGTCTTACAGCACAAGTAAAGGAAAAACTCCGAAATTTGTAAATGTGTAGTTTTATCACATAAAAAATAAATTGGGAATATCTCGCACATAAATCAAAACATATATGGTACTTCCCGTTGACCTAGAATCATGAAATTTGGCAAGAAGCTAGGCCTCACAGCACAAGTAATAGAAAAAGTCCAAAAATTGTAAATTTGTAATTTTATCACTTTAAAAAACTTTTTGCGATTAGAAACTTAAATTTTCAATTGGAAAATTGACCGTGGCGTATATCGATGTATAGGAGAACATGTTTTTCAACTACATTGTTAAGCTTGTTTTAGAGATAAATCACCGACCTGCGTTTCACCTGTTTTTTTTTGACTCGACGGATTTGTAAGCGCTTTTAATTTGCTTAAGTAAATGTCGTGATGGATTCTTTTTACATGTATAAATAAGCTAAGTAGTAGAACCGTTTATCACACATCCACCGATGTTCGATTGTTTACAATCAAATTGTCGAGATGACTCTGAAGGCTACTCCGCTCATTATTGTTTTAAATATACTTGAGATAATCGCTGCATGGGAACATAAACAGCGGTGTCAATGTTTTGCCATTTTTATTCAACCATTTGTCTTTACTTATAACATTTAAATATTTGAAAATTCAAATTACAATAACTTTCGTTATTTAATACATACTTTTTTTACTAACTTTGGTGCATCGTGGAACACTAACAAGCGACTAAAATGATCGCGACCATGGGGATGTCATTGGTTTTTTGATACAATATAGCAGAAAACGTTCAAGAGGACAGCGTTCAAGGTAAAGAAACCACTTGAGGAAATTAAACAGTTAAGCAATTAAGTGCCTAGCTACGCGGAGACTCCTCCATTTTATATGGATAAAGTAGACAGGTTAATCGTCCCCGTTTCGTCTTTTGTTATTTACGTTTATTCTCCGTCCTCCAAGGGCAAACAAATAAAGTCGTTTCGGGTGATATTAGCACAAAAGAGATGGATTGTTTTGTGCTCTAAAAGAGAACGCGTGAGGTAGAATATAGTTAACTGTAGGTAGGAGTTGGCATGGCGGTACCCTGCAGGTCGAACTTGCGCCCAGCGGGAGTAACAACCTGTCTCGGAACCAGCACAATACTTGTTATGCAACTAACAGATTCGATGTCATTGGATATTACCGTATTGAGATTTTTTATCTGCCACTCGTCGACCGGTTTGACAAGTTCATTGTCTTCAGAGAGGTCAATAAACCTCGATGACCGTCTTAATGTTAAAGTAACTAGGGTTCTGTCAAGGTAAATTAAACCAATCACTCTTACTTTTGTTTATATTAAAGGATTTGCAGACTGCCTTTGGTCGTATGGAGCGTGATGAATGTTTTCCATATTGCAAAGGCATTATCCATTCAATAAACCGCGTTACGAGTAGTGAAACCGCTTTCTCGATATCACACAATGCTTGGAACTAATCCAAACGCGAACACAATGACTTTAAGTGAAAGGAAAGGACCAAATAACATTCGAAAATAAATTATACATGGTGATTGGTTATGTGGGTAACGGTGCGGCCCTGGAGTGGCCCGTGGTGCGTGGTGCGTGGTGCCAGGACGATTGTATGGAGATCGACCGTTACTTACGGCTGCATAAGTTCAAAAGTTGAATGACCTATCACATCAGTTTCATGAATAACAATAGATATTCTTACAATCCATCATACTAATTATTTACTCATGCTACTTATATTATTGAGGCTTTCAAGGTAAAATTAACGTAGTGCGGTATTGTTGATATTTTGCTAAGTACAAAAACCGCTGAGTTTTCACTCGTCTGCGAAATTCTTACAATAACATATTTACATTAACGCCTTCTTGATCTATCTGTTAAAAGTTTGTGGTTAACTAAGCTATTAACGCTCGTGTGTACTGTGGGGTACTAACCTTTAACTACGCGGCCATGACCTTGAACGAACCTTTTAGGTAAATCCCATATTTAAAAATAATATTTCTATTATTTAGTCATATTTATACATCAAACAGTTCTAAGCGACGGACTTACGGTTTTATAAAAGCCTTCGTTTGTCTGAAGTCCTCCGAGATGAACAATTCCGGATTCCTATTACTTACGAAGATATACGAGGTTAGAACTGTGTTAATTAAATGTCTGTTACGAATTACTTGGCTTATTTATATCATTTTATAATATTAAAACAAACTTTGAATAATTTTATATTATAATTATGCTTATAAATTAAAATTTTAATATTATGATGTAATGCATGCGATTAAGTCAAAAACTAGAAGTCACTCTCTTTTGAATCTGGTATATCTGCATCAACAACATCCTTGGTATCGTCAGTGGTTACTAAATTCAGATAAAAACTATGAAAACATTCTGGTATTAAAGATAAAAGTGATATTATATCACGTTTTTTTTTGCCACTTATTGGTACTGGCTTGTCAGTAATCGGCATCAAATTAAATTCTTTATCTCGTCGCGTGTTCTGTTTGAAGTTAATAGTTTTAAATGATTCATCTTTAGAAAGAGATGTTTTGTATTTTATGACGCCGTTCAGCGTCATAACTCAGCCACTTCACGTTCACATCATGCCACTTGAAAATATTTCCGTCGTCGTTTTTTTAAGTCTAGTAAGGGATCTTTCAATAAACTAGCGAAATCAAAGAAATAATTTTGTGGCATTTCTCTAACGGTCAATTTTTTGCTACTTGATCTTACTAACTCCATCCAATCGTGTGGGTAATAATTTCATTTTTTTTTGTTTTTTTTTCAATAATTGCATGGTTTAAGTCAACCTCCATAAAATATGTGTGTGACCAGGTATCATAAACTTGTGATAAACGATATAACTTCATTATAGCGTGGGAAACCACTTGATAGTACCTACCCATGAGGTACTATCAAGTAATTTCCCACGCTAGAACAAGACCCACTTTTTCTAAACTCATCACATTGAAATACTACCTACCTTTGCTTGATGTTTTAATGAATATGAATCGAAATAGTATTTAACACCATGTTTAACCGACTTCCAATTCAAAAAGGAAGAGGTTATAGTATGATCGTCAGTATGTTTGTTTTATTTATTTTTGATTTATTAATTTAGGCATGTTCTCCTATTTCATCGTCAATTTTATTGTGGACCGATTTTGAAAATTCTTTTTTTTGGTATAAGATAAGATCGTATGGGACTTTTCAATGGATTGGAATAAATTCAACTTGATAGGTAAGTAGGACTAAACTAGGCAAGGGAATGGTTTTAGATTATATAGGTACTTATATGTCTATAAATAAAATTTAAATATATATAAAATAGACAAAGTTAATCTCATTTATGCGAAATTACAAAAATAATAATTCAAATCATTATTTAACAAACCAGCTAATTTTAGGTTGGCGAAATACTAAAAAGAAGGTTCTTTAAAATTTTCAATTTTCAAGGAACATTCTTTAAAGGTTCTCAAAAATTTCCTCTAATTCATTGAAGTATTTTTCCTTATTTTCATTCAGGACCGGGTGTGCAATTTATTTTAGAGCTTGATTTTTTATCATAATTACAGACAGTTTGACATCACAGTTTTTATTTAAATAATAACTAAGTTCTTAACAAATAACTACAGTAACATATTAGTAATAGTGGAATACAAAAAAATACGCTAAGCCATAAAATTCAAGATAGATTTTCGCAGTGTGAAATAATTAAACCACAGGAAAACAGCGAGAAACATTTCCGCTTTTACCTATAAGTAAATAATTTAAATCTTCTTGATAAACATTTGACATGAAAATAAAAATAAAAATGGGTAGGTACCACTCAGATATCGTACATACTAATTCCGTGCATTCTGATTTGTTCTCAAATTCAGATTATACTGAAAATTTTCACATGCGAAGGAGGAAAACTACCGTCTGAAACGTTTGATTTGACTTAACATGCTTGTTTATTTTTCTAATATCGTTTATTAGCGTAGAGGTTGGCATTGCCCTGAGAAGTCGACGGATCATCACGAGCATCTATATATCGCATAGGTACAGACAAGGAATAAAAGTGCTAAGCACATAAGGTTACTTCAACACCAACATTTTGAATGAAAATGACAGTTCGAAAACGTGACATACGTCCGCCATTTGCAAAATGAATTTGTTTGAAAATTGGTTAACATTTTCGCTTCCTGGCTGTACATTAGGTACAGGCTGGACGTATATATTTGACAAACAAGACCGTCACGACCCGTGACCTGTTTCAACCGCCATTTAATTGCATCAATGAGTAGCTAATGATTCTAGAACCGACTGGACAATACAAGTTTTGCATCAAATGCTCTAACTAGGTTTTGGCCGCGGCATCGCCCGCAATGAGGTGAGTATTTATCCACCGGGAGCGTACTACCGGTTTAAAAAGTAGTGAATATGTCTTACCTAACCCACGTCTAGTACTAGTACCAAATTTCTTCAAACTCCGTTAAGACGCTGACAACAGCTAAACCGCGGTCACTGTCAGACTGCTTATAAAAGAAAGAGAAGCGCGATGACACAACGCTTGTAATTTATTGCAATATATAAAGCAATTATCTATTTACTCAAAAATGAGTTGCGTAATCGAAAACAAAAAACAACCAAGTTCTGCATACAAATAAAACGTTTTTGTTATTAATTAAATACCAACCGTACGTTGATATTTAATACAGATATTCTGGATTCAAACTCAAAGAAAGGGTTAGTGTACCGTTAATTTGTATCGAGATTTTTTTTTCTAAACTTGTGGTGTTAACAACCAAGTTCTGAGAAATATGTTCAAGAATAACATAAATATTTTTTCCGCTACCACAAACTATATAGTTATGGCAATTTTTTTGTTTAAGACAAGCCTACTTTTATCATTTGCCTCTTGTCAGCGCCTTAAGGTGTGAAAAGCTAAAATACAGGCAGAGTTACTTTTGCATTTATAATATCAGAATAGATTAGTAATGTTTCAAGAGTGTAGCTGCTACTGAAGAGTTACATCATCGCATTTAACTAAGGCTCAAGTGCTCTAATGCAAAAATAACTTAGGCTCAGCTAAAAATAAACGGTAGTCTATAAAAACTTATCATCCTAAAATTCGATCGCAGATTTCAGATTGAACATGCGCGTAAATATCCGATCGGGAATGAACAGCCAAACATGTCTGAATAGCTGCCTGAACAGCGGAAATGTTTTCGCGCCACAAATTACGTTAATCGGAGCAATGTGAATTATTTATAAAGTTAGTATTAAAATTAGGTGCCGAACCAGCGCGCCGGTGGCGGAACGTAGATGACAAAAACAATGACGTAAAGACACTCTATTCTGTTAACACTTGGAGGAAAAGGTGCTAATCATTCAGCCATGCTATAATAAAAACCAGAAGTGTTTTATACGAATTGGTACACGACGACGCGTTAGAAATTGTCTATAAGTATAAGATGCATCATTTAAAGATTGAGAGATATTTCAGGGTGTGATATTTTGATTTTCAATTAAATTGATGACAAATTGCCTTGACGTAGGTTTACGTGAAGTTAATTAGCACTATTTCAGAATCAGATCGTGTTGTTATTTACTCATAATGAGAAAATCAAAAATTCTAATCAAAGTTAATGAATTCTTACGTGTTCTAGTTACACGTAATCTTGAACTACAGTACATTATATAATTAATGTACTCAATTCCATCCACGACTCTGAACTTCTTTGCCTCATTTGAATTTATATTTTTCTGATTAAAATTCCATGTTTGTTTGCTGGTAACTCGCAAGTTAATCTCAGTTTTGTTTTGCACAATGAGAACATAAATGGTGATTGTGTAAGTACTTGTTGGAAACCCAAAGTTGGTTTATTTGCTTGTATCACATCACATCGCGCAAAATCCGTTTGTAGTGTGAACATAGCTCGGATATGGTCAACATTTTGAGAGTAGTTAACACTAAGCTTCGAAATATTTGAATAAGAACTTAACCGACACTTTTTGTGAACCCACCTTCTACGCGTAAATGTTCTACGACTACGTCTTTCAGTTGCAAAATCTTTATTTCAATTGGCTAGTATCAAAACAATTTAAGTGTCGGGTAACCATCGTTGACCTTCGCCATACAATAGCGCATCGCGTTTACGCAGCGCTACCGTTCGGGTTCAAAGATAATATTTATTTATAGTAACGAAAATATGAATATTTGATAAAATCACAGTTATAATTATTATTGATAATAAAATAGACTATTCATACAAAAAAAAAAAATCATGAAAATATCTTAAGTAGTTTGAAATTATTATCGTTTTTTATGTTTTGGGTAGACAGTACTTCCTGAATTTATTTCATAAAGTATTTTACTACAATTCTTAACTATTCACATATAGAATTCATGTGTCACGTTTAACATACATTTTTTGCATAACTTACTTGCATTATTTGAATTTTGTCACTAAAATCTGTTTATCTGACATTAAGAAGCAATATTAGGTCAAAATTCTCGTCTCAAAGGACCTATATGTGGGGAATAGTTTAATACCTACTTATTTGAACGAAGAAGGTCTAGGAAGATCTAGACAATGATCATGGGCTGGGTTGCCGTTGTTTTTTGACTTATGAAAGCATTATTTAATCAAAGTGTGTCGCTGACAATTCCAGTATTTAGATGTTTTTTATGACGGTCCTAGTAGGCAAAAGTGAGTGACGCCGCGGGCACGCTATTAAATTTATAAATTGTGGGAACTTTGAGATAAGTGGGTGAATTCTCGTAAAATAGCAATATTTAATATGTAATTTACATATTATTATCATGTTGTGTCGTAGTTTGACAAGGAGAATGCAGCTGTTTGGTGCATAAAGTGTCTCGGTATGACCGTGCTTTACTTGTAAAAGAGCTATTAAATAGCTCGTCGTGTAGCTGACGTTCATAACTGATAACATATACTGATAAGTAAACTAAACATATTTAGAACAATAATAAAAATTGTGGACGTGCTTATTGTGAAATGTTTTTTTTTAAATATATATTGTTCTTGAGGTTTATCTAAAGGCCGCCGCCTCGCGAAGCTTGGAGATAGTGAGTGTACATAACTCAGCGAGTTTCAATTCCCAGCGGTGATAGGCACGTGTAGTTTAACAACGTCGTTAATACAACGATTTTAATGAAGATTGCGTTAGACTAACACACGTATATACGAGATAAACCGTTAATTTATGACGATGTCGTTCGAAACCATTACCCAATACTCATTTTGTATCTTTTAAGAATTAAAACTGTTGTGAATTTCAATACGATACAGTTGACTGTTATCAGACTAACAATGTTCCCCTGCCAGGGTTACGAGTCCGTCCGAAAGGGATATCGTGGCCCTGGCACACAGGCATCTGAAGGAACACGGGTGGGTTTTAGTCAGTAAAAGTCTGACACGCCCTCCCACTCCGCCCAGAGCGGGAGAAGATATTTGATAATATCCCACCCAAAAAAAAAGACTAACAAAGTACTCACTTGACGTTGTTCCTCATGTCGTAGCTTGTTGCGATGTATCCTGCGTCCCCACTAGAACAAAAAGACACAACTCTTATAAACATTCATCCAAACAATAAACTATAATTTAACGTTACTGTTAAAATAAAATATTTAGAAAGTTCTACAGCCATTCGTCTGTTTCACCGCTTTCTGTTAAAAGTTTAAACGTCCGTCAACTCTATCGGAAGTAGGCACGAACTACGAACCCCGGGTCCCTGAATGAATCGTGTATCTCGGTCATTGTGGTTGTGAATCAGGGTGTAATATCCACAAATTATTATATGGTAGAAACAATGGGCGCGCGAGACACGATTGACACGCCGCGGCGACACCCGTGTCTGAACTGTCGCCGCTTCTATTAATGTTATTATAGAACAGGTGCGGTCTTACCTACTGCCGACAGTAATTTAGTAAACATACAATATAATCTTCGATAGAAATCGTTTTCCAGCAGTAAGAGAAATGAGAAATCGTCTCCAGCGTTTTCTAGGCGATTAGACTGCGTGCAGCGCGCACTAGTCTGGTCAGGAAGCTGCTCGACACACATAAGTTGCCGTGAGCCAGTCAGGTTCGCTATTATCAGCATTAACGCGATACTCAATGAACCGTTTCCTACTTTACTTTGAAACACGGAGGGACGACGTAATCTCATAAGTAAATGATACTACTTATAAATTGCAGCTTCCATTGCTACTACAAGGTGCAGCGGACTGGATACACTTTTCCAACAGATTTACTTAATGATCTGTGCAACTTGGTAGATATGTTTTTATTTTTCATTTGTATTCACCATCTCTTACCAACATTAAACAATTACACAATTTGCTTGGCTATACGAAATGAATTTAATTAATTCATAAATATACTGTTAGAAACAGAAAAATCTGAAAACGCTACTGTTGTAGGTTTATTATTTTGACGCCGTGAAAATGTAAATACGAAGTGGTGTGTATTTATGTGAAAAATACATGTAGTTAAAGTTAAATCAAACTAAACTAAACATGTTCAAAGTTTAGATTAGATGACAACCCAAGCTTAATATACTCTTTACATGGTTCAAATTTTAATTACGTGCTTAATGAGGTATTTATTTTTATTTAATGTGTTGTTAGCCTCTGTGGAATTCATAGTAGTTACCTTTACACCTGATAATCTAAAAGGCCGCATCATATTCCAATTAATACTTTGATATGAATCTCAACTAGGTTAGGTATCTACTTAGGTAATATGTACACGTAAATCGTAACCGATTATTACTTTTATTTAGTAATAACTCTTCTACTACATTCATATAAGAATCTACCCACGTCGATATTTCCGCAGACGTCTGTGTTAAGACAGTTAGAAATTATTTACACACTTAGAAAACACGTTTTCCTAAGTGGCTCATAAACAGTATAAAACCGTAGCTACCCTGTCAGTTTTCTCTAATACGTATGAAAAATGAACTACACCAGACCAAGGTCGAGTTTACCTTCCCTACCCTCCACTGTGCCACTTATCGATTTACCTTTAAATGCATTACGATTTTCTTTACGATTCAATGCGACCCAATAAAGAACACGTGGACGCATCTGCTATATCGAGACATAATTGATATGACAGACATTCGCATTCTAACTATATAATTCATTTAAGTAGTTACCTACATAAAGCCAGGCTGCTATGATCAAGGTGACGCCTATGACTAAGGCACTAATAAAATCTACGAGCAAATTAGTTTTACCCTCCATTAAGTAGGATGCGCACAATTTGTGCTGAAGCATCATGCGCCACACGACTCGCCACCTCCTGAATTAGGCAAATCAGCGAGTTTCATCAAATCAAAACTTGGTAACGAACCACATAAGTTATTAACGCCGTATGTATACAGCAGGCTACTTGATAATTAAGTCGATTATACACATCGCGCGTGTATCTCCTACGCTACAATTTGTATGTATGTTCATAACAAATTGTGCGTAACATTTTTCTAGAAGAAAGCAATGCATAATTGTGAAATGTTGCGCACGGTAATCACGTCTGGATTGAGCTGATCCACGGAAGTGGCGACGAAAACCTATGACAACCCATTCCCATGACTTAGGTCACCGCGCGCCGATACTATGCGAAATTATTTTCCAAATTATCGTAACGTACTACATTCGATGGTAATTTTTGTAGTATTTACCTTAATTATTTCAATAAGTTCCAATAGACCACCTCAATAGCTGATGTATCCATAATCTTATCCATTCGGAAATTAGTATTCAGAACATCAATGAACCAATGCAGAGAATATTCATAAAACACACAAGAAACTGTAATTGTAATTTATCAAAGCAGACCTCGCCATCGATGTGAAGAGAAACTATTTATGGTACCTAGCTATAAGTCTAGTTTTCTACTCTAATAAAGATTAGATGAAGCAGGTTTAAACTAGAGTTCCGATATATACCTTGTAAACTTTCACGAAGTAGCTTGATCACAGCATTTCATAACTATACTGTGAAACTTGGTAGAGAAATAATTTCCATGTAGTTGAATATTGTTCACAAGTTGATTTAGTTATAAGCGTCTGAGATTACTTATTCAAATAGTGAAATAACCATATTTAACTAAGAAATCTCAAATATACCTAAAATTATTTGCCTCGCCGTAAAGAGAAGTGTAAATATTATGTAGTCGGTCAGCAAACGTGCAAAATATTATTTTTTATCAGAAATTAATTACTTGGTCGTGGCAGAAGTTAATCGTTCAAAAATACTCAAATGTTTGCTAGCCGTCACTTGTTACAATCTTTTTTTTTTTTTTTTTTTTTTGGGTGGGAAATTATCAAATAACTTCTCCCGCTCTGGGCGGAGCGGGAGGGAGTGTCAGACTTTTACTGACTAAAACCCACCGTGTTCCTTCAGATGCCTGTGTGCCAGGGCCACGATATCCCTTTCGGACAGGCTCGTAACCCTGGCAGGCATTGGCCCTTTCGGACCCCGTCAATTGGTGCTGACGTCTCTTTGAGGCGCGCGTGGAACACAACGCGCCGTCGACCCGGGCTTGGTCCTTATCGGACGGTGAGCTACCCATCGCTCACCGCCCGCAAGCCCGCGCCTACGGTGGCCGGGAATCGGCCTGCGATTCCCGACGCCCGGGGCGTCTCCTGCGGCGACTAAGGGCTCGAGGGCGTTGATTTTGCCTTACCCTCACGCGTTCCGCCTCCTCCTTCGCAAGCATCACTGTTTCGCAGAAGGAGGTGACGGCCTCCCATGCACTCTCGCTCCGAACCATGGCCTGAACCAGGGCCGGACGCGAGAGATCGCCGCCGCCGATCGCTGCCGTGAGGACACGGCGGTGCTCCGCCCAAGCAGGGCAGACCTGCACCGTATGCTCCACCGTGTCCTCCGGGCGATCCACACAGTGGTGACACCCGGGCGTTTCCTCCCGCTTAATCCTAAACAGAAACCTCCCGAAACATCCATGTCCGGTGAGGACCTGCGTCAGGCGGAGGACGCCGTGGCGCCTCTCTAGCCTCAAAGAGGGGACTTATCGCCACAATTGTGGCGTGCCCAGCGCTGGGTTGCGACAATCGCACTCTCCATGTCGCCATGAGATCGCGCCGGAGCTCCGTCCGCTGTGCCGCGATTTCCTGCGGCAGCGGAGTTATGCCCCGGAGTTTCGCCTCTTCGCGCCACACCCAAATGTGCGCGAGGACTTTCGCCTCCAGATCCCATGGCGACTTGTTACAATCTAAAGGTACAAACAAGGTAAAGGTAGGAACTACCTGGTTTGGCAGTTAAATAACTAATACTAGTCCCGGTTGTCATTCGTAGATCTTTGTCAGTCGTTACGGGTAGTCTGAAGCCCAAAACTCTGACAACCAGTCTTACCAAGGGATATCGTGTTATCCAGTAACTGGGTTGTGGCGGTCAGTCAGCATGGCAGTCGCTCCATGTAAATACTGGTATTCAGCTACATCCGGTTAGACTGTAAGCCGACCCCAACATAGCTAGGAAAAGGCTAACCAGATTGTTTTTTTTTTGTAGAACTACCTGCTACCTGAGTGATAAGACTCATGTACCCACAAAAATGTACCTATCTGTAGTTGTTGAAGCTACTCGTAAGTTCTCAGTGATTTCCGATTATTGACAAAATATATAATATGTTACAGAATACGATAAGTCCAGAAAATCCTTTCTTCTCAGACGATTCGTGTTTTAAACCATAGTGAACATGTTTTCTATCTCGTAATACGCAGCCACTTTTGATGTGACCCATTGAAGAAGGGCAGCTCGATGAACTTTGGCTGCTAAGCTGTTTTGATGACCCGTGTGATTGCTTCTGCTAGGGCCGTGAATTCAGGGTGAACTCTCGCCGGGTGCTGTGCGTGCGGTGAATGTTGACGATGCTCTTCTGTATACGTCGCTGGATTCGGTTCTTCTGTGTTAGTGATAACCTACAGAATATTCTGGATATTTACATTCATGTTTGACAATGTTTTACTATGTCTTTAAGTGCGGGTCGCTTATCACGGCACGCGAACATGAATGACATCATCCGACGACCTGTTGTCACCGTCGGCGTTCCAGCTGTATTATTAGAACCCAATGGCTTGGCACGCGACGATGGCATGGAGACCGGACGGCATGTCTTTATTTCCATGGAAGGTGGGTAGGCTTTTAGTGTGGGACGCAACGTGTGTCAATGCTCTTGCGCTCTTGACCCTTGCCCATGTTCCTGGCTCGACATGCTGAGTAAAAGAAAACCTCAAGTGGCAAAAGTATAATAACCAGATCGATAATTATATTTCCGAGCCGATTGGGGTTGAATTCTTCGGGCCGTGGGGTCCGAGTGCTCATGATTTGTTCAACGAAAATGTCCAAAGGGCTGATTGACACTTCTTGTGACCCAAGGGCTGGCTTTTATCTTGGCCAGAGGCTAAGTAAGCATTGCCATACAACGTAGCAATGCCGCCAGTCTCTTGGGTATATTACCAGCCGACAGTTATGCGGGGTATTTTTCGACGCCATATTTTAGTTTGTTTATCGTTTTATTTAGTATATGGTATTATATTTTTATTTTAATAGTTTGTTAGTTAATTTAGTATAAGAATTTTATCCAGTGTATATATTTTATCCTCTTTAATATTTACGTACGTAACTTAGTTAAGTTCGCTTTAATAAATCTCATGAGCAAAATATGAACACGGCAGAAATGCGAGACTAAAAGGTATTTTTAAAAGCCACGGAAAACACGTTTTAAATTATACATAGCATATTTCATAATTTTGTGATTAAATTCTGAATTAAATTACCTTATCGTACTACACTGCTCAGCAAAGACAAGGATATTCGTATAGTATTTTTTTTCGGTATTAATACTTTCTAAGTAACATATTTTATATCAATGGAAGCGTAATTTCATTAATTACTTACTGAGTTTAATGGCTTGATTAAATAAAAGGGATGTTAACAAAAAAATAATAATATTATGAACATCTAAAATGGTACCAAAAACGAAAAATCACTTTTTTGTAGATTAATAAAAATGAATATGGACAGTAATCTCTAAAGTTAATAGGTACGTTTCAAAACTCCGTACGCTGCGACCAAGTGAAGGTATCCCTCCTTATTCCAAATTGCATTTTGCTTTTCTAGTTACTTTTTTTTTAATCGAACAACCAACATTTATGATTTTTTGTGGCTAGTACTTCTTCTAAAGTGTTTTCTTAAAAAAGTTGGTATTGTTGGCATGTTCCATAAACTTGGTTGAGTAGGTATTGTATTATTATAGTGGTTAATAAGTTAAAAAGATATCCAGCTTCAACGATTGATTTGATTTAAGAGATCTTTTGCGTAACACAGTTTGAATCGGAATTGGAATGATTTTGAAGTATATTGCTAATCCATTGCTTCATAAGTTAGAAAAAATTGTCCGCTCAACAACGTCAATAACGCAAGGAATGTTGTTGAACTGTCAAATTGAAACCGATTCCTACTGATAGTGTGTTACGCAATTAGCCCTGGTTGCCCGATTCAACTCCGAATTAATTGGTATATCAATCAATTGAATTAATGATTCACTAACCCTTTGCTAGATCAAATAAGAAATACCGACAAACTAGGCATTTCCTAGCTAGCTGATGCCTTGAACTATTTTGCGGAAAGTAAATAAATAATAAAAATAAAATAAAAGTGAATAAGTCAATAAATCACTGAGCGCAATCTAGTATTCCTAAACTGTTCAAGTGCTAAGCCACATATATATATTACATATGAGTACATTTCCTACGCATTAAAAGCCGAACCCTCTGCCAACTAGTCAAAAAGTTCTGGCTGTTGCAAGTTTACGATGATTGTGTTCAATGCAATTGTATTAGCACTAAATTGGCCTTTTTGATGTCGCGATTCGGTAGCGAGTAAATCAATAGATATGTAATATCGGTCAATTGGTCCAAATGACCGACCGAATTGTGAGTGACGTATTGAAACGAAACAAGAAACAAGAATCAACATTGTAGCCGCTTTTGAATGTTACATTATAGATAAATGATTGAGAGTTTATATCTACTGTTGTTATATCTTTTGAAACTTGTATGTAATTAAATTATTTCCTACAACTTGAAGGGTGTTTCAGTTTCGTCAACTATAACAAACAAAATTTAGAAATATAATGCAGGCCTTGTTACTTTTCGATCGAAATAAACTTTTTAACCCCTTCCCACCCCTAAGGTTTAACTTCCGAGTCATCATCATCCCAATTTGTCGCATTAGATTTATTATCTGTAATGGCAAAGGAAACATGTGATGTAATAAATAAATAAAAATAAAATAAACATCTGTGAGCAATTTGAGAAAGTCAGGACGAATCAGAAATAAGTGTGGCCTTCGTAGAGAAAATAATCTCAATGATAACCTCAAGAATAACATTGAGGAAGACTTTGAAATTATCTATCATCTGTGTCGAGTACATTTTAATTTCCTCTGACTAATGATATGGTAATTTAAGTTATTTATATTTAAACAAACAGAAGTAGAAAATAAAGACAAATGTATTAATTAATTAAATTAAATTATTTAAATTAATTAAAAAATTTAAGTAAATGATTACGTCTGGAAAAAATAAATATTTGGGGTCAGCGCAACATGTCATTTTCTTCTATACTTCTCTATTAGTCGTCATCTTTGGTAGTCACTTCCTAGCCATATCCTCATTCATATTTTGTCTTTGGTCTTCCCCTACTCGTATAGCCATCTACATTCGATACTCAAACTTTCCTGACGACATTTCCCTCATTCCTCCGCATCACATGCCCATACTATGACAACCTATTTCCACATCGATTTCCACACAACTTTTCAGTCCCCGGTGTCACTTTCAGACTTCCTCTTATGTATGAGTGTAGGCTTTATGCTTTAATAATGTATAGTTCCTGATATTTCGTGTCGAATGAGTGATTGAGGTGTATTTAGCTTTATACCTTAAACACAAGCAGCTGCAGTTATAATTAATCGAATAAGCGAATCGATAAAAGTCTGAGTCATTTCCAGTATGTAATTGTTTAGTGCATGAGGCTGTTGAACAACTACATCTCGTCAGCAGAACGTAACTTCATATTACATCACTACTCTTTTTCTAAACTTTACTTAATTATTAACTAACTTAAGTGGTCGGTTATCACGCAAAAAGGCTATCACTGGTACTAGAACCACAGGTACAGCCCGATTCAAACTTTATGGCGGCTTGGAACATGAGGCGAGTCACTGCGCAGTAACGAATTTATGTGTCAGCGGGGGTTAGGGGTGGGGTACTGCGCAGGGATTAGCGCACTTCAGAGCCGCCTGTAAGTTTGACGCGTACTGTACACCTGCACTGTTCATATAGAAAACGCACGCGAACGCACTTACCGGTTAAAATTGCGCATCACGTCGAAGCAATATCTGGACATGTGGCATAATAAATCGGATTATCACTTGATTGTGAATATACAACGTATGTCATAAAATTAAGTCTGGTTTTAATTCAAAACAAGTCGTTAAAAGCATTGACAAGAAAATTATGGTAAGTATCTGGTTAGTTAAGTAAGATATTAAAATAGTTAAATACATTAAAAAAAATATTAAATTGCCCTGAGATTTGTGCTACAATACCAACATTCGGTATAGGACATCTAACTCTTTAATAGCAATATAATTACATTGATTCAGAAGAAAAATGTCATAAGAGTGTAATTATCATGAAACCTTATCTTCAACTGGTCAATATTTACAAATGAACGTCCTTAAGGATATGAACTCTAGAACAAACGTTGATCAAAATCAGGATAAGGTAACATATAACATATTTCTAGAACAATTTGTAAAACTTTTAAAGAATTTTAAGGTCAATAAGCAGGAGTCCAGGAACTGTGGCTGAAGTAAAAAAAATAGTCCGTAATTAAATAAATAATAAAAATATTACAAATTACTAGTAGTTGTAGTACGACAGCTAACAGCCATCGAGAGACAATTCCAAATTCTTGGGTTCTTATAGAAACGTCAGACACTGTGCGGCTTCTAACAGGGAGCGAGTGTTATGTTCCATAGGAATATCAATAAATTCTACAGTGTATAATGCATTCCAAAGGTGATGTTATATAGGATATGGATGTTTTTACTACCGGCGTCAATTTTACGATAATGGGATAGATTTACTCTCTGAAAATATAGACATTTTTATGAGAGGTATTAGTGATGGCACAGACAATCCAAGAAGTGTATACACGAGGACGTGCATTACTCTTCTCAAGAGGCAAAAAAAAAAATACTTTATACTTGTCAACAAAATAATACCCTTAGTTAGTTCTTGGTAACAGCAATGAAGGAAAACGGTATGTCGGTATCTTTTAAAAATGTTGTCGATTGTGTTTAACGGCTTGAGGTATAAAATGTGATAGGTGCATCAAAACTTTGTAGGGTGTAATTCACAGAAATGTTATTGGTTACATTTTAAAAGACGAGTGGAAACGAGGGCTTTAGGAAAAGTGCATGTACCGCGAACTGTCAAAATAATACTGAGGTATTGAGTTAGCGCGCTCACACCCGGCATTTTTTTTGTACGTCCTACAATCGGTCTGTTATTTTTGTAGAAAGTGTGCGTTGATACATTTGATCTCCACTGTTTCATTCAGCTCCTACAAAAAATCGGCCACCGATTGTATGCCGTTTGCGAACGCTTTAAAGATCACAAATGTACCCTAAGCTACATAAATGTAGGCGTCCAAGTAAAGAGGGTCCAGTACTGCGGTATTGAGTGAAGACTAGATTCGTTATCTAGAATAGTCAGTTGATGACAAGGATTAAAAAAAACATTCAAAAACTGTTTTATTTTTTATTTTATCAGTCTTTTGTAGTTGAAACTCTAAAAAAGCTTGATTTGAGAAAAAGGCATTTTCAAATTTGACATACCGATCACTGGTATGTACCTTTTACTAAACTTTTCTCATACAAATTCAACATCATATAAAGTAATTTACGGAATTGATATAAGAACTTGAAAATAATTGAGCATTAAATAATAATAAATTAAAATCGCGAAAAGCAAATTTTTCGCCCAATTTTACAAAATTGTGTATATCTCGGAAACTAAATGCCGAGAACTGGACTCTTTTTGCTTGGACACCTACATTGCCCCTCACAAGCAAAATCAGAATAAGAATACAATTAATTCTTAATATGTGAAATACAATATTTTTACTATCAATCTATAAGTTGGTAATATGGTTATTATAATATTATACTATTACGCTGACACCTAAGTAAACGCGATTACTATTTAAATATTAGTTCAGTCATTAATATGGAAATGAAAATAGTTAGGTAACAGAAATTTATTGAAAACTGACTTAGTAATCGACCCTCAGAAAGCCCTTGAAAATTAGAATTCCTAATCGGCTAGCTATTCATAAAATAGCCTAATGATTTTTGGGCAAGTCAAGAGCTGATGGTGGTAACCAGAAAAAAATGTTTAGTATTAAATAAACTATTTTGTACCCTATTATTCTACCTGACAAGTGCCTTTAATAAAAACAGTAATAATTCATTATTCCAGTCGGTCTAAGCTAGCTAGCTAGCAAAAACTCAAACAAAGTACAAATAAAAGAAAAGCGTACTCTTTTTTATTTCGTTCTTATACTCTGTTGACAAATGTTGGAAACGTATACAAAGCGATGCACCGAGAAACACAGTGTGCGTTCCTATTTAACACTGTTTTTTATATCAAACACAAAAGATACACAATCTTCTGTTGTGACATTTTATTATTGTTGCTTATTTAATTATAATTAAATCGAATGGCATCATGCTATTCATACTCCATAACCCAAATCTTCGAAAACAAAAACATTTTAATTTTAATCTGTTTTTTAAATAATTTACCAGTAAACAGTTGTGTTTTGTTAGATCATATCGAAGTAGGTCAAACTTGCGCTGTTTTGTTTGGCAATAATGCCGATAACATCTTAATTCCAGGAAATTTTGCGACTTATTTAAGTATTTTGAAGCTTGTGTACTTTAAAAAATACGATTTTAATAGAATTTACCGATCATCAGTTTATTTTAATACATTACATTTTAATGGTTATGTACAGTGAGGATCAAAATGTATGATGTACATATTAAAGAGTATTATTTCCTATTCTATTGTAACTTTGCCCCTTTATATTAAGCGTTAGATAATGCTAGGTCTGTATTATTTTTGTAAGTTGGTTATAAATACCTACCTACTCAACACTTTTACACGTTAACTATATTTAAGTTTATGTGACGCTCATATGCCAAATATTATTAGTAGTCATATTTTCGGGATGTTTGTAGGTGAAATTGCAAATGTTCATTAGTTAGCACGGATATTGAACTTTAAACAAGCATAACGTGTGTCCTACCCACTTTATAGAATCATTACAGTTTAGTATGAAATGTCGTCGTATTGGCACATTTAATTACAACAATATTCTATGATAAAAGAGTATTTTCTTAGAACGTGTTACTAAATTACCCACAAATTAGAAAGTTCTCATGTAGAGTTAGTTCTTGTAAAGTACCTACCGTCGATTTATATCCACTTGAATAGCACGTCTTAGAAAATACGAACAGGAATATTTAACAACACATTTATTTACAAGTTACATGCATAAGGTTTAAAATAATCTAAAATTCCAAGCATCAAGCTTCATGCACAACTGTTTATTTCTTTCTAAATTAAACGTAACATTACACTAAATGCGATTATTTTCTCCCTTGTTTAATAAATCACAAGTTATATCAAACACATTAATTTTATGTGAACGTTTTGACTTGACTTTATGGTTTTAGTTTACAGTCGATCCTTCGTTTAGAGTTCAACACTTGTTGCAACACGTAACCATAAAACTTGATTACTTATTATTTATGACACTTTGTCATCGGCGCTTATCTAAATTTACGTTCATTTGTTTCTTTGATGTACCTAATAGAACAAGCTACAAAACAATGATTTATTAGTAGATGGCATCACATTAACTTTAACTGTACGTTGATAACTGAGCATTGGAAAAATAATTACTAATTTGCGGTTCACTTATGATTTAAAAAAAAAAAGACAAGGTCGCAGCACATCGCAAAGCACAAACACAACAATAAGAATATAAGCAAGTGATGTTAGTGTGGGACTCACCTCATTGAACCGGGTACTTGTTGTGTTGTGTTAGCGAGTGACTTACGCGGGCTGCATGCGGCTCGGCGGAGCGTGCGGGCGCGGGCGTCGCGGGCAACAGGCGGGCGAAGAGTCGCGGCGGTAGGCGGCCCTCCGTGTTTTGACTGCGCGGCCAGCCAGGAACACCACTAATTAGGAAGGCGCGAAATACCTTACTCGTAGGACACGAGTGGTTTAGGAAGAGGTGTTAGAAGGCAGCGGGTAACGCTCACCTGAGTTGTCGACGGTGGTGTCCAGTCGGCCACTGCTACGTTCTCGACCGCGGTGCGACTGAGTCGCGCGCCCAGCCGCCAATCTCTTTTATACACTTCCCCTTCTCGGAGGACACCGCAACATTTTTCTTTTTTGTGAAAGACCTACAGGTCCTGGGTACCGTTGACCCGTGACGACAACGGCATACTCACCGAGACTATCCTTGTAAAAACATTATTGTCTCGAAATTTGCAGGTCAAGTGCGCTCGACGTGCTACATAAATGTCTATGGCAGATACAGTACCGAAAGAACATTATTGTTCTAAAGTTTTGTAGAATAGTAGCGTAAAGTTTTCAGGTAGGTACCTGCTTACGTACCTAATAGCTATTTAAGTAGGCTATGGGTATTACTTTGCGTAATGTTAATTTTATTCGGTCCGTGCCCTGAGGACTGCGTGGAACCCCAAATTGTATAAGCAACTCTAAAGTTACAAGTAAAATTAATAAATTAAAATAGGTAACTTTAGAAATGTTCTCAATATAATATAAACAATCTGGTCAAGACGAAGAGCAGAAGTTTTATTCTCTTGTAAATCTCCTATGTAGGTACTAAAAACAAAGGCTCACATAACTACACGTTTCTTACAAACGTATCCAAATATCGTAAGAATGTGGCCGTCAGTTAGGATGGTTATTTATGGCGTATGCGCACATTCGATGTAGATTTTCTTTATGATAAGGTGTAACAAACTTTTTACAAAGAAAATAAAATTATCATTGCATTGACCATTACCAATTCGCCTGTTTAAGAAAACACATGGCTACATGAATTCACTTTCGTTCCTACATTATTGTTCCTACATTATTGTTCCTACATTATTGTTCCTACATTATAGTTAAGTAAGTACCTAATGTTATTTTACCTTACAGTTATAATAATCATTTTGTTTCTTACTTGTTTATAATTTTATGTAAATCTCATATTGTGTCTCATTTTCTCAGCAAATGACTACTACTTGCTCGTTCCGGAAAATCAGCATTTATTTAAGCTTTATTAATGTCTTCATTTCCATAGACAATTTAGCGAAACAAGGCCACTTTAGGGACCGTTACAACGATACTACTTACCTTTTTTTCTTTCTAAGCAATTTGAACACGACACAATTTTGCTCTGTATTAATTTGATAGGTCATTTAAATAATGCTTTCTCATACATAGGTATCTTGCTCTGTTATAATGATGGCACAGAAGCATATTTCAATTCATTTATGTTTGTTGAAAAACAGTTAAGTAGGACACTCCAAGATTTGAGTAATATAATATGAACTTTGCGATCAGCCGGTCTATTCTGTATAAATCTCACCGTGAAAACTCAGGTGATGTGAGCTGTCATTCCACTGATGCTAGGTATGGACACTATGTATTGATGCTCACTTCTAGCTCACTTCACTTAAGTTTTCACGGTGAGATATTTACAGAATAGCACAACAGGTGTCTAATCAACATTAAAAAGTTCAGTTTCCCTGAAAAGAGGTATACAAATTGATTAGATAATTATCTATTTCAACAATTTGATAACTTTTGAATCTGTTTGAATAAATAATAATTTAGAAAACAGTAAATTACTTGTCGTGTAGGTAACCTGTACTTTCCAGGTAAATAAAAAAAGTGTTTTCGCAAAATTTTCAGCTATTTTAGTGAAATTATTCCTTTCGTTGACACGGTGTTTTACCGATTGAATGAAGCAATAACTAACCTACAAACTAGTGGAACCGAGGTAACAATTATTCGCAAAAGCCACATTGCGTACTTCCTTCCTAAAAATGTAAGTACAGGTAAATTAACGTCATAATGGCGGTCATTTCAATGGTACTTCAGGCGATAGGGTGACCTATGTGGTTTCTGAAACCTAAATGGACAAGAATACTGAAAATTGGTGAATCATCATACTATCACACTAATATTATTAAGGAGAAGTTTGTGAGTGATTGTGTGTGTGTGTGTTTGTTACTTCTTCACGCTCAAACAGCAGGACCAATTTTGATAAAATTTTGTATGGAGTTAGCAGACACCTTGGATATTGACACCTTGGACATAGGCTACTTTTTATTCCGATATTCCCACGGGATCGAGACTTACGCGGGTGAAACCGAGGGGCGCAGCTATAGTCATACATAAAATCATAAACTTAAATGAGTTCTTAATCATAACTTACTAACTTAGCAAGAGCAGTGGTGGCCCAGTCGTAACGGCCACGACTACGTTGTAGGTCGCAGGTTCGAACCCAGACAGGTGCTTTACTTTGTGTAAATTGTTTCATCACCACTGCTCTTAAAACGGTGAAGGAAAACATTGTGAGGAATGTCTTAGAACTAAAACTCGAAGACATGTGACATCTACTAACCCGCACTAGGCCCGCGTCGTGTATTACGGCCTACCTCCGAGAGAACTGCTGTTTCCCAGTAGTGTGAATATTATCGGCAGCTTAAGTATGCTTATGCACGGCGATCTCTCGCGTCCGGCCCTGGTTCAGGCCATGGTTCGGAGCGAGAGTGCATGGGAGACCGTCACCTCCTTCTGCGAAACAGTAATGCTTGCGAAGGAGGAGGCGGAACGCGTGAGGGTAAGGCAAAATCAACGCCCTCGCGCCCCTAGTCGCCGCAGGAGACGCCCCGGGCGTCGGGAATCGCAGGCCGATTCCCGGCCACCGTAGGCGCAGGCTTGCGGACGGTGAGCGATGGGTAGCTCGCCGTCCGATAAGGACCAAGCCCGGGTCGACGGCGCGTTGTGTTCCACGCGCGCCTCAAAAAGACGTCAGCACCAATTGACGGGGTCCGAAAGGGCTAATGCCTGCCAGGGTTTCGAGCCTGTCCGAAAGGGATATCGTGGCCCTGGCACACAGGCATGTGAAGGAACACGGGTGGGTTTTAGTCAGTAAAAGTCTGACACTCCCTCCCGCTCCACCCAGAGCGGGAGAAGTTATTTGATAATTTCCCACCCAAAAAAAAAAAAAAAAGTATGCTTATGCTAACTTAGCAAACGCGAAAGGTTCGAAAGGACATCGTATGGCCATCAGTTGGGAACTTGAGGAGTTTAATCTGTACGTCTAGGGTGATTTTATCCGGTGAAGATTCTTATGGTTCTATGGTGGGTACAAAAAATTGTGTGAAACCTAACATTCAATTTTATGTTCGCTTCAACGTAATGTATGTTGCATTCCATGTTACGTTTCACTTATGTATGCCATTACATCTCAACTTACCTTTACCCTTGTATAAATTAAGTTGATTTGAAAATGACTAGTGCAAACAATTGAACAATCAGTTTGTTTTCGATGTTTGTAATGCATTTGGTTTTGCCGACTTATGAAGCGCGGAGCGTAAACGTTGTTGCATTATGAGCGTTGAGGCTCGTGACCATCACATTATTTTTTTGGGGATAATTTGACTTTCGTCATAGTAGTCAAAAATTGCTAGGAAATTTTTCCCGTAAGAAAATGTTTTTTTCATATCATAATTTCGACTAAAAACATACTGAAGTTCAAGGCGTAAACTTGAAGGTATGGCAGCTCTAACTCTGTTTTATCAGAGAGAAAAGGCTATCCATAGCCTAAATTAACTTTATTGGCCGCACAATAGAAACTGCATCATTGTGTTCCATAAAAGTGTGAGCATTTTCGAAACTTTACCCTTTTTGATGGATGTTCAAATCAAATCAAAATATTTTATTACACATAAACCTACATGGGCACTTATGAAGCGTCAAAAGCTAGGTGCACGGTTCCAATTGGTCGTTTCATATGGAGAAGAGTTTCCAATCTTTTTGGTTGCTGGTCCGCCTCAACATCCATATCGGTGTCCTCTCTTTTGTTTTGCCAGCGACCAAAGTCGATATCACACGATATCGATAATTTCTTTAAATTTTACAGAACAATCACAAATGTGAAATTAAATAGGAGTAAAAAAAAAGTCAAAAAAGTAGTAAATAGTAGGCACATACGAGGCACTTTTGAACGTCAAAATTTACATAAAAAATAGAATTGATTCTAGTTGCCCCTGTCCAAAGGGTAGTTTCGTATGGAGAAGAATGGGCAAAAAACTCCACCGGTACTCTTTTAAAAATGTTTTACAATATTTTGTTTGATTACATTAATTATATGAATGTGAAGACGATGCACCTAGAATAAAATTACTATACCATAATAGGTAAAACGAATTAAAAACTAAGCAATGAAAAGTATCTAAGAGTCTACAGCATCTAGCTCTCTTTATAATAGAATAGAAAAAAAACGGATTTCCTCCGTTCGATCAACCGCAGGTATAGACTCCCTTCCTCAAACCGGACTAAAACCTCCGTTATTTATTTGATAATAGTTTTCATTTATCAAATAAATAACGCAGGTGTTAGTCCGGTTGACCCTACGGTGAATCCCAAACCGAGGGTAATGTTCTTTCTTTATGATATATAGGTGTGGATTAGCATTCTAATCGTTTAACGGACTTACAATCATAAACCCTTTATTTAAAAAATACAACCATTGCTTCTAATGTTTGGAAAAATCCTCTGTTCATCAACGTAGATAACGTGATGAATATTGTCAAATGGTCAAAAAGCAAGGCATTGCTATGCATTGCATGAGTTACGGAATTATGCCCGGGTTAAACGAAGCTAGTTAGGGTTCCGTAGTAAACAAGGAACCCTTATAGTTTCGCCATGTCCGTCTGTCTGTCTGTCCGTCCGTCCGTCTGTCCCCGGCTTAGCTCGGAGACGCTTAGTCCTAGAAAGCTGTAATTTGGCAAGGGTGTACATATTCATCACGCCAAAAAAGTCGTAAAATAAAACCATGAAAAACATTTTTTTTAGGGTACCTTGCACGTAAAACGGGGATGATATTTTTTTTTCTCATCTAATACATGGTGTGGGGTATTGTTGAATAGGCCGTTTAAAAATATTGAGGGTCTGTGAAAGCCATTTTCAATTCTGAGATCCGTTTGCGTAATATTAAGCTTTAAATTGCTATTTCAAGTGCATTAAATTCATGGCAGTACTATATATAACGAAATTGAAAGGAAAACTATCACAGTTAAGTAGGGTTTACTAGTTAACGAGTAATAGTCCACCAACTTAAATTTGCAGTTGAAGAATTGACCGTAACGCATATCGATGTATGGGAGAGCATGTTTTTCAACTACAATGTTAAGTTTGTTTTTGGGATAAATCCATCCTAACTACGGAACCCTTCATTGTGCGTGGTCCGACACGCACTTGGCCGGTTTTTTTTTCAAGCTAGGATAGCAAAAAAGTAATATCCTGGTTTACTTTCATGGCTTGGCATGCTAGAGCTACTTACACGATGCTACAAAATATTAAGCCACTAGCATTCTCCACGACAAATTTGACAGCCTTCTCAACTCCTGCATTCGATTCGTTTTCAATCTGCGTAAATATGATAACGTACTGCACATCTTTCGCTTTTAAAGTGGTTGCTATAAGATACGCCAGCGTAGAGAGCAAAGGGCGCTGATCACCTTGGTCTCATTTCTGGACTCTCCCACTTCCCCTAGTTATCTAGCTCCCTTCTTTCAGTACATTTCCGCCAACCACAATAAAAATCTACGTTCATCAAATAATCTTCTTCTTCAATGTCCAGCTCTCCGCACTGACTTTATTCACTCTTCCTTCTTCGTTCAGTCTATCTCTCTGTGGAAAGCGCTGCCCTGGAAATCAGGATGGCAACAAACCGGTTATCCTTTAAGGTTAAAGTTCGCGAGCACATTCGTAAGAAGCTGGCAGTTCATCACAAAGTTAATGTTTTCCCATTGTTTGTCTTGTTTTAGTATATTCGTGTATTTGTGTGTATGTATTTGTGCATATATTAATGTGTAATTAGGTATTTATGTATATTATATTTATAGTTTGTAATAAGCTTATGTGTATCTCTGTATTTAAAGAAATATTTACTCCTCAATTTTTCGTGATTGCACCTACCACTGTTTGTCTCTGAAACACCCAAATATTGGCTGGTAGAAGATAGAAGATGCCTATGGCATTAAGTCCGCCTCTAAACATGTGTTTGCTTAAAGAATTATATCATCATTTCAACCGAAAGACGTCCACTGGCCTCTCCAAAGCGGGGTTTCGCCGTAATCGCCACGCTTGGCAGGCGGGTTGGCGATGACAGTATGGTGTTAAAATGCATAGAGAACGCTGCTGTACATTCTTTAGTAAGTCCAAGTTATTAGTTGCCTTTTACGACACCCATGGGAATAAATAGGATGGTACTATGTTTTACATCCGGCACACACGGCAACACATATATACATAATTATATGTATATACTGTAGTGACATACGCCGCGCGCCGTAGAGTAAAATAATCCGATTGGATACCGCCTTCGCCGGCCACATGACGTTAGTGCACAATCCAGGATAGTAAAATAGGTATTGTGTCCCTAGCACACAGGTGACACAGGCAACTGAAGGAACACGGGTGAGTTTTAGTCATTAAAAGTCTGACACGCCCTCCCGCTCCGCTCATAGTGGGAAAAGATTTAATAATTTCCTATCCAAAAAAAAAAAAACGGATAGAAGAATTAGAGATGGGCAAAACTCATCATCATCATCCACTGCTGAGCATTGGCCTCTCTTTTTTTGTGCCAATCCTTGGGGATCCTTGGGGACAGGAGGGCTCCTGTGACAGCCTTAACCAGGTTCTACCCGCGATGGTAACTGTGTCGTCTACTCATCTCGTCACTTCATCTTTCAGTCCTTGGACGCCACTCAGTCTGTGCCATAATCCACCTGTCATCAGTGCGCCTTGCCAGATGTCCTGCCCAACACCATTTGAGTTCGTTTTCTGATATCGAAAATCTTCGTACGTCTTCGGATCTCGACGTTTCGATATTGGTCTAATAGCCTTATGCCAAGCATGGAACGCTGCATGGCCCTTTGTACAACTTGTGGGGCACTATTAGCTGGAATATAGAACCCCATAATATTAAACTAGCACACTAGCTTACTATATTTCTCACTAGCACTAGCCTTTGAAAATGAGGATAGTTCTGTATACACGAGTCCTGAGTAACTAGCTTGCTAGCTTACATGAACTTTCTTGCTATTCTAGCTTCTTAAACTAGTCTCGTGTAACCCGGGCATTAGGATGCAGATGTATGTCTAAATCTACCTGTTAATGAAAGCAATTCTCTTCACAGTTCATAGCAGACGTGCTTTTGTAGTCAGTTGGTCGGTCAAAATTAATAAACATACCGGTCCATGTGAATGCGCTTTTAACAACATGCTGTTTTTAATTCTTAAGGACGCATTCGCAAATCTTACAAAATTAGCAGTTTTTCGGTACATTTTGCGGCAAAATTAAACTAAACCAAATGTAACAACTAAATAATTATCTTCATCAAGTAAATCAACGGCTAAATAAGCTATTTTCGACAGCGCAAAAGTGATGAAACTTTAACGGGTGCTGAGACTGGCACGAATGGTTTATCACCACGAAAACAGCAGTGCTATTCTGTAACCATCTCACCGTGAAATCTTAGGTGAAGTGAGCGTGGAGTGAACTGTCAGTGAGGGATTGACATTGTTAACAACTCACTTCAAGCTCACTTCACATACGTTTACACGGTGATACTTTTTCAGAATAGATCAGCAGCACTTTTATAGTTACACAGACTTAATGTTTCAATTATTTCAAGCTTTCTCACAATTAGATAAGAAATTGACGAAAAACTTTTTTTTTTGTGTTAGCACCCAAACATGTTTATTTAGTAGTTATATAGATTAGAAGTTGCCCGTAGTTTATCTAGCATACCTACAAGCGAAACTACAAGTGTCTACTTACAAAGGACCCAGATAAAAGAATCATAATAATTCAGGTCGTCTACGAGTACCTGTGTGAAAAGTGCCATATTTCATCCAATTTGTATGAAATTTTTGCATTTTTCATTATCGTAGAGAGCCTCTCAAACTTTCAAAGGATATGGAAATGAATTCCATGCAAACTCCGAATACTAGTGCAATGAAAGCACCTACGTAGGTACAAAATTGGGTTCCTAGTTGTTTTATCTTGTCTTAAAACCAAATATTTTCGAAATCAGTATCGCAGTTTTCGGATCACAATGCGTATTATTTGAAGCGAATCCTGGCCATTGATCTCACATTTATAATAATATCAGTACCTACTAAAGCGCCATCTTAGCTGGCGAGAGAATAGCGGTGATAGTCACGGAGTGCCATGAAATTGTCGCCGATGATTTTGCCATGAGGAGATTGATTCACAGTTTCAACTCTATTAAGTTTCAACTCTGCTATTCATAGCACGGCGAGACCATCGGGATTCACTCGATGGTGGAGGTAGTGCCTTGGGCCCTGTACTGACTAGTGTCTCGCCAATCTACTATTTTCTCGCCCAAGAAACGTACTATTGATAGGTACCGTGTCAGTAAAACAGATCCATAAATTAATTGTTGATCGCTGACTGTTCACACTGCCGATGCCGCGAGAACTCTTTCGATTGTACGTTTCTTGAGCGAGAAAATAGGCAATACTTAGTTAGTCGCTTCCTCGACGGTGGTGAGACGTGTACCAGGATGCCATAATAAAAGCATGGTAGGCTGCACTCAGAGCCTGGGACAAGTAAATTTGCAGTTTGTGATCGTTTCATTTGCTGGCAGTTTACACGGTCTGTCGTCGTTATAATTAACTTATTACTGTGTAAAGCTGTCTCATTAGCCCGTCACTGTCCACTTCCATGAAGTAATCTTTTCATTTCCACCGTTCGAAGGCCACGTGTCGTTATATGTACTTACTACCTGAGAATAAAACGCTTTCGCAAAAAAAAATGAAGAAAAGTTATTGTCTTTTTTGTAAAAATCGGAACGTAGCAAATCTGAAGAAATCAATGGAAAATTGAGTAAACACTTGAGAAATCCATGAACAATACACGAAGAGATCTAGTTCAGGACTAACTTAAGCAGGGGTGAGGATGGTTTATATTAGTTTCCATAAACATCATTGTAATTGTTAGACAACCGGTCAAAGTCCAAACTCAACAACGATGGAAAAACCTCCGGGGTCTACTCCGAATATAAATCCGAAGTATCGGCTGAATGTTCGGTCGTTTCTTTACTATGGCTAGCTATCTCTGACTACGGCGAAAAAAAAACAGTGGAAGAGATAAGCCAAAGTCAAAACTGTGACTTGAAGTCGGGTAAGGACTCAAGTTCAAAAAAGGAAAATTTGTAAGTTATAAAACGGCCGAATATTCGGCCGATACTTCGGTTTAGCGCTTCGGGCTAGACCCCCAGTAGACATTGTTTAAGCTAATAGCAATTATCTCAGCTTATGCAACCAGTGTGGTGCCGGACGTAAAGAATAGCACCATCCTATTTCTTCCCGTGGATGTCGTAAAAGGCGACTAAGGGACTTACTAGAGAAATGGCAGCAGCGTTCTTTAAGCATTTTAACACCATGCTGCGATCGCCAACCCGCCTGCCAAGCGTGGCGATTATGGCAAACGGGGGGTTTGCCATAATCGCTTTGGGGGAGACCTATGTCCAGCAGTGGACGTCTTTCGACTGAAATAATGCTGATGATGCACACAGTCACATGATTAACATTAAAGGGTTGTTATTTCCTTAATAAGAATAGGTAGATACATCTTTGTAATAAATATAGTTTGCTACGTTACAGTAGTAAGTATCTATAAGTAGGTATTATCCTGGGAATTTTTGAATGCGTCTATAAAACAAATAGGTTATGAAATTTCGTTATTTAAATGAATGTGACAATTTCAAATGGTTTATCTGTAAGCAGTTTTAGATGTAGGTAAATGATACTGTATGTGTCTATTACAAAGATCAAGTTTAAAGTTAATGCTTATGAATGTTATTTCACTCGTGATTTTTGTTCCATGTTTGTTTACCAAAGAGGGGCCCACGGATATTTAATAACAGCTAGCCGATCGGTCAAGTTAGGCGGAGATATCTTGAAACTGGTCAAAAATTTGGTTTTTTAAAGCAGTGTATCTCTTAAACCGTAAATATTTTTTCCAAAACAAAAACTGTATGATATTTTCAAGTCTTTTGTGCATACGGTTATGGAACTCAAAACATAGTTTTTAAACATAATTTAAACATCAAAAAATCTTCAAAGACAACTCTTAATTATTTTTAAAAGCAGTACTTATAACCCTTCGTTAACAGTTATATTTATAATTAAAAGTATACCATAAAATTGCAAATGCCAAACTGCATCCGGTGATAGATTAATTTTTATTAATTAGGTAATATCTAATTTTATACGATTTTATATATATATATATATATATATATATATGCCATACGTTGTGTTATCGCACATCTCTTTCTTTTGTATGCAATCTGACAGCGGTTTACCCGTTGTCAGCCTTATGCTATGCTTGCCTCGGTCGGGCCCTGGGCCACAAGTCTGCTATTACAATAGTGTCAGAATGGTCGATCATTGATTTCATAATTGTTGATTTTGACAAGTTTGGTAATCTACTATTATAATGGCGTCATTATGACTTTCCAATGGTCGGCAACTGACACTACATTGAAAGAAATTGCAAAGAAAATGATCGACCATTATGAATTTACCAGATTACGAACTTTTAGCAAAATGACAATGGCATGACAATGGGATCGTGTTGGAATGACTGAATTTATAAAAAGAGCAGACTTGGGCCCCTGGATGGATGATCATCTTTACATACCAAGACCCCCCCGTGCCTATGAAAGCGTGTTTATTTTTGACAGTCGTTACGGGTCGTCCGAAGCCCGAAATTCTGACAACCAGTCTTACAAAGGGGAATCGTAGTTATAACCCAGTAACTGGGTTGTGGAGATCAGAAAGGCAGTAGCTCCATGCAAAATACTGGTATTCAGCTGTCCGGTTACATTGGAAGCTGACCCCAACATAGTTGCGAAAAAGCTAGGCAGATGATGTTTGTTTACCAAATAAATCTTGTAAGGTATAATAATACAATGTAGTTGTCAATGGTCGCCGCAGGTATTGGCTAACCGAGCCGACATCGACAGAGACGGAATTGTGGTCAGGTTAGTTTCAATTAAAACTCAACAGAGCAAATACACAATGTACTATTCCAATTTCTGAACAAAATAGCGCAGCATCCCTCAGCACAATTAGTTTCCTAGAATCCAATTTATTTCTGTTGACGTAAATTTGGGAAATCCCATAAGATTTAATAAATAATAATAATATTAATGCATACTTTATTAATTGTATTACCTTTAATAATTACAAGATCGTTATATTTGTTATTACTTTTATGTTAATGCGTGTAAAAAAATCCCAAAGTTTTATCACCATTGCCATTTAAATTATTGTTTTGTAATCATGAAGACCTAATTACTCGTTTCGGCTTTCTTAAAAACATTAATTTTATCTAAAAAAGTTGTAGGTATATTTCACAGCGATTATTTGTTATTCTATTTGTATTTTGGAAAAAATGTTATTTATATTATCAGCAATTTGGATACATATCTATAATCTTAATATTATATATATAATATCAATAAAAAATATAAACAAAAAAACGTCTTCTGTACTATTCTCCCATCGGCATCGGTGGTATTGTAATGTCGGGTCGGTGGTTGATGCATGCGTGGTGTCTGTTGGGACAGATTTACTCGAACAGTATCCCAAGTGTAAGTTTGCAAGAGAGTAAACGTAACTATTTCGTTTGCGTTAAAAGACCGATAGATCATAATGCTAAGACTATAAGGGTGAGACTAAAAATCTTATCGCAAACGCGCTAGTTACGTTTACTCTCTTGCAAACTTACACTTGGGGTACAGATTCTGCTACTTTCCTCAAGAGGCCAGACCGGAGGCTAGCCTGCATTTTGTTTACACGATATTTTCGTAATAAACTTTAAAAGAGACTTTGACCTCTAAGTTGGTTTCGCCATTTCTTCTCAGGGGTAATCAGATAGGAAATGTCGACTCCATGTTGCTTATTTTAATTATACGAGTATGTCGTGTAAAATTGATTACGATTTTTTATTTACAGAATAAATGAGATTTCCAGTAAGGGTTGAAATAAGTGCACAGTGCACTCACTTTTAGTAGTTTAGTAGTTCGTGTTTGTATTATTTTCGAAAAAATCATAAAATTTATTCTTTGGCTGAAAAGGCCTGTTTTATTTTACTAAGGGACTGTCTGTCCATCTGTCAGCCTTTCAAAGAGGTTCTTAGTAACTTTCGGTAAGTTCTGTTTCCTTTCACTTTAACAATGCTACTTCAGGTTTATTATAAAAACTCAGTTATCCTTCTTTGTCGTTTGGTTGGAAATAGCCGCGTAAGTATTAAGCAAGGCATGAGTTTGTCATGCCATTTTATTGTTTTTTTTTTTACCTATATTCTTTTTGTTGTGTTTTTTATTGATCATGTGGTCTGCAATAAAGATTTTTATTTATTATTATTTAATGCTATTACCTATGACATTTCAACCACATTCATTGCGCTATTTACGTTGTCGAGCAGACGAATTATTAAAACATTAGAACCAATGGGCTGTAGATTTCTTGCAAAAACCTTTGGATTACTGTGAAAAGTGTAACATGCTGCGGGCCGAGCACGGGCGTGCCCAAGACGTTTGTGACAAGACATGATAAATTATTTCATGTCAATTTGTACTATAATTTTATGACAAAACAGTATTATCGCTCAAACCGTGATAAAATGTGTGACTTATGTCATGTCACAGTAGGCTGTGCTCGCCCCGCAGGTCTTCAATCAATATCCCTTGAGTTTGCTGTCATTATTTGTTTAGGGTCCAACAGTCATACAAGTTTGTAGCCTTTTGTCAATGGTACCATTTTATGGCTGGGAACCGGTTTATAAGAACGTTGACAAACCACTTACGAGAGTGGAGGATTTAATCTAATCTTTATATATCAAATCTAATATATATCCATTTATTAATTTAAAATTCAACACCAATAAGTAACAAAAACGAATCGGTTTCGTTTTTTCAAATACTTTCTTTTCTATTTATTTGTAAAATAAAATTGAATGTATTTTATTTATCATGTAGTATGGCTTGTTTTTTTGCTTCAGCAAAATCTAACAATGCTTAAGTAAGCAGATGTCTTTATAGCCAAGGTCGAGGGCCCTACTGTTGCATCGCGTGATGTGCCTACCAACACGTCAATATACTATGTATGAATAACCAAATAACAAACTTTTTGGGTTATCGAACGGTTCCTTTCTGCGGAAAACGCCGATAAACTAGTTGTGACTTCGTGAGACAACAAACGTCTGATCTTCCGGTTTAGGGTATCTCTATACAAGCATCTAATTGAATATTACCGGGACCGTTAATGCTATTTCTTACACAAAGAAGAGAGAGATTTATTTGATTAATATAATAGGTAAGTACTGTTAAATTATCCGGCTTTTAAAATACATTAGTTCCTAGCACATTGTTCGGGGACAGCAAGCCGATCCTAGGTACCGTTGAAATCTAAAATACATAATTACTCGTATCTATGTATGCGCAAAACACGTTGTTTCGGTGAAAAAATAAATAATAAACTATGATTTATAGCTTATCGGGATGTGTCAGATCGTCTACCTATAAACACAGTTCTATTCTGGTTTTAGAAAGTATTATAAGTAGCTATTTTTAAAACCGACCTTGTTTTAGTCCGCGATTTTGTGTATTTTTACTACAGATTCGATTATTTATTTTAACTTCCTCAAGGAGTTCGTAAGTAATTAGTATGTTAATTCAAACGATAATTTAATTTAAATAAAACGTTAACTTCTTCGATCTTTTTAATATTCCATTCAGTCGGACGCCTGATGACCCCTTTTAATTGCGAAAAGTGGTATTTTTCTTGAGACCGTGCAACCTGATTGCTATTGTACGAGTGTTACGCATAATTACTACGTATTGTTTTGACGACGTTTGCAATGTCCACCGGGAGTACAAACTTAGCCTAGAAATGTGATTCGCAAGTAAAATACAAGTCTCTTTTAAAACGGCACTTCTTTCTTCCTAGACACTACAGAAGTGTACCTACGTGCTGGGATTCCATCATAGTCCTTCTGCTTCACCAACCTTCAAACATCATACACGCGCGCTGAACCTCTGGTGTATGTTCTCGCACGGCGTCCTCTGCCGGAGTTTCTGCTGTTATTACATAAAATTTCTTGTGATGTCTATAGGAAAACTTTGGTGAAACTGCTCAGCAATATGATAACGTATATCCTGAAAAGGAGTTTGCTTAAATACAGTATCTACATAACTGTTACAACGGCTGCTGAATTGCGTCCAGATACGCAGACCACAGCGGCTTTCAGCTTATTTTATTTTTACAAAAAGAGGTGGCCATCTCCAGTATGGACGATTACCCCACTTATAAAATATCATGTGCACAAAAATGAATGACCTCATGTTAAACCGACTGACCTCTAAACTTACATTATGTAAACAAATAGTCTCTCGCAGTCATGATATTAAAATTAAAGAACAAATGAATAATAACCCCTAACTTCATAAAAAATCTATAAATTAATGAGGTACTTATTTAAACTTACCGGAAATGTGCTATTAAGATGATAAAACTGCTCACTTATATAATTAAATAATGTGTAATAAAGGGATTTCATGTTAAATCTTTAATGGCGTTGCTTTTATTGGCAGCTATAATTATTTTTTATTCAATAGGTAACATTAGATTTACTAACGTATGATGCATTGTTTAATATTATATTACACTAGATAAACTGTTTGTCTCGCTAACTTTGTTCATTGAAGGATTACAAATGCTTATATGAATAGTATGAACTAACAGATTATTAAAATAAAAAAAATAATATCCTAACCTAACTAAAACTATTACGTAACAAACTAAAATATGGCGTCGAAAAATTCCTTCGCATCTCTGTCGACTGGTAATGTACCCAAGAGACTGACGGCGTTGCCACGTTGTATGGCAATGGTTAGCCTCTGACCGTAAAAGCCAGCCCTTGGGTCACGGGAAGTGTCAACCAGCCGTTTGGAGATTTCGTTGAACAAACACTCGGACCCCACAGCCCGGGGCTTCAACCTCAAACAGCACGAAAATATAATTACCGATAAGGTTATTATACTTTCGCCACTTGAGGTTTTCCACAGCCACTGCAGCAGCGCCAGCACAGCACGCCGAGCCAGGAAGATGGGATGGCGCAAGAGTATCGACCAGGGCTTGGAAACCGGTTAATTTTCTATGTAACCTTCACCGTTTTTATAAAGGTTTTCGAATATATTTCGTTAATTATTTAATATTTTGTTACGAAATCAATGCTGAACTTAATGTGATGAAGCAATCTTTGAAGCTAATATCAATTGTATCAAAAATAATTTGTATCTTTGGAAATAAAAATTAACCGGTTTCAAGCCGGTATCGACACACGTTGCGTCCCACACTATAGGCCTACTAACTTTCCATGGAAATAAAGCCATGCCGTCCGGTCTCTTGCCATCGTCGCGTGGCAAGCCATTGGGTTTTGTATATAGCTGGAACGGCGACAGTGACAAGAGCTCGTCGATAATATATTTAATTGATTATTCTGTAATATTTATTTATTTATTTAACAGGTATTTAACACATATAAACAGACAAGAAAAATGGAAAAGAAAAATACGTATAAACAGCAACACACTTAACTGCCCATTAAACACGTTACTGACAGAAATTATGACTGTTCGAAAGGGATAGTTATATATTATGTTAGATCATGCATGCAACCTAAAAAAAACAAGCATTTTGATGTTCTGTACTAGTTTCGGTCTACTTGAAAAAAGATCTTTTAAAATAATTTTCAAAATCTACAACTAATTCACTTAAATTTAATCTGTTGCAATAATTTGTTAAAATGCCTGCACGACTCACCGCTGCGGAATGAATCCGCATCGTAATTTTGAAAGAAATGGGGATGTGAGTTGCTGAAATATCGCGACAACTTGCTTGGACATAAGGTCATAATAATTGCACATAATGAAAAATGTAAATAAAATAATAATTACAAATTAATTGTTTTATTTAAATATGGTTATGGACAGTTGATACAAATCCTTTAGACCCGTACTGTTGAATTTCTAATATGTTGAACAGTATCTAACAAATTATTAATAGGTATAATTATAAATAGTAAGAAAATACGATGTTTAATGTCGTCGCATTATGGTAAAACGAGAACAAACGACTCTTACCGATTTTGCCCGATTTGATAATTATCCGACTAAATTAAGTTATGTTACTCAGCCACTGGCTAGGGTTCTTAATTGTCATTGTCAAATGTGAGTCTCTTTCCTGCGTTATATCAGTTAAAATTGTGAATAATTAAGACGGTTGCCATTTGTACAAAGGTGATGCTTATTTCTATATTTATATTACTAATTAGCAAATCGTCCATATCTTACAATCACAAAAGCACTTGGCTGAGCCTGCCAACGCACTTGCTAGATAACGCACTTCGAAGGCCTTAGGTCTGATGGCCTTCTTTTTTTTTGGGTGGGAAATTTTCAAATAACTTCTCCCTCTGTGCCAGGGCCACGAGATGCCTTTCGGACAAACTCGTAACCCTGGCAGGCATTGACCCTAACGGGGGTGGTCAATTCGTGCTGACATCTCTTTGAGGCGCGCGTGGAACACAAAGTGCCGTCGACCCGGGCCTGGTCCTTATCGGACTGCGAGCTACCCATCGCTCACCGTCCGCAAGCCCGCGCCTACAGTGGCCGGAAATCGGCCTGCGACTCCCGACGCCCGGGGCGTCTCCTGCGGTGACAAGGGGTGCGAGGACGCGAACCTTGCCTCTCCCTCACGGGTTCCGCCTTCTCCTTCGCTAGCATAACTGCTTCGCAGAAGGAGGTGACCGCCTCCCATGCACTCTCGCTCCGAACCATGGCCTGAAACAAGGCCGGACGCGAGAGATCGCCGCCGCCGATCACCTCCGTGAGGACACGGCGGTGCTCCACCGCCGTGTCCTCACGGAGGTGATCGGCCCAGATCCCATGGCGGCAGTCCGGCAAGGAGGCTTGCCGCCTCTCGGGAGACCGTGCGGTAATTCCGTACCAGCCTGATGGCCATGACCCTTTGGGACGCGTTCAATCAGTGGGCTGGTCACAGCCTTAAGGAATGCGCCCACACCGGTGCCCCGTAAAGGGCCATGGATCGCAAGATCCATAGCGCGCAGAGCCTCCGGCAGGAGGCGTTTGCACCCCAGGTCTGATGGCCTGGCTAGCCAATCGAGAATTCAAGGTAAAGTGGGGTTCTACATAAAACTATGTAAACTACAATGTCAAAAACGGGTTCTTATTTATTTTCTGATCCCTTCTGTGTTCCTGAATTTCAGGTACTTACGTACGTACGTACAAGTCTCAAGCACGAACCACGAGTGTTGGATCGAGGTGCCCCAAGGAAAAGAAATTATGTAGGTGGTAGGGCTAGAAAAAAAAGGAGAGCCTAGCGTGGTCCACTATTGCGATGTGCTATCGGAAAGCTTTCTGATGTAGTGCTTATTGTTACTATGGCAGATTCTTTGCTTGAGAAATCCTATTGGTACCCACCGTCTAAGTGAGTTTTTTGGACTCCTATCGATTAAATCCCCGTCGTGTTCTTCCTGATACAATATGCATTACTAGCACCTTCTTCGCACCCACGAATAACGTATAAAATATAATATGGGCATTTATTTATTAGCCAGCAATAAACATTACAAATTGACAATGAAAAGAAGCATTATGTTTCTTTGTAGCTGTACTAAATCCATACTCATAAATATTACAAATGCGAAAGAACTCTGTCTATTACCTTTCCATGCCTGAGCTGCTGACTGGACCTGAGTTAGGACATAATTATAACACTTTTTACAACGGTAGTGCGTTCCTGTTAGATAATTTCCGACCACCACACGGGCGAAGCCGCGGGCAAAAGCTAGTGTTTTCATAAATATAAGTTTCCTTTATAACTCATGTATGCATTTGTGTCTTTTCCTTCGAGCAATTCATTTACCACAATTGAGTTATCGTCACTCCTTTACAAAAATCAATTACAGCACGAATGTAGTCAATCAATTTATGAATCATGTTTTTAATTCCCTGTAAGAGAATAAAAACAAAATTACACTGACCATTATATTATACTCGTATGTAGTTTTATAATCCAATAGTTTAAGAGATTGACGAAATAAAGGATTTATTTATTGAGCTGGATGTCGGTGTCTGCTGGTAATATTATCATCAATTTTATTATGCCTGGAATCACTAAATGCAACCCGCATTGACTGATTCTAGCTATAGGCTGATAGCCTCCTTTTCTTTATGCCAGTCTCCACCCGATTCCATGCGTCCCGACGATGATAGCCTTCACGCTATTAGACAACTTGGATTTCTATGACCTGACATTGGTCACCATTTTGTAAAAATTTTACTCCACCGACCATCTCCACGTCTAGCAAGATATCTTGTGTATGGTAGGTAGGACGAGATCAGCACCATCTGCCTAGCCTTTTCCCATCTATGTTGGGGTCAGCTTCCAGTCTAACCGGATGCAGCTGAATATCGGTATTTTAAATGGAGCGACTGCTTATCTGACCTACTCGTATCACCAGCCGAAGCAACAACAAAGATAACTTCTATTAAAATATACTTATAACTAGTAACTAAGTACATTACTAGTGCATTATAAACAAGATTGATTTAGTAATATACTTATGTCGGATACTAAAGTTAAGCTACGCTTGCCGCGGTTGGTCCGTGGATGGGTGACCATCTGTTCATACCAAGATCCCTCCGTGTCTCAGAAAGCACGTTAAGCCGTTGGTCCCGGCTGTCATTTGTAGATCTTTGACAGTTGCTACGGGTCGTCAGAAGCCCAAAAGTCTGACAACCAGTCTTTCCAAGGGATATCGTGTTACCCAGTAACTGGATTGTGGAGGTCAGATAGGCAGTCGCTGCATGTAAAATACTGGTATTCAGCTGCATCCGGTTAGACTGGAAGCCGACCCCAACATAGTTGGGAAAAGGCTAGGCAGATGATGATGATGTCGACTTATGTCAGATACTAACAAGAGCGTTTGTGCTTGTAATTGTTTAGTCTCATATCATTATAGAAGCTATTCCACTTCTTCAAGTATATAGGGCTTAGTAACATTTTAAAAGTTGAATATAAGTTAGTTATAAAAATAAACGCTCCTATAACTGCACCCAAATCCAGCTTTGTAGCATGATACAAGTTTCTTATAAGTGAATATAAAAGTAGTCTTGAGATCGTTTTAAGAACTGATTTTGCTAGTTGGGATATGTGGTAATACGAGATGTTTACTGCTAAATCTAAATTAGGCTAATCAGGGCTTTGGGCCAGGCTAATCAGCAATCAGTCAAAGCAACCTACTAGTAGGTACCTACTTATTACTATTCCTTTCGCCAAAACGAGCAGGCACTGCGGTTATCACTTTGGCTCGTTCTTTCCATCGTGGGAGAACGGATAGACACTATCCTTTCTCACACGATTGAAAAACGATGAAATAGCGACTATCTACACGACAGTTGTGTCCCAAAAGCAACACTGGTACACACCTACCTATGTTATAGTTGGGACACAACTCACCCAGCCGTATGAAGCAGAATGTCGGATTTTTAAAGTAAGCAAAGACAAATGATGTCAACGTAATAATTTTTTGTTCTAAACAGCGTGTTTGAATGGAAGGAAGTTTACACAAAACAACTACACTTTTGACCGGGCAGGAAGTATATTATCCACAGCCTGTAATTTATTTAACCAGATCACAATAGACAGAGGGCAAGACCTAGAGGCCGAAGCCCAAAACGGTGGTCGGATCAAATGACCGAGCAACCGGAGAGCGCTGCACTTCATGAGGGTACCAAACGTGATAGACGGAGAAAAACCATTGACAAATTCAAAAGGAATCACGATTCTCAGCACTAAGAGACCGATTAGGAAGAGAGAGAGTTAGAGGGTTAGAGGGAAGCGGGAGGGCGTGTCAGACTTTTACTGACTAAAACCCACCTACACCCTTCAGTTGCCTGTGTGCCAGGGCCACGATATTACTTTCAGACAAACCCGCAACACTGGCCAACAATCCAACAGAGCCTACTCTGCGGTCAGAGCAAAAGATACTGAGGCCGAAATCTATAAACGTTACTTAGCACGTGCTTTGGCTTAGACATGCTCTCTTACATGCATTTGTTTGTTTGACACAGTAATGACAGTAGAATAAGGCTTATAACGGGTGGCCAATTAGGATGTATACAACTTTTTTTAGCCCTCATTCTGATTTGACACCAAATTTTTCAGTTGTTTGAGGTCTATACGTTTTGTATGAATGCGGCAAATCCGTTACGCACCGTCGATAACCCCATGGTCACCGCAATACTGTCAGTAATTTTATCCTGAAGTTCTTAAACGATTTTAAAATGACACATTTTATCTTTGAGGATTTCACGACACGTCCTGACTTTTTTCTGTGGGGTTACCTAAACTATTATTTTTTTTATTTTCTTTTCTTCTCAATAGTACGAGTACATAACCTTTTCTTTGACAATTCTCTAATTCTAAATTTACTTGGTATGCTCACAAAAATCGCTCGACTTTATGTAATACGAAGACACTGCCTCCCAAGATACAGGATTTTCCTACTTTGGGAGGCAGGGTACCTAGGGGCGCAGCTAACCAATAACACGATTCCTGTCGGCTTCCCTTAGGAAATTATGACAGTCAGTAGTTCTCAGCAGTGTTTAATAATCACACTGAATGTATTATTTAATACTTACACCATAAAATTAAAGTATTACAAAACCCCAACCAACATAAAAAAATTGTCTTTATATTCCAACGAAAACAAAACATTTAAAGTGCGCGCCAATTTTGCTCTAGTGCCTCCAGTATAACTCGTTGTCCACCCGGGTTATGAAAACTTAAATTTCTATACAAAATAATCTCGTCATGACGTCACTTCAGGTCACGTGACACGCAGTTTTTTGAGGCAATAGTAAGCTGTAATAAGTCGAGTTATGATAGGTACGGTGTAGGAATATAGGTCCATGCATTCGCTGAATTTCGTAAGCGTTCGGTTTGGTTCGGGACGGGGGTAGGGACAAACTTCGCTCCACGCTCCACGCACGCAATAATTTTAAATGTTTGCTGACGATTGACGTAAATAGTTAATAGAATTTATAACCTTTAATTTTGTTGATACTTGTAGTTAATTAGCATTTTGTTTGTTGTATTCATATAAGTTATTAGTGTAGTTTTAGTGTAACAATTAGAATTTGATAATCGTGAGTTTGTTGTGAAATTGTGCGTTCGCCGTCGTTGTAATTAGGAATTTGTGGTAAGTCGATAGATTAGCAAGTTGAAATTACTTTTTTAGAGTAGATTTGAAAAGTTATTAGTAGGATGGCGGCATTAATAGTTTTAGATTGTTGTGTGACAGATTATTTGCTTCGTGAGGAAACATGCTTTTCAAGGTTAAGTTTTGAAAATAAGAAACACATAATTAGGCTAGGTCGTGCTCGACCAGATATGACTATAAACTACAAACGACGCAATGGGTTTTTCAAACATTTTAATGTTTCCCTTTACGATAAATATCAATGGCTGACTGGTAGTTGTAAATTAAATAAGATGTTTTGTTTTCCATGTTTACTTTTCTCAGATTCTAGTAGTTTATGGAATAAAGGGGGTTTTACAGATATTAATAATCTGACGAATTCATCAAAAAAACATGTGCAGACTGAAAAACATATTCGTAGCTGTTTAGATTTACATGACTTCGGGAATAGTACGATAGAACCATTTTTCACTAATTCGCATGAAGCTCATAATAGGAAAGTAGCTCGAAATAGGCATTTAATGAAACGGTTTATTGACACCGTTATTTTTTTAGGTAAACAAGAAGTAGCTTTTCGCGGCCACGATGAACGTCCGAATTCTGATAACGGCGGTAACTATATTGAAACCTTGTTATATCTGAGCAAGTATGACACCGTAATGGACTCTCATTTGGAACTATGTTCTTCAGTTCAGAACCCCGCGTTTTCTGGTCTCTCAAGTGATATTCAAAATGATTTAATACATAGTATTGCATCCGTTTTACGAGACCACATTAGAATCGAGATAGATAAAGCTCCATTTCTGTCTGTAATGATTGACGAAACTCCCGATGTCAGTCATAGGGAGCAATTGACTGTAATTTTTCGATATTTATCTGAAACTGGAATCGAAGAACGATTCCTAGGTTTTTACGATGTTAGCGGAAGTCGAACTGCTGAAGTTTTATACAAACAGTTGTTAGAAATACTTGACCAGTATCGTTGTAGGAATAAGTTAGTTGGTCAGTCTTACGACGGCGCGGCAGTAATGTCTGGCGAGCACGGTGGAGTACAAGTAAAAATTCGCGATGCATGCCCTATGGCAATGTTTGTCCCATGTTACGCTCATATATTAAATTTAGTACTTAGCCGTTCCCTTGAAAATATTCAGGAACTGAAAACTTTTTTTGGACACGTAAATAGTATTGTTCGGTTTTTCAACAAATCAACTAAACGGTCCAACCTTTTGAAGGAAATAGCTGACCGCCGTATGCCTGGAGTATCAGAAACCCGTTGGCACTATCACTCACGCATTATTAATGTAATTTTTAACTGTAGATTAGACATGATTAATACTTTTGATTCGATGTTAGATAACCCGCAATCTTGGGATAGTGAATCTCTTTCCTTGGCAGAATGTTTCCTCAGTAAGTTAGAAAACAGGCAGTTTTGTTTTTTTTGCATGTTTTATCAGACATTTTTCAAAAAACCGACGTTCTTTTTAATTTATTGCAGTCAAAACAGATTGATATCGAAGTGGCAAACCGCGAAATAGATTCATTCAATAGTTGGCTTGCGAATGATTTTATAAATAATTTTGATTTTATTTATGACAGCGTTCAGGAATTCCATGAGCCACCGCGTCAGCGTAGACGACTAAATACAGAAGTAGACACTAGAACTATGTATCGGCGTCTTTTCATTGAAATAATAGACAATGTTAAGACGCAAATACAACATAGGTACCAATCACTTTCTCAAATGAGTTTTCTTAATTTACTTAATAAATCTAAGTATAGTTTTTATAGTAGATCATTTCCTGATGAAATAATATCTTCTTTGCTATTTAAATTTCCGCAAATATTTGAGTTCACTGCTTTAAAGAACGAGTTGAAAGTCTTATACACAACTCCGTCTTTGAACAAACTAGATGTTTACGAGCTTTATCTCAATTTTCAAAATTCATTATTGTGTGACACTTTTCCACAAATTACAAAATTATGTAGTATATTTTTGACACTTCCCGTTACAGTGGCATCCGCGGAGAGGTCGTTTTCGGCTTTGAAGCGAATTCATACGTACTTGCGTAATTCTCAAAAACAAGAACGATTAATCTGATCTAGCCATTTTTTCTATAGAAAAACGTTTATTGCTAAAAATTAAGAATCATCCCGGTTTTTATGATAATGTCTTAGCGTACTTTGTACGAAAGAATAGACGAATAGCTTTAGAGTATAAGTAGTATTAGAAGTCAGTAGTATTTTAGTTAAGTAGTTTTGTCTAGTAGACATCATACGTCAACGTCATCACACTGATCACACCACAAACGGCTTTTTTCAAAGCCACTTTTATTATACTTGCAAGACACTGTTTCAATCTATCAGTGCTTACACGTATGGTAAAGGTGGACTGAAGACCTGCTTATAGAAGACTGAAGCCAAGCCAAGCCAAAGCCGTCCGGGCTAGGTAAGCTTTTTTTTTTTTTTTTGCTCCGGCTTACCTTTCCCATAAACTCACCCTTCGCCACTGGTACCTATTCTTTTCAGGATAAAGCGGGAGGAAACGCCCGGGTGTCACCAGTGTGTGTGGATCGCCCGGAGGACACGGTGGAGCATACGGTGGAGGTCTGCCCGGCTTGGGCGGAGCACCGCCGTGTCCTCGCCGATTTCCGGCCACCGTAGGCGCGGGCCTGCGGACGGTGAGCGATGGGTAGCTCGCCGTCCGATAAGGACCAGGCCCAGGTCGACGGCGCGTTGTGTTCCACGCGCGCTTCAAAGAGATGTCAGCACCAACTGACGGGGTCCGGTAGGACCAACGTCTGCCAGGCTTGCGAGTTTGTCCGAAAGGGATATCGTGGCCCTGGCACACAGGCAACGGAAGGAACGCGGGTGGGTTTTAGTCAGTAAAAGTCTGAATTGACAATTGAAAATTGCCAAGCCTGCATAATATAATATAATTACAGAACAATATCCCCTATATAACTTTCGTTTGTAATAAACAATATCTTTATTTAATGTTGTATACTTCCGAATTGGCCATTCTTTACAAAGTTCATGCTAGGTAATGTATATAGATCTGGGCCTAAGTACCCTTTAAAAGTTAAAATTACTTACTAAACTAGGAAACATGCTATCCGCCTTATATGCTGTCATAGTTTATTTGATTACTTCCCTACAGTTTTGTTCTGTCACTCAATTATTTACAATTAATTATTCATTTAAATCTCTCCGCGGATCATTCAGGAAACCTTATTGTCAATATAATTGGATTATATCCCTTGTGCAAATGACCTGTAATATTAGATTAATTATTAGTCTTGAACTTTATAGAATGAGGTTGAAGTACACGATGTTATTAGCATTGATTATAATATATTATTGTAAAGCACGATGACTTAAACGAAAGCTCAGTGTGATCAAGGATTTTAGTGGGAAAATAATAAAATATAACATACACACATCAAAAGTGTCTAGGGATCAAGGTATTTTTTAAATATATTATTATTTTCAATTAAATTGAAATATTGAAATTAAATAAAAATGTCTATTTAGATTGATTAGGTAAATAATGTGTTTTCAATTCTCATACTCGGAAAGTAGTGTTTGTTTGATCCCAGTAGCGGATGGAAGAAGCTGCTTCCCACCTTAGGGCGGGAAAGACTTATAGTAATTGCTTCCCTCTCTAGGGCGGGAATGAATTTTAAAAATACTCGTAGAACTAAATTTGGTTAGGTAGTCGGCTACGAAATTTTTTACATAATTAAAAAAAATATCGATTTAAAAAAATCTGCGGTATTGTGAGGGTATATACAGCCAGTGTGAATTAAAAAAATACATATTAAGCGGGACGATCACGGCGGCGACGCGGTGTTTTCCATATTAAAAATTTAAAAAAGACTTTGTATCTATATAGCGGAATAAGTACTCTGTAAGCTGTACCGAAATTCTATTACTACTACAATATTTGATTAAAAATGAGTTCAAGCGATTCTGAAAAGCTGGATTTTTCTCCTTAGTTAATCCGGATATTTTACAAAATGACATGAAAAATATCAGGTGAATGTAAATATTCCCGATAAGTAGTTGAGAAATTTCATTGTGGCTGCGACCTTAACTTTGATTTGGCCTAGGTAAACTTTGTTAAAGGGTTTATTTATAATTTTTTCTAATACGGTCTTCAGGGCTGCTTAAGTTCACTTAGAATTTCAAAATCCATTTAGTATAAACTGAGTCTTAAGTATGTCCATGATAAATGCTACTTAAGCATATACTTTCCGAACACAGAGTTTTTCAAGAAATAGTTCATACTTAATTGAATTATGATGAATGACTTAAATTTATATGAAGCCAAATCACAGAGTTTTTTCCTTACTCTGACTTCCTAAAACCATATGTTTTTTAGTCGTACTTAGTTCGGGTAATATGGATTTAATGCCATTTTAAGCTATGTTAAATATGAACTTATTAAAATAGTTAATAATATTGTTTTTCGTAATTATAGGTTTTTTTTTAATTTAACACAATTTACAACGTATTACGAAACATAACACAAATATTTTATTATTACTCCTTCTGGTAATTAATTTATAGCTTTAAGGCTCTTACAAACTCACGCGATATCGCGGGCGCGACAGGCACCGACAAAGAAATTGGTCTACAAGGGTCGCGTCGCGCCCGCGATATCGCGTGAGTCTGTAAGAGCCTTTACTTTGTAGTTTTTGAAGCCCATCGGTTTTATAAAAAGTTATGTTCATTGGACACGATAAACTATTGTGAGTTTGAATTTAATCTGTAAGATTAGACAAAACAACACAAAATAGGTATAATAGAGAATGTAATTATTAGAGAAACATTTTATTTTGCATCTGTTTTAAAATACTAAGTTGTAAAAACATATCACCATAATTTATCTAAAGTATATCTGAGATTAGTATGTGAAGTTTGAAGTTAGTTTTTATACATATAATAAACATAAACTCACGTCTTCTTCCTATGGGGGTAGGCAGAAACTATAGAACGTAACCTGCTACACTCCTTACATACTCCTTTTGCTACGTTTACGTTCATACATCAGTACCCCAAGTGTAAGATTGCAAGAGAGTAAACGTAACTACTATTCGTTTGCGTTAAAATGTGACCGATAGATCATAATGCTAAGAATATAAGGGTGAGAATAAAAATCTTAACGCAAACGTGCTAGTTACATTTACTCTCTTGCAAACTTGCACTTGGGGTACTGGTCATGCACGCACGTCGGTTGCGAGTACTACGCACCTGACCTTTCTGAAGAGCATCAAAGTCAAAGTCAAAGTCAAATTATTTATTTCAAATAGGCACATAAATGGCACTTTTGAACGTCAAAATTTACAAATAAAATAGAATTGATTCTAGTCGCCCCTTCCAAAAGGTAGCTTCGTATGGAGAAGAATGGGCACGAAACTCCACCGTTACTCTTTTAAAATGTTTTACAATATTTGGTATTGGTACATCAATTATATAACTATATGTGAAGACGATGCACCTAGAATAAAATTACTATACCACAATAGGTAAAAAGAACATCACCAATAAGGTTACTATATGTCCTTCTAGGGCGTCCTTTCCCGGCGTTTCCACTCACTTCTGCCTTGTAAATACCTTTTGTTAGTCGCCTTTCATTCATTCTTTCAACATGACCGAACCATCTAAGCATACTCTTTTCAATTTTGTCACTACATCTTCTTTTAAACCACACCGTTGCCTTATCACATCATTTTTCAGCCTATCACAGTAACGCCAGACATGCTTCGCAACGAACGCATTTCCACAGCGTATAATCTACTTTCATACTTCTTTTTGCCACACCCTACAGTCACTTCCATACATAAGCGAAGTCACCATTTTTTGCAGCTGTTCTGATGACGATGCAAGTAGAACTAGTTTTTATAAGTCTTGTTTAATTATCTGCGGTAATTTAAAAAAATCTTTACTTAATATTGTAGATGTTTTACATACCAAATGTCTTAAGTATAACGTTGAGATATCTTGCAGATAGCAGGAAGAATACACCAATGGTGTTACTCTTAAATCGTACTGAAGTTTATCTGTAGTTTGAAGTCTTTCTTAACTCATTTTGTAAACCTGTACCCACTTTTGCTTAACTCTATCTTGATGGATATCCTCAAGATACTAGGGGGTCGATATGGTTTCAACCAAGACAACGGCCAAGAATTTAGTTATTTTCTCGAAGACATCTACCATACCTTTTTAAGACATGACAGTGTTACATGGGGCGGCAACTGTTCCCCCCGAAAACGATCATGCACGCAAAGCTACGCTCAAGGGCGCGCATGATTTCATCGGGGATCTCGGCAGAGATGAGAAGCGACGCAACAGGTTCGCGTGCAGGGCCGCGGAGCGTGCTCTGTAACTGCACAACAGTCTCTGCGGGGGTAAATGTAGAAGCAAAAGAGAGGTACTAGTGTAAGCAACAGAGAAAACTCATTACAAAGAACATGCGCATTGTGGCGTTGTCCCCCGGGGCCAACTACTGAGGGTTGTGGCTCTATAGCGGCTAACCCGGACACTTGGGGAACGAAACCGGCCTGATAGTTGAGGCGTGCTGCTACTGATTTAGCAGCAGCCTGAGTGCCCGTTAAATGAGCAGGTTGTGAGACCTCGTCCGTGTTGTTTTCGTTGTTTCCATGAATAAACGAAATATTTTTTACTCACGTTTGCGTCCTTTTTTGTTTCGTGGCGCTTAGCTTACTTCGCCTTCTACATTAAAGCTCCGCCTCCGCATCGATCTGCCCGAGCTAGCCGTGATACTCGGCTTCTTCGAGCTCCGCGAGCTGTCGCGCGAGCGCCTTCAATATGAAAATTACGTTTAAATTGATTACGTTTCGGTGTTTCTTCTCTGTGATAGTAACATAGGAGAAGCCGGAACCATCTATTATAATTAAAATTGAAATGACTTTATATGTGAGGATATTTGAATAGCAGACCTCGAAAGAGCTTTACCAGTTTTTAGTTGAAACTATCTACTGTCACAAATGTCGTTTTATAAAGTACGAAAGACATTTAACCTTAGAATAAGATATAATAAAATATAATAATAGGAAACAATTACGAGGTCGACTGTACAACAATATTTTTGTAACAAACAATCTACGTTCGATACAAAAATAGACTCACTCACTAAAACTGATGAACAATTACAATAAACATGCATGCCCATAAAGCGGCATTTTGCATTATAATGATGATCACTTTTGATGTGTTTATTATAATCACTTTCTTTAGGTAACCTTGTTAAATCAGCCTTCCCAGGAATAATTAGTTTTAAACATTAGTAGTTCGTATAATTAAAAATTTATAGGAACTAATAAAATAAAATTGAACTACTCAAGTTCTCAAAAAAATATAAAACATTTAAATAAAAGAAATATACACATAACATAAAATCACGCCCGTAATCCCCGAAGGGTTAGGTAGAGGTGTACACCCACATTTCGCCAGTTATATTGAAGACCCATGTTGTATGGGGCGAGCCTATTGTCATTAACCGGGCACAAATCCAGCCACCGGGCTGCTACTGAGAAATTCCTAATGGAAAATCCCAGTAACAAAAAAAAAATTACAAAAAATATACCTAAAACAATTAAAAACAACTTGCGCTGCGCCGCGAGTACATGCACAGCGCGGCAGAGCCGCAGGGCCTGCCCGCACTCCGCAGCAGGGATTCATTTCGCGCGCAGCCGCGGGATGATGCACACGGATCACGCTGCCCCGCTCAATATAGCAATCTCGCGATATCACGTACATAAATTGTACGAGACTCAGTCTCGTAAAATATGGACGAGATTGCATTCCCTGGTAGATATAGATATCAAACAATTTAATAATTAGTTTACAGTTTAATTATAATAAGATAACGTTATATTATTAACATTTATTTCAGAATCATGCTCCTTATATTATGTTAGTAACAGTGTAAACTTATAAAACCAGTTTGTTTGTTTGTTTATTTAAAAAAAAAAGTGCTTTACTTTATAGTCTACCTACATTAAAAGCTAGGTTTACATTATTAGATAAGACGCAAAGGAAGAACTTTACATATGAACTCCACACTAGGTCACAGTGTTAGTACAATATTTCTAAGCTGCGTGAGGCACGCCGATCTTGGGGACTGCCTACTTGACTGCGTGCAGTCGTATCCACCGCCCCAAGATCGGAGAGTCCCACCTATCAGCCAACGTCCTGAGAATGGTTTGGGGCTGCCGCGAACCCGGCGGCGGCGTAGCAGAAATGCACACCTCATGCGCTTGACGGCCGAAAAACTATCCACAACCGCGTCGGCAAACATGCCAGACGCGCTACAAAAACGCGAAGCATATAACCATACTTGTGATGTGTTATAGGAATTTACTGCAAAATCATCAGGAAGATTGAAATTCGATAAATACTGTGAGCATCAGTAATGTTGCAATAAAAAGGCACGTGCAAAATGCATAGCGAAATTACCCGTACATGAGAACGCACATTAAAAAAATAAGTAGATACATGGTCACTATAAGACCCATAACTCACTATGATCAAATAATTACCTCCGGTTTTAACAATATTATATTGGTGCATTAGGTTTTGCCCGCGGCTTCACCGGTGCGGAGATAATAATTTTTCCCACGGGAGGGTATTACCGGGATTAAAAGCATATATAAGGTGTATATTCACATTCATACACGAAATCTCTTAAGGGGTCATTGTACTCATCATTAGGAACAACTTTTACTTTGGAACCAGAGTCAAACTCGCGAAAAAAAAATCTGCTGTTCCCTACATTTTGACGAGTTAAGCGAACATAAATGTAGGGAACAGCTGATTTTTTTTCGCGATTTAAGGGTTAGTCCCATAGTAAAAGTTGTTCATACTGATGAGTACAACGACCCCTTAAGAGATTTCGTGAATGAATAGATACACCTTATATAAGACCTAACCTAGGTCATGGCCTACCCATTTGCCAAATGTCATCCAAATCCGTTCAGCGTGAAAGGTAACAGACAGAAAGACAGAGACAGAGTAACTTCCGCATTCATAATATTAAGTATGGAATATGTGGCCAGTAATAGGGACCCAACAATGCTTGTAACTTATTACACTAATTACCTATATTGTTACCGCTTCCTTCACTACCGCAACTAATCTGTCACCCTAGTGATGACACCAGTCCCTTTGTGACCTTCACCTGACACTCATTGTTAAGGCGGAGATTTCTGGAAAATGGAAAAAAGGTGGTTTTTTAAAGCAGCGTATCTCTTAAACCGTAAATATTTTTTCCAAAACAAAAACTGTATGATATTTTCAAGTCTTTTGTGCATATGGTGATGGTACTCAAAACATAATTAAACATAATATAATACATGAAAAAATCTTCAAAGACAACTCTTAATTATTTTTAAAAGCAGTATAACCCTTCGTTAACAATTATAATTAAAAGTATACCATAAAATTGCAAACGCTAAACTGCATCCGGTGATGGATTAATTTTTATTAATTAGTTAATATCTAATTTTATACGATTTTATTTGCATTTTTACACCATACGTTCTGTCATCGCGCATCTCTTTTTTTGTATGCAAGCTGACAGCGACAGCGGTTTAACTGTTGCCAGCCTCTTACGGTAAAGGCATCAAGGTATCACGCAACTGTTGCTTAGGTTTTCAGTTTTTCTTTCTTTTTCATGTCGTTAGTGACTAACCTGGTGTCAGAGTTTTTATGCCCCCATGGGTCTGTGACTTGGCTTCACATGGCGGTGATACAAATCTCTCAGTCATGCGATTGTGGTTTCCTCACAATGTTTTCCTTCACCATTTTTTAAGGAAGTGATTATTACACAATACGCACATGAATCCGAAAAGTCAGAGGTTCGAACTTGAGTCTCCTCAGACTCGGGACTTGGCAGTCACTCCACTAGCAGGTTATCACTGCCTGTTTTCAGTTAATTGAGCTTAGCTACCTACTGCATTTCTTTTAGGTGACTGAATGATTTTCCTATATTATACTAAGTAGGTACTGTTCTTAGGTTTTAAGAAATAAAGTGGCATCTGTAGGTAAAAGGCTAAATATTTCTCCACTTGTTTGTCTAGGATTCAGTTAACTAAACGAAGTAAACTATTGATTGACCTTTTTCCCATTTCCAATAGTGCTGTCGGTTTTCAATTTAACCGAATTAAACTGAACTGGGCTCCGGGCTGAATAGTAGATAGTATTCTACACAAAATCCCATTTGCCATCGGCTATCCAATTACTGTCGGTTAAAAGAATAACAGCAGTCCTATTATAAGCCGATTGCAATGTATGAAAGCTTTCGTAGGGCTATTTTTTAATCCAATATTATACAGCTTCAAACACGTAAGTAATGCATACGGTTTTAAAGTGGCCAAATATGTGGGCTTCCAAGCAAAAAGGATCCAGTAGAGGGGTATTGAGTTAGGAGCGTTTAAGACGAACGGGATTTCATACAAACTTTCAAGCCCTTGTTTTTTCAAAATAACTGAGCCGATTTTAATCAAATTTCATACGCATAAGCAGGATACAAAGGTCTAAAAAGTTAGTTAAGAACATTTTCACATCGCAGTATTCTCTTAAAATGCATAGAGAACGCTGGGTGTCGTAAAAGACGACTAAGAGAATGGGCATTCTCTTAGTCGCCTTTTACGACACCCACGGGAAGAAATAGATGGTGCTATTCTTTACGTACGGCACCACACGAATTCGATTATATGATTGTACGAAAACCTGTAACGAAAACTAACTTAACCTAATGATGACCGTTTAACGTAGACCACGTTCGGTATTTGCGGTTTTCAGAACAATGAATACAGAAACATTACGAGAAAACTGACTAAACAAATATATGAATTACCTAAATAACAACGCAGATATACAAGGAACAAATGTCATGGGTATTTATTTTACTTTAAGGAAAAAAGCAATAAAGTTTCCTAAAGTCCTACAAGCTGAACTTGTAACTTCCTCCAAAGGAAACAATGATGATGAATCGGTAATGTTTCACTATAATTAGTACATTCCAAATGTTATTTAAAGGACTTCTAAGTGATTGATAGTAACAGACATGGCTTAGAATACTCGTTGAATCAATTGCCCGAAGTAAACAATAATAGATATAACAGAACCGTTGTCAGTTGCCGGCAATAACTTTTCTATAAGACGTAAGTACATGGGATCCATCCTTGTTGCTCGCAGCATAGTAAACTATCGGAAAGGTCATTGGTCAGCGAAGCCTATGCATACCAATAAGCGTACCGTCCATATTTCCGCAAAACGCTTCCAGTAATGCTATAATCTTCACACACTACACTAAACGGCACGGTTGGCGCAGTGGTTAAGTGATTGACTGCTGCGCTGCGTGTCGCGGGTTCGATTCCCGCACGGAACAAATATTTGTATGACCTATAAGTAGTTGTTCCGGGTCTGGGTGTTTGTGTATGTGAGTTTAAATGTTTGTAAACGCACCCACGATACAGGAGAAATTCCTAGTGTGGGGCAACGTTAAAAAAAAAAAAAAAAAAAAAAAAAAACTTAAACGATCAATGAATTTCTGAATTGACGCATTTGCAAGATCCATAATTAACATCGTGTATCAGTAACGTTAGCAAGGGCTGAAATCTGAAAAATAATGTAGGTATTAATTTCGGAATGATGATCTATCACACTAATGTTATAAAGGCGAAAGTTTTTCGAGTGGGTGTGTGTGTATGTTTGTTACTTCTTAACGCTCAAACGGCTGGACCAATTTTGATAAATTTTGTAAGGAGGTAGCTAACACCTTGGATTAAGACATAGGCTACTTTTTATCCCGATATTCCCACGGGATCGAGACTTACGCGGGTGAAACCGCGGGGCGCAGCTAGTTGTGTAATAAAACCCTTACCACAGCTCATCGTCTGTAATATGAGCTTTCACTAGTTATTGGAGTAAGTATAGTCATAGGCGTTAAAGTCGACACCCGTAGACAACATACAGTATTTTGTATGCCCTACAAATAGGCTTCCTATTTACGCTTGGATCTCGAAAACTATTCAAAATACCTATAGATAAAATTAAACCTAATAAAATAAAATAAAAATAAAAACCTACACAGTGTTTTTTCAAAATAAGTTATGGGTAGTAAACGTAGCAGTCTAAAGTATATAAGGGCAATCCAGTCTGTTGGCGATCATCGCCAGGATGGTGTTGGCGCTGACCCGCACCGCTGGCGCATCGTCGCGAGAAAGCAGTCGGTGCGCATCTCTGCGAACATGTCCGAGGCGCTGCAGTGGCTAATGCCTAATCCTATCCATATGTCTTATGTTTCTCATGCGAGTCGACGCCCTAGGTTACCACCGCTTATGGAATCTGCAAAGCAAGATGCATCGCAGACGAGTCCCATTATCAGAGATAGAGCTAAAATGTCTTATGTGCCAGTAATCCCACCAGCACCAAATCCAGTCAAACCGGAACACAGTACCGATGTTAATTTTTTTCCGCCAAGCAGCGGAGCGTAGAGACGAGTCTAGACTACCTAGTAGGTACCCACGGCAAATCAAATCAAAATATTTTATTTCACATAAACCTACATGGATACTTATGAAACGTCAGAAGCTAGGTGCGGGTTCCAATACGTAATTTCCTATGGATAAGAGCCGACAAGAAACTCCACGATAACTGCTTTAAAAATAATTGCAATGGCTTTTACAACGTTTTAAAATTACAGTGTTAATAAGTGGGTATGGGAGGACAGTGTAGGCCCGTCAACAAGTACCACGTACTTAACAAGATAGAAAATGGTCTACAAATCTACACACACAACGAATCAATGCAAATCTACACGTAGTACCTTTACCTACATAGTATAAATACTCTACTCTAGATAGGTACTCCTCAACTAAAACTTCTACTTACATACCTTTGTCATTAATCTGATCGTGTATTTTTACAAACAGAAATAAATAACACTAAATCGAAGAGAAATACGAAGTCAATAGTAAACGAGAAATAATCAATTAGTCACTAGTTCAACGTTATTCCAAAATTTCCTGTTACGTCTGCGCGGGGGAGGTTCCCATATGGAAGTCAAAATAAGATGAGCTTGTCAGTACGAGATTACTAAATACACACAATTTTTCCAATAGAGTGTCAGTGGCACGTCATTGAAAAATCATATAAACGCCTTTCAATTAGGATATTAGCAAAACTGTCAAACTCTACAATTACGGTGCCAATGATCGGTCATTCTGACACAACTGCGTTAGCAGACTTGGCCCCCTGTTCACATGAAAGTGTGGCATTGGCAGTGAAAGGGCACATGTACCCGAGTCGCAATACTGGCGACCTATAGGTAGGTAAATACAGCATGCATAACAGTCAGATCGTTTATATTTGTGGTTGGAGCCGCAGTCTACTCATTCCGAGAGGCTCTTCATTTCCTGTTGTCATGTCACATTCCTCGCGCTGCGCCGCCCTCGCGTGGTTTTGAACTTGACATGTCCTAGATGCATATTACTGCATAAAGGTAGGACGTTGATGATCACAAAAGTAAGTATGTAACCAAATATAAAAACAAATAACGGCAAATAACGATAAATAATAATAGCGGCAAATAACAAAGTATCTAGTTTCACCTATTGTAGCAATTAGACACTAACATTGAGAATAGAAAAACAAGCTACGTTTGTTCATAAATATAATACTTGCTATTATGAGAATAACACTTGTTTTGACTGGCTAACTACCTATTAAGTAAGACTTTAGTCAGTATATAGACAATTTGATATCTTTTTGTTTACTTTATGGGTAGAGCAGTGGTGGCCCAGTGGTTAACAGCCTCGACTTACGAATAGTAGGTCGTAGGTTCGAACCCAGACAGGCGCTTTACTTTGTGTAAATTATTTCATCACCACTGCTCTCAAAACGGTGAAGGAAAACATCGTGAGGAAACCGGCATGTCCTAGAACTAAAAAATCGAAGACATGTGACATCCACCAACCCGCACTGGGCCCGCGTGGTGGATTACGGCCCACTCCCTCTCACAGAAAGAGGAGGCCTGTGTCCCAGCAGTGGGAACATTAAAGGCAGATTATGTTTATGTTATGTTACTTTATGGGTAGGTTACCCTACTGTTACATATATATGTATGGAAATTTTTCATTTACATACATGACCGCGATGGTCATTGAGCGTGTGCCAAGTTTAGGTGCTACGGAAAAGATGAGGATGATGAATATTAAAATATATCTTAACTTGTGCCTAGGCGACACAGTTTTGTGGATATTCGGTCTTATATCTGTAGGTAGACTATCTGCAAGATTTAGGTTTATCGTATCTTTTTATACTTATTCAATAATGACTGGACTTGTGGTCACAAGCGCTATCGCTGAGCTCTGAGGTCCTGGGTTTGATTCCCAGGTCGGGAAAACTGTTATTGGGTTCATGTGTCAGGAATTTCTCAGTACCAGCCCAGAGACTGGATTTGGGACCAGTTGATGGCAATAGACTCGCCCCCTATTACATGGGACTTGGACATAACTGGCGATATGTGGGTGTACCTACTGGTAAATAGAGGTACAGTCAGCGTCAAAAAGTTGCAAACATCGGCAATAATTCATTTCATTGTCTACAATATTTGTTCCATAATATTGTATCAATGAGTAGCCACAAAACATATTGGTTACTTAATTGGAGCTACCCATTGATTCAGTGTTGAACACAAATTGTACATAATCAATGAATTGCTGTCGATGTATATATACATCTTTTTGAGTGTGATTGGCTCTGCCTTACCCTTTAGGGAATACAGGCGTGATGCTTTGTATGTTTTGTATTTGTGGTTTTACGTGTTTTTACAAGCGTAATACGTCATTAAGAGTAGGATACAATGCAAAACGACAATGCGACATTGATGTTTTATATGTATCTTACCGTTGATACATTGACTCATTTCGAGAATAATAGCTGACTGACATAAAGTAAGTAAGTACAACGATGGTGACAATGCATTCTTTTCGCCTGTCAAGGAGCATTGCCCCCACGGATGGTAGCACGGTCTACCAGATAACACCCACGCTGTGTATTGTCATCCATGAGCTTGTCCACTGAGTGATAATCCAGTATTTTTAATACCGGTTCCTAAATATGGTATCTGTGAACAGTTATATTTATTGTTTACTGTTAACAACAGTTTAAATAGGTTAGATCTGTTGTATTTGTCCAAGCAAGAGTTTACACTTAAAAAAAACTAAGTGTTGTGTGCCTGTTTGCATGGTTCTTTGCGAGTAACCATGGAATTCTTGCTTATCTTTCCTTTGCTTATGGTCATGAAAGATGTTTCATAGAATGTTTATATAGGTAATTATGATTTAACGGCAACGGCAGCTACTTAGCTCATTTTGACAAACTGAACGACTCCTTGACAGTTGAAAAAATAAAATAATAATAATAAGGTTTAAAAAAAATAGTTTCGAGTCAATCTCTACGCCAAAGCCTACGACATCAGCTACGCCAGAAACTACGCCAAGGCCTACTACTGTGGCTACGACAACGGGGAGCCGATCGCGCTATTTCTCAACGTAACTACCGTTCGAACGGAACGTTTTTGGTTTTGGTTTAGTTTTGGTTTAGCTGATGTAAAAAACGATATCGCGTTATTTTTTCTGAGCGACAAAATCGTTGACGTTACGAGTACCCAATACTGAAAGTTCGATCGATCGTTACTCCAACGTAACTTCCAAAGTAAAGCTAAATCGTTGCCGTTGAAATGATTAGTGCAATACGAAATGTGTCTAACGTAACGTTTTTGGTTGTTTTAAACGTGTTTAGTTTTGGTATTAACGTTCATAATTAGCGCGATCGGCCCCAGTTACGCCAGCGACTACGCCAAGGCCTACGCCAGTAGTTACGACATTGTCTGCGCCATCGGCTACGCCTGCGACTACGCCAAGCCCTACGCTAGTAGTTACGACATTGTGTACGCCATCGGCTACGCCAGCGACTACGCCAAGCCCTACGCTAGTAGTTACGACATTGTCTGCGCCATCGGCTACGCCTGCGACTACGCCAAGCCCTACGCTAGTAGTTACGACATTGTGTACGCCATCGGCTACGCCAGCGACTACGCCAAGCCCTACGCTAGTAGTTACGACATTGTCTGCGCCATCGGCTACGCCTGCGACTACGCCAAGCCCTACGCTAGTAGTTACGACATTGTGTACGCCATCGGCTACGCCAGCGACTACGCCAAGCCCTACGCTAGTAGTTACGACATTGTCTGCGCCATCGGCTACGCCAGCGACTACGCCAAGCCCTATGCTAGTAGTTACGACATTGTCTACGCCATCGACTACGCTAGCGACTACGCCAGCGTCCCGCTACGCAGGGTCAACTCTTTTCCAGTGGACTCGGCGTCAAAAGTGTTGATGCTAAGCTACAGAGCGAAGACATTTACCTGTTTTAATAACTGATTTGATGTTCCTTTGTCATAGCTTCGGTAAGTACCGTGAAGTGGCTAGGTACAATCAGCAACAAAAGTTTACCTTAGATCTGGGAACCGCGATTTTAGTGGTCACACTTAAGGAAGTAAAAGTTAAAAATCAATAAGTTATTAGAACTGTGTATGCGTACGGTCCGCAAGTTCGCTTGATCAGACCAATTATTTATTCAGTAAAAAGTATCAAATCGTTAAAAACTAGCTCACAATTAACATCCATTTAGTTTACAACTTTCTTCTGAAGATATAGTTTTCTATTAGAAAGTAACACCTAGCGCTACTTGGTGTCAGTTCACGGAACTATAATGATAGACATGAGCACGGAACGGACGAACGACGCACTGCAGTATGGAAGTGTGACTGGTAGAGCACAGATAGCGCTGCCATCAGAAGCTTATCTGGTTTTGTAACTACATGGGGCGAGCGTGCTACCAACATAATACAGGTCGCCTCCACTAGATGTCGCGACCGCGGGAATCTAATGCGCAGCTTTATTTCGTACAAAATGCGTGGTATACAAAGTCACGCTTCCGCCTACACGCCGCGAGTGAGTTAGGTATCGGAATCGGATCGGACTGGTATGATACCGGCCGAGGATCGCTGCGGACGTACGGACGGACTGATCCACACCGGCGAGTATCGACGGAATGTGCACGTTCCGACGACAAACCAATACTTCATGAACATTATAAAAGTGAAAAATAAATACTGGACATTTTCTCTGTTACGAATTATGAATTGTATGTGCAAATAGACTGGGAATGTTTGTTATTCACAATCTTGGAGCGGTATCTGGAAACTGGTAAGTGTTCCATTTCTTGTTGTGATAAATCGTTGGTTATATTTTTAATTATGGCCACAATTTGCTTATTTCGTTGTTAGTGCCAACAGAGGATGTTCTTAAATTAAATGTAACAGGTATCCTCTTAATTTGAGAACTCACGCACCGAGCGCTTAATTTAGGATTTCTATGCGTAAGTACGCATGCTTAATTTGCTAATAGATCATAAAAAAACGTATGTAAAATATAATGGCGTATTTTTATATAGATATTATACAGTAGCTTAGTTTTCAATGTATGTAGTCTTCTAAAATATTCTATAAGTACCTAATTACTTAAAAAAATACAGAGATTAATTGAATAAAAAACACAATTTAACACTTACTTTAGTATTATCATAATGATAGGTAAGCACCTTAAGATTCCAGTTTATATAACTTAACAGATACAGTATAGTACCTATTCGTAGGTACTTGCATAAGTAGCACAGGAAGTGTGCAATATATTAGAAATGTCTATATGTAGGTAGGTACTGAGTTATATCCTGTACTGACTAGCGAGTTTCTAGATATATCTTATCTCGTCCTCATTAAATCATTTTCAAATAAAGACATAGTACAGGCAGTTGTTTCACGCACCTTACAGAATGTAGAATTCTCCTAGACTAGACTTTATTTCGCTATCCAATCACATTTTAACTATTCCGTGGGTGTCACGTTTATTCAAATGATATTCTTGCAACTCTCAAAGCGTTGGATGCCCGAGGGCAGATACTTGTATTTACTAGTTACAAAATCACTGACGGACGCTAAGAAAGGAGTAAACTTCTCTCAAAGGATTTTCCGTCAGACATATTTCAGTAGAGCCGTCTGAAACTGCGCAAAAGCTGTTTGACACGGATATAATAAACATTAAGTCGCTTATGAATAAAACAGCTGTTATAACTAAGATGGCGCAATGTTCTTGCTCAGTTCATGTACCTAGTTAGGCCGCGTGACCAATTGACAAGCACGCCAGATGTACCAAATTATTATAAAACACCCGAACCTTTGTACGGTATTCAAAGTGACGAAATCGAATAAAACGTTCTCCCTACAGAAACAGTTGTACCTACTTAGATGAGTGGAAAAAAACACGGCGAGTTCACAACTCAATTGACGGTTTATGATGTTCCCCGACCTGTGTTGCGCTTTTCGACGGGGAACGGACGCGAAATGCACGAAATCCAATAAACTGAACCACGTCGATCCAGAGAGCATATTATCGAGAATATTCCGCATTGGAACAGAAAATCGGAAATAAAAAAAGAGCTGTTTCATTTTATATTGCATTTGCGAGAGATTCTTGCTAGGTTGTCATTTTTGAAATACAGTCTAGGTATATACAATACTTATGTGTCTAATTTCTGAAAGTCAAATGGACAGAAAATGGGCAATAAGTGGAATAGATATCTAAATGCTAAAATAGAGAGAAGTAGAAATATTTTCATCACATCATTATCATCCTCCGTTGATCCCGTATTAATCCCAATAAATTATATCTCTAGTGACTGACATCTCAGCATTCCCTCTCTTTTTTGCCATCGTCCTTCACACAATACATGATCTATCGTTAAATTGGTCTTCCTGCACATTTTTTAGATAATATCTACTCAAAATTCTCCCCACGACATGTCTTTCACTCACTCCGCATCAAAAACCAATACCACGACAACCGATTTTCACACAACTTTTATACCTATCCTATATTTTAGAATTTCGCTTTGAAACTACGGCCTGGAGAAACGAAATTAAATTCAATTCAAAGTGTACAAACTCGATTTTACGCCAGCGACATTCAATAGAACCGCAGGGCTACCTGCCTACATTGCAGATTATTTTAGCAAATAATAATAAATAGCTAGCTAATATGAGGGTAATAAGTGTAACCACACACTGTCACACTATCATCTGAAGTCCGGAAATACATAAAAATCTGATACTTTAAAAAATAGCTACGGTGTGAATTTTGATAACATTTTGATGAGAGCGTTCTGGAAAAGATTAGGGCCTTTAAAAATATTTATACCAATTTTCAGCGAGAATAGGTATCACGAACCGTACCCGTACCTATTGCTTTTAGAAAGTAGTAAGTGTACCTACTATCAAGTTACGACAATTATATAATAAGCTGTTAAAGACCAATATTATTGTAGTACATACAACTAAGAAGGCTCTCGAATACCTACGAATGTAAACTTCGTTGCAAGAAACATATAATAGTTAGCTATCACAAAATAAACACCCATTATAATCGTCCCAACTGTCTTGTTTTAATCAACTACAAAGGAATAGCAACTAGATAATGAATACAACCTTCTTTAGGTTCTCACTCCTCAAGCTGAAGTTAAAAAAAGTTGTTTTTATTCAACACCAAGTCGCTATTTTTGTTATGTAATCATCATGGATTATCAACGATTGTCTTGGCTCATCAGTTACGCGTTGTAATTAATAATTGCCATGATTGCCGATAACTACTGCGACCCAGCATTCAAAGGATTAACTGTCTGAGATTTTTATTATTTACATAATAGAGATAAAATAACTTTTGTGTATGTGCGGCCTTACTCATATGTTGCGACCTCTGCGCTTCCATCGACTTTGAAACAAGTGCAATATCAATGAAATGAATTTCCTCCATTAGAGAATACTTTTTGAAATAGACCTCTCCTATCCGGTCATACATCGCCATTACTCTGTTAGTTAATTATTGGTCCGTTTTGCTCACCGGTGATGCGGTTAGGGTAGGTCTAGCATGCTTCACGGAAGTAATACTAGCTCCCAAGATCCCCGGTGCAAGTGTGGGAAGGGAACACCGGGGTGGTTTTTAGTCAGTAAGAGTCTGACAGACCACTCCACCCACCCCAGGGCGGAGGACATCCATGAGGATTTTCCACCCCGGCAATAAAAAAAAAAGGTCTAGTATGTTTGCTAGCGATCATCTAAAACTCTTGTCCCCAGCATTCGGCCCTCTACATTTACATTTTACATACCACTATCCGCCCCTAGTTGTGCCACTTTTGGGCTCACACATTTGGGTTTCCACAGAGAAATAATAAGATTTATAATCACCTCGCTTGCTTAGTCCAGGCTCGCGATTTTCGAACATTTTAAGTCCAGTTTCCCTCACGTTGTTTTCTTTCAACGTCACTCCACATGTTTAAAAATACAAGTTATGACAATATTATATTAACAGATGATGACGTGTGAAAAGTGCATAACAATCAGCAAAAATACGTACATTACAGTGCGTTTAATAATTACTCATGAAAATACTCCGAATTTTCTGACGTACCATAAAAATAAGTAACATGCTCTTCTTTACTTTACTTGTCTTTTCTGTCTGTTAAAAACATGGTATTAAGCAAAATAATACCAGATCATGCACTCATACAGGTATTGTAACGCGTCAAAATAAGTACGTAGATATCGACCGGCTGTTGAAGTCGGTTCATCATCATCACCATTTCAGCCGAAAGACGTCCACTGCTGGACATAGGCCTCCTCCAAGTGGGGTGTTGCTATAATCGCCACGCTTGGCAGGCGGGTTGGCGATCTCAGTATGGTGTTAAAATGCATAGAGAACGCTGCTGCCCATTCTCTTACCTTAGTCGCCTTTTACGACACCCACGGCAAGAAAAAGGGTGGTGCTGTTATTTACGTCCGGCACCACATGGAGCATGAAGTCGGTTAAAACAACATAATTATGATTAGGCATTCCAAAAAACGACAGGCCTTGTATGTACAAATGTAAGTGAGTATATACAGTATTCAAAATAAGCAAAAGCTGTGGTTATATCTTTTTAATAAAAGTCCTATAATACGAATGTAAATGTGTTTGACAGGCTGTCTCTCGATAGCCAGCTTACCAGTGGCGAAAGTACCATATAATACGATTCCTACCGGCTTCCTTTCGGAGGTTCCCATCAACAATTCTACCGCTATTCAAAAATTGCACAGTCAATAGAGTCTACTATTGCCAAAAAAATATGGTTACACTACGGGTACTTAATGCACCATAACATTCAAACAATAAAAACGCCTATTTTGATTAGCTTTGAATTAATATAACAAACAAAAAAGTTTTGTTTGTGTAGTGATGCGGCTTTTTGGTTCTGCTACTTGACGATATATGGTGTAAAAATTCAGTAAAGGAAAGACTTATTTTTAAGTTAATTAATTCATTTTTACCTTTTTGATAAGTAAGTAATTTAAACCGGCTTCGCTTCGGCTTCTCTCATACAAAAATTGACACCTCGCCGCTGCAGCTTACTATTTGCGGTCGATGTAATTGCAACGTGCCATCGACTTACGAGTATAATAAACCAAAACACGGTACCGTCGTCGGTCGACAGATACGCAATTCTTAATTTAATTGTTTCAAATCAGGACTGACCGATCTCTGAACCGCGAAGACATTGAAAACCATGCTACAAGGAAATTAGATAGGCACAAGCTAAACTACTAGAACTAAGCGTTTCTCTCCAGCAGGACTAACGTACTAACTTCGTACGCGTGAGGTTCGTGATTTGCTTAATATTTTACTTCAGAGGTAGAGTGCAGAACTTCTCAATGTGTATACTCGTACAAACGTACTTTCACACAAACTGTCATCCCCTAAAAAGGTAACCACTGGGGGTGGAATTTCCAAAAACGGAAAAATATTTGGATGTTTTCTTCTACCCAGAAACCTTTATGGATTTCATGACTACAACTTTGAAAATTACAGATTTCCATACGAACTTTAACCCGTTAGGGGGTTGGAATATCCAAAATTATTTCCTAGCGGCCCTCATAAATAACTTATTCAAGTTGGTAGGTTTAATACCTAGTCCTTGAGATTTCGAGATTATTCAGCCAGTCAGTGAGTGAAGTAGTGAGTGGTATTTTGATTTTAGGTACATATAATAATATATAGATGGAGCATGCTGAAGTATCAACAGTAAAATCAAAACAACAAAATTTAATGCAATTATACGAACAATAAGCATAAGTTTATTATACCGGCTTGTAACTGTATCACTGTAGGGCAAAGTCCTCTGTTCACCCAGAGAACGAATGAACATTGACCACCACTAGCATGCTTGCTGCGTGTTAAGTTTCTTTGGTCCAGGTTTCTTCAGAATATTTCCTGTCACAGGCGATCAGAATCGAAACTGAATTTAAAAGTCGAAAGTACAAGTTACATAAATTACTATATTATTTAGTGAAATGAGAAACTAATCAATTTAATTAAGTGTCCATTAATTAAAAATTGTATTCATCAGCTGTTAAGTTAATTACCTATGCTTACCACTCCATATGATTTGATGTTGCCCATAAAGCGAATATTAAATTACAAATCAAAACGTGTCCAATTACCCAATTTTCACACCCGCACAATCATGTTTCAGTATCAGTTCGGTTATTCTTGGTAAGTATAATAAGCCGCAAACCAGTGGTAGGAACGTGGATTTATCAATAAGTACAAGAAGACCAGTAACATGAAATATTCAATGTAAATAATAACGGTTATCCGTGAAAACCCTGTGTTATTCGAGCTGCAACTCGATACGGACGTAGTGCATCGGCAATGCAGACCGTGGCCGCAGCTAGCATTGTTAGTATTTCTTTCAGTACACCTATACAACCTATTTGGTTGCTGAGCTATGTGTTTTTAATCCATTTCCGGCTCATACTATAATATAGTGGCTAAGCCTGACTTCTCTCGTTATGATAGGTAGGTAACAATTGCAAAACGAACGCATTCCGCGTAATGTTTTACAATCAGATAGAATCCGCTTAAGTAGTTTACCCATAACATTATAAAAGTTAGTTAGTACGCAAGTATTTTACAGGTAAGTAGGTATTATTTAAAATACAAAATCGTAAAAGTTTTCATAAACATTCATGTCAAACAATCGGGAAGTTACGCAAAGCGACGATGCTGATTCTTGACAAAAAAAGAAAAACCAATTTTTCAAAACGTTACCATTATATTCACAATGAGAATAACATCGTCGCTTTTATTCAATCGTCGATTCAATTTTGAGTGACACTACGCAGAAAATTGCCTGCGCTCACGATGCTGCCTCACCGTGGAAAAACGTGGAAAAAAACTAGCTACTATGGGCGAAATAAGGTTTGCCCTAACAGGACTCTTCAGAAAGTAACTGCTATTTTAAACCATGCAAAATCTTTGCAAAGAACCTGGTCATTTAACAGGAAATTGGTATAATTGGAATGGCTAGGCTAATAATAGGACACTAGGAAATTCCTTGGCTGCATCTCTGTTAAGAGACGATCAATTTACTCAATTATTGAACTTTAATCGATTTGTTGTGAAATTAGACAGCTTCTAACAATATTCCATGATTTGAAAACCATTGTGATTTAATTTCCCTGAAAGATTTACAGCTAGCAGTTTTGGCAGATGTGTCTTTTCACACATATCCCCTTTCTCTTGACCTTTATAAGTACTTGTTTCATTTGCCTACGCTGTTATACCTAACACAAAACACAGGAAAATGATTTTATTACTGTTTGCAGTAATCGCAGTTAATATACGGGCCAGTGTTCGATCAGATAAAGTATGAACCATTTGAATCCCCATGTCGATTCATAAAAACAATGATAAAATGAAGACAAAGTATAATGTCAGGAAATTGAAAATACTAATAACCACTGACGCCAACGCAGATGATGCAGCGAAACTTAAGTAAATCTATTAGGTATTACAATAATTTTATTTTTTATTTAGTCAAGTTTTAGTTAATGGATAGGTAATAATGATTTTGTTTTGGTGGTAAAATTGTATTCATCTCTCAAATACTTTGAAACTTAGTTTTGTATAATTTTGAAAATTGTTTTAAATCTTTCATAAAATGTGAATAGGCAGAACCATAAACAAGTGCGTACCGTACGTAACTAACTTCCTCATACACTCACACCGACTTAGGTACTTTCTCGCAAAAGTTGACGTTAAGTTAAGCCAAACATTGATTACAAGCAATATGGCCGGGACTCTCAAATCAATAACTTACATAACGACGTGAACAATGGATTATTACATTTCATCTTGTTGTATATTAAATTTAATAATATTAAGATAACGTTAGAAAGGAGCTTTTGGTATGTGAAATAGGGATTGATTGTCAAAATGTGCTCGTACAGCTGACATTTGGATGAGTCACTGCCCTGCCCGCTGCGGGCCGCGACTAGGGAGCGCCCTCGGCCCCACTCGCCAACCTCGCTCCGCACTAAGCCGAAAACAAATAACACTAATGTTACTATAACAACGACACATTTATTTTAGACTTCAAATAAAAAACCTGGGTTTTTTTGGGAAAACATGAACGCCTAATTATTATTATCCGCAGACAAAACCAAAGTTTCCATGATTACAGTTAATTACATAATTTAAATTTCGCAACTCAGTTATTTTGCAAAATTGAGGGACTGGCAAAGGCTTGGCTGTTTTCACCAGACGGGAGTGACGAATAATTTCGCCCTCGTATTTTAGTGTAATTGTGAGTAACATTGGTAAAGTTACATACCTAATAATAATATACATAATAGAAATCCGCTGTAAGACGTTCATTCACCTCGAGGGAGATGGTCGGGTGCGGCAGGGGGTGCGGGCGCGGGGTGCGCGGGGGGTGGCTCGCTCCCAGTATATGGCACCGAACCACGCGACGAGCTTCCGGCGCCCTGCTATGCCTTACGCATTAGATTGGAGTAGATGTATGTCCACAGGAAAAACCTGTAATAAATTTTAAGGGATGGCACATGTTATCTAATGAGAGCCAATGAGTTCTTAACGTATAGTGACGACAGCTTAATAAGTTCGAAACTCAAAAACTTTAAAAGAAAATATAAATTTAAATTGTTGATTCAGAAAGCTAAACCTAAAAGCCATACAAACTCAGCGCCCAGCACGTCAAAAATAAAATATACTTACTGTAATTTTTTGCCAGCTTCAGTTTGTTTTGCAACTTTCCATTTTAGTTCCGAGAGTTTAATAGCTTTCAAGCGTAATAGCCTTACATTAGTGATGTGTGATGACAGCGGCGGCGCCTCGCTTATCGATAGCCGAACAATAAAAGGTCAACCCTTGACCCGAGTGTCGACAATCGGAGCAATGCGTCCGCGCACTCTTCGCCGGAAATGTTCCATTAAACGAGACTTAAAACGTCAGCTCGGATGATGGATCACTGATTTCGCCATCATACCGAGCACAAGCAGTTAATTTCCGATGTCATGTTACCATGCAAATAAATAAACTGTGTATGCTACTTAAGTGTAGATAAGCGACTGCGGCTGTAGTCATGCGACGACTCAACATCTGTGATTTAGGTAAGGTCGCCCATTATCATAATAAAATAGGATAACGCTTTAATTACAGTAATATACATTTGCCCCTTTGTGCTTAAAGATATAATTAATGATTAGCGACTGTTTAACATTTTTGAAGTTTATACATTTTTGACGTTTAAACGTCTGTTAACTTTAATCATCGTTTATAAATAAACCCTAACCCCCGTATTACAAAACAAGATTTATATTTTCACATGACTTAAACCATGGAGCCAGTATTTGTAATAAGAACGTAACTGTGATTGAAACACCGTTCTTTATACAAAACTGAAAACTTGGTTCGGTACTAAGTTGTCCGTTTTGTATTAGGAACTTTACTATAGACGGAATAAAGTTCGATATTCAATAATGGCTCCATGGGTAAAACCTGGGTCTGAAGATAAACCTTGTTTTGTAATAAGACGGCAAAGGTTTGGATAATGTCAAACTATTTCGTGGCTACCAAAAACAAATAACAACAAATGTTTTCTTAATGTCAAACTATTCCGTGGCTACCAAAAACAAATAACTAACAGTTCTAAATATTATATTGGAAGTGTCCTGGGGGCCTACTCCGAAGCGTTATTCTGATGTATCGGCCGAATGTTCAGCTGTTTCCTTTTACGGCTGACCATGGCTGACTACGGCAAAAGACAAAATAAAACGACGGTCAGAGAGATAAGTCAAAATCAAAAACGTGACTTGAAGTCGGGTAAGGACTCAAAGTCAAAAAGTAAACTATGAAAGTTATAAAACGGCCAAACATTCGGCCGATACTTCGGTTTAGCGCTTCGGAGTAGACCCCCAGGTAGTGAAAAAAGTACCGCAGCGCAGTACCTACTTTTAGTTTTCACTAAACCTAACAAAACACTCCAAAGTTCAGTACATTACAGCGGGGTTAAATAAGAAATTAAACTGTCAAGTGGTATTGGCGTGGCGGAAAGCGGAAAATTGAGAAATGTGTGCAGTTGTGAAATGATTCGCCGCTTTTCAGTTTACGTCGTTACATCAGATTGCAGAGGCCTAGGTAGTATGGTATATGTCAAACAACGACACAACACGTAGCCTTATCGTCACCGTGGAGCATGTTCGTTGCCGGAAGGGACTTCCGGCGCGCAAACCTCGCGGCATGACTCACGCGTCGCCGCCGATCACCACGCTGCTCATCAATACAGATGTTATGAATTAAATAGCAAGAATAAACCAAAACATAGAGTAAATACCTGATGGTAATAAATTAGGTCTAACTCTTCTATTTCTGAAAGTAGATTTTCTTGTAGCTAAGATCAAACATCGGACGACATCGATGTGGAAACTCCTCTGTCTTACATCCATAAAAAAGAAACTAGTTTTATTAGTAAGGACGGATGCACGCAAAAAATTCAATAAATTGTAAGCCCCTTGCTTTATGCGGAAGTTCCCAGAAGATGTATTTTTATATGGAACTATTTATAGCGCGCGGCTCGCTCTCGCCACCGCCAGCCGCTGCGATGGCTCATGCGCCATGCGTCGAGAATGCACCGCGTTCGCTTTGTCACTCGCTTGCTTAGCCTTTTACGATGGTGCTTCAAACAAATGGCACTCGATGCTAAATAAAAAACACGCATTCGCACACGATTACCGAGTGTCTTTTCAAGATAGAAAATGATAAAAATCAATTATCATTAGGTATGTAGATATACCTCAGATCATAAAACACAGATGTATACAAATCAACAAAGATACAATTATGAAAATATGTAATTTCATAGGTAAGAAAGTTATTGCACTAACCGACCAGTAAAACATAATTTTTATCTAAAATACAGTTGTGTTGATTCTAAGGCTATCTTATTATTTACTCGGTTTATTTTCACATAATTTGTAGATTTCTAAGCAATCTATATCAATTATAATAATGAATGCATGCGCACTAGTTCGCGTCCCACGTCGCCCAAGGGCGTCGACCGTGGATCGGGGCTAGCCAGATATTCCTCGTGGAAGATAACACTGTCTATTTGGTGCCTATATTTACCTAAAGTGGCACAACGTTTACAGTACAGATAGTAAAGTACCCGCCGAACGTTATTACAATTATAATTATTGAGAAGTTCGATGACTACAGCAGTGCTATTCGGTTCCCCCGTCTCAACGTGAAAACTTAGGTGAAGTGAGCGTGGAGTGAACTGGCAGTAAGGAATTGACACGATTAACAACTCACTTCATGCTCACTTCACCTACGTTTACACGGTGAGATTTTTTCAGAATAGATCGGCTGTTCTCTATTCTTTAATAACGTTACTACCCTTTACTACGCTAATTTTCGCACAAACAGAATTATAAAAAAAATAATCTGTATCTTTATAATACATACTACTTTTCACAGCTAAACTGCCATAACATATATATTAAGGCTCGTGCAGACCGGCGCGACATGTCGCACGACGCGACACCGGTAGTACAATTTCCATGAAATCATAGATATTGTTCTACCGGTGTTGCGCCGGTCTGTACGAGCCTTTATTGCACCTGTTACTATCTTCAGGTAGGCTGGAAACTGAAAAGAGGCAGTGTCATGATAATTAAAAACAAAAAATGCTCGCCTCAGGCAGCTAATGTTAATTTCAGAACAGAAATCTCTATTAAAATTTAAGCTTAATACCTAAAAAGCTATCTGCCCCTGCAAATATACACCGACACCGTTGAAAATACTGCGACCGATTTTTGAAAGACATTCAAGTACGAATAAATTGATAGTCTTTAATTTTTGTTCTACTGCTTGAGGGTTGGCTGTTCCACAAGCAGCAACAAAAGAAAAAAACGGGCCAATTGCGAGTCGGACTCGCGCACGAAAGGTTCCGTACCATTATCTATAAAAACGGCAAAAAAATCACGTTTGTTGTATGGGAGCCCCCTTTAAATATTTGTTTTATTTTAATTTAATTATATATTTTATTCTGTTTTCTAGTTATTCTTGCTAAAGCGGCAAGAGAAATACATCATCTGTAAAAATTTCAACTGTCTAACTATCACGGTTCATGAGATACCGCCTGGTGACAGACGGACAGACAGACAGACGGCGGAGCCTTAGTAATAGGGTTGCCGTTTTACCCTTTGGGTCCGGAACCCTAAAAATGGTGGAAGTGGAGAATTTTCTTTTTATAACTTTTCGCGAAGTCGACCATATGGCGCGGAGTTTATTATTAACACGGAGTTTGGAAGAAAATGTGTGGTTATTGTGTCGTAATTACAAGGTACGAGGAAACTGGCAACATGCTACATCTATGAAAGTCCAGACATAATCTTGGTCAGATCATGTGAGGACAATGTAGGTCAGTGTTAAGAACCACACAGATTTGAGTGGGCCTGTCCAGACTCGAAGTCGAAGGAGGTACAATTTATTTAAGTTTACTTCACCAATTCTCTCTAGGAAAATATCCTGCACGCATTTTGATTTGGTGGCTGGAAAAATGTGACCTAGCTGCAAAGCTGCATTAGAAAAAAGGTTATTGCTTTGTAACAGGCTGAGATTTTCTTTGTTTTTCTAACTGTTATCTTGCTACTACAGCAGCAGGGGTTAACTTTATTCAATTATACAGCACAAACCGTGTGCCCGATGGGAATTCCCATCGATAACGAAATTCCTTACAAACTTTCATCAAATATTTAACGGCTTTAGGGGATGAAAATGCTTTATCGTGTTCGCTTTCGCTATTTAAGGAATTATTTTGCAAAATTTCATGCTTGTAGACCCAGTGGTACCTATGGCTGTGCGTTGTCTGACTTGTCTATCAGTCATTATAGACGGCACGGTTGGCGCAGTGGTTAAGCGATTGACTGCTGCGCTGCGTGTCGCGGGTTCGATTCCCGCACGGAACAAATATTTGTATGACCTACAAGTATTTGTTCCGGGTCTGGCTGTTTGTGTATGTGAGTTTAAATGTTTGTAAATGCACCCACGATACAGGAGAAATTCCTAGTGTGGGGCAACGTTTAAAAAAAAAAAAAAAAATATCTGCTTAGACTGTTGGGGTCGGCTTCTAGTCTAACCGGATGCAGCTGAATACCAGTAATTTACATGGAGCGACTGCCTATCTGACTTCCACAACAACGACAACAACGGTAACAAGATACCCCTTGGTAAGACTTGTTGTCAGACTTTCTGACTTCTGACAACCCGTAACAACTGTCAAAGTTCTACAAATAACAGCCGTGACCAACGGCTTATCGTGCATCCGAGGCAGTGAGACGTCTTGGTATGTAAAGATGGTCACCCATCCACGGACCACCCGCGGCAAGCGTAGCTTAACCTGATCGATTGACACGAGCGGCTTTTATTATTTAGCCGCAAGCCCCTCACCTGACTTATCTAACAGTGTTCAAAAAAAAAAATTACCTAATGAAAAGACTGAAATCGATTCAGTACCTGATATTGATACTGAAGCCTCAGGACTTTTACACCTTGAAGTTGTATGTTAGGAAACAGCTTTTGACACTCTCTCACTTCACTAAATTCAGTTTAAGGTTGTGATCGTCTGAAATAAAACCTCGAAAATAGTAACATAAAATATGCATAATTATCGCTATTTTGCTAACAATTTCCACATGAACACGTTACAACAATCTGAAATCCGCAACGAGATGGAAAATCGATATCTCATTTGCGAATTTTATTCTCACTCGATACCGGAACTGAAATTTGAAATGAAGCGATAAGTAATTTATCATATCGATTTAATTTTGATTGAGTCGGTAGCAATATTGTATGTAGCAGGTAGAAACAGCACCCTAATTGCGTAAGTTTGAATCGGAATCGGAATGATTTTGAAGTATATTGCTAATCCATTGCTTCATAAGTTAGAAAAAATTGTCTGCTCAACAACGTAAATAACGCAATGAATGTCGTTAAACTGTCACATTGAAACCGATTCCTATTGATAGTACATTACGCAATTAGCCCACTGGTTGTAGAATGGTAATGAAAGGAGTAGCATGTAGATACTTACGTGCGAAGTGAGCGATAATTTCGCAACACTTCGTAGCAAAATCGGAAGTGTTTTTTATCAGTAATGAGATCTATTAATGAACACACAGATATTTTGATAACAAAACTTACCGTGAATAAACATCGGATTTTAGCAGTCTGGTAGCTCTTGTGATTTGAAAGCAAATTACGTTTAATTACAGTTTAAATTATAACACTGAAAGCTTAGCTGGTACAGCCGCATCGGCGCGGCGTGATAGCTGCGTTTGTAAACATGATCCAAAAATAATAATTGCGGTTAGCACCATAAATACGAGTAAATAACACAGTTATTTAAACATAATTAGTAATTAAATAACTAATCGCATAGCACCTACCATACAAACATAGGCTACAATACATTGATTAATCATTTACTGGTCAATGCTTATGATGTGTTCTCTTATTGCAGAACAACAACAATGCAAAGCTTCACTTTGTGTAAATAATTACATCACCACTGCTCTCAAAACGGTGAAAGAAAACATCGTGAGGAAACCGGCTTGTCCTAGAAAAATTCGAAGAGATGTGACATCTACCAACTGGGCCCGCGTCGTGCATGGATTACAGCCTACTCCCTCTCGAAGAGAGGAGGCCTGTGTCCCAGCCGTGGGAACTGGGAACATTATAGACAGATTATGATATGATGAACAATGCAAAGTTACAATTCAGGATAGTCTAACTAAAAAACTGTAAAAATACGCACATGTTAGGTAGTTAGGATGTACCTATCCTTATCAGCAAGACAAAGTTAAATGAGTAAATAGCAATAAATTAGTTAGTAACAACATTCATTTAGCTTCTAAAGACAACAACAATACAAACATACGTAATTAAGAAATCAACGTTACATAACTGGTGAAAAGAAAACATTCTATAGCATCCTTGATACTGGAATTTGAATCGCATTAGCTACTGAATCAACATTTGACGTAATAACGGCCATTGTTTATTGTTGAACGTTTATTTATCAATTAAAAATGAACAACAGCAACGGGTTTTTTGCATTGTTTGTGAATTGCGCCGACCCAAGAAAATATCACTTGCCAATAGAACAATCATAAGTAATAGGAACTGCGGGCTAATTGCGTAACACACTATCAGTAGGAATCGGTTTCAATTTGACAGTTCAACAACATTCATTGCGTTAGTTATGTTCTTGAGCAGACTAATAATATACTTCAAAATCATTCAGATTCCGATTTAAACTGTGTTACGCAATTAGGGTGCTGTTCTTCAACCCGTCCTAACTCCAAGTGTAAGTTTTGCAAAAGAGTAAACGTAACTATTTCGTTTGCGTTAAAATTTGACCGATAGATCATAATGATCCTAAGAATATAAGGGTGAGAATAAAAATCTTAACGCAAACGCGCTAGTTATGTTTACTCTCTTGCAAACTTACACTTTTTTTTTTTTTTTTGGGTGTGAAATCATCAAATAACTTCTCCCGCTCTGGGCGGAGCGGGAGGGCGTGTCAGACTTTTACTGACTAAAACCCACCCGTGTTCCTTCCGTTGCCTGTGTGCCAACTGCCAGGGCCACGATATCCCTTTCGGACAAACTCGCAACCCCGGCAGGCATTGGTCCTGACGGACCCCGTCAGTTTGTGCTGACATCTCTTTGAGGCTCTTGCAAACTTACACTTGGGGTACTGATTATTATAAGTAAGTGCACTCAAATATTGTATCTGTTAAATCAGATAGAGTAAATTAAATTCTTTCTTCCTAAATTTGAGTGGCTGTAAGCAATTTTCTTTATCCACAGCAAGCTGTGGATAAAGAAAATTGCTTACAGCCACTCACGCGTACTCGCCGTTCACGTTGATACCCTGTCCAGTCCAGTCCAGCGTCTTGAAGACGTCCTCCAACGCATTGGTGAACAGTTTTGGGGATATCACATCCCCCTGTCTCACCCCTCTGAGCAGTTGGATGGGACTGGTTTTCTGATCTTGGATCTGGACAGTCATCGTGGCAGCGTCATACAAACATCTCAACACTTCCACCCCAACGCTCCAGGCTTTTACACCCCAACGCATAAAACTCCGGTAGTATGATGATGTGAAATATACTTTTGCGCGCAAACTAAGTGCTAATTTCTTAATTGCTATTTTCGCTGACAACAGCTAAAGCGCGGTCACTGTCAGACAGCATACAAAAGAAAGAGAAATGCGATGACACAACGCTTGTAATTTATTGCAAAATATGAAGCAATTATCTATTTACTCAAAAATGAGTTGAGTAATCGAAAATAAAAAACAACCAAGTTCTGCATACTCGTACAAATAAGATGTTCTTGTTATTAATTAAATACCAACCGTACGTTGATATTTATATATTTATAAAAGGTTAGTTTACCCTTTTATTTGTATCGAGTTTTTTTTTTCTAAACGTGTTTTGGTAACAACCAAGTTCTGAGAAATATGTTCAAGAATAATTTGCATATATTTTTTCCGCTACCACAAATTATATATAGCTTTGGTAATTTTTTGTTTAAGACAAGCCTACTTAGATCATTTTCCTCTTGTCATCGCCTTAACGTGTTGACAGTTTTAACTCGCGGAATGCACTACAGCAACCAGCAGGAAATTTATGAAAATCGATATTTCGTTAAAGTAGCTATACAAAAATCCGTTGAGTTGTAAATTAATATCTGTGTTTATGTAAATATTGAGCATACTTTGTTATACACCTACAAAACTTTACCTCAAACATGATAAGAGCGTTCGTTCATGATATATGAGTGAAGCGGCTGCGCCTGCGCATGTGGGCAGTAGTGCACCGATCGTGGCGATGGCGTGGGAGGACTCGCTCCTCGCAGGAGGGGTGACTGAGGCGCCAATGGACTTTGACTTAACAGAAAGTTAAACGACAACAACAAGAGCCGTTTATCCCGCTAGATCGTGTCGGACGGTCTGGGCTTGTTTTGCTATCCTACGGCCACGACCGTCGTCGGGGCAAATGCGACTCTATCCAGATTTGCGAGACCCGTAGCCACTCTTTTAGAAAATGTTAGTATCTATACATACAATTTTTGTCAGTTTGTCTGGATGTATGTTCCGGCTTGGTGCAAAAATGGCTGAACGGATTTGGATGAAACTTGGCACACTCGTAGTTTATAACCTGGATTAACATGTAGGGTACTTTTAATCCCGGTAGTGCGTTCCCGTAGAATATCTTCCGACAGCCGCGGGAAAAAGGTAGTTTACAATACGAATGTACCGCTATCTGCATACCGTCGTCTTTCTTTACCGTTTTTTTTTTTTTTAAACAGATACAGATGTAGCACTTTTGATTTTAATCCAAATGTATTGTACGCTTGTTTTTTCTCATTTTAAATGAACGAAATCGAAATTGGTTAGCTGACAATAGATAGTAGAAAAAAGGTTATTGGAACATTATTAATATTCTTAATTGAACTTGTTTTTTGCCAAGCGAAGTTGAATTCGATAAAAAGCATCATCAAGGTTACGGAATTAGAAAGTTTTATTAAACAAAACTACCCTGTCATTGTGACTTGCTAAGTTAAGTATACATTAGTATATAAACACAAAAGCCTTCTCTCTGCTAAGAAAACATGTCTTACAGGTATAGAATAAGCATCAGTGGCTTACCGGGATCATGAACTGTTTATGCTGTGCTACGGGGCAAATCTTCACATAGCCACCAATACATCACCGCCCCATAAACCAAAAGTCCTGCCGAACAATGCCCAACTCCTGAGCTACACTATGAATATTTGTCAATTTTAGAGGGCTTTTTTTTTCTTTTTTTTTTTTGGGTGGGAAATTATCAAATAACTTTTCCCGCTCTGGGTGGAGCGGGAGGGAGTGTCAGACTTTTACTGACTAAAACCCCCCGTGTTCCTTCAGATGCCTGTGTGCCAGGGCCACGATATCCCTTTCGGACAGGCTCGTAACCCTGGCAGGAAACAACACGTTCTTTAAAGGCGGCGTGAATTTCTTAGAACATTGAAGGTCTAGCTTGATATGGCCACCGGTGGGACACCCCGACCTAAACGTGTTAAACCATAATAATTTATATGTATACGCAGCTCAACTGCTTCGTTTGTAAATGTTTTATGACCTTTCGTATACTTTGACCTTTTCAAGTTTACAAACATTTACCTATCACACTAATATTATAAAGGCGAAAGTGTGTGAGTGTGTGTGTGTTTGTTACTTCTTCACGCTCAAACGGCTGGACCAATTTTAATAAAATTTTGTATGGAGGTAGCTGACACCCTTTTTGTTTTTAGAGGGAATTTATCAAATAACAACTCCCGTGTCAGACTTTTACTAACTAAAACCCACTCGTGTTCCTTCAGATGCCTGTGTGCCAGACCCGATATCCCTTTTGGACAAACTCGCAACCCTTTCCATATAAGCTACTTTTTATCCTGATATTCCGACGGGATCGAGACTTACGCGGGTGAAACGGCGGGGCAGCTAGTGTTAAATAAATACACGATATCTCAGTACAATTTAGGCACTAATCAAACATGTTTTAGTAAACACAATATCGGTCATGCAAGGCTGGATCTCATCATCATTTCAGCCGAAAGACGTCCACTGCTGGACATAGGCCTCACCCAAGGGGTTGCCGTAATCGCCACGCTTGGCAGGCGGGTTGGCGATCGCAGTAAGGTATTGAAATGTATAGAGAACGCTGCTGCCCATTCTCTAGTAAGTCCGACTTTTACGACACCCACGGAAGAAATGGGATCCTGCTATTCTTTACGTCCGGCACCACACAGAATATGGCTGGATAAGTGGATACTACGAATACTTAGTAACAAGCCGTGTGCATTCGTGCCTACACAAGTTCTACCTACTGTTATAATTTTGTCACGTCATAATGTCATCTGCATATTATGTGTACGTGGAACCGAGATAGAAGTGCACAGTTTGCAAACATGCTTTATCACGATCTTACGTAGTATGGTGGCTCTTAAGGTGAGCGCACATTAGGAGCCGCGGCAACCCGCACCGCAACGCAGGACAGATTTAAATTTTGAAATAGATTTTTAACTGTTTCCACTCCAGTGCAATGAGGCTCGCGTATATTAGGGCAAGCCGCTCCGCAACGCAACGCATTTCAAAAATCCTTCTAAATCACTTTAGTACCCAACGCCGCCCGCAGCGCAAAACAATAGCCGCTAAAATACGCCTGGTGAGCGATCCGCCAGTGCGTCGCGCTGCGGTCTGAGGGGCAATTCCCGTATTTAACGTTCGCATTCTAATCTCAGTGGCAATCTGTCAAAAAATCCTCTAATTTCCCTACATTTTTGACAAGTATTTGACATTGATTGTCGCTGAGATGAGATCGCAACTTGAATTTGAACGTTTTTAAGGACGAGAATTGGCCTTCTGGTGTGGCCCATCTATAATGTGCGATGATGGTTCATACAAAATGTTCTAAAGTGATGCAGGAGAATTTTTGTGCACAGCGGCGTGGCCCGCCCTATTGTGCGCAAGCCTTTACACAATCGAAACTATCTCTTGTACTATAATATGATGCTTGGCTTATGTGTGATACTAGATCGAATTTGATTAGGAGGGTACACATACAAAGAAGTTCACAAAAAAATATAGTGGGTGTTTAAAGTTTTCTATAATAACCGTGTAGTAGCGGTCTACAAATAAAGGCTCCAACAGCCAGGCACGACGCGACACTAGTAGCACAATTTATGAAAACTTCATGGAAAAGTCGCGGGCGCCAGTCTGCACGAGCCTTAAAGTAGGGAGTCCGTACCTACCTTCTACCTATGTGAGCTTAAATCCCGGTCTTCTCTATCAGCATAGTGATAAAATAAACGATGTCAAAAATCGTCAAATCCACCACATTTTTAAGCCTTATATACTTCGAATAGAATATAACGGACGTGTATTTATCACAAGTCTTACTTGTTTAGTCCAGTTTATATCGCAAGAATCCTAAGTAAATCACATCAGTCCCATTTAAGATCAAACAGCTCAAGTCAACTTAGCTGCTTTTAGCACTAAGTCCAATCTACTTTTATAACGCGGAGTGATAATGAAGTAAACGCTTCTGGATTTTCTTTCTTTACGGTGTCAAGGAGAATGTAACTCTTCAAAAAGTTTTTAGTCGTTAAGAAAAACTTTCAATAAAGTGTTATCTATATCAATTTGTCGTATTAAAGCCATTTCATAAAACTATCAAATCATGACAGTTGTGATTTAAATATTCGGAAAATTTAATTTGGTAGTACCTGTTAACAATAAATTTTCCTGACTTTACAATATAACTCTGTATTTCATAGCCATGCTTTCGTAAAACTTAAACAGCACCAACTAAAACTGAGTTCCAAATACGATACAATAATTATTCTCGATCGCGATACAATACCGGTGCCATACTGTTAGCTGGATATTCGTGCTCATGAAACACTCACGCATCGCTCGGCGAGTGGGTTCGCCGACATGTTCAGCTGCGTGTGGTCGTATCTAATAAAATAATTTATCTATGCCACACTAAGAGCTGGGCTATGACGACAGAGCGTTGCATTCCGCACATGACACGTCCAAATATTGAAAGAATCTCCTCTTTCGATTCGCACGGCCTCGATTCCCTTACTCGGTCGAGCTTTATGGCGAGTCAGATGAAAACGTCGATATTATCATAACAATAACGCTTGGAATACTCTCCGAGAAGGCAAGGCATATTTTGAATATGTTAGTACTTGTGAATACAGCTGAATACCTCCTAGCTACATACGATAATACAATACAACCTATATTCAGCTGGAAGTCTACTGAAGAAAATTGCAATGACTAATTTCTAGTCCATAAAAAACGGTAGTATGTCTGTGTAGTAAACCTGATTTACACGTTGCGATTTAATTGCGTATGCCATACCATAAGTTAGAGGAACAACTAAAGTTGCACTGTCTAATCGGTGTTTAAACGGTTCTGTGTTGCTTCAATTTTGTTGTATGCCACAGGCAAGAAACTTTACCAATAAAAAAATCAAAATATTTTATTTCACATAAGCCATGGGCACTTATGACACGTCAGAAGCTAGGCGCACGGTTCCAATTGGTCGTTTCTTATGGAGAAGAGCCGCTAAAACTCCACGGTTACCTACCCTTTTAAAAATAATTGACTTTTACAATGTTTTCAAATCATACCGTTTGAACCATTCTTCCGTATTCGGAAAATTCTTTTTTCAAGATACTGTCTCATTACGATATCTATGGTCAAATCTAATAAGTTAAGCCGAGTTCATAGACTAAAGATATCTCTCGAATTGGGGCCCTATTTAGCTTTATCATGAGAACCTAGCACGAAGGTTATTAGTCTAGACATAGTTACTGAACCCAACCCATCCACGTGGAATCCACTATCCTATTAGTTACAGTAAAAGTTAATATTACCAAGCTTGTAATACCTTTGTATGAGATATAGAACGAATAAATACAACTGAAACGGTTTTTCAGTAAAAGTTTATTTGTTTCGAATCTAGGAAGATTTTGATTGCATAAGTAGGTATATCGCTGACTGCATTATCTTAATAAAGGTAGGTAGAAGACCTCGACAATTCTCCAAGTATTGCCTGAAATGGATATGAGACTATAATCACAACACCAGGTAGTAAACAGAAGATGCTGAAATTATTAAACAAATCTTTAGGGTCTGGTCTCTGAAAAAATCCTTCAACTAAACCGCAGTACCTACTTACATATTCAACAATAACAGTGACATAATTATATATGTTTAACGTTTGTCATATAATTATAATTATTTGTATTAGTAGTTATATGCGAATAATACGAACATATTCGATGATACACACACAATTCAGGCAGCGTTTGCAGGTTCCATAAAATCCTATTGACACAATACCTCCCTACGACTCTTTTCAAGTATAAGCCAACTGTCATGTCGATTAAAGGTACAATAGAGGGGACCTGGCACTCGCTGGCCGCTGCCGCGGCACGCTCACCTTCGCGCGTTACTGGTCGTGGTGACGTGGTCACTGTTCTAACCTAACCAAACCCAAGTGATTCAATAACAGTAGATACATCATACCAACCACAAACAATTTGTTTTGAACTAAATTTGAATCATTTTTAAGTGTGAAACATTATTTTTAAAGTGCGTTTATAAATACATTCCCCTTTTTTATTTTGTCTGTGGCTCATTGTTCTCTCGTTCTTTAGTTAATACTTTATATGACTGTTATATAAATCTGCATCAGAAGCAACATATTTGAGGTAACTCGACAGGTGTTACCGATTATGAGCCTGATGTCATACAATCCTGTTACTTGACATCGGAAGAATATAAATTCATGGTTATAAGTTAGTGCAAGTCGTATCGAACTGTTATTAATAAAGCTGCGCCGTATGCAGCGCACGCGCCGCGTCCTAGGGGACATCCTTCCGGCAGTGGTTTCGGCGCCCAACAATCACTTGAGACGTGCCTGGACTGTATGCTACACAGGACTATAATAACATCGTCACATATGTCATCGAGTGGTCGAACCTGTCGGGAAGACGGAAACAAATACTCACACGTTTGTACAATTCCATATTTAAACAACAACTAGCTATTGCAATTTAAATCACTTCAGTAAGATACTATCAGTCGCATAACTTATGTCGTACAAATAAAACTTGCCTACGTGTAAATCAAGAGGTTACTTGAATTACAAATGATGCGCCCGACGCCTGGTATCAGTAGCAACATCAGTTTTTACTTTATGGTGATAATCGCAAGCGCTCGCGCTCAATTGATTCATCGAGCTAGTATTACTAGAGATAGTATTCGTTACAAGGACGAAACACACGAAATAATCGTGTAACAACTTTAATTATGTACTGGGTACATCTGCACGTCGCCGAGCCGCCGCCGGGCCTCGGTAATTGTCCTCGGGAAACTATAAGGATGGGTTTGAGTAGAGCGCGCATTCAACATACTCATTGCCCAGCACAGGTGGCGAACTTGAAGCTAAAATAAGCAATGGAAATATAAATGCTCTTAGAAAGTAACTACACTTAAGATTCATGCAACGTGCAGGCTCCAGACGCATTCACGTACTAGATGTAGTCATAATCTTGTGTCAGTCGTTTCTTTTTAGGCTGCATTTGCAATCTCTCGTGTCACCCTTTAGAATAGAATAGAACAGACCCCCCCCCCCCCCCTTTTGTCCCTTTATTTTTTTATGTAAGTGAGCAGTACTTAGCAATTTAAGCGTCGCATTGTTTGGGATTCGTTAAGGACATAAAAGTGTCGAGACCTCACGCCTCGCGCTCCGTGCTCTGCGACGCATTTCGACATTCAACTGTCTGCGTCTGCGCCGCCCGGCTGCCAGTTGCGGTACATTTGTCGCCTAATGAACACAAGTACCTACATTCTTGTATAATTGAAAACGATCACTGGAGCCTAAAAATAAGCCGAACAAAACTTTGTATTGTTTCTGAATGCGACAATCGAAATTAAAGTCATAATTACCTATTTGGTTGTCTCTTTTACGATCTCCATAAAGCATGGTTCTTCCTTAAAGTTTTTGTAAACGACACAATTGAACTGAAAGAACGAACCGACCCTCACTGCAGGGCAATAAAAACGAACAAGCAATTTTGGTTTTAATTCTCTTTTCAACCATTCGTGTCCTATTGAAACTGGTTAAGAACTTGTTGATATTCACACAGGCAGATGACACGTTCGGTAATGTTATACACGGACAGCCGCAGTCCAGTTAGGCATGATGACAAATAAATTGGCCACATTCTGCTTGTCATTCCATTTCAAAACATCGAGATGAAACAGGTAAGATCAAAAACACGCGCGTTACTCAGAGCAAGCCGTGTGAAAACAATGATCACGTCACTATTATTTACACTCAATGCTATCAACATAAATGGAGTAAATGCAGTAATATTTCTTTGAACTATCTGCACTATTATTAGAAGTAAGCAAGTAAGGTTATACAGCTCTTGGTCGGTCGCATGAAGCTCAATCGTGATCTCTTGAAGGTTGCAGTTGCTGTCAACTTTTGTCAGTCTGTTACGAGACTAAAAAGTGAGCAGTTTTAAATTACGTTGCAGAAGTGAAGGTTATATAGACTTGCTAGTCTTGTTACCTGCTTGAAAACGTTTTACAAAAGTATTTATTTATTTAAATCACAATTTTAAAATCTTTACAGACTCCCCCAAGGCAATGTTATTAGTCACAATGTCTACACTGATTTACAAAAAATAAATGACCTGTAAGCAAAATTACAAACAATTAAATACTAGTCTATCTCATTTATTATAAACGGGTACATATTATTTGAACGTCAAAATTAAAATACCTACGGGTAAAATGTCAATGTTCAAAACATCGAAAACTTAAATATCGAATGACCATATAACCGAAAATTAAAATAACGTAAGTTTATAATGTCGAATGGTTAGATAACTTACGCCCAAAATATCTAAAATCTAATTATCTACAAAAGTGACATCGAAATACCTAAATATCGAAAGTACAGAGTATCGAATGTCCTAAATATCGAAGTACAGAGTATCGAATGTCCTAAATATCGATATTTATTTATTATGTACGTCACAGGGTAAGATAATTCGGATATTGGGAAAACCCGGATAATAAGAAAATGGTGAAATAAAATCTGCGAGCAACTTGGACGTAGCGTTCGCCGGCCGCTGCCGCGGCCCAGTTCAAAATGACGAATCATACCTACAATATCCCGCAGAAATGTTTTCACCATTGTCTAATTATCTAGTCGCACGCAGATTGTATGATTCATCATTTTGAACTGGGTGAAATAGGTTAGGTTAGGTTAGAACAGTGATCCGGGGATCACGGAAGTAATACTAGCTCCCAAGATCCCCGGTGCAAGTGTGGGAAGGGAACACCGGGGTGGTTTTTAGTCAGTAAGAGTCTGACAGACATCCATGACATCCATGAGGATTTTCACCCCGGCAAAAAAAAAAAAAAAATTTTTTTTACCGCGCGCGAGCCGAGCGAGCGTAGCGAGCGGTGCCGCGGCAGTGGCCGGCGAGCGCTACTTCTCAAAATAAAACAGATTTTCATTTTGATTTGATTTTACTTTTTTTCCACTCATAATACCACATAATCAAAATTTGTTCGATATTTTAACGAGTAGGTATTTTTAACGTAAATATAATGAACTTAGGTGTATTAAATGTTTACATTTTGAACTTAGGTATAATGACTATCGACATTTTTAATCACTCGGCATTTTAATCTTAGACATTTTAAGCTTAGGAATACCAATTTTCGATATTTCAATACAATCGATATTTAAATTTTCGATGTTTTGAACAGTGACATTTTACCCGTAGGTATTTTAATTTTCGACGTTCAAATATGTACCCATTATAAACATGACAATATTTATGGGTTGATACCATACAACTATATGTGTATGTATATATACTATATATACATTGTCATGTTTACAATATCTTTCAAATTTTATTATTATTTGGGCCAAAATGTACAATAAAATGTACAAGAAACAATGCAGAACTGAAAAAAAATAAATGTATCACATACCTAGTAAGAACAAATTTCGAATCTATTGTAACGTGTGTGTGTGTAATATGGGGAAAAACAATAACATAAATATTTTGTTGCTACGAGTAATATGGAGATTTTTCCTATTAAGACGCAGATATATGTCAGTGACCTTGAGTGGTTGTTTTGGCTTGCGTGTTCTGTACTGAGCTCACGCAATACGTCGTACATTCAGCCAGTAATAGAACTCGCCCATCAAGGAGCGCTGTCCCCAATTTGACGCATTATTAATTTATTATACACAAACCAAAATGTTTTTTTTAATAAAAAGCGTATACTAAAAGATAAATATATATAATAAAAATACGCTTGATAGATTTTGCGCCATTCTCAGTTTTTTATCCGTGTTAGACATAACTTTACAAATTAATTTCACTATGTAATATAAACATAATCTAAAATATTCGTATATTAAGTTATTGAAAAAATGCTCTAATTTTCTTTTTGTTTTCATATCATTAACACTATTCGTTTAGTTTAATGATTTTATCTTCAGTATAAAATCATTAAAAGTCGGTTATCGTCGCCTCAAGGAGCTACTTCCAACACCTCCATGAATAAAACCCTCTTATGATTAGGTACTTATGTAATTTCTTAGTGCGAACATGAAATCAGTTTCGAAGAGCTCTTTGATAATAATTTTAATAAAGCTTTGGTAGTTATATTTGAGTTCTTTGTAAATATTTTTTAAATGTTATAATTGATCATTATTAAAGCACTGATCACAATTATACATTAGATCACACGTTAGATGAATTTGAAAGTAAGAGACTATAGTTGGGTTGTATTTAATTTAACCTTTCCTATAACGTAGACATGACATATTAGAACGCATGAAAAAATGAAGTTCAGAGCTTTCTGACATAATTTATAATGATGCAATTATTAATATAAAATCTATTTTTCATTAAAAAGGGTTCCATCCGGGATGACTGTTAAACACTGAACCCTAAAATACGACTTATCTGTTGCTATATCTGTGTCGTGCCGACTAGCATAATGCAAATAAAGGTGTGATCAGAATTTATATCGCACGTTATTTTGCCTCCTTATTATTAGCATTACGCACATAAGTAATAATATGTATCGTAATTATGTATACACTCTATTACGTAAGCGTTTATCGCAAATTCTAAGCTTATCGCCGATAATATGAAACAGTCTGTTGAGATTTTTATTAAAACGGGGTCATCCAACGGAGTATTTTATAAATTTTGTTTAACTATAACAATGCCCTGCGAGTTAACTTGACAGATGTTTAACGACTTGGCAGATATCTTCGTCTTTAGTTAACTTGACCCAGTTTGGAGTTTGCACGATTTTTGCTAAATGTTTTGGTAGTTATTTCGTGAAACGTTTTAAAACGTCAAGGAAGGTTCCGTACCCCAAGTGTAAGTTTGCAAGAGAGTAAACGTAATTAGCGCGTTTGCGTTAAGATTTTTATTCTCACCCTTATAGTCTTAGCATTATGATCTATTGGTGAAATTTTAACGCAAACGAAATAGTTACGTTTACTCTCTTGCAAACTTTCACTTGGGGTACTGAAATAGGTATCGTATTGTGATCCAAAACGCCGATATTATATTTTTTAACATATACATAATTATTAAATGAAAGGCCACGCATAGACTCTATTGTAAGTCCCTATTCAACGCTGCGATACTAACCCCTAAGAAAATATTCTTATCACTACCGCGAACTCATTACTAACAGCAAACAAGTAATCAGAGCGCTATGAATATTAATTCTAAGTTTAATTTATCTTTGGAGTCGTTATTTCAAAAACGGACAGCACTATTTCGTATAGGGTGGGCGGAAATAATTATGTAGATAGCCTACGCATTTCCCGATTACCAAGTAGTGCCTCAACTATTCTATGTTTCTTATAACTGTGATGCAAGACTCCTACGTGGACTGATTAGTGTCGTTAACCGATAGTGCGCTGCCTATCTTTGATTGAATACGCTACGTAGATATGCTGTCCTGATTCCTGATGGTGTCGAGTAACATTTTAGAGGATAGTTCATCGAGGATAGAGCACCAATATGAATATACTCAGCAACTTTTAAAAGTGATTTCCTCCAACTATATTGATTGAAATTTTATTTTACTACGAAGATAGTATTTTGTAACCCAAACTATTATGAAATATATCTATTCTCAAAGTTGCAATCGTTATTCCACGAGAAAATCGGTTTTGAATTCTGCTAAGCGTTTACATATTAGTGCTCATGACTGTACACCTACCGTCCAATGTTTTCAATTCAAGGCTCGTGCAGACAGGCGCGATATCGCGGGGGAGATATCGCAGCGCGACGCGCAGCTAGAGCATGGACTATCGGAACCTTTTTCCAATACCGGTTTTGTTTCGATATTTTTTTTTAATACCGATATTCCGGTATTTCGATATTTCTCCGATATTATGACAAAAAAATTCAAATTTGTTTTAACGTTGTTAGGGTCTTAGGGTCCAGGGTTGCGAGTGTGTCCGCAAGGGATATCGTGGCCCTGGCACACAGGCAACTGAACGAACACGGATGAGTTTTAGTCAGTAAAAGTCTAACATTCCCTCCGCCCAGAGCGGGAGAAGTTATTAGATAATTTTCCGCCCAAAAATAAAAGGGTCTTAGGGAATAGGTATAAGAGACTATTACAAAGTAAATCAACGATTATTATTAAAAAATCTTTCACTGCTATCTTTAATTTTAATTACTTAAAAAGAAAGAAACTAAAATAAAACATTATTTAATAGAGTTCGTATCAGCAGTTAATAGAGTTACATCACTGCATGCTTCGACTGTCATTTTGATAATATTCAGACATTTCTGGATATTGTCCAAGGCATCGAACTCGCTCTGTGTGAATTTGATATCAGAATCCATGTCAATCAGTGCTTTGGAAACACATGATCTTAACCGATTGAATCTATCCCCCAAAGTAGAGATGCTCTCGTAAGTGTGGTACGTTCGAAACTTAAAGGTTTCGGATAAGAGTAGGTATGTACCTATTTAATTAACATGACATTTCTGGAAATGGTAATTATAAATAACACTGCAACATACTTATTGCTAAACAGATAGGTATACTTTACATTAATTAAATTTAATTAAATAAGTAAATGATTGTGTTGCATCTTGCTTTTTTAATCAACTATCGAAAAACCGATATCATTTAATTCCAATATTGGTTTTTCAATATCGGATTTTTGGTCCGATATTCCGGTTTTTTGTTATTATCGAAAACCGGTATCCATGCTCTACGCGCAGCACGACACTTTCTATGAAGGTTTCATAGAAATTGTGCTACTGTTATCGCGTCGCGCCTGCCTGCCTTCATACGTGTAACCACTTAACTAATTACTCAAATAGTCTTACATTTTAGGTTATTTTCGAAGTTTTTTATTTGATTGCAAAATAAATGCGGCTACGGTACAGGTAAAAAACGGCCTTATTGAATTAAATTAATTAAATCCAACGCGAGTTCCGGTCATACCTACGCGTAATCTATTCATCAATATCGTGATGTAGTTCGTCGATAGTCAAACAAAACAGCGTCCGAACCACTTTGCCACCGGAGTCCAGTGCAGTTCGCTGCAGAATAATTTACTGGACCACGTAATAGCACTCACGATTGACTGGCTTCGATTTCGATTAGCAGAAGTGCTAGGAAACTATTGAGAAGGTGCATGAACTTGCAGTCTTATAGCCCCACGTATGTACGACATAGAACGTTATTGTCGGTCAGGCATCGTGTATTCCTCGAACCTACATTTTTACGTCGAACCCAAAAATTCTGTTGTATTTTAATGTGTGTTAATCCGGGAATCCAATCGTCGCACGGAATAATTAAAACGTAGAAATAAATATTTAAGAGCTATTGACAAAATCCTCACGTTTCTGAACTTTGTAGTCTGAACGATGAAGTGGGTCAAGTGCCATACCATTTATACGTAACAAGTTTGTGTTGTGTCTCGTGGGTTCCGTGGAACTGTCCTCAGCGTCCGTGACACACAGCTCTATTGTCTGATATCTCACTAACGACCCACGCTCACGAATTTGGTAATACTGTGGGCGCACTCACTCATATAATATTTGGAAACTCTTAACAATTTCTTTTGAATGTTTTCTATAAACTTGGTAACTTAACATGCTGTGCATACATAATTATGAGTTTACGTTGCTTGTCTTTATTAAAATTAATGTTAAAAGTTAAATCTTATCTGATTGAAACGAAGGCAGTGAAAATTTAAGTTGTCGTTAATTTACAAGTTAGGTTAACAACTTAATACTGTTTTGACATTTCGATTATCCATAAAACCGGATCGTGGCTTAACGAGGCACGAATTAGTTTCGTTCTGCAAGTTGCGATAAGCCACGACTGCCCGCGACGGATCCCTAATCAGCCTAGAAAAGTTTGCAAAATCTCTGCGTGAGACAAATTGTATTGGTTTAACTGTAGATTTAAATGTTTCTAAATTACATTGTACGCTTTTAAAATAAATTGGGGAGTCAGTCGTAATTAGTTAATGGTGCAAAATGGAAAAGAGTAGATCTGTCATCATCTTTGATAGATTTATTATCATATGTTTAAATTGTTAATATATTTATTAACTACAATGCTTGCGTATACTGGTACTTAATACTATTAGGCAGTAATAGTAGGTGGTGGATTTATTAACAATATCTACATAATCGCGGGCGCAGGTTGTGTAGGTCTGGCATTTCCGTTTAGTATTAGAGCGACCTCGGGTCTATTGTGAACCGGCACTGATAAACAAGACCTGATTATGAAGGATAAAAGTAATAATCTCATGTAGATGTTTCTGAGTATGTCTCTCTCTGTCTCTCAACTTTTATTTAATTTTAAATAAATGTATCTCCAAGCGGATATACATATCACATGATGGTTAAGCAAAACGGATTGTGCGCTGTGTTTCGACCTTCAGGATAACCAAGCGCAATGAATAAAATACATAATAATATATCTGTTTATTATCATAAGTATCTACCTATCCTGGTATAAATGAGTTGGTAACATGAATTTTAATACATCGCTGTCAATGCGGTGAAGGAGTCGACTGCCTCGGTCACCACGGCCTATCCTACAGCAAGAGCGCTGGTCGGATGGCACGACACGCTGGCAATCATCCGTCGGGCTCTTGTCACGTTGTCGGGTGCCAGCTGTTTTAGAACCCAATGGCTTGGCACGCGACGATGGGAAGAGGGCAGATGGAATTACCATAATGCCGTGGAAGCTGGGTAGGCCTTTGGTGTGGGATGCAACCTGTGTCGACACCCTCGCGCCATCCCATCTTCCTAGCACGGCGGGCAGTGCTGTGGCGGCCGCTGTAGGAGCAGAAAACCAAATGGCGCAAATACGAGTATAACAAGCTTATTGGGAGTTATAATGTTTGAGCCGTTTGGTGTTGAAACGCTAGAGCCTTGGGGTCCGAGTGCTCATCGAGTATTTCGGGACATCGCCAAGCGGTTGGTCGACTCTTCACGCGACCAGAGGGCTTGCCTATTTTTAGCCAGCAAAGAATCAGCATTGCCACCCAACGTAGCAATGCTGCCAGCCTTTTGGGCACTTTTCCTATTGACAGCGATGCGGACGAATTTTTTGATGCCCAATTTAATGAGCTCTTCCCTCTTTCCTATTATTTTTTATTATAAACTTGTACATACTGTATTTATTTTAGTGCTACCTTGTATATTTTAATTAAGGTTTATAACTGAATTTTACTTAACTCCAATATTAACTGAATAATATTTAAATACTCGTTCAAGTAGTTAGTAGTGATTGCGTTTATTCGGACTTAACTCTATTCACATTGCCCATTTACAGAAATCTTTTAGCAACAACTCTTCACAGAACAATAACGTTAATTTTGGCATAACACTTGTCGTTCACTTTGAAATTGCATCCAAAATTATAATTGGCACCGTCGCTGTTATTTATGCCGATGGATCGAAATACGAGAAATGGCTACTCAAAAGGCCTGAAGCAGAGAGCTTGTCAAACGCAGGTAAAAGCCATGCTCTTGTTACGAGCCGAGTGGGTTCTGTAGGGCCTGAAACTCAGGCGCAGCGCATCTAGTTACACTGAAAACTAATAACAACGTGTTTCAAAGCCGCTCAAGGCGTGTTTCAATGAGCAATTCCTGCCATCTCGAAGGTCCTACTTCCCACTAATAATAATGTGGTAGTTTGATGTTTTAGCCTGCCTGCCTGCTTGTTTTGTTTATGCCTTAGCGGTTAAATATTAAATACCTACTTACCCTAAAAGGTATAATTTTAATACAAATACCTAAGTCATTCTCAGTAGCAGCCCGGAGTCTAGATTCATGCCTGGTTGATGGCAATAGACTTAAACATAACTAGTGAAAATTGGGTATGCTTTTGCTTGTTATGTGAATAAGTACCTACTTAGTTCCATTTTTTCAGTGCAATCTACCTTGATATTTCTTGCACTAGATCAAAAACTGGTCGGTCGCCGAGGACGTCTGTACAAGTTTCCTTTAAGCAGCCTTCACTGGTTTTACCATGACGCCAGCGTGAAAAACACATCCAAACAGAGTTTTTATTCATTTTAGACTTTGCTTTGACTGCGGCCTCGCTTTTGTTTCCCACGTTTAACAGGCACTCCAATCGAAGCTTTGTCATTCATTTAATAACTTTGCGTCACACAGGGCAGGCGGAACGCAGTTTTCCGGTACCCCGTGTTTTTTTTAATATATTTTTTTATGTATGAATGAACAAAGGTACTAAGGGCTAACTAGATGAAAAGTATTTCAATCCTCATTGCATGTATGATTTTATTTCAACATTTCTAAAAAAAACTATTTTTGTTTCAGATTCCATCAACCTTATTAAAATGCAGCTTCGATAAATCATCAAATAGAAGCGGGTAAGTTCCAAGTTTTTATTCAATGTCATTCGTACAGTTTCCTTGGTCTACTCGGTCAGTGTTCCTCCCTCAACAAGTATAGAGCTTCAGTCAATAGCGTGGCTAAAAAAATAACACTGACTCCGTAATCATCGAAGTTTTCATACTATAAACATAGCAAGGAACACGGGTGGGTTTTAGTCAGTAAAAGTCTGACACTCCCTCCCGCTCCACCCAGAGAGGGAGAAGTTATTTGATAATTTCCCACCCAAAAAAAGAAAAAAAAAGGTACGCACATAACATTACGGTGACAGTACGTCGCGTAGCTTGACCCAAAAGGTGAATTAAAATGTATAAGTACAGACGATTGCGAATTCAGGATTTCGCCGCCACGTGTTCTCGAATAACGGTAGTATAGGTAATTAGGATTCACAAATAAACACGAGAAAGTCCAGTTAATCACACATTAATGGTATTTGTAAGTCCAATTAGGACACGAGCTTGTGTGTGCAATGTGAATCAGGAATGTATACGAACCTTTTATGGGGTCCCTAGACGGTCAAAATTGCTTGGCAAGCACGTAAATTGTTCGTGCTTGTCAAGCGATTTTGACCGTTGTTCGAAGCTTGATGTGCTTGACAAGCAAACTACGTGCTTGATAATGCTTGGTGAAAATTTTGATTTTTGCAATATTGTCAAGCATGCTTGGAGGTTTACATGCATGCTTGTCAAGTCATGCTTGCACACATTCTGATTCAATGTGAACGTCATGGCGAGTGCACGTGACATAAGTGGAGACTGAAGATAGACCATCGTCTTGTTCGTTTCTTTTTTGTTTTCTTGCCCAAAGCAATTGTGAGAGCTAAAACACCTTAACTGCATTCAGAGACATTATATTTTGTATACAGAATGTTTCTATTTTAGCGCAAGTTGATGAACATGCTTGACGTTGCATTAAGCGTGCTTGTCAAGCAATTTTGACCGTCTAGGGACCCATTAGGGTGCAACGAGACGTGTAGGCTCAGCCCTGGGGGACAGCTGGATTCCAGCGCACCCTCTCAAAGGTATGTGTGATGGCTCCATAATTTCCATTTAACTTTAAGTGAAAACAATTTTTAAGCCTGTTACGGTAAAATATATCGATGATTGAATTCTAAAGAAAAATATAGGTGGCTTGTTAGTTTTTTCGAATTCTATTTGTTTAACAGCATGCAGGGTTTACTTAATATAATAATAGTTCAACTTATTAGAAATCAGGAACGTAGTTAGGTAAGTATGTATTGCAAGTATTAACCGTCTAGTATGTAAGATCGTAGCTAATCATAAGACAAGCGGCATCTCGTCAACATGGTCAACATAATAAAGGCAATGATGTCAACAGACCTTATAATAGATCTGTGAATACATAAGTTCTCCTTGACAGCATACGTACCTACTGGAAATACCGGCATTCCCTACTTGAAGGTTATTTAATTTATTATGATATTAAACAAAAATAAAGATGATATAGGTAACATTGCCTACCTCGTTGGTAGTGGTCGCAAGCCCTACTGCTGAGCATGAGGTCCTGGGTTCGATTCCCGGATCGTGCAAAGTGTTATTGGGGTTTTCCATCTGGAATTTCTCAGTAGCAGCCAGGAGTCTGGATTTGTGCTCAGTTGATGGCAATAGGATCGTACCCTATTACATGGGACTTAAACATAACTGGCGAAATGTGGGTGTACAACTTATAGCTAGGTACACCTCTGCCCAACACTTCGGGGAAACAAGGCGTGATGTCATGATATGACGAAGGTAACAAGTCCCTTAATCCCGGAATAAGTATGAATATCTGGGATTATTTTCCATTTGTCCAATAAATAATGATGTCCAACACGACACTGACTGTTTGACTACGGCTCTGTTTTTCAAGTATCGTTTAGGCCGACTAACGCGCATGAGTGGCAAAATTAACATAGTCATTACTGGCGAGACATATTTACTTTCTATAATGCGCTGGTCGGTATCAGTGGTGAGAATCGCGTCGATATGTCATGCGTCGTGTCGTCGTTGTGTGCTTAACTGTGCAAGCGCACAGCCGTTTGCATCTTACTGCATTAGTCGGCTAACGGTACATTGCCCTTTTTGGGATCGATCGTCCATTTGATTTACAATCTTAGTAAAGTTTACGTCCGAGACCATATGTGTTGCTTGCATTGTGTCATGACAGTCATGGAGCCCGGCCGGCGCTCGAAGATTCCTGATTTTGACGCTTTGAAGCTCTATTCACCTCCGAAGAGTACACCGCTGGTGTAACAATAGCGTTTAATTTTGCCTAATAATATGCAAACGAATAAACCTCAGCGGCGACCCGCACTCCGTGGCCATCATTGTCATGCAATAAAGGAGTCAGTCCGTCACACAATTTGGTGCGTTATGCAAACAGAGGGGAGAATCTGTTTCAGTGAGAACTCCGCCATCCGGTCTAAATATAACCGGGCGGAGACAGCTGGCGGGGCGCGGGGGTGGAAGCGCGGGCCGCGGGGCGCAGGACGTCGACCCGATCAACCCAGACCTTGTGCGCATTGCCGGAAGGAACGATGCCACCAAATTTGCACCATTGTTCTGCCTTACATTGTGTTTGTCGCCACTCTAAACCTCCGCCGAGAGAAAAAGTTGTTGCACCGCGGAGTAGCTCCTCGATTCTCAGCCAACTTATACTTGCACTAAAATGGACGCACTTGTACGACCTCTATTCTCTTTAGCGATTGTTATATAACAATCAATTGACAAGATTTGTTCTGTGTCGCAGGATGTGAAATCACTCAATAACCAGCTGACCAGGATAAAGCAATTTAGAACAATATGCGCAGATACTCCGAGAGGCGAGCGACTAGAATGTACCGAAATGTGACGCTCTGTATGGCCAGCAAGTTATTGTACACCGGTGCGAGTACACGCCGAAAACGAAGGCACTCGTTAACACTCGGTTATGGTCACATGACGTTACAAAACCATTTGCAGGTCAATAGCACCGCTAGTTGAAGGTCTTGGCCGCTACCTCCTCGCGACTCTTCCCTCTTCCTTTGACAGCCACCCTCCACCTCGTCGTTGCTACATGAATAATAAACGTACAGCCACATTGCGGAATCCCTCGACAAATTTTTAAATAAAAGTACGCAATTGAAGATTTTAATATATTGTTTTGTTGAAAAGAACGTAAGTTGACTTATAAGGCTTCGATTCCTTAGAAAAAATCTTAGAAATCAAATACAATAATGTGCCCAGAATAGAAGCCTATTTGGCACATTATTGTGTTTGCCCCGAGTATCAAGGGTGTCTTTCGTCGAACTTTTATTATAAATTCTATTTCCAGAGTAACATGGACGATTTTACAAGAACGTCTGAAGGAAACATCAGATCAAAAAAACATCTGTCTCAGATCTTAGTGTAAAAAAAAAAAAACACAACATCACGCCTGTAATCCCCAAAGGGTTAGACAGAGGTGTATCTGTAGTACACCCACCTTTCGCCGGTTATGTTTAAGTCCCATGTAATACGGGGCGAGCCTATTCCCGTCAACCGGGCACAAATCCAGACTCCTGGCTGCTAGTGAAAAATTCCAGATGGAAAAACCCAATAAAACTTTGGCCGACCCGCGAATCGAACCCAGGACCTCATGCTCAGCAGTAGGGCTTGCGACCACTAAACCAACAGTCAGTTTCAACAGGCAGTTGAAAAATATAGAAGAACGGAATCACATTCATAACCAAAGTGTGTATGACTCTAGACAGTGGTACCTGGAGAACTATGCCTGGGTCACCAGTTCAGAGCTAAGAAGAACAGGGGGGATTGTCCATCATACCTATTAACTTATTCTGTGTTTTTTCGAACTAGACGAAGAAATTTTAACCGGTAGATACACACCAACACAGAATCACATGCATTGGTACACAGACTTGCGCTAATCCTAATATCATGGTATCCTTTGACCTGGACATAGACACTTGACACAAATGAGTTTTCTAGGGACTTTCATTAATTCATTCTAAAGTGACTACTAAACGACACGGTGCACTATATAAGTTTAGAAAGAAAAAAGTATGTAGGTACCTATAACCTAATTTGCCTGTTGTACAGATACGTAACGAAACTTTGCACCACAGACGTAATGCACTCTTGCGTTGATTCTGCCAAACGTGGAATAAAATGTTTTAAATATGTAATTGCTTAATACCATAAAAAAACTGGCCAAGTGCGAGTCGGACTCGCGCAGGAAGGGTTCCGACCATTATCTATAAAAACGGCAAAAAAATCACGTTTGTTGTATGGGAGCCCCCCTTAAGTATTTGTTTTATTTTAATTTAATTATTGATTTTTAAAGTGAATATATAACTAAATATTCTGTGAATATTTCAAGTGTCTACCTGTTACCGTTATCAATATCGAGCAAAAACGAGCAAAAAAATTACGTTTGTTGTATGGGAGCCCCCTTAAATATTTATGTTATTCTGGTTTTTAGTATTTGTTGCTATAGCGGCCACAGAAATACATCATCTGTGAAAATATCAACTGTCTAGCTATCACGGATCATGAGATACAGCCTGGTGACAGACGGACAGACAGACAGACAGACAGACGGTGGAGCCTTAGTAATAGGGTTTCCGTTTTACCCTTTGGGTACGGAACCCTAAAAAGCAGGAGTGATTATAAATAGCGGCTTCTTTGTGGTTTACCATCCATAAACTCCATCAAATCCAGGGGGTCTACACCGAAGTATCGGCTGAATGTTCGATCGTTTCTTTACTACGGCTAACTATCGCTGACTACGGTGAATAAAAAAAAAAGAAAAGGCAGTCGAAGAGATAAGCCAAAGTCAAAACTGTGACTTGAAGTCGGGTAAAGACTCAAAGTCAAAATAGGAAACTATGGAAGTTATAAAACGGCCGATACTTCGGTTTGGCGTTTCGGAGTAGACCCCAGTGTTCCAAGCCATCCCACGATTTCTAGTAGTTTTCAATATACTGGCCATTGAATTATGTTATACTGTTATTGTAAATTTATGAGAATCCATTATCTGCCGTGTGCAACGCTCGTCAGATTAGGGATTATGTATGTCATCCAGATTTACGTATTATTCCCTCTCTGAAGCCCTTTGTATGTATAGTCCATTATCGGTCGCGTGTGATGGTGCCATCGATATATAGGGTCCTGTGTTGTGGCTATCTATTGTCGTCCATCCTTTATCCATCCTAATTGCTCTTTGAGTCGGTGTCTGTTGCGTCATAAAAGCATGCACGCGAGATGGGCTCGTTTAATCACTTCAGGTATCAAACACTAGATTCTCGATACACGCATGTGACCGATTAATGTGATTGGCAATATATCTACAGAATATCGAATTATATTACATTTTCGCGTGATTAATGCACCACGTTGATGGTATGCGCTGTATTATCGCACTAGATAGATATGTCATGCTTATTGAATTGCGGTATAATTATGTACCATGTGGTGCATGGCACCGACGTTTGTTGCTCCTAGGTATTTTTACTTTTAACTACGTACTTATACACGGGGAATGCGGAGCGTTTCCTTTCATCAAACGCGCGTAAATTATCTCAGTACGATGTTCGCGTTTACTCTGCTAACATAACTTTAAGAGGAGGGAGGTTGATACTGTTTGTAAATCAAAAGGCTGCCATGTAAAGTAAAAACGTGTTTGTAAAAGATTGCAATCGTGATGCAGCTTAGGTGAAGTCGGCAGCGTGTCGCCTACGCAGAACACTAACTCGTTTCTATGGCTTGAACCTGCAGCTTGTACGGATGTTGGACTACGATGGGTACAAATAAGTACATCAAGATAAATCTCGGATTGTGTTAATAGAAAAAAGTAATTCTTTTATGTTTTTAGAGGCTCAATATGACAAATATTCTGAATTCAAAATAACACATTAACTCATACAATAGATTAAAATTGAATTATCTTGTGCACAATGGTTTTATTGTCAGATTGAAAAAAATCATTAAATTTCTTCGTACTCAAAACTAATTGACCTTTCTTTTGAACTGAAATCAATGGATCTGAGTTAAACGAAAACGTATCAGAATCCTATCAGCCGCAAGCTAGAAATAATTTAATGAAAAAAAGGAGATAATTTGCGGAGCGGGCGTCGCTGTAGATTGCGTAGTAATCTAAGAAATGGATCGAGTCAGGAGCGCGTGGGCGGTATCGGTATTGTCCGAGCGATTGTATTGTGAGAAAAGCGAATTTTCCAAGTTGCAGTGGCAGGTGGTGCAGTCGTCCGGGCGATCAATACTGCTCCCTCTGCCGCCCCCGCGCCGGGCCCGCCAGCGCCGCCAGCGACACTCGCATGCACCTTCCACTCACATTTTACCAGCTTTTTATTAATTGTTCATGTACACAATAACATTATCAATTTAAGTAATGTATATAATATATATTATTTTAATTATTATTGCGATTGTGTGTGGGCCATTGTTTTACATACATAGAGTTCATGGTGGCAGTTTGAGTTTTTCGAGGGGCCTACCCAAATCGGCCACCCTCCCGAATACTCTGCTGATAGTAATGTTCGTCGAGATGTAGGGGTCCCAAAGAGGAGTGCGCTACGCGATGACACATTTAAATTTACCAGCTGTTAGGACAGATTCGACCAAATCTTGGTGCTTTCTCTCAATAGGACAATACCACGACCGCTGAGTGGATTTCGGCATTTCTTAATTTCTTCTCAGGGAAGGTCGTACCTATCTAGGAAAATCGATATTATCACCATCAATTTACTAAATAATATAATTTATTATATTACGTTTGCCGAACATTTAAATGTAACCTGAAATATTTCACGCGTGTATTTAGCAGGTACACAGTGATTTTTGCTAATTGCTGTCCCTTATTTTTTTTTCCTTTGAGCTTTAATAAGCACCGAACCATGCACGTTGGACAGTCAATTGATCATCGTTATATTTGTAATGTTATTTTTGTTTGATTGCATTGCAATTCACTTTTGAACCGAACTGAAACTGTGAAAATATGAAATATAAAATCATGGAGCGCAATTCTTTTTTTCCGTTGCTGTTCGAGAATCTGTTTTAATTGAGGAGTTTTCGAACGAAATTCGACACCATTTCTGTTTTAAATTATATAGTAAGCTACATACGAGTTATTAATTTCCGCATGAATAATCCTTGTTGCCATGGATATGGTGGTATCGTGTGTCGAGCTTATATCTAGCAATAATAATATTTTGATGGAGATGCAATAAACTACATGAAACCTGAGATATTACGAAAAAAACAAATATTATCAGGCTGCTTCATAAAACTCTTTAATTCATTCGCTCGCTCACTTCAGTTCATTGATTCATTAAAGTAGGTACTTAGTGATGGAGACAGAGTTCTAAAAGATCTAAAAAAGTTCCATGCTACTGCTCAAATCAACTCTTCCATTTTGATCAATATTTGTTTGCGTCCACTAAACAATGGATCTTCATGTTCATTCAGTACCTTTGTGAAGTTCACTGCGAACATTATTAAGCGCCACAGTATTTGCTAATTAAATAAATCATTCGACAACATTTGAGTACCTACTGTACAACATCAGTGTGGATCGCAAACTCGAAGTCATCCATGATGGTTAATATTTAATGTGACGTTTATTTGTCAGTTGCCTGCAGTCATTTAATAAGGGGGTTTACAAGGTTATTATTTGTTGCCAACAACCCTTGTACTGCTAAGCGATTTTAAACCTAACTGATGTAATAACAAAATATATTCTAGAAAGTTGCAAGGTACACGTGCTCGAGTAAACGCTCTGTTATTTTGCAATCTAGAGGGGGCCGGTCGCGGCTTTCTTACTATGGGTACTTATCAACCTGAATACCGGCTGTCCATAGCGTCTCCTCAGCAATTAATTTAATTTCTTTAAATCGTTTGATGAATAAATTATCGTTTTCCCACGACTGCATTTATAGGAGCGCTTTGACAACGATATAATCCGTAAGTTTTAGGGATCCACACCTCAAAAGGAAAATACGGAACAAAATATGTCGCATAAATGGCCGTATTTATTGATTACGTTGACTTAGAAGCTTGATTTTCGTAGGGCTTCAAGGGACCGTTAGACCTATGTATCTTACTCAATAAGTACCTTCGCGCGTTCTTGAGAAAAACGGGTTGGTTTTTGGGGTAAATTCGTCCTAACTACGGAACGCTTCATAGTGCGTGGTTCGACACGCACTTGGCCGGTTTCGTTCATTTATATTGCATATGGCTGTCGTCAGTTATTAAGTTATTACGCCTATAAAATGCATTTGAAGTGCTGTTTCTGTAATTTTATAGGAGTCGAATTTTCACGGTTCTTCGATTATTGAATATCCTCGATATTTGAGATTAAAAGCTCATGCAGACTGGCGCGTTATCGTAGCACAAAATCTATGTCACTGCCTATCGCGCCCGCTATATCGCGCCAGTCTGCAGGAGCCTTCATTTACCTCACATGGATGGACTGAGTAAATCCGAAGGGTTCTTTTATAGATACCTACCTACCACTAGAATATTCGTTTAGGTCAAATGCTCGTAGTATTAGATCATAAGATTAATAAATGTGTATTCTATGTTTAGAACGTTAATCGTAGGTTGTTAATGTTAATTACTGAGTGCACTGCGTGTGTGTGAGTGGCATTACAAACATACGGCTTGCACTGCGATGAACGTGTACCGTAAACAGACCAGCAACCCAATTCACGCCCGAACATAAATCCGGAGTATCCGCTGAATGTTCGGTCGTTTCTTTACTACGGCTAACTATAGCTGACTACGGCGAAAAAAAAAAGAAAGGCTGTCGAAGATATAAACCAAAGTCCAAACTGTGACTTGAAGTCGGGTAAGGACTCAAAGTAAAAAAAAACGGCCAAGTGCGAGTCGGACTCGCGCACGAAGGGTTCCGTACCATTATCTATAAAAACGGCTCCCTTAAATATTTGTTAATATATAACTAAATATTCTGTGAATATTTCAAGCGTCTACCTGTTGCCGTTATCAATATCGAGCAAAAACGAGCAAATAAATCACGTTTGTTGTATGGGAGCCCCCTTAAGTATTTATTTTATTCTGTTTTTTAGTATTTGCTGTTATAGCGGCAACAGAAATACATCATCTGTGAAATTTTCAACTGTCTAACTATCACGGTTCATGAGATACAGCCTGGTGACAGACGGACAGACAGACAGACGGCCTTAGAAATAGGGTTCCCGTTTTACTCTTTTGGGTGCGGAACCCTAAAAAGGAAAATATGGAAGTTATAAAATGGCCGATACTTCGGTTTAGCGCTTCGCAGTAGACCCCCAGGAATAACCGTTAATTGAAATCGAGCCAGGAACCGCATACGGAAATAGACATTCCGACAGTGAGCCTCAGATTGCAATGGTTCTGGAACGTAGGGACAGGAAGTAATACCGGAAGGTCCTAATATCCGAACGTGTGATGAAATGGCAGCAGCTCTAAGTACCTCGTGAAAGTGATAAAGATAAACGAGAGTTGAATATTATGGAAACACGGCCGTTGCTGTTTAAACAATTAAATTATTTCTTAAACGTTAATAAATGGCTTCCTGATCTTCAGTAAACTTGCCTACACTCGCGTGTTCGTTCAATTGTACTCTGCTAATAGCCACAAATGGCTCGTTACGCCGCTACTCACTCCTCACAGGAATTCATTTTAATTAAGACCCCAACACTCTCCCCGCGTTATGAAATTCTTGGTTATTCAACACTCGGAACAAACTGGAACTTACCTCCTTTACAATGATTATTTATAGTAAGTCCCTTGTCCAATAGATAATATAGACCATGGCGAACTTGTTCTACCTGTCCATAGCATCTCCCTTCCTCATTAAATAAATAAAAAATGTAATAAAATAATTAATATTAATACATACATAAATAATACTATAACATAGGTACCTATGTAGAGATGGGTGACCATCTTTACATACCGAGACTCCTTCGTGCCTCGGAAACCACCTTAGCCCTTGGTCCCGTCAGTCATTCGTGAATCTTTAACAGTCGTTACGGGTCGTCAGAAGCCTGAAAGTCAGACAACCAGTCTTACCTAGGGGTATCGTATTACCCAGATACTGGGTTGTGGAGGTCATCAGTCGCCCCATGTAATACACTGGTATTCAGCTGCATCCGGTTTGACTGGTTTTCCGGTTTCCCAACATTGTTGGCAAGGCTAGGCAGATTGATTGTAAGAAAATAATACTTACTTAACTGATTTCTTAACACCGGAATTGCTAAAAAGAAAAGGTCAAATAACAACAAAAGTTCCAATTTAGTGTGCAGGTATGACAGTATAATCCGTATTTTTAGTCATTCAGTTGTGTTACGTTGAATTCATTATTATAAACTACAACTATAAACTAACTATGTAGTCAAGATGCATCTATGATTGGGTCAGTAATGCTATAGCATAGGGTATGCGATAGGTTCTTTCCCGTTTATAATGTATACATTATAAACGGGAAAGAACCTATCGCACACAAGTAAAACTATTGCCAAAGTCATCACACATTTTCATTTGCGAGCAAGCTTTCGACACTTGACTAGGTAGCGTGCCAGCCAAACTTCACGAACTTATAAGCCCTTCGCTCCAGACATTGGTTTCCGCAATATCAGTGTTCACGTCCAAGAAGGCGTATGTAACATACGCCTAGCATGCATTAAGGGCGGAGGCGTTTCTCATATGTGTAAAATATGCAGTGTCACGCGCCCGAGCTGCAAAAGCAGCTAAAAGCTTTCGCACGAACATATCACCTATGAAGTACGAACACGGGCCCATTGTCTCGCAGCATTAATGTCTACTAAACCGCTTGTTACATTCAAATAAAATGTTGGGATAATAAATACTTACAAGTACGCCTTTATTCCGACAAACATTCAGCATCTGTGATGTCAAAGCTACTTATCAGGGGGCGATGCAATGACGCGACCATAGACATCAGACGCAAGAAATGTCCAGTTGAGCATTTCGCTTTCGATAGCGAGCCAGTGATACTACTACTGCCTAAGGAGCTGAGTGATGCGTGTTAGTCGCATACCTCTTTGTGAGAATATAATGATTGTCTGGCTGGACATACGGGCTGGAAGTATATGCGGGGCAACGTCCGTGCGGTGTTGGCTCCGCGGCGCCTCGGCGTTTGATGCGGGCTCAAGTCTGCACGCTCCAGGAGAGGAGGGGGGCTGATGTTAATAGTCGCCTCAACAGGCTGGAATTTGCTCTATATTTGGGCACGGCGAGCACTGCAAGTACGGTACGCGTCATGAACCTCTTATGTTTACCTGAGTTGGTGCGGAGTTTACCAAAGTTATTTATGAATTCGATGTTTGGATGCAGGTTTGTTTGTACCTACTCAATTATAGCTGATCAGTTTTGTATAGTATTACTTATATGGTGCAGTGGTCGGATGGACACTAGTTTAGCTCCTCAAACAATGTTCAATCCGGAAAGCTACATTTTTTTCGGGAATCCAGCACTGATGTCAGACGGTAAAATAATTGTTCTACTATTACAACATTAGCCTCTCTCCTATTTCATCTAGTTACCTGTATGGTACGGAAACCAGCACACTAAACTATTTTGGAAGCACTAAAACGGAATTGCGCGCGCGCATAACGAGGTATGCAGCCATGCGCGCTATTTAGTGTTTACATTCATGCAGTTTACGGGCAAACCGTGGCCAGTTTACGACTTGAACACATTTTTAACGAAAAAAAACTATTCAACTGCATACGACGTATTTAACCCAGATTTATGTTAAGTACCTACCTTTATTCTTGAGTAAGTAAGGTATTACTGATCCATTATTGTCCAAGCTCTAACTATGAACTAAAGCTGACTTCGTTAAAAAGGTCTCGGCAGGAAACGGTTTGCTTGTCGCCGTCTCGCGGACGTCAGATTTACTCAATCCGGTCCTGGGCAAATTGTTTCTTGAATTTTTTTTTTTTTTTTTTTTTTTCCTTCTGGCTTCGCACGGTTTGTGCATTTAGCCAATGTCACGTTTTAGTTTTATAAAAAGGTAGGGAAACAAAATTAATATAAATATAAATTTTAACGGGATTTAGGATATACGGGATAGGATCAGTATTACGTTAATTACACTATAAAAAAATAAAAAATAAATTACAACTTAATATTATTTAGAGTAATGAATGAAACTATACATTTATAAACAAGAGAGCTATTTGTACAAAGTAAAGAAAGTATTGAGGTAGGAAAAGGAGTATGGAGGGATAAGAGGTTACTAAGAAAGGAAGAACGGTCATATAAGGGACAGGAGAAAAAAATGTGATCTAAGTCGCCTACATCTGTGCCACACAAGCATATGGGATCGTCGATGATATGAAGTTTGGCAAGATGAGCTGGAGAACAAACATGACCCAGTCTCATCCGTATTAGAATGGAGGTCTCCATCTTGCCAAACTTGGCCCTGCCAAACCACGGTTTTTCTGGAACGTCGGGTTGAATATACGAAAAATAACGTCCCTTCGATTTACTTCCGATATCCCAAGCCACCTTCCAGGTTTCCCGAAGAAAAGTCTTTGGTAACGATACGAGGTCATAACTAAAATTTGTATAAGGAACTAAGTCCCCACACTGCACCGCATCACCGGCAAGTTTATCAGCCGCTTCATTGCCATGGATTCCAGCATGGGCCGGAATCCATACAAATTGTAGTGTATTACCCTCAGAAATGGTCCTGAACGCAAATTCTCTTATTAAATAAATGATAGGTAACTGCGATTTGTGTTCGAAAGCGGATTTATTGATGGCTAGAAGAGCACTTTGAGAATCAGTAAAAATTATAGATTTTTTGAGCTTTAAAATACGGATATATTCTAAGGCTTTAAAAATGCCGAAACATTCCCCGGTAAAAACAGAAGTCTCCGGAGGCAGTTTTATTTTTTGTTCGATGTTGTATTGAGAATGGTAAGTACCTATTCCAACACAACCCGTCGGAGAAGGCTTGGCAGCATCCGTATAAATATGGTGGTACTCTACGTGTTCAGCCAGAAAATGATTAAAACTTAAATGGCAATCGGGATCTGATTTACTTACACAGTTATATTTTATAATGGGACTGAATTGTAAACTCTCATAACTATTGCTAAATATGGGAAGTTTATTGGAACGGTGAATAGGAGAAGAAAGTGAAAGGAATTTTTTATAACTTACAACTAAACAAGGATCACGTCTATGGGACCAGTAATCTGATGATTCAATCTGCAACACTAATGTGTCCAGTTTAGGAATGAGAGGATGAGTTGAGAATTGAAGAATCCGGAACAAATATTTGTCAGATAGGAATTGTCTTCTAAGATATAAAGGAGCATCCCCGCATTCAACTTGGAGTGCATTAATGGGACTAGACTTCATTGCACCTGAAATAATGCGTAATGCTTTAGACTGGATGCGATCCAATTTTTTAAAAGCCATGACATTACCTGGCTCTAGAACGAACAATCCATAATCCAGAGTGCTTCTGATGATTGCGTTGTAAATGAGTTTCAAAGAAAAGGGATGTGCACCCCACCACACCCCAGAGAGGCATCTAAGCATGTTTAGGTGTTTTTCACATTTGTTAACAATATATTCACAATGAGGGACACTACTTAATTTACAGTCAAGTATTATACCTAGATATCTGAATTTATCTTTAAATGGGATAGGTATTTCCTTATAATGGAGATTTACTATGGGAATATTTCTCTTCCGGGTGAATAAAACAGCCGCGCTTTTAGACGTGGATAAATCCAAACCGTTTAGATGTAACCATGACGCCAAAATAGATAAAGCAGAATTGATGGCAGAGCTAGCTTGCTCAACAGATGGACTTGAAGAATATAATAATAAATCATCGGCATATTGAAGAACCTTAACATGACTAGTTAAGGATAACTCTAAATCATAAGTGTAGATATTGTATAGAAGGGGACTGAGCACAGAACCCTGTGGGAGACCCCTCCATACAAGATGAGATACCTCATGGTCTCCTATTAACATGTTAACAGAGCGTTCAGTCAAGATATTAATAATGAAATTTAACAAATTCAATGGAACTTGTAAGGCTTCTAATTTATTTTGTAAAACCGATAATACAACATTATCATAAGCTGCATTAATATCAAGGAAAACTGCAACGGTGGATTGGTTATTAGAGAAGGATAACCGAATATCGTATGTTAATATGCTTAAACAGTCAGTTGTACTTTTACCTTTTCTAAAGCCATATTGTGATTCTGCCAAGAGACCCTTACTTTCAACATACCATTCTAGGCGATTTTTAATTAAGTGTTCCGCTAATTTCATCATAATTGAAGACAAAACTATAGGACGGTATGAAGAAGCATCAGAAGGAGGTTTGTTTGGTTTAAGGAATGGCAACACCATTTGACGTTTCCATTCAACAGGGATGTTTCCTGTATAAAAAATAGAATTAATAAGTTCTAAATAATAACTGAGGACTTCATCATTTAAATTAGCAAAAAAGGAATACGGGATGCCATCAATGCCTGGTGCAGAATCATTAGTTTTATGGATAACAACCTTTAATTCAGTGAGAGTGAATGCAAGATCTAGCGTCGTATGAGTGTCTCGGATATTGGAAACGAGAGACAGGTTATGGTTAGTACAAATAGCCTTAGCCTCAGGAACCCAAGGCGGAGCTAATATATCAAAAAAATCACTGGCTAAAGAATCAGGAATAGGAGAAGGGTTGTTATATATGGACCTAAATCTACGAATGTTGCGCCAAACAATCGTAGGGTGAGTATTCGGTGAAATTGATAAGCAAAAGTTACGCCAAGATTCAAATTTTTTCTTTTTAAAAAGTTTATAAGTTTCATTATTTAACTTAGTAATGATATCAAAATTCGTATCAGACATATCAACGTTATAATTATATTCAGCCTCTTTACGTTTTTTAATCAATTCAGTGCACTCAGAGTCCCACCACGGAGGCGAGGGAATTGTACTAATATTGTTATTTTTTACAGGAAAAACTTCATCAGCCGCTGCAATTAATATGTGTGCTAAAGCTTCAGCACAACTATTTTCATTGCCACCAGAAATTACGGGCAAGGAGCTAAGCTTACTGTCAACAATGTTCCTAAATTTGCCCCAGTCAGTATTATTTCTATTAGGCAGTTTATATTTTAAGTTTGATTTCCTTAATTGTGCATTTGGTTTGGGAAGAGGATAAGAAATAACTATTGGAAAATGGTCACTACCATAAGTAGAGGTTAAAGTATGCCAAGTTAATGAAGAGGCTAAGTTTGGAGAACAGATAGAAAGGTCAATTGCGCTTTGGTTCTGATTGGGATCTGAACGACGAGTGGCAGCTCCAGAATTTAAAATACATAAGTTGTGTAAGTCTATTATATCTATTAACTCATCACCATAACAGTTCGAAGTTGAACAACCCCATGATTGGTGATGGCAATTAAAATCCCCCAGTATTAATAATGGCTTTGGAAGAAAAGAAACGAGATTATTCATCTCTTGAAGAACAGAAAAAGAAGGGTGAGGAATGTAAATAGAAACAAGACAAGTATGATGCACTTTAATAGCTACAATTGAAATTTCCTCACTATGAAGAGGTAATGTAATGGTAGAAAAAGGGATAGAATTCTTGATAAGTATAGCTACTCCACCATACCCATCAGATCTATCCTCTCTAATGGTTAAATAACCATTCATTTTAAAAATATGATTAGGTTTGAGCCAAGTCTCTGCTAAAGCAAAGGCAAATGGCTCATATTTGTTTAAAAGATGTATAACATCACTCTTTTTGTTTACTAGACTGCGGCAGTTCCACTGGATTATTTTGGATGTGTTGTCCATTAAGGATGGATTGTGATACATTGAAAGATGGGGCAACGTTGGACGGTGAAATGTTGAACTGAGACAGAAGATTGTGTAATGCAGAAAGAAAATCGTTTATGGAAAAACTGGCATCAATTTGTCCATTGTTATGATTAGAAAAAGCACAACCATTTGCTGGTTGAGGAATGTCGTAATCTTTAATAATGGCGTTGTGAGCCTCTTTATTATATCCTTGTACAGATTTGGGAGGTGAGCGTGGTTTAAGGAAGACAGTTTTTTTATAGCTACTTGAAACAGGCATTCTATTAGAAGAAGGGAAAGATGGAGTATCTGCAAAGTTTTTGGAAGGAGAAGACAAAAGTGTATCGGCATACGATTTAGTAACTGGGGGATACATTTTTGCCGCTTCAGCATAAGATACTGAACTTTGTGCCATGTATGTTTTAATTAATTTTTGTCTAGACATTTCTGGGCAAGATTTATTAGTAGCATAGTGAAAACCAGAGCAAAGGCAGCAAGATGCACTTTCTTGTTCTCTTTCACAACTGTCCCCAGTATGGCCTTGGCCACATTTATAACAACGAGGTTTGGACCTGCACTGAATTTTTGTGTGACCAAAACGACAGCAATTGAAACACTGTACAGTAGGGAAAATATATAAATCTACAGGTAATGCATTATAGCACATAAAAATTCTTTTAGGCAGAATCTGCCCATCAAAAGTAATAACTATTGATTGGGATGGTTTCCAAATGGTTGTACCATCAACAACAGTTTTAAAATTGAGGCGTCTGACTTTTAAAATTGGACCGCAACCAATTGGTACAGTTATATTATCAATAACTTCCTCTGGAGACCATTCCGCAGGAACACCACGTACTAAACCCATTCTAGTAACATTAAAAGTAGGTATAAAAGCTTTATAATTATATGTTTCAAGGCTATTATGTGTAATAAAAGAATTTGCGTCCAGGAAATTGGAAAAAGAAATAGATATTTTATTACGCCCGATTTTTTTGACGCTACCGTTAATAATATTTTGGAAAGCGTTGTGTTTTAGGAACTTGCCAAATGTAATAGGGTGCAATGACGTTCCATCATCTGGTGATACTAAAATTTTTTGTACATGAACAACGTATGGCGCGCTGTCAGTTTTATCATATGTTTTTCGACCAATCTGAGTGGGAATAACTGGAGGCGGAGCAGGAATATCTGGAATATCTTTATAAATTATTTCAGAGCTTTTAGGCTCCGATGGAGTTAGAGAGGGAGGTGTAGAGTCCAAGCAACCACAACCCAAAGACTCTGAACCTTGATTTTTTCGGATACGACGGCGTTTATTGCAATTCTTGCACACATGTATGCGGCTTCTTTTTAAATGGCGAGCCGACGACGACCCATCGGTATCCATGCCCGATTCATTTGAAATTATAGTTACAAAATTGCCTGCCGGGGGAACAAAGTCCCCCGGGTCAGGCGGGTCTTTCATTTTCCCGCTATGAAATATTAGTAAAAAAAACTTACCCTACTGAAGAAAATATACAGAACTATAATTAAAATAAATGTGAAAGAAGATAAAACACTAAACTACTACTACTGATCCTATAATACAAGTTAATTAATTATTTTCAATTTAAGTAAAAAAGGACACGTCCTCAAAGTTAGGTTTCCCGCTCTTTTTCTGTCTGTTTCTTGAATTATTGAAGACGCTATTTCAGAAGACGTCTATTGTTTGTCTATGGTTGGCATAAAATATGATAACCTAATGTAGTACGAGGTCCTTAAAAGAACATGATACTTTTTAGTTTTGACATTGGCAATCAAACCTCTTGAAGGTATCTTATAGGTAGGTTACATACATACATACAAGGAACTTCGTGACTACCATAGCAATGAATATTAGACGAACACACACAATGAATATAATATAAGCATAAAATAAATTAAATATTATTTTACAATAACATTACACACTGATGACTGAATAGGTCATGAATTTCGCAGTTGCTGAAATCTGCTACCCGTGCGAAGCCAGGGCGGGTTACTAGTCCTAACTAATATTATAAATGCGAAAGTAAATGTTTAAGTAAAAAGTTTGTTTGTTTGTTACCTTTTCACGCCTAAACCACTGAACCGATCATTCTGAAATTTTGCGTATACGTTGTCAGGTGTACATAAACGGCCATAGTAGGGTACCTTTCATCCCGAAAAAAAGTACTGTTCCCGAGGAAACAATAATAACGTTCTTATGATAATAGATGGCGCCACGTGTCTTTTGAATCATGATTAAATTATGTAATAGGATGTATTTTAATAGCACTTTAAATTTCAAAAAGCATAGTACAACCTGAAATGATTGTAAAATTCTAAATTAACGCGAGTGGAGCCGCGGGCAAAAGTTAGTTACATATACTTTGTATAATATTATTATGTAACCGTCAGTATTAATGAACTACATTTATGCAATATTATGACTGGCATTTTTGACCTTCAGGGTAAACACAAACTTCTGCTTTTTGGCGTTGCATTATTACAACACCTCTACTCGATGGTCCATGTTAGGGCATGAACATGAGTCATATCAATTGCATTGCACCGTATACGATAACTCTATTATAGGAACGTGGGAAGACATTATTTAAGTAATAAGATGATAGTAACGACCAATTAACGATATTTGTTAACCTTATCGATGAATTCGTATCTAGAAGGTACTTACTTTAAACTTAGTAACTACTTAGCTGTATTGCACTTTCAGTACCTACATGCATACCGCAGTGTCTCAAGACGAAAGTCAAAGTAATATTATGACGCAACCTTGCCAATTTATTTATGAAAATATTATTTATTTAAGAAAAAACCTACATCTTTTCAAAAAAATAAGTGATAGACATAATTTCAATACTAGAAATAAAGATAAAATAGATCAGCCATTTTCAGATTATCTAAAGTGCATACATCTTTTATGAGGTACTGTGTTAAGTTACAACAAATTACCTTGTGATATATTGCAATTAAATGAAAGAAAATTTAAAACTCATATAAAAAGTACACTTTGTAAACAAGCTTATTACAAATTAGAGGATTATATCCAGGATAAGAACGCTTGGAAACATGCTGGTCCAGCTCCATAGGACAATCTAGAGTCTAGACAAAATCTAACTGATTGCTATTTTAATTGTATAATTTATTATTTTTATGACATTTATTTTACACTCTGTGATTACCTTAACTCACACTCTGATATTAATTATTTAAGGAAACGTTTTTTTTATTTATTTACAATGTTTGTAAATATGTGAGCACCATGTATCTATCACATAATTAATTTATCTGTCATTGCTTCATTATTAATTATTTTTACCTATTGTGGTATAGTAATTTTATTCTAGGTGCATCGTCTTCACATATAATTATATAATTGATGTACCAAATATTGTAAAACATTTTAAAAGAGTAATAACGGTGGAGTTTCTTGCCCATTCTTCTCCATACGAAGCTACCTTTTGGAAGGGGCGACTAGAATCAATTCTATTTTATTTGTAAATTTTGACGTTCAAAAGTGCCATCTATGTGCCTATTTGAAATAAATAATTTGACTTTGACTTTGACTTTGAGTCTTTGACCAGTGCGTGTTGCCAGTGATGACTGCACTGAAACGTGGTCGCTCACAATGGGCCTTATCAGAAGGCTAAAAGTCACCCAAAGGGCAATGGAGAGGGCTATGCTTGGAGTTTCTCTACGTGATCGAATCAGAAATGAAGAGATCCGCAGACGGACCAAGGTAACCGACATAGCCCGAAGAATTGCCAAGCTTAAGTGGCAGTGCGCAGGGCACATTGCTCGCGGAACTGATGGTCAATGGGGCCGAAAGGTTCTTGAGTGGCGACCGCGTACCGGAAGACGTAGCGTTGGAAGGCCTCCTACAAGGTGGACCGATGACCTTGTGAAGGCTGCAGGTATCCGCTGGATGCGGGAAGCACAGAACCGGTCGAAGTGGCGGTGCTAGGGGGAGGCCTATGTCCAGCAGTGGACATCTTTCGGTGCGTAGGTTCAAACCCTGACCGGCGATTTACTTTGTTTACATTATTTCATCACCACTGCTCTCAAAACGGCGAAGGAAAACATCATGAGGAATAGTTGTAGAAATTGTTTTTTACCGCTGGCAAACCTGTCAGACATAAGGGGATAAAAATATTCATTCACCACTTGTACTGAGATGCCAATCCTACAAATTAATGTGAACTGATTCGTAGAGCGTAGGAATCATCCCATTGATCTCCAATTCCACGCCGCCTTACCACGTCAACCTACTCATTTCACCGACACCAATCTACCTAGCCTTTTCCCAAGTAAGTTTGGGTCGGCTTCCAATCTGACCTCCACAACCCAGTTAATACTAAGTAATACGATATTCTTACCCCTTGATAATTTCGTTCCACAGGCAACGTAGGTTGGAAAATAAATATCTTATTTATACCATAATTTTTAATCCTATTACTTGAAATTTCGTGCCAATCTTCCTGCTAGAAGCGGGGCTTGTGTTTTGTTCAGGTTAAACTAGAGTACCTACTGGATATTCTAAAAAAAACCATGAAATGTTGCCTTATTCAAAAGGTTCCAAAGGTTGTCTTTAAAAGATCACTTTTAGCGATAAGACCGCCCATTGTGTCACCCTGTGTAAAATTTCTATATTTATATCTGAAGAGTATTCTATTTTATTCTATTCTATTCCTACATCCTGTCCAATGTTATTCTTACCTAAAGGTGCAGTGAAAATCCATGCTAGGTTGTCTCTGAAAAAATATTGACAATGGAGGTAACCCAAACTTGTAGTCCTGCTAGTGAGTTTTTTTCGTTTGTGTGGTATTCGTATGGTGTACATAATAAAGAGTATCCTATTCTATTATTCTATGGGAATATATGAAAACCACGCGGACTAAGTGCAAAATATGAATAAAATGATGAGAGAAGCTTGTGGCTAAATAATAACTGCCGCACGGGTCGATCGATCAGGTTAAGCTACGCTTGCCGTGGTTGGTCCGTGGATGGGTGACCATCTGTTCATACCAAGATCCCTCCGTGCCTCGGAGAGCACGTTAAGCCGTTGGTCCCGGCTGTCATTTGTAGGTCTTTGACAGTCTTTGACTTCTGACATCGTCAGAAGCCCAAAAGTCTGACAACCAGTCTTTCCAAGGGATATCGTGTTACCCAGTAACTGGGTTGTGGAGGTCAGATAGGCAGTCGCTCCATGTAAAATACTGGTATTCAGCTGCATCCGGTTAGACTGGAAGCCGACCCCAACATAGTTGGGAAAAGGCTAGGCAATGTTTACAGAAAAACGACGGTAGGTATTCACATTTAGTTATGAACACATTTGCCACTTCCCGAACACTGCGTCTGAACTCAGAAATATTTGAAACTGCAATTTATTTCATTAAAGCAATGTAATCAAAGTCAAATTGTTTAACGGCGCAGGATAGCCTTTACCAGAAGTGATTATGGTATTAGTGGTTCAGCAGCGTCAATATCATCAGGATTATGTCGGAATATAGTAGTTCGACAGCGACTCCCCCTGACATCTTCTGTCATCAGAAGACAGCCTCCACATGCCGCCACGCAACCATCGATGTGACGTTCTGCTGGAGTGACTTTCAGCAGCCAGTGTCACTCTTATCCGACCTTTTCGGCGAATTCAGTAACTTCGTAACAAAACTAGACAGCGCCACTTGCTGTGCCGTCATATTTATTTCAAATAGGCACATAAAAGGCACTTTTGAACGTCAAAATTTACAAAAAAATTGAATTGATTCTAATCGCCCTTTCCAAAAGGTAATTTCGTATGGAGAAGAATGGGCAACAAACCCTACTCTTTTAAATATCTTATAATATTTTGTTTAAATACATTAATTATATGTGAAGACGATGCACCTAGAATAAAGTATACTAGAATAGGTAAAAATAATTAAAAATAAAGCAATGACAAATTAATTATGTGATGGTACTCCAATATATTTACAAACATTGTAAAAATACACGTACAAATCTTTCCAGATGAACTTGAATAGAATAATAATAATAATCCCTTAATTGCCTTAAGTTACCTCCAAATACGTATCATCTGCTGCAGAAATCAGCAATACTAAACACATGCAGACTCGTGAGAAAGTTTCTGCAATGTGAATCAGAAAACCCACCTCAAATACGCAACTATCTTCTGTGCAATCTTCTGCACGTGACCGCACTTAATCCAACTGATATTCTCTTGGCTTAGGCCCATGTTATCAGGTCTTCCCGGTGGGCCGAGAAAATAAAATTAATTTCATAATAATAATAATAAGTTCATTCTCTGCATTAACTTCTGTTTCAGAAGAAGCCATTCATTGTTTTACAATGCAAACCCCATACAATAATTTAGTTTTTATCCGGTTTATAAATACCATTTTGAAACAGTTTCATTAAGTAGGTAAAGGTAAATGCTATGATAATTAAATGTAGCTTAAATGAATATGAATAGGTTAGGAAATGCAGTAGTTAAGAATATTCAATTCACTGGATGTTAATATCTATGACAGCCATATTCTTCTTGGCAGTCAAATCATAATAGTACTCGTAGTTTCCTCCGGTCTTTCTGTTAAAGCGAATAGGTATTCATATTTTACCAAAAATAAAAATAAAAAGTATGTAAAATACAAAAGTGCACGCCTTACAGATAGTAGGACATGTTACGATAATTTTACGGAAAAAAATATAAGAAAAATCATCGATTTTTGCTAATTTCTTTTGAACGATTATGAGATTGATAACTAAATCAATAGGGCTCATCCGAAGGATGAAAGGAAACTTATTTAAGAAGGTTTAGATGAATCCATTGCGTGTGACGACGTGATGCGTGACGACAAGCACACTTCCCAACGGAAAGCCCTACACGTAATTTTTAAACTATTTTTTTATTTTATGTATCATGGTGTATCCACGAGTATCTAAAAATATATTAATCTTATAATGTCAAGTCTCTAGTTTGCAAAACTTCCCTGCTAATATGAATTCCATGTATTTGAGAGTATAGAGACGATTTAATATTGGAAAATTTGGACAAGGCGAGTTATCGATTGTAGAGCACTCTCACACGTTGAGGCGTTGAGAAGCATGCAAAACTATTCGGCTTGAGTTCGGCAAAGAATCAACTGTTATCTTGTATGTTGTGTTGTATAGACACTATGCCAATTGTATGAGATGTAGAAATAATTACTTGACTGATTAGAATTTTCCTGTATAGATTTTTGCTCATACGGTTAATAACATGGATATGTCACTTTAACGGACTATAGTTTTTAATCTAACTAATAAATAGATAATAATTATATTAATATTATTATTACTTACTTATTTATTTTTTAGGGAAACAAAATACATTTAGTTTTTTTTTTTTTTTAATTTGAATTTTTTGTTTTTATGTACTTACTTAGTTTAGTTTTTTAGCCTGTATGTACTATAAGTAATATTAAATATGTTAGTGCTGTGCACACCTGTAAGTTACTAATTCGCACTAGATTTTAAGTTTAATTGATACAGTACCTACCCCATAAAATGTATTAGTGAATAAATAAATAATTTTAATTAAATGGCTAAGACAGGTTTGGCAACGCATCTCCCAATACCATAGGTAGAGATTTCGTAATATTTTTTGCTAGTTTTGTATATGCGGCGATAAACTAATCCGGTTATACAAACAATGATTGTGATGCGATATGATTCATGCTATGAACCAGCTTCATCGGAAGAACAGTCATCGACTCCCTGCTGATGTAAACAAGCTGAGACCGTGGGCAGAGATTTTAGCAACACTATATTTATAACATTTATAAAATGTTAAGTATAACAATTAACCTCAATATTTGGACTATGAATAGTGCTTCCGACGATACAATGAATGCTGAAACTAACTTATGATTATCAAATGGTAGTTAAGTAGATATTGTTTTATGTAACAATCTATCATTGTCCTGCAAGTAAGTCTAAGTACTAGTGAAGAATGTTACCTACTCAATTCTTTCCAACATCATTGCAACAGTAGAACAACGAGCATATTTTATTCATAGCCAGGAATGATAACCGATAAGAGATGTGACCGAGAACTTGTTTCTGCGAACTATTTCTTACTTTTCCTTTGAGCGTGTTTGTGTTTGATATAAATGACGTAACATACGTTTTTAGTATTATGATCATGGCTCGCGTGATCGCGTCACTCACACGACCTCATAGAGTATTCATTCATTTAGTGGTGGTCAACCAGTACGCATGTTATTCCGCAATATCATTTATGTGGCTCGCACTTTGGACTGGTCGCTCGCAAGCGTTGTGAGCGAAACGAATTGCAGAACGGTTCGCGTTCATTGTTGGACATATTATTGTGCAGGCCGGCGGAGCTAAGTGCAGCATTGAAGAAATTGGATTGTATTGTTTGTTCACTTTAAAACTTTCCCGGTTGGTATGGCCGGCGTATCAAGGACTTTCCTGTGCCGTACCGAACCGTGGAACATCGACAAAGGCGTCATTTGAATGATTCAAGGTAATTTGTTGCGTCTAGCGCAATCTTTATTTATTGGGAATAGCACAACGATTGATACCTTTATTACAAAAGTTAAATTAAGCATTTATTGTTTGGGCAACTTTGCTGTTTCTGAGCATTCATAGGTACCTCTTACAATGACACATTAACTGATAAATTCATCATAATCACTTGCCTACTTAAAAATAAAAAAAATTAAAATCGTTTTAAATCTTCCTCTTTTATGCCTTTTATTTCAATTACTAAAGGTTTTAAATAGCTAAGCGAATTAAACAGCAAATCTTAGGTATATTCTTATAGTATATAAGTAGCTGGGTATATTAAGTAGCTGGGTATATAAGTAGCTGGGTATATTAAACGCAGTGTCATACATAACTATTGGAATGATATAGTTATATTAGGTCAAGGTAACAGTGATAAGTAATCACATAATATCAAGGGAGTTTCGTTTTTATATCCTTAGTTATACTAATGGTATTAACATAACATCACGCCTGTTTTCCCCAAAGTGTTATACAGATGTGTATAGAAAACCCCATCCCATTCTCATTCCCTATCTATCCCCATTCTTCATTGTCCTTCTTTATCATTTGAATAGAGTATACAATAAGTTTTTTCTTGAATTTTGATATTTGCGTTCTATAATAACCCTAATCAACAAGTCAGCATCTGCGATAAGTAATATGGGTATGCAATAAGGTACCTAATATTAGACTTTTGGCAATATGCCGCTTACTTTTAGTCATCAGGGATCATCGCTTATTGATGCATTTGTTTGTAAATCATCTATAAATAATACTTTTAATTGTATAGAAATCATAATTTAAACAATACAATATTTACCCGAATTCGGTGAACCACAAAATAAGCGTCACTTGTATCTTGTGATTACGATTTAAAAGTTGAAGTTACTTTCCAGTAGAAAGTGAAAAATAAAACAATAAAAAACAATTTTATCAAATTCTAGGCATAAGTTAAAGAAAAGTAGAACTAGTTTACATTTTGTTGGGCTGGTGTGAGTCGTGAGGTGTGAGTAGGTGTGGTGTGCGTGCCGGTGTATGTGTGCACACCACTACATCAAAGTTTTTAAACCCAATGAGCCATTCCTGAATGATTCAGAGGTAGGGTGTTGCCAAAAATAACTATAGCCCTGTAAAGGTAGGGCCGAGGCAAAAAAATAATTTGCGTTTTTCGAGGTGGCAGGGAAGGGTTAAAAGTTTTATGGGTAAGATAAAAGCACGTATATATACGTTTGATCAATCACTGCGTTTTTAGAAGGTGTTTTTTTCGAAAATAGCGGGTTACATATAACATTCGAAGTGCTAAGCGATTTTGTAGTATGTGGTTTGCAACTATTTTCGGTCACTTTGACTTCCCCCTACACGTCAACTGCACTGTAATTGCCGTCGGGCCCTTGCAGTGCTTGGTAAGTTGCAATAACAAAATTATTCGGTAACCTAATACGGTAGCCTGAGGCTTCGACGGAGGGGCGTAGACCGCATGACCCATCCCCTGTTACCGGCGCTACTGATGGTTCAACTGTGTATTCTTGAGCAATACCAGGCTTCACAAAATAATGTGAACCTCTAGCTAACAATACATACCCAATAGCCCATAGCGAAATTAATTATTTAGCAGATTGTATATATTATGTAATAGACTCTACGTCAATTCGCCGTGTTTATAGCCCGTTATGGCCATACGACCGTCAAAGAATCACGGAATTTAAATTTATAGTCAATTTTCTAAGCCCCACCTAAAGAAAAAAATATGTCTATAATACCTATCCACAAACAAAAGAATAAGTTTATCTTTTTCGAGAATACAAAAAAAAACTTGATTGCCAAGCTGTTCAGTCCGTCGCCCAACAGGTGGAACTTAACATGAAGGATAACAAAAAAATATTAAAAAAACACAGTCGTAACTCGCATCGTAGGAGATGTAATTCAATTCATAAGTAAAACATGTGATATTAATATTATTTACTTATTCCTGCTTATAGGTATTATTTAAAAAAAGTATTTATACTGTTAATTATTTTTGTTTGTTTGCGCCTGATTACTGGCAATAATTTATGTACAAAATAATGTTTAGTCAACAGCACCATCAGGACTTCTTGGTGGGAAAGTGTAGCGTCATGTTAGCAGTTTTGTTTTATTTTCTAAAATTTGTGTTTAGCCGAATATTAATGTGTAATAGTGGTGGATTATTAACCATTAAGTGTTCGTGAACCTGCATTAATGTAGGCAAATGAAACAAAACAGTGCAACATCACTTTAAGTTCTCTCAAGAAGTCCGCGCGAGGTTTCAGTAAAGTGCCGCGTCATTTCATAATTATTTAAATAACTTTGTACTTGTTACCTAATTTTACATGACACTGGCTAAATGCACAAGCCGTGAAAAGCCAAAAAGAAAAAAAAAAAAAAAAAAACAGCATCATCAGGTTATCAAACTGTCAAGCAAACGATAAGAGTAGTTGGTCGCTATGATTAACCCAAGACAATGTTCATGTTCTTTCTCCAGAATTAGCTTAGGTACTTACTGACAGGATATATGAGTTCATATAGGTAATTGTTTATTTTATTTGACTGTTTGAAGTCAATTTATTTTAATTTTCATCTATTAGTGACATAATCTACTCAGCATTACAATATTTTTTTTTACGAGTTGTATTGCAATAAATTGGTAGCTGGCGACCTCGACAATTGATCATATTATTCTTGCCTGAGCAACCAGCAGCAAGTTCGTCATGCTGCCTTAGATGCCACAGCTTGCGGTAGCGTCGGGGGTCGGGCTGCCTCCTTCCCTCAAATATGGCGAGGGGGGTGATGGCTGATCTTTGCGTTATGCTCGTGAACGGGTGCTGCTTGTGGTGACTGGTCGTCTTGCTGACCAAGGTTTTGTTATTGTTATTAAAAATTAACTAATTATTTATTTTATTTCGATGGTGCTAGTTTATCATCTGTGACTTCGAGTTACAGCTATAGCTTTTTGTAAGCGGGCACGCCCATTATGCTTGGAAACTTTTATTTAGGTACGTTCTGTTTACGTTTTTTAGTTTATTGATTTTTATTTCTGCTTGAGTTGATAGTTTTCGACGACTTTTTTTTTTGTTTAGTGGCGTGTTCTAACTGGCATATGGCAAATAATTTAATTTAATGTTTTGTGTTGCGTAATGCAAATTATTTTGCATACTATAATATATTATAGGTTCAAGTTTTCTAACTGAACAGACAGCTGTGCTGCGGGGGAGTTTGTTGCGCCACTTCTTCTCAGCACAAGCACTAGGAAGTAGTCAAGGGTTGGCGTATTTGGGGGACTGTCTTATGTAATTTTTGACGTTCGAAAAGTGCTTATTCTCAGCCTAGTTTAATAAATGAATTTTGAATTTGGCAAATTTCTCCAAATGATTTTAAACCTTAAAATGTTAATAGTTAAGTTCAAAAACGAATAAGAAAATATTACAGTTTGTGGGTACTTTATGTGCTGCTGTGTGTACCAATATTTTTGGACCGTTTCAACCGTGTCGTAGTATAATATCAGTGAGTTTGACCGACCCGCATCTCTGTTTATTGACGACCACTCTCGTCAAATTGACGCATTAATTTAGCTTAACAACTGCTACACTTTCCCCTAAGTCAGTGCGACTATATATTTTAGGAGAAAGCTCGCTCTATTCATTACGCTAATACTATGACAGCACATAAACTTGTATATAGCTAATAACGAACAACTAACAATTTACAAGGCAATATTTATCATCATCGATAATATTGAGCTATTCTTGTCCACAATTACAATAATATTGGTGTAAAGATGAGGTCACTTTGGATAGAAATAATAATAATAATACCTATTCCTGTCCTACTGCAGGCCAAAAGCCTCTTCTCATATAGAGAAGGCATCAGCATTGTACACCATGCTTGTCCAAGACTGGTTGGCGATTTCAGACTTAATTTAATAACTATAAGTCCGTTTCCTCACAATGATTTTCTTACGCCGATGTCAGTATGTCCAAGATAAACTCAGACAGTAGGTACATATGAATTGAAAAAGTCACATTGATATTTGCCAGGATATCAATTTAAATTCATTTATTTGGATACCATAATGTGCATAAAATTTGTTACGTAAGGCTTAAGAGGAGGCTCCCTATTTTTATGTTAATTTGCATGAATATTCTGAAACAGTCACACATACAAGCTAAATGAAACTTTAGTATATAAGATTTATTGGATCTTTTTCTTTCCATGTAGAAGACAGTTACGTAATTGTAATATTTTCGCTGGATACATTTTTTATTCGATAATCATGTTTTTTTAAGGATAATTTTATTATAAAAAACAAACAAGATTGTTTGGTTTTTATGTCTAAAATAAATATTCACAGCAAGAAAATATAGTTTATTATCCAGCTACCAGATATTTTTTCTCTAGATCAATTATTACTTTAGTTATAAACGAAATAAGAATTGAGACTTACGCTATTAAGTTTCGTGCTCGAACACGATCAAAGAGCGTTTAGCACATAACGGAGTGGAGAAGAGCAAGGGGCGGAGCTTGCGTTGAAATTTGATTTAGACTGCCTAGTCTAAAAGCTAAAGTACAGTTATGGACCCTGTTAGGGCACAGCAACATAGTAATTAACTTACAATAAAAATAAAAATTCAAAGATTAAATTTAGGAAATAAATATTCTTATAAATTACAGTGAACTTATAAATTAAGTATTAGTAGTTATAGTTATTTATATAATGTTAATGTTAGTGTTAATAATATTGTTAAACTTAAATTAACTAAAAATAAAAATCAATAGAAAAGATAAAGTTAAAAATCAGGATGGTAAAAGTAAGAATAATGTTATATGATTTGAACCCAGGATTTGGCCCAGTGGTTAAGGCGCTGACAAGGGCAAATAATAAAAGTAGGCTTGTATTAAACAAAAAATTACCAAATCTATATAGTTTGTGGTAGCGGAAAAATATAGGTATTTAATTTTGAACATATTTCTCACAACTTGGTAACACCAAAGCACGTTTAGAAAAAAAAATCTGGATACAAACGGTAAACTAACCCTTTACTTTAAGTTACAATACAAAATATCTCTGTATTAAATATCAACGTACGTAACTAACTGTGTTAGTGCACTAAATAACAACGTATTTAATTAATACCAAAAACGTCTTATTTCTATGCAGAACTTGGTTGTTTTTTTTATTTTCGATTACTCAACTCAATTTTGAGTAAATAGATAATTGCTTCATATTTTGCAATAAATTACAAGCGTTGTGTCATCGGGCTTCTCCTTCTTTTGTATGCAGCTTGACAGTGACCGCGCTTTAGCTGTTGTCAGCATCTTAAGGTTTCGCCTCTCAAGCACGCGGTTCTGTGCATGAGAGGTGAGGCCTAAACTACTGGCCGAGCCATCACGACATATATTTTGGATAGAAAATTATTTAACGGAAATACTTACTCTATGTCGTTAAAGTAATGCACAGTACAGACAGTATTCGTTTTACTGACAAAATAATATTGATGAAGAAAAGATGTAAAGACGTACCTACTTAGTAAATAAACACTACCGGTCGACTCTATTTATCAATTTATGCAGGAATTTTAATGCCTGGCCTGCCAGACGATATTTACATCATATTATTAAATCTACACGGTAAGTTTACAGAAAATTGCCATACTAACAAAGCTCAAAGTTCTGGAACTCACAATTTAAACCATCGTACGTTTTATGACAGAATAATTAAATTGAACAAAACGTAAACTGTAAATGAAAATCTTTTTTGACTTACTTACTAAATTTAAAGATTAATCACAGCGACTGATGCTTTTCATTTCAAACCTGAGTTTTCTTTACGAAGTGGTAAGTACTCTCTGTAGTAAATAGAACTGACGTCTGAGGCGGAGGTAACAATGCAAACATCATATTTATAAGAACCAAGACCGTACTGATGCTGAACTGCAGTTTTTATCGTCGTAAGTACGTATCAATCCGTATAATCAAGAACCACGACAGTCTTGATACTCTATTGTAGTGAGTTACGAAAATATCTCTTTTATGTGTTATTTTTGTAAGTATTATTACGTAAAATGTTACATCAATCCAACTTTCCTTCCCGGTTATGGAAGTTAGGACAGCAAAAACATAATGGGCTAGGGCGAGCCGCGGCCCACGAGCGCTCCACTTACAGCTCTTACTCTGTTATTCGTGATTCACTAGATACACATACAGTAGATAATAACCTCGTGTTTACTTACATAAAGTTTAATTTCATACCAACACCATAACACAATAATATAATACAGACCGTGGCTAAAACCTATAGATATATATTATTTTTATGCACGAAGTTGTACGACATCACAATATACTAAAGCAACAGCCACATTTTATAAAAAATCCCTGTATATTAAACAACCTAATGGCACAACACTGATACACTGACTGATGCATTCGTACAGATTATAAATACAAGGGATTTTTCATCAACAGTCACCTAACCTATAGATATTTATTAGGGTTCCGTACCAAAATGGTAAAAAGAAACCCTTATGGTGAGACTAAGTCTGTCTGTCATACCTGGATGTCTCAAGAACTACTAATGCTATCAACTTGAAATTTAGAATAGTTTTAGATGACGTTTGCCCAACTATTTTGCAAACAAGATAGAAATTTATAAATATTTTATTTTGCAAAAGGGACTGAAAGGGGGTCTTTAAATTTTGAAGTGGGGCTACTAGGGCATGTGGGGTATCATATGAAGGAGCGCTGCTTGCACATTCTCAAAAAAATTTTTTTTTTAGTCAGCATTTTTTCCGACTTTTGATGATAAATGTAAAAAAAAATATCGCCCCCCCCCCATCCAATCTCCGAAGTTTGCATAGAGAAAAATCTGAAAATATGATAAAAGTTTATGTAATGTATGAAAAATAAAACGATGTCTCTAAATAGCACAGTTTTTCAGAAATCATCAACATCATGTATACGTACGGAATCCTCGGTGCGCGAGTTCGACTCGCTCATGACCGGTTTTTTTATTATAACCATAGATGAGAGAAGAGGCCTAAACTTCATTTTTTTCTGTGTTCTACGAACTACGAGTATTATAATATAATACTATATCAAAATGATGGAATTATCAATCGAACGAGGAATCGAACTTACTACCACAGATTTGCAAAGCACTCGTGAAACCGCTTAGCTATTTGCTTTTTAAAACTTGCATGTAATAATTGTTCCTATATTGACGGCATAGCTCCGTAAAGATATAGCGTGATGATAATAATTATCTGCTATATTCGTTCCCGTTCGTTTATTTGTTCCGTGTGGTGCCGGACGTAAAGAATAGCACCACTCTATTTCTTCCCGTGGGTGTCGTAAACAACGATACCCGACACCATGGGATAGACGAAAAAAAATTATCATCTCCACTTTACGTGCAAGGGTCAAAAAAAATCTTGAGAAAAACATTTTGTACGGTACCTACGGTACAAAAATGTTTTTTTTTTCAAGATTTATTTTTACCACTTTGTCGGCGTGATTAATACCCCATTATAACTCATGCCAAATTACAGCTTTCTAGTACTAAGGGCGAATTTCACTAATGAAACTGAACGCGATCAGCACATCTAAACCGAGTTCAAGAGCTGTCAGTGTCAATATTCCAAAGAAAATAATTACACTGACAAGTCTTAAAGGTAGTTTAGGTGTTGATCGCGTTCAGTTTCATTGGTGAAATTGGCACTAAGAGTGTCTTTGCTCAGCCGCGGACAGACATACAGACAGACAGCTGACAGACGAACATGGCGAAACTATAAGGGTTCCTTGATGACTACGAAACCCTAAAAAGTAAGTTGGAGTCTCATTTCCTACGAAATGTAAGGGAATAGTAGATTGTTATACAAGGGTCGAAAGGAATTGGTAACTTTCACCCGTGTTAAACACTCTACTTTTCATTTCGAATATAAGGAAAGTAAAAAAATATAGTTTTTCTTAAATATTTTATTTTCATGTTTGCTCGCCACGTCATAAAATCATTCTATGTATTCAAATCTTTCCTTTGAAATTTCTGGCAAAAGATTTTGGATTACTGTGTTTGCCTCGTCATTAACCGAATCTGGGGTCAGCATTTCAGAATCGCACTCATTTTTAATCAAATATTAGTCAAAACTCAGATTTTGAATTTTGGTACAGCTTACAGAGTTAGTATTCCGTCAAATTATAAAAGCCTTTTTTAAATTTCAAATAAGGAACAAACCGCTTCACTGCCGCGGGCCGTCTCGCTTCATAGGTATTTTTTTTTAATTCACACTGGCTGTTACACTCACAAGACCGCAGACTACCGTACCAAAAGTTCTAAATTTAAAATTCATTCCCACCCTAGGGAGGGAAGCTAGAAAATAACAACGTTCAGATTTCACTCCATAGATAGATCATAAGTAATTATTGTCATAATAACAAGAAGGGTCATCATTACACGTTGTATTGGGATAATTCTTGCCGGTGCCCGTAGAGCAGACGTCCCGTAGTCGCTATGTCGACTCCGAGTCTATATGGTGTAGCGCTGCGTAGGAGTGCCAAAAAATTCGCGTGCCACTGCGTAGAAGCCACGTGAGACGCGCGTAGCAGCGACATAGGGCAGGCGCGTAGCTCTATGTAGAAGCCACGTAGTGCTGTGTAAAAGCCGCGTAGCACTGCGTAGCAGCGGCGTAGCACTGCGTAGATGTCGCTTCGAAAGTGCGTAGTGTTGCGTAAACGCTGTGTTCCGACTCAGCGCAACGCGCGAACGTTATATGCGCAGTGGTACCTGACAAAAAGAAAAACAACGACCAGATCTTTTGTAGTTACTTGAAATATCTGTTTAAAAATAATGTTTTTTTTTTGTAAACTTCACTGACGATGATGATGGGTATCGATGATGGATATCTAAACATTATAAAAAAACAACAACATCAAAACATTGTTTTTATTTTACCATGTTTAAATATTGACACCCATCGCGGTTACGGAGTATCGTTAGCTCATTTAATTTAACCCAGTATAATTATTCATATACGACAGAGCAAAATTAGAGATTTTTTTTTCAAAATGTTTTCCGACTAGGATTTTTTTAATGGCTTTGTTGATAAAAGAAAAAGTGTGAATGAGGTAATGTGTATTTTGTAATACTTACTCATTTTCCAATCAATGCACATGTGCCGATAAGATAACGTGCCATGCAGGCCTCTACGTGCCGAAATAGTCAAAATTGTGACACTTTTACGTTTTATATACCTATCTGAACGGTCCAATGTAAACACAATAGTTAGGTAATAATAATTTAGATACTATCACCTACTCATTTACTATTCTACAATTTGCACATGCTTTTGGCTTGTGGCTAAGTAATAACAGTCGCACAGTCGATCGATCAGGTTAAGCTACGCTTGCCGCGGTTGGTCCGTGGATGGGTGACCATCTTTTCATACCAAGATTCCTCCGTGCCTCGGAAACCACGTTAAGCCGTTGGTCCCGGCTGTCATTTGTAGATCTTTGACAGTTTTTACGGGTCGTCAGAAGCCCAAATGTCTGACAACCAGTCTTACCAAGGGATATCGGGTTACCCAGTAACTGGGTTGTGGAGGTCAGATAGGCAGTCGCTCCATGTAAAATACTGGTATTCAGCTGCATCCGGTTAGACTGGAAGCCGACCCCAACATAGTTGGGAAAAGGCTAGGCAGATGAATTTGTACATGCTTTTAAATCGCTTAATACTTAGTATTCAAATGAGCATTCAAAAGTGTGCGAATTTTGCTAATCCTTCAAAACAAAGCAACTAAGTATTAGATGCGACTTACTACTTAGCAACTAGCGCTGGCAAACTAACTTTTCAAGCTTAACTTTAATCCGTTAACTAATATCACTTCACACAATAGAGTGAACATGTACAGTTCCGACCAAATTGAGAATAGATGCCTGGAACAATACGAATGGCAGCCGATTGTTTACAATTTACTGATAAATGCTAGGTAGCTTTTGTCTAAAGCATCCAACAGGATTGAAAGTGTTATTCGTTCTGAAAATAAATGGTCCCAGCGTCTCAGGTGAGAATTTATCTTCGATACTGGTATTGCACTAATGTGCTTTGAATCTTAGACTTGTATGACGATATTCGAACTTAATATTTAAGTTCAATAAAAGTTATCCATTTAACATTGTACTTATTCTGGCCTGAGGGAAACGAAAGTTGTGGTTTCTTTAGTGATCGTATCAAAGGAGCTAACGTTTTCTTTAGATATTTGCCATTTATTATTCGTCTTTAGTTTTGCCGACTTAAGTAATGTAAATCATAACTTAATATTACTTAAGTGTAAGTAGAGATTTTGAATCGGATTTCCGGATCCGGAGCCAGATCAACGAGTTCTTAAAAAATGTTATATTCCACAGTGCACAGACTTATGGATTGATGGATTTTTGTCCTTCATTTATGAATGTTAAAATTATTCGTTTCCAGATGGCGTTGGTAGAGGAACAAGGCGCGGGCGCCGCCGCCGACGACCCCGAAGCCTTGCTCAACGAGTGGCTCGGAGAGCTCACTGTGCTCACTGCGGTAAGCACAATCACATCAACTCCTTTTGTTACATCCGCGTTGGGCTTGAGGGACTAGTCGGGACTCCGTAGTACTAGCAACTTACTCAATGCGTTACGGTCTTCAACGAGTTCATGACCAAGTAGGCTAACTTACGGTAGAAAGAAACTCCAAGCGTTGCCCGTCTAAGTCTATTAAGAATTTACATCTTCACGTCCTAACATCGCATTACCAACAGGTAATATAATATTTCACCGGTACTCTTTGAAAAACGCCACGTTGCCTAACTCAACCCAATCGTGCGCCATAAATAGAGGCATCTGGCCTAAACTCGGAATCGTATTTTAGTCGAAAGATAAGTATACCTTCATTAATTAAATAAATAAAAACGGAGAGGCTGCGTGAGTTTAAAAGGGATGATTGATGCTGGATCACAAGAGCACGTGTGGCTTGCAGCCGGCGCGGGCGCATCGCGGGACAGGTGCACGCGCATATGCGCTTTTACCATGATGTTGCATCGCCTCGACGAGCTTATTGCGGCTTGCGTTAACATCTCGGCTGTGAACGTGCGATAACTTGATTTTCAACAAACCTTTAGCTGTTTTTTTAATAACCTTTTGGTGACATGATTACTGTTTATTTTTGCATCATATTTGATAAAGCTCCCCCATTGAATAGTGTCGCCAATACTTATTAATAATAATTGCAAATCTCTCCGGCACAGATTAAGTTGTGAGTCCAACTCTTCGCTGCAATCAATAGTTCCTAATGCGACAGATGTGCGCCCATACAATGCTTCATTTGGGGTGTCTAACTATGAGTTTTCTAAAGCTCACATCATTATCTTTTATTTAACTCATGCTCAAATTAGGAAATTTAAAACTAAGTAACATTTTCTGATCTCGATAACTATTTTTCATCTTATAGTTACCTATGTTATATTTTACATACCTAGAAGATATGGATTGCCTCTCTTCGCTCTTTAAAACCTGTGTGTTTTACTTGTGTGGACTCTATTAGGCTAATTTGAGCAATATGGTATAATAGGCTGAAGTTATTATTCGCATATTTCTGTATAGGTATAGTAAGTCAGCGATCGATAAGAGTGGACCGTGCACATCTGTCGTGTATCGGCTGAGCACAAGCAGGTGTTTCCAACGCAGCACCTGTTTCCCATTTTTTGTCCATCTTTTTCATACAACTTCTGGTATAGTCCCGTACAATTCACAAAACTCATTACAACTTGTCCGCCTAAAGGTAAACCGAAATTGACATTTTAATTGCGTGGATAATAATTGTACACTAAATTGGTAAGCAGAGTAGTGTGCAACCGAAAACCTCTAACATTCAATTTTAATATTGATGATACATAATATTGTACCATTATATTGTAGCTTCGAATATTATGTAGACCGTATTTTTTTTTAAGTTTCATTTTATTTAGGTAGTTTAATGTGCGGGGTGCGGCCATTACTACATAAGCAGGACAAATAAAATAAAACTAGGTCATTCTGCCGATTCCTTATTTCATTTTCACGTGCTGATATATCATAGTATATTGTAGTCCCTATTCTTATTGAGAAACTGATACAATTACTTATTAAGCAAATAATGATTCATATTTTTTGTTTCATAACTGTAGCATAGGCACTATCTTTTACAATATTTTTGGGGATAGAAAGAAATCTGAAACAAGTACGAGTACCTACCTAATTTTTTCATTAGGTACTTGAAATATTTTATTTTGGGGTGATATCAGAACCTGATAATTTAGTTAGTAATGCGTGAGTGTAGGCAGAGCGGAGTATGGCAGCGCATCGACTCGAGCCAGCGTGCGGCGCGCGAGGGGCGCACACACACCACCGCGCCAGCCTCGGTCACTCATTCTGGAATCAAACAACGTAGCGTAGCGGCCCGCGCACACGTGCGCAAGTCACAAAACACGGTTGCCGCTTGTCTACTTGCCTCCCCCCTGCGCTGTGCCTGCCGCGACCGGCCGACTCAGCGAGCGCTCATGCTTCATTTTGTAATACTACTCACTTCACTTTGCTCTACGCTGCCTAGTTGTGGTTTGTGCCCGCAGACGTCGAACGCGTTTTCAGTTCCTCGTTAGTGCTCTTTGTTCTGTGATTTTACCAAACACGTATCAAAGCTGGCGCGAAAAGTTTGTTTTCGGCGAAGTGAACGGGCGAGGTCACTACTCTGTGAACGATATAATACCTAACTGTGGTGCGGTAAAGTTGTGGTGCAGTTCCGCGCAGGCTCCGTGTTCTGTGCCCCGTTGAAATAACAAACTCGTTTCCATACGTACCAATCAATTTAAGTGCATTATACTTACATCTGACTTAGCTTAATACCTATACAAAACTGCCGAATGCTATTAATTGAACAGCGTTTTATAGTCTGTTCCGTCCCTAAGCCGTATTCATACGGACGCGCTATAGTTCGGGAGCATGTCCCGCGCGACATAGCGCCGGCTTTTGGCACGCTTTGCTAATAGTGTAAAGTGTTGGTTTGTGAGTCATTGTACGTTGCGATGTAGACGTAATGATGGATGTGCAACTAAACGAATCCAGTAAGTGGCAGCGCGGAGGGTTTTTGTCAACTCTCAACAGAAGTTTCCGATTAGCAAGCGGGAAAGCTAGAAGTGTTAACAACTCTCCTACAGAAAATAAAAGCTTTGAACAAAGTTTGGATATGACATCGAAGGCGACGGTACGTGGTGACTAATGAGTCTACTGATAACCAAGTCTTTAATTATTTACTTACATGTTTATTTTATGACATAAACTCGTTTCAAAATAGATTATCACAAAGAGTGTTTATACTAATATGGGACGACTCATTGTTTTGTTTTTACCCAATGAATAGGTCCATAAGAATTTATTGATACCTAGCTAATGGCTCAGCTTTAAATCCAACAATATCGGGACTTGACGACTCTCAAGAGATGACAACTCTGTTATCAGTACAATACTTACACATTAAATAACTATCAAATCTCATATTTTAAAAATATCATTGGTATTATCAGTAATATTACTGTTGACACAATAGGACAGACATCGAAACTTACCAAGTTCATTGTTTGAAGACAATGCATTCCCAACCATGTTTTGGGATGTCAACTTGTATGTTCGTTGATAATAATTAATTCCTGGACATACAAGGGCATGTATAGGGTCCATCATTTGTATTCATTGCGTCCTGTTGTGACATTTAAGGTGTGAGATTAGAGTTACTAAGGCTATAATAGGTGTTGTAGGAATAATTGCGAATTGTTTTACGAATGACTTACGTATGTTGTATACTAATTGAGTTTCTGTTATTTGAATTGCAGGGTTTGAACTCGTCGAATGATGGAAGCTCCGCGTTGAGGCCGCTGGAGATCGTGGCGCCTCGCATCGACACGTACAGGTTTTCGATGGCGAACCTGGAAGAGACGCAGGATGCTGACCTGGACGCCATACTAGGGGAACTCTGTGCCCTAGACTCAGAGTACGATGAAGAGATATCCAGGGTGTCTTCAGGTAACTCAAGTACCTATTATATTTGCATGGAGTATTTTAGTCCATGATATGGGAGTTAAATTAAGATAACTGGCGAAACTTCACTGGCAACGATACACGTCACGCCTTAAGGCGCTGACAAGAGGCAAATGATAAAAGTAGGCTTGTCTTAAACAAAAAAATTACCAAATCTATATAGTTTGTGGTAGCGGAAAAAATATATGTTATTCTTGAACATATTTCTGAGAACTTGGTTGTTACCAAATCACGTTTAGAAAAAAAAATCTTGATACAAATTAACGGTAAACTAACCCTTTACTTTGAGTTTCAATCCAAAGCATAGATCTGTATTAAATATCAACGTACGGTTGGTATTTAATTAATAACAAAAACGTCTTATTTGTATGCAGAGCCGCGGCTTAGCTGTTGTCAACGTCTTAATAGGCGTGACGTGTATATGGGGCGATATTAACGATATTGACGGGGTGATATTAACATATCACCCCGAAATCTTCTAATATTCACTATGATAAAATTATTATAATCATAATATCCTGTTCGTCTTACAGCTTTGTCATCGGTATCAAAGTCCAGGGTTGATAGCACTGCCGAAGGCTCACAGAGGCAAGATAAAGAGTGCGCAGACGGCGCATCCAGCATCGCTCGCACCGACTCCCCCGACAATGACTCGGCCTTTAGCGATACTGTAAGTTACCAACTACCTCTAATAGTTAAAATTGTTGGTCTTTATTAAGTGCGATTGTAGAGGAATCTTAATCACCAACAACGTATTTTGGATTTCATCTCTCCAGCTACCAACAGTAAAAAAAAAATAAAAAGGAAGGGAAATAGGTAGGTAGGTACTTGTTTTAATTTATCGTATAAGAACAGTACTGATTCTTCTTTTCTGGTATACTGGCACAAGCTATACGAGACGGATTTAATTCGTGACTGTACTAATAATGAAATTGAGCAGTGGGTCCAGTCGACGTATTCAAAATGTGATTGGGTTGAGTGATCCCGCGGGCCCATTTCGAGTGGGTCCAGTTGACCAAAGACTCATACGCTGTAAAAGGTTAGCCAGTCAGCAGGTCAGTTGCGCGGCTGACTGCTCATGACGACCGCTTAGCATCGCCACTCGTAGATACTCTTGCATCCTCTCAATTTATTAGGTACCATTCAAACTGTTTTATGTTCTATTAGGTTTCCATGCTGTCCAGTGAATCTTCAGCGTCCAGTAGCACTAGCACGAAATGTAAATCGTTAAAACTGAATCTCCATCAAACTCAGAAGGTAAATACTATTCATTCTTTGTTTTCAAAACCTTGTTTATCAATTTATACGTATTGGCAATTTTAGATGGTGCAATATAGGGAGCTATAGTACCTTAACTGTTGTAGCTACAGAGAAGGGTTCTTTCTGCCTTACTGACCCACCTAAAATTACCAGCCTTTATAATTTTTCGTTGTGACATTTTTAGGATGCAAGTTTCCAACTAAAAGCTGATAAAATAAAGTTAGCGTTGGAAAGAATGCGCGAAGCTAACATCAAGAAACTCTTTATCAAAGCCTTCTCAATGGATGGATCTTCCAAAAGTCTGCTGGTCGACGAAAAGATGACTTGTGGATACGTTGCCCGACTACTGGCAGACAAGAACCACGTCACTATGGAACCAAAGTGGGCCATTGTTGAACACCTGCCAGACCTCCATATGGGTAAGGAGATCGCAATCTTGGAACTTTTTCATGCTTATAAAGGTTAAACTGTTACCTAATTCAGATTTCTCCTTCATTTTAGAACGAGTTTACGAAGACCATGAGATGCTAGTAGACAATTTAATGTTATGGACGAGAGAATCAAAAAACAAAATCCTATTCGCCGAGCGACCTGATAAAATATCTCTGTTCCAAACACCAGAAAAGTTCCTGTTGACAGAAGACGACAGAGGTAAATTCACGATGCGACTGCAACCTGATGTAAGCATACTTATTAAGATTAGAAATGAACTATTGCTAATATTTAATTGCAAATGTTAAGGTTGGTCCAGCGAACATGACGAGCATTCGAGACAAGTAATCATAGAAGAGTTTTTCGGACAGAGTGGAGGAACAACGAGCACGATACCATCTGTGTCAGGCCATCCAGTGCCTCCGATGGAGGGACCACTCTATCTAAAAAATGATGCCAAAAAAGGATGGAAGAAAATATACTGCGTTTTGCGACCGTCTGGTTAGTAACTAATACTACAAGCTGCGCTGTGTGGCCACACCTCTTACGTCTTTTTCTAAGCAAAGCGAATAAGCCAAAGCGAATCACATGTCTTTTAGTAATAAATAACATTCATCTTTAATCAAATTTCAATTTGTTATTATCAAGGACTGTACTACTCGCCAAAGGATAAGGTGAAAACGCTGAAAGAGTTGGTGTGTCTAGCGACGTTTGACACTAACGAAGTATACATAGGGTTGAACTGGAAAAAGAAGTACAAGTCGCCAACCGACTACTGCTTCGCTATCAAACACCCGAGGCTGCAGCAACCAAAGAGTGTTAAGTTTATTAAGTTCCTGTGCGCTGATGATCAGCGAACTCTAGAGAGATGGGTGACCGCGATGCGCATAGCAAAGGTACGGGCAAGAATACAATTTTTTAATAATGTAAGTGAATTATCTGTACCTACTTCAACCTTTACACTGCCTGCAGTCTCACAAAATCTGAAAATCCACTACTCACCAAATAAATTCAAAAATAATGTATGCATATCAAAATTTGCATAATTATTATTATCTGCCAAGTAATTTAACGAGAACTTAGTCAAAACGGTAACTACAATAATTATTGTTATTATTGCCAATGTGACGGAAAGGGTTTACGTGGTGGGATCAGATAAATAACACCACGTAAATTGTCAACATAAAAATATAATATCACATAAACAAGTGAAGGGGGTAGGTAGATAACACCGTTTACGGTGTAATCCCAGAGGCTAGACAAGCATTTGGGATTACTTATGACTCTGGCCAAACAAGGCTGACAAGCTCAATAGCGACATAATACAAGAAGGCATAATTATAATTTATAAAAATTAAGTTAGATTAAAATTTATTATTAGTCTTACAGCCTAGATTGTAATGAATAATTAACAACCTGGTTCTTTAAAAAAAAAAACCGGCCAAGTGCGTGTCGGACCACGCACAATGAAGGGTTTCGTAGTTGGGATGACTTTATCCCAAAAAAAACTTAATATTGAAATTTAAAAACATGTTCTCCCATAAATCAATACGCCACGGTCAATTATACAACTGCAAATGTGATCGCAAAAAAGTGGTAAACCTACAAATTAACGATTTTTAGACTTTTCCTTTACTTGTGCTATGAGACCTTGCTTCTTACCAAATTTCATGATTCTAGGTAAACGGGAAGTACCCTATAGGTTTTGATTTATTTGCAAGTACCAAAATATGTCGCATATATCCCAGTTTTTTTTATTGCGTTGACTTAGACGCTTGATTTTTTTAGAGCTCCAAGGGATCGCAGACCTACGTATTTGATATTAATTTAAATTGCATACCTTCACGCTTTCCTGAGAAAAAGGGTCTTGACAGACTGACAGACAGACACACGGACAACGAAGTAATCCTATAAGGGTACCGTTTTTCCTTTTGAGATACGGAACCCTAAAAAGAATAAAAACAAAAATGTAAGGACATCTTTTTTTGAGCTTCACATAACACAGAAATCAGCCTATAATGTTACCACTGCTGGGACACAGGCGTCCTCTCCGTGGGTTTGTTTTTTCGATTGCTGCACCATGCCAGACTGTGACAATTGATAGATAGGTATTGATCGCGTCATGATCGATTGATGGCATCCATGGGCGTACCCACGGTGGGGCAAGGTGGGGCATCTGCCCCACCCTGACCCTGACTCGAAGCTAAAAATACAGGTTTATCTATTAATTATTAATTTGTTAAAATTCAAAATTGCAGTATCGATATTATATCGAGCATCGGACATTTAAAATCTTTGTTGTTTGATTTTAGGGTTCCGTACCTCAATAGGAAAAAACCACGGAACCCTTATAGGATCATTCATGTGTATGGCTATCTGTCGCTGATTTGGTCTGAAATGAAATTTGGTACACCCAAACACGGACGTGTAACGTAGGTCAGTTTTGGGGTGAAAATTAGAAAATTAGAAAATTATAAAATAGTTTTGCTAACTACCTATACCGTGTGACATATCAAACGACAGGGCTTGTTGTGAAGGTTTAGAATATATATTTTTTTTAATATTTTTTAAATTTAATAGTTTTAAAGTTATTTAAGAAAATAGATAAAAATTGACCCTTATCTCCGAAACTACAGCTACCTACTAAAACATAGATTTTTTTTATTTACTTATAGATTACAATAAGAAGTCGATGGTGTTAAAATAACATAGTAAATCTCTCTTACATTTCCAGTTGGAATGTTTGGGAGAACATATATTTCAACTACAATGTTAAGTTTGTTCTTGGGATAAAAAAAAACATTGTAGATAACTTGTTCATTGTACGGAACCCTCACCATGCGAGTTCAACTCGCACATGTCCGGTTTTTCAATTTTGAGTTTGACATTTGCACCTGTCAAACTACGAACTAGCAGGATATGAAATATGGTCTGTAAAATAGAAGCATTTTTAAATTTCAACTATTTACCGAGTCTATTTACTTCTGCCCCCTAAAAAAATACTGGGTACGCCCATGATAGCATCAATCGACCGCAATATTTTAACTTTTTTTTCATTTTAAACTAGCTGCGCCCCGCAGTTTCACTCGCACAGAAATCGATCCCGTGGGAATATCGGGATAAAAGTATCGTATGTCGTAACCCAGGTCATGGCCTACCATGTGCCAAATTTCGTCGAAATCCGTTCAGACAAACAAACTCACTTTCGCATAATAATAATAATAACTTCACTTTCATTAGTTAGGATACTTATATTTTTATTTAATCGTTTGTTTACAGCATGGAAGGCAGTTGCTAGAGAACTATCGTTCGTTAGTGGAAGAGCTCACCCAAGAGGATTTAGACCACCTCGCCCATGCCCGATCATGTTCAGTAAGTATCAAATATTTATCATCAAATAGTCATCATCTGCCTAGCCTTTTCCCAACTATGTTGGGGTCGGCTTCCAGTCTAACCGGATGCAGCTGAATACCAGTATTTTACATGGAGCGACTGCCTATCTGACCTCCACAACCCAGTTACTGGGTAACACGATATCCCTTGGTCAGACTGGTTGTCATACTTTTGGGCTTCTTACGACCCGTAACAACCGTCAAAGATCTACAAATGACAGCCGGGACCAACGGCTTAACGTGCTTTCCGAGGCACGGAAGAATCTTAGTATGAACAGATGGTCACCCATCCACGGACCAACCGCAGCAAGCGTAGCTTAACCTGATCGATCGACCCATGCGGCTGTTATTATTCAGCCACAAGCTCTCAAAAAATATTAGTATGAGATGCTACAGTGGGGTTTAATAACATTGTTATTTAATAATATGTTGAAAAGTGACTTATCATGTGCAAGATTAAAAATATTTATTAGCTTTTGCAGACAGAATATTAATTCAGATTTGTTACAGTTGTAATAGGTTTTTATTTTTATTATTTTAGTAATATATTATAAAGATTTTTTTTAAATGTGTGGATGAGAGAACGTTGTAGCACACCTCCGCAGCTCCGCCGCGAAATCATAGCAGCAACATGACGCGAACCAGTACAATTGAACTACTGCGGTTTCGCTGCTATGGTTTCGCGGCGGAGGTGTGCTATCAGCGTTAATAGACTAGATTTGTAGACTATTTTCTGTTTTGTTAAGTACCTGGTACTTTTTGACGGGGCTACACTGTCTTCCTACCTATTAAAACTGTAAATTGAAAACAATGTAAAAGCCCATTATTTTTAAAGAGTAACCGTGGAGTTTCTTACCGGCTCTTCTCCATTGGAAACGACAAATTGGAACCGTGCACCTATCTTCTGACATTTCATAAGTGCCCATGTAGGTTTATGTGAAATAAAATATTTGATTTGATTTAAATGCATTATATTTCTTATCCCTTCAGGGATACAGGTGATGTTATGTTTATGTTATATTTCTTTTCCAGATCACTTCGATACCAACTAAGACGAATGGCTTGCCGGCACTGGGTATCAATAGCCCAGCACAGTCCACATCAAGCAATGCTAGCGTGGTCAACTCAGACATCAGTAGCGGCAGGTTGGTATTCTACCCATGTCACTAAATACACAGTAACAGACCGTAAATAACGGCACATCAAAAAAATCAAAAATCATTTATTAAAATTAAACTGAGAATCTGCGTTCTATACCCGCGCAGATTTATAATGGTAATATTGATACGTGAACACTCGCAAAGTTTTATAAAATGTATCGTTTCAAAAGTCTAAAAAAAATAAAAATTATGATACGTTTTATTTTATTATTTATTTATCTTCTTATTTATTTATCCTCTCACTGGAACGCCATACAGCAATTACACCAACGGAGCAAAAATTAAATTAATTTTTGTCATCACTTCCTTCCTTCTAAAACCATTACGAATAATACTCAATTGTGACATTTTGTTTTTTCTTGATAATTCATTTACCTCAAAAAATTTCTAAGCGATTGTTCTTTGTAAACGTCCCATTTTGTCTCAATGTAATTTCAGATTATTCTCAAAATGCTTGCGTTTATGTTAAGATTTCTCCAGGAATAAATTGCGAGTGCCATATTTTGTATTCATTGTATATTGTTGTTACTGTCGCTATTGCTTCGTTAATAAACCAACAAGTTTATGTTATTTTTTTCTTATTTATTAATCATCAACGGTTTGTTTGTAAACAAAAATTATTGTAACTATTAACGTGTGCAGACACTCCCGTGCATCGTCGTCCAGTTCGAGCGGATGTCTGTCCGACGGCGGCACCGCTTCCGAAAGTGCTTTCGACTGCGAATTTCCCATGGGTAATTAAACATTATTACTAACACCACATCTCAGTATAAGAACGCTCAATTAATTATTGTTTGAGTTATGGTTATTGATTGACTTCATAATATATTTTTTTCAGTCAATAAGTAATAGTTTTTAAGCCGAAAAAAACTTTTGTAAAAATGTTATTTCATACAAATATATTGAACACTCCAGGTACAATAAAACGCAAGCCTTCGATGAAGCCCAACATTCCGTTAACATGGATGACTCGTCAGCTCAAAGAGATGGTGGAGAAGGGCGGTGACTGCGGTGTGGAGGACGAGGGGGGCGGTGACTCGGGCACGCTAACAAGGCGTCCTCGCCCCGCGCGCACCGATGACTCCACGCTCAAACGACACCACACTATCGGTAAGTCTCATACAAAGCCAACGGAACACGATATAGTCAATATCTTACCATTTACCAAAGAAATATAATATATTCTTATTCAACAGATACCGCAGAAACAAGTGTATTTAGCAGCACACCAAACAATCGCCTGAGCAGCACTGGCAGCCCGGTCCGCCACGACCCGCCCTCGCCGACCTACGGACACTACGAGAGCATTCCCCGTGACAGCATGTACCGGAACAGCTCCGACAGCGGCTCCGCCTTATACGGGTACACCGCCATCTACGACAAAGTACAGAGACCACCAGCAGTGATCACCGTGGAGGACTTGCCTCCGCCTCCACCTCCAACCGAAGATGTACCCGACGGAATGTTCAGCTCCACCCTGAGTCTCGACTCGCTGCCCCCGCCGCCGCCTCCGCTCGAGTCCATCGAGGACCTGACTGGCTCACAACTCAGCCTGCCTCCGCCTCCTCCAGAACATACAATGGAAGCGCACACGGCTGCGGGACGTGTCCACGACATAGTGAACCAACTCACGGCGCAACAGGTGGAGCAGGCAGCTCGCGCCGGCCAGTCGCGAGCCACTGCGCGCAGTTCCGAACAGAGCCGCACGTTCCCGCGACAGCCCTCACTCGACAGCGTTCACTCAGAAGCGTCCAGAACATCGTCCTTACATTCGGATAAAAGTATCTATGGTCAGCAAAACGTAGCATACGGCGCTTGTCTCGCCGAACTTCAGACAAAGAAAATAACCAACGGCAGTCCCTCCATTCAAAGAAAAGTAACTGCTGAACCTTCTAAAGAACGCACAGGTTCAATGAAAAAAGTAAATTTTGCTGATGACCTACCGACTTGCTCCGATAGTAAAAAGACTAAGAAAATATCATTCAATTTAAAGGAACAACCACCGTTATCACCTCGCAAGCCACCGCCACCGAAACGTAATGAAAGCACGAAGTTATCCTCGCCAAAGAAATTAGCAGATTCAAACAGTAATCCCCCGAAAGAGTTCCTTCGAGATTTGCAAAGGGTTATGAGAAAAAAATGGCAGGTAGCACAAAAATGTAAATTAGAACCTGCAACTACACCACACGAAGTTCTAGGTTTTAGAGAATACCCTTTATCGGAGGACTATAAAGAGACGAGCGTGTCAATGTGGGTTCAGGAGCACTATGGTGGGGGAGTCGAGGATCCTTTCTATGAAAACGTATTCAGTCGGGGGGAGCCCCCACCACGTCGGGAGGAACCGAAGCCCATCAAGAAGCGGCCACCGCCCGCGCCACCGCGCCGCAGCGAGTCCACGCACCTGTCCACGCACCCGGCGGCGCCTGCTCAGCCCGCCGTCTGAGCCGCGGCGCCGCGCGCGCGTCCACAGGGCTTTGATCGTACAGGCGTTTCTCATGCTTCTCTAAAAAATAGAAACATTAAAAACGCCATTTACCTACCGGAATTAGATATTTATTGGTAGATGATTATTATATTTGTACACATTAGGCATTGAATCACTGTAACGAGATCGGTGTCTCATAAATCGCTAAACAGATAACGTAGCGAATAGAATCTAAATGTTATGTAACTTTAAGCCTTTCTAATAATAAAACTAAGCTCTCTGAAGTTAGGCAAACGTGACCTATATAACTTAAAACTTAGTTACAAAATTAAATATTCAAATATAAAAAGTAAGTAAATATAATAAGTCAAATGAAAAAAAATTACTTACATGCGAAATTTTTGTATTAGAGCGTGTTTTTTTTGTAAAAATGACCAATCTCGATAAATTGTTATCATTTTGAACGCAGTTTAAAAATATATAGTAATCAGAATGGGGTGCTATTTTGAAAGGTATACTAAGGTATGTAGGTTGGCTTTTTGCAAGTTCACTTGCAATGGAGAAACAAAAGAAATTTAATTTTCATAAAATTCATAACTTAGGCAAATATTTTTAAAATAAATATTTAATTAGAAGTTAGAAAAAATAAAGTGATACAAACTTTATACATACTGAGCACGTGCTGTACCTCGATAGGTAATTGTTGCAGTGAACTTGCAAAATATATTTATTGCGTGAGTTGGTGTTTTGTCAATTTCATATTATGTTCCTAGTTAATTATTGTATATGTTTTATGATACACTCGGGCAGTCTATATCTAAGAATAAGTAGAATTTTTAACTGCAACAGAATATCTTTGATGTGATGCGATATTACGGTATTTCAGCGACATAGAAAATAATAATTTAACTTGCTATTCCATACCCGAAGAGCTTCAGTAAATAAATCGATTTATGGTTCAATGTGTTTATGGGTATGCGAAATTAACGCTTCGAATGGCCATATGCCACTCAACATAATATTGTAAGTGAGTTAGTAGTGATTCTGTAGTCGTAATATTCCTCGTGTGTGCCATAAGTTCTGATTTCATTACTTCAATGATTTGTAAATGGGATTCGAAATATTTCCGAGTAGTCATCGTTCTAAACTATACTCCATTTGAAATAAGATTATACATTTAAATAAACCTTTTTTACAATCCGTTCAACCGATTTTAATGTCTATTACGTTGGTGGCATGACAAATGGCAGCTGTAATAAACAGTTGGTATTGTAACCACGTTTTTGCTTTAAATCCATACTTATACCTACGAAACAGAAGTCAAAAACGATTAAACGGACTATAAAAAGGTTAATTTCAATTTCTAATTTTATTTCAAATGTATTATAGCTTCTACAGTCACGTGCAGAAGACGTGCACATAATTATATACTGCAGTCTCTGGAAGCATCGAATGTAATGAAAACCAATTATGCAATTACCAAATGGTAATTGCAATACTAAGTAATCAATCAATTTTCAATTGCAAAACTAGGAGAAAATAGTGTTTAACTATTAGCTAATAGTATACCTTTTGCACGTGAATGTAGTTTTACGGCGCGGCGGCGCGGGCGCAGCAGTTAACATCGTTTGGTTGAACCTCTTGTTCAGGTGTGGGGCTTCAATCAATGGGGCATGTTACATTGTCAATAATATCACGATACCGTGGTAATATTGATGGTGTAATAGCCGGCTTCATGATAATATCACAGAATTTTAGGAAGTCTTGAAATATCGCGGTATTTAGGATCATGATAATATTAACAAATGTAACATGCCCAATAGGTATGTGCAGGTGCGTCCATTTGCAAGCATTACCATGAGCAGTATGAGCACTGTCTTGGGTGTTATGTAATTAAAAGGTGTAGGGAGGGGCAAAATGAAAAATATACAGAACTCCAATGTGTCTGATCTCAGTGTACCATCAGTAAGCGTTATTATTATGTTTGGGCTGTGATTATGTCGTGTCTGATTTATTTTCTGAATACAGTTTAAGTATACGACGACGGTGGTCAAATAATTAAGATTTATTATTGCCGTTATGTGGTAAATAACTACCTACCGACCTAATTACGGCAATTAATTAATTTATGTAATTGAAAATATTGTTTAAGACGGCGAAATGTCATGATTAAAGTATTTTAATTATATTTCCGCCGTTGTATTATAAACAGCTGATAAATATTGCAGCACTGGAGCTCGGTCCTTGTGTAGCTAATTAGCTAATTAATTAAGCTTTGAATACCTGACTAGATTTAATTATTTAACGATAAATTACGTAAGAATGTTTTTTATTTTAGTTGGTTAATACTGTTGAGTGGAGACAGTGTAATATGATTATTTGATTAGCGCTAAGAGGCCTTAATAATGTGTATTAGTGTATTGATACACCTAGATATAATCTCTACTGTTGTTAAACGCGTTTGCATTAAGGTAAAAAAATAATTAAGAATCTAGTTGTAAATGCAAAACGTGTCGACTTCGTATAAAGCGCCAGTCATTAATCATAAACAAATCATCCTAAAGATTCAGCAAAAAAACCATTAGTTTACTAAACATAGGTATAACGCATATTAGTCTGTCTTCGCTCGCAGTAAACTTAGTTATCATTGATATAAACTGCCTTATTTATAGATGCTGTTTCATTACTAAAATCTTGCATTCCTTTGTTAAGCTCGAAATTTTGTTGTTTACGACAAAAATATATAGATACATAAATAATCAACAGCACTGAAGAGGAAAAGATGACACCGTAAACTAAACAAAATTAGCTTTATATGTACACACGGCTACATATCAAGCTATACATTTCCAGTATAAGCTGACCTGGGGGCCGATCGCGCTATTTCTCAACGTAATTACCGTTCGAACGGAACGTTTTTGGTTTTGGTTTAGTTTTGGTTTAGCTGATGTAAGAAACGGTATCGCGCTTTTTTTTGTGAGAGTATTGTTCGATCGATCATTCCTCCAACGTAACTTCCAAAGTAAAGCTAAATCGTTTCCGTTGAAATGATTAGCGCGATACGAAATGTGTCTAACGTAACGTTTTGGTTGTGGTTTGGTTTTGGTATTAACGTTCAAAATTAGCGCGATCGGCCCCCTGTTATTGTAGCTAGTGTATCAGCTTATATTGGAACTGTATAGCTTGATATGTAGCCGTGTGTACAAGAGTTTCACTTGTTTTAATAAGCTTAATCACTTTTAAATGGATACGTTTTTGGGCCATTTTTACTGTGTACGATATAAAGAAGAGACCACGACTGTTTATACTGGATTTTAATTAATACTTACGACAACAATGGAAGTCCATCCAATCTCAAATTCGGATTACAAAGACTGAAATATGAAACAAAAATCCGATATTGACAATAAACTTACGTCCAAAAATATCCGGAGTCCTATAGAAAATCGAAGGAAAATACTGCGAACTGCCTTAATAAATTGTGCTTTAGTATCTATCAATAGCACTGATAATATTGTAATCGAATATTATAACTTGTCTCTAAACCGGTTTTAAGAATGGCATTCTCAATTCTCATAACAATTGATGCAAAACGCACCTCCCGAAATACTCAAATAATCAGTGTTTTAGTAACGCCAGTAGCACACCTCCGCCGCCAAACCATCACAGCAAAACCACATTAGTTAAATTCACGCCAGTAGCACACGTCCGCCGCGAAACCATCACAGCGAAACCGCAGTAGTTCAATTGACTCGCGTCATGTTTCGCTACTCGAATCATATGTGACTAGCGGAACATGACGCGAACCAGTTGAAATGAACTACCGCGGTTCCGCTGCTATGGTTTCGTGGCGGAGATGTGCTACCGGCGTCAACTGGCTCGCGTCATGTTTCGCTACTCGAATCGGATGCGACTAGCGGAACATGACGCGAACCAGTTGAATTGAACTACCGCGTTTTCGCTGCTATGGTTTCGTGGCGGAGATGTGCTACCGGCGTAAATGAACGGCTGCTTATTAATTTCAAGCAATCATGATATGTGACACGTCCAATGTTCTCTGTTATATCGGGTCGATATTTTAGCGTAAATATGAAAATTAAACTTCGTATTTACGAGTATTATTAGTGGAAGACTGCTGGTTAGTATAAAATGGTTAATATATATACGAATTTTCTCAAAATATCGATCAGATAATAAAACCTAAACAAAGTCTTATATGTTTTTCATAATTTTATTAGCAAATATTTATTGTGTTGATCAAAGAAGAAAATATTAAATACTTAGTCGTGTTTTTTGATATCGATGTTTTTTTAAATGAAGGTAGTTTTCATAATGATCGTGCTTTAGTAAATTCAACTACATGATATTATGTTTGTCTGTAAGTAGGTAGTTATCTCTGTTGTATTGTAATACAATGTATTGTGAATTTATTTGTATACCTTTGTACCAAGCATAGGTACCAACGCTAAGAGAACACGATGTATATGACAATGTACAATATGGTGGATTTAACTAAAGTAGCTGTTAGCTAAAAGTAGCAAGTATATAAGTAAATTCTTACTACTCTGATGTGCCGTAAGTCTCAAACGGGACTTTAAAATAAGCACTAACTGTTCTATAATGTTGTATATAATATCTAATATGCTAGTTTTAAATTAAACACTGTTTACAGCTAACTAATAGATAGATACGGGTTGTATTCTCATAATTTCGACGCATACCTAATGATGTATTTGAAAATGGTTTAATAATCACTTTTGTATAACGCATTTATTAGTATTCTTAATTAAATATGTTTAAATTGTACAGAACAAATTAATTATAACATTAATTCTTTGTATATTTTTTCAAATATAATGAAATTCCAAGAACCATGTATTTATTAAGGTTTTTCCCTTTTGGTTGTTTTGGCGTAAAATCGTCTTTTCGCTCTGTATACCTGGTAAGTTTAATTGACCGAGCGATCGAAGCAAGCGAAGGGTCTCTGCTTCAAGCCTGGCAAATTATAGTAGGTATAGCGTGATGATATTGATTTCAAAGCTTAAATCTGTATCTATCTGCACTATTGTAACATTTATTCGTCTAATTAAATCTTCCGGTAAACTGTTGACGAATACGGACATAATGCAATATTGCTGACCCGCCACGCCAATAGCGTGATAATAAATAGCCTATTCGATGATCAGACCTTTAAGGTACTTGTAACTTTTTACGCACAATATTGAGAGATTTACCACGTTATTTTAACACCATAGACTTCGTATAAGTTTTTCTGTAATCTATGAGTAAAGATCTATTTTCTGTATTTTTTTTCAAAATTTTAGACTAAGTTGTTTCAGAGATAAGGGTGGAATGTTCAATTTTCTTAAATGACCTACTTTAAAACTATTTATTTTAAAATTATTAAAAAAAAAACTATATCGTAGACCCTCACAATAAGCCCTTTCCTTTGATATGTCACACGGTACAGTGTGCAAAACTTTTTTAATTTTCTAATTTGCCCCCAAGTGACCCTCTTATTCAAAATTGATTTTTTCACGTCTGTATTTGGGTCATAAAACTACATATGTGCACCAAATTTCAACCAAATCGGTCTAGCAGGTGCAAATCGGCTGTGACAGACGGACAGCCACACAGACAGACACACGAGTGATCCTTTAAGGGTTCCGTTTTTCCTTTTGAGGTACGGAACCCAAAAAATAGGATTTCGCCTCTATATCAGCCGTAAATCTACGCTCAGAATCGTAAAAAAACTTCATCATCATACATAAGGAACGCAATAAGCCTACAAAGTCTAGTACTGATAATATGTACTGAGATACTTATAAAAAATGTTATCAAACGGCTCGGTGGGCAGCGCCGTATCGTCGTGCATTATACATTATATGTATTAGGTAAAAATATGCACTTCTTACAAGCCAAGTGAGTGGAGCGCACTGCTCTGCTCTGACTTATCAGAGCAGAACAAAGAAACTTCCTAAGTTTCTTTTAAAATCCAGACATAATGTTGGTCAGATCATGTGAGGACCTTGTAGATTAGAGATATCTAAAATGGTATTTTTAAGGAAATAACCTCACAGATTTGAGTGGACCTGGCCAGTCAGTGCACGCATTTGTCAGTAATCGCGCGCCGTGGTTAGGGAGGTCCTCTCGCTAGGTGAGTTATAGCTGTGACCGAACGTTTCACGAAACATATGGCGCGGACTCAAACAGCGCAATATTTTTGTTAAAAGTCAATAATCTATTAGCATTTAATAACTAAAATAAAGGCAAACGGTAGTAAATACCGATCAATTTCTTCTCAACGTTAAGCCGTAAGATCTGCCTATTACAAGGCTTGGGTATTTGTTACTGGTTACATTAGTCTGTAGGTACTTGGATCTCAGAGGATATCGAGGCTTGCGCACTGCATCCGATCCGAATCCAACCCAAGTCCTAGGAATGACGGACCGAACAAAAGGCCAAAAATAATTATTTTAGAGAGATGGAATACGGAGTAAGTGCGCATACCAGCATCCATAAAAAAACCCTCCTCAACACCAACCAACCATTTAGCTGGCAGGGACCAAACAGATCCTTGAATCGAAAAATGGTTTTCACAACCCTGCAATATTTTAATAGGGCTATCCAACGATACCCCACGCAATGGGATAGACGAGAAAAAAAAAACATCCCCAGTTTACGTATAAGGGATAATACTTAATACTAGATAATCTTTTACAATTCAATTTTTTTTTTCAAGATTTTATTTTACCACTTTGTCGGCGTGAGTAGGTATACCCATGCCAAATTACAGCTTCCTAGTACTAAGAGTCTCCGAGCTAAGCTGGTCATAGACAGAAAGTCAGACAGACGGATATAGTAAAAATATAAGAATTCCTTGTTGACTACGGAACTCTAAAAATTAATAGTAAAATGTGTCGCTGTTTTTCTGCATGCAGTAGTATTCGTAGATAAAACTTTTTCCGCGAGGTGATGTTAGGTTCAAGCGTGGGATTTTTTTCAAATATCTATGCGTATCTATGACACAATAATGCCGTGACATTGTTTACGTAAAGTCAAGTTGTTGACTGTTTATTTTGTAATTATTTATTTATTTTTAAATATTTTGTTTTGATAATGTCTATTAAATAAAGCAATTAGGATTATTTTAATTTTATATAAAGCAATACAGCTGCGGTGACTTGAGTTAAAACAATTTTAGAAATGGAGAAGCCAAGTGCAACGAATAGAAAAAACTTGAAAAATACTAATACCGTAAATAAAAAGGAAATAACTGAACAAAAACATCCAGATACTACAAAAGATGAGGGTAAGACGACTGTTGTAGTACCTAGACTTTGCGGACTAGAAGTAGAAGTGAGGTGACAATTAGGTATAACTAAGTTACCTAAGTATTTATAATGACGGGACAGCAAGCTTTGCTAAACAGCATGCGGATGGTAGCATCCGTTTCCAACACGCTTTTCTTTTTTTTTAGGTTGGAAATTTTCGTTCTGGGCGGAGCAGGAGGGCGTGTCAGACTTTTACTGACTAAAACCCACCCGTGTTCCTTCCGTTGCCTGTGTGCCAGGGCCACGATATCCCTTTCGGACAAACTCGCAACCCTGGCAGGCATTGGCCCTATCGGACCCCATTAGTTGGTGCTGACATCTCTTTGAGGCGCGCGTGGAACACAACGCGCCGTCGACCCGGGCCTGGTTCTTATCGGACGGCGAGCTACCCATCGCTCACCGTCCGCAGGCCGGCGCCTACGGTGGCCGGAAATCGGCTTGCGACTCCCGACGCCCGGGACGTGTCCTGCGGCGACTAAGGGCGAGGGAGCGAACCTTGCCTCACCCTCACGCGTTCCGCCTCCTCCTTCGCTAGCATTACTGCTTCGCAGAAGGAGGTGGTTTCCAACACGCTAGAAAAGTGACATTTTTATTTTTCTTATTCATCATACACCAGCGCACCCGTTCACACACACCAGCGCACCCGTTCACACACACCAGCGCACCCGTGCACACACAATTTCACACTCTACCCACTGACACACCATAAACCACAACACAATCCCAACGTAAACTGCTGTTTTATTTTTATTTTGTGTTCAGAATCTCACGATTTTTTATTTTATTCTATCTCTTATCTCTTGCTATAATAATCGAACATCGTAAAACTGTAAATTGGCCATCCTGAGCCACAAGGGCCGACACTAATTTGCAGAGGCCCGTTCGAAGTTTTTAAAGAATCAAGGCACGTGTCTATTATTCCCTTTATTTCATTTATATATCATTTACATTTTGATATACTTATTTTTATTAAAACACTAAGTTTTGCCCGCGACTTCGTTCGCGTGGATGTCGTAAGACACCACAATATACTAAAATAAAAGCCACGGTTTTATTAAAAAAAACTGCCTCGTTGGTTTAGTGGTTACAAGCGCTACTGTTGAGCATGAGGTCCGATTCCCGGGCCTGGCGAAATTTTGTTGGGTTTTCCATCTGAAATTTCTCAGTAACAGTCTGAAGTCTGGATTTGTTCCCGGTTAATGGTAATAGGCTCGCCCCCTGTTACATGGGACCTAAACATAACTGCCAAATTGTGGGTGTACTATGCACGTACACCTCTGCCTTAACCTTCGGGGAATACAGGAGTGAGCTATGTTATTTTGTTAAATGACCCAACCGTTGAAGGCCCGGTTTTTGCCTGATAAAAGACTATTTAATACTTTATACAGACGGCCAATGAAGCGTTCCCTTATCGATTGTTTCATGTCAGTAGCGTTTATGCCTAACGCTTGCGACATACCCAAATACTTATAAGGGGGTCCCTATGTTGTTTCGAACGCCGCTGTTGCGACACACGCTGTTGCGAATTATTTTTCCACTGCCTCACAGGTTCGAAAGCTCACGGACTCGAATGAAGTAGTGGCGAAAGACGCTGTTTCGAAAAACATTTTCACTGCCTCATACGCTCGAATGCTTGTGATTTCGATTTATTTAGTCATAAAGTGTACAGAAAAGTATTTAATAATTTGGGTTAGGTTAGGTTAGAACAGTGACCATTAACGCGCGAAGGCGAGCGAGCGAAGCGAGCGTGCCGCGGCAGCGGCCGCCGAGCGCCAGGTCCCCTCTATTGTTGGTAAATTCAGTTACCAAAACAAAAATTCTTCATCAATATCCAATTTAACTAAATTACTATCACAAGCATTCGAGCGTATGAGGCAGTGAAAATGTTTTTCGAAACAGCGTCTTTCGCGACTACTTCATTCGAGTCCATGAGCTTTCGAACCTGTGAGGCAGTGGAAAAATAATTCGCAACAGCGTGTGTCGCAACAGCGGCGTTCGAAACAACATAGGGGACCCACTTATAAGTTTCGATAGAGGAGAGGGATCTTAGGTGTATGGAATCCGAGAGTTAGGTTCACACGGATTCCTCAATCCCCCTCGCTTTACATTCATAACCGAACATTTCTCCACACCAAATTCCGTTCTGATGGCGCTGCTAAAGGTTAAGCATATCTTCAGTAGCTCCATCAGTTGCAAATTGTTGGGGGGCAAAAGTTTCAAAAAAAGAGGTGAGATATGTCCTGACCACCTCTCCTTGATCGGTAGAGTAGACTCAAACTATCGACCTGAAAGATACCTCGCTCGATCCTTATCTGCTCGCTATTTCTTTGGATATGTCAACATCCTGGATAGCAAAGGACTGCCCTCCACTGCCCCATACACGACATCAGGAGTGTCGCAGAGTTGCATCTACTTAAGTGGCACCGAGTCATGGGCCTTCTTATAATCTTTCCAACATGTCGACAAATCCCTTCGGGAACGACCAACCTGGAGTTACTGGTTGGCATATTTATATCTTCAAGTACCTTGTATAATATGTTATAAATTATGGGTACTTAACAACTTATAATCTAACATTACATAATTATTAATCATTATGACATCTCTCTAAGTTAGATTTGTTCCATTGAATTACTTTTTCATGACATCATTACATTGGGGTACAAATCTAACTTAGACAGATGTAAGTATTAATGATTCTTATGACTATAATTTTGTAAATACATATCTGTTATAGTCGCGAATCATATTTTTGTCAAGATACTACCTGACACTGACCTGCAAATTACAAAAAACCTTAGAAAATTTAAATTTCGTGGTCTACTGCTGCGTATTCCCCTTAAGAGGGCCCTTCCCGGTCCGTCTATCGTCAACGTGATCATGGTCGAAAAGTTTGTTGTTTCATCCAGCGCAAGTAAAAATTATTAGCAAACGAGTGAGAACGAGATAACATTGAACGAAAAATAATGTGCGGAAATTTCATAAAATTGTTCCAGGAAATACGTGTTTTTGAGTAAGCCTTACCAGTTTGTGTGAAATAAATGTTGGTCATTTAGAATCTCCATTACATTTGCAAGGTTTCTATCGTAATGTTTTCTTAACATTTACAGTTTATGAGTACATTATGAATGGCCAAAATTCAGGTACAATTTGTGCAAAAAGCAGATTTTTGCAGGCTTATACTGAATTTCTTTTTCAAAAAAAATATTTTTTGCTTGCATAGAAACCTAGATGTAGTGCACAAGATACCTATTGGTACAAAAATTTCAAAGAAAGATGTGTTACAACGCCATAATCACGTACGAGCGTTTGTATGAAAAGTATGTCGGGTTGGCCGCTCTTAAATGAATACTATAACGCCAGTAGCATACCTCCGCCGCGAAACCATCACAGCGAACCCGCAGTAGTTCAATTCAACTAGCTCGCGTCATGTTTCGCTACTCGAATCGGATGCGACTAGCGGAACATGACGCGAACCAGTTGAATTGAAATACCGCGGTTTCGCTGCTATGGTTTCGAGGCGGAGATGTGCTACCGGCGTAAAAGATTCAAAATTATGCGGAAGAAAATAATTATGATTGACGGTGGGGCAAAGGTTATTGGGGAAAGGTTATTGACTCCCATAACCTTTTCCTTTGCTATTTCTACGACAGAAAAACGGCTGAACGGATATGGGTGAAATTTGGCACACAGAGTAGTTAATAATCTGTATATTATTAACACAGGATAAATTTATCCCAGTAGTACATTTCCGTTGGATAATTTCCGACCAACACGCGGGGGAAGCCGCGGGCAAAAGCTAGTCTAATATAATTCCTTTCTCTGCAGCGGATTGCAAGTGTATTAAAATTATTGGTCACTTGGAAAGTGTCAAATGGCAGGACCACCGTGAGTACCGCTATAATCCGGGGCAACTTGCCCTGGACGACTGGACTCGAAACCCTTTCATTTGGCTACATTATGTTGAAAAATCAGATGGTATACTGACTGAAGATGACGCCCTTTTGTAAGTTACTTACCATGCTGGAATAAGACACACATTGTACGTTTAATTGACTTTATTTCATTTTTTTCTAATTTAAGACCGATTTTTAATCGTCTGATAATTTTAATCTGAAGAATAAACATGTGGGTTTGACTAATTTTCCATACAAAAGCTGTCAAACCACCATTTTCATTTCTCAGATAAACGTTATCTGAAGTTTGAAAATTCGGCCCATAATGGATCAAATATTTGCTGAAATGGCTACAGGTCTAAAGAAACGGAGTACTGGGAGATTGACGAGGTGCAGCGTTATTTCACGGGTGACCAACATTGTGAAAAAGTGTTGTTTGTGTACCCCTACCCATACATAAGGATGCCTACACCTCTGGGCAATCACTTATGGAGAGCCAACACTGCTTTAAAGATACAATCCAGTGTTTATCAACGCGAATTATACAACTCCATGGAATTAACTCTAAAGGTTGAAAATTGTTATTTCTTTGGTAATTTTTATGTTAGCTATGATATGAATATAATGACTGGCTACAGGAAGACTTCCAGTTAGGTTATAAATATTAAAATGAATAAATAAATAAATCATAATTGTTAAGGAATTCAAGGGTAGCCAGTTAACCAGAAAACTGAAGCTAGTTTACTTACTATGTAAATTATAGTTCCTTAAAATATGTAGCAGCAGCGGTTCTGTATTGTGTTCCCTAACTTTTTTATTATCCATAATCTAAAGTGCCATAATTGTTTTTGTCCTAATCATCATTTTTCCGAATCATAATTTGCCCGAACTTAATGTCACATAAGTACCATAATATTAAAATCCCTAAATACCATAAGCCCTAAATTTGTTAGTCATAAATATTACCATCAATAATATACAAAAGACTTAAAACCGTTTTCAATTAAAGTTATAAGACCTAAATTATATTTTAGTATTAAATAATTAATTATAATTTGAACTTCTTTTATAATGACAAGGCAATAAGCCTCGTCATTATAAATATTGCCGTGTGTTCTTTGGGCAATCTGATAATACACAGGTATTTTGCACGGGGTGCATTTCTAGATTTTTCATATTTACAACCTCATCTAACCCAAATGATTCACCAAGAATAGAGGGAATCTGGGAAAGAATACTCTTTCCCTCAAATAGAAACTCCCGACCATTATCTCCACAATGGTCGGTAGTTTCTATTTGAGACAATTTTTTATTTGGGATGGGTTTGCTCTTGACCTTAGTCTAGGTCAGAGGTGACAGACAAAGTCGACGATGGAGTGAGCTTACCTAGAAGAAGCCTGTTCACTCTCACTTTGAAGAGATTAGGGTTGTATGCGTTCGGAAACACAGACGCAGGCAGAGAGTTCCACTCTTTTGCTGTGAAAGACATTTGGAAACGCTTAGTGCGAATTGGTGGAATAGCAACCAGGAAGGGATGGTAACCTGCAGTGCGTCTAGATGTCCGATAATAGAAGGGGACCGGTGGAATGAGGTCGTGGAGTTCTTGGGCATACTCACCGAAGTACAATCTGTAGAAGACCGACAAGCATGCAACCTTGCGGCGATGGGCCAAGCTGTGAAGCTTGGCATCCACCAGTTTTACTTTGTTTATAAAAGACAATACTGTGCATATTATATTCTAACACGAGGTGCGCGTTCCCTATCACATGACGAAGTTGGTACTTACTCGACTTGACTCCTGCTTCTCACAAACCAATAAAATGCGGAGATTATGTGGGCATAAAATATAATTTAATAATTTGACTAGATGCGAGTTTTAAAATAACACTTCTACAATTATATATTTTGATTAATCGTTTATTAAACCTAAAGACGTATCTATACATATCTAAGTAAAATAATACTCACTGATAAATTATTATTTGCGCAACAGAGAATGGAAATGGCTCGGGTTCAAATGGACCGACTAGTAGTTCCCGATGGCATCATCAAGCTTGATCGTCTTGATTATTTCAGAAGAAAAGATTTTTTCCGGCAATTGAACTACATCTTAAGGTAATAAATATTGATTGCTTTTAATACTTAGAAGGGTTTGAAATTCCGATAATATCTAGATTCCTCGGTGATTTTACTACTAGACCATTCGTTGCCAAAACCTCCCAGAAATGTAAAGATAAACTAACAATATCTAAGAGTAGGTACTTTCCAGCTGAGTTATAATAACATAACATAATTATTTTTCTTCTATTTGCAGTATCTTTAACCTGTTAGGTAAGGGTCAGAAAATGCTTTCGTTTCTTAAAATATTCATATTTAGGTAAAAGAAGGATCAAAAAATCAAAAAAACTATACGTAATTAATTTGATAACCGTAGTTTTCAGGATCGTCTCCAACTAGTATCGTTCGAAAACTTGTGCTGCAAGAGAATTGAGGGAGTTAGTCTCCTACAGCATCTAGCTTGTTTCAATGCTCAGAGTCTCAAGTACCTGTTTTTGTGGAGATTCGTTTTGCCCAACGAGAATCCTCTTCTTATTAATTACACGTACATCACTGGTAAGTGCGTTTACTAATAATATTAAAACAATCATAAAGACCGTCTCGGTGAAATATGTATAACAATATATGAGCCTACTTATTTACAATGTTACTAAAAAGCATGCTCTGCTCTGCAGGAGCGTAAAGCTACTCTTTTCGAGGCACGTGGTAATTATATGGGGTTACCCTTGTTTCATTGAAAATAAATTGACTAATTATCAGTTTCCATACAATTTTGCGCATAATTTCATTTGCCTAATTATTACTTAGCAGAAAATCTCTTCACAAATAATTGTAACGCAAACCTAATGTTTGGCAAGTAAACGTTTAAACAATAACTTGTTTACCAACTAGTACTTTTACCAATTTTTATGTAGTCATATATTTCAGATGGAATAACACATTTTACGCAAAATAAAATAAGCCAAATATTTAGTATCGTCGGTTTTCTATTTACCATTTCTATTCAGTCAATTGCTTAGTCAATGACAAAAAATTTGCAACTTTAATGTCAGTAGCACAGAATATAAGTTTTATTCCAAGGGCGTTTTTTCCACTTGGGACAAATTCTAAACAGGTAATAATAATATTAATTTATATAATATTAATAGACATGACCATAAGCCAACAAGTTCGTACATCCCGGAAGGATTTGTCTACATGTTGGATAGATTATATGAAGGCCTATGATTCGGTGCCACATACATGGCTCATGAGGGTGCTGGGGTTGTACAAGATAGATCCAACTCTGCGCACCTTCCTGATGTCGTGTATGGGGCAATGGAGGACGGTCCTTCTCTATCCAGTATGTCGACAGATCCGGGGGATTGACGAACCGATCAGGATCGAGCGGGGAATATTTCAGGGCGATAGTTTGAGTCCGCTTTGGTTTTGCTTAGCCTTGAATCCTCTAAGCACACTGCTGGAGGATTCAGGTGTAGGCTATCGGTTGAGAAGAGGTGGTCAGGTGATATCTCACCTCCTTTACATGGATGACTTGAAACTCTTTGCCCCCAACAATTTGCGACTGATGGAGTTACTGAAGGTAACAGAAACGTTCAGTAACGCCATCAGGATGAAATTTGGTATGGACAAATGTGCAGTCATACATGTAAAGCGGGGGAGATTATGGAATCCGTGGGAACCAAACTCTCGGATTCCATACACTTTAGATCCCTTTCCTCAACCGAAACCTACAAGTATTTGGGTATGTCGGAAGCATTAGGCATCAATGTTGCCGACATGAAACAGTCGTTGGGGGAGCGCTTCTTTGGTCGCCTGAATAAAGTAGTAAATAGTTTTCTATCAGGCGGAAACAAGGTACCTTCAACGGTTGGGTCATGCCGGTTTTGATGTATTCTTTCGGCATACTCAAATGGACTCAGACAGAACTTGATGCCCTGGATAGGAAGGTCCGTACATTGCTGACGGGATATCGAATGCATCACCCACGGTCATCAGTGATGAGACTGTACATCCCGCGGAAGTGTGGGGGCCGAGGTTTCTTAAATGCTAAAACCCTCCACAACCGCGAGATTTGCAGTCTCAGGGAATATTTCCTTCAAATTGACGTGGGGATGCACCGAGATGTGGTTGCAGTGGACAAGGGCCTCACTCCGCTCTCCTTGGCGAAAGAGAACTGGCGCAAACCTACAGTTCTTGATACTAACGATCGTAAGGAAGTATGGCAAGGCAAAGAGCTTCATGGACGCTTTTTCCGGGCCCTCCATGGGCCTGATGTAGACTTTCTGGCGTCCGTATCCTGGCTGCGTTTCGGCGACCTCTTCGGGGAAACCTAAGGTTTTGTCTGTGCGATTATGGATGAAGTTATTATGACGAATAATTATCGGAAATACATTGTCAAGGACGGTACGGTTGACATCTGTCGGGCATGCCACCGTCCCGGTGAATCAATTCGACATACTGTTTCTGGTTGTTCTCGTCTTGCTAACTGCGAGTACTTGCACAGACACAATCTAGTGGCTAGGATTATCCACCAGCAACTTGCCTTGCAGTACAACCTTGTGGAGTCCGAAGTACCATACTACAGGTATGTGCCCGACCCAGTTCTCGAGAATGGTCACGCCACATTGTACTGGGATCGATCTATCATCACTGACAGGACTATTGTAGCCAATAAGCCTGATATTGTGGTGATAGATCGACGAGAGCGCCGTGCAATGATTGTTGATATCGCTGTCCCTCATGACGAGAATCTCGTGAAAGCTGAGAAAGATAAAAAAATCAAAATATCCCCCTAGCCAGTATACCTAGCACACGAGATTGTCGACATGTGGGACGTGGACTCTGCAATCATTGTACCGATAATTGTAACGGTAAATGGCCTAATAGCGGAGAACCTTGACCAACACCTCAGGAGGCTCTCATTGCGCGGCTGGATCAAGGGCTTGATTCAGAAAGCAGTACTCCTGGACACGGTACGTATAGTGAGGAGGTTCCTTTCTCAAGAGCCCTAACCACCGGCAGCTTGGACCCTGTTCCTGATGCCGATGGGTCACTATTTTTTATATTTTAAATGTTTTGTTTTTTTTATGATTTTATAAAAATATTTAAAAATGTAATTAATGATTAACTATTCTGGTAGTCTTATTTTTTTTAGTTAGTAGCATTTTTTTTAATAATACTAGTTCAGTTTCGGGTAGCCTTTGTTTTTTAGGTTTGTTTTTCTATAAAATCTAGTCGATTCTGGCACTCGCCAGCCGCTGCCGCGGCACCGCTCGCTACGCTCGCTCGGCTCGTGCGTAGGAGATCACAGTTTTCACCTAAACTAACCTAATATATTACTTTAAATAATTATTCTATCTAGTTCGGTTCTCGATAGCCTGCTAAAAATCTCTTTTTTTCCATATTTTTTTCTATATACTTAATCTAGTCGTTTCTGGAGTTTGTATTAAATAAAATATGATTATATTAAAATAAAATTGCATTTTTTAATTATATATTATAATTCCCAAAAACAAAATCAATAGGTAGCAAAAAGAACTATCAAAATGTTACAAATAGTCTCAGAAAATAATGTTGAAAAAACCTATATTTTTTCTATAAACACTGTCGGTAATGTTTTTTATTTTCCTATTATTTAACAAACCATAACAAGAAATTAAAAAATCATACACTGGTTTCAGCTATCCGTGTGATAAAATCAAAATTTTATTTTATGATTATACAATATCTTCATTAAGTAAATGAACGGCGAAATCACACTAATATTATAAAGGCGAAAGTTTGTGAGTGTGTGTGTGTGTATGTTTGTTACTTCTTCACGCTCTAACGGCTAGACCAATCTTGATAAAATTTTGTATGGAGGTAGCTGACACCCTGGATTAAGACATAGACTATTTATCCCGATATTCCCACGGGATCGAGACTTATGCGGGTGAAACCGCGTGGCGCAGCTAGTAAGCTATATTTTCGAGAGCGCAAAAGTGATGAAACTATTAACAGGTGCTGAGACTGACACGAATGGTTTTATCTCCACGAAAACTGTACTTTTATAGTTCACAATTAGATAAGAAATTGACGAAAAACGTTTTTTTTTTTTGTGATAGCACCCTTAATTATATTAACCTTGGTAATAAACAATTAAGTAAAAATTTGATAAATGAAAATATGCGTACTAAAATCATTCCAAATATTGCAATGGTAAATTATTATATTATTATATTATATTATTTATATATATTAATATTATATTATTATATATACCTATTAAAGTAAATTTTGTCAAAATCTTGTCGGCAAAACGGCAGGATCCCAATTATATGCTATGCTTAATTAGTATACTTTAGTTTACATAGCACATGCTTTGTATGCCTAGAATGCACTAGCATTCCAGGCTTTATGCCAACTTTCTCATAATTATGTCATGTTATTGTACTCGTGCATACCTCATCATCAAGTGTGTTAGGTCTGAACCCTAGACTTACCTGCGCTGAACGATTTCGTGGCTGTGTCTGTCTCGTACCGGTGAAGTATGTGTTTCTGGGGAAAGGGAACGAGTTACTGATCCAGACGGATGGGTCTGGTTCACTACATAACCTCCATTCAAAATAAATGGCGTTGTAAAACAGCGATTGGTGTTTTTATCGTTAGCAATTTTAAACTATCTCCTTGACACTATCTCATAGTACTAACAGTTACCTTAGAAGAGCCCACCTTTTAAAACAACAGCTCTACACATTATATACGAAACCTTACAGACTTCGATGCAAAAATTCAAAATATTGATGTACTGTAGTCAAAGAGATTTAAAGTAGATACAATAGAGAGGCTAGCAAAAGTAATGTCATAGAAAAATTGTGATCCCAAGTCTCAGTGACGCCATCTAGTGTAATATAGCAAAATTACATAATAGCTAAGTTTGACAGGTTGCACTTTTACCGATACCAAACTTTTTATATCAACAGTCAGTCCGTCAGTATCTAAATAGGTACTGGGTAAATTACAAAATAACGAAAATAAACCGTGGCTAAAAGTCTAGTCATTTTGTCACTACGTGATTTGCAATAGGTACCATAGGTATTGTACAATTCAGTTTGTACATACTGAATTGTACATAATGGAAAGATCTTTTGGTGGACACGAATGCTACTTGACATGCAGGCGTTCCACACTAGACTGAGCCACTTTTGTCCACTAGGACAAATGTATCGGGTTACGATTTTGTTCGCTATGTCCCGTCTATTGTTAAGTAAATAATTTAATGTCTTTGACCGTAGTGTTCGCCTACCCTCTGGGGATAAGGGCGTGAGTTGAAATAAAACATAACAATGTTGTTCATAAAATTGTATGACAATCATTCTTCCAGAAGTTGACATAAACGAAAACATTACGCAATAAATCACTCAATAGTAGAAGATTCCTTAGGTTGCGCAGGTTTAGAATGAAATGCATGAGCTTGCGGCATGATCGTGGTGGCCGTGGTGTTGTAAATCTTCTTGTACTGGAAATGCGGCAGATTCTTCTTGGCTGCGTCAACAGTGTCTCTGAGCCGGTTGGCTCCAACAGCCGGCGCCACTCGCCCTTCATCTTTACATTCCTTCACGAGATCCTGCATCTCTTGATCAACTAGAGGTACAATCATTTGGGAAGACTTCTCCTGGTGCTGCTTGAGCTCGCTGTCTACCCGAAGTAGCTTCTCTTTGTTAGAATTAGTTCGCCATGGTCTTTTAGGATCTGCACCGGCCAAAAGCTCTTTTTCGGCATTTGCTTTTTTGGCTCTGAAAAATAACAAATGCCAAAGCAAAATTAATTGGTACAAGCTACCTCACTCCAGTTGGCTATGTTTAGTTGTTCATTTTCTTTGTAATATGCAATAGAATCTGCTTAATTCCTTACCATCACTAAGACTGTATAACTACCAGTGGACTTCATTTCGTGCTTAATCCTAATAATATAATCGTGTGTCACAGTCTAGTAGCGGCCAATGGCTCTCTAGTAACTAGTTCGTCGGGAAATTTTTCGCATTATGATAATGCAGACTGTGGTTCCTGCATGTACACATGGAGGAGTCTGTATTTATATTTTGAAATAAAAATAAATAATACGAACCGTTTAGTTTCAGCTAATAATTCTCTCAATTTCTTTTCGTTGTCTTCGAGTAAGCGTCTATCAACTTTGTAAGGATTCTCACCCAGGTCATTTATGTCAGCCTCCTGGCGAATTTCTGCCTCAACCTGTCCACCAAATCTCTGGTGAAAAGTCTTCACAAGATCAGAACATCGTTCCGTTAACTTTACTTCAGGCACTTCTAATCCTTGCAAGAGTTTTTCAATTTTTGACTTTTCTTCGTCTGTTGTCATTTTCGGGTTTGCGTATCAATAAATGTTTGTTACTGTGGCAACGCAGACACAATATAGTTTCAATGAATGGTTGTCTTGGCGACTACAGTAGGTACATAATATTCTACAATATTGTGTTTAATTAAAATTTTGTTGTGTTAACTATCGTATTGAGTTTAACGTGCGCTATATTAGAAAAATGAGAAAATATACCGCCGAGATAAACTCCCATCATACCCAGTAATGTTGCACATGGTATTAAAAAACAGAACAGTTTGCAACTTGGGAACAATAAAAGTAAAGGCACAAGTTGGAACATATTCCTTTTTTCTATGTGTATTTCTAGATAATGAACTGCGATAATTTATAGTTTTTGCTATTTTTATGCACTTATAAAATATAAACACCTAATTTTACTATAAAAATTGTTTGAATTTTTGTTGCTTCACAAGGAAAATATATTATCCTTCAAACATTTTTTTTTTATTGTGACCTGACGCGATGATGTTTTCATAAAACAGTTTTAATTTAAATCCGTTTTGTTTATTTCTCGCGGTTACTTGAAATGCAGTCATTAATACGTAAAATTATCACGCACAATGGTTCACATGAAGGACTAAGTGCAGAAACCAAACCCTCTAACATACAACGTACTTTTGACGAATATCTGTATGTACATACAGATATTCGTCAAAAGGCGACTGACTAACAAAAATCTGATAATATATTTATTTATAATTTTAACCTACCCTTTTTTATTACTTTAAATTATTCTCCATCGTATCAGCTTTCTAAAAGTAAAAATACCATGTTTCTTATAAGTTAATCACAACGTTTCCTATCAACCTGATGAGGAAAGGTATGCACTCGGCTACGTACCATAGAAACAGGTAGAGACCCTTTTTTGTGAATTATTGTAAATGCACGTGGGTTAGGATGCGGGGAGGCAGGGTAAGCCAAAAGACAATATTGTTTTATCGTGATAGATCGTATAGTTTAAAAGTTATATCGATTTGTTTACACAGGGGTCACAGCAGCGAACAAGAATTTAAAGATTCTATACTTTTTTTTTATTCTGTCGATTATATTAAGCTTAGTTTCTCTCATTTCGATACGCGCAGTTTATGAAGACTCACACTGTGTAGCAAAATTTTGCACTTTAAAGTTTAATATTACGCAAACGGAACCCTGAATCGCAAAATGGTTTTCACAGTCCCATAATATTTTGAACGGCATATCCAACGATACCCCACACCATGGGACAGACCGGAAAACAAATATCATCACTTTACGTGCAAGGGAGGTATCCCTTGCACGTAAAGTGGGGATGATATTTGTTAATAAATATATAATAATAAATAATATTTTTTTTTTCTAGATTTTATTTTACCACTTTGTCGGCGTGATTAATATGTACCCATGCCAAATTACAGCTTTCTAGTAATAAGAGTCTGAACTAAGCCGCGGACAGACAGACATACAGACGGCCTTGGTGAAACTATAAGGGTTCCTTGTTGAATACGGAACCCTAAAAATGAACTGCTGTTCATTGGTAAACGGATCACTTAAGAACGGCTAGACCGATTTTGCAATTTTTTTTTTTTGTTAAAGTGTCCGAATCAGGATTGTACAGAAAGAAAATTTTTAAAAGTTGCCGGAAAAATAAGAAAATACGGGAAAACTAAAAATACATTACTAGCCTATTTCTTCCCGTGGGTGTCGTAAAAGGCGATTAAGGGACTTACTAGAGAATGGGTTGCAGAATTCTCTACTCGCCTGCCAAGCGTGGCGATTATGGCAATCCCTTTGGGGGAGGGCTATGTCCAGCAGTGGACGTCTTTTTTGATGATGAAAAGTACATAATTATTCAATGGGAATTTTGTATGAATTATTTAAATTTAGACAGGACAACATCTGTCGGGTCAGCAGTCTATTATAATCTATACAGGGTGCAATTAAATTAGCTAGCGAAACTCCGCAGACATGAAGGGTATCGATATCATAACATGATAAAAGAGTCATTCGTTACATCTATTGTGCGTAGTGACGTTTTTATTTATTTTTGTTACGTTTTTATTTATTGTAAGTGTTGTTTTTTTATGTTTATTACCCTAGTGGGATCTATAGGTGTCTGTAGATGTGTGTCCGCGGCATCACAGCGGGCCCTATCAGAATACCAGCGCTGCAGTATTTATTTTTTAAATATCGCTGCATTATGCTGAGAGAAGCCTTTTTGGCATCGCACAAGTCTTGATTGTTTTTTTTTGTATATTGTTAATTTAAATCCTATTTTTGTATTTCTTGTGCGTGTTCCAAATAAAATATTTTTATTTCTGGGGTCATCGACCGCCGTTAGTGTAGTCACTTGAAATAAGTATCTGTTTTTTTTGTGTAAACTTTACAAACGTGATTGGTATACCTTAACACGATAAAAGAAAAGAAAATAGTTTTTCTCAGCTCATACTTCAAGTAATGTAATGATAATGTAATTGGACCCTGTTTATTTAAAATTAAATAATGTTCGTTGGTAACAGCATAACTTGAGAACGGTTGAACCGATTTGGCTATTTATTGTTTTAAAATGTTTCTAATAGTCCGAATCAGGACTATTGAGTAACATATCCCAACTATGTTGGGGTCGGTTTCCAGTCTAACCGGATGCAGCTGAATACCAGTATTTTACATGGAGCGACTGCCGGTCTGACCTCCACAACCCAGTAACTGGGTAATACGTTACCTCTTGGTAAGACCGATTGTCAGACTTTCGGGCTTCTGACGACCTGTAACGACTGTCAAAGATCCACGAATGACAGCCGGGACCAACGGCTTAACGTGCTTTCCGAGGCAAGGTCGAGTCTCGATATGTAATGATGGTTATCAACCACAATCTAAATGATTTTGAAGTTTATTGCTAATCTATTGCTTCATAATGTTCAAAAAAATTGCCTGCTCTACAACGTAAAGAAAGAAAGAAAAATGCGTTTATTGGCATTACAGCATAAAAATTAAAAAGTACACCTGAAAACTATAAAAAAACAGATTATAATGTTTATAATGCCAAAAGGGCCTCAGCTTACGAGTAGCATAATGTCAGATGACAACACAAGGTGTACAACCTGATGCTGATTAACCGCGTAAATAACGCAATGATTGTTGTTGAACTATTAAAAGGAAAGCCATTGGTACTGATAGTGTGTTACGCAATCACCTCGCTGTTCCTTCTTATTGTTCTACGAGTACAGACAACTTTCTATACTTAACAACTTGACCAAATGACATTTTTTTTTTGGTGGGAAATTATCAAGTAACTTCTCCCGCTCTGGGCGCCATATTTGCGCAGCCATATTTGTTACGGCCGCGAATCATATTTAGATCAACATACAACCTGTTACTGACCTGCAAATTGCAGAAAACGTAATAAAATTTGAATTTCGCGGGCTACCTTAGCGCATCCCCTTAACAAATCACTTCAAGCTCACTTCACCTACGTTTACACGGTGAGATTTTTTCAGAATAGATTGGCAGGTCCTTATCGGACGGCGTGCTTCCCATCGCTCACCGTCCGCAAGCCCGCGCCTACGGTCAACGGTGGCCGGGAATCAGCCTGCGACGCCCGACGCCCGGGGCGTCTCACGCGGCGACTAGGGGCGCGAGGGCGCGAACCTTGCCTCTCCCTCACGATTATATAAATCATAACATGTTCGACGAGTTTGTACGTTAATAGACTATCGAACTTCTTATTTCAGGAAGTGGCCAATATATATCGAGACCTGATACTAGAAACACCTTTCTTAGAAGTCTTGGGGAGTTAAGGAATCTACGTATTCTTGCTCTAGAATTTGCGCACATAGCCGATGGTACTGGAGGCGCACTGTTATCTTTGTTACCGGTGATCAAAAGAACACATTTTCGATTACAGGTATTTACTAAACATGACTGTATAACGTTCACAACCGTTCACAAACGTTTAGTCAACCGCGCTATGATTACCATTTACAGTTACAGCGCTTTTATTTTTTGCAGTAGGCGGTGTTTGTAGTTCAAGTATAACCACTGAAATTTGGTTGACCGTACCTAATGGGCTCCGGGGAAGCCAGGCCAGTTTGGGAGTCAGTTCGGTTGACAGTTTCGAAAGAATACGTGTTCGTTGTGTACCAATTGTGGCACCAATACGTTTGAAGACAGCTACACATGCCGCTGAACTGACTCACAAACTGGTTTCGTTTCGTTAGTCTATAGTGGTTTTTAAATAAAAATCGTTTTGAGACAATAGTAATTTGGATAAGTAATAATAGACACAAATATCTTCTGTATTTTGCAACAAATTATTATTGGTTCAATTCTTCAAAATAGGGCAATTTAACTATATACTTTCTTCGTATTCTAGATAATGTGCAGAGAAGACCAGATACCCGGCCGCGCTGACGCCGCCCTCGGTGTTGGAGGGTACGACATACCAGACACCGCCTGGCGACGCGTTGCCATAGCCTGTCCCGACATCTATCTGCTCTTCGCATTCTGTCAGTTTGATGTTGATAATAAGTACCTTATTAAATACCTACTTTACATCAGTAAACTAGGTAAGCAGGTACTTACGTTGTAACCTAAACCTGAGCTACTGCCGAAGGTTTGAAAGGGTCTGCTTTCGCCCAAAAAGCGTCAAGCGTCAGACTGAACGAGCCGTACCAGAAATGTAATGACACAGTCCGTTGCGTTCTTCAGAAAATTTTGATCGTATTAAGACGCAGCCTCGCTGTTGAACCTTATGCTATAAAGTTGAAAATCATTTAAATAAATTTGACAGATTGTAGTAGCTTGATGTTCTGGCGTCTGTACCTACTTCTACACTTGCGAGTTTTTGATCACGTAACCTCTTTCCTCTCGCTTTCTGTGGGAGCGATTTCGTGAAAAGGGACGGAAGTGTGTAACAGGAAGTGACAGCTTGAGCATGGAATAAGTACATTTTAATGGCATGGAATTAGTAAGTACTTTATACATTGTAAGTAGAGGGGGTTGAATTTCGACCAGTGGGCGACCACTATAATGAATAATTATCCGAATAAATACATATTTCAGTACCTACTTAGCTTTTTAAACTTTGAGGTTAATTTCTGTCGCTGCTCAGTTGCTTATTACCGAGGTGAGATGTCATATATTCCACATCTGTAGTCACTGTAGTCTCATAGTAAGGCACTGTGGACTGTCCCGTGTGGTGCCGGACTTAAAGAATAGCTCCACCCCATTTCTTCCCGTGGGTGTTGTAAAAGGCGACTAAGGAACTTACTAGAGAATGGGCAGCAGCGTTCTCTATGCTTTTTAACACCATACTGCGATCGCCAACCCGCCTTCCAAGCGTGGCGATTATGGCAACCCCCCCTTTTGGGGAACACCTATGTCCAGCAGTGGACGTCTTTTGTCTGAAATTATGAAATGAATGATGATGACTGTAAGGCTCGCTCGTTTTTAGGGTTCCGTACCCAAAGGGTAAAACGGGAACCCTATTACTAAGGCCCCGCCGTCTGTCTGTCCGTCTGTCTGTCTGTCTGTCTGTCTGTCCGTCTGTCACCAGGCTGTATCTCATGAACCGTGATAGTTAGACAGTTGAAGTTTTCACAGATGATGTATTTCTGTTGTCGCTATAACAGCAAATACTAAAAACCAGAATAAAATAAATATTTAAGGGGGCTCCCATACAACAAACGTGATTTTTGAGCTCGTTATTGCTCGTTATTGATAGCGGCAACAGGTAGACGCTTGAATTATTCACAGAATATTTAGTTATATATTCACTTTAAAAATAAATAATGAAATTAAAATAAAACAAATATTTAAGGGGGGCTCCCATACAATAAACGTGATTTTTTTGCCGTTTTTATAGATAATGGTACGAAACCCTTCGTGCGCGAGTTCGATTCGCACTTGGCCGGTCGCATTTTTTAATATTACACTAATTAAATTAGAATATTAGTTATCATGTTTGTACAAAAATGTGTTTTGTTTACGACATTGCCTTACAGGGTCAGTTGGTATGGTATTCCGCGTATTTTCGGCGTAAATTAGGTAAATAAAGGAAGGCCTGAAACATTTATTTAGTCCTCCTAAATCTCCTAATGATCTCTTGCCTGCCGTGGCAACTATATCGTCGCCAAAATTTCAAAAATATAAATTCTTTATTATATCACTTTAATTTTGGTAAAAAATTCTATCATCTTTAGTTTCCTCGGCCTTTTATCGGGATGGGAACTATTTTAACGCGGGTAACTATTTACACTTGAAAGCTATATAGGCCGATTAGGCCAAAGAAAGAAGAAAAAGATTTTATTAGGGACACGCACAAGAAATACAAAAAGTTAAAAAGGAACATTTAAAACTAACAAAATTGACAACATCATCATGAATCATCTGCCTACCCTTTTCCGAACTATGTTGTGGTCGGCTTCCAGTCTAACCGGATGTAGCTGGATACCAGTATTTAACATGGAGCGACTGCCTATCTAACCTCCACACAACCCAGTTACTGGGTAACACAATACCCCTTGGTAAGACTGGTTGTCAGACTTTCGGGCTTCTGACGACCCACGGCTTAACGTACTTTCCGAGGCACGGAGGGGTCTTGGTATGTAAAGATGGCACCCATCTACGGACCAACCGCGGCAAGTGTAGCTTAACCTGATCGGCCGATCCGTGCGGCTGTTATTACATAGCCACAAGAAGTTAGAGGGGCTAACAAAATTGACATAATTGTTCGAATAAACATAATACGAAAAAATAATCAAGACCTGTGCGACGCCAAAAAGGCTTCTATCTCAGCATAATGCTGCGATATTTAAAAAATAAATACCGCAGCCCTGCTATTCCAATAGGGCCCGCTGTGATGCCACGGGTGTGCCCGTGGACGGACACATATAAATCCCGCTGGAGGAACAAAAAATAATTATAACAACAATAAATAATATAAAACAACGAATCATACTATTAGTTTCTATACTAATTTATAGTAGTATACTTATAGGTATTTATGTATGCACAAAGAGACTTCTCTCGACCTTTACCTCTTCGACTTTGACTTTAGAGTAGGTAGAAGTTAGGACTTACCTAATTATTTATTCCAACTACTTATTACATAATTATTTTTTAACAGTTCGTATTCGTGACTACGACAACGTAAGGCGCTTTCTAACTCCAAGTTTACCTCTACGCGAAGTGCATCTGCAATTGGGCATCGACATGAAAATGCGACAACGACAGGATTCCGACATAAGCTGCTTCATTCGGCATATAGCATATCGCTACGCCAATACATTAAGTGAGTCCAACAGTTTTATACGAATCAAATCACAAATGTAGGCTAACATAATAAGTGGATATCTACGGTGGCAACTGGATTTACCAAATGCGTTCAGGAACGTTGAGGAACAATTTCCTTTTCTGATTAATTTCAATGCGGGTTTTAATTCTAAGGCGACTCGCATACTCGCCATTGCTTAATTCAACACTAATTACTTCGGGTCCATTGAGCCACAGATCTTACTAGATTCAGTACTTAATGGACTCGTGGCGTCTGTGCATTCTGTACAAGGCCAGGGCCTCAAGTCTGCTATTACAATAGTGTCAGAATGGTCGATCATTGATTTCATAATTGTTGATTTTGACAAGTTTGGTAATCTACTATTATATTGGCGTCATTATGACTTTCCAATGGTCGGCCACTGACACTACATTGAAAGAAATTGCAAAGAAAATGATCGACCATTATGAATTTACCAGATTACGAACTTTTAGCAAAATGACAATGGCATGACAATGGGATCGTGTTGGAATGACTGAATTAATAAAAATAGCAGACTTGGGCCCCAGAACGCAAGGGTGTGAAACTAATCGCGTATTGATTGAAAATCACTTTGTGAATTCACTTTTTTACTAAGGTTTTCCAATCTATACAAGGTGTATCACGCAAATGCTCGCGTACTTAAAACTTTTTGCGTTTCTACTGATGCTTTTTTAAATAATTGAGCCTCTTTGTAACTAAACTAAGTAATAGTAACTACGCTAGGGTACCTCGCCCAAATGGGTTAGGTTAGGTTGAAACAGAGGGACTGTCCACACCTGTGTGCGGCAACGGGGAGGGTCGGTGGTCGACGTCTCGTTTGCCACCCCCGTGCTAGCCGCCCAAGTCGTGAACTGGCGGGTGGAGATGGTGGAGACCATGTCGGACCACCGCTACGTGCGGTTCGACATCTCCACCCAGAGCTCCCAGGGAACGGCCCGCCCGGGCCAATCAAGGTTCCCACGGTGGGCTCTCACCCGTCTGGACCGAGAGGCAGCGGAGGAGGCGGCGTTCGTCCAGGACTGGCTCACGCCTCCTGTCGAGGTCCTGGACGTGGACGCCGCAGCGGTCCAGCTGAGGGGGTCCTTGACCGAGGTGTGCAACTCCAGCATGCCCCGGTCTCATCGCCCACCTCCCCGCCGCGCCGTCTATTGGTGGTCGGAGGAACTGGCGGGGCTCCGGACCGCCTGCGTAGCGGCCAGGAGGGCCTACACGCGGAGTCGAAGGCGCAGGCCCCGAGATCCCACCAACGAGGAGGGCCTATATGCCGCGTACGTTGACGCAAAGGCGGTCCTGAAGACGGCAATGTGCGCGGCCGAAGACTCGGCGAGAGCCGAGATGCTGGAGGGTCTCGACAGGGATCCGTATGGAAGACCATACAAGGTGGCGCGGGATAAACTGCGCCCCTTTGGTCCTCCACTGACGGAGACCCTCGAACCGGCATTACTGGATGGGGTAGTCCGGTCTCTGTTTCCGTCAAGGACCAGCTTCACCCCGCCAGTGATGGACCCCCCGCGGGAGGCGGTTCCGCCGGAGGAGGAGGTCCCCGCGGTTACGGCGTCGGAACTGCGTGCAGGGACTCTTCGTCTCCGCGCGAAGAACACGGCCCCAGGGCCGGACGGCGTTCCCGCACGGGTGGTGGCCATCGCCGCCTCTCAGATGGAGGAGAGGCTTCGGGACCTTTTTAGCGCGTGTTTCACGACTGGGAGGTTCCCGAAACCCTGGAAGGAGGGGCGGCTATGCCTCCTCCGAAAGGAGGGACGCCCGGCGGACTCCCCCTCGGCTTACCGGCCCATCGTTTTGCTCGATGAGGTCGGTAAGTTGTTCGAGGGAATAATCGCCGACCGGCTGAGTAGCCTGCTGGGGACGGTGGGGCCGGACCTGTCGGACGCCCAATTTGGTTTCCGACGGGGTCGTTCGACGGTGGATGCGTTGGCCCTACTGAAGGGCCAGGTGAGGGAGGCCGTGGAGGCGGGTGAAGGAGTGTTGGCGGTATCATTCGACATAGCCAACGCCTTCAACTCTGTCCCCCACTCGACAATCTTGGAGGCACTTCGGTACCACGGAGCGCCCCAGTACCTGCGCCAACTCTTGGCCAGCTACTTGGAGGACCGGGTGGTCCTCCTTGAGGACAAGACGGCCAGAGTTAGGCGATACGGCGCAGAGTCCGGTGTTCCGCAGGGGTCGGTCCTAGGGCCACCGCTGTGGAACATTGGATTCGACTGGCTCCTGCGGGGAACCCTCCTCCGTGGCACGAGCATCATCTGTTACGCAGATGATACTCTACTCATTGCCCGGGGCAGGAACTTCGGCGAGGCGGCCAGTCTGGCCTCTGCTGGCGGATCCTTAGTGGCAGGAAGGATCCGCCGCCTAGGGTTGAAGGTGGCGCTCCACAAGACCGAGGCCGTGTTTTTCCACGGGCCACGGCAGCGCATCCCTCCCGACGGCCACATTATCGTGGAGGGTGTCAGGATCGAGGTCAAGGCCCAGATGAAGTACTTGGGCCTTGTACTTGACAGCAGGTGGCGCTTCGGCCCACACTTTAGCGGGCTGTCGACGCGCCTGCTGAAGACGGCGAACGCCCTGTCGTGGCTCCTCCCGAACCTGGGGGGTCCGAAGGCGAGATGCCGGCGCCTGTACGCCGGCATCCTCAGGAGCATGGCCCTTTACGGGGCCCCAATCTGGGCGGACTCCCTCCACAGGAGGGAGAACGCCACTGCCATCCGGAGGCCCCAAAGGGCCATTGCACTGCGGGTAGCGAGGGCCTACCGATCAGTGGGCTTCTCGGCGGCGTGCGCTCTGGCCGGCACCCCTCCTTGGGAGCTCGAGGCGTGGGTGCTGACCAGAGTTTACGAATGGACGGCGCGGCGTAAGGCGCTCGGGGAGCTCCCCGCCGCAGAAGAGCGGGAGGCCGTGCGGCAGGAGGCGAGGGACGCGATCGTCCATCACTGGACAGAGGACCTCGCCACTGCCGCTTTTGGCCGCCGAACTTTGGACGCGCTCGGGCCGGTCCTGAAGGACTGGCTCGAGCGGTCACATGGTTTCCTCTCTTTCCGTCTGGTGCAGGTGTTGTCCGGCCATGGGTGTTTCGGATCGCACCTGCACCGGATCCAAAGGGAGGAGACCTCGTCGTGCCACGACTGTGGCGCGGCGGAGGATACGGCACAGCACACCCTTGAGGTGTGCCCGGCCTGGTCCGAGCTGCGCCAGACTCTGATCGCAGCGGCCGGGCCGGACCTCTCGCTTCCCAGCGTCGTCAACTTCATGCTGGAAAGCGAGGGGGCCTGGACAGCAGTCGCCTCCTTCTGCAAGAAAGTAATGTCACAGAAGGAGGCGGCGGAGCGCGCGCGGGAGGACGATCCTCTCGCGGCGCCGCTCCGCAGGCGAAGAGGAGGCGCGAGAAGGCGATTGTACGATCGTCGCCTCCGCCTCCTCCCAGGTGGATGCCAGCAGGCAACGGGTGCGGGGGCACCCTTGCCTGTATTGCACAGGCCTCCACCAGTGCCGGACGGGAATGGCCAGGTGTTCCCTGCCATTCCCGTAGCCCCCCATTGAGAATGGGGGGCACGCGGGGCCCGCCGGTCAGGCGGGCATGCACCGAGAGGGTCATGGATGTAAAGGTTGAGCCGGTTTCCCATGGCCCTCCCATCACGGTGATGTGGGAACACCGCTGAGTTTTAGTGGGTATACTGTCACTTATTGCCAGGAGTCCCACATACCCCGACTCGTCCCCCACGAGCGGGCATGCGTAATGCATTTCTCAGCGTAAAAAAAAAAAAAAAAAGGTTGAAACTGCGACCAACCACGCGTTAGCCGAATTGGTCGAAATAAATAAGCTAGGGCCGCGACCTTATGGGTTAGGTTTGGTTAGAACTGTCACCACCCGCGCCCAAAAAAAAAACCAAAAACTTATAGAGAATTTTGGTATTGCAGACAAACAAAAGTTACACCATACCTATTTCAGGTTATTGGTTTGTCCGGCCTGCAATACCAAAATTCTATAGGCTAAAATGCTTGTTTTTTCTCTTTTCAGAGTATTTTTGCCTTGTTTGTGCAGTCGGTATTTTACTTTTTTTTTAATTGCTGCGATTCAAGCATTTTAGTTTTATTATTAGGTACACTAGCGACCCGCCCCGGCTTCGCACGGGTGCAATGCTGATACTAAATATACTACAGAATGTCTTTATGTACAACTTTCACAGCTTTTTTGTCATTATGTCAATATAAACATGTTTTCTTTAGAGGTTACTCTTGAAAGAGCGACATATGATTGGCCATGTGAAAAACATTCAACGCTCAAATCTAAGCCTGCAACGTTGAACGTTTGATCCTGCGATTTATTAATGGTCATTGCAAAAGATATCTTTACCAGAAATTGTAGGCGTTTAAATTGGAACGGTAAATCCGTTGGTATCAGAGGAATTTGGGGAATCAATACATCTTCTCCGGTACCACATCCGGTGAGGATTGTGCACTCTATTATGAAAGTTTTTAGTGATTTTACCAGCAAACGCGTGCCTTTGCAAAGTTTAGGTGGATTCAGGTTTCTTAATAAAATGACAGGACAACCTACTTTCAACCCCATTTTATGAGGAGTGAGTCCAGAGGGGTCGAAGAATTAAGACATTCTATAGGAAAATGAACAGCTTCTTCCAAATCGGGAACAGTATCAACAGAGTAGTATATTTGCGTTGGCGCATCAATCTTTGAACGGATCAAGTTATGTACCTTATGTACTTGTTCGTTAGTTGGTGACAGAATCGTTCTTTCTTTAAACCAAGATATAGTCTTACAACTTATGTTATCAATGTCGGGATAGACATTGTTGACCAACTATTGGATGTTGTCTATCAAAACACAAAGGTTTTCTAGGTTAATCCTTCCATCACTTTGTGTTAACTGTCCATTGCCAACTTTTAGAAAAAATTAAAAGTGTGACTTTTAACCCCGTATCAGGGATGGTTGTCACTGTGTCTGGGGTAGGTAGTCACATAATAAATCCAGGAGGAAAAAAAAAACACTGGCTATTTATTAAAAAAAGAATGATGAACTGGTAGTCTGGTACCGTTTTAGGAAATAAACTTCGAAAATAAATTCAAACTGATGTATATTTATAAAACATTATAACTTTATCATGGACCATATATTTAACATAATAAATACATGAAAAGGTATATTACAATGCAAATTTTAAGCATAGGTACTTACAAGAATCGACACATGCACAAAAAATTACTTTCACTGTGCGAAAAAAAATTAACGGACGTCTCTCTGTCACGGCGATTCTAGCCCTGTGCCTTCGCTATTCTTCAACGCCGATCAATGTTCGTATACGGTCGTTAAGTTTCTGTTATGACCGCTGTGACAACCAACCCGTGAGACAACCATACCCGGTCTCCCCTACCTAACCTACCTACCTACTTTCCTACGTGTTATTGCAGTAACATTGAGCATTCATCAGTGGAGATTCGCTGTATTCCCATTGCGTCGCATCTTGGAGCTAATGCCTAAGCTGGTGCGTCTCTTCTACATCGGCAAAGTTGAAGATGAAATGGAGATGAAGAGATTATTCCAAATGATTGCTTGTGGGGTTTGCAAAAGTTAGTTTTTCGTAAGTACATATTATACTAGCTTTTGCCCGCGACTTCGTCTCTCACTGGTAACGCTTTAGGTAACGGTCGTTAATATTGTCTTTCAAATCAGTTAAATTCTGAGTTTGTCACTTGATTTTATGAATTATATTGAGTTATATTATAATTTACTTATTTTTCACGTTATTAAGACCTATCAATGGAGATCACTGCCGCCGATCGCCTCCGCGAGGACATGGCGGTGCTCCGCGCAAGCTGGGCAAACCTCCACGCGTGGTATGCTCCACCGTGTCCTCCGGGCGATCCACACAGTGGTAACACCCGGGCAAATTATAATGATACCCAAATTTAGCGGGCGTTCATTAATAGTTGATCGCTGACTGTACACACCGCTGGCGATTAGGTACACCATTGTCGCAGTAACAAGAGCTAGCATCAAAGAGAGTAATCCAAGTAATACTCTGTGGATAACGCTAAGCGGGCAGAACACTCGCTGAGAGACTCACGCTTGGCACAGTAATCGTCAAACTTTATTGCGGTTCTGAAGTGGGCTACTCGCTGCGCAGTAGACGCCTCACCAATGCTGGATTAAGCAAGCGCGGGGCCCGTAGCAAATTCTATCGAGGGGCCCTTGATCTGCTATGGGTTCTTCAGTATAGTGGCAAAAAAACAAAAAAAAAATGTTACTAAATTATAATAAAAATAATGCAGACTGTAAGTCTTACAAATAAATAGACAATTTCAACATTTTGATTCGAGCCATTTCAATTCTGCTAAGCATCCACACTGAGTATCGAGTAAGGGTGCTCGGCTTTGAAAATAGTAGAAGACTGGTGCAACAAACACCAACTGTCAGTGAATCCGACAAAAACCGAACTGATCCTCTTCACAAAAAAGAGGAAGCTGGCGACACTACAACTGCCACGACTCTTTGGAACTACCCTAAGCCTATCAACCGAAACCAAATACCTGGGCATCTATTTGGACAAACAGCTGAACTGGGCAAAACATACCAACTACATTACCACAAAAGCCAATGTATCCTTTTGGCAGTGCAAACGACTGCTCGGAAGGAATTGGGGCATCAGCCCCAAGGTCACCCACTGGCTATACACCACAGTCATCCGACCAATTATCACATATGGCTCACTGGTCTGGTGGCCCAGGACGGACCTGAGCACAGCCCAAAAAGACCTCGAAAAACTGCAGCGGTTTGCTTGTGTAGCAATAACTGGCAGTATGAGGACTGCACCAACTGCCGCTTTACAAGTAATGCTAGGACTGCCACCCCTGGGAACCCTGAGCAAAGACTCTAGGGTCAAACACACACGCATAAGGGAAGATGCAATCAAACGACAACCGATGATGGCATCACCCTGCGACAAAGCCCCGAAACTACACTTCTTTCAGAAGCATTACAGCGTTACACTCACAGAAGAACGGTGTGACCACTCAGGCCCAAGAGAGATGAGAGTATACACCGACGGATCAAAGACCAACTCCGGAACCGGAGTCGGAGTCTTTTCACACGATTTTAACATAAATATATCCAGCCCGCTTGGAATGTTCAACACCGTCTACCAGGCGGAATGCGTGGGCATTATACAAGCGGCTTACGCCATAGAAGCCAGGAAAGTTACGGACACCCGTATACGTATACTGTCCGACAGTGCCTCAGTTCTGCAATCCCTAGAGAAAAAATATATTACATCCAGACTAACACTAGAATGTCACAATGCACTGGAGCGGGTGACAGTGTGCCACCGTAACGCAGTGACACTGCAATGGATAAAAGGACACAGCGGATCTCTGGGTAACGACGCAGCTGACGAACTAGCTAGGAGAGCATCCAGCGCGTCAGTCTGTGGGCCCGAGCCTATTGTACCCATCCCCTTTAACCAAATACGCAGGTGGCTACAGGAGTTCACCCACACACAAGCGGAGAACTGGTGGACCTCGACACCGGGCTGCAGGCAGTCCAGGGAAGCCATGCCATCCTTAGATGGCAGACTAACCAGGCGTTTGCTACGCCTGGACAGGAACGGCCTGCGCTTGGTGACGGGGACCATCACGGGACACTGCTCACTAAACAAACACTTCCACAATATAGGCATAACGGACAGCCCTCTGTGCAGGGCTTGCATGGAGGCTGATGAAACCGTTGCACATGTGCTCTTTGACTGCACAGGCGTCAGCCAGATCAGAACAGAAACCCTCGGGTCACCCAGATCTTTCACAGATATTCTACGCAGACCAGAGGATCTAATTAGCTTCTGGAGGGAGGTGGGCTGGTTGAAATAAACCAATGACGGCCACCATGGCCCACGCACAATGGTCCACATGAAGGACTAAGTGCGGAAACCAAACCCTCTAACATAGAACATAGAACTAACATAGAAGGGTGCTCGTACACGTCAATCTTTTTGTAGAGCCGATAATTTATCGGTCTGATTAAAATTCTATACATTATATACGAGCGACTTTTGTAGAACTTGTGCGTTTAACGTATGAAAGTGTTTTATTTTCGCCAACGAAATAATCTTATATAGGTATATTATAATAATTGTCTTAGTCGGTAAAGGACGTTTCACGTTTTTGTGACAATCAAATACATTCAATATACCTACCACGTCTAATAAATTTCACTCATAAAATTACGCTCAGGCGGAGGTGGGTTTGGATACACTTTTGCGCGGGCCCGTAGCAATTGCTACTCTTGCTACGTGGTTAATCCGGCACTGCCTCACCCTCGCGGTCACATTTTGTTACTGTGCAGCAGACAGTGTTGCCAGTGGCAGATAGTCAAATATAACATGAGACAGCTCAAAAAGTAACATTTTGACGAGAAAAGTAACATATTTTATGTGGAAAACGACACTAATACTATAACATGGCACTATAAAGTATTAGTGTAAGAAATACAAGCGAGTGAGTGAATGAGCGTCACGACGAAGTGACAGATTTTCGCTCTGTCGTCCCGTCCGTCAATTTGTGTCAGTTCACAAAATCAACGAAAAGCAACAACTTTCTTGGATGCGTTCCGTTTCAAAACTATTTTTTATTTGCTGGTAAATATTTAAATATTTTTTATTAAGTCCTAAAAGTAACGTAAAAGTAACATTTTGAGTCGTGTAACATGGAGGTAACATGAGAGGGTCAAAAGTAACGTAAAAGTAACATTTTGAGTCGTGTAACATGAGAGGGTCAAAGTAACGTAAAATGTTACAAAAGTAACATTCTGGCAACGCTGGCAGCAGAGCCGATATAAAGTTTGTTTCGGGCTGTAATATACGTATACCAGCGACAGTACATACAGTTGCTAGTCGCCGTCGCACACTCGATTTATTCCATAAATCCCCACCGACAAATCCCCACCAGTGAGGAATGTTATTTTTTTTCCAGAAATCCCCACTGGTTAAATAAACTCAGCCTAGTGGGGATTTTTGGAAAAATAAGTCAAAATCCGCATCAGGATTACGTTAGTGAATTGCAATCGTCTATTTATCTGCCTAGCCTTTTCCCAACTATGTTGGAGTCGGCTTCCAGTCTAACCGGATGCAGATGAATACCAGTATTTTACATGGAGCGACTGCCTATCTGACCTTCAATAATATAATAATACGAGTAATATCAATAATTAAATTGATTAACGCATTTTTTGTTTAATTATTTAGAAACAACAATACCTGGTGGCGATTGTTACTTATTTTTCCAAAAATCCCCACTAGACTGAGTTTATTTAACCAGTGGGGATTTCTGGAATAAATCGCACACTCGCTACTCGTAGCTTGCCATCTCGTTTTTAGTTGTTAGCTCTTCTCGCTTCTTGTTAATCGCTGGCGGTGGGACAAGTGCCTTAGTGAGAACTGTACCTACACTACCTAGGTATCTAATTTATATTTACTCCAAATCTATAGTTTCCTTTGGCAATGTTACAGACACCCATCTAAATTACTGTATCGGGACAACCTTTTGGAATCTGCTGTTGGCTGTCAACAAGGTGACCCCCTCGGGCCAGTGATTTTTAGTTTAGCCATTCGACAGCTAAATTCCAAATTTAATGTTTGGTACCTTGTTGATGGAACCTTGGGAGGCGATGTAGAAACTGTTATAGAGGACCTAAACTTCAGAAATGAACTTGATTCCATTGGCCTTGATCTCAACCTTTCGAAATGTGTACTATACTTAGTGGACAGTACTGACAGACAACTGACACTTCCTAAATTTAACGCAATTGCTCCAGAAATCCAAATTATTGAAAAAAGCTCTCTCGTCTCTTTGGGTCTACAATCTTTGAGGATTCCTTTCCCGTTTTTATTGAGGCCAAAATACAAAATTTCAATGACGTAACGGAAAGATTGTTCAAAATTAATATGCATTCGGCCATCACCTTAATTCGTTACCATATTTCCTTCGCGCTTCCCATTTATGGAAGCACACTTTTAGACAAAATTGACCAAATTATCCGACACACATTAACTTCGATTTTAAATGTGGCCACTCTTCCCATTCATATGGGATGCCTCGGCGTTCGCATTTCTAGTATTAGTTTACCGGCTTTCATATCCTCGGTCCATGGTACTGATAAATTAATAAGGAAAATCCTAGCCTCCACATAGATTAATTTTGATGTGCCGTGCTTCACCGAGGCTATCGATGCCTGGAGACTCGCTTGCTCGAACTCAGATCTACCCGATAATCAATATTCCCAGAGGCGGTGGGATGAGCCGCTCTGCAGAGTAGTACAGAACAATTTACTTGACACGTCTGCTACTACTGCGGAGCGTGCGCGCCTGCTGGGTGTGGGTAAGTGAGAGTCGGGTTTGTAGCTTCATGCACTACCGTCGTTGAACATAGGCACTCTGTTCGACGACAGTACTTTCCGCCTCGCGGCTTCTGTAAGACTAGGAGCTCCATGTTGATCTCCTCATCGCTGTCACTGTGGCGAAGTTGTCAACAGTCTCGGACACCACGGCCTATCTTGCAGCCGAAGTGCGGGCCGCTTAGCGAACATTAACGACATCATCCGATGAGCTCTTGTCACCGTCGGCGTTCCAGCTGTATTCAAACCCAATAGCGTGGCAAGAGACCGGACGGCATGTCTTTATTTCCATGGAAGGCGGGTATGCCTTTAGTGTGGGATGCAACGTGTGTCGATACTCTTGCGCCATCCCATCTTCCTGGCTCGGCGTGCTGTGCTGGCGCTGCTGCTGCGGCTGCGGAGAACCTCTGCAAGCGGCGTAAGTATAATAACCTTGTTGGAAATTATATTTTCGAGCCGTTTGGGGTTGAAACCCTCGGGCCGTGGGGTCCTAGTGCTCATGGTCTTTTTAATGAAATCTCGAAACGGCTGGTTGACACTTCCCGTGACCCAAGGGCTGGCTTTTACCTTGGCCAGAGGCTAAGCATTGCTATACAACCTGTGTGTACATTACCAGTCGACAGTGATGTGGATGAATTTTTCGACGACATATTTTAGTTTGTGAATAGTTTTAGTTAGGATATAATATTGCTATTTTTATTAATTAATTAGGTACTTATAAGTTGTTATTTCAGTACATATTATTTCCTATCAAATATTTTAAAATATAATTTATATTTCAGATTTGAAACAAATAAAAATTCAAATACAAGACGATGAAAAGAAAATGGGTTATTGGAGAGCTGTTGCAGGATCTGTAACTGAAGAATTTTCAGATGTAATGCAGTTGTATGACATCAAATTCTGCATAAGCATTTACAAAAGTTAATAGGTGCCTACCTACCTACCTAGCTACTACAATATTTTTGATTGGGATTCAACTGATAATCTTCAACTTAAAAGCTACTTTTTATATTTTTATTTCTGGATCATATGCTGTAGGTTTATTTAATATAAATAAAAATAATGTGACGACAAAATATGTGTATATCATAAACTAACTGTAAGTTAGTCTTCCACATCACATCAATTTTACACTAGGTAGGTCTACCCATAATATTAACATGTTAATTTTTATCATAAAATTGTTTATAAAATATTATTGCTAAAGAAATTTACAATGACTGATTACCTACTTACTCTAAAATAAAGTATATGTACAGGGGTCTGCTCCGAAGCGCTAATCCGAAGTATCGGTTCTCAGTTTGTGAAAAGAAACTATGTAGCACGTTCCTATTCACAACTCGACGAAAACCGCCAGACAACCAGGGTTGCCAACTTTTTTTTATTTTCATCATTACCTCTACTATTCCGACATCCACGAATGATGCACGAGTGTAGGTACATCTCCTAAACAACTCAATACCATTAAAAACTTAATTTGGTCGGGTTATACCTACACGGAGATTTAGTATGGAAAAGTAATTTCTCTTAGAATAAAACACTGAATCGGAATTTTTGGTCACTACAACTTCTTTAAGGGTACTAATTTTTGTATGAACTTGGGAAAAAATCACAATTTTTAATAGGGAAATCTTGAAATGAAAATTTAACACCGTGACTACCGCCACTCCACCAATGGCATGTTATATCTCGTAAACTACTGGAGTAGTAATTTTGGATTTTGGGTATTCATTTTATGTTGCAGGGAAGGTACTATGTAGATTTGAGGAAAGCGACAAGCTCCTCAAACTTGGAATCAACATTCAAGGTCATGGTCCTGCTGAACGAGTACGCGAAAGTTATCATCGTTGATTTCTCCGTAAATACAAATGTTCCAGTGCATTTTTTTTTATTAAATGAATCACATAAAAGGGTACTAATTATTCGTATCCTTAGAATAGCTGTAGCATGCCCCCTTTTCCGACGCTCATTGTGGCCCTGCTGAAGGGAGCGTGACCACCTTCAAAGTCGATTTTCTCGATAACTACTAAGGTATCAATTTTGTTGTTAGAGGTCTAATTAGCACCAATTGAGTATTAATTATTTACCAAACTTGGAAGCGATTGGCGTTGGTGTTCGATTTTCTCGAAAACTACTATTAAGGTCAATCAATTTTGTTGTTCGAGTACTAATTAGCACCAATGGAGTATTAATTATTTACCAAACTTGGAAGCGATTGGCGTTAGTAGTCACGGACAAGTTAAAATGAGCTTTTAGTTTCAACCTTAGAATAATGTTAGTCAGTAGTTTGATGCCCTTCTTCCCCACTACTCAACTAGATTGCTCAACTGCATAAAATTGAGCAGTGGGTAATACACCGCTGATCAACTAAAACTGCTCAACTATATTTATAGACTAGAAATAAAAAATCCAAATCTCTAATATACTTCACCAACGACTAAGAAAACATAAATTAAAAAATGCAAATATTTCTTCTTTCTTTTTACAAGAACATCTTGTAAGAACTTAAAAAGTTTTTTTTAACACTTAGTTAATGAACTTAGACTTTTTTTAATTAAGTAGGTACCCTACTACCTATGAAATTTCAAAAACAAAACAAATTTTATATTTCTTCTTTTTTCTTGAATGTGTTACCGTAATTTGGCGTGGCCAATTAAGATTTCTGAATTAATTCGTTGCATTTGTATTTAAATAATTATATCATCATTATATAAAAACTTCTTTCTTCTCCTGTTCGCTGTTTTATCTACAGCGAGCACGTCAATGTCAGCTAGTATTTTTAATAATCTTAACAATGTCTTGGTGTTTTTGTTTATATTATAGATTTGTTTATTTTTTAATGCCAATTTCGAGCACATTGTTGGTTCTATGTCGCTTTCCTAACATACTGATTATTTTTATAAAGTCCTTTTTCCTATTCGGTTTTAATGTAATTCCAACCTTCCATTATTTTTTCCTCACCTATTAATGGCAACATGGAGCAGAGACGAACGATCCGTTTTTCATGTTTTGTTTTCTGACAGCCCAATTTTTTCGCGTTTCGCCAAATCATTTTAGTCCAGTGGTAGTAACAACCTTTAATAGTAACAGTAGGCCATACTTCTTTTACTGAAGTTTTTCAATATTCAGTTCTGGTAATTGCGATTTTAAAATATAAAATAAATATCTATAACTTGTCTGTTTTTTGTCAGACATTAACGCAAATATAAATGGCTTAACATGTATCGATTCCGAAGCACTGCCCATATCCCCATGTATATTTAATAGTTTGATAAAAGGATCGGGGCAGCTGCTAAAAGTTCCATCGACAAAAATTCTGTCACATTTTTAAGCTGTTATTTATTTCCAGGAGAACAAAACACCAAAACTCGCGTTTGATCAAGAGATTCGTGCCTCAAGAGCAGTTGAGCAGTAGGTTATAATTATGTTCGATTTTATAACAGAATGACCTACTGATCAACTAAGTCGAGCTAAAAATAGTTGTGCAACAGCATAAAATGTTCGGTAATACAAACTATGTCCTACAGCTCAACTGGAAGAAGTGGTTTGATGCATATATATGCGTCAAACTGCTGCTGCTGACTCTATGGACAGCCATCTTGTTTGGCAAGACTGCACAATTTGATCTATGATCTTTTCCATTATTCATAAGCCTGTAGTTCCACAACCACATACTTACTACAATAGAATTTCAATTTATGTTCAGCGGTCAAAACTATTGTTTTCACTAACTGAAATAAACTAAACCACCAGACAAAACCACCGGCCACTAAAACCAATATTTACCCGCTAACAGGGAGGTCCAAACCACTAGTTAAAGTTATAGTGGTTTTTCCACTATGGCAACCTTGCAGACAACTGAGCGAGTAAGAGCGTAGGTAGGTACACAAACCTCAGAATACACAAACCGACGACTTACGAAGCAGGACATGTCGTCGGTTTGTGTGCTGCCCGAGCTTCAGTGTGTAGACATCTTAGACTCGTTTACACGAGGAGAGTTGCAAGGCGATTTGTCGCACTCGTGCTTAAGTGCACTCGTGTCGTGCTTAATTGCACTCGTGTCGTGGTCAAGTGCACTCATGTCGTGCTTAAATGCACTCGTGTCGTTCTTAAGTACACTCGTGTAAACAAGCTAAAACAAATTAGTGCGATGGGAATATCGCCTGACAATTCTCGCCTACGAGTCTCGCAGGGACATTCTACTCATCTCAAAGGTCAAGAAACTCTCCTCGTGTAAGCGTACAACATACCGAGGCTCGTAGGCCCTCCGAACTTTCACACGTGAAAGACTCACACTCACACTCTCCAAATGTCACCAAAAAATGTCACCAACCGTTACTAAAAAATGTTACCACGAAGCCTGCTGCGCAAAGTTCGGTCCGGCGAAGATTCATTTGCCGTATTGGAGGTTTACTTAGGCACTTTTGTCCACTTCAGTCAACGCTAGGCACACATGCTTTAGCAACTCAGGTTGAAATTAACTGAAATATTTAATTAAGCACATCCTTTTTAGGGTTCCGTAGTCTACAAGAAAACGTTTAGTTTAGCCATGTCCGTCTGTCTGTCCGCGGCTTAGCTCAGAGACACTTAGTACTAGAAAGCTGTAAGTTGGCATAGGTAGATATAGAGATTAACTACGATATTATGGGCCGCCCCTCCAAACTTCAAAACGTTTGAAAGTATTTACAAAGTGCCACCAAGACTCACAACGCATGTGTATGTAATAAGACGGCCGTCAAACAAAAACAAATCTTCGGATTTATTGCTAGACTAGTGGCGTCATTAATCGCTCAGTATGGCGCTGCACTGACGTACTCTATGAAAATCACTGGAGACATGAAATTCACCTGAATTCCGTGTATTAGATACATATTTTAAACTTCAGAGTACTTTTTTCAGACCAGTCTTAATACTACCAAGTTAAGACAACTGTAAGCGACGTTACCAGAAAATAAGGAGGTAAATACTTACTATTAGGACACACTCGATACCTGAAGCACACTAAGCGGGAGGAAAGGCCACCCAGTGCGACCTAGTTGTCAAATTGTTTGGTCAGCAGTACTTCCGCTTATGATACGTGCCCCAAATGCGCTTTGGCGCAATTTTGCAATGCGGCACGCTACAACTTTCCGCGGCTGTAATGGGCGCTTAGCTTAATATTAGGTAGTTATTTATGAAACTGTTGTTTAATATGAGGAATTAAAACACGAATGTGGGTTTATCACACGAGGCGAAGCAGAGTGTGATAATAGTATCACACGAGTGTTATAATACCTAATTATGAACAGTTGCATACAAGACTTTATCTACACCCATGATATCATCCTCCAATTACATTTTTGCAATACTAATACCGAACCAAAATGGCGGGATACGCGCGTGCGTGACAATGTTCTTTTTTTTAATTCAATAAGCGCCGAATACACTAGGGAACATTTTGTCTCGCAACATGTCGCTCAACACTCAATCTACGTGACGCTGCAACGTTGCCCTGTGTCCCGCAACACCTCGAGACGCATTTACGTGACGCGGGGCATGTTGCTTACTCCCGCCTCGAGAGGAAGCACACGTATTCGCCATTTGTCACAAGAGTGTAGTCGCGTACGCAACGTGCCTCTTAGTATGTCTGGTAGTGTAGTGTAGGGAAATGATACCATGCTGTCACTTCTGGAGCTTTACGAAAGTCGTGGATTGTTGTAGGATACTTCACACCGTGATTATCGAAATAAAATAAAGAAAACTTCTGGTACTATTTTACGTAGGTATCAGTTGTTTTGACACTCGAAAAGTGTACGACAAGGAAGCATAAGAATCTCCAGTCGACAAGTAGGTACCTCAATGTAATGGCAAGTCTGATATGAGGACTAATAGCGTTCCGTAGTATTGTATCCTGTTTGGCTATGGAAAGTCCGATCATTTGCAATAAAGTTTCAAAATCAAATGATGACATTCGAGTAAAATTCACAAACGATCCGTTAGACATTCGGAGATGACTTAGAATATTAACTCTTCTTTCTCGTTGTAGTAAGAAATTCCGCATCCACCACCTTCTTTCTGTTACGTTTCAAGACACTCGATATAATTACTATGTACGCAGCACTAATAGCCACAACCTCCTCGGGCGACATTTATATGAGCACTGACTAGTGTGGCCGGCAAAATGTTCCGCGACAATTGTTTCGGGATACTTCACGTAGTTGTTGAAGGCCATGTTCCGCAACATGTTGCTCCATTTGTCCCCTAGTGTATCCAAAGATACCACGAATTGAGTAGTGAGAAAAGGAGAACAGTTGCATAATGAAATTTAGTACAACATAACACTCGCTTGGATGATATAATGGTTACTATGACACTGGTAGTTTTAATGTTGTCAATAAGCTAACTGTTTCAGAAACTTTCATAGAGGATTTATAGCATGGGTGTAGATAAAATTATTTATGCAACTGTTGTAAAATAATACAGTCATGTGAAACTTTGTTCACTTCGTATTTTAATACCTAATTAATGTACAGTTGCATAAAAGACTATCTACAGTTCTACACCCATGATATGAATCCTCTAATAAAAGGTTCTGAAATCAAAGGGTGCTGTACGGTGTGTTGCAAAGTTTAATTGCAGAGTGTCTAATTCAAACAATGTACCTACCTATTAAATTTTTTGCAATAATAATATCGAACAAATATGGCGGGATACATCGTGAATTAACTGTTTTTTTTTTTTAATTCCGGCGCTGTGGTAGTGAAACTCGCGTGCATGACAATGTTCTTTTTTGAAATTCATAGATCCTACTACTAATTGAGTAGTGAGAATGAGGCTGTTTCATGAGTAAGGAAGAGATCGAAACAGCAAAGGAGTTGCATACTGAACACTGGTACAAAATTATAACGGGTGAATATTTCAGAGAGCCAAAATTTATGTCTCGCTATAATACTCATCAATACTAAAGAAATTCAAAGTCAAACATTTTTATTCCATTACTTAAATAAATGATAAAGATGCTATCGCAGCCATTTTAAGCTTTAAATCACACAAAAAAAAGATATTCAAATATTACTTTAAAAATCGACAATATTTGGCGTGTCGCCTGGGTATAGTTTCCAACATTTCGTGACATAAACAATTCAGTGTATTGAATGTGATACAGTGTGTGAATAAATATTAAACTTAGATAAATAAAGAACGTTTTTCATTACAATAATGTTAGAAAACTTTATTAGAAGTTACTCTAAAATATAGCCAAACAATGTTCAAAAACTAAGCGTCATTATCGGCAACAATGTTGAATGTAATTTTTTTACGTATAACGAAACGTGAACGAAGAGTCAAATGACATTTAAGCGACGCTTCACCCCGCGCCTCAGTCGGCCGACACGCTTTGGAGTGTAAGGACGTCGCGCGATTTGAGCAGTAAGTATTTCATTTTGATTCTCCAAAATTTGTCATCACAATCGTCATTCTTATTTGTGACTGTATCTCAATTATTTCTTCATAATGAAGTGTTTTTATGTAACAAAGTTGAAGTATGCGTGAAACTCTTACTGCATGTGGCACTCTCTCCGACGAATATACCTAATTATTTTGTAAAATGGTGAACTTTCTAGAACTCGTCATTATTGGCAACATCATTTGCAGCAACGTCGCATGAGACGACAATGACACGTGTTGCTAACAATGATATTGTCTTGAGTCAGCAATGACGGTTGTTACCGATAATGATTTTAGTATTCGACCTAATAGTTAAATATCATGTTTTTGTTGGTTTCCGTTAATTTCGGCATAAAGCTTGGTACAATAACATATTTTTTGGCAATTTCGGAAAAATACACTTTTTCTTTTATTTTTTAACAAATTTATATTGAAGCGTTATTTTATTTATTTTATCTGTCTGCATGGCTATTGTTTGTTTCGAGGTTTTTGTTTGCATAACGTTTATTTGAAATTTATTGTCATTTTAGCCGAAAAATGAAGCTGACATATTATGTCTTAGTAATAGACACCAATAGATATAGTGTGAACGTTAATCGGTTCACTAATATTTTAGAAGATTTCGCATGTATAATTGCAACATATCAAGGTGGTGTGTGTAAGGCAATCTGTGAAGACCAGCAAAATTTGAAATTATATAGTAGCTACAATATAAACAATGAGTTTAGATACGAAAGTGTTCAAATTGAACTAGAGGGTAACAGTCCGGTGCAGATACAAAATATGTACCAGTACGTAAAGGATAGTGGGACGATAATAGTTGATAAATGGAATGACAGAAATTTATAAGTAGGTACTGCTGACTCAGTAAGTTTTAAATATGAAAAGAAGTACGAATAGTAGTTAGTTTAATCGTAGTTTTAGTAGTGTAGTTTGCAAGTAGAACTGTTATCCCTTCACTATGTTCCTTTTCCAAAATGTTCCCATGTCCTCATGGCGATCTTTGGTTAGGCAGTGGACGTCTTTCGGCTGAGATGATGATGATTATGACATAATTAGGTAGGTACAGTCAGCAGTAGAAGTAGACGAGCAGTCGTAGAGGTCAAACTTATCTACACCCGTTCTAATCTTGACAATAGAATCGTGTGTATATCGATTTGAGCTCTTCGACTGTCTGACTGTATCTACATTGCTGATCAATAGAAATTTCCAAAAATTTCAACAATTGCGTAACGTTTTTACATATACCTCAAAACTAGTTTAATGAGTTTTATTGTCTTTACAGATTCTTATGTTAAAATAAATTAAGCCCTACAACCGAAAATGCCCCCTAAATCAAAAAAAAAAGAAGAAGAAGCTCTGTCTAGAAGAAGGCTGGCTCAAAAAATGTGCAAAAGACGGCGGTATATTGATATAAAAAACGACCCAGAATTACTAGAAATAGAAAGAAGAAAGCGAAGAGAACGATACCTAAAACAAAAAGAAACAAAGAAAGAAAAATCGTCTCGCGTACAAAGAGAACAAAGAAAAAAGTGGAGAAAATTCTAAAAGGTAAAAATTATTTTGACGTTTTTATTTATTTTCTTTACGTTTACAATTTGATCCTGTATTAAAGTAAGCGTTTTCATAATTATGTAGATGTTGTATTTAAATATATGTTTAAATTTTCTATAGATATCGTCAAAAGAAAACAGAAAAATCTACCATAGGGAAGGAGCTATTATTTCAAACGATTAATATCCAAGCTGTTGCTGATGACAACGGCTCAAGTATCCTAGATACTGAAGCCAACATTAACAAAGTTGATGATCCTTTGCACCGTTGCCCACACATTCGAGCAGAAGTCAGAAAGGTTCGTTACGCAGAGCTGAAAAAACGAAAAAAAATACTGCGAATCATAGCAGCATACCAAAAAAAACTCAAATCACAACGTAAATATATCCAGAGACTTAAGATAAAATTGAAAAAGATGCAGGCAGAGACCAGCCGTCAAGATTTGAATGAAGAGTCGCAATCAGAGAGTGACAATAGCAATAAATCAGACGAAAAGGAAACTCCTATGATGGAACGCATAATAAAGTTTTACACAGATGACGCAAACAGTGTTATTACCGCTGGTAAAAAGGAATTTATCACACGGAATAAAGTTCGCCAACAAAAAAGATATTTATGCCTACCTCTAAAAGATCTTTATAAAAAATTCTGTTCAGAAACAAAATTAAGAGTAAGTTACTCATTTTTTTGTAAACTGCGACCGTTTTGGGTGCTTTTTCCAAAAAATAATAATAGAGAAACATGTCAGTGTGCTGTCCATGTTAATATGGAATTACTTATAACCAGTTTGAATAAAGCTTTAATAATAAATGAGAAAAACAGCAACCAGGTGCTTTCTAAATTATGCTGTGATTCTAGGAACACCAATTGCTTGCAAAGAAAGTGTGACGCCTGCAGAAGTAATCATCTAGATTACAATAATGCTTTTAAAAATAAAAACGTAACTTATTTTCAATGGGTCAAGGTAACTAAAAATATAATTCTTAAAAACGGCACAACGAAAAAGCAAGTAATTTCGGAGAAAAAGAGTGTAACAAGCCGTTTTACGGAAGCTGTTGCAAAGCTGGAGCATGATTTAATAATATTTCTTCAGCACATTTTCAAAATTGTTGGCCAATACAAAACTATCAAAAATCTAAAAGAAAACCTGAACATTCAAGAATGTCTGATTCATGTAGACTTCTCCGAAAATTACGCTTTGAAATATGCCGAAGAAGTACAGTCTTTTCACTTCGGTGGCAGCAGACAACAGGTTTCGTTACACACTGCTGTTGCATATGCCCATAATTTTGATACTGGAACTGTAACCCCTACATCAATATGTACAATAAGTGATTGTTTAACGCACAACGCTCCATCGATATGGGCGCATCTGGTGCCTTTAATAGAAGAAGTAATGAGATTGAACCCCTTAATTGACACAATCCATTTTTTGTCGGACTCACCATCATCGCAATATAGAAATAAGACCAATGACGTATTATATATAGACACGTTATCAACAAACATCTCGGCGCTTAAAAACGGCGAAAATACTAGATAACTACTTATACGCGTAAACATTTTTGTCTTTAACTTTTGGGGTATAATTTGTACATCCTCTGAAAACACACGACGGCATGTTTTCTTTATATTTTGCACAGGTTTTCACACACGATATAAATTAAAAACAAACGTAGCGTCGCGCGACAGGTTGGTGCGTGACTGAGCGCAATGTGGCCAATTGGCTTCATTTCATGTTGCCATTTTAGAGTGCGGACAACGTATCTATAGTTTTATACATCATTGAATAAGACCATGTTCTACATAATCACCCAAATTTATAACGATTTCTCGGAGTTAAATAAAATCACGTGGAACTACTCTGAGGCCGGCCACGGCAAGGGTCCCCCAGATGGTGTTGGAGCTACATTAAAAAGAACAGCGGATCAAATGGTTCTCTACGGTGAAGATATGGGTACATTCGATCAATTCTATAATCTGATTAAGGGACGCGTCGAAAACGAACAGCTCAATATTATTGTTAAAAAAATTGAAGAACAAGATATAATACAAAAAAGTAACTTGATTCCCAATAACATCAAACCCTTTAAGGGCACATTTTCCGTGCACCAGGTGTTGTGGGAGAAATCAACAAAAAAGTTAACCATGAGAACAATGAGTTGCTTTGAATGCTCCGCTTCACAAATCTGTGTTCACGGACATCATCTTGGGCACCATGCCAATTTCAATGCTGCGCCAAAAAATGTAGAAAAAGCTGAAACTCTATTTCAATCAGAACCTTCGACCTCAAGGGTTATGAACAAAAACGTGGTTATATTGTCGGATATTTCACTGAATGTGCTTAACACGCAGAAATCTCCACCGACAGATAAGACGTCCACAAAAAAAACATATAAAATAACAAAATCAAATAATAACCCGAAAAAAATTAAACAACAATGAAGGAAAATTAAGTCTTGTAATTGTTATCATAATCAATAATAGTGTAAGTTTTGATGATTGAATTGTCAGGGCATTGTAGGAGAGGGACATTTCTGAGCAAAATTGGTTTCATTCTTTTGTTAATCATTGCCTTCTTATAAAACTGTTATTAGAATATCGTTTTTAAGATTCAATTGTTTTGTGGTTATCGTTGTTAAATAAGGAGCTTATTATATAAAATTATTTTAGTTACCTTTTGCTTTAGAAGCTGTTTTTGCCAAATGTTAATTTAAATGTTTTGTAAAAAAAATATTATTGTTAAGATTCTAATAAGGGTTTATCAGAGGATAAAAGTCTGATTAGTTTAGAGACCGTTGAAGTCTTTTAGGAGATTAAATAGCATTTTTAGATACAATCAGGGTTTAGTTTAGTGGCTTCAAACGTATTTAAGTATAATTTATGGTCTCTCTAAGTCTGTTTTTTTAAAATGTTTATGTATAGCGTAAGTCAAGCGTTTTTTATTTCATTAAAATATTTTATCGTCAGAATATCCAATCAGGACACCAAAGAATCAATATTATTAAGAGGATTTAAATTTGTTTGTATATTAAATTTGTATGTATAATACTGTATTTTATTTTCCTTGTTCATATCATAACAAATTAATACCTAAAATAGTATAGTAGTCACATGTAAATTCATCTCCATATTAATAATACGTATTCAGATCATTGTCGGCAACATTGCGTCATTATTTTTTACATTAACGTCATTATTCTCACAATGTGACATTATCAGCAACAACGTTTTTTAATGATTTTGAAAAATATCCAAAATTAATGGTCTGCTTGGGGTGCCTTCATTACAACATACTATATATTTGATATATCTATACATCTGGCCTTAAATAGAAGCTCTGCCACGAGGTTTAGAAAATCTTAATTATTTTTGTCAAGAATATTGTTTTGAAGAGATCCGCCCTAACACTCGTTTGGATGATATTATGGTTACTATGACACTGGTTGTTTTAATGTTGGCAATAAGTTGTTTCAGATTTATAAAGGCATGATGGGTGTAGCTTTAGTAGGTACTTAATGTTAACCGCATGCAAATATAATGTTGACGCGTAGGATTCGGGCAGACCGCATCGCATTGCAAACTACTTATAAATAAAAAATTAAAAAAAAAAAAAAAAATGCAATCCTTCATAAATCAATTTCGTAAATTTTGTATGAATCATCGCACTCTACAGGCGCGATGCACCGCACTTTTTGTATAATATTAAATGCGCTGCGGCCCGACGTGGCTGTAATATGCCCTTATTTTTATAATTATTTATTGCTGTATACTGGATCATTCTTTTCAGTCAGTATGAATGAGTTACTACAGGTCATTGATAAAAAAACGCTGAAACGATTATGAGCTCAATATTAAAGTAAATAAAAGAGACCTTAAAACCATTTTTTATCACCATTATACACATATACACCTTCGGACACAGGACACACACGCCATCACACACGCACACACAGAAACACAAATAATCCAAATGTTAAATAAATAAAATTGTAATTTCTGTTTTCTGCAATTGAGGTGAAACGATGTTCGCCCGCCTAGCCCGCCCGCCCGCTAGCTGGCGGTATGGCCTGCGCTTAAGTATGATGATAGTATCTAATGTTAACATTCTTATTTGATTGATTGATTGAATAAATTATTATTATTATTATTGACCTTTTCGAAGTTTATCATATTACAAACGAAATCTTGTAACAGGTCTTAGGTCTAAAGTTGCTAGAAGTTATCTTAATTACGTATTCATTTAGATTCCATGGTATAAACAGTTGTGAGCGGCCAACATTTCATGTTCTGAGCACAGCTTAACTAGTCAACAAAGAAAATTTGACTTTAAATTTCAGCGTTTTTCTCTAGGACTATTTCAGAATCTACATAGTGGCTTGAAAGAAAATTCAACCTGTATTCGGAGTACTAAATTATATAAAACAATACATAGTAGAAGATACAACTCGGAAGTTGGTGTTCGTTCGAATCGATGTAAGTATATACCTACATCGATTCGAACGAACACCAAAGTGTTCATAGTTAATTCTATGGGTTAATTTGACAAATCTTTAACTACAAATTAAAACCACGTTTATTTACAAAAACCTCGAAACAGAGATTTATTTTATATTTTTTATAAAATTTAATAATAAATAACGTGTGTTGTTACTAATATTTCTTGTTGAATATACATTTCTATGGAATATAAAAGTACTATTTTTTCAATTTTTTATAATTAATTTGAAAGGCTAGGAATTTATCATTTATTGCTTTAGTATTAGTTTTACATTGTGGTGTTCATTAATAGGAATACTCAGTAAAGATTAGCTTTTTTTTAAAAAGTTTATTTACATAACATACATAGTAACTGACAAGAGTAGCTAATAAGTAATAAAAACTCAGCAGCGGAGACAGTAAAGTTAAGAGAAATTAACATGCAAAGGACGGAGTGCGAAGCGCGCCATCCAAGGCGAAGGCGGTATATCCGCCCTCGCCCGCACTACTCGCCGCGCATCTCGCGCCCAACTGAATTCACGAAAGATTTGAGACAGATATCACTGCTTACTGAGTCACAGCTAACTATTCAAATTAAAACTAAATAAAAATATCTATTAAATTAAAAGTCACATGGTATAAGAAGTATATTAATTTGGGGCTTTCAAAATGATAAATTTAAATGATGAAATTAAAACTTACTGAATATAAAAAATGGAAATTAAAATAATTGAGAGCATTTGAAATTGGAGCTAATCATGTAATTAAACTTTTTTAAACTATGTTCAATATTAATATGCAAACTGTGTAAATAGTTATTAGTCGACCTACTATTCGGGTGATTAAGTATCATTATTAACAATTTCTGGAATTGGGAGTTGTGTTTTGTAAAAATTCTACTGTTTGCGGTGGCGAATTTTATTAGACGGATCAAACAACCCAATCGCCATAACATGATATTCACAAAAATAACGTTCATGATTAACAAGACACCAACAATCTGACGTTTGGGCCGCCCAGTAGAAAAATCCGCCACTACATTCAACTCTTTAACCCCAAAATTAGCTATTTTATTACCTATAGAATTATATGATTTAAGTAAATAATTAGATTCATATATTAACTATCAGTTTTATGTTCATAAACAAAAACTTGAACAGTAAACATATTTCTCTAAACAGTGACTTCACTAGTAGTAAGACTATTATAAGCTTTAACCCAATGAAAGCATCCAAATGTATCTTTCTATTAGACCAGAATATACAGTATTTTTTTTTTTAATAATTTTCGCAAGGATGTTCAAAGCGTACAAGTTATGCATCAAGAGCTTATGGTAGGCTAAATTTCGAAACTATGTAAAACCTTGATTTTGTCAGAGATAAATTACTTTCTCTGCTGACAAGATTGGCATTTTATATAATACATTTAAAAAAAAAACTTCCGTATAGGCAAAATCATTAATTTACTTTTTACATTAAAAAGTCAAATTGTAACCATTTATATTTGTATTTCTAGAATTAATATTATAAACAGTAAAAACATTTAAATAAATTTAAAAAAAACCAATATTAAATACGTTATTGCGAATCTTGACAACAGAGAACATTGGATGTATCTTGACAACACTTGTGTAATAATTATCGGTTAAACCGTGCATATTTAAATTATTATAATTATAGTTATTGGGGTCTTGTAAAAATAAAAACCAGAGAATGATTATCGGTTAAAGCATACATATTTAAATTATTATATTATTGGGGATTTGTAAAAATAAAAACCAGAGAATAATTATCAGTTAAAACATACATATTTAAATTATTATATTATTGGGGGACTTGTACAATGTACAATGATAAAAACCAGAGAATGATGCAGTTGAATTATCGGCTAAAACGTGCATATTCATATTATTATATTATTGGGGACTTGTAAAAATAAAAACCAGAGAATATTTATCGGTCAAAACATACATATTTAAATTATTATATTATTGGAGAACTTGTATAATGATAAAAACCAGACTACTTAATTCTGTGATTTCATAATTGATAAAACTATTTAACCATAATATAATGATTACATAATCAATCAATGACCATAATAATTATGTACCTCAGAAAATTACACCCATTCAAAATCAATGTGGCGCATTTCACCAATTTAGTACAGGTACGATACTGAGTCACGCATTAAAATTTTGAAGCAAATTCCATTTAAGATCTTGATAAATAACTATCGCGTTAAAAAATATTATACAACTTTTTTCTAGCTTCTGTTAGGTTAAGCATTATCATAATAATAATAATATAATCTATGAGTTCCATTTAGGATGATTCTAATATATAAAAATATAGAAGACATTGAATGCAGATGTTGCGTCAGGCGTGGCTGCGATCAGCACGGGTGCGATCACCGGCGCAAAGAGCGGCGGAAGCGCGACCGCGCGGCGCGGCGCTCGTCAGTCCTCGCTGCACGAGTCCTCGTTGTCGGCCTCTTTAATGTTCGTAAAGAACGAAACCAACGCCTTGATCATTACACCTGCAACAAGAAAGTCACCAGCATTTAAGTTTATCGCCTTTATTTCTTCTAATAATAGTTGAAGAATAGTACATTACTGCAGCGGCCTGCAATAGGGGCATTTACTATGTAATTTATTTGGCCGCTAAACTACGACACATAATGGATTTTCATACAACTTTTGGTGGCCGCTGCTCGCATGTATTTGGCCAGTACAGCAATTTAGATTTATCTCGAAGAAGGTTGTCAAAATAATGCTCGAATTTCCAAGCATGTTTGAGAAAACAAAGAAATTAAAATATACTCGTACCTTTTCCCTCTGGCTCTTTTTCAGACTCCTCCCAAGCAATAAACCCATCTAATGAAATTATGTATTGTTCATGTAGATATTGGAATATCTCTAAAGTTAAGCCTGTAACAAGAAACAATTCAGTTAAGTTTCCACCTTAATTGTTTTGGTTAAGGGCGTTTCTCCATTACTTTATTATCTCCGGGTCCTTTTTTATGAGTCCGATGATAGATCTAGATATATAGTTTAGTTTTCGGTGTAGTGGACAAGCATGTATACTATTATTGCTACATCTGACATTAACACGTAGCTGTTAATCCAAGTAAAGTTACAAGAAAAACATTGAGGAATTATCAGAACCGATTTTTATTGGTAATCCGTCAGTCGTAATAGCCGAAGCTTGAAACAATTGAAACATTAAGTCAGTGTAACTATAGGAATACAGTTTTCGTGGTGCTAAACCGTTCATGTCAGTCACAGCACCTGTTAATATTTTCATCACTTTTGTGCTCTCGAAAATATAGTATATTTATAGGCTTTGATTAATGTAGATATTGTATAATCATAAAATAAAATTTTGATTTTATCTCAAGGATAGCTCAAGCCCAGTGTGTGATTTAAATTTCTTGATATGGTTTGCTAAATAATAGGAAAAAATACATTAAAGACTGGGTTTTAAAAAAAATATAGGTTTTTCAACATTCGTTTTCTGCTATATTTTGTATTGAAGTTGAAAAAAGTCCTTCCCCCACATGCAAATAAACCATATAATAATGTTGATTATATTTTTTAATTTTCAAAATCAACAGTAGTATCGTGTAAAAAGATGATCAAACGTCAGTCTAGCGTCATTTTTTGGAAAAGTTGTTGCGAATATTAGTGATTTTCCATGAATACTTAATCTATTTGAAAAATCCCTTTCCACATGCAAAACAAAGAACACTACATTTCAAATCACAACAAATTTTGTTTAAATTCTTTTTCCCTTTCTCACAACCCATGAACAAAATTGATCAAAATCAGCCGATTTCGTGCACTGCCCCTTAATAGTATTGTTTACAAATGCAAATAGGTCATCATAGTGCTGTATACTTTGTCTCAATAATCAAAATCAATATCAATCTATATTAGGTATAATGCTAAAATTAGATATCTCGAAGATGAATTGAAAAAAAATATATTATAAGCGTCCGGCTTCGTTGCGCCCCACTTATTATACTCTCTATTTAATATAATTGATTATTATATTAACCTTGCGGATGTTCCAGCCTACGTATAAGCTGTTGTATGCCGAACAAACAGCTCGCCTCTCTCGACTGTTTTGTCTCGCCGAAGTCATGTATGAGACTCGCATACTTATTCATGCGGTCTTGGTTGAATTGTGGTACATCGCGTCCTTCCGGCCCGAAAAGCGCATGTTCGCATATCGCTTGAATTAGTGCTCGCATAAACCAATCCTCATTCGTAGAGTTACCAATTTTATCCTGTGGAAACACATCAATGGGAAATGATTATAAATTCACATAGTTTTTTTTTCATAGTTAGGTTTACGTCTTCGTGTGCTGTTTCAAAATATTGGTGGTTCATCTTTCTAACTTCCGCCAAAATCTAGTCAAAACACAATAGAAATGAAGACCTAAAAGCTCATTCCACGCAATGCTTCAATGTATCTTACCTGTATCCATCCCTTTATACATTCACATGTCTCATCAGCATTCATAAGTTGAATTAATTTGCTTTGAGTTTGAGCTGGCGTCAAGATTTTCTTCGCTTCTTCGCTAACATTAGAATCTCCTTCCAAAAATTCGAACTTATTATCTTCCAACCATGTTGTCACCTGAAATCCAAATAAATTTTAGTATAGAATAATATACATGCAAGCAAATAAAAATTAGAGGTAGATATGAAAAACGAGGTGCTTACAAGTTTTTCATCCATCCATTCTTTAATTTGAAGACCAGACTCATGCCATTTGCTTTTTACAAAGGAAGGTCCCATACTTTCTTTTAGGTCTCTAATCACTGCTTTCAAAAACAGATGCCCATGTTTCGCAGAAATTATGCTTTCAGAAACCCTAAATGTCTGAGCAAATGTGATATGCTGAAAATAAATATAATGATTATTACACAGACCATATTAATTAAGAATTATTTAAAATTTCACAAATGAGTATATTTACCTTCTTTTCGATTTGCGGTGCAATTATCTTTCCTAAATTATCATATAACATAGGAATATCGATGTAAAGATCAGGTGCGAATTCTAATATGTCTTTGATGCCGGCTACAAAATTGTCAGGGGAGATGGTATTTGATGCCACTAAACTGAGCAATGCCTTTGAAATTAACGCAATCTGCTTTGCTGATCTAAAAAAAAAAATGCGATGTAACTATATCTGTACATTAAATAGCTAAATATACAAAGTTTAGTATAATAATACTGTGCTTACTTTTCTACAGCAACATTGAGTATTTCATTAACTACAGCAGCATGGTACTGGGCGGTGTACAGTTGCTTGACTTCAGCTACCATTTCAACATCATCCGAATTAATGATGCAGAGGTCTATCATAGACTTGATTGACTTCTTCTTAGCGTCCGGCAGTGGTTCCTGAGGAACGGGAGCTGGTGCCGGGGCGGGCGCTGGGACCTCGTTGGCGACCGGCGGCGTGGTTGGCGCCACGCTCGTGCTGCGCGTACCGGAGTTCGAACGAGCTACGCCCACTGAACCGGAGCGGCTGCTACTTCCACTTGCTGCTGTAATTGACATTACAGTACATTGTTATTTTAGAACTTAATAAAATCGTACATAAATATTTCACCATATAATTATGAACTTTGTTTATAATCTATCGGTATTATTTCCGTTAGAATAGAAACTGTAGAAAAATTGTGAACTGCTGGTATCAAACTTGCTTGCGACGTCACGCACCTTGCGCTAATACTAAATAGCCTGACTAGCTGCGAGCAACTTGGGAAGTAGCGTGGTTGTTCACAGTTCTAACCTAACCCATTTCTCCCAGGTCACAATTTTTCGACAGTTTATAACCTAACGGAAATAATACCGATAGATTATAAACTAACAGTTCTCACAATCTTACGGTGACATATAAACAGAATGAGTGGTTAACACGTCGAGCGACACTACACGAGACTCAATAGAAGTTTTATTGTTATCACATCTATAATTATGTGTTTAGTCCTGCGTTAAACAAGAGAAATACTAAAGAACATGATAATGCTGTCAAGCCTGCATTTTGGGAAATACAATTAAGTGCGGGGCGGGACTATCAGCTGCCGATCTATTATATATATATTCTGAAAAATCTCACGGTTTAATCGTAGGTGAAGTGAGCTTGAAGTGAGTTGTTAACAGTGCCAATCCCTCACTGAAAGTTCACTCCACGCTCACTTCACCTAAGTTTTCACGGTGAGAGTTTACAGAATAGCACTGCTGGTCAGCACGTGGCTTCCCGCGTGATGTGTAACTTTTTTTTATATATTTGAGATTTACATACTGAATATTTTCCTGCAATAAAACCCACATTTAACAGGTCAGATTACGTAGATAATCTGAATAACAAAACTATAAATGTCAAAAGTAGAGCGCAATATAAACTTACTGAAATCGCCTCTGGAGTTGAATGTGGACCTTTCGATAGATGCTCCCTTTGAATAATTAGGGGTCATATCTCTGTTAGCTGAGAAACAACCAATACATTTTATGCACTTGTTTCACTATAACATTAAATTAAATTATAAATATAAGCAGTAATAAACTAATGTTAAACCATTTCAGATTTGATTTAGTAGGTTTTAACTTTTGTCATTTATGTTACCAGAAATGTAAGAATAAAGAACCCACAACTACCTACTAAACCAAAAAAAGCTACTTTTTTTGGTGTGAAGCTAATATACTACTCAAATGAAAATCATGGAAGGAATGGAAGTATAATCCTCAAAAATTAGCAAACCCCTTAAATAATATAATAAAATTTTTGTTTTTTCCTGTTTAAGTAACTAAGTAGTGTGTAGTGTAAGTAAGTACTTGCCTCTAAGTGATGTAGGATCAGTTTGTACATTCTCTAGAACACTGTACATATTTTTGCTGATGCTGATCATGGAATTGCTACTCGCCTGTGCAGTATTCTTTGTACCTGAGCCATGATTCCAGCCTAAATTTTGTGGAGCCAATTTGATATTGTTCAGATTCTAAAACAAAGTGAGTTATGGTATCAAAAACATAATGTAAGGCCATTAAGGCGTTACCTTGTAATAATGAAATTTACTATGTGACATTACGAAGTTAAGACAGACTTTATTGATTGAGAGATTGACCGTGTAGCCGGGCCTTGACAAGTCATGTTGTTTTTTGCTCACATTGATAATTGGCAATGTGATTAAAAAAATCAAGTGATCTTATAATAAACCCAGGCATCATCACTTGCTGTGTCTTTACTTGCGCAAATTACAATTTACCTAAGCAAGACGAAACTGTATACTGTGCAAATGGTTTGCTATGGCATGGAAGCTGCAATCTTGTTTGTACAAAATGTTTGCGCATGCAAGTCCCTGCGTATAGCCGGGACTTTAGGGAATGATGTTTCTAACAGACAGAAAGGGAGTTACGAGAAAATTGAAATACGAAGACAGACCGTTAGTTAGGTCTGTCTTCGCGTTTTTTTTTCTAAACTATACAGGGCAAAGTAATTATCTGCAAACAATGTCAATGGCAATAACCTAAAGCGGAAAGTAAAGATTTTTACCGAATCTAATAATTTAGATTCAGGTATCATTCAAATCAGACTTCTAAGTATCGATTACTAATAGCTTCATTTAGGTTTCTTCGCATCGCGCTTGACAGAGCGGTCGTGGTCACGATGAACTGTGTCCAATCGCTCGTTCCCCGCCTTACGATCTCTCTCAATCTGGTTAGATGACAGTCTGACGCATTCATTAACATTGCCTCCAACCGCGGATTTAATTTGATCTGTCCACCTCATCAGTGACTACCAGCGTGGCCTGTTGCCATCCACTCTGCACTGCACCACTAATGCTCTATGGCTCTTTGGACTCATTAATCCTCCTAGAAACTTCAGTATTCGAGACTGTTGGATAACGAGTTCTTGGAGTATGAAGACGTTTGTACGGAATTCTGTCCATAATACCCCAAACATTCTTCTGCAGCACCGCATTTCTAGAGCATCTACTTTTTTCTTTTCCTGTTCTCGTAATGTCCACGTCTTAGCTGCATACAGATCTTAATGGCTATAGTTGTTGCGTTTCCTCCATATTTTTATTCGGTTTTCCATTGACCCTCTAGCCATACGCCTTTTCACCTCATCCACACAGCTGCCATTGTTCGCTATCCTAGCAACCAAGATACACGAAGGACTGAACTACGTCGCAGACTGATGTTCCTACGGTCTACAGTCATCATCTTGGTCTTACTCGGAGTAAGACAAGAAATGGCGCGTGACAATCCATGTATTCAGCACTAGTCGCAAACAAGATTGCGTCATCAGCAGAAGTCCGTAATTTTGTAGCCACCAATCGCAGAGTCCAGTCGTCGAGGGTGATTCGCATAATTAGCTCCGTGTAGGGTGTCGCATAGGAATGGCGAAACTATCAGAAATGTAGTCGTCTGTTCGTACTGATGCTATTCCTCCTACGTAGAGTTCTCTAAGAAGGTGCGTGCACAGGGTGTTTTGGTGTGCCCATTTCCACTAGCGTCTTCCACGGGGTTGGTCATTTCACAGAGTCAAATGCTTTGAGAAATCAACGAAACATTTATGTAGGTCGGCCGGCTTGTTGAATTCTCGTGTCTTCTCAATTATATGACGAACAATTACTTTCTTCCCTTTCCGTTCACAAACCCAGCTTGTTCTGCCGCAATCTCTCGCGACAGGTGTGCTTTCAGATGTTTGTTGACAATGTGTTACAATATTTTGCTTGCGTAGCGGATCAGAGCGAGCAATAAGGAGGTAGTTGCTACTTATTTATTTTTTTGCACTTCATTTGGTATTCGTCCACTATTTGTCCCTAATATTTGGTAGGTACTAAAGCTTTCAAAATTCTGAAAACTTAACTGATACAAGCCGTTACTGTGAATGTCCGAAGCGCAGTGTATCCTTAGATACTCAGTTGTATGTATGTTAAACAACACAAACAAACATTTTAACATTCACAAAGCTAGCTAGCTCGTGAATGACGGAATTTATTCTTTCGATCAGTCACCAGTGAATCATTATTAATCATTCATCATCAGTGATCGGAATAGGTAGAGCTATTTCGGGCGAATGATATCAAACCTCACTTCCCAGAATTTTCAATTTACTGAGAACTTTATAAAGGATTAGTTAATTCACACAATATTATTAAGGACTAGGTGAGAATTTATACGTGGCTCAGTTTCTTTTATATAGATTATTTATATTTTATGAATGTGAGAACATTGTAGGCCTTGTAGACTGTAGATTTGTTGACCATTTTCTATTTTGTTAAATGCCTGGTACTTGATGACAGGCCTACACTGTCCTCCCATACCTGTTAACACTGTAATTTGAAAACATTGTAAAAGCAAATTATTAGGGATCCGTTAGGTTGGGGAAAAAGTCTTTTCGCATTATAGTATGTATGAACTTGTAATAAAATCTCTTTGGCTATACTATTTGTATCTGGCAAAACCCTTAAACTAACTTAATTTACACTTTCAATGATACCCTTAAAGAACATAATTCCAAATTCAAATTAGGAAAATGTGTGATTTTCATATGTTTTTCGTACTGTCAAGATGAGTGAATCTAATGAAGAAATTCAATACATTTTAAAATTTTACTACAAAGAAGGTAAAAATGCGACGCAAGCCGCGAACAAAATTTGCGATGTTTATGGACCTAGTGCAGTGTCTGTGAGAGTAGCACAAATTTGGTTTAAGCGTTTTCAATCCGGAAATTTTGATGTCAAAGATGCACGTCGCTCTGGTCGCCCTATTACGGATAAAATGGATGCCATTTTTGAAAAAGTGGAGCAAGATATCAGTAGTTACGACGTAGCTGAAGAACTGGGAATTGACCACAAAACAGTTTTGGCACATTTGAAAAAAACTGGGTACACAAAAAAGCTCGATATTTGGGTACCTCACGAGCTCACTGAAAGAAACCTAATGAACCGTGTACTCATTTGTGATTCTTTATTACGACGTAATGAAACAACCATTTTTGAAGAAGCTGATAACTGGTGATGAAAAGTGGATCACGTAGTACAAGAACGTGCGAAAAAGGTCGTGGTCAAAGGCCGGTCAGGCTTCACAGACTGTGGCGAAACCCGGGTTAACTCGCAATAAGGTGATGCTGTGTGTGTGGTGGGATTGGAAGGGCATTATTCATTATGAGCTGTTACCACCAGGCAGGACCATCGATTCTGAACTCTACTGCAAACAACTGATGAGATTAAAGCAAGAAGTTGAGAGAAAGCGGCCGGAATTAATCAACAGAAGGGGTGTGGTTTTTCATCATGATAACGCTAGACCTCACACATCTTTAGCCACTCAGCAAAAATTAAGAGAGTTTGGCTGGAAGGTGTTAATGCATCCGCCGTATAGTCCTGACCTTGCACCTTCAGATTTCCACCTGTTACGGTCTCTTCAGAATTCTTTAGGCAGTGTCAGGTTAACATCACGAGAGGACTGCCAAAACCACTTGTCGCGGTATTTTGATCAGAAGTCCCAAAATTTCTATAGCAATGGGATCATGTCCCTACCTACAAGATGGCAAAAAGTTATCGAACAAAATGGTACCTACATACTTTAGCTAAATGTAAATAAACTATATTAAAAAATGTTTTGAATTTTCTTAAAAAATGCGAAGAAACTTTTTCCCCAACCTATTATTAATCACCCCGACTAAGTGGTAAAGTCAAATATTGAAAAAATTAATAAATGGTAGTGCCCCCCTTAGCACGAAAAGTGGGAATGATATTTTTTTTCTCGTCTATCCCATGGTGTGGGGTATCGTAGGAGACGCCGTTAAAAACATTGCGGGTCTGTGAAAACCATTTCTCGGTTCAGGGATCCGTTTGCGTAATATTAAGCTTTAAAGTGCTAATTTTTGTTAAAGACAAGTTTCGTCGACGTCCCCGTCCCCTCACCCACCCCTGCCAGCGAAATGGTTGTATTACGATATGTGAAAAAATAATGGCAATATTATATTATAACGAAGTTGACGAGTAATAGTCGACCAACTTACATTTGCAGTTGAAGAATTGACCGTGACGTATATCGATGTCTAGGATAACATGTTAAGTTTGTTTTTGGAACCCTTCGTTGTGCGTGGTTCGACACGCAATAGGCCGGTTTTTGTTTTAAAAAGAGTAACCGTGGATTTTCTTGCTAGCTCTTCTCCATAGGAAACTACCATTTATTATTGGAACCGTGCACCTAGCTTCTGACGTTTCATAAGTCCCGATGTAGGTTTATGTGAAATAAAATTTGATTACGATGCAAAATTAGAACTATTCATGATTTAGAAAAAAAAAATAACTGCAGAAACAAAGTTAAGGGCCGGTAAAAAAGGAGGCAAGAATCGTTCAATTAATAAAATCACAAATTGATAGAAATTGGTTAATAGGGAAATAATTATCTGAACGTTAAAAACTTTTTGATCTTCTAATGATGATCACGGCGCGGCTCGTACAGACTCGCGCTATTTACGCGCACCTTAGGTTAGAAGTCATGACAACGCGCGAGCTGAGCAGCGCGCCCAGCTTGAGCTACATCCCAATATATTGAAGTTACTAGGCTAAGGCACTTCCCAAAAAAAAGATCTATTATATTAGCGTATCAATAAGTAGTTTTAGGAAATCAAAATGCACAAAATCGGTTATATAATCAGAATATACTTACTTTCTCGCTTTTTGAACAAACATGTGTGTGGTTAACATTCAGTGTTTATTTGATTCAAGCAAAAGTGAATGTGAAAAATTAAACAAATTCTGACTTACACCACCATAATAGGTGATTCGTACTTTGTAAATCGCTGAATCTAATATTCTCAGAATTGGTTTGGTGTATGTTAATATTCACTGGTGTATGTCCAATTCAAGTAAAAGTAAATGTGAAAAACCGGCCATGTGCGTGTCGGACCACGGACAATGATGGTATCCGTAGTTGAGATAAATTTCAAGAACAAACATAACATTGTACCATACCATTATGACCATGCATTCATCCATCGGTCCATTTTCCTGTAATCCATAAGTTTAGAACTATTCCCATGCATTTTTTTCAACATTTTTGTCTCTGCCATTTCGGAGATCAAGGGGGGGGGGAGTCTATTTTCTTTAATAACTTTAAATCTAAAAATCCTCATAACAAGTCCTTTAATTTGATATGTCATAATGGTACAGTTCGATTTCTCAAAACTTTATTTATTTATGTTACACATTCGTGTTACACAGGAATTCATGTGTACCAAAATTTCAACTTAATCGGTCCAGTAGATTCTGAGCAAATCGGCGGTGACAGACTGACACACACACAAGTGGTCCTATAAGGGTTCTATTTTTTCCTTTTGAGGTACGGACCTCTAAAAATTAAACAAATTCTGACTTGACACCATCGAAATTGGTGATTGTCGACAAACACTGGTGCATTTTAACGTGCATTAATTTCGGACATTCACAGTAACATATAGTAGGAGCTCGTGACTAAATAATAACAGTCGCACGGGTCGATCCATCAGGTTAAGCTACGCTTGCCGGAGTTGGTCCGTGGATGGGTGACCATCTTTACATACCGAGACTCCTCCGTGCCTCGGAAAGCACGTTAAGCCGTTGGTCCCGGCTGTTATTCGTGGATCTTTGACAGTCGTTACGGGTCGTCAGAAGCCGGAAAGTCTGACAACCACTCTTACCAAGGGGTATCGTATTACCCAATTATTAAGTTGTGGAAGTCAGATAGGCAGTTGCTCCATGTAAAATACTGGTATTCAGCTGCATCCGGTTAGACTGGAAGCCGACCCTAATATAGTTGAGAAAAGGCTTGGCGGATTGATTGACAGTAACATATACAGGGTGTTAGAGAAATTGCGTGCCATAGCTTAGGGGTAGGTTCATCGGTATAGGAACCAAAAAAAAAAGCCACCTAATTTAGTATGTTACTAACATAAAATAGCAATCGTTTAGAATTAAAATTATTTTATTTGTTTAAATGCTTTAACTACTTACCTACTATCGAACACGTTGGCAAATAGGTAATACTAAATTAGGTTGATCTATGTTTTTATTTTTTTCCTGGGTTCCTTTATCGATACTGAACCTACCCCTAAGCTATGGCACGCAATTTCTTTAACATCCTGTATAATAAATTATCAGTAACATACCATTTTTGTTACAGAATAGCACAGTACAACTTTTTGTTCCATAAATGTTTATCAGTTGTCATCTTAAGGTTTTTGGATAGGAATGAAGTGATTAATCCTATCCAAAAACCTTATTTTATAAAATCCATTCATCATCATTTAACTATAAGCATACCTTTTGCGTCACAGCCTTAAGTTTTAGTGTGTCCACTGGGTAGTTAGCCCGGGATGATTTCCAAGTATTATCAATAAACGAATTGTTTGAATTCTGTCTGCGACTGTCGCCGCGCTTACCACGGCCGCCTTCATCGCGGCGGAATCCCCCCATAGGGTTAGCATTCATTAACTAAAAGAGAAAGTAAATTTATTTAGACATGACAGTATACCAAATAAGTTCTTGGAAGTTTAATTTTTTCCAAATATGTGTGACCCATTATTAATGTTATACTTGCTTGACTTATTTATTTAAAGAACATTTATCTGTAGTTTCTTTAAATTGAATTACCTCAATATGACGCTGCTGTTGCTCCGCTTCTTTTTGAATTTGATCCATCATTTTAGGTTGAGAATCAATTACCGTCTTAGCCACCCATTTGCGTTTCCTGAGTTCAATTACATCTTGAAGCATGAACCTGTTCAACAACATTAGTGTTTATTTAAAAAATAAAAGTATTGACGTCTGCATAATCAAAGCTTTTAATTTATCTGTTAGTATCATTAGTACATATGAATTATTTTTGTCGAAACTAACCTAACACGGCTGCTTATTTTATTGGACTTGCGATCGACAATATCTTGCATTTTCTTGAAAATGTTATCAAGTTGGCCATGGACTTCGTTTTCAACTTGCTCACCAATTGTAGTAAGTAACTTGCAGAGACACTCAAGCTTTTCTTCTTCAACTTTTTCGATCAGATACTTCATGCAGTAATCCATGATTTTAGATGTCAACATTTTTAATTTATAAAGCTCACCTGCAACAATCATGTATAGAAATGTAAATGCAAGAAAATTATAAAGTAGTGGCCTATTTTTGTTTCGTTCAAAAACTAATAACGTTCGTGCTAAATAAATTCGCGCTGAGCCATAAATCTAATTAAAACACAAGGCCAAAAACATGTCGCATTAGCGAATACTGTTAGTTATCGTAACAGGTATATCTACTGTTTTGTAACAATAGAACAATTAGCTAAGCTATATTTTCAATAAAATTCAAATCAAATACAACCACCACCTGGGTGTACTACTTCACCCTAATCCATCGGAAAAAACAGGCGCAATGTTTATGTTGGAGCAATGGATTAGTATTAATGCTTATTTATTCATGAATAAATAATTCGCAAATATGAAACACGTGGAATACAAGACTGTCGCTGGTGCTTTCGGGCAGAAATTGTGCATTATAATAATTTACAGACAAAATTTGGGTACAATTAGGCTTATTTAAAAATAAATAAATAACATGCAAACAAATATACAATAAAATTAATGTGTATCTTTAATTTTATTATAAAAAAAATAAGATTTCATAAAAACAATAACAAACAAACAATGTATACATTATGTTTTTGAAATTGTCTATTCTATAAGAAAATCAAACTACTGTTAAAAAAAACGAATGATTAAAATCAAACTTACCAATAAATCTCACATTTCCCACAGACCTCATTCTAAGACGTCTGTTTTCTTCAACTATCATAAGATTCAGTTCCTTCTTTCTGGCCTAAAATGTTTAAAGTTAATTAATATTGTTTCATGATTCATTCGAGAAATTTAAAAAATTAATGTGATTATAACTCACAGGGTCAGTGCAGGCAGCAAGCTCACTTTCGTATTTCAATATTTGCGCATCCACTTTATGAGTCTCAAACTGATTTTGGCATTTGTTGATAATAAGTGCTCTGAAATTGACACATTTGTCAGGTGATGTTGGATTGTCAGCAGGTACCTGTGGAATAATTAATCATATAAATTTTGACACAGCCCAAGTGATTTTCGTCTAATGATCAGTGTAACCAGGTGTATTTATAGTACCTTTAGGACAGACAACTTGTTACACATGGCAGCATAGGCTTCAGAAAAGTTAGGCTCTTCAATGGCTTTCTCAAATACTAAATCAATTACACCATCTAGACGCTTCTGGTTGTTTATATCCAAAGTTTTTACTCTATCCAAAAGAGTATCGAACTTCTGTGGAGTTAACTTGTTCAAAATACCCCTGAACTTCTTGTAGAGCTCCTGAAAGAATGAAATTGTAAGAATTACAAAGAAGAATAGGTACAATAGATGACACCCAGCCCAACCCAAATATTAATAATGTCAAGTCTTGGATCCAAGACTTGACTTATCAATGTAATTTCAGTACAAATTAGTGAAATTTAACATATGTTGAATCAAATTCACCTAGTGTGTTACATTTCGTAAATTTGAATCTCTTATTTGCGTTACATTTCATGTTACCTTTCACCAATCTGTACTCCAGCAATAATTTATACAGGGTGAATGTCTAGGTGGCAGCCAACCACTACCAGCTTACACCAGGGCTCGGAAACCGGTTAATTTTCTATGTAACCTTAACCGTTATTAAAAAGGTTTTCGATAATATTTCGTTAATTATTTAATATTTTGTTACAAAATCAATGTTGAACTTAATGTGATGAAGCAATCTTTGAAGCTAATATTGACTGTATCAAAAGTTATTTGTATCTTCGGAAATAAAAATAAACCAGTTCGAGCCCTGGCTTACACTTTAAATTTAAGGTCCCAAGTTCTTTCACCTATCTCGTAATTAATTCCACACCCCTGTGGTCTCAAAAGTGTTGTGGCAGCCTATGCAAGAGGCACAAAAAGAAAACAATCGCTAAGAATCAGGGACAATTGGTATCAAGCAGAGGTTCATTAACCTCTAACTGCAATAAACCTTGAAAAGAAGCGTTATGACGTAAATAATATGTCGCTCATTAAATCGTTTAGTTTATTTTAATAAGAATTGTTTTCTTTGTTAGTCTGCTTTACCTTTAAATATTATTTCATATTACCGGCTTGTCAAAGTAGAAGCCATCTTGTATATTACGTGATACGCGTCGATTTAGCACAGGTACAATAAAATTAATGTCTAGGGTAATATAAAATAAATCATTCACAACTCTTATTTTGTGACTATTTACTTACTCACTCAGTTGAAGGTCAAATATAAGTTATAATAACCAAACCTGCAATATACTAGACAGTCGGATATTGGTTACATGACCTTGCATCACTCTCATCACACTCGCATCCCTTTATCTTCCGACATCACAAATTAAGGGAAGATTAAAGGGATCAGTAAGAAGAAAAAAGTCCTTTGATTTTAGCTAATTTGATGCACAACAGCCATCATCATTTATTGATATAATTAAATTAATATGGGTTTACCTGTGTCCTGAAATCTTCTTCATTGACAGAATCTTTACGGAATCTAGTAGGTTTCCATGCAGAATCTACTTCATTAAGTTTGACTTCCTCTCTCAATGACAATGATACATGAATAACTGGTTTATGTGGGCTGTTACTACTTGGACTTGGGTTCAGTTTGACACTTCCTTTACCTGTGTAAAAATAATGGTTTTAATAATATAGTAATAATAATCACAAAGATACAAAACAAAAATGTTACCAGTTGGTGCAGTGTTTCTTGAATCTTTCTTAGTTTCTCGAGGTGTGTTATTCCTGGATCCCATACCAGGAGACTTAGCAAATGGAGGAAATAGAGAATCATTCATAGGCCTCGAAATAGGCGTGAACGGCTGTGGCTCCTGCATTGGAGTAGTCTGGAAAATAAGCAATGAAGGATAAATCACATTGTTACATATAATACACAATTATATAACTGAATAGAGTAATGACAATACCCTAATGACATTGCAATGTTCCAATAAAGGAACATTAGGCTTGTTCTTCGAAAGAGGGTCTTCCTTTATTTGCTTGAGCAAATCAATATCATAACACTTTTTGCCAGCAGTATTAAGTGGAGACCAGTGATCTGAAAATATAAATACATAAAATAAAAAACTGATAGTGTAGATTGTTAAGCTCAATAAATTAAAACTTGACAAACCTTCACTATATTTGTATTTGGGCACAAAAATTTGTGGTGTTGTCTGTTGCTCAATCTTTGAAGTTTCCTCTGGCACAGGTTCAGGTGTAGTCATTTCATCAGCAGGCTGTGTTTTATCTTGTTCTACATTAACTACTTTATCAGTCTCATTTTTACCGTTTTCATATGACTCGGCTTCTTTAACATTTGACTCATTATTAGCCATTTTATTTGCAGATTTTTTATTAGTATTCTTGGTATTCTTTAAAACTTTTTCATTTTTATTGATATCTTCCAAAACAGTCTCAGTTTTAGTCGTATCAGTAGTGTTTCCATTGGCAGTATCTGGATCTAACACAGGAAAACAAAGCATCATGAGTTTTCTTAAGGCATATCTTTTAATCAGGCATGTAAGGTTTCAGAAAACTGTTACGTAATGTCAGTACTAGGGGTAAATTTTTTATCTATTCTTGATGGTTATCGACAACACAACAACTTGCTATTCAAAAAATAATTTGATTGAAGAGCTTCAATGAAATGAAAAAGTTTTCCTCGCAGTTCATCTTATTTCTGTACTTTTATGCCATGGCATGCATAATAATCACGGTAAATGAGATTAATGCATGCCATTAGAGATCAAATTTCATTGCACTTGCAAAGTAATTTTCCCTTGGTGCAGATTGGATTGGATTAGTAGATAACAAAAATCAAAAATGTATACCCTCTGGATATAATAGATAACAACCAGAAAATCTGCCAAGTTGGCACTGTACAAACACAAAGCCTCTGGGTATATTGATAAAAAAATATTAAGAACCAATCATGTCAGGTTTACATAGTCAGTTGTGCTGGGCTAAGCAGCAGGCAGTGTCAAAATAGTTTAATTTATTATGGGAGATCAGTTTGCAATTGCGTCAGTTCAGTGACCAATGTGTTCACAAATCCAGTCAGTAATGAGCTCTCTTCAAATGTATTCGTACACAATGCCAGCAACTGAACTATCAACTGAACAGACTGGCAAACTGGCCTCGTATCTGGAGCCCCTTAACTCTCAACTGCTTTGTTAATTAACTCGAGTCACTTGATTAGTGTAAGTTTTACAAGTTATTAATTATAAAACCTATACAGACAGTGTCAGACCTAGAAGAGTTAATAAGAACCATATATAAAACTGCAGATCATAAAAATAAGCAGAAAAAGAAGTTGAAAGACAAATTCAAAATGTTTGGAAGTGCTTCTGGGAAGATAGAAAATAGGAATCTTGCTAACGAAAATTATGCAGGGAAATCCTCCAATAAACCTGAACAATCTACAGTACTCCCTGCCCTGTGTATCGTGCCTGTCTCAATTTAGCCAAAGCCAATCCCTTCCCTGCTCCCTAAAACTCAAGTAGCAGCTGTTGGAATAAACAGGCCAGAAGTGTGAGTGAGCTGGCTAGGCACGCTTACAGACAACCAAAGATGATCACTTCTTTGACATCTGAAGCAAGACGTTGAAGTCGACCGTGCCAAAGTCAGTTACTATCTGGATGTTTGAAACTGCTAAGAATAAGAGGCTTAGAAGTTGAAAAAGTAGGTTATTATTCTGCAGTACAACTCAACATAGGCAAATTAAAAATCACAACAAAACATGCATGATGATGTCACTTGCAGCACCTGATTAATAAATAAAATTTGAAAACAATACAATTGCTACACACAATTATTGTAGTAACCTTTTAAAAAAAATTTTTGTGTATCAAAATATTTTGTATGGCACCAGCGGGAGCTTTTCTATTAACAGTTTGTTGGATTTCTATGAAGGGGAATTAAAACACTGCACAAGCTAAGATGGATTACTCAAAACCTCTCAATTATACATTTGGAGATCAAAGATGATGATTGTTTGCAAATAATAAAATAATTCAATACAGGTGGTATTGTGCTGCTAGTTTAATTGTCACTGAACATTGGGTACTAGGCCAGAAAATAAATGGTAAAGAAGAAGGGACCATCCTCAGAAGCTCAGTGCTGATTCTGAATATCACTAAGTAAACATATAGCACCTTTGCTCCTAACATAAGATGAATAGTAAAAATAATGATGAACATTTAATTTGATATTGAGTATTATCAGTTAAAACTGACAATTATTTATCTCAGTTATCAATACTGGGCTATTGCTAGATAAAAGATCTAAAATTCACACTGCCACCACTAAAAGATATTGAATGAGATAACATAAAAACTGAATATGAATATAACACCATGTTTTTTGTTCAGTCTCCAAAAGAACAGGATATATACACAAAAATTAAACTAGATAATCATCCAGTATAAAACAAACTAAAATGTGAAGTCAATTACATGAAACAAAAAACAAACCTGTAGTCTTATTATTAAGGTTAATATCTTTCATTTTCAAATCAGTTTGATTAGTGCGCAGTACACTAGATATACTCTGTGTTAATTTAGCTTGAGCTTCTATCGCACTTGATCCTTCTTTTAGTTCAGGTGCCTTTGAAAGCTGTTCCTTGGCAACTTTTTCAATGCTAGCAGATAACAGTTGTGTAGCAGTGGGAGGAGTTTCAACAACAGGCTCACTCTTGATTACAAGTTCAACATTTGAAGCTACAGCAACAGCAGTTTCAGCCTCTGGAGCTGGTGAAAATTGCTTTAATGGTATTTGTTTCTTTGTTGGCTCCACACATAATCCTTGATTACTTTGACTAGTTGGAAGGATGATAGCTTCTGCCAAGCTATCAACTGAACTAATCCCTGTAAAAAATAAAATAGTCCAAATTAATATCAAGTCACAACTATATAAGTAGGTATAGAAGTTAGATGTTAAATAATTCATTAGGTGATAGTGTGTTGCATGATCGTAATTCGATGATAAATGACTGAATTTGGATATTTTCAACATTTTCACGATGCTTTCGAACATGCATGGTTGTAATTCGATGATGAATTACTGAATTTGGATATTTTAAACAATTTCACCTGTTGCTTTCGAACAAATTACTAAAAATCAAGGCCATTACTGAGAAATTGAACACGAGACAACATATTGTCCGATAACATTACAAGTAGAAGGATGTAACGCACATAAATCACATAAAATATGGAGAGACAATCGAATTTGTCCGGTTGCTAATAAAATGTCGGTGTAGTTTTAATCTCTGTGCACTTTGCAGTACGACTTATAAAGTAATTCATGATTACAGAGCAAATTACATAAAGTAAAATACCTTACTATAATGATTTTTAATCTATCCTATCACTTTTTAAGAACCAAGTTCGTGATCTATAAATAGAGACGTGAGATATTTCCACGTGGGAGTTCTTGCACAGTACCTGAATATCAGACTTTATGTGGCACTGATACCTAAATTATATCACAGAACAATAATCCGTTAAACTTTCTTGTTAATCGTCAGACAATTAAAATAAGATACGATATTGTAACAATATGGTAAAAGAAAGTCTATTCAAAAGGTCACTCAAGGATCTAGAATATTGTCCGACTTTTAACACACTTTGCACTTGAAACACATTTCTTATTGTTAAAACTTAAATAAATATTTACTACTAAATAAGATAAATTATTGAATTCAGTTTATTATAAAGATTTGAATAAAAAAGGTTAAAATATTTAAAACGCAGCCATGCTCAAAGTGACTGTAAGGTAAAAGCCGCCATCTTGGATCATTCCATGCGGACGGGCGGTTCAGAGCAGCTAGTGTTGTGCGCAAGTACACAATTAATCGATTAAACGTTATTCGCCACCAATCATATTACGTAAAATATTGCAGACAATGAAACAAAAAATTACACAATCTATTTTCCTAACTTAATTTAAGGAAAAAAGTACCTAACTGCGAATCACTTAATAAGTTTCAATGGTCTTAGAAAAACACTGAACTTGAACGCCAACCATCGAGGTATTACGTAGAGCCGCACCGTACTCGTGTTTGCTAATAGGTGAATTTGACTAATTATGTTAGATATCTACGTATTAGGAAATTAATGACTCTAACGTCGATAAAATATGTTTACACGATACGCCGAGTAGATAAGTATTATTGGCCCAATAAATGCTACAACGCGCAGCATCGAGCTATGAAAATATACTTGTCGTGGAACAGTACAGTGCGCCCAGTATACCTTGTAATGTTTTAAATACGTGGTGAATTAGACATACTCGCGGTTAATGCTTTGCAAGTACAGCCACTGTATCAACTGCAAGTCACAAAGGTACTTACTGGAAATTCTTCGAGAATACCAAATTTTCGAAAAATTTCCAGTACTTACCATACGATTATTAAGCTTTACTTTTTAAACAGCAAAGATCCAAAATCGTCAATCCAAATTAATTCATATCTATTTCTCCATAAGTGACAAACAAAGAGGCAAACGTCACGAAATAATATTTTATGTCTTGTGAAATGTAATCGATCTCATGATCGATTCTTAGAAACACTACCACCACTACGGACTCATTCCGAGTCCGACTCAACTACTTTTTGGTATGACCTTTGGCCACGACAAAGAAGTCGTACTAATTCCTATACCGAGTATTTCTAGGAGACTAGGTTTTGGAAAGAGTAAATGAGTAGTAATTAATGCATGCGGCACGTAATAAACATACCAGTAGGTGCGACCGGTGCGACGGGATTCATTTTATCGATCAGAAACGGATACTATACTACTACGCTAGATACTCGGCAGAATTTTATTATATACTAACTGTCCGGCGCGACTTCGCTCGCGTGGTGGCCTACCCTACTCTACCCCACCCCTAAACCTTCGCGGGCGTATGCAAACTCACCAGTTTCATCAAAACCGGTCCAGCCCTTTCGGGAGTCCGTAAAGGACAAACAAACCAACATTGATTTTTATTTAAATAGATAGAAGATATAAAGGTAGAATAGGTGACAGATTTCTTATTTATTTCACGTTATTCGAGATGACGAATCACTTTATTTTTTATTTTTACTCAAATGCCCTTCTCACGTGGACATGAATCTACTTGCACGAAAGAAATAACCAACTGTAATTTCTTATTAGCTTTCTATCAAGGAACATGGATTTATCCGTTACTACCGCGTAAATAACAATTTAGTAACTACTTAGTTTCAATAAGTATTGATTGCGTTCGGTTTTTGAGGTCCTCTCTCAGATCAGTTTGCAATAGCTATTGATTCGTCAAAGCCATCAACAGTCAGGTGATGTGATGATGTGGTCGAGGCAGTAAAATGTGACCTTTTGTTGTTTTACTTTTTGTGTTCCCCTAATTTTTCCGGTGTGTGTAGTTACCAAATTAAAGCATTTTGGAAATGGCTGTTTTGGGCTACTTAACTAAATTTTATTCACTGTCGTGCCATCGACTCGACGAAGAAGAATGTGCCTACAGATATTGATGTGTTGCAACAACATAATTAACGGTAAAAAGTATCTCTTAACATGCAATAAGCACTAGCGCATTAATTGAATGTGTCATGACTAATAGTTCGACATAGTTTTAAGATAATTAATATATGACTAACAAAATATGGTCCAAAATTAGTCCGAATTAAATGTAAGTATTCATTTTTATTTATTCGTACATATTTTAACAAACAGTAAGTAACATCAGCATGACAACGTTTTAAGCAAATGATATATTTTGGGCCAGAATATATGTTGACATAACTAATTACCTATATTTTTTTCGAAATTAAGAAACAAAACTATTCTGTAATGTAAATTGCGCTGTATGACTTTTTATTTGAATAACAGTTTTAGATTAACGTTAGTGTCCGTAACCCTTCGTTTCCTATATTCCCAAAGTATGCTATTCCCGAAATAATTATGATAAAAACAATCAACGTTTTTATGTAGGTACTTAATAGACAACAAGTTTTTTTTTCTTTTATTAATTTTTATGTAGGTAAGTAGCACTAGGGTGTAATATTCTTAAAAAATATAATTATATACATAACGTATTTTATAAATCGCATCAATACCTGTACGTTTATTGAAAATGTTTTTGGTGTACTACCACTTTACGTATAATTTGTAAGGTACATTGAACGGATCCCCAATAAAATTTTCAAGTCTATAAGCAATAGAATAACGAAGGGCCGATGGAAATCGATATTTAATGCCATTTCCGTCTCTGTGGCGGAGGTACTTGAACATTTTTGTTCGGTTTGCCAGGTTGACCCAGGTCTACACTGGTTTCGTTGTTGTGGTGGCTCAGGCTAGATAGAAACACATTTCAACCGACGATTATCCTTGAATGCACTACGTAAATGGTAAAAAAGTGCACCCCCGGATAGCACCCAGTTTGTGCAGGACTATTGCACGATATGGAAACCAAGGATATTGGGCGTAACCTACCTGACCAATGTCATCATCTTCACATTCTTGTTCTTCTGAAATCTCGAAAATAGATTAAATCAGAAAAGCAAATATGGTCATTCAATAGTTAGAAATATTAATATAATCGGCAAATCCATTGCAAGTCTTCCTGCAAACAAGACTCCCCATTTCAATGGCTACAACCCTTAGTATAATAATGCAAAGAATGTAGGTAGTTGTTCAGAGTATTTGGAGCCGATAACAAATTTTGAATTGGCTCCAAGGTGTCTCTTCATACATTGTCAACCTTAAGCCCCATTTACACAAGGTAAGTTTCTTGCCAGTGGCATAAAATAAAATTGAAGACACAAATGACTGGCATCGTCTAAACACTGTTAAAGGTTCAACTTTTATTGTTGCTTCAACTTTTGGTAAGCTACACGCTGGCTGACTAAAGAGGGGCAGGGGCCCCCATTCCTGCCGGACCTCCAAATCACTAGAAGTATTTTTTCATCAAAATCCTAGACAAGGTTAAAATATGGTCAGTAAGTAAAAGGCAGTTGTCGTTGGAGGCCCTAGGTATGGAAAATATAAACGTAGGGTGCTGAAGGCACAGGCATCTGACACGCCCTCCCGTTCCGCCCATTTTTAAACAGTATTCAAACGGAACGAGTCGCCAAAACGAGATGCAACGTCGAAGTAATCACTGAAACGTATGATTTTGCTGTTGTGATCGAACGCAAGGTCGCTGAGATGCATCTGCTGTTGCCCTTAAGAGTATCAATCTTCCAGAAAACGAAGAATTCCTTCCTTTTTAAGAGTCAAGTGGTGGATAAAATGTTGAAATTAAGGATATGGAATGAAAATCTGTGAATGAATGTTGGAGAGAAATGGCAGATTGTATAAGGAGGGTAGAAAAAGATGTGTTTGGAGAATCGAAAGGGAAAGGTACAATAGAAAAGGATACATGGTGGTGGAATGAAGACGTGCAAAGCATGCTTAAAGAAAATAAAATTGCGTTTGGAGAATGGCAAATTGTAGAAAACGGGAGTGATACTTTGAAAAGAGAAAGGTTTATAAAGAATGGAAGAAAAAGGCGAAAAAAGCGGTATCGGTTTCGAGGGCTAAAGCGCACAAGCAGTTGTATCACTCACTGGACAGCCCTAGAGACCAGAAGGAGCTCTACCGGATTATAAAAGCAAGAGAAAGGGGAATGAGACATAATTCACATTAAGGGGAATGAGAGATATAATTCACATTAAGTGTTTCAAAAGACGACGACGGTAAGTAAGGTTCTGTCCAAAGATGACGGAATAAAAGAAAGATGGAAGGTTTATTTTGAAAAGCTGATGAACAAAGAGAATAAATGGAATGCTGTGCTCAAAGAGGTACAAGTAAATATGAGTTCAGTGAGGGAAATTAGCATGGATGAAGTAAGAAAGGAAGTTCGAAGTATGAAAAATGAAAAGGCCATGGGCATGATATACCAATGAAAGTGTTTAAAAGAAGATGGATGTATGTGGCTGACTTTATTCTTCAATAAGCTGTTGCATGAAGGAGGGATCCCACAAGAATGGTGCAATAGTGCCATCTTCAAGAATAAAGGTGATGTACATGACTGCAACAGCTATCGAGGGATAAAGCTCATGTCACACTGTATGAAGGTATGGGAGAAAGTAATAGAGAAGAGATTGCCAGAGGAGACTGAGATTACCCCGAACCAGTTCGGGTTTATGCCAGATCGAGGAACAATGGACGCCAGTTTTGCACTCCGCCAATTGTGCGAGAAGTACAGACGTGCATACAAGAACTTGTCCATAGTGTTCAATGATCTGGAGAAAGCGTATGATAGGGTGCCTCGGCATGTATTGTGGTGGACCTTGAAAGAGAATAGTTTGCCCAGGAAGTATGTAGAGTTAATTCGTGCTATGTACAGTCAATCTTGTACGTACGTCCGGTCAGCTGCTGGCAATACCGACGAGTTCAGTGTGGCTGTAGGCTTGCACCAAGGGTCGGCTTTAAGTCCTTACCTCTTCCTGTTGATTATGGACGCTCTGACGTCGGTCATACAGGAAGAGGCACCCTGGTGCATGCTGGTTGCCGATGACATTGTTCTTGTCGGTGAAGATGTACCTGATATCCAGAGCAGATTGGATAAATGGCGATAGAAGCTGGAGAATGTTGGCTTTAAAATCAGCAGAACCAAAACTGAATATATGTTCTGCGATTTGGGCAGTCTTTCCAGTTCTGGAGCCATAGAGATGGATGGCGCGCTTCTCTCAGTCGGCTCCGAATTTCGGTATCTCGGTTCACTCGTGCAAACGGTGCCAAGCGATGGCGAAGTAGATCGGACGGTTAAGCACAGAATTAACACTGGGTGGATTAAATGGCGGCAGATCACAGGAACAATCTGCGACTCCCACATTCCCCTTAAACTTAAGGGGAAGATATATAGAACAATGGTTAGACCTGCTGTCTTGTATGGAGCAAAATGTTGGGCCACAAAAGGAATGAATGAAAGGCAAATGCATGTAGCTGAGATGAGAATGCTAAGAGCCATGTGTGGTGTGACACGAATGGATAGAATAAGAAATGAGTACATAAGAGGAAGTCTGAAAGTGGCACCGGTGACTGAAAAGTTGTGCGGAAATCGGTTGTCATGGTATGGGCATGTGATGCGGAGGAATGAGGGAAATGTCGTGAGGAAAGTTATGACATCCATACATGTCCAGTGACTATAAAATTTGGGGAATACCAAAGAAACGATGGATGGACTGTGTGAAAGATGATATGGCTAGAAAGACAGTCACTACCGAGATGACGACTAATAGAGTAGTATGGAAGAAAGGGACATGTTGCGCCGACCCCAAATAAATTGGGATAAGGGCAGAAGAATGATGATGTACAAAAGGGTGAAGAGGGACCCCATTACTAAGTCCACGCTACAATCACACCGATAGCTCACGAACGCCAGTTTCGGTCGGACCGAAGATACCGCCACTTTTTGACCGAAACTGAAACCGAACCTTCGTACGAACACTAAATAAAACATATCCTACGGCACTCCGCAATAGTACACTAAAAAGCTTCAGCTCTCTATCAGTGAAACATTTATTTCAATCGGGTCATTAGTTCTGTACTTCCAGAGTAAATTTCTTACAAACAAACCAAATTTTACCACCTTGTAACCTACATCTATATTATATAAAACGATTTTACAAAACAAAAGACTCAGACTTTCAAAAAGACACTACGAAATATAAATTAACTTTAATTTCCGAAGCTTGTTTGGTATTTGAGTTTTTTGCCACTAATGCGCCATCTCCACGCGATGATATTGCCGTGAGGAGATTGCTCCATACAGTTTAGATAGAATTCGATGTCACGGCGTGACTATCGCGATACTCTCGCCCGTATAGTTGGCTCCTAACTTGAATTTTAGAATTTTTGTAGATTAAAATGAAATAGTCTAAGAAATGATTTAGCGAAAATAAAGGGGTGTTAAAGTTTGTATGGAAGAATCTTAACGGGCTGTCCGATTAATTTGGAACACGACATTAATAATTTTGTAAAAAAATATAAACACCTAGGAAAAGGGGTACAGGTTTTTACGGGACGATTTTCTGCTAAAACTAAATTATAGAAATGCATCAAACGACTTTTTAACCGACTTCTAAAAAAGGAGGAGGTTCTCAATTCGGATATTTGTTTTTTTTTTTTACGTTTGTTCGCGCATAACTCTGTCGCTTGCCAACCGATTAGAAATCTTTTTTTGTTGGAAAGGGTATACTTCCCAAATGGTCCCATGAAAATTTTATCGAAATCGGACAACCTGTTTTTGAAAAATCAACAAAAATCTAAAAATTTATCTACATTGTCCACATTAACGATCTTTTCGTTTACTCTGCATTGCGTTTTTTGTTCGCGCATAACTCCCGTCATTTACCAATTTGGAAATATCGTTTTCGGCACTAAAAAGTGAAAAATAAAAAACTTTTTACAAAAAAAAATAACTGACTTCCAAAAAACACTACAAAGTGAAAAATAACTTTAATTTCGAAAGTCGGTGGCATAAAACTAAAATACAGACAAAGACACCGACTTCCGAAATTAAAGTTATCAAAAATCTATCCCTGTCGGGGTGAAAAGGGGGAATATACAGTTAGTATGAAAAATGTCATTCCCTCGATTTAGAAACTTGAAACTTGGCCATAACACTTACCTAGGTAAAATAATAAAGATCTTTTTGTTTAATTTTCCAAAAAATTAAAGCCGTTAAATGAAAAGCCTTTATAAGGGAGTGTTGAAGTTCAAAGGGGTAAAGAACGAAATCTCGGGCGAAGTTTTAGTATTGTTATATAAGTTTAGATGTCGAACCGTCACCCTCCCCGACGTCCTCTCCTTGTATCCAATAATAACCAGAGTTCCAGATTTTGTTCCAACAAATTATTTTCTATTGGACCAACTTGAAAAGGGAAGTTTTGTCTAGTGTCGCGTGAATCTTGATTATGAATTGAGTTAATTTATCTAGAAAAGTTCTTAGGTTGTAGACATTGTAATAGCCCTTTGTCAGTGTTAGGGCCCAGCGCGGATTGGTTTATTATTTCGAAGTTATTTTTATTTTCTTATAAAAAAAAATATTTTAGTGGTAAAATTATTAATTATTTAGTATTAACATCATCTACTTAATAAAAATCCAGCTCAAGGAGACTGAACGACGCCTATGGGCGTTTAGCGATCCTGAACGAGTAATTCATTCATTCAGCAAGAGTTTATAAATAAAAAGCTTTAGTCGCTGAGTGTAGAAGCATTTGCGCAATAGCATTACGAAAGTGAGAAATAAGAAAGAATTTTTCAAAATTCATCCTCTAAAGGGTGACGAAAGTTTGTATTTTTCGCAATTTTTGCCGATGCGAAACCCCATCGGGCTCGTGCTTACAAAGTAATAATGTTGGCATTTGTAAATTATTTATATTTGTCTTAACGTGTGGATTACCCATTTGTGTCCTATTTAGAATTACAAACAAGGTGTTTTAGTAATTTTGGAAAAACGTTATTTTGGGCTTATTCCGTTTATCCACCCTAAAGGCTCTTTCAAACACACGCGATATCGCGGCCGCGACATGCACCGACAAAGGAATTGTCTTTGTCGGTGCGATATCGCGGGCACGACAGGGCCCGCGATATCGCGTGAGTGTGTAAGAGCCTTAAGGTGGATACTCGGAAACGCGTGTTCATCTGTCCACTCTGAACGGAGTGGATAATCGGAGTTCACTTCCGGTTCTTCCGACTTTTTTTTTAAAGTACACCCGTGCGAAGCCGAGGCGGGGCAGGTAGTATTTTATAAATTCTGCAATATGTCCAGGAAATAACCAACACTAATTTCATTATTGAGTAGACGTAATTGAATAAAAATCCTGGATAAATTCCTCTTTTTAATATAAATTTGCAAGTTTTCTAAATTTCTGTGCTGCCCGGAAACGGGCAATATATAGGTCAAGTAATAATAGTCAACATAAAAATATTAAAAAAAATCTTAGCTATGTATTTTAAAAATTACGGGCGTTTATAAAAAAAATCGAGAAAATCTACTCCCTGTGACGGTCTTTTAACACCTGTTGCTACAAATTTTAACTTTTTTAATGTAATGCTTTTTTTTTTGGGTGGGAAATTATCAAATAACTTCTCCCGCTCTGGGGGGAGCGGGAGGGCTTGCCCCATGTGAGCACCATGTATCTATCACTTAATTAATTTATCGGTCATTGCTTCATTATTCATTCTTTTTACCTATTGTGGTATAGTAATTTTATTCTAGGTGCATCGTCTTCACATATAATTAGGTATATAATTGATGTACCGATACAAAATATTGTAAAACATTTTAAAAGAGTAACGGTGGAGTTTCTTGCCCATTCTTCTCCATACGAAGCCCATACCTTTTGGAAGGGGCGACTAGAATCAATTCTATTTTATTTGTAAATTTTGACGTTCAAAAGTGCCATCTATGTGCCTATTTGAAATAAATAATTTGACTTTGACTTTTTTAAATGACAGTACTGAAAAAGAAATGTACTACATAAGTTTGGCAAGTAACTTTAAAAGTTGGCGCATTTAATAAGGATTCTAAAATGGTATAACTAACACTTGCAAGATTATTTGTGGAATTAGGTAAATAAAATATGTTTTTAAAGAAACTTAGTTGTAAATTAATTTTCCTTACCTGTCTAAAATTATTTTTGTGTACCCCAATGCTTTCAGTTTTCAGAAGCATAGCCAACATTTGATGGACAATCTAAACGCGGTTAACAAAATGCCGCGGCAAATTTTAGTATTTAGTTATATTTTTTAAGGCAATCGCCGGCCGCTGCCGCGGCACCACTCGCTCCGCTCGCTCGGCTCGCGCGCTATTGGTCACAGTTCTAACCTAAGCAATTTGGTCGGGGTGCCCTTGCTTAGTTACTGCGGCCAATTCCGCTCGCGCGTGGTTGGTCACAGTTCTAACCGAACCTACAACAACAATCAATGTCGAAATTATAGTTGCCAATTTGCTTTCGGTATATTTCATAACTGCGAGCGGTTGTAAACGGACGGCGCCGTATGTATAATGACGAATCAAACAATCTGCCTGCGACAGATACATGAACTCGCGTTTCCGAATATCCACCCTAGGGTGACTGTTTTTGGATGGATAAACGGAATAAGCCTTGTTGTTGTAATTTCTTCTATTTTGTATGCTGCCCATCAGACAACCAAGTTGATTTTAGTGTTATATTACTTTGTCATTTTGATCTGAAACCATGTTGGTTTTAGAGTTTTTTATTTACTTTAATAAGTAGGTAAATCTTTTGATTCACATTCACGACACAATTTTGACAACGGAAGCGACTCGAAACATATAAAATGGCTAACCAGAAAATCAGCTCTATTATAAAATTGTTAAGGCTAAAAAGGCTGTACTGGTTTGTACATAGCAAATATTTTCACGAGAACAGACCACAATAATGTAAGATAAGATTGTAAGAAGACAGAACCCAAATCGATAGATCATAATTTTTGTTTAATGCCTTGTCTGTGTTTTACCTCATCGCATGAGAACGGCTGGAAGGAGTTCATTTAAATTGACTGTAGTGTAGCAATTAAACTATGGATAAACGCTGAAGTTACTTCCGAACGCATAGCCACAGTTACAGACAGTATTCTAAATAATTTTCCCTTGATGGAAAATGGTCAGTGTCCTTTACTTACCTTTGATCTGATCAAAAAACCTTCGTATTCCTTGGGAAATAAAGCTAAGCAAGACTGTTTTGTGTTGTAGGAAACACGTTGGTGGCAAAATGGAATGTTGCATTGGTGCTGGCAACACGTAGGTAAATGTTTCGTATGTATTCATTGTAAACAATTTTGCGTAACTTTGTTTCCAATTAAACGTCCGTAAACATCTTTGTTTTATTTCACTGTCGTTTAATAGACATAACATAATTACAATATATTAAAAATAAAGAACCTAAAATGTATTATAAAACATAAGGAACGTTTTAGAAAGCGGACAACAAACTTGAAACAGTTTTTCCAACGGTCTTATTCTGCCCTGCTAAGCCAAAAGGCGCTATATCTGAGATACGCCCTTTTAGTTTTTTATACCATTCAATAGCTAAAACAATTTCGCATCTAATGGTAAGACAAATAGCGCTATCTAACATAAAAGAAGAAAAAAATATCCTAAAAACAAACTTAACATTGTAGTTGAAAAACATGTTCTCCCATACATCGATATACGCCAAGGTCACGGGATTACATGTCCAAATATTGCAGAACATAACGATGTGAGCAACGCAATTCAAAACATGACGATTGGAGAGGAACAAAACTTGTCGTACCATCAGCTTCTTCCGGTAGTACCGTAATACGATAATCATGATATAATTACGAATAATAATGTTGATAGTGCTTGCGCCGTATTAATGAAGACCAATGATGAGGAAATATTGCATATAACCGATGGTGAGATATGACATAATGATAATGAAGAAACAATTACGAAAAGAAAACGAACAAATACCATGTAATATTTTTTACAGGGCAATGCCACGAAATTAGATAAAATATATTGCATTTTGTCGATAGTGAGATGCAACATACTGATAATGTAGAAACAATTACTACAGAAAATGAACAAATACGAGCAATGAATACCACACAAAATTACGATATAAATAAAGTTCAGTTGATTTGGAAACATAAACTAAAACCGGGGCAATAAGAAAGATAGAATTATGATGTGCCATTGAAATAACGAAAAACTTCTAACATTATAGAAAACAAAAACCGGCCAAGTGCGTGTCGGACCACGCACAATGAAGGGTTCCGTAGTTGGGATGAATTTATCCCAAAAACAAACTTCACATTGTAGTTGCAAAAATGCTCTCCCATACATCCTTATAAATTACGGTCAATTCTCCAACTGCAAATCTAAGTTGGTCGACTATTACTCGTTAACTTGTAAAGCCTACTTAGCTGTGATAGTTTTCCTTTTAATTTCTTTATATATACTACAGCCATGAATTTTGCACTAATCCAAAACCAACCATTTAGCTGGCAGGGGGGACGGGACACTTGACACTAACAAAAAATAGCACTTTAAAGCTTAATATTACGCAAAAAAATCCCTGAATTGAAAAATGGTTTTTAGAGACTCACAATATTTTTAAACGGCCTAACCAACGATACCCCACACCATGGTATAGACGAGAAAAATAAATATCTACCCCATTTTACGTGCAAGGGAGGTACCCTAAAAAAAATGATTTTCATGGTTTTATTTTACTACTTTTTCGGCATGATTAATATGTATACCCATGCCAAATTACAGATTTCTAGTACTAAGCGTCTCTGAGCTAAGTCGGGGACAGACGGACGGACGGACAGGCAGACGGACATGGCGAAACTATAAGGGTTCCTTGTTGACTACGGAACCCTAACAAGGGAGAAACATGATGTGAAACCCCCCTGCTCTTCAGGCTTTTATTACAAACATACCGGAAGAGCAACGAAAGCGATTGAATCATTATTTTTGGAGTTTAGCGATAAAGACAGAAAGGTTTTATGCTACACCACACTTCTTCCCAGCCTGTGAAGCAACTAACTGTCAATGAAACTGCTCCAACTAACTACAGAAGACAAACTACATTCTTCTATTTTCTTAAAAACACACAAGGTACATCATGCAAAGTATGCAAATTTTTATTTTTAACTACCTAGGGTTATAATGCAGCTAACGACAAGCCTTTAAAAACTGCTTTAGGTAATAATAAGGACAACTCCGTCAGGTCTCCAGTAGACAAAAGATGCACTAAGACTCCTCACAACAAAATTGACGATCGTCCTATTAAAGAACACGTATTTAGTTTTGAACCCAGCATATCGTATTATAGACGTGAACATGCTCCCAAACGCTTGTATTTGCCGAGTGACTTGTCGATGACACATCTACATAAAGATGTCGTAGAAAAAAATTCTTCGATCACATGCTCTTACGATAACTACGAAAAGTTCTGCAAAATTTAAATATTTCGTTCGTAAAATTGGGCCACGAACAATTTGCACGGTGTGACGAATTCGTTATGCACGATAAAACGCATGCTATTGACAATCTCAAGGAAGTGCTGTACCGGGTGGTCAATTCATATAGAACGAGCTAAGAGGTCAAGAGAACTATATCAATCTGATTCCAACTTAACCAACTCTGATACTATTGTTTACTCCGCAGACTTACAAAAAGTCATAATGCTACCGAGGATCGATATGTTTAAGTCGAAAGTTTTTACTCACAGGATTGTTGTTTAAAATGAAAGTTTCGTGCCTACTGGAACTAGGAAAGGTTCAAAAGAATCCACTATCTATACCGTACTTTGTCACGTCATCATAGAGTAGAACTGGCGATGAAGCGGATGAAAAATAAAATATAAGTAGACTTTGATGACTTTTGCGAAGCATAAAAGCAGTGCGAAAAATATGAATACCAAAAATAATTACGACGTTAGATGAATTTTATGAGTGGGGCAAGAGTATACGACCCAATACAAACTTTCCCGGTTGTCACCCTTACCACGACCTTACATTAGTGACATTGTTGAAGTGGAAGTTAGCAGAGGCAGTTTTGATATTAGCTACAGAACTGGTTTCGATAATGAACCCCTACCGGCTAGCATTATAAGTTCAAAGTTCTTTAAAATTAGACAAACTTCCATCCCCAACTAAAAAAAACAGTACCAGCTGGAGTTTCTCGCAACAAAATAAATAATATTTTAAAATCTCTTTCCAGTTTAATACCTCCTAATAGGACGTCTTTTTGGCGGGGACTGCTTTGATTGATTTTATTTCATAGAAAGCAAACAATTGCTTTAAATTTTTTCTTGTAATTTGCTGCTACAATTATTAAAGCTGATAAATTAATATTAAATGAAGTTTTATTACAAACGAATAAGGTATTTTAATCAAATATAAAAAAATTGTTGTTTTGTATGGAACGTTCTATAAGCAGATTAAGGCTAGGGCAGTATCTAAATTTTTTAAGCCTTTCTTTTTAACCATAATTGCGGAATCACACAAAATAGGTATAATGGTACAATTTATGGATAATTTGGGTATGTCAATAACATCTATCGTCAAAAATACGTATAAATAAGTTTTAACATCTTTAAAAAGATTTGTTTTTGAAGGTGCGAAAATACAATTTACAAAAAGTAGATTTTCTCAAAACTTACTCCGATTGAGATAGCGCTTTTCGGCTTATAGGCCCTATAAATGACTAAAATACTGTCAAGAGCTTAATTATGTTCGACAGTATTTATGACCAGACTATGTATATTTATAAACAGTGTGAGTCTTCATAATGTGCACGTATCGAAATGAAGGAAACTAAACTAAATATTACCGACGGAATTTAAAAAAAAAATCTAAAACAACAATTAAATTTCATACAGCATTTTTTAAATACTTGTTCGGTGCTGTGACCCCCGTGTAAACAAATCGGTAAAACTTTTAAACTAAACGATCTATCACGATGAAACAAAAGCAGTATAGACTGGAAATAATAGGGCGTCTTCATAAAATAAAAACGAAATAAAAAAGCTCGCCCTGAATTGAGAAATAAGGTGGTTTTTTTTTAACAAAAATCAAATATTTTTACATAATTTTTTACAGTAATTGTTAAATTTCTCAATAAAAGTCCCGACTACCTATCCTTTTTTATTACTTTAAATTATTTTCCATCGTATCAGCTGTTTAAAAATAATAATACCATGTTTTTGACTCAATCACAACGTTTCCTATCAATTGTTAAAGAAAGGCCTTGCACTCGGCTACGTACCATACCTTTAGCAGGATAGATACCCATTTTTGTGAAACTTTTTGTTTATACTTTTTTTTTTTTCCATCAATAAAATTAAGCTTAGTTTCCCTCATTTCGATGTGCACATTATGAAGACTCACACTGTATACATAGTCGGGTCATAAATACTGTCGTCATAGGTTCCGAATTTAGAATTTGGAATGCAGACGAAAATTTCAATAAATTACGTTCGAATTTTGAATGTTTCACGATTTAAAAACATACGTTTTGTAGAATTTTCTTTAGTTTTCAACCTGGAGTGGACACAAAAAGAAGACACGAGTCGTAATAAGACTGTAATTGCGTTGCATCGTTGTGGATACGCTGCAAGTGAAACTTTCAAACTTCTGAAAATAACACAAAAGGTTCGTTTATCGCACTATTAAACGATACGAGGATGATTCAGATTTAAAAATAGAAGACAGAGAGGAGAGGTCGACCTCGTATGGTTCTCAATCCAGCGGTGATCAAAGGCGATCAAAAGCCATCAAGGCTCAAGTTCAAAGCAAAAAACTGTGGGCTCTTCAAATGAGTTTAAACAGAACCACGGTGAAAAGGGTGTAGCATGAAGACCTCGGGCTACGTGCTTACCGTAGAAGAATATAACACCTCCTGAATGCTAGTTTGAAAAAAAATAGGCTTCAACGATCATGCGTTTTGTTGAGACGGTACGCGGGAAAAAAATACCGCAAAATCTTATTTTAAGATGAAATTTTTTTACAGTCGAAGAGAGCTTCAATAAGCAAAATAAAAAGTTGTATTCTCACAACACTGATGAAGCACGCAGTCGTGTCCCGCGCGTTCAACGTGGTCATCATCTTTCATCGGTGATGGTTTGGTTTGGAGTGTCGTATATGGGCCCCACTGAGATGTTTTTTTTTTTTGTGAAGGTGTGAAACCCAGTGCGCTGGTGTACCAAAATACGGTTCTGCAAAACCTCGCAGAACCTCTTAAACGAACAATATTTGTAGATCGCCACTGGGTGTTCCAGCAAGATTTTGCACTGGGCTCATAAAGCCACGTAAAACTGGTTGGACGCCCATGAAATTGATTTCATCAGGCACGAAGATTGGCCGTCCGGACCTTAATATTATACCTTGGATTATAAAACATGGTAGTATTTAGAGGGAAAACCCTGCGCAAAACCCCATAAAATTTTGGAGTCGCTGAAGCTATCCCTCATCAAAGCAGTGATGTCGCGCGTGATTCTATCGATGACTGGCCTCGCAGATTACAGGCTTGTATCGAAAATCAAGGAGATCATTTCGAATAAACTAATATACATGTAAAACTGTTTATATGTTTGCCTATCTTCCCATAAATTATTATAATAAAATTTAAAATGTGTCATTTATTCCACACATGATATGTGATAGAACTTATGACCCGACTACGTATTAGGTACTATGAACAGCTCGGCAACAATATCTGATTTCATTTAATTTTCGAAACTGATGCAACATCCTATATTTTGGTGACGCTTGTCTAGTCAGTATAGTTGTGTTTCTTCGATGTCGCATATTTTAGCACTACAGTTACCTTCCACAAATGATCTCATATATTTGCCGTCATCTTGACGACAGATATTAGTGGATGAATCATGATATCAGATATTATTGAAATATATTTATGCTCGTGACTGACGTCTCAAACCGGTAGACGTGACGCTTTAGATCAGTAATTATTACAGTAATCTATTTGAACGTAAATACAAATGTGTAGGGTAAGCGTTTGCAGTGAATGAATTCGAGGGTAGCCATCCCAATTTGTCAAATTACCGTAAAGGGTATTAATGCCCCTACTTATCCGTCCGAAAAGTCTCGAATCGAAAAACGTCTATGGTTAGTTTGGCAAGCGTAGCATAATTATCTCGAAAAGATAAACCTAATTAGATACCTAATTAGTTTATCTTTGGTGAACTAAACCAATAAGTCACCGCCTACTAATAACTATACGGCTTTTTAATTTCCATTGCTCATACACTTATTTAAAAAATAAATAATAAAATCGTCCCATCGACATTACAAATAACGCAATGGATATTGATGAATTGTTAAACAGTCCAAATTTATTCCAAATTTATTGGGCAATGAGGATGCGGATCAACAGGTTGAGGCATCGTCCGGTAATAGGTGTACGACAGATCCATCTGAATATTCAGAAGTCAGATAAAAGAGACAAAAAACGGTGTCAAGGCTAGTTCAATTGCATCGTGTTCTATTTCCATAAAATGCGTTCACCGCTTTCGCGGTAACACAATCAACAAAACTCAGTGAGAAAGAGATAAATGTACAAAACAGACCCGCAATTTATCAATCCACGAATAATAATTAAAGTTTTTATTGGTGGAACGATACAACTTCACATCGAAAGCAATAGGTTTATGTGTGCAACTGAACAAAGCAAATGTAACAAACTAATATATAAGTGTTCTACCGGCGGTGCCGCGGCGATGGAAGCAATGACATTAAGATTTTATTATCAACACTTAGCCAAAGCGGTGTCCCCATCTCTGGTGCACATATTGTTAGGTTAAGAAGACAGTTTTACTTACCTACAGGTGTCGGACCATTAGGTTTATTGGATGCCGACACGGATTCTTTTTCTTGTGATTCCCTCTCTTTGAGTTTTTCTTTGTCTTCTGATTTGACTCTTTCTCTGGGTTCTCGTATCCTCTGCGGCTGAGGGGCAGGCGTGGGAACAGGGACAGGTGTTGGAGCCGCGGTAGAGAAAGTAGTTTGTGTTGAAGCAGGCACTGGTGTGACAGTAGACGTTATTGCTGTCGTAATTGGAGCTACTGTTGCTATTGCTACTTGTGCAACATTTATATTTTCTGGGGGCTTTTCTAATTCTTCGACTTGAGGCACATTTTTGCTTTGTTTAAATTGCTTATTAGGTGGTATATTCTTATTTGTATCTAGGACTAAAGACTGAACTGTCGGTTCACTATTCTTTTGTAGTTGCTTAATAATCATAGGCATTTTAGGCACTATAACAGGACTGTCTGATATTGCTGATACTATTGGTGTTTCGTTTAATTCCACAGCAACATCAGATCCCAAATGTTTACTTTCGTTAACAGTTAATATTTCAGACTTTACTAAATTATTATTTATAGAACTTATTGCATTTGGTTGAGTTTGGACAGAGCTTGCCGTAGATGCCACGGGTACATCCACGTTCTTTGATACATAATTCGATTTAATAGAGTTATCACAAGAGGGTTGATTGGCGACTTCGTTGACCATTCTATTGAATTCTTCTGCGATACTGTGTGTCGGCTCCTGGACAAAAATAATGTAAAGTAGTTTATTATCTAATAATCATTATTTGTATTAGTCAAAATAATGTGAGTTGTCCCTCAAATTCATGTACACGCCGCCGAAAAACGACCCAGTCGGAGCCGATTAATGGTAATTTTGGTCTACCCCTCTCTAAAGCAATATTAATTTAAGTAGAACATCAATTTGCATTGTAACTAAAGCCAGTAATTTCCTCATAACCATGTAACACCATGTAAAATATGCAGGTTTAGACCAATATTTATGAAGTTACGGAGGCAGGGAATTTTAAAAATACATTGTTTTACTTAGAGACCTTGCGTATCAAGTACAAGCGTACAAGTCGCAAGTCTCTCATGCATTTTGTTTGAAGGGTTTTCGAGACTAAGCATAGCCGCGTCGTGGCAGCGGCCTGCTCTAGAAGCCCGCCAAATCGGTAGGTTTCGGATACTTTTACCTAAAAAAAGGATCGACCAAACGCAGCAAGAGGCCGACGGTACCATGACAGAGCAGTGGGCATGTACTTAGTGGCAGCAACTGGTGGCTTATTTATCTATTTTCGAGTTTTATATTTGAATTGATTCGAAATTTACAAGCAGACTTCGCTTTTACAACTAATTACTAATCGGTTCAATGTACTTGTCTCATCGACAAAAAACATTAAAGAGCTCGTTGAGCTAGTATCTGGGAAAGAGTCGGCAGACCACAAGCAAGGGTTTAGTAACCTATTGACCGCCCCAGTCGGATTAATACGACAAATGTTTTTGTAACCGTGCCGCCTCATTCGTATTTATACGACTGAGGCACAGGCTTATGTACACATAGCAAAATACATAGGGATACCTATGGTTTGTTTTTTTGTTTTTTATTTCAATGCACGACCGTATTTGTCGTAGATATTTATTTGTCGATTTATTAGCTGGGCGCTGGGGGCACGGCAATTATTAAAAAACCAAGAGATCATTAGGTTAAATTATTATATAAGAAGCGTTCTGACCGCGTCTCTGATCAAGTTAATTCTTTGATAGCTCTTATCGCTGCGGCAATAGGAATCCCACCGCCGACGATTAGACAGGAGCAAGTAGATCAAGGAACTAGTAAGGAGTCGGCGAGAAAACAAGAATATACCAGATTAACAGGGTTGCGAGTTTGTCCGAAAGGTATATCGTGGCCCTGGCACACAGGCATCTGAAGGAACACGGGTGGGTTTTAGCCACTAAAAGTCTGACACGCCCTTCCGCTCCGCCCAGAGCGGGAGAAGTTATTTGATAATTACCCACCCGAAAAAAAAAAAGATCGTGACCGCGGGAAGTTATACTTTGATGGCTATAGACGTTACAACAAACTTGATGATAGCTGATTGTTCCAAATATTGGAGAGCTCAATTTACACTAGTTTGTCGAAGCGACTAAACTAGAGCTGTTTTAGAAAAACCTCATTTAGAGATACTGTTCTGGTGGTCAGAAATATTCTCGTTGATCTACGATTCGTTACTAGTTTCGACCTAAAGTAGCTCCCAGCGGAAGTGCATCGATTTTACGTTTCTTGAAGGAAAAGACAACTAACGGCCAGTCGCTCCCTAACGACGAGGGCGGTGAGACAGGTGCCATGTTGTTTCTGTTCTTAAAGAATATCTTCTATGGCGGTAATTAATGTGAACCATACTATTTCAGTCATAATTTTTTTAAATTAATTATTGTAGTACTACAATAAACAAAAAAAATGCATATTCTATTGTGACTATCTACAAACAATGGAGATAAACGGAATGTTTCAAAAATAGCCCCCTCGTGCAGATAATCTTTATCACGGATCATAACAGCAGTGCTACCCTTTGAAAAAAAAAATCTGTTACACAAAAATCACAACTACAATGACGAACCTAAATGTAAGAAAACAATTATTTAATTAAAGAAAATCAAATTCACGAATTAAAAGTTCTCTTAGGAGTACTCGGTACACTGAAATAGTATCGTACACCATTTTAGTACCAAAACATAACAAAAAAAACTTATTCGATGAAATTTATACTAATCAAATTGCACCATGAATTGTATCAAATTGTAAATTTATTGTACAAATAACCGCGTCGTTGTCGTCAAGCAAAGGCTGTTTATACAGAAGACTTATTACTCAATATTACTCTTCCAGCATTTACATGTCGAGTAGTAGATGATATTGTGATAAATTCAGTATAAACTGTTTTTCTGAACCAATCACGATGCCATCTAACATAATTTATTCAATTATAAAACTCTGTGAAAATATATTTCGTAATCTGCGTTTCAACACAATCAAATTGTGCTTTTTATTTAATAAAAGCGAAATAAATATATGTACTTACGGGTGGTTGTGGTGTATGTCGATCGTTAGCTTCGCTGCTTAAAAAATTATTATCGTTGGTATATAAATCTGTGAAAACTTCTTGTTCTGAAATAAAATAAAATAAAACCGTAAATAATAATTGCTCAAACAACGTAATATTAATTTTTAATCTGTGTTTTCTACTCACGTGTTTTAGGGTCGATGATAGGTACTCTATGACTTCTTTTTGGAGCGGATGGGCGTATACCTAAGAGCAAAATTCATTTAAGACTGTTTTAAGTATTCCTAGTGGTTCTAACAGGTGCCATCATGAACAAAAACAATAATAGTCTGTATGAAGTAAGTTTAACTAGCTGCACGAATAGCACAGTTCACAAGCATAATCCAAGTTGTCAAAATATAATACTAAATAAAACAAGAATTATTTTTAATTTAATTATATTAGCTAGATATTAGCAAGTAATTCTGGAATCTTTTTATGTATGTTTACAAGTATCCTTTTAGTAATTTTAATATGGTGATGCATTTCGTCATTAGTCAATATAAATTAATCTACAAATCTTAAAACATACACATTTTATTTAATTGAAAGTTATTCATTTTAATTGTCTCCTTTATTAATTGCATAAGGGAAATATTTAACTGATCCTCTAATAATTTATTGTGCCTTTTTAACTTTCTGGCCCTTTCCCACAGTTGGTTGTAGTAACTACTGAAGCATCCCGATCACACACGGGTTAGTTTAGGGTTTTTCAGCAAGCATATTCAGCACGAAAACTTCATAGCTGAGTAGGCGAGTAGATGAAAATCAACGGAGCTGAACGTCCTGTTATTTTTGTCCTTTTTTTTCCCAGATAGGAGCCTATCTGAAACTTTTCAATATATTTTGGCTCTCTCTTTTCACGCCCCTTGGTCCCCCACTCAGACTATCAAGTTGTCGTGTTGAATATGCTTGCTGAAAACACTCACACACGAGAACTATGACCAACCACGCCCGAGCTGAATCGATCGTAGTAACTAAGCTAGGGCACCCCGACCAAATGGGTTTGGTTAGATTAAAACTGTGTCAAACCGCGTGATTATATCCAAGTTGGTCACAGTTACTAGGCTGTTTTATATTTGAGGTTCACAAAAACAGGCGCATTCATTATATTCATTATTACTATTGTTCAATAATATTTTTAGGAAAGCAAAATGAGAATTATTTTGAGGTTATGTTAGATACATGCCATTGCATACTAATATTCTGAAACATCCCGGCTAAGGAAGCTCGCGCTCTCGCGCACTACCATGGTCAAAACCTTGGTCGGAGAAGCTCTGCTCAAGATGCGAATTTGGCCGCAAGTGCGACCAAGTGCGCGATGCGTATTGAGTTACGATTCTTTGGTCTCTGCGTCCACCAACCGTGGTATCGGCAAAAAAGTGGAACTGGTTATATCAAGCTACAACTATGTCAAACCTTTACGAAACACTGTCAACATTCAAAACAAAAGCATTGGTTTGAGCAGGACACTGCATCGTTTATGAAACAACATATATAAGTAAGGGTATCATTCATTTTGTAACCAAAAAAAAAAAACAGAAAATTAAAATATCATGCTATTATAGGTAATGACATCATAATCATGCACTACATTTTTATGACTAGCTGTGCTCGCGACTCCGCTCACGTGGTAGTCTGAAAACAGCATAAATACCATCATTATCAATAAGGGTTCAACCAGACAACCGACCGTGACCGTCGCCTCTACACATGTCCCAAATATCTCAATAGCGTCGATCGACCGCAGTCTGATTGCACCCTAAAGCCGCGACTCCGTTCATTCGGATATTGAAAAACAACATTGGATTAACTGTTATGAATCAAATTATCCACATTGACTAAATGATAAATGAACTCAACTACACCTTTTCGACGAAACCTTAACTCGTTTATTACCTCTGTTTTGTATGGGGACAAACCGCGTTATAGCCAGGTTAACAGAACCCACGCAACCGATTAAAATAAAAATTGTCTCAGTTTTTAAGATATGCTAGCAGCATACATTAGTATGTTTCATTTAAATCTGTCCAGCTTTTCTCGTGATGCTTTAAAAAACAGACACAATTTCGATTAATTCGCGAAAATATTTCCAATGAAGCCTTTTAGCTTCTACGACGTTAAAAATGTATTCATGTACTCGTAGTAAATAGAGGTACCCATTTACTACATATTTTAACAAAAATCAGATCGTAGTGCTATCGAAGTGTACCTACGAACAGAGATCCTTCTGTCAGTCATAACGGTTCACACGAGCGTATGATAACGTGCGATGACGTACGCTTTTAAAATGACCGTCTACCGTTCAAATGAAGCTCTTGCCATCACGCGTTTTTGTGAATTGGGTGTAAAAGTCTATTCTCACATCACCTATCATGTATCATGGTCCTTACGGACTCCGAGCTGTCCAGGTTTTGACACGAGTATGGGAAGGTAAAATGATTAGCTAGCATTCAAAATTAATGAACTTGTTCACATTATGTTCATTACTCAGGTCCCGAGTCATCCGGGTCAGTTTTCCAGAGCATGCTACCCATACATGGTCACTCAGTTCAATGTAACTGTGCAAATGGAGCAAGACGTTTTGTTTTACCGATATGTTATTCTTAATAAATAAATAACTTAAGTATATTAAAAGTGCCTTCTAACTGGTTCAGACGACTACCGCGTCGAAATCGGAAAAAATATTAAATAACATTTTTTTTTTTTAATTCCGTTGCTAATGACCGAGTCGAGTCTGAGCCTTGGAGTAATGAGCGTGGAAGAATTTTTAATCATTTGCCAAAATTGCCAAGTTGGCTTGTTTCGCATTTGATCCACGTGGTGCTTTCCTGCCTCATGGTGCAGTTACTACTATCCTAAAACGAACAATTCTTGAGTTACTTAAAATCCAGCCATACCCATGTGGGAGCGGTTGTTAAGACTGTATTCTTTTTTTGTCATGAAAACTAACTATTGAAGGTTTCACCTAAATAATATAATGTTGGATAAAAAAATATGTTGATGCAAAATATTATAATTATCACAATGCAAAGTTTAATTTAAATCCATCTGGCAGTTTTTTTCCGTGATACAATAAACCATCAAAAATATATAATTTAAATTGTCGTTTTCTTATATCAGTGAAGTTAGGTTACAATCGGCTTCCCTTGCGGGGAATGGGTTGCGCTCCAACCGTTCCGCACCAGTCTGTAGACTTCGACTCAGACTGGTCACTCACCCACCGATTCAAAATAATTTTCAATATACAAATTCCTCATTACGACATAGAAGTTAAATAGTAATCGTTTGTATTTATCCAATACTCTTGAAAAACAACAAAAATAAGTAGGCGAATCTAAACAAAATACAAAAATAGTGACACAACTTATCACTGACACAACTTAGGATTCCTATTTTTGATGACAAAACTACCTATTTCTTATTAAATATTGTAGACGGAATTATGACTTTTACTCCGATAGCAACTTGGGCTCAACCATAATTTTTTTTTGTTATTAAAATGTTCAGGATGCTATTCCACATAAGAAAATGATGATTTTATTTTCTGTTTTCTCACTTAAATGTTGGGTACAAAATGTATGCAGTCAAAAAGATCACCTTTTGACTAAAGAACGCCTTACTTATTTTGCCTGACTGGTACAGCACAACCAGTTACAGAATAAGCGCAAGATCTCGGACATTAACACAATGTATGTGAAAACGACTTTATCGCAGCTTGTTTACATTTCTAACTCATTTTTTTTAAGCATAGTTTTTATGACCAAAGTTGTCGCTTAAACCAACTGACATCCATGCTCCCTGAAAGAAAGTTATGAGGGATTACCGTGATTAAGAAGTTAGTTTTACCTACACTGACATCACCTTAGCTACAGTGGCGCTGCCACTGAATTCACGTAATATAACGTAGTGACCCCCTTATGTGAATAGAAATAAGACCTAATTAATTTTTTCGTCATTTCATTGACCTATGCAAAATTTACTGGGTGAGTTTATTAACGGGCATCATCAAGGCAGATACGCTAAGCGTAAGACATCAAACTCTAGGCCATAGCTAGTAGTCTGGCTTTCAAGTGACAAAGGGGAGGTAAGCTGCGTTATTCCTAAATAGTCTCTTTCCGATGTGTATGCGGAAGATTGCCTCAACCGAAAAGCTACATAGTTTCAAATAAACAAAACATGAGTGATCATTCATAAACGGGGTTTTAACAACGCAATTCGCCATCCCAAATACCGTTCGTGTCAATTTACGTACAAGAGTGTAAATAGAGATTACCTGCGCATACGAATGGCGAGGCGAATGGCTAGTGAACCGATCACATGTTCGCCACGCCAGTCTCGCCACTGTGTAAATACGCTATCAAAAATCACTAATAAAATCGAATACATTCAATAATTATTTTGACAACGTTATTTCATTATTTCAGTAAAAACTGCTCTCAGATTTCAAAATGGACAGAAAGCAGACGGGTGGCATAGCAGCCTTTATTCACTTTTTATCCATAACGTTGTTAGCTTGTTATTTTGTTCTAAAATATCTCCTGCATGGCAAGGCAAATGTATTTTTTCTTCAATTTGTAGCTACGTTACATAACATCTGTCCATACCACTTTTTGTTTGTTACATTCATCAGCAATTTCCATTTTTCGTCAATTCGCAAATTCGTCATTCAAATAGATGTTATTTTACTACATTTGAAAAATAATACATGGATTTGTAATTTTCCTATTTCTAACTTCCAAGCTGCCAGTGTTTCCAGTTAAAAACTCAAACCCGGGAAAAATTGCTTTTATGAGGTTAATGTTTAAAAAGCAACCTTTGTAATAAAATAGAATGTGTATGTAGGGATAACAAAAATTAAGGAATATTTATTTGTATTGATAGAGAGAAGACGAACAGATTAGAAAATAATTTTTGAAGTATGCAGCACTGTGAATGATTTTATATTGGGAGTATTTTGTGAAAAATTATAAAGAATTGCATTTTTCGGCTTTGTAATCTCACTTCAGTTAAATTGGGTCATTACAGTCAGACGTAACATATGAAATAAGCCAGGTGGTAAATTATTACATAATATGACAATAAGCAGAGTGATATAGTTTGTGTCATAGATTCACCTTTATCATAGATTCGTAGTAAAATATCTCAATAATAGAAGTAAATGGTTACCAGGCATAGCTTGGTGCATGAGTGTAGAAGCTTGTGGGTGAGGAAGCGTGGCAGTGGGCGCGGTGGGGGTGGCGGGGGTACCCTGGGGCCCCACCAATGTAGTGGGATTACTTCTACCACCTTGGGCGTTGGCTTGTAAGTTTGGCGTTGGCAGCTGGGGACTATTTGAAGTGTAGTAATCTGCGGGATAAAACAAAATAATATTATAAAATGTTTGCATAATACACAATCAGCCTATAATGCTCCCACAGCTGGGACACAGGCCTCAGGCGGGGAGTGGGCCGTAACTCACCACGCGGGCCTAGTGCGGGTTGGTGGATGTCACAAATCTTCGAATATTCAGTTCTAGGACATGTTTCCTCACGATGTTTTCCTTAACCGTTTTTGAGAGCAGTGGTGACGAAATAATTTACACAATGTGCCCGCTTGGATTCGAACCCAGGAACAAGTCGCAGAAGTTACCACTGAGACTGCTCAAATAAAATGTATAAAGTCCACTAATTAAAATCAACTACAAAAATTAAATTACACTACAATTAAAAAAAACTACATTAGTGGCAGTCTGGTATCTTAGAAAGTGTTTTAGTTACAATTCTATTTTATCCTAGACTGGCGACCGCCTCTCGTTTGTAGGGCTTGACAGACCATCTAGATTCCTTTGATAAGTAAGTTTAATGCCCTCAAAAACACAATTGTAAAAAAAAACAAGTCTCGTAACTCGAACTGAGTTGCGAGACTTGGTTTTTTTGTACAATTTATGTTTTTGATGGCATATCATTTCTTTTTGTAGATGATGTAGGTTTTTCTTATTTTTTTATGTAGTCTTCCTCTCTTTCTTTTCCGGTACTACTTCTTATACATATTCAGGTACACTGATTCATTCACTGCAAATTTTATTTTTTATAAAACTAGAATATTTTGAAATTTCGGTCCAGTTTTCTAGATACACCAACTGTTAGACTAGTTATAATTCTTAAACGACTGGTTCAAATTGAATGAAATTTGAAATATACCGAGTTTATACACCTGCCTGCTCGGTTACTTAAAATTAAGGATTCCTATTTTTATCCACCACGAAGTTATAGGGGGTTTGAAAATGGCCTGAACTGCTTCGAGAAAAGGATGGTACGGCCGTGCCGCTTGTTGTTGCTCGACTTGGCGGGGGCACTGTTATTAAGGTATAATCTACACTAATATTATAAAGCTGACGAGTTTGTTTGGTTGAACGCGATAATCTCAGGAACTACTACTGGTTTGAATTGGAAAAATATTTTTGCATTTGATAACCTTATTCTGGTGGAAGGCTATAGGCTCTTTATCATCGCGCTACGTCCCTTAGGAGCCGATCAAAACGAGAAAAAACGCTTAGCGAAAACGAAGTAAGTAAAAATAGTGCGGGCGGGCGTTGTTATGCGACGGGGTCGGGGGAACAAGAAATTCCACGCGGACGAAGTGGCGGGCTGAAGCTAGTACATTAATATTAAACTTACATTACAACCTGTGTATTATACCGTAACCTTCCGGACAACATTTTCTAACTGGTCGTGAAAACCGCATCAATATTCATCGCGTAGGTTCAGAAGAACAACGCGGTCACATAAATAACCCCAAAAAGAGAATTTATAATAATTATGTTTAGATTTAATTTCTTTTTCCATTGTATCGGTACGAACTATACAAAAGTACCAATAACCTAAAATAATTATGGTGTAACTCTTGTTGGTCCCCTGCCTGCGATATCTCACAAAAAACAAAGTTCAATAGATGATAATGCCGTTTTTCTCTTTTTTGTTATGTGTAAACTTTGAACGGAATTATAGGGATAAAAAGCAGTCTATGCATATGTTAATCCAGGGTGTCAGCTACTTCCATACAAAATTGGTCCAGCAGTTTGAGCGTATAGAAGTAAAAACACACACTCACAAACTTTCGCCTTTATAAAATTAGTGATTATTAAATAAAATATGACCGACATGCCACCACCTCAGTAAACTAAAAAATAAATGAGGCAGTGAAATAGATGGCATATCTAAAACACTTTCTAGGGTAACAGGTTATCAGGTGTTTTTCAAAGGTAAAAAAAAGTATAGGTGAGGTTTTGGTGCCAATATTAACTTAAAAATTAAGGTTTGCAGCTTAAATTGATGGGAATTCGTAGATAACAAAACAAAAAATATTTAAAGACGTCGAACGACGATTTGTCTTGCTTTCCCATATAAAAAAAGACTTAAAAGAATCGAATTAACGACTTTCGATTTACATTTCGTCAAAAATATAAAATAAGCATGTGGCGTTTGTCACGACCACGACACACCAACCGAACTTAAAATCTTTTTTTTTTCAAGTTAAATAAAATACAGTTGTTAAAGCTTTATATTCAAACTTTCTCGTTTTGACTATTACTAAAATCTATGTCTTCTTTAGTATTAGTCGGTGTACAGCAGAATCTGCCATTACTTAGGTTATACCAATACATCATAATATAATAATCCCAGACGCTTATAGTACACGCCTTGTGTACAAAACATACAATACAAAAAATAATATTTTAACTGAACTACATACATGGTGGGGTGTGGCTCGGAGGTGTATTATAGTTTATATAATGTCCCACATATGGATAGTACCTGTGAAAGAGAGAACATATCATTAATAAAAGTAAACACAAAACATAACCTTGTTTCTGAAATAATGAAATCAAACTGCTGGGAAAACTAATTATTATCAAGATATTTAACTTCTTGCCAAACAGATGTTTCTGAGATATTGCTTCAGCGAATTTTTCTAAGGCATTTTACGATATCTGCCACCAGCAGGCATGACGTTTTTATATTTCTACTCTACTGTAGAATAGAAATTGCTTACTTAGTAGAATACTGTCAACTGTCTACACGGAAACGTCATTTTTGTCTACTCTCCCATCGACAAAACGCTTGTCTACGGTTCTCGTGCTAAGCCTACAGCTAGACAAAAATAGTCTCCTTTAAACTTTTAGAATTTCATGACTACTAACATACTGGCAAATTAAATACTAATTTTACCATGGCAAGTATTTGTAGCGATATGAATGAAGCTACCGGAGAGATCAGGACGGTCCGGTCAAGATCTCGGTACCTCTGTCCCTGCGGCCAAACATGCCATCGAATGGAAACTCATTCGATACCAGCCCCCCCCCCTCCGCCCTCGCCTTCATTTGAGAACTTCTAGCTACAAACGACGACATCGTGTGTAACTTTCTTTAGAAGAGCGGCCGGCCTAGGCCTCTAGATAGAGGAACTCATACTAGGCGTCCTAAGAAGTGCTGTTGATGGGCGATGCAATACCATCGTTTTTGAAGTATCTGGATGATTGTAGATTATTTTTTTTTATTAACGGGAAGCAAGAGCATTTTTGTAAAGCCTAAAACTTTCAATATTAACTAAAGTTCATTATTCCAGTTAAAAAATAAGTTAACACTCACCCTGGTGTACTGGAACGAGGCTGCTGGTAAGTTTGCATTCCCATAGGCGTAGGCTGGAACACTAACGTCGGATACATGACAGGTCCGGTAGCAGTGGCAGCAGCATTAGGAATGTACGACTGTTGTTGTCTGCGGAAGTAAATCGTACAACATTGTATTATATTGAAATAGAAGGAAAGATAAGTAACCATAGAACCACATGCATAAGAAAAAGATTATTAGCGTAATCGTAAAAATTTAAACAAACGCCATTTACATCAACAAGGAGTAAACAGTTGACAGTTGCTCAATCGTAACTGCGAAAATTCCATCAAGAGTTTCTCAGTAGCAGCACGTAGTCAGGGCCTCAAGTCTGCTATTACAATAGTGTCAGAATGGTCGATCATTGATTTCATAATTGTTGATTTTGACAAGTTTCGTAATCTACTATTATAATGGCGTCATTATGACTTTCCAATGGCCGGCAACTGACACAACATTGAAAGAAATTGCAAAGAAAATGATCGACCATTATGAATTTACCAGATTACGAACTTTTAGCAAAATGACAATGGCATGACAATGGCATCGTGTTATAATGACTGAATTTATAAAAATAGCAGACTTGGGCCCCAGGATGTATGTCTATAATGTTCCCCGCACTTTTGGGACACAGGCCTCCTCTCTGTGAGAAGGAGTGGGCCGCATTCCAGCAACGAGACAACCGAATTGTATGCATACCCGGTTGACGGCAATAGGATCGCCCCCTATTACATGGAAGTTAAACATATCAGGCGAACTGAGGGTGTCCTATATGCAGTTGTCTATCCATTTGATCCAGACCTGATGTTGTGTTAAGCGAAATGTATTATTATCGCATTGGAAATAAGATGTCCTGTGACATAAATTGGCCTCTTTTTGTCCTAAATTGACAAAATAGTATCAGTAGTTTTTGAGCTACAATTCAACATACCTACGTGCGTATAATACATACTTATACATATATAAGTGTAATACATACATAATGTATAAAAACTTAACTCATTACCTTTCCTTAGCTGCGTCGTAGTGGGATAAATTCATTAACCGTCACACCCACGTGATATTGATCAGTAATATTGTTCAATATCCGTTCAGTAGTCCGCAATCGAGGGCATCTAACGTATTTGAGGAGCACAGTCCGAAAAGCAACGCACTCCGAAAAGCGATTGAATGGGGCAAATAAGTAAGTACCGTGTTCTATCGTCAACATCATTATCCTAGCTGAGCCCTACTTTACGCACTAGCGGGGCAAGGGCCTCTGTTTGACTTTCTCTCTGCTTGTACCATTCTTGGCTTATAATGTTTACACTACTGTTGACACCGGCCTCCTCTCTGTGACAGGTAGGTCGTAATGTCATTGCCGTGGATACCACGTATATATTGCCGTGGATATCTAAAAACCTTCTGCTTCTGCCGGGAAGGGTGTGTGTACTGTCCTGTGCTCCACCAGTTCCGAACAACTCTGTAGATCTAGCCTAAGACTGGTCACACTTGCACCAGGTTGACATTAATTCTCGTAATATTTTTTTACTGAAACCCGAGCTCTTTGGTAAAATGGTTGTCAAGTTTTCAGGCTCCTGACCCTAACTAATTACTGTAAAAGATCTACGAATTACAGCCGGGACAGATGCCTCCAGGTGCTTTCCGAAGCACGGAGGGAGGGTTCACGGTACAAAATGATCACCTATCCACGGGCCGAGCGCGGCAAGCGTAGCTTAACCTAGATTGGTCGACCCGTGCGGCTGTTACTTGGCCACGAGCCCCTCTTAATGATTTATAGTCTTAAGTATTATTTAAGTAATAATCGAATACCTGGGATGTGTATTGGGTCTCGTTCCGTGCTGCGCTGCTCTGTATTGGTTGTAGTTAGCGAACTGCGTTGAGTGAGGTCGAGGCTGCGGCGTCTGGTTCTGCGATACATAACTGTGGCCAGCCTATAAAAATAATTACGCACCAAAGATGTAAAAACAATTTACCAATTACACAATTCAGACAAAAGACTTGGTTCATAATAAAAATAGTTTCTAAAATTAATAATATATGTAGTTCATAATCTGCTATGTTTAATAAGTACAAATAAATATAATAAAAATTGCCGCTACGAGCTTGGTGCAACCTGGGCACGGAGCCCTACTACCACCTGTTACCCCGACTACTATTTTTTACACTACATGAGCAGGTAATTCGTCACGATACGAGAGCAGCGGGCTAATTGCGTAACACACTGTCGGAATCGGTTTCAATTTGACAGTTCAACAACATTCATTGCGTTATTTACGTTGTTGAGCAGACAAATTTTTCTAACATATGAAGCGATGGATTAGCAATATACTTCAAAATCATTCCCATTCTGATTCAAACTGTGTTAGAGATAAACTACGATAACATGGCACGCCCCTCCAAATTACTGTTTCAAAGTGTGTAGTCACATCCTTACGAAAGAGTTTGTAATGTAGTTGTAAGTACTCGTAATATCTCACTTATTACCAGATTTGTTGGTCAACTAATCATAACTAGCCGATCGCGCAAGACAACGAACGTGTCGTTTTCATAGAGTACGTCAGTGCAGCGCCATACTAATAATAATGAGCGATTAATAACGCCACACACCGAGCAATAAATCCGTGATTTGTTTTTGTTTGACGGCCGTTTACGCACACATGCGTACAAATACTTTCAAACGTTTTGAATTTTGGAGGGGCGGGCCATATTATCGTAGTAAATATCTACCCAGTGCATGTTATAATATGAAACTTTCAATGGTCGCGTTTATAAATGACAGCGGCGCATGCACCATCACCATGCCTTATGAAGCTATTATATACAGCCGCACCGCTATGCCATAACCCTATGCAGATAGTAACATTGTCATTACCATAGTAGTCTTAGACATGTCCTGCTGAGGTGCCGGCGGTGCCGACGGCTGCGGAGTCGGCTGAACTCTCAGCGAAGATTGCGCCGAGGGCTGCGCGCCACCGGCTGTACTCGGCATGTATGCGGCCCCGGCGGCGCTTGAAGGGTGGTAACATTCCACCGGTCCTGTAAACACAATGTACACATATTATAAGCAGTCACAAGATTTAACTTACATCACTTTTGGATGCGGTCTACGCATTTTTGTCCGCTTCATCTTCTTACGAACTCACTGTGTGGTGTTGACGCCCGTGGATAACTGTACTGCGCTAAGGAAATATTTTGGTAGTTTTGTACTCATAATTGTAAGTTTATCCTTAATGTTATAACGCAATTTTTGGCCGGAAATAAAAATGGCAACATGTGAAAGCCATTGCTAGCATTTCATTTGTTGCCAATTATTTTGAACATACAGTAAGTAGATAAAAAGCAAAAGTAATGGTTAACGATATAAAAATAGCACATAAAATACAATCGATACTTGAGATTGAGTAAACATTACAAAACATTCATAATCTTTATAGAGCAACGAAAAACGAATAAAGCAAATATTTTCATAAAGGCTCGTTATTAATGATAGCATCGTTAGTACACTTACTAGTTTGAGTTAATAGTCGGTAATGATGCGAAGGCAGCATGCAATTAGAGTTGGAATACCGAGAAGACGATTGTTCATGTTTCATAGAGTTAGCATTCGTATGCTGCGGTATAAACTGCAGAGAAACATTATTCAGGGGTTGCAAATTGATTTGATTCGCATTGAGGTGCTGTGCCACTGCCGATTGTGGCATATTCAATGATGTTTGTAAACTTTGCGCCACATCAATCGCACTATGTTGTGACTGATTTCCATGGTTGACACACGCATGTGACAAAGTATTTAGAGAACTATTTGTTCCTCTTAGCGCTACCATTTTAATTTCATGATATAAATCTTTTAGAAATTGAATAAGCCAAATGTTGAACCATTCCCAAAACAATGGAGACACGATCATCGGCATAAGGCAGTATTATAAATTAATGTATCATTTCGTAATAGAACGACACGAGATGTGTCAGTTTAAAGTTTTCCTGCATGTAAGAGTACTGCTTTCTGTTGGTGTTGTTGTGATTAGTTAAAAGAGTTACGCCAGCTGTGATCACAATGATATTAATCACTGCACCAACTTCCTTACTTGATTTTTAAAAAATATAGGCACAACGCATATTCAAATATTATTTAATGCAGTCCGCATTCACAATTTAAATAGTAATTTAATGCAGCATAGAGAAAATCGATAAGCCAACGGCGCGCTACATGCTACATCGCTCTACACTCGCACTCAAATATACGTCAACGTGACACTTTCACGTTAACTTCAATGATTTACGAATGTACGAAATAACAAAACTTGGATATAACTTATTAAAACGTTTCTATTAATATCACTAGTAATCAATGTCTCAAAATCGTCTGATGAGGTATCGCACCAATGAACATTTTATAAGTGTATCACGGCATAGCGAAAGAAAGAGACAAAAGTATCTACAACCACTGCTAAAAAATTTGGGGCGTTCCCAGACGCCCCTAGTTACCCCCGTAATATGTTCAGTGTAAAGTTAGCGACGGAACGGATCAAACGGAGTCCATTGCAGTTCATATTACTAAGCGACGCGAGGGTTGTACAGGAACTAAAGCAGTAATGAATGAAAACTAAAAAGATTCTCCGAAACTCGGAAAGTGTTTTTGTTAGGGGTTCGGTTTCGTCAGGGTTACTATTCTAAAATTTTGTCGAACTAGTGTCGTGCCTTTAAGAATCGCCAAACGCTTGAAGCGATTAATAAAAAGTATGACCAGTTTCAAAACAGTTCATAGTTAAAAAAATTGTATTACAACTACACATTCTCAACGACCTAAGTAGGATGCTTGCCTTAAACAAAAAAATTGGCAAATCTATATAGTATGTGGGAGCGGAAAAATATGTGTTATTCTTGAACATATTTCTCAGAACTTGGTTGTTACCAAAACACGTTTAGAAAAAAAATCTCGATACAATTTAACAGTAAACTAACCTTTTAATTTGGAGTTCCAATTCAAAATATCTGTAATAAATATTATCGTACGTTTGGTATTCAACAAGAACGTCTTATTTGAATACAGAATTTGGTTGTTTTTTTATTTTCGATTACTCAACTCATTTTTGAGTAATTAGATCATTCCTTCATATTTTGCAATAAATTACAAGCGTTGTGTCATCGCGCTTCTCTTTCTTTTCTATGCAGTCTGACAGTGACCGCGCTTTAGCTGTTGTCAGCGTCTTAAGGTAACGTGTAAGAAATCGGCTGATTTTAATCAATTTTGTTCATTGGTTGTGAGAAAGGGAAAAATAATTTACAAAATTATTTGTGATTTGAAATGTCGAGTTCTTTGTTTTGCATGTGGCGGAAATCGATTTTTCAAATAGATTAAGTATTCATGGAAAATCACCAACATTCGCAACAAGATTTCCGAAAAATTACGCAAGACAGACGTTTGATCATCTTTTCACAAGACACTACTATTCATTTTGAAAATTAAAAAATATTATCAACATTATTATATGGTCTACTTGCATGTGGGACAAGCACTTTTTTCAACTTCGATACAAAATATAGCAGAAAAATAATGTTGAAAAAGCCTATATTTTTTTTAAAACCCAGTCATTAATGTAGTTTTTCCTATTATTTAGCAAACCATATCAAGAAATTAAAAAAAAAACAGTGCTTTACGGTAGTAAACCGTAGATAACGGGAACTATGTTTTGTGTTTCAACATTAGATTCTAAATCGAGATATATTGTGAACAATTGATAGAAAGGAGGTGGACAACTTTTAAAAGTACCGTCAACAAAATATAAGCCTTTTGTAATTTTAACATAATCAGTGGCCAGGGATGTGGCAAATATTAGTATTTTCTCCTCTTCCCCGTCATTACATATTAAAAACTCGTGTGCTAGTACCTCCGGGATAGTTACTACAGCAACGTTTGTAAATACAATTATATCAACATTCAGATGTCTCTTTCGGAGCTTGAGCAATCCATCTTGCATAGCCTTAAGCCTTAAATGAAGGCAAGTAGTCGATATCATTGTTTGTTACACGTTCGACGTTTTTCTCATAAATACTTTGTTTGGGTGCGTAATCCTCACAAACTTCGGTCTTTATTTTATTGATGGTTAAGTACCTACTTTATTTTTGGTAAAACTTTTTTATTTCGGCTTCCACGAATTCCATTTTCCTTGTCTTTATGCAAAGTTAGTGAAGCACTTCATTCACTACGGTTTACGCATCGCCATACGACGCACGGAGGGCTGAAAATGAAGCTCCATAGACTTAGCGTCGCTCAAAAATCAAGTACCTTATTTTGAAAAAAAAAACCATTCCTTTACTTTATAGCAATATTTTATGTGGTAGAACTTTTTTGATAAAGCTACTATTTAATCATGTAATTTTATTTTAATTTAAAATTGCTAATTTTAGTTATTATATAATATTAGTTTCATAGGTTAGTGCTTGTAGCACACCTAGTATAAGGGGCATGCGGTGCTAACCTGTAAGAAATTGTTCCACTAACTTTAGATTTACTTCAACTGTTTACAGTGTAAACAATTGTTGGTTGGCCAATAAAGGAAAATAAAATAAATAAAAATAAATAAGTTATTTGCGATATCTTTTTTTTTTTTGTATGGAGCTGAACCGTTTATTTTTTTATTCCTAATTCTTAAACTTCCTTAAGATATAACTTTCCGTATCATGAAATGCATCATATTAGCTATATTACCACTAAAGCCTGAATCTCGGAAACCTTCGGAACATTGACATTTTCAACTTTGAAAATAAATAAAAAATATTTTATGCAAGCACGTCATTTAAAAGAACTTGTTACATAATAGCTTTATCAACAAAAGTTCCACTACATTAAATATTGTTATTCATTATGGAAATACGCTGGTATGAATTTTTTTTTTTTCAAAATAAGGTACTTGATTTTTGAGCGACGTTAAGTCTATGGTGCTTTATTTTCAGCCCTCCGTGCGTCGTATGGCGATGCGTAAACCGTAGTGAATGAAGTGCTTCACTAACTTTGCTTAAAGACAAGGAAAATAGAATTAGTGGAAAACGAAATAAAAAATTTATACCAAAAATGAAGTAGGTAGGTATAGGCACTTAACCATCAATAAAATAAAGCGACGCAGCTCGGTTGAAAATCAACCGTAATGGATTTAGGGATAAATAAATAATAACTATACTAAAAAAAACCCCTAGCAACCTTATACGGGCATATCTCAAACTACTGGGAATATGGAAACGGTACTTGAACATAATATCATTGTAATGGTACAGAGTTTAAATATATCCATATGAATCCTTAAGTCCACACTTTGCATTTTCAGCCCACTGTGCGACGTTCCTCTTTTATTAGCAATATTAAAATTATACCTGTATCGATTTAGCAGTAATGTTGGTTTTCCATTTTGATTATTAACAAAGGTTACGTTTTCGCTCATTTTTGTCTCAGCAGTGATCAATTTATGCGGAATAAGTAGTTATGTACAGACCATATTACATAGATAAAACCAATGTTGAGGAAAGAAAAAAAGGAAATGACATCCTGTCATATATATTTTTTTTAATCATTACAAGTGTCAGTAGATAATTTTTCCTGTGTACACTATTTTTGGACATTTTTATTTTTGAACATTACCTATAGTGATTTGGAAATTATAATAGTAACCCCAATACTTCCCACACTGAATAGAATCAATACGTAATATACCCTGAGACATAATTTTTAATCACAATACTACTATATTTTTAATCATAATATACTAACAAACATATTGGATAGAGTAAGTGGTTTAGGTTATTCCGATTGAGAATTAATCAAATAAATACTTACTGTATGCCTTGAAAGTATGTTTAGTAGAATTTTATTATAAACAGATAATTTCCACACAACAGATAATTATATTGTCTATGAACATCCCAATAAACAGGTTATTTTTTTGTTCACTTTGGCTTTACTTTGTTGTATGTATTACTTACTAACTTTATACATATCAGTTTTAACGCCACCTAACATCTCTTTGGGGTTAAGTTTTGAAAAAATGTGAATGAATGTTGGAATGAAAGGGTACGATAGATAAGGATACAGGGTGATGGTCAACAGAAATACAGAGTGTGATGAAGGATGAGAAGAGGAATTTCAAGGAATGGCAGTGTTGAATATGAGAATGTTAGTTGGACGTGAAATTTCACAAAACCAATCCGGTTTTATGTCTGATCGGGGAACAATGGGTGCCATCTTCGTTATCCGCCAACTGTGCGATACATACAGAGGTGCGCATAAAAACTTGCATGGTATTCGTTGACCTCGAAAAGGCATACAACCGAGGGCCTCGTGAAGTTTTAAGGATAAATGTGTGCCTGGGAAGTATGTGCAGTTGATTCTAGCGATGTAGAGTCGATGCAGGACCCAGGTTCACAAAAAATCACATTACGTGTTAATCGGTCCAGTAGATTCGGAGCAAATTGGCTGTGACAACGGACAGACAGACCGCGACAGACACACGAGTTATCCTATAAGGGTTCCGTTTTTCCTTTTGAGGTGCGGAACCCTAAAATGGAGGGGTAAGGGTTTTCGCTCAATTTACTTTGACATTTCAAATTTACCGCGCACGAGTTCACTTTGTACTTGTAGTATAGGCAGTTTTGTGATACTTTAATAATGATTGTGTAGTTTTAGAAGAATGAATTTTTGATTTTTTTAAAAGGATAGTTTATTAAAACTTGTTTTTTTTTACATTTATAGTTGTTTTGTTTCAATAAAAAAAGGAAAATAATTATACAGGGTGAATTTTTAAGATAGGACAATAAGGGCAGGTACCTTAACCGTTGTAGCTACAGGAAAACGGTGTTAAGACTGTCCTTAACTTTTTGAGAAAAATTGATCTGCATTCACAGATTTAAAAAAAAGTGTACAGTCAGTGATCAAACTTTTTTGTATGCCAATGGATCCTGTTTCTCATATGGATCAAAAACCTATATTGGACCAACTGAGGTTTGAGTACGAGAAAAATCATAAATTGCAAAAACTACAAAATACCGAAATAACGGTTTTGAAAAGAACTCAGCTCTTACCTGTGATGGTGATAATGGACGCTCTTACGTCGGACACCCAGGAAGAGGCGCTCTCGTGTATGCTGTTTGCTGATGACATCTTACTGGTAGCCAAATGGTCTAGCTAGGGGTTCAGAGAAGTCCAGAGGAGGTGTGGTGATAAAGACTGGATAGTGTTAGCCTGAGATTAAGAACCAAGACGGAGTACTTACTTGTTTTGTGATTTTGGCGGTCTCTCTAGTCTTGTGCCAAATATCTCTCGCCGGTATGCCCTTACCGATCTGCTTTCACTTTCGTTACCGCGGGTCACCTGTGTAAGGGGATGTCGAAGTAAACCGAGACGTTCACCAGATCAACTCAGGATGGATGAAATGGCGACAGGTCACAGCAACAACTTACGACCCTCAAGTTAAAGGAGAAAATCAACTAGTCCGTGAAGGTCTGTATGGATCGGAATGCTGGGCCGTGACGAAGTCGGATGAATTAAGATTACATGCAGCGGAGATGAGGATGAGTGGAGTGACGACAATGGAGTAAGAAATTAGTATATAAGGGGCAGTTTGAAAGTGGCGCCAGTGATATAAAAGTTAAAAGGAAACTGTTTGACTTGGTATGGACATGTGAGGAGGGATAAAACGCATGTGACTATAGGAGCGATGAATACAAATTTGATGAATTGAGGGTGAGGAAGGCCAAAGAAAAGTGGATGAGATGTGTGAGGAAATCATTCCACACACAATCCATCCATCTTATCAATGAAAGACACAATCAATAAACGGCGTAATTAATTTATATTACTAATTGACGTTAACGACTTATTGTTTGATACTGATAACTTCTGAAATTAGTTGTTTTTCACTTTAGGTAAGTGTTTTTTTTTTATTTTTTTATTTGCTATGGTACACACGGCTACACATCAAGCTATACATTTCTAGTATAAGCTGGCCTCTCATTGTACGAAAACCCTATACAATGTGAGATCAGCCTAAAATGGATATGTATAGCTTGATGTGTAGCCGTGTGTACCTACCCCACACCAATTCGTATACCACTACTTGCTATGTAAACAACAGGAAGTATTATAACATCATCAAGATACACACTAAGTGGATTAAATACGTACTATGGAAGCTAACTCAAAACTAACTGCCTCTGTGGTCTAGTGGTAAGACCACCTGTCTGATTCGGGTTGATTCCGAGCAGGGCTGAATTTTCTGCTTGCTTTGGTTGGTGGTAGGACTTGTTTTAAGGCCACCTGGCTTTTAACCACCACCTTATCTAAGTCTGTCGCCATAACAACATGAGGACAGCATTTGTTATATTTCGGCGAGGTAAGATAGCCAGTTCCCCTGTGGATGATGATTCCGGGTGAAGCTAGCTTCCAACTTCAGTCTTATCAACACTTACCGTCAAGTGAGATGAAGGCCAAGAACTTCCACGATGAGGATTAAAAAATACAATTAATGCAAAAATCGAGGAACATACATATAAAATTAAATACAGGAGAGAATGGAAGAAGAAAACGTATTGCGCCGACCCCAAGTAACATGGAACAAGGGCAGGAAGATTATGATACAAATAAAATCCCCATTCACCCCATTAAAGCCGATCTTTACTAAGGAATTTAACTATATTTGGAAATTCGATAATTTCCAAAATTCCCTTCTTAGTGTAATATAATCCTACTTATTACAAAATAAAACTATTGCATTTCTTATAATGAAACACAAGTAACTTATGAAATAATAAACTAGATAACTTATCTTGCAGTGTGATAAATAGCATAAGTGTGATAAATAGTACTTTACAAACTAAAAACAACCTGCAATGATACATATAGCAGGTACCCTAAAACCATAGATATCCCTTGGGTTGAAAACCACAAACTAAAATACAAAACATATTTGATAACTTGTACTTTTACTCACAGTTATAACTATTATGTTGTATAAAGGAAGTATTATTGCCATTGCATTTTTCAAAGATTGTATCATTCTAATTCAATATTTGTATAATTGTCGAAAATGCTAAAAATGTAAAGCTTATTTCCCTTCACACTTAACTGATAATTGTATGTATAAAGTTAGTCATTCATACAACAAAGTAAAGCAAAAGTGAAGAAAAAAAAATAAACTGTTGATTAAGATTTTCTTAGGTAAAACATAAAACCCTAACATTATAGTGTTGATAATGCTTTACCTTGTTCCATAGACAATAAAAATTATCTATTGTGAGATAGGTTTATAATCCTAGAAAAAATACTTTCAAGTACTTATGTACTTTTTTTTAATAATTCTGAATTGGAATAACCTAAACCACTTACGTAGTGTAATGTATTCCAACTGTTTCTAAGTACACAATATAATTAAAAAGTATGTTTCAAGATTTGTTACAAATTGATTCTACGCACAGTATGGGAAATACTGGTGAGAAAATAGTAGTGTACCTTCCCATTTAACAAGACTATTTTCTTTGCTTTAAATTAAATAAGGATGTAGAGCAAAGTGACTACATTAAACAAAAGTTAAAAACACATTAAGACCTCCCATTTCGCAACACAATGTAAATATAGTCATTCGCTTTGCTCTACAGATTTATTAAAGATAACTGATATGGTTTAAGTTGTTTATGACGAATTGGTTGTTTTTAACATTTAAATGTCCACACTAGACTAGTAAGTATATTTTCCATTAAAAATACAGCAGATATGTATGAAAATAATGCATGATTTAGTGCTTACAACATCACAGTAAAGTATGTAATAATTTAATACTCCAAAAGAATTCAAAAATATTCATGCACAATAATTATTGTCACAAACAATGGTTGCTACAAGTCATGTTGCAGCAAAACAAATAAAGCCTGCCAGAATGCAATGTAAACTACTTGTAAGTTGGTCCATAACCAGGTTAGAGCTAACAGCACCCATAGTATTTTGGTTCATAACTTACTTAAATGAGTGGCAATAATAACAACATTTGTATTTATTCGCAATTGCGGTTCTACCGACTGCTGAAGTGGCATATATTACGTAAATAAAATAATACAAACTTTATTAAACACGTTTATGAAAAAGGATACGGTCCGGGCCCTCGCTGATTCGGCGCCAACGGCACCTGATTCCCGTTGCTACTCATATTCTTGGCAGCATAGGTATCGGGACACGTACACCACTCAAGGTGGCACGTAAATTCGCCCTAACCGATTGTAGGACACATCCGGCACATAGGTAGATATACCGACGTCAGTTGACAAGTCACACGATTTAATTTTTACCCTTAGAAAGCAAAGTTTCTAGCAAAAACATTGTACACCACTTGTGAAATCACAATATATATTGCTTGGTTATTGCTTTATTGGCATCACTAGGATAGAACCCCAGTCACTAAACAAACGACAGTACAAAATGGCGGATGTTAACCAATAAACAAACGTGACTGTCACTGATAGAGTCAAAAATTATTGCTAATCACTTAATTTTAGCGTTGGTGCCGAAGTATTATTTCGTTTAAATAAAGATAAAAAATGTAAAAATATTTATTTTTCAATAGGAATATTATCACGTATTTTTGAAATCTTAAAACTGTCATTCGATCGTTCACGTCTACTCACGTCACGCATGCAATGCTCCGCTAGCATGTCATTTTTTTTTATCTAGTGATAGTAGGATCACATCAGCATGACATAGTGCTGGGAAAAATGTACGGATTAAAAAAATGTTTTAGTAGAGTAGTCACGAACTTACGAGTCAGTGTCAAGCTTTGGTGTCAAGCTGTGTCAAGCCGCCATCAAGTTTGAACTTGCCTTATTTTTCTTACTGCATATGCAGCTGAACTTAATAACTTAATAAAAGTACTTTATAGAGTTTGTATCGAGCTGAACCACTTGTCAACCAGTGTGGTGAAATAAACGTTGAATTCGGTCGCAAAGTCATAATGTGGTCCTTAGACAGTTAAAATTGCTTGACAAGCACGAAAAAATCACAATCTTGTCAAGCAATTTTGACTGTCTAGCTAGAGACCGCATTAAGTCCAATTATTACTGATCCACGGCTATTTTAATCGCAGAATTTCAAGGAAATGTCTTTAGATATTTCATAATTTAAAAGTTTTAACTGACAGAATACTTAGTGTAAAGTTATCTTTGCCAATTTATCGACCCTTCTCCTTTTTAGAATTCCGTACCTCAAAAGGCAAAAACCGAAACCCTTATCGACATATTTTGCTACTCATAAATACATATAAATCAAAACCGAGTACTTCCCGTTGACCTACAATCATGCAATTTGGCAAGAAGCCAAAGTCTCACAGTAAAATTAAAGGAAGAAGTCCGAAAATAATTTATAGTTTTATCACATTTTTTTTGCGATTACGAATTTACTTATATACAGAGTTTGTTCTTGTCATAAATTCATCCCAACTACGGAACCCATCATTGTGCGTGTTCCGACACCTACATGTCCGGTTTTTTTTAAAGACTTCTTTATAAACTCCATGCATCTCATAAATACACAAAATAAAAATTTTCAAGCACTGTACAGACGCCAGCACATCAAGCTACTACAATTTGTCAAATTTCTTTAAGATTTTCAACTTTATCGTTAAAGCTTTACGGTTCATGGTTGATTGGGAAAATTTGACAGTTTCGGGTAGCTTGACCTGCTGGCATCTGTACATAATTACAAAATATATTTTTAGAACGATATTTTTTCACCGCACTACTACAAAGTGGTAAAGGACTAAATAGCGTACAAAAATTACCAGTGTGACAAACAGGAAAAAATCCTGTTAATCACACTGGTGCAATGTGTGTGACTACAAGTCAGTACCCGTGTCAGGATGTATGTAGACTACATACAACCTGACACTGACTGTTTTTTGCAATTCGTATTGCATAAAACCTTAAAGCCTATAACGTAAGAAAAGGACGATATTCAATTCTGCCCTAAATCAAGAACAGCTAATTTATATTTTTAAGTATCCTATATAAATTCAAACTAGATTTTAATAAAAGTCTAGAGTTAATCAAAGCTACAGTATAATTAATTAATAATTTGATTTAAAAAAAAGATAATTTTGTGTAATTTCGCAGCTGTGATCTTAACCAAAATATGATTGGCGACTAGGTATATCTGATATGTAATTACAGAATTATAATCATAGGAATCATTAATAAATCTCTCTAAGTTAGATTTGTTCCCCAATGACATGAATGCATGAAAAAATAATTCAATTTAATATGAATTTAATGGACAATACTTTTGAATTAAACTAAAAATAAATTAATACTATAAAAACTGGCCGAGTGCGTGTCGGAAGTCGGAACACACAATAGAGGGTTCCGTATTTGGGATGTCTTTATCCCAAAAACAAACTTAACATTGTAGACATATTTTAGTTAAACAGCATGTCACGGTCAATTCTCCAACTGCAAATGCAGGTTGGTCGACTATTATTCTACTCGTAAACTTGTATAGTCTACTTAGCTGTCATAGTTTTCTTTATAACCTCCATATACACTGCCATGATTTTTTTCACACAGTATCCAAAAACAACCATTAGACTGGCAGGGGGCAACAAAAATTACTACTTCTACGACCTATTATACACATAAAACAAAAAAAAAAAAAAATGTTGACTTCAGCGCCATCTAGCGGGAAAATGTCTACGAACAGCCCGTATGTTCCGCCAAGGAAGATGCGCTAAGGTAGCCCGCGAAATTAAAAAAAAATCTTATGTTTTTTGTAATTTGCAAGTCAGTAACAAGTTGTATGTTGATCTAAATATGATTCGCGGACGTAACAAATATGGTTTTACAGAACTATTATTATTAGAATACGCAATACAACTAACTCTCTTCGCTAAGTTCGTAGAATCCTATTGAATGGCTATATTCAATAGGATTCTACGAACTTAGAGAGTATAACATAATGAATATCTTGGAAGATTAAGTATTAAACATAAAAAACCAGCCAAGACTAGTCGGACTCGCGCACGAAGGGTTCCGTACCATTATCTATAAAAATGGCAAAAAAAAATCACGTTTGTTGTATGTAAATATTTGTTTTATTTTAATTTAATTATTTATTTTAAAAGTGAATATATAACTAAATATAGTGTGAATATTGCAAGCGTTGCTGTTGCCGTTATCAATATCGAGCAAAAACAAGCAAAAAAAATCACGTTTGTTATATGGGGGTGGTTTGTTTGTTGTTTGAGTATGCTTAGATGGTTTGGTCATGTTGAGAGGATGAGTGGAACGCGACTAACAAAAGGTATTTATAAAGCAGAGGTGAGTGGAAACGCCGGGACGCCCTAGGAGCACATATTGTGACCAAATTGGTGATATTCTTTAGAAAGGTCAGGTGCGTAGTACTCGCAATCGGCGTGCGTATATGACCAGGGGGCCGATTGCGCTATTTCTCAACGTAATTACCATTCGAACGGAACGTTTTTGGTTTTGGTTTAGTTTCGGTTTAGCTGATGTAAGAAACGGTATCGCGCTATTTTTTCTGAGCGACAAAATGATTGACGTTACCCAATACTGAAAGTTCGATCGATCGTTCCTCCAACGTAACTTCCAAAGTAAAGCTAAATCGTTTCCGTTGAAATTATTAGCGCGATACGAAATGTGTCTAACGTAACGTTTTTGGTTGTGGTTTAGTTTTGGTATTAACGTTCAAAATTTGCGCGATCGGACCCCTGAGTCGCTCAGTCTAGTGTGGTACGCCTGCATGTCAAGTCGCAATTCGCATTCGTGTCCACCAAAAGAAAATTATCTTCGAAGTATATTGTCTAATTGTGCAATATGGTATTAAAAGAGTAACGTGTCAAACTTAGCTTTTATTGAATTTTGCTATATTACGCTAAATGGCGTCACTGAGACATGGATCACGACATTACTTCTGATGGCCTCTCTATAATAAGTATCTATCTTAAATTTCTTTGCCAGCAAGTCAACTCTAGATCGCTCTCCGGCTCCAGACCGGCAATAAAACTGAATTTCAATATAACCCGCTGGACGATAATGTGTTTCGAATTTGGAACCTCAATTAAATAATCCTATGAAAACTATTACCAGTTCAGCTCAACAAAGATCAACAAAATCGATCCCCCACTTTTTGTTTAATATTAGGTTGGGGAAAAAGTATTTTCGCATTATAGTATGTATGAACTTGTAATAAAATCTCTTTGGCTATACTATTTGTATCTGGCTGGTTTTGGTATCATTGAAAGTTTAAGTTTTAAAGAACATAATTCCAAATTCAAATTAGAAAAAAGTGTGATTTTCATTTGTTTTTCGTACTGTCAAGATGAGTGAATCTAATGAAGAAATTCGATACATTTTAAAATTTTACTACAAAAAAGGTAAAAAATGCGACGCAAGCCGCAAAAAAAAATTGCGATGTTTATGGACCTAGTGCAGTGTCTGTGAGAGTAGCACAAATTTGGTTTAAGCGTTTTCAATCCGGAAATTGATGTCAAAGATGCACGTCGCTCTGGTCGCCCTATTACGGAAAAAATGGATGCCAATTTTGAAAAAGTAGAGCTAATCGGCATATCAGTAGTTACGACGTAGCTGAAGAACTGGGAATTGACCACAAAACAGTTTTGGTACATTTGAAAAAAACTGGGTACACAAAAAAGCTCGATATTTGGGTACCTCAAGAGCTCACTGAAAGAAACCTAATGAACCGTGTACTCATTTGTGATTTTTTATTACGACGTAATGAAACCGAACCATTTTTGAAGAAGCTGATAACTGGTGTTGAAAAGTGGATCACGTATGACAAGAACGTGCGAAAAAGGTCGTGGTCAAAGGCCGGTCAGGCTTCACAGACTGTGGCGAAACCCGGGTTAACTCGCAACAAGGTGATGCTGTGTGTGTGGTGGGATTGGAAGGGCATTATTCATTATGAGCTGTTACCACCAGGCAGGACCATCGATTCTGAACTCTACTGCGAACAACTGATGAGATTAAAGCAAGAACTTGAGAGAAAGCGGCCGGAATTAATCAACAGAAGGGGTGTGGTTTTTCATCATGATAACACTAGACCTCACACATCTTTAGCCACTCAGCAAAAATTAAGAGAGTTTGGCTGGGAGGTGTTAATGTATCCGCCGTATAGTCCTGACCTTGCACCTTCAGATTTCCACCTGTTTCGGTCTCTTCAGAATTCTTTAGGCAGTGTCAGGTTAACATCACGAGAGGACTGCCAAAACCACTTGTCGCGGTATTTTGATCTGAAGTCCCAAAATTTCTATAGCAATGGGTTCATGTCCGTACCATACAAGATGGCAAAAAAGTTATCGAACAAAATGGTACCTACATACTTTAGTTAAATGTAAATACTCGTAAACTATATTAAAAAATGTTTTGAATTTTCTTAAAAAATGCGAAGATACTTTTTCCCCAACCTTTAATCAATTGTTTCCCAGGTACTCGTAAGCTGTTTCACATTTGTTTTTAGGGTTCCGTACCAAAATGGTAAAAAGGAACCCTTATGGTGAAACTAAGTCTGTCTGTCTGTCTGTCATAGCTGGATATCTCAAGAACTACTAATGCTATCAACTTGAAATTTGGAATAGTTTTAGATGACGTTTACCCAACTATTTTGCGAACAAGAAAGAAATTCAAAAAAATATACCTTTTTTGCAACAGGGCCTGAAGGGCAAAAATTTGAATGGAGTCTACTAGGGCATGTAGAGGGTATCATATGAAAGAGTAGTTACAGTTTTCGACTTTTAATAAAAAATGTAAATAAAATACCCCCCCTTATCTCCGAAGTTTGCATAGAGATAAATCTGAAATTATTCTATGTGATAGAAGTGTATGTAAAGATTACAGGAAAAATAAAACGATGTCTCTAAATAGCACAGTTTTCCAGAAATCATCAACATCATCTACAATATTAGTTTTAGTATATTAGTATATGAGTTACTATTACTACTACATACTATTTTTATGTAAAGAATATATACATATATTGTCTATCTATGTACAAAATTTCAAAAGTGTATCGTGAAAAATCACAAATTTATAAGGTTGTTATGTTACCGGGTGTCCGTACAAACACATGGTAACGGCGCCCCCGCGCGTCTAGGGTCGTCTTGTGTTCATGGATAATAATTTGGAAGTAGGTTGGTAACCGTACGGCGATTGTATTGAAAGTAATTCAAAATTTTCTATCACACTTAAATATTTTTAAGACAAAATATAACATGGTGTAAAAATTATTGAAATCGATTCAGTTACTTATTCTGAACAAACTATATTCAGGTTTCGCATATACTAAAAATAATGTTGTATAAACGTACGGAACCCTCGGTGCGCGAGTCCGACTCGCTCTTGTTTTTTATTTTGAGGGTCGATATGATGTTTTGAAGTCTTGTTTGTCTTATTGCACTTGAAGGTACTTAACAATTTTTTTAAACAGAAATACTGCTTATTTGACGGTTATACATTTAGTCAAAAAAGTATCGGGAATGGAATATTTGTTTAAGGTTCCAAATTCAGTTTTTTGTTTTTTTTTGTTGTTGTTAGATTGGCACAACTGTTTTCCATTTTGGCCTCAGATTTTGGCGCGAAGTTTGAGTTGCATGTGTCATTTAGATTAAATACAGTGCTGTTTTTAGTTCGATTTTGTCTAGAGTGTAATGCGAATTTCATAATGGACAAAAAAGTTGAACAAAGTTTGTCTTAAATTTTGCATCGCCAATGGAATTTCGTGTTCTAAGTCACTGAAAATGTTACAGAAGGCTTACAGTGAATCGACTTTATCAAAAACACGTGTTTATGAGTGATAGAAAGCGTTCAAAAGCTGTCGAGATATGCTGGAAGATTTGCCTCGCCCTGGTAGGCCATTAACGTCTTCAACTGAAGTTAACATCGCAAAAGTGAAGGAAAAAGTACTGAAAATCCTAATTCAAGTTTGAGAGAGATAGCCGCTGAACTTTCTGTGTCTCACGAGTCGATCTGTATCATTTTAAATTATTACTTGGGGTATGAAACATGTTGCCGCTCGGCTAGTCCCAAAAGATCTGAATTTTCTTCAAAAACTCAATCGCATAAGAGTCGCTGAAGACATGCTAGAACGAGTCAATTCCGACCCAACATTCAAGAAACGCATTGTTACTGGTGACGAGACGGTTTACGAGTTTGACATGCAAACTAGTCAACAATCTTCGGAGTGGCCCCTTCCAACTGAACCGAAACCGAAAAAACCACGCCAAAATCGATCAAAAGTCGTTCATGTTGACTGTTTTCTTTGACTATCGCGGTGTTGTGCACTCGGAATTCTTACCGGACGGTCAAACGGTAAATAAAGTATATTCATCATCTCAGCCAAAAGACGTCCACTGCTGGACATAGGCCTCCCCCTAAGGGGGGTGTTTGCCATAATTGCCACGCTAATAAAGTATATTATTTGAGCTATAAGCGGCGTTTAAGAGAGCAAATTCGACGAAAAAGTCAGATTTGTGGAAAGAAAATTCTTGGATCACCACGATAATGCGCCTTCGCACAAGGCCATCACTGTGAACAAATTTTTGACCAAAAACTCAACAAATACCATCGACCAACCACCTTATTCACCAGATATGGCTCCAGCTGACTGTTTTTCTAAACTCAAATTAGCACTTCGTGGCACCCGTTTTCACTCGGTAGAAGACATAAAGGAGAATTCGCGGTGAGAACTAATCCAAACTCAATTCGCGCGCAAAAGCGTTTAAAAAATGTTTTGATGATTGGATTATTCGTTGGCGTAAGTGTATCGTTTCTGAAGGAGCATTCTTTGAAGGCGATAAAATAAATTTGGATGAATAACTAACATTTTGTGTGTTATTGATCTTTTCCCGGTACTTTTTTGACAGAGTAGTACATCGGAAATCGAGCCGTTCTTCCAGTCAGAAACAGACTTTTCTAGAGATTTCATGGGCTGTAGTTTTGATTAATTCTGTCTATTAATAATCGACCCTACTGAAGCTGAGGCGGCCCAAGTTGTGGCTTTGCTGCAACAAGACTTAAGTCAACATGTCGTGGCCAGCAGGTTAAATATCAACCGATCTGCAGTTCGGCGAGTTTACGAAAGGTTTTTGGAGTCGGGCAGTATCGAAGAAGATGAAAGACATAGGGTGACAACTCAAAGGGATGACCGCTATACAGTGGTATCAGCTTTACGAAATTGACATCTTTCTGGCGTTTATCGCCAGCGAAACTTAGGTACGTGAAGATCGGGTTGTGGCTATAATTTAATTGACAGTGCTGTAAGGTAGGAGACTACGTGAACAGAATTTAAGACTACACAAGCCAGCAACGGGGCCACAATTGACCACAGCTCACATAATGCTCCAGAGTTACAAAAGTTATAGAAATCTCTAAAAAGTAAAAAAATAATACGTTAAAGTTATTGTTCTTGTTAGGTTTAATATAAGTTGTAGTAAGGGGAGCGCAGGGAAATCAGAGCCGGCGGTCAATGAGAGCGATGGCGATTTGACGGAATCTATGCACATTGGGGTGACCTTAAGCAGTCGGCCGTTTCCGTCCAACGTCGATAAAGTACGGCTATCGCGCACGAGTCTTTAGTTGTTAGTGCTTTTTTTTTTTTTTGTTGCCGGGTGGTAAATCTTCATGGATGTGCTCCGCACTGGGGCGGGCGGAGGGGTCTGTCGGACTCTTACTAACTAAAAACCACCCCAGTGTACCCTTCCCACACTTGCACCGGAGATCTTGGGGCTGCCTGTGTGGGCCACCTCAAGTCTGGGGTGGTGAGGTGTTTGACCCCCCTCGCGACGTCTGAAATGGGCGCGCGTGAAATACTACGCGCCGCCACCTCGGGTCCAGTATGATATGAGCGTTATTACGGCTCTCATTACCCGCATGTATGATAATGGGAGCGATTGACTTTATCCTCTCTGGGGGAATAGTGGAATCAGCAATTGTAAATACCTAATCGGGGGTAACTTCATGAAATATTCGCCACTCGTCTTGTTTAGAGCCACTAGACGTGTTCAAAAACGTACTTGTACCTGCATACATCAACATGAAGGCCATAATGAACATTTATAAACATTTTTAACAAATTGCAAGTTTATTTTTTAATAACTTCTGCTCTCCTGATTTTTTTATCCGATACAAGAAAATAATCTTTCCATGAAACAGAATCGAAACGCATTATAAAACAAAAAACCTGCTGAGTGCGTTTAGGACCACACACAGTGAATGCAATACCGTCCGTACAAATTTTCTCGGATTAGGTAGGCACTAGGCTGATTAAGCAAGTTCATCATGGTTACATGATACGTAACTTATTCAAGAAAAAAACAACCTACTTCCAAACAAAAACACTACAACAACTTGAAAAATAACTTTATTTTCGGAAATTTTGGTGTCGGTTTTGTATTTTCTTTTTCAACTTCGGAAAAGAGTATTTTTCAGTAGTTTTGTAGTTTTATTAGTGCTGTAGTTTTATTTTTGGAAGTCGGTTGGTTTTTCTTGTTTTGAATAATGTTATTTATTTGTTACTTTTTTGTTGTGGTCTCTACACTACACAAATTGGTATACTTATGCATAGATCTACCACTACTTGCTATGTAAACAGTGACTGGAAGTTATTATAACATCACCAACCTACACTAGGTGGAAACAATTGGTACGTATTATTGAAACTAACTGTAAAACAACCCAAGCGAAGTTAATCAAATTTATATGGGACCATTTGGTAACTTGGCGAGCTTCCTCTACTAAATGAAAAAAAAATCACGTAAACCGGCCTAGCAATCACGAGAATTCGGAGTAAAAACATTTAAAAAAAAATATTCTCGCTGATTGCATAACATCGTCCATTTTAGGGTTCCGTACGTATATAAAAGGAAAAACGGAACCCTTATAGGATCACTCGTGTGTGTCTGTCCGTCTGTCACAGCCAATTTGCTCCGAATCTACTGGACCGATTGACTGCTCAAACACGGACATGTAATGTAAATAAATGAATTTTAAATATGGGGGTCACTTTTGGGAGTGCAAACTGTACCGTGTGTGACATATCAAATGAAAGGGCTTGATGGAAGGATGTAAGATAAATATATATATTATATTTTATAATTTAAAAATAAATACTTTTCGAATTATTTAAGAAAATAGATGGTAATTTACCATTACCCTTATCTCCGAAACAACAGAGCCTAAATTTTTTTTAAAATTTGAAAATTTCCTTTATTTATAGAATACTTACAGGAAATCCTATAAAAAGTCTATGATCTTAAAATAACATAGTCAATCTCTCAATATTATGCATACAAACTTACATACTTACTTACAGTTGGAATGTAGGTATGAGGGAACATGTTTTTCAACCACAATGATAAGTTTATTCTTAGGATAAATTAATGCCCCGTAGGGAACCATAAATATAAGAAAGTATGGAATCCTTCATTATGCGTGGTCCGACACTCGCTTGGCCGTTTTTTTTAAGTCGGTTTAATAAATGGGCGACTTTTGCGTTAACTATGTCACGTAAATCACGGCCATTCACTCCAATATCTCAGCGTTACGGCTACGCAATTGGTTAGGAAGTTACAGTCGGAATATAGGGACCTTGCATGGAAATACTACAACGAAGCGCTTTCCGAAATTTTTTCCGCTTCAGACAGGTACAGACGCCAGCAGGTCAAGGTACCCGAAACTGTCAAATTTTCCCAATCAACCTTGAACTTATGCTTTAACGATATAGTTGAAAATCTTTTAAGGAAATTTGACAGATTGTAGTAACTTGATGTGCTGGCGTCTGTACCTTTTTATGCATATTCGGCGAACCTGAGACCGAGGAGATATTGTTAACCTCATTTTGGGTGTGAATAATCGTTGCAGTTATGTTATAAACATCCGAGGTGCGTTAACAGATTATAATTTTTTATTACCTATAAACAAAATTTTATTTTGCATTTAGTTTTGTTTCTTTCTTTAATCACTGTAAGGTTTCTTTAAAAAGTAAGTCTTATTTTAGCACAATGTAAACTTATTTCTTTTTCTATAGAAGCCCTTTTAAAATAAAAATAAACTCCGATTTCTATTTAATTTCCTGTAGAGTAAAAAAATATTGCCTGTTTTGATAAAAGGATGCTTTGCTTGGAGAAATTCTTGGTAGTATTAAAGTAATATTAGTAATATTTCTTGAAATGTCAAGAAAAAATATAATATCCCTAGATTTTGTTGATGTGTGTCACCTATTATAATCAGTTTTGCTATTCCGTCAAGTTCATAAGTACAGCAATTAATAAGTTCTACGTTACGAGGCAATTTTGGCGCGTGGCCTAAATCGGAACGATGGCCATCTTGTTTTGACAATATAATTTCGGTGAAACAATAATTATTTATGATCTTACACATAGGTACATATACACAGGTAATAATTATCACGCCTGTATTCCCCGAATGGTAGACAGAGGTAGGCATATTGTACCTACAACCACACTTCTCCAGCGCTTCACTTCGCCTATGACATTGTTTTTAATACATTTCATAGTTTTATCGTTAAAGCATATACTTAAAATGACAATGTTTATTAAGAATTAATTAGTAGTACTACTCCTAAAGGCATTCTTTAGAGCAGAATACCTACCTATTAATCAACTCGCATGCCTACTATAAAAATACTTGTTTCTAACTTACCTCTTCGACAGAAAACAGGACCTCGTGAATTTATGCGGCAAGTACAGCCTCGTCGATGGTGATCAATTGCACTGTTTGATGATCCGAACCCCAGTAATACCTCCAAGTCACCAATCATTGGAATGGGACTAGAACTATACCTATATTGTTCTAGACTTGATACTGAAGATTGTCTACTAAGTGACAGTGACAAGTCATCCAAATCAAATAAATACATGTCGTCAAGAGATGTAAATCTTTCCATGATGAATGAATAAATAATTAATAAATTAATTTAAAAATAAGTTACTTATTGAATGAAATGTTTGAGAAACTGCACCTATGACTACCACTTTGAAAAAACTGAAAGACTGAAGAACTGAGTTACACGCTTTATTGAATAAATGAGCAGAAGCAAGGTATCCACGAGAAATGTGTTTTTTTTCAAGTACCTCCCAATGTGCGTTTTTTCCATAGATTTTGTACCTAAAGGTTTTTTCATTTCATGTCCGGCACCGGCAATACACCGGCGCGGGCGCCGCGGCGCCAGCAAGGCCACCGGCCGGCAAAGATTGCGGCAATATCTTTAAAATTATAAGGAATGAATTCATGTGTACCTTGTGTGTCTTCACTCCCTTGTGTCACAAACCTATGATTCTAAATTTAAAGAAATCGATATTCTTATATTATACACTAGCTGTGCCCGCGACTTCGTTCGCGTGCATGTCGGAAAGCTATCGCTTAGAGAAGGTGTAGGTACCACTCCTCTATTGAAAAGGAAGAATTTCCCGATCATAGACTAATATAAATATGACTAATATAAATAATATGCTGCCGATCTTGCCTGCTGGAAAGCGCTACCTGGGGTTCTCTACTACAGCCCTTTCGAATGCAGTCACTGCGTCTTCAGGGCTCAAATTTACAATTTTCGGACTTTTTCCTTTACTTGTGCTGTAAGACCTTGCTTGTTGCCAAATTTCATGATTCTAGGTCAACGGGAAGTACCCTGTAGGTTTTGATTTATTTGCGAGTATCGAAATATGTCGCAATAATGTCGCTTATATCGCCGTATCTTTTTATTGCGTTGACTTGGAAGCTTGATTTTTTTACAGCTTCAACTTGATACCTCTACGCGTTCCTGAGAAAAATGGTCTTGACAGACTGACCGACAGACGGACAACGAAGTGATCCTATAAGGGTTCCGTTTTTTCCTTTTGAGGTACGGAACCCTAAAAACAACAAGGATTTTATGTCTAAAATAAATATTCACAGCAAGAAAACATTGTTTATTATCCAGCCCTAATATATTTTTCTCTAGATCAATTATTACTTTAGATAAAAACAAAATAAGAATTGAGGCTTTCGCTATTTAGTTTCGTGCTTGAACACGATCAAAGATCGCACGCATTATTCAACTTACTGATGTTTTAGCGTTTAGCACATAACGGAGTGGCGGGGAGCGACGGGCGGAGCTAGCGTTCGAAATTTGATTTAGACTGCCTGCTCTTAAACAGACAGCCCCTCTGGTGGTAGCCCCTTCAGCTGAACTGCTGAAGCTGAAATGTTATCATGGTAAGGAAGCATCACGCTTTAAGAGCGCTGTTGAAATGTTCCTTTGTTAGAGATCCCAAATAAATAAATATTTATCTTTAAAACTTTTTTAATTAAGAAAATGGTTCTGTGTACACGATGTTAGAGAGGTTGCTTGCCCCTCGAAAGAGCTCCTACATACAGTCGCCCGTGTAAAAGCAACCCATTTACAGATCCACCTCTGGTTATAGCCGCCATTTTGGCTTGTGATTTCCTAATTTTCGCACCGGGCGGCGCCCTCGAAAACTATGAAGTTGACACCCATAACGAAAATTTTGCACAACATTTTGATGTAGAACTTTTTTACTCCCAAAACCATAAAAATTACACCCCTGCTTATGGAATTAATACACTATTGAATATGTGTTCATCAAAACTTATATTTATACAAAAACCAATTTAACCGACTTCCATAAAAAAAAAATACTACAAAGTGCAAAATAACTTTACGTTTGGGAAGTGGTTAGCAAGAAATTGCCGAAGCTAAAAGTCTTTCGCACTTTGAACTGTTTTGTTTTTGAAGTCGGTAAATAAATTTAAAACTTTTTCTTTTAAAAATTTTGAATTCCCTAGATATCAAACAAAAAAAGAATTTTCGAAATTGGTGAACATACAAAAAACATACAGACGAACAGACAAAAATTCCAAAAATGGTAGAAATGGTGTCATGTTGGTTATTTTTTAAACCCCAACAATTTAGTTTGGAAATATTATCAGCCTGGTCTACAGATTTATTTTATGTTATTATAGAAGCAAAACTTTAGGTACTGGGTCAAATTATGTTAACTCCGCAGACGTGCTGGGTATTTTATACAAAATAAAATAAAAAAGATTTGATGATTGTTATTTGGGTTCAACGACGAAGTATGACTTGAGAAAATCTGTTTTTATCAAAACCCATCACGTCTATGCAGTTCACACAAAAAAATGTTTTTTTTACCGGTTTTCAAGTGACTACCTGCGGTTGACTATCCCAAAAAACCTCATCAAATTAATTTATTTTTTGTTTTGTCTAGGTAGGTACCTAAGTAGGTATAAAATGATAAAGATTACATAAATACCCAAACATGGTACAGGTCAAGGACTGATAACGTCATACGACATGAAACGAATGCACGTCTCAAAATGCATTTTTTTCTCTATTATTTCATACACACACACACACACACACACACACACACACACACACACAGCCACATGAGTGTCATGTCATTTAAATTTGGATTTTTGATTTGAAATACAAAAAGATCATGACTGGGGCATGTTATATTGTCAATAATATCACGATACCGTGGTAATATTGGTGGCGTAATAGGCGGTATCGTGATAATATCACAGATTATTAGGAAATCAGGAAATATCGCGATATTAGGATCATGATAATATGCCCCAATGCTCTTGGGGAATATTGCTTAAGTATTTTAAGAGGTCATTCACCAAGAGTATTCGCGTGTAATATTATAAACAATGCTAGAACGAAGAACTACTAAGATTTGTACATTGTACGAAGTTTCGTATGCATGTAAGGGGCGGTCAGCGTATATGCACTGTTAATTGCATACTCATTGGCGAACGAATTTGCGCTTCCCCCTACACTTATTTACGATTGTTACTCTTGCTTGCAATTTTGTCAACAATGGACGGTGCTGAAGATGACTTTATTAGTGCGGTGGGATTGGCTATTTCACCCATGATCCTATAACTAGGTACACACGGCTACATGTTATACATTAACTCTCATTGTACAGAAATCCTCTACAATGAAATACAATGCGAGCGCACTAACAATCGTCGCGGATCGTCGTGATGACAATTGACAATATTATATGTCAGTCTGACGCAGAGTAAATGACTGTCGTGTATGACATCGCATTTTTAACTAAAAATACTTACCTATTTCTAACACCGCAAACTGGAATTTTTAGTTGAATTAACTTTATGATTTGTATACCTCGTTAGGTACTAAACGATTACTGTATACATATTATTTGTAAGACAGTGTAGATTAGGTACCTTGTTTTGGTCATAGGGTGTATTAATAGATAACAACGTGCAATATGCAAACTATTTGCTGCAAAAATTAGCTAGGTTTTTTCATATTATTAGATATAATAAATATTTTGATTTCGACTGATCGAAATCTGATATATTGAGAATCTGGTATTTAGAGAATCTGGTGTTTTGAGAATCAGGTATTTTGAGAATTAGGGATTCTGAGATCGAGCCGATAATTTTACGTATCCGACAGTTGTAGAAGGTAGGGAACACTGTACATATTCAACTCCTATACCAGTCCACTGCTGGACATAGGCCTCTCCCAGGCTGCGCCACAACACCCTGTCCTTCCGCATCCAGTCATTACATATACATGTCATACATATCACACATCTCTCTCTGTACATATTACATAGGCAATAAAAACCTTTTTACAAACAAAAAACAACCGACTTCCAAAAAAAGATTGTTGTTATTTTGGGAGACTTGTTTTTTTGTAAAAAGTTTTTATTTTTTTTCTTTTTATTGGGTCAGTTTGTAATTCATCTAAGTTACAAGCCTAATCACCTTTAACAAAATATTTTTTTTTTTGACGCAAAATACCCTTTTAAACAATTCCAATACATTTCACAATAGGTACATTGCTTTGCAAGCATTATATTGCTTTTCCCTATGCAAGGACGTTAATTGTTGAGGAGGTCTCCTGGTAAGAACCAGGAAATCTGCCACTCACCATATACGAGACGAGCTTAAATTGCGTAGCAACCATATAAAAATACCTAATCGAATCGCAACCCGTTAAATACTTATTATTTAGTAGTTCCGGTGGCCATCTGTGTTCTTCGTCATCAGTTCCACTTCACCAAATGGTGCTTTCCGAGAGCAAATGCACGAGTTACTATAAAAAATACCCAAATCCTAGCACATTAAGGGAATAAACCTATCGTCAAAACAGCTACCATTCTCAACACTTCATAACTTAGAGCACAAAAGTAAAATTTCTAGGTGAGTCCAAATGTAAAGTTTTTAATTTTAAGGTGAAATAATACCCAAAGTAGAAGTTATAGTTTTTGTATTTGTTTTTCGATCAGTCTTTTTTGTAGCGGCCAGTTTATCGATGGTAAAAAATGTAAATTCGAGTCTCATTTCCTACGAAATGTATGGGAAAAGTTTTTTGCGATTTATGACTTTTCTAGTACTCAAACCTCAATTGGTCCAATAGAGGTTTTTGATCCTTATAAGAAAGAGGATCGATTGGCATAAAAAAAAGTTTTTGTGAAAATTCCTTATTTTCCTGCTGACTGTACATTTTTTTCAAAATCTGTGAATGCAGATCAAAATTTCTCAAAAAGATAAGCATAGTCTCCTAAGACCATTTTCGCGTAGCTGCAACGGATAAAGTACTTCCCCTTACTGCCCCGCTGAAAGTTTTCACCCTGTATAGGTGTGCCTATAAAATTTGAGGATCTGCCTCGATTTCCATGAGATCCCCTCATCAGATTCTGACTTGTTGCAATCCACCTCGGGAGTATACCCTTTTTTTTGGGGCTGACTGCTCATAGAAATTGAAATAGTGGAAGGGTTTAATTTTTGGGAAAGTTAATTAAAGAATACAACGATACACCAGGTAGGTACCATATTTATTTATTTGTGAAGGTATTATTTAACACATAAGAGTTACTTAAAGCTTAGTTTTTAATTATTTCTTCAGTTCATCTTAAATAAATATAAGTATATTATTAGTATTGATCACAGATATTTATTGTTTTATTCCGACACGAGACACGATCGTGCCTTTGCAAAGGACAGTACCTAGCGACAAACTCACCTGCCAAAATAACGAAATGCATGGCACATTCAATTAAGCCCGACTGAAATCGGGCATCACGCTAGAACGATTTTGGACTTGTTAGCTTGTAGGAAACCGTTATTTCGCCATAATGGGCTGCTCCGCCAGTGAAAATTTTGAATCTATGGCAAATAAATCGGTAGCTTAGAGTGATTGGATTGATTTCTACATTGCATCAATAGTCGTGTAAAAGAAGTTTCTAGTACCTACATAGGTTATGGGTGGCACATCCTGTAACATGATTTTTCGTTGCTGAACGGTATTTGAGCGTGGTCGTTTATAACTGGTAACTTTAGTCACAATCACGTCACAATAATCACAATCGACAGGAAGCTCGTGCAATTCTGATAGCCTAGTACTTAGATTATAACTTTGAAGTGTCTCCCTCGAATGTAGGATTTGAAGTGCCTCTCAGTTCATGCATTCTTGACACATCTTTCTTCGGTTTCCTCTGTAAGTAAAAAAAAATACTTTGTTTCTTTTCTTTTTTTAAAAACGTTGCCCCACACTAGGAATTTCTCCTGTATCATGGGTGCGTTTACAAACATTTAAACTCACATACACAAACAGCCAGACCCGGAACAACTACTTATAGGTCATACAAATATTTGTTCCGTGCGGGAATCAAACCCGCGACACGCAGCGCAGCAGTCAATCGCTTAACCACTGCGCCCACCGTGCCGTTTATTTTTCCATGCGAATATTAATTTTTAAAGAGGTTTTACTAAACCAAAACAAAGCTTGCTTCAATTCGACTTGACGCCCACGTTACCTTCCTTAGGGCGCATACGATTTTGTAAACGACTTTTAACACAGGTTAATTAAATTCATGTGAGAAATATTTACGAAGTAGGTTAATTTTCGCAATTTGCCTTTAATGTGAATGCGCATCTGTAGCTTGCGAAATTCAAATTTTCTTACTTTTTTTTGTAATTTGCATGCAAAATATGATTTGCGACTATAACAGATATAATTATGTATTTACAGAATTATTATCATTAGAATCATTAATACATCTCTCTAAGTTAGATTTGTTTCATTGAATGACTTTTTCATGAAATCATGATATTGATCGTTAATGATTCCAATGGTTATAATTCTGTAATACATATCTGTTATAGTCGCGAAAAAAACTTAAGATAATTTGAATTTCGCAGGCTACAGCTTAACGTATTTGTTTTTTCCTGGCTAAGTAAGTAAATATGCATCATGCCGTATACGGTACTCAAACCCACATACACACAAATATTTTCAACAACGCATTGTTGAAAATATTCACTGAATATTAGATTAGGTACATACCTGAGATTTGTAAACTTGATTTGTAAGTTTTGTTTTTCCAGCATAATGGTTTTCAATATCATTCAATTTTTTGCCCTCGGTCTCAGGTAAAATGAAATAAAATACGATGACACCAACAAAACTGCAATAAAATAATTGTTTTTTTTTTTATGAGGACATATTATTACAATGCTTTATTCATTCTTCCCATTACGTATAGTAATAAATTCACTCTGATTTTCTATGACTTATTCATAAACAAGGATTCGACCTTGGGTCTGATCACTATCATCAGACTTCTTAATACGTAGGTACAAGATCTATGACCGTACTTACTGAGGCCGAGGATAGTGACACGATATTTCTTTTACTTCCTCTTTGATACCAACCATGATAAGTGCACCTATGTATTTTTTTGAATCTAAGTGTCTGAATTACATGACCTTTCGTTGTTGAAATAAATAATAAATGAGTAACTAACTCTTAGGTATGGGTGCCTCACCAAATAACGCCGTAGAAGCCATAGGTGCCCCAAATTGACAATGTATCGACCATGCTTATGTACATCTTATTCGACAGGAACCCGAATAAGTAGCCGGTTGCACTAGCGACGCCTGCGCCGCCCGAACGGGTCTTCGCACTGAACACCTGAAAACGAAACCAGGAATAAGTCAACGAATTAGAATAAATTATCATTGATCCTGTCTGCACCTTAACATGCTGGTTTGTAGTGTGTCCTCACATACCAACAGTTTCCGTTAAAAATGTTAGGGTGACGGCTGACTTACGAATTGTATTGTTTCGAGTTTGTGCAATTTATTTAAGAGCCTTTATTACCTCAAATGGCTTAGCATGATCCTCCGTTATGTCGAAAATACTGCAGCTTTAATTTTGAAATAAATATAAGGTAAAATTGAGCATTAATATTATGATGAATTTGCGGGATATGAATTGTACACAGATCATATTATGATTCTGCCAAAGCGTCCATTTTAGGCCCCCAGGACTTGTTATTTTTTTTTAATTACCATTATTTTCACCGTAAAAAGAAATAAACTAAATTATCGGTGCCTTGAAGTCTTCTCCCTGCCACCCTGTCTTGCTTGAGATAAAGAGTGAGGTGCTGAGGTAGTACAGACTCTTAATCACTACTTTTCTCAAAACGCTGGACGAAAACATTTTGAGGAAACCGGCATGTCCTAGAACCGAAAATTCCAAGATACGATTGTGTCATTCACCAACCTGCACTGGAGCTGGGTGGTGTATTACGGGCCACTCCCTCTCACATAAAAGCCTGTATCACCTAAGTTCTTACAGATTATTCTTTAGACACAGGCCTCCTCTCTGTGAGAGACAGACAACATAGATAGCTTTATGTTTTGCTAATTAAATAATATTTTACCTCGCCGATGAGAATCCATGGGAGCAACCTCAAACCCGTGTGTGCTACAAGAGCTAAAAGCATCAGCAAGGTCATGGGCATCCAGGAGTACGGGTTCCGCTGAAAAAACATTGTGCTAAAGTCTTAAATCAGACAAGCTGCTTAAGTACAAGTTCTGTGCAAGATACCAAGAGCGTACCTGCATAGCTCTAAGCTAAGCTATAGAAAAAAAAAACAACCGACTTCCAACAAAACACTACAAAATGAAAACTAACTTTAATTTCGGAAGTCGGTAGCAAAAAACTAAAATACAGATCCAAAGACACCGACTTCCAAAATTAAAGTTATTTTCCACTTTGTAGTGTTTTTTTGGTAGTCGGTTGTTTTTTATTGTATAAAGTTTTTAGTTTTTAATGGGTCAGTTTATAATTCATCTAAGTTACATTAGCCTAATGTCAACTGCTCACCACCTTTAACAAAATATTGCTTTTCCCGATGCAACGACGTTAATTTTTGAGGAGTTCTCCTGGTAATAACTAGGAAAACTGCCACTCACCTTAAACTAGACAAGCACAAATTGCTTAGCTTAGCAACCATATTAAAATACCTAATCGAATCGCAAGCCCTTTAATACTTATTATTTAGTCGTTCCGGTGGCTATTCTGTGGTCTTCCTCATCAGTTCCACTTCACCAAATGGTGCTTTCCGAGAACAAATGCACGAGTTACTATAAAAATACCCAAACCGCTATAGGTGTGCCTATACAATTTGAGGATTTTCCTAGATTTCCATGGGATCCCTTCATCAGATTCTAACTTGGTGACAATGGGACCATTTTGGGAGTACACCCTTTCAAACAAAAACAAAATTTTTTCAATATAGGTCCAAAATTGACGGAGAAATCAGTGAAAATACATTAAAAAAAAAAAACATACAGACGAACATAATTCCCTTAATATCCTTTTTGAAGTCATTAAAATGACTCTTGTTCGTTTTTGCACACTACAATATAATAATATAATAACCGAGTAAGTGTACCTCCCTAACAAGAACCTTCTAAGTCTGTCCTCAAAGGTAGAACCTTACCGTTTCCTCGTGTATGTTAGCTGATGTAGCGTTCATGGCAGTCAAAGTAGAATTCGTTACTTCCATCGTTTCACCAAAACCGTACTGGAAATATTTATAAAACAAGTTATTTTTAATCTTCCATAAAAAAAAGACTCATGTCCATATGTACTGTATATAAAGCATAAAGAGCTTAGATTAAAACTTGAATTTTGAATATTACGAGTGTGTACCAAAAAACTAAACCTAGAAATGTACCGATAAGGGTAGGGGAGAAAAATCCTAGTTATACCTCTCTCTGTCTTCAGGCATATAACCTTTAAACTCGGCACGAATCCCTTTAATTATTTATGTAGATTGTAACAATGTTTCGTTGTTTATTATATTATTTATTTATTATTTTTATACTACGCATCAGAAGCGGTGCCAGACTTCTCAGAGTGGCAGTATTCTTACCATTTTGATATAAATGTCGTAACTTGCGACGAGTATGCAGCAGACTCCAGCCCCGCATGTGGAGAAGAGAGTCAGGGGTCGCTTGCCAGTGTAATGGACCAGTAGAACGCATGTACCGGCACCCACTATCTGTAGCACGCCAAGAATCAAGGTTGCGTAGTACTTGTCGATGGGCGCCTTCAGCATTTGGAATATAGACACTGCGTAGGTCTGCAAGAAATACGTACTAATATTATATACTCGAAAGTAACTCAGTCTGTCTACTTAGGTATAGCTTTTCATGCTGGTTTTGTGCATGCATTGTTTGGGCGCTGCCCAAACAGGGACACCGTAGAGGCTCGTGCAGACTGGCACAATATCGCGAGCGCGACAGGCAGTTCGACACTTTCCATGAAGTTTTCATAGAAATTGTGCTACTGACTCGACGTGTCGCGCTGAAGGGTCGCGCCTGTCTGCGAGAGCTTTAAAACGTCCTCTTTTTCGTCACACAGTTAGCCGTATTGCTACATATTACAAGCCTTGAAAAAGTGTATAGTTAAGTGTATAAAAACAAAAGACATACATAAATAATCTAGCAACTTGAAAAGAAAATTGCAAGAATGAGATCACGAAAAAAAAAATCGTCTCAAAATGCTCAATAGTTTGAAAGACAACTATTTTTTTTTTTGTTTTAACTAAAAAAGAAAATTTAATCAACTAAAGAAATATGTCTTAACTTATTGGTGTTTTTATTTTAAATTAAATTTTCACTGAGAAATAATTTTTATAATATTGGCGGACATGAGGTTCAAATAAAATCAAACAAATCACCAATTTTAACCGTATGCTTCACCTCCTGCAATACCTAAAGATTTGCTTCTTACCGCGCCATAAACCACAGAACCAATTGTTATGACAGAAAGGTAGGGTTCATCATAACCTGGAGAAGGACATAGGCGACTTTCCATATTGGATATTTGTATTAATAAATGATGTAAATCGCGGACAACGGCTAGCTTTCTAAATACTTAATCAAAATATTTGGATAAGAAATAGGAATATAACTACACGTTTATTTACCTGTAAGGTTGTCATGCCACTAAAACTGCCCACGAAAAAACTGAAAGTCACCAGGAAGAATGGCAACATAAAACTTTTTCTCATGTAATACGACATTTTTTCAGACATTGTTTCATCAACTTCAGTTTGATCTGAAACAAAAACTATTACTTTAGACTATCATCTTTTAGACAAATTGTTATAGTAGAAAAGACAGTAAATGTCACCTTTCTTCTCCCTTTTAAATAGAAGTTGTATATCTCGCAGTTCACTTTCCACAGCGCCAGGGGTTGTCCATCCACGGAGCCATTGCAAACTCTGAAATTCATAATTCGGTAACACCATCAATTGCATGAATAATTAAACAAAGTAGAACAAAAGAACAACCGAACAACCGGCCAAGTTTTAGTAATGAGTCAGTCTGATCGTACCTACCTCCCTAGCATCATCGTAGCGTTTCTTCGACACCAGCCAATGCGGAGACTCTGGCACGAAGAACAAGGCGATTACTGCTAGTATCTTCAAACAAAAGTAAAGTTCGTTGGTTATTTTCCAAGGAGCTATAACTAAGCAAGTTATGAAGACTGTAGTTCAAACACACAACAATTCTATATCCTTTAAACCTGTCATTACTTATACAATCTACCTTTCAAATCTGGTACACTACCTACTTTAAAACTTACACTGCAGGTTAAATGTGCCATGTGCTTGACATAGCAGCAAAACGGTTAATAAGAATAATTACATTTCTTAAAAAACATGCAGATATTTAAATAATATGGTGATACACTATAATACACGTTATCCCATGATCAGATATTGAACATCTGTATCCGAACTAGTTATAAAATATCCGTATTTTAGACATCAGCGCTCTTCCCCTGTTGTAGGAGACAATTAGAAATTGAAACTTTCTTTGACCTCTCTATACACTTCTATGACACATTAAATCATAGATATTTAATAAAATAAAATAATATTTAAATTAAAGTATGTAACAAATGTAGGAGAACTATCATAAAATAGTAGATTGTTATACAAGGGTAAGTAATCAATTCCCATAATTGGTGACTTTCACCCGTGTTAAACACTCTACTTTTCATTTCGAATATAAGGAAAGTAAAAAAAAATTGTTATTTTAAAATATTTTATTTTCTTGTTTGCTCGCCACTTCATAAAATCACTGTATGTATTTAAATATATTTCCTTTGAAATTTCTAGCAAAAGATTGTCGATTACTGTATTTGCCTCGTCTTTAACCGAATCTGGGGTCAACATTTCAGCATCGCTTGAAAACATTTTTAATCAAATATTAGTCTTAATAAAACCTAGATTTTGAATTTCGGTACAGCATACAGAGTTAGTATACCGTCAAATTATAATAGTTTTTTTATAAATTTTTAATGTGGAACACACCGCTTCACCGCCGCGGCCCGTCTGGCTTAATAGGTATTTTTTTTAACTCACACTGGCTGTTTATACACTCACAAGACCGCAGTTTTTTTTTATAGATATTTTTCTTAATTATGTAAAAAATTTCTTAGTCGACTACCTAACCAAATTGAGTTCTATTTTTAAAATTAGTTCCCGCCCTAGGGAGAGAAGCAATTACTATGAGTCTTTCCCGCCCTAGGGTGGGAAGCAGCGCTTTCCACCCGTTACTCAGATCAAACAAACACTACTTTCTGAGTATGAGAAATGAAAATAATCTTTGTTGTACCTATAGAGATGGTCTCCGGTGTGAGTCGAGTGTTAATGAGTGGATGTGTGTAGTAGGGCGAGTATTATAATATGCTACTTAACTATAGACAACAGGTCTTCGGTCTCATAGCAGTTTAGTTTGCGAATCTAGTCTACTACCATAAGTTTACACTTGTTCTTATTTAAGGGGTGTATATCTACAAGCTTAACAACAGCGGTTAACACAATATAATAATTAAATTTATATAGAGATTTATGTACCAATGTATGTGTTTTTCGTCTGTTTTCCGCTTTCGTGCATCCACAGCACCATGAACCATTAACATCGGGGTCATGGTTGTGATTCGACTATTCGACTAACACTTATGTTAGTTCAATGACAATCACATAACGTTCAGACTTTAATTATTATTAAAGTCCGAAGTTGACAGTCGGTCTATATAAGAGTGGGCTTATGACCAGTATTGTAATTGGGAAGAAGCTTTATCACTGTTAAAGCTTCTTCCCAATTACAATACTGGTCATATAATACACAAAAGCGCAAAAATAACATAAATAAATACACACAAAGCTAAAAATCGAATAAAAAATAATGCAATCTTTGACTTAGGTTACGAGTAAACAGTATTTTTTTTTAACATACCGTGAATGCGATGTTGACTAACGCTACAGTTCTCCAGTACATGAATATTCCGAAGAGGAACTGCGTGAACACTCCAAGTATGATGCAGAGCGAGCTGGTGGCCGTAAGAGCGCCTCGGAGGTGCGGCTGTGTGATCTCTGCCACGTATGTCAGCACCTAGAATGATCAACAGCAGAACGTCTGTATAAGGATTTATTGTCAATCAACTGCAGCTGTTCAGCTGTGGACTACGATAGTAGTCCACAGCTGAACATAGGCCTCTCCCAAGTCGAGCCACAACACGCGGTTCTCCGCTTTATCATAAAATTGCATCAAGCCAGTAATCATGAAGGGTTAGGTAGAGGTGTACCTATAGTACACCCGCATTTCACCAGTTATGTTGAAGGCCCATGTATTACGGGACGTGTGCATTGCCTTCAACCGAGCACAAATCCAGACTCCGGGCTGCTACTTAGAAATTTCAGATAGAGAAATCCAATTACAGTTTGCCCGACCCGGAAATCGAACCCAGGACCTCATGCTTGGCAATAGCACTTGCAATCACTAGACCAATGAGACAGTCCGCTTTATGAATGTGTCTTTTAAATCAGGTAAAGTGATAAGTGCATTATAATTTATATAATAAGAATTATTCCTTACAAACCCATTAATTAATTAAGTTCGCGGACTGTTTGAGATGTTTACTCTCTTATATATTGGAAAATAATTGTAAAATAACGGGGTCCAGTTCACGATATTTGAACGTTGAACAACGGACTGTGCCGGTAAACGGTAATTTATACAACGACAATCATTTGCAACCTACAAGAAAAAGATGGTAAATAAAGCTTGCATTGGTTATTAAACTTTTCCTGAGGAATTTAACAAGTTTTATCGATTTTATAGCATCTTAGCCTTATTCTCAGAAGACAATTACGGGAATGATCTTTCACGAATTCAAATGAGTATTTATTTGGGATTTAGCCTAACTAGTACATATTGACCACTTATAACTTTCGGTTACCAAGTGTCAAACGACTATTTACATACTTCTTCAGTAGTACAGTAACTTCGGCGAGCTCGTAGCCGCTGCTGTCGTCCAGTTCTTCCGAAAGCAAGGTGCTCTCGCTTATTGAACGGAAACTTACAGAAACATCTTACCCTAAAATAAACGCACGAAATATTGTGAGCATGATGAAGTAACTCACAGGTGCTTCTAGTAATCCTCCAGCTAATCCCGTTAAGAATAGTGCTCCGTACAAGTGCCCCGTTGTTGTCGAAAAGTGGAAAATCAGCCAGGCTATGAAGAAAGGCACGTTAACCATCTGCATCGCCCTTCGACGGCCTATCGGAGATGTGACTACCCCTGATAGAGCACATCCTACAGGTACTATAATGAGGTTAATAGAACCTGCAAAAAGATTTTTTTTTAATAGGTATGCGTTTTTAATTTTGATACAACATTTTCAATTTATTTCAAAGACACCACTATTGCCAAAACCATTGAATTCTTCGAATTGCTTGTGCTGGGTTCAAGTTCAATTAAGTGAATGACGTCTTTTCAAATAAACGTGTATTGTGAAGTAACGTTTGCTTTTATGACAGTTCCTTAAGTAAGTGATGTTGCATTGTTTCCTACAATAAGAAAACTTGACTTTTTCCATCTTTAGACTTGAGTGGATCGAAGGTATACCTTTTATTTCAATACTCTATAGCTACTTATCCATCTCGCGGGCCTCGCAAGGCCAGTAACTGAGAGGTTCAATGATAACCGTGTAAAATGAAATATGAAAGGTATATTTATAATAATTATAATATCAACATAGACATATACATACATATATATATATCTATGTTGATATTATAATTATTATACCTGGCAACATAGACAAAGATAAAAAAAAATAAAAACCTTTTCTATAACGCAAAATAAGCTTTTCAAATAATTTAAGTAGATCTTGTACTATACTTTGTGGCTACTCGGACAAGTTACAACAACCATGGTTACTTTATCAGAAAATATCGCAACCACACATGCAAGTTCTTGCAACGCGTAACACATTCATTATTATGCAAAAAATATCGCAAATAGAAGAATAATGTAAATGTTCTTGCGAAGGTAATTGGTGTAAAACTGTAGAGTATTCATATGTAAATATTACAATTCATCGTTGCAACATTTTTGTTGAAAATGAGTTTTGGAGATATTCGAAAAGCCATTTTGAATACCCATACTTAGCAAAAACTTCCATATAAATATCTTATTATTTCGATAAAGCACGTATTATTAAACAAAATCTCAAATTTAAGCTCACATTAAATTGCAAATCAAAATATCCTATATCCTACACAGGAGAGATTTTGCTAACAGTTTTATGTAAAAAGAAAATGAAAATATCTTATCTATTAAACCCAAAGTCGAGCACTACAATTTTGCGCCTATTTTGTGCTAGGAAGTTATTTAATTTTTTCTCGAAAACGGATTTTATACACATAGGAGATTTAAAATTTACAACGATGAAATACCAAACTTACTGATCCATGAAATCTCTGACTTGTTTAGATGTAGTACTTCGCCATCTTTCGGGTTTTGTACAGCTGGCATGAGAATAGTGGAGAACCCAAGTGTCATCCCATATCCTGAAACAATCAGTGAGCTTTTGTCACATTTCCTGGGGAGATTTCATTTATTTATTCATTAAACAATTTATATTGTGTTGAATATACCTATAAACATGCAATTTAATACATACAAATACCAAATAACATAATACAATAACAAATACTACGAATTATTAATTAACATACCAAGAGTGCAAGCAATTTTAAATATAATGTCAATTAGGTTTAAAATAAAATGTCAAAAATATGTCAAACAGTTTTAAAAATAATGTCAAAGATTCTAAAATTATATAATGTCAAGGAAATCATTTAATATTGTGTGACATTCATTCCGATATAATACAGACATTTTTCTAATAAAAAGGCTTTTAATTTTGTTTTAAACAATTGGGTGTTATAAATAAGGATCCTTAGCTCAGAAGGCAACCTATTAAATATCTCTACAACTTGGTACTTCGAGAAATGCTCTACTATGTTAAATTTAGGTGCTATTAGTTACTTAAAGAATTTTCTTCGCGTGCTCTCTCTAATCCCACGTTCTTGTTGTGATTCAGACTCATGTAGATACTTAGCAAAATGACTTAGAGGACCAATATATATAGGCTAGGTACTGTTAAAATTCCTAATTTTTTAAAGTAATCTCTGCATGAGATACGTTGTGAAATTCTGACTATTGTCCTTATGGCTCGTTTCTGTAAGATAAACGCTCTCTGCCAGTTATAACTGTAACTATTTCCCCAGAGCACGATGCTATATCTTAACCTAGACTCGACCAGCGCATAATATACAGCCTTTAACTGTTCTATGTTTAATTCATCCCTAAGGCTCCTGAGTGCGTAACATGCTGACGATATGGATGATTCAATACCAGCAATCTCCGGTTTCCAATTTAAAAGCGAATCTATATTAATCCCTAAGAATTTAACCTTGTCCACTAATTCAATCCTATCTCCATTTATTTGTATATCTAAGTTGTCATTTTGACAAGCCGTAGTCTTTAATAATATGAGGTTAGTTTTACCTGTGTTTAGCAATAAGTTATTGGCCAACCATTCGCAAATTTTTTCTATTATTATATTAGTTTTAAATGTCAATTTTTCTATGTCTCTTGCCCCAATTATTATGTTTGTGTCACCTGCGAAAATAACAAGTTTCTCGTTCGGCTGAGTTTTATTCATGAAGTTGAGTAAGTCATTTGTAAAAATAATATATAGTATAGGTTCTAAAATTGAGCCTTGAGGCACACCACGTTTTACATAGGCATGTATTTAACACGGCGGCAAATTAATCTGAATTTGGGATTAAAAAATAATTAAAGCCGGTAGCAAAAATAATAGGTTGGCAGCAAAAATAATAGGTTGGCAGCTACAGCGAAGTATTATTTTAAGTAGAAAGTTGCAGCTCAATAATCAGTTTTTAGCTTTATTTTAATTTAAACTGGCATCGAATTTTTGTTTTGGTAACTGAATTTACCAACAATAGAGGGGATCTGGCGCTCGGCGGCCGCTGCAGCGGCACGCTCGCTTCGCTCGCTCGCCTTCGCTTGTTAATGGTTACTGTTCTAACCTAACCTAACCCAAATGATTCAATAACAGTAGATGACTTTGCAGCGATTAAGAAATAATATTTAATCGCTGCCAAGTTATTATTTTAGTAGCAAATAGTTAGTCGCCCTTTAAGTTATTAGTCGCCAAGTTATTATTTTAGTAGCAAATAGTTAGTCGCCCTTTAAGTTATTAGTCGCCTGGAAAATTATTATCCTTTTACATATGTCATTTTTGACATTTCGTGATTATTCTTGTCTATACTTTTAATTTCTACATACATTCGTCTATTTTGTAAGTACGATGTAAGTATGAGTTTAGTGAGTAGTTCATAATCTATGGTGTCAAAAGCAGAACTGAGGTCAATAAATAGTCCAGCTACTTTCATTTTTTCATTTAATTTACTAACTATGTCATTTATTAAAGTGTTCATGGCATCCGAGGTACCAACGCCTTTCTGATATCCAAATTGTCTCCTATGGATAATTTTGTTAATACCCAAATGTACCATCAGTCTACTTTTAATAATTTTTTCAAAGAGTTTTAATAAGGTAGGTAATAAGGATATGGGGCGGTAATTTTTCGAATCGGTCTTAGTGCCCTTTTTGTGTATTGGAATCACCTTGGCCAATTTCAACTTGTCAGGAAAGATAGATTCTTCGATGCATTTATTGAAGAAATCAGAAAGAGGAGAAGCTAATATATCTATATTCTCCTTTATAATCGATATTGGTACGTCGTCAAAACCGCAAGAATATTTTTTAGCCATTTTGCTAACCAACTTTGCAATTTCATTTGGTGTAGTTGGCTTGAAGTTATATCCCTCTCAATTCTTTTCGTCGTATCCAGCAGAAAAGACATTGCTCTATCTTTATCTTTATTCGCTATTGATGATTTAAAGAGAAAACTATCGGTAAATATATTTGCAATATCCTTAGGATCAGTGATATTGTCTACATTTAAGATAACATTTTTACGTTGCTTGTTTTTCTTCTTTTTAGTATGTTCGTTTACAATTTTCCATGTTTCTTTCACTATATTTTTTGCACTGTTTAAATAACGTGATATAGATTGCTTTTTGGCTTGCTTAATAACTCTTCTATGAATTCGAACATAGTTGATTTTAAAATTTTTGATGCTGACATTATTTAATGTTCCAGAGCACAGGACTCTTTTCATTTTACTTGATACTTTAATACCTTTTGTAATCCACTTTATTGTATTGTTATTTTTGGATTGTTACAGCTCTCTGGCAATTATCTCCGCATAGCCTTTGGTTGTTGGTGCTACACTTACGATGTCTCTTAAATATTGTACGACATCGAAATTGACACTTTTCCTATATATTTTGACGACATCTTTGAAAGTTATGTGGCTGGTGGTTAGTTTATAAGTGGGGCTTGTGGCTGTTGTGTATTGTCTATGTTTTATGTCTACGATTAAAGCAGTTGTCATCCAGACATGTCTTTTATTACATAACATGGTGGCAGAGGTGGGATTTTATTCTGTATAAATAGTATAGGTCGGTAATAAAGGCACATTGTGGACTTTAAAATCGTCAGGGACGGTTCAAGAGCGCTATGGAACACGCGCCACCACCAACAGAATTGAGTTTGGAGGGTAGCTCCGTCAGCCGGGCTGACGCATGGCGGCGTTGGAAGTCGAAATTTAAGGTATTTTTAAAAGCATCGGAGGTGCAAAAGGAAGACGCTAGTGTTCAAGCCAGTTTATTGATAAATTTAATCGGACCTGAGGGGTTTGAAGTCTTTGAGACATTTTCTTTTGACAAGGAGAGCAATAAGGATGATGTCAATCTATTGCTTACGAAATTTGATGAATATTTTGGAGTCATATTGAATATAAAATTAGCAGGGCTATACTATGCCAAATAAAAATGGTAATCGATAATGTACCCATGTCGCAGAATAAGTTTACTCTCGTCAAGCGGGAAACTAATAAGGATGAGTGTTTAAAATTGTTGCTAAAATATATCACTCAAGGGTGGCCTAATAAGTTTAACATACACAATGATTTAAGATACTATTGGTCTATAAGAGATGAATTGTACAGTGTAGATGGTGTTATATTTAAAGACAAACAGGTTTTGATACCACATTCTATGCAAAGGGACATGTTAAAGCTTATTCACGAAGGGCATTTAGGGATTGATCGTTGTAAGAGACGTGCTCGTGAGGTAATATTTTGGTCGGGTATAACAAGAGATATTGAGGACTATGTGAGAAGATGTAAAATATGTCAGGAAACAGCAAACACACCGTGTAGAGAACCTATGATTCCAGTAGCTGTACCAGAATTGCCATGCAATAAAATTGGAACAGATATATTTGTGTATGGAAAGCAAAGTTATTTAATATTAATTGATTATTATTCTGGTTTTATTGAGGTCGCATATTTGAGAGATACTTCGTCAAACTCAGTAATATGTATTATGAAAGAAAATTTTGCACGGTATGGTATACCGGATACGGTCATTAGTGACAATGGTCCACAATATTCTTGTCGTAATTTTATTAAGTTTGCTTTAGAATGGGGTTTTAAACACGTCACTTCGTCTCCGTATTATGCTCAATCAAATGGTAAGAGCGAAAGGGCAGTTCAAACCATTAAGAATATATTCAAAAAATCAGTAGACAGTAAATCCGATTTTTATTTAAATTTGCTTAGTTACAGGAGTACACAGCGGGAAAATTTGAATTCTCCTGCACAGTTAATGATGGGCCGGCGTTTAAATTGTAGACTACCAGTCCATCCAGATTTATTAAAACAAACAAATTGTGGTAACTTACAACATAAAAAACTATTGGAAAAACAAATAAAAATGAAAAGCTTCTATGATCAGCATTGTAAACTGTTACCTGAGTTGGATGTGGGCGACGAAGTAATAATGTTAGGAAACACAAATAAAAGAAGTCGTGGCAAAATTATGGGAAAAGCGTCGACTCCACGTTCATACATTGTTAGAAACAGAAAAGGTATTTATCGCCGTAATCGTCGACATTTGATAAGATCTGTAAAGGATCCTGCAGACATTATTTTGTCTGATATTGATGATAAGTATTTTTCGGGGGATGATACGAGTAGAGATAATGATTATGTGCCAAGCACCAAAATAAATGTATCGTCATCTTACTCGCCACCTCATACCCGTAGTAAGATTTAACAATTTGTATAAGTATTTTAATACCTAATGTAGGAAGAACTAATTATTTACTTTAAGTTTGTTTTTGTGGAAATAACGGATTATTAGTTTGATTTTTATTATTATATTATCTAAGGGAAAGGTGTTGTGTATTGTCTATGTTTTATGTCGATGATTAAAGCAGTCCATCCAGACATGTCTTTTATTACATAACAGTGGCTAAGTAATAACAGCCGCACGGGTCGATCAATCAGGTTAAGCTACGCTTGCCGCGGTTGGTCCGTGGATGGGTGACCATTTTCACATACCAAGACCCCTCCGTGCCTCGGAAAGTACGATAAGCTGTTGGTCCCGGCTGTCATTTGTGGATCTTTGACATTTGTTACGGGTCGTCAGAAGGCCGAAAGTCTGACAACCTTACCAAGGTTTTTTTTTTTTTTTTCTTTACCTTATCGTATTTCCTAGTAACTGGGTTGTGGAGATCAGATAGGCAGTCGATTCATGTAAAATATTGGTATTCAGCTGCATCCGGTTAGACTGGAAGCCGACCTCAATATAGTTGGCAAAAGGCTAGGCAGATGGTGATGATCTTTGAAAGATAAACTGTTTGCGTGACTGTTATTATTTTGAGATAAAGTTGGTAGATCAATTAAACTTTTGAAGACATAATTAAACAATCATTACGTGAAACTTTCAATGAATGATCATTGAAAGTGCAATGCCACAGATGAAATAAAAAAGATCCATGTATAACCGAAGTAAGAGCTGCTTTCAGAAAGAAAATCATAGTTTTAAAATTCGATATACAGTCTGATTCCTTGAGATGAACCAGTGTGGCAAAAACTGGCACTACACGGTTCGGTCATCCAGAATCTCAAGGACCGACTAAAAACAGCCCCTGAATAGCCAAGATCCGCCAGATTAAACTGCAGCGATGTAAAAGGAACTTACCTAAAAGAAGCAGGTTCTTTGCGCTGACAGCCAGAAACTGTGGTAAAGCAGTCCGAAAATCTTTCTTGTAAGTGTAATCACCGGTCTTGTGTTCTTCATCGGCAAATACCATGGCTTTTTCACCCGACATCTGAAGCAAATACAAATAGAACTTAAGATCAATATTTGCATGACAAACTCCAGACAAAAGGAATGATAAGATGAGAATTAATGTCAATAAAGAGATAATTGTGACTTGTTCTTTGTTGCTTATTATAACAGGGTCTGAATCTTCACCTTATATGCGTTATATGATAAAAAAAGTATTTTTTTCCTCACAATAAAACATATTTCTTCTTTTCATGAAGGCGATTCTAGCGCATTCGCTGTTTTATGGTCTACAGTCTACATTGTAGACCATAACATACGGTAGGAACACTTGCTTTAAACGTGAAAATCATTGAACAGACTTAACCTAATAAAACTTAAATTCCGCTTATCGGTAACAAATGTGGATAATTTACTAGAGTTATTTTTTTCATAAAACGCAGTGTATATCCTCCCTTAACTTGGCATGAATCTACTTGAGCATTCGTTAAAATCTACATCTCGTCTATGATTGGTCGTCTATGCACGTCTCCGCTTCAGTGAAAATGTACCCTGACTCGGTTATTTTTAGTGGATTTTATAAATCGCATGGGCATCTAGATTTTGACATGGCTCAAAATGACAAAGACATATTTAATAGTCGTTGCATTATGTTTATTTTCGGCTGCTTATGGAGCAATGCACGGCTTGCTTCTCCTTTACCGCCCGATCGACGTTACCAACGAGTGCGCATTCTCTAGACAACTGCGCTACGACCTATCATTCGGCATGGGGATGTCAGACACCATCACCATGGTATGTAAACCAATCTGCCTAGCCTTTTCCCAACAATTTTGAGGACAGCTTCCAGTCTAACCGGATGCAGCTCAATATCGGTATTTTACATGAAGTGACTGCCTACCTGACCTCTCAACCCAGTTACTGGGTTACACCATACCCATGGTATGGCAAACGTAACATATTCAAGGTACTTTTAATTACTTCTAAATCATAGAACCATATAGGTACGTGAGGACATATCTCTTGAGACAGGAAACTAAACTATTTCCTTGTTGGATTGCCATTTAACAATGAATTGATTTAAAAGACATTCAAGTCATAAGATCCTGAGATAGTTATGGTTTGTTCCAAAAGTATCATGTAAATAAGCAAATGGATCAGAAAACGTACTGTGGATGCTAATTTGAAGTGTCACACAAATTGAGTGCATTGATTTCATTATTTGAATACTTAAACCCGAAATTCTAATTTTAAATCACCTCAAAGAATTGTTTAATTTGACAATATCATTTTTAATGATAAAACCTCAATATTCTTCGATGATTTTTCAATTACAACTTATCAATGATAAGTATTCAAACAATAATTGTTGTAAAAAGTGGTGAAGTTTAAAGTTGAAACCTTAACAAATGAATGTGTTACGTGTTTAGTGGGTGATTGTCGACCAGGCAGTCTAAATCAAAGGAGATTGGCGAGTTGGGTACCTCATCAAATTCAAACGTTTCAAAATCTAGTTATATACAAATTATAGGTCTTATAACCGTAGTTACTTTCTAAGCTAAAATGTTTTAATAGTTGTTGGGAGTAATTAAAAAACCATGATTTTAGGGTACAGCCTCGTTACGGAAACAAAACGCACTAATGCAAAACAAAACGCATAAAATAAAGTGTCAGTGTTGCCATACAATAAACCTAAATCACTTTTTCACAATTCACTAAAGTGAAGAAGAAAAAATCGTATATTCAATAAAATAAGTGCAATACAATAGAAATATGAGCAAACTTAAATACAACACAAATACAATTCATTTTATTTCAGATAAATTACAATTGCATTGCTTTTACTAAATTAATTCGTATCGATTCGATGATTTTAATCGATTCGATTTGTTAATCAATATTTGGCAACACAGCTATTACTTATGTCAAATTCAGTCAAATACACAAAAAACTATTTAGCGTCATGCTCATGGTATTTTTGTTTTAGTTTAAACCCTGCATAATTCGTCGTTTGTGATATTTGTAATGTTTGCATCTTTAAGTGAAGTGTGAACTCTTATTTTGAGCTACCACGTTGCTATAACATTACAATTTGCGTTCAGTTGAGTATACTTACTCCTGCGCTGTGAGATAGGACTCTGAATTTACTGTATGATCTGTGAATGTTGTTCATGCTATAACAATGTCAGCAGTTGATCTTCGGTGTATAAACTGTGATGTGCGCCTATCACGCCTTCGCCGACATGTCTTGTCTGCCGAGGATGATAACCTCGTAACTACTATTCATCGCTGGACTTATCCAAGAGATGTAAGTATATCAAAAATAAGTCGTACAATCGTACACATGACAAAAACTAGCGTGTTAGTTTTATACCACTAAAAAGCATGTTGCTGGCACTTACGTATATAATTATCTGTTTGCTAGTGTTTTGTTATGCAGCTTAGAAGTTTACAATACTGGATGCGTCACTCAGACTGTTCTAGTTGCCATACAAATATCAAACAATTTAAATTGCTTGTGTTTTACAGAGCACTGAAACTGATTGCATTTGCCATGCATGTTGGGAATTGGCAAATTATCAATTACTGCATGGAAATGGGCAGGCACATTCTTCTCAACAAGTTGGTCATCAGTGCCTATGCATTAACTGTGGTCGATCCATTTTACGGGCCCATAAACGGCAAGTGGTCAGACCAAATGCAAGCGAAGAAGAGCGGATGATAGCTGCTATTATATCTACATGGATACATCCACGTCAGGCATGTTATTTTTAGCTATTAGATAGCTTATGTGTTTTACAGTAGTACCCAGTACCTAATCAAAGTGTTGACTTGTTTGTTTCAATCCCCTTAGTTATATATTTCTTGTCTGTTAAATATTTCTTGTGTTAAAAAGTAGTAATATGTCGGTATTACATCATCCATTTATTTAGATAAATCATAAATTACATTTCTTTTTTTTAATGCAGCTCACTTCTGTTGATCAAGCTTGTGTTCCATGCTGGCTACGGGCTCAAAGAGCCTCAAGACGTGGCCACCTATCTGGCCTCTCTAACATTAATCAGCCACTTCAATCAGAAGATGCCAATAATTCACCTGGACTCTCTTTGCCGGTCAATGTTCATCCTGATTCACCTGAATTCCAAGAATCGAATCTGGCAAATGATGATGATAACCATATTGCTTGTATCAATTGTGATATGCACACTTCTCAAGCAACTGGTCATTGTTTATCTACTGTTAATGAAAATCTAGTTGCAATCATAAAGCTGTGGATATTCCCGAGAGCTGTAAGTATGAATTAAATTAAAATATTCATGATTAAAGACAACTTTGGCCAAAGTTTTTATGCAATGCATTTTTTTTAGATCAACACTTCTGATTATATATGCAATTCTTGCTGGGTGATAGGAATGCATCAGCTGCAACACACCTGTATTGTTTGTGGTACTTCAATGATTGAGACTGAGAGTCATATAATCAATCATGCATCAGAGGAGGAAACCCAAATAGTTGCAATAATTAACCAGAGGATACAGCCACGCCAGGTATGTATGTGACATATTTTTGCTTTGTATGTTTTTTTTTGTATTATTTCCTGGAAAATGACTCAAAAGAAAAAGAGATGTTATGATATGGAGGATGCTGATTGCTGGTGACAAATAACTTCCTCTAGATAGACCTGTTTATTTTGTTATTATTGTTGTTATTTGTGTTTAAGTATTTATGGGATTATTAATATTTAAGTATTTATGGGAGACGCCCCCGTTAAAACGTTGTCTGGTACCTCGTAACACAAGGATGGTAATTCCTTGCTTCGAGACCATGACAATTGGTGTTGTCTGGCGCATATATTATATTATTTCCTTGAGTGACTTCTTCCATGCATGCCCAAACATAAATTATGTACACTATATGTTCACTTATGTGTTCAATTTTAACATAAAATAATGTATATGAAGGCCTAAATATTAACACAACAAAAACGAAAGCAATTACCAACAGAGCAAAATAGTTATTCAATAGAGAGAAAATAGTAGATTGTTATCCATGTGTTAACCTTACACTCCACCCTGTTACACTTTACATAATATGTTTACAAGATAGGCTACTTACTGACTTATATTTACTGGTCCGTAAATGAGTAATGGTGATAGTCAGAAAAGAGTCTACACTTAATAGGGCTACAATTTGTAGTATATTAGTAGGCTTATAGTGGAATCCGATTTCAAGGCAATAAAAGGATGTTATGCGTCAAAATAAAGTGTTGATTTGTTTTAACAGGTTACATCAAATGAACTAATTTGCATAACTTGTTGGGAACAAGCACAACAAGAACTTCTGAGACGACACGAAAATCAACTTCGAGCTCAGACAATAACTCTGCCCAACTTAAGAAGAGTACCAGAAACACCCAGGCACTGCTTATTTAGTGGTTGTCGCAACTCGGAACGTTTTCACGTCCCTGACAACATACGTCGACGCGTGTTGATAGAAAATAACTTTTTCATACCTAGAGGTTCTCGTGTATGCGCTTATCATTTGGGACGCAATACATACAGTGAGCTGTATACTGCTGATTATGCACTTGATTATTTCAACCCAATCCAAATTGAAGACATGCTTTTTATTTTGATGGAAGAAAATAATTTTCAGTTTGGTGACATTCAAAGACTTCCTGATCATTTGGTACATTACTGGATTGGAATTAGTAAAGAACAGCACCAACAAATATTAAATGAAACACCAACATTAAGAAACATGCGTCGGGGAAGTCTTGCACTCACAGCATTATTATGCAAACTCCGCACAGGAGACTCGAATGAGCGACTTTCGGCACTTTTTCAGGTCCCAAGGCGAACCTTTGAGACCTTAATGAATTTAGCAAGGGAGAGCTTGGTGCCTGAATTTGTAGCCCTGCATCTGGGAATGGGACATATATTCCGTGAACGAGTCTGTGAAAAAAACTCCATAATAGCAGAAGGCTTATTTGGTAGTTCAGATGGAACAACTGCTATAGTAATTGCCGATGGCACATATATATATACTCAAAAGAGTTCCAATTACCTATTTCAAAAAAAAACATATTCACTCCACAAATACCGGAACTTGGTAAAACCATTTCTAGTCGTATGTTGTGACGGATATATTTTAGATGTGTTTGGTCCGTATGCTGCCACTACAAACGATGCCACGATACTAAACAACTTACTAGATGAAGAAACTTTTATACATTTTTTTAATGACGATGATGTATTCATATTAGACCGTGGCTTCAGGGACTCCATGGATCAATTGCATGATAAAAATTTACTGGGTCATATGCCCGAAACAATGTCGCCTGGTCATTCACAGCTTACAACTTTAGAAGGAAATCGATCGCGTTGCGTGACAATTAATAGATGGGTTGTGGAAGCTGTAAATGGCCAGATAAAGAGAGATTTCAAAATGTTCAGGCAAGAATATTTTAATCGTGCGAGTCCCCATCTTATGAAAGATTTAAAAATTGCTTGTGCTTTATTAAATGCATTTGGAACGCGATTTACTAATCCAGAAAACGCTCAAATAATATTAAATATAATAAATGAACGTTTATTTTTAGAGAATGAATTAGCCGCGATTGTAGCCATGGAGCACCTGAATCGTCGCAGTATTATGTTTACAGATATAGATGCCTCAAATATATCATTCCCACGGCTCTCCATAGAAGAATTGGTGTTGTTTGCGTGTGGCACATACCAGATCCGTCAGGCTAGATCATACGTTGGAGAACATTTCCGCTTTCACGGAATTTACACACTGGAAATAGGTCGCGACCAGCTGGATTTGACCAGTTTAGGAGGAGAAAATCCTTTTTTGCTAAGAGCAAAAATAAAATCCCGTCATGTGGGACGGAAAACATATTTTGTTTTCATAGCCGTTGAAAGGGAACAGCAAGGTCGGAGCGCCATCATCGGCTACTGTTGTAATTGTGTAGTAGGACTCAGAACCGTGGGTTGTTGTTCACATGTCATGAGTGTAGTGTGGTATTTAGCTTACGCTCGACACGAAGGAACAACCCCCCCTGCGGTATTTCTTGACAATGTTTTGTTAGCATTAGAATAAAAAGTTAGTACCTATATATACCTACTATGGTTTTATTTTTTACCTATTCTATTTTAAATTATTAATTATCTTTTATCCTGTTGACGACCATCTGATTCGAATCCCGCAAAAGGTACGTTATTAAGTACTATTATAAGTGACGTTATAGCAATTGCCTCGTTGGTCTAGTAGTCGCAAGCTTTACTGCTGAGCATGAGATCCTGGGTTCGATTCCCAGGTCGGGCAGTGTTATTGGGATTTTCCATTAAGAATTTCTCAGCAGCAGCCCGGAGTCTGGATTTGTGCCCGGTTGAATAGGTAGGCTCGCCCCTATTACATGGGACTTAAACATAACTGGCGAAATGTGGGTGTACTATAGGTTCATCTCTCCCATCGGGGATTACAGGCGTGTTGTTATATTATAGCAATTGTATGGCCTAAAATAATTTAAAATCTTACTAGGTAGTAACACAAAAATCATTATACGGTTATTAAAGTACAATCTATCCACTTTATCTGAGTCATGGTATAAGTAATAATGTACTTTAGACCATGATCTGAGTGAAATGTATGATTAATAAGGGTCTGCCTTGAGTTACGTAAGTAGGTATAACCTTTTTTAAGTATTATTTTTTGTGGTCTATTTTGAGGTTATGTATAAATCAATTCAATATCCCCAACTCTAAGGTATGTCTTACCATTACATATTTTGTTATACTCTGTTGTAGCATTCAAATCCATATATTCATTCTATGAAACGGTAAGCCTGTATGTGGTACTGAAAATACATGGGTTGCTGCCAATCTCCTTTCCGCGCAAGCTCCGCCCCTTGCTCCCCGCCACTCCGTTATGTGCTAAACGCTAACACATCAGTAATAAAGTTGATTATCGCGTGCAATCTTTGATCGTGTTCGAGCACAAAACTAAAGGCATGTATTTAATGCGGCAACTAAGTAAAATGAATATAGGTTTAAAAAAAAAATAGAGTGGGTACCATATATAATGGGTTGGCAGCTAATGAGGAGTATCGTAAAAAGTAATAGGTAGCATATTAATATATCAGTAATAAGCTCCGTTTTAATTTAAACTGGCATCGAATTTTTGTTTTGGTAACGGAATTTACCAACAATAGAGGGGATCTGGCGCTCGGCGGCCGCTACCGCGGCACGCTCGCTTCGCTCGCTTGCCTTCGCTTGTTAATGGTTACTGTTCTAACCTAACCTAACCCAAATGATTCAATAACAGTAGATGACTTTGCAGTGATTAAGAAATAATGATTAGCAAATAATTAGTCGCCCTTTAAGTTATTAGTCGCCTGGAAAATTATTATCCAAAACTAAATAGCGTAAGTCTCAATTCTTGTTTCGTTTTTAACTAAAGTTATAATTGATTTAGAGAAAAAATATATATCTGGTGGCTGGATAATAAATTATATTTTCTTGCTGTGATTATTTATTTTAAAAGATCACTTCATACACCAATCTACATGGTCTTTCCAAGATCTGACCAAAATTATGTCTGGATTTTAAAATAGACTGTGACCTCTGAGTTTTGTTTCGGCTTTTCTTCTCAGAGTAGTCAGATAGGAAACACCGACCTCATCAATTTTTTAAAATATGATTGTCGTGTAGTGTTTGTACAAACCTATTTACAGAAATATTAAATTATTTATCGTTTAAAAATTACGCTGTAGGTACAGGGTTTGTTTAGTATTTATATGATGCCAGCGATGCTATTTGTTCACTTCGTTAGCGTAGCTTAGGTCTGATTAGTTGTTATCAAAAAACTACTCGCTAGCGTATTAACTTAGATCAAATAGATTTCTATAATGTTTGCACCATGAGTTTTACGGAGTCACACAGACGTGTCGATAGATCGTGTCGTCTAGCTAACTTCATTCCTTGTTTTGTTTTTGTCTTTCTCAGTAATAAGAAGAGAGAACGGCTATTACGCTCATACGAGTATTACTCGTACAGTTAATATCACGAAATAATCCGACTAATTAGAAAGATTGTCAGTTCATGGACTACTTATGGCATTTAGTAGTTGTTGAATTTTTATTCCGATTTTGTTGACGTTGCGTGGTCCGCCGCGTTTTATAATTAAATTTACAAAAATAGAATATATATAATACAATACGAATACGATACGGATCCATGGGTCACAATTTAGTACTCAATACTCAATACTCAATACGTTTATTGCATTCCACAATGTGAACTTAGGTGGTAGGTACATAAAGACATACATTCGTTTTGGAGCATTGTGGGCCCTGTCGGGCATAACAACATAAAAATTAGGAGGAGGGCTATTATAGATATTTGTTAACAATTTTAATATTGATCTACTCTTTCGTTTTGTGTAGGTAGGTAGGCTGATAACTAATTGTGTACATATAATTTTTACCACTCATTGGATTTAAACATTAATATTTATTTAAATTATACATATATTATTATTATCATATTGATATTATTGTTTATTTATTAAATTTATCATTTAAATATTCATGTACATTATAATAACATTTACAGATTAGAAATTGTTTTAATTTATTTATAAAGATATTAAATTTTTGTTCATTTTTAATTTTATCAGGTAGTTTATAGTGTGAAGATAAATGAAAATTATTGTTTCAGTTCTAATGCCACTTTTTGTGTTGACTTCAAATCCGTAAAATTATTCAATAATAAGCACAAATCTTCAAATGCTTCTCTAGAGAGTCTATAAAGTTGACCACTAACATAGTTCATGCTAAATAAGCTCTTCCCGACATTATTTTGACTTTAATAGACTCAAAAACGTGTATAATTTTAATGTAATTATGTTTCACACCTCAAAATGCTAGTGAGCTACGTAACTACTATCGCAAGCGTATTTTTCAATACCGTCTGTCAAATTAGTGACTCATGCATGGTGCCGTTTTGTATGATGACAGCTGAAAAAATAATGACTATCGAATGGAGGTTTCTTACCTATAGAAATCTATAGTGCTCATGGTACGAATTTTAATTCTTGCTGTGACCGCAAGGGCTGCTATACAATATTTCATACATATCAGTTACGGAGACACTAGCGAGTTTTGGCTCAATTAGGCCCGGTTTCCACCAAAGGGGAGAGGAGAGGAGATGTTTGTAAACGACCAATAAGATATCTTATTTCGATGCGATGGTACGGCATCGGTATCTATATATATACCTATTGGTCGTTTACAAACATATCCTGTCCTCTCCGCTTTGGTGGAAGCCGGGCCTTAATGTCGGAGCTTATATCGTATAGGTAGGCTTCGTACTATAAAACGGTTTCTAACGTTCTACGAAACTAGATGCCGATGATGTAAACTAAACTAAGTCTATTCTTATTAATAAGCAAGAAGCCAGTTGTCCCTAGTCGTCATACAAGTTTTAGATTCGAATTGACATTTTTCTGGATTCAATAATATTATACTTTCATATTTTGTCTATATTGTCGTCAGAAGCTCGAAAGTCTGACAACCAATCTTACCAAGGGGCATCGTAATACCCACTAACTGGGTTGTGGAGTTCAGATAGGCAGTCGATCCATGTAAAATACAGGTATTTTGCTGCATCCGGGTAACCGGATGGAGATATCTCAAGTATGTTGGGAAAAAGCTAGGCAGTTGATGATGATTTTGTCTGTATTTAATGAGTTGCATCTAGCTACAATCCCACAATTCAAGAACTATTTATTTAATTGAATTACAACGGTAAAAAAAAACAATAACAGAGATGGCAATAGTTCTGTTTTTTTTTCAGGTATTTCGTACATTAAATGAGTTAGACTACGCATGCAACGTTGATATAGTCACTCAGCACGAACACCAAATCTTCCTCGTAGTGGTCATAAAGTTTCCCACAAGCATATCCAAGAACTGCCATGCAAACGGAGACGCCTTCAACGTGATAAAGAAGAACAGGTGCCTCCGTCTCTGCGATTTGATAGGATCTAGAGACATGTTATCATCGTATTTCGTCATTACTGTCAAAGGACGAATTCGATTTAGATTTTTGAGTAATAGCAGCATCAATTCGGATATAAATGTAAGCGAATTCCTTTTGCGACAGCAAAATTACAGATTAAGACGCTGACAACTGGTAAACCGCGGTCACTGTCAGACTGCATACAAAAGAAAGAGATGCGCGATGACACAACGTTTGTAATTTATTGCAAAATATGAAGCAATTATCTATTTACTCAAAAATGAGTTGAGTAATCGAAAATAAAAAACAACCAAGTTCTGCATACAAATAAGACGTTCTTGTTAGTTGATATTTTAAAATACAGATATTTTGGATTGAAACTCAAAGTAAAGGGTTAGTTTACCGTTAATTTGTATCGAGTTTTTTTTTCTAAACGTGTTTTGGTAACAACCATGTTCTGAGAAATATGTTCAAGATTAACATATATTATTATATTTTTCCGGTACCACAAACTTTAAAGATTTGGCAATTTTTTTGTTTAAGATAAGCGTACCTACTTTTATCATTTGCCTCTTGTCAGCGCCTTAAGGGTGCTATCTCTATCTATCAAAAAAACGTATCTAATTGTGAGAAAGCTTGAAATAATTGAAACACAAAGTCTGTGTAACTATAAAAGTACAGTTTTCGTTCCATTCGTGTCAGTCTCAGCACCTGTTAATAGTTTCATCACTTTTGCGCTCTCGAAAATATAGCTTATTTCGCCGTTCAATATCTTCATTTACTAAAATAAAATTTTGATTTTATCACACGGATAGCTGAAGCCCAGTATGTGATTATTAAATTTCTTGATATGGTTTGTTAAATAATAGGAAAAAAAATATTACCGACAAGGTTTTTAAAAAAATATAGGATTTTTCAACATTATTTTCTGAGACTATTTGTACACTTTGATACTTATTTTTGCTACCTTTTTGAGTTGAACATGTCTGCTTACATAAAATATTTTTAATAACTAAATTTATGTTACTATATTGAAGAAAAATGTTCCTAAACTCAACACGATATCGTCAATTTTGTGTGAAGAGGCAACGGAAATGATGTTTTACAATATTATATACCAACATTTTCGAATAAAAAATTGCTACCAATGGAGATGAAGGAGTAATCTATCTGTGGCAATTATTAGTTACATTTGGTTTAGTTAAATTTTTCCGCAAAATGTACCGAACAACTGCAAATTTTTGTCAGATTTTGTGATAGCGTCGTAATTTCATATTTCATTCCATCCAAAGATCAAGAAGTTAGGTTTATTTTGACCATGATTACACTTACACGCACACACTACACTTTAAGTTGTCAATAACCGTGAGCTCACCTCTCACAGTCAGCACTTAAGATGTTATGACTTGAAAGTCAGTATCAAATCTCTGCTTACACTGCGGATAGAATGTGGACATAGATAAAACTGTTTTAAATAGTAGTAAAACTGGTATTTCATATCTGCGTGTTTTAGAGTTAGTTAAAATTAAATGTCACGCATTTTCTCGTAAGCCTTATCTGTATTTATACTTACATTGTACGATTTGGAGCAAGTATACACTTTTTGGTTTTTGCTGTTTTCTGTTACTTATTTTGTAATCTTTTATAGTTGTTCTTTTATCTACTACCTGCCGCAAAAAGTTCCTCTGGCCATAAATAAATACCGGTTTGATCTGTAAATAGACACTGTCATGTGTTTTTAGGACCTCTTCAAGACACGTGACAAAGTCTATTTAGAATAATAGAATTAATAAAATATTGCCAGTTAAACTGATGCTTTAATTTTTTTTGTTTCTTTGTTGTCGTTTTGGAGTTCACCCTAACCAACGATTCCTAGTCGTAAACTGTCGGGTGGTTCGTCTAAGCGAGAAACATGTTTTGCATTCTCCTATACCGTCATGTTGAGGTATCTCGAAATTATGAAACTGGAAATCTTGCAGGCAAATTTGTATCAAGTGACTGCAACCGCTGCAAGGCTGCAGCCTCCAACTAAATGCAATTTGCGGAACGAAACACTGTGTGAGATAGATCAACAAGATTTCTGCTTCACCAATGGCGTTGTGTGCGATGGCATCAAAAACTGCGGTGTCTCTGATTGGTTAGTCAACTTTAGTCGAAAACTTTGGCTGGTAATGCGGTAATGCAATAATAATGTTAACGTTCTGTAGGCAAAAGAATAAGTATACATAGCTCATAACATTCCCGCCTGTATTGCAGAAGAGTACTCGTACTTATAAATAATAAATCGATCGGTAACCTGCTTTGATCATCTTTGTACACACAGCTACACATCAGGATATACATTTTCTGTATAAGCTGATCTCGCATTGTATAGGATTTCCGTACAATGAGAAGTCAGCTTATACTGGAAATGTATAGCTTGATGTGTAGCCGTGTGTACGTATTTTGATTTATTTAAATAACATGCCACCAGTCTCTTGGGTACATTACCAGTCGACAGTGATATGGATGAATTTTTCGACGCCATTTTAGTTTGTGGACAGTTTTAGTTAGGATATAATTTTGTTATTTTTATTAATTAATTAGGTCTAAGTTGTTATGTATGTACTACATATTATTTTAATACCCTTGATTAAAAGAAACTAACCATCAAAAAAAATACAGACTAGACTATTTTTCTGGCTGGAAATTAACAATTTCAAATTGTCTTGCATTGATATCTGACTTTGACCGTAATTAATTGATAGGCGTTTCTCATAACCCTGTTGAGATACTTCCCTGCTAAGTGCAAAAAATCGTTCTCTGATCTGTAGGAAGCATTTGTTTACTTGTAGTACTCCAACATTTACAGCTTAAAGAATTTACTCCGTTACTATTCTGTTGCCATGTTTGGATTCAGGTTAAGTATAGAGTACCTATGATGCATGACAATTGGGCTATCATTCAATCATGAGCTGTGCGAAAGCTATTACGTTAGTAGAACGTGCCGTGTTTTTGGGTCTGACAAAACGCCTTGCGACGGTTCTTTGGAGAAATTATTTACGCCTGAATAGTTAGACTGACTGCTCACACTAGAAGTTGTTCGTAATTCACGTGGCAAGAATCTCATGTTATAAATTCACAATGTGATCCACTCTGGTCAGAGACTCTTCACACTTAGCGTTTCTCCAGCGTAGGCGTAGCACTAACCTAGCTTAGCCGTAGCAGCCGCCTATGGATAAGTGGGTGTGGCAGCTCCGTATGCGCTAGGCGGAGGGGTAGCGTAGCAGCCACGTTGGCGTAGCAGCCGCGTAGGCGTAGTGACCGCTACGCTTCAGCGTAGGTGACGCTTTGGCGTGGCAGCCCCGTAATCGTAGTGACCGCTACGCTTCAGCCTAGCCGTCGTTTTGGCGTAGCAGTCGCGTAGGCGTCGCAGTCCGCGTAGAGGAGTTTTAGCTGTGCTTACGAGACCTCTACGCTCCGCTGCGTACTATTCGTAGACGCTTACCCGCGGCGTCCATGCTGCGCGCTACGTTCGGCAAACACCTACACCGGATAGTCTTGTTGAAAACATCGACATGTAAAGATCAAAATATACTTTGATCGAAACTTTTAGCCCATACTTAGAAGTTATAACTAATATCAGTAGGTACTATAATAGTGCTCTGGGAGATTTTACCTAAATACTTCGGTTTAGGACTCTTTTTACTCACTGAGTCAAACAGAACAGTATTGTCAGCTGCTCGATTTGTGTGATACGCTCGCATTCGATATAGTAGGTAAGTACATACAATGACACACAATGTCCTACCTTTCACTTCACTTCCTGATTCAACAAGTCGTATAGACATAGGTATATCCGTCGAATAAATCCGTCGTAATGTTTCTTCCGTAAATACAGCCCACTTATATATTTATCTTGTCCTCATTTCACATCCTTCCCCTTTTGCCAAGTGAAGATAATGTGTTTAATGTATGAACGTTTTGCTTCTTAGGTTTGATGAGCGGAAATCCGAGTGTAGTTTACCCATAGAATACCTGGGCTATGCTCCTGTCATTGCTGTGGTTGGAGCGCTCGTGTGCGCCCTACTGGCCGGTGGGCACATCCTCATGCGATGCCTCCCGCCTTTAGCCAAATCCTTCTTTATATTTAATGCCAACGAGGACAACAGACTGTGCATCGATCCCATGTTCGAATCTCCTGTACGTGAACCATTCGAAGTGGATAGAGCTAAGAGGAAATCGCTCATTCCGGTTGGTTCATTTTGATTACATCGTGTACAGTCGAACAAAGAGATTCGTAGCAAAGCAATAGATTTCATTTTGTCTTAAGTTTAAAAAGTTATTAAGCACAGAATATAATTGAAAATTGGCAGTGTACTTGAACGATTTACATTTTCCCTGTATCTATACCTATTTATTTTTTTATACCTAATACCTAACTATTCGTTTCACTATACGTGTATCTCAGAAAGGTCTGGTCAAAAATAAACTTCTTTTTTTTCTTGTCTTTTTTTTTATTACTGTACACTGTATTAATCGTTTAGTGCCATTGCAGGTCTCCAGTTCATCCTCTAGCGAAGAACTGGAAGTCATCGAATACGATGAGATTAAAATTAATTCTCAACAGCTTGAACAAGATGTGCCATCGTCAAACCTATCTGCAAACGTGAGTTATTGTTTTTTTTTATGTTATGGGTCCCACAGCTGGGCTAACAGGCTACTTCACGATGCCTTACGATAAACTCAGTAAGATATCATGTTCTTGCTATGTTTATGTGAACTGTAATTTTCCTAATTCATAATAATGTCATTAAAATTATAAATTGAGAAAATCACAGTCAGTTTTCAGAACCGCTACTTCTATTGAAAACCGGGTACTCACCTCAATACTCCGTAAGTTATTGTTAGAAAATGTATTATTAATGTGACAAGTTGTTTAAATCAATATGGTTTCAGTTGGGTGTCGAGCAAAATAAGTAGAACAAGAATTTTGAGTGTAAGGCTTCAAATCTAAAAGTAAAAAAACTCTATGAGAATGTTGGAGCGACTTCGTCCGCTATGGATTTGTTTTTAAAAATCAGTTTATTTTTATGCGGCAAATTCATAAGAAAGGGTAATGATTTTAGCAGCCTATCTTAATATATATTATATAATTCTTCTGTACGTGTGTTTGTCACCTAACTCCTAAACGGCTGGACCGATTTGGTTGAAATTTTGTATTTATATTTCAACGAGTTCCTGGATAGTTTGAAAACACAATTGGACCCGGTAGATGGCGCTGATGTCGGTATAAGGCGGTACAAAGTTCGCCGGGTCAGCTAGTATATAATATTCATATAAGTATATGTTTTTTTTACTGCTGACATTGTCAGTTCACCAATGATTTCTATGAAAACCAATATTAATTAGGTATGTTAATTCATAGTAACTATTTCACATAGTAAATATTTAAATATCAACTGTCCAATACAAAACTTAATTACCAACTTGACGGCAGATACATTTTTCACGACTACGATGTTGATCCCATAGAGAAAGTTGTCCAGTTTGATGGTCTGTCTATCCCTTATGTATTTTCACAATATTTATAATAGTAGGTACATGTTGATATATGGATCTCTATTATCGGACTTTTATCCCAACTGTACCACGAAGGTATCAAGAGGTAGGATAGGTAACAAGAACAACTACTTAGTCACTATGTTTTGGCAAATTCGTTTTTAGTTTCACTCAAGGTGCATAAGGCAGTGGGGGGGCGCAACCACTCACACTTTTTTCGGCTAAACAAGTCAGCTCGGTTATTCAAGGCATGAGCAGAGGTAAATCGCCCGGCCACGACGGACTCAGCATCGAGCATTTCAAACATGCGGGAGGTCACCTGCCGAGGGTCCTGTCCTGGTTTTACACAATGTGCATCAGTCACTCTCATTTACCTGCTGAGCTGATGCAAACTATTGTAACACCTATAGTCAAAAACAGGACAGGGGATATCTCGGATAAGGGTAACTACCGTCCAATCTCCCTTGCAACCACAGCGGCTAAAGTATTGGACAGTATGCTTGATTCATGCCTGAAGAAGTATTTGTGTTTGCATGATGCACAGTTTGGCTTTCAACCTGAGCTTTCAACCGAAAGTGCTGTGCTGAGTTTGAAGAATACTGTCCAATATTACACAGACCGCAAAACGCCGGTGTATGCCTGCTTCCTGGATCTCTCCAGAGCTTTCGACCTAGTGTCATAGGATGTGCTCTGGAGAAAGCTGGGTGACAGGAATGTACCGGCATCAGTGCTTAAGCTCATGCAGTATTGGTATGCAAACCAAACGAATTGTGTAAAGTGGGCCGGAACGTTCTCTGAGTCGTATGGGTTGGAGTGCGGTGTGAGACAGGGGTTGACGTCTCCACGGCTCTTCAACCTTTATATTAATGATCTCATAGTCGAGCTCAGTGGTATGCGTGTCGGCTGCCGGGTTGGTGGTGTTAGTATTAACAGCATCAGCTATGCGGACGACATGGTGCTTCTGGGCCCGACTGAGGGATCTATCAGAGAAATGTTGAAGGTCTGCGAGGAGTATGCTGCTTTGCACGGCCTTGTGTACAATGTCCGTAAGTGTGAATACATGGTCTTTAAGGCCGCCGGTAAGTGCCCTAATCATGAACCTCGTTTATATCTAAATGGTATGAGCATAAATAAAGTCCACCAATTTAAGTACTTGGGCATATACTTACCGACGACCTTAAGGATAATGTAGACATCGAAAGGGAACGTAGGGCACTGGCGGTCCGAGGGAACATGTTGGCCCGTAGATTCTCTCGTTGTGCGGACCAAGTCAAAATCACCCTGTTCAAGGCATTTTGTCAAGGTCTGTATGCGGGGGTCTATGGGTCAGCTACACCAAAAGATCGCTAGATGTCTTACGCATCCAATACAACAATGTTTTTAGGATGCTGTTGAAACTGCCCCGTTTCTGTAGCGCATCGGAGATGTTTGCTCAGAACCGAACTGATGGCTTCCATGCAGTGATTCGCAATAAAGTCGCATCATTGATGCGTAGAACGCGGGTCAGTGACAATAGCATCCTGAAAACAGTGGTGGAGAACCCTTACAGCCCATTTCTGAGGCACTATGTGGGGAGAATGGTCAGGTAGCATATTCCTTGCTTTATCGTTCTCTGCACATCCTGCCACAGTCACAACCTATTGTTATTTTTGTTTTTGTTTTGTGCTACTACTAACACTAGTGATAAGGTATTTTACTAACAATTGAACCATGTTGTTGTCCGAACTTAAATAAATAACTAAATAAGGAAACCAGCGTTAGACAGCATTAGTCTGGCATTAACGCTGAAATGAACCTTTTTGGCGCAGCCGTGAGGCACACACTATTGTTGTTATACATTATTTTCACTTTTTATTAGGGTTCCGTAGTAAACAAGGAACTCTTATAGTTTTGGCCATGTCCGTCTGTCTGTCTGTCTGTCCGTCCGTCTGTCCCCGGCTTAGCTCGGAGACGCTTAGTCCTAGAAAGCTGTAATTTGGCAAGGGTGTACATATTCATCACGCTAAAATAGTCGCAAACTAAAACCATGAAAAACATTTGTCCCTTGCACGTAAAACGGGGATAATATTTTTCTTTCTCATCTAATACATGGTGTCTTTGGATAGGCCGTTTAAAAATATTGTGGGTCTGTGAAAACCATTTTTCAATTCTGAGATCCGTTTGCGTAATATTAAGCTTTAAAGTGCTATTTTTTGTTAGAGTCAAGTGTCGTCGCCCCTGCCAGCTAAATGGTTGATTTTGGAAATGTGAAAAAATTCATGGCTGTAGTATATATAACGAAATTAAAAGAAAAACTATCACAGCTAAGTAGGGTTTACTAGTTAACGAGTAATAGTCCACCAACTTAAATTTGCAGTTAAAGAATTGACCGTAACGTATATCGATGTATGGGAGAGCATGTTTTTCAACTATAATGTTAAGTTTGATTTTGGGATAAATTCATCCTAACTACGGAACCCTTCATTGTGCGTGGTCCGACACGCACTTGGCCGGTTTTTTTGTTTCGTGTGGTGCCGGACGTAAAGAGTAGCACCATCCTATTTCTTCCCATGGGTGTCTAAACAGGCGACTAAGGGACTTACTAGAGAATGGGTAGTAGCGTTCTCTATGCATTTTAAAACGATACGATCGCCAACCCGCCTGCCAAGCGTGGTAATTATTGCAACCCCCCCGTATGTCCAGCAGTGGACGTCTTCCGGCTGAAATGACGATTATGATGATGATGTTGTTGTGTTTCACGAACTGTGTCCACATAAGCGTTAGTTTCTTTCATATGGATCATCGAAATGAACCAATAGAACATCGTTGGCATCAAATTATTTAGATCATAAGCTTAAAGTGTGTTTTAGGACGTGCCTAATATTATTTTATTACTTGCTCGGTCATGATTAGTACATTACAGCAGCGGCCAGCAAAAGAGGCATTGATGGACTCACGTATTTGTGTGGTTGCGGCCAAGGCTTGTATAGTGCTTTTCTCAAATAATGCGCGTAAATTCAAAGTAAGTAACGAACAACGATCATTTTTCACGCGCCGAAATGTTTTGTTTTTTTTTTTCAATAAATAGGTTACTATTTGCAAGGCAGTTCGAAATTTAAATAAAACCTTTGATAAGTTACCTCCTTGTTGTTGTTAATGTTTCGGAGTAAACGATCGTTCCATTTTTAAATTACACGATAGATATGAGTTTACTATGTAATTTATTTGGCCGCTAAACCACGACAGTATGGGTTTTCATACAGCCTTTGGCAGCCGCTGCTCGCATGTATTTGGCCAGTAAAGCAATTTCGATTTATCTCAAAAAAAGTAATTATGTCTCATGGTTTTGTTATAAACAAATAACAGTTGGCTTCTCCAATATGATTGTGCACCTAGTAGGTGATAATAGGAAAATGCTGTGTTTACCTATAATTGTTTGTTACATTTAGTTCTCTATTTTCTATTGCATCCTGTAATTTATGTAGTATATACGAACGTTGGTAAACCTTAATAAATAAATAATTTTGTGATGGAAATGTTTTTCAAAGGACATGGATAAAGTTTGGCGTAGCATAGACAAATGATTCTATAAAAAAATAACATAATATTTGAAATGACACTTGCTAGCTGTCGTTACTTGGCAAGACTTTGCAGTATATTTCAATTTTAGGTGGACCCGCAGCTGTATCCCGCTAAATTTAAAATGTCTTAGTTATTTGCTATTAGCCGGTCAGTGTCAGGTTGTATCTTAATCAGCATAATTATTATGATTCTCGACTATAACAGATATGTATTTACAGAATTATAATCATTCGAATCATTCATATATCTCTCTAAGTTAGATTTGTTCCATTGAATGAGTTTTTCATGCAATCAATTTTTTGAAGTCTGCAGATTTGAGAAGGGCCTTATGTCCCTTCACAAAGTTTTACGACAAATTAAAATATACAGGGCTATGAAACACTATTAGAGCTTCATAATATATTTTGTTTTATTTTTGTTCTTTTCTGGGCCAAGGTTTGGGTGATAAATGCCATTATTAAAAGAAAATACTTTTAATTATAAAAATACAAGAAAGAAGCCACCTCCCTAGTTGCGTAATGCATTCGACGTAATTCGAGGGTTAAGGAGTAAGTGTTACGTATTCATCATCTCAGCCGAAAGACGTCCACTGCTGGACATAGGCCCCCCTAAAGGGGGGTTTGCCATAATCGCCACGCTTGGAAGGCCGGTTGGCGGTCGCAGTTTGGTGTTCAAATGCATAGAGAACGCTGCTGTCCATTCTCTAGTAAGTCCCTTAGTCGCCTTTTACGACACCCACGGGAAGAAATAGGGAGGTGATATTCTTTACGTCCGGCACCACACAGTTACGTATTATTAAGTCGAAATTCCTTTTTAATCCCTGTACATAACGACAATTGAATAATACGAGTACTATAAATTGTGTTACTTTTTGTGCCACCATGTTTTAATTTACCTCAATTTTCTTTTACCTTATTATTCCCTTTCATTTTGTATAACTAACAACATAAAAGAGAAAAGATACAATCAATATGAGACAAACGATTGTAGCGCGGGCTGTGCGGGGTTTCAATAATCTTATATAATTGCAAATTGGTAGCTCATCATCACTTTGATTTCAGGACACACAACAAGGTGTGAAACGGAAGTCTACAATGAAATCAATGACTGCGAAGTTCCAGCAAAAGATTCGTTCTGTGACCGGACGAGGAAAGATTACAAGTGCGTCGTTGACTGCTAGCGATGTTGTTACTGTGGATGTCGAGAATCTATAGCTTAATGGCAATAAAGATACCATCATCATCATCCTCCTGCGTTTATCCCAATATATTTGAGACATTTATATAATTGTTTTGGTTATATCTAACTAATTAGGTATTTACCTAATTAACCTATTGCTAATTTAAAAAACGATGGCAAGTTAAAAATACATAATACTCAAATATAATTTTACACCTTCAAATGTATTTAGCTACTTAATTATCTACTATCGTTTAACGCAACAAATACCGATCCAGAACATGGAACCCGACCTTTAGCAAAAAAAATAACTCCTGCATAACGATTGGGCAAATAACATTCGAACTTCAAATTTTCTACATATTATTATGTATATACTGCGAGCTGCTTTATGTATAACCTCAGATAAAGACATTGAAAATAGCAACATAGCATAGCATAGGGGTTGGATCTAGTATCGTTTGGCAGGGTTTGGGGGGTAAAAGGGGTTAAAACTGGTAGGGGTTGGGTCCCCGATTATAACGCTACCACTCTCATTAAAAGGTAATGCATATTTTTCGAGAAATTAATTAAATTAAAAAATGTTTCTAACCTCAAATCAGATAAAAAGCGAAAACGAAACGTTAAAATGGGCGATTGACAACCAAATCTGTCTTAGTATATTGTTCATGGTGTACAATGTCGTGAAACGGAACGTAAAAAAAACCTGTACGCCATACGCATTCGGCATTTTACAATAATCTACAAAATGACAATTACAATAATCGTGCTAATAATACTGATTTAATTTATGAATATCTGTGGAGAAGAAATGTAGAAAGAAATAAAAGAGATCCTTATGGAACTAATTACAGTTGTAAATTATAGATTTTTAAATGAAAAATTTACGAATGTTTTAAAAAGTCCTGATCAGAAGAAAGTTGGTGTACCTCCACTGATATGTGTAGGTGTACAAAAGGCAATGCAGGCAAATACTACTGTTACTAGGAGAACTTAGGATGCAAGAGCGAGCGAAGCGAGCTCGGGACTTGGGGCAACCCGACTCGGACCGGTTAGGTTCGAAGGGGATGGGCGATCCCCTTCGTTGTTATTTTTTTTTAAACCCTTGAGCCCTTGGCTCCCCCAACTACGCCTTATAAGCAACTTTAATGTGTTTTGAGGTTAGGTTACAATAATTCGTTTTTCTCAAGAACGGTGCGTTACCTTTTCATGGGAGTAGTGCCAGAGGAAAGAGGGAGGGGGGTAGGTTAGGTTAGGTTAAAAATCGTAACCCGAAAATACTGAAATACGTTGGTAAAGGCGTCATCGATTTTTATTGTACGGTTATCTTGCGGAGGGTTTATTGGTCATATAGTGTACCTTAACTTTACGATATAAATATAATGCGTGTGTGACAATTATAACAATATTATGTGCAGTGCTGTAGAGCGCCAGAATCGTTTATGGGTTCAAGAGTATATTTTTTATGAAGGGTAGGTGTTATTGTGTTCTATTTTTAGACATGTCGAGATTAGGGTCGTCTCAGGTAAGTAATTCGACAAGGAAATAAAATTTTGGATGGACACGGCTGAAGACCGAGATAAGATCAAGAAAGCTGCTAGCGAGATTTACTTGAAATCAGAAACGGATAGTAGTGAGACCTTAGACGAAGACTTTGGAATCAGCAACGTGTAACACTGCATAACAGTGACACAGAAAAGAGTCGAGAAAGCAGCTGGTTTTTTTTTACGGGATGTAGGAAAAATCCTCATAGACGACCGCCGCCCAGGGGCGGGCGTAAAGGTCTGTCAGACTCTTACTGTCTAAAAACCACCCCAGTGTCCCTTCCCACACTTGCACCGGGGATCATGGGATCATGTGCGACTCTCGCGATCCCCGGCTGAAGAAGCCAGCTGGACCTTTCTTTATTTTTTTTTCCGGGGTGGAAAAACCTCATGGATTTCCTCCGCCCTAGGGCGGGCGAAGGGGTCTGTCAAACTCTTACGAACTAAAAACCACCCCGGTATTCCCTTCCCACACTTACACCGGGGATCACGGGATCATGTGCGACTTTCGCGATCCCCGGCTGGAGCCACCTCAAGTCTGGGAGCCTGCTGGACGTGAGCCAATCTGGCGGCAACGCTGTTAAAAATAACCCGTCCCATAGATAAATATCACCCGTCTCCACTATTCCAATGCTTGCTCAAGGATGCATGTCCGGTAGGCTCTAATAATCTTTCCATATCCCAAGGGCACGTCTCCCCTACCATTACCGCACCCCCCGGTTTTCTCTTTGATCTACAATGGTCTCTGTAATCCCATGAAACATGAGGCTGCAGGGGCTAGTGGGCTAGTTATTCACTAATATATTTTTATTTTTATTTATTTTCGTGTCTGGTCTATCCGTGACATCACAGCGGGCCCTATCAGAATACCAGCGCTGCGACACTTATTTTTTTTTTTAAGTGCCGCAGCGTCATGCTGAGATACCTTTTGGCCTCGTACAGGACTTTCTGCTTTTATTTTCATTTTTACTTTATTTTTGATCTTTATGTTTCTATGAGTGTGTTTTTGTATAGTTTAATTTGTGATCTGTGCGAGTCCCAATAAATGCTTTTTCTTTCTTTCTTTCTTTCTAGTGTGGATCTTTGGATTCATTCGAGTAATCGAGTCTGGTTTAACCACGCTGGGTCGGTGCATTTCATTCATTTTCATAAAAGGTGGTGTAAACCGCATCAAAATCCATTGCCATCCTAATTTAGAAGGTTTAATAGAAGCGGTCCCACAGACAGACAAGAAAAGCGACTTTGTTTTATAACATGTATATAGGGTCAAATTAAACTAGCTAGCGAAACTCCGCAGACGTGATGGGCATCGATATCTAAACATGATAAAAAAAGAACACTTCCAGTAACAAAACTACCAGAGGTCGTTGACCAAAAAAAAAATCAAATCTTTTTCATTTTAATTGTTTCATAGACCCTTTAGATAAAGATGGTGACCAATAATAATGTCAATGTAATAATAAAAATATACACAATAATAAATTAACGTACACAATAATAAATTGCAAAATAATGGAGCAATAAATCAAGCATGACCGCATTCAGAAGGAATATTTCTTGTTTATGTAGTTCTGGCTAGAGGATACAGTAATTGTATTTAACTTATTGTTGCCTTCAAGAAAAATGATAAATTTAAAAACATAGGCAGTCATGGGGTCTGCCGAAAGAAGTGAATACTTATCGCTCAAACTGCATAAAAACTTTTCACTTCAATAAAATAATGATTATCTAAAACACAATTTATAATACAATGCACAGTAGGTATACCTACACAAATTAAACTTATCACGTGGTCAATTTAAATTCTACTACAGACGTTTATGTTAACGTTTATTTATACTATGCCCATGTAGGTTTATGTGAAATAAAATATTTTGTTTTTTTTTTTCATCGGCATGTCGGTCGCCGCGGGCATATCGGTGAAGCGAACTCATAAGTTTTTGCCCCTACCAAAAGTCGCTCAACGTGCCTAAAGAAGAAATAACTTCAAAAACAAATTTGTAAAGGCATAGATTACAAAAGCGGCAAAAAAAGAGTTAAAAACAGACCAACGAAAAAGCATAAATAGGTAGAAACTTATGAAGAGGCGACCTCTGCTTGCGAGGCGAGTTGGGCAGCACTGTTGGCTAGTAATAGCAAACATACCGTCACACACTCTCCAAAAGTTGAAACCGGAATGTTGCTTACCTACTCACTTATTACCTAATAAATGTTGTGAAACGTTATGATGCAGATTGTTTTGTGGAACTAATAGAAGATCATGTAGCTTGAACTTGGTTAACTTTTACAATAAAACCACCTCCGAAATCGCACACCCACCGAGGCCAATAAAGGCATAAGAGGAATATACTAACTTAATAAGGGAGCAAAAAAAAACTGTTTAACCAGGTAGGTATATCATAAATGATCTATTGATATAAAATCAAAAAAACAGTAAAAAATCGAGGTTTTTTTTGTTTATCTTAAAAATACCTCAAATTATCTTGTTAATGAATATTTAATGTTTAAAGTTTTACAGACGTTTTCCTTATTTAATTATGACCAATTCTCAATGCACATTTTTTACTCCAATCACCGTTTTCTAAATACTTAATTATTATACTGTAACTACTCACATGGTTACTTCTTTATGAAGTTCTTTACGTACTATGATAAAATACAGAGGCTGAGTATTGTTTAAAATTCATAATAGGAAATCTTTATTTAGAGAAACAAAAACATAAGTTCGATAATTATGGTCTATTTTTATGAAATTTCACGTGCTTATGTTGAATTATCGACTTTGAATTGAAAAAATATTGAACCTAAGTGACGCAACAAATTATTTTTTTGGTATAAAATCTTCATTTTACGTCAAATGATTACGGAAAAAATTGAGCATATTATGTATATTTACTTATACTAGGTATTCAAAAATGCCGCTGTTCGAACGTCTGTTTGTCCCATGAAAATATTTTAATAGTGATGATAATAAGATGTTTTGATCACATTCTTGCTTCCACCATTTACCATGCGGAGACCCGTATACTTCTAGTTGCGCGTATTATGGCTAACGAATATAAAACGAAGCTAATTACGATCCGCTTGAATGAAAATTACTACCTTCCGATAATGCAGAAAATCGTAACATAACAAAACGCGTTTATATGTAGACGTAGGTATACATAATATGTATAGGAAATTCATAAAATATGATACAAATTGAAGTAGAAAATAATACTTAATTTCAGACTCGTCTTGCTTACGGACATTTACATAAAATATATTCGATTTACCGAGTTTCCTCATCCTAATATTATCTAACCAACATTCATGTATGAAAACTGAGTTGAGGCTCACGTTTTTTCTCGGTTCATATGTCCAAAATTACAATGAACAAGATACTCCAAAAAAAGAACACCCTCTATTAGAGGGTACATACTCGTACCTACGTAAATATTAGATAGGTACTAGAAGAGCGGTGGGGGAATATTCCTTAATTATCCCAGGCTGATACAATTTTCGTTTTTCCTAATTCATGTAAATACTAGTGTTTAAATCGGTTTTCGCTTCCCAGTGTCCGCCACATAGTGTCCGCAATTTACGGGCGAATGACGTCACTTAAAGTTTATTTATGAAACTAAGTTGGTGTGTTTTCCTAGAGAGCGTTTTTGACACCGTAAAGGGCGTAAAGTCAAAACCCGCTGCACAAAGATTTAAATCACTAGATCTGCCCTCACCGTACTATATAAACTATATAACTATACTATATAACATATCACTAGTTTCAACCAATCAAATGGCTTGAATCTAGTTTTAAGTAATGCTTGAGTGCTGTAATACGGGCCTTACGCGAAAAAGTGTCCATACTGAGAAGAGTGAGCTCACACATTATTAAATAACGTTTGTATGACAATCAAGTCACTACGTCATTGTGGGTCAGAGGTGCCAAATGGAAACAGAAACGCGGCTTTTATTTGACGCGGTAGGGCGAATCTAACGTTTTAAATCTTTGCCGCTGTCATCATTTTCATGACAGCCGTCGCCACTGCTCATAAAGAAAAATATTACCTATTAAGTACGGTAGTTTTTCAAGATACGGGATCTTGAAAACTACCTTTGTAGGTAATATTTTCAATAGCTACCTACAACTAAGCATTCTCCATTACTTTATAACAACATTTTTTCCTAAACTTCTGAAAGATATGTAAGAAACAGACTACTTGAAATTAGGTATTTTAAGTAAGTTCAGATAATTGAGCAACTAAATAGAAATCTAATAACATAGTAACAATACGCCTGTAATCCGCGAAGGGTTAGACAGACATGTAAGTAGGTACCTACAGACAGTGTACACCCACATTTCGCCAGTTATGGTTAAGTCCTCTGTAATAGGAGGAGAGCATATTGCCATCAACCAGGCACAAATCCAGACTTCGGGCTGTTCTGAAAAATCTGTTAAATACCTACATAATAGAATAATTGTTTCATCTAATAATTACCTACTTTTAATTGGTTACTGTGTTTCTGTAAATAAAAATTCTAGGCAAGTACAGGATATTGTGGCATAAAAAAAATCTTATAAGTATCCATTACCACGTTTTTACAGGCGCATTTAGCGGAACCTCACTGAGCGGTATGCAAAAATAATATTAAAAAAAAATGTGTTATTATCGGTCGAGGGCGAACAATTATAATATACTTAAGCAATATTTTTTGTTCATATCTTAGAACGAGATTTTCAAATCCGTTAACTAGTGTAACCAATCATTATACATAATATTATCCTTTAAGTAAATGAATAAATCTTTGACAGTCGGTGCGGGTCGTCAGAAGCCCGAAAGTCTACCAACCAGTCTGACCAAGGGGTATCGTATTACCCAGTAACTCGGTTGTGGAGGTCAGATAGGCAGTCGCTTCAAGTAAAAATACTGGTAGTCAGCTGCATCCGGTTAGACTCCAACCCGACAGAGACCAACCCCAACATATTTGGGAAATGGCTAGGCAGATTGATTGATTTGGACAGTTATTGTACAAAAACAACGAGTTGCGAAGTACGCACCTACCTTTAGTACTCCAGCCAGTGGTAAACACAAAATATTAAACTAACGTGTGTAGAACAAGGTAGATGCAAAATTCTATTCTGTGAGTGCAGCTGTGCTAACACAATAAAATATAATTATAAACCATGAATTTTTGCTTCAAATTAATACAACCATCCAAGCATCAAAAGAATGATTACTACAGAATTAATGATTGCTACATACATTTGTTTCTATTTGGGGGTTTATAGTAACTAAAATAATCGCAAGAAGGTACTTGTGCACAGCAGCAATGGCGCAGAGCAGGAAATAATACATGTTTACGATAACGTATGTGAAGAATTAATATAAATTCACTAGACTTACTTGGACGGTATTCACAGCCGACGTTTGACGAATATGACGGGTTTTGCAAACGGCAGCGACGTGTGCTGCAACACTCGCTAGTTGTTGACACTACACTGAGTTTGTATCCGCAGTCGTAGCATGAATAGCTCGCCAGTTTCCACCACTCTATTGTGTCAAGGCACCTCTCGCTGCAGTCTGGTGAGCGGCACCGCTGCCTATGAGCGCTTCGACCCATCACAGCGACTTTAGTTTTGTTTTGTTATTCTGACCTCAAATCTTTTTTTACCAAATAGATCATACACTATTTGGACACGGATATCATTCAATCGCGTGGAAGTTTTAGTATCGAAGGTCGATTCTGTTGAACAACTCAATACCAGAACTTATCAACAGTCAGAAAACGATTTAAATGACAACAAACACAGCTGCTACTTTCCTATAATAAGCATAATTTTGAGAAAATGCAAAGAAAATTGTGAGAGAATAGTTGTTTGTCTTTATACGGGATTAGATAATCGACCGAACACGCACGACGACGCCACCTGAATCCACCTGACCGTGTGTTCTTGACATTTTGATGTGACTATGAACATGATATTGTGAAGGGCAAGAACTTTATCAACTACCTTAGATACATTTAAATGAATAGCTACTGTTATTGTCAAAATCTGATGAGGGGATCCAATGGAAATCGAGGGAAATCCTACAATTTTTATACGCACACCTATAGCGATTTGGGTATAAAATTTTTATAGTCAAATTATAAACCGACCCACAAAAAAGTGAAAACAAAAAAAAACAACCGACTTTCAGACGTGAAAAATTACTTTAATTTCGGAAGTCGGTGGCAAAAAACTAAAATACAGATCTAAATACACCGACTTCCGAAATTAAAGTTATTTTTCACTTTGTAGTGTTTTTAGGGTTCCGTACCACAAAAGGTAAAACGGAGCCCTTATAGGATCAGTTCGTTGTCCGTCTGTCTGTTAGTCTGTCAAGACCCTTTTTCTCAGGAACACGAGAAGGTATCAAGTTGAAATTAATATCAAAAACGTAAATCTACGGTCCCTTGGAGCTCTAAAAAAATCAAGCTGCTAATCTAAGTCAACGCAATAAAAATATACGGCGAACTAGGCGATATATTTTGATACTTGCAAATAAATCACAACCTATAGGGTACTTCCCGTTGATCTAGAATCTTATTTAGCAAGAAGCAAGGTCTCACAGCACAAGTAAAGGAAAAAGTCCAAAAACCGTGTATATTTGTAGTTTCATCATATAAGTTTTTTTTTTGTATTTTGTCGTTTCTGACTAAACTTGATGTACATCACAATTTGAGTTCTACGAAATTTTAACACAAATACTGACTCGTCTCCTTTTTACCTTAATAGATATTAATGTTTAGTTCCTATCGAATTATGCAACTAACTGGTTTTCAATATTTATGACATACCCCCTTTTACCATAACACCACAAAAATACCATAGGATATAATGCTGTGGAAGTAGCTAAAATCGCGCGGTTTTAATCTGTTAGGTGTCTTACCTTTCTAACAGCATAAGCGGCCGAGCTTAGCCGCAGACAAGTCCCCCCCCACCCTCCCGCCAGCTAAATAGTTGTGTTTTGATATGTGAAAAAATTCATGGCAGTAGTAAATATAACGAAATTAAAAGGAAAACTATCACAGCTAAGTAGGCTTTAGAAGTTAACGAGTAATAGACGACCAACTTTTCGCAGTTGAAGAATTTACCGTGAATTATATCGATGTATGAATATGATTTCAACTACAATGTTAGGTTTGTTTTTGGGATAAATTCATCGTAACTCCGGAACCCTTCATTGTGCGTGGTCCGACACGCACTTGGCCGGTTTTTTAGTTAAGTTTGATAAGTTGTGCATTTATTTCGTTACAAATAAATTTGATAATATTATTAATAATAGTTGATAGCCACTAGCGAATTAGGTACAGACGCCAGCACATCAAGCTACTACAATCTGTCAAATTTCTTTAATAGATTTTCAACTTTATCCCTACAGCATAAGGTTCAAGGTTGATTGTGAAAATTTGACAGTTTCGGATAGCTTGACCTGCTGGCGTCTGTACCTAGATACTGTATAGATTGTTGTACGAGGATAATAAATATTATACAAATGAATAAAATTGAAGTGCCTTTAATTTCAATATAACGGCTTTTTACTATGGTATGTATTTATAGGTACACGGTACCTATAACACAACAAAATAAAATAAAAAATTGTCGTCTGTCTTTCTGTTTATTTCCGGTAATCTCCGAAACGGCTGGACCGATTTTGACGGGACTTTCACTGACAGATAGCTTGTGTTGTAGTGTCAACAACTAGCGAGTGTTGCAGCACACGTCGCTGCCGTTTGCAAAACCCGTCATATTCGTCAAACGTCGGCTGTGAATACCGTCCAAGTAAGTCTAGTGAATTTATATTAATTCTTCACATACGTTATCGTAAACATGTATTATTTCCTGCTCTGCGCCATTGCTGCTGTGCACAAGTACCTTCTTGCGATTATTTTAGTTACTATAAACCCCCAAATAGAAACAAATGTATGTAGCAATCATTAATTCTGTAGTAATCATTCTTTTGATGCTTGGATGGTTGTATTAATTTGAAGCAAAAATTCATGGTTTATAATTATATTTTATTGTGTTAGCACAGCTGCACTCACAGAATAGAATTTTGCATCTACCTTGTTCTACACACGTTAGTTTAATATTTTGTGTTTACCACTGGCTGGAGTACTAAAGGTAGGTGCGTACTTCGCAACTCGTTGTTTTTGTACAATAACTGTCCAAATCAATCAATCTGCCTAGCCATTTCCCAAATATGTTGGGGTTGGTCTCTGTCTAAGTCAACGCAATAAAAATATACGGCGAACTAGGCGATATATTTTGATACTTGCAAATAAATCACAACCTATAGGGTACTTCCCGTTGATCTAGAATCTTATTTAGCAAGAAGCAAGGTCTCACAGCACAAGTAAAGGAAAAAGTCCAAAAACCGTGTATATTTGTAGTTTCATCATATAAGTTTTTTTTTTGTATTTTGTCGTTTCTGACTAAACTTGATGTACATCACAATTTGAGTTCTACGAAATTTTAACACAAATACTGACTCGTCTCCTTTTTACCTTAATAGATATTAATGTTTAGTTCCTATCGAATTATGCAACTAACTGGTTTTCAATATTTATGACATACCCCCTTTTACCATAACACCACAAAAATACCATAGGATATAATGCTGTGGAAGTAGCTAAAATCGCGCGGTTTTAATCTGTTAGGTGTCTTACCTTTCTAACAGCATAAGCGGCCGAGCTTAGCCGCAGACAAGTCCCCCCCCACCCTCCCGCCAGCTAAATAGTTGTGTTTTGATATGTGAAAAAATTCATGGCAGTAGTAAATATAACGAAATTAAAAGGAAAACTATCACAGCTAAGTAGGCTTTAGAAGTTAACGAGTAATAGACGACCAACTTTTCGCAGTTGAAGAATTTACCGTGAATTATATCGATGTATGAATATGATTTCAACTACAATGTTAGGTTTGTTTTTGGGATAAATTCATCGTAACTCCGGAACCCTTCATTGTGCGTGGTCCGACACGCACTTGGCCGGTTTTTTAGTTAAGTTTGATAAGTTGTGCATTTATTTCGTTACAAATAAATTTGATAATATTATTAATAATAGTTGATAGCCACTAGCGAATTAGGTACAGACGCCAGCACATCAAGCTACTACAATCTGTCAAATTTCTTTAATAGATTTTCAACTTTATCCCTACAGCATAAGGTTCAAGGTTGATTGTGAAAATTTGACAGTTTCGGATAGCTTGACCTGCTGGCGTCTGTACCTAGATACTGTATAGATTGTTGTACGAGGATAATAAATATTATACAAATGAATAAAATTGAAGTGCCTTTAATTTCAATATAACGGCTTTTTACTATGGTATGTATTTATAGGTACACGGTACCTATAACACAACAAAATAAAATAAAAAATTGTCGTCTGTCTTTCTGTTTATTTCCGGTAATCTCCGAAACGGCTGGACCGATTTTGACGGGACTTTCACTGACAGATAGCTGGTGTTATAAGGAGTAACTGAGGGTTCTATTATTTTAGAAAAAACCATGCGGGCGAAGCCGCGGGAAGCAGCTAGTAAGAAAATAATACAATATTTTAAAGAAAATAAAGTTTGAGTCGCTGACTATAGTTCCTCATTGTTACGCGGTGGTACACACGGCTACACATCAAGGTATACATTTCCAGTATACGCTGACCTCTCATTGTACGGAAATCCTATATAATGCGAGATCAGCTTATACTGGAAATGTATAGCTTGATGTGTAGCCGTCTGTACATACGTCCATATCTAATAGTAGGAACTTGCTGCATTATACGTATTTTTCTACTTAAACTACGGTTGCTACCCAAGTCTCTAATTTAGGCAGCTCTTACTAAACTCAATTAAGTTTTCCAAACAGATCCTCGTATCGAAATTGTAAAAAGGTCTCTACATCTAATCTAATCTACTGCAGTTCATTATAATCTGTTGATAAACTCTGACTTTCATTGTAAAGTAATTTGTAAGTACTTATTTGAATAGGTGTATTTACCTCGTTAGTTGCATAACAATAATAATGTGTGCACTATGGTGTAGATAGGTACCTATAACTTTAAATAATAGGTTTCCTCGTGTGTACATATCTTTCTACGGCAGTATTAGCACGAGAACCGCGTTTTGTCGACGGAAGAGTAGACAAAAAAGACGTTTCCGTGTAGACAGTTGACAGTTTTCTACCGAGAAGGGTAGACAAGCAATTTTTATTCTACAGTAGAGTAGAAATAGACAGAGTCATGCTAAGCCTGCAGGTTACATTTAGGTGCATTTAATCTTAAACGTGCTTTCAACAGAGGGCCTAAAACGGCCACATTAAGCAATTCCTATAAAAGTGACTCATATCCTGAATTCTCAGCAGATCATTATAGCAATTCCTCTCATAAAATGATGAGTTAAACATTACTTATTACGAATTAAGAGCAGAAGAACAATTAATTAGAGCTGACATGGGATGTCAATATAATTATAAAATACTTACTAGGTACTTCGCCTGCGACTTCGTCCGCGTAGACTTCGTAATTAGGTACTTTCCTCAAAAATGTTAACACCCCCTCCATCACAACTACATTTTATATAAAATCAAAAAATCAAAATCAAAAGTCATTTATTCAAACTAGGCTGAGAATCAGCACTTTTCGAACGTCAAAATTACATAAGACAGTCCCCAAAAACGCCCACCCTTCACCACTTCCTAGTGCTTTAGCTGAGAAGAAGAAGTGGCGCAACAAACTCAGCACAGCTGTCTGTTCAGATATAAAACTTGAATTGAATCTATACAATAAAATATAAAATAATTTGCATTACGCAACAGGGGCGATGGCTTTAAACAACCCCATTCCTACCGGCTTCCCTTCGGAACAACGACTCTACTTGAGTTTACTATTTTAAATACTATGGTACTACATACATAGACACATTACAAGTATTTAATACATCATAAGATAAAAAACATTACAACAACGCGTAACTTTAGTCTATCCTAAATCGCGAACGCAGTTTACATTTTTTGTCTTATTCCGACACTAGCGCCAATAAGCCGCACGTGGTGTGTCAGAATACAGTACTAATCGTAGTTCTGACCACGCTACTTCGGGCACACTTCGGTAGCAATCGGGGGTTCCCAAACACTGCTAGTTACGGTGCGAGGTAAGCCGTTCTCGAGCGAGTTATTACCGGGAGCGAAAGAGAAAATACGAGAACGAGATAGAATGAGGTGTTGTTGAATTTCGTAGATTTGCAAATAGGTTATTGAGTCGAATTGTTGACAGATAAATTAACTATTATTTTGTTTTCTTTTGCATTTGATTAGTTAGTTACATTCTCAACATAATTTTAAAATCTATAGTAGGTACCTATTACAGCCGAAAGTTTTGGCGTGTGTTGTGCCGTTCAGTGATAATATTTTGATTTACGTGATATTTGTTTAAAACGTTGTCATTTTGTTAAGAATAGAGAGCCAGATAGAATTAATAATATTCCATTTCGTAGATTTGTCGTGTTGATTTTTGACACATAAATTCACGTGTGTTTTGTTTTCACCCGTTTCTCGCATTTTATTCGTTCTAACATAATTTTAGAACATAATTGTAATAGACTGTTTTTCAGAAATTAAACTATAATCGATAAGACCTCATCATCAGTCTCCTGCCCTTATCCCAATTTATTTGTGGTCGGCTCAACGTGTCCTTTTCTTCCATACTTCTCTATTAGTCGTCGTCTCGGTAGTCACCCCCTTTCTAGCCATATCATCTTTCACACATTCCATCCATCATAATCGATAATACCTTTTATAGTTTTATTTCTGTAAAAAATTAATAATTTTGATTGTGTAGTAATAGCGTCTCTTTGGTTCTACTACTTGGCCATAGATAATTAAATCATTTTTGAGGGAATAAATTTAGATGATAACTTGTTTTTATGAGCACTTAACATTTTTTTCTTCGGCTTCCCTCAATTGGAAGTTGTAGCTTCGCTACTGTTACGCAACACAGAACATTAAAGATATTTACATTATTTGCCTTATGATAGCTAGCACACGCCACTATACAAAAAAAAAAAAACATAAAAATCGTCAAAAAACTATACTCAAGCAGAAATAACGTAAACAGAACGTACTTAAATATAAAGCCTCCAGGCGTAATGGGCGTGCCCGCTTACATAAAGCTATAGCTGTAACTCGAAGTCACAAATGATAAACTAGCACCATCGAAGTAAAAAATAAAAAACAGTTAATCATTAATAACAATAACAAAACCATGGTCAGCAAGACGACCAGTCACCACAAGCAGCACCCGTTCACGAGCATAACGCAAAGATCAGCCATCACCCCCCTCGCCATATTTGAGGGAAGGGGGCAACCCGACCCCCGACGCTACCGCAAGCAGTGACATCTAAGGGAGCATGACGAACTTGCTGCCGGTTGCTCAGGCAAGAATAATATAATCAATTGTCGAGGTCGCTAGCTAACCACTTATTGCAATACAAGTCATAAAAAACATTTTCATGAGTATATTATGTCACTAATAATAAATTTAAAAAAAAATGACTGACACAGTCAATAAAATAAACAATTATGAACTCATATAACCTGTCAGTAGGTACGCTAATTCTGGAGAAAGAACATGAACATTGTCTTGAGTTAATCACAGCGACCAACTATTCTTATCGTTAAAGTAGTCATTGATAGAATAGTATGCCTTTGAACAAAGATTGGATTTAACTTTAACTTTAAACGCATTAAAAGGCAAATCTAGCAAAGAAGAGGATAGCTTGTTATAAAAAGTTATACCAAGTCCAACAAATGAGTTATGAACCTTATGAAGCCGATGAAATGGAGCACGTAATTTATCCTTATTTCTGGTGTTAATATTGTGAATATCACTGTTTTTAGTGTGTAAGTGTATATTTTGCCTAACATATAAGATGTTGGCGAAGATGAATTGTGATGCCACCGTGAGAATACCAATATCTTTAAAAAAATCTCTTAAAAAATCTCTGGCACCCAGCTGGTAAATTGCTCGAACAGCTCGTTTTTGTAGTACAAATATATTTTGAATGTCAGCTGCTTTACCCCACAGCACAATACAGTAGGACATAACGCTATGAAAATAACTAAAATAGACTAATCGGGCTGTATCAACGTCAGTGTATTGTCTTACTTTCCTGACGGCGTATGCGGCCGAACTGAGCCTTCCCGCTAGGCTTGATATATGAAGTCCCCACTGAAGTTTGGCATCTACTGTTATACCCAGAAACACTGCAGAGCCTACAGTTTCAAGCACCTCTTTATCTAAAACTATGTTGGGACCTAAATTTCTAACATTCGGTAAGGCAAACTTTATACATTTCGTTTTCTTGGCATTGAGAACTAAGTTATTTGTCGTAAACCAATCCGTAACCATTGAGAGTGCAATGTTTACATCATTAAAATCTTGTCTATTCCTGTCTACTTTAAAAAGAAGAGAGGTATCATCTGCAAACAGTACAACGTCACAGATACCCTTTATATAGAATGGTAAGTCGTTGATATATACTAAGAATAAGAATGGGTCCAGTATTGACCCTTGAGGTACACCTAACTGAACTGGTAGCTTGGAAGACCTCACACCATCAACATCTACACATTGGAATCTATTATATAAATAAGAATGTATTACTTTAAGAGCTTCGTTTTGGACGCCGTAATGATGTAGCTTACGCAAAAGCGTGTCATGGTGCACGCAATCAAAGGCTTTGGAGAGATCACAGAAAACTCCAATTGCATTTTGCGAGTTCTCCCATGCGTTAAATATGTGTTTCAGCAGTGCAACACCCGCATCTGTAGTCGAACGACCTTTTGTAAAGCCATATTGTTCATTGTGAAGGAGGCTGTTTAAATTAAAATGTCTTAGCAACTGCTTGAGTATTAACTTTTCAAATATTTTGTTAAATGCAGGTAAGATAGAAATAGGCCTGAAATTGCCAACGTCATTTTTATTACCTGATTTAAATAAAGGTATGACTTTACTACTCTTCATAAGGTCAGGAAAAGTTCCTAAATCAACACATTTATTAAAAGTAACAGCTAGATACGGGGCTACGATGTCTATTATATTACTTAATAGTTTAATGGAGATGCCCCAGTAATCACCAGTGTTTTTAGACTTAAGTGTGTTAAAAACATTAACTACATCATGAGGTGTTACATGTTCGAAGCTAAATAAACGACTACATTTAGGCACACTAGCAACACTAGCGACTACATATAGCCCTCCATCCCGTTTAAAAGCTAGTTTTCGAAAATAATGATTACGATCTCTATAACTTACTTAGGTAAATAAGTATTTGGGCCAGTTTTCAAGTACCTACGGTAAAAAAATAGAATTGATTCTAGTTGCCCCTTCCATAAGGTATTATGGAAGGGGCAACTAGAATCAATTCTATTTTTTTTGTAAATTTTGACGTTCAAAAAGTGCCTCGTAAGTACCTATTTGAAATAAATGGTTTGACTTTGACTTTGAAGTTAGATCACATGAATAAGTATGTTTCGTGTAAACTGTGTTCTCCATTTTTAATACACATGGCTTATTTTTTGAAAGTCGTTTGGTACGTTTCTACTCTAATTTTAGAAATCGATGAAAATACATTTAAAAAAAAATACAGACGAATATATCTGTGGTGTAAAAAGTATTGGGGGATAAGTCATAAATATTGAAAAACCAGTTATTTGCATAATGCGATATTAAACATTAATACTAGTATCTAATAAGGTAAAAAGGAGAAGAGTCAGTATTTGTGTTACAATTTCGTAGAACTCAATGTAGCGCTGTTACGTCTGCCGCGCTTCTGCAGTGCGTCAACAATGTTCGCTGAGTCGTGCACAGACGGCTTTGATGCCATTTGGCGCAAAAAGACAGCCTCACTGCTAAGCAGATTGCGTGGGAGCAGTAACAGCATCCTGAACGTAATGGGCAATAAGCTTGATAGCCCACTGGTGTGGAGCCTCACCCAGAGGACTAAGTCTCTCTTAGTTATTAGGTACTAACATAGTTTTTTGAATTCATACTAACAATATAAATTTATTGGATCTAATGTTGTCTGAAATTATAATAATAAATAAAATAAATAAAATTTGCGAATCGAGATTAGTCAGAAACGACAAAATCCAAAAAAGTAAAAAGAGTTAAGTTTAATGTCGTCTTCTAATGTTTGGGCAGCCTGTAATTGCTCTTCAGTTAGCTCACTAAAATGTTTAAATTTTTTACCATGGGTATAATTTTCGGGTCAGGAACATTTTTTGACGTAATTGCACAACGGAAATCACAACGGAATGGAAAATAAATATAGCACAATATAATTATATACACACACACGCCTTGTTTCCCCGTTGGGTTGGGCAGAGGTGTATCTATAGTACACCCACATTTCGCCAGTTATGTTTAAGTCCCATGTAATAGGCGGCGAGCCTATTGCCACCAACCGGGCACAAATCCAGACTACAGGCTGCTACCTACTACTTATAAAATACTATACTACTTAAAAAAAAAAAAACATTTTAAAATTCTGGTAAAAACCTAAAAACAATTTAAAAAAATTACAATACGATGAATCCCTCACAGTATTTCAGGGGCCCAATTCTGTAACTTTGAGTTAAGCAGCACGCCATTGACACTCTATCGACTCACTACAGACATTCTTTTGCCACTGTTGCAAATTTGGCAACAATAATTGGTAGTCTGGTCCACTATAATGATACAATGGCATCGTGATGCCAAGCTTACGGTAGTCTGTAAATATTTTAAGTGTATTTGACAGTTGTTTCTATCGTGTTTGAATAGTGTTTTGGCTATCGAACCGCCATTGTGAAGCCATCGAACAACGACACCTATTTTCCCTATTGTTGATTGGGTTCAATTTGTATATTTTTTAAATTTGAAATAATATGTCCGTGTGTGTGTGCGACTTACGTAGTGAAATTGATAAAGTGGACGTAGAGCAAGCAAGGAAGCAAATTGTCGAGCTCATTCCCTTTCTCCAGAGACAGCGACGGCGGAATGGAATCCCTGCTAAATTAAAGGTTTGTATGTGAAGGTACCTAATTTGATATTCCGACCGAAAACCATGAGATGATGTAAAAAATCTATAAATTTTAATCTAACCTTTCTAATATTTTTTTTATTAATATACAAATTCAAATATTTCGAAAACTGTGCGTCCTAGGCAAAAAATAACCAAAATTTGACCCCCCCCCCCCCTCCGCCCCCTATGTACCTCCCCCCGTGTAAACAGCATCCCAACATGAATTAAGGTTTTTTTTTTAATATCGAAGGCCCGTATCTCGGAAACGATGCGTCGTGGGGCCATGTGTGGGCTGCCACACTATCGACTTACTACCGACACGCTACTGAGACACCACTGAAACGCCATTGAAGTTTTTGCAGAATGCCAAATTTGCAACAGTGGCAAAAGAATGTCTGTAGTGTGTCGATAGAGTGTCAATGGCGCTGGCGTGCTGCTTAACTCAAAGTTACAGAATTGGGCCGAAATGTCAATAACTATTCTATTGAGACACTACTGACACACTACCGACACACTATTGACAAGTTGGTTATTTTACAGAATCGGGCCCCAGGCATGCCAATAAAATCTTCGTCCATTCATCCGCAAACAGATCGTTTGTAGGATTAGAATCCAAGAGATCAATAAGTGCGACTAGAGTGCGAGGTAGGTACTGGGGACTTTTTTATTTTATTTTAAATAATAGTTTAATGGCCTGGTTGCAGGGACCTTTTAGCCATGTCTTTATTTAGTTACAATTTAAATAGGTAATTATGAAATGAATTTTAAACAATACATGATAGATGATATCTCCCCGCGTAAACTACCCTTGAGTTTCAGTAAAGACGTGGCACTTTACTGAGACCTCACGCGGACTACTCGTACTTGAGAGAACTTGAAGTGATATGTTGCACTGTTTTGTTTCATTTGCCTATACTAATGCACGTTCACAAATACTTAATGGTTAATAATCGACCATTATTACACATTAATATTCGCCTAAACACAAGTTTTAGAAAATAAAACAAGACTGCTAATCATACTCGTAACGCTTCACTTTCCCGCCAAGTACCGTACTGGGGACTTAGCTCGTGAAACGGTGCGACATGGAGGCACAGCAAACAGCCTGTTGTTTCTGCCACGGCAGTAATTGTCTGGGACAAAGAAACGACCCAGCACAGCATGCAGGTCAGGTGCGATATATCAATAGTGCCACGGAGCGTCTTGCAGGCTATGGTAAGCTGATCTCGTGCTCGCCTTACCTCTAATGAGTTATATCCCAGGTATCACAATAGAAATTTAGTCGGACAGAGGTAAGGGTAATAACCGTGCTTATGCTTATATAAAAACCTAAGAAACGCTTTTTGTACCTTTCCAATAAAAGCGCGCAGGTACTTTCGTGTGGATGCCACACGCAGGAGCTGGATTCTAATTTACTACGTACAAGTGCATTAAAAATTGTTTTTTTTTGTGTGGTGCGAAAATCGCCGCAATTACGTAAGACAAAGCCCAACCTTTGGTAGGATTCTTTAGCTACCGTAGAAATATGGTCGTGGAAGGTGGTCGTGAAAATTAACTGGGTGCCGCACTCGACCGAATGTCATAGCGAAGCATTTAGAGGAATAAAATTCCATCTTATTGTCTAGGCTCCACTTGTATATCGCATCTATGTCTTGCTGTAGTGCCAAACAGCCACGCTCGGAGTTTATTTCGAGGTACAACTCCAAGTCATCAGCATATAACAGACATCTTGACTGACGGAGAACTTGGGGAAGACCATTTACAATGATTAAAAATGATAAAGGCCCCAAAATTGAGCCCTGACTAACTCCGGAACGCGTGTGGTAAGCGCCTGATTCGTAGATACCGAGCCTAACGAACTGCTGGTGATCACGAACATAATCTGCGAAGAAAAGTAGTAGAGACGGTGTGAAACCTATGTTACTAAGTTTCATCAGCAGCGTGTCGTTGTTAACTCTATCGAACGCCTTCCGAAAGTCGAAATAAAGTACGTCTACCTAACGCCTAGATCCAAGCTAGAGGAGATATAATCAACTAGTGTCAGGAAATTCGTATCAACCGACCTTTTACTTCTAAAACCGTGCTGCTCATTACATAAATATTTGTAAACTTGCTCGTATATGGCATTGCGAAGGACGTTCTCCAAGACCTTCGCCGGGGAAGATAAAGTTGCGATAGGATGGTAATCTTCAACTGAACTTTTGTTTTGGGTTTTAGGAATAGGTGTTACTCTATACTTTCCACTGAGTATTATATGTACCAGCCTGCAAAGCTAAATCGAAAATGTGACAAAGTGGATCACTGAAAATATATTTTAAGCATTTAATGATAAAGGGGGGAATTTTATCGGGGCCAATAGAACTGTTTGGTTTCAGTTTATTTATGCCTTTTACAATGTCTATACTGCACAAGGGGGTACACTTATGTAATTGCTGTCACTGGTACAGTCAGCCGCACTTACACGACCCATGACGAAAGGTTTGCAATTTTTTGGTGGCGCCTTCTTGGATTTTGAATTTGACCCCAGTTTTGTTATCAGATACCTCAAAAGCCATGGAAATGGCACCCAAGTCAAAAAAAAAAAGTATAAGAAAAAATAGAAAAAAATACAAATTAAAAAATACATTAAATACTTGCACTCAATATTACAATATTCTGTGAATTTATTGAACGCCGTGTCTGTGAATTCTATAGTCTGTAAATTTTACTTGTATTAGTAAGTTATCCGCCAAATGGCGCTAGTAATGTTTTACGAAGTATTGTAGAGGGGAGGTGCGGCAAAGAGGGAACGAATCCTCAAGGTTATTTGTTCAGGGTAGCGCCTTAAGGGTCTATACTACCTCAGCGCCACCTCACTCTTTATCTGGCTCGCGCACTATTCTCGCGGTCACGTGAGCAAGCGAGACAGGGTGCAGGGTGCAGGGAGAAGACTCCAACGGACCGATATTTTGGTTTATTTCTTTTTACGGTGAAAATAATAGTAATTTAAACAAAAAACATAGACCTGCTTTATAGTTCAGTTAATATGCAAAGTTTAATTATCTAATTTGAAGTATTTTGTTAATACCGGCGGTTTATTGTTCTGTTTGGAGGTAACTTTCGATTTATTTTCTAACAAGAAAATTTTATGGAATCGTGTTTTCGTCAAACATACGACTCAACTTTACTGGACGATCATGCTATTTGAGGTAGCCCGGGCGGGGGGTTTGAGGGTGGCTCATTCAATAAACACGAGTTTCTCAAAACAAATAACAACGCGTATTCGTGCGAAAAAAGTTCCTTTTTTTTGTTTATTTTCTGCCAGTCTATCCATCGTAAAAAAGTAGTTTGTAGTCTCATTTCCTACGAAATGTATGAGAAAAGTTTTTTTTGCGATTAGTGACTTTTCTAGTACTCAAACCTCAGTCGATCCAATAGAGTTTTTAGATCCCTAAAAGAAAGAGGATCGATTGGCATAAAAAAAGTTTTTGTGAAAACTGCCCATTTCCTTGTTGACTGTATTTTTTTTTCAACATCTGTGAATGCAGATCAATATGTCTCAAAAAGTTAAGGAAAGTCTCCTAAGACCGTTTTCCAGTAGCTACGATTAAGGTACCTACCCTTACTGACCCGTCTCAAAAATCCATTCTGTTTATATTGAGGTAAAGGTAGGTGCACTTAGTCTCCAAGTTATATTTGGTCCAGATATCATCAATACCTCTCTCTCCGGCTTATATTTGGACCATCATATCACTTTGAAAGTTATTTTTTTATGTTGTATTTAGAACAATAATTTTAATGATTTGTATCCCGTAAATACATCATATTCGACACTGTCTTAAAACATTTTGATCAACCATACCGACAACCTGCTATTTAAACAACAAATTGCAAAAAAATGCGTTTGAAATTTTGAATTTCGCGGGCTACCTTATAATATAAATTAAGTACGTAGGCTCCATCCGCTCTCAATGAGAGTCATCCGTCACGAATCGTGCCCTCCCGAACCTGAACCAGTTTACACAAAGACCCCTGATGGTCTCCTGTTGTTTCTATGGCCTTAATTCGAACGATTCAGGCTCAGGAGGGCACAGATTCACGACAGGCGACTCTCACTGAAGGCCATTGGGGCCTGACAGGTAGTAAAACTAATTACGTGTTTATAATTAGTACACTTAAATTTAATAAAACTGTCTTAAAAGATATATCGATAATACTTGTAATTCTACTCAATGAATACTCGACTAAAACAACAATTATGTGGGTTGTATAGCACAGACTTTGTATAGTCTGTGCCATACATTGTTGCCACACGTCTTGCCACCTGTTGCCACGCGCCGTTCAACTTTCAGCATATATTGTCTATGGCGATACTAGAAGTGATGTGACCGTGACCACCAGTGACCACTCCATGCAATAGATAAAGTAGACGATTCAAAACCGATGGTTTAAAAAAAGTACAACTCATCATACATTCATACCTACCAGTAAGTACAACTAAACTGGGCGGATGCTGGTTGTTATATGAAACAGACGAATATGTTGTTCCAAGAGAGTGCTTCCTTACTTTGCTATTTACTTTGGCGAAGCTAGAGCTGAACTGACTGTTTGACGTGAACTGCAGGAGGGTTTTTCCTAGCGCTCTTTTACTAACATTAATAAAAGAGTATATATAGGTACTGCCAAGCTTCACCACTAGTAGCGCTAGCAGCACAAACAGCATAAAAATCCAAAAATATCTAGTATCTTTACAAGATTAATTCAAATCTAGATACTATTGACGTACTGTTTACTGTTTCTGCTGATGGCGCCATAATAAGGACCTTGTTCCGCGTATAAGCAGTGCCGGATTAAGCCAGCACGGGGCCGCGCCGGTCCCATTGGCAGAAAATGATCTATTTTTTTAATCTAAAGTTTAGGAGATAAAATAAAACAGTACTTTTACAAAATAGTTTCTCTCTTTAAACACTAGCCACTCAGATTATATTAACCTAGCCAAATCATGTCCGTGACTACCGCAGGACCACGAACGCCAATCGCTTCCATATTTAGCAAATAATTAGTGCTCAATTGGTGCTAATTAGTGCTCGAACAACAGAATTGGTGCTTTAGTAGTTTTCGAGAAAATCGACTTTGAAGGTGGTCCTGCGGTAGTCACGCTCACTTCAGCAGGACCACCATGAGCGCAGAAAAAGGGGGCATGCTACAGCTATTCTAAGTATACAAATAATTAGTGCCCTTAAATGTGATTCATTTCGTAACAAAAACCGAACTGAAACATTTGTATTTACCGAGAAATCAACGACGATAACTTTCGCGCGCTCGTTCAGCAGGACCACGACTTTGAATGTTGAATCCAAGTATTTGGAGCTAGTCGCTTTCCTCAAACCTACATAGAAAATTAGTGCTCTGCGAGATAAAATTGATACCCAAAATTCAAAATTACTACTCCAGTAGTTTACGCGATATACCATACCATTGGTGGGGTGGCGGTAGTCACGGTGTTAAATTTTCATTTGAAGATTTCCCTATTAAAAACTCTGTGATTTCTTCCCAAATTTATATAAAAATGCGCCTGATTCGTAGATACCGAGCCTAACGAACTGCTGGTGATCACGAACATAATCTGCGAAGAAAAGTAGTAGAGACGGTGTGAAACCTATGTTACTAAGTTTCATCAGCAGCGTGTCGTTGTTAACTCTATCGAACGCCTTCCGAAAGTCGAAATAAAGTACGTCTACCTAACGCCTAGATCCAAGCTAGAGGAGATATAATCAACTAGTGTCAGGAAATTCGTATCAACCGACCTTTTACTTCTAAAACCGTGCTGCTCATTACATAAATATTTGTAAACTTGCTCGTATATGGCATTGCGAAGGACGTTCTCCAAGACCTTCGCCGGGGAAGATAAAGTTGCGATAGGATGGTAATCTTCAACTGAACTTTTGTTTTGGGTTTTAGGAATAGGTGTTACTCTATACTTTCCACTGAGTATTATATGTACCAGCCTGCAAAGCTAAATCGAAAATGTGACAAAGTGGATCACTGAAAATATATTTTAAGCATTTAATGATAAAGGGGGGAATTTTATCGGGGCCAATAGAACTGTTTGGTTTCAGTTTATTTATGCCTTTTACAATGTCTATACTGCACAAGGGGGTACACTTATGTAATTGCTGTCACTGGTACAGTCAGCCGCACTTACACGACCCATGACGAAAGGTTTGCAATTTTTTGGTGGCGCCTTCTTGGATTTTGAATTTGACCCCAGTTTTGTTATCAGATACCTCAAAAGCCATGGAAATGGCACCCAAGTCAAAAAAAAAAAGTATAAGAAAAAATAGAAAAAAATACAAATTAAAAAATACATTAAATACTTGCACTCAATATTACAATATTCTGTGAATTTATTGAACGCCGTGTCTGTGAATTCTATAGTCTGTAAATTTTACTTGTATTAGTAAGTTATCCGCCAAATGGCGCTAGTAATGTTTTACGAAGTATTGTAGAGGGGAGGTGCGGCAAAGAGGGAACGAATCCTCAAGGTTATTTGTTCAGGGTAGCGCCTTAAGGGTCTATACTACCTCAGCGCCACCTCACTCTTTATCTGGCTCGCGCACTATTCTCGCGGTCACGTGAGCAAGCGAGACAGGGTGCAGGGTGCAGGGAGAAGACTCCAACGGACCGATATTTTGGTTTATTTCTTTTTACGGTGAAAATAATAGTAATTTAAACAAAAAACATAGACCTGCTTTATAGTTCAGTTAATATGCAAAGTTTAATTATCTAATTTGAAGTATTTTGTTAATACCGGCGGTTTATTGTTCTGTTTGGAGGTAACTTTCGATTTATTTTCTAACAAGAAAATTTTATGGAATCGTGTTTTCGTCAAACATACGACTCAACTTTACTGGACGATCATGCTATTTGAGGTAGCCCGGGCGGGGGGTTTGAGGGTGGCTCATTCAATAAACACGAGTTTCTCAAAACAAATAACAACGCGTATTCGTGCGAAAAAAGTTCCTTTTTTTTGTTTATTTTCTGCCAGTCTATCCATCGTAAAAAAGTAGTTTGTAGTCTCATTTCCTACGAAATGTATGAGAAAAGTTTTTTTTGCGATTAGTGACTTTTCTAGTACTCAAACCTCAGTCGATCCAATAGAGTTTTTAGATCCCTAAAAGAAAGAGGATCGATTGGCATAAAAAAAGTTTTTGTGAAAACTGCCCATTTCCTTGTTGACTGTATTTTTTTTTCAACATCTGTGAATGCAGATCAATATGTCTCAAAAAGTTAAGGAAAGTCTCCTAAGACCGTTTTCCAGTAGCTACGATTAAGGTACCTACCCTTACTGACCCGTCTCAAAAATCCATTCTGTTTATATTGAGGTAAAGGTAGGTGCACTTAGTCTCCAAGTTATATTTGGTCCAGATATCATCAATACCTCTCTCTCCGGCTTATATTTGGACCATCATATCACTTTGAAAGTTATTTTTTTATGTTGTATTTAGAACAATAATTTTAATGATTTGTATCCCGTAAATACATCATATTCGACACTGTCTTAAAACATTTTGATCAACCATACCGACAACCTGCTATTTAAACAACAAATTGCAAAAAAATGCGTTTGAAATTTTGAATTTCGCGGGCTACCTTATAATATAAATTAAGTACGTAGGCTCCATCCGCTCTCAATGAGAGTCATCCGTCACGAATCGTGCCCTCCCGAACCTGAACCAGTTTACACAAAGACCCCTGATGGTCTCCTGTTGTTTCTATGGCCTTAATTCGAACGATTCAGGCTCAGGAGGGCACAGATTCACGACAGGCGACTCTCACTGAAGGCCATTGGGGCCTGACAGGTAGTAAAACTAATTACGTGTTTATAATTAGTACACTTAAATTTAATAAAACTGTCTTAAAAGATATATCGATAATACTTGTAATTCTACTCAATGAATACTCGACTAAAACAACAATTATGTGGGTTGTATAGCACAGACTTTGTATAGTCTGTGCCATACATTGTTGCCACACGTCTTGCCACCTGTTGCCACGCGCCGTTCAACTTTCAGCATATATTGTCTATGGCGATACTAGAAGTGATGTGACCGTGACCACCAGTGACCACTCCATGCAATAGATAAAGTAGACGATTCAAAACCGATGGTTTAAAAAAAGTACAACTCATCATACATTCATACCTACCAGTAAGTACAACTAAACTGGGCGGATGCTGGTTGTTATATGAAACAGACGAATATGTTGTTCCAAGAGAGTGCTTCCTTACTTTGCTATTTACTTTGGCGAAGCTAGAGCTGAACTGACTGTTTGACGTGAACTGCAGGAGGGTTTTTCCTAGCGCTCTTTTACTAACATTAATAAAAGAGTATATATAGGTACTGCCAAGCTTCACCACTAGTAGCGCTAGCAGCACAAACAGCATAAAAATCCAAAAATATCTAGTATCTTTACAAGATTAATTCAAATCTAGATACTATTGACGTACTGTTTACTGTTTCTGCTGATGGCGCCATAATAAGGACCTTGTTCCGCGTATAAGCAGTGCCGGATTAAGCCAGCACGGGGCCGCGCCGGTCCCATTGGCAGAAAATGATCTATTTTTTTAATCTAAAGTTTAGGAGATAAAATAAAACAGTACTTTTACAAAATAGTTTCTCTCTTTAAACACTAGCCACTCAGATTATATTAACCTAGCCAAATCATGTCCGTGACTACCGCAGGACCACGAACGCCAATCGCTTCCATATTTAGCAAATAATTAGTGCTCAATTGGTGCTAATTAGTGCTCGAACAACAGAATTGGTGCTTTAGTAGTTTTCGAGAAAATCGACTTTGAAGGTGGTCCTGCGGTAGTCACGCTCACTTCAGCAGGACCACCATGAGCGCAGAAAAAGGGGGCATGCTACAGCTATTCTAAGTATACAAATAATTAGTGCCCTTAAATGTGATTCATTTCGTAACAAAAACCGAACTGAAACATTTGTATTTACCGAGAAATCAACGACGATAACTTTCGCGCGCTCGTTCAGCAGGACCACGACTTTGAATGTTGAATCCAAGTATTTGGAGCTAGTCGCTTTCCTCAAACCTACATAGAAAATTAGTGCTCTGCGAGATAAAATTGATACCCAAAATTCAAAATTACTACTCCAGTAGTTTACGCGATATACCATACCATTGGTGGGGTGGCGGTAGTCACCCCACCAATGGTATGGTATATCGCGTCATTTAAGGGCACTAATTATTTGTATACTTAGAATAGCTGTAGCATGCCCCTTTTTCTGCGCTCATGGTGGTCCTGCTGAAGTGAGCGTGACTACCGCAGGACCACCTTCAAAGTCGATTTTCTCGAAAACTACTAAAGCACCAATTCTGTTGTTCGAGCACTAATTAGCACCAATTGAGCACTAATTATTTGCCAAATATGGAAGCGATTGGCGTTTGTGGTCCTGCGGTAGTCACGGACATAATGTTTATAACCAAAGATGTTCTTTTCCTCGTGTTCCCTAACACTCATGTCGAAATTACTTTCTTCAAAGTTTTAAACAATAATAATAATGAGAGTGGGTGCTTTTCTAAAAACCTACTAATTGATTTTTCGCCTAGCTGGTGCCTGGTGATTGTATGATATTTATAAGAGAACCCTTCGATGCAGGAGGAGGAGTTAGTCTATCCAGATTTGAAGAAAGTATAAGAATTAAGAGTTACTTAGTAAAATGCAAGAACGAGATGAGTACTTTTGGTTGCTTTTATTGAAAAAAAAAAAATAACGGGAAATCTTAATTTTGATTGTTAGACATTATATTTTAATTAATTTCGTAATTGCATGTAGTTTCGTACTCGCTTTACAAAAAAATAACGTGTTCGAAAAAATAATTAAAAAAGGTACGCAAAGTTATTATTTGGATAGTAAACACACCGATTTTCATGTTTGTAAATAAACATTTATGTTGTTTTCCATATTTTCCGCAGTGTGAAAATTACAAGTTTCTTGTGTAGTGGCATGATTGCAGAGCCGTGACCGTAACCTACAGATTTATGATCTTGAATGACTGACAGCTACATCTAGCGAGGAATAACAGAATCCGGAGATCAACCCAGAATAGCAAGGCAGACAAACAATCCGCTTAAACCAATGCGATTTAGTAAGCCACTAATAGATGGCACCAAACGTCATGAGCAATGTCAGCATGGCACAGAATTCGTTTAAGCTATAGGAAATAGGTGGCGCTGACTACACAGTAATAAAAAATAAGTGATTAGAAAAAGAGCCAAGAGCAATTCGGGCTCGTACAAATAGGGCTCCACTGATCTTCATATATTTATGGAGGTCAGTGTAGGGCTCCGTACCAAATTACACTGAGCAGTCTTTAAAACGGTAACTGGTATGCCGTAATTACTGTAGTAGGTACCTACCTAGTGCAGAAGATCAATTTTATTACTCCGAAGTCTAAATGACGCAGTGTCAAGGAAGTAGTTTATTATTGATCTTCTGCACTTGATAACTTAATTTTTAGAGTTTTACTTATTAAAGGAAAACTGTCTGTCAGTCTGTCAAGACCCTTTTTCTTTTCCAAACTTAAAATTGCAGGTGTGTAGGCATGGACATAAAAAAAAAGTTTGCAGGTGGAGAATTGACCGTGAAGTATTTTGATTCAAAGTCAAAGTCAATGTGTGTATTTTAATTTGTTTTTAAGTACCTTAGAAAAATAGATGATGTTTGGTATATATTTGGAAGAGACTATAAAACTATTTAAATTGAATCCGCAGCTGTAGCTATATTAATGATTTTAAATATACGTATTGTGATACAACCTGACACTGACCTGCAAATAGCAAAAAACGTAAGAAAATTTGAATTTTGCGGGCTACAGCTGCGGATGAATACCATAAGTAAAATAATCTTGAATAAAGAATCGACTTATTACTGTTTCATAAAAAAAAAGAACATTTTAAATATGAAAATGGAACTAAAAGCGGCGATCTCTTCGGTAGAATGCGTGCATGCATTGCGTTGCGGCCTTGCCGTAGGTGAGTATAAAAAATGTTCCTTGGTTGCGGTTATAGAAGAAATAAAAAAAAGGCACACTAAAAAAGGCAAAGGAACAGGCGCGAAATCCTTAGAATTTTTTACTAATAATTCTCTCTATTAATTTGTTCTCTAATTACAAATTGAATTGGTGACCGTGATTATATTTTTCTGATTCGGTTATATACTTTCTTGTGCTTGAAAAAATGCATCGAACGCCGCCAAGTTCATCAATATCAATAGGCAGGTTTTCGAACGCTTTTAGCCTGAAAGTAGCGGGAAACAGGAATGGCCTGCCGGGTCAACTGTTTTTCAGATTTTTGTGAATACATCAATATAGTTGCCTTTACTAATCATTTTTTTTAATGCATAATTCAAGAAACCTAATAGGTTATAAGTTTCTAAGTCTTTTTTTACTAAAAATGAATAATATAAAAAAATGAATATTTAAAAAATAATTAAAATGTTTACAAGTTATTTTTTGCATTTTTTAAGAAATGAATAAGTAAGTAAGAAAATGTAATTAATGTATTATCTTAAAAAATATATTATATCTTTTTTTATTTTCCAAAACAGGAATAATAAAAAAAAAATAGTGCATTTTTTGAAAAATCTTAAACAATTTTTTTTAAAATGAACTATCTATTGCCATAATCGCCATGCTTGGCACTGGGTTGGCGATCGCAGTATGGTGTTTAAATTGCATAGAGAACGCTGCTGCCCATTCTCTAGTAAGTCCCTTAGTCGCCATTTACGACACCCACGGGAAGAAAGAGGATGGTGCTATTCTTTACGTCCGGCACCACACGGAAGTTCTGGTACGTATACGTAGTTCCATTTGTCCTCAACGTGTCATCCTTAATATAGACCTTAAATTGATGGCATCCCGACGAAGAGTGGATCAATTTATTCAATTGGATGCACTGGCATTCTGCGCAACAGCGCACTGCGCAGTTCTACTCGCACTCGCGTCAATCAGTAGGTAACTAAATTAGAACTAGGTACCTACTACCTACCTTGAAGATTGCTCTGGAGCATCCTTACTAATATTATAAATGCGAAAGTGAGTTTGTTTGTTTGTTACGCTTTTACGCTAAAACCGTACCATTTTGGTTACCCATTAAAAGGGTTTTCGATTGGGTTTTTCTATGCAGTTAATCATAAACCCGTGCGGTGTGGGTAACCCGTTTGTACGGCTTAAGTTATAAGCCATTCAATTTTTGGTTACCGGCTGATAGGGTTTTCGATAGAAACCCATACGGTGTGGGTAACCCTTTTGAACGGCTTAATTTAAGCCATTCAAAAGAGTTACATTCAACTCACGGCACGGTTAGCGCAGTGGTTAAGCGATTGACTGCTGCGCTGCGTGTCGCGGGTTCGATTCCCGCACGGTACAAATATTTGTATGACCTACAAGTAGTTGTTCCGGGTCTGGCTGTTTGTGTATGTGAGTTTAAATGTTTGTAAACGCACCCACGATACAGGAGAAATTCCTAGTGTGCGCCAACGTTTAAAAAAAAAAACTTCAAAACGATAACAGCGTAACATTCCGACTCGGAGCAATGTAACATGATCTCTCGATGATGGGCATAGGTTGCAATATCGAATAGCACGCGTTAAGCGGCCGCGGCGGCGTGGCGCGCGGCTCTTTTGTGGCTACTCACCGAGCGGCTGGTAAACAGGGATCTACGATCAATTGATAATTATTGCATGTAATATAGAGTTAATTTTAGCTTTGCTGGGCGGATATCGAAATGACATAATAAATTATGATTTTTTCATGTCACTGGTTTTCAAGTAGGTACTTATAGAACCCATTGAATGGGTTATCGTCATGTAAACCTTCCACTGGGTTTCAAGTATAGAACCCATTCAATGGGTTATTCATATTGAAGGAATAACCCTTTTACTGGGTTTCAAGCGTAGAACCCATTCATGATAAAGTTAACCTCATAAACGGCTTACCCCTTCGAAAGGCTTAACTCTTAACCGGTGTTTTACGGTCTCTGCCTAAAACGGTTGAACGTATTTGGATAAAATTTGGCACATGGGTACTATGGGTTGACCATAACCACGGCATTGAGACTTATGGGGGTGAAACCGCGGGTTGCAGCTAGTTCTACATAAAATGTTAACAAAAAGTGCTTGGAATTGCGAAACTCTGCAGTTTCGAATTACCTGTTCAGAATCAGGGGTCTACTCCAAACATAAATCCGAAGTATCGGCCGAATGTTCGGCCGTTGCTTGACTACGGCTAACTATGGCTGACTACGGCGAAAGAAAAACAAATAACGGCAGTCAAAGAGATAAGGCAAAGTCAACAATGTGACTTTAAATCGGGTAAGGATCCAAACTCAAAAAGGAAACTGTGGAAGTTATTAAACGGCCGAACATTCGGCCGATACTTCGGATTAACGCTTCGGAGTAGACCCCCTGTATCATCATCATCATTTCATTTCAACCGAAAGACGTCCACTGCTGGTTATAGGCCTCCCCCAAAGGGGGGGTTTGCCATAATCACCACGCTTGGCAGGCGGGTTGGCGCAGTATGGTGTTTAAATGCATAGAGAACGCTGCTAATAAGTTCTCTAATAAGTCCCTTAGTCGCCTTTTACGACACCCACGGGAAGAAACGGGATGGTGCTATTCTTCAGGACCGGCATCACAAGGGACCCCCTGTATAGGCTAATATACATTTTATGAACCTATGAGCATGGCGTCATTAAGATGAAGCCATGGCTCATAGGTATAGGTAAGCCTATAGATCAAAAATATTGAACCGTAGGTAACACAGAACCATACAGAACCATACCTACTTACAGACCACATAAACATAAACTCACGCCTTCCCATGGGGTAGGCAGAAACTATAAAACGCCACCTGCTCAGATTATAGATAAAGGTACTTAGCTTTTAATCAACGGAACCTGATATGGTCCCAGTTGGAAAAGTTTTGTCATAACATCACGCTTGTATTCACCGAAGGGTTAGGCAAAGGTATTGGTGGTAGGTGAACCTAGTTGGTACTTGGTAAATCCACATTTCTTCCGACTCCGGCAGGCTGCTACTGAGAAATGTCAAATGGAAAACCCAATAACACTGGTAGAACAGCAAATGTAACGATTTAAATCTCTCTTCGTCCACGTAGATTTCCCATACAAACTTTTGGCTTCCAGGAAACGTCAAAAAAGGCAGGTCACCGGTCGGTATGAATAGAAAATAAGGTAAGTACCTATACTTACCCTATATACAAATGTACTCTGTGCCTATACTTGTACAGGCTGGATTTTTGAGACGGGGCAGTAAGGGTAGGTACAGGGGCCCAAGTCTGCTATTTTTATAAATTCAGTCATTCCAACACGATCCCATTGTCATGCCATTGTCATTTTGCTAAAAGTTCGTAATCTGGTAAATTCATAATGGTCGATCATTTTCTTTGCAATTTCTTTCAATGTTGTGTCAGTTGCCGGCCATTGGAAAGTCATAATGACGCCATTATAATAGTAGATTACCAAACTTGTCAAAATCAACAATTATGAAATCAATGATCGACCATTCTGACACTATTGTAATAGCAGACTTGTGGCCCAGGTAGTAGGTACCTTAACCGTTGTACCTACTTTTTTTGATGCAGTCTTTCCAAATCAACAGATGAAAATGATTTGGAACGAGAATCCAGTAGGTACATACCTTCTATAAGACGTTCATTCCCCACGACCCCACTGAAAACGACACCACCGGTGGTGTCGTAGGGAATGAAAGAAATCACTATTCCCCGCGACACCACCGACTGTTGACAGCATGATACCTACTGCGATTTGTCCAATGTTTACCTACAATAGGTACCAGTCAATTAACTTTTTAAGGTAGGTATAACTTTATAAGGTAGGAACCTATTTCTTTTTCACACAATAAATCCGTGTTTATTGAGACTGGATTTTTTCACAAGACCTCCTGGAAGAGTTTGGCACCTATTAATGACAAAAAAAGTTTCTGTGTATCTACAGGTACTTATTTAAACTTTTTCATTTGATAGCGGCCTTACACATTACCTCTCACAAAATGATGTTTGAGTACTTGCGTAATGTATATAGGTACGATCAACGACTTTACCATAGATAACATACGACACTGCAGCAAGTCCCCTACCTACCTAATAGCCTACATAGGTACCTACCTACCTCAATGTGGGAACGAGAAATGCACCACCGGCGCAGGTTTCCGCGCAACGAAGGGGCAATATTGATGTTTATATTTTTAGATTAAAGTCTGACGTAGATTCGGGCGGGCCGATTGACTTTCGTGCATTTTGTATGAACCATCGGGCAGTCACAGATGATTGTTTCAGGTAATTCAGACTGACGCTTAGGTATGTGCGATATTCGTACCTCTTAGGTAGGTACTTACTCATTTCAGTAGGTAAGTTAAAACAGGCCTAGCAGGAATGTTTTGAGTTTGACGTAAAAGTCAAAAGAGTACAGCCAAGCCAAGTTAGATTGGGTAACTCATTACTATACCTAGTCACGAGCACTAATGTGAATTACATTAGTTAACTTAGAAGTGATTTTTACCTACCTTTTGTACTTAATTTTGCAACCCACACTAATTAGGTAATAGGAAATAAAGGTGTATCTATTCATACACGAAATCTCATAAGGGATCATTGTACTCATCATTATAAACAACTTTTATTATGGGACCAAACCTGAAATCGCGAAAAAGAAATCAGCTGTTCCCAGTTACATTTATGTACACATAACTCGTTAAAATGTAGGGAACAGCAGATCAATTTTCGCGATTTCAGGTTTGGTCCCACAGTAAAAGTTGTTCATAATGATGAGTAGGTACAATGACCCCTTATGAGATTTCGTGTATGAATAGATACACCTTAAATGTAACAATCGTTATTCCACCAGAAAATCAGTTTTGTAGGTACTTGGCTAAGTGTAGGTACTTATACAAATACCTATTTGCGCTCGCCACTGTGCTTACATTATCATAATTATCTACCTGTCAATTACGGTAGGTACGCCGCGTAGGCAAGCGACTTCAAATTATCTACCAGGCAGTACAGTATTACAATACCTACTCTATAGTCTCAGTAGGTACCCTACACAAAATGTATCTGTGCAGCCCGGGGGATGCGCTAAGGTAGCCCGCGAAATTCAAATGTTCTTACGTTTTCAGTAACAGGTTGTATGTTGATTTAAATAATATGATTCGCGGCCTTATCAAATATGGCTTTCCAGAATTATAATCATTAGAATCAACATGATTCCGCAAGGATCCTGCTGAATGATTATTTCAAATAATCATTCATTATTTTCAAATAATCATTTATTAGGATTTTTTGAACTTAGAGTCCTAATGCGGGCTACCTTAGCGCATCCCTTAAATAACACAACGTATTCCTACTGTACGTCACAGATAACTATATACTAGTCAGATAGAATACGATACGCACAGTTTAAAAAACCGGCAAAGTGCGTGTCGGACCACGCACAATGATGGGTTCCGGAGTTGGGATGAATTTATCCCAAAAACGAACTTAACATTGTAGTTGAAAAACATGTTCCCCATACATCGATATACGTCACGGTCAATTCTCCAACTGTAAATTTAAGTTGGTCGACTATTGCTCGTTAACGAGTAACAGTCGGCCAACTTACATTTGCAGTTGGAGAATTGATCGATACGTATATATATCGATGTATGGGAGAACATGTTTTTGAACAACAATGTTAAGTATATTTTTGGGCTAAATTCATCCCAACTACGGAACTCTTCATTGTGCGTGGTCCGACACGCACTTGGCCGGTTTTTAGGGTTCCGTAGTCAACAAGGAACCTTTATAGATTCGCCATGTCCGTCTGTCTGTCCGTCCGTCCGTCTGTCCCCGGCTTAGCTCAGAGACTTAGTACTAGAAAAAGCTGTAATTTGGCATGGATGTACATATTAGAGCGACGAAGTCGTAAAATAAAATCTTAAAAAAAAAAATGGTAAGTACCTCCCTTACACGTAAAGTGGGGATGATATTTTTCTTCTCGTCTATCCCATGGTGTGGGGTATCGTTGGATAGATCGTGTAAAAATATTGTAAGTCTGTGAAAACCATTTTGCGATGCAGGGATCCGTTTGCGTAATATTAAGCTTTAAAGTGCTAAATTTTGTTAGAGTCAAGTGCCCCCCCTCTGCCAGCTAAATGGTTGATTGAGTATATGTGAAAAAAATCATGGCAGTAGTATATATAACGAAATTGAAAGGAAAACTATCACAGCTAAGTAGGCCTTACAAGTTAACTTGTAACGGACCACCAACGACTTCCATATTTGGTAAATAATTAGTACCTACTCAATTAGTTCTTGAAGAACAAAATTGGTACCATACATACAGTTTTCGAGAACATCCACTTTGATGGTGGTCCGGCGGTAGTCACGCTCCCTTCAGCAGGACCACAATTAAATGTAAAAAATTTGCCTGTCTTGTACTGCAATGTACCTACTACATCTAGTTTCGGAAATTATAAACGGGGTGGAGTGTTGAACTTTGTAGGCGAAGATACGAAATCCACGCAAACTAAGTCGCGGGCGAAGAGGTTTTGGCTATACATTTATGGAAGGACTAGCAAGGATTACAAACATTAAAATAAAATTATTTTCACACAGGTAAAAAGAAGTTTTTATTTCTGAGAGTGTTGTTTACAGAACTAATGATTTTATTACAAATAAGACTTGTTAAAACATACATCCATATAAATTTATAGTAAAAGAATCATCATTCTTTTTAATATACACAATCAATTGGGGCGCAGGAACTTGCATGTAATTTCCTTTTTCTAAAACATTAAATTGCACAGTTGTATTAAAATCTTGGATATCCAAAGAGTATAAGAATTAGTTTAAAAAATACAATACACAATCATGTTGTAGGAACAACCAAAAACTCGTAAAACAATACATTATTTAGAATAATAATTAAAATATCACATTTTTGATCTATGATACTATGCAGTTCCAATAAAACCTTCCCCTGAACATTACATTCCAATGAAGATGATAAAAGTGCAGACTTTCTTAGATGTAATAGCTTCTGCAACAACAATTAAAACAAAACACTCTTCAGTTGTACAGACAAGACAAAGTTGTGATGGATATGTGGCACAGCTAGAATTAACATGCACTACGTAAGGGTGTGCCACACTGTGCAGCTGCCGGGTGTTTAGGCCTGGCTCTCATTGGTAGTGGTCTCGATGGTGGTACCAGCAGGCTTGGTGGTGGGTTTTGGCTTGGCCTGTTGCTGTTGAGTTGGTGAAGCAGCAGTGGCTGGGGCCTCTGCGTCCTGACCATTCTGACGCGGTAGGTTGACGATAGGCTGCCCGCCAGTTAGGGGTTGGCCCTGACCCGGTGCTTGGCCCTGACCCGGAGCTTGGCCCTGTTGGAAGTTACGTGGGCGAACGCGACGGTAACCACCCCCGCGGTTCATGGGTCCTGGACCGCCACCACGTCCACGTCCACCACGGAAATTGCGGCGGAAGTAGCTGAAAATTTAAATATATCAGCATCTTCCTATATTGGAATGATTATATACAATAAGCTACTCTCACATCTATGACACCCTACCTGCGCTGTTGAGGTGCTCCGCCTCCCTCCTGACCTTCATCCCCCTGTGCACCCCCCTGGTTGGGCGGGGGCCCACGACGTCCCATTCCACCTCTACGTGGAGCGCCCTCCCCGCCACGTCCGCCACCTTGACGGGGATAGTACCTGAAAATTTGTTTAATTAAAACACAAGAGCAGAAATAAAACCAACTTGAAAGAGTCTACTGAATATTCACTTACTGGCGATGGAAGCCGCGGCGTTTATCAGCTGCGTAGGGCGAGCCCTTTACCGGCTCACCGCCGGGACCAGTCACTCCGGCTGCTTCATAGCCTTTCTCCCCGGCAACCACGGCAAACTCCACCGCCTCCCCGTCGCCGACCGAGCGCACAGCCTTGCGAGGGTTGTTCCGGGCGATTGCAGTTTGATGCACAAACACATCCTCCTTGGTGTCATTCCTTTCAGGAACAGAGATAAAATATTACATAATTATACTAGTCTAAAAATAGATAGAAATAGTACAATTAATGCTAACTAAACTTACCTATTGATGAAACCATATCCACTCTTCACATTAAACCATTTGACGGTTCCCGAAACTTTCTCAGCTGAAAAAGAAAAGTTGTTTTAATGATATTCAAATAACTATTCAGCTCATTCTTCCATTAGAATTCTTTGATTGGAATGGAAGACAATCAATTCACAAATTACACCTACATAAGAGCTGGTATATCAGGTGAAGCCTTTTAGCAAATTAATATGATAGAAATAATCATAGATCGAGTAGGTATTGTATAGATTAGCTGTCAGCATATACCTTATGAGATAGCGATTGTCTTTGGCAACCACTTGTAAACTGGTACTATCTAATGTAGTTAGGTAATACTTTCCATAGAAACAGTACTTCAACAGCCGTTTTATTGGGCCCCAGTTGTTAGCCAAAAAGGTTTTGTGTATGCGAAAGAGAAAATATATTGGCTTGTTTACCCTTACTACTGGATCTAAGAAGTGTGTGTCCTTGTCTCATTATTATATTATACCGTTTATCAAAATTACTGTATTTAATGTACTATACTGGCCATCAGAATTTTAGATGATTTTTGTAAATATTGGGGTATGACTAGACCACAAATATAAGTTTGTATTTCATAGTATTTCTTGAAAAACTATGAATCAAAAAAAGTTTACACTGCTGTTGTAACAGAAAAAACCCCATACTGTTTCAAAAGTATTAAGGTACAATAATTATGGTTAAGGGTATTTGCCATTTAGCTATGGAGTCCTAAATTGGGAATAATTTGGGTATCATTTTTTTTTTATGATATTGCTATCAGTGCAGGGTTTCTAAACATGTTTGAAGTTCTTTGACAGAATGACCTATAAGGTTCTTTTTATTCACGTAAATTTACTTTCTTCTCCTGAATGGACTCTCTGATACATTACCAAGTCACATGTTTCAAAATTGGGTACAAAATAATTTTAATAAATCTATGATTTCGTTTTTGCTTTGACACAGTTGAACAAAATTTGTTGACATGTTTAGCACCAGCGTCTTGTCACTGACATCTCTTTGTTTGTTTATATTAATATCAAAGATTAGGAGAGAATAATGTTTTGTTTTAATCTGCATTGTATTATTCAAACATTACTGCAAATTGCTGCAATACTACCCAGAGTTATATATGCTAAAAATATTTTTTCAACAGTATTTTTGTCTTTTGTTGCACAAATAATTTAAAATGATGTTTTTTCCCCAGCAGTAATATTATTATTTACAGGAGCTGCAAATCAACCCATTAATTGATTATTGTAGCCCTTGGGTTGGTTTTCATAGTGCATGTAGTTTTAAATTTGTGATATTGTTCAGTTGACAAATTCAAATAACTTATGGCAATTTTGCCTGTCATGCATTTTAAGTTTTTCTTCGAATAATGTAATAAACAGAATATTGTAAAATCAGATCTTTATTTACTGCAGTTGCCCAAGACAACCTTCTGACCAACATTTAGCATCATTTATAATCATTATCCATCTATTACTTTAGGAAATAATATATACTTAAACCTAGGTGCAAGAATACCCATTACAAATACACACAGCATTCACAATGAAGGACATCTAATATCCTAATAATATAAAACAATCTGAAATGTTATATATTTGCCAGCAGCCATTTACCCACTTTAAAAACGAACTCCAGTATGCACAGCTCAACTCGAAAGTCTACTCCCTATCAGAACTGCGAATGAAAATGTGCGAGTGACGAGTTTAGGATGCATGGCATTCGACGCGGCCATCGATTAATGTAGACAAAGACTTACGAAATTGGTAAATGACACCTACCGCCCAATGGGCAGAGATGATGTCAATATTATTTATAAAGTTAGGTAGGGCAGGAATATCATAATCATAACGTAAATTCGCAACTAAAAAGAATATTATGGCCAAGCAACAAATTACACACCTACAACATTCCAATTGGAAGAAAGCGTTGCATGATTCAGATTGATTTCATACAAAATGGTTGAAGCCCGGTCCAGGACGCCACGCCGTCCTCCTCTATTCCGCCTGCGATATTATTGATTCGTTCGTCGTGCCTCGTAGTTATGTAGTATACAGTGGGGTCAACACACGATCAATAACGCTGCTGACTAGAACGCCCACTTATAAAAATCAAATAATTCTAATGGATTATTTATATTCAAACGTTGCGATCCATTATTTTTACCACATAGCATACATAACAAGTCAAAAAATTATAAGATTCCGCAATATAATGAACATGTGCTTTTGATAAATTTGATGCCGGGACACGCAAAACTAAGATGGCGTAGCGGCACTTACCAATGACCTGCTTTTGTTTAGCCGCTTTAGCTTGTTGCGGTTGCTGTGGGGGTTGTTGCTCTTGTTGCTGCTGTTGTTGGGGCTGCGGCTGCGGCGCCTTTTCGGTATCAGCCATGGTGTAATTGGCGAACGGCGATGGTGGCTAGATGGTAAATTCCTCCACGACCTCTCCTCGATGTTCACCGGTCTTAGTCGTCGTTACAATTGACTATGACTACCTATCTAACTACAGGGTTGCCAGATGTAATTTCTCGAATTTCCCCAGATTCAAAATTATTTTTCCCCATAATGATACCATTTTCAGAATAAACCCACAAACTTAATTAGGCGGAAGAAAAACACAATAGCAGCGTTTTACCTGAAATAAAACGCATATTAAAATACTTACCTCACTGGAAGCTTTACTATGAGATGGCATTTCCGTTTCCCGTCGATTTCTTACCAGTTTTCGTACTTTTATCCCCTCAATACTTCCGGTTCAGTGGCGCCACCTGGTGGTTGCGGATAGTTTTATAGTTCTTGTAAAAGGTGTCACGCCATTTTGTTCATTGTCTCATAGAACCAGGCAGAAATAAAGTTAAAGCTTCCAGTGAGGTAAGTATTTTAATATACGTTTTATTTCAGGTAAAACGCTGCTATTAAACTACATGACCGTCACTGGAAGCTTTACTATGAGATCTGTTTGTTATCGCCTGGTGACGCCACTTTGATGTATTATATATACTTGGAAGTATGTAGTACTATAGGCCAATGTGATAAAGCATGAAACTAAACAAAAGTGTAATTAATAAGTATGCCATGTAATGTAATATTACTTAAATGTATAAGTAAAGCAATTCAATTTAAAGTACCTAGATAAGTGTACTTTAGCTACAAATATAATTGTAAATATGAAAAATCATAATTTCCAAAGAGAGGCCATAATATTAAACCGTTATCAGATCTTATGCAATGATTAGGATCAATTTAAGCAGAGTTAGATCGTGTATTCGCCTACCAGAGCAAAGCAACAATAAAATTGCAGTATGACCTGATGTTTGAAATAGGTTATTTGAATCAATTGTGAGGCTTAGTGACCTTTGGATTTTTTAAGGCAATTGATTTTAAAACATGTCTTACTAGAACGTGTTAACTTAACCGACTTGAATTTTCAGCGCTACCTAGTGAAGATATTACTGATTTATTTAAAAGTATTGAAGTATACGACAACTTATCAATTAAGTATAAATCACACAGTCAAGGTTTTTATTTCGACACCACGACGCCCAGCGCTTTCAGGCTACCTCATAGGGTTTTAGAGTCGATTTTCGCCAATAATCTTTAAGTAGTGATAGTTGTTGAGCGTTCCATGTCTTTATTGTGTCATACCACCCCTTCATTTCCAAACATCGAGGACGATGTTCTCGACCTTCGGTGGTGGGAGGCCCGTCGACGTGTCTATTAGGTATCTCTGCAGGTTTCTCAGAGTTAATGGAGCCGCGAGCGCTTGGGCATTTAGATCCGCACGTCAGAATACTCTCTCCCATCGAGGTACTACTATTAAGAATAATCCTGTAGACTGGTTTAAGTGAGACAGGACTTCGGGGACTAGGAATGGTGGTGGAAATATCCATGCGAGCTGGTAATTCCATGGGACACTGAAGGCATCGTGGAACAAAGCTTGAGGATCTTTTAGATGTAGAGACACATAATTGTACACTACGTGAGCAGTCGCCGAGGCAAATAGATCTATTATTGGGGTTCCCATTTTCCTGCGGATGGTGAGTGATGGGTAGCTCGCCGTCCGATAAGGACCAGGCCCGGGTCGACGGCGCGTTGTGTTCCACGCGCGCCTCAAAGAGATGTCAGCACAAACTGACGGGGTCCGTTAGGACCAATGCCTGCCGGGGTTGCGAGTTTGTCCGAAAGGGATATCGTGGCCCTGGCACACAGGCAACGGAAGGAACACGGGTGGGTTTTAGTCAGTAAAAGTCTGACACGCCCTCCCGCTCCGCCCAGAGCGGGAGAAGTCATTTGATAATTTCCCACCCAAACAAAAAAAAAAAAAAGGGTTCCCATTTTGTAAACACTATTTCTATACAAGTCGGTAGTAAGTGCCATTCTGGAGGTTGGCGAAGGCGCAATAAGTGGTCCACATGATTGTTGTATTTGCCCGGAATATAGTGTATGCTGAATGATGTTGGTCTAACGAATTCAGAATTCGATAGGTTATTTCCAACAGGGATCATGTCCTCGTACCTCCTTCCTTTCGAAGGTATGTGACCGCAATTCTGTTGTCGCATTGAATAAGGAGCGAACTTTGATGAAGCCACTGAACTTTGATCTGAAGAGCGTATAATATTGCTAGCATCTCTTTTTGATTGGTTTTCTCTTCTTGCGACCAAGTTCCTGACAAAGCCAAATTGTTCAGTTGTGCCCCCTACGCTTGATCTGATGCTTCTGTAGCCAGAATATTTATTGGAGGAGGGTACTGAAGAGGGGTTGACCGCTGCCACTTTTGGGCCCACCAATTTAGTTCCTCTAAGACACCTTGTGGTAGTGGGTAGGTCTTTGGTGGCAGGACTGGCAGTGAATTCATGAAAATTACTAACTGTCGATGATTGAGCCGACCCCGTGGGACAGCAAAACAGGCAAAATTTAAAAGTCCTATTTTCAGCAACTCCTTCAGAGTTAAGTGCTCTTGTTCGAGAGGCTGATTTATCTTTGTGATGATGCCCTGAGCCTTTTCCTTTGGCAGGATTTTTTGATTTCCCCATGGTTTCCATAGTATCCGTAAATAAATTATACTCTTTTGAGGAGTAAGAACAGATTTTTGGAAATTTTTGCCACCCCAGTTTTTGTAATATTTGTACAGTTATTTTGAAATGCTCGCGAAGCGTGCGAACATTCTGGTGTACTAATAAATAATCGTTCATGTATATCAGGTCCTCATGTTCCAGTTTTCCCGCAATGTTTGGGCTACCCAGTTCGTGAGCATGGAAAACGTTTTTGGAGCAGTGCTCAGACCGAATGGAAGACAAGTCATTTCTTCTTTCTATACAACTGCTGGTTGTATATTAGGCGCAGACAGCGTCTGTGCGATTTTTGTACGCTTACATTAAGGGCACACACGCAGAACCGCAACGCGATGCGATATTATGATTGATATTATAGATTTATGCGCAGATATTTGCGATGCGTTGTGAATTCGCAGTTATGTGTGCTTGGGACAAATCTATTTTGAACATCCAGTCCTGAGATTGTAGAAAGTCCGGAATGCGGTACATATTTATTCAATGAAACGGCTCGGTCATCACATATTCATTTCGTGATTATAGATTGAATTTGGGACGGACAGATGCTTCGGATTTTGGAACCAGAAATAGAGGGGACATGAAGCTTGGCAAGCGTAAAGCTTTCTTTAGAATTGCCTGCTGTTTCATTTTGTCTACAATTGAAGACTTGTTCTGAAACAGGAGTTTGGAAAGGCCTGTGCCCTTCGTTACATCTGGATAGACAAGTGGGGGCTTTTGAAAGAAAAGTATGCGATACCCTTGAATTAATTTTAAAACTATTTGTTGCTCCCCCACCCATTGTGTTTGGTAGTGTATCAACCGACCTTACCGAATCGGTGTCATGTCATTGTTTATACCTTTTTTCCCCTGGAACTTTTTGAGGAGTTTGCACGTCCCCGTGTACTTCCAAGTTTGGGCCGCGAGCCACGGTTTCGAAATGAACTTCTAGTATTGAAGTGATCACCTTGATTACTCGAGGAATTACCTCTGAAAGAGTGATGTGTATGTTGGCACTGACCATGGTATTCACCCCGCGAGGGTGGGTTATGACGGGTATGCATATGCGATCCTGGTTCGTTAAATTGAGTTCCACGCGATGGAACTATCGGTTTCCATCCCCGCGAGGGGCGGGTACTAGGTTTGGTATGGCTTTTGTGAAGACCTTTCAGTTTTTCGGGGGCCAAAAAGCCTTACGGACCCCGCCAGCCTTCTTTAGCGTAGAGGTAAAGGGCTCGATATTAAATATGTATCCGAGTATATTTTATGAAATTCGCCTTTGTGAAATAATTCGTCAAACTTTCCATTTAAATTATCAAAGTACATTGTTGCCCATGAAAGAAGATTACGAATACCTTCCTGCAATGATTGTCTTTGTTTTAATATGCAGTAGGTTAAGGCTGCATAGGATTTATCGGCATGTGCCAGATGACGTGAGGTGTCATATGCTTTTACCTCATCATTTGTTTCCAGGTCTATAAAGCCAGGAGTATGATTATACAACATTTGCGTATCTCACTTCTGACCAAGAAGTACTACCAAAACGCTGGATATCTACCAACTTCTTCAAAAATCTATCGGGGGTTTTTGGAACTAATGGTTCCTTAAGCCTAGTATCAATGTCAAAAGTGAAATCTAAACTTATATTTTGGTTGATTTGACCAACCCTCGTCACTACATACATTGTTCATAAAGCTGACCACTAATTCCAGAACAAACAGAAGCATTATCATAACAAGCTGTATCAATGTTACTTGTAGTATTAATTTGCGATTCAGTGCACTCGGACCAGCCAAAGCTTGTGGCTGGGTATCGGAGTTGTGCACTTTTATTACCAGGGCTCGGAAACCGGTTAATTTTCTATGTAAACTTAACCGTTATTATAAAGGTTTTCGAACATATTTCGTTAATTATTTAATATTTTGTTACAAAATCAATGCTGAACTTAATGTGATGAAGCAATAGGTATTTGAAGCTAATATCAATTGTATCAAAAATAATTTGTATCTACAGAAATAAAATGTTTACCCGGTTTCAAGCCCTGGTTATTACTTTCTATCACTGCAAAGGAATTACGTTAGATCTGCAATGGATTTATATACACTTTACAGTTACATTCAAATATTGATTACGAAAATTTACTGGTAAATATTCAAAGTAAAAAATTACAGTAGTGATCCGAACGGAAAACCCGTTAAAAACTTTGATCACGTATGAATTATTCAAAAAGTGTTACCTCTAAAAGAGGGTACTTACGGTCCAAGACTTATGCTCTTTGAAGAACACTTTACAATTTTTACTAAATTTATAAAATATGTATTCACTTAATATTCACTTTTACGTATTCTGCAACTGTCGCGGACGCAGTCACGGCGCACAAGTTGCTTCGACGGAGAATAAAAAGCCAATGAACAAAATGGCGTGACACCTTTTACAAGAACTATAAAACTATCCGCAACCACCAGGTGGCGCCACTGAACCGGAAGTATTGAGGGGATAAAAGTACGAAAACTGGTAAGAAATCGACGGGAAACGGAAATGCCATCTCATAGTAAAGCTTCCAGTGACGGTCAAGTAGTTTAATACATGCATTTTTTTATATTATTTATTAAAAACGCACAAAATTTTCCAGTTTTAAGAACTGGAAAATTCGAAAACCGAACCAAACAAATGTAATAAATCTACATCTCGTCTCCCGCAGGGCAGGCGTTTTCGTAATTGAACCGGTTTATTATTTTAGCTGTTGGCTCAAACTGTGAACATCCGCCACGGGCTGCTAGTCCGTATCTCGCCTTTATATTGCGGTCTTCCGTCTTGGTAAGCAGTCGGTTTCTTAGCTTGTTTTTGACCACGTTCATAGTCGGAAAAGTTATTTGCACACTCGCATTGGCGTACGGCAAACTCAAATGGACATTGCTAATTACACTAACTGAGGAAACGCTATTGCCCCAGCAGCATTTTTATTAAAATAGAACTTCAGCCCAAAATTCATCAGCCAATTCAGTTTTACTTCACGTCGAAGAGGGATTATAACATTCCCCACTCTTGTTAGGTCGTATCGATTAATTAAATTTAAAAAAAAACTCGAAAAGTTTCCATAAGATATCATTTCCTCAAACTTTCCCCAAACACCAAATTTTTCCCTAAAATCGCGAAAAAATCCCACAAACTGGCAACTCGGACAGAGTTGCCAGTTTGTGGGATTTTTTCGCGATTTTCTGTTGAAGTTGGACCCGACTAGTAGATTTTATCGATAAACTTGATTTAGTAAAATCGCCTTCGAATTCGCAAAATGAAATAGAATAGAAGTGAAATAGCCGAAATAGCTGAAATAGCTTAGAACAAAATAATATGCTCTAAGCAAAATGGCAATAGTACTAAAGCGAATTAGTTTATCTAGCCAATTATCTCTTTTAAAAAAATGCAAATCTTAATTTTATTTCTAATATTCGGTTTGTCTTTTTCTAGTTAGTCCATTGTCTGATCATATTTTTAATTAACATCCTTACTATTAAATGTTGTCTATTTGATTTTGCAATCGTCAGGTAACGTTCATCTGATTTCTGTACAATAAATATTATAGTACAGATGCCAGCAGGTCGAGCTACCCGAAACTTTAAAATTTTCTCAATCAACCTTGAACCTTAAGTTGTAGCGATAAAGTTGAAAATCTATTAAAGAAATTTGACAGATTGTAGTAGCTTGATGTGCTGACGTCTGTACTTTGCACTATTTTTCTGGAAAAGCTGCCATCTCAGATGGATTTTTGGACTTGAAAAACTGGCCCTTAGTGTTTTAAATAATTGTATTGCCTTTCAATAATAATGATTAGATGAGTTTTTCCTAAATAAACAATGAAGTAAAAGTACTTTTAATAAAAATAAAGGTTTTAGCGTTCACTTTGTGTTATGCTAGGTACACACGCAGCGACTTGCTGGCAATTTCAAATTCTGTGAGTAAACGTGTAAACTTTTTATTTATTTATTCTTGCCGGATTGTCGCGCATTATACTCTTTGTTGTCGCGTGTCGGCGCCTGCGTCTGTTTACTTGTCAGTGTCACAGCCACAGTGTCACAGTAATCGTAGAGAGGGTGCATTCCGAATTAAGGCCATAATCGCTGTAATCGATTTTAGCGCGCTTAAACGCGTTCCCTATTAGCGTGAGCACGAAAACGTTATCGCGTGAAACGTCATAGATGACGTCATGACATGCGCCATCTTGCGATAACGCCGACCATGCCCTAAACTAATATCACCGTGAGCGCTGTCAAAAATGACAGTTGCGTTGTTTTGTTTTGAGTCTTATCTTATTTATAATAACGTGGCATTTTCGAAATTGTGCTTCTGGCTACCGTCGCCATCTAACCAAAGAAGAAGTGTACAAATGTGTGCGTGTGGTGTAAAAATACTGTAATCCAACCGTGAGCGCGGTCACGAACGTACCGAATTGATGACAGTTGTCGGCTGTCATAATCGTAATAACTAATTCAGTACGCAAATTATTGATGTGAGCGCTGTCAGCGATTAAAGTCTAATACGGAATGCAGCCAGAGAATGCTAATAATAATCGTGTTTGAACTTCTTGGCGGGAAAGTGAAGCGTCATGTTAGCAGTTTTGTTTTATTTTCTAAAATTTGTGTTTAGCTGAATATTAATGTGTAATAGTGGTGGATTATTAACCATTAAGTGTTCGTGAACCTGCATTAATGTAGGCAAATGAAACAAAACAGTGCAACATCACTTTAAGTTCTCTCAAGAAGTCCGCGCGAGGTTTCAGTAAAGTGCCGCGTCTTTACTTAAACTCAAGGGGAGCGGGGCGGGATATCATCAATCATCTTTATCATGCATTGAGTGGAGTTCATTTCATAATTATTATAACTTTGTACTTGTTACCTAATTTTACATGACACTGGCTAAATGCACAAACCGTGCGAAGTCAAAAAGAAAGAAAAAATAATAATAATAATAATCGTGTGGAGGTCACAGCGATACCATAGAACACCACAGACACAAAAGGCACTGACCTCAGACCAACAAAAAAAGGCACTGACAAGTATATGATGTCATGATGTTACGTCGGGTTCTCACAAGCGGTGTAAGTTTACAATTAAGTACAATAATTTTATTAAATAATTATCTTATTTTTATTGTTATTTCACTCATCTATTTTTATTTAATTTATTAATTTCCGTATCTATCCGTGTCATCACAGCGGGCCCTATCAGAATACCAGCGCTGCGACCTTTATTTTTAAGTGCCGCAGCATCATGCTGAGATAGGGGCCTTTTGGCCTCGTACAGGACTTTCTGTTTTTATTTTTTACTTGGTTTTATTTTTGTTCTTTATTTCTAAGGTAAAAAAGCAGCTGTAGTGGAAAAGTCAATAAGTATTTAAATTAAGAAGGTTTTATAATTTTATGTATAAGTAATTTTGTGTTTGTTGACTTTAACTCCATTTAGGGTTCCGTACCCAAAGATTAAACGGGAACCCTACTCCGCCGTCTGTCTGTTTGTCACCAGGCTGCATCTCATGAACCGTGATAGTTAGACTGTTGTAATTTTCACAGATGATGTGTTTCTGTTGCCGCTATAACAACAAATACTAAAAAACAGAATAAAATAAATATTTAAGGGGGCTCCCATACAACAGACGTCATTTTTTTGCTCGATATTGATAACGGCAACAGGTACATGCTTGAAATATTCACAGAATATTTAGTTATATATTCACTTTAAAAATAAGTAATTAAATTAAAATAAAACAAATATTTACGGGGGGCTCCCATACAACAAACGTGATTTTTTTGCGGTTTTTATAGATAATAATAGTACGGAACCCGCCGTGCACGAGTCCGACTCGCACTTGGTCGGTTTTTTTTTCTCTCAAAACGGCGAAGGAATACATCGTGAGGAAACCGGTATGTCCCTAGAACCAAAAATTCGAAGACATGTGACATCTACCAACCCACACTCTCGAAGAGAAGAGACCTGCCTGCCTTCCAGCAGTGAGAACATTAGATAGGCTGAATAAGTAAGTTCTTTTTTGTTGAAGACTGGAGGCGTACGACAGAAATAACTTGACCAGAGTTGAAAACCAACTCGACGGTGATCTTCCTGACTGAAAAACGTCAGAGATGTTAATTCTAGCACTGATCTAATAAGATAATACAAAACATACCTTTACTATAATTTACATAATATCACAAGAGCCTGTAGAGTTCTCTTGGGAGCATCACCTGTACACAAGTTAGGTACTCCCTTAGAAGTACTTGTACCCTAATTGCGTAACGCAGTTTGAATCGGAATGATTATGAAGTATATGGCTAATCCATTGCTTTATATGTTAGAAAACATTGTCTGCTCAACAACGTAAATAACGCAATAAATGATGTTGAACTGTCAAATTGATTGATTGATTGTTGATTGAGTTGTGATTATTGCCAAAAGAAAAAAAAATCATAAACACCACAGATAAGTAGATAATAATGGCCTGTTTATGGGGAAAAAACATATCACTCTATTTCAAACCTCTATGAAGTAAGCCCCCCGATTTAATTTTTCTGAACTTCGTTAATTCTAAACGTTTGATAATCATTAGAGTGAGTTTGAGAGAAAAGAAAAAATATTTGAGAGTAGCGCCCACATAACACTATTACTCCTAGCGGAGCGCCAGCATCGCCTGCAGCTGATTTCACAAGCACTTCGCAAGTGGACTGCGATCATTCACTGCGCGCAGCGCGCACTCACTGCGCACTCTGCGTAGACCGGAAGTGCTCAGGTCCTAGGGTAAATTGCGCTCACAGAAATGATTTAACATCAATTAAAATATGAACCCCCTAACCATTTTGTTTAACTCTCAATAAATCAAAACAAATTAAAAAAAAAAAAAACCAGGGTCTATTTCTCCAGGAATGGGGGCCAACTTCGCACAAAAAATAAAAACGTTTTTAAATTAGATACTAATTACTTCCAAATAATTTTTCTTTTTCTCAAACTCTCTAAAACGATTCTCAAACGATTAGCAGTAACACAAGTTCAGAATAATTAAATCGGGGGCCAACTTCACAGAAAAAAATAAAATCGTTTTTACTTAAAAAACTAATTACTCTTAAATTATTTTTCTTTTCTCTCAAACTCTCTCTAATAATTCTCAAACCATTCGCGTGTGTGTGTTGTGTAGTGTTTCTTTTATTTTGGTCGCATGCCACAACCATTTTTCTCTTCGACCAGCATGAAAGGTGTGACCAGCAAAAAAATATCAAGTCTGCACAAAAGGAAGGAAAAGTCCCTCAGAGGCGGTGCTTTATAGTGCTCTGTGGGCGGTGCAGTGGCGCTGTAGTCGCGCGGCGGAATTTTGCTATTCTAAATTGCTGTATTATATCTCCATATATCTATCTATCTCTATTTAAACTCCACCCCAAGATTAGAAAGTAATAATTATGGATTGCCCTTACGTCGGGTCTCCGGCTTTGAGATACCTCGCAAAATACTTACGCATAATAATTACCTATCAATCATGTAGGTCCCCCAGCTAGATGGACCGACGACCTTAAAAAGGTGGCTGGGACAGACTGGATGCGAAAAGCGGAGGACAGGGTGTTGTGGCGCAGCCTGGGAGAGGCCTATGTCCAGCAGTGGACTGCTATAGGCTGAGTTGATTGATTGAATCATGTAGGTACAAAATTAATGTACCAATATTAAATGGTAGCAATGTATCTTTACTTTTAATCAATTAATATGCTACCCCGTGATAGTCATATTGTCTTACGTCTTTTTCAATTTGCAGCTCAGGGACTAACATAATTTTATAACTAAAGAATAGTATCATAAAAATTACAAATACGACGAATGGAAAGAGACAGCGTGGCGAGCACGGCCTACTGTGACGTGACTTGAGTCACACATTTTATCACAGTTTGAGCGATAAAACTGTTTTGTCATAAAATGCAGTACAAATTGACATGATATAATTTATCATGTCTTGTCACAAACGTCTTGACACGCCCGTTCTCGGCCCGTAGATCAGCAAATTCCTTTAGGTGCATGCTTTGACAGCTTGTTGACCTATTTTTGTGAAACACAATCATGCGCTAGCAGAACACATGAACACGATGTCGATAAATATAGCTTTGTCCAGTGATTGGATCACCATCACCATCCCATCAAGTTATAGGTTTTTTTTTTTTTTTTTGTGGGTCTCCCGCTCTGGGTGGAGCGGGAGGGAGTGTCAGACTTTTACTGACTAAAACCCACCGTGTTCCTTCAGATGCCTGTGTGCCAGGGCCACGATATCCCTTTGTGACAGGCTCGTAACCCTGGCAGGATCAAGTTATAGGCTGTCTTGCAAATTTTGTTTTGATATTCTTGTTAAACTTTGCTCACTGCCATCTACCGACACAACGTTTTGTTTCAATGAAGCTGCTCTTGCGCAAGATAAACTTTACTCACTACTGCCATCTATTTGGTATTATTTAAATAAGTCGCTCATGTTTCTATCACCAGATGTCACTCACTAGACAAGTAGACAGCATAACAAATCATCAGGACAAGTCTCCGAACGGGTAGGCAGAAGCGTAGTAACACATAAATTTCGTTAGTAACTTTAGGTTCCATGTAGTAGGGAGTGAATCTACATCTTATTGCTAATTATCGTGCTCAAATCTAGACTAAGTAGGTACTTTTCCCTAATGGAAAAATCCAATAACATTTTGCTGATCTGGGAGTTGCACCCAGGACCATTACCAGTCGCACTGTATGACTGGTAATCACGGGTAGAAAGGTCATGGCTTTCACCAGCAGAATACCTACCAACTCGTTGTCCTCGTATTCAACTATAAACAACCCAGGGTTCCAGGTACTACTGCTAAACTATCTTACAACATTCAAAAATAATCTTTTTTGGTTTAAATAGTTTTCTGTAAACGGCATTTTAAGCATAACCTATTGGATCGATTTCATTCTAGATTCGTTGACACAGAGACTTGTGAAGAAGCGGTCATCGTCGAGCCTTACCATGACATGTGAGACCAGCGTGCAGCGGGGTCCTTATTTGTTTATACTCTTATAATTGCAATGTCTTTCATGTTGACAATTCACCAACATTAATTGCGTTATCTGCTACGAATTTTCCAAACTTATGAAGCTATATAAAAAAATAGTTTATTGCAAGTATTGACTCTTAAACAAACAGATAGATCCAGACAGGATAAAAAGCACAGACAAAAACGAACACTCACAAGGTAATAATGTCTGCTGCAGCATTGCCGGATTTAAGGTAAATCCAGTCTGTTGGCGATCATCGCCAGGACGGTGTTGGCAATGGAATAGGTATTTCTTTCAAAACCTTTTAAATCATGTTAGAAAGTGTATTACGCAAGTGGGGTGCGGTGTACCACCGTGGAACAAGGAACTATTATTAAATTCTCCGTCGCTCTAATTTCCTTTTCTACTTTTCGCGATTCACCCTATGGTACAATAAAGGTTTCAGGAACTGGTATCTGAGTTCCTGAAACCTTTTCTAGATTTGTGAAGTGAAAACTTCTTTAGGTGGGTTGAGTAGTACTTTTTGGATGAACATAAGTCATCGTCACCGAACGCTTTCCATGAATGTATACTGTGTGTATAAAAAACTTCTTTATGCGCGTTGAGCACTTTTTGGGTGAACAAAAATCATGGAACTCGCGTCATCGTCACCGAACGCTTTCCATGAGCTATAAATGTATACTGTTTTCACTTCTATCGGCAGTCCCCAAAGACTGCCCCGCAAGTTTTTTTTTAATAAAATTAGAACGCAGGCGAACGTAGTCGCGGGCCAATGCAAATACCCACACAATGAAAGGCTTTCAATAAATTATTTATTTTATTTTACGAATAAATTATTATTAGTTACTAAATTAAATAGGTAGGTAATAGAACAAATGGACGAACGTAGATGTATGAACGTAGGCGAAGCAAAAGGAGTACCTATGTAAACAGCGTAGCAGGTGGCGTTCTATTGTTTCTGCCTACCCCCGTGGGAAGAAGGCGTGAGTTTATGTATGTATGTAATAGGTGATACGGGCTGGTGTCTGCAACTCCAAGTCAAAGCGCGTATTTTGCGTACTAAACTAAATATATACGTATGGATCGGAGTACCGGGCCATGAAGAAAACGTATGAGTAAAGATTGCATGTAGCGGAGATGAGAATTTTGAGATGGATGTGTGGACTGATAAGACTGAATAAAGTAAGAAATTAATATATTATATAGTAAAAGTTTGAAAGTGGCGCCAATTACAGAAAATTTGAAAGGGAATAGTTTGTCTTGATTAAAAGCATGTGACTAAGAAAAGATGGATGGATTGTGTGAGGGTTGATAGGAAAGGAATAGAAGTGAATATGAAGAAACAGCTGACAGAATGGAAGAAAAATACATGTTTTTCCGACCCTAAATAACATGGGGCAGGGACAGGAAGATGATTAAACTAAATATATAGGTACCGAGCAACTTAAAAAAATAGTTTTAATAATTTAATACTAAATATTATTAGGCCTTAGTACGTTTAGTACGGGTTACACAAAAACGATGTCCAGTTATTATCATCTGCTTGCTTCCTGATTTGTAATAATAATTATTTACAAGGGAAGCAAGCAGATACAAATACTAATTTAGGTAACGATTAGCAGCACATCGCAGCTGTGCGAGGTAAATACAAATTATCATTATAATAAAAAACTTTTTACAAAAAAACCGACTACCAAAAATAACACTACAAAGTGAAAAATAACTTTAATTTCGGATGTCGGTGTCTTTGGGTCTGTATTTGAGATTTTTGCCACCGACTTCCGAAGTTAAAGTTATTTTTCACTTTGTAGTGTTATTTTTGGTAGTCGGTTCTTATTTTTTTGTTAAATTGTTTTTCGTTTTTCACTTTTTAGTGGGTCAGTTTTGAATTTATCTAAGTTACAATAGCCTAATGTTAAGTGCTCAACAACTTTTACAAAATATTGCTTTTCCCGATGCTGAGACGTTGATTGTTGAGGAGTTCTCATGGTAAGAACCAGGAGAACTGCCACTCACCATAAGCATAGTGACGAGCATAAATTGCTTAATCGCAACCCGTTAAATAGAGGTACTCATTATTATATTGTTCCGGTGGCCATATTATTATGTGGTCTCCATCATCAGTTCCACTTCTCCAAATGGTGCTTTCCAAGAGTAAATGCACGAGTTACTATAAAAAATACTCAAATCGCTATAGGTTTGCCTATAAAATTTGAGGGTTTCCCTCGATTTCCATGGGATCCCGTCATCTGATTCTGATTTGGTGGCAATGGGACCACCTCGGGAGTAAACCCTTTCCAACAAAAAAAGAATTTTTAAAATCGGTCCATAATTAACGGAGTAATCGCGTAACAAACACCAGAAAAAAAAAAAAACGTACCGCCGAATTGAGAACCTCCTCCTTTTTGGAAGTCGGTTAAAAATGTTTAGGTGCAATTCTTATGTATAATACATTTACATAACGAGTTCATAAAGTTCGACGTGTTATTTTGTAGAATCTGATCGCACATTGAGAATCCATCGATAGCTACGTCTAATTTTCCATCCGACTGTTGAATAAAACGGGCTGGTGTTTGTTTTTCCCCAAACGAAAAATAAAGGTTCCCATGAATATTTACGATATCAGACTGGGCTAGCAAATCAAGATTAGATTTTGATTCGTTATTGGATGGTGTTGATATTATACTACTATTTATGAAGTCAGAATTAGGAATTTTTTCGTAACCATCCACTGCACTCACGAGGGTGCCATTTGAAAGTTCTTTCGTTATGATTCGTGGTATTGTCATATCTTTTTCACTAAATATTGTGCGGTCCGTATTGCTTATTGCTTCTAGGTCCCCATGATTTGTTCGATGGGTTGAAGCCGACAGATTTATTTTGTCGTGAACTGTCGAGTCCTCGTAAAAGGATGAAGTCGAGGTAATGTCTTTGTTCTTCACTAACAAATCATTGATATGATTATCATGTTCTGAATATTTTTTATAAAATGGTTCTCTATCCGTTTTTTCGGCAATGTCAATAGTTTCGGTTGCAGAATTGTAATTGTTGTAAATATCATCTGTATGATGATTCGTCAGTGCGTCAGGATCACTTGTACGAGTAGTAGCATTTATATTTCCAAAGTTTGTGGCATTTTGTGCTCCAATCTCTTTGTAAGAATCAGTTGTATAAATTGTCTCTGGCACATCTTGAGTCAATTCAGTAGTTTTATCCTCCCGTGACAAAAACTGTTTTATTTGATAAATGCTTTTTTTTATGATACTAGCAGGCTGATCACACTTACTTCGAATCTCTGTAAGCTGTTGGAAACTTGATAAGTTATCATGTTGAACTTTTCGACCCCAATTCGTATTTGTTTTGTTAATGGTATCAATATATTTTGAAAATATATAAATGTGGAGATTTATGCATTCTGATAAGTTTTTTTCAGCAGCTTGAAAGTTTTCAAACATATTTTTTAGCTCTTCAAGTTGTGGCCTATTATTGTTTTCTGAAGTAATGTCTATATCCAAATATAGGTGAAGTGGAAGTTCTTTTGTTTCATCCACCAGCTGCGGAAAATAAGTATCTCTTTTTTTGTTTTGGTTGGAAGATTTGCTATCAGTCTCATCATAGTTATCTTGTTCTGCAAATGGTTCTCCTGTTTTGGCAGTGAAGAGATCTTTTTTTGCACCGTTAGATGTATTTTGTTTAGACTTGAAGATCGGATGAATACTTAACATGTGCAATGTTTGTTCATCAAACGATGCATTCTGGGAAATATTCTGCTTCACCGGATCATAATAAATTCCAGTATCTTTTATCTCTGGAAGTGTCGCGATGTGTTTAGGCGTCGTTAAACGAGTTTTCGGTAGTTTATGAATAGAACAGTCGCATCCAGGCGGGATGAAAGAGTTTTCAGGTGAACTGTAATTAAATATTTTCCGAAATTATTTTTTAAGTAAGACTTTGGTTTTAATATTAAATTGCTGGCTGTGCGCTTTAGAACACCACAAGAGCAAAGAAGAAGATTTTAAGTTTACAGGGACATAGTGTAAAATAGATGATTATTCTTTTTCAAAATCATTGCATCATCAATGGCATTTTAGACATCAATAAAAAAGCCCTTAGATAATATTCTACGGTCTTAGATAAAATTCTGCGGTGTTTAGGTATAACTATGAACTCGACTTACAAATAGCAGTAATTAACACAATTTTGTGGTAATCCTAGAGTAGTCTTCATCAGCGTCACTACGATGATCATGTACATTTCCACTGCGCGCATCATTTTAGCAGCGAACTACTTGACGTTCCACAAACTCATTAAGTGTGTTCACCACGGCCGTTGTCGAAGCGTGCCCGTGGCTACGCGATCCGTCACATTAACAGCCATTAGAACGATAATTTTAATTTACTGCATAAAGCATGCCTCAGCCTTTTGTCGTCAGGTTTGTGTCGTAAGCCGTAACGCTTTTCAATTAAGTTCGAAGAACTCTATGTTGCACGTTTGCAATCGAACACGCATTGTTTTAATTTGATTGAATCGTACATAAGTACTTATATTATTATATAGTCCACAATTATTAGAAGTTAGCACCTACTTACTAAAAACTTACTACTTATACATTAATATTGATAGGATATTAATAATATACCTATCAAGACAGCGAAATTATGCACGTAGGTAAAACGCTCCTGCCAGGGTTGCGAGTTTGTCCGAAAGGGATATCGTGGCCCACACACAGGCAACGGAAGGAACACGGGTGGGTTTTGTTTTAGTCAGTAAAAGTCTGACACGGCCTCCCGCTCCGCCCAGAGCGGGAGAAGTTATTTGATAATTTCCCACCCAAAAAAAAAAAAAAAAAAGGTAAAACGCTGACTAAAGAAGATGGAATTAGAGACAAGCAAAGAACAGAGATTAGACCCACGGGGTAATTGCGTAAAGGCTCCCGCAGACAGGCCCGACGCAGCACTAGTAGCAGAATTTATATGAAAACTTCATGTATAGTGTCGTGCTTCTCGTCGCGCTGTTGCCGCATCCGAGATATCGCGCCAGTCTGCACGAGCCTTAATTAACACACATAAAATGACAATTGATCACATGTTCTTTCATTTTCAAAGTTCAGCCGCGTTCATTGCGTTATTTACGTTGGTGAATTAATTAAACCTAGCAATGGATTAGTGTTTTGTTTCAGGAGACAATTTAGTTCCAGGCAAAGGATATCATGTCAACATTTCGGGACTCTAAAGTCTACTTACTTTATAAAGGTTGTGCTACTCTGTGCTTCTGGCAGTTTATATAACAATTTCAACGGGTCCTTTGAAGGCCGATGCATGAGCTGATGACCAGCAGCCTGCTCCTTCTATAGAATATAATTAAGCATTATTATATTAATACCCAATGGCTTGGCGCGCAGCAATGGGAAGAGGCCAGACGGAATAATCTTAATGCCCTGGAAGTTGGGTAGGCCTTTGGTGTGGAATGCAACGGAATGCCTCGCGCCATCCCATCTTCCTAGCACGGCGGGCTGTGCTGGGGCGGCTGCTGCAAGTACAGCAAAAACCTCGAATGGCGCAAATATAATAACCTTATTGAGAGCTATAATTATGTTTGAGCCGTTTAGGGTTGAACCACTTCGAGTACTCATCGAGTATTTCGAGACATCTCCAAGCGGTTAGTGGACTCTTCACGTGACCAGCGGGCCAAGTCTGCTATTTTCAATGATTGGTTATTATGACGACCATACCAAGGCAACGCCATGACCATTGTGTCAATAGTTTGTAACCTCCTAAATTCATAATGGCGTGACAGTGGTCCATAGGGAAGTCAAAATAATATGAGCTTGTCAGTACGAGATTACCAAATACACACAATTTTTTCAATGGAGTGTCAGTGGCACGTCATTGAAAAATCATAAAGACGCCTTTCAATTAGGAGATTAGCAAAACTGTCAAACTCTACAATTACGGTGCCAATGATCGACCATTCTGACACAACTGCGTTAGCAGAGTTGGCCCCCTGAGTGCTGGCCTATTTTAGATAAAAGAATTAGCATTGCCATTCAACGTGGCAATACTTCCAGCTTTTTTTGTAGCTCTTTTATATACCTGTAGGTACATAATATATAATTATATACTTTAATGTTAGCTTGAATATTGATCATAATAAAATAAAGCTTTAAGGCTCGTGAAGACATGCGCGATATCGGGGGTGCGACGACAGGCAGCGCGACATTTTCCATGAAGTTTTCATAGAAAACTACGCTAAAAGCTACTAGTGTCGCGTCGCGCCTGTCTTGGGGAGCCTTTATTGTGTAGGTCACCATTTACATTTATTGCATGTGCAATGGGTGATCTTAACGCTAATAGCGATTGTTTACTGATAACCTTCGGATGGATTGGAGATCGGAGCATAATTAAGTACAAGTAGGTGGTAGGTATACGTACTATGTTTATTTTCTTTAAGGCTCGTGCAGATCGGGGCAACTTGTCGCGCGACATGTCACACCGGTCTGTAAAAGCCTTTATTTCTCTTTCTACATACCTGTCTTAATATTTTATATACCTAGCCTAGTAGGTATATATTTTTTTTATATTTTTGAACCTAATACAATCAGTAGGTAGGCAGTATACCTACTCTACCATTGGTGCTGTTGTGGCGTATCAACGAGTGCTGCCTAATGAGTAGGTAGGGTGTTTGCCAAGGATTTCGGAGATCTAGGATAACGGTACGACTGCGACGTTGACAGCTGGGGGCCTAGTCTCTAAGTCCGTCAACGTAGACACGGGCCCGTCCGAAAATAGTTCGAAACTTCGGAGTGAACCCTACACCCGATAAATTATTTTTTATGGAAAAGTAAATTAATTGATCGGTTTTTTTTAAACACATCTTGATTCGTGAGTCAAATTGTGGTGTAATTTATCCTTAGGTCTGGCCTCAAACTAATATCCGTAGTATAATTGGAGTAGCAATCGCACGTAACTTCGGGCTTTTATTTTTTGTTGGTGGGAAATTTTCAAATAACTTCTCCCGCTCTAGGCGGAGCGGGAAGTCGTGCCAGTCTTTTACTGACTAAAACCCGTGTTCCTTCAGAAGCCTGTGTGCCAGGGCCACGATATCCCTTTCAGACAAACTCGCAACCCTGGCAGGCATTGGCCCTACCGGACCCCGTCAGTTGGTGCTGACATCTCTTTGAGGCGCGCCTGGAACGCGCCGTCAACCCAGGCCTGGTCCTAATCGGACGGCGAGCTACCCATCGCTCACCGTTAGCAAGCCCGCGCCTATAGTGGCCGGGAATCGGCCTACAACTCCCGACGCCCAGGGCGTTTCCCGCGGCTACTAGGGGCGTGAGGGCAGGAATTTTGGATTAAACTAAACTACTGACTTTATGCTTAGGTAGACCACCTTGTTCCAGGTCCTGGAGAGGAATGTTACCACTACTGATTGTTTGGCAATGAACTTGTTTGGTACTAGTTAAGTAGATAGGTAAGTACCTATTTGTTTAACATAACATAACATCACGCCTGTTTCCCCGAAGGGTAGGTCAGTAATGTAGGTACAGGGGTCGGTTGTTTTTATTTTTTGTAAAAAGTTTTTACAAAATACTTTAAACTGAAAAATAACTTTAATTTCGGAAGTCTTTGGATCTGTATTTTAGTTTTTTGCCTCCGACTTCCGAGGTTAAAGATATTTTTCAATTTGTAGTGTTTTTTATTCGATGGAACAACGTCTAAATCGCGAAAAAAAAAGTAATGTTTAATACTTACTGTTCTAAACTGTATGGGACAGCTGCTTTTTTTTTCGCCATTTCAAACTTGGGCCCGTAGTAAAAGTTACTCAGTTCGATGGTCTATGGATTAATTTTGAGACACTTTATAGATTATTATTCACGTTAATTTTCTTTTTGTACCATGTAGTTACGTGTTTCTGTAACAAATAAAACTATTTTTCTTTATCTGTATTAATAAGATAAGATAAAGATTTATTTCTTACCACATCAAGGCTCGATATTGGGTCCTTTCCTCTTTTTAGTGTATATTAATGATCTTCTCCATTTATTAAAAAATCAACCACAAATGGTGTTATTTGCTGACGATACTTCCTTGATTTTTAAAAATTGGTCCAAAATTGGTTCACTGCCAATAATTTAGTATTAAATGGAAAGAAAACTAAGTGCATACGATTTTCTTTACCAAATGTAAAAAGTAGTGATTATGAGATAGTATTGAATCAAGAGAAACTAGAATTCGTCGATAAAACTGTTTTTCACGCTCGACTCTAGGCTTCAATGGGGTCCTCATTTAACATCTCTTGCAGGACGGCTAAGTTCAGCAGCATATGCTGTCAGAAAAATCCGACAATTTACTGATGTAGATACCGCGAGCGCGAGGCTAGTCTATTTTAGTTACTTTCATAGTATCATGTCTTACGGTATTTTACTTTGGGGACGGGCTGCAGACATCGAGTCTATTTTTATTCTGCAGAAAAGAGCCATCAGAGCCATATATAATCTCCGCAGGCGCGATTCTCTTAGGGAACTGTTTAAGAATATTAACATCATGACGGTGTCTTGTCAATATATCTATGAAAACATCACGTACGTAAGAAAAAATTTACATATTTTTAGTAAAAGAGGCGAAAGACATAATTATAGTACTAGAAGTAGGGATCTATTAGCTCAACCAGGTTTCAGACTGGCTAAAGTAGACTCATCTTTCATGGGGTACTGTTTAAAATGTTATAATAAAATTCCTCCCCACATACTTCAACTGAATGAGACGAAATTCAAATCTTGTATAAAACGCACACTATGCAAGCAGGCGGCTGGGGGATTACATCGCTGATAGAAATGCTTGGCTCAATGCTGGTCCTGCTCCACAACGTCAACTAATTGATTAACATTTGAAAATACTGTTGGAGCTGCTGAAGATTGTAAGACTATCTTTTCATTGTATAAACTCAATCACCTTTGTATTATATAATTGCATAACACAGGTGTGAGTACTATGTACAATAGAGCTACCATTTACCGGGTAATATGTCTTTCATTGACTTGAATATGTCCTGGCAGCTGAGAGTATGTCATGCTCACTCAGATGTCTCGCTGATGGTGGCGTGTGTGTTGGATCATTTAGCTCCCTTCAAAATGGTTGAGCTGAATGGTGCTGATCCATGCGTCATGTTCGTGAACGGGCGCTGTCAGTTGGGACTGGTCATCTCTTAGCTGCCACGGCTTATTTTTAATTATTTTAGTTTTGAATTGTTTTTTTTTATCACGGACGCTTCTGACGTTTTGCATCGTTCTCACATGTATATTTTCAATAAGAATGATGTAACCAATACTTTGTATCAAATATTTTATTTTAAAAGAGTGTCTGTGGAGTTTCTTGCCCGTTCTTCTCCATAGGAACCTACTATTTGGAATGGGCAACTAGCTTCATATTTGTAACTGACCGACTTGTTGACAATTCAAAAGTGCCTGTAAATGGTTTAATTGAAATAAATGCTTTGAGTTTGAGTTTGAGTTTGAGTTTGACATTATATATTGTCCATTTTCAAATTATCAATACTTATTAGTTTTAATTTTAATTATATTTAAGATTATGCACTCGTACACACTAGTATGCGGTAAGTTATATAAAAGCAGAGAAAAAAATAACTGATTTTACTATTGATTATGTACTTATTAAGCTAGGCCGTCAGCTTTTTCGGACACATTATGCATTCACCTAAGCATGGTCTGGAAAGGCTTATGATACTGGGCCGGGTGGAAGGAATACGCGCTCAAGGCAGAGCACCGGCAAGATGGTCCGAAGCGATCAAGAAGGCTGTTGGAGGTAGCTTTGGTGGTATGAGGAACAGGGTGTAAAGTTCATTCATCCACCATAGAAAAGGGAGGATCCTCCGACTAGACGGGTGTTGTGTCTGGTGGGCAACTGCCCGACGGTTGATGTCGGGACGTTGTATATATGCTAGTTGCGCGGTAAACTCTGCTTGCACGATGCAGGATTTGCGTGACGTTAGTGTGACGCGTAGTTCGTTTGTGGCGATGTTGATGCCGCTACATAGCATTTACCGAGCGGTCCAAACTGCCGAAGACCGCATAACTTGGAGACGCGTCGTTAAGGGTCACGATCCTCAGCATTGAGGGAACGACGTAGAAGAAGATTAAGCTAGGCGTTGACAGTTGAAAACGAATTATAGAATTCTAAGCGGAACTGTTTTAAATACTTATGTAAGTATTAGGGTACCAGCGTGAATTAAAAGAGAATAATTTCAACTAAACAATACGAAATATACTTTCTCGACACAATGGGTAGGCAGGTAAATAACAAGTGCCGACGATGAGTAGGTAAACATATTAAAATGTATGCAGCCACTGCCACAGCAACAACAGCGGCAACCTCGTTGAAGGTCACTGCCAATTTACTCACGACGCGACGATGTTGGATACCTACCTACAAATGTTAAGTGAGGTAACCATCAGTGCGATAGTATCCATTGAATAGACCGATATTGATTAAAAATAAATACCTACCTAAATAGCATTCAATATCAATCTGCCGTTTTCCCAACTGTGCTGGGGTCATTATTTTACATGGAGGAACTGCCTATCTGACCTCCACAAACTAGGTATCCGGTATAATGGTATCCCTTGGCTTACCAAGAGAGTAGCTGCTGGGGAGTTTGTTGCGCCACGTCTTCTTCCCAGCTACAGCTCTAGGAAGTGGTGAAGGGTGGGCGTTTTTGGGGGACTGTCTTATGTAATTTTTGACGTTCGGAAAGTGCTGATTCTCAGCCTAGTTTGAATAAATGACTTTTGATTTTGATTTAGTATCGTGTCTCGTGTCTGACAAACAGTCTTAACTGGTTGTCAGACTTTTGGGCTTCTATGGACGCGTAACGACTGTCAAAGATCTACGACTGACAGCCAGGACCGACAGTGAGGCATGGAGGGGGCACGATATGTAATGGATGGTCACCCATCCGTAAACCGATTGCGGGAAGTGCAGCTTAGCCTTTGATCGAGCTGTTCCTTTTTAGCCACGAGCCCGCACTACCTAACACCTACCTAAATAGCATTCATAACAATGATATTGTACCTACCAACTTGTGTTATCTATCAATCATACGATTATTTAGTTATCGGCTTTAATGTGTAGTTATCCTATTTGGTACTCAACTCCTCAAGCAAAATTTATACCCAGATTAGGTATAACATGATCCATTTGTGACATTCCTTTTAAGTAGGTACCTACTTATCTCGAAGTTTAAGACCTTGTTTTTTTGTTTGACTCCACGTGGCGTTAACGCGGGCATGATGTAAGTCTCCGAAAAATGTGGTGCAATTTTTAACACGGATAGAAGTTAAGTGTTCATTAGAGCCATTACATTGTAATCAGCCCATTAAAGATTGCAGTTCAATGGTTAAACTAATAAAAATTAACTCATTTTGTTTCGATTACAATGTCAATGTTAGGTTAAAGATTTTGGTCCCAAATAATAAAAAAATGTTATTGTATACTCATATAATAAATGTTAAAGGCAATAATTAAGAGCTATCATTTTGATATTAGAGTAATTAGTGGTATTATCTATAAAAAACACTAATTATTGTCACTAAACTCATGCGCACGTAAACGCGTGGAGATTTTTTTTACAACACAGATTTTGTTTGAACACTGGTGCCATTTTAATCGACTTCCAAAAAGGAGGAGGTTCGTCTGTATGTTGTTTGAATGTTTATGCTCCCGAGGTAATCCCATTGTCACCAAGTCAGAATCTGATAATGGATCTGGAAATTGAGGGAAATCCTCAAACTTTATAGGCACACCTATAGCAATTTGGGTATTTTTTATAGGAACTCGTGCATTTGCTCTTGGAAAGCACCATTTGGTGAAGTGGAACTGATGATGAAGACCACAGATGGAACTAAGAAGGTACTTAATAAGTAGGTTGCGATTCGATTAGGTACTTTAATATGGTTGCTAAGCAATTTATGCTCGTCACAATGCATATGGTGAAGTATACCTCTAGTTCTCCTGGTTCTGACCAGGATAACTCCTCAACAATTTACATCCCTGCATCGGGAAAAGCAATATTTTGTAAAAGGTGATGAGCAGTTGACATTAGGTTATTGTAACTTAAATAAATTATAAACTGACCCACTAAAAAGTGAAAAATAAAAAACTTTTTAAACCATTTATACTTTGCATTTTCCGCTATAGAGCTGGAAAGTAAGCATTTCCATAGTTGGGTTGAACTTATCCCAAAAACAAACTTAACATTGTAGTTAAAAAACCGGCCAAGTGCGAGTCGCACTCACGCACGAAGGGTTCCGTACCATTATCTATAAAAACGAGCACAAAAATTACGTTTGTTGTATGGGAGACCCCTTAAATATTTATTTTATTCTGTTTTTTAGTATTTGTTGTTATAGCGGCAACAGAAATACATCATCTGTGAAAATTTCAACTGTCTAACAATCACGGTTCATGAGACAGACGGACAGACAGACAGACAGACGGACAGACAGACAGACAGACGGACAGACAGACAGACGGCGGAGCCTTAGTAATAGGGTTCCCGTTTTACCCTTTGGGTACGGAACCTGTTCCCCCATACATTCCAACTGCAAATGTAAGTTTCTACGCACAATATTGAGTGATTGACTATGTTATTTTAAGACCATTAGACTTCTCATAGGTTTTCCTGTAATCTACAAGTATTATAATTTCTCTGTTTTTTTTTTAACATTTTTGGCTCAGCAATTTCGGAGATAATTGGGAGAATGATAAATTTTCATCTGTTTTCTTTAATAACTTAAAAATATTTATTTTAGAAATTATAAAAATAAAAAAAAATTGAGACGCTCAACATCATTTCAGCCGAAAGTCGTCCACTGCTGGACATAGGCATCCCACAAGAAGGGGTTTGCCTTGGCAGGCGGGTTGTCGATCACAGTATGGTGTAATGCATAGAGAACGCTGGTGCCCAATCTCTAGTAAGTCCCTTAGTCGCCTTTAACGACACCCACGGGAAGAAATAGGATGGTGCTATTCTTTAAGTCCGGCACACCCTCACCATAAGTCCTTTCAATTGTCACACGGTATAGTTTGATAAAATTTTTTTAATTATACTTGGATAAACATAAATTCGACAGGGACTTTAATATTACATATTAATTCCTGCTGCCATATTACAAGCAACACAGCGTACGGTGACTTAGTGCATGTCCTACGCAAATAATGAAAAAAACATTTGTTTTCGTGTTTAGTTATCTATACCCATCACGTCTGCAGTTTGCTAGCTTATTTCATTTGTCCCTATAACGTATTTTTCTACCACTCAGGAAGCCACTACATCCTGTGGAAGATACCTGCTGATAACCATTTGAATACCGCAAATAAACGTATTTTCTTTCTTTCTTCTAACAATTATTACACGAAAACAATACATGTCTGATTGGATTAATTAAGTGTCTCATCATAAAAGAGGAATGTTGTGCGTAGCGGCTGTGGTTAATTCCAGCTGCCATTACTAGATAAGTACTTGATAAAGAAATCCATTACCCCTATTTTAACATAACGGGGGCACCAAAATCGGCTACTTCCCATTTGGTAAACTTCCCATTTCGTAAACCTCAAACTGTACCTACTAAAAAGTTGCGTTTGGTAAACATTTCGTTACTTCATACATTTAATCCCATTTGGTAAACTTTGTTAGTATGGTTATTTTTGTACGGTACAGTCAGTGTCAAATTAGTATTAAATTAGAGATGTATATATTTTTAAATGCTTCAGTCTTGAGATAGTATCTCGACCATCAAAAAGAATGGCTGATCAAGAAGAAGTAAAAAAAACGTATTAAAGTCTGTAAAAATACCACGATGCTACTAAAAATACCACGTGCTTTTCCCGCAAAAGAAGCACCGAGCACTCAGGTAGGGATTTATTGTCCTTACCATCGTTTTAAACAAAAGGTGTGAATGAGATAGACATAAGTAAGTATACGTAAATTATATCTATTACCGGGTTTAACTTATCAGTTCACTCGTTTTATGCATAGTGCAAGGTCGTTGCAATGTCGGGTGAGGGATCTTCTAGTGGTGCAGTGAATTTAAAAATTATTAATAGTACACGAGGCGGTGAAATTTTATTACGCGCTGGGCATCAATATTATAAACAGAAAAATAATAAGGACTCAAGTTGGTGGCGCTGTGTTAATAGAAAAGATGGATGTTCAGCAAGTGTAACTTTGAATTCAAATCGAAGCCATGTATTAAGAGAAAATGCTCACTGCAGTTCTTGTATTCCGAATTTTGAAAAAAATGAAGTGAAAGTAGCCATCGAAAAATGTAAACAAACTATATGTGAAGATCTGAAGCCGATTCCAGCTACATTCAGGAAATGTACTAAAAAGCTGAAAGATAATGGTTATGAAATTATTAAAGAATTACCAAATTTTGACAAAGTTAAAAGCAGTTTGTATAGACACAGAAATAGACAACTAGGAATCACAAAATCTCAGCACTCTAACTCTACAGAAATCGTGATTCCTGACCGTTTTAAAGACAATTTATTGTTTGATGAGATTGACGGTGAAAATAGAATGATTGTGTTTGGTTCAAAGAGTGCAATTGCACATTTAAATGACGTCCGTCACTACTTTGCGGACGGAACGTTCAAATGTTGTGCAAAGCCGTTTCTTCAACTATACGTTGTACACGGAGACATAGGAAGTACAGAAACTGGGACAAATATTGTACCATTTTTTTATGCAGTGTTGACAAACAAAGAAGAAACTACATATGAAAGACTGTTTTACAAACTAAAATTTCATTTACCAGAGTGGACAGCCGATATTATTACCTTGGATTTCGAAAAAGCTCCAATAAATGCAATTAAAAAGACATTTCCAAACATAATTGTTAAGGGGTGTTTTGTTCACTTTGGCAGAGCGCTATTAAGAAAGGCAAAATCTCTTGGCTTATTACAACATGAAGAATCTCACTATCACGTCAAACTATGTATGGCTCTGGCACATTTACCAAAAGAAGACATAAACGATGGATGGCTATACGTTATGAGTCAAAGGTAAATTAATTTTGCAGTATTGAAATGAACGCGTTTAGTTCTGGATATTTCTTCTACCGCCATTTTCTACAGCCATTTTTATGCGTTAGAAACTAGGTAATATATGGTTTTTCGTATCATAATCTTCAACGAATTAATTCTGTTACAGTTTTGAAGAAAAAGCTATAACTGAATTCAATGATTACTTTGTGGATCAGTGGTTGGAAAATGAAGATATGATGAATATTTGGTGCTGCTACGCACAAAGACACCGCACTACAAACCTCATGGAATCTTGGAATTGGAGTTTCAATAGTGAAATTGGAAAAAGGCCATCAATTCTTTTATTTTTCGAAACGATATCAGGCAATATTAAACATTATGAAAATCTTCTGAAAAGGTACATATTTTTGTTTCAATGACCTGTATTTTTAGGCGACACATATGATAAAAATTATACATTATTACTTTAATTAATCATAACAATTTTTTACAGCTTTTATAATAATGGAGAAAGTATATCAAAACGAAGAAAAAAATCTATCCAAAATGATATACGAATTAACAATATTCTCGGCGATTACAAAAGTGGAAAAATATCATTGGAAAATTGTTTGAACGAATTATCAAGAATTGCTTGTATCACTTTATAATTTATTTATTGATTTTTAACTTTGTAGTGTAGGTAGTAAATTTTTTATGTTAATATTCCAAATCTGTGATTATATTTTATAGTTGATTTTGTGTGTAATTTTTAATGTTAATGTACCAAATCTGTGATTATTATTTGTTTTTATATTTAAAAGTTGATTTTGCATGTATTTTTTATGTTATTGTACCAAATCTGTGATTATTATTGTTTTTATATTTTATAGTTGATTTAGTATGTATTTTTTTACGTTAACGTACCAAATCAGTGACTGTTTATTTTTATATTTTATAAGTAGTTGATTTCGTATGTATTTTTTTATGTTAATGTACATTAACATAAAAAGATAGTACCAAATCTGTGATTATTGTTTTTTTATATAAGTTGATTTCGCATCTAGATTGACTTATGTTATTAAAAAAATAAAACTTGTCATCGAAATAGTCAAATCGAACTGTGATTTTTCTTAAATTTTTTGAAAGTTATTTGTACACCCCACTTTTTATTTCTGTTTTTAAATATCAATATGTGTAAATGGCATACGTACACATAATCCGACTATTGTACCTGTGATTAAAAATATTTAACAAAATAAATGACAATGTTATCATTAGTTTCGTTTTTCTTTTTTTACTTGACTGTACCCATTTCATCTGAAAGTTTACCAAATGGGATATAACACAAAAAAATATTGAAATGTTTTCGAAATGGGACTAAATGTATGAAATGTATAATGTTTACCAAACGCAACTTTTTAGTAGGTACAGTTTGAGGTTTACGAAATGGGAAGTTTACCAAATGGGAAGTAGCCCCAAAATCGGGTCTATAGCATTAGAATCTATAAGTATAATAACAAATTAAAAAACTTTCGGGTTTTTAGATATTTTTTTTCGTAAAGAAGTGAACTTAAAAATAGATGGAATCAAGATATAGATAAATTAATACTAAAATATAAACAATCTCATGCAGTCGGAGGCAATTAGGTCGTTATTGTTAAGAAAATGCCTTCACGTTTTAGTTAGGATTATAAGACGATAAATTAGGGTATTTAGTCACTTATAATCGGATGATATCGGTTTCTTACTCACTTACTCCAAAAGTTATGGGGTACTGTGTTAAATGTTACAACAAAATACCTTGTGATATATTGCAATTAAATTAAAGAAAATTTAAAACTCATATTAAAAGTTCACTTTGTAAACAAGCTTATTACAAATTAGAGGATTATAACGAAGATAAGAACGCTTGGAAACATGCTGGTCCAGCTCCATAGGACAATCTAGAGTCTAGACAAAATCTAACTGATTGCTATTTTAATTGTATATTTTATTATTTTCATGACATTTATTTTACACTCTGTGATTACTAACTCACACTCTAATATTAATTATTTTAGGAAAACGTTTTTTTTTTTTTACAATGTTTGTAAATATGTGAGCACCATGTATCTATCACATAATTAATTTATCGGTCATTGCTTCATTATTAATTCTTTTTACCTATTGTGGTATAGTAATTTTATTCTAGGTGCATCGTCTTCACATATAATTATATAATTGATGTACCGATACAAAATATTGTAAAACATTTTAAAAGAGTAATTCCATTCTTCTCCATACGAAGCTACCTTTTGGAAGGGGCGACTAGAATCAATTCTATTTTATTTGTAAATTTTGACGTTCAAAAGTGCCATTTTGTTGACTTTGAGTTCGGGATAGGGTTTTTATGAATTCTCATTTAAATTACATTTAAACATATAATATGTATATATTTTTGTAATTGCCTTTTAAAACCCTTCATTTTGATACCCCACTCAATAAGCTTAGGAGATATTTTTGTTTCGAAAACACCTTTTGGCGGCAAAAATACGACATTTTATTTTTAATAATTTTACTAAATCCAGTGACACTCGCGCCATAAAGATGAATCTAACGACATATAATTCATCAAAATCGGTTCAGCCGTTTAGTAGTTACGAGGGAGCATAGGGACGGACATACATACATACATACAGGTCAAACATATAACCTTTTTTTTTGGCTTCGCCGCAGTTGGGTAATAAAAATGAAATGCTGTTTGTTGGTAAATGCATCACTTCATTATTAAAATTTATAATAAATTACCAAGTGGTTGGAGAGACTTAACAACAGTGCAGTTTAAGAGTAGACTACGTATATTTTTAATGGATAAGACGTACTACAGTGTGACTGAGTTTTTATCGGATATTTTTTTTGCTGAATTGTTCTGTATGGATTTGCCTTTGGTTAGACTTAAGTGAATAATAATATAAATGTTTGCATGGCGAATGGTGAAATATGGCGGAGCTTTCATGTATCTTGTCACCTATTATGTATTACCCATATTTGCAAAATAAATGTCTATTCTATTCTATTCAGAACGGCTGGACCGATTTGGCAAATAATCATTAGTCCGAATCAGGAAAAGAATAGTTGCCGGGAAAATTGGAAAATTTCGGGAATACTGTAAGTGTGAGATTTCTATAGGAATTTTGTATGAATTATTGAAATTTTGCCAGGAGAACGTCTCGCGTTTGTCGGGTCAGCAAGTTTGTAATAAATTGAAATTGATCAATAAATGCACCGTTTGTCGTGATGCAGGTTGAACTCAATACAATTTACCATGTATTATGTAGGTAAATAGTAGTTATTACTACTTCTGACAACTGCATGAGTGTACCTGCAAACACCACACAGCTGAGTCGAGCATTTTGGCATTGGTGGACCGAAGATTGCAGCTTATAAAGTGGCGAAATTAGATTACATGCCTAGCTGTTAGAAACATATTAATCATGACGTAAGTCATCTGTGAGCGTGATACGACAAAACTTGTTTTAAAACCGGTTTAGCGTAAATGCAGGTTTTAATAATGAAGCCAACTTTAGTATTTTTGTAGCTCAAATAGGACCATCACAATCTGTTACCTTTGTTGCGTTTTTTTAGAGTTGGAGGTTTGAGTAAAAGACATGAAAAAAAAAAGTTTGTTCTGATAAATATTTTAAGGACATATAATATTTACTTCTGCCAGACTTAGCTCCTTTTTAGGGTTCCGTACCTCAAGAGGAAAAAACGGAACCCTTATAGGATCACTTCGTTGTCCGTCTGTCTGTCTGTCTGTCAGTCTGTCAAGACCATTTTTTTCAGGAACGCGTAAAGGTATCACGTTGAAATTAATATCAAATACGTATGTCTATGGTCCCTTGAAGCTCTAAAAAAATCAAGCTTCCAAGTCAACGCAATAAAAAAATACGGCCATATAAGCGACATTATTGCGACATATTTCGATACTCGCAAATAAATCAAAACCTATAGGGTACTTCCCGTTGACCTAGAATCATGACATTTTGGCAGAAGCAAGGTTTCACAGCACAAGTAAAGGAAAAAGTCCGAAAATTGTTAATTTGTAGTTTTAACACATAAAAAAACATTTTTTGCGATTACAAACTTAAAATTTCAGTTGGAAAATTGACCGTGGCGTATATCGATGTATGGGAGAACAAGTTTTTCAACAACAATGTTAAGTTTGTTTTAGGGATAAATTCATCCTAACTACGGAACCCTTCATTGTGCGTGGTCCAACACGCACTTGGCCGGTTTTTGTTTTTATAATGACACTTTTTCACACAGGTATAGGTTAAAACTATCTTCTAAATATCTCTAATATTTCTATCTAATTTTAATTTTTTATATCTCGTATTTCTAAAAATCTACTATTCCGGCTGAGAAGGATGTTTTATCTTAGTGCTGGACAAAGCAAGGCCTGGTTTTCATTCCTTGTTTACGAAACGTTCCTGAGTAAATGCTGGCCGTGTACTTATCTACAGGCAGCTACATCTCCTGCTTCTTTGGATGTCACCAACAATTTTGTCATTTTTGTACATCCAAGGAAGTGATTACTGACATTTTAGTCGATATAAAAAGTGTAGTAAACAGAACCTGGGGGAACTAACTAACTTCTAACTCGGGTTAGAACCGTGAGACTTTTATGAAACTGGCAAATTGCACTGCATTATATTGCACGTACAGTCATGAGCACTAATATGTAAACACTTAGCAGAATTCATAACCGATTTTCTCGTGGAATAACGATGGCAACTTTGAGAAAAGACCGATTTCATAATAGTTTGGGTTCCAAAATGCTATGTTCGTAGTTAAATAAAATTTCAATCAATATAGTTGGAGAAAATCACTTTTAAAAGTGGCTGAGTGTATACATATTGGTGTTCGTGACTGTACACGTGTCTAGTCATGAACCATTACCGTACCTAACGATATTAAGGTCAGTGACTTTATTAGAAAAGTAAATCAGGTTTGACCACCTAGCTAACCAAGTTTAAGTTAGCTGCATTTATATCAAGGTTTAAGTTGTCATTTATTGTTGCCTTATGGACACACTTGTTAGGTACAGTCGGGTACCAGCATACCTAACCCCTCTTACAAAGAAGAATAATGGAAGAGGGGTCATAATGCTGGTCACCAACTGTACTAGCACTGGGACACCGGCCTCCTCTCTTCGAGAGGGAGTGGGCTGTAATCTACCACGTGGGCGCAGTGCGGGTTGGTAGATGTCATATGTGTTCGAATTCTGTCTAGGACATGCCGGTTTCCTCACGATGTTTTCCTTCACCGTTTTGAGAGCAGTGGTGATGAAATTATGTACACAAAGAAAGCGCCTGCCTGGGTTCGAACCCACGACCAAACTCGTAAGTCGGGGTCTTTACCACTGCGCCAGCACTGCTCTCTTAGGTACACACGGCTACACATCAAGCTATACATTTCCAGTATAAGCTGATCTCGCATTATATAGGATTTCCGTACAATGAGAGGTTAGCGAATAATGGTTTTTTTTTTTTTTTAAACGTTGCCCCACACTAGTAATTTCTCCTGTATCGTGGGTGCGTTTACAAACATTTAAACTCACATACACAAACAGCCAGACTCCGAACAACTACTTGTAGGTCATACAAATATTTGTTCCGTGCGGGAATCGAACCCGCGACACGCAGCGCAGCAGTCAATCGCTTAACCACTGCGCCAACCGTGTCGCCGAGCTTGATGTGTAGCCGTGTGTACTAGGATCATTGCTAATTTAAGAATAAACAGACTATATCTATACCTGGTTATTCAAATACGTGTATTCGATTATGTGGTGCTTCAAGAAAAAAGGAGTAAAAAAAAAAACAGTTTAAAAATGAGCGAACTGGAAATACCTGACTACCTGTACAATTATGTTTTGTGTTTAAAGATTGACAAAATTTTGTCCGAGACCGAGTAGCTACTCTCAAAGACCATAACTCTTATTAACCGACTTCCAAAAAGGCTGTATGTTCGTATTTTTTATTCTTTTTTATTTATGTTCATTGATTTCTCCGTCAATTGTAGACCGATTCTGAAAATACTTCTTTTGTTTTGACATTATATTTGAAACTGTTGGGCACTATATTTTGAATTTCTTGGAATTTTAATTAATAATTCATGGTTCTTATAATTTTGATGTAAATTGCATGTACTTATATTCAACACAATGTAAATTGTTCACGAATAAATGAAATGAAATAAGTATTTAACGGGTTGCGATTCGATTAGGTACGTTAATATGGTTGCTAAGCAATGTACGCACGTCACAGTGCATATGGAGAGTGGCAGTTCTACTAGTTCTTACCAGGAGAACTCCTCAATAATTAACGTCCATGCATCGAGAACAGCAATATTTTGTAAAACTGTGTAGAGCAGTTGACATTAGGCTATTGTAACTTAGATAAATTACAAACTGACCCACTAAAAAGAGAAAAATAAAAACTTTTTCCAAAAAAAAAAAACTACCAATTTACGATTTACAATTAATTTTATTTTCACATTGTAGTGTTTGTTCGGTTGTTTTTCCCTTTCAGTTCCCTTTAAGTTAAATGAGCTGTTTATTTATTTATTTATTAATAGGTTAGCTTACAATTGTTTACACATTTCTTTTCATTAAAAAATACGCGCCATACATTTATAAGTGCAACAATTACTACGTTTTTATTTTTTGTAAAAAGTTTTTACTAATAAATATACCGTAGATTATGTACATCTTTTCTCTTAATAGAGAAACGATCATTATTGTGATAATGATCTGTAAATTAAAAAAATACTCAGTGGAGCCTACCTTCTACTACATATACGAGAATCTTGATCTTGTCAACAAAATGTCGTCTGAATTTTAAACGAATCAACTGCAATCCAATTTTATTAGAGGGAACTACGATAAGATACGACCGCACTTTGCATGCTGATTGACAGAATTTAAAGCAATCTGACACCAGCACGTAGAGGTCTCCTCGTATAATGAGCAGTCAATACTTGACCACAGAGGTACCTACCACTTGACACATTACTTAACCTTGCAAATCGATCAGATTGCAGGGTGGGCGAACCCCACGACAAATGAGACTTCATTGACAAGAAATTCTGAGAGGTCATTGTAGGGACGGGTTCAACAAGGAGAAATTGACAACATAGTCAATCGATCATGGTAAGAGAAAATATAATTTGAGGGACAAAGTGCATCTTGGCGCAGTGTCGATATTTTGTGTAATTATCTCTAAGCTGTATAGCTACTTAGCTAACTTTATGTAGTGCATACCTATGTAAAGCTTTACTGGGGCAAACAAATTCATAAGCTGCAGGGCTTTCGCCTAGTTTCAGGCGATCATTGATTTTATCTGGTCTTTGACACTTCAGCAGAGGTCCAAGCTCGAGGTTTGCCAGCGAGCCATTGAGCGCAGTATCCTCGGGGTTCGAATTTCGGATCGTCTATGGAACACGACACTGCGCGCCAAAACTAAGATCTAAGTCAAGGCTTCCGCAGACCCTAGTAGAACAATTTCTATGAATACCTCATGGAAATCGTTGTATCAAGAAGATAATATTATGTTTCGTAATCGAAAAAAAGGTGTCAAACGCCAAGTTTTAATATAAAAAACCAGCGATATATCGTTTTTTTTATTATTAAACTAAAACATTAAAAAATTCAAATTCAAATATCTCGAAAACGGTGCGTCCTACTTTACTCCCCTTTACTCCCTGTAACGTGGGCTTGTGCAAGCAGCATCCCAACATGAAGTTAAGGAAAAATACTGGATTTTTTTAATTTTTCGTTGTTTTTTTACATAATAATTAGGTGGTTTTCGACTAGAACAACAATTTCTTTCTCACCATTTTTGGTTTCTGGTTTTCTTTGCTGCTCAAAGTGCCCCTAAGCCTATACTCTAACTTCTACAACTCCGCCCACCCACTGACAATCGTTCAGTGAGAAAAAATTTGGACGGTGAAAATATTGAATTGTGTTTTCAAAATCAATACAGATTCTTGTCTAGGTGCAATATGGTGTAGGTAGACTATCTAAAACTTGTTGAGAAGAAATGTTCCTACCCCAAGTGTCAAAAGTATAGAAAAATTGGTCGTCATGCTTGACATTGTAGACTTTTGTCGACTGAAGAATAGAAACATTTCTTCTCTTCAGTTTTAACATCGCCATTCTCAAGACGGTAGAAATCTTTCTAGAATCTGTCATTTTGTCGACAAAACCTTTTCTACGGTGTTCATGCTACGCGTGCAGTAAGTCGCTAAGAGGGACTGGGCCGAACATGTCTGCCGCATGGGAGATGACAAATGGGCTAAGAGAACCACCGATTAGGTCCCACTAAACGCACGACGACATCGCGCAGTCGACGACGATGGCGGGATGAGCTTGACTCCTGCCGAAAGGATTGGCCGACACTAGCAAAAGACGGGAAAAGGGAGCCTTTGACCTGCAGTGGCACAGTACAGGCTAGTTAAAGATTAGATAAATAGATTTATAGTAAGTCGTGCATTTGAAATAAAATGGTTCCATCTAACAATTTGAGCATAATTTATATTATCATGTAAAAAGGTTATATTTGCTTCAAATTTTATTTATTTCAATTACCCAGTGCCATCTGTTGCATAATTTTTAAACTAGCCAACAGTAAAGGTTCCAAGTGAAAGCCATTTAAAAGTTTTTTGCGGTTTTCTCGAAATGTATGTTGGAGCGATGAAACCCTTTTATTCCAAAAGCACGAAGTATTAATTAATTGCCTGAATTTAGTCTTCTATGGCATGTACATATAAACGATGCGACTTACACAGATGTATCTTATGATAGACACGGCAACTGCGTCTGTTGTCACGAATTAATGAGTGTCGAAAATTCGTATTTTTGCAAATTAAAAGTTATCATACTAACGCGGTGCAGAGTCATATTAGCCGCTTCCTAATGGCACCTATAAACAACAGTAAAATGTCGCATGAAGAATGCGTGTAGTGTCGCTTTCTTCTATTTTCCGCAGCCACTTTTTCTGACCTCTTCGATTATTTATTTTTTTCCCTTTAAGTTAATGAGCTGTTTATTTATTTATTTATTAATAGGTTAGCCTACAATTGTTTACACATTTCTTTTCATTAAAAAATACACGCCATACATTTATAAGTGCAACAATTACTTAAAAAAAATAATGTTTCACCTACATACGCTTACAAGTAACGTATTGTGATGCAAGTGTGCAATGACAAAATAATAAAACTTATCAATATTGTAACGAAAGAAAAACCGGCCAAGTGCGTGTCGGTCCACGCACAATGAACGGTTCCGTAGTTGAGATGAACTTATCCCAAAATCAAACTTAACATTGTATACAAAGCTCGCACCTGCATTGCAGCAGATACAATAAATCTAAATTAGGGATCTGCTATACAATGCTAGAAACCCTTGCTTAAAAAAAAACTAGTAGTAATTATTATGTTAATAAATTCTTCTTTATAACCGACTTCCAAAAAGGAGGAGGTTGTATGTTTGTCTATAGGCTTTTTATTTTTTTATTTGTGTTCATCGATTTCTTGATTTTATAAAAAAAAAAAACTGATGATGAAGACCACAGATGGCTCCTGTGCCTCCACCCACTGCTGAGCACTGGCCTCTCATTTCTTGTGCCAATCCCACGCTCGCGTTACATATTAGATTTATTTGTTTTGTGGAGAAGTTTAGAACACGAGGATTCTACGTAATCAAAAAAAAAAGGTGTCTACTAAGAACATAAATCCGAAGTATCGGCCGATTGTTCGGCCGTTTCATGACTACGGCAAAAGAAAAAAAAATAACGACAGTCAAAGAGATAAGCCAAAATCAAAAATGTGACTTGAAGTCGGCTATGGACTCAAAGTCAAAAAAGAAAACTTTGGAAGTTATAAAACCGCCGAATATTGGTCCGATACTTCGGATTAGACGGGGGGTCTACTGGTGTGCAGAGATGATCGAGTATATAGCCTTCTACATACTGGCGCGACTTGTCGCGCGACTCGACACCGGCAGAACAATTTCTATGAATTCAAGGAAATTGTTCTACCGGTGTAGAGTCCCGCGGCAGGTCGCGCCAGTATGTAGAAGCCTTAAAGCAATGCCATAGGTTAGTTGGTGCTATAAATGTGTGATGAGCATCGTATGTGGTGCCGACGACAATCATGACCCACGCGCCGGCTACTCAGTTATTCGACGAAGTTCTTCTAAGATTAGAATGTAATTTTTACGTTATACATTTGTACGTATTTTTTTTCTGTTCCTTTCTTCTTATCGCTTTATATGTGTGTTCATAAACTGTTAAATAAATATGAATGCTTTATCAACTACTAATTTTTTTTTGCTTAATCCATAATAGGTAGGAATACCTACCAAGACAGTAAGACAACATGATGTGATGTGCAGCCTCCCCAGCTTGAATAACTTCACAGGTCTTTAATTCTACATTCGCCTTTGAACTTTGCATTATATTATGATATTAGGTATAGGGAAATACTTTTTCTAAACCATAGTCATAGTATAATGTCTCTGGAACTCTGCAATATACCAAGCGGTGTCATATTCACTTAATCAAAATCTAAATAAAGTAGTTAGATTTACAGATAGCAAGAGCACTTTTCAACATGTGGCTCGATACGCCTCAGCGGGGTAATTGCGTAACACACTATCAGTAGCAATCTGTTTCAATTTAACAGTTCAACAACATTCATTGCGTTACTTACGTTGTTGAGCAGATTTTTTTTTCGAACATATGAAGCAATGGATTACCAATAAACTTCAAAATCATTCCGATTCCGATTTTAACTGCGTTACGCAATTAGGGTTCTGGTTGCTGAGGTGCATCAAGAGCTTATGAGTTATGACATTCTTAAAGCAATGAATTAGTCATTGCTACAACAAAGATGACATTTATAGGATTATCTTACCTTGCCTTGAATGGGTTCCAGCGCACATAGAATTACGGGGCAACGAGGAGGCTGATAGACTGTCAAAACTGACAGTAGAGATGGGCAATGTTACCTCATTTATGTCCGATTACTGGGAATATTTCTCCAGGTTTAAGAGTGTGTGTTTCGACAATTGGAAAGAATATTTTAATAAAATATCCAAAGAAATAATTAAACTATCCATTTGTTATAAAGTCATTCAAAACGAGCCACCTCGTGAGCCATGGTTTGATAATAAATATTTAACTAGGAGTTAAAAGTTAACGTTATGGCTTCGTTCTGGCCACTTTCCATCGGCAGAGTTTGCTTTCCTAATGCGAAAGGCTACATCACCTAATTGTGAGACAGTAATACAGTTGAAGATGTGCAACATTTGCTGCTGGAATGTGCTAAAAACAAGGATGAAAGGGAATCTTTGGCTAGGGAGTTTAAACTGAACATGATTGTGGGATGTTGGACTTATTCAAAATATTTTGGCATACCCTAAATCAGACAGAACTAAACGCATAATTTGTGGTTTAATGCCGAAGTCTAGGCAGTGATTCTCTTTTCTATTTTCATATTATTTATGTATAGTGGTGGTGGTGGTGGTGGATAATAAATAGTGTAGTAAAATATAGTTTAATTACAGGTGTACTTAGAGCATGCTCTAAGCAAGTGTATGTATATATGTGTGTAAATAGAGTATAAGGTACAATAGGGTTGACATATCCGTGTGGATAAAAATCCCTCATTAATAAAGAATAAAATATAAATAAAAATAACGTATTGTCAGTCATAAAGCCTCGTATATTTACTAGACAACTGTCTCGCGACACCAGTCGCTTGAAACGTCGCTCGGGCGATGTCAATCAGCATCTTCAGATCGAGTCTTGTGAGTCAAACGATGAGAAAGGTTGTGACCTTTTTCATCGTTTTCGATGTTGCCAGACATGTCGTGCGACGTCGCCCGACGTCGCTCTATTTCGCCCGACATATTATGTAGGGGTACGTGAAGTGGGAAGCTTGATGCGTCGGAGCCTACCCGGCCGTGTATAATGCACGACGCAAAGCGATAGCGCGTTGGTTTGTAGTTGCAGGGCAACACACCGTAGGCGTCGTGCATAGTTCATGTTGGACGTATCCCTAGGTCGTATTGTTGGTTTTCTTCATCCAAAAGCGTTATTTTCTTTGATCTGCCTTTATATAATTATAAAGTTAACATTAGTAGTAATAACAAAATATATTTTGTCAATGATCACGTAATATGGCTGCTTGCTTTGCATAGAAGTGCATGGAGCACAATAGGACATGAAGCGCTTCTACTCGTAGATGTCCAATGTGTAGAGAGAGGGCTTAAATACAAAGTCAGCAACTAGTGCCACTTTTCCCTTCAGTAGCCATTATTGGAACTTTACGCCATCTTTGAATGTCATTATACTGTTTACTGCCTATTATATCTACTCTTTGGTTTACTGTCATGAGGTCAGTACAAACCTCAGAATACAAACAGAGCCACCTGCTCTTTAAACAACGCTTTTTTGGAGAAACCCAATATTAAAATAAAAATATTCTGTATCTTATTTTGACCGAGATCAATCTGTTCTGAGTATTTGTACGAATGTACGCGAAGTCTAAGTGCGACACCCAGATTACATGGAGTGCTGCCATTCTTCTTGTAACTGGCAACAAGGAAATTAGAATATTTCAGATACGCACATAACTAGAACTCATTATCGTAATTATATCGACAGATAACGAGTGGAAGTATTTATTTTTAAACTGTAATGAGTTATATCTATTTAAATACATGAAAGGCCCATTACTGCGATGTGACCAGATAATAACTATTTAGTCCGTTCATTTGAATTTCGTCCAATTTCATAATATTTTTTCCCATACAGTCTAGCAGATTACGTTCAAGTCTCGACGTGTTAAATTCGCAATAAACCTTTATTTTTTATAAATGTACCGAAATAATTTACACGACATGAAACGGTAGCGTCCTTTTAACATTATTATCACCTCTATGAGTACCTAGACGATTAAGTTGAGCCCACACTCTTCAGAATATTCGGTAGCATTTATGTGTGTGTGCTTACAAAATAATCACATGTCACGCAAAAAGGAGCACACATTTAATTTAATAACATTCGGTCATAGGGCATGACAGGATGCCTTGCGGGCTAATTGCGTAACACATTATTAGTAGGAATCGGTTTCTACGTTGTTGAGCAGATACATTTTTCTAACTTAAGAAGCAACGGATTAGCAATAAACTTCAAAGTCATTCCGATGCTGATTCAAACTGTGTTACGCAATTAGGGTGCTGGATCCCAATTATTTAAATTAAAATATATTTGCATTAGACACTTAGGAAAACGATAGCTGAAGATGGACGTGCACCTGTGTTGAGACATTTCGTTCGTCTGGTATCTTGGTGGTGTATGGGTTATCTTGACGGGGCGGGGTGTCTCAGCACAGGGGCATTTGTGTATAGAATTATTTATGTATAGGTATGATGAGTATTGTCTTTTGTAATTGTATTTAAGTACTAACAATAGTTTCTAAGTGTCTGTATACTAACCTATGGATCTAGTTGTTCCAAAATAAATAAATTTGAATTTGAATTAGACACTTACGTATTTTTAACTATTAACAGCTTTTAAGTACGTATAGGAAGATAGCTATCATTTACGTCAGAAATAAAATGAGACAAAAATATGCAAAATAATGATAACCCAGATATTACGCAGCATCGATACGATAACACTTCTATGAAGATGGTTATAGTAAATTGGACAAAAATAAACTTGTTTACTTTCCTAATTGCCACCATGATGACATTACGAGCTGGTGGATTTAACGGTGTGGTGGAATTAGTATGTACTATAGCGTATAGCAGAAAGGTGTAATAAAATTTAAGGGTGCGGACCTACAGACCATCAAACTGAACAACTTTTACAATGTTTGCCCCAAGGAGAAAGTTGTTCATTTTAATGGTCAGTACCATACCCTTAAATTCAGCCTCACAAGCCCCATCAGGCTCGGTGACGGCGCGCGGCGTCGCTATTCATCAAAATAAATTACAGAACTTAGCACTTTTCATAGTGATTTCATTAGTTCCGCTCAAACCATACAGTCATATTATCTCATGACACAAATCCACCTGCAGTCAAGATCCGGATGTCAATAGCGCATTTTATAATGACATGGTTCAGAACCATGCCTATACAATATTTAGCCAAATATCTGACCATGGGAATTAAACATAATTGGCGAAATGTGGGTGCACTATAGTTGCACCTCTGCCTAACCCTTTAGGGTTAATACAGGTATGATGTTATGTTACGTTATATCCTAGTTATCTAGTTACCTAAAAATATGTTGATTCGAAGGAAGAAGCAGAACCACCCAATACAAGCATTACTACGTGCTTCCTGGGAGGTTCTAGCCACAGAATAATATTGTACAAGAAAGTTACAGAAATAAACGATTTTTTTTTTTAAATCCTAAACCCTTTGAAATTGAAAAAAAAAATCTTTAGGGATGTGCCGACATCCCTAAACTCATTCCCATCTTAATAATAAAAAGGTTTTCCATTACATGGGTACATGGGAAAAACATCGCGTGTTCACGGTTATTATGTGGGCGTGGTGGTTACCATAAATAAATAGCTGGTGACGACTCCGTGACTATGATGAATGACACTTTTTTGTATGGCATGTTTCGTGCGCACGGGCATCTGGACCGTGTGCATTATGCACTAAGTATAATAATTATACTAATGTTGCTTATTGAAATGAATGAAGTCGGAGTCCTTCAAACGTATGAACGTTTTTTTAAGTCATTGAGTTTTTCTGATTATCTGAAGACGTAAGAAAAAAAATGCAATTTATATCAGTAGCTTATCTACACAAGTAAATTCCTTGTTGAGTTAAGTATAGATTAAAAACATTTTTAGTGCATGGGCATTTCTTTGGCGGGGGTAGAGATAGTCACAATCATCTGATTGTGACTATATCTCTTTCTCTATCTATACATCTTTAATGTATTAGGTTGGGGAAAAAGTCTTTTCGCATTATAGTATGTATGAACTTGTAATAAAATCTCTTTGGCTATACTATTTGTATCTTGCTGGTTTTGGTATCATTGAAAGTTTAAATTTTAAAGAACATAATTCCAAATCCAATTTCCAAATTCAAATTAGGAAAACGTGTGATTTTCATTTGTTTTTCGTATTGTCAAGATGAGTGAATCTAATGAAGAAATTCGATGGACTTCTTGGCGGGAAAGTGAAGCGTCATGTTAGCAGTTTTGTTTTATTTTCTAAAATTTGTGTTTAGCCGAATATTAATGTGTAATAGTGGTGGATTATTAACCATTAAGTGTTCGTGAACCTGCATTAATGTAGGCAAATGAAACAAAACAGTGCAACATCACTTTAAGTTCTCTCAAGAAGTCCGCACGAGGTTTCAGTAAAGTGCCGCGTCTTTACTTAAACTCAAGGGGACCGGGGCGGGATATCATCAATCATCTTTATCATGCATTGAGTGGAGTTCATTTCATAATTATTTATATAACTTTGTACATGTTAACTAATTTTACATGACACTGGCTAAATGCACAAACCGTGCGAAGCCAAAAAGAAAAAAAAAAAAAAAAAGAAAAAGAAATTTGATACATTTTAAAATTTTACTACAAAAAAGGTAAAAATGCAACGCAAGCCGCGAAAAAAATTTGCGATGTTTATGGACCTAGTGCAGTGTCTGTGAGAGTAGCACAAATGGATTAAGCGTTTTCAATCCGGAAATTTTGATATCAAAGATGCACGTCGCGCGTCGCTCTGGTCTTATGGATAAAATGGATGCCATTTTTGAAAAAGTGGAGCAAGATCGGAAGATATCAGTAGATTCAAAATTCATTTATTTACGCTAAACGTCCGAGTTTGGGTCACAGAAACGCATATGTGCACCAAGTTTCAAATGTATCAGTCCAGTAGATTCGGAGCAAATAGGCTGTGACAGACGGACAGACAGACAGACACACGAATGATCCTATAAGGGTTCCGTTTTTTCCTTTTAGGTACGGAACCCCGAAAATAAGGTAAATTTAATAAAATCAACTAAGCGACTGCGCAAAAAGTGAACTTAAACTTTTTACAAAAAAATAACAACCGACTTAAAAAAACAAGTGCGAGTCGGACTCGCGCACGAAGGGTTCCGTACCATTATCTATAAAAACGGCAAAAAAATACATGTTTTCATGTGTTTTTTGTTTTATTTTTGTATGGGAGCCCCCCTTAAATATTTGTTTTATTTTAATTTAATGACTTATTTTTAAAGTAAATATATAACTAAATATTCTGTGTATATTTCAAGCGTCTACCTGTTGCCGTTATCAATATAGAGCAAAATGGAGCAAAAAAATCACGTTTGATGTATGGGAGCCCCCTTAAATATTTATTTAATTCTGTTTTTTAGTATTTGTTGTTATAGTGGCAACAGAAATACATCATCTGTGAAAATTTCAACTGTCTAACTATCACGGTTCATGAGATACAGCGTGGTAACAGACGGACAGACAGACAGACAGACGGCAGAGCCTTAGTAATAGGGTTCCCGTTTTACCCTTTGGGTACGGAACCCTAAAAACACTACAAAGTGAAAAATAACTTTTATTTCGGAAGTCGGTGTATTTGGATCTATATTTTACATACATTTAAACATATAATTTGTATATATTTTTAGGGTTCCGTAGTCAACAAGGAACCCTTATAGTTTCGCCATGTCCGTCTATCTGTCTGTCTGTCCGTCCGTCCGTCCGTCTGTCCCCAGCTTAGCTCAGAGACCCTTAGTACTAGAAAGCTGTAATTTGGCATGGGTATAGATAATCACGCCGACAAAGTCGAAAAAGAAAACCTTGAAAAAAAATATATTTATGAGTACCCTTGCACATAAAGTGGGGATGATAATTTTTTTTCTCGTTTATCCCATAGTATGGCGTATCGTATCGTGGCCGTTCAAAAAATGTGTGGGTCTGTCAAAACTATTTTTTAATTCAGGGATCCGTTTGCGTAATATTAGGCTTTAAAGTGCTTAGAGTCAAGTGCCACCCCCCCCCCGTGCCAGCTAAATGGTTGGTTTTGGATATGTGACAAAATTCATGGCAGTAGTATACAGGGTGGAATTTTGTAATGCCACCTGGAGGGAAAGTACTCTTAATACTGCAGATAGAAAGTTTTACTCAAAGGAAACATTCCTTTATTTTTGAATAGAAAGCAAACTGCATTCAAAGATTTTCGAAAATTCTCTTCTCCCACACCCGGGAATCGAACCGGCTAAAATCTGAAAAAATTATACCCTGTACTTTTATTGCATCGATCGTTAGGGTCAATTTATTATAAGGATGAAATCTCTCTAACAAACATGATAAATTAAATGAAAGGCTAGGCAGCTAAGTAGGCTTTACAAGTTATTGAGTAATAGTCGACCAACTTAAATTTGCAGTTGGGGAATTGACCGTAACGTATATCGATTGTAAGTATATCGTTTTTCAACTACAATGTTAAGTTTGTTTTTGGGATAAATATGGAACCCTTCATTGTGCGTGGTCCGACACGCACTTGGCCAGTTTTTTTATAATCACCTTTTACCCTTCATTTTGATACCCGATTCGATAAACACCGGTTTCTCTGTGAATGAAGAATGGCTTGGATCCTTATTACTTGCTCGGTTACCTGAAATGACTATCAACCGATGACAATGGCACTTGAGAGCTCCGGTATGGCAATTACAGCAGATTCTATATAGACAAAATTACTTCAAGATAAAAGTAGATTAGATTTAGATTTACCTAAAGTTAGATTTATGTATCTTATAGATAAGATAGGAGTTACTAAAGTAACTAATTAGTTAATATTGCTTTAGGTTTTTGTTAGTATAATTTTGTGTTTTACTTGCAAATGTAAGAAATTTGTCTTTAGGTAAGAGAGTAAACTTTGTTTGTCATAATAATGAATGCAAGTGAAGTCTAGGTTGCATAATTATATCTTTAAGTTATTTTCATGTTCTTGGTTATGATATGAAGAAAGGTTCCACTTTGGTAAGAGTGTTGTGGTTATTTTAAGACCTTTTTCTTGTCTTTGGTAATCTTTCAAAATAAAAAGAACGTTGCAAATTATTATCACTTCATAAATATACCAAGGCCGTTATCATCCAATTATAGGTGAGTAAATAACCTAATTTATCGTCTTATAATCCTAACAAAAAAGTGTAAAATAAAAAAATTTAATAACCCGACTGCGTAGAAAGTTAACTTATAAAGGATGGAAACAAGATTTACGGCTGAACCGATTTTGATGAATGATATGTCGTTTGATTCGTCTTTATTGAGCGAGTGCCACTGGATATACTAAATTATAAAAAATCATAGACTTCATGTCTTACAAGAAACAGAGACTTAGGTTAGTACCTACTTAGGCAGTTTTGGGCAAAATAAAATTGTTTGAACAATTTTTATTTTTATTATAATAAAGACTTAATTCTTAAAAAATACCGAAGGTATTAAATAATGGTTACGTCTTACAAACAAGGCAACTTGGGCTTTTTAAAAAGTACCCAACCAACCCTTTGAAGTTCCTTTACCGTCCGCGTCAATCCAACACAGCTCGAAAAAGAAGAGATATACGGCCCGAGTCTTTTGGACTCTAATAATATTACTGACTGACACAATATAACACACCTGTATTCCCCAAGTGGTAGGCACAGGCGTATAACAGGTAAGTATCTAATCGTGTCTAACATTTCGCTAGTTTGTTTGAGTTATGCAAATAAATATCCCATATAGGGAGCGATATTCCATCTATCTATCTACATCTATAAAATGGGTCAGGTGGTGAATTTTGTGACCAGGGTCTCTGTTGACCGCCAGGTAAGGAGTCGATTCCGAAATCTGACGCTTTATTTTATAAGTCATCATCCTTTTTCCAACTATGTTGGGGTCGGCTTCCAGTCTAACCGGATGCAGCTGAATACCAATATTTTACCTCCATAACCCAGTTACTGGGTAACACGATATCCCTTGGTGAGACTGGTTGTCAGACTTTTGGGCTTCTGACGACCCGTAACAACTGTCAAAGATCTACAAATGACAGCTGGGACCAACGGCCTATCGTGCTTTCCGAAGCACGGAGGAATCTTGGTATGAAAAGATGGTCACCCATCCACGGACAAACTGGGGCAAGCGTAGCTTAACCTGATCGATCCACCCGTGCGGCAGTTATTATTTAGCCACAAGCTCCTCCATTATTTTATAAGTAGTACCATCATTTATTGTATCTAATACAAACTAATACAGTGCTAAATAATTATATGCATAAAAAATTAAAAGAGAATAAGCATAGTAAAGCATCAAACAAAAGTATCGTTCACTTCACCTTCATCTAAAAATTATGCACAAAAGATTGATTTTGGAATTTTATGATCATCTGTGCAAAGAGAAATGCATTTAAAAAAATTACTTGTCATGCTTACCGTCACCGTCATCTTCTGTCTGTGACATGATACGTTACGTCTTACGTCATTAAAAAATCGGTCGTATTTTCATTTAGGCTTTATTTATTATTATTTTTTTAAGTAATAAGTAGTTTTTTTATAAGACATATAACGGTTTTCATCCGTTAAAGATAGGCAAGACAACACAGTTTGGACAAGGGATTTTGAAAAAAAAGTTGCACTGGAATATTAACTAAGTGCCTATGTATTTAACATATACGTATAAATTATATCGGGTCACCAGACCAGTCGCACTTGTTTGGCATGATAGTTGTTTATCGCTGGTAACTCTATATAAGAGGAACGCACGCAGTCCGAGTGGTATTTGTGTTCACGGTACGCGACCAGTGAGCCGCTCCGTCCCGTTGATAAATAACGCTTACAACCAAACCAAAATGGCTTCAAGGGAACCTGCCACCGACCAGCTTGTTAACTTCAAGAAAAATCTTAAAGTAAGTTCAAGTTTACCGTTGAAAGTGATAATGTAGGCAGTGAACAACATTGTAATTAAGTGCTTCGTTTACGCGGACTGTGTTTGCTCTGTTATCTTGTGAGCGAATTCAACGAATGTACTTTAAACTTAGGAATATTAAATTTGACATTAGCTATTTGCATTAACTTTTTACTGTGTACCTACCTACCTAATGCTGAGCATTGTGTGTATATTAGTGATACTCATGTCCCACGTCATTATTACATTGATCTTTGTACTTTGACTTGGATTATCAAGAATTTTGTGTAAACATTGTTTTACACTTGATAATAAAACTGTTTAAGTAATTTGTTTTTCACTTCAGTGTAAAATCATACATTTCTATGATTTTGGTGTTTATTGAAATGCTGAAGCACACCTGCTTGTAATTAGTGAATGAAGTCATGCCATGACTGCATCTAGAACATGTTTATTTTAACATCTATTATTATACACCTCTTGGTCACCTTGTAATGCATTGCGAATTAACATATTACTTAGTACTGCGAACATGAGTGTCACTTATTTACTGAGTTTTATTTGACAATAATAATATAAAATGTCTTTATAAGGTGTTGATTTGACTACTTATATTTTTACAATATTTTTTATTTATTATGTTCCAGGATTCTCCTGGCTACATCACTACAAAAACTGGAGCACCTGTTGGAGTCAAGACTGCTATTCAAACTGTGGGAAAGAATGGACCAGCTCTACTGCAAGATGTCAACTTCCTCGATGAGATATCTGCATTTGACCGGGAGCGTATTCCAGAGCGTGTTGTGCATGCCAAGGGTGCTGGAGCATTCGGGCACTTTGAAGTGACTCATGACATCACAAAGTATTGTGCGGCTAAAATCTTTGAAACAGTAGGAAAGATAACCCCAATGGCTGTGAGATTCTCCACTGTTGGTGGTGAAAGTGGCTCTGCTGATACAGTCCGTGATCCTAGAGGATTTGCTGTTAAGTTCTACACTGATGATGGTAACTGGGACCTTGTTGGTAACAACACACCTATTTTCTTCATCAGAGATCCCACTTTGTTCCCTAGTTTTATTCATACTCAGAAGAGGAACCCTGCCACTCATCTCAAGGATCCTGATATGTTTTGGGATTTCATCACATTGAGGCCGGAAACAACTCATCAGGTGCTATACTTGTTTGGAGACCGTGGTATTCCTGATGGATACAGGCAAATGAATGGATATGGTTCTCACACTTTCAAACTTATCAATGCTCAAGGAGTGGCACACTGGGTGAAATTCCACTACAAGACCAACCAGGGAATCAAGAACTTGTCTGTCGACAAGGCTGGTGAACTGGCATCTACGGACCCTGATTATTCTATTAGAGACCTTTACAATGCTATTGCCAAGGGTGAATTTCCGTCATGGACAATGTACATCCAAGTCATGACAATGGCTCAAGCAGAAAGCTGCAAATTCAATCCATTTGATTTGACCAAGATTTGGCCCCATTCTGACTACCCTCTGATTCAAGTTGGCAAAATGGTCTTAAACAAGAACCCCAAAAACTACTTTGCTGAAGTTGAACAGATTGCATTCAGTCCTGCTAATTTGGTGCCAGGTATTGAGCCATCTCCTGACAAGATGTTGCAGGGTCGTTTATTCTCATACAGCGACACTCACCGTCACCGCCTGGGAGCCAACTATTTGCAAATCCCAGTAAACTGCCCCTACCGCGTCACTGTGGCTAACTACCAGCGTGATGGACCACAAAATATAAGCAACCAGGAGGGAGTCCCCAACTACTTCCCCAACTCATTCTCGGGCCCGCAAGAGTGCCCGCGAGCGCAGCGCCTGCAGCCCAGGTACAACATTAGCGGTGATGTTGACAGATACGACAGTGGCCAGACTGAGGACAACTTCTCTCAAGCTACAGACCTTTACAAGAAGGTGTTTGATGATGCCGCCAAACAGCGCGTTGTCGAGAACATTGTGGGTAACTTGAAGGATGCCGCAGGCTTTATCCAAGAGAGAGCTATTAAGATCTTCACTCAAGTTCATCCTGATTTAGGTAGCAAGGTAGCGGCTGGCTTGGCTCCGTTCAAGAAATATCATGCCAATTTGTAATGAAATATGGGTATATACTTATGGGTGCTATTTTATGTTAGATAATAATCAACATGATTTTTTTTAAGGTTGGGTCTTTATGAAATATGAACATTAACATTATGGTACATATTATACACAATTCCGTTTTAAAACACTTTTAAGGTGATTTAAACTTAATATAGGTACTACTGCATAATAAAACTCGACTGTTGTACTGATTATATTGTTATTTAAAATACATAAACCATTTTGTAAATACAATTACATGTTGTTTTATTGAATTCCAAAATTACACCCACATTTCGCCAATTGTTGTCCAAAGTTTATATAACTATCTGTCATGTGACCCTCGATAGTTAATAATGACAATCTTATCAGTGTTATCATTTGAATTTATGATTAAGAATTTGTTTGAAATAATTTATAATGAACAAGAAGTTTTGTAATCATTCTTTAAAATCTTACAAAAGACTATCCCAATCAGAAAAACTGCGATGGCCCAGTGGTTATGGTTCCCGCTTCCTTTGCACGAGGTTGTGGGTTCGAAACCGGACAAATACCAATGTGGCTATTTGAAGTTCAAATTCATGATGATGTAATTTTTAAGTTTATCTTAGACATTAACTGACATCGGTGTAGGAAACTTGGGTAGGTATAAATAATTCTGAAATCGCCAATCCCCTTGTTTGAGCAAGCATAGTTATCAGTGCTTATGCCTTATCGGTATGTGAAAACAGAAGAGGTCCTTGCCTTGCAGTGGGCCAACAATATTGAACATAATAAGCTGATATTATCCCGACAAAGTCGCAAAAAACCTTTAATGCTGTCGATTATGACGTTTTATTTTTGATAACTATGTAGTAATTACCTAAATACGTTTTCTAAATTAAAACGTAATTAAATAAGTATTATGCAATGCTTTATTTCTAGCTAGGAACAGGTACATAATATAAAGAAATAATACTACACTGGAGCCCATAAACAAATTATACCAGGGTAAGTTAATAGTTGGAGCTGATAGATAACTCATACTGACAAAGGAATCAATGTCATGCTGGGACTGCGATGAAAATTGCACTGCTGTGTGTTGTTATCAGCTAATGAGAATTAAATATTACACTGCACACAGCGACGTGGAATGTAATATTGTATTGTGAGAGACATGTAATAATATAGGTACCTACAAAATTTGAAATAAGATCCATCTTATTTAAAATTGTGTACCTATATTCTTGCCAGTGCACTGGCACATCAAAAAGAACACAAGTGTTTCAGAGACCCAGTGGCGTAGCTAGCATGGGTGACACCCGGTGCGCATAATTGTGTCACCCAATAATTAAAACCGGTCAAGTGCGTGTCCAACCACGTACAATGAAGGGTTCCCTAGTTGGTATGAATTTATCCCAAGAAGAAACTTAATCATTGTAGTTGAAAAACATGTTCTCCCATACATTCCAACTGCAAATTTAAATTGGTCGACTATTACTTATCTACTTGTATTCCTTGTAACTTCGTTATAATTATACCCTGACGTGATTTTAGCCTTCCCTTTTTTTGCTTTATTTAGGTAAATTATTTTGTTTGGATTACTTGGTTAAAATGGCTTCAAGCCTAAGTAGTCGTAAATAGCAATTTTAATACCTTTGTTCTGCCTAAATCCTTTTTGTTCATCACATAAAATATTATATTTACTTAAAAATTGATTCATAGATTATCTTTTCGATGACTTTATAAAATATAGGAATTAGGGCAATGGGTCTATAATTTACTAGACTTTCTCTATCGTGCTTTTTGAAAAGCGGTTTTACGATATCTGTTTTTAGCCCATTCGGGAATACATATTATTTCGACCATATCGTAGTTAATTTTAATTGTTAACCGAGATTTTAAATTTCGGTGCAGCTTGCAGTTTTTTTTTTTTTTTTTTTTTCTTTTTGGCTTCGCACGGTTTGTGCATTTAGCCAGTGTCATGTAAAATTAGGTAACAAGTACAAAGTTATTTAAATAATTATGTTATGAAATGAACTCCACTCAATGCATGATAAAGATGATTGATGATATCCCGCCCCGCTCCCCTTGAGTTTAAGTAAAGACGCGGCACTTTACTGAAACCTCGCGCGGACTTCTTGAGAGAACTTAAAGTGATGTTGCACTGTTTTGTTTCATTTGCCTACATTAATGCAGGGTCACGAACACTTAATGGTTAATAATCCACCACTATTACACATTAATATTCGGCTAAACACAAATTTTAGAAAATAAAACAAAACTGCTAACATGACGCTTCACTTTCCCGCCAAGAAGTCCTACTTAGGAGTTAGGTGGTAGTCTTTTTAAATTTTGCTTCTTTTTTTTTCTTTTTTTTTTTGCGGTGGAACACACCGCATCACCGCCGCGGGCCGTCCGGCTTAATAGGTTTTTTTTTTTAAATTCACACTGGCTTTACAAGACACTCAACTTTTTCTTTTTGTTAATAATTTAAAATGTTTCGTAGCTGACTACCTAACCAAATATAGTTCTATTTTTAAAAATAATTCCCGGCCTAGAGAGGGAAACATTTACTATGAGTCTTCCCCGCCCAAGGGTCATTGACTCCCATGCCACCGTGCACTGTCAACTCTAATTATTTTTTTACGCGTAATTTTGAATCTATGTTACCTATCTTATAGAGGATTCATTTAAATGTTATGATGTAAATGCATATTTAAATCTTAATTAAATACCCAATTTAAATAACATATTTTACTGAATAAGGATTCATATTTATAATACCTACCGATTAAAAAAGGTTCAGAACTAACAATTAAGTTTTTATCAAAATCTGAAAGTTAAAAACGATAACTGTGGGTCATCCTTAGAAGATAGACATAAAATATGCTATCGCGAACTTGTTTGTTGAATTTTTTAAGATGTAACATCCTGTAGAACATAAATTTTATGTATCTCGCACGGTTTACGCGGCTCACGCCAGAAAAGCTCCCAGTCGGCAAGATATTGTTCATTGCTCATACTCGGAAACTAATGTTTGTTTGATTCGAGTAGCGGGTGGAAGACGCTGCTCTCCACCCTTGGGCGGGAAAGACTCATAATCATTGCTTCCCTCTCTAGTGAATATAAAAAATAGAACTAAATTTGGTTAGGTCAGCAGCTACTAATTTTTTTACGTAAGTATATACTCGTAACTATTCTCTGTAATTAAAAAAAATATAGATCAAAATAATAAAAAATGCTGCAGTTTTGTCAGTGAATAAACAGCCAGTGAGAATTTAAAAAAAATACCGTGACGCGGTGCGTTCCATGTTTAAAATTTAAAAAGTCTATAATTTGGCGGGATACTAACTCTCTAAGCTGCACCGGAGAAATTCAAAATCTCGGTTTTCTAAACTAATATTTGATTAATTAATGATTCTGAAATGTTGCCCTAGATTCGGTTAAAGACGAGGCAAATAATCGAAAATCTCATGCCAGAAATTTCAAAGGTAAGATATTTAAATACTTACATACAATGATTTTATGAAGCGGCGAATAAGAAAACAAAATATTTTAGAAAAACTATTTTTTTTACCTTCCTTATAATCGAAATGAAAAGTAGAGTGTTTAATACGGGTAAAAGTCACCCACCACCAATCATTCCTTTCGACCCTTGTATAACAATCTAATATTCCGATATCTTCAACAATAAATGTCATATTTCAGCCAATTCACACAAAACCTTAATGCACCTTTAAAGCCTTCCTCATGAATCACTCCGTCCAATGGTGAAAACCGTTTGAAAAATCCGTTCAGTAGCTTTTGAGTTTATCGCGTTCAGACAAACAGACAGACGCGGCGGGGGACTTTGTTTAAATAATGTAAGGACGACATGTTTTTGACAAGACTTTTATAAGTAGGTAAATTGGTGTAAAGGGGTCACGGGGTTACCTTGGTCAGATAGCAACATTACGTGTCCAACTAGCAACATAAACACATGTCATGTGTACCTACTAGTTTATTTATGAATCGAAAGTTCTGGCAAAACTATGAAAATTACTTAATTAACATAAGTGAGTCGGTTAGAGGTATGTACCTACCTAATACTTACATCATAATAGATAAGTTGGTATATCTACTTACCATTAACATAATAAAATTAGCCTATAATAGGCACACTGTAGATAAATTGCTGTTTACTTACTGGTAGGTTTTATATACTGAGAAAATCAATCTCTTTTTGAAACACAAAATGATTGTTATGTAACAGAATGATAACTTACAAAGATAAGTGGTATGTTGGATATGATTGACCTTCGCTGGTATTCATTAGGTAAGTAGGTACATACTTATTTTTATTGTGTTACATTATCATTATATGTCGCGATAAAGCTAATATGTGAGTGACAAATTTATTTTCTATCTGCCATCAACATTCGTTACATAGAACCCGCGTTTGTAGTTCTAGATACCTTTTGTACCTTTACTGTAGGTACCTCTTTTAGATTGACCACTCTATCACTATGCATTTATCAGCAATCAGCATCATCATTCACAGGTAACTTTACCCACTACAATCCATTATACCCTCATAGGCACTCCATACCACCTTAGGCGTCGGGGTTCTTGGCGGGAAAGTGAAGTGACATGTTTAGCAGTTTTGTTTTATTTCCTAAAACTTGTGTTTAGCCGAATATTAATGTGTAATAATGGTGGATTATTAAACATTAAGTGTTCGTGAACATGCATTAGTGTAGCCAAATGAAACAAAACAGTGCAACATCACTTCAAGTTCTCTCAAGAAGTCCGCGTGAGGTTTCAGTAAAGTGCCACATCTTTACTACAACTCAAGGGGAGCGGGCGGGGATATCATCATCATGCATTGAATGTATCATTTCATCAATATTTAAACAAAGTTTGTGACTAAAAAAAGACTTGGCTAAAAGGTCTCAGAAACCAGGCCATTAAAATATTATTAAAAAAAAAACCTTAGGCGTCGCTGCTTGTGCCAATCTCCAGTTCTCCACTCTGCTGTGCCATCCAGTCCAGAGTTCATCCAGGCTCATCTAGCCATTGGACATGCAGATGCATACATAATAAAAAAGAAAGAAATAAAAAAAAGCATGGTCCAGGATTCGTTTATTTTAGGCAATTGTAGCGCCTGGTGACGAAAAGCTGTGTAGAAACAGTTGACTTGGTATGTTGATGAGGAAGGAGGTATAATATCTTGATGTAAGTTGTGATTATGAACGGATGAGTATAGGAACAGTTCGAGGAAGATCAAAGAGGAGGATAGATTGAGTGCAAGATGATTAGTACCGAAAGAGGAGATGATGGCCGATAGATATGTAGGTAGGTACCTATGGAAGACGAAGAGGTGATGCATTTACTACACATAAATTGGCATGGGTAAGGTAAGGAAGATGAGAGACATAGGAGGTACGGTTGATAATGAAATCATAGGGAACAGTGGCGAAGGGTGATTTTATGAGAGAGGTAAGCCGGAGCAAAAAATTTCGTTTCTATACAAAATAAACCCGTCATGAAGTAGACGATATAAAGTCAAAAAATATAATGTAGGCATTTTGTAATGTTTTAATTTTAAGGCTTCTATATACTAGCGCGACTTATCACGCCAGTATGTAGAAGCCTTTATGGTCTATTAAATACCTACAGTGTGATTATATTATTTAGCATTATTAAACACTACTGACTGTGCCATCTTTCAATGTCAATAGAGTGGTTGTGTTCCGTATTTCCGGAGGGAAGCCAGTAGGAATCGAGTTATACGGTGCTTTCGCCCCTGAGGGAGGTACCATAGATATACGAAAGAAGAGGTAATATACAATATTAGTTTTAGTATAAATGCGAAACCCGAAACACGTGTCTAGTATTTTTATGTAAAGAATCTATGTACAAAATTTCAAAACTGTATCATGTAAAATCACAAAGTTATAAGTTTGTTATGTTACCGGGTTGTCCGTACAAAAACATGCTAACGGCGCGGCGCCCCCGCGCCTCCAGGGTCGTCTTTTTTTTTTTTTTTTTTTGGGTGGGAAATTATCAAATAACTTCTCCCGCTCTGGGTGGAGCGGGAGGGAGTGTCAGACTTTTACTGACTAAAACCCACCGTGTTCCTTCAGATGCCTGTGTGCCAGGGCCACGATATCCCTTTCGGACAGGCTGCGCTTATTGATAATAATTTGGCAGTAGGTACCTAACCGTACGGCGATTGTATTGTAAGTAATTAAATGGTGATAACATTTTCCATCACACTTATATATTTTTGGGACAAAATATAACATGGTGTAAAAATTATTGAAGTTCTTTCAGTTCCTTATTCTGAATAAACTATAATTAGGTTTCGCATATACTAAAAATAATGTTGTATATATAATATATACCTACTCGCAATCATGTAAATAAATAAAAGATTGCTATAGAAATACTACATTTCATGGACACTGGTTGTAGTTACCCAGTTACACCCATCAACTCTAATTTACTGTATTACCTCCGAATAAAACGCGACGTGGTAGGTAGTTCCTACTATGACATTCTCGAAGTGCTAGCGTGTTCTACACCAATTCAAATCAGTATATATATGCCTTTACTTTTTACCTAATGAGTCCAACACCATTTGTTTCGCCTATTAAAAAAAACCGGTCAAGTGCGTGTCGGACCACGCACAATGAAGAGTTCCGTAGTTGGGATGAATTTATCCCAAAACCAAACTTAACATTGTAGTTCGAAAACATGTTCTCCCATACATCGATATACGCCACAGTCAATTTTTCAACTGCAAATGTAAGTTTGTATTAGCAAAATATTTTTTTTTACGTGTTATAGGTAAACAAACAATACAATACAACTTACAAATAAACAATGTTTGCTCTTTTCCTTTATTTGTGCTGTGAGACTTGCTTCTTAGAAAGTTTCATGATTCTAGGTCAACGGGAAGTACCCTCTATATATCTATGTTTTGATTTATTAGCAAGTATCAAAATATGTCGCATAAATTGCCGTATTTTTTTATTGCGTTGAAGCTTGATTTTGTTAGAGCTCCAAGGGACCGTAGATCTACGTAAGTATTTGATATTAATTTTAACTTGATACCTCCCCAAGCGTTCCTGAGAAAAAGGGTCTTGAGACAGACTGACAGACAGACAGCCAGACGGACAACGAACTGATCTTACAAGGGTTCCGTTTTTTCCTTTTGAGGTACGGAACCCTAAAAAAACAAGGTAGGTAGGTGCCTATTTTTAAGTTAGTCAGTATTGTTAATGGTTACATAATTCATGATAAGGTAAAGTCACAAATTAATGTAATGAGGCTACGATAATAAGTAATTCAATCACATAATAATATCACACTTTGTACAGGCAAGTAGGCCTACAAAATGATGTCGTTATGCTACCTATCAGTGGCGGACTAACCTGTCGGGGGCCAGGGGCGACAAAACTAAATGGCCCCGCCACGCCAAGGAATGAACGTCGAAATATTTAGCACACTGCCTCGAAAAGGTTTTTTTTTTGGGTGGGAAATTATCAAATAACTTCTCCCGCTATGGGCGGAGCGGGAGGGCGTGTCAGACTTCTACTGACTAAAACCCACCCGTGTTCCTTCCGTTGCCTGTGTGCCAGGGCCACGATATCCCTTTCGGACAAACGTCCTAACGGACCCCGTGAGTTTGTGCTGACATCTCTTTGAGGTGCGCGTGGAACACAACGCGCCGTCGACCCGGGCCTGGTCCTTATCGGACGGCGAGCTACTTATCGCTCACCGTCCGCAGGCCTGCGCCTACGGTGGCCGGAAAGCGGCTTGCGACTCCCGACGCCCGGGGCGTCTCCTGCGGCGACTAAGGGCGCGAGGGCGCCAACCTTGTCTCACCCTCACGCGTTCCGCCTCCTCCTTCGCTAGCATTACTGCTGAAGAAGGAGGTGACGGCCTCCCATGCACTCTCGCTCCGAACCAGGGCCGGACGCGAGAGATCGCCGCCGCCGATCGCCTCCGTGAGGACACGGCGGTGCTCCGCGCAAGCTGGGCAGACCTCCATCGTATGCTCCACCGTATCCTCCGGGCGATCCACACAGTGGTGACACCCGGGCGTTTCCTCCCGCTTTAGCCTGACCCGGAACCTCCCGAAACAACCGTGTCCGGTGAGGACCTGCGTCAGGCGGAAGGTGAGGACGCCGTGGCGCCTCTCTCGCCTCGAAAAGGTTAGGTTTTCTTTTGACCATTGATATAAAAATAAAAGATATTACACGACATCAGAAAAGCTAGAGCATCAGATGAATAGAGGAGTTCCAAAATGTTTGTACCCCGTATAGTTAAAATTTTCTTTGGAACATTAATTATGCAAAAATAGGAATTTTATTTTGTTGACTTAAACAGAAAAGTTGGTAAATGTAGGATGCAATAAGGGAGGGAAACGAGCTCGCAAAATTTTAGCATCCCGCCCCGGATAGGTAAGGTTTTATTTTGACTATTTATACATAGGTAAATAAGTTTCCTTTGTCTACTAGAAGTCTGAGAAAAACGAGAATATAGGTTGCAAGAGCGAGCGTAGCGAGTTCGAAAATTTTAGCACCCTGTGTTTATTAACTATAAACTACCTTTTACTTACGGAACATACTTTGGTCTTGTTAAGGATTTTATTTAAAAGTAAGTATTTCTGGAAATTTGGGGCCGCTCTGGACCGGGGCCTGGGGTGGACCGCCCTTGCCACCCTCCCTCAGTCCGCCAATGCTACCTATGACTAACGTAAACTAGAATTTTCTATCTCATGATAATGAATGACCATAATAACTACCTACTAGTAGATACTTAAGCCCATGCGGTTTTTTGCAATTTGGAGATCAAAATATGATTTGCGACCGTAACATACTATATTTTTATTTACAGAATTAAAATCATTTAAGCAACTCTAGCTAACAATTTACATCAAATGTCATGATTTCATGAAATAGTCAGAGTCATTAATATTCAACAGGATATTCTGACCGAGTTGTATTGCTGAGTTTAATGGTCATAATTCCGTAAGTAGATAATAATGGTCGCAAACGGTTTAACGGTTTACGGTCGCAAATCATATTTTTTTCAACATACAATATACTATACTGATACTGACTGCTAGCTGTAAAAGACCTAAGAAAGTTTGAATTTCGCGTACCTAAGTAGGTATTCTGTTTACGCTGTAAAGTGCTCGGAAAAAGGTGTTCATAAGGCCCCTGTTCATAAACAGAAGCACGGCGCCGCCGCCACCGGTGTGTATGCAGTTTATATAGGTAGGTATATATTTTTTGGCTTCGTGCGGTTACAAAAAAAATATCTGGCTAAATAGCCAGTGTCATGTAAAATTAGGTAACAAGTACAAAGTTGTAAATAATTATGAAATGTACTCCATTCAATGCATGATAAAGATGATAGATGATATCCCGCCCCGCTCCCCTTGAGTTTCAGTAATGACGTGCCACTTTACTGAAACCTCGCGCGGATTTCTTGAGAGAACTTGAAGTGATGTTGCACTGTTTTGTTTCATTTGCCTACACTAATGCAGCTTCACGAACACTAAATGGTTAATAATCCACCACTATTACACATTAATATTCGGCTAAACAATTTTTTTAGAAAATAAAACAAAACTGCTAACTTTCCCGCCAAGAAGTCGCAGTTTATATTAAAGGCGGAGCATTATGTCGTTATGTACAGTTAGCAACTAAATTCGATGACTTCTTGGCGGGAAAGTGAAGCGTCATGTTAGCAGTTTTGTTTTATTTTCTAAAATTTGTGTTTAGCCGAATATTAATGTGTAATAGTGGTGGATTATTAACCATTAAGTGTTCGTGAACCTGCATTAATGTAGGCAAATGAAACAAAACAGTGCAACATCACTTTAAGTTCTCTCAAGAAGTCCGCGCGAGGTTTCAGTAAAGTGCCGCGTCTTTACTTAAACTCAAGGGGAGTGGGGCGGGATATCATCAATCATCTTTATCATGCATTGAGTGGAGTTCATTTCATAATTATTTAAATAACTTTGTACTTGTTACTTAATTTTACATGACACTGGCTAAATGCACAAACCGTGCGAAGCCAAAAAGAAAAAAAGAAAAAAAAAAAAAAAAAAAAAAACTAAATTCGATTTACATTACAGCAAAGTTTTTTTATAGGTAGACGAAGACAAAGACATTTATTCGTAGGATATGGTAGCTACAGAGTTGGAAAATTGAGTTATCTTCAGGACACATCCACCGCTACAAGCGGCATACGAATATTAAATATTGCACATGGGCATAACACCTAACTTTACTCTATTTTACAATACAAAACACTTAAACTATAGACACAAAGATATTTATAAACTCTATTAAACAATATAAAAAACACAACAACAATATTTTTATTAAAAAAACTAAATATACATATCTAATTTTTATTACTCTTACTGGCTGCGCCCCCGCGGTTTCACCCGCGTAAGTCTCGATGCCGTAGGAATATCGGGATAAAAAGTAGCCTATGTCTTAATCCAGTGGGTCAGCTACCTCCATACAATTTAATTCAATTTTATCAAAACACACACACTCACAAAATTTCGCCTTTATAATACGAGTATTAGTGTGATAGTGTGATGTGATATTCAAGGAATTCTTTTACTGTGTAAAATTTATTTTGAAGCAGCCACGTTTTTAGACTTTTTTGTAGAAATGGTAGTTCTCTTAATCGTTTTGGAATATGGTTGTATGTTTTTATGGACATAAGGTAGCTGTTACTGTAGTGGAGAGTGCTGTTACAACGTTGGTTTTTAATTTGGTGGGGTCCCTTTTTATAAATCTGTTGTTTTCAGCTACGGTGGAGAAGAAGTCTGAATTTTTTCGAACAAATATGCCTATTTCTAAAATATAAATAGAAGCTAGGGTTAAAACCTTTAGCTTTTTAAAAATTGGTCTGTAGCTCCCTTAAGGAGGCGCCCCAGTTATTGCTCTCAAACATTTTTTTTGCGCTATGAAAGCTCTTTGGATATGTGACGAGTTACCCCATAGGAGTAATCCATACGTCAATACAGATGCTACGTAGCCGTGATAGGCGCTGAGTGCAGCTTCATCATTCGCTGTTTTGCGTAGTTCTCTTATAGCGTAGGTAGATAGATAGGTAAACCATTTATATATTAAATCGTCATCAACATTCAGCTGAAACACGTCCACTGCTAGGCACAGGCAATCACAGTATAAAAGTGTGCAGGACTGCAGGACTAATGTTTGTGAAGTTCTGGGAAGGCACGAATTAATCTACTTTCGTTGCTGACCGTACATGGAATACCTACCTACTTAGATCTTATCTAGAAAGCCGTATCATCAAAGCTAGGTATCAACGGGCACACCCAAATACTCCGAATTTCATAACTAAGAATTATAATGTCTATTATTAAAAATCACGAATTTTTTTTTACCGAAAGTCGTAAATGCTATTTGATTGTTTTCCGATTTTCATACGTTCGAAGAATCAAATGCTCGGTGGGTTCTAGGTCCGAAAAACGACATTCCGATTTTCAATACTTCGATTCTGCTAAAATTAGGATTCTGATTCAATTAGTATAATATTAAGTTACGCATATAAATTCAAAATCTTTATGTAACGTTTAATGGAATTTAAAAACGTCTACTTTGTTGTTAATATTATTTCTTTGTATTTTCTTCTTCTCTTTAAATACCTGTTGTGGGTACATCGGGTACTTTTATTGAATATTTTGGGTTAGGTTAGGTTAGAACAGTGTTCCTGACAGCCGGAAGCATCGCAATCCTGCGAAAGCCGCAGTGAGCGGTGGCCGTCAGAGTCATCAGGGGATATCGCACGATCTCCTACGAGGTGGCTTGCGTACTGGCCGGATCCCCGCCCTAGGACCTCGAGGCGAAAGTACTCGCGTCACTGTATCGGTGGCACGAGGAAGCGAGGGACGGGGCGAGTGGCTGTTGCAGCGAGATGTGGAGTTGCGTCGGTCACAGCTTGGCGCAGCCCTGGTGGCGGAATGGCGGGACAGGACTTGCCAGCCTACCGTCGGCCTCGTCACCATCGGGGCGGCCCGGCCGGTACTCGAGCTCTAGCTCGGGAGGAGGCATCTGCGTCACCCGAATCGACCGGGCCCTGTCAATTCGGAAGACGCGGGTGCTCTCGGGACATGGTTTCTTCGGGAAGTACCTGTGTAGCATAAACAGGGAGCCGGACGCCCGTTGTCACCACTGCGTCGACTGCCGGGAGGACACGGCGTGACATACGCGAGCAGTGTGCCGCATGGGAGGAGCCACGCCGTGCTCTGATCTCAAGAGTAGGCAGTGACCTGTCGTTGCCGGCCGTGGTTCAGTCAGACGCGGTGGTATCTTTCTGCGACACGACTGTTTGAGGCTGCGGAAAGGGAGCGGGAGATCTCTTCCACTCACTCGGCCCGTAGCAGGCGCACCGGGCGTCGGCAGAGGGCAGACACTACCCTCTTCCGGTCCCCCTAAATGAGTCCAGGGACGGCAGACTCGGGGACTTCCACCGTCCCCCCTGAGGTGGCGGCGCGTAGTGTTCCACGCGCGCCCCTATGTGACGTTGCGGGGGGGGGGGGGGGGTTCAACCCCTCCCCCCCTCTAGACTTGACCCGCAGGCGGGCACCAGCCGGGGATCGCGTAAGGTAGATCGTATAGTAGACGTAAACGCATACAAAATCGTTTAATGTTAATTTATTTTATATTAAAACCTGGAATAAATTCTATAAAAGTTGGTGAGACCCATATCAAAATCCGTAGCATATTTTAAAAGAATAACGTGGTCACTCACAGACAGAACAGACACAAAAAGCGACATTGTTTTATAATATTTAGAGATAGAGATAGAGATAAAGATTAGAGATTGAGATAGAGATTAGAGATTAGAGATAGAGATTACAGATAGAGATTAGAGATAGAGATTAGAGATACAGATTATATATAGAGATTAGAGATAGAGATTAGTGATAGAGATTACAGATAGAGATTAGAGATAGGGATTAGAGACAGATTAGAGATAGAGATACTATAGAGATTAGATATAGAGATTCTATAGAGATTAGAGATAGAGATTCTATAGAGATTAGAGATAGTTACCTACTTATTAATTTCTCGCTTCTGCCCGCGACTTCGTTCGCGTGGAACTCGTAGAAGTCGTAAGACACCATAATATACAATTTCAAAACAGCCACATTTTATAAAAAAACTGCCTAAACATAACTGGCGAAATTTAATTTGGGTGTACTATAGGTATTTACACCTCTGCAAAACCCTTCGGGAAATATAGACGTGATACTATGTTATTTTTATAAAATATAATATAAATATATAGATAAAATATAAAGAGACAGCTTAGCTGTTTACGTTCATACATCAGGGCCTCAAGTCTGCTATTACAATAGTGTCAGAATGGTCGATCATTGATTTCATAATTGTTGATTTTGACAAGTTTGGTAATCTACTATTATAATGGCGTCATTATTACTATCCAATAGTCGGCCACTGACACTACTTCTTGAAAGAAATTGCATATATTGGTAATCTTGTACATAATGACAAATGAATGACATTTCTACTAATGGGTTTTATAAACATGGCAATACGACAATGCCATTATAATAACACAATTATATTACGAGAACATTGACCGACCAATGATCGACCATTATAAATTTACACAGATTACGAACTTTTAGCAAAATGACAATGTCATGACAATGGGATCGTGTTGGAATGACTGAATTTATAAAAATAGCAGACTTGGGCACCTGACCTTTCTGAAGAACATCACCAATTCGTTCACTATAACCTCTTAGGGCGGCCCCTCCCGGCGTTCCTACTCACATCTGCCTTGTTTTGTTAGTCACCTTTCATTCATCCTCTCAACATTACTAAACCATCTAAGCATACTCTTTTAAACTTTTGTCACTACATGTTCTTTTAAACCGCATCGTTGCCTTGTCACATAATTTTTCAGTCTATCATTCATAGTCAAGCTACACATGCTTCGCAAACAACACATTTACACAGCATTGATCTACTTTAATTATTTGAATAAATAAAAAAAAAAAAAAAAAAAAGATTTTTCTTTTGTTATTTGTATGACCTATAAGTAGTTGTTCCGGGTTTGGCTGTTTGTGTATGTGAGTTTAAATGTTTGTAAACGCGCCCACGATACAGGAGAAACTCCTAGTGTGGGGCAACGTTTTAAAAAAAGAAAAGAAAAGAAAGAAAAGAATTCTTCTTTTGCCACACACAACATTCACTTACATACATAAGCGTGGGTACCAGCCACCAATGTGAACAGCCAGTCAAGCCTTTTTGGGCGTCGACTAAAAACAACAAGTTCAGATCACAATAAATACCTACTAAGATGGAATTTGGCCACTTGATACTCCTATATCACCTGGCTGGTTAGATGCTGTTAAGGTTTTAGTAAATATTGTTATGCAAAGAGATGAAAGCATGAAAGTAAGTAGGTAGGTACGTGTGTGCAGTCCCCTGCAGTTAAACATAGCCATTTATCTCGTTTCGGCAAAGAAATAAGACCTTACTAAAATCATTAAATATTTACCACCTACACCTATAGGTACAGACATGTTGGTTGGTACATTTGTTTTTTTTTTAATGAAATGCCTTTTAAATTGTTCGTAGCAATGAATGACTAGGCCATGGAATGCAATGCAGTTATTGTAAACATGATTGATAGTCAGTCACCTTTATTACATACTAGCTGATCCGACAGACGTCGTCGTGTCCAAGTAGTTCATACAAAATTCCCATAGAAAATGCACTTTCAGTTTTTCCGAATTTTGCAACTTTTCAAATTTTTAATTCCATATGAACCTGATTTGGACTTATTACCTACGAACATTTTAGAACAAAGGTTTTCCAAATCGGTCCAGCTGTTCTGAAGTTAAACATCATTTCATTTTTAACCGACTTCCAAAAAGGAGGAGGTAATGTGTTCGTCTGTATGTTTGTTTTTTTTATTTTTTTAAGTGTGTCCATCAATTTCTCCATCAATAAAATTGTAGGCCGATTTTGTAAATTATTTTTTGTCACCAAGCCTGAATCTGATGAAGGGATCCCATAGAAATCGGGGGAAATCGTCAAATTTTGTAGGCACTAGATATGCCTATAAAATTTGACGATTTCCCTAGCGATTTAGGTAATTTTTATAGCAACTCGTATTTGCCCGCGGAAATCACCATTTCGTGAAGTGGAACTGATGATGAAGAGCACAGATGGCTACCGGAACTACTTGATAATAAGTATTTCACGGGTTGCGATTCGATTAGGTACTCTAATATGGTTTCTACGCAATTTATGCTCGTCACAATGCATTTATGGTGAAGTGAAGCTGATGGTTCTTACCTGGCCAACTCCTCAACAATTAATATCCCTGCATTGGGAAGAGCAATATTTTGTAAAAGGTGATGAGCAGTTGACATTAGGTAATTGTAACTTAAGGCTCGTATACACTGGCGCGATATCGCGGGTGCGACAAAGGTCGCGCTGCATTTCGCGCGGCGCGCGATTTCGGGCCAATCTGCACGAGCCTTTAGATAAATTATAAACTGGCCCACTAAAAACTAAAAAATATAATATCTTTATACAAAACAATATTCTCACTAATAAATGGACTATTTCCATTACTATTACTGGAAAAAGACAAAAGTCTTCCAATAAAAAAATATTATTGTTTTTGTTGGAAGTTGATTGTTTTTTGTGTAAAAAGATTTTGCATAATCATAGAGATTTGAAATTATAGAGACTGGACGTCTCTATGACTTGAAGTTGTAATAAATTTAACTTTTGACCGAGTGAACAGATTTTAATGAAATAAAGACTGAGTAAGACTCAAGTCTTTATTTCATTAAAATCGACGATTGCGATAAAAAGATTTTTCATAATCATAGAGATTTGAAGTTATAGAGACTTAACGTCTCTATGACTTGAAATTGTAATAAATTTAACTTTTGACCGAGTGAATAGGTAATGAAATTGAGTCTTATCTCAAGCTACGGACTATGACTATATTTCCAATCGTTTAAATCTCTTTTAAAAAAAGTACCTACACAAAGATATTAGGTAATAGGTACTAAGTACATGTGAATTTTAGAAATCATCCCCTATTTTATCCTCTTGAGGGATGATATTAGAAAAACGTTGAATCACATCTTTATTTCTTACCAAAAGCTTAAATTTGAATTTTCATATCCCTAACTTAAGAAATGCTGAGATTCGAATACAAACTTTCATCCCCTATATCACCCAAACAAAACAAAAAGTAGCCTTGTGTCCTTCCACAGGTTGCCATCTTATATCCTTGCTAAATTTTATGGAAATCCGCTCTATGGTTCATGCGTGAAAATGTAACACAGAGATGCAGAGTGTCTCAGTGTTTTTGTAAAATCATCCCCCAACGGGTAAAATATGGGATGATTTTAAAATTCACATATAATATTGATTTTTTTGTGTACGTCTTGCAAAAGATTTATGGGATTGTAAATATTAGTCATAGTCCGTATGTTGAGGTAACATTTACTCTTTATTTCATTAAAATCGGGCCACTCGGTCTAAAGTTATTACAATTTAACATGTAGGTATTACGAAACCCTGTTTTATTTTTTAAACCGGGCAAGTGTGAGTAGGATTCGCGCCCTGAGGGCTTTGTTTCAGAGCTGTGCTCGCTCAGCTGCCCGAATTTCCAATTCCGGATTAAATTTTAGTTGAAAAAGAAATTTAGTAGAGTGGATTTGAATGAAATACAGACTAAATGTTACTTCAAAACACGGGCTGTGAATTTCCGATCCCAGATTGCAGTTGATAATGACTTACCATTATAACTATTACCTAAGATGACCATAATGTGAAATAATAGTGGAATACTATTTGTATTTAGAACTGATTAATTGTGTAAGAGGAAGCCTGTCCCACCGTGATACAGGTTCGACTAGTACGGAGGACAGTCATCTGCTACGACCTAAATAACATTATCAGTGTAAGAAATTATTGGTGAGTGATTAGTGCTTAAATACGTACCTACTACATAATTATTATGTGACGTAAGTAATTAACGAACAATATTTTTATGACGTTAGAAAGGTGAGAAATGTAATATCACATTATTGGTTAGTATCTAAGTGCAGGAACCTATTTATTTAAGTTTTTAGTGTCTACCTACCAAATTTTTTAAAATACCAATTATATGGTTGTACCTTTATGATGCAAATAAAGTTTATATTAATATAACTATAAATTATCAATTTACGGATTTTTCTCTTTCTTGAACTTTAAGACCTTCTCGCTAAACTTCAATCTGCTAGGTCAACGGAAAGAATCATTCCACTTTGCCCCACCGAGCCGCCCCACTGGTGGGGCAAAGTGGAATGCCTAAAATTTGGCAGTGGAATCTGCCCCACTACTTCCATTTAGTGGGGCAGATTCCACTACTCTCAAATCTTGTTGGATTATACCCACTAGGGTTGGCACCATAGAATACAAGCATTTTTTTTTGCAAATATTTATTTTCTATTATTTCTGGAAGGAAACGGCTTTTAAATCACAGGTTAATTGCACGATTTGTTATAAGTACAATATAACTACACTAAACTAAAATCACAGATATACGATTTGTTCTTTACTGGTTCATTAAAGCTTTTTATACTAAGCTCGAAATCACAAACGAGTAAGATTTGTCCCCGTAAATAGATAACGAAATGCTATTTATTCTAACTACTTATCTATTCAAAATCACATCATTGTTGTTGTCATCATTTGGCATGGCATAATATACATACATTACTTTTCAATCGGATTTTGAGGCAGCGGCTATGAATGCCTTTAAAAAAGTTTTAGATTCAGCATCAATCAAAGGGTGCATTTTTCACTTTAGTAAAGCGATTTGGAAAAGGGGTGGTGAGTTAGGGTTGTACCCTTATAACCAGAAGAAAAGATAACTGAAGGTTGGTTTTACATAGCCGCACAGAGTCCAGATGATGAACAGAGTAAAAAATTTAGAAAATATAATGGCTAAAAGACGGTTTTCCAAAAGTGTGGTGTGTATATGGTGCAAAACATCGTACAACCAATGCTCTCGAAGGTTGGCATAATAAACTAAATAAACTTCCCAGTTTATTAAGACTCCTTAATGTCTTATATGAAGACATAACACTTTCCATTGTTAAATCTATGCAGAACCAACCTTCCAAGCCACGCCTTAAGAAATTTTATACATACAAAGCGATCAGAATATACAAAATGCCCAAACGGAGCTCATAAACGGCGATATATCAGTTGGGCATTTCTTGGAAAAATGCGATAGATTTATTAAGTACTACGTCATTTTTAATTTCTTCTATTTATTAAATCTGTGATTTTAGTTGATTTTATTCCTTACAGTCAGTAGTTTAGTGGCTGTTTGCATATAGTTGTTTCTTATTTATGAGGTAATCATGAGACTGTATTTTGCCATGCCAAATGATGATCAATGTGTGATTTTAGTTGATTTTATTCCTTACAGTCAGAAAAGTAGTAGTTTAGTGGTTGTTTGTATATATTTAAGTTGTTTCTTATTTATAAGGTAATCATAAGACTAAATTATGTCATGCCAAATGATGATTAATATGTGATTTTGAATAGTTAAGTAGTTAGAATAAATAGCATTTCGTTTTCTATTTACGGGGACAACTCGTACTCAGATTGTGATTTTGATCTTAGTATAAAAAGCTTTAATGAACCAATAAAAACAAATCGTATACTTATCTGTGATTTTAGTTTAGTGCAGTTATATTTTATTTGTAACAAATCGTGTAACCAACCTGTGATTTACAACCCGTTTCCTTCCAGAAACAAATAGGAAATAAAAAATTGCAAAAAAAAATGCTTTTATTCTAATGTGCCAACCCTAGTGGGGCAGAATCCAACAAGATTTTAGAGTAGTGGAATCTGCCCCAGTAAATCAAAGTAGTGGGGCAGATTCCACTACAAAATTTTAGGCATTCCACTTTGCCCCACCAGTGCAGTGGGGCGGCTCGGTGGGGCAAAGTGGAATGATTCAACGGAAAGTACCGTAAACGCTTCGATTTATTTGCGAGTGTCAAAATATGCAGCATAAATGGCCGTTTTTTAGGGTTCCGTACCCAAATGGTAAAACGGGAATCCTATTACTAAGGCTCCGCCGTCTGTCTGTCCTGTCATGGCATGTATCTCATGAACCGTGATAGTTAGACAGTTGAAATTTTCACAGATGATGTAATACTGTTGCCGCTATAACAACAAATACTAAAAAACAGAATAAAACAAATATTTATGGGGGGCTCCCATACAGGAAATGTGATTTTGTTGCCGTTTTTATAGATAATGGTATGGAACCCTTCGTCCGACTCGCACTTGGCCAGTTATTTTTTCTTTGATTGCGTTGACTTCGAAGTTTGGTTTTCTTTACAGCTACAAGGGATCGTAGTTCTAAGTTTTTGATATCTATTTGAACTTGATTCCTCCACGCGTCCTGAGAAACGCGGAACCCTAAGTAAGATTAATAGAATTTATTATCTGTGTGTTACCTTTTCATGCCTGAACGGCTGAACGGAAACGCCACGATCTGGGTTAATACATTGGCTACTTTGGATCCCGGTAGTACGTTCCTGTGGTATAATTTCCGACCTTTACGCGGGGGAAGCCGCGGGCAAAAGCTAGATGTTATAATATTGACAAAGCAAATACCTAGTGCACTAAATATACTGCCACAACTAACAAGCGAAAGCAAACGTAGATTTTTTTTATTGTACAAGTAGATATATCCTGCCTACCTAATATTACTTCTTGCTAGAAGTTTCAAAGTATCGCCACTATCGCCAGCAATGACTGAAAGCTGAGCCTGAGGACGACCATTGGCCACTGGTCGTGCGCGACATGTGATGCGGAGGAATGAGGAGCATGTGATAATAATGTGGGATGGCTATAAGAAAAGCGGCAGACGAAAAATAAGATGGATGGATTTCAAACTCAAACCGTTTATTTCAAATAAACCAATTACAGGCACTTTTGAATTGTCAGGGGTCGGTCAGTCAAAAAGATGAAGCTAGTTACCCATTCCAAAGCTTAGTAGGTAGGTACCTATGGAGAGGAACGGCCAAGAAACTCCACGGACACTCTTTTAAATTGACATATGGTTACAAAATATTGGTTACATCATTTGTGTTGAAATTATACATGTGAGAATGATGCAAAACGTCAAAAGTGTCCGTAATAAAAAGATAAAAAAAAAACAATTCTAAAATTAAAATAAGCCATGGCCGCTAAGAGATGACCAGTCCTTACATTGTCATTAATACCGTTCACGAACATGACGCCTGGATTAGCACCATTCAGCTCAACCATTTTGAAGGGAGCTAAATGGTCCAACACACCCGCCACGTGAGCATGACATACTCTCAGCCACCAGGGCACATTCAAGTCAATGAAATACGTACTCAGTAAATGGTAGCTTTATAGTAAGTACCATGGGTAAGTACATAGTACTCACACATGTGCTATGCAATTATATAATACTAATAGATTGAATTTATACAATGCAAAGATAGTTTTATGTCATAATTTCTGTAAGGTGATAAATTATAATTATTACGGTATGGGAAGGAAGTGAAGAAAATTCTGCGATGAGGGCAAGGAGATCAAGATGGTACAGAAAGACATGTTGCGCTGAGGGCAACAGGATGATAGAGATACTTCTATAGTTGTTTCTGATAACCCACATCCTAAGCCTACATCGTACAAAAGCGAACTTCTATTTTAGGCAAAATAGCAGGGTACTACAAATAGGTTATGTCATGTCAACATTTTGATCGCCTTATCTATGAGAACCACGGACCTCCATAAATAATATATGTAGGTCAGTGATGAGAACATAAACCTCATTCTTCTATATTGTATACCTGGAAAAAATAAATTAAATGACATGTGACATAAGTGTACGTTGTCGTTACATCACGTTACATATTTACAATGTTTTGAGGTATTTTTTGTGGTATTTTTTGTAGATTTTTATTAATTTTTAGTTTATTTTATAATGCTCTACAATTTGTGCTTCTTTACAAATTGTTTTTATGTAAGCTTTGGCACAAGCTATACGAAAAAAATATAAACCAAATGTGATTATTTAATAAATTGTACTTCTTATTCGGTAATTTGCAACTTTGCAACACGAAGTTCTTCAATATTGGCTCCGTGGTCTCGAATACGCCCACGGAAATTGAACAAAGGTATGTCATCATCAAGTCTATTGTCACCAAATTCTACATTCAAGTTATCATAGAATACCGCGTGACAATAGATTGTACATACCAATTTATTTCGCCGCCGCGGTAGCCGGCGAAATTCTATTTTTCTTACGATGTTAGAATTTTGCTGGCCGGTATCAGGTTGTGTGTTGATCAAAATATGATTCGCGACCATACTTAATATTATATGTATTTACAGAATTATAATATTTGGATTCATCAATACGTAACTCTCTAGGTTAGAATTTACCTCAATTTCATGAAAGAGTTATTAAACAGAGTCATTTTAACTTATATAGAGAGTTGTATTACCTAACGATTTTAATGATTGTAATTTTGAAAATACATCTGTGTTACGTCGCGAATTTTATTTTGATCAACATACATCCTGACACTGACCCGCAAATTGCAAAAAACTTCAGACAAATTGAAATTCAATTTTTCTTAAAATTTTTCCTTAAGACGCTGACAACAGCGAAACCGCGGTCACTGCATACAAAAGAAAGAGAATCGCGATGACACAAAGCTTGTAATTTATTGCAAAATATGATGCAATTATCTATTTACTGAACAACGTTCTTGTTATTAATTATATACCAACCGTACGTTGATATTTAATACAGATATTTTGTATTGAAACTCAAAGTAAAGAGTTAGTTTACCGTTAATTTGTAACGTGCTTTTTTTTTCTAAACGTGTTTTTGTAACAACCTAGTTCTGAGAAATATCATCAAATATCAAGAATAACATATATTATTTCCGCTACCATAAACTATATAGATTTGGCAATTTTTTTGTTTAAGACAAGCCTTATAAATCATTTGCCTTTTGTCAGCGCCTTAAGGTAGTATATTTACGATTGACGTAACACAACACCTACATTGTACACTTAGTTCGCAATAAACGTATTGAATTTGAATTTTTTGATTTTGAAGCTAGGGTTTGCTAAGACTGCGGTGGTCGTCACATAGCGTCTGCAATTTACCGTCGAATGACGTCACTGAGACGTTATTTCTGAAAGTAAGTTGGTGTGTTTTCCTAGAGAGCGTTTTTTGACTGTTCTAATTTGTTAAGTACCTGATACTTGTTGACGGGCCTACACAGCCCTCCCATACTTATTAACACTGTAATTTGAAAACATTGTAAAAGCAAATTATTTTTAAAAGCGTAACCGTGGAGTTTCTTGCCGGCTCTTTTCCATACGAAACGACCAATTGGAACCGTGCACCTAGCTTCTGACGTTTCATAAGTGCCCATGTTTATGTAAAATAAAATATTTTGATTTTGACACCATAAAGTCAAACCCTGCCATCATTTTCATGACGGCTATCACTGCGGGCGTTATGTGCCACCGCTCCTCTAGGAAACCGTAGCTTAAGACATTGCAATGTAACTCTTATCTCGGTAAGGTAAGGAATAAATTCAAATGATTGCCGAAGTTATATCAAAGTCACGGCAATCATTCAAAATTATACTTTATTACAATGAGATGAGTTACATTGCAATGACTTGCTAATAGTTTTACGTCATTCAAATTTGATCAAATATGCTGCTCTCAAAACGGTGAAAGAAAACATCGTGAAGAAACCGGCATGTCCTAGAACCAAACACTCGGAGACATGTGACATCTACCAACCCGCACTGGGCCCGCGTGGTGGATTACTGCCTACTCCCTCTCACAGAGAGGAAGCCTGTGTCCCAGCAGTGGGAACATTATAGGCTGATTATGCTATGTATGTGTGTGTGTGTGTGTGTGTGTGTTGCTTTAATTACGTTTTAATTGTAGCAGGTTTTTAATTAAGCACCATTAGATTAGCCATTATTTACATATCGACACCCCTTCGTGGCTCGGGGAGCTTTGGTTGCGGCTGTCATTTGTACATCTTTGACAGTCACTATGTGTAGTGAGAAGGCCGAAAGTCTGACAACCAATCTTTACTGGGTTGTAGAGGACAGATAGGCAGTCGGTTCACGTAAAATACTGATATACAGCTGCATCCGGTAAGAGTAGAAGCCGATCTCAACATAGTTGTGAAATGATTAGGAGGTTGAAGATAACCTACCATTAGATTAGCACAAGACAATTGCACAGTACAACTTTGGGGGTAAAACGCAGGCTTTAAGAGTTCTACTGGCCTTAAGATATTCAATTAACATTTCAGGATGATATGTAAACGTTGTCAGCGGTCACTTAGAAGTGGCGAAGGAGTCAAATGTGGAATATGTGAGTCCTGTTTCCATATGAGATGTCTCAATGATTCTGTGAAGGACCACCGCGATGGCGGCGACAGAGGTTATCAATGGAAATGTTCTCTCTGTCAGAACTATGTCAGTACACACGCTAGCGGATCAGACATAAGTAAAGAAAAAGACAAGGAAAAAAATAGCCTAATGCAGGCCGTTAATGCTATAAGCGAAAAGTTTGAACTCGTCAATAAAATTCAGTTACCGAAATTGAACAGCGATTTGGCGCAGATAAAAACTGTGGCAGATCGCATTATCCAACAGAATAACGATATATTGCGGAAAATAGATGAAATTGAAGAGAAAAGAAGGAACGATAAGCAATGCATTATTTCAACCAGTAGGTACCGAAGGAGGAACCTAAGCCTAATCCCTAAATCGACGAATATGCCAACAAAAGAGGTAGAGTCACCTATTTCACTAAATGAAAAAAATGTAAGATATAGGACACGAAGACGGTCATATCTTTTGCACAGAATATTTAACATTTTAAACAGAAAAATGAACAGAACTCAGTCTCCAAAGAATTAACAGTAGAGCGTTCTAATAAAAAAATATTTAACTAAATAACTTTCTTTTAGTGCTCTTCATAACCACCACCGATAACATCAGCGACATTCAGCGGATTATTTTTTTTGGGTGGGAAATTATCAAATAACTGGGTCTGGGGGAGCGGGATAGCGTGTCAGACTTTTACGGACTAAAACCCACCCGTGTTCCTTCAGTTGCCTGTGTGCCAGGGACACGATATTCCTTTCGATAAACCCGCAACCCTGGCAGGCATTGGGCCTAACGGACCCCGTCAGTTTGTGCTGACAAAAAAAAGCCTCATTTGCTTCGTTCGTTCGTTAACACTTCTGTCAAATCAGACATTCTGTACTGTTCTAAGCCCGAGTAGACTCATAATGAAATAGTATGTATATCTCTTTGAATTTGGTGACGGCACCAGGTGTATATTTTAACGAAACGGTATTCAGTTGATGAATTAAATATGTCAAACATGTATTAATATGGCCTCAGTCCTCACCACCACCACCTCAGCCTGCACACACAAACTTCAAATTATTTTATGTTACCATACAAATAGATAAAGTTGGGATATCCATACATTCTCACTGTGTCGAACTGTCGTCGATTATTTTATGCTTCGAAGACTGTCGTTTCTATTTGGTCAAAGTACGGGTGACTCGTAATTACTGAGAAAAAATAGGAAAAAAAGCCACTTGTGCGGATCGAGTCTTGAGATGAGACACTGCGATATTTGGGGATTTTTGCCCGCGACTCCGTCCGTGTGTAATTTCTTGTTTTATTTTAACATAAAACATATCTTATGACACTCAGCAATATTGTAGCTTCCTATTAGTGAAAAAAATTTCGGAATCGGATCAGCACTTCCGAAGTTTTCCCCTACATACAAACTCACAAATGTTACCTCTATAATAGAGAATATCTATTAGTACAGAATGCGATTCGATCCTCTAAATCGGATCGACCAGTGAAAATATAGTAGCGGTGGATCCAAATTGGGGATCAGATTAGAAATTGCATAGCTTCCCGAATGTTATCCAGCCGAGTCGGATTCGACGATTGTTTTCGTTTAAGTAGTCAAAGGTTGGGCCTCCCATAATAGAGGGATTGGCCTATGTATGAAGTGCCACCACTTATACTGTAAATAACGAAATTGAAAAGGGTTCCTTGTTCGTCTACGGGACCCTAAAATTACAATGTACAGTAAACTTTATCGCTCTGTTTAAGTATTCAACCCGCGATTCTCTGAATAGGACGAATATCCGTCGTCACAGTTTTAGGCGGTCTGTGACCACTTCTTAAAATGTCCTACGATGCAGTGAGACCGTGCGGCGTGTGCGCAAAAAATACTGATGCTTATTTTATTTATGAATTCCCTACGTTTAATACCGATACCCATACTAACCCACGTGATTAAGCCATGAGTGAACTGACAAAAACCTAACCGATCGTGCTTATGTTGTATAGGCATAAACTGAAACCGTAGTGTATTGTGCTCGATTGTGAGAACCGATACAGCTCCGATAATAACGCTTACTTAATTTCATAGCATTGTTTTATGTAGGTAGTACTGTGAATGTACTACGTTACGGTGACTGGGTAATCTTTGGCTGTAATTTAATTCTATAGGCGGTTCATTAGTCACTCAGTCCACTGCCGTCTTCTAGTCCTTTACCTTTTCCATCGGTTGGTCTCTGTACTATCTTCTCGATCTTCCTCTTCGCAGTCAACTAGCCATCATCACAGTCATACTGGTAATAATCAAAATCCGCAACAAGCTAGTTAGGAGTGCATCTAAAAATGTATACCAATTACTATATCAACAACTTTGTTTTTTATTCAAAGCCGTGCTAAAAGTGGGCACTATTTTAGTTGTTTAGAAAGCTAATAAGACATGGAAATTGATTCTGTAATTTGTACATCAAGTGCCACTTAATTTCTAAAGGTGTAGGCTATTGTTTGTTAAATTGCTTTAAATTTTTTTGAATTCATACGTTCATGAGCTATCACAATAATATCCTTTTGTTTCCGCCAAAAGCGGAGTAGATTCCTCACAACTAGCAGTTTATGGTCGAGAGGTAGGCAATTTAAAAAAAGGTTAAAAATTCTATATCTCTTAAACAGCCCATTTTGGACCCCAAATTACCGGGTCAAGAATGTTGCAAATTAGCTGTAGTGTCACCCATTTCACGGAATGCACCCAAATATTTGATCACCCTTTAGTTACGATTTATAGATAATAAATCAGTCATTCTCTTTTAACATAGGTAAGTTTGTATGATGTTGGTATCTTCTTCTTGGAAGGCTCATCGGCTAGTGCTAATAATACTGATGATTTTTATGATTATAATTCTATAAATAAATATTTGAGACGGCCGCGAATCATATTATTTAGATCAACATGATACTGATCTGCAAATTGCAAAAAACTTAAATAAAAAACTGAAGGCTACCCTGACGCTTTCGCTTTAATAACAGCCAGCACTATCCACGTGTGCTAATACCATCGTTACCCATCGTAATGTTTCGCTGTTCTGTTAATTTATCTCTACCTTGTTATGGAATCCCCACATGACCACTTTATTAGTACGAGATGTTGAACTCATGCTATTAGAGTGGACTTTTGCATAAAATAACGTAATATTTTAAGATCACAGGGTTTTCAACACTCTTTACGTTGATGGAGGAAAATATTCATTAGGTACATTTGCGTTTTTCTTGACATCAGAATATTGTGTAGGAAAAGCCACAGGCTACAACGTGACGTGATACAACAGTGTAACTACTTTAGCTACGGATAGCTATATAATAAAAACCTGAGACACACCGGCGTTTGTTATCACTTCGTGTTGGCTTTCGAAGCGGAACGGCACGTCCCTATTTGGATGCGATCATACTAATCAAATTTCGTTTATTTGACGACTTAAGAAAAATGTGGGAGTCCACAGTGACGTTCGTAACTTTAAGTTTACTTTTAACGGTGTATGCTAGTGATGTGAATAGGGAGAAACAGCCTGTGGTGCGGACCCCGCTTGGTGAAGTAGCAGGTTATTATATGCAAACTAGGGGAGGACGCCAAATATCCGCGTTCACCGCCGTTCCGTTCGCGGTCCCGCCGCTTGGAGATCTAAGATTTAAGGTAAGTGAATATAATTCTATTAAAATAATTACCGCATAGCGAAATGAGATAACCTGAGAACCTGCTTCATTTAGGTATTTGTTTGTTCTTAATCATATTATCAGATACATTGCTAAGGTTGGTACCTGCACCGGTGATAAACAAAGTTTTTTGATTCGTATTGCTATTGATAATTTATAAATAATTTAAAAAAACGTTATACCTATTTGCAACTATATGATTGTGTGTATAGTAGTTGTGAAATTAATAAAATAGTATACACATAATAGTAATGTTTGATGAATATTATGCAAATAGACATGATCAAACAAAAATAACCAAATTTGATCAGTTATTTTTTTGTGGTCATCAACCGCTGGTGGTGAAATACTTCTCTACTTGAAATATCAGTTTTCTTTGTGTAAACATCACAGACGGGATAGATCGATATGTAACGACGTTAAAAATACAAAAAAAACATTTCTCATACTCAGAAAGTAGTGTTTGAGCGGGTGGAAGACGCTGCCTGCCGACCCTTGGGCGGGAAAGACTTATAGTAAATGCTTCCCTACCTAGAGTGGGTATAAATTTTAAAAATAGAACTAAATTTGGTTAGGAGTCGGTTACAACAAATTTTACACAATAAAAAATATCGATTAAAATAAAAACAAAATGCTTCCAGTGTGTGTATTTAAAAAAAATACCTATTAATCGGGACGGCCCGCGGCGCGGCGGCGGTGACGCGGTGTGCTCCATGTTTAAAATTTAAAAAAGACTATATAATTTGGCGGGATTCTAATTCTGTAAGCTGAACAGAAATTCAAAATCACGGTTTTATAGACAAATATTTGATTAAGTAATAAAAATGAGTTCAAGCGTTTCTGAAATGTTGACCCCAGATTCAGTTAAAGACGAGGCAAATACAGTAAGCAATCGAAAAACTTTTGCCAATAATTTCAAAGGAAAGATATTTAAATACATACAATGATTTTATGAAGTGGCGAACAAGAAAATAAAATATTTTAGAAAATGTAAAAAAAATACTTTCCTTACATTTGGAATGAAAAGTAGAGTGTTTAACACGGATGAAAGTCACGAATTCCTACTCGGACTATAGCCGCCCTCGCTACACTCGGGCGTCTAAATACTTCGTATGGGAAGACCTTTGTATAACAATCTAGTATTCTCACCTCATACTTAAAGTAACAAAACCACCAGCGGTCGTTGACCCTAAAAAATACCATCTTTCTTATTTTTTTATTATGTTTAGGTTAGGTTCAGGCTTACTAGCTAATTTAATTTGACCCTGTTTACACTTAGTCGCACTTTCCAGTCTCAATTTTTCAATTGATTTAATTAAAATTTTAACAAACCTAATGTATAATGAAATTACGACATTTAAGTAAAGGCTCGTGCAGACTGGCTCGACATCGCGGGCGCGACACGCGTCGCGGCTGTTTATCACACCCGCGATATCGCGCCAACCTGCACGAGCCTTAACAATATACATAGGTAGGTGTGTTTTTCTATAATAACAGGTTGGCATTATCCATGCCAACCTGTTATTATAGAAAACCACAGAATAAAACACGTCATCAACACATTCGGACATTTGGTGTAATTATGTAGAGTACTATGTTTTTAATTTTTTACACCTCAAGCAGATAGTTAATTAATTATCATCATGAAGATTCTTATCTATTTGTCAATATTTTTGCAATAACAAATTGTAACATTATATTTGCGAAAGTGTATGTCTGTCTGTTTGTTATTATGGCTAAACCATTTAACCGATGTTAGTGAAATTTGGTTTATGGATAGCTAATATGGACGGCACGGTTGGCGCAGTGGTTAAGCGATTGACTGCTGCGCTGCGTGTCGCGGGGTCGATTCCCGCACGGAACAAATATTTGTATGCCCTACAAGTAGTTGTTCCGGGTCTGGCTGTTTGTGTATGTGAGTTTAAATGTTTGTAAACGCCACCCACGATACAGAGGAAATTCCTAGTGTGGGGCAACGCAAAAAAAAGGGCCCAGAGGATAGACATGAAGAATAAGATATTTTATTAAAAACCTTGAGTAAAAAAAAACAGGAAAAGTTGTTGCAGAAAAAACTGAAATCCACGCGGAAGAAGTCGCAGGCATAGCGCTGTACTAAAGCTTATTATAAGCTGGTATGACTTTAGTGGCATAGTAATTAGGGTTCCGTACCCAAAGAGTAAAACGGGAACCCTATTACTAAGGCTCCGCCGTCTGTCTGTCTGTCTGTCTGACTGTCCGTCTGTCACCAGGCTGTATCTCATGAACCGTGATAGTTAGACAGTTGTAATTATCACAGATGATGTATTTCTGTTGCCGCTATAACAACAAACGTGATTTTTTTGCTCTATATTGATAACGGCAACAGGTAGAGCCTTGAAATATTCACAGAATATTTAGTTATATATTCACTTTAAAAATAAATAATTAAATTAAAATAAAACAAATATTTAAGGGGGGCTCCCATACAAAAAACGTGATTTTTTTGCCGTTTTTATAAATAATGGTACGGAACCCTTCGTGCGCGAGTCCGACTTGCACTTGGCCGGTTTTTTTTTTTATTAGGTGGTAGGATGTTGAAAAAAATATTTTGATATTAGTTACCTACGTCAAATGCAACCTCGCCGTGCGTTAATGAATAATTTATAAGTATGCTGTGCGTTTAAAGTTCATGGTGTTATTTAAATAATGATTAATGTTGCTGCGGTTTGGGCGATTTATAAAATTATGTAATTTTTAATAGAAAAAAATGTTTGACAGGCTCCTGTTCCAATAGGACCATGGCAAGAAACATTAGATGCGACCACTGTCAGTCCTATATGTGTGCAGAAAAACCCATACGTTCGCCAGAAGGACATCGTGGGACAAGAAGACTGTTTGTATCTCAACGTTTACACGCCTCTTACAAGTAATGTGCGTATTTAAATTAATTACGATATTCTTACATTTTCAGTTTAAATACAAAACAAGGTTTTTCTTTTGGCACTGCTTAAGCCCAATGACAGCTAGACCAAAAAAAGTGTAACATTTTGATCGTCACGACAGTTTTGCTAGTTAGTAGGTATGTCTAGTATGTGTTTGTATGTAGGTAACTTACAAGCGTATGTGCACTGAAACGTTGTTAATTTATTTCATGGTGCCTGTTATTTAATACGTTTAGCCCCACGACATCTCTCGACTTTTAACAAACCTGTGATGTGACATTTCTCTACATAGGTACTAAACTGACAACTTAATCCGGTACGAAGTTGTCAGTTTTGTGTTATGATTTATGAACTTTACTGTAGTCGGAATGAAATTCGAAATTTGGAAATGGTGGTTTAAAGCTGGGTTGGAAGATAAACCTTGATTTTTAATAACACGGTATGACCAAACAACGGAAGACAAAAGGCTCGTGCAGACTGGCACGAGTTGTCGCGCGACTAGTCGCACCGGTCTGTACGAGCCTAAAGCCAACGAAATAAAACGGAACGTAATTAAAAGGCCGTTTAGGTTTTTTAACACTGGCCGCTCAGATTTTGTTTATGCGAGTTCAAAGATGTACCTACTCAAACATGAATTGAAATAATTGGCCTTAGTTTGTAGAAGAGCCTCCCATTTATAAACAATATGTACTCAACTTAATTATTAATTTGAAAATTCACAGGATGTCGAAAAGAAACCACTACCAGTCATGTTGTTCTTGCATGGTGGCGGATGGATGTGTGGGGACGCCACTACGCAGATGTATGGGCCACAGTATCTTCTGGATAGAGATGTTGTGTTAGTAACTACGAACTACAGATTAGGTTAGTAAACTAAGTAAATAGCGAATGATGTGTAAAACAACTTTATAAGGTGTTTAAGTTCGCTTTAATCCTTTAACAAGATTTTAAGCTTTATAGATATTGACTTTACTAACAATTACATTTGCAGGCCCATTAGGTTTTCTATCTACTCAAGACGAACACTGTCCTGGTAACAACGGTTTGAAAGACCAACAAGAGGCTCTGCGGTTCATACAGAAGAATATAGAGAGTTTTGGTGGTGATAAGAACTCCGTTACAATATTCGGAGAAAGCGCTGGTGGAAGCAGTGTCCACTATCACATGGTATCGGAAACTAGTGCCGGTAAACCAACGTTTTTTTATCATTAGAGAGTTAACGAATACCGCTGATGAGGGCTCAAATACCTGAAACAATTGATTTTAAGCAGATAATGATCTTTTTAATAAGCATAAGCATAATCCTTAACACAAATAATCCATCCTTACTTGGAAAGAACAAACTGGAGAGATGAACCTGCGCATAGATCGGTTTTGTCAGATGCGTGCACCATTTTTTTTTTTTTTTTTGGGTGTGAAATTATCAAATAACTTCTCCCGCTCTGGGTGGAGCGGGAGGGAGTGTCAGACTTTTACTGACTAAAACCCACCGTGTTCCTTCAGATGCCTGTGTGCCAGGGCCACGATATCCCTTTCGGACAGGCTCGTAACCCTGGCAGGCGTGCACCATATACAAGTACTTAGCAATCACATCAAATTAAACTTAACAATTCGCTTAAAGAAATGGTCGTACGAGTCCGGACATAGTAGGCTTGTAGATCTTGAGGAAATCATTTATTATAACACACGGAGCGGTCTTTGATGATGTCAGTAATCAGAATCGGCACCGTAAGTAATATTATTATGTATACTTGTCAAAAAATAATAAGCCCGTTTTGACATTTACGCGACGTAACTAATGAACTAAAGTAGTTAAATGTCAAAACGCGCCTATTATTTTTTGACAACTTCAGTTGACATGAGAGAGGGTAGTACCTTAGTAGCCAGAACTGTTAGGGAACTATATGGTTAGCCGTAACAGATACAACGATACTGAATCCACCCATCCACAAAACATTTTCTGTATCGACTTGATTGATTTATTTAGAAGGTGCTGCGCACATTTGCGTCCAGATTGACCCTATTGTGAGAGTTCAAAGAACTTCTATCTATTGTGGTTGAGTGGAAAGTGTGAAAGTTATAGCTATGGAGGGGACAAAGTTTACTCTTGGAGCAGTATCTAATGTACGCTTACTGCTAAGTATCAAATCAAATTTGTTTGGTAAATATTAAATATGTTTTATTTATCTATCCTTAGTAAATGAGTGTGCAGTGACTGCCCGATTAACTCATTAACTGAGCGATTAGCTTCTGCCCACAACAGCTGAGGGTTCGAGTTCTTTTAAGGAACAAAGATTCGTTTTTACTTCGTATAATATCAAAGTCCCACGGTTTGCGTATCTGCAATAGAGCATAATCATTTATTGTGCAAACTCTTCTGATGATCCAGCTTGAAATCAATAAAATTATCCCAGTTTGGGACAAACCATAAATGACAATCTAAAATAACGAATTTATAAATAATTTAAAATGATTTCAGGACTATTTCACAAAGGAATATCCGAGTCGGGTACTGCTCTAGTGCCATGGGCTGAGGCTCCACCTGGTGAAGCCCTCCGGAACGCGTTTCGCCTGGCTAAGTTTATGGATTGCCCTCAGTCGCCTTCAGAAAAAATGATCAACTGTCTTCGTACCAAGAGTAGCTATGATATCATCAACACTGAGTTTCGTTTTTATGTAAGTCCACCAAATATACTTGAAATACTTACCTACGTTATTAATTATTTTTTTTCATCTATTATATTATAATCTTGAATAGTTTTATTTTTAAGGCTCGTGCAGACAGGCGCGACGAGACACTGGTGGAACAATTTTTATGTAAATTTCACGAAAATTGTTCTACCGATATCGCGTCCCGCCTTTCTGCATGGGCCTTTATGGTTACATCCGTCAAGTCATAAATATGCCTATGCTGACTTATGCTTCTTGTTGTTCTCTGAATATTTAGGTTTATAATACGATATTACTTTTTTAGGAATGGGACTATGAGCCAATGACCCCATTCAAAGCGGTTGCGGAGCCAAACCTCCCTGGGGCGTTCTTAAAGAGGAGTCCTCGTAAAATTCCCGACGTACCAGCCGTGCCCTGGATGACAGGCCTCACCAAAGATGAAGGGTGCTTGAAATCAGTTTGTAAGATTTCTTATTATTATTGTTGTTGTTGATAAACTAATCACAATTGTGCAGCATATTAAGCTCCCGCGGACAGGCGCGGCGCGACAGCGCGACGCAATACTAGTAGTACAATTTCTATGAACGCTTCATGGAAAGTGTCGCGCTGCGCGTTAAGCTAGCTTTCGCACCCGCGATATCGCGCCAGTCTGCACGAGCCTATACACTTGCTCGAAGCTTAACTGTTTTTGCATTCTATTTACTTAAGCCGTTGTTACGCAAGAGTTAAAATAAAGATACCTACCGGTTGAGTTATACCAAATAATAATTATTTTGTTTTGTAGGGATCACAGCGAATACGTCTAGATATGACGAATTTATGTCAGCTTTCGATACTATCGCGCCAGTGACGTTCTACTATGAGAATTCACCGTATATTGACGAAATTACTAAGAGCATACGTCAAAAATACCTGAAAGAAAACGACCCAGAGGCAACACAGCAAGGAATCCTCGATGTAAGTTACTTTGTCGGACACACGATGAAATCAGCAGTGTTATTCTGTAAAAATCTCACCGTGAAATCTTGTGTGGAGTGAGCTGTCACTGTCATCTCACTGATGCTAGGGATTGACCAAGCATTACTTTTACAATCATAATCGAGATTTTAATCATATTTTTTATGCTAATTCTGTTGATCACTTTATATTATTTCAAAGACTAATTAGGAGGTTTTTAAATAAAATAGCAAAACAGAAATTCAGTCAGAAACTCAATTTTGTTTTTTATCCATTTTTTTTAGACTAGTCCTTAAACATTACTATGTTTAGACACTTAAATACCAGCTTTGTAATATATATACATATATACATATGAAATGATAACAGAATTAGCATAAAAAATATTATTAAACTCTCGATTATGATTGTAAATATAATACTTGGTCCATCCCTAGCATCAGGTGGGATTTTCACGGTGAGATGGTTACAGAATCGACATGCTGATATCATAGAAGTTTGATTATTACCTCGGCTGTAGCTGTTATGTTAAAAGAAGTTACCTATTAGCCAAGGTCAAATAAGCTGGCGGATCTTCACACTCGTGATGGGAATCGATATCTATCTAATGACGATAACAAAAAAAAAATGGCCAAGTGCGTGTCGGGCCACGCACTATGAAGGGTTCCGTAGCAAGGATGATTTTATCCCAAGAACAAACTTAACATTGTAGTTTAAAACATGTTCTCTCATACATTCCAACTACAAAAGTAAGCTTGATATAATATTGTTATATAATAACAATATGGTTCGCACTATATTGAGAGATTTACCATGTTATTTTAAGACCATAGTTTTTATAGGTTTTCCTGTAATCTATATGTATGTAACTATTTTCTGTATTTTTTTCAATTGTTTCGGAGATAAGGGGGTCAATTATCATCAATTTTCTTAAATTACTTATTTTAAATTTATTTAAAAAAAATCGAGACTCACAGTAGTAAACCTTTTCATTTAATGTGTCCCACGGTACAATTTGTATTTTTTTTTAATTTTCTAATGTGTCCTCCAAAGTGTAATAATAATAATAATAATTATTCTCAATTCATTTATTTACGGCACGGTCAATTCTCCAACTGCAAAGGTAAGTTTGTAATGGAAACAACTTGATACCTCCACGCGTTCCTGAGAAAATGGGTGTTGACAGACAGACAGACGGCGGACGAACGGACGGATGGTCGTCGTTCCTTTTGAGGGATCCCGTAGAACCCTGAAAATAATCAACGGCCGCCGCGGTTAGTCTAGATAGTTACTTGCAATTAAGATAAAAAAAAATTGTTGTGTTTTAACGTCATAAGTATCACTTTTAAAACAACACTAATTTGACTCTGTATAGTAAGTTACAATTTAAATTATGTCACCGTCAGATTGTGAGAGAGTTGTGAGGTTAGTCACAGTTCTAACATAACCCAATTCACAATTTTTCGACAGTTTATAATCTAACGGAAATAATACCGATAGATTATAAACTTACGCAGTTCATAATTATACAGTGACATTAAATAAAACCTAGAATCCTTGATTAGTAAGCGTCGTAGCTGGGTAATCTTTAACTCTCCTATCATTATCAGCGCCTTTAGTATGTAGAGTTACGTTGTACGTAGCTCGAATATCGATGTTAATTATCCTTAATCCAACTTTTATATTGTATTATATTTTATTCCTTAAAGGCTTTAGCACATTATAGCACATACATACGCTGCGTCAGGTTATACAGAAGACAGAAGAGTATAACCTGCCTCTCTGCTTAGCGTTTGTGGACTACGAGAAAGCCTTCGATTCCATCGAGACATGGGCTGTACTGCAGTCTCTTCAACGGTGCCAGATCGATTATCGGTACATCGAGGTGCTGAAGTGTCTGTACAAAAAACGCCACTATGTCAGTCCGACTCCAGGACCAGACCTCGAAACCTATCCTACTGCAGCGAGGTGTAAGGCAGGGAGACGTTATCTGTTCGAAACTGTTCACCGCTGCACTGGCGGATGTCTTCAAGGTTCTGGACTGGAAAGGGCTAGGCATCAACATCACTGGCGAGTACATCACTCACCTTCGGTTTGCTGACGATACCTATAGTTGTCATGGCAGAGACTATGGAAGACCTCAGTACAATGCTCGATGACCTCAGTAGAGCTTCCGAAAGAGTGGGTATTAAAATGAACATGGATAAGACAAAGGTCATGTCAGATGCCCATGTAACACCCACTCTCATGAAGATCGGAGACGCTACACTCAAAGTTGTGGACGAGTATGTTTACCTCGGACAAACTGTCCAGTTAGGTAGGTCCAACTTCGAGAAAGAGGTCAATCGTCGAATCCGACTCGGCTGGGCAGCGTTCGGGAAGCTACGCAATATCTTCTCATCCCATATACCGCAGTGTCTCAAGACGAAAGTCTTTGACCAGTGCGTGTTGCCAGTGATGACATTATGGCACTGAAACGTGGTCGCTCACAATGGGCCTTATCAGAAGGCTAAAATTCACCCAAAAGGGCAATGGAGAGGGCTATGCTTGGAGTTACCCTACGTGGTTTCAATATGCACGGAGGTATTCAAAAATTTAAGTTGCCTAGAATTTAGACTTGTAAAAGGTAAAAATTGGTTGAATTAAAGTTTATTTATTTATTTATTAGGGACAAAAAACAGTTACATGCTTTTTGTCCTTTGTATTTTTAATACAAAGAAATACTTAAACTAAGATTTGACATGTAACCCACACCATTGTCCACGATTTAATTAAAGGTTAAAGGTGCTAAAGACAAGTGTAAAGAAGAAAAACAATAGTCGCTTCCACAATATTGCTGTGATACAATTAATTACTTAGCTTAGCTTAATTTAACTAAAATACTCGCTAAACAAAATATCCAGAGCCATTTTCCTAAATGATTGCTTAGATACACAAAATATTATATATCCAGTTCACGAATAAAAAAAGTTTGTAGGATTTATAGGCATTTATCGAGAGTGAGTCATGTTCTGTGGTTGACTAGCAGTACTGTTATGGATTCATATTATGTTGTTTATTGTATTTCATTTGCAGATTTACACAGACTCGTATTTTGCTTACCCTGCCGTAGAGGCTATTGAGCTGGTGTTTAATTACACGAAAAATCCAATTTACTTGTATGAATTGGCTTATACAGCTACAAACAGCTTTTCACAAATATTCGGTGATCCAGAAGGAAATTATGGTGAGTTACATATTTCTAGTTATGCTCTCTGCAAGCGTAAAATAATTGTTCTATTACATAAGACTCTAAATGCGATTGGTTATTACGTTTTTGTTAAATGTGTACAGAATCGCGCTGATACAGAAATGGCGTATCGTTTTGATAGGGTTCTAGGCAAAAATAAGCCTGAATACGAATGGTATCCGCTAAAAACTGTGGAAGATGACGGTTAATTGAAGACGACCAAAGGATTACTTACATTTCTTTACTGATAAGTGTGATAACGTAATACGCTTAGAAGATTAACTACGATAATATGGCCCGCCCCTCCAAAATTCAAAACGTTTGAAAGTATTTGTACGCATGTGTGCGTAATGAGACAGCCGTCAAACAAAAACAAATCACGGATTTCTTGCTCGACTAGTGTAGTCATTAATCGCTCATTATTATTAGTATGGCGCTGCACTGACGTACTCTATGAAAACGACACCTGCGTTGTTTTGCGCGATCGGCTAGTTATGATTAGTTGACCAACAAATCTGGTAATAAATGAGATATTACGAGTACTTACAACTACATACAAACTCTTTCGTAAGGATGTGACGACACACATTGAAACAGTAATTTGGAGGGGCGAGCCATGTTATCGTAGTTTATTTCTAGTACCTATTGTACTCCACCTTTTCTGACAGAAAAAGTCATCTTCACCAGTCTAGCCCGTACGCTTACGCTTACTGTGAGAATTCAATGTGAAAATAATTTTGTTTGTCCACTTCAGGTGTATGTCACGCCGATGACCTGATGCATCTTTTCCCGATCGGGTTCCTTGCAAAACCATTTTCCCCTGAAGATCTCAAGATGAGTGAAACTATTGTAACGCTATTTACTAACTTTGCTACTACAGGGTAAGTTTTTTTATGAAATATCTCATTTCTATGTTAAACATCATATTTTTTTTAATCATGTTTAGTTTAGAAATAGTAGGAAGTTTACGCGGAGGCCTAAGAGAAGTGTAGTAGTGAATGTGCTCAAGAATTATGCCCACTTATGCTCACTCACTCACTTTATCCATCCAAAACTCGCAGTGCAGTGGTAAAGATGTAGCAATTTTCATCCTACTGTATCCAACGCAATTTTGTTTGATCCACGCGAGTCACAATAGCTTTTTAATTGTTTCTGTAATTACGAGCGGTTAATAGGTATTAGTATTGTGGACAGGCAATCATGTCATTTGATTTAAATAGGGTTTTATTTTTATTAATATTTTATAGATTATTTTACTAGAGAATGGGCATTTTAACACCATACTGCTGTTGTCAACCCGCCTGCCAAGCGTGGCGATTATGGCAACCCTCCATTCAGGGAGAGGAGGCCTATGTCCAGCAGTGAACGTCTTTCGTCTGACATGATGATGATGATAAGATTATTTTATATTTTGTGAATATGAGAACGTTGGAGACTTAATTGACTGTAGATTTGTAGACCATTTTCTATTTTGTTAGGTAGGTACTTGTTGACGGGCCTACACTGTCCTCCCATACCTATTAACACTGTGTTTTTTATTTTTAAAAGAGTAACCGTCGAGTTTCTTGCCGGCTCTTCTACATAGGAAACTACCGATTAAAGCCGTGCACCTAGCTTCTGACATTTCATAAGTGGCCATGTAGGTTTATATGAAATAAAATTTAGTTATTGTTTATTATTTTTAATAAGTATTATGTAATATCTGTGATCATAATCCTAATCGAACGGTCCCGGAAGTCTTAAAAAGAGCTTTGTCAGTTACCACGACCCAACGATTCTATATTTATAGGAACATATTTAATTATTTGTTATGTTTTCAGGAACCCCAATAAACCCGTACACGTGCCACTAAAATGGGAGCCAGCAACTTCGGGACGCAATATGGAGTACCTAGAAATTGCAAGTCAATCGAAGATGAAGAAAGACCTCGCGTCGAGATCACGATACTGGGGTACCTTGCCTTTGTGGCACAATGTGCGCAATCGCAGGTTTACCGACGAGCTATAGATAATTTAACTTGGTAATAAATATACGTACTGAGAGGAACCAATAGTTTCATTAACGAACATTGTACAAATAGAAATAAGAGTAGCCTTTTACTCAAGTTATACGTAATCGCATTCATGAAATTATTTCCACCATGGGGGTTCCAAGAACACAAATTACCAATCAAACATTATTTCAAATATCTATGTTTAATAGACAAATTAGCGTAAACAATACGCAGGGCCGATTGATTTCTTCTCGTATCGACCTCAACGAAGATAACGCTATCGGAAAATTAATGATTTAGTGAAGTGATCATGATTTCAAAATAAATGTATGTGATTGGAATGATATTATGAATAATCGTAGCTCGACTTCGTTTGTTTACGTCGGTACCTACTATTTAGTTGTTGGCACAAATTCCGGCAGGTGTCCACCAAGAACTGAAGTTCTTATAAATAGTTTTTTCTGCCATCAGAACTTCATCATTCGCCATGGCACAGAACTTGCAGTATTCATCAGTTTCCGGGTTCGCCTGCCTCCGGCGAAGTGTATAGTACTTTCGCCATCTAAAAAATCGATAATATAGTTCACGGTTTTCCATGATCTCGTATATCTCCTTGGCTAAATTGTTTGCTCCTAATTTGTTGGCATTTAGGTACGAACCAGGTGGCAAATACCTGAAATGAAAATATTAAATTAAATATATACTATGCTTTACAAATGTTATACCTATTATTCATAAGGATGGATTAGCTATAATGGATTAGATTGGCATAGGGGATTGTATAGATACTTGCCTTGAATAATCAGCTCCACCGTAGACTACTGGTACGGTATAATGCTCCAGGGCGTACAAAATCTTTTCCGTAACATAATCCTCGCTTATAGCATTTTCAAAAGCAAAATAAAAAAAGTAGTTTTTTTCCAACACGTCAAGGCATCGACGCATTATAGATTTCGGACATTGAAAAGTACCACATGAGCCGTACACGTCAATTTTCAAATTATAGTCACTTATGTACGATTGAAGTTCAATAACGAATTCCTCTCTTTTACTTAATGTGTTACAATTAGAAACGAACCAAGCACCCGCTTTGTTTTTGGACGCCAGTTTTTGTTTTAAATCTTTGGCAATAGGGGTCATATCGTCCACGCTCATCCAGTCCATGGCCGTGCTGGGTCCAATGACGTGATTACTTGAGTTCATTATAACGATGTATCCCCAGATGGCATCAGAATTAAGTTTATACGTCCACGTCCAGTTAAAGAAATTATCCCAGGTATCTTTGCAAATAGGATAGTTAGCTGCTGCTTCAACATTTGCGTACACATATTTTTGACGAAAACTTCGCACTCTTGGAAGGTCGTCACTGCTGAGTATTTCTACAAGTTGAGGTCCGTTAAATGCAATAATGTCGTATTCAGTGTAGTCTCTTAAAAGTTGTCTGTTACTAGTAACATAACAATTGATATATTCACATTTCTTCTTTTTGAAAGCACTATTTCCTTCCCCGAAGTAAACGAATGGATATGAGTTAGGGTTAGTCCAAAGCAAAATATATTTCGTTTTAGAACTTGGTCTGACATCTTCTATAGCTTCAGTAGTCGATTTATGGAATGGCCTGTTTGTGGCGCGTAAAATTTCAACTTCAGTTTTCTTTAAATAACTAGTGTTATTTAAATAAAATATCACGAAAATTAATGTCACGGTTACAAAACAGTAAACTGATTTAATTTTAATACTCTTGAAATTGACGTGCATCATTCAAGTCTGTGCAAACAACTTATGCGTGACTTTCACATAAATCGTGTACAACTCGATTTTGTTTACAGACTACTTAGTCGTATCTGTTTTTTACCAGAATTGTTGAAGACACAATATTTATACCACATTCCTTAACATGAAATCTTATCTTCATTATGACTCAGGTGTTGTCACATTGCCACTAAGAACTAAGGCCTTTTTGGCAAACTTCCTTACTAGATTTCGGACACCAAGCGACGTATATATTATGAAGGTACGAGAAGTTTTATTTAAAGAGAAACATTACATGGGACTTGTCTTTGCATATTTACGTTGTTTAATAAACAGAAGGAAGTCTCACTTTGCAATGGAGAATTTTCAAGTGACACGTGGAAGACATAGATATAACACCTCCAAACCTCGAAGGCTGTATTACACATACAGCCTTCGAGGTGTGGAGGTTGACTGTTTTCGTCTGTCTACAGTAGACTCTACAGTATCTAGAGTACCTTATTATAATAAAATGCTGAAAGTGTTGAGAAAAGTGGAAGGACGCTCAAGAGAATAATAATGAAAAATATGTATTTTTGTTTATGTGCGTGTGAACTGAGGGACCACACTGGGAATTCGCGAAATGAAAATCCTAGGATTTAGTAGTAGACTTAAAACAATTGTAGAACGAATCTGGGAATTTGTAAGCAAATATATCAATAACTACGACCCATAAAGTGTGCTCCCTCAGTTCTCACAGACTATCAGCCAGATCTCGGAAAGTATCTTAAAAAAGAAGGTTTTGTGAATACAGACATTTAGTAAAGAATTTGTAAAGATATTTACTAAATAACAGACCACAAAGCATTTAAGAAAAAAAAAATATAACGACTGAACTGTGGTCCCTCAGTCCACATACCAAAGATAAATATTTTAGCGAATATTACTGAATAAAATTAATAAAACCGTTCTTTTTCTACATAAAGTTTTAGTAAAAGTCTTAAAACATTTTGTAAAAAAGAAATGGAGCTTAAATGTCGAAGCATTTTGAAGATAGCGATGATTAAAACTGGTCCCTCAATCCTCTCCTCCACTGACGTAAGTGCGTGTGCTAGCTGCTAGACGAGAGGAATATCAGAAAGTTAAGTGTACTTAACTTTTAGTAATAAGTTTCTACTAAATAATAGGTATCTAAAATTGTGTATTTCTTACCTCTTAGCTGAGATAATATTATATTTTTAATCCTATGAAAATTGATAGAGCAGTGTGACCACACAATAAAACAAAATGTAGACAGTACTATTATACTTTATTTAATATATCATTATTTAGACGAAACGAAAACAAGGTTTATAGGAATTATAATGTGTCAGTTCGTAGCTTGATTTCCACGGAGATTGAAAAGTAGTAAGGTGGTAGTAAGGTTCCGTGTGGTGCCGGACGTAAAGAATAGCACCACCCATTTCTTCCCGTGGGTGTCGTAAAAGGCGACTAAGGGACTTACTAGAGAATGGGCAGCAGCGTACTCTAGGCATTTTTAAAACCATACTGCGATTGCCAACCCGCCTGCCAAGCGTGGCAATTATGGCAAATCCCTCCATTTCCAATCAACATCTCAAACTTATTGAAAGTACTGACCAACAAATATACTTACATTCATTAAGCTACATCCAAATGTCACTTACTTAAATAAAAGTATTATATTAGGTGATTTGTTAATTTTGTAATCTACTTTTTACTAAATACACATAAGCCATGTAATATAGCATTAAATTAACCGTACAACCTTGTTTTCGTTTCGTCTAAATAATGATATATTAAATAAAGTATAATAGTACTGTCTACATTTTGTTTTATTGTGTGTTCACACTGCTCTATCAATTTTCATAGGATTAAAAATAAAATATTATCTCAGCTAAGAGGTAAGAAATACACAATTTTAGATACCTATTATTTAGTAGAAACTTATTACTAAAAGTTAAGTACACTTAACTTCCTCTGATATTCCTCTCGTCTAGCAGCTAGCACACGCACATACGTCAGTGGAGGAGAGGATTGAGGGACCAGTTTTAATCATCGCTATCTTCAAAATGCTTCGACATTTAAGCTACATTTCTTTTTTACAAAATGTTTTAAGACTTTTACTAAAACTTTATGTAGAAAAAAAACGGTTTTATTAATTTTATTCAGTAATATTCGCTAAAATATTTATCTTTGGTATGTGGACTGAGGGACCACAGTTCAGTCGTTATATTTTTTTTTTCTTAAATGCTTTGTGGTCTGTTATTTAGTCAATATCTTTACAAATTCTTTACTAAATATCTGTATTCACAAAACCTTCTTTTTAAGATACTTTCCGAGATCTGGCTGATCGTCTGTGAGAACTGAGGGACCACACTTTATGGGTCGTAGTTTTTGATATATTTGCTTACAAATTCCCAGATTCATTCTACAATTGTTTTAAGTCTACTACTAAATCCTAGGATTTTTATTTCACGAATTCCCAGTGCGGTCCCTCAGTTCACACGCACATTTTTGTTTGACCACCAAACATAGATTCTGCCTTTTTGAAGAGCAGATCACACATGAATCAACAATTGGGCAGGAGGTGGTAACTACGCATTATAAATTCAAAGGATTCAAATACCGTCACGCAATACAACAAGTTGTGCTGGCGGCAATGTAACCCTGGAAAAAACAATTAAGAGACCATCAAAGTGTGCTTTCAAGTTTGCTCACGTAGTTTGTATAATGCCTCAATGTCACATCATATTAAAATATCTTTGGTTTATCCCCTTTACAGAGAGTTAGCTTTATCTACGCAATAAAACAAACTGGGACTACCTAAGTAAGAGGTAACAGTTTTTGTTGTAAATCCGAAGCCAATTATAAGATTACTGTTAGAGTGATTGTCTTGGTTCTGTCACAGAAACACTGTTTTCTAAGGCTTTCAAATGCTTTATAGTAGGTAATTGAGTCAATGATCGATTATCGGAGTTATCATCGTCTCGTTCTGTTTTGTCTAAGTACGTACGTAACCAAAGTATTAGCATTATATTTGGTATTTGCTAAATGGTTTATAACAAGGCTGGTAAAAACTTTATATCAGCCGTGATTATGTCCTTAATGTTCTAACAATCAAATAAGGATTAAAAGAATGTATTCCAAATAAATGCTCTTACAATTTTCTCTTATCACTGTTTTCAAAGTATTTCAAAGTATTAACATTATGTTTAGTCTTTGCTAGATGGTAAATAACAAGGATAGTATAAACTTTATATCAGCCGTGATTATGTTCTTAACACACTAGTGTTCTAACAATCAAATAAGGATTAAAAGGATGTATTTCAAATAAATGCTCATACAATTATCTCATAACAACGTTTCTCAACTCTATATAATCAGGCTGGTAAGAAAGCTACTTTAGAAGATGCAATTAAGATTAAAGTTCTGACTTGATCTAATTAGTCTTTTAATTATCTTAATATATAATTCTTCTGTACGTGTGTTTGTCACCTAACTCCGCCTAAATGGCTGGACCGATTTGGTTGAAATTTTGTATTTATATTTCAACGGTTTCCTGGATGGTTTGAAAACACAATTGGATCCAGTAAGTGGCGCTGCTGTCGGTATAAGGCGGTACAACGTTCGCCGGGGTCAGCTAGTAATATACATATATATTATATTAATCATTTTTGGTATTGAGTTACTTAGTTTCGGTAATGAGCAAAAATGGTTAAATGATAAATGATTTATTTCTGTAAGTAGGTTTGTACAAACACTTTTACACGTCAATCATATTAAAAAAAACCTGATGAGGTCGACGTTTCGTATCCGACTACTTTGAAAAGAAAGGCCGAAACAAACTCAGAGGTTATGTGCAGATATAGAGAGTCTCGGACTGAATTCTAATACATACACATACGTTAGTGACGCGCATGATAATTGTCGTAGGTGGCTTGACCACTGTGTGGTCACTCAGGCCGTTCGGCCTGTTGATGCATTCTTGATGTTAAGATTGTGTGTGATATTTTCTTGTCAGACCAGTTACTGTTAGAGCTGATATGCAACTTGAGAGTATTGCAGCCAAAACTTGTTAGTAGTAATATCTTATGTAACAAGGTTAAGTGGGGGATTAGAGAAGTTAAGTCAGATAAACAGGTACCAAGAATTGTGTCATAATAAGATGAGATAGGTTGACTTTCCTATTGGGCTCAGTCGCAGAATGTACCTTTCGCGAAATGCACCCCATACGCAAAACGTACCATTCTCAAAATTGTTTTTCACGAATGCTGTGTTAATAAGTGCCATAACTTGGAGCATAGACCATATACACCGTGGCATTTTAATCGTCTTACAACGGCAGCCCACTTCATGTATCCAATGACTACTAATCAGTAATAAAACTAAAAAAAATATTTATTAACATTTTAATATTTGTTTTTTAAATATTTATTCATTATGACGCATGATGTAGTTTGAAACACACTGTTATGAGCGCGGTGCAAGCCTTGCGCTCCATTCCACGCCGCCCTTGGAACGAAAGGCACCACGCTCGCTCGTAACAGGGTGTTATATAATATATAATGATTTTTTTTATTTATTTATTCAAATGTTAACAAATATTTTTTTTACTTTTATGAATGTTAATAGTTATTGGATACATGAAGTGGGCTGCCATTGTAAGATGATTAAAATGCCACGGTGTATATCGAGACCCTACGTGCCTAGGAGAGCACGATAAGCCGTTGGTCCCGAGTATCATTTGTAGATCTTTGATAATCATTACGGGTAGTCAGAAGCCCGAAAGTCTGACCACCAATTTACCAGAGTGTATCTATCGTATTACCCAGTAACTGGGTTGTGTAGGTCAGATAGGCAGTCGCCCCATTGAAAGTACTGGTATTCAGCTGCATCCGGTTGGACTGAAAGCCTAAGAAAGGTGGGATTAATGGCTACGCAAATCATGATAACTTGCATAGCCAAAAATCATCCCAAACAAGGTGTTAAATAACTTGGTAACTTATTAAGAATGCCATTAAAACGTCTTAGAAAAATTAATCAGTTTATATAAAGTAAACCATAAACATGTTTACTTACTAGAGAATGGGCAGCAGCGTTCTCTATGCATTTTAATACCATACTACGATCGCCAACCCGCCTGCCAAGCGTGGTGATTATGGCAAATACCCCCCCTTAGGGGGAGGCCTATGTCCAGCAGTGGACGTCTTTTGGCTGAAATGATGATAATGATAAACTAACATGTTTTATTTTGAGAGTCGTCAAAGTAGGCATCACTAAGCACGTCATCTAGTTATAATACATAATCATGTACGCATGGTAAACTTGTCTGAATCGTGATGCAACTGTCTAATATTAAATTCATTATTTGTTATTTTGGTGGGTATTGTAAGTACCTACCTACGCCATTCCGGTTTTCTGAGACTGGCTTTGAATGGTCAAGGCCAATTAATGCAAAATCATATAATTACTGGTCAAAGCCACAAATATGTTTGCAATAAACATAATGTATGCTATTATGGTTCTTATTTCTGTATCTTTGTCTGCTTACTGCTTGCATATATTTTTGTTTACAGATTGTTGAATAAACTTATCAGGCTACCTAATATTTTTCAGGGAGAAATCACCGAAAACTTGATTAGGTACCAGCACCGTAATTGCGTAACACAGTTTGAATCCGAATCGGAATGATTTTGAAGTATTATTGCTAATCCATTGCTTCTTATGTTAGACAAATTTGTCTGCTCAACAACGTAAATAACGCAATGGATGTTGTTGAACTGTCAAATTGAAACCGATTATTACTGATATTGTGTTACGCAACTAGCCCGCTGATCTGTTAATGATACTGTTATTGTTCTTCGTTATTAATTTATTTTAGATTTCGTGAAGCATATACAACAATTGATCAGTTAATATGTATAGGCTACACAAAAATGATTCGAAGACGACAATTTTGTTAAATTATCTACATACAGTACTTACTTGTATCATCAAAGAACCATGCTACCGTTAGGTCGGTAACAAATAAGATAACTATCGTTATAATTAAGACCTTTTAATTTGATTTAAATCAAACAAATTGATAATAATAAAGCTTTAATCAACAGGAAGTGGCAGCATAGTCAGTGGGATATAAATGCTAAAAACAAGATGAAATGCTTCGAATATTCAAAAATAATATTTTTTGGAGATGGTAGGGTTTTTTGCCTGGCGGATTCTAGCCCCAGACCCTGACGCTGTTGTCCCAGGAGCAACTAGCTAAAGCAACGCCATTGGGAGACATGGAGATGGAAGTCACGCGGTTCTCGTGGCCATGAAGGGTACCTGAAATTAACGCATTTATTTTTATAATCATTACGATATATTTATACCCGTTTCTACGTGTACCTCAACTGTTTTTGGGTACAAGGATAACTTTAAGATTGTATAATTTTCCTGTTCCCGTTCGTATCTACAACAAACCTTTAATATAGATACTCGTAAGTAGGTATTATTTAACCGCTATGACAGAATGGTGTTGGATATCCAGCCTTTTCACAATGAGGTTCAGGTGGTGTCCACGTCTACCGAGATGCGCCTGCATTAGTTTTTTGTCTGCATGACTCCAATAAACTACGAGTATCAAAAGCTCAGATAAAAAGCTCAGAAACTCGAAAAAATAATAATAACTGAAACTGGGGGTCTACTCCGAAATATCGGCGGAATGTTCAGCCGTTTTCTGACTATGGCAGATCAGTCGAAATAAATAAAAACGACAGTCAAAGAGATATATCAAAGCCAATAATGTGACTTGACTTGAGTCAGGTAAGGACTCAAAGTCAAAAAAGGAAACTTTGGAAGTCAAGAAACGGCCGAACATTCGGCCGATACTTCGGATTATCGCTTCGGAATAGACGTTCGGAGTAGATGTTTCGTGGTGGTATCGTAGACCATTGCTCTCTTGATTGCTTTGTTAGTTTCTATTATTTCATTAGTCTTAAGGTGATCCTAGGTAAGTTTTATTTTATTGCTGATGATTACGCAGTAAATCGAAAAATAGGGCTTTTTAGGATTCCGTAGTAAACAAGGAACCCTTATAGTTTCGCCATGTCCGTCTGTCCCCCGGCTTAGCTCGGAGACGCTTAGTCCTAGAAAGCTGTAATTTGGCAAGGGTGTACATATTCATCACGCCGAAAAAGTCGTAAAATAAAACCATGACAAACATTATTTTTTAGGGTACCTCGCTTGCACGTAAAACGGGGATGATATTTTTTTTTCTCATCTAATACATGGTGTGGGGTATCGTTGGATAGGCCGTTTAAAAATATTATGGATCTGTGAAAGCCATTTTTCAATTCTGAGATCTTTTAAGTGCTATTTTTTGTTAGAGTCAAGTGTCCCCCCCCCCCCCTCCGCCAGCTTAATGGTTGGTTTTGGATATGTGAAAAAAATCATGCCAGTAGTATATATAACGAAATTAAAAGGAAAGCTATCACAGCTAAGTAGGGTTTACTAGTTAACGAGTAATAGTCCACCAGCTTAAATATGCAGTTGAAGAATTGACTGTATCGTATATGTATGGGAGAGCATGTTTTTCAACTACAATGTTAAGTTTGTTTTGGGGATAAATTCATCCTAACTACGGAACCCTTTATTGTGCGTGGTCCGACACGCACTTGGCCGGTTTTTTTAACTGTGAATGCGCAATATATCCCCTTCACCAAAGATTTATAATTATCTTTGCCTTCAACATAATGTTCAGGAGACCTTTGGAAGTTCGGACATTACCTACATAGGTACCTATTTGACGGTTATGATGAAATTATCTCTCGTTGTGAGAGAGTACCTATATATCTGTGGTACCTATACATACTGAAGGTATAAAGCATAATTATAGCATTTCCAATTTGGTATTTTCTCAGGCAATTCTGCACAAAATGCAATAACCAGTTTATAATTCTTCCACTGCTGTGAGAAGAAGTGGGCCGTAACTCTCCACGTAAGCCCAGTGTGAGTTGGTGGTGGTCACTCACCTTCGGATTTTTGTTTAATACCGGTTTTCTCACAATTTTTCGCCGTTTTGTGAGCAAAACAAAGACCTAAAAATATAAATTATAAATTGTTTTACCAGTGTGGCTGACTTTGAGGGTGTCCCAGGAATGTACGTCGTTGTCATCTGACCCGGCGAGCAAATATCTTCCGCTTAGTGATAGTCCTTAACAAAATAAAACGAATTTACTATAAATTATTTCAATGTCGGGCAAAGTATTATTGGATTTTTCCATAAGGAATTTCTCATAAGCACATCGGAGCCTGGATTCGTGCCCGGTTATTTTTTAATTCTTAAACATAACTGGTGAAATGTGGGTGTACTGGGTCTAAAGGTACACCTCTGCCTAACCCTTCGTGGAAAATATGCGTGATGTTATACTATGTTGTACACACGGCAACACATCAAGCTATACATTTCCAGTATAAGCTGATCTCGCATTGTCTAGGATTTCAGTACAATGAGAGGTCAGCGTATACCTACTGGAAAGGATAGCTTGAAGTGTAGCCGTGTGTACTCCCACAATTTCAATGATGTTGATCAGTTTAACGCCTAGTATAAAGTATATCGATATTTAAAGAGTGAAATTTGAGGCGTGTATATTCTCCATGACTCAATATGAATATTAGATTATTAATTTACTTTCCATCAGGGTCCATTCATATAAGTATCTAAATTAAAATATGAAAATACATAATTATATGCTTCAGGTAGGTTAGACCCCAATAATCTCTTAGTTATTTTCAGAGCGACAAACAGATTTCTTAGCTACGCCTAGTAAAAGTAACTGGCAACCTACCGCAGCTGGTAAATCCGCTAGCACCCGGCGGAGTGTAGTGTCCAAGCTGCTGGTCACTGCGTATGTCGAACAGTCGCGCCGTTTTGTCTTCTGATGCCGTGGCGAATGCTTGACCACCGTTGTGGTACTGTGAACATTTGGACTACCTAATTATTACTGCGGATGCCGTGAGATTTTTAGCAAACGGTAGGTAAGCTACACCATCCATTTTCATTGGTGATAGTGCAAAGGAGCTACATAACTTGTAAAACTTAGCATGCGAAATTGCTTCAAAAGAATTCACGAAGAGCTTAAGGCGCTGACAAGCGGCAAATGATAAAAGTAGGCTTGTCTTAAACAAAAAAATTGCCAAATCTACATATAGTTTGTGGTAACGGAAAATTTACCACAAACTATATATAAGTTTTGTATGCAGTCTGACAGTGACCGCAGTTTAGCTGTTGTCAGCGTCTTAAGAGGCGACTAATAGTATGTCTATAGGGAGCATCAGTTTAGCAACTTAGTCTCGTATACCTACGCCATATGTGTCTAATTACGTCTGTATTGACCAGGGGCGCAGCCTCCATACAACCCGATTCCTTTCGGCTTCCCTTCGGAACAACCAGTCTTCTTACACTTGTGTGTATCAATCACATCACATTACAAATATTTAGTACCAGTTTAAACAATCAATTACAAAAATGCCTAAATTATTTGACTAAACAAAGAATTCCGACCGTAGCTGGCGTTAAATTTAGAAAGTAAATGAATGAATAAAATGTTTGAATAAATTGAGTTTATGAGAACTGAACAACTTTTTCTTCGGCTTACCTCTAAGAAAAATTATAGCTTCGCTACTGATTGACTGCACCACCTTAGAGCGTTATCACACTATCGATTTGTCAGCGTGTTACTTGCAAAGCGATTTCTGAACGTGTTCTCCGCGGTTGTGAAACGAGCTAGCTGCGACTACGCGACGTGATCTCCGCGTTTCCACAATAGTGTATACTCGCTTGTCTCGCTTTCTCTTATACAGCCATGTCAACCGCTGTCGTTATGCAAACACGGTGAAGACGTTGCGCACACCTGGCGTGCTTGCTGCGCACACTCCGCGAGCGCGTTAAACAATCGCCTCGCTGGAAACACGCTCGCAAATTGCCAGTATATTTAAAGACCCTTAAGGTGCCTACCTAGACTAGTCGTTTTTGCGTCTTTTTGTTTATGGCGATTGCGTAATTGATTTGTAATCGCTCTGATATGGCACGAGCGTGGTGGACAAATCCATGTTCTAACCTTCGTTATCATCCTACCGTTGATTAAGAATGTTTTGGAGGATTAGTACTGATATCATAGAGCTTACGCAAACGCTGTTGACGTCGGCGTCGTGGCCGAAGAAAGTTTGCTTCGCTTTCTCATCTCGAATGTCCCACAACTTGCAGGTCTTGTCCACCGAACCAGTCACGTACGTCTTCATGTCTGACATAAACATGAATATTGTTACAATTTTAGCCTATGATCTTCCCACAGTCTCCTCTTTGTGCGAAGAAGTGGGCCGTGATTGTCCGGACAAGTCCGGCTTTTTGGCCCCCCGTCCGTACTTTGGCCTGCTGCTGGGTAGTTTGTTGCGCCACTTCTTCTTCCACGCTATAGCACTAAGAAGTGGTGAAGAGCAGGCGTTTTGGGGGACTGTCTTATGTAATATTGACGATGAAAAAGTTCTGCCACTCAGCCTAGTGGGAATAAATGACTTTGGGTTTTATTATTGGTAATATAATTATTTTCCTTTATTACATTTGTATTACACATTAATTACATTTTTAAATATTTTTATAAAAATCTTTTAAAAATATAAAAAATAGTGACCCATCGGCATCAGGAACAGGGTCCAAGCCAAGGTCAGGGCTCTAGAGAGAGGAACCTCCTCACTATATTATTATTATTATTAACATGTCTTTGTCATAACTCGGGACTCTGGGATCCCGGACCTTTGGAAGGCGTACGAGGGGGGGCTAAAGCCAACTCGCAGAGGCCCCAGAGGCAATTTTAAATGAGTAGGAGGCACCATCCAACTATTATCCCTTTATGCACTATGCAAGTGCACCCCAAGGGCAACCCCCGGTTGGTGCAGGACTATTGCAGAACATGGAAACAAAATGTTTTGGGCAATGGGTTTGGGTGGCTGTGGACTGGTTATCTAGAACTATGGAAAGACTATGGCCCCTGCCTAACTAATATTTTATATACAATGCAGGGGGTAACTTGGACACTCAATAATGGGCCCCCGAAAACTGTCGCTAGCACATAGTGTCGTAGTGACAAGGGGGCAACATGTTCTGAGGTGTTATTATTATGCTCCGTGAGGTGCCGGCCGTAAAGAATAGCACCACCCCATTTCTTCCCATGGGTGTCGTAAAAGGCGACTAAGGGACTTACTAGAGAATGGGCAGCAGCGTTCTCTATGCATTTTAACATCATACTGCGATCGCCTACCCAAACTGTCGCTAGCACATAGTGTCGTAGTGACAAGGGGGCAACATGTCCTGAGGTGTTATTATTATTATTATTAAATGCAATATAAAATGACTAAAGAATAATTATTATCCCTTATGTGTACCACATTACCTAATATTACATGCAAACATGCAATGCGTTGTTAAAGTGTAATGCGTAGTTTTGTTGGAGTGATGAAATTACCAATGTACTAACGATACCCGAAGATTAGTTGTGCTGCTACTGAAATGTCTGGCTCCCGCTTATAGGCGCGCACGACAGCGCACAATGCACAATTACTATGAAAACTTCATGGAAAGTGTCGCGCTGCCAGTCGCACCGCGATATCACACGCCAGTCTGCACGAGCCTTAAAACATTGTTATTGTGTAGCCGTAGATAACGTAATTATATACGTCACAGCTGTGCCCATTTTACCCCATAATATGTCCAGAAAATCACTGTCCATTGCAAGGTTGCTCTGGAAGACATCGCGATATATTTTGTACTTAGTGTATATTTTTTTCTTTTTGTAATGTATCATCTGGTGTAGGTATAATAAAGTATATATAAATAACTGTTTTTATCCAAAGAGAAATGACTAGGATTTCGAAATACCATTTTAAATGAGGTGCTGCTTACCTGGTCCCAGCGAAATAGTGACGACATCACCAGCGTGAGCATCAAACTCCATCTCCCGCTTGCCTACTTCCAAGTCCCAAACGCATCTGCGACGAAAACTAGATTATACCATATCTACCTACTAAATACGTATTATATGTATAATATACAGGGTGATCCATTGAGATGAGTCAGTATGGATAAATCTGGTACTAATAGAAAAGATAATTTTGTTCTAAGGAAAAATGTAGTCAATTTTAGAGCATAAAAACTGCATTCAAAGATTTTTCGACTAATGATGGGACAGGTTCGTGTAATTATTTATCGTGGTGATCACTCACATCTTCATGTCGCCGGAGCCTGTGAGAATGTGGGTGTCGTCAAGGAAGCGGCAGCTGCTGAGGAAGCCCTCGTAACCAGCCAGCTCGCGGACCATCTTGGCAGCGCCGGTGGAGTCGCGGTTGTTCACGTCATACACAGTACACATGTTGTCCATCCCGCCACACGCTTCAAACATAATACAGAGTCATAATAATAAATGCCAATGATTTGAGTCACGTCCTGGGAATTCCATTCAAAATAAATAACAACATCCCTGGGTGTTGCAGTTGTCGTCTTGTCGGAGATTCTTGAGATTGGTGGTAAGTATAGGTACATATACTTGGGTTATGGCAACAGCCCTTGGGTCTTTTGTAAATAACAACAAAAGATATCAAAGGCGGTTGCCATAGATTAGTACAAAGTACATACTTTCACTTTCATCCTAAAACACGTGGATTCTGAAACCGAAAAAGGTACATAATATTTGTTTCACGCGTTTTTGCGATGTACCAAAGAATCAGGGATAGTGGGATAGAATAAAAACTGAAGCGGAAGAACGAAGAAGATCAAGTTTCGTGTCGCTACTCGTATGAATGGAGTTATTAGTAGTTCATCCAACGCTTGACTTCATGGCAATGGCCTTTGAAAATATTTGCTAGTTAAGAAACGAATAATATCTAAAGCCGAATACTATTATTATACAGGTGGCCCGTGAAAAGAGGTACAAAGCAAGATTTTAGAAGCCTCTCTCCAAGAGCTTCCCGAATCACGCCATGTATGTTAGCGATTATTTATAGTTAAATCTAGAGCTAGACGGTTTTTAATATTTTTAGGGAAATTCTGAATAGACTTCAGACTTTTTTATTTTTCTCGTTCTGCGTCGCATTTTGTGGAAATATTTATTTGATTACAGTCCTTATATAAGTATAATGGTCTACAATCGGTAATAAATACTATCTGTCTAAACATCACGCAAAGTAACTAAAATTTAGGTCAAAAGGGTAATTTCCATCCTACTTTTTTCTTTTTTTAAATATAAAAAATCTAGATCAAATCTTGTCGACCAAAAATTTTCCCTTGAACAACATTTTTGTCAGTTTGGTTGATGTTTAGACCATAAATTGAGGATTTATAATCAATAAAAATATTTGTAATAAAATGTGACACAGAAAGAGAAAATTAAAAAGTCTGAAGTGAAGTGAGAATTTCCCTAAAAATATTAAAAACCGTCTAGCTCCTAAACTATAAATAATTGCTGAACATAATGAGGTGTTCTGGGGGGAAGCCCTTGGAGAGAGGTTTCTAATTAACTGAAGATATTTGCAGTCACTACTTTGAAACTAATAAGATAGGTAAGGTAATAATTAAGGTAGGACGGACCACCAACTGAATATCAACACTCATGTATAAATAAGTTTGTGTTTTACCAACAAAATTCCCGGATGGGGCAAATGCGACGCTCATGACCCAGGCCGAGCGCAGCGGTATCACTTGCACCTTGTTGCCGCTCCAGGTGTCCCAGATGATCAGTTTCCCGTCCAGCGAGCCCGTGACGCAGTGCCTGTACATGACAGCTTTATTCAGTACCCACGCAAACTAAATGCTATGCAGTCGCTCTCCATACTATATTTTTTGGAAAACACATTGTTGAACTTTTTAGTTAATAAAAAAAATGTACATGAAAAGCTGTCTTTACAAATTGACTGTAAATAGCTGTACCATTTTTCTGTAAGTACAAATTATAATTGTAAATACAGACTCTGTATTGACAAAATCAAACTGGTTGCTATTTAATTGTATACTTAATTTATTGTGATACTGATTGCCATAGCTCACACACTGTCCTATTAGTTATTTTTATTTAGGAGAGCGTACATTTCTTACAATATTTGTAAATATGTGAGCAAAGTGAGCACCATGTATCTATCATATAATTAATTTATCTGTCATTGCTTATTTTTTCATTCTTTTTACATAATAGGTAATAAAATTACTATACAACTTTATTCTAGGTGCATCGTCTTCACATATATGTATTTAATGTACCCATACAAAATATTGTAAAACATTTTAAAAGAGTAAAGTTGGAGTTTCTTGCCCATTCTTCTCCGAAACATACTTACATATACATACGAAACTACCTTTTGGAAGGGGCGACTAGAATCAATTCTATTTTTTTGTAAACTAGGACGTTCAAGTGTCTTCTATGTGCCTAGTTGAAATAAATACTTTGACTTTGATATTTCGATAGTTAATAGTAATAATTAAATAATTTTTTTGGTGTTAAAACTAAATTAAAACCATTTACTGAATACATAAAATGTGGTTTGTTTATTGTTTCTGTATCTATCGTAACGCTTGCTCCTAATATTATTATGTACAGCGCTAGCAACGAATTATTATCTCAAAAAAAAAAAAAGTACCTATCTATTTATAGTTATTATGCAAGTGTTTCTTGTGAATATTTCATATTAATATTACATTGATTACCTTTAAATTGTATATCATGGCATCAATTAGCTGATGGGCCGATCATAATTTTTATTTAAAAACTCCGTATGACAGTTAACATGTTCCGCCGACCCAAAATAAATTGGGATAGTAGCAAGAGAATGCAGATTTGATGATGATGACATAGAGTCACTGACCTCCATATATTTCACACTGGACAGGCTGGCTCCATACAAATGACAGCTAATTTTGTGTGGCAATTTGAAGCGCCACTACGATTGTCCCAAGAACTAATTTTGACTTACACTGCAAATTCACTAGTGATTGACAAATTCTTATCGATAAAATGTTTAAAAAGTAAAAAGTCAATAAGTAAAAAGTTGATACAGCTCAGGCTGATTCAGGAGTTGTTTAAACCTGTTTTTCGGCAGTGTGGTAGTATTATCTTATCTTAAAACTAAACAATTTATTTCAATAAATATGGGTAGAATTAAACAAAAACCAGGGTCACTCCCACATGCTATGCGAGGTCGATTTAGGGACTACTTACACTTATTCAGCTCTATTCAGCTTATGCCCATAGAAAACATCGATTTTGTACGGAGACAAAGGCGTCTAAACAGCTTTCACGGCAAACAAGTATAAAATGCGGATTAATGTGATATTATCATGCGAGTGCTAAGATAAGAGTTCAGCGCTGTTCTGCCGCGTTTAGCGCTGTTCTGCCGCGTTAAGCGCTGTTCCGCCCCATTAAGCGCCAAACGCGGCGTTACGATAGTGTTCCCTATCATGTGCAAATGTGTGCAGGATTTAATAATACTTTTTCCGAAGCATTATGCAAATACAAATTAGTTAATGTCACAATTAGCATAATCAATACATTAAAACGTGTTTGGAGCCTTCTTTTAAGTTGTAGTGACTGTATTTGGAGACTCCGCAGTTCCATAACATTTTTTTTATAATTTATTTATTTATTTCTTACCACAAATTACAGAGAGGGTTAGTATAAAGTCTACAGACACAATTTTATAATTAATTTGTGGAAGACTGGTGCCTAAACTAAGTTTTTTTCAAAACCAGTATGTCAGGTCACCAGGCCCCCAAAAACAAAATTTTACATTTTTATGGTTGTACTGGAGACGACCTGATTCGCGTATAATATTATTCAAATAAAAATCTCATACATTATAATGTTGGAATATTGCTCATAATAATTGGTTTACAAAAATAAAATAGAGATAGAAAAGTAATTCATTAAGGATACATGCAAGGGAAGATGTAAGTGTATGTGTGTGGTGAGTGTGTGATGTGGAGTGCGTGAGTGTTGGGTAATTATGCGTAGCAAAGGGAACATTATGTTAGGACATGGTTTTGAAAAATCTTCAATTTGGGTATAATCTAAAGTAATAAGCCAGTCAGTTATTTTTCTTTTAAAAGTTGTTTTGTTCATGAAATGAATTGATAGTAAGTCATTCAGTCTGTTGTATAGAAATGGGCCAAGAAAAGAAAAGAAATTGCGGGCAAATTTGGTTTTTACTAATTTAGGTCGACAATTTACATTCTTTCTTCTGCTTCTCATGTCAGAATTTTGATGGGTATTTATAACAGGAATAAGAGATCGTTGTTTCAAAGCAACGTGGAGAATAAAAAGCTGCCGAATTGAAAGGACTTTGGAGGACTTATAAACTTCTACAGTGGGATGTCGGAAAGGAAGGAATAAACCAACTTTAAGGACTGCCCTTTGTGCCCTTTCAAGTACCAAAAGGTTAGTTTTAAACGTTCCACCCCAAGAAGTGATGCAATATGTCAGGAGCGATTGGCAAAGCGCACCATAAACAGATAGTAGTTGCTTGGAGTTAAGGATATCCTGAAGATTTTTAACCATGAAGATAAATTTGTGGAGAGACAATTTATATGCGCACCAAAGTTTAGTTTAGAATCCAAGGTGACTCCCAAGTACTTAACATCGTCGACTTTCTGCAACTTTGCGCAAGAAAAATCACTGTTATGAGGCCATGAACAGGTGTGAGCGAGAATGGAGAATGGTTGGAGAGATGACTGCAGGCTGTTCCTTAAAGTAAAGGCTAAGTACTTGGTTTTACTGAAATTTAAGGTGAGTATGTTAGTACTCAGCCAACCATTTACCACATTAAACCCGACTTGAGCGTAGTTATAAACTTCCTCCCATGTGTCTCCACTGAAAAAATCACAGTGTCATCCGCAAAGGTAATAATACGTCCATTTTGAAGAGAGAGATTGCAGAGGTCGTTAATATAGACCAGAAATAACGTGGGTCCAAGGATGCTTCCCTGGGGAACTCCAAAAGCTACGGGAAGAGTGTCACTGAAGTGGTTATAAATTTTAACAAATTGCGTGCGGTTTGTTAGGTAATCTCTGAAGAGTGACAACTGATTTCCCTTACGTAGGGAGAATTAGAACCGACACTGTATCAAAGGCCTTAGTTAGGTCTAAAAAGATGGCTAAGGACTTCTTTCCATCATCCATGTTAGAAACAATATAGTTTGTCATCTCATGCAACGCCATGGCCGTCGATTTCCCTGCACGAAAACCGTACTGAAATTGGGACAGCAGGTCATTTGATTGTAGATATTTCACTAACCTGTTGTTCAGTAGCCGTTCCAGAATTTTTGATAAGGCAGGCAGAATTGCTATACTACAAATGTGCACACATAATCTATGGTTTAATTAGATTCTTAAAATCGGAAGTTATTAAGAAAAGGTACTTATTCATATCATCGATATGTATTATTATTACCACAGTCAATTTATGAGCATTACTAATTTTAGTTCCATGGACAATCGTATTTGCCTACAGCGCCAAAATGGCGATACTCAAATAGGCACAAAAATATTATGACAGCAGCCAGTCCAGGGAGAAATATATGGAGGTCAGTGCATAGAGTAAAATAGAAAGACGTTGCCCCACACTAGGAATTTCTCCTAGGTCATATAGGTCATACAAATATTTGTTCCGTGCGGAATCGAACCCGCGACACGCAGCGCAGCAGTCAATCGCTTAACCACTGCGCCCACCATGCCGTCAAAATGTAATACCTACATGCACTTTTAACTATACTCATGAGTTTGTATAGTAAACCCAGAGTTTTTAATTAAAGCCGTTAGAAAAGTGATAATGGCTAGTGTTGGCTTTGAAAAATGATAATTTTAGGTAACCTGCTTAGACTTTTCATATACAGGGTCAAATTAAATTCATAATATCCAAATTAAATTTATAATATCGATATCAAAACACAAAAAACAAAAAAATATTTTGATTTTTTTATTGGAGCCGTCAACTGCATGTAGAGTGTAGCAGTCACTTGAAATATCAGTTTAACAAAACGTTTTTTTTTGTGTAAACTTCTTAGACGTTTACATGTAACGGTTCCAAGTCAGAATACGATAAAACAAAAAAAAACAGATTATTTCAAGTCATACTTCAACTAATATCACTACAAGTGGTCGTTGACCCCAAAAAATCATCTAATCGTTTTTATTTTAAAACGATCACGTTTGCTGAGTTTTGCTAACTAATTTAATTTGATCCTGTATATCACACTAATATTATAAAGACGAAAGTTTGTGAGTGTGTGTGTTTGTTACTTATACACGCTCAAATGGCTGGACCAATTTCGATAAATTTTGTATAGAGGTAGCTGACACTCTGGATTAACAACTTTTTATCCCGATATTCCCACGGGATCGAACCTACGCGGGTGTAACCGCGGGGCGCAGCTAGTTGCCTAATATATATGTACAATACTTACGTACAAAATAATAGTTTTGCTTTCCCTTTCCGGGTAGCTGACAGTTTAAGTAATCTTTGCATTTGCATAATGAGTACGGAAAGGAAAATGTACAAAACACAACTACCTTACTAACTAAACGTTGAGTCACTAACGCATGTGTTCGGGGAATAACCAATGATATTATAAGTAAAAAAAATTTTTACAGAACAAGAACAACCGACTTCCAAAAAAAAAAACTACACAGTGAAAAATAACTTAATTTAATTTCGGAAGTCGGTGTCTTTGGTTCTTTTTCATTTTGTAGTGTTTTTTTGGAGGTCGGTAGATATTTTATTTTTTCTAGTTTTTTATTTTTCAGTTTTTAGTGGGTCAGGCTCATCACCATTTACAAAATATTGATTTTCCCGATGCAGAGACGTTAACTGTTGAGGAGTTCTCCTGGTAAGACCAGGAAAACTCGCCATATGCATTGTGACGTGCATAAATTGCTTAGCAACCATATTAAGTACCTAATCGAATTGCAACCCGTTAAATACTTATTTTCAAGTACTTCTGTGGGTGGCCATCTGTGGTCTTCATCATCAGTTTCACTTCACCAAATGGTGCTTTCCGAGAGCAAATGCACGAGTTAATATCGAAATCGCTATAGGTGTGCCTATACAATTTGAGGATTGCCCTCGATTTCCATGGGACCCCCTCATCAGAATCTAACTTGGTGACAATAGGTCTACATAGGGAGCACCCAAATAAAAAAAAACACGGTCCACCACAATTGACGCGGAAATCGGTGAAAATACATTAAAAAAAAACATTAATACAGGCGAACATTATAACCTCATTTTTGTAAGTCGGTTAAAAAAGAGGTAGATAGATTATACACGCCCCGCAAGTGGTTCGTCAAAATTTGGCTAATTAGCTACATTTTCTTCGTCTTTTATTATCGGGAGCGAAAAGAGACACTACACACCGTCCTACTTCCCCGTGTCATCTAATAGTGTTACATTGTGCCGTTTTTGAAGATCGAATGTTGAGTAGGTAGTACTAGTAGTATCTACGTCTTTTTACATAATATCATTGGGAATAACTATTACAAGCAAACATCTGTCAAACCTAAATTTTTATAATAACAAGCTAAATGGTACTATCGCAATAAGGTATGACTTATTTATATCTTCGCACAGCTCAAGAATGAGAAAAATCTTCATAAACATCGTGAAACTTATCAATGACACGTTTTGAATCTCGCCGTAATCGATAAAAGACAGGATGCAGTGGGGATGATTTTATTCAAACATTTGATAGAGACAGTGTTGTTTGCATACAATTCAAAGTCACTTTTAAGAGGCAACCCGCAGGATATGCCAATTTTTATAAAGCCCTATGTTGGTACTCACCTGGAGTCTCCGCTATAATGGACAGAGTTGACCTTATTGATATGTCCTTTCAAAGTCTTCTTCGTCACCAATCTAATCTTGGTCACGTCTCCTAAATCCCCACATTTGTCAGCTAGCTTCGCGTCAGCTAACTTTTCTTGATCAGCCTGTTGAAACGCGTATTACTATTACCTAATATTTTTCAAACAATACCCAACCATAACGTGCGTAGTGAAAAATATTATAATAGCTTTGTTTTCGATATTCTGCAGATACCTTAACTTTGGCGATCAAGTCAGTTAACTCTTTTTTGAGGGCCGTAGTCTCCGGGTCTTCCTTCGGCATGTTTCCCGCTGTCCACTACGAAGGAATAGTTGTACGACTTACTCCCACGACTGGTATGAGCCACTAACAGAACCGAGCACCCTGTCTTTAATCTCATTTGTGTAAATTGGATTTCAATTTACTGCTCAACCGAAGCTTTATATGTGCCAACTAATGTGCTGGTTACCACAATTTATTATGTTAGTGGTTGAAGAAATAGAGTGAGAAAATTATTCAGGAATTTGGTCTTAATTAATTCAGCTGGAAGAGGAGCCAACACGCCATGAAATGTGGTGTTCGAAAATTGGTCTCACACAATTAAATCAATTAGTACGTTTTCGATTCCTAGGTCATGCTAAAGAATGGGCACGCCACTATTGCGGCGATAAGTCCCCTCTTTGAGGAGTGGCTAGAGAGGCGCCACAGCGTCCTCACCTTCCCCCTGACGCAGGTCCTCACCGGACACGGATGTTTCGGGAGGTTCCTGTTCAGGATAAAGAGGGAGGAAACGGCCGGTTGTCACCACTGTGTGGATCACCCGAAGGACACGGTGGAGCATACGGTGGAGGTCTGCCCGGCTTGGGCGGAGCACCGCCGTGTCCTAACGGAGGCGATCGGCGGCGGCGATCTCTTGCGACCGGCTCTGGTTCAGGCCATGGTTTGGAGCAAGAGTGTAATGCTGTAATGCAGTAATGCTCGCGAAGGAGGAGGCGGAACGCGTGAGGGAGAGGCAGGGTTCGCGCCCTCACGCCCCTAGTCGCCGCAGGAGACGCCCCGGGCGTCGGGAGTCGCAAGCCGCTTTCCGGCCACCGTAGGCGCGGGCCTGCGGACGGTGAGCGATGGGTAGCTCACCGAATTTTAAATTTGATGAAACTGATACTGGTACCGATATGTGTTTGTTGGAAATGTCAGTTTACTTTAGGATTTTTGAGAGTTAACACATTTTGGTTTTGGTCAATATGAATTATAGTGAGTGCTGCAAAGCGATATATCATGATTTAATTTATTATATATATTATATACATATTTATGACGAGACGTTATTATCGTGGACGTCCACGTCCAAGTCATGTCGATAACATAGGGAAGAAGATGTATGAAAATATATGAAAACGCTCTTTAAATGACCACGTCTCCACGATAACTTGATAACATGCACGTATTTCCATACATTATATGGACGTGTACGTGGACGTCCACGATAATAATAATATCGTCACGTTAGAAATGATAAGAGCACAATCAAAACATCGAAACACACACATTTGATAGCAATTTGCAACGTTCCTTCAGAATATATTTAAAATATTTGCAATTCCTGCTTATTTTGAGTTTTCCCTGAACGTCCAGAATGCCTAATTGCTATAACAATAAAAACATGATTTCCGCCTTAGTTTCTTGCCTCTCCAAGCAGCTGGCTTTGTAAAAGTAGATAGACCCTCTCACTGGAGATAGAGACACGATCACACGACTGACGACATATTTGCACAGGTGTGGTCGTGTGGAAGCAAGCAATTGAGTCGCTCCCTGAACACAGTATTTGCTAAACCAGAAAATAAGGCGCATACAACTTTAATATTTTTTTTTAATTTGGACTTATTCTTCACTGATACTTAAAATTAAGATCTCTTCTAGTAATCACATGACGGAGAGCACATGTGTGAGAACTATGTAAGTACTACAAAGCTACTATTACCTATTACCTAATGAGTACGTCTTTCATTGACTTGAATATCCCCTTGAGAGCACGTCATGTTTACATGCCTCGCTGATGGTGGTGTGTGTGGATAATTCAGTTCCCTACAAAATGTTTGAGATAAATGGTGCTGGTCCATGCTTCATGATCGTGAACGGGCGTTGTCAGAAGGGACTCGTCGTCTCTCTAAGCTGGTATGGCTTATTTTAATTAGGTACTTTAAGTATTTTGTTTTTCTTTTCTTTTTTATTACAGACACTCTCAACGAGCACGTCGTTTTACATCGTTCTCTATAATTACTAATGTATAAATTCAACATGAATGATGTACCGAACCAGTATTTTGTAACTATAGGGTTTTCACCACAGGACCTTTGATATGGGCAACCAGCATCATCTTTCTGACTGCCCGACTCAAAGACAATTTCAGTGTCTGTAATTGGTATTATTGGAAAAATGCTTTAAGTTTGAATAGATACTTACTTTAAGTTGTCCAGCACGGACTCTCTTGAGCAATAAATAATACTAAATGTATTAAGGTTATTAGGTAGGTACTTATTATTTCAATAAACAATTTCAATATTATTAGTCATCATCAGGGTGTAGGAGACGCGTGTGCGAAACAAAAATAAAATTGAATGCCCTTCAGAAAATATAAATATATATTTAATAAAAATCGACATTTATTCTTTAGTGATTCAAGTGAACCGCAACGACGGTGTCCCAGATACGTTCACTTTCACTCGTTTCACTTCTTTTTGATCAATTTTAACTGTTTGCAACAGTCAATGATGAAAAACCGAGACTTCGGCACGAATAGAACATTTATTTAGGTACAGTAACTGTACGAGTATTGTGTGGCAAATTAGACTGCTTAAAAGGTATTATCCACAAGCCTGAATCAGCTAAGATGGGATGGTAAACGGTGCCGTTGGTTGAAAACATATTGAGAGCAAATATACGCCTAGATCATATCTACCCATATACTTACATACGTGCACACGTTGCTATGTAGTTTTGCAATCATTGCATGTCATTAATACCGTTCACGTACATGACGCGTGGATCAGCACCATCCAGCTCAACCACTTTGTAGGGAACCGAATGATCCAACACACGCGCCACCATCAGCGAGACATTTAAGTGAGCATGACCTCCACTATGTCTGCCACTTTAATAATTTTGGAATGTTTTCTTATTGCACTCGTTATCACGTTCTACCGTTTTGATTTTTGAATTTGAATTTTACTGTTTATTTTTTTATTTAATCCTAATGTTTTAATTTTGATTCTAATTTCGATTATGATTTTATTTTTACTTAATGTTTTGTTCTTTGTTTCTAATTATTTTTTCTATCCTCACTTATACGAGTAAAAAATCTTGTTAAAAATGTAAGTGCTGTGTACGCCTTTATGTGACTTATTCATCATAACTCAATGCATTTATGTTATTTTTTATTATGTTAATGTTCTAGTGTATGAGTCGTTGGTGTACCTTTCAAATAAAATAAAATATCCAATACTACTTGCTGGTATCGGTATAAACAAATCACACACTTTTCACGTCTTGTCCTTACAATTTACTCTAAAACAATAGTCTCTCTGCTTTAGAAATGGAGGATTTTTCTTCTTCTTCTTTTAATTAAGTAAGTACTATCATTTCAATAACCCAAATGCAATAAATACATACTTACACGTAACTAGTGGAAGGGAATAATGTCCTAACACAAGAATTTATTTTGCCTAAAGGGACATTTCTAAAAGGCAAAATGTAACTAATTGTAAGTTATTTAATTTATTTTTTACCTGCTGGTTAGTATGTATTTTTATTTTTTTAATTAATAATAAATTCAATGGTTCGTCTCTTCAGAGCCCTGACCACTTGCAGCTTGGACCCTGTTCCTGAGCCGATGGGCTTCTATTTTTTATATTTTTAAATGTTATTTTTGTTTTTTATAAAAATATTTTAAAATGTAATTAATATGTAGTTATATATATCTAATAAAGGGAATAATTCAATGAAAAATACTTACTTACCCACCCTTTATCTCTTACCTACCTTCATAGATTTTGTTGAATGTCGAGAATTCGAGACTATTCAAATCTTTGTAAGCGATCTATACCTATTACTGTTACAGTTACTTAAGTTTTCTTTTTAACGTCTGTCGTCCGCCGCTTTCATTTCACGGTTTAATAAGTTTTTCTGAAACCAATAAAAATAGAGAACAACTCTCACCTTCCCGTTGTAATCAATTTGATAGGTTCTATTGGCGGTCTGATCGCAGTCGCTCGTCGGGAGCTTTGAGGAAAACATGGTTCTTAAGCGTCGGAGTTTCCCGTTTAAATGTTGCTGGCTGTTGGCGATATTTATTGCTCTCAGACAAGGCACATTATCTCAAGAATTCTGCGAGAAAAATGGCGAAGAGGACAACTGCAATCAACACTTCCTGTATTCTAAAGGTAAAGTAGTCTTTTTTATTGGGATTCTGCATAGCGATTCGAAATTGTGCCAATTATAATTATTTGTTTACAGCGACAGTTAGTTTATATTATTATTTAACCTTAATGAGCCATATCGCTTTATAACGGATTTGATAACGTTATTAAATTAAGTAGGTACATAATATACTACGCTACTTGCTCTGTCTGCAGAACAGTTGCAAGACATGGTGACTGTGATGGATGAAACATATGAGGAAAGGGATGAATATAAATGTGAATAAGACAAAAGTCATGGTGTTTGAAAGAGAAGAGGATGTATCGGTGTGTGATGTGAAAATAAATGATAAGAGTGTGGAGCAAGTAAGTCAGATATATATTTGGGGAGTCAGTTTACAAGGGATGGAAACATTGATGAAGATGTGGAAAGGAGAGTAAATGGGGGAAATAAAGTGACTGGTGCTATACATGCGATTGTAACCAACCAGTTGACTGGCTGTACACAATGGTGTGGTGGTGCCTACGATTATGTATGGAAGTGAACGTTGGGTGTGGCAAGAAGCATGAAATTAGAATAAATGCTATGGAAATGCGTTCCTTGCGAAGCATGTCTGGCGTGACTATGAATGATAGGCTGAAAAATTATGTGATATACAGTGCAGTTTAAAGAAGATGGAGTAACAAAAATTGAAAAGAGTATGCTTAGATGGTTTGGTCATGTTGAGAGGATGAGTGGAACGCGACTAACAAAAGGTATTTATAAAGCAGAGGTGAGTGGAAACGCCGGGAGGGGACGCCCTAGGAGGATATATAGTGACCAAATTGATGATGTTCTTCAGAAAGGTCAGGTGCGTGTATGACCAGATGTATGAACGTAGGCAAAGCAAAAGGAGTATGTAAGGAGCGTAGCAGGTGGCGTTCTGCCCCATGGGAAGACGGCGTGAGTTTATGTATGTGTGTAAAATTATAATTACGTGGTCATTCATATAGTTGAATAATAAGTAGGTATCTATCTTTTTAAGTGACTCACAGAAAGGGATGGTTTTAAATTTATCCATGTTTTTTTGGATTTATATATAAGTTCATATTGCCTTTAAATCTGAATTGATTCCGATGATTCTGTGAATTGGGTAAAGAAAGCCCGCGAAATGCCCCCATTTTTTTGTTGTAATCTGATGAAGAATTTCGGAAATAGAGAACGGAAGATAAGTTAAGTTAAAAAAAAGTTAAAAAATAAGTTAGGTGGGTATAGTTAATTTGATGAAATTAGGAATAGCAATTAACACCATAAAACGGTGAAGGAAAACATCGTGAGGAAACCGGCATGTCCTAGAACCAAAAAATTCGACGACATGTGACATCTACCAACCCACACTGGGCCCGCGTGGTAGATTATCTACAGCGCACTCCCTCTCACCGAGAAGAGGACAGTGTCCCAGCAGTGGGAACTTAAAAAGGCTTTACAAGTTAACGAGTAATGGTCGACCAACTTACATTTCTCCTGAAAAAGTTTAATTTGGTATATGTCATGTATATATCTATCTATGTATTAGTATTTATGCTTGTATTTTATAGCTATTGCCGAGTTATCTATCCCGTACGTTGCACCTGCCATGTTTTGTCTCTGCATCACCCTAAGGTTGACAGCATTAAGTCCGCCTATCAAATTCAAATTTATTTATTTTGGGACAACTAGATCCAAAGGTTAGTATAGAAAAACTTAGAAACTATTGTTAGTGCTTAGATACAATTACAAAGGACAACACTCATCATACATATACATAAATAATTCTATATACAAATGCCTGTGTGCTGAGCGAGCTGAACGAGCGAGCATTACAGTAGTCGCTTATGATATATGTAACATCTGACACCTCACCTTGGTATTACTCAACTGAGCAGCGACAGAAGAAATTAACCTCATAATTTAAAAAAAAACTAAATACTGAAATATTTATTCGAATAATTATTCATTACCAGTGGTCGCCCACTGGTCGAAATTCCAGCCCTCTACTTACAATCTATATACCCAGTACTTACTAATTCCATGAGTACACTAATTCCATACTATTATAAAGTACTTACTAATTCTATGCTATTAAAAAGTACTTACTGTTACATCCTGTTACACACTTCCGTCCCTGTTCCCTGCCCCATCAAGATAACCCATAGGGAGACACCTCCCTAAAAGAACGAACGAAATGTCTCAACACAGGCGCACGTACATCTTCAGCTATCGTTTTCAGGATGCTGTTGTGACTCCCCGCACCCTTTGTACAGTATTTTATATTTGTACAGCATTATTAGAAGTATATTTACACGTAGGTACTAATACACACCTCTGCCTAATCCTTCGGGGATTACATGTGTGATGATACGTTATGATACGTTAGGTATTGGATAATATGACTAAGCGTACGGTTTATCCCCTCATACCGGTAATCGCTGGTAGAGTATAATGATAGAACTGGAAATAGGTACTTTCCCCTGCTGTGAGTGACCCCTGCCTAACCTTGATGAATAGTAAAGATAGTAGTAAAAAGAAATAGATAAATAAGTTATGTTTAATATATATTTGGTAAATTATGTATCATAAACACATACAAATGTTGTTACGGGTCGTCAGAAGCCCAAAAAGTCTGACAACCAGCCTTACCAAGGGATATCGTGTTACTGGGTTGTGGAGGTCAGATAGGCAGTCGCTCCATGTAAAATACTGGTATTCAGCTGCATCCGGTTAGACTGGAAGCCGACCCCAACATAGTTGGGAAAAGGCTAGGCAGATGATGATGATGAAACATAAAAATGTTAGTAGAAAATTAAAAATAAGTTAAGTTTGCAAGTTAAGAAATGGAGTTAGGATAAAATTATTAAATATTCGTAGTAAAAATAAATAAATGTTTAAATAAGTTATTTTGGCTATATATTGTTTAATATATACGACAACTCAAACTCAACTCAACTCAAACTGAAGCTCAAACTTTAAGCATCAATTTGAGTTAAAGGTAAGGCTTAACTTTAAGCATTTATTTCAAATAAACCAATTACAGGCACTTTTGAATTGTCAAGGGGTTGGTCAGTCATAAAGATGAAGCTAGTTGCCCATTCCAAAGCTTAGTAGGTAGGTACCAATGGAGAAGAACGGGCAAGAAACTCCACAGACACTCTTTTAAATTGACATAATTATGGTTACAAAATATTGGTTACATCATTTGTGTTGAAATTACATAAGATAAGTAAGTAGATAATAAGAAATAAGTAGGATAAGTTTGTTTTTGAAACCATTAAAATGCAGTACCTAGTGTAGTAAAAATATGAATGTAAGGAAATTGTCAGAAATATATATAAGTAAATAAAAATGCTACCCAGAAAATCCCCAATGGCCATTTATGCGACATAATTATTTTGGTACTCGCTAATTAATCAAAACCTACAGAGTATCTACTACCCGTTCACATAAAAGCATGCAATATAGCAGGAAGCAAGGTCTCACAGCACAAGTAAAGGAAAAAGTCCAAAAATCGTTAAAATGTAGTTTTAATACATGCAAAAACAAAACGATTACAAACTTACATTTGCAATTGACGAACATGTTTTACAACTACAAATTTAAGTTTGATTTTAGGATAAATTCATTCCAATTACGGAACCCTTCATTGTGCGTGGTCTGACACGCACTTGGCCGGTTTTTGATTCAGGGATCCGTTTTCGTAATATTAAGCTTTAAAGTGTTAATTGGTTGTTTATGGATAAATGAAACAAAACACAGCAGTAGTATAACGAAATTAAAAGGAAAACTATCACAGCTAGATAAGTAGGTAAGCTTTACAAGTTAACGAGTAATAGTCGACCAACTTACATTTGCAATTGGAGAATCAACCGTGGCGTATAACGATGTAAGGAAGATGACGTTTTAAAAAAAATAAAAAACCGGCCAAGTGCGAGTCGGACTCGCGCACGAAGGGTTCCGTACCATTATCTATAAAAATGGCAAAAAAGCACGTTTTTGGGAAAATTTTAAATATTTGTTTTATTTTATTTTAATTATTTATTTTTAAAGTGAATATATAACTGAATATTCTGTGAATATTTCAAGCGTCTACCTGTTGCCGTTATCAATATCGAGCAAAAACGAGCAAAAAAATCACGTTAGTTGTATGGGAGCCCCCTTAAATATTTAGTATTTTATATTTGTTAGTATTTGTTGTTATAGCGGCTACAGAAATACATCATCTGTGAAAATTTCAACTGTCTAGCTATCACGGTTCATGGGATACAGCCTGGTGACAGACGAACAGACAGACAAACAGACAGACGGCGGAGCCTTAGTAATACGAGTAGGGTTCCCGTTTTACCCTTTGGGTACGGAACCCTAAAAACGGCAAAAAAATCGTTTGTTGTATGGGAGCCCCCCTTAAATACTTGTTTTATTTAGATTTATTTATTTATTTTTAAAGTGAATATACAGGGTGGAAACTTTCAGCGGGGCAGTAAGGGGAAGTACCTAATCCGTTGCAGCTATGCGAAAATGGTCTTAAGAGACTATCCATAACTTTTTATGGAATTTTGATCCCCATTCACAGATTTTGAAAAAAATGTACAGTCTGCAGGAAAATGGCCAATTTTCACAAAAACTTTTTTTTTATTCCAATCGATCCTCTTTCTTATAAGATCAAAAACCTCTATTGGACCAATTGAGGTTTGAGTACTAGAAAAGTCATAAAACGCAAAAAACTTTTCCCATACATTTCGTAAGAAATGATACTCCCAACTTAGTTTTTTATGATCGATAGATGGACCGCTACAACGAAGACTGGCCAAAAATAAATAAACTTCGTATTTCGAAATCGAATTCCGGCAATTCGCAAGGCAGTGGATACAAACATAATGATGGTCCTATAACGTGACCACCTCGCAGTCCTGATCTCACGCCTCTACACTTTTTTATGTGGCGCTATTTAAAAATTGAACTTTATAAAAAGAAATACAACACTGTTCAGGAACTCAAAGATTTACTTACCACGATTCTCTATGGAATTAATCCTAGCACATTATCAGCTGCTACCCAATCTGTAGTAAAGAGAATAAACCTATGCCTACGTCAAAACGGCTACCATTCTGAACACCTCATAACTTAGAGCACAAAAATAAAATTTCTAGGTGGGTCCAAATGTAAAGTTTCAAGTTTTTAATTTTAAGGTGAAATAATACCCAAAGTAGAAATTATAGTTTTTTATTTGTTTTTCGATCAGTCTTTTTTGTAGCGGCCAGTTTATCGATGGTAAAAAATGTAAGTTGGAACTTCTCATTTCCTACGAAATGTATGGGAAAAGTTTTTTGCGATTTATGACTTTTCTAGTACTCAAACCTCAATTGGTCCAATAGAGGTTTTTGAGCCTTATAAAAAAGAGGATCAATTGGCATAAAAAAAAGTTTATGTGAAAATGCCCATTTTCCTGCTGACTGTACATTTTTTTCAAAATCTGTGAATGGTGATCAAAATTCCATAAAAAATTATGGATAGTCTCTTAAGACCATTTTCGCGTAGCTGCAACGGATAAGGTACTTCCCCTTACTGCCCGCTGAAAGTTTCCACCCTGTATATCTAAATATTCTGTGAATATTTCAAGCGTCACCTGTTGCCGTTATCAATAACGAGCAACAAAATCACGTTTGTTGTATGGGAGCCCCCATAAATATTTATTTTATTCTGTTTTTTAGTATTTGTTGTTATAGGGGCAACAGAAATACATCATCTGTGAAAATTTCAACTGTCTAGCTATCACGGTTCATGAGATACAGCCTGGTGACAGACGGACAGACAGACAGACAGACAGACGGCGGAGCCTTAGTAATAGGGTTCCCGTTTTACCCTTTGGGTACGGAACCCTAAAAATATTAAAAATTACCTATAAATAATCTAATTCTAATAAAATTGAGCATCTAAGGCGTACATCGTCAGTCAGTTTACAGCGCGCTGCAAACATACAACGCATGAATTTGAATAGTACATGAGTAAAAATAAGAACTCTTCTACAGGATTTTCGATAATATTTTTGGGTCAGTACCCCCAAGTGTAAGTTTGCAAGAGAGTAAACGTAACTAGCGCGTTTGCGTTAAGATTTTTATTCTCACCCTTATAGTCTTAGCATTATGATCTATCGGTCAAATTTTAACGCAAACGAAATAGTAACGTTTACTCTCTTGCAAACTTACACTTGGGTTGCAGCTCACCAAGACGCAACGCGACGCGGCGACGTGACTAAGTATTAGGCGCGCACATACATTTCAGTATTCGAATTCTCTCAATGACATGTGCACTTACCTTTTTATTTATGGGACACTGTGAGCTGACCCTAAAAAAGAAATAAAAACCAACCCTTTGAGTTAGTGTAGTGTAGAAAATAATAGTGACAATGAGTACAATGACACACATCCCATGAACAATATTATGTTTATATTAGTTTAACAGACTCTAAGAAAGTGGCCTAAGAAAGCCGAACGGACATAAGTAAAGAACAATCAACACTATTCTAATAATAATAATTACACCACAGTATCTCTACTTTGATGTCGTAGTGAGGCTTGCGCTGAACTCTAGGTGTTTACTTTACCGAAACAAGTCTAAGGAGCCAGACCAAGAGAAATACATAAACCCGAAGGGCAGCTTGTGGCGTAAATAGTTATCATGTACACACGGCTACACATCAAACTATACATTTCCAGTATACGCTGACCTCATCATTGTACGGAAATCCTATACAATGCGAGATCAGCTTATACTGGAAATATATAGCTTGATGTGTAGCCGTGTCTACATGGTGTTTTCATAGATATATTGACGAGGTACCGTCATGATTTTAATATCTTAAAACAGAATAAAAATAGACTCAATGTCTGTAGCCGTCCCCATAGTAAAATACCGTACTACCTATTACCTACTATGAAAGTAACTAAAATACACTAGCCTCGCGGTATCTACATCAGTAAATTGACGGATTTTTGTCACAGCTTACGCTGCTGAACTTAGCCGTCCTGCAAGGGATGTTACCGGGAAAACAGTTTTATTGACGAATTCTATTTAGAAGAAAATCTAGTGAGAATAGTAATCTCTTGAATATTAATATAAATGATTTCATTAAAAATTGGCACTCATTTTTTTTTTTTTTTGTAAATTATACCATAGCAGCTACAATGCGCCAATGCGATGTTACTATGTGTATAAAGAAAAAAAATACATCATACTTGTTAACAAAAATGTTTAACAATAATTATTGACCTGTCTTTTATTAACAAAAATATCTATGTAACAATAATTGGCCTCTAAACATTGTCAATACACTCCAGTGCTAGGTACTTCTGTGAACCTGTTCAGGCTGCACTGAAATATTTCTACCTCCATAGAAATAATATTTAACAAATCCTACGGCTCGTGGTACAACCAAAGGGGCAATGCTGATGTTCATTGGGACTGCTACCGACAGAAGTGAAAACTAAAACTATGAAATAATATCAGTGCACCCTCTTAGCTCCGGATAAACTGTTAACCACAGACATTTTTATACGTCCATGACCACAGAGCACTACATAATATTGCTGTTAACATTAGCATGTCGGTGACGTGAAGTACACGTGAACCCATAAGTTATTCTCTACCAAAAATCGCTCAACGCGCCTAAAGTTTTCACTACAAAAATATACAAGAAAAATGTGGGAAAAATAAACTAAGTGGTGACAGTCACAGTCACAGTGTTGTCAACCGTAGGACTTAATCGTATTCATACGTTTTTGTAATCCCTGAGACGATTAAATCTGGGGGCACGGCTGGCAGTGCCCCCGCCAAGTCGAGCAAAAACAAATAAATCATCCTTTTCTCGAAGCCATTCAGGACATTTTCAACCCTGTGTAACTTCGTTCGTTCTGGATAAAGCTAGAAGCCTGAATTTTTAGTGACCAAGAGGGCATAGTATAACTAGTAACACTCACCGATCATCATTCTAAGGTATATCTAGCCGATACACAAGCTTCAAATTTTGAACACAACTAGTGTTAAGCCTATAGAGCAAGGACAAACTAAAATGTACCGCAAATTCAGTCCCGTTTTCTAGTTATATGAATACATATAAATAATAAATGAATATGAATAGATAAACGAATACGTATTTATGTATATTTTATAAGTAACTTTATAATCCTTTATAAATAGAGACGATTATAAAGTTACTTTTGCAGTTAGTCACTTACACTACCTAAATTTATAGAAAGGTAGGTAAATACGGAGTTTCTTGCCTGTACTTTTCCATAGCTATCTTCGTTTTGGAATGGGCAAATAGCTTCAACTTTCTGACGAACTAACTGAAATGTTTAATTTAAATAAATGCTTTAGTTACGAGTTTGAATAGTGGATATAGGTAGGTACAGTAAGGGCGAATTTCACCAATGACACTGAACGCGATCAGAACATCTAAACCGAGATCAAGAGCTGTCAGTGTCAATATTTAGAAAATATTGACACTGACAGCTCTTAAACGTGGTTTATGTGCTGATCGCGTTCAGTTTCATTTGTGAAATTGGCACTTATTCACAGACGATGTCTCCTTTAATATCTTATTATACTAACCTCTTTGTACACTTATAATTATATTATATATTTATTTAAGAAATAAAGATGTAAGTATACTATTGATACGGTCACTATAAAATATTGATAATAATTTACAAATTAGGTAACAATTTATGACAAATTTGTTGGATAGATTGTCCCTTAAAATAGGTACCTACTGAATAAATAAACTGACTTGGTTTTACATTAGATCTCACAACTTTTTGCGGCAGAAGAACTGCGTTGCGAGACTTGCATTTTTGTATTATGTTATTGATGGTTAATATATTACTGATAGCCGTTCGTCAAGAATGATTTATAAGAAAGCATCAGTGTGTGTACCCGTGTTGTATCATTACGTACTATTATGCAGGAACGAAGGCTTTTATTAATTCACTAAAAACGAAAACCTTCGCAAGCAATGGGAAATTGTTCTACGTCGCCTCGTCTGTCGCCAGCCCATTTTAGTGCTGAAAATTATGAAAATAAGGAAACAATTAATATATTAATAATAAATAATATATACTATTAATAAATATTGTTGTGCTATTTGCTTTTAAATGTACCAAAGTAGTTCAGTATTACAAAAACAAATCTGTTTGAAATACTTGACTGTGCTTTTTTTTCTTGCTACTATTATTTTAACCTGGACCAGGACCGCAAAACGCCTATAGACGTTATAACAATAAAATTTTCTATTGCGTTCCGTTCAGTGTCCTTGAGCTGCACTGCTAAATATTTAAAATGCCAAAACACTTTTCCGCGCGCCTTTGACAGTTTGTTTTGTTTACGTGGCACAGCTGGCGCCATGTGCTGTCTCAGCTTTGCTTAACATTCCATAAAGCAGGAAGTCCCATTCCTGCCCATTGTCCCATCAGTTTGCTCAACGTATTCGACAAAATTTACCAGAGGCTTATTTATAAGCGTCTCAGAGAATATGCCGAGACGAAGGGCCTAATCCCCAATGAACAGTTCGGTTTAGAACCCAACATTCTTGCGTACAACAGGTCCACCGTATCATAGAACATATAAGCGCTGGTTTCCAGTGCGGGTTCATGACGGGTGCTGTGTTCTTCGATATTGCGAAAGCGTTCGACAAAGTCTGGCATAACGGCTTATTGTATAAGCTTTAGAAACTGGGTGTGACAGATTGTCTCGTGCTCATCTTACGGGACTTTTTGTCGGACCGCACCTTCCGCTATCGCATCGAGGGTGCGCTCTCTTCACCCATCCGATCCGCGCAGGCGTCCCTCAGGGGTCTGTGCTGGCTCCGCTCATATTCACGGTGCTCACCAGTGACATCCCGAAATGTAGAAAGGCGCAGTTAGCTCTGTTCGCAGACGACACGGCCATCTACTACACCGGCCGCAGTCAAGACCAGATCTCCCGCATCCTACAGACCGAAGTCAACAGACTCGGTGAATGGTTCAGGAAAAGGAGGATCGAGGTCAATCCTGATAAGAGCCAAGCGGTCCTCATTTCTAGACCCCGGCGTACACCAGCCCTACCCCGACAGATCACCATGTTCGGCAAGCCTATCCCTTGGGAGAAGCGAGCCAAATATCTCGGTGTGATCTTAGATCATCACATTTCGTTCGCTGAGCACATAAATCACGTGCATTCGCGCGCCGCTTTCGCTCTCGGTAGGCTTCATTGCGTTCTCAACTCACGCAGGAAGTTGTCCCTTAAGGGCAAATTGTGTATTTACACAGCGTGCATCCACCCGATTATGACTTACGCCTGTGCTGCTTTCGCACACGCCGGTCCCCACCTCATTCATAGAATGCAGGCACTTCAAAACCGATTTCTCCGTAAAATTACGGACGCTCCATGGTTCGTTCGGAACGAAACCCTTCATCTAGATTTTAAAATCCCCACCATTAAGCAGTTTATGAAACGCGCGACAAAGCGGTTCTTCGAGTCCGCAGATAGACATCGCAACCCCTTGGTTGTGCAGGCCGTTAGCTATAGGCCTTCTCAGATTTGCCAGACTCGCCGACCTAGGCATACTCTCTTAGATCCGGATGACCCCATCACTCTCCTTCAGGAAAGCGATAGGGCCACAAGTACAGTGCACAAATTACACAAACCGTCCTTCCGTCCTCGCCGCCGAGGTACCACGCGAAATTCAAGACTTAATTGTTCCCCCCGTCCCTTGCACGTCGAACCGCCAGCCCCAAGGCTGAGTAATCCCCGTTAATAATCATGAATTTAAACTTTTGATCCAGCCTGTCCCCAACATGCTGTTTTCCCCCAACGACGCCCTAAGCCGAGATTCGCACCCCACAGGGGGTGCCCTTAGAGCGCTGTCGTTTAGTTTTAATACATATATTTACGCTCCTGGCTGGAGGCTTTAAGCTCACACCTTAGGGCAGCCACAGGAAAGACCGGTTAAGTAGTCACGGCCTCTCAAGGTCAACGACGAGATGCCATACATAAAAAAAAAAATCCTGCCCAATGTCATATCAGACACAGTTGATATTTTGCAGTTTGTTAGACCATTTGACTATACTCTGTCTACGCCCTGTAGGTATAGTTGTAATTTTTAACCAAATTCCAAAAAGGAGGAGGTTATAATAATCGTCTGTATGTGTTTTTGTTTTTAGTTGTAGTTTTCTTGTGTTGTTCGTCATTGTGTAAACTAGGCAAGATAGGCATTTTACGGAAACACAAATTCAAATTATTAAAATCAACAGTGCATAGTTGCCCAGCAAGTTATCTATAATTTCTATCAAAATACGATCATTTTAGCCTTCTAAATTAAGTTGGCAACACAGGTGTACAAACGGCTGTGCGTGTGTGTGTACGCGTAAGGACGGTTTCGTTTTCGTCTAATGTGGGTGTACTATAGATTTATATTGTGATAAACACTGTAATAAAATGATAGCAACGCTGAAATATAAAACCATTTGCCGGGCTCAAATGATCTCATACGAAAACGCGGCGTCGTGAGTTCGAGCCGGCCGGACGCGGTGAATATTATTATTATCATCTCAGTTTTAAATGTTGAATGGTATTTGAATACCTACCTACTGAATCTTATCGCTTCGGAAGCGGGAACTCGTATCTGGAACAAGAGGAACGTTAAACAAGTGTTTATTTAGCCGAGTTTAGTTTAACGACTACTATTTTATGTATATGTCGACGGAAGTCCAGTGAACCCAGTCGTCATGCACGGAACTGGGAAGCCAGCAATGTTCTTGCAAGCTTTAGGTTGCCTTTTACTGCTAGGTGGTCTGGTTGAGGCAAAACGTGAGTAGATAACAGTTTATTTAATTATAGCTGGCGAATAAGAAGCTGAGCTGTTCTCAAAATTCTAAAATTTGTGCCTTTTGTGTAGGTAACATAAATAGCTTTTCTTGAAATTGTGTTCTAGTTTTGCATGTTTTAGTCATTAAGCTCTGCGTTTGTTTCTACTCATTAATGTCTGTCTGTTAAACTAATACAGACCATTAAGGAGGATGCTGAGTCACTTAAATATATGTAATTATGTATAGCTTTATAGTAAATTGATGATGAATGATTTCAACTTCACAGAACATTGTTATGTTTGTGTACTAATGGATCAGAAACATTAGGATCTTGTGTGGTATTGAAAACGCTATTGTATTTATTACTTTGTTCTTTCTGTGACCTTTTTAATTGTGTAATTTTAATGATGTTATGTATTTTGATATTTTTATGGATCGCTAAGATGACCCTCTGACCTTTAACTAATTATCTGTTTGTTGCAGATGACATAAAAGTACTTACTGTTGCAACTGATGAAAATCATGGCTTGGAGAGGTTCTTAAGATCAGCCAAAATATATGGAATAGATGTTGAGGTGCTGGGCAAAGGAACAAAATGGACTGGTGGTGACATGAACCTTCCTGGTGGAGGCCAAAAAATTAACTTGCTCAAACAGAAGTTAAATGAAATGATGAAGACAGGAAACAAAGAAAAAATAATTTTATTCACTGATAGGTTTGTATGCCATAGAAATGTATAAAATAGTTCTCATCATATAATGTATACATGTATAAAATAGTTCTCATCATCTAATGTATATAATGTAAAGAAATATTCCTAACCCCATGTTTTTGTTTTAGCTATGACGTTATGTTCTTGTCAAGTCTAGAAGATGTATTGAAGAAATTTCGGTCATTCCCTGACACTCGAGTGTTATTTGCTGCAGAACAATTTTGTTGGCCAGATTCCAAACTAGCATCACAGTATCCAAAGACAGAGGTTGCTAATCCATACCTAAACTCTGGTGGTTTTATAGGTAACTTTAACTTGACTATATTATTTAAAGCATCTCCTAACAGATAAATAAAAAAATATGTTCAATTTAGGTTAACCAGAACTTATTTATTTTTAAGATAAGCTTTTACTAGTCATAGAACATTGAGCCTCCCTAATGAGTCACGCTTTGACGAAACTGAACATGGTGGACAGTGCTAGATGTCTTATTTAAAATATATTTACCCGAGTTCATGTTTTGGATTTGTGTAACATTTAATTTTCAAGCAAAGTGAGTGCAGACAAAATGTGTAACGCGGAGTGGATTGGAAAAACAAATTGGGACTTTTACAAATGCTTGCACACCAAGAACAGTTTGTCAGAAACACAGCAGACCGACCATTCGAAAAATTGTTACTTATCATGGAAATGCTCTTTTAAACAGCTTTTGCTTGTATTGCATGTACCATTCAAATAATGAGACATTACATGTATATGCTCGTGTGTGTGGGTGTCGTAAAAGGCGACTAAGGGACTTACTAGAGAATGGGCAGCAGCATTCTCTATGCATTTTAACACCATACTACGATAGCCAAGCCGCCTGCCAAGCGTGGTGAATATGGCAAACACCGGGGGGTGTTTAGGGGGAGGCCTATGTCCAAGCAGTGGACGTCTTTTGGCTGAAATGATGATGATATATATGCTCTAGTATGGATTCACCTTTAGGTGATGAAACAGGCCACAAAGTTGTTGGTTTTTAGTCCAACTCATATGATTTAAACTTTTTAGTTTGGACTATACCTACGTGTTGATTATCATCAATCATTGTTTTATAATTTCTTATGTGAATACTTAACACAATGCTCTTCTCATAATAATAGGTGATTGTGTACAAGTGGCAATCAAAATATTTACATACATTCTTAATTCTCTCTGCAGGTTACTTGCCTGAGATATATGAAATAGTTAATTTTAAACCAGTCAGTGATAAAGATGATGACCAGCTGTTTTACACCAAAATCTATTTAGAGAAGAAATTAAGGGAATCTCTTAAAATAAGTTTGGACCACAATTCTGCTATATTCCAAAATCTTAATGGTGCTTTATGTGAGTATGGTTTTACTGAAATATTAACATCTTCACTTCATACAAGATACAATTACTTACTTTAAATATTTTTCACAGCTGATGTTCAATTAAGGTCCAACTCAACTACAGAAATTTGGCCGTACATAGAGAATGTAGTTACTAAAGAACGACCTCTTATTATTCATGGAAATGGGCCATCAAAGATCACACTAAACCACTTCGGCAACTATTTAGCTAAGGCGTGGTCAACCTCCGAGGGCTGTGCTTTGTGTACAGAAAAGAGAATTGAACTTAAGGTAAATCTAAATAAGCCATAAATGTAACATCAAATTGAAAGTATTATTTAAGAATTTATATATTAGTCAATAAATCTGGTTTGCTGAAATGCAATTATGAATGTGTTTTAGGATGATCAGCTGCCTACTGTGATGTTGGCAGTATTTATAGAACAAGCTACACCATTCCTTGAAGATTTTTTGGATCAAGTTCTAACGACTGACTACCCAAAAGAGAAGATTCATTTGTTGTTGAGGAATAATGTGGAGTACCATGAAACTGAAGTTGACGATTTTTTCCAAGAACATTCCAAGAAGTATGCTACTGCAAAGCGTATCAAACCCAGTGATTTTATCTCAGAATCTGAAGCTAGGAATATTGCCAAGTGAGTAAAATTTTATTTGGTCTTTTCTAATAAAACAGACAGAGCAGCGGCTGCTTGAGCATGCTCGGAACAAAATTGGCAGCGTAAACTCGGCGGACGCAGCGTTTGTTCGAGCAATGGCGCGCGCGTGCATTCTCGCTATAGAGCAGAGGAAGCGGAGCAAGGAGAGACCATGAATTATATTAAAAACCGGCCAAGTGCGAGTCTGACTCGCCCACAAAGGGTTCCGTACCATTATGTATAAAAACGGCAAAAAAAATCACGTTTGTTGTATGAGAGCCCCCTTAAATATTGATGTTATTCTGGTTTTTAGTATTTGTTGCTATAGCGGCAACAGAAAAACATCTTCTGTGAAAATTTCAACTGTCTAACTATCACGGTTCATCACAGTACATCACAGCCTGGTGACAGACGGACACACAGACAGACAGACAGACAGACAAACAGACAGACAGACAGACGGCGGAGCCTTAGTAATAGGGTTCCCGTTTTACCCTTTGGGTACGGAACCCTAAAAAAGACAACAGAACATTGGATAAAGCTATAGGTAGGAAGCAGTCTGCCAAGAAATATGAGTATTTGGGGAATACCAAAAATATTACATATTTTATAATTTGCGACTGGGTACAAAATTGATTATGAACATTTTGAAAACCTTTTTGGGGTATTTTCTCATGTGCTGCGGCGGCGGCGGCTTGCTCGCTGCGGCCCGTGTGGCTGAGAGGAACATAATAAAATGCAATGAGAATGCATGCCAGAATTACATATTGCATTTTATTGTTCTGTCTGCGCTGATCAGCAGCACGGGCAAAATCAAAAGTCATTTATTCAAACTACGCTGAAAATCAGCACTTTTCGAACGTCAAAATGACATAAGACAGTCCCCCAAACCGTCCGCCATTCCCCAATTCCTAGTTTATAACCTGTCAATAGGCTCTGGCACCACGCTGGTAAATTTCTCGAAAAGCTAGGTTTTGAAGAACAATTATATTTTGAATATCACTGCTCCACAGCAGAATGCCGTAGGACATAACGCTATGAAAATAACTAAAATAGACAGCTAGATATGGGGCCTACGATGTCTATTATATTCATGGACGTATAAAAAAATTGTATTACTTAAAAGTGGATGCCCCAGGGCGCCGGTCGGTCTTGAGGTTTATTTATTGTCAATTGACTTTGTTACCGCTTTTGACTGCTGTATCGGACCCTGCGTGTGAAGCTTACGCAAATTACGCGAGGCGCGACGACAACTGTTATATTTTTTCTCTTGGATACATCATTACTGACGCGGATCGCATTTGTATAAACCTAATAATAATTAACTAACTTTCGCCCAATGGCCTGATGGCCGAAAGTCTCGAGCAACATCTTTCGATGCTCTCGTTAGGTGGTTGGATCAAGAGCCTGATTCAGAAGGCAGTACTCCTCGATACGGCTCGCATCGTGAGGAGGTTCCTATCTCTGCAGCCCTAACAACCGGAAGCTTGGACCCTGCTCATGTTTTAATATATTTTTTATATTCTAATATTTAAAAAAATAATTTGTATGTACCTAATTAAATAAAGGACATAATAATTTAAAAAAAATATATAATAACTACCTACAAGCTGAATTCAAAAATGTAAAAGAATTTAATTTCGCTGGCCTCATTAGGCTTCACTCACACGCACGACTTTTAACCGCTTCGGAACCACAGACAGCTAGGAGCGTATGGAGAGTAGTAGAGTAGCTTAAAATTACTATTTTGGAAATTTAGTTTTAATTCAATACCATATAATGTAGTGCATAGTTTAGTTTGCTAAATGTTTGTTTATATTTACAGGGATCGCTGCATAAACAGTGCTTGCGATTATTTATTTTCTTTAGACAGCTTGTCTCGTCTTGAAGCAAACACGCTGCGTCATTTATTATCTTCGGGTTATGACGTCATCGCCCCCATGCTGGTGCGGCCAGGTCACGCTTGGTCCAACTTTTGGGGTGCCATCAACACAGCTGGCTTTTATGCTAGATCTTCAGACTACATGGAAATAGTCTATCAAAACGTCAAGTAAGTATAACTATTGTTATATAATAGGAACTATGGACTTATCGAAGAACATAATTATTTTAAACACCCATGAACCGAATCAAAATTAATTTAAATAAAAGAAAACCGGCTAAGTGCGTGTCGCACAATGAAGGGTTTCGTAGTTGATATGAATTTATCCTAAGAACAAAGTTAACATTGTAGTTGAAAAACATATTCCCTTATACATTCCAACTGCAAATGTAAGTTTGTCCGCACAATATTAAGAGATTGACCATGTTATTTTAAGACTATAAGCATCTTATAGGTATGCCTGTAATCTATAAGTAAATAACTATTTTCTTCATTTTTGTCGAAATTTAGGCTCAGCAATTCGGAGATAAGGACGTTGTCAATATTCATCTATTTTCTTAAATAATATTAAAAGTTTTATTAGGTTATTTTAAAATTATAAAAAAAGATATCTGAAATCCTTACAAAAAGCCCTTTCATTTGATATGTCACACGGTACAGTTAGCAAAACTTAAAAAAAAAATCTAATTGGCCCCCCAAAAGTGACCCCTATATTCAAAATTCATTTATTTATTTTTACCTAAACCAAATTTCAACTTAATTGGCCCAGTAGATTCGGAGAAAATTGGCTGTGACAGACGGACAGACCGACAGGCAGCTAGACAGACACGAGTGATCCTATAAGAGTTCCGTTTTTCTTTTTGAAGTAAGGAACCCTAAAAAACATGAGTTTTTAACAGAAATAATTTCATTGCGATTCGCAGTGTCACAACACTGGCACTGCAATGCACTGAACTTTGATAAGGCAAGGATGTTTGATCCGTACTTTGAACTGAGTCAGAAAAAAACAAAAATGTATGCTTTTGGAATGAGAATCACATACTAAATGGCTCCTGCAATATGTCCAACGTTTAACAAGTCAGTCTGACTCCGTAAATAAATTAAATTAATATCAAGATACAAAAATTAAATTACATAGGTAGTAAAATTATTTAATAGACAAATCATAAATTACAACACTGTATTATTTGCTTATTCTTAAATCTAATGTCAGCTGTAGGACAATAAAAATTAATTAAAATCTATCAGACAAAAACTTGTCTGTACTGCATGAATACGTTTTCGCGAACAAAGCAAAACTTCACCATTAATAACAATCTAGCCAATCAGAGATGTAACATTCTGCAATGTGGGAACGCATTGACTCAGTAATCGTCTAAACATTGATACATCTATTAACACGTGGTTTAGTTTGCTACATCTAACTGTCAATTGATAAAATAGGTTATAGTCAATCCCTGTTGGAATTTAAATGGTCCGGCAAGTAGTTATTATTAGTTCAGTCGAAGGCAATGGAAAAGTCGGTCTTGAAAGAGCGTCGATCAATGGAATACATGTTGTCAGCTGTGCACTCGTACACACCGGCGTCCATTTGAGTCGCTGGGTCGATCTCGATCTTCGACTTCACGCGGTCGTCGCCGATCGGCCACTCGTGAATCTAAACAATACACACTCGTTAATTCGGTGATGCAAATAATTATGGCTAAAAGCTGTTCTTTGCTGCAGGAGGGTTATGATTTTAAAAGCCCATGTATGTATGTTCATCTGTTCCCTCATAACTCCGAAACTGCTCGTCGTATTTTGACAAACGAGGTATCGTTGGAAGCGTCATGTTGTTCCGCGGTTATAGGCTATTATGACGTCACGTAAAAGCCAACATGACGGAGAACTTTCTGAAAATATATTAGTTATCTTTACAGATAATTAAATTAAAAAATACTACACACACTTACTCACACATACTTTATTTCAATTACTTTGGGGTTTATGTATTATTACTAATACTTAAACCCCAAAATAATTGAAATAAAAAGAAAGTTCTAATCTAAAACGGAACTACGACAAAAACGTTAACTAAAATAAAAAAAAAAACAAGACATCGCCGACAGAGGAATTAAAAATATTATCAGTTTTCGTATTACCGGAGTCACACATCATTACTAAATATGTCATGTAATTTAAGCTGAAATCACGTGCCTTGCCGTGTAATTTATGCTAAAACTGGAGTCACGTAAGAATACTCGATTATACGAAAATCGTTAATATTTATGATGTAATTTGTGTTTATTTATCCATGCAAGTTTATGGTTTAGCATAAAGTATCGCTTCAGGAAAAACATGTATAAAGAATCCTAGTCTCAGCTTAGAAATCAAATTATTATGGCGTCTATTTCTGATGAGCACCATGTTTATAATCATGATAATTATGTGCTTTTTTTATTGAAATAACAAGTAGAAACAATAAAAATAGCTACTGCTCTAAATTATCTGCTCATGATGAAACTGAACTTTGGGCGACCTATTAAACGAATCCATTACATTCTCCAATTGAAATATTTGCCTCGTGGCTCAAATAAATTTTTGTAATGTGTATAGAACAGTGACCAGTTTAAGATATTTAATGAATACAAAGTACGAACCAATCGCAGTGCATTTATTATAGGGATTATACATTATTGTCATGAAAGGCCTCAGTAAACTATCCATGCGGAAAAAAACAAGTAGCCGTCACTGATAAAGTCTTATCTAAATAGGTACATTGCGCCATTGTTTTTTTTTTGTTTCGTCGAGCACACAATTATTTATAATGACTATGAATACGTTTTTTGTAAATTATGTTTATCTACACATAAAAACAGCAGGCCACGCACAGTATGAACACGCTGTTGAGATGGCACCAATGAGATCAGTATTTATTGAATAGATAGGTAATCATATTTGTTTAGTTTGTTTTTTATATGGGATTAATTTTATCTCCACTTCTGAGCAATAGGCATACTCCCGAAGGATTAATCTTCACGTATTTGTGCTATTTACAATTCACTGTAAGATCGCTATGCAGCTTAGCCTATAAATGTAGGGTACTCACATGCAGGTAATGATGAGCAAATATTTCAACTCCATCTTTAAACCATGTGATATGCGGTCTCGGTGAACCTTTGGCGATGCACAGAAAAGCAATCTTGTGTCCCAAAACGTACTCAAGGTCAAAGTGCGAAGCGAGTAAGATTTTTGCTCCCTGAAAAAAAAATAGACCTATTGTATCTGTACGAAACAAAATTTACGTATGAACCTATAAAAGCTTTCGCTTGTTATGCGTTGAAACTCACGTCATTATTGTTGTAATACTGATCAGATTCAGGATCTCTGTACTTCCCTGTGATGGGTAATCCAATTTGTACCTGGAATTATTTAAAATAAAACGGAATCATTTTCATAAATATGTTTGCACTAGGTACCATGACTTGATACAAGTATGTAGTAGGTCGACGCAAAACGAAAGTCCAATGACTTAAACTGATAAATTATAATTGGAGCACTTTATCATCATCTGCTGGACATGGCCAACCGCGCATTGGAGCACTTAATATTTAATATCAATTAAAATAAATTTCGGCACTTAAACTATATTAGTTAATAATATTATTGATCAAGTGCTAATGCAAAGTTTGTTTTTTTTTAACTAAATACTTAAAAATATGATTCACCTACCTTGGATTTAGTCCTACTTCTGGTGCGTCCGCGCCTTGCGTCGGTTAAACCGATCAAAAACGAGTACAGTAAAAGCAAACACAAAAAGACGTTAGCTTTCATGAGCAACATTTGCGTGGAGAGGTGTAACGGTGCAAATGGCACAGTTAAAGTAATCCCATACAAAAGTTCGACACGTGCGTGTTTGGACTATGCTGGTATGTTCTTGCGCGGTGCTCTGAGTGCAACTGGTAGTGTCGGCGATTCCTGTTGCGCCAATCTCTCAATTGGCTAATGACGAGGTGCTAGCAGGAGGGCCCTTGTCTCCCCTACGTGATATACGGCACTCGTCATTTCCTTTCGCATTTCATACGACGGTACTTTAAATGTGATATTAATAAATTTAAACATGGGTCAATGGATCACGATAACGTGTGACCTCAAAATTTCATTTACAATTTAATGTTTCTTATCAGTTCACCAATACTTTAAGATTACGGAAAACAAATAAAAAACTGTAGGTAATGCTTTTAAATACTTATTTATGAAAATGGGTTATCAAAACGAGTTCACCTCTAAACAAATCATTATTAAAGGGTTTCAGTTGTATCTTGTTATGTAAAAAGAATCTCAACTTTTAAATGTTCAAATTTCGTTTATCAAGCGCATGTATACTTTTTCAGAGGCGTGTGGAACGTGCCGTTCATCACGAACTGCTACCTAGCTAAGATGTCCGTGTTCAGGATACCGGCTGCTAAGTCGGTGACTTACACTCGAGACGGCATCGACCCGGACATGGCTTTCTGTGCTAGTCTTAGAGATGTTGTAAGTCATTGTAAAACCAAGCAAAACTCTATAAACATTCCTAAGTTTTTATTCAAGCGACTTACCAGATATGTTAATTTTTTCAGGGTGTGTACATGTATGTTAGCAATGAAATGGACTTTGGGCATTTGGTGAATCCAGAGACATATGATATAAGTCGCACGAATCCCGACATGTATCAGCTTTTTGATAACAAAATGGAATGGACTACGCGCTATTTGCATGAAGAATATCATCTTGCTTTCGACGAGGATAAAAAGCCTTTGATGGTTTGTACATTTGTATATTCATTATTTTCGCTCGATCAATAATGAGAGTAGTGTAAATTATGCTAATACTTATCGTTACAGCCCTGTCCCGACGTCTACTGGTTCCCGCTGATGTCCCAAAGATTTTGTTCCGAATGGATTCAAATTATGGAGGCGTTCGGACAATGGAGCGACGGATCCAATAATGTAAAAATAAATTATTTTTCGTATGTAATAGTTAGCTTTTTAGCGAAATCGGAAAGATCAATCTCACGAAATCTCGGCGAGATCGGTGGATCTGTTTGATTTTTTTAAAGTATTTTTTAATAATAATTTATTTATAATATCTTTTATTAATCTAATAATGTCTGCTTTTTATTAATCATGTATTAATCAATTACGTAATTTAAGATAAGCAAAATAAGTCCTCAACATTTAGGAAGTAGTTTCGTGAAAAACACGAATTATCTAATGTGCCGTCCGACAGTCGGCTTCTAATTTTCTAGGCTAAGTAATCAGCTGCAGAAAACGCTCCTTCGTCCTCTACACTGGTAGGGACTACAGTACCCCAAGTGTAAGTTTGCAAGCGAGTAAACGTAACTATTTCGTTTGCGTTAAAATTTGACCGATAGATCATAATGCTAAGAATATAAGGGTGAGAATAAAATTTTTAACACAAACGCGCTAGTTACGTTTACTCTCTTGCAAACTTACACTTGGGGTACTGAGCGTAAACAATTGTCTGCAAACTGTAACAGTTCTCCCTTAGACCAACCGGTTTCATACAGCAGAAGTGATTGTTCGCTCTTTTGGCTCTTTAAGCGCCGTCAAAGTTTCTTGGAGTGCTTCCTGCATGGAAATGCTTCTACTCTCCACAGAAAGAAATGAAAGGGACTATCAACAATGGATGATGATACATCATCATTTTCATCAGTATCTTAATTAGTAGCTTCGGAAAATACATGACATGTTTTCATGCTCCTTTGCAATCTCGTTAATCTCGCGAGATCTCGTTCGATTTTCGGCCGATATTAATCTTGGTAAATATGGTCGGTATTGATGTTGTTTACCCTCTGAATCTAAAGCATCATTTAACAAATTATGAACATGACATGACTGAGTATGTTCAGCGAGCGGTATTACTGCAATATAAAAACATCGGCAAAAAGACGGATTTTCATGACAGTCGTCGTTTTCGGCCGCTATATGAAGGCACCGCTTTCTTAGAATAGATAACTTTTACAGTAATGTCTCTGTATATTTGATTGTCTCATGCTGTTTTTAATGTATGCAGGATAAACGTCTCGAGAGTGGATATGAAGCAGTCCCTACACGTGATATTCACATGACTCAAGTTGGCTTGGATCGACACTGGCTGCATATACTGAAGGACTTTGTGCGCCCATTACAAGAGATGGTCTTCATTGGTTACTATCACAACGTAAGATTTTCTGTTATTTAGTACATGAATGACTAAGAATCGAAATATTATAATTTCATGTTGGCGACAAAGTTGTACCCATGGTAGACTGAATGCCATAAATAAGGTATTCACGATCACAACTTCGGGTTAAATCATTATTTCTTCATTTTACTGAGAAATATTTATATTTAAGTAGGTACAATAAGTCTGGCACTCCACTGAGGCGGAGCTGAGGATAATTAACCAGTAGGGAATCTTTTAGACAAATTTCCTCCATCATAGTGGAGTGTCAGCCTCTGTGCCATGCTTACTAAAAATAAAACATTTGATAAGCCTCGTTTATGTAAGGTTTTACAGAAACACATCGTAAGTGGAATGGAATTTGTGGATAAATTATGTTAATAATGTTTTTTTCAACAGCCGCCGGTGTCGATCATGAACTTCGTGGTACGATACAGACCCGATGAACAGCCATCCCTTCGTCCGCACCACGACTCCTCCACATATACCATCAATTTGGCACTTAATACACCTGGTAAGTTCGGAAATATTAAATATTAAGAAGACACAACATTATTATGTAGAGGTACAATGGACTTTGCTTGTGTATTTATTTAAATTAGACGAATAGTATTTTGTTGGGACGAGAAGAAACACATTACTACTTCAAACCTTTTTTCTTCCTACAAGGTGCCACTCGCCCAGAATAAAATTAAATAAACGATTACGCTGACAACATTATTGTGCATATTGAATACAAAATCAGGTTTCTTAATGATATGTTAATTTTTTAGATGTGGACTTTGAAGGCGGTGGGTGTCATTTCATTCGGTACAACTGCTCCGTGCGCGACACTAAGCCTGGCTGGCTGCTGATGCATCCTGGCCGACTGACGCACTACCACGAGGGCTTGCTCGTCACCAAGGGCACAAGATACATCATGATCTCTTTTGTGGATCCGTGAACTAGACTCTTAACATACTAATCGAAAACATTCAAATAAGCAATCAAATATAAGTTTTAAGGTTCAAAGAAATATCAGGATAAGTTCTAAGCAACATAATGATGTTCTTTTTTAGGTTATAAGCAACATAATTTTGAATTTTTTAATCTTTTTGTACAAATACATTAAAGTAATTATAAACTATGTTAAAATGAACATAGAATCTCATATTACTTAGGCGTCAGATAGATAAGCTCTTCTCTTGTTACTTACGCGTTAATTTTCAGTATATACGAAAACCAGGTGGTGATTGTTAAAATTTTGTTGAACTGATTATCATAATTATATTATTTACTCAATTTATGTTGTATTTGTTTATGGCAATTTCCATCTGGTTCTACATTATTATTAATATAATAACAAATAATTTAAACCAAAGATTCATTGTGTTAGTGCAATTAAAATGTAATACTATGAATGATAAAAATGCAAGTTATATCTCAATTTAGTCGATTTTATTATATGTATGCATGACCTTTACAACGCTCTCTGTATCTTAGAGCATCATGCTCTAAGGTCTGTATAATGCGTTGTTCTCTGCCTCTGTCTGAACAACGCATAACTCGCTGAATCCGGGTCCAAGTGTATGGGTGTGGTTGCATTGACTTGGCTAAACAATACTGTACCCTAATTGCGTAACACAGTTTGAATCGAAATCGGAATGATTTTGAAGATTGCTAATCCATTGCTTCATATGTTAGAAAAAATTGTCTGCTCAACAACGTAAATAACGCAATGAATGTTGTTGAACTGTGAAATTGAAACCGATTCCTACTGATAGTGTGTTACGCAATTAGCCCGCCAGTTCCAGGCGACATTCGTTTTTCTGAACATCTATGAAAATAAAATATTGCGGCAGTAACCGCGTCAAAGTAAAAAATGCCAGCTTAATGACAAACTTTATCCACGTGTAATTAAAAAGTGATTAAATTTTGGATTTTGGTTGAGTTTTTGATAAAATTGGATGAGTTTAAATAAATGCATCCACATTTCGCCAGTTATATTTAAATCCCATTTAATGGGGGGGAGATGGCGAAATGTACTACAGGTGTACAGGTTGTACTATAGGCATTTACACCTTTGTCTAACCCTTCGGGGAAAACAGACTTGATGTTATTATGGTTTCGATAAGTTTACTAAGTTTATGATGATACTATTTTTAAAAAGAATATCGAAACTAGCTGTCTTTGGTTTTGTTTCATTATTTGTCAGAGTTTTCGCAGAGAAATTGTTGTCTCCTTTTTCGAAGTCGGTTAAAAAGAGTTGATTAGGACTGAATTACAAAAAAAAGGCACTCACAATTCTTTTTGTTTTTCTTCTGTGGAGTGTGACGATGTGGTACGTTTTACAAAACCGAATAAAAACATTTGTATTTACATGTAATGATGTAACTACCCGATAAATTATTTTCCTATGCATGTAGCCTATAAGCATGTAGCCTACAAAACCACCACTACGTAGCTACCATAAACAACATCTATTACTTTTGCAGTGGTTTTGGAAATGTCAGAATGACGGACAATTAGACATTACGCCATGTCCGTGAAAATAAGAGTGACAAGTAAAAACTTATGAAAATTTAAATTTCAACCTATATGGCTGTTGAAAACTTGAAAAATCATTTATGTATTTTCATTGCTTTGTGGTACGTCTGCAATCTGAGGGTTTTTTGCTCCGAAGCTCAGACCAGGAAAAAAAAGGTTTTGTAATAGAAAAGTAGTGTTGGTATACAATCAAAAGCCTTGCTGCAAAATTTTGGTCGTTGCCCTTGGTCCAAAGAAATCCGCTGCGTATTCTTAGTTCGTTTAAAAATGTCCTAAAATATCGTTACTAATATTATGTCTTTGGGTTATTTTTCATATCACAGTAATAATACAGTCTACAAGGATTGTAAGCTAATATTTTGTTTATCAGTGAATTACTTGCAGCTGTTCCGTTTGGCTCGTGTAGTGAGAACTCAACCATATCCCACCGGGTGCTTCAGTTTTGAACCCCCGACGTATAAAGACGGATAAGTTTCACGGTTCTGTTCTGTCGTTCTGATGTATATAGTATCTGTGTTTGTCTGGCGTCGTAGCTCCCAAACGGATGGTCCAATTTGAATATGTTTTTTTTTAATAAGATGGCTGGTTCTTAGCTATGTTTCATGAAAATCTGTTCAGCAATTTTGAAGATAATCAGGCCTTTTCTGGTGGATGTAGGAATCTCAGCTACACATTGATAATTCATTTCACTTTCACTCGTTCGATCGATTTGAAATTGGGTACTTATACTAAAATATTTGTTAACACTGCAAATATGTGGTAACGTTGACCTGATGCTGTAGCCAGGAAAGCCTGCGGAATAACCAACTCCTCAACAACTTGCAGCAGACATATTATGTTTGAGCTCATTCAATTGGTCTCGATGCGTAGTTGACTTAAAAATTGCGACAAACACGAAAGAACAAGGACACACTTCTCTGGTCAATGCGGGGAAAGTATGCGCGATACGTCTCGTCGTGTATTAGGTTCTACCACTATGTGATGCTTTTGGTGGACTGTCTATGCTAACCAGTCCGCTTTTTGGGAGTTGCCCCCCCCCCCCCCTCTGGTTGGCTAGGCAGCGGCGCCACAGGCAGGCCGAAGGTAGGAGTTGATCCTAGCTACGTCAGCTGTTGTTGCCGTATCACTAGGACCCTTGACGTATGTGGATTGCCCTTTCCCAGTCTGCGCGCATCCACCGGATTTCTGCGGCCTTCACAAGGTCATCGGTATCGTTACTTTCTTTCTCTTTGCCAAAGCAATTGTTAATTATATCTATATCGTCAATTGTTTTGGTTTTCAACACTCACCTCATTTTCATTTAGTTTTTTGTTTCTTACCGGTCACAAATTTGATCCCATCTGCAAATATACGACTCTTATACGTCAGACCGAAACTCGAAATCCCGAATCACTATCCCGAATGAACGCAATCCCGAATCACGCTATTCCGAATAAACACTATCCCGAATCTTGCTATTCCGAATGAATGCTATCCCGAATCACTTTATCCCGAATTAACGCTATCCCGAATCACTCAATCCCGAATGAACGCTATCCCGAATCACGCTATTCCGAATTAACGCTATCCCGAATCACGTGAGTCCGAAATAACGTTATCTCCAAAGAACGCTATCCCTAAGACATTTTAACCCTCAATTCAAGGTATGCATAAAATGACCTAGGAAAATGAGTTCAATTATTTAAAGGAAAGTCTGTGATATATAAAATCTAATGATGATTATCACTGGGATTATATTTATGCAGCTGCTTTTGCTGTGGCACAAATTGATCAAGTTTTAATATTGAACCTAATAATTTTTTTTCCCAATCAGGCGCTTTAGTTAGGGAACCAAGAGAACCATTGATGAATAAAGATTCCCCGGTGAGAATGGGGTTTTTTTCGCAATATCAAGTATTTTCCTGGGCTAAAAAGAGTAATTGTTATTCAAATAAAATAGTCTGAGAAAATTGTTTTAATATTAATTAGAAGTGGTAAAAAAACAAATAACAAATATAACCGCCTATTGTGGTGAAACAGAAATACATAAATCAAAGGAGATGTTTCATTTTCGGCCATATAGTGTACGGTAATGAAAAAGAGGAAAAAAATCCTCAAATTCAGGAAAAGTATTCTTTCCTGAATTCTCCCCTGATTACTTCGGCACAAAAAATAATAGTTTTTCAAATTATTGTTTTATTCTATTGAACATGGTGTCGTCTTACTTGCATACTGCTTTCGTCCAGAAATCATGTTACATTAAAACGTAATAATATCACGTAGAAGTTATGCATATAAATATGAGGCATGAATTTCTGTGCTATTAAGTTAAAATAATAAGATAGCTATCTTAGACAACTTTTTTGGCTGATTATAAGAAAGTGATCGATAAAAAAAAATATTTTATTTTTGTAGATTTGTAGCTATTTCTGAACAAAAAACGGCTGGCTGTCGATGGCCGTAACAACATGACAAACGTCAAACATTTTCACTTTTTATTTAGTGCCTAAAAAATATTAGTTATTATGAAAAAAAGACATTCTTTACTGTATTCAGGGGTTCGTTTCCCAGGTTTTCTAAAGCGTACATGTTATGGCCGGAGTCCTATACAAAAATGAAACGTCTTCTTTAAAAAAAACTGCCTTTTGCCCGCGGATACGCATGCATGTAGATCGGAAATTATCCCGAGAACGTACTACTCGCATAAAAAGTATCCTATATCCTAACCTTGGTCATAAACAGAAAAAAGACAAACCCCAATCAGACATGCCCCAAACAGAGTTCGTGAACCCCCGTCTGTGGAGATTGTCTTTGCTCCGGCGACTTGAGACGACTTGAGTTTGAAGCGTATTCAGAGATTTTCAAGTCGGACATGGGCCCTGGTGGAAGGCTGAGGGTTAAAATGTCGTCATAGGGGTAGCGTTCGTTGGAGATAACGTTATTTCGGACTCACGTGATTCGGGATAGCGTTCATTCGGAATAGCGTGATTCGGGATAGAGTGATTCGGGACAGCGTTAATTCGGGATAGAATGATTCGGGATAGCGTTCATTCGGAATAGCGTGATTCGGGATAGTGTTCATTCGGTATAGCGTTATTCGGGATTGCGTTCATTCGGGATAGAGTGATTCGGGATTTCGAGTTTCGGTCTGACGTATAAGAGTCCAAATATACATCTCCTAAAAATGACTCATCGCTACTATTTTCATCCAAAATATACTCATCGTCATCAGATTCTCTCGAAGAATATAATACTTCATCATCTGTGCTACTATCTTGCTAAAGTTTACACTTTTTTAATAGTTTTATCGGTGTTACTTTTTTTTCTTTGTTTTTACTGAAGTAATTGTGTCTGAAGTGGATCGTTATTTTTCGTTATCATAGTGACTTGTTGTTGCACTACTTATATCAAACGTTTTGTCAATATTTTAAACTGCAAATGGGCCGTATTTGGTTAAATCAAAATATTTTTGGTTTTTTGGAGAATTTTTAATATCTGGTAATATTTTCAGAGGTGCTTTTACCAATTTTACTTTCTTCTGGCCAGTTTCGTATTCTTTATTTGTACTTACAATTTATTTTTTCATCAAATTCCACTACTGCACATCTAGACAGTGACAAAATCCTGGTCCATCCCCTGGACAAAAGCAACTTAGGCTGCGGTACATTATTGTGTAAAGCTTGTCAGTAGTTCTTATCTGATGCAGTTTCATGGTATTCGGAATAGGAATCAACTCAACGGTTGTTTTCTGAAATTCGTTAGGTTAGATTAGGAATATAGATAATCTTTATTGACGTGTCTGTTTCGTTAAGCAACAGATCAAACGCAGTTTATGCATCATGAATGTCTTTGCCGTAACCAACCATCGAATCTAGATTTCGTTTCAGAGCAGACCAACACTAACTCCGTCAGCAGCTCCTTTTCAATGCGACGCTTCAAAAAAAATTCCATGTAGAAAAAACCGAGCTCTTTTGTGAATTTAGAAAAATAAGTTATTAAAAAATTTAAAGTTATTCTTCTGTCGAAATTGCGTTATTGGACCATCATCACCATAAAAGAGTGTCCGTGGAGTTTCTTGCCCGTTCTTCTCCATAGGAACCTACTACTCTCTGGAATGGGGAACTAGCTTCATATTTCTAACTGTGTGATAAATTCGTGAAGCTTACCTGCTACCTCCGGCCCACTGCTTCACGCTTCTTGGGATCGGCGGGCTGGCTAGGTCTTAATCCAGGTTATACCACACTACACATATTGTCCACAGGTGCTGGTTATTAATTTCTGGTGTCTTGCGGGGATTGTAGCATTAAATCACTGAAGGACCATTTCTTTTCAGAAAAAATGTTTTTGTTAGCGCGGAGCGCGTTGGGAGATTTTTTACACGTTGATACAGTGAGAAAGTGCGCGGGGACGCGGCGCTAGTGTGCTCATTAGCAGGCCAATTCGATCGCTCAGCGAGTGGACTAATGAGAAGCCGAGAGCTTCATCGAATCAGCAATTACACATAAAAGCTTAATAACTAGATGTGGGGTGAAAAAACAATCCTAAAATTCAAAAGAAGAACGGTACTTAACATGCCGCTCGCCTTGAAAGAATGTAGGTCTTTCAATATTAAATCAAATAGGTACAATAGAGAATGTTACACCCGAAAGAGAAATGAAAAAGCATGAAGCCTTAAAAGTTTTAAATTTAAGTTATTCTAACTTAAGATTACTTAACTAAGATTCGCAACAATGTTAACTAAAATTTCCAAATAATTATTCTAAGGACAAAGGACATATTTTTACTACTGAACGTTTCACAAAAGTTTTGCCCATTTGTAAAGTTACGACACGAGTAACATTATCGGAACCCGGATGAAGAGCATGGACGAGCCAGTCTCCATTGTAATGGTGGTAAATTATCATCTCGTACAACGACAATAATACCTTCACGGAGTTGCGAGCCGCAATCTCGGAACCATTTATTACGTTGTTGAATTTCGTGTAAGTATTCACGACTCCAACGTTTCCAGAAATGTTGCACACATTGTTGGACTCTACGGTAGTGAGTCGATTTGAAACATTCTCGCATAATGAAACATCTGGTAAAGTCATCAACGGATCTCCTATAAAAAAATGAGATGGTGTTAAAGGTAACGGATCTAATGGGTCAGCACTTAATATACGAAGTGTACGAGAATTGAGTACCGCTTCAATTTGACAAAGAAGCGTATGCATCTTATCTTATGTTTGAGTTTGTGTACCGAGGACTCGGTATAAATGGTGTTTGAAACTTTTAACACCGGATTCGAAAAGGCCACCAAAATGTGAGGCATAAGGAGGTTGAAAATGCCAAGTGATGCCTTGTTCTAAAACTTTATTATTAAGAGTGGCTTGAACAGAATCATTACGTAAAAAATTATACAAGTTTTGTAGATAATCATTACACCCAACAAAGTTCCTTCCACAATCAGAGTAAATGTCGGTGCATAAACCTCTACGGGACGTGAAACGTCGCAAGGCTGCAAGAAATGCATCAGTTGACAACTCGGACACAAGTTCGAGATTTATGGCCTTGACGGACATACACAAAAACAGCTACATTTTTTTTTTTTGGGTTGGAAATTATCAAATAACTTCTCCCGCTATGGGCGGAGCGGGAGGGCGTGTCAGAATTTTACTGACCAAAACCCACCCGTATTCCTTCCGTTGCCTGTGTGCCAGGGCCACGATATCCCTTTCGGACAAACTCGCAACCCTGGCAGGCATTGGTCCTACTGGACCCCGTCAGTTGGTGCTGACATCTCTTTGAGGCGCGCGTGGAACACAACGCGCCGTCGACCCGGGCCTGGTCCTTATCGGACGGCGAGCTACCCATCGCTCACCGTCCGCAGGCCTGCGCCTACGGAGGCCGGAAATCGGCTAGCGACTCCCGACGCCCGGGGCGTCCCCTGCGGCGACTAAGGCGCGAGGGCGCGAATCTTGCCTCACCCTCACGCGTTCCGCCTCCTCCTTCGCGAGCATTACTGCTTCGCAGAAGGAGGTGACGGCCTCCCATGCACTCTCGCTCCGAACCATGGCCTGAACCAGGCCCGGACGCGAGAGATCGCCGCCGCCGATCGCCTCCGTGAGGACACGGCGGTGCTCCGCCCAAGCCGGGCAGACCTCCACCGTATGCTCCACCGTGTCCTCCGGGCGCTCCACAACAGCTACATAACATTTAATAATTTTCGCGTTTCGGACTTTATTTTCCCGAACGTAAAACAGACCCGCGAAATCAACACATGTTTTTAGAAATGGCCGCTCGGGGCGCACTCTGACGGCCGGTAGTGGACCCATGCATGGCTGTGGATTCACGGGGCGAGCATGAAAACAACGAACGCATCGATGTATGCGTGTACGTATAGTAGCGTCACGACTAGACATTATCCAATATTTTTGAAGTAAAATGTATTGCACGGACTGTGGACCAGCTTGTGGTGTAGGTGCGTGATATGTGTATGATCAATGAGTAAATTTGTAAGATGATGTTTCTTAGGCAGAATCAATTGGTGTTTGGAAACAAACGGTAAAAGTGATTTGTGAATCCGCCCACCTACACGTAAATTATTATTGTTATCCATGAAAGGGTTGAGTCGACGTAATTTAATTGATGTATATTTTCTATTTGAAAGATTTTTAATGTCTTCGGAAAAACAGGAAAGTTGAACTAAATGGATAAGTCGATTTAAACAAAAATTACTCTCCGATACAGTTATGTATTGTGGATAGGAATCTTGAACCTTCTTACATTTATTATAGAATCGAAATAACAGTGCTGTTATTCTAACAAGTTTGCCTAAAGTAGAAAATCTGGAAATGTACTCGACGACATCAGGCGGTGCTGAGGTGGAAGAGTTTACTAACATAGACAACGGTAGATTACGTTTGTCTTCAATGACTTCTGGTATTTTCTTTGGACTTGGCCAAAAAATAGAATCACGTGCGACCTACCTGGGCCCATGGAGCCACATCTGATTTTGTATTAATTTTGTAGGAAGCATTCCTCGAGAAGGTGCGTCAGCTGGATTGTCAGCCGATGGAACATGTCTCCAATGGTTGGCAGGAAGCCGGGATAAGATTTCACTCGTGCGATTTGAAACGAATGTTTTCCACTCGTGTGGTGGGGAATGAAGCCACGCTAACACGATGGATGAATCGGTCCATGCATACACATGTTGATAGTTTATGTGGTTATCATACACACTCCTAACCTTATCAAGCAACCGTGATAACAGAACAACTGCGCACAACTCAAGGCGTGGAATCGTAAGAACCGGTTTTATAGGTGCTACACGCGTTTTAGCAAGAAGAAGAAATGTTTTAACGTGACCATCATTATCGGATATACGGGCGTACACACACGCGGCATAAGCCCTCTCGGATGCATCAGTGAACCCGTGAATTTGAATTACATTTACGTTTGCAAATACGAAACGTGGAATTTGAAAATTTGATAATAATGGTAACTCGTTAAGAAAATTACACCAAGCATTTATAATATCTAAAAGGAGGTGACTCATCCCAGTCGACCCTTGAAATCCATAACAACTGAACGAGACATTTCGCGTAAATAGTTACAGGAGATTTGTGATAGTATGGATCGTTTTGTAAATTTAAACGTAGTTGCTTGTACCGTGTACGCTAAAAGTGAAAGTATCAGATTTAGGATTCCACTGAAGTCCTAAAACCTTGATTTGTTTGCCATTCTCCATCAGAGCGAAAGAAACGTTATCGAGCCCTGACTCACTGAGGTTTGTAAAGCAGCGAGTAATGCTGGCGAATTGCTCTGCCACTTACGTAACCGGCTCGAAACCGGCTGACTTACAAATACCTACTAACTTGCGTTGTAAAATCAATGCATTCTTTACGTCGCCTGCTCCGGTGACGATGTCATCTACGAAAACCTGGTCCTGGAGAACCTTAGAACCTAGCGGGAAGTCAGCGGTTTCGTCATGAGCCAACTGTTGAATAGTACGAAGGGCTAAGTACGGTGATGAGCTGACACCAAAGGTGACGGTTCGCAATCGATAATCAAGCAACGGTTCAGTTGGTGATTTACGCCATACAATGCGTTGAAAATCCCAATCGGATTGTTGTAATTTAATATTTCTATACATCTGCTTAATGTCGGCAGTTACAGCAATAGCATGGATACGAAAACCTAATAAAACGTCTACTATATCCTGGTGCAACTTCGGACCAGTCAGTAGAACATCATTAAGTGATATTCCATTCGAAGTTTTACAACCCGCGTCAAATACGACGCGAGTACGAGTAGTCTCACTAGACTCTGACCACGCAGGTGCGGAATGTAATAGCTATTAGCTAACGAAGTAGGTACATCAATGAGCTTCATGTGACCGAGTTCCAAGTACTCCTGGAGGCAAGCATGATATTCCACCTTAAGCTGAGGATTACGTTCTAACCTATATTCTAATTTCCTGAACCTGGAGACCGCCGTATCTCGTGATTCGCCGAGGGCGGGTGCATCAAGTTTGAAAGGAAGTGGAACGACATATCGCCCAGATTTATCGCGAGTATGTGAATTTACGAAAATAGATTCACACAGCGCTTCGTCGGGACTTAGGATTCTCTTTTCCGGAAAAGACTCCAATTCGCAGAATCGTCTCAGATTGTCACCGTCATCGTATGATGAGCTTAAACTACTGAGACATACTTGAAGTGAAGTAGATGTATTTTGGTTGCATGAAACCTCACCCATTAGTAAATAACCAAAGATACTGTTCATAGCCATCGGTGAACCGGGTGGACCCTTAATCACATGACCTAATAGAACTTGGGATAGTATATCCGCACCTAGAAGCATTTCCACCGATTGTGGAAGATAAAACTTAGGATCAGCTAAATTTAAATTATGTATGTGTGACCATTCCTTATAAGGCAACGTCACACATGGCATACGTGAAATAAGATTAGATAAAATTAATGCATCAACTGGAATTGAAGGTTGATCCCCGAACGTAGGAGTGATATGACAAGACACTATACCTTTGGGGTAAACGGCTGTTACTTCAGAGCCACCTATACCGAAAACTGGGACGTGGGCTTGCCTGCGGGCTAAACCTAACCGCTGCACGCATGCCTCAGTAATAAAAGTCGCTTGGCTCCCTGTATCAATAATACACCGAACTTTAGTGTTTTTGTGGGCCGACATGAACATTGATGAGTGCTGTACACAAGAGGACCGTACTCGCGCTAATCGACGGAGCAATGCATTGCGAATCGCTTAAGCTCTCGCGCCACGCATGATTCACCGCAGACGATGCGGCGCCGGCGTGCGAAGCACTGCTTGCCGCTGTCTCTGTCGTTTCGTTCACAGGAAGTGAAACGGAATTAGCAATACTCCTTACTTCATTAATAACTGATAAACTGTGAGAATTTTCGAAATGAAGTAATATATGATGTCGTTTATGACATGAACGGCATATAAAGTTGGATTGCATTGTTTTAAATCATGACCGACATGTAAACAATTTAAACAAACGTTTTTGTTTTGAATAAACGAATACCTATCACGCGGAGATAAATTAAGGAATTAGGAACATTTTGTCAACGTATGTTGAGCATCACAACATAAACAATTATTTTTAACATTATTTTTGTTGATAGACTGTACATCTGTTTTATTCGAACTTGATGACGTAACGTTGGTTACAAGCGCGCGTCGCGTAGTTCGTGAAGTACTACCTACCTTTTCAAGATTATTAATATTTTGTGGGTAAGAAGAGAATTCGTTCGCGGCTAACTCGCGTTCTAAGAAATGAATCAATGTATTTTATGGCGGGAATGTCCGATGGTTTTGATAATGATAATTCGAAACGTTTTCGAATACTAGACGGAATTTTACGTAGTAAAATCGTCATTAATATGAAACTCCATTGATCTATAGGAAACTGCATCGCCTGCAATGCCTTGATGTTTTCTTGATAAACATTGAGTAGATTTCTTAGACTGAGTCATTTTCTCGGTAGTAGGGTCAATATCTAATATTTTTTCCAGATGTTTCGTGGCGATAGCCCGCTTGTTGTCATACCTTGCTTGTTGTGTTACCGAGAAACCAATATATCCCACCGCAACACTATTGTTTTCGTCTGTTATTGGTATAGATTTAATAAGGTTATAGGGTTCATTTTTTTAATGACAATAACAAATAACGAAACTTCTCTGTTTCCGTGTAAGTATTTTTGCCGTGCACCAATGAACGAAACAAATCGTGAAATGGGGGCCAATCCGTAGTCTCCCCTAAGAAGGTAGGCATTGGAAGAATAGGTAATCTAGTTGCACAATTATTATGACTAGAATTACATGATGCATGTACCACTGAATTATTAATCGCCGTACTAGACGATAATATTCGTTTACGCTCATTATCGTCTTCCTTTAGTTTGTCTAAGTGAACACTAATTGCGTAATAACAATCATTGAAATTGTTACGAATCTGTAGTTGTTCCTCTTTGTCGAAAGTATTGGACTTGATTAAGGCTTTTTCTATTTTTGCCTGAAGTTTGAAGAACTTTCTTTGTTGCAAAGTTAACTCTTTTGAGCCTGATCTAAACTGTTGTTCGTCTGAATGTATGAAATGTAATATACGTTGGAGATCATAGATAATGATCTCGCGTTCGAAAATATCTTGTTGAATTAGCTCCGCCATTTTGGACGCGTAACGACGCAAAATGTACTGAGACGTTAGGAACTAACTAAACGGAAAATAACCCCACAACAAGTACTTAGAAATAAATCCGGATCGAACGGATCAAACAATTATGTGTAATAAATTCGTGAAGCTTACCTGCTGTCTCCGGCCCACTGCTTCACGCTTCTTGGGATCGGCGGGGTGGCTAGGTCTTAATCCATGTCAAAACACACTACACATATTGTCCACAGGTGCTGGTTATTAATTTCTAGTGTCTTGCGGGGATTGTAGCATTAAATCACTGAAGGACCATTTCTTTTCAGAAAAAAGTTTTTGGTAGCGCGGAGCGCGTTGGGAGATTTTTTACACGCGGCGCTAGTGTGCTCATTAGCAAGCCAATCCGATCGCTCAGCGAGTGGATTAATGAGAAGCCGAGAGCTTCATCGAATCAGCAATTACACATAAAAGCTTAATAACTAGTTGTGGGGTGAAAAAACAATCCTAAAATTCAAAAGAAGAACGGTACTTAACACTAACTGACCGACTCCTTGACAATTCAAAAGTGCCTATATATATATTGTTTAATTGAAACAAATGCTTGAGTTAGATCAGAGTAAAAATGTATGGATTCGGCTGCCGGGAATTTCTCTCTTATCCTTTCCAAAACTGGCTGAAGATGAGCCCAGATAGCATCCAGTTCATTGTAATTATTTGCAGAAATTGATGCAAATGGTATCTTGTCATTAATTTGTAGCATACAAAAGACCGGTATGAAGATAACTTGCTGCTTCTAAGAACCAAAGTGCATTAATTGCATTTCTTTGCTAAGTTAGCATAAGTAGATCTCTGAAAAGTTAATGTCATAAAACTGAGCGCTTATCTAAGCTTTCTATGCAACGTCGATTTTCTTTATACTAGTGGGTGTTGTTGAAGCTGTGCCTTTTCATATTATGTACCACATCAAAAGTGTCTTTGATCCCAGACACTTTTGATGTGGGTACACTTTAAACTATAAAAAAATATCCAATTAATATTTACCAAATATTTTTGCAAATTGTGGGAAATTAACCGAAGTTAATGTCGTCAATTAAATGGCAAAAAGGCAAAAATGAGGATTATTTAAATTTTTATGATGATAATTTGTGTATCCACCATTGACACGAATGACACAATCACAGCGATTTGGTGGCATGCTTAAAATCAGTTCGTCAAAATCACTTTCCAGGAGTGGCCGCCCACGTTCTTTTTAACAAGTCATAAAGTTGTTGTGGGGTAATTAAGTGCGGAGGCGAACGAAATTAAAACCAAAATATTATCTGGCATAGGTTTAGGTACGTCATAATTATGTACAAATTTTACTTTTCTTGATGAATTATATATTTATGATTAACTTAAAACAGCATTTACTACATGAAATAAAAACTATGTGTTCGCCACATCATATTCCACAGATAATGTAATTAACTACTCTATTAAATAGAATAAAACAATATTTACATTTAAAGTTCGAGCGTCCTTAATGGAAAATCCTATACTAGAACACGGTCCTATGGAAAAAACATCCATTACAACCTATGCAAGGTTTGATGTAGTCGCTTTGTTTTCTGAATGTTTGTTTATAACAATTAAAATAAAATTTCAATGTCAAGCTTGCTCGGACGACCACGAACCGAAATCTATGACTTTCAACTTTTTTTTTTAATGATGGCCATGCATATTTTTGGCTAAAAATGATTTAGTTGACGAGAATATCTACCAGGCCCGACGAGTAAACCCGCCACAAACAATATTAAACCGAGATATTAACGAGTTGCATGACGCAGGAGGGGGCTCGTCAATATTAAATAATCGAAAGTTCAGAAACTTCATGTGGGTTCTCTATGGTTTCGATGGTCTCTTGCGATTTAAATTGATTAAAAACTTTCGTCGGATAACGGTAATGTTTACCGAAAGCCGGTTCAGCGTATTTTTTGAATCTTTGGAACTCCAACAATTCTTTATCCCATTCTTCTTTTTTCACATAAAAAAGAGCAGATTGTAACCAAGCTGGCATAAACTCATCCATGTAATAGTATCGCCTTTTCCAAACTCTGTGGGTGTCACAGTAGTTACCGCCATTACCTCCGATCCAAAATGGAAGACTGCGAAAAAAAAAATTGAGAAATGGCTGAAAAGACCCCAATAAATAGGGGAAATCTACCTACATACAGCCTACACCAATAGTCCGGAAGGTGGCGCTGCATCGTTGTGAGTTATTTCATACCGGCCGAAATTCATAAAAAATAGCTTTTTCACCAAGGGGATAAAACAGTGTTCACCGTCGAACACACTGTTTTATCCCCTTGGTGAAAAAGCTATTTTTGATGAATTTCGGTCGGTAATACCTATAACAAGTAGATGAATTCATTTCTATGTAATTTTGTCGGAGTTGTGTGAACGTGAAATGAAACAAAAATGAATATTCAATTCACAGAACGTGCACTCGAGAGAAGCGTTTTTGATATCAGCTTAACTGATTACTACTGACAGCTAATACGACTATTACAGGTGGCGTTCTATAGATTCTGCCTACCCCCATGGGAAGAAGGCGTGAGTTTATGTATTTATGTATGTATTACTTAAAACTTACAGGCTGATATATCTTAGCGCCCATCTGTACACATTAGTGTAGAAATAAGCTGACGTCGGGTCCAAATGTCGATAAGTAGGTGCACTGGATAAACCAGCAGCAATACCTATGACAGCCATACCGGCTGTATACCCATCGATCAGTACACATGTACCTTCCAGAATGTTTTCTTTATTCCGCAATGAAACTCTCATATTGATCTCTGAAAAAACAAATTGTCACGTAAATATGACAAGATAAGGGTGCGGAAAATGCTAACTTCATTTGGAACTAAACTTCTCAATGTCGCGAGGGGTTTCGACTGTTGTGTAGTTATGGACGAGAGGTTAATCCAATTCTAAATGTTCTTACCGGTTGTAGGAATAGCTAAATCGAGACCCAAGCGGGGCTTCCAAAAAAAAGTGCCTGGTATTGAACCCTGAAAACAATTATTTATTTATTTAAACTTCTCACACACAATAATGTACAAAGGCGGCAATTATGTTTATGTTTATGTTGTGTTGTTGTTGTATAATTATGTTTGTTTTAAAAATACGTTTTAATAGACAGCAAAGCTTCAGCCAAACCAACACGTCCATTCGGCGTGCACGCGGGCTGCGGCCTCGATCAAGTGGCGTGAATAAGATGTTCGCACACATAGGCGGCGCATACCTAGTGCATTTAGTGCAGTCACTTTAGCTGTTAAAGTACAAAAACCTTGGAATTAGATGACTGTATCTATATACAGTCATCTAATTCCGAGGTTTTTGTACTTTTACTTTTATTTTGAGTGTACCTATTGCAGCGAAATAACACACCGCAGGCACATATGGAACTTGGCCCCCGTCGCGCGAGGTTGGATGAATAAAAAATCCTTTCACCACGTATAATTTGAATAGTTTAGGTTTATATATTAACAAAATGCTATAAAATTTAAGTAAATAATCAAATCGGAAAAGATAAATGCATGGAAATTAGTAAATGATTGCCATCACCTAGAATGTCATGCGACGCAATTAACCCTATTTAAGTAGATGGTTTTAAGTTATCTTAGGACTGGATAAGATATTGTTAAAAGAATCACCTAGAGTTTGAGATTAAAAAATCAAAGGGTTAATGTTAAAAAAACAACCGGCCAAGTGCGAGTCAGACTCGCGCACGAAGGGTTCCGTACCATTATCTAAAAAATCGACAAAAAAATCACGTTTGTTGTATGGGAGCCCCCCTTAAATTTATGTTTTAAAGTGAATATATAACTAAATATTCTGTGAATATTTCAAGCGTCTAACTGTTGCCGTTATCGATACCCTATTGTTATAGCGGCAACATAAATACATCATCTGTGAAAATTTCAACTGTCTAACTATCACGGTTCATGAGATACAGCCTGGTGACAGACGGACTGACATACAGGCAGACAGACAGACGGCGAAGCCTCAGTAATAGGGTTCCCGTTTTACCCTTTGGGTACGGAACCCTAAAAAAGGAATTCCAGGGTCCGACGTAGCGCTCCACACTTTTTTTTTTTTTTTTGGGTGGGAAATTATCAAATAACTTCTCCCGCTCTGGGCGGAGCGGGAGGGCGTGTCAGACTTTTATTGACTAAAACCCACCCGTGTTCCTTCCGTTGCCTGTGTGCCAGGGCCACGATATCCCTTTCGGACAAACTCGCAACCCCGGCAGGCATTGGTCCTAACGTACCCCGTCAGTTTGTGCTGACATCTCTTTGAGGCGCGCGTGGAACACAACGCGCCGTCGACCCGGGCCTGGTCCTTATCGGACGGCGAGCTACCCATCGCTCACCATCCGCAGGCCCGCGCCTACGGTGGCCGGAAATCGGCTTGCGACTCCCGACGCCCGGGGCGTCTCCTGCGGCGACTAAGGGCGCGAGGGCGCGAACCTTGTCTCACCCTCACGCGTTCCGCCTCCTCCTTCGCTAGCATAACTGCTTCGCAGAAGGAGGTGACGGCCTCCCATGCACTCTCGCTCCGAACCATGGCCTGAACCAGGTTCGGACGCGAGAGATCGCCGCCGCCGATCGCCTCCGTGAGGACACGGCGGTGCTCCGCCCAAGCTGGGCAGACCTCCACCGTATGCTCCACCGTGTCCTCCGGGCGATCCACACAGTGGTGACACCCGGGCGTTTCCTCCCGCTTTATCCTGAACAGGAACCTCCCGAAACAACCGTGTCCGGTGAGGACCTGCGGAAGGTGGGGACGCCGTGGCGCCTCTCTAGCCACTCCTCAAAGAGGGGACTTATCGCCACAATTGTGGCGTGCCCAGCGCTGGGTTGCGACAATCGCACTCTCCATGTCGCCATGAGATCCCGCCGGAGCTCTGTCCGCCGTGCCGTGATTTCTCGCGGCAGCGGAGTTTCACCCCGGCGTTTCGCCTCCTCGCGCAACTCCCAGATGTGCGCGAGGACTTTTGCCTCCAGATCCCATGGCGGCAGTCCGGCAAGGAGGCTCGCCGCCTCACGGGAGACCGTGCGGTAACCCCGTACCAGCCTGATGGCCATGACCCTTTGGGACGCGTTCAACCGCTGGGCTGGTCGCAGCCTTAAAGAACGCGCCCACACCGGTGCCCCGTAAAGGGCCATGGACCGCACGAAGCGCTCCACACCTGTGACGACTCGTTCGTCACGGAAAAGAAGCTCTAGCTAGATGAACCGGTGAAATACGCCGTGGCGCGGCGGTCCTCTGCAGGATGCTGGATGAATCGTACAACTCTCATCCGCGCTATACAGCGCCGGTAGGACGTCAAAACAGGTTAAATTGGGTAGGCTGTTTAAATATAGGCAGTAGCCCGGACAAAAAAAAACTTGGCCTTATGGCTTATCTTCAACCTCTGACAATGTAAGAAATTTGGTTGAGAACAAGAAATAAGGCAAAAGTTAAAGTATTAAAAAAGAATGGAATACATACCATTAAAAAAAAATTGAATTTGAATACTTATCACATTTTAAAATGAATTGCCCATTAATGACCGAGTTTACATGAGCTTCGCGCGTAATAAGTTTATACGCAGGAATTATACTGCACTATGTACACTCACCGGCAGTAAATGTAGCTCAAGCGCTAAACGCAAGTTTGTGAAAACACTAAAAGTATTCTTTGGGATGTTTTAATGAGAATAGATGCCAAGAAGATTTTCCACATATTTGGTTTAAGTGAATAATTTCACACTAGGTTAGTTTAAATTTGACTTATGTAAAATAATATGCCACTAAATGCTTGTCCATTACAAGAGAAAAAATCAAAATACTTTGATTCATATAAACCTAACATGGGCACTTATGAAACGTCGGAACCTAGGTGCACGGTTCCAATTGGCCGCTTTCTATGGAGAAGAGCCGGCAAGCAACTCCACGGTTACACTTTTAAAAATAATTTGCTTTTACAATGTTTTCAAATTAGTGTTAATAGGTATGGGAACACAGTGTAGTGCTGTCAACACACATACCAGGTACTTAACAAAATAGAAAATGATCTACAAATCTACAGTCTATTAAGCCGACAACGTTCTCACATTCACAAAAAAACCTAGAGACAAAATGACAGTTTGCCATTGCTGTAAAAACTCTGAACTAATATCCTGTCAACAAAAGCTACTAATAAATAGTTTTAATTAAAATTGTAGGTATGTAATGTCAACTAATGAAAAGATTATGTCAAGAAGTATGTCATGACTCATGAGTATGTAAAAAAAAACTTCTTAATTTGGGAGCAGCTAATAAACATTTACATAGTTATGACTAATAACTAATAACTTCTCCCGCCCAGAGCGGGAGAAGTTATTTGATAATTTCTAAAAAATAACTTCTTTTGTCAGACTTTTACTGACTATAACCCACCCTGTTCCTGGATTTGCCTGTGTGCCAGGGCTACGATATCCCTTTCGGACAAACTAGCATTGGCCCTAATGGACTCCATCAATTCGTGCTGACATCTCTTTGAAGCGCGCGTGGAACACAACGCGCCGTCGACCCGGACCCCCTTATCGGACGGCGAGCTACCCATCGCTCACCGTCCGCAGGCCCGCGCCTACGGGGGCCGGAAAACGGCTTGCGACTCCCGACGCCCAGGGCGTCTCCTGCGGCCTCCTCCTTAGCGAGCATTACTGCTTCGCAGAAGGAGGTGACGGCCTCCCATGCACTCTCGCTTCTAACCATAGCTTGAACCAGGGCCCGACGCGAGAGATCGCCGCCGCCGATCGCCTCCGTGAGGACACGGCGGTGCTCCACCCAAGCCGGGCAGACTTCCACCGTATGTTCCACCGTGTCCTACGGGAGAGCCACACAGTGGTGACACCCGGGCGTTTCCTCCCGTTTTATCCTGAACATGAACCTCCCGAAACATCCGTGTCCGACATCAATTTCTTTGAAATTGTTAAGGGACTCACGGGGACCCCCATTCATAGATCGCGCGGATTGCCCTGTTTTGTAAAGTTAAAATTAAATCTACGTCAGCTGCCGATCCCCACAGCAAAACGCCATAAGACAATACTGTGGAAATAAGCAAAGTATACTAACCTAGCTGTGGCTATATCAGTCAACTCCCTTATTTTTCTTACTGCATATGCAGCTGAACTTAGTCTACCTGAAAGAGCTCTAATGTGGCACCCTATTGCAATATGTCAATCTAGAGTAATTCCTAGAAATATATTTTCCGTAATTCCTAGAAATACATTTTCCGTTTTGCTGCCTGTTTGATAGATAAGAAAGAACATTATCAGCAGGTTGTCCACGAATTCCGTAGTGGTGTAATTTACAGATGTGTGTATTGTGGTTAAAGCAGTCAAATGTTTTTGAGAGGTCACAGAAAATGCCAATTGCAACCTGGGGTTCTCCCAGGATTCCAAAATGTGACTGATGAGTTTTACTCCTGCGTCAGTCGTCGACCTATCTTTTAAGAAACCAAACTGGCGACTGGTGGTAGCATGAATTTTTCATATATTTTACTCAATGCTTGTAGCACAGATATAGGTCTATTTCAATTCAATTCTAGAATTCAAAACTTGGAATGTAGATAAGATAGGGAAAACTACGTATATGAACTAGACACACACCGGCAAATGACAATGCCAAATCCTGCCCCACCCTTTCATTAATTTACAATACTTAAATGTAAATTTATCAAAATTATCGAATGAAAATAGGATTCTTTGTTACTTAACTGTTATTCTGATAAACTTGCGGATAAAAAAATAGGACTTGGGATTTCCTGTTTTTATCGCGACCATCTGCGTTACTTGGTACGCATACATTAATAGATAACATTTTAAATAAAAAATCTAAATTAAAGATTTTGATTTTATTAGAATTTAAATAAAAGATTTTTTATTTAAAATGTTATCTATTAATGTATTATGTACGGATTTTAATATGTATTTGGTCTAAATACACACAGTAATTGAAAATAATGTTTTTATATATATATATATATATATATAATTATGAATGTTATTATGTTCTAATCATTCTTTCGCATTTTAGCTTTAGTAGGTAATTAAGTGTAACGAAACGTCATTGACGATGTCAAAAAGTAATTAGAGATGGGTTGTAACAGGTTAAACACTATTTTGTAAATGGCCGCATTATTCAAAGTCCACTTACCTTAGCCATTGGAATAAAATTTATGACCGCAATGTATATAAACATCATTATCATTTTGTTAACCTTAAAAGAAGAACAATACATCTTTGCTAAATGAGATATCACACGGTTCTGACTCTATTTGCGTTATGAAAATGTTTAACCAAATTTTGTTATGATAACACTAAATTCCTACCGATCGATGGAAGTTGCTTGCAAACATCATGTATCCCTGTTTCTATTTTGGTGAATCGAGCTAATGCAAATGCTAACTATTCGGTATTTCGGGGTTCCTTAGTGATTAACTACGTATATAATTATTAGTAGGCGAGCCCACTGAAACTATCCGGAAAAGAACCGGATTTACTGAAATAGCTTGCAGAGTAAGCAAGCTGTTGTGGCCGTGGGCTGGCCATGTCTGTCGAAGGACCGAATACCGGTGGAGCAGACGACTCCTGGAGTGGAGACCACGTATCGGCAAACGTAGTGTGGTCCCCCATATAGATATACCGACGACCTTAAAAAGGTGGCTGGAACTGACTGGATGCGAAAAGCCGAAGGACTGGGTGTTATGGCGCAGCCTGTAAATCAACGGACTGTGAAAGGCTGAATTGATTGCGGCGAGCCCAGAGGGGTTTTCTCCAAGCATAATTAGGGCAACAATTTGATGATAGGAGCCCTTCGTCAGGTGCCAGGTACAAATTAACAATTTCCAACCCCTAACTAGGTGAAAAAGGGTAAACATGTTTGTAAGGGAGGATTTTACTGCTTGCTTCGATTAAATTCAAAATCGCTTTATAAAAATCACAGGGTCAAACTATGGAAACTGACGAAACCATTTTTCAGAAATCGACTCCTTTTGGGCTGAAAAGAGGGAAATAGGTACCTACAGTTTGTATGAAAAGTATCATTCCTTCGGTTCAGAAACATGAAACATGGCACAATCTTTACTATTAGAATACTTATTTATTTCAATTTCCAGACCAGACCAAGAGAGATACAGAAACCCGCAGGACAGCATGTGGCGAGCTGTTGGGCAGTAGCGACCTCACGGACCCTATCTCCCGGGAGAAGTCTTGTTCCTCATTTCTGGCTTGCCTTTATTGGCTGGCTGGAGTGAACACTGACGAGGAACAGAGCTCCCACCTCATTCTTGCCTTTATTGGACAGCTTGGGTGGAGATTCGCAAGAGCGTGCTGGTAGGGATTTTGACCATCTTCCGGGCTCTGGGATTGTTCTGATAGCCGTGGAATACCTCCACTCTTCATCAGCACCTCAGGACATATTGTCCCCGCGATCGTTTTCGTTGGCCCGAGTATTACATAACATTGATCAGTCAAGGACATAGTCCTTCCATAGTTCTAGGTAACCAATCCACTATAGCCACCCAAACCCATAGCCCAACATTTTTTTGTTTCCATATCTTTGTTTCAATACTCCTTTTTTTTCTTTTTTTACGCTGAGAAATGCATTACGCATCCCCGCTCGTGGGGGACGAGTCGGGGTATGTGGGACTCCTGTCACTACAGTATACCCACTAAAACTCAGCGGTGTTCCCACATCGCCGTGTTGGGAGGGCCATGGGATACCGGCTCAGCCTTTTCTTCCACAACCCTCCCGGCGCATGCCCGCCTGGCCGGCGGGCCCCTCATGCCCCCCCGTTACTGGGGGGCTACGGGAATGGCCGGGAACACCTGGCCATTCCCGTCGAACACTGGTGGAGGTCTGTGCAATACAGGCAAGGGTGCCCCCGCACCCGTTGCCTGCTGGCCTCCACCTGGGAGGAGTCGGAGGTGACGTTCAAACTGACGTCTTCTTCGACCCCTCCTCCGCCTTCGGAGCGGCGCCGCGGCAGGATCGTCCTCCCGCGTGCGCTCTGCCGCGTCCTTCTGGGAAATGACGTGTTCGCAGAAGGAGGCGACTGCCGCCCAGGACCCCTCATCCCTCAGCATGGCGTTAACCAAGCCGGGGAATGAGAGGTCCGGTCCGATCATCGCGTTCAGACTATGGCGCGGCTCGGACCACGACGGGCACACCTCGAGGGTGTGCTGCGCCGTGTCCTCCGCCGCGCCGTCCTGCAATACTTCTACACCAACCACTCCTCAATATCTCATTGCATTGGGTACTTACATTTGCAGCACTGTCAACACTCCCCTTGTCAGCTTGGCTTGTGTTGGACGGTGGAGGTACTACAATTTACGACGGGGGGGCGATGACATGGCTACTCTACATTTCACTATGCAGGCGATCAAGTACAGTGTCATATGATTACGCTGGATGACCCGCACCTGATCCGACAGTCGTTGTGCCGAAACGTTGACAGCTGGCTAAAGCACCTTGAAAAGAGAGAGCATCCGGACACGGTACGTGGTCATATTGTTTGCCCCCTGTGTAGCCCCATAGTATGAGCGCATGACGTTCTCAAAGGCTTCTTGTAGGGTCCCACATAAAAAAATAAACTGGGTCTAAAATTAATAGAACTGAAAATCAGTCATTTATTAACTTATGTTGGTTCACCAACAATTGTTTATAATGGTTTTATTATTAAGATTTTGGGATTGATTCGTCAATATCTTTAAACATTTTGGCACTTGGCGTATAATATTCACTATCGCACACTTGAGCTCTTATGTCCCTTCTAATAATTTCGCTAATATTGGCGGTGTTTGCGGTGTTGTTGAGAATAATATGGCGATCAATTGAATATTTTTTTACCTTAATGCGTACCTTGCAATCCGACCACAATCAACCGGCTTCAATCTTTTCTATTTCGGGATGTTGCTCAAGTAATTTTATGAATTTCTCTTTATCTGGAGGCATGTGGTTTCGTTCTAAAAACGTTTTAAATTTTGTAGTTTGAGTGTAGCAATTATACGAATTACTTTAATTTTATTATTTGACATGTTTTTGACTATGTCGAAAATGTGAATAAAGTTTTATTTCATATATTCATAAAGCAGCGTCTCTGGGAGTGTCTAATTTGATAGGCACTAAACTTGAAAATTGCTGTATGAGTCTCGTATTCCTTGTTTTGCTCGGACGATAACGAAGTCTGCTTATCATTTGTGACAGCGGAACGCCAGAAGTCTCAGACGTCACACAAACAACAAAGGTTAATCTTCAATTTATTTGCTAGGCGTTGCTGGTGATACGAGTATTCAACTAATATCGGCGACCAAAACAAGATGGAAAGGGGTACGAGAGAAAATTCTTTTATAGAATCGTTATATGGAGGCACTGAAGAAAGAGACCACAAAGGCAGTATCGGATTGTTGTGTCGTAGCCGTTCATTAGAAGCTTTATGTTTTAAGTCGTTGAAAGTCAGCAACTTTGGAGCCGTATATTAGATGGTTCGTTCTCATAGGTTTCATCCATCAACTCATTTGCTAGTTTATTTCTGACAACTATTGGTGAATCAGCCTGTAATTTGTTTAAAATGGCGCGTCAGCAGTGTTAGTCAGTTTGCATTTGTTATTTGGACTGTGTTTACAAGTTTTATCTTTATTCTTTATGCGGCATTCCAAAACTAACATTTCCTCTGTTATAGTCAAACAGTCAATAGATATGTTCACGCCACACTGCTTACAGTAGCCGTCACAATTAAAAGTTTAATTATTATTTCCTTTATTACATTTGTATACACATTAATTACATTTTTAAATATTTTTATAAAATCATAAAAAAAAAACATTTAAAAATATAAAAAATAGTGACCCATCGGCATCAGGAACAGGGTCCAAGTTGCCGGTGGTTAGGGCTCTAGAGAGAGGAACCTCCTCACTATACGTGCCGTGTCCAGGAGTACTGCTTTCTGAATCAAGCCCTTGATCCAGCCGCGCAATGAGAGCCTCCTGAGGTGTTGGTCAAGGTTATTAAGCCATTTACTGTTACAATTATCGGTACAATGATTGCAGAGTCCACGTCCCACATGTCGACAATCTCGTGTGCTAGGTCAAGATATTTGATTTTTTTATCTTTATCAGCTTTCACGAGATTCTCGTCATGAGGGACAGCGATATCAACAATCATTGCACGGCGCTCTCGTCGATCTATCACCACAATATCAGACTTATTGGCTACAATAGTCCTGTGATGATAGATCGATCCCAGTACAATGTGGCGTGAACATTCTCGAGAACTGGGTCGGGCACATACCTGTAGTATGGTACTTCAGACTCCACAAGGTTGTACTGCAAGGCAAGTTGCTGGTGGATAATCCTAGCCACTAGATTGTGTCTGTGCAAGTACTCACAGTTAGCAAGACGAGAACAACCAGAAATAATATGTCGGATTGATTCACGGGGACGGTGGCATGCCCGACAGATGTCAACCGTACCGTCCTTGACAATGTATTTCCGATAATTATTCGTCATAATAACTTCATCCATAATCGCACAGACAAAACCTTCGGTTTCCCCGAAGAGGTCGCCGAAACGCAGCCAGGATACGGACGCCAGAAAGTCTATATCAGGCCCATGGAGGACCCGGAAAAAGCGTCCATGAAGCTCTTTTTGCCTTGCCATACTTCCTTACGATCGTTAGTATCAAGAACTGTAGGTTTGCGCCAGTTCTCTTTCGCCAAGGAGAGCGGAGTGAGGCCCTTGTCCACTGCAACCACATCTCGGTGCATCCCCACGTCAATTTGAAGGAAATATTCCCTGAGACTGCAAATCTCGCGGTTGTGGAGGGTTTTAGCATTTAAGAAACCTCGGCCCCCACACTTCCGCGGGATGTACAGTCTCATCACTGATGACCGTGGGTGATGCATTCGATATGCCGTCAGCAATGTACGGACCATCCTATCCAGGGCATCAAGTTCTGTCTGAGTCCATTTGAGTATGCCGAAAGAATACATCAAAACCGGCATGACCCAACCGTTGAAGGCACGTACCTTGTTTCCGCCTGATAGAAAACTATTTACTACTTTATTCAGGCGGCCAAAGAAGCGCTCCCCCAACGACTGTTTCATGTAGGCAACATTGATGCCTAATGCTTCCGACATACCCAAATACTTGTAGGTTTCGGTTGAGGAAAGGGATCTAAAGTGTATGGAATCCGAGAGTTTGGTTCCCACGGATTCCATAATCTCCCCTCGCTTTACATGCATGACTGCACATTTGTCCATACCAAATTCCATCCTGATGGCGTTACTGAACGTTTCTGTTACCTTCAGTAACTCCATCAGTCGCAAATTGTTGGGGCCAAAGAGTTTCAAGTCATCCATGTAAAGGAGGTGAGATATCACCTGACCACCTCTTCTCAACCGATAGCCTACACCTGAATCCTCCAGCAGTGTGCTTAGAGGATTCAAGGCTAAGCAAAACCAAAGCGGACTCAAACTATCGCCCTGAAATATTCCCCGCTCGATCCTGATCGGTTCGTCGATCCCCTGGATCTGTCGACATCCTGGATAGAGAAGGCCCGTCCTCCATTGCCCCATACACGACATCAGGAAGGTGCGCAGACTTGCATCTATCTTGTACAACTCCAGCGCCCTCATGAGCCATGTATGTGGCACCGAAACATAGGCCTTCATATAATCTATCCAACATGTAGACAAATCCTTCCGGGATTTACGAACTTGTTGGCTTATGGTCATGTCTATAAGAAGCAGCTCCTTAGTACCGCGGGACCCATTCTTACATCCATTCTGAGACATAGACATAATTGAATTTTTGTCAATATAGTGTGAAATCTTTGCTCTAAGAATGGATGTAAGAACTTTATAGACCGTCGGTAAACATGTAATTGGTCTATAGTTTTTAGGTTCCGTAGTACTACCTGATTTATGGAGCAGGTGGGTAACTCCTGTTGTAAAGAACAGTGGTAGCGACCCAGTCTCTAAAGACGACTGGAATTGCGAGGCTAAGCAGGCGTGTGACCTTTGTAGCCATTTAATCTAGAAATTGTGTAGTCCGTCCGGCCCCGGAGATTTCCAGTTAGGCAACGGACGGACTGCATGGGCCACATCCAGAGGACTAATAGTAATAGGCTCCATGTCTGGTATTGAATCACACGCCTGCTCAACAACACGCATCCAATCACCTTCAGTGTGACTGGCGGGCACCGCCCAATGCTTCGCCAAAAAGCACTCATGGCATCATTATCCGGTGGACGCGCGTCAGTCACACCTTGAGTGGGAATAGGCCGCTCCCATGCTCTGTATATCCACCTTTCATCGCTCTGGAACATGCGGTTCTGAGTGTACCGATTCACTCTTCGCTTATACCGACGGATACGGTTTGCCCATGCATAAACTTTCTGCTTCAGGAAGTCGATGCGCTCTGTGACACGGGATACATATTCTAGAGGACTAATACTAGTTCCCGAGAACGCCCGCCTCACAAAGCGCATCATCCTTGGGCGTGTATTGCCCTCCCTGAAGCAGATAAGCTTCCCGATGAGTACCGTGGCCTCATTAATACGACGCTCAATCCTGGGGGCCTACCATGCACTCTTATAGCAGGTAATTTGTGCATATAATACTATTGTGGCGTTATTTAAAATTATAGACAACAAAAAAAACAATGTTTTTGCCGTTTATTTTAGATGTGTGACGAAGATGAAATTTTTGAGTTTCTTGAGGAAGATATTTTATTTATATTTTAAGAGATTTCTACAAACAATTTGAAACAAGTCGCTAAAATCCAAAGGAAACTTTTGAGAAGCACTATAAAACCGTTTGACTTGCAGGATGACATGTTTGTCAAACGGTATAGGCTCACTAAAGAACTCGTACTTGAGCTTTGCAATGAGCTACGAGCTTTCATGCCACTCCCCACAAAATCAACAGATTTGTCGATAGAGGTTAAGGTTTGTGCTAAATCAATAATCTATTTATCGCACTAATTATCATAAGAACAATTAAATGCAGTTTGATAACAAATGCCCTCTATTTCAGGTTTTAATAGCATTATCATTTTTTGCTACGGGTTCATACCAAAACCCAACTGGTGACATTGCTGCACATTTAGTTGCACAACAAACTCAGCAGTTATAGCGCAGGTAATTCGGTGCTTAAATCACCGATATTTTCGGCGTAAATATATTAAATTCCCACATAGCGATCATGAACGGAGAGCCAATGTAGTTGGGTAAGTAGGTAAGCATTATAAAGTTCTTTAAAATTTATATTAAAATCTAGATCTTGTAACAGGTGTTTTTTTTTTCAGATTTTATAACAAATTTGGTATGCCTGGGGTTTTAGGGTGTATTGATGGAACACATGTGGCAATAAAACGACCAGTGGAAAATGAAGAGAGATATTATTGCAGCAAAACATTATCATTCTCTGAATGTACAATTGGTAAATAGTTATACTAACCATTTAATGAAAAAAAAAACAATCTAGCCTAACTGTCCAACTGCTGGACAAATTATTTTTAGATAATACTTATGTAAACAAAATTTGGTCCAGCTAGGTGATGCAAGTATTACATCTCTTCTTCTTTGACAAGATGTTTGACTTTACAAGATGTTTTAGGGTAGGTACCTGAAAAAATAAATGTTCAAATGTTAAACTTATTCTTTAAATTCTAGGTATGCAATTCTGACATGGCAATTATTAGTGTATATGCCAGCAATGGAGGAGCAGCCACTCATGATTCCTTAATATGGGCTAATCACCCACTAAAAGCTCACATGGAGCATTTAAATAATATGTGGTTTTTAGGTATACATTAATTTTTCGCTTATAACAGTTGGAGTTTATTAAAAAGTTATAATCAATTATGATTAGTGGAATCAAACTATGTACCTACCTTACATGCATTTTGAACATTATTTGCATTAGTATGCAAGCAAGAAACTATAAAATTCTAGTAAGATCCTTAAAAGTACTTTTTTTTTTTCTTTTAGGTGATTCTGGCTATCCGCTAAGACAAAGTATGATGACTCCAATCATAAATGCTCCTCCAGATTCACCTGAGGCTTATTACACTACAAAACATGTGAAAACCAGGAACATTATAGAAAGAACCATTGGGCTTCTCAAAGCACGCTTTAGATGTCTTCTTGTACATAGAGTTCTACATTATGAACCTTGTGTAGCAGCATCTATTGTAAATGCTTGTGTGATTTTACACAACATTTGCGTTAGAGCCAATATCCCTGTGCAAGATATGACATCTGAAGAAGTGTTACGAGAAGCACAATTTCAACCAACTCACCATGTAGTAGACAGCCACAGGCATTCTTTTAGTACTCAAAATGTTGAACTACAACATGGAGTTGCAAAAAGAAGACTGCTCATTTCTCATTTGTGGGCAAGCCGGGCAATCTAGAAATAGTTTATTTTTATTTTTCATTATTGTTTGATATTGGGTGATTTATAAGTTAAAATAGTAAGTAATTTTAATTTTGTCAGTAGATAGTAATTGTAATATTTTTATTTATATCTGTTAATTTTAATGTTATTATCGAATATAAATTTTATATAAATATTTTGATTACGTACCTATTGTTTATACTTTCTAATATAGTTGTAAGATGGGAAAATTCATTGAGTATTCCTCTTAAGGTTGTGCTACCCTCTTGTGTTGCCTCGGCTCGCATACGAGCAGACTCAACAAGAGATCTTCTTGCTGTGTCTCGAGTCATAGGTGCTGACCTACGCCGTCGCCTCTGAGGCTGCGTAGAGCTCATTGGTTCAGGCTGAATGTGTGGTGGGCTGGAGGATAGTTGTGCCTCTGTGCCTGGTACAGAAAATACTTGAAGAGCAGGACAAGCATTTATATTTTCTTCAACAGCTTCTGAAGTCCCAGGCATAACTAATATTGACTGTGACGTCTGTGACAATGCAGAATTATGTGAAATTGGTGATGCCTAAAAAATAAAGAAAAAAATGTTGCTACATATTGTGTATTAATTAAAGTTTAATATGTCATTTTTACAATAGACATAATTAAGTATAATTTAAGAAATATAGTATTACTATTAAACAGACACAAAATAACACAATTATATAATTATTATATTGTAAAAATATAATAATTGGAACTTCATCTTTTATTATTTTCAAAAATTTTACCTTCAACGCACAACCATATTCCCCGAATGGGTAGGCAGAGAAGTTCTACTGTACATCAAACAGTTCGCCAGAAATGTTGTTAGGTCCCATGTAATAGGGGCGAGGCTATTGCAATTTTCTGGGCACAATTCCAAACTCCGGGCTGCTACTAGAAATTTCCAGATAGAAACAGCCAATAACATTTTGCCTGACCTGGCAATCGAACCCCGTGAGCTCGGCAGTCGCGCTTGCGACTTCTATCTAGACCTAAAGGCAAAAAATTAGGTACTTACTATAGTAATTTCCACATCAAATGGGTCTACTTGGATTTCTGGCAAACCTAAACCGTAGTCTTCACCAAGGATTGATAAATATTTTTTTCCTATATCCGTTAGGACAATAAAATTGTGTCAGCTGGTCCGCCACCGGTGCGCGATTGTGCTGATTTAACAGCTGCACATTTTTTTTTGTTTTAATATATAATATTAATAATAAACATTGCCACGACTGCGGGAGGGACACAGTACTAATGAGTGTCGTCTCTTTCAAGACCATTATATTTGTGTATCTATTGGTAATGCAGAATAAACTTTGTTTGACGCATGAAGTTTGTTTCTATTTACAATTTGAAACAAAGTCGTCTTCGTGACCAATGGCTTTATTTTACACAATTATTTCTCAAAATCGTTAATTAATCTAATATCATTTACAAAATTACGTTTTTTTTTTGCTTGTGTATTGAAGCGTTTTTCTTGCTCGCCTGCTGGTCTTTTGTCTGCTCTGATCACTATTTTTTGATCGCCCGATCAAAACTGCCTTAGAAACTGCCAGTTTCTAAGGCAGTTTTGAACAATTGGACTAATTGATCGTGTTATGTAAGAGTTGTTGCAGTTGTATCATGATCTCTTGCTTAGCTGCACGATTGATGGAACAGCGTTGATTTACTTCATCGTCAGAATTTCCAAGGAAGTAACTCTAGTAATCACCATTTACTGGTGGCAGCCCTGCAATGTTATACGAGTTTATAAAATACTGTTTTCAGTATGTTTTAGTTAAAATAATAATGTGTAGGATCAAGTACCTTTTCAACTATTATTATTAACATTGAAGCGCACTGTCACATACTATACTGACCGCAAAACACCTATATACGCTTATTTACTCGACCTTTCTAAAGCATTTGGTCTGGTTGATTACGGAATATTACGAAGAAAGCTACAGCGGGAGGGAGTCCCTGCCAAACTTATAGCTATCTTGTCTCACTGGTATACAAATCAGATGAACTGTGTAAGGTGGGGAGATTTTCCTGTCGGCCGCTATGGCAACTGGATTTCGTAACTAGTTGTCAACAAAGAAATAACTTTTGTTCTATGCAACCGGTTGCCAAAGAAGACAGTTTATGTCTTGTTTGGCAAGCAGTAGCCACTATCGCGGAAGTTTCACAACCAGTCATACAAACTTTTGATTTAAAGGTTTTAAAACTAGTTAGTAGTTCTTGTCAGTAGTTGCCCTCTTGACATCTATCAAATTGATGTGCTCAAAGAATCTGCTCGAGTGAAATTAAGTGTAATATACGTAAGTTTTCGTTTGTAATAAGTATGAAGAGTAGTAAAGTCATACCTTTATTTAAATCAGGTAATAAAAATGACGTTGGCAATTTCAGGCCTATTTCTATCTTACCTGCATTTAGCAAAATATTTGAAAAGTTAATACTCAAGCAGTTGCTAAGACATTTTAATATAAACAGCCTCCTTCACAATGAACAATATGGCTTTACAAAAGGTCGTTCGACTACAGATGCGGGTGTTGCACTGCTGAAACACATATTTAACGCATGGGAGAACTCGCAAAATGCTATTGGAGTTTTCTGTGATCTCTCCAAAGCCTTTGATTGCGTGCACCATGACACTCTTTTGCGTAAACTACATCATTACGGCGTCCAAAATGAAGCTCTTAAAGTAATAAATTCTTATTTGTATAATAGGTTCCAATGTGTAGATGTTGATGGTGTGAAATCTTCCGAGCTACCAGTTCAGTTAGGTGTACCTCAAGGCTCAATTCTAGGCCCATTCTTATTCTTAGTGTATATTAACGATTTACCATTCTATATAAAGAGTGTCTGTGACGTTGTACTGTTTGCAGATGATACGTCTCTTATTTTTAAAGTAGACCGGAATAGACAAGATTTTGACGACGTAAACATTGCACTCTCAATGGTTACGGATTGGTTTACGACAAATAATTTAGTTCTCAATGCCAAGAAAACGAAATGTATAAAGTTTGCCTTACCGAATGTTAGAAATTTAGGTCCCAACATCGTTTTAGATAAAGAGGTGCTTGAAACTGTAGACTCGGCAGTGTTTCTGGGTATAACAGTAGATGCCAAACTTCAGTGGGGACCTCATATATCAAGCCTAGCGGGAAGGCTCAGTTCGGCCGCATACGCCGTCAGGAAAGTAAGACAATACACTGACGTTGATACAGCCCGATTAGTCTATTTTAGTTATTTTCATAGCGTTATGTCCTACTGTAGTCTGCTGTGGGGTAAAGCAGCTGACATTCAAAATATTTTTGTACTCCAAAAACGAGCTGTTCGAGCAATTTACCAGCTGGGTGCCAGAGTTTCTCTAAGAGATTTTTTTAAGGATATTGGTATACTCACGGCGGCATCACAATTCATCTTCGCCAACATCTTATATGTTAGGCAAAATATACACTTATACACTAAAAACAGTGATATTCACAATATTAACACCAGAAATAAGGATAAATTACGTGCTCCTTTTCACCGGCTTCATAAGGTTCATAACTCATTTGTTGGACTTGGTATAACTTTTTATAACAAGCTACCCTCTTCTTTGTTAGATTTGCCTTTTAATGCGTTTAAAGTTAAAGTTAAATCCAATCTTTGTTCAAAGGCATACTATTCTATCAATGACTACTTAAACGATAAGAATAGTTGGTCGCTGTGATTATCTCAAGACAATGTTCATGTTCTTTCTCCAGAATTAGCGTACCTACTGACAGGTTATATGAGTTCATATAATTGTTTATTTTTTATTTGACTGTCTAAGTCAATTTATTTTTATTTATTAGTGACATAATATACTCATGAAAATGTTTTTTTTTATGAGTTGTATTGCAATAAGTGGTTAGCTAGCGACCTAGACAATTGATTATATTATTCTTGCCTGAGCAACCGGCAGCAAGTTCGTCATGCTCCCTTAGATGTCACTGCTTGCGGTAGCGTCGGGGGTCGGGTTGCCTCCTTCCCTCAAATATGGCGAGGGGGGTGATGGCTGATCTTTGCGTTATGCTCGTGAACGGGTGCTGCTTGTGGTGACTGGTCGTCTTGCTGACCATGGTTTTATTATTGTTATTAATGATTAACTGTTTTTTATTTTACTACGATGGTGCTAGTTTATCATTTTTGACTTCGAGTTGCAGCTATAGCTTTGTGTGGGCGGGCACGCCCATTATGCCTGGAGGCTTTTATTTAGGTACGTTCTGTTTACGTTATTTCTGCTTGAGTATAGTTTTCGACGATTTTTATGTTTTTTTTTTGGTATAGTGGCGTGTGCTAGCTAACATAAGGCAAATAATCTAATGTTGTGTTGCGTAATGCAAATTCTTTTACATTTTATTGTATAGATTCAAGTTTTATATCTGAACAGACAGCTGTGCTGCTGGGGAGTTTGTTGCGCCACTTCTTCTTCCCAGCTAAAGCACTAGGAAGTGGTGAAGGGTGGGCGTTTTTGGGGGACTGTCTTATGTAATTTTTGACGTTCGAAAAGTGCTGATTCTCAGCCTAGTTTGAATAAATGACTTTTGATTTGATTTGATTTGATTTGATTTGTAGAATACTTCTGTAATTTCCGAGTGTGTACACTGTGTACTTGGCGGTTGTGATATTTTCATGTCTCCTTAATCGCGGATTGAATTTATAAGCAATAGAAGAGGTGGTCATCGAAAAAAATTACGTTAATGAGAATTTATTCTGAGAATGCTTTACAACGAAAGGAGTAAAGGCAACATTACTTTAATTAAATGTTCGGAACGAGATTGTAAACCAAAGGGCACATGAATGTGACTGTAAACAGAGCACTGGGAGAAATACAGTTTTAAAAGAAATGGATCATTTGAAAAAAGATGTAGTTGCAATTTTGAATCCATGTCGACGCAATACATGCATTCATCATTTTTTAGTTTAACTATCATGCCATCGCATGATAGTTAAACTAAAAAATGATGAATATAACTTCGTCACTGGAATACCAAAGTTCAGCGGCATAAAAACGGCTCTTTACAATGGAAGAAATAAAGTAATTGGTGCCAAAAAGTTGCGTTTCACACCGGCCCATGACGTAAGCAGACCCACGAAGTATCATGATTTTCTTCTTTGTGACTACGTCGATGATATACGGATCATTGTATTCTGTACTAATGATACGAAAACGCAAATTGGCAACTTTCATCACTTCTTTGCTGATGGCACTTTCAGAAGCTGCCCGAAAAGTTTTAAGCAATTATTTACGATTCATGCTTATGATGAAAAAAACCACATTATACCTCCTTTATTTTTCGTAAAATTTTATTACAGTTAATCCAGTCTGGCATTCCCTCTTGGATACCACAAAAGATAACATTGGATTTTGAATTAGCCGCTATTAATGCTTTTAAAGAAATATCTCCCGAAATAATATTCAAAGGATGCTACTATCATTACAACCGTTCGATGTAGAAAAAAGCTAAATCGTTACAAATAAAAACAAGAGTAAAAAACCGGCCAAGTGCGAGTCGGACTCGCGCACGAAGGGTTCCGTTCCTTTACCTATATAACGGCAAAAAAATCACGTTTTAATTTAATTATTGATTTTTAAAGTGAATATATAACTAAATATTCTGTGAATATTTCATGTGTCTACGTGTTACTGTTTACGCCTGTGTTAATTGTCAAGATGTTCAGTGCGTCGCGTTGCTAATATAAAGGGCCAGGCGCCTGCAGTGTTTTTATTTTGCTCATACCTTCTTATAATTCTAATTGTCATTCCAAATTTTCATCAGTGTCGCGAACTTGTACGCTCCACATATTTTAATGTAAAACATAGTTTATACCTAATTATACAACCATACCTCGATACGGGAGTTTCATTGAAGATCACTGAATCCCCATCAGTTACCATTATCAATATCGAGCAAAAACGACCAAAAAAATCACGTTTGTTGTATGGGAGCCCCCTTAAATATTTGTTATTCTGGTTTTTAGTATTTGTTGATATAGCGGCAACAGAAATACATCATCTGTGAAAATTTCAACTGTCTAGCTATCACGGATCATGAGATACAGCCTGGTGACAGACGGACAGACAGACAGACAGACAGACAGACGCGCGGAGCCTTAGTAATAGGGTTCCCGTTTTACCCTTTGGGTACGGAACCCTAAAAAAAGACATGTAGCGAGGTGTGTCGGGCTTGCTCGCTTGCCAAAACAATTTGTAGACAAAGGAATTGAGTATGTAATGGCGAAAAGTCCAGTTGGGGAAGAAATCCTAAAATTTAACCAATATTTTCATAAACAGTGGTTAAAAAATGATAAATTCGGGGAAGCGTGTCGTTCTGCAGATAAGACCATTAGAAGGAACAAGAATATTGAAGGTTGGCATTTTAAAATAAATAATTATGTAGGCAGGAAGTATCCAACGTTAGCACAATTACTTGATGTTTTGGTATCAGAAGCTACGTGTTATAATTTAAAAAAGACTCCCCCGAAAAAAAGGAAGGAGTACGAGGATATTGATAATGAAATCAATTCAGCGATTAACGATTTGAAAAGAAATAAAATTGCCGTTGAATACTGCATTGAAATTATTACCCCTTTTGTTAACACTTTTTAAATAAATGTTTAGTATCTATATGTACACGGAATCTGTTTATAATCTTATGTGGTTTAGTTAACTTACGTTAAACTTTATTACGACTTAGTATGTAACTGCAACATATTATTTTTGTTTTGGTTTTTTTTTTGTATTCTACTGATCACCTGAAAGTTAAAAAGACAAACTACATAAACTATATGATTTTTACTATAGATTTGTAGCATTTAGTATATTATATACCCCTGTACTTATAAACGCTGCTTAAAGTTAAGTAATGATTAGCGACCGTTTCACCATACATTTTAGTGTTTTTAGTTAGAATTTCAAAGGCAGTAAACTTTTACAATGAACTTGGAAAATAGAGCATTTTATTAACATATTTCGTCATAATTCTATGACTGGCTTCAATAAAATAACGATTTAATAGCACTTTACACTCGCCATTTTTATAGATTTACAGTCCAAAACACACATTATTATCAATAAATCACGAGCGTTACACTGTCTGCCGTCAAAATGGTTCACGAAAACAAACTTTCCACTCAAGCGTCCAAGCCGCGCGGCGATACTCGCCCCCCCTGTCCGCGCATGAAATTTGACTTTCTTTTTTATGACCGCGCGAGACTCCCTCAACAAAAACGCGTACTACTGAAAAACTGCTACAGCTACAGTCAAATAAAAAATACTCACGGAAAGCTCAACGAATCCAGAATTTAATTTGGTTAAAAGTAAATTACTCAAATTAATAATAAGGGATGAAAATAAAGATTAAAGTTGATAATATTAAAAAAAATACCGTATTTATTTTTTATTTCGAGCTTTACAAGAAAAGTATAATAGTTACTGTTAACAATTATTTTTTATTATAATAGTACACTATATACCCTTTAAAATGATACCCATATCTCAATATTAATATTTACTTTTCTGTCAAGAAAAAATAAACAAAGTCAAGTACTTCTCAAAAGGTCCTCGGGCCTCGGGCGACGTAAAGATGTGACAAGATGGCCGCCCGGCTAATGGCGTGCGCACACGACGACGTTATTTTAATGAAACACAAATATTCATGTTTGGCAAGTTTATTTAGCAAACACATTTTTATTATATCTAAATATATATATAAATGTTTATTATATATATAAGTTTATTATATATCTATACTAACATTTTAAAGAGGTAAAATTTGTTTGTATGTAAGGGATAATCTCCGGAAATACCGGTCGGATTTGAAATTATGTAACATCACGCTACGACTCTTAGGAGCCGAGCACAAAGAAAAAAAGTCAGAAAGAACGCTAAGAGAAAAGGAAGTAATAGTGCAGGCGGGCGATGGGATGCGACGCGGTAGGTCGGGGGTCAAAATTTCACGCGGGCGAAGTCGCAGGCAGAAGCTAGTTTAGTTTTTTTTTTTTTTACAGATTTTGTTTGTGGTATTCTCTAAAACAATGCTCAATGCATAAACTTATATCGCACTGAATGCATTTCCAAATTGTCCTCGTATCCCGTTTTCGGCGTGTGCACATCCAGCATCGCACTTTTTTAAGATTATACCGCGCAGGGTGTCATGGTCAACGTTCGGTCGGTCGTTTTTACGTATGGTCAACTGACCTTGTCCAGTCTTGTTCGCGTAAAGTCGAGGTTCAGTGGTCAAGTCGATGCGTCGATGTATTTTAAGAAGGTCTTCCGTCAAAATGGTCCGAAACTGTCTATGTGATATTTTCGGGTTTTGTGATGAAAATATCACCCAGGCATTGAACACGGCAGTGTTCAGCAACCTGCAGAAGACCTTCTTATACCAGACCTTGTTTCTAACCCGTTCCACCGGCTGAGCAGATAGAAATTGATCTTTTCTATCCACTCCGCCCATGGACTTATTATAATCAATAACTATTTTGGGTTTATATGTCAGTCGGTTGTATTTATTTTGAATCCCAGCTTTTAAGTGGTGGTATGTCGAGATCATGCTCACTAAATTTGCATCTCGCCATACCATCACAGACAAGTCTGACGTGTAGCTTGCCAATACCTCACCCTGTCGTAGGTCAGACTTGGTTAGAGTCTTGAGCGAGTCAGGCACAAATTCTCGATTTAATCTTAATGTGCCATAACAATCGGTTTTCTGCTTTTTCAAGCAACGCAATAACAGGGGACTGTTATAAAAATTATCCATTATGACCACGGTCAAGCAATGGCTCTACTAGGTCAAACACAATTTTTGCGGTAGCGTTGGTGGGACGTGCAAAGTCATGATCAGGGGCCCAAGTCTGCTATTTTTATAAATTCAGTCATTCCAACACGATCCCATTGTCATGCCATTGTCATTTTGCTAAAAGTTCGTAATCTGGTAAATTCATAATGGTCGATCATTTTCTTTGCAATTTCTTTCAATGTTGTGTCAGTTGCCGGCCATTGGAAAGTCATAATGACGCCATTATAATAGTCGATTACCAAACTTGTCAAAATCAACAATTATGAAATCAATGAGCGACCATTCTGACACTATTGTAATAGCAGACTTGTGGCCCTGGTCGGTCAACAGTCTCGTCGTTTTCAGGCCGGTCATGCGATGTGCCATTGGGTTGGTCTAATGTGTCTTCATCGGGTCTATCTACAATCGTCTCGTTATCGGGTTCGTCAACAGTCTCGTCATCGGGTCGGTCAACGGTCTCGTCCTCAGTAGGTCTATTGGTCGGGGCAGTCTGAGTATTTTTACCTACGTAAACAAAAAACTTCCATAGATAGCCTGTCCGAGACTCGCAAAGTTCATAAGATTTTACGCCAACTTGGGCGGCTTTAGTGGCAATTTTTTGAGCAAAGCTCAATCGCCCGTGCCACTTCAGCAGAGACTCATCTATGGCAAGTTCTTGGGCAGGCATGTAATGTGTCGAAAATTTGTCATTGAGATAGTCAAGCACCGGTCGAATTTTTGAAACTTTCGCCTTGTCGGTTATAGTCTCGTTGTCGACGAAATGATACATCGATTTTAGCAATGAGAACCTATTGAAAGAAATTATTCTTGAAAAATACGGCATGGTCCCGAACCCGTTAAACGAAAAGTATTTTTCCTCCTCTGGTAACGGGTGCAGGCCTTGCAGTATTAACACTGCTAAAAACGTGATCATTTCGTCGGAGTCAGTCGGCGTCCATCTATGCAGACGCGAAGTTGGAAGAAGCTTGTTCTCAGCTTTTAAGCGAGCTATCTTCTGCTCTGCATAGCGGTTAGTCTCGATGCACAGTAAGTCAATAAAATTAGAGTCAATCATTCTGTAAAAAACGTCAACAGGCGTCTCGTCAAAAGTCGGTCCCGATAACCGTGTGAAAGTCTCTCGCTGTCCAGTAAATTTCTCCCTATCCTTCTTCCAGTCAAAATTGTAGTAGTCATCGTCAGCCACTATCTCGCGTAAATGTCGGTCATTTAGTTCGTCCTCAGCCTGCAAAACTTCTGTCTCAAGTTCCGTCATGTCAGTGGCACAAGCTGGTTCAACTAATGCGTTACGCATGACCGGCAGAAAAGAACCGTCATTGTCGTCAAAGTTGAAGTCAAAGTCACCGTCACTGTCATCGTCATGTAACCAATTGTCAAGAGTTTTCTCGAAATGTTGTTCTGTTATATCTGAAACAAATAAAATACGTATATCATCCGAACAAATATACATAAATTATGAGGGTAACACCACGGGGTGGACTTACTAGTTGAAGTTCTGTGTGAAGTCCTTGTTGCGTTGCGTTCAATTGCGGCCTCTTGTCGTGGTTCGGGCTCCAGAATAGGCACAACCTCGGCTGCAGGCTCATCGCCTGCCGGTTCCTCAATTACCGGGCAAGCCTCTCGCTCCGGGGATTGTTTCCTGCAAGATAATTGTATCATATAAATCTCATTCATAGTAACTAAACAAGAATATCGAACGCATTGATATCATTATGAAGTAATTACCGTGTTTGCCTCTTACGGGGAGGCGCATCTGGCAGCAGAACCCGCTGCAGCTCGGCCTGACGCTTCCGAGCGGTCAACTCCTGCCGGACTTCGGCAGGCAGGGCATTTATACGGCGCTTTGTCAGGGCTTTTTCAGCCCTGACATTTATTAACTCTACACTGCAAAAATAAAATAACCTATTATACAGACTCAATGTAGACACGAATACATCTTTGTTTACATTTACTGCTCTTGTTGAACTAAGATAAAGATAATATAAACCGTGTTACCAATAAATGAAACTTTAAAAAACACAATTATACTTACGGCTGAGGCTCCTCTGGCCTATTATTGCCACGTCTGCGGCCGCGTCCACGGCCACGGCCCCGACCCTGTCCCCGACTCGGTCCATTTTCTGGACTTGTGGAATTAAAATCAATATTTTAAATGTATTTAATTGAAAATGAAACTTTATGAAACACAATTATACTTACGGCAGAGCCTCCTCTGGCCTATTAGGGCCACGCCCGCGTCCACGTCCTCTTGCTCGACGATTCGAGCGACCATCTCCTCGACTCGTCGATCTAAAATCAATGTTTCTAATGTATTGCGTTGCAATACATTGCATCTAATGGACGTGAAAGTAAATAATATGTGTACTTACGGCTGAGGCTCTATTTCATCTTGGTCACTGTAATAATCAAGAATAAAACTTATTTGATATACTTTATATACATAATAACACACACCAAAAATAAATGTACACACGGCTACATATCAAGCTATACCGTTCCAGTATAACTGACCTCTCATTGAACGGAAATCCTATACAATGCGAGATCAGCTTAAACTGGAAATGTATAGGTTGATATGTAGCCGTGTGTACCACCGCACTCACTGGCGGTCGACCGTGGCAGACAAAGCAAATTACGATAAAAATAACAGTAATTGTAGGAAGATCATTAGTAAAAATTGGCTTGTAAGCATTTGCGTATTTGCGTGCAAATATTTTTTGCGTAAATTCTGGCATTCTAATGCACATGCATATTTTGAGTGCGTTCTGAGCGAATTTTGTTATTATATTGGTAAGTATTCCTATTTTTCGTTTGTCTTTCAATATTAAAAAATAAATTATTATTATTATTTTTCAACATAAAAGTAAATAAACCTATAATCTAAAATCTATAATTATAGATATTTTTTTATTCTTTGATATTCAAAAACGAAAAATATAAACACCACACCTATAGTAGGAACATAAACACCAATACAAAGCCACAAAATATTCCCAAACAGATCACCAAACGGTCAGTCTGAACAAACCGTTATTCACGTTCTAAGTCGAAATGTCCACCGGGACTCCAGTCCCCAACACTAAAATCATTATTAACAAGTTGCATTTTCATCACTTCTAGACTCCATCTCAATATATTTCGTTTGTAAATGGCTATTAACGTGCTAATAGTAAAGCATTTTCTTACATTTAGCATTTATTTAACAAAAACAACAAGTAGAATTTAATGTAAACAACTTTAAAATCATCAAACGATGATCGCGTTGTGATCATATAACTTTTGCAGCTAAATTATTCCATGTAAACGTTTTGAAATTGTCGCAGTAATGCATATTTCGAAAAGGAAATATCTTCACGTTTAATTTGATGTACAATAACAATAGAAATAGGGTATAAAAACAGCAAACTTACCACATTTTTGTTTGTTTTCTAGTACACACTTTAATCTTGTTCACAACAAAGAAGAACTGTCATTTTCTTTTTTTTTTCTGAATCGAATGTTGCCGTTCCACAGGTTATTTTTACTCTGGCGGATGACAAATTTAATAGAGCGCCATCTCCAATTTTTTACTGTACAACAATCCAACCAACTTTTATCGCGGTACGCGTTTAAACCGAACGATGTCGCTAGGGGAGTGTACTCCCCGTGATCGTTTAAGGTGAAAGTTTGTTCGGGGAGTGTAGTCCCCGAGCACGCTTGAGTGGTGACTGGTTTCAATAAAATAACGATTTAATAGCACTTTACACTCGCCATTTTTATAGATTTACAGTCCAAAACACACATTATTATCAATAAATCACGAGCGTTACACTGTCTGCTGTCAAAATGGTTCACGAAAACAAACTTTACATTAGTTTAGATGGCGGAAGTTCAAAAGTAGCGCACGTAATATGACAGATTCAATAAACGGAGCACATGGGTTTTTTATCTAGTTGTTTTATTTTAGTAACGGAGAGGAGACTTTGAATTTGTATGGGAAGTGGTCTATGGACCAATTAATAGCGATTTGGTTATGGTATTTATGTAGAGATACCTCATACTTATTGCAAAGGGGCATCAAAATCTGAACGAATTTTGAGCAAAATACACTTATAATTTACAGGATTTAGGAGGCAGGCTCTTTATTTCGGATAAGCAACATCTATATGGGTTAGTAAACAAATTTAGAGGCTGTTGTTCGAAATGCATCTTCGAACAACATCACCTAACAAAGGAGAATCGTACTTTCCCGCTATGGTCTTCAGGATGGAGTTGGAGCCTGCCCGCACTCTGCAAAGCAACGCGGCAGATTTTTGTGTGACGATGGCGTGGAGCCATATTGTTTGACCTCTAGCGAGGCTTTCGCGTTGCGGTTCAAAGCCATATGACTCAAGCTCATTAAAGACCTATCTGAATCCTCTATCCAGCACAAATACATCCTTCCGTCATCCTTCCTTAACGGTCGAAAAATTCAGGATGACAGTCCTTAAGGAATCTTCATCTCCATTTAACATAGCAATCTAGACTCCCCAACAATTTACAGCAGCTAGATCGGGTTTGGGTTTTGTCATTTATCTTGATGAGAGACCTAGACCTAGTTGAGTATGTCTCACATCATCACGGGGTCTGATGATGGAGACGGAAGGCTGTCGAGGGAAGTTTTTATTTAAAATGGAACCGAAAAGACACTAACCGACCAAATTAGTTACATTTAGGAGCTAAGTTTAATTAAAAGGTTTTTTATTTCCGCTTTTAAGTTTCTGTTTTCGTCGGTTTAATTTTTTTACTGTGAGCCGTTTCTCAAATTCGTCTTTATATTTCCATTACCGCCATCTGCCGTAAAGTATTAGAATTACTGTTTAAGTCACGTGATGATAAGCCAAGCAGAAAATAGTTGCTTTCTGTGGCTTAAAGGTGGCGCTTAAGCAATATGTGGCGACTAGGCACTCGTTCATAAGTTTGTAGTTTGAAAGGATCCTTTTTATAATTTTAAACGTATAGTTCGGAAGCGCCCCCGGAAGGACCCGAACATACGGACCTTCGCCGACTCTATTGTAATGCGCAACAGAGTGTAACTAAGTCCGCGTCCTAACTGAAAGGGATCTGTTAATAAAATACTTATTAATTATTTTATATTTATTATAAGTACACAACCAATGGATGATGGAATCCTAGCTCCAATTTGACACTGCTTGAGGAGTCCTTCCTGCACCACAGATTGTACAGGTCACAGATTAAACAAATAATTACAACACAGAACATTTTATTTCTAAATCTTGAAAATGACCAGTCTTAACATAACATCAAACATAATATTTTATTTTTTGAAATTTCTTTTAAAATAATAATGTACTTAACCATAACTATGTTAAACATGTATATTGGATAGTTAGGTGTTAACAAACTTTGAACAAGGCAATACAGTATTTATTTATTTGAAACAATAATCATTTAGTATAGTGAATAGTCATTGAACCTTACTGGTAAGCATCTTGATCTAATAGGTCTAGTGTTATGACTTTGAGTTGAAACTGTCTCAGCTGTATCCTGGTTAACATCTGGATTTGTATTTTTATCAAGAATTAGTTCACAGCTATAATCAGTATTATCATACATAACAGTTTTATTTTTATTTACATCAAAACTATTTTCAAAATTATCTAACACAACAGTTTTCTTCTTTTCTTTATCTTTGTTTGTAATATCCGCATTTTCTTTTAGTACCCCTTTATATGGTTATATATGTGTTAAGTCTCGCCTATATATTACCCCATCTACATTCACTTTATAAGACCTTTCATTAACTTTTTCTACAACAAATCCTAATTTCCATGTGTTGGTGTTTTCGAGACTTATTTGCACTGCTACATTTTGACCGACATTTATTGAGAAGGGTTTTTTACATTTTCTGTCATTGTACTGTTTACTTTTGTCTCTTTTAGCTTTGATTCTTTTTGGAATGTCAGTCATCAACACAGGAATGAGTTGCTCTGTTAAACTTGGCTTTAAATTCCTTGTTTTTCTAGATATAAACTTTTGTGCAGGACTACAATCATCTCCGCCACTTGGTACATTTCTCTGGTGTAACAGCGATAACCAAAAATCTTCACCAGCTTCATATGATTTAAGAATAAGTTTCTTTGCAGATTTTACTGTAGCTTCCGCAATTCCATTAGACTGAGGGTAATGTGGCGAGGAAATTACATGGATAAAATCCCATTCTTCAGCAAACATAGCAAATTCTCTGTTAACAAAATTTGTAGCGCCATCAGAACATACTGTTTGTGGTATACCATATCTTGCGAAATTCTTTTTACATATATTAATAACTTCACTAGAAGATAAATTTTTTAGTTTATCTATTTCATAGAAGTTTGAGTAGTGGTCAGCAGTTATAAGAAAATTAAGAGACTGTGAATTTAGTTTTACATTGAACACATCCATAGAGATATACTGAAAGGGATAGATTGGTATGTCATGAGATAACATTGGGAATCTAGTTTGAGATGGAGAATATTTTATGCAAATTCTACATTTTTCTACAAAGTTTTTTATATCTTCAGACATGCCTGGCCAAAAAATATTTTGCTTAGCAAGTTTAATTGAACTAGCAACGCCATTGTGACTTATATGAATTTTTGACAACATGTGATTTCTCATGCACCTGGGAATTAAAATCTGATCAAATTTATAAAACCATCTGAGATTTTCAGGCATACTCGTATCTGAAATATAATCTGGAAATCCATTTATAATGTACTTTTCGAGCTCTTGACAGTCAGGATCATTCTCCATTTCTTTCTTTATGATTTCTATTATTTTGTTTGAGATCTTGAGATATTTTGCTGAAGAATGTTTACTAATAATCTCAAAAATTTGTTTAGCATTATGAAAAGACTCAGAGTCATCCTGTATTGGAGTACAGTACTCTTGAAAGTGCATCTGCTACAAAGTTATTTTTTCCACTTATAAACTCTATTTTTAAATCATATCTTTGAAGGATCATTAACATAAATTGCAATCTTTTTGGAGCTTCTACTAGTGGTTTCTTAAAAATATTTATCAAAGGTTTATGATCCGTTTTTATAATAGTATTAGTATTTGCAGTTATGCACTGACTGAATCTTGAACAAGCGAAAACCACAGCTAACATTTCTTTTTCAATTTGGGCGTATCTTTTTTCGGTACTGGTTAAAGTTCTAGAAGCAAAAGCTACAACCTCATTATTTTGATAAAGAGCTGCTCCAAGTCCCATGCTGCTGGCATCGCATTCTATTGTTAAGGGTTTATTCATATCATAATACTTGAGGGTTGGTAGACTAGTTAAAAATGAAATAACCTGATCAAATTCTACCTGTTCCTTTTCTGTCCATTGCCATATAGCATTTCTCTTTGTTAATGCTCGTAAAGAAGTGACTTTTAAACTTAAGTTTTTAATGAATTTACTCAGGTATGTTACCATTCCTAGCAGTCTTAATACATCATTGGAGTTTGTAGGTATTGCTATATTCTTGATAGCTGTGATTTTCTCTTCATCAACTTTTAATCCGGCAGCAGTCAATACATGGCCATAAAACTTAACTGATTTCTGTAATAAATGTAACTCATCTTTATTAAGCTTGCAATTATTTTCTCTCAGTCTCATTAAAAGGTTTTCTAAGTTACTATTATGGTTTTTTATTGAATCCTCGGTTGTATCACCTACCCCATATATTAAAATATCGTCAGCCATTACTTCAATACCTTTAAGGCCATGTAACGTTGATCATAGCTTTTGGTGGAAGATTTCTGGCGCAGAAGAAATACCAAACGGGAGCCTTAACGACCTATATCTACCAAATGGCGTCCAAAAGGTAGTGAGCTTACTACTCCTTTCATTTAGCCTAACATGCCAAAATGCTTTTAATGCATTCACTGTGGTAAAAACTTTAGCTTTTCCGAGTCCTGGTAAAACTTCTTCCAGGGTCGTAAATTGAAAATGTGGTCTTTTAAGAGCCTTATTCAATGGGATAGGGTCTAAACAGATACGGAAATTTTTGGCTTTTACGAACAATTAATATATTGTTAACCCAATCAGTATGAGACTCCTCTTTAACAATAATATTATTTTTTACTAACCTGTCCAGTTCCTCCTTAAGAGGTGCTCGGAGTGCCATGGGTACACGACGTGCTGGCTGAATGCGGGGTGGAATTTTTTTATCAATTTCCAAATCAACAATTCCTGGTAACTCGCCATAACCTTCAAACACATCAGAGTATTTGTTTATAATGTGTTGTGCTTCCTTAGCACTTTCACTGCCCACTGATACCACATCACAGTATTTTATTAACCCTAAGGCAACACAAGCAGACTCTGATAATAGAGGTTGATGACTGACATTCACAATATGAAAATTAATAAAAAACTTTCTGTTTTTATAAATACATTCAACATCAGTCACACCTAATGTCTCTATCATTAAAACATTTCAATTTTAGATCAGTAGGACGCAAATGTTTCAAGCAGTTGCTTTCACAAAATGTCTTGTACTGTTCAGCACCTATTACGCAAACATGAGCTCCAGCATCCAACGTACATAAAACATTCAACCAGGCGTTATTGAACTTCAAGCAGAGTTCCACTTCCTTGTGGCCCGAGTGTCGATTTGTCCTGATTTTAGATATGTATATACTGTTATCACTGGTTTCTTCTTCAGAGTCTTCTCTATGTAATTCTTTCACCATTTTGGTCTTTTTACATACTTTTTTGGAATGATTCCTACCTTGGCAATTTTCACATCGCTTTCCCCAAGCAGAACAAACTTTATTTTTGAATACATGCTTCTCCCCACAAAATTTACACAGTAACGGTCTGCTGTCCGTTTTGGTATGTTTTTTTTTCAATTTTCTGAATCTTTTGCAATACTTGTTCGGAACACAAATTCTGAAGTTGTGCAGTTGTTGCTTCGGCCGACTTGCAAATATTTATAGTTTAAATGGGTGAGATCCAGTTTATCTATCCGTAATAATTCTTTTTTAGTATCCGGATTTCCGAGTACACCAAAATTCTGTCTCGTAGCATTTCATCATGATTGATGAAATGCTACGAGACAGAATTTTGGTATTGGTACTGTATCCACAAGTTTTAATTAATTTTCTTAATTCCAGTATATAGGTATCTATGTCTTCGCCCTCCGACTGTGATCTTTTGTTGAACAAGTACCGGCTATAGATTACATTACGCTTCTTCCTCATTTTTTCTTCAAGCTTCTCAAATATCTTTGCCTCACTTTTCATATCTTCACCATCCTAGGCCTATAGCATTAATAAGAAGTGTAGGTCTTTGTTCTTTTTTCAGACCTGTGGCTGTAGCATAATTTATCCACGTGGTCTTGAAAAAATCTAAGGCTTCTCCCGGATCTGCCGATTCTACATCAAGAGGCGTTGGCCATGGAACGTGTACACGAGTTTTTTCTGAGGCCCCTTGCATTTGCAATTGCGTTTGCATTAGCTTGAGTATTTCACATTGCTTTTCAATAATTGCGGTCAATTCTGGATTGGTAGCCATTTTGTTTCACAACTCGTAACTACGCCGTAAACTGCATAGACGACACCGATGATACGAATGTTTACAGTTATTATTTCCTTTTCGAAGCTGTGTCTGGTTGTACATAATTTATTTCTGACACCATGTTAATAAAATACTTCAATTCTTTTATATTTATTATAAGTATACAACCAATGGATGATGGAATCCTAGCTCCATCTTGAGACTGCTTGAGGAGTCCTTCCTGCACCACAGATTGTACAGGTCTCAGATTAAACAAATAATTACAACACAGAACAGGATCGTTGCGCGAGTGCGCCGCCATCGTCGCGCTCGTTAATAATTAAACCCCGCGTCCTAACCAAAGCAATTGGTCGCGCAAATACAGGACTAGTCAACTGCCGCACTCAGAGACTTAATTTAAAATAACGCGCGTTATATGACGATTGATTGAATGACGCCTCTGAGATATAATTGAAAGCATCTATTCAGTAAAGTGCGTAAATTTCAGGTTGATCCTCGAATATTTTTGAGAGGCAAATTGATGTCTCCTATCTGTCTCATAATTCCGCCTCTTAATTCCGAATATTTTTCTCTCAAGCTGCTATAGAAGCGTTAATTGATGATATTCAAACGAGCGTAAAATAAGTAGCCATTTTGCTGAAATCTTGTGACATTATTTAATATGGACCAGTAACAAAGAATCCTAGTTCTAAAAATAATAACACCGGGCGTCAATTGTCTTGTTTGCCCTTGACCCGATTATTTGTTACTTATTATTGTAATAAATGATGAAGTTTTAGTATTCAAATAAACCTTTAAGGCCCTGATATCATGAAGATATAGATAAAAGTGGAGGCAACACTCTAAATACCTAAGTGAAGACGACTGTGGGCAGACTCTCTCTTTCTGTATACATACATAAGAACGAGACAGTGATATGTGTTTTCTTTATCTTATGTATGTATTCAGAAAGAGAGAGTCGGGCCACAGTCGTCTTCACTGGCAAACATGTTGTGGGATTATGGTAAGTTTATATAACATTTTGAAATCGATGGTCGATGAGAATACACAGTACTTCTACTTTGGTGATGGTACTTTCAAGGTACCCAAACTATTTGCTCAATTATATGCAATGCATGTGGATATTGACAGTTGTACTAAAAGTACTCAAGTTGTGCCATTTTTATTTGCGTTGCTGCTAAATAAATGCCTAGACACCTACGAAAGATTTTTTAAAATGGTTAAAGACTATTTAGAAATCGACATTAAACACTTCAAGTGCGATTTTGAAATTGCACAACAAAATGCGATAAAAGCGGTGTTTCCCAATTCAGTAGTATCTGGTTGCTACGATCATTTCAATGCTGCCGTGTGGAGAAAATCTGAAAAAATAGAGGTACTTGGGACTAAAGAGGGTGAAGAAATTACAAGGCTCACTTCTAACCTGCCGCTACTCCCGGCAGCAGACATACCGACTGTGTGGATGTGTATTTGTGAACGAGCACGTCTAATAAAATGTGACAAAATAAATATGTTCATTGACTATTTTAACTCACAATGGATATTAAAAACGACCCCAACAAAAATAAGCGGCTTTGGCCAACGGACAGCAATTAAATCACTATTTTGTCATTGGTATCATAACAATCTGTTTTTGTTTTGTTTCAATATAACGAGTAGTTTTATTTGTTGGTAGTTTAAAAAATAAAATGTTTGACGGAAAAATAAATATTACACTTTCATTTAACTCTGATAATTCGTCTACACTTGGATGACTATGAATAGAGTGGCAGTCAATCCATCGGGTTCTGAGTTTTTGTCATCCAACTAATTTGACTTCCAGCTAATAAGGTATTCTAATCATACGGACTATTCGCAATTCCAGACGTTTTGCTACTAGCTCATTCTGCATTTATGTCGTCCAGCTGAGTTGACTCTCTGCTGACTGGGTACTCTGCTTTTATGTCATGTAGCTGAATTGTCTTTCAGCTATCTAGGTTACTTGCTTTCATGTCATCCAACGTGAATTGTCTTTCAGCGAAAAGGTCTTTCCGATAGAGACTCGATTTTAGTGACTTTTAGATTTAAAAGTCCAACGCCAGTCCAGTTATAACGCCTTCATACAATGCAAGTTAAATGCAAAAAAATGTATGTTAAACTAGAACGCATAACCATCAATTCTATTTGTGAATATTTAAGTATTGTAGTAAAATACTTTACGAAAAAAATTTAAGAAGAAATGTCTACCCAAAGCATAACATTAAATAGAGTCACTCAATTTGTGTACCTAGGTCATGTAATGGATGAGGACCTGTCTGATGAAGCAGACATAGAGAGGGCGCTGACGATTCGTTGTAATATGCTGGCTCGCAGATTTTCCAGATGTTCCTATGCGGTAAAAAAGATTTCATCATTGTTTAGGGCATACTGCCAGTCTTTTTATACGTGTAGTTTATGGACTAGCTATACGCAGCAAACCGTCGGTGCCCTGCGCGTTCAATATAACAATGCTTTCAGGCTGCTGATGGGATTGCCTCGCTACTGCAGTGCGTCAGCGATGTTTGCCGAAGCTCAAGTGGACGGCTTTCACGCCATTAGACGAAAGAGAGCAGCATCGCTTATGCGAAGGGTGAGGGGCGGTCCCAACAGCTACCTGAGTGTAATTGCAGACTACATCCATAGTCCTATTTGGAGGCATTGGATTGGGCTGCACATATTGTAGGCTTACGGGCGTATTCTTTTATTTGTTGTTGTGAATTACTAATTATAGCTTTAAGTCATCTTGATGTACTACTAACACTCTATGGGCTGAAAAGTCTGAATTAAATGTTTTGAATTTGAATTTGAATAACAAAACCGTATTACTTTTAAACTACTTACAATATTTTTCATGTTTTTTATTGTATGCGCTGTATTGAGCGCGACGCGCATTCGTATGGCCAAGGTCAATAGCGTTTACCCGACCCTTAATAATTCGTATTGATTGGAAAACAGACACCTTTCAACAGCACTGGCATTTATTATTCATATCACTCAGGTCGGTTTTGTAATGATTAGTTTACCGGAAGAGGTTTGGTTTGCAGTCGTGAAAAATACGAGAGTTGATTAGACTGGTTTGATATTTTTACAAAACTATTTGATTAAGACTGTATGTAAGATCGATGTGGAAGTCAAGTACTTAAATGCCATCGTAACTCTAAAATATATTTCCAACACCACAGTTTAATGTATCGCCGCAAAACAAAATCATTGTTCGCGAAATAGGTTCCTAGATTCATTTAGTTTACGACTATACGTCTTGTCGACGTGTTGATGGAGGATAAAAATTAACATAATATTTTGTATCATCATGTATCAATTTATTAGGGGTCGGTGCAACATGTCCTTTTCTTCCACACTTCTCTATTAGACGCCACCTCGGTAGCCATCCTCTTTCTAGCCATATCTATCATCTTTCACACAGTCCATCCATCTTTTCTTTGGTCTTCCCCTACTCCCACATTCCTAGTCAAAACTTGCCTCACGACATTTCCCTCATTCCTCCGCATACATACCCCGCCCATACCATGACAACCGATTCCCACACAACTTAAAAATTAGTATCAATTAATTAATTACTACTTTGTAATTTCTGACGATATCTCTCTTTTTAGTGAGACATTTCTGTTTCTTCTGTAATTTTAGGCCCTTCTGTCTCTTTTGTCTGGTGATTTTCTTTTCTATCTTCTCTTTCTTCTGTCACTTGATTCTTCATGTATTTACAGGTATTTAAAGAATACGTATAAAATTTGTGCGATCTACTGTTTTTTGGGCATTCTATTTTGAACTGCTTGAAATTCTCTGCATCTTCTTCTATCCTATTATATATTTTTCCCTGGTGTTTCTTTTGGTATTATAATTATATCATACAAGAACAAATTGGAACATAATAAGTTGTAAGTCTTCGTTTAATTGTTCCCGATAGAAAATAGTTTTAGAACGAAAAGATTAACGTCTTGTTGATTAGATCTGATTTGTGAATAGCGTTTAGTGGACTTCTTTAATAACATTCAGGTTTGATTGAGTTTGATTGCTGAACGATTTCCGACATTTGTGAATATCCATGCAGCTCGTGTCATATCTGTGACGCATGACTGGCATGGTATTATGTCTGGCAGCTGGATTCTGACTCTGGCTGGCTCTTTTTCTCATTTGATTTTTCTCTTGCCATCTATAGCACGGTACTACTATTAATAATATACAATGAAATATAGAATCTAGTTTGAGTACTAGAAACTTTCATTAGACATACCCAGTTGAACCATATTTCATGATAAATAAAAATAATTTTTAACGAAAAGGGTCGATTGAAACATTTAGCAGAATATCGCGTTGTTGAGTCACAGCTGATTTTTAAGACAATAATAATGGAATAAGTATTATTAGTTTTGGGCAGGGATACAATAGCGCTGCGGCGGCGGCGAGTCGTACTACAAGAGGGCGGCGTGGTGGCGGCATCGATCCGCCCCGCCCGGCTGCCTTTAGGGCGCACTTCACTCCAATACTTCCATACCTTGCTCACTTCACGACAACCACCTTGTGTATGAAACGTACTATCTATACACTTTATTGTTTAGCCACCCCCATTAACAAAACCTGATATCTACCGCTTGGCGGCATAAAGGTCACTAGTCGAAGAGCGTAGTGGCCGTTGGATTCAGGCCCTGGTATAGTTGACCCCTGTTTGACGTTTTTCATTTCATCATTTAATTTTTCCGAATTATTAAGCCTAGTGTTGCATACGGTTCAAATCTCAAGAAACGCGCTACGACACATTATGATATAAGTGAGAACTGTGGACGTTTGTTGTGATCGACTGGTTGGTTGCGGTAAATTTAAAATCTCACCTGTATTATTATTGTAAACGATTTACGTTCTTACTTCATTTTTCGTACAAATTAACAGAGCGCGCACTCCTAGTTGCGTGTAAAAAGTGGAATGAAATATATTAGTGCAAGACATATCATAAATATATAAAAATATCTTAGTGATTTAAAGCTAAAGAAAACGTTTGTGTTATTGTTATTTATTTAATAGACGGAATAAAGCTTCACCACGTTTCGTCACAGCAAATTACGTTATTCAAACCATTTTCCTTCGCGTGGTTCGCCATTAAATATACGAGGACAATCAGTAAAAGCGGCGTCATTGAGTCGAATCGAAGCTTCGCCGAGGCTGGCTGCAGGACCGGAGTGTGTCCGCAACGTGGGCGGCGCAGCCGGCGGCGCCGCCGGTGGCGTCCGCCCTGGCTACGGGTATGAAGCGCTCTCGGCGGCGAGTGACGGCAGTGAAGGAGAACCCGACGAAGCACCCGAGTACGCCGCTTTTGAAATGGAACTCTCAGGAGGTGGTGAATCCGTAGAAGGCCCTTCTTCACGCGGCTCAACTAAAGTCAATTTTCCACCTGAAGTTGAGTTGGAGCGGCGACCTACAGTCTCTGCAGTGGCCACCGCAGCCTACCATAAAGGCCGTGGAAGATCCATGAGTGCCTGGAGCGACATTAGCCGATCCAGTATACGCTTCGAAGAAAGGTCAGTCTTAACAATGTAATATTATGATGCTAAATGTTATAATGTCATGTTGAGATAAATCTTAGATTAGGTAAAAATCAGTTTTACTATCAGTGTCTTAAATCAAAAGTAGTTGATTAGACAACTATCTATCAATAGTACATCATGCGACAGAGGAAAGTGCGGAAATTCTGAAGTGGTATACAGGGACAACGAATTCATGCTAATGACTAAATTCAGTCATCTGGAACGAAGGACTTTATCCTAAAACCATCGGGACAGGGAACTCTACATCCACTCACCAATTATTACATTTAAAACCAAATCAACGAGCGCCCTTAGCATCATGCTTGACGCAATCTGGTGTCGGGCTCATTTTGACATGCGCGAAGCAGGCCGAACGGCTAACTTCGATTTCAGATCGAAAAGGGCTTTTGAGCATCGTGATGGGTTTTTGAATTTGATACCAGTTCAATGGATAACAAATTGTACACGTTATTATTATGAAATGTAATTTTTTATACAAATCTTGAAAGTATCTTCAGTTATTTAACTGATAGCGATATAGGTAATTTTGTTTCATAATAAAAAATTATAATGTAAGTACCTAATAATAATATCGCAATTTGTGATAATGCCAGTGCAGTTAATTTAAGTTATTTTTTTGCGAATATTTTCATACCGCATTTCGGTTTTACCTTTATGTAAACTGGTTTTACTATCTTTGTATTACAGATTCTTTCAATTATAGGTACTATTCACATAGCATAGGTACTATTCCATTTGGTTTTTAGTAGAACTTGATAAAATAAATCATTAAGGGTAAGCTTCAGGGTAGCCCGCGAAATTCGAATTTTCTTACGTTTTTTGCAATTTTCTGTTCAGTATCAGGTTGTATGTTGATCTAAATATGATTCGCGGCCGTATCAAACATTTTTTTATAGAATTATAATCATCAAAACGACCCTCTCGGTGGTAAGTCATGATATAAAAAACTAAAAATTTACAAATTGAAATAAAATTTTATTTCTTCTAAATTTTTTAATTCTTTTTACCTGTTTTGGTATAGTAATTTTATTTTAGCAGCATCGTCTTCACATATAATTAATACCTATACAAAATATTGTAAAACATTTTAAAAGAGTAACGGTGGAGTTTCTAGCCCATTCTTCTCCATATGAAACTACCTTTTGAAGGCGACTAGAATCAATTCTATTATTTTGGAAATTTTGACGTTCAAAAGTGCCTTTTTGAAATAAATAATTTGACTTTGACTTTTTTTTAATATAAATAGCTGGAAAATTGTTTTTTTTTTAAATCGGAATGTTAATTCAGAAAAGTCTTATTTTGGTTTTCACAAGTTGGGCCAAGAATGGGCTTTCTACAAAATTGCGTGACCTTCTTTCATTATTGTCTTGCCATTCATCCCGAACTTGATCTGAATTTTCCTATTTTGTCATATTTACCGTGTATACTCCTGCATTGAGACATTCGACGAACTGCTGTGAGACATTGGGGTCTATTAATTTTAAAATGGGGGACTGAGGAACCTACGATAATATCTATATGAGGTATCTTTATTACCAGGCTTTCAACAGGCTGAACAGGTCCTCCTGCAGGCGTACGAACGGTTTGTCTTTTTTTTTACTATTGAAATTCTAATCGATTTTTTAACTCCGAGACTATGAAGACTAGGTGCAGAAGCGAACAGAATGGGGCCAAGGTTAGCGACGACAATTCTCATCGACAATTTTGGGAGGATGCGCAATCAAATCTCAGTTTAGTGTACTATGTAAAGATACGTAATAGTACAGACGTATTAATAGTAGGGATAGAGGTCGTTCTTCTACACATATCTCTGCATAACACATTCGTGGAGATTTTCGCTGAAGCCTTTCCGCACACTGCCCAACATTTACCGAAACCAACTTGTTGTGCCACAGTGCAAATGTTCATACCCTATTGATTACCTAGTAGCTAGCCCTGAACGGTATTTTTTTTGCAAAGAACATTGCTCTATTGCAAACGATTAGAGCAGAGCATCTGTACGATAATTCCTAGTCTTTTTTATGCTTTAGATATCAATTATTATAATCGCACGGACACTTAAATACTCTTAAATATTTTCAAGAGCACGATTTTATTAATGATCTTATTGTCTGGGGCCATATTTGGACGAATCAAAGGATGTGTACAAAAATAAAAACTCAGCACTTACAGCGCTTCTTTTATGACTTTGTTGCAAAAAGGTGCATATTGCGTCAAAGTGCTCGAAAGCGCTGAGCGACGTTGTTATGAGTGACGCTATCTGGCACCAACTGTCAAGCTGTACAGCCTGACCACGACCTTGCCAGTATGAACGAAAGCTAACAAGCAACGCTACTGAGCGCACGTCGCATGGACAACGACGCCCCGCCTGCCGCTTGCTGCGCCGTATATCGCTAAGCCAAAACTCGTGCTCGGGCTGAAAAGCCGACTTTTTCGTTGGTGATGTTCACACGGTCCGATGGTTCACACGGGTTACGGGGGACGGATTTCGAGGGTGATAAACAGGAACGGGAACGTCCATCGCACGTCGTCGTTATTGGCGGCAACCCGCGCTCTCAGATACGTCTGTGCATTTCAAAATGCTCATGATATTATTCCAAAGTGGAAAAAATATATTGGAGGTCAAACCAAACAAATTATGATGTAGTTAATATAACAATTGGAAAAAAAGATCCATACCCATATCTGTACATAAAAATAACCAAATATAGAGTGGCCAATTCGAATGTCTATGTCACCGTAACATTGAGAGGACCGTTAGTTTATAATCTATCGGTATTATTTCCGTTAGATTATTATAAACTGTCAAAAAATTGTAAACTGGGTGAAATGGGTTAGGTTGGTTTAGAACTGACCAACCGCGCGCGAGTCGAGCAAGCGAAGCAAGCAGTGCTGCGGCATTGCTTGCTTCGCTACTTCCAAGTTGCTCGCAGCTAGGCAGGCTTTTTAGTATTAGCGCAAGGTGCGTTAAGTCGCAAGCAAGTTTGTTACCAGGCCCTGCAGTCTCGACATACATAGCGATCGCTTTATGACCGAATTCGGTCGCAAAGTCCTAATGAAAAAAATATTTTTGTCTGACTGATTAGGTAATAATTACACTATTCTTCCTTGAAGAGGCTACAGGACAGGTACTGCTATGGCAATCGTAATAGTGTTAGGTTTTTTATAATATTTATTCAAATCAATCAATTAGACCTTGAAAACCGTGGTTTCAATAAGATGGAGAAGTAGGTAACCATGCAGCACAAACCATAATCGAAACTTGTAGGAATGTTTACGACACAATGAATTCCATTAATTGACCCACAAATGTGATCAGATTCGATAAGTCCTGACTTTTTTCCGGGGTTATCTGAAGGAACGTGTCGTGGTAAATTTTGAACTAAATGCAGATTATTTTTGACTGATAGTGGAGTACCTAAGTATGCGAAAATTTGGTGATAAACACGATGAAAAGTGATCGCATTTTAAACCAGCAAAAAGGTGGACATTTGGCGGATGTTTTTCATATAAAACTGTCAAATACATTGTATAATTTGTCAGTTTTAAATCTCAGGTTTGATCGTTATTTTATCATAAATTTAATCGAATGTAATATATATCTATGCATATTATAAATTAAAGCTTTTCAGATAAATTAAAGCTTTTCGTGTCTGTCTGTGTGACCGCGTTGTTCTACTAAGCTACGCATCGGATTTCGATGCGGTTTTGTCATGTCGTAAAAACCGTGCCAACCAGGGGCGGGCCGCTGGTAATTTATAACACAGAAAGTTGGCCGTTGGACCGAAATAAACAAAATTGAACGGCCAAAAGATTTCGGGAAACTGGATAAGATCTGGATGCAGAATTTCAGGCGTCGAGCATTTTGTACACTACAATTCAAGTGAGTTAAAAATTACCGTTTTCTTGCGACAAATAACATCCTGAACATTTTTACCATTGCAGCGTAAGTCCATATAATTCAACTTTTTGGCAAAGACTGCCCAAAGTGCCTGGCTAACGCGAATTTTGCAATGTGGATGTATTGAAGAAATAAAGAGATATTTTTGCTAAATTTTCGCTCATTGAGCGTTCTCGTTCGTTGAGGCTAATACAATACAGTGTTTTTTACGTTTTTTTTTCGAGTTTAAAGCTTATTGTAAAACATCTTTATTTCGTTCTATGACTACTCAGTTTAAACCTCTGACTGACGGATTAAAATGTGATATTTTATAGGTTCCGGTTTAACTTACGTGTTTTTAGAACCCATAAAAACACGTAGTTTTTTGGGTTCTAAAAAACACGTAGTTTAATTAAACTGAGTAGACATAGAATAAAATAAAGATGTTTTACAATAAGCTTTCATATTATGATATACACTCTATGACTGGTGGAGTATTTGTTCTCATAGAAAAATGGTCGTAAAAATATTTAAATTAAAATGCTACAGAATCCCATTTTTGTGCTTGATTTGAACATAGCTGCTATAGAAGGAAATGAGGAGCACCTCATCTCAATAAGCTCGTTCCCTGGAATTTGTGTATATGTACATACTAGCTTCTCCCCGCAATCTCGTCCGTGTGAAAGGAGATGTCCGCTTTTTGTATGGGCGTTGGTTTTTTATTCCGAGAAAAATCTAACCAGCGTCAAACTACACCTAAATAAAAGCGACAAAAATATGAAATTTGTAACCACTGAAATAATATTTTTAGACCCCTCCATTTAAGAGAAAAATTATAAAATATTTAATGTTTTTCATATATTTTATTTGTTGATGGCAACCCAAATAAAATCTAAAATATAATCCCTTTCAATTCTAAAAGGTTAGACTAAACATTTTTGACTGAAAATATCCCATTTCATCATATTTCTTATTGTTTACATTGTCTTAATCATCGATCAAATATACAGACAGTAATAACAGTGCCATAATTATGTAAATTTTGACAAGTTTTATTTTTGTTTAAGGTGTGTTCACTTTAATATACTAGTTCGATAGAAAGGTTTGTTCGTTTTAGGAGTAAATTCACATTGAAAAAAAAAAAACGATTTTTCTCAAAAATGGAAGCCTTTCAAAATGTATGTTATAGTTAGAACCACTAGCTTTTGGGTTGTCTATCCAAATATATTTAACTGATCCTGGTTAGAATGATTGAATAATAAAAAACCATTTTTGGACATGTCCTTTCGCCCCCGACTCACCGCGTCGCTGCGCATCGCCGGCTCGCGCTATTATTTCGTTTTCCGCTTAGCGTTCTTTCTGACTTTTTTTTTATCGTCTCCTAGAGTCGTAGCGTGATATTAAATAGCATAAAACGTCCTCAAAAATTGGGCTATCAAATGGCAAAATAATTTTTCAAATCCGTCTGTTAGTCCCAGAGATTAGCGCGTTCGAATAAAACACAAAAAAACAAACTTCGGCAAAATTTATTTTTATATACTCGTACATATATAATGTAGGTATATATTGTTTACTATAATATAGGTATATCTACATTATATCTATAAGTGTATTGATACGGGACAGTCGCAATGACCTAGGTAATAAATATAAACACCTCGTGAGACTTAGTGGAGATGATATGTCTCAGCTTCTCGATGAACTGATTGAACTCTGCTTATTGGGTCCTAAATCAATTATCGCAGCCTTAAAAATATATATTATTGCCTACACCTCTGCCCTGGCCAGAAATGCAAAAACAACCATCACGGACATTGCCATGGCATCAACCGATTTAAGGGAGATCGCTGAGTCCGCACTATCTCAACAGGCCAACTTTAGAGATTCAGTCGAGCATTTAGCTTTGACCTGGAACAACATCACATCTAGTATGACGGCTTATAACAAAAACCCCTGTATCCTTTGTATCTAACAAATCCAGCCTCCGCTCAGAAACACATCCCCTCCCGGGCCCCATCAACCGTCTCCAGCCACACGCCTGACCCACAAGTAGGAACAAGACTCACAATTGTCCCCGGATTTTCATATAGGTCTCAGATTGGTAATCTCAAATGTGATCTAGATGGAAATATCGGCTTCATTGTGTCAGATAAAAGAGGTATCCTGATTGGAAAGCTTGTGGAGGTAGTTAAAAAACAAAAACCCCTTGAGGTTCTCTTGAATAAGGATTTATTGGGATTGATTCAGCATCTATCGAAAAATGAATGTTTCCTTGAATGTTATCCAACATCAAACCCTAGAACCAAGATTCAGATGGTGTCAAACTTGAACACAGCTCTTCCTGATCTGAATAACCAATGGGTCAAGATTGATACTACGATGTAGAATTCCAGCCATACCAGCTATTGGTATTCTCACTCCTATCGTTAATATGGTCTTAAGAAATATATAATCACATTTTCTATTTCGGTTTTTCATTCTTATAAAAAACCAATGAAACCTGTACGTGTAAAGAGACGAGATCCAATTCATCATATCACGTGTTATGAATGGTTTATCCTTAAAGCAACTTAGGCGTGCGGAAAAACCTAAACAAGCACCTCCTCCAGAGAGAACACTCATACATCATCCGTTCATGATATCTTACTCCGTGGACCTCACTATAGACGGTCACATGCAGGTCACTGCAGTTCCTATACTTATTGATGCTCTGTCCCTGGCGTGGGCGTTGGAACTATTCTATGAGGACAGGGATTGGTCCGGATGCTTGGGGTATTTTTGGAAATCACTGAAAAATAACATTATCAACTCTGTCAACCTACACATGGGGACAGGAGACTCCTGTCATATGTTGACTGCGATCATAAATCATTTAGGATTTTCAGACGGATCATGTATCGATTCCCTGGCCCCTTCTAGACGATTAGAGGGATCCCGCTTTTGGGAGTTAATGAGTCCAAGGAATCATTTAATTGTCATCACCATAAGATTTGTCATAACTCTGCAAACTTTTACACATGAAAAAATACATGCCTTGAGAAATCATGGGTTTCAGAGGTTAAGTTTACTGACAGATAAGGAAAGGAAAACTTTATCATACATGGGGTTAAAACAATTGAAACCTCACTAAAATCATGACAAGAGCTTCGAGAAATTGATTATCTATAAAAATAAATAAAATCGCCATATTTTTTGAGGTCTGACAGTTTTTGTACAGAGTAACTACTCCAACAGAGCCACAACCTAAGTCAAAAATATTAAAATATTATTTTATATTATTACCTAACGATACAAATGGACCAGTTTTCCAGTTTCCATAAATCTTCTGCGCCGTTCAATTTTGTTTATTTCACAATCTTAACCAGAGTCATTCTGGTTAAAAGTGTGACATTGGAGTCATCATGGCTAACGATCATAATAATTAAAGTGCCACAAGGATCTTTTGGCACTGAATGACATTGACGTTGTTGGTAAGAATTTGTGAAATTATCACAGAAACAGTATTAAAAAAAAAAGGCGGCTTTCGTTCTGATTCTGGCCACGCGCCGAACGTGTATAATTGTACAGTTGTATGATCGGTTGCCATGATGATTTCAAACTCGCACTTTTATATCAGTTTTTGTCAAGGCATTCTTGGTGCCTAGGCTGTTGAAATGAGTAGGTTATTTGGATAGAACACTTTTTTTTTCAAAATAACTTAATATAATAGCGACTACATTTCTTTTACTTGACGGAACAGATATTACAGAAATATTGTCTTAGTAATCCTCAGTGGACATTAAAATACTGCCATGCGGCCAGTTTTGTGACCTGTATCGTATTGTAGGAAGCTTCACAAGTACAACCTCCATTCATCAGTACGGTTATGTCACAAATACCTAACTGGATCAAATAGAGTGCTGTCTGGCGCAACACACATGTAAATCTCGTTCATGATTCAATTGACTGGATGGTAACAGTCAGTGGCACTCCCTTTAGTAACAGTGATGCAAATTGTTTCCGAACCCAAATAAAATCCGCAATCCGTTTAGATTAATTCATACTATAAACATGAATATTTAATGTGCACCTGTCAAGGCACAGATACCTTCGGAAGTCGATAATATTTTATTTGGCAGAATTACTACTGCCTACAAATAAATAAATAAATAAAATATTAATAACCATTTTAATACCTGGATTGGTACAAACGGCACAATCAGATGGCCTGCGAGATCGCCAGATCTCACCCCATTAGATTTTTTTTGTGGGGATATGTAAAAAATCAAATTTACATGAAATCTTATGCGAATGACAACGAGTTGAGAGTTGAAGTTCAGAATACGATTTATAATATTCACCACAACACTTTATTAAAGGTTACTAGAAATGAATTCGTTAAAAGAATAAATTTGTGTATCCAAGAGAATGGAGCCCATTTCGAGCAACTAATTAGTTAGTTTACCATTTTTTGGAAATAATTAAATTAATTTAAGATTTTCTGGTTTTCCTTTCATTTAATTTATCATGTTTGTTAGAGAGATTTCATCCTTATAATTGACCCTAACGATCGATGCAATAAAAGTACAGGGTATAATTTTTTCAGATTTTAGCCGGTTCGATTCCCGGGTGTGGGAGAAGAGAATTTTCGAAAATCTTTGAATGCAGTTTGCTTTCCATTCAAAAATAAAGGAATGTTCCCTTTGAGTAAAACTTTCTATCTGCAGTATTAACAGCAGTTTCCCTCCAGGTGGCATTACAAAATTCCACCCTGTATACATACACAAGGAACATTGTAAGGTCCATGCTTAATGTACTTATAATGTATTGTCAAAAATGCTTTCTGATATAATACCATAATAATACGTAGGTACTATCTATAGTTGCTTAACATTTTCCATTTTTTATAGAAGATATGCAGCAACAAAGAGCAAAAGCTACTAGAGCGAAAGCTACTTCAGCGCAGCTGAATTATCGAATTGATTTTATGAAGCTCAACCCGGAGTGTGCTTCAGGACGTGGCAACGGCCTTCAGCGAAAAGCTGAATTGGAGCAGCCAAATACATTTTTGTACTGAAATAAATGTGTACTAATAAATCATAAATACGGGTTATGAAACTGCAACTAGTAAAAAATAATAGCTATAAAAATAGTGTAGGTGGCAAATGATAATACTTACGATTATTCCCTTCAATCAAAATGGTCTAATCAGCTATGTTGGTAATATATTTTATATCAAAATCTATAACAACCCTCAAAACAAATAAGATATCTACATGTAAACTCACTCGGACAGCTTTTGAAAACACGTAAGTAAGTCATAATCAGCCTATAATGTTCCCACTGCTGGGACTCAGGCCCACTCTCTGTGAGAGGGAGTGGGCCGTAATCCACAACGCGGGCCCAATGCGGGTTGGTGGATGTCACATGTCTTCGAATTTTTGGTTCTAGGGCATGCCGGTTTCCTTGCGATGTTTTCCTTCACCGTTTTGAGAGCAGTTGTTGTTAGGAAAGCACTTCCAGCGTTTCTTTGAAGTCTTCTCTTCTATATTAAAATATCATCTATGGGGTCGTTGCTAGGCTACACTTTGTTATCTGTCTGTACTTTAAAATATTCTACAACGTACGCAATATATAATTAAACCAATTTCCACTGCGTTTACTTTAATATGGTAGCAGAGCGTGCAAAAACGAGAGCTTAAAAGTTTTTTTGTTGCCTAAAGGATAAAAGTTTGAAAGAGTAAATCATAATTATTGTCTATAAAAATGAAACTCGAAATAGGACTATTCGATGGAAGCAACCGGCCGACCTGGAAATATAAAGTGTTGTTGCTGCTGCGGAGTAACACAGGCACCTTAGAAGCGGTGCAGGGTACTCTAGTAAAGCCGGCACATCCAGGTGAAGAAGCCAAAGCAAAAGCTCTTACAAAGTACAAAGTAGAATGTGACAGTTATAATAAAATAGAAAGCACTGCACTATTACTACTGACTACTAATATGACCAACGAAATGCTGAACAAAGTAATGCGTTTTACAACTGCGAGTAATATGTGGGACGAATTAAACCGTCTTTACGAACGAAGATCTCAGGACCCCACTCATGACATGGGTTCGCATATGTCTGCAATTAAGAATATTTGGCATGATCTGAATCAAGCTTTGTCAACAGATTGCAATCAACTACCAGAAATTCTTTTGATATGCAAGATATTGGATTCCCTGCCAGAAGAGTATTTCAGTTTTAAATCAAGTTGGCTACTGATTACACTGAAAGACCGTACAATCGAGAACTTGACCACCCAGTTGTGCGCTCACGAGAGAGCTTTGAAAGATAAAAATAAATCTGAAGCTGAACGTGAATCCAGCACGGAGGTGCTGATAGTACATAACAGAAAGAAGGATTACAAAACGAAGTTCAAGTGCAACTATTGCGGAGCAAGCGGACATCGAGTAAAGCAATGCAAGAAATGGATTACGGATGGTAGACCCCCAAAACCTCCAAAGGAATCCACATCAAATGCTGCTTCATTGACAAGTTTAGGTTTTTCTTTTGATGAGAGTAATGATAAAGACTCATGGTACGTAGATAATGGAGCTACAAGTCACGTAACCAATAGAGGAGATCAGTATGTATTTTTCGAGTACTTTAGCGAACCTCACAGAGTAATGACAGCAAATGGTGAAAATATTGAAGCTATTGGAAAGGGCTCAATACAAGTAAAAGCTGACATTAATGGCCAAAACGAAACAATTACGCTCAAAAATGTTTGGTATGTTCCCTGCATACAGAGAAAGTTGTTCTCAGTGCTAGCCGCACACGATTTTTGTGAGAATAGCTCTTTTGAATCAAATACTCGGTCATTTTTATTAAAGGTTGACGTTAAGACAAAGTTAGTCGGTACTCGAGACAAGTATGGAGGATTGTACAAACTTAAAATACAAGTAATTACAAAAAGTTGAGATTAACCAACTAACTGTTACTAACCAACTACAATTATACCATGAACGTTTTGGACACCAAAACAAAAGACATGTCAAACAAGTTATGGAAAGAGAATTTGCTATGCAATTCAAATCTGAAAATAACAAAGAAGTTTGTGAAGGTTGCGTTTATGGAAAAGCCCACAGAAGGACGTTTGGGACCAGAGAAAGATCTACAAGACTTTGGAGAGTTAATACACACATCAGTGTGTATTAACTCTCCAAAGTCTTGTAGATCCATTATTCAAACCAAGCCATTATTCAAACCAAGACTGGTAAAGCTTTGCGAAGACTTCGGTTTGAAAAAGAAGAGGGAATGTTAGGAAAGAACTTCCAGCGTTTCTTTGAAGTCTTCCCTTCTAGATTAAAATATCATCTATGGGGTCGTTGCTAGCCTACACTTTGTTATCTGTCTGTACTTTAAAATATTCTACAACGTACGCAATATATAATTAAACCAATTTCCACTGCGTTTACTTTAATAGTTGTGATGAAATAATTTACACAAAGTAAAGCGCCTGTCGGGGTTCGAACCTACGACCTACAACTCGTAAGTCACGGTACCACTGGGCCACCACTGCTCTACTCACTCACTCACTGTTTTTGAACGTAAATAAGTACTTATGTTCATAATAATTAATCTCTATAAATTATAACACTGCTGTAAAAATATTGTCATTGTATTTTTTTGTGTAATAAAAATAGCCATATGGTTTTTAATGTCATCTCACTCGGACAGAATGGGCCTGAGGTAGTTAAAGAACACCTTGTGGTTTTAGCAGATACTGGTATGCTCACCAGACTAATAGGGTGAGATGTGTTGGTACTCTCTCGGATGAGTACAAAATGGAGTGTGGTGTAAGACAGGGGGAGGCTAAGCTCACCTCTGTTATTTAATGTACACATGAACCAGCTTATTGAGCGACTGAGCAGCACACATGTCGGCTGTCACATAGACGGTACTTGTGTCAATAACTTAAGTTACGCGGACGACATGGTGCTGCTCAGTCCATCGATGAGTGGGCTGAGAGAGCTACTATCGATCTGCGAGACGTATGCGGAGGTGCACGGCCTTAAATACAACACTAAAAAGAGTAAGATTCTGGTGTTTAAAACACAAAAACAACAGCCCCGCCGTGTACCTCCGGTATATCTCAATGGCGTAGTACTAAACGTGGTTGACAATTTTTAATATTTAGGCCACATTGTCACTAGTGACCTACGCGACGACAGCGATATAGAGAGGGAGCGCAGGGCGTTGGCGGTGAGGAGCAATATGCTCGCCCGCAGGTTTGCTCGCTGCACGGCAGACGTCAAGGTGACCTTATTTAAAGCGTTCTGTCAGTCCTTTTATTCGAGTGGCCTGTGGGTGTCATATATAAGCCGAGCCTACAACGTCTTGCGAGTTGAATAATAACGCCTTCAGGATGCTGTTGCGGCTGCCGCGGCATTGTAGTGCTTATGTTTGCCGATGCTCACACATGGATTTCACGCCATCATGCGTAAAAAAGCCGCTTCCTTGCTACAGCGCTTGCGTAACACACGAAATGGCATCCTGAAAATGATTGTTAACAGGCCTGACTGTCCTATACAAACCCATCACTAAACAACCTATGGAAGGAATAGTCTGACAGACCTTTCGCTCGCCTCTGTGCGGAGGACATCCTTATTAATCGTTCTATAATCTCGTCCTTATTAATCGTATCTAATCTCTATTTCTAAATATTATAAAAAACAAAGTCGCTTTTTGTGTCTGTCTGCGTGACCGCTTTGCGTTTTTAATGTACTTTTCACCATCATTTAGAGAATTTATTCCGGAAGCTTTTATATATACAGGGTGGAATTTTGTAATGCCACCTGGAGGGAAAGTACTCTTAATTGCGTAGTATGGGTACGCCACAATTGCGGCGATAAGTCCCCTCTTTGAGGAGTGTCTAGCGAGGCGCCACGGCGTCCTCACCTTCCGCCTGACGCAGATCCTCACCGGACACGGTTATTCGGGAGGTTCCTGTTCAGTATAAGGCGGGAGGAAACGGCCGGGTGTTACCACTATGTCGATCGCCTGGAGAACACGGTGGAGCATGGTGGAGGTCAGCCCGTCTTGGGCGGTGACCCGCCATGTCTTCGCGGAGGCGATTGGCGGCAGCGATCTCTCGGGTCCGGCCTTGGTCCAGGTCATGGTTTGGAGTGAGAGTGCAGGGGGGCCGTCCCCCCCTTCTGCTAAGCAGTAATGCTCGCGAAGGAGGAGGCGGAACGCATGAGGGAGAGGCAAATTTCGGGACTTCACGCCCCTAGTCGCCGCAGGAAACGACCCGGGCGTCGGGAGTCGCAGGCCGATTCCCGGCCACCGTAGGCGCGAGCTTGCGGACGGTGAGCAATGGGTAGCTCGCCGTCCGATAACCACCAGGGCCGGGTCGACGGCGCGTTGTGTTCCACGCGAGCCTCATAGAGATGTCAGCACAAACTGACGGGGTCCGTTAGGGCCAATGCCTGCCAGGGTTGCGGGTTTGTCCGAAAGGGATAACATGGTCCTGGCACACAGCCAACTGAAGGAACACGGGTGGATTTTAGTCAGTAAAAGTGACACGCCCTCCCGCTCCGCCGCACCAGGCCCGGGTCGACGGCGCCGGCACGTTGTGTTCCACGCGAGCCTCAAAGAGATGTCAGCCCAAACTGACGGGGTCCGTTAGAGCCAATGCCTGCCATGGCTGCGGGTTTGTCCGAAAAGGAACACGGGTGGGTTTTACTCAGTAAAGGTCTGACACCCGCTCCGCCCCGGAAGCATGCGAGGATGAATTCCCTTGTTCCTTCATAGTGACAATAACATGTTTCGTATGTTCGTCTATTCGATACATAATTATGAATGTTTTTTTCCATAAAAGAAAAATTATTTGAAAAATATTTATCAATCCACGAAGAGGATGCTATCCAGTAGGTATTCGGATGCAGAATGTCATAACTGACAACTTCAAATTGAATTTGTTTCAAAGAAAATTATTACACTAGGTTAAACTTCTTTAAATAGATTATTCAAAGAATTTAAGACAACAATTCGAAACATGTCAAATTGTCAGGATATTTTTATAGAAAAATTGCATAGATATTTGTGAACCGAACCTAGCGCTAAATAATATGAACAAGGGATTGCTAACAATTTTTAGTCTTTGTCTGTAGCAATATTATTGATATAATGTAGTCACATATTTATGATGTCAGAGATTGTTTGGAATTTATTGTAAGGCAAAGCTGTTTAGAGTTTTATAAAACGTATCATTGCCTATATATTATTGATTCATGAACATGCTCATATATTAAAGAACTCGACTGTACCTAGTTATGTGCAGTTTCATCCACTACTTTATCTATTCTCATACATTGGGATAAAACCTACCAAATAAGAACCACCAAATTTGAACCTACTAAATAAAAGGTCAAAGTTAAAAGAGTAAGATTTTTTTTTTTGCGCCGCGCATGCGCTAAAGCGGGCGCTGCCACAGAAAAGTAAAAATTGGAATCAAAACTTTTACGAAACGGTATAAATATGGCAGAACCCGCATAAGCGATCCATTAGAAAAAAAAATGATGTAAACTCTTTGGTGAGTTTAACTTTTTTCACTTTCCCTGTATCGTATTGGTAAAAAAAATGATTCTTTAAAGAAGAACACTCTTTTCTTGCCAACATTTAAGTATATTCCGCACAACTGCACTATTTCACAACTACACGACGGCGACGACTGGCTAATTGGCTACTACATTTTACTATTTAGAATGAGTTGCCCCACTCAGAAATAACGATAACATCATAACCGTTATTTCTAAGTAAAACACTACATTCAGTTGCCATAATGTAAATACATTTAAAAGTTTGTTACAACATGATTCATTTGTACTTTGACAGTGTTGCCACTGCGAATATTATAATTCGGTATTTAAATAATACATTTTTTAAAATGAAATCAATGAAATCACTCACACGAATCCCGACCACGGCGGCGACGGCCAATCTCAACGGAGACCAGCCAAGCACGCAGCAGACATTATAGTGCACAAGCACAGGTGCACGATTTTTCTACTGCAAGTCGCTTTTAGAAGTGTGTTGAAGTCCTGCAAGATCTTGTAGAACCGTCTCGACAGAAATTGCATACAAGTTACTCGAGCAAAAGCGGTAAACAAGATGCCTAGCTGTAGAAAAATACGAGCTACGTCTATTGTGTTGTTGTTAAAAAAGAACCGACCAAGGGCCGTGTCGGAACACGCACAATGAACGGTTCCGTAGTTGCGATGAATTTATGCCAAGAACAAACTTAACATTGTAGTTGAAAAACATACTCCCATACATTCCAACCACAAATGTAAGTTTGTACGCCCAATATTGAGAGATTTACCATGTTATTTGAATACTTCTACTTATAGATTCTGTATTTTTTAAATTTAATATTAAAATATTAGAGGAAAGTGACCAAATATGGAATATCATTTTGTTTTTAATGCATAATTTGCACAAATGTTATAAATAAAAAACTTTTTGTAGTAATAATTAACAATCATATATTTATGCTTTATTTTGTAATAATTTTTGGTTATATTGATTAATTTTAAGTAAGATTTTTTTTAAACTAATTAATGTGAAGGTACCTTAATATGGAATAGGTACCTCAAATATGGGATACTATAAACACTTTCAAAAATTAACCTTAATTTATATGAGAATCTTTGAAAACTTTGGTATAACATAGGAAGGAACACAAATTATTTGCAAAATCACAAATGCAGGTGTCAGACTCTGGCCCAGCGCAATCATTATGTGCCCAGAGCCCACACATGATGAGGCACTTGATCCATGTTTCCCCATGAGTATCATTCGAAAACAGCATACCACAGAAAATACACTCCGAATCTTCAGTCTGGAACTGTATATCCTATCAAGGCATCGGGCTCACTGTCTGTATCAAACAGCACCATCTCCACGTCATTTTAATCTGACTTAGGCTTTTAGCTTTTTTCTTTTGATTTCTTCTCGTTCAGTTTTTTATTGTTGTTCTTTGCCAATTTATTTTCTTCTTCTTCTTTTTTATTGCTTTTGTATATGAGATCATTCTTGTAAGGTGCAGACGCGATGACTGCTGCAACAGATGCTTTGCTTCCTCTATTAGAAGGTTTCCTTTTCTTGTTTGGTACTGGACTGATGTCATATGGAGACACTAATCTTAAACTACTGCGAGAAAGTCCAGAAGTTGAAGGTACAGGTTCAATATTTGTATCTTGTCTAAGTGTGGAAGCTTCAGATAAAGGCACACAGTCATCAGGTGTTCTTAAATTGGCCATTGATGGGCCTTCAGGTCGGTGACTTATGTCATTGATGTAACGTTGACTGTGCAATAATCTTTAACTGCATTTTATTGCGCAGTAGTCACGGAATCCAATTGCTGCAATCTCACCTGTTGGCACTTTCAAATAAGCCCTGCCAAATACCTCGACAACATCATAAGGGCTTAGTCGACTATTATTATTGTCTCAGACTCTGATCCACATTCGTATTTCTCACTGTAATAAGTTTTTAGTGGTCCCATAAACGTTTTGTCTAGTGGCTGGAGCTTGTGGGTTGTGTGAGAAGGTAAGGAGACAATTTCTACATTATTTTGCCTAGCAAGCTATATCACGTCGATGTTACGAGTGTGAGAAAAATGGCCATCTAAGATCAGAAATACTTTGATTCCGAAGTAGGGTTTGTATGTTTGATGAAATGTTTGAACCAGTCAGTAAATAAATATTCATTTGTATCCATCCTGATGGATGTGCAATGCCAACAGCACCTGGGGGACTGCTTCTCAATATCTGATCGCTCATATTCTTGCGACGGAATAATAAAGGGAGGCACAAAATGATCAGTGGCGTTCATGGCAAAAACAATTGTCATTAATGAACCCCTTTTCAGCTAAGGTAAATGAAGCTATCTGCCGTTTTCCTTTATGACTAATCACTTGGGGTATCTTGCTCGGTACGGTAAGCCCAGATTCGTCAACGTTGTATATGCGATTTAGACCAGAATGAGTCCAATTTTTCATTGCTGAATCCAAATGCTCTAGTTAAGCCATTTTTTCCAGCCATTCCAGTCTCACCAAATGGATTTTCCAACTGATTACGTCTTGCCAACATGTACGCCATTCTTCGAACATCGTTTCTCACCAAGCCATGAAGTTTGCTCTCCATCGTCAAAATGTAGCTACCAAAAGATTTTCAAGGGTTGTCCCTAACAGTCCCTACAGTTTTCCTTCCAAGTGTAGTAGCTTCTTCTGGGGGTAATTCGTTTTTATGGCATTTTGGTGGTAGAGGAACAGGGTGTAAAGTCCACTCATCCACCATAGAAAAGAGAGGATCCTCCGACCAGACGGGTGTTGTGTCTGGTGGGCAACTGCCCGACGGTTGATGTCGGGACGTTGTATATATGCTAGTTGCGCGGTAAACTCTGCTTGCACGATGCAGTATTTGCGTGACGTTAGTGTGACGCGTAGTTCGCATGTGGCGATGTTGATGCCGCTACAGCATAATCGAAACAAGGTAGATCTTGGCACATCACAAGTGTTTTGCAGCCCTCTTCTCTCTTACTAATTTTATAGCTTCCGCCATATGCTCCGAATTCCATTATTTTCGCTTTGTTTTTGAGTTGACGTCCGCCATTCTGATAAAACATGAAAAATTTATAATTAACCAAATCATCAAGTCAGCTGATACATATGAAAACCAATTATGGAATAGTGCATAATTGGATACTATGATCCGTCCATATTTTGATTTTCATATGTGTCACCAAGCGGCGGAATCAGCATATCCATACAACGTGGCAATGCTGCTAGCCTTTTGGGCACTTTTCCTGTTGACTGTGATGCGGACGAATTTATTGATGCCCTATGATTCTGTCCTTTTTATATACATGTACATATTATTATTTTAAGTCTGTTAGCGTATATATTATATTATGTAAATATTATTCTTAAATAAAAAAAATACTTTAAAATTATAAAAAAATATATTTGAAATAAATAAGTGAAAATATAATAAGTGAATTTAAAAGAGTGTCCGTAGAGTTTCCAGCCCGTCCTTCTCCGTGGGTACCTACTAAGCTTTGGAATGGGCAACTAGCTTTATCTGACTGACCGACCCATTGACAATTCAAAAATGTCTGTAATTGGTTCATAAGAAATAAATGCTTTGAGTTTGAGTTTTCGTGGTAGCTGTCTTGCTCATTTTAGATTATAATAACAATGGTACCTATAGAATTAACCTTTTTGCATTCCTTCCGTATCCATGAATATATTCATTAAAAAGGAAACTCATCAATAAGCTAATTTTGACTGCAGTGAAGGCTCTCAAATAATTATATTAAAGCTGACAAACATTCGCACTTACTGAATTCATCATTCAATTAATTGATAGCGGTATAAATTGACATTATGTGTACAGATTTCAGCGGTTCGGCGTGATAGAATTAATATTTGCTATGAAATAAAGTTTGAGCAATAACTTATTCAACCTAAAAAAAAACGGGATGAGTAGAAGTCTGGCAAGTCTGCTAGTTTGATGATTTCATAGAAAAAAAAATAGGAACACAGTTTAATCGAAAACAAGGTAAACAAAGAAATTAATAATTTATTGCGCTTATATTTCTGCTTCACCTGGATCGGCCACATCCATTGAAACTACATTGGAATAGTTTTCAAAACGATCCGGTCGCCGGTTAGCCTTCTACATGGCTGCGAAGCTGAAATTGATGATTACCGTAACTAGTGGGTCGGCAACGTGGTTGGAACTGGTATCGTTTTACGGAACTTCTTTCTTCTTTTGATAATTACGACATTTCTCCGCATTCAAAAGTGGTTTTGGTTGGTTACGAACAGGATTTAGCCTTTTAATTTTAGAATTTCTTCTTTTCAATATTGAAATTTGACCGTGTAAACTCGTACTGCGCGAAAAAAACGTTTGTTGTTACATATTAGGTACACAGATATAAAAAAAAAAACGTTTGTAACATATAATTTTTATTTCGCAATTTCTTTGTTGATCCTATAGTAAAAGTTGTTTATAATGATGAGTTAACTGAACCCTCTTTGGGTTTAAGGTAAACAAATTTTAAGAAGGCAGATGAAGTTTTAGAAAAACAGACTTCTAAGAGCGCGTCTCTGTCACTCGTGGTGGCAGTTTTTGTCTAAAGAAAGGTGCTCAACAAAAGCATTCGCATTACTTTGGTTTGCGGGCTGCGAGCAATCGTTGTGTGAGCGTTTATTAGGCTGCGTCCTAATCAAAAGCGATCATCGTGCGAGTACGCGAACGTACGCATTTTTTTTCTATTTGATTTAAAATTTGTATAATTATCCAATGACACTTGGCAATATTGTAACTTCTCATTAATGAAAGTCTTTCGCGAACCGAACAGTTAGGATTTTTGGTTCGTTTTCCGAAATTCCCTTTCTTTGGTATTGATCGTCGCATCGTTGAGCTCCTAAAGTTCTGATTAGAGCTGCACGATTACTGACAGATGCATGCACTGACTGGTCAGGTCCACTCAATCTGTGTGGTTCTTTCCTCAAAAGACCATTTCAGACACCAATCTACATGGCCTTCACATGATCTGACCAAGATTCTGTATGGACTTTAAAAGAGACTGTGACCTCTGAGTTTGTTTCGGCCTTTCTTCTCAGAGTAGTCAGATAGAAAACGCCGACCTCATCTAGTTTTAAAAATATGACTGACTTGTAAAAGTGTTTGTACAAACCTACTTACAGAAATAAAAATCATTTTCGTACCACTTGCTCAAAAAAGTGACATTCTATGCCACAAAAAGCGAACATAACAATAGTCATTTTTAATCTGTTAAAAACAGGGAAAGTAAATTGTACTTCCATTCACTGACTGTTATACTGAAATAAGAATAAATATAAATACTTTATGGGATGATTTTTGGAAAAAAGACAAAGAAACAAAAGGTAGATGGTACGGAAATATTCAAAAAAAGACGGCTTCTAAGCCGTGGTATTATAAGTTGAGAACAGCTAGTCGACACTTCATAACGATGACGAATAGACTCCGCTTTGGCCATTCCAAAACACCTGCTCATTTAGCCAAACTTGGTATTGTTCAAGACAACAAATGTACAAGTTGCGGTTAAAATATTGGAAACGTTGATCATATGCTTATTGACTGTCCAAATCATATGTTACACAGACTGATTTTAACGAGTGAATTGTGTAGTGAAAGTGTTGTGTTAAATAATACCTCCCGCCGCTTGACTGAATTATTAAAAAATAAGACTTGTTATCCATCAATATATAAATATATTAAAAACACACTCGAAGAGATTTAATGAAGAAAATCACATCTAAAAAAAGACTTGGCTAAAAGGTCCCAGAAACCAGGCCATTAAACTAATTAATAAAAAAATAAAAAAAGTAAATTGTACTGAATTTCATTCATCCTCTAGGGGGAGAATGTGATTTAAATTTGGAATACTTACCGAAATTTATATTGAACTACATCTGTGTTTACACCATTGAGTTTGTATATAAAGCATTGTACATCATTTTGAAAAAGGAATACGCATTTATTATGCAGTTATGATTATTAAATAAAATTACGAAAACCGACGAGGCCGTATGAGCTTGATGCCTTTGCTTTTCCGACAAAAAAATATTAGTCTAGGAATATGCCGCGTTTTTGTTTTCTTCAAATACATAAACGTTAAGTTTATTTTAATTTATTTTTATAAATAAGTTAATGTTCTAAAATACGTTACGATGTTAAATCAAAGCGACAGTGACAGTCAATTGTCGGATTCCATCAGTGCAAATGCTGTCGCAATTATAAATGATTTGCTTCCAACAAAATCCAAGGAAAATTATTTAAAAACTTTTGAAGAATTTTCAACGTGGAGAAGTGCGAAAGGCCTACCAATTTCAGAATCAGTACTTCTTGTCTATTTTGATTATTTATCCAAGACAAAGAATCCGAATACACTTTGGTACATATACTCAAAACTGAAAGCTAAAATAAGCATCAAACACAGCATTCTTTATAGTTATTTATGCAACTGTTGTTTATCAAGGGGTATTAAAACACGAATGTGGAATAAATAGTATCACATGAGTGTTTTAGTACCTAATTAAGTACAGTCGCTTAAAAGACTTTATCTATACCCATCTTATGAATCCTCTATTACTCATTTTTGCAATACTAATATCGAACAAAAATGGCGGGATACGACGTGAATTCGAATAACCTATAAGTTTTTTTTTATTTTTTATTACGGAGCTGAAAGTAGTAGTAGTAGTGAAACGCGCGTGCATGCCAATGTTCTTTTTTTGAAATTCATAAAGGTACCACGAAAAGGAGTTGCATAATGAAATTTAGTACAACATTATAACACTCGTTTGGATGATATAATGGTTACTATGACACTGGTTGTTTTAATGTTGGCAATAAGCTAACTGTTTCAGAAACTTTTAAAGAGTATTGGGATTATTGATTTGGATTGGTTGGGGAATTGGGTGGGGATTTGGGTTTTTGAGATTAAATTGGATGGATGTAGATAAAAATGTTTACGATACTTTGAAGTGTCCGTTCGATTATAATAAATTATATGATGACAGCCTATGATTGTTCCACTGCAAGGCTCATCCCATAAACAGAAAACATGAGCATTGATCACGTTTACACGAGACGGGTTGGCGGGTCGGCGAATAAATAATACTCGTATAAGCATCTTAATAGTAATTTGTTATGCAAGGCTGCAAAGTTGTTTTTTAGCGGGAGTACTTGTATTGAATCTTGAGCGTAGCGAGAGTTTCAAAGGTAGGACACTCAGAATAACTTTACTTTACTTTACACAACTTTTCACCTCACTACAGCGAGGAAAATGCTAGATGCAAGAAAAACAGCTCAAAATAATATATTAAATTATTGTTTATTTATTTAAAAAAAATACAAGTAATTATAGTCTCCGAAAACGTTTCCGCGCCTTTAAAATTTCTCCATGCACTGAACAAATTGTTCGCTTTTGTGTACTATCAGCCAAACTTCTGCATGATCACCTTTAAGGCGATAATCGAATAGCACGGCTCACGACTCGATCGCCCGATGCAAGCGTTTTGACCAATAGAATGCACGAAGCGCATTTTAGTCGTGTTCGTATTAATAAAATGATGAATAGAACTATGATACTCACACTAGGCGCGTGCTATGCTCACTTGTTTGTGAGATATTTATTTAATTGGCCAACGTGATCTCATTAATAAATATTATTGTTGACAAAAAGTAATATCGTACTCATATCCTCTGTTTGGTTTAGAAAATGTATTATAGGTAAAGCTATTTTAAATTAGGAGTAACTTTCCACAAAAACATAATAATTGAAAATAAGAAATTTTAAACAATAATTTATATCCATTATATCCACTTTAACATTTTCCTCTCTGCGACACATGGCTATGCTCTGTCGGGTCTGTTATTTATTAACACTTTCACTGCTTCCCCAGTTTTCACGATGTCCTATGTGATGCCGCCATACAAATCGCAGGGAACGCGCCTATGACCGGCACTGTATTAAGGTATAAAATGTTTATATTGTTTGTGTTTTATTGGCGTGAGATGGACTGTTACTTGTGCGGTGCTATTGAAGAGTAAATAACTATGTGTTTAGACTTGGGAGTGTGTCAAAAAAGAAACAAGTTACATAATTTTGTTAGAAATTTACAAAACTTGTTATCTTTTTCTTTAATTGCTCTATGTTTTGGTTGAAATAGCACAATTCTAGTAGTATTTGAACCAATACTTGACTAAAAATGGATGAAGAACAAACAGTTACTTTCATCAGTCAGTCGTCACAGGTACAATTTAAATATCACAAATAAGGGAGGGTCAACTCTATGGAGATCTCCCAGCGCAATGTGTGTAAATACTGCATCTGTTACAATCAAGAAAGACGAAAACAAGTATAATTCTTCAGTTAAATGAGCATACTTGTAACGCTAATTTCGATAAAAACAGGACTGACATAGTGATAGACAAGAAATTTGTAGAAAGTGTTTTTATAAGCAAGAAATTTGTCCGCCAAAAAGCAAAACCGGTCCAGAATTTTTTTGAGAAAGAATTCGGAAAAGTGGACGAGGTTCAGGAGGTACCAGATTTTAACTCAAAAAAAGACACACTGTTCAGGGCTCATCGCCATTATTTAAATGTTTTTAAAACTGAAATCAAAAACTTGAATGATGTTACAATTCCAAAAATAATGGCCGACAGTTTCCTTGAAGATGAATGTAACAATAATAAAATCTTAATATTTTCGACACCTGTGAGTATAACAATTCATTAAGACATTGAAAAAGAATATGTATTTTATTGATATAACATTCAAAGCTACCGCAAGCCATTCTACCAGCTGTTCTCATGTCGGTTTGAATAGCTGTGATGATTTAATTTGTGTTATGGGAGTTATATACACGTTACTACCTGACAAGAGACAAAAACCTACGAACGCTTATTTGGCCTCATCAAACAGCATTTTGAAATAGACACGTTGGCCATAAAATGCGATTATGAGATGGCGCTTATAAATGGAATTAAAGAAGCTTTTCCGAACACTCAACGGGCTGCTATTATCATCTTAATAAGGCCGTTATGTTGAGTCTTCCTGAAAACAGGAGTGCATAAAAATTGTCAGAGTATGTTCCAATTTACCTCTGCTACCTTCTCCATAAATTACAAAATGTTGGACAAGCATTGATGAAAAAGTCACGAAAACCGAAGTAATGGTGGCTTTTTAAATTACTTTAAAGACAATGGCTACAGTCTCTGACAGATATAATAATCTGTCCTAGCAATTATAATTTTAGCACAAACATTGCACTGGACGGTTGGCACAGGCGGCTAAACACGAAAATAATATCAAAGCCAACCAACCCTGCTACTATTTCTCAAAGCTCTTCGAAAAGGAGTGCTTTGGCAAGATCGCAAATACAAGAATATGTTATTTGTAGGAAATAAGAGAAGAAAGATCGATATAGGTAATGTTTAATGCCAAATACAAAAGAGAACTGCATAAACTTGAGGGCCAAATTTCTGATAAACCTTGGCCGTATCAAAAGGATATCAGGTGAATAAATGCAGGGGATTTCGTGCGCCTAATAACGTAATAATATTTAAGTGGCTACTTACTAGCTTTTAACCCAGATATTTTTTTAACAAATAAAGAGGATAAATAACGATCCCATACAAGTTTGGCCCAGAAATGAACACAAATAAAACAAAATGTATTATGAAGGTATATTAGTGTTTCATAGCCCTTTTTATTTTTATTCGTCGTAAAACTTTGTGAAGGGACATAAGATTCTTCTTAAATCTAATGACTTCAAAAAGTTCATTCATATCTGTCGATCGCGGAGTAAGCCACTGTCTTCCAGAAGATTGAATTTCACTCAAATCTGACGACTATATCTCAAATTATTCATTAGTTATGCCCCAGTTTATAGAACGTTGGAGCTCCGTTGGAAACCAGGCAAAATCAGAGTGGTGATTAAATGTGAGTTATAGGTTTTGGAACCGTGCACCTAGCTTCTGACGTTTCATAAGTGCCCATGTAGGTTTATGTGAGATAAAAATTTTTGATTTTGTTGAAAAATTGAAAATTGATGAGGAAATAGCTCAGGTAAACTGTAATGCGAATGTACATCGCCCAAGATAGGTGAAGTTACTAAGAAATGCAAATAAGATAACTAGAAACACAGCCAATCATATTTTTTAACAAATCGCAACAAAACATTAATGATGCTGTCACACGCAGCACCACAGAGTTATAAATAAAATAGAAATGGTCACAGACCCGAATGACAAGAAGGTTTATGTTTTTAGCGCATGTACCCTATTACCCTATTATGTACATAGTTATGCCCTATGTATGTAGGATTCTTTATTCTCTCGTAGCATACCATAGGCTTGTAGAAAAAATATCGATATATCGATATTTTTCGGCGATATCTATTATTTCGATATAAAATATCAAGTATCGAAAACTTATCAAATACGATATATTTCCAATAGCAACACCGTTGACCCCACTAACTAAAACCGATAGAATTCGAGCTGTAATAAATAAACTTATTTTTATCTATGTTTTATTAGGTAATTTTACATCAGAAATGATGTTTCAAGCTTGGAATTTCTATGAATAAAAAACAAACAGAATACAATTTCATACAGTTCATATACTTTTTAGAAAATTTCACCGATATATCGATATATAGATGTATTTTTTTCCATATATCTAAATCAATATCAATATATTTTTTAAATATCGATACTTTTTGGCACTTCTTGCATCTCTAGCAAACCAGACCTTTGGATGCATTAATGATTTACATGGACTTCTTGGCGGGAAAGTGAAGCGTCATGTTAGCAGTTTTGTTTTATTTTTTTAAAATTTGTGTTTAGCCGAATATTAATGTGTAATAGTGGTGGATTATTAACCATTAAGTGTTCGTGAACCTGCATTAAGTAGGCAAATGAAACAAAACAGTGCAACATCACTTTAAGTTCTCTCAAGAAGTCCGCGCGAGGTTTCAGTTCAGTGCCGCGTCTTTACTTTAAACTCAAGGGGAGCGGGGCGGGATATCATCAATCATCTTTATCATGCATTGAGTGGAGTTCATTTCACAATTATTATAACTTTGTACTTGTTACCTAATTTTACATGACACTGGCTAAATGCACAAACCGTGCGAAGCCAAAAACAAAAAAAAAAAAAAATGATTTACATGTCGTTAGGTTTGTGGTGACCGCCCAGCGTAACGCACTTCATTTTCAATCGCAATCCGAAGGATTTTGAAGGAAATTAATCCGTTATGTGAAAGGTGACGTTTCACAAAAATCAACATGGCGGACTTTAGGACCTATTAGGTAAAGTCATGATAAAAGTGTTTAGTACGTCAAATTAAATGACTTATAATGACCCTGGGGATAATTTATTTATTTTTATTGGTTCACTAACAACTGTTTCCACTGGTCTTCTGATAAAGGTAACATGCAAAATTCAATTCAATTTATTTATTAAATCAAATATGGTAGGTACGTGAAGTTCTTAGAAAAAATATTTAGTAACACAGATATATCTGTGCTTTATCATATAACATTTTCAGGGACACTTTTGAAAGAACTCATCTTTAGAATAAAAACATTCTTGTAACAACCACTTCCGCAACACAAAACTTATTGAAGGGTAGTTGAGTAATTGACCTAGGCAAAGCATTGTAAATTAGGGGAGCCATGTAAACGCAGCTCCGCCGAAAAAGTTCTAGCTTTGGAACGGGCAAAAATAACGAATGCCATAATTATATAAGTACTAAAACGTACTCTTTCAACACAGAAAGAAAAAAGAAAAATAAAATATTACGTTGCAATGTTTATCTTTTAATAATAATAATAATAATCCATTTATTGCAGGCAACGCAGGCCTATAGATAAATACCTTAACCTTTAATTGTTTTTATTAGAAGAACATTAAATTATTGTACACGAAGGGATGACTGTGTCGGCGTCGTGTTGCGCTGCGTGGTGTCGCGTAACCTTCCACGAACACGTCGGTACGCCACACCTTTCGGCCAAAACTCTTCTTTCATTAAGGTTTCTAGGTACTGAGTTGGAACCCGCACCACAAACGACTTGAAGTTTATGTTATTGCGCGACTCCAACTTCTCTACTCTCAAGGTCCACTTGGTCTTGATTCTGATGTATTCCACGATGTCTTCAGTCATCGTGGAGTGATGCAGACGGGATACGTAAAGCTGCGTCGACGGTGTTGCAGGACGCAGCAACATATTTGGTCCCGCCAGAGCAGTACCACATCGATTACGGCAAGTGGACTTCCTTCTTAATGCTTCCCTCTATGTTCGTTAAAGGTCTGTGCAAAGGATAATATATGACATGACAAATATATGAAAATGACAGCCAGTGATTATGAAAGATAAAGAAAGTCCTGCTTCCTGCTCATACTTTTAAGAAAGGACTATATAATCTATTGATAAAAAAATGAAATTTTTACATTAATCAATACTATTAAATCAATCTGCCTAGCCATTTCCCAACTATGCTGGGATCGGCTTCCAGTCTAACCGGATGCAGCTGAATACCAGTATTTTACATGGAGCGACTGCTTATCGGACCTCCACAACCCAGTAACTGGGTAATACGATACCCCTTGGTAAGACTGGTTGTCAGACTTTTGGACTTCTGACGACCTGTAACGACTGTCAAAGATCCACGAGTGACAGCCGGGACCAACGACTTAACGTGCTTTCCGAGGCACGGAAGAGTCTCGGTATGTAAAGATGGTCACCCATGCACGGACCAACCCCGGCAAGTGTAGCTTAACCTGATGGATCGACCCATGCGGCTGTTATTACTTAGCCACGAGCTCCTCAATCAATACTATTAAATATAAATATCATGTTCATTAAAGTCTAGCTTTTATTCAATAAGCTAACATATGATTTAAACATAGAACTGCCGAAACTTGACTACACTATACGCCTCTTTCTAAGCCTTTGGGAAATACAGGCGTTATGTTTTTAACCGACTTCTATAAAAGGAGGAGGTTCTCAATGTTTGTATTTTTTTTAATGTTTGTTCGCGCATAACTCCGTCGCTTGCCAACCGATTTGAAAAATTCTTTTTTTTTTGGAAAGGGTATACTTCCCAAATAGTCCCATGAAAATTTTATCGAAATCGGACAAGCGGTTTTTGAAAAATCAACAAACATCTAAAAATGTATCTACATTGTCTACATTAACGATCTTTTCGTTTACTCTGCACTGCGTTTTTTGTTCGCGCATAACTCCGTCATTTACGAACCGATTTGGAGAATTCTTTTTCGGCACTAAAAAGTGAAAAATAAAAAACTTTTTACAAAAAAAAAATAACCGACTTCCAAAAAACACTACAAAGTGAAAAATAACTTTAATTTCGGAAGTCGGTGGCATAAAACTTAAATACAGATCCAAAGACACCGACTTCCGAAACTAAAGTTATTTTTCACTTTGTAGTGTTTTTTTGGAAGTCGGTTATTTTGCTTTGTAAAAGTTTTTTATTTACGTTCATGTAGGCATGTGTTTTACAACACAAGCATTAAAAGTTACTGTACCGAAACTCAAAGGATCAATTACTTTTTCTATTCCAGTATCCAATTTCCTCCTACTATAAAGATCACTATCGACTGCTCGGGATTGACGTAAAAGCCATTTGGTCTGTCTGTGGCGTTACAAATCGGTCACCCGAAATTGCCTTGTAAACTTCGTGTTCTTTAATTACAAGCTGTGGTTTGTTCGTTAATGAAAGGAATAAAACTTACTCTGGGCAAAGTAGAACTACTTTACTGTTGTCCTATCTAGGATTAGGTTTTAATCATATTGGTATTGATAAAAACGCTTATATATCAATCAGTATTGTCAATATCCTGCCTGAACCGATCACAAGGCCAGGCAACAAAAGAAGCATTTACTAAACACCTGCCCCTTTATTTATAAACGCTGCTTTAAGTTTAGTAATGATTAGCGACTGTTTAACCATACATTTTTGACGTTTAAACGTCTCTTAACTTTAATCATTGTTTATAAATAAATCCCCTAGTGTGTGAAGGATTTAAGAGGAGTAGAGTACGTATAGCGATAGATACGGTAGCGATGTACGCGGGGGTGCGCGTGGAGCGCCGCGGGAGGCAGTCGTGCAGAGGGCGGCCGGCTGGCGGCGGGCAGTATCTCGCCGGCGACGCCGACTCAAATCACATAGTCTTACAGGCGGAGTGATACGCACGGCGCACACGTCAAGTCCGCGTGCTCGCGCCGTGCCGCGGTCGCCTGTAAACAGTGCGCGCGTTCCGCGTTACCTTGAACCAAATGTGAATAGAGTGATGAAAAATAGTTTTAATTTATTAAACAAATGCTACAATAAAAATATCCTAATTGTGTCTTGAAAAGCCTGTTCCATGTCCTATTTGATTTGTTATCGCCACTAACTATAAACCATATCTATTTAAGACAATCCCAAAAACTTCTCACTTACATTCTCGCGTTAATTTGTTATTAATTAATTGGATGGAGAGTAGCGGTTATGGAATTAGGAGACGATCTATTATTCATTGGACGCAGCGGGTTTGTATTTAGTATTCCGTCACGTAAATAGGTACCTAACTCAAAATAAGAAAAATACGTTACAAAGGTGTTAGTGACAAGAAGAGGGGTAGGAACGTTTCTATTAAAATACCACAAGTAATTGGACGATTTTTTTTAAAATAAATAGATCATGTTAGTGAAAAATGAAAAAAGTCAAACTCTTGTTTCTTATAACATCGTAAATCTGGATGACTTACTACTTGGCCGTAAAGTATCTCCTTTTGAGGTCAACTAGAACGAAAAACAGCTAGCAGATGGCGAAAATAGACAACTGTGAGGCGAAACAGCACTCTAGACGCTAGCACTCCTCTTCCCTTCGCTTCCACTTCTTGTCGCTCCGCAATACAAAATGTACCTATCCATACATACACTATGCTGTACCGTAAATATCCAGTAGTGAGCAATGTATATAGTTTGAGCACATATGTTCGATACGTGCTTATGTACCGAATGACGTCGTTTGTTTTAGACTCTTTCGGCCTTATTACAAAACAAGGATTATCTTTAGACCCAGGTTTAAACCATCGTGTAATTTTCTATACGACTATTCGAACCTTGTTTCGTCTGAGATAAAGTTCTTAATACAAAGTTGACAACTTAGACTCGGGTTTAAAATCAGTTTTTGTGTTAAGAACTTTATCTCAGACGGAATCAGGTTCGAAAATAAAAAATGACACGATGGTTTAAACCTGGGTCTAAAGATAAACCTTATTTTGTAATAAGGCCGTTTAAATTTTGGTGTGTAAGTGCTTCATGATACTTCTTGATTACCGCTATCAAAAATTGTCATCAGCTAAAACAAAAAGTACAAACAAATCATGTAAAAAGGGCTTTTTAAACTGTATCAACATTCAAGCAGTCAACGAATAATATTTTCAATGTAATTTGGATAAATACGTTATAATAATAATAATAATGGATTTTCCCATGTTGCATACTACTGGCGCTTCAAAAGTTATGGCGGTAGGAGTCACACGGGTTGAAAATTACTTTCAGTAATTAAACCCTAACAGGAAAAGAAAACTACAACAACAATTGTAAGAATAATGGATTAATTTTTAAATGTTTTAGTATGTAGTCAGAATTAATGTCTATAATATACATAATGATAATTAAAATCGAACATTTTTTTTATTCACTTCACTCACTTGTTTTCTGCACTGAAAACAACTCAACTTTTATTAGAAGAAAAATATATAAGAAAACAGTTTGCTCAATACACAGTGGGCCATTTATGTAAATCATCAATTTGGTCATTATTGAAATTAGCCGGATCATAGGATACAATAATTTACTTGGACGTTCAGCATTTTTATTTAAATTGCTTTTTTCTTGACATGCGCACCTCTTCAACATCTGCCTTTAATAATATTTTATCTGGAGCACAAAATAGTACTCCAATTGGTAAAAGTAAAAACTTTAAACCAATTTTACCAACTAGTACGCAGAGCTGGCCTGACCTCTGCCTGCTTCATTACCAGATGACAGTAAATATATTTAAAAATAAAACAAGACGAACATACAACCTCCTCCTTTTTGGAAGTCGGTTAAAAATTCAAATAACGAATTTTGTTACGTTATTTGAACTATTTATGGGTTAAACTAGAGTTAGGCCATTTTTGTATTGAAATATTTGTCATCCGGAAATCAGTTTAGGTACTATGATGAGAATACAAAGGTTTGGAGTTTAGTATATTTTATTAAAATGGCCGTTTTATTAAAATTGCCGACACGGCTTTTAGAGGCACAAATACCACTGGTGCTAATAATAATCTTAAAATCTTTTAGAACTAAACAGAAACCTTCAAATTTTTGATTAAAGACCAGCTTCTATCTTACTTAGGTGAATTCGCAGCTGCAGCCCGCGTAATTCAAATTGTATTACGTTTTTTTTGCAATTTGCAGGTCAGTGTCAGGTTTTATCTTGATCAAAATATGATTCGCGACTATTAAAGATATTAATTTACATAATTATTACCATTAGAATTATTAACACATCTCTCTAAGTTAGATTTGTTGATTGACTTTTTCAGTGCAAAGAAAGTAAGAAAATTTGAATTTCGCGGGCTGCAGCTGCGGATTCACCTTAATAAAGAAAAACAAGGATTAATGACAGATTTTTCGAAGTTTCTTACTCAGTCTGAGCCGAGAGTTATTTTGGATAAGGACGGAATTTTATTCTAGGAAATGAAGCAGCTTTTACGCATTTTATCAGCTTGTAATGACGAGAATATAATAATAAATTTGAAACTGTCGCACTTAGGACGTTTCTTAAAAATAATCAATAATTAACATACATACGTCACGTTAGCACATATTGTCAATACGACTAAAGTTTTGTGAATCTTTCATATTTTTTAATGGCGGCTACCAATAATTTATACTTGACAATTAAAGTTACTTATTGATTATTTTTGAGTGAAGTCGTCGTAAATAGTTAATATTTTGTATCTCTTATTAGAATCAAGTGTTACCTAAAGCTTTTGGCTCTTACTCAAAGCTCGTAAAACCCTCGGAAAGCAGCTAAGAATTGTCCTTAATATATGTTAATTTGGAAATGGATAAAAGTTGGATTTGATCCCTCCTTTTGCTGTGAAGTTAAGTATTTGTTTTTTCCATTTTGTTCACGTACTATCTCGTTTCTATTTCATCCATGAAGTTAAGGCTCGTGTAGACAGGCGCGTTATCGCGGGCACGACAGGTAGCGTGACACTCCTTGAAGTTTTCATAGAAAATGTGCTGCGAGTGTCGCGTCGCGTCTGCGGAAGCCTTTAACCAAGCGGATAGTAACTAAAAAACTAAAAGCTTTAACAACGTGCCGATGCGAATTGGAAAGGAGACGTTCAACAGCCCACTGACCTATATAGGCTGAAAGAGGGTAATTATTTTGATGTCTTTGGGCATTTAATTTTTTTTTACAGCCGCCCGTTTTTTTTAAACAAGTGTTGAAAAATAAAATGTTTGCATCACTAACTACAAGCATTATTTATATTTTAGGGATGGCAGCCCTGTGGCAAATGACGTGACAGTCAGCAGGACTCGGTTTGACATTTACAGCAGCTATTTAGTCTGAGTTTACAGCTTTGACTTTTTTCGATACGTTTTGTTATTGCATTGTCATGATAATCAACATTTTTTGTCTTAATTTCATGGAGCTGCAGCTAAAATTATAATAAAATCTCAAAGTATTTAATAGAAACGGAAACTTTAGCCACATTTAAATAATTATATTGCTTAGAAATGAATAAATAAAGACTATGTGCGTTTTGTTTGTATTGAAATATTTTTCACTTTTTCACAAAAACGGGCGCCTGTAAAAATCAGATTTAACTATAATCGAGTAGCATAATAAAAAAGCTTTCTAATAAGGTACATCACATTAGCGTTTAAAAATCGTCGGAATATTATACCACTTTTGACCTCTTCTTTCCTTTTAAATAATTAAATAATAACGTAGGTACTACCTAGTTACAGCCGCCGCAGCTAAACATGAACTTTGCGTGTGTGTGTGCGTCACGTGCTGCATACCAGGACTGAATTGCGACATACCGACAAGAGTCTTGAAGCGTACTCGCCGTACTCACCCCCTTCCAGTTGTCGTTTCACTTTTTTGGACGCCCACTCACAGAAGCACGTAGAGCACATGTCGCTGTAATAGTGGAGCTTTTAATACGATTTAACAAGCTGGAGAAACGTGCAATCAATTACTGGATTATAATAGAACATACAAAAGGATTCACTTAATACATATTTATCTAAATTGCCTACTTACATAGGTTGCAAAAATATAGTAGCTTGTACCCGTACTTACGAAACGTAAACACCAAAAGTGGCATTTCGTGGCTGAACTGAAAAGTGGCTCTCCCGATTAACAACAATAATACAATAAATAAAGTATTTTATTTATAAACTTTTACAAAAAGTGAACATAACAGCTTATAAATATTAATAGTTAAGTCTTATCTTATATATCTTATCATAACCAGAATTATGTGTAGCGACAGCCGATCCATGCTTATTGGAACCTGTGATACCAAATTTTCAATAATAATAAATGTTTGCACTCTGACTGACTCGATTAGGTTCTCCTTAACTGTACTTCAATCGGAGGTAACTAAAGTACGGTATTCAAGGACTTTCATTATGAAAATATTACTCGTGAAATAATTAAGAAGGGATTTGAATTACGTGTAAGGATCAGTTCCATTGTTCCAACGAACAATATAAAATCATGCATTATTAATGATTTTGCTAATTAGAGTATGCTAATAAAAGTACCTACTAAATGTAGTGAGTTCGTACAGTCAACCAACAAAATCACACTAAAAACAACGTGCTACGCAGGTGGCGCTAAAATTACAATCTTAAATAATATAATAATCTGCGCGCGTTCTTTGCGCAGTAGTCACACACAATTATTTGATCATTTTAAACTGGGTTAAAAGGTTAAATTCTTACGCAATAACACACTAACAACTCATTTGTCTGTTTTTTTTTTAAATGTCTTATACGCTATATTTTCTTGCATTAGACATCTGTAGCCAGTCTGTCTCTAAAATAGTTTACACGTAAAAATAGCCATCAAGTGGAGATGTTAACATTTTGTAGATATAAAAAAGTGATGATAAATAACATTATATTATTTAATCATTAAAGGCAAATATGCCAAAAATATAAAAAAAATTAAAGTAAAATCTGGATAGTGTGTGTGTCCTCTCTTTGTGTGATATGATAATGTGTGTGCGTGAATGTGAGAGGGTTTTTTCCAACCAATTATTGTTTGAATAATATTATTAAATTGTAATTGAAAAATCATCGACAAAATAAAAAAATAACCTCAATTCACAAATGAAAAACATCTTTAATGTCATTTAAAATTAGGATTTAGTACTCAAATAACTCAATTTGTAATTAGCTTTACAGTGATTATAATATTAATATCTAAGCTGGGTGGGAAGACAGACCTAGTATTATGTTCTTACTTAGCATCCATATTGACTTCGTCAGGTAGTTGTCGGCTGCTTCAAAACTATACTGCCCTCACTTGTAATAATAATCAACTGACAGTCAACTGTCAAACACCACATGCTTACTCCCATAGTCGTCATGTACTTCATTGAATTACTATTTATAATGTATACTAGCTAACCTAACTATCCTAATATGTAAATCACTCTTATTATTAAATTGTTTTGTATCATGCCTCCTTCACAAGTTACTACTGCATCTGTTGGTATGCCGTGTATACCACGCATTTCATTACTAGGAGCTGGATCTTCATCAGAATCACGCCGTCGTAGTTGGTTTATGTGTCGTGTAACAATTAGTCCATCGTTTATCTTTACCAAAAACCGAACAGGGCTCTTGATTCTGAAGACTTCTCCTTTCACCCACTTCTCCCCTCTTGCATAGTTGCGCAGCCATACCTTGTCCTTCAATCTAGATGCTCTAACCGGTACTTCTATGTTACTTTCAATTTGTCTTTCAGCAAGGTTTTGAGGAGAAAGGATGCATGATGTCAAGCCGAGTTCGAAAACTACGTATATAATTATACAACAATTCTGCAGGAGAGTTTCCTGTAACCGAGCTTAGCACTATTCTCAAACCAAACAAAAGACGTGGTAATTTAATATCCATGTCAGTTCCGGCCAACCTATTGTATTTTTTACTGTTGGCACAAATCTTTCAGCTTGGCCATTTGACATGTGACATGACGATGGCGTATATGGTGGAGTCAGTATATTATGTTGCATATGCCATTGCATTGCATAAAATTCTTGAATTGTTCAAAAGTGTGCCGTTCCATTATCCGATACTAATACTTGTGGTAATCCTTGCTGGAAAAAATGTCTTACTTTTATTTACCTGACAGCTATCACAATTTGCCACCAAAGCTCACAAGCTCAAATCTCATGATCCAGTCCCTGGCCACCAAAAATAGCTTCGTGCAATTGACTTTGATAATACCATGTCATCATGAGTCTCATGTAAAGCCTATAACATGTGTTCCCGCATCGGTGGTGGTATGACCACTCGAGTTCCCCATATTATGCAGTCATTAGTAAGAGAGAGCTCCTTTATTTTGAGCTAATATAATTACATATTACTGTCGTTTACGATATCAGGCCATCCATGCAATATCCCGAATTTCACTTTAGATAAAATATCACCTCACCTCGTTTACTCTGCAATATCTTTTGCCGAATACTGAACGCCACTTGGTGTCTCCGACAGTAATAAAATATCTTCAACGTCATCAGTATCTGACTTCCAATCTTCAATAGCATCCAGTGGCCACCTACTGAGAGCATCAGCATATTACCTATACTACCACGTTTATATTGTGACTAGCTGCGCCCCGCAGTTTCACCCGCGTAAGTCTTGATCCCGTGGGAATATCGGGATAAAAATAGCTGTCTTAATCCAGGATGTCAGCTACCTCCATAGACAATTTTATCACAATTAGTCTAGCCGTTTGAGCTTGAAGAAGTAACAACCCATACACAAACACTCACAAACTTTCGCCTTTGTAATATTAGTGTGATTATATAAATATAGTGTGATTCATAATCATGTGAGTTCAGCTTCAAAGCCATCATTCTTGGAGACAGCACTTTAGGTATTACTTTATTGGGGCTTAAAATCCCAAGCAAAGGCTTATGATCAGTATATATTACTACATGTCCTCCATATATGTACTGATTGAATTTTGCAAGCCGAATATATGCGCCGCCGCTTCTTTATCGATTTGTGCGTAATTACGCTCCGATTTTGATAAGGTTCTGGATCCCATAGCAACAGGTTTTTCTGATCCATCATCCATAACATGAGATAGAACGGCTCTTACCCGATATTCTGAAGCATCACATGTTAATGTTACCTTTCTGTTATTATCAAAATGTATTAGAGTATCTTTACTAAATAGTGTAGCTTTAGCCTTTTGGAATGTTACTGTCTCTAACTTGCCCCATTTCCATAAAGCATCTTTATCCAGAAGTCTATGTAGTGGTTCCAATAACGTAGCTTTGTCTTCATAAACCTGTCATAAAAATTTAGCAATCCCAAAAAAGCTTGTAACTCGTAACATTTCTAGGGCTCTTCGCATTCATAATCAATTTGATCTATTTGTCACTTGGATGAATACCATCTTGATCCACCATACTCGTATAACCAGGAATTCTACTTTATTTGTTGCAAACTCACACTTCTTTTGGTTCAGTCTGAGTCGTACATCTTTTAGACACGCCAGTACCTTTTCCAGCTTTGCGTTATACTGTGACTTATAACCACTTATTAAATTGTCATCTAGCAATACAGTCACTCCTTTAATACCAGCCAATGTCGTTGACATGACCTGCTGAAACATACCTGGGCAAGCCTTCAAACGATAGGGTAATCTCTTCATCTTATATAATCCCTTTAATGTGTTAATCGTCAGGAGCATACCTGTTTCATCCGATACTTTTAGTTGTGTATGCGCTTCTTTTAAATCCTGTTCGTTATAAATTACACCACCTGCGGCTTCAGATAGACACTCATTTATTGTTGGCTAAGGGTATGTGTATCCGTGTCAGTTGTTGAATTTACAGTCAATCGGTAGTCTCCAAATAGTCGAATACTAACATCGTAAACTCTAGTACTGGAACTACTGGTGTAGCCCATTTGAATAAGGTATTGGGTCCATTACTCATATTAACCAACCTATCTACTTCTTCACAAACTCTATCTCTAATCGCAAATGGTACTGACCTGCTTCTCATAAATTTGTCTCGGCTGTATATCCGTCTTTTGATCACCACTTCAGGTCCTTTGTATTCTCTAAGTCCATCAAACAATTCTTCATGTTTTTAAAGTATTTTCAACAGAGATTCATACTATCCAGGGAATTGATGTTATTTATATCTTCAACTGAAATCCCTAGAGGCTTGAACCAATTCCTCCTAATGAGATTACCTCGCCCCTGCCCAATTATTATTTGCAGGTGGGTTTAAAAGTTTTAATGTTTAATAAAAACTGGTCTTGCCATGCACCTGCACTTTAGCATCAGTCTAGGTGTGCAAGTTTAGCTTGCATTCCTGTTAATCCAATCCCTTTGGCCAGATTAATTCTGCTTGTTCCCTTGATATCATTGTCTAAGAACAACCTCAAACTTCACTAATTAGTTATTCAGATGAAGTTCTGTGTATATGGCAGGTTCACGATGTTTCTCCCACACATAAATTCTTCTTCCCTTTATATATGAAAAATGCACTTTTTTCCTGCACATTTTTGCAATATGGCCTACTTTGTTGCATATAGCAGAAACAAACTTACACTTGTGGTACAAATGGCTTCCTCCGCATCTGTAGCAGTATAGCTTCTTTTTCTTCTCATCCACTGCATTTACCTGCATTGGTTAGGTTAGGTGATTGATGATTCCTCAATGGCGGGTACTTTCAGAATCTTTAGGTCTTGAACACATCTTTCCGCTTGCAAAGCCAACTCCACAGCTGTTGCATAAGCGAGGTTAGCCTTCTTCAGTAAATTCTCTTCTACTAAGTTGCAAAATCTACACATTTTCTAAGTGCTGCAACGTATCCTTTAATTGATTCATTTTTACCCTGATTCCTGTGGAATTTAAATGATTCTATTTCATTTGGTTGCAATTTTTGTGAATTCGAGCAAAATGTAACTAGAACTACTCGATGGCATGCATGTATGTGGCAAGAAAAGGCCTCTGGCAGGCAAGTGTGAATTTATTCATACCTCAGAAAAGTTAAGGTCCGGTTTTTAAGCACGCTGGTAACGAAAAACTGTCACTTAAAAACAGCAAAAATAATATTTAATTGCGAAATTTTACTCAGTTATTTAAAGTTAAGCATAACTCTTAAGGTAATTGGCGTAGAGTGAATATTGATATTATTGTGTAGCTTGACTCAAATACTACTAATTAAACATAAACACATATGGAACATTCAGGGGTAATTTTTGCACCTGACTAGAAAAGGTAATTTTTGTGTAAAATTTCATACTTTCATATTTTCCTTGGCTGTTTTTGCTTATTATTCAGTATTGTTTATTTAGTTATTTGATAGTCTCAACGTTTACCTTTGCAAGTGAATTTGTCGATAAAAAATAGCAAATATTATGTACTTAAAGTATCTGTAACAGTTATCCAAACACACAGTGTGTTTGGATAACTGTTACAGATACATATCAGATTTAAATATACGGTCTAAGAACGCAAATTCTTGTGTCAAATCTTCAGCACTAGGTACGTTATTAAGTAGTTTATAAAATAGTCTGCAATAATAGACGGTTTATTAGGTCTAAAAATACATATTATACAAATAAAATGGTTCTACCTACAGCCTGTGTAAAAGAAAAATACATACGGAACGCGGCGAGACTTGACGCTAATGAGAGATAAGGTTGAGTGCTGTCCTACACTGGCTTGCTGGAGAATGTAGGCGTAGGGCTGTGACAAGACAACTATCTTATAATAGACTGCCTTCATAATAAATGTCAAAGATAAAACATGAGATATTTAGTGCTGTCCTACACTGCCTTGCTGGAGAATGTCGGTGTAGGGCTAAGACAAGACAACTATCTTATAATAGGCTACCTTAATAAATTAATGTCAATTATAAAACTTGACACATAATCGTACTCGACCAATTTAGCTAATATGCAAGTCAATCATTTTTATTATTAAATCATATTTCCAATATTCCACTATCGTTTCTACAGCTGCGATTTTAATACTTGATTTTTTTTTATACACAACTGAAGTTTAATTGGCAATAACATCAATAATCTGTGTGAAAATGTGGGAATGCTGTGTGAGTAATATTCTCAGAAAATCACCGTGTGATTCTCTGGATGACATTTTTAAAGATTGCTATATTTTGATTTTAAAGCCGACAGGCTATCGCTTGCATTTTGTGCATCAGTCTGACTACTGATGCACAAAATGCAAATATATCCGGCGGCATCGAATCTAAAAAAAATTCTTCTTCATTACTTGAAATCGAAGTTTTTAGAAAATAATCTAATACGTCAAAAATTTGTGAATGTGTGGTTTAATTTGCTGCTTGTATCGCGCGCCGTGCCGAATAGCTAATAAGGCTAGTTATTAGAACCTCTTTTCTTTAGAAGTACATTTTCAGAGTTTTTCTATAAATGATGCGCGGTCATATTATGGTTCTTCGAGCCGGATGAGGCCACTTTTTATATCATTTCAGGTTTGATGATGATGATGAAATGTTTACATTTTCTAACGCAAACTTTTTACAGTGACATAATTTATGGCTTTCATTGCAGTGTATCTACACTGTATTGAAGTCGCCTGAAATACTCTCGGTAGTTCCAAGTTACTTTCCGATGCGTTTATACCCATTATCTTCTAGACCCTGGATCTAATTTTAAAGTCAACAATTAAATGATTAATACATCCCGGGTATCATCAGTTTTAACGCCAATATTTGATAAAGCTGCCAAGCAGTCACTTTTAGTGTCTATTAATTCTTTCAGATAACTTCTGGACTTGTACTAGTTCTTTGGCTGAACAATATTTTTAGGATGTGCTGTCAAATGAATCTTTTGCTATCGTATCTTGTTCTTAATACCACATCAAAACCTATTGCATATTTTAAAAGAACAACGCGGTCACTCTGACAGACACAAAAAGCGACTTTGTTTTAGAATATTTAGAGATAGAGATTAGAGAACAGAAGAGATTAGAGATAGAGATTAAAGAATATACAGATATATTCTTTGTGTTTAAAATATTGTGTTCATTATTTAAGTACTGATTGGTAAATAACGATTCACGTGTAAATACAACTCTGGTAATGATCATAGTTTGAATTATTTATAGTCAACCAATTCAAAAAAGAATTGTAAAGGAATGTTTAAATTATTAATATATTTTGACTGTGTAGAATGTTTAATTATACCAATATTTAGTAGAAATTTCTACTAAATATTGGTGCTACTGTTATCCGATTTGATCAACCTACGTACATATATTTTTTATAGACCGTCTGGATTGAGGAGCCACATAAAATGTGTTGTAATTGTAACACCGAAATTATATAGTATTTACATTTTATTTTTATACTACAAATTAGAACACATTTACTACTAAATCATACTAAAAATATGACATAATTGGTTGATGACGTTCCGAGAAACAGCGCGGTGAAATTTATGGATTTTTATGAAAAATCAAAGCATTGTAGCTTTCTCAAATTCAGCCGTACAAAACACATTTTTTTGTACAGATTAGGCCATCCAAGTCTGTTCAATGATCTTCCAGTCTCAGGTCCTAAGACCGACATCACATCAGCGACGTGCCCCATAACCCTTTTATCTACGCACAAAAGTCAAAATGCTGGCAAAACCCTATATGAGTACTCGTAACCAAACCATAGGTGCCTTATTAGCTAATGTAATAAGGCTCATAATTTTGGTATCTGCTTATGTATCTCTGTGTCATAACCCTTTTATCTCCCCGCACATAAGTCAAAATGCTGGCTAAACCCTATAACGAAACCATATGTGCCATATTAGCTAGTGTAATAAGGCACATAATTATGGTAGTGAAGTAATAATTAGCGACTGTTAAATTTTTTGAACTTCTTTCTTAAAAAAAAAAAATGTTGCCCCACACTTTCTGTCCCCCTCAATTTCTCCTGTATCGTGGGTGCGTTTACAAACATTTAAACTCACATACACAAACAGCCAGACCCGGAACAACTACTTGTAGGTCATACAAATATTTGTTCCATGCGGGAATCGAACCCGCGACACGCAGCGCAGCAGTCAATCGCTTAACCACTGCGCCAACCGTGCCGTCAAAAAAAACGTGTCTTAACTTTAATCATCGTTTATAAATAAACCTCTTAGTCTGTGTGACTATAAAAGTACATTTTTTGTGGAGCTAAACCATTCGTGTCAGTCACAGCACCTTTTTTTTTGTTTTCGGGGTGAAACCTTCAAAAAGCACCTGGGCTTTGGGGAAAAAGACCAGGGAGTGTGGGATTCTTACCTCACTAAAACCACCCCGGTGATCACCATCAGCACATGAAGGGGATCCCATTACCTGTCAATCATTTCATCACTTTTGCGCTCTCGAAAATATAGCTTATTTAACAATTGATTTACTTATGGACGCTATCGCAAAATCTGACAAAAATTTGCATGTTTTCGGTACATTTTGCGGCAAAATTTAACTAAACCAAATGTAACTAATAATTGCTACAGATAGATTACTCATTCATCTCCATTGTTAGCAATTTTTATTCGAAAATGTTGGTTTATAATATTGTAAAAAATAATTTCCGTTGCGTCTTCACACAAAATTGACAATATCGTGTTGAGTTTAGGAACATTTTTCTTCAATATAATAACATAAATTTAGTTATTAAACATATTTTATGTATGCACAGGCATGTTCAACACAAAAAGGTAGCAAAAAGAACTATCAAAATGTTACAAATAGTCTCAGAAAATAATGTTGTAAAACCTATATTTTTTTTAAATCAAACACTGGGCTTCTGCTTTTTTTTTTTTTTTTTGGGTGGGAAATTATCAAATAACTTCTCCCGCCCTGGGCGGAGCGGGAGGGCGTGTCAGACTTTTACTGACTAAAACCCACCCGTGTTCCTTCATTTGCCTGTGTGCTAGGGCCACGATATCCCTTTCGGGCAAACTCGCAACCCTGGCAGGCATTGGCCCCAATGGACCCCGTCAATTCGTGCTGACGTCTCTTTGAGGCGCGCGTGGAACACGACGCGCCGTCGACCCGGGCCTGGCCCTTATCGGATGGCGAGCTACCCATCGCTCACCGTCCGCAAGCCCGCGCCTACGGTGGCCGGAAATCGGCTTGCGACTCCCGACGCCCAGGGCGTCTCCTGCGGCGACTAGGGGCGTGAGGGCGCGAACCCTGCCTCTCCCTCACGCGCTCCGCCTCCTCCTTCGCGAGCATTACTGCTTCGCAGAAGGAGGCGACGGCCTCCCATGCACTCTCGCTCCGAACCATGGCCTGAACCAGGGCCGGAGGTGACGGCCTCCCATGCACTCTCGCTCCGAACCATGGCCTGAACCAGGGCCGGACGCGAGAGATCGCCGCCGCCGATCGCCTCCGTTTGGACACGGCGGTGCTCCGCCCAAGCTGGGCAGACCTCCACCGTATGCTCCACCGTGTCCTCCGGGCGATCCACACAGTGGTGACACCCGGGCGTTTCCTCCCGCTTTATCCTGACCAGGAACCTCCCGAAACAACCGTGTCCGGTGAGGACCTGCGTCAGGCGGAAGGTGAGGACGCCGTGGCGCCTCTCTAGCCACCCCTCAAAGAGGGGACTTATCGCCACGATCGTGGCGTGCCCAGCGCTGGGTTGCGACGATCGCACTCTCCATGTCGCCATGAGATCCCGCTGGAGCTCTGTCCGCTGTGCCGTGATTTCTCGCGGCAGCGGAGTTTTACCCCGGCGTTTCGCCTCCTCGCGCCACTCCCAGATGTGCGCGAGGACTTTTGCCTCCAGATCCCATGGCGGCAGTCCGGCAAGGAGGCTCGCCGCCTCACGGGAGAGCGTGCGGTAACCCCGTACCAGCCTGATGGCCATGACCCTTTGGGACGCGTTCAACCGCTGGGCTGATCGCAGCCGTAAAAAAACGCGCCCACACCGGTGCCCCGTAAAGGGCCATGGACCGCACGACTGGGCTTTTCAGCTATCCGTGTGATAAAATCAAAATTTTATTTTATGATTGTACAATATCTTCATTAAGGGTGAAAGTGCAATATCTTCATTGTGATTTTTAAATTTTTTGATGTGGTTTGCTAAATAATAGGAAAAAATAGATTACTTACTTTTTTTCGATTGACTGATTTTTTCAACATTATTTTTCTTTTATATTTTGTATCTAAATTGGAAAAAGGTGTCGAGATACGTACAAGTAGACCATATCATGATGATATTTTTTAATGTTCAAAATCAAAAGATTGTTCTTGTAAAAAGATGATCAAATGTCACTCGCGTAATTTTAATAATTTTCCATGAATACTTAATTTATTTGAAAAATCTCTGCATGCAAAACAAAGAACTTGACTTTTCAAATCACAAATAATTTTCTTTTCCCTTTCTAACAAACCATGAACAATCAGTCGATTTTGTGCATGGCCCCTTAAGCATTTACTCTAATACCGGCTTGGATGAGAGAAAATAGCATAAATATCGGAATAAAGGCATTTAGGTGTTCATCTATTTAATTTTAATTTATTCGAATTCTAGTATGATACGAGGGCTGCACTAAAAGTATCGGGAATGGAATATTTCCACTGTTCCTGTCATATTAAAATCTTTTTAATTGAAAACTCCTTGGTTTTAAAAATCGAATACCATTTTTTTTTTTTAAAAAAGATTCTCGGTCTTGTCACAAGGTTTTGTCAAACTTGTTTAGTCGTTGAGAAAATGGAATTGACTCGAGAAAATTCAAGAGCGATGATTTATTATGACTTTCGAACTGGTTTAACACAAAAACAGTGTGTTGACCGGATGATTTCTGCATTTGGTGATGAAGCCCCATCCAAAACCACAATTTATCGCTGGTTTGCTGAATTTCAACGTGGACGTGTCAAGCTCAGTGATGATCCCCGTCAAGGTCGTCCAAAAACTGCAGTCACCCAAGAAAACGTTGATGCTGTGCGTAAGCTGATTGAGGAAGATCGACATGTGACATACCGCGAAATTCAGGCAACTTTAGACATTGGCATGAGTCAAATACAAATAATCTTGCATGAACAATTAGGTGTAAAAAAGTTGTTTTCCCGATGGATACCGCATTCGCTCTGTGAAGAGCAAAAAGCGGCTCGCGTTACTTGGTGCGTCAGAACTCTCGAAAGATTCCACGCAGGATCCTCAAATGCTGTATACAACATTGTATCAGGTGACGAATTCTGGATATACGCGTACGAACCCGAAACAAAAAACCAGTCACGAGTTTGGGTGTTCGAAAATGAGTTAAAGCCAACAAAAATTGTTTGTTCACGGATTGTTGCAAAAAAAATGGTGGCCACGTTTGTCTCCAAAACCCGCCATGTTACGACTATTCCTCTTGAGGGACAAAGAACGGTTAATGCAGAATGGTATGCTAGCATTTGTTTGCCACAGGTCGTTTCTGAACTCCGTAAAGAGAACTGCAACCGCCGCATCATCCTCCATCACGACAATGCGAGTTCTCACACCGCGCACAGAACAAAAGAGTTTTTAGAGCAAGAAAACATAGAATTATTAGACCATCCGCCGTACAGCCCCGACCTAAGCCCTAATGATTTCTATACTTTCCCTAAAATAAAGAATAAATTGCGTGGACAGAGATTTTCATCACCTGAAGAAGCTGTGGACGCCTACAAAACGGCCATTTTGGAGACCCCAACTTCCGAATGGAATGGTTGCTTCAATGATTGGTTCCATCGTATGGAAAAATGTGTCAAATTTCGCGGAGAATACTTCGAAAAGCAATAAATACATTTTTAAATAGTAATGTTGTGTCACTTCCTTGATTCCCGAAATTTTCAGTGCCGCCCTCGTAGTACATTAAATAAAAACATACTTATCTTAAATGAGCTTATACTAACAGAAATTCGACAAGACATCTGTGTCTGAACTAGATAAATAAATAACAGATATTTATTTCAGATATCTATATCTTAAGACAACAGCGCTCTTCCCTAAAAATATACATTTCATCATCATCATTTGCATTTCATTTTTTCTTTTTTTTTTACTTTTTTATTTTTAATTTCAAATTTGCTTTAATTATATGCTTTATATACACTATGAAAATGTATAGATGTGTGCTGTGATAGATAGTATCTTCAGTATCTTGGATAGGATCCTCTCATCTAGGGGGTCTGGTAGTTCTATGTTAGCGGGTTTGGTTTCCGCACTTAGTCCTTCATGTGGACCATTGTGCGTGGGGCATGGCGGCTGGGGTCTGGTAGTTGTTTCTATAAGCTCTTCAGCTCATCTACAATGAAAGACAAGTCGGTGCCATCTGAAATTGTAGGAGAGGCCAAGGTATGAAGCTGCAGAACAGCCTAATAATTATTAATATTAATTTGTTTTCAAATGTAAATAATTAGATGAAGAATAATTCAAATTAATCTTTATTGCAATCCATAATGTACACATACAGGTGGTAAATAATACTATTTTAATAAGAAGAACAGAGGAAGTGCGATGTAATGATTTTGCTGTTACTAAATATTAAATTATTTCCTATCTATCTGGTTTATTACAACGGTATTAATTATTATATATTATCACTCATTTATTTCTTTCTTATCCGAATATAATATGTGTCGATCAATCTTTTTATTTATTATTTTATTCGATTTTATGTTATTATTGCTAATTTAATTATTCGCTTAAATATTTTATATTGCAATTAGTGTATTTAATATAGATAAATGTATATTTAAATGAATACCTACTTAATATGTTAATTATATTTTAGCTCATTTATTTTTATTGTTTTACTTCTCTGTGTAAGCTACATGGTAAAATCCATTAATGCCGTTGAAATTGTTGTTATCTGAACACAAGCGATTACTAACAAAGGACAGGTTGGCGTCTCAGAATAGATCAGGATCATAAATTATGTACCTACAAGCTGCCGCTCCCGAATGAAATGTAGGTCATGAATGCAGGAAAATGCTCAACATCATACACTCACTATATTGACCAAAAGCTAAACGCATTACTTTAGTTACCATTTTTTTTTTTACATTATATTTATATGTATGTGTATTTTTTTACACATTTTTTTATTAAACACTGTATACCTTGTATATTGGATGCTTTATAATCATGTATCTTATAACATTAAGAGATCATAATTTGAAAATTCTAACTACGAATATAAATGTTTCACCAAAGAAAGCTTGAACTTTGAAGAGTAAAAAGTGTACAAGTGAACTTTATAAGTAATTTACAGAGTGATTTACACACGGTACAGAGACTGGGAGTAGAGAGACACATGCACAAGTGCACCAAACTGAAATATAATGTCGATTTTCTTCTTCCGATTCCACAATCTACAACGCGCCGAGGAAAAACGAAAGAAGCACAACAGAAACACGAATACTAGACGAAACATGAACTCAGACGTGCTTACAGCCCCGTCCCGACTGCTCGAGCGACCGCTCAGCGAACCGATCGACAGCCTCGATGAAATCGCCCTACAGATACCCAGGTTTATTAGAATACAATTGTTATCATTTCGCTTTAGCTTTCTGTGATAACTGGGCCCCGCGTGCTTGCCTCCTCTTTGTGCTAACTGCCCCCAATTTCCAACGCTTGATTCCAAATGAACATCTATCAACAATGTGTTCAACTGATACCGATGTTAATACATAATAGAACTAAGTTGTTTTGAAAGTGCCATCTTTTGCGACAAAATATTGTTGTTGTCCGTAAATTGGTCGATTAATTTACTTAAAAGAATCCTCACGGAAGAGCTTTAAAACGGTAAATAGTCTATGGTTTATTATTTAGATTGTTTCAGGGATCCAATTTATTTCGTATGTAAGTGAGTTTTCAATAATCAGATACGAATAAACGATCAATATTCAATATCGGTGCCGAGCCTTTGTCCGTATTTTACCGTATTGCAAAAGATTTTCAATTGAATATTACTTTTTCACGGGTATTGGATTCTGTTTTTTTTTTATCGTATTTTTTTTGTATGATACTGAATATAATCATATAATGAATGAAGAACAATAATATAATTGTGCTCTGCGTAATTTCTTGGTTCCTTTCTTGAATTCTTATAAGTTCATGTAAAATAGTGTGCATTGGACGTGTAGGCTGAATTTAAATCCAGTAATTAATTCCATTATTAATTAAACTTCGCATTATATTTATATATCTATTTCAATAAGCAGCACGTAGTCAAGTCAGTGCATGTAGCACCTAGCGAACTAATTAAACTACAAATAAATGTTCTCACACTGTAACACTTACACTTAGAAAATAAAACCAAAGAAGTGGAGACGTTGTGTATTTGACTGGAAAACAAATCGCTCTCTCCTCTCAGCATGCGTAGTAATATGTTTAAGGCAATCTGATTCCAGCTGTAGACAACGCCACTTAACATAATGTCTTACATTTGTGACACTTACAAGGCAACTGAGTAAGCTGGATATTCCTTATCATCAGTTCTTCCGTTCGATAAGAGCACGTTTAAATACCATTATTAACACTAATATAACTTACGTAAAGATGCAACAGGAAGACTACTTAAAAGCAATATATGATTCTCATGACTCATTATAATTATCTCATTAATTTAACTATACAGTTAAACTATGAATATGACGGCGCAGCAAGTGGCGCCGTCTATTTTAGTTATGAAGTTCCTGGGATCACCGAAAAGGTCGGATAAGTGTGACACTAGCTGCTGACAGTCACTCTAGCAGAGCGTCGCATCGATGGTTACGTGGCGGCTGTCTTCGGATGACAGAGGAAGATGTGAAGGGAGCCGCTGTTTGTACCACGTCCACGACGAACTGCTATATTCCGGCACAATCCTGATGATATTGAAGCTGCTGAATCACTAATACGATGATCACTTCTGGTAAAAGCTATCCTGTGCCGTTAAATTTAATATAAGTAGGTACCTCTCAATGAGAAAAGAGAAAAGAAACTCACCTACACACATTTATACATGATCCCTGAAAACATCATCATCTGTCTAGCGTTTTCCCAACTATGTTGAGGTTAGCTTCCAGTCTAACTGGATGCAGCTGAAAACCAGTATACAAACCATGGAGCGACTGCCTATCTGACCTGTTCCTGTGGGCCTGTTCTGGAACCCAGTTACTGGGTAACACGATACCCCTTGTTAAGACTAGTAGCAGGCCAAAAAAATGTTCATGAAGGGAACAAGATCCTAACTAGGAGAGAGAAACGTCCTAATAATACTACAATATGATTATTTTTGATCATTTAAAAATCTGTATTCTTCCTTGGTGTTGTTTTTTTTATATTAGCAAGATACACATCCTTATAATTTGATGAATCATTGGGTATTCTGCTGTCGACTGGTTAACCATTGTCACGCAACGGACGCTACTAGCGTTGACTTTTCGTTGTTTCTGAGATAAATTAAGCTCAAGGATTTTAAAGGAGAATGCTCACGCTCCATAGAAATAAAACCCAGCTCCGGGGGAAAAGAGTTATATCTCAAATATAATAATAATAGAAAAGAAGAAAAGAAAGAAAAGAAAAATTATTTATTCTGCACAAACAAAACGCACAGTACAACTAAAAGTCAAAAAACACACATACAAAGTAGCCAAAAGCCTCGCATCCAATAATCAATCAATAATAATAAGTAATAAAATAATAACCGGTTATGATCGTGATCCTTACTGGCAAACATATAAAAACTGCCAGTTTTATTATTCAGGCGTCCATTTATAAAAGTAGTTTAATTAATTATTTTTAATTAGGTACTTTATTCAAAAACATGATGCTAAAATTCGAGCTTGGCTCATTTATATATTTTTTACAATGCCTAAAGTTGTTGGAAATACAATAGTATTTCCAACAACTTTAAGGTTAAGTTTCTGTTACAATAAATCTATAAATATATAGATTTATTGTAACAGAAACTTAACCTCATAATATAAAGAGTTTAACCTCATAAATAGTCAGCATTTAAAAGCATCGTCACGTGAAAATACTTTTGTTAACAGCGATACTATGATATTGATTTGATAGTTTGGAGTAATTAATATAATCATGCGGGTTATATAATATAATCACGCGAGGACACTTTCTATATTATTGGTTTTGACCTATCGATAGTTAAATATCGATATGATAAATACATAAATCACACTAATATTATAAAGGCGAAAGTTTGTGTGTGTGTGTACCATAACGTTGATTATTAATCATTCATGGGAAATTAAATCATTCATTATTAATATTTTTGGAATATTTAAATAAAATACCACGATAATTACAATAAAAAAAAACGTGTATGAACAAATTAACATTTATTTGTGTACTCAAAAATATTTTAATTTTCTATTTTTCATATTAGGCTGTTTATCGGCTTTATACCTTTGCTTCTCCTTCAAAAGCCTGGCGAAAGCAAAGCGCGAAAATTTTTTTTATCTATTTTTGTCTTTATTTTTTCATCTATTTTTAATTTTATTTATTTTATAAATTAAATCATAGTTTCCTAATAATTCATGCCAAATTTTTTTTTAGTTATTTTATTTTATTTCTGCAAAAGTGTATTGAAAAACGTCGATTGATACACGTGGACATTTGTTATTGCAGTTCTCGGCTTAAAAACAACCTCGCCTACGGCTCGGGTGTTAATTCCGCGTCGAATGCAATAACAAACTCTCCACTTGTATCAAAATGTACTATTGTATAGACGTGCTATTGATAAATCTAGATTATATAAAGTATTTCCACGTATATTATGTTTATTGTAGAACAATATAAGTAAACACTACTTAAATCGCCTCATTGGTACATACTAGGAACGGAAGGATGGCGCACGCTCTGGCAGAAAGCTACTCATATAATCGAAATAATAAGAGACCCTCTTATCGGAGATGATGTGAAGCTATTGTCTACAGTGGGAGAGTTGTATGATCTTACAGGGTTATAGGGTCCCGTCAATGACGCTTGGAGCGGTTTCGTATTAAAATAAGCAATCATATTGGTGGATACTGTATTCAAGGACACTGCAATATGCTTTAATGTTGACAGATAGCTAGCATAATCAGGCTCTCTAATTGTCCCATTGCTGGGACACAGGCCCCCTCTAGAATACAGAAGTGAGAGGGAGTGGGCCATAATCCACCACGCGGGCCCAGTGCGGTATGGTGGACGTCACATGTATTCGAATTTTTGGTTCTAGGACAAGCCGGTTTCCTCACGATGTTTTCCGTGTGTGTTGCGTGTTCCGTATGTGTTAGTGATGAAATAATTTACAAAAAGTAAAGTGCCTGCTTGGGTCGTTGGCAAAAAGTCGCGGCAATTACCTCTGCCACCACTGCTCACAGATAGTTATAAGAATTTGTCTGATAACGAATAGATTCGATCTACCATTTTTATCGAAGACCACGCGTGGATCCAGATAGTATGTGAATTATAATATAACAGTCGGTATCTCTCTAAAGACAAGTATATCAAATATTCTTTACTGAGGTCTACTCCAAACTTAAATCCGAAGTATCGGGCGAATGTTAGGTCGTTTCTTTACTACGGCTAACAATCGCTGACTACGGCGAAACAAAATAAAAGGCAGACGAAGAGATAAGCCAAAGTCAAAACTGTGACTTAAGTCGGGTTAGGACTCAAAGTCAAAAAAGAAAACTATGGATGTTATAAAACGGCCGATACTTCGGTTGGTTTCAAAGCGTTAAACATCGACGCAGTAAAGTAAGCGTATCGGTGTTAACCCAAACCCTATTTATCATCGGGCGAGTAAACGGACATCGATGCACCGTAATTATTTTGGATACTCCACCTACAGGAAAAAAAATTATCAATACGACAATGACAAAATAAAGGTACCGTTTACGAAAGATGTTTACTTTGAAACTGATTTATGGTCATCCATTTTTATACGCAAGTCTTAGGGCATTACTCCACTGCAGCCGTCACCGAGAAAGAGATGACGGCACCGAAGTATATACAGGGTGGAATTTTGTAATGCCACCTGGAGGGAAAGTACTCTTAATACTGCAGATAGAAAATTTTACTCAAAGGAAACATTCCTTTATTTTTGAATAGAAAGCAAACTGCATTCAAAGATTTTCGAAAATTCTCTTCTCCCACACCCGGGAATCGAACCGGCTAAAATCTGAAAAAATGATACCCTGTACTTTTATTGCATCGATCGTTAGGGTCAATTATAAGGATGAAATCTCTCTAACAAACATGATAAATTAAATGAAAGGAAAACCAGGAAATCTGAAGTTACAAATTCAATGAGTCAAGTTAAAGCTCTTTAACTAACATCCATCTTTTGTAATGCAGACTCCTTTGCGACATATTCGTATTGAAAAGAATGGTAGAAAATTTAAAGAATACGGGTGGTTTCAAGAAGAGACGGCAAACTATTCAGCAAAACTATTTCGATTTTGAACTAGATGTTTTAACATACTTTGAATCATTTCCAAAGGCTTCAAGTAGAGATGCTGCCGATGAATTAGGAACAACCCACACTCGCGTACTTAAAGTGCTGAAAAAGTATAAGTATAAATGCTATCGTGAAGGTCGGTTGGTGCAAAAATTACATATTGGGGATCGTGACAGACGATTACAATTTTGTGAAAACATGCTTGGAGAAATTGACCGAAACCCTAATTTTTTGAGTAACATTGTATGGTCTGACGAAACCAACTTCAGCAATAATGGCATGTATAATCGCCGCAATAACCATTATTGGTCTCGAGTGAATCCTGTTCGTGTTCATGAAACTAACAATCAAGTAAGATTTTCTTTCAACGTTTGGTGCGGTATTATGAGAAATAATGTAGTGTTAGTCCACGTGTACGAAGGTGATTTAAACACTCTCAAGTATATTGAAATACTGGATCTCTTAAGAAACGAGTTAAATGGTTTCCCCGAGGAAGAGCGAAACCAAATAATTCTACAGCAAGATGGTGCTCCAGCACATAACAGCAGAATCACTACTGCCTACATTAATAACCATTTTAATACCTGGATTGGTACAAACGGCACAATCAGATGGCCTGCGAGATCGCCAGATCTCACCCCATTAGATTTTTTTTTGTGGGGATATGTAAAAAATCAAATTTACATGAAATCTTATGCGAATGACAACGAGTTGAGAGTTGAAGTTCAGAATACGATTTATAATATTCACCACAACACTTTATTAAAGGTTACTAGAAATGAATTCGTTAAAAGAATAAATTTGTGTATTCAAGAGAATGGAGCCCATTTCGAGCAACTAATTAGTTAATTATTTCGTGGTTTTCCTTTCATTAATTTATCATGTTTGTTAGAGAGATTTCATCCATATAATTGACCCTAACGATCGATGCAATAAAAGTACAGGGTATAATTTTTTCAGATTTTAGCCGGTTCGATTCCCGGGTGTGGGAGAAGAGAATTTTTCGAAAATCTTTGAATGCAGTTTGCTTTCTATTCAAAAATAAAGGAATGTTTCCTTTGAGTAAAACTTTCTATCTGCAGTATTAAGAGTACTTTCCCTCCAGGTGGCATTACAAAATTCCACCCTGTATATACATACAGTTGCCACGCCCGTCACTCGAGCGCCATCATCCCGGCCGATGAAGTTTCGGGCAGTTCGGCGCGACCGCTAGAACTCGGCCCGGGATTGTGACGTGCCGATGTGCCGACAATACAAATCACGTTTGGTCTTGTCCACACACTGCCGTCGCACGGCGCTGATCGCCCGGTTATTGTTTTGTCTATTATAACATTCTGAACCGTCGAGCTCGGTCGCGGTGGACACACGTTCGCCGTCACCGGGACGTCACGTTCGGTTCGAATAATCTCGTTTCTCGGTGACATCCCCGTGATGGTGGTGGTGGTCATACGCCCTCTTTCTACAAAAAGTTTACATAACTGTAACCGTTCCTTAAAATTCCATCCCTCACGATTTTTGAACTACAAACAAAATATGACGAAACACTCAAAACGGGTTCCTCAGTAGAACTTTGTGTCAGTCGAAAGTTAAAATCCTTTTTCAAAATCACTACAAGTTTGAGAGGCAGACGTCTTATTATGCTCGAGCTGCGAGAGCTTTGCGCCTGAAAACGAGATAAGCCTCCCACAATAATAAGCCTCTCATCTGTATAATATAATCTCATACATCATAATCCCTGCAGAAAGTGCTTTTATCGGGTGTATTTGTTAGAGGCGGAGAACGTTACAGTGAAATAAAACACAGAGTTTTTAATATCCATGAAATTGCCATTTGAATATGATTTCGGGCATGTGGCCGCCGCGCCGCGGGTGGCGCTTACATGGCGTAATCTGCCTCTAGTAGCAGTAGTTCGGTTGTTAGTCCGGTTGACCGAACTACTGAAACTTTCAGTTGCAATAGTTCGGTTCTAACAAAGCACCGAACTACTGAAACTTTCAGTTGCGATAGTTCGGTTCTCACGAAGCACCGAACTAATGAAACTTAAATATGTACCCCTTTAGTTCGGCAAATAAACTAGGCATATAATGTAAACAAACGTAAAAAGTACACGTAAAAAGAGCGACTTTGTTTTTCAATACCTGTACCTATAGCAACAGTTCGGCAAATAAACTATATAATACTCGTATGTACAAACAATTTACGTATTAAACTTATTTATTTACTTTTTACGTGTTAAAAATAAAATTGAGATATAGTTTGTTTACATTATATGCCTAGTTTATTTGCCGAACTAAAGGGGTACAGTAGTTCGGTGTTTTGTTAGAACTGAACTATCGCAACTGAAAGTTTCAGTAGTTCGGTCAATCGGACAAACAACCGAACTACTGCTACTAGAGGTAATCTGGAGGTCAAATTTTCACATACTCTTCGTAGTAAATCAGGCTGTATTTGGACAATAATTATATTACTTATATCAATATATTTTAGAAAGAATTGGTGACTACCTGACTACACATATTTCATAAAATTTTGCTGTAATCTTCTGAATGTACTGAATTTTCAGCAAATAATTAAACACTCTCGGATTCCTAAATCGAGTCTCCCTGTAATTTTTGTATAGAATTCTATAATTTTTTAATTGTCGTGAATTCAAATTTGGTACAATGACGGCACCCAAATGATGACCAGTATGTGGGGTTCAAAACTGCATAAAAGCTTTTTCTCTGACTCATAATTATTTTGATGTTTCAGGCGTTTATTCCACATATGGAATTACACTATTTCCTTCCTCATCCTTCTGAGGGTACTAATTCGTAGCAAATAGGTCATACTATCTCACCTACAAGACATCAAATTACAAGTTACTCGGAAATAAAATCCGATGTGGCTAGTAAAAGAACGCTGGATCATTAAGGCGTGGTCACGCACTGTACAAGGTACGCACGGAAGCCTCGCCGAGCGAAGCTGATTCCCACTTGACCGGTCTTTGTATCATACCAGTGTGCAGTGCACAGTGTAATCAAATATTGGTTAAACTAACTAAAGAGTATTGCATTTATATACTTACGATACGTATGTTGTTAATTCCTTCAAATCTTCATAATAATCCTGTGTAATCATTTGGTACACACGGCTACGCATCAAACTATACAATTCCAGTATAAGCTGATCTCGCATTGTATAAAATTTCCGTACAATGAGGGGTCAGCGTATACTGGATGTGTATATGTTGATGTGTAGCCGTGTGTACATAAATTTATTCATGTGTATTATTCAATTAAGGTCCAACTGATTGTAAATGTCAAGCATATCAGAACACACTGGGTTGACTGAACAAGGAAAATTAATGCGGAAGATAACATGTGTACCGGACAGTAGTTAGAGAGATGTTAATGAACTATAACGGTTATATTATTATGTATATGTTTCAACACATATACATAATAAATATTTATATTTTCAAGACAATAATTAAACTTTAGCTAAAATGAAATTTAATTCTTAATTTCCTTTTTTCTTGACCATTATCTAATTGTTTTAAATGTTCCAAGGTACAATATGGTGAATAACCTACGTAGTGTGATAAAAGGCATTTGTGGTATCATACCACATTTTACCTTCCTATATCTAGAACACTATTTTGCAGAGTTTTACCGTATGTTACCTGCCATAAGCACCTAAACGTGTTCAAAATAAAGGTATAATCTTTTTATGCGTGGCCGTGGGTTGCTCGTTCTCGTCTATATTTAAATACAAAGTGAACCTTAATACACGTGCGCAGCTTAACCGTGGGCTGCTGTGGAATAGCTCGTTTTATAGCGTGCCGTTATCAAAAATAAACGACAATCTACGATGTAGCACACAGTGATCTACGATGTAGCACACCGCGATCTGCGATGTAGGACACCGCGATCTACGTTGTAGCACACCGCGATCTACGTTGTAGCACACCGCGATCTACGTCGTAGCACACAGCAATCTACGTCGTAGCACACAGCAATCTACGATGTAGCACACAGCAATCTACGATGTAGCACACAGCAATCTACGATGTAGCACACAGCAATCTACGATTAGCACACAGCAATCTACGATGTAGCATACCGTACCACATACCAATCTGCGATGTAGCACACAGCAATCTACGATGTACCACACCGTAGCACACCGCGATATACGATGTAGGACACCGCGATTTACGTTGTAGCACATCGCGATCTACGTCGTAGCACACAGCAATCTACGATGTAGCACACCGTAGCACACACCAATCTACGATGTAGCACACAGCGATTTACGATGTAGCGCACCGCGATCTACGTTGTAGCACACAGCAATCTACGATGTAGCACTCCGTAGCACATACCAATCTGCGATGTAGCACACAGCAATCTACGATGTAGCACACCGTGATCTACGTCGTAGCACACAGCAATCTACGTCGTAGCACACAGCAATCTACGATGTAGCACACAGCAATCTACGATTAGCACACAGCAATCTACGATGTAGCACACCGTAGCATATACCAATCTGCGATGTAGCACACAGCAATCTACGATGTACCACACCGTAGCACACCGCGATATACGATGTAGGACACCGCGATTTACGTTGTAGCACACCGCGATCTACGTCGTAGCACACAGCAATCTACGATGTAGCACACCGTAGCACACACCAATCTACGATGTAGCACACAGCGATTTACGATGTAGCACACCGCGATCTACGTTGTAGCACACAGCAATCTACGAGTTAGCACACAGCGATCTACGTTGTAGCACACAGCAATCTACGATGTAGCACTCCGTAGCACATACCAATCTGCGATGTAGCACACAGCAATCTACGATGTAGCACACCGTGATCTACGTCGTAGCACACAGCAATCTACGATGTACCACACCGTAGCACACCGCGATATACGATGTAGGACACCGCGATCTACGTCGTAGCACACAGCAATCTACGATGTAGCACACCGTAGCACACACCAATCTACGATGTAGCACACAGCGATTTACGATGTAGCACACCGCGATCTACGTTGTAGCACACAGCAATCTACGAGTTAGCACACAGCGATCTACGTTGTAGCACACAGCAATCTACGATGTAGCACTCCGTAGCACATACCAATCTGCGATGTAGCACACAGCAATCTACGATGTAGCACACCGCGATCTACGTTGTAGCACACAGCAATCTACGAGTTAGCACACAGCGATCTACGTTGTAGCACACAGCAATCTACGATGTAGCACTCCGTAGCACATACCAATCTGCGATGTAGCACACAGCAATCTACGATGTAGCACACCGTGATCTACGTCGTAGCACACAGCAATCTACGATGTAGCACACCGATATCTACGTCGTATAACACACCAATCTACGATGTAACACACCGTAGCACACAGCAATCTACGTTGTAGAACACCGCGATCTACGAGGTAGGACACAGCAATCTACGATATAGCACACAGCGATCTACGATGTAGTACACAGCAATCTACGTTGTAGCACACATCAATCTACGATGTAGGACACCGTGATTTACGTCATAGCACACCGCGTTCTACGATGTAGCACACAGCGATCTACGTCGTAGCACATAGCGATCTACGATGTAGCACACCACGATCTACTATGTAGCACATGGCAATCTAAGATGTAGCAAACCGCGATCTACGATGTTGCACACAGCGATCTACGATGTAGCACAGCGTAGCACACAGCAATCTACGATGTACCACACCGCAATCCACGTTGTAGCACACTGCCATCTATGTCGTAGCACACAGCTATCTACGATGTAGCACATAGCTATCTACGATGTAGCACATAGCTATCTACGATGTAGCACACCGTGATCTACGTCGTAGCACACAGTGATCTACGTCGTAGCACACAGTTATCTTCGTCGTAGCACATTGCGAGCTTTGGCGTAGCACAACAGTACAGTGCGTGCTATGTCGTACTTTTCTACTTCGTATACATATTAAGTGAGCACAACTTTAATAATTTTAAAATAGTAATGGCTTGAACCCATAGCGCCTTTACTTGGCGTATCAAGGCTCCTATTTGTATTTCATTACTAGCTTTTGCTCGAGGCTTCGCTCGGTTGTAGGATGATTATACCAGCAGATATCAGCGCGAGCACACGATCGCGAAGGTTTCCAAACTTTTACTTTTATTTTTTTTCTCCAAGTTGAGGTCAGCTTCTAGTCTAACCGGGTGCGACTATCTGACCTCCACAACCCAGTTACTGGGTAACACGATACCCCTTGGTAAGACTGTTTCTGACTTCCCGTAACGGCTATCAAAGATCTACGCATGACAGCCGCGACCAACGCGCAACGGCTTAACGTGCTTTCTGAGGCATGGAGGAATCTCAATAATTAAGTAATGGATGATCACCTTTCCACGAACCGACCGCGGTAAGCGTAGCTTAACCTTCGATCGACCCGTGCGGCTGTTGTTATTATTTAGCCACGAGCCCCTCCCTAAATGATTAATATTAATTTGAAATTAATATACTTCGTTGACCTCGTTCTCGGAGATTCTCAAAATTATATCTTGACGGATTTCGCCCATTTCTATTTAATTGTGCTTTAGGCATGACGGCGCACATCGCAAGTACTAAGTTAAGACCAGGCAGTCTAAATCAAATTTCCCGCCCCTTGCTCTTCGCCACTCCGTTGTGTGCTAAACGCTAACACATCAGTAATAAAGTTGAATATCGCGTGCGCTCTTTGATCGTGGTCGAGCACGAAACTAAATAGCGTAAGTCTCAATTCTTATTTCGTTTATAACTAAAGTAATAATTGATCTAGAGAAAAAACATCTGGTGGCGGGATAATAAACTCTATTTTCTTGCTGTGAATATTTATTTTAGAAATACAAGGCAAACAATCTTGTTTCTTTTTTATAATTATCCTTAAAAAAAGACATGATTTTCGAATAAAAATGTATCGAGCGAAAATATTACTATGTATTACGTAACTGTCTCCAACATGGAAAGAAAAAGATCCAATAAATCATATACTAAAGTTTCATTTTGCTTGTATGTGTGCTGTTTCAGAATATTCATGCAAATTGAGCTTCCTCTTAACGACTGGCTTTTGGATTTTTTTTGGTACTTGCGATGTGCGCCTTTCGCATAACTATACGTAAAAAGTAGCCAGAAAAAAATACAATATCGCAAGGAATTTAAAAACACATGATTGTAACTCATTTGATAGTAGTATAACATCGGTAGTAAATCAAGAATTAGACGTTGCTGGAGAGCATGCTGGAACATGAGGCAAAATGGGTGGCCTAGATTTGGCAATGAACAAATTTTAGCCGAAACATTAATTCCCTAGTGAGTCCCGCGATTATTCGGAGCACTATTTTTTTAGAACCATTTTAATAAATTAATAGTAATAAATAGTAATGTTTCTACACTATAAATATTTCAAACATTTAGTTCAATAGATCAACTCCAGCTATACCTTGATCGTTTTTAACTAGATATAACCCCGCGTCCTAACCGAAAGCGACTAAGCGACCATCGCAAGTTCGTGCGAAACATGTTCGTAGGAACTAGCGATTAAAAAGTTTTGCAGTCTCAATTGACATTCGCGCGGTGTATTCGTGCGAATAAAATGTTTGCTTACTAATTCGCGCAAACTAAGTTCTTACGAATGCGCAATGAAACATACTGATATCAAACAGGTGGCCTAACTGACATTCACACGAACATTATCGCCTCGCATCACACGCGATTGGGGGAGGAGAAAGCTGTGCTCTTTGTTTCGCTATCTTTGTAGTTCAGCAAGGTAAATGATATTGCCAGATAATAAAAACCGCGTTTCTGACGTCCATTGTGATATTATACTAATGACGCTAACACACGATGCGACCATCCATCCTCGACTATCGCTTATTTTAGGACACACATTTTGCTATCGGGCGAATACGCGATCTTAATCACGCGACGATCTTGTACTCGCATGTCGATCGCTTTTAGTTAGGACGCGGCTTAATTGTAGGCATGTGTGTGTTTATAGTCAGCTAGGTATAAGTGTGGGCTTATAAACTGAAAATAAATCAATCAATGGTGTTCCTTTGAGGAGCATTTTTGTCGTGCATCTATTGTTAATGCAAAAGAAACTTCATGTCGGACGCATAAGTTTGTTTTTTTTGTTTGTTCACGTGACCAGTAACTTTATTTTTACACAATAATTTCTCAAAAATATGAACTAATCTAAAAATCATTTATAAAATTATGTTGAACCATTCTACAATACAAAATTCATCTTGTTTAGAAAACTTATATAGCTATAGATAAGTTTTCTAATTCAATGATTTATAGGAAACAAGCCGTGTGCCCTATATCTTCATTATATACACTCTTGTGCAAAATGTGCCATGCTTTACTTCTTGACCCAGCGGTTTCGGCTGAGCGTTGTAGATGTTCCATTAGTGTTTTAATAGAAACAATACCAGCATGATAGTGGTTCATAAAAATAAAAAAGGTTTCTAAAAGTAAAAAAGTAAGCTTTAATGTGTGTAATTACAGCTTAATATAACTTTACCATCTATCTACATTATAAAGTGCGACGAGCTTTTAGCTGTATCAGTTTAATTGCTTAATGCATCCCATAGACGTGCGGTGCCGTAGGTTCCTATGAGACCGCTTATATATTATTTAAGATGGGGTAGTAACTAAAAAGGAGATTGCCCGTTTTTCTAGGGACCGCCGTTGCGCATCAAACAATTGTGTATGGTAGCATAAATTGGATATAAAAGAGGGGTGATATCATACTTTCAAAGGAACTAAAAATTATCCATTTGGTTTGTGGGGTTTTTGGTGTTTCTTTGGTTTTTTGTTTAGTTTTGTAACAAACCATCCACCAAAAAAGCAGTCCTTTTCAACAGTATGATCTGAATTCACTTATGGCAACAGAAAATGGTTAGAACAAACCAATAACTGATCCCAAATAAATAACATTACAAAGGTAGATCATGCTAAATGTAGGTTTGAATACTACTTAAGTAGAAATAAAAATGCTTGATTATAGGAACGAATTAGTTTTATTGGTCCATATTATTATCATATTCATAAAATATATCGTCTAAAAACGGAGCCGGCGGCTCAACAGACCTAAATCGAGCCCAACTACGATACCACAGAATGGTCATAACGTGAGCACAGCATCCCACAGTCCGATTACCCACCAAACAATTACAATAATAGCCAGTTATATTATCAGCTACTGAGTTACATGTAGCCCTATTAACTAAAATGTAGGTATAGTACACCTTACTGCTAACATGTCGTGACTTAATTCTTCCCCTTACTAAATACATGTCCGTTCCCAGTACCAAAGGCAAGTCATCCTCAATGTCGTTTGCTACTTCAATTTCATATTTGCCGTTCCTACGGACATCGGCTCCCCATAATACGACCGAGCCTGTTTAATCTGATAGGAACCTAGAGATACTGTCATCAGATCATGTAATGACAGTCTCGGAAATGTGTCCAAATGTGGATGTTCAGCATCTACAGTTAAGAAAATAGCTCTCCTATTAAACCCTATTAACTAAAATGTAGGTATAGTACACCTTACTGCTAACATGTCGTGACTTAATTCTTCCCCTTACTAAATACATGTCCGTTCCCAGTACCAAAGGCAAGTCATCCTCAATGTCGTTTGCTACTTCAATTTCATATTTTCCGTTCCTACGGACATCGGCTCCCCATAATACGACCGAGCCTGTTTAATCTGATAGGAACCTAGAGATACTGTCATCAGATCATGTAATGACAGTCTCGGAAATGTGTCCAAATGTGGATGTTCAGCATCTATAGTTAAGAAAATAGCTCTCCTATTAATATTTTCATTTTGGATGTACTCTCCCAAACAATTTATTGTATTTAATCTATATTTTGCTATTTCCAAGAACTGTTGAGCGTCAGGTCGGTCCACAATTGGTGCATGGAACTTATTTAAAAGTGCACATGCAATATTAAAATCTAACAGCAGGTGTGTCGATGCACGGTTGAAGTATTATTGGCGAAATAATTTATAATCGCGTTTTATCCGCCCATTTACAACTTCAACCACCCATCGACACATCTTGATCGATTTGCCTGCACTGTGGTTAACTGATTTTCGCCTTCCAAAAGAGACTCAGACATATACGCTTTATAGCCATGGCTGTGTAATTCCCCAATTACAACTCTGAAGCCCCTATCTAAAATAAAAAACATATCCAGGTCTAAAATAATTTCTTAATATAGTGGTTTAATTGCGAAATTCAGTGGACATAATGTCCGAGTCGCTTTTGTTTGCTGGGAATGGTCCAAGTGATTGCAAAATGAATCCATCACAGCAGACAAACAAAAATGGTTTTACCAAATTAACATATTTCTGTAGGCTATAAGTTTTTTTTTTGGTACAAATAATTACTACTGCTTTGCACGTAGACATAAGTACCATCACAGATAACAATTGCTGGCTTGGTAGAAACTGGCATATCTGGATTTCCAAATCCCGTCCGTCCGTCTCTATTTTTCCCTCTGGAATTATCTTATTTCTAGCTGCCACGTCTTGTATTGACATGTGACCAAGTCCTAAATATAAGGGTACAAAGGTATTACCTTGCTTTAGACATGTACCTTTCTAAAGTGCTTCTAGGAAGTTGAAATAATGTAGATAATCGCTCATTACTGTCACCAGTTCTAAGTTTAACTAGCATAATACTCAAAGCCACACTTGGACAAGGAATTTCCTGTGCCAGCTGTGGTATGTGTGATAACAATTGATAAAACTGTTCAGGGTTGATACCTAACCAATAATGATAGAGGTGTGGATTCATTTCTCTGATATTAGAAAAGTTGTACTGTCTGCGAGTACCTCTATCCATAATTGACATCATGTCATCCATTTGGCACCCAGTAAAGTCATTATAGTGAAACTGTAATTCATACCAAGAACCAACATTGAGATGATGACTGCATATTCGGGCACTAGCTGGTACATACAATTTATGCTCTAACAGTAACCTTTATAACAGATGGTACCAACAATCGTTCTGTATTCCTACACTCACTAAAAATACAATGCCGTGATGATGCAGCAGCTCTTTTATAAATACGTGAGATTATTTTAGTGCGGTGTGCAACATTATGATCCTGATGCAATTGCTTAATGGGTTGTGGTGGTGTAGGTATTGAGAAATTCCTTGAAGGCATAGAAGTTTCTGATAAACCGACCGCCTCATGTCTTGATGTAGAAACATCCATATTCTTTTGGTGTGCAACAGCTTCTTCATGAACAATCTGCTGTTACCTATTCTGATCATACTGATTCTGTCTCCTTATACTTCTATATGTATTAGACCAACAACGTAAACAAACTCTTTCAAGTCTGTGTACCTAAAAACATAAAAATGAAAGCTTAAACCCATACATAAAAAAGGTTTGCTAGAATAACATTTATATAGGGAGGTTTAAAACGATTGTGATATGTGGAATAAAGGACAAATGCACATGACCAACTTGGAAATAACATGCTCCATATTAATATCATAAGGCTTTGGTTTTTGGTTTTTTTTAAAAAACATTGCCCCACACTAGGAATTTCTCCTGTATCGTGGGTGCGTTTACAAACATTTAAACTCACGTACACAAACAGCCAGACCCGGAACAACTACTTGTAGGTCATACAAATATTTGTTCCGTGCGGGAATCGAACCCGCGACACACAGCGCAGCAGTCATTCGCTTTATTAAAAGTATAGATACCTGCTGAGCAGGTATGCATGACATGATGAGATTTCCTTCAGGGCTATCAACTGATACTTTATGTGTCTTAGCTCTTAATATGGAAGAACCACAGACAAAGCACACTTGTTGATGTCCATAAGCTCGTTCAGCTGTTGATCCACTTGACAAGTTTAGAGATGCTCTTTCTAATATTCATAACATTCTTGACAAAGAACATCCTCCGCTGACAGCTAAAAATAATTATACAATTTTTAGTATCAGCTGTAAAACTTAACTGTAAACGATAAAATACAAATAGTGATGAAAGACTTAGGCCACCGTTTTGTAGCATTAATTATTATCTAACATAATGTACCCTTCTATCCATCTACCTTTGCAAATACGTCTAAAAAGTATGTGTATTCTGAGAAAAGTGGTAAATATTACAATATAAACATAACTGAAAAAATAAGAGATACTAACCGTTGCTGGAGTAATCCAGGATCGTAAAACTCTAACCATTACATCCCATTGCCTCCCCAACTTGACGATGGGGTAGAGGATGTATCAAAGAAAGGGAACAGTTCACACAGCGTGACATTTTTAACGAAATCGTTTTTGATTTACTGCCCAGAGAACACGGACCGTAGTCGTAAAAACGTTCTACACAATCCACACCACCAGCGCAGAAACAGTACAATGGTCTTCAAAAGAGTTATTGGTCGTGCAGGAATCCGAAGACTTGACTGGACACGAACTCAACGAAATGAGAAGTTATTTATTAGCACAACAAACTCAACAACTCAACAACTATCAACGCATTTATTTAAACACAAAAATTCGCAGTTACCGAGTCGGCACACTATTCTTTGTTGACAGTGACACTTTTGGCAGTTCACCTTTCACATTGCCCGTGACAGTGCTACCAACAGTTAATCTAAATCACCCTGACCTTTAGTGATTTGTCAACTAAAGAAAGATTTTTTGTAAAGTAATATTATTTTATTTATGCTAATTCAAATAAAAGTATTAATTGCGCGGAAAAATGACAATAGTTGAAATTACTTTTAAAACTCAGCATCTGCCCCTTCGCTATCCGTTAAGACCCATTATGGGGAGGTTCTTAAAATTGGCAATACTGTTGCACTAAAATATGCCTTCTAAAAAAGTATGTAATAAAATCAAATCAATAACTAATTAAATACAAAATATTAACCCCACATATGATTTCGATCATGAGAACTAAGAACAGTTAAAAAAATATTTTATAATTTATAAGTCTATCCATATGGCCATACTCTTTTACTTTAAAGCGATTCTGCTTTTGGTCAATGTCCTTTGTGCAGGAACTTTTTTTTATTGTTTTTTTTTTGCTTTTATATGAATATAAGCTTTTAGCACTCATGAAATTCTTAGTTCGTGGAAGCAGTCGATCTTCCATCGCACGTTGCGGAAACTTCAAGTATATTTTTGTTTCACAAATTAGTCTCCGTCGCTCTGTTGAGACGATAAGACTGCGCTCAAATTTTCGCCTGCGCTGGGGTATACTGTTTATTAGCGTAAATAATATAAGGAAAGAAATTGTGCAATAGAAAACATGAAAAAACTACTAAAACCACTTCCGAAACGTTTATTAAAAACTAAGAATTGCTAAACTAGATACCGAGGTTGAACTATAGAATAACATTAAATTCAATGTTGATATTTGAAAACTCAAGATACATATTATAACTCATTTTATTTGACTGGTATACTCGTAGTACAACTAACACCATTGTTTTACATTTCGCTCCATATTCTTGCGAAGAAAATTTACAACAACCCAATTCCTCGTTCATTTGAAAGTTCGTGCTGGAGATTTTAGATTTTATTGCCATTAACTCAGGATCCAAACTCGTTTACTCCCACTTTTGTTGACAAACGCCGTATAACCCTTAGAGGAACCATTTTAAGCGACTTTTGACAATCACGTTGAAACTCGTTTAGCATATTGGTAGAATAATGGTATATTATTATTAGGGTTTAAAAAGAAATTAATCGTAAAACTAAAATAGGTAATGGGTTTATTGTGGACAAAAGTAAGAAACGATGTGCACAAGATTTTATTTGTATGGATAGTGTTCTCATGACTAGCACCGTTTTTATGGTGGGAATGAGTAAAGGTTGAGACGGGTCACAATGTCTGGGATTGTCGGCTTCGCCAGCAAAAGAATTGAGATCTAAATGGATGCTAAGTTCTATAGAGTTTAAAGAATGGTTATAATGTAACTTGGCAAGTTTTCAAAGCTAAAGTTTCAACAGTTACAAATGAGAAACCTATTTTTTGTGGCACACAAATGTTTTCGGCGGGATTTTTTTTTCTACTCGCGCTTTGTGCAGGGAAGGCTTTCATGCCACATGCGTTTTGACGTTGCACAGTAGAGTGGAAAATCCACCATACCAATATTATTTTATATTTGGGTAACACTATTGCTAATTGACTTTGCACAATCCTGCAAATCAAAATCCAGGATACACCATTATATTTTTTTACTTGGTTAACACTGTTTTCCACGAAAACGTCGTGAGGTCCAACTTGTACAAGGTCTTAAATAAAATTTGTTTACATCGCAACTTTAAATTTGCCACGTCAACATTGAGTTTCTAGTTCTAAAATATGAATATGATCTAAAATTCAGAATTCAAGCTTAGTGTATGCAAAATTAATATATGTTGTTGCATAACGAAGAATTTCGTTGAAAATAATGGGAGTGGGTAATGATCATATTTCGGTTAAATATTGTAAAAACCATTTCGAGGAATAGGGTTGCTAATCCCTGCGATCCAACAAATATTATTGACATATTTTTTCAACGATGTTCGTCCTTAAGACGTCATCATTCTAAAAAGCATTGGTTTCATTACCTCAAAGTAAAAAAGCGGAAGGTAAGTGTGATGCGATTAAATTCGCTTTCATAACGTCAAAAAAAAGTTTTATTGACTTTGTTTTCATCATAATTCATGATGTAGTATCATGCATATAAACTTTGATCAAAGCGCTTTTGGGTTCTGTACCTCAAAAGGAAAAACCGAAACCCTTATAAGATCACTTCGTTGACCATCTGTGTCTGTGTTTTCAAGTTGAAATTGATATCGAATATCTACGGTCACAAGGGACCGTAGATATTTGATACAGCTCCAAGGAGCTGTAAAAAATTGAGCTTCTACGTCTAGACGTTGACTTAGAAGCTTGATTTAAATATGCGGTATAAATTGCCATCCATGTCACATACTTTGACACTCGTAAATAAATTAAAACCCCTATAGGTTTATACCAATATAAAATCTATTCTTTCGGTTCATGAAATCTTAAATCATGGAATCATGAAATTTGGCAGGAAACAAGGTCTCACAGTACAAATAGGTACAGGAAAATATCCGCAACTACATATAATAGTTAACTTTGTCCTTCAATTGGGAATCGAAAATTTATACGAGTAGGCAGGATCTTTACCCGATCCCAACATAGTTGGGAAAAGGCTAGGCAGATGATGATGATCTTGAAGTATTAATTCTGTTTTTATTTCTTTCAAGTCGGTCTACTCTCCAATCTATAAAAAGTTTTTTTACTGCTTAGTTAAGTTTGTCCTTCAATCCAGAATTGGTAATTCATAGGCTGTATCACTTGAGTGAAGCCGCGGGCAGCCGGGCACAACTTTGAGGTGGAACCCTCAGGGTACGAGTTCTACTCGACCTTCCGCGGTTTTATTAATCAACTGACAAATAAACAGCCGAATATAAGATAATAATTACGTTCATCGGTAATAGATTCACGGACATACAATAATATACCTACTTGTACACATGACAGCGATCATACTTTGAATAGAGCAGTTTCATCCGATTATTTTGCGTATACTTACTACAGAAGATTTAAAGTCAAATAATAAATAGATAAACGCCGGGCGAGATTCGCTTCTGTGTCGGGGTTCTTGGCGGGAAAGTGAAGCGTCATGTTTTATTTTCTTAAATTTGGGTTTAGCCGAATAATAATGTGTAATAATGGTGAATTATTAACCATTAAGTGAACGTGCATGAGTATAGGCAAAGTTTAAACAGTGTAACATCACTTTAAGTTCTCTCAAGAAGTCCGCTTCTTTACTTAAACTCAAGGGGAGCGGGCGGAGGAATATCTTCTATCATGCATTGAATATAATTCATTTCATCATTATTAACAAACTTTGTACTTGTTACCTAGTTTTACTTGACACTGGCTAAATGTGAAAACCACAAAAAGCGAAAACAAAACAAAAAAACGGCGGGCGAAATTTCTGCTGGCGGGAAGGGATTGTGGTTTGTTTCGTCGTGTATGATGAGAGGGGTAGGCAAGGAGGCGTGGGTGAAACTTGATTTATTTCTGGCTTACTATGCCCTCTTAAGGCTCGCGGTTATTCTGACTGAAACGTAATTATATATTTACTTAAGCTTTAGGACTAGATTAGTATGAATGCACAAAAAGTAAATAGTTATTAATCCATATTTTACTTTAACTTAACCGCGACATACAAAATAATTCTCATCCGCACCGATCTGATGTGTGGAAGTGTAGATAAATCCACGTAAAAAAACCTTTGGTAAATCCACGTGTCAAATACATCTACGTCAACACGCAAATGGAGGATGGATTCCAGTGTGATACTCCCTGGCCGCAACACAGTGGAAAATTTAAAAAAAAACATGTTTCTAGATAAATTTTACCATTTAGATATACGGTACGTGTAATGATGAAAATTGTACCTCAACGAATAATGAAATACACACACCGGCAAATTTAGCGAAAAATATTTTTATTTTTCGAAAATCTAGTTTGGCTATGGATAACTACTGGCTGGTTAATTCATTTTATTTTAGAAATAATTATTTCAAATTGGGAAAACAATTGAACGTCACCTTTTATGCGATTGTTTTAATTTTATTCGTACTAACATCATTTCGAGCTAATTTCCCTTATTCATCATTTTATGGTTTTGATTTAAAATTTCGTAAAACCTTCATTACGAATCAGTTTCATTTGTTAATTTTAACTTTTCAATCTTTTTGAAAGTCAAGGACTTCATTATGCCCGACTTGAGTGCAACTGAGATTGCCAGGGTACTTGAGATGAGGAGAAATTATCAAATCCACAGAGTGATCTCAAGAATTCTTCGCCGACCTGTTTCAACAATTTATCGCTGTATCCAACGATTCAGGGAGACTGATGCTTGTGTGAGAAGACCGGGACAAGGCAGAAAAAGACGTACTTCGAATAGGGATGATCGTTTCATTCAGCTTCGCGTACGTAGGAACCCACGTCTAACGGCCGTCCAAGCCAGAAATGAGCTTGAGGATGTTCGAGGTGTCACAGTAAGTGAGCGTACGGTACGAAGAAGATTCAACAAAGCTAATTTTGGTGTGTACTTGCCCGCCAAGGCTCCAAAATTTGATATACATCATCGTAGAAACAGACTAACTTTTGCTCGCGAACGTCGACTTTGGACCACGGACCAATGGGGTATAAGTGTTTAGTGATGAGTGCAAATTGTTTTAAATCAAGTTGACGGGAGGCAAAGAATATATACACGCAAAGGAGAACGATATAATCAGACAAATTTTAAAACTACTGTGGCATATGGTGGAGGATCGATAATGGTTTAGGGGGGGATATGTTTGGGAGCTCGTACGGCCCGGGTGGTGATCGATGGAGGAAGTCTGACTGCAGCTTGTCATATAAGAGACATTTTAGAAGAAAATGTGGTACCGTTTGACCCCTTTATCGGTGACGACTTCGTTTTGGTGCAAAATAATGCTTGGCCGCATACTGCTCGTTCAACTCAAGCATAGCTTAATAATATGAATATCACATTAATGGGGTGGCCGGCGAGGTCACCGAATATGATTCCGATAGAACACGTCTGGGAACTGCTGAAACGAATGGTAAAATCCAGAAACCCAGCTCCTATCAATGTGGATGAACTGCAAATCACCGTAGTTGAGGAATGGCAGAGACTGTCACAGGAAACCACAGATAACAATCATTCTCTAGGCGGGGGGAAACCTTTATAACAGCACGTGGAGGAAACAAGCGATATTAATGTGTATTATTTTTATTTAAAAATTGTTGTTTTATTAGATTTTTCAACTTTATATGTAACAGGGTTTTTCGAAAATCTGCCCCTAACGGGGTGAAAAGGGGTTGTCAATTTTACAAACGAGGATTTTACTGCGTGGCTTGAATAACACGAAATTATGACGTAGGTATCCGCTAAGAAGGGGTTTTTGGAAATTCGACCTTTCAGGGGGTGAAAAGGGGGATTTTGTTTGCGTGACAAATCTTATTCACTTAGTTAACAAACCTGAAACTTTTGTCATTTTTGTTTTTTTTAAATACCCGCTAAAGGGGATTGGGGTATGACAAAGTATGTATAGCAGAATTTTAAAGCGCGGTCCGACTAACTCAAAACTCAGTAACAACATATATCCGGGTTTTTTTGAAAAATCTATTATTACTAATCTAGTAGGTAGTCTAAAAATCAACATGGGTATCATGTTTAAGGTTTGTCGGGACGTTGATCACGTAAATGTCATCAATTTTGAAATGTATTGAAATGTATTACTTGAACAACAAAAAATTCTAAGTACTAATTTATAATTATTTTGTATTAAACAAAATTAGTTCCCATAAGAATCTACAGATGGCGTTAATAGTATTTTAAAATCCGGTGGTAAATGGGCGCTTCAACCTGTATCACATAGGATTTACCATCAAGTCCAGGTGGAGGAGTTCTCCTGGTAAGAACCAGGAGAACTCCTCAAAAATTAACGTTTGTACCACGAATTCCTTTAATTCCGAATGACCTTCTGTTCGAATTCAAATGATTACAGTTTCCCCTCAAAATCTGCTTTGCAATGAGTTTAAGCAAGTCTCAAGGGCAAACACCAAAATTTCGGGAATAGAATTGAGAGAAAACTGTTTCTCATACGGGCAATTCTACGTAGCTTGCTCACGCGTAAGCTCGCTCAGTAGGTTGGTGGTTTTGGCACCAACAAATTTAGTGAAGGATTGTCTATAGAAGTTTAGTAAATAATATTTTTTCTTTATGTAGGTATGAATATATTCTTTGAACCTAAAATTAAAACACTAAAAGGCAAAAAAAAAACTTATCAATCAAAATAAATGTTGGCCCGAACGAAGCCGCGGGCAAAACTTAGTTTTAAATTTTAAAAAAATTAAAGAAAAGTAGACGAAGAAAATATCTTTTTATGTTCCGCTAATTGGGCCGGTGTGTATATAATGAGGTTTTGGTGACGCGGCTGGGGAGTATACTCCCTGGCCGCGCCACCACGGTTTTCGTAAACTATAAGGCGTACCCGGACATAGTATACACTACAGAATTGTACGGAAATTGTTCTTATCCGTACGCTATAAAGAGGTTCGAAAATTTAATTACTTTAGAAATTATAGCCTTTGCGTTGGTGGCGCAACAAAACTTTATTATATTTAATTATTCGTTGAGGTACAATTTTTTTCATTCATTCGCAAATATAATTGGTAATGGTGGTGGTGGCATTTGTACATAAATGGTACGAATTACCTAGAAACAAGTTTTTTTAATTTTCCACTGTGGCGCGGCCAGGGTATCCAGTATCACGCTGGAGTCCAGGGAACAACTTCGCTATGCGAAATCGGCCTCAAGGTCGATTTGGGACCTGTTTCAGAACGTTTCAGATCCTGATGTGATACGTTCGGAATGTAACATACTGTTCTAAACTAATTAAAATGAGGTAATCGTAGCAACTCTAGTAATGGTCTTCGGTCGGTAGAACAGGGCTTTCAAGTTCGTGAAATTTGTAGTGTTTAGTTACAATGTTCAGCGATGACATTGAAACTTAACCCATATCTATAATCAAATTTAAAATGGTTTACTGCTTCTTAACTAACTAAACTAACAAACCGTGTGTACTATGGCTGTATATATACACCTCTAGCTACCTCTTCGGGGAATGCGTATAGGCGTGATAATGTTATTTTAAAATACATTTTAAAGGATTGAAAAAAAAAAGAAGTTGCATCAAACATAAAAAAACTCAAACTCAAAGCATTTATTTCAATTAAACCAATTACAGGAACTTTTGAATTGTCAAAGAGTCGGTCAGTTAGTCAGAAAGTTGAAGCTATTTGCCCATTCCAAAACATAGATATCTTTTAAATCAAGATATTACAAAATCCTGAGTACATTTCACATTCTTGTTGCTTCTATAAGTGAGAACAATGCTTAATTTTTTTCATTTAATTTAATTTGGACTCAATAAAATATTGCCTAATAGAGTTATATTCCTAAGAACTAGAATACAAATCATGCATGGAAGTGAGTAGACGGCTAATTAAAACTAATTGAACTATCAAGGCTTAAAAGCCATTTGGTGACCACTATTTTACATTATCGTTTAGTTAAAGGATATAATTTCAGGACACGGTTAAATTTTGTTGTACAAATAGCCACCTAAGAAGTTGAAAAATCTTTGTCCAAAATGCTGTTGAAAAGCTGTAGGGTCATACGTCAGTAAACCATGCATTTTCAGAATAGTGTGAAGTATGAAAAGCTGTTAGTACTTCGCAGGTTTTGTAAAGGTCAGTAGTGGGAAAAAAAATAATGGGAAGAACGCACTAACTTTAAGCAGCGCTCTATGAGCGCGCTCAAGTTTTAAAATTATTGTTTTCACGCACCGCCCCAGGAAGTTATACAATAAACCAACAGTGACACAAGGCGGAGTAAAAAGTTTTTTAGTACCTTAGGACTAGCTAAACGTCTGAGATTTTTAAAAATGGGTTGAACGACATTGATCAAGTCTGATATTCGTCATATCGGCAAAGATATTGGTCAAAGCTGTAGTTCTTCAAATCGTCTTTTTGTCCGTCATGAAATTTGCCAAATACGCTATTGGTCAAGTAATTTAAGTACAATTAACTGTAAAAATTAAAGTATCTCATAATAATTTTTATTAACTCATTTATTCAATTCATATTTATTGATGTCAAGCCTCGACTGTGTTGGTGGTACGATGGCGTTTATCATTGCACAACATCACATGTCCTGAGAAATCCTTTTTTGCCATTGATCAGTAAAATATTTTTTTAAATTTTCCGCCCTACTATCATTTTCTGGTATCATCTCAAGTATTGCTAACCAGTCTGCAGGAATATACCGATAGAGTTACGCTAGAATTGTGATTAGTCTAACAATTGTCGATGTCATCAGTCTAAGTGCTTTTGCTTTTTTTTATAAATTGCTTGATTAAATGAAAAAAAGCAGCCTTTGACAAACAAGAACGTCAGAGAAAATGATTTTGCAGCGTTCATTATTGCCAGTTCGTTATCACATTGTAGAAAATTCACATAAAGCTTGAATTGAGAACGAAAAACCGAGAATACTCATAGGTTTGCTGAGTTGTATTAGGCAAAAGGCAAATAATATGGGAATAATATTCATGATGTTTGCTCTTGTACGTGAACTGCCCACGTCTACGTGTATTGATAAACGTTGAAAAAGGGCCGGTACGGTTTTTAAAGTACCATCTACACAAATCAAATCCGTATTAAATGCTATTTCTATTCCCTCAGCTACAGCTGACGAAAAGGCAAAAATACCCATCATCATCATCTTTGCTATTCCGGTAGATCATCTTTGCTTTCATAAACCAAAAAATAATTTGAAAGTATGTCTGGAAATTTGACCGTATCTACCGTTGGGAACTGATATGTTTGTACGCTAATTGCCTTCTTTCGCATTTTGTATAGACCATCGAGCTTTGATTTCAAGCTTGGTAAGTCCACAAAATCATCTTCTTCCTCAAAATTTTACTTAGTAAAATAGTAGTATTTTTTCTCATTTTTTTTTTTCTCTTTCTCTGTATTTATTCATCTTACGATAGTAGCACACCGCCGCGAAACCATAGCAGCGAAACCGCAGTACATCAATCAACAAAAAAAAACATGAAATCAAAATCAATAAAGAAATCATTCAAAAAGCAGCGGAACATGACGCTAACCAGTACACTGGTTCGCATCACGTTCCGCTACTCAAATCGAATGCGAGTAGCGGAACATGAAGCGAACCAGTTCAATTGAACTACTGCGGTTTCGCTGCTATGGTTTTGCGGCGGAGGTGTGCTATCAGCGTTAACGTCAATCAAATTCTTATCGAAGTTAGGCTTACAGGTATGTCCGCTTTTCCTCAAAATTGACCTAGAATCACTGCTAAAAGTTATGGATCCATTGCACTCTCTCTCACTCACTCAACGCCAAATGTAGTACCGTTTTTGTTTGTCGAGTTAAAATGAAATTGATATCGTGCACGTAATAGTTCCTTTTTGCTTTTCAGTGTCTGTTAATGTAAAAATAGAATCACTTTACTAGTAGAAGCTATTCAATATGTTTCACCAAACAGAAGACACGAATTTAAAGTATAAAGGTAATTGTTGTCATTTACAAATAATGAAATGTCATTTATTTGACGGGAAAACAAATGACGGCAATGGCGACTAATCTATTTAGCCAGCATTTTCCGCCTAGATCCTACCTACTCTTACAGATTCAAAGGAGGTAACAATCGAAACAAATTAAACGTCAGAATACTCAATTACTATTTACTATATTTTAATGATGTAAATAGGAACCTACAGCAGGCGGCGTTTTCTTTTGTAAGTTCCTACAAGGAAGTTATGTGAATTCAAAACGCATGTTTTCATCGGCTGTACATGGACTTGACCTGACCAATAGCGTATTTAGCAAAATTCGTAATTTGACAAAAGAGACGATTTGACGAACTACAGTTTTTGACCAATATCAAATTTGACGAATTGCCGATATGACGAATATCAGACTTGACCAATGTCGTTTCATCCAAAAAAAATAACATACATAACATCACGCCTGTAATCCCCGAAGAGTTAGGCAGAGGTATACCTATAGTACACCCACATTTCGTTGGTTATGTTTGAGCCTCATGTAAGGGGCGAGCCTATTGCTATCAACCGGGCACAAATCCAGACTCCGGTCTGCTACTGAGAAATTCCTAATGAAAACACTTTGCTCGACCTCGGAATCGAACCCAAAACCTCATGCTCAGCAGTAGCGCTTGCAACCACTAGACCAATGAGGCTGGTTGTAAAAAAATAATTAATTAATAACAACTCAAAATGTAAGATTAAAAGATTCAGGCAGCACACACACTGAATTAAGATTAATATAATACTTACTGTTATAAAAGGTAGCCCCCCTTTTTTTTTTGGGAACTTTCTCAAATTACTTCTCCCGCTCTGGGCGGAGCGGGAGGGCGTGTCGTACTTTTACTGACTAAAACCCACCCGTATTCCTTCAGATGCCTGTGTGCCAGGGCCACGATATCCCTTTCGGACAGACTCGTAACCCTGGCAGAAGAGGTAGCCCCCTAGAAGTACGAGTATGTCTGCCTAAATCGCTGACAGCTTTTTGGTAGCATGTAGAATATTTAAAAATTATTGCCGATGTTCAGCAGCGATTTGCGGTAGGCGGAGTTTGTTGAATGATTGGCAATGGCCTTTTTTCTCTTGAGATAGAATGCGGGGTTGTAATCGCAGATGGTCAGAGTGAAATGTCTTATATCTAACGCGCACTGCAGCGACAGTATGTTAGAACGTAGACGCATCAGGAACATGCCGGGGGAAAATAATAATATAATTAAAGTTAGCACTAAATACAGGTACGTACGTTTTTGACGATTTTACACTTCCCTATGGGTAGAATACAAATAAATGTGGGATCAATGCCGCCACCGCGCTGCGGCGCCGGTCTGGTTGAGCGAATACAACACACGATAAGTTTGAAAGCGAATACCACGAGCTTTGTTCTCGCAATTTCCATCTTTATTTTGCAAAAGAGAGCAGTCAAAGCAATTTATAATCTCCGTCGCCGCGAATCTCTTAGGGAACTATTTAAAAGGATTAATATTATGACGGTACCTTGCTAATTCATTTATGAAAATACTATGTATGTAAGGAAAAAACTACATATTTTTAACAAGATAAGCGATATACATAATTTTAATACTAGAAATAAAGATAAAATAGATCAACCATTTTTCAGATTATCTAAAGTACATACATCTTTTATGGGGTACTGTGTTAAATGTTACAACAAAATACCTTGTGATATATTGAAATTAAATGAGAGAAAATTTAAAACACATTACAAGTTAGAGGATTATATCCAGGACAGGAATGCTTGGAAACGTGCTGGTCCAGCTCCATAGGACAATCTAGAGTCTAGACAAAATCAAACTGGTTGCTATTTTCATGGTAAAATCTGTTATTTTTATGATATTGATTTTGCATTCTGTGATAACCTATACTCACACACTGACTTATTTTTTTAGAAAAACATACTTTTATGATGTTTGTAAATATACACCATGTATCTATCTAATAATTAAGTTATTTTTCATTGCTTAGTTTTTAATTAGTTTTACCTATTATGGTATAGTAATTTTATTCTAGGTGCATCGTCTTCACATATAATCATATAATTAATGTAATCAAACAAAATATTGTAAAACATTTTTAAAAGAGTACCGGTGGAGTTTCTTGCCCATTCTTCTCCATACGAAACTACCTTAAGGGGCAACTAGAATCAATTCTATTTTTTTTGTAAATTTTGACGTTCAAAAGTGCCTCTTATGTGCCTATTTGAAATAAATGGTTTGACTTTGACTTTGCAAATATACCCCAAACGTTGAACAAATAAAAAAAAACGTAACGGTAAAATATAAAATCACATCGGTGTGTGCTTACTTTACGTAATAAAGGCACATACGTAGATCTACGGCAGTGGTTCTCAAACTTTTTTGGAGACGGAACCCTTTTCGAAAACGAAATATTTGACGGAGCCCTAAAGTAATCAAAAATGGTTTTATGTGTATTCTTCATTAATAATCATATTACTTGACATTAAAATTTACATATTTTTTTACTTTTGTTGAAATATTTAGATTGATATTATGTTACTCAGGCACCAGAGTAAAATAAAATATAGTAGGTAGACACTCCTTTAGTATTATTTTTTTATTCTGACCAGTATTTTTGCGGAACCCCCACAGAGGCTTTGCGGAACCCTAGGGTTCCGCGGAACACACTTTGAGTATGGCTGATCTACGGGTTAACGCTGGTAGCACATCTTCGCCGCGAAACCATAGCAGCGAAACCGCAGTAGTTCAATTGTACTGGTTCGCGTCATGTTCCGCTACTCGAATCGGATGCGAGTGGCGGAACATGACGCGAACCAGTACAATTGAACTACTGCGGTTTCGCTGCTATGGTTTCGCGGCGGAGATGTGCTACCAGGGTAATTTATAAACGTGCGCTGCTTAAACTTCATTCATGATTAACGTTTGCTTAACCATGCGTTTCTTGAAGTTTAAACATCTCTTTAGTTTAAGCAACGTATATTAATAAACCCTATAGTGTGTCTTTAATATTTTGTATTACCATAAAATAGCGCATAAGGGTCAGCGCAGACAGAGCGGTAACTATTCGAGCAATCAGCGTTGCCAATCTTACTATTTAAATCGTTTTCATACGATATTTTGAGCGCTGGTACCACATTGCACGGAATTGCCGCGCCGATGACCGGAAAAAGGCTGCGAACCACTGGTATTTCCGCACAAATGTTGAAAACCGCTAACTTTAGTTGATTTTGAAATTATTGAAAATATTTATTAATAATCAAGTACATCATACATAGCAATTTGAACGGTGATCCCCAAACTAGATGTTAGTCTGTATCTTGGGAATCAGAGTTGTACATTTTCGTTATGTCCAAAAAGATCTTACACGGTGATTATTAACAAAATCAAACTAAAAGTTAAGTTAATAAATTAAAGTTAAATAAGAAAAAAATATTTAAGAGTGAATAAAAAGTAATAAAAATAAATAATAATACTCTTACAATCAAGATTCAACTTAAATGTGTGTGAGGGTGTGTGTGTGTGTGTGTATCAGTGTGTCTCTGAGTATGATTAGGAGTGCTGTCAGTTTGTGGAGTCTTACTTCTTATGTAGCCATTTGTAGATAATCCTTTCTGTTTTGTCGTAGGAGAGTGTAAGAACCAGGTCTTTATGATCTTTTTATAAAGGGATATTTTGAGGTATATTATGTCGCAGTTGTTAACAGCTTCGTTATACGTGGATTTACATAGTTTGAAGAACGTCTCCTAAATGTACGTTTTGAAATTATCTCTGTGTAGTTTGGCTTGGATTTTAATTTTCTGTGTGTTTGAAGTACTGCATTGAGGATAAAAAGCTGACAGACACGGATGACCGGGAAATTTCTATAGAGATGATCAGTTGGATACATTAAAGGACTCTTGAGCATTACTTTAATGACGGTGCTATTTCGGCTTCAATAAATGCGGCCTTACCTGCGCCACCCCAGACAGAGATACGATATTGGAGGACGGACTGGCATAGACCAAATTAAACAGTACGCAGTATAGGAGTGGATGTGCAGTCACGTAGTTTTTTCATACTGTAGATAAGTTTCCTGACTCTGCCGGATAGTGCATGTATTTGTGGTTTTTAACATAAGTTCTCATCTCAAGCAATTCCCAAGTATGGTCGGCTGCACAGACTTTCCGACATTGGAATCGTTATTCTCTGTCTGCAACCATTTGCGTCTTCGTGACATAGCCAGAATCTCCAAAGAAAATGCAAGACACCTCTACCGGTCAGCAGCCGAAGGAAAAAAAACTAAAGACGACTACCAAGCTAGGGATTTTTTCCGACACCAACCAACTTTGGGCGCCAGAATGTGGTCGCGGTAGGTCATCTTATTAAAATTGTCGCTATACTTTTAACAGCACAACGTGTCCATCTCTCGGCTTCTTTGCAAGCTTCCGTGTCAAAATAAAAATATTTTATTTTACATAAACCTACATGGGCACTTATGAAAAAGCAGAAGCTAGATGCATGGTTCCAATTGGTCGTTTCCTATGGAGAAGAGCCGGCAAGAAACTCCACGGTTATTTTTTTTTAATGAAAATAATGGTCTTTTACAATGTTTCAAATTACAGTGTTAATAGGTATGGGAGGACAGTGTAAGTGTAAGTACTTAACAAAATAGAAAATGGTTTACAAAGCTATAGTCTATTAAGCCTACAACGTTGTCACATTCACCAATTAAAAACGAATCTTAGTAAAACAATGTGTCAAACCTCTTGACAGGCTGCCACATTAGTGACAGCCCACCAAGGACGTCAGTAAGGACGATCTATAAAAATTCTGTTTTTGTGTTACTGACATTAACTTGTTCGTATCTTGCAAATGATCTAAGAAACTGAAACTTCTCGGTATGTTACTCCAAGTCAAAAATTTATTTTTAAGTATTTATTTTTGATATACATTTCGATGTTATCAACAGAATGTCTGGCTTCAGTCTTTTTGGCTAAGTCTTCTGCGAGCAAAATTCTTAATGATTTCGAATGATTTTACAATACTTCCTGATTATTTGACTAGTTTTCATAATATCTTTACCTCTCGTATATCATCGAGCGTGATTACATGTATTTGCTTGATGTTATTTAGTTGTTCTTGTTGCGTCGGTATAGTTTGGGATAAAGTTTGCGTGTTAGTGAAATGATGGTGAAAGTTTTGGGAGAAGGTTGAACACGACTTTTCGTGCGGTCCTATGCTGTTAACTTGTCCTCCATAGACTTCGTCTTGTCTATTCGAGGTGGTAGAAGTAGTTGCACACGTGTCGGAAGTCGTTCTGCTGGCCGCAGTGCAGCCGCACGGTGAAGGCTCTTCTTATTGCCACGGTAGTGTATGCTTGGTGATGGCGGCTTGAGCAGCGAGGGGTAGCTGCTGTCGTTCGGCAGGTGGAAGAAGTGGCCCAGCATAGTGCTTCCTTTAAAATACATACGACTGGAATCACCTCACTTTGAAAGACGTAATTAGATAAATTTATATAAAATATCAAATATATAAATATTTTTATATATGTTTACCACATACGAAAAAGTCAAAAACTATATTCGGCTATACTTAAATGCTAGATAAAATCCGCCATGTAGGTTATTTTTTTGCGTCACTCGTGGTGTCAAGACAATTGCAATAATACCTCATTTTTAGGGTTCCGTAGTCAACAAGGAACCCTTATATGAACCCTCACCATATCCGTCCGTTTGTGTATGTCTGTGTGTTCGCGGCTTATCTCAGATACTCTTAGTACTAGAAAACTGTAATTCGGCGTTGGTATATATATTAATCACGCCGAAAAAGTGGTAAAATAAAATATTGACAAAAAATATATTTCTCCCTACACGTAAAGTGGGGGTGATTTTTTCTTTCTTCTCTATCCCATAGTGTGGGATGTCGATGGATAGGCCGTTAAAAATATTGCGGGTGTATGAAAACTATAATGTAGACAAGGAATAAGAAAGGATTTTTGGGAAATCCACCCCTAAAGGGGGGGGGGGGTAGGGGATGGAAGTTGAAAGTCCGTCAGTTTTGAAGTTAGGATCTTCAAATTTTGTGTTTAGGCTGACGATTGAAAATTAATTTATACGTGTTTCAGTGTTTTTGATAATTCCACCCCCGAAGGGTTAAAAAATCACTAATAGTTCGGCTTATGGTTGGCTTATACAACGAAAATCGAAAAGAGTTGAAAAGGGAGATAAAGTTTTGTATTGAAGTTGTTCATTCGCAAAATTTTGTATTCAAGTAAAATTAATAAAGTTGATAAACTTGAAACTTGGCACGAATACGTACGTAAGTAAATCATAAAGTTTTTCATTTTTAGTTTTTCAAAGTTCCCCCCGAAGGGGGATTGGGGGATGTCAAAGTTTGTATTGAAGAATTTTAACTCGCATTCCGATTAACTCGAAACTCAGTATAACACATGTTTGAATATTTTTCAAAATAAACTCCTTTTGGGGTAAGAAGGGGACACAGTTTATATCAAAATTATGTTTTCTTTCATCAATAAAATTGAAAATTGACCCGTACGTTTTCTTAATAAATAAAACGACTATAAACATACATTTTCGAAAAAAACTTTGAACATTTTCGAATTTTGTGGGGGAAAATAATTGTATGGAAAGATATATCGTGAGATTCGATTAACTTGAAACTCGGATTTATATTTAAGGTCGGAAATAAAGGAAAAGGTGTATCAGGGTTGTCAAAAAATCTACCCCTAACGGGGTGGAAAGCGGTAGTCAATTTTAAAGGGGATGATTTTATGTTTTGGATTGGCGCGAAAATGGCTGAACGGATTTAGATGAAATTTGCTAACATAGTTTATAATCTGCCTTAACATTAACATTACAAATCTACGCACGCACACAGTCGCACACGTATATTATATGGATCTAGCATAGTAGGTACTTCGTCCATTTTGGTTTGTTTTGACTGTAAAGCGGAAGTGTGGCTGCCATTTACGTAGTTTTAATTATATTAGGGATAAAAAATGACAGAAATCGATTCAGTAAACGATTCTGACAAAACTACTTTAATAATGTGCATTAATTCAGTTACACATTGGATACAACGAAGTAATAAAAACGGTAAACATAAATATCAAAAAACTCGACTGCTTAAAAAGAGAGAAACAAGCTATATTAGTTAATCTGAATAAATGTACAAAGCACTCATTTACTCGCTGACTAAACAGATAAAGTGTTCCTGAGAACGGCCCCACTTGACGTAGTGCGTCGACTTATTTTTTTTTCTTTTTCACAGTAGTCTGGTTGTCGCCATATTGGTTTTTGATTACTGTCATGTCTTTAATGACACTCACAAAATTAAGACAAATCGATTGACGTAAGAATCATCAAAATCGGCCCACTCGTTGGTCTCTAGAGAACCATAAAGGAACAAACATAAATAGGCTGATAAACACATTACCCTCATTTGCGGTACGCAGTCGGCTAAAAAGGAAAACTATCACATCTACGAGTAAGTAGGCTTTACAAGTTAACGAGTACTAGTCGAGCAACTTACATTTGAACTTGGAATGTATGAGAACACGTTCTTCAACTGCAATGTTAAGTTTTACTCGGGATAAATTCACCCTGACTACGGAACCCTTCATTTGGGCGTGGTCCGATACGCACTTACCCTAAAACAATTGAATAAATAACAACAACAGATTGATAGACTATATAGTTACAAAGGTCTCGTTAGTGGTGGAAATATGGACCACTTTTGCCTATCGTCTTTTAAAATGAATAGTCACGCAACGTGGCACCAAGAGTTTGACTCACTGAAACTCCTATTTTTAACTGTTTACATAACGAACAAAATCAAGTCTGCACTCTTAAAGTAAGCCTATCACAGCTTTACATTGCAGTTGTGTTGAGGGGTTTGGGGCAGAGCTTTTCTCCATCGATGAACAATCAAGCCAAGCAAACAGTTTCTGATGCAATCAAACCGCTTATTATAAGTAGGGAAATTAATTGTTTTGACTGAAAGTTAATTAAATATTTACTCTTGCACATGTACAGTGTGTTTAGAAAACGGTTACCGATATTTTAAGGGGTTATTTTTATAATTATAGTCCTAACCCAACACCCCCGGAATGGCAGCCGTCTTTTTTTTTAATCGGCTGAAATATAGTTTGTTTAATAAAATGCTAATATCATTGAATCTAAGAGACTACAGTCGTGAAATTTACCTTATTACAAAGGTATCTTAAGGATACTATCGAATCACATTATAAATTTTGCACAAAATTACTAGTTTTTTTTTACATTTTCTACTCCAGTGCAAAAATAACTCCGGGATGTTCCATATGTTTTATGTTTAAGAGTTATGCTCAACAGCAAATAAAATAAAGTTAAACATTAAAATATTTTGAATTGTTTTATTTAAAATACCACACCACCGTATAACTCAACATAAAAAGATTATATCCAGCAGTGAATTGGGATAGGCTGCATATGTTTAATTGTAAATTTGTTCGAAATGGCCTACTCTGTTTTGCAAACAAATTTTTGCTCTTACGCTACTTTTTGGATAGAGCGGCGGACCATAGCTCCATCATTTTTAATTTCCTCCGCTGCAATCCTATTTTTTTATATTAGTTCTTCTCTGGTTGAAGACTCATGAGCATAAACATTCTTAATTCTTTATTGCGTACCATAATGTATATAGTTGGTAGGGAAATAATTATATTAGACACAATTATGGACCCTGTCGGATACAACATAGATCAAGTAGGAGAGAGGAGGAGGAACCTCGGGTGTTTAAAGTGATAAATTTTATTATTATTTATGTAGTTAGTATGTTATACTGTTTTATTAATACACAATTGAATTTAAGAATTATAATTATGGTTTTATAAATTATATACATTTATTTATTTATTTAGTAACATTTAAAAAACCCTTTATTTTTTAAATTGTTCGTAAGTGTTTTTTTACTTATTATTATGTTTGTTTAGTACTTAATTCATACTTATTATCCCTAGGGTAAGTTATTTATTGGACGCTCCATATTTATTAAAAAAAAACAAAACTTATTATTATTAGGTAGGTGTTCTGGTTCATTGTACCCACAAAAAAATCGAGGGGATCTCCACGTCCAATCCACGGGTCATAATTATTATCTAAATAATTTTTCGTTCGCACAGGCAAAATGCGCAGGTCACCATCCACATATGTCACTGACATGACGGTGGCAAGTCCATTAATAAGTCCGTGAAATGGTTTCTTAAAAGGTCGAAAAATAATGGTCCAGTTAAGTTTTGGGGTAATTCAATGGGGCCAAGTACATGGTCGTCAATAATAAATCAAATAAATTAACGCTGGACTCAGGCTGTAACGAACTAGTTCGCACAGCTTGTGGATTCATTTTATCTAAAATGAAATGATGTTTCGCAATTCCAGCTCTTGTAAATTTAGCTTCATGGTGGGGTCTGTGCGCTTGGGTAAGGCTATGTTCAAATGGCAATACTCTTATAATTGGCGTAGAGTCAATTATTTGGTATAATTTCGTAGTTTGACTCAAATTATTTTGACTAAACATAAAAACATATCCACCATTCAGGTGTTATTTTTGCACTAGAGTAGAAAATGTATAAAAAATTACGAAATTTTATTCCGTCATTTATAGGTCATTTGCACGTCTGTAGGTCTGTTAGGGTCGCCGATTAAAAAATGCAGCCATTCGCGGGATGCTGGGTTAGGAGATAATTATAAAAGTGCGTTTGTTGATACAGATGATTATAGGTATAATATGCCCTTAAATTATCGGTAACAGTTCTCCAAACACACTGTATTTGTATTTTACAGAATGTCCGAAGCGCAGTGTATGTTAACACTCACCAAGCTAACGTGTATTATTATTTTCATAACAATTTCGATCATTCACCACGACGACTTCGTGAATCTTCGTCATTTGTTATGAGCGAAATTAAGATGACTAATCATGATTTAGAAATAATATAGATGAAACCACAAATTGTTACACTTAATAAAACATAAATTGATAGAAATTATTTATGGAACTTATTAATACACACACCTATAAATTACTGTTTTTTATTAATGATTGCCTTTTAAAATGAATGAGCCTTTTTAGTTGTTCGCAGTAACTGAGCAAAAAAAAGACATTCTTGTTGGTCGCAGTTAGTTACATGGCTAGGGAACATCAAAAAGACGATCTACAGATATTAGCGTATCGATCAGCAGTTTTAGGAAAACAAAACGGGACTTATTTTAGGAATTGATTAAATCCATATGCCATTGTTTATTGAAAAATATCAGTAAAACAATCAGTATAATACGATTTTCTCGCTTTACCAACAAACACGCGCATTGCGTTTACATTCACGTACTTTGTAAATCGCTGCTGATTCATCTATAATATACACCGTGGCATTATAATCGTCTTACAACGACAGCACACTTCATGTATCCAAATGCTACTAATCATTAATGAAAGTAAAAAAAAATATTTATTTACATTTGAATATTTAAATAAAAATATATTATTCATTATGACGCATGATGTAGTTTGAAACACACTGATAAGAGTACGGTGCGTGCGCCGCCCTTGGAACGCAAGGCTCGCAACCCGCTCGTAACATTAAATTACAATTTAGTTGTACGAAAAAAAACGTGATTGTCACTTTATCACATCGTGATTTGTTTCTGACCCTCTTTCCCTCTTGTTTGAACCTCACGTGATTAAGGGACGATCCCTAACATGATAATCCCGATTCTGATGTCTGTGCACTGTCTAAATCAAACGAGAAAGGCCCAAGAGTAATAACTGTCAAATCTGGTTGAACTTAACACAGACACAGTAAAAATATGTTCGTCGCTTTAAGGGCTATTTTTGTCTGCTTATTGCTGAATAGTTGTTTAATAAAATAATAATAATAAAACTTTATTATTAGACAAATAGTCCATATGTGTTACAAAAATTACAATAAAATAACACAACATATATTACTTAAAAAAAAATAAAGATGCACGTTAAATAAAATAAATACAAATTTATATTAAATGATTTTCATTATGGGGCTATCATGCTGGCCACAGTAGTCAAGACTGTTGGGACTATCGTGCACTTGCCGCATCAGGGACGCTATACGCAAACGCATCAGCGCGTTGTTTAGCGATTTAGGTTTTGTTTACCTCTAAATTTTCAACAGTTCTTCCTAGCCTGTCGGGACCACACGTGGAATTTCGTAACATACCCCCAAAGACCCTACCGCTTATTATTATTATAAGCTACAGACGATATTATTAGCATGGGGGTCATTGATCATTTATTTTACACCAGGCTATTTCCATGCTTAAATTAAGTGTCACCATTACACACACATTTATCATTGTACTTTCATGGCAAATAAAAAATGTATTTATTAATTAGTTAAGTCTGGTTTTTTTACCGAATTAGGGCAATTCTTCACAGCAAAAGGATCACTAGAATTTTGACCGAACATCATTATTTGAAGAACACCTTATACTTACAAAGTTGTCAAATTAAAAGCATTTTATGCGGATCATAACTAACTAGAAGATAACTTCTTTTCAGCAGTACTTATAATAAGTAGGTAACATTAAATAATTCACACACAAAACTAAATACCGTTTGGTGTAATTTTTCTAAGAACTGTAGAGGTTAGGCCGGCAGTAAAAAGTACGTACTATGTATTTAGTAATCCCGCCAATTCCTTTACTCAAATAGACGACCCCGACATTAGGCCGGCAAGCATTCGACGGGGAAAATCGATAATATGTCACGTTTATCAGTGGACAATTCATGAACTGTACTAGCATTTGGTTATCATTTTATATATCATAAGTACTTTTCGAAGCATGTGTCGTTTCAATAAATATTTGAAGCAAATAAGAATAGTTGGTACCTCTACGTTTCTCTTCGTATGTACCTATGAGTATTTATATCGTATTGCAAAACAACACTAAGACAGGAAAATGTTTTTGTTTATTAGTAGTCGGTAGGTACGTTATGTTGTAGTGGAGAACTAGTGGGTGCAGTGGTCGGGCGCGAGCGTGGGAGCGGGCGCTGGCAGCGGCGCGGCGCGGGTAGCGGTGGCGGCCGGGTGCGCCGCCGCGCCGGTAGTCGGTCGAGCACGCTCGCGCGTCGCGGTGCTCCCTGCCGCCTAACACAATACCAACACACACATTTACTCTACCCAAACAGAAAGTAAACTTGCACGCATTTACGCTCACATTATGACATTAATCATCACCGATTGATACATTAGATAAAAACACACGTAGGTATGTTGATTTAGATATTATAAAATAAATAGGTACACTGTTAATTTACAAACATTCAAACAAATATTACTTTAAAACTGTGTGATATTTTAGGGAGTGTATTTTCGCAACGTACCAAAACTGTATCAATTTAATAATATCAGTATTATGTTTATGACTTTTAAACCAATGTTTTTCAAATAATTTCTTTCATCTAGAAATAAATAATATTATTTGTATGTAGTATTTTCTTTAAATAACGTGATTGTTTAAGTGTTGCCGAACCTTTATTTTTGTTAAATAGAACACAATTGTAATCACAATATTGAGTATGTAATAGCATTAAGTATATCTTATTTATTTTACCTCGAGGTGTCCCATACATTTACTTTGAAGCTTTTAAGCAAATTAGCATCTAATTGAATATAACAAAATTACCGCGTCGCGAAACATGCGATCAAATGTGGGTTAATTTCATAATTATTTTGTATAGGTACATATCATTGTTAAAGGATTTGGAAAGTATAATTACTAAAAAATGGTTAATTCTCATCAACTTGGAAAATTGCTCAAACAATGGTTTCCCAGGCATGTTTTTCCATTAAAATTAAAAACTACATCTTTAAATTGTAAAGTAATTAATTATGTAGAGCTGTTTACACTAGGTAAATAAATATTTTCAACAAGTAGTCGCAGAATCTTTTTATATTAACGAGTTACGAAGGAATTTGTGAAAATCTGTGACTAGGGACTAAGTTCTTAACGCGCAATTAAACCAATCAAATATTATATTTTTAATTATTTGTACTTGTAACAGAATTAATATACAATTTTACACACGATGTAAGCTAAATTAACCCTGATTCAAGATTTGATTTGAAAATATTTCTACTAAGTTGTTCGAGAAATATTATCGAAGCTAAGATATTTGTTCTAAGTTGTGCGAGAAATATTTTCGAAGCAAATAAGAAAAATAATGGTTTTACCCGGTGCAGTGTAAATGTGGCGGTTCGCGTGGGGACAGAGACCGGACCGGTCATTAGGTTTTGTGACCGGGATAGGAGACGGAGACAAAACGCCGCGAACGGTCTTCGTCCCGGACCAGAAGAGTCGCGGGTCTCGCTCGAAAGGCCGAATATACGTCTTTTACATATTGTCATCAAACAATATACATAGTTCTTCACCATTAGTGAAAATGATCCTTCTTGGTCTATAGTTGTATATAATTCGTTGATAGACAATGTTTGTTTACTTTTATTATAATAGCAAATCATCGTCTTCTTCCCACAATCGTAACTTGATAACTTGGCTTTCCATTACAATGTAGATTTATAACTTTCAACAATACAACTGACTGCAGCCACTGAATCGACAATACTATTACTGGTTGAACAGCCTTTAGTTTTTGGTCTCGGCCTACAAACTGTACACCAGTGTCTCGGTCCCCGGTCTCTGTCGCCGCGCGAACCGCCACCTTTACAGGTTCGTTGCTAAAATTATATTGTCAGTGGTAGAAGAAACAACTGGTAACGGCTGGAAGTAAATACCGGAGACTGTACCGACTGTGTCCCGGGCAGTCTCTTGATCATTGTTATTTTGCCAAAAAAATGACAGCTGAAAATATTTTAAGATTTAAGAATCACCCGACCTGAAGTAGGTACTAACTGAAGGAATGATGCATACAAATTATTCTCATTAAATTACTTAAAATAAGAGACAATCCCCTAATCAGAGGACTGTTAAAAATGCCACCTCGGCCGGCAGTTAACCGTCTTCTGATTAGTGGATTCAGCGACAAACGCGGCATTTGGTAGTGACCTATCTAGGAATATTTGTCACGATAATTTTCATTCTGGAAATGGGACACGTCAGCTGTATTTTGGGGTGTTGGAAGAACGATTAAATTGAGATTTTACATTTTTATCAAATTATCAATATGGTGGTCCGGGCTACAATAGGTAACATTCTTATCTGGTATAAGAACTAAGTAATTAATATGCAAGAAAAGTGCCTGGGGCAACGATTTTCCAAGTTGGTGAGAATTGTCCAAATATTTTTATAATTGTACCATTCCTTAACATACTACAACACTACACACAATATACGATTATACATTTTTACGCCTATCTAATTAAAATATTGTTTACATAGTAATAAGAACTTATTAGGTTGGATCTTTTTGTCTCGTATAGATGTCATACTTTGACTTTCCGTGTTATGTTTATGTCATGTGTATGCAGCCTTCCTTCTGCCTATCTTTAAATAATTGGATTTAATCTTGTGGATCAGTGCTAAGATAGAATATTACCTCTGCCAAATCTGTAATGTAGGCAGTCATTAGAACCTGTAGCTGAACTTTCAACTCTAGGAGTGTTGCTAGGTATTGTCCAGATGCAGTGGTGATAGAGAAGCTGAAATTATGTGATTCGGATATGGCGAGTCTCCCGTATTTGGATACGAATTGGGCGTTCAATACCCGGTAGCCCGTGAAACGTAGTCCAAAGTAAAATTATAGAAGCCTCTTTACAAGGACTTCCCGAAACACCCTCAATATGTTTAGAGATTATTTATTGTTTAGGAGCTAGATAGTTTTTAATATTATCCTGGAATCAAAGAGATCAGCATTACAACTCTCTAAGTTCAAAAAATCCAACTGATAGATTATTTCAGAAATATTCATTCAGTAGGATTTTTTTAACTCAGAGAGTAGTAATGCTGATTCTAATGATTATAATTCTGTAAAGCCATATTTTTTATGGCCGCGAATCATATTTAGATCAACATACAACCTGTTACTGACCTGCAAATTGCAAAAAACGTAAGAAAATTTGAATTTCGCGGGCTACCTTAGCGCATCCCCCTTAAATGCCAAAAAAAGACAAAAAAATATGAAAAAAAAAACATGATTTTTGTCTTTTTTTTTTAATTAATAAATATATTCTGTGTCCACCATTGACACGAATCACACAATCACATTCACTATTTGGCATGCTTAACATCAGTTCATCAAAATCACTTTGAGGAATTCAAAGTGATTTTGAAAATTCAAATTCCGCCCACTTTCAATCTAAAAAGTCAAAAAGTTATCGTGGGGTAGGGTAGGCATGGCATCCATACTCGGCAGAGCTCTTTTTTGGAGGGGAGCATATCCCATGCGTGCTCAATTGGGTTGAGGTCTGGCGATTGAGCAGGCCACGGCAGAACGCGTGCTATGACTCTAGCCGTGTGTGGACGTGCATTGTCGTGCATTAATCGAAACGAATCACCCAACCGGCTTTGCAAAGGGATGATCACGTCTGTAACATATATCAATAAGCATAAATCTGAGCATTGAGGTTGCCCCTGATCGAAATCAGATCGGTTCTTCCACCGATCCAAATACCAGCCCAAAACATTATTGCCCCCCCCCCCCCCCCTCCATAAGAATGAACTTCTTGACAAAATTTCAAACGTTCTTGACGTCCAGAGGTCCTCCAAACTCGAGTAAGTATTGTATCCTCATACCGAAACGAGATTCACCGGAAAAGCAATAACAACGCCAGTCTTCTTCCTCCGAATTTCTGTGTTTGCGAGCCCATTGTAAACGAGCCCTACGATTGTGGGGTGCTAAAGGTGGAACTCTCAGCGGCCTTTGGGAACGCAAACCACTTCACATAAAAGATTTCAGATGGTTTGGTCGCTTATCAGCAAGCCTGGAACCAGCTTGCAACCTTCCGACGGCTCTCATCATCTCTTCTCGTGTCAAACGATGTCGTCGCTCCGTATCGATCCATTTTTTCAGTTCCAATGCATAAATTGTAATGGTTTTGTATAAACGCTATTACACACTTTTATAGGAATCCTGATTGACAGTTGATTTTCTATTTTAATCAAAATTTAAAGACAACTCTTTATTCAAACAACGAACTAAAAAAAATCAATAACGATCCAAAAAAATTAAAATAATAATGTTCAATGGGGCTGGCAACCGTCAAATGGCGCTAGCGTAGGTCGGTCCCAAAACTGGTGTTTTCGTACTATTTTTTATTTTTAATGTCGCGGTGTAGCGTAATTGTTCGGAGACGGGAACTCACCATTTTCCAAATGTTATCAGAAGGTTGCGTGTTCAAATTACGTCGGGTCACCAATTTAGTGGTTGCTACACTAATTAGGTGTTTGTCTTATGCTACTCACTGTTGTATTACCGATTCACAAACACAGAAAAATATCAGTAGATAGGCACGTTAAATATATAATATTTTCAGCGTTCACATGACAGAAGCATAGCAAGGAGTTTCAAAGTCATAGTTTTAATAATTCTAGATCCAAAATCTAAAAAGTTTATATTATTATATTATGTAAATAATATAGTGTGGCTAGTGGAGGATATATTTTAAGGCATGCCACTTAATACTACTACCACTTTTAGTACGGGTGCGGACGCAAAAGGTTAAGAGTCAATAATTTTGGATTAAGTTCAATAGGATCACTATAGCACTCAACATCAGCTGCAGGCCGGACCGAAAACCCGGGTTTTTATGACGACTGTGAACGTAAACTGCAATGTTGTTGGACCACTGTGAACCAGTTTACCATATTTTTGACTAAATTGTGAGCACTTATAAGATGGCAGCCGTCAGCAGATATAGCTCGTATAATTGCTTGACAGGCTGGGACAGCTATGACAAGATACCGAGGTAAATATAAAAAAAAATGATGTATATACGTACTCAGGTATTTAATTTTCAGATCGAATTATCGCTTCTTATTGTGAATATGTAATTGACTAATAAAAGAATTAACTGCGTGTACCAAAAAAGTCTACAGCACGTTACCTACAGATATTCATCGTGTACTGTGATATTTGTGCATGTAACAGTATCTTTGCATGGCAAAGGGCCAATAGGAATGTTAATCAAACAATACGACGCAGAATAAACTCGTGACAATTGTGTAAACTGAAACTTGTCAGGTGTAGATAAGTATTTGAGGCAGGCTCATTCTGTAATAGCACTGCAAAAAAGCTTATGATTAAAACAAAAATCTAATAAAGTATACACGATTGATGGCTATTAAAGATTCATCTTTATAAAGGTTAATGAGTGGTTTTGTTCTCAAAGTATTGAATCACTTTAACCAACGCAACAAGCGCAAGCGGCAGGCTTTAGCCGGCCCGGGCAGCCCGCGGGCAATCTAATATGTGAATGCTTATCGCTATTTTTCTACGATAGTGGGGTAAGTCGCTAGTTAATTGATAATTCACCTTAAACTGAATGAATCTGTATCTTTTTATTATTAAAAGATGTCAGGGCCCCTTATCACAAAACTTTACAATTACAATTTTGTAAATCTTACAACTGCGTGTTCTACAGAACTCTAATTCTAACGGAAAAACCTTATAAATATGTAAATAAATTGTAGTGACAAGTCTACAATATTGTAACTCATATATATTTGTGATTTCTGTGTTACATAATTTCTTCTACAATTTAACAATTTTGTGGTATAGGTCCCTCGTAGCGTACACTAAACGTCAAAATTAATTTTAGCGACATAAACTGTGAAACAAGAAAAGAAGTTAACTTTAAACTGAAGGCAGGATGAACTTTTCCAGAAATATGTAACAGAAGGCCTGAGCAGTGAATCATGACATACACTCCCTGACTCCTAAACCGAGCCACCGAGCATTTTTATGTTTTTAGGCCTAAAACATCAAAATAATGTTCAAGTCAGAGAATAAGTTTGTGTGCAGTTTGGATGCTGACGTACTGGCCATTATTTTAGTATGAGCATTGTCCCAATTTTGAATTCACGAATTTGAAAAAGAGAAGAAAAATTGAGTTTTGTCGCTCTTTTAAGTCAAAAGTTATGTCGTTCGTTGTTCTGTTTTGCGTAAAAAGAGTATCAAAATTGTTTTTCTTATTTTTTTAAAATATTCTAACGTTAAAATTATGGATACTGCACTTGAAGTAGCCGGTAGCAAGGTGTGGCACAAGAAGTGTATTTGGGGAATACCAATCCCTATGCTACGGTTTAAAGATCAAGGGATAATAAAAATAATTTTACGAATAGTTACCTACTGGTTATAAAATGTATTAGGAACAATTTGGAAAACCTCCTTAGCTTTGTCTCTGTCGGGTATTTATTAACATTATGCGACTATTGTTAGTATGTTCGCCAGTACGATTACTCATTCCGAATACCTGAATAATAAGCTTAGCATCAATTTATATGGTTTTGTTTTCATATTTGACAAAGTAATGACAATTTTATGTAAATACGCTGTTCGTATTACCAGGTAATCTCGTTCGTGTGATTACCGTAAATTGTTAAATATTACATGGCAAATTTTAATATTCCTATAAATAATGCCTCAAAAAAGGTGTTAGGAGACTGCGAAACTGAGGCCATAAGAACCGCGTCCATTTGAAAGGAGCACCACTGCGCGAGGCCATAGATTCCGCACCAATCCTCAACAGAGACACGATACGACCTATATCATATGAAAGCTTAAGGGGGCTTACTTTATTCGATTCTATGGCAGCCAAGTTCAAATCAAGCGCGAAAATGGTTTGGCACACTTCAAGTCAGAAATTTTCAGGAATATTTTGCTATAAGAACAAACATTCCAACAGAGCTCAGGCCTATATTATATGAAAGCGTACTCATATGTGCCATATAAAATGTACGCAGAAAACCAAAGTGATTTAAAAATAATACGTGCTGGTTGTAAAGAAATTTATAATTTTACAGATGAACATTACGATTTTCTTCACATTTAGTAAAAAAAATAGATTCGTCTAAAAGTTAATAGTTAACGCCGGAAGCTATAAAAAATGAGGCTTTTATCGCTGTAGTAGTTGAAATAAAAGCAAATTACGCACCTCGCTCGACGTGACTTCTTGTTGCACTCGTGTTTTTATAGCTCTCGCTAACGCTCGGGTTCCAATCTAACACTCGAAGCCAGAAGTCATTTTCTGCTCGATGTAGTAGTAATCTAATACATACTTAATATTTACGACATCACCCAAAGTGATTAAAACATTTCAGTTTTGTTGTGACAACCACATTAAACAAAAATTTAACGACAACACTCGCACGTCATAAAACAGCCATTTCTTTAGCCAGTCACCTGCATATTCACGCTTTAGATGACACGATCAATAATAGTGAATCTTTTTTATCTATGTCAAGGAAGTTGAAAGCAATCGATGCAGGCATCGCTCATTGAATATGCTGTGTCTTGCTATTGTGACGTTGGATTTTAATAAATGATCAGGAGTAGTTGTCGTCAAAGATATTTTACAGATATCGTTAGCGACAACAGAATTAGTGTCCGAATATGTACGAATTACCGAATATATAATTTAATCAATGCTGGTAGCGATATAGGTATATAATTAGAAAGATCATTTTTACTACCCGATTTGAAAATAAATTGGTACTATTTTACAATATTTCATTAAATCGGGAAACGTACCGCTGTTCAAACATTGATTAAATGCCTGTTAGAACAGGGGCAATAATTGTCTCAATAATATCTACAAGAACATTAACAGAAATCCCCCATAAGTCTTCTGTGTTTAAGACTTTTTAATGTTTTTTTTTTAATTGTGACTATTTAGAAATTGGGCTTGAATTCAAAACTTGGAATGTCCTTACTAAAGTTTTCTATGAGAAGAGATTCAGTTAATATAGATGATGAGGGGAGAGATTACGTAACCTCTATTGGGATGTTGGTAAATAAATTTTGTAGTGTCTCAGCAACTTTTAACTTATAAGAAATGGTTTCACTGTTTTGTGTATTTTGTTATTAGAAATACTAATTTTATGACTTATCAATTTCGATTTAGCTCGAGCTCAAACTCTTTTGAATATCTTAGAATAGTTTCTGACATAATTATGAAGGGCTTGATCAAAAGTCAATGATTTCTAGTTGTACAAATTACATAAAATATATCTATCCATTCATTAAATTTTGGTTTAGTATTGATTGTAACTTTTTTTACGAAACAAGCTTTATTGATTTCTTGGCATACTGTAGAAAATAATGTAGTTTAAATTGGGGTCTAGTGAATCAAAACTAGCTGTGGAGAAATGCTGGAACACACCAACTTAGTTGAATGGCATTGGGTTCCAACTGAACATAACGTAGCTGACGATGCGACACGAGGAAAGTGCAGTATTGAGCAGCGCTGGTTATCAGGCCCAAACTTTCTCCTGTCGCCGGAATCCGAGTGGCTATCAGAGACCAAAGTCTCAACGCCAACAACTCTTGGACAGAAGGAACTCAAGCCATCTCTTAACAATCCTAAATTATTGAAACATACATCATGCACTATAGATATCATGAATTTTACCAACTTACATCAGTTACCTTTACCAGTAGTAGCTGATATCACTCATTTTAGAACTTGGATTAGACTGGTAAGGACAACAGCTAGGATTCATCATACTTTTTTTTTTTTTTACATTTTAAAAAATAAACACTCCTGGACACAATTTACGGCCTAATAACGCCTCCGCCACTGCTGCTGCGCCATTGGATGTGGAAGACGTCATCTGCGCAGAACGGCACATTTTGGGGCGAAGCTAGCTCAATGCTTTCGGTGAAGAAACTCACTGTAAAAGAGTGTCCGTAGAGTTTCTTGCCCTTTCTTCTCCATAGGTAGCTACTAAGCTTTGTAATGGGCATTAGCTTCATCTTTATGACTGACCGACCCCTTGACAATTCAAAAGTGCCTGTAATTGGTTTATTTGAAATAAATGCTTTGAGTTTGAGCTGCCTAACTTTTGGGAGGCACATCTCTAATAAGAGTAGTTTGGCATTTTTAGCACCAGTATTAAATAACGGACTAATACATCTTGTTGGTACAACCTCTGCTGTCTCCGATAAACAGCCCATCTTACTGGATGGAAAAGAACCAGCAGTGCGCCTTCTTATTCGTTACTACCACAACAAATTCGCTCACGCTAACACAGACACAGTCCTAAATTAGCTTCGACAGGAGTATTGGATCCTGAGGGTACGGAACGCTGTGCGATCAGTGGTGCGTGATTGCCAGCTGTGCAAACTATTAAAAAGCGCCAAGACTACAACCACCCATGGCCAACCTTCCTGATTCAAGACTCGCCCATCATCGGAGAGCCTTTGCTTACACTGGCTTGGATTATTTTGGACCCATAGAAGTAGCAAATGGACGAAGACGAGAGAAGCGGTGGATGACGCTGTTACCGTGCATGGTGACTAGAGTTGTAGTCAGCTTATTTGCAGATTCTGCTCTTATGTGCCTGCGCCGCTACATTGCTCGTCGTGGTACTCCCAACGAAATATTCTCTGGGAGAAGTTATTTGATAATTTCCCACCCAAAAAAAAAAAAGGCTTAGGGGAATTACATAAATAAACTAAACTAAACTCACAACATATAAATCCATTTGGGTGAAATCGGATATCCGATATCACCCCATCCGATTCACGCAGTTTTATTTGCCTAAATATCCATGGTTTTATAAAATCAATACAACAACAAGATAGCGCATGCCCAAAACCAAAGAAAATACGTTCTAAAGGACAAAATATTAGACACTTAATTCCAGCATGTCTAACTACATGTCAACATTACTCCCCTTCAGGAGCAGACAGGTAAAAATATAAAACCTATATCAAAGAGTTAATAAATAAACATGCCAATTCCATCAATGATCAAAAAGGTTGTTACCTTAAGCAATTCCACTGACCCATTTGCTTATAGCTAATTGGCCAACCTTTACGGGCGAGTGACTTGCGACCATATAATAGACAATAATGGCACTTGAACGAACAGGATTAGATTGTCATTGAGAGGCAAAATTGCTTGTAAGTGCTTCTCAATTATTTATTGACCCAGTTACCAAAAACGTTGACTACGGGTATTCTGTGTTTATATGGACGATATTAAATAAAAGCTCTAGTTATGTGCAACAAATACTTTCCTTCTATTATGTTAAACTACATGACAACTGTACACATTATTAAAAATAGTTAATAGTTCTACTTTGTAGACAGATTTTACATGAAATATTCGGTTTTTGACGTTGGTAATGTTTATTTCAATTTCCAGAATAATATTTACATAATTTAAAAAGCTAACAGTCATAAAATGATAATAAAAATATGTACAAGTACATAAAAAGATGGAGAAATATCAAATAATATCATAAGGCATCTAAAAAAATGTCTGCATCGTTGTCAACAGGAAAAGTGCCCAAAAGGCTGGCAGAAGTGCCACGTTGTATGGCATTGTAACAAAACACCACGTTTTCAACGTGGTGTTCACTTTTATACCTATGAAATTAATAAAAACTCGCGACCACTCGCCGCGTTGATACAACTGAAGACACAAAACTACAAACATTATAACTTTCAAGGTCCTATAATACACTATGAAAGTATCATGCGAAACTCTCGCCCCGAGTGGATCTAACGAGACATGTAAGTTAGTGTAATGCCGCAAAGAGATGTCGCGGTCACAGGAAGCTGCTATACAAACTGTACCTTACCTACATTATTATGCGTTCCGAAAAAAAAACCTACTAGTATCTAAAATTTCAAAAAATACGGCCAAGTGCGTGTCGGACCATGTACAATGAAGGGTTCCACATCATGGGATAGAAGAAAAATAAAAATATCAGCACCACTTTACGTGTAAGGGAGAGATTTCTTTTTCCACGATTATATTTTATCACTTTGTGCCGCGTGTTTAATATGTATGTGCCAAATTACAGCTTTCTAGTACTAAGACTCATGAGCTAAGCTGGGGACAGACAGACAGGCGGACATGGTGAAACTATAAGGGTTCCTTGTTGACTACGGAACCTTAAAAAGAGAACCTATAATATGATCACTTTTTTTCCGTATGCCACAGCCGTTTTTCTCGAGATCTATGCAACGTAGAAATCTGAATTTTGGTATAAAGTCTTTAAAAGACCAAAACGTTTTTTTTTCGGGTCAGTTCGATCATAGCTATAAAGTTTCATTGACGTACGTATACGTAGGTATTTCTGTGGAAATAATTTCATTATTTTAATAAATTCATTATTTTAATAAATTCATTATTTTAATAAATTCATTATACATAAAACGTAAATAATAATTGTTAAAAAAAAAACAAAAGAAATGGGTGCTTAAAACGCCTCGTTCAAAAGCCTTTTTGATCAACGTCGTATTAATCTTTATCGGATCTGGAACACTTGCGCGAACCCACTTGCGCGAAAAGACATTTCCGCGAATGGACCTTTGCTCGAAAGACACTTGCGCGAAGGACACTTGCACGAATCCACTTGCGCGAAAGGACAGTTGCGCGAATAATTTGCGGAAATGAGATTTCTACCTAACATCACTCCTGTATTCTTTCAAGGGGTTGGGCAGGGGTGTATACTACACCCACAATTCACTAGTTATGTTCAAGTTACAGTCAGACTGGACGTAAACAGCCCAATTAGGCGTCAATAGTGATCGTCTTAGTTTTTTTTTTATATTTGTTACTTATTAATGTACACACAATGAGTACCTGCTTATTTCTTACGCCTAAAGAAACTTTTGGCCTTCTTATGTATCGTTAAAAGCTTTACGGCAATAGCTTGTCTTCGTGAAAAGGTTAGCCAGTCAGTAACGTTGGCGGTGTCAGTGGGTTCAATACCCCGTGATACGCTGCAGGCTTCAAAACCAAAGAAGTTTTTCTTTTTTTCTATTTATATTATTGTTTTTCAGTTTAGTTTATTTTTATTGTTTTTCGACATGGGTGTATTTTTCATAGTTTTCGAAGAATTGGTCTCAAATGTCATGATTTCATGAAAATTGATTCATTATACCAAATCTAACTTAGAGAGATGTATGAATGATTTTAATTCTGTAAATACATATTTGTTATGGTCACGAATCGTATTTTGATCAAGATACAACTTGACACTGACCTGCAAATTGCAAGTAACCTAAGAAAATTTTAATTTCGCGGGATGCCGTTGCGGATCCATCTTAATGTTGTGCACCTCCCTTAAATGGGTGGTAGGAGCTTGAAAGATACAGATTTTTATTTTGTTTGTGTGCTGATCCTAGCCTGCATACTAAATGAGTTTGGGCTAATCTGCTATGACGCCCAATAGCGTTACGATTGTATACCAATAATTACATTTCTTCAAGGAGAAATTAAATGATTTAAATTATATTATTTTCTGTAAGCAGGTTTGTACAAACACTTACACGTCAATCATATTTTAAAAACTAGATGAGGGTGACGTTTCCTATCTGACTACTCTGAGAAGAAAGGCCAAAACAAACTCAGAGGTCAAAGTCTCTTTTAAACTCCAGACACAATCTTGGTCAGATCATTTGAAGACCATGAAGATTGGTATCTGAAATGGTCTTTTGACGAAAGAACCACACAGATTTAGTATATCTATTCAGTGTACGCATTTGTCAGTAATCGTGCAGCTCAAGTCAAAACTTAAGGAGCTCAACGATTCCACGAACATTACCAAAGAAAGGACATTTGGGTAGGCCGCATAAATCACTCAAACTGCCACACCAAGATTAAAACTAATTGAGAGAGAAATTAAAAAAATAAAACAATTACCCACATAGTCTTTACATTCACAATTATTAAAATAAATATAATACTTTACAATGTAAATATTCATGTCATTGTATACAGATATAAAAAATCATCAATGCCAATGAGTGTAGTTAAATCCAGAAATAATATTGGTAAGATCATTTGAGGATTATGTATATTGGTGTCTAAAATGGTATTTTCAGGAAAGAACCATACCGATTTGAGTGTACCGGTCCATTCAGTGCACGCATTTGTCAATAATCGTGTAGCTCAACTCGGAACTTAAGGAGCTCAACAACTCGACGAACAAAACCAAAGAAAGGACATTTGGGTAGGCCGAACATAGTACTCAAACTGCCAGATTACGAGTATCATTAGAACTAAATTAGAAAAATAAACATTTAAAATCTACATAGTCCTCACATACATATATGTCACGTAAATCAATAAAAATAAAAATGTCAATATCAATTCCAAGACACATAGTTAGTTGCTCGAGGGACCAACGTTATAGAAATCTTTTTGACAGAGTTTCTGTCTAATAAAGGATTTAAATTTATTGAGGCTCAGTTCTTTATCATGGCTTGGGAGTTTGTTGTAAAAACTTATACTTTGACACTTAAATTAATTACACTTTTTTGGAGCCTTGTCTTGGGCACATTAAGTAAGTCTTTGTTTCTAGTATTTATGCTATGAAGGTCGCTGTGTTTAGAATATAGATTAATATTATTTTTTACATCACAATAGGAAGTCTAACATTTTTTTAAATGGTACCTTGTTTCTTTTTAACATTGACAATTGTGTAACAACAACGATCGATTATGGAACGCTATATTCCCAAAGAACGAGGAATAATTGTGTCCACTTTTTTCTGGAACAATTTGTCAGTGATAATAACGCAACGTCAATTTCGCCAAAGATCTCCCCGCCGTTCGTCACCCACCAGTCGCACAATTCGACACCTAGCCGTTCAGGGTTGACCATCAGGAGGGCATTGAGCATCCTTAAAGTATGACACACAGACGATTCAGCTCTGGCAACCGTTCTGCAAGGCAGTTGCGTGAACAAATTGTGCCGGCGACTTTGGCGGTGACCGATGTATTTGTCGAGCACAAATAGTCGACAGAAAAGGTCATGGCGGTCAGGGCAGTTGATACGACCGTTAAGGGTCTTACATGCTACCGTGAGCTGATCAAGGCCTCTTCATACCTCTAACGAGTTAAAACCCAAAGTCCCTAGGATATAGTTGGTGGGGTACATGTAAGGGTAGAAATTGAAAGTACTTTTAAAAAGATATCTAAGAAAAGTTTTCCGCACTTTCTCGAGCATAGTGTTTGAGCCGCGGTCTAAGGATGCCAGACACAACTACTAGTCTCTAGCTTTTTGTGAACTAGAGTGGTGTACAGTAATATAATAACATGCGGGTTGTGAAAATAACGAGCATTTCGCAAAACAAATCCTAAGAGTCTGAAACATTATTTCGCAAGGGTGGAAATGTAATCTCTGAAAGTCAGACAGGGGTCGAAGGTGACTCCCAGGTCCTCTAAATACAACGCCACCTTTTCTAATCGTATGTACCGACGGCTATAGAATAGAAGTCGTAGGATCGTATTCAAGGACAAAGGGCCCGTACGGTCAGTGCTCTGTATTACCTAACCCCTCTGCCGACAAACTGTCACGCAGTTTGGCAGGTTTATAACATGTGTACAAGTGTTTGGTCCAAAATAAATGATTTATTTATTTATTCTTACAAAGAAGAAGAGGTGAAGAGGGGTCGGGTTATGCAGGTCACTGACTGTAGTTACGTACCACAATAGGGAAAATGCATGTATTTTTTTTTTCACTAAATTTTTAATAGACAGTAATATAAACCTAAGAAAAGTATTGAAAGTTAAATTGAACTACTGATTGATGCTTAAAAAAATTATGAAACTAACAATTTTCTACTACAAGTTCAAACGTCCGTTTCTGTCGCGGTCATGATGTGACGTCCTTGTTCACGAAACTGCTTTGTTTACATCAGGCCCGAATCTTATATATTAAATTATTGTTTATGCTTTATTCCAGTAGAAAAAGCACTTACATATTATATTTACCTTAGTGAGATTTCAAGCATTTAGCAAAGAATAGATTTTATTCACATGTTTTGTGTCGTCACTTCCGGCATTTTCAAAAATCACAATATAAATTAATTAATTGTAAAATAAGTAATGCATTAAAAAATGTAAAAATATTGGAATTTGTTTCTTGACTCCTACACAATGTATATTAAAATAATGGATACTTTTTGAATTACGTGCATGTTCCCTATTACAATCACACAACATCGCAGCGACAAAATGTGGGCAAGCAGTGGTTACTTATGAATAGTGTCGCTCCAGCTTCTTGAAGTTGTTGCGTTGTCGCTAGTATAGGACTAAGGGGTCCTGCGTGGGGTCAGCAAAGGTTACCCTTCACAACAATAGTGAAAATTATGTTAATTTAGAAACCCTCTGTCATCAAAATGAGATCTACCGGGTACAATGACTCAAGTTAATTTAATGCGGTTGTCATAGAATTATAAATTGTCCATAACGAATTCTCCGCAAACTAAATAATGAATTTCAAACAAACGTGGCGCCAATACATTAAAATGGTGCCCTACGAATTTTTATAAACCTTGCTGGCTTGGTTTATAAACTCGAGAGTTTTATAAACCAGTACCTATTATCAAATAAAAAATGTCAGTTAGCTGAATCATATAATCCATTCAACCTAAATATATAATTCGTTCTATTGGGTTCTGTTAATCATGCAGGTGTTGTTATTATAACACGGAAACAATATTCTGTGGCAGGCGTAAGTCGCTATAATTTTAATTCGAAGAGTTATTCGAACGAAAATTATAGCGTTTTAAATTATAGCATTTTTAATGTTTATGTACAGACGCCCAGCACATCAAGCTACTACAATCTGTCAAATTTCTTTCAATAGATTTTCAACTTTATCTCTACAGTATAAGGTTCAAGGGTGATTGGGAAAATTTTACAGTTTCGGGTAGCTTGACCTGCTGGCGTCTGTACATTAAAAAAGGATATACCGTCTCAGGTTCACTTTCTAGGCGGACATGATGCCTTATTACCTGTGTTATCAGTTGTCAATCATAAGTTTAATCCCTTAATAAAACAATTCGATATAATTATGTATGTGATTGATATCACCGCCTTGAACATAATTTTGACGACAAAATGACGACCCATAATTATAATTTATGATCTGCAATATTTTTTGCGGGTACCGTCAATATGTCAAATACTGTAATATTGTAATCATTACGTATATATTTTGGTACTATATTAGTACCTAATAAGTTAGTATCATGTGACGGGCTAGTACCTATAGGTATTGCATGAGTGGTAGTTAGTTTAATACAAAACAAAGATGATTATAGTGGTCACCCAAAACTAATATTATTTGTTTAATTACATTTATTTTTAAAGACCTCATGATACATTTTTTTTGTTTCAGAGTCCGCGTGGAGTATTACGTAAACGAGAATACTTTCAAAGAAAGACTGCAACTATATTTTATAAAAAATCAACGATCGAGTAAGTATGTCAAGGCACAGAAATTAATTACACGATACCGACATGATGCGGCTTCTTCGAAATAACGACTAAGGCCTCGTCATTTAATTCCGCCTCTGCATATAGGCGGAATTAATTGGCGAGTGAACGGATTCTCCATTCATGCGGGAGGCGCATGACGCGCAATTTCATGCATATTTTGTTTCAGAATAAATACACCAAAATCTAATATAAAAAAAATAAAAAAATAAAAATCAATTTATTGACACACACAAGTTAGTAAACATTTGTAAACAGGAACAATGTTAATTGAAGGAGTGCACAAGTAGAAGTAGCCGTGGGCCCCAAACTAGGCACAGCCTGTATCTTGGTGGCCCAAAGAATGAATGATGCAAAAAGTGCATCTTGCTGAGGGTGCTATTGATTTTTTATACTTTTCGACCGTCGAAATATAGCTTGTTCTTGTAGTTCTGGATGGGTGTCAAACAATTAGTTTGTTTATAAGCACCGACACCCATCCAGAACTCTCTTGCTCTGCCAAATAAACAGCTGAAATTTCCGCGACACATTCCGTGAGTCCACTAAAACTCGAAAACAATACGCGATTCCTCAAAGACGCTAACATCATCATGTTTGGCTTGTCCGCTTTATGACCCACACGTGAGGCGTAGCCTCCGCGACTTCATGAACGGACCCTAAAGAGTTTTAATTAATGTAGTACGGGTTACCTACGTGAAATGTCAATGGTAATCAATTTTGATTTATTGATTTGATTTTTAAAGGTAACTTTATTAACAGAAAGGTTATTACAAGTTAACAAAAAGATCTTATTCTAAATGTAAACTAATATAATCCAAGCAATTTTAAATAGGATGGATCACATCTTTTAACATAAACCATGTTTGGTGACGACTAATTTAATAGATACATTTATAAGACTACTCTTAAGGGTTTGCAGGCCCACATTTTTTAATTATAACATAACCCTTGTAGTACCTATAAAAACTGATCAAGTGCGTATCGGACCACGCACAATGAAGGGTTCCGTATTTGGAATGAATTTATCCTATGAATAAACTTAACATTGTGGTTACAAACATATTTATTTAATTATTTATAATAAGCACACCAACAGCACAATCACTCACAATTCAAGCTAAATAACATCTAAAAATTGGCACTTCAGTAACCATGTAAAAAACAGGCATGACTTTAGCTTATGAACATTAGAGACAAAAGAGAAAAATAAAAGTGTGTTTATAGACCTAAATCTAGAACGCTACAAAACAAACCAATTTGAGCTACACAGACGTGCACTCATCGCAATGTTTAAATAGGGAACGCCTGTATGTAGCGAAACTCATGGATAGGGTAATCAGTCAAGTTGGACCTTTCATTATATTGCCTTGCCATACGTCTTAAGGGGCTATTTAATGTGGATTTCGGCAATTCAAAAATTCGATGATGACGCTTACTATGTTGGCTAGACATAAAGTTAAAATTGTTTATAATTTTATGGAGTATTAGTACGTCAGAATGGTTACGTTTTTCTTTTAAACTAATCATTTTAAAGTGCCATAACCTGTCACTGTAATCAGGTATTTCGGATCCCATTCTTAATACATAGATGCCTGCAAAAATGAACAGATTCAACATTATTAGTATAAGTTGAATAAAAGGGAGACCAAATAGTGGAACAATATTAATAACAATATTATTAATATTTTTTATTTTTTTATTCTCTCATACATTCCAACTGCAAATGTAAATTTGTATGCACAACATCGTGAGATTTACCATGTTATTTTAAGAACATAACTCTTATAGGTTTTCCTGTAATCTTTAAGTACAGAACTATTTTCTGTATTTTTTCAAAGTTTTAGGATCAATCCGACCAAAAATAACTAAGTAGAGAATCTTGCCATTTTCTGATTTCCAGAAACCCCCAACCGTCATTACCATGGTTTTCACCATTCCTGCCCCCTCAGCTCCTCGGCAAAGGCAGGAGACCTCCACTTTGTAACAATTTGGGAGGGGTGCCACGCCGCAGGTGGAGAACTGGTCAACGGAACAACAAGCTACACAGAAGATCTGGTCATATCCACTGTCCTGAGCTTCATCGCTCCCTTCACCACCAGTGGGATCACATCACAGAGAACAGCACAGGTGCCACTTGCAGCTAAAACACCTGATGAAGTTGACCACGGCGTCCTAGTCTTGACCCTCTCGTGCATGATATCACTCGCGAAGCCTATCACGGTACAAAATCATGCCGCTTTTTCAAAGCGGTGGAAGGCAGCTATTGCGTCACAATCTGGTACTGATAAAGTTCCTGAGACATCCTGGAATGTCATCATTAGCCTTGGAGTGAGGTTGCAGGGTGTTCTCACTAGAAGGGATGAGCCTCGAAGGGAGATTGTTGACCGCACAAATCAGGTCACAAAACTAGGAGCAGAGGGGGCCACCCTCGCCCAAATCAAACTGGTATGGGAATTTTCCTCATTGAAAGCTGTTCAGTATATGGAAGCTTTAAGATTTCCGCCGTCCTTGATCAAACCGTGGCGGTGAGATCTAAATGGTTAGCTGCCAACACCACAGACAAAATGCTTCCTTACAGAAGGGTTCGTGATCCCAATTCCCACCAAGAATTGAACCATTCTCATTACCCTGATCTGTATTACGCTGCAATAGCACACCCAAAGTTCCGAAAAATTATAGGAGATAACTTTCAGTTCTCCCAAACACATCGCGCGATAAGCGCAGTGCTTATTGACAAATACATAAAGAAGATGGCAGAAGTGGAGCTAGATGAGCTGTCAGAAGAGGCAAAGGCGAAACTAACTCAGTTGGGATATCCTGTGAGTAGAATAAAAGCCCATGAGGATATACAGACTCAGAAGACGAGGAAGAAGGAGGGGCTCGCAGACGCAAACAAATTGTATCCGTAAGAAAAAAAACGACCTGAGAAAGGACAGAAATCATGGAAAGCTACATGCCCGATGAGGTAGAGCAGGTAGAAGCAGCATTGAAAGAACTGACCAACAAAAGGAAAGAATTATTATAATTATAAGAGAATTATAATAATGTTGGTAATATTCGTAAATACGAAAGACTAAAGTCATTGCGTTGTTTAACCTACTTACCCACATTTATCGAACCTAAATATAATAATGTTTATGGTGCGCGGACGTGGGAATGCATGCTACCATTGTATATGAATGAGTTACCTAAGGAAATATTCAATGTAATAAATGCTAAGAACTGCGCAAAGGTATTAAAGAGATACTTTCTGGATTGCAGTAGTGTGATCTAGAGGGATTTGTATCTGCGTAGGTACCTTAGGTAGGTACATAGATGTAACTTTTTCTGGATTTTTCTTTGTTGATCTTAATTATTAATTTTTATGTAGTGGCACCGAGTTGCCGTGTCTGGCATACCGCTGTTAAACCCACGATGGTTTGTGTGGTATGTGTAATTGTGTAAAAAATCTGTTATAACTGTATTTTGATTAATAAACGTTAAAAAAAAAAAAAAAAAAGAACATGAGCGGGTACTGCAGCATGGTATCACATCATTTGCAGACGAGACCCCAGGTGTGTTTACTCGCGGAAAGATAAGAAGAGCATCCGAGTGTAATCAGCTTCCCCAGAAAAAGAAGCCCAAGCCTCCCCGAAAACTAGCCAAGTCCGTACATGGCGAAGAGACCATGGAGGATGAATACGCCCATGAACTTCCTCCTGCACCACCTGCATATGATGGTGATAGGGGTCCACAAACACAATGTTAGCTGCCATGCAAAAAGATATAAAGGACATTGCAGTAGTAAGTACAATCAGCAACCAACTGGTACAAGAAAGACAACGTATGAACAACCTTAAGCTTAGAGTAGAGAATCTACACAAGGCACGTATGATGGGCCAACTCCACGGTTCCTGCTAGTGGGCAGACCCCTCATACAGGAATAATTACAGAAGCCCCATGATTATCTAAATACCTTCCAGTAAAAGATCTTAAGAACAAAAAATCGTTTCGGAGATATGAGAGGCAGTGGTAAATTTTCATCAATTTTCTTAAATAGCTTTAAAACTATTTATTTTAAAATTATAAAAAATATATAATTAAGACCCTCACAGTAAGCCCTTTCATTTGATATGCCAAACGGTATAATTTGCAAAACTTAAAAAAAAAGCTTATTTGTCACCCAAAAGTGACCTCCATATTCAAAATTCATTTATTTACGGTACACGTCGGTGTTTAGTTCACAGAAGAAGAATGGCAGGACTCCATGTAATCTAGGTGTCACACTTAGACTTCGCGTACATTCGTACAAATACTCATAAAGATAGATCTCGGTCAAATTAAGAAAAAGGTAATCGTGGCATATTTTTTAATATTGGGTTTCCGTTTATACAGATCCCGTGACAGTTAACCAAAGAGTTTAAATAATCGGTAAACAGTGTATGACATTCAAAGATGGCGGAAATTAATGGTTCCAATAATGGCTTCTAAAGGGAAAAGTAGCGCTAGTAGCTGACTTTGTATAAAGGGCTTAATATTATATAATTATTAAGCCTTCTACACATTGGACATCTAAAAAACCGTCGTGTCCTATTGTGTTCCATACACTTCTATGCAAAGCAAGCAGCCATAATTTCAATCAAAACAGAGTATTACTCGTAAAGTTGTCAAAATATATAATCGCATAGACGACTCAATCGCCCGATGCATGCGTTTTGACCAATAAGATGCACGAAGCGTATTTTAGTCGTGTTTGTATTAATATAATCATGTATAGAAGTGTGACACGCACGTGGCAAGGCATGTGCTATGCTCACTTGTTTGTGAGATGATTTTTTAATAGGCAGGGGCACGGCCAGCTTGAGTTCTATAAGAATGATTATTGTTGACAAGAAGTAATTTCGTACTCATATCTTCTGTTTGGTTCAGAAAATGTATTGGTATTGCTTCATTAAATGAGTATCAACTTTCCACAAACATATATTTGGAAGAAAAGTTTAAAAAATGTTGTTTGTCAATTTATATATTTTCTATTTACTTTAATATTTTCCTATGTCAGACCCATGGCTTTTAGTTATTTATTAACACTTTCACTGCCTCGGCAATTTTCACGATGTTCTATGGGATACCTCCATACAAATCGCAGCGAACACGCTAGGCGCGTTGACCAGCACTGCCTAAAGGTATAAAATGTTTATATTGACAATTTTTTTTAACGGCGTGATAGGATAGTTACTTTTGCAGTGCTATTGCAAAATAAATAGTTACATTTTAATGTGTTTAAACTTGGGGATATGTCAAAAAAGAAGAAAGCTACGTAATTTTGTTAGAAATTAACATTTGGTATATTTTTCTTATACTTTTCGAAAAATAATAGACCCGTTTTGACATCGATCGCGACGTAACTAATGAAGTAACCATACGACTCGGTACTCGATACTCACGATCAATCGATTCAAGTTAAATGTCAAAACGGGCCTATTATTTTTTGACAAATAAAGTCGTGCCAGACGGGTATGTGGGTCGTCGTTGTCAGCCGCGGTTGCTGGCAATACCGCGCGCGCGAACGAACTTGCTGCGTGAGACGCCGCTGACGAGCGCGCTCCGAACTCTCAACCTCATTGCTGATGATGTCGACATATTCTGTTGCGCTTTGGGTAAATTTGAAAGAATAGCTACCTTTTTGCTTTTGTCCACAGATTTAAAGTAGGTGTATTGGCTCAGAAATGTTGTACTAAAGGCAATATCAGGTCTTGGTCTTGATGCCGTCGCTAAAAACATTAAACCTCCAATCAATTGTCTGTAAGGTACATCAACACATTTACTATCAGAATCTGCTTGAAAACCTTTCGCTATTGGACTTTTCGTTCCATTCGCTAAATTTTATGTTCTTTTTGGGTTATCTTTAGAATATCTTCTCCATTTCCCTGTATTTCCAATCCAAGAAACTTATTAACTTCACCAAAATCTTTTGCTTGAAATTCTTTTTTTACGTAAGTTATCTCTTTTTCGTTGTTAGTAAGTTGTGATTTTGTGAAAGCAAGATTGTTAGATGCTGAGCTAAAAATGAAAAGTGATAGTGCAAATAGAAATCACGAGACAAGTACCGAGACAAGTTTTTCTATGGAGAATATAGTATACTATAAATGTAAGCAAAAAGGGCACAAAGCATATCAATGCAGGAGTAACCAAAGAGTTAGATACTTAGAGGAAATATTTTTGGAAGAGGCAGAAGACATTATAGAGGTAGTGGTGGACCTGCAAACATTTCACAACTTACGTTCACGGCATATGATGAAACAATAAACATAACTAATGAATTCATCGCGTCAAACGTCATAGAGTTTATAATAGACTCAGGAGCTTCAGATATGATACAGGATAAATACAAAGATTATATGACAAAAATAAAACATTGACAAACCAGTAAAAATAAAAGTCAAGAATGGCTCATATTTAAAAGCAAATGAGTGATGAATGTTAAAAACAGAAGACAAAAGCAGATGCATAAATAGATTACGCACCTACTCAAGCAAACAAAACACTTTCGCTTTTTCTTGATTTATTTGTGATTGAGTGAATGTTATTGTAACTAAACATATTAAATTAAAAATAAATTGACCTTTCGTACCATTGTATCATTTCAAAATACCTACAATATTAAAGTTTAAGTTAAATTTTCTAATCAGAACTTTAATCCAATGCACTTTACAATACATAATCAAATCGATCAAATACTCATACAAACATGAATCGATTTATCGTGAGTATCGAGTACCAAGTCGTATGGTAACTTCACTAGTTAAGTCGCTATGACAAATGTCAAAACGGGCCTTTTATTTTTTGACAACTTTAAACACAAAAACGTTTTTATTAATAAAGTACTTAATATAAAATAGTGAAAATGTAGTAAAAAAGTAAATAACATCAAGAAATATAGTGTAGTTTTAACAACAAAAATAACGTAACATATAATGTGACATTAGTGAAATTTGTGTTTCCAGAAATAATGACTTAACGCGAAATATGATGGTGGTTCTCTAAACGTGTTTCAAATAAAAGGTCGGTATAGTTTTAGTCATGTCATCTTCCTGTTAAGGATAACGACTTAAATTGCAAAAAAGAATGTCGGAACACTATGTTGTCGTCGGCACAATCAAGCGCGTGCGCACTCTAAAACGGTCCCGCTCTAACGAAGATGATACGGTTTTGAAGCAAAGCAGGTGTTAAGAGTGCGACGAAGCATAAAGTCACCTCCTCTTTCTCCCTCTTTTTTAAAATGTCGTTTTTGTAGCAAAACGAATAAAGTTGCAGTGTTTCTTTACACTTAACTCAAAATTGCTGATTTTTAGGGTTCCGTACCCAAAGTGTAAAACGGCAACCGTCCGTCCGCCTGTCACCAGGCTATATCTCATGAACTGTGATAGTTAGACAGTTGAAATTTTCACACATGTATTTCTGTTGCCGCTATAACAACAAATACAAAAAAAAAAAACAGAATAAAATAAATGTTTAAGGGGGCACCATACAACAAACGTGATTTTTTTTGCCGTTTTTATAGATAATGGGACGGAACCCTTCGTGCGTGAGTCCGACTCGCACTTAGCCGGTTTTATTTAGTTATGTAACTTCTCGCCAATGAGTGATATATATTGGGTCGTTTTGTATTTGTATTTTAATAACAATAAATAAACCTATTTGAAAAAAAATATTATATGATTCAGAGGTGTACTTGTAGTACACCCACATTTCGTAAGTTATGTTTAAGTCCCATGTATAGGGGCGAGCCTATTGCCATCAACCAGGCAGACAAATCCAGACTCCGTGCTGCTACTGAGAAATTCCAGATAGAAAAACCCAATATCACTTTGCCCTACCCGTGAATCGAACCCAGGACTCATGTTCTGATGCTCAGCAGTATCGCTTGAAACCACTAGACCAACGAGGCAGATAAAACGTAATTTCCAACTGAGTAACTTCTTTTATTTGGAGTACATGATCTAATGTAAAACATATATTTTTTATTTTCGTAGCATTTCACTACCGTCTGCGACCTCGTGTACTGCAAATAATATGGAACTTTAATCCATCGCTACACCAACGGTCCTGCCGAACCCGACATTACAACAACCTTGCACTTTTGTTGAGATTAGTCATTTACTCCAATATCAATCTAGCCCAGTTGGAATTATAATAAAAGGAAAACAGCTTTGCACAATAGCCCAGGAAAATAAGATTTTGACAGCTAAAATAATCCTAGTAAAGATTTCTCACCGGGATTATCTTATTTAGGCATAAGAAATGTCTTGTCTGTGTAGTGCCGGACTTAAAGAAGAGCACCATCCTTTTTCTTCCCGTGGGTGTCGTAAAAGGCGACTAAGGGACTTACTAGCGAATGGGCAGCAGCGTTCTCTATGCATTTTAACACCAAGCATGGCGATTATGGCAACCCCCCCCCCCTTTTGTGGAGGCGTTAAGTCCAGCAGTGGACGTCTTTCGGCTGAAATGATGATGAGGCATAAGAAATACTGTGAAAAATTGACTGCCAAAGGTCCAAAAAAATCAGTTTTTTGCTAAGTATTATTTTTCCATGAATTGATAACTACAAGTTTATTCCATACTAGCTGCGCTCCGCGATTTCACCCGCATAAATCTCGATCCCGCAGGAATATCGGGATAAAAGCTACCCTATGTCCTAACCCAGCTCATGGTCCACCCATGTGCCAAATTTCATCCAAATCCGTTTAGAAATTTTAGCGTTAACGCGTAACAAACAAACAAATCATACTACTTTTGCCCCCGGCTTCGCTTGCATTAATGTAGTTTTGACAATCCCCCGGAATCATTACTTTTTTTCTCTGGATGAAAGGTGGCTATGTCCTTTTCTGTACTCTCTTTTTTTTGGGTGAGAAATTATCAAATACTATATACTACTTCTCCCGCTCTGGGCGGAGCGGGAGGGCGTGTCAGACTTTTACTGACTAAAACCTGCCCGTGTTCCTTCAGATCCCTGTGTGCCAGGGCCACGATATCCCTTTCGGACAAACTCGCAACCCTGGCAGGCATTTTCTGTACCCCTGACAACTTAGTGGCTTTAGGTTAGGTTTGCGTGACATAAAATTTGACATTAGCGAGCAGATGATGTGAAAACATAATATTTATCATTTCTAATGTTATATTCGCGTATTTTCTTAGTTTCATTTTTTATTCTGTCTTAACCTCCATCCATGCCCAACAGCCACTTGAGCTGCCTCAATAATATCGAAAATTTCGTATATATGTAAGAGAAGCACTTCATTGGCTCTTTCTTTGTCAATGTCTAATTTTCGCATGCCACAAATATTAATAACTTTGAATCGATAGTCTTCTGTACTGTTTCTGTGACTTTTTTTCAGCTAATTGTGCTTCTTCCACTTCATCCACTAATTTATCGTAAGTTTCATTTGTCATATTATACATTGTAATGGTTCTCTTTTTTTTAATGTTTATCAATCTCTTAACATCCTTTAAAAAAATCCTTTTCCATCGCGTTTCTCGACCTATCTATACGTAAAAAAAAGTAGACCACCGCCTAAGCGGCGCGCGGCGGTGGTATACTTTTTCCGCAACGCAGGAAAATAAAAATGGCAAAGGGGTTTGACTTTGCTAGCTTCCATTGAGAAAAGTTCAAACTCCTTGATGAAAAGAGGTGGAGATTTGGCAGATGTTGATGTTGCATGATGTATTTTTCATTCGAAATTGCCAAGCTCGTTTAATATAATTGTAGGAAAATATCTGGTAATTTTCGTTTGTGATAAAAATAATTTTAATTTAAAATATACACCCATAGTTGCCCACTGTATTTTATAGATAGGTTCAAAGAGACTGGACCATTAGAATGTAATGCCACATATTTGGTTTCTTTGAAAATATTTTTTAATAAAACTGGCTTTGTGATACAATTACCTATCTATATACTACGTACCTATTTATTGGTTTTCACGGTAATTTTTACTATTAAGGTTCTGATGGATGCGGAAGGCGGAGGACAGGGTCTTGTGGCGCAGCCTGGGAGAGGCCTATGTCCAGCAGTGGACTGCGATAGGCTGAGTTGATTGATTGATTGAAGGTTCTGAAATTCAAAGAAAAAACAGAACCTTTATAACATAACTTTTGTGTCCGTCTGTCACAGAGTTTTTTTCTCGAGATCTATGCAACGTAGCAATTTGAATTTTATCATAATGCTTAATCGGTGACGCGCACACAGATCGCAGGCAAAACCGAACAAAATATTTTTAGTTTTATTTGGGAGGTCAGTTCTATCTTAGGAAAAGTTTTAATTAACATATTGTTTAGGGATGGTATCGTTTAAAAGAGCTTTCTTTAAAGACTCTAAAATTGTATTCTCATTATGTTTGGTTTATTGTATTGGCCTTGAAGACATAGCTCAAAATTAAAAAAAAATACCATTCCCCCCTTATCTCCAAGGTTTATAAAGTTGAAATTTTGATTTCAATAGTGTTATTAGATCATTGATCCATATTTTACAGGAAAATTATAGCGGACTACGACAATGTAATAAATTTAAAAAAAAAATCGTAAAAGTAGATGCCTACTTATGAAAGCCTCTTGCCCTATGCAGCATTAATAATTATCTAATTATTAATACTGCACGGCGTCCGTTCCACAGACTGTTCAGTGTAGCTTAATTTGATACCTTAATTATGCGAGTCCAATTCGCTCTTGGCCGGTTTTTATCGTGTGTTTTTCTTTGTTTCAGGTTTACGCATTAGAATAGCTAACTTATTTTTCAAACTTTTGACCTGTGTGTTGTATATATGCCGAGTTTGCGCTGATGGCGATCCCATTACCGCTTCCTGGTAAGTCAATTTAATAAGTATTTAATGATGGTATGTTTTTTACACTTGCCGTTACACTTTTTTGTGCGTTTTGTCTGCTCATGTCAAGTCAAAATGAAAATTGATATTTCAATTAAATCATTTACTTACAAGAATTGAATTCGGTACATGAATTGTTTCGGGTCTATAAGGCTACTACTATTTTATGCTATTCCTAGATGGGCTGAAGTTTCTGACGCGACTTAGATTCAGTCACTTTTATTCGCCGGTGTAAGTAAAAATATCAAATATATTTATTTTAGCATAAAAAATCTTACGGTAACCTTCTTCTTAACTGCACAACGGATTTTGATGCGGTTTTCACCACCATTTAGAGAATTTATTACGGAAGGTTTATGTATATAATACATACAATAAAGAAGAAGTCTCAATGCTTAGTCATGTCGTAAACACCGTACGAAGCAGGGGCGGGTCGCTTGTATACTTATTATGCATATACTATGTGAGGACGACAATATTGAAAACACTGACCAAATAAGTGCGACTAAACTGTAGGATATTTATTTCATTAAGTTTTTGTATGCCATGCCGACTGGTTTAATTTATTGTTATCTCCACATTGTATTTATATTCGTATGTCACAGTCAAAACTCTAAACCGGTCAACACTACTACTGATTGCAAAAATCTGCCAAACAGATCAAAGTATCCCCAAAATTAATTTACTTACAAACTTTTTCTTTTGTGCACCTTTTAAATAATTTTTATTGCAGTGAGTGATTTTCTTCTTAGCGTGTCGATGGCAATCTAAATTGAGTTGGCCCAGATTTCAACTACGAGTGTTTGACGCCTTCAGTAGCGTTCATCAGTTCCTATAACGCAGACAACAGGACACGAAATTAAGTATCCCACCGTTTTTGGAACAGCATCACCATTTTACTCCTGGGTGGAGTCATATATGAATCTCTATCCGAACAGAATGTTATTGCTTCGGGCTACTTGGGTTTGAGACTTCCAGGCTACCCAAGGCAACTCATGAGTTGCCTGGACTTGTCCAGGTAGGACATTTTCAGCTGGTGGATCGAATTGGATGGATATGGACCTGTGGCGAGACAGCCAGTGTTACCCACACTGGCTGTCTCGCCACAGGTCCTTAGTCCTTCTTCAGACCATTAGCTAGTGAGTGGAAGGGCACACTTTATGAAGCTGCTGCGGCATTTCAGTCTTTGCGGCACGAGGATGTTATCAAGCACATTAAGGGTGTCGTGTGTCGGAAACCATTTTGGCTCTTTCGCTCGTGCTTGTCACCGTTCTACAAACTGGTGGCGCTATACCTGCTAGTGGATACAATTTTTGTTTTATTGATACGAAAAAACTCAGTTACAGAAACTCTGTGTTCGATAACAACCGCATTAGTTTATTATACTGTTTCTGATTATACTGTTTATAATTTAACAGCTAAGGCCCACCTAAAAAGTGATTTTTAATAGAGAAAGCCAGAACTAGTCAGAAGAAGTTTTGACCGGTCAATCATTTTGACTGTAACATCATTTAAGGAAGTATCTTGGTTGGTAGTTTACAAATTTGTTCTTGGCCAACTACGAGTACGTACCTCTAGCTACAATAGCAATCTATGCAGTTATTGAAGTAGTAGTATCTCAGTAAATAAATCATTTGTGAACAAATTACTTATAAACACAAAACATAACACACTTAACCACGACTTAACCTAAAAAGCCTGATTTACACGGTACAATTTTTATGAAACGTTCAAGAGCAATAATCGCATGTCATAAAGCACGTTCATTTATTGCCATTCAAGAATCAAATCCAGGAGTTTACACGCGTGCGATTGCCATAAAATGGAACACAATAATTGAATACAAGTTGTGACATTCAATCACTGAATGTGGCTTCTGTTTACACCGAGGAAATGATTGCAAGGCAAATATTGCATTAAATTTTGCCTCGTCTAAACACAGAGTTGTAAAGTACTTACTAGTGTCATTAATTAGTAGACGTAATGTAAAATAAAAACACAGCTTTCAATAGTTTTTCGGTGGGTTTTATTTTCTGGTTATACTAAACAAAACGTCAGTGAAAGATTTCTGTTATTTCTGCCAAGAAAGTTATCTTAAATAGCTTGTACATACCTAGGTTTTTTAAAATGTGCTGGTATTACTATGGATGCAATAGAAATAATTAACTTTTGCTCCTTTACAGCTACGGCTGCAGGCCTGGGAATAAGACTGAATTCGAGTATTCGGCTAATTTGACGGAAGAGGAATTTCAGGAGCACCCGATTATTAATTGGGACGGAATAATATGGGTCAATAGGCCCCTATATTTGTGGGTTGTGCAAGTCATATTAGCTATGATATCTTTTACCGAAGCTATACTACTCGCCTATTTAGGCTACAAGGTAAATTAATTATGTCATCAACAAAATGGAAAGACCGTACTACTCGTATTATTAATTACGTCACACTGTTACGGTGTATTTTAAAGGGTGATACGAAGATGCGGGTAGCCAGCCTAGGGTAATAGGAGATTGTTAAACAAGGGGCTAAAATGACCCATTATAATGGGTTTTTAGCGGCGTGTGTTACACTGTACTTTTCACTACGATTGCGAGAAATAATAATAAAATTAAATAAACAATATGAAATAGTTTATTTTATTAATTCTTAAATGGACATTTTTTTACATTTCTGGATATTTAACGAGATGTTTGTTTGATTTTAACTTTGATATTTTTTGTAAATTTAAGCGAATCCACTCGTTTTTCCTCCACTTCATAAACTGTTCGTAAGTATTTAAATAAATGCTTTGTGACCAGACAGATTGAAAATGATTTCATTTCCTTTCTCTTCCATCTGCAAATTAGGGTCTCCATTCGCACTAGATGATGAAATTTTCACTGTTGTAAAATAAATTACGGTCACCAATTCATTTGTAATTACAGAAAAATTCTAAAGATTTCGCGCCAATGCCTTTTTTTATTTCTTCTGTAGCTGTAACGCAATGCACGCATTCTACTGAAGAGATCGCCGCTTTTAGTTCCATTTTCAAAAACAAAATGTTATTTTTTTATGAAATGGTAAAAAGTCGAGTCTTTATTCAGGATTATTCTATTATACTTATGAATAAAGACTGTTTTGTATGCTCGTTGGTAACAGACGAAATAAAAAACTTTTCCCCCTAGAGGAAAATATGCTATTTTATCCTCGCTCTGGTTACGCTACAATGACGGACTTTTTGAGCAGGAGGAGTGAAAAATATATTTAAATACATTGTCTTTCCTTGTAAGCTAAAAGAAACAAAGGTATGAAAAAAGTAGTGATATGGTTTAGTTTGAGCTTTTCTGGGTGGGATAATATTGTGATGATTGATTTATTTATTTGTGTACTCAATAGAAAGTTGATAAAAATACTTAAGACCGAGTGAAAAAATTCGTCCAAAGGGGTGTTTTTTTATATCTTTCTGTCTTATATATTTTTTTACCAAGACAGCAATGATTTTTTTATTACTGCCCCATTGGTGTCGTGGTTGAAAGCGTGACTGCTGAGCGTGTCCTGGGTTCGATTCCCGGGTCGGGCAAAGTGTTATTGGGTTTTTCAATTAGGAATTTCTTAGTAAAAGCCCGGAGTTTAGAATTTGGCGGTGTGATACCCCCGTGCTTCTTAAAAGACGTTAAGCCGTTGGCCCTTGCGCTTGATCTATCTGCGGTCGTGTTGGATTGCCGTCCAATCTGCTAATAAGAGTGAGGGAAGAGATATATATAATACCTCCCGCACCGAAGGCTGGTCTGCGCTGAGATTGGTCGCCATGGCCAAAATTCGGTCTGGAGGACTATTATTATTATTTTTATTTTTCAGGGCAATATATGGCAACAAGTTTTATCGTTTCACTTCATCTTAGAAATGGTGAACACAATACCATTTGCATTGACGGTAAGTTTTTATTGGATACATCATTAAATTGTTGCATCAAAAAAATACAAAAACCAACTCATGGTTCTTGTCTGTTCTATTTGTCATTGTATTGGTATTCGCTCTGAAGTCGCAAATGTTCATTTTTATTCTTATAATATTTAAACACAAAAAGCAGAATATAGCCCAGAAAAATAAATTAAATTACAGGCAAATCTGCGAAATAAATCCTAGTTACGATTTATCACCGGGATTATCTTAATTCAGGCATTAGAAATAAAAAAATAGACTGGCAAAGGTCCCACAAGTCAGTTCTTTACGAATATTTCTAAAAATATTGGTTTTACGTCAAAATATGTTAGTACAAGTTTCTTCCTTACTCAATATACACATTCATATTATTTTCCATATTTTTAACCAAGTCAGGCATGTTTTACATACCCTTCGACTAATCATCATCATAATTTCAGCCAAGAAATGTCCACTGCTGGACATAGGCCTCCCCCAAAGGGGAGGATTTGCCATAATTGCCACGCTTGGCAGGCGGGTTGGCGATCGCAGTACCGTGTTAAAATGCATAGAGAACGCTGCTGCCCATTCTATAGTAATTCCCTTAGTCGCCTTTTAAAAGACCCACGAAGAAATAGGATGGTGCTATTCTTTACGTCCGGCACCACACGGTACAAACGACTTCGACTCCGACTAATACTGAACACTTAACGAGAAGTAGACTAGAATGATGAAGAGGAAGAAGAAACTTATTATTAATAAATGCTGTCATAATTAACAATTTATAGGTTAGGCCTACGATATCAAGTAAATACTTAGTAATAGGGTTCCCGTTTTACTCTTTGGGTACGGAACCCTAAAAAACGAGCCGTTTACTCACTTGGTGGTGTGGAAACACCCACCACCTACCACCTAAGTTACTTGTGAAGCAATAAATATCATTATTGAGTATTGAAAGAAATCGCAACGTGAACCTAACATTTCGAAGCTGTGTTTCTCTAATGCTTTACGAGCAACTATTATCTCAATGGACTTTTAACGCAGAATTTCTAATGACTAAATAAAGATAATCCCGGTGAGAATTCTTCACGTTTAGCAGAAAATATCTTATTTTCCTGGGCTAATAGTGATTACTTAAGTTTTTAATGCAAGCTCTTATTCAACTTCACTCGTGGGTCTTACTTTACAAGGAACTGTCCCAAAAGCATTAGATTAGATGATATTTTTGGATTAATTGAAGTTCAAAATAGGTAAATTCTAATTTCAGTTGCCGTTTCCACCACTCAGAAACCTTTTCATACCAGTGTTTCTAAACTGTTGGCTGGCAAAGAGGTCGCTCGAGAACATGTTTGTAAGTAATAATAATTTTATCTCCTACGTGGACTTCATATCAAAAACCACAACATTGAGTATTTTTCAACACACTTGCCCGAAAAGTAGCTCTTATTGCACTGCTTTTAGGTTCACAATGCAGTAGTATTTAACACGTTTGCTTTTTTACTTTACATTTACGCCACAGATATACTAGTCAGTTATGTTAGACTTTTTTAATCTCATCAAAGAATCTTTATTTATATATATATACTTTATTTATATACATTTTTTTAAACGCGTAACTGCGCTGATAATTATTAAACATTATATTTCATCAAATTATTTACTTTTGACAACAAATTAACATTAGTTTGTGTTCTATAAATCAAAGTACAGTCTTATTTTAAATTTTTATTATTCTCTTTTTTTTAGTTTTTGTTGCGAAAAAGTTTATGTTGAAAATAATGTTTTCGTCCTTGTCAAAATTGAAAACATTATTTTCAACATAAACTTTTTCGCACTTTTGCGCTTATAATTATTCTCTTTTTTTTAGTTTTTGTTGCGAAAAAGTTTATGTTGAAAATAATGTTTTCGTCCTTGTCAAAATTGAAAACATTATTTTCAACATAAACTTTTTCGCACTTTTGCGCTTATAAGCGCACACCTGTATTTGTCCCTGTTTATGTTAACATGCATGTAAGTGTGTAGCCTCTTTTGGAGATCCAATAAAGAAATAAATAAAATTGTCATTTCATACGCGCATTTGTCATTTCACTGTCGGTTTCATAACGCCCGCCTGAGGCAATCCGAGTGAAATGAAAAACTTAGCACAATTGCATCAAAATGTACAGTCGCGAGCATAAATATACGAGGTCTGGCAATTAAAATCCGCGAATTTGTCAATAAAACACAATCAAATTAATTTACGAGCAAAATTTTATCGTGGACCTTCACAATATTGTAACCCAACACAACGAATCCCACGTTGCTCCTACGATTGGAAGCACCCTTGGTAATCCTCCGAAGTTAACCCGTTCAGAACTGCGGTTACAGCTTCCTTGACCTCCTGTACGCCGCAATGACGGCAACTATATGTGCTCATCTGTGGAAGGCATATACAAGTGGCAGCACAAATATGTGACAAGGAACATCAAACTACCTGACGACAAGTGACGCCAATATATAAAAAGCTGCATCGGCTTTAAAAAGATGTGTCACCTCACCTACTCAGTCTAATTCAGAAGAATGTGATACCTCGTTGTGATCGAAAATATCTGACATTACTTTGGCAGCATAAAAACCTGACAGTATATGTTTCAAGTTTTCGTCTATATTGCAATCAGTGTTGCTCATATTACAACGAAATGTGCTAGTGGGACTGGCAGCAAAATTATCTGACGGTAATGTTAGACAGTAGAATTGTCAGCAATAAGCGGTTTTTTTTTTGTAACAGAGCCGGTGTCGGCTATTCTGCAAGTATCAAGTAAGAAATTGATACTTTAAGATGGGTTGTTGAAAATAGCCGACATCGGTTCAGTTTTCTGCATTCGAAAAGATGACACATATTTTTGAAGCTGATGCAGCATCCTTATTTTGGCGTCTCTTGTCTCATCAGATAGTTTTAGTGTTCCTTCGATGTCAATTTTTGCTTCGTCATGTATTCTTCCACAAATGATCACATATACTCGTATTTGCCGTCATCTTGACGATAGATATTAATGGATGAATAATGAAATCAGATATTATTGCCGAGCCGTTCATAGTAATAAATGCACGTGACTGTTCTATAATAGTAGTTATTAATATTAATCAATTTTACACGCAACATATCATGGTCGCTTCCTATCTAATAAGCAGGCCACTTCAATTCAGTTTTCCCGTACAAAACTATCGACAATTAGAAGAATTTGAAGCAAAAATAAGACAATTCTCGATGTACTCTGTACTGACGTATACGCTCTATATTACAACCTTTCAAATTGTTATTTGGTTGATTTCAGAACGATCTTCACAGGGCTATGCAAAAGTCTCAATCAGCACTATCGCAACAATTGATGATATTATGCGTCACTCTACTGTGTCTGGTGTTTACAAGGTAAATAACATGTATTTTATCATTTAAAAATTTATTTGTATTGATTTTTATATTTTACTAAGTTTTACCCGGGGCTCCACCTGTCTGGAGGTCGGAAATAATCCCACGGAGTACTGTACTGCTACACTGCTGCTGTATTTTAGTACTGCTATAAAAAGTATGATATGACCTAATCCAGGTCATGGTCTACACAAGTGCCAATTTTTATCGAAATCCTTTTAGCTTCAGCCGTTAAGGCCGTGAAATGGTTACAGACAGACAGATACACAGATTTACTTTTGCATTTATATTATGGATGGATAAAGTTTAATCGCGAGTTTTTTGTTTTTCAAAATAATATAATTCATACGAATACAATAAGAAACTGCGGAATTATAGTACTGATTTCTTCTTCGTCGTATCGATGCTTCCAATGTTTTTCAAATAAGTTTTGACTCGGTTACGAGTATATCGACAGCGTGTGGCGACATCGATTTACCACATCACTAGTACACACAACTGGCAACACCAGTTGGCAACCTAACGGGGACGAACGCGCGCCGTGGACTTTGTACTGTACCTAGCGATATACTTAATGAATATAGAGTTAAAGGTGATACGGAAGTTTTATTTACACCGTCACCCTCCTTATTGGTGACCCGCGACAAGAACAACTCTTTCGAACATTTACAGTGAAGTGCAGTGCGCTACTATCGCTAAAGATCCTACACGGGTTAAAAAGTTTGCGTCGCCGCCGCCATTTTTCTAAGTCCGGCCTGCTGTAAATTTGTAATTGTGAAAAAATCTACGTGTGCTCCGCCATCGACTCTGTCATAAACTCGCCGCTTCTGCCCGGTCCGCGCTCCGCACACGGCCACAACCGGCGTCCGCCCCTAGCAACAAGTTCCGTCCGTCAGCGTCAGCGTCAACGTTCAACTATCAGCATCGACCAGTGGGTAAAATCAACAATCCGGTGAGCGAACTCATTACTACCTACCTACCCCTGCTGCGGTCTCTACGATACACACCAATATTATAAAAGTGTTTTGTGGGTACACATACACAAGCGTGAAACTTAAAATAACTTTCGCTACAAGAAATCCCAAAGTGAAATGAAAAAATGTCGCGGGAATGACCTGGACGAGCTTTTTGTAACTATATTACACAAGTGGGTGGAGAGTAAACAGAAGGGAAATCCAGTTGTTCCGACATCCAGCGGGAGCACCGATTTACGTGCAGAACTATTAAATGCCGCAGGCGGTCCCATAGTGATGCCCGTTGACACCTACCGAACCCGATCAGTCTCCTCTGATTCCGAGTCAACTAGCAGTAAAACGGGTCCTCAAGAAGATGATATCGAAGATTGGAATACAGAATAGATCCCCCTTTCATCAAGAATAGAAGCGGCAAAGACTTCCAAAAAAGTTTCTCCAATCTGTCTACTGCTCGAAGCCCAAGGGAACTGTATATCAATACGATAAGGCTTGGCTTTCTTAATTGCTTGTATACCACTAACCCCGAGGCTTACCCCAGAAGCTCGGAAACACTGAAGCAGTCAGATCCAATACAAGCTTGTAGATCGCTAAATCAGACCTTCATCAAATACACCAACACTCGGTGGGCGAGCCAAGGTGTTGACGTACAGTTCTCAGAAACAGCAGTGGACATGTACAACTTCAACTCTTTGAAAAGTGCTGTCGTGGAAACCATTGCTGAGAAGCCAACCACCCAAACTTGTGACCCCGAGTATGAACGTCAGCGCAGCCTTCGTGCAACTACTTCAGCGTGACGTCATAATTATCATCACTTCCTCAAGCTTTCGAGTGGCGAGTCACACAGCCAGCCAGCAACCACGGCTTCAACAGGTATCCTGACCACCAGCATGCAGCGGACGCGCATTCCTGGTCATCACCCACAGCCTTATCAGCAACCTTGGCACAGCACACTGCACTTTCGGCCGGTTCACAAGCAGAGATCATACTTCCTCTCCTGGTCAGCCTCAAACCGGCGCTGTACCACATCCGACTCACTGGAGCATAATGCAGCGCCACCCCGACTCACTGGGGAATCACCGCAGACAGTTCCGACCCACCGAGAACTATGCGGCACCTGATTCCGACTCACTGGAACCCTCTACTGGCACTGGCAAGCATCGCAAGATACATGACTCAGCCCACTATCGGCCTCCGGTCTCCGGGGAGGAGTGATGTAGCGGCATCAACATGCTATGCGCCACATGCGAACTACGCGTCACACTGACGTCACGCAAATCCTGAATCGCGCAAGCAGAGTTTACCGCGCAAAAAGCATATACTCGTATGCAACGTCACGACGTCAACCGTTGGGCAGTTGCCCACCAGACACAACACCCGTCTGGTCGGAGGATCCTCCCTTTTCTATGGTGGATGAGTGAACTTTACACCCTGTTCCTCATGCCACCAAAAGAGCTAATAGTGACTTCTGACAGCTGGACGACGAAGCCACAGTTATATTCGTGCCGCACTAAAACTGCTTTCATTTAGTGGGTTGGTCGACTTGTGTTGCAGCTCTTCATTCTGCCCCTAGGCTGCTTTACATTGTACAGTGTGTGTGTCGTTAGTCTGTCTCTCATTTTGTTAGCTAGACCTCTTTGTTTTGCTTATAATATATTTTCCAAACCGTCCAGACTTTACGACGTTCTATAAATATTTTAAATTCGATTCAGTAAATTGACAGTAACCGGGGAAAAAGAATGGACGACATCGAATGAACTTAATAATGTAGTTATACTTTAACTTTCAAAACTTTAAATGTAACGAGTAACGACCGGATACAACACATGGGACTTAACGTTTTGCCATTTTTCACTCCCTTAATTGGGCGTTTTTCTCTAATAACCAATAAATGGACTAACTTTACAATCTTTGAGAGCGCAAATCACAAGCATCAATCAAAGAATAAGACCGGGATTGAGATACATTTTTAATTTCATGACGTCATGAATAACTGTAGTTTGTATTTAATTTGACTCTCCAGTTTCCAGGCTACTAGAAAACTAAAATATGTAAACATTTAATCAACTCAGCCTATCGCAGTCCACTGCTGGACATAGGCCTCTCCCAGGCTGCGCCACAACACCCTGTCCTCCGCCTTCCGCATCCAGTCTGACCCAGCCACCTTCTTAAGATCGTCGGTCCATCTAGCTGGGGGGCGTCCCACACTACGCTTGCCGATACGCGGTCTCCACTCCAGGACTCGTCTGCTCCATCGGCCATCGGTCTTTCGACAAACATGGCCAGCCCACTGCCACTTCAGTTTGCTTGCTCTGCAAGCTATGTCGGTAACTCCGGTTCTTATCCGGATAATTTCATTCCTGATCTTATCCTTCAAAGAGACTCCAAGCATAGCCCGCTCCATAGCACGCTGCGCAACCTTGAATTTGTGGACTAGCCCGACTGTCAGTGTGCACGTTTCGGCACCGTATGTCATGACGGGCAGGACGCACTGGTTAAAGACTTTAGTCTTCAGACACTGCGGGATAGGCGACGAGAAGACTTGACGCAGTTTTCCAAATGCCGCCCAACCCAACTGGATCCTTCTGTCGGTTTCTTTGTCAAAGTTGTGTCTACCGACCTTGATGACTTGTCCTAGGTAGACATACTCCTTCACAACTTCGAGTAGCGACCCTTCGATGTGGATTGGACTCGGCAAGACGTGCGAATTGTACATGACTTTTGTCTTGTCCAAATTCATGCCGAGGCCAACCCGCCGAGAGGCTCCGTTTAGGCTGTGCAGCATCTGGTCTAACTGTTCCAGCGTCTCTGCCATTATGACGATGTCATCAGCAAAGCGAAGGTGTAAGATGTACTCGCCGTTCACGTTGATACCCTGTCCAGTCCAGTCCAGCGTCTTGAAGACGTCCTCCAACGCATTGGTGAACAGTTTTGGGGATATCACATCCCCCTGTCTCACCCCTCTGAGCAGTTGGATGGGACTGGTTTTCTGATCTTGAATCTGGACAGTCATCGTGGCAGCGTCATACAAACATCTCAACACTTCTATGTAGCGCCAGTCAATTCGACATCGTTGTAGAGAGGCCAGAACTGCCCATATTTCGATGGAGTCGAAGGCTTTCTCGTAGTCCACAAATGCCATACACAGCGGCTGGTTGTACTCCTCGGTCTTCTGTACAATTTGCCGAACAGTATGGATGTGGTCTACGGTACTGAAACCTTTTCGAAAACCGGCTTGTTCTGGTGGCTGGAACTCGTCAAGTCTCCTGGCGAGACGGTTCGTGACGACCCTCGAGAACAGCTTGTATACGTGGCTCAGAAGTGAGATGGGTCTATAGTTCTTCAGCAAGGTTTTGTCGCCTTTTTTGAAGAACAGAACCACCGCACCTCTGCTCCACGCTTCGGGCGTTGTACCCTCTTGGATGACGGAGTTAAACAGACTCGCTAGCTCCTTCAGGACTGGAGCCCCGCCCGCTTTAAGGAGCTCTGTCGTTATTCCGTCATCACCAGGTGCCTTGTTGTTCTTAAGCTGCTCGAGAGCCGCCCTAATCTCGCTCTGGTCGACATCCGGGACGTCCTCCGTGTAGTGGCGCGTTAATTCGGCTCGATGGTCATCCGCTCTATGCCCCGCTGGTTTTGGCGTTCGCGTTGAGTATAGGTGCCCGTAGAAATCCTCGAATTCCTCGAATATCTCGGGCTTCGAAGTCACGATTCTGCCATCCGCAGTTCTTAGTTTCGTCAGATGAGACCTCCCTAGTTGCTGAGCGAACACTTTCGACCCTCGGTTCATGATGTCGCGCGTGTTGGAGCACCGAAGATCGCGTCGCGTCAGTTTCCTAATTTTTAGGTTAAGGGTTCTCCTAACTGATGAAGACGGCTGCGTGGATGGCAGCTCTCGTCTTTCCCTCATAAGCCCAAGAGTCTCCGAGGAAAGTTTGGACACCTTACTTTTTCGCTGCGACGGGAAATGTCTGCGGGACACGTCGCGTAATGCTTTGACCACCTCGTCAGCTTTCTCTTCAACAATGTCTATGGTTTCCAATTGGGCGAATCGATTTTGAAGTTCCAGTTGGAACTTTTCGGATCCTAGAGCGGCTTGAAGCTGCGTAGGTCGGAGGGTAGGCCTCATCATACGGATCCTTTCAGCTCGAAAATTGATATTTAGAGTGCCTCGGACAAGCCTGTGATCGCTTCCGGTATTGAACCTACTAATCACGGAGACATCTCTAAATATATGCTTCTTATCCGTCATGATGAAGTCTATCTCGTTCCTTGTCACGTTATCGGGGCTTGGCCAGGTCCACTTCCTTTGGGGTTTCTTTTCGAAGAACGAATTCATCAAGAATAGCCCCTGCGACTCTAAAAAGTTGACCAGCATTTGTCCCCTGTGATTCCTGCGCCCCAAACCGAACGATCCGACTTTCGATTCACCGCGTTCTTGTACTCCCACTTTGGCATTGAAGTCCCCCATAACAACGTTGTAGTGGGCCTTTGTTGTACTGTGCATTGCCTTGGCAATATCCTCGTACATGGCCTCGGCTGTCTCGTCAGAGCATGTCGAAGTCGGCGCATATACCTGTATCACTTTCAAGTAGTACCTGTCAGTGAGTTTCAGTACAAGGTACGCTACCCGTGTCGACACACTACTGATTTCCACAACGCTGCTAGTGAGTTCCTTGTTGACTAGAAAGCCGATCCCACCTTGGGAGAGCTGATCACCTTCGCGGAAGTAGAATAGGTGGCCTGACTCCAGGGTTATCGTGTCCTCCCCCTGTATCCGGACTTCAGATAACCCCAGTATATGCGACCTAACTCTACCTCAAGTTCGGCAAGGTGATGGTCCAGCCTCATCGAACGTCCATTATACGTAGCCAGATGTAGTCGTCGTTGGTAGCCTGCCGTAACCCGGTGATTCTTCGCACCCCCCGTCCCGCCGTTACCGTGACCGCTACCTTGACCAGGAATAGCGGGACCACCGGGAACTGGGGGCCGTTGTTTTAGCACTTTCATTGAGAGGTTTAATGCCCGTAGTCACCACGCTGGGCATGCGGGTTGGTGACCGCAGGGCCAATCCTTTCGCAACGATAACGCTGCTGCCCGTCATCGCTCTGGAGAACTTAGGTTGGCTTTTTGGATGGTTATACCGCCATCGGTCGGTCGTCAGCGCCTCGTTCGTCAGTGGCAGGGTGTACCGCGCGCAGGTGAGGTTGACATTTGGGGAGACCAGTTGTTGTGTGCTCCCCCTTACACCCCCCAAACATTTAATATCGACTAATAATAAAATAAACATAATAATAACAATTCATTTATTTCAGGCTATTTATTTATTATTTATTTATAGTTAATTAAAACGGTACAACTCCAATTACATTAATTTACATAGAAGCATAAAAAAAAGATTATGCTATACAGGCCCATAGAAAAAATCTTGACCTAAACATACATAATTTATTTTAAAACAGGCCCATAGAAAAAATCTTGACCTAAACATACATAATTTATTTTAAAACTATTGTATTCGATATTACATATTTGAATTAACAAGATAACTTAAAAGGAAATATTACCTTTCCAGTGTCTGTGGCATCCAGCACTTTCAACGCGCGGGGCATCGCCACCTCAACCTGTTCCAAGCTACCTACTTCGTAGTGGTTACTTTCTCTACAGTGGGCTACGGCGACTTTGTACCTGATATCTGGCCATCACAACTCTTTATGGTTATCATGATCGGGGTGGCGCTGGTTGTCTTACCTACGCAGGTAATACATGATTAAAATCGAATTAGAAACTGCGTCGAACTACTATTATTCCACTGGGATACGGATGCGTAATTTTCGTATTTACTGAATAGATACACTAAAAGACCGTTACCGAATGTAAATAGGGAAAATTTCAGATCTCATATTCTCGTGCTCATCTTGCTCATTCTACAATATTGTCACAAATAAAATGAATTTATAACAATATTAGATTACTTAATGTATTTAGATAATAGAATACTATTCGTTTACTTTACAAGTATTTGATAATCTTATTTGAAAAAATCAGAATACCTTTCCTAAAGTAAACTTACGTATGTAGCTTTTGCAATGATAAATGCAGGTTATACATTCAATGTTTCTTTTACTTCTAGATCATCAAACAAGTGGGGATGACACTTGTTTTAACCTTTATGTGAGCCACGTGGAACGTACTACGCTTACATCAAGGAATTGTAAGGCTACCTACTTTTACCTTAGATAATATCTAGACATAAAGCGTTCAAAAGAATGTAGTCTTTTTACCATTAAGGTGGTTCCCAAAAAAATACTATTTTTCGATACATTGAAAGGCCCACATGTGGGAACCGTAGCAACACGTTTCAAATTAGAATCATTCATTAGGAAAACATGTACAACTGCTTAAAGTTCCTTCTACAACAACGAAACAACTTAAATTCCAGATAGAATATAACGTATCTTTTCACGACGACTTACCTAAATTTCTAAAGGTCTATTCAGACAGATCACATCACAGCGGTAAAAAAATCGCTTAGCAATGGTCCTGTGTGAACGGTCACGCTGCCTGTAGTGGCGTTGTCGCAAGCAAACATTATGTAAGGTTGTGATTATGGCTAATTGCGTTAGCCCAGCAACAAGCCAGTTTAAAATTCAGCTATAGAGTAGATTGACTTTATAATATATTAACTGAATCGTATTTCAATGTGGTCCACCGCTTGCGTGCGAGTATCGCGAGTTTCTGGCCGCGATGTCGTCACGGTCGCGACGGTTGTTAAATGCGACTGCAAATTGTACGTGTGAGAGAAACACTTATTTAAAAAAAGTTTTGTGCCCAGCGACATTTTTGCCGCTGTGCACAAAACTGGCTCGTCTGAAAGGACTACGGGTAATGGTTGACGTAACAAATGCATACTATTGTGTAAAAATGTATTATCATTTTTTTTATTTAATTATTATGATATCGGAGTTTCTATTTCTTACATACGAAAATTACGTGTCTTATTATTTCTCGTTATTTACTACGTGTCTTAATTACATATTTAATAGGTATTATATCTATTTAGCGATTACCTTTGCAGCTTCATTAGATGGTGAAACTATACTCGTAGGCAAAACCAGACAGTTTGAAAACCCTTAATATTTTCCAGAATTAAAGTTTGGACAAGTTCATATTATAGATAGAAGAACTACTTAGTAAGAATGATTTCATTTTCATTCTCACTAGTTTTGATCAGATCATCGGACACTAGTCCGATGAATATTTATGCCTTACTAATTCACAAGTCGAACTTTCGACCGAACTGCTGATAATGAACCTAAATTAAATATTTTTATTCACATAATAATATGTTCTTGATTATCTGTTAAAGAATCTACAATACAAATCATTTAAATGATTGGAAAAAAATGCTCTATGACCCAATTTGAAACATATTGGCTCATAGGCCATTTTCCCTGCAGAAAAAGGTCTGGGTAAACCCAGACCTTTTTCTAGCAAAATACTAATATATTATACTTTTAAGCGTTATTTTAGTTTGGAAAACATTGTCTATTTACTTATTTAGGCTCATAACGTTCACTGGTGAAATACGAAAGTGTTTACACTGTAAACACTTTCGTATTTCACCAAGACAGACACGTAGTCAGAAAGACGCATCCACTTTAAGATTATTTTTCGTCACTTATCTATAGGACATGAGATTTGGTGATACATTGCTATATGTGCCTACACAGACAAGTAAATAAAAGTCATGAGGAATGCAATTTATTTATTTTGGGCCTATAAATGAAAAGCAATACCCTCGTGACCAATGATACCGGATTAGTAACATAAAATTAAATATCTCGAAAAACCATGAGAGAATGTTAGCACGGAGATGCTTTTAGAGCCCTATTGTCAATTATTTTTTCAGACAATCAAGCTTGTCATTGTTTCTCTCACCACTACACGCTAAGAACGTATCTTTATTGTTTCCTGCAAATCCCCGACAATATATCGACGGTGTTAACAGGTTTCAAAATGAAAGTAATTGGTAGAACAACATTTTAATTAATACCTACTCATTTGAATTGGTCCGAAAATATATCAACTGACTGTATACATACATTTAGTTTATGAAACTGTTGCATTACAAGGTTTAAAAATAGGGTGAAGTTTTAATGTTGGAATATAATGATAAAATAATTATGTTTTGGTACTCAATTTCGTGAATTATTTATATTTTTATTTGGGGGCTTTTTGATCTTAGGAAAAAAAGGTTTCCTTAAAATAATCGTGTTTGGTTTCGTTCAAAAGAAGTTCCTTTAGGATTCTAAAACTTTTTTCATTATGCTTGCACTTTGCTTTCACTATGCTTTATTACGCCCCGTAGGCGCGGCCTTGAAAAAAAATCTTTTTTTTTTTTTAATTACCGTTCCCCCTGTTATCTTTTAGGTCTCTGAAACTAAAATTTTGATTTAAAATTGATATCAAATTAATGATTAAAACAAATTTATGAAATTATATTCTATTAATCAGAGGAGATAGATAATAGAATATACTCTAGTGACTATATTATAGTCATTTAGATGTATACTTTAGGACCTAAGCGCATGTTTATTAATTACGATTAATACTAGTAATAGGTTTTGTGGTCTATTTCCCTCAAAATTTAAATATTCCAGCAAAATAGTATAAGCATGTAGCGAGTCCAGTTTTGTGCCGAGTTAGCAAAGCGAGCCCAATGACGCTACGACAGCAAAGCGCGCTTTCTCATACAAAGACAGAGCGAAGCGAGCCCCCACAAGGCCAGCACGAAACAGCAAGCCCACTACCAAAACGAACGAGCTAAATGACCTCTCACCTTCCCAACGAGTGAGCGGAGCGCGCTTTCTCATGTGAAAACCGAGCAAAGCGAGCCCCCCCACAAGAAAAGCGAGTGTAGCGAGTGTATTTTAACGACGAGCAATCGAAACGATCACACTTTCATCACTAGTGAGCGCCAACTACTACGCTCGTAAGCCAGCTTACTCCGCTTGCTAGTAATCGCGCTCCGCTCACTCGTGGCGTTAGTGGGCTCACTTCACTCGCTCCTCTTTAGGGTGGTCTTGTCTACCTCCACTCACTAGTCTTGTGGAGATGGCTCGCTTCGCTCACTTCTCTCGTGTGAAAGCTGACTCGTCTCATTTCGCTCGCTCGGTTTAAGAATTTTGAGGCTCGCTTCGCTTTCTCATTACTTCAATAATCGCGCTCTGCTCAGTTGTGTCGTCTGAGGGCTCGCTTCGCTCGCTCGTCATGAAACTGTTCTCGCTACACTGGGCTGAGTTAGATAATTCTATCATTAAGTCAGCTTAGCTCGATGTAAATGTGAGCACGTGTCTCATTAGTTAGGATAGAGCAAGCTTGGCGATAGTGGCTGGCAAACTAGGTTAGGTTACAGCTGTGACCAAACGTTTTTACAAACGGTGCGAACTCGAACTGCGTCTACTTATTTTTGTACGAACGGATTTAACTTTTCAGTTCGAGCAACTTGCATTTACATGGATGGAGCGACAAAAACTTGGAGGTTCATACTCGTCACATCGTGCGCAGTCCGAAAAACACGTCGTCGTGTGCTCAACGACTCTACACGCTGATACTATTATGGACTTTCTAAACGAATTCTACGCCCATCCTCTGCTACAAGACTACTACGTAGTGTTGCTGTCTCCTATGGAACTAGACACGACTATGAGAATGATATTACAGGTAACTTTCACTAAATGGTTTACTTCAGGATTAATATCTCCACGAAAACGCATGAAAGTGAGCGCGGCCTAAAGTTATGTTATTATGTTTGTAAAAGGTAGGCTCTGGAAATATTGGTCTGCCGGACTAGTACGAGATTTGGTTTACTTTTGGTTTTAATTAACACTAGCTAATGGGTCTAGCACACTATTTCAACACTCTTGCTTTATTGCTCACCTCATTTTAATTGTTGAGATATTAATGTATTTCGCTGTTTTTGGTCACATGCTCGACTAATAATATAAAACAAATAAATGTATCTTCTTTGTTAACCGTGCTACGTATGTGTAATTTTAATATTTCAGGTCCCCATTTGGGCACAAAGAGTGATTTATATCCAAGGATCTTGCTTAAAAGATACCGATCTAATAAGAGCACGAATGAACGAAGCTGAAGCATGTTTTATTCTGGCTGCCAGGAACTATGCAGACAAAACGGCGGCGGATGAACATACCATACTGAGGTAAAAGCTTAGCTTTTTTTTTTCAGTATTATGATTTTTTACCGATAAATTAAATCAACAAAAAGATAGTTGTTTAAAAAAATTCACGCTTGACCTCAAGGTTGGTCAAGAAAATGGCGCTAAGGGGCTGGTTGACTAACTTTTTGTGGAGCAGGTTGACTTACAAAATATATTCAATTCCCCATGAGCAAGCCTCAACTTAACATTACTAACCCTCATCTATATGCCCATCGATATGGAAACCGACAGTCTAAAAGATTCTGATAAACGAAGAGATGTTATACAGTCTGATTCTTGATAATGTGCACATATCGAAACTTAGGTTAATTTTATCGACGGAAAAAAAATCTAAAAAAACGATTCGATTGTTTGTCAGCACCGAACAAGAATTTAAAAAATGTTATAGCATTTTTTAAATTCTTATTCATAAAATAAAAACTAAAGCAAAAACTCGCCCTCAATTGAGAATTAGGGTGATTTTATAACAAAATTCTGATATTTTTTCATAAATTTTTACAATAATTGTAAAATATCTCAATATAAGTCCCGAGTACCTACCCTATATTATTACTTTAAAATGTTCTCCATCGTATCAGCTTTCTAAAAGTAAAAATACCATGTTTATAAGTCAATCACAACGTTTCCTATCAACTGATAAAGAAAGGTCTTGCACTCGGCTACGTACTTTACTTTAGCAGGTAGAGACCCTTTCTTTGTAATTTTTTTTTTTTTTCCGTCGGTAAAATTAAGCTTAGTTTCCCTCATTTCGATATGTGCACATTATGAGGACTCACACTGTAGAAAAAGCTTGTCACTTTGTAATTTTTCAAAAAGGAAGCGTTATAAATAATGTTATTAAATATAAAGTGGTCGCGATAGCGTTTGACATACGAAATTAATAGAAAAAAATATTTATATTATAATATTGTTTTGAATAAAATCATTTATGTTCATAACTATTTTATGTTCGATGGTTTCTTTATCCGCCTTTCGCTTGAGAAAAAACTTGTGTGCATTATAAATAATATTCTTGTCCGATCCTTTTATTGGCGGACCCATCTTGAAATTGAGATATCGTGTGCGTTTTGAGTAGACCGTCCGTAAGCAATAAACACAAGTAGCCGCTGCAACAGAACAGACGGCGGCGGCTGACTGGTGGCGCGCGCCGCTTGACCGACACACCTCTCGCCGCTCGCATACCGCAGGCGGGCCTAGTCCCCGGCGCGGACTATAGGTAGGTAGGTACAAAATCCTTAACAATCATAAACAAACAACAATCATTAACAAGAATGTAGATAATAAAAAATATTTAATATCAACCTATTTTAATGTCGCCAGAGGTTAACTAATATCTAAATTAAACTTAAAAAATTATGCCTCGTTCTTCCCACAGAGTTAGGTTAATTATTTTAAACAAATATCATTCTTCAACCGCATGTAGACTACCTTTTGGAAATACTGTTTAATTGTTATTTAGTTATCTTCCAGTTTCTGCAACGCTTTCTTCAATTTTCTGTCGAATTGTATATCGCAGTTCTTGCGGTTCTTTTTTTTTGGTGTGACAATATTCTTGCAATTTTGAAGTCGAAACTTTAACTTTACGTAGTTTATGAACAAATAAAAATTGACGTTACTTTGGTATCCTAGAGTTGACGCTATTCGCTGTACGATGCAATTGATGTGCGCAACTCAGGATCTCAGTAGAAACTTTTCTCAGCCACTGGGTATCAAAGTACTTTATAAACGCCATAATCTCATCTGTGAGCTCGGTAACTCTGTCCAGGATCACCCTCCACCCTTCTTCTATTAGACTCGACGGCAATAACGGTAAGTGTGTTGTCCATCTTATCATTTTTCGGCAGGTTTTAATTTTGATGTTTTTTATTTTTTCCAAATGGCCTTTTGGAAATGTTGATAACAGCCTGTTACGTTACACTACGGATAAATAGTCTGCACAGCACGCATAACGGCAGCGTCATAATCACATTGAAAGTATCTGATTTCTACATTTAATTTTTCTCTAAGAATTGCGAATAGGCGTGTGTTTCAGTTTTAGTGGGTAGTAACGCATATATCACTGGTTTCACGTTTACACTTACAGTGGTAGAACCCATATCCAAATAGATAGAATACAATTGATAAAACGATGACGGTACACAACGGAATGTGCCAACACCATAATATCTTCCAGCTTTTGCTTTTATGATTTAAGTCGCCAGTGGAGTAGCAAAAATAAAATTTTTGGCCTCACCTCCGTCTTCACAAATCAGGAATTTCTCCGCCAAACCGCTAGGAACGTAGACTTTCTGTATGTTTGTAAATGATAACAGCTGGCTATTGAGGATTTTCTTTTACATTTAATTTTTCTCTAAGAATTGCGAATAGGCGTGTGTTTCAGTTTTAGTGGGTAGTAACGCATATATAATCACTGGTTTCACGTTTACACTTACAGTGGTAGAACCCATATCCAAATAGATAGAATACAATTGATAAAACGATGACGGTACACAACGGAATGTGCCAACACCATAATATCTTCCAGCTTTTGCTTTTATGATTTAAGTCGCCAGTGGAGTAGCATAAATAAAATTTTTGGCCTCATCTCCGTCTTCACAAATCAGGAATTTCTCCGCCAAACCGCTAGGAACGTAGACTTTCTGTATGTTTGTAAATGATAACAGCTGGCTATTGAGGATTTTCTTTCTCGGTCTGTATAAAGTGTCTTTAACAGATGCAAATGGTGGAACACAACAATCATGTTCTAAATTATCAATATTCATTTCGTAATTTTTTTGTATTGGTTCAAAATTCTCACAGACATCGTTTTTAGTTTTTTCGATAGCCAATAGAATCTGATCGGGAGCACACGTATGAGGTTTCGTGTTCGTTGATCTGAGGATTTTTATTTCGGTTATATCGAGTGTAATTGTAGAGCTACAGCAACTAGGATTCGCGCAGCGCCACAATGTACTGCCTGACTTATTTGTCCTTTCGTAATTGCCTTAAAAAGCCTTCATGTAACAAAGAAAGACGACCGGCTTGGTTCTTGGTAAACTGAACTGAGGAATCCATTACTCAAGCAGAACTCATATTTCATTTCATCAAAAATATCGTATAAATAAACTGTAATTGTACGTGACATTGATATGCAATTGTTTTTCTATTTTCATACTTCAAAAGGATAAAGTGGCCAGTGCCGCTTACCAAAGCGGTAATGAGTAGGTATATAAATACTTATTAGGTATAGGAAATAATGCTGCTACTCTTGTAATAAAAAACCTACCAACCTACACATGGGCGTACCAAGGGGAGGGCAGGGGGGGGCACAGCCCCCCCTGGAAATCTCGCAGAACATGTATGAACTCGCCTAATTACTAATCAAAGTGTAAACGGGGCCTTATGCTCTAACTTTTAAATAAACCGCGCAGTAGACACTGGCAAAATGCACAGTGCAATTGCCAAAAAACTGTTTGCCCTAGACACTACACTACATATACCTAATGTTTCATGTAGGTGTGTATGACAAAACAGCCGCGGACGATCCGACCTAAAAAATCTGCCTTGCCTCCCCCCCCCTAGGCCAGAAGCTGGGTACGGCCATGTACTTTAACCTACCTGCCTTTTTAAACTATTACACCTGTGTTAGGTATGTACTACTTAAGACTCTGATTTTGATGCTAACTGTACGAAAATGTCAATTTTTTTAAAAGTAGGCAGTTTATACAGAATGCGAAATAGGCTGTTTGCCAATTGGGCCGATAGCGAAATAGTCACATAGAGAAGTAGTCGGAATGAGAAACTGGCTGTTTGATAAATAGACATCTGGCGCCTGATCGCACCTACCACAGGCCTGGGATAGACTGACTAACACAGTAATTAAGTGAGCAGTAATTAATTACTTTGAAATCATGAGAAGGGATTAGTCATAAAATATTATTTCTATTCAATAAGCCAAGCCAGTCTTACCAAGGGGTATCGTGTTACCGAGTTACTGGGTTGTGGAGGTCAGATAGGCAGTCGCTTCATGTAAAATACTGGTATTCAGCTGCATCCGATTAGACTGGAAGCCGACTCCAACAAGCCAGAACGTTCACAACATAAATATTTTTTTCTATTAATTTCGTATGTCAAACGCTATCGCGACCACTTTATATTTAATAACATTATTTATAACGCTTCCTTTTTGAAAAATTACAAAGTGACAAGCTTTTTCTACAGTGTGAGTCCTCATAATGTGCACATATCGAAATGAAGGAAACTAAGCTTAATTTTACCGACGGGAAAAAAATAAATAAAAAAATTACAAAGAAAGGGTCTCTACCTGCTAAAGTAAAGTACGTAGCCGAGTGCAAGACCTTTCTTTATCAGTTGATAGGAAACGTTGTGATTGACTTATAAACATGGTATTTTTACTTTTAGAAAGCTGATACGATGGAGAACATTTTAAAGTAATAATATAGGGTAGGTACTCGGGACTTATATTGAGATATTTTACAATTATTGTAAAAATTTATGAAAAAATATCAGAATTTTGTTATAAAATCACCCTAATTCTCAATTGAGGGCGAGTTTTTGCTTTAGTTTTTATTTTATGAAGACGCCGTATTATTTCCATTTTGAGTTTAGTTTAAAAGTTATACTGATTTGTTTACACAGGGGTCACAGCACCGAACAACAATTTAAAAAATGTTATACATTTTTTAAATTCTTGTTCGGTGCTGTGCTACTCCACTGGCGACTTAAATCATAAAAGCAAAAGCTGGAAGATATTATGGTGTTGGCACATTCCGTTGTGTACCGTCATCGTTTTATCAATTGTATTCTATCTATTTGGATATGGGTTCTACCACTGTAAGTGTAAACGTGAAACCAGTGATTATATATGCGTTACTACCCACTAAAACTGAAACACACGCCTATTCGCAATTCTTAGAGAAAAATTAAATGTAAAAGAAAATCCTCAATAGCCAGCTGTTATCATTTACAAACACAGAAAGTCTACGTTCCTAGCGGTTTGGCGGAGAAATTCCTGATTTGTGAAGACGGAGGTGAGGCCAAAAATTTTATTTTTGCTACTCCACTGGCGACTTAAATCATAAAAGCAAAAGCTGGAAGATATTATGGTGTTGGCACATTCCGTTGTGTACCGTCATCGTTTTATCAATTGTATTCTATCTATTTGGATATGGGTTCTACCACTGTAAGTGTAAACGTGAAACCAGTGATATATGCGTTACTACCCACTAAAACTGAAACACACGCCTATTCGCAATTCTTAGAGAAAAATTTAATGTAGAAATCAGATACTTTCAATGTGATTATGACGCTGCCGTTATGCGTGCTGTGCAGACTATTTATCCGTAGTGTAACGTAACAGGCTGTTATCAACATTTCCAAAAGGCCATTTGGAAAAAATAAAAAACATCAAAATTAAAACCTGCCGAAAAATGATAAGATGGACAACACACTTACCGTTATTGCCGTCGAGTCTAATAGAAGAAGGGTGGAGGGTGATCCTGGACAGAGTTACCGAGCTCACAGATGAGATTATGGCGTTTATAAAGTACTTTGATACCCAGTGGCTGAGAAAAGTTTCTACTGAGATCCTGAGTTGCGCACATCAATTGCATCGTACAGCGAATAGCGTCAACTCTAGGATACCAAAGTAACGTCAATTTTTATTTGTTCATAAACTACGTAAAGTTAAAGTTTCGACTTCAAAATTGCAAGAATATTGTCACACCAAAAAAAAAGAACCGCAAGAACTGCGATATACAATTCGACAGAAAATTGAAGAAAGCGTTGCAGAAACTGGAAGATAACTAAATAACAATTAAACAGTATTTCCAAAAGGTAGTCTACATGCGGTTGAAGAATGATATTTGTTTAAAATAATTAACCTAACTCTGTGGGAAGAACGAGGCATAATTTTTTAAGTTTAATTTAGATATTAGTTAACCTCTGGCGACATTAAAATAGGTTGATATTAAATACTTTTTATTATCTACATTCTTGTTAATGATTGTTGTTTGTTTATGATTGTTAAGGATTTTGTACCTACCTACCTGTAGTCCGCGCGCGGGGACTAGGCCCGCCTGCGGTATGCGAGCGGCGAGAGGTGTGTCGGTCAAGCGGCGCGCGCCACCAGTCAGCCGCCGCCGTCTGTTCTGTTGCAGCGGCTACTTGTGTTTATTGCTTACGGACGGTCTACTCAAAACGCACACGATATCTCAATTTCAAGATGGGTCCGCCAATAAAAGGATCGGACAAGAATATTATTTATAATGCACACAAGTTTTTTCTCAAGCGAAAGGCGGATAAAGAAACCATCGAACATAAAATAGTTATTAACATAAATGATTTTATTCAAAACTAGCTTCTGCCCGCGACTTCGACCGCGTAAAATTTCATGTCAGCCCCAGTCCAGACCCCCCGTCGCATCGCATCGCCTGCCCGCGCTATTAGTTTTTTTCACTTAGCGTATCTTCTGACTTTTTTTCTTTTTGCTCGGCTCCTAATGGTCCTAGCGTGATGTTTAATAGCCTATAGCCTTCCTCATGAATTGAGATATCAAATGCAGAAAAATGTTTTCAAATCCGACGTGTAGTTCCAGAGATTAGCGCGTTCAAACAAACAAAAAAAAAAAACAAACAAACAAACACTTCAGTTTTATTATTAGTATAGATTACTAGCTGCGCCCCGGTAAGTCGTCATCGGTTTTACCCGCGTAAGTCTCGATCCCGTGAGAATATCGGGATAAAAAGTATGTCTTAATCCAGAGAGTCAGCTACCTCCATAAAAAAAATTTAGCAAAATTGGTGCCGCCGTTTGAGCGTGAAGAAGTAACAAACATACACACACACACACACAGGAAACAAACAAATTGTTTAACTCGACGATATATACACGCTATAAAATTGTGAAGGCCGCGCAGGTGCTAATGTACAGTGGAGCCATAAGAAGTTATGTTTCTAAACGAGAATTAACTTTTGGCTCCATCTGTACTTCAATCGTTGTTTGACATGTAGGTGGTTTTCGAAGTTTGCCAAGTGGGCCGATAGTGAAGTAGTCACATAGAGAAGTAGTCGGTATGAGAAATTGGCTACCTGGGTACCAACAGAAGGAAAAACCAGTAAATAACAATAACTTTAGCTATTAAACATATTAAATTTTATTTTACTTAAATTATATTTAGATCAGTCTAATCATTGTTTTTCATTTATTTAACAGCCTCTTCGTATATTGTAGAAAAATAGACCAACGAAGCACTAAACTATATAATTTATCCTTATTTTCAGATCGTGGGCTGTAAAAGACTTTGCGCCAGCAGTGCCACAATACGTGCAGATTTTTCGACCAGAAAATAAATTGCACGTAAAATTTGCAGAGTTTGTAGTTTGTGAAGATGAATTCAAGTATGCCCTTTTAGCAAACAACTGCACTTGTCCAGGAGCTTCTACACTTGTAACTCTTCTTCTCCATACCAGCCGGGGCCAGTAAGTTGAACTAAATATTATTAAAAAAAGCGATTTAGGCTATGTCCTGGGTGTAGTTTGTTCGGGATCGAATGTTCCATCGTTATTAACTTTACTAAAAATACAAAAAAAGAACGAAGAACGGGCAAGAAACTCCATGGACTCTTCCATGGAATTTCTTGCCCGTTCTTCTTCATGGGTACGTATTACGCTTTGAAATGGCAACTAGCTTCATATTTCTGACTGACCGACTCTTTGACAATTCAAAGTGCCTGTTTAGATTGGTGCCACCTTTTGTATTGTCAAGAAGTCAGTCAGAAATATGAAGCTAGTTGCCCATTCCAAAGCGTAATAGGTACACATGGAGAAGAACGGGCATAACGTCCATGGAGCTCTACTCAACTTAAAAATATTGTTAAAAATTACATGGTTACATCATCCATGTTGAAATTATACATATATGTAGATAAGTATGAGCAAACGATGTAGAAAGACATGCACTTTAAAAGAGTCCAGAGTAAAAAGTAGGCAAAATAAAACAATTCCAAAATAAAATATGTAATTAAAAGAAGCCGTAAGCAGTTAGAGATGACCAGTTCCAACTGATGGGTCCGGTTCACGAACATGAGGGATGAGCACCGTTCAGGCTCAAGTATTTTAAAGGGAACCAAATGATCCAACACATGCGCCACCTTCATCAAAACATGAGTGAGCATGACATACTAGCCGGGCATATTCAAGTCAATAAAAGACGTACCCAGTAAATGTTAGCTGTAAAGTACATAGTACTCACACATGTGAAAACTCACACAAGTGATTGAATCTATACAATGCAAGGATAGTCTTGTTTCGTTTTAATCTCACTTCGCACACTAATGACTTTTCTGATACATATTTTTAAGAAAACCTGTTGGGTATCCATTCTAAAATTAACCAACACAATACCTCAACCGTATTACTAGCTGCGGCCCGCAGTTTCACCCGCATAAGTCTCGATCCCGTGATAATATCGGGATACAAAGTATTCTAATTTCAACAATTATATCTGTAATTTTTATGGCGTACATAATAAAGAGTATTCTATTCTATTATGTCCATAACCCAGGTTATGGTCTACCCATTTGCCAAATTTCATCAAAATCCGTTCAGCCGTTTTAGCGTGGAAGCTTAACAAAGAAACATACAAAAAATCTGAGTCAAAGTCAAATGATTTATTTAAAATAGGCACATTTATGGCACTTTTGAACGTCAATATTTACAAAAAAAAATAAATTGATTCTAGTCGCCCCTTCCAAAAGGTAGTTTCGTATTGAGAAGAATGGGCAAGAAACTCCACCGTTACTCTTAAAACGTTTTACAATGTTTTGTATAGGTACATTAATTATATGTGAAGACGATGCACCTAAAATAAAATTGTATAGTAACTTGATTACACACTAAGTAAAAATAATTAAAAATGAAGCAATGACAGAAATTAATTATGTGATAGAGACATGGTGCTCACATATTTACGTAAATTGTAAAAATAAAGAAAAATATACGTTTTCCTAAAAAAAATATATAAATAATAGGTCAGTGTCGGCACGGTTGGCGCAGTGGTTAAGCGATTGACTGCTGCGCTGCGTGTCGCGGGTTCGATTCCCGCACGGAACAAATATTTGTATGACCTACAAGTTGTTGTTCCGGGTCTGGCTGTTTGTGTATGTGAATTTAAATGTTTGTAAACGCACCCACGATACAGGAGAAATTTCTAGTGTGGGGCAACGTTTTTTTAAAAAAAAAAAAAAAAAGTTTATTTATTTTAAGGAGGAGTTAAGGTAATCAGTATCACAGAATGTAGAATTAATGTCAAAAAAGAAATACATTTAATTAGGACTACTACTACTACTATTATACAAATAATTACAATTTAAAATAATTGAGGAAGATGAGGATACTCGTATATTATTAATTTATTACACAATGTGTAATTGAAATAACTGAAAACCCGAAAAGGGGTCACTACTACTACTATTATACAAATAATTACAATTTAAAATAATTGAGGAAGATGAGGATACTCGTATATTATTAATTTATTACACAATGTGTAATTGAAATAACTGAAAACCCGAAAAGGGGTCATTGTACTCATCAGGGGTCATGTACTCATCAGGGGTCATTGTACTCATCAGGGGTTATTTACTCGAACGTGACTTCGTATGCAGACTTATTACTAAAAAAACTAATATATTTGTGCACCAATTTAATTGGTAGGACATATAGCTCGAGACTAAAATGTATACATAAGACCTCTATTGTAATACATGTGTTCACGAATAAAGATTGATTGATCATTATGAATAACTATTTACTACATTTTGTCGAGTTATGCGAACATGACTGATATTATGCAGTAGTTTTTTCGCATTTTCCTTTTTGTTATTTAACGATCCCATAAAAATTATCTCTGGTCTTATTTTGTATTATTCTTAAATAAGTTTGTAATAAATAGAAAAATACAAATACCAGTATAGTTATATTTCGATGCGATGTGCGTGCTCGACATTACACGCTGTCACCAAAACATTATGTGTTAGGCGTAAAATTGTTGGCAAATTATTTAGTTCAAACTTTCCTTACAGAGAAGGCCAGCAATCACCTGAAGAATGGCATCGACTTTATGGTAAATGTTCGGGAAATGAAATTTACCACATTGTTTTAGGAGACAGTCGATTTTTTGGCGAGTATGAAGGAAAAAGTTTCACCTACGCTAGTTTTCATTCGCACAGGAAGTAAGTTCAGTCTAGTTTTTATAAACATCGTATTTTGAATGTGACAGATATTAGTAATGTGATTTTTGTCAAGGTATGGCGTTGCTTTAGTTGGAGTACGCCCAGCTGAACTGCCTGAATTTTATGAAGAAACCATTCTATTAAACCCTGGCCCTCGTCATATAATGAAAAGTAGTGACACCTGCTATTATATGAGCATTACAAAGGAAGAGAATTCTGCTTTTGTTGTGGCTGAAAAACAAACAGAACAGAAACCGACAATACCGAAAGACCAAACTGCATGTAGTCTACTTTCTAATGAGAAGAAACCAGGTGATGCAGAGGAGGTTTCTGACCAGCAGAAGAAACCTGACGGTAGTAGCGTCGCTCAATACGACCTTCCACAAGTGATTCTCCAAGCTCCCGCGAGTTCCACACCAAAAGCATCGCCATCACGCATCAACCAAGCTAATACTGTATCATCCGCTAACTTTACTGTCACTAGCTGTGAGTGTCACAGTTGGTAAAAAACAAAAGTAGATCGAATGCATATTCCCTCCTTATTATTTGTTACAACGTGCATTCGGCCTACTTTCCTTTTTGGTATGCTTATTGCTCGTTGTCTTTATTGGCTTGATAAATAACTCATACAGTTGATGAGTCTGATTATTACGTTAAAGGCAAATAGCAACTCACTCATTTCAAAAACAAAAGTACTATGATAACGAGGCAAATAAGCAATGAAAGTATTATTAGTAACTTCAACACAGTACACTTACAAAAAGGTGCTTACAGTTTAAAAGTTGTTACGGCCCTTGTTATCGTGTACCTCTTCATAATCTGTACAATGCAGGGATCCACAAACCGGTCAGTGGCTTGGGTGTGCTTCGTGTCAAGTAATATCATCTCAATATATTTTCAGATAAAAATCATAGCCCTTGAATTGAGTTTCACCAAAATATAATGATTTTTGCATGTCTCGTTTGTATGATAACATTGCATGGGTTGAAGAGTGTGGATTGATTTCGAGGTTGACCATGCCCATATTATCACCAGATGAATCTTTGTTTATAATACTTAACGAATGTGCCTGCGACAATCTTGTTTCGACGGTAAATTCTGTTAACGTCACTGCCTTCCTTTTGACACCTAACGAAATATTAAACGTTGCCAAAGAGAGAGACATTACGTTTTATAATAATATTTAAGATTGGAATATGTGTGCTCTGTCACGACCACATTGGAACCGAAGGGTGATAAAGCTAAAATTGGCCACATTATTGTTACCATTTTTCCTGGTAACAATAATGGATAAAGTCCCGATGTTATATCGGGATTTCCAATAATCTAAATTATACAGCTGACTTGAATAGTTAAATATCAAAACTCGGTATAACCACTAAGTGAAAAGTCGGGAATGAAAGAAATATGTTTTAGGCTATAGATTATTAGGTTATGAAGTTTTTTATTAAACGATCACTCGTGTAGGAGATTGTGTTTATTAAAATAAAAATTAAAATAACAATAATAATGCTTTGTTGTCAGGCAACTAAGGCCCATAGATAAAATACACAAATATTTCTTACAAAATAATAAACTAATACATATTAAAAACGTTAACTAAGTAGTAAGTTGGGTTTGGGTCTGCGACTTATTTCGCTGAGTGGAGGGGCGCTGGTTCGAAAATAATATACAGGGTTATTGGTTATATGTCAGCAATCCGTTATGGGGATGTAGGAGAGGTCATTTGCAACCGAATGACTCCTGATGAACATCACACATCGTTGACATTGGCATAGGGTTCACCTATGCCAATGTCAACCATTTTCGAGTAATTTGACATTGTATATTTTTTTGATGTTATCTGCGGTACACAACTTTGAAAATTTATGGAAAAAGAAACGAATGCATGAAATATTTTTTTATAATTATTATCTGATTGCTAACACTTCAATAAATAATAATCAATCATAAAATGACAATTGTCTTTAATAGTTTTTAAATCAGAGCTACAGATCGTTACAATTTTCATCATTTTGAGCAGATAATTTGACTAAAATTGTCATTTTCTACAAAAACACACTTTATCGGCAGAATTTTGCCTCGTACAACTTCAGCTATCGAACGAGGTACAATAAAGTACCAGAAATCAGCAATTGGGAAAATTTAACAAAATGCAATTATTGGGAAAATCAAAAAACCAATAAAAAATACTATAATGATCAGAAAATTTAACATAATTAAATTACCGTAAGAAAAAAAAGATCTTTGAAGTTCATTTTCAAAATGTGATCCTCTGTTACTTATGCACACACACGCACATTCTTTTTCGTAACTGAGATTTTACTACACTGGATGTCAAATTGATTTAGCTGCATTTATTATTCTACTTCTCTGGGCATCTTGCTGGCCAAGGAATTCGGCCTCCTATGCCTATCCATTATTCAGGAAAATTGGCGTCTAACCATTGACGATTCTCCAGTGTGCAGGACATACATTGTGCTGGAATCTCATTCCACTCCTTATTTTTAGAGGCCCGTCTTTTAATAATTCAAATAAGTTTTCTCTCAAGAAAATCTCATATGAGTCTGCGTTCAAATTGTTTGGGAGATAATGTGGACCAACTAAATTGTCATTTATTATACCCGCACGTTTAAAGAAAAACGTCGTTGTGAGCCTTTTGGTCTCTCCGAGTGGACCCGAGTGGACTGATCGATGCACCTGGTCATTCATACTAAGGGTCAAGTAATGACATTCTTTGAACTCTGATGCAACCGATTATTTTGTTGAATGTTGTTCTAAGAGCTTCATATGTCGGATATGATCTGTTGATTCTAGATTCATTGTAATTCATATTCCCGTGAAATTTGATGTAAATATATTATTTCCTTATTCTTAAATAATTAAGTTTGTACAACGAATTTCTAGTATCTTATTGTAACTCATTGGATAGCTGAGAAGCTGTAAATATTTTTGGAATGTTCTGCCGATAAAAAACTTCCGTGTTTTTTTGCAGAAATCGAACATTTTAGTCAAAAAACTTGCTCAAAATTATGAAAATTTTAACGATTTGTAGCTCTGATTTAAAAACTATTAAAGATGATTGTCATTATATGAATGATTAATAAGTATTGAAGTGTTACCAAGCAGATCTGAAAGCAAAAAAAAACCACTGTTTTTTTTAATATAATATAAACTAAAATAATAAAAACTCCTATGCAAATGTCAACCATTTTGGAGTACAAAATGGTTGACATTTGCATAGGAGTCATCAGGGGTAATTTAGTTGCAAATAACCTCTCTTACTTGCCTTTAATGGATTGCCGACATATAACCAATAACCCTGTATAAATAACGGATTTAGATAAAAATTAGGTTAAAGTATGGACATACCGTTGTTTGACATAAACTAGCGAAACTTATCGGAAGTTTGAAAAAAATCACTTTGAACTTGCCGACTTCACTCCCGATAACTCATGGAAATTACAGCCATTTTAATCCTCAATGTTTTCGCTGATTGGTCGTTGCGGACGGACTTGACTTTGATAAACACATGGCAACGGAGATACCGGGATATGAAATAAGTTATCGATTTTAACCGTTATTTTGGTAGATATATATATAATAGTATATAGTAGTATTAGTATATATAATATGTATTTTTAAATTTCAAATTTGACTCCTTTCACAGTTCAATTTCGAGTAGGGGTGTGACTTACTGGGTTTTGATATTTAACTACACACCTGTAATTCGACGTATTCCTTTCCAAGATAGTGTGACCCGTTTGCAACATTTAAGTACCCCATATAGCCTAGACGGAAATCCACGGGATTCAAGAAAAACAAAGATTTGTGTGTTTTTGAATATTTCCCAAAGATCGGTAATTTGCCCTGACGCCCAATAGCGTTAAGATATATTTCATTGAAAAGATCTCGTTTAGAAGAACTTTTGTTACTCCAACGACTTGTCTGAATAGCGTAAAATCGTCTTAAATATGACTAGCATCAAAACTTAATACTCGTCAAAGTTAACAAATTAATTTGACTGATAAAGGGTAGGCAGATGTTGAGAGGCATTTTATGGATCGAAAAGATAACACGTACTTCATGATGAAACTATTCATATTGACATAACAGGAGTGACGGGAAAAAATAAAAAACAAAGATTAAGAGAAAACCTCCTTTAACATCCTCCCTTGTTCAATAATCTTTATCGTATAAGTCCCACCATTCCTGAAATTAGTTCCAGTCTAGGTTTATGCACAGGCTTAGCCAAAATATCAGCACACTGGTATTTTGTAGCAACATACTTCACTTGAAGTTCTTTTTCAGTAACAAATTCTCTAACGTAAAACAGTCTAATGGAAATGTGCTTTGTTCGACGATGTAGCTCTGGGTTTTGTAATAGCTTTATAGCAACATCGTTATCAACTTGTAACTTAGGGACTTCTATCAAAGTAGTAGTAATTTAATTGAAGTCTCTTCAGCCAGACAATCTCACGAGCCGCTTCACCAGCCGCAACAAGACTGTTTACGACTTGCCCAAGACATTACTCTTCTTGCATACATGCATAAGATTCCAAAAGTAGAGCGTCCTGTATCAAAATCTCCACCATGATCAGAATCACTAAAGCATTCTAAGATTCCAATATTGAATCCTTTTTTGGATGCAATTGCTGTATCTAGGATTCCCTGAATGTAACGAAGTATGCGTTTAACCTTGTTAACATCTTCTAAAGAGGGATTTGTAAATATTCTGGATACGACACTAATAGCGTATGATATATCCGGTCTAGTACCTGTCATTAAATAAGCTAGCCCACCAATGGCTTCACAATATGGGAATTTAATCTCATCCTCCTTTACTGAGCATGATTGTGCTTCTTTGATGATTGGACTCACTCATAGCGTTCCAGTAGCCTTTTAGCATAATGTTTTTGAGAGACTTTGATGATTTCCAAACCCACAAAGTAGGAGGCTGGTTTTATGGTTATCTTGAACTTCCGTTTTAATTCTGACAAAAACTTTTCAGATTCCTTCGGGTTCGTTGAAGCTATTAGACCGCCATGAACATAAGAGTCCAAGAATTATCTTGTACTGTAGTCGGTTTCTAATGAACAAACATGGATCTGTGTCACATTGTTTGAATCCTAAAACTTTCTAATAATCAACAATACATTTATTTCAACATCTTGGAGCTTGTTTGAGATCATACAAACTTATCTTTAACTTACATACTTTAGTCGTATCATCAGTGTAAAAATGCATTTGCTACATCAAACTGTCTTAGGGATAATCCTTCATTTGCAGCGATGCTGAATCGATCTTATTGTAGCCATTCTAGCAACAGGACTAAATGTGTCAGCTTTATTTGGGATTCTCCTCCATTATCGCTGAGAATTGTCTTTATAATATGACCGTATGAGTAGTCTTTATCTCTTGTATCATTTCTACAAGTTTATCCTTCACTTAAGTCTTGTGCTTGATTTACGATACTTACTGAAATCATCTTTGAATAATACAAAATAACGAAACTTTTTGAATGAATTGGGAAATGGACCACATACATCTGTGTGAATGATCTCTCCTGGTGCTTTAGCTCGCTCTCATACACATCCTGTACATAATTCACAATCGAGTTTTACTGTAGGACCACTGTCAACAAACCAACTGTCATGGTCTTCTTCAACCTCATTTTTATTGACTTTAGCATTAATGACAGGGTCAGATTGGTATTGTTAGCTTGACATGTCGATGGTACAGGTGTTTTAGGAGGTTTCCCGACTGATATCCACTTGCGACATTTTTGAACTTTGCGTCCATATAGTCCGCAATATCCACACTTTTTCTTGTTCACACTTATTTTGTACAACTAGAGCTTGTGCTTCAGTATTACTTTCATTGGTCAAAGTGAACATTCGTAAGCACATACTTGTGCTGTCAGATTGTCTATATTTCGATCTTTTCTTGACATCAACATCCAACTGGACATGAAAGAGAAGTAATTCTCGTCGGGTAAAGTTTCCAAGATCTTGCAGATTATTAATATCTCTGGAAGGTCATATTTCGTTTCACCTTTTTGAAGTTCCACTTTCAATTCATGCCTTTGTGAGGGATTTTTTTATAGCCAAGGAAACTGTAGCATAGTGAATAGCTTTTGTCTTCTAATGTTCCATTGAACAAAGTATGCAATTCATCCCAAACCTGTTTGGCTGTTGAGAATCTGTGTGTGTTGGACGCTATAAATGGAAAACTTAACTGCAGAAGTTAGAGAAAATTATGAAAAGACTTTAGAAGCGTATCATAAGATTGATAGTACGGCAATGCTTATTTTCATGGCTAACATGTCCGATGCAACTTTACAAAAGGTCATTCCTTTTGTAAAGTGTAATCCGACATGTTCTCTAACGTCTGCAGTTGCTGTAGTAGCTGGTTGTTTAGGTTCTATAAGTTTTCCATTTATAGCATCCAACCCGCCAGGAGTACCCCTTAAAAGCAACAGTACTTTACAGCGCCATGTTAACCAATTTTCTTTACCATCTAAACGACCGATATTAATTTTGCAACTCGTGGATAATTCGACATTTTGACAGGCCTTCGTTAGAATTTATTTGAAAAATGTCTTTTATTATTGCAAATTATTTATAAAATCCTTACTTGATTCATTAATTAATCCTTTCCAATGTAGTTGAAAGCTCTGCTAGTCTGCTACCATGTTCAGAGGCATTATATGGATCGCAAAAATTACACGTATTTCATGTTAAAAACATTCATAGTCACATAACAGGAGTGACATGAAAAAATAAAATATTATAAAAAGCAAAGATTGCATTGTTTAACAGCAGCACGTACTCGTATTGTACTTCGGCTACAGATATATTTTTATCTTCTATTAAAACAAAATCGTTTTTAGTGTCTACAGAGGGACACTAAAAACAATTTTGTTTGTGTGTCCGCTTAATTATTATAAACTACAGTGTCTAGTTCTTCACTATTATTTAGAGAATTTATTCCGGATAGTTTATGTGTATAATACAGGAACATTTAACTTTGATATAGCACAGAAATCTCGATGTTTTGACATGTCGCCAAATTGGTACCTAGATTGTACCGACAACACAATATGAAAGCTTCTAATCAACTTGTTAAATAGAGATTATAAAGCAGCATGGTGATAGCCTAATATACTCACAATGCCATTTATTTTGTGTCCGTAGCTAAAAATCTTGTTCTGATCCAATAACTTCATTACAAATCTGATCGGCCTGCCACATTTTTCGGAATTTACCTCATGAGTGCTTACCTACAAAATTTCTAATAACAAGAACAACATTACAGCGGAAGTTCAAAATAGCGAGAGAATGCTAAACTGAAGATTTTGCTCCGCGTAATCTATGCTTTAATAAAATAACGAGAGAAGAAGTGGTGGCATGGTCTTCTTACCCCAAGTCAAACTTTTGGTGCACAGAAGATAGAATTTAATTTTTCAGAGAAGTTTTACAGCCTTTACAAATAATGCAACTTTTTTCCATTTGTATGTACAGACGGCTATAAAAAGAAGTCGTAGGATCGTATTCAGCGACTAAGAGCCCGTTCATACGTACAACAACCATAATCACACCACATCGCAGCGACAAAATGTGAGCAAGCAGTGATTACGTGTGAATTATCACAGCAGCTTCTGGAGCAGTACGTGGCGCTGCCGCGTTGTGGTACCTACAAAATTTCGATGCGGTTGCGTTGTCGCTAGCAGTTGCGACATGGTTACATTGTGGCTAGTGTTTAGCCATTTTTACAGAAAGATCGTGGTGTTTGCGATGTGGCCGGCCGCTAGTGTGCCATCTCACTGGTGGTAGCTTCGTGGCAGCGACGTGGCATTAAAGTCGTCGGTATCGCCGACATGGTTGATTCGGACGGCCATATGTGGTCCGTGTGAATAAACTATTCATTTGCATACAAATTAGCGCCCGTCCACGTATTGTCGGTGTGATGTGGTTGCAGTACGTGTGATCAGGTCCTTAGTACTTCGTATGCAACATTTATGCGGAGCCTGATGCGGGAAGAGGCAGTTTAAAGCCGCGGTCAAATAAGAACACGGCACGTCACGTATTCCTATTGGAGCACAGCTTCCGGGATTCGATCCCGGCTATCAAAGAACCTTGGGTAGGTATAATTCACACATGCCAACATGCCACCAACTAGAGAAAGAGGTGATGTGTCGATAGGTTATCGAAACAATTAGTGGACGTTTCAAGAAAGGTCGCCATTGGTGTATATCTGATCGCTATTGGGCGCCTGGAAAATTCCTTTACTTCGGTGCCCAAGTTGTCACCTATTTAGGTCATTAACTCCGAACTGGCTAAATTAAAATCATATTTGTAAACGAACTCAACATCTGTTATTAAGTGTCTAGGGATCAAGTACATTTTAGCTATAAAAAAATATCCAATTAATATTTACCAAATCTAGTCTTCCAGACTGGCTTCTTACTTTAATTCCAATGGTTTAAAAATTATTCTTATATTTTGTAAAAAAAAAGGATGATTGCAATTTTTGCAAATTGTGGGAAATTAACCTAAGTTAATATCGTCAATTAAAAGGCAAAAATGAGTATATTTTTAAAATTTTATTATAAAGATAAAAAAATCATATTGTCACGAATCAAATAATTACAGAGATTTGGCATGTTTCAAATCAGTTCATCAAATCACTTTCGAGGAATGGTTGCTCACGTTTTTTCTAATAAGTCAAAAATTTGTTGTGGGTTATGCACGGCATCGTATCCCATGCGTGGTCAATTGGGTTGAGGTCTGGCGATTGAGCAGGCCATGGTAGAACGTTGATGCGAGCATCGGCAAGAGTGCGTGTTACGACGATTAGTCGAAACGAATCACCCAACCGGCTTCGCAAAGGGATGATCACGTCTGAAACAATCCTCTCCGCATAAATCTGAGCTTTGAGGTTGCCACTGATCCAAATGAGATCGGTTCTTCTACCGATCCAAAACCGGCCCAAACCATTATTGTTCCCCCTCCATATGAATGAACTTCCTGACAAAATTTCACACGTTCTTGAGGTCCAGAGGTCCTCCAAACTCGAGTACGTCTTGTATCCGGCCTCTCATACCGAAACGAGATTCATCGGAAAAGCAAACACAAGGCCAGTCTTTTTCTCCCAATTTCTGTGTTCGCGAGCGAGCCCATTGTAAACGGGCCCTACGATTGCGGAATGCTATAGGTGGAACTCTCAGCGGCCTTCGGGAATGCAAACCCAATTCACGTCAACGATTTCGGATGGTTTGGTCGCTTATCAGCAAGCCTGAAGAGCTTCGTAGCCAACATCATGGTGGTTATGGTACGATTCCGTCGAGCAGTATTTAGGATGTACTGGTCCAGTCTGCGAGTGGTGATTCGAGACCGTCCCCCGTGTCGCTCGGCCACGCTGCCCGTGATACGATAGCGTGTCCAGATGCGGCTTATATATAACGCTCTGTGTAGTGCCAAGAGCGACAGACAAAGTACGTTGCCAAGAACCAGCTTGCAACATTCCGACGGCTCTCATCATCTCTTCTTGTGTCAAATGATGTCGTCACTGCAATTTTCTTCGATGCAATTTTTTTCAGTTCCGATGCATAATTGTTTTGTAAAAACCCTATTATACACGTTTATAGGAATCCTGATTGACAGTTGTTTTTCTGTTTTTAATCAAAACTTAAAGAATTAGTTTTAGCGAAATGCACTAACAACAAATAAATCCAAAAAAAAACAAAAACAACTTCAACGATACTCTAAAACGTACTTGAATTGCGGCGATACTCTAAAACGAACTTGATCCCTAGACACTTTTGATGTGTGTATTATCAAACACTCATGCATCTTGTATTTTTAAATTTGATCGATGTTTTCATGTTTATTCATTTTAATTATAACACTTACTAGATAATTTATGTGTGCAGATTTCCATATTTGACTGTTTATACAATGTTGTAGATTTACACAAAATTTATTTATCACAGGCTACTCTTTCTTATAAATTAATGAATTTCTTACATTTTGTTTTAAAATACAATTTTATATTTTGAATGTTTTTTATCTACACAGTTAAGTATGGTGAAGGCACATCGGCTTCAGATTCTAGAACCTGTTTAAAAGATTCTCCAGGTACAGACAGTGCTACCGATAGTCATCTGTTATTACCTAAGCCCGATAACAACTTTTTAAGCCCTGACGCTTTAAATTACCGCCGAGGTAAGAAAATTAAAATAAATACACTCCGGAACAGTGAGTCGAGCCACCCTGAACATTTTTCTTTAAATGTCTATCTTTTTAAATAATAGTACTAAAAAGAAAAACCAAAATGTGCGTTTAAATCTAGTCACTTACAATCATTTCAGTTTTTCAATAAAAATCATGTCCCAAATTTCAAATTGGAATACATAAAAAAAAAAATTGAGGAAAACAATGGTTTACGTTAGTTTATTTAGTAACCTCCAAGATCATTTACGACGGCCGTCATGTGGTTCGGCTTGGAATTAATTAATGCCACAATGTTCTAATGTTTTTTTTTTTTCCAATGTTCTCCTATGCTTCCAAGATGGCAGTTTTCAGTTCCTGCAAAGTTTCTGGAGCTGGTTGGTTAGTTCGAACACGCCTGTTCTCCATTAGATTCATATCAGGGCTTCTAGCGGGCCCCATTCCATTACTGCGATAGTAACTTGATGCAGATATTTTCAAACAATTCATGCAGTGTGCGCCCTTGCATTATCATGCATAAGCATTCAATCCTGACTCACAAACTCAGCATAAAGTCAAAGTCAAATTATTTATTTCTAATAGGCACATAAGGGGCACTGTTAAACGTCAAAATTTACAAAATAAATAGAATTGATTCGAGTTGCCCCTTCCAAAAGGTAGTTTCGTATGGAGAAGAATGGGCAAGAAACTTCACACTTACCTGCTCTTTTAAAATGTTCGGGTGCAAACAGTCAGTGCATGAAAGTTTCGAATCTGTTCTTGGACCTGGGGCCTTACTCCCGACAGCATCGAGTACTGAATCAATCGAATTAGATACGAAATAAATGACGATCCATACTCTTGAAACCGACATTAGCGCAAGATCGTGCGGTGGTTCAAAACGACACTAATTTCGATCGAAAGATTCGTTAGAATCGAAAAGTTCGTACTCCACACGCCATCTGACAGTTATGTATCGAGTAGTTGAATCAAAACTAAACGGCAAATTACTCGATAGCAAAGTAGCTACTTTATGAAGATCGAGTGAGATTTTTTTGTGTTCTTTACTGCTTTATTTCTTCAAAATCTTTATTATTATGGCTCGCCTTACTTTGTTTTTCAATGTTCTTGAGAAAACATCGTATGGATCGTCGTGCGAAAAGAAATATGAATCGATATAATACCCGGGGTATAGAAATGGATTCGGAAGAATTTCGAAGAAGTTATAGTTTCTCGAAGGAGTTGTTTAATGTGTTGGTAGAAGATTTAACACCATACATGAAGAAATTAACCAGACGAAGTGACATTTCCATTAAATGCAAGGCGAGAAGCCCGAAAGTCTGACAACCAGTCTTACCAAGGGGTATCGTATTACCCAGTTACTGGGTTGTGGAGGTCAGATAGGCAGTCAACATAATCAGCCTATAATGTTCTCACTGCTGGGGCACAGGCCTCCTCTGTGTGAGAGGGAGTAGGACGTAATCCACCACGCGGGCTCAGTGCGGGTTGGTAGTTTTGACATGTCTTCGAATTTTTGGTTCTAGGACATGCCACCGGTGTCCTCACGATGTTTTCCTTCGCCGTTTTGAGAGCAGTGGTGATGAAATAATTTATACAAAGTAAAGGCCAGGTTTTGTCAGGGTTCGAACCTACGACCTACAACTCGTAAGTCGCTGTCGTTACCACTGGGCCACCACTGCTCTCAAATAGGCAGTCGCTCCTTGTAAAATACTGGTATTCAGCTGCATCCGGTTAGACTAGAAGCCGAGCACAACATAGTTGGGAAAATAATAGGCAGATTGGTTGATGTTTTTTCATAGGGTTTTATTTGTTAAGTTAAAATAAAGCACTAGGGTATCGTTTTTTACGTGGGAAAGTGATAGAGAAGTAAATAAATTCAACCACATAAAAGATTCTAACCACAGACATAAGACACTTGACAATGACGTAATCCATGAATGATAGGATATAGACAATGACAGGCATAACGACGCTGATAATACTCGAACCTATGTCGATCTTCGTTTACGATTCGATTTGGTTCGGGAGTAAGGTTTTAAATCGAGTTCAGATCAGAAACGAGTTCGAATCGAAAACAAAATCAAACTCGAATCGTCTTCGGGAGTAAAGCCCCTGAACCGAGGTCAGGTGACGATTACGCAGGCTAGTGGTAAAATAATAAACTGATCTTATCGTGCCGTAGTGACCCGGTGCCGTGGTCCTCTTGGACGGCGCACGAAGCCAATCTTCAGCTATTATTGGTAAATTCATTGAACGGCTTACACGATGTTGGCACTTACGTGTTGCTGACTAAGCCCAGACTGAAGAAGCCCCAGCTTGCGCGGCTACTTCAGATGCAGTATTCATAATTTCAACTACAGAATGGATAAAAAAAAATGTAAAAACAATTGCGATGCTCTTTTTATGCAAAACAAAATAACTATTGACTTAGAGAGTGTTGCTTCTTTACGAGCGACCATATTAGTTCATTAAAATTTGGAAGAATGGTGATCTTCAAAACTGCATAAAAACTTTTTCTCAGACTATCATTATTTTGATGTTTTAGGACAAATAAACATGAAAATACAAGGTGGCTCGATTTAGGAGTCCGGGAGTGAATTTCTTCAAAAATACTCAGCAGAAAGAAATGAATATGCTTAATCTGAATATTGTTGCAATTCAGGCAGTCGAAGACCATCTATTCTTCCCGTCCCTGATATGGTAACGAGCAGTTTAAACATTGCGTCTGACAATCAGGACGAAGAGGCCGAAGTAGACGAGAGCGAAGACGAGTTGGAGGACGATGTTCCATGGAGGTCGCCATCGGAAAAAATCGCGTAAGCACATTTGTGTATTGATCGCTTTCAATGCATCCACATGCACGCAACATTTAAAGTTATATTAAGTTTAAAATTCTTAGTAATTTAAAACCAATTATAAATATTTTTACTTTTTTTCATGTTTCGTACTTAGACTCACTAAAAAGGATTAGTTTTTTCCCTTATTTCATAGTATCTTATTTAAAGACTTAATTGTTTCAGTTTATTTTTATTTTACGTCGTTAACTGAATTATTTGTAACTGTTGACGGCAGAGTATTTTACTTTTTCACTGTTTTAGCGTGTATTCACTCCTGTAGATAGCCGACCAGGATCACACAAGCTGCATGAATACCGCACAGTACGTACTCCATAGTCTCATATACATACACGTCTGCTTCGATATTTCAATATTTTACCTTTTTTCGACTTGCTAAAATAATTCAGCGCTATTTTGTTAGCAATATCACTATTGCAAATATAACAATGATGCAGATGAACGGACATACATTAAAAAGTAGTTCATTCCAGAACTTACATTCATTACCTTTTATCTTTTTTAGTTTTTATCTTTATCCTAAAGATAAATAATAATTATGGAAACTGATGGGAGTCATTAAAAAAATAAGATGAACAATTACATAAGAATGGTCCGTTACATGTCGGTGAACAGCAGACCAAAATGTCAAGAGATATTTTGAATGAAAACTGGCGAATTATTACCTCTTTGTAACAATATATTAAACGGTGGAACCGCCGAGGCATCTCCGTGCTCTGTGGTAGAAGTCATAGTCCGTAAAAGAGTGGTTATGGCATGGAATTATCTCCCTATCTTCGTGCCACGAAGCCCTCATCACACGATCGTTCTGTCAACTAACAATAAAATGCATGAACGATCATTCTCATATTATCGTTATTTCCACCACCAGATTTTTCGCACTAAAGCTCATCGCACGAATTAATATGTGTTAGGTGTTTAATAATATTTTCAAGTTTAATATCTTCATGCATCAAATTTTTATTTTTTTAAAGCAAAATGTTGTTTTTTCAACTGCATCATTTTGTGTATGAATTAGCTAACAACATATTTTACTTTCTTTATTATCTGCTGCAACCACAAGCACCACCAGCATTACGTAATACCTAATGATAGAAAATAAATATTTTTTTTTAGTAAACTGTATTTGACATACAGATACTTTTAAATTTTTCTTGTTGCAATTGTGTGCATTGTGTATCTGTATAATCCCCTGAGCGTAAACCCCCAACCGCACGGCCCGTACCCCTGCCTCCAGTGATGACGTCACCACCAGCAGCTTCTCGTCGCTGGCAGCCAGTGACAACGGGCACAGCGCCTGGCGAAATGATTATATGAGGTAAGCTATCATAAGAAATTACAAACCACCTTACACATTTTTGGCAAACTGCGTTCAAGCAGACTAACGGACGCGTCATGTTCGTGTACGGGCGCCGTCATTTGACAGTCTCAACCATCGTCATCTCGCCATGACATAAGTTTAATCTTTAAAAAAAAAGTTTCAAGTTGGTCGCAGTTACTTGACTATTTTGTATTGGTAGGACACCAAAATAGGAATTATTTGAAGTTCGAGTATTTCATTTTATCAAAAGTGTCTAGGGACCAAGTACATTTTTAACTATAAAAAATATCCAATTAATATTTATGTTAATTGTATGTATGTTAAAGTTAACAAATTATCCCTATATTTTGTAAAAAATAAGAAAAACTGCAATTTTGCAAAAATTTCGATTTTTTTATTGTAACGATAAAAAAATATTTTCTGCGTTTCCACCATTGACACGAATCACACAATCACAGCGATTTGGCATGCTAAAAATCAGTTCAGCAAAATCACTTTGAGAAATGGCGTTCTTACTAAAAAGGCAAAAAGTTGTTGTGTGGTATACACGGCATCTATACTCTGCAGAACTCTTCTTTGGAACATATCCCATGCGTGCTCAAAAATTGGGTTGAGGTCTGGCGATTGAGCAGGCCACGGCAGAACGTTGATGCGAGCATCGGCAAGAGTGCGTGTTGCGACTCTAGGCGTGTGTGCATTAGTCGAAACGAATCACCCAACCGGCTCCGCATAGGGATGATCACGTCTGAAACAATCCTCTCCGCATAAATCTGAGCATTGAGGTTGCCCCTGATCCAAATGAGATCGGTTGTTTCACCGATGCAAATATTTGGGCCGGCCCAAACCATTATTGGGGCTCCATATGAATGAACTTCCTGACAAAATTTCAAACGTTCTCGACGTCCACAGGTCCTCCAAACTCGAGTAAGTCTTGTATCCGGCCTCATACCCTGGGCCCTACGATTGCGGGGTGCTATAGGTGGAACTCTCAGCGGCCTTCGGGAACGCAAACCCACATCACGTAAACGATTTCGGATGGCTTGGTCGTTTATCAGCAAGCTTGAAGAGCTGTGGAGCCTCGTAGTCAACATCATGGCGGTTATGGTAGGATTCCGTCGAGCAGTATTTTTGATGTACCGGTCATGCCTGCAACTGGTGACGCGAGATCGTCCTCCATGTCGCTCGGCCACGCTGCCCGTCATACGATAGCGTGTCCAGAGGCGGCTTATGACGCTCTGTGCCAAGAGCAACAGCTACAGTACGTTGCCTGAAACCAGCTTGCAACATTCTGACGGCTCACATCATCTATTCTTGTGTCAAATGATGTCGTCCCTCCATATCGATGCAATATTTTTCAGTTCTGATGCAGAAATTGTAGTGGTTTTGTAAAAACGCTGTTTATTACACACTTTTATAGGAATCCTGATTGACAGTTCATTTTCTATATTTAATCAAAATTTAAAGAATTTATTCAAATAGCGAAATTCACTAAAAATAATCAATAACGATCCAAAAACGTTAAAATGATAATCCTTGATTGCGGCGATACTATAAAACGTACTTGATCCCTAGACACTTGAAGTGTGTACATTGCCTTTTGAAAATATGCACTGGCAATTTGATGCGCATATTAACCAGGATGGAGAGGCAGGCAATAATTAATAATATAATGTACTACAATCTTATTAACACTAATAAACCAAATCTTAAGTCTCACTCTTTCTAGAATGGAGGTCGGCTAAAGGTAGGTAACAATATTAGAGATGTTTCGATTGCACGTGAGACGATAATGCCAATCATTATTTTTTATCTTTCTTTGAAATACATTTAGATTAAAAGTAGCCCACCCTATATTCAAAATACTAAAATTAAAAAAGCAATTAGTGGTATTATTTAATTCCTTAACGATGACTTACTCAGCGCATTAGTATATCTGTTTAATGGAACAAAATCGACACATGTCTAATAAATTCATATTTCATATAAATTCTAGGAATTGTTTAGTCAACTTTATGTTGTTTGTTCTTATAATATCACATAATTACCGCGTTTTATTATCAGTACCTCCGATTCAACGTTTGAACTAGATTCAGCTCTTTAAGAGCGTATACGCCGTACGGCATTTCATACAAACTTTCAAGCCCTTGTTTTTAGAAATTACTGAACCGATTTTAATGAAACTTCATACTCATAAGCAGGATACAAAGGTCTAAAAAGTTAGTTATGAACATTTTCGAAATGTCTTATTTATACCTCCATTCAGCTCTTTAAGAGCGTATACGCCGTACGGCATTTCATACAAACTTTGAAGACCTTGTTTTTAAAAATTACCGAACCGATTTTAATGATACAAAAGTCTAAAAAGTTAGTTAAGAACATTTTCGAAATGTCTTGTATACTCGTATAAACAGATAACTGGAAATCTCTGTTTCGATACAAAATTTAAAATCAGTCTAATTTGGCTGTAGCACTATTTTTCGAAAATGTTCTCAACTAACTTTTTAGACCTTAGTAACCTGCGTATGCGTATGAAGTTTCATTAAAATCGGTTCAGTCATTTACATCTCTCTCTCTCTCTCTCATTACAAGTCTGGCATTGTCTATAGGCCAGTGCCTGACTTGTAGCATTAGTAGTTTTTAACTTATTGATGTTAACCAACACTCTGTACCTTTTAAACCAATAAAGAGAAAGCTTCATACACACGCGCAATGATAGGGACAAATGTTTGCCTCTGTGGGACTTACTGTGTGGAGCAAGTTCGTACTAATTCAGAATTACGGAGAGTACTGATCCGCATACTTGTCTGTTTTACCTGTATTTTGGTATTCAGAGAAAAAAATACTATGCAAATAGAATAATGTGATATTATATGAACGACATTAAATTTGTTTATCATCACATTTGCGTTTTAGCAAGTCACGCTGCTTAACTACGACAGGATAGCTCTTGCTACCGCGTATTCAAATACCTAACTTACATGATCAGAAATTGGAAAACATAATAATAGGTATTTACTTATGAAATTGCCGTTCTGGCCCTGCTGGCCATTTCAAATCAAAATATTTTTTGTTTGGCAAAGAATTCTAATTTCAAATTAATATTATTTAAAAATAATGGAATCTTTTTCCAAAATTAGTTTATTGATTAGCGTTATATTTCCATCGCATTTGAATATTTTTCGTTATCATACGTTAAAAATTCTAGTAATAATGGAATAAGAGCACCGTCGTGGCAGCAACGCGGCACAAGAGCCACGCAACATCAACGACGGTTTTGGAGCTAACAGAGTTAACAGAGTTATTGGTTTGTCTGCTTCCGTTCTGGTTTCGACCTGAAAAATGAACCCCGTGGTCATCCGAAAACTTTGGTCGACAATGACGAATTAAAGGCGATTGTGAAAGCTGATGATACTCAATATACGGCTGAATTAGCAGCAGCTTACGACGTTAGCATCATAACGATATTGGTCCATTTGCGTCAATATGGCAACGTAAAGAAGCTTGATAAATGGGTACCCCACGAACTCAATGATTGCCAGCGCAAAGTACGCGTCGAGACGTGCCTTGCACTGCTCAACAGACAAACAAACGAAGGAATTTTGAACCGCATTATTACCTGCAACGAAAAATGGATTATGTTTGACAATGACAAGCAAGCGCTCAGCAAGTTGGTTGGATCCTGGTTCAGCACCTAAACAATGCCCTAAACGAAAACTTACCTCTAGAAAAGTGATGGTCACTGTTTGGTGGTCTATGGCCGGTGTGATTCATCACAGCTTCTTACCAAACGGGATGAGCATTATGCAGATGTGTACTGTGAAGAACTGAGCACAATGATGGAGAAGCTCGCACGTCTCTAACCAGCTTTGGTCAAACACTCGTCTCCGCTGCTCCTGCACGACAACGCGCGACCTCATACTGCACAGCAGACGTTTTCCATGTTACAAGAACTGGGGATGGAAGCTCTCCGTCATCCGCCATACTCACTAGACCTTTGCGCCTAACGACTTCTACTTTTTCCAGAATTTGGATAACTTCTTGGCGGGAAAAAAATTAAATACCCGAGAGGCAGTACAAAATGCCTTTGAAGAATTTGGTGCCTGCCGTTCGTGATTTATTCAAGCAGGGCATCAATAAACTGCCACTGGGTTGGCAAAGATGCATCGATTGCATGGGTGATTACTTTGATTAATAGGAATAAAAAAATATAAATAAAATTACGTTAACTTATTTTATAAAAAACGGAAATTTTATAGGTAAAGACCTAATATTATACACTTAATTAGCAAGTTATCAAACAGAATTCCAAATAATTTTCGTTATTCAGTATTTTAATACCAAGGAGATACATACAATACAGAATTTATTTATCAATGTTTGCATTCAGTTTCGTTCTAGCTGTCCCGCGACACGTGTGATGGAAGCCGCTGCGCATGCTAAACGCAAGAGTGATAGCGGTTCTAGAAACCTTCAAATACTTTAGCTACTAAGGATTAGTTTACTTTTGCACATGTCCCTATGCGATTCCGAGCATGATAATTTCGTGAATTTGATGTTTAATGTTATACTTTAAATACCACTATATTATAGATCTAACCACAGTCCAGTTATTCATGTTTTCTTTATATTAGATGTGATATAATAATTTAACCTTTTCTTGTAAGTATGCCAGGACTTTCAGTAACACTTTTCGTCTCTTTTAATATTAAAAATATTTTTATTAAAAGCTTTGCTTCGCCTAATTTTATGATGGAAATTAATTATTATGTCTAAGTTTAAAATGTCTGATAATATAACCACAAATAACGACAATAAAATGAGAATTTTCAGGATCGTGAAAGGATTCCCACCGGTGTCACCATTCATTGGAGTGAGTCCAACTCTCTGTTATTTACTAAAAGAAAAGAAGCCGCTATGCTGCTTGCAGTTGGCACAAGTTTGCGAACATTGTGCTTATAGAAACGCTAAAGAATACCAATGGCAAAACAAAACTATAATCCTTGCTGCTGATTATGCATCGAATGGAATATATAATTTCATCATACCTCTGCGAGCCCATTTTAGATCGAAGACTTCGCTGAACCCTATCATTCTACTTTTGGAACGCAGACCTGACATAGCATTTCTAGATGCAATATCATACTTTCCTTTAGTGTACTGGATGCTAGGTAGCATCGATTGGTAAGTCCCCAGGGCGAATTCACTAATATGTCTAGTTAATAGGAATAAAATTGAATTAATAATTTACTTTTCGTTACAGCTTAGACGACCTGTTGCGTGCTGGAATTACATTGGCTGAAAATGTGGTTGTTGTTAACAAAGAATTATCTAACTCTGCTGAAGAAGACAGTTTGGCAGATTGCAATACAATAGTCGCTGTACAAACTATGTTCAAGTAATGGTTTTTAATAATTTGACGGCCCTGCGCCATGGCGAATTAAGATTTTTAAAGACTTTTTGTATTCAGTGAATTTAATATCACTAGATACATAGTCCAATATTTTGCGCAGCGAACATATAAACACTGACTTTAATGGTACTTACACGATGCGTAAGTCACTGGTCCGCATGTAACCTGCACGAGTGTCCAAACATGCGCATGTTCCCTTTGCCGTGTATAAGTACCATTAGTCTTATACAAGAACGTATTTAGTATCAATCAAAAATATGTTTTTAATTTCAGATTTTTCCCATCAATTAAGTCCATAACAGAGCTATCACAATCATCAAATATGCGATTTATGCAATTTCGTGCTCATGACAAATATGCGTTGCACCTCTCAAAAATGGAAAAGGTATCTATTATTTCTAATTATATTTAATGATAAAGAATGTTTCCATTATTATGAAACAGTTTCTGCTTCCATAATACTTTTGTTTTTTTATATTTTTTTTAGCGGGAGAAGGAACGTGGCTCACACATTTCTTATATGTTTCGTCTACCGTTCGCTGCAGGGTCTGTATTCTCAGCGTCAATGCTTGACACATTACTCTATCAAGCATTTGTTAAGGATTATGTCATTACTTTTGTGCGACTATTACTGGGTGTTGATCAAGCTCCAGGATCAGGATTTCTCACATCAGTAAGTTTATAAGTATTCATACATACCGATTTAGCTGTGCTCCATATTTCTAAATTCTTGCGAATTTTTTGTTAAAGTACAATTACTATAATTATATTATTTGATGACATTATTTCATGCGGAGTCTTTTTATAAGCGAAATATTGCGAACGATTATAGCCATTTTAATGAAGCTGTGATTTTAATCAGACATAAACAGGCTTTTTTATATTCAACTTGGACTTCTAACAGATGAAAATCTCAAAAGAAGATATGTGGATAAGAACATACGGTCGATTGTACCAAAAGTTATGTTCAACTACATGCGAAATTCCGATCGGAATTTATCGCACACAGGATACGACATTAGCCGATGCATCTCACCACGTGAGTATGTCGCCAAGGACACCATCAAAGTGGTTTTGGTCACGCCTCGCGAGAATGCGACCATCGCGTGCATCGGTGAGTCGGTTAACTCCCTACTCTCAAATATTTATCTCCTTAAATACAGTCCTTTACTGCAGTTTACGCCTGAACGCTATTGATCCATCACACACCATTTCAAAACTTCTAAATTCCAAATTAAAATAGTACATCACAAAGTTGCATCTCAGTAGTCCGAGTCTTTGGACTGTATTTCGGGTACATTTTTTCAATCTTATTTTTCTTTTTCTCGCGTTAACGCTACACTTTTTTCCATTATTGTAACCTATCTACATACATTCTGAGCCTTACACTTGTGGAGTGTCTGTAATTAGTACCTAGCAATTTTTATATAACTTAATACCTCTCACGCGATACTATCTTATGGACTACACGTGCTTCAATTTTATGATTTATACGCAAACTGCTACGGCCGGATGGGTTAGGTAATGCATAATTTCAAAAGCTGAAATGTCAAATGTTAACAAGCTAACCTGAAAGGTATTAGCTGACCTGGACCGTTATAAAAGATATCGCAATTGAACTCGATGATCGCAATCCCGCCTATGTGTTATATTTGTAGTTTGTGTTTTGCATGATACTATATAAACCTAGAATCTTACGAAATGAATTAATAATGAAAATTAGCTGAATTATATCAAGTGGTACTATAGCATGAAGTTAATATAACTTTATAAAATAGTATTTCTATGGAGTCAAAAGGGTGATAGTTGCATGAGCAAATCTGAAGTCACCTGTGCCAACAGGTTCATATACATCATACCTTTCCATAGCAGAGACAGAGGACCAAAAAACACTAACATAGCGCAACTGCTTTAGCTTTATGCATGCTTATAGCAAGAAAGAGTAGAATTCATAAAAAAAATACTCATCTTTCATGATTTAAACGATAGTTAGGACACTGAACTAAGTCCAATTACAATGCTCAGTACTCTGATATAAATAAAACGTTGTCCATTGTTTTATGTTTCAAGATCCTATAGGACTTAAAAATATAAAAAGTTGGTATAATTTAATTCTCGAAAGAACCAATTTGTGGCCGATGTGTTGTAAAGTTAGGAAAAGTATTGGAAACTGTGACACGACAGTTGCAGCAGGAGGAAGGCGAAGGCGCAGGATTTCCGACTTGCGGGCGCCGGGAGGCAGCTGGCTGCCTCAGTGGCTGCTACGGAGAACGAACGCCGGCGGTAAGGTCACTACCAGAGACCTTTCACATGGACCTATTTAAAATAATTATGGTGATATAGGGGGCCGGTCGCTAGTTCAGCGATGCTTAAAATCCGATGGTCCTTACGTAACATTGTGGCTAAGGCTATAACGACATACACATCCAGGTTACATTTTTTTTGTTACCTACTGCGTCAATAATTACCTTTATAGTTTTTTTTTTTGGAAAATTATAATAGGTATGTAAAGTATCCTGATAATTGGTCGTTCACCATCTTCTTTTTTATAAGCGAGGTTAGGCTGTCTCTGGACTACGGATAGAACTACGGTTGGGAGGCGAAATTTTTCGTGACACCGAGTGCCACGAGTCCGCTCATGGTTACGACGTTGCATTTTTCAAGTTGCCCAACTTGACCAATCACATCAAAACAGTCTAGCCAACGTGTGATGTGCCTTGTCGTCCGACCTATTTCCACGAGTAGTGCAAATCAGACGTCGGTTATTCAACGTACCACTGTTACCAACGGAAATTTGAGAACGTTATGCTGTATCTCCAATCTCCATTACGCCTTTTAGTCTGGTCTTCCTTCCCGTAATCGGCGGAGCTGGAACATCTGTTACAAATTACATAACTCGGGCGTGGTCGTTATTGCAGAGTTCTACAGTTCTTCAGCTCCATAATGATTATTCGAGAAAACTTTATTAGGTTTTAAACGGCGAATGTGATTGCCGCGATACCCCCAATCTGCAAAAAGTTTTTTCTAAAAATGGCTTCAGGCGTGAATGACGAGCAAAAAGACTAAAAAAATGTTTTATTTAACTTCACGCCACTTTTCAATCCATTTTAACATGAAGTAAGGAGCACGCCTTGCATAGAGCATTGAAATATAGCTTCTTATTAGGTCTTATTGCCTATTACAAATGTATTTATGTAAGACCAAAAACACAATATCTGAGATTCCATCGCTATTTACACTTTTTCTGTTATTGTTAGTCTGAATAATGTTTAATCCACCCCGAAATTATTTGTTTCTTTTAGTTTTTAGAATGATGGAAAATTCGAATTTTATCGGTCGTTATTAGACTCGCAATATTTAAAGGGTAAGCCCCTCTTCATAACCATTTTATAAATAATATCATAGTTATTATTCTATGTGAAAGGACTCTGTTTGGAATTGATGTGTAATTATACATGTTCATCTGTTGAAATTATGTTGTCTCGTAGTAACGTCATGACGGCTGGTTGCCTACCTCACTCACCAATGAAATATTGAATTAGTTCGCGGATTGAGCGACACGTTCATTTTTAAAAGCACAATTCTTAATTGTTCGGATGGGACGAACACGTACTCGAGTTTATTCATCCTTAACCAATCCGGTTTCTTCAAATTTTCTTGTACGGTTTGGTGCACTTTGCTGAACAAATATTGTACCCGAGTTGTCTCCGCACAATTTTCACCATATTAATAGTGAATTTTAACAATAAATTATCTCATTGTTCCGTCTTGGCTCGATCCATAAATAATTATCACAAATAACAACAGATTAGGAATACTATAATCAAAATTTTTATTCCCAAAAAAAAATACATTTATTCAAAATGGTCTAGTTTCGGGTGTACCGTGGCTTTAATTTTGTTTGTTTTTGCGACAAACTTCCGATACTTTTTAATTTGTAGTTGTAGAGTGTGATGTTTTTTTGAAAAAAGTATTTCTATTTTTCGCTTTTCAGTGTGCACATCACTGTTATAGGTACCATGTTAGAAAGGTAATAAAAAAGATTTTTATTCCTCAAAGTGCTTCGAAAAATAAGAGTAGTAGTAGTCTCAAGTAATTTTCATAACATGAACTTCACAAGTTCATTACTTTTTTTCCAAAGTTTGAGTATTTTTTTTGATGAATCGATTTTTGAAGGATTCATTTTTTACATTTCATGACTGTTTTTGGTCGAGAGGTGGAAAATTTCTAAAAAAACTTTAAGAGTTCGATAACTCTAAAACAACCGGTTCTGTTTTTTCCCCAGACATTCAGTATTATGATTATGAGATAATGTTAGTAGTTGAGTGGGCCAACAACAGTTTTTTTTTTTGACATGTCGACTTTTGGGAATCGGTAATTCAGATACATAGAAATATAGTCGCCGTCGTTCACTTCATTTACTACTAGCATAGGTCTATCACTTAGAAAACTAGTAACAGTGCGATGTCCAAACGAATGCCTCACTCCCATGTAGTTGGAGTACAATTATAGTGGGTACCTATGTAGAAATGAAGTAGGTATGCACTAAATCGATTTTAAGCGTAATATTAGCGCATTATCCGCGTATAGTTTCACTCATAAAGCGTACAAATCAATAAAGCAAACCATGCATGATTGTATTTATGCACAGGCACCAACAATAATTTGTATGTTAGTGTACATAAAAAAAAACTCACTTATCTTTCATATAATGTATAAAATTCTACTCATGTCATAATTACTATTGTTGATGACCATAAATTTTGTGCCACTAAGAGGACCTTGTATAAACGGTATATCGTTTTAATTCCTTGTAACATTCACAGTATTCTACAAGCCTGGCAGATGAAGCCCGGGACAACCATGCTCAACAAATTGAAAGAGCTGAAATAGCTAATCTAGTACGATCTAGAATGGAATCGTTAAACCTCACAGGAATTGACTATGATGATGTGAGCGAAAAAAGAAACAGTCTATCGTATGTCATCATAAATCCTAGCTGTGACCTAAACTTGCAAGAAGGCGATATCATGTAAGTATACGAAAGTTCGTTCTGTCATTTATTAGGTAAAGCTAATGAAAAATTATGTCTTATAATATATTCATTACATTTCAGATACTTAGTTCGACCTTCACCATTTTCGGCGCAAAAAACATTTGAACGCCATAACAGTCGCCGTAAATCAAACATAAGTTTTTGTTCACAAGCGTTAATTCAAGCTCAGGGAGTTTCGAGCAGGAGAGGATCCACCATCGGCGCAAGTTTCGCTCCACCTCGTGCGCCTCCCCTTTCTTCTACTAAAGCTAACTCCTTATCGCTGCCTGATAGTCCTACAATCATCACAGATTTCAGAGGCAGGTCAAATTCACTTAGGGTTGTCGACGATATATTATTGAGACGATCCAATTCTCTACGTCAAGGACTAAGTGGTGTTGGATCTCGTCGCCGCAAGAGCAGTCTCGAAGAAATTGGTATATCTCACTTCAATTCATTATTACAACATCAACAACAACAGCAGCAGCAGAATGCTTTTAAAATTGCTTTGAATGGCAGTATTGGTTTGGAAGTAACCCCTCCGGAAGAACATCCGTTAGAGCGTCTGCCTGGACCGAGCATACCATTCGGCGGATACCAAGAAGTCGCGGCTGCTTTGCCGTCTTCATCCCTAGGTCCCACGCTCCCAACTGTCAACTCATCTCCAGATCCCCAACATTTGCAAGGGACTATTGTATGATACCACCTTATGTGGGGACGACGACTGAGTTCCGTAATTAGAAACAAGTGGACGTAGAAATTAGTCCGGTAAAAATATAATCGAGCTATTTCTCCTGTAGATACCGGCTAAGTAATGTTTACTTGAACGCGGAACTTAACTCATCTCGTAGCGTCTCTACCTTCCACGTAGTGTCACCTATGTACATGTTTAAGTACAGATTTAGTGATTTAGACTGGTGGTGAAAGAGCTGTGTAATGTAAGCGGGATCAATTAGTTACTAGGTAATGGGGATTTATAAGTCAGCATATCGCTGTCGGTGTATATCAGAATTTTACGTGATTTTATTTCAAATTGTAAATTAATCGTAAATAAACTTTACAAAATGTTAATTATTGTAAATATATTTACATAGTAAAAACTATTTAACTTAAAAAGTAATTAATCACTTAGGACTCATTTTTCTAGATTTACTGACCAAAATTAAATAAACTTGGATTTGAAAATAGATTCCGTACTTTATCTGTATGCAGATTTAGATTTACCTAACACTAGATTTGAAACATCACCTAACAAGTTCAGATAATATAATAAAGAACATCTATGTATTCACACAGAAAAGGTTTTATTTTTTTCATTTACGGTCCCTTAACCTGTAAAGGTCAAAGCACTGCACGGGATTGACATCATCTGACCTCATCGGCACGTCGTCGTCTACCCAACGTACGCAGTCACACGCAACCAGATCGGCATCGACCTCCGAGCCTTCGCTGCGGCATCACTCCGGTTACGGCGAGCCTTCATCCCGTGCAGTGATTATACGTATGCATTGTCCTTTATAATCAACTACCTCGTCTCAACATAACAACTGCTACGTACACCTAAGTACGTTGGCTATTGAGTAATGCTACTCGCTAGATACTACACCTGGCCGCCTTGCTAGATCATTATTTTCATCAGTAAGTTCAGAATTGATAACGAATCGCAAGTATCGTAATCGTCTATAACGGTGTGTCGGAGTCATTAATTCAATTGTTAGGCCAAACTACAGGGTCACGACGCGTATCATAGTCTTCCGAATTCCAGTATATCCCTCAAGAGAGACGAGCGTGGTACGATTTTGTAAGCTTCTAAACAATTACGTCTACGTACCGTGATGAGCACGGTACGTTAAGTCATTAACAATACGTGCGGCTCGTGACATAGGGGTAAACTAGAGTAGGTTAAGCCCTAGCCGCAGGCAGGTACCATATATTATATTTTACGCCCATCTTGTACTGATGCTTTAATGGAGCACGCAACACAACACTTTGTAATATTAAAATGCAGCTTGTTAGATTTACTCCATTGGACTACATTATCAATGTCGGACTGGAGCTGCAGTATCCTCAACATTTAGGAACGACTTTAAGTCATCTGCAAACAGTAGACACTTCGCCTCTTTCACGACTGTTAGCAGAATGATCAATATTTATTGTAATGAATTCTGATCGCGACGGTAGGTGAGTGGACTGTATACTCGTAACATGTAGCAAAAGATGAAATTACAACGGTGTCTGTCGGTTGCAATGCTCACGGTCGTGGCGCGTGGCCCGGGCTCGGCCGTTCAGCCGGTTGACTCCCCGCCGTCCCCGCACCCCTCGTTCAGGGCGATTTTGAGAGGAGCGTTCTCAATAATTCCAAAAGTCCAATATTACTCCCTTGAGTACTCCCCGCAAACTTAATGAACCAAGCAAAAAGGAAAAAAGTCAGATAGAACGCTAAGCGAAAACGAAATAATAGAATAGGATGGGATACGGTGGTTCGGGGGCCGAAATTTCACGTGAGCGAAGTCACGGGCAGAAGCTAGTTCTGGAATAAAAATATTGCGGTTGGTACCAGTCTTTTCGTAAAATAAATACGATGAATATATAGCTAATAGGTACATTAATAAATTTTTCATGTTTGATTTCTGATGTCACTATGCTTAAAAGTTTTTTTTTTAAGTAGCAACATTCGTAAATGAACTGAAATGTTGAAAGAAATGTTAAATTATCTAGACTTAAAACACAACAAACGGGATTCTAAACGCTGTCTGTCAAATTTAGTTGAAATACTCAAACTTTAATCAAAGTTGAAGTAAACTTAAATCACAAACAAAAATATGTTTAGGTTGAGTTTGTACAAGTGACCAACCTTAAAATACACAGTTCAAAAACTGGCTGATGAAAGTCATTTACTAATCTGTTTTGTTAGATTAGACTAAACAAACTACTATAGTTATTCATCAACAGGAATTACGTTACATGATGGTCCTTTTCCGTAGATTGCGGGCCTCTCGCGACTTATCGACAGCATGCAGGTATAAATGTGTAATATTGATCGGTTATTTTAGAGTTATAGTCACCTACCAAATTCTAATTGCAGCGTTATCTGCGAAATCAACTACCTTTTCAACTCGCCGTCTTTCATACAAATGTTGCAACTGTGAGATTGTAGCTCATCAAACCGCAAATTATTTAATAAACCGAAAATATTCTCAACGCTTTGACGCATGTTGATGTTGAGTTCGCAGAAGGAGAACTGTTGCCATATATGTATTTCTACGTTTGGCCACGAAAGTTATTCGAAATACTGGTGGTCACTGGATGATGTCGCCAAATAACAAAAGATTTACACCCCCAAACAATAATGATTGTTTTTAGGGTTCCGTACCCAAAGGGTAAAACGGGAACCCTATTACTAAGGCTCCACCGTCTGTCTGTCCGTCTGTCTGTCTGTCTGTCCGTTTGTCCGTCTGTCTGTCTGTCTCTCTGTCTGTCTGTCCGTTTGTCCGTCCGTCTGTCTGTCTGTCTGTCTGTCTGTCCGTCTGTCACCAGGCTGTATCTCATGAACCGTGATAGTTAGACAGTTTTAATTTTCACAGAATACTGTTGCCGCTATAACAACAAATACTAAAAAACAGAATAAAATAAATATTTAAGGGGGGTGTCCCATACAACAAACGTTATTTTTTTGCTCGTTTTTGCTCGATATTGATAACGGCAACAGTTAGACGTTTGAAATATTTACAGAATATTTAGTTATTTTTATATTCACTTTAAAAATAAATAATTAAATTAAAATGAAACAAATATTTAAATATTTTATGAAATATTTAAATATTTTATGAAATATTTAAAAAACGGCAAAAAAATCACGTTTGTTATATGTAACAAACGTGATTTTTTGCCGTTTTTATAGATAATGGTACGGAACCCTTCATGCGTGAGTCCGACACGCACTTGGCCGGTTTTTTAACTCCTGCAGTCGTAAGTGAATAATATGCAAATTTTTAAAAAAAAGATGATTTTCCTTTCCATTTTTTTTTCTTCGTCGGGACATTTCCTTACCTTACCACGGTCTGATCGGTTATCGACGTTTTATTTGCTATATCTACTTCGTCATGGATGGTCTTTTACTTTTATTAAAACTTTGTAGCCTGATCACGCGATATTTTAGGTCCTTTTGGATGGGAGCCCAGGATCACTGCAGGTGGCAAGCCACGTACGCGGCACTCTTGGGGAGAAGTACTTTTGTAGTTTTTCTGAAAACCTACTGTAAGAACGGACTCTGCTGCCACGAAGCATTCTAAGCAAAGTGTCCCTCAACTTGCTACAAACATTTTCGATCTAATAGTCCAATTAAAATTATGCCGGACACTCTCTCGTCGTACGCACTGTAATTTGACGATGATGACTTGTTATGATTAAATACACACATCTAATCAATGTTGAAATGCAGACCAAGTGGAGGAAGTTATCCAATACTAATCGAAGGCCGATGAAAATGACAAAAACACAAAGTGCTATGGCTAATAAAATAAATTCCAGTAACAGTGACATAGGCATTCGTTTCACTCAGATAAGCAACTGAAACGTCATTATTCATTACGATGCATGACAGCTAGTTTAATTTAATGGGATTGCGAAATCAGCAGTATCTATACACATATCAAAATAAAAACTTGCTGTTGAAAATGTATTGTCAAATCTATCTTGTATTTTTACTTCAATATTTATTGGTAGGTACAATAATACAATAAATATTGTATTTTTAACCGACTTCCAAAAAGGAGGAGGTTATATGTTCGGCTGTATGTTTGTTTTTTTGTTTACATTTAAAAATATAATTTTATTAATTCCATTCCACAGATTCCCGTGTATGTTGGTCAAAATCGTGTTCTCGATGGAGTGGCACTTCGAGTAAGTTTTGTGCAAAAATAGTTAACAGTCTTAGTAGTACTCTTATGATCTCATCGTTGGATACGTGAGGAAGTGCTGAATATGTGTGAATCTGTACTGACACATTCACTCATATTCAGGAACTCAAGAACAACTCAAAAACGCCTGTGAAAGAAGAGCGGTCTGTGCCTTCATTTCAATTATTAAAGTTTTTCATAAACTACTTTATTTAGTTTAGCATAATCAGCATAATAACGTTCCCGCTGACGGGACACAAACTCTTTGTGAGAGAAAGCCGACCATAATCCATCACGCGGGCCCGGTGCGGGTTGGGGATCTAACGATTTTTCCCGTTCTGAGATTATTTAGTTTAAACACATTAAAATTGAACCAACCGTTTGGGAGCTACGATGACACAGAGATCGTCATAGCCGTCAACCCTAAAACACTCCTATTTAAATTTCAGGGGTTTAGAATGATAGAAAAAGTTAAAGAAAGAGAGTTAGGCTGAAGTTGTATCAAATCAATGTTTGAGATGTTATGCTTATGTAATTTGTTTTATACAATCGTTGAAAAAAAAACCGCTTTATGACCGTTAGTTTAATTCAAGTTTCATGTTTGGCTTCTGGAACCGCCAGACAAAAGCTGTAGTTTTGTGAATAGATAGTGTTACGAGTATATGCAGTTATAAACGTATGGTGTTCTTGCTAGCTGGAATACTGTGCCCTTTTTCAGGTATCAGGTAGGTACCAAAGGTACATAAAAACCAAGCATTTTTCATTAAATTTTTTCGTTTTTTTTTGTTGCTCATATTTTTAAGACCTTGAAAACTGGCGGAATTTTTATTTTAAATTATTATATATTATTAAAGAATGGGTTATAGACATAGATCTGTCAGATGAGATATCAGGCTTCCTGATGACAGTATATACATGCCTCAGGAAAGAAGAGAATGATAAGCCTGGACATTTACGTTTCTTTGAGTACACCGCAAAGATAGATTCTATTGACGTTTCAGTTAAGTCTGTGGTAGAGAAGATTAAAACACAGAAGATTGAAATTAATTTTCTTATATGTACACCTATAGTTGAGCTAATCACTCTCTTTAGATCTTTTTATGATGAAGTACGAACTGGAGTAACACGTTTCAAAGTAAGGGACTCCGTAGCCAAACGTGGAGTAAAGCAAACAAGAGATGGTAAATTAGTGCCCACTAACAAGAATCAAGAGAATACTCAGAATATCTCGCAGTATGGTTTAACAAATCAACATATTGCCTTATTACAAGGTGTTACTCTTGCCCCTGAAAGAAGAACGGGTGTTTTGCGCAGTTTAGGTCCACTGACTCAGGCAATTCTCCTGATAATGGAGGACAAATTCTTTGACAAACTGAAATCAGCATTAAATAACAGCCTCCAAATGCTCCCAATGGCTACAGAGATAATAGCTGCTTTTAAGGAAGCGAATCATCCAGGGAATGTTTCTGGAGTTATGAAAGAGTTAGGCGACATACTACTGTTAACAACGTCCCGTTCAACACAAAAAAAATATTTCCCACTTTTGATGTTCTACATCTTTTGGCAACATAAGGGTAACCTTCAGTGTAGTTTTTCTGGAGCTCAAGTCACTAAAGTAGATTTAAAGTTTAAGATGAGGAGTGGTTCAGATCCACTGAAAACTTCAGAAGTAGTGTTCCATGCAATGTTTGGGACATACCTGGAAAATTTGACTGTTCTTGAGAAAATAACCAATAAAGCTAAATGGCACACTAGGAAAGAAGTAAACACTGTATTTCAGAAGAGAGGGGAGAAAGAAAAGGTGGTATTTAAGCCAATACTTTTTAAGTATGTTTCTAAGATGTCGCAGGCTTTGATGACAAAATCACTGGGAAATATAGATCCTATGTCTATAGGAAGACCTTCATTCACTGGTTTTAGGAAGCGGAATTTCACTCAAGAGTTTTTGACCTACATAACTACAGGGAGAAGCGCACTAAATTTCACTAGTGAGCCTACGCAATTACAGTATGCATTGAAGAAACTAAAGGATGAACTTCTTACAGAGAAAGAAAAATTGATCAAGGCTGGAACAAGTAAATGGGAAGTGAGAAAACCAACGGAGAATGGGAAAAATGCGATTTGGAAGTGGAAGAGGATCTCTGTTTTTCTATGGAAACTAAACATATTTTTGTCTTTACTCTAGGTTTTTACTTATCGTTTGTCTAATTTAATTATATAATGCCTTTATATAATATACTGTAATTGTAAAAAAAAAAAAAAACTTTATTCGAGTGTCCTGTGGGAATTTTTCCAAAAAAATATCAAATGAAAAAAAGCTAAGTGCAACAAGTGTGGTGAAGTTTATAACTTCAAACGCGAACTTCAAAACGCATTTGAAGAGGAAACATCCCGATGCATATGAAAGTGTTTCTTCAGCGCAATCAAGTGCAACAAGGACTCAAGCAGGAAGTCGTGGACAAGAAACTCCAAGCCTTGTCCAACCTGGGCCTTCGTCGTTCAGCTCAGATGTTGCATCAGCTACTACGTCCACTACACATCAAATACTGACTTCAGTGAGCATAGGTACAGGTAGTATATCCATAAACCGCCCTACGCAAAAGCGCAAAGATAGGTACGGAATCGGCAAAAAAAAATCCCAATCTCTAAAAAGGGTCATTGATACTCGTAGTGACCTTGTTGATTTATTTATAGACAGTTATCACCCATTCTAGTCAGTAAAGGAACGTTCTTTTAAAAGAATTGCCCGACACATACCTGGATACAAGTTACCGTGTCGAAAAATTGATTCTAACATCTTAATCCCTACATCCGATGACCTTGTGAAGGCTGGATGCGGGTAGCACAGAACCGGTCGAAGTGGCGGTGCTTGGGGGAGGCCTATGTCCAGCAGTGGACGTCTTTCGGCTGAAATGAATCCCTTCAATATATGACAAAACGGTCCAGCAAAAAAAAAGAAGAAGTAAAGGATATTGAATGCATACCATTAACCAGAGATTTATGGAAATTTCGCGTCAACGATGCGTACATTGCCGTAACAGGGCACTAAAGAACAAAATACCTGGAACTAAAAACATTTTTACTAAAATGTGCAGCATTTCAAGACACGCACAGCAGTGCAAATATCCAAGCTGCATTGCTCGAATCGACCAACGAGAGACACGTTACAAATAAAATAAATTTTATTGTAAGTGACAATTCAGCCAACGTAAAGAAAGCCATTGCCGACATAGGGTGGAAGCATTATGGATGCTTTGACCATACCCTAAACTTAATAGTTCAGGATGCCCTTCGTCTAGTCCAAGCTACCTTAGACAAGGCGAAAACTATCGTCCGGTATTTTAAATCAAGCACAGTAGCGTTAGAAAAATTATTAAAAGCGCAAACACAGGAAAATCAAGAGGATATACCAAAGCGGCTGATCCAGGAAGTACCAACGAGGACGTTTTAAGTAAGACAGGTATTTCTGTTAGTAACCGCTGCACACAACTTACAACAAATAAAGTAGCCCAACTAACGTACGTCAATCTTGATCCGAAAAGATTTGACATAACATAAACATAATATCACGCCTTGTTTCCCTGAAGGGTTGGGTAAAGGTCTACCTATAGTCTAGTATACTTACCCACATTTCGCCAGTTATGTTTCAAGTTTTAAATAGTAAAAAAATGAAAAAAATGTAAATAGATGAAAAACTAATTAGTGTTAAAATATTGTAAATATAGATAAAAACTAAAAAGTGCCACAAATGTATAATTAGGTACAAGTAAAAAGAAAGAAAGAAAAAAAAAAAAAAGAAGAAAGTAGGTTTAAATACTTTAAATCATTGTAAATATAATACAATCAAATGAACTTCAAAATACGCCTGCATAATATGCATATGCATAGTTATTTTTATATTCACTTTAAAAATAAATAATTAAATTAAAATGAAACAAATATTTAAATATTTTATGAAATATTTAAATATTTTATGAAATATTTAAAAAACGGCAAAAAAATCACGTTTGTTATATGTAACAAACGTGATTTTTTGCCGTTTTTATAGATAATGGTACGGAACCCTTCATGCGTGAGTCCGACACGCACTTGGCCGGTTTTTTAACTCCTGCAGTCGTAAGTGAATAATATGCAAATTTTTAAAAAAAAGATGATTTTCCTTTCCATTTTTTTTTCTTCGTCGGGACATTTCCTTACCTTACCACGGTCTGATCGGTTATCGACGTTTTATTTGCTATATCTACTTCGTCATGGATGGTCTTTTACTTTTATTAAAACTTTGTAGCCTGATCACGCGATATTTTAGGTCCTTTTGGATGGGAGCCCAGGATCACTGCAGGTGGCAAGCCACGTACGCGGCACTCTTGGGGAGAAGTACTTTTGTAGTTTTTCTGAAAACCTACTGTAAGAACGGACTCTGCTGCCACGAAGCATTCTAAGCAAAGTGTCCCTCAACTTGCTACAAACATTTTCGATCTAATAGTCCAATTAAAATTATGCCGGACACTCTCTCGTCGTACGCACTGTAATTTGACGATGATGACTTGTTATGATTAAATACACACATCTAATCAATGTTGAAATGCAGACCAAGTGGAGGAAGTTATCCAATACTAATCGAAGGCCGATGAAAATGACAAAAACACAAAGTGCTATGGCTAATAAAATAAATTCCAGTAACAGTGACATAGGCATTCGTTTCACTCAGATAAGCAACTGAAACGTCATTATTCATTACGATGCATGACAGCTAGTTTAATTTAATGGGATTGCGAAATCAGTCAGTATCTATACACATATCAAAATAAAAACTTGCTGTTGAAAATGTATTGTCAAATCTATCTTGTATTTTTACTTCAATATTTATTGGTAGGTACAATAATACAATAAATATTGTATTTTTAACCGACTTCCAAAAAGGAGGAGGTTATATGTTCGGCTGTATGTTTGTTTTTTTGTTTACATTTAAAAATATAATTTTATTAATTCCATTCCACAGATTCCCGTGTATGTTGGTCAAAATCGTGTTCTCGATGGAGTGGCACTTCGAGTAAGTTTTGTGCAAAAATAGTTAACAGTCTTAGTAGTACTCTTATGATCTCATCGTTGGATACGTGAGGAAGTGCTGAATATGTGTGAATCTGTACTGACACATTCACTCATATTCAGGAACTCAAGAACAACTCAAAAACGCCTGTGAAAGAAGAGCGGTCTGTGCCTTCATTTCAATTATTAAAGTTTTTCATAAACTACTTTATTTAGTTTAGCATAATCAGCATAATAACGTTCCCGCTGACGGGACACAAACTCTTTGTGAGAGAAAGCCGACCATAATCCATCACGCGGGCCCGGTGCGGGTTGGGGATCTAACGATTTTTCCCGTTCTGAGATTATTTAGTTTAAACACATTAAAATTGAACCAACCGTTTGGGAGCTACGATGACACAGAGATCGTCATAGCCGTCAACCCTAAAACACTCCTATTTAAATTTCAGGGGTTTAGAATGATAGAAAAAGTTAAAGAAAGAGAGTTAGGCTGAAGTTGTATCAAATCAATGTTTGAGATGTTATGCTTATGTAATTTGTTTTATACAATCGTTGAAAAAAAAACCGCTTTATGACCGTTAGTTTAATTCAAGTTTCATGTTTGGCTTCTGGAACCGCCAGACAAAAGCTGTAGTTTTGTGAATAGATAGTGTTACGAGTATATGCAGTTATAAACGTATGGTGTTCTTGCTAGCTGGAATACTGTGCCCTTTTTCAGGTATCAGGTAGGTACCAAAGGTACATAAAAACCAAGCATTTTTCATTAAATTTTTTCGTTTTTTTTTGTTGCTCATATTTTTAAGACCTTGAAAACTGGCGGAATTTTTATTTTAAATTATTATATATTATTAAAGAATGGGTTATAGACATAGATCTGTCAGATGAGATATCAGGCTTCCTGATGACAGTATATACATGCCTCAGGAAAGAAGAGAATGATAAGCCTGGACATTTACGTTTCTTTGAGTACACCGCAAAGATAGATTCTATTGACGTTTCAGTTAAGTCTGTGGTAGAGAAGATTAAAACACAGAAGATTGAAATTAATTTTCTTATATGTACACCTATAGTTGAGCTAATCACTCTCTTTAGATCTTTTTATGATGAAGTACGAACTGGAGTAACACGTTTCAAAGTAAGGGACTCCGTAGCCAAACGTGGAGTAAAGCAAACAAGAGATGGTAAATTAGTGCCCACTAACAAGAATCAAGAGAATACTCAGAATATCTCGCAGTATGGTTTAACAAATCAACATATTGCCTTATTACAAGGTGTTACTCTTGCCCCTGAAAGAAGAACGGGTGTTTTGCGCAGTTTAGGTCCACTGACTCAGGCAATTCTCCTGATAATGGAGGACAAATTCTTTGACAAACTGAAATCAGCATTAAATAACAGCCTCCAAATGCTCCCAATGGCTACAGAGATAATAGCTGCTTTTAAGGAAGCGAATCATCCAGGGAATGTTTCTGGAGTTATGAAAGAGTTAGGCGACATACTACTGTTAACAACGTCCCGTTCAACACAAAAAAAATATTTCCCACTTTTGATGTTCTACATCTTTTGGCAACATAAGGGTAACCTTCAGTGTAGTTTTTCTGGAGCTCAAGTCACTAAAGTAGATTTAAAGTTTAAGATGAGGAGTGGTTCAGATCCACTGAAAACTTCAGAAGTAGTGTTCCATGCAATGTTTGGGACATACCTGGAAAATTTGACTGTTCTTGAGAAAATAACCAATAAAGCTAAATGGCACACTAGGAAAGAAGTAAACACTGTATTTCAGAAGAGAGGGGAGAAAGAAAAGGTGGTATTTAAGCCAATACTTTTTAAGTATGTTTCTAAGATGTCGCAGGCTTTGATGACAAAATCACTGGGAAATATAGATCCTATGTCTATAGGAAGACCTTCATTCACTGGTTTTAGGAAGCGGAATTTCACTCAAGAGTTTTTGACCTACATAACTACAGGGAGAAGCGCACTAAATTTCACTAGTGAGCCTACGCAATTACAGTATGCATTGAAGAAACTAAAGGATGAACTTCTTACAGAGAAAGAAAAATTGATCAAGGCTGGAACAAGTAAATGGGAAGTGAGAAAACCAACGGAGAATGGGAAAAATGCGATTTGGAAGTGGAAGAGGATCTCTGTTTTTCTATGGAAACTAAACATATTTTTGTCTTTACTCTAGGTTTTTACTTATCGTTTGTCTAATTTAATTATATAATGCCTTTATATAATATACTGTAATTGTAAAAAAAAAAAAAAACTTTATTCGAGTGTCCTGTGGGAATTTTTCCAAAAAAATATCAAATGAAAAAAAGCTAAGTGCAACAAGTGTGGTGAAGTTTATAACTTCAAACGCGAACTTCAAAACGCATTTGAAGAGGAAACATCCCGATGCATATGAAAGTGTTTCTTCAGCGCAATCAAGTGCAACAAGGACTCAAGCAGGAAGTCGTGGACAAGAAACTCCAAGCCTTGTCCAACCTGGGCCTTCGTCGTTCAGCTCAGATGTTGCATCAGCTACTACGTCCACTACACATCAAATACTGACTTCAGTGAGCATAGGTACAGGTAGTATATCCATAAACCGCCCTACGCAAAAGCGCAAAGATAGGTACGGAATCGGCAAAAAAAAATCCCAATCTCTAAAAAGGGTCATTGATACTCGTAGTGACCTTGTTGATTTATTTATAGACAGTTATCACCCATTCTAGTCAGTAAAGGAACGTTCTTTTAAAAGAATTGCCCGACACATACCTGGATACAAGTTACCGTGTCGAAAAATTGATTCTAACATCTTAATCCCTACATCCGATGACCTTGTGAAGGCTGGATGCGGGTAGCACAGAACCGGTCGAAGTGGCGGTGCTTGGGGGAGGCCTATGTCCAGCAGTGGACGTCTTTCGGCTGAAATGAATCCCTTCAATATATGACAAAACGGTCCAGCAAAAAAAAAGAAGAAGTAAAGGATATTGAATGCATACCATTAACCAGAGATTTATGGAAATTTCGCGTCAACGATGCGTACATTGCCGTAACAGGGCACTAAAGAACAAAATACCTGGAACTAAAAACATTTTTACTAAAATGTGCAGCATTTCAAGACACGCACAGCAGTGCAAATATCCAAGCTGCATTGCTCGAATCGACCAACGAGAGACACGTTACAAATAAAATAAATTTTATTGTAAGTGACAATTCAGCCAACGTAAAGAAAGCCATTGCCGACATAGGGTGGAAGCATTATGGATGCTTTGACCATACCCTAAACTTAATAGTTCAGGATGCCCTTCGTCTAGTCCAAGCTACCTTAGACAAGGCGAAAACTATCGTCCGGTATTTTAAATCAAGCACAGTAGCGTTAGAAAAATTATTAAAAGCGCAAACACAGGAAAATCAAGAGGATATACCAAAGCGGCTGATCCAGGAAGTACCAACGAGGACGTTTTAAGTAAGACAGGTATTTCTGTTAGTAACCGCTGCACACAACTTACAACAAATAAAGTAGCCCAACTAACGTACGTCAATCTTGATCCGAAAAGATTTGACATAACATAAACATAATATCACGCCTTGTTTCCCTGAAGGGTTGGGTAAAGGTCTACCTATAGTCTAGTATACTTACCCACATTTCGCCAGTTATGTTTCAAGTTTTAAATAGTAAAAAAATGAAAAAAATGTAAATAGATGAAAAACTAATTAGTGTTAAAATATTGTAAATATAGATAAAAACTAAAAAGTGCCACAAATGTATAATTAGGTACAAGTAAAAAGAAAGAAAGAAAAAAAAAAAAAAGAAGAAAGTAGGTTTAAATACTTTAAATCATTGTAAATATAATACAATCAAATGAACTTCAAAATACGCCTGCATAATATGCATATGCATAGTTATTTTTATATTCACTTTAAAAATAAATAATTAAATTAAAATGAAACAAATATTTAAATATTTTATGAAATATTTAAATATTTTATGAAATATTTAAAAAACGGCAAAAAAATCACGTTTGTTATATGTAACAAACGTGATTTTTTGCCGTTTTTATAGATAATGGTACGGAACCCTTCATGCGTGAGTCCGACACGCACTTGGCCGGTTTTTTAACTCCTGCAGTCGTAAGTGAATAATATGCAAATTTTTAAAAAAAAGATGATTTTCCTTTCCATTTTTTTTTCTTCGTCGGGACATTTCCTTACCTTACCACGGTCTGATCGGTTATCGACGTTTTATTTGCTATATCTACTTCGTCATGGATGGTCTTTTACTTTTATTAAAACTTTGTAGCCTGATCACGCGATATTTTAGGTCCTTTTGGATGGGAGCCCAGGATCACTGCAGGTGGCAAGCCACGTACGCGGCACTCTTGGGGAGAAGTACTTTTGTAGTTTTTCTGAAAACCTACTGTAAGAACGGACTCTGCTGCCACGAAGCATTCTAAGCAAAGTGTCCCTCAACTTGCTACAAACATTTTCGATCTAATAGTCCAATTAAAATTATGCCGGACACTCTCTCGTCGTACGCACTGTAATTTGACGATGATGACTTGTTATGATTAAATACACACATCTAATCAATGTTGAAATGCAGACCAAGTGGAGGAAGTTATCCAATACTAATCGAAGGCCGATGAAAATGACAAAAACACAAAGTGCTATGGCTAATAAAATAAATTCCAGTAACAGTGACATAGGCATTCGTTTCACTCAGATAAGCAACTGAAACGTCATTATTCATTACGATGCATGACAGCTAGTTTAATTTAATGGGATTGCGAAATCAGTCAGTATCTATACACATATCAAAATAAAAACTTGCTGTTGAAAATGTATTGTCAAATCTATCTTGTATTTTTACTTCAATATTTATTGGTAGGTACAATAATACAATAAATATTGTATTTTTAACCGACTTCCAAAAAGGAGGAGGTTATATGTTCGGCTGTATGTTTGTTTTTTTGTTTACATTTAAAAATATAATTTTATTAATTCCATTCCACAGATTCCCGTGTATGTTGGTCAAAATCGTGTTCTCGATGGAGTGGCACTTCGAGTAAGTTTTGTGCAAAAATAGTTAACAGTCTTAGTAGTACTCTTATGATCTCATCGTTGGATACGTGAGGAAGTGCTGAATATGTGTGAATCTGTACTGACACATTCACTCATATTCAGGAACTCAAGAACAACTCAAAAACGCCTGTGAAAGAAGAGCGGTCTGTGCCTTCATTTCAATTATTAAAGTTTTTCATAAACTACTTTATTTAGTTTAGCATAATCAGCATAATAACGTTCCCGCTGACGGGACACAAACTCTTTGTGAGAGAAAGCCGACCATAATCCATCACGCGGGCCCGGTGCGGGTTGGGGATCTAACGATTTTTCCCGTTCTGAGATTATTTAGTTTAAACACATTAAAATTGAACCAACCGTTTGGGAGCTACGATGACACAGAGATCGTCATAGCCGTCAACCCTAAAACACTCCTATTTAAATTTCAGGGGTTTAGAATGATAGAAAAAGTTAAAGAAAGAGAGTTAGGCTGAAGTTGTATCAAATCAATGTTTGAGATGTTATGCTTATGTAATTTGTTTTATACAATCGTTGAAAAAAAAACCGCTTTATGACCGTTAGTTTAATTCAAGTTTCATGTTTGGCTTCTGGAACCGCCAGACAAAAGCTGTAGTTTTGTGAATAGATAGTGTTACGAGTATATGCAGTTATAAACGTATGGTGTTCTTGCTAGCTGGAATACTGTGCCCTTTTTCAGGTATCAGGTAGGTACCAAAGGTACATAAAAACCAAGCATTTTTCATTAAATTTTTTCGTTTTTTTTTGTTGCTCATATTTTTAAGACCTTGAAAACTGGCGGAATTTTTATTTTAAATTATTATATATTATTAAAGAATGGGTTATAGACATAGATCTGTCAGATGAGATATCAGGCTTCCTGATGACAGTATATACATGCCTCAGGAAAGAAGAGAATGATAAGCCTGGACATTTACGTTTCTTTGAGTACACCGCAAAGATAGATTCTATTGACGTTTCAGTTAAGTCTGTGGTAGAGAAGATTAAAACACAGAAGATTGAAATTAATTTTCTTATATGTACACCTATAGTTGAGCTAATCACTCTCTTTAGATCTTTTTATGATGAAGTACGAACTGGAGTAACACGTTTCAAAGTAAGGGACTCCGTAGCCAAACGTGGAGTAAAGCAAACAAGAGATGGTAAATTAGTGCCCACTAACAAGAATCAAGAGAATACTCAGAATATCTCGCAGTATGGTTTAACAAATCAACATATTGCCTTATTACAAGGTGTTACTCTTGCCCCTGAAAGAAGAACGGGTGTTTTGCGCAGTTTAGGTCCACTGACTCAGGCAATTCTCCTGATAATGGAGGACAAATTCTTTGACAAACTGAAATCAGCATTAAATAACAGCCTCCAAATGCTCCCAATGGCTACAGAGATAATAGCTGCTTTTAAGGAAGCGAATCATCCAGGGAATGTTTCTGGAGTTATGAAAGAGTTAGGCGACATACTACTGTTAACAACGTCCCGTTCAACACAAAAAAAATATTTCCCACTTTTGATGTTCTACATCTTTTGGCAACATAAGGGTAACCTTCAGTGTAGTTTTTCTGGAGCTCAAGTCACTAAAGTAGATTTAAAGTTTAAGATGAGGAGTGGTTCAGATCCACTGAAAACTTCAGAAGTAGTGTTCCATGCAATGTTTGGGACATACCTGGAAAATTTGACTGTTCTTGAGAAAATAACCAATAAAGCTAAATGGCACACTAGGAAAGAAGTAAACACTGTATTTCAGAAGAGAGGGGAGAAAGAAAAGGTGGTATTTAAGCCAATACTTTTTAAGTATGTTTCTAAGATGTCGCAGGCTTTGATGACAAAATCACTGGGAAATATAGATCCTATGTCTATAGGAAGACCTTCATTCACTGGTTTTAGGAAGCGGAATTTCACTCAAGAGTTTTTGACCTACATAACTACAGGGAGAAGCGCACTAAATTTCACTAGTGAGCCTACGCAATTACAGTATGCATTGAAGAAACTAAAGGATGAACTTCTTACAGAGAAAGAAAAATTGATCAAGGCTGGAACAAGTAAATGGGAAGTGAGAAAACCAACGGAGAATGGGAAAAATGCGATTTGGAAGTGGAAGAGGATCTCTGTTTTTCTATGGAAACTAAACATATTTTTGTCTTTACTCTAGGTTTTTACTTATCGTTTGTCTAATTTAATTATATAATGCCTTTATATAATATACTGTAATTGTAAAAAAAAAAAAAAACTTTATTCGAGTGTCCTGTGGGAATTTTTCCAAAAAAATATCAAATGAAAAAAAGCTAAGTGCAACAAGTGTGGTGAAGTTTATAACTTCAAACGCGAACTTCAAAACGCATTTGAAGAGGAAACATCCCGATGCATATGAAAGTGTTTCTTCAGCGCAATCAAGTGCAACAAGGACTCAAGCAGGAAGTCGTGGACAAGAAACTCCAAGCCTTGTCCAACCTGGGCCTTCGTCGTTCAGCTCAGATGTTGCATCAGCTACTACGTCCACTACACATCAAATACTGACTTCAGTGAGCATAGGTACAGGTAGTATATCCATAAACCGCCCTACGCAAAAGCGCAAAGATAGGTACGGAATCGGCAAAAAAAAATCCCAATCTCTAAAAAGGGTCATTGATACTCGTAGTGACCTTGTTGATTTATTTATAGACAGTTATCACCCATTCTAGTCAGTAAAGGAACGTTCTTTTAAAAGAATTGCCCGACACATACCTGGATACAAGTTACCGTGTCGAAAAATTGATTCTAACATCTTAATCCCTACATCCGATGACCTTGTGAAGGCTGGATGCGGGTAGCACAGAACCGGTCGAAGTGGCGGTGCTTGGGGGAGGCCTATGTCCAGCAGTGGACGTCTTTCGGCTGAAATGAATCCCTTCAATATATGACAAAACGGTCCAGCAAAAAAAAAGAAGAAGTAAAGGATATTGAATGCATACCATTAACCAGAGATTTATGGAAATTTCGCGTCAACGATGCGTACATTGCCGTAACAGGGCACTAAAGAACAAAATACCTGGAACTAAAAACATTTTTACTAAAATGTGCAGCATTTCAAGACACGCACAGCAGTGCAAATATCCAAGCTGCATTGCTCGAATCGACCAACGAGAGACACGTTACAAATAAAATAAATTTTATTGTAAGTGACAATTCAGCCAACGTAAAGAAAGCCATTGCCGACATAGGGTGGAAGCATTATGGATGCTTTGACCATACCCTAAACTTAATAGTTCAGGATGCCCTTCGTCTAGTCCAAGCTACCTTAGACAAGGCGAAAACTATCGTCCGGTATTTTAAATCAAGCACAGTAGCGTTAGAAAAATTATTAAAAGCGCAAACACAGGAAAATCAAGAGGATATACCAAAGCGGCTGATCCAGGAAGTACCAACGAGGACGTTTTAAGTAAGACAGGTATTTCTGTTAGTAACCGCTGCACACAACTTACAACAAATAAAGTAGCCCAACTAACGTACGTCAATCTTGATCCGAAAAGATTTGACATAACATAAACATAATATCACGCCTTGTTTCCCTGAAGGGTTGGGTAAAGGTCTACCTATAGTCTAGTATACTTACCCACATTTCGCCAGTTATGTTTCAAGTTTTAAATAGTAAAAAAATGAAAAAAATGTAAATAGATGAAAAACTAATTAGTGTTAAAATATTGTAAATATAGATAAAAACTAAAAAGTGCCACAAATGTATAATTAGGTACAAGTAAAAAGAAAGAAAGAAAAAAAAAAAAAAGAAGAAAGTAGGTTTAAATACTTTAAATCATTGTAAATATAATACAATCAAATGAACTTCAAAATACGCCTGCATAACTTTCATTATAATAATTATATAATAAATAATTATTTAATTAATAATTATTTTATATTCTAATATTTAAAAATGTAATTTATATGTATATAATGAAATAAAGGATAATAATTAGTTTATTTATAATAATAATTAGTTTGTTTAATAAATTATTTGATCCAGTCAGTCAGTCCTAAGCCTGAATAAAGTATGAAGGGAAGTTCATTTGTGTTGTTTATGATGTAACTACAAAACTAAAAAAACTTATTCGTCCCAAAAACTTAAAATTTGTGATATGTAACGTATTACGTAGGTAACCATCACACTATCACATCACACTAATATTATAAAAGCGAAAGTTTTTGAGTGTGTCTGTGTGTGTATGTTTGTTACTTCTTCACGCTCAAACGGCTGGACCAATTTTGATACAATTTTGTATGGAGGTAGCTGACACTCTGGATTGAGACATAGGCTACTTTTTATCCCGATATGAGCACGGAATCGAGTCTTACGCGGGTGAAACCGTGGGGCGCAGCTAGTACATTTAATATTTTCGTTTCGTAAATAACTGTAACACTTCGATAGAAGCATCACGTTGAATCCCTGAACAGATCTTCAGAATTTGAAAAAATAAGTTTTAGTTACTAAAATCACGTGTTTTCAGTCGCCACTGAAACCAGCGCTATTTATAAAACACTACTATTTTAATATCACAAACCCAATCTATACCGTTGCCAATATGAAAATAGTAAAAAATTGTTTTAAAGCCAGTCAGGCTTTATTATTCGTATTACTTATTAGCGTCCTAGTTTTTCATAAGGCCACAAAATGTTTAAAAAATAAATTATTTAATACAAAACTTGTTAATATTTCAGCAATCGGTTATCAACTGTACGGCAAAGGTATTATCTTTCATAATTTAAAAGTTACTTTAACAAGGTGAAAATACTATTTATTAATACGTTTTTCCTGTTCTAGTGCAAAGGAATGGACTGCCATTCAAATGTGAGCTTTTAATTTAAACAAATCATCGCATAATATACTTTCTGAAGTAAAAGATCGCGAGAAGACCCACTCCAGAGGACAATTCTCGTACTTTTACGAACTTTCGCAATCTAATCTCAGTATCGTTCGCCACTTTCAAGGTCTAATTTGTAATTTTTTAATACTAATGATTCTCGCCGAGATAAAATTGAGACTTGATTAGGGGAATAAGTCTTCAGAAGGCCTAAACAATTGGCAATCATTTTCAAAACGTTTCGTATTGCTATAGCACTTTTCAACGGGATTGAAATATTATAAGCTTTTCTGTAGCTTATATCTGCCCTATACATTTATGCCTTTTTAGTAAGGTTCTGCTCGATTCTTGCGGTAAATTTTACACCGAATAAATTTCATTGCTAGTAGTCATCAGAATGAGAGTCACCCGCCGCTCCCAAGGGGGAATACAAAGTTACAGCATGTTAAATCTTCCCTCGTCTCGGCTTCCAGTCTAACCGGCTGCAGCTGAATACCAGTATTTAACATGGAGCGACTGCCTATATGACCTCCACAACCCAGTAACTGGGTAATACGATACCCCTTGGTAAGACTGGTTCTCAGACTGTCGGACTTCTGACGACCCGTAACGACTGTCAAAGATTCACGAATGACAACCGGGACCAACGGCTTAACGTGCTTTCCGAGGCAGGGCGGATTTTCGGTATGTAAAAATAGTCACCCATCCACGGACCAAGCCCGGCAAGCGTTTCGATAAGGGCTCGGGTTCGATTCCTGGCTCAGACAAAACCTTTGTCAATATGCAGTTTTATTTTCCTTAAAAAATCGAGGTCATCTTTCCTTTGACCACGTTGCACTATTAACCATAGTATATAAGGGCAAACTATTATTGTTATGAATTTCAGCTGATATAAAATAACTTGTTCAAACTAACGCCACCGCGTGCCCGTACCATTTACATTTTAATGAAATTCAATACAATATTATTGCCCGGCTAGAGCCTAGGACTTTATTAGACTCGAATTAGGTTTGCATGATATAAAATTTGACATTACCAAAGCAGGTGGTGTGAAAACTATTTAACGTTCTTGTCGTCTAGGGGTCACCGTGAAAACACACAAAACGCCACTCTTGTCATGACCAATTTCTGTGTACACGAGCCTTTTGTAAATGGGATCTGCGATTGCGAGGCTCAATAGTTGGTACACGTAACGGCCTTCGGGAATAGAGATTGACTTCATTCAAGCGATTTCTTATGGTTTGCTCGCTTATTAACATCCCTGAAGAACTCCAACATCATCGCGATGTTTGTGTGATGATGCGAGCTCGTCCTCCATGTCGCTATGCCACGCTCCCAGTGATGCGATAACGTGTCCAACCAGCTTCCAACATTCCCGCGGCTCTGATCATTTCTTCTCAGCTCAAATGACGTCGTATCTCCATAATAACATTCTTTTGTATTGATTCCACTCAGAAGAATGGCAGAAATTTTAATGATTTGGTCTTAAACTCGTTGCAGGATTATATAGGAATACGACTTGACAGCAGATTTTCTTCTTTTGACCGAAATTCAAAAACTATACCCTATTCAAACGACGAAATTTACTAACCATTATCGATAGGAGTTACAAAAAATGTAATTAGAAAACCTGATTTTTAGTCACTAGCAAAAACGTGCTTGATACCTGGACACTTTTAATGTGTGTATTTAACTAAAATATTGATTCACACCACGTGCTCGGCTAATGTTAAATTATGTCATGAAAATCTGACCGAAAGCAAGTCATTTAAGCCCTAGGGCTAAAAGCGCTTAGCCGCCCGGCAAGATATGTTTATAAGAAGCCCCCTCGTAATTTCCCGTCCAGCGTGATTCATAGGAAAACCGTCTGATTAATTAATTCCAATTTTTCTTCATTCAATGTCATATTCGCTACTTGACAATCTTGGACCTGATTCTTCACGTTGTCAACATTTTGTGACCGTCGGTCGGTCTATTTAAAAAAAAAATGATGTGTCATCTGCAAATAACACCTGACCAAGACACTGATCCCCTCACTGAACAATCTAATATATAATTATTTATTTTATTACATTTGAAATACATATAAATTATTTGCATTCTTCTTTTTGTTTGCATACAGTGCACGGGTATGATGTCATCGGCATCGGTAAGAATAATTCCAAAAAGTTTATTATTAAAGAATACCAACACTTAATTGACTGCTTCGCATGGGTAAACATAGGTAACGCAAAAAAAAACACTTTTTTTCAAAATATACACTATTTGTAATTAACTCAGCAGTTTCTTCCATGTACAGACATTCGTACTTCCTGCTAGAGATTAACTACGATAATATGGCCCGCCCCTCCAAAATTCAAAACGTTTGAAAGTATTTGTGAAAGCATTTGTACGCATCATGTGTGCGTACCGAGACGGCCGTCAAACAATTACATATGACGGATTTGTTGGTCGACTAGTGGCGTCATTAATCGATCATAATTATTAGTATGGCACTGCACTGACGTGCTCTACGAGTATGTAAACGACACGTGCGTAGTCTTGCGCGATAGGCTAGTTATGATTAGTTGAGCAACAAATCTGGTAATAAGTGAGATATTACGAGTACTTACAACTACATACAAACTCTTTCGTAAGGATGTGACTACACACATTGAAACAGTAATTTGGAGGGGCGTGCCATGTTATCGTAGTTTATATCTACTCGAAAAACGTGTCTCAGTTATCTAGGTCCATGCGCACAACCCGTGCTTCTACGTTCTACGTGCCTACGTCGACACGTGAGAGCAAATGGGGAGTTTGATACTTGTTTCGAGTGATGCACGGACCAGACTCGGCAAGCGTAACTTAGCCTGATCTATCGAATCGTGCGGCTGTTATTACATAGCCACACACAAGCCCCTCCCTCAAACATATAAATCAATAATTTTATTTTATTAATGTACATTTCAGGCTGTAGGTTTCAATGCGACGGCAGTAGTAAGTACAAAAATAAATAAATTAACAATCAAATCCATCGAATCTAGTAATGATTTTTTCGTACCACTTGCTCAAAAAAGTGACATTCTATGCCACAAAAAGCGAACATAACAATAGTCATTTTTAATCTGTTAAAAACAGGGAAAGAAAATTGTACTGAATTTCATTCACCTCTAGGGGGAGAATGTGATTTAAATTTGGAATACTTACCGAAATTTATATTGAACTACATGTGTGTTTACACCATTGAGTTTGTATATAAAGCATTATACATCTTTTTGAAAAAGGAATACGCATTTATTATGCAGTTATGATTATTAAATAAAATTACGAAAACCGACGAGGCTGTATAAGCTTGATGCCTTTGCGTTTCCGACAAAAAAATATTAGTCTAGGAATTTGCCGCGTTTTTAATTTCTTCAAATACATAAACGTTAAGTTTATTTTAATTTATTTTTATAAATAAGTTATTGTTCTAAAATACGTTACGATGTTAAATCAAAGCGACAGTGACAGTGAATTGTCGGATTCCATCAGTGCAAAATCTGCCGCAATTATAAATAATTTGCTTCCAACAAAATCCAAGGAAAATTATTTAAAAACTTATGAAGAATTTTCAACGCGGAGAAGTGCAAAAGGCCTATCAATTTCAGAATCAGTACTTCTTGTCTATTTTGACTATTTATCCAAGACAAAGAATCCGAATACACTTTGGTGCATATACTCAAAACTGAAAGCTACAATAAGCATCAAACACAGCATTGAAATAAATAGATTCACGAAATTACTGGCTTTTTTAAAAAGAAAATCAGAAGGGCATTGCGCAAAGAAATCTAAAAATTTTACAACTCAAAATGTGGAAAAATTTCTTAATGAAGCTCCTGACGAAATTTTTCTGGCCACAAAAGTAAGTATACATGATTTAACTATGAATATTTCGTATCTTAGTAATGGTAATTATTCTATATATTTACCTGTCTTGTGTGTGTGTTTATCTTTGTTATAGGTGGCCTTAATTTTTGCACTCAATGGTGCTTGCCGTGGATGTGAACTTTTAAACTTAAAGGTGGACGACGTTGAAAATCATTCCAATGAGTTACTGCTGATTAATGTAAAGGAAACTAAGACAAAGAAAAATCGGTCATTCATTGTACAAGGACAATATACTAAAATCATTCATAAATACCAAGCATTACGTACATTACCACCAACATGGAAAACAATAGATTTTTTATAAACTATCGGAATGGGAAATGCACTCGACAAGCCATCGGCAAAAATAAAATTAGCAATATGCCAAAGGAAATTGCTAAATATTTAAAACTAAAAGATGTTGAACTCTATACCGGTCACTGCTTTAGAAGAACTTCGACGACTTTCTTGGCGGATTCAGGGGCGGATATTACGTCAATAAAAAGACATGGTGGTTGGAGTTCTGATAGAGTAGCTGAGGGTTATATCGAAAGCTCAATGGCGAATAAAACCATATTAAGCAGTCAAATTAACAAAAATATAAAACTTAATCCATCAGAGCCACAACCATCAACTTCCGGCATCTTATCTTCGTCCGTAACTCACGATGCACCACCACCACTATCTCCGACGTATACTATCTACAATGAAACGCAAGTTCCTCAGACGCAAGAACAGAGAAATACTCAAATCAACTCATCAACAATAAATGTACCAAACAAAAATGTAACTCTCTCTATCAATATTTCGAATGTTAACTTTTACTTTTAATTGTCATTATTTATAATAAATGCTTATCTCACATTATTATTGTGTTCATTTTTTCGCAAATGGTACGAAAAGTAGAGTATTTTCCTCGGTGATAAAGCTGCCTTAGTATCGTTATCCGCGACAGAAGACACTGCTTTATCCCCTTGGTTAATAATCTACTATTTCATCCCATCTATTCGAAAAGAGCCGAAGGGTTCCTCGATAAGTGCGAGCAAAATAGGTCATTCCGGCGCACTAAAGAGGAGGCTAGGCTCTATTTATTATGTTAATTTGCATAAATATTATGAAACAGTCACACATACAAGCAAAATGAAACCTTAGAATATTATGATTTAATGTATCTTTTTCTTTCCATGTTGAAGACAGTTACGTAATTGTATTTTCTCTCAATACATTTTTTATTCGAAAATCATGTATTTTTTAATGATAATGATAAAAAACAAACAAGTTTGTTTGGCTTTTAAGTCTAAAATAAATATTCACAGCAAGAAAATATAGTATATTATGGGCACTCACATGATATTTTTTTTTCTAGATCGATCATTACTTTAGTTATAAACGAAATGAGAATCGAGACTTACGCTATTTAGGTTCGTGCTCGAACACGATCAAAGAGCGCACGCGATATTCAAAATTACTGATGTATTATCGTTTAGCACATAACGGAGGGGCCGGACCAAATGGCGGAATTTGCGTTCGAAATTTGATTTAGACTGCCTGCTCTTAGTCTTGACTTTTGAATTTGGAACACTATTTATTTAAAAAGTTTGAACGCAATTCACTTCGATAAAGTCCTGGCCGGTAATAACAAAATGCATGGCTGCCTACGCTGCATTGGTTAACCAAATTTTTAAAAAATACGCGAAAACTTGAAGTTCCCGCGTATTTTTTTAAGTACTTTTTAGCAAAATATTACAGACGATTTCAATTTGATTCACAAAAATTGAATAAAAGATGAGTTCTAGCACTGAAAGTGAAATATTAACAGCAGAAACTGTCATAAACAATTTACTACCACACAAATCGAGAGAAATATTCGTCACTAATAAAAGCATCTCTTATTTATTTTTCTTATAGAGGGGCATGAAAAGCACGAGTGTGCCACACGGTACCAAAATTATTTAACCTCAAGCGTCTTACTTTGAATCCAGAGCGAAGCGAAGGATTCTCTAGTAGAATCCCGAGTGTTGCGAGGGATTCTAGAGTAGAATCTCGCTCGCTCTTGCCTTCAATACATGATTTTGGTGCCCTATGACACAATCTACTATTCTGGTTTTTAAAGATGGTAACATACTCAAAAGATAGTTCACGACATCTGATGCAAATGGTCTGACGAGCTCTCGGTGAATTTAATTGAAAGATTCCAGTGGACTAAGAAACAATCTGATGATACTGTTTTAATCACAAACATGATCAAACGCCACCTACTAAATAGTTACTGCTAGTTTTTGTTAACCAACAAAAGTATAAAACATGTATGTCTACTGTTTTAGTTTATCGTTTACACCTAAAACAAATTGAAAAGAATAGTTGTAAACAAAGCTTGTTAAAAAGATGAACAAACAAAACAATAACATATCTGAAACAACTTCAATACCATGCATGATTTATTTTTTATACACGACATTTTTTTGACAAGTCTTTCACAAAGCTCGCCGAACACAAGTATCACAACTTGGATATATACAAGTTATGATACTGGTAGTTCATTTACAGTTACAACTGTAAACGCGGGGTTAGAGCATCTGTGTCAATAGGGCCTTTTTTTTTGGTTGGGTAATTATCAAATAACTACTCCCACCCTGCGCGGAACGGGAGTGCGTGTCAGACTTTTACCAACTAAAATCCACCCGTGTTCCTTCCGGTATCCCTTTTGGACAAAACCGCAACCCTGGCAGGCATCAGATCCAATGATCCTCTCCCTTCTAATGCGGTGAATATCGGTGACCCTTGTTCGCACATAGTATGTTGGAAACCTATAGGTGGAGGGTAAAAGCCTCATCGGTACAGACACACCATTGTGTACGCCGATTCAGCACAACTTTTGTTTATCTAAAAACACCAAAGTTTATGATGTTACCGTATCAATTCGCGGGCTGGCAAAAATGCACCCAAAATATATTCGTAAACATTACGAAAATCGTAAAGTTTGCGACCATATTCGGTAGAATACTAATGACAATCACCAAATATCGTTACATCCGGATAGTTAGAACTTTGTGACCGAATTCAGTCGTAAAGCGATCGCTATGTATGTCAAGACTGCAGTCCCAGGAAAGTAAGGGCGCCATGGGCCCAAGGCCACTTCATGACGGGTCTACCCAACGCCATTCGTTTCTTTTTGATGTGAAACATCTATAGGCGCACGTAAAACCGATTACTGGCGGGGCGATGCATGCCGCGTGGCGTTCGGCCACTATACAGTTATACAGTCTATATGTAGTATTGTGTAAATATGTGTGTACGGAATGTACCGAGTTTGAATAAATGACTTATGATTTTGATTCGTGTGTAGTGCGATGTTTTACATCTGTCAGTCGTCCCGTGACGGCTCAATTTTTTCTTTGTTCGCTGCTGACGTTACTGGTCTTCATTAGATTAGTGGATATTAGTAAACTCGATCACACATTTAAAAAAATAGCTTTTAATATGTTAAGGAATGAATGCTGATCGTAATAAATATTATTTACATTATTGCAGACCATTGGCGATCTTTCTACAGTCGAGGTAAGCCATACTGATAATAAATCTATGAAATTGAAAGGCGAAAAACAAATATCCAAACGACAATTGGACATTTTGCGGCACTTTATGACGTGTCTCTACAAACAATAGGAATAATTTATTGCATTACAGACATTATGCTAAGAAAATAGTCCGCTTGTTTCGGTGAATCCGACACTCAAACTTGCGAGATTTAATTTTACAAAGTACTCGTGAAAATTTCATTTTTGGCAAGGACACTACTAGCCGCACAACCAGTAGTGTCGTTTACAAATTAACGTCACTACCAAGCCTATTTTGGATTAAATTGTACCTCATTTGTCTTTATTGTAGATCACTTGTAGGGGAAATTTATTACTAAGTAAATCATGAAATAAAAGTAATAATTAATTCACCTTGATAATACTTCAGAACACTCCCGACAAACGGGTAGTCAATTTATTTTTTTAGGCGAAAGACAACAATTATAGTACTAGAAATAGGGATCTCAGGTTTTAGAATGGCTAAAGTAGACTCATCTTTCATGGGGTACTGTTTAAAATTTTATAATAAAATTCCTCCCTACATACTTCAACTGAATGAGACGAAATTCAAACCTTGTATAAAACGTACACTATGCAATCAGCAGGCATATTATTATTATAAGTTGGGAGATTACATCGCTGATAAAAATGCTTGGCTCAATGGTGGTCCTACTCCACAACCACAATCAATTGATTAGCATTTGAAAATACTGTTGAAGCTGCTGCAGATTGTAAGACTATATTTTCATTGTATAAACTCAATCTCCTTTGTATTATATAATTGCATAGCACAGGTGTGAGTACTATGTACAAAAGCTACCATTTACCTGGTACGAGTAATATGTCTTTCATTGACTTGAATGTGCCCTGGCGGCTGAGTATGTCATTCTCACTCAGATGTCTCGCTGATGATGGCGCGTGTGTTGGATCGTTTGGCCTTCAAATTGGTTGAGCTTAATGGTGCTAATCCATGCGACATCTTCGTGAACGGGCGGTCTCAGTTGGGACTGGTCATCTTCTAGCTGATCTCTGAACAAATGATTGATTACAGCATTCTTTCACTCTTCTCATAATTCTATCGAATATGGATCGGAAAATTACCACTAGACCTCAGAATCTTAGGTCTTTCCTGCCGGGATTGCGAGTTTGTCCGAAAGGGATATCGTGGCCCTGGCACACAGGCAACGGTAGGAACACGGGTGAGTTTTAGTCAGTAAAAGTCTGACACGCCCTCCCGCTCCGCCCAGAGCGGGAGAAGTTATTTGATAATTTCCGACCCAAAAAAAAAAAAAAAGAGGCCCTCTAGTTTGCAGCTTGTATATAGAACCACGATGATTCAACCAAATGCGATAGTAGGCGTCGTGTGACAACATCCTCAAAAACTACACGACATAATGCGCCGTCTGTTTATAAATTAATAAAAAGTGTACAAGAAGTTGTTTTTATTGTAAACTAACACTCACTTTGATCTCTGTTCACAGTGCTATGGTCCATTATGCAAAGCTGCAGTACGTATAGAGGATTATTTACCTACATAATTAATAGTAATGGACTGGACAGGTTTTTAGTTTTTTCCATTAGGTACTAGGTACTTTTTTTTTTTTACTTTTTAATTTCAACATTTATATCTGTAACTTTTATGGTGTACATAATAAAGAGTAATCTATTCTATTCTATTCTATTCTATTCTACTTTACCGATTGCTTTTTAAATCGATATAATATCTTGTCCGTATATTCTCCGGCTGGACAAGAACTGCGGTTGCCCATCTGTAAATCTCTTAACCGATTGCGGGCTCAGGTTGGCCGCTGTAGAAACAATCAGGCCAAGTGGTTTCTTATCGGCCTTTTCCAGACACAGTGCCCAGTTGAGCCCCCTCACAAGACGGGCCTCATCTTCTTTCCTGCCCATCATGCATAACCACCTGCACATTCCAGGATTTGACAGAGGCAACTGACAGGGCTGTCCCGGTAGTTTCTTAGTGGTATAGGAACATAATTTGAGTGAAATTTGGTATCAACCTACACGAAAAGACGAAGGAGTTTATATTTTGCATTAAAAAAGTGTTGGTACGTACACTATTGTTCACTATTAATGTTAAATATCTTTACTTTTTTTAAACAAATATTTATATGTCACTTACTGTGGCAAGTCAGAGATACCCAAATTATAAATTGTGTAACTTGTATCTGTGTGCAAACATAAACGAACTTTTCGCAGAATTTTACTGTGCTCTACTCGTATGTATTATTACTGTACTTTAGTCGTTTTTTACTCGTAGTTATGGTTTGATCTATGGGATTGTTAATATGTCATCTTGACTTATAAAATAAACGTCAGTGTGCTACCAGCTATCCGTCCCTTATTTGCTCTTTCTAAAGTCCTAGGGCTTCGCCTTCGCAATATCCGCATATTTATCATTGGCGACGAGGACCCACGACAAAATAAAAAAAACATGGCTCACTTCGGTATTTTGTCGAGTTTTGACCATAACAACCAGTCATGGCAAAATTATAAACAGCGGATTTTGCAATGGTACATTGCGAACGATGTCGACAATGTGAAGGACCCAATAGGTATAAAACGACGGGCAATACTGCTGAGCGCACTCGCCGACGGCACATACTCGTATAAGCTTGCGGCCGATTTGGCTTTGCCAAAGGAAATTTCGCAGGTACCTTTCGAAGACATTCTCACTCTTCTTGACAATCACTTCACGCCAAAAAAATGCGGTTTTGGCGAGCGGTATATTTTTTATGCCGCTACTCAAGGTCTGGAAGAAACATTTTCGCAGTGGGCTGCTAGGCTTCGCGGTCTGACCACGCATTGCGGATTTTTGTTTTGAATGTAGAAGAGGCGCTGCGGGACCGGTTTGTTATGGGTATGCTGCCGGGACCGGAGAAAGATAAGCTTTTCGCGCGTGACCTTCTAGAAACTACTCTGGCTAAAGCAGCGGAGTTGGCGCAGAGCGTGCATAGCGCACGCAAGGGAGCAGCAGCATCGTCGTCAGCAGCGGCACAGGCGCTACCGTCGATTGTTTAAAATCGAAACCAACTCAAAGGAATCGAGTGTCAACAACGAAAAGTGTTCAGTTTGTTGTTACAAGAACCACAAAACGTCTCAGTGTCGGTTTGCAAGCTATACTTGCAAAAAATGTAACGTAAAAGGCCACCTACGTCGAATGTGCAAAAAGATAAATTTCGTAGGAACTGGCGGGTCGGACGAGAGTGACGATGACGGTAAGATAAAAAAATTATGTTCATTCAGAGGTGAACCTATGACTTTAGTAGTTTCGATTCAAAGTATTAAGCTAAAGTTCGAAGTAGATACCGGATCGGCAGTCACAGCGATTTCGGAAAAACTATATAAAAAATATTTGAAATTGTTGCCATTATCATGTTTACATACACAGGGTGTGTTATTCAGTGTTTAGGAATAGTGCAATTGCCTGTTACATACTTGGACAAGACACAGGTTGTTAATGTAAGAGTGATTCGCGATGGTGGTCCCGCAATTTTAGGGCGAGACTTTATTAGTTTGTTTGGATTAACAATGAACTTACTCTCCTCGGTTTGTCTATAGATACCCACATAAATTGGAAATCCCATATACAGAAAATAAGAGCAAAACTATCTAAATTTTCATATGCCCTACGCGAAATTAAAAAAACTACCAACCTGCAAACTGCACTTGTCACTTACTATGCATATGCCCAGGCATGGCTCAGCTATGGGGTTATGTAGTGGGGAAACAGTACAGACTCACAAACCACAATTATTATACAAAAGAAGTTAATTCGAATAATAACCAACATAGAACAAACAGATAGCTGCAAACCACACTTCCGAAAACACAAAATACTCACACTTCCCTGTTTATATATTTTTGAATTATGAAAACTTGTCAGAAAACACCCAAATTTTTACACCACTTGCGAAGAAATACAAACAAAATACAATTTTCGACAACAAAAACAAAATAAACATACCTCAATCCCGACTCAAAATGCACTCAACCAGTCCTTTAGTTATGTCTATAAAAATTTATAATAAATTGCCAAATGACATAAGAGAAGTTAGCAAAACAAATATATATATTAATAAATTGAAACAATTTCTGGAATCCAAGTCATACTACTCAGTAAATGAGTTTTTAGATGACAAATCTATTGCAAAATAAAATTAATCTTCCTTCATAAACCAAGCATTATAAAATATAAATAAATAAATACAGAAAATCAAATATAAATATGAAAATATAAATAAATAGCATAATTAAATAATAATGAAAATATTTCTAATAATAACTAATAATAATAATTTCATAATAATTACCTACATTATTCTTATGCAATAGATAAAATAAAAATAACTAATATACTATACCTGTATACACAAACCTAATAATATATATATATATATTATTACCTATATACACATAATGACATAACTTTACACCCAACTAAACATCTAATAATTTATAATAATATTGAATTACTTGAATTTTATTGTTATTTAGCACTCTTCCTCTCTCCTAATTTTTGCTGTGCCCGACAGGGTCCATATTGATCATTTACTTTTTTATACCATCTATGTAATACATATGGAATGCAATAAAGAATTGAGAATAGATTACACATGTTGCAAATCAATTATTGTACAACAAATCAAATTGCTGATCAGTTCAAATTACAATTTCCATCAGTTTTCTCGGATGAATTAGGTGTATTTACAAAATATAAAGTTAAGTTACAGTTGAAAGAAAACGCGAAGCCCATTTTTTTTAAAGCTCGTCCGATAGCTTTTGCACTTAGAGATAAAATAAACGGTGAGATTGATCGTTTGGTACGTATAGGTGTCTTAAAACCGGTTCAGTTTCCAGATTACGCCTCGCCAATTGTGCCTATGTTAAAGCGCGATGGTTCAATCAGGTTGTGCGTTGATTATTCGGTAAGTGTAAACAAACAGCTGGTGAGTCGAACAGTATCCATTACCGACTGCTCAAGAACTGTTTACAAAATTACACGGGGGTCAACAATTTAGTAAATTGGATTTAACGCAAGCTTACTCACAATTTGTGTTAGATGAGGCGTCTCAGAAAATAACTTGTATCAATACTCACCGCGGTTTATTCGTGTATACAAGATTAGTTTTTCGTCTTGCTAGTGCTCCTGCTATTCTTCAGCGGGCTATGGAGTGGTTACTGTCGGGATTGGACGGTGTAATGTGTTTTCTTGACGACATCTATATTACGGGGACAACTAAAGAGCAACACTTAGAAAGGCTATGTGCGGTCTTGCAACGACTACAAGACGCAGGCTTAACACTTCGTAAAGATAAGTGCGTGTTTTTCGAGGACCAAATAGAATATTTAGGTTATACTATAGATAAGAATGGTTTAAGGAAATCAAATGAAAAGGTCAAAGCTATAGTCGAAGCACCTACACCAACAAACGTGAATAAGTTACAGTCGTTTTTAGGATTAGTCAATTATTATAGGAAGTTTGTCCCTGACGCATCATCCATTTTGCGTCCGCTTTATTCATTGTTACAAAAGGGCAATAAATGGAAATGGGAGGTGATACATGATGATGCATTTAGAGCAATTAAGAAGTGTTTAGCCTCAAATCAGGTTCTTGCTCATTTTTATCAAAACGCTAAAATAATGTTGCGGTGGACGCTTCGCCCAGCGGCTTAGGAGCTATTTTGTCACAGATAGGGTCAGACGGGGTGGAACGCCCAGTGTCGTTTGCTTCACGTACACTGAATGCAGCAGAGAAGCGATATTCTCAGTTACAAAAAGAGGCTACTGCTATTATTTTTGGAGTGCGTCGTTTTCACCAGTACTGATATGGAAGGTCAGTTCCGTTTGTGCTCCGTACCGACCACAAGCCCCTTTTATCTATCTTTGGTCCATATCGGGGTATTCCAGAGGTCTCAGCAAACAGGTTGCAGCGTTACGCGATGTTCCTGAGTGGTTACAATTACACCATCGAATATATTCGCTGCACCGACAACAGCGCAGATTATTTATCGCGAGCCAGTCTGCCTGATAGTGAGGCAACGGCGGCTAGCGGTGGGTGTGGCTACAGGGCCGACAGCCTTATTTGTTATGTCAAAACCAGTTGTTGAATGAAGGTGGTTGTATTATACGAGGGCACAAAGTAGTTATTCCAGAGACACTTCGGACAAAATTATTATTAGAGCTACATAAGTCTCATTTGGGTATTGTGAAAACAAAAGCCGAAGCGCGCAGTAGATTTTGGTTTCCAGGAATTGATAATGCCATAGAGAAAATGATTGCTAATTGTGAGGTTTGTTTACAGTTGAGACAGCTGCCTGCGCGGGCGCCGCCAGCTCTGTGGCCACATCCACCGCAGGCATTCTATCGTACGAGGGCTGCACTAAAAGTATCGGGAATGGAATATTTCCACTGTTCCTGTCATATTAAAATCTTTTTAATTGAAAACTCCTTGGTTTTAAAAATCGAATACCATTTATTTATTTAAAAAAAGATTCTCGGTCTTATCACAAGGTTTTGTCAAACTTGTTTAGTCGTTGAGAAAATGGAATTGACTCGAGAAAATTCAAGAGCGATGATTTATTATGACTTTCAAACTGGTTTAACACAAAAACAGTGTGTTGACCGGATGATTTCTGCATTTGGTGATGAAGCCCCATCCAAAACCACAATTTATCGCTGGTTTGCTGAATTTCAACGTGGACGTGTCAAGCTCAGTGATGATCCCCGTCAAGGTCGTCCAAAAACTGCAGTCACCCAAGAAAACGTTGATGCTGTGCGTAAGCTGATTGAGGAAGATCGACATGTGACATACCGCGAAATTCAGGCAACTTTAGACATTGGCATGAGTCAAATACAAATAATCTTGCATGAACAATTAGGTGTAAAAAAGTTGTTTTCCCGATGGATACCGCATTCGCTCTGTGAAGAGCAAAAAGCGGCTCGCGTTACTTGGTGCGTCAGAACTCTCGAAAGATTCCACGCAGGATCCTCAAACGCTGTATACAACATTGTATCAGGTGACGAATCCTGGATACACGCGTACGAACCCGAAACAAAAAACCAGTCACGAGTTTGGGTGTTCGAAAATGAGTTAAAGCCAACAAAAATTGTTCGTTCACGGAGTGTTGCAAAAAAAATGGTGGCCACGTTTGTCTCCAAAACCGGCCATGTTACGACTATTCCTCTTGAGGGACAAACAACGGTTAATGCAGAATGGTATGCTAGCATTTGTTTGCCACAGGTCGTTTCTGAACTCCGTAAAGAGAACTGCAACCGCCGCCAATCCCCCATCACGACAATGCGAGTTCTCACACCGCGCACTGAACAAAAGAGTTTTTAGAGCAAGAAAACATAGAATTATTAGACCATCCGCCGTACAGCCCCGACCTAAGCCCTAATGATTTCTATACTTTCCCTAAAATAAAGAATAAATTGCGTGGACAGAGATTTTCATCACCTGAAGAAGCTGTGGACGCCTACAAAACGGCCATTTTGGAGACCCCAACTTCCGAATGGAATGGTTGCTTCAATGATTGGTCCATCGTATGGAAAAATGTGTCAAATTTCGCGGAGAATACTTCGAAAAGCAATAAATACATTTTTAAATAGTAATGTTGTGTCACTTCCTTGATTCCCGAAATTTTCAGTGCCGCCCTCGTATCCACATAGATTTTCTCGGCCCCATACATAACCGTTCCTATTTTGTGATTGTGGATGCGTACTCGAAGTGGGTAGAAGCCTACGATATGGGAACGAGGACGTCATCATTATCAATAATTAATAAAATGTATGAATACTCGTATATGGCACGATTTGGCTTGCCGCATACTGTAGTTAGTGACAATGGCACACAGTTTACTTCCTCCGAATTTAGGACATTTTGTGTTTCAAACGGTATTTCGCATGTGACGTCGCCGGCTTATCGTCCGGCTAGTAACGGGCAGGCAGAAAGCTACGTGAAGGTCGTCAAAAGAGGAATCAAATCTTGTATGTTAAGTAGTAGGAATGTTACGGGATTAAATAATAACTTGCTTAAATATCTATTTGATTACAGAAATTCCATTCATTCTGCAACGGGCTGTTCGCCTGCCCAGTTGGTATTCGGTCATAAACTGAGATCACGGTTAGATTTAATTACACCGGCGTCTGCCGCTCTCACCCGAAACGTCGAAAACAAACAGTGTTTGCAGTCTAAAGAGAAAAATGACAAAACAATTAAATACTTTAAACAAGGAGACAGTGTATTGTATAAAAAAACAGCACAAATAAATAAGGGACTTGGAATAGGGGCATAATAATTAAAAAAATTGGAAAAGTCGTTTAAATTGTCCAGGACTGCAATACCTTGTTGAAGGTAAAAAACACAAAAATCAATTACTAGCATACCACGGCACAGCAAACAATTTCAACGGGCCGACTGAATGCCCTATTGAATTAGAAGATATTACTCTACAAGTAACCTCGAAACAGTTGTCGGACACGGGAGGGGAGGGAAGTAGAGAAAGTACGACAGAGAAAGACGAAGTATTCTTCGATGCAACAGATGCAACTCATGGGAATGCTCCTATGGAATCAAGTCAGCCACCACAGGCAATATGGGAAAAACCTGCGAACTGTGCCTAGAGTAGATTATAAGCGTTTTTATTAGTTTTTGATTTAAGTTTATTTTGTCAAGCTAGGGGAAGAAATGTTATATAGTTATGGTTTGATCTATGGGATTGTTAATATGTCATCTTGACTTATAAAATAAACGTCAGCGTGCTACCAGCTATCCGTCCCTTATTTGCTTTTTCTAAAGTCCTAGGGCTTCGCCTTCGCAATATCCGCATATTTATCATTTACCTAAGCTATAACCCTCCGCAGTATTTACTGGATACCCCACTGGCACTATTAATTTGTTAAAATTAAACTGTTACTTTATATTTTAGTGCGACGGAATGTTGAACGTCTGCATGTCAAAAGTGAGTGACTTTTCTAAATCCAGGTTTACCCTTAACGATACCGACAGTTACTTTTCTATCATTCATAAGTACGATGATTTTTAGTACTGGGCCTTACTTAGGAACCGAATAAAGGGTGTAATCTGCGACTTATTCGCCTAATCATACTGTGGTTGAAAAATTGTTGAGCAGTTATATTTAAGTTTGTTGTAATAGCGGACGGGAACTTGCTGTCGTTAATCGTGCAAGAATCTACGATAGACTACGGCGGATTAATTCACATTCATTTCAATTAATTTCAGTGCATCGGGCGTGGCTGTGAAGCACTTGTAAGGTTTTGTTGTACTATTATCCGTCTTGGTAATTATTTATAAACTGCGGACTTTTAATATTGTAATTAAATTCATGTACAGTGTCGTTCATCCTCCTGTCTAACGTTTGTAAGTATAAGCGTCATCACATAATTCTGACTTTAAATTTTAACCATTTCATAAAGGGGTAGAATTAAAATTGTCATGTCCAACAGTAAATTCTACTTTTAACAATTGGTAATCAATTAATTAAGAATCATATTTTACTATAGTAGTAAAAAATATCATAATAATTCTACACCCCAAATCAGTTACGCGCAGCTACGTGCCAGTGCATACGAGTCTAACCATATCACCTTCACGCTCAGGCACCGGAATACCGCACCTGTTAGAATTGGTCTCGATACCCTATACACACAGATTGTGTCAAGTATCTGGGCTTCCACGTAGATAGGCGCCTAACATGGAAGCATCACATTAAAAAATAAAAGGGACCAGATAAACAACAAGTTCCGCAACCTGAATGCAAAGAAACTCTGTGCTCTGTGTTGACAACAAATTCCTCATTTACAAACGTACACTCGTTCTTAAGCCAATATGGACCTACAGAATCCAATTGTGTGGCCTTCAAAGAGTCCAAAATTGTATCCTAAGATCAATAGCAAATGCATCTTGATTTGCTAGAAACGACGAAATCCACGACAAATGCTATCAGTAACTCTAAAATCTAGCGGTACAAAAAACAACACAAGGCACTCCTAACTTTGCATCCAAACCCACTAGTTACTGAACTATTAAACCCGACAGCTGTGCTAAAAAGCTGAAAACAGAGCATAACACGCGGCTGAGTATTACATTCATTTTATTTTGTGAGTCCCGGTTTGGATTTAGGCCTGATAAGAGAAGGGTAAGAGTGTATCGTCGTCCTGGAAATGCTGAACGGCTGAGATGCGTCCAGGAAGTGCACCCTTTCAGTGGCTCACAGTGATAGTGTGGGCAGGTATTATGAGGAACAGACGAACTGAGCTCGTTTTTGTAGATAGCAATATGAACGTGGAAAGTTACGTTGAAGATGTCCTCGGGCCTTATGTTCACCCATTTGCACAAAGTGTTGGCTCAGATTTCACGCTGATGCATGACAATGCGCGTTCGCACACAGCTCGGAGGGCCAGAGAGTACTTGGCAATGGAAAACATTCGGGTATTGCCGTGGCCTGCACAATCGCCAGACCTCAATCCATCGAGCGCGTATGGGACATGCTCCAGAGACGTTTTCTAGAGAACTTGGACGGAATGTCGACAACCCAACAACTGAAAGACTTGTTAAAATTCCATTGGGAGCGATTGCCGCAGGATCAGATAAACAATCTTATAAAATCAATGAAAAATCGTTGCCGACAAGTTTTAAAGAACAGAGGCGGTCACACTTTGTATCGAACTACCAAAAAATTAAAAAAAAATGTCGTTATTTAATTTGTAAAACATGAAAGTTTAATTTCGTTTTAACTTTATTTTATACTATGTACGTTAATACGTACATATTGTTAATTATTGTGATTAAATGAAAGATTTTGTTGATTTTGTTACTAATGCATCAAAAACTGCTTAGTTATTATTTAGAAAAGAAATATAAATATATTACAATAGTAAAAATCGTCCAAAACTTCAAAACCGTACATGTTGCTTAGACTTTTTTGATGGGTGTATTATGTATTGATTCTAGTCGATTTTAATTGTGGGCTGTTAATTCTAAATTGTGCCAAGTATATTCTGTCCCTAATCAAGTTACGATGTCGTGTTATCTGCAGTCCACAAAGTAAAAGTTACACATATTTCTGTTTATTGTTGAGTTCTGCAAACGGAGGTGTGAATCTTGTGTTTTTCTTGGAATTCGGTAGGGGGACGTCCCGTAGCGCCGGACGGCACCTAGCGTCGGACACTCGTACTATCTCGACAAACGACATCGCGATCGATTCAAATATCGGTGAAAAGGGCGCGGGGAACGTAGTGATAATACAGGATCACGCGACGCGGTTTGCCAGAGAGGCGCACAACCGCGGTGGGAGAGGTGGATTGCTGTTTTTGGCGAGAAAGCGTGGCGTCACGTAAATTTCACGTGAGTATTACTAGTATGGTTTTGTGTTTAATTGTTTTTTATTTGTAAATAAAGACAGTGTTCCATTATAATTCGTAAATTGTAAAAGTTTTTATTATTTACCTAAACAGTTTGCCTGTCCCCTACCTCCGGACAGTTTATAAGTTGGCTTTTTACTAAGCATTTATACTTATATCATAATAATGATTGTTTGCTGTTTTACAGGATAGAAGGAGGGAGATATTTCAACATGGAAGAGACAAAAAAGAAAGGAAAATGGGATCAGCAAAGTTTAAAAACTGCGCTGGACAAGATTTTGTCCAAAGAAATGACTCTCAGAGAAGCTTCGTCCCGTTACAATGTCCCAAAAAGCACTCTACATGATAAAATAACGGCATTGAACGGTGGAGAAGAAGTCACGTTGCAGCCGAAGGTTGGTAGATTTACAAAAACCTTTTCACCCGAGTATGAACAAGTTTTACTGGACCACATAAAAGATTTGTCTAATAGATGTCTGCCGCTGATGAAAAAGGAGTTTTTGAAGTTAGTTTACCACTTGGCTGAAGCTATGAAGATCCCCCATCGTTTTGATACAGAGAAAAAAACTGCTGGTAAGCATTTTTATTATGATTTCATGCATAGACATCCGGATGTTTCATTGAGGACACCAGAGTCGACAAGCATGATGCGAGCCGTAGGTTTTAATAAACCACAAGTGGATATATTCTACGACAATCTGGAAAGGCTAATGACACAGTACAAATTTCCACCCTCCAACATTTACAACTGTGATGAAACTGGAGTCAGTCGGAGTCGGATTTACCAGTAGGCTGAGTAGGTTGGAGCCTAGGGCGGCAATTTTAGCGGGCGGCAAATTTTGGCCCAATTTTTTTTTGTCTTACAGAAGTGAAAAAAAAATATTATTAAATATAGTCGCCGGCACGTAACTTGGCAAGAATCGTTAGATGTTTCTCTCCTTTCTTTAACTTTCTTCTAAACAGACACGTTTAAAAATAAATTCTGACAATAGCCATAGAATAATGACAAGCAATAAAACTGATAATTTTTTCGTTCCACTAATTGTACATGCGTGAACTTACTCCCACTACGCCAAAACCTTGCCAAGTTACGTGCCGGCAACTATACCTTAATGGTCCACTCACACAATTCAATCAATGTGTAATATGTTTTATCGCTTAAATATTTATTTGTATTAGATACGTATTTGCATAGTCGTATTTGGGTTGCGGCGCGGGAACGAATGGCATGTCCGGTCGCTACGAGTGTCTGACCGAATTGATAGCAGTTAGTAGGAATTTACTGCAAGTCCAGATTGGTGTATGATTTTAGAACTGTTAGCGGAATTCGATCCTTTTTTAGCCAAGAAAGCACGATTTCAAACATAAGAGCTATAGAGAGAAATTCTAGATCAATCAAGGACCCAAATCCTTTGATGAGTACAATGACTAACATAAATCTGAAATACCCTATAACTTGCAGAAAAGATGCCATAAAATTGTCTGAAGTTCCTGATGAATTATATTTAATGAGATCAGATTTCAGACGTTATAACAGAATTTTATGTAAAACTGAAATGGTACATTTATAATGAACTAGAAGAAAAAATGTTGATGAAGACTCAGCTGTTAATACCTTGATGAAGTGCAACGTTAAAAGGTTATCAAAAGATTTTAGTTACAATTGGGAGAGGGTAAGATTTAAAATTGGAAATGTTTCCTTATCTAGAACTCTGGTGCCTATTAATCCAAATTTAATTGACATTCCTAAAGAATTAGTCAAACCAACGATTCTTCACGCTTTAGGACTTAGCAACATAATTGAACATAATGATATTCCTGAATATTATTTGGCTCAAGTGAGGAAAATAATAAACGAGAGTAACCTTGATGTTAGAAAACTACCCAATCTATTAAACTACATACATATTGAACGATTTGTGAATCAAGGATCAGGGAGTACCAGTTACTTATCAAAGACCGTTTGCGATGAGTTTGTTCTCTTGACGAGTCATAAAGTCAAACTCAAACTCAAACTCAAAGCATTTATTTCAATTAAACCATTTACAGGCACTTTTGAATTGTCAACAAGTCGGTCAGTTACAAATATGAAGCTAGTTGCCCATTCCAAATAGTAGGTTCCTATGGAGAAGAACGGGCAAGAAACTCCACAGACACTCTTTTAAAATAAAATATTTGATACAAAGTATTGGTTACATCATTCTTATTGAAAATATACATGTGAGAACGATGCAAAACGTCAGAAGCGTCCGTGATAAAAAAAAACAATTCAAAACTAAAATAATTAAAAATAAGCCGTGGCAGCTAAGAGATGACCAGTCCCAACTGACAGCGCCCGTTCACGAACATGACGCATGGATCAGCACCATTCAGCTCAACCATTTTGAAGGGAGCTAAATGATCCAACACACACGCCACCATCAGCGAGACATCTGAGTGAGCATGACATACTCTCAGCTGCCAGGACATATTCAAGTCAATGAAAGACATATTACCCGGTAAATGGTAGCTCTATTGTACATAGTACTCACACCTGTGTTATGCAATTATATAATACAAAGGTGATTGAGTTTATACAATGAAAAGATAGTCTTACAATCTTCAGCAGCTCCAACAGTATTTTCAAATGTTAATCAATTAGTTGACGTTGTGGAGCAGGACCAGCATTGAGCCAAGCATTTCTATCAGCGATGTAATCCCCCAGCCTATAATATGCCTGCTTGCATAGTGTGCGTTTTATACAAGATTTGAATTTCGTCTCATTCAGTTGAAGTATGTGGGGAGGAATTTTATTATAACATTTTAAACAGTACCCCATGAAAGATGAGTCTACTTTAGCCAGTCTGAAACCTGGTTGAGCTAATAGATCCCTACTTCTAGTACTATAATTATGTCTTTCGCCTCTTTTACTAAAAAGATGTAAATTTTTTCTTACGTACATGATGTTTTCATAGATATATTGACAAGACACCGTCATGATGTTAATATTCTTAAACAGTTCCCTAAGAGAATCGCGCCTGCGGAGATTATATATGGCTCTAATGGCTCTTTTCTGCAGAATAAAAATAGACTCGATGTCTGCAGCCCGTCCCCAAAGTAAAATACCGTAAGACATGATACTATGAAAGTAACTAAAATAGACTAGCCTCGCGGTATCTACATCAGTAAATTGACGGATTTTTCTGACAGCATATGCTGCTGAACTTAGCCGTCCTGCAAGAGATGTTAAATGAGGACCCCATTGAAGCCTAGAGTCGAGCGTGATCCCCAGGAAAACAGTTTTATCGACGAATTCTAGTTTCTCTTGATTCAATACTATCTCATAATCACTACTTTTTACATTTGGTAAAGAAAATCGTATGCACTTAGTTTTCTTTCCATTTAATACTAAATTATTGGCCGTGAACCAATTTTGGACCTGCAGTAGGGCGTTATTTACGTCGTCAAAATTTGTAGCACGTCTATCTACCTTAAAAATCAAGGAAGTATCGTCAGCAAATAACACCATTTGTGGTTGATTTTTTAATAAATGGAGAAGATCATTAATATACACTAAAAAGAGGAAAGGACCCAATATCGAGCCTTGAGGAACACCCATTTTTACTTTTAAACCGAGTGAATTGATACCATTTATTTGAACTAGCTGTTGTCTATCGTTTAAATAAGATTTTACTAAACTAAGCGCAAGTTTTCCAAGTCCGTAATGCTCAAGCTTCAAGAGTAAGGTTTCGTGATCGACGCAATCAAATGCCTTGGAAAGGTCACAAAAGATTCCTATGGCGTCTTGGGCCTCTTCCCACGCGTTAAAAATGTGTCTTAATAAGGTTACACCGGCGTCGGTCGTACAACGTCCTTTGGTGAAACCATACTGTTGATCGTGAAGGATTTTATTCGCGTTGAAATGATTGAGCATTTGATTAAGCATTACCTTTTCAAACACCTTGCTGAAAACCGGCAAAACGGATACGGGTCTATAATTATTTGTGTCTTTACTGTCTCCGGATTTGAAAAGTGGTATTACCTTACTGTATTTCATTAAATCCGGGAAGACTCCTTGATCCACACACAAATTAAATATTAAGGCTAAGTAAGGCGCTATAGTCTCAATTATTGAGGTACAGACTTTAATGGACATTCCCCAAAGTCTTAAAACAAATTGGAGACGAGATAAGAAGGGCGAAATATTTTTCCCTGATCGTCGATTCAACACCAGATATGGATGGATGGCACATGTGGATCAACTTACCCTTGTCATTAGATACGTTTTGGAAACAGGCGAACCGTGTGAAAGATTTCTCTAATTTTTGCCGTCAGTTGGACATAAAGCTGAAGAAAAGTTTTCTGCCATTATTTCGGAACTCAACATAATTATTGAAGACTGTCGTGGACAGATTTTTCCCTGATCGTCGATTCAACACCAGATATAGCACATGTGGATCAACTTACCCTTGTCATTAGATACGTTTTGGAAACAGGCGAACCGTGTGAAAGATTTCTCTAATTTTTGCCGTCAGTTGGACATAAAGCTGAAGAAAAGTTTTGTGCCATTATTTCGGAACTCAACATAAATATTGAAGACTGTCGTGGACAGTCATATGATAATGCCGCGAACATGTCTGGCATCAGGCATGTACAATGGCTTACAGGCAAAAATTAAAAACCAAGCACTTTTCGCTTTTTACGTGCCATACTCTGCCCATTCTTTGAATTTAGTGGCAACTACGGCTTTCAGGAAATTTACGTTTTTTTTGTAAGCTCGACACAACGCTGACAAAAATTAACGAGTGAAATCGAGAAAGGCAAAACACTGAAGAGAGTGGATCTGACACGTTGGTCAGCTAGAGAGGACGCGTGTAAAAGTTTAAGAGATTCGTGGCACGAAGTTCTTAAAACTTTGGAATCAATCAAGGATGGTTGTACAGAAAAGCCTGTACCGCGAAATGAAGCGGCAGGAATACTTTTAAATTTTGAAAAACTGGAAACAGCGGTAATGGTAGTTGGGTGGAATGTATTTTTTTTGAAAGAATTAACAAAGTCAATGTTCAAATTCAGGCTTCCACCGTAGATTTGATCACTGTTGCCGAACTTTACGAATCACTGTGTAAGTTTTTCGAAGCTGAACGAGAGGATATCAAATATTTCTATGAAATGGCGATGGAAATAAGCGTATCGAAGCAATATACAAAAGATTGGAAAAAGGCAAACGAAAAGACAAAAAAAAATTCACGATTCACCCGATGAAGAAATTAGAATGACTGCGAGTGACACTTTCAGGGTCAACACATTTCTTGTCCTCATAGATATGACTCGTGTCTGAGTTAGAAAAACGGCAGGAGGCCTACAACAGATGTAAAGAGAAGTTTCCATTTCTTACAAAAAATTATGAGTTATCACCATCAACCCTGACGGAAAAGGCCTTTTCTTGGAAGAAATGTACCCAAATGATTTAGAAACTGACTTAGTTCAGGAATGCGTACACTTTCAATGCCACCTTTCTTCTGGACGAATTTTGATTAAACCAGTTTCTGAATCATTAAAAAGTCTGTCTTCGTTCCTGCGAAAACAGAATTTGGAAAACATTTATCCAAACTTGGATATAGCAGTTCGCAAGGCTCTATACAACAGTGACAAATTGTTCAGGTGAGAGATGCTTTTCTTGCTTAAAGCGGGTGAAAAACTATCTACGATCTACTTTAAGTCAAGAAAAGCTAAACGCCTTAGCTCTTTTGTGCATAGAGTCTGAAATAATGAACAAGATTTCATACGATGATATAATTAATGATTTTGCGGATATAAAATCGCGCAAAAAGGTAATGTAAAACTTTCATAACATAATTTATTTAAATGTCATCATCCGGATTGTTAACAGATAATTTAATAGAGATATTGTTCGTAAGCATTGTTTTTAAACTGTAAGTGTAATAAAAAATATTTAACAACGTTTACCGTATGTACATTATTTTGTTTATTTAAACTGTGTTCATATTGTATAAGTAGTTTGACAGTATACCTTACCCCACCTTATAAGTAGTAGGTACATGATTGACCTATTCTTAGCTCAGAAATATACCCATAAACTATTTCTTGTGTACCTAATCATCACTAAATCGAGGGTTGTAAAAATAATCACAAGATTATTTTCACCACACAATTATACTAATAACGGGAAAAAGCTAATGTAATGAGAACTATAGTACAAAAATCATAATGTTGCAATTTATTGACATCGAATTGCAGAGGTCAGTAAGGGCGGTAAAATTTAAATAGCCTACTGGCGGCAAATGTGTAAATCCGCCACTGGACTTAGCTAAACATCAAAAGTTCTGGCTCCAAAGGCTGTCCGTCAAGTAGGAAAGCTCACTTCTGCTGAAAGGGGCAAAAACATAAGAGTTTTGTTTTCTATGAGTGCTAACTGTTTTTTTGTCTTTCCAAGGCAAAGAATGAATGATCGGCTCATGATTAATTCTCCGGCTGAAAGCGTTGGGGTGGCTCTGCCAAAAGGTTGGATGAATAGTGTGTTTTTTCTTCAATGGCTACAGCTATTTATTAAACACTCTCACCTGACTAAAGCGACTCCTATGTTGCTTCTACTGGATGGCCATTGTAGCCACAAGACACTAGCGGTAATAAAACTTTGCCAGAGAAAACCACATTCATTTGATAAGCTCACCACCACACACCACCCACAAGCTCCAACCACTACACAGAACATTTATGAAACCATTCAAAGACGCTTATAACCAACGAAGCGACATATGGATGAGAGCAAACGCTGGATCTCGGATAACCGACTACGATATTGCTGGTCTGGTCAATGAAGCGTTTACCATAGTAGCTCGGCTAGATATTGCGGTGTCTGGGTTTAAATGTACAGGAATTCATCCATTCGACAGACATTTATTTTCTGGCTTGGATTATTTGGCTTCAAACATGACCAATATTCCACTAGAAGAGCCAGGAACCTCCTTAAACGCACCAAGAAAGTTTCCTTGACGTCCACTGATTTGGCCTTGGCTAGCTCATCGTCCTGTGATAATTTAGTATCTGAAGAAACGACAGACCCTCCTATAAAATTAACCAACGTACCAACAATCAGCAGTCCCAAACCATCAACGAGCTTTGATCTTGATGTTGTCCAGACTGTACATAAACTGTCGCCATTGCCAGAAAAAAGATCAGCGGCTCGGAAGAGAAAAAGTGAAAGAAGTGAAATTTTAACGTCATCACCCTACAAAATTGCTGTTCAAGAAAAAGAGCCAGAAGGAACAAAAAAAAAAGGAATGGGAAATAAGTTTAAAACGGCAATAGATAAAAAGGGAAAACAAACCATAGGTGTGAAGGCTAAAGGAAAAAGTAGCTATAAAGATAAGAAAAAAAGGAGCCACTAACTGTAATATCTAATATGGAAAAAACGACTTGTGTAGTGTGTTTAGAGAACCATGACAAGGACTGGACACAATGCTCCAGCTGCCAAGAATGGGCCCATGAAGCATGTGCAGACGTTCCGGAATGTGGAGAAACCTATATATGTGATAGATGCACAATGTTTTAAGAATGTCCGGCGCTTGGGGTTTGAAGATTAACCCGTCCGGTACTAGGTGCCAATGTTAGACTTATTTTTTTTTACCAAAACTTAATTAACGTTCCTAGTTTGTGTTTACGCAGAAGTTGTATTTTTGTTAATTGATTTTGATTTTATATTTTGTTCATTTAACTAATTCATAAATAAATACTTATTTCTCGAAGTAGTTTTAATTTAATTTCCGGAAAACTTATATGTCCGCCACTAGGGCGGACTTTCCCGTGTGTATTTTCGTTTATTTGCTCACTAATATCGTTCGGCGCTCGATTCGTTATTACCAGCCGCACAGAATCTGCACGCTCTCAGTTTATTTCTATCAGCCGCGCAGAATCCTTGTAGTTCGTAGACCGGCCTCTCCGTATGGGTGTGCGTCGCATGATTGTCGCGTCACCTGCAGTTCAGTCGAGGCGCGCTACCCCTTGCAGTTGCAGTCTATCTGGAATGTTGTTTTACTTAAACCTTCACAATTACTATAGTTATTAGTATTTTCTACGTTAACGTTTTAACTCTAGTTGATGTTTTTTAAACCAGCTCTGTTTCGATCATGATATCTTATCTCATATCTTTATAAGATAATATTCATTTGACAAGTTATGTAATTTAAGGGTCGCGAAACTAAATTCGATTGCTTTCGATTCCTTCGTTCGTAAACCAAATGCGTGACAGAGATTTACCATCTGATGCACCTACCTTAAGTTTTCTCATCCCTCTACAATTAGGTCAAATTTTCGGTTCAGTAACTATTTGGATCATTTTACCCGTCTGTGATTTATTTTACGCCCGGTTATGTAGTGTACTTAAACCTTTTATATTTTAGTTGTTCGTTATTTTTATATCATTAAATTAATATACGTGGCAAAGTGGTGAATTCTCTTTTTTATTTCGCTAAGTCGGAAATATGTGTCGACATTGGCGTGTGACGAGGTGGCCGCAAGAAATAAACTTGTTACATTCTCACTTTCAATATGTACTTTGTAACCTCGATATATTTCAGGGCACGGGTATTGTTTCTACTTCAAGTGTAAGTCTGAAATTATTATAAAATTTTGTATCTGAGCATAACCAACGTTTTTAAGTATCAATAATTTTTTGGCTATCATTTAAATACAGAATTCTCACCAATACAAATAATGATCACACTTGGGGGTGGTAAAGTTAACAACATTGATAATTTAAAGGAATATATTTGAAACTTGAAAATGAATCATAAGCTCCATGTCACAATGTACAATTCTTATATAAAAACTTCAAAACTAAAAATCCCAGGTATGTATTTTTGCATTGCCATTATTTATGAATAAATTCATTATAACTGTTCATTACAGTGTTTAGGACATCGATGTTTTTCGAATGTAAGTATTCGATTTCTTTTTTTGTATAATTGTTTTCTTCGGTTCTATAATATAGCCGCTAATGGCTGGCTAATTACAATATACAGGGTAAGAAGGTTCAAATGAAAGAAAAGTAATTAAATTGTTCATGTTAGCAAGTTGTATATAGGTATAATAATAATACCAGCCTATTTCTTATCTACAACTTTTTATTTTTTTTAAAACGTTGGTCCACACTAGGAATTCCTCCTGTATCGTGGGTGCGTTCACAAACATTTAAACTCACATACACAAACAGCCAGACCCGGAGCAACTACTTATAGGTCATATAAATATTTGTTCCGTGCGGGAATCGAACCCAGAACACGCAGCGCAGCAGCCAATCGCTTAACCACTGCGCCAACCGTGTCGTCAAAATAAGTTATAGACATAATTTTAATACTAGAAATATAAAATAGATCAACCATGCTTCAGATTATCTGAAGTACATACATCTTCTATGGGGTACTGTGATAAATGTTGCAACAAAATACCTTGTGATATATTGCAATTAAATGAAAGAAACTTTAAAGCTCATATTAAAAGTACACTTCGTAAACAAGCATATTACAAATTAGAGGATTATATCCAAGATACGAATGCTTGGAAACATGGTGGTCCAGCTCCATAGTATAATCTAGAGTCTAGACAAAATCTAACTGGTTGCTACTTTAATTGTATAATTTATTATTTTTATGACATTTATTTTACATTCTGTGATTACCTACCTTAACTCACACATTGACATTATGTTTGTAATTAAGTGAGCACCATGTATCTATTTCATAATTAATTTATCTGTCATTGCTTCATTTTTAATTATTTTTACCTATTGTGGTACAGTAATTTTATTCTAGGCGCATCGTCTTCACATAAAATTATATAATTAATGTACCTATACAAAATATTGCAATACATTTTAAAAGAGAAACGGTGGAGTTTCTTGCCCATTCTTCTCCATACGAAACTACCTTTTGGAAGGGGCGACTAGAATCAATTCTATTTTTTGAAAATTTTAACGTTCAAAAGTGCCTTATACGTGCCTATTTTAAATAAATAATTTGACTTTGACTTTGAAAGTTCTGTCCCACGTCAAGCCAAACGCCTTTTCTCATACAGACAAGGCATGACCATTGATGACCATGCTTGCTCAAGGTGGGTTAGCGATTTTAAATTTATATGAATCATAAGTCCAGGTTTCCTCGCCATGTTTTACTTTAGCGATGTTAGAGATGTCCAAGATAAACTACATGATAAATGAAATGAAAAAATCACATTGGACTTTTAATAACTTTTTTCGTACTCGATTTCGCAATGGATTTTTCACCCAGTATTGATAACATAAATATAGTCCCGGTGAGAAACCTATTATTTTGTAACATTGATAGCACTGCCCCACTAGTAATTTGCAGGTATCTTTGCCCCACTAAAATATCTTTGGGCAAGTTCATTACGATGTCGAAAATTCGAAATGATATTCGACCGAAAATAATTCGGTCATAATAATGACAGAAAACCGTTTTTCAGTGCACGGGTGATGGGTGTATATCATTGGTAATTATAATATTAAAGATAATCAGGTTTCGAGCACCCCCTTTACAAATTTTATGAATTGGATTCAACAAAACAAACTCGGATTATTTTGTAACATTTTTTTAAAGCTATATATATTTCACTAGCGGTCCTGCCCGAACAGCGCCACCTACCGGGTCCAATTGTAAATCTAAACCATCCAGGAACCCACCCAAACACACAAAAAATTTCATTAAAATCGGGCCAGCCGTTTAGGGAGTTCACGTACAGAAAATAAGTATTTACAGGGTTACTTGTAATTTGTCGCCTTCCAAGATGTGGTAGTGTGACACATTTGTAACAGGTAAGCACCCCATAAAGCCTTGACGAAAATTCATGGGATTCGAGAAACCCCAATTTGTATGCATTTTATGAAAGTATCGTAGAATTCAACACTAAATATCTTGCTATTCTATTGGGTACCAAATACTTTAAGATAAACCTTTCTTACCTAGCTAACTTAAAGGAAGAAGTTTATTAACTAGTTTCAAAAATCATCTACGTACATCTCACGAGATACAAAAGTTAAAAAAAATATTTAGAGGTGCCGATGAAACAATCGATGATGCTGGCAAAGTCGAATTTGCAAATGGTTCGCGCAACGTTGATCCGAACCCTTTAAAGATTTTTGATCTATAAAGGGTTCGGATCAACGTTGCGCGAGTAAGTAGCGCGAGTTTAGTAATCTTCAGATAAATTTTTTCTTAAGAATAAAGAATAAGATTAATTTATTTGTTCAAAAACATACAGACATTTAAATAATATGGTGATACACTATATCCCACTTTATTCTATGATCAGATATTGAACATCTGTGTCCGAACAAGATATAAAATATCTATTTTTCAGACACCAGCGCTCTTCCCCTGTTGTAGGCGACACATAGAAATTAATGACGGTTTGATTTATTTTTAATACAAAGGCAAATATAAATTCCCCAGACAAGTTATCTGACGATTGGAAAATCAGCGCTTAGTGACGTCAATTAACTAGGCAGTTAGAAGAAAAATGTTAGCTATGTTAACCTCGGAATTAAACTTTTCACTATCCTTTTTTTTTCAACAGTGTGAAGGAGTAGATTGTAAAGCCGAGGTAAATGATAATTTTACACACTTTGCTTGGAAAACATTACAAAAACCCAATGATATTACGACCAAACTAGGTGAACGATGCCGTAGTCCGAATTAATCTTTACGCATGCATAATATTCAGTATATCGGAAGCAAAATAAGTGTGTATTTCATAGTATTATGCTGGAAGGCCGTTTGCAGTACTCCAGAACGTTTTAAGAAGCCTCTCGCCAGGGGCTTTTTAAAAACCCCATGTATGTTAAGCGATTATTTATAGTTTAGGAGAAAACTAAGCTCAAAGGGAAACATTTTGTTCGACTAAAGTCGTTTCAGACCGGCGTCCCTAATAAATCGGTCGAGTATGGCTAAGATTGCCCCGTAATTTTCAAAAATCGTATGGAATGGTCCATACGATATTTGAAAATTAGTGATCTGCCAAGTATAAAAATAGTGGTTTACCAAGCCCATCAAATAACAGCATGATATCCATGTCCCTTTCCGAATCGATTTACTAAAAGAAATCCGAGTCCCAAACTGATAGAAGGAAAATGGAACAGACACCACCAGATTACTCTGGATGATAAATGAACAATGCAACAATTGAAAACATAAATTATTATGTAGCACGTAAACATGGCATATCGTTAAAACGTGCCAAATTGTGCATACATTGTGCTTTAACAGCTGATTAAGTATTGTATTTTGCTGCATTATATAAATGTTTCATCTTTATATCTCATACCATCTCATGGAGGAAGAATTTTGGGACTACTGGTTGACTGAACTTACTCAAACATCAACTTTTTTGTACCTATCTTACCAATTAGAAATTTTTGCTAAATTGAATAATTACTTTTTTTATTTAAGTGTCGTGCAAAAGGTTGCCAAGCACATGTGAGTACAATATCTCCAAGTTTTTATCATATACATAATACTATCAAGATGTTATGTTAGTGATTTTAGTTAAACGGTTACTTGAAAAGGCGATCATGTAAAACCTTGCACAAACACCGCAGGAATGTATGATGAAGATTTGGTTGCTCGGTTCTTTAACTCCTTGTAGCTCCTTCCTTTCCACTTTGATTGCACATGCTAAGTTGGTGAGACAGTGCTTTCGGCCGATTGCTGGGTAAGTGGAATTCTATTGAAATAGGCCTAATACCCATGACCGCGCTTCACCACACCGACTCGCTAGCCCATGTAGAATTACCAGTTCTACAATAAATTGTTGGTGATTTTCCTCCATCTATCATCATGTATTCAACCTTAACTGTTTAGAATTCAGTACTGGCACATTTAGGTCTTGCTTTTGAATATTCATTTGATTTTTTTTTGGTTAGTGTCAGTTTGATGGAATGTGATATTTTTCTCGGCGGAGTCTTGGACAGAGATTCGTCCATGGAGTGAGATGTATATTTTCGACCTTTTACGCCAAATTTTTGATTGTGTTAGTAATTTATATATTATACTAGCTGCGCCCCGCGGTTTCACCCGCTAAAGTCTCGATCCCGTTGGAATATCGGGTTAAAAAGTAGCCTTCCAGGGTGTCAGCTACCTCCATACAAAATTTTATCAAAATTGGCCAGCCGTTTGAGCGTGAAGAAGGAACAAACACACACACTCACAAACTTTCGCCTTTATAATATTAGTGTGATTCTCAATGATTATGGATTCCTAAATAGGTATTTGCGGATTTTCCTTTACGGAAGGTGTTATGCAAGACTCGACCAGCACGAGCTCTGTAGTTTCAAGTATTAATATAACCGAGAACTGAAAAGTTCACCGATTCGGCCAACTTTTTTGGCTGCTTCGCCAGAAGCAGAATTGGCGACGAAGATCGTGCCTGAATCGCGGTTCGAAGGAAGACTGCGCGAGGCTGCGTCCGGATCATTTCCAGATAACCAAATTCAACTTAATTCTACAAAATTTTATTTCATCCTAGTAGTAGATAACGCGTTACTCGAAATTCTTTTTATGAATCAATGTCATTTTTCATTAATGTCTTTCTTCATGTAAACGTATCTAATAGGTTGCAATCAAATCCGTTAGGGACATAAACTGTCATTGAGGACACTATATTTTATTTTTTTACCCAATCCTTGGTGTCGTTGAATGACCCCTAGTAAAAGTTTGTGTAGTGTTTTGTAGCTACTGCTTTGACTAGTTTAGCAAAGAACTATATATTTTCATCGAATGTTTTTTTAACACAATTTCTGTCGTTTGTATTCAACGGCACGTGCCTGAAGCACAGCATAAATTTGCACATGTATTATACACCAAGCGTACAAATATTTAATTGTTCAGTAATTCTACTGGTCGATGAAGTTTTTTTCTAGTTTTCTACCACGTTACTAAGCCTCTCCAGCTTTCAATAAGAAGAGGGACTCAGACATGTTCTTTTTATGGGTTTGTTTTCTATTTCCTTATGTTCATTCATTACTGTCAGCGGTCATAAGTGGAGCAACACGTTAATGATCATATTCCTACGAACGTAGCAAAGTGTACGTCTGTTTATGTGAGTGATGTCTTAACGCACTTAACCTAATGACTAAATTCGCGACTAAGAAGTCCGATTTGACAGCTATAAACATACTTTGTGTAGTGATAGGAAAAAAAGCTGTTGCTTTAAAAACCGATTCTCGAGACATATCAATTTATCATCATACTTAGGAGTTTGTAATCGACAATTTATCTACATCGCTTAAACTGATTCTCGAGGCATCGTTTTATTACACATAAATATACACATACATACGTAAAATTATATATTTTTTAATTTGTTTTATTTTTGTTCTTTATGTTTCTATGAGTGTGTTTTAGTTTAATTTGTGATCTGTGCGAGTCCTAATAAATGCTTTTTCGTCCTTTCTTCTTCTAAAATATAACAATAAAGTGCGTCAAATTAGAAGACGGGAGAAGAGTTAATTTACAAAAGCAGCTGTTAATGTGTAACATCGATGAGTCAACAGTTTAAATTAGAATATCCTAATACAAAAAGTAGGTCTTTCAAAATTCTTTACACCGCGGCCTAAACAATGTATAATATTTTTGCTGAAGACTCGGATACACATGTAGTTTGCGTGTTTATTTACCACAAAAATGTTAAATTTATGCTAATGGAGGGAGATAATTAATCTCTTACTTATGAGTCCGCGTTCCCTCTTACACCATATAAGGATTGCCTGCAAAAGATGATGTGTCCAAATTCGACACCAACTTGCCATTTGATGACACAAACGTCACCAACAAAAAACAAGTGTGCAGTTTAATACATGGATTGGTACAGACCGTTTCACCATCGCTACTCAAGTTCATGTGACGAATTCGTCGACAATCTTTGCTCAACTTTAGACCTTTTGAAACCTCGATGACTACATAGCAGACAAGCAAGTTCAGTATTTTAAATTATTAAGAGACAATTATAGAAAGAGACATTATTACTCCATCAGTTTATTATTACAGAAAAGAGCAACATTTAAAACACGGAAGTATCGTAATGATATCAGACGATTTAAGACACGACACTGCTACATACCTCCATACTTAAAAAAAAAAATCACGAGTAGGAAAACAAAAAAAAAAATGGCAATTTTTTTTCGTCTCAGGTTTCTATTATCACTTAAAGCTCCATTTACACGGTCCAAGTTTACTGCCTGTGGCATACCATAAAACTGAAGGGCAACTAACTGGCACCGTGTAAAGAACACGTACAATAAACTGCACGTGCAATAAAATTGTATTTAACAAATACAAACGAATGAAACAAGTAAAAAAAATCTTGAAAAGACGTTCAATTAAATTTTTATGTTGGCACAAATACGGGAAATACTTGAATCAATTTTACAACGATGTGCAATTCAGTATTAAGTCAAAACTTGTTTCCAATAATCACGTTGTAATGTAATTTTTCTATTACGATAAATAAATAAACTGCACCTTAACTCAAATATTATTTCTTTTCAAGTGCGCAGGTGTCGGTTGTGGTTCTGTGGTAAGATTATTTTTATTTATTTTTAATAGTCCTACACAACATCCATTCTTTTCACTTAACCTATACCAGCTATACTAAAAGTGAGCTCGGTGGAGCCCTTGGTCTTCGCAAAACCTCTGTGGCTCTGTGGCTTCGCGGAAATACCTACTGGTCATAATGAAAAAAAGGCTTTTTTTTTTAAAATATTATATTTATATATTTTATTTTACTCTGCATCCGGAGTAAAATAAATCTATCTAAATATTCCAACATAAAGTAAAAAAATATGCAAATTTTACTGTCAAGTAATATAATTCGTTTTCCAATGCGGGTTCCGTCACCAAAAAAAGTTTGAGAACCACTGGCCTATACTATCTCACTGCTTGTCAAAAGCCTCCCCCGAGCCCGTTGTACTGTATGCACCATTGACCTGCACCATTGAGATGACAATCAATGCGGTTGTAGGTATTTCCTCAAAGTATTTCCTCTTTGCATGTTCTAATATTATTTAAGTGTTGACAAGGTAACTATTTTGTTTTAGTAGAGAATATGCATGTGATTTAGAAATGGACAGAAAAAGATATGTGTAATCTTAATTGATAATATGTAGAATATACAGGATGGATTTTTGAGATAGGGCAGTAAGGGCAGCTACCTTAACCGTTGTAGCTACAGGAAAACGGTCTTAGGAGACTGTCCTTAACTTTTCGAGAAATTTTGATCTGCATTCACAAATTTTGAAAAAAAATGTACGGTCAGCAGGAAAATGGGCAGTTTTCACAAAAACTTTTTTTATGCCAATCGATTCTGTTTCTTAACTGAGGTTTGAGTACTAGAAAAGTCAGAAATCGCAAAAAACTTTTCCCATACATTTCGTAGGAAATGAGACTACAGGTCAGTTTTTTTATGATGGACCGCTACAATGAAGACTGGCCGAAAATAAAAAAAAATAAAAAACTTCGAATTCCGAACGAATACGCGTCATAATTTAATTTGCTTTGAACAGAATCTAGATAGTTTCTTGCTTAGTTGCTTGCTTGTTGACGTAAAACGTGTTTAAAGATATCTGAAGAGAGCGACATGGACTTATAATCTATTTTTGACACGCCCTGAAAGTCTGCACTACGGAGACAACTATCCAAAAAGATCTCGCTTTAACGCAAACACAGTAAAACATTTAAGACATTGCAACAAAAAGCACGACGGTTAATGAAAAAAATGTATGTTTTCAAAAAATCTTGGTAAATTTGCGAAAGAAAAGGTTTATTGATAATGAGGTATCAAACATTTTTTCAGAAAACGTGTTTGCAGAGCGGCATTGTATGACAACTTGGTAAAAAAAACATCGAAGAATAAAAAACATCCGATGCCAAAATATAACTATATATATACAGGGTGGAATTTTGTAATGCCACCTGGAGGGAAAGTACTCTTAATACTGCAGATAGAAAGTTTTACTCAAAGGAAACATTCCTTTATTTTTGAATAGAAAGCAAACTGCATTCAAAGATTTTCGAAAATTCTCTTCTCTCCCACACTCGCGAATCGAACCGGCTAAAATCTGAAAAAATTATACCCTGTACTTTTATTGCATCGATCGTTAGGGTCAATTATAAAGATGAAATCTCTCTAACAAACATGATAAATTAAATGAAAGCAAAACCAGGAAATCTGAAGTTACAAATTCAATGAGTCAAGTTAAAGCTCTTTAACTAACATCCATCTTTTGTAATGCAGACTCCTTTGCGACATACTCGTAGCTGCGTGTATGAGGTAATTTAAATATGGAATGTTAGATTAAAATTTGAAAATTAGATTGTCATAGTTGTTATTCACATTTGATTGTTTTTACAACTCATTTCACATTTTGTCTCACGGTGAAAATGGCTTATCAAGAACAGTTTGATTTAATGGAAGCTTATTTTTTAAATAACAAAAACGTGAATCTAGCTCTGCGGTGGTATGGAGAGAGATATCAAGACCGACAGGCACCAACTCGGTTCGTATTGAAAAGAATGGTAGAAAATTTAAAGAATACGGGTGGTTTCAAGAAGAGACGGCAAACTATTCAGCAAAACTATTTCGATTTTGAACTAGATGTTTTAACATACTTTGAATCATTTCCAAAGGCTTCAAGTAGAGATGCTGCCGATGAATTAGGAACAACCCACACTCGCGTACTTAAAGTGCTGAAAAAGTATAAGTATAAATGCTATCGTGAAGGTCGGTTGGTGCAAAAATTGCATATTGGGGATCGTGACAGACGATTACAATTTTGTGAAAACATGCTTGGAGAAATTGACCGAAACCCTAATTTTTTGAGTAACATTGTATGGTCTGACGAAACCAACTTCAGCAATAATGGCATATACAATCGCCGCAATAACCATTATTGGTCTCGATTGAATCCTGTTCGTGTTCATGAAACTAACAATCAAGTAAGATTTTCTTTCAATGTCTGGTGCGGAATTATGAGAAATAATGTAGTGTTAGTCCACGTGTACGAAGGTCATTTAAACACTGTCAAGTATATTGAAATACTGGATCTCTTAAGAAACGAGTTAAATGGTTTCCCCGAGGAAGAGCGAAACCCAAATAATTCTACAGCAAGATGGTGCTCCAGCACATAACAGCAGAATCACTACTGCCTACATTAATAACCATTTGAATACCTGGATTGGTACAAACGGCACAATCAGATGGCCTGCGAGATCGCCAGATCTCACCCCATTAGATTTATTTTTGTGGGGATATGTAAAAAAACAAATTTACATGAAATCTTATGCGAATGACAACGAGTTGAGAGTTGAAGTTCAGAATACGATTTATAATATTCACCACAACACTTTATTAAAGGTTACTAGAAATGAATTCGTTAAAAGAATAAATTTGTGTATCCAAGAGAATGGAGCCCATTTCGAGCAATTAATAGTTAGTTTTTTCCTGGTTTTCCTTTCATTTAATTTATCATTTTTGTTAGAGAGATTTCATCCTTATAATTGACCCTAACGATCGATGCAATAAAAGTACAGGGTATAATTTTTTCAGATTTTAGCCGGTTCGATTCCCGGGTGTGGGAGAAGAGAATTTTCGAAAATCTTTGAATGCAGTTTGCTTTCTATTCAAAAATAAAGGAATGTTTCCTTTGAGTAAAACTTTCTATCTGCAGTATTAAGAGTACTTTCCCTCCAGGTGGCATTATAAAATTCCACCCTGTATATAATATAAATATAATTCGAAAGTTTTGCCTAACATTGCATTATTACTCTCCACAGACATATAACTACGTCCGTAGAGCCTTTACATCATGTTTACCGCATCCAACAACCATTTATAACTGGTATCGCAACGTAAATGGTTCTCCTGGATTAACTGATGAAGCGTTCAAGCTTTTGGAAACTAAAGTATGTTCAGAAAAGAAATTGATATGCGCTCTAGTAGCCGACAAAATGGCAATACGTACGCAGAAAATAAAGGGAGGCTATGGACAGGTAGACCTGGGAACAGGCACGTCTGAATATACTACGAAAGCTACGGAAGCTTATACATTTATTCTCGTTTGCCTAAACGAGCACTGGAATATTCCATTGGGATACTTTTTGGTTCGTGGCCTGTCCGGTGGGCAAAAAGTAACATAATAAAAATGTGTCTGACAAAATGTGAAGAAGTAGGTGTGAAAGTAGTCACCTTTGATGCTCAGGCTACCAATATTTCAGCAATGGAACTATTAAGATGCAAGATAAAAATACAAAAAAATGAAAACTACATTTAAGCACCCAGCAGCAGATCATGACGTAGCTGTGCTTTTAGATTCCAATCATATGGTTAAGCTAGTTCGAAACCATTTTGAGGCCAAAAAAGAATTTTTACACCAGGAAGAGAGAAAAATTAATTGGGCATTCCTAAGAAAAATAAATGACATGCAAGAAAAGGAAGGTTTACACTTAGCCAACAAATTAACACGTAGACACCTCGAGTTTAGAAACTATCATGAAACTAAAACTAGCCTCCCAATTGCTTAGCAGGAGTGTATCAGTTGCATTAAGGTTTTGTCGCGAAGTCTTAAAATTGGACAGTTTCAAAGATAGTGAAGGCACACAAAACTTCATAATGATCTTCAATAATCTGTTTGACATTTTTAATTCTAAGAGGCTAACAAAACATGGATTTTGCCATCCCCGTTCCCGTGAAAATATAACAGAATTTTTTGATTATTTAGATAAAGCTAAAAAATACACACTTAACTTACGGATCAAAAACACCAGAAAGCGTTTAAATTTAATGAAAACGAAAGTGCACTTAAAAATAAAAAAGCTTTGAATCGGTCCTCGCGGTCAAGTGCTCCCCTGGTTCCAAAAGATTGCTCGTGTGTATCGAAAGTCTTATGTTAATTAGAACTCTGGTTGAACATGTAATACACAGGAGCTGAAATATATTACCACCTATAGATTAAGTCACGATCTTATTAAACTGTTTTTTGGGTCAATTAGGATGCACGGCGGGCACAATGATAATCCCAACGCCCTACAATTTAAGGGCAGCTAGCTATAGAAAATTACTCTGCCACATGGAGTTGCAAGTCGGTAAAACGGGAAACTGTTTACCACTTGAAACTGTTTCAATTTTGACGTGCTCATCAGCGCTTCAATGCATCAATGCTTCAATTATGACAGAAAGACTCGACGATGCTGACGAGGAATTGATTAATGTAATACCGATTAATGAGGATATCGACTTATTTCAAATGGCATCTAATGATGACCCAGATTGCAAAAATCACATCGTTGGTTATATTGCAGGCAACGTGGTGAGATACATCAGTAACCGAATAAAATGTAGATTTTGTGTGGACAATATGCTAGCCGACGAAAACAGTGGTTCCATAAATTGGTGTGTTTGCGACACCAAGGTGGATTGATTTACGCTTCTAAGGAAGTTTACTCGATTTGCAGTATTGCTGAAACTAGTATGCGAAATTATATCAAACATAATGCACAGAAAAGCAATTCAGAGAAAGAGCTCTTAAAATTATGGCCAAACTCATGGCGTACTCTTTTTCCGAATGTAGAAGAGCACATGAATTCACGGCATCACGACACAAATCTGGCGCCGCTTATTGTAGAACGTTACCTAAGAATTCGATTGTTTTATGAATCCAAAAAAGATAATATTTCGCGGATAGCGTCATCAAAGCGACAGTTATTTAGAAAACAGTTGCAGATTCAGGGTTATTAAGTAAGGCATTTTTAGTTTAAGTACTTGCGTATGAAAGTATTAAATGCGTATTTAATAAACATTTTTTAAATATTTCTAATTGTGTTTCTATAAAAATATATATTTCTAATTCATGTTTTCATTTGAGTAGTTTTTCTACTTACTAATCCTATTAATTTAGTTTTAATGCAAAAATCCGTTCTTAATGGTTTAATCTGAATGCTTACACTCGTAGTATCTAATAATAATATTCACGGTAAGTTTTCAGAACGCACCCTTAACCCAAATAAAAATTTTATGCCAGTGTCTATCGGCAAGGTTGGGAAAATTAGAACAGTTCCATTTTCCCACTTTTTCGGGAAAATGTCATTTTCTTGCAACATTACAGTTTGCCTGTGTGCGTGCCGGCGAACGTTGTTGCTTCAACTTTGAACGGAATATTGAATGAAATAAGTGCCAATTTCACCAATGATACTGAACGCGATTAGCACATAAACTACGTTTAAGAGCTGTCAGTGCCATTATTTTCTTTGTAATATTGACACTGACAGCTCTTGAACTCGGTTTAGATGTCCTGATCGCGTTCAGATTCATTGGTGAAATCAGCCCTAAGTCTAATTACTCTAAGCCCGTAAGTATGTCGAACACGGCATTTGAGTCACCTACTTTAAATCTTTGAACCAATCTTTGGGCATCTGTCAAATGATGTGGTATTCACCGGGCACAAAGCTTCCTGACCGCTAAATGTTCATGGAGGATTTTGTGCACTTGACTCATACCGATGCCTAAGCTTGTCCGAATCTGCTGAAAAGTCACTCTTTTGTCAGTCTCTATCATACGCCGCACAACACTGATGTTATCTTCAGTCGTCGCCGTACAAGGCCGTCCCTCACGCAGATCATCGGTGAGATTAGTGCGACCACGTTTAAACTCATTAAACCAGTTGTAAACAGTGGCACGAGATGGGGCTTCATCGTGAAAGGCCAATCGAAGTCGATCATAACATTCTTGTTGACTTAAATGACATCGAAAGTCATAAAAAATCGTTGTACGAAAATTTTCTCGCGTTAAATTCATGCTGACGTGACACAGACAATTTTCAATTTGCCGCCAAATCGTAAACAAATGACAAATAAATAAAATACATACACAATAATATTGGCAAAGAGTTCCATTTTCAAAATTTGAACTTGTTTTTTTATTATATCGTTTACAAGTGGCCAGTTCTAAAAACTTTCAGTGTCGCCCTCGTATATTTACTTATAAAATAATTTAAAAAATACATGAATAAACCCTATTCTATCATTTGAATAATCATTGTAAAATTGGAGCTTAGACTAGAACAAATTACAATGACGGAAACTAATTTAACTTTTGTTGCACAAAGTCAAGGAAGACTTTTATTGTTCGAAGGGTATCAATACCATTCAGTACAAAAATTTAATTAGCATACGGAGGTGTAGATATCTAAGAAAAAACAAATGTACAGGAACGAATACCATTAGAGAGGTACGTACTTAGTATTTATGATGTTATAGAAAATATGTATACACTTGTGGGTGAAGCCAGGGGATGCAGGCAGGTGCACGCGTCGCAAAGTTTTTTTAGGTTTCACAAGCTTATTTAACCAGAATTATGGTTAAATAAGTATACATAGACATTTTATTTTCTAGGATGAATCGAAGGTTGTGAAAAAACGTGATTATTCCAATTACTGTATGCCTGATGAAAACAAAAACGCCGTATGCCATTTAATTAGTTCGAGTATAGATATTAGATACCGCGACAACTTCTGACGAAACAGTACCTGCTATTTAAAAGAAGACCGTGGCCACTTTCAAATATATGGGTTTAAACCTTATTGATACTCGTACACTACCACTGTACGAAAATTATAAATCAGTTGCATATCTAGACGGATAAATAAAAAACAGGGAGTTAAAAAGACGGCTTATAGTGTCGGAACTGATGTCAAAATTGGCAACGATCATAAAGATTTCCTTTTGGCTGACTATCATCACGAACGCGAACGTATTTTAAATTTTGCTTCGGAAGAAGCTAGGAAAATTATTAAAAACGGGAGTCTTCTTTTGCGACGGTACCTTCAAAAAGTATCCTAGACCATTCAAACAGTTGTATGTGATCTTTTGCGACCTAATAATCACCGAGGATAAAAACTTTGTAGTGCCGGTTGCTTATATTATACTTTTAGGAAATAATAAAAGGGAAACATATTATTCTAACGTTGGAAATGATTAAGTCGCAAGTTCCAGAATGGAACCCTTCTAAATTTATATCGGACTACGAACAATCGTTTATCGGTGCCGTAAGATGTATTTTTCCTTTATCTAAGCATCATGCATGTTATTTCCATTTCCAAAACCAATTATGGAGGAAAGCAAAACTTTTTTTTTTTTCTTTTTTTTTAAGGGCTTTATCGCTGAGCGATAACGTCACCCTGTAACATCACCACAATCAACTTAACCTAAAAACACTTTATCATTCAAACTAATACTTTAAAAGAAAAAATGCCAGTTTGTACAGAATCCTAGCTTGTTCCGATAAAGGACAAGCCTGGATAGCATTACACTCTCCAATATCGCACTTATTTGTTAGACCAAGTAAATTAAATCGCAAAGCTTCATTCCGCACACACTCCATCGAAACATGTTGCACATCCAAAACGTCTTAATTTAACAAAGTATAACAAAATTATTAAAATTGTATCTCTATGCACTGTCCTGCCTCTTTTGCCTGTATCAAGTATTGATGATGGATGGGATTACATAGTTTCGGAAAATGATGTAGGAGATGTTAATATGCAAAAAAATCTAAATTACGTAAAAAGATTTTGGATGCCCAAGACGACACTGTGGTGCAGTTTTGGTGAGCGGCATCGTACGAACAACGTCTGTGAGGGATGGAATGGGTATGTTAATAAATGCTTAGCGGTGTTTAACCAGGATGCCGCTTTTAATGCTGTTAACGCATTAACAACATACCCGTATAACAATAGGGCAAAACAACAACGTAATAAATATATATTACATATCGATACAAATGCAATTAATTAATAGCAACATTGATGTGCCGTTATTTTTAGAAAAGTTAAGGTAAACTCTGTGTTGTTGTTATAAAGTTGCAATTTTTAATTTTAGGCAACAACAAAATATAAGTGTTTGTGTGGCGTCATTATTTTTATGTTATTACATGAAGTAGTTGTGGAATTTATTTTGTTGCTTTTGGTTGTTTATTTATACAAAAAAGGGGTTCAGCTGGTGCAAACGAAAACTAATTAGAAAGAAAAGAAAGAAAGAAAATACGTTTATTCCACGTATACGTTTATTAGTCTTCTCTGCACCATTGATGATTCAGGTCAAGGGTGCACACGGCAAAAGTATGGTGAAGTATTTGTATTAAGATTAATGATGCGAACGAAACTAATTAGTCTCCTCTGCACCATTGATGGTGCAGGTCAATGGTGCATACGGTACAACGGGCCCCCCCGAGTCCTTCCAAGAACTATTTTCCCGCGCCACCTCGAACCAGCCCTCACGGTACATTTACCGGTAGACGCAGAGTCTGTATAGCTGATGGTTTGTGAGCACTTACTTAGTGACCCAAAATTGCCATTCGCAAACGATTTGCTACCTATCATTAAATATTGTACCTATTTTAAAAGGTTATATTTAGTGATCGGCAATCAATCCAGACGTCAATTTCATTATTTTTTTTGCTCTAACCGACTTAATTGGGAAAACTTTAATAAATCGATAGGTATAATACTGGCAACGCAAACGCGCTATAGGCAAGAGAATGCTTGGCTCAAAGGTCCTGCTCCACAACCACAAGGGTGCTTATAAAATAAGTGATTGGAAACTAGCTTCATATTCCTAACAAAAACATACGCCCCGCTTATGGCAACCCGACGCCCCGTTTGTGGTGATCCGGCGCCCCGCTTACGGTGAGCCAATGCCGCACCTGGCTTACGTAGGGTCATTGCCACCTTCACCCAGCCATAAATGAGGCGTCGGCCAGCACTAAGCGCGGCAATTCCTCAGAGGTGCTGAGCCGATTCAGTTACGTGCTTACGTTGGGTTGACGTTTGGTAGGCAATGAGCCGATGAAGTGAGGTGATGCCGATTCGGTACAGTACTTATAATATGTGTCTGATGACCTTAAGACTGCAGTCCGTAAGATATCATGTCACAATTAGAAAGTAAAGAAGGCTGCGTACTTATCTGTAAGTGGCCAACACCTACAGTAAAGCACCAGTCACTAACTGGCTTTTTTATGTTTTCAGTGTTACGGGCGGCTTTGTAAACGTTCTACCGCGTGATTACAATTTACCAAGAATGACGAATAAGCGACAGAAGAGAACATAAGAGCAACATGGAATTATCAATGGTGTGATAAATACACTCATCGACACTAACCCATTTAAATACACTCAACGACACTAAATGTGACCCAAGACCCAAAACTCCAATTTGTGAACAAAGTAAGATCGCCGCTGAGTGTATTCAAGATAAAGGTACATCATTAAATAAAGTACTGTTATTGCAATTAACAAATTATATAAATCATTTGTGACATTTTAATCTATACATAATTATAATAAAATCGTAGCGAAGTCAAAAATGTACATTGAATATTTTTGAAAAAAAGTAATTGCTACGAGGTCTGGGATCGATTACAATGGCGAAAAAATTATTTTTAGAATTTTTGTCTATTTGTCTGAATGTATGTTAGAGCATCAAATTCTACCAGATAGACTCTGTTCAAATTTTGCAGAGAAATTCCTTATATGCCTGGTCAATTGATAGGCTATATATTATCACGCTATTTGCTATGGGGGATGAGCAATATTGCATTATGTTTGTGTTCCTCTATGAATGCATGTTCCAGCATCACGCAAATTTGACTAGATAGATTCTGTTCAAATGTTGCCATAAGTCTGGTCAGTCGGTGGGGTATACATTATCACGTTATTTGTTATGGGGGATGAGCAATATTGCATTATGTCTGTATTCCTCTATAGTTTACACCGAATTATAATAATACGAGCCAAACGGTTAGAACATTTCAGATAGTTACAGATTTAACCTTTTAAATGATTATCATCACGCTATATCTTTATGTGGCTAAGCAGTCAAGAGCATTAAGGGCAGGTACTTTAACAGTTGTATCTACACGAAATCGGTCTTAGGAGACTGTTCTTAACTTTTTAAGACATTTTGAGCTGCATACACAGATTTAGCAAAATAAGTACCGTCAGCAAGAAAATGGGAAAAATTCTCTTCTTTTTGTTCCGATGGCTCCTATTTCTTATAAGGATCAAAAATCTTTATCAGAACCAACTGAGGTGTATTTCCCGCGATATTATTAGTAGTGTAGGAGATAGATTTTTTTATGATTTTTTTCATAATTTTCACCTGACATCAGTTTTATTTTTTCTCTTTCTATTGGACGTTCTTGGATGTTTTTTTTTTTTTTGATAATTCATTGCCATAATGTCAAGTACCACATTAAATTTTTTGGCAGACTGGGCCTTTATGGAACATGAGTGAAATTGAGTAGTGTTAAGAATTACAGCTCAAGCATAATATCCACAAAAGTACGACTCATAATAAAAACAATTAAATTGATGCCATCTCAAGTGTTTCTTAAAACTTATATGGACTTTTAATAACAAAGATCAATTAAAAAACCAGATCTCTATCGGGATTTATTATCTGAACTTGCCTTCAAAATAAAAACGAGTACCTTTTTAAGGAAAAAAGAAAAAATATTGTATTCATTTACCTTTAAATTATGATTTATGGGCTATAAATAATGCGCTTTAGGCAATAAACTTTGACATATTCTAACTGCGAAGTATCTTTTACCGAAAGTACCGAAAGAACCCGGGATTTGGTTTTGAAAATCCCGGTTCCTAAAACGACGTAAATATCCGGGATTTCCCGGTACTTTCGGTTCCGGGATTTCCCGGGACTATTCACTAGTGTGACCGCTCTTATTATGCCCTGTTGCGGTCAGAGCGTCAGCAACGTCGTGCAGCTGCTCTGCAGCGGTACTACGACATGCGTGTCGCCGACACTGCTCATCTGTCGCAAGGGCGTGGCAGGATTCAGGAGATTCGGGTGGCTCAGTCGGACGAACAGCGTGTGGCGCAAATAGATGAAAACCGCCTTCGTCGTTCTCTGCATCGATCTTCGACGTCTGACAATGATTTCGTAATATATAATATAATCACGAGGAGCCATCGTTAATGAGGCGTGGTAATTACAAATGGGCCAAGTGCCAAAAAATCAAAACCAAAATGTTGTCTTTCAAAAGTGCTATTGGTTGGGCAGCTATTTCAATAAAAAGGTGCAAAGTGCCTACAAAAATGTATTGTAATTTTGCGATTTTTTCATAGATGGCGTTGGGTGTATGTTCCACACATTGTTTCTTTACAAATGGGTGGTGTGTGCCGATCGTAGTTAATGTCAATGTCAAAAAAACGCGGGTAATTCATGTGATTTGCAGTGCTGCCAATAGCGGGGAAAATCCACGATTTTTGGGAATTGAGGGTTAGCGCGGGGAGAGCGCGGGGAATGACAAAAATCGGGGAATTGTGGGAAACCCAGACCAATTTATTCAGTGGGCTAAAACTATTTTATGTCGGGTAATACCTCCAACAAAAAAATCACTTTCGGACTTGGCATATACAGCTCGACAATAATAACATAATTTGAAGTAGACTTTTCATACGTTTCCCCATTTAAAAAAATTATGTTTATCTACAAACTGTTGACAACGAATGGCGAGAACATGCGCTGCTAGATTATAAGAGTTTAGGGTTAGAATCACTGCCAACCGATGAGTACTGGCTTAAGGTTTTTAATCTAAAGAATATACGGTTGGTACCTATGTTTTTATTTAAAAATTTAGAAATAGTGATAGGTCTCCTGCTGATATTACCTTTTTCAAACGCGTCTATGGAGAGGGTTTTTAAAAACACAACACCGTGGGAGTTTTAATAATGACACCATTGCTGCTTTAATGCATACCAACCAAGGTATAGATAAAGTGGGGAATCTTTTAAAATTTGAACTTAATCGAAATATGATTACTGCAAAAATATGGCAAAAATAATATACTATTCCAAATACTTAGCACTAAAGATTTAAATAAAATCTTTTTTTGTACCTGCACTAAAATGTAAATAAACACGTGCCCCTACCTAACTTGGTTTTGAATAGTATGGATGTAGTCTGTAGATGTAAGAGTTATTTTTGTTGTTATTTATTATTCATTTTATATTATATTTTATAAAAGTTTTAGTAGGTAGTTTATTAAACAAACTTTGTATAAACAGTGTTTTTAATCTGGCTGTTTGTGTATTTAAATGTTTGTAAACGATACAGGAGAAATTACTAGTGTGGGGAATGTTTAAAAAAAAATCGGGGAGTTTGTGGGGAATGAATCCAACAAAAGCGGGGTGTTCGGGGAATTGACCACACTGACGCGGGGAATCAAGATTTTTTTATTGACAGCACTGGTGATTTGTCTGTAATGTAATTAAGTATTTTTTAATTAAAAATGAGTCATTCTACTTAGAATAAAACTAAAAATAAAACTATCTTAAAAAATCTTTGAAGGTACGAGGACAGAGTTATGTTAACAGGCAAGGAAAAGTTGTGCCTGCAAAAAAACCACCTTCTATGCTGGTAAGTAGGTACATGTATTTTGTTATTGTTTCATCTTAAAAGGTAATTTTACAGCTGCGCTAAACAAATATATCTTTGTTACAGAAAATATGCAAATGTAAGAATCAATGTGATACATTAGATCATGATATGAAATTAAGTTTATTTGAATAGTTCTACGGAGTGATTGAATACTTGCCAGAAAACTCTCAAGAATTTTACAGGAATTTAGAAAACAAACAGTTGGCCATGAGTTGGACAAGATCCTTGTAGCACTATACCAAAAAGTATATTATACTAATTCCACGCAATATACAAAGGAAAAGTGTGCTTGATACATGCCAAATGACTTTGCACAAACGATCATCATTTGCCTAGCCTTTTCTCAACTATGTTGGGGTCGGCTTCCAGTCTAACCGGATGCAGCTGAATGCCAGTATTTTACATGGAGCGACTACCTATCTGACCTCCACAACCCAGTTACTTGGTAACACGATATCCCTTGGTAAGACTGGTTGTCAGACTTTTGGGCTTCTGACGACCCGTAACAACTGTCAAAGATCTACATATGACAGCCGGGACCAACGGCTTAACGTGCTTTCCGAGGCACGGAGGCAACCTAAAATGAATTTGAACTACCGACATATTGACCAAAAATAATTATGGGACGCTAACTTTTAATAATTGATCACTGTGCGACGTAAGCGAGCGGACTGTAAGGCGGTGGCTTTTTGAAGCTAATTTGACCCCACATAGCCAAATGCAAATGCAAAAGCAAATAGTCCAAATCTTGAAAGGGAATATCGGGTAGCAAGTTTACGTTACGCTCGCGAACACGCACAATGGGGAGACGAGAAATGGGCAAGAGTAACGTTTTCTGACGAATCCAGATTTATGCTATATGCACATGAAGGGCGGCAATGAGTCTACCGACCGCGACGGCCGGAGGGGAACGTTTTATTCCAGCTTGATTTGAGAAAAAAGTGCCGTTCTGCACTGGAGCTGTTTTGGTTTGGGCTAGAATCTCCTCAAGAGAGTCGCACGGAGTTAGTGCTGATAGAAAATGGTACGCTAACTAGTGTAAGATATGTGGAAGAAATTTTTAATGAGCATGTCAATGACAATGCTAGGCCACATACAGCTCAAATTGTTCATGAAATTTTCAGGACGATGGCGTTGGCATCAATCGCATGGACTGGCCCGCGAGAAGCCCGGACCTGAATCTAATTGAACATGCTTGGGACGAGCTTGGGAGGTGTGTATGAAATAGAAACTCCGCCCCAGCTATACTTCGTCCCCTGAAACATGGGTTAGTGGAAGAATGGACCAATATCCCGCAACATCGCATATGAAACTTATAAACAACATGCCGCCGAATCACCTGGCAGTTGTGAGAATAGCCCGTGGAGGCAATACAAAATATTAATTTGGTTTTAAAGTTCGTTTTTGTGTTGTATTTGAGGTACCAACCATTATTTTTTCAACGTATAAATTATTGATATTTTGTTTATGTAATTTGACAATTAAACTAATTTTTTTTCCAACATTTGGTGTTGTTTTATTAAGGACGCTATCACAAAATCTGAAATAGTTCCTCCCGCCCACCGCCACTTAAACATTTATTAAGTGAGGCCAGCTACGCTACACGCACCCTACATTTACGTTGCCACAATAGCTGCGCTACGTTGTAGCTCGGAGCAAATGTATCGCGTACACTCACATCGGACGCACAGTTGTAGCGCACCTTCCTGAATGTCGATATCGTCGTCCGATCAGATTTCTTGATCCCCATCAAGAAATCTGTATCATCGGACGATGATGTGAAATAACCAACTTGTCAATAGTGTGTCAGTAGTGTCTCAATAGAATAGTCATGGACATTTGGGCCCAATTCTGTAACTTTGAGTTAAGCAACACGCCATTGACACTCTATCGACACACTACGAGTACAGACATTCTTTTGCCACTGTTGCAAATTTGGCATTCTGCAAAAACTTCAATGGCGTTTCAGTGGTGTCTCAGTAGTGTGTCGGTAGTAAGTCGATAGTGTGGCGTATAATAGTTTTAGTGTTGCTATCAAAAACCTACCACTTTTTCAAATCCAATTTTTATCAATTAAATCTTTATATTATGGGTTTATTTATTAATATAAAAACGTTTTATTATTAGAAACATAAAATTTCACTAAAAACATGCGTTTAATAACGTTTAATGAGTGTAGCCTTAGGGGGCGCTATGGCGCGAGGACACGGGCGTTCGATATTAAAAAAAAAAACCTTAATTCATGTTGGGATGCTGTTTACACGGGCGGTGGTACATAGGAGGGGTCAAATTTTGGTTATTTTTTGCCTAGGACGCACCGTTTTCGAAATATTTGAATTTGTATATTAATAAAAAAAATATTAAATATTTGACGAAAAAAAAGTTCGTAGATTTTTTACATCATCTCATATGGTTTTCGGTCGGAGTATCAAATTAGGTACCTTCACATACAAACCTTTAATTTAGCAGGGATTCCATCCCGCCGTCGCTGTCTCTGGAGAAAGGGAATGAGCTCGTCAAATAGCTTCCTTGCTTGCTCTACGTCCACTTTATCAATTTCACTACGTAAGTCGCACACACACACGGACACATTATTTCAAATTTTAAAAATATACAAATTAAACCCAATCTACAATAGGGAAAATAGGTGTCGTTGTTCGATGGCTTCACAATGGCGGTTCGATGGCCAAAACACTATTCAAACACGATAGAAACAACTGTCAAATACACTTAAAATATTTACAGACTACCGTAAGCTTGCATCACGATGCCATTGTATCATTATAGTGGACCAGACTACCAATTATTGTTGCCAAAGCAACAGTGGCAAAAGAATGTATGTGGGCCAATCCGTGAAAAATTTAACGTACGAAAAAAGTACTGTCACAATATTTTACAAACAGTTTACAAGACCATCTCATACTCTATTGAATGCAGTTTTTTTAATGTACAGTATAGCTCATTAACTTTCAGAAAAAAATATACTGGTGTCAATTGTTGTTAATTCAAATGATTACAAATTAAAAATAAGAAGCATAATACGTCATTTTTGCGTGTCACACATCCTGTCGCTAACTTTAACTAACTGAGGTTCATGGTTTTTTAAGATATATTTCAGTGTTTTTTGGGAGCTTTTACATATTATTGTTTTTTTTTTAATTATAACATTAATTTTAATCATAAATCTTACTGTATTACAAAAAAAATCATGAAATATGATAATCAAATTAGCACCAATGTGGACATTCCACTTTAGTCACTGCTGTTTTATTTGCTTTCAATAGTAAAAAAACTACCAAAACAAGTTATTTTATTATCATGGTAACATTATTGTGGTAGATCAGCCATTTCTTTTTACCCATCGGGCAGTTGTGACGCAGTGATCGGTGACGAAAGCCGTACTAACTACACGTAGTCGATTAAGAAGTCCACTATAGTCATAGCAATAACGTGATACCGGTAAGTTCTTAAAACATTATTTTATTTGCGAATTATACTTAATGTCTCTAAAAGAACAAGGAACATTGAGTGTTGTCGTCATTATTTATATGAAGCGGAGTTCTTCACGTCCATTTAGTGTCGTGACATATTAGTGGAACAATATTTGTGACGAAATGGACACATAAGGCTAAGTTTAGGTGGTGCATGTTTTAACGACAACAACTAAGATGTATGGAGTTCTGTGATTCTGTTAAATTATATAACCATAATAGATGGTCTTTCGTTAGACTACCTTAATTAACGTTTAGTTTCGTTTAATAACATAATTAATAACCATAAGCATTTTATTTAATAAATAATGGTCAACGAGGATTTTCGTTTGTAAATATTTAGAATTTTATTTATTTGTATACCTAAATGTATTATGTTTCCCTTTCAGATTTACTACGCAAACTTATTAAAAAAATATTAATAATGGGAATATTGGTGGATATTGACAAAGTTTTATCTACTAATGATCTTATAAAATGCTTTGATGGTGGACTTCAATGGCCTTGGGAAAAAACCCATTTCATTTTGGCAAAAAAATGTTTTGTATGCAAAAACACAGTTGCTGCTGCAGGTTCACGATTGATGCATTTCTCTTTAGCTATGAGTAGACAAGATATCAAGTTTTTATTGAAATCGCCATACATTTGGTGTACTTTTTGCAACTCTTGTGTTTACGATCACTATCCAACCGATGAATGCGAATTTTGCTCCCCCTCGTTATAAATAGAAACTTCACAAAATCAATATATAGGTAGGTACAACACACATTAAATTGGGTACAATTTAAATGCTCACCAAAATATTCTTTTTGCCTACCAAAATGGAGAAATGTTTCCCTGAAATAGTAAGATTAATATATCGACACCCCGACTCAGGGCAGTCCCACTCGGATAGGTTAGGTTAGAAGGCTAAGGCGGGAGCGGAGCGGAGCGAAACTCCCGCCTTAGCCTTCGTGGTTATTTCTTTTTCTACAATAATTTACGAAACACAATTTGGTGAGCATTTATCCATTTTGGTTGGCAAAAAGAATATTTTGGTAAGAAAATAGGTAAGTTTCTGGTAAGCGTTCAAACACAAGCCCATTAAATTTATCTAAGATAAATGAAAGTTTTTCATTTAAATTTGTATTTTATTTTAATGATTTTGAAGAAAGTGTTACACAAGGGAACTTAAAGTCGCAACGACATTTGTTATTTTAATCAAGGCTTAGATTATTTTGTAAAGGAGAGCCTTTCGCTAGATAATTATGTAAGGGTCATCCCTTACATAATTATCTAGCGAATGGCTCTCCTGAGACATCCACGAGTCATGCACGACAAAAGTATAGTATAACCGGAAGTCTTGTTGACTTTATGATAGTCATTGATGAGAAGTTTATAAATAATAGTTCTTCTTGTTCCAGTTTATTTATTATATGATGGCACTAACACCTGCTGAACGAGCTAAACGTTACCGCGAAAATCTGAAACTAAATAAAGAAAAATATGAGGCACAACGAAAGAAACAAATAGAACGAGTAAAGGGCCAAAAAAAAATAAGGGAGTTAAGCGACCGGGAAAAAAAGGACCGAAGAAAAATTTGGAGAGAACAGAAAAAAAAGCAAAGGAATGCCAAAAAGCAAGCTGTAGAGATAGCCGTACCTTCAACAAGTCAAAATATAAGAACGGTTAACTATAAAAGGAAATATAATAACTTAGCTAATAAGTACAAAACTGTTTTAAAGCAATTGAACAAACTAAGAACCTTCAATGCAAACTTACGTAAAACTTTAAGTCGAACCAAAGAAAAATACCAAAAAGAAATCAATCTAAAAACAGAAGAGAATGTTAATCTGAAAACGAGACATGAACTGCTAGAAATATCGTTAGGCGAGAAATATAAAGACTGTAAAACACAAGAACAAAAAAAGATATTGCGTTTGATTGGAATGTCCAAGACTGTCCGCCAAAAAAGAGGATCAAAGGCACTGGTATCAAAATGTTTAGGGCTTAAAGGTTGTATTAGATTTACAAGCAATAAGAAATACAATGCAAGCAAAAAGGTAGAAGAAGAGATGGAAGTTTTTTACAACCGAGATGAAATTAGCAGATCAACATCCCGAAAACGTGAGTGTAAAACGAAACATAAGAAAAAAATGCAAATACGGTATCTAACCGATACTTTAATTAACCTATACCAAATATATAAAAACGAAGGAGGGAAATTTAGTTTGTCAACGTTTTGTAAATACAAGCCATTTTATGTCTTGTCGCCGACACGTGCTTCGCGAGACACGTGTCTATGTGTGAAATACAGTAATTTTGAATATTTAATAACAGCTCTGAAAAAATACACTTTTCCTGCTGTTGTATTTAAGGGCACCAAAGATCTTATAGAATTGACATCTTGTGATATAAAGTCATTTAAATGTATGTACGGGTTGTGTGATAAATGCAGGAATAAAAAAAATAATTTCGAAACTAATAATAACTACACTGAAGTCGAATGGTGGAAGTGGGAGCGCGCAAAAAAAAAATATAAAAATAAAAATGAAGACATGACAGCCAATGTAACAAAAAAAGTAAAAATAACAGGAACGGTACAGGAATTAATAGGCGAGTATGAAAAACAATTGCCTTTATCCAAAAAACATTTCTTTAACTTCCAAGAGCAACAGCGTCAGTATAGAATGTGTGTCGAAAATTTGATACCGTATGAATGCGCAATTCTAGTAGATTTTTCTGAAAACTACGATTGTAAGTTGTCAGAAGAAGTTCAGGCACTGCATTTCGGTGGATCAAAAAATTCTATAACCCTTCATATCGGGTATGATTTACACGTGCACACAATGTCAATCATTTGTGACGTTATCAGACAGCAACTGCCATGAACCCCACGCCATTTGGGCACACCTTATTCCAATTATTAAGTTAGCCAAGCAAATTTGTCCGGCATTATCAGTCATCCATTTTTTTTCGGACGGCCCGACCAGTCAATAACGGCAAAAAAAAATTCTTCCTGCTTAACCTCTTTACCACAAAACTGAACCTTTCTCTTACGACTTGGTCTTTTTCAGAAAGTGGGCATGGAAAAGGGGTAGCCGATGGCATTGGGGGTGCCACAAAAATAGCATTAGATAGGCGTGTTTATTATGGGCACGATATTGTCAATGCCACTGATGCATTTAACAATTTAAAAACGTGCATGAAGTCAGTAAAGCCGTTTTTCATAAACAACTCTGATATTGACAATATTAAAACTTTGGTGCCAAGTAACTTAAAGGCTATTGTAGGAACCATGCAAATACATCAAATAATATCAAAAGTGCAAAACGAAATTCTTCACCGGCAGTTAAGTTGTTTTTGTAAGCGAGGACAGTGCGCCTGCCTCAGCCCAATCAAACATTGCTTTCTGGAAAAACCGAACTCGGGTTCTAGTTCAATATTGCGTCATTCAGATGATCCTCATATTTCCGAAACGAGAGTCCATTGATGTTCTTGATAATTTTGATATCCATTTTGAAAACACTACACAGGAATTGATTAATACTCGTAGCACACCTATGACTGATTTTATTGAATTTGCCGTAGAATGTTCTGTAGAGTCTCTTATTGCAAAAGGACCATCTCAATTAATGAGTATACTTAGCAATGATTTTACCACTGCACCACTCGAGGAACAGTTAAATGAAATTGCCCAAAATATCAGCCTCAACTGGGCCCCAGTGTTAGATAAATCTGCAACTGAAAGTGTTCAGCCCGTGACGTTAACTGACATCGATTCTATTATTCCAAATTTTAATGACGTCTTTCATTCCCAAATTCCTATCTCTGAGTACCTTTCAACTGACATTTACTTCTCTGAAACTCCGAGTGACCTTGCTTCTGACACACCCAAAAATAATAAAATGGAGTCTGTAATGACTGAAACAACATCTAATGACAATGATAAAGCTATTCCTTCGACTATGCAAATCAAAATTATAGAGGATATTAGCTACTTTCCTAAAAAAAGGGTTAAAACATTGAATCCGGTCCCAAATAATCCCCTTAAACCTATAAACATAAATAAAATGAGTACTAGAACATTTTACTGTACCTTATGCAAAACACGAAAGGCGTTCAAATTACATGAATGTCGATGCCAACTGCCAGATTTGTGATAAGAAGGAAATGGATTCTCCCCATTATAACTAGAATAAGTTATTTAAGTTGAAGCAATAAACTTTTTTTTTTTTTTACTATACTAATGTATGTCGAAGCAAGAAACTTAATACTGTTGCGGTTCTAGATAAGCAAGATACAAATAATAACAGTTCTGCATGTATTGTAGCAGCATCACCGGATTCTCTGATGAAAGCAACTGTAACAGCCTACATCCAGGGAATTCGTGCCCAAGCATTAATTGATACGGGCAGTTCTATCAGCTTTATGAATAAAGCTTTAAATTGTGTCGAATAAAGAAGAGATCTTGTAATCAAACGATTTCAATGGCTTCAACTACACTGACATCTCAAGTAGAGGGACAAACCTGCGTCTCGGCTAAAATTGGAGATCATAATTATGAAGGGCTGAATTTACTTATTGTAAAAAACCTGTGCGCTGATCTTATTATTGGTCATGACATACTAGAGAAGCATTCTTCACTTGAGTTCTGTTTTGGAGGATCAAAAGATCCAATTAAGGTATGCGGTGTTGCTGCAGCAACTGTACCTGCTGTACCTTTGTTTTCGAATGTTTCTCCTGAATGCAAGCCTGTCGCCATAAAATCTCGAAAATACAGTGAGGATGACCAGAAGTTTATTGGAGAAGAAATAAGAAAACTTTTGGCTAAAGGAATTATTGAAGAAAGCATGCCACCCTGGAGAGCTCAAGTCCTCATTTCACAGAATACTAATCATAAGAAACGTCTCGTTATCGATTATTCTCGAACAATAAATAGATACACACATTTAGATGCATACCCACTTCCAAACATAGAAGAAATGGTGGCACAGATTTGAAAATATCGTGTGTAGCGCTATAGACTTACAAAGCGCATATCATCAAGTCCCGATTCTGCCAAAGGAGCGTCACTTTACTGCTTTTGAAGCACTTGGAAATCTTTACCAATTTCGGCGTATTCCGTTTGGTGTGACTAACGGAGTGTCAAGTTTCCAAAGAACCATAGACTGGGTTATTCGCAAAGAAGAGCTTAAAGGAACGTATACGTATTAGGATGATATCATGGTATGTGGAATTAAGCAGGAGGAACGTGATGAAAACCTTAACAGATTTTTAGCAGCAGCTCAAAACTATGGATTAACTCTCAATAAAGAAAAGAGTAAGTTTTCTCAAAAGTCTATTAATATTCTGGGATACAATGTAGAGAACCACGTTATTAAGCCAGATGAGGAACGCTTAAGACCATTGTTGAGTTTGCCACCACCATGCGACGTTCCATCACTGAGAAGAGCAATAGGAATGTTTGCACATTACAGTAAATGGATCCGAAATTTCTCAGAAAGAATTTATGCTCTCGCTCATACACAAATATTTCCATTGAAAAATGAATTAGTTCAAAGTTTCGAAAGACTAAAATCTGATATTGCAAAATCAGCTGTTCACGCTATCGATAACAATGCACCATTCACTGTAGAAACAGATGCTCCAATCATTCCATCGCAGCAACTTTGTCACAATGCAATCGGACCGGTTGCATTTTTTTCTAGTTTGCTAAATAATACCGAACTCAACCACTCAGCTATAGAGAAAGAATCTTACGCTATAGTGGAATCGTTAAGGAAATGGCGTCATTTTCTCTCATTACTGACCAACGTGCAACGATCTGTATCATTCATGTTTGATAATAAACTGAGCAGCAAAATAAAAAATGAGAAAATACAGCGATGGCGCTTGGACTTAGCACCTTTCAAGTACGACATAGTGTACCGTCCCGGATAGCAGAATGAAGTGGTTTTGGCAGTCCTCTCGTGATGTTAACCTGACACTGCCTAAAGAATTCTGAAGAGACCGAAACAGCTAGCAATCTGAAGGTGCAAGGTCAGGACTATACGGTGGATGCATTAACACCTCCCAGCCAAACTCTCTTAATTTTTGCTGAGTGGCTAAAGATGTGTGAGTTCTAGCGTTATCATGATGAAAAACCACACCCCTTCTCTTGATTAATTCCGGCCGCTTTCTCTCAACTTCTTGCTTTAATCTCATCAGTTGTACGCAGTAGAGTTCAGAATCGATGGTCCTGCCTGGTGGTAACAGCTCATAATGAATAATGCCCTTCCAATCCCACCACACACACAGCATCACCTCGTTGCGAGTTAACCCGGGATTCGCCACAGTCTGTGAAGCCTGACCGGCCTTTGACCACGACCTTTTTCGCACGTTCTTGTCGTACCTACGTGATCCACTTTTCCAGCTTCTTCAAAAATGGTTCGGTTTCATTACGTCGTAATAAAGAATCACAAATGACTACACGGTTCATTAGGTTTCTTTCAGTGAGCTCGTGAGGTACCCAAATATCGAGCTTTTTTGTGTACCCAGTTTTTTTCAAATGTGCCAAAACCGTTTTGTGGTCAATTCTCAGTTCTTCAGCTACGTCGTAACTACTGATATCCGATCATGCTCCACTTTTTCAAAAATGGCATCCATTTTATCCGTAATAGGGCGACCAGAGCGACGTGCATCTTTGACATCAAAATTTCCGGATTGAAAACGCTTAAACCAAATTTGTGCTACTCTCACAGACACTGCACTAGGTCCATAAACATCGCAAATTTTTTTCGCGGCTTACATTTTTTCCTTTTTTGTAGTAAAATTTTAAAATGTATCGAATTTCTTCATTAGATTCACTCATCTTGACAGTACGAAAAACAAATGAAAATCACACATTTTCCTAATTTGAATTTCAATTTATGTTCTTTAAAATTTAAACTTTCAATGATACCAAAACCAGCCAGATACAAATAATATAGCCAAATAGATTTTATTACAAGTTCATACATACTATAATGCGAAAATACTTTTTCCCCAACCTAATATATTGACTGTTATCGATAAACATTCACGTTTTCCGTTTGCGTTCCCATGCGCCGCCGATATGAGTTCTACAACGATCATAAAACATTTGAATGAGATATTTATGTTGTTTGGTATGACATCTTACCTTCATTCGTATCGGCAGAACTAAAGAATTTCTTGAATTCACGTGGCATTGCTTCTAGTAGAACCACCCCGTACAATCCAAGAGGAAATGGCCAAGTGGAACGTTTTAATGGAACTTTATGGAAATCAATACAATTGGCTCTACGTTCACGCAATCTAGTAATAGAAAATTGGGAACAAGTTCTGCTTCAAGCTTTACATTCAATACGGCCTTTGCTGTGTACAGCTACTCAATGTACGCCACATGAACGGATGTTTACGCATACTAGGCGATCATCGAATGGAGTCTCTATACCTACTTGGTTGACAGAATCAGAACATGTGCTAATGCGAAAATTTAACCGTAACAATAAATATCAACCAGTCGTTGAGGAAGTGACGTTACTTCATGTAAATCCGGATTATTCCTATGTGCGTCTTGCAGATGGTCGAAAAACAACTATCTCTAATCGACACTTAGCACCATTAGGACAAGATAGTGAGATAATCCAGGAAACACCTGAAGTACTTAATGAGACCCGAGATTCCGTCAATACTAACGAAGACGACTTCTACGATTCTCGAAGTATGAACGAAGAAGAGGAACAGCAACAGTTAACAGATCACCTAACAGTAGAAACCGATCACACGGCTACTGACAATCCAGGTACTGTTCAAGGAAGGCCCACTAGAAATCGAAGGCATCCAGATCGCTACGGAGACTACGTTCAATACTGATTCGTTCTCTCTTTTAAGCCTGGAAGAATGTGATGATATAGAAACTCATTAAAGTTTCTATGGTTTTAAAAATAAAACTGAATTTCATAATTTCATTCTGTCAATACGACTGTAATCTATTTCCATGTACACTTCTTGGCGGGAAAGTGAAGCGTAATGTTAGCAGTTTTGTTTTATTTTCTAAAATTTGTGTTTAACCGAATATTAATGTATAATAGTGGTGGATTATTAACCATTAATTGTTCGTGAACCTGCATTAGTGTAGGCAAATGAAACAAAACAGTGCAACATCACTTTAAGTTCTCTCAAGAAGTCCGCGCGAGGTTTCAGTAAAGTCCCACGTCTTTACTTAAACTCAAGGGGAGCGGGCGGGATATCATCTATCATCTTTATCGTGAACATTTCCTTGTATTTTGCTGATTAAAACCATTTATTCTAAAGGTTTTATCTTATTTATCAGGTATGAAATTGCTTATCTCCTATTTAACATTATAGCAGTGTTTAAGATGAAATATGATGTACGGATTAACTCCATCCCTCCCTCATCACTACATCTTGTTAGGAGCCACTTACAAACCTGATCGAAGATCAGCTATGGCACAAACCCTAGGCCCCCCAGGTGTTATTGTGGCTTACAAATCCAGAGTTCCATACAGCAGCAAGTGGGTTAAGAAGCAGAATCATGGTAAAAGATCGGAAGACAGAGCCTGTCAGTGCATTCGCTGATGTGTTAATTGCTAGAGCAATGAATTCCCATAGAGCTTTCTTCCCATTGAATTTCCTAATAATATCAATAGACATGCAAAATCTGCAGCCCAATGGTGCAGGCCCTTACTCTAATGTAGACTTCTCTGAAAAAGGCATGTGGATCCTGATCCTGATGTGGAGAGACAGGGATAGACGATATCGCTGCAGGGCAAGTTGTCTACCACGCAATATTCGTCACTCAAAGCGAAGATCTAGGTGTTCTCCAATCAATAACAGATGTTAAATCCAAGGGGTAGCTAAGGTCAGAAATTGCTGACAAATTTCGGAGTGAGGGAGACCTGTAACAAGCATAATATGTTTGTTACAGGTCTTACAAAAATTAATAAATACTTACAAAAAAAAAAACTTTATTGTGGGCATAAATATACCCAAATAAAGTAATTTTGTTTCTTTTTTCCATTTACTGAAATAGCATTACCTGCGCATATTTCTATGCACTGCGGTGACAAACTGCACACTTAAAAGAATAAAAAGTTATCTACGTAAGCGAAGAACGTTTAAACAGTTTAGCTATTCTTAATACAGAAGCCGACTTGACAAAATCCGTTAATTATGAGAATTTGTTACCTAACCAATCTGTCCATCGGAAAAAAAAATACATTATTGAATAAATGATGTTTATTTCTTTGTATGTTTTTTCATTCATTATCATCATTCTCAGCCCACATCAGCACACTGCTGGCTATTTTATAATTAAAAGTTTTTGCTTGTTTCATTAATTTATGGGGCGGAACACCTTACAGGCCCAGGGCGCTGAATCTTAAAATACGCCACTGGAAGATACTATACAAGACAGAGAAACACAAGAATCCGGTCCACAAGAAACGCAAAATGCTCAACAAATATATAGGTACAAGAAGACAAAGAAGAAATAATGTAGGTCCAACAGATAGAATGATCCATTACCTTACAAAATAGAACAAGAGGCCGAAATATAAATGATGGAAAAGTTGATATAAAATGTGACGGACTCGATTTATTATTTTTAGAATACGCGGACACGTTCAAGAAACTTTCAAAGCGAAAACAAGTAAAAGTGAAATTTGATATCGCCACTTTTAACGGAGGCTGAATTAAGTGATCTAGATAGCGTAACACCTGAAAGCTACTCTACAACTATGCTAAGTGATACCAGCATGCAGGCTACACCTGGAGACTACTCCATGATTTGTGAAGGAACCTTGACCGATGCTACCGAATATTACTACTACCGTCTGCTGTATGTTGTTGAGTTCATTATTCCACAAACTTTTCTGGCTGTCGCATCAGGACAAAGATACCACATAATTGCAGTTTTAACTAAATATTATAATAAATTATAATGTAAGTTGATCGGACGAGTTAAAGTGAAATAAATTACCATTATATATAAGTAAATAATACTTATTTATGATATGTAGGTCGGAGCCTCTTACTACAGACGTATTTGCTTAAAAGGAGGCTCCAATTACTAGTTTTTCATTTATCAAATATTATTTTTTGTTGTTGTCTTATATCCCTACACTGATTAGAATAGATCTGATTATTTTCAAAATTGCTGAACAGATTTTCATGAAACACGGGAAACACACGAATTATACGAGGAAACAAAACTGAAGTAAAATTGGCCCGTTCTTTTGGAAGCCAGGATGCCACCAGATACCTCTCTTCATACGTCGAGGCATGGACGTATAAAAAAAGTCGGACGGATTCTCGCTAACAGAAAACTGTGTCACTCAGAGTCAGCCAGCTAACTGCACGTACAGGCGCACAGCACGCACACATTCACAGCATACTCAGCCATTACGCGTGCAAACATCAACACTATATGGGTTATTTAGAGCGCTGGTTTATGTGAATAAGCCACAAACTTTATCAGCTCAATCAATGTTCGTCAAGAAATTCAGAACATAACACCGGAAGTTTTGAGAAGCGTGATGGAAAATGCTTTACAAAGAGCTCAAATTTGCATTGACGATGGAGGCCATCATTTGAAGGACATCATATTCAAAACCTAATAGGAATAATTTTACAGGTGGTGTATGTATTCCAAAATAATTATTGCGTATATTTTATTTAAAAAAGTTATAGCTAAACAAATTTTTATTTCGTCTGTATTTTTTGCTACATCTGTTTGTTTTGACAACTCAAACCTTGTGATCACACCACAACAAAGAAAACCAAATCACGAAAGGTATAAGATGTTACTATTACAGTTATCATTCACCAGTACCGTCGCAGCAAATATGGATGTTTGTTTCCACTATATACGGATACAATCTGCTAAGACTCGTTTTCCTAATAATTGCTTTACTTGGTCTGCACTTTTACAGATGTATTTACACCTAAAGTTACTAGTCTCAAGAACAGAAGTCCGAATAAGAAGAAGTAGTCTGAACAAGGCATGTTGTTTTAATTGTACAAAAAGTCTGTCAGCAATTTATGACAAACCCTATGTCGTGAATTTGAAAAATAGTGGAAGCAATTTATAGCTTGCAGAGTACCTACTCAAAAATTTCCGTATTACAACTACTTGTTTCAAAAAGAAATTAAAGTAAACATAAATGATACCAAATGCATTTTATTCATATGATTTCCAATTCTAATACTCGTGGGTTTAATACAGAACCTTGTCTTTCACAGTCCGTTAAGTAGCTTAAAAGGCTAGTATTCAAACTATTCTGGCCTCGACAAATCTCAGCAAAAAGACTCGATTTCATAACACTTCGAGCGACAAAATTTTGAAACTAACGTCACAATCAATGTTTGCAGATTATTTTCTTCTATGGGAGATTACTGTCTGAATACTACTAAGTCTGTGGACTGGAACAAGAAAACGTGTTGCGCCAACCCCAAGTAACATGGGACAAGGTCAGGAAGTTGATGATGAGGAAGCAAATAGTAGCAATTAGGTAGCAATTTTTAAGAACTATTTCGAAGTGTTTTATGAGTGGTGACCTTCCATCCTGACGTTCACCATTACATAGTCGTCATCTTTGAATTTGTAAGCAAACTGTCGTTAAACTAAGTAATTTAGCGACATACGAAATCATAAAGTGAAAGCCCTTAAAATTAGACTATGCTATTTGGAATTCCTATGACGACATGACAGTCTGGATCTAGACTAACCCAAACCACGTTGTTTACTAAAACCACGTTTTGTTTTCTTTCTTACCATTTAGGCCAACTATTTTATCTTTTCAAAAACATTATTTTTCTCAATGTCTCATAAACCAATGGCAATACAATCGACACCTTATTTGTCAAATGCGAATCAGTAGTTCTTCTGCAGCCATATACATACATAAGCTGTTAAAATGATTAATCTTTTTTCCGCACTATAGTCGGGTAAAAATAAAAACGTTATGGGTTTTTTTTCGAAAGTATAAAATACCGAGTACAAGTTATTTAGATGCAAAATTAAAAACCCCTGATCAACACAAATGTACTTTACTATGCACTTTTTACCACACCCAAACGCGTGTTTGGTCAAACCCTCTGACCAAACACCTTGCCTACATCATCAGATAATTTTCACAGTCTATCAACTACTCATCTAGTAGACCAAATCAACGAATCCGAACTCGGTGTGTCCACGATTTTTAAGGCCGAGATCTTGTGCCCACGTTTTGCCCCATCATCAGACTTCTACGATTTTTAAGGCCGAGATCCTGTGCCCACCTTTTGCCCCATCATCAGACTATGTTCACTTTTTTAAATTGAATAAGTCCAAATACGATATGCCTGGTGTATTTTGTTGAGGAGTCGGTTATTCTGCAGACTTTCCTGGCTGCAGCATCAGGTCAAGGTTACCACATAATTGCAGTGTTGACAAAATATTATAGTAGGTATACCAAATTTTAAGACGATAGAACGACAGAACGGTAAAGTAAAATACCCTTTGTACATCCCTACACCGATTTGAAAAGACCTGATTATCTTCAAAATTGCTGAAAACATTTTCATGAAACATAGCAAACAACCACCTCGATGAAACCAGCCTTCTAATAGAAATACCACATTGAAATCGGACCACCCACCCGTTTGGGAGCTAAGATACCACAGACAGACACACAGATCGAAATAGCCGTCAAACTTTTAACACTCGTGTTGAAATATATATTATATATATAATACGCTTATAGTGTGCTGACAAAAGAATGTTGCTTTTTGGAAACCCTAGCTGCAGTATATAAACTAAGAAACTTAAATCTCAAAGCACTTTTTAATAACAATAAGGACAAAAATTTCTCAAATGATTACAACCTTCAAGTACGATTACAAACCGCTAGAAAAACTTATATGTACACATTTTTTATATTCAACACAACCATATAATAATACTATATCATTGCAGAACATCAACTAAAACCATCTATTTTTTTTATTGTTGTTTCCATTTGAATCCATTTAGTTATTTAATCATTTAACCAGAAAGCGAATTAAATAAGCTTAGAGAGTATCTAAAGTATAAAATATTAACCTGTTTATGGCGAGAGTTTGTTTTAGGAAGGGTGTGTCTCAGAGGTTGAGGGGGTGTGTCTGCGAGGGTGAGCACGTCAGCAGTTATTAATACGCGGATGCTAAAAAAACACTAAAACAATATTTATGATGACGGATTTATTCAATTTAAAATCTTACTAGTTTTTAATGTATACTTTTAAATAATACAGTAAATACAGGCGTATTAATCGATGATGTTAGATGTTTTAAAGATAGCATAATGCGTCAAATACGCTTTAAGTCATCCATGAGCTGTGTAGTCGTATAAACCATTGACCGCACATATACATTTAACCAAATAATGCATAGTAATAATAAATAAGTATAAATAAATAATAAAGATCAATGAACTTCATGTAAAATAATAAAATTTAATAGCTATCTACCACGAATTATCAGTAAGTTTTATATAACATCATTGGTATGTAATGAAAAATTATACTTAACATCATAGGAAACTTTAGTGACTATTATTATGGCTTATATTCTGGACTGTAAAAGTCAGTGCTTGAACCTCGGAAGGAGCTTCTGCGGGAGGAGCAGGAAAGTGACCATGAGCTCTTCTGTGATTCTGTAACGCGGTACCCTGAAACAAAAAAGTATTAGCTGTCAAAAATTCAAATCTTATACTTAGGTCACGCCAAAGTGTCCATACTGAGAAGAGTGATCTCACACATCCCGGTAACGTAGAGGGTCAACAAAAAGAACTATGTAGCGACAAAAACTTATTTCACTATGCCTCATGTGTGAGGGAAAGTGGGGTAGCGAAGAAAGCTACGTACATTCAAGGACCGAATATGTTAAGGAATTTTCAAGCAAATTAAGGGTAAAATTTATCCAGTGATTGTTTTGTGATGTGATAAGAGACAGACTGTTAACATTACAAAATATTTTTGGCTTCATTTTGATGACGCTAATGATCTACTTAATAAAAAATCTTAGATTAATTCACTGACAGATAACGCATCGTTTCTAAACCGCTAGGTTTAGAAGAAGCTTGAAAGCACAAGAGTTCCTTGTCTAACAAAGGTGAGCACTAAGGTAGGATTTTTGACAATGCATAAAAGGGATTTTTTTTTAATGGAAGTAAGTCAATTTTGAAGTTAGAAACGTTGCCGATGGGAAATCTCATCGGGCATGAGGTCTACTCTTATGGGAGTGAAATGAGAGGAGGAAGCCTTTGTCCACCCGCGGGATGTTATGGGCTGATATAAAAATAAATAAAACGTAATGAGAGCATTACCTGTATGAATCTGTCGCCGCATACTTCGCAGATGTAAGGCCGATCGCCAGTGTGTCGCCGTATGTGCAGGTTGAGGTCGTTGCTCTGCGAGAACGCCTTCTCGCAGTAGGTGCACTTGTACGGCCGCTGGCCAGTGTGCACGCGCATGTGGCGAGACAACTTATTGCTGCGCGAAAAACCTAAAAATATCACTTCGTCGTCGTTATCTTAGTTTCACTCTAGGAACACACTTAGTTTACATAACACGTAACATCACGACTGTATTCTCCGAAGTGTTAGGCAGAGGTGTACCTCCACATTTCTCCAGTTATGTTTAAGTGCCATGTAACACGGGGCTCCCATGTTACATGGGACTTATTAGCCTATGGCCATCAACCAGGAACAAATCCAGATTCCGGGCTGCTGCTGAGAAATTCCAGTTGGAAAAACTTAATAAGACTGCCAGACCCGGGAATCGAATCCAGGACGTCATGCTCAGCAGTAGCGCTCGCACTTAGGTTAATGCCGTTAATTACCGCGTTATTGGACAATTATCATGGATAAGCACACAGCCCTACTGCGAAATTAACACGCTAAAGTTGCAAATCTCTGTCATATTCATGGTTCAATTTGAATCATTATTTTGAAAAATACACATTTGAAAACAATCGATTGAGTTAATCTTATTGTTATACATATTATCAAAATGAAAGACACGCATTATAGACGCAGATAAAACGCGAGGTACTGCATACGCATAGCATAATCAGCCTATAATGTTCCCACTGCTGGGACACAGGCCTCCTCTCTTCGAGAGGGAGTGGACTGTAATCTACCACGCGGGCCCAGTGCGGGTTGGTAGATGTCACAATACATGTCTTTGAATTTTTGAAGCAAAACTTCTTTAGGCACGATGGCTTGTGGATTAAGCTGGTGAATGCGTGACGAAAGCGTTACGGAAGTGAGCCAGCGGAAGTTGCGAGGGAGATGTAAGTTAGTGAAGATAGAAAGAGAGAGATTTACGTTTCGTATATTACTGTAGAAGAAAAAGAGAGAGAGGTACATAATAAGCCTGTAATGTTCCCACAGCTGGGACACAGGCCTCTGTGTGAAAGGGAGTGGGCCGTAATCCACCACGCCGGCCCAGTGCGGGAGAGGTGCGAGCACACATTTTCTTTCTCTCTTTCTTTCATAGCCAGTTGCGTTTCGTATATCTAAGACACAGTGCAGGCCTATTGTTGTAAGTAAGTATAATTAGTATTACTATTTGTAAGTTTTACTTCAGTCGTGTGGTCTAAAGCACACTCGTTTTTTTTTTGTTCTAGGACATGCCGGTTTGCTCATGAGTATTCCTTCACCGTTTTTGAGAGCAGTGGTGTTGAAATTATTTACACAAAGTAAAGCGCCTACTTGGATTCGAACCCACGACCTACAATTCGTAAATGTAAGTCGGGGCCGTTACCACTGCTCTCAGAGGTACTGCATAATAAAAAGAAAAACATATTTACCTTTACCACAGACACGGCATATGCAAGGTTTCTCTCCAGTGTGAGATCTTCTGTGACACTGAAGATCGGAAGATCTTGGAAAACCTGTAAGATAATGAGATAAGGATAAAAACTCACTTTTATTACAAGTCGGGTATTCAGCTACAGGCTAACCTTTGCCACAAAAATCACATTTGTAGGGCTTCTCTCCTGTGTGGCGCCGCATGTGTACGATTAAGTTCGACGAGTTAGAGAAACTGCGGCCACAGTAAAGGCATAAGCAATTACTAGATGAACTCTTTTCGCGCTGCGGCTGATGAACTCGTTTGTGAGAGCTGAAAATATTACCACACCTTGTATTTTTTTCTATATTATTTTTAATTTAGTGCATCATAAAAACCGACTAACCGAAGATTGTCACTCCTGTGAAACTTCTTTTCACAAATATCACATTGGAAGAAGTTTTCGATTGGCATGTGTATTTTAGTATGTTTAACTAGTAAGTCTCTCCTGGAAACAATAAAAATTAAAACTATACTAACATTTTCCATACTGAGTTAGGATATACGATATAGTTGCCATGTCATTTAAACTGCATTTTTTTTTTCAAACTAATTCGGGGGACCACTTCGGGTTATTAATTAGATCACAAAACCCCGCATACTTACTTGTAGAAACTTCTATTGCAAGTATCACACTGGAACTGTCTCTCTTCTCGTTTGGTTTTAGAATCAATAAATTTAACCGACACGCTTTGTCCCTCATGATATCTTAAAATATGCTTATTCAAAGATATTTCATAAGCGAATTTCAGTCCACACGTGTTGCATTTATATTTTCTTTCAATTTGCTTACAAATGCTTCTGTGGCGCGCCGCTGATCGCAAAGAAGCAAACACCTGAAAAGATAAAAGTCAGCTGCCGAAAATTTATTATAACAAAGATTCAACTTGCGTAAAATTTTATATTCGCACGTCTATAGAGATACTAGAGCTTCCGGCCAGGCCACATACAAATGAGGTGTAGAAATTAATATTTACTGCAATCAACACACAAACAGCTATGTTGATCTGTGCTGAAGAATATTTAGCAAATTCGCTGTTCGTCATAGTTCAATAAACATAGTATAAAACAAAGTAGGTAGCTTTTCGTGTCTGCTTGTGTGACCGCTTAGATCTTCTAAACCACAAAATGGAATTTGACCGCGCTGTCTTAACGCAACCGTCCCAACGTGGCGATTCCGTAACGAGTCATCGCGGATACGCGGCGATTCCGTTACGAGTCGCGACGATACGCTAGCGGAATAATCGCTCGTTCGTGGAGATTACCCGACGTAGAAGCGCGGATCCGTCGCGATTCTCTCGCTCGTGGAGGCGGCCCCTTACCCGCATACATGTCACATGTTATCACATTCTTGTTTGAAACTATAACTATAATATTAATCAGAACTGACCCAGTCGCACTGGTTGCACAGCTTACCGCGCAGCTCAAAGTTATTCTTAGAAAAAAATAGAAGAGAAAGTTAACTTCGCTAAGCTCAGCACAGCATAGCGCAGCATCAGGGGCGACGGCTTCATACAACCCCATTCCTACCGGCTTCCCTTCGGAACAGCGACTCTACTTGAGTTTACTATTACCAAATAATATGGTACATACATAGTCTCATTACAAGTATTTAATAAATCGTAAGATAAAAAAACATTACAACAACGCGTAACAATAGTCTATCCTAAATCGCGAACGCAGTTTAAAGTAATAAATTTAGATGATAACTTGTTTATGAGCACTTAACAATTTTTTCTTCGGCTTCCCTCAATTGGAAGTTGTAGCTTCGCTACTGCGCAGCATAGCATAATATTGTTTAGTCAAAACCTTGAAACACTGCAACGTGCATCAAAAACGCACGACTACGCACGCATACGATAAAGCAACGCCATTCGCCATTGCTATGATAACTTATTAAATAAAAACAAAGACTTGATTCCGTTGCGATGGTACAGGCTATAGAATAATCTGAGGCGGATTTTAAAAAAAAACACAAGTAAGTACCTTAGTGCAGAGGTTGCACCGGTGCGACAACTCCGGGTGTTCAGCATCGCGATGGTTAATGAGATCCGCTTCTGAATGCAATATGCAGCTACAAACACTACATACTATAAGCAAGTTGATGTTCTCCTGAAACATCAAACAACATGATTTTACTCAATTTTAGACAGTTATCGCCGAACACCTTTTCTTTTTATGTGAGGCTCCAGCCGAGCAAGAGATAATATGACAATTGATATATGTATGGAATAGGGCCTCCTATTAGCGTTGCTTAGGCTTCCCCCAGGGTTGAGACCATAGATACAGAAAAGTGTTGTGTAGTAAAATAATACCTCTCTATTATTATCATATCTGTTTGTTTTTTATATTAATAATTATTCTCCGAATTTCGGTTACAGCGGCCAATCGCACATAGGAGATTAGTCAAGTACGCAGGGCATATAATAATTGTTTATCAAATTGACACACTAAGTCAAAGCCATTCATACAGGTGTCAAAGAATGACAGGAAATGATTTCAATATACATACAAATTGAATTGGCAGTCAATTTGCTAAACAATGAATACCCCTGACATTACATACAAGTACATACCATATCTATGATCGGGTCTAAAAATTCTCGCAGTGTAATTTCTGACGGAAAATTTTGTGAGTTTTTTTCATTGGTTTCTGTTTTAGCTGAATCCTGAAAGGGAAGACAAATATTTTTGACTTGAGTAACAAGATGTTTATAGAGTTGTCAATTTGAAACAAACGCGCCTGTTGCATAGCATTATATGTATAGAGAAGGTACTGCTATTAATGATTACCCACCGCTACTGCTAATAACAACAAAATTTATACTTCGAGATCATGACAATGTCTTAGAAAACTAATTAAGTGAAGAGACTCCTTCCGTGTCTCGTAATTGACATTTCAAAGAAATCTTTTTGATAACTATTAAGAATGTTTTACGGTAAGGATTTATTAGTTATTACTAATAGTATAATATATTATATAATTTAATATAATTATTCTACTAAAGATTTTATTCTTAGATATATGTAGTACTCACATTTTCTACATTGTTTATATCAGCTTTCTCTTCAATACAGCCATGATGATCAAACTTTTTCCTATCAAGGTATATTTTCTTGCAAAGGCCACATCGCAGGACTTTCATATCTGAAACAATAATAACATCTTGACTTCGCCTGTTGGAGAATATCGGAGCCACATTGTTATGCAAATGTGCTGTTTTGCAGTTCAAAACTTATTGATATAAGGGAGCAACCTACTAGACCATCGCCTCAAAATGTGTCAACTCATATAATTCATGTCCCATAATATGTTAGTATCTTTAAAACTTACAGTCGACTTTTTTTTGCTTGAAATAATATTTTTTTTTTTTTAAGAACCTTTCATCAAATAGGACTAACCTTTATGAGTTACAGAGTGTGATCCTAATTCTTCTTTGGTTTCGAAATGTTGCTTGCAAAATGCACACTCAATCTTTTTAGCTGGCATTGATGTTATGCAAAATCCATTTTCTGACAACTTGTTAAGAATGGTCTGAAATGTTCCAGTTTCAACATAAATACACAAAGCATTACAAAAACTCTCAAATGCACATTGTTACAATTCAAAGCTGAGAAGTACTTCCTCGTGCAATCAGAGGCACCACCACCATCTTCTAAATTCCAGGCAGTGCTACTGGGAAATCCCTAATACTTAGGTAAACCCCATAAACACTTTGCCCACCCCAGGGATCGACCCTAGGACTTCAGGAGTTCAGGGGTCGTGCTTGAGAAAAGGCAATGCCATCTGGGGTCGAGAGTGTTTCTAAGCTGCTTCAGAGTCGCCCTAATCTCGTGCTTGTTTATTTAGCAAGTTTATTTTTATTTTCGCCATAATGTTTTATTAAATCTAACAGCGAAGCCCTAGTGAGAAAAGTGAACTCAACAGTTTATACGAGTGTTATTTGCCCCACCAAAATCAACTAGTGAGACTCAGTACACGATAAATTGTGAACATCTCGAGCACTTTTATTCACTTTCTAAAGTTTTACCAGAAACTTTACTAATATTGTAAAAAAGTAAAAAAAAAATCCGTGGGTTGGCGGCAAAAGTATTAGACGCTAACAGAATATGAATGACACTTGACAGTGACAGTGACAGATCCAGCTAGCCATAACCATAGATTCCCGCGAGTTCTTCCTTATTTAAACGTAACGATGAGGGACTGCAGGTACGTTTCTAAAAGGCCGTGCTCGAAAATCGACTGATTCTGATCAATTTTGTTTACTTTTTGTGAAAGAAAATACTTGTGGTTTTGAACATGAAAAAATATCATCAACGAATTATATGGTCTACTTGAACGTGGCTGGACCCACTTTTTTCAACGTCGATACATAATATTTAAAGCAGAAAAATAATTTAATAATTAGCCTATAATGTTCCCATTGCTAGGACACTGGCCACTTCTCTGTGAAATGGAGTGGGCCGTAATCCATCACGCGGGCCCAGTGCGGGTTGGTAAAATAATGTCACATGTTTTTGGTTCTAGAACATGCTGGTTTCCTCACGATGTTTTCCTTCACCGTTTTGAGAGCAGTGGTGATGAAAAAATTTGCTGCAACTCTTAAGTCGCGGCCGTTACCACAAAGGCCACCAGGCCGTTGCTACTCATACCGCCATAATATTGTTAAAATTAGCATAACGGTGACGCGAACCCATAAAATTTTCCCCTACCAAAACTCGCTCAAAGCGCCTAAAGAAGTTTTCACTTCTAAAGTCCTGACTCGCTCACTCACAGACTGACTCATCAATGCCCATCCTAAACCCTTGGCACATTTTTTGACACTGAAACTGGATCCCTTAAACGGCGGACGGAGTCGCTGGCGAAGTGCTTATAGCCTTTTTATAATAGTTTAGATGTAAATTTAACGGTGGCCCTGCTTGAAGCCAGAAAAAATATATATACCACTATTAATACTCCCTAAAAAAATTGGCACTCATAGGGACTGACAACATAAGTGAAAACTTAAAACTATGGAAAACAGTGGTCACCCTTATAGCCACAGATATACTTACTGTTAAAACTAGCATGTCGGTAACTTGAACCCATAAGATTTTCCTCCACCAAAAATCGCTCAAAGCGCCTAAAGTTTTCACTTTTAAAAAAAAACAATATTTTTAAAGAAACCTATCAGCAATGTATTTTTTCCTAATATTTAGCAAAACTTTCAAGAAATTTAAAAATCACACTTTAGTCTTCAGATATCCTTGAAATAAAATCTATAGTCGGACTTTTAATAGCTGCAGTAAAATTACACTATCGACATTACTGCCATTTCGTTAAAAAATGTTGTAGGTTATTGACGAAATGACAGAAAGAAGTGTCATTTTACTGCAGCTAATAAATTAAAAGTCCTAGCGTAAATTTTATTTTATGAGAAAACAATATCTTCATTAAATAAACCAAAATCGAAATTAACAATTTTTTCGAGAGCGCTAGTGAGTGATGAAATTATTAACAGGTGCTGTGACTGACACGAATGGTTTTGCAGCACGAAAACTGTACTTATATAGTCACACAAACCTTATGTTTAAGTTATCATTTGTTACCCGTGGTCCCCACCCGTAGTCTCTAGAGGGACCACGGGTATTTTTTTACCAGTGGTAAAAAAATACTAAAATATATAGTAATTAAAATGGTAGACCGTACCGGCACGCTCGCAACGCTCGCTCGCCTTCGCGCGTTAATGGTCACTGTTCTAACCTAACCTAACCCAAATGATTCAATAACAGTATATGGTTTTAATTTGGCAGCATTGTATTTCTCGAAGGTACCATGGGTAAAAAAAATACCAGTGGTCCCTCCCGTAGTCCCTGGAAGGGACCACGGGTAACGAACTTAAATTATTTCAAGCTTTTTCACAATTAATTATAAAATTGACAAAAGAGTGTTCTTTTTCGTGCACGGAGGCAAAATCTAAAACTGCGTCTTCCTCCAATGCTATTATGTGAAGGTTAATACTCAACATTAACATAATCAACGTTTATTCAAATAATAATCTATAATCATCTGCACTATGCATACATAGAGTGATCGTAATCATTAATTTCCCAAAACTACCCTATATATACATATAGGGTAGTTTTGGAAAATTAATGATTTCAAATACAAATTTCAACACCACCTCTGCCCCCCTCTATACAGAGGGGGGCAGAGGTGGTGTTGAAATTTGTAGGGCACAAAACGAACTCCACGCAGACGGAGTCGCGGGCGAAGTGCTAGTTAAAAATATGTCTTTCTTCTGTTAAGATAAGGAAATTACCTACTTGTCACAAAAATATCCGTAAGTTCTGTGAGAAGAGACTGATCTATACAAAAATACCATAATTTCTATGATGACAAGATAACCTACAGTCATCATGTCAGGCTCATGCGATGCAATAAAACTTGGCAAAAGTGGTAAATGCACCGATTTCGAACACAGAAGAAACGTTAAGAGCCAAATGAGCCAATGACAAAAATAATGACGGAATGCAGTGCATTGAACAGACTGCAGAAACCAAAATTAATGTTTCATTTAATTCACTTAGAATTAAAAGAAGTTATGTGATAATTTAAAGTTTATTTGATGACAAAATTGTGTTTTCTATATTTTCTTGGTTCCTTTATTTATTCTTCCTCTATAGTGTTATAACTAGAAAAGATTAACATGTTTGACTCTGTTTCTCCAAGATTTACGATATTTTTTTATAAATACTATCTCTTTTTGAACGAAACACAATATTTTTTATATGTCCGATTCCAACACTGGCAGTCTGACAGGTCTATTTCTTTTAATCTCAGTAGTTAATACCTGGAGTCATGCATTTTCCTTTAATATTAATACCAAACAAAACAATTCCAAACATAGGCGCTCACTGCCAACTACCAATGAAACAATAAAAACACAATGATTAAATAGCAAAAGCTATCTCCCAACATAAAAATAATCAGCAAGCAATGAACTAAATGTAAACATTACACTAAAGTTATTAGACTCACACTAGTTAACATCTTCTTAGGTCTGCCTCTCTTTTTTGGGCCCATAAGGTCTGCATGATTTTCCCACATATGTTTAGTTAAATTCTCTGCACCATTGTAGCATGTACCACAAAGTGGGCAGTAAGTACGGTTGGTTTCATCACACTCAACTAAAATAAGTAACACCAGTTTAGGATTTATTGTAGAGATGGGGTTCCATGGTAAGTTCATATCATTATATTTAGTATCGAATTAATGGTGTAAGGCTTACACAATCAATCAGATACCGCAACAAAACCGCATGCAGTATTTCAAAATAAAATAGTATGATTCCCGAGTAATGCACGCATTTTTTTTATGTATTTTTTCTTTAGAACAATTATTGTACCTCTAATGCTATCGGACTTTCCAATAGTATTTAAAGCTTGATAGCAGCACAAAAGTAGATGAATATTGAAATTATGTAAACAACAAAATATGTAACTTCTTTAATTATTATTATTACTGTCATACTAACCTTTTATGCATATCTTCTGGTGTTCTTGTAATTTATAATGTGTATCGAAAACGACTAAGCAGCTTTTGCACACAAAGCATGACTTGCGTTCTAGGCTCTCATGCTCAATTTTAACAGCTTCTGAAAATAATAACGATTATTGTCACTACATTAAAATAACCTCGCTGTGTTCTGCGGAAAATAACAGTTCGCATTCTAATATATTGTATGGATTTTAATTTTCTGAAATAAATGAATTAATAATAATTATGCGTTAGCTATGTGGGTACTTGAAGCCAATTTGTATAGGGATAGTGGCAGTGAAATTTGTCACCCCCACAAACTGTTATTTTTACTTCTTCAGTCTACTATTTAACAAACTAATTAAATAAATTAGAGGAGGCAGCCTTTTTCTTTTAAATTTTCGACTATGACTGGCCGACTTTGCTTTTGGTGGAGTTTGGGTTTGAGTTTGGTTCAAAACCGCAACTGTTATTCTAAAATCAGTAGCAAGCAATAGGTTACGTCTATTTTTTTTATGCAAAGTTATAGCAGGTCTCATTCCTAGGTTACAGACTGAATGGCTGATTCAAGAATAAAATTAAGTATATTTTTTACTTTTCGGCGCTTGTTGCCAACACGTTGCCTACTAGTCGCCGACTACAAATATGGCCGGAAAGTCTGCCTTCTCGACTAGTTGGTACTAAAATAAATCATACCTTGTTCATGTAAATCTGGCCCACTACTTAGGGAAACATTGAAATCACTATCGGGATAGTCGTCATTGTCGTATGATGACAAATCTTCGGTCTTCACACCTGATGTATTAGTCTGGAATCATTACATAATATTTTTTTTTTAATCAAGTCTAGTTAATACCAACGCCATTTGAATAATTACTGAGACTGGTTGGTGAGAATGGACTTATGTAAGATGGCTACACAATGCATGCAAGCTTGACAAACTTGCATGCAAAAACCTTTTGGACATTCAAACACAAAGTCCGAGAGTCCTCACAGCTCCAGCATCCTAGAATAACCTCAGTTCACGCTTATTTAATTTTGTTTTCGAATCATGATACGAGGGCGGCACTGAAAATTTCGGGAATCAAGGAAGTGACACAACATTACTATTTAAAAATGTATTTATTGCTTTTCGAAGTATTCTCCGCGAAATTTGACACATTTTTCCATATGATGGAACCAATCATTGAAGCAACCATTCCATTCGGAAGTTGGGGTCTCCAAAATGGCCGTTTTGTAGGCGTCCACAGCTTCTTCAGGTGGTGAAAATCTCTGTCCACGCAATTTATTCTTTATTTTAGGGAAAGTATAGAAATCATTAGGGCTTAGGTCGGGGCTGTACGGCGGATGGTCTAATAATTTTATGTTTTCTTGCTCTAAAAACTCTTTTGTTCTGTGCGCGGTGTGAGAACTCGCATTGTCGTGATGGAGGATGATGCGGCGGTTGCAGTTCTCTTTACGGAGTTCAGAAACGACCTGTGGCAAACAAATGCTAGCATACCATTCTGCATTAACCGTTCTTTGTCCCTCAAGAGGAATAGTCGTAACATGGCCGGTTTTGGAGACAAACGTGGCCACCATTTTTTTTCATTTTCACCACAAGTTGCCTGAATTTCGCGGTATGTCACATGTCGATCTTCCTCAATCAGCTTACGCACAGCATCAACGTTTTCTTGGGTGACTGCAGTTTTTAGACGACCTTGACGGGGATCATCACTGAGCTTGACACGTCCACGTTGAAATTCAGCAAACCAGCGATAAATTGTGGTTTTGGATGGGGCTTCATCACCAAATGCAGAAATCATCCGGTCAACACACTGTTTTTGTGTTAAACCAGTTCGAAAGTCATAATAAATCATCGCTCTTGAATTTTCTCGAGTCAATTCCATTTTCTCAACGACTAAACAAGTTTGACAAAACCTTGTGACAAGACCGAGAATCTTTTTTTAAATAAATAAATGGTATTCGATTTTTAAAACCAAGGAGTTTTCAATTAAAAAGATTTTAATATGACAGGAACAGTGGAAATATTCCATTCCCGATACTTTTAGTGCAGCCCTCGTACCTTTCAAACGGGATCCTGCCGTTTTGCCGAATTTTCATTACCCAAACAAATTTTAGCAAACTTTTTTCATACCATTGCAATATTTCGAATGATTTTAGTACGCATATTTTCATTTGGTCAAATTTTTACTTGGCAAAATATTACCAAGTATAATGTCATTATGGCATTTGGTCTTTAATCAAATGATTTATTACAGCAAACAATCTTCAGACAATAAACGTTTTTGAGCGAGCGAAGCGAGCGGTGCCGCGGCAGCGACCGGCGAGTGCCAGAAACGACTTGCATTAATAGAAAAAAGAGATTGTTTTTAGTAGGTTACCCGGATCTGAACTATTTAGATTAGGTTAATTACTTATTAATTATTATTATTTGATTTTGCGTAAAAACTGTTATTCCAACTGAAATATTTGACTAAATAAAAAATGTTAAAAGTACTAGTTGGTAAACAAGTTATAGTTTAAACGTTCATTTGTCAAACATTAGGTTTGCGTTACAATTTTTTGTGAATAGATTTTTTGCTAAGTAATAATTTGGCAAATGAAATTATGCGAGAAATTTTTTGGGAAGTGAAAATTTGTCAAATTCCTTTCGGTCAAACAAGGGAGACCCCTTTCAAACATATCGGATGATTTTTGACTTATAAACCTAGTTCGGCCATAAGTTCTGTTACAAATGAAAATGCATTTATTTTTTTATTAAGTAATGTAATCTAAATAAAACTTAGAAGTACATATTTATTGAAGTAACAGCAAAAAATAAAAAAATAACTGTTTTTGAAATGACCACCTTTGGCTTTGATACAGGCCTTTAATCTGTCTGGCCACGAATCTATGGATTTACGCACTGTTTCCATGGGAAATATAGCCACTGCTTGCTTCAGAGATTTCTTAAGAGACACAATGTCGGCGTGTCGTTTAGAGCAGGCCATGTCCTCTAAAACTGACCATAATTTGTGGTCTAAGGGGTTCAGATCTGGGCTAGACGAGGGTCAATCTTAAGCTCTTATAAAGTCCGGAACGTCAGGCTTGGGTAGTTCGTGCTTTGTGACCAGGTGCAGAGTCCTGCTGGAAAGTCCACGGTACATTTTTAAAAAGTGAATTGTTGAGAGGTTTCACAACACGATCCAAGACGGTCTCTTGATACACTTTGGCTGAAGTTTTCACTCCTTTTTAACAAAAATGAAGCTTTGTGACTCCTTGATAAGACACCCCGCACCAAACCATTACTGACGCAGGATGATGACCACGTTGTACCTTTCCGACGACTTGGGCGGCTTCTTTAGAACTGTGAGCGTACACTTTGTCATTTTGCTTGTTGTAGTGCTCTTCAATCGTAAAAAAAAATTCATCAGTAAAGAGGATATTTCTGTGCCTTTCACCTGCGTATCGGGACAGAAGGCGTTTTGATCGATCCACTCTCTTTAACTGTAGGGATTGATTTAGGGCATGTCCTGCATATCGACGATAAGCGCCGAGCTTCAGGTCTTGTTTTATTACACGCGACAGAGTCCTAGCGGGAATCTTCATTTCTCGCATTAAGATTTTTTGTTTCCTAATGGGATTTCGGCGAATTCTGGCTTTAACAGCATTAACAGCCGTTGTTGTTCTAACAGCACGCGGCCGCCCCGATCTTTTATGGTCTTCAAAGGATGAAGTGTTGGTATATCAATCGATAGTACGATATACGAACATACGGCTGATACCAAGCTTTTGCAGTGTCTTGAATATGACCTACGGCTCCATACCCACTTTGTGCAAGGCAATCACTGCAATCCTATTTTCTTTAACACCTCATTCCATATTGTAATTTGATAATAAACACGAAAAAAATATGCGAAATGGCGGGAAATCGAAAGAAGTTTTTAACATAATAAACGCGTCCCAAATTCAAAATTTTGAAAGAGATGAAAAAAAAAAAGTTTTTATGTAACAGTATTTATGACCAGAGTAGTTATAAAACAAAATCGTAAGAATAATCATTTAAAATAATCACCCCGCGACCGAACCGACAGCGATCGTCGCGCGAATACGCAATCATTTACCTGAATATTGAGGTACTTATGGGACTTGATTAATCGCGCGAGTATGTTTTATTCTTCAAAAAGAGCGCGATGATCGCGTACTCGCACGACGATCGCTTTCGGTTAGGACGCGGCCTTATGCAAACTTTTCTTTGAAGGAGAAAAGTTTGCATAAGGCCGCGTCCTACAGAACTTTTGTCTAGCCTTAAGACCCATTTTGCCAATAGTCAATAAAACTATCTAATTATATCATTCAAGGAGGGATCAGCAATGTATAAGTAGCTTAAGACCAAACTTACTTACTTGATTTAAAACTTTTGTTGATGTTGAGCTTTCTTTTTTTAATATCCCTCTAAGGGACATATTAGCTTCTTCCGACTTTTTCTTAAATTCAAATGCCTTCGATGCTTTTTCTTTACACTCGCAGCAAATTGTTGAAGGCAAACCATCATTTTTGTTTATCTAGTTGCAATTACCAAAAATAAAGAAGCTATTAGAAAAATGGCATAACTTTGTGATAACGTTTTAATATAACTGATCGGTGTGACCTTTTCTACTAATATAAAACAAATTAATAAAATAACCAATAGCATACTGTCATTGAAATGCCATAGCTATATTTTAATCAAAAACTGCCTAGCCATTTCCCAACTATGTTGGGGTCGGCTTCTAGTCGTAGTCAAAGTCAGATTATTTATTTCAAATAGGCACATTTAAGGCACTTTTGAACGTCAAAATAAACAAAAAAAAAATATTAATTCTAGTGAAAAATGTCCAACCGGATGCGGGTGAATACGATTATTTTACATGGAGCAACTGCCTATCTAACCGAATCATGAATTACAACCGGGACCAACGGCTTAACGTGCTTTCCGAGACACGGAGTGGTCTTGATATGTAAAGATAGGCACAAATCCACGGACCAACCGCGGCAAGCGAAGCTTAACCTGATGGATCAACCCGTGCGGCTGTTCTCACTTAGCCATAAGCCCTTCCACAGCTATATTTTAATATCTTTGGTTAATTATGAAATGGCAAGGACTTTAATGCTGGCCTGAGATGACAACGTAAAGTGATTCATTTCTTCAACTTTGTAGTAAAGATAATATTTACCAGAATCAATTTTAGAATTGCCATTTCAGAAAACAATAATCACATTTATGTTTGTTTTATTTAAAGTAATTTATTTTATTAACTGAAAGATTTTGCGAAATAATTATTATTCATGCACTTTTGCCTTTTATAGAAGTTCATTGATGCCTTTGATAGAAATCCTGGCAATATGAATCAATGACCTCTTCAAAACTTTTTCACTGCCTTTGAAGCAAAGATATTTTTTTAATGTATTCAATGGGAAACAAAAATTGACAAATGAAGCATTGTTGCTCAGCTTATGGTTTCTAAATAATACATTCCCAGCAACACAAAAACATAATGCAGATTTTTTTTTTTGTGATGCCTCCCAGTTCCCAGTCAATATGGGAAATTAGTGGGAGCGCAAGCGTTATTGCAAATTCATGACTCTCTGCTAGCTTATTCTATTTTCTACGCAAGCACCCTAAGAAATATTCGATATTATGTGTCAATATGGATTTCATCAACATATGAGATCAACGCAACATCTCATTTTGTTTTATGGAGGTAGCAATTATTTTTAAATAAAGAAGACCTCCAACCTCCAACAAAAGGTTTATAAAGTTAAATAAGCCTATCATCCTTGAGCTCTTCATTATTTTATCTACAATAATTTAATCAATGATTAATCATCAATCACTAAAGGTTTTGTATTAAAAACACAAGTCTTTTTAATACAAAAACTTTAGTATTTGTTTCAAGAATTATTTTGTACTAGCGACCCGGCATGGCTCCGCACGGATGCTATAATTATATACATGACTGTGAAGAACGGAATTTAGTTCACAACACATTATGCACAAATTCAGAGCAGTAACGTAACAAAAATACTAGGCTTGCATGAATTCAAGATAGTATTTCATTATTATTATTAAGTAGGTACTTCATTTTGCTTAAATTTACATAATATTGTATGTTTCTAATGGTAACAGATTTTTTCAAAAACGAGCTGTGGTTCCAGAGATTACTCCACATATTTAGACACAAACTCACAAAATATACTCTCTGTTTATATTATCATGACTGGTAAGTGATAACAATTACGAACAACAGTTTTGATGGGTGTTATTTTTGTTTTTACTGATGCCATAAAAATAATATGGTTTGTTTCAATTTTTATGTTTGTTTTGCGAGACCATGATTGGTTATTGTGTATGGTAAACCAAAAAAAATACAAATTATGATTTTATTATGTAGTGCAGTTATTATGCACCTACTTACTAATCTCACTTATTTCTATAGATACATGGTACATTATAGGCAAGCACGAAAACCACTTAAAATTCAGCTTTTACGATACGACACATAAAATGTTATTTGTTTCCGGATACAATACAAACAGCGAGACTTAGTTCAATTTGAATAGAATTAAGTTATATTTCGCATTTTGCAGTCAACATTCAAATAAAAACACTACAAACAATACCTTTAACCCAGTAGTTGATGTTACTATGTAATCTAACGTGATTGTTGAACCTTTATGAATATCAAATAATGAGTATAATTCATTATCCTTAGACAAACACGTTCTACACAATTCTTCAATTTTTATCTCGAATTCCCGAATAGAGGCCATTTTCTTTCTGTAATTTTTTTTCTCTTGTTGATCCGCCCGGGCCGCTCGCCGTGGCCCACCACAGATAACATATCACTGAAAAATAACAATTTTTTTTATAACTACATAAATTGTCACAGACTTCACAGAGTACTTAAACTACTAGTACTTAGAGATGAAGCGTATATACTAGAACAGATCCAGGGACTAGGTATTTAATGAGACTAGGTGGCACCTATTCCAACTTTTAAAATACGCGATCCACCTAGTCTCTAGCCTCACTGTGCCTACGCGTACGCGGCGCACGTCACATCACCCAACGACGACGACGGCCCGCTCGGATTCGGAATCGAAACGAAGTACGGGGCTCGGGCTACCGGCGAGATAGCAAGTCTGCTTTGCTGCTCACTTCTATTTGCCAAAGCCATTCGTGTGTCAGTCATTAGAATTTGAATCATATTTCAATGGACATAAAAGTAACGCGACGCGCACTTGTGTTGTGCAAGAATATATTCTGTCCTTTTTAAGTACTCTATTCCGCAGTCTTTCCATCTTTGTCTGACAATACTCGACACTAGTCGGGACTTTAACCCATTTACTAGGCAGATTTTATAGACTAGGTACTTTATAAATACGCGATACGAATGAAGACTTAGATCCAATGCAGTTGGGACTCGAGTATCAAGTACGGACTAATGCGCATGTGATCTCGGTGCTCGTCGTATTGATACTTACTCGACGTCGTAATCGGATACGCGTATTGTGCGTGTTGTGTATTTTGAAATCAGTTTTCATAAAGAATTATTTTTTTTACTTTAGATTTTATTTTTTAAAGACTAGGTACAGCGTTTATTGTTTAAAATAATGGCTCCCAAAGGAAGTAGTGTCGCCTGGGATCATTTTACAGGCAAAGGCCAACAAATAATTAAGCTAAAAAAAAATATACTGATTACTCTAAAAAATGAATTGAAATCTTATAAATACTCCAAAAATCTACAATGTAGATACATCGTTACGTTGACAGTCCTAAGCATGAAGATTACAATTCATTACAGACTGCGTATGTACTACGTATCTCAGACACGTATCGGACATCGGTGGTACGCGAGCGAGACTTTAGACTAAGCATACTTTAAAATATGCGTACTTCATGGACTAGGTGGAATAGGTATTTGGATCGAGTATTTGTACGGAATTGGACTAGGTGCACTTAGTACAAAATTTACCTAGTACGACTCATCTCTACTAGTAATGTACTAATAAACTATTACTCCTAGCCTTCCCTAGCGGCTGGGGGTTACTCTCTCTGCTCCCTTAGGCTCCTAGGTGTATTATCTATGCTCCTAGGCTCCCAATATTATTATTATAGTCTTTGGTGCTCTGTGCTCAGCATAGTCGTATAAATATATGGACTGGAAATACCTACAAAAAAAAGGTGCATACCTACAACTCTTAATGTCCCATAAAATGGCTGCCATTGCTAGGGTTGTGTCAATCAAGGAACATAGGTGTTACCACAGGGTGATACTATCTAGTATCAAATATTATAAAGGTATACGGAAATGATCCCAAATATCAATACTTCAGCCATAAATTCATGATCGCGTGACATTTTTTTCATATAATGTGTATTATTATATGTACTATTGCATGCAAACTGGCTACTAACCTGTGTAAAGACAATTTTCATTCTTTCTTACACTACACTTCACAACACAACACATAGGCATGTTGAATTGCTGTTTTCCAACATTTACATGCAGTTTTAAAGGTAAACTCTTCGTAATTTTTTCGTAAATCTCAATATTACAAAAGTAAACAACAATTTGACAGCAAAACTACCACGAAACTTGTCGCATAAGATGGCCAACAGGCCACTTACCTACAGCTGTCACACGTCACGACAAAACGTTTCCATAGTGAGCAACAACTTAAATATTGTTGTCTCTTTTATCAAACACGATTATTTTATAAGAAAGATTGAGACAAAAATATATTTCACATTCTGTATCGTATATCACTCATATTTGTATAGGCAAATGTGAGTATAGAATAAAGCGGCGCCTCCATATTTTTCCTAGCTCCATGGTGCTGAGGCTGAGAACAGCTGAGAATCGGTGTCGGTGACATCGCAACTGTCAAAGACACGACAGATTTTTTTTTGTAGAGTTTTTAGCAAAATGTGATTTTCCTTGTCATACACAAGGAAAAATCACATTTTGCTAAGAACTCTACTACTACTCTTGGTTGTATATGGAACGTTCTTAAGTTATTATTATCCCTTCATTTCCAACATAGTTGGGAAAAGGCTAGGCAGATGATCCCCTAAAAAATAAAGTTGGCGACACTGTGTGAGTACTACTCAGTCTGTGACTGAGTAGTTGAGTAGGAGTACTACTTAGTCTGTGGTCTGTGACTAATGTAAAGTTAAAGTTATCTGTGACAAACTGACAGTGAGAATGTACATGTACTCTGGTGGTACTTTGTGTGAGTGAGTGTCTGGAACTTTGGAGTGTAGACGCACGTAACAATAAAATGTATACAAATAAACTGGTTTAGAATATTTTGTGTGATTCACGTACTTTTATTTATTGAACAATACAGTAATTAATTAATATACACATTCGTTTCTGTGTGTCGTTAATGTTCTGCTTTGTGCCGTAGATTGGAAAATGTAAGTATATAGACTTTGCTAATTATGAAAAACAAATACATTTTTTGGATTTACTACAGAAAATAATATTGGTATAACGTTACTTTCTTACATAAATCATATTAATTTATCATTCTTTTTAACATTTGCTTTTCGCCTCTCATTTCATTACAAAAATTGATTTTGACCCTTCCAATAATAAAATAATTTGCTCATTAGCTAAATGCGAAATGCGAATGTCTTATTAGGTGATTTCTTTGAAGTGATATTTTGTATTTCCATGCTAATGCACACATTATATTTATATCCATGATCTTTATTCCATTTTTATAATAGTAGCTGATGTCGAATGAAAGGGATGAATGAAGGGGAAAAAACCGGCCAAGTGGGAGTCGGACTCGCGCACGATGGGTTCCGTACCATTATCTATAAAAATGGCAAAAAAATCACTTTTGTTGTATGGGAGCCCCTTAAATATTTATTTTAAAAATATATAATTAAATATATAACTAAATATTTTGTGAACATTTCAAGCGTCTACCTGGCACCGTTATCAATATGGAGCAAAAAAATCTCGTTTGTTGTATGGGAGCCCCTTAAATATTTATTTTATTCTGTTTTTTAGTATTTGTTGTTACAGCGGCAACAGAAATACATCATCTGAGAAAATTTCAACTGTCTAACTATCACGGTTTATGAGATACAGCCTGGTGACAGACAGACAAACGGCGGAGCCTTAGTAATAGGGTTCCCGTTTTACCCTTTGAGTACGGAACCCTAAAAAAGACGAAAAGGGATGAATATAAAACAATGTGATTAAGACAGGGGTTTGAATGAAAAGAGGATGTCAACACATCCTCTTTTCTTTCAAACACCTTTGTCTTAATCACCAACCTGTATGATGTGAAAATAAATGATAATGAGTGTGGAGCAAGTTAATGAGTATGTGTATTTAGCAGGGATTGAAAAAGTTCCTAAAATACCGGTATTTAGTGGTTCCATTACTAGAATTGGAACAGGAACCTAAATTGGAACATTTAAGAACCTTTACCGGTTCTTTTTCAAAGCGGGTCTGAAAGAGTTCATACAATGCCGCTCAATGCGACAAGAACACAATAGCTCTGTGGGCAATTTTTTATTTCATTATCAGTATGTTTTGGGCATTTCCTACCAAGTGCATAAGGTATTTCTGTAACATTTGATGCTTTTCTTTTAAAAGCTTCTTTTATTATTGTAAAAGACTATTAGCTTTAGAAATTTATACAAATTATCAGTGCAAATGTACTTAAAAGAAAAAAAAATAATATGATTACAAAGTAGTTATTTCCTATGTCCACCACACGATGGCCATAATGTTTCAACACACTCTATTTTTTTTTTTAATTTATTGTAGTGTTGTAGAATATCTCCAAAAGTAGGAATTTTTATTTTAAAATGATTTTAATAACACACATTTAACATAATAACATCCCCATAACCAGTATATTGGAACCAGAACCAAACCGTAACCAGAACCGGAACTGTACCAAAAAGAAGAACCTTTTTAAGAACCGGAACCCAAATTCGTACCGGTTTTCAATCCCTGGTATTTGGTGAGTCTGTTTACAAGAGGTGGAAATAATTATTGATGAAGATGTGGAATAGAGAGTGAATACAGGAAATAAAGTGAATGGGGCGACACATGCAATTGTGACCAACCAGTTGTCTGTCCAAAAAAGCTTGCCTGGCTGTTCACAATAGTGTGCTGTATAGTGGATTAATTACAGGGTCCCTGCTAGATATCCCCGCATTCGTATCACCCCTTTCTATCCCCCGCGCCGAAGAACCGTTTACGGAGCAAAGTCCCCACTGCCAAGAACGTGTAGGCTAGGCTCATGAAGGAGTGCAGTGATCTAGTAGATGTACATATGGACTCCCTTGGTCGGTCCCGATCTAAACTCCTTGATCATTTGTCTTGCAGTTTATAATAATTATAGTGTGTTATTTTATACTTTTTCACAATTTTTCAACTTTGTTTTGTAATAAACAAATTACAGTTTGCTTCTCTAATATGATTGTTCACCTAGTAGTAATAATAGGAAAATGCTATGTTTACCTATAATTGTTTGTTACATTTAGTTCTCTATTTTCTGTGGCATCCTGTAATTACTGTAGTGTATACGAATGTTGGTAAACCTAAATAAATATATTAAAAAAAAAAAAACATACATAGCTATTATAAGTAGGTATGTGTCAACCCGTGTAGTGTTTAAATTGCTTTTCTTTCTTTGAAAATGCTTTAAACGCTAACATTGACATAAATGTTCTTGTTGATTTCGGTAAAGTATCTTTGTAGGCAAAAAGAGGATAATTATCTGCTATTGTCTAGCTCTCCTCACGTGGGGAATAAAATTGTGACACCTGTTGATGGTGTCTTAAGTGTTCCGCTTCTGAAACGTCACTGATGCCACGATTGGCGTGTTCATCTGCTGGGCCCAACTCATTTAACATAATAAAATATTTTTACTTTTGCCATCGAAGAGTAGAATTATTCCACTTATTCTTTTTTTTTCTTGGTGTTGTTTTTTTTTTAGATAAAGAACTTCTCGATTCATTCTGATCTACCTTACTCTGACGCAAGGGGTTGTATTTGGCCCTTCTACTACTCGTAGCGGCACAAATTATAATGAGAATAGCTCACTCCCGGCCTAGTACAGCGAGATAGCAAGGTGATACCGCATACCGTGACAAACACTCACGAAGTCACAAGCACTTATCATTTCTGTTTTATTTCCTTGGATTAAGGCAGTTTTGTGCATTCATCTTCTAGTTTCCGAGTAGCGATTATAAAAATTACAGGTAGATATTAGAATCCAGTTCAACATTATCTCTAAGCTAGAACTAGCTGAGACTAATACTTAGGAAAATTTGCTTCGGAAGCAATTAAGCAATTGTTAAATGGCTTTGAAACATGGTATTATTCTGATTAAGGGTCAACGCACACACGAATTCACACTGCTCTGACTTTGGGCATCGGTTATAGAAGAATATTGATTCGTTTTCGGAAGTTAAATGCTGCGAATGCTATTGAGCATATTTTGTTAGTTGTAGCAGAGGCAGCTAGATAGAGAACTAGCACATGAGCGTTAAAATATGGAATTGAAGTATAAATTTCGAATTGCGCTGTAATCGATTTGAGGGTGCTTACACCCGTTCCGAATTAGCGTTAGCGCGTTATCAATGTCCCGTGAATCGTCATAGATAACGTCATGATATGCGCTACTTGCGATACCGCCGACTATGCCTTAAAAATGACAGTTGTGCTGTTTTGTTTTGAGTCGCATCTTATCTAATTAGCGTGGCATTTTCGAAATAGTGCTTCTGGCCACAGTCGCCACCTAACCAAAGAAGTTTGTGGTATAAACACAATGAATACTGGAAACGTGAGCGCGTTCACGAGCATTCCGAATTGTTGACAGCTCTCAGTTGTCATAATCGTGATATCTAAATCGGAACGTAAATTATTGATGTGAGCGCTATGAGATTATGGTATAAGTAATTCTGAATGAATCCTTTGGAGCCCTTGGTCTTCTTCTTTTTTCGTTTTGACGGTATATGTTACTTATACTGTTTGGGCCCAGTAGGTCATGTTTGTACGAAATAATTATTATAATTTAGGTAGGTTATCTTAATTTACGATTTTAATTATTTATGCTCAATGTCGGCGCCGCGCCGCTAGTGGCTCCTCGACTAAATGGCTTACTGAGCAACCGCGCGCGAGCCGAGCGAGCGTAGCGAGCGGTGCCGCGGCAGCAGCTGGCGAGCGCGACATCCAAGTGGGTAGCAGAAATAGCCAGGCATGTGACTTATTGTCCGCCGCCATGATGCACAACAAAAACAAAGCGACATCAATGCGTCTACTGGTGGATAACTATTTTACGATATGATCACTTATGTTTCAAAGTAAAATTATTTATTTCAAAAGAATTGATTCTAGTCGCTCCTTCCAAAAGGTAGTTATGGGGTATGAAGAAGAATGGAAACTCCACCATTACTCTTTTTAAAAAGTTTAACAATATTGTGTTCAACATAATTATATGTGAAGACGATGCATTTAGAATAAAATTACTATACCACACCAGGTAAAAAAAATTAAGCAATGACAGATAATTTAATTATGAGATGTACACACATGTGTGACATGGTGCAAACATGCACGTGCTACAAACATGGTAAAAGTATGTTTTCTTAAAAAAATATATTATTAAGTCTGTGTGTGAGTAAAGGTAATCACAGAATGTAAAATCAATGTCATACAAATAATAAATTATACAATAGCAACCAGTTTGATTTTGTCTAGACTCTAGAGTGCCCTATGGAGCTGGATCAGCATGTTTCCAAGCATTCTTATCCTAATTTACAATATCTTGTTTACAATAGTAGTAATATGCTTGGTTGAGCTTTTTTTTCTTTTTCTTTTTTTAAAAACGTTGCCCCACACTAGGAATTTCTCCTGTATCGTGGGTGCGTTTACAAACATTTAAACTCACATACACAAACAGCCGAGCTAAATCTAAATGGTGCTGATCCATGCGTCATGTTCGTGAACGGGCGGCGTCAGTAGGGACTGGTCATTCCTTAACTGCCACGGCTTAGTTTAACTTATATAATTTTTTTATCTTTTAATTACGGAAGCTTTTAACGTGCATGTCTTTCTATATTGTGCTCACATTATATAATTTCAACATGAATGATGATTGATTTAAAAGAGTGTTCATGGAGTTTCTTGCCCGTTCTTCTCCATAGGAACCTACTACGCTTTGTAATGGGCAACTAGCTTCATCTCTGACTGACCGACCCCTTGAAAATTCAAAAGTAATTGATTATTTGAAATAAATGCTTTGAGCTTTTAAAAAGTGTACTTTTTTATGTGTTTTAAATTTTCATTTATTAAATTACAATATATCACAAGGTATTATGTTGTAACATTTAACACAGTACCCCATAAAAGATGTATGTACTTTAGATAATCTGAAAAATGGTCGATCTATGTTATGAGATAACTATCTTATTAAAAAGATGTAGGTTTTTCCTTACATACATAATATTTTAATAAATGAATTGGCAAGGCATTGTCATAATATTAATCTTTTTAAAGAGTTCCCTAAGAGATTCGTGGATACGTACGTGGTACGTAGATTATAAATGGCTCTGACAGCTCTCTTTTGCAAAATAAAGATGGATTCAATGTCATTTTTGGCCAAATCATGAAGTAGTCGTGCGTTTAACTGTTCATATCGTAAAACATTGAGTATTCAATAATCTGGCCGGAACACATCATGATGTGACCAGCGGTCGACGTTCTGTTTCATGAAATGGTCGGACACTTCATGAAATGATTATTTCATTATTTCACTTCATCAATTCTAAGATCTGGCTAGGTACGACATATTCATTACGTTATGGCCGGTAGTATTTTCGTTTACAAGGGCAACAATGACTGACGAATTTTTATTTTTAGTAGCCATTATTGTCCCACTGCTGGGCAAAGGCGTCCCTCCTCTATTTCAACCTCTCCCTGTCCTGAGCTGCCAAGACCAATCTTTATTAAAAGAGACCTGCATAGCTACTCACAAAGGTACCTACGATACAGTTTCGTGCCGTATCGAACGTCAATGTTATCGACGAAGACCTTTAAAAGCTATTCACAAATCCGAAACTGTAAAATTTTGACAGTTCTAATACGATATGAAGACATCAATTCTTCCGACCGGTATTTTCTGTCAGAAGTGATATCGAACAACGAATATTGTTTAAAAAAAACTGGCCAAGTGCGTGTCAGACTCGCGCACGAAGGGTTCCGTACGATTATCTATAAAAACTTATATTTATTTTTAAAGTGAATATATAACTAAATATTCTGTGAATATTTCAAGCGACTACCTGTTGCCGTTATCAATATCGAGCAAAAACGAGCAAAAAAATCACGTTTGTTGTATGGGAGCCCCCTTAAATATTTATTTTATTCTGTTTTTAGTATTTGTTGTTATAGCGGCAACAGAAATACATCATCTGTGAAAATTTCAACTGTCTAACTATCACGGTTCATGAGATACAGCCTGGTGACAGACGGACAGACAGACAGACAGACGGCGGAGCCTTAGTAATAGGGTTCCCGTTTTACCCTTTGGGTACGGAACCCTAAAAACTAACTAATTTAGGCACCATCTGAAGTAAGTATACATAATATTATGTAAAGTTTTATTATTGTTTTGACCGCTGCATAGATCCAAGTTAAGTATAATTTGTAAAGACGTATATCACTTATGTGATATTATTTATTGTTTTTATTAGATTTTTATCGGTTAGGTAACGATGTTAGATGTTTTTATAACACGAAAACATGGCGCAGCGCACCCGCATTTACGTGCTTTCCGAGGCGCGCACTGTTCTCGTTGTGTAATATACTTAATAGTAGTTTATGAAACTGTTGCATAATTATGGGGTATTAAAACGCGAGTCCAGGGCCTCAAGTCTGCTATTACAATAGTGTCAGAATGGTCGATCATTGATTTCATAATTGTTGATTTTGACAAGTTTGGTAATCTACTATTCTAATGGCGTCATTATGACTTTCCAATGGTCGGCCACTGACACTACATTGAAAGAAATTGCAAAGAAAATGATCGACCATTATGAATTTACCAGATTACGAACTTTTAGCAAAATGACAATGGCATGACAATGGGATCGTGTTGGAATGACTGAATTTATAAAAATAGCAGACTTGGGCCCCAGGGCCTCAAGTCTGCTATTACAATAGTGTCAGAATGGTCGATCATTGATTTCATAATTGTTGATTTTGACAAGTTTGGTAATCTACTATTATAATGGCGTCATTATGACTTTCCAATGGTCTGCCACTGACACTAGGTACATTGAAAGAAATTGCATTTATTGGTAATCTCGTACATAATGACAAATGAATGACATTTCTACTAATGGGTTTTATAATAATGGCAATACGACAATGCCATTATAATAACACAATTATATTACGAGAACATTGACCGAATGATCGACCATTATGAATTTACCAGATTACGAACTTTTAGCAAAATGACAATGGGATCGTGTTGGAATGACTGAATTCATAAAAATAGCAGACTTGGGCCCCAGGACAGGAATGCTTGGAAACATGCTGGTCCACCCCATAGGACAATCTAGAGTCTAGACAAAATCAAACTGGTTGCTATTTTTATTGTAAAATTTGTTATTTTTATGATATTGATTTTACATTCTGTGATTACCTATACTCACACACTGACTTTTTTTTTTTGAGACATACTTTTACAATGTTTTTAAATATGTGAGCACCATGTATCTATCTCATAATTAAATTATTTTTCATTGCTTAGTTTTTAATTTTTTTTACCTATTATGGTATAGTAATTTTATTCTAGGTGCATCGTATTCCCATATAATAAATGTACTGAAACAAAAAATTGTAAAACATTTTTAAAACAGTAACGGTGGAGTTTCTTGCCCATTCTTATCCATACGAAACTACCTTTTAGAAGGGGCAACTAGAATCAATTCTATTTTTTTGTAAATTTTGACGTTCAAAGGTGCCTCTTACGTGCCATTTGAAATAAATAACTACCTTTTGGAAGGGGCAACTAGAATCAATTTAATTTTTTGTAAATTTTGACGTTCAAAAGTGCCTACACACTCAAAAGTCAAAGTCAAATTATTTATTTCAAATAGGCCTATTTGAAATAAATAATTTGATTTTGACTTTTGAGTGTGTAATAGATCACACGAGTGTTTTAATACCTAGTTATGTACACTACTTTACTACTCTCATACATTGGGATTAATGATAACAATATTTTAATTCCTATTTTATTTATTTTGAATAATACTATTAATTTTTAACCGACTTCCAAAAAGGAGGAGGTTATATGTACAACTTCGTTTTTTTTTTTTATGTATGTTCACCGATTACTCCGTCAATTATGGACGGATTTTGAAAATTCTTTTTTTGTATGGAACGGTATGCTCCCGAGGTGGTCCCATTGCCACCAAATCAGAATCTGATGAGGGGATCCCATGGAAATCGAGGCATACCTATAGCGATTTGAGTATTTTTTATAGTAACTCGTGTATTTGCACTCGAAAAGCACCAGTTGGTGAATTGGAACTGATGATGAAGACCACAGATGGCCACCGGAACTACTTAATCATAAATATTTCATCGTTGCGATTCGATTAGGCACTTTAATATGGTTGCTAAGCAATTTATGCTCGTCAAAATGCATATGGTGAAGTCACCATCAGTTCTCCTGGTGCTTACCAGGAGATCTCCTCAACAATAAAATTAACGCCCCTGCAGCGGGAAAAGCAATATTTTGTAAAAGGTGATGAGCATTTGACATTAGTCTATAAATTGTAAACTAGATAAATTTCAAACTGACCCACTAAAAATTGAAAAATTAAAACCTTTTACAAAAAAAAAACTACAAGTTTTTTGCCACCGACTTCCGAAATTAAAATTATTTTTCACTTTGTAGTGTTTTTTTTTTTTGGAAACCGTTGTATTTTTTGTAAAAAGTTTTTTATTGATTTCATTGTTGTGCCCGACCATGCATGTGAACTTTATAATTATTATTCAGACCTTGTGAACACATGTGTTATGCAAAAACTTAGTTTTAGACTTTATTTAAATTATTTGGGTAGATGGAGTACGTGATTCTATTTTTACGTGGTTAGTCAAGCAGTTTTTGGTGCGGGCTGCGTCCGGTCCTGAGACACGGCCCCGAGAATTGTCCTCATGCATGAATGCAATGAGCATCTGCTGCTGCTCTAATGACACTCTTTTCTGCAAATATGCATTTTCAATTACGTTTTATAACATGAAAATGAGCAAATAGCAAGAAATAGTAATTGTCGCATATGATTCTGTATTATATGGTACTGATAAAATTACATTTCTCTGTAAAAAAAAACTTCACACAAACTTTAATTTTGGAAGTCTGTGGCATAAAACTAAAATACAGATCCAATAACACCGACTTCCGAAATTAAAGTTATTTTTCACTTTGTACTTTGTAGTGCTTTTTTTGGAAGTCGGTTGTTTTTTAATTTTTGTAAAAAGTTTTTTTAAGTTTATAATTTTAATTTTACGATATGAGAGTAGATAATTATAAAATGATAATATACAATTAAATAGTTTTGCGCATATGTTACATGTGTAAATTCCTTTATAATCTTTATAATAATAATCAGGGCAACTGCGGACTTTACAATACATGCCTGTATTGAACATAATATAGTATTTATAGGTCTTCTATATGTATTTTTTTCTAATGTAATAGAAAAAAACAGTTTACTTCGAATTCTGACGATTAATAATTATTGAATAAAATATCAAAACCAATTTACATTATGTAGAGCAAATTTTACTCCACATAATAGTTCTTTGCCGAAGAGCATAATAATTAAACTAATTAGATAACATGCACAAAGACGTGGCTAATGATTTTAGTATCATAAAACGGCCTTCTCATCTCATGCATATAGACGACTTGGGTTACTGAGACGGTAAAGAGTGAAAGTGAGGTAGGCACCAGTTGCTGACAACTTTCACTAAAAGTTTAAACCAATGAATATAAACATATTCGTATGCCAGAATACATACGCGCTCAATTTTTTGAGGTGAAGAACACTGTTATAAGCTCCGAATTATTTTCGTTGTTCGTCTGTTTGAACTTTGAAGCGGTACACCGCTACTATATTTCTATGACCGCTACGAATCTTTCTGTATAAAGATCACGGAAAAACTGATTAATCTGTTATTTTATGCCAAAAAATATCGTTTCAATTGAAAGTTTGTTAGTACTTTAATAATTATTTTGTACTAGCTGTTGGCCGTGGTTTTACCCGCATCGGCCGCATCTTAGGGTTTCTTCTTCATGTACCCGGTTAGAAAGTGTTCTCTCTGTGATTCTATGTATCAAATTCGCTCAGCAGTGTATGATTGAGTTACAAACATCAATGCCTTTATACTGACGCAATGTTATCAGAGAGATTAGTTCTTTACGAGTTTTTTAGGGTTCCGTGTGTCCGAATGAAAAAACGGAACTCTTATAGGTTCACTCGTGTGTGTGTCTCTCTGAACAGTCAATTTGCTCCGACTGTAATAGACCGATAAAGTTGAAATTTGGTACACTTATCAATTTCTGTGACCTAAACACGGATGTGTTACGTAGATAAATGAATTTTGAAAATGTTTTGGGAGAAAATTAAAAAAAGGTTTGTACAGTGTGACATATGAAATGGAAGGGCTTACTGTGAGGGTACAGTATATATTTGTATGAATTCAAAACAAAAGTTTTAAAGTTATTTAACAAAATAGATGAAAATTTACCACTTCGACCCTTATCTCCGAAAGTACAGAGCCTAACATTTTGAAAAAAATACAGAAAGTAGTTCTATACATATAGATTACAGGAAAATCTATAAGAAGTCTATGGTCAATATTGTGCGTACAAACTTACATTTTCAGTTGGAATGTATGGGAGAACATGTTCTCTTTCAACCACAATATTAAGTTTGTTCTTGAGATAAATTCATCCCAACTACAGAACCCTTGATTTTGCGTGGTCCGACACGCACTTGGCCGTTTTTTTTTATGTATTGTACACCGATTTCTCACTGAATATACTGAGCCGATTTACGTCATTCTTTTTTCATTAGGTAGAAGACGCCCGCAAGGTAGTCCCATCCCATATTGTCTAAAAAAATTTGAGCTAGCTTCAATAAATAATAGGTTTTTAATCCCGTTCGTCTTTATTCATGACGTTGTTATCTTGACACAGTAAGTAGTGGTACATGAATTTGTGCGCGATACTTTAACTAAAAAGTGATAAATGAATACTTTTTACTAAGAAAACCAAAGCCTGCCTTTGATTATTTATTTGTCTAGATAAAGTGTCGCGCTGCAAAAGAACTAAAAACAAACAGGCCAAGTTTGCTAGGCTGGTGTGCGTGATAGCTAATTACGTCACACACTCGCGTCACGCATTCAAGTATGCGTGCATTTTGCGGCAAACAGTTGTAAGTTGAAAGTGTAAACGTTGCTTTACTGTTTTTTGCGTTTTTAAGCTTATAAATAAAGGCTAAATTTTGTTCATGAGAGTCTAATAAAAACTCAAATGGCTAATCAATTTTGCGGGACATACCTATAATAAAAACTCAAATGGCTAATCAATTTTGCGGGGGATACCCATAAATAGGTATGTATTTTGAAGTCATCGTTTCAATAGGAATTTTCTTAATATCAATAGGACCAGGGTCTGCAATAAAAGCATTTTTACAAGGTATACATAGAAATTGATATGTCCTACAAAGATTTTTTTTTGCTATATAGGGCAATGGCATCAGTTATTTTATAATAATTAGCAATCATGAGGATATTGGCATATATAAAAATATTGGCCTGTGTCCCAGCAGTGGGAACATTATAGACAGATTATATATGAGGATATTATTGTCTATTAGAGAATAGGTACCAGCTTACAGCAACCACTACGCTCTTCAATGCAGTCCTTAACATATAGGAGTATGACCGAATTTGTAGGACTTGGAAGGTTACTTTTTTTGCTAGCCGGTGATATATAAAATTTAAAATAAAATTAGGTACTAAATAAATAAAATCGAGATTCTGAGAGAGTTGTATTGATAGTTTTAATGATATCTAATAATTTTTAAAATAAATATTAATTGTAACCTTTGCGAAATATATTTTCATCAACATACAACCTGGGGCCCAAGTCTGCTATTTTTATAAATTCAGTCATTCCAACACGATCCCATTGTCATGCCATTGTCATTTTGCTAAAAGTTCGTAATCTGGTAAATTCATAATGGTCGATCATTTTCTTTGCAATTTCTTTCAATGTAGTGTCAGTGGCCGACCATTGGAAAGTCATAATGACGCCATTATAATAGTAGATTACCAAACCTGTCAAAATCAACAATTATGAAATCAATGATCGACCATTCTGACACTATTGTAATAGCAGACTTGAGGCCCTGGGGGCCAGGTCTGCTAACGCAGTTGTGTCCGAATGGCCTGATCGGCCATTCGGACACAGCTGCGTTGGCACCGTAATTGTAGAGTTTGACAGTTTTGCTAATCTCCTAATTGAAAGGCGTCTTTATAATTTTCCAATGACATGCCACTGATACTCCATTGGAAAAATTGTCTGTATTTGGTAATCTCGTACTGACAAGCTCCTATTATTTTGTCTTCCCTATGGACTACTGTCACGCCATTATGAATTTATAAGAGGTTACAAACTATTGGCACAATGGTCATGGCGTTGCCTTGGTATGGTCGTCATAATGACCAATCATTGAAAATAGCAGACTTGGCCCCCTGAACCTATAACCTAAAAATTACAAAACAAACGTAAGAAAATGTGGATGGCGCGGAGGGGTACTCCGCGCCATCCACATTTTTTGGTGATTTCGCCTTAACGATTCCTATTGACTATTCATTTCACGCGATGACGAGAACTTGGTGATGGACCTGGATGGTAGATGAAGGAAAGGGAAGGGTCTATTAAATGGCTAGAGCTAGTTAAAAATTAAAGCTAGTTTTTTTTTAATTCCGATAAATGTAGTGCCTTCGTTATATACCTAATGTTTTTTTTTTTCATTGCTATAGATTTTGGATATGGCTCTAAAGCAAGAGACCATTCCAGCGCTGAGTCCGCTGCACGATCCATACCACGTGGAGGGCGCGCCTCTCGCAGAAGAACATTTTGAAGTGAGTTTACACCTAAGTACCTTTAACTATTATTTTATACAACAGCTTTCTTTTGTATAATAAAGTATGTCAATTCAATTACCATGTAGTCTAGTATGATACTAAGTACCTATATGTATACCTATATTGACAGTTTTTTTTTTTTTCTTGTTGGCTACGCACGGTTTGTGCATTTAGCCAGTGTCATGTAAAATTAAGTAACAAGTACAAATTATGAAATAAACTCTATTCAATGCGTGATAAAGATGATAGATGATATCCCGCCCCGCTCCCCTTGAGTTTAAGTAAAGACGCGGCACTTTACTGAAACCTCGCGCGGACTTCTCGAGAGAACTTAAAGTGATGTTGCACTGTTTTGTTTCATTTGCCTACACTAATGCAGGTTCACGAACACTTAATGATTAATAATCCACCACTATTACACATTATATATTGACAGTTGGACCCTTTCATATAAATGGATCAAGGTGTATTATGGATAACGAGTTATATTCAACAAAATGATCTGAAAGTAAGCTATTTAAATCTTTTATGCATATAAAAAGTTATAATTTTATCATTGTTGCAGGATGAGTTTGAAGATGCCACAGATGAGCATCCAACGTAAGTAATATCGTTTTGATTTTTAACCGACTTCAAAAATAGGAGGTTATGCATTCGACGAGTATCTCTTTTTTTCCATTTATGTATACCGATTTCTCTGTGATTATGATTTACTGATGCTCGCGCGCGGTCCCATTTAATGTTATTAAATTAGCAGTTTTTGAATAGCATCAATAATACGTACTTTGTGTACTTACCTATTTAATACACTTTGTGTATGGTGACGATGTTATAACTTACTGTCACTGTTACGTAGGTACACACCAAGATTAGTCTTAAGGCTCTTACACACTCACGCGATATCGCGGGCGCGACAAGCACCGACAAAGACAATTCCTTTGTCGGTGCATGTCGCGGCCGCGATATCGCGTGTGTTTGAAAGAGCCTTTATACGAATTTGTGTTGGGTACCTACCCCACACAAATTCGTATCATAACTTAAAAGAGAAAAACAAAAACTTATAACAAAAAAAAAACCGGCGAAGTGCCGGAAGACTTCGCACATTTAGGGTTCCGTACCTAATGTAGAATATTTGCCGTCCGACTGGCAGAATTATTCATAAGCAGTAGGTGAGTGACCTTAGTATCACTTTTTGTGAGGCTACAAATCTGATTAATCAATATACTAGTATTTTTTAATAAAATATACGTAATAATAAACATTATCACCACAAGTTCAATGGAAAGTTAAAAAATTCCACGGAACAAAATTTTGTAAAAAAAAAGCTGACTTTGGTGGCTTCTCATTCCTTTGTTTTCCAATATTTTTTCAAACAAAAAATACAGTATTTACCTAAACAGCGATACCCCAGTCGCTGCGCTCCCCATTATCTGTATGGTAGGCCCCTTAAAAACATTACAAAATATTTTTTGACTATTTGTATGGCTTTGGGTCTACAAGATGCATATTCTGTGAAAAAACCCTGTGTGACAGACGACGGACGGACATGTGAGTGACAGCAATAGGGCTCCGTTAGGACCCTTCGGGTACGGTACCCTAAAAACAATCGACTTCCGTTATTAAAGTTATTTTTCACTTTACATTGTAATTTTTTTGAAGTGCTTTGTTTTTTTTTGTAATAGAGTTTTTAATTGATAAAACTTTATTGTTATAGGAACACAATGGATTTACAAACTGCTTTCGATGACTGTGAAGTGGCCATAAGAAAATTCTTTAACAATGATTTAGTTGGTGCCACTAACATGATGAAACCATGGTGAGACGAGTTTTGTTAATTCTAAAACTATTCTAAGTAAATAAAAATAGGTTTGTTATTCTCGTAGACCTTTAGTACGTAAACCCTTTGCCTGGCTTTAAATTGTGGGTCCCAGAGTGCCATTATCTACTTACTTTTGTCTACGCAACGGTTCTTTGTTTTTTAAATTATTCTAAAACTAGGCGTATTTATTTTATATTCTAAACTAATTTGTTTATTAACCCCCGTAATAAAAAGAGGGGTTATAAATGGTGGAAGGGACATGGTCACATAATAATATGTCACACAAACATTTACCATGGATTCAGTGTATCATTCTGGACACCTCAGCGTTAAAATTTATTTTTTTACTTGATACTGACTATATAAAATCATTATTAATTACATATAGACGAAACTTAAAAAAAAAAAATCGCAACATGAGCAATCTAACAAGTATCTTGACAAAATTGCTTAGGGAACAGCTATCGAAAAACACCTTAGTTTGGGGAACTATATACTTAGGCCGTTACAGAAACTCTATAGATAGCACTGAAAAGCGGGTCTTTAGATTCATAAAAGCATGATGTTACCCAGATTTTAAAGGTTTTTAAAAACACGCTTTGTAGACAAGTTGTTGCTACTTGGGTTTCAGACATACTATTTTGTTCAGCCCGACTATTTCCTAGGTATACTATGATTAATTGATTACACAGCAACGTCACACGATGCCGAATGTAAGAGCTTAGTCTGTATCGCATCTTTCTAGACTCGTGCCCCGTGTATATCTACTTAAATAACACACTATTTTTTTATGTCTAGGGAACGCACATCACTTTACCACAGTCTTGGCACTTCCATGTTCGAGTTTATACCAGCAATGCTGACTTTCGACCACGCACAGATCAATCGGACCCTGGCAGCACTCAAAGTATCCATCTCTCTTTGCAACCAACAAAGGAAAAATTACACTTTCGTAGAGAGCATCGGCACAATTATCAAAAAGGTAGAAGACTATTAATTTAATATTGTGTGTTAGATCGCGTCAGATAGCAGGGTAAGCTGTTGGACGTCCTAATTTATGTATTTATATTTATCTCTCTCTAGAATATGTATTCATAAGGTGATTAAAATATACAGGTGAGAATGAGTTCTGTGTAAAACAACAAAAACTTTTAATTTATGAAACAAAGACAGGTAAGCCAGAAAAGGTATGTGCCTTGGGTAATCTTCATGTTTCCAAATGAGCACGAACGTCGCGTGACAAAGTAACCCCCCAGAGGCAAAATTTCTAATCTTTGTACTGCCGCGCTTCGTGGTAGAACACCTGTCTTTGTGCGTTTGTATGAAGATTTCTCTCTGTGGGGTTACCTACTACGGTCGCAGATCGTCATGCGTCACTCAAAAGTTTTTAGAATTACATACGAGTTATTAATCTTTAATTTTGTACTCATGGTAATACAATTCATAATCGCGGGTTCGTATTTCCGAAGATAGACGGATGGGTTTTTGAGACGCAGTAAGGGCAGGTGCCCTAGTCGTTACATTCACGGATATTTAAAAAAATGTACAGTAGCAACAAAATTGGCAATTTTACAAAAACTTTTTTGATGCCTGTTGATCCAGTTACTTAAAATAATAAAAATACTTTATCGGACGCAAGTATGGTTTAAGTACTAGAAAAGACAGAAATCGCAAAAAAATACTTTTCCCATACATTTTGTGGGAAATAAGACTCCAACTTAGTTTGTAGGGTTTCGTACCTCTAAAGATCTACCGCTGTAAAAAATCAAGCTTCTAAGTCAACGCAATAAATAAATAAGTACGGCCATTTATACCGTATATTTTTACATTGTATATTTAAGTTCTAACCCGTATCCGTCTTTTTACAAAACCAGTTCTAACTTTAGTCCAAGCTCAAACCTTTCAACCAGTTTCTGTATTCTGAACTTTATTCCGACAAAGGTAAAGTTCTTAATAATAAAACTGACTTTAGAACCGAGTCGAAATTGCCAACTTTGTATAAAGAACTTTAAGTCGCGCGTCGGTCGGAGTAAAGTTCAAATAAAAATAACTGACTTGACGGTTTAAGCTTGAACTCGTTTTGTAATAAGACGGATATCTGATAACAAAACTAGGTAAGTTTTTCTTTTGACATAGTTTAAACCATCGAGCCAGTTTTTGTAATAAGAACGTTATTGTGATAGAAATACAGGTCTTTATTACAAAAATAACAATTTAGTCGGGTACTCACTGTAGTCAGAATAAAGTTCTTAAGTTATAAATTTCTCCATGGTTTAACCCTGACTCTGAAGATAAATCTTGTATTGTAATAGGGCCGTTTACGGAGGGTTCCGTAATGAAACAAACTAATAAAACTTAATGAATAGCTATAAATTTTACAAAATGTTGTGCAAGCGGGCTTTAATGGGGATTTAATTTGAAGCTAATAGTTAGTGATTGTTCTTATGTAACAGTATATTTTATGTAACAATAAATTCTGTACATATTTTTTACTTATGGTATGGATGCGTTTATCCAAGGAAACCTGCATTATACTTTTATACTTACATGTCTTTAAAACTAGCGTTAATAGTAAAGGCTCGTGCAGACTGGGACGATATCGCGGGAGCGACAAGGTGCGCACTGCCTGTCGCGCCCAAGATATCGCCCAAGTCTGCAAGAGCCTTAATTCGTGGCGCAAGTAATTCTAAATTAAGTTTTTATAATCACGCTAGAATAAATATTTAGTGCCCGATGTTAACATACAGAACTACTATATATAATAATAAATACTATATATATAATAGATAAATAATATTATCGCAAGTATCTCGTTTATTATTAAGAATAAGCAAAGTCCACTTAATTGGTTACATTTTTAAGCTGTATCGGTATCTACCCGGAATACTCATCTAAAATCCAAACATTTGTTTTTATTGCAGTCAAATTATGCCACATATACAGATTTAGAAGCTCATGCTGAACTATGCTACGCAGAAGCCCTTCTGCTTCAGGCAGCTATGACTATAATGGACGGAGAAGACCTCACTGGGCTTATCAAGGGCACTATCAAGGTCAAAAATTGCTACAACAGTTACAAGTAATTATTATTTTTATTGTATTTTAGCTTTAGACCGCGACCTGGCATGAATTTCAAAATTATCCAAGAATTTAGGATCAATATCAATAATCGAGAAAGAGTGATGAGTGTGGAGCAAATGCATGAGTATATTTTGTATATTTGGGGATTTTTTTACAAGAGATGGAAAGATTGGAAAGGAAAACGAATGCGGGAATCCCCCGTCGATGTCCAAAAAGGCTCGACTGGCTGTTCAATGGTGTGCTGGTGCCTACGCTTATGTATGATAGGAAGTGATTGTTGGGTGTGGAAAAAAAAGGCATGCAAGTACAAGCAGATTGAATGCTGTAGAAATGCGTTCCTCGCGAAGCATGTTTAGTGTAACTATGATGCCTGAAGAATGATATGATAAGGCAGCGCTGCGGTGTAAAATAAGTTGTAGTGACAAAAATTGGAAAGTGTAGTTGGTTTGGTCATGTTGAGAGAATTAATGAAAGGCGGCTAACAAAAGTTATAACAGATTGTTGGTACAGGCAGATGTGAGTGGAAACGCAGGGAGCGGGCGCCCTAGAAGGGCATTATAGTGACCTTATTGGTGATGTTCTTCAGAAAGGTCAGGTGCGTAGTACTCGCATCCGGCGTGCGTGTATAACTAGACGTATGAACGTAAACGAAGCAAAAGGAGTATGTAAGGAGCGTAGCAGGTGGCGTTCTGTAGATTCTGCTTACCCACATGGGAAAAAGCTTTGAGTTTATGTGTTAATGCAATCTTTTCACTAATCCTCTTACTTTAAAATACATTAAAGGATGGAAGTGTGTAGTAGGTATCACTACCATCCTATTACTGCTGTATTTTATCTAAATATGCCTGACTAATTTCCGTTGTATTTAAACAGGGAATGCTCAAAAATACTAGAAAAGAAGCAATGGGATTCGGATCAATCGAGGATACACTTCCAGAGCGGTGTTCGCCTGGGCGTCGCTACCTTCAACGTGATGATATCCCTGCTTCCGCCGAAGATTATAAGCGTATTAGAGTTCGTTGGCTTTTCTGGGAGCAAGGTAAAATTATTATCATGATTTTTATTTTTGTACACTTTTTTAACCTGTCTTATGATCGTTTAACTCCTGTAACACAACACGACTTAGTTATAATATGAACATGTTTTCTAAATAAATTGAGCATTTATAACAAATACAGGAACCTGCCACTCCGCTAAGTTATCTTGACCAACAGAACAGCACTGCAACGCGATTCCCTGGCTTCTTAGATTACATCATTTTAGCCTTGTCAAAAGGGCAATTAAACCTAGCGATTAATTATCCTCTTATGTTTAAGAAACTAGCAATAATGTGTTTGGTACTTAAGACTGCTGAAAATTGGAATTTTAGTATCATCATATTCATTATAATGATGAGTGAAACGAGTTTAAAAGATAAAATAACTTGTTTTTAATAGTTTGCTAAATGGTATACAATATTCAGACTAAAAACAATTATAGGCACAATATACAGGATCAAATTAAATTAACTAGCGAGACTCTGCAGACGTGGTTGGTATCGATCTAAACATAATAAAATGAGATTGCTGGTGATTTGCTGGAGTCGGTCGTTATTTCTCCTGACAAAGTTTATTTTGGGATATTATGTATGTATCTATCTATATATTTGTATTTATGCTTGTATTTTATAGTTATTTCCGAGCTATCTATCCCGTACGTTGCAGATGCCATGTTTTGTCTCTGCATCACCCTAAAGTTGACTGGTAGAAAATGCCTCGGGCATGAAGTCCGCCTTTGTGCAGAGTATTTTTAACACAAAAAAAAAGTTGCCGAGGTTACATTTGGGTCATCAACTGCCGATACTGTAGTCACTTTAAATATCAGTTTAAAAATCTTTTTTTTTGTGAATACTTCACAGACGTGTTATCGGGTATCGATAACTAAACACGATAAAATAAAAATAAACAGATTTTCTCAACTTATACTTCCAATAACAAAATTACCAGCGGCCGTTGACCCCAAAAAAATCATCAAATTTTTATTTTTTTTCGTTTTTATAATATCGATACCCATCACGTCTGCGGATTTTCGCTAGCTAATTTAATTTGACCCTGTATGTGTATTCTGTATTACGAAGTACTTATTCTGTTTTATGACTGTACAGGAACCTTCGATGGAATAATACGACTAATATCGAGTCAAATGATGATTTATTCACAGACTTACTATTTACTTTATGTAAATAATATGTATGTAAGCAGTTATGTTATAATATATGAGATGCTTTTCATCCGCTTTCTTCTGCCATCATGAGTGCGTTTAAAGTAAAATCACCCATCGCAGAGTCAAAATTACTTAGATCCGGAACAACTTTATCAATAATGTAGGCCAAGCTAATATTTGTTAATTTCCGTATAGGAATCAAACATGATAAATGAACTACCCGACCCGCGTAGCAATGATAAGTTATTGCAGAATCGACCGTAGGTTCTTCATATTATTCTGCGTACAATTTTATTATAAGTACCTACATTTAATGAGCTGGGCCATAATTATGTTACTTAACGTGACACTAACATTTAGCCAAAGCACGTTATGATTCACTAATCACTATCCTATAATTCAACGGAATCTTAAAAAGATTAAACCAACGTCATTATTAAAAAAACAAAATAACAATAATAAGAAAGTCTGTCGAAATACTTAGAAAACTGCAATATTTTCACAATATTGTTATTGTTCACAATATTAACATTACACAGTTCGCGAAACTTCGTACTAATATGCATGCGATCATTCTTAGAAAGGTTAAACAGTGTTCTTAGGGTTCCGTAGTCAACAAGGAACCCTTACTTATAGCTTCGCCATGCCCGTCTGTCTGTCTGACCGCGGCTTAGCTCAGAGAATCTTAGTACTAGAAAGCTGTTATTTGGCATGGGTATACATATTAATCACGCCGTAAAATGGTAAAATAAAATCTTGAAAAAAATATATATGTACTCTTGCACGTAAATTGGGAATGATATTTTTTTTTTCGTCTATCCCATGGTTTGGATAGGCCATTCAAAATATTGCGGGTCTGCTAAAAGTATTTTTCGATTCAGGGATCCGTTTGCGTAATATACAGCTTTAAAGTGCTAATTTTTGTTAGGAGTCTAGTGGCAGTAGTATAAAAACGAAGTTAAAATAAAAAAACAATCACAGCTAAGTAGGCTTTACAAGTAGGTAAGCGAGTAATAGTCGACCAACTTACATTTGCAGTTGGTGAATTGACCGTGACGTGTACGGGAGAACATATTTTTCAACTAAAATGTTAAGTTTGTTTTTGGAATAATTGATCCGACCTACGGAACCCTTCATGTTGCGTGGCCCGACACGCACCGATTTGACTGCGGCAGGCCACGTGACTCCTGATTGGCATGTTGCGAGGTCGGCAACGGAGGTTTTAATGTGAATCTACAGTGGTAGCCCGCGAAATTAAAATTTTCTTACGATTTTTGCAATTTGCAAGTCAGTGTCACAAACAAAAAAAAAAAAATATGTATGTACAGAATTATAATCATTAGAAATATTAATACATCTCTCTTAGTTAGATTTGTTCCATAAGAACAAATCTCTTATGGAAGTGTTCTTCCATCTTAAGGCTATGTGTTTTGGGGCACCTGCCAGTATTAAAATACTAGTTTCAAAGTTAAATTCACATATATTTTACAAGAAGAATTTAGTATTATTATTGTGATGACGCAAATGTATATAATTATGTTACTGTATAAGCCTGTATATTGGTAAATCTTAGGATTTACCAGTATGCGTCAATGCGGCTGATAAGCCGCTTGCGTCACTTTATGGAAGTGTTGTCTGAGTACTCCGAGTACTCAAATGTAAGGATTTTATAAGAAAGATACAATTTTTCGCGCTTTTACCATTCGAGTTTGGTACATGCAAGGTTTTACCAATAAAGGTTGGTAAATGTTGTTGTTTTTTTAATAAAACAATAAATTAACTGACTTAACTTAATAATTTATTTAAATTACCTATCAGTCAAATCCTTACATTTTTTTGAATATCATTATGATACATTTTTATTTATTTATTTTATCATTAATGTACTTACACACAGTAAAATACAGAGAGATACGGCATAATTACCATTATTTTGATTTATAAAATAATATACATTTAATTCAGACCTAATTCTGGTCCATATTTTGTTAGTCTTACATTAGTATCTTAAAACTATGTTAGTCATGAACTCATGACACGTTCAATTAATGCGCTAACTTAACATAAAACCCAAATAAATTATCGGAAACATATTAAAATGAAAATACAATTGAAATAAATAATTGCAATTAAATATAAATAAAAATAAATAAAAAATATATATTTTTATTTTATTTTTTTAAAGACGTTGCCCCACACTAGGAATTTCTCCTGTATCGTGGGTGCGTTTACAAACATTTAAACTCACATACACAAACAGCCAGACCCGGAACAACTACTTATAGGTCATACCTACAAATATTTGCTCCGTCCGGGAATCGAGCCCGCGACACGCAGGTCAGCAGTCAATCGCTTAACCACTGCGCCAACCGTGCCGTCAAAAATTGAAAAGTAATTAAAATAAAATTCACAAAAAATAATAATTTAAAATAAATTGAAATACACGACTTCATCAGGCCACATGCAGCCTGATGAGTCTTCCCACTGCTGCCGATATTGGTCTGTCTGCAATCATCTTTAGGATTCCGTTGCCACACCCTCGAATTCGGCGAATTAGTGAGGCTGACTTTTTGCGCATTATAGCGTAAAAGTCGGCAAACATGCCCGAGGCACTGCAAAATCGAGGTAGTCGCACCAGAATCCTAAAGGCGTTGTTGTACTGTACTCTGAGAGCATTGTAGGCCCGCTGCGTGTAGCTGGTCCATAGGGCGCTGGTGTAAAAACTTTGGCAGTAGGCTCTGAATAAAGTTACCTTTACTTGTGCTGTACACTTCGCGAACCTATGTTACCGACATGCTAGCGCGCACCGACAATGCTCTCCGCTCTCTGTAAACATCTGCGTCATCATGTAGGTAGGGTTTCGGTCACAACATGGCCTAGATACCTAAACTGAGAGACCCGACTCAAAGATACCCTGTTGATATACACTGGTGGTATTATACGGTTTATCATAGATATTACAATATAATTACGCATCACTCAAATCCTTACATAGTTTAAAACACCTTCGAAATACTTTTTGAATGGTAAAAAACAATTAACCAAAATAATATTATCTTGTCGCAAACATCTCGCATGCGTTGGTTTAACCAGTATTTTTCTGATTATTTGGTATTCGACAAAAAATTTAAAAAAAAACACGTCTAGACAGGTCTATTTTTCAATTTACGTGTATCTCTAGTAAAACCTAAAATTAACCGAGTGGTACAAGATTGATTTGAACTATGATCACAGAACAGTTCGGACTTTTACCATTAAGATTTGGTAAATCTTAGGTTTTACTGGAAAAACTTTGGATTTACCTTAAGTTCAGACTTTTACAGTTACATATGTAAATTATAATGTATATATATTCCCATGCCGGCTACTACTACGGTGACTATTACTTTTAAACTATTATTACTATTATATAATTTATGACGCAAATAGTATACAGTTATTGATAACCAGTGGCGTAACTTCAGATCAGAGGCCCCATTGGGCAAAGACGAAATTGGACCCCCGTCACCGCAGCCTACTCATACGTAGTGATTTTTTAAGTGAAAACTTCTTTAGCTGCGTTGAGCGATTTTTGGTAGGAGCAAAACTTATAGGTTCCCGTCACCGACATGCTAATGTGATGTGTTGTGCCAAACTGGAGACGCCTGGTACATTTATACGCATATGTTATTCCTACCTATGTTATTTCAAAGTTTTAAGTTTTTATTTCTGTCTCCAGACCCTATGAATGCCAATTTTTTACATCCCGTTTTGTCAACCTGTGTGGTTGGAACTGTATGAAATCTATACATAAAATTAAAGTCGCTTCTCGTGTTTGTCCGTGTGACCGCGATGGTCTTTGAAACTGCGCAACAGATTTGGACGCCGCGCGCCGTTCGCACCATAATTTAGAGAATTTATTTCGGAAGGTTTATCCGCCAGTTGCACGTAAGTCCATTAAATTGAATTCCCCTTTAAAAGTAATGCTGTCTTTATCTAACGGAACGTATCATACAAATACATATATATTAAACAAAAACAGTAAACTCAACTTTAAACTCAATATTATTAAAAAAAAAAAATGTATATATTGTTATGTATGTGTTTCTATGTTTCATCAAGTCGTAAAAACCGTGCGAAGAGGGGGAGTAGTTCTAGTAATGTGTAATGTACAGTAAAATATTGCGGCTGCTGCCGTATGTGGCCCCTTTTAGGTTGCCAGCGCTGGTTGTCATGTGCTACCAAAGGTTCAGCAGTGAAATTTGCTAGGAGAAGCCTGGATACTAAAGTTTGCGAAACGTGCTTGAAAATTTCAGCTACCCACCCATCTCGGATAGGTAAATTTTCCCTACATTATTCATACAGGAATAGGAGCTACTTTGTAGACTTATACAAAAAAGTTTCTTTATTTAGAGAACCTAGGCTACAAGAGCGAGCAAAGCGAGCTAGTTAATTTTAGCGCCCGCCACGGATAGGTTAGATTTTCTTTCGACCATTCATACATAAATAGGAGGTACTTTGTCGACTTACGCAGAAAAGTGTAAGAATTAAGAATTCCTAGACCGCAAGAGCAAGCGATATAACAGCTATTTGTTTGACAGGGCAGTTACTAAAGATAACAGATTGCTAAGTAAGTTTTTCGTATGTCAAACTGTCAACTACGATTCATTATCAACTCCTCTCCAGCGTTAACTATTTGTTCAGGATAATGCAGTAAAATATTGTATCATGTACTACTTACATACAGAGTTTTAATTTAATGTATTATAATTTAATTCAGTCATTTATTTAAAATAAGAAAAACACGTTTTTATAATTAGGCTAATATTATACGAGTCCCGTATGGTATATCGAATTACCCTTGAACGATATAACTGTCTACAGAAAGCATGGTTCACCGACGAACGGTAATACGAGAAAACTATTAGTCGATACCATTATTTAGCGACAGCACGTTTCGCCGAATAACGCTACATAGAATGAATGGTTGGCCGATACCAAGATTTGCCGATGTCATGGTTCGCCGGAACACGCTTGAACTAAATAATCCTTTATCGATAGCAGTTTGCTAGCCAACAATAGAGGGGACCTGGCGCTCGGCTCGACTCAGCATGAGTTGACGCCGCTTACGGCTAGACTGTATGCGGCCGTTGACGTTTATAGGATACAAAAGATAGTTACACATAGTACAGACGTCAGCACATCAAGCTACTACAATCTGTCAAATCTTTAATAGATTTTCAACTTTATTCCTACAGTATTATGTTCAAGGTTGATTGGGAAAATTTGCCAGTTTCGGGTAGCTTGATCTGCTGTCTGTACCTACCTAAGATGACAAGCGGAATGGGGTGGGAAAAGTTAACCTATGTTCTACAATTAAACTTATTTGAATTTGACTTATATTTCCCTTCCATATCCTTTATTTCAATATTTTTTTTATTTAGTACTTGACTCTTAAACATGGCACTACTCACACTGGCACATTCCTCTTTTTCTATCATCCGCCATCTGGTTTTTGAGTGCTATTCTTTGATCCTACTGGACGAGACACCGACTTCTACCTCCATTATTATGAGTCTATGTTGTAAGGCTAAGTCTTCATCTGGGAGCACGTTACAGTTGTTGACACTTTTAAGGTTGTTCCATCTTACCAGCAAGTAGTCAATTTTTGCCGCGTGGCGGCCACTTTTATAAGTTATAAGATCTCATTTTGTTTATCGAACCACGTATTTGTTATTGCCAGGTCGAAGGCCGTAGCAGCTAGCTGCAGTGTCTCGCCATTAGTGTTCCGGTCTCCGTATCCCCAACTGCCATACACTTTCTCATACCCATCCTTCTGTCTTCCTACATGACCGTTAAAATCACCCCCTCCCCTATCCCCCCTTCACTTGCACAAACATCATCACCCGATCGAAGTCCTTCCAAAACTTCTCTTTTACAGTATCCTCACACCCTGACTGGGGTGCATACACACTAACGATATCAACCACCAAACTCTCCACAATAACTTTGTCATCACTCAGTCTTTTAACAACCACCACACATTCTTTCAGCCGACTATCTTAAAACATACCCACATCATTACGCTTGCCATCTTGGGTATACTATTTGTAACTACCTTTTGTATCCTATAAAGTATAAACGTCAACGGCCGCATACATTCCAACTGCAAATGTAAGTTTGTACGCACAATATTGAGAGATTTACCATGTTTTATTTTTATTGCTTATAGGGTTTGCTGTAATCTATAAGTAAAGAACTATATTCAGTATTTTTTCAAAAAAATAGGTTCAATAGTTGCGGAGATAGTGAGGAATGATCAATTTTTATCTATTTTGTTAAATAATATTGAAATTATTTATTTTAAAATTATAAAAAGATATATCTGAAATCCTTACAACAATCCCTTTCATTTAATATGTCGCAACGGTACAGTTTGCAAAACGTTTTTTTTCTGCTTTGCCCCCAAATTCAAAACTGAGCCCCATATTCAAAAATCATTATTTACGTTACACGTCCGTGTTTGGGTCACTATGCGGTCGGGTAGTTTCGGACCAAATCGGCTGTGACACAAGAGTGATCCAATAAGGGATGGACCCCTTTCTTTTCCTTTTGAGGTACGGATCCCTAAAAAAACCTAATCGCCTATCAGGACCCTTTTGTCAGGAAGGAGTAGAGGTATCCAGTTGTAATTAATATTAAATACTAGGGTCCCTTGAATGAGTGTAAAATTCAAACTTCGAAGTCAACGCAATGAAACGGTCAATTATGTAACATATTCAAGAGGGGGGAAACGCTAGGTATTACGCCATCAAAAGTCCTATTTAATAGCCCAACTGAAATAAATGATTTGACATTGACTTGTACTTCTCGTTAACCTAGCAACATGTTTGGCAAAAAGCAAGGTCTCACAGTATAAGTAAAGAAAAAATCCGAAAATTGTTCTTATGTAGTTACAACTTTGAGCTAAAGAGTAACTGTCCGAGAAATGGCAAACGACATAGAGGAAGGCAGAGACAACGCTGAAGCGACGAGCTAGGAATTACTGGAGGAAAATGATGGGCTCAAATAGAAAAAATGGGAGGAAATAGAGACCATTATCAATCGACACACTGACCCAAACAGCCGGTGTCAATATCATTATCTGCTTAGCCTTTTGGGGTCAAAAAATCAAAAAAAAAAAAAAACACATAAATTACATGGGCACTTATGAAACGTCAGAAGCTAGGTGCACGGTTCCGATTGGTCGTTTCCTATGGAGAAGAGCCGGCAAGAAACTCCACGGTTACTCTTTAAAAAAAAGTGGGCTTTAACAATGTTTCCAAGTTATAGTGTTAATAGGTATGGGAGGACAGTGTAGGGCCGTCAACAAGTACCAAGTACTTAACAAAATAAAAGATAGTTTACAAAGCTACAGTCTATTAAGCCTACAACGTTCTCACATTCACAAATTAAAAAAGAATCTATATAAAATTTACTAAAATAATAATAAAAAAACCTACATATTTAAACGAAATGACAACATTGTCATTACAACTGTAAAAAAAACTGAATAAATATTCTGTCCACAAGTCACTAATAAATATTTTAAATTAAAATTGTAGGTTATGTCAAAGTATGTAAAAAAAAAGAAATAAAAATCGTAATTTACGAGCAGTTAATAGACGTTTACATAGTTATGCCGTTTATGAGGTACCAGGGAAGCCACATGTGCAGAAGGAATTATTGCCAAACTTCCTTGTCTTCAACGTAGTCCTTAATCTTATAGTATGCTTTTTTGATTAGGACACGTTTGATGTGGGTTTTGAACTTTCCATCGCTAAGTTCTATAACCGACTTTGGCAACTTGTTATAGAAGCGGATACTGTTTATAAGAAATGACTTGCTTGTTTTAGTTAATCTAAATTTGGGTATCACAATTTCATGTTTACTATGTGTATTTATATTATGGAAATCGCTTCTTATTTTGAAAAGTCCTAAGTTTTTGCGAACATATAAAATACTTTCTAAGATATAAAGGGAAGGCAGAGTTAGTACATCAATTTCTTTTAATTTGTTTCTAAGGGACTCACGAGGACCCATTCCATAGATCGCGCGTCGGCTTTCGGTGTCAATTATTGCGCGGTGCAAGCCTTGCGTTCCTAGGGTGGCGTGCAATGGAGCGCAAGGCTCGCACCGCGCTCATAACAGGGTGTTCCAAACTATACCTAGCGTCATAATTAATAAAAATATTTTGTTTTTTAATTCAAATGTTAATGAATATTTTTTTTTACTTTCATGAATGATTAGTATCCAAATACATGAAATAGGCTGCCGTTGTAAGACGATTAAAATGCAATGGTGTATAATACTATTCTACATGAATTGTATTTATTCAGTTTTAATAATATTAACATTGAATAAATTAGCCGAAATAATAAATCGGCTTAAAATTTAATCAAAATTGTCGCTAAAAGTACCAGATGGTAGCTTTCTACCATTAATACACCTTTTCAGTTTCACGTATTTTGCCATCTTCGAAAACGTCATTATTAAGTTTTTAGGGAGTCTACATTTTTTTAAATTGTTCTCGATCCATTTGGAATGGGTTAAAACGGTCTCGCAATTTTTCCAACTGAAGTATTTCTTCAATTTCAAAAAAATGGTTATTTCTTATCTCACAGAATTTGGAAAATGGATTTATCCATTTCTTTTCCAAATCATAATGTAGTACCTTCATAGATGTTCAGTACAATAATCCCTCTTAAGTTTTCACGAATGAATTTCGTATGGTATTCTAATAACAATAACTTTATTATTTAACTTTTTGCTGAATCGACAACAGCATTAAACACCTTTGCACACATTTTAAATCGCGATTAAAAATAGTCTGATTTAGTTTGACAATCCTAATTTTGTGTGATAAACGTCAAATTCAGAATAGCTAAATTGCCATTCTCACTAATTTTAATAACTAAAATGACATTAGTGCTGTCAAACAATAATAAAGTTAAGTTGTATCACTTTAGTTAATTTCAGAATGGGAAACGTCGTTTGACAGGAATAAACTAAATTTTGGTGTTTTTTAGTCCAGTTTTGAGAATTTTGTGACAAGAGAATTGTCACGATTGTATTTCTTTTACTTATAACTAGCGACCCGCTTAATTTAAGACTTATTTTATTGTACACCACACACCACTTATTTGACCCGGACCTTATATTTAAAAAAATAAATGAATTGTATTGAATAAATATTTTCTCTTCTTTCATGTCAGCCAATGGCGTCAGCACAAACTATACGAAAACGATAAATAGCCATTCAGCAGAATGGTAGCTATTGCTTGGGATGTGCCAGGCGAACTCTTAGTACAATGTTTATTGCCGTGTAAAAGTGTTTGTACAATCCTACTTACAGAAATAAAAATCATTTATCATTTATGTAAGTATCTGAATAAACGTATGTTTGAAATGTTTCAGACTGTTGGTCTAGCGGAGTTGGAGGCTGGTTCGCTCGCGCCCGGCATGCGCTCCGTACTGTGCGACCTGACGCTGCTGAGCTACCACCTGGTCATGTGCCACTTCATCGGCGCCCCCATAGACCTGGCAGTTTGCGAGAGGATATTAGAAAAGGAGCTGAAGGTTGGCACTGCATTTCGATGTTTAGTTATATTTACAGTGTTACACAACGAGCTTGTGTAGGACTTGTTTAATTCATAGCTATATGGGGAACTTGATGTGCCAAATAAATGGCCGGGTACTATACCTATTTGGTCAAAGACAAATTATTTATTTCAAATGCTTAGAGGAGGAACGTTTGAACGTCAACGTTTACAAACAAATAGAATTGATTCTAGTTGCCTTCCAAAAGGTACGAGGGCTGCACTAAAAGTATCGGGAATGGAATATTTCCACTGTTCCTGTCATATTAAAATCTTTTTAATTGAAAACTCCTTGGTTTTAAAAATCGAATACCATTTTTTTTTTTTTAAAAAGATTCTCGGTCTTGTCACAAGGTTTTGTCAAACTTGTTTAGTCGTTGAGAAAATGGAATTGACTCGAGAAAATTCAAGAGCGATGATTTATTATGACTTTCGAACTGGTTTAACACAAAAACAGTGTGTTGACCGGATGATTTCTGCATTTGGTGATGAAGCCCCATCCAAAACCACAATTTATCGCTGGTTTGCTGAATTTCAACGTGGACGTGTCAAGCTCAGTGATGATCCCCGTCAAGGTCGTCCAAAAACTGCAGTCACCCAAGAAAACGTTGATGCTGTGCGTAAGCTGATTGAGGAAGATCGACATGTGACATACCGCGAAATTCAGGCAACTTTAGACATTGGCATGAGTCAAATACAAATAATCTTGCATGAACAATTAGGTGTAAAAAAGTTGTTTTCCCGATGGATACCGCATTCGCTCTGTGAAGAGCAAAAAGCGGCTCGCGTTACTTGGTGCGTCAGAACTCTCGAAAGATTCCACGCAGGATCCTCAAATGCTGTATACAACATTGTATCAGGTGACGAATCCTGGATATACGCGTACGAACCCGAAACAAAAAACCAGTCACGAGTTTGGGTGTTCGAAAATGAGTTAAAGCCAACAAAAATTGTTCGTTCACGGAGTGTTGCAAAAAAAATGGTGGCCACGTTTGTCTCCAAAACCGGCCATGTTACGACTATTCCTCTTGAGGGACAAAGAACGGTTAATGCAGAATGGTATGCTAGCATTTGTTTGCCACAGGTCGTTTCTGAACTCCGTAAAGAGAACTGCAACCGCCGCATCATCCTCCATCACGACAATGCGAGTTCTCACACCGCGCACAGAACAAAAGAGTTTTTAGAGCAAGAAAACATAGAATTATTAGACCATCCGCCGTACAGCCCCGACCTAAGCCCTAATGATTTCTATACTTTCCCTAAAATAAAGAATAAATTGCGTGGACAGAGATTTTCATCACCTGAAGAAGCTACAAAACGGCCATTTTGGAGACCCCAACTTCCGAATGGAATGGTTGCTTCAATGATTGGTTCCATCGTATGGAAAAATGTGTCAAATTTCGCGGAGAATACTTCGAAAAGCAATAAATACATTTTTAAATAGTAATGTTGTGTCACTTCCTTGATTCCCGAAATTTTCAGTGCCGCCCTCGTAGTTTCGTATGGATAAGAATGGGCAAGAAACTCCACCGAAACTCTTTAAAAAAAGTTTTACAATATTTTGTTGATGATTATATTCTGCAGATAGCTTTTACCGGGTGTAAGAAGTTGAATTATATATTTATTCATTCAGTAGTACACTTACATTTTTGGAACGAAGTTCCTTATCGCGCGTTGTGAAAGGGGGCTAGAAGGAATGGAAAAACATCGGAAGCCATTGTTACGGATTGTTTTTTTTTTTAATATTGTTCCGCAAGCTAAAAAGGATCAATAAATCCATAGTAATTAAAATCTTAATTTGTAATAATTTGTACAGTAAAACTCGCAATTCTGAACATTACCAGTAACCAGAGGGCAGAAACTGGACATGTCCAGTAGTGTCTAAGAAGTTAAGTTTAAGAAAAACAGCGCGTAATAGAAATGCCACAGACAAGTCAACGACTACCATTCTACTGCAAGTCGTGCAGTTATATACATAAACTCACGCCTTTTCCCATGGGTTTACGTTCATACATGCAGTTACTGAGTTAATAAACTAGCTACTTATATTATATAATTATCATCGATGCTAAAAGAGGGAAAATGAAATTCTAAGGGTGTTACCACACCAATCGATCGATCGTCCATCGACGGCATCGATCGATGGTAGAATGGATTAGTCTAATCCAACACCAATCGATCAACGTCGACCGATGTCGATTGATGGCATCGATCGACGAACGATCGATTGGTGTGGTGACACCCTAAGAATCATTTTATGAACATGTACCCTTGCAATTTACAGGTGTACCCGGACAGCGTTTGGTTTCTTATGTTCAAAGGCCGCATCGAGCTTATGCGGGGGCAGTTCGATTCCGCCATCAAGACGTATAATCGCGCCGTCAACAGTCAGAAACAATGGCAACAGTTCCACCACGTATGCTTCTGGGAGATCATGTGGGTGAACAGGTAAGCTAACAAATAGTATAGCACGGAAAACCATGGCCGGCCGATGAAAAATAATTATTCATTGTTAGTTGTAAGTTCTTTGCATTTTGCTCTGTGCGTGCACCTATCGAAAACCTCCGTCTTCCAAGAAAGCTAATTATGTGTGACCAAAGAACTTAAGCAGCTTGTAGGTACAATTAAATTGAAATTATCCTTGCCTGCTTTTTAAGTTTAATTTTAATGAAAGACAATGACATCAGTACAAGAAAAATAAACTGTAACACTGTGACTTTTCTTATGATTAATACCAAATTAACGTGATGGGATATAAAATGTTAATGAAAACGAGTGCCCGCACCAGATCCAACAGAAAATGACCAAAAAAAAACTATTTAAAACGAATAGTATGTAGTAGTGCAGACCTCCACCCTCCTCCACTTACAATCTATATAGTACTTACTAATTCCATGAGTACACTAATTCCATGCTATTATAAAGTACTTACTAATTACATGCTCATGCTGTCACTTCTGTCATCTATCTTCAAGTCATGAGGCCCTGGTACTATGTGTGTGTGTCAAACGCATGGTAATGTGTGTAATGTTTTTCTTATTAATTTACGGAATAATATAATGTACGGAACCCTTCGTGCGCGAGTCCGACTCGCACTTGGCCGGTTTTTATAGATAACTAGCTGCGCCCCGCGGTTTCACCCGCGTAAGTCTCGATCCCGTGGGAATATCGGGATAAAAAGTAGCCTATGTCTCAATCCAGGGTGTCAGCTACCTCCATACAATTTTATCACAATTGTTCCAGCCGTTTGAGCGTGAAGAAGTAACAAACATACACACACACACACAAACTTTCGCCTTTATAATATTAGTGTGATGCATATTATAAAAAAAAATATTAGCTTTCTGCACTCCTCCATAAAACTTTCATCATCATCATCATTTCAGCCGAAAGACGTCCATTGCTGGACATAGGCCTCCCCTAAGGGGGGGTTTGCCATAATCGCCACGCTTGGCAGGCGGGTTGGCGATCGCAGTATGGTGTTAAAATGCATAGAGAACGCAGCTACCCATTCTCTAGTAAGTCCCTATTTCAACGTACATCGTTTGTTTAATTGGTTGCAGTTTAAAGATGGACTGGCGCGAATCAGCGTCGTACGCAAGTAAACTGATCGACGAAAGCTCTTGGTCAAGGACTATCTACTCATACTCTCGAGCGGCCATGCTGTTAGAGCTCGATGACATCACGCCTTCGGAGAAACAACAGTGTACTGATCTGTTGAGGTGGGCAATTAAATTGTTCAACTTTCATTAACTAATCTGTATAAATTGCAAATGAATTTTATTTCATTATCAAGATAACGGGTTTCAGAGTACTAGTGAACCAATAGTAGTAATATATTCTAGAGTTCTGCGACACTTCACCTGATACGGCAAAAACGTAAAAAAAAATAATATGGTAACGGCGCGCTGGTGGGCCGCCCCGTGACCGCCTGGTCGGACTACTTGAGTTCCACCCAATTTTTCCGCAATTTTACTCAGAAACCCATATAAAAACTGTTTCGTAATCTGTAGAATATTTCCTTTTCTTTCGTATGACTTTCATTCAGCAAATTAAAAAAGTTCTGTTTATTTTCACCCATTTTTTAAATATATTATGACCACAGAAATTGGAATTCTGCTTACTTTTATATTATTTTTTTTTTTATTAAGGTCATACAATACTTTATTTAAATCAAACATGAAGTAGTTCGGATGCAAGTACTGCAGCGCCAGCAGGTAGTGTGTTAATTTTACCCACTCAAATGCAGGAACGCGTCGTACTACAAGCAGCGCATCGCGGGCAAGTCGCTTCCGATGGAGAAGTTCGTGATCAAGCGATGCGCGCGCTACCAGGTGCAGGGATGCCGCCTTCTGCTGCCCACCATCGAGCTGCTGTGCCTCTGGAACATGTTCCACATACTTGCCAGGAACGACCGGGGCATACAGAACGTACTCAAGGTACTTGCCTTCTTATGACTGGAATTATTACGTAACTAGCGGCCTGTACTTCCCACGACTTGACATAACATCGAGAATTCTTTATTAATTATGTAGGTTTAATGTTAACGTACTATACCCATAAACTTCCGGAATAAATTGTTTAAATTATGGTGAAAACCGCATCAAAATTCGTTGCGCAGTTTAGAAGAACAACTCGGGCACACAGACACACGCGAAACAGGCTCTACACTGCTATACTGCTAATATTATCTAAGGAAAAGCCAATAATTCTTTGCCCAGCCTGAAGTCTTTATTTACCAAGACAAAACTCAAAAGGCAATTTCTGAATAAATGTATATATGCATCCACACAAACTACCATTACCTGCAGGATATCCCAAGGAGAATTAAAAAAAAAAAACTAAATTATCAAATTGCGAACTTTCACGTAAACTTATTACAAAACATGTGTGAAACAGTTAATAGAAGCAACGAGCGACCGCATTGAGAGCGAGAGCCGTGACTGGATGGGTGTGCACGAGGGAGACAACCGAGCGTTAGTGCGCTTCCTGAAGGGGTGCTGCCTTGCCGCCATGAACCTGCCGCGTTTAGCACTCGACACATTCGACTCCGTGCTGCAGTAAGTACATCACATCACATCTTGTTTGTGTCCCCCGAAGGGTTAGAAAGGTGTGGTTATTTGCACAAATTTGACAACTACTCGACTATGGCGCCACCGCGTGCGAAACGTAACGTACAAAACTGGCATGCAAGAGCTCGGTTAACAAGAGTGAGAGAGATTCCGGTCCTCGACAACCCGCTTTGACTTCGGCGGAACGTGCTCGTCTCCACAGGGAACACATAACACATTAGATTGAGTCAACCTCTCTAGCACGCACATGATGTTTCACGTACTCCACTGCGGCTGCAATCCTGATACAGCATACTATTTTTGTTTTTTGTGACAAAAATATTTGATAAAAAATATAAAATAAGATCAATTATGGCTGTACATTCTATAATGATTTGAATTAAACAAACCAAAGACTGCTGAGAATGGGGTCTTGTGGGCGATCCTTAAGCCGCGCAGTAGCAGGGCGGTATCTGGAATTCTGGATTTGTGCCTGGCTGGTGGTCAGCCAAACCTCCGATTATATCGCTACATTATAGGTTTGCGAAACTTGGATGTACTATCGGCCAAAGTTCCGCATGCTCACCTTAAAGGCGATAATCGCATAGCACGACTCACGACTCGATCGCACAATGCACGAGTTTTGACCAATAGGATGCACAAAGCGTATTTTAGTGGTGTTCGTATTAGTATAATCATGTATAGAATGTGTGACACTCACACTAGGAGCGTACTATGCTCACTTGTTTCTGCTAAGAGACGAGTTTTTAATGGGCACGGCCAGCGCGGCGCGGCGGCGGCGTGAGCTCTTTGTTATTGAATTGAATTGTTATTTTATTATTGACAAGAATTAATTTTAGTACTCATATCTTCTGTTTGTTTGGTTTAGAAAATGTATTATTGATATTGCAGTATTTACAAAAATAATTCGTAATAACTAATAAACTACAATTTATATGTATTAATCCACTTTAATATTTTCCTCTCTCTATCGGGTCTATAGATATAGGTTATTTATGAACACTTTCACTGCCTCTCCAATTTTCACCATATCCTATGTGATGCCGCATGCCGCAGCAACCGCACCATATTCCCTTCACAATAAGATGAGACATTGAAACGAACCGTTTTATTACAGTCCGTTCCACCGATTTTGACTTCTATTCCGTAGGCTTATGGATGGCATTAAAGGCAAAAAAGTGGTTACAATACCAACTGTTTACTGCAGCTGCCATTTGTCATGCCACCAACACAATAGCATTCAAAATCGATTGAACGGACATTTATGGTTTGTTTACCTTTTATCTCACGGCTCCCTGAATACGTTAGGTATAGGTGCGTTGACCGGCACTGCATGAAGGTATCAAATGTTTATATTGAAATTTTTTGTGTTTAATCGACTTTATTAAAAGTAAATAACTATCTAAATTTCTATGTGTTTGTTTATACTTGGGCAATTTGGGAATACTTGAAAATTACAGTAATATTTGAACCAATACTCTGCGCAGTTCATACAATGTTATCAGAGCTTTTTGTTTGTAGCTAACGCAAGGCCGCAAGCCGCACAACTCTTGCAACTGAAATAAAAATAAGTTCATTATCTAAGACCCATTGTTATTTAGTGGGAATGTCTGGAAATTCGGTTAAACAATAGAGGACGGCTTAATACAAGGGCCATACGTTTTTTTATTACCTTAGGATTATCTCAAATGTTTTGCAGTTGTTCCTTGTATTTGGTTTAACACTTTTAACAGTAGGTAATTGTAATATTACCTTTTATTCATTAAAATAATACAGGGTGAAATTGAATTCATGGGCATCCTTTTAAGGGGTCATTGTACTCATCATTATGAACAACTTCAACTATGAGACCATACCTGAAATCGCGAAAAAAAAATCAGCTGTTCCCTACATTTATGTTTGCATAACTCGACAAAGTGTAGGGAAAAGCAATTTTTTTTTCTCGATTTCATATTTGTTCCCATAGTCAAAGTTGTTCATAATGACGAGTACAATGACCCCTTAAGAGGATACCCATGAATTAAATTTCAGCCTGTATAACGAACAAGGTATCGTTGCAATTAAAATGCCCAGGCATGCCGTGCAGGATGAGCACTTTAAGACTGGATTATAATCAAACCAACACTTTACTCTTTTATAATTCATGCTCTAGTCAAAGTTTGACAATTCATGATTTTAAGCGAAATCAACGCTACAGGCGCGTTACCGGCATTGCATGTCAAGTTTTTTTTTGACAAATCTAACAATGATTCAGTTCCTACGCCACTTTAAAATTCAGAAGCTTATCAAGTAATTAAACTAAACTATAATTTGTGCCTTGGCAGCAGTGAGAGTGAAAGGATTGAAATAAAATGTTGGGTACTAGTGAAATATATATTTTTAGTTTGTGTTCATTTAACATTATGCAGGATTAAAGATTTATTTAGGTTGATATTTAAATCTTATCTGTATAATAAAAGATGTATAGTAAGTGCTTTTTGTATGAAACTATCGGCTGTAATCTCAGTGTGAAAAAATAAACAGTTAGTTAAAATCTACTTGAGAACAATTTTAAGGATTTGCTGTTGTAGAAAAAAAAACAATATAAGTAACTTAATTTATTTTTAATAGACTTTTTCAAAACATTAAAGACTCATCCAGAAATTAACATATTATAACAAAAAATTACACAGAAATTATCATCAAAATGCAAAATATTATAAGTGAAAAGATTCTTACTCATAATATCATTTATAAACTGTATTTATCTACACTTATATCGTAAAGTTCAAAATATGAAATCAACACAACAATGACAAACAGACAACACAACAACAACAGGCAAAAAGCCTGTCAGTAAATAAGATTAGGAGAATATTGCTCGTGCAGTTCTAATGAAATTGAAAAGTTTTAAGATTAGTACAATTTAAGAATCTTAATAATTTTTATAATTTGCAATAATTACATTACACTACAGACTAGGTTTATCAAGCAAATGAGATCAATTATTTATGAGGTGGACGGATATGATGACACTACTGAATATGTAAAATAACAAACTAACGAGATCGGGGCTTACGACAACATTGATTGTAAATAAAACAACAAATCCACCAATAAAGGCAACATGACACTAAATTGACATCAATAATTTTACAAGAAGACTTCAAAATCGTTGGCAATATTTTAAACTATGATTACGGTCTACAGTCTACCCTGTGACATTAATCAACGAAGTAATATAATACAAATTGGAATAATAAAAATAAACCTAATAAAAATAGCTATACAGGGTTATTTGCAAGCCGCCGGAGTCGCGGGTTGTTCGAAAGAGATACCATGGCCCTGGCACAGGCAACTGAAGGAACACGGGTGGGTTTTAGTCAGTAAAAGTTTGACACGACCTTCCGCTCCGCCCAGAGCGGGAGAAGTCATTTGATGATAAAACACTAATAAGCTCGTAGGACTATAATACTAACATCATAAATAACAACTTTTGTTGTATGACTTTTAATAATTCATAAAAAAATAATTTCATAATACAATTAAAAATATTTATTTTGATCGCTCTAAATTTGAACAACTCTACGCGGTACCAAAATATGTAAGTAGTTAAATAAACAAACAGTGCGTTGCGAATGCAGGGTCGCAGCGGTACTTACTACAAAATACAGATCTAAAAAGTGTTATTACAAATATTACAACAAAAACTTGAAAGTTTACTTTTGGTATTCTAAAAAGTCATAGATCAAAAGTGGTTGTACTAATATAGTCCTACCAGGTGTTAGAAAAATAACCCTGTATAATGTAATTATACAGTATGTTAATTAACGAAAGGCGTTCCCGTTAACCCGCAATAGTATAGCGTCCACATGCTACCAAAATATGACCATTCGAAAATTCACGAAAAAAAATCTGCTGTTCATTACATTTATGTTCGCATACCTAGCTTAACAAAATGTAGGGAGCAGCTGATTTTTTTTCGCGAATTTTTAAATGGTAATATTAATTGTAGCATGTTTGGACTATTGCGGGTTAACGGGAACGCCTTTCGTTAATTAACATAGTGCATGTTAAAAATTATATTAACTTAATATTTCGTCGCTGCTCCTCCCGCATCTATCACAGCATCGCAACGGCTACGCATGGACCTAGCCAGGACTTCGCACAAATTCGAACCTCTGAATGTGTCCCAAACTTGTTCGCAATGTGTGACAAGTGCTTCCTTCGTTCTTTCTGCTCTACTATCCCATCTCTGGACCATTAAACCCCACAAATTTTCAATGGGGTTTAAGTCTGGCGATCGGGAGGGCCATGGCACTGTTTTAATTTGTGGTTGCCCTCGCAACCACTCTTGAACAACCCGCGCACGGTGTATCGGGCAATTGTCCTGGAAAAAATAAAATTCTGGCACGTCCAGTTGTGGATACACCGTGCGCACTGTGGGTACCATGATGGTTTGTAGCACCTCTAAATACGTTTGGCCGTTTGCCCTCCCTGGTATAAAAGCGAGCTCGCCTGGTCCAGCAGCACTCATCCAGCCCCACATGTTCACTACAATTCTTCCCGATTCTGCATTTGGGTTCACATTTCGAGGTTCGTATCTTGTGTTATCTACACGCCATAAATTCCGACGACCTTGTTGGCTAGACCTAAAGCACTTTTCATCAGAAAATATGGCGTAAGAGAAATCGAAGTCCCTGTAGTCACGAGCGAATCGCACGCGAGCAGCTTTCTGCTCCTGCGTCAAAATATTTTTTTTTGCGGGACGTCTGTGATGGACTCCAGCTCGATGCAACTCGTTTCTAATAGTTTGCATCGAAACTTCGTATTCTTGTGCGAAACTGCGAGTGGGTGTGAACGGGTTCTCTTCATACGTGGCTATCATATTATTTAACTCGTTTTCGTTTATAGCCCGGGGTCGAGGTGCACGAACGCGTTCTGTAATTTCTCCTTCTTTATATCTTCGCACCCAGCGGCGCACCGTTGTTCTCTAACGAAAAAAAAAAAAAAAAACAATCAGCATCGATTTTTTACATAATATAGGAACTAAGTATAATAATACGAGTACACTACAAAAGTCTTATTCAAAGGGCACAACTAGTACACTATAAATAAAAATTATAAGTATTGAAATACTTAAGGTGTGCATTTTGGTTGACTTTATGATAAATAAACTCTTAACTTTTCTATAACTAATTTAAGTAGTTATAACATTCATAACTATATTTTAAAATACAAGTTGTAAATACAATAACTGAAAATCTCTTAAGGGGTCATTACTCATCATTATAAACAACTTTTACTATGAGAACCAAACGGTCCCGTAGTAAAAGTTGTTCATAATGATTAGTACAATGACCCCTTAAGAGGTTTTCAGATATTGCAATTTACACCTCGTATACCTATGAGTAAGAAAAATGGCATAGCGTAAATTCCAACATTGTATGAAACTGCCCCAAGCAAATTTGTGCTTTATCTCTACTATTTAAAAGTGTTTATCCCGTGCGGGCTGGCAACGTGGCATTTCTAAAGGTTTTTCGTGGTTAAATACCAACGATCTAGTGCTTGGCCGAAAAAATAGTAAGTACTTGCTATTTTATCGGCCAGCCAAGCACTAAATCGTTAGTATTTAAAACTATGTGTGCAATTTTTTTTAAGTTTTTTTGGTAAGTATTTACGAGCACTACTAACAAAAATTTACATTATTGTCAATTACTTTCCATCTGCAGTATTATGATAAAATAAATGTTAAAAATAATTATAAAAAACAATTATCTTGTGCTTGGGCGAAAAAAAATTGTAGTTTGAAATATAATGATCAAGCCTCTAGAAATGCGACGAATGCGCTCTGGTTTTTCTAATTAAAATGCGGCAACGACGCTGTGAGATAAGGCACCATTGTTTAGGTTGTTTTGGTTTAGGATTTATTATCGGGTCATAAAAGGCTCCAACAACGTCTTTGAAAGCAAAAATAAATAAAAAGAACAATCTTATTTGAATGCATTACTATAAGTAGGTAATATCTTATGAGACTTTTAAAAAGAATCCATCTGAAAGTTATAATAATTTTATTATTTTTATATATAAATCTGCCTAGCCTTTTCCCAACTATGTTGGGGTCGGCTTCCAGTCTAACCGGATGCAGCTGAATACCAATATTTTTCATGGAATTTGTTTTTAAATTGCAATATAAGGAAAAATGCAAACTATGAAATAATAATATTACTATCACTTTATTTATTTCTATATCTCTCCCTCTATCTGAATACAAAAACATAACTTACTTGCATGTTCAACTCCACTGCTATTTGGGATATATTTAACCCTTGTCTATGCAAAACAATAATTTGATTCCTTTCTTCCTGAATCAGGTTTCGGGTCGTCATGGTTGCACCACGTTAGTCACAGCCCACACACAATACACACACAGTCCAGGATACAAGCTAGGGTCAAGAAGAGGCTTTCGATCACAGTCCGGTATACAAGCAGAGGTCACAGTTAGGCAGGCAATCAGTCCGATAGAAATAAACAGGTCGTAAAATGAAATGGCGATAGGAATTTAAGGGAAGCGTCAACAATTAGCGAGAGCAAATTGGCACTGCCGCGCTCTAGCTAATGTTTGTTATTTTATGTTACTCGCTCATTACTCACACAAATGCATATTGTCTCTAATTGGGGGAAACTAGGAAGGGGTGTGGTTTGTCACTAGCTGCGCTCTCGCAGGAATATTTTCTTAAGTGAGCATGCTTAACTTGGGCCGATAGTACATCTCAGCCTAAACTCTACAACTTCTATTGGTCACAAGTATGAGTTTTATGTATCACACCTACTATAACGTCGTGAGCCGCGACCACTCCCGCTCGAATCGTTCAATGTACTGCTGAGTAATCACTAAATAAACACAGCTCGGGATGGTAAATTTAGTTCAGAATGCGACGTGATGCGCGCGATTACAGCGCCAATTACGACAGCGACATATGCTCTACCGAGTAATGGCTTCTATCCTCTTATAATTAAATAATGCCGGTAGGTGTTATACTTCCAAAGTAATAAGCGATCTTGCCATATCATATCGCTTTTGCTAGTGACCCCCTGCTGACCGAAATTAAAAACGTTTCACGTCAAAAATTAAATTACTAGGATATAAAAAGTAATAACAATTTTATTACTTAATCTGAAATAAGATTTTCGTTTATTTACAGACTAAAGAATAATATAAAGGAAGATACATTCTTAATCCCTTACACCGTTGCTGAGATGGCGATGTGTCACTATCAGCTTGGTGATAAGGATCGCGCTCTGCAAATGCTGCAGGATGCCAGGTTCGTTTCCTACATATAAATGATTTTAGGTATAGCTTATTTCCAAGTATCTAAAGCTCAGTGTGTCATACTAACTGCCTCTGTGGGTATACTGAGTATGGCTCGCTGAACTTTAGAAAACAACGTATGAGTGACAGAGACGACCGCCGCCGTACCTTTTCTAAAACTGTACCGGAAGGTACTTCCGTCACGTGACCGTCTTTCTTTTTTAGGGTTCCATACTCAACAAGGAATCCTTATAGTATCGCCATGTCCGTCTTCCTATCTGTCCCAAGCTTAGCGCAGAGATTCTTAGTACTAGAAAGCTATAAATTGGCATGAACATACATATTAATTACGCCGAAAGTGTTAAAAAAAATCTTGAAGAATAGTTAATTAGGTACCTCCCTTGCACGTAAAGTGGAGATGATATTTTTTTCTCGTCAATCACATGGTATGGGGTATCGTTGGATAGGCCGTTCAAAAATATTGCGAGTCTGTGAAAACATTTTTCGATTCACTGCTCCGTTTGCGAAATAATAAGTTTTAAAGTGCAATTTTTTGTTAGATACAAATGTGTGACACCCCCCCCCCCCCCCCTTCCAGCTAAATGGTTGTTTTTGGATATGTGCAAAAGTTCATGGCAGTAGTATATATAACGAAATTAAAAGGAAATCTATCACAGCTAAGTAGGCTTTACAAGTTACAACGAGTAATGGTCGACCAACTTAAATTTACAGTTGGAGAATTGACCGTGACGTAAATCGATGTATGGGAGAACATGTTTTTCACCATTATAAATTCATCCCAACTACGGAACCCTTCATTGTGCGTGGTCCGACATGCACTTGGCCGATTTTTTTTTTTTTTTTTGTGATAGATAAATTAACTAATAGAAGTAAAGAAAATAACTCAATTATGATAATACAGCTACAATTTCACTAAACTGAATATTTTTTACAGGAAAAAATATTCGGGATATTCGTTGGAGTCACGATTACATTTCCGCCTGCACTCAAAGCTAGAAATTGTCAAGAACGGCAGCCCCAGTGCGAGTCCAAGCCATCGTGCAAGTACCTCTTAAACGCACAGTGACAAGTGGTACCAATTATGTCTAGTAACATCATTTCTACGCTCTCTTATAAAACAGTTAAAAATCTTTTTAATCCGTCATTTAACTACATTATTTCGCGCTTAGAGAAAATTATAATCGATAAAAATGTATTAAATTGGTATTTCTTGTGGATAGACAAGAAATTATTTATGACATAATAATATTATTTGTAGGCAAAAACAAAACAATTTATTAGGTATATTGTGTAATGTGTAAATTAAATCTATTGATGTCTTCAATTATGTTTATTTGAAATAATTATATAAGTACCTAATGAAATTTTACAATCATGTACCTATATGTATATTTTCGTAATTTAGGATATAATCTCTCAAAAATACATGAAGACAGTTTTACATATACATCATAATCCATAGTTGATGGCAGTACTTCCAGAAATAACCCTAGTCTCAAAGTACAACATTGTCGCAAATACCTAGAAACTTTCCGCATATCATTACACTCAAAACCCACTTCCAAGTGATATGCCACATAATTTGTGTAATCTACAGCGTGTATCAGGAAGGTGCGGTCATATTTAAGGCTGTGGTATAGACCATCAAACTGAACTAATTTCTTCATGGGACCAACAACGTAGTCGCGAAAAAATTATCATCACAGGGTCGAGCACGTATTGTACTTTGCATGAGACATTTGGTCACATGGAGCAAGATGTTCATTTTCATGGTCTGTACCACACTTTTCTGATGCAAGCTGTATAATATATTTTATTAATCATTGTTACGTCTATTTATAATGTCTAATCAAATGTATTGCTTTTGCAAACCTGTTGAATACATCCTCAATTCCTGAACTTCCCGGAATTTTCCAAAATGGCTTTCTCTTCGTGTTATTTATTTTAAGATAATTATAATACAAGCGTCACATACATTACTAATTAATTATATAAAACATGGTTTAATTTAAATCAATATACATTCAGTACAAGAAGTTGTGATGTTATAGGATCTGAAATTTATTTTCTTACTTTTGTTTGTCACATAGTGTCTATGCATGTAAAATTTTCGACTGGGGTATATATTTTTGGATATAATGATTCTGTAGTGCGTCCATTACTTAATTTTGGTACATAACAAATCAGCTGCGATTCCGGAGCATTTCTCCGAGCTTATAATAAGTATTTTACTAATTTAGGTTTTTTCACCTCCAGGGTGACTGTTCCAATAATGTCAAAAAATTATATATTTATTATGGGGTAGTTACCCCATAATAAAAAATAAATAAAAACACACAGGATGGGAGGGGGAAGATATATAATCCTCTCTCGTTATTTTTACGAGTAGACAGAGAATATTTAAGAAATCACGATTCTATTTTGTAGTGATATGTCACAAATACATTTTATATGGGCAAAGTATATTGACCGTATCGGCAGTGTATATTCATAGTATAAAATATATTTTTTTAATCGGCTATTATTTTAAATGGCTATGAAATCTCGGTGTTGCAGTATTTGGGACAAAGGTTGTAATTTTTGGCAGTTAGATTATTCATAGTTCAGTCTTAGGCTTTTATAGGATAAGTACTTACTATTTTTTTTTTACCTACTTTAAAAAAGGAGGAAGTTCTCAATTCGACTGTATTTTTTTTTTGTTTTGCGGCTACTCCGCCATTTATGAATTGATTTTGATGATTCTTTTAAACAAAAAATATATAAGTACGCAGGTGACGGTTTGGATTGTTGGTTGTTGGTTCCCTTCAGCAAAAAAATTCTCACTAGTGTAAATGGATGATGTGATAACTTCCTGTCACTGTTATTTACATAGCAGGTAGTGGTATTCGAATTTGTGTGGGGTAGGTACCGCAACTAAAAGTAAACAATAAACGTTTACAAAAATAAACAACCGACTTCCAAAATAACACTACAAAGTGAAAAATAAACTTAATTTCAGAAGTCGGTGGCAATAAAATAAAATACAAAGCCAGACTTCCAAAATTTAAAAAAAATAATCACTTGTAGTGTTTTTTTGGAAGTCGGTTGTTTTTGTTTTATAAATATTTTTACTCCAATCATAGGGGATGGAATATGTTATTATTACTATCCAGCTTGTTTTGCGATGGTGATACTAGGAAATAGCATTAAAACACTTGGGTGATCCCGTCGAGTTTTCGTTCACAACATACTCTATCGATCTAAGCAGTTCTAATAATAAAACTATGTATTTTATCTTAGGCTTATTTCACGCATTTCTTTCTACATACTGGCGCGACATGTCGCGCGACACCGGTAGAACCATTTCTATGAAAAATTCAAGGCAATTGTTCTACCGGTGTCGCGTCGCGCGAAAAAGTCGCGCCAGTATGTACAAGCCTTAAAGCAGTTCTCAGAAATGTCTAACTTTGAACAAATCCACGAGATCCAAGGTCTTTTATAATGTATTTTATTACAAAACATTCCACGTTAAAACATCCCAGTTAGATAATAATATGCAGCAACTTGACAAGAAATAAAACCCATGTAATTAAAAACTATCCGACAAAAAAAAAACAAAGTGAACATGAAGGTAGGTAATACAACGGCTGTGAATGACGACATAATAGTGCAAACTACAATAGCATAAAAAAAAATTCCGTACCTACGAGAGCCCCGAGTAAAGAGTGTTATTAATGTAAGATTTTTTATTTTGTTGAATTAGTTAATAGTGTGTTATGGGTGATAGTTAATAAGTACTTCAATTAAAATATGTATAAAGTGCTTTTAATTTATTTATTACAATAAATGTATTCGTTTACAACACGAGATTTGCGCAAAATCATGTTGTGCAACGTTCTAAATGTATAAATGTGTTATTTATGTTATAAAACTATGAAAGTCAAAAATATCTAAATTGATTAATTAATTGATGTATTCCTTCGCTTTGGCAACTTAAGATATTTTTTTTTATTTACATGTCAAATAAGTTGCTGCACGTACGTACGCATGGCCTGCCCACGAGCGATTTTCTCGGCGATTTTTGTCAAAATGTATTACATCTGAGAAAAATCGCCGAAAAACCCTAAAAAAGCAACGTTTATTTTTTTAATAATTTATACGTACAACTTATGTAAAAATTTGTATTAGCCGCAAATAACGTAATTCAGTTTATGAGATTTTTTTTCTTAATCAGCATGCGGAATAATATATTAGTCAAAATCAGCTCCACTGGCATAGAACCTAAATTAGTGAAATGCGATGTTACAATGTATGTATCTACAGATAACTCATCTGTGCGTATAATATTTTTATTGTTATCACTTTTTGTTAAATGCCGGTGGAATATCAATGCTGATGTGATGAGTCATTTTCCGGCACAGATATTATGTTGTTGTCTTCTTATTGCTTTAATTAAAGATAAGGCTAAAACGTAAACACGGTGACTATGTAAACAATATATTCAATCAATCCAACTAGTCCAACTGCATAATAACTTATTTGCAAGGAAGCTGAGACCCTTATCTGCTAGCCAGTGACACCTATATTATAAAGGATGACCCTACTTAGCATACAGGTAAACCAATAAAGTATATCTGTCCCAGGTAGATTGTATGATTCGTCATTATACATAGAGTGCCGTCCAAACGCGGTCAGTCATGAAATATGCCGAAGGCAAATTGGCAACTTGTTCAATTGTTATAATTTCGACATTGATTGTTACCTATTGCAGGTTCGATTGGGACTGTGACCAACCATGCGCGAGCCGAATTGGTCGCAGTAACTAACCCAGGGCACCCCGAACAAATGGGTGAGGTTAGGTTAGAACTGGGACCAACCGCGCGCGAGCCCTTAAGATAATTATGGAAGTACCTCAATTTGCCGCGGCATTTTGTAAACGGCGTTTTAATTGTCCATCAAATGTGGCATATTATATAAATATATGTATAGTGACAAGGCAATTTACATTTTGCCTTCGGCATATTATTTCATAACTGCGAGAGTTTTTAAATGGACAACGTCGTTTGTAAAAAGTACAATTATACAAATTGCTTGTGACTTATACAGGGTCAAATTAAATTAGCTAACGAAATTCCGCAGACGTGATGGGTATCGATATTAAGAACACGATAAAATAAAAGTTTTGAAGATTTTTTTTGGGTTAATGACCGCTAGTGTTGTTACTTGAATGGGTTGAGAAAATTACCAGTTTTTTTAGTTTTTTTTTTAGATATCAAACCCTTCACGTCTGTGAAGTTTACACATTTTTTTTAAATTGATTTTTAACGTTCAGTTGATTTACATGCGGTTGATGATAAAAAAAACATCAAATTAATATTTTTTTTATTTTATCATGTCTAGATATCAAGACTCACCACGTTTGCGGAAATTCGCTAGCTAATTTAATTTGACCCAGTATACTTGATTTGTAAAGACAACAACAAACGTCGTCGGTTATCAATTATTATTTTAATAACGAAAATGGTGTTCTTTGCCTTAAAATAATTATTGTATTAAACTTTTGTTGTTGATTGTACCTACCTTACACCACAAATATGATGTTTTCTCAAACATGCTTGGAAATTTGAGCATTATTTTGACAACCTTCTTCGACATAAATCGAAATTGCTGTACTGGCCAAATACATGCCAGCAGTGGTCGCCAAAAGTTGTATGAAAATCCATATCTTTCATGTAATTTAAAAATGGAACGATCTTTTACTCCGAAACATGGCAATCAAGGAGGTAACTTATTTTAAATACTGGTACTGGTACTTGTTTTATTTAAATTTCGAACTGGCTTGCAATTAAAAAGCTGTTTGTTGAAAAAAAAAACAAATGACATCAAGGCGCGTGAAAAATGTTCGTTGTTCATCATTGAATCTGGAATATTTATACAGGGTGGAATTTTGTAATGCCACCTGGAGGGAAAGTACTCTTAATACTGCAGATAGAAAATTTTACTCAAAGGAAACATTCCTTTATTTTTGAATAGAAAGCAAACTGCATTCAAAGATTTTCGAAAATTCTCTTCTCCCACACCCGGGAATCGAACCGGCTAAAATCTGAAAAAATTATACCCTGTACTTTTATTGCATCGATCGTTAGGGTCAATTATAAGGATGAAATCTCTCTAACAAACATGATAAATTAAATGAAAGGAAAACCAGGAAATCTGAAGTTACAAATTCAATGAGTCAAGTTAAAGCTCTTTAACTAACATCCATCTTTTGTAATGCAGACTCCTTTGCGACATACTCGTAGCTACGTGTATGAGGTAATTTAAATATGGAATGTTACATTAAAATTTGAAAATTAGATTGTCATAGTTGTTATTCACATTTGATTGTTTTTACAACTCATTTCACATTTTGTCTCACGGTGAAAATGGCTTATCAAGAACAGTTTGATTTAATGGAAGCTTATTTTTTAAATAACAAAAACGTGAATCTAGCTCTGCGGTGGTATGGAGAGAGATATCAAGACCGACAGGCACCAACTCGGTTCGTATTGAAAAGAATGGTAGAAAATTTAAAGAATACGGGAATAAAGAATTTAATAATAAATAATTGACCCTAACGATCGATGCAATAAAAGTACAGGGTATAATTTTTTCACATTTTAGCCGGTTCGATTCCCGGGTGTGGGAGAAGAGAATTTTCGAAAATCTTTGAATGCAGTTTGCTTTCTATTAAAAAATAAAGGAATGTTTCCTTTGAGTAAAACTTTCTATCTGCAGTATTAAGAGTACTTTCCCTCCAGGTGGCATTACAAAATTCCACCCTGTATAATATACATAGTTTGAATTTCCGCGCATTTATTGAGAAAAGCACTATAGAAGCCTTGACCGCAACCAGGCATTGATGGACGAACGTATGTGTACACGTTCATCCATCAATGCCTCTTGCTGGTTGCTGCAGTAATACACTATTATCATCTTTTTATTAAAGGTACCTAATAAGTATAACGGCATGATTTTTATAATTATTAACAGCGTTAATTTTAATATCGTGAATTTGTTCTTGACATCTGATCATCTGTAACGCAGTACTCTTACCTATAAACACAGGAAACATCTATAGAATGATAGTCCGCTTTCTGGCGGTAAATTACGAATTGAAATACTTAGGAAATTAAATGTTGATGGATTGTATGGAAATAAAGATTTTATTTTATTTTAATTGTGTTTTTTTATTTTAACCCACTTCAAAAAACATTCAAACAAACTTCTTTGAATGGCAATAGGGTTAGTTGGTGACTAGTAGCTAGGCTTCTAAGCCCTTTGCAAAATATGACATAGACTCACGCCTTTTTATCATGGGGTTAGGCTGAAACTACAGAACGCTATCTATTATGATTCCTCCATACACACAGTTTACCTCTGGCTTCCGTCACGTCAAGCATCGATAAAACGTCTAGGTGCAGTGTAAAATAAAATTTAAAGGTTAACCGATAGAACTAAACATAAATGATGACACAAATTCCGTATACGACTTAGACAATGTTAGATTTGAACGATTCATTATTACTCCTCTTGCTTACTTAAATGTATTACCTACCTACCTTAAAGGTACTTATACGGTATTCCACGAATAATGCAAGATCCCATCTGATCTTAAATAGGCCATCTATGAGCGGTGTGACATGTCCTAAGTGATCGTTGTGCGAATACGCTATCGTCGCTCGCGTTGTTTTTGTTCACTCATATTATCATCACATAAGTATCTCAAAATCCTACCATATGGTCCATGTGTCCGTCCGGAACCCTGAACAAAAATACCGGCCAAGTGCGTGTCGGAACACGCACAATGTTAAGTTTGTTTTTGGGATGAAATTATCCCAAAACAAACTTAACATACATTGTAGTTGAAAAACATGTTCTCCCAATAATAAAAATTCCCAACCGCAAATTTAAGTTGGTCGACTCGTTTACTTGTAAAGCCTACTTAGCTGTGATAGTTGCGTAGCGCTACAGTGGCGACATTAATTTAACATACGATTATGGTTTCGCGTTTTCGTTAAGATATTTTAATTTAATAAACGTTATTATTTATTAGAGCAGCCAGTACTTAAAGAACTGTAGCGCAGAGTGTAAAATGTAATAAACAAAAAACGACCATATAATATAATATTTTCAGTCTTTTATTTTTCACAGAATTTTGTTATAATAAAATGTGATGAAGAGTAAAAACAATCACAAACAGACAGCGATGAGGGAAATCGGTTGTTTTTAGTAAAAATAATAATTAAAACAGTTTAAATAAGGTATCTAACCAGAAAAACTAAATTATTTAACATTATCCTACCTGAAAGTTTGCCTTAAGAACATTACTTACTTAAATATAAAACAATTATCAAGTTTTTCGACAATCTGCAGAAAGTAAAAATGAAGTACAAAGATAAAGAGAAAATATAATATTAAACAATTAGACAGTTTACGAATACATATAGAAAAACATTATTATACGTAAAACATTTAAAAAAACAATGTAAGTAATGACAAAAGTTATAGCAATCAAAAATACTAACAAATCAAAGTAAAAATGAATCATAAGGTTAGGTAATGCACCTAGAGTAAAACAATCACAAACGTACAACAATAAAAACAACTATGTAAGTACTTAAATGCTAATAACAATCAAAAATACTAACAATTCAAAGTGAAAATAACTCATATGGGTAGGTAATATTAATGCACCGAGAGTAAAATAATCACAAACGTACAACAATAAAAAAAACTATGTAAGTAATGATAATAACAATCAAAAATACTAACAATTCAAAGTAAAAAATAAAGCATAGGGGTGGGTAATGCACCGAGAGTAAAACAATCACAAACGAACACCAAAAAAGAAATTCTACTAAGTAATGCATTTAACAATCAAAAATAGTAACAATTCAAAGTAAAAATAAATCATATGGGTAGGTAATGCCCCGAGAGTAAAACAATCACAAACGTACAACAATAAAAAAAAACTATAATGAGTAAGTAATGCTAATAACAATCAAAAATACTAACAATTCAAATTATCTAGAAAATAAATACACAATAAATATCACCTAAATCAACGAGGATTATCGTCCTGTTAAAATGATAAAATGCAAATCATTTTAACTTTTCTAGAAAATGTCCAATTGTTATGCTCCCGCTAAGTAATTCCATTTGTGTCTCGTGAATAAAGTCATCCGTCTCGATACTTCCTTTCGTTCTATTCTTCACTTGAACATTTTTCGACACTTTGTTAGCATGAACTTCATTAACTGATGCATCTAGCTTGCTACATATTAGTAATCTGTGGATGCATCTTCAAACAGAACATTCAAAAGCTGTGATAGATTGGGCTTTTTTTTCGATACAATTCCATTATTTTTTTTATGCCAAGCTTCTAAGAGGTTGGTAGTCCTGTGACATTCGCCAAAGACGCACCAGATTTTGGCTTATTCCACAAATCCCCCCTGAAAATCCCCCTAGGGGGAAAAGTGGAATCCATAAAAAAAAGTCTAGAATTCCCCCCTGATAATCCCTCTTAGGGGGGAAAACTGGAGTTGAAAAAAATACATATTCCACAAATCCCCCCTGAATGTGCCCCCTGAGGGCGAATACTGGAATTTAAAAAAAAAAATAGAATTCCCCCCTGGTAATCCCCCTTAGGGGGGAAAACTGGAATCTGAAAAAACCGACATCCAGAAATCCCCACTGAGGTCCTTAAAATTTAAGGAGTGCCTCTGCTACCCTGCTACGCTGCTGGTGCTGGGCGCCGATTTGTTCGCCGGTGCTGGTTGCTAAAATACTTACCGCGGGCGCTACCCGGCAGATATTTTACTTAGACATATCCTAGAATGGGGATAATGTTGACCATTCAAACTAATAGGAGCACCGCACAGTGGGCCTTCGTTAATATAGTCAATAAAGCTAATATAAAATGTCATACTGAATTGTTATGTTATTCGAGTCTAAATTGTTTAAATAGGCAGACATGTTGTTGTTGTTTATTTATTAGTAACTAGCTGCGCCTCGCGGTTTCACCCGCATACCTAAGTCTCGATCCCGTAGAAATATCGAGATAAAAAGTATCTTAAGTCCTAATCCAGGTCTACCCATGTGCCAAATTTCATCCAAATCCGTTCAGACGTTTTAGCGTGAAAGCTTAACAAACAAACTCACTTTCAGATTTATAATATTGTCAAGGTTGTATATCTCTTCACGCTGCCGCAACATCGGCTCAATCGATTGTAATGAAACTTGGTTTGGCGAAATTTTAAAGTACTTACATAGTTACTTCAAAATTCCCTTGGGAATAGTCCCTAGGGAACGCAATATAACCGAAGTCACAAGCAATAACATTAATTACTTTAAGAAAATCACAAATTGAAAATACCACGTTACTTTAAAATAACAACCGATTTTAATATTAAAAAATAGTAAAATTGTTTTATATACAGGCACCAATATTGCTATAAAAAAAGTTATAAAAATGAATCAGATGTGTGGGAATGTGTGAACCGCAAAAAAACTAAGTGTCGTGGACAAATCACCATGCAAGTAAGTTTTTCTTTTAATTAGATATCTACGAGTATATAACTTACTTAGGTGTGTAGGTTGCTCAACAATTCGTAATCCCATTGGTTTTATATGCCCATACTTGCCAGGTATGGAAAAATAATACTCATATCTTAGGAGACGCCTACGTCTACCAGTAGACTTTAGTAGGCTGAGATGTGTAAATACGTAATCACCACCCCCAAAAACCCCAAAATTGACTATGTATCGAATATCTCAAAAAAAAAATATTTGCGCCATTTGATTAAAGATAATATAATTATTTACACAATGTTTATCCGTAATCTACAACCATGATTCATACAAACATTTTAAACTATGTATTTATTTTTAAAACAAATTCCAATAATCGTACTTACTTTTATTTCGGTCCGAAAAAGTATCAACTTCGTCCACCCACAGTATACAATACAGCACACACTTCTGTACGTAAATATTTTTTTGCGAATAATCGATACACCTGTGCTTCCACGAGCGCGTCTGAGCGCGGAATGACGAACCGCGAGTAGAAAATGTATGGAGAAATTTGAAGGCGCTTCTTATTTTAATCATAAATAAAAAAGTTATTTATTTACTTACAAAATATTTAGTTGACCGTATAGAGGACTATATAAGCAATAGTTTGTTAATATTTTTATGTATAACTATGCAGTGGATTTAGCTATATGGGTTCCTATTCAGACCTATATTTTTTTCATTTGTTGGTTTTATTGTGATTGTTAAAACGTATTTGTGTGAAAAATTTGTATGGGGCTATACAATTTTTATGTGCCCATTCTGGAGATGAATATATTATCTTTAATTTGAGACAATGATATCCTTGCAGTTGTGACTCCTAATTCGTTAATACAGTACCTGAAAAGCACTGATATTTGAGGAAAAATGTGATAGCGTCCTTAACGAAAGCCCGCTTGGCGGTGCTCCTATTAGTTTGAATGGTCAACATTATCCCCATTCTAGGTTATATCTAAGTAAAATATCTGCTAAATTTTAAGGACCTCAGTGGGTATATCTGGACGTCGGTTTTTTCAGATTCCAGTTTTCCCCCCTAAGGGGGATTACCAGGGGGGAATTCTAGACTTTTTTTTTAAAGATTCCAGTTTTCCATTCAAGGGGGAGCTGTGGAATAAGAATTTTTTTCAACTCCAGTTTTCCCCCCTAAGGGGGATTATCAGGGGGGAATTCTAGACTTTTTTTTATGGATTCCACTTTTCCCCCTAGGGGATTTGTGGAATAAGCCCAGGCAATCCAGGGACGCTATGCCATCCTTAGATGGCAGGCTAACCAGGTGGTTGCTACGCCTGGACAGGAACGTCCTGCGCTTGGTGACGGGGACCATCACGGGACACTGCTCACTAAACAAGCATTTCCACACAATAGACATAACGGACAGCCCTCTGTGCATGTGCTTGCATGGAGGCTGAAGAAACCATTGCGCACGTGCTCTTTGAATGCACACTGCACAGGCGTCACCCAGATTAGAAGAGAAACCCTCGGGTCACCCAGATATCTGAAGCAGACCACGAGAACTATTCAGCTTCTGGAGGGAGGTGGGCTGGTTAAAATAACCAACGACGGCCGCCATGGCCCACGCACAATGGTCCACATGAAGGACTATGTGCGGAAACCAACCCAAACCCGCTAACATAACATAACGTACCAAAGTAGGTGAATTGAAGGAAAGAGAGAGCGCTATGGCGGCGAACGGGTGGCGCGGCGTCCCCTACACTCGCCACGCGCTTCTAAGCTTCTAACTCAAGTTCAAGTTCTTCTTTCTAGTGCAAGCAAGCCGGGCCCTTGTCCTTGACACACTTCTTCATACTCGTGCGCACAAATATTACGACGGCGCGGGCGCGGCGTAATGTTTTTGTGAATGTTTCTGCGCAAAAGTCGCCTACCTATTGTATGATTTATTTATTTTTGTGTAATTAGGACAGTAATTAGATTAAGGTACTGCCATAAAGACGCTTTGATTTGTTTTCGTTAGTTTTCTACCTAGTAGGTAGGTAGGTACATCTTCTGCGACAAGGACGCTTTTATTTGTATTATTAGTGCTTGTGTAAACCTGTGATCGTGTATTCGTGATGTCTCGTTATTAAAGACGATGTGTACCTACGCGGAAAACATTGGCGCAGTGAAACAATAACGAACGCGCTTGAGAAATTGAGGGAAATTATGAAAAAGGGGGATAACATGAAACGCCCGCCGTTTAGCCCTTTGTAACAACGCGGTGGTCACATTGAAAACTTTAAAGTTTGAAATAAAGACTATTTAATATAAAATACATTTTACAAAAAAAAAACGACCGACTTCCAAAAAAAACACTACAAAGTGAAAAATAACTTTAATTTCGGAAGTCGGTGTCTTTGGATCTGTATTTTGGTTTTTTGCCACCGACTTCCGAAATTAAAGTTATTTTTCACTCTGTAGTGTTTTTTTTGGAAGTCGGTTGTTTTTTTTTTGTAAAAATATTTTTATTTTTCACATTTTAGTGGGTTAATTTGTAATTTATCTAATTTACAATAGCCTAATGTCAAATTCTCATCACCTTTTACAAAATATTGCTTTTCGCGATGCAGGGGCGTTAATTGTTGAGGAGTTCTCCTGGTAAGAACCAGTAGAACTGATGGTGACTTCACCATATGCATTTTGACGAGCATAAATTGCTCAACAATCATATTAAAGTGCCTAATCGAATCGCAACGGTGAAATACTTATTATTAAGTAGTTCCGGTGGCCATCTGTGGTCTTCATCATCAGTTCCACTTCACCAAATGGTGCTTTTCGAGTGCAAATGTTCGAGTTACTATAAAAAATACTCAAATCGCTATAGGTATGCCTATAAAGTTTGAGGACTTCCCACGATTTCCATGGCATCCCCTCATCAGATTCTGATTTGGTGGCAATGGGATCACCTCGGGAGCATACCCTTTCAAACAACAAAAGAATTTTCAAAATCGGTCCATAATTGACGGAGTAATCGGTGAACATACATAAAAAAAAAAAAAAAAAAAAACAAACAAACATACAGCCGAACATATAACCTCCTCCTTTTTGGAAGTCGGTTAAAAAGTAGTGATTAATGAGTTTGTTGATGATTATTGAATTAGTGGCTATGTGAATATTAGCTAATATGAGAGGATGATAAGTGGGTGTCGTAAAAGGCGACTACGGGACTTACTAGAGAATGGGCAGCAGCGTTCTCTATGCATTTTAACTTAACACCTTAATGCGATCGCCAACTTGCCTGCCAAGCGTGGCGATTATGGCAACTCCCCCCAAATGTTGGGGGAGACCTATGTCCAGCAGTGGACGTCTTTTGGCTGAAATGATGATGATGATAAGTGATTAGTTACGCACCTCCGCGCTTGTACAACGCGCGTCGATGCCAGCTAAGAGCGAGACGTTGCCGCTCCGAGTAGAAACGTAAGCCAGCTAGTAAGTAGCCAATATTACATAGGCAGTTTGTTTGTGATATTTTTTTCTATTCACGAATTATTTTATCTTATTATATTTTTAATGATTTTTGGCCACTAGCCCTCCCAGTGTGTCAATGTCGCTACTGTAGCGGCACACAGTATACAGGGTGGAATTTTGTAATGCCACCTGGAGGGAAAGTACTCTTAATACTGCAGATAGAAAATTTTACTCAAAGGAAACATTCCTTTATTTTTGAATAGAAAGCAAACTGCATTCAAAGATTTTCGAAAATTCTCTTCTCCCACACCCGGGAATCGAACCGGCTAAAATCTGAAAAAATTATACCCTGTACTTTTATTGCATCGATCGTTAGGGTCAATTATAAGGATGAAATCTCTCTAACAAACATGATAAATTAAATGAAAGGAAAACCAGGAAATCTGAAGTTACAAATTCAATGAGTCAAGTTAAAGCTCTTTAACTAACATCCATCTTTTGTAATGCAGACTCCTTTGCGACATACTCGTAGCTACGTGTATGAGGTAATTTAAATATGCAATATTAGATTAAAATTTGAAAATTAGATTGTCATAGTTGTTATTCACATTTGATTATTTTTACAACTCATTTCACATTCTGTCTCACGGTGAAAATGGTTTATCAAGAACAGTTTGATTTAATGGAAGCTTATTTTTTAAATAACATAAACGTGAATCTAGCTCTGCGGTGGTATGGAGAGAGATATCAAGACCGACAGGCACCAACTCGGTTCGTATTGAAAAGAATGGTAGAAAATTTAAAGAATACGGGTGGTTTCAAGAAGAGACGGCAAACTATTCAGCAAAACTATTTCGATTTTGAACTAGATGTTTTAACATACTTTGAATCATTTCCAAAGGCTTCAAGTAGAGATGCTGCCGATGAATTAGGAACAACCCACACTCGCGTACTTAAAGTGCTGAAAAAGTATAAGTATAAATGCTATCGTGAAGGTCGGTTGGTGCAAAAATTGCATATTGGGGATCGTGACAGACGATTACAATTTTGTGAAAACATGCTTGGAGAAATTGACCGAAACCCTAATTTTTTGAGTAACATTGTATGGTCTGACGAAACCAACTTCAGCAATAATGGCATGTACAATCGCCGCAATAACCATTATTGGTCTCGAGTGAATCCTGTTCGTGTTCATGAAACTAACAATCAAGTAAGATTTTCTTTCAACGTTTGGTGCGGAATTATGAGAAATAATGTAGTGTTAGTCCACGTGTACGAAAGTCATTTAAACACTGTCAAGTATATTGAAATACTGGATCTCTTAAGAAACGAGTTAAATGGTTTCGCCGAGGAAGAGCGAAACCAAATAATTCTACAGCAAGATGGTGCTCCAGCACATAACAGCAGAATCACTACTGCCTACATTAATAACCATTTTAATACCTGGATTGGTACAAACGGCACAATCAGATAGCCTGCGAGATCGCCAGATCTCACCCCATTAGATTTTTTTTTGTGGGGATATGTAAAAAATCAAATTTACATGAAATCTTATGCGAATGACAACGAGTTGAGAGTTGAAGTTCAGAATACGATTTATAATATTCACCACAACACTTTATTAAAGGTTACTAGAAATGAATACGTTAAAAGAATAAATTTGTGTATCCAAGAGAATGGAGCCCATTTCGAGCAACTAATTAGTTAGTTTACCATTTTTTGTAAATAATTAAATTAATTTAAGGTTTCCTGGTTTTCCTTTCATTTAATTTATCATGTTTGTTAGAGAGATTTCATCCTTAAATTGACCCTAACGATCGATGCAATAAAAGTACAGGGTATAATTTTTTCAGATTTTAGCCGGTTCGATTCCCGGGTGTGGGAGAAGAGAATTTTCGAAAATATTTGAATGCAGTTTGCTTTCTATTTAAAAATAAAGGAATGTTTCCTTTGAGTAAAACTTTCTATCTGCAGTATTAAGAGTACTTTCCCTCCAGGTGGCATTACAAAATTCCACCCTGTATACTACATCTGTGATTTTTTTCACCAAAATCAACCATTTTGGTGGCAGGGGGAAAAGTGAGCACTTATTACGCAAACTGATACAGACAGGGGGCTGATCGCGCTATTTTTCAACGTAATTACCGTTCGAACGGAACGTTTCTGGTTTTGGTTTAGCTGATGTAAGAAACGGTATCGCGCTATTTTTTCTGAACGACAAAATCATTGACGTTACCCAATACTGAAAGTTCGATCGATCGTTCCTCCAACGTAACTTCCAAAGTAAAGCTAAATCGTTTCCGTTGAAATGATTAGCGCGATACGAAATGTGTCTAACGTAACGTCTTTGGTTGTGGTTTAGTTTTGGTATTAACGTTCAAAATGAGCGCGATTGGCCCCCTGGAATCGAAAAATGATTTCGGCAGACCCGAATTAAATTATTACTGAACGGCCAACGATACCCCAGGTAACCCCACACCAAAGGATAGATGAGAAAAAAAAATATCATCCCCGCTTTACGTGCAAGGGAAATGAAATACCCCACAACTTTTTTTTACTTTTTAATTTACCACATTGTCGGCGTGTTATGTATACATTGTATACCCATGCCAAATGACAGTACTGAGTACCTTCCCTTCATTATTGTAGTCTGTGGTACTGAGAGAGTCTCTGAGCTAAGCCGCGGATAGATAGACAGACGGACATGGCGAAAGAATAAGGAGGAACGCTTTAGTTTCTACATGTCCATCTGTCTGTAGACTACGGAACCCTAAAAAGTACTTCCTTAAAATAACGAAATTATTTTAATCTCGAAATAAACATAAGTATATCTATATCTAAGTATTAGTTTGTCTTCTGTCCCTTTGTTTGTAACCGCATAATTATAAAGCAGGAAACAGGGATCGTGCATGATATCATCATGGATTACAGTAGAATTAATTACTTAGGTAGGTACCTACGTTACTTGACAATAACTAATTTAAGAAATTAGGGATTATCTAAACAAAAAAGTCCAATTATTTATTTCAAATAGGCACACAGATGGCACTTTTGAACGTCAAAATTTACAAATAAAATAGAATTGATTCTAGTCGCCCCTTCCAAAAGGTAGCTTCGTATGGAGAAGAATGGGCAAGAAACTCCACCGTTACTCTTTTAAAATGTTTTACAATATTTTGTATTGGTACATCAATTATATAATTATATGTGAAGACAATGCACCTAGAATAAAACTTCTATACCACAATAGGTAAAAAGAATTAAAAATGAAGCAATGACAGATAAATTAATTATGTGATACTCGTAGATACATGGTGCTCACATATTTACAAACACTGTAAAAAAAAAAAAGTTTTCGTAAAATAATTAATATCAGTGTGTGAGTTAATGTAATCACAGAGTGTAAAATAAATGTCATAAAAATAATAAAATATACAATTAAAATAGCAATCAGTTAGATTTTGTCTAGACTCTAGATTGTCCTATGGAGCTGGGCCAGCATGTTTCCAAGCGTTCTTATCTTGGTTATAATCCTCTAATTTGTAACGCTTGTTTACAAAGTGTAATTTTAATATGAGTTTTAAATTTTCTTTCATTTAATTGCAATATATCACAAGGTATTTTGTTGTAACATTTAACACAGTACCTACCCCATATAAGATGTATGTACTTTAGATAATCTGAAACATGGCTGATCTATTTAATTTTTATTTCTAGTATTGAAAATAGGTAAAAAATAGGTAATTTTATTGAAAAGATGTAGGTTTTTTCTTACATACATAATATTTTCATAAATGAATTGGCATGGTACCGTGATAATATTAATCCTTTATCTAAATACATTTTCAGAATAGGCAACATAGAAATAAATAATTTTCAAAACAGATGTCAAGTAATAAAATAAAATAAAAAAAAAGAATTTACTGCCAAAAATTGGGATTTTCCCAAAAATGGATTAAAAAAACCTGTAGCTTCTAAATTATCGACCCTATTTATGGAAGAAGATCGTAAGAGACATAAATCGATTATTTTATTTTCAGTATTATTTTTTGAAAAAGTGAAATATCTGCATTATGTCGCTTACGATGTTCTTCCATTTTATAGACAGCCTGTCTCTGACCTTCATAATTATATTCCACATGGAGGTCAGTGCAGCCTGTATATTTGTGTTCACTAAAGGACTAATAGATGGCGCTCGTGCTGACAATAAGTCTTGTTTTCTATAATCGAAGAATTAATGATTTTTACTTTCGTTGCACTGAAAACGTGTAGGTAGTTGAATTAAAATCGTAGGTTATTTTTTTAATAAAGGCTTTCGTACCTAATTTTGAAGGCGCCGTGACGGTGCAGTGCTTAGGCAACGACAATGCTTCCGACTGGTGCTGGGGCTGGTCTACTCCACTATTGGCAGCAGCACGCAAAACAAGTGTCGCATAGATATTATTTGTCCCAGAATTCAGTCTTCTGAATGTAGGATCTTTTAGGAAGACAGACATAATATTTAGAAAACTGCTGTACACACTACACTGAATTAGAACTGTTTTTCAACTTAGTACAATGTTAAGTTTGTTTTTGGGATAAATTCATCCCAACTACGGAACCCTTCATTGCGCGCGGTCGCGCACTTGGCTGGTTTTTAGGAGGCTAACTTACTGAATGCGATAACACGTGTCTGAATTCAGTAACTGGCCATGTATGCTACTTAATTCAGCAAAGTGGAATAGTCCATTTACAAGCGGACGAATATAATAACAGAATATTAGTTTTTTTTTTGTCTAGTTAAGGGAACCTCTCGAACGTTAGAGAACGGAAACACACGTGACATGAGCCGACTGCCGTGCCAGCTTGCCATGCCAATATTAATTAAGTTCTGCGCGAGTTCATTAGCTGCATTTAGGTAGATGTAAGTACCTAGGTACCTTCACGAAAACTGACGTGTGGCAGACTCGCGGCCGTCTATCGCGGCGATGGCGAATGTGAACTCTAACAGACTAGTGCGATATCGCGGGTGCGTCGCGACACTAGAAGCACTATTTCTTTGTCGATATTGCGCGAGTCTGTACGAGCCTTGTGTACCCAAGTAGGCAACAACATTTAAGTTCATCTGTTATACAAGCGCTCGGTCACCATGCGGCCAATAATTGTCCTGTCCGATTTTTTTATTTTATTGAGTACTTAGGTAATTTTGTTTAAGGCTCTTACAGACTCGCGCGATATCGCTGGTGCGACAGGCAGCGTCATAGAAATTGTGCTACTAGTGTCACGTCACGCCCGCGATATCGCACCAGTCTGTACGAGCCTTTAAGGCGTTACAAATAAATATAGCTTATTTTTCATTAACAGCGCGGTCCTTAGACACCTAGAATTAGGTTTGTCATAATGTTTTAGAGTGAAGTCCAGACGGGCCAGCGAAGTCAGAGTAGACATCGGTCGGTTGTAGGACTGTTGAGTGTACAGGAGAGGAGAGAGAGTCTCCAGTCTCAGTTAAATTAAGATGGATATTAGTAATTAAAAAGTCTGATAACCAGTCTTACCAAGGGATATCGTGTTACCCAGAAACTGGGTTGTGGACGTCAGATAGGCAGTCGCTCCATGTAAAATACTGGTATTCAGCTGCATCCGGTTAGACTGGAAGCCGACCTCAACATAGTTGGGAAAAGGCTAGGCAGATGATGATGGCGATGATTAGTAATTAAAAAACTCAAATTCAACATGAATTCAATATGTAGGTATTTATTCAAATAAAAAAATATACAATATTAGGTACCTATAGATACTTATTGCTGCATACATTATTCACTTATCATTATGACTACTGACTACGTGCTCCATCCCTAGCTTCATCTTCACGTCTTCGTTTGGCTCCTGAATCTGAGTACCTACCATTCGTACCTTTCAGATAAGACTTTCTTTAAATAAAACTATTCGTTTTTATTTTATCATAAACACTTGAGCAGTTGTCATTGCTGTAAAAAAAATCCACAAATTTTTCATGGAACAAAAAGTTCTCTCTACTTTTGCTGAAGTTCCCGGAATACCTACATAAAACAAACTCGACAATCTTTTGTAAATTTTGCGGGGGTAATGTAGTCGATTTGTGCGAGCAAATATTAAAAATCCGGACGTAAGTACGTGTCCGGACAATAGTCCGGACATGGTTGCCAAATCCGGACTAAATCTAGACGTACGGTAAGCCTACCTAGAATACATTCGCGCGTCGCGGAGTGGAATTCGTGGTCAAGTAAACGCATCTTATGCAATGCGAGTAGTAGAGATCGATTACGGTACCCTATTTGAAATCGTAATCAATATTATCTATAGGTAATTATATTGTTTAACACGTTGAACGCCGCGAGCCCAAAATCGCTACCTTTCCTTGTGGGCCGTGGCAGACAGTGTGTCTGCCAAGTCTACACCTACCGAAGTTCGACTTCGTGATTTTGGAAGTGAGATGTTATACAAAGACCGTGATGCCAAGTTAAAGGCCTGGGAAGAAGTTTGTACCTTTATATTTATATTCATGTTTATTTATTTATTTTGATACAGAACCAAATTCAAAATATGCTATTATTTTGCCACGGCACAGCACCCTCTGGAGATATAAAGTACTTAATTAGCAAACTTTTCTCTCAACATGTCCCCGATCTAATATTATGTTGACTATTGTGGTGAGGTATCAGTTCGAATCCTGCAATTGTTAATGAATCCTCGAGTTTGTTACCCATCTCGTTCTCTGATATAGATGAGTAAAACACAACAAGCTTGGATGTTATTGTATTTTCCAAGGAAGTGTTCATTGGTCTATGGAATATTCTGAATTTGTTACTCATTCTGCCGAATGTAGACTCGATGTATCTCCTTGCACGACTTAAGTCTGTAGTTAAATATTTCCTTTTTGTAAGTCATGTTACTGCGTGCATAAAGTCGTAATACTTGTTTGGAAATACCAAATACCGCATCACCAACAATAGCGTATGGAAGCGGTTCGGTTGTATTAGGCATTGATTTAGCGGGAGGAAAACACATTTCTTCATTATGTTATTTCAGAAACAAATTACTGTTTTTGAATATGGTAGAATCAGAGTCAGTACCACATGAACCGACGTACATTAATGTATATAAAGTGATAGTCACAATCACATACAGCAAGTAAAACAATAATTGGAATAGATACTTCCACTGTGTTCTGGAATGTTATTATTCTCACGTGTTTACCTATTTGGAAAGTTAGCCAGTTGATCGACATTCTAAAGTAATTTAAAAAAAAAAATCTTTATCTATGCGCAATAGTGAATATAAAGTAGTAAATTCCCCTTGAAGTAATTCCTCTTTGGGCGACGATTGGGGTGTACGTGATATAATAAGTCTTCTGTTCCTTATAAGTTTACGAATAATCAGCCTATAATGTTCCCACTGCTGGGACACAGGCCTCCTCTTTCTGTGAGGGACGAAGATAGTAAGCAGCAATTAAACTATTTGTAAACGCGTCCATTTTGTGTACGTGTTTGTGACTGTACCATGCCGGCCAGTTTGGTTGGTTGAACGTTACAAACTGACGATCGGTTATGCGTATATTCAGGAACGATGGTACGCACCGACGGTCGGTCGAGCACTAAAACCGGCCTAAGGGATACATAAGTAATTAAAACAATTCAGGTAGAAAAAAGGATACACTTTTCCAAAAAAAATTGTCGGTCACATCATATAGTGACGCCCACCGAATTCATTTCATTTCATACAGGGTGGCCCGTGAAACGACGTCCAAAGTAAAATTTTAGAAGCCTCTCTCCAAGAGCTTCCCGAAACACCCCTATGTATGTTCAGCGATTATTTATTGTTTAAAAGCTAGGTGGCTTTTAATAATATTTGGGATATTCTTACTTGACTTATGTTTTACGGTTACGGTTTATGACATTTTATTTACAAAAACTACAAAGCCTTTTAAAAGTTGAAACTGATTTCGATTCCCTAATTATTTTAGGTATAGAGTATGGGCAGCTTATTGTATAATTTAGGACCCATTCCTAAAAACTTTTTTGAATAGAGCTCAGTTTTGTGTGGAATAGCACTTATATCATTGCGCCGCTTTGATCTGAGCGTTTGAAACAAATGCAAGTTCAATCTAACGAATACTGCTGTCTCGTGTCCTGTCTCAGTGTTTATCTAAAATTTGTGGAAATCAAACCTAACAAAGTACGGAACCCTGGCTGCCCGGCACGGTTGTTCTTAACTGTATCATTTCGGTGGATTTATTTCATTCCGGTGCACAGTCTATCATTTCGGTGGTATTTTTTATCATTTCGGTAGACACTTTTCATTTCAGTGGACTCTTAAAAATTCATCCTTAAATATTTATGTAAGTTGTGATGAAATTTGATGTCCACTCACGCACAATGTTATAAAATAGGCTAAAGTTTTATTTGACACTTAAAATATGTAGATAGCATTGAAATAAAAAAATCCCGCCGAAATGACACATAAAAATCTCTTGTTGAAATTCACCCAATTTCATTTCTTTCCATAACAATACTAATATCACGTACTTTTCAGGACATCATTTGCTTAAAGGCTCGTGCAGACTGGCGCGACATCGCGAGCGCAACAGGCCTTTTTTTTTTTTTTTTTTTGGGTGGGAAATCATCAAATAACTTCTCCCGCTCTGGGCGGAGCGGGAGGGCGTGTCAGACTTTTACTGACTAAAACCCACCCGTGTTCCTTCCGTTGCCTGTGTGCCAGGGCCACGATATCCCTTTCGGACAAACTCGCAACCCCGGCAGGCGCAACCCCGGCAGGAGCGCAACAGGCCTGGCGCGATATCGCAGGCGCAACAGTCAGCTCGACACTTCCGATTAAGTTTTCATAGAAATTGTGCTACTAGTGTCATGTCGCGAATCGCGCCTGTCTGTGGGAGCCTTAAATCGTAGTTCGAATCGAACATGGCCGAAAAACATAATATTTTCATACTTAGTAGTACCTACTAAAGTATTTCAAGTTTAGTTGAGGAGTTCCTATGGTCACTGCCCGGCTGCACCTTGTATTGTCACCACAGTTACTTATGAACCTATGACAAATTTCAGCTTAGTCAGATGGTTGGAAGAGCATGGAAAATGAATTAAGTACTCCAACTGGAAATACCTACAATAATTAAGTACTAATATGAAAATAAGTATTGTGTTTTTCGCTTACCTACCTCGCGCTCTTACGAACTCCGATTTCGCCAAAAAGTGTCCCGAAAGTATATGATTGTTTTGGAAAGCTGAGGGTCTGTGAAAGTTTTTAAAACTTTTTGGTGTCATTGCCACACTTCGTTTTTTTTTTTGAATGCCAGAAAATCGGGTACGAATTTATTTGTCGAGCAAAATGTTTTCTTTTGGGCTTTAGTTTTGTCACTTTGGGTGATATTTAGACGGACAATATTTTTTTATCGATTGTAGATCATATTATATTCAATATTTATAATTTTAAAAAATAAACAAAAAGCGTGATCCAGAGAGAAAAACATAAAAAATCTGAAGTCAAGTGAGAATTTCCCAAAAATTATTAAAACCTGTGTAGCTCGAAAACTATAAATAATTGCTGAATATACATGACGGTGTTTCGGAAAGCCCTTGAGAGAGGCTTCTAAAATTTTCCTTACGCCGTTTCGTGGCCCACCCTGCATACATATATTTATGCCCATAACTATTCAACAAACTACACACATTAAAAAAGTCTAAACAACATGTACGGTTTTGAACTTTTAAATGAGTTTTACTATTGTAATAAATTTATATTTCTTTAATAAATAATAACTAAGCATTTTTTGATGCATTAGTGACTAAATCAACAAAATCTTTCATTATTTTAATCACAATAATTAACAATATGTATGCCGTAACGTACGTAGTATAAAATAAAGTTAAAACGAAATTTAACTTTGGCATGTATTTAATGCGGCAACTAAGTAAAATGAATATAGGTTTTTAAAAAAAATAGAGTGGGTACCATATATAATGGGTTGGCAGCTAATAAGGAGTATCGTAATAAGTAATAGGTAGCATATTAATATATCAGTAAAGCTCCGTTTTAATTTAAACTAACATCGAATTTTTGTTTTGGTAACTGAATTTACCAACAATAGAGGGGATCTGGCGCTCGGCGGCCGCTGCCGCGGCACGCTCGCTTCGCTCGCTCGCCTTCGCTTGTTAATGGTTACTGTTCTAACCTAACCTAACCCAAATGATTCAATAACAGTAGATGACTTTGCAGCGATTAAGAAATAATATTTAATCGCTGCCATGTTATTTTTTTTTGCAGCAAATAATTAAGTCCCTTAAGGCCCTTTAAGTTATTAGTCGCCTGAAAAATTATTAGCCTTTAACTTTTCATGTTTTACAAATTAAATAACGACATTTTTTTTAATTATTTGGTAATTCAATACAAAGTGTGACCGCTTCTTTTGTTTAAAACTTGTCGGCAACGAGTTTTCATTGAATTTATAAGATTGTTTATCTGATCCTGCGGTAATCGCTCCCAATGGAATTTTAACAAGTCTTTCAGATTATAATTCTGTAAAGCCATATTTGTTACGGCCGCGAATCATATTTAGATCAACATACAACCTGTTAGTTACCCGCAAATTTTATTACTTTAAAATAAAGGACTTTGCCTCGCAAAACCGTTTTCACGGTTTGTCTGTGGGAACAGAACATACAGTTCGACAATTTAGGTTTACAAGTGCGGACACTTAAATTTCACTAATTGTACATATAAAGTAACTAACAATTATCTTATGACTTCAATCAACCAATCAACTCAGCCTATAGCAGTCCACTGCTGGACATAGGCCTCTCCCAGGCTGCGCCACAACACCCTGTCCTCCGCTTTCCGCATCCAGTCTGTCCCAGCCGCCTTTTTAAGGTCGTCGGTCCATCTAGGTGGGGGGCGTCCCACACTACGATTGGTAGGTCTAATGACTTATATCTTATATAATATACCTAATCACTCATCTGCTCTTCCCCAACAATCCGCAAACCATTTTCCTAAGAACATCGTTTACAACACCATCAACAACAACAAACCACCAAAAATAACACCATTTTCAGTTGATTTTGAAGTAATTGGGGTAAATCATTAATGTAAACTAAAAAGAGGAATGGACCCAATATTGAACCTTGAGGGACGCCCATTGCCATTTCAGACCCCAATGAGTTTACGCCATTTACTTGAACTTTAACCTTTCTATCTTTCAGGTATGATCTTAGTAAATCAAGAGCTGTATTCCTAATCCCATAGTGCCCAAGTTTCAGCAGAAGTGTCTCATAGTTTACGCAATCAGACGCCTTAGAGAGGTCACAAAAGATATCAATGGCATCGTGGCGCTAAAAATGTTCTTTACTAGGGTTACACAGTGATACAACGCAGTTTAATCGTTATCAGTGCCCTCAAAAACCATGAAAGCGATACCCATGACGAAAAATTTGCTAAGTTTTGGTGGCGTCGTCTTGAATTTTGATCTACACCTCAGTTTTGTTATCAACTACCTCGGAAACCATGGAACTGATACACATGTCGGTAATTAAAAAAAAAAAAAGTTTCACATCAATTCAAAATACAAACTTTATGATACAATAGATACTCGCACTCCATAATTATTCTATTTCATATGAGTGTGTGTGTGCACAATCGTATCTGTGAATTCATTGAACGCCGTGCCTGTGAATTCTAAGGTTACTTGTATTCGTAAGTTGTCCGCCAGTTGGCGCTAGTAATTTCAAGTATTTTCTGGACTTAAAAAGAGTAACTGTTAGTAAAATAAAATAAACAAAGAAAATTGTTATAATAATTTATTAGAAACAGTAGTAAAACCAAAAAAATAACCGCCTATTTGGTGTAACAGAAAAACACGTTTTTAAAAAACGCTTTTTATCTCAAATTAAATCATATTAGCAAAACAACTGACTTTCGAGACCTTTGACAGTCGAATTTATTTCGGTACCGTAGTGGTCTTTTCAGACAGAACTTCGAATTAATTCTGGATAGAGTGATTCGGGATAGCGTTTATTCGGAATAGTGTGGTTCGGGATAGCGTTCAATCGGGACAGCGTTCATTCGGAATAGCGTGATTCGGGATAGCGTTCATTCGGGATAGAGTTATTCGGTATAGCGTTCATTCGAGATAAAGTGATTCGGGATTTCAAGTTTCGGTCTAACGTATAAGAGTCCTCAAGATAATATATCTCAAATACCAAATTTCTGAAGCAACAAAAGTCGAAAACACATGAAATCGGGTAAAAATAATTCGCTTTTATTTTAATGAAAAAAAAACACAATCGAAAAGATTCTATTTTTAAAATCAGCCAGTAGGTATATGTTTCCGAGAACAAAAAGATTGTATAATAACAATCTACTTTGTAATGTAAAAAATAAAGTATAAATTAATAAAACATGCAGTTTCTGTAAATGATGCGTGTTGCTTAGATTTTTATGATGTGAGTTGTATTATTTTGTTAGATACCATCTTTTGAAAGGTCACTTTTTACGCATTCGAGTTTTTTAGATTTTTTAATTTTCTTTTTTATGTTCACTTTTTATGCAGTCGGGTTTTCAGATGTTTTAAATAATCATTTTTGACGTTAATAAGACTAGTTTATAATATTAGAACTTAATCACGGCTTTATTATACCTAAGTTTTTTTTTTCTTAGAATGGCTGCTAACCAACTTTAAACCAATAAAGATCAAAAGCCATGCAAAATGAAAAAAAAAACCGGCCAAGTGCGTATCGGACCACGCACAATGAAGGGTTCCGTAGTTGGGATGAATTTATCCCTAAAACAAACTTAACATTGTAGTTGACAAACATGTTTTCCATACATCGATATACGCCACGGTCAATTTTCCAACTAAAAATGTAAATACGTAATCGCAAAAAAGTATTATATAACAAGTATTGATAAAACTGCAAATTAACAATTTTTGGACTTTTTCCTTTACTTGTGCTAGTTGTGCTGTGAGACCTTGCTTCTTGCCAAATTTCATGATTCTAGGTCAACGGGAAGTACCCTTTTTTTTTTTTGTGTAAATTATCAAATAGCTTCTCCCGCTCTGTGCGGAGCGGGACGGCGTGTCAGACTTTTACTGACTAAACCCCACCCGTGTTCCTTCCGTTGCCTATGTGCCAGGGCCACGAAATCCCTTTCGGACAAACTCACAACCCTGGCAGGCATTGGCCCTATCGGACCCCGTCAGTTGGTGCTGACATCTCTTTGAGGCGCGCGTGGAACACAACGCGCCGACTACCCGGGCCTGGTCCTTATCGGGCGGCGAGCTACCCATCGCTCACCGTCCACAGGCTCGCGCCTACGGTGGCCGGAAATCGGCTTGCGATTGCCGACGCCCGGGGCGTCTCCTGCGGCGACTAGGGGCGTTAGGGCGCAAACCTTGCCTCTCCCTCACGCGTTCCGCCTCCTCCTTCGCGAGCATTACTGCTTCGCAGAAAGAGGTGACGGCCTCCTATGCACTCTCGCTCCGAACCATGGCCTGCACCAGGGCCGGACGCGAGAGATCGCCGCCGCCAATCACCTCCGTGAGGACACGGCGGTGCGCCGCCCAAGCCACCGTACCATAACACGGTACCTCCACCGTATGCTCGACCGTGTTCTCCGGGCGGTCCACACATTGGTGACACCCGGGCGTTTCCTCCCGCTTTATCCTAAACAGCAACCTCCCGAAACATCTTGTGGCGTGCCCAACGGGAAGTACCCTAAGATAGGTTTTGATTTATGTGCGAGATATTCGCAATTATTTTTTTATGTGATAAAACTAGAAATTTACAATTTTCGGATTGATTTACTTGTGCTATAAGACCTTGCTTCTTGCCAGTTTTCATGATTCGAGGTCAACGGGAAGTACCCTGTAGGTTTTGATTTATTTGCGAGTATCGAAATAAGACGCAATAATGTCGCTTATATCGGCGTATTTTTTTATTGCGTTGACTTGAAAGCTTGATTTTTAGAGCTTCAAGGGACCATAGACCTACCTTTTTGATATTAATTTCAACTTGATACCTTCATGCGTTCCTGAGAAAAAGGGTCTTGACAGACTGACAGACCGACAGACGGACAACGAAGTGATCCTATAAGGGCTCCGTTTTTTCTTTTTGAGGTACGGAACCCTAATTAAGAGAAACCTAAATATGATTTTCAAAAACCTATTCAATGATACCCGACATAGTTTGTCGAACTTATTTTTTTTCTTTTTCACAATATGGCGTCTGGTTGTCGTCATAATGCTACGGCTACATTGTCGCTATAACGCGAACTTCACTTCGTACGCTCTCTGATGTACAGCGAGATGTCGAGCGGTGTAAGAGAGAGAGCGCGTAGTTTAGTTGTACACGTAGTACAGTGTAGCCGTAGCATAATTATTTTTTATTACTGTCATGTTTAGTGACACCTCAGAGTGACACTCACAAGCTGAGACAAATCGACTGACGTAAGAATCATCAAAATTGCCCCACGCGTTTGGTCTCTAGAGCTCCACAAAGGAACACACATACCTAATAGGCAGATTAACACATTACCCCCCTTTGCGTTGCGCAGTCGGGAAATAACAAAAATGAGGGACAATAAGCTGTAAGCAACAATGTAGGCAAGATAAAATTTTATTTGTTTTATTTATTCATGGTTCGTGGCATTTATCAAAAATAAGTTATGCATTAAAACTCTAAGCAAGAATCTCTTTTCTGGTAAAATCAAATAAGCATGGCCGTCGCGTTAAAAAGCTAGATGATTTCAGTTCGATATTTAGACTAACGTCAGTCAGATTTATTCAATACAATTGGAGACAAAAGAAAACCGACTGGCTGCTGGTGTTGGACGTGACTGTCGTAATTTTGCGACTTTGTTATCGGATTCGTAAATATATTCCCTGAAATACCTATTACTACTAAAATGAGTGAGCCAATGAAGTCTGTTTCTGCCATGAACAAATTGTACATAGGCAACCTGCCCATTGAAGCCGACGAAGCCGCAGTGAGACAGTTATTCGCTGAACAGAATTTGACTGTTGCTGATATCTCTGTAAAGAGAGGTGGTTACGCTTTTGTCGACTTTCCTGATCAATCAGCTGCAGATCGGGCCATAGATAAACTGCATGGTAAGTAACTAAAATATATTCTTCTAAACATATCGTTGCGTACCTATAGATTAGTAAGAATGTGAGTTTGCCTTTACCAGTTGTTGAAGATCTTGTAGTTATAGTGCGTTATGGACCACAATGTAATCGTAGCAATCCTTGTACGGAGAAGACGTCAAAACCTGTCAAATCTAGTTCGTTACATTTGTTGTCATATCTCTAATTTGTTCAAGCTGTATCAAACTATGTGCTGATCTGCGACGATTCTTAGGAAAGGCCTGTCAGCAGATGTGCACCTGGCTTTTGGTAGTGAGAACTGAGAAGTGTATCCATCGAATCCTATACTCCTCTTCATAATCATATGTAGGTGCCTACTTGATTTTAAATGTACCTCTTTAATAAAGCTTCTTATGTTATTTCAGGTTATTCATATTGTGGCCTGCCTCTGATTGTTGAGCCTTCGGTTGCTAACAAGAAAATGTGAGTACATGACGAGCTAGTTGCATGCTATTACTTAGTTACATCAAGCGAGTGGAACCGACTGGAAAGTATCTCGAATGATCTTTTCGTTGAAACTTTCCAGAGAAGGACTGTGCCTACCTTTGTGTACGTGGTTTTGGATTACATGCCATTGTTCACACTGAACAATGGAATAAGAATACGAGGCAAATAGAAGCACCTAATAATAATTAATTTTGCACATATTTTCGGTTTTCAGATTTGTCTAGGAAAAAGTATTTCGGTATCAACTAGCTTGTTACAATAACAAAAGGCTAGCTAGATATATTTCTGTCGATCTAAAAGCTATTTGGTTTGGCAGATTTGCTTATTCTACTTTGTAATTTTTCAGAGTCAACGTACCTAATCTTCAAAGCGCAAGCACCACTCAGCTAAAGGAGGGTAATAATGACTCTCTCCCAGGAGGTTGGAGGTAAGTGAGCATTTTTATATAGGTACCACAAAACCTGCTAAATTTAAGTTGTACAAAAATAACTGCTATATTTCTACTGTTAATAAACAGAGGGGTAGCTCGAAATACCGGTTGGCGAGAAGCGAGTAAACTGCTGGGCGTGCGTTACCTGTTTTGATGGTGATATTAACTGATTAATTATGCAACACGTGTATTTTTACTTGACTATAACCACAGTTTTGAACTAAATCCGAACTATTTACATATGAATGAATTTTCACTTCACACCCTGAATTCTTATAACACTGGTTGATAACTACCTACTTAATAAATACCGGACAAGTGCCAGTTAAACTCGCGTGGTGAGGGTTCCGTACAATATGTTATCTACCATGTTTTTATGCCAAGACAATTTATCTCAAGAACAAAATTAACATTGTAGTTGAAAAACGTATTCTCCCATTAATTCCAACGGACAAAATTAAATGTAAGTTTGTACGCACAATATTGAGAGATTTAACATGTTATTTGAATACCATAGACTTCTTATAGGTTTCCTGCAATCTATAAGTAAGGAAAAATTATATCATTTTTTTTTTTTTTAGGCTCATTCGTTTCGGAGATAATGGTAAATTTTCATCTATTTTCTTAACAACTTTTAAAATGTATATTTTTTAATTATAAAAAAAAATATTTGAGACCCCTCACAACAAACCCTTTCATTTGGTATGTTACACGATACAGTTCGCAAAACTTTTTTTTAATTTTCTAATTTGCCCCGCAAAAGTGACCCTCGTATTCAAAATTCATTTATTCACGTTACACGTCTGTGTTTTTGGGTCACAGAAATTCATATGTGTACCAAATTGTAACATCAGCTGTGATAGATGCTTCTAGGCGGTGCGTCTGTGAATGAAAGCATGAAATGAATTTCAGATTTTTATCTGAAATTCATTAATTGGCGACGCACGACATTTTAGCACAAGAGTTCCATAAATAACTAAAGTCAGGACTAAGTACGGATATTGTACCCTGAAAGGGGTAAAAAAGGGTGATTGTGTTTGTATGGAAAACTTATGACTTGGGTTGGGTTATATACTTGAAACTTGGTACGAATATTGTACTTAAATATTATGTAATTAGGTTTGAACTTTAATCGTTTTTAAACCTTTGGAAGATGTTGAATTTTGTAAGTAGGTAAGTATAGAAGAATCTTAGTTCGCGGTCCGATTTGAATTGAATTTGTAACAATACCTCTAGGTACATTGAAAATGCTTTAATTTGGCGTACTACTTCCAGTTGTAAATAAATATTAAGGTTAAACAAAAATGCCGACAAACTGTTTTGCAGTTTGGCAGACTTTATGTATGTAATTGTTAATACAGATTTTGAATAAATAAATAAATAAATAAAAATAAAAAATAAAAACTTTCGAATGTAATTTCTGCTGTAGGAACCTACTATGCAAGTATCTTGAATAAGAATTGATAATTTGAAAGGTAAATTGGAAGGACTAACTCTACTATAAGTCTCTGAACAGTAGAATAACGAAAGCCCCGCTGGATGGAAACACCATACATATCGAAAATAAATGCGATCTATCTTTGTGGCGGAGCTGGAGCTGTTCAATTAGACAGGTACATTCAACAAGCTAATAGTCCACCGATTTCGTTGCTGTAGTTCAAGGGAGCTAGCTCGCCCCATTGAACTGAGATAGAAATGCATTACCTACATAAAGGTACTAAAAGTACAAAAGATTTACCTATAAAAAGAACGTAGTTATACGATATTGTACAGGTATCTTAACCCTTAAGAAAAATGACTATTCCTTAGGTCATGGGTTCCCAACAGGTGGGGCGTAGGTACTTAGCTGGGGTATAATTTTGTAATTTATTTTCTTTTCCACATTTTGATTACATCATTTGCGCGCAACAAATGGCATAATATAATGACTATAATGGAGTCCTGCCAGCCGGACTTCAGGATTTTTTTTCGGTCAGAGTACCGTAATGATATACAGCACAAAGTTCAAATTTGCACGAAAAATAAAATTTTATTGTCTCTTTTGAAATTGTACAAGAAAGGGTTGCTAAACACAACTGACCTTCAATCAGCAGGCGATGGCGCATGGGTACCATATGTCGCAAGCACATTGTATGATTGTCATTATGCATACGGTGCCGTCCGTTTAAAAACGCTCTCAGTTATGAAATATAGCGAAGAGTCGAAGACAATGGAATTGACAACTCGTTCAATTGTTATAATAACATAATTTAGACATCCAGGGCACCCCGACCTTATGGGTTAGGTAAGGTTAGAACTGTGACCGCGCGCGAGCCGAGCGAGCGAAGCGAGCGGTGCCGCATTATCGGCCAGCGAGCGCCTTAATAATTTATATTGTTTTAATTATTTTCGGCATATTTCATAACTGCGAGCGTTTTTAAACGGACGACGCCGTTTGTAAAAAGCCGAATCATACAAATTGCCTGCGAATTATACACGGGCGCTTTTTCGACAGAGAGGCAAGTTCAAAATCGAGGCCACCGTACAGAGGCGTACCGTGGACTAATAATAGACGTGGGCGAAGTCGCATCAGCGTGGCCCCTTTTCTTTCGTTCCCAAGATTACCCAATAGATCTATCCTACCAAAAATGCTTTGACACGACATACTACTCATGATAGTGAAAAAATATAAATGAAAATGAAAAATGCCATTAGTATTGGCATTCCTTTCCGCTTTTCCGAATTTAAAACTTTTTATGGCATATATGCGAATAACGCTTAATTATAGCTATTATAATTCTAATTCCTCGTATTCCGTCAAACTAACGGTTGCGGTCTTTGATGGTAAGATACACAACATACTACCTGTTACCCAGTAGCGAAGCTACAACTTCCATTAGAAGGAAGCCATTTTTTTTTTCTATTCACCTTATCTCAAGATAACATCAAAGTTACTCAAAAATTTAAGTCATTCTTTTACTTTTCTCAGTTTAACGCCATAATTCGTCTGAATTCTTAGTTAAGACAAAAAATTTAAACTGTGTTCGCGATTTAGGACAGACTATAAGTAGGTACGCCATTTTTATCTTATGATTTATTAAATACCTGTAAGTAGGTACATAGTCATAGTAAACTCAAGCAGAGTAGTTGTTTCAAAGGGAAGCCGGTAGGAATGGAGTTGTATGAAGCCGTCGCCCCTGCCTGTTACTGACCTGCAAATTGCAAAAAACGTAAGAATTTCGCGGGCTACCCTGACGAGGGGCTTCTTGTGAGGCCCCAAAGAAAAACGCATTTAAATTTGTGACGTTCTCTTTCGGGCGTAAAAGTGATCAAATTAATTAGTCATCTGTGGTAAAGTCTGGGGGCAGCGCATTTAAAGGGGCCTCGCGAGGCCCCTAGAGTGCAAGGCCGTGGGGGGGGCACGTCGCCCACGCCTAGCTACGCCACCGCCACCGTACTGCTAGCCGGACTCGCGGCAGCATTCCGGAAGAGCTTCCTTCCAGCAAGATTCGTCATACGGTGATCTATCATTAAATACCTGTTTTACCCACATTCATACAAATAAATAAACACCCCTACTTACATTAAATAAATATTGATAAATATATTGTTACTGGTATACTATGTTCAGGCCCGATGGGCTTAATGGCCTCAAAAGTATATTTACAATGAAAAGCTGCGCCAGAAAAAGAGCAATTAATAAGGTAGAACTTACCTAAATGTAAATGGCTTAGAAGTTAATTCTTATTTACCTTGACATGCACAGTAAGTAATTTCATAAAGACCAGTTATTACCTCGGGCAGGTTGTTTTGTTCTTGTTACCTATTTACTTCATTAAACTGTTTTTACCTTACATTCTCGCTCGATTTATTATAAATTTGTAGTCATCCTGTAACACATACAGGATTATTGGTGAAACACTAACAACCTCTTAAGGAGGGGTCATTGTAGTATGTACTTATCATTATGAACAACTTTTACTACGGGAACAAACCTGCGGGCTAATTGCGTAACACACGATCCATAGGAATCGGGTCCAATTTGACAGTTCAACAAAATTCATTGCGTTATTTACGTTGTTGAGCAAACAAATTTTTCTAACATATGAAGCAATGGATTAGCAATATACTTCAAAATCATTCCGATTCAAACTGTGTTATGCAATTAGGGTGCTAAAATCCGAAAAAAAAATCTGCTTTTCCCTACTTTTTGACGAGTTACATAATAAATTAGGTACGCTAACAATATGGGAACAGCTGATTATTCTTTCGCAATTTCATGTTTGGTCCCATAGTAAAAGTTGTTCATAATGATGAGTACAATGACCCCTTAAGAGGTTCTTAGTGTTTAAAATCACACATTGTATAGATAGATACCTAAATTTGAGTGACACCAACACACCCACACCACATTTGAAACAAATAAATATCTTTGTATTTACAAAGATATTTATTAGTCAAAAGAGATAAAATAACATATTAATAAGACTTAGCTATGAAAGTGGAAAATTGTGTTGTTGCTACTAAAGTTGAATGTTGACTGGAACTTTGGAACATACAATTCTTCGCCATGCCATGTAAAGAAGTAACCAAGGAGTTACACTTACAAAACAAACAATTCCATTTATAGTCCAGTAGGGATACAATATTTTTTCCACATAACTTTCGATAATTCTAAAGTTTTTTATTTTCTCTGGATGGATAACTTTAGTGAATTCATTGCTATGTACAAAAATGCTAACAGTTTAGAGCTATGCAATAGGTATTAAGTAGGTATTTCCTATTATTTCATATTACAACAATAATATAAAATTTTAAAATAAATGATTTACTGTTTCTTTATTAATACCATCTAAACTATATATTAGTGAAAATGCTAACAGATAGGTACTGTGGAACGATGGAAAACTGAAAATGCCCCGTAACTCATTCAATAAAAAAAATTAAATTTTTCAAATAGTTTCCTATACGCTTATAGGTATTAGTTACACCTTACAACAAAAGTTCTAACAACTAAGTAATATGCTGCACAAGTAATGGTATTTTTAGTTTGCGCATATTAGGCAGTTTCTTACTAGCGTTTGTATAATTTATGTTTCGATACATCGTTTATGATCGAGTTTAGACTGAAATGTACCCCCATATTGTTCTGGTATAACACGGCTACTCACCCGTTTTCAAAAGTGTAATTGGTGTGTGTGACACTGAATTTTCACTCAAAATATATTATATTATGGTTTGATAAGAAGCTCGTGGCTATAAGTCCTAAAAACAGCCGCACGGGGCGATCCATCAGATTAAACTACGCTTTGCCGGGGTTGGTCCCCTCCTCCTCCGTGCCTCTAAAAGCATGTTAAGCTGTTGGTCCCAGCTGGCATTCGTGGATCTTTGACAGTCGTTACGGGTCGTCAGAAGCCCAAAAGTCTGACAAACAGTCTTACCAAGGGGTATCGTATTACCCAGTTACTGGTTTATGGAGGTCAGATAGACAGTCGCTCCATGTGAAAATACTGGTATTATTCAGCTGCATCCGGTTAGATAGACTGGAAGCCGACCACAACATAGTTGGGAAAGGGCTAGGCAGATTGATTGAATCCATCGAGTACCTATAAGTTTTTGCCATAGTAACAATATTAGATTTTTGCGTTCATTCCCCACGACCCCACTGAAAACGACACCACCGGTGGTGTCGTGGGGAATGACGAAAATCACTATTCCCCGCGACACCACCGACTGTTAGTGATGTCCAGCTAATTTATATTCATGACATAATTTTTATAATGATGTTAAACAATATAATTTTTGGTAGAAACAGTCACGACCCCAAAAAAAAAATGTTGCTTGGGTTTGTGACGATTTATAACCACTTTACTCCTACCGCAAGCCGCCTAAAAGAACTTTGTTCCAAAAATTATATTGTATAACTTCATACTTTCAAAATAGCAGTTGAGCGGACATCACTTCGGTGGTGTCGCGGGGAATAGTGATTTGTCATTCCCCACGACACCACCGGTGGTGTCGTTTCCAGTGGTGTCGTGGGGAATGAACGGATTTTCAGATAATTATGTTGTGAACCTCGGTACCTTAGGCTTAATAAAAAATGCAAGTTTCCGACCTTGAACACTTGGATGTTTCGACAAAGTCAAAGTGAAAGTCAAATAAGTTTATTTCAAATGGCACATAAAGGCACTTTTGAACGTCAATCGACAGTACCGAGGTAAGTACATAACTACTTACAACATAATTATTTTAATATCCAAAAATTGTACCCCCCGCTTTTGTATGACAAAAACCCTCTACTGACTAACAAATGAGTTGACATGCATGCAATGTGTTAGCTATTCTTGTGTAAAGAGTGGTAATTCGAGATGGGGCATTAAGGGTGCCTGCCATAGATTTTTTTATATTTCTATGGTGCCTGCCTTAACCATTGATGCTACATCAAAACGATCTTACGAGACTTTTTGAGCTATTAAAATCTGCATGAGTACACCGTATAGGTACGGATTTTTATTTAAGGTACGCGGTACGGTTAGCAGGAAACGATACAATGCTCACGTTTTATTTTATGATGCTGTTTCGTGTCAGGATCATACACGACCATATAATATATGTGGTTGGCACAGTAACCAGCTGTTTTAGCTACATTTAAATTATATGTAGAATAGTAGGGTATATTAGATAAATGTTGCTTTATAGTTAGGCGGGTAAGATAACCCGCGACATAAAATTTTTCTTACGTTTTATGATATTTGGAGGGGGGTCAGTGTTAGGTTGTTGTACGTTGATCAAAATATGACTCACGACCGTAATAAATATGGCTTTACAGAATTATAATCATTTAAATAATCAGCAATACAACTCTTGACATAATTTCTTGAAATAGTAATTCAATAGGGTTTTATGAACTTGAGTTACATTGATGATTTTTAGGGTTCCGTACCCAAAGGGTAAAACGGGAACCCTATTATTAGGGTTCCGTACCCAAAGGGTAAAACGGGAACCCTATTACTAAGGCTCCGCCGTCTGTCTGGCTGTCTGTCTGTCTGTCTGTCTGTCTGTCCGTCCGTCTGTCACCAGGCTGTACAGACAGTTGAAATTTTCATAGATGATGTATTTCAGTTGCCGCTATAACAACAAATACTAAAAAACAGAATAAAATAAATATTTAAGGGGGCTCCCATACAACAAACGTGATTTTTTTTGCTCGTTTTTGCTAGATATTGATAACGGCAACAGGTTGACGCTTGAAATATTCACAGAATATTTAGTTATATATTCACTTTAAAAATAAATAATTAAATTAAAATAAAACAAATATTTCCCATACAACAAACGTGTTTTTTTGCCGTTTTTATAGATAATGGTACGGGACCCTTCGTGCGCGAGTCCGACTCGTACTTGGCTGGTTTTTTATGATTACAATTCTATTAATAAATTATTATTTGATACGGCCGCGAATCATATTAAGATAAACATAAAACCTGATACAGAACTGTAAATTGTATATTCCTATGGGCGCTGACAAGAGGCAAATGATGTGAGTAGGCTTGTCTTAAACAAAAAATTTGCCATATCGATACGGGGTAGATTTTTGAGACGGTGCAGTAAGGGTAGGTACCTTAATCGTTGTAGCTAGAGGAAAACGGTCTTAGGGGACTGTTCTTTACTTTTGAGACTCATATTGATCGGTATTCACAGATTCTGAAAAATATGTACAGTCAGCAAGAAAATGGGCAATTTACACAAAAATCTTTTGATGCCAATCGATCCTGTTTCTATAAAGATCAAAAAACTATTGGACCGACTGAGGTTTTGAGTACCAGAAAAGTCAGAAATCGCAAATAACGATGCGCTGGAGTCGCATTTCCTACGAAATGTACGGGAGGAAACCGTACATTTCGTAGGAAATGCGACTGCAAGCTACTTTTTTACAATGGATAGACTGGACGAAAATAAACAAAAAAATTGAACTTCTCGATCAGAGCTCGAACGCGTTATAATGTAATAAAATAAAAATACAATTACTAGAATACCTTAATAATATAAACACAAATACGCGCTCTTCCTCCTCTCTCCTACTATGCTGTTCCCGACAGGGTCCATAATTGTATCTTTAATTTTAAGCCTACCACCTGTTTTACTAACATTATGGAATTGCAATAAAGTAATTGTAATATTATAAACTTTTTCCATACAAAGGTACTACCTATGCTATTTCCGACTTGTGTTTAGCTTGTAGTAGTTTAGTAATTTTTTAAGCGGACAGTCTTTTTAACGTTTCTCATACAAGTCTGAAAGTTCTAAATTATTATTTGAGGAAATTTTATCTTAGAACGTCGGAAATCACAAGCTATTTCGTTCTTAAAGCAAATAAAATTTTAACGAGTATTCGATTACAGTTTAATTTTTTTGTTTATTTTATGGCTAGTCTGTCCATCATAAAAGTAAGTTGTGGTTTCTTTACTACCAAAAGTATGGAAACAGTTTTTTGCGATTTCTGTCTTTTCTAGTACTCAAACCTCAGTTGGTCCTATAAATTTTTTTGATACTTATAAGAAACAGGATCGATTAGCATCAAAAAAAGTTTTTGTGAAAACTGCCTATTTTCTTGCACCTAACATTTTTTTCAAAATCAGTAAATGCAGATCAGAATTTCTCGAAAATTTATGGACAGTCTCCTAAGACCGTTTTCTTGTAGCGATAACTATTACGGAACCTGTCCTTACTGCCCCATCTCAAAAATCCACCCGGTGTACTTTGTGGTAGCGGAAAAAATATGTTATTCTTGAACATAATTATTTCTCAGAAATTTGGTTGTTACCAAAACACGTTAGAAAAAATAATCTCGATACAAATTAACGCTAAACTAAACCTTTGAGTTTCACGCCGGTAGCACATCTCCGCCGCGAAACCATAGCAGCGAAACCGCGGTAGTTCAATTCAACTGGTTCGCGTCATGTTCCGCTAGTCGAATCGGATGCGAGTAGCGGAACATGCCGCGAACCAGTAGAATTGAACTACTGCGGTTTCGCTGCTATAGTTTCGCAGCGGAGATGTGCTACCAGCGTCAATCCAAAATATCTGTATCAAATATCAACGTACGGTTGGTATTTAACTGATAACAAGAACGTCTTATTTGAATGCAGAACTTTGAGTAAATAGATAATTTCCTCATATTTTGCAATAAATTACAATCGTTGTCATTGCACGTCTCTTTCTTTTGTATGCAGTCTGACAGTGACCGCGCTTTAGCTGTTGGCATGCGTCTTAAACGTCAAAGCCTATTTAACTTTAAGCAAGGTTTATGGAATTTATACCCTAGTGGCTAGTGTGTGCTAGAAGTAGGCTACTGTCCATCATCGAGCAACATTTTACCGCACCTACACAGTATTTATTGCCCAACACATTGAGAATTCATAAGCATGGGAGAGTTTGTGTATTTTACCAGCTGCAGCTACTTACCCTCGATTTAGAACAGTTGGATAACGAACCGGATTGATTGCGACCACTTGAATTTTCATAAAAACCGCACAGACCTAAGTACTCAATTTTACCTTGGCACTAGTAATTCATAAGATGGCGTCGAGTTTGATTCAACACAAAATGGCTAATAGTTAGACAGACAATCTACATGACAATTGAATAAATAAAAGATGGGAGGTTCGAAACACACGGTACACGCTAAATAAGATTATTCTTAAAAAGTTAAATCTGACTCCCAAAAAAATAACATACGTAGTAAGGTTAGGTTTGATTCAAGTTTTCTTTTATATTTTTGCTTGTGCGAAAAACGGGATGTCTTAACTAAACCAAAAATTCGAAGACATGCATACATCAGCCCACCCTGTGCCCGCGTTAAAAATTATATTCAGTTTGTAAACTAACAAGTATCAAATTCTAAGCAAATGTTGCTCACCCCTTATTCGCCTCTTTTCTCAGCACTCCCCTATAAAATTCGTTTAGGTTCAAAGAACAACCAGTTTCATACAAACGTTAGCGTTATATAATATCCTATCTTGATATAATTCTATTGGAGTGAGCTTAGCGTTTTATCTCTGAACCGGTCAAAACTCGACGGATTTAAATGATTTTTTTTTGCTGAGCCCTTATTTAGGTTGAAGGACATAAAACCGTCATTCTTTTAAAACATACTCTTGCTTTATTTCGGTGGAAGCCGTTACTCCGTTTTTACTAAACAAAGGATGGAATCCTAACTAGAAATTATCTTGAGGTGATGGGTGTTGCTGGTGAATCTAGTTCTAGGTATCACGGAATATGTTTTGAAACACCCTCCCACGCCCAGCTGTTTCCAGGGCCGCTCGCGCTATTTCTCAACGTAATTACCGTTCGAACGGAACGTTTTTGGTTTTGGTTTAGTTTTGGTGTAGCTGATGTAAGAAACGATATCGCGCTATTTTTTCTGAGCGACAAAATCCGTTGACGTTACCCAATACTGAAAGTTCGATCGATCGTTCCTCCAACGTAACTTCCAAAGTAAAGCTAAATCGTTTCCGTTGAAATGATTAGCGCGATACGAAATGTGTCTAACGTAACGTTTTTGGTTGTGGTTTAGTTTTGGTATTAACGTTCAAAATTAGCGCGATCGGCCCCCTGAAATTTTATAAGTACCAGTCTTAATTGGATTTCCGTCCGCCGTCGTCGTTGTCTGTTAATTTCTACAGCTACCGATTAAGATCCATAAGTTGTAGATTTGTAAAACGCGTCGCCTCGCCTGGCACAGATTTTGCACAAAATTTGGCATTCTTCTTCGTGTTCAAAGCTACGTAAGTACAAGGTCACTGAATGGGGCTTCAATTCAACAAGTCAGCTTCCGCTCTATTTTCCCGTCGTAATAGTGAATACTATAGTAATCGACAAATACATTTTATCACAAATTTATAGGTAGGTTGTATTAATTAGGTAAGTCCGTAAAATTATCATTGGAAACCACACTTAGACGCCTACATTAAAATGTTATTGCGAAAAATTTATAGTAACAAGGAAAACTGCGTTAAAATACGGATTCTGGAAATGGAATATGTTTGCATATTTCATTTTAAAATAAACTTCTAAAATTCTTTTAAATTCTTTGGAAGAAGTATTAAAACTTTTCTGAATTTCAACTCAAATTCAATCTGTGGGTGGAGTTGGAATTGAATGGAAACTAGAGTTGAAATACAGTGGCTTGTGTTGAAATTCAGCAGAAAATTTGAATGGACGTGGAAAAGGGATTAACTGTTTCTCCGTACCACACCGTCCCTTTGCTCCCACAGAGCCTTGTGCAGTTACAGTAACACTATTGTAGGTAAAATTCACCACCCGGTACCCGGCAGCCTTGGAGGAGCTTTTACGGTAAATAATAACCGGCCAAGTGCGAGTCGGACACCCGCACGAAGGGTTCCGTACCATTATCTATAAAAACGGCAAAAAAATCATGTCTGTTGTATGGGAGCCCCCTTAAATATTTAGTTTATTCTGATTTTTAGTATTGGTTGTTATAGCAGCAACAGAAATACATCATCTGTGAAAATTTCAACGGTCTAACTATCACTATGACATAACATAACATGACAGACGGAAAGACAGACGAACGGACGGCGGACTCTTAGTAATAGGGTCCCGTTTTACCCTTTGGGGTACGGAACCCTAAAAACCGGCCAAGTGCTAGTTGGACTCGTTAGTATTAAAACCTTTCTGTTAACAAAGACCTTTAAAAGTTTAAACATCAAATCAATCAATAGTGAAAATACTGCGAGAAGAGAGTGAAATTACTCCGAACCAGTTTGGGTTTATGCCAGCTCGAAGAACAACGGACGCCACTTTTGCACTCAATTGTGCGAGAAGTACAGACGTGCACACAAGAACTTGCACATGGTGTTCATTGGTCTGGAGAAAGCGTATGATAGCCCTACCTCGGGATGTGTTGTGGTGGACCTTGAAAGAGAAAGGTTTGCCCGGGAAGTATGTGGAGTTAGTTCGTGCTATGTAAAGTCAATCTCGTATCTACTACGTCCGGTCGGCTGCTGGCAATCCCGACGATTTCTGCTGTAGGCTTGAACCAAGGGTCGGCTTCAAGTCCTTGGTCCAAGAGCGTCCATAATCAACAGGAAGAATCCTGTTGATTATGGACGCTCTAACATCGGACATAAAGGAAGAGACACCCTAGTTCATGCTGTTTGCCGATGACATTGTCCATGTCGGTTAAGCTGGACCTGAGATCCAGAGCAAATTGGAGAAATGCCAACAGAAGCAGAAGCTGGAGAATTTTGGTTTGAAAATAGCAGAACCATAACTGAATCTGTTTTGGCGAATTCGGCGGTGTCTCCAGTTCCGCAGCCATAGCGTTTGACGGCGCGCTTCCCCCAATCTGCTCCGACTTTCGGTTTCTCGGTTCACAAAGTGTTGGCGAAGAAGATCGGCTGATTAAGCACAAAAATAACACTGGATGGATGAAATGACGGCAGGTCACGGAAACAAATCTGCGATTCCCGCATTCCTCTTAAACTTAAGGTTATAAACCTTCCAATTTATAAAACAATGGTTAGACCTGCTGTCTTGTATGGATCAGAAGAGCCACAAAAGGGATGAATGAAAGGCAATTGCATGCAGCTGAGATGAGAATGTTAAGTGGGATGTGTGGTGTGACGAATGGATAGAATCAGAAATGAGTACATAAGAGGAAGTCTGAAGGTGCCACCGATGACTAAAAAGTTGTATGGAAATCAGTTATGGTATGGGACGTTTGTGACGTGAATAAATGAGGAAAAAGCCGTGAGGAAAATTTTGAGTATAAATGTCGATGGCTATAAGAGTAGGAGAAGACCAAAGAAATAATGGGTGGACTGAGTGAAAGATGATATGCCTAGAAAGGAGGTGAATACCGATATGACGACTAATAGAGAAGTATGGAAAAGGAAAGGGACACGTTGCGGCCGACTCCAAATAAATTAGGATAAGGGTCGGAGAATGATGAGTAAATACTTTATATTCAGCCGAGCCATTTAGTTAAAAGTAAACATTACGGACGCTTCAGCTCGAGCGTCTCGTTAAGTAAAAGTTTAAAATAAAAAGCGGGCTGCCCTGTGTCGGCAAGTCGACACGCATAGGAGGGGTGGGTAGTCAGAATTGTCGCTGTTATCTTACTACGTGATCGGCGATCTCGGTACAAGTGGTCTTTTATTGCACGCTGTTGAATCAAATGATATACCTACATATATGTACAACTCGCGAAGTAGGCAGGCGGCACAAACAAACACACCGGAGAACCTACATATTTTGAATCCAGAAAGGAACCTTCACTACAGCTAATGACGTGGCTGAATAGATTTAATGTTCTGTGCGTAATTTTGACTGTATACATGCCAAACAAATGTTGGCTTCAAATTGATCCAATTCAATGGTTATACCAAATAGACAGACAACGCGCAGCCTATAACCTACACCGCTGGGGATAGAATATTGCACAAGTGTTCCTTGAAAGTGAGCACGGAAATGAGCACTAAGGAAGGATTTTTTCTAATGCATAAAGAGTTTAAATATATGAGATGAAAGTTTCTATGGAAGTACCTACGTTTTTTTTCCGTTGGGCAAGCCCATCGGGCACACGCACACCTCTTTTACATAGACTTACAATGAAACATAATATAATTTGCTCTTATTGCTAAAAAATAATCGTTACCTTCAAGCGTGTCACGTGTGAGGACACTACAGCTTTTGGCTTGAAATAATTCGGCACAATGCCATTAAGCGACCTACTGCCCGCATTGTCTCACACCGCGAATGTCCTGGTAAAAACTACTATGGGGGGTCTACTTTGGAGATGCGCCTACCTACGTTCAACAAGTAGTGTAGTGTATTTATAAGTGTAGGTAGGTTACCTATTGTACACATGGTGCTTGTGATGACCATCCTCGACCAACACTCCACATAATATATACCTAGCACCTGGTCAAATCACAAATAGATACTTAATTATATAAGATTAATTCTATCATTACCGGATCTAACTAAGCTTGAAGGCTCGTACAGACTGGCGCGATATCGCGGGCGCGACCCGAACGACCCTTGTCGCGCCCGCGATATCGTGCCAGTCTGTACGAGTCTTCAACCGGAAAAAAAATGGAAATGAAAACAATGAAAGTGACAGGCTAGCGGAGGATGTAGCGCGGAAAAAGTGTAGGTGTAGGAGGTAGGCAGCCGGGCGCGCCGTGACACGTGTCGGCCGGGTGTGCCCGAGGAGCGCCCACGTGCCTCCACACCATACCGATCGATACACATTCGCGCACGCGCCGACTCTCCCGCCATTCAGCCGCCAACCGGCCAGGACCTACCGAAACGTCCCCTGAAAATACAGCCTCCTATATAAATTGTGTTACGCATATATCTCTGGAGCAAGAGTTCAGAACCTCACACGTCCACAATGTATTTATATACATACTTACTACTGTAGGAACTGTTGTGCGGGCTCTTTGTGTTGAATAATCCAAGCGAAGAGAAGCTCGCATGAGTCGTATGGCAACAGTAACCTCCGCTCCGATTGATAATACATAAGTACATGTATAATCGTTTATACTAAAATTAATATTTTTATTTTCTTTAATAATTTAGAAAGACTGAGTAAACAAAAACATAAGAAAAAGGAAACTCTTTGCGTTAACAGATAAATCTAATAAGTACTAGACAGACGGCTGCTAATTAGTAACTAGATTTTGTATCCTGTTTCCTGTTTGCTTTCCAAGAAAATACCTGCCCGTGAAAATATTAGCCACTATATTCAAATAAATTTTAATCCCCCATCCTGTCCCTTAATAGTCTTTTCAATACTACTTATTGAAAAGACTTTATTAAGGGACGAAATACCTACGTATTATCTAAATTGTCTACGATAAGTTAAAAAAAATTATGAGTAACAATAATGATAATGGTTTGGGTGTGCGTTACTACAGGAGCACCCCTGTCCAAACTTTCGGGGATTACAGGCATGATGTCGTTGTGTAATAATGATTCCATCCAAGCGCCATGAATAGTATAGAGCATTAGAGCGATACTCCACTTTACCAGGGTGCGGCGCCTAAAATCGCAGTTCTCACCGTGCTGCGGTGGGAGTTTCTATTGGTACAAAAGAAGTATATGGTTATACGTTAATAATATACGTTTTAAAATAGAACTTATTTTGTTTAAAAACTGCATGGCAAAATAATGCTCATGACGCACAGAAGTGTATTATTTTACGTTGTGTGTGCCTTATGAAGTATATTGACACAGACAAGAGCAACTCATGCCGCACTGTGTGGTGGTCGCGCCGCGCGCATGTTGTAACGATAATTTACGAAATTGAATAACTTCGACAAATAAATTGAGTAAAGCTTTTCGTCTTAATCAGAAGATAGTGTAATAATGCTATCAGAACGAACCGAAAATACAATGTATTTGCCACGTTAAAAAAAAAAACTGTAAATATGTATATACAGATGGATTTTTGAGATGGGGCAGTAAGGGCAGCTATCTTAAGGACGCTATCACAAAATCTGACAAAAAATTGTAGTTTTTCGGTACTGTTTGCGGCAAAATTTAACTAAACCAAAAGTAACTAATAACTGTAACAGATAGACTACTCCTTCTTCTCCATTAATAGCAACTTTTTATTCGAAAATGTTGGTTTAGAATATTGTAAAAAATAATTTCCGTTGCCTCTTCACACAAAATTGACGATATTATGTTGAGTTTAGGAACATTTTTCTTCAATATAATAACATAAATTTAGTTATTAAAAATATTTTATGTAAGCAGATACAAAAGGTACTAAAAAGAACTATCAAAATTTTACAAATAGTCTCAGAAAATAATGTTGAATAAACCTATTTTTTTTTTTAAAACACTGTCGGTAATGTTTATTTCCCTATTATTAAGCAAACCATATCAAGAAATTTAAAAATCACACACTGGGCTTCAGCTATCCATGTAATAAAATCAAAATTTAATTTTATGATTATAGAATATCTTCATTAAGTAAATGAACGGTGAAATAAGCTATATTTTCGAGAGCGCAAAAGTGATGAAACTATTAATAGGTGCTGAGACTGACACGAATGGTTTATCACCACGAAAACTGTACTTTTATAGTTACACAGACTTATGTTTCAATTATTTCAAGCTCTCTCACAATTAGATAAGAAATTGACGAAAAACTTTTTTTTTGTGATGGCACCCTTAACCGTTGTAGCTACAGGAAAACGGTCTTAAGAGACTGTCCTTAACTTTTTGAGGAAGTAAGGGCAGCTATCTTAACCGTTGTAGCTACAGGAAAACGGTCTTAAGAGACTGTCCTTAACTTTTTTAGGGAATGTTGATCTTCATTCAAAGATTTCTAAAAAAAAATACAGTCAGCAGTAAAACGGGCAATTTTCACAATCTTTTTGTATGCCAATTGATCCTGTTTCTTATATAAACCAAAAACCAAAAGAAAAAACCACAAAAAACCTCTATAATAAACAATTTAAAAAATCGCAAAATGCAATTTTTTCACCCAACTTTACAAGTCATGTATTATTTATTGTTGTCCATTTTCCTGCTGACTGTATATTTTTTCAAAATCTGAATGCAAAATTTCTCAAACAGTTAAGTACAGTTCTCTTATGACCGTTTTCCTGTAGCTACAACGGTTAAGGTAGCTCCCCTTACTGCCCTATCTCAAAAATCCACCCTGTATTTAAACAAACAACTTGTTTTTTAGTTTTTAGTTCGTTTTTGGGCAGGGCGGGGCGGGGGCAGTCGTTTTTTTTTTTATTTTTTTTTTATTTTTTATACATTTTAGTGACAAGTTTTATTTTAAAACATGTAAGTAAGTAATGCTACGAGGGCGGCACTGAAAATTTCGGGAATCAAGGAAGTGACACAACATTACTATTTAAAAATGTATTTATTGCTTTTCGAAGTATTCTTCGCGAAATTTGACACATTTTTCCATACGATGGAACCAATCATTGAAGCAACCATTCCATTCGGAAGTTGGGGTCTCCAAAATGGCCGTTTTGTAGGCGTCCACAGCTTCTTCAGGTGATGAAAATCTCTGTCCACGCAATTTATTCTTTATTTTAGGGAAAGTATCGAAATCATTAGGGCTTAGGTCGGGGCTGTACGGCGGATGGTCTAATAATTCTATGTTTTCTTGCTCTAAAAACTCTTTTGTTCTGTGCGCGGTGTGAGAACTCGCATTGTCGTGATGGAGGATGATGCGGCGGTTGCAGTTCTCTTTACGGAGTTCAGAAACGACCTGTGGCAAACAAATGCTAGCATACCATTCTGCATTAACCGTTCTTTGTCCCTCAAGAGGAATAGTCGTAACATGGCCGGTTTTGGAGACAAACGTGGCCACCATTTTTTTTGCAACACTCCGTGAATGAACAATTTTTGTTGGCTTTAACTCATTTTCGAACACCCAAACTCGTGACTGGTTTTTTGTTTCGGGTTCGTACGCGTATATCCAGGATTCGTCACCTGATACAATGTTGTATACAGCATTTGAGGATCCTGCGTGGAATCTTTCGAGAGTTCTGACGCACCAAGTAACGCGAGCCGCTTTTTGCTCTTCACAGAGCGAATGCGGTATCCATCGGGAAAACAACTTTTTTACACCTAATTGTTCATGCAAGATTATTTGTATTTGACTCATGCCAATGTCTAAAGTTGCCTGAATTTCGCGGTATGTCACATGTCGATCTTCCTCAATCAGCTTACGCACAGCATCAACGTTTTCTTGGGTGACTGCAGTTTTTGGACGACCTTGACGGGGATGATCACTGAGCTTGACACGTCCACGTTGAAATTCAGCAAACCAGCGATAAATTGTGGTTTTGGATGGGGCTTCATCACCAAATGCAGAAATCATCCGGTCAACACACTGTTTTTGTGTTAAACCACTTCGAAAGTTATAATAAATCATCGCTCTTGAATTTTCTCGAGTCAATTCCATTTTCTCAACGACTAAACAAGTTTGACAAAACCTTGTGACAAGACCGAGATTTTTTTTTAAAATAAATAAATGGTATTCGATTTTTAAAACCAAGGAGTTTTCAATTAAAAAGATTTTAATATGACAGGAACAGTGGAAATATTCCATTCCCGATACTTTTAGTGCAGCCCTCGTAAGCTAACTGGTAGGTGATGGCCTCCGTTATAACCTGGATTAACAATTATAGGGTACTTTTAAGCCCGGTTCCCGGGAAATCCACGCGGGTGAAGCCGCGGGCAAAAGCTAGTTATTGAATAAAAAACCGGCCAAGTGCGTGTCGGACCAGGCACAATGAAGGGTTCCGTAGTTAGGATGAATTCATCCCTAAAACAAACTTAACATTGTAGTTGAAAAACATTCTCCCCCATACATCGATATATGCCACGGTCAATTTTCCAACTGAAAATTTAAGTTTGTAATCGCAAAAAACGTTTTTTTAATGTGATAAACGTGCTATGAGACTTTAATTCTGCCCAAATTTCATGATTCTAGGTCAACGGGAAGTACTCTATAGGTTTTGATTTATGTGCAAGATATTAGCCTTTTTTTTTTTATGTGATAAAACTACAAATTTACACATTTTCGGACTTTTTCTTTTACTTGTGCTGTGAGACCTTGTTTCTGCCCAAATTTCATGATTCTAGGTCAACGGGAAGTACCCTATACTCATACGGTCGACTCATCCGGTTTCCAATGCAGTAATGAATGTGTCACAGCTATTTTTGTGTGTCAGACTGGAGAAGCGTGTTAGGTTGTATCGCTTCCCTAGTAAAATATAATTGTCCTCATCATTGATTTAAAAATAAAATGGTAATAAACAGGGTTAGATTTTGGAATGGGGCAGTAAGAAAACCATTGTAGTTACAGGAAAATAGTCTTAAGGAGACTGTCGTTAACATTTTGAGATATTTTGATCTGCATTCACAGATTTTTTAAATTTGTAAGTCAGTAAGAAAATGTGCAGTTTCGACAAACACATTTTCGATGTCAATCCATCCTGATTTTTCAGGATGGATTCTCCAGTATCTAAAAAAAGCGTAAAGTTACCTTTTGGAGCTTAAGTTTACGCAAAGTTTTGTCTCTATATCTTTCTGTTAGTACTATTACTTATTCTGTGCCCAAAGTGAAGCGACACTGTACCTTCCGAAAATTACGAAACTTGAGCAAACCGCGGCTTTAGCATGCCGCTTATTACAAATAATTATAAAATGCTTTGCCGCTGGTGACCGCCTTTGTTCGGCGTTATTCGGTTGCTGCTGACATTGGTGGTCGCTCGTTATCCAACCCAAATCATAGACGTACGTACGTCCATGCCCAAATGCTAAAGCCTCCTCTACACGTCGACAGATTCATCAGCAGAGGTCATCTGCAAATGCGTCCACCGACGTGTAGACTGGGAAATTTGCTCGTCTGTGGTAGGTATTTGACGTCGACAGATGCGTCTGCCACCAATCCGTTTGTGGTCGGTTTTTGTGGCACGCAAAGACTTACAGCGCAAGCGTCTGTCCACACGTCTGACGATGCATTAGAGTTCCTTGAGTTGTATCAAGCAGAAAATTGCCTATAAAATCCGAAAAATAAGTACTACAAAAATAAAAATGTTGTAAGTACGAGTATACACCTATACAATTCTGTTGAGGCTACTGTAAATTTTTCTTTTCCATTTCTTTTTAATAACATTATTGCGATGCACACTCAACTAGTAGATAAAAGTACTATATAAATAAGTAGCTGCGGCAGCTACGGTCTCAACATCCATTTTTTTTATGTTCGGTGCGTGCGAGTTGCGTAACGTCTGTCGAGAATTAACACAAACTGAACGACCTACAGACGTGTGGTCGGCTCGTGGTGATCCATCTGTTGTAGCATCTGACGACGTCAGCGGACACTCGACGTGTAGAGGAGGCATAAGAAAGCGTCGTTTATTAACGACGCTTTCTTATGCCTCCTCTACACGTCGAAACCTAGTTTAGAAGTCAGAGTTTTTCACTCTGGAACACTAGCTTAAGCCATATTTTTAGATGTAAATAATGTAAATGAATTTTTTTTTTTTTTTTTGAGAAATAAAGATTATCATTATTATAATAATAATAATGATAATCTTTATTTCTCCAAAAAAAAAATCCATTATTAAAATTACATTATTTACATCTAAAAATATGGCTTAAGCTAGTGTTCCAGAGTGAAAAACCCTGACTTCTAAACTAGGTTTATGTACTTGTGTCTTAGAAGCCAGTGTCCCTACAAAGTGATGAGCATATAGAAAATAGGATACATATTATACACAAAGCTCCATTACGGCAAGTTAAAGAGAAACAAAAGTAAAAGTAAAAAAAAAAATGTCTATAGTGTGTTTGTCTGGAGTTGTGTGTGTGCGTGTTTGAGGGTGTGTGTATGTTTGTGAAAGAGTGTGAGTGACTGTGAGTGTAAGTATGAGTGAAGTTGCGAACGTATGCGAGAGTATGATTTATTGATCATAATTTAACCTATACAAAAACCTTAACTATTTATTTATATTTCCAAAATTACCTAACAGAAGATCCTCAGTATTGCGATAAGTTAGTTTTGAAAGATATTCCTGTAACTTAGATTTGACTTGATATTTAGTATCGGGATAAATTTTCAGTACCTTGTTAAGCTAAGCTGGATAATGTTTCGTACTGGTGACATAGAGTCTCTTGGCAAACAAAGTTTATGCGACTCTTGGGAAAAAATCGTGTGTTTAATTCTACCTGTTGGCTCCGAGAACGGACGATTAGGGTGCTTACGGAGCATTGACTGATGGATATACAGCTGCCTGACAGTTAACACTTTAGATTCCGCATATAGCTGTACTGTGGAGTGTCTTAGCGGCTGAGAGAGCAGAACCTTCAAAACTGCTCTTTGTGCACGTTCTAGTCGGATAAAATGGTTATCAGTGGCTCCACCCCTGATTGGAATACAATAAGCTAAGATCGATTGGCATAAAGCAAAATAAACACCACCCTCAAAATATCCCATCAGCAGATTTGCGTAATTAAAAAAAAATGCAAATCAGCTTGCGAGTTCTACCAGAGAGTGTGTCTAGGTGTTTATGCCAATTGAGATGTTGGTCGATATGTACGCCTAGGTATTTGGTGACAGTAGTGGACTTAGAGATTGCTAGGCAGTCACAAATGGTGGAAGGCGTACATGACTTAGAGATTGCTAGGCAGTCACAAATGGTGGAAGGCGTACATAATACGTGGCCATGGCATGAGTTAGGGAAGGTGATGGGCATAAATGAGACCTGATAGCAAATGGCATAATAGACCGTTTTACTGACGTTTAGAGTGAGTAGGTTGTTACTCAACCATTCCATTACACGTGCAAGCGCTTTCTCAGCACTACGATAGCACTGGGCCCAGTCTACTCCATCTATAAGTAGGGAAGTATCATCGGCGTATGTAATGATTTTACAGTTTTGAATGGGCAGTTTACAGAGATCATTTATATAGATAAGGAATAGAGTGGGACACAATATGCTACCCTGGGGCACACCGTATGCAATGGGAAGCTCTTGACTCACATTTTTCCCGATTTTAACAACCTGAGTGCGATTCAATGCCCTCCATCTTGCTCAGAAACAGTATCAAAAGCCTTAGATAAATCAAGAAAGATACCAAGACACTCGCTTGTTGTCAATAGTCCTGACTGCGTAGTCAGAGAGAGCCATTACTGCATCTTCAGAACTCATTCCCTTCCGGAAACCAAATTGGTTGGAGGCTAAAAAATTATTAACATTGAGGAAACTGACGAGACTCTTGTTTAAAATGCGTTCCAAGATCTGACATCTGACATGGCAGAAAGAACCGATATAGGCATGTAGTTGTTAACGTCGTCTCTGCGACCAGCCTTATGAACTGGGTGAACTACAGATTTTTAAAGGCCACTGGGAAGACGCCAGATGAAATGGCGAGATTACAGACATGTGTAATGATTGGGACCAATACACTTCTCGTGGATTTGATGATGTTAATAGAGATGACATCCCAACCGGTAGCGGAGTCTTGAGATTTGAGACTCACAATGATGTCATCGACATCCTTTTCAATAGACTCAAGGAGAACCATAGGGCTACTTGAATTTGTTGCCGATATTGTACCGTGACGGTCACAGGCTTTATTTTAGCAAGGCTTTTACCAATGCCAGCAAAGAAGTTATTAACCTTATTAAGAGAGGACCCTGGAGAGTCAGAAAGATGTAACGAGTTTAACCGGGGGAGGACAGTGTGTACGAAGATCAGATACTTTTTTCACAACATCCCAAGTTGCTCTAATATTATTTTTTGCCTTAGAGAATTCTTTCTGTTCATACGCACGTTTAAGCTTCCATTGGTGAAGTTACGGTAGCGAATATAATATATGAGTATGTTAATGTCAGAATTTCATTATTGCAGATTTTTTTTAATTTGACGTGCATGCGATACTCCGCCCCAGATTCTTACTTAGTTACTTCGAACGCAATATTACGCAACTTAAACGGCTTGATGTGAAATGAAATGAAATTGTTTATTCAGTAAACGATATCGGAATCATTTATAAACGTCATATTTTTAAAAAGCTCGATGGAGTCGAAATTTCCAACATAATAATATATGTATGGTACGGTAAGTCTGATTAATTGAAAATTAATAATAATTATCCATGATTATTAATAATTACCTCACGATTTGGTAAATATGAATATAAAATTGAAATTAATCACTTTTACCCGTTATTATTAATAATTCACTACTCTCGCCGATTATTAATAATGTAACCTTAGTACCGATAAATGTAATAAATTTACAAAAATAACGTACGCTATGCGCCTTTCTATTCAATCGAGCAACATAACCTAATTCACCAAGAATAGAGGGAATCTGGCGCTCTGAGTGATTTTTGTAATCGACCAACAAGATACCGTTACTGTACCATTCGCATCGAAATAATGATATCTTATTGGTCGTTTACAAACATCTCCCCTCTCCTCTCCGCTTTGGTGGAAACCGGGCCTTAATGGTCACTGTTCTAACTTTTTTTTTTTTGTTGCCGGGGTGGAAAATCCTCATGGATGTCTTCCGCCCTGGGGCGGGCGGAGGTGTCTGTCAGACTCTTACTGACCAAAAACCACCCCGGTGCTCCCTTCCCACACTTGCACCGGGGATCTTGGGAGCTAGTATTACTTCAGTTATCCCCGGCTGGTGTCGGCCCGCCTCTGCGGGTCACCTCAAGTCTGGGGGGGGGGGGGGGAGGGGGTGAGGTGTTAGAGCCCCCGCGACGTCAGAAAGGGACGCGCGTGGAACACTACGCGCCGCCACCTCGGGTCCAGTGCGATAAGAGGCGGCGGACGTCCCCGAGTCCGCTGTCCCTAGACCCATTTAGGGGGGCCGGAAGAGGGCATTGTCTGCCCTCTGCCGACGCCCAGTGCGCCTGCTGCGGGCCGGGTGAGCGGACGAGATCTCCCGCTCCCTTTCCGCAGCCTCCTTCTGTGACACGACTGTTTCGCAGAAGGACACCACCGCGTCCCAGGACTCCTCGCTGCCGGCCATCGACTGTACCACGGCTGGCAGCGACAGGTACTCACTGTTCTAACCTAACCTAACCCAAATGATTCAATAACAGTAGGTCATAGGTGGTATCTGACGCAGGTACTTTTTAACGTTCAGTTGACCTTATTTTCATATTTACAACTTCATCTAACCCAAATGACTAGAATTGTAACACCTCTGTTGCTCGATTGAACAGAAAGGCGCATAGCGTACGTTATTTTTGAAAATGTATTACATTTATCGGTACTAAGGTTACATTATTATTAATCACCGATAATTGTGATTAATTTCTTACTTTTACCTCGACTTTCGGTAATCATTAATAATGATAGACACTTATTAATAATGTTCAATTAATCACATTTACCGCAACATGTATAGCTATCCCCCTGAGAAGAAATAGCGAAACAACTCGTGGTCTAAGTTTCTTTTAAAGTCAAGACATGGAGTATCAAAGTTATGGTATAGCAAAATGCAGGGTGGATTCCGGTCTGGCCTGGCCTTTTGAGGAAAGTACCAGATATAATTTGAGTTAACCGGTCCCAGACGGCACGTATGCATCAGCCATTGTGGGCTCAACCCTTGTCTTAGGGAGAAAATGCCCGCAACCCTGTTGCGGGCATTTTCAGGCGTAACTGCGTAAGCACAAGCACGCAGCAAGCTATTAATTATAAAAAAATTATAATAAAAAATATGTCAGGAAAAGTGGAAACAAATTATTTTTTACTACGTAGGTAGAAGGTTCGATCCAAGTCTAGAAAAGGTAAACAGATCTGAAAGCGATAAAAGGGCGTTTCTCAACAGAACTAGGTAACCTAGATACGGTACTTAGGTAGGTTCCTGACTTTTCCTGTATTAAGTAGTTAATACTCGTAGGTACTGAGAAATATCGAAAGATTATTAAATGGAGTAGATGAGACATTTTCTTGTTGACTGTTATTGCATTGATGCCGCCTAGTAACCTAATACGAGTAGAAGTTGGTATCATTCCCGCGGCCACTGTCACTAAACTAATGTGCCTCCATGCATTATTATATAAGTACCCATGCAATTTATCTTATCGTTTAGGTATTCAAAAGAAACTCATAGTACGTGCACCGAGGGTTTTTGAGCCAGCATATTATATGCAGGGCGAAGTTGATAGCTGACTAGAGCGGCATGGTGAGGAAACACCGAAAATATTTGCAGGTCAGGGTCACTGGGCAAAAAATAACGTGATCTTCAGAGCCGTTCTTTTTACAGTGATCGTGTGTGGCCTAACCCATATTATGACTTAAATAGGCAAATCTGATGAAGACATTTGTAGGCTTTCCCTAAATCTGACGACTTTAAAAACTCAATTTGGAATTTTTTTTAAAGGATCAGGGTGAATAAAATTTATTCTGTGCAATAGTGTTAATGTATTGATAGTGAATAATATTATTAATTTCTCCATAGTATTCGAGCTGTTTAGCATAGGTACTTCTTATAATAACAGGTAAATCTCACAAAAACATTGGAACATGAATACACGCTTAGTCGATTAAAGGCTCGTACAGACTGGTGCGACATCGCGGGTGCGACAGGCACCGACAAATTGTGCTACTAGTGCCGCGTCGCGCCCGCGAAATCGCACCAGTCTGTGCGAGCCTTAACAATCGCCACGTGACGTGCCGCTTGTACGAGCCCTAAAATTAACGGCCTTGATCTGACCGCAAATCTACAGTAGGGTATTATAAAATTTATCGTACTCTTAACACGTTTTGGGACGAGTGTCCCTTCTACTTATTATTATAGTGAATTACTTATTTTATGGCAGTACCAACAATCAATACTCAATCAAGATTGTTTACATAAAACAGCGAACAGTTCCAGGAATAAAGGCTACCGCAGACAGGCGCGACGCGACAGCGCCACTGGTAGAAATTTTTCTATGAAAACTTAAAGGCTCTTTCAGACTCACACGTTATCGCGGGCGCGACAGGAACCATTGTGCTACTAGTGTCACGTCGCGCCCGCAATACCGCACCAGTCTGTACGAGCCTTAATGGAAATTGTTCTACCAGAACCGCGTCGCATCGTCATGTCGCACCTGTCTGCGGGAGCCTTAACAAGGCTTCTTGACGAGCTGAGGCGAGGGAGCTCTGCGGACCACTCCCCCCTCCAAGGACCTACCTCCGCTCAAACAGCCTTATTGATTTATTGCGAGTCGTGATGTTTAATCATATTACAGTATTTTAAAGTTGGTGCATATTAAACTAGTGCTTATACGAAGAGATAAAGATTTCAGGGAAAGATTTCATCACCTACAGTTACTTTAAATTATATCAGCTAAATTAGATTTGTTGGGCGTACCTACTTATGTCAAACAAAAATAGTCTGACAGTTTTTTATTTTTATTTAATCTCGCGGGAAACTAGAACTAGGTAAGCATACAATTTATCGGCTTTCTGTCCAATTTTTACCAACAATGTGTGTGCAAAATAAGCGCAAATTCAAATAAACGCAATAGAACTTCAGTAAAATTCTGTTTTTGAGTATTCTGATTCTCGTACTTTCAGGGCCACAGATATTCGCGGACTGCGGCTGTAGTCGGCTGCTTTACTCACTTTTCCGAATACCGAATTGAATAACTTTAGTCTGAAACCATGGATTCTGCTGTAGTAGGTACGAAGTAACGAAGGGGAGGACCGTCATCCACGTCCTTGTTCGTTTCCTTTTGTCCATTGAGGCAAAAATAGGAGAAGCGGAGCTCTGTGTAACTTGTCGCGAAACTTAAACAATGTGATAGCAGCTGTACAGGTAACATTTATCCAATGACGATTCTTTTAGTACTAGGGGATAGCTATAGGGGGATGCATGGATGTTTGGTTCGGTTAATTTCAGCTTCCGAGTTATTCTGGTGTCGGAACTGCCGACACAACCTTTCGCGGCTTTTGCTTTGAGCATGGCGTATGAGAGTCATTTACTACATGTCACTTATTACAGTCAATTGCACTCACTACAGGAGTTTTTTGCTACGCCTGTATGTATACAAATGTATACATTTTGCACCGTTGCACTGGTTGCACGTGTTAGGTCTCTATTACCTCGCCAGTCGCATTGTTATTGTTACCGCACTTAATCATCTCTTGTAAGTTCTCCGAATTGGACGAATAGTTTTATCTGTTTGAAGTGAAAACTTATTTAGGCGATGTTTGGTTGTCTGTAAAAGATCGCTTTTAGCGATAAGACCGCCCATTGTGTCACCCTGTGTAAAATTTCAACATTTATATCTGTAACTTTTATGGTGTACATAATAAAGAGTATTCTATTCTATTCTATTCTATTCTATTTGGTAGGGGAAAATCTTATGGGTTCGCGTCACCGACATGCTGTAATATTATTATTAAACCTTTATTACCAGACCACAGAGATCCACACAGTGTTAGTAAATACAACCTAAATCGAATGGAGTTTCTTGAGCGTTCTTCTCCATAGGAAACTACTACGCTTTGGAATGGGCAACCAGCTGCATCTCTCTGACTGACCGACCCGACGACCCCTTGACAATTCAAAAGTGCCTGTAATTGGTTTATTTGAAATAAATGCTTTGAGTTTGAGTTTTATGTTAATATCCTAATCATAATCCTATGCTTAATAAGTCCGCGAAGTCGGACCTCACACTATCCACGTATTATGTAGTACGTAGGTACTTGTAGACGTATGAAGTTCGATCCAGTGGCGCAGCATCGGACAATCCCACCTACCGCACAATGTGCGCAGGATGCTGTTGCTGTGGGAGCTGGCACGCATTCTGCGAAGGATCGAGGCACACAGGTTTCGGATGATGGCATGAAGCCGTCAATCCTCGCCTCAGCAAACATCCCAGTAATAGCAGTAGGTAGATATAATATATATTATATCTGTAGCTATAAGTTTAGGGTGACGAGTTGAGCAACAAAGTGCTATATAAATGTATATAATTGTAGCTCGGAGGGGTGATGCCATATCTCCCCAAGTTCAAAGTTCCACAAAGCTTTTATTATTATCATAGATATTTTTAAGATTTTTAACTAAAAGTTGTACGACTCTGTCTTGACCGAAATCGTGAATGGTACAGTCGCCGAATCATTTGCCATCATTCGCATAACAATGTTATTTCATATTTGTATTATTACTGGAGATAACCAATGGGGTTAAAATCGTCATCTTTTCATTGCAATTTATGTTTAATTAATTCAATATTTTAACATCAATACTGATATAAGTGATAGATAATAATCGACATTGCTCTGTACTTAATTACCAAATAGGCACTCATCAATACAGGTGCGAACGAGTGCGAATGAGAGGGAAATGTCAAAACTTGTTTCTGAACTTGTGCGAATGAGAGGATGTAGGAGAGGAGTGAGAGTGAGGAGCAATGAGTGAATGAATTAATCAAAACTGGTTTCACTTCCTCGTCCTGGACTCCTGGTTTTGGTCTATCAGGCGACAGGCACTATGACTGCAGTTTGCATAGCGACGTTGCTCGTTGTGCGAAGCGGTGTTTTTTTTTTGTGGAATATCAAAGGATACCCCAACAGGAATGGCTCACACGACAAAATGTGCTTCGTTAATTTTCGTGCCAGCAAAAGATTTAGATGATGTTTGGCTAACGAGTGAGCATTGGAATAGTGGAGACACGGGTGATATTTATCTATGGGAGGGGGGGGCATCTTTTAATGGCGTCGCCGCCAGGTTGGCTCAGGTCCTCTCGTCTCTTGTCTGTGTCACTGCTATGCTGTATTACACGTTGCTGATTACAAAGTCTTCGTCTGAGATCTCACTATCCGTTTCAGATTTATCGTAAATCTCGCTAGCAGCTTTCTTGATCTTATCTCGGTCTTCAGCTGGTGTCCAACCAAAAATTTTTTTTCTTTGTTGAAGTCCACTTTTAAGTTTTCGCTTTTCTATGTCACTGCTATGCTGTTGCCAAAGTCTACATCCGGGATTTCTGGTTTTTTGGTGTAATAGGACGAACCTGGTTATGTCTTAGTGCCTGTAAATGGTTTAATTGAAATAAATGCTTGGAGTTTTTTTTTTTCAATTTACGTGTTTTCATTTAAAGTGTTTTCACTAACATAATGTTTAGCAACGCCTAGTTAGGTAATGTCTAATATCCGGTAGGCTCTAATAATCCTTCCATATCCCAAGGCCACGTCTTCCCTAGCATTATCGCGCCCCCCGGTCTACTCTTCGATACATAGTGGTCTGTGTAGTCTCATGAAACATGAGGCTTCAGGGGCTAGGGTGAATCTCTGGGTTCATTCGAGCAATCGAGTCTGGTTAAACCATGCTGGAGTCGGTGCATTTCATTTAAAGTGTTTTCACTAACGTCAAGTTTAGCAACGCCTAGTTAGGTAATGTCTAACGTAAGCAGACCCCTAGGCAATTACTCCTGTTTCACCATTCGTTTCTCACTAAGTTATAACCTGTAAGCTTCGAAATCTACATTTTTGACACTCTGTTCTTCGGTACACGAAAGTTTGTTAGAAATCTGTTGCCGGGCAACCCGTAAGAGTTGTTAGCATTACGCATCAGCCAGCATCAAGGCTAGTTCAGACAGGCGACGCGACACTGTAGCACAATTTCTATGAAAACTTCATGTTAGTTAAGTGTCGCGCTTCCAGTCGCGCCCGCGATATCGCGCCAGTCTGCACGAGTGTTCAGCGAATCGGTGTCGTAACTTTAGTGGAATGCCCTGTGGCTGGTGAAAGGTTTTTTGTGCTAAGTAGCTGCTTAATATCTACCCATTACCTTTACAATAAAAACAAATTAAATAAATATGCTTTTGTGTTTTATCTCACATGAACATGCATTGTCACTTAAGGCGCTGACAAGAGGCAAACGATAAAAGAAGGCCTGTCTTAAACAAAAAAAAAATGAGCCGTCACCGGACGACTGGCAGATGTGCAACATCGCTTTACACACTACTTCATAAATATACTGTATGTGTATAGTGGCCGATCCCCACGCGGCATGCGTCGCCCCGCCAGCAATCTGTTTTACGTGCGCCTATCAAAAATCATCAAAAATTGCCAAATCTGTATAGTTTGTGGTAGCGGAAGAAATATATGTTATTCTTGAACATATTTTTCAAAAGCTGGCTGTTACCAAAACAAGTATAGAAAAAAAATCTCGATACAAATTAACGGTAAACTAACCCTTCTTAACATCGAGTTTCAATCCAAAATATCTGTATCAAATATCAACGTACGGTTGGTATTTAATTAACAACAAGAACGTCTCATTTGTATGCAGAACTTAGTTGTTTTTTATTTTCGATTACTTATTATTATTAACAAATTTTTGAGTAAATAGATAATTGCTTCATATTTTGCAATAAATTACAAGCGTTGTGTCATCGCGCTTCTGTTTCTTTTGTATGCAGTCGGACAGTGACCGCGGTTTAGCTGTTGTCAGCGTCTTAAGGTGAATCCGCAGCTGTAACCCTCGAAATTCAAATTTTGTTACGTTTTTTGCTACTTGCAAATCAGTGTCAGGTTTTATCTTGATAAAATATGATATATATACATACTATATACGCTAAGTATTTAAAGAATAAAATTATAAGCATTAGAATCATTAATTTATCCCAATGTCCTGCCAATTGCATAACGCAAGAAAATTTTAATTTCGGGGGTTTTAGCTGCGGATTCACCTTAAGTGTAGGTACTGTGTAATAATATATAAGGTGTAATACTAAGTAATAACAGCAACGGGTCGATCCATCAGGTTAAGCTACGCTTGCCGGGGCTGCTCCATGGATGGGTGACCATCTTTACATACCGAGACTACTCCGTGCCTCGGAAAGCACGTTAAGCCCTTGGTCCCGGCTGTCATTTATGGATCTTTGACAGTCGTTACGGGTCGTCAGAAGCCCGAAAGTCTGACAACCAGTCTTACCAAGGAGTATCGTATTACCCAGTTACTGGGTTGTGGAGGTCAGATGTAAAATACTGGTATTCATCTGCATCCGGTTAGACTGGATGCCGACCCCAACATAATTGGGAAAAGGCTAGGCAGATTGGCAGATTGAATATATAATAAGTACAATAATAACAGTGTCCAATTTAATGTCGCTTAGGGTTACGGAGAACGGGCGTGAGTGTTTTCCGGTACCTACATATTCAGTACCTCCCCCTAAGTAACAGTGTTATAGAACTAAATGGCTTTCCACTCGCGCAATATCGTAGGCGGGACAGGCAGCGAGCGACCGAGCGACATAGAAATTGTGCTACTAGTGTCAATGTCACGTCGCGCGGTCCAATTATTATAGCTCCAGTCTGCACGAGCCTTTACATAAAGTATGACCTGTACCCTAATTGCGTAACGCAGTTTGAATCGGAATCGGAATGATTTTGAAGTATATTGCTAATCCATTGCTTCATATGTTAGAAAAAAATTGTCTGCTCAACAACGTAAATAACGCAATGAATGTTGTTGAACTGTCTAATTGAAACCGATTCCTACTGATAGTGTGTTACGCAATTAAACCTCTGGTTACTTTGTAGCTAAGCCTTTTGAGCCTTCTCCGAGTTTTATTTTAGTTTTTTTTTATTATTAGATATTAGTTGACCCGACAGACGTTTTGTCCCAATTTTAACAATTCATACAAAATTCCCATAGAAAAAAATGCACTTTCAGTGTTCGCGAATTTGCCAATTTTCCCGGCAACATTTAAATTTTTTCTTTCCGTAGAAACGGATTTGGACTATTACAAACAATTTATAACAAAAATTTGCCAAAGCGGTCCAGCCGTTTTGAAGTGATGCGGGCGTGCGGGGCGACCAACGAACAGCATTTCATTTTTATTACCCGACCGGGTGACGCAAAGGAGGGTAATGAGTTTATTTATTACTAGAAGCCCGACGCGGCTTCGTGCGCGGGGTGTCCTATCCCTCACCTACTCCTATACCCATAGAAATATAAAAAACTTATATCTATGCCTATACCCTACCTTACCAGTTCGACGAAACTCACCAGATTCATCATAATCGGGCCAGCCCTTTCGGAGTCTATAAGAGGACAAACGAAACATTTATTTTTATTTATTTATTACATATATAAGTCAACCGCACGTTGGTGATGACAGTTTGACCTTGAGCTGGCCTGGCGTAGTGTCAATAGAATAAGTGGCCAGCGAAACTGGTTTACTGAGCCGTGCTGGCCTAGTGGCAACGGCCCCGACTTGTCTGACTAGTGTCGTAGGTCGTGGGTTGAATTCGAACCCAGGAGGCGCTTTACTTTGTGGAGTTTATTTCATCACCGCAGCTCTCAAAACTTTGAAAGAAAACATCGTGGGGAAACCGGCATAAAATGTAACATCCACCGCAACGACACTGGGCCCACGTGGTGGATTATGGCCCAGTCCCGCTCTTCGTCCAGAGAGGTGGCCTGTGTCCCAGGCAGTGGGAACGTTGTGTAGACTGATGATACATAAATAGTACTAGTTTTGTTACCTATCTACCACTGAGGCATTAACAAGCGGCCTGTACCTTACCTGCCAGTAGAGAGAAATAGCGACGTTATTCTAATCAAATCGGGAAATACTCCGGCGACCAGCGCTCGGCTTGCTCTGACTAACCCTTAATAAAATTAAACGAATGATTCTTTACAAACACCTCGCCTCCAGGTACCTGCTGTCCCGCGACTGATAGAAACTCAGTCAACTTTGTATTGATAGGTAGGTAAAAACAAACCATTTTATTAAATTACCTAGTACCTACCTACTTTGTTGAGGGCGGGTAATACTTAACATTTTTTATAAGACATTTTATTAAGTTTTCCTCGGTCCCCGGGTTATTCGCGGGTCGGGGTCGGGTTGCTACTTAAATGATAATAAATGGGTTAAAGTGTGGAACGCATGATGGCGGTACCTACCTACGTCCAAACAGCCACCACGTGCGCCTTGGCGGCAACGGCGTTGCCGTGGAGACGCGCGGGCGGTGCGCGGGCGGCGCGGGGCCCCCTGTCGCCGCCCGCTCGGTCCCCGCGCCGCACCGCGCCCGCTCGCTCGCCCGCGCGCCGACCGGCGACCGACCGAACGAACGGAACTACTCCGCTCAGTACTCGCTACACGCGTGCACCGGTTTATTCCGTGTGCCCATTTTTCATACCGTAAACTAAACGCCGCTCGAGGCCCGAGTCCCCGTCGCTACTTAACATCGCAACATGGAAGGTGACTTGTCTCAGGGTGCTTCCGGCGACGCCTCCCCCATTTACGAAGATAGGTAAGAATTTTGTTCTTTATATCGGGAATCTTATTGGCGAGATGTAGGTACCTACGTATGTGCATTTCGGTTCTAATACATTAACATCAACAGGTAGATGCCTCTACCTATCCGTCATTTGTTACTTACAACAAACCAAATTTAAACTACATAAACGGCTGTGTAAGAACAATAATTAATTATTATCTCTATGTATTTTTAAAAGTTATGTAGGGTATTATTTTTTCTTACAACTGTGGGATTTGAATTTACTTCACATTCTTGCCTACCTACATTTCGCAATAAGTACCTACGAACATAGTGAACTTATCTTTGTTTTTTCTCTCTTTAATAATTAGGCATGTACGTACCTACCTATAAGTATGTAATACAAGGTACTTAACCTTTATACCTAATGTATACAACATAGGTATCTTACAACCTGACGTGTTTGACAGATAGTTCCTTGCAACTACATGAGATGGGCAGGTAAATTATGTTATTAGTGCGTGCTGCGCAAATATTTTTACAAAATTCACTTATGTAGGTAGGTAGGGAATATAGATGTAGCCACCTACTGTAGGTACACTTACTGGTTTAGTTACTCTTACTCTCTTACTGTAAATAAGTTAAAAAGCGCGACTGACTGCGTAAGTCCATAGTCAGACCCGAATGAGGAAAACTGTTGAATTTAATTAAGTTGGTACTACATAACGTTGGTTATGGGTCATGGCCTGGGTCGAAAATAAATAAGGTAGTATGAACAATCCAAATCCGTAAGAGATAACCAACAATCTAATGAGATAAGTTAGTACTTACCTGCTTAGGTCCTTGAAAACCGGGATATGAAGGAAAGGGCTAGAATAGAATAATTATAATATTTTATTTGCATTCAAACATGGTGCATTAAATAGGCTTATGCTTATGATCTAGGTCAGCCATACTCAAAGTGTGTTCCGCGGAACCCTAGGGTTCCGCAAAGCCTCTGTGGGGGTTCCGCAAAAATACTGCTCAGAATAAAAAAATAATACTAAAGGAGTGTCTACCTACTATATTTTATTTTACTCTGGTACCTGAGTAACATAATATCAATCTAAATATTTCAACAAAAGTAAAAAAATATGTGAATTTTAATGTCAAGTAATATGATTATTAATGAAGAAAACACATAAAACCATTTTTGATTACTTTAGGGCTCCGTCAAATATTTCGTTTTCGAAAAGGGTTCAGTCTCCAAAAAAGTTTGAGAACCACTGATCTAGGTACATGTCTCGCCATGGACTAGCATACAAATAATGCTAGCCAATCATAAACACGCAATCCTCCATCATAACTGATGAAACGACCTGATTATAGCGTTACTGAATGATTTTGAAGGATATTGCTAATCCATTGCTGCATACTTCGCAAGTTCGAAAAAAAAATTAATTAATGCAATAAATGTTGTTGCAACTGTCAAAAATGGAAGCCATTGCTTACGCATTTACCCTGCTAGTTGACTACCTCCTACTCGGATTCTGATTAGTCAGCTGGTTGTCAGAGGTGAAGTACTTGCTGCTTATCATAGGTGAATCATATCCATAAGCACGACACCAATGGGGGGGGGGGGGTCTGCCTAGCCTTTACTAATCTAATTCGGTATACTGCAGCTAGTAGGTACCTACTTACTCTGCCAGAGTTACGAGCCTGTCAGAAAGGGATATCGTGGCCCTGGCACACAGGCATCTGAAGGAACACGGGTGGGTTTTAGTCAGTAAAAGTCTGACACGCCCTCCCGCTCCACCCAGAGCGGGAGAAGTTATTTGAGGATTTCCCACCCAAAAAAAAAAGTACCTACTTACTGTCTCGTAATCGTCACTAGGTACCTACCTAATACCACTAGTTAGATCATAGTACCTACCTATTTAATTATGTATACCTATTAATTTTAAATATCTACTTACTAGGTAGGTAACCTACTTGTTTATTGCAATTGGTAAAAGTCATTAAAGATAGTCGATTAAAGATTTGGAACCCATAGCTCATTATGGGATCGAAATCTTTAATCTTGTTTCCTACCTTCTTGCTAAAGATCTGGTTTTCCTACTAACGAGAATCTACCTGCATATAGGCTTAGTCATGATTGTGTCTCGGGGTAACAAGTTCTCGATCATGGGATAGACGAGAAAAAAAATATCATTCCATTTTAGGTGTAAGGTAGGGTACCCTAAAAAAATATTTTCCATTTTGTTTTAAGACTGTCGGCGTAAATTTTTTTTTTTACTTGTTAGGGGCTTGTTTTGATAAACTTACTATGACAATCTTTAGTATTTCTTTAGCTCATTCGAGCCAAGTTTCAATTAAATCGGATCGCACATTTGGATTTTTCATTAAAACTTAACTTACACCTTACAGCCATATCTCCTATCCCCAATTACCGAGGGTACTACCTCGGTAGGATTATTCCTTACATGAAGTACAAGGAATCTATTGGTTTAGTATGCAGTTTTTTTGTATTAATTACTGGGTTTTTAGTCCAAACATAATGGATTTTTTACTTTATTATGAAACTAGAAAGGGCCCACTGAAAGTTCAAAAATCTTCAATAAATAAAATAAAAATAATAATAAAAACCAACAGAGGCAAGAAAACCAATGTCATAAAACCGGCCACGGCCAAGTGCGTGTCGGACCACGCACAATGAAGGGTTCCTTCCGTAGTTGGGATGAATTTATTTATTCAAAGGCCACCTTCAAAGTCGATTTTCTCGAAAAGTACTAAGGTACCAATTCTGTTGTTCGAGCACTAATTAGCACCAATTCAGTACTCTAATTATTTACCAAATATGGAAGCGACTGGCGTTGGTCGTCGGCGGTAGTCACGGACATAAAATGTTGGATAGATAGGAGGCCAAAAAAAATATTGATGGATTGTCTGAGGTAAGAGGTATGATAAGAAAAGAAAGGGGGGGAGTGAAGGTTAGCATGACGGGGTTGACAGGAGAGAATGGAAGAAGAATGAGTATTGCTGCCGACCCCAAGTAACATGGGAAAAGGGCACGAAAATTACTGTGATTCCACCGTGTCAAAACCGTGGAACCTACAGGAGAAAAGAAAATATTATCTACAAAAAAAAATCGGGTTAGTGGCTGTTGGTCGACCTAGAAACTGACTAACAGACAAGCAGTCAAAAATACATACTTTTGTAATGGATAAGGCTAACGATTATTTATTTTCATTTGACAAGTAACATATCAGCCATCAGCGTAGTCAGCTTGTCAGGTATATTCTTGAGTGTGTCACCTTGGCAAGCAGACAGTAATGTTTGCGATCGCACAGCATACTTAATAATGCATGGTGACGATGGCCCCATGGTGACCCAGTTAATAAATGGGGTGACAAATCGATAATGTCGGATTGATAGTTTTCATAGATATTTACGTCTACAATTTTATTTTATTACCCTGGAAAGTTCTACGTTTATTCGAATTATAATTTAGGTACCTACAGTGTGATTTTGAACCAGGGGGTCTAATCCGAAACGCTAAACCGAAGTATCGGCCGAATGTTCGGCCTTTTTATAACTTCCATAGTTTCTTTTTAGGGTTCCTCGCCAAAAGGGTAAAACGGGAACCCTATTACTAAGGCTCCGCCGTCTGTCTGTCTGTCCGTCTGTCACCAGGCTGTATCTCATGATCCGTGATAGCTAGACAGTTGAAATTTTCACAGATGATGTATTTCTGTTGCCGCTATAACAACAAATACTAAAAAACAGAATAAAATAAATATTTAAGGGGCTCCCATACAACTGAAGTGATTTTTTTGCTCGTTTTTGCTCGATATTGATAACGGCAACAGGTTGACGCTTGAAATATTCACGGAATATTTAGTTATATACTCACTTTAAAAATAAATAATTAAATTAAAATAAAACAAATATTTAAGGGGGGCTCCCATACAGCAAACGTGATTTTATTGCCGTTTTTTATAGATGATGGTACGGAACCCTTCGTGCGCGAGTCCGACTCGCACTTGGCCGGTTTTTTTTTACTTTGAGTCCTTACTCGACTTCACGTCACAGTTTTGACTTTGGCTTATCTCTTCGACTGCCTATTTTATTTATTTTTTCGCCGTAGTCAGCAATAGTTATCCGTAGAAAAGAAAAGAGCGAACATTCAGCCGATACTTCAGATTTATGTTCGGAGTAGCCCCTCAGTAGCTCGTGTACAGTCAAAAATTCTGAATCACGACCCACTTTAACGATAAATCGTTTGAAACCGTCAAAACAACAAAGATTTTTCCCTCCTTTACAGTGCATGTCACATTTAAGACGTTTTAAATAGCAAGCTATGTCAATACCGGTTGGAGATCTATGCAATTTTAACCTTAGTCATCACTGCAATAGATAATATTTTTGATAAAGCATTAATAATCATAATTTGAAACCAAACTCTTTGGAATGTACTCAGAAGAAAATTTTTTTTTTTTTCAAAACCATTTTCCGAACTCTTTCAATTATAAAATGACAAAATGTCAAAAAGTTACTCAGAAATTGGTGTCAAATCGGAATATAATTAATCGGATTATAGTTATCAGTGAGCAAGACTACGGAATACGTGAAATATCTCGAAACACAGTGTGGACCTGGATCAGGCGATATGAAGAAGAGGGTACCCTGGAAGACAGACGACGATATAATCATGGCGTTCATCAAATCACGAATCAACAGAAAACCGACATGCGTCATCATTACGAAGAACATCCGTTTACTCCCACTCGGTATTTTGCGGCACGTTACGATGTTTGCCTACAAACGATAAGAAATCATTTGCAATCTACTGGACTGCACAATAGACATCACGCTAAGAAAGTCGACTTAACAGATGCTCACAAACTGGCAAGATTAAATTTTGCACGTGAATATTTAAACTTTTTCTGGACTAACGTTATCTTTTCAGACGAGAAATCTTTTAGATCTTCTCTGCACAGTCGCATAACCTAGTGGCGTTACTATAATACACGATAACACGATACGTCGAGGATCACGTAGTGCCGAATCTATTATCTGGCCGAAGCTCAGCTAACATGTGGGTATGGATGGGAACCGGAGGTGTAGGAGAGCTGGTTCAGCTTTCTTCTCATGCGACTGCAATGAGTAATCTGAATTTATTGGAAGAATCTATGTTACCGACAGTGCGAACGGTTTACCCGCGAGAAGAAGTTCCAAGCTTTTATTATGTTCACGATAACTGTAGAGTACATACGGCCAGAGTTGTGACTAACTGGAGTAACTGGTTTAGCCAGCATCCAGAAGTTACGCTAATTCCCTGGCTATGTAAATCCCCGGACTTAAATCCAAATGAAAATTTATGGGGTCTGATGGTCTAAATGTGGGAAAATAGAAAAGAGAGGACAAAGCAAGCAATTGATAACATTTATTTGGACTCAATAAAATATAGCCTAATTTAATACAGTCATATTCCTAAGAACTAGAATACAAATTATGGAAGTGAGTAGACGGCTAAAACTATATGAACTCCTGAGTTCCAAACTAGGTTAAAACCTGTATCTTGGAAAACAGTGCTCTTCCGTGGCAAATTAGGTGTAAAAACTTAAAAATTTCATACATGACAATTCCAAAATTAAGTAACTTAGACTATGAAAGGAGGTAATTAAGTCTAGAACTTGACGGGTGAGTCATGTAAGTGTGTGTGTGGTGTGTAGTGTGTGAATGTGTGTGTAGTGTAGGTATAGGGTGTGAATGTGTGTGGTGAGTGTAGTGTAGGTATGAGGTGTGAGCAACATTGCAACGAAATTTTGGATTATTTGAGAGGAAGTGATATTTTCAGTCGCCTTATTGGATCAATGCGTTCAAGACTATTGGCTGTTATTGCAAGGAATGGTGGTTACACTCGATATTAACTATTGTTAAATAATAATGAGTTCAACATTATAATTTTTATATTTTTAAAGCGTTTTACTTACCCATTTTTTATTGTTGCCTTAACGCACTTTGCAAACAAAATTCAGTAAAGATGTATGCAAAGATGGTGGAATATTGTTTGTAGCACATTTAAGGCTCTTACAGACCGGAGCGACTTGATTTCATGGAAAATGTTCTACCGGTGTCGCGTCGCGCGACGAGTCGCGCCAGTATGTAGAAGCCTTTAAGCTGAACGCATATTAAAATAAATAATAAATCAGGTATATTAGATTAAAAATACATTGATTTTAGTACACCAATGCGTACGCGTCGTATTTATTTTGGGTGTGCATTCAGCTTTACACCGCACTCGCGTGTAAAAGCTCTTAACAAAGATGGAGACTGCAACAGATAATTCTGTGTAATTAAACGGCAGATAACAAGGTCGTTACCATGGAAATGTAGGTTTACGAATGTCGACCTAATTGTATTTGAATGTCTGTAAGAAAATATGCTTAGGGTGGATCTTGATTCAAATTTGTCGACTGTACACACGGCTACACAACAAGCTATACATTTCCAGTATACGCTGACCTCTCATTGTACGAAAATCCTACACAATGCGAGATCAGCTTATACTGAAAATGTATAGTTTGATGTGTAGTCGTGTGTACCTATATTTTGATGGAATGCCTTTTACCAAACCTCCTTGGTTGGTTTGGTGGTGTGCAACCAACCCCCGTAGGTCGGTTTGGTGGTGTGGTACAGTCAACCAATCCCGTAGGTCTGTTTGGTGGTGTGGTGGAAATAAACCAATCCTCTATGTTCTATGGGTTTGGTTTCCGCACTTGGTCCTTCATGTGGACCAAAGTGCGTGCCTCAACCAACCCTCGTAGGTTGGTTTTGGTGGTACAGTCAACCAACCCCCGTAGGTCAGTTTGGTGGTACAGTCAACCAACCCCCGTGGGTCGGTTTGGTGGTACAGACAACCAACCCCCGTGGGTCGGTTTGGTGGTACAGTCAACCAACCCCCGTAGGTTGGTTTTGACGCGCGCCCCTTTTAGACGTCGCGGGGGTGTAATTCTTTTAAAGGCGAACGGCAGATTTCGTACCGCATATTTTTGTTGTTGTTTTGTTATAGAATTTATACCACTTATTAAGGCAACTAAGACATTTATTTTCATGTAAGTGTACTATTTTTAGAAGTTCGGATTAATGAATAATATCAATAGAAAGATTTTAATAATTAAACGTAATAAAATCGTAAACTAAACGCAGTTATGTTTTTTAAAGTTGTCATAAGTAAAATAACACTAATAACGAAATGATAGATTAATTATTTAGAAATAGAAATAACATTAAATATAATTAAACACTAATATATTATACCTAAGTATATTTATTTTTGTTCATATGGCAATTATTTATTGACAGGTAAAGAAAATCTGTATTACTGTTACTGTGTTTCAGTTCAGTTCTGTGGTTCAGTTCTTTGCTGTTGTTTTGGATTGTGGGTTGTGACTGCATCTGAGCAATTTAGCGAATTAACTTCATCATTATCAAACTGTTGCAGTACGCAGCTGGACATAGATATCTCCTAATACACCCGTCACTGAGTAGGTACGATTCTCATCTTAATCTACCTATTTAATAGTAAGTAGAACACTACAAAGATGCGAGCAAGAAGCGACAAGCAATCTAGAACATTTACTTTATCACCAAAACAATGTTTATGTACCTTTAAGTAACAATCTACATTGGTACACTAGTACATAACCTTAAAAAATAAAACTCGTTATAACTTTTACGTCCCAACTTCTAAAAATCTAAGAATTTAAAAAGGGCTTGTCTATCTTATTAACTACCAATTAAAACAAAAAATATCCCAAAACACGAAATTTTATTAGCGGGACGAAGTTCCCATACAAGCCTGCCGTTCACCTTTCGAAAATGTTCTTAACTAACTTTTTAGACCTTTGTATCCTGCTTAATGTGTATGAAGTTTCATTAAAATGATTCAGTCATTTCGAAAAACAAGGGCTTGAAAGTTTGTAATGAAATGCCATACGTCGTAAACGCTCTTAAGGTATTGGAAATATAAGTCAGTCCGTAAATTGAGCGGGCTAACATTTAGTCTTTATTTGATTAAAATTGTCCACTGACCAAGTTGGTTACCGGGCCTTCTTACAAGTTTACAGTGTGAAGAAGCGATCTACTATTGAGTAAGCTAAATGATATTTCCAATCATAGTCTCGACTCTACTGAACGCCCCGCGCACCGGTTCATTGACCTCTACTACTTATCGCAATCACGTCAATACTAAGACATAGATTATATTTCCCTTTGAGAATTTTGTCTCAGAATTAAACTATCATTCGAAGTCTGAAACACTTCAGTCGATAGATGTTATGACCTGTCGCGTTTCCTACCACTTCACAGGTCCTTAGTTGCCCCTGGAATTCGCACGCGATTATTTCGGTAACTAAACACAAAATAATGTGTCAGCGATTTCGCAGATGTCACTAAAAGTAACAACGTAGGTTTCTCTTTAATTTGATTCTGCCATTCCAACGCTGCGGTCGCTTGCTTGCCAGAATTCATCAAGGGTGGCTAAATGAATTAAGGTGGAAACCTGATACGTATAGGTCACGGATAGCTGGCAACCCGGACGGCGAGCTAACGTAACGTATTTGGGCCTTTTCCCGTTAAATCTGTAGGATCTGTGCCAATAGAACAGAAGGTTCGCTAACATATTTGAATAAACATAGTACCTTCTTTATGGCATGCATCTCAAATCTCAATATTATATTTCCACTTCTGCGCGGATCGGGCTCCAAGTTGGTTTCGGGTTTATCATCATAAGTTATCGTAGTGCTGGGAATTAAACTACATGATCCGTTTGGTGGGATAATGGGGAAAAATCCTTGAAAAAGCTTACAACTTCTTTGCCGAAGTTGTTCTAAACACATGAACTGGTTTTTCTTTCCCTGTGATTGAAATACTGATGTTCTGTAGAATCCTCTTTGTAGGTTGTTTAGGTAGGTGTACTCCTTCACTCCTGACCATAGCATGCACAATAAAGTTAGTAACTAACCTAACAAGGTTAAAATATTATAGGTTAAATTTGGAACAGTTGATACATTTTTAAAGGACATAAAAAAGAAGACAGTTAAACATTTACAGATACGAGTACTTACATTAAAATAAATATTAACTTATAGATCAGCTTATAAATTACTTTTTCAACAAACTAAACTAAGCAATTTTAAAGCAGGGCGACGAAAACTTGAACCATAAGCAATTGTGAACAGTGACATTTATTTATTTATTCAAAATCTGTAGTAACAATTACATACATAAAGTCTGCCAAACTGCAAAACAGTTTGTCGGCAGTAGTTCTCGTCTAGCAATGGATTACAAATTTTGAAAACAAAATTATATGCTATAACTTAATTTAATTGTGCTAAGTAAACTATAAAATAAATACCTCCAGTTCAGATCATTATACTCACATTTTACAAAAAAAAAAAAACATTTTCTATGGACACAATGAGAGATAATGTTTTTGTAGAACTCTATAAGTTGGTCCTTAGACTTGAAATGCGATATGGGATTGGGGGGTAGGGTAGCTCATTCGCTAACGTTAACATCGGATCTAGATTTTGGAGACTGCTAGTCTCCAAAATCTAGACTCGGGCTTCTCATGGGTATTTGATATATTTTATTAAACTAATGATTGCCTACATTGTACATACATACATAAACTCAAGCCTTCTTCCCATAGGGGTAGACAGAAACACTAAATATATGTATAGATATTCAAAAAGTCGTTTCAGCTCAGCCATGATGAATTTTTCAGTCGGTTGCAGATGCACACAAGCACAATCTACGACCACAAGAACTAACTGATAACTAATGTACATGGGGCATATCCTCGGGGAGAGGGGCTCCGTTAACAAGTAGGATAGGGTTCGACAAATGAAGAATATTGTTTGATTGCCTCATGACTAGATCACAGGGCTGAACTGTGAGCTAATGTTATATGAGAAATCACAACAAAACCATTTCTTACTTTCTGCTACCTTATGTACCAATACATTAATGAACCGTAATAAAATTAATTTTGGTCGGTTATATTCTCATCCTACAATGTCAGTACAAAAAATGCTCAAGTAGTGTAATAAATGAATGGCCAGTAAAAATGTTGGAATGGGCAGTTCATAGGTTTAGTTGGAACTGTGACCAAAACAACCACGCGCGTGGAACACTACGCGTCGCCGCCTCGGGTCCTGTACCTTTCTACATGCGATTGTAACCAACCAGTCGATGCCCAAAAATCAACTGGCTGTTCACAATAGTGTGCTGGGGCCTAAGCATGTATGGAAGTGAATGTTGGGTGTGGCAAAAGGAGCATGAAAGTAGAATTGCGTTCCTTGCGAAGCATGTCTGGCGTTACTGTGATAGGCTGAAAAATGATGTGATAAGGCAACGGTGCGGTTTAAAAGAAGATGAAGTAACAAAAATTGAAAAGAGTATGCTTAGATGGTTTGGTCATGTTCACATGTTGAGAGGATGAATGAAAGGCGACTAACAAAACGTTGGGAGTGGACGTCCTAGGAGAACATTATAGTGACCTAATTGGTGGTGTTCTTCAGAAAGGTCAGGTGCGTAGTACTCGCAACCGGCGTGAGTGTATGGCCAGATGTACGAACGTAGGCGAAGCAAAAGGAGAGTGTGAAGAGCTTAGCAGGTGACGTTCTAAAGTGTCTGCCTACAGTGCCTACCCCCAAGGGAAGAAGGCGTGAGTTTATGTATGTATGTGTGTACTGAAATGGAACCCTTTATTTTCATTAAGCGTGATCCGACACGCACTTGGCCGGTTTATACCAAACTTGTTAATAAACATGCATTTTGTCATTTTTTATTTACCAAAACTACAGTAAACAACTGCCGCTTTAAATTAGTGCCCTAGTCACAGGGGTAAAAGAAGTGTGAATTTATTAATTGCTACTTTAATGCCAATAAGATAGCAGTCCAACTATTTTATAATAACATTTATATATAATTAAAATTAATAATATTTTATAATAACGTAAATAGATGACCAAGATCCAGATTACATAAATGGCACTGCCACTAACAGCCTCCTTCAGTAAATCCTGAACAGTGCCAAATGTGTCTTCGTGCCACACTAACATAATACCTACACACATGACATCTAACGTCACATGCAATAGTTAAAAGAAAGAAGGGGAGATATGCTCGGTAGTTGAAAATGTATCGGAACCCGGTGTCTCCAGTTCGTCCCCTACCACTCGCCACGCCACAAAGACTACACATGCGGTTGAGTAAAAGCAATAGATACGAAGTTGCGCGCACACTCGCAATTAATAAATCTAAACGTACTACACATCAATTATAAACCTTATCCCGTCAAACACAGCTTGCTTTTGCCATGCACTGTACTACTTACTCACACGAAAACATAGGTCGCTATCGTTGTGCTGTACAAAAGCCATTTAAATACGCTAGTGATTGACTAAATCGGAAAGTTATCGAATCTTCCATTTATCATTGTAATAAAAAAACTGTGGGGTCCTAAAAATAAAATAAATGATATAGTGATACTATTATAATATAAATAAACAATAATGTAGCTAAAAGAACATACAAAATAAATCTAAAAAAATAAACAATATGAGAAAATCAAAATGAGTAAAAAACATTATTTCCACATGGGTTTTCCAATTTGTTAAAACGGTTGACAAATTGTAGAATAAACTATAATAGCAATATATTCATTAGGTAATCGACATTGTTGTCGATAGCCTACGTTAGTGGTTCTGCACATGCACATCACTAACTCGTCGCAACAAGATACAGCGGCGCCGTACTACGCATTCAATGCATCCCATCCGCCTAAATAAAGTATCGTCTTGTGATTTTTACATTGATTGTTCCAGTCACTTAGCGACATACTTATACTCCGTTGGTTTAGGTAGTAAATTAAAGGTAAACAAAAAGAACCACGTGATGAGAGAGCTGTCAAGTAACCGGCTAAACGTAATTCCTGTCACTTCAGTTGTCATGCTACGTCATAGTTGTAGGTACTCTTCAATTTAGCAACGCTTTATTTCGTTGACGTTAGAGAACCTGTCTTTTTGGGCTTTTTACAATAGACAGATTACAAAAAATTCTAGTATTATTAGATATAAATCTAACTAAAAAATTGTGCCCTAGCAATTACATCTACGAAGAGTAAAGAATAAATGATAAAGTTTAACATACAGTAATAAAAGAGTAAACTATAGTAAAAACCATAAATAATTTGGTTATAAGACACAACGTAGGTACTTTTAAACAAGAAAGTGGCATCTACAAAAACCCTTTTTATGATTGGTTACCAACAACTAGCTTCATATTTGTAACCGATCGACTTGTTGACAATTCAAAAGTGCCTGTAAATGGTTTAATTGAAATACATGCTTTGAGTTTGAGTTACCTTTATATAATATGTAACAAAAACCCCGTTGTTCCTTCTACCTACGTTGTAAAAATCGGCATACATACGTAATAAAGCTAGTCAAAAACTGTTCAACAAAAATAATTAAAATAAATATTTAATTATTAATATTGTAATGTTTAACTGATTTCTAACCTCTTTCATTCTTTGATTTTGACTTCTCGACTAGCCAATACTTAGATTTTTTAAATTATAATTCCACCAATGTTGTGCTTGTAGGTAAATGTATACCTACGTCCCTAAAAGGAACAACAGGGTTTTTGTTACCTACAGTATAACTACCTAAACCTAATGGGGTATATGTAGTGGTTAAGAAGCAATGTATTTACTGCAAAAATAGGCCAGTAGCTGTGTTCTATGAGAACTAAAGTAACAGAAGAAGTAGGAAATATTTGACGTTTGTGGTTTCTCATGATTTTAAAGTTGTAGTAAAATACTTTTACTTTTTATGTGGTTAAGTGATTCCATGATCTATAAAGTTTGTAGTTTGGGCTTCGGTTTTTACAAGAAACTACTGAACAACACGGCATTCTTAATTTACCCCACACGACGAGACGCGCGACGGGTTACGATCGCGGTCGAAAGCGGACTAGTTCCCAGAAACGACCATTTAGTCACCATTTGCCTGCGACATAGCGTTACGATCATGCTGCGCAGACACAGACACGCCCCATTGTTACCGTCTCCTGTTTTTTTACGGTTCCGTACCCAAAGGGTAAAACGGGAACCCTATTACTAAGGCTCCGCCACCGCGCCGTCTGTCTGTCTGTCCGTCCGTCTGTCACCAGGCTGTATCTCATGAACCGTGATAGTTAGACAGTTGAAATTTTCACAGATGATGTATTTCTGTTGCCGCTGTAACAAAAAATTCTAAAAATCTGAATAAAATAAATATTTAAGGGGGCTCCCATACAACAAACGTGTTTTTTTTTGCTCGTTTTTGCTCGATATTGATAACGGCAACAGGTAGACACTTGAAATATTCACAGAATATTTAGTTATATAAGTATTCACTTTAAAAAAAAGATACAACAAACGTGATTTTTTTGCCATTTTTATAGATAATGGACGGAACCCTTCGTGCGCGCGTCCGACTCACACTCGGTTTTATTTATATTTCGATGGTCGCCTGGATAGAACTATCAATAAAAAAAAATAAGTTGTTATCGCAGCATTCGTATTTTTCATAAAACACACGCATCCGTTCTATTTCCGCATCTCCTTACCAGTTACCACGTTTCATCTCCGTTCTGAAGGTTCCTCCCGCAGATAGGGCGAGACGCGACTCTGGTGGAACAATTGCTATAAAAACTTCACGGAAATTATTCTACCGGTGCCGCGTCGCGCCTGTCTGCGCCTGCCTTTCATTTGATATGTCACACTACCAGTTTGCAAAAGTTCATTTTTTATTTTTGTTTTATTTGCCCCCCAAAAGTAACGTAAATAAATGAATTTAGAATATGGATATAATATTCTAATTTAATTTATTTACGTTACACGTCATTATTATCATTACATACAAAATCATCATTACATCGTGTTTGGGTCACAGAAATTCTTATTTATGTGTACCAAATTTCAACGTAATCGGTCCAGTAGATTCGGAGCAAATTGGCTATCAGACGGACATACAGACAGACACGGGTGATCCTATAAGGGTTCTGTTTTTTTCAATTTGTGGTACGGAACCCCAACAACTAAAATAAATACCCAATATCTGTGTATTCCCTCATTAAAATAATAAATCTGTAAATAAAAAGTACTCTTCTGTTATCGATGGTTTCTTACTGCTCCTATGATGTCGGTCTTAGATATACTTACCCGAGTATTTTAATCAACGTTTTAATTTCTCATGGAAACTATATTTTTTTTTAAATTAAGGTTTAAGTACTCTTTATAATGGAAACGCCTGAAAAATCACAACAAAAATCTAAGTAGGTAGGTAGTATTACATCTCGTGACATTGATTTTTAGCAAATATCAAGCTTATTGGGCGTTAACGGCATTCAAAGGGGGCGAGGAGTCTGTTTGTGACTGTGAGGGGTGACACCCCTGATGCTTAGCAACTGTTGCTCCCAGTTAAAGGTCGTTGATTTATGTCTCATCACTAGCTCGTTATTGAATAAAAACCTAATCTATATTACTCATACGTATGAACCTGTGAGTTCTAAGTACTATAGATTTCTTCTAGCACCTAGCTAGAAGAATTTAAAGTAAAACCGACATGCTCGAAGTGTGACTACCTAAATTAATACATTAAACCCAGAAATCGAATTGGAGAACAAAAATGTAAACTAAGAAATGTCATTGTCATAGTGACAGTTCAGGGGTAGTCAACATTTCCCTAGTAATTCAAAGGAGACGTTCACGAAATGTATGGGGCTTGGTACTAAAATAATTGAAAATTTAAACAGCCTTCTGACCTATATAGGCTGAAAGAGGGTAATTATTTTGATGTCTTTGAGCATTTAATTTTTTTTTACAGCCGCCCGTTTTTTTTAAAACAAGTGTTGAAAAATAAAATGTTCTACAAGCATTATTTATATTTTAGGGATGGCAGCCCTGTGGCAAATGACGTGACAATGACAACGTCAGTCAGCAGGACTCGGCTTGACATTTACAACGGATATTTAGTCCGAGTTTACAGCTTTGACTTTTTTCGATACGTTTTGTTATTGCATTGTCATGATAATCAATATTTTTTTGTCTTAATTTCATGGAGCTGCAGCTAAAATTATAATAAAATCTCAAAGTATTTAATAGAAACGGAAACATTAGCCACATAAAATAATTATATTGCATAGAAATTAATAAATAAAGACTATGTGCGTTTTGTTTGTATTGAACAATTTTTCACTTTTTCACAAAAACGGGCGCCTGAAAAAATCAGATTTAACTATAATCGAGTAGCATAATAAATAAGCTTTCTAATAAGGTACATCACATTAGCGTTTAAAAATCGTCGGAATATTATACCAATTTTGACCTCTCCTTAAGTCTTGTTTTTTTTTATTTTTTTAGGTAGAACGCTAAAGCAGCGTGTCAAAATTCAAAATATGATAGCCTAAGGTAAATCCTAATATTATATAGGTACGGTAAACGAAATGAAAAAAAAAGATTTATTTTCTTATGAACAAGTTGCTCATGTTTAATATTTGAAATTAGGAATTATATAATATTATGATTTATTCACTTTGTGATTCGGACTCAGGACAAGGTTTGTTTGTAAGAAAAATCTCATTTATTTCATTAGTAAAAAGCACCTTACGAAGCCAAGGCGTTTCGCTACTTGAAAACACTATGTTCTATGTTAGCGGGTTTGGTTTCCACACTTAGTCCTTCATGTGGACCATTGTGCGTGGGCCATGGCGGCCGTCGTTGGTTATTCCAACCAGCCCACCTCCCTCCAGAAGCTGATTAGATCTCCTGGTCTGCTTAAGATATCTGTGAATGATCTGGGTGACCCGAGGGTTTCTGTTCTGATCTGGGTGACGCCTGTGCAGTGTGCATTCAAAGAGCACGTGCGCAACGGTTTCTTCAGCCTCCATGCAAGCCCTGAGCACAGAGGGCTGCCCGTTATGCCTATTGTGTGGAAATGCTTGTTTAGTGAGCAGTGTCCCGTGATGGTCCCCGTCACCAGGCGCAGGCCTTTCCTGTCCAGGCGTAGCAACCGCCTGGTTAGCCTGCCATCTAAGGATGGCACAGCTTCCCTGGATTGCCTGCAGCCTGGTGTCGAGGTCCACCAGTTCTCCGCTTGTGTGTGGGTGAACTCCTGTAGCCACCTGAAGGGGCTGAAGGGGATGGGTACGATAGGTTCGGGTCCACAGACTGACGCGCTGGATGCTCTCCTAGTCTCCAAGTTCGTCAGCTGCGTCGTTACATAGTGATCCGCTGTGTCCTTTTATCCATTGCAGTGTCACTGTGTTACGGTTGCACACCGTCACCCGTTCCAGTGCATAGTGACATTCTAGTGTTAGTTAGGAGGTAATATATTTTTTCCCTAAGGATTGCAAAACTGAGGTATTATTGGAGAGAATACGTATACGGGTGTCTGTAAGTTTCCTGGCTTCTATGGCGTAAGCCGTTTGTATAATGCCCACACATTCCGCTTGGTAGACGGTTTCGAACAATCCCAGCGGGCTGGATATATTTATGTTGAGATCGTGTGAGAAAATTCCGACTCCGGTTCCGGAGTCGGTCTTTGATCCGTCGGTGTATACTCTCAATCTCTCATTACTTTCAGGCCTGAGTAGGTACTCACACCGTTCCTCTGTGAGTATAATGTTGTAGTGCTTCTGAAAAAAGTGTAGTTTCGGGGTTTTGGCGCAGAGTGATGCCATCATCGGTTGTTGTTTGATTGCATCTTCTTTTATGCGTGTGTGCTTGACACTAAGGTCTTTTGCTCAGGGTTCCCGACATATAGAGCCTGAAGGCGGCCATGGCTGCCTACTCTTGCACGATGTGGTATAGGGGTGGCAATCCTAGCATTACTTGTAGTGCAGCAGTGGGTGCAGGTGCAGTCCTCATACTGCTAGTTATTGCTACTTGAAACACTTGAAAACACTAAATGAAGTACAAATATTTAAGACCCACTGCCTTATCGCCAGTAGCATAAAAATAATTTGTACTATTTAATTTCAAACAGTTATATTTTATTCTTGGATCTTAGATCGTAGTTTATGTCACTATAAAGTTGAAAACTGTGTGTAATATTATATTTTACCTGTTTAAGATATGCCTACAACCGTCTACCAGGCGGAATGTGTGGGCATTATACAAGCGGCTTACGCCATAGAAGCCAGGGAAGTTACGGACACCCACATACGCATACTGTCCGACAGTGCCTCAGTTCTGCAATCCCTAGAGAAAAAGTATATTACCTCCAGATTAACACTAGAATGTCACAATGCACTAGAGCGAGTGACGGTGTGCAACCGTAACACAGTGACACTGCAATGGATTAAAGGACACAGCGGATCACTAGGTAACGACGCAGCTGACGAACTAGCTAGGAGAGCATCCGGCGCGTCAGTCTGTGGACCCGAACCCATCGTACCCATCCCCTTTAACCAACTACGTAGGTGGCTACAGGAGTTCACCCACACACAAGCGGAGAACTGGTGTACCTCGACACAGGGCTGCAGGCAATCTAGGGAAGCCATGCCATCCTTAGATGGTAGACTAACCAGGCGTTTGCTATGCCTGGACAGGAACGGCCTGCGCCTGGTGACCTGGTGGCCTTAACGGGACACTGTTCACTAAACAAACACTTACACACAATAGGCATAACGGACAGCCCTCTGTGCAGGGCGTGCATGGAGGCTGAAGAAACCGTTGCGCATGTGCTCTTTGACTGCACAGGCGTCACCCAGATCAGAACAGAAACCCTCGGGTCACCCAGATCCTTCACAGATATCCTATGCAGACCAGAAGACCTAATCAGCTTTTTACATTTTTGAACTCGAATTTGATTTTTAGTTCGTTGCGAATGGCACGACAGGCGTGCCATCATTTTTTTTTTTCTGTGTGGCGCGATATAATACACGCGAATCGTGATTTTTAAAATCGTTATAAGTCGTTCAAATTGCATTTTTGGAAGATTTTTTCAGAGCAAAATATTGGTGGCTCGTGTGTTTGTTTTTTTCTCAAACATTCTTGGTAATTTGAGCATTATTTTAACATCCTTATTCGAGATAAATCTAAATTGCTGTACTGGCCAAATACATGCGAGCAGCGGCCGCCAAAAGTTGTATGGAAATCCATATCTGTCGTGGTTTAGCGGCCAAATAAATTACATAGTAAACTCATATCTATCTTGTAATTTAAAAATGGAACGATCTTTTGCTCCGAAACATGGCAACCAAGGAGGTAACTTATCAAAGGTTTTATTTAAATTTTGAACTGGCTTGCAAATAGAAGGTTGTTTATTGAAAAAAGAAAGAAATGAACATCGTGGGCGCGTGAAAAATTAACGTTGTTCGTCATTTGAATCTGAAATTTATCAATAATTTACTTCGTTTGCATTACCGCGCATTATTTGAGAAAAGCACTATACAAGCCATGGCCGCAACCAGGCATTGATGGACTCACGTATACCCTTCGACGACTCCTCGGCTTCGCCTCGGCCCACATTTACACATTCGTCCATCAATGCCTCTTTTGCTGGCCGCTGCAGTAATTTACTAATAATCATTTCATTGAGTATTTAATCAGACAGTTTGTTTAGGATAAGACAAAGAAACGCCTTTTCAGACGTTAGGCAAATAAAAGCTGGAGTACCACAAGGGAGTGTACTTGGTCCGGTCCTGTACCTACTATACACCTGCGATATTCCTGAGCTAGAAGATAATTTTATTGCTACCTTTGCTGACGACACAGCTATCATGGCTGCTGGAAATAGTCACGAGGAAGCTGTAGAAAAGGTACAAGAGTCCATAAATCGTATCTATGAGTGGACTACAACGTGGCGTATTAAACTGAATGAAAGCAAGTCTATCCACATTGACTTCACCAACAAAAAGCCAAAATACTTCCCGGTATTCGTCAATAATCAACAAATACCATACGCGAATACTGCTATGACCCTGGATGCAAAACTGCGCTGGAAAGAGCATGTCAAAAAGAAAACAGCCGACTTGGTATTCGGTACAAAAATATGTACTTTGGTAGACAGCCGTCATTGTCAATACCTAACAAATTGCTGTTATATAAACAACTTTTAAAGCCTGTATGGACCTACGGTATTCAGCTGTGGCTGCACCAGTCAAAGCAATCGTCAAATCATACAACATTTTCAAAACAAAACTCTAAGGGATATAGCCAACGCGCCCTGGTACATTAGAAACAGCGACTTCCACCGGGACCTCAAGATGGATGTAATAAACAGAACGAATGAACATGAAATGAAAATGAAAAAATGTACATAGATGTCATGAACACAGACTTCATCATCACGTGAATGTCGAGGCGATCCAACTCCTTGACAACACTGATTTAGTTCGAAGACTAAATAGGGTAAAACCTTAGTTAACCTGAGTTAGTTTAGTGCAAGTGCTGACTTTTATAAAGAATACGTGAATAAAGTGTCTTCCCCTTAACCTATAGTGAATAAGAAAGACGTTATTGGACGATTTCTTAATTTTATAGTTACTTAGCAGTTATATTTTAATTACTTATTAGCCAATATGCTAGATTGTAATGCTAATAAAGTATCACCAATTGTGATACTATAAAAAGGAAAAAAAAAATATTGAGTATTAAAATAAACAATAAATCAATGTGTTGTATGTCTTAGCAGCTGTTTAGAAAGCAAAAGTATTACAGGTTCGAATTAGATTATCTAGCCAAACTCCGCAGACGTGATGGGTAAACATGAAACAAAAATAAATAAATTTGAAGGTTTTCTTTGAGGGGTGGGTCATCGATCGAAACAAAAATACTACTTTGGATTTTTTCATAATTTATTGAAAATCCGGAATCAAAATAAAGACTGATATAGTTGATACCAATCACAATTCCAATAAGGAATCCAAACTAATGCAATTATTAACCACAAATTAATTTTAAATAAAGTCTATTCGATATTCTTCTATAGAAAGAATGAAAAAACCCTTCATTGTGCGTGTCGGACCACGCATAATGAAGGGTTCCGTAGTTGGGATGAATATATCCCAAAAACAAACTTGACATTGTAGTTGAAAAACATGTTCTCCCATACATCGATATACGTCATGGTCAATTCTCCAACTGCAAATTTAAGTTGGTCTACTATTACTCTTTATTAACTTTTTATCCAAAGCTGTGATAGTTTTCCTTTTATTTCGTTATTTATACTACTACCATGTATTTTTTCACGTATCCAAAAACAACCATTTAGCTATCAGGCGGACGGGGACACTTGACTGCAAAAAATAGCACTGTAAGGCTCGTACAGACTCGCGCGATATCGCGGGCGTGACAGGCACCGACAAAGAAATTGTGCTACTAGTGTCGCGTCGCGCCCACGATATTGCACTAGTCTGTACGAGCCTTTATTACGCAAACGGATATATTATATCCCTGAATCGAAAAATGGTTTTCACAAACCCGCAATATTATTGAACGGCCTATCCAACGATACCTCACACAATGGGATAGACGAGAAAAAAAATTATCATCCCCTTTACGTGCAAGGGAGATGAGGTAACATAAAAAATAAATATTCCATGATTTTATTTTACCACTTTGTCGGTGTGATTAATATTATACCCATGCTAAATTACAGCTTTCTAGTACTAAGTCTCTTAGCTACACTGGGGACAGACAGACAGACGGACATGGCGAAACTATAAGGGTTCCTTATTGACTACGGAACCATAAAACAGTTTTACCTACTGTGCACAGTCTGTGTTCTATTCAATTCCATTTCCGATACCTACTTACGTGATTCAGTGCCGGTGCCTCGTGTATGACGCGTGCATTGAACAACTAAAAAGCTGTAAGTTTTGATGCATAATGCAGCTCTCATAATTCACTCACAAATAAAGGGTACAACGTGTTTATGAGATGTATCGCCGAGAAAGTTTTAGTTCGCTTTCAGAAAGTCGCCCGCTGTAAGGGAAGGGGGGACAGAGGTGGCCATCGGCACGTGTTCGGCGCGTGGACTTGCCCGACAAATGAATCAACGGAGCACCTGCCCTGCCCTGCCCTGCCCTGCCATGCCTCTCTGATAATCACTTTCTATTCTTTATTTTTATAACCAAAGGCTCAAAATATCATCTTTTCACGTAGAACCTACCAAGAGTTGTAAAACTCAACATCTTCAAACTGAGAGGCAGCCGCAAAGTATAGCTCTTTTGATGGCCTTGATTTAATCCGGAATGCCGATGAATGTAACAATAATTATGTAAAATGGATATTGTAATAATAATTATTGTTCTCGTAGGCTTGCTTACAGAAACACGGCACATGGTCGCAAATACTGAATACCCCAAAACCTGTTGCCCTATTTTGTCCCAAGTTGATCTTTACCCGATTAAAATAACGGTGAATCTTTTATTTCCCCCGTACTTATTTTATACGAGTATTAATAAAACTCACTTAATTATCTACATTCAAATAGTTTATGAAAATTAACACCAATGATGCAAATTCTGATGGTTCATTCCCAAGTTGGTATTGTTATTTTATACAAAGTTTAAAAATAAGTGGTTAGGTCGGGATTTTAATAAAATAATACAGATATTGAATTTTAGAAGAGAGGCTACATTTCCTCATTTATTTATATTTAAGACATGTTGCTTGGTTTCTTCGAAAATTGTTTGTATTATTATTTAAGTGAGATGTTGGATTGGAAGTATTATCTTGCTGAAGGCATTAGAACCCTTCCTCTGTTTGTCATTCACATGGGACCCCTGCTTAGTTATAGAATCGGAAGGGCTTTGTCAAAACGAATGACAGCTAATGCGAGAAGACCGCGAACATGTCATTTGTACGGACTAACAATAATGAATACATTCAAGAATCTTTTACTTGCCTATTTAACCTGACAAAACAAAAGCGATTAAATTTAAAAAAAATAGTTTCAATATCTTAAAAAACTTTTAAATATCTTTCGTCTCTTTCTAACTCTGCCTGATAACAAAAGATAGAAATAACTCACTACATCAGAATCTGCGGTAGTACCTATCTTCTTATTTGTTTAAAATTAAGGCTCGTGCAGATTGGTGCGATATCGCGGACGCGACAGGCAGCGCGACAAATATCGCGCCAGTCTGCACGAGCCTTTATGGATCATGCCAGAAGCTACTTAATTACACTCAATGATAATGGAGTACACTACGCCTGTCGCGGTAGCCACAACTTGGTCCGTGATGGCCGCCGCGCCGGCTCAGGTGTCTGCATACGTTCGCGCTCATGATCTGCACCCTAATAGCTCACCTTCAATCACAATCCGTGAGCTTTGAAGGATATTGCTAACACATTGCTTCATAGGTTAGAAAAGTTCGTCCGCTCGGAAACGTATTACACCATGAACGTAGGTGAACTGTCAAAATAAAACCAGCAACTTGTGTTAAATTTAAATTATCCGTACAATTGTCCGATTTCTTCCTAAAACTCAAACTACTTCGTCATCATAGGAGGGCTTCCAGGTACTCGCCAAGTTTTTAGTCTTGCCTATTTTGATTTATTATATGAATAACACACGTCTCAACAGTGTGAGTCTTGATAATGTGCACATATCGAAATGAGGGAAACTTAGCTTATTTTATCGACGGAAAAAATATAAAAAAAATTAAGAAAACAATTCAATTTTTATAGCATTTTTTTAATTCATGTTCGTTGCTCTGCTGCTGTGATCCCTGTCATCAAATCGGTATAACTTTACAACTAAACGATCTATCACGATGAAACAAACTCAGTAATGACTGGAAATAATACGGCGTCTTCATAAAATAAAATCTAAAAGAAAAACTCGCCCTCGATTGAGAATTAGGGTGATTTTAAAACAAAAGTTAAGATATTTTTTCATTAATATTTACAATAATTGTAAAATATCTCAATAAAAGTCCCGATTACCTACCCTGTTTTATTACTTTAAATTATTTTCCATCGTATCAGCTTCCTAAAAGTAAAAATACCATGTTTATAAGTCAATCACAAGGTTTCCTATCAACTGATAAAGAAAGGCCTTGCACTCGGCTACGTACTTTACTTTAGCAGGTAGAGACCCCATTTTTTATATTTTTTTTAAATAATTAAAAAAAAAATCCGTCTATAAAATTTAGCTTAGTTTCCCTCATTTCGATATGTGCACATTATCAAGACTCACACTGTATATACTTAGCCCAGGAAAACTAAAGGCAAATCTGCGTAAATAAATCGCTAGTGAAGATTTATCACTAGGATATTATCTTTATTCAGGCTTTAAAAATACTGTGTAAAAAGTTCATTACGATATGTTTTTTGTGCAGAATTTACTATAGAATAAACCTTGTGGTAGCATGCATATTGACGTAAAAAAAATATTTGTGAGATGTTTGCAAAAAAGTGATTTTCGGGACCTATGTATGTACTGCCTAATAAATATAATCCCTGTGAAAAATTATCATTAGGATTATTTCGTAAAAAAATATGTTATTTTCCTGGGCTATTAAGCTGGTATTTCTCTGTTACTTAATTGTTGCTATGCTGGCACGTACTTCTCTCATTAATTGACTTAACTAAATGAACGACTGGCACTCTTACTTAGCGGTTCTAGAATTGTCGATCCCAAGGCAGTTAGCAAAAGGCTTGGCTGATGAAGAGTAGTTGGCATATAAAGGCCGTTTTTATTGATTTTAAGTAAGTAAAATAAAAATCCTATGTATTTTTATCTACAAAATTTTATTCAGAAATATTGCCTACCGCATAAGTCTCTCCTTGCTCATTAAGGCTTCTACTACGAAGCGACACCGGTAGAACAATTTCTATGAAAAATTCAAGGCAATTGTGCTACCGGTGTCGCGTCGCGCGACAAGTCGCGCCAGTATGTAGAAGCCTTTATGGTAATAGTATTGTGCAAGTAGACCAAACAATTCTTAAAGCTGAACTTGTTTGGTTATTTAGGACAATTTTTATTGAGTTTCTTAGAAAGTAGAAATTAACAATACTTACTAGCAATTTTTAACCGACTTCCAAAAGGGAGGAGATTATATGTTCGGCTGTTTTTTTTTTTATGTATGTTCACCGATTACTCCGTCAATTGTAGACGGATTTTGAAAATTATTTTTTTGTATGAAAGGGTATGCTCCCGAGGTGGTCCCATTGCCACCAAATCAGAATCTGATGAAGGGATCCCATGGAAATCGAGGGAAATCCTCAAATTTTATAGGCATACCTATAGCGATTTGAGTATTTTTTATAGTAACTCGTGCATTTGCACTCGAAACGCACCATTTGCTGAAGTGGAACTGATGATGAAGACCACAGATGGCCACCGGAACTACTTAATACTAAGTATTTCACCGTTGCGATTCGATTAGGCACTTTAATACGGTTGCTAAGCAATTTATGCTAGTCGAAATGCATATGGTGAAGTCACCATCAGTTCTCCTGGTTCTTACCAGGAGAATTCCTCAACAATTAACGCCCCTGCATCGGGAAAAGCAATATTTTGTAAAAGGTGATGAGCATTTGACATTAAGCTATTGTAAATTACAAACTGACCCACTAAAAAGTGAAAACTAAAAAACTTTTTACAAAAAAAAGAATCGACTACCAGAAATAACACTACAAAGTGAAAAATAACTTTAATTTCGGAAGTCGGTGGCAAAAACTCAAAAACAGATCCAAAGACACCGACTTCCGACATTAAAGTTATTTTTCACTTTGTAGTGTTATTTTTGCTAGTCGGTTCTTTTTTTTTTATTTATAGGTCATATTTTATGGCTGAGTCTTAGATCTGTTTCGGAATGAACATAATTGGCCAGATAATTAAAACAAGGAAACCCCTTTTTTCAAACCTCAATACTTGAATTCTTCGTGTAAATGTAATCTTTTATAAAATGAAGATGTACTGATTCTGAGGTCGTTTCCTTTGACTATCCTGAGCATCTGTTTAAAAAAAGAACATCAGACTAAGAGCCTTTGCGCACTGCATCCGATCGGAGTCCGAGAAATGATGGTCCGAAGTAGCCCAGTACTATTTGTATGAGGGGTGGTGCACTGCACTACTAGATCCGAATTCCAGCCGACCGAATTTAGATCGTTTTGTGGTATTACGTTTTGTTCGGGCCGTCATTTCTCGGAATTGGATTAGCTGCAGTGCGCAAACACTTTTGGTGATGTTCTTTTTTCAAACACATGCAACGCCTCTGTGTACAGCATCTCTCAGGTTCCATGACAAGCGTGGTAGTATGACGTTACGATATAACTGATCTTTAAATTAATTGAAGTACGTAGTCTAGACGTTCATTTCCTTTTCGCGTTCGTTGACTCTGTAAGTAGTAGGTATATGTATCGTAGATTAAACAGAACTCAGCTAATAGTAGAATTTACGTGTTCATTTAGGTTATTGTTTTCATAAATAAACGCGTTGCATATTTGTTACTAGCATGTCTTACTAACTACAGTAGAACCTGGGGTTTGGGTATTCTGTCCTATTACTAGTATTGGTTCAGATTGTGTTTGTTACATAAAGTACTTGTACTAAATATAGTTCACCAAAATCGCTCGTGGGCGAGAACCCTAAGTCCTTAATTTATAATTACTAGTAAGTGACAATAAGTGTTGAAAAAAATCAAACTGGTTGCTATTTTAATTGTATAATTTGTTATTTTTATGATATTGATTTTACATTCTGTGATCACCTATACTCACACACTGACTTATTATTTTAACATTTTTAGGGAAACATAATTATACTTTTACGATGTTTGTAAATAAAATATGTGAGCACCATGTATCTATCTCATAATCACGTTATTTTTCATTGCTTAGTTATTAATTCTTTTTACCTATTATAGTATAGTAATTTTATTCCAGGTGCATCGCCTTCACATATAATCATAATGTACTCAAACAAAATATTGTAAAACATTTTTAAAAGAGTAACGGTGGAGTTTCTTGCCCATTCTTCTCTTCTCTTCATTATTCTCTCTTTTGGAAGGGGCAACTAGAATCAATTATATTTCTGTCGTTCAAAAGTGCCTCTTATGGGGTGCGTATTTGAAATAAATAATTTGACAACAACTACGCTGTGTACAGGGATTATTATACATATTGCTCTTCAATGTTACAGTCGTCTTCATCGTCATCTACTTACGTCAACTCCGACTTCCGTGCCGGGTGCGTCGTCGTCACCGCTGCTTTCCAAGCCCGAACGCTCAGGAATAAATCCTTTTCGAATCGGTTTTTCTTATAAACCGTAGGAGGTTGATAAAACTTACTTTTTAGGAAGCCGAACGATCAGCAATAAATCCTTTTCGAATCCGTTTTTCTTATAAACCGTAGGAGGTTGATAAAACTTACTTTTTAGGAAGCCGAACGATCAGCAATAAATCCTTTTCGAATCGGTTTTTCTTATAAACCGTAGGAGGTTGATAAAACTTACTTTTTAGGAAGCCGAACGATCAGCAATAAATCCTTTTCGAATCGGTTTTTCTTATAAACCGTAGGAGGTTGATAAAACTTAATTTTTAGGAAGCCGAACGATCAGCAATAAATCCTTTTCGAATCAGTTTTTCTTATAAACCGTAGGAGGTTGATAAAACTTACTTTTTAGGGTTCCGTACCTAAAGGGTAAAACTACTAGCCTTAAAGCGTTAAGGCTCATACAGACTCGCGCAATACCGCGGGCGCGACAGGCAGCGACATAGAATGAGCTACTAGTGTCGCGTCGCACCCGCGATATCGCGCCAGTCTGCGCGAGCCTTTATGTGAGTCTTGGCAACCCATACTTTACATGAAATATTTTTGTGTGGGTTATATTTTATTGTAATAGTTTGTTAGTTAATTTAATTGAAATTTATCTTGTGTATATATTTTAATCATACCTACTAATAAATTAGTACTTAAATGATGTTTTCGAAGCTTTTTAGCCTTTGGTTCTTTGATTAAAGTAAAAACTGTTTAGAATAGAAATACCCTTTATATAAAAAGGAGATAAGCACTCGCACCCCAAGACCCGATGTCCCAACTACTACTCAAACGGATAGTTTCTTGGCCGGATACAGGATATTCAGCTATGCTATAAAGCCGAACATCCGGCTGATCTGAACGAACCCACGGAGTTGCGGTTTTCTAACAATCTGGTGAATTCGGGTATCTTTGATTATTGGATTTCTTGGGAACTGCGATCTTTGTAACTTTTTATTACTTAATGTTAGTTTTTAAATAGGCAATTGAATTTATAATTTTAACTGCGAAAAATATCTTGGGTAAAGAAAGATTGCCAATTTGGGTTTAATTTGTCTTTACTTTTCTAAAAAATTGAGTTACAGAATAAGATATGTTACAGTTACAGAATAAAAAGGCGTAGGCGATAAGCGTAAGGCGTATCAAAAAATCTGTTTCTCAGCTCACTGTAATCCCTGTAAAAAACCAGTACAAATAGCTGTCGGAAGAATAGCGGTATAGTCTATATTTTGTAAAACTGTCAAAATTTACGGATTTCGGATTGTGAACAGCATTCTTCCATAACATTGATTGATATTGAATTCGGCAGCGACGGAAGCGTATCAAATAGCTATGCAAGCCTTCTTCCCTTCAACAAATGATATACTCGTAGACAGGAATGGGACCAACTAAACGGCATTATTATACTTAATACTTTTTAATACGAAAACAGTTCGACGGTAATACGGAGTTACGGAGAAGCCTCTAAGCTACGCTAATCCTTTAGGTAGTAGAAGTAAGATAAAAAATAATATGAGCAGATTAAAAAGTATTTTAAAATTAACCTTACAAACATAGTAAAAGTCCACCTTATAATATATTTGCTTTTCTAGTAGGTTCTGAATAAGAAATGAAATATCAAGGGAATACGCGATGCATATCACGTTTCCACGAAATAAGTGAGTCTGTTGCGGGGATACACCAGTTGTAGGAAAATTGTATTTCTATTTTTATTATATAATTTTCTCGATTTCAAGGAAATGTTTGTTGGAAGGCGCTTGTAAGTAGGGACCGGCTTTACGAGTGCCAGTACCTATAATTATGATAAATCCATTCCTACTAATATTTGTATTAAGGCTCTTCTAGACTGGTGCGATATCGGGGGCGCGACAGACAGTGACAGAGAAATTGTGCTACGAGTGACTCATCGCGCCCGCGAGATCGCCCGTCTGCACGAGCCTTTATAAACACGAAAGTAACTCTCATTTATACCTAACCAAATTATTACGGTTTAAGGCTCCTACAAACTTGCGCGATATCGCGGGCGTGACAGGTAGCGCGACGCGAAGTTTTCATAGAAATTGTGCTACCGAGTGTCGCGTGTCACTGTCCCGTCGCCCCCGTCTGCGGGAGCCTTTAGATCTTGGGTGGTGATTGGGTGCCATAGCTTTTTTTTTTTGTTTTTAGTCCTCTACCCAAATATAAAGTCCCGCTAGTCTTTGGTGTTCAACAATTTTTTTTAAAGTAGGTACGCCATTGCCGCCATTGTTTACAGAGATGATTGTTGTACGTGCAAAAACATTTTTTTTTTAATTATTTTCAGTTTTTAGTAATTAACCGAAAATAATTCTTTTTTTTTTAACAAATTAATAAACAATTCGAATAAACAGGGAGGTACTATACAGTAGCATAGTACCTCCCTGTGATAGTCCCTAGGTACAAAGAAAACGAAACAGTGATAATTCCGGCAAAGTCGGCAGAAAACGAAGCCTGAATGAATTTAATGAACATCACATTTGACGCACATGGTGTTGTTATTTTGCACAAGTTATTACACGTTTAATGATACATAATATATGAAATTTTTGATTAGCAACATAAAAGATGTAATCGATCCAAGTTGCGCTTACACGGGCAATTTTTACAAGAATCGACGCGATCAAAAATTGCCGGATACCGTGGTAGTAGTGGTGGATGGAGCACTCTAGTTTTTATAGTAGCTCAGTCTCTATCTATCTGCCTAGCCTTTTCCCAATTACGTTGGGGTCGGCTTCCAGTCTAACCGGATGCAGCTGAATACCAGTATTTTACATGGAGCGACTGCCTATCTGACCTCCACAACCCAGTTACTGCGTAATACGATGCCCCTTGGTAAGACTGGTTTTCAGACTTTCGGGCTTGTGACGACCCGTAACGACTATCAAAGATACACGAATTACAACCAGGACCAACGGCTTAACGTACTTTCCGAGGCACGGAGGAGTCTCGGTGTGTAAAGATGGTCACCCATCCACGGACCAACCCCGGCAAGCGTAGCTTAACCTGATGGATCGACCCGTGCGGCTGTTATTACTTAGCCACGAGCTCCTCGTCTCAAAGTCTCTCTCAACATTCATAATATTATTGCGGCAAAATGTGGGCAAAGTGGTTACGTGTGAATAGTGTCGCTGCAGTTTCTTGCAGTTGTCGCTAGTTGTTACCGTTCTGGTGTGGTTGGGTACGTACGCTCGGGCCCTAAGTTGCCCGAGTAAGCGCACCTATCGACTATGATGTTAATGTATAGTCGACCTCGTAATTTCTTGGCCACTTGTACGATTCCCAGTAAATTGAAACTTCACTAAAGTTAAAGCTCTAAATAACTGTCACATAGACAAATAGAGCTTGTCGTTGCATGACGCGGTTTATCTTTGAGTGGTCGACTATACCTATGCGCCATGCGATTCACGTTGATGAACATGTTTAGCCTAAACACGTCACCCTGTGATAGTACTTACCTATTGACATAATATAACAAAATTCCATTGAGTGACCACCTGTGAATTATAATTATACCTAGTGGATAGAATTAGTTCGTATCACACATACCGTACGGCAAGACAAATGTAGTCGTGTGATATAATAATTATAGGGACGTCTTTTCCACTGGCCACTCAGGGTAAGTGCCCAGAGGGTCTACTCCGAAGCGCTAAACCGACGTATCGGCCGAATGTTCGGTCGTTTCTTTACCAGCCTAACTATCGCTGAATTACGGCGAAAAAAAAAAAAGACAGTCGAAGAGATAAGCCAAAGTCAAAACTGTGACTTGAAGTCGGGTATGGACTCGAAGTCAAAAAATGAAACTGTGGACGTTATAAAACGGCCGAACATTCGGCCGATACGTCGGTTTAGCGCTTCGGAGTAGACCCTCTGGGCCCCGCGATCCATCTAAAACCTCAATCTAAAATCTGTTCTGTCAATGGAAAACATATCTTATCCCGGGCGGTGTGTAAACATTTTCGAGCTTGCTTCGCTCGCTCACATATTATCCTACGTTTTCTTAGTTCTCAAAATTTTCTGCATATTATTATGTCGACATAATAACTCCTATTTTTATATGAGTGGTCAAAAGAAATCGTAACCCATCCCCGAGGCAGTGTCCTAAAATTTTAAAGTCGCTAACTTTTCTGCATAAAGGCTTCATCACCGCTAGAACAATTTCTATAAAAAAATCAAGGAAATTGTTCTACCCGGTGTCGCGTCGCCGTCGGCTCGACTTATGTAGAAACCTTAAGTCCATAAAGTAATATTCCTTTTTCTGTATCAATGGTCAAAAGAAAACCTAACCTATCCGAACCCCCCCCCCCCCAGCTCGCTCTTGCATCCTGCATTCTCCATAAAAAGTGCTAGGATAAAAGTATCCAGGTAAAGCATCGATGCAAACGCGTATTGATTCAGCGTCGCTACTAACGCACTACTATATTATTGATTTACATTTGGCATCTACGTAATGGTTCTTTATTAAATAGGTGCATCCGATATTTGCCGACCGACTCCATCGACAATCTTGCCTGTACCGTCCACAGACATTCACAAGTACCTAGTCACTACACCGTACGACTGTATCGTTACTGCATCGCGTCTATATGAGTTCTGCATCGCAACTGAATCGCTGCAAAGTCTCCGTGGGTGGCCGCCCTAAGCCAGATTGATTATTTTTTATTTGTTGGATAACATTTTAAATAGTCCTGTATACTCCTGGATGATAGCAATGCATCGTAGTATCTAGTAATAACTAAGGCACAAAGAGGCGGGGTGGGTGCACATGCAGTGTTAGTGTTGGGGCGAGGGGGTGTGGCCGGCGTGCCATTGGCCCGGCTCGCTGATTCTTGCATAACGTGCAAGGGTTGTTACCGGTATAGATAAGTGATAACAGCGATCATCGAGCTCGAGATTCGCGTAGCCTTGATGACCACATCCAACCAACAATAATATTATTTGTTAATTATACTCCAAAAAAATATAAAGAGCGGTAATTAAACAATACATCTGAGCGAAAGCGAGAATGGTACGATTTCAAGAGCCAAAATAATCTTTGTGGGGTAAAACATCTTTCTATAACATGACAACATGAGTAGATATCAGATTTTCTTATAATTTTCATCGGTGGTCTCGGACTTGATGATGAGTTCATGACAATTTCGCTTGTAATAATAAATGATAAATAAATGTTTCGGTTCATACAAATAAAAGCCATAGTTTAATGTACCTACCTTACTGAGGTTTTTAAACTGAAAAGTTGAGAACTTGTCAAACTAAGCATATCTTACATACAGTCCGCTACCTTACTGAGGTTTTTAAACTGAAAAGTTGAGAACTTGTCAAACTAAGCATATCTTACATACAGTCCGCCCACCGAGAGAATGTGTTCCTGACACACCAGTCAGTTTAACAATTTCTAGTTGTACCTAATAAGGATCAAATTCGCAAAACACATATTCGTTAGTATGAAACTGACAGGTGACAAGAACGCTTTCTCTCGCCGGATCATTTATTTGCAAAAAAACAAGTCTTTTAATTACGCAACTTCAAATTCTCATTAAAAAAAGTGCAATGAGGGTTGGGCTCCTCCCGGTGGTTATGAATGGTCAAACGATTATCTATCCAAACTACATTTCATAATTTGAAAGAGCACCAAACTCAACAAATTCCGATGTGCTAAAACCAAAATTTCTTTAGTACATCATTTATATTTGGTTTCTCAAAAATCACCTTGACTAAATAATAATATAATCTCCCTTGCTCAAACTCTCATACAGCCCATCAAAGACTACGCTGATGCGTGTTATTTGGATGCCACCGAGGGAGCTTTTAAATAAACTTGAAAATATCTGTATTCGTTTTGTTTTAAACTATTAACCTTACAAAGTATGATCATGTTTCTAACTTTCGCAAGATACTCAAGTGGCTTCCTATTCCACTTCTCAGGAACTCTCGGATATTGTCTTCTATTTAGCATCCTTCAGAACCCTAGTACGCCATCCTGTCTGCGGGAACGCTTTTCCTACGCCCGTCCTTGCAGGTCGAGTCTTAGAGAAATCTCCTTAAATCACCTCCCTCCTCTACCGGCTTTTATTCCTACTCTCTGTGCACGAGGTTCGCTTGTGGAATTCACTTCCGCCTGATATTAGGGACTGCCAAACTGTTGCAGTTTTTAAAAGAAGAGTGAAAGAATCTTTCCACTTGTCATAGTTGCATATTTTGTATTTATTATTTTATACTTTAAATTGTAATTATATAATTAAGTATATTTAGTGATATATGTTTTAGAAGTATTTTGTAAGTATATTAAATATACTATGTTTATATTTAAATTTTTGAATAGTATTTATTTTATGTATTTTGTTTTCTCTTCTACTCTTACACACGTTGTCTATATATCTGTCTACTTAAAATAAATACTTTGTCGACTAAATAATGCTAAGGGGATATACCTAGATATTGTCTAGATAAATCATATATATCACTATCAATTCCCTTTTAACATAATAATAATAATATCCACTAAATATTATTGAGTTATTGGTTGATCTTGATTTTCTAAGAACGCGCGATAATAATATCTAATATAGAGCTGTTACATCCATGGAAGTACTTACATAATATTCAATTCAATCCCATCGTACTTCGATGCTTCGTAAAAAATACTTGCTCTTATTATGGAGAGAGGAAGCCTGTGTCCCAACAGTGGAAATATTATTGGCTGATTATGACTATCAACTTCTTAGTAAGTCACGCAAAAGTGCAACGTAAGTTTGAAACTTTGAACTCGCGATCGCGACCTCAGCAGTTCTGCGCAATCTGTTGAGCTGTTTCTGCTTCTCCTATGTGTATTGAGATGTTTGAAGTCTCTGTGACTTGAAAGTGAAAGGGGACAGGGACGGTACTTCGGATTTATGTTCGGTGTAGACCCCCTGGTTCTAAAACGATTTCAAAAAGACCTGAACTCGCAAAAACTAAAATCTAAAGTAGGCGGTTTCTGACGCATCATCCTTAAGGCACATTCGCAGCATCAGTCCTCGAACATCCTATCAAAAATGTGTAGTGAATTGATTAGTGGATCAAACGAAGGAAAATATAAATAAATAAATATCTCGTATAATAGAGGTATCGAACATTGCGCGAGTTCGGAGTTGTATATAACTCTTTTATGACTGGATAACCGATAACTAAAGAAAAGTACGTACAATAACCCGGCCGACGCCGACGGATAGACCAAAATCCCAAGGCGGGATGTCCTTGCCGCGCAAGGTCGGGTAGTTCGTTTCGTAAATTGTAAATTAAGGCTGCCACAAACAGGCGCGAAGTGACAGCGCGACGTGACACTACTAGCACAATTTCTATCAAAACTTCATGGAAAGTGTCGCGTCCGCGATATCGTGCCAGTCTACACGAACCTTTAGGGAGTTTTTTTTGAAAATTTCAAGTGTTTCACCTTGACTCTTGCTCGAGTGGTATTTACCGCTCGTATAGTATCGCTCACTTCCACATCTGCGCCAATTTTACCATCTCTTGTAGCAACCTCCCTAATAAACCTTCTTTGCAGTCGAGGTAAAAATAGCTGGGATCCCCAAAAACTACCTCTATTTTTGTAATTGCGTTGCTTCTGAGAAAACTTAATTCTTGCTTTTGAACTACCTACACAAGGATAGTTGGACCACCGCGATAGGTCGTAAAAAAAAAACTTATTTTCGAAATACTGATAATTTTATCATCATCAAATGAATTTAAGCTACTTATTAAAAAAAAAAATGGTATTATATAAAACACATTTTCGACATCTTCAACCTATGATAGCGGCGCGGCGCGGCGGAGCGAGTAAAAACTTGCCAGTCGGAATTTTCATTTTTGTGACGCGTGTCAAAAATTAAAATTGTCTTTTATGTTATTTTATTAGGTACTATATATTTTTTATAAAGATTTTTAGGGTAAACAACAGCCGTTATTATACAAATATTGCAAACATTTGCGACCTGAGATAGTATTTAATTCAACCGCGGTTCTCGATGGAATAATAACAATGTCGGACAAAAAGTTTTCTCCTGCCCAAACCTGATCATCAATTAATTCATATTTCGGAGGGGTTGGCACTGAAAGCGGATGCCATCTAACGTTCGTAACGATCACGCGGTATTATTATTAGCGTTCTTTTATAATATAAAAAAAAACTAGCATTGTCTTTTATACATACATACATAAACTCACGCCTTCTTCCCATGGGTGCCATGGGGATAGGCAGAAACTAGAACGCCACCTGCTACCATAGTTTTTTATCTGATGTTAAAAATAAATTGTGATTTAACTTATATTTAAATAGAGTATAGTTATATAGTCAGCATAATCCAAATTCAATTATTCAATTTGCGTAGGCTGTCAATTTGCTTAACCATTCATTTCCCTGACTGTATTCTACCGAAAATGGAGCTAATTATGATCGCATTGCATGATAGAGAATTTCTTTATGAACGCAAATCATTGAGTTTCCTAATTCCCCAAGAGTTTCCATATTCAAATTTCATTTATTTATACGAATTGGTGTGGGCGTACCATAACTTAAAACTGGAAGATAAAAAACTTTCTTACAAAAAAAAACAACCAACACAAGTTCAGTTGTCAGATTTACGGGCTTCTATAGATGTCCGAAAGGTTGGATACGAATAATTATTGCAACTAGGTACTTATTGGTTGTTTTCGCTGATGTGCCAGTTGGTTGCCAGCTTAATTAATGAAAAGCCATTTTCCCCTCCATGATATGGTTTCATTCGTCATTTCCCTTTATAATTGAACTAGCACCCCGCCCCGGCTTCGCACGGGTTGGAGAGCATATACCTAAGTACTTGTTTTTTTTTTCTGTCGTAGTGTCGAATCAGCCTGTTGCATCGAGCGTGGTTAGTTTAATATGTTACTGATGTTACATTGCTACTTGGAGACCTAAGTATTCTGCATCATCATATTTCCGCCAATTTACAAAAAACCTTAATGAATTACAAACCGAAACCTTCCGCCGTATGAAAATTCCTTAGATAGGTAGTTTTTGAGCTAATCGCGTTCAGACAGACGCGACGGGGACTTTATAAACCTTTTGGGGCAAGGTTTATAGCGAATAAACTAAATAAAACCGTAATTACCTTAAAATACATTGCTTGTATTGCATTACAGGCATCAAGACGTTGATAAAAGTAGGCGTGTCTTAAACAAAAAAATTGCCAAATCTATATATAGTTTGTGGTAGCGGAAATAATATATGTTATTCTTGAACATATTTCTCAGAACTTGGTTGTTACCAAAACACGTTTAGAAAAAAAATCTCGATAGAAATTAACGGTAAACTAACCCTTTATTTTGAGTTTCAATTCAAAATATCTGTATTAAAATATCAACAAGAACGTCTTATTTGTATCCAGAATTGGGTTGTTTTTTATTTTCGATTATTCAACTCATTTTTGAGTAAATAAATAATTGCTTCATATTTTGCAATAAATTACAAGCGTTGTGTCATCGCGCTTCTCTTTCTTTTGTATACAGTCTGACAGTGACCGCGGTTTAGCTGTTGTCACCGTTTTCATATACCTACGTATAAGCAAGTATGTGGCTGTCGTGGATGTTGGAGGCTTGGAGGTCAAATTAACGCCCGCAGTTTAAGCAGCTGGTGTAGCCCCGCCCGACACAATGGGAACGTCGAGAGTATGTTGTAATGTGTATTTCGGACATGAGGGGTTGTCTCCCCAAACCGACGCGACTCCGGTGCACAGCTGCCGCCGACGTTAGAACAGCGTTAGATCCCCATTGACAAAACGCTCTATATTAAAAGGTGTATACTCGTATATATATACAGGTAAGTCCATATACTTGGACCCTAATTTTATTGAAACTTCTTGCAAACATTAATATTAACGTCTGTTACCCATGCCATGAACAATATACAGGTTGTCCCAGAAATCAACGTCAAGCCGGAAACGGGTCATAGGGCCAAGTCCTGACCTTTATCAGAAAAATATAAAAAATAAATCTTGGTCATGTACTTTTTACATTATAAGTATCAAAAAATGTATCGGAAAAACTGGCACCCTGTAATGATCTTTCTAGTCCTGTGACTACAAACATTAACTTTTCTTTGATTTTTTCTTTGGATTTACAGAAGGGTTATTCATGGTTACATTACAGAAAAAAATAATAAAGAAAAGTTAATATTTATAGTCACAGGACTAGAAAGATCATCACAGGGTGTCAGTTTTTCGATATATTGTTTGAAACTAATAATTTGAAAGACCAAGATTTATTTTTTATATTTTTCTGATAAAGGTCAGGACTTAGCCATAACACCCGTTTCCAGCTTGACGTTGATTTCTGGGACACCCTGTGTATATATATATATATAATATTTTTTTTTTTTTTTGAAAACTTGAATTACGACTAAACCAAATGAAGTTACGTAGGTAAGTACTTACGAAAATAGTTATTAAGCTCCATCATATTATCACACTAGGACGCCATGGGTGCCATCGCCATGTGGACATCGTCAGCAGAGACGCCTAACAAAACAATATAGGTACCTACTGTGCCTACCTATACAAAATTTACTCGTAACAAGCATAATGGCTGCCGACTGCTGACGATAAAAAAAAATGAGTTTCCATAACTTCCTTTTGTATTATTTTTTTATTTAGCATCTTCGGTTGCGTTTGAAGGTCGCCGGTCGCGGTCACGGCCGACGACGCGGAGAGATTCAAAAATGGGCGCATTAGAAAAAAATGGTCTCATTTTCTTTTGCTACCTACTGAGAGAAGATGCAGCATACCTACCTTTTACCTAGGTACCAGTTTAGGAAGAAAATAAATGATGGACACAATTTTTGTACTTATAAAGGTGTAGGTAGGTATTTCCACCAGGTGGACGAGCGAGAATTTATGGGCGACGGCGACGACGTCGTCGCCAATTCCAATGCTAAAATATAGGTACCCCTGTACCTACTTTGCCTATTGATATAGGTATACTTACAAACTTGCCGCACTATCCACTCTGAGGCAGTCACCTTTTTGCTGCTTTCTTCCCATCCTTATTTTTATCTCATTTTATATTCTTGAGCCTGACTGGCCTTAATTTTTTTAAAGAAAAAAAAAATTCTTCCGGCTGAAAAATACCTAGGTATGGTTTTTCCCCTACACGGTCCATCGGTAGGGACCTAGTTATGATTTTCTTAAATATACGCCAATAATTCAATTAGGTTTGTCAACATTTGGAAGTCTATTTATTTATATTAGGTACATAGAAGTAAAAGGCCGTGAGCCCGTGATCATTTAATAATCCAGATATTTGTAGATTAATTGTTAAAGATCAGACAATCATCGAGATTTCATACGATAATGATAGAAATTCCATAGTAAAATGAAGTACTCCGCATGACTCCGCGTTATACAGGCGTCTTTATATGGTACGTCTAAGTAAAGTAATGATTCATACAATGACGTATAAATGTATGTAGAGGTAGGTATAGCGTCGGTTTAGTGCAAGCGTTCTGGATTGAGCTCGTTGTGTTGTGTTTAGTGGGCTCATTCTCGTCGCTCGTACGCACGCATCGAGTATGCGACGTCCCACCTAAAAAAATCGGTCGATACGTTGTAAATATTTCAAAAATACTTTTCCTTTAAACTTTTTTTATTTTTCATATTTGTTCTAAAGACAGCCCGGGCGTTACTTTGCTTTTATTGGATTACCTAATTAATATAAGAGCTGCTAAACGTTTGTTTATTTGGTTCGCGTAGTGGAACATCAGCATCAGTTGGGTTGGGGCCCAGGCTTTCTGATGTTAGTAACTTTGTGCCATAACCTCGTGTAAGGGCAGGATAAGCTATTTGAAGGGCGTTTTCTCCTTGGAGCTACGTCTCGTCTACTTGTAATTTTAAGGTGAAGCGGGACACGAGGCGGGCGACGCCTGTACCAGACGAAGTAGGCGGTGTCGGGCGACCGCCCTCCGCGGGCCCCGGCCGAGCGCTGTGGAAAACGCATGGGCGCGGGGCGCCGTCACACGGACCCAGTAACAAATATACTTCACGAACCTGTTATCGCTCTTAGTGATTGACCATCAGTTCCATTTTGTCGATATTAGATAGAATCAAATTAATTAGAAATATTTAAATTCACAAATTACCCTTTGAAAACTACCCCATTGCCCTCGTGCGTGCCATTAGAATGCTGAATGAACGAAAAGCTAACACGTTGTGAGAAACGAAGGTATAAGTATTTAATGTGTTACGAATTAGAAAACCGCGGCGCAGGTATCTGTATGTTGAAAACCTGTTAGAATCCTTCAAATTATCCTTCTAAAACCAAAATACCAATGTCTTCCCGGAGCGCAGCAACGCTTCGCTGCATTGTAATTGCAACGGGCGAGTGCTAATTCAACGCATAACGTAGCACTGTGAACACTACAAGATATGAGATATTCTATTTATTACTGGTTTGTTACAATTCGTACTCCGGACAAACGGCAAGTCCGGAAAATGTGCGTCACGGATCGCAACTTGAATATTACTATTACCTACAGTTTACAGTTCCATAAAAGTCCGGCTATTTTCTTACTCCCGTCATACCGGTACCTAGTTCAGGAGTCGAGAGGCTTCAAACAAGTTTTAAGTACCTAACCTATAATATTATTATTATTTCAGCACTAAGTTTGTGCGTCTCAAAATACGTAATCATAGTGAGGTGCTGAACAGTGCATCAAGATATAATTTTTAATTGAGGTTAATAAACCGGAATTAAGACATGTCTGTTCAGAAGTAATTAATTAATTATATTAAGAAATGGAAGAACCACAAGCTTCGCAGCACTCCTGGACGGGTCTTAGGACGAAACTCGAAAGCGATAGGGTGTAGCCCACGACCTTCCAATTTTCTTACATTTTTTTTTTTCAATTTGCGTCTCGATGTCAGATAAAAAAGTAAAAACAGAAATATCTTAAATGTTTTTTCAGGCTCTATTTCCCATCTCTATTTCCTATTTTCAGGTTTTTTTTATTTTTTTATATTTTTTTTGTCTTTTATAGTTATTACGCAAAAAAGTTACCCAATAGATAAGCAAAGAATTAAAATGTCTAATCAAACAATAAAATTAGAGCGAGCAATTAGGGCAATTATCGGTGGTGTCGTACACAGCGCGAATACAAGATATTTAAATATATTTGATTGTTCATCGACAGAAAAATATTGGTACTTAGGTACTTATTATTATTACATTTAAATACCGCGAAAAAATATCTAGGACGAAAGTAAAATGAATAAATCCTAAGCAACACTGGCCGTTGCTACACTCGATATAACTTTAAGATCGATACTTGCGCTTCACTAAGGAGTGGCGTTCTCTCCCCGCGGGCCCCGGCTCAGCCACGCCCAGCGCGCGCATTCTCAAACAAAATCCGCAGAAAATGTTGTGCGAAGAATCGAGTAGAGTCTGCGTCGTTCGTTTCGTTCAGTCACGCACGTCACATCAGTTAGGCAGCTCAGTTGAGTAGTGATCTCGATAGCCGACGAACCGTACGCACGGCGCACACGTGCCACTCGCGCCCATCCCTTCTCCGCCGCACCGCGCTCCCGAGCGATTTCGCCGCTCGCTCGGTGACGCCACCGTCCGTCGCTACTCCGTCGACGCCGCTTGTGCTCGGTGTCGTTCCATACGGAGCTTTGCTTCATCACATCATACTATATTATGTAATACGAAAATAAACAGCTCAAAGAAACCACGTGTGCGCGCCGGCCGGCTTACATAAATTCGTAATAATTTTGATCATCCAATCCGCTCCGTAACATCAGCTAATAATCAAAGAGTGTGGGTGAAACAAATAAAAAAACATTCCAATCATATAATCAGTATTTTAAAAATCATTATTATCGTGGCTTAAGATAATCGATTATAAACAAGTGAAAATGTCTAATTCTGTGGAACAACAATTTAGCGAGCTTAGTTTGTCACAAGAGGACCATGATCAATATGAACCAGAGGATCATCAAGACCAAAGGTTAGTACCAAACGTGCTGAAGACATTAAATAACGTCTTACAAAAGAACTCTACCTACTGGACGTTACAATTAAAAAAAAAAAAAATTTTTTTGCAAATTTTGCGCGAGAATTATTGGCTAAGCATAATTTACGAGACAGAAAAAAAAAATTGTCTCATAGTACAAGTTGGCTAAGTGAAGGGGCGCTAAAATCGTTCAACATGCTTATTAAGTACTTATTGATTTATTGTACCTACAGAGCACCTGTAATTTTTTTGTATCCGAAAGTTTTTTTTTTATTATAAGCCGTGACGTTTCCTGCAATTAATTTTTTTACTAGCTTATTTGTAATAAATTTATTAAGAATTTGGAAGACTTCATTTGGAACGTTGCCCCTTTGAGGACACCTGATCGCGAGGTTACAGCACCACCTACCTATCTTACTGGTTTATCTCCTATAAATATGTATGTCTCAAAATATAATACGTAATATAATAATCAACTGCGGGCCGAGCACGGGCGTGCCCAAGACGTTTGTGACAAGACATGCTAGTTTTATCGCTCAAACTGTGATAAAATGTGTGACTCAAGTCATGTCACAGTAGGCCGTGCTCGCCCCGCTGAAGTCGGATGTGTCAGATGTATGTGGCTGTATGAGCGTGAGCATCCACTGACTAATGATAAAGCCACGACAAGACAACGATTTTATGAACAATCAATTACCTACATTGTAGTAATTGCTTTGGTTCGGCTTTGTTGTTCAACAAACATTATTTAAAAACTAAAACGAGTCGAATGTGTCGACCCGAACAAGTGTGTAGCAACCCTTAGCATAGTGTTATAGTTTACCTACCTAATTAAATGTCATAGGTACTTGTGCCAGCAGAAAGGACTTTGAAATAAAGACATAATGATAATATTAATTACATGATGATAATATGAATTACAGGAATAAAGCCATTGTTACAAACTTTGAAATTGAATAAAAAGAATTAACATAATGGGGACCTTCCCCCCCCCCCCCTTCCTCCACCCATCCATCTGCGAAGTAAGAGGCACCTAAAAAACTACGAAGCGAGAAAATGTGTTTATCCATACTAATAATATTATAAACTAACTGCTGACCGCAGCATCGCCCGCGTGTCTGTTTCTAAAATAATCAACACTATAAAGGCGAAAGTTTGTGTGTGTGTATGTTTGTTACTTCTTCACGTTCAAACGGCTGGACCAATTTTGATAAAATTTTGTATGGAGGTAGCTGACAGCCTGGATTAAGACATAGGCTTTTTATCCCGATATTTCCACGGGATCGAGACTTACGCGGGTGAAACTGCGGGGCGCAGCTACGAGTATTAATAAATAAAAGCTTGTAATAACTAGCCTTAAACTTTACACGCAAACTAGTACTCCCTAAATCATCACAGCAAACAGATGATTTTTTTTTGACAATTTTAAAAACTGTTTTTGTGTACTTTCTTATGCATTTGGTAAAAGCTGTTATTTTACCATCATAAACACACACAATATTATTTATTTGTATATTATATTCCAAAGTAGCACTTGTCTGTCTGTATGTTACCTTTTCACGCCTAAACCACTGAGCTGATTTCGATAAAATTTGGCAAGGAGATAGTAGACAACTTGGGGAAGGACATAGGTTAGTTTTTGTTTTAATAATAATCCTATAGGGGGTGATAAAGGGGATGAAAGTTTGTATGGGAAACCCAGCATTTCTTAAGTTGGTAGTGGTGGAAGTGCTTCAGTGGGTGTGTGCTTCTTTTAAGTGTTAAAGAGTTTTTGAAAATATTCCCCAAGGGGGGGGGTAAACATAGGGAATGATTTTAAAATTCACATATAATATTGATATCTTTGCGTACCTTCTTCTCTTTACGAGATTTACAATTTAAAGGATTGGAAATACCTAGTCATAGTCCGTAGCTTGAGATAACAAGTCTTTATTTCATTAGAATCTCGGTCCACTCAGTCAAAAGTTATAACAATTAAGTATAAAAATTCAAATTTAGTCGTAAAAATAACTTTTCTAACACGCACACATACACCGTGGCCAATGGCGGCGCCAGAGTAGATATTTCAAATTAAGGGTGGGCCCGCCCACGACGATTTTCTCACCAGTCAGATATCGCACCAGTCTGTACGAGCCTTTAAGACTTTTAGTAGGCCTACGGCCACAAATATTTACCATATTTACCTAAGCGGTTTATTTATAAGCGATGATCAAAAATAAACAATCTCTAATCATTACATATACTTTATTTAAACAAAGTTTATAAATAAAGGGGAAAAAAATTTGTTTCTGTCAATAGTTCAGGGATGCAATTATGTTTTATAATTGTACGGAAATCCTATACAATGCGAGATCAGCTTATACTGGAAATGTATAGCTTGATGTGTAGCCGTCTGTACAGTTAGCAAGATTATTGACATGAAAAACTTTTTTTGTTGTCTATCGATCCTGTTTCTTATAAGGATCAAAAAACTCTACCGATGTTCTTGTGGCTAAGTAATAACAGCCGCACGGGTCGATCGATCAGGTTAAGCTACGCTCGCTGCGGTTGGTCCGTGGATGGGTGACCATCTTTACATAACAAGACCCCTCCGTGCCTCGGAAAGCACGTTAAGCTGTTGGTCCCCCGCCTGTCATTCGAGGATCTTTGACAGTCGGTATGGGTCGTCTGCCAACCAGTCTTACCAAGGGGTATCGTATTACTCAGTAACTTGGTTGTGGAGGTTAGATAGGCAGTCGCTCCATTTCAAATACTGTTATTCAGCTGCATCCGGTTAGATTGGAAGCCGACCCTAACATAGTTGGTAAAATGCTAGGCAGATGACGAAACTGGCCAAAAATAAAAATAAAAAATCGAACTTATTTGTCGCATTATTTTGACTACAAGAGTCAGTATTATTTGTAATGAGTACAAAATCTAGATAGGTTCGTACTTTGTTGCTTTTGAAAAAACTTTTTTAATACAAAGATTTTTTGCTATGTGTAGCGGATAGTCTTTTTTTAACGTTTCCCATACAAGTCTGAAAGTTCTAAATTATTTGAGGAAATTTTATCTCTGAATTTAATTTTAACGTCGGTATTCACAAGCTATCTACAGCTAGGTACAGACGGCTACAACATCAACCTATACATTTCCAGTATAAACTGATCTCGCATTGTGTAGGATTTCCGTACAATGAGAGGTCAGCGTATACTGGAAATGTATAGCTTGATGTGTAGCCGTGTGTACATAAAGCAAATAAAATTGAAAAAAAAAAAAGCGTACCTATTCGTTCCAAGTAAAAATTTTCGGCTCATCATAAAAAGTAAGTTGGGGTTTCTTTACGTACTACCAAAAGTATGGTTTTTTTTTGCGATTTTTGAATTTTCTAGTAGGTAGAGGTATTCAAACCTCAGTTCGCCGAACAGAGTTTTTTGATCCTTATAAGAAACAGGATCGATTGGCATCAGAGGTTTTGTGAACACTGCCCATTTTCTTGCTGACTGTACATTTTTTTCAAAATTTGTGAATGCAGATCAATATGTCTCAAAAAGTTCCTAAGACCGTTTTCCTGTAGCTACGACGAATAAGGTCCCTTTTTTTTTTTTTTTTTTTTTTTTTTTTTTTTCACGCTGAGAAATGCATTACGCATGCCCGCTCGTGGGGGACGAGTCGGGGTATGTGGGACTCCTGTCACTACAGTATACCCACTAAAACTCAGCGGTGTTCCCACATCGCCGTGTTGGGAGGGCCATGGGATAACGGCTCAGCCTTTTCTTCCACAACCCTCCCGGCGCATGCCCGCCTAGCTGGCGGGCCCCTCATGCCCCCCCGTTACTGGGGGGCTACGGGAATGGCCGGGAACACCTGGCCATTCCCGTCCGACACTGGTGGAGGCCTGTGCAATACAGGTAAGGGTGCCCCCGCACCCGTTGCCTGGTGGCCTCCACCTGGGAGGAGTCGGAGATGACGTTCAAACTGACGTCTTCTTCGACCCCTCCGCCTTCGGAGCGGCGCCGCGGCAGGATCGTCCTCCCGCGTGCGCTCTGCCGCCTCCTTCTGGGACATGACGTGTTCGCAGAAGGAGGCGACTGCCGCCCAGGACCCCTCATCCCTCAGCATGGCGTTAACCAAGCCGGGGGACGAATAAGGTCCCTACCGTTACTGCCCCGTCTCAAAAATCCACCATGTACAAACATGAGGGAGGGCATGTGATGCGGAGGAATGAGGAACACGTCGTGGGCAAGTTTTGAGTATGAATGTGGATGGATATAAGAGAAAGAAGATCAAAGAAACGATGGATGGATTGCGCGTAAGGTTTGATCCTAGTTTTACAACACCTGTGCCAAGTCGGTCCGAATGGTAGGCATTTGCACGGCCTTGCTGGCGCTCACAGCACCAGTTATACAACTTTATTATTATTTATTAAAACTGCCCGTGCAACTTTTTTGTACCTGTGTAAATTTATTTTCGTCTATTTATATTATATTATAACATCCAGCATATTAAATGAATCCTTGTCAAATTAATGTACTAACGTAAAACGTAGGTTTGGTATTTATAATTTCACATTAATTCTCTTAAAAAACTATTATTCAAATATCACAAACTAGGTTCTTTTGGACGCCACTGATAATGCTAAACCCGTAGCTAAGTTCTGGGCGGACACAATTGATTGGCACGTTATAAGAACGTAACCTACATAACTATGGTTATTTTTATCAATAAATAAAAAATAAAGACGGACAGCGGTGTTGACATAGCAACAATAAAAGCACATCCCTGACACTTCATACAAACGAGTGAAGGCTCGTACAGACCGGCGCGACTTGTCGCGCGATGCGGCACCGGTAGACCGATTTCCATGAAATTTTCATAGAAATTATCCTACCGCTGTCGCATCGCGCGACTGTTTGACCCTGGATTTACAGCTGTAAGCTCTTGTGTACGCTCATCGCTCATGTATGCGCGCTTTTGCCACACGTTCATCTTAGCGTAGACTCGCTTGGCCTCATAATCATTCTTACTGACAGATCTACTAGTTAGTGCAAACACGAATATAGGCGCGTATTCGGGTTTTAAGCGCGAAATACAGCGCGCTTGTAAGCGTTTATGGTTATCAGGACTATCGAGCACAAAACGCGTAGGTCAGTAACCGCCCGTAATTACCTACTGCTACTACCGGAGCACCGCCCTGTCTGCACGTGTGGGTTTGTGTGTGAGTGTGTGTGTTTGTGGGGACGTAGCACAATTTCTTTGTCGGTGCCAGGCCAGTCGCGCCTATCGGGCGAGTCTGTACGAGCCTTGAGTCGTAGGATGATTAGATAGTTTTGAGACTCGTTCTTTTTGCAAAATCCCTATCTTTACCTGTATATTATATTTTTTTTTGCAAAAATATCAAAACAAAACAACTTAATTACAATCTAAAAATTACAAAATATCTTTGAAAATAAACTCTTAATTTATATTAAAATTTACTTGTCATAAAATATTGGAATTAAGTGAATCTGGATTGCATTATATTACGAATATAACGATCACATATAAGTATTAGTAAACAAATTTAATTGGATTAGGTTTGAGTGAGCTGACTGTACCAAATTCAAGTTGTTAGTATTTGTTCGCACATTAAATTTAATTATTTAAAGAGTGGTATCCGTTCGGAACGGAATAGAAAATAAATATGAGTTAAGTAGTTGTATTCTAATGATTCTGTAAAGCCATATTTGTTAAAAACAATGTAGTTTTTTTTTAATTTAGATCAACATACAATGATTACAACCTGTTACTGACCTGCACTTTGCAAACAACGTTAAAAATTTGAATTTCGCGGGCTACCTTAGGGCATCCCCCTTAAGTTAAAATAAACAACGAAATCGGAAAAAAACCAGAATAAAATAAACACCTAAAGGCTTGTTGATTAATTTTTTTTTTTCAATACTGTGGCATTTTACTAGGGCTTGTTGTTTGTTGAATAATTTAAAATAGGGGTTGTTTTTATTTACTAACTTGTTCCGCGGTTAACAGGTCATTTCACAGAATTTGACCGCACGTCAGTAGTAACATTTGAACTACAAAAAAGCTGCTACTGTCTTGAACTTGTTTGTCAGTTCACTGTACAGCTAAGCTACACACAGTAACCCACCACGGATCTTTGTGAAGTTAGTTGCAACACGGATTTTCTTTAATTCGGTTAGTTAAAGGATTAAAGAAAAGAGATTTAGATTAAAGGCTCGTTCGTGCAGACGACTGGTGCGATATGGCGAGCCAGGCAGCGCGACACTTTCCATGAAGTTATCATAGAAATTGTGCTACTAGTGTCTCGTCGCGCCTGTTTGCGTGTTAGCCTTCATAGGGTCCTGCCAGGGTTACGAGCCTGTCCGAAAGGGATATCGTGGCCCTGGCACACAGGCATCTGAAGGAACACGGTGGGTTTTAGTCAGTAAAAGTCTGACACTCCCTCCCGCTCCACCCAGAGCGGGAGAAGTTATTTGATAATTTCCCACCCAAAAAAAAAAAAAAAAAAGCCTTCATAGGGACTTTAAAATGAGATTTTGATCATTCGATTCGACACTTCTTTATTGTATATTATAAACGACAACACTGAAATTGCCATTAACAAAATCTTTTTAACATTGTCTCGTTATGTGGCAAATTATTAGCCATGCCTACACTATCATTTGTTGGTGTACATCCATGTGATGACGGATGTTCTTTTGGTGAATAGTACAAAAGTTCATACGGTGAAGCCTCGAGCTCTGGATTTGATACACCATGTAGGGAAATGAGTATGAAGTCTGAACTTGACCTTATACCAATCCAAGACATCATAATACGCCTAAAACAAGATTCAAGGAAAAGGAAAATTGTTCACTACTCCAGAGCAGAGCATAATTTGTGCGATACGATCGCTTAAAATATAGTTTTCTTCAGCCAGCTTAAAAAGTAATGTATGACCGTGTGCATAATTATGTGCATCACGGCGCAGTTGTTGCGGCTGACGTTGCACCTGCCGGCAGGTGGTTCGGCCCTTTCCAGCGCACGTGCCGTTGCCGCGCTCTTCAGATTACCTACCAACTGTTCACTTTTTGTTGCTAAATTGATATTCAAATTATTACTGCAGAAGGAGTTTCAAACTTAAAAACCGGCCAAGTACGTGTCGGACTAGGCTAAGTGAATAGTGTTCAAGCCCAGAGATGGCGGGTTTTTTTTTTTTTTGTATTAAATAGTTATTGGAGGTTTTCATCTGGAATTTCTCAGTAGCAGCCTGGGGGTCTACTCCGAACATAAATCCGAAGTATCGGCCGAATGTTCGGTCGTTTCTTTACTACGGCGAAAACAAAAAAACCGGCCAAGTGCGAGTCCGACTCGCACTTGGCCGGTTTTTTCAGACTCGCACACGAAGGGTTCCGTACCATTATAATAAAAACGGCAAAAAAATCACGTTTGTTGTATGAGCCCCCTTTAAATATTTGTTTTATTTTAATTTAATTATTTATTTTTAAACTAAATATATAACGAAATATTCTGTGAATATTTCAAGCGTCTACCTGTTGCCGTTATCAATATCGTGCAAAAAAATCACGTTTGTTGTATGGGAGCCCCCTTAAATATTTATTTTATTCTGATTTTTTTGTATTTGTTGTTATAGCGGCAACTGAAATACATCCATCTGTGAAAATTTCAACTGTCTAACTATCACGGTTCATGAGATACAGCCTGGTGACAGACAGAAAGACGGCGGAGCCTTAGTAATAGGGTTCCCGTTTTACCCTTTGGGTACGGAACCCTAAAAAATAACAGTCGTACAGATGTTCTATTTCACGAAGTCCTCTCTTGTCGCTCTAATGGCGGTAAACATAAGGTTCAAATTGCAATAACCAAGCGGACTTCGTGAAATGGTTTAACTGTAAGACATAAGCCAAATTCAAAACTGTGACTTGAAGTCGGGTAAGGACTCAAGTAAAGACGTAAGTCAAAAAAGGAAACTGTGGAAGTTATAAAACGGCCGAACTTCGGTTTAGCGCTTCGGAGTAGTATCCTTGAGTCTGGATTTGTGCTTTCTCTAAAACTATAAGAAACGGAAGTTGTTTCTACGTTTGGATCGGAAAATATCCCGTAGTATCGCAAAAACCTATTGACTTAAATCGAAGTTAAGGCGAAATTGCAGTACTTTTTAACTGTTTTAAACCTCTGTAAATCTAGCAAAATATAAATTTTGCGAAAAAGAAAATATTTTAAGAAAATTGAACATAGTATCAAGCACTGTGTGAAGATAGAAACATGAATTAAATTAATTGGCTCGATAAAAAAAAATCACAAAGATGACACTAAATCGCAAAATTTGCAAGGTCATATTTTGTGTATTACAACAAGCGCTTCTCGTCATCAAACGGGATAGTTTGGCGAATTAAATTGTATAATAAACAACTATTGTAAGTACCTACCTATTATAACCCATTGCATAGGATTTCCGTACAATGATAGGTCAGCTTATACTGGAAATGTATAGCTTGATGTGTAGCTGTGTGTACAAGGAAAATTACGAGAAAAATAAAAAAAAGTACGAAATTTTAGAATACTAACAAAAAAAAAATATAATAAAAATATTAACTGCGGTTTGTTTGCATTAAATTACCTAATTAAATATTTAAATACGGTATTCAACAAAAAATTTGCAATAGTGGTTCAGGCAAAAATGTAACAAGCTTTATCTGACTTAAGGCTCCCGCAGACAGGCGGAAATTCATTTCGGCAAAAAATCATGGAAAGTGACGCTCGTGATATCTTGCCAGTCTGCACGAGCCTTTAATTACAAGAAAATACGACGATCAGTCGTTTTCACATTACACGATTTAATGACACTGACTATCTATATAGGCGGACACGTACACACCGTCACCGATAGATATTATCGCAGGACGATAACAGACGCCGGGCGGGTGATAACTAACGGTGGGTGTAACTTACTGATGTGAACTAGGATACGAATATCTTCGCCTCTTCAAAATAACCTTTTATACCAGTGATAATGCGACGCCGACTGGAACATCATCATTTAGCTGAAAGTCGTCCTCGGCTGAAGATCACTGCTCTTGATTCTTTGGTATTTTTTTCCGTTGCTGGGAATCTATACCGGACCCGGAGTCTGAAAAATTATTATTAACAAGACATACAATAAATATGACTGGTCTTTTTAGTGTTAATTTAGGTGGTGCTCTCTGTAGTATGGGCAATTAAATGCCCGCTGATATTCGAAGGAAATTGCAGGCCGTTGTACGCCAGGTGTTTTATTCGCATTGTTAATACAGCTCGCGCATCGCGCGTAGTGAATAATGAAGCCGCTGAAAAATGTTAAACCATCTGTGCTAATATCTAATATTCATGTTATTAATATATCAGGTTTTCTGTGTCTATTAATTTGATGTCAAAATCACACACTTTGTATCGCATAGAAAAACCCGATATTCGCGGGATAGAAATTAATAATATTTATATAAGGTAAATGTAACAAGGAAATAATCAACATACTTTTTTAAGAGATCAATCAAGTTACACTATTAGTTTACACGAGGATAATAAAAAAAAAACTAAAAACATTTTCAACAGAATGTTGACAAAACTAATTAAGATTTTAATTAGTTTAGTCAGCAACTCAGCATTAACATGGAAACATAACATGTCCGCATGTCTTCCAAACTACTGCGTATTTTAGAGGCAATATAGCCAGCAGCAGAAAAAGCCCTTTCGGCTTCCACACAAGTTTTTGGCGGTATTTCTGTTAAAGCTTTTAAGGCGGAGATTTCTTGAAAATGGTCAAAAAGGTTGACCGTAAATATTTTTTCCAAAACAAAAACAGTATGATATTTTCAAGTCTTTTGTGCATACGGTGATGGAACTCAAAACATAATTATACATCAAAAAGATCTTCAAAGACAACTCTTAATTATTTTTAAAAGCAGTTTATCCCTTCGTTAACAGTTATAATAAATGCCAAACTGCATCCGGTGATGGATTCATTTTTATTAATTAGTTAATATCTAATTTTATACGATTTTATTTGCATTTTTACGCCATACGTTGTGTCATCGCGCATGTCTTTCTTTTGTATGCAATCTGACAGTGACAGCGGTTTACCTGTTGTCAGCCCCTTAAGTAAATGTTACTTATTTACCCATTGACCCCCCAGATTCTTTTCTTTTTTTATTATATACTCAAGATCGTGATGTGACGGGCAAATTACATTAGATGCTGACGATATAGTCAACTCCTGTTGCAACGTAAGAAGATCGGATGGCGCAACCTCTTCATTGTTGTTGGTTACTTGAACTACCTCTTCGTCGTCATTGTTCTCAGATCAATTTGAGAAGATGAACTGCATTCTCATTATTGCTGGAAGTCTTTATCTAAAACAGAACGTTTATAAATGGCTGCAGTTTAAAATTTCGAAAGTATATAATATTCCTTAAATGTCTAAATTCAGAATATAATTATATGGAACATCAAAATTTCGAAATACCAATGTACATAACACCTAATGTACAAAATATCGAAATATGTAAGTAGTAAATTTTGTGTAAAATGGCTCGGGTTTTTTTTTTACCGTGGCAAAGGGCAACGTTTGGAAGAGGTACTTGAAGCTGCCCAGAACAGCCTATTATAGTATGAAAAATAAATATAAAAGCTGAATCAATTTTTTTTTATTCCTAGGGTAAGTTTTACTACGAGAGAAAATGCTGAAAGGAACCATGAGTAGAAAATAAAGTGCAATTAAAATTTATTTAAAAATGGTGTATTTTCGAAGATAACGTTATTATAAAATAAATTAAATGAATTAATTACCATGATCGTATAACCTGTTCGAAGTGGCCACCATTTCATGGTCTGAGCACAGCTGAATATTTTTTTAAACTGGTCTGGTCGAGATTTAGCTCAAATGAACATTTTTGTTACTTACAAAAATATGCACAAATAGGTACTCGGTAAAAAAAATTGTTTTACTATCATAACTTCACGCCTGTAATCCCCGAAAGGTTAGGCATAGGTGTACCTATAGTAAGTACACCTTACATTTTGTTTTAATTAATAACGGAAATAAACTGGTCCACAAATTCAAGGTCACGCGTGCTGTGGAGCGGGCGATGCTCGGAGTCTGGCGACAGTCAATGCCTCCTTAAAAATGCGAAGGAAAGGCGCACAAAAAGAAAATCCGGGAACAAATTTTCATAAGTATTACTGATGTTCATGAAATTTTGTTTCCTAGAAATTGTGTTGAAAAACGTCGTTTTAATACGCGTGAGCAAACGCTATTCAATTACGCACTCGCGGCTATGCTCGGGCTGAAATCCCGCCTCCAGTGCAACGACCAACTTTACACACTTGCATCTTGTAAAACCAGTATTGCACTTATTTTGGTTGCAGTTTCTATGAATTGAAAACTATTGCAACTAACTATTATATAATTATTGGCAAGTTCATAAAAAAATCTATTTAATAGGCATATTACTGTTCTAAACTCATAGTTATTCAACCTTTTGTGTAAATGCATAATTATTATAACTTATTTCTCATAATGATATGATGAATGGCCTGGTTTGTTGTTTTTATCAGTATCATGCGCGCAGGAGGGTGGGTGGAGGGCGGCGCGGCGTAGTCGTTTTGCATTGCAAGTCCGTTCTGAACCCGTGTCGCGTCCGCTGTACACAGCCGGTACTCAACTCGGTTCGAGTCGGTTCACTCATTCTTCAGTCACACGGCAACACTCGCAGTTGCGCCACAGGCCCACAGCTCGTGTACGAATGGGCTAGGTTCATCACTCCTTCCGGTCGTTTTATTAATTTATTAAACTATTGCATGTACCAGAGATCGTAATACGCTTGATGTTTCTAATAATTCAATTGGAATCGTGGTGGACATTTCTGTTGAAGTGGTGAAATTGAAAGCGTCGGTGTGCATCCACATCAGGCGCGTGCTGTGTAAAGTTTTACAACTTGTTTATGGCTTACAGAATGGCGAAATATCGCAGGTATGAATAGTTTAGTAGGCTATCCTATCCACGCGAATACGCCCACATTCCTCAACCATCGTTACATACAGCTGTTACTTAAATAACGATTGGAGTTTGACAACCGTAAATAAGGTGCCTACTTACATAATATTTGACATTTCAATCTATGTTTGCTGATACGCATTTCTGAAATGCAGTAGAAGCTTTATAATTCAGCAATAATTTCGATGCACACGAACACGTGGTGCGTAAAGAAAATGGCGGCGCGCAGAGAGCTGCCGGTACTGCGGCCCGTCGCGCCGCGGTCATGAATCACTGATACCGAACGCGCCGGCCGGCATCGCCGCCAGCCGCCAGTATGCTATGGATTTATTGATACCAACTAGCGCGCAAGGGGCTCGCCTTTTCGCAAGGTTTAATAAAAATAGGAAGTACCTATTCATTCGTTTTGTATGACTATCCAGCAGTAAGGCGATTTTCGTAGTGCAAATACCACTGATTCTGTTAATTAATGTTGCTATTAATTATCAGTGATATTTACTTTTATTTTTTCTTTATTTTTATACTTATCTAATCTAATGCATAGCTTAGGCACACATGAAGTACATTTCAGACTATTCACCACGTATACCTAAGTAGGTAGGTAACTAATATTCAACTCATATGAGAACAGCGTTCAAGACTATTAGTTTCGAATAACCTAACTAACACATTGTTTAAATGTCAAGAAACGGACCTACCTACTAGCGCGACTAAAATTGAACTTCCTTTCTACTAAATTACTAAAAATTAGAGTTGCTGTCAAGAGACTGTTAACTAAAATTATTTACTGTTTTGTACAGTCAGCCCCCAAAAAGATGTACACATGCGCAAGGAGCCATTTTATTGTCTAAAACCATTATTCCATAACATTGTATCCACCGAACAGGTACAAAACAAAGTATACAATAATTTATCTTACTAAAACAAAGTAAAAGTTTTGTCCCAAAAGATCTATACAACCCTATGACCAAAAACAAGGTAATCTACATCATTCTCACAAATATGTATACAGTAATCATTCAACAACTAAGTAAACAAATCTTAGTTCTTTCAATTAAATGTCTCTATCTTAAGCATAAAATACCTAGATTTGTTCTAGAAAATGGTACTGTTTTTTTATAAGGTTCCTCTCACAAAAGTTGAACTTCAAGATGAGGTGCTAGAAATAAGTATTTAGTGAAAATACGATGTCACCCTACACCTACGCGTCAGACATATTGTCGTGACCACTCTCACTGGAGGATTTGCGTGTAATGTAACAGTTCAGATTCTAGTATTTCATCAGTGAATGCATCCAGGCGGGACTGGCGAGCATTACAGTGCAGATATCATACAATTCGTAACATTGCAGCATTGAGTCCGGAAAACCGAGCATTACACTTGACTATGTAACATGTACTCATTCATATTATTCATAAAGCTAATGCTCCTTAGTCAGTGCGTCGAGCGGGCGCAGTACCTATTGTAACTCATTGCTTTTGATCAAATCATGGAATGTTAATTATAAACGAATGAATGATTGATTACTGATTACCTTAAAAAGCCTAAGCAACATTCGTTATTTACCTTGTTGTATTTCAAACCAAAATTTAAAAACAAATTACACGTCAGTGACGTCATGCACTCATGCATGAAATGAAAAGGACAACAATAAAGTTCTTGTTCTTACATTAAACGAAGTTAAAGACTGTCATTCAATATGTCGTTTGACGTTGTCAGTCTTGTTTACGTTGTTCTGGAACTATCCTGTGTAGATTGTTCTGGTCATAGGGTGTGTAGATGTTTTGGGACAAAAGTTTACTTTGTTTTGGTAAGATAAACTTGACTATACGGTGGGTAAAATGTTATGGAACAAAGGTTGTTAACTATGAAATGGTTCCTTGTCCGTGTATAATTCATTTTGGTGCTGACTGTACCTACCATCAAACAGGTTTAGACGACACCCCACTTCACCCCAGAATATGCCGCCTTTTTTGGCGAACTACAAAGAACATGAGAACGAGTTTGACAGCCCTGAAATTCTTGACGTGTTCTTGTTTTGCACGTTAAAAGGATTGCAATATTTTTAGGTTAGTCGGTGGCCAATACAGTAAGTATGCACAGCCAACACAGACCTGAGCTGTACCACATTATATTATATAAATAATTAATTTCCTCATCAATAAATATAAATGTAGACTAGAGGAATAATCATACTATATCCTATTAGTACTTTTATCTCTGCAGCAAACTATTGCTCGATTAGTGACCTAACGGGGTATTTAAAACGGAATTCAGCCTGGTGAGTTATATTTAGGGCACACGTTAGGAAATCATTGGGTCGTTATAGAAACCGATAAGGGACTAGGTATTTTATACAAGAAAATGTATAATTGGTTGCGCAACCAATCGGTCGCCACCTCCAGGGGGCCGATCGCGCTAATTTACCAAAACTAAACCACAACCAAAAACGTTACGTTAGACACATTTCGTATCGCGCTAATCATTTCAACGGAAACGATTTAGCTTTACTTTGGAAGTTACGTTGGAGGAACGATCGATCGAACAATACTCTCACTAAAAATAGCGCGATACCGTCTTACATCAGCTAAACCAAAACCAAAAACGTTCCGTTCGAACGGTAATTACGATGCGAAATAGCGTGATCGGCCCCCGGGTGAGATACCCTTAGCCTTATCGGTATATCCGTTAAAAAAAAACCTGCCAAGACAGAGTTGGGCTCACAAATGTAAGGTGCTATAAATATGATTATTAGTAGACACATAAAATGCGTTGCATTACTGAAATTATATAGTTATTTACTACTAAATTATACTAAATAATTGATTGTTATACAAGGGTCTAAAATTACCCATTATATACAAGGTAGTTTTAGAAACCGAGTTATGTACAATGCCTTTTTTTTATTTCTTCTGTAGCCGCAACCAAGGAACATTTTATACTCACCTACGGCGAGGCCGTAACGCAATTCACGTATTCTACCGAAGAGACCGCCGCTTTTAGTAATTTAAAAAAAATGGAGCCGTCACGGGTCGCCTGGCAGGTGTGATACATCGAAATTATTTACACACTTCTACATATAGACTGTATAGTAGCGACGCGTCGCCACGCGGCATGCGTCGCCCCGCCAGCAATCGGTTTTACGAGCGCCTATAGATGTTGCACATCAATATAAATGTTCTTTTTTTATGAAACAGTAATAAGGTGAATCCACAGCTGTAGCCCGCGAAATTCAAATTTTCTTACGTTTTTTTATGTAAAACATCATATAGCCGCACGTAAAACCGATTGCTGGCGTGGCGACGCATCGCCACGCTACATGATAAATAATTTCGATGTTTCACATCCGCCAGGCGTTACGTGACGGCTAACAATTTTTTCTATTTGCAGGTCAGTGTCAGGTTGTATCTTAATGACAATATGATTCGCGACTACAACAGATATTATGTATCTACATAATTATAATCATTAAAATCATTAATACAGCTGCAGATTCACCTTAAGAATAATTACTTTTTCGTTTTTGTAGAGCCTACCTTTTTGTTGGCCGTTGGTGGACAAACAAAAATTAAAAAAAAAAACCTTTTCCCCTAGAGGATAATAAGCTATTTTAGTCCCGCGCTGGTATGCTAAAATGACGGGACTTTTTGAGCGAGATTAGTGAAAAATGTTTTAATTGGCTGATGACTTTCCGAGAAACAGCAGCGCGATTGTAGCTAAATCAAATTCAGCCGTACAAAACCCATTTCCTATACAAATTAAGCATAAACAATACTATCTCTTACCAAATTTTAAAAAATACCCGTTTGCTAGTTTTCGAGTTCTAAGGCGGCTCCTCAATTCAGACGTCTGGATTGAGGAGCAGCCACCTTAATGGTCCTATCAATTTTTAACGGTTGTACTACAAATTCCAGGATCGGGCCTACAAATTCGGCGGAAGTCTTATTATAATTTTTATAGATTTAATGATAGTGATGATGCACCGCATATTAATGATAGTGGTACGAGTATATTGCGTTTTTATCTATTCGATGGCTAACATTTCGATTTATAATAGGAACGTTTCTTCTGCAGTCGCATCATTTATAACTTCGTTCATCAAGTCTCATTCAAACGATTTCCTTGTTTTACTTTTTCTCAAGCTTCTGTTTTTCCTGTACCTCAGCGGGACGAGCTCGGCCTACTGTGACATGACTTGCGTCACACATTTTATCACAGTTTGAGCGATAAAACTGTTTTGTCATAAAATGCTAGTACAAATTAACATGACTTAATTTATCATGTCCTGTCACAAACGTCTTGCACGCCCGTGCTCGGCCCGCAGATAGTACAGTACTTTCCTTTCACAAATGGTCTTATTAGAATTTATATCGACTTTCTCCTTCTCTGATTAAGGAGTATCATCATTCGGGTTATCAACCGGATTAGTTTTGGGATTCTGATTTGGCGTCTTTAGTGTCAAGGATTACGAGTCTTGTTTTGAACGACGACGTCATTTCTTATTAGTGACGTCATGGTTTCGTCGTTTTAGACACAAGTGATAGCATTACCTATGATAAATAACGGGACACAACCCCCGGTTCACAACGGGAGCGGTGAATTGCGTCGTCTGATAAAGCGTGACGTCACGTTACATTATGTATTTTGAGTTACATTGGCCGCAAGGACCGGGGTTTGAACCGCGCAAGGTTGGTATACAATATCTGATCCAATATGAACTACTTTTTTTAACACAGTCTGTCTCGGCATAGTATATATTTATTTAGTTTTTATTATTTTATTTACACGATAACACGATTATATTATTTATTTGTAACTTTTTTTTACGACCGAACTGCCTGACGCCAAAAAAAATATGTTGGTTTTTGTTCGAGACCTAACAATGCCATAATTAAAATTCCTACGTCGCATAGATCTTGAGAAAAACTTCTGCAGACGGACAGAAAAATGTGATCCTTTAAAGGTTGTTTCCTTTTAAGGTCGGAACGGAACCCCGAAAACGATCACTGTTACATTGAGTTGATTTGTTTGAATCATTTCATTAGACTACCAATTGGAATACCCGGCTATCTAATGCAGAAATTCAAAATTTAAACAAAAAATCTCTTCCTTCGGCTAATAAAAGAAATATAATTACCCTATTAACAAAATATTGATAAGACTATTCAAATAATATTGTAAATAAGACTATTCAAATAATATTATAAATTATATACTTATGTTGTTTTATATCAGGTATGGGCAACCTTTGACATGTTGAGGGCCAAACTTTAGCGTGCAAATACGTTCGCGGGCCTCGTTTAACAGTACTTAGTACGTTTTAAAGTAGTGATAATATTTTTTGCGATAGATATTAGACATGAAATAATACGACAATGTTATTATAGTACAATTTATTAAAATTACATCCACCCGCTTATATAGGCAAAATGAAGGATAAATCTGGAATAAACTAAAACCTCAAAGAATTTGATCGAGCAAGCCGAGTGGCGGCGATTATCAAAGAGTGAGGCGGCAAACATCAAGGGATTTGATGTTTGCCGCCTCACTGTCACTCCCGTGAGTATTAAGTACCTAATGTAATATTTTTTAAATTAGGTTTTTTCAAAATATCTCGCGTGCCGTATAATATCTTACAGCGGGCCGGGGGTTGCCCATACATGTTTTATATGATGATCCATAATGAAGTTTAAATAGTAAATTGCCCGGTGCACTCTGTTATAAGTTTAGTGACCCCTGTATGGTATGACGCAATTGTTTTAGTTGTAGTGCTGTTGTGTGTAGTGTTTATTGGTAATTGTTGAAGCTATGTGTATGTTCAAAAGCACATAAATATAGATTTTAAAACCGAGCAGGAATTAGCATATAAAAGTGGAACGAAGTTTATAGTGGTTGATTTTCATGGGTATTTAAGGCGCACTCAAACATCAACACCGACGCCTTTTTTATTATACGCTTTTATTTTCGGAGTAACTTAAAATTCGGAGAATTCATGATTATCATGGCATAATAGTGTGACCACCTTTGGTCTGGCTGATTGTCTATCGTTTTCGAAGAATACGGGATATTAATTGAATTAACACAAATCTTAATTTAAATTAATAACGAATCTATAAAGGCTCGTACGGACTGGAACGATATCGCGGGCGCGACAGGCATCGCGACCCTTGTCGCGCCCGCGATATCGCGCACGTCTGTACGAGCCTTAACTCGATGGTGCGCTTGAGCGTGAGCTGTCAAAGTCGTAGGTTGTCAGTATTGAATTCACCCTCCCGCTTATCTCCTCGGCGCCCGCCAACGCAGGCCCTTAGTACGGTCTACACAATTCTTGTCGTCTGCACAATCGTTATATTGTTATACAAAATAGGTATACATACACTGTAATATTTTGACGTTGACAGGCGCACAGTTAGAAAAAAGGGTTTAAAGAAAAAAAAAAACGTTTAAAAAAACTAAAAAGGGTTTAAAGCTATGTAAGATATGATCAATAAGACCAAACTGTTGAATGTAGTGAATTAATTCGGAATTATCTTGAAATCTTTTATCTAAATGAAGCAAATTTTTCTGAAACTGTTTTGTCCATCACCACCTCCACCTCAACGTAAATATTATCCTAATAAACATGATCATTTTATTTTATATCCGACGATAAAAGGAGGTTCTCAAGTCGACGCGTATAAGTAGATTTTTTCTGTCCAACGAGGCATGATAATAATTATGGTACAACTATACAATAGGTACAACAATATTCAAAGCTGTTAAATCAGTTGTATAATAAAAAGTTGTTTTAAGTCTATGCTAGATTGAGACAGAACTGCTGCGATCACTAACGTCACAAGTTCAAACTGAAACTAAACACATTAATTTAAATTAAACCATTTTTGAATTGTCTCAAGAGTCTGTCAGTTAATCAACCCATTTCAAAACGTAAAACTATGTAGAAGAACGGGCAAGAAACTCCTGAAAAAATCCTGGGTTCTCATAAAACAGGGACGCCATAGGATAAAATAATAATATAAAAAACTCCTAGCTAGTTTCTAGCTAGTCTTTTCTAACTAGTTTTGTTTTTCCACAAATCACCTTTTTGTATAGCTGTTGATATAGTAGTCAAATACCTATTAGGAGCAGTTTTGGTGATAATTGGGAGCGCAGAAGCCCAGACTTGCAAGTTGCAACTAATCCTATAAAGAAGGCGTGACAAATGTTTACGTCAATAAAACGTAAATACATTAATTTCCTATTTTAACAGCATCGTCGGTGGAGATTTTTTTTTTCGCCTCTAGGAACTCAAAAAAAGCCGCATAAAAATCCGACCACTATACGTGTTCTTCTTCACTTCGTTCCACTTTTTGAGTATTATTTGGTGTAAAAATTATCCTCGACTATAAACTTCGTATCTTTTTTATGATAAGCCAATTTTGAAGTAATAGTAAGTAAAGTAATAGTTAACTTGGTGTCTAAAATAAAATCACAATAAACTCTGGCATAGTCGAAATTACGACTTGAAATTGACGTATCTTGAATTCTTAATAACTAATGGAGAAAAATCGATGCGCGGAGATATATGTATATTCACGTGAGTGGAATGACCCTAGAAAACCTGGTAAATAGAATTACAATATCTTCATTAAGTAAATCAAGGGCGAAATGAACTAAATTTTCGAGCGCGCAAAAGTGATGGAAATTATTGGACACGGATGGTTTAGCACCACGAAAACTGTACTTTTATAGTTACACAGACGTAAAGTTTCATTTATTTCAAGCTTTCTCACAATTTGATAAGAAATTGACGAAAAAGGGTTTTTTTTCGTGCACGGAGCCTTAAGCATTTTGTCGTTTGATCTCGCTTATGGAAATATTAAGAAATTAACAAACACAAACATCTCTGACTTTGATCATCATTTAACTTTTACGTTTTATGTTGTCACACAATTGCCTATCTAATAGAGAACATAGTGATTATTATAAAATATTGAAATAGATAGTTACTCGATAACACGACAAGATTCTATTATACTAAGGGCCGCTTTTTTCACCATCTAAGGGTCTCTTAACCTGAGGGACTTCTTAAATCAGCCCCTTACCTAAGTTTATTTTCACCAGATTAAAGGGGTCCTACGTAAGAGAAACTTACCTAAGTGACAGTATTTTTTAAAGTCCAAAAACTGTACTTTATCGATTAAATTACCGATTTTGTATTCCACCGATAAATCACGTAGATTAAATGTACACTAGTGCGACAAAATACATAAAATAAACATGTTTCCATGAACAACTGATTAATCGGAGGTGCTGCAAATATTAAAAACATAAAAATTTGGTATATTAATAATCACCACTGTATTAGGTAAGTAGGTACCTACCTGTATTTAAAACACAAAATTTGAAAAACAAAGTAAACAAGTAAAAACTTTTTAAATACCTAAGTAGTTATTAGGTAGTTAAAAAAATCATACCTGCATATCTGTATATTCTAAACAGTGTTCTATTTTTCTAACAAAAATAACATTAGCCTTGGATAACCTAAATCTTTTTAAGAAGTCCTCATTGTCATATTTCGTGAAAAAATCCTGTCTTTCGCGATAAATATGTGGCCGTCTGAATAAACTTTGATTCGTAACTAAATCCACAGTTTCGATAGCTTCTAAACTGTCAATAAAATCTTCCATTTCGTCTCAAATACTCTCATTCAACAACACATCAACTGTCACTTAGCGCTAAGATGCCAAGTATTGGGCCCTTATAATTAAGGGATCCCTTAGAACCATAGATGTGTGTAATGGTGAAAACAAAACTAACACTTAAATTTCTTAGGGGCCACCCTCAAAAGGAACGATGGTAAAAACGGCCATAAGTATACCAAATAAACACAGTTATAAGATTACCTACCCAACCCACTATACGAAAACGAAGTAAAACGTACCATCCGATTGTTGGTTGTATCCTGTGGTCGCTTTGGGCTAATATCTATGTATATAATTGTGTAGAGTGAGATAGTGAGTAGGTAGGTACATTCACTACGAGGGGTCATGCATCGAGCGAGTGCAATGGAACGAAGTTGTGAATGGCGAGTGAGTAGTGGGGAGAGCCGGGGGAGAGGCAGGTCGCGGGGAGCGTCTGCCTGCCAGCGTCGCGCGTCGGGCCGCAGCGCCGCGCGCCGCGGGCGTAGTGACGAGGGCGCGGATGATGTCATCTCCGGAGCTCCGCCATTTTGTAGCCAATGATGTCCGAATAACGCAACATATCCAATGAAAGCAATTAGGCAATTTTTATCCTCCATCCCTACTTTTGCTAAAAATTTTGTTCAAACTTTTGTTGTAGTTACTTGAAAAGAAATACGTTTTACTACTGTGGTAGAATTGGTTAGGCCCAGTTCCCATGACTCAAGCTAATGCGAGTTTGCGAAGCGTGTCCCTAGAGCCCTAGACTAGATATTCTTCGAGTTCACACAACAGTTGACAAACATGACCGTGCATTGGGCGCTTGATTGAGAATGGCTCTGGACGCTCGTGCATCGGCCCGAGGTTCAGTACGATAGGTAGTGGATTGATGGAGACTGGATACCTTTTAGGCAATATGTAATGAGCCGTCGCGTCGTCGGCAAGTGAAGACGCGTCATAATACACTCCCGGACATCTGAATCGAGGCAGCCTGCATATTGTTGTTAAATGGTGTCTCTTAATAACTTTTTATTAAATAATGGTAGAACAAAGAAAAAAAAAAGTGGTTTTGAATGCCACTATGACGTGCTGTGGAATGTTCTCCCATGCTTCCAAGATGTCAGTTTTCAGCTCCTGCAAAGTTTCTGAAATTGGTTGGGTAGGTCGAACACGCTTGCAAGTATTCTCGACCACTTCTTGCAGAGTGCGCCCTTGCATTATTTATATACACATATATATATATACCTATATATATATACCTATATACGGGGTGGCAGGGACATTGACACGAAACCTGTTACCATGAAGTCAGTACATCATACTTGACCCCCAGTGCGTTGAAATTTCTCGTCTGTAATTAAAAAAAAAACAGCTGTTTACTACACAGAAGTGCAATACCTACTCGATCAAAATGTATGGAAAAGCGATTTTTTTTTAAATAACCGACGAAAAATTTGATATCGGTCGCTATTTAGTAGTGACAACCGTGGTCCCGTCACAACCTCAAGACCAGTTTTTCCTTCGGTGGAAATTCCGCCCTTAGACTGTCCATGAACGACCGCCAAAGCACACATTCTCTTCAATGCAACATTGCTGAAATCGCTCTCCCTATTTCGGTAGACTTTTCTACGTCCATCATTACCATACAGCATAAACTTGCTTTTATCCGTAAAAAGAACCTGGCTCCATGGAAATGTTCGCCTGCAATGTTATAGTCGCGCCATTCTGTGAGCTCGTGTCAATTTAGGACAATTGGCTGGCTTATGAGGCTTGAGGCCACGTTCTTAAAGTCTCCTCCTAACAGTTTGTAACAGGCTGGTGGTAAATATAAACCGATCTTGTCGTGCTGTAGTGGACTGCGCACGAAGCCGCCAGTCTCCAAATATCTATGGTAAACTATTTGAATGGCAGAACGACTTACATGAAGTTGTGCACTTGCGTTTCGCTGACTCAACCCAGCACCCTAATTGCTCCATTACTTCATAATTACATTCGAAAAAATTGTCTGCTCAACAACGTAAATAACGCCAGGAATGTTGTAAATAAAATAATTACTATCTAAATGAACGCAATAATAACTATCTACAAGTGTGCGGTTACTAACACAATTAATAACAATTTCATAACTAGTTAATATAAGTAAATAATATCTAGCTAGAGACATTACGGAAATCAAACTATAACAAAAGTACCTACAAAGTTTAGCTACCAACTAGGACGGGTGGCTAGTAGTAAATAGGTTCTACTTAAATAGATAAATAACTTAAGTAGGTAAATAAATAAAAAGGAGCGATAAACCAGTAAGGTGTTTACTAAATTGTAAAAAAAAAACAATATTTTTTTTACACATAGGTGTAAAAAACGCCTCTCATTATTATTTATCTGAGATGAGACAAATAGGTTTATTAAAGTTTCTTGACGCGCCGTTAGAATAAAATAATTGTAATCTAAAGATTAGACTATACTATGTGAATATGATGGGTAGATATGGAGTTAATAGCAATTTGTTGTAAACAAGTGGTTATGTCGCTTCTCGCAGCCGGTCATCAAAAGTACTCATCAGTGGGCTACCCCTGCATGTTCGCTTCGACAACATCGAGCCCCTGCTCTCACAGTATGGCAACGTACAACATTGCGACAAAGCGAACTCGCGCGATGCCAACACCCAGGCTGTGTTCATCACGTTTGAGACTCCGGAGCAGGCGCAGCAGTGAGTATTATTGTCTGTTTGAGGGTTCTCTCTGGGATGTGCTGCCTTATTCGCACCGTCTGCTTCGGTTCCAGCTTTCCTCTATCTCTCGTATCTGTATTGTGTGTACGTTCGCATGATGAATTTGTGATCTGTTTGGCTTTACTTACTATGTTGCTTGATTGCTTTCCAGGTTGCACAGAAGGTATAATTTGTAGTTGTAGTAGTAGTCACAAAATCACATAATTAAGTGAATTTTCAACTATGTAATTACCTCAGTGGTTTATTGCGTTTTAAGGTTTTATAGAAGTGTATTAAGGCTCGTGCAGACAGGCGCGATATCGCGAGTGCGACACTTTCCATTAAGTTTTCATAGAAACTGTGCAGTAGTGTCGCGTCGCGCCTGTCTGCCTTTACGAATAAACCTTAATTGATCAACTCTTTCTTTAACATATTTTTCAGTTTTTCTTTTTTCTGCGGTTTTTCACTGAATTTCATTGATACTGAAAACTTTGCTTTTCCTATACTTACTTGCAAGTCATAGAATACGCATGGGTGGCGCTGTTTTGCTTGCTGTTAACGTTATTTGTATTTTACACGAATTCAACTTGTTACAGAGCCATCAATGGGCTAAACGGATGCGAACTGGAGGGAAGTCGGATGAAGGTTGAAGCGGCGGAGCAGAACACCCGTGGCGGCAGGCGCGGACGCCCTGGCGGCGGCCGCGGCGGCGGCGGTGCCACCGGCGGCGGCTCGCGACCCACCGACTTCCCGCTGCGGCTGCTCGTGCAGAGCGACATGGTCGGCGCCATCATTGGCCGCCAGGGCAGCACCATCCGCCTCATCACACAGCAGAGCCGCGCTCGCGTCGATGTTCACCGCAAGGACAACGTTGGCTCTCTCGAGAAGGCCATAACCATATATGGCAATCCCGAGAACTGCACCAATGCATGCAAAAGAATATTGGAAGTCATGCAACAGGAGGCCAACAACACCAATAAGGGGTAAAATCTTTACTTACAGCGTTTAAAAAAAAAAAATAGTAAGACATTTGTTGTAATCATTCATAATGTATGTCTAACATTTCTTCATTATTGTTTCCAGTGAGATCTGCCTCAAAATTTTGGCTCACAACAATCTAATCGGCCGTATAATTGGTAAAGGCGGCAACACGATCAAGAGGATCATGCAAGAAACCGATACAAAGATAACCGTCTCCTCAATCAATGATATCAACAGCTTCAACCTGGAGCGGATCATCACCGTCAAAGGCACCATTGAAAATATGGCTAAAGCGGAGTCACAAATTTCAGCCAAATTACGCCAGAGCTATGAAAGCGATTTGCAGGTAATCTGTCGCTACTATACCATAAGTTAGTTATAAAAAGCATATTTTCTTAATGTTTTTGCTATTGGTGTTATAGATGCTGGCGCCGCAAAGCATTATGTTCCCGGGGCTGCATCCTATGGCCATGATGTCCACTGGTCGTGGATTTTGCGGTGCTCCCCCACCGTTCCCGCCGCCTATATACGCTCCTCTGCCGGGCCAGGGCGGCGCGCAGCAGGGAGCCGGTGACTCACAGGTACTACTTGTAATTTCCAGAGAAGTCTGATACCACTTGTCAGAAATGGTGTGACCTCTAATATTTAATTGTAACCGCGTTCAGGCATAGTCAGTAATTACTGCTTCTCTGTAACTGGGGTAAGAACACAAAAGATAAAAGAAGAAGAGGTCCTTCCTCTCACATAGTGTCGCCGTGTTCACTTTCGGGTGGCGAAGAATAGCTCCTTTAGATTCAACGCTTTCGAACTATGTATGACTCCCAAAGATTAAAAATGATGATCTCAACTTTGTTTTCTGGGCAGTGATATTTATCTGCACCAGCTGCAAACATCTTAAATGTTGACTAACACAATTATTTTTGTGCAATAGGAAACTACATACTTATACATCCCAAATAATGCTGTGGGCGCGATTATTGGCACCAAGGGCTTGCACATTCGCAACATTATTCGATTCAGCAACGCCTCAGTGAAGATTGCTCCATTGGAGCAAGATAAACAGGGCGAGAACCAAAGCAATCCACAACAGGAGCGTAAGGTCACCATAGTCGGCAGCCCTGAGGCTCAGTGGAAGGTATGTACTGATTATATTTGAATGCTTATACATTAAAATATTTTGAAAATGCTGGATAATGTTTTAATTACTTATACTTGACATTTACAGGCTCAATATCTCATCTTCGAGAAGATGCGAGAAGAAGGATTCATGTCTGGCTCGGATGACGTGCGGCTGACAGTGGAGATAGTGGTTGCTTCGTCGCAGGTCGGCCGCATTATTGGCAAGGGAGGTCAGAACGTGCGAGAGCTGCAGCGTGTCACCGGCTCGCTCATCAAGCTACCCGAGCAGCCGCAGCAGCAGCAGGGCGGCGGGCAGGCACAGGATCACGATACAACAGTGCACATCGTCGGCCCCTTCTACAGCGTTCAGGTATGAATACGTAAAAATACTTGCGGCTATTTTCTCTCGAGAAAGGTAATGTTTCGGAAATTATCCAATACGTTTTTGTTAAAATGCTGAAATGCTGCGTGACAGGAAAACAGATCGTTCAAGGAATTTCCAAAGAATGGGAGGATGAGCTGTAAATAAAGAAATAATAAAATTGCAGCACATTAGTATTTAACTAATATTGGGAAACGGGGGTTGTCTGGGTTTTATTTTTTATGTTTAGGGTGTGTGTATGGTGTATTTGATATAAAATAAATTGCCAAGCGAAATTTTATAGAACGGTACTATACTGTGTAAGATGTATACATGTAGTTACGAGTCCAATTTGAATTTATTTCTAAGCATATATTATTTAAGAAGATAGTAAGGTGACGCGACATACGTTCAAAATGTCAAAAAGATAAGTATAATTATGGTTTTACTAATAGCTGGCGAAATGCGATGCAATAGTTAATTCGAATTTAATTACACGACTCACTGTGGCATAATAAGATACTTATTTACTTGTAGCGATCACCTGACGCGGGATGAATGAAACGTTATCGAGACACTGCCTGTCTAAGGATACAATCCTCAGTGTGAGCCAATGAAATGGCACCACACCATGGCCATGCCAAGTTATTTTATGCCTTTGATGCTAAACAATAGGTGAGTTATCCCAGTATTAACGTAAATAATCAATTATATAAATAATATTATGGCGAATGTTAAGATTGTCAATAAAATATATTCTCTATGAAACATCTTTAATTTATAAGCTACGCCTTTTAATTATTATTGGACTATGTAACTACATGTATATGTTTTGTACAGAACTGACGTTTAAGTAAGCTTTAATTTGATAAATAAATTAATTGTGATCAGGATGACAAGAAAAAAAATAAAAAAAATAATAATTATTTTTATGGATACAAATTTCATCTTACATGCAAGTTGTATCTATATTATAAATATTGAATTTTGGTCTTTACTTAATACGTACGACAATTCATCTTGGGATGGATTAATTTTGTAATTTTAAATAAGTTAAGCAAAGCGATTTTTAATCATATACTTATAATGTGTTATATTATAATGCAATGCTAAATAATATTGGCAATGGAATAAGTTTTTCGCTGTATGAAGTACATGTCAACCGGCAAAAGTCTTATAAACCATTGTCTATTCATATGTGTATACCTGTCTTGTGCCAATGTGAACATGGTTTAGTAGTTGTACGCCTAACACTTGGTTGTGTATGTTATCAGTCGGCGCAGCGACGCATTCGTGCGATGGTCGCGCAGGCGAGCGCGCCAGGCCGCCGCCGCGCCGCCGCGCCCCCGCCGCCCGTGCCACAGTAAACTGCCTCCGCACCTCCATGATCCCCGCGCGCCCTCAAGCACCCTCACCCTCGAGCCCTCGCAACACCCGCCGGCTCGCCAGCCTAGCCGCGTGCGGGCGCGGCGCCGACACGGTTCTCGTCACCACATGCCAGTGACCATCACTAGACTAGCTTCACTTGCACACTTGCCTTGTACAAAAGGTAAGACCGTGTCGTAACGCTTCGCCCGAATATTGCACTGGCAGGCTGTCGAGTTGACTATTTGTGTCCAAATGTTGTTGTTGACATAATTCTATTATTGTAGTGAATTGTAATTAAATCTATTGATAAATCCATATTTTATCCCGGGAATTATCTATGTTGATGATTAATATTTGAATATATATAATACATATGTATAATATTATTCATATACACTATTTTTTTAATAATAACGTGATTGTTAAGTTGTTTTCATGCCATGTTATTCTGCTACAATGTAAAGAGTTGTCATAGATTGCAATAGTTAATGATTATGTTCTGTATACTGTTTACAAATGTTAATAGCAGTTTCTATAGTATCGTGCCGTTTCTATATACAAACAATAAGTGCAAAATATGTTTTTTGTTATAAAGTAATAGTTTAATCTGTTAAAATCACTGCAGTAACTGTTAATGTAATTTTTTGAAGGGTGTGTGGGATACAACTACTAGGAACGGAAAATACACGACGTTGCTTTAACGAGGAGGCTCATTGGACAAACAGCTTTGCAAAGTATATTGTAAGAATGTTTCTTTGAACGATACACGGAGTTTCTGCATGCATGCTGCTGAGAATGGGTCGTACAATGGTTTCTATTGAACTGATGTGTGTGTTGGGTGATAAGTAACTAATCCAAAGAGTGAACGCCGATTGTGTGTCGAATCGGCCAGACGTAGTGACGAGCCTTGACTTGACTAAGCGCGGCGCGGCCGGGTATCTGCGCCCGCGCCAAGCGCCTGCGCAACGCTCCTATCAACGATATGGAGACGATGATCTACCTAATTATGATGGACAAATATTTTTGATATAATAGTAATTGTTGGAGAGTAAGGAGTAAACTTATGAGTTTTAATTTGTAAGTAACATTTGTTGATCGTTTTCTTTGTAATTTTGTCTTTGTTAGCTTTATAATGTTTTCTTGTATTGAAAATGTAATACAAAAGTTTCGTCATTGAACGATACCGTAGCGTTTAATGGTGCGAGTGTAAATGTCGCGTCGGTCGTATTGTTCGGTTCTATCGTGATGTTTTATTATTCAATTGTACGATTTGCGTTATCATTGTGCCAAGTGAGATAATTTTAACTATGAGAGATTAAGATTAAGTGAATAATATCAAAATTAATGAAAAGCTTAGATATTTATATGTATAATGTGATAATATATGGAAGTTTTGGCAAAAATGTTACTAAGAATGTATTACATTCTTATTTCCATTTTCTCATTTTTTAGGTTAGATTATAATAAAATTATAAATTGTAAGTCGTGAGGCGGTGTCGATGGCGCGGCGGCGCACGTTCGCCGCGTGCGCGGCCCGCCTGCGCGCGCGCCTCACCAGCTGATGTCCCGATACTTCAACACTTGTCTCTTAACATCTGGTCACGTCTATTCCGTGTCCCAAATGCATCAAAATAATTTTCAATTCATTACGGTTACATACATAGCGTAATCTTATCAGTTGCACACAATGTTTTAGTGCTGAATGTAAAGGGTACAACATGCATGCTTACTTATGTTACATATGAGAGATTACCTAATAACTCTTCAACAAGTCAAAGTTCTGAACGACCGCTACGCTGCGTTTTGATCGCGTTAAGTTCCTGTGACGGACTCTCATCGAGCTCGATTTAAGCCGTCACACTAACTTTGATAGCGAACCCGTTGCGTTTATACACGTGTCCACTATAATTTCAGCCTAGGACTTTGCTTTGTTACACTGTTATTAGGTAATAAAACTAGTAACATTTTGCATTTATATTATTCAGAAAGAATAAACATGTTTTAGATCTTCCGATAGAAGTCCAACCAATCTCCACTTCCCCCACCGCCCCAGCTGGCGATACCATAACTCGACGTCCAGCCATCACTTCTTTCATGAGATGTGCATATTGTTGCCTCGGAGCTTTACCGTTCCTCAATACGAGGGAAAGTGATCATTCAGTTTTTTTTGAAAACCTGGCACTGACAACTATTTGATCGGTTTTCTTTCTTGTTTCTTTTAAAAGAAGCGTTGAAAAACAATGTATAAATTAGTGGTATGTTTACTATCGGAAGATATCCTCGCGAGCCTTATTCTCTTCGTACCAATAACATGGATCTGTGCCGATAGATCATTATAATGGTTGTAATACTACGGTATCTTTGCAAAATGGTGCGACCTTGCTTTATTGTAATAATTTATTTGTTACTTCTAATTTATTTGTTCTATGCTTTATTTTAAATTTAATTCTTTGTGGTGAATTAAAAAATTCTGAAGATATATTACTTCACATTGTGTGATAGTATTTTTTTGCAATTTTGTATTGCTTCCACATATTATTGAAAATAATCTCACATTTGGCAAATAACTCCTTATAGTCAGTCGGAAAACAACGTGCTGTAGGTGCTTTTATTCAACGATAAACTAAGAAACCACTTTTAAAGAACAAACCGTGAATGAATACAATTACGTCGCCGTTATAATTTTATGATTTACATACTTCATAATTTAATAGTTCCATGACTCTACAATTTTATTCTATTAAAATATATACTGCCATGTTACATACTATTAATAAGTATCTCTTAAATTAGTTACTGTTAATTATTGAACCAGAGATATCGTTGTTATATTACACAAATACATAATAATATTTATATTTACAATAAAAGTAAACTAATCGTAAACTTATAACGGCTTAATTTTAATGCGACAAATCCGTCTATTATAATTAACGGTACATTTATGTAGTACGAGAATAGTATTCACAAGTTTTATGTACGTGAGTTCCTTTACACGCTACGGATAGTAATGTGTGCTCTTCTATAAAGAACACGCATGAAGCCATTGATATGTAAATAACGTATGACATTTTAGAAAACGGACTTCATTTTTACAAACATATCAGGAAGAATAAACGTCTAAACTGCCTATGATATCAGAGAGCAGTGAGAGTCCACTTACTGACACGCGCCACGCCTGTGGTGTTGTGTGCAGACGCAATGCAATGCGAACACATTAATGATTGGGCCAGGATCAAAGTTTTTACAAAATGAGTGTTTATAGTGATTAGACTATCGTGCGATTAAACGCACTCGTCGCTAACTTTGTTACTCTCCACAATAGCTGTATCACTTAAAACTGATAAGCCAGGAAGTAGTGTATAAAGTACCAATAACTATATATACGTTTTACAATACCTATTGAGTTTACTATGAGGGCTCTGAATTTTATTGAACTGAATATGAATGTTTGGAGAAGTGTAATGGTTTATGCGCTTTTTAGCGTATATAATATTGTCAGGATGCTGAGAGGAGTCCTATGATATCGGCAAATAATTTTACATTCCATATTTCACGAAATAACACCTATTGCTGAAAGACCGACCACCTACAATTGAGTATTTTAGAAAATTTACTAAATTATAATATAATTTCGCATTCAATGTTATTATTATACGGTACGAGTGAAAAATATATGTGTAGATGTATGCAAGCTAATTATTGTTTCGCTAAAAGGAAATTGTATGCATTATCGATATTTGAATGTCTTGAATTAATGTTAGAATTCATATTGGTGTAACATTTCCACTCGTTAGTAGAATAAATAATATTTTCTGGAAAGGAGAAATTGGCTTGTATTATGTGTTCAATATCGGTCGATACAGCTGGAGCTAGTTGACCGACTATTGTTCAATATCGGTCGACTACAGCTAGAGCTAGTTGACCGACTATTGTTCAATATCGGTCGAAAACAGCTGGAGCTAGTTGACCGACTATTGTTCAATATCGCTCGACAACAGCTAGAGCCAGTTGACAGACTATTGTTCAATATCGGTCGACTACAGCTAGAGCTAGTTGACAGACTTGTTCAATATCGGTCGACTACAGCTAGAGCTAGTTGACAGACTATTGTTCAATATCGGTCGACTACAGCTTGAGCTAGTTGACCGACTATTGTTCGACACACAGACAGCCAGATTCCGCTTGCATCGGCTAATCATGGAATATAATAAACGGTTACTTTCACTGCGACAAGAGAGTGTACATATAGGCATGTTGTTTATTCCTTCCAAATGTAAGCAAGAGAGGGTTCATTATAATTTGTAATGTTAGGATGCAGAAATAGATTTAGTTGATTATTATTGTATCGTTGCGAAGTAGTTTAAGTTGATGTAGGCGCGGGCGGCGCGCGGCCACGAGACTGAACTACACCCCTGCCGCCGCGCCCTCGCGCCCATTACTTACATATTGTCATTGTCGCTATTATCATTCTTGTTTGATGGTTCTACTGTTATTTACATTACATTATAATTCTTTCTCGTGTGTGTAACCACTATTTTGTGTATTTACGTGTGAAAGGATCGATTTCATTTTAATGTGCATGAATGATGAAAACCTCGGCGCACATTGCATTTTATTTTCTTCAATTACTTGTTAATTTTATTTAGTGGGGAAATGGAGCACTCATTCTGTTGTTCGTATGTTACAATCCCCTCCAGTGTATGCTATTGAAGTTTACCGAGTCTATAGTAATAGTGTTTATGTATGTCGTATGTATTTATGTACCTTGCTGGAGCATGTATATCAGTGTGTAGCGTGGTCGCGTGGCGGCCGGGCGGGTGTAGGAGCACGTCGCACCGGGCTGGTGAGCCACCGCCCGGCCAGACTCGTTTCGTGTCGTCGCGTCTCGTCCCGCCCGCCATGTGATAAATATATTATAAAATAACGGGCGTACATACGCGATCTCATGAGGCGGGACCCACAGTATGCGTTATTTTTGTTTAGATATAGAGAAGCTGTTGTTGTTGCTTCTCAAATGAATGTATCAAGGTCCAATATTCATTGATATATTGTTTTATTTTCACAATTCTTGCAAGACAGTTGAGACATACATAGTTCACCGCATTTTCAATTTTTGCTGTTATTTTTGGAACCATTTTATAATTGGTATAAGTTCTGAAACTAATAACTACCTCAATATTTCTAAATGAATATGATAATTATCTTTGTGCATGTTTTTTGGGAACTGAATTTAAAAGAATACAAAAATTCAATATAGTATAAGATTGCTATTTTAAACATAGTAACAGAAAGTTGTCAAAATTAGGTTTCTTAACGTAATAAAACTGGTGAAATTTGACTTTGTTTTTAATTTCTCGCACCACCTTACCTCTGAACAAAATTCTCGTAATCTCGACAGAATGAATGCGTCACGACACAGAAATATTGGAGACAACACACGGGCGAATATTTTTGCCCGTGGGACCCCCTGAATAACAATCTTTATTAAATATACTCTGTGACCAAACGCGCGCGTGCCGAGCGAGCGGCACCAGCCGGCGTGCGCTACATCCAAAAGGGTTTGACGCATTTGGTGCACATCTCAACTTCTACACCATGCTCAAATGGTGAACTTAGCAACTGGTGCACTTCTCATATGGTGCACTTCTCATATGGTACACTTCTCATATGGTAAACTTCGCAACTGGTGCACTTCTCAATTGGTGCACTTCGCAAAAGGAGCACATTTTAAGATGGGTGGAGATTTGGAAAAATTGTCTAAAAATGAACAAATCTTTGGTTTTGCGTACAACAAACGCGATTTTTTCGGTCGTTTTTGCTCGATATTGATAACGGTAACAGGTAGACACTTGAAATATTCACAGAATATTTAGTTATATATTCACTTTAAAAATCAATAATTAAATTGAAAATGAAAACAAACATTGAAAATGATTCACCAAAAATACGAGGGAATCTGTTAATGGTCACTGTTCTAACCTAACCTAAACCCAAATGATTTAATAACAGTAGATGGTATCTGACGCATTATGAAAAAATACACCGAACAATATTCGTTAAAAAATAATTCTACTGTTTGATAAGTTTGTTCTAAAAAAAAATGTTACTATAAAATTTATTGAATTATTTCTGTGAAATATGTTTCATTCAACTAAATAGTCGTTGAAACAATATTATTCGAAATAAAAATACAAGGACCAAATATTAGCTATATGAAACATTTTCTACGAAACAAAATTCTATGAAATTTGTGTCTGCGAAACAAGGGAACACCCTTCCAGGGTCTACCATTTTAATTTGGCAGCATTGTATTTCTCGAAGGGACCATGGGTAACAAACTAAATTCAACATTGTAGTCCAGAAGGTTCTTTATCATACGTCATCCGTCACCTAATGCCTGGCGGATTAGCGGGGGTACCGCGGGCCAAATATGATGGCATGCCTACTATTTGGCGTTATCAAGGTACAGACAGCCGACCTACTTGTACAATAAACTGAGCGGGATCGCTAGTAGAAGAGAATGCGCAAGTATGCAGTGCTCGCAGAAACTCCACTCAATCGCACGAGACATCAGCTTCCAAATGCTGGAACAACATTCCCCCGCCAATAAGAAATCTTAAACGTCTTGGGGCCTTCAGGATTCGACTGCGGCAGTTTCTTATTGTCTCTCAGAAGAAACTGGGTTTAATTGTTTCGAACAAGTCCATTGTATAACTGGCTGTCGTGTTCTGCCCGTGTAATTCTGACTACTTGGCTAACTCGTGATCGCAAACCTGTGAACAGGCAGGGCAATACTAATAGTCAAAACACAATCAACACATTAACGAACAAGAAAGTTTCCCAATGCAAAACTTTACTGTAGAATACTTAATTTAAGTTGCGGGTAGAGATATCTACCTAGGGTACTTAATTTCACTCTGCGCATAACACTTTGTCACAACACCAATTTTATCTCGTCTGCTCAACGTCCGTATGTCACTGCCGATCAGGGATCCAGCAGAATATCAGCGTCAGGTATATTTGCCTGACACATAATTATGCTGAGCTGGACTCCCATTTGGTGCAACCTTGAGACGCTCCTAATACTATTGATTAATTTGAATTAAGTCATAGTGTCACTATTTCTAGTATGTTCTTCTTTTTTGCCTATTGTTTTTTATTTATATTCTTTTAAGTTGATATCTATTATTTTATTGTGTGTTGTGCTATGTCTTTTGTGTGCACTGAATAAATGTTTTATCTATCTTTCAAATATTTTTTCCATGGTAGCCCTTTGTCCCCCTTGGGGGTTCCACGGGCAAAAAATATCTGTTCGTGGTACCCCAAGGGGGACTATAGCAAATATTTTTGCCTGATCATTTTTGATGATCGGGCAAGACGGGCAAGCACCGCCTGGAGCACAACTATGCCCACTCACTGTCACGATACCTCACTGCCACACTGCTGATCCTACATCACTACAGAAGTAAGGCCAGAACAGGCCAGTGTCCATACTTGGGCAAACTCGCTGTCACGACAGAACACGTCACGACACTACACCGCACCGTACTGCTATTTCTATGTCACTCTGAATGCCAGAGCAGGTTCCGACACGCCAGTGGGCAAAACTCAAAAGCACGGATTCAAAGACTGTCGTGACGCCTTCTGACTCAGTGTTAGCCAATCGAAACACATTGTGATTTGACGTAGTCCTGTACGTATCTCGTATTATAACCCGCGTAATGACAGCGCGTCACAGTAATGTGTCGGTGGCTAAACTAGCTGTTACGACAGAAATCTTCACTACACTGCACGCCACACTGCTGTTTCTATGTCACTCTAAATAAAACGCCAGAGCAGGCCCCGACACGCAGTGTGCATCTTGGCAAGTCACGACCCACTGCTATGTTTCTATGTCATTCAACAGAAGTAAGGGCCCGATCACCGTACCACAACGACATCACGTGGAAGGGCGCAATTTTTTATGAAGATGAATAGTTTATTCACACGAATCATACTATTTGACCGTCAAAATCAATCAATCGGGGACCGACCACATCAAGGCCAAATCGCAGCCATAATGTAAACACCAGCGAGACGTGCACAAGCGGCTGGCCACATCGTAAACACAACGTTGCGACGACCATTTGATTTGATTTTTTGATTACCACAACCTTAGCAACGTAACTGTAAGAAGCTGCAGCAACACTATTTACACATATCCACTTTGCCCACATTTTGTCGCTGTGACGATGTGGTGTGGTCGTGCTACGTGTGAACGGGCCCTACCCCTAACATCAAAGAGTACGCCGCGCTGTCACGACAGCCTGCATTCTCGCTGTTACTCGTACGACCAGGCGCGGTCGCAGCCGCTCATGATTTCGGGGGGCGGAAAGGGTTTTGGGAATAGTGTTTCTTTTTTTTTGAGCATTCAATCGGAAATAGGAATTAATTTGGCTACTTATGCAGAAAATCTCAAGAATAAAAAGAATGTAGAATGCAAGAACGAGCTCGATTTAAGTACCCCGCCTCGTATCGGTTCGGTTTTTAACCGACTTCCAAAAAGGAGGAGGTAATATTAATTATGTTCGTCTGTATGTTTTTTATTTATGTATACATTTTCACCGATTTCTCCATCAATAATTGTGGACTGAACTAAAATTTTTTTTTTTTGTTTGAAAGGATATTCTCCCGAAGTGGTACCATTGTCACCAAGTCTGAATCTGAGAGGGGATTACACGGAAATTGAGGGAAATCCTCAAATTTTATAGGCGATTTGGGTATTTTTTTATAGTAAATCATGCATTTGCATTCGGAAAGCACCATTTGGTGAAGTGGAACTGTTGATGAAGACCACAGCGCATTCTACCGAAGAGATCGCACCTTTTAGTTCCATTTTCAAAAACAAAATGTTATTTTTTTACGAAATAGTAATAAGTCACCAATTCAATTTGAAAGCTTTTGAAAGATTTTTAAAGATCCTTTTAAAGATTTTGCACCAATGCCTTTGCTTTAACTTATTTTGTAGCCGCCACCAAGGAACATTATACTCCCCTACGACGAGGCCGCAAAGCAATGCACGCATTCTACCGAAGAGATCGCCGCTTTTAGTTACTGTTACAAAACTAAAACGTTACGTATTTTTAAAATACGTAATTTTTTATCTCAAAATAAATAAAACAACGTATTACAGTCACTCCTCCACTTTACAATCAAAACAAACCAAAATGGACGAACTACCCGCAGTAATCTGAGACATAGCTTTCGTACCTAGCAGTAGCGAAGCTACAACTTCCATTAGAGGGAAGCCGAAGAAAAGTTGTCCAGTTCACATAAATTCAAGATAACATCAAAATTACCTCAAAAATGTTAGTCATTCCTTTTCTTAATTTAACGCCATATAAATTTGTCGGAATTCTTAGTTAAAACAGAAAATGAAACTGCGTTCGCGATTTAGGATACCTATAGTCTATCCTAAAAACTCGTACGTACCTAGGTACGCGTTTTTTATCTTATGATTTACTTATTAAATAACTGTAATGTGTACTATACTATGTACTATATTATTTAGTAATAGTAAACTCAGATAGAGTCTTTGTGCCGAAGGGAAGCCGATAGGAATGGGGTTGTATGAAGCCGTCGCCCCTGGTACCTAGGTCGCTTTAATACCTAGCTAACCTACCTACCTACTAGCTTTAGGTTTCTACTAAGTAAGCGTTCCATACGAATATGCGCAAAGCGCAAAGGGCAATTCTAAAGGTGATACACTTTAAACCACGGTTTTACTCAACTGCCAAACTATATGAAGAATGTCAGGTCATGACTGTGAGACAATTATATATTTTAAAAACAGTACTTCGGAGGCATTCGCTACTACCATTGGATGACAAAATCAATAAAAAGCGCTCTGGTGCAGTTGTTTGCCCTGGTGTACTTTGCAGAACAGCTTCTGCTAGTAGGCAATTTGACGCAGTAAGCTCGATACTGTATAATGCAGTCAATAAAACCATAAATATTTACAGCTTAACTAAACGAGAGGTTAAACATAAATTAGGTAATTGGTTGTAAACTTTAGATTATGTTCAAACTGAGATGCTTCTAAGCATAAAAAAGTAAATCATATTTTTTTTTCTGTCGATATGAAGGTATATATTTGTTATTATTATCTTCTTTTTTTTTCTCTTTTCTTTTTCATTTGTAGTTTTAGATAATGTAGATATTACTTACCTACTATACTTTATTTCTCAATGTGTTTCCAAAGTTAATTTATTTAATGTTATGGAAGTCAATTCCTAGGCTGCAAGGTTGTGTCTATGTAAGTCCATCCTAAGAACCACTAACTCCCAAAATACAAGCTTGACTTAGTTTGGGAGTTGGTAGATCATTTATTATGTGCTGCTGTACAACCATCAAACATCTATAAACATTGTTCTTAATAGATTAAGTTTTTGTTGTATTTTGAGAGCGAAATAAAAATTTATTCTATGAACCTAATTAAACTAGTGTATTATTTTTCATTTTGTAATTTCATACGAAAAAAAAACTGTTACAACATTTAAAGAATGCTCGGAAATTAAATAAAAAAAACATTACATTGAAGTAACCTGATTTTTAATTCAATCGATTTATCACCTGTTCGGTTAGAAGACCCAGATTATGGTAAGGTTAAAAGTTTATGATCTTTTGGTATTACTTTGTTGGTGCATTAGTTTGCACCACATAGGGCATTTTCTGGATGGAAATGACAAAAGCCGTTGTTTTCCGGAAATGGTATAGGAATTCTGGAACTGCCCTGTAAAAAGACTTTCATAGTTGTAGTTGTTCTTCTAGTAGTTGTGGTTGTTGTTGTCTGCAGATGTTTCTTCGACATAAGTTGCTTGCTATCCTCTGTGTTAGTGCCCTCCAATTCTTTTTCTAATTCTGAAGCGACTTGAGACATCTCAACATCATCTTTATTCCATTTTTTGGTTGTGGTTGTATGACGAGTTCGATGACGTAGGTGGTGACGGCTGACATTGAGATGGTTCTCGTTGCGATTAGAAATTACTGTAGTCGTTGCTATCGAAGAGAAAAGAAAAGAAAATGTTACGTTCCAAGTTAACAGGACAGTCAGCGTCATAAAAATATTTTTAGGCTAAGTGACAGCTAAGAAATTCGAAGTTATTTGAAAACCCACCCAAAAAAAAGTTGGGACCATACTTGTTACAATAATAGTTATAATCGACTAAGAAATAATTACCTTTTGAAACAGGCACTCGCATTCTATGTCTAACTTTTTTTCGGTGTTTTCCTTTTTTTGTTAACAGGGTCGACAATACAATAATTGTCGGTAGGCTGCGCTCTTCAGTTGTCGGTAGCATAGTCTGTTTTGTAGATGTGGCTGACAATACGATAGATTTTGCGATTGTCGGTAAGGTTTTCTGCTTGGAAGGATCGGCTGGGATAGACTGTTTGGCAGAATCGGCTGTCGTTAGGATGGTATGGTTGGCAGAAATGGTTGTCTGTAAGATAGCCTGTTCGGTTGTCAGTAGGATTGACGTAGACGGTTGTGCCACCGTTGTTGGCAAAGGGGTTGTGGCGGCCGTTGTCTCTTCCACGTTTAAAGTTGTCGCTTTGCTCGTTGCTGATGATAGGCTAGATGTGGTTTGCGCTTGTGAAGTAGCTGAAACCACATGTTATCGCAACTCGTCACAATTATTAGTAGGAAAGTTTTGTAGATGTTAACTACCTAGATAATAAGTATTACTGAGTAGCAATACATACGAATTATACTGTCTAAACATATCTGAAGCAGAAACTCAGGAAAAGCAAGGCAATACTCATATTAGGTAATTCATGGTTAGTTATGATTTGCAGTTCTTGTGAAGTAGCTGAACCACATGTTGGCGCGAATCGAAATTATTTAGTTGGGAAAGTTTGTAGAACTTAATGAGTTATACAATGATGAGGATGACAAATTTTGAACAATTTTTGAGATGAAAAATCTTTAAGGGTAGGTACCTAATCCTTGGGATTTTTTTGCATTTCTTGGTCTTACGATCTGGGCTTATTTCTTTCATAAACATCACATCACGCCTTGTTCCCCGGAAGGGTTACGCAGAGGTGTACCTATAGCACCTTCCCACATTTCGCCAGTTATGTTTAAGTCCAATGTACCTTCAAGGGGGCGAGCCTATTGCCATCAACCGGGCACAAATCCAGACTCCGGGATGCTACTGAGAAATTCCAGGTGGTAAAACCCAATACCACTGCCCGACCTCATGCTCGGCAGTAGCGCTTGCGATCACTAGACCAATGGGGCATAGCAGTTATTTCTTGCATAATAGGAATAATAATACGTTTAGATGCAAGTGATGTGCAAAGTTTGATTGAAAACGACTATTTTCAACACACTTTCAAAGGAAAGACACATATTTAAAGTCTCCTAGGCTGAAGCGAGATTGCCAACATGGGCAATAAGTCTGCTAGGCTGAGGTGAGATTGGGCGGGCTACGTATGTAGGATGCATCAGGACAGATGGGCCAGAGACGTCACGCAGTGGGTGCCAGAAGACTGGCGTCATCGCCGAGGGAGTCCTAGAAAACGCTGGTGTCATGACTTGGTGTCGTTTCGAGGGAGATTGGCCTTAGAAGGCAACACACCGGGATGACTGGAAAGCTATGGGGGACAATTTTGCTCGGCAGAGTGGGACAATATAGGATAAAAACAATGCGAAAATGCGGGAATACGAAGTAAAAAGCTCGCGTGTTACGTCCACAATACACTGCATTGTGAACCTAAGAGCGGTGCAATAAGTGTTTTCGAGCAAGTGTGTAGAAAATCTGTTTTTGTCGTTGGTTTGTAAATATCGATTAGGTACTGGGTTATTGGTTCGTAGGTACATGTTGGATCTTCTCTAAAAGATGAGCGGCTAACATTATTTACTTACTAGTTTCAAGTTTGACAAGAAATTAGGTAAACAAATTGAACTTGCAGGTATATTATATAAAACTGGAATGTAGTGCTTGTAAAAGGTTCCAAGGATTATTTAAGGGTTTTTTTACCTACCGTTACGGTAAGACATGTAGGGATAGATAAATAACATCGGTGATATTTCTTTAACATTTCTTTCATCTCTCCATGCACGAAATCGGCTGATTTTGATCAATTTTGTTAATTGGTTGTGAGAAAGGGAAAAAGAATTTTAACTAAATTATTTGTGATTTTAAATGTCGAGATCTTTGTTTTGCATGTGGCGGAAAGGGATTTCAAATAGATTAATTTTTCAGGGAAAATCACTAATATTCGCAACTAGTTTTCCGAAAGATGACGCGAGACTGCCGTTTGATCATCTTTTTACAAGACACTACTTGTGATTTTAATTTTTTTTAAATATTATCACGATTCTTATAGGTATGGTCTACACTTTTTTCAACTTTGATAAAAAAATAGCAGAAAAATAATGTTGAAAACCCTATATTTTTTTAAAAACCCAGTCATTAACGTATTTTTTCTATTATTTAGCAACCCTTATCAAGAAATTTAAAAATCATACTCTGGGCTTCAGATATCCTTGAGATAAAATCAAAATTTTATTTTATGATTATACAATATCTTCAATAAGTAAATCAAAGGCGCAATATACTATATTTTCGAGAGCACAAAAGTGATGAAGCTATTAACAGGTGCTGTGACTGACACGAATGGTTTAGCACCACAAAAACTGTGCTTCTATAGTTACACAGACTTAATGTTTCAATTATTTCAAGCTTTCTCAAAATTAGATAAGAAATTGACGAAACAGGGTTTTTTTCGTGCACGGAGCCTTAACTACGCTACGCATAACTATTCCCGTCCCCGCGGGGGGCCACACGCCGCGCAGTGGGCTGAAATTCAGCTTACCTATATAGACATTTTCATTTGGTATTTTTGGTTGGATGTGCTTTAGAAGACTAAGTGTATTTTTTATTATTATTCTATGTTAGCTCTTTGCACTGATATTCAATATTTTTTTTATATTTTTAAGCATAGGCACTATACTTTGTCTTCTAAAGCACATCCAACCAAAAAACTCACCACTAGTTTTTCGATCTTTTATTAATAATTTATTATTAGTAACAGAAATCAAAGCATTATTTTTCACTCAGTGTCAGTTTAAACGTTTCTTACTCGTACCACTCGTATTGTTGGTTTAAATTGCAATTGCATTTGAGTAGGTAAGTATATTAGTTTCGAGTTCAAAATCACGAGAATTTTTACTTTATCGATTAGACCTTGTGGGGGGCAATTGTAAAAGTATTTTTTTCGCGCATAGTAGGTACTAGAATTAAAGCTTTAACACGTTCAGTGCCGAGAGACCTGGAGGGTTCAGTCAAGTCGGAGCCCTCGGTATTTTAAATATCCGTTTTTCTTAGCGAATACAGCATTATAGACTGTGAAAATAAAATCTGTTGTATATTTTAGCAAGATTCGTTGGATTGCAAATATAAGCATTTTTATTTATATTTATATTCATATTTTTTTGTCATTATAACTTGCTATATGTATGGCAGTCTGGCGGCATGGCGTATGAGCTCTACGAAAAGTGGGTGGAGTCGAAAGTGTTAAACATAGCTCTGTTACATTCCTTTTTCTAGGTCTAGAATAAGAATAAATTGAGATTTCGGTTTTTTCTTCCTTATGTAGCGTTTCTTTTTCATTAACAATAAGTACAAACAAAGAAACATAAGAAAAAAAACCGGCCAAGTGCGAGTCGGACTCGCGCACGAAGGTTTCCGTAGCATTATCTATAAAAACGGCAAAAAAAAAAACACAGTTGTTGTATGGGAGCCCCCTTAAATATTCATTTTATTCTGTTTTTTAGTATTTGCTGTTATAGCGGCAACATAAATACATCATCTGTGAAAATGTGAACTGTCTAACTATCATGGTTCATGAGATACAGCTTGGTGACAGACGGACAGCGAAGCCTTAGTAATAGGGTTCCCCTTTTTACCCTTTGAGTACGGACCCCTAAAAAAGTGACTGAAATAGCAGCTCAAGTAGTGAAGAAGATTATTGTTTATGGAATCGTTTTGGCAAAATATTTAATTAGGTACCTATGTTTGTAGTGTTTCTACACCATGTAAAGGCAATGCTAAGTCATAGCCCATGCAGTAAACTAAGTATCAATGAATATTGGCAATATTGCCACTATATTAGCAGTAAAGTCAGCATTTCACATTAAAATGCTACAATTGTCTCCGGTCTACCGTAAAGCGCAATGCACATTTGGCTGGGCCGCGCATTGTTAAAATCCTCCTGTATCTCTTTCGTATTAAGTATAATATTTTGTATGAACTATCGCACACTACCGGGCGGCGCGCGGCGGGCCGTAACGCACTTTTTGTACTGAAATGCCCGGTGCGGTTATAAGGCGCGATTCCACTGTCCCGCACACTGGAATCAAACTCAAACTCAAAGCATTTATTTCAATTAAACCATTTACAAGCACTTTTGTACCGTCAAAGAGTCGGTCAGTTAGTCAGAAAGTGGAAGCTATTTGCCCATTCCAAAACGTAGATCTCTATGGAGAAGAACAGGCAAGAAACTCCAAGGACACTCTTTTAATCAAGATATTACAAAATCCTGGGTACATTATTCTTGTCGCTTCTATATGTAAAAAACAGTCTTTTCGACGAATTCTAGTATCTCTTTGTCCAATACAACGTGACATTCATACTTCTAACATTCGGTAACGCGAATCTTATGCATTTAGTTTTCTTCTCATTTAATACCAAATTATTTACAGTAAACCAATTATAGACCTTAAGCATAGCGTTATTTACGTCAAGCTCCTGTGCATGTCTATTTACTTTAAAAATCAGAGATATGTCATCAGCAAATAACACCATTTGTGGTCGGTTTTCCAGTAAATGAGGTAAATCATTTACATATACAAAAAAGAGGAACGGACCCAAAATTGAGCCCTGCGGTACACCCATTTTGACTATTAAACCCAATGAATTCACACCGTTTATTTGAACTTGCTGCAGTCTATCATTCAAATATGATTTTACTAAGTTAAGCGCAAGTTTACCCAGTCCGTAATGCTCAAGTTTCAGGGGCAGAGTTTCGTGATTTACGCAATCAAATGCCTTGCATAGGTCACAAAAGATGCCTATTGCATCTTGTGCCTCTTCCCATGCGTTAAAAATGTGTTTCAATAATGTGACACCGGCGTCAGTTGTACAACGTCCTTTGGTGAAACCATACTGTTGATCGTGTAGGATGTTATTACGATTAAAATGATTGAGCATTTGATTCAACATTACTTTTTCAAACACCTGTCTAAAAACCGTGCCTTTACCGCCGTAGGACACTGCACTGCACAGTGTCCTACGGCACAAATGCTTCTTTCGGTAGACACACTCAAATGTACCACTGTAAGCTTACAAAATTTAGGTACGCACAGCGGGCTAATTGCGTAACACACTATCAGTAGGAATCGGTTTCAATTTGATATTTAACAACATTCATTGCGTTATTGACGTTGTTGAGCAGACAAATTTGTCTAACGTAAGAAGCAATGGATTAGCAATATACTTCTAACGTAACTGTGTTACGCAATTAGGGTGCTGGTTTGCCTATGGAAACAGAGACTAATGTGCGCCAGACTTAAAACTACCCTGCAGCCTTCCTCAGTGCGGTAATAACATAGATACGATCAACACCTTTTCCAATATATTTTTGCTTCATACCTGTTTGTATTTAGGTTTTTATTAGGCGACGAACTGTGATGATGATGATGAACCATAATGATGATGGTATTTCGCCCATCGGAAAAAATTACGAACTTCCATACAAACTTTCATATTTTTATTATATCAATATACTTAACCCCTTAAGGAAAAATATCCTTCCTAAGTTCTCACTTTCGTTACACTAAAGGAACCTTTGTGCAAAATTGAGTGTGGCATGAGTAAAGTTAAAATACTGCCCTTAAATAGGTACCTACATAGATATCATTTCTACGATACCTATTCTCAATTATTTAACAATTTCATGCACTACTAATTCGAGAATCTAAATGGTTTCGTCTTGGGCGACTTGAATCCCTCGCTGCACTCAGGATTCTACTCGCAGCTCCCACGCTACGCTCGGGAGCCCTAGAATCCTTCGTTGCGTTCGGCATTCAAAATAGCGCCCGTGACATTAAGACATGTTTTATCCCTTAAGGGTCAGATAGTCGCCGTTGACCTCGGCCATACAAATGCGTGTCGCGCTCACGCCGCGTCACTATTAACTTTCATAAGGAATATTTATTTTAAGTAACAAAAATATGAATATTTGAAAAAAATCACAGATTGAATTATAGATAATAAAACATTATATTCATACAAAAATAAAGCATGGAAATATCTTACGTAGTTTGAAAGTAATATCGTTTTTTATGCTTTGGGTAGGCATATTACTTCCTCAATTTATTTCATATAGTATTTTACTACAATTATTCAATATTCACATATAGAATTGATGTGTAGATATGCGTTCTAGTTTTATATACATTTTTTGCATAACTTACTTGCATTATATGAAGGCGTAATAATATATTTAAAAGTCACTAAAATCATATATCTGCGCTTTAAGTGAATAATCTAGATACTATTATTAAGTAGAAGAAGATTTTTATTACTTTAAGTAGATGTGTGGGTTTTTTAATCTCTGGGAACTTTAGGAGATGGAAATTGACTAATACCAGAAAATGTTAATCTGCCAAGTTTTATTTTTCAGCTAATTTGTAACGTGCTAACTAATATGCTGTTAATTCCAAGCAGTCGTTTTGCTTGGATGCGGCTTACCTGGGGTGTTACCAAGATCATCAGTTGGGTCATTGTCAAATCTTCGAAATTTTCCTGAAAAATTAGAATTTTGGATTGTAAATTGTAATATTAAATGTTGACAGATTCATGACCTAGTCAAGACAGTTGTAGGTACCGTACACTTTATGAACTTTTTTAACTTTTAATTTAAAAAGGTAATGCTCATAATTATGTTAATTATTAATCAGTGAGTGTGTCAGACTTACCACGACTTTTAGCAGGAGGATCTGGAAAGTACGTAAAATTGTAATTTATTGATTTTTTTCTAACAATAGGTACCTACCCACTGACCAGGGGCCCAAGTCTGCTATTTTTATAAATTCAGTCATTCCAACACGAACCCATTGTCATTTTGCTAAAAGTTCGTAATCTGATAAATTCATAATGATCGATCATTGGTCGGTCAATGTTCTCGTAATATAATTGTGTTATTATAATGGCATTGACGTATTGCCATTATTATAAAACCATTAGTAGAAATGTCATTCATTTGTCATTAAGTACGAGATTACCAATATATGCAATTTCTTTCAATGTAGTGTCAGTGGCCGACCATTGGAAAGTCATAATGACGACATTATAATAGTAGATTACCAAACTTGTCAAAATCAACAATTATGGAATCAATGATCGACCATTCTGACACTATTGTAATAGCAGACTTGAGGCCCAGCAGTGGTGGCAGTAGTGCAGCTCTGACTGACCCAGCTAGGAGCGCACTATACTTACAGCACTGATCTAAAACGGCGAAAGAAAACATCGTGTGGAAGTTTGAATGTATAGATGGATGTGTACTAAGTACTAAATAAATAAGTATAAAAAATATGCCCCTCCCATAGATAAATGTCACCCGTCTCTCCACTATTCCAATGCTTGCTCAAGGATGCATATCCGGTAGGCTCTAATAATCCTTCCATATCCCAAGGGCACGTCTTCCCTACCATTATTGCGCCCCCGGTCTACCCTTTGATATACAATGGTCTCTGTAGTCTCATAAAACATAAGGCTTCAGGGGTAGTGTGAATCTTTGGGTTCATTCGAGCAATCGAGTCTGGTACAACCACGCTGGGGGTCGGTGCACTTCATTCATTCATAAAAAAGTGGAAACCGGGATGTTTAGAACCAAACAAAAACTGAAGACATGAATGACTTCTGTCAACCCGACCTGCGGCTATTGTCAACATGCAGCAGTAAGGGCTAATTGCGTAACACACTATCAGCAGCAATCGGATTCAATTTGACGACACGGTTGGCGCAGTGGTTAAGCGATTGACTGCTGCGCTGCGTGTCGCGGGTTCGATTCCCGCACGGAACAAATATTTGTATGACCTACAAGTAGTTGTTCCGGGTCTGGCTGTTTGTGTATGTGAGTTTAAATGTTTGTAAACGCACCCACGATACAGGAGAAATTCCTAGTGTGGGGCAACGTTTATTAAAAAAAAAAAAAAAAAAAATTGACACTTCAACAACATTCATTGCGTTATTTACATTGTTGAGCAGGCAAATATTTCGAAAATATGAAGCAATGGATTAGCAATATACTTCAAAATCATTCCGATTGCGATTCAAACTGTGTTAAGCAATTAGGGTGCTGGTTATGTAAAGCACGATGAAACTCTTGTGGCAAACACCGCCATCATTGCCGAAGGGTAACTAATGCAGGGTAAGGTAGTCTAGCTAGCTAGACTAGGTAGGTAGGTATATAGGCTATGGTGCAACTCACGCCGCTCAGCCGGTCAATAATATCCAGGTAGGACTTGCCTAAGTTACCTACTAAACAGGTATAAGTTAATGTCAACTTACCAAAATAGTAATAATCAGGAATCATACGTCGACGACTAAGTCCTAAAAAAAATATCGAAATTTCGTAAACTAGTCACAATTAGTCTAGCATAATACGCGCAAACGATTTAAAATAGTGAGTATAGGTCCATACAGCTGAATAGCGGAAGTTTCATTTTGATATATATTCTTAAAACGCAACTTCCTGCATACGATTCATCATGACTGACGTGGCGTAATAATATAATTTGATCCAATTTTGACTAGGGTACTTTGTTGCTGTGGCATTGGTCCAGCGTAGGACATAATAATTATCTACCTATGTACGTACTCTCTGTGCGCTGATTACAGAACGGTTACACCATGCTCACGTTTCCATAATAATATGCGCATATGTTTACACCACAAGTCTCTCTAATAATTTTTCGTCAGCTGTTTCGTTTTTGGTGGTCAAGAGCGTATCATTTAGATCGGATAACAGCCCCGTCAGAAGATAAAGATGAGTACCTAGCTACTTAGATACCTATAAGATTACTGTCTTACTGTACGGGAATCTATAATTTTCATCCGGAAAGTTTTGCCGGCCTGGTCCGGAAGGCAGGTAGCCCATAGGCATAGATGGCCAGCTCGCGTATGGCATCATCATGGGCGCTCCAGGTGGCATGACGTTCGGCGGCGCTGGCGGCGCATCCGGCGTTGAAGGGTGTGGCGTTGCTGGCGTCGAAGGAGTCACTCGACTCACTGTCAGATAAAATTTATTACTACCTAAGTACTTAAAGTTGCGTTCTGAGTGTACGTAGCTAAAGGACCGCCTATGGATTACCACTAGGTACCTACTTAAACAGTTGGAGCAGTATTGCAAATTCTGATGTTCATAAAATCCTACTTGACTACCACCTGAGAAATGAGACATTTGACATAATTATATTCCGTTGGTTTAGGTAGTTAAATAAAGGTAAACAAAAAACCCACGTGACGAGAGAGCTGTCAAGTAACCGACTAAACGTAATACCTGGGCCTCAAGTCTGCTATTACAATAGTGTCAGAATGGTCGATCATTGATTTCATAATTGTTGATTTTGACAGGTTTGGTAATCTACTATTATAATGGCGTCATTATGACTTTCCAATGGTCGACCACTGACACTACATTGAAAGAAATTGCAAAGAAAATGATCGACCATTATGAATTTACCAGATTACGAACTTTTAGCAAAATGACAATGGCATGACAATGGGATCGTGTTGGAATGACTGAATTTATAAAAATAGCAGACTTGGGCCCCTGGCACTTCAGTTGGCATGCTACGTCACAGTTGTACTCTTCAATTTAGCAACGTTTTATTTCGTTGACGTTTAGAGAACATGTCTTTTTGGGCTCTTTACAATAGACAGATTACAAAATAATATAGTAATATATAAATCTATCTAAATAATTGTGCTCAAGTAATTACATCTACGAAGAGTTAAGAATAAATGATAAAGTTTAACATACAGTAATAACAGAGAAAACTATCGTAATATTAATAAAAAAATGATTTTAAGTTACAACGTATTTTTAAACAAGAACGTGCCATCTATAAAAACCCTTTTTATGATTTGTTTACTTTTATTTAACTACCTAAACCTATAGTATAGGTAGATTTCGGGTAGGTACGTTGCACCCTTCAAGAAAAACGTACCTGTTACTTCCGTTTCATTCATTGCCATCGTTGAGTTGAATTCCTCTGAAGGAAGCGAGCATGTGGTATTTTCATCTTCAGTAGAATTTGCCATAACATCATCGTTTGACCGCAAAATTTGTGCAAAGTCTTTCAAGAGGAAATCAACAGCATTTATTAGGAAATTTTATTTAAGACTACCTACTACATATTTGAATAATTTATTCTTACCTGATTTAAGTAACTTAACCAAAAATAAGGCTTGTTTCAGTGTGTCATCAAGATCATCGGTTGCTACAGCCATCTGAAGGCTGAAACTTCCTATAGCTAAAATCCCGAATAAGTTCAGTAGCTTCGTACTTAAAATCATAATATTATTAACATTTCTTGCTTTTTCTAAAAATAAAACTACTATTTCAACATTTTATGCCAATATAATTCGATGTAAGTAATAAAATTTTGCGTTATATGTTTCTAGTTATGCTAAGAGCATTTCAATTTTGCAAGTAAACGTGTTCATATGTGAAAAGTAGTTTAAAAATAAATGATTGTAGCAAAGCACATAAAAAACTTTTTATTTTCTGTTACACAATACGAGTAGATAACTAACTATGTACAAAATGAAAGTTAAAAACTCACAATAAAACTGAAACAATCATAACCCTTCCTTTTGGCATTGTCGTAGTCGGGTAAAAAGGCTAGCTCTACCTTTTGAAATCAGACGTTGGCAGGAGTAGGTACTTAGTACTTAATATGACCGTGTTCACTTTTAAATAAAAACGGTAAGTATTGTTTATCAGGGAGATTGACTCAACATTCGATACAGAAATCCACACAATGCGAGATCAGCTTATAATGGAAATTTATAGCTTGATGTGTAGCCGTGTGTACCTACATATAGTTCAGCTTAATAACTTCACTTGTTTCTTATGCTTCCATTTCCTCATTTTGCCAGAAATTGCTGACTTCGTTGAAAGGCGACTGTTGTTCCGCCACATCACTGCTTCCTGAGAATTTCTGAATAAGCAATAATAGGTTCTATTAGTTAAACGTAGGAACTCTTTCAATGGAGATACGCAGTGTGGTCAAGCTCAAATTCTGGGCCTCCAATGATGTACCTAGGTACCTACCCAGGGACCTTTACTGGGATCTGTACCCTAATTGCGTAACACAGTTTGAATCGGAATCGGAATGATTTTGAAGTATATTGCTAATCCATTGCTTCATAAGTTAGAAAAAAATGTCTGCTCAACAACGTAAATAACGCAATAAATGTTGTTGAACTGTCAAATTGAAACCGATTCCTACTGATAGTGTGTTACGCAATTAGCCCTCTGATTATAGTCCGCCCGAATTTTGTTTTCGGTTTTTGGCAATTTTCGGCCCACATTATATGTTCTCTGAATAAATTAATTATAAAGGACAATGAGTAATGGTGGGCCCACCTCTCAATATAAATAAGATACTCAGGTATTTTATGCAGCTATAATAAAACTTAGTACCTATTAGAACGACTAAGGTTGAAAGTCAGTACTTTCGGAGCAATAATATTAATAGGTATTATTGCTCCGAAAGTACTGACTGCCTTAAAAGTGATCCCAATCTAAGCAATTAATGATCGTAGTTTACTTCATCATAAGATAAACATTATCCAGACTCAAACCGGACGGCATGGTTGGCCCAGTGGTTAAGCGATTAACTGCTGCGCTGCGTTTCGCGAGTTCAATTCCCGCACGGAACAAATATTTGTATGACCTACAAGTAGTTGTTCCGGTTCTGGCTGTATGTGTATGTGAGTTTAAATGTTTGCAAAACGCACCGATAAGCCGACAATACAGGAGAAATTCCTAGCATGGGGCAAAAATAAAAACTAAAACATTGCATAACTACCTACCTGGTCCCCTGGATTAAAGTGAAATACATGTATTATTACTATTCTACCTTATAAATATCCATAAAGAATATGTTAGACTGAGACGACTTTAAGACGTCGTACCTCCGAAAGTACTAACATTTGACCATAGTTTTATTAGTAACTAATGTTCCGCTTAAAAATCCCTATCCAACGGTATATCAACTGTTACTATTGAAGGGTGGGCCCAGACCCAAGATACATTAGTTTCCCATTCTCCTTTATTCAGAGAAAATGTTTTGTGTGTTTATAGGTACTTACAAGTTAAGGCTCTTACACACTCACGCGATATCGCGGGCGCTACAGGCACCGACAAAGACAATTCCTTTGTCGGTGCATGTCGCGCCCGCGATATCGCGTGTGTTTGTAAAAGCCTTTATGAGAAAAAAGAAATTCTCGCGTAGGTATAACATCAGATTGATTGATTATTAATCATTTTGTCGAAAAGAATAAAGTTTCGTAACATTTATATAATGATTAAAAAAAATCCACTGAAACCTTACTTTACTTTTAGCAAAAAAAAACCTCTCTACAAACAAAAAACCATATTTACGGTTTTTGTTTTTGGCCGAAAAATCGAAAATGCAAATTTCTTTTTTGACCCAATAATTATCCTTTTTTGGTTAGTTTCTCTAGTTCTGGGTTGGGCTGGTTCTGGGCATGCTTAGGCTTGAAATAGGTTATGATGAAGAAGCACATAATTTTCGACATAAACGAACTGTAGATGCGGTGTAACCTCCATGTCATCCGCCACCCATTCTGTGATTCTATCCTCGAACCGCAGCCTCATCAGCACCACTGTCAACCATCAAAGAAACACTCAATGCGCGACAGATTCGGCATTATTTTATCTATAGGTTATTATAAGTATAAAGATAAATTAGTCCCTTACTTTAATAGTATGGCGTATCGCATATCCCTTCTTCCGAAAGGCTACTAGAGTTACCGGCCTTAGTCGTCTCTCAAAGGGTTCGAAGTAATCCTGTTAACAATATGGAACAATTACGTTATGTTGCCTCGCCTTAACTTGTTAGGTTAGATTAGGTTTAGGCAGCGACCTGTCGTTGCCGGCCGTGGTCGACTCTCTCTATCTCTTCCACTCACCCGGCCCGCAGCAGGCGCACCGGTCGTCGGCAGAGGGCAGATAATACCCTCTTCCGGCCCCCCTAAATGGGTCCAGGGACGGCGGACTCGGGGACGTCCGCCGCTCCCTCTCATACAAGACCCGAGGTGGCGGCGCGTAGTGTTCCACGCGCGCCCCTTTTCAACGTCGCGGGGGGAGACAAACACCTCACCCCCCCAGACTTGAGGTGGCCCGCAGAGGCGGGACCAGCTGGGGATCGCGGAAGTAGCACATGAGCCGATGACCCCGGTGCAAGTGTGGGAAGGAAATAAGAGTCTGACACACCCCTCCGCCCGCCTCAGGGCGGAGAACGTCCATGAGGATGTTCCAACCCAGCAAAAAAAAAGCCTTAGGTTAGCGGCTAGCGTTCTTACCCGACTGCGCGACGCAAAGTAGGGTAATGTGTTAATCAGTCTATAAGTATACCTGCTTCTATTTTCTTAATGTATCTCGGCAATCGAAACATTGCGAATTTAGCAGCTGTCCTCCCATTTTTAAAATAAGGTACATAATAAGTAAAAAGAGGAGTTAATAACAACTCTATTATACTTCCAAGTCTATTGAGTTTTAAGTGCAGAGGGCAACTATGAACTAATCACAGAGCACTATATAATATTGGGAACTAATACTACTGATCGAAATTCGACGACTGACGAAACACGAAGTTTACCGAGACAAAATAGAAGCGCTGTACCTACATAGGTACAGCGCTTCTATGTATCTCAGTAATGGTATCATGTATGTTTTTTCTTTTGTGGCGCTCGACTCTAGAGAACAAACGCGTGGCCCGAATTTGGTGATTCTTACGTCAATCGATTTGTCTTAATCTTGTGTTTCACTAAACACATGACAGTAATCAAAATTGAATAGGTAGGTATTTCAAAATAATAATTATGTAGGTTTCTTTAATCAATTTTCATTTTGAATGACGATTTAGGATAACGATTTAAAGTTGGTTAGCATACATAAACACATTAAAAAAAAATGAACTTTGAAAGATAATTTTAACGACCTTTACCTAATACAGTCCGAGATACATAACCTAATTAAAAATAAATAACTAATAACTATAAAAAAAGGAAATAAAAAAAATCTAAAAACCCTACTGCCTATAAAGTGTGGTTTTTGACACCGACCGTAAAGTCAAACCAAGCTGCCATCATTTTCATGACAGCCGTCACTGCGGCCGTTAAGTGGCGGCCACCGCTCTTCTAGGACACGCTAGCTTTAGCCCAGCTGGCAGGTCGGTCTGGACGGACATGAAATTATAAGGGTTCCATTTCGGCCTTTTCGCTACGGAATCCTAAAAAGCGCACATCTTAGTTATTTGCGGCGCACCGCGCACTTTTTCGCACTGGTGCAGGAATATAACTAAAAAGCACGTATGTTAATCACTGCATTGTGAACCTAAAAGCGGTCCAATAAGGCCCCCTTTTCGAGTTAACATTAATTTGTATTCTAATAATTAAAAAAAACGGTTTTATATTTTTTATTAGGCTGTTGGGTGGCTTCGAGCTAGTGCTTCCCCTTCAAAATGTGGAGAAAGGACGCTCCATTTTACCCAGAAATTAAAAAAAAAATCCACATGTGTGGTAAAAATGTCGTTTGATACGCGTAAGCATTTGTCCCCTTGTACCAAAAATATACCTATACTATTTTTGCGTCCAAAAACATTTTAACATTTTTTTCTTTTATTCACACACATTTATTCTTTTTTTAACGTATCAAGTCAATAGGACTGAGATACTTTGGAGAGCCTAAAACTTCTAAACTGTAGATACGTTGTACACACGGCTACACATCAAGCTATACATATCCAGTATAAGCTGGCCTCTCATTGTACCAAAATCCTATACAATGCGAGATCAGCCTAAACTGGATATGTATAGCTTGATGTGTAGCCGTGTGTACAAGCTACGCGGTACGACCTTTGTGATACTCGTAGTTTGTACGTCACAATCATTTAAGCACATCAATATTGTTTAGCTGTGCATTTCTCCAACATAGCATTTAAGTGTAATAATTGTTTAATTTTATTCAGTAGCAATAAATCCATCAAGGGTACATTCGTCTACTCATTTACATTACATATAACATACCAACTTAACAAGTTTACATAACAAGTACATTTTCACTGTTGGGCATTACACCCCAACATTTGACATTTGGTATGTAGGTTTTAGTTACCTAATTGAAATTTCCATAATATAGCTCACCTTATTAAAAGAAGGATCAAATCCTAGTGACAGCGTTTTGGCAAGTTTCGTCAATGAATGCGGTGCTTTCAGTAACTTTTCATATCCTTTTATGTTCTCTCCCCATACTTCTGGTTGCTGAGAAAAATAATTGTAACAATATCTAAGAAAATAAACATGTTTTTTTGTCACCGTAAGATTGTGAGCACCGTTTATAATCTATCTAGCACGATTATAAAATATCGAAAATTTGTGAACTGTTACAATTTAGCGGTAATAATTATCTCTAAGTAGTTCATAATCTATCATTTTCAAATCGTCAAATTATGAACGAACCTGCACTTATCGACAGGGTTCATAATCTGTCCAATTTTACCACCCGTAAAATTGTGAACCGTCCCTGATTGGTCTTGGCGGTAGCCGAATTGGTCGCAGTAAGAGTAACTAAGCCAGGGCACCCCGACTAAATGGGTTAGGTTAGGTTAGAACTGAGACGTTGTGACGCAGAAGGAGGCTGCGGAAAGGGAGCGGGAGATCTCGTCCGCTCACCCGGCCCGCAGCAGGCGCACTGGGCGTCGGCAGAGGGCAGACAATGCCCTCTTCCGGCCCACCTAAATGGGTCCAGGGACGGCGGACTCGGGGACGTGCGCCGCCCCCTATCACACTAGACCCGAGCTGGCGGTGCGTAGTGTTCCACGCGCGCCCCTTTCAGACGTCGCGGGGTGGGGGGGGTCAAACACCTCACCCACCACCTCACATGAGGTGGCCCGCAGAGACGGGCCGGCACCAGCCGGGGATCACGGAAGTAATACTAGCTTCCAAGATCCCCGGTGCAAGTGTGGGAAGGGAACACTGGGGTGGTTTTTAGTCAGTAAGAGTCTGACGGACCCTCCGTTCGCCCCAGGGCGGAGGACATCCATGAGAATTTTCCACCCAGAAAAAAAAAAAAAAAAGGTTAGAACAGAGACCAAACGTGCGCGAGCCAAGCGAGCGCTTCTTCCAACTATTTGAGCAGTTACTATAAATCATTCTAAGTGGCTATTTAGTATTAGCGCAAGGCGTTCGTCGCATGCAAGTTTATAATCGTTTATAATCTCGCTAAATAGATTATAAACTAACGATGTTCATAATCATATGGTGACATTATAATGTGAATGTACGAGTACCACTAGGAAGTACTTACTTTTATTTCTGTAATCAAAATGATAAATTATTATTAGTTGCTTAACTTATAAGATTAACTATATTTATAACAATTGGTCCTTAATTAAAATATACAAGCTAACTCGGGTGGGAGGGGGAGAGATGCCACTGCCTGTCGCGCCCGCGATACCGCGTGAGTCTGTAAGAGCCTTTAAACTAATATACTGCAAATCGTAGCGGATATTTTTCTAATATCTAAACAAATTTCGCAGCCGTTCCCGCCATTTTTCAAAGAATAAACACGAGCTATCACTCGATGTACGCCCCGGCCCCGGCGTATGGCATGCGGTACGGCAGGCGTCATGAAGCCTGCATGCAGCGAAGCGAGCTCGACGTAGCCGCTCCGTCGACAGAGTTTCATAGTTTTGTATGTAAGCTGTGAGCAGGTGTACACCAAGCGTATAATGTCGAATACGCGTCTATGAAGCTACGCCTCCGTGGACAGTGACACTTAGCCCAACCTGCACGGCCTGCACCAATTGTGAGGAACACTTTCAATCACAATCGTTTTGGAGGAAATTCCTAAACCACTGCTTTATAGTTTTGAAAAATTCTTCTGCTCAGCAACTTAAGTATCGCTATAAACGAGGCTGAACTGTCAAAATGAAAGAAATTGCGAACAATTTTAATTTTATGTGCGTTACGCAATTCGCTGGCAAGCGAACCCCAGGATGGTGGTAATCCGGCGGGATCTCATGGAGACATGGAGAGTGCGATTGTCGCAACCCAGCGCTGGGCATGCCACGATTGTGGCGATAAGTTCCCTCTTTCAGGACTGGCTAGAGAGGCGCCACGGCGTCCTCACCTTCCGCCTGACGCAGGTCCTCACCGGACACGGTTGTTTCGGGAGGTTCCTGTTCCGGTTCTTTCGCGTCCGGCCCTGGTTCAGGCCATGGTTCGGAGCGAGATTGCATGGGAGGCCGTCACCTCCTTCTGCGAAGCAGTAATGCTAGCGAAGGAGGAGGCGGAACGCGTGAGGGTGAGGCAAGGTACGCGCCCTCGCGCCCTTAGTCGCCGCAGGAGACGCCCCGGGCGTCGGGAGTCGCAAGCTGATTTCCGGCCACCGTAGGCGCACCGTAGGCATGCGGACGGTGAGCGATGGGTAGCTCGCCGTCCGATAAGGAGCAGGCCCGGGTCGACGACGGCGCGTTGTGTTCCACGCGCACCTCAAAGATATGTCAGCACCAACTGACGGGGTCCCACCCCTGGGAACCCCCGGGTGATTTTCATTTGTTTTCCGTATTGTCAAGATGAGTGAATCTAATGAAGAAATTCGATACATTTTAAAATTTTACTACAAAAAAGGTAAAAATGCAACGCAAGCCGCGAAAAAAAATTGCGATGTTTATGGACCTAGTGCAGTGTCTGTGAGAGTAGCACAAATTTGGTTTAAGCGTTTTCAATCCGGAAATTTTGATTTCAAAGATGCACGTCGCTCTGGTCGCCCTATTACGGATAAAATGGATGCCATTTTTGAAAAAGTGGCGCAAGATCGGCATATCAGTAGTTACGACGTAGCTGAAGAACTGGGAATTGACCACAAAACAGTTTTGGCACATTTGAAAAAAACTAGGTACACAAAAAAGCTCGATATTTGGGTACCTCACGAGCTCACTGAAAGAAACCTAATGAACCGTATACTCATTTGTGATTCTTTATTACGACGTAATGAAACCGAACCATTTTTGAAGAAGCTGATAACTGTTAATGAAAAATGGATCACGTACGACAAGAATGTGCGAAAAAGTCGTGGTCAAAGGCCGGTCAGGCTTCACAGACTGTGTCGAAACCCGGGTTAACTCGCTACAAGGTGATGCTGTGTAGTGTGGTGGGATTGGAAGGGCATTATTCATTATGAGCTGTTACCACCAGGCAGGACCATCGATTCTGAACTCTACTGCGAACAACTGATGAGATTAAAGCAAGAAGTTGAGAGAAAGCGGTCGGAATTAATCAACAGAAGGGGTGTGGTTTTTCATCATGATAACGCTAGACCTCACACATCTTTAGCCACTCAGCAAAAATTAAAAAAGTTTGGCTGGGAGGTGTTAATGCATCCGCCGTATAGTCCTGACCTTGCACCTTCAGATTTCCACCTGTTTCGGTCTCTTCAGAATTCTTTAGGCAGTGTCAGGTTAACATCACGAGAGGACTGCCAAAACCACTTGTCGCGGTATTTTGATCAGAAGTCCCAAAATTTCTATAGCAATGGGATCATGTCCCTACCTACAAGATGGCAAAAAGTTATCGAACAAAATGGTACCTACATACTTTAGTTAAATGTAAATAAACTATATTAAAAAATGTTTTGAATTTTCTTAAAAAATGCGAAGAAACTTTTTCCCCAACCTATTATTTTAAAGCGTCTATGAAGCTACGCCTCCCTCGACAGTGACACTAATTGAAATTGGGTTTTCCCAACAGGAATTTCTCCGGTGCCTGGATTGTGCCCGATTATTGGCTTTAAACCCGCTCTCATCGACAAAAAAAAATACATAAAATGACAAAGGATTTAAACTTTAAGCATAACTGGCAGAATGCCTCATGCATTCTACCGCAGCCGGCAGACTATCCCGAAGGTATACGGCTGATGATAATTATGTAATGTCACCATTCACTCCTCCAGCATGTGCATTTTCTTACAACATACTTACAGTCTACAGTCGTCACGGGTAGTGAAAAGCCCAAAAGTCTAACAACCAGTCTACCAAGGGTATCGTGTTACCCAGTGGGTAACTGGGTTGTGGACGTCAAATAAGCAGTAGCTCCATGTAAAATACTAGTATTCAGTTGCATCGGGTTAGACTAGAAGCCGGCCCCAACGTAGTTGGGACAAGGCTAGGCTGGTGTCCCGCCCTTGGACCTCGAGGCGAAAGTACTCGCATCACTGTATCGGTGGCGCGAGGAAGCGAGGGCGCGGGGCGAGTGGCTGAAGCAGCGACATGCGGAGCTGCGTCGGTCACAGCTTCGCGCAGCCCTGGTAGCGGAATGGCGAGACAGGCTTTCACGCCCTACCGCCGGCCTCTCCACCATCGAGGCGGTCCGGCCGGTACTCGAGCCCTGGCTCGGGAGGAGGCACGGCTCCCTGTCGTTTCGGGTGACGCAGGTGCTCTCGGGGCATGGTTGCTTCGGGAAGTACCTGTGTCGCATAAACAGGAAGCCGGACGCCCGGTGTCACCACTGCGTCGACTGCCGGGAGGACACGGCGCGGCATACGCTGGCAGAGTGTGCCACTTGGGAGGAGCCTCGCCGTGCCCTCATCTCAGGAGTAGGCAGTGACCTGTCGCTGCCGGCCGTGGTCGAGTCGATGGCCGGCAGCCAGGAGTCCTGGGACGCGGTGGTATCCTTCTGCGAAACAGTTGTGTCGCACAAGGAGGCTGCGGAAAGGGAGCGGGAGATCTCGTCCGCTCACCCGGCCCGCAGCAGGCGCACCGGGCGTCGGCAGAGGGCAGATAATGCCCTCTTCCGGCCCCCCTAAATGGGTCCAGGTGGCGGCGCGTAGTGTTCCACGCGCGCCCCTTTCAGACGTCGCGGGGGGCCAACACCTCACCCTCCCGCAGACTTGAGGCGGGCCGGCACTAGCCGGCGATCACGGAAGTAATACTAGCTCCCAAGATCCCCGGTGCAAGTGTGGGAAGGGAACACCGGGGTGGTTTTTAGTCAGTAAGAGTCTGACAGACACCTCCGCCCGCCCCAGGGCGGAGGACATCCATGAGGATATTCCACCCCGGCAACAAAAAAAAAAAAGGCTAGGCTGGTGTTACTTACGTTGCTGAAATGTGACGTTGGAGTTTTATCCCATAGAGATCCGTGGTTTAACGTATTTGGTGGCGCCTCGGATGTGGAAGCTTCAACTGTCGGTGTCTGTTGAGTTGATTTCGCTTGCTTTATACCTTTTGGTGGTTCTTTAGTGCCTGAAAAATATTAAGTAGGTACCTACGTAAAAAACTACATCCAAACTGGCTTTCAATTTTTATTCAAATTATCTGAAAGCTGAAATTAATTGCAGTTTGTTTTATTTTAAGAATACAAAGTAACGTATGCTGGTTTTTCCACATTTCACGTCCATGTCTCGCCCACTTACATGGCGAAATGTGGGTGCACTATAGGTACACCTCTGCATTACCCTTGGGGGATTACAGGCGTGATGTAACGTTATGTGATGTCTAAATAAAAAGCAGCTTTGCTAACGAGGTCTTTGCCTTCGCAATGTGTGTTCGGTTGACAGTGACTCAACCTGGTTCGACTGATGATTGAGGACCCACAGTTTGGTCAATAAGGGGTAATAGTAGACTTTGGGGTTTAACTTTGATCCTAGGTGATGATTTTTAAAAATTTTCTCTTTGGAGTGAGTTCGTAAGTTAAGTGAGGTCAATCTTACGCAATTCTGACTTTCAATTCCTCGGACTCCACAACGTCCGTTGAAGTTTAAGCTATTGTTGTATGAGGTTTTAGTATATTCCCCTCCGGGGCTGATGTGGACTGTCACGTTAGTTTGTTTGAACTATAGGAGGCCGCGTCGCATCTGTTTCGCCAATTATGGCACGAAGAGGTTTAAGTATGACGACGTTAGTTTACAGTATTTAACTTAACTGACACTTGTCGTGATGTCAGGTTACCGCGAGTCGTCCGTCATGACTTAAGCTTTCTCTTGTAAGGGACGTACCTCACATTGTTAACATTTATTTCTGGCCTTAGGTAATTTATCTTATAGGTGTAGGTGGGGATATGATTATGTATCTCATATACATAAAATTGGACACTACGTTAGCCCTATTTTATCCAGTAGCTGGTGTAGAGATCGTAACCTAGCAACAGCTAGGTAGCGGTTAAAACTTCTTGGTTGCATGGTAGACCAACAGCTTAGGTCTACCATGCAACAACATGCAATGTTTTCGAGAACTTTCATGATAATGGACTAAGATTATGTGATAAACGCAATTTTATTACGAATTAAGAATAATAAGAAAGAAAAGAAGAAGAAAGAAAGAAGATGAGAAAATATTAAAGAGTCAGCTTAGCAAGCGCCCAGATGAATATATACATTTTTTTTTTGTGTTTCAGATTCTGATTATTTATTTGTGAACATAGGTTACAGATACACAGGTGTGAGATGTTAAATTGTCGTAAGTTCTCTATGCTTTGCCACTAGGCGTACAAATGTTAGCATGAGTTTTAATTATTATATTTCATTATATCAAATCAAATTTATAGAAATAGCTAGTGAGGATAAATCATTATAATATTTCCCTGGCAATTAATGAAATTCTAAATAAAAACTACAATGTGAAAACAAGTACCAAATTAATAAAATACCTATTTCAAAAAAGTCAACAATAAAAATTTAAGATAAAACAGAAATGTCAAAAAAAATCATAAGGTTTTTATGCAAGTTTAACTTTATTCAATTAGGGATTATCATTGACCCGCGCAGTCGTTGTTGTTGTACTTTTTGAGTTAATATTTACGACCTAGCTGACAATGTTTAAACTATAATAATTATTTCGTTCGTGTTAAGATTGCTATGTGTTTCAACATCCGGACAAACCTATTGAAGTTTTTGTGATGTTTCTTTTTATATTTTGTTTTGTTCCATAATGAACAAACAGTAATAAAAAAAATTAAATCTACTTTATTATTTCAGTAGGTACTGAAATAGTAAACTACTTGATGATGACAGATGACACTTTTTTTTTTTTATTTCTTTTTGGCTTCGCATGGTTTGTGCATTTAGCCAGTGTCATGTAAAATTAAGTAACAAGTACAAATTAGGAAATGAACTCCATTCAATGCGTGAAAAAGGTGATAGATGATATCCCGCCCTGCTCCCCTTGAGTTTAAGTAAAGACATGGCACTTTACTGAAACCTCGCGTGGACTTCTTGAGAGAACTTAAAGTGATGTTGCACTGTTTTGTTTCATTTGCCTACACGAATGTAGGTTCACGAACACTTAATGGTTAATAATCCACCACTATTACACATTAATATTCGGCTAAACACAAATTTTAGAAAATAAAACAAAACTGCTAACATGACGCTTCGCTTTCCCGCCAAGAACCAGATGACACCTTGTCAGATCAAAAAACGCGATTTTTTTTTTGAAGTGTGAGTTGGATTAATTTTGAGGCCATAGATAAAAGACAGAAGGTTGAGAGTCTCAACCTCCGTTCTATGGTCTCAACTTGAGACACTATAGTTGTGTGGTTTTACGATACTCGTTTTATTTGAACGGCCGCGTACAAGGACGCGGAGTCCTTATAAGTAGTACCTACCCATCCTACCGTTTACTAGGTCAACTTTAAACAAACGCAAAAACATTTCTTTAATTCATAAAATATTACTTTTAATTATATTTACTTACATTCGCAAGTTACAATGTGTGCCACAAGCGGAAGAACAGCGAACGTAATGTAAATGTACATCTTAACAAGTAAATACACTGAATTGTACAATAACCGTGCTATCCGCGTCAAGTTATGGATGAAACTGATAGTATCACCGGTCGTTAGTTATGAGAGAACTGGTCGAAGTTCCGTGAGAAATAGCTTACTTCATACTTGTAAACATTTTGTCTTACGCGGTAATGCTGTCAAGTCGAAGCTATTCCTCGAAGCAATGTTCCACAATGTCCCTGTAGCAACGTAACACTATCCTTAACAAGAAGTAGGTAAGAAGTGACTACCTGTTGTTTTACTGCCTCGTTGGTTTAGTGGTAATTTCGCTAGCGCGACTGCTGAACGCGGGATGCTGGGTTTGATCTCCAGGAATTTCTCAGTAGCACTCGCGAGTCTCAATATAATATCATCATTTCAACCGAAAGACGTCCACTGCTGGACATTAGCCTCCCCCAAGAGGGGGAGCGGGTTTAATTTAAATAGCTAGCGAAAATTTGGAGACGTGATGGGTATTGATATCTAAACACGATACCATTCACGTCAGTGAAGTTCACACAATAAAAAAACAGATTTTTTAAACTGCCGATCTATTCTGAAAAATCTCACCGTGTAAACGTAGGTGAAGTGAGCTTGAAGTGACTTGTTAATAGTGTCAATCCCTCACTGACAGTTCACTCCACGCTCACTTCACCTAAGTTTTCACGGTGAGATGGTTACAGAATAGCACTGCTGATATTTTTCAAGTGACCACACTAACTGCAGTCGATGACCCCACAAAAAAAAACAATTTAATTGATTTTTTGTTTTATCATTATCAAATTTAATATGGTCCTTTAAAATTATGCTTCCTTAGACGGCAGTAACCCCTTAACTGGGGTTGATATTTTTTTAAACCAAAAAAAATAATAGTAGGATGAAAAATTGGAAAGAGAATATAACAAAAATGAAAGGAAGCAAGCAATTTTGTATTATTTTTTTATTTCTCATTTTTCCTTTACAAGGTGTCGTTTTGCATCCTTGTCCAGGAGGTAACTATGCTAATGATTCTCGACACGAATCAATAATAAAATATGTGGTTTTTTTTTTCAAATTTTCGGAGATGAGTGATGAGAGACATGTGTGGGACACGCATTTTAAAACGCGGCTTGTGTGATACCGCTCTGGAACTGCCCTTTTACACACATAAAAACGCGGCCGTTTATTCGTTACCATAATTATTTTGCCTACCGTCGTGTCGTCGACACGAACGCACACAGCGACATGTCGTGCGACACTGCCTACCGCATGTACGCAACGGGGCGATTCTGTTCTTTGAAATTGATGTATTCTGAAATACTGTCAAACTTAAATTACAAAAAAAAAGTACGTATTAATTATTGAGCAGGTATCGTAATTTCATTCGATTATTTAATTATTTATGTCTTTCTTAACAGCCTCCGGAAATTTGACGAGGATGCAAAACGACACGTTGTATCGCGAACCCAAGTTCGTGTTTGGGGCACAGAAATTCATATGTATGCTAAATTACAACTTAATCGGTCCAGTAGATTCGGAGCAAATCAGCTGTGACAGGCGGACAGACAGACAGACACACGAGTGATCTTATAAGGGCTCCGTTTAATTCCTTCTGAGGTACGGAACCCTCTAAAATGAGTGTGAAAGAACAGGTTACGATAGTTTTGATCAAGTTTATATAAAGGATTATTTTGTAAAGCTATACATATACAAAAAGTAAATTCGGATTTCAATTATCTCCCTCGCGAAGGTCATCGGTCATGTTGTAGAAGATGGCGTGGCAGGGTGCGCGGGCGCAGGGGCGGCGCTGTTCTTCACGTTCTCCGGGCGCGCATCGCCCCGCCACACACACCCGGTACCGCGTGATGATACCACTACCGCATGTAACTGAACAATCGCCCCATTTGCTCCACCGACTCCAGATTTTACGATTCTTCAATGTTTGGTCGTCTTCGCATGACACTGTTTGCACAGAAAACATTGATAATAATCAATACAAACATTACGCAATAATATAGTTTGGCACGTATTAATTCATGTATCGTACTGCCAGTACCATTGAGGTTGTTAGGGGCTTGATTTCGATACAATTGCGTAAGGGGGTGGGTCACTCCTGCCTACCCGGCTCCCCCACCCCGAAATCGACTCCTCCATTTGCAACAGAACTAGCGTGATTGGTTCATGGGAGTCATCGAATCATTACTCGCGTTGTGGTGAGCTAAATAGGTACAGTACTTATAAGGAATCGGAGATTTTTTCATAATGGCTATCCTTGGATAAAAATAATGTTTTTAGAATAAAAAAAAAAAACACGTATTGTGTAGGTAGGTACTAGTGTCCTTTGAACCAATATACAGGGTGAAATTAAATTAGCTAGCGAAACTCCACCGAAGTGGTGGGTTTCGAATTTCGATATGTGGGCAGGACCAAATTTTTGTCGTAATTGCACAACGGAAATCACAACGGAATGTATCACACTGGAAAATAAATTTAGCACAATATAATTATTAAAATATTATAATTATTTAATTAGTAGCCGCTTGTTGTGTTACTAGTAGTATGTGTTGTAAAATCAGTAGGTATATTTTTTATTACATCACAAAAAAAAAGATTTTTTTACTGATATTTAGTGACTGCACTACTGGCGGTTGATGACCCCAGAAAAAACTCATCAAATTAATTTATTTTTTGTTTTATCATGTTTATATATCAATTACTATGAGTTTTTCCGCCTAAGGGTGGGGAGCAGCGTCTTCCACCCGCTACTCGGATCAAACAAACACTACTTTCCGAGTATGATTATAAATGAACAATCTTTTAATCCGCGATAGACTCGTCGTTCTATCTATGTAAGTACCTATATGAAAAGGAATATTAGACGAAGACGGATGAAAGAGTTTTACATGTAGCGGATTCCGGAGATGACTGAGATGTTGGTTGTGGACTCAGTGGAGCAGTAGAGTGACAAGATAGGATAAAGTCAGAAATTAGTAGGTTTAACGGAAGTTTGAAAATGACAGAAAAGTTGAACCAGGGAAGTATTTGTCTTGGTATGGGACCTGATGAGGAGGCATGAATGAAACGCATATTAACTATAGATTGATGAATATAACTGTTAAAGGATGGAGAAGGACAGCGAGCGAGGCTAAGAAACGAGGGACAGATTGGACGCATGATCGAATGAAATTAGAATTAACGACACGGGACTCCCAAGTTACATGGGACAATTATTGGCAAGCGGAATAAGAATGGCAATATGTGCTCGCTCCCTACTACATGGGCCTACGTGAAACATTATAGGTAACTATCCTAACTGACGAAACGTTCCTACACACCCATGCGACACCCACTGACTATCTGCCCAACTCTTTGGGAAACACAAGCGGGATGCTCTGGTTTGTACTTATTTTAACCTAGCAAATGTAAGTTATTAATGTGGTCATGCTTAATGGTGCCATATACCTATCTTTGGGTACTATCTATGGATACCTAAACACATGGTCGTCTGCAACCAACCAGCAGTGTGTTCACCTGTCTCATACTCTGAATCATCTGGCTCCAACGGTTTAATAGTCTTCTCTGTATGCGCCATCGTAACTAAAGTTTGCAGAGGCGCCTTATTTTTATGCTGCTCTTGTCTTACGAGATCAATCAACTCAATGGGACTCAACACGAGTTTGTCTTCCTTTCGGTTTCTATGAATTGCATTTGCTAGGCAAATGAGAGCAACAAGAACCAAAGTTATTCTATTCATCATATTAAAAAGTTACACAACAAGTAGGTACACGAGAAGACAACATGTGCCATTCTGTGACACATTGTGTCACTGCAGTCCCAAAGAGATTATAGATCGTAAGTTATCTGTGTAGGTTGTAACTAACCATAAACATAACATAGCAATAGCATAACGGGGTATTCCCCGAAGATTAGCATCCTACAGCAGGCTTAGCATGACGGTTTATATTTCCACTCTACTGTAGAATAGAAATCGCTTGTCTACCAAAAATGTTCTACTGTCTACACGGAAACGTCATTTTTGTCGACTCTGCCGTCGACAAAACGTTTCTCTACGGTTCTCGTGCTAAGCCTGCAGGTTCGGAAGGGCCGCTCTGTACAAAGTCGTTATTTTTGGTTAAGTAAATTTGTGGCGATAAATAGGTACTAAAGTTAAGTGGTTACCGCCAACTTAGGGCGGACATCTGCAATACCAGGGACTTCGCAGATGCGCGGCCATCCACGAGGCCAAACTGAAATGTATCATTTTATCATGCGCCTGTACACACGGCTACACATCAAGCTATACATTTGCAGCATAAACTGATCTCGCATTGTATAAGATTTCCGTACAATGAGAGGTCAGCTGATACTGGAAACGTATAGCTTGATGTGTAGCCGTGTGTACCTAATTACAACAGTAGCACCTTCAGAAAGATGGAAAAAAAAAACAACCTATTTAAACAAGTTAGAGACTCTTTCACCTCTAACGTCTTGTTTGTTCCAGAGAATAGGTATCTTAAGTTATGATGGCAAGGCAATCCAATATAGTAGCTACAGTCACGACTCGTGACTGTAGCTACTATATTGGATTGCATTAAATTCAACTAATTATACACTTATTTGTGCTCGTGACTCACGAGCACAAATAAGTGTATAATTAGTTGAATTTAATGACGATTTTCTCGTGGAATAATGATTGCAACTTTGGGAAAAGACCTATTTCATAATACTACACACGTGACGCGCACATTTAGCGAAACATAAAAAATGCCCTAATTTTTAAAATTACCGTTTGGTTGTATAATCTAGTATTTACTCTTATTTAAAATTATACCTTTTAAAATTAAAATGAGATCACATTTAATATAAATTTTGCGAGAAAAATATTTTTTTGTGATTGTACTAAAATTGTACTTTATTGTTTTTTTTAAGGTAACCAAGAAAAGTTGAAAAAGCTAATTAAAAAACAACTATAAACATAAAAATAATACAAATTATATATTATTTCGCGTGTTTCCTCCTCGTGCTCTTATTAAATTTTCCACCCGTCTAAACATGCTGAGAATGATTTGTACCTATCTATTGTTTCCTGTGACAGTCTCTACCATTCCTCATCTTCGGCGATTCACAGTTCAACCACATTGATAGAAATTAAGATTCTGGATTTTACTTTTCGTTTTAGCAGGTCCCAGACGTGTTCTATCGGATTCATATCCGGTGATCGCGCCGGCCACCACCTGTGATATTCACATTATTAAGATATGCTTGAGTTGAACGAGCAGTATGCGGCCGAGCATAATCCTGCATCAAAACAAAGTCGTCACCGATAAAGGGGTCAAACGGTACCACATTTTCTTCTAAAATTTCTCTTTTATGACGAGCTACAGTCAGACTTCCTCCATTGATCACCACCAGGTCCGTACGAGCTCCCAAACATATCCCCCCCAAAACCATTAAGCCACTGTAGTTTTAAAATTTGTCTGATTATATCATTCTCCTTTGCGTCTTATTCTTTTCCTTCCTTATACTTGATTTAAAACAATTCTGCGCTAATCACTAAACAATATTTTACGCTATTTGGTCCGTGGTCCCAAGTCGATATTCCCGAGCAAAAGTTTAGTCTGTTTCTACGATGGTGTATCTCAAGTTTTGGAGTCTTGGCGGGCACCTACGAACCCAAAACCAGTTTCATTTAATTTTTTTCGTATCGTACGCTCACTTACTGTGACACCTCGAACTTCCTCAAGCTCATTTCTGGCTTCGACGGCCGTTAGACGTGGGTTCCTACGTACGCGAAGCTGAATGAAACGATCATCCCTGCTCAAAGTACCTACGTCTTTTTCTGCCTGGTCCCGGTCTTCTCACAAAAGCATTGGTCTACCTGAATCGTTGGATACTGCGATAAATTGTTGAAATAGCTCGGCGAAGAATTCTTGAGATTACGTTGTAGGTTTGATTATTTCTCCATTATCTTAAGTGCCCTGGCAATCTCAGTTGCGCTCAAGTCGGGCATAACGAAGTCCTTAACTTTTAAAAAGTTTGAAAAGTAAAAAAACAAATGAAACTGATTTTCAATGAAGATTTTACGAAGTTTTAAACCAAAACCATAAAATGATGAATAGGGGAAATTTGCTCGAAATGATGTAAGTTAGTTAAGTACGAATAAAATTAAAAACGATCGCATAAAAGGTGATGTTCAATTGTTTTCTCCATTTTTTTTTTCTTTTTGGCTTCACACGGTTTGTGCATTTAGCCAGTGTCATGTAAAAATAGCTAACAAGTACAAATTATGAAATGAACTCCATTCAATGCATGATAAAGATGATACATGATATCCCGTCCCGCTCCCCTTGAGTTTCATTTTTTTTAGGTCCATGGTTTCAGTAAAGACGTGGCACTTTACTGAAACCTCGCACGGACTTCTTGAGAGAACTTAAAGTGATGTTGCACTGCTTTTTTTCATCTGCCTACACTAATGCAGGTTCACGAACACTATACCACTACTTAATATTCGGCTAAACACAAATTTTAGAAAATAAAACAAAACTGCTAACATGACGCTTCACTTTCCCGCCAAGAAGTCCTTTTCTCAATTTGAAATAATTATTTCTAAAATAAAACGAATTAACAACCAGCCAGCAATTTTACACAAACTAGTTTTTAGGAATTCTTGTTGTTCCGCTAATTTTGCCGGTATGTGTATGTTCGTAACAACATAAATTACAATCAATACAGTAGGAGAAAATCACTTTTCCAAGTTGCTAAGTGTATAATTAGTGTTTGTGAATATACCTAATCCTGTATCAAACAGGGCGAACCGGCGAATACCGTCTACTAGCGCCATCTCTTCAGTGATCAAGTTAATTCACTTCGAGTCGTAGTTTAAAGAAGTGGTTGGTTGTTGCAAAATATTACTCTATTCCTATTCTGTAGTATCAAATTCCGTTTAGAATTCTGTCTGGCTACAGTTGCTAGAGTGCTACACACTTACACAGCTATAAGGATATTTTGGCGCCTGATTATCATTGACAGGGGGTCGTTTTTTTTCCCCCTCTTTGGCAACTGAGCCGATGTTGATATGTAAACATTTGAGAAAATTTTGTGTCACAGAAATTGTATTCATAAAACAAGACGGCGACGTTAGTTCCGATTTTGGCCACGCGCCAAAATAACCTTGTATGACAACCAGTATTTGTTGAATGAAGGTTGAATGTTAGTGATAGATGGGACATCAGATAAATGCTGAGTCGTGATCATAGAAAAGACTATCGACAGGAACGAGTTTACGAGTTTTTTTTGCATAAATTCTTCTTTATGATAACAGACAGACGCCAGACGGATCACTCACGAGAACGTGAGCACAAAGTACATTTTTTTTTTTTTTTTTTTTTTTCCGTTGGCGACTGAGCCGGTGTCGACTATTCTGCCAGCGTCAAAGAGTACATTTGTAAACGTGAGAACGTAGGTACATAAATAACAGTCATTTCATTTCCCGGAAGCTTCGTCGCAAGAGAGCGCTGTGTGTTTATTACTTGTCAGTCTTCTTGAAGACAAAGTGACTAATCGGCGACAAGAAAAAACACTTATAGCGCCATCTCGCGGCAGTTTTTAAAAAGGTACTGGAATGAAAGTAACAAACATTTAGCGCCATCCAATAAACTGGAATCACTTCATCGTCCGCTGCTCGATTTTTTTTTTACAACTTCTATGCCTTAGCTATGTAATGAACTATGGATTGTGGCATATCATTGAAAGGCAATTTTGTTAGTTTTCAACCTCTTTCAATATCATAACCAAAGATTATTCACCATATTGTTTGGTAGTCCTATTTATCATCAGTCACTGGGAGTACTGAAGCTAAAAGAAAATGGAAACCCCACCTATAGAAGCCGCGCAAGTCGTCATCCTAATCCAGCAAGGATTGTCTCAGCGTAGGTACTATCGCTCGACAGCTTAATTTGAGCCAGTCTTGTGCCTCGAAGGTATACAAGTGGTTTAGGGAGACTGGAAACTTAGTCCGGAGACCAGGAACTGGAAGATAGCGATGCACTTCGGTGAGAGATGACCGATTTATTGTCACCTCTTCTCTCCGAAATCGACAACTGACCGGCGTGGACGTCAGCCCTAACTTAAATCCGATTGAACATAGGGACGAGCTGAAAAGGCGGGTACGAGGAAGATGTCCAGCTCCGGCGCGCGGTGTCAATAGAAGACCTGAAAACTGCTTTAGTCGAAGAGTGCTCATTCGGTCAATGTAAACCCGTTTACAGGCAGACATTAGGGCAACACAAAATATTAAGGGGTAAATAACGTAAAATGTAAATAAATAAATAAATCTTTTCATATTACTTCCTATTTATTTAGACGTCCACAACTTCGACCTATTGCAATAATTCTCTAAAATTAGGTAGAAAATTTAATTAAAAATCTTTTTGATGTCATTTGAAAGCTAACAACATTACCTTTCAGGTGTTATACCATAATCCACAGCTCATTGCATAGACATTGTATAAAAAAATCTTGAGTAACGTGCGATGAATGATTCCAGTTTATTTCTCGCGAGTGTAGTTAGGTATTCCATTTCATAATAATTAACAAAACAGTTCATTCGACATTTAAATCGAGCCAAAAAAAAATACTGCATACTTTTAGTATCATTTATTTAAGATATTTCTTTGGTTACATCATAAACATGATCTTTACTACAGTTACAGACTGAACATGAAATTAATATATACAGACGAACTGAGAACTTCCTCCTTTTATGAAGTCGGGTGTACCTACAGATGGGATGATGCTGGAATACAAAAAGTAGAAAACTAGAACTTGTCATAATATAGCCAGACATTTCTTGCTAATCGGTGGGTACATTTCGATGTTAGCTGTACTTGAAAAGTAATCAATGATGAAAAAGTACGCAACAAAATAGCACGTACCTAAGTTGATATTGAAGGATTCGTAAGTGTGAAAATAAATCATTTTTACAACATTTAGGTATCACGCTATTATTTAAACGAGGTACATATAGTCTAGATTTTGTGAACACATTATGAAGGGTTATCTTTACCCAAATAGGTCGTAATTTAAACTTCTCATACCATAACTACCGGCAATTAATTGATTAAAATGTATAATAATAACTAATACATGGACAAGTACAACACAATAATTCCACGCGACTATTTTCGATATTCCTCACTATGCAACCTCTACCACTCGCGAACTTTCATTAAAACATCTAGATAACTATTGCTAGCTATTCAGCTGATCTATTCTGTTGTGGTGGATCCGCAGTGGTAACCCCCGAAATTCAAATCACGTCGAAAGCGTCTGGATAGCCTGCGAAATTCAAATGATCTATCGTTTTTTGCTATTTTCAGGTCACGTTGTAACATGCCAGGGTTGCGAGTTTGTCCGAAAGGAGAGCGGGAGAAGTTATTTGATAATTTCCCACCATAAAAAAAAGGTCACGTTTTGTGTTGATTTAAATATGATTCGCGGCAGTATCACATATTTATTTAGAGAATTATAATCAAAAAGATCATCAATACAACTCTCTAAGTTCATATAATCCTATTGAATGACTATTTCATGAAATCATGACATTTGAGGCCAATTCTAACTTAAGGAGTTGTATTGCTGATTCTAATGATAATAATTCTGTAAAGTCATATTTTTTACTGTCGCGAATCATATTTTAATCAACATACAACCTGACACTGACCTGCAAATTGCAAAAAACGGCTTATTCCATTTATCCACCCTAAAACAGCCACCCTAAGCTACTACTATACTCGGTAACGCGTGTCTATTTATACACCGATCTAGACGGAGTGGATAATCGGAAAAATCGGAAGAAAAATAATATATGAATTCCGGAAAATATGGAAAATACATGAACTCGCGTTTCCGAATATCCACCATAGGGTGGCTGTTTTAGGGTGGATAAACGGAATAAGCCCAAAAAACGTTAGAAAATTTGAATTTCGCGGGCTACCTTAGCGCATACCCCATAAGGAACAATTCTTAGAAAGAAAAGAACTTTAAAAAAAAAAAACTTTAAAAAACAAAAAAAGAAAAGAAAAGAAATTTGTATTTCACGGGATACTACTGCGGATCAACATTACAATCTTAAACTTAGGTGAAGTGAGGTTGAGGTGACTTGTCAATAATGTCACTTCACCCAGAATAATATAGGCATATTATTTACGAATTTTCTCTAAGTATTTTCTTGTGTTGATTTGTAACGAATTTAAATATAACTATATATATATTTTCATTATTCTTATCACAATCGGTTATGTGTCTGACGATTATCACTTATTTGTAAACCACTCGGCAGAAGAGCCTCTTGATTTTGTAACATTTATTGTCAATGCTTCAAGTTATGAACACTGAGTAAGCATTCGATTTATTGGCAAAGCCTTCATAAAGTAATTAAATAATTTCAACCTGCACAAAAATACATAGTTAACACGTGATTCGAGCATTATGCCGCGTGAGGGGGGACACGGGCCGAGGGATGAGGGCCCCGCAGCTGACAATAAATCGAACAAATACTAAAATAATCCTTGAAGATCGCATAGCACACAGATTTATATTGAGAACACGGAGAGAACACTTAGACTTTGTCCAGATAAGGCGTTAATCGTGCGTAGTTAAGGTAATATGAGCTAATCCATTCTGTCCTTAAGCGCGCGTTTCACTTGTGTAATTACGCGCGGGTCCAACATTCGGGGCCTAGCTGCGCCCAATAGACGTTCGTAAAACTAATATGTATGCACTACCAATTAAAATTGTAACTTCACCTATTTTTAATGGTATTTAAATTTACATGCATTAGGCCCAGCTTTGAGATTGTTATGTCGGCCGATAATTGATTAAGTGAGGTATATTAATACCCTATGCAAATAATATGAAATATATGATAATGATGTTATGATGACGAAGTGACTAGATAAAGCACGCAAAGGCGCGGGCGCGGCTTCTTAAAGGCCTCAAATAAAATTTGCGTGAAGACGAATTAAGAAATCGGCCTTCCTCTCCCAGCCCAACACTTCAACCGCGGTCTCGTGCCCCCTTGAGCTTAATGTTTCATTGTCATCAGCCTTTTTGCCCAGTGCTCCAGCGTCAACAAACAATATTACTTTACACTGATATCTTTCAAATGTAATTCCTATTTAAACTGGCTGATCATGCAAAAACGTTGATACATATACTTAAGCGCTAATTTGATTGTCAATAATAGATATTATTACATTTGTATGCTTTAAAAGCACAAAGGATAAACGATCAATGTACTTACATATATTTTGAATTAAAAATTACATTTAACCGTAACATAATTATTTACATTGGGCAAGCCCCATTTTGTATATTCAGACTTTTGACTAATGTCTTTCATTTGGGTATTATCTAACAATTTATTATAATCCCAAATTTGGTTTTACATAATTATATTTAATTTTTTTTAAATCGAGAAATTTGGTAATAAGCATAACAATAAATATGACATTTAACGTTACCTATAGGTACAATTAAAATTGCTTAGTACATCAATAACAATCGGTTTCCGAAAAGCTACAATAATCAACACTAAAATTAGCCAACATGCTGCGAAACTCATGTTAACTTCTGTGAATGGGTGAAACAGCCTGTCAAATCTGCCAGTCATTGGCATGAGTTTGACAGCCTGTTACAATTTTTTTTGTTGTGTTTTACAGAAACCGGATGTAAATAAGGTAGCTAAATGTTTGATACGATTCTAGTGGAATGTATTGTAATTACCGCTTTTATTGGTGTACATATTAGATAATGACAAGAGATCTTTATGCCTTTAGCTATATAACATAATAATCTTTCAGTCTATATCCACTAGTACTATTAATCAATATCATGAAATTGATTGCCAAGATGGCTACCTTGTGAATAGGTTTGACTAGAAGAATGAATTGCTTTAAGAACGTACAGTAATTTATTAACTTAACAACAAATTATCAACTACTCAGGTCACAATGGTATCTAATAGAGATTGGATTTAATTTAATATTCAAATAAACTATAATAAACTAAAAAGAAATTGGCTACATACGAAGAAAGACAACATTAGCATTTATACATTACTTCAGTACATTTACTATATTTGATGCATTTTATTACTTACGTATCTTAACGAACATATAGACTTGAGATATCTAAGACATAATAAAAATATGTACGTTACAATTTTAGCAAAGCCTATAACAATTACAACATATACAATGTACATTATTTCTTACGAAGTGCGGAATTAACAAAGCTGTGTTTTTTTATTAAGTACAAGTATATGAAGTTCATTAAGGCCTCCTATTGGATAATATCAGTCATGACATTATTGCGTTTTTTAGCATGTGTATTTGCACTTAAGGCGAGGTGGTCCAGTTTCTAATTAAGTAAGTAGTAATATAGATTAAGGATCAGTTTAGCTTGAATTGAAATTAAACGATATATATTTGGAGGATAAATAGAGTTTGAAAGCCGGAGAAAATTATCGTTCGACGTTTAAATAACAATAATAACATAAGTATTTATTGACATAATTTTGTTGTTACGAGAGTGTTATTGAATCTTGTTTCCTGTGCTAGTATTCATTGTATTACAGGAGACAGTGTCTTCTCCTTAGAAATATGACACTGAATTTATGCTGTACAGACCAAAACTAGTTTAAAAACAAAATAAAAAGAAAAGTAAGTAGAAACAGTGAAGAATCACCAAAAAAATTAATAAAGAAATTACAACAAATTTAATCAAAAGTAACACACAGACGAGCTCGCCTCAGTCGTCATTTTGACCTCCATAGCATGTTGTATGCTGTAAAACTCCTTTTTATGTCATCAAACGTATATCATAACACCGTAACCGACTAGAGAAAGAAATTGGTATATCGGTCATAGTGAAGACAGTGCAGTTTCAAATGATATCTTCAAGCATATTTTAAAAGCGCTTTGATATTCTGTTTTAAGTATCTATTTACATCTTTTTAATACGTGCGAATCTGATGACCATAAAGGCGCGGACCCACCGCGGCGCATGCTGAGCACGGGCACGCGGCGCAATTTAGCTGCGTGTATTAATTTGTTTGACAACGTGGGTCTACGTTTCCACTGGAGTACCTACACGAAGACCCACGACTATGTGTAGCGTGGCACGGCGCACGGAGAGGCTACGTACGGCTACGCTGTATGACTGAAAACTGCTCTGCGATAAGCGAGCTGTACATAGTCATGGGTCATATTCGTGTACTCCAGTGGAAACGTAGACCCACGTCGACAGCGTTGAGCTATGTAACCGCCTATTCGAGCAAGCCACGCATGTATCAATGACGTCAATTCATGCATAGCCTCTCCGTGGGTTGCAGTGGACACAACCACATACATTTTCTTACAAAGCGAAGCTTAATACACGTGCGTAGCCTCTCCGTGCACCGCGGTGGGCCCGCGCCTTAATATTCGTGGGTCGTACCGCAGAACTATGGTAAAAAGATGCAGTTTATTAAACAACCCCCTGCAGAGCCCTGAACGACACATAACATAAAAGCGATATTTTTTCCAAATGTTTTGGATTTTCGTTTATTTTTCATGGCCATCGGGAGGATTACAGATGAATAATTCCTAAGTGATAATTATAGATATATTTTGTCTCTAAATATGTAGCAAAATTTCTTGTAAGGTAAATTCGCAGCTGAAGCCCGCGCAATTCAAATTTTCTTACGTTTTTTGCAATTTGCAATCAGTGTCAGGTTGTATCTTGATCAAACTATGATTCGCGACCATAAACAATATGTATTTACATAATTATAATCATTAGAATCATAAATTCATATCTCAAGTTAGATTTGATCTAGATTTAGATTACTTAGATTACTAGATATATTAGATTACTTTATCATGAAATCATGACATTCGAGAACAAATCTAAGCAAAAAAACAAGAAAATTTGAATTTCGCGGGCTACCTTTGGGTCGTTTTCAAATTTGGGGCCAAAAACAGGCTATTTGATTTAATTCTCGTGGAGTAGATGTTAAATCGGCGACTTCTTTGAGACGCCTAAGAACCTATTACAACGACTTTCTTATCACTGTAAATTACGGAAATAGGCCTAGAAAACTAATTCATTTTTAATGTCACTACTTCTAAGGGCTTATTTTAACATGTGCAGGAAACACTGTTTAATATAATTCTTAAGGAAGGATAATTAACTGTTGAGACAATCTTTAGTAACAATAAAATAACATTTAATAGGTTTTTAAAAGAGTTTGTAATTTCATTTGTGTAACTGTAATTAAACGCATACATAAACACCTGGGATTAATACCCTGCTATACCCTGCCTCTGACCCAGTGCGATCATTAATTGTCATGTGGTTTCTAATTACTGAACGCACCTAAATACTAAAAACTACGAAAATATAATACATTTTACAAAAAAAAAAAAAAAAAATTTTAAATTCATGAAATTCCTACTTTTTTGCCCCAAATTTGAAAACGACCCCTTTGCGGATCTACCTTAAGCGAATTATGTTACTGCTATCTTATTGAACTATTTAATTGTATTTTAGAATGTATTCGAACAATCCGTAATGAAGTACAGGCAGTCTGTGTTAGATTGCATTAAACATATTTTTAGAGCCGGTGGCATTAAAAACTTCATGCAAGAACCATGTTTACATTTTATACAGTCATTTACGCTCGTTTCTCATTATTTATTTTGCTCACTCATACGCCATTTAAAGCTATGCCATTTACAGCCGTTTATGCTTATACGAGGCGAAAAGAAGACCGCCAAACTCGGACTGCCTGTATTTTCTCCATACCTAAGGACTTCCACATAGCAAAGTCAATATTTATTTTACACATAATTTACAATAAGACGCACCTATTCCTATATTTCTATTCGTGCGAACCCTTATTCCATTGTCTTAGTCGCGCAAACTTAGTTTGGGTGTAAATTATAATTCGGAAATATATAATATATAACTATAATTACTTATCATCGATATTTTTAGAATTAATCTAGGTACCTTTAGGAGTAAACTTTATAGAAATAAGAATCTAGACATTAATAACGTCGTCGTTGAGTCAACGTTTAGAATTTGGGTGAGTAACGCGATACGAACGGAGCGTGTCATCAGTGCTTTGTTATCGTCACTTGCGCTGAGGCATAAGGTCAAGTAGAAATGCAGTCACCTGCGCCGCTTCAAACGATGCCGCCATGCGTCAGCGCCGGGATTGCGTGCGTACAATCATCATCTTATAGACTAGTTTAGTAATCAAAAACAAATAACTTCGATTTGCGCACAACAAATTAATTTTAAAAAATGCTTATTTTAACTATTAGATGTTTTCTTTATATTTTTCACAAATAATATATTTATTAAACTAATTAGATTATTTGCTGTAACTGACGGTAGGCGTTAAAACAGCGCCCTAATTGCGTAACGCAGTTTGAATCAGAATCGGAATGATTTTTAAGAAGAAGAAGAGGAGGGGGGGGGAGTGTGGTTTTTTAGGAGAAGTTGGTTGTTATTTTTTGGAAGTATATTGCTAATCCATTACTTCATATGTTATGTATGGAAGGTGTCAAAGTTTGTATGAAAGAATTTTACCTCGCGGTCCGATTAACTCGAAACTCCGTATTTATATTTAAGACCAAAGATAAAGAATAACTTGTATCAGGGTTTTTTGAAAATCTACCCCTAACGGGGTGAAAAAGTGTAGTAAGTAGTCTATTTGACAGGGGAGGATTTTACTACATGGCTTGGCTAACTCAATTATTGGTATAAATAATATTTAATTGATTGATTTGATTTAATGGGTGAAGGGTGTTGACGAAGTTGCGAGCGAAGCCGCGAGCGAAGTGCTAGTAATGGATAAATGTGAACGCATCATAAGCAGGTGTCTGACGCATGACTTTTTTAAATCCACTAGCGATTTATAAATAATTATGTATATCTTATTTTAACTTAATAATAATTGGTAACATGACGGCTAGCCGCGCATTGGCTACAATCGCATGAGTGTGAGGAGCGTGTTTCTTTGTTGCTGAAGCGATCGACCTGCATCAAATTTTATTGTAGTGGTTGCAACCGAGCCTTTTCTTTTAGGGCTGAAGTCGAGCGCCGCTGTTGCGTTCATATGCGGTGTATGCAAAACCGCTACTTATCAGTTCTTGAAATGAACAACCATTGCATACTTGTTTCCTGTTGGTCATGCAACCATCTTTAAGCAACCGTAGCTAGCTTCTGACCTGTTGACTTTTTCCGGAAAATTAGTAGCTAGGCTTAAGCGCAGGATGGATAGCGCACGCGTCAGTACAGACGTTAAAGGAGCCCTGTCAGCGCACACGCGGCGTCTGCACTAGACATGGGTAGCTCATGAGCGAGTGTTAGAAAAGAGTTAGCTCTTTTCGATTGACGTCACTCTCGCTCACTCACTCGCTCGCTAAATAGCTCACTAACTCAGTTAGGTCACTCAGAATTTGACAATGACTATTGAGCGAGCCGAGCCTCCCCCTTCGACGCGCGTGCGGCGTAAGTCAAATGAGCTAACAGTCGGCGTCTGAGTCAGAGCTATAAAAGAGCTAGTGAGTAACAAAGAGTCCAAACTTCCAAAGAGGTATGGACTATTGAGCGAGCTGAGCCGTCTGCTTCAACGCGCGAGCGGCGTGGGTCAAATGAGCTAACAGTCGGCGTCTGAGTCACTGAGCTATAGAAGAGCTAGTGAGCTAGAAGAGTGATATAGCTCTTTAGAGTGAAAGAGCTAATAGCTCTTTTTCTTTTCAGTGCGCTATTTTGCCCATGGCGAGTCTGCACGGACTGTACAGCGGCTCGTTGCTCAAGCGATAGTAGCCAAGACGGCGTACCTATAGTTGTATAATCGACCTCATGTTACCACTTTTGACAAAAAATTGGGTTCTAAGAAATGACGTTCACTAGGTGTCAGCACTGAGACGTCAGGTCCGGGCACCTGTCAAAAGTGTCAAAGCGCCAATACTTTCTTTAGTCGTGACCATGATGGTATAGATAAAAGTGTTGGCCACACTCTGAATACATACATAAGATAAAGAAAACACATATCACTGTGTCGTTCTTATGTATGTATTTAGAAAAAAGAGAGTCGTCTAATCTTCACTTAGGTATTTAGAGTGTTGCCTCCACTTTTATCTATACCTTCATGGTCGTGATTGTATAATGAACGAATGAATGAAACGAATGATGAACGTCATATATTTTATATTCATTGTCTAATCTAAATGGAAGACCTGCGCCAACTAGTAGCGTGAACTTTCATGAAAACCCTCATTCCCAGTAAATTTAAACTTCATTAAGGTTGAAAATATCTCGTCACATAGATAAATAGACCTTGTCTTGTCATAACGTGCAGTGCAAGTGACAAACATTAGCGTGGTAAAGCTATTACGAGGTCACTGTACTTACGATCATTTTAATTAGTTACTCCCCTCTCAAAAGTGACGGGTATCCAATGAATGCAGCCAAAATACAAATAAGCGGTTTGCCTACAAACTGCTAATTTCAGAAAGTGAAACTTGAGCCGCTCTAAGCTCGGATTTAGGTGACCTTTTCTGTAGGTTTAGTAGTAGATAATTGCAAGTTATTTAATTTATGAATTCAATAAATAATTCCTAATTATAATCGCAGAGGGTATATGCGGATCTTTAACTACTAATTTGAACATCAATAAAGACTCTCATTTTAATTCGTATTTAAATGATTATTGTATCATTCCCCATAAGTACCTATTTTTAGTTATACCTAAGGCAGTTTAGGATGCAGGTTTATTGGATTATTTTTACTCGACTAAGACAAAGTAAATAGTTTATTACTTTATGATTATCACCAGCATTCTATCTTACTTGCCAGCGGTTAATAATATGCAAAAGAAGCACGCAAACACGAATAGTCGCCCGAGTAACATATTGATGGTCAAATCAACCCTACGATATGCGTTTAACATCTTTTTCTAAAAAATCACAATAATAAAATATCTTAATCTATTTTTGCGAAGCCCTGTTCGTGATAATATAATATTCTATTAAGCAAAAATATATTTAAGGCTTTTCATCTTTAATAAGGAACCACTCCTAATGCTTCGAAAAAAATTAAATTAAACATTATATTTTTATAACAATATTGTACACGATTGGGCTAAATTATTCTACTTTACTGCACTCCACAATTCAGGTAATATAATTATTTAAATGATTAAAAACAAAATCTGTTCCTTGTACATATATGTGCTAAAATTATTCTAGGTATGATTCTATGAACATCTGCAGCGAGGTTATACTAATTATTCAAACAAACGATTTGACTAGGACTGGAGATATTTATCTTACTGGACCCAAGAAGCCGGCACCCACAGGGGCTCGGACTGGACTCGCCATGCCACCTTCAGAAGTTGCGACAGCGCGCTCGGTATGTCATCATTCACAATTTCCTCATCAAACATGTATCCGTACAAGAAGTTGATGCGATTGGACGACCGCACGATGTCTGAGAACTCTTCTTCCTGTGAACATTAATAACTACTTAAGGGAACTGAGCATATAAGTCTGGGACAAAATATCCCCACCGAACCATCGTGGAATCACGACGAAACATCACCAATCCATGACCATATTACCATAATTTTTAGCTTCAATCATGAAGGCAGACATCACATTTTCACACAATCATGTATTTTATACAGGTATAATCATTCTAAAACTTTCGCGCTATCGGCCAAGTTTACCAAGCTTTGTTTGTTAGTTATTACATATTGACGATTGTCATTTTGACTGCTTTGCATAGTGAGATAGTACGTCAAAATGCTTAATGGGGCATTTACAGGACGACTTTCATAATGGTTTAGGAATGCATAGGAGGAATAAGGCCGACCAATAAACTACAGTCCGTTCACATTTGTGTCAGAGTGATTTTATATTATGACCCGACTGCGGCGAAGCCAAAAAAGGAGGGTTTTGCGTTTGACTTTTGCTAGAAATTGATAACAAGTATGGAATCTCCAGATCTTCCTGATGTATAATATATCAGTGAATGGTCTGAACCACAGATAACTATATACTAGTCAGAGACAGATAGGACAGTACAATGGTTGACGATTAATTCCAAAAATATGCGCCAAGCGCTAGTGTCGAAATGTCACCTAGTGATTACCCACAGCTTAATAGAAAAGTGACGATAGCGATTACCATAGAATATCGATAGCATAGTGATGTTCCATGGAAAATTCTTATAGGGTTAATTTTATTATTTGCTAGGTTCAATAATTACCTTTCGTTATGTTCATTGGATACGAATATAACGAAAGAAATGTAAAAATAAAACGACATTTCAGATTGTTGCGTGTTTTTCGAACAACAGTTTAGACCTTTCAAAACTTGTATATTTTTCATTATGTTTGGCGTCTATCCAAAAATTGTAGAGTTGACGAGCGTTCGGCTTTATTGGTCCACGCAGTTTGCCCTGGACAATGCTCCCTCGAGATCCGTTCACACTATCAAAGAGTTTATCGATGAATGCCACAGCTTCGCCTGTTGTAGCCATTGTCTCACTGACATTTTGACCGGAGGCTGTAGTTTCTGAAATATTACATGATTATATATAAGTATAACAAGGGCAATTAGCAATTGGCTTTCTTCTTTGTGTCCCATTTTTGTGTTTTGTGCTTTGGTACTCTAAAAATATTATCAACACCACATTACACATTATAAATTAATTTCAGCAAACCAGTTTATTGTTCTTGGAAAATACAATCTGTCAGTTTAATAGATAAATACAACGCCCAAAATGGCTGCCAACAACATGGTTACCGAAAGTAGCGCCATAACGCATTTTTTGGAACTAAAGCTGTCGCAGGCCTGGTCTGAACTCTGTTGTCGACCGCTAGTTGGAAATTAGAAACGCGGTTTTGTCTTTTTTTTAAATAATATTTTAATAGCCTGGTTGCTGGGACCTTTTAGTTACAAACTTTGTTTAAATAATGATGAAGTGAATTATAGACACTGGAAAATTTAGCGGAACAAAACAAAAAATTCGAAAACCTAGTTTGTGTAACATTGCTGCCTGGTTGTTAATTCGTTTTATTTTACTACGCCACAGTTGCATGTGCGTATCCAATGTCCCAATATGGGGCTGCCCCACCTGTCAGTTATAGTTTTCAGGATGCTGTTGGGGCTGGCGCGTACCCTGTGCATAATGGAAACGCAAAGCTTGCGCATGATGGCGTGAAAGCCATCTATTCTCGCCTCTGCAAACATGCCGGAAGCACTGCAGTAGCGCGGCAACCCCATCAACACCCGGATAGCATTATTGTATTGTACGCGCAGAGCGCTGTATGCCCTCCGCGTGTAGTCTACCCACAGACTGCATGTATAGAACGACTGACAGTACGCTGGAAATACTGTAGACAAAAAAAAATATAATAAGATCATATTAAATGTGATCTAATTTTAATAGGTGTAATTTTAAATAAGAAAATGAAGACTAAATACTCTCAGTGGGTACTTACATTTACATGACGCACAATTCGGTTTCAGGGCGGGACTCTCCACTGAGAGTGCTATTTTGTGTGCCTCAAGCATACTGTCGGGTATTACACGGAGAGAAAGACACCAGTATATGCCTGTCTCCTCGATTTGTCAAAAGCTTTTGACACAGTTGCATATGACATACTGTGGCGAATGCTAGAGGAGACGGGTATGCCAACGGAATATAACAGTATCCTTAAATTCTGGTATAAAAACCAAACTAACCAGGAGAGATGGTCGGATACACTATCTGACGAATATAGGTTAGAATGCGGTGTAAGGCAGGGCGGCCTCACATACAGGGTGGATTTTTGAGATGGGGCAGTAAGGGCAGCTACCCTTACCGTTGCATCTACAGGAAAACGGTCTTAAGAGACTATCCTTAACTTTTTGGGAAATTTTGATGTGCATTCACAGATTTTGAAATAAATGTACAGTCAGCAAGAAAATTGTCAATTTTCACTAAAACTTTTTTTTATGCAAATCGATCCTCTTTCTTATAAGGATCAAAAACCTCTATTGGACCAATTGAGATTTGAGTACTAGAAAAGTCATAAATCGCCAAAAAATAATCGTCAAAAAAAAACTTTTCCCATACGTTTCGTAGGAAATGAGACTCAAACTTACATTTTTTACCATCGATAAACTGGCCGCTACAAAAAAGACTGATCCAAAAACATATAAAAAACTATAACTTCTACTTTGGGTATTATTTCACCTTAAAATTAAAAACTTGAAACTTTACATTTGGACTCACCTAGAAATTTTACTTTTGTGCTCCAAGTTATGAGGTGTTCAGAATGGTAGCCGTTTTGACGTTAGGCATAGGTTTATTCTCTTTACTACGGAGTGGGTAGCAGCTGATAATGTGCTAGGATTACTTATTACTAGAGAATCGTGGTAGATAAGTAAATCTTTGAGTTACTGAACACTGTTGTATTTCTTTTTAAAAAGTTCAATTTTTAAATAGCGCCACATAAAAAAGTGTAGACTAGAGGCGTGGTGAGATCAGGACTGCGAGGTGGTCACGTTAATGGACCATAATTATGTTTGTATCCACTGCCTTACGAATTGCCGGAATTCGATTGATGCGATTTCGAAATACGAAAATTATTATTTTTTTGTTTATTTTTGGCCAGTCTTCATTGTAGCATCCAGATATCCATCATAAAAAACTAAGTTGGAGTGTCATTTCTTACGAAATGTATGGGAAAAGGTTTTTTGCGATTTATGACTTTTCTAGTACTCAAACCTCAATTGGTCCAATAGAGTTTTTGATCCTTATAAGAAAGAGGATCGATTGGCATAAAAAAAGTTTATGTGAAAATTGCCCATTTTCCTGCTGACTGTAATTTTTTTTCAATATCTGTGAATGCAGATCAAATTTTCTTAAAACGATAAGGACAGTCTCTTAAGACCGTTTTTCTGTAGCTACAACGGTAAGGGTAGCTGCCCTTACTGCCCCATCTCAAAAATCCACCCTGTACTCAGCTCACTTCAGCAGGACATGTCGGATGCTACATTGAATGAACATATGTCAACAACATAAGCTATGCTGATGATATGGTTCTGCTAGCCCCCTCGACCAATCCCCTGAGGACACTGGTTAAAATTTGTGAACGCTACGCATACGAGCATGGTCTCAAGTACAACTCACAGAAAAGCGAGGTACAGTTTTTTAGGGCCGAAAAACAAAGACCTAGTACGGTGCCTCCGATCATGGTCAATGGCACAAAACTAAAAATTGTGCAGAAGTTTAGATATCTGGGTCATCGGATCACGGAGGACTTAACAGATGACTCAGATATTGTTAGAGAACGCAGGGCGTTGGCGGTAAGGAGCAATATGTTGGCCCGTAGGTTCGCTCGATGTAACAAGGAAGTAAAGTTAACGCTTTTTAGAGCATATTGCCAATCTTTTTACTCGAGCGGCCTATGGGTTCGGTATACGAAACGAGCCTACATCGTCCTGCGTATTCAGTGTAATAATGCTTTCAGAATGCTGTTGGAGTTGCCGCGACATTATAGTGCGTCGCAAATGTTCGCAAACGCGCGCGTGGACGGTTTCCACGCTATAGTGCGTAAGAAAGTGGCGTCATTATTTCAAAGACTGCGCTGTAGTACCAATAGCATTTTGCAAATGATTGCACCCCGACATGACTGTCCCATACAGGCGCACTGGTTGGGTATAGTTACGGGGAAATTGTGAAAACTTTATTAAATTTCTATAATATTATGTACCTACTAACATAGATCTTAAGAAAATTGTTACAAACACTTATATGGATTCTGTCCGAAATAAAGGAATAATCATAATAAATACTAGATTTTACAATTATACGGTTTTTTTTTTTAAATTGGCCGTTTTTATGTTCCGCTAATTGTGCCGATGTGTGTATATACAATGCATGATAGATGATATGCCCGCCCGCTCCCCTTGAGATTCAGTAAAGATGTGGCACTTTACTGAGACCTCACGCGGACTTCTTGAGAGAACTTGAAGTGATGTTGCACTGTTTTGTTGCATTTGCCTACACTAATGCATGTTCACGAACACTTAATGGTTAATAATCTACCATTATTACACATTAATATTCGGCTCAACACAAATTTTAGAAAATAAAACAAAACTGCTAAACATGACGCTTCACTTTCTTGCCAAGAACCATCGGTTTTGTCTTTGTAACTACTATACAAAAGACTATTTATAAAAAATGAATTTGAACCGAGGTTGCCTATATAGAAAATAGTCAACATGTATTACTCAGATTATTGATCGCAATTATGCAGTTAATTTTTATGCAATATAACTAAGCCGTCGTACGCATAGGCGATTTTTTAACGCGATATTTTTTTATTTCGCCTCGATGTGCAACTCTCGGCGATTATTAGTGCGTTGAAAATCCAGGCGAACTACAAAAATATCGGGTTAAAAAATCGCCTGTGCGTGCCAACAGTGCGATATTTTGTCGGCTGGGATGCACTTTGTTGGATTCTCAATGTTTGGTTCAATACCGAGAGTTAAAAATTAAGTCCGCGATAAAAATCATCGCGTTAAAAAATCGCCTGGGCGTATGAGATCTAACAGAATTTGGGTAACTTCCCCTTTGCTTATTTAAATGCGTTTAAGAGCGTATACGACGTACGGCATTTCATACAAACTTTCAAGCCCTTGTTTTCCGAAATGACTGAACCGATTTTAATGAAACTTCATAAGCATAAGCAGGATACAAAGGTCTAAAAAGTTAGTTAAGAACTTAATAATTACTCCATAGAGCGTCTAGTGCTGGCAGAGTAGAGAGTAATAGGCCTCGAGGGACGTCACCGATGAGGTGGACCGATCAAATTAAATGAAGGTGCCAGATTATCATACTACAACTGCGATTGGACACAATTCATAGTGACCACGACAGCTCTGTCAAGAGCGAAGCGAAGAAGAAGAGAACAAATTTTTTATAAAATATTATAGCCACGTATTTAATGGGTAATATTGTAATTATTGCTAGCCTGCTGAAATAAAATAAATAAAACTAACCGTGAAAGCTCGGGAGCATTCTTTGTCGAAGGTTGAGCGAGCGTTGGCTGCCGTACGAGTCTCGACCAGTCGCTCCTGCGCGGGTGGTCTGATGAACACGATGTAGGGGCGCAGCCGAGGCGTGCGTAGCATCTTCAGCGCCTGCCAGTGGGGACTCAACACGCACACGCGACCTACAAACGTTCATCGTATTCATTTCATAATGCCATGCTCACATACAACCAGGGACCGTACAACCCCGGTTAAGGGTTAAGCCTTTCGAATGGGTTACCCATTCAATGGGTTACCTTTATCATGATGTAACTCATTGAATGGGTTTTATAGTAAAAACCCAGTGAAAGGGTTACATGATAACCCATTGAATGGGTTTTATAGTAGAAACCCAGTGAAAGGGTTACTTGATAACCCATTCAATGGGTTTTTATACTTGAAACCCAGTGAAAGGGTTACATGATAACCCATTCAATGGGTTCTATACCTACTTGAAACCCAGTGACATGAAAAACCATAATATTATGTAATTTCGATATCCGCCTAGCCCGCGTAGCATGACCAATTCTATCTCTGTTCTACCAAGAATAGACAAAGTTTTTGATGTGAAACATTCAACAGCCGCACGTAAAACCGACTGCTGGCGGGGCGACGCATGCCACGTGGCGACGCATCGCTACTATATACAGTCATCTGTAGTAAGTTTTTTGATGTGAAACATTCAACAGCCGCACGTAAAACCGAGTGCTGGCGGGGCGGCGCATGCCACGTGGCGACGCATCGCTACTATATACAGTCATCTGTAGTAAGTTTTTTGATGTGAAACATTCAACAGCCGCACGTAAAACCGACTGCTGGCGGGGCTACGCATGCCACGTGGCGACGCATCGCTACTATATACAGTCATCTGTAGTAAGTTTTTTGGTTACCATTTTAGAAAAACCCTATCAAAAACCCTTTCAATGGAAAGGGTTTTCGATAGTGTTTATCAAAGCAGTTAATCAAAAACTCATACGGTGTGGGTAATTTTGAATGGCTTAAACTAAGCCGTTCAAAAGGGTTACCCACACCGTATGGGTTTTTATCGAAAAACCCTTTCAACGGGTTACCAAAATTTTATTTAAGCCATTCAAAAGGGTTACCCATATCGTATGGATTTTTGATTTACCGCTTAGAAAAACCCTATCGAAGACCCTTTCAATGGGTAACCAAAATGGTCCCTGCATACAATACAATATGGTAATATACAGAAACGAAGCTAAGCGTAAACTTACGCTTCAATCTGTCATAATACTGATTATTCTAACTAATAATATAAATGCGAAAGTAAGTTTGTTTGTTACCTTTTCACGCCTAAGCCACTGAACCGATCATCCTGAAATTTTGCATATAAACGTTGTCAGGTGTGTTAATATGTATTAATAAAAGGACTTCTTTAGTATTTTAATCACTTTATTATATTAAGCAAGCTACCGACATTGCCTAGGTTCCAGGATGCAGAGACAAGAAGAAGGGGGCTTACCACAGACCTTATTCCTTGAACCATAGACGAACTACTAAACTAATCTATTACATCTCCCTTTTCTTCAGATATAAAGTTAATAATTTTATAATACCCTAATAGTATTTTATATATTTATAGCAGTACAATTCAATTACTTACTATTTATGAAAAAGAATTAATGTCGATTTAAATTGTATCATCTACTAGTAACAATCTTTTACAATGCAATGAAATAAATACCTAAGTATCTCTTGGACAAATAAACTATAGATAGTCAGACAAATAACTAGGTTTTCTTACATTTCTGCCTGATCTAGTTACATACTTGCTAACTGTATTTTCAGAATCAGTTTTACTATCAGATGTTATGTCTGTAACTTCTGTATCAGTGACATTATCTATGTTATCATCATTACAATCAGTATTACTTTCATCTATCTCTACTTCCTTATTTATAATAAATTTACTCTCTATTAGATCCCTTCTATTTCTGTCTAACTTTTTTCCTTTTTCAGTCAAAACTGTGTAAGAATTTGGACGTTCATTCCTATGTAGAACTTGGGCATACGCTAATGGTCTTTTGCTTGTTTCATCTGTTATAAGTACTTTTTGATTTTTTTCTAAATGCTTCAACTTTCTTGTGTTTCTTTGATCATAGTATGCTTTTTGTTCCAAAGGCATTCTTATACAGTTTTGACTGCACATTACAATTTTCATAGTTTTCATTATCATTATTGTATACAGTAGGCAACAATCCTTGTATTTTTCTCCCCATTAACAATTTTGAAGGACACTTATAATTTAATTCTTTAGAAATAGGTGTATTTCTGTATTCCAGCAATGCTAAATATTTATCTTTTCCTTCATAGTCTGCTTTTTTAACTATATTTTTTACGGTTTGTACAAATATTTCTGCTAACCCGTTAGATTGGTGATGATATGGACTACTAGTTTTATGAACAAAATTCCATTCTTTGGCGAACTCTCTAAATTTATAGCTAACATAGTTAGTACCATTAGCTGTATATAGTATATCTGGTATGCCAAATCTGCAAAAAATAGTTTTGATAATTTTAATTGTGTTTTCCTTTGACAAGTTTGAAAGTTTGATTACCTCAAATTATTTACTAAAATAGTCTACAATTATAATATATGGATCTCCATTATAATAAAACACATCACTTGCTACTACAAACCATGGTTTGTTCGGCATTTCTCTTATCATCATCGGTTCTTTACTGTTATTCTTTCTAAATCTTTCACATACAGTACATTCTAAAACTCTTTGAGTAATCTTTCTGCGATTTTCGCGTTTCTAAAGCCTCTAACTATTTGATCTCTTATGAGACTTTCTTTTAATTCCCCTAAACAGCAATCCATTGATAGCGACTTCAGCGACGTCACGAACTCGTCAAGCGTTTCATTGTCTTTCTTTTCTCTTCTGAAGAATGTATGCCTCACCATCGTTTCGTTTTGAAATGGTGTACAGTAGGACTCGAATTTTTCCAGTACCCATTCAAGCGTCTCATCTTTTCCCTGCTCCTTTTCAAATGTGTTGTATACCTCTAGACCTTCATCACCTATTGTGTGCAATAGGAGTGCTACTTTTTGGTCGTTGGTAATATCTTTTTTACTTTCATAGCCACTAACTAGCCTTAAAGTAAAGCATAAATTTTTGCTTGAACCTTTTCCAGTTTTCTTTTAGTTCGCCATGAAATTGCAATGGCGGAGGCTGCTTGAGGTTTTCCATTTTTACTGTGACAGTGATATAAGTATCTAATAGGTTACTTTATAATATTTGCCACTTACCGGCTGCGCCATGTTAATATGTATTAATAAAAGGACTTCTTTAGTATGTTAATCACTTTATTATATTAAGCAAGCTACCGACACTGCCTAGGTTCCAGGATGCAGAGACAAGAAGAAGGGGGCTTACCACAGACCTTATTCCTTGAACCATAGACGAACTACTAAATTAATCTATTACAAGGTGTACAGAAACGGACATAGGGTACCTTTCATCCCGAAAAAAAGTACTGTTCCCGAGGAAAACAACAATAACGTTCTTATGATAACAGATGGCGCCACGTGTGTCTTTCTAATCATGATTGAATTATGATAAGAGATGTATTTAATATTAATAGCAGTTTAAATTTCAAAAAGCAGAGTACAACCCGAAATGATTGACAAATTCTATATTAACGCGAGCGAAGCCGCGGGCAAAAGCTAGTTATTAATAAATATATGTATACATAGATATTAAATTCCGGCAAAAATAGTCGGCAGCAGAAAATGCCCTTTCGGCTTCCACACTAGGTAGTGGGCGGAATGGATTTGCGCATTCAATGCGAATGTTAAATACTTGCCCAACGAACCTTCCGATTCATACAGAGTACTTTCTTTCGTTTTTAATCCCGCAAATCCCGCAAGAGTAATCTCGCGCCTTGCGGGATTAGAAAATCATGCGGGATCCCGTTATTTCAAGATCTCGGTATATCCGAGATTGGATACCCTTATTATAAATGACGCGATACTCGTTTAAAAAAAAAAACATTGATATTTTAGGTATAACAATTTGTAATTTGTTGCGAATTGGGTTCGCTTCTTCAAAAGGCTTCCTTCAGATTGTGTTTTTCGTACGTGTAGGCATAGGTTCCTACTTATCATTCGACATTTCGTGATCAAGACAAGAACTACCTACTTACCAGAATTTACGATGGTCTCGACGCTCTCCGCCGTAGTTCCGTATAAGTTCCCCTTATATTCGCCATGCTCAATAAATTTCCCATCAGCTATATCTTGCTCCATTTTTTCACGACCAACAAACATGTAATCTTTACCGTTTTGCTCACTCGATTTTTGAGGTCGAGACGTAACTGAAAAAGATTTGTAGAATAGTTATTATATTGTTAGTGATCATTTATAGCAACAAAACAATATAAGTCGCAAATTCGCTTAAAAACCTCTTAATTTTTTTTTAACAACATTTAAAGTCAAAGTCAAATTATTTATTTCAAATAGGCACATAGATGGCACTTTTGAACGTCAAAATTTACAAATAAAATAGAATTGATTCTAGTCGCCCCTTCCAAAAGGTAGCTTCGTATAGAGAAGAATGGGCAAGAAAATCCACCGTTACTCTTTTAAAATGTTTTACAATATTTTATTTATATATAATATTTTATACATTCATTAGTAATTCCAAAAAGCTTATTTGTACTTACAAGGTATGGGTGTGACATATTTTTCAGAATCAGTGGCGATAAGTCTTCTGCGCATTTCATTCCTGCCGACCCCGGGCGCACCTACCAACACGATTGGTCGGACCATCCCCGGCCGGGGGTATAACCGCGCTACCTCTTCGTACGTTGGTATCATTTCCCGATCAAAATCATCATTCTCTGTAATGTCATATATAACCTTTTTCACTTTAGGAGTGGACTTGCAGGGCAGGAGTGCGGTGGCCGTCGGCGTTGGTGAGCATGGAGTTTTCGGACCACAGTCCGTGTTTGTAACGGAGACACTGCAAAGAGCCGGCTTGCCTGCGTCGAGCATGCAAAATGGGTAAATGATAATGATCATGACCTGACAGTGAAACGACACAACATGCATCTGTAGGTATAATGAATCGACAAATATTAATCCTATTTAAAGGTATAATTGGATTTCTGTAACATTCGCGATTGTAGACACAAATACATTTTTTCTATACAGAACTAAAACGCACCTTCCAAGGTTTGCGGATCCGTTTGTCTTTCATGAATGATGCGACCTTCTTGCAGTGCTCTTGACGGTATCAAACCTGCTCTCATTACTCTGTCGCCTTCTCTTCGGGCTTGCCACCTAAACACAGAAAGCCAACAGTTAAAATCCGCTTATAATGGGTGGACAAATAATAGAGGTTAAAAACTTGCCAATATGCGTCATCTTGGGACACTATGTGCAGTACGTCTCCTTTCTTGAAGTCCAGCCCCGCCTCCTTGCACGGTATGTATGGATCTTCTGAAGAATTGTAATTGAAGAGAGCGCGAACTCTTACTTTACTCTCCCGTGAACCTCCTTTGCCAAATGAAGGCACTAATTTGAAGGTGATAGTGCCCTCAGAACTGTGCTGTGAAATCAAAGGAAACTATTTTAGCTGTCTTTCATTTTGTGGGGATCAATAAAACTGCATATTAATTGAGGCTGGTAATGACATACCAATATCGATAGCACGTCGGCAGGTGTCTTGTTTTCGACGCTGATACCGTTGACCTCGATTACTTCGTCCCCGGCGTGTATCAACCCCGATCTGTCGGCGGCACCGCCGTGCATCACACGAGCTATCACAATTTTCCCGGTCTCTTCGTCCGTTTTAATTGTTGCACCCTATCGTACAGAATGAGTCTAAATTTGGATAGATCACATTGAAGTTGATTTGTAGGTGTCATGATAATTGATAATTCCGTAATAGACGACATGTTCGTACCTACTCTTAATTTTAAAAATACCTAGGTACTTTTTGTTAAAATGAACCTATTGGAAAAGTTAAGGATTTGATTCACATTCATTATAAGTACTAGGTTATAGAAATAAATTATAATAACAAGACACTATGCAAAATCAAATACATATAGGTCAGGTTGATAGTATCAAAATAATAAGCAAGATGTATTGTGTGGGGTAATAGTGTAACAAACAAAACATTGAAAATGGCGTTGTACTGGACACCACAATACAAATTGCATCGGCATCTAGAGATAGCAGCTAATCATTCTTGAACTTGAAGACACGGTGAAGATGAAGAATAACAAATACAGAAGAACATCAAAAAGTCAAATAAAAAAATAGGTGAATGCGTATACGTACACTATGTGGAAAGGATTGAAAATAATATTGGAAGCATTCAAATGAGTAGCATTAGTACTTAACATATATCAATACTTACCACTATTGGCTCTGCACTCTGTGCTCCACCCTTTTAATAAAAAAATAATTTCAATACACCCTAAATGATGACATGGTATTTTATTTTCTAATATTACTTTTTGCTTGAGACATACTGACACTGCATTGTTTAAAGATGATCCATGCATCTGCTTCATACTGTACTTATATTAAAATAAATTCTTTATTTCTATGAAATTAGCAAACACTTTCACCTATATAAGATTTGAGTAAATAAAAATATTTTAATATTGCTGAGTACCATGTTCATTTAACACATTTAGCTGCTATTTCTAAATGAATTTACTGGTGTTTGTCATAAAATCTGCGATAAAATTATGGAATATTCGATGCTAGTTCTTACCAAAGGCTCATCACTTTTAACTAATTGAACGATTTTCACAGTTTCTTCTTCATCATCCAGTTCCGGTGGAATATCGGGGAGATGCGGGTAGTAATCTTTTTGAGCGACTGCATCATGAGTGCAGAGTATTGCCTGAGGAATACACAGCTTAATTTGTATAAATAAAATTTAAAGTTGATATTACTTCTTAAATTAATTAATAAACATTTGGATTTTTCCGTGGGTTTGAACAGTGTCTTTTAAAATGAGGATCAAATTGATCAAATATCTACCATTCTATATATCAAAATAAGAATAGGATTGATCTTTACAGCTGTAACCCTAACTTGATCATGGGGAAGTGAGTTTGTTTGGGTATGGCAGCATCAGGCATATTTTATGTATTTTTAACCTGTTTAAGTATATATTGCACTAAAAATCGAAAATCGGTTGTCATGGTATGGGCATGTGATGCGGAGTAATGAGAAAAATGTTGTGAGGAATGTTTTGAGTATGAATGTTGATGGCTATAAGAGTATGGAAAGACCAAAGAAACGATGGATGGACTGTGTTATAGGTGATATGGCCAGAAAGGGGGTGACTGCAAGTACTACAAGCACTTCCACACAACAGGCATAACGGACAGCCCTCTGTGCAGGGCTTGTATGGAGGCTGAAGAAACCGTTGCGCACGTCCTCTTTGAATGCACAGGCGTCACCCAGATCAGAACAGAAACCCTCGGGTCACCCAGATCCTTCACAGATATCTTAAGCAGACCAGGAGACCTAATTAGCTTCTGGAGGGAAGTGGGCTGTTTGGAATAACCAATGACGGCCGCCATGGCCCACGCACAATGATCCACATGAAGGACTAAGTGCGGAATCCAAACCCGTTAACATAGAACATAGAAGGTGGTGACTACCAAGATGACAACTAATAGAGAAGTATGGAAAAAGGGGATATGTTGCAGCTACCCCATATTAATTGGGATAAGGGCAGGAGAATGATGATATATGTTGCAATAAAACTAATGTAAATAAGAATTCACCTAAATCTCAGAATTTGCTAATATAATCTAGCATTGTTGGGAAAATGTATTTCACCTAAAAAAAATTAAACAGAAAACTACTTACTTGAAAATGTGGTTTCTGCAATAAGCTAAGGAGCTCTCCATATTCTTTTGAAACTGGTACTACATTATGGAGTAGCTCAAAAACTTCTATAGTCACTTGCATGGCATTGGATAGAAGAGGATAGAACTTATCATCTTTGCCTTTGGCCACTATTTTGTTATGTACTTGAACAAGGGCATGAAGCTGTTTTGATTGCAGCAGTTCACTTAAAAATGCGACATCTTCTCCACCTGACTGTACTTCTTTCAACGATGCAAGGAGGCGAGTGAGTGCTATGAAAAAAATATTCCATCATTTATTTAATTCTGTGAAAGTTGATGTACGAATGTAGATGTCAAAATATCAATTGACCCACAAGAAGTAAATACAAGGTGTAATTAAAGCAACCGAAAACTTAAAAAGAGGTTACTGTATGTGTGGGCATAATCTTTTGTTACAGTTCAACCAGGTTTCAGACTGGCTAAAGTCTCTCTCCTTTCATGGAATTGAAACAAAATTTTAATATTGTATTAAATGCACACTATGCAGCTAAGCATATTATAAATTAGGGAATCACATCACAGGGACAAAAATGCTTGGCTCAAGCTCAACGCTGGACCTGCTCCACAAGGGTGCCTAAACTAATTGATTAGCATTTGTAATTATTGGTAGAGCTGCTGAAAATTGAAAAATCTATCTTCGCATTGTATAAATTCAAACTCTTATGTTGAATGTCATTCAAATGTCTCGCTGATGGTGGGTTGTGTGTTGGACCTTTAAGTTCTCTTTAAAATGGTTGGGATGAATGTTGTGATCCATACGTCATGTTTGTGAATGGGCATCGGTAGGGACTGGTCATCTCTTAGTTGCATGGCTTATGTCAATAAATTAAAAAAAAAACTTTTTATTACTGATGCTTTTAACATTCTACACCCTTTTTACATGTATCATTTAAACATGGAACAGTTTAATCAATATTTTATAACCAACCAGAGTCCGTGGAGTTTCACTAGAACATGTAAAACTCAAAAAAAAAACAGGTTTTTTTTTTGAGTTTTACATGTTCTAGTAACTATTGGTTTTAGCAAAACTTAAAGAAAAGATGGAAAGCTGCAGTTTTACCACACAGGTAACATTAAAATTAACTAAGTAATTTGGGTCAGATAGTGCTGGCATTAATGTCACAATTAAAAGTAAACACAATAACTAGGACTACTTCAGGAACCAAAATATTGTAAATTTTTCCTATAGCATATTGGTTTATGAAAAATGTACAATATTTTGGTTTGCTTGTGTGTGTTATGTAAGAGTGCTATAGCCAAGTCAGTTAAACTTAAAATATATAAAACTTCATTAGCTTTCATTTTGCGAAACTTATTCAACAAGTGGGTGTTTAATGAGATCTATTCAATAGAAATAATTAGGTATGATTGTTGAAAATATTGATGGTCTCAGAAGGTTGTTCCACAAACCCAGCAAGAATATTACTATTGAACTGTTTGATGAGTCCCATTCAATCCATATTGCTACACAGATTTTGTGATAGACCCAGACCCAGAAGTTGGTAAAAAGAAATGAACCCCCATAATGTAGATATGGTATTGTTTATTACTATAAATACCAGTACAGTACATTAAAGAACAGTACTATCGTCACAATTCCACATACCTGGATCCCACTGCTCAGATGAAGAGTCCATAGTCACAAAGTTCCACTTCAGCTAGATAGTGAACCTTGGAAAATACAGACATTCAGCTATTGATTTTCACAATAAACACCCTATTTCACATACCTAACATCGCGTGCTAAATTAGGATTTATATATATATAACCGCGCCCTAAAGAACCTATGAGTTGACTATGAAAAAACACTAAAAAATGATTATTTTTCTGATTGTTAATTTAATTTAAACATCGATTTCATCTGCACGAATTGCTCTAGCCATTTCTTATATTTAAAAAACTGTGCGTTTGCCATTCGGTCGCAACAGAAATTTCAGGGGTGCACGAGATGCTGAAAATCTATTTAATATAATTTTGTATCCCGCTTTAATTAAAGTCTAACAGTTTTAAGTATTAAAATCAAGTAATACATGGAGAAATGTATGTTTTAAAGCAGTTAGAAAAATTATTGAATTATTTATACAGCACGAGCAGGCCAAACTAAACTTGTAAAACTATGCTACACACAACACACAACGGCGTTTACGTACTGGAAATGGAAACGTCAAACGAAAGAAAATCAATAACTAGGTACAGAAAAAAACATGCGTCTACGATACGTTCATAAATTATACATTTTATTTTGATGATATTGTTTTATGGTTGTATAGTTTCAGCAACCTACACTATCTTATGATCTTACGTACATACATAACCAATCTAAAATTAAGTTTTAGGTTTAATATGCATAGAAAGGACCCGATATAAATTTCTAAGGTCAAATTAATTTCCTCTATGGAAAAGCCTCGCTAGTGTACACTTAGGCCTGCTTCACAGACAGAGCACTATACGGCAAGTGCCAGACGGTCATCAATAACCCTCTCGGCAGAAGTGACCTTGGCTATTTCTGCCATGTGTTGGCGATCGCCATCATCAACCATGTAGCCGCTTGTTTCCAATCAACGTGATAACAGTTGCACTATGGAAGCAGTCGAGTGCGCAAGCACGTCAGCTGGCACGCTTCAAAATAGGCCGACCAAAAACAAAAAGGGATGTTTTGTCAGCTTTATTAAAACGTTAAAGAAACCTCCTGTGACTTAGGGATTTGTCCTCAAATTATTTTAAGGATGAAAACGGTATAGGAGATATTGGTGCAAAAGTACAAAAATATGATCCTAACTTTTTGAAAAGTTTGTATTGTAAGCCATTTGTGTAGTTTCGAGCCGCGAGCTCAAAGCCCCAAAACACACTGAAGTTGGAGTACCGTGTAGCCGACACGCCCAACGGCGGTGGCGATGCCAATCGACTTTCCGACAAGGTCACCTCTGCAGAAAGACTTGTTAACGACCGTCTCGCACTAGCTTTACTCCTAGACAAATCAATATGCGTTTTGCGTTAGTATTTAATTACAACAATATTCAGTCTCTGTCATCTTCAAATGATTGACAAAAACAGAGAAACCTACTGAGATAAATTTAATTATTTATAATTTAATTTAGAACAATGTTTTCTATGTATGTAAGTTTATCTATATAATAATATTGTATTTGTTTTATTCCTTTTTTGGGATAAAAGTATGGAATTAGTATGTACTTGGATAAAGTATGAAAAAATCTAAAATCAGAATGGCAACACTGTAAAAAAGTTTATAGATTGTTTTCGAGGATTCGTTGTGATTCGTTGCAAGTCCAAGTAGCGGTAGCGGCTGCAAGTAGCAAAGTCGTTCGTGATCTGTCTTCGTGATAGAATTATTGTAGAAGATTGACCAAGAAAGTTGGAGATTAAGAAAAGGTTAGTATTGCCGTCGCCTAGTGTTGTCACTAAGTATTTGACGTTGGAAATAATGGCGCTAGTTTGAGATCCTCCATGTATGTAGTTTCATGAGCATGTTCAGGTAGGTTGATGTAATAGGTGCGTATGCCATCAGTACTGTGTGTAAAGAAATCGATTGACCTTTAGTGAAACGCCGATTGTTTACTTACTAACACTTTTTTCTATTGAAATTTTGTTATTAGGGAACAACTTGTCTACGTGTCTTCGAAGTATTTGCTCCAACAAATAAAGATGTAGGGAATGCGACTTGTTGAGTACCTAGATCTTAAAATCGTTGATATTAGATGCTATGGAGGATGGTTTAACTTGTTTTACTACATTGGAAACCAAAATACCGTCATCGCTAGAATTACATTTCCAATTTTTTTTTTTGCTCTAAGTAGGTAATCTATTCAGACTTGTATCTTATTAGAAATACGGAAATTAAATCTTGTCATACTGTTTCTACAGAGTTCATTAAATTGGCTATAAATTGTAAACTTATATGATTAATAATGGGCATTCTATAGTTTCTGACTACCCCCATGGGTAGAAGGCGTGAGTTTATTTATGTGTCTAAGCTTTTAAGTAAATGAAAATTTAAGCTTAGCTTAAACTTTCATTTACTTAAAAGCTTAATACCCAATCAAATTGAAAATGAATTAATGAAATTAGTAATGGTAGATCCTATATTTTGGTTTCATTTGGACGTAGTTAAGCAGAAAGGACTCAATACTCACAGTGACCAAAATTGAGTTAAGTAAGCCATCATACTCCTGAGGTTCGAATCTATCATGTAGTGAAAACCCTATTTTTAAAGTGCACAGGGAAACTAGTTATTCTCGCTACCCCGACTCAACCCACGGTATGAAAAGCACACAAAATGTATTGGCTGAGCTAACTCAGTCCGCTTCAATTGTTTCTGAGTAATGTAAAATCTATAAGTATTTTCTTAAGGTCGATAAACCTGAATAAACTCAAACAGTTTGCATCATTTCTAAGAATTTGCTTTAAAAAGTTATATAGGTATATTTATTAACCTTAAACATATAGCAAGCAAAATCACGTAAAAATGCCATTATTAAAATTAAATAAATAGAAAAAACCGCAAAAATGAGCCCGCATATGAATTTCTCTCGTCCTCCAAGTCAAAGTCAAGAGTTAGCCCGTATCCATCAACATCCTTGTTGATATTGCTGTTTCCCATAAGGTTGTTGTGACATGCATGACAGTCTTCAGGGTATTAAACTAAATGTAGATCTGAGATCTTCGAGCTTTGATTGAGGACTGGGTTTTCCCTGGGGCTAAAGAACTTAAAAATCTTCTTCTAAAAATTGGAATAAAACACCTTTGTCTGACGTCATATTAATTAAGTATTGTTCTTCTTTTTCAATAAAATCTGTTTAGTTTTTAGCTAGTTTACATTATCTTTATTTGTACAAACAGTTCCAATTGGTTGTTTCCTATAGAGAAGAGCCGGCAAGAAACTCCATGGTTACTCTTTTAAAAATATCTTGTTTTGCTTGTTTGTTGGATAAAAACTATATTTTCTTGCTGTGAATATTTATTTTAGACATAAAAGTTTAACAATCTGGTTTTTTGTTATTACCTATCTTTAAAAATACATACAAAAAACAAATAACATATGTATAATATAGGGAGCCTCCTCTCTATGTAGCTTTATTGAACTAATGTGATATTTTCACACAATATGTGGTTGTACTTGTACAAATCTTATTTGTCAAGATTTCCAAGTAGGTACCTACATTAAAGACACACAACAGACGTCATCTGCAAATATTTACTGATTTGAACCATATTGAGACCAATGCGTGTCCTGGGTGCTGAGTGTGCGGGTACGCTGCTTTCAACCCAGTTATCTAATTATCGTAGCTAACTACTAACTGCATGAATAACTAATAAAATAAAATTACTCTAATACGTCAGACCGAAACTCGAAATCCCGAATCACTCTATCCCGAATGAACGCTATTCCGAATGAACACTATTCCGAATCACGCTATTCCGAATGGACGCTATCCTTAATCACCATCCCGAATTAACACTATCCCGAATGAACGCTATCCCGAATCACGCTATTCCGAATGAACGCTATCCCGAATCACGCTATTCCGAATGAATGCTATCCCGAATCACTATCCCGAATTAACGCTATCCCGAATCACGCTATTCCGAGTGAACGCTATCCCGAATCACGCGAGTCCGAAATAACATTATCTCCAACGAACGCTATCCTTAAGACGACATTTTAACCCTCAATTCAAGGTATGCATAAAATGACCTAGGAAAATGAGTTCAATTATTTAAAGGAAAGTCTGTGAAATAAAAATCTAATGATGATTATCACTGGGATTATCTTTATGCAGCTCCTTTTGCTGTGGCACAAATTGATCAACTTTTAATATTGAACCTAATGAATTTTTTCTCAATCAGGCGCTATACTTTGTGTAGATTATTTCATCACCACTGCTCTCAAAACGGTGAAGGAAAACATCGTGAGGAAACCGGCATGTCCTAGAACCAAAAATTCAAAGACATGTGACATCTACCAACCCGCACTGGGCCCGTAGGGTAGATTACAGCCCACTCCCTCACGAAGAGAGGAGGCTTGTCCCAGCAGTGGGAATATTATAGGCAGATTTTAATTATGTATGTATGCAATTCTTTTTTTACAAAAAAAAAAAAAAAACATTAAATAATTTGAATTTAGGACTTATAACTTTTATTGAAAACGCTTTTAAGTCTTTTGTTTAATATTGATTGTAATATTTATGACAAACAAATTTAGGGCCTATTGTATAAGGATTTAAATTTTATGGCATTTGATAAGTCAGAACCAAATCAGACAGACAGAGTTCATGAACCTCTGTCTGTGGAGATTGTCTTTGCTCCGGCGATTTGAGACAACTTCAGTTAGAAGTCTATTCAGAGATTTTCAAGTCGGACATGGGCCCTGGTGGAAGGCTGAGGGTTAAAATGTCGTCATAGGGATAGCGTTCGTTGGAGATAACGTTATTTCGGACATGATTCGGGATAGCGTTCATTCGGGATGGAGTGATTCGGGATAACGTTAATTCGGGATAGAGTGATTCGGGATAGCGTTCATTCGGGATAGAGTGATTCGGGATAGCGTTAATTCGGGGTAGCGTTTTTTCGGAATAGCGTGATTCGGGATAGTGTGCATTCGGAATAGCGTGATTCGGGATAGTGTGCATTCGGAATAGCGTGATTCGGGATAGCGTTCATTCGGGATTTTGAGTTTCGGTCTGACATATAAAAGTCAAATAAAATTCATAACCAGAATATAATGTCTATGAAATAGTTAACCTAAGGAACCTAAACCAAAAGTGTCAACTATTCACTGCACTCATGATCAAATGCAGTGAAGACCAAAATTCAAATTCAGGTAAAAATACATATTGAATAAGCTAATATTACAATACTTGAATTTAAATTAGCAATAGGCATCCTATTGATGCTACAGTGTATGAGCCATTTACTGGTGACATTTAAATACTGAACACAATGGAATCATGATCAGAATATTAAATGAAATAAAACATAAGGGTTCCTTTTATAGCTATGATTGGCTTTTTAATAAAGATATATTGTTACATGGACTGCAGGGTTTTCGAACACGGCACAGTTTATATGATATGGTATTATTGGGCACAATGGGAAAGTCTTGAAAATGTGAAATTTTACTATGAAAATGACTGTATCGAGCTCTCTGCCGCCTCATTCCGGCTTCGTTTCAAGTTTTGGGCTTTACTATCGTATTACGCATAGCAAAGGGTACATTTACTGCTAAGACACATGGTGCGCCAAACGTACACTTTCTGACATATATGGTGATGTATTTTGTTACTGAATCGAGCTCTCTGCCTCGGGAATCTCATCTTATTTCAAGTTGTGGTCTTTACTAGCATAACACACATACCAAAAGCTGCATTTAGTGCTAAGACACATGTCGTACAAACGTGCACCTTCTGACATACAGGTTGTTTTATATATTATTAACAAAAAACATATTTTGTTAATAATATATAAAACAACCTGTAAGCCCAAAACCTGAAACGAAGCCGGAATGAGGCGGCAGAGAGCTCGATACAGTCATTTTCATAGTCAAATTTCACATTTTCTCAATTAACTCCTAAAATACGAGAGATAAAAAGAAATTTGTCAGCACAAGTTTTGAAGGCATTTGATAGTTAAATACGATGGCATTATTAGTTTTTCAAAATTCCAACCTCTCCTATACACTCGTTCCACTGTGCGGCGGCGCGACCGGCGAAATTTGCCGAGCGAATCGCATGAGCGTCTGGCGGCGCGGCGGGTGGCAGAAACATATGTATGGGATCAGTACGGCGCATGCCATGCCACGGTATCGCGCGGTAGACGTGGTGAATAGTGCAGGAACCAAACAAGTTAATTGTATTAGCCGCGAAATAATGAACACCGAAACTTTTATTGTCGAAATACTGGCTAGGCCAGCTATTTGGAAGTCTGGTCACCCACAGAATAAATTTAAACACATAGCGAAAATATTGTTTTTCAAATTTGATTCTTATTCAAATTATGTACTCTACAATCTCTTCCAAATATTAAGTCTTGAACCAAAAAACTAATTCTTTCCAAGCAATATCGAGATAACTTTGCTATAGACATTTCGCTCTCGACGAATACTGGTCGCGGCGTCGAACGCTACTGCCCGTGGCCTGCAAACTGAGCCGCATAGATTGTCTCCTCGCTCGCCGCACCGCCACCGCGGCGCTGCCGCCGCCGTTCGCGTCGCCCGTTCCCGTGGCCAGGCCGTTAAGTTTGTTCTTGTTTTATTTTTTTTAGGGAAGAGATGCTTGATGCCGGTCACTCAATTGAACCATAAGCCGGGGCCGGCAGATCAGTTTTCGGCCTGCACCGAAGAGTCGCAGCTCGAGCTTCACCTCCAGAGGCAGCTGGAGGATGATGTTGCGAGGTAACCATTCTTTTGAATACTGTACATTCTATTAGTAGTGTATGGGCAATTATGGCGACACCTAAATGAATTCCAAAATAAATGCTTGCAGGATTTTCAATGCTCACCTCAGCGCTGAAAGTTGAAAATTCAACAGCTTGCTTTTATTTGGGCATTAATTTAGGTGATGCCTAGTGTTAGTAAAATCGGGCATTAGTTGATTTAGGGATTTAAAAAAAAAACAAAATTCCCCTTTTCAGCCCGTTAATGTCCACTTTTCTAACCTAGACCACACGACTACCCCTAGCGGTTACAAAACTTCAACGTTTACCTATCAGTTTGTTGCTATGAGCAGAAAGGAAATGGCTCTGAGCGTAAATGTCTTGCACAAATGTCAAGCTAACGCCGCGTCAACGCTGCGTTAGTTTCGATGCAATGAAATACGTATGAGCAATTCTATAATATTTGTCATCCTACAATTTAAAAACAAGGCAACTTTTATGTATTTGCTATTATTACACTTAAAATGTTCTATGTCTGATATCTTGGGAGGAGGTCTAGTAACGTTCAGCTTTGTTTACATCATAAATCCTAGAAAGTCCTGCCTACATTTTATTCTTATTTATATCTCACAGAGTACGCACGAAGACGGTGATCCTATTGCCCACCAGGCACATCGATACTTACTTGGTATTATCTTTTTTATGTTTTTTTTTCTTATTTCATAGGCATTAAAAAAACTGGCAGGCAGTTTCTCGTCCCGGAATGCAACATAACTCGGATTATCACAACTTATCCCTGTCTTAGTAACCAATCCAAATTCTTACATAGCTATCTTAATGATTGTTAGTTTGGTCTATTGACTAATTTAAGAGTGCAATAAAAGTAGACATTTACTAGTAGATAAAGTTTTCTATAGATTTACCAAATGAGTAGTAAGAATGAACATTGTCACAAATGTAGGATCGGTACGGTGGTTGTTGAGAAAGCAATATTGCATTTAGTGTACCCATCTAACTGTTATACGCATTAAATTACCAGACCATATTTATAAAATATAATCAAACAAATCAATTCAACTTTTCTGGTAAATGAAACTAAGTATAACATTCATGTTACTAAGTAGTAACGGCATTACGCCATCTAGTAGCGATTTTGGTAAAGAGATAATTCTGCTAATCCAATGTTCTCACAAAATAGAGAGGTCAATCTGTATCTCGGGACTTACTCAACTGAGATGAATCATTACTCAGTTTTTATTTGAGATCCGTCCAACCGTTCTGCGATTCGGTTCAAATTCAAAAGCGATTGATTGGGGTTCTATGTAATGGCTCCTGCAGACAGACAGACGCGACGCGATTCTAGTTGAACAATTTCTATGAAAACTTCATGGAAATTGTTCTATCAGAATTGCGACGTTTTTCCCGCCAATTATTGTGAATATAATTCCAATGTACAGACTTTTTGACCTTGATGTTTTAATTTTTGTATTTAGATATTCTAGTTGTTTTTTCTTTTATAACTTAGATTGTGGATTGGCTATTAAGATCGGGATCTGGTGCCTAATTTGTTTATTAATGGGATTATCACAAGCTTTTTCGTAACATACATATCATTCCTAATAAATAACTTGTTTCGTGTTCTCGACAAAACTGCATAAATACAGAATCTGTATTGTGGTTCAAACATTTATTTTGTATATTTTGTGTTCTGCTGTCAAATATAACCTGGTTATGATGAGGCTGTACTTTGTAGGGTTGCTTATTTATTAACCATGCTTCATTACATTTACTTGTTACAGAATTTTTGATGAATCGATTTTTTCTGATCTTGAAGTGGTGTGTGGAAAATTAAAGATCCTGACTCATTCTTGCATTTTAAGAGCACGCACAAATAAATTTTATCACCTACTACATACATTTTTGCATGTCAACATTGAACGCAATACTTTTGATGAAATATATTCTTTCATAAGGTATGATGATCAGTGGGTATATTTATATGATTCTAGTTTTCTTTATGTAGTTTGTGCGCTACAGTAATGTTTAACCGGTGAATTTTAGAAATGGGACTTTACGGCGAGCTACTATACTTTGATAAATTGAGCAAAATGGTTACAGAGGTCTATTATGTAGAAAATTTAAGCAGCTTTTGTTTTGTTTTTTTTTTGCTGATAGGATCAGCCGATCTATTCTGAAAAAATCTCACCGTGTAAACGTAGGTGAAGTGAGTTGTTAATAGTGTCAGTCCCTCACTGACAGTTCACTCCACGCTCACTTCATAGACTAATATATAAATGAGAGCTCACTTCACTTAAGTTTTCACGGTAAGATGGTTACAGAATAGCACTGCAGAACAACATTATGGTTGGGTAAAATAATACATGTTTTTTTTTCTTTCAAAGATTGGTTTCTTTTCCTGGCTAAACTAAGAGCTTTAAAAATTCTGTAAACATAGTTTTAGTTATATCAAGCTCATGATTCTTCTGATCACTTAGCTCACCTGTTCTTAGATACTGATTCACCCTGATTTCCCATTTTCAATAAAATAAATCGGCCTGTATAGCATTGATTGTATTTCAATAGTGTAGTGATCACATAAAGTGTGCTTTGCATGTTTAATTCATCAATATTTCTATTAATCACACTATAATACGACAGCCATAAAGCATTTTGTTTTTATACAGGCTGTTGCCTCACAGCTAGATAAAAAATAAATGTATCTTTTGTCTGCAACTGTCGTCTCTAGATCGCCCATGCAACTGGCTTAAAAGTTTACTCCCATTTTGAAATTCGATTCCTATCAAAAAATGGTCGTGAATATACAGGGGGCTACTCCGAACATAAATCCGCAGTATCGGCCGAATGTTCGGTCGTTTCTTTACTACGGCTAACTATCGCTGACTAGGGCGAAAAAAACAACAAAGGCAGTCGAAGAGATAAGCCAAAGTCAAAACTGTGACATGAAGTCGGGTAAGGACCTTAAGTCAAAAAAGAAAAGTATGGAAGTTATAAAACGGCCGACCATTCGGACGATATTTCGGTTTAGCGCTTCGGAGTAGACCCTCTGGGTGTTAAAGAAATTCCGTGCCATAGCTGAGGGGTAGGTTCAGTATCAACAAAGGAACCCAGGAAAATAATAAATAAAATAAATATAATTTAAAAACATGAAAAAATTATTGCAAGACAAAAATAATGCTAATTTAGTACTATCTACTAACGCGTTTGATAGTAGGTAAGTAATTAAAGCATTTAAATAAATAAAATAATTTTAATTCTAAACGATTGCTATTTTAAGTTCGTAGGTACAAAATTAGGTTGATCTTGCAATCATTTTTTTTTTCTGGGTTTTTTTATCGATACTGAACCTACCCCTAAGCTATGGCACGCAATTTCTTTAATATCCTGTATTATAAGTGCCAGCAGGATGTTAGCTCCAACACGTGAATTACTTTCTCAAAAACGGATAAAATCATTATCTGTCTTTGGTAACATGGACTCTGCGATCACCAGATTTGATCATAAATAGTTTTTTTTCAGTGGGGAGGAAACTTAAAAACAACGTATATGTCACCGTATAATTATGAACATCGTTAGTTTATAATCTATCTACCGAGGTTACTAACTATCGAAAAATAATTGTGAACTGCAACAAACCATTTACAACTTAACGCATTATTTTTAGCTAGTATAATAATATAATCTATCCCTGGCAAACCGACAAATTGTGAACTGGTATCAAACTTGCATGCGACAAACGCACCCTTGCTGGTACAAGGTTCGTTTAATAAAATAACTGCGACCAATTTGATACGTCCATGCCAACCATCCAACTTGTAAGAAGCGCTCGCCGGCCGCTTCCGCGGCACCACTTGCTTCGCTAGGTGGGGCGCAGTTCTAACCTTTTTTTTGGTTGGAAAATCCTCATGGATGTCACGCCCTAGGGTGGGCGGAGGGGTCTGTCAGACTCTTACTGACTAAAAACTAAAAACCACCCCGGTGTTCCCTTCCCACAGTTGCACCGGGGATCTTGGGAGCCAGTGTGATAGGGGGCGGTGGACGTCCCCGAGTCCGCCGTCCCTGGACCCATTTAGGGGTGCCGGAAGAGGGCATTATCTGCCCTCTGCCGACGCCCAGTGCGCCTGCTGCGGGCCGGGTGAGCGGACGAGATCTCCCGCTCCCTTTCCGCAGCCTCCTTCTGCGACACAACTGTTTCGCAGAAAGATACCGCCGGCCATCGACTCTACCACGGCTGGCAGCGACAGGTCACTGCCTACTCCTGAGATGAGGGCACGGCGAGGCTCCTCCCAAGCGGCACACACTGCCAGCGCCAACCTAACCTAACCCATTTGGTCACGGCGCGGCGCCTTGGCTTGGTTACTACCGAACATGAATGCGTTATGTTGTAACAGTTCAAAAATTTTCGATAGTTTATGATCTCGTTAGATAGATTAAAAACTAACTCAAAATGCTCACAATCTTACGGTGACTATACTTCAACTATTTGATGGTAATTGCTACACTGCACTGTAGGAAACTGTCAGCTCAAAGTAAACAAAATTGAGCCTTTTATGCTCCGATGTGTATGCTGTCTTATTATAATTTTAAAAGTTCTTGCGTAAGTGCAATTAATTGAAATTTATTTTGATGATGGCAGTGAATAAAACTTCATACGGGAATAGGAGTCCGTCGCCATAATCAGGCGTTACCAATGAAGCCAAGCTCTAATTTGTGTTACAACACAATTTAGAAAGATACCTACATTTTAAATATAGGAATTTTTATTTCCTTGCTTTTCCGGAGCAAAAAGCTAGATTGTAAAACCTCAACATGTTTGTTGTCGCCGGTTACAATCACTTATTTTTTTAATTTTATATTAAAATCCTATTGCTACCGTGAGACACCCTGTACATGTGTGGTCAATAAAAAAAAAAGAATACTTATTGTAAAAAACCTATTTCTATTCTAAACACATGAACTGCTACTATTGCTGTCGTTTTCTTACATTTCAGACTATGCGCTTTATATCTAGCTAAAATAGGTTTTTTTTTGCTGCAATACGCTTATAGTTTCTGGTTACAATTCTCTTACTATCTGGCTACAATATAATATCGTGGTAATAACAGGCAACCTACATGTAAAAAGTTTTTTTTTTTGTAAGTAACCAAATTAAACAAGAATATACACTGATGAGCACAATACCTAAGGCTGTAAATGTGCGATAAAAAATAGTTAATTCAAGATATGCGCCATAGAAAAGAAACACTCAATCTTATAGTTAAAATATAAATTCGATAGAAGAAATTTCCCAGAAACCTGCAACAGTTAAGTGAAAATAATGTTTTCCTTTGAACTGAAGATTGAAACGTCCCAAGTGCCGCCGCAATGCCCGCAATATAGTAAATAAATTGATTGGCGCTTGTACAGTGATTGTTTATATTATCTAGGTAAATAATGCTAATACAAAACCTATTCATTTAAATTCAATGCCTTGATGTCATTGAATTGATTACAATATACTAATATTTTTTTTGTAAAAGTCAAGTTGTTACCAGATATTTTTTTTTTTCATTCTGAAGTTTTAATTATTTTCGAAGTCAATCTTAGACCATGCTATTGGTAAAGATTCCCTATATGATTTTCATATTCTATTGCAGCGATGTCTATACTGAATGCAACATACAACATGAAGAAAAAGAAATAATTAAGTATCTGCAACGCAATTTAAGTGTTACAAAACCTATCCCAGCCAAGCCTAAAAACCCCAAGGAAGAAGGGGAAGAACCTGAGGTTTTTTCTACGCCGAAGTGCATTACTCCATACGTAGATAATGACGTCCAGAAAGTAATTCATTCTAGTCCAAGCACTGAGTTAACAAAAGAATACTATGCACTAGTTCCCATTGAAGGAAATTTGCTTGAAAAGGAACTTATCGAACAGGACGAACTTTCTAATGCATTTCAGTCCATTATAAAAGGTCAAGCAGAAGATACCAGTCAAGTAAAAAGATTGCAACTCAATAAGCCAACTTCGCTATCCCTTAATTCTAGTCATACTTCCAAAACAGTCAAACATTCCAGTAGTTGTGATATTTTGAACAACATTTGTCTAAAAGATAAAATCTCTCCAAAACACGATAATAATCCAAACATAGTCGCTGATAAGGACTTTAAAACTAATCAGACATTACCGTTAAGTGATACAGCTGGACGTAATACTGGTAGGAACATAATCAAACCCAATTTGGGTACTGATAAATCGTTGGATCCTCCATATTCGCCAGATAGTTTAATTACGGATGAACCCAGTTCTTCTTCAGATTATCTGTCTGCCGCATACGCTTGTTCTCCGGGCGTTCATTCGTCTGGTTTCCAACATCAAGTAAATGTTGAAAACATCACTTCCAGGATGGAAAATATTTACACCTTATCAGATTCGGGCTTGGAAGATACAGCAATGTTGGGTAGCGTCAATAGTCACAAGGACGTTACTTTAACAAATATGTCTTTATCTGAAAGCACGCTCCACGATTTAATTGCTGACGATGCAAGCATCTCTGCAATATCCATACCTAGTTCGTTAGCAGAAAAAAATCACTTTCAAAGATCAAAACAGAGTGGCACATCTTCTGAAAAAGATTGTAATGGCCAAAATACCATTACCGAACTCTGTGGCAAATCGCTTAAAGAAGAAAAACAGAGGCAAAACGAAGAAATTGTAATATTAGAGTCGTCATCCCTATCATCAGAAACGGGTTCTTGGGAGTCGGTATACCCACCAAAATTAATAGAAAAAGAAATGTGTGAAAAGTTTTTACTCAATGAGCGCAGGCAATGTTTGGACTCACCCAGTTTGGTTCAAAACGCTCCCATCAAATCAAAGGCCTGTTTCATAGATGCCTCTAGCTTAGTTGATGAAGAAGAGACTATCAAATTTCAAACAACTAACAACGCGGCTATATCTAACGTCAAGTTAGATATTTTACCTGCACCAAGTCAACCGGTACCCTGTTCCACTATTAAACCCGACAACAGTCCAATCGATTGGTCGGAAAGTAACGATAATGAAGATTCATTGGAACAAGCAGAAAAAAAAGACCCAGATTCGATACAAAAAGATTTGTCACCTACTATATTTGAAATGACTCCGATTACAGAAGATTCCTTGTGCACAAATGCATTTGAAAATGCGACACAAGCTGAACTAGCTGCAGATGTCGACGACAGTGCTAACTACATGTCTGACAAAGAAAGATCACTTCGAGTTAGTGCTGTTTTCATGTCCAACACTCCAAATAATTCAATATTATCATTAAAAACCTATAAACAGTACGAGTCAGAAGACAGCGAAAGTAATAATACCATTGTAGATTCCGACAGTTTTACAATTAAGCAAAGGAAAGGCAGCAATTCTCCACCTATCCTGTCAGGAGGCGTTTCGGTCGAGGATCATTTACCTCAAGTAGGCAGTAGTCACGAAAGTAGCCCATTACCAAAATTTAAGCTGGAAAACACACCTATTGTAACTGGCGCGTATTTACCACAGTCTGACCACAGTCAAGGAAAACCAAGGACAAGTTCTGCTTCAGCTTGGGTGGTTGATATGTCTAGTGGTCCAAAAACAGATGATAGTAATATAGCGAACTCTAAAGCGTCAGATGAGGTGGTAAACGAAAAAAAGAATATATTTTCAATGTATATAGATCTAGGTGACAAATCAACTTTAAAAGACATGCCTACCAGATTGTCTTCTTCCATGAATACAAAAAAGAATTCTGTAAGTGTTGAAAATAAGTCAACTCTGCAGAATTTCAAAACAGGAAATGATAGTGTTTCTATTTTTGAGAAATATGAATCTTTGTGCAACAATCCTAATATTAGTATTTCAGAAATAATTGCAATCCCGGAGAAGCATGAAGCTATTCCAGAAATTTTAGAAGATTCTTTTGCAGATCTTACACCCAAAGCAAACCAGTCGTGCGCGAAAAAAAGTGTGGACAAAATGTCCTCGAATAAAGAATTTCCTGAAGAAGAAGCTTCAAGCGATGAAGCCAAAGATCTTTTCGTTAAACTGTCAGACTTAGATAAGCCAGTGCAAAAAACGGAAACGTTGATATCAATCGACGAAAACAGAGTTGATGTACGCATGACAAGATCCATTCCTGACTGGGGTGAACAACCATTTTCTACCAACACTAGATCAATTGAAGTTATCACATCCTTTCATTCAGAAAATGCGCTAAGTTTGAATAGATTATTTCCCCATTTGAGAAACGAATTCAGTAGAAGCATGCCCGGGTCGTTGTCAAGCAGAACACGCTCTCCTTTGAGATTAGGAGCATCTATTACCCTGGGGGATGCCGATGATCAAGTTTTGGATATGTCTGAAATAAGCAGCATGCAGAGCAGCAACTGTCGCTCGGGATTTGGTAAGTTTTACATAAATAAAATACCGTACTTTTAGCCCCACTTGTCATTGATCAGTGTCAGTCAGCAATCGGTCCTCTGCATCCAGTTTACCACTGCTGCCGTCTATTACTTGCTTGTATCAAATTCCAAAGTATTGATCTGGTACAATAGACAGCAAAAATACTAACCCCTAAATATTACCGTAGGTAACAGTACAACTGATAGTCAGACGTCGAGTTTAATAGAAAACTGTACGTCACGTCTTGGTCAAGATTTACTAAGAATGTTCCTGGAAGAAATAGCTACTGATGTCATTGTAGAAGTGTCAGGGAAACGATTTAAAGCACATAAGTGTATTTTGTCATCCAGGTATAGTATTTGGTTTTCTCAAGTAGGTGCATGCGTGTGTTGTGTATGCTAGAATTTGTCCATATTTGCTTGAAATCTTGGATTCAATCATAAGAAAAATTAATAATGTAGGTTTCTATTTCTAAATGCCCCGATTCAAACCAGTATATTCCTGCAGTTAAAAGTTATTTAACTATTGTATTAATTGAAGATGAAATATTTGTCATATTATTATTGTTTATTGAAATATATTAACGATACGTGAGCGAACGCGAATGCACGGTCTGCTATTATCGCGACGTTTTCTGAAATTAGAATAATCTGAAATACCTTCCCTGATATTAATTTCTTTCTGTTTTAGGTGTCAGTACTTTGCCGGTATTTTGAGCGGCGGCTGGGTGGAAAGCTTAGGCAACGTCATAGTACTTCCACCGTAAGTATGTCAATAATTAGCATGGCGTGCTACTGCAGGACTTCAATTTGGACCCCTTTTTAAATAAGGATTGTTGATAGTCACCACGCTGCCTGGGCTTACTAATTAATAGTTAATTTATTAATAATTTTTGATTCCCAGAGGTGAACCGAATACTGATAAATTAACGTGGCAGAAGCCCTAATAAACAGTGCCTTTTGCTGCTTTCATATGATAGTATCTAGTGATAGCGTGCAGAAGTTTTGCGTGGGCCTATGTTAAGACTGTGTAAAAATAATGTTAACCCATTCAATGTGTTTTAAGGTTCTCATACAATGTGGTTTATTTCGCACTGTGTCACATTTACTCTGGCCTCGCCACGATCCCAGACTCTGTGAGCATCGTAGAATTGGCCACGATCGCCGATATGTTGGGCTTAGAAGGGTTAAAGGAAGCCATCATGTTTACGCTTAAAGCTAAATATTGCCATCATTTCCATAAGGTATATTATTTTTTATAGTGAAATTTTATATTTATGCTCGCTTTTTACTAAATTGACACTTGTATTCTAAACGCATAATTATGATATTTGGGTAACAGGGAGATAAACCCTTATCCAATTATTGGTAAACTGATTTTATATTTTATTTTAATATTTCAGCCATGTGAAGTGTGCATAGTTGGAGTTTTAGAATGTTTCCCACTATCTGCCGTGTATGGTCTGGATGATTTATATCACAAATGTGTCAAATGGATTACAAAGCACTTCTCTAAAGTTTGGCCAACTAAAGCATTTGCCACGTTGCCTACGGATCTCTTAGATAAGTGCTACCAGCATCATACCGTTAATCTAACCATTGATAATGTAGTTGAAACGGTTTACGGGTGTGGCATCGCTGGTAAGTTGTTATACATACAGTACTTATTAATTAACCTAACGATGAGCAAATCATTAAAGTGGTTGCTTCAAAGTAGATTCTTCTTTGTGTTGCTTATTGTATTATATTTAAATTTGTTGATGTTTAATGTTATAACTGAAGTGATTGTTCTTTATAGCGGCGTCCTTACAAAACAGTAGATGGTCCGAAGGTGTGGCGCGCATGTGTCGGAGGCTTATAAATGTAGCAGCGCACTTTGCAGCTACCAAGTTGGTTGCGGTTTACAAAACCATCCCTCCGTTACCTAGCGAGGCTCCTCACGCCGCCAAGCAAGCCCTGGACGATTTTCTCGCCGCTGCCATAGAATGGGCACCTCCCGAAGAGTTATGTTGTGCTTATGGGTACCTCTCAGCGCTTGTCAGAGAAATACGTAACTACCCGAAACCTGATTTGATCAGCAATGGCACTGATATCCGCAAAAATTTCGGCCCAGGTAACCTTTTGTACACGCACGCAAGCACTTGGCGCATGCAATGTGAGGGCGCCTTGGTGCGAGCGTCGCCTCGAGTTGTTACTACACAAGTTTTTAAGGAATTACCGTCTGACTTACGGAAAAGATTACGTGAACTCGGTTGTATTAAGTATGGTGCACATGCTTTGCCCCTCGCCTCTCCTACACATCAGCCAGAGAGAAAATTTACCACCCGGACAGTAGTCAAGAGCAAACCTTCAACATCAACAGTTCGTAGTGTAGATATAGCACATGTGCGTGCTTCATTTGTACCTTACACACCGAAACCTTTGCTTCCGGTCGGTTCTGTTGATACTCTTAAAACCAACAGCGGCCTCCGTGAATGTAAAAAACCGTTTATCTCCTCTCATAGACCGAAAGTCAGAACAACGAAAGCACAAGAGGAACGTGCTAAATTTAATAAAACGAGATCCCAGGAATTGGTGAATAGTAAACCGATTGTGCCCCGAACTCACTTCCACGAGAAGACCACGGCTAGGTATTTAGAACCGTTACACAAAGATAAGAAAACGGCAGTTGTGAATAAACACTTGCCGAAGATTGAATCTTCGAGTGAGTCGTCGCGTAACTCAAGCCCTGTACATTTGCGGAACTTGAGGTCGAGCCCGCAAAAGGGCCGTAGGGGGGTGGCGGGTGGGGGCAGCGTGTCGCAGGACAGCCTCGCCACCAGCTCACGCCCGCGCACCGCCGAGCCCAGCACGGACTCGCTTAGCGAGTCACAGACCAGCAACAGATATGCCACTTACACAAGGCAGAAGCATACCAAAGGCTCCGCCGAATGTAAGTACTACTTGTTTCTTAATAGTGGCGCTTCTCAATTTTTATATATATAATATGACATACCTACTTAACTATGATATTGTGTATTTGTACTGTTTCAAGGCCACATTGTGGGTGCTGGGCACAATTTTCTTCTTGCTGACATTGTGTTTTCGACGCACGGAAAGTAATTTCTCTGTGTTACGCATATTACGGAATAATAATGTACCAAAACTTTTTACAGCCATAAAAATCATGAAAGGTGTAGAACCAGTCCATATTTCGGCAACAGAAAATAAAATGAAGACGAAGATACCTGTATATTTAAACCAAGGATCAAAACACAAGGGGCTGGAAAATCGGAATTCAAGAGACCAGCAAAAGTGGAGCAGGCTTGCCCCCAGGGCGCACGTCACAAATAACAGGTCCTATGAGCGCAAAGTGCCGGGATCTTTGATGAACGCTACAAAGTCTAGCTCGGCGAAGATAGTTCCCAAGGTAGGTTTCTTTTATTTTTATTTTCTCGCCAGCTAATTCTGTCTCACTCCTGGGAATTATTCCTATTGAAACAGACCCCAAATTCATAGGAAGAAATTGAAAAAAAAAACTGTTTATGTACACACATAAACAGAGAAGTAGAAAGGAACAAAAAAAACGTACAAAGGTGATCCTTATTTCTAAAGAAATCTCTTCCAGCATGCCTGCGATAGGAAAGTAGACAACGTGTGTAGGAGTAGAAGAGAAAAGAAAATACATAAATGAACAAATAAATAGTTAATATTTACTGATTTAAATATAAATATACAATAATTAACAACAAAGGTAAACGTCAAGGCTATCGAATAACTAAATAAATTTTCCTGAAAAATAAGCAAAAAGAGCAAAAAAAAAAAAATTACGAAATTTTACGCAAGAATTACTTACTTTTTTACTCTAGTGTTTTGCACTAGAGTAGAAAATGTAAATAAGTAAAAAAAAAAAACCCTGAATGTTGCATTTATGTTTTATGTTTAATCAAAAGTATTTGAGACAACCTACAAAATGCTACCAAAATAGTGACTCAACGCCAATTATTTTAAGAGCTATTGTCATTTAACATAGCTCTGCTCCAGCGCATAGACCGCACAATGTCGCAGGTACCGCATTCTTTGTGCACCAAATTTACGAGTGCGAGTGAGACGGCAAAAAATCTTTGTGGGATTTCTTTTACATTGGGGAAAGGGGCTCAGTTAAGCCAGTTTTCCTTCGTTACGAGCTGAGATTACACACTGTTTATATTCTGATTTGTGGTGTTTTACTAATAATTTAAAAGTTATGTAACATGAATAGAAATTTAACTTTAATGTGCAAAGAACACAATTTAAAAAAGAATAGAAAAAACAGTTGCGGGTCGGGACTTCGGGAGTAACCAGTAAAAACGACAACACGAACGCGCCCGACCAGCTCATACGTTTCGTATTGTCCTCCAAATACTATGGTTAATAGACTCACAGTATTCCCGACTCGACCCGCGCCCGACCCGCAACAAATCTCTCGTGTGTTTTGCGCTTTGACCATTTACTTGACCACAGGTAGTGAAAGAGACAGAAGCGCCATGTAAGAGCAATATGTCAAGGAGTCAGAGGTCCCACCCCAGCAGGCAACAGCATCACCAAGATGAGAAGGAATCATCATCCCTTGTGGAGTCGGAGACGTCCAGGAACAATATGTCGAAGAGTAACCGAAGTCCGCATCCGCACTCGAGCAAACAGCAACCTCAAGATAAAGAGTCGTCGTTCGTGGAGTCAGCGACGCACAAGAACCGCATGTCAAAGAGCCAGCGAAGCACCCACGCCAAGTCACAGCCTCACAAAGAGGAGAAAGAGTCCGCCACCCTCAAAGAAATACCCGTCATGGAACGTTCCGGAACATTCCTAAAAGATGAACCCACTTTCGGCGACATCATCAACTTAGATATATCACAATAAACATCTTCAATCGAATTAGCAAAAAGTAGAATATTGAGTAGTCTCTATTTTATTATCATAATATTTATTTTGGCTCGGTAAGTCTTTTTAGAGTAGTTCCTGTTTTAAAGTGGTTGATTACGAGGGCTGCACTAAAAGTATCGGGAATGGAATATTTCCACTGTTCCTGTCATATTAAAATCTTTTTAATTGAAAACTCCTTGGTTTTAAAAATCGAATACCATTTTTTTTAAAAAAAAAAGATTCTCGGTCTTGTCACAAGGTTTTGTCAAACTTGTTTAGTCGTTGAGAAAATGGAATTGACTCGAGAAAATTCAAGAGCGATGATTTATTATGACTTTCGAACTGGTTTAACACAAAAATTGTGTGTTGACCGGATGATTTCTGCATTTGGTGATGAAGCCCCATCCAAAACCACAATTTATCGCTGGTTTGCTGAATTTCAACGTGGACGTGTCAAGCTCAGTGATGATCCCCGTCAAGGTCGTCCAAAAACTGCAGTCACCCAAGAAAACGTTGATGCTGTGCGTAAGCTGATTGAGGAAGATCGACATGTGACATACCGCGAAATTCAGGCAACTTTAGACATTGGCATGAGTCAAATACAAATAATCTTGCATGAACAATTAGGTGTAAAAAAGTTGTTTTCCCGATGGATACCGCATTCGCTCTGTGAAGAGCAAAAAGCGGCTCGCGTTACTTGGTGCGTCAGAACTCTCGAAAGATTCCACGCAGGATCCTCAAATGCTGTATACAACATTGTATCAGGTGACGAATCCTGGATATACGCGTACGAACCCGAAACAAAAAACCAGTCACGAGTTTGGGTGTTCGAAAATGAGTTAAAGCCAACAAAAATTGTTCGTTCACGGAGTGTTGCAAAAAAAATGGTGGCCACGTTTGTCTCCAAAACCGGCCATGTTACGACTATTCCTCTTGAGGGACAAAGAACGGTTAATGCAGAGTGGTATGCTAGCATTTGTTTGTCACAGGTCGTTTCTGAACTCCGTAAAGAGAACTGCAACCGCCGCATCATCCTCCATCACGACAATGCGAGTTCTCACACCGCGCACAGAACAAAAGAGTTTTTAGAGCAAGAAAACATAGAATTATTAGACCATCCGCCGTACAGCCCCGACCTAAGCCCTAATGATTTCTATACTTTCCCTAAAATAAAGAATAAATTGCGTGGACAGAGATTTTCATCACCTGAAGAAGCTGTGGACGCCTACAAAACGGCCATTTTGGAGACCCCAACTTCCGAATGGAATGGTTGCTTCAATGATTGGTTCCATCGTATGGAAAAATGTGTCAAATTTCGCGGAGAATACTTCGAAAAGCAAAAAATACATTTTTAAATAGTAATGTTGTGTCACTTCCTTGATTCCCGAAATTTTCAGTGCCGCCCTCGTATTACACAGGCCGCCATGATTGCCATCCAATACCTAACTTATTTTTAACTTACCTAACTTTTTTCTATTTTTCTCATTCTCTCACCTCTTATTTTATTCATTCATTATGCTTTGAATGTATAAGATTCTACTATTGATAGATAATTTATATTGTTACGAACTTATAAATGATTTGCACTGTTGGGAATTGATTGTGGTCTGGGTTCGAAACATGTAGGCGGTGGGTGCGGCGTTTGCTCCTCTTTTTACTCAGTAAGTACGTCAATCAATAGTTATTTAAGTTAAAACGTTATAATAAATATTTAGTGCTGGAGTCGCCTATTGAACGCTATCGGTGACATCTGACGACAGTGTATACTTTACATAGTATTTTTTAAGCCGCAATTCCCATTGCAATCCTCTTGACGCGGATTTGTATGAGACCTTGCGTGAAGCGGTGTGTCCCATTCAGTTTATTTACTGCTCATTGGATGTCTCTCCTCAACCCCTAAAAAGATGCTCAAACTAAAAGTTATTTTTTCAGGTTTCATCCGATACTAAAGTACTTGTAAGGATTTAATACGTGCCACGTGGACACACAGAAGGACATGATGGAAACCCAGGAAATAATAGTTGAAAATAGTGGCAAGCTTTACAATCATAACAATCAAGGTAGGTTGATGAGTATCTCGTATTTAAGTATTATACAATATTTGTTTTAGTATATGCGAAACCCGAAACACATGTCTAGTATTTTTATGTAACGAATCTATGTACAAAATTTCAAAACTATCATGAAAAATCACAAAGTTTTAAGGTTGTTATGTTACTGGGTTGTCCGTACAAAAACAGCGGCGCGGCGCCCCCGCGCCTCCAGGGTCGTCTTGCGCTCATTGATATTAATTTGGCAGGAGGTAACTAACCGTACGGCGATTGTATTGTAAGTAATTAAATGGTGATAACATTTTCCATCACACTTCAATATTTTTGGGACAAAATATAACATGGTGTAAAAATTATTGAAATCGATTCAGTTTCTTATTCTGAACAAACTATATTCAGGTTTCGCATATACTAAAAATAATGTTGTATACTAGTTTATGCCCGCGACTTCGCCTCTTTGAAATTTCAGCCCCAGACCATCGCCCACCCGCGCTATTAGTTCGTTTTTCTTTGCGTCCTTTCCGACTTTTTTAACCTAAGTGTCGTAGCGTGATGTTAAATAGCCTAACCTTAAATGACTGAAATATGACGATGTAAAATACTCCAAGTAGGATCGACGAAACAGGCTGATAGATAAGACACTACTACGACAGAAAAAGAAATGGCATAAATAATGTTCTGCTATCCGTGCGAAGCCGGGACGTTGCTAGTACCTACTTGCTAGTATCCAATATAAGATAATAAGTCTTAATTTTTTTAAATTAATTTTCTAGCCCTCTGAAGTTTGCGGAGTTGGAATTTTTCCACTGTCTGCCGTGTATGGTTTGGATGATTTATATCACAAATGGATTACAAATCACTTCTCTAACGTTTGGCCAACGAAAGCAGTAAGCTGGACAGTCGGAATTAAAAAGACCAGAAAAGTTGGGCCTCCAGGACGAACGCAAAAAATACCAGGCCCAATGAACGTAAAGTGCCGGGGACCTTTGATGAACGCTACAAATTCAAGCTCGGCGAAGATAGTTCCCAAGGTGGGTTTGGTTTATTTTTATTGTCTATCCATCCTATTTTGTCCCACTCCTGGGCAACGGCTTCACTCATCTCTCGCGATCTCGCGCTTTCCCCTTCTAGTTTTGACGGAATCGATCCAGTTGGTACCGCCATCTCATTCGTGGTCGTGGCTTGCTGCCAGTCCAACTCGCTGTCTCGAGGCGCTATTTGCCCGCGCAGTTTGTCCGGCGGATGCTGATTTAAGTTGACGTCTTAATTCGTTTTGGGTGAAGAAAATCCAACTCTAAATAGTTTTGATGCGTTGCGCATGTTTGCCTGGGATATTATTATTATTTCAATTCGTATGATTTCGGTTTTTACCATGCATTTATTATTCGTTTCCTGAACAGGTACCGCGCTTCGAAGTTTTTGAGCACCGATAACATCAACAGGCAGTCTCCTTCATCCGTAAAGAAAGCATCTACGTAGGTACCTATTATTCCAATAAATTATAATAAGTTTGTTTTGTAAACATGGGGTCAGATTAAAAAATATCTTCTAAATTAATATTAATTAAAAAACGCCTTAGGTATAAAATATTATAACATACTGGTTTCAGTGCGGGGGTTCTAAACAATGTTTGTGTTTAGTTCGACGTAATGTGCTTTTTATTCGTTGTCTCCCCCTGATCGAAGTCTCTTTCCTTGATGTATATCTCTTATAAACATTAATAAGTTACATGTGCCAAGCTCATAATGAAAAACATTACACTTCGTTTTTGCTTCGCCACAGTCAAATAATTTCTAGCTGTGAAAATGTTTTTGCCAGTGTCTCAACGGGTATAAAACTTAGTGCCAGGTTTTCAATCATCTTGATGTCCTCGTATATTCTATAATTATTCAAGTTACCGAGGCCGTTATGTATGTTTTTCGGGTATGTGTATATAATATCTTGTTATCCCTAGGTATTTTTTTCAAAGCCATTTTACCTAATAGTGTAGAACTTACAGTTTATTCACACTGCCTAGGAGTTGTAAATAGTATTATGGTAGCGGCAATGGATGCAAGGAAAGAGTTTTATAAGAATATAGCTAGTTTAAAATGGTGTGCGCGACAACATTTTGCAGCGTGCTCATTTTTTGTCCGGATGGATACAGTGCTGGCGCTTGCGCTCTGTGCTGCTCTCACTCTTCACGAGCGCCGGCACTGTAAGAACCCTAGTGAACAATCACACTTGAAATGTATAGAATAATTGATTTACGCTGGTGACGCGAACCAGTACAATTGAACTACTGCGGTTTCGCTGATATGGTTTCGCAGCAGAGGTGTGCTATCAGCGTTAGGGAATAATTTAATATTAACATACTAACTTTGTTGAATAGTTTGATCTTTAAGCAACAAATAAAATCCCATTTGACTTAGCATTAATAAAAAAGTTGCTGTTTAGAAATAATAAAAATAAACTTATTTTACAGATTTTAGAAATGCCTTGAATCATTTATGTTTTTTTATGACTAAATTAAATCTGATGTAATTATATTGTATATTAGGGATGTTAAAGGCTCCCTTTAGTAATTATATCTATCTGTTAGTATATTATGTAAATGCAATAACATAAAACTCATGATCTTACTGTTTTGCTGCCTATTCGTAAAAATGCTTAAATGTCTAGCTGGATCTAGCACATATAAAATAATAGTAGCGATTATTAAGATTAAAATTTCGTTGCCATTTTAATTATACAAAATTTAATGTAGAGTCTAGTAGTAATAATTCAACGACAGTCTTTTTAATTAAAAAGTAAAGTAAAATATATAAATAAAAAAATAATTAATTATGATTTATTGTAAATTGCATGTCAAATAATATTTTATCTTATATTTCTATACAATAACCGTACAATGTACTTAACAATTCAATTTAATGTATTCTTATTAGAGTTCTTTTCCGGAACACATCTCAGCTCAGTATTAAGTAAGTATATTATAAGACTTCCCTCCGACAAATGTGAAAAGAGTAAAATAATATATATTATTTAATTTTTACGATACTCTGTTATATTAATATAATATGTATGCAAAGGAACTGCTTAATATTTTCTAACTGTACAGATTTCTTAAAATACTTATGTATGCATATGCGGAACAACGAACACCACCATAAAGGAAAATACCTTTTATAATCATTAATATAGCGAATAGTAATGATTATTTATATATTTATGAGTATCAAAAACTGCGTTCGTTTAAGTTCATTATGTTGACTGCCGTCACTGCATCAGGAAAAACACCTCCTAAAGAAAAAAAGTATGCTAATCATTTCATTTTAACTCTCTATTTCTTCTTCCTATTTTTTTTTGCAAAAATAGATATTTGCTAGGTGCTCTAGTTTTTGAGACAAAAAGACGCAATCCGGCTAATTCCGAGTCTGAGACTTAATCTATGCGTAGGAGCCAGGGTTCACATATGATGAAACGATATTGTTTAGGTTAGTCAATATTAAAAATGGGATTATGCGACTTGAAAAAAATCAATCTTGAAAAAACCACGTGCAACATAATGGGTATTTTCTGTCCACGTGGTGTTCATTCATTTCCTTATGGAAAAAAGTGCTTAATAATATAAGTGTAGGTGTAAATCCAACTGTAGGATACAGCAGTACCCTCAGATCATAAAAGACAGGAGATATGCTTTGTACACAAATTTATTTGTGTTCAGATGTGTCCCCGTTTCTCCCAGTTAATTAACTAACACAAAAGCAAAAACTATAAGAACGGCACACGAGCTCATATTTCTCCACACGAGCTCATAATTTCTCCAGCACACAAAGACACATATAGCAACACTAATAGAACACATGCTAAAAGAGGGCGGCTCATCTACCTGTAGCTACAGACTCGGGATAAACACACATAATATGCAAGTTACGCAACTAGTGATGTTTAGTGGTAATCATAGTAAGATATCGATGAAATTCAGTTACCTATATTATCTGCTATTTTTCCTAAATATTTTATTGTGTGAAAATAAAACGATATTGTAGTTTCCCTCGAATATACCTACTCTATACAAGTAAAGTTAGTGAAATTTTGCAAACACGATCTAGACACTAATATCTAGTCATAGTCATAGTAGTCATAGTAAATATGATCTAGAGACTAATATCTATGTCTATGGTTTGTTAAATTTCCAGTTAACTTCTAATATTAATCAGTGTAACTTCAAAACTATATGTTTTAACGGACATTTTTGACAAACCACGGACATAGTCTATAGATCGTGTTTATAAAATTTTATCAACTTTAATTATCTGCTTTAATTATATGCTTTTTTATATTCAATCTAATGTTCCTTCGGATAGCTAAAATGTTAAAATAAAAGCAAGGTATGAATGATGATGATAAATGAATGATGCATGAGTATACCACAATAAATTAAAAACCAATACCTTACCTACACGTTTTACGTTGAGATACCGGGCATCAAATAGCTGGCTATTTGATGGTCGGTTCACAAGTTCCTAGTTACCTATATTCCCATTAGCTATTGATTCAATAAAAAATAAGTCGAGTAATCAAGAAACAGTAACAAATTGTGTTTTTCAATAATTCATTGTAACATACATTCACACATTCGTATAAAATATCGACTACCACAAACGTCACATCACATCTTTATCTGACAAAAGCCGGCAGCGTCCGCCTTACGAAACTATCGTGTGAGAGAGAGTATCAGTAAAACACTTATCCATTGCGCTATTAGACCGGCCGATTCATTGATCAATTTGTACTAAGCAAACAATGGTTTTTGTTCTAATGTAAATAAGTGCTTATGGTACTTCATCGTGTTTCTAGTATCACGAAGTAATGTTTTAATGAATTCAATAATAATAATTCCTGATTAGATACTGTTGTTTTGGCTCAAATCTTATATATTTTCTACGTTCTTCCCCTTTATGGAAGCAACCACATCTGTTGGACAAAATTGACCAAATTATTCGCAGCACACTTACATCCATTTTAAATGTGGCCTTTGCCGACCGAGCGTGGCTTCAAGCCACACTACCCTTCCGTTTTAGTGGCCTCGGCGTCCGCAAAATTACCAGTATTAGCTTAGTTCCTGTCCTCTGTCCACAGCACTGAAGAGTTGACCCGGAAAATTTTAGCTCTCCCTGGTTGACTCTGATGCTTGACCGATGCCGTGAATGTCTGGAAGGCGTCTTGCCCGGATACAGATCGGCCCGCAAACCCATCTTCCCAGAGACAATGGGATGAGCCGCTCTGCAGGTTGGTACGGCATAATCTTATCAATATGTCCACCAATACTGCTGAGCGTGCCCGCCTACTGGCTGTGGGTGAGTGGGAGTCGGGCCTCTGGCTTCAAGCACTACCGTCACCCAACACAGGCACTATGTTAGGTGACACCACCTTCCGTGTCGCTACCTGACTGCGTCTGGGCGCTCCATGCGGGGCTCCCCATCGCTGCCAGTGTGGAGATGCTGTCGACTGCCTTGGACATCATGGCCTATCTTGCAGTAAGAGCACAGGCCGGATAGCACGTCACGCCAGCATTAATGACATCATCCGTCGTGCTCTTGTCACCGTCGGGTTGCCAGCTGTTTTAGAACCTAATGGCTTAGCACGCAATGATGGGAAGAGAACAGACGGAATGACCATAATGCCTTGGAAGTTAGGTCGGCCTTTGGTGTAGGATGCAACATGTGTCGACACCCTTGCGCCATCCCATCTTCCTAGCACGGCGAGCTGTGCTGGGGCGGCTACTGCAGGTGTAGAAAACCTCAAACGGCGAAAATATTCCAATCTTATTGGGAGTTATATGTTCGAGCCGTTTGTGGTTGAAACACTAGGGCCATGGGGTCCAAGTGCCCACTTGGATTTTCAAGATATCGCCAAGCGGTTGGTTGACTCATCACGTGACCTGGTGCCCAAGTCTGCTATTTTTATAAATTCAGTCATTCCAACACGATCCCATTGTCATTTTGCTAAAAGTTCGTAATCTGGTAAATTCATAATGGTTTTAATCAGATTATTTCAGATTGGTCGGTCAATGTTCTCGTAATATAATTGTGTTATTATAATGGCATTGTCGTATTGCCATTATTATAAAACCCATTAGTAGAAATGTCATTCATTTGTCATTATGTACGAGATTACCAATATATGCAATTTCTTTCAATGTAGTGTCAGTGGCCGACCATTGTAAAGTCATAATGACGCCATTATAATAGTAGATTACCAAACTTGTCAAAATCAACAATTATGAAATCAATGATCGACCATTCTGACACTATTGTAATAGCAGACTTGAGGCCCAGAGGGCTGGTCTATTTTTCGGGCAAAGAATCAGCATCGCCATACAACGTGGCAATGCTGCCAGCCTTTTGGGCACTTTTCCTGTTGACAGCGATGCGGACGAATTTTTTGATGCCCTATGATTCTGTCCCCCTACTTTTTTATATACATGTACATATTATTATTATAAGTCTGTTAGCGTTTATATTATGGAAATATTTTTCAGAATTAATAAAAATTATTCAATAAGAAAAACAATAATATTCAAGTAATTACGAGTACGTGTGAAATGAGATGCCTTAGATCTTTCATGTAATTTACAACACAGCTGTTATTTTTACAAACAATCATTGAACAGCGTGGTATTTTGTGAAAAGTCATGAGCAGCGAAAACGTAGCAAGTTGACATTCGACTAATGACTGCAACTGGCATCAAGCCGCTTTGCGGCCACATGCGTTCGCAAGCGCCACGCCCCCTTACCATATCTCTTGTCTTTTTCTGATCTGTGGTAGTACCTTTAAATGCAGGCTTTTTAAAATGATACAGCAACATCACTTTCAATTTTATACCGACGACTATTTAATCTTGTAAAATTATGTGAATAGGTTCTAAGTTTTTTTGAAAATAATCATTGTGATAAAATGTATTGTTTCGGTAATTTTACTTTTATAAAGTACGGTTTCAGTGGTCTCATTATTAGTTGTTTTAGGAAGGAAAATGCATCTTGAGATTGTGTATATTTTAAAGCCAAAAGTAACACAAACTGCAACTATCAGTATATATCAAACGGTACCCCACACGTATCTCATACGTAGTGAGCTCGTGATGGTATACATTAAAATAATATTATTTTGCTGCTTTAAGATATTGGTAATGTGCAATCTCCTTTTGACTTGTTTTAGTTCGCCCAGTGTGACTCTACATTAGGGTGCCCGCCCACGAGCAATTTTTGTCAGAATGTATAACATCTGACAAAAATCGCCGAAAAAATCACTCGTGGGCGAGCACCCATAAAGATAAAAATTTCAAATTTTCTACTAAAGTAAACAAACATGTTGCAGTGTTACTAATTAGCTACCTTTCTTATTTACAACAGCTGAAAAACGTTAGTGTTGTTATCCAGTATGGCTCTTAATAGAAAGGATATACTTAAGGAAGTTTAATTATAGTAGGTACTCATTAAAACGACCAACTTTTACTATGGCACCGACAACAATGGAAAAAATCTGCTATTATACATATATTTTGATTGTTAGTATTGCACTTTTGTATGGAACGGTTGATATTTTTTTCCATATTTCAGAGTTGGTCCCATAGTAAAAGATGTTCATTTTCATGAGTACTACACTCCCATATAGTATGGCCCTTCTGTTACCTGCCATGCTATATTAGATGGTGGGACCACGGAAAATGGTTTTATTTATTTATGAGATGTTTTTTGTAGGAAGTTATTCAATAACAGTAGAACCTTATTAGGTTATACTGCACAATTTAAATGTGTTAATGTATTCTAGCTGTAATTAAACTTTAATTTATTAAGATATAAATATGTTTTACTTGGGTTTACTCTAAAAATGATCTCATTAATGCACAGTATTCAATAATTTTGTTGGTTTTTATCAGCCGCTGCAATATTTATAGGCAATATTAGTTTTCTTTTTTTTACCTTATTGTTTCTTTTGTTGGACCTGTTTCAGTGTCTGGATAGTGTTAATTGTTATAATTTTTTGTAAATATTTAATTTTACGTAGGTACACACGGCTACACATCAAGCTAAACGATTCCAGTAAACGCTGACCTCTCATTGTACGGAAATCCTACACAATGCGAGATCAGCTTATAGTGGAAATGTATAGCTTGATGTGTAGCCGTGTGTACGTATCATAGGTTTACATTTATTTACACATTTCTATCACAAAGTGCACCATTTGTATAAATTCTAAGTCTGTAAACTTCTAGATTTTAATCATGAATATATTTATTACCTATTGTAATTGTTGATGAAAAATGTTATTTTAGGCAAAAAAGTAATAAAGTTAATAAACATGTGCAATGCCATTTTGTTATTTTATTTTTAAAATGCCCCTTCGAGTTACGACTAATCTACAAGGCCTTCTCGTGCGCGGTTGGTCACAGTTATAACCTAACTTATTTGGTAGGGGTGCCCTAGCTTAGAGCAAGGAACTTTGAGTTAGAAAGTGAAAAAGGCACATTTATTTTTAAAAAAAAGCGTACATTATATGATCAATGAGTTTTTAGAGGGTCAGTTAAGTGAAGTTCGATCATAAATTCTACGAAGACTGGCTGAAAATATTAGCATCCCATCTCAGTGCATGTGATGTGACGTTCTGAAGTAAATGAAGCTCGCTGGTGTTGTCTGACGAAGGTTAAAATTAGATGTAATCACTGCTATTTTCTTCGGACAAAGCCTTCGTATAATTACATAATTCATGTCCGTGACTACCGCAGGACCACGAACGCCAATCGCTTCCATATTTGGCAAATAATTAGTGCTCAATTGGTGCTAATTAGTGCTCGAACAACAGAATTGGTACCTTAGTAGTTTTCGAGATAATTGACTGAAGGTGGTCCTGCGGTAGTCACGCTCCCTTCAGCAGGACCACCATGAGCGCCGAAAAAGGGAGCATGCTACACCTATTCTAAGTATACAAATAATTAGTGCCCTTAAATGTGATTCATTTCGTAACAAAAACAGAACTGAAACATTTGTATTTAACGAGAAATCAACGACGATAACTTTCGCGCGCTCGTTCAGCAGGACTACGACTGAATGTTGATTCCAAGTTTCAGGAGCTAGTCGCTTTCCTCAAACCTACATAGAAAATTAGTGCTCTGCGAGATAACATTAATACCCAAAATTCAAAATTACTACTCCAGTAGTTTACGAGATATACCATACCATTGGTGGGGTGGCGGTAGTCACGGTGTTAAATTTTCATTTGAAGATTTCCCTATTAATTTAGTGCTCCTAAAGAAGTTATAGTGACCAAAAATTCAGATTTCCAAGTGTTATATTTTAAGAGAAATTAGTATTCATTACTTTCCATACTAAATCTCCGCGTATAACCCGACCAAATTAAGTTGTCAATGGTATTTGAGGCTGTTTATGAGATGTACACTCGTGCACATAAATTGATGGATGTCGGAGTAGTAATAACAACAATTCAATATCTATAATTTTTATACAAACTGTGCACCTAGGTACATATTAAGAAAAAAAAATAACCTATCGTTACCCATGGCCTGTGATACCTTCATTAATGACGTGGGTAGGTAGGTACTCGAATAATTATTTTTCTGTATTGTAAGTACCTTAAAGAATAGCACCACCCATTTCTTCCCGTGGGTGTCGTAAAAGGCGACTAAGGGACTTACTAGAGAATGGGCAGCAGCGTACTCTATGCATTTTTAAAACCATACTGCGATTGCCAACCCGCCTGCCAAGCGTGGCAATTATGGCAAATCCCTCCATTTCCAATCAACATCTCAAACTTATTGAAAGTACTGACCAACAATTAAACTTACATTCATTAAGCTACATCCAAATGTCACTTAATTAAATAAAAGTATTATATTAAGTGATTTGTTAATTTTGTAATCTACTTTTTCTAAATACATAAGCCATGTAATATAGCATTAAATTAACCGTACAACCTTGTTTTCGTTTTGTTTCGTCTATAAAGTATAATAGTACTGTCTACATTTTGTTTTATTGTGTGGTCACACTGCTCTATCTATTTTCATAGGATTAAAAATATAATATTGTCTCAGCTAAGAGGTAAGAAATACACTATTTTAGATACCTATTATTTAGTAGAAACTTATTACTAAAAGTTAAGTACACTTAACTTTCTGATATTCCTCTCGTCTAGCAGCTAGCACACGCACATACGTCAGTGGAGGAGGATTGAGGGACCAGTTTTAATAATCGCTATCTTCAAAATGCTTCGATATTTAAGCTCCATTTCTTTTATACAAAATGTTTTACGACGTTTACTAAAACTTTATGTAGAAAAAGAAAAGTTTTATTAATTTTATTCAGTAATATTCGCAAAAATATTTATCTTTGGTACGTGGAATAAAGCGCAGGCCACACCGCCAGCTAGCGGGCGGGCGGGCTAGGCGGGCGAACATCGTTTCACCTCTTTACATGGTTAGTCGGTAGGTGTGAACCGAAGTATGTAAAGAGGTGAAACGATGTTCGCCCGCCTAGCCCGCCCGCCCGCTAGCTGGCGGTGTGGCCTGCGCTTGAGGGACCACAGTTCAGTCGTTATATTTTTTTATCTTTAATGCTTTGTGGTCTGTTATTTAGTAAATATCTTTACAAATTCTTTACTAAATGTCTGTATTCACAAAACCTTCTTTTTTAAGATACTTTCCGAGATCTGGGTGATCGTCTGTGAGAACTGAGGGACCACACTTTATGGGTCGTAGTTTTTAATATATTTGCTTACAAATTCCCAGATTCGTTCTACAATTGTTTTAAGTCTACTACTAAATCCTAGGATTTTCATTTCGCAAATTCCCAGTGTGGTCCCTCAGTTCACACGCACATATTATTTACCAAATATGGAAGAGATTGGCGTTCGTGGTCCTGCGGTAGTCACGGACATACATAATTCGAATTTTGCAGTCATGTGATTGGTAGTTAGTTCTGTCAGTCGCCATTAACTCTATTAGTAAACTTTTGTATGTTCATTGTTCACTATAACTTGACGCGATTGGTAGCACTGTCATGTGATTGGGATTGGTACTTCTGTTCGTCAGTCGCCATTTTGAACTCTATTACATAATCTGCCTATAATGTTGCCACTGGGACACAGGCCTCCTCTTTTTGTGAGGGAGTGGCCCGTAATCCACCACGCGGGCCCAGTGCGGGTTGGTGGATGTCACATGTTTTCGAATTTTTAGTTCTAGGACATGCCGGTTTCCTCACGATGTTTTCCTTCACCGTTTTGAGAGCAGTGGTGATTAAATAATTTACACAAAGTAAAGCGCCTGTCTGGGTTCGGACCTACGACCTACTACTCGTAAGTCGAGGCCGTTAACCACTGGGCCACCACTGCTCTCTATTATATACATATTAAAACGAACAAAAAGTGCTACCAATTGCGTCACGCGTCAAGTTATAGTGAACACATAGAACTTATCGTTTTATGACGTGCAATTGACATTCAACCTAGGGCGGTAAAGCAATTATAAGGTCGACTGTACTATACCTAGGTTTTAAAAGCAAACTACAAGAAAGTAGTCATAAATTAAGTCTTTTATTTCAGAAAACGATACAATATAGCATAATAGTACAATATAACAACAATACCATACGGAAATTTAAATGTTTTCTATTGTTAATTTAAAGATAAACCTACTGTATGTTGAAACTGTCAATACAAATATTCGTCTATAGATTACGGCACATTTCTTTAAAAATAATATAATTAATAAAATTATGTTTTCATGTAAAATGTTCTTCTCTTTCTAACTCCCGATCTACTTAGTAAAGGCCTATTGAAATTTTGATTGTGTTCCAAGTGGTTAATATGCATTTAATTATCATTTTATTTATTAGTCTTTAAAAAATGCTCATATTTATTTTAAATATGTTTATTAACACAATAACTTCGTGAATTTCAATTTATTTATATATATATATTTTAGGGAGGCCCTTTCCAATTATAGTGTAGAACATAATGGAAAATAGGTGCCTGTCATATATTTACTCTTCGGTGTTCTATACAGTCGGTGTTAAGAGCTTGACCTTATCTAGATGAAGTAGAGATAAATTAAATATAAATTAAACATTGTCCATTGTCAATAAATATTAAAAACCACCACAAAAGAATTAAAAATGCCATAAACAAGAGTGAAATTCTTCTAATTATACTGACACATAACTACGATTAAATGTGCTATGAAACATGACATGTTGACGCCTATTATATTATCGAATAGTAGCCGTGGATTTTATACAACAGAGCCACGGTTGTACCAATTTATTAACTCGTATAATCCTCACTTCGCACTGGTTTCTCAGGCCGACATTAGCCGAGCTTCACCACATAGAATATGTGTACCACACTATGAAACATGATCAGTTCTTAGCATAACGAAATAAATATTAGAGTACATCAAGTTACAACAAGTGAAAAGTTGCGTATAAGTATACCTATATTAAGATAAATGTAATGCTCAGCTAAGGCCAGACCAAGCCATATTGTTAACGAAATGATTTTATAAAATAGAGTTCCTATCCTCACTGTTTGTCACTCCCGCTGTGCACTTAAAATGAATAAACTTAATATTCGTTGTAACAAAAATTAATTTTATGGTTTATTAAAACAGAATGTATTTCCAAAATTATATGACAGCTAACAGACTCGGTTTAAAAATATGTTCCCCAAACCCAGAGAAAGAATCACTGTGCAGAAAATGGTAGATAAAATTAGCAGGGATTCTCGACACTGTTTATATTATACCATAAACACGTTTACCTAGGGTTATTAAGTTTTCAAATTGTGTAAGCGTATAAATTTCTACAGAATTTTAAGAATCCATATAAAATAACCAAATACTTATGCACTTACAATACGAACATTTCAAAAGCCATAATTGTATATAAGTTTAAAAATAATTATGAGACATTTTCATTCAATTTTTACACGAAAATACACAATAAGTTTATGAACCAAATATTTTACGCTATGTTTTCCACTTAACACGTCATAACATTAATTCCTAAGTATTCAAGGCTGGATATTGTAAGTATGACAACTACATACCAAAACACGATGACTTAACATTCTATAATTATAATATTTGTATTATTTTAGGCGTATAGCACTCTGAAACCAGTACATGTAAATGCGAGCACGGTGATAGGACACGCAGTGCGTTTTAGCACTTATGAGTTCGGCTAGCGAATGTGCGATGCGTCAATGGTTGTGGTTTCAGTGTGTACAGAGCCATTCAAATTATGCGCTAATACAAATAAATGGCCGATCTTCTGTAAGCTCGGGACTCCGGAATATTAAGAAAACGTTTAGCGTGTCATCACGAATAACATACGCTAAACATTTCGTTATTTATAAATAATAATAGTAACAATACATAATACTAACATTTATATTTTGCACAGTGCAATGGTTATTTGAAACATGATTGATTTGCCATAAGTCAGTAATTATATTTACGTAAACGCTGTTTAATTTACTTATGATATTTACTCGTGTACGAAGACACAAACAAGCTAACAAAAACTGAAACAAACGGTTACCCTAAAACGTAGTAACCGAAAAAGTAATGTTTTTAATACGCTCTTTGTCGTCAGGCCATATTTTCTATAGTCTACTTTGTTTATATTCTACAGCAATTTAGTCAAACATAATATTATACTGAGTATTTTACTAAATTGAAGAAATAATTAACAGCTGCATCCCTAATTACTATCAACATAGTCGTAAGACGTCGTGGTCTGTACACTGTACAACAGTGTTGTTAGACGATGATCAGATCATTTTCTGACCACAGATTTTACAACAGCAATTAGGTATTTAGAGGCCCATTATGAATGCAAATAAGTTTTTTAAGCCTCTCCAATTTAGTGTAATGCTCTAAGTTACTTGATGCACCATTAAACATTTCTGAATACTGTAAAAATCTTCTCTACTTCATAACTCTATGTGTAAGTACCTAAGGCAATGAAGGGTAGCTGACACCAGTCCGAGTGGAAGAAATGATGGCACTTCATGTACTTCACATTAGCCAAGCGTCCACTTTATAGCTTCACAAAGCAGTGTTAACTTTAGCTTATCCGTTAACACATATTCTTTAAAAGACCTGTGATGCCCATTCAACCATACGGCATCATCTCGGACTGGGGCGCCCGACGTTCAATACAACTTCGTCAACTGTATCCACCATTACCTCAGTATTTTTACACGAAAAGCTGTAAGTTGTTACATTTTCACAGAATGTGTACATTATTACAATAATTTTATAATCATATCATCAATTTAGTATAAATGCCGACAGGCGCACTTGGCAAGGCGCATTTAGTAACTCGTGTTTTCTTGATAATTTTTGGTAACTTGCCAAAAGTAATTATTCTGCATTCTTAATGGCAAATATTAATTACAACGACGATGAACATTATAATATAGAAGACCTTAAGCGCCTTACTATATAAATATCACGTTTAATATGTATAAGATAATATCCAAGTTTTATCAAGAAAAATAGTTACATCTTTATAATTAGTAAATAAACTACGCAAAATAAAATATCTATAATATATATATAATATTCTATTGACCAATCTACTGCCCTGACATCTTACCACTATTTTAAAAATACTGATAAAACGTTGCTTTATCTCAGGATTGGGCTGATCTGACTTTGTGAGTGAGAGCTGATCGGAATCAACCTGATTACAGTGAATGGTGACATCAGAAATATGAATACTTAATGCTGCAGTGAAGCGTCCCAAACTATGTAGATGATAACGGAAACAGCGTTATGTTAAACGTAATAATATAAGTTAGTGCTACTTATAATGAAATAACATGTCCATTGCTTCTATTGTAAGTTGCATAAATGGTAGAAATGGTGATATTGTATGTCAGTTAACAACAATCTAAAAATGATGTTAAGCCTTAAGGGTAGGGTTTAACAATTAAAATATAGAATTCCTTAAAAGAATTCTAAGGGTGGATTGTACAACGACTCACTGAACCTAATCAAAACGTTATTGTCTCGATCGACTTCAAATTATTGACAGAAATACAATGATGTTGAAAATATGTAACTTTATTTAGCGAGTCATTCTGTAAGCAACCTTAAGCGCCTATCTCACATATAAAGTAACTATAAGGCCCGGTCCCCATGATAAAAAAACTGGTGCGCAGTAGTGCGCGCTCGTATCGACGATTGTCTAGGGTTATTTGTCATAACAACCTGGCCTTACCAGGCAGGGCAATGATTGGTTTTGGAAACATGTAAATCATTCTTAAGGTCCGGTGTCTTCAGGTATAGCTTCGGAAGAATGGCTTGGCATAAATACTAGAGTATTTCAAAGAGGTAATATTAAGAAAATCCTATATATACTTTTGTGAAAGTGAATATATACAAAATTCTGTGATCTTGTTTTATTTAAAAGGAGTTTGTTATCCTTTTCGAGTATGCCATTAAATTAATAAACAACTAACAGGAACACATTGATTGCCTTGGAATTGGATAAAGCCAGGCGAGATCGAAGTCAAGAGCTGGCCTATTTCGCAATTAAAAACAGAAGCACTTTATTAAGAAATAACAAACAATCTAACAAACTTTTTAAAATGGAAACAGTGGTTTGATTTAACTTGTCATTTGAAAAACAAGTAGTTAGTCTTGGCGAATCTAGTGGATTTTAATTAAATGTGTGATCGTATAAAAATCATAAAATGAGGAGTTTTAGTTTAAGAAGTTAGTCAAATAATAAGGATTACACTGATTAAGTCGTCGAATTATTAAAGGAACACAAGTACGGCATGACGAAAGCTTTGGAGAGGTGGCTATAAAAAAAATAAGCTGCCTTGTGCGAGCGGGATGCATCGGGAGCGGTGTAACAGCGGTATCGGAGAGGCGACGTCAAGGTCACCACGGGGTTTAGTAGACTGTTCACATGATGAACTTGCCGATGATTATGCCGAGGATTGCCATGCCGACAGCGGTCAGCACCCAAGGCATGAGCGTGATCTGTGCGTTTTTCTCGGGCCCGTACGAGTGAGGGGTGCGGGCCGCGCGACCGTCGCCGCCCGCCGTCTGGCGCAGGCGCATCAGCTCCTCCTGCAACACAATAACCAGTTATATACCCGACTGGCTCTACGTTCACACAAACATATTCGAAGGCTGTATATTCTCTATCGCTACTGCATTACGAGGGCTGCACTAAAAGTATCGGGAATGGAATATTTCCACTGTTCCTGTCATATTAAAATCTTTTTAATTGAAAACTCCTTGGTTTTAAAAATCGAATACCATTTATTTATGTAAAAAAAGATTCTCGGTCTTGTCACAAGGTTTTGTCAAACTTGTTTAGTCGTTGAGAAAATGGAATTGACTCGAGAAAATTCAAGAGCGATGATTTATTATGACTTTCGAAGTGGTTTAACACAAAAACAGTGTGTTGACCGGATGATTTCTGCATTTGGTGATGAAGCCCCATCCAAAACCACAATTTATCGCTGGTTTTGCTGAATTTCAACGTGGACGTGTCAAGCTCAGTGATGATCCCCGTCAAGGTCGTCCAAAAACTGCAGTCACCCAAGAAAACGTTGATGCTGTGCGTAAGCTGATTGAGGAAGATCGACATGTGACATACCGCGAAATTCAGGCAACTTTAGACATTGGCATGAGTCAAATACAAATAATCTTGCATGAAGAATTAGGTGTAAAAAAGTTGTTTTCCCGATGGATACCGCATTCGCTCTGTGAAGAGCAAAAAGCGGCTCGCGTTACTTGGTGCGTCAGAACTCTCGAAAGATTCCACGCAGGATCCTCAAATGCTGTATACAACATTGTATCAGGTGACGAATCCTGGATATACGCGTACGAACCCGAAACAAAAAACCAGTCACGAGTTTGGGTGTTCGAAAATGAGTTACTTAAAGCCAACAAAAATTGTTCGTTCACGGAGTGTTGCAAAAAAAATGGTGGCCACGTTTGTCTCCAAAACCGGCCATGTTACGACTATTCCTCTTGAGGGACAAAGAACGGTTAATGCAGAATGGTATGCTAGCATTTGTTTGCCACAGGTCGTTTCTGAACTCCGTAAAGAGAACCGCAACCGCCGCATCATCCTCCATCACGACAATGCGAGTTCTCACACCGCGCACAGAACAAAAGAGTTTTTAGAGCAAGAAAACATAGAATTATTAGACCATCCGCCGTACAGCACCGACCTAAGCCCTAATGATTTCTATACTTTCCCTAAAATAAAGAATAAATTGCGTGGACAGAGATTTTCATCACCTGAAGAAGCTGTGGACGCCTACAAATCGGCCATTTTGGAGACCCCAACTTCCGAATGGAATGGTTGCTTCAATGATTGGTTCCCTCGTATGGAAAAATGTGTCAAATTTCGCGGAGAATACTTCGAAAAGCAATAAATACATTTTTAAATAGTAACGTTGTGTCACTTCCTTGATTCCCGAAATTTTCAGTGCCGCCCTCGTATTATACAAGCACGTAGGTTCACATGAGCGTATAGCTAACAATCGCAATGCAACAGGATTCATGCAATTTTAAGGTAGACTTGTCTGTGCTTTTTCATAAACCGTACGATATAGTGAATTCATCCTATTTACAGAACTAGTTAAGTCTACGAAATTACGATGCTTCTTATCAGTTTATTTGAAAGTGTTTCCTTAAATAATATTATATCGTAAAATAATAATATCTATATTTCGTTAGTATGAAGATTGCTTAAAAGTGTTTTAACATCCGGACAAACCTATTGAGGTTTTTGTGATGTTTCTGTTTATATTTTGGTTTGTTCCATAATTAATAAACGAATAAAAAAAATATATATATTATATATTCACAGTAGAGTATAAAAATAACAATAAAAAAAAAAGTTATAATATTGAAAATGTTTTATTTTATTGTGTTTTATTATTGTTTATTTTATACTCTACGGCACTATTCGGTGTTATCGCACAACTGGATTTCTTTCAGACATTATTTGAATGTACAGGACGAAGGAGACAGATAGTGGTCAGTCAAGTTTTTACTGTACTGACTACTCTATATTTGCTATCCCTGTTCGGGCGGGCACTTACAAGAGCTTTAGACAAACTCATAATTGGAATTTTAGTTTTAAATAATACTTTCGCTGCCATTTTGGCTCACTGTTTTACTCTCCGACGTTAATTTTGGTATCTTTTTAATTTCTAAATGCCTTTGCGACTATACTCCATTTGAAGTAAGATTAGACATTTAAATAAAGCTTTTTTACAGTCCGTTCAACCAATTTTGACTTCTATTGCGTTCATGGCATGACAACTGGCAGCTGTAATAAACAGTTAGTATTGTAAGCACGTTTTTGATTTTATTCCCATCCTTATGCCTACAGAATAGAAGTCAATATCGGTTGAACGGACTGTATAAAAGTTCATTTCAATTTCTTATCTTATTTCAAATTGTGTAAAGTTAGATCAAATAAAGTAAAAAAAACAGTTACTTTTTCTGAATTAAATCTTTTATTTATGTAGATATTAAAACAGTTAAAAAGCCAACATTTATCCGCATAGCTTCTAATAAAATTATTGTTCATATCTGTATCCTCCTATGTTTTACAAATAAATTCAAATCAAATTTATTGAATTTTGGAAACGTTTGTCTTAAAAGACAACCCAAACGAGATAGTCGTTTGCGGTTGTTCAAATATTCCCTAAAACTTTTACGAGTACTATAAATACGAAAATGGATGTCTGAGTTACTGATTATCGCTGAGCAAATTTATGTCCTACAAGAGGCAGAATACGCCTTGTTCAAAAATCAATCAATGTTCAGATAAGGAATTTTGGCGCGTAATATTGAACGGAGCAAGGTACCCAAGTATCTGCACTGCAATCGCACGGAATACGCGAGTGAAACGTATGCAAATGGACGGCGGGAATCTGTGCTTTGGCTTAGATATATTACGCCTCTCTTGCTCTTTGTAGTTTGCCAGTTGTGCGGCAGTGATAGAAATAATACTCAGCCAAAGTATGAGCTAAGTAAATTTTATTAATCTCGGCTTGTCTCTGCTATGTAAATGTCTGCGCGCGAAAATCGCCTTATCTGGACGAGCATTAAGCGATTACGAAATAGTGAAGTTTGAGCCATCTTCAGAAGTTATAACACGTTATTATATTAGTATATGATACTGATTTTCGCATAAACTGGGTAGTTTGATTTCACATGATAAATACTTATGTTAGACCTAGTAAATTAGCTCTAAAATAAGCTTTAGCTAAGCGTTTATTCGAGATAGGTTGGCTATTTGATTCGTGATTTTTTCAAAGAAACTAATTATTGTTAGTTAATTTGTACATTATGTAAAACATAAAATCTGTCATATTCTTTCATCACATAACACCCTTCTTGTTTGTGGGGGATATAAAATAAACGAAGTGTAGATAGGCCGTGAAATGATACAACACATGAAATCGATTGTACGCTGAGCGCATCAATAATTTCTACACTTCCCGACCTTGATAAGTCAATTGGATGGACTATTTATTCCGTATTGATTCGACAACAGGGCCAATCCCGCGTGCGTGTGCAACCCTTAAGCCAGTGAAAACGCCCTAAGGCCTAATTTAGTTGATGCAGTTTCAAAGCACGGGTAGACACTATGCGGTAAATAGCACGACAAAAAGCATAGTGAAGTCATCAATAAGCATGCGTATTTGATACGTATTCGTGCTTTAATACAGCATTATCTAAATAGGCCTTGGATTTATTGCCAAAACCTTGAAAATGTTTAGTATCTATACAAATAAAAATAATTGCCGCATGTTTGAAAGATCATCACTTGAGAACGGCTCGGCCGATTTTTGTTGTGTTCATAATTGTCAGGACAAGACTTGTATAAAATATTTTTTTTTTAATCCACCGGGAATATCGGAACTGACTGACAGACAACGCACAGCGCAAGCCACTGAAGATAGACATACAATTCACCCGGGCGACGCGGCGACGCCGGGCACGAACAGCTAGTTTTGAATTTAAAAAAATAATGCTAGAGTGACATTTAATTAGGAAGAAACCTCGCACATGGCCACATTGCAGTAGAACATGAAAATCGCAGAACGCTAACATAACTTGAATTTAACAGTCAGTACTGTATTGTTAAAAACAAAAACATGAATAATTAATTCTGTATAATTAACATCAGGAAGTCTCGCTGGACACACAGGAAGTCTCGCTCCATTTTTTTCCTGTGCCTACGGACGTATAAGCAGTGATGGGCTAATAATTTTATTCGAAGTAAAACAAAAGAATCATTTTTTAGCACGAGATTACTTCATCACATCATATTTTTACGAAATTCCAAGTAGTAAACTTGGTTTATATTTGTAAGAATAGTGAGCTGGATACTCCACACGACCACAACAATGCCTCTCAGTCGTGTCGTCATCATATGAATAATATTCGGGAGTTGCTATCGTCCCGAATCGATCGCTACAGCCGCAATATTACAGACTCGACAGGTCAATTTAAAATGCAGTATCAAGTGATTAGGATGGGGGCTTATAAAAATGTATTAGAATTTACATTTCACTTAATTATTATGTTATAAAAGCGCACAGCACACGTATTTTTGTCCTAATCGTCAGATTCGCTTATTGTACATATTGTGCACAATATTATAAACGGAGAATTAAGCCAATCATTTGTTATCTAAAATTGGAAGGAAAATTTATACACACAAGTCTTCTACATCCAGGAATATAAGAATATGCTTATATAGATATACAATAGGAAAAAAAACCGAAATTATTGCTTGTTTAGTTGTATTAGATAGAACACAAAACCCAGAAGAAAAAACATAAAAATAATTGACTCACTTTTAGTTGCAGATTTTCGTGTCTTAATTTGCTTTCTTCCTCCCTCAAAAGAATAACTTCTAAAGTCGCCTTTTGCAAATCAGTTTCCGCGATCTCAGACTTAGGGAAAGTCAAAGTCTGAAATAATGATAATAAAAAAAATGTATATACGACTAATTATATGATATACTTACGTAAACAGTAACAAAAAATATATAAATAGAACTTTTGCAAATAAATGATAAACATGCAGTTAAGGGCAATAGTAGGACATATACAGAGTATTGTGTAGGTAATAGGATGTCAACGATCTTTTGGCAGTATACAAGATACGCTAAGCTAATCGACTCAGCTAATCTATCATTTAGCAATCAATTCTTACAGTGCTAATGAATTTAATATTTTCCCTTCAAACTTAATGTTTTATTTTCTATAAGTACTTGGTAATTTCTTTTTCAGTTCGTTGATATTTTTTTTGTTTAATTGTTTACCAATGAGACGCATACTACTTTTATTAACATATTATTTACAGCGAACATATGACGAAATTATTGTTCGTAAAATAAAAAAAATATAATTTTGGAGTACTCGATAATTTTAGAATAAAAATGTAATGGTCAGGTACCGTTTTCACGCCTGAAGTGTGATCATCATCCTTCCGCTTTGCTTCATTCTGGATGAGACCTTCTACGGCATCCTGCAAGACAATTGAAATAACATGCCAAGCTTGGACTATTATTATCCAATATGGATACGATATATACATATTCATAAATCACTAACAGTACATTGGTAATGATCGTCTTAATAACTACAGGTAAATACGTTATCTATGCTGAGCGTTAGTCGCAATACTACATGGCTGATTGGCGAAAGGGCAAATAAAAATGTAAAAAGCTCACAAACACAAAGAAAACGTATAGGAAACCATACAATCATTTCGTGCGCGGAGCCCCGTTCTACAAATTGATGTAGAAACGAAGTCCACAAAACAACACATTCATAAAGTTGTAAGTACAAGTTGGAACATTACCTTTGTCGATGATTTAGCTTCATCGGCAACGGCGACACGTTTTTTGGTCACTTCGTTTTGAGCGACGTTGTCACCAGCATCCTACAAAGATTACAAAAATAAGTATTGTTAAGATATGTACGGTTGGTTAACTTCGTTCTTGTGCAGGACACATTAAAAACGCAAATGGTTAAACTTACATTCAGATTGGTGCCGCGCGGAGAATCAAAGACGCACTTCAGCTTGTAATCCATCAGTTGATCTGGACTGATCTCCTTCCACTGAAATAGTGAAGCATATAAATATATTACGATATTTTCATATAGTATTTTGTATCGGTCTTTTCTTGTCTAATCTTTCTCAGTTCAAACAATACATACACGAAAATTAACCGATTCGTCTGTTTCACCATTGAAACAAAACGCTTAATTTTTTTTAAATAATTATGACAGTTTTGTTTTTAATAAAATAAATTTAATTAAAAAAAAAATGATGTGTAAAATCTTTCCTCGCTTTCTGTGGGAGTGATTTCGTGAGAAGGGATGGAAGTGTATAACAGGAAGTGACAGTTTGAGCATGGAATAAGTATGTACTTTTTAGTAGCATGGAATTAGTAAGTACTATATAGATTGTAAGTAGAGGGCATCTAATTTCGACCAGTGGGCAACCACACTAGTAATGAATAGTTATTCGAATAAATATTTCAGTAATTAGGTTTTGAGGTTAATTTCTGTCGCTACTCACATCCTATGCGACTACTTAACTGTAAGACTCACTCGTTTTTTTTTTTACGGTATTAACTATTGGCACAATATTTATTATAGTAGTCAAGGGTACATACCACTTGATCAATATTGGTATTTCCCTCAGGAGCGACGACACTTTGCACCATAAACTTATGTTTATGTTTCTCATTGGGGTCAACATACACCGGCTGTGGAGTAACTGAAAACATTCAGCACATTATTATTTAGTTACACACAATTCAACACAACACAATTTCTACTCTACTGTAGAATAGAAATCGCTTGTCTACTCTGCTCGGTAGAAAACTGTCAACTGTCTACACGGAAACGTCATTTTTGTTTACTCTTCTGTCGACAAAACGCTTCTCTACGGTTCGCGTGCTAAGTCTGCTGATAAGGTACAAACAATACTGGTAAGTTGCTCTTTGGACAGAACTAACTTATTGTTACAGCAACTTTAGAACAATGACAAATCATTCAGCTAGAGCGCACTTCAGCATGACAGAATGACGGTGATACGTTTTAGGAATTCAATTACACTTACTAGCAATTTCCACCTTGGAGTTTGGCTCAAGTACTCCAGAATTTGGGCGTACGCAATACTTCTTTGGTGCAGTAGTTTTTATCTTGAAGAGTACTGTATCGTTTGATGGGTTTGTTAATCGCATGTAGGTTGTGCATCCTTGCTCGAACAATCCTGAATAATCAACTAAAAGATTCAATTATAATGACTATTTCCTTGAGGGCCGGCACAACTGGCAACCGTTATGCTACTTGTATTAAAGTAACATAATGTTACTTCTTGTGCTCACAACATAGCTGGAAACATTAAGAAAATAATAACTATAATTAAACGAGAACACCAGTCTTTTATATTCTGAGTACTTATGTAGGTACATTTATATACAATGTACTTATGCGTTAAGTGTATGTCACTATTTTGCTGCAAGACGAAAATGAAAATTCTGTTTTTACAAAAAGATATAAGAGGATGGATTTAAACGTAAGCATGACAAAGGTAATGGTAAGATGTATGAATCATGAAGATAATAAATAATTTTGTTAAATAGGTGTACCATGTACAATTACTTATATACTAATTACTAAACGAGCACAAATCCGGACTCTGGGCTGCTACTAAGAAATTCCTTATAAAAAAACCCAAAAAGACTACCCGATCCCGGGAATCCAACCCAGGACCCTGCACTTAGCAGTGCTCGCTTGCGACCACTAAACTAGCAGCGTTGCCATTATAGGTATCAAGATTCAAGCCCCGTATTCATTGGTATACAAAGTTGCTACACACCATTCCCAATGAATACTAAACCCAACACAATAATATGGTGCTGAAAAAGTGCTGTGCAAGTTTTGTTCCCAATGAATAGGTAGCTACCCAGCTTACCTACCTATTCATTGGGATGAACGCGAGGCGGGGTTTAGAATAATAATGCTGACGCAATCCGCACGTGTTCAGGTAAAGGGCACCGCGGCACGTGGAGCCAGATGGACGATGGATCATTTTCAGCTTAGAGACGCACAGACACACTGTACATCTAAATACTAAACCGTCAATGAACCTACATTAGTGGAGATTGATCTTTGCAATGGCCGATATGAACAAGAAAATTACATGGTTTCATTCAAGTTTCTTCAAGTTGTCCATGGAAAGGCCGCTAAATAAGGAAGGAGATTTAAGCAATTTTTGGTTTGGTATGTTTGTCTGTTACTAGTAAAACATAAAATAGTTTATATAAATTCTTTAAATATCACCGAATAATATAAAAACGGCAAAATATAATGAACACCTCGTGTGTAGACAAGAGGTGTTCATTATATTTTGCCGTTTTTATATATTGTATTAGGGTAACAACAAAAAAAACCGGCCAAGTGCGAGTCGGACTCGCGCACGAAGGGTTCCGTACCATTATCTATAATAAATGGCAAAAAAATCACGTTTGTTGTATGGGAGCCCCCTTAAAATATTTATTTTATTTTAATTTAATTATTTATTTTGTTTAAGTGAATATATAACCAAATATTCTGTGAATATTTCAAGCGTCTACCTGTTACCGTTATAAATATCGAGCGAAACGACCAAAAAAAATCAGGTTTGTTGTATGGGGAGCCCCCTTAAATATTTATTTTATTCTGTTTTTAAGTATTTGTTGTTATAGCGGCAACAGAAATACATCATCTGTGAAAATTTCAAATGTCTTACTATCACGGTTCATGAGATGCAGCCTGGTGACAGACGGACGGACAGACAGACAGACAGAAGGCGGAGCCTTAGTAATAGGGTTCCCGTTTTACCCTTTGGGTACGGAACCCTAAAAACATCACACCTGAATATTTCGAAGAGGTGTAGCTCTTCGAAATATTCAGGTGTGATATTTTTTGTTGTTACCCTAATACAAAAGGCACTTTAGAATTACATGTAATTGAAGTTAATGTTCGAAGTAATAAAAATGTCCATAAAAGCCTGATCAAAATGGTAACCATAGTTTTTGAAAAGTGCTAACCATATTCTTTCTCAATAGGTAGAGACTGCCTAGCCTAGCCGTCAACTCGAAGTATTTTGTTAATCCAGCAAATCAATGAAGCTCTTGTTGGCAATAACAATTAGTATTGTGAAAAGGTTATTATTGAAATATTTATATTATTAATTAATTTTCATTAGTTATTCAGTTTAGGTATCACTCATTTTAATAAATCTGTTGAAATTGTGGAAATTATAAAGACTCTTGCAGCAATATCACGGGCGAGACAAGGGTCGCGCTGCCAGTCGCACCCGCGGCATAGCGCCAGTCTGCACGAGCCTTAAAGCCAAATGTAGTTTTTCTATGAACTAGTATTTTTTACTTACAAATTCACCTACACATGTTTTGAAACTATGCCAAAACCCAATTTTATATGTTTATCCCCAGAATAACGTCAATTTGAATGCTTAATGACAACATGTTAATGGGAGAATGCAATAAAACAATGACCTGTTTAAGATGTGGTGATAAGTCACAAATGTAGTTTGTGACTTATCACCACATCTTAAACAGGATATAAACAAATATTTTATGTTCTTTATATATTTATTTTTATATCCTTTGTGATAGTTGTAGTACAAAACAAAACGTTTAATATCAATTCTCTGTCTCTGTCCCTTTGGCAAAGGCCTCCTCCAACCCCTTCCAATTCTATGTCCCTTGCATGTCTAGTCAATTACTTTCCAGCCACCCCCTCCCTAGGATACCATAGGGTCACTTTATTGTTATATTTCTCTTCTCCGTCACAGTGAGGCCATCTCCATTTTAATCTGCTCAGTTTTAGAACTATTTCTTGTGTTTATGTTCCTTCCTAATAACACAGTTATTGGTTCTTTCTATCTTTCTTTTCCCTTTCATACTCTATTCCATGCTACGCTGACACATTTCAAGTTTTATCTGTTGAGTTTTTGGTCAAGGCCCATAATTATTTAGCATTCATAAGTTAGTATAGGAAGGATGCTTGTGTTGAAAATAGGTATATATAATTGGGTAAGTGTAGAAACTAAAACATTAATAATTGTATTTGAGGCACATCATTTTAACCACAATCATGTAAAATTATAAAATTTATATTCATTATTTACTGATAACTAGTTTAGCTTATGACAGATAGAATGATGGTGGATGCATCAACAATGACTACCGATCACACACAAAAGACCAGACTCAGTTAAGAAAGAATTAAAACAGTAATTTACAAAAAAAAATATTTATATGTTATTATAACATTAATATATTACAAATGCGAAAGTAAGTTTGTTTGTTACATTTTCACGCCTAAACCACTGAACCTCCTTTCATCCTGAAATTTTGCATATATATACGTTGTCAGGTGTACAGAAACGGACATAGGGTACCTTTCATCCCAAAAAAAAAATCTGCTCCCGAGGAAAACAACAATAACGTTCTTATGATAATAGATGGCGCCACGTGTCTTTCGAATCATGATTGAATTATGTTATGGGATGTATCAGCACTTTAAATTTCAAAAAGCAGAGTACAACCCGAATTTATTGTCAAATTCTAAATTAACGCGAGCGAAGCCGCGGGCAAAAGCTAGTATTACGTCTATTACTAATATAGATCAGTATGCTGAAACATTACCTGACTACTCATTTAATGGTTCAGGCAGCATCTTTAAATTATATTCATAAATTACTATGAAATAACAACTATTTGATGATTCACTTAATTTCCAGGAATGGTAACAACAAAAACAAAACTTCATGTAAAAAAGTTTGACATCAAACATTTCAAAAGTATATTCATAATTTAGTTCATTTACATGCAAGATCTTAAGTTGAGGTGTAATAATAAACTTTTGAAAATTGTTATATTTCTATATTATTTAATTTTTGTTACCATTTAATGCAGAAAACGGTCACTAACATAATGTGGGTTCACTATTAGGTGCACATCTGCTTAACCCTTGGGGATATGATGGTATAAACGTTAGAATCTATTTGTTTTTGGTACATCATGTTTGTGTAGCCTGTCACTTGACCCTAAAGGTTTATTAGAAAACCAGCGTCAGACAGCATCTGTCTGGCATTAATGCTGAAATTAACCTTTTTGGTGCAGCCGTGAGACACACTATTGTTGTTAAAACATTATTTTCACTGTTTTTCTTTTATTGTTTGTATTTTGTGTTTCACAAACTGTGTCCAAATAAATTTTATTCTTTCTTTCTTTTCTTTCTAGCCTGGTCTTCATTCAGTTTCTAAAAGCCTATTGGCAGATAATATGGATTGATATGATTGGTTTTAGTTGTTTTGATTAATCAATTACAATACATAACATGAAATGCAATCTGCAGACTAATTTGAACTAAGTGTGGAGTTGCCACATTTGATTTTAGAAGGCTTGTGTATTGATATCATATCTCAAGTCCAAACATGGTTGGTTAATGTTATTTTAGTTGAACAGTTAACATGAGCATGCCAGTTGAAATACTAACAGCGACTAGATTAAGCTTTGAAATAAACTTCATGAATAAACTTGGTGACTGCTGAAAAAAATTGAATGAGAGCTAATTAACGTATTTGCCCACGTAACTAGTCTGGACTTTTCATAATTATCAAGTATAAGCAAACAAAGACCTCATCAGAATAAACAATAATTATTGCAATATTTAATGTTTGGGCCATCTTCACTAAAGGAATGATGGCACTGATTTATGAAATTCACACAATTTGCCCATTGCAAATAGTAGCATTTAATAGATGAACATAAATCTTTACTATAGAAAGAGATATTTAGCATTTAAGTACTTGTCTAAACAACATGTAATGATTCACACTTGTTACTCATAGTAAATAAGTGTTTGTAGAGTTAGTTTCATACAAAAATCACTTTATCTGATCTAATTATATCACATAATCAGTAACTATTGTGAGATTTAAAATATTGTTTCATTAGATCATAATGTTGTTGTCTACTACTGCAGGGTTGACAACCAATGTAACCAATGAAATACTTGAACACCATGAAAATTATTGATATTTATTCAACATCACTGCTCACACACAGTCTGACAGACAACATACCTACACATACAACATGTACTGTAATATACCTACAATAGTCAGGGATTCATATTTAATTATACGCAGTTTCCAAAACCATTATTATTAAGTTACGTGAACGGAACATTACAGCTGGTCGCTACACTTATGTTTCTTTACGACTCAAAGGAATCCATGAACATTTTCGAGAATCTCGTTTTTTCCGGATGATAACTTCTACAATACAACTTATTGCCATTTAATTAATAGTATAATAAGCGATTCGTAGCTAATTATAAGGAAAATGTAAAAAAACCGCACCCTGACAAAACGCCGATATCTGGAAATAGAAACTCCATTTGTCAGCAGCTAGCTCGCGACCTATGTATGCTACCCAAGTTTCAATGCGGCGGTATAGAGCTTGCGCAAAATAAAGCTAAAGAGTACTCACCTTTAAATTTTAGTTCGTTTTGAGGCTCTATAGTTAACACCTGGTTAGGCATTTTGTTTTATTATATGTTTTTATCTCGTTGGCAAAAATTGCAGATCACGAAAAAATGACCGTTCCGCGATGTCGGCCAAAGCGAACGAACGATGAATGACGACTTCGACATGCGCATTGCGCATGCGTTCTCTTTCTTTTTTCTTGGCGTCTATTCTTAATTCACTCTGACGTGTTAAAATCTTCAACAAAAGTTTTTGTTCTCAAAAAACATCTTCTGTTCCTACATTAAAATAAATCATAAATCTAATGTGAAATATCTGTAAATAAAACATATCCGTAAAAAGCGTGGAAAAAGAATAGCTAAAAAGCCTTATCAGGGGGTGCGATAAGGTAGCCCGCGAAATTCAAATTTTCTTATTTTTTTTGCAATTTGCAGGTCTTTAACAGATTGTATGTTTATCTAAATATGATTCGCGGCCATAAAAATAACGGCTTTACAGAATTATAATCATTAGAAACAGCATTACAACTCTCTAAGTTCATAAAATCCTACTGAATGATTATTTCAGAAATAGTCATTCAATAGGATTTTACGAAGAGTGTTAGTTGTATTGCCGATTCTAATGATTATAATTCTGTAAAGACATATTTGTTACGGCCGCGAATCATATTTAGATCAACATACAACGTGTTACTGACCTGCAAAATGCAAAAAACGTAATAAAATTTGAATTTCGCGGGCTACCTTATCGCAACCCCCATTTGTTAGAACGGTACTTTATAGAATAACCTACTTTATGGATTTATCGATGAACCACGGAGACGGAGCCATTCAGATTGGGATGTAATGGCTACGCAATGCTGCGCGCGCATGTTTCTCTTCATTGTAGAGCTAGAGAGGGAATAATTATAGAATAAATCGGCAGATTTATTAAAATTGGCGGGGTACTGACATTATTTTTGATAATAAATTATAGATAGTAGGAAAGAGACAAAAGCAATGGTTTAGGAACAGCCCCAGCACCAATCAAAGGTTCACCTCTCGTTAGGAGTAGTATATTCCTTGATGTTCAGTAATTTGTTCACTGTTCAATCCATCATCAATGAACGTTGCACTGCACGAACGTTGTCTATCTTCTTCAGTTGTCCTTGGTGTATATTGTAGGCTTGAAGATACTAAATGAACGGAACCTTTACTTTTATAGATTATTTAGAGGTCTTTTTTGGTTTAAAAGTCGGGCTCGGTTAAGTTCATGGTAAAATTGTATTGCAGCATTGTGATGCAGGATTTTTCATTTCTCTAAACTTACACTATTTGGTGCTGGCTCTTGGTATTTTGGTATAATTGTGGCAAGTTATATAGGTAATTAAAAAAACCGTCCAAGTGTCGGACCACGCACAACGAAGGGCTCCGTAGTTGGGATGAATTTATCCTAAAAATAAACAACATTGTAGTTGAAAACGTGTTCTCCCATAGATCGCTATACGCCACGGTCAATTTTCCAACTGCAAATGTAAGTTTGTAATCGCAAAAGATTTTTTTTATGTGCTAAAACTACTTAGGGTTTCGAACTTTTTCCTTTACTTGTGCTGTCAGACCTTGCTTCTTGCCAAATTACATGATTCTAGGTCCACGGGAAGTACCTTATAGGTATAGATTTATTTGCGAGTATCTAAATAAGTCGCATAAATCACCGTAGTTTTTTATTACGTTGACTTAGAAGCTTGAATTTTTTAGAGCTCCAAGGGACCGTAGACCTACGTATTTGTTTATCTAATCGTAAAATCAACTTGATACGCCCACGCCTTCCTGAGAAAAAGGGGCTTGACAGACAGACAGACACACAGACAGACGAACAACGAAGTGATCCTATAGATAGGGGTTGCATTTTTACCTTTTGTGGTAGGGAACCCTAAAAACGGTGTGCGGTTGGGGGACCTCCGTCAGGACTTGTACGCACACACAGTCATATATAATAGAAAGAGACAAAGAGGGAGAGATAGTCGCATAGAGGGCGCATAACGCTTTTTCCTTACGTGACGATTTCTACCAGTCAACTCCTACCGCACGCCGTGTTATGGAACTTCGTTCTAATAATCAGCCTGTATTGACCCACTGCGGGGCAAAAGCTAAAGTCACGTAGTTATATCCTAGAAATGTATATAATTAAAAAAAAAAAAGATGAATTATTTATTCTGCACAAACAAAACGCACAGCGTGTATATAACGTGGTATTTAAATATTATAACGCGAAGCTAGTAGGGCACAAAATTGGAGTACCAACGGGGTTTACTTGTTACACCCGCGCGTTTCGCTGATGATTTGATCCTTGCTAGCCACGAAATGCATAAATCTCGAGTCAATGCTGAATCCAAGATCAGTTTATTTCTTTCTGTACAAGCAAGCCGTTGGAAGTGGTGAATCATTACGTATATTTGGTACATAGTTTATCTTATAAGAGACTACCAAACTAAGGAAATCTCGAGACAGTTGGGCTGCATTTGGCAAGCTGGATGATGTTTTTAGGGATCGGAAGATATCACAATGCCTGAAAACCAAATTGTATGAACAATGTGTCTTGCCTACCATGACGTGTGGGGCCGAAACATGGTAGGCTAGTAAAGAGACAGTACAACGTCCAACTTGCACAAAGGACCATGGAGCACGCCATGTAATGCCTATCATTGGAAGACCGAGTACGTAAAAACAAAAATCCGACGTACTAGGACTAGGGTTCAAGACGTCCACTACGGGTAGCGGCTCTGAAATGGAGGTGGGTAGTGGGCAGGATACTTGGCTAGACGTGGTGATGGAGCAGAGCCCTAACGGAATGGTTGCCGATGCGTTAAATTGTAAAAGGTTTTGGTTCACAATTTTTCGATAGTTTGTAATTTTGCTATTATAAACTAACGGTGTTCACAATCTTACGGTGACATAAAGACAGATTTGATTTTGGCATCAAACAAAAAAATAAATTGGGCGCGTTTTCGTCTTCTGATGAGGGAGATATACTATTACAATGAAGTCAGCCTACAAAATGCGTTTGACACACATTGGCACGTCCTTTCTTATGGGTTTTGTCGTGTCATCCGACTGTCGGTGCTACGGCTAAGGTTACGTCCGTGTCACTCGACTTTGGAGATTTGAACTTCAGCACTGTGATGACTGCGAGGTTCTAAGTTAGAACGTGGATAGAACCCATTTATGTATCCGACTGAAAGACTTGTATCTATCAAGAATAAACATTCTATAAAAAAAAATAAGACGGAGACGAGTTTGGCTGCATTCCGTATTAGAACACAATCGCTGACACCGCTCACATCAAGTTTTCGTTCCGAGATAGTTAGCCCGATTATGACAGCTGACAGCTGTCAACAATTCGGAACGCTCGTTAACGCGCTCACAGTTGGATTACAGTATTTCTTTGTTTAAACACCACACACACACATTTGTAGCCTTCTTCTTCTTTGGTTAGATGGTGACTGTAGTCAGAAGCACAATTTCGGAAATGCCACGATAATTAGATACGATGTGACTCAAAACAAAACAACGCAACTGTCATTTTTGACTGCGCTCACGGTGATAATAATTTAGGGCATGGTGTGTGTTATCGCAAGATGGCGCATGTCATGACGTCATCTATGACGTTTCATGCGACATCGTTTTCGCGCTCACGGTAAATGGGGACAGGGGGTCTACTCCGAAGCGCTAAACCGAAGTATCGGCCGAATTTTCGGCCGTTTTATAACTTCCATAGTTTTCTTTTTGACTTTGAGTCCTTACCCGACTTCAAGTCACTGTTTTGACCTTGGCTTATGTTCCTTTTTTTTTTCGCTGTATTCAGCGAATGTTGGCCGTAGTATAGAAGCGACCGAACATTCGGCCGATACTTCGGTTTAGCGCTTCGGAGTAGACCCCCAGATATAAGCGCGCTCAAATCGATTACAGCGCAATTCGGTGCGCACCCTTTGTTGGCTGACCAAACGTGTGTGTGACGGTGACAAGTTCGAAGTGACAGTAGTGAGTTAAGTGAGTGTGACATCTGTGGAGTTGACTGACAGAAAAGAACACAGAACATAATAAATCCTGACGGGGACAAGAACAGAGTCAGATAGTCAGATCATAGATTTCTGGTTTGACTTGCCGACTTTTTCCCCTTAATATTCGATTAAAAACTGTCTAAAAAACACTTGTTAAGCACGTGCCATGAAGTGCGCGCAAAAATAGAATACTGATTGATTTGAACTAATTCGCACTATTCAGCACAGGGTACATTTGTCTGTATCGTACTATTCAGTTTCACGTTCACCCTTTTCACAGTAGTAAGTTTTGACGTCTTGAGGTTGATTGAAATGTCAATGAGTTTTATTTATTTCAAAATAGTTGCTATTCATAGTTTTCCCATTGAAAATGTGCAGTGATAAGATTCAGGATTGTAATTTGAACAACTAATGTGTATATGCTTGTAATAAATGAGCGAGTAATTGGTTGGAAACATATTGTTAATTGTAATGAAATTTAAACATTTTAATGCTTGCATAACAAGTTCGTGATGCCCGGCTATTGCGGTTAGCCACTTTTGTAAATATGAATAGTTTATATATAAAATTTTCACTGAATACCTGTTTAAAATTAAATGTGAACACTAAACGTAAATTATTATTGAGTAAAACTCATAAAGATTACTATAAACTTATCAATCAGAAATGCGGCTTTAGGTCGAGTTCCTATAGTTATTTTCGCACAACAGACGCTCCTCAGGTGCTCAAAGATGGTATTACACTTTTACCTTCACCACAAGAAGTAAGTTTAATGATTTCTATAAACCAAAGTGCAGAAGTCCAAAGTAGGGAAGCATTGGCATTACACTAGAACATATTTGGTTTCGTTTCCACTTTTTAGCATCCATTTACATGTCTGATTCTATAATTTCACATGCAATAAAATCCAGCCAGATCGAATATCTGCAACATTGTCAGTCTGTGAATATGTGACCACTCTTTCTCAACAATCTGCTTTGTTATGAATTCATTAGTAGTAGTTGTTGGTACACGGCCTTCTAATCTGTATATCCTGAGTGTAGTTTATTTTTTCATTTGATACTATTATGTGAATTGTGGAAAATAATGAATTATTTTTGTATGTAGGTCACTGTCATTCTGCGGAAAAATGAATTCAATAAAGAGTTTACTGAAGGGTCAGTTAAGGCATATGACTCCAACCAGCTTGCTTCAAATAGCCCTATAGAAGATACCAGATCGGAGGGTGTCTGCACAATGTCTCCAGGTATCTATGAAAAAGGTTTTTATAAAGTTTTTCAAGGATTTTATATCAAATTGTAGACTATATGAAAATTAAAAGCTATATAAATCATTGAGTAGCTAATACAAAATAAACAGGTGTTAAGGAGCGATTCCACCAGTCTACTAGTACTGTACTGCACACACTGGTGGACTTAATGTGCTGTGCAAATGTACTGCACTGAATGCTTACAATAATTATGCACAGGTTTGCCGTTGCAAACAGACTAACGGATCTGCAGCTCAATATGTGCACTGTTGGAGTTCTACACAAAATGTTTGTGAACAAATGTGCTGAACACAATTTTGGTGGAATTGCGCCTTGATGTTGTGTGTTTTTTTATGATTTTTACACATGGATGTCCTTTTAAATTGATTGATTTTAACAAATCTAAACATTTTATTCGAGTTTGATTAGTCAAATTTTAAATAACTGTTTCTTAGAACTTTAATTGAATATAACATTGAATTATATTTTTTTCTAATAAATACAAAATACAATTCTAAATTTACTACACAATGTATATTTAGTAAGCTTCACATCATATCATGTAATCTTGTGTCTTCTGATAAGGGTTTTTTAAATAGAGTGACCAGTGGTTGGTGATCCGTTTCAACTTGAATAGGTGAACCATATAATTATATTGATGGAATTTCTTGCAACCAAATACAATGGCATAAAGTTCATTTTCTATTTGGTCATAGTTTATTTGACTTTTATTTACTGTTTTTGAGGCATATGCTGGCGCTTTTTTACCCCTTCATTCCTTTTGTACCTTTTTGCACTGACCTGATGCTATGTCTGTCTTCAATTTTGAATATTCTTTTTGCAATACCAAGTTTTTCACATGTCAAGCATTAATTGGGTGGACCAATTATTGTTATGCACTCACATTCTACAATGTTGAAGTATAGTCTTGCTGAAGATCCATTATCGAAAACACAATTTATGATACAAGTACCTAAGTTCGGCACTAATTCTCCTGAAAAAGTATATATTTTGTTATTTGTTCTAAATATTTTAATATTATCGTGACTACTAGACCTAATTCTTTCAAGAGTATGCTTTGTTATGACATTTGTATCAGCTCCTGTATCTATTTGACTTTAAAATTATGGAAGTATACATTAATTTGTCAGTCTTCCACATTGCTACAATTTTCGTTAATGGAACCTATGACAATATGATTTATTCTGTAGATTTTATAATGCCTGAATCATACTCTCTGATTATTGTTACCATTGTTACCAGAATTATTTTTATTTCCTGAATTTTTGAAGAAGTAGAATTTTGCAGTGGTTTTTCTTACAATTGTTGCATGTCATGCCTTCCGCTGGACCCTTGTATTTGTGTTACTTGACCACATCTCCTGCATATATTATTGGCTGGTGATTTCAGTTTTTGGTAGAAGTTATGTTAGCTTGACGACGATGATCTGTTCCTGATGTAATGATTATTTTTGTTGTACTGTCAGTGCTCTGCATTACCTGATCCCTCTTACGAAGAAAAAGGGGGGTAGAAGGGTCGGGTTATGCTTCTGTTATTTGTCTTGATTCCTTGCACTGATTCTTTGTTTTCAGTTTTACACTTAAGTTTTGTAGACTTTTCTTGGATTTCTGCAACCGTTCTCCGACAGTCGTTTCTCCTTTGGACTGTTCACCGACAGGACGTTTCGTTTTTGAGAGATTCGTCGATAGAACGTTTCACCTATGGATGTTTCGCCGACAGAATGGTTCGCATTTGTTAGTTTCGACGACAGGACTTTTCAACTATGTCATACTACAACTAACTATATCATACTTTTCGCCGTCAGATCGTTTTATCTACGATTGTTTCGTTTCTGGCACTCGCCGGCCGCTGCCGCGGCACCGCTCGCTTCGCTCGCTCGGCTCGTGCGTAGGAGGTCACAGTTTTAACCTAACCTAACCTACCCATTTTTTTTAAAGTAGAAATTAACCCAATCGAAATAGTTGAGTTCCGGGTAACCTATGAAAAGTCCTGTCGTCGAAACTAACAAATGCGAACCATTCTGTCGGCGAAACATCCATAGGTGAAACGTTCTATCGACGAATCTCTCAAAAACGAAACGTCCTGTCGGTGAACAGTCCAAAGGAGAAACGACTGTCGGAGAACGGTTGCGGACTTCTTTTCTTGAGACAGTTCTAGACTTTATTGCAATTCTTATGGCATTGTCAAGTGTCAGGTTTTCTTCTTGAAGGTGTTGTTCATTTAGGTATGTAGGTATGTATTTTTTATTCCAATGACGACATGGCATCTAACGTTTATTAGAGAATTTTTTAGTGCTGCAAATTCAAATGCGGTCTAAGTATAAGTTAGTGAGAACTGTGAGGTATTCTTCCAAAATCTCGTCCTGTCTTTGCATTCTAGAGAAAAAATTGTATCTCTCGACTGCACCGTTTGTTTGAGGACTGAATTTATCATCACATTTCTTCTATCTTTGTCTGCTCCTGTCGATATTGAAACTATTAAATATTTCAAGCCCCTCATCTCCAATTGCATTTAGTAAATTGTTGGAAAGGAGACGGATTCGATTACATAGAATGATGGGCCTAGGTGTAAAAAGATGGAAAGTGGTGTCAATGAATAGCTTATATATTATCAACCTTTCACTGAAAATTCTGCGGATTTTGTCAATCTGAGAACTGAGTTATAAGAGATTAAGTAAAAGTGAGGTTATGTACCAATCTTTTAGAGATGGGTAACTAGCCGAAATTTCAATAGCTAAGCTAGCCGGCTATTTGAGGTGGAATAGCCAGCTAGCTAGCCAGCTATTTTGGCTACTTTTTTTTTTTTTTTTTGGGTGGGAAATGATCAAATAACTTCTCCCGCTCTGGGTGGAGCGGGAGGCAGTGTCAGACTTTTACTGACTAAAACCCACCCGTGTTCCTTCAGATGCCTGTGTGCCAGGGCCACGATATCCTTTTCGGACAGGCTCGTAACCCTGGCAGGCATTGGCCCTTTCGAACCCCGTCAATTGGTGCTGACGTCTCATTGAGGCGCGCGTGGAACGCAACGCGCCGTCGACCCGGGCTTGGTCCTTATCGGGCGGCGAGCTACCCATCGCTCACCGTCCGCAAGCCCGCGCCTACGGTGGCCGGGAATCGGCCCGCGATTCCCGACGCCCGGGGCGTCTCCTGCGGATTTTGATTTTGGCTGCTTGGCTATTGAATAATTGGTTTGATAGCGCTAGTGGCGGGGCGTAGCTACTGTAGCTAGGTAGGACTTGAATAACGCTCAACTGCCCTGCGATCCGAGTTCGATCCTTGCCGCGGAAACAAGTGTAATAAATGTATGATAATAATAAGTTAATGTAAAGATTTCTTTTTTTATTTACTTTTTATTTTATTTTATACTTTTGAAAAAAAATGACTTCCTTTCGTAGGTCGTAAAAAATATTTATCTTTCTAACTACTACTAGGCACCTATACCTTATCTAACTATCGTATTTCATAAATTCGTATACTAAACAAAATCATTAAGTATAATGCCCTCTCTGTCTCTTATCTATATTGTGACTATTATGAGAACGAGATGTGCGATGCGAATGAAGTTCGTCCTCGCGTCGCGCACTAGTCTAACTCTATACTCACAGTGAGCGCGCACACAGCTTTGTCTGCTATCGGAGTATCGGCTAGTCTAGCTAGCCGGCTACCGGGACGGCTAGCGGCGGCACAACGTAGTAGTTATATTATACTCTGTGGCGGCTACCCGAGTAACCGCTGTGCCGTAACTTGTTGGATATTTTAGCTAGCCAAGTAGCCAGTAGCTAGTTATTGTGTTGACGGATATCATAGCCGTGGCTATTTTTTGAATAGCCGCTATTTGGCTAGTTATTAGAATAGCTACCCATCTCTACAATCTTTAACTAACAGCTGATTCCTGCTAATGTTTAATAGATTTAGTAGAAAATGTTTGAAAAATAATATGAATGAACGTCAATGACGACGTTATAGGTGGATGGAAAGGATGTCTAAAATAAAATAAAAAATCATTTTAATATAGTGGTTTATTCATCTTCTATTATAATTAAAATGTCGGCTAGGAATTGTACAGTACTCTATGATCTGTCTTTTTAATACCTATTTATTTCAACTTGATACCTCTACGCGTTCCTGAGAAAAAGGGTCTTGACAGACAACGAAGTCATCCTAAAAGGGTTTCAAATTTTCATTTTGAGATACGGAACCTCAGACCAAATTTGGTCTGAGTACGGAACCCTAAAAAACATTATTTTCTATTTATTATCTGCCTGTTTCTCTGTTACCTTTTCATGCTGTAACAGCTGAACAGATTAGACGAAATGCATACGGATAGGCCATGACCTGGGTTAGGACAGGATACTATGAATCAATGAATGAATGTTCTTGTGGAATACTTTCATACCTTTACGCGAGCGAAGCCGCGGGCAAAACTAGTATTAAATAAACAAAAATCAACGTTCATGGCTTCATGTCAACCGATACAAATATTTAACATTTTATAAGGTCTTAAAAACACTGAGTATGACGAAATTTCAACTACACTTGGGAGCAAATAAATCGAGCCACTTCCTTTTTTCACGCATTATGGTTATTATTTTTAGTATTATGGAACGCATCGATTCGAAATATATATCGCCTAAAAGGTTATTTAATAGCTTTTACAATGAGCGTAGTTAGTTGTTATTTTTTTATATTATAAATGTGTGTGTGTGACTTATGCATTTAAATGTTATAAATATGTTAACGATTTATTTTCTAAACACTTGAGTCATATTCTTAATCTGTGTATCAGCCAGGGTGTTTTTCCTGACCGTCTTAAGATCTTCGTAGTTAAAGCTATATTTAAATAGTTTATAGTAATTAGCAGCTAATGCATAACAATATACCTATTGCGCTTTAATAATTTAAGAATTAATCTTGGAAAACCCCAAATAAAATACACTTTGACCATAAAAACCCAGTTTGAAAATGGGGGTTCAATACCATTCAATACTAAAGTGACAAAATTCACGACGCAGATATTGCAAAATTTCTATGCTTGGTTATTGATAGGCAGCTCAACTGGAAGGATCTAATTGAAGCGTTCTGTAAGAAAATTACTAGTTCATCCTATGCCCTGTTTAAATTGGCTTTACGGTTTAACACAGATGCAGAGAGATTCGATATTATATTTTTAGGTAATTCCACAAACAGAGAAGGCACTTTTAAAGCGCAAAAGCAATCCATCAGAGTCATGTTTGGACTACAAGTAATGGACTGCTGTGAATCATACTTAAAAAATACAAAATTCTGACACTCTGAAACTGACTTATTTGTTAAGTTAAATGCACACTTGTCTACTGTGTTGTTAAACTGTTAAACGGGACAGGCGGAATGATATGCGCGGACGGAGAGCCAAAACAGCCTTAATGTGGAAAGGAAAATCAATAGCACAAGTTCTTTCACAAAATTCCAAAATCAACTTAAAGACTTGCTATGTAATAAATGTTATTATAATTTAAACGATTATTTGAATGATACTTTGACATCCCAATTGAATTGTATTAGTATTTTAAATGTACTTTGATACCCTGACATTATATGACAATTTCACATCCTGATTAAATATTATGTGTTTATGATATTATTTTTAACTGACATACCTCAAATTGTAATTCGTAATCATGTAATCAATAATGTTAATACTAACCTAATAATCTATATCCTGTAATAATTTTATGTACCTAATATGTGCACACCACACTTGGCTAATCTTAAGACTATAATTATTATGTACCATAGTCTGACAAAAAAATAAACGATTATGATTATGATGAATCTGACAATTTGTTCCAGGACTTCTGATGGGTATATTTGATGGGCACGGTGGGCCTCAGTGTGCACAAGTGGTGTCAAAACGACTGTTCAACTACATAGCAGCAGCTCTCCTTCCAATCGATGTCCTCAAAAAATTCCAAGAGGGTGGATTACCACCAGAAAAGTTGGTGGACACATTTAACGATAAGGTACTTATTGGTATTAGTAGTAGAGATCTTTTAATTTAAAACTGCACGCCCTTCCACTAAAATTTCCATACAAACATTTGAAATGTGTTTGTAACAAGCAATGGAGGGGCGTGCAATTTTTAAGTAAACGTTCTTTGCTGCACTACTAAAGTAACGCTAAAATTATTTCTTAATATAATTAAGTTTTCTAATAAGAAATTCGCTTTGCGATGCGTGCGATTGTGTAACATTCTGAAATACGTACTGCGAAATCTATTATTAACCATCTAGTCCCCAAGAGACTGTCTATTAGAGTGCAGTAAACATATAGCTATAATATCTCTCCACCACACTTAGAAGTATGCCTCTATGTGGGCCCCCCTTTTTGCTCAATTCAATTAATATGATATGTGCAATAACATGATATAATATATGGATTTCAGATGCAAATGGTAGAAGCCCTAAGGGAAAAATATTGTAGTAGTTTCAAACAATATTTGGCTGATCTTGTCGCAGAGTCTAGTAAAGTAATAAATGTCGATAAGTCATTAGAGAAAGCAATATTGAGATTGGATAGCGATTTATCGAGCGAGGTTCTTGAGAGTTACAGAAAGCGTGGTAGAGTAAGTCAAAGAAGCCTATCTGTTGCTCTGTCTGGGGCAGTAGCATGTGTGACACACATCGACGGGCCACATCTACACGTGGCTAACGTGGGCGATTGCAACGCAGTGCTGGGTACTATGACAGATGAGAATGAATGGATAGCCAAAAAAATTACCAAAGAGCACAATGCAGAAAACTTTGATGAACTAAAAAGAATTTGGAATGAGCATCCTGATGGGGAAAGGAAAACTGTGATAAGAAGGGACAGACTGCTTGGCGAATTGGCACCTCTTCGTAGCATAGGAGACTACAGGTATAAATGGCCTGCAGAGCTTTTGAAAAACCTGGCCGCACCATTTTTCGGGCCAAAGGCGGTCCCAGCTAATTATTACACTCCTCCATATCTGACAGCGATGCCGGATATTTACTACCATCGACTTACACCTAAAGATAGTTTCTTAATAATCGCTTCAGATGGCCTCTGGGATATGTTGACTCCATTGCAAGCAGTAAAATTAGTTGGTGAGCATATGAAGGGAAAAGTTTTCTTTAATCCGCTAAGTTTACCGAAAAAGAATATACAACTAGGCGCCATTGATGAGCTCTTGGCTCATAGGAAAGAAAGTTTGAAGAGTAAGCCTAAAGATAAGAACGCTGCGACTCACTTGATCAGACACGCGATCGGAGGCACGGAGTACGGGGTGGACCATTCGCGTCTGGCGCACCTGCTTACGCTGGCGCCGGACGTCAGCCGCACGTTCAGGGATGACATGACCGTCACTATCGCCTACTTCGATCCTGAATTTCTTAGACAGTGTCCATCATAAACATTTTAAATACAAGTCATGTGTGCCTTCCTATTTTGGTTATATTTTATCGAGACGCCTCAGTAGCGTCACTGCACCACTGAACAACTGTAGAATGTAATGTCAATTTAGTTTTAGTGAACGGTAGCAGTATAAGCGACACTGCTTTGAGTGCCTTTATTTTACCCTATCGTGGCGTCTCGGTAAAATCATAACCTCGTTGTAATGTTTTTGCCAATTTACATTAAAAGTAATGTTATTTTAGTGTCTAAACGAATTTGTGTGTGTATTCTTTCATCAATATCTTTATTTTGTTTCGTTATTATTGCCTGCGCTTTTTGGAATTAAGTAATTTATTGAAGTTCTGCTTAGGCATAGTTTGTAATTGAATTAGTCAATAGTAAATAAAATTGGTGCATTTATACTAAATGCTATTTTGTGAAGATTGACCTTACTAGTTACCTACTACTCTCACCAAACTAGTGATGAATCGATTAAGTACTTGTAATCGTAGTAATCCTTTAACGATTGCACGTAATCGTGGATTATAGTCGCGATTGTTAATATTATTTAATCTTTTACAGGAAAAATTCTAAAAGATCATGTTCTTTTACTTAGGTCCTAGCTCTTAAAGAAAGAATATCACATATAAATTTTTGCGAAATAGACATAAAGAAACTGGCAATGAGCAATATAGAAACAAAATATTTTCCTACAATTTAATAAAGTTATGGGTCAAATCGAACTTGTCTCAAATTATTGTAATTGTAGTTTAACCAAAAATTTATACGTAACTGCTGTTTATAATAGCTACACTGTTATAATCCTTTTTATGAAATACTCACTGCATGTGATCAATAGTCACCAGAGAACAATGAAATAATAATAATAACTGAAATGTAAAATCATGGAAATTAATTGATAAGCAAATTGACGACCAACTTAAATTGTTCGTACTTTCAAAGGGAAATATTTAACTGATCCTCTAAAACTTATTGACCTTTTAATGATGTACTCGTACGGCGAGCGTTACATCCGAGTTCGTCGCAGTTAGGCCCCTTTCCCACGGCAACAGCCCGTTTTTCGCAGGTACGGTTTTTTGCGGGATCCCGTTTAGTAGTGTACGTGTTTCAATACTAGCAGTCACACTAGTATCCTGTTTACAGTATCATGCAAAAAACAGATCCGTTCGACTTGACATTCGGTTTTGCCACTGCAAACTGGATCCAGTTGTCCAGTAAAAACAGGATCCAATTTAATTACACGTATAGTTTAATGGAAGTTTTCCCACTTCCTTCATACCGTTTTTTGCTGGATGGGGTACGGGGAGCCCGCCCCGCCTCGACCAACATAATATAAGCGTGTTCACCTAGACGTCTGAATTTTCATATAAGACTAATCTAATCTAATAACCGCTCGTTGCTCTACCGCAAAAAACAGGATGAAAACTACTGCGTATGAACACAACCAATGATTTTTTGCGGGATCCAGTGAAAAAACTGTTCCCGCAGAACTATTTAGTCGTTCTAGAATACCAAAATAGGAATTATTCGAGGTTCACAAAAACAGACACATTCATTAAGTAGAGTGTTCAATAATAATTTTGGGAAACCAAAATTGGAATTATTTGAGGTTCGATTAAATACATGCCGTATTCAAATCCTGTGGTTTATGACAGTCGTATGAAATAGACATAGGGTGCTAATTTGCATAACAATTAATTTCACTGACTGTTTATAAGACGCAATGTATCGTTAGTGTTATCTATAAAGTGAACTAGGTTTAATTCAATTCACCAATGAAGGTAAAATCTCGAGACACAAGCCGCGTATTCATTGGGAAACAAAGTTTTTTCAGCACCATCATTTTGTGTTGGGGGAGACATGTTGCTAGCTAAATTGAGTTTTGCAGTGTTGCTGGCAACGTGCTACTGTTTCATATTCATGGCAAAGGAGAGAACATCCTGCAACAATAAATGTTTCTGGCGACAATGTTGCGCTATTGTTGTCAAACATTGTTACCAATGCATACGGCGCATTCTATTTTGTGATGTTATTTATATAAGACAATTTTTTGATGTCAGTTAAGTTTTTAGTTATATTGAATTTTTAATTAAATGCTGCAATAATTCATCTATATATTTATTGTGTACATACATTTTACAATTTTTATGTAAATCGGACAAAGCTTACATTTAGCTGCTAGTTTTGGCGCCTGTATTGTTATTTTGTTAGTTTTCTATATGCTAAATGGTAGGTTGTTATATTTATTGACATGATGATTAAATTGGAAATAAAGAGTTACTCGGATTTCATTTTCTTTTAATACGTGTCTGTGGATGGGGCAGATTGATCGCAGTAGGGGTTCGTGATGATACCTAATGCTCTAGAATGATGACTGCACACTGGATGGTGCAACGTAAGTAGATCTGATGAAGTAATCCGCTGGGTGCGGGAAGCACAGGAACAGTCATTGACGCTAAGGAAGAAAACTGTTATAGGAATCAGTTGTTCGGGTACCGAAATCGTGTCACGTAGTGAATACTGTTTTTCGTTTAGGTATGTATTCATATTCTCTACACCATTGTTTAGCGGTACAGAAGCACCTTATATCTAGTAATCTCCGAGTAAAATGGCTGTGTGACATCCGGACGGACGGACCCTGCAAATAAGCTGTTTTGTTTAGTTTGCTGTACCCATACTGATTTTTCAAGTAGGTAGGAAACCCAAAAAAAAAATTTTTTTTTGACGTCAGTTAAGTTTTTAGTGATATTGAATTTATACCACACACATTTTATTACACCTCTGCCTAACACTTCGGGAAATACAGGCGTGATGTTATGTCATGTGTTAATTTTATTAAATGCTGCAATAATTAATCTATATATTTATTGTTTACATACATTTTACAATTTTACGTAAATCGGACAGTGCTTAAATTTAGCCGCTAGTTTTGGCGCCTACATTGTTATTTTGGTAGTTATACAGGGTGACAGGGAAATTCGACCTATTCCTTGAAAGGGGTTACATATGCAAGAGGTCGTTAGCAAAAAATGTAGTCCAGTTAACCAGGGGTCGAAACTAGATGCACTCCGAGCTGTGACGGTTCTTCGTTATTTTTACATTTCCGGACTTGTTACCAAAAGCAATTAATTATGAAAAAAACCGGCCAAGTGCGAGTCCGACTCGCGCACGAAGGGTTCCGTACCATTATGTATAAAAACGGCTTAAAAAATATTTGTTTTATTTTAATTTAATTATTTATTTTTAAAGTTAATATGTAACTAAATATTTTGTGAATATTTCAAGCGTCTACCTGTTGCCGTTATCAATATCGAGCAAAAACGAGCAAAAAAATCACGTTTGTTGTATGGGAGCCCCCTTAAATATTTATTTTATTCTGTTTTTTAGTATTTGTTGTTATAGCGGCAACAGAAATACATCATCTGTGAAAATTTGAACTGTCTAACTATCACGGTTCATGAGATACAGCGTGGTGAAAGACGGACAGACAGACAGACGGCGTAGCCTTAGTAATAGGGTTCCCGTTTTACCCTTGCTACTTTTATCTTTGGGGTCACATGAAGCAGAAGGACTTAGTGTACCCTACACCAGCGACATCCATTGAAGAGTTGAGGGAGAGGATTTTGGCAGCTGTTGAACACATAAAAACTTCACTTTCAACGCGAGTGACAGTGAGTGAAGTACTTACGTCGTAGGCTGCGTGCTTCGAGTTTGTCCGAAAGGGATATCGTGGCCCTGGCACACAGGCAACGAAAAAAACACGGGTGGGTTTTAGTCTGTAAAAGTCTGACATTTCTCCCGCTCCGCCCAGAGCGGGAGAAATTATTTGATAATTTCCCACCCAAAAAAAAAAGGCTGCGTTCTTGCATACGCAACAATGGCAGGCAATTTGAACAGGATTTGTAATTTTTGTTTACTATTTTTTTTATGTATTAAACTTTATCAAATTACATTTATTTTTTATTCAGTACTCTACACTGTTCTTTTCGAGCTGAATTCAATTTACAAATCAAAATTAAAACTAACCTACAGCGTGCTTTTGCTGATTTATTAAATCTGCAAAAGAAATCCTACACAATGCGAGATCAGCATAATTATACTGGAAAAAAAAAAATATTATATTACTATTTTCTTTTTTCTCTATATTATTATTATTATTTATTTATTAAAATTACTGTAGGTATTTGTCTGTTCCTTGGGTGGCAGGATGAGTAAATGAATATACCAACAGAGAGTTCACTTGTGGTTTTATTTAATATTCATTAGTTACACAATGACACTTGATTATAACATACAATTAACTCGCGTCACGATAACACTGACCCGAGCAGGGCTCTCGGAACGACTGGCCTTTGCCGAATGCCGGTGTAGCGTGTACATACTATGAGTAATGCTTAGAATGCAATTGATGAAAAATATATGTCAATTATTAGTTTTCTACGGAACCACATTTGGTTTTACACTTGTGTGTTATGACCATAATTTTAATTAGCTTGTTGTTTGCTTCAGCGGAATGTGCCGATGACGTTATCCGAGTCATGTTACTTTGGCCAACGTTGAAAGTAAACATTGGTCTGGAAATAACATGGTTTAAAGTTACATTCTAAGTTATTTTAAATGTTCTTAGTCTCTAAGGGCTTATCCTAACTTATTAGGTATTTAAAATTCCTTTTCGTACCACTTGCTCAAAAAAGTGACATTCTATGCCACAAAAAGCGAACATAACAATAGTCATTTTTAATCAGTTAAAAACAGGGAAGGAAAATTGTACTGAATTTCATTCATCCTCTAGGGGGAGAATGTGATTTTGGAATACTTACCGAAATTTATATTGAACTACATCTGTGTTTACACCATTGAGTTTGTATATAAAGCATTATACATCTTTTTGAAAAAAGGAATACGCATTTATAATGCAGTTATGATTATTAAATAAAATTACGAAAACCGACGAGGCTGTATGAGCTTGATGCCTTTGCTTTTCCGACAAAAAAATATTAGTCTAGGAATTTGCCGCGTTTTTGTTTTCTTCAAATAAGTACATAAACGTTAAGTTTATTTTAATTTATTTTTATAAATAACTTAATGTTCTAAAAATACGTTACGATGTTAAATCAAAGCGACAGTGACAGTGAATTGTCGGATTCCATCAGTGCAAATGCTGCCGCAATTATAAATAATTTGCTTCCAACAAAATCCAAGGAAAATTATTTAAAAACTTATGAAGAATTTTCAACGTGGAGAAGTGCGAAAGGCCTACCTATCAATTTCAGAATCAGTACTTCTTGTCTATTTTGATTATTTATCCAAGACAAAGAATCCGAATACACTTTGGTGCTTATACTCAAAACTGAAAGCTACAATAAGCATCAAACACAGCATTGAAATAAATAGATTCACGAAATTACTGGCTTTTTTAAAAAGAAAATCAGAAGGGCATTGCGCAAAGAAGTCTAAAATTATTACGACTCAAAATGTGGAAAAATTTCTTAATGAAGCTCCTGACGAAATTTTTCTGGCCACAAAAGTATACATGATTTAACTATGAATATTTCGTATCTTAGTAATGGTAATTATTCTATATATTTACCTGTTTTTTATCTTTGTTATAGGTGGCCTTAATTTTTGGACTCAATGGTGCTTGCTGCGGATGTGAACTTGTAAACTTAAAGGTGGAGGACGTTGAAAATCATTCCAATGAGTTACTGCTGATTAATGTAAAGGAAACTAAGACAAAGAAAAATCGGTCATTCATTGTACAAGGACAATATACTAAAATCATTCATAAATACCAAGCATTACGTCCCACCAACATGGAAAACAATAGATTTTTTATAAACTATCGGAATGGGAAATGTACTCGACAAGCCATCGGCAAAAATAAAATTAGCAATATGTCAAAGGAAATTGCTAAATATTTCAAACGTAAAGATGTTGAACTCTACACCGGTCACTGCTTTAGAAGAACTTCGGCGACTTTCTTGGCGGATTCAGGGGCGGATATTACGTCAATAAAAAAAAACGGTGGTTGGAGCTCTGATAGAGTAGCTGAGGGTTATATCGAAAGCTCAATGGCGAATAAAACCATATTAAGCAGTCAAATTAACAAAAATATAAAACTTAATCCATCAGAGCCACAACCATCAACTTCGGGCATCTTATCTTCGTCCGTAACTCACGATGCACCACCACCACTATCTCCGACGTATACTATCTACAATGAAACGCAAGTTCCTCAGACGCAAGAACAGAGAAATGCTCAAATCAACTCATCAACAATAAATGTACCAAACAAAAATGTAACTCTCTCTATGAATAATTGGACCAATGTTTCGAATGTTAACTTTTACTTTTAATTGTCATTATTTTTAATAAATGCTTATCTCATATTATTATTGTGTTAATTTTTTCGCAAATGGTACGAAAAGTAGAGTATTTTCCTCGGTGATAAAGCTGTCTTAGTCTTGGGTGAACTTAAATCCCTCGCTACACTCAGGACTCATCTTAAATCCCTCGCTTCGCTCGTGACGCTCGGGAGTAAACCTCGAGTCCTTCATTACGCTCGCGATTTAAATCGTCATCCGCGACAGAAGACACTGCTTTATCCCCTAGGTTAATAATCTACTATTCGCTCTTTATTTAATGGTAGCTACGATGGTGTTCGTTCCGCCATGAAAATAAAAAAATAATACCATCCCTTGGGACCTAGTCCTGAAATTCGTTCCTGACCAGTTGATGTTTCATATGTAATGTGATGCTCTGTGCCTGTGACCTCGTGTCGACTAAAACGCAAGCTACTGTTCTTAGAGGTGTGTAATAATTCTGAGAGCTATCGATTTCCTGGCCTCGGGCTAGTTCCACTAAATCGAAACCTATTGGCAATTTATTGTTTCTATGAGCGATAGTGAGTCCGCTGTGACGTTATCGGTACCACTAATGTGTTTTATTTTCGTTGTAAACTCCCTAATAAACATTATTTGCCTGATTCGCCTGGGTGTTTCCTTTTCGGTACCTAATTTACTAAATAAATACACTAAGGGTTGGTGGTCTGTGTAGATCACTACTTCGCGGCCTTCTATTAGTTTTCTAAAATGTATTATCGCCAGATATATGCCTAATAATTCTCTATCGTATCAACTGTACTTTCTTTGCGCGTCAGTAAGTCGTTTAGAGAAAAAACTTAGAGGACTCCAGTTGTTACCTTCACGTTGCTGTAATACCGCTCCCACACTGCTGTCTGATGCGTCTGTCATCAATGCTAGTGGGGAATCTGGTAGGGGATGTGTCAACAAAGCTGCTTTTTGTAAACTAACCTTACTTTTTTCGAATTCGCATTCTGTCTCCTTTGTCCATTGGATGATGGTCTTGTCCTTTTTCTTTGAGTTGTGGAGGTATTTGTTCATTTCTGCTTGGTCCTGGGCTGCGTGTGGAATGTGTGATCTATAAAAGTTTAACATAGGTACCTAGGTATCTGCGTAGTTCTTCAACCGTCTTTGGCCTTGGGTAGTCGCTTATCACTTTGACCTTGTCCTGCAGAGTCGAATTCCTTCCGTGGATACTTCGTAACCTAGAAAATTGAGTTTTTCCTGTCCAAAACAACACTTAGAAATATTTATTGTGATGCCGAATGCATTAAATCGTTTAAAGACTTCCTCCAAATGTCGCTTTTTCGTGGCTGCGTCGACAGAAGCTATGATGACGTCATCAGCGAATGAGTATAGGAAATCCAACCCCTGTAATACACTGTGTTCCATGTATTAACTAGATATGTGCTTAGATCACTGATTATTAAGTGAAACAACTTTATACGAGTATTATAACAATATAATAACTTTCAAAGAATATAATGAGAACAAAGGATATGATTAAAATATGAAGCGACTGCCTCTTACAACGGTCTCAGAAAAAGTTCACACATATCGTCTTAATACATCAATGGTCGCTGGTCTTGCTTATGTTCCCATGCTGAATTTTGACCCTATCTTATGGATGTTTACGTCTGGCTCGGAAACTGCAGCGCACGCACCATGTCTCGCCATGGGCCACCATGCCGCTTCGGTATTGTCACTCTTAACTTTGTAAAGAGAGCGTGGCAATCGCCAACACATGAATCTTTCAAAATTAAATGTTTGGGCTGCGTTACGCAAGCGGAAAGGCATTCTGGGAAATTCATATAATCCGAATGGGGTGATAACAGCTGTTTTTTCTATATCGTCTTTATTTACCGGAATGCAGTTGCAGGCCCTATTAATATCTAGGCTAGAGAATACCTTTTTGCCCGCTAATATGTACGTAAAATCTTGTATCTAGGGACGGGGTACCTACCCGGCTTAGTCATGGAGTTTAGCATTCTATAATCGTCGCACGGCCTAATCCTTTTTTGGAACTATGTGTAGTGGGCTGGCACATGCGCTTTTACTGGGCCTGCAAATCCCTAAGTCTAGCATGAGTTGAAATTCGTGCTTAGCTTTAGCATACCTGTCTGGGGGCAATGGGCGTGCGCGTGAGTGCACCGGTGCGCTGCTGGTCTCGATGTGATGACACACATTATGTTTGGGTACCTCTTTAAATGAAAATAGCTTAGTCAAACTTGGATACTTTGCTAATAAATCTATGTATGGGTGATCACCTAGTATCGTCTTAATCGTGGGTTGGTTGGAGTCGAAAATGCAACCTACAACCTTCATTTGGGTTTCGCTATCAATTAATCGGCGGCCGCTTATGTCGATGAACAAGTTATACTTTACCAGGAATTCCGCGCCTATTATTGGTTGCTTTACATCCGCTACGATAAATACCCATCTAAAGTTGCGATGTAGCTTAAAATTTAATTCTTTCATTATCAGTCCATGTTTCTATTTGTGTGCCGTTTGCCGCGTACAGTTTATACTTATTGGGTGGCTCGGTGCACACTCTTTCGTTGCACTTTTCACACTCACGAGATTACGCGGATATATTTGCGGCACTGTCAATTAGGAATTGTATGCCTGTATTTACGCCCATTACACTTAGGCGGTGGTTTACTCTTGCTCCGCTTCTAGTTTTCCGGCTTGTTCTCTCTTTGCTTGTTCCAGTTGCACGGGTTTACGCATTTATTGGCGCGTTGTCCGAAGCGATAGTGGTACGTGCAAAGCCAATTCGGGTCTTACGGGGTTCGTTGTCTGCTGGTGCTGCGGTCTCGCGATCTTGATCTGTAGTTTTGTCTTCCCCAGTTGTTGTACCTTGGTCTCGAGGTGTGGCTCTCCAATCCCTTGATACGTTCCCCTAGATTTCTTATTTCGGCGACTATGTCCGTCGTTTCTTTTGTCGCGTTTATTTTACTAATGTTATTTTTTGTCGTAATTGTTTCCATTATTTTGTCCGCTACCGAAGCCAGGATCTCGGTGTCTTTTGATTCTGTGGCTGCTACCACAATGCTAATTACAGTATTAGAGCTAATTTAAAACAATTAAAAGTTAAAGGTACCTACCTAATGTTTGATAGTAACCGCGCGTTTGGCCTATTTTAGCTACTTCCACAGCATTATGTCGTACGGAATATTCAGATCAAAGAAATACGCCTTAATCGAGTCTTCTTGAATATTTGTTGAAACTTTATCTTGTTCAGGAGTTTTAGAAATTGTGTAGTAGTAGCTACAAATAATTTACTGTTACGTTCTACTTGCAATAGTCCTCTATCATTTTTTAACGCCAAGATGCCAGATTTTTCAAGAAGTGGGCAGTCTTCTGGCAGAACAGATAAAATTTTCAAACTAAGATTTCCAATGAATAGGAATCATAGACTCTCCTCTCCCCTTCTCCCTCTCCTCTTTTCTATTAGATTTTAGATTAGATAGATATTCAGTGATGAATGACTCCTGAACGATAGTTCAGACATACAACTAGACACTGGAGAGTGGTGCTCAATAAAACAGAAGTTTTACTTTAAACAATGAATTTAATGATAACTTTATAAAACGTTACAGTTCGTTCTACTATGATTTAAACAGTATTTTAATATAAAACAAAAAGTATAATGTGCGAATCAGGGGGTCTACTCCCTAAGCACGAAGTCCGTTGTGTCGGCCTTCGTTACGGGCGTTTCCTACTCCTTATCACCTTCGTACGGATGATTCGTGCCGGGCCCGAACGAAGAATGAATGACAACACGATTTGACAGTTGTCCCTACTCCCGATGCGTTTTTGCCCGTCCGAAAAGTTCAACTTGACACTTGTTTTTCACACTTTTTGCTGCAGCGGTTGGGGCCATTTTACAACATAATAATTGAAATTAAAATAAAATAAGTAATCCTTCCCGCCTAGTACGAACTCTGACTGACATTTCATTTGAACATTGCCGTCAAAAACAAAATAGGCAAAGGTATCAACAGGATAATGCCGGTTTCGGATGGCAAAAATAATTCAATTCTATATGTATTCATAATAAAAAGTATATTGTCAAAAATGCGGTATTTTCTAACGAGAAAAATATTAATTTTTGATTATTTAAACCTGAAAACCACAAAATAAGTAAACTAGTGATCGACCGGTAAAATTGCGCAACTCTATAGTCATGCGTCATTCGTTCACGAAGATTGTCTATGATTCTGTTGGAAACTGATGAATCCGAAATCATTAGGGAGTATGGTTCACTGCGACGTATCGGACATCTGACGGACGGGCCCGTTGCTTCGATAACAGACTTAGGGAGTAGACCCCAGGTACGGACCGATGTTCGTCCGTCTGAGAGAATTGTCAATTCAATATTATCGAAAAAGTCAGGAAGAGTCAAAAAAAGTCCTTAGCTGATTTATTTTATATGTGACCTACCGTCACTTATGTGCGCCCTATCAAAAACAGTTAGCAGCAACTTGACACGGACACTATAAAGTCACTAAAGGATCAGGCGCAAACATCTTTCTCGACGTTAAAAGTCACCGGCTTGTTAACTCTCACTCGATTAGGTGCTCCGTCGCTGGCAGAGGGCAGAGTCGCTTGAAGGGCCTTCGGTAACTTCACTGTGTTGTTTGAACATCTGCTACTCACCATAGTCCATCAGGACCAGGAAAGCGTTTGCTGATTCGGCCCGTTCGCCAGCAAAATGGTGGTAAGTTGTCTTCCTGAAGCAGCACTAGGTCGCCAACGTTCAGTGGAGTATCATTGGTGCGTCATTTTGATCTTTGCTGCTGCTCCGCCAGGTACTCCCTCTGCCATTTCCTCCAAAAGTGCTCTTGTCATCTCAACAGTTGTGCGATTATCTCTTTAGACGAACCGTTTTGTTCAGGAATGTAGGGCATTGTCAGCCTCTGTTTAATCCCGTATTGTCTTAGCGTACTTCGTATTTGTTCATTGTCAAATTCGCCTCAATTATCGCTTAGTAACTCTTTAATGGCGAGTCCTGATGTCTTAGCTTCTGCTAGAAAATCCTTCAAGCGCGGTTGAACCTCTGACTTTTGTCGTAAGAAGTACCTATACGTAACGAAAACGGGTGAAATTATCCTTAAATAGAACAAAGTACCTATCTATACTTTGAGATCGAATACACAAAAGATCTCCAAGTCTTGTAGTTTTTTCTCTGGTCCCAAACGTCCTTCTGTGGACTTTTCCATAAACGCAACCTTCGCAAATTTCATTGTTATGACATGTCTTTTGTTTTGGTGTCCAAAACGTTCATTGGTTAGTAACTGTTAGTTGGTTAATCTCAACTTTATTTATTTATTTAGGGACAACAAACAGTAGTGTAATAATAAGTAAACATAGCTTAGAACTTAATAATAGAGGTAACAACTACACTACTCACAACGTTATTACTTATATTTTAAGTTTGTACAAACCTCCATACCTACTTGCCCCGAGTACCGACTAACTTTGTCTGTATGGTGGGTACAAGGCCTGATACTCGTATTGCCTATATAGTCGGAGTCGCATCCACAACCTTAGATAACCTTACTAATACGAATGTGTTATCTTAAAGGAACAATCGACACTGGTTCAAAAAAATGAGAAACGACTCAAGTATGTTACAGTGATGCGGATCATGGAGCCGACAACTTGAGTGGTTGTTCTATTAGCGGGTTGATTCGAGGGCGACACTGAAAGTTTTTAGAACTGGCCACTTGTAAACGATATACTTAATAAAAAAATAAGTTCAAATTTTGAAAATGGAACTCTTTTGCCAAAATTATTGTGTATGTATTTTCTTCATTTGTCATTTGTTTACGATTTGGCGGCAAATTGAAAATTGTCTGTGTCTCGTCAGCATGAATTTAACGCGAGAAAATTTTCGTACAATGATTTTTATGACTGACGATGTCATTTAAGTCAACAAGAAAGTTATGATAGATTTCGATTGGCCTTTCACGATGAAGCCCCATCTCGTGCTACTGTTTACAACTGGTTTAATGAGTTTAACCGTGGTCGCACTAATCTCACCGATGATATGCGTTAGGGACGGCCTTCTACGGCGACGACTGAAGATAATATCAGTGTTGTGCGGCGTATGATAGAGACTGACAAAAGAGTTACTTATCAGCAGATTCGGACAAGCTTAGGCATCGGTATGGGTCAAGTGAACAAAATTCTCGGAGCTTGTGGATAAGTAATAACTGACGCACGGGTCGATCGATCATATTAAGCTACGCTTGCCGCGGTTGGTCTGTGGATGGGTGACCACCTTTTCATATCAAGATTCCTCCGTGCCTCGGAAAGCACGTTAAGCCGTTGGTCTCGGCTGTCATTTGTAGAAGCCAGCGTCGGAAGCGCAAAAGTCTGACAACCAGTCTTACCAAGGGATATCGTACCCGTCAAAAACTCCGTCGTGTTGATTGGTGTCGTGAAATGGTTCAAAGATTTAACGGACGTGACTCAAATGCTGTGTTCGACATTCTGAATGGTTCAAAGCTGAATTTATTGTTATGATCCTGAAACTAAGAGACAGTCTGCTGTCTGGGTGTTTCCTTCCGAGGAGTTGCCAACTAAAGTGAAAAAAGGTCGAAGCGTGGGAAAAAAGATGGTGGCCTCGTTCTTCGGAAGGACAGGTCATTACGCAACAATTGTTTTAGAGGATCAAAAACAGTTACTGCAGAGTGGTACACTAACAATTGTTGGCCTCTTGTCTTGGAAAAAGTTCGGGAGAAACGACCTCGCAGTAGGATCCTCCTTCACCACGACAACGCGCCGTCGCACACCGCCAAGCAAACAATCGAGTACTTGGCGACGTCAGACGTGGAATTACTGGGTCACCCGCCCATAGCCCCAACCTCGCACCTTGCGTTTTTTATTTATTTATGAAAATAAAAGAAAAACTTCGAGGAAAACGTTTTATGGACGCCGAGGAAGCAGTGACTGCGTTTCCGCCTTACGAATATCATCGGAAGACAAAGCACATCAAGCTATGACAATGTGTGTCTGACGGAGATATCCAAATTGAGCAAGTGCCTACGCAAGAACAATTGGCTGATATCTTTACAAACTTCAAACCAAGACTGGTAAAGCTTTGCGAAGACTTTGGTTTGAAAAAAAAGAGGGAATGAAAGCAGCGTTACTTTATGAAGTCTTCCCATCTAGATTGACATCTAGATTACTGCGACTTTCCGACTGATATCTATAAACAAAATATGAGTTCAAGCGAGTAATCCGATATTAATATGGAATCTACTCCACCTGATATGTTGAATGAGGCGCAAATTACAGAAAATGGTCTCTTGCTGCCAAAATCGCGAGTGCGCTAATAAAGTCAATGTATACGCTTTTACAACAAACTTCCTAGTGACATTCGAAACTTAGCCATTAAACGATTTAAAAGCTGTATTAAAACCAAACTTTGTAAAAAAGGGTACTATAAAATTTCTGATTATTTAGAAGACAAAAAAGCTTGGGATTGAGCTGCTCGCTCTGCAAGCCTTGTGGTCAAACTGGAAAACTTGACATTTAATGTTATTATGCATGATTTTATATACATATTGACATTGCAGAATATTATATACAATATTACATGAATGTTTACTTTGAAAAGTATTATATTTACTGCTTTAATTTATTGTGACTGTGAGCACTATGTGGGTCATTTTTTTTTCTTTAAATATTTTTCTATTATTTTTTGCTTTTTCTCAGTTTTAATGGTGGTCTGGCATTTTGAGCACTTTATGAGGCCTACCCAAATGTACTTTCTTTGGTATTGTTCGTCGAGTCGTCGCTCCTTAAGTCTTGAGTCGAGCTTCACGATTACTGACAAATGCTTGCACTGATTGGACAGGTCCACTCAAATTTGTGTGGTTCTTTCCTCAAAAGACCATTTCAGACACAGATCTACATGGTCCTCACATGATCTGACCAAGATTATGTCTGGACTTTAAAAGAGACTTTGACCCCTGAGTTTGTTTCGCCATTTCTTCTCGACTTTCTCGTCGACTACATCTAGCTTATTTTTTACTTTTTAATATGACGTGTAAAAGTGATTCTGATATCCTATTTACAGAATAAACGATTTCATTTCATTTCATTTCAATGATTTACAATAATTTTATAACATGGAAGACTCGAAGAAATACTCCATCATTCTCTGAAAATGTTTTGCTGGCTTGTTTCATTACTGTACTGTGTTTTCTCGCAAATGTGTTGAAAAACGTTGTATGACACACGTGCGGAAATTGGTATTTATAAACTCGTGACAATAGTAAGCCCTCGACTTCGTTTCGGGCTGACATTCGTCTACTCGTTTGTAAAACCCAACTTACCGCACTAGTATCATAAATAACTATAACACAATTTATTATGAACTAGTGCGCCCGCCTTTATTTCATTGTGCCATGGGCTATGAGGCCGTTGCTGGCAAAAAGGCGGCCGTCCGCTGATGTAGGTAGTCGGATTCAGTTGATGCAGATGATGTTGTTTCTTTCAACAGGACCTCATCCAATAGGTTTATGTATTTCACCTATGTTGTCAATAATATGTGTGTCCGTGCTAGCAGATGTTTTAATGATCTTTCTAGGGAACATGATTTGGATATATTCAATACCAGTGTTTCTACGCTTAAGCATTTTTTGGTGAAAAGCTTCTTTACGGTAAAGTAGTTGTTTGAATCTAAACGATGTTTAGTTTGTATTAGCTGATCGTGTCAATTAATCAACTCAGCCTATAGCAGTCCACTGCTGGACATAGGCCTCTCCCAGGCTGCCCCACAACACCATGTCCTCCGCTTTCCGCATCCAGTCTGACCCCGCCACCTTTTTAAGGTCGTCGGTCCATCTAGCAGGGGGGCGCCCCACACTACGCTTCTCGATACGCGGTCTCCACTCCAGGACTCGTATGCTCCACCGGCCATCGGTCCTTCGACAAACATGGCCAGCCCTCTGCCACTTCAGCTTGCTTACTCTGCAGGCTATGTCAGTAACTCCGGTTCTCTTCCGGATAAATTCATTCCTGATCTTATCCTTCAGAGAAACTCCGAGCATAGCCCGCTCCATAGCACGCTGAGTGACTTTGAATTTGTGGACCAGCCCGACTGTTAGTGTCCACGTTTCGGCACCGTATATCATAACGGGCAGGACGCATTGGTTGAAGACCCTAGTCTTCAAACACTGCGGAATTGACGACGAGAAGACTTGACGATGTTTTCGAAACGCTGCCCAACCGAACCGGATCCTTCTGTCGGCTTCCTTCTCAAAGTTGTGCCTACCAAACTGGAAAACTTGCCCTAGGTAGACATACTCCTTCACAACTTCGAGAAGCGACCCTTCGATGTGGATTGGACTCTGCAACACGTGTGAATTGTACATGACTTTCGTCTTGTCCAAATTCATGCCGAGGCCAACTCGCCGAGAGACTCCATTTAGGCTGTGCAGCATCTGGTCTAACTGTTCCAGCGTCTCTGCCAATTTGGCGCTGTCATCGGCAAAACGAAGGTGTGAGATGTACGTTTAAGTTGATACTCTGTCCAGGCTCTAAAAAGTTGACCAGCATTTGCCCCCTGTGATTCCTGCGCCTCAAACCAAACTGTCCGACTTTCGATTCACCGCGTTCTTGTACTCCCACTTTGGCATTGAAGTCTCCCATAACAACGTTGTAGTGGGCCTTCGTCGTACTGTGCATTGCCTTGGCAATGTCCTCGTACATGGCCTCGGCTGTCTCGTCAGAGCATTTCGAAGTCGGCGCGTATACCTGTATCACTTTCAGGTAGTACCTGTCAGTGAGTCTTAATACAAGGTACGCTACCCGTGTCGACACACTGCTGATTTTCACAACGCTGCTAGTGAGTTCCCTGATCACAAGAAAGCCCATACCGCCTTGGGAGAGCTGATCAGCTTCGCGGAAGTAGAATAGGTGGCCTGACTCCAGGGTTATCGTGTCCTCCCCCTGTTTTCGGACTTCAGATAACCCCAGTATATGCCAGTTAATACGAACTAACTCTACCTCAAGTTCGGCGAGGTGATGGTCCAGCCTCATCGAACGTCCATTGTACGTAGCCAGATGTAGTCGTCGTTGGTAGCCTGCCGTAGCCCGGAGATTCTTCGCACCCCACGTCCCGCCGTTACCGTGACCGCTACCTTGACCAGGAATAGCGGGACCATCGCTAACTGGGGGCCGTTGTTTTTGCACTTTGTTCATGTGGGAGGTTTAATGCCTGTAGTCACCACGCTGGGCAAGCGGGTTGGTGACCGCAGTGCCAATCCTTTCGCAACGATGACGCTGCTGCCCGTCATCTCTCTGGTGAATTTAGGGTGGCTTGTGAGATGGTTATACCGCCATCGATCGGTCGCCAGCGCCTCGTCTGTCAGTGGCAGTGTGTACCGCGCGCAGGTGAGGTTGACATTTGGGGTGTCTAGTTGATGTGTGCTCCCCCTTACACCCCTTAGTATTTATCAGTGGAAATTTGTAAATGGCCTTCAATTTCATATTGTGTATGAACACTGTGTAAGTTAGCTGTAACTGCTGTAAGTTTCCCTAGTAGAATAAAATAGAATAAATAAATAAAATATTGACTCGTAAGTCAATAGTAAGAAATATTTAGGTAAGTTGGTGGGAAGGTTTAATATAAAAAAAAACAATGTCAATTTCTTTTCGTTTATTATTAATCATCATTATTAATAAAAGTGAATATTATCATAATATCTATGAAAGTAGGCGAATAATAAATTACTATTTACATAGAAAGAGAATAAGTAGGTATTATCAGATATAAATAGGTATGATTACAAATAGGTGGATGGCGACTCTACTGCTGAATTTCAGCTTACCAAATTTTAGCTAATTCGTTATTCGTAGAATAGGAAGTTACATGTTATTAATTTTCAGGTACAGGTTACATAAACGTTAGGCACCCTTTGCATTTAGCGTAGCCGTTCATCGAACGTACACGCTGCGTTGAAGTGACACTAACGTCGCATCAAAACGACGTCAACCAACGCCAGATGTGAAGGCAAAGGCCCCTCAATCTCATTATTAATTCAGTCAGCTCGTCGCCATTATGAAATAATGACAAGCTTTCTATTATAAAGTTAATCTAGGTTTATAAAGATACAGTGGACAAAATACACGTGTGAAAAGTTACAAAAAATCAAGAATTCGCACACATCGAATCGCTATTATATGTACCTATGTTAGATAGGTATAGAATTCATGATCAATTTTATTTATACCAGAAAATATATTTAGGTGTGTCTGATGGACTTCCCTTTAAATATGAAGAAAACTTTATCAACGTGGTACGTTTTTAAATACTCTATAAACAATAAATGAGGTCTTTGGGTACAAAAATCTGTACCTAAGCTCCTCTGTGATAGAATAGTGATCCAAAATGCCTAGGTACTTCTATTAAATTACTTCTCTCTTTAGCCAGGCACAAGAAATTCCAATTAGGCGCCTTCGTTATAAAAATAAAATATAAATAGGTACCTAGGTCCAAGTAATTAGAACAACAATACCTAATACTACAATTATTGTTGTAGTACATTAAATTAATTTAAAGAAGTATTTATCGAATCAACTGTGAAGTAAGGTATAATTAAAAGATTTGTTAATTAAACATTTCTATTATTATCCGTGCTCGATCTAAATTTTATTAGGGTTGGCCTGTCGTTTTGTGACTAGATTTCATTGTCACCTTAGTGAGATTTTGTGTTAGTTACTTAATTCACAGTTCCTTATGAGTTGTAGGTACACCTTGGTTGTTACATACTCCCTTCCACGGTGGCGTGCCTAGTTCAATCTAGTTCGAACATGGCGTATACCTACCTGTTCCCCAAAAAGTACAGAAGATTGAAGTTCTCAAGCAGTAAAACAGTTACAAATGCATTTGGAGCAGAAAATTGCTACTGAAAAATACTATTTCTATATAATTTATTATTATTTCATAGTAATGTATGATTATTTAATATGATTAAAGTAGCTTTAAGATAAGGTCAGATTTTATAGCCATAGGTAATCAAGAGTTTAGACAAACCGGTATAACTCAGTCATAGAGGAATGTATTACAATTTGATGTACTTTTAATTACCCGGTTGTTAGTTGGGTTGTGAGTTGCACGGAGTATTCTCCATTCAAGAAATCATTTATCATTCTGTCCGTCACTGTCAGACTACCAGAAGTTATATTAGTAAATCAAATAGCCAATACAAAAGAAAATACTTACATATTATGTTACCGGATTAAAAATACGAAACAGTAGAGAATTAACACAAGTTAGATCTCATACAACGAGACTACAGTTAGGCAGTTATACGATTTCCATTTGGAGATAACGTTGATGTTAACCGTTGTTGTTGTTCGAGTTTAGGAGACAAGAAATATAAATAGGAAGTAACAGAAGTAATAGAGTAACAAGCGCTGTAGGTATACTCGTAAGATACCTACATTTTCAACAGTCCAATATGAGATCCGCTACTTAACCTATACGAAATGCACAGCCCGCGACAATTTCCTACACTAGTTCGTTTGAAAAACGCATCTTAACGTCCACAAACACTGTTGAAAGACACAAATTGACACGTGATCCAAAACTACCAATATAAACTTACCTAATGTTTCAGAACTTCAAACGGACAACTCCATCGCATTATAACATAGCTGAATGGTTACGAAACGCGAAAGTTCACATCTTAAATATAGAATCCATTACGTGTATCATAAGAAGTTTAGTTTACTTTATAAGCAAAAGATAACAATTAAGTTCGTATAAAGCTGTAGGTAAGTTTCTTACATGATAAGTAGACTCTTATCAACTAAGTACGTTATGTTGAGAATCGCTAAACGGAAATATCCAAAAGTCCTCCAAAAAATATTTATAATTATTTGAAAGAGGATGGAGAGAGAGACGTAGGTAGCCCTGTTGAGTAAGTTGTATATATAGGTAGAAACTATATATTTGGCAATGATTATACAAGTAAAGATTAGTGCTCTCCAAGAAGTGCTTAACGTGCCGCCGGAACGACTCCGGCCGACTGAAACGTTACAATTGTGCTATAATTTCAAAGTTAAAATGTATTACACAAACTACATCATCTACTACTGCTCTAACACATGGATAACTTGTCATAAACATAGACACAATGAATTAAATAGATTTATATATCCTCTTGATAAAACTCCCCGGAGGAAGTGCGCTGTAATAACGCATCGCGTTTGTCTCAACAATCATCATTTTTAACGTTACCTACACTATTTTAAATCTTTTTTATTACAATTTCACACAATCCTTCCTCATTATCGAAATTGTCTTTTTTTACTCCTAACGAATTGATTTTTCAATTTTCTACGTAGGTATTTAAAATAAATCAACGCCTAATTCTTAAGTTTTATCATTTAATTTACGATTTTCATAAGTTTAAAAATGTTGTATCTCGTCTTCAATGTTGTTTCCAAAAATTTTAGACGAGCAAAATTGAATATTTGATAAAAAACGACACAATTCGTTTTAGGTATGGCTTTGCCACATCTGCACTCAATTTTTATGAGAGTATTTTATATTATAAACATGGGGCAGTAAAAACCCAAAACGCCTGTACGCCAAAAATTTCATATTGTCTTAAAATGCAAATTTAACGTTAATGGGGCGCAACACTTAAAAAACTAACAATTTATCTACAACAACAGTAAAGTGATAACGTTATGATCTGACAAAACGCATAAAAATACCAAAGTTGTTAGCGAAATGCCAGCAGGGTGCGCTGTGCGACCCCGTGGGGAAGTTCGCGGAGTGTCTGTGTGCTGACACCTTTATGAAATTCTCATTGTACAATAAGTTTTGTTGATGACGTTAAGATTAGGCGATTGTTTAACAAATGGTGTTTAATCGCTTTTTTATCGAAGTTATATCGAGTGCCTAGTGCACTAACGACCTGCCTTACACTTAGAGAAGTCAAATTCTCTAAGGTCTTGCAGCCGTCTGCGTTCTCTCAGGTCATTCTCTCGCACGGAGTTAACTTTATTTTGAGCGAGCAAAAGCTCAGTCTAACAAGTTCAACTTATCTATGAATTACTTCTATCAAATGTTTTTGGATGCTGCATTGCAAGTCCATTCGTTGGGAACTTAAGGAAGATTCATCATTTACATCAGAAAGAGCGTTATTAAATTTGCCAACACGAAGCGTATGGCGAGGATAAATTATTACAAATTTAATTTAAGTTAATACTGAATGCAATTTACAATTTGCTAATATCTGTAAGGATAACACCATCGTCACAAATAATGTTTACAATAGGCAACAACTTACATGAATTCATTCCGGTTGTAAACGATTGTAAACTTGTGAATGTGGATTGCAGGTAGGTGGACACTAGATACCTACTAAACATTTTCCCCCGAAAGCACTGGGAGGAATTGTCCTGGGTAGTAAACGTTGCAAGGTGAAAAATAATGTACCCACCTATCTTATGTTAAGGCTCTCGACGTGCAACTATTTTAGTTGGAAAAGTGACAGAGAGGTTGGCACAATGCCTTCGTGAACATAGAAACACTATTATTTCGTTACATCGATGAGTTTTGTACATTACCTACCTATATCAGAAATAGGTACTTGCGCAAGGTACAAGCTGGCTGTAGGTACCGCGACGAGACACATTCATTGTTTTGTTTTTCAGATATTAAAGTTTACACATAGGCGGAATTTAAAAACAAGTTGGTACCTACCTCATGAGTTTTTTGTCCAGACATTAGGAGTAGAAAAATATTTTTACTATGCAGTTTTATTAAAATATGTTTTTTAAGATAAACTCGGAAATTTCCAAGTTATTCGCAATTCATTTTAACCATGTAGTTTTAAAGTAGATAAGTAGGTACAGAAGATATTTAGTACCTTTTGCGGGCGAATTATTATTATAAGTAAATAATCGTAATGATTAATAAATGAAGCCTCGCTCCTGGCCTGGTGTTATATTGGCAAAAAATACCTAAAATATTATTGATTAATATTCATCCGTCGCCTATGCTGCAACAGATTACCAAAATACTTTAAATCCAATCAATTAAATTATTTGAAGTTTTAAGAATCATAGATCAATAATTGTTTTAGCTGATCTAGGTGTTGCGTCAAATACATTTAGATAGGTATTATAAGTAAGTTGATGATATTTTAACAATATTTAGCGAAAAATTCAGTTACATAGTTCATCAAAGGGCCAAATCGAATGAAACCATTCCAAGATCTAAATGAAAACAAACACGTACAATCAATAAATACACAAACACAAGCGGCGGAATGATATTAGCTTTCTAAGTAAATGTGAAGTCCGGCGAGAGGATGACCGTCGATTAATCGCCTCCAAGAGAGAGAGCCTGAACAATGCGGGGGTCTGCCTTGCTCCCCTCCCGGAACTCCTCCAGGGTCAGGCGGTCGTCGTGGTTCTTGTCCATCTGGTCGAAGATCTTGTCGACGCGCTTCTGAGGAGTGTTGTCGTCCTCAGGCTGAGGGGTCTGGCCCTGCGGGAAAAAGTAAGGGTCACAATGAGAAAATATGACATAGGTAGAATATTATGTTGATTCTAGGTACTAAACTTATGAATTCGTACGTTTAAAAAGCATTGGAGTGGGAATGCAAAAGTGTTAGCATTCCTAACGCTTTGATTTTAATGGTAATTAGTTAAGGGCACGTCAACCATGAACCATATCAAAAGCTTCATTAGGGGATGCAAGGAAGCCCAGCGGTTGAACGCGTCCCAAAGGGTCATGGCCATCAGGCTGGTACGGGGTTACCGCACGGTCTCCCGTGAGGCGGCAAGCCTCCTTGCCGGACTACCGCCATGGGATCTGGGGGCAAAAGTCCTCGCGCACAACTGTGAGTGGCGCGAGGAGGCGAAACGTCGGGGCAAAACTCCGCTGCTGCGAGAAATCACGGCACAGTGGACAGAGCTCCGGCGGAATCTCATGGCGACATGGAGAGTACGATTGTCGCAACCCAGCACTGGGCACACCACAATTGTGGCAATAAGTCCCCTCTTTGAGGAGTGGCTAGAGAGGTGCCATGGCGTCCTCACCTTCCGCCTGACGAAGGTCCTCACCGGACACGGTTGTTTCGGGAGGTTCCTGTTCAGGATAAAACAGGAGGAAACGCCCGGGTGTCACCACTGTGTGGATCACCCGGAGGACACGGTGGAGCATACGGTGGAGGTCTGCCCGGCTTGGGCGGAGCACCGCCGTGTCCTCACGGAGGCGATCGGCGGCGGCGATCTCTCGCGTCCGGCCCTGGTTCAGGCCATGGTTCGGAGCGAGAGTGTATGGGAGGCCGTCACCTCCTTCTGCGAAGCAGTAATGCTCGCAAAGGAAAAGGCGGAACGGGTGAGGGAGAGGTAGGGTTCGCGTCCTTACGCCCCTAGTCGCCGATTTCCGGCCACCGTAGGCGCGGGCCTGCGGACGGTGAGCGATGGGTAGCTCGCCGTCCGATAAGGACCAGGCCCGGGTCGACAGCGCGTTGTGTTTCACGCGCGCCTTAAAGAGTTGTCAGCACGAATTGACGGGGTCCATTAGGGCCAATGCCTGCCAGAGTTGCGAGTTTGTCCGAAAGGGGTATCGTGGCCCTGGCTACAGGCAAATGAAGGAACACGGGAAGGTTTTAGTCAGTAAAAGTCTGACAAGCCCGTCCGCTCCGCCCAGAGCGGGAGAAGTTAGTTGATAATTTCCCACCAGAAAAAAAAGGGCTTGCAAAGAAATTCTGAGGAGGTAATGAAGCTCAATTGAATCCATTAAAATAAGGAACGCGTCACTCTGCTTCGGTACCTCCTTATTGCTTAATAAACATTGGCTATGTCAATAATAACCAGTAGTAATAGCGAATTCTGCCATGAAAATAAAACAATATCTCTACATGATGACAACAAAAATAAATTATGTCAAAACATCTTATCGAAAGGAACGCTCGCTATACATCCCGTCAATACAACTGTTTTTGGCAAAATTACAGTACCAAACATTTCTATGTTACATACAATCAAAAGGTCCATTCTACTTTCTTCCGGTATTAGCACTTATAAAAACTTTTCTGTTATACAAAATGAAAGAGGAAACAGACTTTTACTGACGTGTCGCTGCTTCTAATCGAAAGTGAATCAATCACGATAAAATCTTTATTGTGATGATATTAAAGAGAGATTTTTGAGAAAAATCCAGGTGTTACGCGCTAATCTTTAATTCCAATCCGTGTTGAACAGTAGGTAATAAATGAAGAGGAGGACGACAGCCTTGATAAGGCCGCTAAAGCTGAGGAAAACAAAAGCAAAGTAAATACGGTTATTAAGCTGATGGATGGCCATTTATACGTACCACCATCTGATAGATCGCGTCGACTATGTTGTACATTTCATCCCTTGTGATGTAACCATCGTTGTCCACGTCGTAGAGCCGGAAGGCCCCTGAAATTTATAACACCAATTAACCTGGATACATTTTCACTACTCAGGATACTGTAGTTGAAGGAAATAATGAATTATCGGGAATTTAATAGTGTTACATTTCACGTTCAGCAATTAATTTTCAGTTTTGTTAACTGGATATTTTAAGGGAATGCATTATGTTGTCCGTTTAGGCATTTCATACAATGTGTTTAGGTTTATTTAAGTGGAGAATTGTCACCAACGCAACGTACAAATGATTAAAGATGTCAATTTATCTCCAAATTAAATATAATATATAAAACCATAACATTAAATACGTACAGTGTAGCTTTTCGTCGAGATTTCCCCGTGACGTCACCGATAGTGCCCGAATGAACTCCTCAAATTCGATGGAGCCATCCTGAAAGGAAGTAGGTCATTTATTAGATTCCACTTATTGTATTAGTCTTACAGAATAATGGAGAAAATATTTAACTATAAATGGACAAATCTCCCAGAGAGCCTCAAGAGACGGCACGACTTAGCCCGACATTATCGTTTCGATGCCGCCAGACATATTCTAGACATAGTGAATTTCACATTGACCGAAACTTCTGGAGCGAAATCCATTTCGAACTGCCCAATAGAAATATCGTCATATGAATATTAAACACTAAATCATCAGTTACCTAATATTAATTAAGGGCCGCATATTCTAATTTAAGTCATATGGAAAGTGGGCCATCAATGTTTTTGTGGCAGTCTAGATTTCTCTCGGTCATCTTTATCAGTAAGATGCTCTTATGTGATATCCCTTGTTTTTTTTAAATGAATTATGCGATTAAACGCGTTTCTGTGTCGTGCAGTCTTCTTCAAGTTTTCATTAATTGTTGTTGGCGTTTTTTAAAGAAAATAAAATAATGTCTGTGTAGAGTAGGCACAGCACAACCCATAGTACATCCACATTTTGCCATTTCTGTTTAAATAGAGCTACCATAAGAGAAAGACTTGTGATCAACCGAGCTCGATTCCCAGGTCGGGCAAAGTGTTATTGGGATTTTCCATTAGAAATTCCTCGGTAGCAGCCTGGAGTCTGGATTTGTGCCCGGTTGCTGGGAATAGGCTCGCCCCCTATTACATGGGACTTAAACATAACTGGCGAAATGTGGGTGTACTTTAGGTAGGTACACCTCTGCCTAATCCTTTGGGGATTACAGGCGAGATGTTATGTAGAAATGTACTTATAGTCCACTTACATTGTTTTCGTCGAACACTCGGAATACCAATGACGCAAACTTGCTGGGGTCACCTTGCGGAAAGAACTGTTTGTAGATCTTAATGAACCCCTGGAAATATATTTAATAGCTTTCATTTATTTTTATGAACGAGTGGAAAAATAGGAGATATTTGAAATAGATTGGACTTTGAAGGGCTGAATGAATGGCAAATGGAAATGGATAATCTCAAAAGGATATGTTGTGGTATGCGATTGGATAGAATTTGAAAAAAGTTTATGGAATTTTCTTTGGAAATGAGGAAATCTGAAAGTGGAGGAATAAGGAGCATATTGTCGTGAATAAGTTACGAAGAGAAGAGATGAGATGATGGATGGATTGTGTGAAAGTTGATTTTGCTAGAAAGGGATGACTATGGAGATAACGAATAATTGGAATATGGAAAACGAAGTCGTCGACAAATAAACAAGGATAGTGACAAGAGGATGAGAATTAGCAATAGATTGCAAGATAGCAATAGTGTTAATTACGTGCAGTGGGACAAAATCAATATGGTTTATTTATTCAACGTTTTGTATAATAAGTCGTACCTGTTCGGTCAGGAGCCCGTTTGGACAGTCCTTAAGAAATCCTTTGTGCCTAAAACAAAATCAAACCATTAATAATTTTACTAGCGCTACGAGTAACTATATAATACCTAAATACCTGCTGAATACATACCAAAGCCGGATTTCCTTTTCCGTAACTGAAACAAGCAAAGAATAAAGAATTAATTAAATTCATCGAGGTACGCGTATTGTATAATTATCACTTGCTGAAAAAACGGTGAACGAAAACATCGTGAGGAAACCGGCACGCCTGAGAGATATTTCTCGACGGCATGTGAAGCCAGGTCAGAGGCCCATGGGCGGCTTATAAACTCTGACACCAGGATAGTCACTAACCACACGCAAAAGAAACAAGATTGAGGTACGTACGAAGGAAATGCATTAATGTCTTATTTATCACGAGAACTAAGTAGGATTGTCCACAAAGGGACTTGATACGTGCTGGACTTTCAACAACGCATTGCATCATGCGTTCAATTTTTATCAATGCACACCAGTAAACCCGAAAAGGTAAGCTGAGTTGGACCCACACCAACTCACACCCACATTATGCATGTTATGTTTAACTTGCATGTAATAAGGGACGAGCCTATTGCCAGTAATTGGGATTACACATGTCCACAATCCTGGCTGCTGGTGAGAATTTCGTGATAGGAAACCTAATACATTTTGACCAACATGGGAAACCAAACCATGACCTCACGTCCAACAGCATGCCTCGTTTTTGGTCTAGTTTATACCATCAACGAGGAAGGCTATAATATTTTATTTTGACAATATATTACTTATTTACTAACGTAACGTATGGACAGCTTAGGTCTGAAATAAAGATATTTTTTTTTTTTTTTTTTTTTTTAAAGGATTATTTGTGTGTAAGAGTGTTGCTATTGCATGTGTCACTGGTTCTACCCTGATCCATCAATTCATTCGGAACGGCGTGGGCTGTTATTTTACGAAACATTTAATTAGAATTGGGTCGATGGATGGCATTGTTGATTTTGTACGGCAGAAAGCTCGCGTGTACACTATGGGCGTAACAGGAACTATACAATATGGACGCAAAATATTTATGAAATCGATCTTACTCTCACTGTCTATGTGGGGTGTAAGGGGGGGGGGTACACTTACCACCTCAGTGCCCCAAGTCAACCTCACTTGCACGTGGTGCACCCTGTTGAATAACAAACGAAGCTCTGAGAACCGACAGATAGCGGTATATCCATTCTAAATAAAAACTAAAAAAGGGTGATAAGACCCTTTATAGAATTACAGACCCATTTTGCTCCCACCAGCCACGTATATAAGTTGTTCTCGAGAGTCGTTACGAATCGTCTAGCGAGAGAACTCAACGAGTTTCAGCCACCGGAGCCGTCCGGGTTTCGAGGAGGATACAGTACCATAGACCACATAAACACAGTGCGACAAATTATACAAAAGTTCGAAGAGTATAATCGGCCCCTATGCCTTCCATTTGTGAACTATGAAATTTTTTTTGAATTTGGTGGGTGCAAGGTTTTTGAGACCTGGTCTGTTTTGGAGTCTCTGCACCGATGCCAAGTCGACTGGCGATACATCCAAGTGTTGAGATGTCTTATGAAAACGCGACAATGACCTTCCAAACTCAGGATCGGCGAACTGAACGAGAAACACATCTCCCTGCGTCGAGGGGTGCATCAAGGGGACGTAATTTCCCCGAAATTGGTTTCTAACGCATTGGAGGATGTGTTTAAGACGCTGAACTAGGAAGGTCGTGGCATCAACATCAACAGCGAGTACATCTTACACTTGAGATTTGCAGATGACATCGTAATTCTGGCTGAAACGCTGCATGACGTGCAGCAGACGCTGGACGGCCTAGTTGATTCTTCTGTATGCATTGGTCTCCGGATGAACTTGGACAAAACCAAGGTTATATTCAACGAACACGTCATTCCGGGACCGATTGCTGTCAATGGCGATGCTCTCGAGGTTGTTCAAGAATACGTTTACGTCGGGTAAACTCTGCAATTTGGTAAAAACAACTTTGAGAGGGAGGTTAACAGAAGAATTCAGCTGGGCTGGGCAGCATTTGGGAAGCTTCGCCGAGTCTTCTCGTCGCGTATTCCACAGAGCCTAAAGACGAAGGTCTTCAATCAGTGCGTCCTGCCTGTTATGAATTACGGAGCCGAAACTGGACACTCACGGTACGGCTGGTCCATAAATTCAAGGTCGCTCAGCGAGCTATGGAACGGGCTATGCTTGGAGTCTCTCTGAGGGATCGAATTCGGAACGAGTTGATCAGATCTGGTTGGCAGAGAGCCAAAGTTGTCGACATAGCTCACAGAATAAGCAAGCTGAAGTGGCAATGGGCTGCCCATATTAGCCGTAGAACCGATGACCGTTGGGGTAGACGTGTTCTTGAGTGGAGACCGCGAATCGGCAAACGTAAGGTAGGACGCCCTCAGGCTAGGTGGAGCGACGATATTCGCAGGATGGCTGGTAGCAGCTGGATGGGAGCCGCCGAGAATCGAGCGGAATGGCGTGCAATTGCAGAGGCCTATGTCCAGCAGTGGACTGCTATGGGCTGATGATGATGAATGAATTTTCTTATGTTTTTTGTAATTAACCGGTTGTATGTTGATCTAAATATGATTCGCGGCCGTATCAAATACGTATTAAAGAATTATAATTATAAAAATCATTCGTACAACTCTAATTTAACTATTGAATGACTATATTTCATGAAATCATGACATTTGAAGCCAATTTTAACTTAAGGACAACACTGCGGATTCTACTGATTATAATTCTGTAAATCCATAATTGTTACGGTCGCGAATCATATTTTAATCAATATACAACCTGACACTGACTTGAAATTATTCCTAAAAACGTAAGAAAAATTGAATTTCGCGGGGTACCTTAGCGCTGTTCCATTTCAAAACTAGAGGTACCAAATCACATTAGACGTTCTTGTGATACTGATGCAGTAACAAAGAGACATTTGAATCACGAAAACTATTGTCAGAAAATCTAGACAAAAGCAACAATGCACAAAGTTATTTCTTTCTAGATTTCCTGACCGATTTCCATGAAAATATTTCCAATGGCTTTTTTAATTGTTCACTTTTATTATGGTATATATAGGTACTTACATCTAAGTTTCCTATTAATAATAAGGTTATGCTTTAATGATTTATTTAGATTAACCATTTTGAAAGTATTTAAATTTATATACTTACTTGCACATATTATTATTTTTATTTTAAGTCTGTTTAGTTTTTTAAATTATGCTTTAATTCATCAACATTTTGATTATAATATATAATTGAGTCGCCGCCCCCGTAAGTCTGGGATTAGGGCAGAGAAAAAAGGCGCCGAATGTTGTTTACCCAAGAAATCCTAGTTAATACTGTAAATTACATAATAGGAATTAGAATCGGTACATTGTAGAAAACAGAATAGTCATGAATATTATAAACACATCTAAGCCGTAAGTACGGTCCACAAAGTAACAATAAAATGTTACAATTCTGCGAAATGGTACAGTGTTGCAAGTAATGTAATAGGTATTACATTAACCTCCATATTATTAGCTATCACAGTTTGTTTATTTTCGTAGATTAGATGCAAAACTCCTATAAGTAGATGTGTAAATTCCTACTTTCAAAGGTCGTGAAACTGTATGTTTTGATTAATAAAACATCGCATCGGCACGATTGAGTTAGGTAGTTTACATAATTACGTAGTAGGCCTATTTGCCTAAATTTTCCACTGTTGCGGGTTTCTATCATCGTTGATCCATGTGAAACTGTCTTATTATCGCTCGGTTTTAAATATTTATGGATGTGTGTATCATGGGTAAACTGTGGATTATAATATTTTAATGGTGAGGTTTTAAGAGAGCGGATAGCGGATAGTCTCATAGGAATACATCATTGGTGAAAGATTTTGATTTCCATAAAGTTAAAATAAATAAATGGAATATATACGAATTTATGGAATGGGCAACTAGCTTCATATTTCTAACTGACCGACTAGAGTCCTTGACAATTTCAAAATGCCTGTAAATGGTTTCATTCAAATAAATGCTTTGAGTTTGAGTTTGAATTATCCCAATCTTAATTTAGTCATGATATTTCAGAGAATGAATAAAAATAAAGGACTGTATTGACCAGCAAGACTACTCTTCTCGGATACATACCTAATATGACGCGTATAACGTTCTTCAATCACTAGAATAAAAAGAGATATAGATATAGAAATAGAACACAGAATTTCAAAAATATGATAGAAGATTAATAGTCTCAAGTAAAGTAAATAGAATCCTAAACATGAGTTCATATAAGATTCCAACAACTCGTGTTATATTCCGCCATCATTGACACAAAATCCACCGCCTTAGTGACTCCGGAAATGTGATCGAATCGAAACTCATTATTTATACAAAATTAGCAAACCTAAGGCACATTTTGTCAAAGGGAAAGTCTTTATAAATATTGCCTCTAGGCTGATAATCTCATCATTTGGAGCGTGTATGGGAAAACGAAGATGTCACTCGTGCTGGTCAGTCCCTTTATTTAATCCTAAGAAAATAATATTTTACTAGGTAATGTGTCGGTGAAGTTTTAGGTATAGTGTTGTGCATCAAATGTGATTTAAAATGTGTGTTATTGTTCTAGGTTTTAACAATGACTAGCTTGGCATTAGCCGATGCCGGTTATCAGTACAATGCACCGGGTGCAACCTTCGGTTTGCCAGGTAATCAGCCTGCAAACTTTCAACAGGGACATAGTTCACAGCATCACACCGCATTACCGAACGAGCATGACAAACCGTTATCGCATTCGATTTCGTACAAGGATTATGTTTATTTAAAACAAGATAATGAACACAATATCGGAAACCACGGAAGTGTAAATCATGGAACTAGTAACAGTGGAATTTTAGCAGCACCCAGCATACAACCAACTGCTAATCCCATTCCCAACAATGTATACGTGAATGCAGGTTACGCACAGAGCTTTGCACCCGCACCGACTGTGAATTTGAACAATAATTACGCGCAGGACTACGTACCAGTTAATAATGATTTCAACAGTGGTCATGTTCAAAACCTTTTACCAACTACCAGAGGCAATGTAAACAGTGGTTATTCACAGACCTCATCACTGTCGGGATCTAATGCAAACATTGGTTACGCGCAAAGTCCGATATCATCCGCAGGTGGTAGTCTAAATACGGGTTATTCACAAACTTCATCAGCGTCTGATGTTAATAATTTGAATAATGGTTACACACATACTTCAATACCACCCGTCAATAACAAATTTGGTAATGTCCAGACTTTTACACCATCTGTCAATCCCAACCTAAACGGCTGGGCACCAGTCGTCAATTCGGGTTTGAGCCATGGTAACGCCAATGCGGCCGTACCAACTGCTGGTTCTAACCTGAATTCTGGTTACTCACAGACTTTAACATCATCGGGCAGTGCAAGTTTGAGCAATGGTTATTCAACATCACCTGCTAGTAGTATTCTGAATACTGGTTATTCCCAGCCTTTAGCGCCATCTGAAACAGCTAGTTACAGTAATAGTCATGCTCAGACATCTATACCAGCCGCTAGCGGAAACATAATTAATGACTACTCTCAGACTGTGGCCACATCTGGTAGTGTTAATTCTAATTTGAACAATGGTTATTCCCAGACATCGCTCTCATCAGCTAGTGATAATCTGAATGATGGCTATTCGCATACACTAGTCCCATATTCCAGCTCGTCTAGTACGAGCAATGATTATGCTCAAGCTTCAATAACATCTTCTGGTGGTAATATAAATACAGGATATTCTCAAACTTTTCCGCCATCCAGTAGTGCTAGTTCAAGCAATGCAGGTTATTCAGGAACTTTAATACCGTCAGCTGTCAGTGGTACCAATAACTATGATACAGGCTATTCTCATTCGTTATCATCTGGCACCGCTAGTACAAGCAGTACTAGTTCCGGTCTAAGCACAGGATATTCACAGCCGGCTACTTCCAATTTGAATTCGGGATACTCACAAAGTTTAATGCCATCTGGTAGTGGGAGTTTTACCAGCGGTTATAGCCAGACATCTATACCCCAAATTGGCACGCATTTAAATACTGCCTACGCGCAGCCTATCGGAGCACCTGTCAGTTATTCACGAAACAATGATTATGCTCAGGCATCCACGACACCTTTCAAAGTTAACCTTAATCCAACATCAGCTTTCGATGCTTCTATAAACAGCGGTAATATTCAAACATCAACAGGGTCTTCAAATTTGAACATCGGTTTTGGGCCAGCAGGTTCAAATTACAATTTCAATGGAAATGCTAACACCGGTAGTGTATCTAGCAGTGCACCGATTAATCCAACGGTGTTCAAGCACATCTATTTCCATGTCCCTCCACTAGAAGTAGAAGAACAGAAAGTGATTCCTCCACCTGCACCACCAAAGAAGAACTACAATATTCTGTTTATAAAGGTGCCGTCGCAAGAATCTAACTCAAATTTGGCCCGTTTGAAGCAAATAGCTGAATTGAGCAATGCAGCCGCTTCGGTTGAACATAAAACTCTGATTTATGTGTTGGTGAAGAACCCGGAGACTCAGCAACCGGTTGTCATTCCAAAGCGGACTCCGTCGGAGCACGAGGTGTTCTTTGTAAAGTACAACGGTAACCCTTTGGATATAGCGACGGAGATCAACGAAGAACTGGATAAATCTGCTACAGTGCAAAGTATTGTTCCTATTGATCCAGGTTTAGTGAATGGAAAAAAGTGAGACGATGAAACTCATGCAATTTGAAAGTGATGAACATTATCAGTGTAGCACTAGCAATACAATTAAAAAATAATTATAATATCTTTTAAAGTAGATTACAGGAATTATTAAACTTATATAAGTTAAGTATTCCAATCTTGTGTAACGTTGTTCTGCAACTGCCTCGATAATATTGTCCATCATCATGTTTCATTAAAACATATTTTTTGTTGTCAAAATGGGTTAGTGTTAAGAATCTACTTTAAGTTATTGTAAATAATTAAGATAATTATTATTTATATTTTGTATTCTATGTATTCCTCCCGTATTTTATGTCAAAGCTATGTCATGAACACGATTGGTGAAAACTGTTGAATAATGTGACCCAACCGTATGTAAGGTATTTTAATATTATTTCACTTTTAATCACCATGTTTGTTAATATGTACAGCATGATTTGCCTTTATGCGAAAATCCGCCGAGCGAATTGCTATAATTATTATTATATGTTTGTATATACAATGTGTCTGTATACGGTGTGGCGAAAATTAAGGGTTTGGTACAGACCATCAAACTAAACTTCTCCCGGGGACCAACATCGTAATCGTGAAAAAAATAATAGTCAGCCCATACAAAACTTCAATACCTACTCGAGCAAATGTATGTGACGACTGATAACTTTTTCGTGATTACGATGTTGGTCCCCGGGAGAAAGTTGTTCAGTTTGATGGTCTGTACCAAACCCTTAATTTTCGCCACACCGTATACAGACACATTGTATATATATACTTTCGGACATTATTTCAGATTTATTCACATATTAGTTATAGCACATACAATAACGTTTTTATGTAACACAGTACAAGTCAATTAAAATGAATCCAGAATAGCCAAAGTTCGTGTTAAGTTAATTAAGTAATTTATTAGTTGCTAATGAACATAATTATTTTGGAGAGTAAGTGATATAATGTCCATGGCCATTGTTCACGATTAGACATTGTATTCTACAAGTTGTGTTGTAAATCGACTGAACGCTGATTTTCATCAGTTCCACTGAAACAGGTAAACAAATGCATTGTTATAACTTTGTTGAAGGTGAAACTGTATCGGCTGGTTGGTGGTTGGTTTAGTAGTTTCATCGCATCGTCACACGCACCGGTTCACGAACAGAATAGGTACACAATAAACTTTGTTAAACACAATATTGCACCAACACGCATTGAGACCATACACTGTGTTAATATAATTTTATGTAACATACCCAAAACTATGTCAATTTAATGTTTGTATGATTGTGATCAAACCAGTTTTTAAACCATCAATGTTTATATGTAAAGTACCTACATTTATGTAGTTACATAACTGAATTATGTAATATGTGAAATCCAACTATCGCACATCGTAGTTAATGAAGAAAATTAGATAATTAAAGTTAATGGATTGTTTACATTGCGTTTTTGTCTAAATATTTATGCTATCGTGTGAAAGTTTTATCGACTATGACAGGTTTTAAATTGTTCCCAACCTTACGTTTCATGCCACTACTAATGAAAATAATGTTCCAACAGTAAGTTCCATAATAAATAATTGTTGTGGATAGTTTAAATTGCATTTAATTTTCATAGAGAGAGTAACTGGAAACACATACGAACGAAGCAAGTTAATGAAAAGCTTATAAAAATGGTGTTTTTGATGTGAAACATCTATAGGCGCGCTTTGCGAGTAAGGCCGATAATAAATAATTGTTGTGGATAGTTTAAATTGCATTTAATTTTCATAGAGAGAGTAACTGGAAACACATACGAACGAAGCAAGTTAATGAAAAGCTTATAAAATAGTGTTTTTGATGTGAAACATCTATAGGCGCGCTTTGCGAGTAAGGCCGTGAATGGCAAGCGGTATGACACTCTGAAATCAAGCCCCGTCTTGTCAGTAAAATATATTTAATATTTCTCCATATTTATTTATTTATTAGTTTTCTTTAATCATAAATGCTTTCAATAACCATCAATTTCGATGTTCTACATCTGCCGGCCGTCCCGTAACGGGCAACTGTTTTTTTTAGTAACGTCATTAGTTCGACGAATTAAAATAAAAACTGATGCTATACTCGTATAATCAGTCTGCAGCGCTTATATGCTTCAATAGGTACTGCCTAAGCGAACGTACCACCCGCCCCCTTCCTTATCCCGACACTTTTATAGTTCTACTTCGTTTACTAAAGCAACTTTACGGAGATTAGAGATACTTTCGAATTGATTAGGAATTTTAGTGCGTTTGTTTATGTCGATTTTCTTCGACATTGACGTCTTTTTACTAGGTATTCGTTTAATTTTTTTTTACAATATCTTTTTAATTGTCTTGTATGACTTCAAGTTTATTAATGTTGTAGTACCTACTTTTTGCTATTGTAGCATTGCAATTAGCGAAAGCACTGTGACATAATCCGTGGTTAGCAGAGTACATATTAGCCGTTTGAGTTAAACTAAGCAAATGTTCAACTTTAAATAGAGTACCGCTGCCTCTCGACTATTTCTAGTCCTGTCAATAAACTCGCTTAATGAGTCTGAAAAGCGTTATTCAGTAGAAAACACACCGAAATGTGACAAGCGTAAATCGGTTTTAATGACAATTAAACGGGCTTTTGCAATACAGTAAAGTGAGATGATTAATTTTATTCGCCACAGCTTTATAAAGATACGAAAACCATACGATAGGTTAAATGTTGTAGAAAATGGACTAAGTATTTTTGTAGCAAAAAAATGGATTTTTCAAGTGGACACATTTCGGAGCGCTGGGAATGCCAAAACCACTAAAATCAGACGCGTCATATCATGGATGTTGTTATGTGGCATAGTCGTCGGCCCCTAGACAACCTCGTCGTCTTATCAGTTGTTCCAGAGAGAGGGTGACACTTAATTTAAGCGTGGTACAAAATAAATGATCAATGACCCCCATGCTAGGAAAAACCTGTAGTATAGAGGTCATCCATACGTCCATTATGGTAATAGTTACTTACAAATTATTAATATGCACTTTTGTAAAAAATAAACTAGCTTAATACAATTAATTGTGGGGATAAAAAACGGGGGAAAAGCACAGTATGGCACATCGAATTTGATAAAAATGTTCGGCTTTGTAGAGCCTTGATACTCTTCTTCTTAGCGTATTAATGGCAGAAAAGAAATCTGTTGTGAACATTCAAATTTTATACAAAAATTTAGGGTTCCGTACCTCAAAAGGTAAAAAACTAAACCATTATAGGATCACATCGTTGTCCGTCCGTCGGTCTACTTGTCGAGAACCTTTTTCTCAAGATCTCGTGGAGGTATCAAGTTGAAATTAATATCAAATACATAAGTCTACGGTCCCTTATAGTTCTGAAAAAATCAAGCTTTTAAGACAACACAATAAAAAAAAATCGGCCATTTATGCGACATATTTTGATACTCGCTAATAAATCAAAACCTGTAGTATACTTTCCCTTTGACCTAGAATCATGAAATTTGGCAAGAAGCAAAGTGTCACATCAAGCGCAAGTAAAGAAAAAAGTCCGAATATTGTTTATATTATGAAAAAAATTGGACTTTTTTCTTTACTTATTTCGATTTTTGCGATTACAGAATTGACCGTGACGTATATCGATGTATGGGAGAACATTTTTTCCACTACAAAGTTAAGTTTATTCATGTGATAAATTCATCCCAACTATGGAACCCTAAATTGTGGTGGTAAGTCGTAAGTAAATTAGATTTAGTGGCCACCAGGACTGACCTTTGCCAAACAAACGGAAATTACATCGTTACGAGTATCTCTTTCATCTCGGCCTATTAATTCGACGTATACTTGGTATTACATAGGTATAGTACAGCCATGCGTCCTTCTCATTGTACCAAATTGACTCCAAATGGAGTGGCTTTTGACCGATTTTTAAACTGAAGGTGTAATACCTTACTCTTTGGAAAATTAAAATTATTTTTTCTGATGAAATAACGTTTGTGATTTTGAGAAAAGACCTATTTCACTATCGTTTGGTTTGGAAAAGACTATTTTCGTAACATCATACAAAATACTTTAGAAGAAAATCGCTTTTAAATCTTTTGTTAGGTATGTCTGCTCGCCGCGAGAAATCACAGCATAGCGGCCAGAGCTCCTTCGGGATCTCATAGCAACATGGAGAGTGCGATTGTCGCCACCCAGCGCTGGTCACGCCACCATTGTGGCGATAACTCCTCTCTTTGAGGAGTGGCTACAGAGGCGCCACGGTTTCCTCACCTTCCGTCTGACGCAGGTCCTCACCGGACACGGTTGTTTCGGGAGGTTCCTGTTCTGGATAAAGCGTGAGGAAACGCCCGGGTGTTACCACTGTGTGGATCGCCCGGAGGACACGGAGGACCATCCGGTGGAGGTCTGCCCGGCTTGGGTGAAGCACCGCCGTGTCCTCAGCCCTGGTTCAGGCCATGATACGAAGCGAGAGTGCATGGGAGGCCCTCATCTCCTTCTGTAAAGCAGTAATGCTCGCGAAGGAGGAGGCGGAACGCATGAGGTAGTGGCAAAATTCGCGCCCTCACACCCCTAGGCGCCGTGGTAGACGCCCCGGGCGTCGGGAGTCACAGGCCGATGTCCGGCCACCGTAGGCGCGGGCTTGCGGACGGTGAGCGATGGGTAACGCACCAGGCCCAGGTCGACGGCGCGTAGTGTTCCACGCGCGCCTCCAAGAGATGTCAGCACCAACTGACGGGGTCCGGTAAGGCCAATGCCTGCCAGGGTTGCGAGTTTGTCCAAAAGGGATATCGTGGCCTTGGCACACGTCAACTGAAGGAAAACGGGTGGGATTTAGTCAGTAAAAGTCTGACACGCCCTCCCGCTCCGCCCAGAGCGGAAGTAGTTACATGTTACGTGCCGACCAAAAAAAAAAAGGTATGTCTGTTCGTGACTGTTCTTAATGCTATAAAAATACGATTTTAATGGAACTTTGTTTGGCTGATGTTGTAAAACAATTGTCATGTAGGTTTCAATTCAAGGCAGTCGTTTGGAGATCAAGTAACAGAGTGTATTCTTCAAACCTCATCTCCAATTCAGGAAGTTTCGTAGCATTAAAACATTATCTTTAAAACATTGATAAGCATATGAAGGTGCGGAAAGTGGGATTGGTCGTCGCTCAATACTTGACACCATCAAACTAGGACAGGCCCCAGGGGGGTGAACCAGGCAGTAAGATTACAGTTTTCGGCTTGTATAAAGTAAAATAATGGTTTAGTTGTGACAAGCTGATCTGCAGAAAACTGGTAAAAATCTTACGACTTAAAAAATAAAAATAGTTTTGCTTACGGTTTTTTATTGACGCTATACTTTTTCGGGATAAAATGTATCTTAAATATAGCTCCGGCTAATTTGTAAATGTGCGAAAACAAAATATTTGATTTTAAGGATACAAATATCAGTCCTCTTTTAAAGAAAATTCTCGCCTCCTTTTCTTAAACCTAGAGATTTTCACCGAACGTTAATAAAATATTACGTTCTATCGTAACTCAAGATTCTCGCTATAAATCCCATTCTAACAATAAAGTATGAAAAGTTTCCTTTCTATAAATAAAATCGGAATAAACCAGCATTGTCATTCGTATGATATTTAATTTGCATGTAAATTATTCGGAGTGGCCGTTCATCACAGCGAGGTCTCTGGACTGGAAAAATATATGGAAGAATCTCGCTGATTCTCTTGGGCACAACTAGGAGGCTATCTATGACATAAGCTACAACATCAACTGCTGTAACTTAACTTAGGTTATTGCTGTATTTTCCTTGGCAGCGAATAAAGTATGTTTAAATAAGGTTCAACTATTTCCATACTTAGAGCCTTATCACACTGGCGACTTTCGAGCATGTCAGTTAGAAAAAACCTAAAGAAGTTGATTGTTTTTACAAAACTGCATTAACGATATTTGCAGTGAATTAAAAATTCCATGTAACAGTTAAAATAAAATTGTATTTATTACAATTAATCTGTTGAGGACCTAACTAAAGGTTGTAAATGAAAGCAAAGCGAACTATATACACTTATAATATAGGTTCTAAAAGGCAGTATAATGTTGAGATTGGACAAGACAAACAAGTATGTGCGCGCGATCATTAGGGAAACCACCTAAAGGTGTTGACAATTTGGTTGTAAGTGGTGTAGCACAAGAACCACGTGATAAAGGTACTTAGAGACGAGAAGCTACAATTCCAACAGCTGGAACAACCTTGACTGAAAGCCCGACTAAACTAACTGAAAAAAAATACAAAAAACCAAGTGCATGTCGGACCACGCACAATGAAGGGTTCCGAATTTATCCCAAAAACAAACTTAACATTGTAGTTGAAAAACATGCTCTCCCATACATCGATAAACGTTACGGTCAATTCTCCAACTGCAAACTTAAGTCGGTCGACTATTACTCGTTAACTTGTGAAGCCTACTTAGCTGTAATAGTTTTCCTTTTAATTTCGTTATATATAGGCACTATTGCCATGAATTTTTTCACATATCCAAAATTAACCATTTAGTTGGCAGGGGGGGGGGGGGACACTTGACTCTAACATAAAATAGCACTTTAATGGTTAATATTACGCAAACGGATCCTTTAATTGAAAAATGGTTTTCACAAACCCGCAATATTTTTAAACGGCCTTTCCAACGATACCCCACACTATGGAATAGACGAGAAAAAAATAATATAATAATACGAGTAGTAGAATTATGTCGTATCTCTCTGTATTTTACTGTGTGTACATAAATAATAAAATAAATAAATAAATCATCCCCATTTGACGTGCAAGGGAGGTACCCTAAAAAAAAAGTTTTTCATGGTTTTATTTTACGACTTTTGCAGCGTGATTTATATGTATTCCCATGCCATATTACAGCTTTCTAGTACTAAGCGTCTAGAAGAAAAGAAAGAAAGAAAATACGTTTATTTGCGGTAAACATAACGCAAAGAAATAAAAACACAAACACGAAAGAACAAGTTGAGGGAAAATATGCGTCACATTCACGCAAAACGGCCATCGCTCAGCATAATGCTGCGACCCTATGCTAGACAGAGCCCCAGCGCTGGTTTTCAGCGACCGCCGGCGTTGACGTGATGACGTCAACCGGTGCAGCATAATGAGATAAAAATAAACAAAATAAAATAAATGCAATACTTCGTTATCTATGTATATATAAATATAATATCTAGAATGGCAACATTCAGTAACGTCGGCAATGACTCAAGCGACGAGCGCATGCGTGCGTCTCTGAGGTAAGCCGGGGATAGACGGACGGACGGACAGACAGACGGACATGGCGAAACTATAAGGGTTCCTTGTGTACTACGGAACCCTAAAAAAAGGAATTGAAGGTATTCGGCACTCCATTACTTCTACTAAACTGTTGTTTATCTACTCTGTCGACTGCCAGTGTTTGTTAATCATTAAACTCAACGAAAAAGTTAAATGGTCCGTGGTTTAGATTAAGTAACTTGGAATAGGTACTACGGTTTAAGATTTCGGTCAGTTTTTAGCTTATTCAGGATGACCAAGTAGAAGAAGAATGGATACTTCTAGGTACTTGCACTTGTGTGCTTGTTACAGAACTCCTGAAGTAAGTAATTCGTCTGAATTCACCATTGAGAAAGAAAACACCTTTGCTATATTGAAAAACTTGTTACCTATGTATTGCACTTAGTGATTTATGTTAGGTAAAGTTTACATGAGAGGTACGACTTGCCTAGCGCTTGGTAAAGGAGCAAGGGATCCGACGAGGCTACGGGTAATATTGCCCAAACGCATTAACTTTATCTACATGCGACGTTTTTCTCCCCTCGACTTAGAAAGTGGTCTACTCTATGTTTTATAACCCATAAAATCTTTACTGAACCCTAGATAAAACTTTACAGCAAGGTAAACTGGTTTTGACATTTTGAATGCACCTTCTGAAAAGCTTTTAAAGTTTGCTTTCGAAGAGTATGTGTTCGAACATGTTCAGGTTATATTTTCAATTAAAAATACCGATGCAAAAGAGTCAACAAAAGTTCCGATAAAACAAAACCACGAAGTTTAACTTTATATAAAATGGCGCACTCCACCAAAATAGATCCAAAGATCTAAACATATTTGATGCAACGTTACTTATTCAGGGAACACGTGTATCGCATATAAATCTTCACTGAGATAGAAAAATAGCAATGCCTTTGCAATAAATCTGGCCTGTGGCTTGTTGCAGCAGATCGAGCTACTTTTTATGCCGTGTCCCTTGCTATCCGATTCAACTGTTGGATTTCTTCCTTTGCTTTATTTCAATCGACTTTATGCCTTAATTCCTGACTTCTGATGTTACGACTATCAGCCACAAAGTTTTGAATTAGAAAACTTTTGATTGGAATCGAGAGTTTCAACCTGTGAACTTCGAACGCTGTTTTTTGTCGTATCGTATTTGTTGCAGTTGTATTGTCAACTATAAGCTGTAGCTAAGGTGGCGTGCTGTGCTAGATAGACAACACGACATAGGTTTTCAAGCTTTTTAGGGCTATGGACCCCTTTGGCAAGAATAATAAATTCTAATTTCCAACAGACTTTAACAGTGTAGTCGCATTTTCAATTTGAGTATGGTATTGTTTACCGCATTCATACGAAAAACAGCCGGCTTTTATGAAACGAATTAAGTTCTCCTTGAGACTATTTCGATGTTCTATCAAATTGATATCGGTAGATACTTAAGTGACGTAAATTGATTGTTTGACATTATGAAGTTACCGTTCTGCGACGTCTGCCCACTATTTATTGTAATTCTATCACTGATCGACATTGAGTTACGTAATAAAAAAATAAACGAAGTTAGATAAAAATAGATTTTAGTAATTACATTGCCATCACTTATGCGATAAGTCACACTTTTAGGAAAGCAAATTAGTAATTGGTTATAATCTTACATTTAAGAATTTTAGCACGCACTTTATAATTAAACATGAATGATGAGATTAGTTATGGAAACATTGCAGGTATGTATGCAACTTCTTCCGGGTATTATACGCACTTAAGGGTTATTCACCAAAGTGCGTCAATGGGGCCATAATAATAATGAATGCCTGTCGCCCCAGGCTTCATTTTCAGTATCGGTAAGATATTTTTGAAATTGCGTTGTCACGGCATCCTTTTACAGCGTTCCGCTAAAGATAAGACATTTTGAATTGCACACCACTAAAATCGTTAAGTCAAGATATTTTTGAAAATGGCGTTGTCATGTTATCTTTTAACGTTGAGGTACGACCTCCAATTACACGCCACTGAAATCGTTCCTCGGTTTCTCTCATTCCCAGCAGGTAACTATCGGCATCCAACCGGTATTTGCCGGTAAGCGGTCCCGTCTTACCCAAATGGCTGACCAATTGCCACTTCTGCTTGGCTATTTTATGGCATATGTCACTGACTTTGTTTCTCTGCCGGATCACATCATGCCGAGAAGCTCCGAGCATAGTCTTTTTATAGCCAGCTGAGCGGTTTTTAATTTAGGTAAGCAACAGTCTAACTGTGACTTTCCACGTCACTGTAAGACATAATAGAAGCTGGTGTAGAGGCATCATTGTTTCAGCCGAAAGACCTCAATTGCTGGATTGCCACAACGACCGGCCCTGTACTGCCTGCTCCCAGTGGATTCCCGTAACCTTGACTAGGTCATCTATAAACTTTGTAACTTTCTATAAAAGACTTTCGTATTTCTTCGGGCTATTGGCTATGAGGCTTGGTTACAGTATGCCACTGAATGCATGATGCTGACGCATAATAAAAGTGAACAAATATTTGTTAATACTCGTAATAATAATATTATTATTATTTACATTTGGTCTATTTTCACGGTTGTAATACTTTGTTAAAACTAGTGTTAACGCAGAACTCGTGCGAAGTGTTAGAGTTATGTAAGTTAGGTAATAGGAAACTATTAAGTTTTGTATGAGTTCCATTGGCAAGAGCGTGTATTGATGAGAAAGAATGAAGTGAATGAAGTAGCCCAAGGTCTTACGTGCCCAAACATTTGCATTGGCCTATTTGAATTGGCCTTGAAAAGGAAGAGTATCTCATTCAATTCCACCACTGTTCAGTGTATATTTCTTGCATTTCCAAATCTATCTGAATGATTATTTCATTAAGAAGTAGACCTACCTAAATACAAATTAACACAGCCAGTGGCCCTCTAAAGAAGAGAAAAAAAAGAAATATAAGACGCACATTATAAAAAAAACATTTTATTTGATTCAGAGTAAATAATAATGTTTTGATATGCCGTTATCCACGGGTTGCGAATATTCGAGGTATCACTCTGATCTGGCCACATATTTGGTCAATATTCACTCACGATGTACATATTATGTCAGCGCACACGAATGCGCATTGGCGCGATAACTCGCCACAAATATTCGTGTGACTGGATACTATATTCACACGAATATTCGTGGCGAGATAAAGAAGCATTAGAGTAATATTTTTTTAATGGATGACACACGCTGTTGCCTGGTTGATTCGTTGCAAAGCAACCCCATAACTGGTGTCTGTTTTATTTAGGCCAGTAACAACGAAATAAGAAAATAATTACGACAAAGAAAATAATACAATTTTAAACTAATTTTGAATTATTTGGACATAAATCATTCCTACTCTGTATGCAGAACTAGTCTGAAAATCTATACAATTGAAATCTTCACTACAAAATGGCAAATTCTATTCGCATTTCTAATAGGAAGAAATTGAATTGTCGCTGGCATCGAAGAATCAAATTCTTATTCAAATTATGTAATTTTATATTGTAAATATTTTCGTATAATTCAGTAACTTGTCACTATTCTGAAACTATAATATTTTCTGCCTGTCTGTGTATGTAACATGAGAGGCAGTATAGATATAATTCTGGGTGGATACTGTATTTCAATTAAGAGTAAATTTTATCTCAATTATAGGGAAAGGTCGTCTATCTATGTATATGTGTGCGCAGTTCGAGTTTCACATTTGAGTTGCGAGAAAAGACGCTACATAATTTAATTTAGAACTTATTACATGGTTGAGATGAAAAAAAAAATATATGCAGCATCATCATCTGCCTAGCCTTTTTCCAACTATATTGGGGTCGGCTTCCAGTCTTACCGGATGAAGCCTAATACCAGTATTTTACATCGAGCGGTATCATCCTATACAACATTATTTTTAGTATATGCGAAACCTGAATATACTTTGTTCAGAATAAGGAACTGAATCGATTTCAATAATTTTACACCATGTTATATTTTGTCTCAAAAATATTTAAGTGTGATGGAAAATGTTATCACTATTTATTTATTATTAAATAAAGGAAAATTATAAAACGAACGACAAAAAAAAAACTTAGCGACTGATGATGAGATACTGTTTTAATAACTTAACTTTAACTAAATGTGGGTTGTGATTAGTCCATTTCAGATATTAAAATTCTAGCCGTTCGACTAAATGACTAAGTGAGCGACTAGAAATACAGAGAGGGTGCTGATATTGAATCATTTGGGTTAGGTTAGGTTAGAACAGTGACCATTAACGCCGCCGAGCGCCAGATTTCCCTCTATTCTTGGTGAATCATTGGGGTTAGATGAGGTTGTGAATATGAAAATTAGGTCAACTGAACGCTATAAATATAAATAAAAGCTTCTCATTTTGTATTTTAAGTAACTCAAATTAATGTTTGTAACTCGCTGTACTGTTGATTTCTCGTCACTCGCAGTCAGTCGCTCACTTAGTAATACTATAACGTAAATGAATTATTTTTGTCACTTAAAACTTTAATTTACAGTCACTCTTTTAAATACTACCCTTAAATAAAATACGTACGGTTAGGTACCTACTGCCAAATTATTATCAATGAGCGCAAGACGACCCTAGAGGCGCGGGGGCGCCACGCCGCTGTTTTTGTACGGACAACCCGGTAACATAACAACCTTATAACTTTGTGATTTTTCATGATACAATTTTGAAATAAGAATGTTCAGTTTTCACCTGACTATGTATAGACATGAAATAAATCTTAAAATTCGGCTAACTAAATTGTATATTAATTACGCTTATCACAATGTTAAACGAAATGCAGGAAAATTATATTTTTTAATATTTCTTTATTCATTCTACGTCAAGGGTATTACCATGTTTTGAACGCATCTCATCTACGACTTTTTTACGACGTTCCATTTTATACACTGCTACTTGACTTTATTCAACTCTGTTTCTGAGTTTTATACATTATTTTATGTTTTATTTAATCAGTAGGTAAGTATTTATTTATTAGTCTTTGTATAATACAGATTAAATAAAAATAACATAATAATGAAATAAATTAATCATGCAGTATAATAAAATCCGTTTCAGTCGTGCGAACTCAATATGAGTTCGCACGACTGAAACGGATTTTATTGACATTTGACAGTTCTGCGATCGGCATCGGCGCAGTACTTATAGGGATGGGTTGTAAGGGGTTAAACACGATATCTGTTATCACTGTTACTGAAACTATCTAAATCTATAGAAACCTATCTATAGAAACTATCTAACTATCGTTTTTATACTAAAAATGTAGTAGTTAGTCCTAAGTACTTATGTGTGCTGGAGAAACAACAGTTAATGCTCGACACTATATTGATATTGACAATCATCGAGAGTCTAAGCAGTGGCAGTTGGTTTCAAGGAATTCACAAAGTAAAAAAGACTCTAGCTAGGTAAATACCCCTAAGACGACCCCACTGACCAAGTATTCCTATTTTAGAGTGAACTTCAAGCGTTAATAATTAGTTCTAACACATTTATTTCTTTATATTTGGTAACGGCAATTCCTAACCTAAAAAGTAACATTAATATTTTTTGGACTTCGTAGCGTTTAAATCGAAAAAATGAGTATAAGACATTATTTTCTAAACTTACATGTAGTCTTTCTACTATAACTTATTACTATACAACTTAACTTACAACTTACATTATCAGGTTTTCAAATGTATGGGCAGTTGGCATTGTTCAAATTACATAAAAATACTAGACATGTGTTTCGGGTTTCGCATACACTACTGTAAAACTAATATTGTTTATGATGACACTGAAAGTTTTTAGAACAGGCCACTTGTAAACTTTATGATAAAAAATAAGTTCAAATTTTGAAAATGGAACTCTTTGCCAATATTATTGTGTATGTATTTTATTAATTTGTCATTTGTTTACGATTTGGCGGCAAATTGAAAATTGTAGCATGAATTTAACGCGAGAAAATTTTCGTACAATGATTTTTTATAATAATAATAAATAAATAATTCTTTATTTCGCAATAAAAAGTGAACAATAACACTAGTAACGCTAAGAGGTGTGTTACCAGATTTTTTTCAAAACTAGCGTAATTGGAACTCTGGTACTCAAAGTAAGATCTAACTTGTGTTATGAGTACCAGTGTTCCAACAAAAGTTATTACACAAAGGTACACAGGTTCCCACGAGGGACAGCAGGGGCATTAGTGCAGTTTCATTGTCACAGAGAAATGAAGTAAAAATATAAAACAGTAAAAATTATACAGAAAAATAAAGTGGACAACGTATACGAGCATAAGTGTGTGAGGGTGAGTGAATGTTTAGGGATGTGTAATGTATGTATATGTAATTTGTGTATGTGTAGTGTATGTATGTGTAATGTCGTAAGTTTAAAATAATTAGACTTGAATGAGAAATTGTGTATAAGTTACAGTGAGTGACTAAGTAGATATCATAAGCAGATCGGTGTCTTCGTAATTAAGTTTTTGTAGCCATCCTTGAACACTTTTCTTACATTCGAACCTAGTCATTGGATAAATGTTGCAGTTTTTGTTTACGATATTGTACAGGTAGTTGCTTATAATATTGTAGTGACGTTGAGAAAGAGCTGTTCTGGAGTATTGGTTGGTACAGATTTGATATTTCCTACGGTTTAGTGTGTAGTTTGCAAGGAATGGGAGAGTAGAGTGTTTTCGCAGCACTATTTGTTGGATGAAAAGTTGGCGCACTGTAAGTACTTGACAATTTTCGTAGAGTTGTGTAGTAGGGTATCTGTAGGGCTTGAAGGTCATAACCTTTAAGACGGCTCTTTGTGCTCGTTCCAGCTGCAAAATATGAGTTTTGGCCGCTCCACCCCAGGCAGTTATGCAATATTTTAGGATTAAGTGACCAAGTGCACAGTAAACATTTTGTAGTGTCTCAATGACAGCAGAATGTCTGAGTTTCTTCATTGTAGAGACAAGTCTACGTACTCGCACCATCAATGTCCGAAGGTGGAGTTTCCAGGTCAGTTGATTGTCGATTTGTACCCCAAGATATTTAACATTATCCGTCCGGATAGTGTGAGGACATGAGCAAGGAAGGCGAGGGGCAGTTACCGGACAGTTGTGGACTTTAAGATTAAAAGAATCCTGGTCTGGTTGGGAGGAGGCTTTTATAGAAAATGTCATGTACAAGGTCCTGTTAGGATTCAAGGTGAGAAGGTTGCTAGTTAGCCAGTTCATGACGGTCCTAAGACCCTGTTCAGCGCATTCAAATGCCTGTGTCCAGCTGTCCCCATGTACAAGCAATGCAGTGTCATCGGCGTAGGTAAAGACTGAGCAATTGGGAAGGGAGAGTCCGCAGAGCGCGTTAATGTATATCAGAAACAAAGTCGGCCCAATCACAGAGCCCTGAGGCACGCCGTAAACAATGGAATTGCTGTCACTGACAACATTATCAATATTAACGCACTGGGTTCGATCAGATAGGTAGTCATGAAAAATTTTGAGGGCGTGACCACGAATTCCCAGACCCTCCAACTTCCGCAATAGGTGAGGAACAGACACGGTGTCGAAGGCCTTGGAGAGGTCTAGGAAAATACCTAGACATTTTTTTCCCGAGTCAAGGAGGCCGACAGTATTATCCACAAAGCATCCAACCGCATCTACGGCTGACCTTCCAGCCCTAAAACCATACTGATTCGGAGCGAGAATCTTGTTGGATTCAAGATATTTAGTAAGGTGATTATTCAATATTTTTTCTAAAATTTTAGAGATGGAAGGCAGTACCGAGATTAGCCTGTAATTATTGACATCGCGTCTGTCCCCAGCCTTATAAATGGGATGCACCAGTGCTTTTTTAAACACCTTAGGAAAACGACCTGACGAAATTGAGCAATTACAAACATGAGTGATAACTGGAACTAACACTGGGCAGCAGGATTTGAGTATTTTTGAAGATATGCTATCCCAGCCAACCGCGCAGTCTGTACGCAGACCACGAATTATGCTTTGAACCTCGGCTTCATCAGTAGGCCATAGAGCAAATGAGTGTGGTGACTGTGTAGTTTCTGTCTGTACCGCAGTATATGGCGCTCTTACTATCAGTTTTTCTGCCAGACTTTTGCCAATATTTGAAAAGAAATCATTGACACAATTTACGGCCGTGATATTGTCAGGAGATACGCTAAGTCATTCAGTGGGTGTGGACAATGGGCGTTTTGTATTTGTTATGACTTTCGATGTCATTTAAGTCAACAAACAAGAAAGTTACAACAAGAAAGTTATGATCAACAACAAGAAAGTTATGATAGACTTCGATTGGCCTTTCACGATGAAGCCCCATCTCGTGTCACTGTTTACAACTGGTTTAATGAGTTTAAATGTGGTCGCACTAATCTCACCGATGATCTGCGTGAGGGACGGCCTTCTACGGCGACGACTGAACATAAAATCAGTGTTGTGCGGCGTATGATAGAGACTGGAGTATGAGAGACAAGCTTAGGCATCGGTATGAGTCAAGTGCACAAAATCCTCCATGAATATTTAGCGGTCAGGAAGATTTGTGCCCGGTGGATACCTCATAATTTGACAGAGGCCCAAAAACTCCGTCGTGTTGATTGGTGTCGTGAAATGGTTCAAAGATTTAACGGACGTGACTCAAATGCTGTGTTTGACATACTTATAACGGGTGACGAAAGCTGGATTTATTGTTATGATCCTGAAACTAAGAACAGTCAGCTGTCTGGGTGTTTCCTTCCGAGGAGTTGCCAACTAAGTTGCCCACGCTTCGACCTGTCAAGACAGGTCGAAGCGTGGGAAAATAGACCTCGTTCTTCGGAAGGACAGGTCATTACGCAAAAATTGTTTTAGAGGATCGAAAAACAGTTACTGCAGAGTGGTACACTCTCAATTGTTTGTCACTTGTCTTGGAAAAAGTTCGGGAGAAACGACCTGGCAGTAGAATCCTCCTTCACCACGACAACGCCCCAACACCACCAAGCTAACAATCGATTGTACTTGGCGACGTCAGACGTGGAATTACTGGGTCACCCGTCCTATAGCCCCGACCTCGATCCTTGCGATTTTTATTTATTTCCGAAAATAAAAGAAAACTTTCGAGGAAAACGTTTTATGGACGCCGAGGAAGCAGTGGCTATTGTTGCATATTACATGTGTTCCAACTGACGGGGTCCATTAGGGCCAATGCCTGCCAGGGTTGCGAGTTAGTCCGAAATGAATATCGTGGCCCTGGCACACAGGCAACTGAAGGAACACGGGAAGGTTTTAGTCAGTAAAAGTCTGACACTGTAAAAGTCCTCCCGCTCCGCCCAGAGCGGGAGAAGTTATTTGATAATATGCAATAACAACATATTGTTGTTGAAAATGCCGTCAAAGAGACCTTAAAGGACGAGTGGGCAAAGTACTTTTCTCAGTGGTTCCATCGGATGCAGCGATGTATTATATAAATGGACACTATTTTGAAAATATATAATAAAACTAATAACTTGCTAGTTTGTTCAGTTTTAGATTTTCTAAGAACTTTTAGTGTCACCCTCGTATCATGTATCACAGACACAGACCTCCTCTCTGTGAGTGGGAGTGGGCCGTAATCCACCATGCGGGCCCAGTGCGGGATGATGGATGTCACATGTCTTCGATAGAAGATAAAACACAACAACTGACCACTGCAACTGCTGCTGTTGTGTCTGCTGGAGTGACAACTTTCCAATGCAATAGCAAACACATGCGGGCACGGTAAGACTGAGTTTGGTCGAGTAGGTGCAATTTAAACTAGCCCAGAAGCTATTCCAGTACTTAAACTGTATCCGGCAGTTGAAATGTATGTGTAATAGGAATTATTAAGACCTCAAATTTTGTTTGAAATAATAGTTGTGTTGGTCGAGCTTGTCATTGTTTTAAACAGCCAGATTTATGTGTCCCGCTGAAATATCCTTGTTCATTTCACTCGGTGAGCAAGCTTTGCAAAATGATTAAGCCCTTTGCGAGCAATAGAGGCCGCTACACGGACATAATTCTCATTGATTTAGGTTTCAAGAACACTTAGTTAATGTGTAACACGAGCGTGAAAAAAAAAACTTTCTGTAAGAGGCGGCCACGTAGTCCTACCTAGTCTAGTTATGGGTGACAGAGACGATCGCGCCCTACGGATCCTCTATTTATTATTAGTTCAAATTTGTTCCGAAGTAGCCATTACTCGAAAAGCAATTTTACATTATAACATATAAATCATCATTCATCATTCTCGTGCTCTTATCATGTAAATATTATGAACACATAAGTATAATAATATATCGTCGATCATAAAACCCATACGCAAAAATTCACATTGTGTGAAAATATTATAAACATAAAATGAGATCAAGTAGAAACATTTGATCGGTTGGCAGCTAACAGTCAATAACAAAGAAGGTAGAATTAAAGTATTCTTTACAAAATACCAAATACGATTTTGCCTTTGTTCTTTATGGATTGGTGGAACAATTCATTTCACCGGTTTAACGTGAAAAATGTTTCTAAGGATTCTTTTTATTTCATAGTTTATTGGAAAGCATAGTTTTAAGTATCCCGCAGACAGACGTGACGCGACTCTATAGAACAATTTCTATAAAAACTTCATGGACATTCTTCTACCAGAATCGCGTCACAACTTTGCGTCGCGCCTTTATTTGTATGTGTGTTGAAATAAAGTTGCTGTGCGATCTGAATGCCAAACAAGTTGTCTTTGGTTTCCTCATGGGAAATTATTTTAAGGTAAGGAAGGAGGAGACTATTGGTTGCCTCCTTGGCCCGTCTGGTAAACGATTTTTTTTATAATTAAAATTAACGACCCGCCGCTACTTCTCACGGTTTTTACAACAAAACATGAAGATTTCTTTATGATAAATAGTAAGTAAGGTAAGTAGGTTTGTACAAACACTTTTACACGTCAATCATATTAAAAAAAACTAGATGAGGTCGGCGTTTCGTATCCGACTACTCTGAGAAGAAAGGCCGAAACGAACTCAGAGGTCACAGTCTCTTTTAAAGTCCAGACATAATCTTGGTCAGATCATGTGAAGACCATGTAGATTGGTGCCTGAAATGATTTTTTGACGAAAGAACCACACAGATTGAGGGGACCTGTCCAGTCAGTGCACGCATTGGTCAGTAGTCGTGCAGCTCAACTAAGAACTTGAGGAGCTCAACGATTCGACGAACAATACCAAAGAAAGGACATTTGGTTAGGCCGCATAAAGGACTCAAACTGCCAGACCTGCATTAAATTTTTTTTTGATTGAGAATAAAAATAAAAAAAAAACAATGCACATAGTCCTCACATTCATAATAATTAAAAATAATATAATACTTTACAAAGTAAATATTCATGTCATAGGTTAGCTATTTAAAATGGTATAAATAAAAAGAAAAATATAAATACTTTGCAAAAAAATCGAATCACTGTATTTTGGAGCAGCTCAATCCCAAGCCTTTTTGTCCTCAATATAGTCTTTAACAGTATAAAATGCTTTCATCATAATCATAACCATTTCCGCCGAAAGACGTCCAATGCTGGACATAGGCCTCCCCCAACATTTACGTTTGGTTGCCATAATCGCCACGCTTGGCAGGCAGGCGGGTTGGCAATCACAGTATGGCGTTAAAATGCATAGAGACCGCTGCTGCCCATTCTCTAGTAAGTCCCTTAGTCGCCTTTTATTTACGACACCCACGGGAAGAAATAAGATGGTGCTATTCTTTACGTCCGGCACGACATGGAAGACTTCTTTATTATACTTCAGTTAAATACACATAATCCTTCTGAAATAAATTCTCTAAATGATGGCGAAAACCGCATCACAATCTGTTGAGCAGTTTAGAAGAACAACGTGGTCAGACAGACAGACACAAAATGCGACTTTAATTTATAAAATGATAGATGAAAGTATTTCGTGAAGGGGCTTGTGGCTAAGTAATAACAGCTGCTCGGGTCGATCGATCAGGGGCCCAAGTCTGCTATTTTTATAAATTCAGTCATTCCAACACGATCCCATTGTCATGCCATTGTCATTTTGCGAAAAGTTCGTAATCTGGTAAATTCATAATGGTCGATCATTTTCTTTGCAATTTCTTTCAATGTAGTGTCAGTGGCCGACCATTGTAAAGTCATAATGACGCCATTATAATAGTAGATTACCAAACTTGTCAAAATCAACAATTATGAAATCAATGATCGACCATTCTGACACTATTGTAATAGCAGACTTGAGGCCCTGGTTAACCTACGCTTACCGCAGTTGGTCTGTGGATGGGTGACCATCTTTACACACCAAGACCCCTCCGTGCCTTGGAAAGCACGTTAAGCCCTTGGTCCCGGCTGTCTACTTAGAGTACTAAGACTAGCACAAGTTTTTTACTTTTCTAAGCTTGAAGTTAAATGCTATCTATTTAAAGAAGAGCGATGTAATGACTCAGTTAAGCCCTGGATTAAGCTAGCGTACAATTAATTAACTAGGACTTTAAATAGTTTAAGAGCTGCTCTACAATGTCAGATAAAGAAAACTTTTTATAGAGTTTTAGATGTAAGTATCTAGAGCACGTTGTATGATGTCTATTTTGTCGTAAACATATGGTATTTTCTAAGCCCTAATTTTGTATGTGTTACTCACTGTGTACAAAATACCATTCGAAAATAATTTGGTATAAGTAGATAAGTACCTACCTAAGTAGGTACTAGGGATTGTTGTTTTAGATTTTTTTTCATTAAACAAAGTATAATTAACATACTCTATCACGTAGGCAATTGAGTTATAGGCAGGTGTTAAAATCACTGGCTAAGTGAAAACAGAATTGACCAATTCCTTTTCCTTCGTTTTAACCAATCATGCCTAGACTAATGAGACTGAATTAATTCTATCGTTATGCGTCCTCCGGCAGTCCAACGTATACCTATCAATAAGAACGATATTTATATAATAGAAAACATTTTTAGTTAGTGTGTTCTTGGACCATTGTCCAATAGGTCGTCTGCAACTTGCCTTTAAATAATTGGTTGTAGACCTAGGTTAAACTGTATTCTAACTGTAACAATAATTTCTCGCCGGGATAACTGCGAACATCACAACTGTCATGATGTGAGCGAGTTGTTAATTGCTAACATAAATCGTCGGCTAACATTATACGTAGTTTCAGCAACATCTAAGATTACAATTTTATTAGATGATGTCGTGTCATGTGCGCCCTAGGCAAATTGTTTATTTATTGGATTTATTTAATTAAATTACTGATTGACTGTACATAGCACGAATTAACTCTCCTTCCACCCTTCCCGGGGAAACATTTAGCTTAAAAGGCCCAATGCCACAGTGCGGTCTTTAATAAATATTCAAATATAAATATAATGTGTAATAACTTATTTAAAATTCAAATCTATAGGAACTTGCAACACAATCACCTCAAGTGAACACATCAATTTTGACATGACGTTCGAGATTGCTCAGGTCACAGGTGTTTTGACGAGTCGATGAATAATAATTAAATCGATGGATTACCTTTACGCGGTTGGTGTAGTCTTTCAAAACTTCCGTGGTCAGCTACTTGTTTCTTAAAAACAAAATGAACAATCGTGTCAGTTACACAGCCCGAGTTTCAGTTTAAGTTTGGTTACGGAAAGTGATGGTTTTGATATCTAGAAATTCATATGGATCGCGTGAGTTGAGCTCGTTTTAAAACCTATATTTATTTTTGTTTTAATAAATGATATACCTACTTGTGCAGAATGTAGCGCATATTGCATACATATAGAGTAAGTTAAGATAAAACATCAATCAATTTTTCTTTACAGGTTATCGCATTTATGGTTTTATTCTCAATGAATTTTGCCATTCAAAGTTTTCCTATAGAGAATGGATTTTCGGTGAAGTTTAATCCCATTTCTCCAAAAGAGGAGCTTAGACAGAGAAAATTCGGCACATTGTTTGCAAAAATTCCACAAGAATTGAAAGGCCAGGAGAATAGCAGGCGAGAAGAAATTCTTAACACGGTTTTGCTTCCTCAGCAGCCCGAAGTGCCGTCAGGATATTCGAATCAAGTGGCCAAATTATTATTTCCTACTGTTTTTAATAGAAATAGTAGTAATCTTACGATGTCGTTGGCAAACCATTGGGCAGGTTTGAATTATTTGAACCTGCCCATAGTCAGTCAGCCCTATGATGATTATAAGGTGTTAGTTGCTACTGCGCCTCCAGATGTGCACCTCGGTGGTGACAATAAGCAGACATTCATATACGTCGTATTCCCTGAAGATGGATCCAACGACACAGGTGTTTACAATGTACCTGTAGTATACTTTGTTAGTGGAAACACTGGAAAAAATAATGGCATAAAGAAGGAGGGCGTAGATCCGATACTGATTATCGACAGCAACCGAACCGTTACAGGAATAAAGAGCAAAGAAATTGCAAAGTTCATCAGATTTAAAAATAAATTGTCAAACCGCTTTAACTACTTTCTATCGCGTTTCAAATTAGATTAGGCTTATGTTAGGTAAGTTTTGAATATAATTATGTATGTTCGTGATACCTTAGTGTACATTCAATGTTAATTTAGTTCCTTGAATAAGATTTTTTGTAAAAGTCGACGCTAGTTTCATTTCTGATATTTTCATCGATGTCTACCTACCTAGTCAGGGTATAGTGAGTGCATTTAATGAGACCTCATCAATACCCGTGGTATTTTCATCCCGAGACTAGTAGTTTAGTGCCGTCATTTGGAATGCAATTATTAAATTAATAGTTGTTTCAGATGTGCCACCAGGCAGTGTGGTTATGTTCGTAGACCAGTACTATGATACCACCATCTTGTACTGTGTTGTGGCTGCATGTTATCAATATAATTTAGGTTTACAGTCTCCAGTTTTACGAATGAGCAACGAATACAACAACACTGTATTAAAACACAGCTGACTTAGATTATATTCAGCGAGAAGCTATTATACTCGGATTCAGAAAGAAAATCAAGCTATCCTTGCCTAGTTGTTTTTAATTTCAATTTATATTTCATAACATTTTTTTGTGTTTGCTTGTAACCCGGCTTATTTACGTTAGTCTGTTTTAGTTTATTTTAGTTTTAGTTTAGTATGTTCCATTTCAAAGCAGCAATATATTGTAATCAATGCTATGTACGCAGTAATTGTCATGTATATTACTCCATTGTTGTCTGTATGTGATGTGGCTGTCCTTTTTTATATAAATAAATACTTTTATGTAATTATTGTGATCAGACTTGCACGGAGATATAAGAAAGCCGCTCGAATTGTGTAGCCTATCTTTCATGGAAAATAAATTTAAGTTCAACACGAAATCATCTGTAGGCTTTGGGTCATTAAGCTAATTGTTCTATTGGTTTTGTTGTTAGAAATCACAGGAGAGTCGCATTCAAGCCAACGAAATGTCAATAACTTAACCAAGATGTCGGTCAGTGGCGACCTTAATCTAACTTAAACAAGTTAAATTGTCATTCAAGGTGTCAGTGTGAAGTTGGATACAAATGAGTTGAAGTTGGTCCAGCTGTGGGAAATGCGTCAGGCGCTAGTTTGTGATGGCTGAAATTGATAATACAGTTGTTTCTATTTTGACAAATGAATTTTAACCCTAGCATTCGTAGCATCCATAAAACCTTTAGCATCTATAATAACCTTTATCCGTTATTTACGAAAAGTATATACCTACTTACGTACACCGCACGCGACATAGCAACATAATAATATTGAATAGGTAATCTCTACACAGATTTATTAATATACATATTCAAAGGAACGGTTTGTAAATAAATTGCTAGCGTCAAAACGTTAGCAATTTGTTTTAGCGTGAACGTGTTCCGCGTTGAAAAGGTTATAACTTCCCTCCTAACGATACTATAGCGAGATTCGGGAAAGTGCGTGAGCCGTACAGTGCCATCTAGTAGCGCCCTGTAAAAAGCTTGCAGCGCTGGCTTCAACTGTATCCTATGGCTATTTAGATAAAGTTCATTTTGTATTGGCGCAATATCAAGAATTTTTGTTCAAATACGCCAAGTTGTAGTACCAACAGCATAATTTTAGTGAATTTTACAACAGGGTAGCTAATAAACAGTATTGTGTACAGTATGTTGGAGTAATACCAAAATATTTTTATTTGTCGTGGTATACGTAAATAAAAAATCAATCCTCTGGAAGAACGGTGCGGTGTAGTTACCTACTTATGATAAATTCTGTTTCAACATTAAAGGGCATTAGGTTTTTTTTATAAATGCACCCCCTTTTGACCGCTGTGGGAGTACGGTCAGCCTTCATAAAATAAGTAAAATAAAATATTATTGCAGTCTATTGCAGTATAGCGCTAGCGAGTAGCGCCTCTAACGTTAACCGTTCTGGCTTTACTTTTTGTATCGATTGTACCTAATATAACAGCACGTCAGCGCCAGCTGTCGCTGAAAACAAGCGCTGGGGCTCTGTCTTGCATAGGGTTGCAGCATAATGCTGAGCGATAGCCGTTTTGCGTGGATATGACGCATGTTTCTCCCAACCGTGAATTCTTGCGTGGAGTGAAAAAAGATTATTGAAATCTCGATTATGATTGTAAATGTAATCCATGGTCCATCCCTAAGATCAGGTGGGATGACACTGACAGCTCACTCCACGCTCACTGCACCTAAGTTTTCACGGTGAGATGGTTACAGAATAGCACTGCAAAATTATTTTGAAGTATATTGCTAATTTAATCTAATCATTTATTAATCTAATCCATTGCTTCATATGTTTGAAAAATTTGTCTGTTCAACAACGTAATGAATGTTGAGCTGTGAAAATGAAACCCATTGCTACTGATAGCTTGTTACGCACTTACCCTGCAGGACTAAATTGCTTGACTAAGACTTAATAGCTGGGTAAGGCATTTTTTGTTTTTAGTGTTCCGTTTCTAAACTACCAGTGACCGTGAGCAAGCGACGTACAGGTTGTCCGTGTGAGAAGCAGTTAGTCCTGAGATCGACTCCGCAGTCGGGTAAAAGTATGTCGGGTTGGCCGCTCATAAGAGCGGCCAACCCGACATACTTTTCATACAAACGCTCGTAGGTGATTATGGCATTAAAACACATCTTTCTTTAAAACTTTTGAACCAATAGGTATCTTGTGTACTATATCTAAGTTTCTATGCAAGCAAAAAATATTTTTTTTGAAAAACAAATTCAGTATAAGCCTGCAAAAATCTGCGTTTTGTACAAATTTTATCTGAACTTTGGCTATTCATAATGTACTCAGAAATTGTAAATGTTAAAAAAAACATTATGACAGAAACCTTGCAAATGTAATGGAGATTCTAAATGACCAACATTTATTTCACAAACTGGTAAGGCTTACTCAAAAACACGTATTTCCTGGAACAAGTTTTATGAAATTTCCGCACATTACTTTTCGTTCAATGTTATCGCGTACTCACTCGTTTGTTAATAGTTTTCACTTGCGCTGGATGAAACAACAAACTTTTCGACCATGCTCGCGTTGACGATAGACGGACCGGGAAGGCCCCTCTTAAGTAGCAATTTCTCATTGCTTGCGAAGGTTTTCGTTTTTTCTGCTTACGAGTATACTACCTAATGTCACAAAACAAATTATTCCTGACGAATCAATAAAATAACAGTAGATTATGCAGAACACATGGCCGATAGGGCCGAAAGTTTCTGGAGTGGCTACCGCAGAAGACGTAGCATTGGAAGGCCTCTTACGAGGTGGACCAATGACTTTGTGAAGGCCGCCGGAATCCGCTGGATTCGGGAAGCACAGAACTGGTCGAAGTGGCGCATGGGGTAGGCCTATGTCCAACAGTGGATGTCTTTCGACTGAAATGATTTTGATGTGGTAAAACTATAAATTAACAGTTTTCGGACCTTTCCTTTACTTGTGCTGTTTTAATTTGCGAGTCGAGAGTCGAGAGAATCAAAGTATGTCGCATAAATGGCCGTATTTTTTGAATGCGTTGAGAGACTTAGAAGTTTGGTAGTTTTTGAGCTCCAGGGAACCGTAGACCTACTTATTTGAAATTAATTTCAAGTTGATACCTCCACGCGTTCCTGAGAAAAAGGGTCTTCACTGACAGACAGACGTACGGACGGGCGGACAACGAAGTGATCCTATAAGAGTTCAGTTTTTTTCCTTTTCAACATCACGCCTTGTTTCCCCAAAGGGTTAGGGTGCCTACAGTAACCCACATTTCGCCATTTACGAGTATGTGTAAGTCCCATGTAATAGGGGGCAAGCCTATTGCCATCAACCGGGCACAAATCCAGACTCCGGGCTGCTACTGAGAAATTTCAGATTTGCAAAACCCAATAACACTTTGTCCGACCTGGGAATCGAACCCAGGACCTCATGCTCAGCAGTAGCGCTTGCGACCACTAGAAAAACAAGGCAGTTTAAAAAAAACGAGCAGTAGTACCAGTGAAGGTGTATATTAAGGTCAAAGTGGAAAAATAAACAGTATCTCATAAAAACAAACAGTATTTTAAGTATTTATAAAATGTTTTAAATATATACTTAACTCATTAGTGCTTCTCGAACAACGCATCAATTTAGCACCAATTTTAAAGGCTTCGTACGCCATACCAAATAGACGAGGACCATTTTTTTTTATATTTAATGTATTGAAGATCTACTTCTGGCGTCACACGACTTAGCATTCATTACTGAAAACACTCATCCTATGAATACTGAGGTGGCAGAACTAACTACAATACTAATTTTAATCTAAAAGGTATTCGATAACATATACATATATTTATATATATTATATACGTTATATGCGTTTTATATATACATATATTACAGAGATATACATTTACAGTTTCATTCTGAAATTAAGGCTAGTAGAACCACCGCGCCCATACCCAGGTGCATGCGTGATGGTGACGTAGTAGATAAAACTTTTTATTTAGGTATGGTTCTGGATATTAGTGAAAACAGTATATTGATATACTTTATTTTTGTTCATTTTTTTGCAGTGCCGTTTGTATAATGTTTACGGCACGGTTGGCGCAGTGGTTAAGTGATTGACTGCTGCGCTGCGTGTCGCGGGTTCGATTCCCGCACGGAACAAATATTTGTATGACCTATAAGTAGTTCTGGGTCCGGGTCTGGGTGTTTGTATATGTGAGTTTAAATGTTTGTAAACGCACCCACGATACAGGAGAAATTCCTAGTGTGGGGCAACGTTTTTAAAATAAATAAAAATAAAAAATAAATGTTAATTTACCACCTTTACTTTTATTTTTAATATTGTATGATTACTTTGTTTACTTTGTCTACACTTCAATTTCAATTGCATTGTAATTAATGATTACTGGAAGTGCGGAGACTCCTAATACAAGCAATTCCTTGCTCAAAAGGAGATCTCCAAAAATATGTATCTAAATGCCTATTGTGATTGAAATAAACATTTTTTTTTTTTGTTTGTTGAACGGTTAATACTATTAACCGTTCAACAAACAAAATCAAAAAATGTGAAAAACAAAAAGTTAAAGTGAGAAACAGTATAATACTGTTTATAACATGGTATGGTTGCATGGCAATCCTAGACGTAGTAGTTAAATGTCGTCCTTAACAATTTTATGTAACGTTTAAGTTCCGCAGGTATGTGTCAACAATCTGCCTAGCCCTTTTCCAACTATGTTGGGGTCTGCTTCCAGTCTTACTGGATGCAGCTGGATAGCAGTATTTTACATGGAGAGACTGCCTTGGACTCTACTACCCAGTAACTGGGCAACAGGATGCCCCTTGGTATAACTGTACCCTAATTGCGTAACGCAGTTTGAATCGGAATCGGAATGATTTTGAAGTATATTGCTAATCCATTGCTTCGTATGTAAAAAAAAAGTAGTCTGCTCAACAACGTGAATAACGCAATGAATGTTGTTGAACTGTCAAATTGAAACCGATTCCTATACTGATAGTGTGTTACGCAATTATCCCTCTGGTTGTAGAAGTTAACGCCTGCGTGGTTTAGCACTAACTCCTGGGTTGGTTGATATTTGGTTAAATATGCTGGATTTGGTATTATGTTAGACTGGTTATCGTTTGGTTGATATTTGGGTAAATATGGTGGATTTGGTATTACGTCTAAGTCTGCAAGCGTATTGTTCGCCTAAGTATAGTCATCACGATCAAAAGAAAGCTCGTCCAACGACATGGTTCGTTCACAATATCGGACAGTATTTATTGCCTCCCTCACAATGCTTCTGTCTACTGTTCAGGATAATATATCAATTTTTCGCAACCGCTTCAACCGTGACTTGTAAGAATAACAACGAATATTAAAGTTTTGCCTCTCATGGTTTGAAAAGCAGCTTTCATTTAATTTTTATTCTCTATTTGGTTGTCTCAGAGCTCAGAGCCACCTATGTTGGGAAATCGAATATAGTTTATTGAGGTGTTTGTCCGAAGTATACGTTGTGGGTAGCAACTGTCTGATGATATAATTAACAATCGCTTCGATACATTTTGTATAGATGGCGCAGGCGAATTGATTACGTAGGTATTCGAGACGTGATGATACCTACAACGCGCCCTGATTTTACGTAAGCAAGTTGGCGATAAAAGTTATGAGAAAAAACCGGCCAAGTACGTGCCGGACCACGCACAATGGAGGGTTCCGTAGTTGGGATGGATTTATCCCAAAATTAACTTAACATTGTAGTTGAAAAATAAATAAATAAATCATCATTTATTTCAGATTCATCACTATGATTACATCCATATTTGGGAGCTTACAAACTAGTGTTAGTAATAATGCATAGCGTTGGTAATAATAATTTAATTAAACAATATATAATAATAATTTTAAATAATAATTTAATTAAACAATTTAAAATTTTAATTTAATTAAATGTTAAATTAAATGTGAAAAACATGTTCACAAATGCAAATGTAAGTAAGTCCACTATTACTCGTTAATTTGCCATGATTTTTTTACATATCCAAAAAGGACCGGTTAGCGGGCAGGGTGGGGGCAGTATTAAGTAAGCGGATCCCTGAATCGAAAAATGGTTTTCACAACTCTGCAATATTTTCGAACGGCCTATCCAACGATACCCCACACTATGGGATAGACGAGAAATTAAAATATCATCCCCACTTTACGTACGTACAAGGGAGGTTCCTTACAATTCTCTTCATTCATTTCTTGTTGTTTCCCGGCGCGCGTAAATTCATGCTGACTGAAAATCAGCTCAGGAACGTAACCCTTGTGAAAATAATTGAAAACCCGCCCCGTGTGTGACATTTTACATATAAAAATTGTTTGTTTACTAGAATGTTCTTGGATACATAAACAGCTTATACGGAGCAATGTCGTCGAGAAAACACGGTAACTGTATTAGGTTTACGACGAAGTGGGGTAAATAGATATAGCCTGTAGATACTTCATACACCGCACACAACACATTTCCTTTACATTTTTAAACCTAACATATCATATATCATGTCTGAATTCCCCGAAGGGTTAAGCAGAAGTGTTCCTAAAAGTACACCCACATACACACACATCACATCCATCCACACCAGCCTCACACATCGATATCACATTACATTTATAAATTATAATGTTTTATCTGGGGGCATGACTGCATGATAGTGCCCCCGCTAAGCTCTAAGCGCTAAGCTAATAACAAAAAGCATACCTACGTTTTCTCGAAGCGTTTCGTCGTATTTTCAAACCCAGTGAAAGCGTTATGTACGTCTTGGCAACCTATTTTATATGAATTGTTTTTGGTGAGATAAAGTTTAATCTAAACCATATATCATACGTCACACCATTGTCTATTTCCATCTAAATATCATTTAGCGCATAAAAAGCCCTACGTTACCAGAAATGAGCTGGTGTTCAATAACATCGCAAGGTAATCACAGGCACACGATATTCAAATCTATTCCATTCAGATTCTTTCACCATCCAAAATAGCAGACAGAGCAGAGAAGAGCATCCTGAGCAGATAGCCCAGCCACTCTATGATGCCTACCTGTTGACTCACATCTTTTTAGCTCGACATGAGTTAGTATAGCTCATGCCAATACAATGGAAGAACTATCAAAAGGTCTCAACGAATTACACGAAGAATAAATTAATATCTAATAAAGAAACTACGAATGACAGTTGTGTTAAAGTGTCAAAATTACTTCACAAAGTATCCATCTTTAGTACAAGAATTTTTCCCCCTTGTTTATCAAATTTTTACTATCCACGAAGAAAAATGTCTGCTATAAAAAGACTTCAGCAGTAAAAGTGAGATCCTATAGGCGTAACGGAACGACAGAGCAACCAAATTAAATTATTTGAAACTTTGAGTACTTAAATTGGTGTCGTTAAATCTAATGGATGAATCCTTCGAAGGGCTAAACTCAGGACTTATGATCGAAGAATTGCCAAGTTTTAATGCGACTTTACTGCAATGGATCAGTACTGCGAAACAAGACCTGGTGTCCGACCTGGAGTCTGAAATAATGATGAAGAAAATAGATTGTTTCAAGTGGATACCAGTTTTTAGACGTCGTGTGTCTTCGAAGTTCCGATAAAGTGGAGTTCAGTAGTTGTAAGTTCTTAACTGTCGAGCAAATGTGTGGAACTTCCGTATTATCCATCATCGAATATTAAATATCGACAACGTATTGAAGCCAGAAGCGAAGTTCAATAAGTAAACGTGGTCGGGTAACAATGCATTGATTTGACTGGATTTGACGCACCACGGTAACAATACTCAAGCAGTAACTTCCACCCCAGCTCCTCAAGCAAGGCCGGCCAGCAACGTCTTGGTGTTACTGACAATCTCACAGAGGGTACCTGGGTTACTGAAGTACCTACTTTGACCTGGATGTGGCGACCACCGGGAAGTTTAGTAGCACATGAGCTGCTGTCTTGTCGTCCTCCATGCAGTCCCTGCACAGTATTGTCGAATGTTAAAGGATATGTTTTATGTATAAAGAAAAGAAATTATGCATAGTTTATTAAACAGCACTTCTCATAGAACTTTACAAATACGAGTATGTCACTTATTTACAAAATTGTCGGATTGTAACGTTTATTAAACAGGGCCCAGGGAGACGTCAAAACCGACCGGTGTTTTTTTTTGTTACCTGTTATTCTTCTCCTTAGAGTAATTAAGTTCCTTGGTAATGACAGAATGAATGAATTAATGTTGTTCGCACGCCAAACTGTCTCACATTTCACACCAGCTCATTAACGTTTCTTTTCACGCAGTTTAAGGTGCGTTCATTTCATGAGAAAAAATAAAAAAAAACAAATTCAAAATTTATTTATAAAGACTACAGAGATTCATATTGTTAGTAATATCTTATAGCTAGTGTTAGTAAGCAAAATAATATTATTATTGTAAGAGTTTGAAGCACTTTGCGCAGAAGATGACCAAGCAGGGTACGAGTTTCTCACCTGGCCATCCTCTCCACAAAATGCCTCATAATGGGAGAATAGAAACGCTCTGACACTGTTTTCAGAATGCTGTTGCTACTGGCCCGTGTTCTAGTTACTAACGATGCGCTTTTTTTTCGAATGATCGCATGAAAGCCATCAGTTCAATTCTACGCAAACATTTCCGACGCACTCTACAGAAACGGGGCTGTCTCAAGAGCATTCTGAAAATATTATTATATTGGACGCGCAAGACATCCAGCGACCTTTTGGTGTAGCTGGTAAATAATTAGCAGTTAAATTAGTATTTGAAATATTCTGAATATTCGAGTACTTATGTCCGTATTATTCGAATATTAGAACTGGCGATTACTCAAATATTGCGAATATTCGTACTCGTATAATAACCCCCAATTATAGTACACAGACAGAGACAGAGGTGTAACAATATGTACATACAATACCAAACAATTGAGTTTAGAAAATAGCGGCAGTATTGTGTACTGATATTTTATCTAAGTTTGTGGGGACCGGGGATGCAAGCGGTAGATAATTCTAAAACGCTCTTTAGAATTTCATACTACAAGTATAACTGGCAATTGCTTTTTATCAGTTTCTTGAATGTCCAGTGCAATGGCGTAGTGTACCTGTTCAAGACTATCAACGGTCACACTGAAAGGATATCGCCATTATCACCAACTACATTATTTGCATAAGGGTTCTTTCTTTCTTCTTTTTAGTGTGGTTAGTGACTAACCTGGTGTCAGTGGTTTTATGCCACTCATGGGCTTCTGACTTGGCTTCACATGCCGTCGAGAAATATCTCTTGACGATTTTTAAGCAAGTGATAATTGGTACATGAATTCGAAAAGTCAGAGGTGCCTTGGGTTCGAACTTGAGACTTATGACTTGGTAGTGTGACGGTTACACCACTGGGCTATCACTTCAGGCTGTTGAATATAATAATGGTTGAATTATAATTTGCATAATTATAAATTAGAGTCGTTTTCTGTGTCTGTCTGTGCGACCGCGTTGTTCTTTTTTTAACATATGATTTTGATGCGGTTTTTAATATCATTTAGAGAATTTATTCCGGAAGAGGTTTCTGTTCTTTATTTTAAGTAAGTTTAACATTAACGTTTAAATCTCCATGTTTCGTCAAGTCTTAAAAACCAAAACCGTGCGATGCAGGTGTAGGTCGCTAGTAAAGATATAAAATGCAGGTGGATATAGCTGCCTATTTTTCTAGAACCTCCGAAAAATTATGAACTAGGTACTAGCTGCCCAACGCATGTCGTTCGCGTGGTGTCCTACCCCGCCCCTACCATAACCTTTAAACCTTCCCGAGCGTATGCAGAAAAACTCACCAAAGTTTCATCAAAGTCGGTCCAGCACTTTCGAGTCCATATAGAACAAATAAACAAACATAGATTTTTATTTATACAGATAACTAGCTTCTGCCCGCGACTTCGCCTGCGTGGCGAGCGACTATGATGTTGAAAATTATGTCGAAATGGTGGATTTATCAACACATAGCTCAAACCACTGAACGGATTGGGCTGAAATTTGGTACACAGATATTTATCATGACGTAGGCTAGGCTAAGAAGGAAGAAGGCTAGGAAGGTTTTTTGTAAATTTGACCTTTAAGGGCGTGAAAAGAGGGGATTTTGTTTGTATCAAAAATAACCATGGCCCGTGCCAAGTAAGAAAGAGATAGATAAGATGGTAGATATATAGTATCCGTAGGTATTCTTGTCTAAGCATATAATACTGTTTGTATTTGTTTGTTAAACTACTATACTATACTAAAGAGGGATTGGGGGTGACAATGTTTGTATGGAATAATTTTAACGCGTGGTCCGATTAACTTGAAACTCGGTATTTTATATACACACAGAAAATGAAGCCTTACAAGTTTTTGGGTTCATTAAAAATATAACCCTTACGAGGCAAAAGGGGTAATTAAGTTTTTAGGGAATAAGTCTTAAAAACTCTGTCTTAAAAACTCAAGTAATTTAAATTTAATATAACATCACGCCTGTAATCCCCGAAGGGTTAGCCAGAGGTGTACCTATAGTACTCCCACATTTCGCCAGTTATGTTATGTCCCATGTAATAGGGGGCGACCCTATTGCCATCAACCGGGCACAAATCCAGACCAGGCTGTTACTGAGAAATTCCTAATGGAAAATCCCAATAACAAGGGTTAGCCAGAGGTGTACCTATAGTACTCCCACATTTCGCCAGTTATGTTATGTCCCATGTAATAGGGGGCGACCCTATTGCCATCAACCGGGCACAAATCCAGACCAGGCTGTTACTGAGAAATTCCTAATGGAAAATCCCAATAACAATTTACCCGACCTGGGAATCGAACCCTGGACCTCATGCTCAGCAGTAGCGGTTGCGACCACTAGACCAACGAGGCAGGCCATTAAAAAATTATGCGGTTATTTAACATTATTACGCTATTGGCGGCCACCGCTTTTCGACATTCACCGCTAAATTACGAACGGTATGTGGCGGCCACCGCTCTTTGTCATTCGCCGCCAAACTGCGGACGCTATTTGGCGGCCACCGCTCTTCGTCATTCACCGCTTAACTGCGGACGCTATGTGGTGGCCACCGCTCTTCGTCATTCGCCGCTAAATTGCGAACGCTATGTGGCGGCCACCGCTCGTCGTGATTCGCCGCTAAATTGCGAACGCTATGTGGCGGCCGCCGCTCGTCGTGGTTCGCCGCTAAATTGCGAACGCTATGTGGTGGCCACCGCTCTTTATCATTCGCCGCTAAACTGCGGACGCTATGTGGCAGCCACCGCTCTTCGTCATTCGCCGCTATACTCCGGACGCTATGTGGCGGCCACCGCTCTTTGTCATTCGCCGCTATTTAGTCGTGCGTGTCAACGTTTTGTTGTCGAGCTGTGTGTGTGAGAAAGATAGCGCAGCTGTCATTTTTGACACACACAGACAGAGACACATAATTCTTGTGTTATTTCAGACTAAAGCCTGGTCCTCTTAAAAGAATATCATATTCTTATATAAATATAGCTTGTGCCCGCGGTGCCCTTCGCCACATTTTAAAGAGGTTAATTTACTTGTTTGTTTGTAAGTAAGACATAATCTCCAAAAGTACAGAACCGATTTCAAAAATTCTTTCATTATACGTTATTATATATTCTTCCACGCGGACGAAATCACGGACATGTAGGTATAGGCTCGGCTAATCTTTTGGATTTAATGAGATATGCGCTGTCCATAACATAAATAAGCACGTGAAAGCTGAAACACAACACTCATTTGATAATATCCACATAAAATAATCGAAGATTAATTTGGATGTTATACATATTAAACAGAGTAGTCCTATATTTTTAATTTCAGTTGAATCTCATCTATAAGATTACTTTTCTTTTTCCATTCTATCAGTTCAATAGGTTTCTCTAAAGGAGCCAGGACCAATAGACACCTCAGTCTCAAACAGATTTGAAAGCAAAAGGGGATGAGGGGACATTTTGGAATTCATTTCCATGAAAATACGTAGGTTTAATGGACTAGAATCGTTTGAGCCTTTTCTCCATTATTGTGTTTAATACGAATAAATGAAAACTAAGAAGTTATCAACGCTGAACTGAAGTGGGATTATATGCTTTGTGCGTGTGTTTGACAGTTTCGAATTGAATTATTGATATCTATTTATCTTTGATCTAGATATCTTTTAACTGTCGTTCTTTGTTTGGAGTTGAAGCTTGTTGCATTCCGCATTTATTGTGACGGATGAGGTTTCGTAATAACTCCCGTGCACACCAAAGTTTTTAGAAAACTATACTTTAGACCGACTTAGTAATTGATTGATGTATTGTAAAGGAGGTACCACTACCTCCTAATGTGGCGGAAAAGGTTTACGTAGAGAGCACTAGTGGGACTAAATAAGACCACAAAATGTGTCAACGTAAAATATTTATTTTAGATAAATAACGAGAAAGGGAGTAGATTAGTCTATGGCCACAAGATTCCCCTAAATTCCCTTGGGAGTAGTGCAGTACTCTCCTGGCTCAGCCTGGTGTGACGATGACCTGATAGACCTACGGCTCAGCTCGACAGGAGTAGTCCGAGACGGACCTCTTCACAAACAACAGCATGCGAGTACGCATGCTGTTGTTTGTGAAGCGGATTCGCGAATTCAGGCAGATCAACAGAAACCGCGGTGCACAACGTGGTTTCCAAAATTGAATGCGCAGTGGACCACAAATGCTCAGCACTGCCCGCCTTCATTGACATCGAGGGCGCTTTTGGCAAAACTGTGTTCAATAGCATCAACATGATCATGATAGACACAGCAAAGACTCGACCGTAAGTGGCTGGATCATCAAAAAAAAACTGAGAGCTGTACAAGTCACAGTAAACGACACTACTAGGGCATAGTGGTGAAGGGCTGCCCACAAGGGGGGCCCCTTGTGGGCAGCCCTTCACCACGTGGGCACGAGGGGATCCTCTCGCCGCTTTTATGGAACCTGGTTGTTGACAGCCTCATCAAAACTGTCAACGATAATGGTTACTTCAACGTAGGCTACGCTGACTAAATAACCATAATAATAAATGGCACCCACGAGGATACCTTATGCAACCTCATGCGCCAAGGCTTGAAAATAGTAGAGGACTGGTGCAATAAACACCAACTGTCAGTGAACCTTATAAAAACAGAACTGATTCTCTTTACATAAAAGAGGAAATTGTCGAAACTACAGCTACCACGATTCTTTGGGACCACCCTAAGCCTATCAACTGAAACCAAATACCTGAGCATGTTTCTGGACATATAGATGAATTGGGCAAAACATTCTAACTACAATACTACAAAAGCCAGCATATCATTGTGGCAGTGCTGCTCGGCAGGAATTGGGAAATTAACCCCAGGATTACTTACTGGCTATACACCACGGTCATCCGGCCACCAATTATCACATACAGCTCACTAGTCTGGTGGCCCAGGACAGACCTGAGTACAGCCTAAAGAGACCTCGAAAACAGCAGCGGTTTGCTTGTATAGCGATTAATAGCTGTATGAGAACTACGCCCACTGCCGCCCTTCAGGCAATGCTTGCCGCCTCAGCAATCATCTTGAGCAGCAGTCAGCGATGATCTTGAGAGCATCCGGATCGTCAGTCTGCGGACCCGAACCAATTGTACCCATCCCCTTCAACCAGCTACGCAGGTGGCTACAGGAATTCACTTACACACAAGCGGAGAGCTGGTGGTCCTCGACACCGGGGTACAGGCACTCCAAGTGGACTCTATATCCTTAGATAGTTTAGCTAACCGAGTGCTTATTACGCCTGGACAGGATCGGCCTGCGCTTGGTGACGGGGACCATCATGAGACACTGCTCGCTAGACAAACACTTCCACACAAAAAACATAACAGACAGCGCTCTGTGCAGGGCTTGAATGAACGCGGAGGAGACCGTTGGGCATGTGGTCTTTGAATGCACAGGCGTCACCCAGATTAGAACAAAAACCGTTGCACCCAGATCCTTCACAGACGTTCTAAACAGACCAGGAGAATTGGAATAACCACCGACAGCCGCCATGGCACACGCACAATGGTCCGCCTGAGTACTAAGTGCGGAAACCAAACCTTTTAACATAGAAGGAGATAGTGGACCGGTCAATTGGTCGCTATCGGAGATGATCCCAGAGACACGTCCTGGATGGCTCGTTGTGACATTGGGTGATGGATGAAAATTACCTAGCTAACTTACTTTGATTTATTTCGTTTCAAGAAGAGGATAAGGAAAATATACGAACAAAGTTAAAGGATGTAATTTAATGAATGTCAACTAATTGATAGATGTGTTTGAAAACTTGAAAGACTCTGATTGAAGTGGCTTTGACCCTACGGGTCACATGAAGGGTCCATTAAGTCAATCAAATGATTGATTATAGGTACCAATAAATTGATGTATTTATGTTTTACGAATGGATCAATAGCGCAAAATAGCAACACTAGCAGGAATAAGTTTTGTCAATAGCGAAAGATGGTGGAAATAAAGATAATCATGGTACAATAATTATCGCATCGTAACATGAGATGAACGCAAAACAAGATATAAATATTATTATGTCATTCTTATCGTGTTACCCAGTAACTGGACTGTGAAGGTCAGACAAGCAGTTGCTCCATATAGAATTCTGGTATTCAGCTGCATCCGGATCGTCTGAAAGCCAACCCCATAGTTGGGAAAAGGGTCGGCAGATTGATTTCTCTTACCCTCGTGAAAATTGTTTTAAAATTCTGTCATTTGTAGAAAGCAAGCGGTCTGAGAGCAGACGTCCGAGTTTGCCGCCGGAGTTACTTAGTTATTGACTAGTTTGTATTGCTACCCAAAGATGGCCCGTAAGACTAACAAGTTGGCGTTGTCTGGGTAGCTTGCACCCTTGTATGTCTGATGATAATATCATTGGAGGCCCGGACTGTCCCACAATGGATTACGAGTTCCAACATGCGTGAACACAAGGTTAGGAGGTGTGCCAAATAGTTAGTTAAAAGTTACCTAATATAAATAATAAGTTACTTAAAATTAAGATCGAATTTTATATAAATCCAAATAAAAATACTAGATATTTCACGTCTTGATCTTGAAGCTCTCTTTTTCAATCAGAATTGGAAATGCATATTAAGGGCGCTCATAATTGAATCTGGCTGAATATTTTATTGTATGAATTTAGACAAGGAACATTTTCCATTGGCAATAGAAAGTTCTCATCAACTCCAGATTTTCATAAGACTTATTGGCATAGGCGATAACGCGAAGCAAAACTTGTACTACAACTTTATAAAAATTCTTGACTCACAAATACCCACGAACTTGGCTAGAACTTTGAAATTGTAAAGAAGTTTAATGCCACTCTGCTGAGAATGGATTCTTGAAATTCATCGCTGAACAACGGTCTTACACGTACAAGAATTAATCGTGAACATACTTTATATGTCGCCTAGACCAATTTTACAGTGAGAGAAGTTCTTACAAATTGTCTTGCCGTTTTATTTCGCAAAGGTTTTTCACAAGAGAGCAATTAAAAATTAGTTTAAAAGAATTTAAACAGGAAAGTGTCTGTGTTCAATTCGTTTCGAAATTGTAAAATACTGTTAAAATTATTTACGGAAGGAAATAAGAAGAAGAAAAGCTTGAAAGAATCTAAACTGCTTTAAAAGTTATTTATCTATTTATTTATTTAAGTTCGGACAACAACATGGTCCAATTGTTATTGTTGTGGTTGTGAGGTGTCGTGGTCTTGCCGGCAACTCCATAACTGTGTTTTTCATATTATTAAGATATAATGCTTGACTTGAATGAGCAGTATGCGGCCGAGCCGAAAGTTTTATATCGTTATTTTTTAATATTTTGTTAATGTGAGAACGTTGTAGGCTTAATAGACTGTATATTTGTAGACCATTTTCTATTTTGGTAAGTACCTGGTACTTTTGACGGGCCTACACTGTCCTCTCATACCTATTAACACTGTAATTTGAAAACATTGTAGAAGCCAATTATTTTAAAAGAGTAACCAGTAGTAGTAGTAGTCTTCTCCATAGAAGACGACCAATTAGGACCGTGCACCTAGCTTCTGACGTTTCAAAAGTGCCCATGTAGGCTTATGTGAAATAAAATATTTTGTTTTTGATTATATATTTTGAGCATTATGAAATGAAATGAAAAATGTTTAATTGTCCCTAAACAGTTACATAGATTATGAGACATCCCCAGTAAGTAATTGATAATACTTGTGTTGGGGAAACAAATCATTATCCTGTATCAAAACTAAGTCGCCACCGATAAAGGGGCCAAACGGTTTTCTTCTAACATTTCTTTATATAACGAGCTGCAGTCAGACTTTCTCTATCGATCACCATCAGGTCCGTATGAGATCCCAAACATATCCCCCCCAAACCATTATTGATCCTTTACCATATATGCCACTGTAATTTCAAAATTTGTATGACTATATTCTTTGCCTTCCGTCAACAGGATTTAGAAGAATTCTGCACTCATCACTAAACAATATTTTACCCCATTGGTCCGTGGTCCAAAGTTAATGTTTCCGAGCAAAAGTTAGTCTGTTTCTACGATGATGTATCTCAAATTATGGCGCCAAAACCAGCTTCTTTGAATCTTCTTCGTACCGTACGCTCACTTACTGTGGCACCTCGAACTTCCTCAAGCTCATAGCTGGCTTGGACGGCCGTTAGACATGGGTTCCTGCGTACGCGAAGCTGAATGAAACGATCATCCCTACTCGAAGTACGTCTTTTTCTGTCATGTCCCGGTCTTCTCACAAAAGCATTAGTCTCCTTGAATCGTTGAATACTGCGATTGTTTTTTTGAAATAGGTTGGCGAAGTTTTCTTGAGATCACTCTGTACGTTTGATCATTTCTCCTCATCTCAAGTGCCCTGGCAATCTCAATTGCGCTCAAGTCGGGCATGATGAAGTCCTTGACTTTTAAACAGATTGAAAAGTAAAAAAAAAACCTATGAAACTGAATTGTAATGAAAATTTAACGAAATTTTAAACCAAAACCACAAAATGATGATTTAGGGAAATTCGCTCGAAATGATGTAAGTACGAATAAAATTAAATCAATTGCATAAAAGGTGACGTTCAATTGTTTTCTCAATTTGATTTTTTTTTTAATAAAATTAATTAACAACGAGCCAGCAATGTTACACAATAGTACATTTTCATACAAACGGCTCGGGTGTTAATTCCGCCTCGAATGCAATAACAAATGTCCACGTGTATCAAACGACGTTTTTCAAATACACTTTTGAAAAAATAAAATAACGAAAAATATTTTTGTCATGAATTATTAGGAAGCTATGATTTAATTTTCTTTTTTTTCCGCGCTTTCGCCTGGTTGAAGGAGAAGCAAAGGTATAAAGCCGATAAACAGCCTAATATGAAAAATAGTCAATTCAAATATTTTTGAGTTTATAACACAAATAAATGTTAATTTGTTCATAAACGTTTTTTTATTGTAATAATCATGGTGTTCTATTTATAAACATTATTTAATATTCCAAAAATATTAACGCCGTAAAGACGCATCTTTGCCGAGATTAAAAAAAAATCACCTCCGAATAGAGAGGACCGTATCTGGCGCGAGACGGTGTGAATAGAAGCATTGACCATTGAACCAATTTGGACTAAGAATTTTTATTCCCGAACACGTGTTTGAAAATAAAAAATCGCACGCTTGTGAAATACATTGCATTGTGAACCTAATCGTAGTGCGATATGAACCAGTTTTCGAGGAAGGGTATTGAAAACTAGTTTTTCGACATCTTTTTTATGTTTCGCTAATTTTGCCGGTATGTGTATAAGCTAAATAATGCCTTGCTAAGTAACACCTCTATTGTACGAGATCTTGTTGTTCTACTGGACAATAAAGTTATCACTTAATCAACACGTAGAAAGAATTGTTAATAATTCATATAAGGACGCATTCGCAAATTACACATTTCGCAGTTTTGTTATGAGATCATCTACTAGTTCAAACGGCCCTCCACATTATCTTTACTTACACAAGACGCTTGTACGCTTGCAGCTTGAATTTGTATTCACAATCTGGAACCCGTTTTATAAGAAATGTATAGATATGATTGAGAAAGTCCAACGTAAATTTCTTCGCGCCTTGTACTATAGGTGCTTTTTATGGTGTTTGTCATATTCATAATTATTAAGCAAATAATACGTATACGTATATATTAATACGTTAACATTAGCATCTAGACCTAAGTTTCTAGAAGCCAACATACTACACGGTATTGTTCATAAAAACATCGATTCCATTGATCTCACCAGTAATAGCGATGTTTGTGGTGTGGTGTGTAACAATCAATGAATTGTAATGCACTGTCAATTCCTTTTTTTTAATATACTTAGTTCTTATTTGTGATATTATGGAACAACCCCAAATTTTTAATTTTATCCAATTTTTTTTTTCGTTCTTAATTAATTAAGTTTTTTGCATTTATTTTATTTAATATATTTGAGTAATGCTACTCTAGTGGTACTTTTTACCTAATCTTAATTTTGTTTAACATTCGGATAATGTAGTGGGCTGCACTATTGTTAATACTACTTATATATGAGCCTATGTTATTGTTATTTGTAAACATTTTATATTGTAGCTGTTTATTGTCCCTTATTAACAAAATAAAAATAAAATAAACTAACAAAAATATTATACATCCGAAGAACTTAAAAAAGTCCTCAAAATAAAGGTTAAAAATCTGCACAAACAGCTGTTGCAAAGGTGGTGTTTGTTTCTAGTTAGTACGTCAGTGGACAATGTCAAGTTGGATACTAAAAGAAAAAAAAATCGAGCGAGCATTACAGTCCTACGTGCCCAAACCTAAATTGGCGTTGAAATGGAAGAGTAGCTCTTTCAATTTGACCAGTTTTCTGTGTGTGACTCTGGATAATGTGCACATATAAAAATTAAGGAAACTTCGCTTAATATTATTATATTATTTATATTATTATATATAATAGAAAAATATTTAAAAAATCTAAAAAAAACAATTATATTTTTTTAATTCTTGTTCGCTGCTGTGACCCCTGTGTAAAGAAATCGGTATAACTTTTAAATTAAACGATCTATCACGATGAAACAAACTCAGTAATGACTGGAAATAATAAAATGAAAACTAAAGAAAAAAGTCGCCCTCAATTGAGAATTAGGTTGATTTTATAACAAAAATCTGATAATTTTTCATCAATGTTTACAGTCATTGTAAAATATCTCAATAAAAGTCCCGATTACCTACTCTTTTTTATTACTTTAAATTATTCTCCATCGTATTAGCTTACTAAAAAGAAAAATACCATGTTTAGTTAATCACAACGTTTCTTATCAACTGTTAAAGAAAGGCCTCGTACTCGGCTACGTATTTTACTTTAGTAGGTAGAGACATTTTTTTAGATTTTTTTATATATTTTTTCCGTCGATAAAATTAAGCTAAGTTTCCTTAACTACGATATGTGCACATTATCAAGACTCAAACTATATTATATAGTATTTCTTGCATTTCCAAATCTATTTGAATGGTTATTTTATTAAGAAGTAGACCTACCTAAATACGTAATAACACGCCCAGTGGCCCTCTGAAGAAGAGAAAAGAAAGAAATAAAAAGAAAATAAACATATATTTACTTGATTCAGAGTATAAAAAATATGATGTGTAACATCTGACATCTCACCTTGCTAATACGCAACTGAGCAGCGACAGAAATAATCCTCAAAATTTAAAAAAGCTACATACTGTAATATTTATTCGAATAATTAATTACTAATCACTCACTGGTCGAAATTCAGGCCCGTTTTACAATCTATATAGTACTTACTAATTCCATGAGTACACTAATTCAATAAAAGTACCTACTTACTAATTCCATGCTATTAGAAATTACTTACTTATTCCATGCTCAAGCTGTCACTTCCTGTTACACACTTCCGTCCCTTTTTACGAAATCACTCCCACCGAAAGCGAGAGGAAAGATGTTAGGTACACATAAAAAAAAGTAAATTTAAAAAATCAAAAACCCTAATGCATTAAAATTGAACTATAAAAAGATAGAAACAAGATGACCTATTTCTGTCTCCAATACCGTACTATCCGTGTCGTAGCCGTACAATCTCGTGCAGTCGGAAGACCTATCGCTTCCGACTGCACGAGATTGTACGGTGGATTGATTTTCAAATACCTAATCAATGATACCCCACTTGACATAGTTCGTCGACTTTAATTTTTTTCTTTATCACATTAAGGCGTCTGGTTGTCGCCATATTGAATTTTGATTATTATCATATCTTTAGTGTCACCATATTTCACATACTTGCATGTCTCACAAGATTAAGACAAAACGATTGACGTAATAATCATTAAAATCGGCGCACGCGTTTGGTCTCTAGAGCGCCACAAAGGAACAAACATACATACATAGGCTGCTAAACACATTACCCTCCTTTGCGTCGCGCAGTCTGGTAAAAAGATTCCGTGATAGGTTTCCAAGGGATCACGTTACCCGGTAATCATATTTATAAACTTATTGTGCCTTTGTAAGCTCGTGTTGCAAGTAACTTTCAAAAGTGTTGATTGATTGAATTTCTCGTAACTAGGGAATGCACTCTCGAGTCGAGACTGGTAATTCGAAACCTCGCGTGCTAAGTCTGTTGTAGAGATTGACCGTTCGAGATCTCGCCCGGCAATCAGCTCGTTTTCGAGTTCGAGTTTGAAAGAATGCGTTTATTTTAATCAAAAATTCTTAAACAAAATGAATGAAAACTACACTTACTTAGGGTAACATATTTATATTGAGTCAATAAAAAAACATATTCAATCTCGAAACCACTTAATTAATAATCATTTGCGCTATGCACACATAAGGCAACTAATCAGCGCACACACATCACGCACACTATTGAATAGTATGTGATAATATATGAATGAATAATGATAATATAAAATATATGAATAATGATAATTAATATAATATAATGTTAAGTCTGTATAACTGTAATATTGAGTAAGTACATAATTTTTCTTCTTATGTTTTTAACCATTTAAATTGCAATGCCTTAACAGGCAACTAAGTTCTAGAACCTACCTATTGTTAACATCTACAAAATCCTGTACACTTAGTTCGCAATAAAGATTTTGAATTTGAATTTAACTATTTAAATCCATTATTATTATACTGAAAATGGCTTCTCAACATGAGAGAGGAGGAGATTTAATCTCGAAAAAAGGCTCGAGATCCCGAATTTCGGGATTGCATTCCCTACTCGTAATTATTTTTCAGTTTGTTTTTCGCTTGAAGTTTTACCAAATGTTCACTGTCTGCTGTCTTCCAAATTACACTTTAACTAAAATAAAGAATTGGTTTCGCATGTCCAATTTTCAAAAACTCAACTGCTGTGCGTGGATCCTGGGTTCGATCTGAAAGCAGGGTAATAAAGTTTTTTCCGCTAGGCATTCTAAGAAGCAACTCGAGGTCTGGATTTGTACCGGTAAGGGATCGTCCATTAATCACATGAGGCTCGAAAGGGTTCGGAAAAAATCACGAAATATCACAAAAGGGGAGGTGTAGTGAGATATCACGTGTATTTATTTTCTCGTTGAACGAGCGATTTCTAAACCGAAAAACGGCGAGTGCCCTTGACTCACCGACTTTAAATACAGATTATAAATAAGGTTAACCTGTATTTAAAGATTTAAAAAAAAACAAAACGACGACGACTCGGAATATTTTTAAGTTACTTTGTACAAAAAAAAAACACGCACAATGAAGGGTTCCGTAGTTGAGATAAATTTATGCCTAAAACAAACTTAACATTGTAGTTGAAAAACATGTTCTCCCATACATCGATATACGCCACGGTCAATTTTCCAACTGAAAATGTAAGTATGTAATCGCAAAAAAGTATTTTTTATGTGATTAAACTAAAAATTAATAGTTTTCGGACTTTTTCCTTTACTTGTGCTGTGAGACCTTGCTTCTTGCCAAATTTTATGATTCTAGGTCAACGGGAAGTACCCTATAGGTTTTGATTCATTTGCGAGTATCGAAATATATCGCAATAATGTCGCTTATATTGCCGTATTTTTTTATAGCGTTGACTTGGAAGCTTGATTTTTTTAGAGCTTCAAGCAACCATAGACTTACCCATTTGATTTTAATTTCAACTTGATACCTCCAAGCGTTCCTGAGAAAAAGGTCTTGATATACTGACAAACAGACAGACAACGAAGTGATCCTATAAGGGTTCCGTTTTTTCCTTTTGAGGTACAGAACCCTAAAAACACGTGATTTCGAGCGGGGTTTAGTCTAAAACTTCACCCCGTATCACCAGGGGGGAGGGGGGCTAAAAAGTTGCTAAAAACATCACGTGATTAATGAACGACCTCTAAAAGGAAATAGGCTTTTCCATGGGACTAGACTTTTCCATGGGAGTTGCACATAACTGGCGAAATGTTATTGTTTATTTACCCCTTCGGAAAAAAACAGGCGTGATGTTATATTATGTAAAATACATAAGTATAAAATATAACCAGAGGACTGACTGTAATATTAAACATTTTGTTACGTATTCAACTGCAGTTAATGTACCTAACAGGTATCGTAAGCCGAGGTGGTATTAGAAATCAGGTCACCCAAGCGGCGGCTGCTCGGCTGCTCGTCATTTACGACCCTTGTGTGAAGTTGGTTGAGCAATAAAATACTCCGGGAGAGTACCGACACTAAACTGTGGATCGTTAATTGGTTCTATTCTTAAAACTGTTGCTTCCTTACAGAGTTGTTGGCATTACGATTACAATGGTAATCATTGAGGTCAGCCTCTCAATAAATTTTAGGATCTCATTTAATTATCGTTCAATTCAGTCACTGTAATTACAGCAGATTTACTGTATTTTAGACTTTTCTACTGTATACTGTAATCAAATCTAATACGTAAAACGAAACGCAGCTTAGAACCACTGACCTTTATCCATAGACAATGTAGAGTAGGATTGTCACATAGTTGCAGATCGTTTACGTGCAGGGAATTCCCCGATGAATTTGAACTAACGCTGAGCGCACCGGGCCGTTAGCAAAAACTAGTCGTTCCTGTCAAGGAACATTGTATTTTCCGTCTAATTTATTACATTTAGATTGGTTTTATTGCTATGCTACTATAATCAGCACATTCATTTTATTTGAGATTAAGAATTTTTAATTGTTTTGGGTGACGTAAACTAAACTAAATTCCGAAAACGGCGACAAATTTAACCCAAATAAAGGAATGATTTCAAGGATGACGGCAAAAACTTATGAAAATCATTAGGAAATTATTTTGGAATAACCTACAATAATTTGTATTTACAAATAAACTAATAAAGCAGCTTATTTTACTTTTAATATTTAAAAAAAGTTTTACTGTAATTTTACTATAATCGATTTTGAAATCTACTGTATTGTTTTTAGAAACTTCTGTATTATTTATCTGACAACACTGTAATTTTACTTTTTGGATCTGGAAGCACCTCTAGCGACACATCCTGTGGAGACATCTACGAAAAATACGCGACGGAAAAGACGTGTCAGGCCGAAATTACGTCGATAATTTTCGGCAGGTGTAGCGACAACTCAATCTAGGCTAAGAAAACGCGCGTCGTTGCTCCGATTGCCAATACGCACGCGGAACGCCGCGTTTTTTCGCTCAACATTTTCCTTACTCTATACTATAATGACTTTTAAACCCTCGGATTAGGACGTTTTATTGCAAAGTGGCAGGTAAGCCACTGCCATCTTGGTTCACTTCAGTCTACTCTTGGAACTGAGGATTAAAAATGATAGTAGCGGCGATGGGCCTGTAATCTGGGCTATTATTGAGAGATTTTACTGCACCGTTATCAGCTACCTAAGTACTAGCTGGGTGTGCTTTAAATCTTTATATCTAATGTAATGTCACAGATTACTTAATAGTCTCTGCGTAATCTGATGTAATCGTAACTGTTGTCTATTAATGTGGTCTGGCTAGGCTGTGGCGCCAAATTTGACTTTTGCCTTATCGTGGAAAAATACTTAATAGAAAAGACGTAGCTGCTAACAATCGATCACTGTTACCCACTCTTTCACGAAATAATTCCTTAGTTACTCCAAAAACTTTTTGACTCATGGGTGTCTCATAAGGCTCATCCGACCTGCCTGGTTAACCTGCTTAGGTACTGCAAACTAACAAAACGTATTTTCCTTATAATTTTGGAAAATTGATAGTGTTGAAATGTGTGCTAAATTAGCTTTACCTAATTATAACCTGATAGCATTGTGTCGAGGTAATTCGATTTTCGTGAGAGCGGTGCATGATGAGACTCCTCTTTTAAAGAGTACAAAATACAGCATAAATCTATGTCACCAATGAATTGGTGAAGGAGAAGAATATATTAATAATAATAATAATAAATAAAAGTTTATTCAGGTAAAAAGTAAAATAGTAAATACAAATTTGCTTAAATCCACGTAAAATTCTATTGTGTCATGTGCCTGAACTAGGTTATCCTGTGTTTCAGGCATTAATGTCTGTCCTCTCGACAGAACCTTCGTCGTCTTTAACGTAGGCACTACAAGAGATTTTTATGTTTTCAGGCCTAAATTTTAGATTCAAAATTCAATATTCATTTATGAATTTATTGTAGAGCATGCGTCCTACGGGTCGTCACTTCCGAACTAGGTAAACAAACACAAATTATTTCACCAAGTATTATTCTACCTTTATCACGTCTGTTACTATATTTCGGTGACGTAACATGATTTAACTGCAGCGACATTTAAACCGTCAACATAATCGAATTCTCCTTGTTAACATTGGCACAGTAGCACAGGCTTCTGACGCGTTTAAAAAATCACTATTAAGTATTATATACCGCAACAAACTGAGGTCAAATGAACAAATATTTTGAAATATTAACGAAATGGGCCAATGGGTACTTAAATGGTACCATCTAAATAAAGCTACACTCATTAATATTCAAAATAACGCAATAATGACTCTCTATTACTTAGGTCGTATATATAATGTTTCTAAAGTACAAACGGTACTTCGAAAGAGTAGTTCGTGGTGGTGCATCACAGATCGCTTTACGTTACCTCATCTCAGGGTCAACTGTGTTGTTATTATAATTAGAAATACAGGTTTTTTAACATATTTATTAAGTTTTCATGATAACTGATGCCGAAATTATTTATTGTGATATTCTCATGTAACTATTATATAAAATCCTTTGATATTTTTGTGTTAAATCGAAATGAACAAGAATATCTTATTTCGAGCAACGTGAATGAATTTCAAAAAGAAATGAACAATTGAAATCGAAACATCAACTTTGCTCGGAACAATGTGAATGAACAAAAACAAGCATATCGTGTTATACATGCTTGTTAGGGTACATGAATATATAACTCAGACCGCATTTTGAGATTACTTTCACCATTAGAGATGGCTCTAAGTATACTTTTTATCAGGAATGTGCATTACAAAAGTAAAATAAAATGAAGGAGAGACGGGCACTTCAAACCGACACACGAATTAGTATCGCCTTATCAATTCAGTTTATCGTCTCCGACGACATTAACATATTACTTAAGATATTCGGCGTCTGGCGACATTGACAAATTGGTAATTTAGAACATATTCTACAACGATAGATCTTAAGTAAAATGATTTTGGAAATAAGATAGTTTGTGAACGAGTGGAGTATTTAGAATAAGAATTCGTTGGTAAAAGTGTGTTTTATAAATCTTACGGTCGAATAATTTTTGGTGAATGTCTTACACCGGATCTAATCATGGTTTAAGTAGTTTGGGCAAACACCATGTCGCTGTTTCCGTATATTTATATTCAAGTTTACATTATTTGAAACGTAACTGGCTCTGTATGCACATTTTCGAGGCTAATTGTTCACGTAATGTCCTATCTTAGCAAAATACACATTGAATTATAATGGTCTCAATTATTAGAATCGAATTTACACGCCATTTAGTTTAATGTAGGGAGCCTAATGGATAATTAAGCCGTATAATAAGGGAATATACATGACCGAATGATGATCGAATTTGGTTGGCCACATACTTCATTAAATCGTTGGTTAGAGTTATGTCACAATTATGACATAACTTTATCCAACGATTCCACTTATCAAATGTAGTGGAATTCCATTACATTCTAATCCAAAAAGTATATTTAAATGAGAATTAACATTTAATTATGTTTCGAAACTTGACGGAATTACAACTTAAGGATAATGGACATTGAAGGTTAACAATCTGTCGTCCTTAATGTAGTCTGAAATGAGAACAATGTCATAATTGAGCCTTAAATAATATATTAAAAATATATTTCCAAGGCACTGAAACTGATACACTTTAAGTACTCGAGCCAAATTTATCAAATAATTATTTCCGTGCAATTATTTTTTTTACTTTATCGTTCAGTGAGATGATGGAAATTGGAAAAATAATTAATAATATTTTTTTTTCTAATGGAACGTAATTTTAAACTCCGCAACTACATATTTTGGTATATATTTGTATCAATTAACTATTAAAGATAAGTCCATTTTCCATGGTAGGTAGAGCAGAAAATTAAGATGTCAGTCAAGTTTTCTATTCATTGTTAACAATATTTCAAGCATAAAATAACGTTTAGGCCTGTGTTTTCAACTTACAAGTGCAACTTTGTATAATAACAGATATTAGCATAATAACACAATAAGTACTGTTCATTTACATGATATGAGATCTTATTCAGCACATTTTAATGGAATGCTGAGATATCGTGGCTACACACAGTCGAAAGTAACGTCTTAACTTTGTGATTAATGTGTGTATTGTTTAGTTTAGTTTGTGCAACAGTAGTTTAACTAAGTTTTATTGAAGAGTGACGTGGTAAGACCGCTGTGCTATACAATATACTCTTCGACAAACAACGCGTTGTCTGCTTAAAAATAGCCAAATAGGTATTATTATACATTATCCTCGCTTAAAAACGGTAAAAACCAAAGCTCGTTAAGTAATAACGTCATCTGTCGATGTGCACATCTGTCTAAAGATTGGGATAATCAATAACCATTACCGCAGAAGTCAAGGTGAGTGTTCGTATCTAATAAAGAGCAGCTGTCGGCTGATGAAATTACCTTTCAGGAGGTTTGCCAACGACACTCCTCCATATTCCTCTCAACATTTCCTAATCGATACCAAATTTAGATTGTTTTATTACTCCAATTTACAAACTTGGAGTATTTATTAAAACGGTATCTTTCTATTAGATCGATACGCCTAATTTTCTAAATTAAAATAGCAGAGATGAAGTGAATGGAAGGTCATGTTTACATCACACCAGGGAGGTATTTACGGTCTCGTTGCGAAATCAGGATGCATGTGCCAACTTTTACTTTCCTTTGTAAACATAATATATTTATAATAATACTAGAGACAATATTTTAAATGTAAAACAGAAAATAAGCTGAATTGCATACTAACATATTACAAAATGAAGTTATTATGTAAATTGTTATGCAAAAATGTATATTTTTACTGTTCTTGTATAATGTTACAAGCTGTGGAAAATATTTTTTGGTACCTACAGTAGGAAGGTTTATGAAGTCAGCTGCTTTTCAAGTGAATATTTATAAAGTTAAATATGACATCTGTTTATGAAATAATTTCACATAGGTACTTAATAGAATTCCGGAAAAGGTTAAAGATAGCGGTTCCATTTTAGTTTTTCGCATATATCCTGAGTGCGTAGGATTAAAGGCACGAACCCGCTTAAAAAAATATATGAAGATGTAAGGGGATAGTTGTTTTATAGCATTTTGGGGTATAACCTTGTTACGATCTTTCATGGGTTGGTATGGACGGCGATAGAAGCTGAAATCAAGTCTGTGTTAATATTTTATTCTGTTGAAAAACTAAAATTTAAACTTGTTTGTTGTCTTGGCCAATATTTTTTATGTTTATCTGAATTATTTTCAGAAACAATCTTACTGAGTAAAGGCTCTTACAGACTCACGCGATATCGCGGGCGCGACGCGACACTAGTACGACAATTTCATTGTCGGTGCCTGTCGCGCCCGCGATATCGCGTGAGTCTGTAAGAGCCTTAACTGTCTCGTGAAATGTTTTGTCAAGACGAAAACTTGTATTTTAAATATGGATAAAATAGTTTCCAACGGTATACGACAATATATTGGTTGAAATTGCAGCCTGTCTTAATAAATCTAGGATGTATCGTATGTAGGACCGTGATTGCTGAGTGAACGTGAACGTGAACCACTCGCCTCTACAATTCTCTGTTATTCTTGGACATCGTTGTGATTGAATAAATCGTTGAGTCCAGGGCGGCAGGGCAAAACTGAAGAACAGGCAAATGAATTGTGTCATAAACTACCTCAGCGCCACCTCACTCTTTATCTCGCTCGCACACTACTGCCCGCGGTCAAGCGAGCAAGCGAGACAGAGTGGCAGGGAGAAGACTCCAAGGCACCGGTATTTTAGTTTATTTCATTTTACGGTGAACATAATAGTAATTAAAAAAAATAACATAAGACCTGCTTTATAGTTAGTTCAGTTAATATGCAAAGTTTCATTATCTAATTTGAAGTATTTTTTGAATACCAGCAGTTTATTATTCGGTTTGGAGGTAACTTTGGATACTTTTTCTATCAAGAAAATTTTATGGAATCGTGTTTTCGTCAAACATAGTACTTAACATTAATCCTCAACTTTACGGCGGCGCGTAGTGTTCCACGCACGCCTCTTTTAGACGTCGCGGGGAGGGTCAAACACCTCACCCCCTAGGGAGGATGAGGTGTCCCGGAGAGGCGGGCCGGCACCGGCCGGGGATCGCGGAAGTCGCACATGATCCCATGATCCCGTTGCTAGTGTGGGAAGGGAACACTGGGCTGGTTTTTAGTCAGTAAGAGTCTGAAAGACCCCTCCGCCCGGCCCAGGGCGGAGGTCGTCCCCGGGAACAAAAAAAGCCCATGCATATGTGAGTAAGGTTATAACGTACAATAACTATAAGGCCCGATTCCACCACAAATTATCTAAATACGTGCAGCGCCAAACGTTTAATAAAACCATCGGTCTGTTTCTGTCAATCGTTTAATAAAAATATAACATTGAGACAAAATTATGTTTTTCTAGCTGCACCCCGCGGTTTCACCCGCGTAAGTCTCGATCCCGTGGAAATATCGGGATAAAAAGTAGCCTATGTCTTAATCCAGGGTGTCAGCTACCTCCATACAAATACATTAGCAACACGATCATTGTGCGTACCGCTAAGTAGTGGAATCTGTGTGTTCCCGACATCTTCAAGTTCATACTTGAAGATGTCACTTGCCTAGAAGTAATCTATTCACTCATGTGAATAGATTACTTCTAGGTAAGTGTGCACCATCTTCAGCTTCATCGTTGCTCCTTTTCTAGTCCCATAGCCCTCCACATTCCATATTCAAAACTCTCACGACCTGTCCCTCATTCCTCCGCATCACATCACATGCATGCCACACTTTTGTTGTGTGGAAATAAAAGAATCTTGATTCATTGACCAATGATTTCAAAAAAAGATAACTAAAGAAAGTCGAAAAATGTTGTATGTCGAAATTCTAGACTGGTTATTATTTATTAATTCAAAGCGTCTCTCATTTTTCGCTTTTGACCTTTTCTTGCGAAGGTGCGTTATCATAAAGAAGTCTTTGTCTAATCGGAAGTTCGTTATTTTTTTAAACAGGAAAAGACCTAATAAAAATAGGTACACGATTTGGGCAACCGCAAAATTCATTTTTTTTGGAGTACTTTTTAAGTGGTCTGCGGTTCGACTATTATCAGGTTTTCATAATAATAAATATATTATTTATTATATTTTTCAGTAAAATATTAGGTAAGTCCATAACATAAGTATCGAAAATACTTTAGAAATTTCTTTGAAATCTTTCTTCGTTGTGATTAATATGTGGTTTGCAGAGAAAGTGTTTTTACGTTGTTGTTTACAAGGGTTAATTGATTTTTGGAAACTTCTTGAAAAGCAATTGGTAATCGCCTACGCTAAAGTAGCTTTTTGCGATAGCTAAATGTAGTCGGAATAATTTTTACGTTTCTTAAAAGTATCTACTTTTTTTGGTTTAAACAAATTGATTGTTTTTAGAAGGTCATATTAAATTAGCTAGCGAAATTAGGTAGGTATTGATATCTGAACAGGAAACAATACTATTTTATTTTGTTAAGTACTTGGTACTTGTTGACGGGCCTACACTGTCCTCCCATACCTATTAACACTGTAACTTGAAAATATTGTAAAAGCCCACTTTTTTTTTAAAGAGTAACCGTGGAGTTTCTTGCCGGCTCTTCTCCATAGGAAACGACGAATTGGAACCGTGCACCTAGCTTCTGACGTTTCATAAGTGCCCATGTAGGTTTATGTGAAATAAAATATTTTGATTTTGATCAGTAGTCGGTTAGGTTTATTACACACATGGCTCATGACATGTTTTTCCAAGGTATTTCTATGTCTCAAATTAGGTCAACCCTTTATTTTCATCGAGGGTCGTGAGAGGAAACTAAAGGATTATGGCTAGTGGGTAGGTAGCAGCTTAACTACGGGTAGGTATATGCAGATAATCAGAACCATAATACTGCGGTGGGTAATCCAGCACACGTGGTGATAGAATTATCCAGTCTACAGAAACATTTTCGGCTACCTATCTGCTATCGGTACCAAAATTATTTATGATATCGTTTCTGGTACATGTCGTCGGCAACTATAATTAACACTTTAGCACAAGTAGTTGCCTGCCAGCCTGTCGCTGGCGGGCGATAATTAAGTTGCAGTGTCTGCACGCGTCCTTAACTTAAACCTAATTGGTTTTCCATCAGTGCATTAAGCTGTTGCTATATTGATACTAGCACTAAATCAGTCCAAATCCATTGTATTTGGCAAATTGTAACGTAATGCCAATTGGCAAACCGTATTGCACTATTGCACCAATTTAGAGAATTCATATAGATAAAAAGTGATGGTATAAACAAAAGGATTGCTTCACAACTTCCTCGCTTGCACGTAGGTATTAGGTATACCATGTGGTCGTATCAAGAATTCTTATGCAATCATTTTACGAGTGCCCGTGTTGCTCTCACATGGCGAGCGCTGCTCGATTGCCGCTTGAATACCGCAGCCACGTCCATCTCTGACACTTACTCAACCGGATGTAAAGCATAGCATTAAGACGCCATATATTTAACTATCAAACTGGTTAAATTCACTTTAATAAAAAAAGATTAACCCATGCTGTTGCGCCGCCGTAAAAATCTCAGTATCGCTGCAACGGATCAAGAGCCCCACGAGAACACTCTTACGTAACATCTATGGAGCCTGTACTACCAATTAATTAAAGCAGATAATTAAGTGATAATTTGTTAAAATCCACAGTGCCGCGATGTGCTGGGAAGTGAACGGCCAGATGCAAATGGCATTATGCCACTGTAATACAATCTTGCCGCTCTGTTTATAACAATGACCAACACGTTGCTGATGAAACACCTGTTTTTAAATAACTCAAACATAGCTCTTTGTAAAAATATTTCAGTATCGAGTGTTTTAAAGTATTTGAACTAAATCGTTAATTAGTATCGTCCATTGAAATTAAGTGAAAGGAAATGGCGCGTGTTCGCATGATCGATACTGTCGCGGTAAGCGCTCGAAGCGCTATAAAATGTTCCGTTGTTCAAAGTTCTTACGTTTTATTGGGCTGTTAAATTGCTGTAATATATATAGGATTAAGAAATATTGTCTCGGCAAAACGTCCGCAGTGATAAACATTTTTTATTTAAGACACGAACAATGTAACAAATATGATTTAGATTAGTCCAACGAATCGAGCACGAGATCAAGCTTTCAGTTTCGATTGTATTTACAATACAAAGTTCGCTGATTGCATTCAATTGATTCAAAACCGAATGTTTCAAAATCATAAATAGGTTCTAGGTAAGGAATTATTGGTTTATTCATGTGGCAATCTGTTGTAACATAGTCACTGGCGACGTTGGTGCCTATAAAACAAGATCCTGAAGAGCATTCTCAAGTCTGAAATGAATCATCACTTAGCGAGAGTGCTCTTAACACTACCTTGAATTATAAATCAGATAGTAAGTAACAAGCACGTAATAAAACCTTCACACTTCTCGCTCATGCTCACTGACTGCAGCTGTAGGCACTGCTTTATCATACATTCTTCATTCGGAGTGTTAAAGCCATCGGTGTTTCTTTGCTGTGGGATAGCGATTTTCGTTCAGTATGGCTCCATCTCCGTTTTTACTGGAACAATGATGGCTTTAAGCTTCATTACATGGCCCCAGGACACAGGACACTGAAAGGTTTTGTGATCTTCTAAGCGGTTTTTGATATCTTTCTACCATATTGTGTTTTTTCAATATTTAAGTATACTAAGAACAAACCACTTCAAAGTAATAAAAAACCGGCCAAGACCGAGTCGGATTCGCGCACCGAGGGTTCCGTACGTATATATGATGTTGATGATTTCTGAAAAACTGTGCTATTTAGAGAGATCGTTTTATTTTTCCTGTAATTTTTACATAAACTTCTATCACATAGAATTATTTCAGATTTTACTCTATGCAAACTTCGGAGATAAGGGGAGGGGAACGGTATTTTTTTTACATTTTTCGTCAAAAGTAGAAAACTATGACGCTAAAAAAAATGTTTGAGAATGTGCAAACAACGTTCTTTCATATGATACCTCACATGCCCTAGTAGACTCCATTCGAATTTTTAAGACCCCCTTTCAGGCCCTGTTGCAAAAAAGATTATATACTTTTTAAAATTTCTTTCTTGTTTGCAAATTAGTTGGGTAAACGTCAGCTAAAACTATTCCAAATTTCAAGTTGATAGCGATAGCAAAATGGAAGATTTTACGCACGAACTAACCAAAACCTTCAATCTGAAGCGGGTAAAGGTCTAAAACTCAATCACGATTCAATCTTAACTTTTAACATGACTTCTCGATAAAACCTGACATATTCACTGGTGATGATTAAAATGGATCGGACCGAGCTTTTCGTGCAGAACAAAATATATTTTACCAAAACCACATTACATAAAATACGCATAAATATACGTCTGACAATTATTTTTGTAGAGAAATAAGAAATTTAAACAAATGAGGCGAAATTCCTGAAGAAACAATGCCTAAACATAAGTTTACCAAACAAGACAGACGATAAATTCATAATATACTTTATTACAGCGCGATCGAATTGCTCAGAATTCACGATAATAATTGTATACTTGTATCAGAGTAATGTAGCTTCACGGAAACTATTTCATTGCTCAGCTTTTGGTACGCTTCCAAATATCGTCTGATTTGACTAACTCTACAAAGTTATATCTGTGGATCATTAAGATCTTTTCCTTCACAGGTAAACTGAATTCTGGCAGTACGGCGAGCTTCACTGGATTCGATTTTCAGTTGCTTTTATTTGTGTGATCAGAGGCAGTAACGTGATCGCGCCGCCCAGCGTCCGGCGGCCGGTCCAGCAGAATGGCCACCGTCTACGTGGGTTATCCTGCACGTTAAATAAATTATTCAACACCAAAAGACCCTTCGCAGTTTATTCCGTCCCTGTTCCTCCTAATTCATCGAACAGGGTGCAAGGGAGACGCGTGTCCGTTACGTAAACATGTGAAAGAGCCGATGATCAGTACACAAAGGATTCCATTTATCATTCGCTCGGAACACTGTCATTTGTGAAGTGTTTAGCGAGAGTCGTGCCGCGTCGATAGCTCACATGTTAATGGCACCTTCAAAAGATATTAATATTACACTTTTTACCGAAAGCCTTCACGGGGTCATAGTGAGATGGTAAAAATAGCTCATCTATTTATGAGTTATTCAGGTTGAGTTTACAGTAACACTCTTGATTCTGAGTCATTAATCAACCCATGTCAGAAACGTCGCCACTCGCTGCGGCAGCACTGAAGCTTAAGGGAATATTGTAGGGTACCTACAACGAAAATGGTATTTTATATGGGTTCAAAGCTGTTTTAATTTGTCCCGTATTCTTTAATTATAAAAAATTATTGTATAAAGGACTCTCATGGACATTTTCGCGAAGATTTATATTAAGCTATTTATTCCCGAGTAATGAAAGGTGTCAAAACAATTTATGTTTGTGGTAAACATATTTGATTTATGCATTAACAAATACCTATTTATTTAGCAAAGCAGGGCTGCTTCAGGATTCAGATAATAAAACCCAAAGTTTGATTTTTTCCACAAGTACAGTCATATTAATGTCACGCGGGCAGTAAGTTAAACCGCTTCGTTTATTCGATGTAACTGTCTCAAGAACCAAAACACAGTTCTAATGATGACGCACATATTTTGACATTTTCGATGGTCGTGCATCTTTTGCAAACCACATGCTATCCATAAAATTGTATGCATTGGCTTTCTTTTAATTTATTTGTCATTCATGTCGCACGGTTCGTGGTTAGTTACGTTGAGGTTTGGTTACCTGTTAGCCAACTTTTGCATTTTCAATTGTTATCACAACAACCATCGTAAAACGCCTTGTTTTTTATGGCTACAAAATAAATACCAAAACTATAGGTACTCATAGTAGATGAATGGTGATGTAGGTATATTAATTAACAAAAAAAATCACAGTGTGTGGTCGGATGTAACCAGTAGAGTGGTATGCCTACCACTCACCGGTGACGTCATTGAGTGAACGTCGGCTACGATCATTCTTCAGAAGCATATATGGTGTAACAACTGGTTAGGGATAGTGATGGACCAATTTATAGATTTGTACCGCCGACTATGTTTAGATGATTACGGTGAGAGTCAAATCACGCAACGTTCGAAGAAAAGCGGCGTCTGAGTTGGAGGCGACCTTAGAAGGTCGTATTCTGTTGAAAACAAGGTCTCGCAACGCTTTGAAAATTATTCAAATACAGTCATTAAGATGTAATGGCGTGTCTTATCGGAATGAGGTCGAATACGAGTGAGCATCCGCGGTGACTACCACACCGTTATATAAACAATTAGCCGTTTTGAGAGCGTTAGTATTCTTTATTTTATTTTCTTTATTTCGCGTACGGCACTCATTAGGCAGCACTATGCGCGGGTTGTAATTGCGGCCTTATTTTTACGCAGTTTTTGTGTATGTGTCTCACGTTTCGCGTTAAGTGAAACGTAGTCAAAGCCCCAGCAGGTTCAGAAGAGAGCGAAAGTGGATTGGCTACCTGATGGACAATGTTTGACTCCGCGTCTGCTACAGCCCAGCCTCGCCTTTCGGCTATGTTGTAAGAATTGTTGATCCAAGTGTAAAAAAAAAAAAAATACTCGTAAGAATGATGACTTTTCGTTAGTATTTTTTTTCAGGTTTAGGTAGATAAAGTACCTAGTCAGTAAGATCTGTGTCGGGATCATCACATGACATAAATCACACGATCAACTAATCTCTTAATGAACGTGAAGTATAATTTAAATTATAATTTCAAACGCATTAGCGATTGAAACGGCACCTTAATGTGTACTTCTGTAAGCGCGCGCGCAGATTACTGCTAAGATAAATTGATCACGGCGCGCCACTTCGTTGTTCTAATGAAAGTTACAAAACTTGTTCGCTACAGACAGACACTACATACCGATTACTCTCATCGATACGTTCACGTAGCTCTGATTATATAATGTTTGACTAAACAGGATAACTTTATTCTGTCTAGAATCGCCTTAAAAGAATGCAGATTTGAATGTATGACTAAATCCAATATAGGTTACAATTACTTAACCACTGTTCTCGTGGCTAAGTAATAACCGCCGCACGGGTCAATCCATCAGGTTAAGCTACGCTTGCCGGGGTTGGCCCGTGGATGGGTGATCATCTTTACTTACCGAGACTCCTCCGTGCCTGAGAAACAACGTTATGCCGTTGGTCCCGGCTGTCATTCGTGGATCTTTGATAGTCGTTACCAAGGGGTTTCGTATTACCCAGTAACTGGGTTGTGGTGGTCAGATAGGCAGTCGCTCCATGTATAATATTGGTTTTCAGCTGCATCCGGTTAGACTGGAAGCCGACCCCAACACAGTTGGGAAAAGGCTAGGCAAATATTAAATGGCTTGCGTTCACGCGTTATTACGCGTTGCACCTCATGAATGCTCTTGATTAGGTTTTCGGGCGCAAAAGAACTAAATCAGATCGCGGGACAGCCTGTTAATAAAATACTTTAACTTTGTATAAATAATTAATAATTATAATAAATTATTTCCATAACCATTACCACCCATAACCAACAAAGAAGCACAGGGCCGCCCTTAGTCCAGCGGTGGACGTATTTCTACTGAATGATGGCTGACATTAACGTCGTTCACAAAACATTTTATGGTCATCCAAGTGGTTGCAAACTAAGGATAGACTACCTGATCAAAGGAAGAGAAGATTTCTAAACGTAAGTGGATTATCTAATCAACAAAATGTTACAATCACAATGCAAAGCACGGGCGTCGCGTCGGCGTCGGCGTCTGACAGAAGCATGTGACTAATATGATCTGTTTTGAAATGGGATTTACTCAGATCTACCCAAACAAATATATGAAAATTCGTATGCAGTATTGCAGATGTTAAGGCAATACTTAGTCGTACTATGTGCGTAGATTTGAAAACGTTGCGACCTTAACTTTGTCGCCAAAGTTTAAGCCTTTTTAGTGCCAGATTTGTTTAGTAAGTATTTGTCTGATTTCTTTATGTTTACTATGCGTGTTCAAATGCTCAGACTGGGTCGGTTGTATTGATTGAATATTCTTTGTGTAGGTACATATTATTATGTTCTTTAAAGGTACGAATGTCATATAAAGCTACACACGGTAGAGTTTATTATTGCGACGTTTAGGTTTTACGACGTTGAACTGTAACTATAAAATGCAACTAATTTCCCTGTACATTCATACAATTTTAATGAAGTTCTACGGATAAAATATTTGGTTCTAGATGCGTTCTTGCATTGTAGATTATTTGCTATATCGACAGTAATGAAACTTTTACTGCGCCTATATGAATTTTAATTATGTACGACCGGACAACTGACAGTAAGTCTTTAACGAAGTGCCTAGTGAAAAAAGTAGATAATTACTTTTCATTGGACCACGATAAATTTAATCAAATTGTCTTTTAGTTTTTACAATACTTTTCAAAAAAAAAAGGTAACAAGTACGGCTGCGGACTTTGAGGTTCCGTGAAGCAAAAAGTGTACCTAATTGTGTTGCAAAATTATCTGTTAAAAGCCCTTGGTTATAGGAGTAAAGGCTCGTACAGACTCACGCGATATCGCGGGCGCGACGCGACACTAGTAGCACAATTTCTTTGTCGGTGCCTATCACGCCCGCGATATCGCGTGAGTCTGTAAGAGTCTTAACTTGTGGCTAAGTAATAACAGCCGCACGGGTCGATCGATCAGGTTAAGCTACGCTTGCCGCGGTCGGTCCGTCGATGGGTGACCATCTTTACATACCAAGTCATATTGTATATTTGATAGGCGTTACGGGTTGTCAGAAGCCCGAAGGTCTGACCACAAGTCTTACCAAGGGGTATCGTATTACCCAGTAACTGCAGGGTTGTGGAGGTCAGATAGGCAGTCGCTCCACGTAAAATACTGGTATTCAGCTGCATCCGGTTAGACTGGAAGCCGACCCCAATATAGTTGGGGCAAGGCTAGGCAGATAATGATGAAGCTCGATATTAGAATCGGGCACGATAAATGGCTATAGGTTTAGGTCTAAACTTTAACAAAAAGAGCTCTCACAATATGTGCTTTGAAGATGAGTTTTTAGACTTTCTAAATAATTACACATTTTGAAAGATCTAATCATCACCAGGGGGTCTACTCCGAAGAGCTAAACATTCGGCCGTTTTATAACTTCCACAGTTTCCTTTTTGACTTTGAGTCCTTACCCGACTTCAAGTCACAGTTTTGACTTTGGCTTATCTCTTCAACTGTCTTTTTTTTGTTTTCGCCGTATTCAGCCATAGTTAGTCGTGGTAAAGAAACGACCGAACATTCGGATTTATGTTCGGAGTAGACTCCCTGGCCATATCATTACGTCGGGACCACAGTAGACCGCTATGCATAGAGGTTTTACTCGTATCATCGATATTTCAGTATGTTGTAGGCGATATCAGTTATGTATTACTCGCATCCAAATACTTGACTTTGTCGTGAGATAATTTGCAAATGATGTCATACATTCACTTCTCGAAAAATATATGACAACAGAAGATGAGTCTGTTTCATTTATTCACATTTTATTGCACAAGTAAAATGTCGTATAAAGTGCTTCATCCCAGTAGGTATATGACTGCTGGCATCAGATCAAGTATTGGGCTAAGCAAAAACACGACGAATGTTTATGCAATAAACTTATATTGAGCCATCCCTACTTTCAGAAATACCTACGACGGAATAATGCCTATAGTCCGGACTAAAATTATTTGTCATAACTGGATTATAGTCGAAAAGAACGCCTATAGGTTCTTTGATACTCCTCACGGAGGCGATCGGCGGCGGCGATCTCTCGCGTTCAGGCCATGGTTCGGAGCGAGAGTGCATGAGAGGCCGTCACCACCTTCTGCGAAATAGTCGCCGCAGGAGACGCTCCGGGCGTCGGGACTCGCATACCCATTTCCGGCCACTGCTCGCCGTCCGATAAGGACTAAGCCCGGGTCAACGGCGCGTTGTGTTCCACGCGCGCCTCAAAGACATGTCAGCACCAATTGACGGGATCCGAAAGGGCCAATGTCTGCCAGGGTTACGAGTCCCCTGCCAGGGTTACGAGCCTGTCCGAAAGGGATATCGTGGCCCTGGCACACAGGCATCTCAAGGAACACGGGTGGGTTTTAGTCAGTAAAAGTCTGACACGCCCTCACTCCGCCCAGAGCGGGAGAAGTTATTTGATAATTTCGAAACCAAAAACAAAAAGGTTATTTGATACTATTATATTACTTAACTAGCTGTTGCCCGCGACTTCGTCCGTGTGAATATCAGTTATCGCGGTTGGATAAAATAATATTAGTATGTCCTTCCTTGAGGTGCAAGCTCACTCTATACTAAATTTCGTCAAAAACGATTCAGTAGTTTAGCCGTGAAAGCGTTACAGATTTATTTGGCTAATGATTAATACGAGTATTGTGTTGATAAACTCCTTCGCAAATAATGCATTAATTTCGAACAAATTTGATTACCATAAAAAAGGTTCTAGTGAGTCTATCTTAAAAGATAGCCAAAAAAAAGGATGTTTTTAGAACTTTTAAATATAAACAATTCCATCATACATGATGCGTAACTTGCGTAACTTAAATCGTTAACGCAGCGCACCGAACGGAAGCTCTCAAAAAGGAATCATTTTTCCCGCTTTTGCAAAAAATGTCATTGATGCTTTGCTCCTATTAGTCGCAGCGTGATGTTATAAAACCTAAAGCCTTCCTCGATAAATGAACTATCCAACTAGTGTTGCCCAAATTCAGTCTTGGTCTTGCAGTCTTGGTCTTGTTCTTGCGTTTTTGCAAGACCAAGACCAAGAACAAGACCGCGTATTTTTAGCAAGACCAAGACCAAGACTGACCGTGCAAGACTTGAGCAAGAACAAGACATAGCCTGCAAGACTCTTGCGTCTTGCAGCTAGGACTTAGCGCTATTTCACTGAGTAGTTAGGTGTAACAGTTCGGTGTATAGGTAGGTACGCTTAGGAATTCTATGAGACGCAAAAAACTGTATCAAAGAATATGAAAAACTGGACCTATGCGCATTACGACTAATACCATAAACATAGCGAATAAAAAAATATCTATTAAAATCAAACTGAGTGCATGCATAGTTATGTTTTAACCATCGGCACTTTGATAATGCGGCATCAAAGGTTTTGTACTTACTTCTCAAAGAAATTTGCCGCTTTTCGGAAGTACATGGTTATGATACACGCGCCGGCGGCTTCTTTTGAAATCTAAAACAATCGTTGCCGCCACGCCGAAATCATAACATTTGTGACACTATTTGATTGCCGCCATAGGGCGTAGGTATACTCATGCAAAATAATTTCGAATTTTTTTAAGAGTACCTACAGGTGTTCCAAAGAATAAATAAGTTTCAGAGTGCTTAGAATGAAAATGAATACATTATACTGATCACGCAAGTAGTATTATGATTAGGTTATAAATCAAAGCTTATAAATCATAAATGTTTATTAAGAAACAGTTACTTCCATGGAAAACGACATATAGGTCAGTTGATTTTTCGAATTTCTTATCAAATCTTCAGTTATTTATTAATCTGCTTGATCTTTACTATGGCTATGTTAATTCAAGCTCACAATGTTCCAATTCTAATACGTTTTTCTAAGATTTAAAGTAAACTTTAATAAATAGTAATAGACTAATAGGTAATTGCAAGACTTGCAAGACTCTTGCTGCAAGACCAAGACCAAGACCAAGACTGGGAGCGCAAGACCAAGACCAAGACCAAGACCAGGTGTATTGGCGCAAGACCAAGACCAAGACTGGCTAAGTCTCGTCTTGTTCTTGCATTTGGGCAACACTATATCCAACACAAAAATATTTTTTCAATTCAAACCAGTAGTTCGATTAGCGCGTTCAACCAAACAAACTCTTCAGCTTTATAATATAAAAATAGATTATAAATTATATTATATATTTTATTATATTATAAGTTAGTTTTTAGTTAGAAAAAAATCGGATTGTCTCGACGGTATCAGACTTAAGTGTAGATCTCGTAATAGGATTTTTTTTCTTACTCTTAGATTGTTCAGAGATTTTATTTTTTAAGTCATCATTATCTGTCTTGCCTTTCCCAACTATGTTGGGGTCGCCTTCCAGTCTAACGGGATGCAGCAAAATACCTGTATTTTATATGGAGCGACTGCCTAGCTGACCTCCACAACTCTGTAACTGGGTAATAACACGACACCCCTTCGTAAGACTGGTTGTCAGACTTTCGGGCATCTGACGACCCGTAACGATTGTTAAAATCCACAAATGACAGCTGGGACCAGCGGCTTAACGTGCTTTCCGAGGAACGGAGGTGTATGTAAAGATGGTCATCCATCCACGGACCAACCGCAGCAAGCGTAGCTTAACCTGATTGATCGACCCGTGCGGCTGTTATTACGTAGCCACAAGCCCCTCTATTCTATTTTTTATAAGTAGAAGTTTTAAATTGAACAGACTTTAGCAGCAGAATTTCGGATACCTAACGTAAAATCCTCCATATTGTTCTTGCCCAAAATTGCTGGCTGACAAATCAAAGGATTATTTGGACAAATCAAACATATCAATATTATGTACCACTAGCTGCGCCCCGCTGTTCCACCCGCGTAAGTCTCGATCCCGTAGGAATATCGGTATAAAAAGTTGCCTATGTCTTAATCCAGGCTGTCAGCTACTTCCATACAAAATTTTATCAAAATTGGTCTAGCCGTTTGAGCGTGCAGAAGTAACAAACATACACACACACACACACACACACACACACTCACAAACAGTGTGTAGTGTGATGTGATACTAATATTATCAATTCGAAAGTAACTGTCTGTCTGTATGTTACAGTTTCACGCATAAACCACTGAACGGATTTCGATAAAATTTGGCAAGGAGATAGATGACATCCTGGGTAAGGACATAAGCTACTTTTTGTCTCAAAAATAATCATAATGGGTAATATAGCGGATGATATAGGGGATGAAAGTTTGTATGGGTAATTTATCATTTATGATTTTTTTTTGCTTTTGGTAACAAATAAAAAGTTATGTATTTCAGCGTTTTTGTAAAATCATCCCCCCATTGGGTAAAATAGGGGATGATTTTAAAAATCACACGATTATTGAATTTTTTATTGATCTCTTTTTAAGAGATTTAAGGAACTGGAATATAGTCAGAGTCCGTATCTTGGGTAAGTAATATTTACTTAATTAAAATCGGTCTACCCGCTTAAAAGTTATTACAATAGTTATAAAATAAATCAGCTAATACGAGTGTGTAGGTATTACATGGTCAATGGCGTCACTAGAGTATTTAAAATAATAATATATATAATATAATATAAACATTTATTTCAGAAACAATCCATATTTCATGACACATATTTTAAAAACAACCAATACACAACAAACAGCACACAAACAAACTACACACAAAAAATAAAAGCAGTCAAGGACACAGTTACACACATTAGAACCGGGAGGAACTGTCCACTGCTCACAGTGCAGTATGTAAACGTATCCAGTGGCGCAGCAGTGGAGAGTCCCACCTGTCCACGAACACGCTTATTATACTGTTGCTACTGGACCTAACACGACTCAGCAGCGACGCACACTGCTTCCTTATAAGAGCATGAAACCCATCAGTGTGCGCTTCTGCGAACATAGTCGAAGCACTACAGAATCGTGGTAGCCCCAGCAGCACCCTAAACGCGTTGTTGTATTGAACACGTAGGGCATTGTATGCCCCAAGTGTGTAGTTAACCCACAGGCTGCACGTGTAAAGTGTTTGGCAGTAAGACTTAAAAAGAGTCACTTTCACTCGATTACTGCTACGCGCGAACCTGCGGGCCAACATATTACATCGGACAGCCAACGCCCTACGTGCCCTTTCCACATCCGCGTTATCCCTTAGGTCCTCGGAAACCCAGTGGCCCAGATACTTGAACTGAGCGACTCTATTTAAGGGAGTACCAGCTAAGGTGACTTTAGGTACAGTCACGTAATTTTTGCTCCGACCCTTAAATACTAGGAGTTCACTTTTCTTCGCGTTGTATCTGAGCCCATGAGCCTCCGCATAGGACTCACAAATCCGCACCAGCTTACGCAAGCCCCCGATCGATGGACTCAGCAGTACCATATCATCTGCGTAACTAATATTGTTGAGACAAACGCCGTCTATATAGCACCCGACACTGGCACTGCTGAGTTCACCGACAAGTCGGTTAATGTACAGGTTGAAGAGCTTCGGTGAAGTCAGTCCACCCTGCCTCACCCCGCACTGCAACCTGTACACATCCGAGAAAGAGCCTGCCCATCTGACACAATTTTTCTGGTTGTTGTACCAATACCTAAAAATAGATGTAACTTCCGGACTGCAATCTGTCTCACCTTCGAGCTTGCGCCATAGTTTGTCATATGACACCAGGTCGAAAGCTTTTGAGAGATCGAGAAAGCATGCAAAAACGGGTGTTTTCCGATCACTATAATATTGAACAGTCTGCTTAAGACACATGATAGCACTTTCCGTTGACAAACCAGATCGAAATCCAAATTGTGCGTCATGGAGTTTAATATGCCTTCCCAGTTGGTGGTCTAGCAGACTGTCCAGTACCTTCGCAGTAACCGTGGCTAATGAAATCGGCCTATAATTTAATAGATCTGAAGTATCACCGGTTTTATCTTTAGGAATTGGTACAACAACAGTGTACATCAGTCTATCAGGTAGGTACGAGTGGCTAACGCACAGATTAAAAAACATGGCCAACACCCTTGGCAAGTGAACTCCTGCATTTTGCAGATGCTCGATGCTGAGGCCGTCGTGACCAGGAGATTTACCTCTTCTCATATTCCTAATAATGCCTGCCACATCCTTGGCTGAAAACCTGACTTTAAGATCTCCGACGGCTGACTCAACATCTAGCATCTGCGGTGCCGCATCCAAAAGCGAATCGACTTTAAAAAGCCTTTGGAAACGATTGGCAATTTCCCGTGGTTCATGCACGCCAGCCACACTCACAGGTTGACCAGGCTTCGGATTTAACTGATTTGTCTGTTTCCAAAAACCCTTAAAATCCTTCTTGCAGTGGTGGTTTGCAATTATGTCCATTTTAATTTTTTGCTCGTTATCCTGACACCACTTCAATTGGGACTTAAAAAGTTTCCTGGATTCAGACATGTTTTCGTAAACATTTCCGACAGAGGGTCTTCCATTCAGCACCCACATCTGAAAACAAAGCCTGGCCCTCACATGAACATCCCTGACGTATCTGTTCCACCCGGTTATGCTACCTTTGTTACGTTTCTTTCTAACAAACGCTGAACATTTAGACGCATCTGTTAATACACATACTATTTCATCATACAAGTTATCTAAACAATGTCTATGGTGTGTGTTGGAACACATTTTATCAGCACAACTACTCATTTCAAACGGAAAATCTAAATTTTTCAGTTTAACATAACATAGCCTATTGTATTCATAAATTTGGTTACGGTCCCTTTCACCCCATGCCACTTGATTACTACTACTAATGTCAGTTTTAGAAAGCACGCGTTTTGGTTTTATTAATCCTAGATCACACTCGAATTGTATAGGATAGTGGTCGGACCAGTAAATATCATAAAGAACAGACGTACCAACAACAGCGTGCCGCGCGGCACTAGTCACGACACAGTGGTCAAGCCAGCGCCGCGATCCGTGTGCGTCACTAACAAAAGTGTAAGTATCCGGCGGCAATAGTTCTCTGTCGATGCACGACCACAACTGTTCGGCACAAAAGTGTTTAAGTTCAGTATCAAAAGGCTCACCTGGATGTGCGTTGAAATCACCCAATATAAACACTGATTCTACATTATTACTTTCAATAATGGCATTTATTTCACATAAACATTCGGTAAATTCTACTAAGTTATCTGTTGAGTCTGTTGGCATATACACAGAAAAAACTATTATAGCACGATCAGTGAGTTCGAGTTTCACTGCTATCAGACGCACACTAGAGCATGGTAACACTGTCACTGTGGGAAACGAACCTGTCCTCCATAATATGGCCACACCTCCATACGGTCTACCCCGAAGTATGCCGGCAGAGGTATCCACAGCTGAGTTACCGACGAAACCAAAGTCGTTGTCTATGCTACCGAGATATGAGACGATATATGATAATAATGATATACCTAAAATCATAAAAATAATTATAATAAAAATAAAAATATGTTCGCATTTATTATCTGTCAGTCTGTAGCCTTTTCACGATTTCACGGCTGGATTTGGATGATAGGTATACGGATAGGCCATGTCCTGGGGGCCACGTCCCCGTGTGATAATTTCCGACATCCACGCGGGCGAAGCCGCGGGCAGAAGCTAGCTAGTTGTTTTATAATTGAAATGAACAAGGCAATAGACAACAATAAGTTTAGAAAAAGAGCTTTGAGATTTTTAGCCACAATTCCGCCAACTCCAACACCGCTCTGTAATAAAGCTTTTAAATAAAAGGCATTGTAACTGTATTTCTTTTTATAAAAAACCGGCCAAGTGCGTGTCGGACCACGAACAATGAAGGGTTCCCTAGTTAGGATGATTTTTCCCAAAAAAAAAACTTAACATTGTAGTTGAAAAACATACATCGATATACGCCAAGGTCAAATTTCCAACTGGAAATGTAAGTTTGTAATAGCAAAAAAAATATTTAAGTGTTATACTACAAATTAACGATTTTTTGACTTTTTCCTTTACTCGTGCTGTGAGACCTTGCTTCTTGCCAAATTTCATGATTCTAGGTCAACGGGAAGTACCCTCTATAGGTTTGATTTGTTTGGGAGTATCAAAATATGTCGCATAAATCACCATATCTTTTTATTGCGTTCTCTTGGAAGCTTGATTTTTTTAGAGCTGCAAGGGACCATAGACTTTCGTATTTGATATTAATTTCAACTTGATACCTCCACGCGTTCCTGCGAAAAAGCGTTTTGACAGACAGATAGACAGACAGACGTACGGACAACGAAGTGATACTATATGGGTTCCGTTATTTCTTTCACTGAAAAAAATGCGAGCTACATTTTCTTTTAGTTGGCATTAAAATGTTTGAAATCATTATTTATTTACTATAAGATAGCATATTTGCTAGAACAAATTCATTTTATTGATATCGACAATGTGACATAATTACAGAATAATCACCGGTCTTTGTTACATCATACATGCTTTGTTTGATTTTACTTCTTCACTTTTGTATATCAAATAATAATTTAAGTTGATGGTAACAAGCAACTTGTTAGCATTATATCATTCTTAAACTGGCCAACATTTGAGTTAAATTAAATAACTACCCGTAATTAACCTGATTAATTATTTAGCTGACGGAGCTATGATAATTTAACAAAGTTCTCTTAGCAGAAGTCAAGATCTTGTTGGGCTTGTATGGAGCCAAGATGCGTAATCAAAATAAACAAGATTTTTGTTAAAGCAAACCTTTTTTTTTTCAGTGGAGGTACGGAGCCCTAAAAAAACATCTAAGCTTGTTATACGATTTGTAGAAGTGTCGTGTGATTTTAAGATGACAATATTTTTTAGCAAATGAACTTTACTGACTACGGTGCGGCGCGGCGGTTGTGGGCTCAAGTGCCATTCTACTCGACGCTCTTGCACACTTTGATAACACTGGACCCCTTGTACAAGTTTTGTAGTTTATTCCAAACTTACTGCTCGGAAACGAACTTAAATTTTGTAGGAGGATGTGGATACTTTCTTGAATAAAAATAATGTAACCGCATCACGTCTGAATTTCTGTGTTGGGAGAGATCACCCACATTCTGCCAGTTATGTTTAAGTCCCAAGTAATAGGGGACAAGCTTATTGCCATTAACCGGGCACTAATCCAATTTACGGGGTGTTACTGCGAATTTTATAATAAAAACATCCAATGGCACTCGTCGCGCTGGTGACTCTGGCTCAACGAGGCAGTAAATTTTAAGGGGTTTAAGAATACCCCTTGTGTTATGATATTTATTTATGTTGTAAGAGCATTAATGCTGTTTTCAGCATAGGTTAGTAATTAAGCAATAATAATAATTTGTTAAAAAATCTAAGTATATGTTACAAAAATGTAACTTGTTTGTAGACGCCTTGGGGTGACCTGTTATGTCTACAGAATGTTTAATAAATAAATAACTAAATGCTATTTACTTTTTGGAAATTGCGAACTTCTATAGTTTCCGTGAAAACTAGGTTACTGATGGTCCTTTTAACTGCTGTAAACTAAGTTAGCTTATCTCTACAAATTCTAGGTCAAAATTCTTACATTTTTATTTTATCTGTTTCATATCAACTTGAATGGAAAGTTTATTTTAAGGCATCGCTCCAGCCATTAAAATAAGTAGAATTATCACTCAAAACTTACGAACGAGCACGTTGTACTCGTAACATTAGTCTGATTCTCAACTTTTTATCGTACAAGAACAAAGTGTCGGTACATTAATGACTTTTTTTACCTGTGTAAGTGTTAAATAAGTTAAAATAAGTGGTTTTAGCAATCTAAAGTTGCAGTGGGCTGCTCATGTTATTCTGTTCATAGCCGTTGCAAGCAAGCGTCGCGTGTGTGGGACCCCCTGCTAGATGGAGCCAACCTTAAAAAGGTGGCCAGCATAGTTTTTTCACATGTGTCGAAAATGTCACACGTTCTATTACCTGATTTGAATTGCTCCAGACAGCAAATAGCTCTCTGAAAAATAGCGATTGTCTATTTTATTTAATAAACTATCATCATTTTCAGGGCTCCTTTTAAATTGATTGATTTTCGATTCGGCACGGAAGCCTATCGAAGGTTGTGAATAGCTATGCAGGACAGACTGGATGCAGGAGTTATGGCGCAACATGGGAGTGTCCTATATCTAACAGTCTGTTACAGACATACGACTCTAAAGACATCCACGTCTTTCAGCTGAAATGATGTTGAGTGGAGAAATATTTACAGTCTACTGACTTAAACAGTGTACTTATAACGTGTGAGAGCGAGGATCTTAAGATGATTCTGTAACGAGTTACTTCGACGAGTCGAAGGTGTTGCGGCCCCAGAAATTAAGTAACGCTCGAGACGCAGCATTTCTGTATATACTTTAAGCGTTAAGAGTCGTAATCATTAATCATCGTTCACGGTTGGCTAATTATAGTGGAATGTTCTACGGTTCAGATGGTTATTTTTAGCGCAGCTATTGCTGTTTAATCTGTTGGGTATCATTTTGCAATGGATGAAAATAAGTTGTTAACAATTGCCACGAAGTGTTAAAGACAACGACGTATCTACTAGCGCAAATACCCCCACACATCTTAAATACGTCCTATTCGATACAGATTGTTAAGAAAATTATACGTTCAATAATTAGCCACTTACTCCTACAAAATATTGTAAGGGATTACAAAAGTAACTTTATATTAAACCAGACTAACAGTTGCTGTGAGATTCTTTTAAATTGTAAAAAGGTTTAGTTTGTCTAATTTCATAAGCTTTTTATAATCCGATTAGGCAGGATTTAATTTGGCGCTTAGTGAAATAATTTAAACCCTTGGCAATCGGCCTGATACTCGAAAAAGCTCATTGCTTTCTAGAATATTCGTTACTGTCCAACATTCAAATAAAAAGAGACGATTAATGTGAGTAGGAACCTAGCACAAGCGAACAGACTGATGAAATAGTCGTGAACGAAGAAATATGAAAAATGGGTGTGAGCGCTGCATAAGAAAAATTATGTTCGATTTTTAAGAGTTTGTAAGTATGTACTATTTCAGGCGCTTGGGTAATGGACGTCTGCATATTTTATGACTTCTGAAGCTCGATGAAGAAATAGCTCATTTCTATACCAGAGGTGCCTATAGAAATGAGCTATTTCGCGATCACGGTGAAGATAAAAACCCAGCATAAAATAGAGGTATTTGATGCAGGGTTTTTATCTTAACCGTGATCACAGACGCGCACGCTCCGTCTTCGACGTAGAAATAACTTAGGTGCCTTCACTTTAAACTTCGGAACATGTACTTACGCTAGATTCGTTCTCATTTTTATTGCAGCATCGTCTCAAAACAACTCGTCTTATTTTAATGAAAGCAGTAGAAAGGACATAGCAATTAACGGATCGCGTGAGAAACTATTTCTACTAGAAGAGATTATCAGATTGAGATTCATGCAGTCAGTAACATTGTATAGTTAATTTGATTGGTGGGTGAATGTATTGGAAAGGTCGTGCCAAGGTTCGCGGCTGGCCGTCGGCCGAACTTGAGCACACGTATGTATGGCGACCGTTGCGCAACGCGACCTCCAGCAGATAATGAGACGCCAGAAGAAAAATTATATCTAAATCATTACCTACCGACATTGCCTACAACTGACCCCTGTGAATAGCCATAGTTCAAGGTGTCTAACGATCAACTAATTGGTCAAATAACGCTTATAGGCTGCGATTGTGGCAGGTAACAGTTTAGTGCCAAAATGTAAATGCGTTTAATGTCAGTTTTATTGATGTAATCATTGTTGCTCGAAAGCTTTACTAAGTCCGTCTCGATTTTATTGATCTCGTTAAGGAATTTGTTTTAATTATTCGTCTGTTCAAGTTGTAGAGCTGAGGTCATTTTGTAATCTTTTAAGCGATAGGTCCGCTCACACGGATGGCGTAGCGAGGCTATTTTAAGATGCACAAAAACTTAGTATCAAGACTTAGAAGTTGTTCTAATATTTTGTGATTTCCTGCCAGGGTTACGAGTTTGTCCGAAAGGGATATCGTGGCCCTGGCACACAGGCATCTGAAGGAACACGGCTGGGTTTTAGTCAGTAAAAGTCTGACACGCCTCCGACTCCGCCCAGAGCGGGAGAAGTTATTTGATAATTTCCCACCCAAAAAAAAAAAATGTTGTGATTACCTTTAGTGTCACTTCATGTTAGTTAGTTTTAATATTCAGCTAACAATATCATAATATTAACCACTCGTATGCTGGTAATTACAGAAACAATTACATAAACAAATAAAGAAAAAAATAACAATTACAGAAACAATTAAAAAGTAGATCCACGTTCCCCATAAGAAGGATTACGCCGGTAGCACACCTCCGCCGCGAAACCATAGCTATAGTAGCGAAACCGCGGTAGTTAAATTCAACTGGTTCGCGTCATGTTCCGCTAGTTGCATCCGATTCGAGTAGCGAAACATGACGCGAGCCAGTTGAATCGAACTACTGCGGTTTCGCTGTGATGGTTTCGCGGCGGAGGTGTGCTACTGGCGTTAAGGATCATATTTACATATTACTTTCTTGATTTTAATATTGTGGCAGCTATTAATGAAGAGATAATACAGTCACAAAATACAAATAATTTTATAGTATTGTTTGAGTACGAAGGAGATTCACCGTAGTCTTACAAAAATAATAAACTAGTAACCATCTACCTAAAACGCTTATAAAAAAATAAGCAGTCATATGAATTTTGGCTGACGGACAGAGTTCCGTTTTTTTTATAAGTTGTTTAAGATAAAAAAAAAATCATAATAATTGTCGTATATTTTTCTAGTACTGGTTCATACACCTTCGATTGTAAGACGGTTAAACCTGTATACTAAAAGCTAGCCAGATAACCAATCTATTCAAGGTGGAGACGACAGTACGACAAAAAATTTAACTGCGTATACATATCTTAAGCAGGTCTGCATACGAAAATTCAACCAAATATATCTAATAGGTTAATCACTATAGCTAGCTTTAGCTCAAAGATTGGCAAAACCCATAGTCGGCCAACACTACTATTTAGTTCGTTTGAAATAAAAACACTCTTTTAATTTCTTACTTAATAGCTAATTAATACCATATGCACGAGTATTGCCAGTGTTTTCATTTATAGTCCGATTTTTGTCTCCACATTGTACCTATATTAAAATAACCATAGTGTTTCTCGAGTTGTAAACTCACTAACAGATGTATAGAAAGAAGTTGGGGTTTATAAAACTTAACCTAAAACTCGATATGATAAAAATAAATAATATCAAATAATAAATAGGTTTAGTTTTTTCCCTGTAGCAGCCCGAAGTTTGAACTTGTCCCCAGTTGATGGCAATAGGCTCCTCATATCAAATGAGATTTCAAAATAACTGGCGAAATGTGGGTGTACTACATGTACACCTCTGCCTAAACCTTCGGGAAATATAGGCTTGATGTTATGTTATGCAGTTGTTTTGCTATGCAACCCTAATAAGAGGAAGGAAACATGAACTATTCAGTACTGATTAGCTCCAATTGACTAAATACTAGTCGTTATTAATTTGCTGCAATACCCCGTGATTGGAGCCATCTTCAAGTTCAATAAGTTCTATGAAATGACCAATCAATCCGTAATCATTTGTGGCATTACATTTTCTAATCAAGTTTCATTGGCTTCTTCTATAATAAAGTGTATAAAGTGAAGCCATAAACATTACCGTCAATAAAATATAGTTACTACAACCAGCGTAGGTGTAGTCGGACTCAGTAATTAAATGTTGAAATCAACACGAATTACTTTGGAAGTATGATGTGCTATGAATAGGATAGATACATAAGAGCTATTGAGGGGCTATTTTCCGTAAGTCTTTAGATTTAACTGTTTGTATAATCTCGAAAAATTGTTTAGTCAAAATAGACATGAAAAAACGGAATCCTCTGAATAATTCACAAGAACTGACAATTGGTGGATATCATTCACTAACAATTAACAAACTTAATAGTTTTTTTAAATGATCTGGTCCGATAATTACTTAAATGATCAGTCCTTCGTTAAATTAGCTCGTTGTTTTTTACTTTTATTTCTTACTGTTCTTTTATAAAGCGTTTTAATGATCATTATGCGGGTGCATTCAGAATCTTCGCGAGTTCCCGTTGAATGTGAGCTCTGCCGCTGTGCACAAGATATTTAAAACGAATTCTGTGCTTGAATGCTCAGTATAAAGTTACTGTGGCCATTTGTTACCGCATTGTTTTTGCACTGTTGGCTCGTTCGGAACGTCATGCTGAGTGGAATGGATGGCATACAATGAGCAAATTTTACGGTATTACTCTGATACGGAATGCACGAAAAAACTTGGAATTTTGAATTAAGTAATGGAACAAGCACGTTTTGCTAAAATCCTCAGTAGTAAACCCTCCATTATTGGCTCAGTCTCCTGTGACTGCCTCGGGCATGGTTAGCTAATAAGCTAAAATTATTGGACCAATTTTTTTAGGGTTCCGCAGTCAACAAGGATCCCTTATAGTTTCGCCATGTCTGTCTCTGTCAGACTCTTAGTACTAGAAAGCTGTAATTTGGTGTGGGTAGATATACATATTAATCACGCCGACATAGTAGTAAAATAAAACCATGAAAAAAACTTTTGTACGGTACTTCTCTTGCACGTAAAGTAGGGATGATATATTTTTCTTGTTATTCCACGGTGTGGGGCATTGTTGGACAGGCCAAGTGTAAAAAATATGGCAGCTAGCTAAATGGTTATTTATGGATATGTGAAAAAATTCATAGCAATAGCTTATTATAACGAAGACCACCTACCCCGAAAACCACCCGAAGACTACTTATATAACGAAGTTAAAAGGATCACAAAAGTAGGCTTTACAAGTTACCGAGTAATATTCGACCAAGTTGGTCGAATATTACTCGGTAACTCGGTAACTCGGTAACATTTGCAGTTGGAGAATTGACCATGACGTATATTGTTGTATGGGAGAACATGTTTTTCTACACTACATTGCTAAGTTTGTTTTTGGGATAAATTCATCCCAACTACGGAACCCTCATCGGTTCATTGTGCGTCGTCTGACACGTACTTGGTCGTTTTTTCTTCCATTCTAACGCCTATTTATTTAATTTCAAATAAGCATTCATCATTCAAGCTCGTGAATGAATATGGAGGTGAAATAACTACAGCTTTATCGAAATCGATGTTACCAAATTTGCCTCAAGCATGGTGAGTAATTACGTAAACCTAAATATTACAGTTTGAAGACAACTTTATAGTATCCTTACATTAAAATCGATTCTGAGAAAGTAGGTATACAACGTAAGTAGGAAACCATCGAAATCTAGTTTTTTATTTCGCAGGCCAGTAGGTTTCGCGAATATCTCGCAAAGTATTTTAATTAATAATTTTATATTAAAGCTCAACACACACAGGCAGCGGGTGCGGGTCGGGCGTGGGTCGGGACGGCAGTACGGCGGGCTGAATTCTCTGACTTATATGAATGACACCACACGAAACGAGTGCGCGGGTCGGGCGCGCAGCGGGTCGGCGGCGGGAGCCGAGCACGCATTGCGTGTGGTGTCATTCATATAAACACAGAGAATTCAGCCCGCCGTTCTGCCGTCCCGACCCACGCCCGACCCACGCCCGACCCGCACCCGCTGCCTGTGTGTGTTGAGCTTAACATCTGATGGGCGGGTTATGTAAAGGGTACGAGCGCGTACTTCAAATATTGTACCTAGTTAATCATCTAGCAATTAATATTGTCGATGCAATTAAATAATTGGCATGTAGGTTTTGTGTTGGTTATCGATTTATTTGTCCCGCTCACCACGAATCGCAGTTGTAAATCCGTCAGGCATACTTTAATTGCAGTTAGGTAATTTTATTTGCTTATTCAGGAGGCTTATAGGGTTTCATTGGGGCTGAGGGCGTACAAAATACGAACCCATTTGTTTCGTGTATTCCTTGTGAGCGGACGAAAATGAAACCAATTTAATAAACTATAGCTGCGTTCGTTAGACCCGACGACGGTCATTACATATATATATATATATATACCTGCACAAAACTATCATCCGTTCATAACCAGAATACTTTTAAAAACAGGTTTTATTTAACAAGATGTTTAAGCAGTGACAGTCACTTTTTTAACGCTCTCCTTTCTCTGGGGCTAATAAATTAAATTGTACAATGTTTCAGCTTGGTTTAACAAAATAGAAAAGGATGGTCTGCTTCCAGATAACTAGAATTAAAGCCACAATATTTTAGAAAGGAAACATTGTTTATTATTTTCCCTAGTTTTTAACTAAAGCTTTTTAAATTTAAGTAACATTAGTCGATTGCGTCGAAGTGTGGAATGCGTTGAGCAATTTGTAGTGATCGGGTGTTAATATGATTAACGAAGATGATTTCGGAGGTCGAGCTACGTTCATTACCAACTGTAAAGCGCAGATTGCGTTGCAAACTAATGCTCGTGTTGACATTGCGCCCATTACTGAGAAGTAAGTAATTAACAATTTACTCCGTTTAATCATCACACAACAAGCAGGGATGTGTGAAGATAAGACATAACAATAATAATAGAGGAAGACCAGCAATTGCCTAAAACATTTTCAATCATAATCCTTATTAGGATTTTTAAGGAAATTTATAATGCATTGCTTCTCATTTTTGAAAATTCTTCTGCTCGACAATTTAAATACCGCAATGAATGTCAAAATTAATGGGATTGTCATTGTAAGCGTGTTACGCAGTTGCCACGTAGTTCCAATTGAAGAAGAAGAAGATTGTTGCACGTTCAGAAGCTTCAAAATAAATTGACACGATTTATTTGAATCGCCAACACGTAGTTTCCTCAGCCTTGCACTAGTGTAACTACGAGTACAGCGCACATTCCATTAATTAGTTGTAGTTACAAAAATATAGCTTGTAAGCAACTATGCGTAAGCGCAAGCCTGGCTTAACTTCATGAGTATTCAGTTTACTTGCAGTCGGTTCTGCGGTTTTATCTCTCCTCTGAGCACTCTGATGTCAATGCATGTGTAAAAAGTTTATATTTCCGAAGTGGTGCTAACCAAACCTTTATAATAAAAGTTTAATTTTAAATAAAGGCTTTATTACAAATTAATGTGTTTGTTGAACAATGAAAATGTTTTTTTTCTGGTAGGTGTGGATGGTACTGACATATATAACTATGTTGTTTAAAATTGCATACCTACTATGAATTAATGAAATGCACCCACCCCAGCGTGGTTGTACTAGACTCGATTGCTCGAATTAACCCAAAGATACACCCTAGCCCCTGAAGCCTCATGTTTCATGAGACTACAGAGACCATTGTATATCAAAGAGTAGACCGGGGGGCGTGATAATGGTAGAGAAGACGTACCCTTGGGATATGGAAGGATTTTTAGAGCCTATCGGATATGCATCCTTGAGCAAGCATTGGAATAGTGGATTAACAAATGCATTTCAATTGCATTGACAAGGGCCGCGGTCATAAGTTAATTGCCTAGCGAAAAATAGCCCTAAAGGAACATAGCTCTAGTGGAAAATATCCGTAGCGGAAAATAGCCCTAGCCTAACATAGCCCTAACGGAATTTAGCCCTAGCGGAACATAGCCTAGCGGAAAATAGCCCAAGTGGAAAATATCCCTAGCGGAACATAGTCCAAACGAAAAGTATCCCTAGTGGAAAATAGCCTTAGCGGACTATACTTGCACGTAGGTACGTCCGGTACTCCTTATGGGCAGTCAACCTCGCTACCTTGATATTATCCCCACGGCATGTCCTATGCTACCCTATAATATATGCTTAACTCCGACCCCGAAGCTCGGTTGGCCCTGACAACATTCCAGCCTTTATCCTTAAGGGGTGTCATGATATCTTGGCAGCCCCTCTATGTCATGTCTTTAACCTAGCCCTCCAGTCCGGTGTATACCCTGAGCAATGGAAAACTTCACGAGTCACTCCCATCCCTAAAACCAGTGACAAAACATCAGTGGAGGAACACAGGCCCATCGCTATCCTGCCTACCATTGCTAAGGTTTTTGAGCATATACTCCATGCCTTAATTTTTAAACGCATAAATATGTCTCTGTCTGATGCGCAACACGGTTTTCGGCCGGGTCGCTCTGTAAATTCGAATTTACTGATTCAAGTAGACTATATTTCGGGTGGCTTGGACATCGGTACACAGGTTGACACTCTGTATTTCGATTTCCGGAAAGCATTCGACAGAGTTGATAACGATGTGCTCTTGACAAAGCTAGGGGCCATTGGTTTCTCGTCCGTTCTTCTTCGCTTCTTTTCCGACTACCTGCGTGATCGCAAGCAGTTTGTCAGACTTGGCTGCTTCGACTCCAAGCCTTATAACACACGCTCGGGCGTGAGTCAGGGATCAGTGTTAGGGCCGCCTCTGTTCCTGATTATGGTCAATGATCTCATAGCAAAGGTTAAGTTTGCCAAATGCCTTCTATATGCCGACGACCTAAAGCTTGTCGCACACATCAGAACAGATGAGGATTGTAAACTCCTACAAATGGACATTGACACCGTCGTCGAGTGGAGCATTGTGAACAAACTATGTTTCAACATTAATAAGTGTTACGTCATGACGTACGGTAGAGGGCTGCGCCCAATCCATTATTGCTATAGTTTGGGTGGTGAAGTAATTACTCCTGTCACCAACATAAAGGACTTGGGAGTAACCTTTGACCGCTGTCTTACTTTTAGAGACCACATCTCTACCCTTGCAAAGGATTCTTTCAGGCGCCTGGGATTTCTTTTGCGAAATGCTCGTGATTTCCGCAAACCAAATGTTATTAGTCTCTTGTATACCACCCTAGTTCGAAGCAAACTCGAGTCCAGTGCCTGTGTTTGGCATCCCTATACCACGACCCAAACGTTGATACTTGAAAAGGTCCAGAAAACCTTTCTAAGATTCCTCTTCCAAAGGTTATACAATTTCTTTCCCTATATGTACCCTACCAACTTTCTTTTAGGCATGTTGGGGTTTAACTCATTGGAGGTGAGGCGAGGGTTTGACCAGCTCACGGTAGCCTGTAAAACCCTACGGGGACATATAGACTGCCCAGAGCTCCACGGCCTTTTCTGCCGGCTATTTGTGCCCGACAAATACATCGGACACCGTCCGAGCCGCCGGCACAATTTGTTTGCGCAGCCTTCATCCAAAACTGTCGCCAGAGCTGAATCCCCAGTGTGTCGTACTTTGAAGATGCTCAATGCCCTTCTGACTGCCAACCCTGAATGTGATGTGTTTGCGGATGAATGGAGAAAAATTATGTGTATATGTCTGGTGTTCTGTGAGAGGAAGTATGCAAGGGAGTCCACTGTTCCATATTAGTTTTAACAATGCAAATTAAATTGTCTGTCAAAAGCATGTTAATATTATTTTTTATTATTATGTTTTTTTATGTTTCCATGTTAATTATTGTAATTGGTGTTGTACCGTTTTAATTAACTATAAATAAATCACTATAATAATTCGTATATACCAAAGAAGAAGATGCGGAAGGAAGATACTAAAGCTCAAGTGATAACGTTACATTAGAACGTGTGAGAAAACCGGATTAAATACAGTTACTCAAGTAACATTGACAGTGTATTCAGCTAAAGGTCACATGTTTCTATCCATTATCCTCTTACGACAGTATACGAATACACGGGGATCCAATTCCAAAGGTGGAGAGGCAGTGGGTAGTGTGACATAGCAACAGATTATGCTATCCTATAATGCCTCTCTTCATTATGTTCTCACTGCTGGGACCCAGGTCCACTCTGTGAGAGGGAGTGCGCTATGATCCACCACTCGGGTTCAGTGCCGGTTGCTGTAAGGTGACACGTCATGCCAAAAACATTAACATTGACGTTTCAAACGAGTATATTAGGATCTGCTGTAAGACGCATATATTACATTTCATGATGTTTAGCAACCAATACAGGGAATTGACGTAGACAGTCTCTTTGGAATATTAACGACACTGTGTACATTTTTCGGTTTTAAATACCTACCATTATAATAATCTTTGTCTCCTAAGATACAGGACTACCGAGTTTAGGAGACGGGGTTACATAACCTGTGTAGATTTATGTATTTTATTTTTATTTTACCTTGCTATTTTGTACATCTGTTTTTGTGTATCATGAATCTTGTGTGTATCGTAATAAAGATTATTATTATTATTATTATTACATAGGCTCTTTATATACGTAATACTACTTTGTTTGCATAATGTCAATATTATAATTTATTTAATATAATTATGTTACGACATTCATTTAATTGCCAAGTAGGTATAGATATGTGTAAAAATGTAAATTCTCGAATCGCAATAGCAATATGCATAAATAGGTAGTTCGAAACTCAAATATTCTGTTTAAAATAACATGTATTTACAAATTTCCCAAAGCTGGCCATAATTTTTGGGCGGTCACATATAATTAAAATAATATTTCAATAAACCAAATATTGGTTATTGATAAGTGTTTGTGGTTCATCAACCAATTTGTGTACCATTTTGAATTAAATGATGATAATTGTGCCTTTAAGAATTTACCTTGATTGAATAAATCTCTTAACTTCTTGCAAAAATATCAAGGTGAAGAGTTATCTAAGTCTATAACAATCACAAATGTAAATAAGCTACTCGAGTCAGCCTTCCTATATTTTTCTGGGTTTTTTAAACTCGCTGCGCGAAGATCCTCATCATCATCTGCTTAGCCTTTTCCCAACTATGTTGGGGTCAGCTTTCAGTATTTTACATGGAGCGACTGCCTATCTGACCTCCACAACCCAATACCCCTTGGTAAGACTCGTCAGGCTTTCGGGTTTCTGATGACCCGTAACGACTGTCAAAGATCCACGAATGACAGCCGGGAACAACGGCTTAACGTGCTTTCCGAGGCACGGAAGGGTCTTGGTATGTAAAGATGTTCACCCATCCACGGACCAACCGCGGTAAGCGTCGCTTAACCTGATCGATCGATTACTCGCTGCGCGAAGATGCGGGTTCAAATATGTTCATCGTGTATATAAAACTAGAATATTTGTTTACGCAGCATCGCTGTTGACGAAGAGCTAATATTGGATATTCCCAATATCACTTTTTGCCTACGATTTCCATATTTTATTTAAATATGTATTTTACGGACATTACTTTTATGAGTATGAACGGATTTCTTTAAGACTTTCGGTATAGATTTTTTGGGTCTGGACCAACAGGGTTGCCCTATTTAGATCTGAATGCTGTATCTACCTCGTATTCTCTAAGTATTAATAATTCTTTGAAATAATTAAGGTTATTAAGTACCTATATTCTAGTAGTCATTGGATAGATGAGAATAATAATCACTTATAACTCAGCACCAATGTGGTTGTGAAGTATCTACTAATTGTATCTAATAATCTTGACGGCACGGTTGGCGCAGTGGTTAAGTGATTGACTGCTGCGCTGCGTGTCGCGGGTTCGATTCCCGCACGGAACAAATATTTGTATGACCTATAAGTAGTTGTTCCGGGTCTGGGTGTTTGTGTATGTGAGTTTAAATGTTTGTAAACGCACCCACGATACAGGAGAAATTCCTAGTGTGGGGCAACAAAAAAAAAAAAAAAAGAGATATAAATGGGTTATTACGCAATGTGGGACAATGTACCAGGCTTGTAATGAGGTCTGTCTCTATCTGACGGAATTCAGGGATAATGTAATTAGCACTTTATTTCTGGGCCAGTAACATACTCTTAATAAAATTAATGTAACTAGGTTTGAATACGTAACGCAGATTAAAGCAATGAATCTAAGTGATATTGGTCCTTCGTGGTTTTTTATTATTACGCAGACTGATTTCTAAGCTGTTATGCAACTGCCTTAAAGATATAATTAGGAAAAGTTTTGACCAATCTGATGTTAGTTAATTTACCAATCTCAAACGATAACTTCAAAAAACCGGCCAAGTGCGTGTCGGACCACTCGCAATGAAGGGTCCCGTAGTTGGGATGAATTTATCCCAAGAACAAACTTAACATTGTAGTTGAAACACATGTACACACGGCTACACATCAATCTATACATTTTCAGTATAAGCTGATCTTGCATTTTGTAGGATTCCGTACAATGAGAGGTAGCCGTGTGTACAATTTACCAGGTAATATGTCTTTCATTGATTTGAATGTGCCCCGGCGGCTGAGAGTATGTCATATGCACTCAGATGTCTCGCTGATGGTGGCGCGTGTGTTGGATCATTTAGTTCCTTCAAAATAGTTGCTGAATGGTGCTGATCCATGCGTCATGTTCGTGAACGGGCGCTGTCAGTTGGGACTGGTCATATGTTAGCTTATTTTTAATTATTTTAGTTTTAAATTGTTTTTGTTTGTTTTTATTTGCTTTCTGTATTATGGACGCTTTTTTTTTGTTATTCGCTATCACATTTATTTATAAATTCAAACCTAAAGATGTATTGGTAACAATATTTTTGTAACATTATAATTTAAAAGAGTGTCCGTGGAGTTTTTTGCCCGTTCTTCTCGATATGTTCCTACTACCCTTTGGAATGGGCTTCATAATTCTAACAGACCGAGTCCTTGACAATTCAAAAGTGCCTGTAAATGGTTTAATTGAAATAAATGCTTTTAGTTTGTTCTCCCATACAATCCAACAGCAAATTATAGTTGGTCGACTATTAGGTACTCATTAACTTGTAAAGCCTATTTACCTGCGATAATTATGCTTTTTTGCTTCATTTTATACACTACTGCCGTACATTTTTTCACATATCCAAAAACAACCATTTAGCAGGCAGAGCACTTGACTGTAACAAAAATGTGCACTTTAAAGCTTAATATTATGCAAACGGTTCCCAAAAATGAAAATGGTTTTAACAGACCCGCAATATTTCTAAACGGTCTGTTTACGATACCCCACACCAAAGGATAGACAAGAAGATGAAAAAAATATTATATATTAGGTATTGAATTATGTCGTATATGTCTGTATTTTACTGTGTGCACATAAATAATACAATAAATTATTTTACATGCAAGGAAAGCCTTTTTTTTCAACATTTTTAGTCGGCGTGATTAATAAGTATTACTACTCGTATTCGTGCCAAATGACAGCTTTTTAGTACTAATAGTCTCTGAGCTAAGTCGCAGACAGACAGACAGACATTGCGAAACTATAAAGAGTCCTTGTTGACTACGGAACCCTAAAAAGGGACGAAACATATTATTTTGTTTATTAAAATAAAAATATCAAGATTAATCAAAAGCGAAACACTTGGCACCACTTGTCTGAGATCAAAAATCTTTTTCTTTTCACTCAGTAATTTATGTTTTTCGTTTGACGTAAAATAATGGAATTATTCGCATTATTGTGCATAAAAATCTTGTATTTCTTGGTAATAAAACAAAAATTGCCAATTTATTTTTCTTGTGTTACACATTCAGTTAAAAAATCGTCTTAGAGCTGACAAAACAAAACTCATTTCAAACGAAATAATAATTGGGCACGAATATTTTGAAATAGAGTGGTACCTTTTATACAAACTAAGAAAAAAGTTCAATTTATTCATATAAATGTGTAGGTGCGGAATACATTTAGCTGATACAGAAAACCTTTGATTTTTCAATTGATTTCAATTAAGCGAAGCAAAAAAAATCTTTTCAGAATGAAAGCTTTTATTTTTCCCAATTGTAACCAATAACAAAATGACATGAATGTAATCTTATAGTGCTTTCAGTATATTTTTTATTCAAATTTATCACACTAATATTATAAAGGCGAAAGTTTGTGAGTGTGTGTGTATGTTTGTTACTTCTTCAAGCTCAAACGGCTGGACCAATTTTGATAAAATTTTGTATGGAGGTAGCTGACACCCTGGATTAAGACATAGGCTGCATTATATCCCAATATTCCCACGGGATCGAGAAATACGCGGGTGAAACCGCGGGGCGTAGCTAGTGAATAATAAAAAATTCAAAAGTTTAATAGTCTGGTATGTTTTCCCACAAATATGTACATCGTGTGCAGAATAAAAACGAGTCCAGAACGTTGTTTGTTCAGTACTGACATTCAATTCACATCACCATCACCAACGTAGCCTTTTCCCAACTTTGTTGGGGTCGGCATCCAGTCTAACCGCATGCAGCTGAACACCAGTATTTTACACGGAGCGACTGCCTATGCCTGACCGCCATAATCCAGCATATTTTTAGTTATTATTTTCACCGATGAAACATTTTAAATTGGAGCCACGCGCTGCGTTTGTTTTAAAAGCATTAAAAAAAATTGTAAATGTAGCCATCGTTCCCAAAATGCTACTACATAAAACATAGGCATGCTATATAACAACTACCAAAGGAATCTTAGGCTGTATATTAACGCAAAATGTCGCTCCCAGGCATTATATTTAACTACAACATCATCCTCTGGGACATGTGGCAGGGTATGTGGATTCTTAGTCACACACATCGCACTAATATAATTAGGAACATTCTAACGGAACAGTAAAAAGCTTTTCATCAACTTAGTGGTTAGTTTGTGAAGAGCAATAATTATTTTGAACACGCGAATAGGTACTGGCGAACACAGAGAGTGCTCCGTTTGCTACTCGTTACAGTTCTACGGCACTGATGTAATTAAAATTAAACTGAGAACCGGAAAAATAAAGGGAAATTCTATTCATGCAACTCGTTGGGTGAAAACGGCTTATTAGATTACCATTATTTACATATTTCCTCGTTTATTGACGTTAATTTTAATTCTGAAAAGGGTGTAATGTCGTAAACAATTTTTCTGAAACTTTATTGTAATAGCTTTTATGGTTTCGGACTGCAAAGTATTTTCCTTATTTTCTTTGTGATATTCGAAAACACGGGATCATAAGGGATGACAATTATCATGATTCAAATATGAGATTAAAAGTAGTAAGTAGGTAATTCCGACAATTTTTTTTTATCTCGTTGTTTTATTCGTAAGCAGTTTAGGGTTACAGTCTTTAATTTGGTATGATTAACATCCGGATAAAAAATAGCCAGATTTTTGAGGACGTGTTAGAAATACAATTTATTATAGTCTTTAATTTGGTATGATTAACATCCGGATAAAAAATAGCCAGATTTTTGAGGACGTGTTAGAAATACAATTTATTATTTTCGAATAATTAACACATCACCTAATCTAGGTAGTTTTCGTACCGGATACGAATCATCTCAAGAAAATATTGAATGTTTGTTTTAATGTTCTTTATTGGTCAAGAACATACCTAGCTAATTTAGTTTATTTATGTTTTCGTTATTCAAACTATTCGAGTGCATTAGTTGATAATTTGCTGTATGGATTTACTATCTGGAATATGGAGATTTTAAATAGAGCCCTGTTCATATCTAACTAAATATTAATATTTATATAAATAACAATAACAATTCTCAACTTATATCAAATGGAATGGAGAATAAATAAAATCAAACAACAATTAACGAGTACTTTTCAAACGTCACAACAAGCAGACAACACATCGACCCTGTGACGACATCTCAGCGTTCCTGTATTCTCAATGACATCTATTCAGTTTTCCTAAATCTGTTAGTGTCAACTTTGCATAGTAGTAGTACTGGAAATGGTAACAAAGCAAGAGAACAACATTTTCCGCGTCCCACGTCAGTTATTGTTTCAATTTAATACTTGTAGTTCAGCAGTTGCAGTTCCCAACTCAAGCGCTGGATCAACTACTGTAACAAAGTTGCGAAGAGTATGGTCAAAAAGTAATTTACCGAGGGCTTCACGTTTACCGCTAACCGAGGAAATCTGTTTGCCCTGAAATTAACAACAAACAAGTTTTATGATTCAATTTCGCTATTCGTACGCTCTGTAGTCGCCAACGAAAATAAAAAGACGTCCCACCGACATTGTATCCAGTATCCAGCCACATCTTTAATGTATTTCCTCTAACGCTGATTAAAATCATTGTGTGGAGCGTGAATTCCCGCCGAGTTATACAACCGACCAGGTGAGATAGAATTTCAGACGCCTGATGCATTATACGGATACCAACATAGATATTGATTACGAAAAAAAAATCGATCCAGTTGTACGGTTGATGCGTCCGAGCCAAAGTAGGCTGTAGTGGATATGGATAGCGAGCAAGGCGGTGCGTGCAGGCGAGCGGTAGTCGCTAAGGCAGCGTATCGAATGCGCCCGCGACGGCCGCGGACCTCGGCGAAAAGAAAGGACCGTATAGTTGTTAAATAATGACGATAGTTGCATGTTACCGAGTGAAATGCTCGTAGGGATGGAGTGTTCTGACGAGATGAGCACCTTACTATTTAAGAGCGGGTCGGCATGGCGAATGTCATCAGTTAACACAAGCTCACAGCCACAGGAACATCTCAAAAAAGTGGATTTGTTCTAATCGGTAGCACCACTCGACTTCGAAGTAAAGGTCTTTAACACTGGGAGCCGTCTCACCCAAGCACAATATGCGCGCATTTATGGTAAGCTGCTCGCGGCATATTTACTTCATTAATGTATTTAATTTACTGTTTGGCACATGCGATTTATAATTAATTTTAAATATTAATATTCTTTCATTAAATATTAGTGTTCCTATTGTGACATTTTATACAGAGTATAATCAGCGTTTCAGGAAATTTGGAACTGAAGTGAAGTGTTCAGTGATTGGACTATCGCAGTGTGCCAAATAGTGAAAATAAATACTTCAGTGACGTTGAAGTGTAATTGTGAACTACAATTAATTAGTGTTTGTGAATAATTGTAAAAAATATTTATAATTAATTCGAAGGTTGTGCATAAAGGAACAACATTTAATATTATCGTCAATAAAAATACAAAATCCAAATTAAAATCAATTAAATACTTGGAGTTTTGTAATAATTACGTACATTGGGTTTTCAAAAATCAAATCGCCTTATTTATTTCTCCAAAAATAATTAAATAAATAATAATGGAAGCAAACTAACATTCTCTAACGCAAAATGAGTTTTGCCTCTTGTGAATTGCCAGTGAGAATTAAAACTCGGAAGAATAGGGAGCAATGGGAATACAAAATACCTAAAGGTACAATTAGAGCAACGGTTTTCACACGAGAGCATGAATTAAATGAGCGGCGTGGGCAGCGCGAGCCTCGATTATGTGGATCGCATTTGTTACTCAAGCTCATGAAAGGAGCACTCGATCATTATTCACTTCGGGTGCGATCTCCATTTCACTGAGTCCATTTCCACACAACCACTCTTTACTCGCGCGCAATAAACTTAACTCGTCCATCTGTATTCCAAGAACCTAGCACATACAGTAATCAACTACCGCCAAAATTCCCCGTGTCCCTCTTGCATAATACAAATTATTTCAACTTGTTTACGACTACCGCATCGAACCTATCTTACGTCACATCAGATTTTGTACAGTTTCTTCAATGAACTCACATTCGTATTAATTGTTATATATTTTATTACAAAACTTACATGGACCATTTGATAATTATGAATAATAATATATGAGATAAATATGCTTTGCGAATTGATAATGCTGCGCGTTTCTTACTTTGTACAATGTTAGTTAACTAGTCAGTGTTTTGAGCGTCTCGGACATCTTTCACTCCGTCTCGGACATCTTTCACTTCGTCTCGGTTAATATGATGTGGTTAGCTAATGCTGATGCTAACTAACTTAAGCAACTGATGGCTACATTTAGGTTTTCAAACGGATAAGATATTGCTCTTATTACAGTAATCAAGTTTCAGTCAGTTTACATTTCCGTTGATAATCATAGGCGTTGGAAATTAAATAATATTTTGAGTGGTGTTCGCACCCGGTGCCGCTAATCATTCCGTATATCGGACGCGTCCTCCGACGCGACTCCTCACCCAGGGACCCGCTGTCGCCCGCCGCTCAATATACGAAGCTCGATTAGCTATCTCGGCCCCATCCAATCATGACTTCTTGTCGCCAGGTCGTGTCGAATCTCTTAGCTAAGTTATGTATTTTGTGGTTAAAAATTATTTTTGTTTTTTACAGGTACTCGCCTGCGTGGCGCTGGCTTACGGCCGCCCCGAACCCCCGGTAGGCTATAGCTACTCAGCTCCTAGCTCGGGAGGATACAGCTCAGGTGGACATAGGGCCGTGTCCGTCGGAGGAGGACACTCTGGTGGCATCTCCCTCGGCGGAGGCCATTCGGGAGGCGGTCTGTCCTTCGGTGGTGGCCACTCCGGTGGCGGACTCTCGTTCGGTGGTGGACACTCTTCTGGAGGACTTTCTTTCGGAGGTGGTAGCATCGGAGGTGGAAGCATCGGAGGTGGAAGCATCGGAGGCGGAAGCATCGGAGGTGGATTCGGAGGAGATGATGGCGGATTTGCAGGCGGATACAATGGTGCTGCTCTTGTCCAGAAACATATCTACGTCCACGTGCCACCCCCAGAACCCCTTGAGCAGAGACAGCCCCGTATCCCTGAAGTCGCTCCTCCCCAGAAGCACTACAAGATCATCTTCATCAAGGCCCCGACTCCTCCCACCCCGACTGCCCCCATCATCCCCGTCCAGCCCCAGAACGAAGAGAAGACCCTCGTATACGTGCTCGTCAAGAAGCCCGAAGAACAGCCCGATATCGTCATCCCCACCGCCGCACCCACTCAGCCCTCAAAACCAGAAGTTTACTTCATCAAGTACCAGACCCAAAAGGAGGGCGGTATCGGCGGTGGTATCGGTGGTGGCGATGCTGGCGGCATTGGCGGTGGTATTGGAGGTGGCGTTATCGGCGGCAGCATTGGCGGCGGTGACCTCGGCGGCATCTCTCTTAGCGGCGCATCTGGCTCTGGTATCAGCGGCGGTGCTGGCGGTCATGGTGGAATCGAAATCAGCGGTGACTTCGGTGCCAGCGGTGGAGACGACAGCGGATCTGACGGACACAGCGGAGCCACCAGCTCCCAGTACGGACCCCCCGGACACGTGGCGGGACCTCTTCACTAAACAAAGAATAGCTTGGGTGGTAGGATAATAAGTGGAGTTATTTATTGCTAAGCGAAAATTATGCCAGTCTTCAATCGCGGGTTGTTTTCGCGATTGGGAATGTTCGGAAGGATCCTGCCACCGCGCACCGCAGCACGTGGTCGAACGCCCTGTACATAGTCACCTGCACCGTGTTCGCCCGCGAGCTACCCTACTACATAACACGACTCATCGAAAACCCCATCATCGCCACTTATTTACTTGTTATTAGTGCACAGTGTTCATGTTGTTCGAAAGAGGCATTTTACTGCGACTGTTATGTTATGTATTATAATATAGCTTTTTTATTTTTTATAATAAAACCAAATGTGATGCTTAATCTGTTTATTGGTACCTATTGGGGAATGGGAGTTTAAAATGGACAATTGCGTCACTTCCGAAAGTAGTGGTGAAACGTTGCACCGTAAGTGAGGGCGTGGTCGGAGGCGAGTTCGACCCGGAGCGGGTCCTTTCTCGAGCTTGCTACGATTAGTTTCAACATAAAATCGAAATTTGAACAATCAGAGAGGTTACGCAACACGTAACGAGTTCGGGCGGGCAAGTGGCGGCGAGCGGCGAGCTGCGCTCACGTGTGCTTGCCGGTCCGACTCGCTCTCATTAAATGACCGCCTTAATGGATCATACGTGTAATTACACTTTCATATAATTTAGTGGATGTCGGAGCGGTTACATAAACTATCCGTTCCTTCACACCGCTGCTGGGCCATTAATATTTTTATGGATTAGGGTATTCCAACTCTTTTGATTTCACAACCCATAAAGTGTACGTGAAATGGGTTTTATCTTTTTAAAGGTTAATAAACGAGCTCGAGTAAGTTTTGGAATGACTATAATTCGTTCATTCTGGCGTCGTGTTCCATCAATCACACTGGCAGAGGTTTGGCAACAGGTGGAGCGATGAGTTTTCAATTAGTTTATCAACTTGACTTTGAGCCATTATTGATCAAAAGAATCATGTCACTTTGATAAAACAAAATTACCACCACATTGCTCTGTAGTAGCCAAAATCAGTACTAAGACTTGACGTTTCCTGGAAATCCGTCTAGTAAAGTCAAATAAACTCGCCCTCGTAGTCTAGACTAGAACTCACTCATAGTCTAGAACGCACACAATAAAAGTCAAACAAACTTTTAGAAGCACTTGAAAGATTAACTGAAGCTTAATGTTTGTCTTTATATTCTGCCGTTGAAAGCCACGAATTACAAAGTGAGTCCACAACTCCACACCCTGGAAAACTTAGCCCAAACTACGGGGGAAAAAAATAAATAGGGTAAAACAATACAGCTTACGCACATTGAGGATTCCTTCACTTTATTCCCCCATTGCGCAGATAGTATTTATTATTTGAACGCGGCCGAGGGCCTTGGTACCTCCAAACAATAGTCGATATTTACGCGGGGATCGCAATAAACTTCTGGCTACCTTTCCCTGGCCGGCAAGAAATGACATTTTGTATTGGCAACGTGCCCAAAAAGTTACGCCCGGCCATATCAATGTGGTTTGCTAACTCGCTCGATATTCGCCGTCGAGATAATATGGTGACGCCAACTCGGGCACTGGCCATGCAATTTACGTTGATACATCTGATCCGACACATTTATCTACAGGAGACCTTCGACTCTAAATAAAATATGTTAAGATAAAATAATATGAAAGATCAATGGTGTTGGCAGACTTCGAAATTCGTGTAATAACTTAATATTTTTCGATTAATTACCAAAATGTACGAACGAACGACGAATAATGGACGTACGTGTATGAACGTAGGTGAATCAAAAGGAGTATGTAAGGAGCGTAATTGCATGTGGCATTCTATAGTTTCTGCCTACCTCCGTGGGAAGAAGGCGTGAGTTTATGTTATGTGTCGTTGCCAAATTTAAATAAATAATGGAAACATAGTGGAAAAGCCGCAGTGAAATGAACACGGGGAGCCCGGAAACCACAAACAATCAGGGATCGATTTTTTGTCTAACGAAACTATGGTAAGCCCCACAATAAACTTGAATGTCCGATATTTGGAAATGGAAACGAGGAAGACCATATAGCCAGCTAACTAAACTATCTAAAGGCTTTTATGAGTCCCGCATCCTATAAAATGCAATATTCCGATCTGGTACTACTTATATCTTACAGAAAAGTCCACTTTTCCAACCCTTACTTTAAAGACGTTTGAGACCGTCCTAGTTACTCGACCAAGAGGTGACATTGATAAATGAAGCCTTTCAAAGCTTAATCTTGAAGTTGTTCAGGAAGCTGTATTAAACGCGTGTTTTTACTCTACTTCGACAAAGTCAATGTGGATATTTTAATGGTTTAAGGTGAGGTTAAATGTATATATGATATATTTCCCGTCTATATAATTTTTAAGAAGGAGGTACGTAATCAAAATCAAAATATTTAATTTCACATAAACCTATATGAGCACTTATGAAATGTCAGAAGCTAGGTGCACGGTTCTAATTGGTCGTTTCCTATGGAGAAGAGCCGGCAAGAAACTCCACGGTTTCTCTTTTAAACATAATGGGCTTTTAGAATGTAAAAAAACTAAAATTAAAATAAACATCGTAATTTGGGAGCAGTTAATAGACATTTACATATTTTTGGCGTTAATGAGGTACCAGGGAAACCACATGTGCAGAAGGAATTAATGCCAAACTTCCTTGTCTTCAACGTAGTCTTTAATCTTATAATATGATTTTTTGATAGGGACACGTTTGATGTGGGTTTTGAATTTACCATCGCTAAGTTCTGTAACAGAGTTTGGCAACTTGCTATAAAAGCGGATACTGCTTATAAGAAATGACTTGCTTGTTTTAGTTAATCTACATTTGGGTATCACAATTTCATGTTTACTACGTGTATTTATATTATGGCCTATTATTTTGCCTCGTTCGTCTAGTGGTCGCAAGCGCTACTGCTGAGCAAGAGGTCCTGGGTTCGATTCCCAAGTCGGGCAAAGTGTTTATTGGGATTTTCCATGAATAATTTCTCAGCAGCAGCCCGGAGTCTGGACTTGTGCCCGGTTGATGGCAATAGGCTCGCCCCCTATTACATGGGACTTATACATAACTAGGGAAATGTGGATGTACTATAGGTACACCACTACCTAAGCCTTCGGGGATTACAGGCGTCATGTTATGTTATTTATATTATGGAAATTGCTTCTTATTTTAAAAAGGCCTAAGTTTTTGCGAACATATAAGATATAAAGAGAAGGCAGATTTAGTACATCAACTTCTTTGAACCTATTTCTAAAGGAAATGATCTAATGATCTCTAGATTTTGGAAAAGTACAAATGATTTTTCTGAATCTCAGCAACGCAGTTGAATTAAGCCCGCCACACATGACTCTGCTCATTAGAATAGCCACAAGCGGCCCGCCACTTGTTAACTATTATTCATTGTACCATTTTGTAGTTGCAGCGATTGGCCGCCACTGGCCGCACCACTGCGGTGTACTTCTGTAGAATATAATGATCCTTAGAAGCCTTTGTGTGCATGTAGCTGAGATGAGAATGCTGAGAGGGATGTGTGGTGTGACACATATGTATAGAATTAGAAATGAGTACATAAGAGGAAGTCTGAAAGTGGCAACGGTGACTGAAAAGTTGTGCGGAAATCGGTTGTCATGGTATGGGCATGTGATGCGCAGGAATGAGGAAAATATCGTGAGGAAAGTTTTGATATGAATGTCAATGGCTATAAAAGTAGGGGAAGACCAAAGAAACGATGGATGGACTGTGTGAAAGATGATATGGCTAGAAAGGGGATGACTACCGAGATGACGACTAATAGAGAAGTATGGAAGAAAGGGACATGTTGCGCCGACCCCAAATAAATTGGGATAAGGGCAGGAGAATGAGAAGCCTTTGTGTTGTGGCTCTACAGAGATAGAGATGATAAAAAAGCGAAACTATAAGCCCACGTACGCACGGACGTAAAGATATCGCGCTGGCATTTTATCGCGCACTGGATTTTCAACTCTTGCTGTTGAGCAATGCTCGATTGAGAATCGAACAGAGAGCAACCCAGCGCGTCAGAAAAACACACTATTGGATTTTAAACTCTCGGTGCTAAGCAGAGCGTTAAAAATCCAGTGCATGCTCTTCTTGCCATGATAGAGGCCATAGCATACGAAAGCGTGACTTGAGGAAATGTGGCAAATTAATTAAAGAATTACTCACATCCATGACAGTTAAAGCTCCGTAACACCAAACGGAATAATTAAAAACAAAAATTTAAAAATATAATTGGTAGAAAAAATACTCAAGTATCAAAACATCTCATTAGAGGTATAGTTAGTAATACCACATAAAGATTTTTTGAATTTGCCGCGTTTTCTCACGTCTCGCTTTCATTGGCCAGATCCTAGTAACACGTATTTAGTGAAAATTTTAACAGGCTGGGCAAACTATTACGGTTCAAAATATACAGCCCTGTGACAGTCAGACGGACCGACGCACAGTCCGGAAACCATATGCAGACAGACGACGTATATGTCCCATTCGCACAATGTCCCATTCGCATAAAGTCCCATTCGCACAATGTCCGAGATGCATAGTAGGTCCCGTTGACACTCTTTCGACAAGAACCCTAAAAATTAACATGGCTCAATTAATCTGCCTAGCCTTTTTTGGTAGACTTCCAGTCTAACCGGATGCAGCTGAATGACAGCCGGGACCAACGGGTTAACGTACTTTCCGAGGCACGGAGGATCCTCACGGATCAACCCCGGCAAGCGTAGCTTAACCTGATGGATCACCCGTGCGGCTTAGCCACGAGCTCCTGCATGGCAAAAATGGCAAAAAATAACATGGCTAATAGAACATAAGCGGAGCGGAGTATATCTCTCCATCATTTCCGCTTTAATGGAGCAGCATCCTTATCATCTTCCATGAAAGACTACCAATCAAAGTGGCAGCTTATAACCCAGACAATGAGAAGAAAAGATGGGAGACCACCATTATTTCCAATTGTTCGGCCATGCATTCATAAAATGTGAGTCGTACTTAACAAAAAAAGAAAAAAAAAGTAAGTAAAAGTTTTCACTGTAATAACGGTGAAAACTTTTAGGGTAAAATGATAAAAGTAAAGACTCGGATACTGATATTTTAGATTGTGAAAAAGATATAGGTAAAGGCTTTACGTAGTATAAGAAATAGAGAATTTAAGAACTCTTGCAAATTTAACCCCGAAGTTAAGGCCTTTTGACTGGTTAAATGATATTATTACTAGCTCGCATTTAGTAATATCACATTTTACAATTGCATGTTGGAGAATATTGGGAGTCACTTTATTGCATTCTTGTAAAAGACTAGGCTAGAATTTTGAGGGTCGACTAAAGGGTAGCTCAAATTGGGGCGGGCCGCACACACCACAATAAATCGTATCACAAAAATCCTCTTTCATCACTTTCGTACATTTTCTATGGACCAACGCACACTTCAGGAGGGCCGCAACGCACTTTTTTGTATGAAAATGTGCGCTCGGATAGCTCAAAAAAACAGTAGCCCCATGCGGCAATCATAGTGTGTTTCCTCTTTTAATGAGAAGAGTAGCGGCCCGTTAAGGCGCTAGCAAGAGGCAAATGATACAAGTAAGATTGTCTTAAACAAAAAAAAAAATGCCAAATCTATATATTATAGTTTGTGGTAGCCAAAAAATATATTTTATTGTTGACCATATTTCTCAGAACTTGGTTGTTACCAAAACACGTTTAGAAAAAAAAAATTCAATACAAATTAACGGTAAACTAACCCTTTACTTTGAGTTTCAATCCAAAATATCTGTATTAAATATCAACGTACGGTTGGTATTTAATTAATAAATAGAACGTCTTATTTGTATGCAGAACTATTTTCGATTACTGAACAAATTTTTGAGTAAATAGATAATTGCGCGCTTCTCTTTCTTTTGTATGCAGTATGACAGTGACCGCGGTTTAGCTGTTGTCAGCGTCTTAATGCGTCGCACGGGTGCAACGACGATATGTCAAAATATAATAATATATTTCTATGTTTATATGTTAATATATTTCTTTTCTATAAATAATTTAAATAATAATTTATTATACACTTATACCTTCCGGAATAAATACACTAAATGATGGTAAAAACTGCATGAAAATCCATTGTGTAGTTTACAAGAACTAAACGATCACACAGACATACGAAAAACGACTTTGTTTATTTTTAGTTAGTTATAATGACCTAATTAATGAACTTCGGTAGTAAAGTATTTATAATAAAGTCACACATAACATTTTACGTTGCAAAAGTACTGCTGTGTTATTTATGAAACATATAAATCATGGTACGTCGCAATTTGTTTATTATTACTTGTGATAATAAGGTCCCAATCCCTTTCCCTCTGCAAGCCGGATATTGCTTTATATAAATACCTTTATTAGCTACTGTTACAATAAACTGGATTGGGGACACAAGACTTTATTATGTACAATACAGTAATACATAATAGGATAATTATGTTAAAAATATTAGTTACGAAATTAAATGTGAGAGTTACGAATATTGCAATAGAAAATAATTCTAAGGCAAATTCAAATTCAAATTCAAAATAATTTATTATCTCATTACAAACAATGACATGATATACATAATAATATACTAAAACAAGCTTAGGACGTACGTGACAAAGTATGTAAGAGACTGGTGTCTGCACTAGGAAAACCTGTATAGCAGATCACCAGGGTCCCACCAGGCGGAGAGGTAACATAATTAGTTACAGTAAAAGTGAAGCTGAGTCTAAACAATATATATAAAAAAAAATGTATATCAAAACTAAAAACTAAAACTAAGTGAAAAAACAAAAAAAAACTATTAAACAACAAATACAGAAGTGGAAACTTTAATTAGATATTAAATTTGGGGGAGTTAGCGGGATGGACTATTTTGGATGAGTAAGCAATTCCTCAGTTGTTTTATAATCGAAGTTAAGGAGGCATTCAACCACATCAGTTGTTGTTAGGGGGTAGATCGTGGTAATGCGATTAATTCTATTATAAAAGTGGGGACCTAGGTATTTATAAAATCTTTGAAAGAAGCACGTTCTTAGACCCTTAGGTGTATTGCAAATAGAGTGTTTTCTGCGTTTACCCGAGATAGAGAGGGGATCAAATATTAAGGAGGAATGTTTCTTGAGCACAGTGTATAGAACAAAAAGTTGCCTCACTGACAGGACTTTGAAGTGTTTGTAAAGATGAACAGTAGGATACAAGTATGGAAGAAAACAGGCCACCTTCAGTACCACCCGCTGGGCTCTTTCCAATTTCAAAATTTTAGATTTCGGTGCACCACCCCATGATGTTATGCAGTATGTTAGAAGACACTGACACATCGCAAAGTATACCCACCTTATGACCTCAGTGTCCGCTACGTAACGAAGACTTTTGAACGTAAATATTAATTTGTCTTTGTCTATTTGTGGCTGGAAGCTTAAATTATTATCTATTATAATTCCAAGGTACTTAATAGATGTTGCCAAAGCGAATGAAGTAGATAAGGCGTGTAGGGTAATCTTGTAAAAAGTGTTAGAACCATATAAAAATACGGCCTGCCTTTATGGATAAACGATTGCTTGTAAAATACACGTCATCAACAAACAAAAACGTCAAAAAATTACCATTTTTAGGGTTCCGTACCTGTAAAGGAAAAAAAACAGAATACTTATAGGATCAGTTCGTTGTCGGTTTATCTGTCTGTCAGCCTGTCAAGGCCCTTTTTCTCAGGAACGCGTGGAGGTATTAAGTTGAAATTAATATTAAATACGTAGGTCTACGGTCCTTGGGATCTCTAAAAAAAAAGCTTCTAAGTCAACGCAATAAAAAATACGGTGATTTATGCAATCTCATTCATATCAAATCAAATCAATCAAATTTTGATACTCGAAAATAAACCAAAACCTATATATAGGGTACTTCCCGTGGACATAGAATCATGAAATTTGGCAAGAAGCAAGGTCTCAGAGCACAAGTAAAGGAAAAAGTCCGAAAATCGTTAATTTGTAGATTTACCAAATAAAAAATAAACTATTACGAACTTACATTTGCAGTTGCAAAATTGACCGTAGCGTTTATCGATGTATTGGAGAACATGTTTTTCAACTACAATGTTAAATTTGTTTTTGGGATAAATTCATCCCAACCCCGGAACCCTTCATTGTGCGTGGTCCGACACGCACTTGGCCGGTTTTTTTAAGATCTCCACGTCACGGGTGTACATACTTTGTTTGTTAAAACTGCTACAGTATTTTTAATTTCATATAACTGCACTTGGCTCTGTTTGTCTGGTTGCGCAACTACGTATCTGCTTAATTGATGAAGTGTCAACACGAATTGATATTTAGTTAACGTGAAATTGGGGTGCAAACACACGTTATTAACTATGTTCATGTGAGCTTCCCTTCCCACGATCAAAGACTGCGCTCTACATTTTTGATCCCCTGCATAAAAATCCTCGGCATTTTCATATCTACCGCAGAATGAGTCAATAAAGTAAATCCTAACTTTACGATTATATCACTTTTATTGTTTTAAAGTTATCTATTATTCTTGCCTCGATCCCGATCCCTTTGTAACTGTCGTCGGCAGGTACGTCAACCTATCAGTTATTTCAATGAAGTTTTTCTTATTCTTGATGTGAACTTTTCCTTAGAGCTTTCGCACGGCCGGAAATAATAGATTTACCCCAATTTCGCTTGCCGACTCGGTTTTTCTTTACATTTGTAAACAAGGGACTGCTTTGTAAACGGGAATTCGGGAACATTATGTGTTACCAGATTTTTCTCGCTACTCTTTTTTCTTACATTGAGTTTAGGTTATCATTTATTATTCTTGTAAGGTACGTAGTTTCTGCTTCAAATCTTCATCTGGCATAAAAAAAAATATTTTAATAAAGAATTTTCAAAATGTAACTGATAATTAAGTCATTGTAACTGGTCACTCTTTACCGAGATCTTACTGGCATTTAAGCTAACGACTGATTTACTAATATAAAAACGCTAACTAATTACTGCAATTTCGAAACTTTCTTAGTTAGGTACCAAAGACAACGAAGCTAACTGTATAAATCGAAAGAAAAAGAAACTAATAACATCTCCATGAATCGTCTAGAGTCTGTATTGTTGGCAAGAGGTCGTAACGTTTTTCTTCTGTTTTTCAAAAGCGCCGCCTTCACGATGCTAGAGACTGTGTTAAAAAGGTTTTTATTCTGAAAGCTACTTCACCTGGCGCGCCATTGTTGGGCCAGTTCCGCCCGCGGACAATGACTGCTTTGAGCCTTGTATAAATGTTATACTTATGGCATTCAAATCTCACCTAAAACCCTATTCAAATACTATACCTACTTAGGTAACTATTGCAAATTGGTATCTGAAGTGCTTACTTTCATTTCCGCGTTTGCAGTTTACAGGTAAAGTTAAGTTGTCTGTTAAGGGGCCGGCTGCCATCGCCCGCAACTGCAAGTCGAGGCGAGCGCAAAATTCGTTCGGAATATTGCTATCGCTGTTTGACAAAGTATGCGTGCGGCGGACGCGGTGTGCAGTCGTGTGTGTGTGTGTGTGTATCACGTATCAATGGATAGATAGCTATTATTTAGCTGTACTGCACTTACCGTTCATTCTTATCGACTCAAAGGCATTTATTTATTAGTAAAATTAGGTATGTTCATTATTTGCTTTATTTTTGTTGACTACTTCGGGGAATCATTAGTAAATGTACAGAATAGTAATGTTTTTTAGTTTTTTTTTAGAATGCCGATATTTCAACGTATTAGGATATCTAGGCATTGTAAAGAAAATCTAGTAGATACGTCATACATAAGGTACCTATATTATATCGTCCAAGGGATCAGACGCACGTCGAGTAAATATAAATTATTAGGATATTTATTATTATTGCCTTTATTATTTTTAAACCTGTTTATTTATTTCATATATGATGGCCTCAAACTTAAAAAACTAAGACTTGTTCCATCATAGTTCTGTATTCCTTTTACTGAACTTCAAATATTGTTATTACTAAATAATGATTACAACTCAAGTCAAATAATAAAAGTTTTATGCAAAGTATTAGTAAAAAAGAATATTCCAATAATGTATAAATCGACGATGTCCGTAAATACAGATAAATAACAGAGTTCTGAGCGAAGAATAGTAAAAATAAAAAACAAGGATTATGAATAAACATTTATTTAGTTATGTTATTACTTCATAGTTAGAGATACTAACATAACACCAACATTGCACACTTAGTTCGCAATAAACGTTTTAAATTTGAATTTGGATATAAGTACCTATAATATGTATTCACCAATTTAAAAAAAAGTAAGTCGCAACGTGATATAGTCGTGTAGGGTGACCATATTGTATTATTATTGCATGGGTACATAAAGTTATATACCTACATTTAAAAGTACTTTGGACATAAAGTAATATAACAAGATACCTTTGCATATTATCGTAAGATAATCAAAAAAATCGGCTCTTTCTGATAATCGTTACGTCGCGCGTCGTATGGTCACCTTACCGGGTGCGTAGGATAAATATCACAGTACCAGTAGAGTTAAAATCTCCGAAAAAATCGTCGTTAAAAAGGCCCGTGGGCGAGCACCGTAACTCTCAGCAGTGTCCTTGAGATAATTATGTTTACTTGCATTAGGTTATGGAAGTATCTTTTCTGCATACGCGATTGTAGTCCTTATATGTAATGACTTTACGGATCAATTTTCGACGCAGGAAGAAAATACTTCAAAGTATGTTGAGCCTTGGTTTTTGGCGCTGGCTAAAGGTCGGCTAAAGGACGTACTTAGAAGCCCTGGTACTTATTCACAAGTTGGGTCAAAAAGCATAATGAACGTTATGTCAATTGTGTCAGGTACAAACTAGATAAGAGCAAAAGAACAGGTCGGGCGTCTTCCGTGTAATTCCCGCAGTTAGCAGCTTGTTTCAGCCGTGTGTATAATTTAGGCTTTTTACTGCTCCTCAACACATTTAAATTTAGTTAGGTCTAATGTTATCTAAAGATAAGTAGGTAGGTAAATGGGTACTAATTAATACAAAATATAACTAGGTACCTACTAATACAAAACAGCCTAAGAAAAAAAAATCTTTATGTTCTTGGGCCGAGTTTAGAAATATCTAAACAATTTGTAGCTATGAAGGCAGGTAGGTAACTTATAATAATATATCACTGCGTGCGGGGCGAGCACGGCCTACTGTGACATGACTTGAGTCACACATTTTTATTTTTATTTAATTTAATTTATTTATTTGGGACAAACAAACAGTAACACATTATATCTGCGCAAATAATATAAACAAAGATATTATATAAATGTGAGTTTGAGCTGTTTTGTCATAAAATGCTAGTACAAATTGACATGACATAATTTATCATGTCTTGTAACAAACGTCTTGGCATGCCCGTGCTCGGCCCGCTGGGTAATACTGTGAGATACATCCCAACGTTCGGAGTCCATGTCGGCAACCAAACCAGATCGTAAATAATATTCCAAGTCCATAAACAAAATAAAGGTCGTAAGAATGTAGGTATGTTACTCGATACCAAATCACAAGGCAAATCAAAATCCAAGTTCATAGCATAGGTCAATAGCGTTAGAAAATTATTACAATACCTACAACTTCGCAAACAAATACGTACCTACGCACGTGCATTACAGTAAAGTAATCATAAAATACTGACAGCAGCTGTAGTAGATGACAACAAACAGTCCGAGTCGTTGGGCTAGTGTGAGTGCCTGTCGGAGCGATTCACACAGCTACCGTGCGCAGTACGACCACGCACACATTTACATTTGCTTGACGCGATAGCACTACTAGCTATTGAAAATTTGTGATAAATTTGGATGTGTTCCGTAATACCAAAAATGATGAATGAAAACTTAATGTTTGTCCACTATTTTTTCGCTTATTTGTAACCTCATAATAAAAGCTATGTCCCTGCATAAACAATATTTCAAATATTGTTGTTTATAATACAGAAAAAACAATATGAAAACATGTCATTTACGCTGTAAAAATGTGTAAAATTCAATTCGCTAAAACTTCCTATTAGGTAAGTTTAAAAAAAAAAAAGATGTAGGAACCTGGATAAATACTGTCTAAATCCGAATATCAGCATAATATGGTGGAAATATGCTCAAATTTCAAATGATTTTGGTATTTCGTATGTCTGGGCAGTTCATGGATCGCCACGCTCTTAACTACGAACACGGACAATGTCTCCAGTTTCACAATAACAAATAAAGACAATTAATTAGTTGCTATAATAAAGCTCTTTTTTTCTCTACGGACTCGGCATGATTCACTTTACGTAATTAAGTTCGTGCTAATTCGCTCAATATATCTTCTACTTTCACTAGGCTCACTAAGTGTTGCTGTAAAGTTAATGGAAACTTCTATCTTTATTTTGCGATTCTTTTAGTACCATTTTCACAATGTTTAGCAAAAAAATCTTTTTAAGCAACAGGAGCAGGCGTCGTATCAAAGCCCGGAACGTGTTTAACGTGTAATTTGACTTGAACAGATTGAGATAATCCTTCTCACACGACATACGTTTATTCCAATCGCTATGTAACATTCTCGAAATCGCAGCCTTAGGGGAACCAAATAATGTAGTAAAATAAACAAATAGAGCGGCTTTGTGTGTCACGCGACGCCAAAACAGCGGAAGGAGGAATGTGTTAGTGCGTGTTGGTAAATTTGTTTTCTCTACAATTCAATACATTTTGAGTGTAACATTATTTGCATGACAAGTCTGCAAGTTCACGTGACAACAATACCGATGATTGGCGTGACGGGAACACAAATTGTGGGTGGAAACAGAAAGTGCCGACGTCATGTTCACCCAAATTAGCTACATATTGGCAATATTTAAATTCTTTATGTGTTTCAAGCAATAAATGCAAAATTTACGAAAGAAGCGGTTATGTTGTCATTTGTGTTCTAAGTCTTACGCAAACTAACTGCAGGACATACATAATGAATAGAATAAATACCTAGGTATTATTCAAGTTTTTCGTTACTTTAGAATTTTAATTTTTGAATCGCTGCAATAAATAGACCGCGTCTAATTATTTACCACACACGTTCCGAAATGCGAATTATGCATTATTTCGGCAGAAGGATAACTGCTTATTTTTGTTCATTGTTATGTACCTAGTTACGTTTAATTGGTAATTATTTTACCAATCAACCGTTATTAAAACTGTTCGAGCGGTAATTATTTAAGATTTCTGTGACTTCTAATGACGACGACAATTCGGCAGGCATGCACTGTATTTTGTCTATATAACCAAAGTTTATCTACAAAGATTACTTTCTATTGATTTGATTGATTGATTCGGTTTAGATAAGTAGGTACTGAGTATGAGAGGGGCTCGTGGCTAAGTAATAAAAGCCGCGCGGGTCGATCGATCAGGTTAAGCTACGCTTGCCGCGGTTGGTCCGTGGATGGTTGACCATCGTACCAAGACCCCTCCGTGCCCGGAAAGCACGTGAAGCCGTTGGTCCCGACTGTTATTTGTAGAACTTTGACAGTTGTTACGGGTCTTCATAAGCCCGAAAGTCTGACAACCTGTCTTACCAAGGGGCATCGTGTTACCCAGTAACTGGGTTGTGGAGGTCAGATAGGCCTGATGAGATGGGCTCCATGTAAAATACAGGTATTCAAATGCATTCGGTTAGACTGGAAGCCGACCCCAATTTAGTTGGAAAAGGCTTGGCAGATGATGAGGTTTAGATAAGTACATAGATATAAAACCTAGTCATTTATAAAATGTTACGTTGCTAATGGCTATAGAAGGCCCAAACAAGAACAGGGCCTGTCTCGACATAGATAGCGATCGCTTTACGACCGAATTCGATCGCAAAGTCCAAATGGGATCTCAAGACGGTCAAAATTACTTGCGAAACAAGTATTTTCAAATATAAAAACGATCGAATTTACTTTAAGTTTACTCCGCACGTGCGTTCGTGCTTGGCCCAAGTCACAGAAAAACGTTGACTTATAATGACCTCAAAAAGTTGCAATGCCAATGGAATTCAAACTCAAACTCAAATCATTTATTTCAATTAAACCATTTACAAGCACTTCTGAATTGTCAAAGAGTCGGTCAGTTAGTCAGATAGTTAAAGCTAGTTGCCCATTCCAAAACGTAGATCTCTATGGAGAAGAACGGTCAAGAAAATTAATTAAATAAGCTTTTTACGATAATAGTTAGACACTTTTATATAAATATCCGTTTCCATTTCCGTTATGCCTTTGTTTCATAATATGTAAACACGTCTAAACAAAATAATATCGTTATTACTGCCCAGTACATAAAACATTACTTAAAAAACGATATTTCTAACTCATCTTTGAATTTTGTATTATGCTTTTAAACTTTATGCTAATGGTAAAAGATACAAAGTGGTTGAGCTGGATGGTGCTGATCCACGCGTCATGTTCGTGAACGGGCGCCGTCAGTTGAGGCTGGTCATCTCTTAACTGCCAGGGCTTATTTTGTAATCTTTTAATCTTATATTTAGAATTGCTGTTTTAAATATTTTGTTTTTTAAATTGTTCTCACATATAGAAGCGACAAGAATAATGTAGCCAGGATTTTTTAATATCTTGATTTAAAAGAGTGTCCTTGGAGTTTCTTGCCTGTTCTTCTCCATAGAGATCTACGTTTTGGAATGGGCAAATAGCTTCCACTTTCTGACTAACTGACCGACTCTTTGACAATTCAAAAGTGCCTGTAAATGTTTTAATTGAAATAAATGCTTTGAGTTTGATAGTAACTGTTAATTACTTTCATTATTGTGAGTAAAGAATTAAGTTATCTTTTTAGAAAAATAACAAATATATGCGTCGAAAATGCAAACTATTATGTTACTAGTGAAATGATGAATATTTCACTGGTAACATAATAATTTGCAAATAGAGTCTGAAATAATTATTTCCGCCTGACGCAGGTCCTCACCGGACACGGTTGTTTCGGGAGGTTCCTGTTCAGGATAAAGCGGGAGGAAACGCCCGGGTGTCACCACTGTGTGGATCGCCCGGATGACACGGTGGAGCATACGGTGGAGGTCTGCCCAGCTTGGGCGGAGCACCGCCGTGTCCTCACGGAGGCGATCGGCGGCGGCGATCTCTCGCGTCCGGCCCTGGTTCAGGCCATGGTTCGGAGCGAGAGTGCATGGGAGGCCGTCACCTTCTGCGAAGCAGTTATGCTAGCGAAAGAGGAGGCGGAACGCGTGAGGGTGAGACAAGGTTTGCGCCCTTAGTCGCCGCAGGAGACGCCCCGGGCGTCGGGAGTTGCAAGCCGATTTCCGGCCACCGTAGGCGCGGGCCTGCAGACGGTGAGCGATGGGTAGCTCGCCGTCCGATAAGGACCAGGCCCGGGTCGACGGCGCGTTGTGTTCCACGCGTGCCTCAAAGAGATGTCAGCACCAATTGACGGGGTCCGATAGGACCAATGCCTGCCGGGGTTGCGAGTTTGTCCGAAAGGGATATCGTGTCCCTGGCACATAGGCAATGGAAGGAACACGGGTGGGTTTTAGTCAGTAAAAGTCCCACTCCGCCCAGAGCGGGAGAAGTTATTTGATAATTTCCCACCCAAAACATTGTATTCGTTTGAAATTTATTAAGTATCCGACTGTAGGATCGTATTGATAAAAGAAGACACTATAGATATATTTCATTAGAAAATACGGTTATATTATGTACCTGCAGGCTCATAAAGGGAAATACTTAAATATCGATGCTCGTACTATTTTATACTCCATTTGAAATAAGATTAGAAATTTAAATAAAACTTTGTTACAGTCCGTTCAACCGATTTTTATTTCTTTTGCGTTGGTGGCATGACAAATGGCAGCTGTAATAAACATTTGGTATTGTATGTTGTTATTGCTTTTAATGTCATCCTTATGCCTACGGAATAGAAGTCAAAATCGGTTGAAAGGACTGTAAAAAAGATTTATTTAAATTTCTAATCTTATTTAAAATGGAGTATAGATAATGTAGTAAGTCCTATTTTTTGTGTCACGCACAATGGTCCACATGAAGGACTAGGTGCGGAAACCAAACCCGCTAACATAGAAGTCCTATTTTCAACATTATCTATACTCCTTTTTTAATAAAATATTTAGCCTAATTATTTTGCAAAAGGTATCAATGGGGATTGGGGACTCATAATTTAGTATATTCAGTGACCAGTTTGAAGAAAAATTTCACCCTACCAAAGGTTATGAGCACGGTGTAGGCGCCCGCGCGTGCACTCACGAATATTATTACAATCATTTAATTAATTAGGGTTTTCTATGCAATTCATTCATGTCACCAACTAATTAATCGGCTTGCCAGGCAATGATGATAAGGGTAGGTAAGTGTAAGTTGGGTAGACAAGTTTCCCTGTTTTAACCCCGTAAAGGCTCTTACAAACACACGCGATATCGCGGGCGCGACATGCACCGACAAAAGAATTGTCTTTGTCGGTGCATGTCGCGCCCGCGATATCGCGTGAGTGTGTAAGAGCCTTAAAACCAAAAAAGACGAATGGCTTTGCAGTTGCATCTTCTGACCTTAGCTTCTCTCCACGTTTGAATCAAATAACGTTATTCTGGCCGGTTAACACATCAGTACTTAGTTTATAATGAGATAATATTGTCTAGGTACTAACGACAGCTACGAAGAACGTTTTTCAAGATCTACATTGGTTTCAGATAAACCCTTGCAATAATGTAGTTAATTACCTGCAATATACTAACCTTAGACCAGCCGATCTATTCTAAAGAAATATCACCGTGTAAACGCAGGTGAAATGAACTTGAAGTGACTTGTTAAAGTGTAAATCCCTCACTGACAGTTCACTCCACGATCACTTCACCTAAGTTATCACGGTGAGATGGTTACAGAATAGCACTGCAGGTACGGGCTAATAGGATCGCTAATGATGCACAGGACGAGGAAGGACTAGAAATCCGATCCAACACGTGGATTGCATAGTGGTAAATAAAATGTTGATTACGGTACTGGTTGGTTCTTTTTGAAAACTCAAAGATCGTAAATACACAACAAGGGAAACAAAAATACAAAAAATATCTTATTTCTACAAACTCATCGAATCAAAATATTTTATTTCATATAAACCTACATGGGCACTTATGAAACGTCAGAAGCTAGGTTACAATTGGTCGTCTCCTATGAAGAAGAAACTCCACGATTACTCTTTTAAAAATAATTGGCATTTACAATGTTTTCAAATTACAGTGTTATTAAGTATGGAAGGACAGTGTAGGCCCGTCAACAAGTACCAGGTACTTAACAAAATACAAAATGGTCTACATCTATTTATTTATTTTATTATTTATGTACACACAGTAAAATACAGAGAGATACGACATAATTATAATATTAGTACAAAGGTACTGCTTATTTCTTAAGAAATTTCTTCCAGCAGACCTGCGAAAGGAGAAATGTAGACAATAGTGTGTGAGAACAAGAAGAGAAAAATATGAATGTAATGAAGTCTTAAACTAAAATGTTAAATATACCTATACTATACCATATCTATATTTATACATATAAAATTTACACACGTATACGTACACGTACACACGTGCAAAAAAAACTTACATATACCTAAACAAATACATAAAGCATATATATACAAACATATATAAAAATATTCACAGTTGAGAGGAAAGGTAGTGCTCTTTTAATTGATATTTGAATGAGGAAATTACGAATGCTAGGCGGAAATGAGTTCCACAATCTTACAGCATGCACCGAGAAGGAATAAGAATAGTAGCTAGTTTTATGAGGATGAGATTTAAGGAGGGATCTAAGGTGCGATCTACATGGAGCGTCGCTAGGACGAGCGTAAGAAAAACGCTCCCGCAGGTAGGAAGGATAAGACGGGTTGTGTAAGATGTTGAAGAGGAGACATAAAATCCGAGTGTTCCTGCGAAGGCGGATTGGGAGCCACTTGAGTTCCTTGCGAAGGTGAGAAACATGGTCATACTTTCGAAGACCAAAAACAAAGCGAATGCACAAGTTTTGCATGCGCTCAAGCTTGTTCAGTAGCTCCTCAGTAGCATCCAGATAGCAGGCGTCGGCGTAATCTATAATCGGCTGAATAAGTGTTTGTGCCAAATGAATTTTAGTCTTCAAGGGCAGGAGACCTTGAAGGTTTCTCAGCGAATGAAAGGAGAAATGTACCTTTCGACTGACCTCGTTGACCTGATTACGCCATGAAAGATTGGAGTCAATAATGACACCCAGATCTTTGGCGGTTTCGGTATAGTCAATGCGAACACCATCGAGATATAAAGGCATCAGAGATGTAACAGCAGCCACATTGCGAACGAATCTGCTACCTATGATCATGGCCTGGGATTTAGTTGGGTTAATTTGCAAACCAAAAGACTTAGCCCAAACGCTGATGCAAGCCAGATCATGATTTATAGCAGCAATTGCAGAACCCGCGTCAGCTACATTAAAATGTCGGTAAAGCTGCAAGTCATCTGCATAGAGATGAAAACTAGAGGAGATTACTCTGGTAACAAGTAGAGAGGACGCTACCCTGTCTACCATACGCTACCATACTACTACGCTACCATATCTACAGTGTATTAAGCGTAAACCGTTCTCACATTTACACAAAAAATCTATATAAATTATTATTAAAATAATAAAAGTAAAAACCTTGTTGAAATTAAAATTGTAGGTACATAATGACAAATAATGATAATATTGTGGCAAGGAAGTAGGTAAAATAAAATAAACATCGTAATTTTGGAGCAGTTAGTAGACATTTACATAGTTATGGCGTTTTAACTGATTTTATAAAGATACGATGACACGTGGAGGTAACACACAATCTTTAAGGCCCGTACTACAGAACGTTCATCAATACTCAAGTATAACCTACTTAAAATTAGATTCAAGCCATTTGATTGGTTGAAACTAGTTTTAAGTAATGCTTGAGTATTGAGTGACGTTCTGTGATACGGGACTGTTTCGACTAAAACCACTTTATTTTTATTTCAGAGTATCGTGGTAAACATGGGTTTCTATGACGGATAAAATGATATTACTATTTGTAATAAATCTATATTTGATGCAAATTGACACCGCGCAATAATATTTGATGGTTTCTATTTAGGATTTTGGGAGCAAGCACCGCTTATAGATCCCATAACCATGCCCAAGTGAAGAGGAACAAATGATGTAAACCAGGCCAAAGGTCCAAGCAAGAATGATTCGTAATCCCAGATAGTAGTCTCAATTTATTCGGCTGTTACATTTATGATCAGTAGATACTTTGGGATCCAAGATTAAGACTGCTATTACCAGAACGCGTTTATCTATCAAACTAATGGTACTTACGAATCAAATATTCTGATCAGATGGTGTACGTATTATTTATTGTTCTTAGGAAGCTGGATCTAACTACAATGTGTGTCAAATCAAAAGTCACCTACTTTGCTAAATGCAATTTATTATTCTTTTGATTTTATTAAAGTTTGCAGGCATATCTGGATCGTAGTAACAATTCCTTAGCATTTAAGGGCCAGGCTTATTTCGCAGTTCATTTACTTAATGAAGATATTGTATAATCATAAAATAAAATTTTGATTTTATCACACGGATAGCTGAAGCCCAGTGTGAGATTTTTAAATTTCTTGATATGGTTTGTTAAATAATAGGAAGAAAAACATTACCGACAGTGTTTTTTTAAAAAAAGAAGGTTTTTTCAACAGTCGTATTTGTAACATTTAACTAAATTTATGTTATTATATTGAAGAAAAAGTTCCTAAACTCAACACGATATCGTCAATTTTGTATGAAGAGGCAAAGGAAATTATTTTTTACAATATTATAAACTAACATTTTCGAATAAAAAATTGCTACCAATGGAGATGAAGGAGTATTATATCTGTAGTAATTATTAGTTACATTTGGTATAGTAAAATTTTGCTGCAAATTTTTGGCCAAATTTTGTGATAGCGTCCTTAAAGTTGAAGATAGAAATCAATATTCTATTCTTAAGTAGAATCAGGTAACATCATTCAGGCAAGTTTATGTTACAAGAATAGCAAATATCTAATTAGATAGGTACATATGACTGAAATGGCCATAAGGGCAGATTTTTCAATAGTCGGATATATTTTATCTGAAGAATAAAAGTACGACAGTTTGTCGTATTACGAGTACTAATATTATAAAGAGGTATTTGTTTGTTTGTATGTAGGCGGTAATCTCTGGAACTACCAGTTAGATTTGAAAAAAATATTTTTGCTTCTGATAGGCTATTTGACACCAATCTACGACCATTAGGAGCAGACCAAAAAGAAAAAAAAGTCAGAAAGAATGCTAAGCGAAAATTAAGTAATAGCGTGGGGGGGCGATGCAATGCGACGCAGTGGGTCGGGCGAACCAGAATTTTACGCGGGCGAAGTCGCGGGCAGAAGCTAGTTTTTTTCTATACAAAAGCTGTCAAACCAGAATATTTATTCCATAAAATTATATGAAAATTAAGTGACTTTTGAAAAATCAGCCCTTAATCAAATATTAATACTTAACAATATTTTTGTGATGTTTTAATGATTTTTTAGCTGGCAAAATAAATAATAAACACCACCCAGACTTAAAAAAAAACCTGTTACACGGTCTAATGGTAGGACGAGAGACTTCATTAGAGATTCGTCTGTAGAAATATCCGGCGGATATTTGGATTTTTGCCCGGTTAAAGGCTGGAGTTTGAAAGGAGGTCAAAAAGTTGGAGTACCTACACCTCTACCTTTTATTTATTAGTAGGTAAGTGATTTCACATAGAAATTAAAAAAAAATACATTAATAGAACTTTATTGTAACTAGTAAGGCAAGCTATTTATTTATTCGGATGGTTCATAATCAAGGAACGTTTATTATAGTACTTTATGACACAAGTGTGAAAAGATCATTGCACACGCGTTTCATACGACGTTGTTCAAAACACCTGCAAGGAAAAACAGACTTTTATTTCGTATGAAAGTTTCGTAGGCCGCTAGGTATTGCTCTCTAGATTTTGATGACTTGCGTTTCGTGGCTCAATTAATTTTTCCGGCGGTGCCAAATTTACGTATTGCTCTTCTTCCCTACGTGAAGTCGATATTTTTGGTAATACTTAATTACCCACACAACAAAAACGTTAACAAATATTTATGGAAAATGGCGCGCTGGTTTTGTTTGTTCCGTGCGCCGCGCTAGCGATGCGCGTGCAGGTGTAAATAAAGACAGTGGTAAAACCACTAAACAACCTATATAAAAAATATAATAAACACAAAATAATGTTTAGAATACGCAAATTAAGGTTATTGTGTAGTGAAAATATATAATTTGATGAAATGATGATAATTTTGATGGTTGATTTATCATAATGTAACCTAAAATAGTTTATTTATTCACAAAAATATTAATTGTTTTTAGACATAAAAACTCTCTGCGGAGATTAAAAAAAAATGTAAAGTAAAAACAATGAATATTTTTGTACATAGATTACCACGCTAGTGTTTTTTACTTTACATTTTTTATACAATAAGCTGAATTATGAACTTAAATGCGTTGCCATAAGAGCCACTTTACAAGCAAATGTGTTGAAAAATTTATAATTAAACTCACGTGAACGCACAAATGAACGACATTAGTCCAATAAATTGCAGCATTACTTCTGCTGTTTAATACTTTTTACGCACAATGCGGTCAAGTACTTTTCATTCTTAAATTTTTATATCAAATCTATCATAATTCAAATATGATAGTTTTCCAAACAACGACGTTGACAAAGGAACTAGCAGTCGTCGGTAATCCCTATTGGAGTAAAGATAAAAAAACCGGCCAAGTGCGAGTCGGAGTCGCACACGAAGGGTTCCGTACCATTATTTATACAAACGGCAAAAAGTCACTTTTGTTGTATGGGAGCCCCCCTTAAATATTTGTTTTATTTTAATTTAATTATTTATTTTTAATGTGAATATATAACTAAATATTCAGTGAATATTTCAAGCGTCTGCCTGTTGCCGTTGTCAATATCGAGCAAAAACGAGCAAATAAATCACGTTTGTTGTATCGGAGCCCCCTTAAATATTTATTTTATTCTGTTTCTTAGTATTCTTTGTTATAGCGGCAACAGAAATACATCATTTGTGAAAATTTAAACTGTCTAACTATCACGGTTCGTGAGATACAGCCTGGTTACAGACGGACAGACAGATAGACAGACTGCTGAGCCTTAGTAAAACGGAACCCTAAAAACTTGTGTGGTGACATAAACAATTTAAGCTAAGTAGTGCAGTAATGATGTATTGGTGGAAACCAGCTATACTCGTATAACCGTGTCCGGTGTGTTTTTTCTTATATGCGAGATGTATTTGCCAAACGGTATAAGATCAATTAAAAAGGTAAATTTTTGGCCTGACCTACCGCCGGTCAGCGCAGCGCGCCGCCAACGTGTGCGTCACGTTGCGTCGCCTCTGAGACCCAGGAGATTTACGCCTGTGGGTCCAGGTGGCTGTACTACGTGTCGTACTTCATGAGTCCAGGCCATGGCTGCAGCTTTGTCAGGAGGGGTTTTTCTTCCAAAGCTATCTATCTATATCGGGTTATCGTAGTTATAAATATTCACATAAGTATAAGTTTAACGTACATTTGTTCTTAATTATTTAAAAAATCCTTGGTGATTTATACTGGAAAACTTAAGTTCATCGTTTCTTCGATTTACCATCTAAGTTAATTTTATAGCGACGCGGACCAACGGCCGATTGCAATCGTTCCGAAAGTACCATGAATGCAATTTTTGTATTTTCTATCGCACCTTTTTTATATTGTTTTTTTTTTTAGATTTTCTTTTAGTTTTTTTTTATATCAAAATTAATATACGTGAGTAGTGAAGAAACCGTTTCATTTTCCTTCAATGCATGTTCATAGAATTGTTTGCTTTTAAAATATTATACACTTTATAGGTTTCCATAATTGGGACTTTGGGGTCTACTCCGAAGATAAATCCGAAGTAGGTCTCGGAATGTACGGCCGTTTCCTGACTACGGCAAACTGTGGCTGACTACGGCGAAAGAGATAAGTCAAAGTCAAAAATGTGACCTGAAGTCGGACTTAAAATCAAAAAAGGAAACTTTGGAAGTTAAGAAACGACCTTATTTAAAAACTGTCACATCTACCTTCGTTGCTTAGTTAACTTCTCTAACATAAAATTATTTCCTGAACGGTAGGTAGACATACATATTTCAACAGTCGCAGATTTTAGAAGGTGAGTTAATGCCGTCACCCAGGCACAAATCTAGACTTCCGGGCAGCTACTGAACTTTTTTTAGGGATACACCCAAAAACACTTTTCCGATTTGAAGATTCAACCCAGAAGCCGGGCGCACTCAGTAGGCGAAAACATGAAAAATGTGCACTGAAAGTACATAATAATAAAGGGTGATGTTGAGGGCCGGATTTAGGGCACCAGGGGTTAGAACCCCTGGTGCCCTAAATCCGGCCCTCAAATCAGGCCCCGGGCCTCCACAAAGAAGGGGCCTCTTCAATTAGTTTTTATTTTTTATTTAAAATAAAATACATCCTTTGTGTCCACCTAAGAAAAAAAAACGAGCGAGCCTTACAGTAGTCGCATATGACATCTGACATCTCACCTTGGTAATAAGCAACTGAGCAGCGACAGAAATCAAGCTCAAAATAACATCTATATAATAGCTATACTAAATAGCTATAGCTACCTATAAATATACAGGGTGGAATTTTGTAATGCCACCTGGAGGGAAAGTACTCTTAATACTGCAGATAGAAAGTTTTACTCAAAGGAAACATTCCTTTATTTTTGAATAGAAAGCATACTGCATTCAAAGATTTTCGAAAATTCTCTTCTCCTACACCCGGGAATCGAACCGGCTAAAATCTGAAAAAATTGTACTTTTATTGCATCGATCGTTAGGGTCAATTATAAGGATGAAATCTCTCTAACAAACATGATAAATTAAATGAAAGGAAAACCAGGAAATCTTAAATTAATTTAATTATTTACAAAAAATGGTAAACTAACTAATTAGTTGCTCGAAATGGGCTCCATTCTCTTGGATACACAAATTTATTCTTTTAACGAATTCATTTCTAGTAACCTTTAATAAAGTGTTGTGGTGAATATTATAAATCGTATTCTGAACTTCAACTCTCAACTCGTTGTAATTCGCATAAGATTTCATGTAAATTTGATTTTTTACATATCCCCACAAAAAAAAATCTAATGGGGTGAGATCTGGCGATCTCGCAGGCCATCTGATTGTGCCGTTTGTACCAATCCAGGTATTAAAATGGTTATTAATGTAGGCAGTAGTAATTCTACTGTTATGTGCTGGAGCACCATCTTGCTGTAGAATTATTTGGTTTCGCTCTTCCTCGGGGAAACCATTTAACTCGTTTCTTAAGAGATCCAGTATTTCAATATACTTGACAGTGTTTAAATGACCTTCGTACACGTGGACTAACACTACATTATTTCTCATAATTCCGCACCAAACGTTGAAAGAAAATCTTACTTGATTGTTAGTTTCATGAACACGAACAGGATTCACTCGAGACCAATAATGATTATTGCGGCGATTGTACATGCCATTATTGCTGAAGTTGGTTTCGTCAACCATACAATGTTACTCAAAAAATTAGGGTTTCGGTCAATTTCCCCAAGCATGTTTTCACAAAATTGTAATCGTCTGTCACGACCCAATATGCAATTTTTGCACCAACCGACCTTCACGATAGCATTTATACTTATACTTTTTCAGCACTTTAAGTACGCGAGTGTGGGTTGTTCCTAATTCATCGCCAGCATCTCTACTTGAAGCCTTTGGAAATGATTCAAAGTATGTTAAAACATCTAGATCAAAATCGAAATAGTTTTGCTGAATAGTTTGCCGTCTCTTCTTGAAACCACCCGTATTCTTTAAATTTTCTACCATTCTTTTCAATACGAACCGAGTTGGTGCCTGTCGGTCTTGATATCTCTCTCCATACCACCGCAGAGCTAGATTCACGTTTTTGTTATTTAAAAAATAAGCTTCCATTAAATCAAACTGTTCTTGATAAGCCATTTTCACCGTGAGACAAAATGTGAAATGAGTTGTAAAAACAATCAAATGTGAATAACAACTATGACAATCTAATTTTCAAATTTTAATCTAACATTCCATATTTAAATTACCTCATACACGCAGCTACGAGTATGTCGCAAAGGAGTCTGCATTACAAAAGATGGATGTTAGTTAAAGAGCTTTAACTTGACTCATTGAATTTGTAACTTCAGATTTCCTGGTTTTCCTTTCATTTAATTTATCATGTTTGTTAGAGAGATTTCATCCTTATAATTGACCCTAACGATCGATGCAATAAAAGTACAGGGTATAATTTTTTCAGATTTTAGCCGGTTCGATTCCCGGGTGTGGGAGAAGAGAATTTTCGAAAATCTTTGAATGCAGTTTCCTTTCTATTCAAAAATAAAGGAATGTTTCCTTTGAGTAAAATTTTCTATCTGCAGTATTAAGAGTACTTTCCCTCCAGGTGGCATTACAAAATTCCACCCTGTATACTGAAATAATTATTCATTACTAGGGGTCGAAATTCGACCCCTTCTACTTACAATCTATATATGTAGTACTTACTAATTCCATGAGTAGGTACACTTATTTCATACTATTATAAAGTACTTACTTATTCCACTCCTGTTACACACTTCCCTCTCTTTTCACGAAAACACTCCCACAGAAAGCGAGAGGAAAGATACATCAAAAAAGTTCGGTAAGGTAACTTTTACATTGTTTATTTATTTTCGTCTGTTCCAAAAACAATTCGGGGCCTCCACACCTTGGTTGCCCCAGGGCCTCCACACCTTTAAATCCGGCCCTGGTGATGTTGGAAGAAATACCGGCCAAACCCAGCTGATGCTTAATTAGCACAGACAAAGCTCGTTGCTAGCCTCAGAAAACTTTGAGCGAATAACTTTCGTATTGTTCATTTAGTCTGCATAGAAACTGTGTCTGTTTACAGGATCATCAGGATCCAAACTATTAGGTGAACCAAACTTGTGCCTAGCGTAGGTAGGGAAACTTAGTTCACGCAGTTCCATTGGCGCTGTCTTGTATACGTTATGTTATTCTGGGCTACCATATTATAGTAAATCAGATAAACTACCAAGATAAAGCTATTCAGAGGACATGTCTATTGCAGGTTTGTTGTTATAGGCAAATGGGATTTAAAGCAATGTCAAATTTACATTTCGTTTAATTTCGTTTTCGTTTTCCGAAATACCTGTACAAGCGGTATTGCAGCAAAAACTTTACTGTCGCTGCCTGAAATTTATCCGGGGAGCACTTCAGTTTGGCGAGAGGCATAATAAACGGTAATAAAGTATTATTTCTGTTTATCGGATTGGAGCTGGAGCTTTTAATAATGTCAGTTAAACAAGAATACTAATGAGATCTTTCCCCTGAGCCAATATTTTCCAATTAACTACGAGATACTTTCATTAAGCACGCCAGGATCAGATATTAATTAATATGCTATAGCTGGAACTGAAATAATTTTTAAATGAAATAAGCTGCCATATGATTAATTAAAATGTTGATAGTTAGGTATTAATTAACTGTGGTGTAAAAGAAGATTACGGTTTAAAAAAAACTAAGCTATGAAACAAGTGAGTGCAGTGCTCATAACCAGACTGACCAACTTGCTTACTTGTTGGAGCGTACTAAGTATCCATAAACCAGGGGCCTATTAGATTCAACCAACAGGCGACAATACGACAATTTTCGAAGTTTTTTGTCATAATTTAAGGCTTTTTTTAATTAAAATGTTGATAGTTAGGTATTACCTGTCGTTAAAATGTGTAAATTTTAACAAATATGTCACATTGCCAGCTATGTGAAAAAGGCCCCTGCACTTTTGAGAAAGAAATGAACGTCACTAATGTTGCGATTAATATGGCCACTCATCATCATCATCATTCAGCCGAAAGATGTTCACTGCTGGACATAGGCCTGGGACCAAGCACCGCCATTTCGACCGGTCCATGCTGCCCGCATCCAGCAGATTCCTGCGGGCTTCACAAGGTCAGCAGTCTACCTTGTAGGAGGCCACTAGGCCCAAGTAATTAAAAGTAACATCTCATCGTTTCCGAAAGAACATGAAGAGGAATCACCATATTCCTTATCTTACCTTAAAAGATGTTTATGATACGCTTTACTGACCCTTTTCCTCGGTGCGGTATCGAATCGATATCAAATACGTGGGGTATTGGCACCCCGGAGAGGAAATTGTTACTGAACGTATGTGTGTATCTAAAATACTCTACGGCGAAATTTTTCTGTTGATTGTATATCAAAGATTTAAAAAAACAAAAGGACTTTCAGAAATCTTGTATTAAAATAAAGACAAAAAATCATTATAGAAAAGCGTTTTATGTAATGAGTTTAAGGAAATTAATTAATATGGTGAAATAAAAACTTTTTACTAAATGCTTTTTATAAAATTGAAGCCACATTTTTCAGTGTGCAGAGAAACAAAAATCATAAAAGCATCTATTTGAAAGTAGAGAGTGATGAAATGCACCGTTTAATTATTTATTTTAAGTCTTTTCAGGGTGGAGCCGAAATACGCTCTGAATATAAATCTAAAGTTTATGATTATTATGTGAAAATGCTTTCAGCATAACTGTTCAATTATAAAATTCTGATTTAGTATTCGGAGTCACGACAGCTTAAAATTAAATATGCGTAGACGGCAAAGCAAATATAGTTTATAGATCTACTACAAAGGTAGGCAAACTATCAAATTTTTTAAAATGTCTAGGTGCTATTTCTAAGTAAAATATGTTATTTCGTCAAATAGGTCAGTATGTTGGGGTGACTTAATTTCTACGAGGCCAAGCTTATCTGTTAGTTTGTGATGACTACATTACAAAATAAAACATGAACAAAAAACGTGTCTACTGTCGTTTTATTAACCACATAACCACGTACTTTGATTCATACTCTATGCCCATTGGACAGCGCTGCTTTATTTCCTATAAGAACTGCGGCAGAGTAGTATGTTATAACCCAGAAATCGAATTCGTGATCAAAAATGTAAACACAGGTGTTGCCAATTTTAAATTATAACCTTAATTGTGCAGTTTGCCGAAAATTACTATGACATAATGCTAAAATTGTAGACGTAGTATCATAAACAGTTATAAAGTGACGTAAACTACGATCGAAGAATAAAACATAACTGTTTGAAATAAAATCGAGCTAATTATTTTTATGCTACTGGCAATAAGGCAGTGGTCTTAAACATTTGGACTTCATTTAGTGTTTTCAACTAGCGAAACGCCTCGGTTTCGCATGGGTGCTTTTTATTAATGAAATAAATGAGAATTTTCTTACACAAACTTTGTCCTGAAAATTGAACAGAAAAAAAAGAAATCGGTCAAATAAACAGGAGCAACTTGTGCATAAGAATATAAATCTTTCATTTTCATTTCGTTTACCTTACCTATAATAATAGGATTTACCTTAGGCTATTATATTTTATATTTTGACACGTTGCTTTAGCGTTCTTGCAAGAACACTACATTAAAAAAAGAAGCTTAATTTGAATTACTAGGGAAAGTTGACTACCCCTGAACTGTCACTTTGACAATGACATTTCTTTGTTTACATTTTTTATCTCGGATTCGATTTCTGGGTTTAATCTATAACCTCTGCAGAATGACAATGAACCTTAACCTACTTGAACAATTGAAACCGCTTCCCTGTTGTGTGGTAATTTCCTTTTTTACTTTAAATCTGCGCGATGCATACGTGAACGCTTGTAAAATGTTCAGCTCTCTGTTTTTGCACGCGCTCCGTTGGGAGCTGATACAAGCGCCCCATTTATTTTTTAATCCCGCTCGCAAAGCTCGTGAAACAGGTGAGACTGGTTCGAAGCGAAAACTGCGCCATATATCAAGATCTGTCTACCTACCAATTTTTCCCGCGACTTGTAGCAACTGGATTCTTATGAAAACGACGAGGCGCATCACATAAAAAAACTTTTATGTTGAATAGTAAGGAGGTATGCCAGCCATGTTTTAGGGCGAGGAGAGATCGTAAACTTTGTTTTATCCATAGAGTTTGCTGAGATTGAGTTGCGACCTTCAGCAAACTAGATAAATATCTTTATGAGATTTATAGTTTATTGTCTTGTTGATGCTATGCCATGGCAATTATTTTTAACAATTTAACTTTATGCTTCTTTAATGTTAAAACGTTTTAACGTTTTATATAATATTGTTCTTTCATTGAAACCGGCAGTCCTATTCTCCGCGTTGAAAATAAAATAATATTCTAAAAGACAGTTAAATAATTATTTTCTGGTAGGTAATACTTTTCAAGAGGAACTCGCGAATTGGCTGAAGATTCGTAGCTTGACAGTGACTGGGCAAATTAACGTTGTAGGAGCGGTGAAAATTATAATATTCTTTTTCCTAAGTGGTCCTGCTATTCAGCGAATATAATCCTTATTCTTTAGGGATAAGTACCTGCCACCTGCCAACTGTTTCCAATCGATAAACCTCGTGTATAACAAGTTACGGGGATAAAGGGTTAATCGATGCTATCTACAGATATGAGGTTTCATGCATAGAGAGAAGCGGTTTTCCGGTTAACGTACCAACCTAATTTCGAATTAGGTCCCGAACACACAAAGAAGGTGCAGCGTTCGCATGAATGGTTACTTTTAATAGACTTCTTTACGCGGTTCTTCTCTCGGTTTGCACTTTTATGGTTCGTCGACAAAGGTAGAATAAATAAAAGTGAGGTTAGGAGTTTGTGTTTGCCTTCCTGTTTTTCACCTGTTTTGTACAAACAATGACGTATGTGATTACGTATGTTATTTATGATTTTAAACATTTGCGTCAATCCAAGCTGCCTTATTTGTGAAATGTATGCTAAAATCTCATATTTCAGACAACACAATTAAAATACGAGTACAGCTTTAACAGTATTTTTCGACTCTCTGTTTCTGAACTAAAGCGTTTTAGCTAATTGTTCCCGTCAGATGTACGGCTGACAGCGGTACAATTTATGGCCCAAATTCAAAAGCAATCTCTAATAGGAGAATTCTGGGATCATGTACCGGGTTTTGAATAGAGTATTGTTTCTAGTACTTACCTATTTACAGTATGTTAAACGAGGGACATACTTTAAGGCAACACTCCCTTGTACTCACGAAAATGAACATCTTTTACTACGGGATCATAGCAATAAAAAAAGATCTGGTATTTCATACAAAAAAGCGGTTCTAACACGATCAAAAATGGAACAGCTGTTTTTTTCACATTTCAGAATTGATCCCATAGTAAAAGTTATTACATCCCTTATGTCCCTCGTTTCACCTAACATACTGTATATGATGAGTCGTGTGTACCCACTCAAATAGATATTCTGATGGCTTATTCTTACGGTGAGTCTGTCAATCCGTCTGTAAAGGGTCGTGTGTGGCATTGGTCTTTGTAACTCTTCTATGGACACGCGTGGTGTATTCTGTGTGTTCACATGCCTCTAATGAGTATCTTTGAGAGTAGGCGTATTACGTTCATTTGCTACTTACAAGATGGCTGCTGAAGAATTTGAATGCAAATACAATATTAGTGGCTGCTAGTTTTAGAACTGGTTTAGGTAACATGTTTGATAACCTCTCTATTAAACCTAGTATAGTATCAGTATTCTTCAACATATAACAACACGGAATAATATGTTTAATATGGATTTGATTTTGGTCCTTACTTTCCTATAGGTATTTAATTATAAGGAAATATTTAATCCAGTGTAAAAGTCTATCTGTTTGAATCCCTTCATTTAAACTTTAAGCATAGTTTTACATAAAAAAACTTTTATTTACTTTTTACACACTTATTCGTATCTTTGGTGGGTACTTAAAAACTTCGCAAACGAAAAACGAATTGCTTCAAATATTTCTACAGGAGCTCTTAGCATGATAACAAGAAATAAGCGTCAGCTTGAAGTGACAATTAAATAAGTCAAATTACAGATAAATGTCCAGTCTATATTATAAAGATAACAATATCTGCGATTTTCGTGAATTTATGGCAATATAAATTTGGAGAATACTAGCTTACGTAACCATTTTCTTAAGGCCGTGCCCACAATAGCTAAAAGTGCCTTGAACGTCAGACGGTATCCATTCTATGTAGCTTTGGCTTACCACTCTTTGTATGAAACTTTATGAAAGAAAGAAGAATAGATTTATTTGTCACAGAAACACGTGCGGAAAAATAAAACAATACAGAACTTATGTACACAGTACATAGGTAAATAGTCGGCAGCTGCACACCGTGACTGTGACAAGAAGGCTTCCACTCAGCATGATGCTGGGCACGATTATTGCCTTCGAGAAATCCGCCTGAGGGCGGAAAACAATGAAATCCGTAATTCAAAATAATTATTATCTCATTACAAACAATGACATGATATACATATATTAAAACAAGCTTAGGACGTACGTGACAAAGTATGTAAGAGACTGGTGTCTGCACTAGGAAAACCTGTATAGCAGATCACCAGGGTCCCACCAGGCGGAGAGTAAACATAATTAGTTACAGTAAAAGTGAAGGTGAGTCTAAACAATATATAAAAAAAAAAAAATGTATATCAAAACTAAAAACTAAAACTAAGTGAAATAACAAAAAAAAACCATTAAACAACAAATACAGAAGTGGAAACTTTAATTAGATATTAATTTTCTATATACAACTTTTATGACTCAACGCAAACATTTATTTCTACCGATGTTTTAATAGGTTTAAGGGCCAGTAAAAATGAAAAATCCGAAAAAAGTCTAATCCATCTTTGTATTTTTTTTATAAAAGTTGCGAGCAATCAATTAGTTTATCACAGGACACTTCCGAGTATAATCCCATTCAAGGCTGATTTGCCTCAAATGGGATAAACACATATTTTATTTTGTGAGGCAAGTTTTGTTTAGATTTTTCAAATAATTATTAAATTATTATTCGGAATATATTTGCATAAAGTGTTTTTTGGCAATCATTTCAAAAAGTCCTTACAAAAACCACTGAAAAGAGACTACTAACTTTTGTTTTAGCAATATACATAGGTACGTTGATCACAGATTATGAGAGATAATTAATGTAAATTTCTTGAGCTCAGCCGATATTGCAAATGATGTCAGTCTTGAAGACTGAAATTTCATTAACGCATATGTCAAGATAGTTAAATATGTACATGCTGTGGTATCCTGTAATTGAAGGAGCACACATGCCTTTTGTATAATTATATTTCTATAGTATCTGCGTATCCTTTGTTAGAGATCCCAAATAAGTAAATAAATAAACTTGTAGATACTTAGAACCGGGTGAGTCGGTCAGAACATTCTTGGCACAAACTAACTCAAACTCAGACGAGCCTAATTTTATTGTAGATTTAATCTCTGTGATTGAATTGAGAAAGTGTTGGCACACATTACTTTTATAGGGATGGCCATATTAATGTACCTCTTAATTAACACTATCGCTCTTAATAAACGATATAGCAGTGTAACCCGATTAGTGATTAGATATTAAAATACATTTGAACCGCGGACACTCGGAGAGCTCGTTAACTAGTTAGCTCCTGATGTCATACATATTATATGCTTAAACTATCTCCCTGACTAGGATACGCGTTAAATATGTTTAAGAAGTTATAAGAAGGGTGCAACAAGATTACGGTATATCTGTCAGAAATTCAAGATTTCACCTTAATAAACAAGTTCTGAATGTCATGCTCCGTGTGGTGCCGGACGTAAAGAATAGCACCACCCCATTTCTTCCCGTGGGTGTCGTAAAAGGCGACTAAGAGACTTACTAGAGAATGGGCAGCAGCGTTTTCTATGTATTTTAACACCATACTGCGATCTCCAACCCGCCTGCCAAGCGTGGTGATTATGGCAAAAGCCCCCCTTAGGGGGAGGCCTATGTCCAGCAGTGGACATCTTTTGGCTGAAATGATGATGAATGAATGATGAATGTCATACACATCCTATACTAAATTACCTGTACCCAACAACAATGAAAAGCAGTGAAAATAAAAGTCTTAAAATATATCACCTACATTTGGTGGAGGGACGATGCAACTGATCGCGATCAAATCAAAACTGCGATTTAGTTAAATACTTGTAATATTTAAAAATAATTTCTTTGTGGTATGATAGAGGGTGATGGATGTCAAGAAAACTGGTCCATTGTTTCCGCAATGTCAACCCTCGTCGGCTTCAGATGAAGTATAAAACACGACCTGGGGCCCAAGCCTGCTATTTTTATAAATTCAGTCATTCCAACACGATCCCATTGTCATGCCATTGTCTTTTTGCTAAAAGTTCGTAATCTGGTAAATTCATAATGGTCGATTATTGGTCGGTCAATGATCTCTTAATATAATTGTGTTATTATAATGGCATTGTCGTATTGCCATTATTATAAAACCCATTAGTAGAAATGTCATTCATTTGTCATTATGTACGAGATTACCAATATATGCAATTTCTTTCAATGTAGTGTCAGTGGCCGACCATTGGAAAGTCATAATGACGCCATTATAATAGTAGATTACCAAACTTGTCCAAATCAACAATTATGAAATCAATGATCGACCATTCTGACACTATTGTAATAGCAGACTTGAGGCCCTGATCGATGGTAATAATTAGTCAAGGGATAATCAATATTCTTGATTAAACCTTGTCTATAATCCAAACCCAGTGTTTTTGTTACATATACATAACCTTACGCCTTCTTCCAATGGGGGAAGGCAGAAACTACAGAATGCCACCTGTTACGATACTTACACACTCCTTTTGCTGTGTTTTCGTACATGCATACATCATACATCTGGTCATAAACACATGCCGTTTGCGAGTTGCTAGTACTACGAACCTGACTTTGCTGAAGAACACTACCATTAAGGTCACTATTTATGTCGTTCCCGGTGCTTCCACTCACATCTGCCTTGTGTTTATTCTACCTTTTGTATACACCAGTGTATTTGTTATTAAGTATAAAACGTATTATACATATAAATTACCCCACGACCTTACCATTGCATTTCATCCTTCAAAAGGAGGTTTTGCTTGAAAGCTAATTTGTTGAAGTATATAAAAGCTGATTTTCTCATAGTATCAATTCTTTTCCCGAAGCTTTTTTACGTATAATTGCTTTTATAACATAAATTGTAAAGTACTGTTTCAAGGATACCGTAATAAAATTTTCCACTTAAAATAGCATTAGAAAATGTGCAGGTGGCTTTTCCATATCGATTAAAGTTAGATAGGTATATTTCTTTGCTTGCTTTTATTTTTAATACATGCTTCAAAGCTGAATTTTGAGGTCTTTAGGTAATAATCACTTCACTCAAACACAATGAGGACTTGAAACCAACAAAAGTTTACAGCTGCCAGTACTCGTATGTACCTAAAAGAAAACCCATATAAGTATGGGACCAATCAGCGTGATTTTTTTATGAATATTTTAACGTACTCAAAAACTTGATAGGTTCGCAATTTATGACCTTGTAAAATCTTGTGTTCTTGTATTTTAAGAACAGACAATGAAGATGAACGTGCATCGGGGCGGGCGGGCCAACAGGGCGGGCGGGCCGTCAGGGCGGGCGGTTCAACGATGTTCAACGTAATAATGCTTTTATGGGGTAGCATGAGAATCAAGGGAAAAGGTAGTATAATTGTTGTTATCGACAGATTTAGGAAATAAATTGCTACAGCTGTATGTAAGTGTAATTTATAGGAACTAAAGCAGTATCTTGACCACAAATTAAAATGTGACTGACCATTAATCTGAAATCTGCATATCTTGAGTAATACCTATATTATGGACTGCGAGAAAATTGTTGCTTTAAGGGGTAATTAATACATAGGTACTCGTACACATAACACCATAATTATGCAACTAACAATTTACACAAAAAAAAAAAAAACAATTTAATAACCAAAAACTATTAACAAACTAAAACATGACCTATACTCGTGTTAGGGTAGTGAGTCCTGATTGAAAAGTGACGTCACTCACCTGCCGATTGCCCGTCAAACGGGTCGAGTGTCGGAACCGACCGCCTTTTGTTACTAAAGAAAAGTAGCCAAAGAGGTACCTTAAGAAAAGAGTCTAGGAGACCTAGTACGTATTATAACAATACATTGCTTTAGTTTGTTACCAATAGGTGCTTTTCGGAGTTACTACAGAAGTCGTATATCTAAGGGGGTTGAATTGAATTGAGAAATGGGAAATTCAATATGTTTTGCAGCAGGCTAGTGGAAAACGATGTCAAAGAGCCAAACTGTCCAATTCTAGAAAGTGGGGGAATAGTGCCCAGTATTTTTTTGTGTCGCAACGAGCACCATACTGAATCAAAGGTAGGATGACGACGTGACAAATAAAATATCTTTTGAAAAATAATTAACAAGTAGAAGAGAAGTAGAAGAGTTCTGTTTCAGTCGAGATATGGTCCATTGTACGTACTCGTATTGTTTTTAACCGACTTCCAAAAGGAGGAGGTTATCAATTCGGATGTTTATATTTTTTTATGTTGATTTTATGTTCGGGCCTAACTCCGTCATATATAGACGGATTTGCAAAATTCTTTTTTTGTCCGAAAGGATATGCTCTTGAGGTGGTCCCACTGTCACCAACTCAGATTCTGATGTGGGGATCCCATGTAAATCGAGGGAATTCCTTAAATTTTATAGGCACACATATAGCGATTTGGGTATTTTTTACTCATGCATTTGCACTTGGAAAGCATCATTTGGTGAAGTTGAACTGATGATGAAGACCACAGATGGCCACCGGAACTACTTAATAATAAGTATTTCACGGTTGCGATTCGATTAGGGACTTTAATATGTTTACTAAGAAATTTATGCTCGTTACAATGCATATGGCGAAGACACCATCAGGGATCCCTGGTTCTTACCGGGATAACCTATAGCGATTTGGGTATTTTTTATAGTAACTTGTGCATTTTCTCTCGAAAAGCACCATTTGGTGAAGTGGAACTGATGATGGAGACCACATATGGCCACCGGAACAATATAATAATGAGTACCCCTGTTTAACGGGTTGCGATTAAGCAATTTATGCGCGTCACTATGCATATGGTGAGTGGCAGTTCTCCTGGTCCTTACCAGGAGAACTCCTTAACAATTAACGCCCCTGCAACGGTAAAAGCAATATTTTGTAAAAGGTGATGACCATTTGACATTAGGCTATTGTAACTTAGATAAATTACAAACTGAGCCACTAAAAAGTGAAAAATAAAAACTTTTTACAAAAAAAAACAACCGATTTCCAAAAAAAAACAGTACAGTGAAAAAAATAAAAAACTATTTACAAAAAAATAAGAACCGACTACCAAAAATAACACTACAAAGTGAAAAATAACTTTGATTTCGGAAGTCAGTGTCTTTGGATCTGTATTTGAGTTTTTTGCCACCGACTTCCGAAATTAAAGTTATTTTTCACTTTGTAGTGTTATTTTTGGTAGTCGGTTCTTATTTTTTTGTAAAAAGTTTTTTATTGTTTACTTTTTAGTGGGTCAGTTTTGAATTTATCTAAGTTACAATAGCCAAATGTTAACTGCTCATCACCTTTTACAAAATATTGCTTTCCCCGATGCTGGGACGTTGATTGTTGAGGAACTGCCACTCACCATATGCATAGTGACGAGCATAAATTGCTTAATCGCAACCCGTTAAATAGGGGTACTCATTATCATATTGTTCCGGTGGCCATAATAATATGTGGTCTCCATCATCAGTTCCACTTCACCAAATGGCGCTTTTCGAGAGAAAATGCACGAGTTACTATAAAAAATACCCAAATCGCTATAGCTTTGCCTATAAAATTTGAGGGTTTCCCTCGATTTCCATGGGATCCCCTCATCTGATTCTGATTTGGTGGCAATGGGACCACCTCGGGAGTATACCCTTTCAAACAAAAAAAGAATTTTCAGTGTTTGAGTAATCGCGTAACAAACATACAAAAAAAAAAAAAAACATACCGCCGAATTGAGAACCTCCTCCTTTTTGGAAGTCGGTTAAAAATAACTTTATTTCGAAAGTCAGTGGCAAAAAACTAAAACACAGATCTAAAGACACCGACTTTCGAAATTAAAGTTATTTTTCACTTTATAGTGTTTTTTTTTGGAAGTCAGTTTTTTTTTTTACATATTAGAATTATATTTAAATATAATCCTTTAACTATTTCAAAATTTTTAAAAAAGTTTCGAATTTGACACACAACGTACTATTTGAACATTACATAACTGAAAACTTTGCAAGGCGATGGAAATAAATCCAGTACAGCGTCCTAACAGAATTAAATAAACAATCTTTTTAAATTTACTTGCCAAACTTTCACTGACATATAATATTGCTACGATTTTTTTTTTCTTCTTTTGCTGCGAAATGAACCTACTCTTGAACTCAATGTCGCCTGATGGAGAGCGATGGATGAGGTCACGATGGTACGAGCATGCCCAGTGATAGGATTCCCTTTGGCACGTTTCATGGGAATCTTATCAAAAACATGTCCTATAAAGTGTGTGTGTACTTTTACGGGGAATATGGCGACTTAAGAACTGAAGTCTGAAATGATTTAATTCATTACATTCCTTGCTTCATAGTAGGTAGTAAAGCTAAAGCAAAACGCTCGGAACATTTTATACCTACAATTAAATTCTGGATGAGCGAGCATTGTCGCAAAACAAACTCGGGTGTCAGGAATGGGAAATACCGGCACCTTCGGTATAAAGTGGCCGCAGGCACGCAAGCCCCGACCTCCACCTCGCTACCCTCAGAGGGCAGCGGGAAGGGGAGACGGCGTGACAACCAATGTAGACAACAAACTAACACCCGCCACCTATTATATCCTGGTAAGGCTTAATAATTAGTGGTTACTCTTTGTCTGTTACAAATTGAGCACTTCCAACCTACCTGTCTTACACGATAAACAGTGCTACCAACTTTATTTGTTAATCTAAAGTTGGAAATGGAACTTCTACATTTGTAGCCTTAGAACACAGATACAAAGTACAAACAATAGTAATTTAGCGAACGTTCATGTAAGTGAGATGTGATCATTGGGAGGCTCTCAGTCTCACAGAATTTCCCTGCTCATTCCTCTTGTTCGGAACTATTTGACATTATAATTGTAAACGACTAAAGAAAAGTTTTGTGAGCGAAACAGACGAAGTTTCACAACGTTTTTCTTTCTAGAATATTGTAGCGTGTTTTATATTTTGTATTCAATTTTGTTATTTGGGGTTATAGTTGTTTATCTATGTGTACTATAGGTATTAATTTATGCAAAAAATAATTCCTATGTATAATTTGGAAGGAAGGTACCCTTTTTAAAATAATATATACATATGTATGAGGCAGGTCGGTGTTATCGGGGACTTCAGCGGCGACCGGCGAGGCGACGCGACGCGAGTCTCTCGGCGCAGCCGGGCTGGCGCCGCCCGACAAACTTCCTCACTTAACTTCGCCATAAAGCCAAGTTCGCCACTTATTTGGGAAAACTCCGCAATTACTACACAGCTAAGATCCGGCTACTTCTGACTCTTTATAGACAAATAAACTTCAATTAACATGACTAATTGAAATACTATCTTCATTAGGGATTTGTCTGGTTATAAAGGCATCTGAACTAATTTGCTAATAAGCTTACCTACTGCGCGTGTGCGGATAACTCGGATCTGTTATTAGCATAAATTCATACGAGTACTGTTTTTGTATGAGCGGCGCGGCGCCGGATTTCCATGTTTGTCAATCCACGTGGTTAAACGGATTACACCTTCAATAAATTAATTTATTATGCATGAAATTTACACTTTACTCCTATCAAATAATGAATCCGTGGACTCCATTTCTATAGGAACGGATTAAACTTAAAGTTGGTGATTCCCACCACAGTTATCCGCGGATACCTAGTCTGTTCTAATTGAGCAGGACACGTCTACAATGTTGTTAAGCCCAAAAAAGGGATTTATCTGTTTTTGATCTATTCACAGATTAAGGCAGTAGCCATGACCCGGTGTCTTAATGATAATTCGTATAGTGATTAAGGGGGATGCGCTAAGGTAGCCCGCGAAATTCAAATTGTATTAGGTTTTTTGCAGTTTGCAGATCAGTAACAGGTTGTATGTTGATCTAAATATGATTCGCGGCCGTAACAAATATAGCTTTACATGATTATAATCATTAGAATCGGCAATACAACTAACTGTCTACAAAAAATCCTACTGAATGATTATTACAGAAATAATTCAGTTCAGTAGGATTTTTTGTACTCGGAGAGTTGTAATGCTGATTTTAATGATAATAATTCTGTAAAGCCATGTTTGTTATGGCCGCGAAACCTAATTAGATCAACATACAACCTGTTACTGACCTGCAAATTGCAAAAAACGTAAGAAAATTTGAAATTCGCGGGCTACCTTAGCGCATCCCCCTTAAGAAGTTACGAGGACGGGCGCGAGGCAGTGAAATAAAGCGCGGTGGGCGTGGCCAGTGCTCACGGCTCATGGTGGCGCGGCACGCACCACACTTTCATGAATCATGATCATGACAGTGTCGCATTCATTTCACTTCACCATTAATACCTATTTAGGCGCCCAGTCGATATGACGACACGAAACCGAATCACTTCGTCGCGTTTTTGTGGCCCGCGTGTAGAGGAGTTTTATTTTCATATAATATATAAAAATAGAACATCCGTTAACTGTAATGTAAGTTTTTCATAATACCGTGCTGACATTTAGGGGCGTTTCGGTTGTAAATTAGTATAATAGATGTCAAATGAGAAAATTACACCAGTTATTTTTCAGAAGGTACTTATTCTCGTTCTTAGATTATGGAAGCCGTTTTTATTTCACTTTTGTTATTTGTAAAAGTACGTTTGTTAAGTAAGTGGGGGCCCGAACTTATGTATTTAATTTGTAACGTAACAGGTGGCGTTATGATGCTAATATTGGATTACCTGAGTACCTCCATTAAGTAGCACGTAAGCAGCGGCTACTTTCTAAAAATACAAGTATACTAAAGATGAACACAAATTATCCACAAATTTCAAAATAATTGTGAACCCGAAACACGTAGGTATACTTAATATTGGAAAAGGTTACATTATGAAAGATATGACAAAACAAATTCATTGTTATTTCAACAGGCAGTAGGCAAGCGCCATTCGCAAAAGGCTAATCTTTAGCAGTAATTATTTTTTTACAGTAACAATACGTCAATTCCGACCTTTTGCGGTTTTGTGAAGAAATCATCCCACAACGATTGTTCGTGGTACTTTTAATTACAATTCGCACGGTTGCGACCCCTGATGAATCGATTTTCACTTATGGTGCTACTCGGCAAGGACGGAACCTTATTGAATCGACAGAATGCGCAACTTAGCCGAGCTTAGCGCGAATCGAATTCTGCAATAGGTACCACTATCACAAGTGGTTGGTCTGCGGTGACGTAATGAGTTAGTTGACTAGACTTAAAGGAGGGAACTTAATCTCTTATCTGGCCATTTAAAAACTAATTATCACAGTTTTTAAATTAAACATTTCTGGATTTTACTGGAATTATTTCATCGATGTCAGTGTCAAGTTTCTGTTAATTAACAGACTTGGGATACATGGAAAGGGTGTGGTGGCAAATGAAAATGTTTCGTCGCATGATGCCGCATCTCTCCCGGCCGCGCACGGCGCTCCGTCGCGGCACGTTCGCACAAAGTGACTCGCTTTATACCGCTTTTCAGCGCTTTTTGTGCCCCCTTTGCATAGCTAATAGGCTCAAGATTCGAACCTGATTACTACCCTCTGAAAAGTTTCGTCCATAAAATTATGCAAAATATTCTTGGTTGGTTCATACAAATTATATTGTGCTGTTGAAAATAACATGTTTACAAAATATAGGTATGTTTTTCGTATTGTGTATATCTGTAGGTACTTAATTGTCAGTCCGTGGGAACAGCAGTGTTATTGTCAATCAGTGTGATTATGTAATGAAAGGTCAACATTCAAATGGGCACAGAATAATGCATTAATTACGAAACATCAGCTCTAGTTGAATTTTGAATTAGATACTATAAATCACCGTGAAAGGTTCAAAAACGTTATCTGATGAGTAAGCTCGATAAGCTTCTTTTTATTAGTAATTCAGCGCTTGCTTTGCGAGCTGGGCGGGCGGCGGCGCAGGCCTTTTGATGTCAAACGCCAGTTGGCCACGGTGTTACGATAAGACCCGCACTGAGCCATACAACTGGGACGTTGAGAGGCTATTCGTATTGACACGCGATTGTACCGCCAGTAAAGGAACGTTGCCACAATTCTAAGCAAGTATCGACGAGCTTCCCGAATGAGATTGAATTGAGCATTTGCCTCTTTCAATGGCTGTCTAAACTCTGAAGACGATAATATATTAAGAATTTCTCTAAATAATCGCGTGGGATAAAGGTGAAAGTACTCACAGTACGTTGCAGTCGTCAGCCGGTCGATCGTGTCTTGTTTTAGTTTCGAGTTCTTCTTGCCCATTTTCGCTGAGGACGATTATCTGGCACCAGGTAGCACACGCTAAGTCTGTGTTTGTCACTAGGCTGTGACGTATTACATATTATTCAACTGCCCCTGATTCACTCCACCTGTGAACAGGAATACAACACATATTAGAACACATCTTCACAATAAGAATGTACTGAGTATCCACGTAAGAAGGAGTCTTGAGAAATTATAGTTTTTATTACACACCGTGACATAATATGGTCACGCAGTGTCACAATTTGTACGAAGTTGCGTCAACAAGGTCCCTAGCTTTTCTACCTCTCTTTGTCTATCACAAAAACTCCAATATAGCTATCCCGCTCTGTATAAATTATAGCTGTTTTCCTTCTCCTGAATATTGTAGGGTGACTAGCGGACGGCGGCGAGACGTAAACGAAATACCTACTTATTTTGGCGTATCTTTGGCGAAAACAAGCCATTTATAAGAAGGGGATAAATCAACTGTTCTCATGTTACTGTGTGTAGGCAATATTTAGTCTGTATAGAAAGTCTAACTCATAACTGGTTATTACTTTAATGTCGACGATATCAAGCAGACGTATGAAACGTTTGCGTTATTATAAAGTACTAGCCTAAGTCTCCATCCCGTGGAAAATCGGCATAAAATGAATGATGAATCAAATGCCAAGTTTCATCCAAATCCGTTCAGCTGTTTTAGCGTAACAAACAAACAAAACCACTTTCCCATTAATAATATTAGTTAGGATTTTGAAGTACATCATTGAAGTTTTTAGGCATTGAGCTGTACCCCAAGTGTAAGTTTGCAAGAGAGTAAACGTAACTAGCGCGTTTGCGTTAAAATATTTATTCTCACCCTTATAGTCAAATTTTAACGCAAACGAAATAGTTACGTTTACTCTCTTGCAAACTTACACTTGGGGTACTGGTCAGAGATCAAAGAGTTTTTTCGTCATTATATTGAATTGATCAAAGTGGCGTAACATAGTAGACACCTATGTTTGACGATATGTTATCGCAACAGTGTTTTATGCGTATAAGCATATTATTGTTAGGTACTAATAAACCTAGATAATTTAATCTTTATAATAAGTAAACGTCGCGGCTATCACACCCCACGCAACAATAACTCTGTAAAACTATCGGTCACTTCATAAAATAGTTTTTTATTCAGATAGTGGCATTGCACCAACTTATCATTTATTCACCAGCAGACCGCGGCGCTCACGAGACAAGCGAAATTCGACCTTCTTTAATGTTAAGTGAAGAAAAAAACACAATGACAAGAATCGAGAAATTAATTTCAGCTGAGAAACGTAATAAATGGGTTCCCGGCGGTCGTTCTACTGAAAATGTTACAACGATCAAAATATATACCTTTCGGTAAATGTCTTATTACCTTTATTGTAACTGTGTAGTATTTATCCTCCAGGAAAACAGAGCATTCTGGCACTCCATCACACTATGACTACCGGATTTAAACACTTTTTATTTGTTTTCAGTTACATTTACACGTTTTTCAAGTTTTCGGAGGTACGATATCTGAAACGAGGGAGAAAATCTCTCGTTACTATTGAAAGTGGTTTATATTAACAACGCTAAATAGTCGCAGAGCATTCTCGCTTTTTCATTAACGCTCGAAGCAAAGTTTTGTTCGCTAACTCTATTACTTAAAAGTTTTCTCTGTAGGTAACAATCCTTCTATTTTAATACTGTTTTCAACAAAGATGATTTATGGGGAGGAATTTGTAAAAGTATGATTTACAGTGTCACTTCATACGTTAAATAATTTAGGGTGGGTTTTTATTATTGAAATGCCGTCGTGTGCCGAGCGGGGAAGCACTCTACGAGATGATTTTTACAGGCGAAGGTGTGTATGTATAATGCATTTGGAGTGCATTTCGAGTACTCGCGTCCCCTTCTTTAGCCATGCATAAAAATCTATGGCTAAAGAACGGGGACGCGTGTATCATACCTATATATTCTTCTAAAAGGTTTCTGTTTTGTGGTGACAGCGTGCTTGTTTATTGCACAGTTGCAGTTCAACCCTTGAAAATAATGAGTATCTTTTTTCAGATTTAACATAATGGGTTGCATGTAAGCCACAGGTTGCGCTGCACGACAGGAAACGAAAACTCATAACGCTGAAAGTAATTTGGACAGAACTGTGTTCTCCGATATCCTATACAATATGCTTGTACTAACTAAATTGCTTAACTCAACTCAACAATCATTTATTTTATTCTCTCTTCACAAAGCTGACTTAAAGTTATTAGGTACAAAAAAAATGTGTCAGCTGTATTCCACCTTTGTGAGAGGAAAAACCTGTGTTACAGGTCACCAGCAGAATTAGCTTTTACAGAAATACCGCACAAGAGTAGAAGTTAAACCATATGCATAACAAAATGCTGCTTATTATGCTCAATATTTCATAGATTTTATATCGTTTACCGATCCTGTAGTATGCTGCAGCATAACTTCACGCAAAAGTAATTGGAGCTAGTGCGGAAACTACTTAATTACGGCATGGTATGCCATGGTTTCCTAACTTGTGCACTAACTTCCGTTCTGCAAACTCTTTAGTCCAGCAACATTTCCCACTCATTATGCTATTATGAGGGTGCACACATTTTTTGTTTTGTGTGTGAAATTATCAAATAACTTCTCCCGCTTTGGGCGGAGCGGGAAGGCGTGTCAGACTTTTACTGACTAAAACCCACCCGTGTTCCTTCAGATGCCTGTGTGCCACGGTCCCGATATCCCTTTCGGACAGACGCGTAACCCTGGCAGGCATTGGGCCTTTCGGACCCCGTCAATTGGTGCTGACATCTCTTTGAGGCGCGCGTGAGGTTGCACACATAAGCCTATCTTTAAATTACTCCGTTTAGTTTTCAGATATGGCTGAAAATACACTTTTAGGCATCTGCGCATGTCGTTTTCATCATAAGTATTACTTACTTATTTTTTTCAATAAAAATCTGCATTTATTTTACTGCATTTGATATCATTAAAATGTTGTTTACCTATTTGAGCAATTTATGAATTGTGGTAGATACACAGTGAGTCGATATCATTCGTGGAAAAATATCTGTGAAAAGTGAGAAACGTCAAAAGTGCCCAAGTTAAATTGTTTTGCACTCGCTGCGATAGTTTGGTACTAGTATTCTGGACTAAAAAGAACAACAAATTGTGCAAGCGGGGAAACGTTCGTCGTTCTCGTTCCTCTATTGTTTATCTTTTGTCTTTTCTGAACCACGTTTGTCTTTTCTTTTGTGCTCATTCGAGCCACTTTCTACGGGACGAGTTCATGACTTTTCGTGCAATTTTGTTTTTTTTATGATGTTGTTTCGATATTCAATGGCGGTTGAAATCACTTCAGTTTTACAGCCACGTAAATGTAAGCGTCGACGCGCGTTAAACATTGATTAACAAACGCTGGTTATTTGACTGTCGAATTTTACTATCGCAAAGCTGCACTACGAATTTAATTTAACGAGTATTGTCACTTTTATGACTAAGGCTTATGTTATTTTTTTACAAAAAAATATACAAAGTTTATATCGGAAACCCATATTTGGGTATACAGAAGTGTATTTATAAAATAATTTTAAACAAACAACTGTTTTATTTCAGTTTTATTGGTTTGTTCTTTTATTTGTTGAGTTCTTTATATCCCATCTAGGTATTCAATAAGATTTTATTTCATCTTAACTGGTTGTGAACTACGAACTTTAAACAACCAATAAAACATAAACAATTTTCTATATACACAATATCATGTAAAAAGTCATTATTTATGAGTTTTAGTAATATCGCGTCACTTATTTCAAACAAAAACTGAACAACAATGCTCATTAATCATTGTCATGATTATTATTAATTGACCTGATTCAGTATTAAAATAGAAGGAATTTAGACAAATGTTTGTAAATTTACGGATAGGTTCGCGGTACAGAAGGACTTTCGCCGATGGAGATCATTATTTGTTTTGTAAAAGTTCAATATTATTCACACATCGATATTGACAGGAAATTTATCTTGAAATAAAACTGTTAACTTGTGACGTAATAGGTTACTAGCGTAGCAAACATGAGATCGGCTACGAATGGCTACGATATCTGAGCGGATCTAGGCTGTTCAGCTACGCTCTAGATCCGCTACGATACCGGCTACAGCTGAGCTATTTATCTACATACATGGATCTATATTGTAGGTATCGATAGAGTGAATGAATTCATAATTAAAGTGATTTTCGCATAGCAATTTCGCAGAGCCTATTTCGATATCAATAATACACGAATATAAAACGTAATGAGTTATTTATTGTGTTGTGATGATGGCAGAAACGGCCACAAAATATTTTGATATCGTCGTAAACATTGTTGAACTCGTTTTGCTGCAAAGTTATAGTTTTGAAAATAAATAAATGAAATATTTTGTTTATTCCATAAACAAAGTATTAATGTAATATCCAATTTTAATGTTCTTCATTTATATATTTATATTATATTATTTTGTTTCAACAATATACGAATAAAATGTAATGTCCAAAAAGTTAAACAATGTTATTTTGAAGTTTGAATTAGTAATCGCAAGCGGTTAGAGTCAGCCGTATGTTAGTAGTCCTAAGAGCCAGCTGTTTTACAAAACAGCACCGTTATGTAAAACATTGCCATTGCGTTACGTTTCACAAAACTGCTACCCATGTTTGACATAGTGCAGAATGGCTTATTTGCAGTGACAATAAGCGTTTGGTGTGGCTTCTAATGCCGAATCGGTCGTAGTATATAAATAAGCTAGGGCACCTTGACCAAATGGTTTATGTTAAGTTAGAACTGTGACCATTGCACGCGAACCGAGCGTGCGAAGTCAGGGGGGCGAGTGCTACTTCCAAGTTGGTTGTACTTGGCAATTTAGTATTTTTTTAAATGTCCTTAAAATCACTGTTTTCACTTGAGTTAGGGTAGTTTTCACTCATATTACTCCTTTTATTTATTTCTGTTTCGGACGCCATTATTGTTGTTGTTATAACAACAATAATGGCGTCTGAAACAGAAATAAATACCGAATCACAAAATATGTTACAATTTAAAACTAAAATCTACAATATGACGTTTAATTTCACGCTGTATCACAGCACATATATCCTCTAATCGTTGACCGATTAGAGGATATATGTGCTGTGATACAGCGATCAATTGATAAATGCAAAACGTTTATACAATTATGCGTGTTAAAGTTCAGTCATTATGGAAAATCGCTAAACGTCGTTCAGCTGTTTTACATAACGGAGCTGTGTTGTGAAAAGGTTGTGTAAAACAGCGGATTCGACAATCCATCTGCGACATATCCACAAAATCAAGTGTTAACTCAAAAATATCATAACTTAGAGATATAAACACTTAGCATGTTTGTAGCCGTCCGTAGATAAACAACTTCAGAATATCGAATAACAACTTTATGTATTTTTGTTTAGACATAAATAAAACCTTTTTGGGGATATTATGCAGAAGATATAAGTTCGTGTATAAATTTATCGTTGGGTGTAGAGGTGAAATGGAAAGTGACGGGATTTTTTGTCATTATGTGTGTGTCTCTGTGTTTTGGATCACGTACGTCCTGCCTAAGTTCACTAAATTTCGTGTGTCAACCGTCGCTATAGGATGCCGTCTCTACACGCTACGGATTATAGCCTCTTGAATTATAGACAGATTATATCTGGAATCCCTCTTTATTCAAACCTACAAGTCATGTATACTTTTGGCTATGGAAACCTACATCTACATATTTTCTGCGGCTGTTTAAATCAGGTCAGGAAAAAAGTAAAATTGTTTTTTTCCATGAGGTAAAAGGTAAAACTCGGTTAAAGCCAGGGATTTGAAATGTGCCCGGCATGCCGATAAGTTTACCCTATATAGCATGGGGCCCAAGCAGTCTAATATAGACGATCTGTGGAGTTCGACAGTGTACACCAGCCTGAAATTGGACAGACTGTACATTTACTTTAAGGGGGTTTTCTAAAGTTATTTAAAAGTGCAAAAAACCTTCGTGAAACGAATTCGGGTGGTAATTGACCGAGCTCAAGAACTATTATTATTAACTATTATTGGTATCATACTTGCTGAAAGTACATCAGCTTATTTTATTTACACAGAATACACAGAGCTGCAGTGCAGAATTTTGAACAAAAGCTTCTGCCGTCAAAGAAATATTTCTGTTGTTTGTGTGATTCGAAAACGGGTTGTCAAATAAAAGTCTTGATTGTTGCGTTGCGTTAGTTCCTTCAATTCTATTTTTGTCGATTGTAACGATTCATGTGAACTGTCACAGTCATGCGTTCAAAGTTGTTGACGGCACGGTTGGCGCAGTGGTTAAGTGATTGACTGCTGCGCTGTGTGTCGCGGGTTCGATTCCCGCACGGAACAAATATTTGTATTACCTACAAGTAGTTCTTCCGGGTCTGGCTGTTTGTGTATGTGAGTTTAAATGTTTGTAAACGCACCCACGATACAGGAGAAGTTCCTAGTGTGGGGCAACGTTTAAAAAAAAAAAAAAAAAAAAAAAGGCATACTCGAAATAGTCTGCAGAGATAGCAATCTTAAAGTGTCTGGGGGCTAACTAATGGCCATGACTGACAAAGGATGGAGAATGGTTGATAGAGCAGACGAGTCTACGAGCGATCGGTGACTGGGAATCGGCAAAAGTAGAGAGGGACTCACTAACCTACGTGACTTCAAAGCACTGGATTCTACTCGTATCTAACAATGGAATGCGAAAGGCTAAGTTGATAAATGAGGAACGAAGCACGATATTAATTCTATCCGGTTCTAATTTTGAACTTTTAAATTGAATGAACGTTTGACGCTATATTCAGAACTTCTAAACAACGCGTCTGGACAGTAGGCTTTTAACTAAACCACACTAAAATACATTAAAGTCGGTTCATTTTCCCAACATGTGTGTTTGTTTATGCGCAAACCCGTTGACCTGTCTATTGCCTTCGTTAATGTCACCATTACCAGAATATTTCCATAGCTATTAGCAGTGCTATTGCAACTGTCAGACTTATTAAACTTTTTGACACTAACGTTCTGCAGTGTCTCTTAATAAACGGTCATACAGTGTCAGCCAGACGTTGAAAATGTGAAAGGTATTATTTGATTCGAAAACAATATTTAGAGACAGAGCTTTTTAAAAATAATCTCTGACTAAGTAATTTCCGTAGAAGCTTTTGAAATGGATTTCTGCAGTCAATTTTATAAATACAACCATTCTTGCAAACGAAAATAGTCCGAACAAAATAAAGAGGCAAAGAGACCTACATTTAGATTTGTTTAAATGTTTTTCTATTTCTAGTAGGTGATTCAACATTCTCAAATGATTCAACATTCTGCTTTCTGATTTTACTTTTCTTGTTTTAAACAAAGCATTACAACAGTTTTAGATAGTTAGTTGGTCTGGGAATAGTTCGGTCATATTTTGTGGGACTATATAATATACTTTATTGTTTATTCCGTTAGTTTTGTTGAGCCAGTATTGGTTCAACAAAGTATTGTGAGTACACGTCCCTGTTAGATTTAAATGGTTTACTAAATTATTTGCCGTAGAAAGAAATCTGAGCGACTAGAAGAAGGCAGAAAATGTTGGAGGCCCTTGTCAATCTGCTGTAAGGCGTTTTTCGAGTCCCGCGTATTTGCTCTTAAAGTCGGGGGTTTCTTCAAGGTGTGAATAACTTGTACAGGTTCTTTGCAATCTCCTTTGCTAGAAACCAACATATGCGCCAAAGTTCCTTCATACTTTTCAATAGCACAGAAAATAGTACACTGTTCCAACATCGTTGCAACATTTTGTAACGATATGAAACCAACGAGAAAACTTTCTTACTTTAAACTAGGTACAAACAAATTATTTAGACCTATCATATTTTGTTCCTGAACACATACTAACTGAAGCGAAGTTGGCGCTAAGTGTTTGCTTACTTATATGTGCAGTTTGAACGAGAAATGAAAACTTGCGGGGAGGAAAATCCGTGTTTGCGCACAACTTTGGCGTCCTCGCTAGTTTTATGTTGATTTACTTCAGTCTCTCGGGATCATCGCATATTCACTTATGGAATTTGACGTATTCATTAATTATCATTATTTTGCGAGCCCTGTCTAAAATATTGTGGGACCCTTCGGTTTAATAAGATGCAAAAAGATATATCTAAAATATATTTTTACTTAGTGCGACTGTGATCTGACCTTCACGTCCCAATTACTTACTTGGCAGTACCCTTATTCGACTTATTACGGTTGATGTAACAAGAACGGTCACTATAAAAATAAACCGGCTAAGTGCTTGTTGGACCACGCACAATAAAGGGTTCCGTAGTTCGGATGAATTTATCCCAGGAACAAACTTAACATTGTAGTTGTAAACATGTTCCCCTTATATTCCAACTGCAAATGTAAGTTTGTACGCACAATATTATACCATGTTATTTTAAGATCACACACTTCTTATAAGTTACAGGAAAACTTATCTATCTATAAGTAAAGAACTATTTACAAAAGTTGTGTGCATGTTAAAAAAAAAATTATTGACGTTACTTGTCTGTGTTTGGGTCACAGAATTTAATATGTGTACCAAATTTCAACTTACTCGGTACTATGATACTGGTATATAACGGAGCAATTCGGCTTTGACAGACACACGAGTGATCCTATAAGGGTTCCGTTTTTTTCCTTTTGAGGTATTGTGCTATTCAAAGCCACATCTTTATTATATTTATACCTATATTTACCTTTTAAAGGGCTGCTGGTCCAACAATTCTTAATAAATCTATTCTTTGTTTTCAAACATGAAATCATTCACCTCTTTAGATATTCTTGGAACACAATTAACGTTTTTTTAGTCACTTTTAGTGTTGTCGTAGAATATCTGTGACTTTGACATATTTCATTATAATTGCCACCTGTCTATGTTTTATTTTCTAAACTTTATAGCTTCCTTGATTAGGCCAGGTTTACACATAACTAGTGTTGTATTACTGGGTTCACATGTAAGCCGTTTTTATTCATTCTGGCTGACAATCAAACAAGAAGTAATTATTAAATTGTCAGGTTGTTTCGGAGCTTCTAGAACGAGCCCAGAATCTATAAAAGCGGTCATCAGACCTGACAAAGGTTTAATCAGTCTTTATTCTATCTCCGTTTTAGTGTACCTCCGATCTAGTCCATATTCGGTTGTGATTATTTGAGCTTTTCTGCCTTTAACTAATGATTTTGATTCTTAATACTGTTTAACTTCAGTTTTTAAGTCTAAATACAGTGCTGTATACGTTAGTGGTGTCTGAATGTTAGGAATAACTAAACAAAACTTTTCAAAAGACCTGCCTCTTTTCGGCTGCGCCTCTGGGAAGCCTCTGATATCAGCAGCACACTAGCTGTGTGAAGAAAGCCACAGCAGCTGATCTCTACCGGCTACTGATCACTCCCTCACTCGTAGGGAGGCCAAGACTCTCCTGTTGTTGAGCGTGAGGCAGTGCCTCCACTCTCCTACGACGGCGTGACTCAAGATCATCTCTCTACTCTGCTCACTCCTGGACATCACCTAGCTTCCATAGACTTTATCTCACATCAGAACATTTCCTCTCCTGAACAGAGTTGCCTCCTCCTGCCCATCCAACTGACGCCGGCTGAAGATCCTGATCCCGTACCTGCTTTCCCGAGTCCGAGCCTCTGAAGACCTAATTCCTTTTTATATTTCTTATTTATTTAACTTGTGACCTACGACTGGCCCTCTGGCCAATCGTAACGTTACAGTACGGAACCCCAAAAATCATAGAACTCTGTCCCTGTCTATCTTTCCATGTAGTCTCAAATAACGAGAGGTTACGTCAAAATACCGCATTGTGCTTTGAGTCGCATCATGTCGTCATCCGACAACATATCCTGAAATTGAGTCACAAACTGTCACTTTGTGAACGTAAAAGTGTTTTAGGTAACTTGCATGTAGATCCTGCACTCAGTTGCAAGAGCACGAACTTACATAACAATTATACCTACAGTGTAAAGAAATGTCACTTTGTTCAGGAACATTTGCAAGCGTTAGCTCTAGCTTCGGGATTTACGGACCTTATCTAAGTAGGTATAAGAAGGAAATTGTTCTTATTTTATGCTTTATCTGGGCAACCTACTTCTAAGTTTGTTTTATATTAAGATTTCGATAGAGGATTGGTGTTACAATGCACTACTTACATGCTACATGAAAATGTCTGTGTTATAAAACAACATTGTTTCGGCTTTCTGATTCAAATGTAAATGTGGAGAGAACGATTTGAATGTGGAAGTGCGGAGGTAACCGCTAACTCTTGTTTTTTTGAAGTAAAACTTCTTTACGCAAGCTAGACTTGGGGAGTAAGCTGGTGAATGCGTGCCGAGAGCGTTACGGAAGCGAGTGAACGAAAGTTGAGAGGTAGAGATAAGTTAGTGAAGATAGAAAGAGAGTTACGTTTCGTATATTACTGTAGGGGCAAGAGACCTCTCTCAAGAGCACACATTTTCTTTCTCTATTTCTCTCATTACTCATAGCCAGTTGCGTTTCGTATATCTAAGACATAGTGCAGGCCTATTGTTGTAAGTAAGTATAATTAGTATTACTACACTGGATCGCAAAAATTCCGGGTTGCTAATCAAAACCGTGAAATCTCCATAAATTATATACCTAGATCGCTAGAATAAATAATATGTAGTAAGCAGGTTACTAATGCTTGTTCTAAATCTATAAAGAGGTTTCATTTGTACAAGTTACAGATTAAAAAAAAAAACATTCTGCATTTAAAAAAAATTCAAAATTTAAAATTAGGAAAATAATATTTTTTTGCTTTTGTTTCTAACCGAGCTGTCATTATAAATGGTTCCTTGGATTGATCAAAGTATTCAGTGCCATTTCGTGTCGTTAACACCACAGAGTACATTTTATATAGGGTAGTTAACACCGGAAGAATATACACGGATTATTACCATGGTACAAGAAGGAAGAAGTCAGCATAGCACTGCTAGAACAGTAGGAGTATCTTTATCAACGGTCCAAAGAGTACTCCAGCGATCCCAAGAGACCGGCATGAACATCAGAAGACCAGGAAATGGCCGGCCAAGGTGCACAACTACACGAGAAGACCGATTCATCGTGAGCACTATGTTAAGAAATCGATATCTCACGGCTGTTCAGGTCCGAAACAGTCTTCAAGAAATTCACCACAACAATGTGAGCTCTGATACGATTCTGCGACGTCTTCGTGAAGCTGATGTAAAGCCTTATAGACCAGCAAACGACCCCAAACTGCTCAGAGAACATCGAGTTGCCAGATGAAGTTTGGTCCAAGGTTATGTTTTCCAATGAGTCCACATTTTGTTTATTTACGCACGACAGGAAACGAAGAGTATTTAGACGACCAGGAGAACGGTATCATCAAGCGTGTTTTGAAGAAAAGGTGCCATTCGGTGGAGGATCAATAATGGTTTGGGCTGGGATATCTTCAGAGTATCGCACGGAGTTAGTGATCATAGAAAACGGTTCTCTGACTGCTGTCAGATACGTAGAAGAGTGTCCTGTCTTAGTGAATATGGGTGCAAATTCCATTTTATGCACGATAATGCGCGACCACATCCTGCTCGTTTAGTCAATATGTATATTCAAGACGACGGTATTACCTGCATGGAGTGGCCAGCTCGCAGCCCAGACTTAAACCCCATAGAACATGCATGGGACGAGCTCGGGGCTGGGGCTCTCCTGCTCCCGTTACCTTACACGAGTTAAGGAATGCGCTAGTGGAAGAATGGGCAAACATAGACCAAAATCGTATTCAAAATTTGGTTTACAGCATGCCACATCATCTTAATGAAGTGATACGGGCTCGTGGAGGAAATATAAAATATTAAATTGACAAAAATCTTTTATTTTTTAAGATTTACTGCGAAGTGTATTTTTGTTGTCATAAGTTAGAAGCGAAATTTTCTTATTTTTTAGTATTTGATTGAATTTATATAGTGCACAAAACGTGTTACACATTTATTATACAATAAGTAACAAAAACCCTGTTGTTCCTTTTAGGAACGTATACATTTACCTACGAGCACAACAATGATGAAATTATAATTTAAAAAAAATCAACATTGGCTAGTGGAGAGGTCAAAATCAAATAACTATTAAAAACGACACATTCAAAAAAATGTTTGGAGTATCTGATTTTACAAGTATATCTTTATTTCGCTAAATAGCCTACGAGCTCGGCGGCTTTCTTTGATGCGACAGAAGATGCCGCCAAAACTTACCGCGGCCGGCGCACGTGCCCCGCGGGTCAGTACTACCCCACGTGCCTACCTACCCCTTTACCCCGCCACCCGCCGCCCTGCGAATCACTTCCTTAGTCTCCCGCGCAGCTTACTTCCGAACGGATGTTATTGTTGAGTTTGACCTACGTAGTGAGTGAGTGACTTGTGTTTTTTTACGTTAACGTTAACCATGTCTTATTCTAACGTAGAATATTTTAACATGTTGATGTGTCTTGGGAAATGTGACTGCAATTATGCAGAAGCACGCAGACTCTACCAAGAACGTTTTGCGAGTCTACCATTACCGTCGGCGATGGCATTCCAACGTTTGCACATACGTACGTACAATACCGGCAGTGTGCACGGACGAGACCAACATCGAGCTGACGCAGGCAGGCCGAGGACTCAAGACAGTGACATCGAGGAGCAAGTCCTGGATTTGTTTGAGCACGATCCAACGCGAAGTACGCGCTCAGTGGGACGAGAACTAGGAGTAAACCATATGCGCGTTTGGAGAGTACTCAAAGATGGCCAGCACCCATTTCACTATCGTCGCGTCCAATCACTACTTCCCTCCGACTATGAGCCAAGAATAGAATACAGTAGATGGGTACTCGACAAGATCGAACAAGATAGTGATTTCTTGAATTGGATACTGTTCACCGACGAGTGCTCATTTGTTAGAACAGGTGTATTCAATTCGCACAATGAGCACGTGTGGTCGATCACAAACCCGCATGCTATTAAACCAAGTCACTTCCAGCATCGGTGGAGGATTAATGTTTGGGCTGGAATTATTGGTGACAAAATTATTGGACCTTGTTTTTTAGACCAAACAATGAGCGGCGCCAACTATCTTCGTTTCCTGCAAGAACAGCTGAGTGATAAACTTGAGGAATTAGGGCTCCATATCGTGCGACGTATGTGGTTTCAACATGACGGCGCGCCGCCACACTTCTCCCGCCTTGTGAGAAGCTATTTAGATGTTGAATACGGAGAGAGATGGATTGGTCGCGGTGGACCCATCAATTGGCCCGCAAGATCACCTGATCTGACGCCATTAGATTTTTTCCTCTGGGGCACTGTTAAGCAACAGGTGTTCAAAAAATCGTGTGATACGGAGGTCGAAATGCGTTCACGCATAGTAGCAGCATTTGACCACATCAAGTCCGATACGTCCGTTCTGCGAAGTGTACGTGAAAATATGATTAGGCGTTGCAACAAATGTGTCGAGGTACAAGGTGGTCATATTGAACAGCATCTCCGTGGCCGTCAAGTAGACATCATAATAAATTAAGTAGGTACCTACATAAGGTTTTATGTGACAGACGCGGTGACTTTTTTTTCTTTTTATGTAAAAGTGTTAAAATAATGTAGTTTTAACATTATCAATTGTGCTTGTGCAAATACCGTGTAAACCAACATTTTCAAAGATTCATTCGTGTTCAGTGATAAACAACAGCTGACAAGGTCGCGAACTTGTGCAGAAAAATAGGTAGAGCGGCGCGGGTGCACGGGCGCAGCGGCACCGATCAAAGAGAGTGGCGGGAATGTTCTACCTATTTTCTGATTTCGCGGCATCGCTTTCATGCAGAATTGCAGAGGTAAGAAATCAGTTAAACATTTCAAATATTAATAATTAAATATTTATTTTAATTATTTTTGTTGAACAGTTTTTTATAAATGACTTGCTTTATTACGTATGTATACCGATTCTTAAAACGTAGGTAGAAGGAACAACAGGGTTTTTGTTACATATTGTATATATTGTTCAGTCATCTACAATATACTATAGTTTCGCAAATTAGTTATATGTATGTATTTAAGAAACTATCACGCCATTTAATAGCGATCCGGAATTTTTGCGATCCAGTTATTTGTAATTTTTACTTCAGTCGTGTGGTCTAAAGCACACTCGATTTTACGCTAAAGAGCTGTCTGGAAGTTATTCCCAGTGACCAAATAATAATGTGGAGATGTCTACTTAGTAGATGCGGCCATCATTATTATTTGTCCTCATTATAAAATGTTGCTAACTAAATACCGAAGATTCACGATGCATAATGTGGTAATTCAGACTCCAGAAAGTCAATATAGATTCCAACTTCACCAACATTTTACGGGATCGTCTTTTAAAACGATAAGTTCGGGTTTGACTTGAAAACATTTTCGACTTAATGAGTGTGACTATCATTCAAGTTGGAGCCCTAATAGAGCTCACTTTACTTAAGATGAAGCCGAGCGATCCAATATATTCTCAGAAACAATCACCAATCCGCACTGGGCCCGCGTGGTGGATTACAGCCCACTCGCTCTCGAAGAGAGGAGGCCTGTGTTACAGCAGTGAGCTGATTATGGTTATTATATCGTAAATTATCATCGGCTTTTTCTCAACTATGTTGTGGTCGGCTGAATACTTCCACAACCAAATTACTGAGTAACGCGATACCTCTTGGTAAGAGTAGTTGTCAGAATATCACAAAAGGACTATCTATCTTTTAAGACTCCATCGTAAATACTTATCATATTTTCTTAAATAAATGTATCTCATAGGAATTTGTAGAATGGTTTGTCATTAACAAGAATGTTGGTATAAAAGGGTGAGGAAACGCTCACACGCCACCCCCAACATTCCCTGTGCATCAGCACGAACCCCGCATAGCTAAATTCCTCGAGAGAAATTCTTCGAAATAAAATCACAGTTTGTTACAGACGGATATTCAATGTAGTTTCATTGTTTAATCTCATACATTTGAGTTATCTCTACAAAGTTTGCTCGAAGTAGATAATTTTGTGAACGAGTACTAGCGGAACGACGCTTCTTCGTTTGAAACGGTGGCTTGTTAACTACAATTGCTATTTGAAACAGGCTTTGAAGAACGAAACCACCAGTCTTACTGCCGAAATTGAAGGACTACACATTTTCTAAATGAAAACAGTATTGGTTACAGTAACAACGCAGCAATAAATGGGTTTCAGCGAAGATATTTTCATCACAAAACGGGTAGAAGGACCATTGTCAGTTTTTCTTGAAACCTAACCGTCTGTCCACCAAACCAAAGAAAATTATTAGATTATGGTAGCTGGCTTAACTTCAGCCAAAAGAAAGACTAAAGGTAAGTGTCTGTTTGGATCCATCAATATCCGTTCTCTATCTACTTAAGTTTTCAGTTCCTATTCCAATATTATAGTGAAAACTAGCTGACCCGATAGAAATTGTCCTGTCCTTTACTATCCTACAAAAATCCCATAGAAAAAAGGCCGCTAATTTTTTCCCGAATTTGAAAAATTCCGGGAATGTTTTAAATTTTATCCTTCCATTAAAATCTAATTCGGACTATATTTTAAAACAAAAAATATCCAAATCGGTCCTGGTGTTACTAACTTGCCAAGAGATAGAACGTTTAGCGTGAATACTTATTCAATTTTCTGAACGACGTCCTTCTAATAACTTCCTTACAAGATTGCTTCTCCCAGTGATTTATCTAGCTTAAAACCTCTCCTCTTCTGGGTATTTTTTGTTTAATAGCTTGGTATTCTTGTGAGGTGAAGCCTTACCCGGACTTGTTTGACGTTACTTTACTCCACTGATTCCAGCTTCAGAGGATTTTATTTTGTAATTAAACATACATAAAAAGTCACGCCTTCTCATGGAGTTGGGGTTAGGCAGAAACTACATAACGCCACCTGGTAAGATCCGTACATATTATTCCTTTTGCTTCGTTTACGTTCATACATCTGATCATAAACGCACGCCGCCGCCAATTGCGAGTACTATGCACCTGACCTTTCTGAAGAACATCACTAATAAGGTCACTGTTATGTCCTTCTAAGGTCGGTAACTTTGTAATTAAGCTTGATAATTTTTTCCTAGATTTTTTTTTAAACAATCCGATCGTCATGTTGTGGTCGGGTTCCAGTCTAATCGGCTGCAAGCTGAATACCAGAAAATACTAGAATACCATATACAATCTGACCTCCACAACCCAGTAACTGGGTAACACGACACCCCTGGGCGAGACTGGTTGTCAGACTTTCGGGCTTCTGGCGACCCGTAACAACTGTCAAAGATCTACAAATGACAGCCGGGACCGACGGCTTAACGTGCCTTTCGAGGCACGGAGGCGTGCAGCTATTATTACTTAGCCAGAAGCCCACCTTTTGAAACAATTCTATATGGATATATCAATATATTCAAGGTTAAAAAACAGGCACATCTTATTCAGACAAACTATGTCTACAAAAGAAGATAATTCCTTTTATTTCTTGACCAAACATTGCCATGATACAGAATTTAAGTGTACTTAAGAGGACAAGTTTAATCAAACCAATTGTGTAATTCCGTGCAATATCATTTCCCTAACAATTATTGGGTCTCATTTCAGCATGTGAAGTATACAAATTTCCTCGGTGAGCCGAGTGCCGCTAAATTACATTTTATGGATTTCCATGCATTTATTATTAAAAAATAAAAATAATAATTAAAAAAAAACTAATAACGTACTACGCGCGCGCGCGCGTACCTAACGTACTTTTTTAAATTATTTATTTTTTTAAATAAAAATTCAGCAATAGGATTTTTTTTATATTCTGTGCCACACTAATGTGGAATGCCCTAAGCACCGAAGATATGATGGATGTACATTGACTACTGCGTTGAGGTCGTTTTATTTTGTCGTAAAGATGAATTGGCAAAACATGATTTCTTCCTATTTTTCTGACTCGACGGGAAATAAATGCGGCGTCTCTCAAGGGAGTGTCTTAGGACCTATTTTATTTATATTATATATAAATGACATACCACTAGTGACTAATCATAAATGTATATTATTTGCATATACTCGTAACATTTCAATTATCGTAACGTCTGATAAGAAGTATAAGTCAATATCTGATCATGAAATGAACATTAATAACACTATTGACAATAATTTAGGATGGCTACAGACAAATAAATTAAAAATCATCATGCTAAATACAATTTTAAACTTAATATTGATCGGCAGAAAGAAGTTACACAAACCGAATTCTTGGGTGTACTCAGAGATCAAGACTTAAATTGGAAAGTACATAGGAGCAATAAATTTGCTTATGCTCTCGGACAAGTAAATAACATGACAAATAGAAAAACAGCAATCACTACTTATCACGCATATAGAATTCATTTTACGTTACGGGTTTATTATATGGGGGAACAGTACGGAAAATGATAGAGCATTTATTGCACAAAAAAATGCAGGGCCATTTGTGGACTCCGTTCTGATGAGTCCTGCAAACCGTATTTTAAAAAGCTAGGCTTATTACTAAATATATGAAATCTGCAAATGTGTGTACAGTGATAAGGGATTGTTCAAAAAAGCGTATGAATTAATCTCTCGACCAACAAGGGATCCACACAGACTTTTATTAAAGGATAATCCTAAGTCAGCCAAGAATGCTAAAAGCTGCCTTGTTATGTGTGTACGTATATACAATAAAACACCAAAAGAACAAAAATTATTAATTAATAGTAACTCATTTAAAAACAAATTATATATATGGCTGAATGGACATAACTTTTTTTGACATTAAAGATTTCTTTAACTTGAAAATATAAAATATCTATGTACAAGTATTAATGAAAATGTTCGTGATCCGAATGACTATTATTGTATAACCAATTATTATATATATTTATTATATTCTGTATAGCTAAACATATGGACATTCTAGACTGTAACAACTTTATACCATATAAAGACTTGTATCTTAACTTTTACGTCGTTTGTATGAAAGTGGTTAGTTCGTCTATCGAGATATAATCAAGTTTTTTTAAAACGGCGACAACGGACGCTCGGCCCCAATAACACTGGAATCGGAAGTATCACAGACTACTGGGGATTACGTACAACTGGCGCCGATAAAATACCGTACCCACAGGATATATTATATAAAGTATGGGCTTGTAATTTGCAGAACTGTCCCTTGACGCAGTGCCTCGGGAAATCTTTATTTAGCTTACCGTAAATGTAATTTAAGTGCTCGTAAATTGGCAACAATTTAAAGAACTACAACTAAGCATGAAGCATTTTATAGTTGCATTGCCGTTTTACAGCAGTCGCCGTAATGCAATACTTTTGAAGGAAACAGTTGAGCTTAAGCAAGCTTATTTTTTAGTTTAAAATGATAAAACGGGGAAACAGTTTCCTTTTTTATTTATTTATTTAGTAGCAATGCTGAATATCTTCTGGGCACGATTCCAGATGACAGTGATGCGGACGAGTACTTCGACGCATAAGTGTCCTTTTGTTTGTGTTTTTGTATTTATTAGTATAGTTAGTTACTTACTCATTTAATTAGATAAGTACCTAGGGTAAATAGTTAGATGTGTAATAATTGTGTATAGGTAAGCAATTTAATGTTAGTAAAAAACAAGTCCACAAAAAATATTTAGTCTAGGAAATTTTCTCAACTTATGCTGAACTTATCAGTCTATTAGTATACAGGGTGGAATTTTGTAATGCCACCTGGAGGGAAAGTACTCTTAATACTGCAGATAGAAAGTTTTACTCAAAGGAAACATTCCTTTATTTTTGAATGCAGTTGTTAGTCCACGTGTACGAAGGTCATTTAAACACTGTCAAGTATATTGAAATACTGGATCTCTTAAGAAACGAGTTAAATGCTTTCCCCGAGGAAGAGCGAAACCAAATAATTCTACAGCAAGATGGTGCTCCAGCACATAACAGCAGAATCACTACTGCCTACATTAATAACCATTTTAATACCTGGATTGGTACAAACGGCACAATCAGATGGCCTGCGAGATCGCCAGATCTCACCCCATTAGATTTTTTTTGTGGGGATATGTAAAAAATCAAATTTACATGAAATCTTATGCGAATGACAACGAGTTGAGAGTTGAAGTTCAGAATACTATTTATAATATTCACCACAACACTTTATTAAAGGTTACTAGAAATGAATTCGTTAAAAGAATAAATTTGTGTATCCAAGAGAATGGAGCCCATTTCGAGCAACTAATTAGTTAGTTTACCATTTTTTGTAAATAATTAAATTAATTTAAGATTTCCTGGTTTTCCTTTCATTTAATTTATCATGTTTGTTAGAGAGATTTCATCCTTATAATTGACCCTAACGATCGATGCAATAAAAGTACAGGGTATAATTTTTTCAGATTTTAGCCGGTTCGATTCCCGGGTGTGGGAGAAGAGAATTTTCGAATATCTTTGAATGCAGTTTGCTTTCTATTCAAAAATAAAGGAATGTTTCCTTTGAGTAAAATTTTCTATCTGCAGTATTAAGAGTACTTTCCCTCCAGGTGGCATTACAAAATTCCACCCTGTATAAACTTAAACATAAGTCATGTCTGTATACACTAACTAATCGAAGATAAACATTATCATGGTTATTACAAATTACGTATAGAGAAACTTTGTCGTCTCAAGTGAAAGATAAGGAAATATTTATACAAGCTAGCTATTTTAGGCTTAAATTCAAAACCACTTATTCAGATTTGTCTTGTACAAAGATCTTTCTGATTGTCAAAGACATTATCAAAGATTTGCAATGTATTACAGCTGTCGAGGACGCAAGGAATTCCAATTAAGCAACCCAACAATATATTTTATAATAAGTTTGCAAGATCACGTTTGCAATTTTTTAGTAGGTATTTGCTTCGGATTGCTAATCATTTTACGGACGACTTTGAGCTTTAAGTAACTTTTTACGATAACAGTAAGTATGGATAAGATTCTCTATGTACATAGCATACCCAAATTAGTTTTATTTCTTGAATAAAACGAACCTGCCACTTGTACGTATATTATGCACATTCTCGAAAATTAACTATTAAGTAACACCCTAAGTAAATTAGCGAGGTTAAAGCGATTTAAAAAAACAGTTGTGATTTGAAAGTTAGTCGTCATTTTACTTGATATTGAATTATCTTGACTTTACCTAACGGTCCAGTCCCGAGATTTATCATTTTTATCTCGCGTTAATGTCAACTTAAATTAAATCAGAATCACCTAATACACTTCATTTAAAAAAAAATGTTGTAAGCACTAATTGTGTTAAAAACATTGTGGAACAGGCTAGCGCCTCGAATAATTTAATGGATGACAGGAAAGTTAGACGGTACCGGAGCCAAGACAGGACCGTATTTATTCATATTAGTATTATTAGAAATTAATCTTTCACACATACATAAACTCATGCCTTCTTCCCATGGTGGTAGGCAGAAACTATAGAAGGCCACCTGATCTGCACCGTTGCCTTATCACATTATTCCTCAGCCTATCACTCATAGTCACGCCAGACATGCTTCGCAAGGCACGAATTTACACAGTTTTTATTCTACTTTCATGCTTCTTTTGCTACATCCAACATTCACTTCCATACGTAAGCGTAGGCACCAGCACACCATTTTCAAAAGCCAGTCTAGCCTTTTTGGGCATCGACTGGTTGGTCACAATCGCATGTATAGCATCATTCACTTTATTAATCCTAAGCAGGTTTATTACATGCCAGTAGTCAATCACAAGATCCTGCCAGGTATCTAACGAATATAGCTGGAACGAGAAACCACAGTAATTCAGCTAAGTACTAAATGTCTATAAATAACCAGGCCAGCCAGCAAAATAGGCCATCGCGGTTTTAACCAGCCTTTTCGGAGCTGAATGCCTGCCGAGATAAAAGACGGCTCAGTAGCTGAAAAGAGTTTCTTCAACTCGCCACCAATGGGGTTACATCCTTATGAGGTCACTCAATGACGTCGTGTGATATATTAGTTGCCAAGTTCTAGACTTTCAGGGAACGTAGCTCTATAAATGTGATCTTCTTGAAATAACATACCTGTAGGTTGTATATAGATCCTTAACGGAGCCATCTACGCATACTGTAGGCAGCTACCCATTTATCCAAGTATTAAGTAAATATAGAAAAGTGATTGAAGAAACACGTGTTTTATTTGTAGGTACCTCCCCTAAGTATCAAAAAAGCTTTAGGGTTCCTCTCTAAACAGATGGGTCATATTGCCTGAAGAGATATTGCGGATCCAACTTAAGATAAGTAGTTATTCAAAATCAATGCCGAGTGTTGATGGTCTGTTCAATTAAATTTTGTAACGGCTGCTTGACACTTCCCGTGACCCAAGAGCCGGCTTTTACCTCGGCCAGAGAGAACGTGGCAATGCTGCTAGTCTCTTGGGTACATAACCAGTTGACAGCGATGCGGAGGCATTTTTTGACGCCATATTTTAGTTTGTTAAGTTTTAGTTAAGTCAGTATACAAGGTGATTGGGAGATGGGTGCAAAGCTTTAAGGTGAAGACAGTACGGACAATTTAGAACCATTTAGTCATGGTTGTTTTAGCGAAGTCTTACCATTTTTTTAATCTAATTTTTTTCGAAAATTCCCAATATTTTAACTAAACTGCTTATTTATGGCCAAATTGATTGATAAATTAATTTATTTTTATTTTATTTATTAGGCATAAGGTGATATTTATGCACATACTATTTTATTACAAATATGAATAGACTAAATCAATTCACTTTTGAACGACATTCTATTTGATAGTCAAACCAAGTCAACTACATTCAATCAATCAATCTGCCTAGCCTTTTCCCAACTATGTTGGGGTCGGCTCCCAGTCTAACCGGATGCAGCTGAATACCAGTATTTTACATGGAGCGGCTGCCTATCTGACCTCTACAACCCAGTAACTGGGTAATACGATACCCCTTGGTAAGACTGGTTGTCAGACTTTCGGGCTTCTGACGACCCGTTACGACTGTCAAAGATCCACGTATGACAGCCGAGACCAACGGCGTGCTTTCCGAGGCACGGAGGAGTCTTGGTATGTAAAGATGGTCACCCATCCACGGACCAACCCCGGCAAGCGTAGCTTAACATGATGGATCGACCCGTGCGGCTGTCATTACTTACAAACTAAATTATAACAAGATATTCAATTTAATTTAGTTGACGTATTGTTGCCAAACTGATATTTCAATAGACACTATCCTTCCAATTCCACAGTTCCACGAAGTGCTAATATTTAGATACCTACGTACCAGCTAAAATTTATTACTGTAAGGTGTTAGTTTACCAACAGTTAATATGAAAACTTTTGTTTACCTAGACTTTAATTTACCTTGATTTTAAATTTAAACGTGACTTTGAACCGAGTATCCACACGTATTAAAAGTTGTTTATTTTACATTTTGTTTGAAGTTTTTAATGGTCTTTTCCAGCCAGCTGGTCCACAAAGTCGATCTCGTTTAAGTCCTCGGGACCTGCACGGGTATTCTGCAAATATCACACCGTGAACAGTTGAGAGAAGTGACCTTGAACTGACCTGTCAACAGTATCACTCCCTAGCATATTTGGTGGCCTGCCTGGGTTGCGAGTTGGTCCGGAAGGGATATCGTGGCCCTGGCACACAGGCAACTGAAGGAACACGGGTACGTTTAAGTCAGTAAAAGTCCGCTCCGCCCAGAGCATGAGAAGTTATTTGATAATTTCTCACCCAAAAAAAAAGAGAAGCATTTTTGGTGGAATGACAGCTCCTTCACCTAATATATCACGGCGAGATTTTTAACAGAATAGACCGGCTATTCTATTGACGCGTCTTAATTTCCGCAATAACGAGTTGAACGAACTACCTTTTAGAAAGATATATAACAATACCTGACTATGCCTATATGTGAGGCTGAATAAAACATTATTCTCCGCCCACAGGCTGTTTGGTGGAACTAAAATTTGTGGCCATCGACTTACGCAGGACTCCGCTTGTTAATAAGTAACACGCTGTATTTATAAACGTTTTCATAAATACCTTATAGAGGGAAAGTGCGGCAAAATAGTTGAGTGTTATAGTGAGCCGTAATTAAGATGAAGAAGCTGTGGAAGATGCTCTAGTATTCACACCGAGAATTAACGACGACCGATCGATGATGCTGGCGAGATCTTGTGCACGTTTACTGTGGCTAAAGTTACAAATAGTAGGTTCAGTAATGCTTAAATCACTTTTCAAATTACAATTAATCAAGTCGCAAACTTTATTTCTGGGAACATCATGATTACACATTGCCTGTAGGAATAAATATTGCTGTTTAATAAACTCCAAGGTAACACTGCTATAGAATCTAAAAATATTTTTTTCTAATCAAGCAAATAATTGTGTTTAACCCCGCTTTAATCCAGGGTCAAATCCTTATTAGTTTTCATTACCCCGTAGAATTTTCACTACGGAGGTACATTATAAATAGACTTCTTATTACTAACTTATTTTTACATTACAAAAGTTCAAATGATGGTTATGTGACACCAGCTTTTTAACTAGCTAATAGCACACAGTAGCGATTCAATAGTCTTTTATGGCAACCAAAATGTATCAAATAAACAAAATTGCAACTCAACATAATCAAACAGATTTTGGTTGAATCTTGTAGTATTACCATAAATCACACAATCTCTTTGGAGAAAATTTATTGCAATATTAAAACCCATACCAGCTTGTTAAACAGCTAAACAGGTCATCCTAATCCTAACTAATATTATAAATGCGAAAGTGACTTTGTTTGTTCGTTACGCTTTCACGCTAAAACGGCTGAACATATTTGGGTGAAATTCGGCACATAGGTAGACCATGACCTGGATTAGGACATACGACATACTTTTTATCCCGATATTCTAACGAGATCGAGACTTATGCGGGTGAAACCGCGGGTCGCAGCTAGCTATTCATTACATCATTTCAGCCGAAAGATATCCACTGCTGGACATAAGCCTCCCCCAAGCACCGCCACTTCAACTGGTTCTGTGCTTCCCGCATCCAGTGGATACCTGCAGCATTCACAAGGTCATCGGTCCACCTTGTAGGAGGCCTTCCAACGCTACGTCTTCCGGTACGCGGTCGCCACTCCAGAACCTTTCGGCCCCATCGGCCATCAGTTCTGCGAGCAATGTTCCACTGCCACTTAAGCTTGGAAATTTTTCGGGCTATGTCGGTTAACTTTGTTCGCCTGCGGATCTCTTCATTTCTGATTCGATCACGTAGGGAAACTCCAAGCATAGCATATTTGGGTGACTTTTAGCCTTCTGATAAGGCCCATTGTTAGTAATATTACACAATAAGAAAGTACAATTAAGTCACGACCTTCACTGTTCAAACTTTTAGAATTGCAGCGTGAATTTCAACTACGTCACAGTTATTAATGTTTTAGAAAATTATAACAACTTCGAGGTAAAATGGATGACGCAAATTCACTGAGCTCACACTAATCAACAGCTAACGATCTAACCCGGTAACTAATTATTGCCTTCGGTAAAGAGGAATTGTGCAGTCTTCCTGCGCACAGACAGTCATTTACATGGAAAGTACAGAACGCGACTAAAACGCTGATGAGGACTCAGAAGTTTCTTGATGAGCAATGAGATTCAAAATTCGAAATAAACCTTAGCTATCCCCATCCACCTGTTCGGCTCCTAATTAACACAAATGACTCGAGCTTTTAGAGAACGAGCGTAATTAATTAATGATTAAAAACTTCGTCGTTGCTCCACTGTAACTGATCTTTATTTATGTGACAAGTCTAAATAAGCGTAGTATTATCGAAATATTTCACGCAGCTTGATATTTATATTTATAATATTCAGGATTACGTGGCGAGTTAGAGAGATGCCACACGGGTACGTTGCGACGACTAAGCGTCGCCGATCTGTCGTATTTCATTCAAATATCCATGATATACCACACGGTGCGCTGAGACGCGACGTCGTCCGACGCGGGGAGGGTGCAGTCGCGGCCGTAACGTCGGAGCACCAATGCAGCGCAGCGCAGTATTGTTTATTCTCCTGTAAACAACTCCATTGTCGTTCGAAAACTGACATGACACACCCTACACCAGAACGCTGCGGCGCTGTAGTACCGCTGGCATTGCGTTGCGACATCGCATTGCCCGTGTGGCAATCAATGCGTCGAAATCATAGCGGTGCGATTAAACAACGCACCGGCAACACCCGTGTGGCCTCGCTCTTACGGATATTGAATCTTTTTTATTATGACTACCTAGAAATTTCAATCGATATCGCTGGTGATCGCTCGCTGCGCCTGCATAGGAAAATCCATTTTGATGGAGCACTTCAGTTACTTATTTTTATTGAATTTAAGTTTATTTCTTGAAGCTTCGTTTCGCTCGTATAAATAACTTATTAGGTAAATACAAAATTGAAGTTCAGCTATTAATTATTGATACCGATATCCATGACTGCGTCGTTCCCGTCGAGGGCTACAAAAGGCTCTGAGGTTATTTATCAATGGAATGAATGTATTAAATTGAATGAGCGGCTTGATCGCCGGTTGGCATGATATTATAACGTTATAGACGGGAGAACTAATGGCCGTTCTTGTTTATGTTACCGCGCACGCAAACCTTTCTGTGTGTCACACCTCTATTTAACAATTACCAACGGGCTCATATTGACAGATGGAAAAACAATTAATAACGTACACTGTGAATCTATGCTGGGAACGGTTTATTGTATTTCATATTCTAAAAATCGATTCGATTCAGCCCGTAGGTTTAGCGAGTGAATTATCGTCGAGTCATTGCGATGGTAAAGGAATTTGACCAAATGATAAATAGTGATCAATTTTATTTATTTCTGTAAATTGGCAAAAAAAAGCATTTTTACACGTCAAAAATAACTTGATGTTTTAGAACTAGATGAGTGCGGTGTTTCTTAACAACTCTGAGAAGAAAGACGGAAACAAACTCAGAGGTCACAATCTCTTTTAAAGTCCAGACAAGATCTTGATCAGGTCATGCAGATTAATGTCTACGTTGGTATTTTAAGGAAAGAACCACACAGATTTTAGTAGACCTGTCCAGTCAGTGTAGCTGAACTCAGAACTTTAGTAGCTCAACGACTCGACGAACAATACCAAAGAAAGGACATTAATCATTAAAATAACTGAGAGAACAACAAAATGGCGCTACCATTATTTTAATTAAAATAACAATAATAATATAATACTTCATAAAATAAAAATTCATGTTATTTCACCATAAGAATTACTAGTATAAGCACCATCATCACACACATTAACTGCCAACTTAGACCTTAAGCCACCAACGTCTTTTTTAAGAGTAAGTCAGCATTCAAAACAATTGCAACTGACATTAGTACGAATTTATTTTCAAATCCATTTACTTCACTTCTGAAGAACCACTAGAATAGAAATAGTTTTCCATTTTCAATAAAGGGTAAAACCGATAAAGCCGCAACTAGCTTTATAAAAGACACAAGAGGAAATGAATGTCTCTATTGAACTCGATGTGAACAAGTCAACAACAGATTATTGAAAACTAGCTTCTGCCGACGACTTCGTTCGCGTGGAAGTCGTAAGACCCCACAATATACAAATAACAGCCACATTTTATAAAAACAACTGCCTCATTGGTGTATTGGTCGCAACCGCTACTGATGAGCATGCGGTCCTGGGTTCGATTCCCGGGTCAGGCAAAGTGTTAGTGGGTTTTCCGTCAGGAATTTCTCAGTTACAGTCTGAAGTTTTTGCCCGGTTAATGGCATTGGCACTCCCCCTATTTCATGAAACCTAAACATAACTGGCTAAATTAAATGTGGGTGTACTCTATAGTACATTAGCTACGGAACCCTAAAAAGTAAGTTGTAGGTAGTTTCAGTCCCACGAAATGTATGGGAAAATGTTATTTACGATTTCTGACTCTTCTAGTGCTCAAACCTCAGTTGGTCTAATAGAGTTTTTTGATCCTCATCAGAAACAGTATGTATTGGCATCGAAATTTTTTCTTGCCGACTATATATTTTTTTGAAAATCTGTGTATGCTAATCAAAATGTCTCAAAAGTTAGGGAGTTAAGTTAAGTTTAAGTTAAGAGTAGAAAGTTAAGTTAAGGTATCCAAGGCCCCATCTCAACAATCTGCCCTGTAGGTATATGTCATGATGATTGACAGCTTAGCCCCAAAAAGATATATAGCGTGATGGTTAAATCTGTAACTATCTGCAATGTTCTAACCGTTTCGCTCGTTGTTTTACAAGTTACTGGAAACAATAGAGGAATAGAAACATAATGCAATATTGCACACCCCCCATAGCAAATAGCGTGATAATATAGAGACTACCAACTGACCAGACTTATAGGGAATATCTATGCAAAATTTGAACAGAATCTATTTGGTAGAATTTGTGTGATGCTGGAACTTACATTTAGACAACAGACAAAAATTCAAAAAAAAATATTTTCGGCATTGGAATCGATCCCAGACCTCGGAGCAATTACTTATTTTCAAAAATATTCAATGTACAATTTTGACTTCGCTACGATTTTATTATATGTAATAGAATAGATATAGATAAGTAGGTACCCTTATAGACAAACATGTTGACTCAAGAGCTCAACTTTGAGAGATGCTTGTACTCCGTTAAACCAAGCTTACAACGCTTATATTGACATAAAGTAATTTGGGTTATGTGGAAGTGAGATCGTAAAATCGATAGTGTAATAACCAATTATTGATTTATGTGTCCCTAAATAATCACCAGCTTAAAAATTGCCAGAGTTCCTATAAGTAGTTAAACCACAACAAGTTTATTGGGATCCTCTGTGAGCACCAGGTCATGCTGGATTACACTGAAAATACACATCAAAATTTTAGTTTGCTGATTCAAAACCCTACAAATTTTTAGTAACAGCCAAAAGTCCGTACATCTACAGTTAGAAGTAACTTCACATTAGATTAGCAAACTGTCTGACGTAGTATTGTGTTCAAATTGCCAACTCGAATTCCCACTGGAGGTCATGTACGGGACTCGTATTTACAACTAGTTACAGATTCAGCTAATGGCTGCTTGCCACAGTCTCAATATACTGTGTTACTCCTCAAGTTGAAACAATAAGCTGTGGTAGAAACTTGGTCTTCTTCGAATGGGCCTACACTAAATACATAGACATTTTGACTCAGACAAAATCAGCATAAGAGTTTGGTAGAATACAAGCTGAAGACTAAACCAAAAATAAAATCACTTCATCTATAAATCGATTTAGATAATAATACGTGTTTTGAATTTCTAAAGCATAAGAAATCCTTTAAGAGACCTTTCTTCAACTGAAATCGCCACAGTTTTACAATATATTATTTAGGTACCTACACCATGCCAATTGCCTTTATCAATTCTATAAATGCCTGCCATCTGAGAGTCATGAATATTTTAATTTCGATTTAGAATATTTTGCCCATTTATCATGTTGCACATAAATTTACTCCCGTGTGATGAAACTTTTACATTCGCAACGGAAAATATATTCTATCTCATTTCATCACCAACTAGCTTGCTTCTGTTTCAGCATTAAAGCCGATTCATACCATTTGGGTGCAATCGGCTGCAGTCGGCGATCTGCCTTCGCGACGGGAGGACCACGCTACTTTGGCAGGCAACCCGAGTTAAAATGATCGTAAAAATGAATAACTTTGAACGTAGTTAAACTTACTCTGATGGTAAGCTACGATTAGTTTAATTTGCCGCAAGTTAGAATGTTAAACACTTGATAGACGGGGTCCAATGAATAAATATTGCAGTTGCAAGCCGGTGCAATTTACTAACCTGCCATGATTATCCGAGCTAAGGTGCAAAGTACACAGTACATAATCTAGTTAATTACAATAGTTAACCCGTTTGAGGCTTTTATTTGCGTAGGGGTGTTTGGTATTTGTCTACATAATCTGCCTATAATGTTCCCACTGCTGAGACACAGGCCTCCTCTTTCTGTGAGAGGGAGTGGGCCGTAATCCATCACGCGGGCCCAGTGCGGGTTGGTACATGTAGCACAAGGTGTGTGGTATTGTGTCTGAGCTGGGCAATTTTAATTTAAACAAGGTTCTAACTTTTATTATTTTAATAATATTTTATATCGTTTTTAGGGTTCCGTACCAAAATGGTAAAAAGGAACCCTTAAGGTGAGTCTAAGTCTGTATGTCTGTCTGTCACAGCTGGATATCTCAAGAACTACTAATGCTATCAACTTGAAATTTGGAATAGTTTTAGATGACATTTACCCAACTATTCATTTGCATACTTACAATATGCAAACTTCGGAGATGGGGGGGGGGGGGGGGGGGGCTTATCTCCGAAGTTAGCATAGAGAAAAATCTGAAATCATTCTATGTGATGATGGATGGTTCTATGTGGTTATGTAAAGATTACAGGAAAATTAAACGATGTCTCTAAATAGCACTGTTTTTCAGAAATCATTAACATCAAATATACGTACGGAACCCTCGGTGCGCGTAAGTACCTGGTACTTTTGACGGGCCTACACTGTCCTCAAACGTTTGAAAACATTGTAAAAGCCAATTATTTTTAAAAGAGTAACCGTGGAGTTTCTTGCCGGCTCTTCTCCATAGGAAACGATCAATTGGAACCGTGCACCTAGCTTCTGACGTTACATAAATGCCCATGTAGGTTTATGTGAAATAAAATATTTTGATTTTGATTTCGGGTATAATATTTGCCTAAACGAGCAACTGGATTTGGATAACAATGCAGCAGTGCTCGCAGTTTTACGTAAAACTTACCCTTGAAATTAATTTAGTCAGCAGGATTTCAGTGTGGCTAGCGCAATTTTATTTTTAACAAACAGTAGGACGCGCTCGTTAGTACCTACATTTGACGTAATCCCTGAGTCCGTAAGTCGGCTCTTGCGACTCCCACGTGCTGACGAAATTCTCACTGGAACCACATCAAAACTATTTGTGTTTTATTTTTACCTGCATTTTCCTTTGCATGTTTAATTTATGCTCTTTATAAAAATGACGGAAATTTTTAGCAAAACAATTCTATGAAAAGGCGTTGACGGATCGCTAATTGTTTTAAAAAACCTTCATTATAAAATTAATGCTGAAGAAGTAGTGAATGTCACTGACTTTCTTTGCTTCATATTTTACGTCATTATCATGACAGACGTTTAAATTAAAAATTCTTATAAAATCTTAAAGATGCCACAAAATGAAGAGTGGTATTTGCTACCATGTACTGATACGACTTTTACTATTTAAATACCAGTCCCATTGCTGACTTACAGATACAAAATGAACTTTGAAATCAAAAGATAGTAGATAGTAGTAGATACAAACATAATATTTGAAAGATGGAGAGTGGAGAAGACAGATTTGAAAAATCACTCTCATGCGTGCTAATAAATGTTGGTTCCTTCTCTGCATACAGAAGATAAACAATGTTTAAGAAAATTGGTAGCTGTGTACCTATACGATATTTCGTTGTGTAGCAGCCAATTAAGTACGAAATGTCTGAGAGTGTCAAGACGTTGGTTTTGATTTAACTTATTTACGAAATACGAAAAAAAGGTCTCAATATTTTTGTTGACGCTACGCAAAGATTTCTTTTAACAATAACCCATTGGAAGGGTGGTTGGGAGGTTTCTTTGTGCTCAAGCCGCAACTTTGGGTGCTTGTCAGCTTCGGGACAAATAGCTACCTATTCTATAGTATGTTATAGGCAGATACTTATTTGGTCTAAGACTTGTTTCGCTTTTTGCAAGTTTCAGTCACGGTCTCCATAATTGAATTCGTCATTATACGGAGAGCCGTATTATGAAAAAATTCAAGTTGGTATACACAAATCTGTTGATGTCTTTGGGTTGTGTTAACCATACATACTTAGTAGAAGCAGTCTATTCAGTCCAATAGAAACAGCACACTTAAAAAACATGAGTAAAATTTGGGAACACTGTAGAAGGTCTTATGAGACAATTATGGTACCTAGCATACATAAAGTCTTACTCCAAAAACGAGCGATATGTATAACCAACAACCGTCTGTAAGACAGGAATCAAGGCATCACATACCTATCTACCTTACACGAGTACACGTCACATCTTCTGAAGCCTCGCATTTGGCTGGCTGGATGCCAGGGTCGACTTGCCTTGCTTAACGAAACTGGCTTGGGTGCTTGTTAGCTAACCCACGTAACGTTTTTCCGTCTTTCAATAGTTATTATGACCATTCCGACTACTAGAATCTATAGAGGTGCATAATGATTACGTAGGCAGTTAGCCACTTGAATCGGCCGAAAAAGACTAAGATTCTAGCTTAGAAAGTCATAATAGTTCACAGACCTAAAATCCCCGAATTACTACATTTATATCTGTAATTTTTATGGTGTATATATTAAAGAGCATTCTATTCTATTCTAAAAGGGTGTTCTGTTTGTCATTTAATGGCTTGATGCGGACTTTGAACTAGCTCGGATTATTTATTAAATATCATGCAGTGAAATAAAAGTGGCGAGGCTGAATTTTTAATATAACCGTAGTTTGGTTACAGCGGCCATACAATCCTGCTTTATTTAAATATTCCTCAACATTTAAATCCCGAAACAAATGCGGTTGAAAGTCTTTATTTACAGATAAAAAATATGGTAATAATTATGAACGACAAATGGAATAAAGGTAACCAACAATAAACGTTCAGATGGCTACCTAACCGTAACTAACTGAGTTTCCTTTTAAAAGGGATTTTCCCATATAGTCAACGTTTACTCCACTCAGAACTTCGATAGTTTCCGTAGCGTCTGCAGTGAGGTAACAACAAAAGCAGCTATTGAATCGAACTGTTATAGAAAGAGGAATAACTAAAACTATTGTTTTGTCTCGATGTAGTATTATTTACTTTTCTATGGTAATATCTTACTAGAAATTATGTAAGTTCAAAGATCTTCAGATAGTAAGTAGGTATCTATTTCAAAACTTGAACGTGTTTCGGTACCGAGACTGGTATCGAAGCAAGGTGATATTACCTCGTACAGTACAACGGAGAGTACGACGGACATTTTTGTATAATGCGTAATGACTATAAAGAAAGCCTATTCAATTTGAGTAGGTACGTTTTAATTTGTTTCCAACAACATTGAATATTGAAAAGAAATAAGAATTGATAGGTATGTGCATATCGGTAGCGCTTTCATAACTGATTATTCTTTGAAATAAATAAAGAGGTCAAGTGATCCCGTGCCGGTCAACGCACACATATAATGTGTGCGTTGACCGGCACGGTAAAAGCATCGCCTCAACTCGAGCCATTCAGGATTATTTTAATAAAACTCCATACTGCAACACACACTAATCAGCATCGCCTCTGCTCGGGTTCAGCTGGTAAATGAGCTTAGGTTGCTTATGGCGAGGCACCTCCTCGCTTACGTAGGATCGTCACCACCTTCAAACAGCCGTAAGCGAGGCGTAACTGCGGCTATGGTCAGCCGTAAGCGGCGCCTCAGCGGTGCGGAGCCGATCCGGTTACGTGCTTACGTTGGGTTCACGACGAGCCGATAAGACGAGGTGATGCCGATACGGTGCAGCGCTTATATGTGTGCAAACCTTAATGTTGAAAATAGTATATCCGTGCATTCTGAGAATATGAGAAACAAAGCGCAAGAAGATGAACTGTCTGCCACATCCAATGTAATATTGGATTTTCAAAGGATATATATTCTATTAAAGGCGTGATTTTATGTTGAATATTCTAGTCAAAGAACAAAGCAGTGCGTTGAAGACTACATAATAATAGGTACCTATGTAGTGTATTCCAGTACGACTACAATTGATAAAACAACTTTCAACGGCCACTGGAAAAGCCATGTGCTGGCAATCGGCTTACCTACGAGATCCGGAGCTATTGTCGCACCCAAAAGTGCGCAGTGGCTGCAGCCGTTCAAACCACAAAGGACCTATTAAAGCCTGCCATTCAATACACACCTCTCAGCAAAGCGCGTTAAGGTTCACGAGGCAAGGATTATTATATCAGTGGGTGTCGATGCGTGGGAGGATCTTGGGCGATTACTTCAACTTCATAATGACAGTAGACCTTTTGTTTTTTGCCTTTCAAACAAAACTCATCACGATCAAAGGTTTTCAAAACTTTACTTGAATAAATAAAATATTAGTTTCTCACTAGTTTTATGCTTGTGTTATTTATATTGCTAGACAATTACAACGTTTAAAAACATACTTACGTAGAAACGTTGCGTACTCCTCAAAAATATTCGCACAAAACCACATTTTATAAACTATGTGAGGCGAGAAAACTCTAGATAGATAATAACACGTTATTTTCTGGAACCATAAAAGAGGGGTGAAAATAAGGCACAGAGATAAATAGGCTCCACTTTAACACTATCAGGATATAAAGCGACACTACGAAAACAACTTGAGTGACATCAAGTGACACATACAGGCTTCGTACGCCATTTTATTTGGCACTGTGTTTGAAAAAATGAATGCTAATCGATATACTGCATGCCATACGCAGATAACTAGCCGTGTGAACTGTCACCTGTTTTGAAATTTGATCTGAAATACATCAGTCTGACAATTTGCGTTTTATTCCATTCGCTCTGTCATTCGGTAAATGCTTTATAAATAAATAAAGCTTTATAGATAAAAAAAAAACAGTGTAAGAGCTGACGAGAATAGGATTATTTGACTATTAAAATATGTACCAATCGCTTATCGCCACGTTTTCATATTGTATTTCTAGCCAACCTAAATGATATTATTTGTTTTAATCCAGCAAAAGGATTACATAGTGAAATGGTTTAAAACACGATTTGTTTTATGTTCTGATAAAAAATAAATGGTTACCGGTCTATAGATTCTTCAGATTTTCCTATTTAGTAGAAATCCGCTGATCCCGTACTAGAACTAATTAATTTACCAAACACATTCTCGTATCCAAATTCTAATGAACCAGCTAACATTAAATCTCAGAATACATATCATCCCTTAAGGGTGGAGGACATTTGGCCGTAGGTACAATTGTGAGATAAAATTGTCGACACCCCTCTCAAAGTTGCCGTTTATATGTTAATTCCGAACGTTTTATTGTTTTCCCGGTACCAACGTGGAAGTAAAATGAGAAGCGTGCGCGTATTTTGATTTTAGCTTAGAGAGAATTTGAGGTCATTACCTACTGGTATTTTTTGGCCAGACTTGTATGTACGTTGTTATAGAGTATTGGTATCCATTTTGAACGTAATTTTAATAATACAGCAACATAGGCATGTACCTATTCTAAAACGATGCTCAAAAACATGAATCTCGCTTCAGACAAACATACTTCCCGGAGGACACGGTGGAGCATACGGTGGAGGTCTGCCCAGCTTGGGCGGAGCACCGCCGTGTCCTCACGGAGGCGATCGGCGGCGGCGATCTCTCGCGTCCGGCCCTGGTTCAGGCCATGGTTCGGAGCGAGAGTGCATGGGAGGCCGTCACCTCCTTCTGCGAAGCAGTTATGCTAGCGAAGGAGGAGGCGGAACGCGTGAGGGTGAGACAAGGTTCGCGCCCTCGCGCCCTTAGTCGCCGCAGGAGACGCCCCGGGCGTCGGGAGTCGCAAGCCGATTTCCGGCCACCGTAGGCGCGGGCCTGCGGACGGTGAGCGATGGGTAGCTCGCCGTCCGATAAGGACCAGGCCCGGGTCGACGGCGCGTTGTGTTCCAAGCGCGCCTCAAAGAGATGTCAGCACCAATTGACGGGGTCCGTTAGGACCAATGCCTGCCGGGGTTGCGAGTTTATCCGAAAGGGATATCGTGGCCCTGGCACACAGGCAACGGAAGGAACACGGGTGGGTTTTAGTCAGTAAAAGTCTGACACGCCCTCCCGCTCCGCCCAGAGCGGGAGAAGTTATTTGAAAATTTCCCACCCAAAAAAAAAAAAAAGACAAACATACTTCACAAATCTCTACTCCGATCTATAGCTCTCTGTAAAACGAGATTCGTGCTTGACCATCTTACTAGAATATGAATGAGCCTCACAAAAGAGGAGGTTCTCAACAAACCTAGTTTTAAATCGAGGCACACTTGAGCATCGATATTTCAAATTGAAATTCTAAAGGGCTACTTGGGTATTGGACTCGTGTCCTCGTGTAGGGTCGTAAACCTTTCAAATGGAGGAGTTTCTCTTCACATTTGTGGTGTTACCTACGTGTAAGAGATATATTTACCCCACCTCCTCCTCCTACTACTTATAAGAGAATGACCTATCGTTTATAAGTATTTTTCTTTTCCTATGGGTATTTTAAGCCTAAAAATGATAGTACCTAAAAATTTTGAGCAAGACGAAAATTTACGAATGTAACATTTGTAAATAAAATTAGGCCTGTTGTGGAATTACCTAAATACCTGTAGCTAAACAGTAAGGAGCTAGTCCAGCTAGCGGATCAAGTAAATAAGTAAGCAATTATCTTTGAAAATGTTTTTCCTTGAGTCCTTACATACAAAGTTCATGGCAAAGTTTTAAATTAGTCGTTGAGGTCATGTTACTGTGGCAGACTGAACTTGAACGTTAAAGGACCGTTTGTAAGACGTTACCTTCTTCGTCTCGTTTCTTAGTTAGTTAAATACACCATTGCACTTGTCAAAGTGTGGGTAGTTTACAGAGCCGGCCTCGGCGGCCTCTGGCTGAGCCGGCATTGTCAACAGTTTCCATACAATGTTATAATACCAAATACCACTCGACTTATGAAAATGATACAGGGGGTCTCTCCTACTAGTTCTACTCCGAAGTATTGGCCGAATATTCGGCCGTTTCCTGTTTACGGCTAACTATGGCTGACTACCGCAATAAAAAACGACATTCAACTAACCCTAACATTTTTGTAAATAAACTAATCGAAATTCTTCAAAACTGTATCACGCTTAGTACTATCACTAGGATGATCCCGGTTAAAAATAGGACCCTAAAACCGTGGATGACATTAGGTTTATTACGCTGTATTCACAACCGAAATACCATGCAACGGAGACTGAGACTTGACCCGTACAACGAGATACTAAAAATGATCTACAAAAGATACCGAAATTACTGTAACTGCATCATCAAAAAACAAAAGCGTAAACATGATAGAGACCAACTTGCTAAATCACACAAAAATCCTAAAAAAACATGGGATATTATTAACAACATTACACAGCGAAAGCCCAAAAAAACTAAAAACTTGGATCTCCTAGAACTATCCTATAGCCCACAGAACTCTATTAACAAGGTGAACAGCTTTTTCTCTAACATAGGAAAGCTTCTTGCGGATAATATCACACCACTTCCGTCTGCCACACAGACACTAAATAATAGCGACCCAAACCCATCCCTAGCTGACTATACCCCGACCTCTTCGGTTGCATTAATTGACACAGACCCTGGCGAAGTTCAAGCTACACTAATGGGCTTAAAACTAGACAGCGCCCCTGGCTGGGACAATATCCCAGTCAAATTTCTAAAAGCTGCACATGAACAAATAGTCCCAATCCTAAGCCACTTGACAAACCTATGCTTTGAGCGGGGACTTTTCCCGGATGCCTTGAAAGTAGCCGTAATAACGCCTGTGTATAAGTGTGGGGACAGGTCAGACCCGTCAAACTATAGGCCAATTTCAGTACTGCCATCTATCTCGAAAATCCTAGAAAGACTAATAAACTCACGCTTAATTAAATATCTATCTAAGCATAACATTCTATCTCCGTCTCAGTTTGGTTTTCGACAGGGTAGATCTACTGAGGATGCAGTACTGTCACTGACATCTACCATAGCTGACAATGTGGATAAAGGAAGCAGATGTCTGGCGGTTTTCCTTGACCTCAAAAAGGCGTTCGACACTGTATCTGTCCCCATACTCCTGTACAGACTCGAAACCATCGGCATAAGGGGGCCCCCTCTCGAGCTATTCAAATCCTACCTAAATAACCGCAAACAAACAGTGAAAATAGGGGACCTTACTAGCTCAATAGAAACTATTTCATACGGCGTCGGACAGGGGAGTGTACTCGGTCCGACATTGTTCCATATTTATATTAATTACCTGTGCAATATGAGTATTGACGGGGGTCGCATTTTCTCATATGCGGATGATACTGCCATAGTCTTTGCTGATAAGACTTGGTCAAATGTTAGAAGGTCAGCTGAAACAGGCCTTTCTAAGGTTGCAAACTGGCTCAATCGTAACCTCCTTACGCTAAATGCCTCCATTTAGCGTAACATTTGCTTCACCAAGTATGCACACACCCAACCTCCACCCGATTTCCAAATTAAGATCCACTGCTGTGCCAACCCCCCAATTCTCGATTGCTCTTGTATACAGATTGATAGGTTACAATATACTAAATAGCTGGGCATCATGATTGACCGGCGCCTGTCCTGGCACATGCATAGTGAACTGATCATGAAAAGGGTTAGGAAGTTAATTTGGACTTTTAAAACTTTGCGACACGTTGCCTCAAAGAATCTTCTGCAGAAAGTCTACGTATCACTAGCCCAATCGGTTCTTACGTACTGTTTGCCATGCTGGGGTGGGACAACAAAAATGAAATTTCTGGAACTTGAGAGGGCGCAGCGTTCTCTCCTCAAGGTTATGCTCTTTAAACCCTACAGATTCCCAACCCAAAGCCTGTACCTAACCTCTGACCTCCTATCTGTTAGAAAACTTTACCTACTCCATCTTATCCTGAGAAAACACAAATCCCTGCCGTATGATCCCACAAAGACGAGTATCAGTAGCAGGAGAAACTACTTAGTTGGTCCAACTGTCCCTGTCAGATCTATTTTTGCTGAGAGGCAGTATGAAAGACAATCTTCCCGCTTATACAACCTTCTGAATAAAGAGTTACGCATCTATCCTTTGAAACTCCGTGACTGTAAAATAGCTTTGATTGAATGGCTAACGAAAAAAACCTACGACGAGATTGAGGCTTTAGTATCTTCGCTTTCATAACCTATCCTATTGGATAGGTTATGAAAGCGAAGATACTAAAGCCACATACCTCGGTCCTTTTAATTATTATTAAAAGGACCGAGGTAGCGAAATTGTTAGTGGAGGAAGCTGTGCCTGGCTTCTTCCTATCCCAAGACATTGTCGCAGGGCTAAGCTAAACCTAAACCGAAACTTACATCCAAACCTGAACCTAAACCTAAACGGATACCTAAAACTAATAAACACAACTAAAGTAAATACAATTAAAACTCAACACACACTTAGCAGATCATTTATACAACTCACTCACGCCTTATTCACGCACACACACACACACGCACACAACAAAACCTACTCTCATACATCACATCACACAAGTGCGCTCCTTGCTTTTGTATTTTGTACTTCCTTTTTGCTTTATTTTTCTGTTTAATTTCAATTAGATTATTTTTATTTTTATTATTCTTGGTTCAGTTTATCGATTGCATACCTGTTATTTATGATAGTGGAAGAGCGGATATCACCTAACACTAGCATCTTCTTGCTTAAAAGGTGATCTCCAACTCATTGTGTGTTATAATTGTATGTAATTGCAATAAACATTTTTATTTTATTTTTATTTTTATTATTCAAAGAGAAAAGTCACAGTCCAAAAATGTGACTTGAAGTTAGGTAAGGACTCAAAGTCAAATAGTTTAGAAAACTAAAAAACACGCTTTTTATTTTTTAAAGAATTTTTTTTGGTCGAGTGTACAAAACTCTCCAGTTGATCTTGCCAATAGTCACATGCTTGTCTCAAAGTTTAAGTCAAAAATAGATATAGGTGAATATGGAAAAAAAAGATAATCCTGAAGATCCTGGTAAGTAGGTATAATGGGACAATAGTACATTGTGATACAAGGGTGGAAAGTAATGCAATGACCTACACATCCGTGTATCACACGACGTTTTTCAATACACTTTTGGGAAGTTGAGTAATTAAAATTTTCAAAAAATGGCGCGTTTTTGCAACTGTACATATTGTGACAACGAAAACAGCCTATACAGCCTATTCGATTTTTGACAAATGTTGATGTGTTAATAATTAAATTAAAACTGGTAATTAAATATATTAAAGAACCATTTAAAAGACTTTTGAGAATTCAATGCTAAGACGTATGGACTCATTCATTTTTCTCGTATAAAATCTATCCCATTTTACTCTATGTATGAAAACTCCTTGCTACTAAACTTTTTAAATTGACTTATAAATTTAAAACTCAACTGCAAAACTAATAATAAAGCTCGTAAACAAAAGTCACGACCGTGTAACAGAAAGATGCCTATGCAAAACTTTTAATTTTCGAATCATAATTATAGCCTCTGAACACATTTAACAACTGTATTGAAAATTGATTAAATTATTGTATTGTCATCGGTCCTTGATAAGTGTGCATTTTAAATTAATCCAACGTTTTGAAATGGTCGAAAATCAAGTTCAAAGTTTTCGTTACATACATATTAACATACGTATGAAGCTAATAAAAGCGTGTTAAAAAGGAAACTTTGGAGGTCAAGAAACGGCCGACCATCCGGCCGATACTTCGGATTATCGCTTCGGAGTAGACCCCTGGTCTGAAAAACCCAACAAGTTCGTAATCATGCGGTGAACTAATGATTCGTTCATATGCCTATTAAATTAAGGTCATGTATAATATCCCGACACAATCAAAAAGCTCTAAAACACAACGCTCACCACATTGTTGGAAATTCTTGTTAGAGCGTTAAGTGTGCCTACCCCGGTTGGACAACAAAACACAATTATTGGAGGCTTAAAATAATTATAATGTGATTGTCAGTAATGTGATGTTACACAGTTTTATAGTCATTTATGATAGATAGATATATAGATAGATATATGTGTGTACACATAGAGGATTACCTAATCGGAATCGACTTGTTGCCTTTTTTCAAATGAGAATTAGGTACCTCTACATTCTTATTTTTTTGTTTCTTCTTTCTTCTTCCTGGAGAATATCTGCCTAGCCTTTTCCCAAGTATGTTGGGGTCGGCTTCCAGTCTATCTGGATTCACGTGTTTTGTAAGGATTATCAAGGATCAGGAATGAAATTATCCGGAAAAGAACCGGAGGTACCGACATAGCTTGCAGAGTAAGCAAACTGAAGTGGCAGTGGGCTGGCCATGTTTGTCGAAGGGGCAATGGAGAAGACGAGTCCTGCGAGTGGAGACCGCGTATCGGCAAGCGTAGTGTGGGACGCCCCCCAGCTAGATGGACCGACGACCTTAAGAAGGTGGCTGGGTCAGACTGGATGCGGAAGGCGGAGGACAGGGTGTTGTGGCGCAGCCTGGGAGAGGCTTATGTCCAGCAGTGGACTGCGATAGGCTGAGTTGATTGATTGATTGTAAGGATTATTTTAAATAAAAGAAAAGCGTGCTTTAAACAAAAAGCAATCATTAGTGTGATACCATTGACATGTTCAATTATCACCTTCGTCAAAGTTACTTGAGTAAATATAATCTAAATACAAATGTTACTAACTTCTTAATTCATTTCATTCAGGGCATAATCAATAAACTTTGATTAAATGTAACTATGTAGGAACACTAAATTAACTCGTTGACCACTAACGAACCGATCTGGCCTTAAATGATACTTACTATGAAATCCCGTTTCCCGTGAATTTTCCTCCTGACACGGTCAATCTGCGAAAGGTGTTCGAAATTCCGAGAATGGGCTGAAACCTGAGTGAAATAGGTATTCGGGATTTTTAGGTAGGTAAACCGAAGTCATTCATGGTGGTGTAAGTTGGTGTTTAAAGTCAGAAACAAAGATGTCAATATAATTATAAAATAACAATAAAAACTTATTGTGAATAAACGTATTATTAAAATAATTAAAAAATACATTTAAAAAAAACACAACAAACACTAATACAACGTACATAAAACACATACACAAACAAAAAACACAACACACAACATATACATACATAAATTACAACATTTATATCTGTAACTTTTATGGTGTACATAATAAAGAGTATTCTATTCTATTCTAATGAAATCGCCAACCCGCCTGCCAAGCGTGGCGATTATGGTAAACCCTTTGGGGGAGGCCTACGTCCAGCAGTGGACGTCTTTCGGCTGAAATGATGATGATGATGACAATGAAATCAATTTAAAAAAATGAACAATCATGTTTTTTTTAATATCTTTCTTCGCAATTCCGCTAGTTTGATAAATAAAGAAAGAAAAAAAATTATTTGGGACACGCACAAGAAATAGAAACATAGAATTTAGACTAACAATATCCAAAAATAAAAACAATCAAGACTTGTGCGATGCCAAAAAAGCTCCTATATCAGCATAACACTGCGATATTAAAAAAAAAATGGGATCATTGCGATTTTTTTTCTTTCTGCCATATTTTATTCTCTCCAAGCACTATGCGTACGTCACACATGGGCACACGTCTGCAATGTCACTGCTGCGCGTGAGCGCCTCGCTTGATGAAGTAAACGATGTTAGTGTCGTCCTTCTGGGTTAATTCTATACGAGCCACTTAATGATTTCATTACTCAAACCAAAATTTAAAAATTCGCGCCGACAATACTTTTCCATTTCCTCAACGATATATTGCTCTAAATATAAGACTAAAGCTGTCATCAGATAGAACAGCTATAAATCTGAATTCAAATAAAATTAGTATTTTCTAGTGAACTAGTGTAGTTTCGATTAAGCGTTGGTAATTCCTAGAAAAACAGATTGTGAACTCCCCACCAAACTTAGAATACTAAATAACATATATTTTTTCTAACTACTAAAATGTTTTCTGCTAAAATATTTACGGCCTGATCAAGCTAAGTAGTACCGTCTATTATGATAACTTTATTTTATGTTTGGTTTAAGATATGATTTTCAGCCGCGCCGCATAAAATACGCCTGAGAAAATTACTCTTATAATCCACATTGCAAAGCGCAATCTAGTGTCACAACTTTTGGTGCACCCTGTACATTGAAGAAATAATTCTATTAAATCAAATTTTATGTATTATATGTAGGTACCTCAAAATCGCCATAAAAACGTTCAATTTCTGTGAATACTGACCCATCATTTGATCTCACTGAACAACAGTAGTATGTAATTTTGCTAAGCTACGACTTGAGAATAGGTTGGAAAACCATAAATTGCTTATCTAGGTAGAGAGATATCTACAGGGTTACTGGTAACTCAATGTATTCCTAGCAGGACGTCATAGTATGGTTAAAATGCAACAAATTAAGCCACCAAATGTTCAACCGAAATTCAGTAGTTTTTGAGTTAATTAGGTTTTTAGTTGTTTTATGAAAAATACAATTTAAAAATGACTTACGGTGCGACTACACTGGAATTTAATTTATTATCATAGCTGATGCCGTAGCAAATCTTTGTTAATAATTAAAAAATCCAAAATGCTGAAAACTTTGGCAGATATCACTAATTAAACATTTTATTTTTCGTAATTTCTGTCATTACTTTATTAAAAAAAACTCAAAAACTACTGAATTTCGGTAGAACATTTGATGGCTTAATTTGTTGCATTTTAACCTTACTATGACGTCGGGCAAGGAATACGTCGAGTTAACAGTAACCCTGTATACATCTCCTCACTACCGAAGCTAGCCTGCCCGTGACACTTTGCGTTATTCTTGATTAATGTTCAAATAAAGTGCGATCTTTCTTGTGGTATTTAGGAATTGGAATGTATGCCCCTAATAATTAAAACTAAAATTTGTCACTCGATGGTTATATGCTTCAAACCAATACAAATTCGGCAGAAATAATCATATTAAATTACGGATTCGCCTCAGTCACCAAGGTGTCCTAAAATGTTATACCTACAGGGGGGTATTCACGCTCGAATGCTAGTGAATTTTCCGCCTCAGAACACGGATATAACGCCCCTCACTACCCTACCAAGGGGTAATGGAACTTTTTATGGTTCTGCACTGTAATCGGAAGGAAGAATGATTGTGTATATTATGGCCCAGTGTACGTACATACACAATGCGGATATTTTCTCAAGGTCCCTTCTCGCTTCTAAGCCATCGATTCCTTTCTTCGGCATATTTGTAGCTGCATTTATGTCCGTATTCATCTCATTATACCGAAGGGTGAAAAGGTTTCAATGCGCCTAGTTTTATTTAACGGTCAACTTTCAGGGTCAAGAGCAACACTCACGTCAACTACTGGGAAAGTCTACACATTTTATTCACATTCCGTCATTCCGTGCTTTTATATTTGTTTCAACACCCTGTTGAAGAAAGTTTGGAACAGGGACATATTTTTTTAAGTTTACCTGGTTTGTATGAGCCAGTGACATTACGTTGAACAACATTGTTTTAACACTAGTAGCAGCTTTACCACGAAACTAAACGAAACAATTTATCCCGTCCGCTTAATTTATCCAATATGAAAATATCTAAACCTATTTTATATATTTTCATATTGAAAAAATTGAGTGGACGGGCAAAACTTTTAAAATATCTGTTGATATAAAATTGTGAAAAATATTGTTATTCAAGGAGCACGGCATTGTAACACACGAAATAGATATTAATATTTCATTATCACACTAATGTTATAAAGGCGAAAGTTTGTGAGTGTTTGTGTGTGTGTGTGTTTGTTACTTCTTCACGCTCAAACGACTGGACCAATTTTGATAAAATTTTGTATGGAGGTAGCTGCCACCCTGAATTAAGACATTGGCTACTTTTTATCCCGATATTATCACGGCATCGAGTTTTACGCGGGTGAAACCGCGGGGCGCAGATAGTAAGATAATATTTTTGCTTTACCTGTGCCTGAAAGAAGCACCGGCGCATGTCTAAAATATCTTCAAGCATCTCTTTAAAGGAAAAAAATACCCGCGCTCAAAAGTTTTAAGTTTGATAAAGGTACTTTTTATGAAATTTAATAAAATATAAAACATTAAGGTTATTTCTGTGGTACCTACTTCTATTTACCACTAAATATATTTTCGAGTTACACAGTCACTAAAAAGTAGTGATTTTGACTAACAAAATGAAACGATAATATTGTTACTTAAAGTGACATTTATTCATTTATAAAACCGGCCAAGTGGGGTGTGTAACATATGGCATAATAACAGATAATATAATATCACTTGAAATAACGTTCACATGATATAATTTTCATATGCTATATAAATAAATAATCTAATTTCGATAAGTGATCTAATGTTATAATATGTCATATCACCTTATTCTGCTCTAATAACATTTAGTATAACGTTTATTTCATATAATTTTTAATAATATATAATGCTCTTTTTATATAACGTTCAGTTGACCTAATTTTCGAGTCCCGTACGGTATATCGAATTACCCTTGAACGATATAACTGTCTACAGAAAGCATGGTTCACCGACGAACGGTAATACGAGAAAACTATTAGTCGATACCATTATTTAGCGACAGCACGTTTCGCCGAATAACGCTACATAGAATGAATGGTTGGCCGATACCAAGATTTGCTGATGTCATGGTTCGCCGGAACACGCTTGAACTAAATAATCCTTTATCGATAGCTGAATTTACCAACAATAGAGGGGACCTGGCGCTCGGCGGCCGCTTCCGCGGCACGCTCGCTTCGCTCGCTCGCCTTCGCGCGTTAATGGTCACTGTTCTAACCTAACCTAACCCTACTACTACACTGCTAAACTACTACTAAACTGCTATCGATAAAGGATTATTTAGTTCAAGCGTGTTCCGGCGAACCATGACATCGGCAAATCTTGGTATCGGCCAACCATTCATTCTATGTAGCGTTATTCGGCGAAACGTGCTGTCGCTAAATAATGGTATCGACTAATAGTTTTCTCGTATTACCGTTCGTCGGTGAACCATGCTTTCTGTAGACAGTTATATCGTTCAAGGGTAATTCGATATACCGTACGGGACTGCTTTATAATAGACAGATTACAAAATATTATAGTACCTATTATTATAAATCTAACGAAAAAATTGTGCTAAAGCAGCTACATCTACGAAGAGTAGTTTAAGAATATTTGATAAAGTTTAACATACAGTACTAAACACACAAGGAAACTATCGTAAAAATCAAAAATAAATTTAATTTGGTTATAAGTTACAACGTATTTTTAAACAAGAAAGTGTCATGTATAAAAACCCGTTTTATAATTTGTTTACGTTTATTTAACTACCTAAACCAATGGAGTATAGGTGCAAATGCCATTCCGTTTTTATAACATCGCTATAATGACTAATAACTACAGCTCTGTGCAGGTGCAATTAACACGTTGTTGCCATATTTTTAATATCGCCACTGTAGTTAAGAGTCAGCGATTAAATATTTCTCTTTGCTGCATATTAAAATAGCTCGAAAAGTCGAGATAAAACATACAAGATATGTGGTCACACCCTAAAAAATAATTAAGGCTGGCGACAAACTTAGCAATTTACCGAGTGGCTCGTAAAACCTGAAGTTTTGCTCGTCAAGCCACTGAGTGCCAGACAACTTCGGACAATTCCAACGTAACGTCGACGCGTCAAATGACGTCAGGGGAGTGACGCCGCCGCCGGCCTAATGGAATATCCTACATTAAATGAACATTTCTAGCTACAATACTTCCACGCGCTCGTAATACTTAGTTACATTATGATGTAGACGTAGCCCACGCGACGTTTCTATCAATTGTGCTGGCTGATATGTTTCATAGACGATAGCTTATACCATTACCTTTTCTTTATGTCGTTTATGGTCTTATTAAGCAATAAATAATGTCATATTGAAACAAAGGTAAACTGCCGATGAGAGCAAATGGGACTTTAAACGGTTACCTCAGTAATATACGTTTCGTTATAAAAACGCCGCCGCTTAGTTTACATGGTTTTCAACTTTGAAGCGAAGCTCCGCCACCACCCACGTAAATATGTTATGGTTTCGTTTCGGTCAATTTACGGTTATGTTTTCTGTACTAATACAAGTTTAATTTCGACACGGCTTTTAGTAGATACACCCACTAAGTACCAGTTTTGTTGCGTCCCTTTCAAAATGAGTAATGCTTACGGTGGATTCAACCCATTCAAGAAATACTTGAAAATAATGCAACAGATCGAAAAGTAACAAATTTTCGAAGCGTATAAAAAGCCTGAGTGAATAATGAACACCCTTAATAATACCTTGAATGATAGGTAAGGGGAATCGTGACGAAATTGAGGTTTCGCTCCGTAATCTCCTTATCGAGTAAAAGTCAGGGGGATCGGATCGCAAGCTCACTCGTCAGCAGAATCGTACTACGTAACTCTTGACGTCATTACTTACATCACTTCGGCTCAAAACTAATATCCTACTAGTAATGTAACTATATAAAAACTAGTATTTTGCTCATAATTAACGCGAATGTTTCTTACGGTAATCAATGTTATCAACCACTGAAATATTTAGTGGGTGAACTTGTAAAACATTTGGCAAAGTAATCAATATTGCGAAGTTCACTATTGATTTGGTGATCAGCGAATTCAAATGATGTGCAATATATCCGATAAGTTTGCTTGCCTGATTTTTCCCATCAACTTTTCTTTATTGAAAACCTGACGTCAAACCTTTTCACTACATATTCAGCAGTATCAGTTTATTATCTATCTGCCATTCAATGGATAAGGAAAAAAGTTTAAATTGTGTTGGCGTTTTCAACCCCATCGCGGGGACCGTCTGCAAGATAGGTAGGTACCTAACTTTCCTTTGTGTACTCGTCATATAGTAAAAAATCTTTTTATAACGCCTACATATTTCCTCCTTTTGTGAAACTGTCTGATTCTTGGCTCTGAATAATTGTATTCAACCAAGTTAAACTTGGTTGACATTTGAATTACAGTGACATTTGTGTACTTTATTTGTTTAGTCTGTTTGGTGTTTGGTATTTCTTCCCTTGGGTGTTGTAAAAGGCGACTAAAGGACTTACTAGAGAATGGGTAGCAGCGTTCTCTATGTATTTTAACACCATACTGCGATCGCCAACCCGCTAAGCGTGGCGATTATGGCAAACCCCCCCTTTGGGGGAGAGGCTTATGTCCAGCAGGGGATTTTCGTCTTTCGGGTGAAATAATGATGATGATGATTTGTTTTGTTACAGCTCGACCTTAAGGGTGCTAACTTGTGATAACTATGAATTCGTGGATAATTTTTTACAAGACAAGCTGTTCATTGAAGTCAGTTATTATAAAATAAAGGGCACAAGAATAACAAAGAAGATAAACAATAGCTAAATGAGTTGAATCGGAGCAGAAAGCGTTTGGGAGTGGCCTCGACGAGCGTAAAGTCACGTTTTCAAGCGGACGCGGGGCAGAGCGGGTCCAGACGGGACCTTGACGATTTGCTTTAACAATGTACCATTCACTCCGGATCGTCTCACTATTTCTTTGTGGTTTAAGGGTGCTATCACAAAAAAATAAGTTTTTTGTCAATTTCTTATCTAATTGTGAGAAAGCTTGAAATAATTGAAACATTAAGTCTGTGTAACTATAAAAATACAGTTTTCGTGGTTAACCGTGGGAAACCATTCGTGTCAGTCTCAGCACCTGTTAATAGTTTCACCACTTTTGCACTCTCGTATAGCTTATTTCGCCGTTCATTTACTTAATGAAGATATTGTATAATCATAAAATAAAATTTTGATTTTATCACAAAGATAGGTGAAGCCCAGTGTGTGGTTTTAAAACATTACCGACAGTGTTTTTTTTTTTTAAATAGGTTTTATTCAACATTTTTTTCTGAGACTATTTGTAACATTTTGATAATTATTTTTGCTACCTTTTTGAGTTGAACATGTCTGCTTACATGAAATATTTTTAATAACTAAATTTATGTTATTATATTGCAGAAAAATGTTCCTAAACTCAACACGATAACGTCAATTTTGTGTGAAGAGGCAACGGAAATTATTTTTCACAATATCAATATTAATACCAACATTTTCGAATAAAATATTGTTACCAATGGAGATGAAGGAGTAATCTATCTGTGGCAATTATTCGTTACATTTGGTGTAAATTTTGCCGCTATATGTACCGACAAACTGCAAATTTTTGACAGATTTTGTGATAGCGTCCTTAACGTCTATTCATAGAATCGTTATCTATAATTATAAATATTAGTAGCACTTCGCCGGCCACTTCATCCGCGTGGATTTCATATTTTTGTTCTACAAAGTTCAACACTCTCTCCGTTCCGTTTAAAAGATAGTTTCCGAAAATCAATGGTTGCGATGTTTTTATTTATTATCTACACTATTAATATAAAGAGGAAATATTAGTTTGTTTGTTTTTATGTTTGTAACGAATAGGCTCCGAAATTACTGAACCGATTTAAAAAAATATTTCACCAGTAGATAGCTACATTATTACGGAATAACATAGGCTATAACTTATTTTCAAAAAAAATGGGGCCAGCTCTTAGGCGGGTGAAGCCGCGGGGGGCAGCTAGTTACTTATATTATGACAGACTTTATTATTTATTACAAACTACTATTCAATTGTATCCAGTTTACAAAAAATAAAATGTGTTCGTAATGAATACACTAAGCGTAGGGTTGTTCGCTCACACCGCGGCATTTTTCTTACTTTTAGCATTTTTATACCCGTCGCGTCGTAACTACTTCTAAACGAAAGGTCCGATTCGAATAATTTAAAGAGAGTGTCATAATCAACCTTGATTATGAAACTATTTAGTTGGATAAGGATTAATGTCATGATATGAATGTATATATATATAATAAATCTATCGATTCTACCCGTGTCTGGATTGACTAATTTGAACAAAAAACGGTTATTGTGACTTTACTATAATAGTTAGACAGTCTTCCGGATTTTTTTGTGGGTAATGATGAGTACCTACTTACTACAAATATGTAGTACATTATTTTATGTATCATTAATAGTTTTTGTAGCGCACGCCAAATAATGCCTTTTATAGGCAAATTTTTGATACCTTGGGTTACATTATTGTAATATTCGTAGACATTTCTTTTTTTTTTAAATAAATTACAGCCTTGTTACTGGCTGATAATGTAGCTTTCTATAGGTAAAATATTTGTTTTAAATGAGTTAAGTAGTTGTAGAGTTTAACCATTAGAAACAAACAAACAAAAAATAAAATCTTGTCTCTTTACAATACAGATAAATGAAAGTCGTTTTTGTTACTGGCTGTATGACCGCGTGGTTCTTCTAAACTAAGAAACAGATTTGATGCTGTTGTAACCATTTTTTTGATAATTAATTCCGGAAGGTGTATATTATATTAATATTAAACTTAAATATAGTAAAGAATGCTCAATTGTCTAGTCGTTAAAGCCGTGCGAAGTCGGGGCGGGTTGCTTGTTCCTACAATATTTTGGTTTCATGTAGGAGAATGTCACAGTAAAGCCCGTAGAACTGACAGTAACAAATAATTGAGTAATAACTATAAGATTAGGTAATTAGCGGGTGCCTCGGTTACCTCAGTTCATAACAGCTCTTTTGAATGAATGCTCTTTTAATTAGCAGTTTATTACTACAGAGCATTCCGCTAATTACGCGACATGTTCATAAGTGACGGGATTTTATAGTTATTACAGCCAGCGAGTATGAAAATCTTTGATATGCCACACGAAAAAAAAAATAAGTTCGTATTATGTTCTGAAATCAGAAACGAAATGAGCAACAGGCACGTTTACAACCTGCCAGGGTTACGAGTCTGTCCGAAAGGGATATCGTGGCCCTGGCACACAGGCATCTGAAGGAACACGGGTGGGTTTTAGTCAGTAAAAGTCTGACACGCCCTCCTAATTTCCCAGCCCAAAAAAAAAAGGCACGTTTACAATACTTTTCAATTCGATGGAATTATGAATGTACGTCAGAGTGGGGCAAAGCTCAGAGAAGTACAACGACTGAAAGCTAATGGCTCGAACCGGTCATAACTTCTTTCTCCTAAGTTTCATTACCTTCCCTAGAAAATGCAATGGGCGTATCGCGACGATCGGTATCCAAACCGTTGCCAATACTTCCTTCATTGGTTTTGGCATTATTGCCTTTTTGCTCCATAATAATATATAATGTATTGCTAATGAATGTGTTGCATGGTAGTTTCTCTAGCCACAATTGCTACTAAGTAGGTAGGTACTACGCGTCCAACTGTTATACTGTAGGTTGACATCGCAAATTGCGTTATATTGCGCACAATTGAGCAATTTTAGATAAGGCGTATAAGCTCAACTCGTAACAGGAGATTGAAAGGATGCTATCGGATATAGGTATGGATGGCAATCTCTAGATGTCTTACTGTGATCACTAGCCGAGAGTTTAACGGAAGCCACCTATTGCGTAACTCACTTACAAACACCAACCAGCTTCTTCGTTTGAAAGATTTGTATGCTCGATAACGTAAATAATTGTTGATGATAATTGTTATTTTATTATATAGGTGTACTGGCATTGCACAGCATCGTTTTTTTTTTTAATTACCTATATTAAGTATCACTCAACCAGAATCATGTCATGAATCAATGCCAAAAAACATTTTTTTTTTGTTTTTCGGGATTGGATTTGAGGCAGTTGTATTTTACGAAATTATCGTATCCAAAAATTTGTTATCCTTAAAGGGTGATTATATGCATATTATGAAATAAATTACAAGCACGATTCTCTTCCTTTTGTATGCAGTCTGACAGTGACCGCGCTTTAGCTGTTGACGCTGACAGCAGCTAAAGCGCGGTGAACTTTTCAGTTTTTTTTTTCGTTTCACTATGAAGCAATTATCTATTTACTCAAAAATATGTTGAGTAAACGAAAATAAAAAACAACCAACTTCTGCATTCAAATAAGACTTTCTTGTTATTCAGGAACTCAAAGTAAAGGGTGAGTTTACCGTTCATTTGTATCGAGATTTTTTTTTCTAAACGTGTTTTGGCAACAACAAAGTTCTGAGAAATATGTTCAAACTCAAACTCAAACCATTTATTTCAATTAAACCATTTACAGGCATTTTTGAATTGTCAACAAGTCCGTCAGTTACAAATATGAAGCTAGTTGCCCATTCCAAATAGTAGGTTCCTATGGAGAAGAACGGGCAAGAAACTCCACAGACACTCTTTTAAAATAAAATATTTGATACAAAGTATTGGTTACATCATTCTTATTGAAAATATACATGTGAGAACGATGCAAAACGCCAAAAGCGTCCGTGATAAAAAAAAAAAAAACAATTCAAAACTAATATAATTAAAAATAAGCTGTGGCAGCTAAGAGATGACCAGTCCCAACTGACAGCGCCCGTTCACGAACATGACGCATGGATCAGCACCATTCAGCTCAACCATTTTGAAGGGAGCTAAATGATCCAACACACACGCCACCATCAGCGAGACATCTGAGTGAGCATGACATACTCTCAGCTGCTAGGACATATTCAAGTCAATGAAAGACATATTACCCGGTAAATGGTAGCTCTATTGTACATAGTACTCACACCTGTGTTATGCAATTATATAATACAAAGGTGATTGAGTTTATACAATGAAAAGATAGTCTTACAATCTTCAGCAGCTCCAACAGTATTTTCAAATGTTAATCAATTAGTTGAGGTTGTGGAGCAGGACCAGCATTCAAGAATAACATATATTTTTTCCGCTACCACAAACTATATAGATTTGGCAATTCCTACTTAGATCATTTCCCTCTTGTCAGTGCCTTAATATTAAATAAAAATCTATGAAAAGGTTTTTTTTGTAAATAATTGTATTTGGAGCCACCTACGACTACCCAACAACTCATACCATTGAAAATCACCAGTTTTTGGAATGATACCTTATTTACTCTAGAATAAGTCGTGATTAATGCTGCAATAATTGCGAAGTTTTAAACATTCATAATTATTTCGTTGACCACTTTTGAAATATAAATTCCATTTGGTCCCATTTTTAAAATGGGACCAAATGGTCCTAGTATTTGTGAGTACCACAAAATTAAATTCAATAGGTATATTTCCTCTTCATTTTGTTTAATCAGATTAATTAAAATTCGTATAGTTATGCAAAAAGCAAAATACATTTTGATTCATAATTATTTGGGATTGTATTACCTTTTTGTATTTATTATCAGTTTTGTAAATTGATTAAATTGAGGAATTTTTGATTCATTTAAATGTGGTTTTTATTAAAGAAATCGTGATAGCTGAAAAATATTTAATGCAGGTAGGTATCATTGTTTTAATTGAGTTTTCAACCTAATGGTTAGTTTTTAAGTAATTAAAAGTAATACAACACCCGATTACAAAACTAAGACGCACGAACAAAAAAAAAGTCTGGCTCGAAACTCGAAATAATCAACAAATACTTAAAGGCGGCCATCAATCACTCGGAAGCCACATAGCTCACCAGTAAAAAGGAAAAATACAAAAAATACATCTTTTCGTGTTACCGGTTAAGGGTCGTACAGACTAGTGCGATATCGCGGGCGCGATGCGACATTAGCACAATTTCTTTGTCGCTGCCTGTCGCACCAGCGATATCGCGCGAGTCTGTAGGAGCCTTTAAGGGCTAGTTTGTTTCCACACTTAAATAAACAGGGGTCCAGAGGGGCTTGTGGCTAAGTAATCACTGCCGCACGGGTCGATCCATCAGCTTAAGCTACGCTTCCCGGGGTTGGGCTGAAGATGGGTGACCATCTTCACATACCAAGACGCCTCCGTGTCTCAGAAAGCACGTTAATCCGTTGGTCCCGGCTATTACCTGTAGATCTTTGACTGTTATTACGGGCCGTCAGAAGCCCGAAAGTCTGGCAACCAGAATTACCAAGGGGTATCGTGTTACCCAGTAACTGAGTTCAGATAGGCAGTCGCTCCATGTAAAATATTGGTATTCAGCTGCATACGGTTAGATAGGAAGCCGACTGCAACATCTTTGGCAAAACGCTAGGCAAATAATGACTTAAATAAACAGGGGTGTAGTTCAACTGGACAAAAGAGCGAACCAATGAGCACTGTAAACAACGTCCCTATTTCAAACGATAAACACGAGAAGATGCTACATAGCGTCTGCATTCTCCTGACAGATGGTACCGTCACTGTTACAACTGAAAGCAATTATATTTGTCAAGTGTAGCATTAGTTACTGAGCATTCCTACACAAACACTGTTCTCGTGTTTCAATAATAGCTAAGTTATATACATAGGTATAATTCAGCCAAGCAAACATCAAACGCTTAATTGTTAGGTTAAGAACCTAAGTATGTAGTTAGGTAAGTATCTCTCCGGTCGTAAAAATATAAAATAAAATCTCAAACCTTGACCGACTGTTTTGTGTTAAAGTCGGTCAAAGTTAAAAAGCCTTTTCGGAGGTTATGTAAGTACAAGAGTGGGGGAGGTCGGAGATAAGCGTTATAAAACACTAGCCTTCGTTCGATACTAACTTCAATCCACATTTGACCCGCTCAGAAAAGGACCTTCGGATAAACCTACATAAGGGACTTTTTAAAGGCACAGATACATGGTCAATAATAAGTACCTTCACATTTGTCTGATCTGAACGAAAATCCGTAGCGCGTGCGTCTACTACAGCTTCAAGGTAAATCGCCAACGGCGGCCAGAACGATGACTATAGAAGCTAATTAAAACTGAACAGTGCAATCGCTTCGTGTACCTGCACGAATCTGTTCAGATTCATAAGCAGTCAGTGTTATCTCTCCGCGAATACTAACTTTAATTGCATCTTTTATACAGCACTAGCGACCCGCCCCTGCTTCTCAAGGGTACAATGGCGTCATAACAAAACAACGAGTATTTGTTAATTAAATATTAATGTTCCTTTCACATAAACCTTTAGAAATTATTGCTATAAATATAATATAAATATTGCTATAATATTATCAAAAAAGCATATTAGAAGATTAAGGACTACGTTGAAGACAAGGAAGTTTGGCAATAATCCCCTCTGCACCTGTGGCTTCCCTAGTACCTCATTAACGGCATAACTATGTAGATGTCTATTAACCGCTCCTAAATTACGATGTTTATTTCTTTTTTTTACATACCTTGACATAACCTACAATTTTAATTAAAAATATTTACTAGTGACTTGGGGACAGAATATTAATTCTGATTTGTTACAGTTGTAATGGCAATCTTGTCATTTGGTTTAAATAGGTAGGTTTTTATTTTTATTATTTTAGTAATATTTTATATAGATTATTTTTTAATTTGTGAATTTGAGAACGTTGTAGGCTTAATAGACTGTAACTTTGTAAACCATCTTCTATTTTGTTAAGTACTTGGTACTTGTTCACGGGTCCACACTGTCCTCCCATACCTATTAACACTGTAACTTGAAAACATTGTAAAAGCCCATTATTTTTAAAAGAATAAGCGTGGAGTTTCTTGCCGGCTCTTCTCCATAGAAAACGACCAATTGGAACCGTGCACCTAGCTTCTGACGTTTCATAAGTGCCCATGTAGGTTTATGTGAAATAACATATTTTGATTTTGATTTTATAAATGATGGCGATAATCGCATAAAAATTCATTGTGTTGTTTAAAAGAATTAAGCGGCCACGCGGACGGGCACGAAAAGCGACTTTGATTTCCTATCTCTGGACTTCAAAGCAAAATGTAAATTTCAAACTCAAACAGCGTTTATTTCAATTAAACCATTTACACGCACTTTTTAATCGTCAAGGAGTCGTAAGTTAGAAATATGAAGCTAGTTGCCCATCCAAACTCCAGGGACACTCTTTTAAATTATAATGTTACAAAAATATAGTTGAATTTATTACTAAATTAAAAACAATAATTAAAATAAGCCGTGGCAGCTAAGAGATGACCAGTCCCAACTGACAGCGCGATTTAATCATGTATCGGTGTTTACTGCTGTACAAATCACGCTCTTCACACTAATATTATAAAGGCGAAAGTTTGTGAGTGTGTGTGTTTGTTACTTCTTCACGCTCAAACGACTGGACCAATTTTGATAAAATTTTGTATGGAGGTAGCTGACACCCTGGATTAAGACACCGGTTATCCCGATATTCTTACGGGATCGAGAGTTACGCGGGTGAAACCGCGGGGTGAAGCTAGTAAATAATAAAGTCAATATCGAAGTGTAGAACTTGGTATAAATAAGGTTTTGCACTGTCATGGTGCATTAAGTGGCATGAAAAACACAACTGCATGTGAAACGTATACAGTTTATGCAATATTTTCCTATGTTAGTTACGTCCGTCGGAAATTATATAGCTGTTATTTGCCAATAGGTGGTAGGGTCAGCTACATAAATCGGAGTCATTCGAAAACAATATTTTAATTTCGAAGTGAATTCTCACAAGATCTAATAATTTTGTTCTACTAGTTTACTCTATTGTAAACATAGATTTCTTAAATTAGTTTTTTTTCTTTTTGTGCATATTTTCTTTAATGTTAAAACATTAAAACGACCAATTAGTGTCCTGGCTATGTATGGCTGAAGTTTATTCAACGTTAGTATCGACCTTCGCTATTATTCACGCCCTAAGCCTTTGCCCCATATGTTCTCACTAAAATTCACTAAACTTGAATGGCTATTATATTAACAAATTAATATAGAACAGAACTCCATACGCTAATAAACGGGAATACTTGCGAATACCCTACCTCCAAAATGAGGTTTATATCTACCAAAAGTGTCACTGTCTATAATAATTGTATCAAATACTATGTTTCGTGGTTGATCTACTAAGTAGTGTTTGTTTTGCATTAAACCCTTTGACCGCTCATGAGAACAACAGAACAAGAGACGGCGGCAAACTATAGCTGTTGTGAACAGACCTTGCTGATGACATTTCTGCCGCTAACTTGCTTAGTAATTTGCAAGCCAACTCGGGATTCGAAGCTGACTGTCGGTACCTTTCTACTATCTATGCAATTCTGCTATACAATTTAGAATGCAGTTTGTTTGTTCTTTATTACATTATTGTCGTTGATATTTTTTTAAATATTACAATTTTTATTTTATTCCATCATATAACTTTCTATATTGTTTTGCTGGAAAATTTTTGTCATGAAAGCTCATGACAAAAATTTAAAAAATACTTTGTTAAAGTTGTTCTTAAAATGTTTACAATAGCTTTGTCACGTTAAAAATAGGATATCGTCGAGGCGTGGCGGGTCACTGCCACTTACCCCTACAATGGCAATTTAGGGTTGAACGCCACCCGTCTATTGCAGGACTATAAGCCTAGCCGCCATTATGTAACGTTGTAACGTTCCGTTTTTTTTAAAATTATGATTTAAGCAGTAGATTAAGCTTCTTTGAAGCAATATACTTGTTTAAATATTTAAAAACCAAATTGCCAACGTGTTAATTCAAAACAATTCGCGTGACCTTAGGTTGACACAGGACAACTCGTCCGGTAAGCGACCCCTCTTCCCTCTCCCCTGCCACCTCCTCCCCGCGGCAGACCCGCTAGGCTGGAGCCCTGCATCGTCGCACACGCCGCCGGTGACAAGAGACACCGACCTATGTTGGCATGATGGGCACACGTATTCGCGTCGATTTTCCTCAGCAGCGCGACATTCATACGTGTGTCCCGTCCTTCAGCCACGGTTAAACTCAGTTTAATCCTCAGATTGGGTAAGTGTTTAACAATGTTGTTTATATATTTTTATGTGCCTACCTATCTAGGTTAACTTAGGGCGTGTACCTATTTGCTATCTTTGTTTAGCTTATTATGTCTTCTGCATTATTTTTATTATGTAACCTACATGCCTTTAGCACTGTGCATTATATGGGAATTTTCCATACTCTAAGAATGTGCAAGTTATGCCGTGCTGCTCAGTACCATTAGTAAACTCTGTACTGATTGTGACATCCACGCACCACCTTCAGTAGCGCACTAGTACATCTCGCTTCGCTTGGTGTCGCAATCAGCGGAGATGACTATTTTTGGCCATCTTGTGACACACTGGACGCATTATTATGTTTCAAGGGTCAAAGTTCCGGCTAGCAATCGGTATTTATCGGTGGCATCCGGCAATCGTGTTCTGAGCCACCACCTTCCTGTATTTCCGGCAACCCTCAAGCTCCGTGCCGGGTACCTATTTTACCAACGCGGCCACGTCGTGCTGAGCTACGGGTCTGGCGACACCATCAGCCGACCGTCACCATCCCTGGCGTCTGCAGCGTAGCACAGCCGCTGCGGATATCGTCACACCAGGCTGAGTCAGGAGAGTACTGCGCTACTCCCAAGGGAATTTAAGGGAATCTTGTGACCATAAACATACCTACCCCTTTCTCGTTATTTTATCTAGTATACATATTTTATGTTGACAATTTACGTGGTCTTATTTATCTCCACCACGTAGACTATTTCCGTCACAACTATCCCATAAAAATGTATGATCTATCTTTGTTAATTTATTTTGATTTATGGCAATTTTAGAAGTGACCTCTCGTTCGATGCGGCTGCTGGCATCGCTGAACTTTGTATCGGCCGACTACACTTTGATCAGTTTAGGCCCAAGAATCTTCAAAAGTATAAAAAACACCGCACTGGTGCGGTATGTGGCTTCAACTGGTTAAAATTTGACCCGTTTACCCTGTGTGCGGTAAACTTGGCCTTGTCAATCATGTCCATCGAAATAGAACGTGCATCCAGATAGTAATGAATATGCCAATGCCCGTTTAATGGAATTAGATACAAGTGGGACCTTATATTGTTATGGCGTACGTGACGAAATATTCAATGCGTCAATGTATATATTGTACCTATAAATTCTTGATAAAATATGAGAAACACGATGTGTGCCGGTGGTATTTAGGGTTGTTGGGTTATCATAAGTAATTTTGATCATGGTTTTCGCGCCACCGGAGTTGCGCGCATTTATTATCGACTTGTAATTTACGGGATACCTACACACGTCTTCAGGCACGCAGCCCGAAATTTCGCAAAACGGGAGAGTTACGCAACAAATCCTGATCATTCAACCTACAACAAAGTTGTATTAAATTTGTTTTCAAGAGATTTTGCCGGATCATCTGAACATAATGTCTGTTATATTTTTAATTAAAATTTCGCCCCTATTTATAATACCGACATAAAGGATCGTTCACACCGGTATAATTAGAAGTGTTTATGGCGCTGAGTAATTAAATTCAGTTTCACTCCCCTTATAAAAGCAGAACTTAGATGAAAATAACTGATAAGGTCACGACACGACACAATGCAAGTTTTGATTCGAATGAGGTCGTTGTACTTAAGTTCAGTTTGGAATATATGAACTACGTGACGAGTCACAGATGTTTAGAAGAATGCGCACTGGTATGGTCGAAACTTCATCTAGAATTCTAGACCATTAGACGTAAAGCTTGACCGAAGTTGCTGGTTAGGTAACGTATGGTCTTATTCACCATTTAAATACTATTAAAATATTTTCACCATTAAAATATATGAACATTTCATAAAGAATCATAATGGTTTGGGAATTGTTTCAATACCGTGACGTGAAGGAAGCTCCGCTACACTAAAATAACCCTGAATTTCCTTACTGGCTTAAGGTTCAGTTTATTTATTCAGGAGAGTGGTGAAAAGAGACTATTGCCCTATTCATACGACGCGAATGTTCCTCAGACAGACACTATATAGTTTCGAGATAACTACGAGCATCGTATAGTGTGAATGGGCCCAAGATATTATAACGTTCACATATAGGTGAATGGAATCATACGCTCACCTTCCATTTGAAAGAACGTGTTTCTTTGAAAATTTATATTTGCATGAATTTTCTTTACACTTTTCCAGATTACTGCAGTACAGGAAAGCTTGTCACATTTACGGTACGTTCTATATAAATATCTAAAGACGCTTTAAATAAAACATACGCGGTTGCTCAACTTTTAATAAGCAAAGTTACAATTTGTAATTTACAACAATTCTGTAGATTTTTACTTATGACTACTTTCCTCTACCCGTGCTGTCTTTCTGGCTACTGTGCACGTTATTTTGCTCAATAACGAACAGATATAAGTAAATCTACCTTACCTTTAGTGAGCCTTCGGAGCGGTAGGTATGGAAACAAAAGGAAATGAAACAAAGATAATAATTTTGATAGAAATACGTAAATCCCGCCTTGGATACCGTGGATTTTAATGTTTACGAGAATCTCTTCTCTTTTTAAAACGTTGCCCCACATTAGAAGTTTCTCCTGTATTGTGGGTGCGTTTACAAACATACACAAACAGCCAGACCCGGAACAACTACTTGTAGGTCATACAAATATTTATTCCGTGCGGGAATCGAACCCGCGACACGCAGCGCAGCAGTCAATGGCTTAACCACTGCGCCAACCGTATCGTCAAAATCACGAAAGAACGTCTGACTCTCCTTCGATATAATCATTTTAACAATATTAAATATTTACAAAATGATCTGGACACGGCGCTATAATACTATTTATTATTTTAATGGATTTCAATTAACCAATTTATCAACGGACAGTTGCCAAATAATTTCGATATTTCCACTAAGAGAAATACGTTCAGATGGTACCTGGTAATAATTGAAATGACGATAGCTCAATTTATCGACGCCAACTAAGTATTATTAAGTGAACAAGCGGATGGTTCGGATATTACGAAACTGTTAGTTATAGATTAAGAGGAGGCTCCATATTTTTATGTTGCTTTGCATGAATATTCTGAAACAGTCGCACATACAAGCAAAATGAAACTTTAGTATTATGATTTATTGGATCTTTTTTTTTCTATGTTGAAGACAGTTACGTAATTGTAATATTTTCTCTCAATAATTTTTTTATTCGAAAATAATGTCTCTTATAAGGATAATTATAAAAAACAAACAAGATTGTTTAGCTTTTATGTCTAAAATAAATATTCACAGCAGCAAAAAACTTGTGTCGGGATACTAAACTATTACATGTTCTTCATGTAATAGTTTAGTATCCCGACACAAGTTTTTTTTTTCTAGATCAATTATTACTTTAGTTATAAACGAAACCCAAACAAGTTAAAACTTACCCTAGGGACAATAAATATTAATTAAGTACTAAATATAAATAATAATAAATAATGCAATAATGATTCATTTAAATTAAATAAAAATAAAGGGTTTTTCAAATGTTACTAAATAAATAAATTTACATATTTATAAAAGAATAACAAATAAATTAAAAAAATAGAAATACGCGGCCTCGATGGCCTGACTCCACAAGATCTAAAGGATCTACTGAGTTCAGGCACCGGGGAAGCTGGTGAGTCGCTTTTGAAGGAGCTTGCAGCCCTGATGAACCTGATGCGTACCGGTGGTGTGAACGAGGCCGTCATCGATGTCTTGTACGGGGCCAACTTATGTGCCCTGCGCAAGAGGGACGGCGGTATTCGTCGACCGCAGCCAAAATATGCTGTAAGCTGTATAGCGAATCCCTTACAGCTACGTTTCAGCCCCTGCAGCTTGGTTATGGCTCGAAAGGGGGCTGTGAGGCTGCCGTACATGCCCTTTCCACCTTTTTAAACTCAAACAAAGGTGAGGTTATCCTCAAGGTTGACGTGAAAAACGCTTTTAACTCTGTAAACAGGGACACTTTGTTGGCCGAAGTCAAAAAGGAACTACCCGAAATGTATGGTTTTATGGGGCAATACTATAGGTATCCTTCAAAATTATTATACAAGGACAATGTTTTGGAATCAGCAGTTGGATGCCAACGAGGTGACCCTCTCGGGCCAGTCATTTTCAGCTTGGCTATTCATCCAATTATCCAGAAACTAAATTCAAAATTTAACGTGTGGTATTTAGATGATGGAACGCTAGGAGGTGATGTAGACACCGTTTTGAAAGACCTACAACTCCTCAAACAATAATTTAAATATATTGGCCTGGAACTTAACCCCTCAAAATGTGAAATTTACCTTTCTGACATTACCGACAGACAATTGACCCTAGAGAAATTTAATGCAATAGCCGACAAATCAAAATTTTAGAAAAAAGCTCACTGCACCTCCTAGGTTCCCCAATTTTAGAACACAGCTTTTCTCCTTTCATTAGCGAAAAAATCAAAAACTTCAACGAAATTTCCGACAGACTCTCCAAAATTAATTTACATTCGGCATTCACCCTGATTAGATACTGTTGTTTTGGCCCAAATTTTATATATTTTCTACGTTTTTCCCCTTTGTGGAAGCAACCACATTTGTTGGACAAAATTGACCAAATTATTCGCAGCACACTTACATCCATTTTAAACGGCGTCCGCAAAATTACCAGTATTAGCTTACGCTGTCTTGTCCTCTGTCCACAGCACTGAAAAGTTGACCCGGAAAATTTTAACTCCCTCCCTGGTTGACTCTGAAGTGCCGCGCTTGACCGATGCCGTGAACGTCTGGAAAGCGGCTTGCCCTGATACAGATCGGCCCGCAAACCCATCTTCCCAGAGACAGAGCGATGAGCCGCTCTGCAGGTTGGTACGGTATAATCTTTCAATACATCCACCAATACTGCTGAGCGTGCCCGCCTACTGGCTGTGGGTGAGTGGGAGTCGGGCCTCTGGCTTCAAGCACTACCGTCACCCAGCACAGGCACTATGTTGGGTGACGGTAGTCGGCTGTCGACTGCCTTGGACATCATGGCCTATCTTGCAGTAAGAGCGCAGGCCGGATAGCACGGCACGCCAGCATTAATGACATCATCCGTCGCGCTCTTGTCACCGTCGGGGTGCCAGCTGTTTTAGAACCCAATGGCTTGGCACGCGACGATGGGAAGAGACCAGACGGAATGACCATAATGCCTTGGAAGTTAGGTCGGCCTTTGGTGTGGGATGCAAAATGTGTCGACACCCTTGCGCCATCCCATCTTCCTAGCACGGCGAGCTGTGCTGGGGCGGCTGCTGCAGGTGCAGAAAACCTCAAACGGCGAAAATATTCCAATCTTAATGGGAATTATATGTTCGAGCCGTTTGGGGTTGAAACACTAGGGCCATGGGGTCCAAGTGCCCACTTGGTTTTTCAAGATATCACCAAGCGGTTGGTCGACTCTTCACGTGACCAGAGGGCTGGTCTATTTTTCGGGCAGAGAATCAGCATCGCCATACAACGTGGCAATGCTGCCAGCCTTTTGGGCACTTTTCCTGTTGGCAGCGAAGCGGACGAATTTTTTGATGCCCTATGATTCTGTCCCCTCCTTTTTTATATACATATACATATTATTATTTCTCTGTCTATTATTATTTTTCTGTGTCTGTTAGCTTAGATTTATGTAAATATTTTTCAGAATAAATGATTTTTATTTTAAAATTTTTAAACAAGTAAGTGATGATAAGTAAAAATAATAATTACAATATTAATTATAACAACTAAGTAGTCAAATAAAAGCCCTCAGCCTCACTCCTACTTTTGCTGTGCCCGACAGGGTCCACAATGATCATAATTCTGTAAAACCTACCACCTAAGTTCACATGTGGAAGCAATAAATATATTGAGTATTGAAATAAGAATTGAGACTTACGCTATTTAGTTTCGTGCTCGAACACGATCAAAAAGCGCACGCGATATTCAACTTTATTACTAATGTATGAGCGTTTAGGATATAACGGAGTGGCGGGGAGCGAGGGGCGGAGCTTGCGTTCGAAATTTGATTTAGACTGCCTTACTACGCAGTTACAATTCATTTTAAGCCGATTTACTCTTTAGATTGACTAAAGCTTTGGTTTCCTATGCAAACGGAAACCAAAGCTTTAGTCAATGGGTCCGTCATATAACAGCATAGCATAATCAGTCTATAAGCAGACGATAAAAAATTCTCACCGCGTACCACAACTTTACTCTACTCATATAGTTTCATCGCTGAATTCAGTAAACTTTTCATTTAAAATCAATTTCCTTTACAGCGAAGATGTGGAAAAGTGTCATGAAAATCCAATAGGATTACAATATTTCCTCTTCGCTTCAGCGCAAAGCGAAGGATATCGGCTGTAATCCCAAATATTGAATGGATAATCCGTCCCGAGATACTTACTCGCAAGACGCGTTGCACGTCCCACCACAAGTGTATCTGGGACCATCCGAGATACAATAATATGCAGTGCCAGGTATCTTCTTCCTGTAATCAGGCAACGTGACCGGCAGAAGCATATAACTACAGCACGACACAAACGGAAGTCGAAGGACTTCCTTTGAACAATAATAATATATATTTATTTCATGTTGTAATAATAATTAATACTATCCATGGTACGATTTACTACGGCAGGAACCTTTCTGTATCAGCCATGTTATGTGGCCACGCATAGCAAAGACAAAAGCACAGATTACGACTTGTTTTTTTAATGTTATTACATAAATCGTGATATATAGGTAGATATTTATTTATTTATCGCTGAAGCTACTTAGCACTTCCTAAGAGTCCAGTAATAAAAAATAATACCGAAAACACTCAAACTTTTCCATTTCCTTGTAATATGATGAGGCGGTGGCTGATCAAGACAAGGTTTTCTTTACAAAATACCGTCTGGATGATCACTGATATTTAGTTTATTCACTTCATTATTTTGAAATGAAAAGATCCGCAGGACTAAGGTAACCGACATAGCCCGAAGAATAGTCAAATCTAAGTAGGGGGCAGGGCACATTACTGGCAGAACAGTTGGCCAATGGGGCTGATAAGTTCTGGATTGGCGACCGCGTACCGGAAAGCAAAGCCTCACAAGATGGAACGATAACCTTGAAAGCCGCAGGAATCCACTGAATGCAAGAAGCACAGGACCGGTCGATGAGGCGACGCGATGCTGATAACCTTATTACTTTAAAAATGTTGGTCTGTTATTAAAACCAGCTTGTTAGAAACATTACCTACACCTCTGTGTAGAACTGGCTCGCTCTCCGGTAGACTGTAGACATGAAATGACCAGACTTTGTCTTGCTTGGACTGCCTGCAGAAAGGACGTGATTTATCGGCAGATGACGAGAGATCGAAAATTGCGATTACAAAAGTAATTCTGACTAGCTAGCTGGGGAAACTACTTTAATGACCTTGAAGAAGGTAAAGGAAATAGCATTAAATACAAAGAATAATATTTACAAAAGATTGTTTTTTTAAATCTTAATTATTAAAAGGTCGGAAGGGTCCAGTGGTAATATCTACCGAACCACAACTTTTGGTCGAAAGGGTTTTGAAAAACGCAATCAAAACTATTTACTATAGTTATCTGCAATCAAGCTTAGATACCTAAACTAAATAATTTAATAAAACAATCTGATAAAAGGGGTTTCTGACATCTAGACAGACAAACATTGACGAACTGATAAGAAACGTCCGTCCAAAAATATTGTATTTACAAATGTTGTTAAATACTCAAAAATAAACTGTTTATATTAAAGCCACATTTCTGGAAAATAATAACATAATTCTGCTTTGTGAAGGGATATAATATAATGTGTTATAATTTGATAAAATAAAATACGAGTATTTGCATCTTCTGTTTCTGCTTCCAAATAACAAAAACAGTTAAATTAAATAACACAGAGAGACATAATGTTACACTTTAAGTGAGTCATTGTTACGAAGGGTAAGCGCAAAAAATTTACACCTTAAAATATTGCTTCCATTCTCTACGTTTGGGGAAATGCTCCGAAAATATCTTATGATTTCGGTTGACACTAATATTTGGGTCCCCTAGAATAAACACGGTAAATATTATACAGTTGTTAAGCTTATGATAATCGGCGGCGGCGATCTCTCGCGTCCGGCCCTGGTTCAGGCCATGGTTCGGAGCGAGAGTGCATGGGAGGCCGTCACCTCCTTCTGGGAAGCAGTAATGCTCACGAAGGAGGAGGCGGAGCGCGTGAGGGAGAGGCAGGGTTCGCGCCCTCACGCCCCTAGTCGCCGCAGGAGACGCCCTGGGCGTCGGGAGTCGCAAGCCAATTTCCGGCCACCGTAGGCGCGGGCTTGCAGACGGTGAGCGATGGGTAGCTCGCCGTCCGATAAGGACCAGGCCCGGGTCGATGGCGCGTCGTGTTCCACGCGCGCCTCAAAGAGACGTCAGCACGAATTGACGGGGTCCATTAGGGCCAATGCCTGCCAGGGTTGCGAGTTTGTCCGAAAGGGATATCGTGGCCCTGGCACACAGGCAAATGAAGGAACAGGGGTGGGTTTTAGTCAGTAAAAGTCTGACACGCCCTCCCACTCCGCCCAGAGCGGGAGAAGTTATCTGATAATTTCCAACCCAAAAAAAAAAGATAAAAGCTTATGATAATAATATAAGCTCGAGGACATTCCTGTACAATGGAATATTGCAACAATACAACAAAACAGTGTATGCAAGCATGACACACTAGTATTGTCGCCCCGCAAGGCCAACTACGGCTTACACAAAGTCACCGATCATAGATTCCCCACACAGATTTCCGGCCGAGGTAGGTACACGACGATAGTTAATATAGGTAGTTATGATAGCCGCAGACATCGAGCAGCATCCGTTATCCGTTTATCATAAATACCAACAGCCACAAGACCGCATAATGCGACTCTGAACTGGCAAAATCGCAGCGAGCCCCGGAACTTTGCAAGTACTTACAATTACACAAGAATTTTGTCTGTCGTATTAAAAACTTAAAATGTCGGAACTGCAGCTTTTGACGGCAACTTTTCTCTCATTATTTGAACATTAATATTTTAATATTGCTGACTTTTATTATGAGCCCGATTTAGAGGCGATTTCACGAAACATAAAAGCAGATTTAATTTGAGATTTGCACGTTACGACTTATTCTTGATTAAAAATATAAGAATCGTGTCGGTTCGGGCAGGTACTGTCTTGACTTTACATATCAGATGTGGCTTACTACTGTATTTTACATACGTGAAGCATAATAAAAATCATAAAAGGTACCAAAATATTTGTAAGTACATATGACATGATTCTTAGCAGTTTTCTTTATGTAAAACTAAATTTTATAATTTTTCAAAACCCCATGTTCATAATACTATTCAATTAAATAAATAGAGGATCATAGACCTTACCTCTATTTATTTATAGGCACTTATCTATCTTATCGCGTCAAGTCCAAATCGTTTCAGTAATTATCTCTAGGGCGCACTGACCTACACGAAAGCGCCTAAGTCATTAGGGCGACTGTGTTTTTAGACGGCTTAGTTTGTAACTTAACGAGGGGCTCGTTGTTAAATAATATATATAACAGCCACACGCGTAGATCTAAGTATATGCTACGCTTACCAAGGAGCTAACAACCCTACCGATCTTTAAATATCGGTGGCATCCGGCTATCTTTCACCGAGCCAACACCTGCCGGCAATTCAGGCAATCTTCCAGCTCCGCACCGGGTACATATTATACCCGCGCGGCACGTCGAACTGGGCTTCGGGTCTGGTGAGAACATACGCCGACCGTCACCATCCCTGGCGTCTGCAGCGTGGCACAGCCGCCGCGGTCTTCGTCACACCAGGCTGAGTGAGGAGAGTACTGTGCTACTCCCAGGGGAAGTTAAGGAAATCCTTCTGACCATAGACCTACCCTTCACTTTTTTATGATATTATATTATTTATGTTGACAACTTTACGTGGTCTTATTTCACTAGTCCCACCACGTAAACCTTTTCCTTCACATTGGCACATCCATTTCATGACATATCAAGAACCCCCCGTCCCTCGGAAAGCACGTTAAACCGTTGGTTGGTTGGCTGACATTTGTAGATCTATGACAGTCGTCACGAGTAGTCAGAAGACCGAAAGTACAAATCAATCAAAGGGGTATCGTATGACCCAGTAACTGGGTTGTGAAGGTTAGATAGACAGTCCGATAGGACTAGAAGCTGACCCCATTGTTGGTGAATGGCTATGCAGATGATGAGACGAATTGAATAAAGAAATCTCATTCGTACCTCAGGGATTAACGAGTTACAACACTGATTTTATAAGCGAGACAAACAGTTAGATCAATAAGTTCCTAAAACAACACGACCGTTACTTGTTATGCGAATACTTGTGAATCTGTTGCAAATAAAAGAGTTCAGAGTGGATTGGGAAAAAACGATTCCATCCAGAGATTATCGAGCAATACGAATATCTTCAGAAACAAAATTTATTTTTTGGTAAATTGAACATTAGTTTCCAGCTGTATTCAAACGGTTTGATCCTATCATTTTTATGACGATCGTTTTTTTTACATAAATGATAAATTATTTTATTTCTGATAGTAGCCTTGTATAAACACGTTTACACGTCAATCATATTTTAAAAACTAGATGAGGTCGGGCGTTTCCTATCTGACTATTCTGAAAAGCCCGAAACAAACTCAGAGGTCACTTATAATGTCTTTTGAGGAAAGAAGCACACAGATTTGAGTGGACCTGTCTAGTCAGTGCACACATTTGTCAGTTATCGTGCAGCTCTACTGCGAACTTAAGGAGCTCATACTGTTTTAACGATCTTTAACTGTTCACGCTTGCCTAGAAGTAATTTGAATATTCACTCGAATTTTAAATGGAATGAAAATTGTACATTGAATATCGATAAATTCTCATCTATATCTATCTTATATCGAAATATATAATAAAAATGAAAAGTTGTTCGTTGGTAAGCGTATCACTTGAGGACGGCTGCATTTTTTGTTTTAAAATGTACGTAATAGTCCGAATCTGATTTTTTTAAAGAAATACCTCTGCAGTGTCTTTGTTCTTAATACTTATATTTGTCGTATCTGTATCTATGTTACTGCGTGTAAATAAAGAAATAAATCAGGTCCTTACGGAAAGAAAAATTAGAAAATTTTCCGGGGAAATTGTAAAATTCGGGAAAAGTGCTTCTTCTATGGTAATTTTGAACGGCTGTCGGGTCAAAGTAAAAGTCAAAGTCAAACCATTTATTTCAAATAGGCACATAAGAGGCTCTTTAAAAAATAGAATTGTTTCCTGTTGCCCCTTCCAAAAGGCAGTTTCTTATGGAGAAGAATGGGCAAGAAACTCCACCGGTACTCTTCTAAAAATGTTTTACAATATTTTGTTTGATTACATTAATTATATGATTATATGTGAAGACGATGCACCTAGAATAAAATTACTATACCATAATAGATAAAACGAATTAAAAACTAAGCAATGAAAAATAACTTAATTATTAGATAGATAGTAGATAGATAGATGTTTTTCTAAAAAAATAAGTCAGTGTATGAGTATAGGTTATCACAGAATGTAAAATCAATATCATAAAAATAACAGATTTTACCATAAAAATAGCAACCAGTTTGATTGTGTCTAGACTCTAGATTGTCCTATGGAGCTGGACCAGCATGTTTCCAAGCATTCCTGTCCTGGATATAATCATGTATAGTAATTAATAACTTTGCAAATCCATTCCCAACACATAACTGAATGTAACTTCATAGATTGTTTTTAATCATTTATATTCTGGAAAAAATGATTAACTGTTAATTTCGTTGTGCTCGCGATTGGGATCGCGTCAAGACTCTAGTATTAAAAAATAGTCTATATCCTTCTAAAACTACAGGGTACCCGTTTAAACATATCTGAGATGTACATGCTGCTGTAAAAGCTTGGTATACAGACAGACCGAAATTTCAACATTAGTGTATACCTACATAATTATATCTATGATTAAAATAGTTTTGAAAGCATATTCAATACAAGCAAAGTTTGCCTCGTTTAAAGTTCACTGCACTGCCGTTTTGATTAACATGTTTTCGAGTTATGCTGCAATTTGACTGCTACGAGAATATACTGCCCTGCGAATTAGGCTAAAACAACTTAGTCTAACTTAATCTAGGGCACCGCTAAGCCGGTCAATGATCCAAATATTTTAAAATGGCTAAATTAGACTGCATTTTGTTCATTAATAAGACGTATATACAAGTGGCTGATTAAACTAAAAACGCTAAACAATGGTGTTTCATGCATCGCCTACGGCGTAGCGCTACGCCGGCTACGACAATTTATCACATCCAATCGTCAACGTCGAACGTTTTATGACTTGGTTCTAAGCAACCGAGAGTCTCTTGATTTCTGCGCAGTATTGAAGGTACAACAACTATTATTGACCGAGTATACTCAATACTCACTCACCTCTTCGCTCAAGTACCTCGATATGTCGGTCTGCAAACAGGAGACGAGCGCGGTATTTGTCGTTACATACTGCGCTGGTTATAAATAAGTCAGTGTTTTCAAATTGCCGCTCAAGGCAGTTAATAAAAAATATTAAAAAAAAAACTTCGTCGAAGCTAAAATTACATTCCATAAAAACAATGACGCTGCTACCACGTTAATAGCTATACTTAATCACCAAAGAATTCCCATTACAAAGTTTATTCGCATTTGTGTACTACGTGTTTTATTTCAATAGCAAAGTTTTAATATTTACCCCGTTTTTAGAGTGAACTATTGAAAGTTAATAAAAACAATATTGATAATCCCATTGTGCATGATTGAAACATGTTAGTAAGGCTTAGTCAAGAGCTGGATTAGATAAATCAGTTCCACAAAATGGTAGGCAGAAAAGTATGGTATTTTTATCGGGTGCCTGTTTTTTTTTTCATCGTTTTACTAAGCACATATATTATTAGGCTACGTGCATAATAGACGTAGGAAAAAAGGCTGCCGGGCTCAAAATTCGGTGAGTCACGCAAGTCGCGTACCCAGTAACGTACCCACGTAAGTGGGCCCAGAAAGAGACAAGACGCGGTGACATGGACGCGTACATTAGGGCTGGGGGTCTACTCCGAAGCGCTAAACTGAAGTATCGGCCGAATAATCGGTTTTATAACTTCCAAAGTTTCGTATTTTGAGTTTGAGTCCTTATCCGATTTCATGTCACAGTTTTGACTATTTGGCTTATCTATTCGACTGTCTTTTTTTTTTTCGTCGTAGTCAGCGATAGTTAGTTGTAGTAAAAAAGAAACGACCGAACATTCGGCCGACACTTCGGATTTATGTTCGGATTAGACCCCCTGGTTCAGGTCGGCGCGGCAAAAGAGTACCTGCAAGGATTTGGGGGAGGCTATTACCCAGAAGACGGAATGAAACACGAAACTAAAAATCAGAACCCGACGGAGCGCTTTAGAGCATATCGGAGCGACCAGAAGCGTATCCTATCGTGTCAACGCTCGTCCTACCACAGTCTCGCAGTTTCTCACTAATAACCCAAGGAAAAGCGATGCAAACACACGATTGTGTGTCGATACATGCAAATGAGATTCCCGTGTGACCTTCACGTTACGTGCTCTGTCAGGTGTACATCGTACATTTCTCCCTTCAGCTCTCATTCGGGATAACAAACCCAGAAATAGCAGCTGTACAAATTCACATGAATTATTTAAAACGAGAGGTGTGAAGTTCATAAAATAAATTGAAAACATACTAAGATATGCGTAGGGTACGTTTTAGCAAAAAACTTCGCTCGCTCCCGGGTAACGTGCTCCTAAATAGGTCTTCTAAAAACTTTTGGTCGTTCATTACAAGCCAGCCACTGAAAGGCACGTGTGTTTGCTCGACATACAAAAAGAATACGGGTTATACCACAAGCATTACTTTTTCTGGAATTAGAAAGGATTAAGTCATAACTTTTTCAAACCCTTTTATCTTGTTTTCACTGATAAGTTATTAAATTAGTACTGCTACTAAAAGCTACCTAATCACATCATTGCACAACTGATAATAATATGAGTAAATTATTTCTACGCCGCGATAAGATATGAAAAAGTTACCTAACTCGGCTATCTACGCAATTCATATACGAAAAAGAATAGACAGACTGATGAGATGCGGCATGATCCCACAGATACGATCTAACCGTCGCTAATATAGTCTGGGAGCCCGATTGTCAATAACTTTTGTTCTTCAACTACCCTTTTACGGCGAAAACATGTCAGGCACCGCTCAGATTGGGGGCGTTGGTCGCTCGAAAAATAAAAGAGTCGACTTACTCGTATCTGTTCTCTCCATTACTTATAGTATATGATGCGGTTCCAAGAACACGGTTAAGTAAGTACATTATTTCCAATACTTCAGTAAGTGCACGTTGACATACAATCTAGAAAACAGCACTGAGCTACACAAGCTGTGCGGTCTGTTATTTGTTCCTTTGTATCTTTTAGTTCTCTAGGCCGCTCGACCGCTTAGAAGCCGTTAATAAATATTGTGTTATACGTTAACAAAGAAGATAATATTTTTACAGCACCGTTGACCTGTTTAAGAATACAGTCTGCCTATTTTTTATGAGTGCTTATCTCTCCCATTTCTAGACAGTATTGAATTCGTGTCCCTAAATCAGAAAAATCGAGATTATCCACTATACTGCATATTGATTGTTTTAAACGCCACATATACTGAATGCCGAGTGCCACTTGAGCGATCCACATTTCTGTGCTGAAAACTAGGGATCGCTTTTTGTGAAAAAATCGCGGGATATATAAAAAAGGGGGATGAAAGCGTAGAGTACGTAGGTCAAAGAGGAGGACGAGCATATATGGGAATATGGACATATATATGAATACTCGGGAATACTCCAGATGCGATTCAATCTGAGAATCATGCAGTCAGCCCATTGTGTTCGAGCCTGTCACCACTCCGTGATTGACGACACTGCCGAGTACCAACTACCTACTGACTGACCTGCACCCTCCGTTACATAATGAATGTTACATAAGAAAAACTATATCTCCTTGGACGTGGCGTAACTTAGTTACAACATTAAGGTAGGAGTTTTTATAGCTTCTTTATACTCCTAAAAGTCAGAGTTGGTTTAATGGGGGATATAAATACCTATAAAATTTTGGCTTAATTAATGATCAAAAATAACATTATTTTCGGATGTTTTTCTGGACTGAAAAATCATAGCCTAAGATCATGACCTGGTAGAGTTTGAGTTTAACAAATAATATAATTGGATACAATATGATTTGCCTGAAAACTTCGTAATTAGCTAAATCTAGCGAAGGGCCCATTAGCAGGTTGAGATAAACTACGATAACATGGCAAAGACATGCACGAATATCAATGCAGCGTCATTAAAATTGTATGCTCTAGCTAAATTAATGACGTTCTGTTTTATTTTAAAAATGTACCGTGACCTATAAGTTGTGATGTTGGATTACATAATCCAGTTTTTTAATGTAGGTGCACTCTATGTTTAAAAGTAAAGTAGGCAAGTATTTGCGCGTCACTTGTCGATACAGCCAATAATATTTTTTATGACGTAATAGAAGCTCATTTCTGGAAGGCACCTACAAACGACAGATATGGAGGACCCGTTGCCATTCCGAGTAATGCCCGCACTTAACCAGGACGACGGTTTTATTGTCATTTACTTATTTAATGAAGTTATTAAAACCTACAGAAATAAGACGCAGTTTAGGCACGTCATACGATCTTGTTTTTTTAAGATCTCCTGCCTATGTTCAAGCAGAATTTTACTGAGAAGTGTTTCGTGTTAGCATCGATTTGAGGCTCCAGTCTAGACACAGAAATCTTCCAAATTAATCTATTAAATTATGAATATTTTATCGAAGTTTTTGTCTGAACAGAGAGGACAAATAGTCTGAAACGAAGAATAAATATTCCAATAAACTGATGCCCAAATATTTATTTGTAATAGTGAGGTATTAATAAAATACGAGTATATTTTATATATCTTTAGTATTATACATTTATTATTCCCCATTGGAATGTTTACCAAACTTATAGCTTATCTAACCGCATTGCCTAATAAAAATAAATTTATTCCATTTACTTATGTATTTTAATACTATTGCAGGTTAAATTCTCATAAAACTGTCGTAACCACGTATATCGATGAAACTGTTGTCCATAACACAAACATCACGCCTATATTCCCCGAAGGGTTTATCTTTAGCACACCCACATTTATTCAGTTATGTAATAACTGACAAAATGACGATGAATGATGCCGTCCATACATACTGTCCAAATGTACCTACCTACTTGTAATAAAATATTACATAAGCTATTAGGTATAAGTTGGAATGGATTACGTGTTACTAGCACAAGTACACAGGGCGCAGTCGGGCTGAATGTGTCAAGACATAAATGGCATAGTAAGGGCACCGCCAAACTAGGACGCTTGTAGGGGTTCAAACATTGCAAATGTAGGTACCCGCTTAAGTGCATTTGTCTAGTTGGCACGCAGTCAGGTCATTACGCGAGAAGCATCGATTTTTCAGACGTTAAAAGATATGGATGCTTTAAAGAGCGCGTCATCGTGTGATCTAACTGTTCTTGATGCCAAGTTGTAATTTTTCTTATTACTTTTGCTATGCTTAAGAATAATCCACCTGTCTTCAACGAAAGGTCGTGGAAACGCTCTCTGTGCCCTTTTTTTTTTGTTGGGTGGGAAATTATCGAATTACTTCTCCCGCTCTGGGCGGAGCGGTCAGACTTTTACTGACAAAAACACACCCGTGTTCCTTCCGTTGCCTGTGTGCCAGGGCCAAAATATCCCTTTCGGACAAACTCGCAACCCCAGCATGGCCCTATCGGCCAGCATGGCAGGCATTGGCCCTATCGGACCCCGTCAGTTGGTGCTGAAATCTCTTATAGGCGCGCGTGGAACACAACGCGCCGTCGACCCGGGCCTGGTCCTTATCGGACTGCGAGCTACCCATCGCTCACCGTCCGCAATCCCGCGCCTACGGTGGCCGGAAATTGGCTTGCGACTCCCGACGCCCGGGGCGTCTCCTGCGGCGACTAGTGGTGCGAGGGCGCGAACCTTGCCTCTCCCTCACGCGTTCCGCCTCCTCCTTCGCGAGGATTACTGCATCGCAGAAGGAGGTGATGGCCACCCATGCACTCTCGCTCCGAACCATGGCCTGAAACAGGGCCGGACGCGAGAGATCGCCGCTGCCGATCGCCTCCGTGAGGACATAACGGTGCTCCGCCCAAGCCGGGCAGACCTCCACCGTATGCTCCACCGTGTCCTCCGGGCGATGCACACAGTGGTGACACCCGGGCGGCTCTCTGTGGCCTACTATTGGATTATTGTTACTTGTTTCTCTTCTAGTAATAACAATAAATGGCCCACCCACCTAAGTATATGATTTATGATATTCGGCGTCCTAACCGTGTCATCAATCATAACCTTTTGCGATGTAAAGTTTACTTCGAAATAAAATCAGAACAGCCTTAACAAAAATATAAAATTATTTGGGGTTATAACATTTTATTTCCATGTGAATGGCATTCTGTAGTTAACTGGTGCAAACTATGACATGCAACTATGTCAATTTTTCAAAGATTCGATGATATTTTTCCAAGTACCTACGTAAAATAGAACTATAACGATGGAGTAAAACAATAGATGTCCACACAGGTAGGATTGTAATTTTTAACACGCTTTTTATATCAAATATCAGGTCATGCAATTTTTTTAAAGCTTTTCTTTCAAAAATATGCTGTAGACACGGCGTGATTACACGAGTTTCTATTGAAATATCTGCCATAGATCAACAGTACGAGTCTGGTATGAGAATGGCACGAGTATTGTTGTTATCAATACGTAACCATTGTATCGCTTGGCATTGATTGCCCAGCTCGAACAGTGCCCAGCAAGCAATGTTATAATTCCGTGATAACAATGTGTGTATTAGTATACAAACATTTGGTATACATGTGGCTTCTTGCAACAGCAGCAAACTTCACACTCGTTCATATTGGATTATGTCAACATTGCGAGGGATACATTGACGTCTGTGTGCTTGATACACAATCATGATATTTCTGAACCAACACTATGGAATTATGGTAAAGGGAATTTACACATTGTTAATTATATTACCATAAATCTGGGGTTGCATAGAAGAAAGAGAAACATTTTAACCGAATAAAACTGGAGCTTAATTTAAACATTTGCTTTCGTTCCCGGCTGTTGATTTTTAAAATAGTTGTTTTGATCTTACAGCGTCGAAACACGGAACGAGCTATTTGTTTGTTGGTGAACAAATTGATCTACAACTGCGTCTCTAAACTATTATTTTAGATGGACGAGTGATAAAATACTCCTCTTCAATAGTAAATAATAATATACCTGTTAAAAACTGCAGACTCAATATCGAAATGATTTTATGAAATCGCTACAATTCTCCTCCAGACTTATGTAACAACATCTTTTAAAATAATTGAAACTCAACGTGCAACTGAACAGTTTTATTTTAAAATGTTACTTCCGTTGAAAGACACTTTAAACGGCTTGCATTAGAACTTAGTTTTGGTCGTTTATTGAGAAGGGCTTTTGGAAAACCTATCAATTTCTACGACTTCGAAGCCGGATAGAATTAGTTAATAAATAATGTAACATCTAGCCTTTGACATTCCAAAGGCAAGGAATAGGTATTCTGAGAGCCAAAAATGTATGTTTTCATACGGTGAAATTTCTAATAAAAATACAGCGTATAGTCACAGAATAAAGCCAAAAATCTTGTAAAAAAAATCTTCACTAAAGTGTTACTGAGAAGCCCCATTTACACGGTGCAAGTTTCTGGAATGTTCAAGAGCAATAATCGCATGCCGTAAAGCACGTTCAATTTTATTACCATTCAAGAATTGCATGCAAGTGTTTACACGCGTGCGATTGCCATAAAATGGCATACAATGATTGAATGCAATTTTTGTTGTTCATTAAAATTGCATGCGACTTACACCGAGGCAATAAATATTATTGCAAGGCGATTATTGCATACAAGTTTTGCCTCGTCCTAATACAGATTTGCACGTCCTTGTAAAATTGATTCAAGTATTTCCCGTATTTACGCTGAAATATATTTCATTAAAATTTTATTGAACGTCTTCTTAAGAGTTTTTTTTACTTACTTCATTCGTTCGTACTTGTAGAGTTTAATACGATTTTATTATATGTCCAATTTTATTGTGCGTGCTGTTTACACCTATACCAGTTTTGAACGGCAACTAACGTGACCGTATCGTGCAACAATATTGTACGACTGTACGTGTTGTTTAGACGGTGCCAGTTATTTGCCCTTAAATTGTATGGTATTGCACAGACAATAAACTTGCACATGGAGCTTAAAAGATTATTTTGGTCAACTGTACGGTTTATACACGTTTTTTTTTTTAATATAGAAAGTTAATCGTGGTGTACTCTGGCCAGCCTGCAGCATTGTCATTACTCGTTTTTACACCTGCTCCCTAATGGACATTGCAGTATTTTTTCTCTTTAATGCGTTTTATATTCTCAGACTGTAAGTAATTACTTATTTTAAAGCAGCTATAATTTTGTACCTGATTTACATTTTTAACCGACTACAAAAAAGGAACAGGTTATTATGTTCGTCTGTACCTATGTATTTTTTAATTTATGTTCATCGATATTTTCGTCAATTGTGGACCCAACGAAATGAGAATTATTTTTTCATTTTTTATTTCATGAGCTTTTTTTTGGTAGTTTTTGAGTTAGCTTCGATAATACTTATTTAATCCACTTTGTGAATCTTACATAACATACATAATCAGCCTATAATGTTCCCACTGCTGGGACACAGGCCTCCTCTTTCTGTGAGAGGAAGTGGGCCGTAATCCACCACGCGGGCCAAGTGCGGGTTGGTAGATGTCACATGTCTTCGAATTTTTAGTTCCAGGACATGCCGGTTTCCGTACAATGTTTCTCTTCACCGTTTTTGAGAGCAGTGGTGATGAAATAATTTACACAAAGTAAAGCGCCTGTCTGGTTTCGAACCCACGACCTACAACTCGTAAGCCGCGGCATTACCACTGGGCCACCACTGCTCACTTGTGTATCTTGATGATATTATAATAACAAGTAATGGTATACGAATTTGTGTAGGGTAGGGACCCCAACCAAAAATAGGGAATAATAAAAAACATTATTACAAAACAAAAAAAAGAACCGACTGCGAAAGCACTACAAAGTGAAAAATAACTTTAATTTCGGAAGTCGGTGGCAAAAAACTAAAATAAAATACAGATTCAAAGACATCGACTTCCAATTAAACATCGAACTAAAGTTATTTTTCAGTTTGTAGTGTTTTTTTTGGAAGTCGGTTGGTATTTTTTTAAACAAGCACTCTTAAGCAAGCTAAAATCTGTCTTTTTTTTCATTGTAGGTAAGTATATATTTTATGAACTATAGCAGCTAGCTTGAATTAAATAGCCAATTTAATAAGTATACGAGTATTATACAATATTAAGGGACTTAATCAGTTTCCAGAAGAGAGGTTTACCAGAATAAAAATTTGAATGTTATTGTTCCATTGCTTCCAAGGCTTGTTACTTGATATATTTTACAAATATTTCAAAGGAGCGTACTATTTCAAAGTTCGAGCCTGAATTGTCCTGAATTGTCACATTCGCAGCACAAAAGTGTATTGTCTCTAATTAGTCAAACGCTACCAGTACAGCTTTGAAGGATTCCGGCGAACCACTCCGGGCATTCCAACCTCGCATTGTTATGTCAGTCAATAACACTATTAATAGTGTACAACAATCCTCGACTTGGATATTATTAAGTCTATTAAATAGATTAACAATAGATCGTCCAAAATTTGCAGTTACAATTCAGGTATGTTGTGTCCAACTTCCTGCTTTGACAATGTGTACCTAAATAACATGTCTAGAGTCTTCAAGATGCGTTTCAGGACTTCTTCTATGTAACAATAGTTGAACTTTTAAATTGATAACTTTTTGTCAATCATTGGCTGATTAAGTTTCATGTGATAAAGTTGCTTCCATTTCAAGGGTTCCATACAAAAAAGGGCCCGGTGCCGTGACAGCGGCCGGCGAGTGCTACTTTCTCGCTGGTAGTACACCTCCGCCGCGAAACCATAGTAGTTCAATTGTACTGGTTCAACAATAAATGGATAAATGGATAATTGAAATACTGCGGTTACGCTGCAAGGGTTTCGCGGCAGAGGTGTGCTATCAGCGTAAAAGTTCCTCGCAGCTAGGCAGGCTATTTAGTATTAGCGCAAGGTGCGTTACGTCGCAAGTAAGTTTTATACCTGCAGTGTAGACAGAGCGAGTACTTATAAACTGTATTGCAAACTCAAAGCATTTATTTGAAATAAATGCTTTGAGTTTGTAGTGCAGTCGATTTTGTTAAAACAATGTATTTTTGTACCCAGTGTTATTAATTAGCAATATTTATATGTCTATCCGTCCGTCACAAAGCCCTCACCAACACAACCCCCATCCATTGTTTTAATTCGTTCTGCGACACTATTATTGAAACAAAAATACAAGTAAGACCACACGACTGAAATAAAACTTATTTAGCTCCATCTATATATGTATGTATGTTTATGTGAGAAAGAGAGAAACAAAATGTGTGCTCGCACCTCTCTCTCTTGCCCCTACAGTAATATACGAAACGTAACACTCTCTCTTTCTATCTTCACTAACTTATATCTCCCTCTCAACTTCCGTTCGCCTCGCCTGATTACACTTTTCGTAACGCTCTCGTCACGCATTTACCAGCTTACTCCCCTAGTCAAGAGTCAAGCGTGCGTAAAGAAGTTTTACTTGAAAAGAACTTTAAAAATTGTAAGTACAAAATTAAGCCTGATTATAATTTTCACTCCTACTTAGTTTTACGGAAACCGCAAATATGAGTCAGGGTTATTTTAATTACGTCGTCTCCATGTCGTGTCATTTCTGAGATAAACAGACAGGAAATAAACTGGGATTAAAGGTATAAAACTTAAACACGAATAACGAGAACGACGTGTAGAGACAGATCCATTTATTGTTCTGTCTTGCACGAGCTAATGTGGCGACCAGCCGGGTCAACATGGGTGATTACCGCCTTTGTCTCACAAAGATGAAAAAACCCGTTTGAGGCAAAAATAGCTTTGCAACGGGGTTGCAATTAGACGTGCCTACAGCCTCCTCCGCACCACCTCAGATCTAAAGGCATTTAAAACAACGTCAATGGAAGGAATTATTTCAACACCACTGCTCAAAAAGCGGTGAAGGAAAACATCGTGAGGAAACCGGCATGTCCTAGAACCAAAAAATTCGAAGACATGTGATATCTACCAACCCGCACTCGGCCCGCGTGGTGGATTACGGCCCGCTCCCTCTCACAGAGAGGAGGCCTGTGTCCCAGCAGTGGGATCATTATAGGCTGATTATGCAATGGAAGCCCTGAAAAACCGCCCGCCAATAATTAAAACCGCCAAGTGAGTCGGACTCGTGCACAAAGGTTCCGTACCATTATCTATAAAAACGGCAAAAAAATCACGTTTTTTGTAAGGGAGCCCTTAAATATTTGTTTTATTTTAATGTAATTATTTATTTTTAAAATGAATATATAACTAAATATACTGTGAATATTTCAAGCGTCTACCTGTTGCTGTTGTCACTATAGAGCAAAAACGAGCAAAAAAATCTCGTTCGTTGTATGAAAGCCCCTTAAATATTTATTTTATTCTGTTTTTTTGTATTTGTTGTTATATCGGCAACAACGGCGACATCATCTGTGGAAATTTCAACTGTTTAACTATCACGGTTCATGAGATACAGCTTGGTGAAAGACAGACGGACGGACAGCCAGACAGACAGACCGACAGACGGACGGACAGCGGAGCCTTAATAATAGGGTCCCCGTTTTATCCTTTGGGTACGGAACCCTAAAAACGGTATGTCAAACTAATACAAGTTTTATAATTTCCACAGTCAAGAAGGAGCACGATGATATTAAATTGTTCATTATTTAGTTAGGAAGCAAACAGACATTTTTTTAACGAACTTAAATGTAATAGTACTATAACAATTAGTGCTTAGTGCCGTTCCATTGAACTCGATAAATAAAGATAAGTATCTGTGTATCTGCAACATGTAGGTATACAGAATAGAACATTTATTGAGTTAGTATTGATTGCGTTACGGTCAAGCATTACAGGTTTTTTTAGGATCTGAGTTTGTGTAATTCACTTATGGGTCTCATCCGGCGCGCCCTGCTTACTGCCACTCCCGTTTAAGCGGAACACCTAAAATACCCAAGCAAGTAAATATATCGGTGGGACGGTAAGAACTGTTTTATCTAGCTATGGGAAATTGCCGTCAAGGTTACCAGACTAGATTAAGTTATTATATCTTCATCGTTTTTAGGATTCCGTACCCAAGGGATAAAACGGATACCCTATTACTAAGGCTCCGCCGTCTGCCTGTCTGTCCGTCTGTCACTAGGCTGTATCTCATAAACCGTGATAGTTAGACAGTTGAAATTTTCACAGATAATGTATTTCTGTTGCCGCTATAACAACAAATACTAAAAAACAGAATAAAATAAATATTTAAGGGGCTCCCATACGAGTACAACCAACGTGATTTTTTTTTGCGGTTTTGATAGATAACAGTACGGAACCCTTCGTGCGCGAGTCCGACTCGCACTTGGCCGGTTTTTTTATTCTGAATAAAATATTAGGGCTATTACCCCATTTTAAAGCTTGCCAAATTTAATGCCAGTTGCTGGTTGACCCGTTTTGTTCGACAAAAATGAGAAATGCACCCTTTTATTATACAGGTGTTTATTTTAAGCATTTATCTACGTTAGATGCACTGATATAGACATGGTACGTACAACATTCTATTCGAGAACCCAGTGACTCATATCATCTCTCCTCTCTTTTATTTACTTTCGTATAACATTACCTACATTTCAAGATCATATAGTTACGAATATTTTGTCTATAAATTCTGGAAATGAAAAATGTTACGTCCAAACTTTGCAGTTTCAGCATTCGTAAGATATCTTGTTTGCAACTTTGTTACTACTTTAGCAGCATTCTGATAAAAGTATATAATGACGTTCGTTGTTCAAGTGACACATGTGTAATAGAAGTATCTGTATTCGTAGAAATATCTTTGTAACATTCTAAACTCTTGGCCGGTGTAACCTGCGAAAATCAGTCAAAAGCTTTTGGCCAGTAAAAAAATCCCAGCCATTTCTATAAACTTAGAAAACATTTAAGTTGCTAGTTTATAGTGACGCATTAAAAAAGAAAGAATCTTAGTGAGTCTGAATAAAACTAACGAGTCTCACGAATCTCTGGATTCAATTGAGAAAATGAGTTGTAACTTAAAGGATTTGACTAAACGCAGTCAAAAGTATACTTTTGACCGGAAGAGTTTCTAAGACAATAACAACTTTATATCAAAGTATAGCGGGTATATCATAATTTATGTATAAACCGCTGGGTTGCAACCCAGATGTGTGGTCCTACAATGAGGACACGCCGCCACATAACGACATTATGTCCACGTGAGTGAGTCCGTGCGGCTACGTCACAGATTAATATCATTTCACGGGGACTTTTCCCAAAGACAGCATTTTGCATAAAACCGTCCGTATACGGACGGTTTTATGTACCATTGAAATGTAGTATTCAAAGTCAGTTATAATCCCGCTTTATAATAAACATACCTATTACTAATTCTAAATGAATAGTAGGTATTACGAACAGCCAGAGAATGTACATAAAAAATCCTATGTTAACAGCCAATTAAGAGACAAGTGTATATCTACCAATATAAAAACATAAATACACACTTATCAATCTCAATTTGCAACTTCAATTGAATCTCTAGACAATATCAAACAGTAACTTGGCACATATATACAGAACAAAGTGAAGAAAATAATATGCTCAGAAAAGTGAAAAGAATCCGTATTTTCACGGAGGTAGTGGTGATAATACAGTAGAAAGGAAGAGGTATGACACCTCTTTAACACATTCAAAGTCAAAGTCAAAGTCAAACCATTTATTTCAAATAGGCACATAAGAGGCACTTTTGAACGTCAAAATTTACAAAAAAAATAGAATTGATTCTAGTTGCCCCTTCCAAAAGGTAGTTTCGTATGGAGAAGAATGGGCAAGAAACTCCACCGGTCTCCACATTGCATCGTTAAGTCTTTGGATACCGATAAAAATGAATATTCTGTTGAAAATAGCTGCGATCTTAATATTTTAGTATCGTTACGATATAAAAACAAATACATACATATTACACAAACCACCATAAAATGTATTCAGAAACTATCACACTGTAATAATATGATATAATTATTTGTGTAAAGCACCGTTCTCATTGTTCATGGGCTTGAAATTATTGTTCAGAGAGACGTAGACAAACCCTGTGAACTCAATTTGTATTCCAACGAATAAATACGACATTCCATGTTTCAATCACGACAGCACCAGTACAAGATCAAAACATTTCTTCAAACCAACAGTTCGTATCAAAGGGAACTTCACCGCTAATTAATTAATTAAAATATCGTAGAGCAGAAAGAAAAGGATGGAACGGAGCACGATAAATGAATTAATTCAACACACTGATTCTGACTACATGACTTTATGAGTTGAATGTGAGTTTGACTTATTGATAAAGGTGCCTCTTATAAGGTGAAATTAGAATTGTCTCAATTATGGAGCGTCAAAGAAAGGTGAGTCTGCTGAAAGAGTGGCAAGTAGAGGACGGAAGGTTTCTATGCTATTTGTTCCAAACGAGTGTAAGCCGGTGTAAGCCGTCTCGCGAGCAAAAGGGATTGTTGCTCTAATTGGCACCTGTTCTTAACTATGCCTCTGTGGGACTAACGAGACGTTCTCTCTTCAGACGTCTTTTAGCTATCAGCAAAAGCTGCTTTTAACCTACCTGCAGGCAATAAACAGAGATTCTTGCCTCTATTTATACGTGTGATGCAATATTGATAAATAATACAACAGCGTAACTGGCGAGTCTGCAGCAATTTAAAGTTAGGATGCATATTTCCAGTAGGCTCTAATAAGCCTTCGATATCCCATTATCGCGCCTCCCGGTATAATCTTTGATATACACCAATGGTCACTGTAGTTACATGAAACATGAGGCTTCAAGGGCTAGTGTGAATCTTTGGGTTCATTCGAGTAATCGAGGCTAGTTTAAGCATTGTGCATTTCATTAATTCATTCATATTCTTATGAACATGAATGTGGGCATTTACATTTGTCACCGCATTTACTGAAACGTTAAGCCCATATTTTTGTAGAAAAAATATGTGGAATTATTCTATACTCACAAAGTTTGAAAAGGAAGTTAAAGATAATATAAACTGTTCTTGAGAAAATATCTTTTGAGCAAGTGACTTTATTTGCAAGCGTTTAAGAGATAGAGTTTTCTTCCCAAAATTATATAGCAAGAACCCGTGTGCCGCTTAAATTAGATTAACTTCTTCACATTAAATGGCCCAAATAAATGCCCACACGGCAGCTACCTTATGTAGGTATTCCTCATACCTCTTTTTGAAATATATCATATTCTATTGCTTCACAAGATCATAGCACTCATAGCCTATTTCCGACAGTGCTGAAGAATAAATATTGCGCACCTGCAAACAACAGAAACAATTGTATTGTACATTACAAAAACGATTGACAAAAGTATTTTGGTCAAAAACTGTTTTAGAGACAAAATCTAAAGGTTTTCGATTTCGACGAACTGAAAACGATAGACAAGTTTTAATGGAGAAACATGACGTCCGGTTAAAGAGAAACAAATATCTCGAAGGGATAAAAAATACCGAGATGCTGGAAAAAAATACATTTTTATGGACCAATCTTATGTCCACACATCGCACACAAAGAGAAAACTAGACGGTTATAAAAAATACAGATTTAACGCAACCGATTTCCAAAGGTAAACGTATAATCATTGTGCAAAGAAAAAGGTTTCCTTCCTGGCGCGTTTATGTTGCACAAATGTTTGGATTCTGACGAAGATTATCACAAAAAAAATATACGGATCGTTATCAAAATTAACTTCATGAACAACCGATCCCGAACATACCTCCCAACAGCGTTTTGTTATTAGATAATGCACCGTACCATAATAAATATTGTCAGTCAAACCTCTAAATTCAAATATGCCATAACCCCAGATGATAGCCTGGTAACAACGTTATATTCCCATGATCCAAGATCAAGTATAATAAAACATCACAAAGAAAGATTTTTTGAATTTGGAATCGACTGCATCATACAAGAGAATGGACACTTAATTTTACTTTTGCCACCTAATTACCACCCGGTTTTTAATCCGATAGTGAATATTTGGTCGCAAATAAAAGGACACGTACCTAACAAAAAAACCGGTCAAGAGCGAGTCGGACTCGCGCACCGAGGGTTCCGTACGTATATATGATGTTGATGATTTCTGAAAAACTGTGCTATTTAGAGACATCGTTTTATTTTCCCTGTAATCTTTACATAAACTTCTATCACATATAATCATTTCAGATTTTTATCTATGCAAACTTCGGAGATAGGGAACGGTATTTTTTTTTACATTCTTCATCAAAAGTCGGAAACTATGACCCCTAAAAAAATGTTTGAGCATGTGCAAACAGCGCTCTTTCATATGATACCCCACATGCCCTAGTAGCCCCACTTCAAATTTTTAAGACCCCCTTTCAGTCCCTTTTGCATTTTTTTTTTTAGTTTCTTTCTTGTTTGCAAAATAGTTGGGCAAACGTCATCTGAAACTATTCTAAATATCAAGTTGATAGCATTAGTAGTTCTTGAGATATCCAGGTGTGACAGACAGACAGACTTAGTCTCACCATAAGGGTTCCTTTTTACCATTTTGGTACGGAACCCTAAAAACATCGCAATGAATGTAACCACAGTCAAAGAACAATTTAAGATAAAAATGCTATGACGGGGCTGGAAGACTGGAAAAAAGTGTGCGGTCAGCGTTACAGAACGTTTGAAACGAATTTTGACAATATCACTGACACTTTTGTCGTAAATATGGCTGTACTCAGGAGGAAAGTGAAAGTTAGCGGTCTGACTCAGCTATGCCAAGAATAGACATAATTACAGATACTCCAGTTTATTAGCTATTTACTTTGTAATTTTATTCTTCCCTGTATGGTATATCAATTGAATGTTCTTTATACATATGAAAGGCAAGAGAGGTCACTGAGCAATAGAAAATATCGGAATTTCAACCACTGGAGGTGATAAGATCTTCAATTGTTTTTATCATCAGACCTAATTTACTCTCCTTTTCCGCCGCCGCAGTCTGGTAAAAAGTAATTCGCAATGTTTTTACAAAATCATTAAAGTATAGATTAGCTCGCTTTTCTTCGGTGAATACATATTTATATATCTGGCGCGCATTCCACTCGACTATAAGTAATAATTTCTACAAATGGGTTTTCATTTGACATTGTGGACCTTGGATGAATACTGTCTGCTTTAGTTATCTCACTTTTGTTGTTATGACAGTTTCGTACTAGGTATGTCTTTAGGTAGAACTTACTTCATTTAGGTATTCATATATTTATGAACAGAGAAAATAAGACTAGAGGTAAAGGTCAACATTAGTAATACAAAATTTAGGAACCTACCGATCAAAACCGTTGAATCTAAATGTAGCATATATAAAGGAAGCGCCCTGGCAGAAACTAACTGAGTTAAATTTCTTACAATGTCTTCAGATAAATTTTGTTCTTGGAAACGCCATGTTAATAACGTTTGCGCTAAAATTAACAGTTTTGTCTACCATCTGAGGCGTATTAGCTGCGAGATATCTAGAAACGCTGCAATTACCTTATTGCGGTATGGTATCATTCTTTGGGGTCGCTGTGTGGAAATTGATGAAGCGTTTGTAATACAAAAAAGATGTTTAAGGGCTATACTTGGCTTGAAACAAATAGATTCTTGTATATGTATAAAGTATGGGCTACTTTAGCAAATATCAGATACTGACTTTACCGTGCATTTATATCTTATAATTCTGTATATTTTATTTTCAAGCTTATGAGTCTTTTTCAGCAAGCGACAAGCTACTATGCCCCTCGATCTCATAATACCAACAAGTAATATAAACCCAAGACGAATCTCACACTCAGTTCGAACAACAGTTATACGAGTAATGTGTATATCTAAAATTGTTTAATAAAACTCCAAGTTAACGACACTCGCAATTACAGTAATTCTGAGATGTGCTCGATTAGAGCGATGCAGACGGAATGGCTTACGAACTATTGGTACATATTTTATAAGCAAAGATTAACCTAAATAATGACAGCATATTTCTGGAACGGACAACCAGGCTAGTTCAGATAAACGTTAACTTAAGTGTTAGAAAAAGGTGACGAAAGAGATGTACCTATAGCAATTGGAATCGGTGACATGGCTATACAACTCTATAATAAATACAAGGTGTTGGAAACAGGGTGTCTAGTGAGGTGTTGACATTTACTGCTTGGAACTGATGCCTGGTATGTATAACTCCTCCCTCTCTAAGTTCAAAATCATCATTTGCATTTTGAGAATGATGGTTTTCATTTTTATATTAAATTCAAGCGTATTACAACTAACATATTAATTGATAAATGCTTTTATAGTGAACTTGAGTTCCTAGATTTTAAGTTGTAAGTCATGTCATTTTTGCCAATTTTAATTTAAATTTTTGTAAAGTGTGTCTTGTTTGTGAGGAGCTTGTGGCTAAATAACAACTGCCGCACGGGTCGATCGATCAGGTTAAGCTACGCTTGCCGCGGTTGGTCCGTGGATGGGTGACCATCTGTTCATACCAAGATTCCTCCGTGCCTCGGAAAGCACTCTCAGTTCGTTAAGCCGTTAGTCCCGGCTGTCATTTGTAGATCTTTGACAGTCGCGTCGTCAGAAGCCCAAAAGTCTAACAACCAGTCTTTCCAAAGGATATCATGTTACCCAGTAAGTGGGTTGTGGAGGTCAGATAGGCAGTCGCTCCATGTAAAATACTGGTATTTAGCTGCATCCGGTTAGACTGGAAGCAGACCCCAACATAGTTGGGAAAAGGCTAGGCAGATGATGATGTCTTGTTTGTGCAGAATAAACAATTTTTCTTTCTTTCTTTTCTATGAATTGTAGTATCATGATTGCATGTCACATTATGAATAATGAATTGTTACCAAATTAGATTGAATTTACTACAATTTTACTTAATTTAATTTATTTAATGCATGCACAATTCAAATGAATATAATTATAGAAATAGTTATGTATTTGCACGCAGAAATTAATGGTAGAATAAGAGATCAATATACTTACCTATATCTTCAAGAACCTTCTGTACCTTATTTACGATTGTGAAGTTTCTGGTTGCTTTCTCAATCATTTATGAAAACCTTCTACGATTATGTTACTGGGATTGATTTCTGAACTACGACCTTCAGTTGCCATTGAACGTGGTATAAATCCTTACAAATGCATTCAAGTGGAATTAATATGAAGTTCATTCGTGGGTAGACAATTGAAATTAATTAAACCACATTAGTGCCCATTTACGGATCCAGTTTCGAAAACTATACCTCGATACAACGCAATTACGGCCGCGCTCGTGCTGCACCGCCAGCGCCAGCCGCGCCTCTCGCACCCGTGCGCGCGCGCCATATTATCAAATAATTGGCACTTGTAATTGTGCCATCATCATTAGTTAATAATTAATCACTGTAAATTAATAATACATACTTACATTCCCACGTTTGCACTTTATGTTACGTTTTGTGAGATGGAAATTCTTCCATTATTTAATTGTATATGTTTCAGGCGTCTATATGTAAAAAAAAAAACGATTTTGTTTAAAAAACGAAGTTGTTCTTTATTGTATAAAAGAATTCGTATTTGTTATATTGAGGAAACGTTTTAAAATGCCGTAATTTGAAGGACTACTAGACACATGAAAACTAGATCGATTTTAAAATTGATTGTGAACTAGATACTAGTAGTTTCGTCGAATTGGTCACGTTCAATAGCTAAATTCATTGTGAACCTATAACTATAATGGTTTTCGTCGAAACAACGGTATTGCGGTAAGTGCAAAAATAGCCTTCGCAAGCGGCGATAATTACTTAAATGTAGGTACGTCCAAACCTAGGGCAGTCAGTCTTGCCTTGCTGATTTGCTAATATTTTACCACGGCATGTGTCGTGTGTTCTTGTGGAGGGGCCGGTGGCTATGTAATAACATCACGGGTCGATCGATCAGATTAAGCTACGCTTGGTCCGTGGATGGGTGACCATCTTTACATACCAAGACCTCTCCGTGCCTCGGAAAGCACGATAAGCCGTTGCCACGTTGGTCCCGGCTGTCATTTGTGGATCTTTAACAGTCGTTACGGGTCGTCAGAAGCCCGACAGTCTGACAACCAGTCTTACCAAGGGGTATCGTGTTACCTAGTAACTGGGTTGTGGAGGTCAGATAGGCAGTCGCTCCATGTAAAATACTGGTGTTCAGCTGCATCCGGATAGACTGGAAGGCGACCCCAGCATAGTTGAGAAAAGACTAGGCAGATGATGACGTGCCGTGTGTTCTTAAACAGTCCGTACCGTGAAAATCCGAAGCAAGTGAAGGTATATCTCTACCTGTAAATTGTTATGTAACTGAATAACGCTAAGTACAATTTGTAAACCCAGTAAGTAGGTACGAGTACTTCAAGGTTTTACACGTGTGACCCAAGTACCTTCAAAGTATCACATCCTCCCTGCCAAAATCGGAACAATGTGAAATCTTTCAAATTTCCGCTTGCACGCAAACCACAATAGAAGTCGGCATAAACCAAGTGTTGCCAAGTTAAACAAAATCTTGGTGACCTATATCTCATTCTTATAAACCGTCGCTTTTGATTTTTATATTAAATTAAACTTAAACAGTCTTGTTTATCATCCTCCATTATAATAAACTAATTTCACGAACAACTTTGCAGTAGGTAACCAAAAATAATAATTTGTTAGTCTACTTATATAAAATAAGCAACTCAGACCACCACAGTCCTGGGCTATAATAAGTCAAGGACTAATAACTGTAATCTACAGGAAATTAGCCTGTTTTCAAGAGGTCTACGAAAGGCCTACGGCCCGCGGCGCTGCGTAGCCTACGAGACTAGCTGGCTACGGGAAGGTCTTAGGCGTAAATGTGAATTGTGGCATGACTAATAATTATAAATCAATTTTGATACCTATTATATTTTCTGACAACTCGTTATTAATTATATCTTAGATTTTTTGAACCATTTGTTTTAAATTGAGAACTGAATTTTGTTTAAAATTGTGTTTTTAATCAATTATTTCGAGCATAACTGACCTGTAATTTAAGTTATATATATAAATTATTATGAAACACTTTATGGTATTTTGTAATGAAAGGAAACCGATCAGAAAAAATATGAAGAAAATAAAGTGGGAATATCGAATAACGATAGTAGTAGTCGGTAGTTATAATTATGTTGTACAAGTTTAATTAACAGGATGACGGAAATGACAACTTTGTATCAAAAAATAACTTGCGGTTTTTAGCAATTAAATCTTGTTATGAACCTACTGTAGGTACTGTTTACATTTCCACGATTTTATACATTTATATTTTCTGTTCATTCTTAAGACGAACATAATACCCGACACGTATTTATTCTTCAAAGAGAATTATTTTTAAACGGTGAACTCAGACCAGCGCATTTGATATAATGCAAGATATTGCTTTGAGAAACCCATTTTATATCAAGGTAAGAAGTAAACGGAACGGGGCCGCGGGGATTGAAATCCTTCAACTAATATTTTCTAAAAGATGGATTTCCAAACACTAGGTAGTTTCTAATAACTTACCTTGGGAAACTATTCAATTCCATCTCGAACTTGCTTAACCTTTTCTTAGAATTCCAGTTAGTTGTCCATCAGTTTTGACCTTATCACGTATTTACGTTGAACTAAGAGATAATATCAAGCGAGTGCAGAATCTACATTAATTGTACCCAGAGCTGGGACCCAAGACTTCTAATTTTAGTAAAATTTTGTACAACTAGCTGCACCCCGCGGTTTTACCCGCGTAAGTCTCGATCCCGTGGGAATATCGGGATAAAAGTAGGTAGCCTATGTCTTAATCCAGGGTGTCAGCTACTTCCATACAAATTTTTATCAAAATTGGTCCAGCCGTTTGAGCGTGAAGAAGTAACAAACATACACACACACACACACTCACAAACTTTTGCGTTTATAATATTAGTGTGATTTTCATCCCAGCAACATACTATTGAGCTTTATTCACCATTGTGGCAAATTAGGTATTCTGCAAAAACAACCAGAAATTGAGAAGGCGCGACTAATGTTGAGATGTTTTTAATAACGTTTTGTTGTTTGTTGCTCCATTAGCGTATTTTTTATCTGCTGCCCGCTGCTTAGCCCGCGTGGATTTTTCTAGAATGAAAGTCCTAAGTTACTCCTCATAACATCAGTTATCTGCCGGTGAATCTCAAATCGATCCAGTCATTTCGGACATTAGCCGGGACAAACAGCAGACAGAAAGATAGACCACAATTTTAAAAACTGATTATTTTTTATTATAGTCACCGATACTGTTAGTTACTGTCTTATGCATAATGTAAAAAGTTGTTATTTTGACATTACAAATAGACACTTAAAAAATGTTTAAATATCACTTATATGGAAAGCCAGTGGAAAACAGAATACCAAATTATTTCTAAAAAGTTCTACTCCAGTAGGTGATTATATTAGCAGTTAATAAATAAGTAGAATCGGATGCCTGCCCAAGTCCCAAAGTCACAAGCAAAACCTGGACTCCTTGGAGGTTTCAACGGTCTGACGGCCGTGAACTCATTACTAAGCGCAGTTTCTTTGAGCGAAGCGGACATCGGCAATACTACGGAAATCACTCGGGGGTTAGAAAGAAGAGAGATAATACATAATCAGCCTATAATGTTCCCACTGCTGGGACACAGGCCTCCTCTCTTAGAGAGGGAATGGGCTGTAAATCTACCACGCGGGCCCAGTGCGGGTTGGTAGATGTGACATGTCTTCGAATTTTTGGTTCTAGGACATGCCGGTTTCCTCACGATGTTTTCCTTCACCGTTTTGAGAGCAGTGGTGATGATATTATTTACACAAAGTAAAGCGCCTACTTGGGTTCGAACCCACGACCTACAACTCGTAAGTCGGGGACGTTACCACTGGGCCACCACTGCTCTTAAGTCTCACAACTCAGTCAGAGAGATAATAATCAACAATGTTTGTGTCGTCCTTACATGATAAGGTCGTACCATGAATTCCACAAATGGCAGATTTAAATCATAGAGGTACCAGATTCCATCCAGGGTTGCGGGTTTGTCCGAAAAGGATATCGTGGCCCTGGCACACAGGCAATTGAAGAAACACGGCTGGGTTTCAGTCAGTAAAAGTTTGACACGCCCTCCCGCTCCGCCCAGAGTGGAAGAAGTTATTTGCTAATTTCACACCCAAAAAAAAAGGGATACCAGATTATCCCATACACGATCTACGAATAACATACTGATGGCAAGAGTACTTGAACAAAATTAACACGACGAAAGTATTCCAAAGGGTAGGGAAGGGTCTCGTGGCTCGAATACATCGAAGCAAGCTGACCATGGCCAAAACCGTATAGGATGTTAGTTTTAGTGTTGGGAAAAAGCAAAACACTCCATAGTGATTTTAATTAAAAAGAGTCCTTTTATGTAATACTAGGGTTTGCCCGCGGCTTCGCTCGCGTTAATTTAGAATTTGACAATCATTTCGGGTTTTACTCTGCGTTTTGAAATTTAAAGTGCTATTAAATACAATCCTTAACATAATTCAATCATGACTCGAAAGACACGTGGCACCATCTATTATTATAAGAACATTATTGTTGTTTTCCTCGGGAACAGTACTTTTTTTCGGGATGATAGGTACACAATGTCCGTTTCTGTACACCTGACAACGTATATGCAAAATTTAAGGATGATCAGTTCAGTGGTTTAGGCGTGAAAAGGTAATAAACTAACTTACTTTCGCATTTTATTAATTATGTTTTTGACAGGAAATTGCTAATGAAAACTGATGAAGCTATGGGCTAATTCGGTCACCACCACTCCACAGAAAATGACGATTTATGAATGAATATTATTCTTGCATATACAAATTACAGAAATCTATTCTACTACTATTTCTTTACAAATTTCTTCAAGATTCATCACACTAAAAATAACGTTGTATGGGTAGTACACCTAGTAAGCTGACCATTTGTGGGAATGTCTGTTTCTTTATTACAGAAGAAGGTTATGGGAAACTATGGCAAAGTCTGCGCGCAGTGGACGCCCAGAGACGCCCATTTATGTTATTGGAATTTATGAGGATACTTGCAAATGTTTGTTATGACAATGGGTAGGACGTCTGGCTTAAAAAAAAAAGGTAGTCCCCTACCTATTCACCTATTCATTAGCCGGTATTCATTAGCGGTAGTCACCTATTCATTAGCCGGTATTCATTAGCGGTAGTCACCAATTCATTAGCCGGTATTCATTAGCGGTAGTCACCAATTCATTAGCCTATTCACTTTATTTTAATAGGAACTGCTGACAATGTAACAGCAATTCAAAATATAGATAAGTTTTGTAGAATAACACCACCAGACTTTATGTCAATTAATATTGTAGGTACTTTTTATTTATATTATGTTGTTGAAGAGTAGGTCGAGTCAAACGGGAAGCGGATATGCCAATTGCCAATACAGCGGAATTGTTATAAATTCATGTAGTGGTAAAGTACCCACACATGTCTTATAAATCATTATATAATTTAGTAGGCCATTTGATGTGAAGCTTTATATTCAAGAGGCCCATACGCGTAGGTACTAAAACTGCTCCTTAAATATTAAGGGGATTGCTCGTATTGAATTTTATACTTTCAGTGAAATAGCGTCTCTTTTAGGGGTTCATGTTGGTTAAATACAGAATGCGAGCTCGTTTAAATGAAGGCCCTTGATGTTTCAGTATATCGATATCCTACATAAATATTTCCTCATCGCCATAATTATTAGACGCAGGTACGCAAAATTCTCAGAAATGAACGAGCAATAAATCAATAATATAGTATTAGTGCCGTACGTAGTCAATTCTGTCTCTTCATTCTATTGCTGTTGAATTTAATTTCAAAAATCGAACCCAAGTTTATGGTATCAGATACAATTGGTTTTATCAATAAATCTATGAGAGAGAAACGTTGGAAATATAAAAAAAAAAAATGTAAGAAAATTTGGGGTCGAACCTTCGACGCGATTCCATTCAAATCAACAACCCTTTTTTATTTCTATTTCAACTAAAGTCTGGAACTGTGGGCGTCCGATATTCTCCCTATAACATTTTTTATATGCGTCTCGACAACTGACGGCCACCGGCCACGTGTTGTATTAATATGGTGTAATGTGTATTGGTATATGTCCTGCCCAATTTACGTGATACAATTTGCACTCGCCCGGAGTTCAAATTCACTGAAAACTGAAAAGGTTTGCCTTACGCGACGAACAGATTTCACGATCGTAATTTAATTTCGGTGATTTTGGGAAGAGTTTACAAGAACCTTGATTAGATTTATTTTAACAGGTCGTTAAGGGTTTAATAAAAACAGGTTTTTAATAATAGGTCTATTCTTGTGAGTTTTAAATGAATACGTAACTTGATTTATTTATTTAAGATAGCATCGTAAGTCACGGTTATTCAATTGGTACGTACCCAAATCAACATCAATAGTTAAAATCAATATTAAATTCTTGTGCTTTCCCACATTTTATAAAAAATAGACCTTTCAGTATTATCTAAAGAAGAATCGTAAGATATGGAAAGTAAAATATTCAATACACCAAGTATTGGATACAAAGACGTAGTTGTAGAGCTAGGAAAGGCGATAAATCCCACCATGTCCTGCTTACATGTCTGAAAGATTTTATTTACTTTGTAGGGATTGTGTGCAGAAGATATAATATAATATTTTACACACGAAGAAAATGTACTTAAGCACGCCTGGGTTAAGGGTACGTTCATATCCTGGAACGTGCGGGCGACTCGATGGTAGGCGAACCGCGCGATTATTGCACTTTTTTTTAATCTGTTCACGCACTAATGCAAAACTTACGTAATATTCGTGTAATTCCGGATAATTAACAAAGCCGCCAATCTAGCTTCAATAGTTACGGACACGATCTCTCGATGGTAATCAGTCGAACCACATGGTGGTTCATAAAAATAAAACCTGTCTTCTTTACCCACCTTAAAGGCGACGTAATATATTCGTTTCTTATAGGCTTCCTTATCGTACCTAAGTGACCAGAAGGTATGTGGCCGAAAATGTCGTATGAAACTTCCAAGCCCATCAGAACGGTTAGATTAGGTAAACCATTTATTAACGAATTAAATACTTATTGTGTTAAAAATTGTGTAAAACATACAACGGCGCCTTTATTCTTAATCCAACTCTTTTCCTGCTTTCGAAACAAGAAAAAGTGTTTTCTTGAAGATTAAGGATTATGTTTATTTTAAATATAAAAGCTTTGAAAATCCGACACTCTATTGCTTTAAAATAAGCCTCAGTAAATTCAATGATTGGTCTAATCGATTTGGTGTTTACCGCCTAAATTAAAACAACAAATACAAGGTCTGTTTAAAACATCAGAATATTACGTAAAGAATATAGGTAATATTCGCACAACAAAGCCAGAAGATCGTTGCGTAAACTATTCACAAAACAATGTCATGCTGCGGCTTTGTTAGGAAAAACAAAAGCACGGACATGGCGCGGGGAAGAGCACGGGAGGCGCTAACTCGGGTCATTTCCGATCAATCTCCGTCGCCGAAGTGTTAGTCCAACGATCATTCCATTTGAGAACGAGCCAAATTAACAGACTGTTCTGTTAGCAAACGTGATTTCGTAAATACAAATCAATATAGGGAAATGTGTCACCTCGAGCTCTTTGATAAATGAGGAAGTTGTCCCCCGAAATACCTTTCCGTTTGTAAAGATTGTCGTTTTTAGGGTTCCGTAGTAAACAAGGAACCCTTATAGTTTCGCCATGTCCGTCTGTCTGTCTGTCTGTCCCTCCGTCCGTCTGACAATGTTAGGTTTTTTTTTGGGATAAATTCGGGACCCTTCATTGTGCGTGGTCCGACATGCACTTGACCGGTTTTTTATGATGTATATGGATAACTGGTGAAGAGGTTATGTCCGTACCGGTGTACCGTGCTATAATAACAACTTAGGCGTACAGACTGACCGTTTTGGGCACTCTGGCAATTTGTGTTGGTTGCACTGTAGCTGTAAGAAGGTAATCATCATCAGACGTCCACTGCTGGATACAGGCCTCCCCCAAAAATGGGGGGGGGGGGTGGGGGGGTAAGAAGGCAATAATTTTATGTTTTCCACGTATCAATCACTAAAACAAAACTATTCTCTCACGGAGTAACCTTTGTACATAGTAGGTACTAGGTTTACGACGCTTTTACACTGTTCAACTCACATTGTCGATTCATAATTATTATATATACTCCCCCATTTTTTCTTCTCTGAATTGGCCACTCCACAACGTTAAGTGGGAGCTTAAGAATTATATCAAGTGGCTGTGGAGCATTCGCCGATATTTCTACAACTCGCCCACTCACATGCTTGACATTATTCTTACAAGATTTTTATCGGTTCGAAGACAAATGTGTTTATTGTCATGTAGGTAGTCCTGGGAAGGACCGGTTGAAAGAAAAACAATATATTTTACAGAACTTTTACCATATCATATCGTCGCTTATCTAATTTAAAGTTCAAATATTTGATTAAAAAGTCGGTCCATTATTTTATTTGGACATTGTTGCTCTCTTCAATTCCATAATATATTTTCGTCGGACCTCAAATTTGATAAATTCCTGACTAAATTAATTTTAATTACGAATCTTTTACATTCAGATACCCACCTCTTCACATTAATAGTAGAAGGAGACTGCTATAATGAATAAAGGAAAGAGAAAAGCGAATTAATTGTGTCCCTAGACGCTTTTTCGTGACCCAAATTACTAGCTATTCAAATTGTAAACGTGAAAGCTAGGTTAATTCTGCAATAAATTATTGATGAAAAAATCTACAATCTGAAGCTATTGTTTGGTTCACCGATATAATGCCAGATTTATTGCGGACATGTAGTTAACACGGCCGAGGACCCTTGTCACAAGTTAGTTACAACAATGTTCAGTTTGCACCGATTTCGGAACTATGTCGTATCACGTACCTATTAACGTTTAATTGATGCGACAAATCGCACACAGAAATAGTTGCCCTTACATCGGGATGCCATCGGAATGACCACGACTTGTCGTCAATTCTAGGGGGTCATTCTACAAAATTATCAAGTATTTTGATCAAACCCTTAAAATATTACTGACTGCTTTTCGCGATAAATGGTCGCACAAATATTTGTAATGGAGATTTATATCCAAAATGTAGGCGAAAAACGCCCGTATTTATTAGCCTCTGCAAAATATCTACGAGTAAACGTAGCACTCAACCTAATTGTGTTAATAAAACTGGTTTCCTTATAAAAGTATGCTAGGCAACATACACACAATCACATTACATGGATACATAATCCATATCAGCATTATTGTACCTACCTACGCATAGTCTTTATTGCCACAAGGCATACGACTAATACCTTTTTCCTTTTATTCATATTACTTTTAGTTTCATACGCATGAATCTCTAAAACTGCAAACAATGTTTAAACTAAAATCTTCAACTAATTTATACTAAAGTCTTTCACATAATGGCCTCGTAACTCGCGTCCCAGTGATAAACATGAAACGCATTTAAAAATATGCACATTTCACGGCGATGCAGTTAAAGCATTAGCCCTGCATGCGCGCCGTGGAGCACCGCAACTTGAAACTCAGTGTCAAGTTGTTTTAAAAACGATGCTTTTATTCGTTAAGCTTCGTTAGTTAAATATAGAAAACGTAGGCCTCTGCAAATAATGAGTTAGAGTGCAGACTCGACCTTCACTCGCCCCTTTTGAAAGCGAACAATTCTCAACCATGTTTCTTAATTAAACACTGATTTGAGTTATGATGTAGATGCTTTTGTTTTGTTTTGTTTGTGGACGCTCTAAGGAATACCTTTAATTTAGAAAACGTGAAACGTTCCTCGTATCTTAGAGGCAGTTTCGTGTCGTGTTCCTAATAAAATTTAGATATATATTGTTTTAGATCTGGTACAAAAGGGCATGATAAAAGCATAGAAGATTTAGATAACGATAGGGTAGGCCTTCGGGGATATACAGGGAACAAGGGAGCATTGGAGGCGTGATGGTCCGTGTAATTAGACCGTGACTTGCCCGACCTTTTGCCCATCTGCGCGGCCGGGCCCTTATTCTACTTTTATTTCAACTTTCAATCTCTTTTCATCATTCCTCCTTTGCCTACACAAACCTTGACTTCCAAGTTGAATGGGTTATATTTCAGCCACATTTAAATAAGAACGGTTAGCCTTTAAAAGTTTATGTGGCAACTTTGTTTCTCCAGCTATGTGCGAACTATAAAAAGCACTTTAACTCGTCTGTACTATTTATAAATTCGAAGAGGTTAGATAAGCCCATTTATAGACAATTTTATATTGTGCAGCGGAATGAAGCTGTTATATTTCGCTTTAAATAACCCATACAGGTTTGTTTTAAAGTTATAAAGCCTGGTTCTGGTCGGAGACGAGGTGCACTCAACACATCGCATCAACCATTCTTTCAATGCTTTCATAACCACATGTGAGTTGACTACAACTTGAGGTTTGCATGTTCCATAGTCAATTAATAGATAACACCAAGTTTTTTTTAAACCGTAAACGTCTACGACGTAGGCTAGCAATTTAAATCTTTTAACAGGATTTTCAAATTAATTTGAAATATTGAATAAGTTCAATATTTCTGACTTAGAAAATCCTTTAAGCTTAACTCCTGTAGATTCAATCGCCCTCAAAATGAATCTGTTAACGCTAGAGCAATGGTTGAGCATGAAAAATATAGACCATGTCTGTACCAATTTAAAAGCAGAATTTCATTTAATTCTGATATCATTTTTTTTTCAGGTATCAAACGTATCTTTTGCCCCACCCAGCAAAAATCGAAGCGTGGCTTGCTGCTTCAGCGATGTTTATGGATGATCTTTAGGAAATGCACCCTCAATGATGCGTTCGAACATCAGTTAAATTCTAAGTGGCTTGATGTTAAAGATTTGGCAAAGGTACCTCCCCGTGGCGTAAAAACACAATAGGTATCTAATGTGATGAATATGAATAGTTATTAATGCAATTAGGTACCTATCTACTTTTCTGAGAAAAGAATAATAATAAATTTAAAAAAATGCATATATATAGGAAACTACATAGTTACCTGCCGACTTTTGAAAGTCACGCGATCGAAGACGCAGGCCTCAGCCGGTAGTCAAATAAAAATCTTGACATTAATTTTGAGAGACTGGATTACGGAATATAAAATACAGTTTTATGAAAGTAGGTAGGTATTGAAAAAATGAAAAACTGGAGGGTAATCATTGCAATTTTATGGCTCCGGCCCTGTGCCACCCGGTAGCTGTGATTTACTAGTTATTCATGGTCGAGGGAGGCTGCACGGCTCGGATGAGAGAAGGGTGGTTATCGTTACATGAAACGAAGGCATTACATAAAGATATTCCATATTATTTAAAGCCACACATGACAAAGTATCCTTTTACTCAACTACATCAACATTAAATTAAAACTTAGAACACAACTTTAGACATTCCTCGTGCTACTTTACATCAACATTTCTACTTCAGATCCAAAAGTTGAAATTGAATAAGAACGTTCATATTTGAAATCTGTGTGTGTTGTTTTCCTCGGTAAAGTTACGGTTTTTGTAGAAATAACCGACGTTGGCTACATATTTCACGTGTTTCATGGAAGGAGGAACAACTTGTAGTTATTAAGCTCAACACACACAGGCAGCGGGTGCGGGTAGGGCGCGGGTCGGGACGGCGGTACGGCGGGCTGAATTCTCTGTATTTATATGAATGATACTTGTTAGAATATATACTTGTAAATCTGTAGCCTTGTTTACATGACATTAGAACGTTCTATTCTAATCTGTGATCATCGTTATATAGCCAACTCTTTCTTGATGTGCTAGCTCGCTCTTCCTTTTTTGCACGTCTGCCATTGCATAGTTCGCATGTGTCGCTCTTTTATTTTGACTATTGTTAAATATACCACTGTTATTTTATCAAAACCTCGTTTAATTTAACAATACCAGACAACACGCGTGCGTGGATCGGGCGCGAGCGGGTCGGCGGCGCTGCACGGCGGCGGGAGCCACGCACACGTCTCGTGTGGTGTCATTCATAGAGAATACAGCGAATACAGCCCGCTGTACTGCCGTCCCGACCCGCTCCCGACCCGCACTCGCTGCCTGTGTATGTTGAGCTTTAATGTCAACGTCTTGATAAAATGTCGGAATTTACATGTTCATGGTACTCGTACATATTTGTCTTCGGTTTTACTGACAACGGGATTAGCTTTATGTTTGTTTAGTTTAGCATGATCCGCATACGTAGGCAATATTTAGGTTTTATGATGATAAGGCATCTTTATGGAGCTTGTGGCTAAGTTAAAACAGCCCCATGGATCGATCGATCGGGTTAAACTACGCTTGCCACGGTTGGTCCGTGTATGGGTGACCATATTTACATACCAAGACCTCTCCGTGCTTCGGAGAGCACGTTAAGCCGTTGGTCCCGGCTGTCATTCGTGGATCTTTGACAGTCGTTACGGGACGTCAGCAGCCCGAAAGTCTGATAACCAGTCTTACCAAGGGTTATCTTATTACCCAGTAACTGGTTTGTGGAGGTCAGATAGGCATTCGCTCCATGTAAAATACTGGTATTCAGCTGCATCCGGTTAGACTGGAAGCCGAACCCAAGATAGTTGGGAAAAGGCTAGGCAGATGATTATGATGGTTGGCATATATGGACACTTATTTAATTTTATGTTAACAGGAAAGCAAAGATAGCTGACGTGGCTCAAAAGGCTGTCCAACTTAAATGGGACTGGGCAGGACATGTCTGCCGCATGACCAAGTAAGCCCAAATGGCACAGAATTGGTGCCCTGAGACAGTGCGACGGGGTCGCGGCAGACCACGTAGGAGATGGCGGGACGAACTGGATCATCATCTGCATAGCCTTTTCCCAACTATGTTGAGGTCGGCTTCTAGTCTAACCAGATGCAACTGAATACCAGTATTTTACATGGAGCGACTGCTTATCTGACCTCCACAACCCAGTTACTGGGTAACACGATATCCCTTGGTAAGACTGGTTGTCAGACTTTTGGGCTTCTGACGACCCGTAACAACTGGCAAGGATCTACAAATGACAGCGGGGACCAATGGATTATTAACGTGCTTTCCGAGGCACGGAGGAATCTTGGTATGAAAAAATAGTCACCCATCCACGGACCGACCGCGGCAAGCGTAGCTTAACCTGATCAATCGACCCGTGCGGCAGTTATTACTTAGCCACAAGCTCTTCAACGGGACGAACTGGATAGGTTCCATCGAAACTGGAAGGAGGAAGCGCGGGCTCGCGACAGATGGAAGGAGTGGAGGGAGGCCTTTGCCCAGCAGTGGGACAGCGTAGGCTAGAGAAAAAAAATTGTAATAAGCAACCGGCCTTAGAATTCAAACCGAATCTTCAAATCCTAACTAATATTATAAATGTAAAAGTGAGTTTGATTGTTTATTTGTAAAACGGATGAACGGATTTGGATGAAATTTGGAACCAGTAGACCATGACCTGGATTAGGACATGGAAAATTTTCTTACCCGATATGCCCATGAGATCGAGACAAATACGGGTGAAACCGCGGGGCGCAGCTAAGGATTCATCACACTATATAATATAATCACAGTAATATTATGGAGGCGAAAGTTTGTGAGTGTGTGTGTGTGTGTGTTTGTTACTTCTTCACGCTCAAACGGCTAGACCAATTTTGATAATATTTTGTATGGAGGTAGCTGACACCCTGGATTAAGACATGGGCTACTTTTTATCCCGATATTCCCACGGGATCGGGGCGCAGCTAGTTAATTATAAATATAGGAAATATTTTAAACGTTTACTGTACGATTTCTCGCTTCCTAGAAATAATATTATACATCATAATAATGTCTACAGAACCCTGAACAGCAACTTTGTTCGCTAAATCAATGCGCGGGAATGTGGTTTTCGCTAACGTTCAACCACATCGCATATGAGAACTATCACTGCTTTTCTCTACATTATTTTACTCCTACGTATTAGATGTTAAGCTATTCAACACTGGCCCACGCCTTTAAACTGAATGTCATTTTCATTAACTAATAATTCATATAAAATAAATGTACAAAATAGACGTCTGTTGTTTTCAGAACGTCTGGCTTTAATTGAGTCCATTATTTTGGGCATTCTGTAGCGTACAGATCGGATTAATTAGATATATGAAATTTTAATAACTTCTATAAATTGATAAATTCACTTAGTTACCTTCTACGTCCCGTTTGAAATGTAAATAAATATGTACAAGGGTTTGTTTAGATTTTACTCATAGGAATGAGCGACATCGTATCATTTATTTGATATAGTCTCGGTAAAGTAAGCCGCGGAGAAACTCAAATCCCAAGATTGACAAACAAAAAGCCTTATTTAGACGTTGCTAGTAGCTCGTCTACAAAAAATACGCGTGATGTCGACAGGTCGGCTTCAATGCGTGTCGGAGGCGAGCGCGGCCGTCTCCGACCTAATGCGGTGATTTGTATGCAAGTCTGTTTGTTTTCCTAGACCTCCCCATAAGCCGTCCCCCGAGTCTACTACCCCAATTGCGTATACAAGAAACAATATAACTTACTGCCTCACTGAAACTAATTTGATTTCAAACTGTTAAAGAACGTTGCCGTTTACAGCATACATTTTCATTATTTTCTCGACAGTACCTTTTCCACCCCACCGAACTTTTATCACAGGATTAAGAAATAACTTACTGCCCGTTCCGCGTGCGTGACGCTCCGATTATTTATGGATTTGCAAAAAACAACTTTCTTTTGTTATTATTCCAGCACACAATAAAATATTAGTTTCAGTGTCAACTTACGTAACGACCTTATATTCCTATACCAGATTCTCTGATACTATTTTCGGAAGTACCCACGCACCTACTTACACTTTCAATGGTATCGGGGGATATTTCAGCAGCGTCGTAGCTATTTATAGCGTCTTAGGAGTACCTTGTGTCTATCTATGTGTACTGGGGAAAGCCTCGGCTTGCCTTTGTACAAATAATACTTTACATGTGGTGAAGTGGCTGTCTACATTAAATAAAATAAGTAGCTACAAAATGTAAGTAAGGAGATATATGTTGCCCGCATTTAAGAAAAGTTGGTTTTAGGTATACGGTAGTTAGAAAAAAAGGGACCAATGTAGTGGGCCATTCTAAATGAATCCAAGACATATTGATTCGATAGCAAACTTATGTAACTCTCTAGTTTATACTTCTTTTGGTAACTTTAGTTCCTCGTAGCTTTTCAGAGCTATACTCCTTAAGATTGCCGTACGTAACTCCTCAGACTATGCAAGCCATTCCTCGTTTTCCATTACCAAATTAGGTCTTTGAGTAACCTTTTGCAGGCGAACTAAGCAAGCTACACCTAGAAGTGGTGTGCAAACTAAACTGTCCAAATATAAAGCTTTGATTACAAAGCTATTACTTTTACATTATGTGAATTGTTTAAACTAAGTTTACAATACATCATGAATATTCATATTCAACCTGATTACTTGCACATTTATGCACATATTCCGCTTTTCCTATTAGCGATATGGATGGGTAATTGACGCGAATATTTAAACTAAAATAATGTTTGCATAACGTTAGCTCATTTGACATATTCGATGGCTACTAAGTACATAATTATAGGTATAGTATCAACATGAAAATATATCATGTACTTACCAAAGTATAATAATACTAATGCCGAGGTACAAATATCTAAGTCAAGTTAATCAGCACAATCAAGTCACTGCGTCATTGTGTGTGTCACAGTACAGGTATCAAAACGAAATGGGATTGCGACCATCTTTTGACGCGGTACGGCGAGTCTAACGATTTCAATCTTTTCACACTTTTTTCCAACAGTGGATGGCAGAAATGACAAACATTTAATTTTGGAAGTAACTTAAGTGTCCTATAGAGAACCACTTAGTTCCTCCCCAGCCTACCGTTGATTTACTGTTTCTATTTCTCAAGTGCGTTGGTAATAACTCATTGCCGGCAATAAACGTCACGGGAAACCATTGGCTTCGCCATAAACTGACACAATGGCTGAATACCTCTTGAAGGGATTATGCCAAAATCAGGAAGCGACGGTAGACTGATAGATAGGTACGGTCACGAGCACTAATCATTATGTATATTTACACTTAGCAAAATTCAAAAGCTATTTTGTCGTAGAATAACGTTTGCAACTTTGACCTATTTCATAATAGTAATAGGTTCCAAATACTATGTTCGTAACTACATAAAATTACAATTGATGTACGTAGCGGTTGATCTACAACGCCAAATGAAAGACCTGACGTCACACAAATCCTGCATCGCGCAAGTAGAGTTTACCGCACGACTGGCATATACACAACATCCCGACATCACCCGTCGGGCAGTTGCCCACCAGACACAATACCCGTCTGGTCGATAAATCCTCCCTCTTATATGGAGATTGAGTGAACTTTACACCCTGTTCCTCATACATCTATAAGTACATTAGGAGAAAATCAATTTTAAAAGTTGTTTTGTTTTTTTTTTTTAAAACGTTGCCCCACACTAGGAATTTCTCCTGTATCGTGGGTGCGTTTACAAACATTAAAAACTCACACACACAAACAGCCAGACCCGGAACAACTACTTGTAGGTCATACAAATATTTGTTCCGTGCGGGAATCGAACCCGTAGTTGCTAAGTGTGTAAGTATTGTTGCTCCAGACTGTACAGAGAAAATTTGAAAAAGGACTCGAGAAATAAATATATAAGAAAAAATGTTTATTCAGCAGAAACAAACCGCAAATTACAAAAAAAAATACACACATACAAAGTAGCCAAAAGCCCCGTATTCATATTATAAACTTCTCTCTGCCCGGGTCTCTTTAAGTATGCTTATAAAAATTTAAAACTAAAATACATTCTTGTTTTTTTTTTTCATAGCTTCTTTTCTAGCTATGGTTTTCATTAAAATAACGTGCGCGGAGTTTCAAACGAGCTGTGCCCAGTGTAAATTGTTTGGCGTTTTTCGGACGCAAAAAATACCTTTAAAATTCCGCCTACATTTTATTTCAATGTCGAGTTATTAACAGTACCTACTGCCGTCGGCAATACGATCACAACAGTTTACCAGTTGAAAGTCTAGTGAAAACAAACAAAATAAAATTCACGTTTCGAGAAAAATTACTATGTTTTTCATGAAAAATAACCAATCAGTTAGAACAGGCTATGTGCCTAGTGCCTTTGTCTCGACACAATTATTTACAACTAGCTTCCGCGTTGAATTTCTTATTCCCCCGACCCACCGCGTCGCATCGCGTCGCCCGCCTAGCGCAGGCGGGCGACGCGATGCGACGCGGTGTACTTGTACTACGGTCAAGTACTTGGTTTTCGATTAGTATTCTTTTTTCTTTTTGGTCAGCTCCTAGAATCGTAGCCTGATGTAAAGTAGTATAATTATAACCTTTCTCAATAATTAAAAAATATTTTTAAAATGCGACTAGTAGTTCCAAAGATTAGCGCGTTTAAACAAACAAACCAAAAAGAAACAAACTCTTCAGCTTCATTATTAGAAAAAATGTATATGTATATACATATATATATATATATATATATAAATGATAATAAATAAATAATAATCACTTTACTGATAATAACTTTTCACAACATGGTTAAACATCAATTTTAATAGGCTTTAATATTACAAACAAGATACGCAAAATAGTTGGACTTCTATTATTAATATAACTATGGTCCATTTGAACTACCTATTCAAAATTACCTAGCTGTGGACAAATAATTAGGAACGGGTAAAATTACTTCATTTATTGAACGATATCAGGCATTATTTAATTAAATTAATAATACATATTAAATAGGCTTTACCACTGCTTACAAAATTTAGCATTAATATTTTGTAGGATGACCCTTGCTTATAATAACTGCTCTGTAGCGACGGGCATGGACTTTATGAAATTTTAACAGGTTTAAACAGAAACAGTGCACTAAGATTCGACAAAGACATTATACAGTTCATTCAAATTACTTGCCCTTTTAGCAGCCACAGTCTTCTTTACTTCTCCCCATAGATTTTCGATCGTATCGTATTAAAAATAAAAATCTGGGCTGTTTGCAAGCCAATCTAACACAGTGACATGTTGATCACTAAGAAAAATTTTCACTGAATGAAAAATTTCATTTCAAAATGATAACGACCCCAAACACACTGCGTGTTTGGGGTCGTTATCATGTTGAAATGTCCAAACTACAGGAATGGTCTCCTCAGCATAAGGAAGCATAGTCTCCTCCAATATTTGCTTGTATTGATATTGGTCCAAAATGCCTTCAATCTTTTTAACTGGTCCAACACCATGCCCTGAGAAACATCCCCAAACTTTTATGTTTCCACCCATGCTTTACTACTTTTTTAGTGAACTTAGGATTCAATCCCTGCTTATCCGGTCGACGCACATACTGTTTACCGTCAGAATCTAGTCGATTTATCTTCATTTCGTCAGAAAATAATATATTTTTCATTGACTTGCTGTCCAGTCGTCATACTTTCTAGCGAAATCTAATCTTGCTTTTCGGTTCACCTTCTTGAGAAGTGGTACTCTCCGGGCGATTATTCCAAACAACTTTGCATCCGTTAAGCATCTCTGCACTGTACGCGCTGATACTCCTCCATTGCCAAAACATCCCTTATAATTTCAGAACCTTTAAATAGATCAGTCTTCGCTGAACGAACAATCAAATCATCAACTCGCGGTGTCGTTTTTCTAGATTTAGGTTTTCGAAGAACATTATTGGTAGTGTTGAATTTTTTGCCGTGATTTACAGCGTTAAAAACTTAAATTTTGGAGTAGGTACTCCATATTATATGATCAGCAATCTTTTTAAACGACTAATCACGTTCATACAGTGCTATAATCGTTTTCCGGGTAGATGGGTCACAACTTGCCTTTTTACCCATGATTTTGAAATAATTATGCACTTTTGCCTGAATAAACGTAGTAGAAAGTATTGGTTACTTTCTGAGGATAGGCGGGAAATAAAAAAATGTGCTATTTGTTTTAGAAATAAAAAATTGAGAACATAATTTGCTGCGTTCTTAATTATTTATCCAGTGGCCAGTACTTTTTAAATACAGCCTTTTTACGCTAAATTAGTTTTATACGGTTTTATTTTGATTACTGAGTATGAATCATTAAAACCTACTAATAAAGCTATTATTTTATGTGGTTCAAAGTTGTTATCTGTAAGTTGATACAAAAGTAAAAGCAACTTGTATATCCAAAAGTGACTTCATTATCAGTCGTTCCTAATTATATGTCCACAACTATATTATTATATATACATACCAGGCTGTCATTATACAAAATGTTCGGCTTTGTAGAGCGACGTCGTATAACTGTCAGTTATACCTACAGTCATAATTATCTATTTGGCAGGCTCTGTCTAAAACTTGATCTGTCAAATTAACAGCCGGGTATTGTTCAATCACGATAAGAAAACGTTGATCACTTTTAAACTTTATCACATTTTCGTTTCTTGTCGCTGTCATAATGCCTTGTGTATTACGTCGCTGACGCTTTATTTTAATGGCATGTATTTAATTAAACCTAAAAATGTTATTGAACACTGTAACTTGATTGAATCTATTTTTGTGACCCTCAAATAATTCCTATTTTGGGGTCCTAAAAATACTAAATAGCCAAGTAACAGACCAATTTGGATGTAGGAGTAGGCAGTGACCGGCCGCTACCGCGGCACCAATCGCTTCGCTCGCTCTGCTCGCCCGTGGTTGGTCAAAGTTCTGACCTTTTTTTTTTTTTGTTGCCGGGGTGGCAAATGCTCATGGATGTCCTCCGCCCTGGGATGGGCGGAGGGGTCTGTCAGACTCTTACTGACTAAAAACCACCCCGGTGTTCCCTTCCCACACTTGCACCGGGGATCTGGGGAGCTAGTATTACTTTCGTGATCCCCGGCTAGTGCCGGCCCGCCTCTGCGGGCCACCTCAAGTCTGGGGGGGGGTGTTAGACCCCCCCCCCCCCGGAGACGTGTGAAAGGGGTGCGCGTGGACCACTACGCGCCGCCACCTCGGGTCCAGTGTGATAGGGGGCGGCGGACGTCCCCGAGTCCGCCGTTCCTGAACCCATTTAGGGGGGCCGGAAGAGGGCATGGTCTGCCCTCTGCAGACAATGCCCTCTACTTCTCTGCTTGGTGTCCTTCTGCGAAACAGCAGCGCGACACCACCGCGTCCCAGGACTCCTCGGTGCCGGGCAGCGACAGGTCACTGCCTACTCTTGAGATGAGGGCACGGCGAGGCTCCTCCCAAGCGGCACACTCTGCGCCAGCGTATGCCGCGCTGTGTCCTCTTCTGTTCTGACGTAACCTAACCTATGTGGTCAGGGTACTCTAGCATAGTTACTGCGACCAACTGTGAGAAAAGGCCAGAAAGTTAAAAAGAGGCTCAATTATTAATAAAAGTGTGCATCATTAGAACCGCAAAATCTTAGAGGTTCAGTTAAATATTTCCCCATTATTATGTAGTTATGACAAGTATTTGATAGTTAAGGTCAAATTTAACTACGCACATAATTTCTAACCAAGCGACTTTACAAGTTAAAGTACACACTGATGTCAATTATCTAATTTTGATCCAAATCATTTAATATTCAGTATGGGAGATTGCTATTAGCTGTTAAGTTAACGAATTCTGCCGTGATACACATGATACTTAAATAAAGATGTTGATAATGGTTAGCTGAAACCGCATTGTATCCGGAAAACACAATGACAGATTGGTGATTAATGGAAAATGTGAGCTCACTGCTTCTGTTCATTAGTGGCTCCATATTTTATGAAGATAGCGTTCTAAGTTCTAAAAATATTTCTGTCGAAATTCATTTTTATTGTAGGTTTGGTAAACTGGAAGCGTATTTATCCTATTGTCTTATAACATTATAATTTTAACATTTTAATTAATATTGCTGTTTGTTTTACATTCACCTTAACTAAAAGTAACCCCAAATCTCTTCTTCTTCTCTTCTTTATCAAACTTTTTAAATTAAGTACTGACCTATTAATATATATTATTTTTAATAAAAATATCATGTAAATAAAAAGCTAGTAGTTTAATCTACAATTAATCTGCCTATCTATGTCTGTCTCGGCCACCGGTGTAAGCTCATTGATCCGTCATAACTGAGATGCATGCCACGCTACGCTTACCGCTTTGTGGTTGAAGACAAAGAACCCGTCTGCTTCAACGGCCATCGGTCCCAACCGTATCCTTCTTGGAGAGAAATAGATAACATTTGATTCCGTGAATAACACCAAGCTGCACTATACTCTCAACGAACTCACTTAACAGCCAATGGTTCATCATCAGGGCTATCGGTGTTCTAGCTTGGAACTGTATATAAGCGCTAAGTGTACTTGCTAAGACGCTGATATATTTTTAATTTAATGTAATTAATTTAATTTTTATTGTAATTTAATTTAATTTTGATGCATATAATTTAATTTTAATTTATTATGCATTGTATTTTTAGTCACATTTTCTTACTGTTATTTTTATTCGTACGATTGCGTACATTACGTGTCGACAAGCGTCATGTACAGTCGGATTATTAAAACCTTGACCATATTTAGAACCTTGTCTTATGCTCGACGCAAATGGCGATCTCAAAATAAAACTCTGCTCCATCAGTAGAAAAATAACGACTCTAAAGTGACCGAGTCCAAAGTAATTAAAGGCTAGTGCAGACTGGCACGATAACGCGGGCGCGAGAGACGGCGTGACGTGCAGCGCGATACTTTCAATTAAGTTTTCATAGAAATTGTGGTACTATACTTGTCAAAAAATAATAGGCCTGTTTTACGTTAGTTACGTCGCGATTGACCACCGTGACGTAACTAGTGAAGTAACCATACGACTCGGTACTCGATACTCACGATAAATCAATTCAAATGAAATGTCAAAACGGGCCTATTATTTTTTTTTGAAAACTTTAGTGTCGCGTCGCGCCTGTCTGCGGGAGCCTTAAAGCTTTCATAAGTTGATAATTAGTCGGTAGATAGGTATAGTGCTGGTAAACTTAATATTATAACCAAAGATGAACATAAAGAAAAAGTTAAGTTTCACTCAACGACTAACAAGCTACAAGCTACCTACAGGTGTCTGACACGCTTGTTCACTTAGGAACATCTGCCATTTTCACACCGGCAAACAATCTGCTACGTGCCTACACTCGTCAGTGCGAACCTATAATTATAAAGTATTCTCCTTCGAAATGTCTTCGATCTGCCCTCTTATCCTCGCCTAATTTCAACGTACAAATCATTACATATGCACTTTTTCCTTGGAAATTCTGCGAAACTTGGGTCTACGCCCACTCGTTTCAAATGTGCATTAATCATAGGGGGGTACCTCGGCTCAACCACCGCAATCGATTCTATGCCACAGCTGTTATGATAGGTCTGCTTAGCCAGCAACCCTTAATAGAAAAAAAGTCGACATAATAAGTAGGTATTTAATTTTATGTAAGAAATAAGTCGACGCCGACGGCAAAAAGCAATACCAGAGGCATAACAGATCCGATGCCTTTTGTACGTATACACGAACAAGGCGCCATTTAATTTTTAATAACTTTTATTCCATAATATTGTATCCACCATTCTTCTATTAAATGAAGTTAAAGACGTCGTCAGTCTTGTTTACCTTGTTCTAGAACGATCACTGTGTACATTGTTTTGGTCTTAGGGTGTGTAGATGTTTTGGGATAAAATATTTACTTCGTTTTGGTATTATAAATTGTATACTATGTTTTGTACCTGTACGGAGGATACAATGTTATAGAACAATTGTTGCAGACAATAAAATGGCTCCTTGCTCGTGTGTACATCTTTTTGGGCTGACTGACATCAGCACTTCTCTGTTGTAGTCTTGTGCCTATATTACACTAGCACCTATATACCTTTCAAACCGGAAAACAGGAACAAGAAAAACTGCTGGTAGTACATCCCCGGAGGAACTCTCTCAAAAGCCCTCCTACCACAGAACTATAAATTGTCACATACACTCACAAGGTCAACATTCAATACAGTTGCATTTAATTAATAATTCAATTCCAAGTATCAAATGAATAAGCAATTAGGTACCTACTTGAACGTAATAATTAATTAGGTATAAATAGGAATAGAAGGTAATGCTATCAGGTGCAAGTGATGTGAAACCGTGATGATTAATGTATAATTATTACATCTAAGAATAGAATAGAATAGAATATTTATTTGCGTAAAACATGGTATACAGGGGTGTTAAATACAAATTGAGGCACAAGCATGTTTAGCTAGGATAAAACATAGCATGCAACATTTTAAAGACAAGTTAAGCAACAACAATCGTTTTTTTTTTTATAAACATCAACATTATTTATCTATAAATTCTTTTAAATTATAAAAACTACACTCGAGTAACCACTTATGAAATTTATTTTTAAATACTAAGTGCGGGGACCGGAGGCAAAATAAGGCTAAGAATCTCTAGCCTTAAACGAACTTTAAAAATAAGAGCAAAAAATCATTAGGTACTTACAAATTTCAATGAAAAAGTCGGCGTTTAAAATATCTTCCACTATTTTATTTAATATTTTGTTCGGATATTATCCCAAGAGGTTATCAGTCTCTTTGAATACCTACAGCATATAGTTCTCATTCCAAGATTGAACCCGGGGGACAAAGGCTAGGAGAGCGGCCAGAGATAAGTACCTCTAGTACGTGTCCCAGCAAACTTTAAAATAATTATATTCTGGAATCGACTGTGGAAATACGCGAGCAACAAAATAATTTTGCTAAAAGGAATTTTACTTCATATTAATATTTAGTTAGGATTTTGTTGCTTTTGAGTTTTAAATGCACCATGCAGCTCCAAAATAAATAGCAACTTTAGAGTACTTATTCACGTACTCGTTTATAATTAATAACATGTGTAAGTATACTGGTTCAAAGAATCAATCAACTTTATTTTCTCACCGCAATATACATAAATTATTTTACATTGGTCAGATTCGACAATGATATCTACACAATTCAGGTAAGTATATATTGTGGGAGACTAGCGCCTAAGCTAGGCTCGTGGCCTGTGTTTCAGGACACCAGGATATGAATTGTACGCAGATCATATTATGAATTGTCAGTTTGTGACCATTTTACGAATTTTAATATGATTCATAATATTATCATAATTTATGATTCTGCCAAAGCGTCCATATTAGGCCCCTGGTTAGGATACAGGATACTTCTTATTCCGATATTCCCCCGGGGTCGAGACTTATATGGTTGAAACCGCGGGGCACAGCTAGTAATAAATAAAATCCGGCAGATTTACCACATTACAAATTATTATACACAACAGGTGCTACGAGTACGAGAATTAAAACGAGCTCCAACTTGAGTTAGGTAACTTAATTACTAAGTTAGTGTTATGTTCTAGTCTAGCTACGTCATCAATTCACCCCGATCAGACCAGGTCAACAGCAAACAAGTGTATCTCCGTAAAACAAATCAATCCGGATAGGTACGGATGAGTGGTTAAAACCAGACAAGCAATGATCGACAGGCGTGTAGCAAAAATGCCTGCAAAAATAAACCGAAATTGATCGAAACCAGCCGATGACAGTTCAGAAAAACGGAAACGTTATTTTTTTTTTGTATTCTAATTACTAAAGCCTGAAAGTTTCGCTAGACATTTTATTGAATATATTTTTAAAGCACAAGTGACTTTTGAATGTCACTCCATGTTTGACCCCGCACCCAGGGACCCGTTGTTTGTTGTGATTTGCATAATCAATATGCAAAAACAAGCTATCTAAAGATTTATGACATCCTGAGCAGTGTTTCCTGCTATAAATTAGATGCTATTCATAACGAACGCCCATTATCACGATGGATGGCTACCGGACAACGTACCTAACCCATCAAAATACCGAGGAGCCCTGTCGTTTAAGGGTCTGATAATCGCGTCGACCTTGGCCATACAAAAGCGCGTCGCGCTCACGCCGCGCCGCCGTTCAATTGCGTAGGGAATATTTATTTTTAGTAACGAAAAAATGACTGTTTCAAAAAAATCACAGATAGAATAATTGAAAATAAAATTGTCTGCTCCTACAAAAAAAAACATTAAAATATCTAAAGTAGTTTGAAAGTAAAATCGTTTTTTATGCTTTGGGTAGACATTACTTCCTGAATTTATTTCATAAAGTATTTTACTACAATACTTAAATATTCACATATAGAATTGATGTGTATGCGTTCTAGTTTAACATACATTTTTTGCATAAGTTACTTGCATTATATGAAGGCGTAATCACTGATTTATAAGTCACTAAAATCATATATCTGCGCCTTAAAAGACGGTTCAACTACGAGTTGTGACTTTGTGACTAAAGCATTAAAAAACATTTATATTTTATGTGTAACATATTTCCTAACGCTTTCTATGGGAGTGATTTTGTGAAAAGGTACGGAAGTGTGTAACAGGAAGTGACAGCTTGAGCATGGAATAAGTAAGTACTTTTTAATAGGATGGAATTAGTAAGGAATTTATAATAGCATGGAATTAGTAAGTACTTCATAATAGCATGGAATTAGTAAGTACTTCATAATAGCATGGAATTGGTAAGTACTTCATAAATGCACGGAATTAGTAAGTACAGTATAATAGCATGGAATTAGTAAGTACTGTAAAGATTGTAAGTAGAGGGCCTCGAATTTCGACCAGTGAGTGACCACTAGTAATAAATAATTTTATTTGAATAAATATTCTAGAAGGTATCTAACTTTTTTTAAATTTGAGGTTAATTTCTGTCGCTGCTAGTTATTACCAAGGTGAGATGTCAGATGTTACACATTATAGGCGACTATTGTAAGGCTCGCTCGTTTTTATTTTATAAGGGATGTACGTTGCGAATCCTGACCAAACCATGGCCCCTATGTTGGAATGTCCAAAGAGTCCATATACCTGCACTTCTGAGGACAAAATAACGCGCCACTGATGCCGCGATTGGCGTGGCCACCTCCTGGGCCCAACTCATTAAATCGACTCGAAAAGAAGAAGGGTTGTAGCAGGTGGCGTTCTGTAAAACCCACGGGAAGTAGGCATTTGTTTATGTAGGTGTTCAAATTCCATTTAAAAAAAAAACAGACACCTGCAAGAATATTTAAAAAGAGCCGCCTGAATAACAAGCCTAACAAAATGTTCAAATGCCACTAGTATGGCACTAAAGGTCAAAAGAGGTCCCGGGATCAAAGACGAAGACGCGACCCGCGGCTCTAATGGTGATGTTAAGCGAGAAAAACTCACGAAACGCCGTTAAAAACACTCGGAGATTCAACAACCCAAGTTCAAAGTGCTCGATAAAAATAATAGTTAGTTTTATTGCATAATTTATTTTAACGACTAAGCCGTTTTCCAATAGGTAGACATTTAATTATATTGGGATCAGCTTCAAGACTATATAACCAGCGGCGAAATCCGTATTTACGCGAACTGCCTTCAAGTTGTCATCCGCAATCCAACCCAGTACCGATATTGGAGAAAGCAAAGACAAGTAGTTATATATTCCATGTAGGTATACTGTAGTACCCTATATTAAACTTAGACTGTGAATTAAGTTGAATCCGCAGTTGTAGCCCGCGAAATTCAAATTTTCTTACGTTTTTTGCTATTTGCAGGTCAGTGTCAGGTTGTAATTTGATAAAAATATGATTCGCGAGTTAACACATCTCAATAAGTTAGATTTCTTCCCCAATGTCATGATTGCATGAAAAAAACATTCAATGGAACAAATGTAACTTAGAGAGATGTATGAATGATTCTAATGATTACAATTCTATAAATACATATCTGTTATAGTCGCGAATCATATTTCGATCTAGATACAACCTGACACTGACCTGAAAATTGCATACCTACAACGTAAGAAAGTTTGAATTTCACGGGCTACAACTGCGGAGGGGCTAGTAACCAAAATTGCCTAGCTAAGTTCCGTATTGTGGCGAATGCGGATTATGCGAAATTCGCTGAGGGTGCGTTGCGCCAGCTAACATTCCTGTTAGTTAAAAAGCTTTCCCTCCATATCCAGAATACATTATAGACTGCATAACTCCACATGCATTTTCTTTGAAGCTAATGTGATCAACGTAGTACTAACATCTAAATATGTCAGTACTGTATTCAGTCTACGGTAATAATTCACGGAAATGCAATATTAACTTGAGAAATGAACGTGAGACCAACATCACTAATTGTCTAGTGCCGTGGTTCTGACGGTCTGACCTCACCGGCCAAGGTTAGCTGTCCAATTAATATCGAATGGGAAGACAATTTGTCCAACCGAATAACGATGCATTCTTGATCGTTAGCTCATTTTTATATTCAGTCAGATTTGAATACTTCACTCGTTTAAAATTCCGTTTATTCCAATTCAATAGCTTTCACTTTTCGGATTAATGTTGACTGTTGTTTAAATCAAGTGTTTGTGTGACTATGGAAAACGCGTAAAACACCAACCGCTCAGTATTTAAAGCCAAAACACGAAGCAAACCATCGGTAAATTGAAATGATGTATACCAGGGAGCCGATCGCGCTAATTTTGACCGTTAATACCAACACTAAACCACAACCAAAAACGTTACGTTAAACACATTTCGTATCGCGCTAATCATTTCAACGGAAACGATTTAGCTTTACTTTGGAAGTTACGTTGGAGGAACGATCGATCGAACTTTCAGTATTGGGTAACGTCAACGACTTTGTCGCTCAGAAAAAATAGCGCGATACCGTTTCTTACATCAGCTAAACCAAAACCAAAAACGTTCCGTTCGAACGGTAATTACGTTGAGAAATAGCGCGATCGGCCCCCTGGTATTGATCACCGACCGTGAATACCGTCGCAAAATAAACAACATATTATGTACCATTTATATACCTAAGCGATTTATTTATCATACTTGCTTTTATTGGATGCAAATTAGTGCGGTATTAAGGCTCGTACAGATTGGCGCGATATCGCGGGCGCGACAGGGTCACGCTGCCTGTCGCGCCCGCGACATCGCGCCAATCTGTACGAGTCTTTAGTGATTACATTATCTAAATGAAAATCAAATATTCTGTACAGTGTCAATTACAAAAGGTAAACGTTTAAACCGAACCAGTAGATCGCAACCCTCACTTGGTTTTAATGGGATTTGTACTCGGATAAGCCGCTTCTAAATTGCATAAAATAGAAAAACATCGACGTAATTTGAACTGAAATCTTGCATCGGGATTTAATTTATAAAAAAGAATTTAGAAGCACCGCTCGTAGGGTAAACAATCATGAAGAGACCTAAACTAACAGAGCCTGGCGCAGCGCGAGGGATACTTCCACGGGAATAAGCTTTAAGTGATCCCAAGCGTAGACCTCTCCCGGCAACTCGAATTAACCAATCTGCACAATTAAATTTCTACTCGTACCTATAATTAATGTATTTGTAGAACTTTAACACTTTGAGCGGAGCAACGTTAAAATACGTAAAATTTGATAAACGCTAATTGACACAACGTTTAATCATGTCAGCAAAACATATGTCTTTATTTAAAGAACGTGTATAAGGCTGATACCAATTCCTTCAAGCTACAAAAAAAAAAAAAAAAAAATTATTTCACATAAACCTGGGCAATAATGGGCACTTATGAAACGTCAGAAGCTAGGTGCACGATTCCAATTGGTCGTTTCCTATGGAGAAGAGCTGGCAAGAAACTCCACGGTTACTCTTTTTAAAAAAAAAGTGGGCTTTAACAATGTTTCCAAGTTACAGTATTAATAGGTATGGGAGGACAGTGTAGACCCGTCAACAAGTACCAAGTACTCGTACTTAACAAAATAGAAGATAGTTTACAAACCTACAGTCTATTAAGCCTACAACGTCCTCACATTCACAAATTAAAAAAGAATCTATATAAAATATTACTAAAATAATAAAAACAAAAACCTACATATTTAAACCAAATGACAACAACTACGTCATCGCGCCGTATCTCTTTAAATTTTCGGACTGCTAGCGCCACTCCACGTTAGTTTTTTTGTATGAGAAAATAGTGCACCGCGCAACAAACATTTGAATACCCAGATGTTCAGCTGAAAGTGTTAACCTTACACTCGGAAGTTATCGCGACCCCAAATCACAATAATATTATGTTATTGTATTTGCACCGCAACACTCGGTTTTAGTTTAAATATATTCACACGTCATGGCACCAATGGGAATGCAACTTACTGCCCTCTACGGAGACGTAGCGAACTTCTTACAACAAATATTCATTACTACATTTTCTGTGTGATATTATTTACATACACGCTGGTACGTGTTACGCTGACGCCACTAAACATCTACCTCAGTTTGCTGACTCGTAAACTGCGTATATTCATGCCAGCATCTTCAAGTACAAGGCCGATACTACGCATCTATAATATTACAAGGCACCAACATCCTTACAGGATACTAAACTAAATCATTCCCACAATATGTTAATCAACTTAATCACTTACATGGTTGCTACAAATAATTCACGAAAACTGAATAACTGAATAAGGCTGCAAATTAAATAATCCAATAAATGAAAACTCAAAAATATTTACATTTTTGATTTTTCATGCGTTGGGAAATTTTCTTTTGTAATTACTTTAGGCGAATCTGCTGTGATGCTGAATTTCCGAATTTGAAACGTTTAACTTTGATTCACGGCCGGTTGAAATAATCAGTTTATTGCAGCATCGACGACACTGTGTGACTGCGGCACGCAAGTTCCGCAACAGAACAACAAAACTTATAAAAGATTATCAAAAAGGATTTTTAACTAATTCAATCATTTTCTTCCCCAAAACATCAAGTTAATGTTCACCAAACACTCAGGTTTATATTTATATATTACAGCGTGGGCTGCAGTGGTCTGCCTGTGGTCACCAGCGGCCCAAAGCCGAACCAAGCTATCGGCTGCCCCCAAATCTCTGTAAGCTCGTTGTGGTTTAAGCCGTTTTTGATGCGATTAGTTTTACACACAAATATCTCGGCAATAAACGAAATTCATTCTGTTTTGTGTTTCAAAAGTCGTTGGAATCAAGCCTAAATATCAATGTCCTTGACAAAACGGAACAAAACAGGAAGCTCCTGAGAAATATATTAACAATATAAAGCGCATTGTGGAACAGGTAAAATGTAAGAATATTTCTTTGAAACGGGACGGTCAATGTTTCCGTGCGTTTTCACAAATGTCCCGAGACTGCTGGTAATTCACACGGTGTTTAATTTTTTACGATTATTTAAATTTGCCTTAGATTATGCTGTTAATCAAAACGTTGAACTTAAAGTGACTTTTGTACAAGAAATGTTTATCTCTGCGGTGGAAATGTTAAACTAAATAAAATTTGAGGTGCTTTACATAAAACTCAGTGTCGCATAACGGCCACTCTGCGTCGCGTGTTATCTCACTGTTTTTCATTCCAGTGTAAACAAGAGGACAAAGAACTGTTAATTCAATAAACTGTAATCCACAAAAGTGAATACCTACGCGTTTGATATTCGTGATAAGGATAAGCAACCATCGATGTGCTGCACTTACGATTACTGATCAGATATCATTCGATAACTAAAAGCATGTTTATCAGAGCAGCTACAATATTTTCACGGAGTTATTTCCATAAGCGTAAACAAAGTTACATTATGGATATCCCCATGTTCATGTCACCGTTTGATGGATTGTCGTGACTTAAGACCAAACTGAGGTTACAAAGCCTACGTTATATGTATAACCATTCGAAGAAAATCCTTTTTCATTACTCATACTCGGAAAGTAGTGTTTGTTTGATCCGAGTAGCGGGTGGAAGACGCTGCTCCCCACCCTTGGGCGGGAAAGACTCATAGTCATTGCTTCCCTCTCTAGGACGGGACAGAATTTAAATAAATAGAACTAAATTTGGTTAGGTAGTCGGCTACGAATAATTTTACGTAATTAAAAAATATCGATTTAAATAAACAAAAATGCTGCGGTCTTGTGTATTTAAAACAGCCACTGTGAATTTATAAAAATACCTAAAAAGCGGGACGGCCCGCGGTGATGACGCGGTGTGTTCATGTTTAAAATTAAAAAAAGACTATAATTATAATTTGGCGGGATACTAACTCGTGTAATCTGCAACGATTTTCAAAATATCGGTTTTATAGACGAATATTTGATTAATTCATAAAAAATATTCAAGCGACTCGGAAATGTTGACCCCAGATTCGGTTAAAGACGAGGCAAATCTTTTGCCAGAAAAATCAAAGGAAAGATATTTAAATAAACACAATGATTTTATGAAGTGGCGAGCAAACAAGAAAATAAAATATTTTAAAAAATCTATTTTTTTTACTACTTTACTTATATTCGAAATGAAAAGTAGAGTGTTTAACACGGGTGAAAGTCATCAATTCCTTTCGACCCTTGTATAACGATCTACTATTCTTTTTAAAGGGGTTTTTGTTCCGTCGTGTACAAAGCCTAAACCTCAAACCTAATCTTAAATTGTACTGCTGAAAGAATATAAAGCTAAAGCGCAAGGCTAATCTAGTTTCCATACGACGGACGAAAAAGTATTTGGTGGGGTTTAGAATAAGAATTCCTTTTAGTTTTATATCACTAGTTCAGAATACGGTCGGTTCAAATGACTGGCAGCTCGAAAAACAGAATGCATAAGTAGCAGTGCTTCCTTAAAATAGAGGGGAACAGTATGAAAATGGAACGCAGTGCCTGTCAGATCACCATGAATGTAAGTATGCAGGCGCCTTGCGGGTCTTCAATTCTACTCGCAACTTTCTTCCCGCATAAAAGAGAACAGCTGTGCTCTGAATTAAAATTCATTCCCTATTGCAAACAAAACACGGCACAGTCGGATTGTTTCAAAGTTTACAATCAAGATTTATAAAATGGGTACCTACGCACGCAGAATAAAATTATTTCAGGTATATTAGGGAGGCAAAATACGACATAAATATGTATTTATTTTCATTCACATTTTAGTCGGTGAACGTAACGAAATGTGAAGCATTTTCCTCTTCGGTTTTCACTTTGTTGGTGTTGTTTTTCCCTAAAAAATGGCTTGGTGGCCGGGAAATTTTTAAAAGACTCATGAAAAAACATTTTTCTGCTAAATTTCGACCGAGACTTGCTACTTTTTTTTATAAAATAGATACCCATTTATAATTACTTGTTTTGTTAGTATATGGAGATATTTAATAATATAAAAGAGTACTTTCCTTGGACATTAGGATATCAATGGTCGTAACGCCCACATAGCTACGAGATTATACAAATATCCGTGTATCTAGCAAACAATAACTGTTGCCTTTACGAGATAATACGTCGTAGATAGATCAGTGAGCAGTCGACAGGCTCGCAGCAGAGCATTTATCACCGTCGAGCCGTGTAAAAATTATGGCCGCTTTATTAGACCTCTACGAATTTACTACGGAGCTACGAAAATCCGTAGGCCGCGACTTTCATCAACTTTTTAAAATATTTACACGATTACAATCGATTAGAATCTTCTGTTTTTTCTTCACTTTTAGAAAACGAGATTGCTAAAATCATTTTAAATTAACAAATGTTTTCAGGAATATGGAGTAAAATGCAGTAAGTAGTTAAACTTAAGGCGCCAAATTGTTTTCGCCAAGCTTCTTAAAAATATTTTTTCTTACTATTATATTCCGATAAAAACTGAACCCATTGTTTTTTTTTTGTATGAAAATATTATACGTAGTTGAAATGCAATTTGAAAAAACAACAAAAAAAAAGACGCACGAAATTAAAAAAAAATTAACACTGATAAGTACACTTTTTTACAGAAAATATTTTTAAAATTAATTTTAAAACATATTTTGCAATTAAATCTATCCTTTCGCCGCCAGCTGTAAACTCTAAACAAGATGAAACAAAGATGAGAGCAACAAAAGCGATGTGAAAACGTTATATAACGTTAGATGATGCAGAGCTGATGAGATAACAAAACAGTAACCAATGATTGTAAGTAAACAAATGGCTTACCGCCTTAGCTGGGAAGTTTGAAGCCAACAGTCGACTATTAAAGTTTAGAATCTAGACTTGGAAAGTGTTGAGAACAAAGATAGCGAAGTCGGACGAGTTCGGTAACGCGGGAGGTATCTCTCGGCGGTACAGCGGTACTACGCGGCACGCGCTCGCTCGGGGTGAGTGGTGCGAGTGCGGCGAGGGTGCGAGTTCGTGTGAGGCGCGCAACCACGGCAGGTCCGCTCTCCAGGGCGGCTCGACTTGGAATCGGCGTCGCCCTCCGACACGGTTATGTAACACGCGCGGCGTAGCGCAGCGCGGCCCGGACCCCGCTCACCCCGCTTTTAGGGAAAAGATGAATGAGTAAAGTTTCCTAACGGACGTTAGTCCATGGATCGCGCTCGGTTTCAGATCGGCCCGCGGTTACATAAAGCCTCCCGGCACATGCGCGCTGGCTGCTTAGCGCCGCATCATGACCACGCGTGACTAACATCGCGCGCGCCGGTGTTCCTGCCGTCCTGATGCCTACGTTTTATGGGTACCGCATACATCACGCGCGCACCTACCCTCGCTGGGAAATAACGTATCCTTCCATTCATTCTATGCACAGTTTTATAAGGTACTACGAAGTACCGTCATATTTCTCGACGGTAACGTTACTATGACAGTTCATTCGAATTCGTACCCAACGATATGTTATGGCCGCTAGGAGCGCTCAGAGAGGACCCTTTACCTGCAGCGTCATAATAAAAGTATTATTAATTAATGTCATTTTACCAGGAAGGCACCTTTATTACAGTTTATATGGGTCTCATAGGTTTTTTCTATAAGGGAGTTATGCAAATCTGCTATAGGCCCTTGAAAGATTAAGGGCTTTATTTATAAACGTTGATTAAGATTAAGAGACGTTTGAACGTCAAAAATATTATGTGGTCAAACAAAGCAACATAAAAAAAAATGGGTCTTATAGATAAAACGTGGCATTATTTTTACGACGAAATTAATTATGTTGAAAATAATCTAGCGAATTATTCCCTTTAGGAACCCAAAACCTTAACCCTTGATGTTTGAAGAACCAGGTCGAGAGACCTAATTTGGTTGATGCAACCTGATGTTTGGAACGAAAGAGTTGGTAGCCCGTTGTAATGTACCATAGGAGGGTGAACTTAAAACAGGCAGCTAACAAAACATGTAAAACTTTTCCAATCATTACCACCTTTTACTGCTAGAAAGCGTACGTTAGCAAATATTATGTTATAAATGTTACGTTATATTTTTTGTTATTAGACCACAGGAAAGCTTAACTATTCTTCGATGAGATAAAATACTGTCTCGCTCCTTGATCTATAGCGGTCGCAAGGGCGACTGCTGAGCATGTAGTCAGGGGTTCGATCCCCAGGTCAGGAAAGTGTTATAGAGTATATAGTTAAGAATTTGTCATTAGCAGGCCAATCTACATTTATATCGGTTTGTGACAATAGGCTCGCATTTGCTATTAATCGTAACTGGCAAAACGTCGGTGTACACTTATAGGTATCTCTGCATACCCCTTCGGGGAGTAAGTTCGTGATGTTATGTCATGATGTTTTAAGGCTGCATAGCCTCGTGAGCTCAGCGCATTTCACGTGCTCTGGGGTGGTTTAAAAAATAGTGTGGGCGGGTTACGTGAAAATTTTCGTGTCACCATTGAATTTTTTTGTAAAGGAATCGTAAAGGTATATTTAGAAGCGAGGGTTGTGGAAATATAATTATGAAAGCCTTTGTCAAGCTACGGACGTCATCCGAAATGATGCAGATGATAATTTGGTTGCTGTGTTCTCAACCGTAACTGTTCCCGAACTAACCGTTATGGGTAGAAAATTACACTTAATTTCCTGCCCAATACAGAGGCCTAGTTTTTATAGCTTAGCAAATCCTTATGGGACCCCATTCATACATTGGAAAAAATTGCCGCCCGAAGCTTTACGTGTTTCGAGACCACGGTACAGGGTTACCCACGTTTAGAACAATGCACGCGATAATGGAGGCGTATCCTTAGGATACCTTATTATGCAGGACACAAATGCCGCTACTTGACAGATTTGGCTTTATAGGTACAGCTGCACCTGCAATGCACAGAATAAAAATCAGGCAGCGTCGAGGCGGCAGTACTTTCTAATCAAATTCTCACAATCGTGTCCTTCAATGTCCCACTCACCGCACAGACTTCATTCACTCTTCCTTCTTCGTTCAGTCTATCTCTCTGTGGAATGCGCTCCCCCAGGAAATCAGGATGGCAACCAACGGATTATCCTTTAAAGTTAAAGTTCGCGAGCACATTCACAAGAAGCTGGCAGTATCATCACAACGGTAATGTTTTCCCATTGTTTGTCTTATTTGTTATAATATATTTATGTATATTTAGTTGTGCCTAGATTTATAAATAATTAGGTGAATATATTTATATTTAAATAATATTTATTCCTCAATTCTCGCTATTGCACCTACCACTGTTTGTCTCTGCATCGCCCAAAGGTTGACTGGTAGAAAATGCCTATGGCATTAAGTCCGCCTCTGTATATTTCTTTGCTTAAAGTACCTATTAAATACATAAATAAACTTCGTCGCGCCGCTACTGCGTTGAGCGCACAAATTATGTCACAGACCGCCTTAAAAGCTGTCAGTTTATATATTATACTAGCTGCGCCCCGCGGTTTCACCCGCGTAAGCCTCGATCTCGTGGGAATATCGGGATAAAAAGTAGCCTATACAGGCTGACTGTGAAAACATGCGACAAACTTTAAGGGGGTGTTCTACCCATCAGTATGAACAACTTTTAATATCGGACCACTTTAAAATTCGCAAAAAAAAATCGATCTTTTTATACAAAGTGGTCCAATCGGATGTACCTTTATAGGAACGTCGATTATTTTTTTTGCGAATTCTAATTTGGTCCCATAGTAAAAGTTGTTCATATTGATGGGTAGAACACTCCCTTAAATTTTGTCTCATGTTTGGGGTGTCAGCTACCTCCATACAGAATTTTATCAAAATTGGTCCAACCGTTTGAGCGTGAAGAAGTAACAAACAAACAAATACACACACACTCACAAACTTTCGCCTTTATAATATTAGTGTGACTTTTTTGTAGTGCGAGGAAACAGCGATACGCTTGAATTGTATGGAAAGTGTTGAAAATGTCGCCTGAATTTTAATTAGCTGCAGTAAAATGACAGCTTATGTGTTACCACTTTTTAACGAAATTCATTCAATTAACATTCAGTTCAAAATCGATCAATGTTAAATTGATTTTATAAAAGAAGCTAGTATATTTATAATGAAATTAAGGTTAATATAAGTTTACTTAATTATTGTTTTGTTATCACATCAGGGATCCGATTGGACTTATAAAACGCATTAATTCTAATCAAAAACATTTCTTTTAAATATTCTTCTTTTATACAAACTGACACTGCCCAAACGGTTTTGCGGGGCAAAGTTGCTAAGTTAAGATTTTTATAATTTCAGAAATATTCATTCAATAGGATTTTACGAAGTGAGTTAGTTGTACTGCCGATTCTAATGATTATAATTCTGTAAAGCCATATTTGTTACGGCCGCGAATCATATTTAGATCAACATACAACCTGTTACTGACCTGCAAATTGCAAAAAACGTAATAAAATTTGAATTTCGCGGGCTACCTTAGCGCATCCCCCTTTAATGTCAAATACTGGTGAAATGATAGATTTTTATAACGGCTCACATAATATGACGGAACCACTTTACTACGAAACCAAAGCTCGTAGCACATGCGCTACGGCGTAGCCTGTCCCTACGGTGGGAGCGTCCGGTCTACTCGTACAGACTGCTGTTGCAGTTTTTTATTTTCCTAGCGACCCGTCCCTGGTTCGCAAGTTTTTACTTGACAAATCATATAGATTTCTTTATTATATGTAAATTTAATATTAATGTAATATAAACTTAAACATTAAATGAAAAACATTAACTCGTTGAACGCCAAACTTGGAAGTCATAAATGATAATAATGATAAATGATTTATTTCTGTAGGTTTGTACAAACACTTTTACACGTCAATAAAATTTAAAAAAAAACTAGATGAGGTCCAGACATAATCTTGGTCAGATCATGTGAAGACCATGTAGATTATAATTATATATTTTGCCGTTCAGTCCACGTCGAGAATATTGGGCGACACAAGCCTGTTCTGAACAAGCCATGTCAGACAATGTTGTCGGACTTGTTTTTGAACGTCTATTATAACCTAGTTCAGTTATTTACGGCGTTATTGTAAGCTATTTGACTCCCTCTGGACTAATGTGGCAGCATAAGCAATCAAAAAAAAATTATCTGTTGGAAAGTTACGAACTTCTGATCGACTATAGTGAGTGTCAGAAGACTCATAAGAAATATTTATGGGGGTTTCATATAAACAAAACGGCCAATATTTTTATTTTCTATCCTGCGCCATCCCACTTCTTGGCAAAGTAATATTATTGATCTAAAAAAATGCAAAATTAAGAAAACGACATTAATATAAATTCCCACATTTGAAATTGAAAGTTTTTAGCGAGTTATACCTACCTAAAATATTAGGTACATTTTGAGACAACAAGTGAACAAAAACTTATTCCTAGGTACGTAAAACAAATGTAGCGTTACGTACCAACAACCACATTTTAAACCACATTTCTATAGGAACGGTATATTGAAAAGGGGCGGGCTATCTGGCGCGATCTGATGACGACATGTGGACCCTTAGAACAACCGCTTGGAAACACGGAAAGAGAAGAGGCAGACCAGCAGAACGTTGCACGACGAGATATTGGAATTGTTTGGCAAATCATGGCTTGTGAAAGCAAAAACCACCCAAGTGCGTGTCGGACCACGCACAATGAAGAGTTCCTTAGTTGGGATGAATTTATCCCAAGAACAAACTTAACATTGTAGTTGACATGATCCCCCATACATTCCAACTGCAAATGTAAGTTTGTACGCACAATATTGAGTAATTTACCATGTTATTTTAAATTCACAGACTTCTTATAGGTTTCCTGTAATCTATAAGTAAATAACTATTTTCTGTATTTTTTTAAACATTTTAGGCTCAGTAGTTTCGGAGATAAGGTGGTAATGGTAATAATAATTAACAATGGATGACCATTATTAATTATTATTACCATTACCACCTTATCTATTTTTTTATTTCATCTATTTTCTTTAATACTAAAATAATTTATTTTATAAGTATAAAATATATTTATATGAAATCCTTACAATAAGCCCTTTCAATTGATACTCGTATGACACACGGTACAGTCCACAAAACCTTTTATTTATTTTCTAATTTGGCCCCCAACAGTTGCCCCATATTCAAAATTCATTTATTTACGTTACACGTCTGTGTTTGGGTCACAGAAGTCCATACGTGTACCAAATTTCAACTTAATCGGTCCAGTACATTCGGAGTAAAACTGTTGTGACAGACGGACGGACAGACAGACAGAGAGATACACGAGTGATCCTATAAGGCTCCGTTTTTTTCCTTTTCAGGTACAGAACCCTAAAAACAGAAAAAAACTGGAAATTACTTGAGGATCTCGAGGCCTATACTATTCCCGTCGAGGGGTCCTTTATTAATTGATTAATTATTAAATACTACTTATATCATGAACTTTATGTTTTTTTGTAATTAAGGAAAGGCTCTTTTTTATTTATTATATTGATTTAGACAGTCCTAACATAAAAAGGGTTCATTCGGACAGTCGTTGCAAAAAGTTTTGACTTTATTTTTACTTGGACTCTCTCTCTCTATTTAACTTGTGTTTATAGCTACTATACTTATAAGAATTTCGGGTCCTATTGATAAATAATCTTATTTCTGTAAGAAGGTTCGTAAAAACAGTATTTACACGTCAATCCTAATTAAATGAGCCGACACGGGACGCCTGGCAGATGTGAAACATCGAAATTATATACACAGTATTACATATAAACTGTATAGTAGAAACAAATCGCCACGCGGCATGCGTCGCCCCGCCAGCAATCGGTTTTACGTGCGTATGAGGCCGAAACACACTCAGAGGTCACAGTACCTTTTAAAGTCCAGACATAATCTTGGTCAAATCATGTGAGGACCATGTACATTGGTGTCTGAAATGGTCTTTTGAAGAAAGAACCACACAGATATGAGTAGACCTGTCCAGTCTGTGCAAGCATTTGTCAGTTATCGTGCAGCTCAACTTAGAACTTGATAAGCTCAACGAACAAAACAAAAGAAAAGACATGTGAGTAGGCCGCATAAAGTAGGCACTAAACTACCAGACCAATATTTAAGACTCACGAACGCGAACGAGACGAAAATGTGTGGCACGGCAAATCTCGTGGCATGCCGAAGAAGGATGCTGAAACCCGCGCTACCGTTGACGCGACGTACAGAGGTAGGTACCTATGGCAAAGCCTGCTACCGCCAGTGCCGGATTAACCACGTAGTAAGAGTAGCAATTGCTACGGGCCCCGCTCAAAAGGGGGACCCGCGAAACACAAATGGGGTTAATAACAAGAATTTTAAGAATAGGATTTCCTGATGTAGCTTTTTTCATTTATTAAAACATGCTATATTTAAAGCTTTATATTATCCATATAATATCCAAACCCGCCCATCTCCACATGAGTGTAATTTTCTGTGTGAAAATTATTAAGACGTGGTATATCGAATTTATTTGATGTCACAAAAACGTGAAACGTAATACCTTTTAACCACTTTAAACTTAAGAACCCATAGCAGATCAAGGGCCCCTCGATATAATTTGCTACGGGCCCCGCGCCTGCTTAATCCGGCAGTGGCTGCCGCATACCGTTGGTGGGACCCGGCGCGGCGGCGCCTATACATAGAGTGAGTTAGATAATTTTACAATAGCATGAACTTTTAATAACGGTATGAGTAACAAAGTTACCTCTAAAGGAAGACTGTAAAATATACGTGTAAACATCGAAAGAGGAGGAAAGGAGTTGCCTATTGTCTCCTATATAAAAATAAGTCGGTCGTTACAAACGGTACCCTATCCAAAGTGTACTTACTACTAGCTGTAAGCGTAGCACACAATCACAATCCAAAGGATTTGTAACAAGGAAATTCATAATCTATTGCTTCATACTTTTTTTTTTTTTTTTTCTTTTTGGCTTCGCACGGTTTGTGCATTTAGCCAGTGTCATGTAAAATTAGGTAACAAGTACAAAGTTATTTGAATAATTATGAAATGAACTCCACTCAATGCATGATAAAGATGATTGATGATATCCCGCTCCCCTTGAGTTTAAGTAAAGACGCGGCACTTTACTGAAACCTCGCGCGGACTTCTTGAGAGAACTTAAAGTGATGTTGCACTGTTTTGTTTCATTTGCCTACATTAATGCAGGTTCACGAACACTTAATGGTTAATAATCCACCACTATTACACATTAAATTCGGCTAAACACAAATTTTAGAAAATAAAACAAAACTGCTAACATGACGCTTCACTTTCCCGCCAAGAAGTCTGCTTCATACTTAATGCTTTTACAACAAACGTCCCATTGACATCCGAAACTTTGTAACTTTGTAAAAAGGTTTTAGAAATTTTATAGTAGGTACCTACCTATGTACCTAGGTACTATAAAATTTCTGATTATTTAGAAGACAAAAAGCTTGGGATTGAAGAAGCTGGGCCTTGTGATAAAACCATGAAACTAAATTTTAAATATTGCGCAAAATCATCATGTTAATTCCACATATTAAGTACCTATAAATTGTTAGTGTAAACATCATGTAGATTGTATACTTTCAGTTTACAACTTTTCGGCGGTTTGGGTAATTTTATGCCTATTTTTTATGCTCTCTGGTGCTTGATTTTTTATGGAATTGTGGGAATTTGAAATTTTATTTTTGGTATTGTTGTTTGTCGGCCGTCGCCTCGGATCGATAAGGTTGAGCCCACGATGGCGGATGCGTACGACCCGACTGTTGGGACAGATTTACTCAAACTGTTTCTGGTACTTTCGTCAACAGACCAGTCCGGACGCTACCCTGCATTTTGTTACACGATAATATGTTTTATTTTATTTATTTATTTTCCTCTTACATCTACCATTACAGGGTAACCCAATGCGGTAAATGCGCTTATCCTAACTTAATTATTCTAAATAGGTACTAAAATAATTGGTACCTATAACAATTATTAAACCTATAACTTATAACTTTAACCTATAACAAATTACTAACAATGTATTCCTTGTGAATTCACTCATGTTAGATCATTTTGAAAGAGACTTGAACTCCTGTATTTGTTTCGCCATTTCTTCAGATAGAAAATGTCGACTCCATCTGGCTTTTTTTTTTTTTGTTTTTAATACCTGTATGACTTGTAAAAGTGATTCCGATATCCTATTTGCAGTATAAACAATTCAATTTCATTTCGTTTCATAATGATTGAAAAGGTCGTCTGCTCGACAACGTAAATAACATAATAAATATTGTTGAGTTGTCAAAATGGAAAGCATTGCCATTGTAAGCGTTTTACGCAATAATACTGAGTATTGGTAATCTTTCAGCGACGAGTAAATAGGTTACTTCTAGGCAAACTTGCGACAACCTCTACACTGTGTGGTAGTGCCTATCTTCAGATAATAAATGGCTGAGTGAAGAATCGAAGACACATATGAATATCTTCAACGATCTGTCTATGCTTATTAAATCTACTAGTACAGTGCATGTGGAAGATATTGGAATCAGGAACCGTACAACCCCGGTTAAGGGTTAAGCCTTTCGAAGGGGTAACCCATTCAATGGGTTACCTTTATCATGATGTAACCCATTGAATGGGTTTTATACTAGGAACCCAATGAAAGGGTTACATGATAACCCATTCAATGGGTTCTATACCTACTTGAAACCCAGTGACATGAAAAAATCATAATATTATGTTATTTCAATCTCCGCCCAGCACGCGTAGCATGACCAATTCTATCTCTATTCTACCCGGGGACCATTTTAGTTACCATTTTAGAAAAACCCTATCGAAAACCCTTTCAATAGAAAGGGTTTTTGATAGGGGTTTTCTAAGCAGTTAATCAAAAACCCATACGGTGTCGGTAAGTTTAAAAGGCTTAAACTAAGCCGTTTGAAAGGGTTCCACACCGTATGGGTTTTTATCAAAAACCCTTTCAACGGGTAACCAAAATTTCATTTAAGCCGTTCAAAAGGGTTACCCGTATCGTATGGGTTATTGTTTAACCGCTTAGAAAAACGGGATCGAAAACCCTTTCAATGGGTAACCAAAATGGTCCCTGATTGGAATGAATGTATTTAATTAAGAGAAGCAAATGTCCAGCAGATGGGACTTTCTTAAGGCTGCCTAAGCTTCTGTAACTATCAGTTGCTGTGTGGGCCGCCGGTAGTTATACCTATCTATATTTAATACAGTTACAGCAAATAAAAATCGAATAATTAATTAATGGTAATCCATACATATAATGTGTTTACAATGCAGAAAGTTTTATAAAGTTATTAGGTCCCGGTTATGGCATTAGTCTAGACTAGACTTAATGCTCGCGACGATAGGTCGTGGTGGAGCAAAATGAAAGTGATAGCGGACTGTAGAACATGTATAATGTAGAAAAGAAATAAAATTTCAACGGTGTCAATTAATAGGCAAAGAAGAAAATATGTACGTTAATATTATAAAACGCGCAAGCGCAGCCGTGCGTCGACCCGTGCAACAGCTAAATTTTGTGGCGCTTGGCCGTTCGGCCGGCTAGTCTCCGCCGTCCTCGCACCCCTCGTTTACTGCGCCAGCGCGCGGCGATGTTGAGAGGAGCGGTCTCAACACTTTAGGTCGAACCATTTTACCAAGTTACATGAATCCATTTATTAAAGTTTGTATGGAAATTCGTCTTCTTGCCGATGCGAAATCCCATGAATTGTTTGATAATAAGCTATGAATTTACATTCAGTTATATTTTAGGTAGATTTAAATATATACAATTGATTTTGTTTATCCGTACGCAGATTTTCCGCAATGCGGACCCGCCCTTATTTCATATAAATTCTGTTATATTTTTGACTTTACCCAGTGAATTATGCCTTATTCAGTTCTTTCATTGCGAAAGAGCGTTTATTTATCATACAGTTGGCGGTTAAACGTTTCCTTTTCAATTCGAATGTATTTGCACCGTGGCATTTTAATCGTCTTACAACGGCAGCCCGCTTCATGTATCCATTGACTACTAATCAATCATGAAAGTTTTTTTTTTTTAACATTTGAATAATAAAAAATATATACACATTATTTTTTATGACGCATGATGTAGTTTGAAACACCTGTTATGAGACTTGCGCGCCATTCCTCGCCGCCCTTGGAACGCAAGGCTCGCACCGGGCTCGTAACAGGGTATTTCAAACTACATCATGCGTCATAATGAATAATATTTTCACAACACAACATCAACACACGACAAACGTGTTGTGTTCACATTTTTTTTTTACACATGGTCACACACTCACTCATAATAGCGCTTTTTCTAGTTTTATTATTAATATTTTACTTTTATTCTCGATTGGTTTGTTGTTTTCTTTCATTTTGATTATCACTTTTTTTGTAATTTGAAGCAAACCTATTTGTTAACCTTAGTATTTGTTACCTTTAACGTGCATGTTTTTAAAATTAATGTTTAAATGGTAAACCCTCTTTATTGGTGCCCAAGATACAGGCTTGCCTAGTTTGGGGCCAATGTAAAACCTTTGTAATCTTTTTAACAATAAAGTTTTTTTTATTTGTTTATTATTCAAATGTTAATCAAAATAAATACTTTTATGAAAGATTAGTATTCAATGGATATAAATGAAGTGGGCTGCCGTTGTAAGACGACTAAAATGCCACGGTGTATTATTCATTAGGGCGCATGATGTAGTTTGAAACAGCCTGTTATGAGCATGGTGCGAGCCTTGCGCACCATTCCGCGCCACCCTTGGAACGCAAGGCTCGCACCGCTCTCGCAACAGGCTGTTTCACAACTACGTCATGCGTCATAATTAATAAAACTTTTTTTATTATTATTTAAAGTTAATTTATATTTAATTTTACTTTCATGAATGATTAGTAGTAAAAAAAAAAGTAAAAGGTTTATTCATCAAAAAGTAACAATACAATGTGACATATTCGGTGAGCCACAAACTAAGCATCGCTTGTATCTTGTGGCTCTGGAGTGCGAATTTTACAAAGTTATAAAAATTACATTACAATTTAAGGACATTCGATTTTTTTTTCTACCAATATTTAGAGTAACGTAACGTTGGGCTTGTGCTGTGGTGTGTGTGTGTGCGTATGTATGTGTGGGTGCGTGTATGTGTTTGTGTGTGTGTGTAGGTGCTATATCAAGGCTTCCGTGTCGTTGTATGATAATTTTAAAAGAGCTGAAGTTAGGGTTTTCTTACAAGTCGTAATTGAGTAGTCCTTTAGGTCGCAGAGTTTGCTAACTTTATTCTAAGTGTTGGGATGGGAAACATAGGTACAGCGTCTAGCTAGTTCGGATTTGGCATTTGGTATGGGTACTCTGAAGACGCGCTTGTTTATTATATCGCTATAGTCTGGCCATTTTTTTATTGTTGCGTGATATTTAAGCGTTGCTTGGAGTACGAATATTTGGCGTACCCTGAGTACTTGAAACTCATGGTAGACAAGGTCTGTAGGGAATCTGATAGTACTTATTCATTGGATGTATAGTCATTAGATACATGAAGTGGGCTGTGCAAATCCTCAATTGCGGCGATACTCTAAAACGTACTTGATCCCTAGACACTTTGAAAATATTGGAAAAAAACAAGGTCGTACACAACAATGGAATAAGTCCGAAAATCGTTAATTTATAGTTTTATCACATCAGCATCATTATTTCAGCCGAAAGACGTCTGAACTGCTGAACATAGGCCTCCCCCAAGCACTGCCACTTCAAGCGGTTCTGTGCTTCGAGCATCCAGCGGATTCCTGCGGCCTTCACAAGGTCATCGGTCCACCTTGTGGGGGGCCTTCCTACGCTACATCTTCCGGTACGCGTTCGCCACTTAATTCACCAATAACGAAAAACTTCACAAGCAATGGCAAATTGCTATGAAGACTGCGGAGTCGATCTCAGGACTAACTGCTTCTCACACTGACAACTGTACGTCACCTGCTCCCGTGTCACCAGTCCTGAGTATCTGTATATTTTGGCTGCTGAGACCATAATCACAAAGTAGTAGTACAGGGAAGTTTTATAAAAAGTAGGTAAATGCGGGAAATAAATAGAATGGTGCTATACATGCGATTGCGACCAACCAGTCGATGCCCAAAAAGGCTCGTCTGGCTGTTCACAATAGTGTGCTGGTGCCTACGCTTATGTATAGAAGTGAATGTTGGGTGTGACAAAAGAAGCAAGAAAGTAGAATAAATGCTGTGGAAATGCGTTCCTTGCGAAGCATGTGTGGCGTGACTATGAATGATAGGCTGAAAAATTATCTGATAAGGCAACAGTACGGTTTAAAGAAGATGTAGGGACAAAAACTGAAAAGAGTATGCTTAGATGGTTTGGTCATGTTGAGAGGATGAATGAAGAGCGACTAACTAAAGATATATACAAGGTGGATCTGAGTGGAGGGATGTTTCGAAAGGTCAGGTGCGTAGTATTCGCAACCGGCGTGCTTGTATGACCAGGGAGCCGATCGCGCTAATTTTGAACGTTAATACAAAAACTAAACCAGAACCATAAACGTTACGTTAGACACATTTCGTATCGCGCTAATCATTTCAACGGAAATGATTTAGCTTTACTTTGGAAGTTACGTTGGAGGAACAATCGATCGAACTTTCAGGATTGGGTAACGTCAACGATTTTGTCGCTCAGAAAAAATAGCGCGATACCGTTTCTTACATCAGCTAAACCAAAACCAAAAACGTTCCGTTCGAACGGTAATTACGTTGAGAAATAGCGCGATTGGCCCCCAGATGTATGAACGTAAACGGAAGCAAAAGGAGTACCTATGTAAGAAGCGAAGAAGGTGACTTTCTATAGTTTCTGCCTACCGCCATGGGAAGAAGGCGTGTGTTTATGTATGTATTTATAGATACACCTCTGGGTGTACCTACCCATACACCCACGGGCGAGCCTATTGCCGTCACCGGGCACAAATCCAGACTTTGGCCAGTCCAAAGTCTGAGAAATTCCAGATGGAAACCCCAATAAAACTTTGTCTAACCCTGAAATCGAACCCAGGACCTCATGCTCAACAGTAGCCCTTGCGACCACTAGACCAACAAGACAGTTCTTTTCATAAAAATATGGCTGTTAATTTAGTATATTGTGGTGTCTTAAGACTTTTCCACGCGAACGAAGTCGCGGGCAGAAGCTAGTCTTAAATAAATCGAAACATTAAGTCATTGCTCAAGCAGGCCAGTACTTGTGTAACGACTAACTCCTGCTCTCCTGTTCCTTGTAAAGCCATAGTAGGTAGGTCCTGTACCATACGCAACTAGTTACAGAATAAAGCTGAACGCTTGGCTCAAGGGCGAAAAAAATCTATAATTTTAAGTAAGAAGATAATAAAAGTCTTGCACATTCAGGATGGCATCCCACTTTGAAATTTTAATGTCCATTGTATTAGCAGTTTCCGGCCTGAAAATGTTTCATGCAACGTTTAGCGCCATCTAGTATAATTAATTATAGTAAGCAATACTGCCATCTAGTGCCGATTATAGTGCTTGTAAGTGAAAGTCTCAACTGAAAGATGGCGCTTCCTGTAGCCTAAAAGATCACATCTTCGAATTTACACAGTTGGATGCGCCACAAGCAAATTTATCCAAGAAACAAGTTTTTTTTTTCCGTCATAAGCCGAACGCCCGATGGAATTCCCCATCAGCAAAAATTACGAACTTCAACTCCATCCCAACCTTTATCGCTTATTTATATATTTATACCCCTTTAAGCATCCTCTAACTAAGGGATGGGTTTTGTAAAATGTTTCATTAGTGCTCACCTTCGTTGTATATGGCACTCTTATGCAAAATTTCATGCGTCTAGGACCAGCGGTTTATGCCGTGCGTTGCATTATTACACTTAAAACTGCAGTAGCAAACACAAATCAGAGATTGTCCTGCTCACTGGCTAATCTATAACGACAACAGCATGAGCTGCTGTAGATAAAACTTCAGTAAAAGGGTACATACATACCTACAATATTTTTGTAGTACATAAACTCACGAATTCTTCCCACGGAGGTAGGCATAAACTACCAATAGAACGCCACCTGTTACTATCCTTACATACATACTTACTCCTTTTGCTTCGTTTACGTTTACCTATACCTACCTACATCATACATGCACGCCGTAAAAGGGTACCTACCTGAACCTAAAATACCTATGAAATATCTATATCTATTCGTAGTTAGATTAATAAATCAATTTCATTACTTAACATTATTCGCAGAAAGTGGAACAAACGATTTAAATTACAAACGAATGCAACACGTGAAGTCACGCATTACCCTATCCAAGGAGGTCAAACAGACAATGCAACTGGTAACTAAATGATTATAATGACGCCAACAAATCAATACGAACGTAAATAATACGAGATTTACCTACCTATTGCCTATTTTATTGTAGTGCTAGCCAAAAGATTTAAAACAAAACTAGAACTCCTAGAGCTCTTCTCAAAGTAGCATATTTTCATCGTACCTACTTACCTACCTCTAATAAAAGGCTAGACGTTAACCCTGTAAAAGGAACAATAGGAGTTAATTTGTGGGGTTTTTCTACCTAATCGTAATTTGCGTGTCCACTATAGTGGACAACCATTTCGGCTGGTAAGATATTATAATAACTTACCACCCGAAATGGGACAATGAACGACCTGGGATCGCTAGGATCACAAAAGCGGACCGAACTGGGCCAAGGGAAACACTTATTTGTTTTTCTACAGGTTCGATCTGAATAATTTGGACGGTTTCATTAAAGCCCCGGGCTTTCTGATCTTTAGAAAAACAAATAAGTGTATAGTGACAAGAGTAGGTATGGCTTTGGGCCCTTAGGTAGGCTAGTAGGTACTGTTCCGACAACTTAACTGTTTTTTCTTTCAGAAGAGATTTTAGGTTTCACAGTAGCACTCATTCTAACTACAAAAGATATTATAAAAATGTAGGTAAATTAGCTCGGCAAACTTCATTGTAGGTAAGATGTACGGAAAGTACCTCCTACCTACTTGTCCTAAACCTTCGAAAATGAGAACAAAGGAATACGTATTTGAGAATTACCAGCCTTCTAAAAACTATAAAACAACCCCGTCCTTTTCCAGTTATTTGACCTCTGATTTGCAGCACAGTGATCTTTTCTCGTTGCTGTCAGAGCTAAAAACCTGAAAGAACTGGGGGTCTACTCCGAAGCGTTAAACCGATGTTACGGCCGAATGTTCGGTCGTTTCTTTACTAGGCTCGCGGGTATCGCTGAATACGGCGAAAAAAAAAAAAAAGACAGTCGAAGAGATAAGCCAAAGTCAAAACTGTGACTTGAAGTCGGGTAAGGACTCAATGTCAAAAAATTAAACTGTGGAAGATATAAAACGGCCGGACATTCGGCCGATACTTCGGTTTAGCGCTTCGGAGTAGACCCTCTGTACACCTACCTTGAGTTGACAACGCCTCAGAAGCAACTTATGGAAGTTCTAAACTCCACGTACCGTCGCGTCGCCGGCACGAAGAAGACCTAGATTTATTCAGACACAGATAATTAATTGACGTTAATAACTTCACAAACTAGAAGCTCAGCGAGCGTGCAATACTCTGCAACACTTGAGACTAATCACTTATCACTAACGCGTTACGGACCGATTACGAACCTGAACTCTATTCAAATATTAGTGCCGGGGGTTGGGGCTTAACTGCTATGAGGAACTTTGTTGATACCTATAGGTATTTTCTCAAACATGCTTGGAAATTCGAACATTATTTTGACAACCTTCTTCGAGATAAATCGAAAATGCTGTAGTCAAATACATGCGAACAGGGCCTCAAGTCTGCTATTACAATAGTGTCAGAATGGTCGATCATTGATTTCATAATTGTTGATTTTGACAAGTTTGGTAATCTACTATTATAATGGCGTCATTATGACTTTCCAATGGTCGGCCACTGGCACTACATTGAAAGAAATTGCAAAGAAAATGATCGACCATTATGAATTTACCAGATTACGAACTTTTAGCAAAATGACAATGGCATGACAATGGGATCGTGTTGGAATGACTGAATTTATAAAAATAGCAGGCTTGGGCCCCAGTTATGGAAGCCGCAGGAGCCGGTAATGTTAGTATGAAAATCCATAACTGTAAAAAAGAAACAAATTAACATATTGGCGCGTGAAAAATTATCGTTGTTCGTCATTGAATATTTATTCAAAGAAGCTGATTTTGGTTCGTAGGTGCCCGCCAAGGGTCCAAAATTTGAGATCCATCATCGTAGAAACAGACTAACTTTTGCTCGAGAACATCGACTTTTGACAACAGACCAATAGGGTAAAATACTGTTTAACGATGAGTGGCGAACTATTTTAAATCAAGTTGACGGAAGGCAAAAAATATATTATATAAGTACACGCAAAGGAGAATGATATAATCAGACAAATTTTAAAACTACAGTGGCATATAGTGGAGAATCGATAACGGTTTGGGGGGAGATATGTTAGGGAGCTCGTACGGACCTGGTGGTGATCGATGGAGGACATTTTAGAAGAAAATGTAGTACCGTTTGACCCCTTTATCGGTGACGACTTCGTTTTGGTGCACGATAATGCTCGGCCGCATAGGTACTGCTCGATTCAACTCAGGCGTATCTTAATAATGTGAATATCACAGTTATGGGGTGGCCGGCAAGGTGACCGGATATGAATCCGATAGAACACGTCTGAGACCTGCTGAAACGAATAGTAAAATCCAGAAATCCAGCTCCTATTAATGTGGGTGAACTGTAAATGGCCGTAGTTGAGGAATGGCAGAGACTGTCACAGGAAACAATAAATAACAATCATTCTCAGCATATCTAGGCGGGGGGAAACTTTAATAACAGCACGTGGAGGAAACACACATTTTAACAATTGGTTTTTAAACTGTTCTTGGTTACTTTAAAAACCAAAAAAGAACATTTTTCACAAAAAAAAAAATCTCGCAAAATTATTATTAAATGTGATCTCATTTTAATTTTATAAGGTGTAATTTTAAATAAGAAGACTAATTACTAGATTTTACGGTACAATACGGTATTTTTTTAAATTATCTTTTTTATGTACCGCTAATTGAGCGGGTTCGCGGTGTGTGTATTACGCTAAGTGACTGGACAATCAATGTAAAAGTCACAAAACTATACTTTATTATTCGGATTCATCTCGAAGTACGGCCGTTGTACCATGCGACGAGTTAGTGATGTCCTTGTGCAGATCCACTAACGTAGGCTATCGACAACAATGTCGATTGCCTAATGAATTTATTGCTATTATAGTTTATTATTCAATTTGTCAACCGTTTTAACACGATTGGAAGACCGATGTGGAAATAATGTTTTTTACTCATATTGATTTTCACTGTTTATTTTTTAGATATTTTTTTTCCGATTTAGTCAATCACTAGCGTAGGTAATGTAAAATAAATGGCTTTTGCACAGCACAACGATAGCAACCGATGTTTTCGTGTGAGTAAGTTTTACAGTGCATGGTAAATGCACGCTGTGTTTGACGGGATAAGGCTTATAATTGATTGTGTAGTACGTTCTGATTTATTGCGCGACTGTGTACCTATTGCTTTTACTCTTCTGCATGTGTAGTTATGGCGCGGTAGGAACAAACTGGACAACACGGGGTTCCGATAATTTTTAACTTCTGGGCATATTATCTCCTTTCATATATCTATGGGTCTCTGTCTTATGATGGTTTTTATAATTGGATGATAAGCAATATGCATTCATTTTATTTTATAAACTAAGTTAACGACAACGATTTTCATCAAGTTATTTTCTAATTACGTACCTAAATTTTGAATCAACACAAATAATTGTTGTTCTGTATAAACAAAATGTTACCTAATGTTCGTGATGTATTCAGGTCATCACATCATTAGCAGGGAAGGTGGACCCACAGCTCAAAGCACGGACCTATAAAACAACTGGCTGGATGAGTAAATATATCAGCAAATAAAGAAACATACATTCGATAGTTAAGGAATTTATTTAATAGTGATGATTCACATACATTTGCTAATAATTGCATGAAGCAAATAACTCATACCTAAGAAATATTTTCTAAAAATAGTTAATATTAAATAAACAAAACCTAATCTGAAAAATTTACAGAATATTAATAAATGTGAGCCTTTTAATAGTCTGTACATAAAGAAAAGAAATATTAACACAATGGTATTTAGATCATAGAATATTCAAAATCAAGCTACTGCGTGCTTTACATAGTGAAATAGCTCTTTTGGCATCAAGTAAAGTAATCATTGCGTTAGAAAAGTTAAAAAAGAAATATTATAAGTGTAACTGACTTTGGTTCGTTCATCATAAGCGATAAATATTATAAATAAATATGGATTATATACAGGTTGAGTTATCGAGAGTGAACTTCAGATTGTAATCCGAAACTATGAAAGAAACTAAAACTGCATAATTTTTTGGAAAAGGTCCTGGTTTAATTAGGTACCTATAATAGTTTATCATTTTAGCGTTTTGAATGACGTAATAGTTTTTTATTTGGTTATGACAAATTTTCACGTAGATAATAGCGTGCATAATATATTTTACCGTTGAATATTAAATAACGTAGGATCAACTACTCGACATTTAAATAATTAAGATTACAACATTTAGTTCCTAACACTGGTACTTGACACCGATCAATATTTTAGAAATATATAACTTTTAATATATTTATACATAATTTAAATAACAATATTAAAATTACTGAGTTATTGGTAAAATACTAACATCCTCTTAGAGGGGTTAAAATTTTGACGGGTTATGCGAACATAAACGTAAAGAACAAGTTTTTTTTTTTGGGTGATTTCATGTTTGGTCCCATAGTACATGTTGTTTATAATCATGAGTACAACGACCTCTTAAGAAGTTGTTAGTGTTTTAAATTACACCTTGTATTTAAGGTGTTTAAAAATAAACCCGACAAACTTTAAGGAGTGCTTTAGTTAGACCTTCGAACTGAATAACTTTTACTATGAACCAACTTTTAAATCGCGAAAAATAAAAACAGCTGTCCTTAGTTTAGAACAGTAGATATTAAACTTTAGTATGGGATTTTCTTTGTTTAAAAGTTGTTTAGTTCGATGGACTAACTAAAGCACTCCTTAATGTTTGTCGGGTTTATTTTTAAACACCTGATATAATATTTTACCTGCTGTTTACTATAAGGTCGGTGACTTCTACCACGCGACTTAATTCTGCTTATTGTTGTAAGTGTGGTCAGCCCTCCACGTCACACGCACACAATTTTGAGACCAATTTTGTACATTTTTGCCGCTGTTTCGTGTGTCTGAACAGTCTCTTTATAGGTCGTAACATCTAAAAAATACAGCAGGCAACAGACATAAATAACCATATTATATACGTGTACATTTTTTTTAACTAGTTAACTACAATACGTATCCAAAAGTCAGGCCACATACCAGTCCATTCTTTTCTTAACGACGTCTCTGACAGGCCTTTAGATATATTATATTTTATATCTTATATAAGTACATGATATATACACAGGAATTGATTTATATTTTTAAATATATCCATAAACAAATAAAATATTTCAAATGTAAAACATTTTATGTAACCATAATAAAATAGTCATACAATGGCTTATTTTAGATTAAAATAGAAAAGATTAAAATAAAAGGACGTCCTTCTGTCTTGTATAAAATGTGAGTTGTCACAAATATGTTAGTGGGATGGGAAAATCACTTGCTGATACATCTCAGTTAATGACATTGCTATATTGCATGGGTTTTTGAAGAAATAAGGTTCAATTCTTTTATCTTACAATGTATTTGTTCATTTCATTTATAGATAGTTGAGTGGATCAACATGAACCACAGCACTAGTAACTGTTATTTGACATCTGTCATTTCAAAAAGCTAACCTGACATAGATATAACGATATTTATGATATTACATGTACTGATGAACAATTAATTTAATACATTGAACATATAAGTTCGTAATAGATTTAGAAAGGTGATATTAAGAACTATTTAATACTGTTTTAACTAAGTTGTCTTCTTGGTCATTCAAGTTGAATAACATTCATAACAATGGTATAGACATTTATTTATATACGATATAATCTCATGATAAGCTCAAGAATTATTAATGCCAGCTGTTCGAATACATAGAAGGACCAGGAATTGTATATTTTTCAAAAGCTTTTATTACCACATATACCTAATAGATAGATAATCTTGTGTAATATACTACACAATTACAATAGTAATTATCTCATTTATAGCTTGAATGAATATGACGTTATGTTAATAAGTTACTTGATACCATTTAGGTATTTTAGAGAAGACAGAAATAATTTTGCGACTATCTAACTACAATTCTTATACCTACGATTTTTTTTTAATTCTTTGTGTAAACACTTATATTTTAAATTCTCTTAAGTTTACACGATAAGACATTTGCTAAATACCTAAGTATGGTTTTTATAATGTGAGTAATACGGTCAAAGCTCCATTGTTTTGTGAGCGAAATACGTGCAGGAAAGTGACTATGACTAGTTTTTTTGAAAGTTTTTTTTTTATCCTTTTAAACGCACAATAGTAATATTAAGTAACATTGTGTGTTTTTATCTTTGAGGTACGCATTCGTGCCTTAAGAAGTGCTTCAATAAATTGTCAATTTGCTTATAACCTATTTACAACATCGATTCAGCATGAATGCTTTCTACTAACATCAATATTATTAATTATTTATATATTGGTAACGTCATTAAAATAATATACACTAGGAAGTAGCTATGTCATGCATTATAAAGCAAAACGTATCATAATTTAATGCTATTAAGTACAGAAATACAATACTTAATTTAAATAATTACATTTTCGTATAATAATAAATATACCGATCAGATAAACTGCAAACAAATCCAGTTTGTGATGCATTATCTAATTTTAAACATGAACGGGGGAAATTAACACCAATCTTTTAGAACTACTCCACTACGTTTATTTTATTTTAATAGAATATTTCACTAATACTTCTTTATGTAGAGCAATGAATCCATGAAGATGAAGCTACACATTGACGCTACGCTAAATAGCGAATGTTTATAAAAATGCAGGCATCAACAATAAACCTTTTTGTTATGTTAATAGAGCACAAAATAGATTGATGTCAGATTAATTCTGAGTTCATTACATAAAACGACGACAAGAATACTGTTCTTATTGCTATGAATAAAATGTTATATAATACTATAAATTTCGCCGTCTCCTCCGACAGCGGGGTTTGTTTACAAAACGTAACAACTAAACCCTAACGGCAATATTACAAAACAAGATTTATCTCAATTTTTATTTATCGAGCCACTTTTTTATTTCTAGCTTTATTCCGACGATGTTAAAGTTCTAAATACGAAAACTACTAGTTGAAATTGTCAACTATGTATTTAAAACTTTACCTCAGTTGGAATAAGGTTCAAATTACAAAAACTGGCTGAAAGGTTTAAGGTTGAACCAAAGTTAGAACTCGTTTTGTAATAAGACGGTAACACATTACATTCTTAAAGCTTTGTTAAAGTCTGTTAAAGCTTTTGAAAAGTCTTTTGCTTCAGGTTTCATTTTAAATGCTAGATATTGTTTGTCACTGGATAGTCTGTTCCTTTCACTTGTCATTGAATAACGAGGTTATTCGAAACTGGGTTGTTTTCATTGACATCACTGGTGAAGCACAGCTGTTGTGTGCTTACTTCCTGAACAAGGAGAACAGCGGGGCGAAGAGCCGTCTCCCTGTTGATGGTTCCTGCTAGTATTGGAAGCTCCGAGAGGCTTCGGCATCCTGCCGGGTAATATTAAACGCCTCAGTCTTCAGGAAATCAACTGTCTTGTAAGCATCTGTGTCTACGTTTGACATTGATTTGCCGTGAGCGATCTCAACTTTCTTGCGGGGTTTGTTGGGTTCTGGCCCCTGAAGTAATAGAAAAAACATGCAAATATTAAGGCCGTGAAAATTATTAAACTAACAACCCGTTATTCTAAATTAAAAGAATTTATAAAATATGTTTAAGGCCCTTCAACATCCAAGTCATGACCAGTTTAAAATAGCTCAACCGTGATTACATTACCTTTGCTGGAGGAGGTTTTGACGTATGCAGATCCAAATCTAAATACTGCAGCACATCGGGCTTTTCATCACCGTGCCCAAATTTAAGACCCTGTAAAATGAACACATAAATATTATACACAATCACATGGCCGGCGCTCACCAACAGAACGGCAAGGCGAATAATAATATAACGTAATTCTATGACATTATAGTTGAAATTCCAAACAGGTACCTACTGAGATGCCATCCTAAAGCAGTTGTGTAGCATCGAGTGTTGCTTTTGAATTTTCAACTATAATATCATCATGTCGCAGCCTAAAAATCCTTGCTTTTCTGTCCCGTTGGTAATTGCCGCCCATTACACGCTCTCAGAGCCCCTTTTCACACATTCATGCTACCGGGTAGCCGGTTTAGGCCCAGAAGTGGATACTTTTCAAAACTTTCCCACGTACCGGCTAAAATAACTCGGTTTACTGGTATACATTTAGTTTAGCTACCCGATGGCGTAACGTATAAAAACGACAGACCGTCAGAGTTAAAGGCACCAAACATTTGAACAATAAGTTGCTCTGAACAGAATTTTAAGTAATTTGATTATTTTAAATACTGCTCGGAGCAACTTATTTTAATCTTTTTCATATTAGTAGTCAAACTTCTTTAGGCATATTTGTTTTTTTTTATTAGCCTTAAACTATACAGTGCATCTCTTAGATTGGTTAAGTTATTTGTTGTATAATCATATTTTACAAGTTTAGTGCCGTTTTGTAAAGTTTATATAAAAAATAAAAAATGTAAAGTAGGTTCGGTTTGGACAGGCATTTTTCCCCTGACGGTGTCTAAAAACTTATAATCTACAGGACATTCATAATCAATAATAAACATTGAAACAAATAACGGTAAAATAAATAAAACAGTTCAACAATTAAAGTAAAAACTTGCAATAAAATAAAATACTTACACATACCATTCAGAAAACTTTCATTCAGCTGATACGATGGCCATGGGAAAATATTAAATAAAAATGGAATGTGTCAAAGAAAACGAAGTATGTATATGTATATGTCACTGTATAATTATGAACTTCGTTAGTTCATAATAATTATATCGGTATTATTTCCGTTATAAAGCTTTCGAAAAATTGTGAACCGCAACATAACATTTACAATTTAATTAGAGCATAATTTTTGGATAGTTTATAATTTACCCATGGGAAACCCTGACAAATTGTGAACTGGTCTCAAACTTGCTTGCAACATAACGCACCTTGCGCTAATAATAAATAGCCTGCCTAACAGCGAGCAACTTGGACGAAGCAGTCGCCGACCGCTGCCGCGGCACCTCTTGCTTCGCTCGGCACGCTCGCGGTTGTTCACAGTTATAACTAGAGATCGGATATTCGGATGCATATTCACCTAAAGTTTGAGAGTTGACTAGTATGGAGTGCGCTTCGGTACGGGAAAAAGTGTCGGTTTCCAGGACTGACAAGTTTTTAAGAACTAATCTTTTGTACTGTGTATCCCCGAATAAATATATTTCATTTTTGAATAAAAGGTTTTGAAGAAATATCAATAGTGTTTTTTAAACGTGTTATATTGTCCACAAAATTCTTGCCTAGTTCTAAATAGATAAGAAATATTTGTTATACTTAGGAATACAAAATTTTATACCTACACACTGTTATTTATGAAACCCCGCGATCCCGGAATAAAAATATATTTTAAGAAGCCGTTTCCATATTTTGTATCCTTTGCCGGAAAAAAAACGTACTTTAGGTAAATATGCATCCGAATATCCGATCTCTAGTTATAACCTAACCTAATCCATTTCACAATTTTTCAACAGTTTATAATCTCACGGAAATAATACCGATATATTATAAACTAACGAAGTGCATAATTATACGTTGACATAATATAGGTACTCTTCGGCAAAAAAAATACATAATGATACAAAATAACCAACCAGATACACAACGAATGCGAAAGACAAATGGGGTGAAATGAACGATGTGTGATTATCTAACGCAAATAATTAAAAATTGTGCGTGCAGCAACCGTTCACGTGATACGAGTGAAACTTCTAAAAAAAAGGATATTAGTGTGAGAGACAGAGAGAGTTATATCTTTCTTCTCTGTTCTCGTTCAATTATAATTATCGAATCGCCGCCTTAGAAGTTTCACTTCAAAAACTGGATACGCCACGGTTCTAAATTCATGCCTGATACCAGATGTCTAAAAGTAATTAAATTCAGGAAATGTAATAGAATGAGACAGAATGGCGATTTTAACCACATAAATATCTCTGGTGTAAGTGTGAAGATATCAATCTTAAATATCGCAGCCCGGTGTTTTGACTTGAGCCCGGGTGATGGCTCGCACTCTATTCCGTGGAACTTAAACATAACTGGCGAAATATGGGTTTACTAGTAGGTACTGTAGAGATTAAAGCCAACTTGGTGCTTCCATGCAACCTCTGCCAGTTTGATAAAAGATATTGGCATAAGCTTATGAGACAAACATTATATTTTTATACATAGAAGATTAGAAAACTATTTAGGTGTCAGCTGCAAGAGATTTGTCATCTATATAAAAAAAAAAATTGTTAGAAATAAAAATGAAATGTTGTTCGTTGGTAAGCGCATTACTTCAGAACGGCTGAACCAATTTGGCAAATTTTTCGTAATAGTCCAAACCAGGTTCTTACGGAGACAATTTGTTTTAAAGTTGCCGGAAAAATTGGAAAATTCGGCAAAACTGAAAGTGGGGTTTTTTATGGGAATTTTGTATGAATTATTTAAATTTGGACAGGACTACGTCCGTCGGGTCAACTAGTTATATCTAAAAAGCAAAATAATATATATTACTTTGATGATTTTAATAATTACGCTATAAAAGTAAATACTATTGTATTTATTGAAGTACTCTTCCACAGTACACCTCTGCCTAACTCTTTGGGGATTACAGGCGTGATGACATTATATTAAATCTTATATTTGCGGGTAAATGTCCTTACAACTGTTTCGACAGTTCAAATACTCCATTGACACTAGAGCTGCAAGAATATCTAAGCACGGAATCTCCAAGCGCGCCGGCAGCGTCTAGAAGAGTACTAGTAAAGTATAGAGCAGTACTAATAAAATTCGTGGCGCCGAAATTGCGTTTTGTGCACAACATCAGGGCCTCAAGTCTGCTATTACAATAGTGTCAGAATGATCGATCATTGATTTCATAATTGTTGATTTTGACAAGTTTGGTAATCTACTATTACAATGGCGTCATTATGACTTTCCAATGGTCGGCCAATGACACTACATTGAAAGAAATTGCATATATTGGTAATCTCGTACATAATGACAAATGAATGACATTTCTACTAATAGGTTTTATAATAATGGCAATACGACAATTCCATTATAATAACACAATTATATTACGAGAACATTGACCGACTAGTGATCGACCATTATGAATTTACCAGATTACGAACTTTTAGCAAAATGACAATGGCATGACAATGGGATCGTGTTGGAATGGCTGAATTTATAAAAATAGCAGACTTGGGGCCCAGGGCCTCAAGTCTGCTATTACAATAGTGTCAGAATGGTCGATCTTTGATTTCATAATTGTTGATTTTGACAAGTTTGGTAATCCACTATTATAATGGCGTCATTATGACTTTCCACAGGTCAGCCACTGACACTACATTGAAAGAAATTGTACATATTGTTAATCTCGTACATAATGACAAATGAATGAAATTTCTACTAATGGGTTTTATAATAATGGCAATAGAAAAAAGGCCATTATAATAACACAATTATATTACGAGAACATTGAGTATTGACCGACCAATGATCGACCATTATGAATTTACCAGATTACGAACTTTTAGCAAAATGACAATGGTATGACAATGGGATCGTGTTGGAATGTGAATTTATAAAAATAGCAGACTTGGGCCCCTGGTCTCGGACCGCCTTCAAAACCTTCAGTTCCTATACGTACTTTGTGTCGTAGTGCGAGTAAAAGGTGACACAATTGGTTTGAATGGAAAGTGTTGACTGTCTCTCCGTGCTCTATGATCCAAATTGTCTACTAGCTGGCCTTTGTTGATTCGATAAAAAAAAAATATTAATGAAGGTTTAACATACAAACAGTACGCTGTCTTTAAAAAGTCTTCCTTTGCTTCATCCTCATATTTAATTAAAAAAAAGTAATTTTGGCGACATGAAGTACAAATAACTATCTTCCTATTGAATAAAACTTTTCTAATAATGTCAATAAGCTAATTCTAAACAACTTCCTGTATTCAATCACACTCTAAAAAATCAACAGTAAATCAAACACTAATACTTTTACAAATGCCACGAACTAGCATCTAAACAAAATTAACCAAATGAGCTTTTTGCGTACCAACTTATTTGGGGTGAGTGATTCTGGCGCAGGTGGTTCTGTTGGCACTGGTGGCAGTAATCGGCACTGGTACATTAATGTACGGAGGTAGAACTGGTAACAGTGGCAGCAGCCGTTGGACAAACGGCTAGCGACGATTGCGACTGCGACCGTATTGGTGGTTGTGGAGGTGGATGTGATCGGGGCGACAGGTGCGACAATGGCGCATTTGCTAATGGCACATACATGGCGATAAGAGCTAAGCTGCGACCGAACCAAGTACACCATTCACAAGTGCAGATAACGCAGTGGCAGAGATAAGACGTCAGTGAATATAACACCCTACAAACAACTGAAAATTGTATAGTGTTAGTCAGATCCACAACATACCTATTTACAAGAACTATTTCACGCTGTAGAAGTAAAATAAAATTACTTATTTCCACCTATTATTTACAGGCCTTAAAGCATAAGATTCAAGGTTGATTGGGAAAATTTGACAGTTTTGGGTAGCTTGTCTTGCTGGCGTCTGTACTATGATTCAAAGCCTAATTTGATTATTATTAATTTTTTTTTAACTCCGTACCCTTCGCTCAGGCGCAGTGCAGCCTGCAGTTCTTTCAGTCTTCCATGTTCTAAGTAAATAAATAAACATAATATACCTGTGCCATTATTGCGTTAATATGGCCGATGCTGTGGCTAGAATGGCGCGGCTTCAGATTCCGGTCCACCGCTGGCGGCAGAGATGGCAGGTTGCAGTACTGCATTGACTGCGGAATACATCTATATTTATAATATCTATGTATCACACTATAATAAGAAAGTAAGTTCCGCGTGTCTGTACATTGCAAATATTGACAAAAAAAATTGGAAATACATTCATAAGCCTTTTCTTGAGGTAGCAATAAGGCCCGTATTCCAGAACGTCACTAGAATGAGCTTTACTCAGGCATTACTTAAAACTAGATTCAAGCCATTTGATTGGTTGAAACTAGTTTTAAGTAATGCATTTATTAAAATTGGTCAACTTTATCAAAGTGTATTACAATTTACAGTCAGTTAAAAGTAACTTAACTAATATTTTCACTCGTTTTTTCACACATAACCTCATATTGTTCTTCAATCAGCTGAGTTCTCTACGAGAAACTACAATTCGTCGGGGAGATTGCAAATTTTGAATTGGAAATCGATTTTGTCAAATTCCACGGTTGACGATAAATCCTACACATTTATGAATTAGGAAGACTTTCTAGTAATGGCGTCCTCATTTTTTAGGTACACTGGGAATCTCTAAATGACACATTCGTCATGGCTTTATGTGTCACAGTTTCTCTGTTCCACTATTCAGTAGTAAAGTGCAGTTTACAATAGTCGAGGACCTTTACATAAATGAAACTGGGCGACAACCTGGACGAACTCGGAAATGTTTATAGTGGGTTAGTACTAACAAGACCGCTTTAAATATTTCTGCTGCAAAGCAGCGTTGCTGTATTCGTGTAATTTCAGAATAATTAGACATTTAAGTTTTATCTGTGATTCCATCGTCTGCGATGCTTCTGGTATTGCAGATGTTTCACACAAATTATCATCAGATGAGCTACTTTCTTGTTTGTTACGTGTGAAGGTTGGTTGGTTCGTAGGTACTAACCGCATGTCCAGGCGAGAACTCTTCCTCTTCTTCAGGGCATCGCACGACGGGTATCAGTAACTGTCGGGGCGATGAGGGCGCGCCCTGCGACATTCGACGCGGCACCCGCAGTCTCTGCTGAGTGTGCTGCGCCTGCAAATACAATACAAACATGTCAAACATACTACAATTCACTACAACAAGGGTCTTCTGGCGCTCGAATAACGTTGAGAGGAGGGCGCTGCTGGGAAACATTTGTTCAAAAAAAAAAACCATAAGGAGGTTTTTTTATTCGATTTTGTTCACGCGCCAAATAGTAGATTGTGTCATAAGGCGCCAAAATAATGTATTGAGGGCGAGAGCGATTGTTTGAATCCAGAGCGAAGCGAAGGATTCTCGAGTAGAATCCTAAGCGTAGCGAGGGATTCCAAACTACGTCGCTCGAGGTTAAATAATTTTGGTACCATGTGGCACACTCTGCTTTTCATCCCCCTCTATGAGAAAAATAAATAAGAGATGCTTTTAGTAGGGTGAATGTTTATATTTACTTATTAACAAATTACAAATTTATATTAAGAGCGTATAGGTACGACGTACGGCATTTCATACAAACTTTCAAGCCCTTGATTTTCGAAATGACTGAACCGATTTTAATGAAACTTCATACGCATAAGCAGGATACAGGATAAGATTGGGTTTTCGTAATAACTTTAGACTCTACACGTTCCCGCGTGTTTTTTTTTTTGTTGGTTTTTTTCTTTTTGGCTTAGCACGGTTTGTGCATTTAGCCAATGTCGTGTAAAATTAGGTAACAAGTACAAAGTTGTTTTAAATAATTATTAAATGGACTACGTTCAATGCATGATAAAGATGAAAGATGATATCCCGTCCCGCTCCCCTTGAGTTTCAGTAAAGACGTGGCGTGACGTCACTTTACTGAAACCTCGCACGGACGATGTTGATGGATGTTGCACTGTTTTGTTTCATTTGCCTACACGAATGCAGGCTCACGAACTCTTAATGGTTAATAATCCACCACTATTACAGTGTTAATAGGTGTGGGAGGACAGTGTAGGCCCGTCAACAAGTACCAAGTACTTAACAAAATAGAAGATAGTTTACAAAGCTACAGTCTGTTAGGCCTACAACGTTCTCACATTCACAAATTAAAAAAGAATCTATATAAAATATTACTAAAATAATAAAAATAATAACCTACATATTTAAACCAAAGACAACCATTGTCATTACAACTGTAACAAAACTGAATAAATATTCTGTCCACAAGTCACTAATAAATATTTTAAATTAAAATTGTAGGTTATGTTAAAGTATGTAAAAAAAAACCGGCCAAGTGCGTGTCGGACCACGCACAATGAAGGGTTCCGTAATTAGGATGAATTTTTCCCTAAAACAAACTTAACATTGTAGTTGAAAAACATATTCTGCCATACATCGATATACGCCACGGTCAATTTTCCAACTGAACATTTAAGTTTGTAATAGCAAAAAATGTTTTTTTTTTATGTGATTTTCGGACTTTTTCCTTTACTATTTCTGTGAAACCTTGCTTCTGCCCAAATTTCATGATTCTAGGTCAACGGGAAGTACCCTATAGGTTTTGATTTATGTGCGAGATATTCGCAAATTTTTTTTATGTGATTAAACTACAAATTTACCATTTTCCGGACTTTTTCCTATACTTGTGCTGTAAGACCTTGCTTCTTGCCAAATTTCATTATTCTAGGTCAACGGGAAGTACCCTATAGGTTTTGATTTATTTGCGAGTATCGAAATATGTCGCAATAATGTCGCTTATATCGCCGTATTTTTTTATTGCGTTGACTTGGAAGCTTGATTTTTTTACACCTTCAAGGGACCATAGACTTACGTATTTGATATTAATTTTAAGTTGATACCTCTACGCGTTCCTGAGAAAAATGGTCTTGACATACTGACAGACAGACAGACAGACAGACGGACAACGAAGTGATCCTATAAGGGTTTCGTTTTTTCCTTTTGAGGTACGGAACCCTAAAAAGGAATAAAAATCGTAATTTAGGCGCAGTTAATAGACATTTACATAGTTATGCCGTTTATGAGGTACCAGGGAAGCCACATGTGCAGAAGGAATTATTGCCAAACTTCCTTGTCTTCAACGTAGTCCTTAATCTTATAGTATGCTTTTTTGATTAGGACACGTTTGATGTGGGTTTTGAACTTTCCATCGCTAAGTTCTATAACCGACTTTGGCAACTTGTTATAGAAGCGGATACTGTTTATAAGAAATGACTTGCTTGTTTTAGTTAATCTAAATTTGGGTCCCACAATTTCATGTTTACTACGTGTATTTATATTATGAAAATCGCTTCTTATTTTGAAAAGTCCTAAGTTTTTGCGAACATATAAAATACTTTCTAAGATATAAAGAGAAGGCAGAGTTAGTACATCAATTTCTTTGAATTTGTTTCTAAGGGACTCACGAGGACCCATTCCATAGATCGCACGGATTGCCCTCTTTTGTAAAATGAAAATTGAATCTACGTCAGCAGCCGATCCCCACAGCAGAATGCCATATGACATAATACTGTGGAAATAAGCAAAGTACACTAACCTAGCTGTGGCTATATTAGTTAACTGCCTTATATTTCTTACTGCATATGCAGCTGAACTTAATCTACTTGAAAGAGCTCTAATGTGGGCACCCCATTGTAATTTTCAATCTAAAGTAATTCCTAGAAATACAGTTTCCGTAATAGCATCTAGTTTCTTGCCGTCAAGTTTTAAATTTAGACTCACTTGGGGTACATTTGGTAATGAAAACTTAAGACATTTTGTTTTGTTCGCATTAAGTAAAAGATTATTAGCTGGTAACCATTTTGAAAGAACGGCCAGACTATCGTTGACATGTAAGACATCCGTATCTTTTCTATCTATTTTAAAAATAAGGGAAGTGTCATCAGCGAATAGAATTATATTCGATAAGTTAGCCATCATGTAAGGCAGATCATTAATATAAACTAGAAATAAGAAAGGGCCAAGAATTGAACCTTGAGGGACACTCATCTTTACTAGAGACCCCAAGGACGTTGCCCCGTTAACGTTTACTTTTTGCTGCCTGTTTGATAGATAAGAAAAAACAAGATCAGCAGCTTGTCAACGAATTCCGTAGTAATTACACAGTGGTGTAATTTACAGATTAGTGTATTGTGGTCAACGCAGTCAAACGCTTTTGAGAGGTCACAGAAAATGCCAATGGCATCCTGGGATTGCTCCCAGGATTCCAAAATGTGACTGATGAGTTTCACTCCTGCGTCAGCCGTCGACCTACCTTTCGTGAAACCAAACTGGCGACTATGTAAAATCCAATTTGAATTAAAATGTGACAACATCTGGTCTAGCATTATTTTTTCGTATATTTTACTCAATGCTGGTAGCACAGATATAGGCCTGAATTAGAGGGATCACTCTTACTACCCGATTTGAAAATTGGTACTACTTTACTATATTTCATTAAATCAGGGGCCCTAGACTGCTATCTTTATAAATTCAGTCATTCCAACAGGATCCCATTGTCATTTTGCTAAAAGTTCGTAATCTGGTAAATTCATAATGGTCGATCATTGGTCGGTCAATGTTCTCGTAATATAATTGTGTTATTATAATGGCATTGTCGTATTGCCATTATTATAAAACTCATTAGTAGAAATGTCATTCATTTGTCATTATGTACGAGATTACCAATATATGCAATTTCTTTCAATGTAGTGTCATTGGCCGACCATAGGAAAGTCATAATGACGCCATTATAATAGTAGATTACCAAACTTGTCAAAATCAACAATTATGAAATCAATGATCGACCATTCTGACACTATTGTAATAGCAGACTTGAGGCCCAGGAAACGTACCACTGTCTAAACATTGATTAAATATGCCTGTGAGGACAGGGGCTATTGTGTCTACTATATCTCCAAGAACCTTAACGGAAATTCCCCATAAATCTTCAGTGTTCTTTATGTTAAGACTTTTGAATGCTTTTTTAATAGTGACAACAGAAATGGGCTTGAATTCGAAACTTGGAATGTCTTTAGAGAAGTTTTCTTTGAGAAGAGATTCAGCTAATACGGATGATGAGGAGAGAGATTTCGTAACCTCTATTGGGATGTTGGTAAAGAAGTTTTCTAGTGTCTCAGCAACTTTTAACTTATCTGAAATGGTTTCATTATTAATTTTTAAAGACAATTCATTCTGATCTCGCTGTTTTGTGTTTCCAGTTTCTTTGTTAATTACCTGCCACACAGCTTTTATTTTATTATTAGAAATACTAATTTTGTTACTTATTAATTTAGATTTAGCTTGAGCGCAGACTCTTTTAAATATCTTAGAATAGTTTCTGACATAATTATCGTACCGTAGACCATATCCACTCTGATCGGCAATTTGTGCAGAAGACCGAAGAGTACAACCAGCCGCTGTGTATGGCTTTTGTGGACTACAAGAAAGCCTTGACTCCTTCAAAATATGGGTAGTTCTGGCTTTTTTACAACAATGTCGAATTAACTGGCGTTACATCTAGTGTTGAGGTGTTTGTATAACGATGTCAAGATGACTGTCCAGATCCAGGATAAGAAAACCAGTCCCATCCAGTTGGGTGGGACTGGTTTTCCTCTCTCTTGTTTCGGGGATATCATATCTCCCTGTCTCAAACTCTGAGCAACTACTCAGGAGGGTGAGACAGGGAGATGTGGAGGACGTTTTTAAGACGCTGGACTGGCCTGGACTGGACAGTGTATCAACGTGAACGGTGAGTACATGTCACACCTTCGCTTTGCCGATGGCATCGTTATAATGGCAGAGACGCTGGAACAGACCCCAGCATGAATTTACACAAGACAAAGTTATGTCAATGTGAAGAACTGCTCAAAGGTATTAAAAATATATGTATGTACTAGTAAAAAACTAGTTTGAGAAACAGATGATAGCACCATGTCATTACGAGGCCCTGATGACATGGTTATATGACCTGTTTATTTAAGAAAGCTTATTTTGAAAAGGCATATTAAACAAGACATCAGTAAAAAAAAATTTTACGCGTCTGCAGCGAATCCTAAGGGATGGTAATGTTTTTCTGGAAAAGTCTTTCTTTAACACGTAAAAATCTTGCGAAAGAAACTTACATTATCATACACATCAACCGGTTCTTGAATTTTCGGACCTTGGAATGGATCCTTTAGCGGAACTTCCCTGGTCCGCAGTGTAAACGTTTTAGGCGGCCGCGGTGGGACGGGTGGTCCTGAAATACATTTTATATTTATATTTTTGTTGTTTGTGAAAACGGTTTCTAAATATATCATTTTACGAATAAGACTTAACATAATATACAAGATCCCATTTCTAGGTAACATAATAGCCTACAGTGTTCCTTTCAGGTACTACTCCTTAGTAGTAGCCTAAAACGCACGGGCTTTTGGAACTTAATCTATAGCAATAGGTTGCCGCTCGCTCACTTTCGCGCGTCTACAGCAGATTTACGTATATATATATAATATGTAATAAAGCAAGAAACAGAATGCTACCTGAAACTTCGATGCATTGTTTGATGGTTAGCATTCGGGGGACCAGAGACTCCAAAAGAAGAATTTTAAGAAAAAGTTGTTGATTTGTACTCAAGAAAAAAGCCACGAAGGAAAAGATTATTGTAAAAAATATTATTCTTCGTGGCTTTTTACAATGTTACTTTGACAATTTTGGTTCAGCTTATAGCATCTTTTATTCATTAAAATATTAATAATAATTGGAATTGATTTTATATATTAATTTGTTTCCTTTATTTACTCCGCCCCCCCAGATCTCTTTACCGCCCCCCTGGAGAGTTTTGCCTGAAAGAAACACTGATAGCCTATATGCTCTAAAGTGGCAAGCAGAATAATACTAAACCCACATTTCGCTAGTTATGTTTAAGTGCCATATTATATCTAGAGGGCGAGACTATAATTGCAACCAATTCGGTATGTAAAGTATTTTTCAGGTATGTTTTTTATATTTTTATTTTAAAGATAAGAGTATTTGAAACACATAATTTCATCTTTTTGTTTTTACAAGCTGTAGTTATTTTTATATATTTTTTTAAGTATTGTTCGTGCTGATTTCTAAAGTAGCCTGAATAGCTTAGGATGTTTGCCACGTTTAACACTTATTTAAAAACAAAATTCAGTAAAGTCAAACAGTCAAATTTGACAGTTAATTTGTTTACATTTCATACTTTAGCGATTTCCGTACCTTAGTTTAAAGTTATAGCTTATTAATAAAATGAATGGATCAAAGACTACTTCCGCTAAGTGCTTCATATCGTCAAGTATAAACACCACAACAAATAGCCTAAAAACCTAAAAAAGAAATGGTGCGAGGAAGTAAACGTTGAGTACTAGTCTGTGCGGCGTCTGTGTTATTGTGAAGATCATTTGAACGTAAGTTAAGTTTTCCTGAGGCGATACATCGATGTGATTCGACTTGTACTGTCGGCCGCTGGTGAAAAACTACACTATTTACCTATTTGAATAGAATAATAATAAGTGCTTCATGTAAATTTGTCGTTGACATTGACACTTGACACATATATAACAACTTAATTATTTAATTACAAGAGGCACTGAAAATTCCCAATTCAGGCTACTTTGGATGACATTTAGAGGTCAAATAAAAGTCAAGTGATTTTAAGTATCTTTGTGAAAATAAATACGATCTTATAATTTTAAGACCTATTAATAGAAAAATAACTCATAAAAGCTTAAAATCTCGAAATGGTTTTGGAATCAGCATAGGTTAATTTTTACTTTACATACCGAATTGGACGCAAATTCAGATTCTAGGCTGCTCCTAAGAAAATCCTAAAGGAAAAACCCAAAGGCACTCAACCTGACCTGGGGATCGAAACCAGAACAGCCGCGTTTGCGCTACCGCTAGAGGCAGTCAATAAAACTTACAGAAACTAAAAGAAAGCTTACAAATCTTATAAAAGTAAAAGGCTTCAAACTTCCCCTCTTTTTGCGTCGAGTTTTAAATAAACTGCGGGATAATTGCGTAATACAATGACAAAACCATTCAATTTCACAATTCAACAATATTCATTGCGCCGATTACGACACAGGAAAATAAGCTAATGAGAACTAACAACGTCATCGCGGTAATTTGTCCTTTTCATATAACGTTACATACCATCTTCCGAGCCATTATTGTTGGGAGCCACTGATAATTTGGTAAATGATTTCGTCACTTCCCAGTCTGCTAAAAGAAAAATAACATGTCATTACACCGTTATCGTCAAGAGAAACTACTTTGTATTTCATTGAACCCTGGTTTCTGAAAGCCTGTTCAATGTTTAGCAGTAAACTTGAGAAGATTAACTGATCCGGGGGCATAAACGGCATAATCATTTGCAGGGAAAGTCGAAGATGACCCAAAAGTAGAAGCGCACATGGTAAAAAAAAATCGCCAGAAACTTCACTTTTCGCCTAATATTGTACTGTGTAAGGATACACCTTAGAAGCAGGTTTGTGGTAACCCGTCAAAGCATTCATTGATCCTGCTTCCAGAAACAGGGTGTAAGTATTAAAAATAAAACTCTTACGTAAGTTTTGGTGACTAGCGTGGAGTGAGCCGTCGTCTTCATCGCTCAGGTTGGAGTCGTTCTCGGAGAGTTCCGAGTTGATCCGAATGTGGGGTTGGCTAGTGTACTGTTGACCATCATTTCGAGCACCCATCGCTATGGTTTTAGGCTCAAACGTGAAGTGCCTCTGTTCATCCTGTAAAAAGAAACCATTTAAAAATAAACCTATTTCTTAAACTCCGTCAAGTCACCCCACATCTTTATTACAATTCCGCGAAAAACTGTAGAAGAAAACAGACATAATACAACATTGCTCATCCCCGAAAGCAAATAGCATGATAATATAATCATAGTCTATGCGCTGACCAGACCATTGGGTAATATTTGACCAGAAATAAAAAATTATAAACAGAAGCTATTCAGTAGTTTTTGCATGATTCGAAACAAAACATTCAGGGAAAAAAAATCGGCATCAGTATCGTTCCTACAACTTGTAGCAATGAGGTTAAAAATTGATAGCTCATTCTCATCCTGGATGTCAGCACTGCTGTAACGTTAATTACTGTCATTATTGTGTTTCTGTTATTGTTTAGTTTTATTCAAAAATTATAATTAAACGCTGAAATGTGTGTAACTTGTTGATGACCCATACAGAGATTAGTTAAGGAAAATAAATGTCTACCATTTGTAAAAGAGCAGAATTAGTGTAAAATTACTAGCTTTTAAATTTTCTCTTTTCATAGCTTTGAAATAAATACAATTAAAAGCTGCGCATAGGGTCGTAATTAATAATATTATTGCTATTTCGTCTTTGACATATCTCGGGACTCTGGGGTCCCCGGACTTTTGGAAGGCGTACGCGGGACCGAAGCCAACTCGCAGAGGCCCGTTAGACATTTTTAATTAAATGAGGCACCAACCGACGATTAGCCCTGTTCGCGCTATGCAAGTGCACCCAAGGACAACCCCCGGTTAGTGTAGGATTATTTCAGGACAGGTATGTTCCTAACAAACCACAAACTTAACGTCATACATGACAAAGTACAAATTCTAGCAACATTTATTTAGGACCATTTTTTTTTCTCTAGCCTATGCTGTCCCACTGCTGGGCAAAGACCTCCCTCCACTCCTTCCATCTTTCGCGAGCCCGCGCGTCCTCCTTCCAGTTTTGACGGAACCTATCCAGTTCGTCCCGCCATCTCCTACGTGGTCTGCCGCGACGCCGTCGCACTGGCTCCGGGCACCAATTCTGTGCCATTTGGGCCCACAGTTGGTCATGCGGCAGACATGTCCTGTCCAGTCCCATTTAAGTTGGGCAGCCTTTTGAGCCACGTCAGCTATCTTTGTTTTGGAGCGCAGTATTGTGTTTCGAACACGATCAGTTAGTTTAACGCCTAGTATACTGCGCTCCAAAACTTATAATTAGACTATATAACGCTAAAGTAGATATTTGAGTAAGTGTGGCAATTTAAATGTAAAGTAAATAACACACATAACATAATATCACGCCTGTAATCCCCGAAGGGTTAGGCAGAGGTGTACCTATAGTACACGCGAAGATTATCGCTCCACCTAACTTGAGAACATCCAAGACTCATTTGCCCATTCGCGGTGGCCACTTAATAACACGGAGCATACGTGTTCTCTAGTGGCCCTAGCTACCATTGACGTGCACCGTGGCAATTGTGCAAACGGTGGGCGTAGATTAAAAGATGCGCCCGTCGCGCACCGCGCCGTTGCCCTTAAAACGTTTAATTGTTTATTTAACTATGAAACAATTGATTTACATAAATATTTACAATATAGGGCCTTAAACCAGAGGGTATATAATAATTGAATTCTACCTGAACTAGGAATAAATCTGTTTCTCAGTTATCTCACTCAAGTGCTTTTACATAAGTTCTGACTATAAAATATGGTTTTATTCCAATTAAGAAAAATTATTTGCTACTTTTGTGCATGCGATGAAACCATTCGGTTATTGAAGACTTAAAATTACCAGGTTCAATCGAGGTGTTATGTAAACATTGGTCTTGAGTACGTAGTCGTCCACTCAAGACTGCGAGTTAACGGTACCTATCAAACACTTGGCAATGTGCATTATTACATGCATGAACTACACAAACTTCATCATTCATTTGCCCTTTCTCAACGAGGTCAGTCCTCAATAACCCCTCGATTAGAGCTGTTCGATAAAACACCGGATCGATTACCTACATTTCGTAATCGTAAAATATTCACTAAGTAACCGTTGACGTTCATACGGCATTCATGCACCAAGGAAACTTCATTTCAAATTCCTAACAATTTATTTGAACACATTCAAATTGTACTGCAATCCGAACCGTTCATGTGGACGAAGGTTTTCTACTGGCAAAATACCTAATATTCGACCATTGTGGTTTTAATCAATAGCAAGGTACGAACTTACTGAAATCCAAGTTATAAGAGTATACAGGTTGGATTTTTGAGACGGGGCTGTTAGGGTAAAGGCTTAACCGTTGTAGAAAACGGTTTCAGGAGACGGTCCTTATTTTTAACAGACTTCCAAAAAGGAGGAGGTTATATGTTCGGCTGTACGTTTTTTTTTTATGTATGTTCACCGATTACTCTTTTATTATTTTTTTTTTTTTTGTATAGAAGTATTTTATATTGAAAATTATTTTTTTGTATAGAAGGGTATGCTCCCGAGCTGGTCCCATTGCCAAATTAGAATCTGATGAGGGGATCCCATGGAAATCGAGGGAAATCCTCAAATTTTATATGCATACCTATAGCGATTTGAGTATTTTTTTATAGTAACTCGTGCATTTGCTCTCGGTAAGCACCATTTGGTGAAGTGGAACTGATGGTGAAGACCACTGATGGCCACCGGAACTACTTAATAATAAGTATTTCACCGTTGCGATTCGATTCGCCACTTTAATATGGTTGATAACCTCGACCTTTTTTGAAGGCGGTTAAAAATTATATCGACCAAACTGAGGTTTGAGTTCTAGAAAGTCAGAAATCGAAAAAACTTTCCCATACATTTCGTAGGAAATGAGACTCCGAATTTATTTTCTTATGATGGATAGAGTAATTATTAGTTTATAAAACGGGTAGTTTCAAATGTTTTCATTTCGATATTCATTGATATTATAGGTAATAGCATTTATAACAGAATTTAGATAATAATTTATTATTAAATTTCTTTACGAATGTCTTATTTTTTTTTAATTTTTGTTAATTTTCCGCTAATTTATTATAATTATACTCTAATTAGCATGACTAAGGTACTTGTTGTGTACATTTTGGCTTAGAGCTTGGTAGGTTTAATCTCTCTAAAACATATTTTCTCTTGTAGTGTAAAAGTTTTAAACAAAGGGTCAGGATTTTGTGTTCTTGAAAATGAGGTTTATAGGTCGGTGTCTTCTATATTTACTACTATTTTTATTGGTCTTTTTTGCATTGTTACGCATAAGCGTAAGCAACGCCCTCCACAGCCTGCCTCAACCCATTTTTAGGGTTCCGTACCAAAATTGTAAAAAGGAACCCTTATGGTGAGTCTAAGTATGTCTGTCTGTCTGCCACAGCTGGATCAAGAATCAGATCACAGCTGGTTTAAGATCTACTAATGGTATCAACTTGAAATTTGGAATAGTTTTAGATGACGTTTACCCAACTATTTTGCAAACAAGAAAGAAATTTTAAAAAATATATCTTATTGCAACAGGGCCTGAAAGGGGGTCTTAAAATTCGAATGGAGTCTCCTAGGGCATGTGGGGTATCATATGAAAGAGCGCTGTTTGCACATTCTCAAACATTTTTTTTTGGCATCATAGTTTTCGACTTTTGATGAAAATTTAAAAAAAAATACTGTTACTCCGAAGTTTGAATAGAGAAAAATCTTAAATTATTCTATGTGATAGAAATTTATGTAAAGATTACAGGAAAAATAAAACGATGTCTCTAAATAGCACAGTTTTTCATCAACATCATATATACGTACGGAACCCTCGGTGCGCGAGTCCGACTCGCTCTTGACCGGTTTTTTTCTCAGGTAACGAAGTCAACAACGCGCCGGCCGTCAAGTAATATGACGCAGCCATAATTGCCATTGACAGATCGACGATAAGAACTATGCAACGTGACGGATTGGAAAATGCACTGGATTTTAATGGTCAACACCATATATTCAATTTAGAAGCAAATATAATTTCAAAAACATTTTACATGAATCTACATATTTAAGTAGTTGTCATTTCTTAATATAGAAAAGTAACTACTATATTTTACAAGGTTCAATTTTACATGGAATGTATTTGCTTTTATCTTCGAATAATATATATTTTTCATTAAATATTTATTTAGTTTAAACAGTCTAATCAGATGCAGCTAAATAACAGTAATTTACATGGAGCGACTGCCTTTCTGACCTCCGCAATGACTGGGTAACACGATAATACCCCTTGGTAAAACTGGTATTTTGAAATATTTTATATATAATTTATTTTATTGGTTGTGGTATTCTGTTATAATCATGACATAAGGTCCAGACTGGAACATTGTTAGACTAGATGTGGGTAAAGCCAGTTTATTTTTGTATCTTAAATTACGGGGTTGTGTAAAGTGGTCTTAGCTAACGGAAGATATGTTTGTGTTTTAACGAATAGATAGATTTCAAGGATTTATAGAGGTGATAGTTAGGATATTGTATTCAATGAAGAATGGCTTGCAACTTTGCGTGCCTCCTACGTTTGCAAGGATTGTAATGTACTCGTATTTCTTTTGTAATTTGAATAGAATGTCTGCGTCTGTACTATTTCCCCATATTATAATTATAATGCCATATCGAAGCCAGGGGTGTACGTAGGCGTAGTGGCCATTGATAGCTATCTTATGATCTGTTGATTTTTTTTGTTCACAGTATAACACTCATGTGAATCTGGATAGTTTTCTACTTAAAATTTGTTTAAACGACTTTTTATTGCTATACTACTTTTGCCAAGGATTCCCAGTAAACTGAAACTACACTAAGGTTGAAACTATTTAACTGTCGCAACGACAAATAGACCTTGTCGTTTTTTTAGTGCATGAGACATTCAACCTTAGGCTGGTAAAGCAATTACGAGGTTGACTTTACATGGGCTTATCAGTTCAGATTTAAATGTGTCTACAAATTAAAATATTACTGTCTTTTCTACTTTCGGACATTACCGTCAGATATACAGGGTTAAATTAAATTAGCTAGCGAAAAACCGCGGACGTGATGGGTATCGATATTTAATCACGAAAAAGATTTGATGTGTTTTTTTTGGGGTCAACGACCGCTGGTACTGTTGTTACTGGAAGAATGAGATGATAAAATCTGCTTTTCTTTATTTAATCGTGTTTAGTTATCGATACCCGTCACGTCTGTGAAGTTTACACAAAAAATCTGATTTTTAAAACTAATATTTCAAGTGAAAAAATAAACTCATCAAATTAATTACTTTTTTGCTATATCATGTTTAGCTAACGATACCCATCACGTTTGCGGAGTTTCGCTAGTTAATTTAATTTGACCCTGTATAAGATTCCAGTGGGAGGGATATATCACATACTTTTGCATTATGAGCGGCACTGATTGCGTTAAAAAATAAAACGCATCGAAACAATATACCGTCATCCAGTGGAGGTATCACATTCTTCTGAACTGAACTGAGTAGGCAGTTATAACGCAAGACATGTCCGATATTTATCATTTAGAGGTGACAAATCTTTTTTGAAGTCTATTTGGTATCCTATATTTTGGCGTTGTGTCTCAGATAGTTTTAGTGTTCCTTCGATGTGACATCATTAGGGATATTATACTAGTAGACCAATGAGTCTGTGTGGTGCCGGACGTAAAGAATATCACCTCCCTATTTCTTTCCGTGGGTCTCGTAAAAGGCGACTAAGGGACTTACTAAAGAATGGGCAGTAGAGTTCTCTATGCATTTTAACACCATACTGCGATTGCCAACCCGCCTGCCAAGTGTGGCGATTATGGTAAACCCCCTCCTTTGGGGTAGGCCTATGTCCAGCAGTGGACGTCTTACGGCTGAAATGAAGAATGATGAGATCAATAAGACCAATATTACGTTAACATAATAACTTATTTTAGCAACATTTAGGTAACTAATCTAAATTATCGGATTTGCATAGGACTTTATTTATTCCTTAATTTTAAAAAAATAAACATAACAATCATAAAATAAACATTTCATTGAAGCATGCAGCAAAAAAAGTACTCAATTCAAATCAATAAATAAATATGAGATAACTATTCTATTCATCACTAACATAATATTTGATTCACTAACAATTTTATTCAATAATAACATAAAATAGTTGAAGTTAATCACCACTAAATATAAATATGTATATATCACTTATTATCTATAATTAATTTATTTATCCATTAGTAACAACATATATATGTACTTAATTCATCAATAATTTAATTCATTTACACAATAATAATTTAATTCATTTATTTATCCATTTGAACTGTAACTCAATGTACATGCATAGAAAAAAATAATAAAAACTATTTATCAATTAAGGTCGTCTTGTAGTGCGGTGTGTAGCCGGCTGTAACTGGCCGGCCGTTGCGAGCTCGTGAAATGCTAGATTGTGTGTATATTTGCTCCATAGAAAAAAATAGTAAGGAAATTATAAAATGTAGCACAGCAGTACCAAGTACTAAAAAACAATAAGGCCTATCTTTTGGTATAACTTTTTCATGGTTTAACGAAGTAATCTCTTCAAGGTACACGTTTTAAATAGCGATTTAGTGTCATCTTTGTGATTTTTTTTTATCGAGCCAATTAATTTAATTCATGTTTCTATCTTCACACAGTGCTTGATAATATGTTCAATTTTCTTAAAATATTTTCTTTTTGCGCAAAATTTTTATTTTGCTGGATTTACAGAGGTTTAAAAAAGTTAAAAAGTACTGCAACCTCGCCTTAAGGACCTCTTCACGAGTAAAGGCAAAAGGCCTTGAATATCCAGTCATTTCCTGCTGTTTTATTAATTTCATCGATCCACCTCTCTCTAGGTCTACCTCTGGTTCTTTTATTCGAAGGTCCTGTCCCGTTAGTTACTTTCTTAATTCATTTGTTGACGTCCATTCGACCTATGTGGCCAGCCCATTTCCATTTCAGCTTGATGCTCTAGACTTCTAGAGTATCAATGACTTTAGTAGATTTTCTTATTTCTGTACTTCTTATTTTGTCCTTTCTTTTGAGGTTTAAAACACTTCTTTCCACCGATCATTGGCATGTTTTTATTTGCTTTTTTGTTTTATCATTAAATATCCAGGTCTGAGAAGCGTACGAGAGGCCTAGCAGAATACAGGAGTCGAGGACTTTCTTTTTAAGGTTTACTGGTAGCTTTGATTTAAGTCCTTTTTTGGTATAGGTCTTAATACCTAATAAATGTCCAAATGATGAATGCGAGTGATGTTACGGATGATTTTTAAATAATCCTTAATAACATGTTCCATTATGTGATTTATAGATCATGTATCGAACTTTTAAGTTTATTCAGTAGTAAAATCCTCCTTAAAAACTGGATTACCGGGCTCCCACCCAGTATAGGATGATTTTTTATCAATCCAATCCAAAACACGTCATTCTTTTTTTTGTCATGATTATTAATACCATGCTCAAATAATTAGAACCGCGAGTTAAGATACTCTCATACAACTTTTAAGACCCCCTAAATTCCTATTGCAGTTTTGAAAACCTAATAATGTCAAACATTATGTTTTACTTAGGTACATATTCTGGTCAAGCTTCAAGTTTATTAACCTACGAATTATACATAAACGAAATTCCCCCTTTTCACCCCTTTAGGGGATGAATTTATCAAAATCGCTTCTTATCTCTCTCGTCTCCTGTATACAAAGAATCTACTGTGTGGGGTTTGTACCTTCTGTAATTTCGCCTCCACGATGATGAGTCAGCCAGGCACTACCAACCGCTTAGCTCTTTATTAGTATAGATGAATATTCTCATATTAGTATAGATTAATTAATGTAAATATCGTAAAATACTATGCAATGTTGATCTAATCCAAGGACCTAATATTCAATCTGGGAAGATGCATCTCTCAACTGATAAATGAGTAAGAATTACACTGGAGCGGAAATAGCGCGCTGCCAGTCTTTACCTCGATCTATTTCCAGACAAATTTTCCTCGGATGACTCGAAGGGGGACTTCGCATCGTCAAGCATAAATAAACCATGTGAGATACATCGAAGACATATTACTTGTGACCTACCTGCGCTCGAACGCCAGTGATGCACTCCGATATGGGAATGTATGGGCCGGTACCATCAACGCACTCGTAGTGATCGTTCATCGCTGCGATGGCGACCAAGTTGCTTTGATACATGTCTGTAAATCAATAAAAGAATATGTCGAATACAAACTGGGCTTTTTATACTATGGACTGCATGTCACTGCAAAATGCAGGTATAGCTGTAGGTATATACAACATTATTTTTAGTATATGCGAAACCTGAATATAGTTTATTCAGAATAAGGAACTGAAACGATTTAAATAATGTTTACACCATGTTATATTTTGTCCCAAAAATATTTAAGTGTGATGGAAAATGTTATCACCTTTAAATTACTCACAATAAAATCGCCGTACGGTTATGGACTTACTGCCAAATTATTATCAATGAGCACAAGACGACCCTGGAGGCGCGAGGGCGCCCGCGCCGTTAGCATGTTTTTGTACGGGCAACCCGGTAACTTAACAACCTTATAAGTTTGTGATTTTTCATGATATAGTTTTGAAATTTTGTACATAGATTCTTTACAAAAAAATACTAGACGCATGTTTCGGGTTTCGCCGCATATACTAAAACTAATATTGTATATTTTAACAATCCAAACGTACATAATTATGTTAGCTCAGAATCGAAATGCAGTCTATATGTCTCTCACGGCGCGGTTTGCTTCCGGCCTCGAAAGCTTATTTGATTTATTTAATTAACAGTAAATACTAATAAAAACATGGCAGGAATTAAAAATGTGGTTTACTCTCGTAAGAAAGCAAGTCATCCTTACAAGCGCGAAAGACGTTGTAAGCACAGCAATATGTAAACGCGTCATGTAACCTAAACAGAAAGCCAAGCCAGCATTTGTCTTGCAGAGGTACAAAACAAGCTAAGAAAAAAAAAAACAATGAGACAATTAGCAAGTATTAAAAATGAAAAAATATGTCGCTGAAACCCCATAGTGGGAAAAAAATAAAATTAAACTATGAGACAATTAGCAAGATTTTAAACAAAAAAGTATGCCGCTGAAAATAGAGTGGTTTAAATAAAATTAAAACACTGAAACCGTTCGCAGGTTTTAATACGTAAAAGCATGCTGCTGAAACCCGTACTGAGTTCTTGACGTTGGCACTAATTACATCACAGACATCGCTGATGGTAAATAAGGCTTACTTAAAAAAGCAATAGCAATTCAATCGCTATTGCTATTTGCGCAGCATTTAAGTATTACATTGCAAATGAAACCATACACATGAAGCACTGGAAACCAGAGAAGAATTCGCCTGACTTTAGCCGCAAATAATATGTCAACAAAGCTTAAGTTGTGCAAAGGCGGATTCAACTATCATGTATCCAAAAACTGAGCATTCCACATTAAAGGCATAACGCAACAGCTAGGTATACAAAAACCACTATGATAGAATTTATACATGTTGCAGTGTAGTTCTAGTAAAATGTTTGCTTAGACTTGTAAAAATTAACTATAATTTTATTCAATAGGTTAGGTTTTAAGTCTAAGGCTGCGTCCTATTAAAAAGCGATCGACGAGCGAATACGCGATCTTCGCGTTCATATGTCTATTTTTGATCGGAAAACCGGAGCGACTACGCGTACAGGTTCACCGAACATAAAGTGAGACGCGGGGTAAGAATATCTAAATTCCTAAAACTCTTTGAGAATATCACAAAACAATTTACAAGGATTCTATGGACTTTAATCTTGTAGTTGATGTATAGGTTACTAAACAAAAATCCAAATAAAAACACATAAATTTATAATATTGGCATAAAAAATATAGTTAATTCAATATCTAAACCAGAAAATAGTATGTATAAGTATATTGTTATTTATTTTCCAAACTTGACTGGATTATTATCACACACAAAATAATGCAGTGCACTTCATTTAACAATTTACTTAGTATCTTGTTCAGTGATATGTCCAGGATTAACCCTTTTAGGTTCTATGGAATCTAGGACAAAACATTTAAAAATATTAATTAAAGCAGACGAGAAACTCTAATAAAGATAAAACATAAACAAGGCGCAAATTCCGCTTCTTCCCGGAAAGGTCCGAAAAACTAAGATTAACTAATAAAATCTTTTACGGTATTTATGTCGGAACGAATAATAAAATCCTAAAATATTATAAAACACTATACCATACTTCTAACTTTTAAAGGACATCATTCAGGTTTCGACCATGTTGTACCCAAAAATCAAAGCCAGAAAAGAAAACGGTTTTCTTGTGAGAAATAATACCCTCGATATAACAAGAGCCGTACTGTGAGTGTCCACGTTTCGGCTCCGGAAGTCACAACAGGCAGGACACACTGATTGAAGACCTTAGTCTTTAGGCTCTGTGGAATACGCGACGAGAAGACTCGGCGAAGCTTCCCAACGCTGCCCAGTCCAACTGAATTCTTCTGTTAGCTTATCTCAAAGTTGTTCCTACTAAACTGTAGAATTTTCCCAAGGTTAACATATTCTCGAATGGCTGAAACTCGTCGTCTTCGCGCTAGGACGATTCATGACAACTCTTCTGTTAAAAAATTATAAAAACATTTCCCTCCATCTTTTTGTCGTTATTTTTAATACCTATTTATCATACCTTTCCTTAGTCAAACTGACCTCTGCGGTGCAGTGAAGTTTTGTACCAACAAGATTTGGAATACTGTCATGGCAGCGACACGAAGAAGATATCACACCTTAGTATACCTAACGCCCATGCCCATTTCTACCATGGGGTAATAGGCTTAGAACTGAAACACAGCGAATCAATAAATGTTGGTGTCTTTAAACGAATGTCCAAAATATTGTTGGCAAAAATAAGATTTTTGATAGTTTCAAACTCCAATAGCAGCCGGGGCGTTAATTGCAGATCTATGTTGTATTGGTTTTAAAATGTTCAGGATGTTATTTTCCATTAAAAATTGGTATTTGTTTTAAATGTCATGCTTAAATATTTTAAAGAAAAACATGACATTTGGTATTTTCAACCTCAAATAGCTGTAATAATTAATAAATATTAAGTTAATTGGTTGTATTGGTTTGATGTACCTATTGTGTTTGTGTATTGGGTAATTGGTTATTGGTATTGTTGTGGTGTTGGTTAACTGTATAAAATGATGGTATATAAAAAAAACAAGATGTTTAATCTCCCATAAGATTTTTTTTGGCTATGTTAATATTGGTATACTTAAATTATTAGGCACGATTTTTTTTTAAAGATGTCCTTTATTTTAACTCAGGACCAAGTTAAATGTTGTAAAGTGAACTTGATATTTAAAGTATTTGTGGATTTTCGTTTTGAGATTTCGATTTACCTACAGCCACATAATATATTGATTAACAATTAACAAAAGGTAATCAGTAATTTTTAATGCCTATTAGCCTCTTATTTTGTATCTAAAATCGGGTTAACTTATATAAATTCAGAATCTTAGATAATTATGAAACACAAACTCATTACCATACAATCATAACTATGTTCAAATTGCAATGCAACCACAATTTGTAATTATAACGAATGGTCACTCAACAATCAAGTTAAGAATATCTTAATTATGTATCTATGATACTGAATTCAAGTATAATTATGTACTTCAACTAAATATAACTTTTACTTCCTCATAGAGAAAAACCACGCAAGAGCAACATCAATAAAAAAAATGTACAAATTAAATATCTTACCCCGGACATTATGCCTTGAAGTTGCAGTAGGAGGTGTATCTTCCGTGGCGCGCAGACCACAAACTCGGCAAATGGCGTCTACCCATTTTTCCATTTCCGCCTCACACTCAGCCTCCAGGTGATAGGTTCTGCGCTGAGTTTGGATTGTGAAGACGGAGCCACGGAGGTTCGGGTTCAGAGGAGCCTGGCCGTGGCGCTCCATGTGGAGACCAGCATCCACCTACAAAATATATTTGAATGAAGCACATTCTCTAAACCACTTTACTACACTTATTATTAGCCAAAACTCAGACAAAACCGGCCCATCCAAACACAACAATATTAAAAAAAACAAGTATTTTCAGATAATTTTCATTTACCTAAGGATTTATATAAGGTTCATATATCAGTTGGTATGTTAAAACATCGAATCAAATCCCTGTCGGGCACAGCAAAGTTAATTTTTAATAGAAGAGAAGACGAAGGGCTTTTAGGCGAGAAAAAAATTATCCTATCTGGAAACAAATAATCAGTTTATTTCTACAAATCTTGCTAAAATGTATCTTTCTTTTGTAATGTCCCTTTCCGTGCCTATTTATGGGACCGCTTAGATCTTCTCAGCTGCTATGGATTTTGATGCGGTATAATAAATTGAGTGTCTCATTGGCCTAGTTGGTCGCAAGCGCTACTACTGCTGAGCATGAGGTCCGGTTCGATTCCCTCGTCAGAAACAAAGTGTTATATTTAATTTAATATTAATAGGCTGGCTCCTTTTACATGGGACTTAAATATAACTTCACATGTATACCTCTGCCTAACCCTTCGGGGATTACAGGCGTGATTTTTTTATTTTCTTTATTTAGGCAACCCGAAGCGATAAATATAGTATATAAAAGAGTAAGTATTACAGTATTATGTGGCTAATAATAGGTTTCCCTGAGTAACTAGGATAAGACGTATAAATCATGAACGGACTACTAAGAAATATTTAAATTATAAAGGTGCAATTTTGATACATTATATTGTAAATAGTTTTAATTTTTTTGAAGAAAAATTGTTCGCTTATCAAGAAAATAAGTTTGAATATTAAAGAGATTACTTATTCATAATGTGCGTTCGCAAAATCAAGTGAATTCGCGAAAAAAAAACAACCGACTTCCAAAAAAACACTACAAAGTGAAAAATAACTTCAATTTCGGAAGTCGATGGCAAAAAACTAAAATACAGATCCAAAGATACAGACTTCCGAAATTAAAGTTACTTTTCACTTTGTGTTTTTTTGGAAGTCAGTTGTTTTTATTTTGTAAATGTTTTTTAAATATACATATATGATTGGACCCATCGTAAAAGATCGCCGCGTAAAACCCAGTCTGTGCAGGACGACATAATCTACGCGATCAGTGATGTTATGTATTCATTAATATTTAACTTATATTTAGCACCCAAATTGCATCCGAGCGCACCAGAGGGCTTACACAAAGTAACATTCGATTAGCGATGACGCTAGAAGAAAAGCCACAAAATATATGGGGTTGACATAAGCTATCTAAATGTCACATGATCATAGGTCAACGAAATTAGAAAAAAGCTAGAAATTAGCTAGACAATGATAACATCATTCGATTTCATGAAACGAATCGGCAGCATCGAACGATAACTTCCATAGAGATGCGTAGCCAAGTGGCACTTTTTGACAAGCTTTATCGCTAGTTTTCGATTCGTATGAAGGAATTAGAATCAAAAACTAGCGATAACGCTTGTCAAAAAGTGAATTAACGATAGCCATTGTAGAAATAGAATCGCTCCGAAACGAATGCCATTTGTCTAGGCCCTCAGGTACAAATCGGTAATCTATAGTAATCAGGGTTGATAAAAATTATTTTATTTTATTTTAGAACAAAAAAGAAAAATTGGATTTATTGTATTTAAATCGGTTTTTTTTTTGTTATTATTATAAATTTAAATTTTTTTTCACTGTAAATGGTAGATTTGACTTTGTTAACTGACAGCTCTCTAAGAAAAACTAGTGTATTTCCGGGATTCCCCTAAATTATCAACATTGTCAGGCTATCGTTCGCCGGACGAAATATGCGTCGTGCGTCATAAAATATTGTGTTATAATTGTAAATTTGTAATTTACTTCGTGTGAATTACAAATTCGTAAAAAAAGTAAAGCATTATACTGAAATACCTAGATGATTTAAATAAAAAGGGATCTAGGGCAGTGTGCCATAAATGCCATAAAGAGATAAGTACTGTGAATACCGCAGCGATTAAAAGACCATTTTAAATCGCGAAGCACATAAAATTCTAATCAATCCGTGAAGTTATATGGAAAAAAAAAATGATTTAAATTATTGATTTTTATAAAAAAATCACTTGATTTTAATCGCGATTTAAATCACTGATTTAAATCATATAAACCCTGACAGTAATATAACTAACCTGAAGAATTTGTTTGTTTGAACGTGCTAATAAAAAATATTTTTGCATTGGACAGCCCAATTCATGAGGAAGGTTTTTGTGATGAGGCTCTTTAAGATCACGTTACGACCCTTAAGAGCCGTGCAAAAAAAAAGGCAGAAAGAACGCTAAGCGAAAACGAAGTACCGGGGCATACATAGCATAGCTATAGGATATACCTACGAGTATTTTGTGTTAAAACAAGTCACGCGGACGAAGTCACGGGCAAAAGCTAGTGCTACTCGTAAAATAAATTGAGTACATTTTATTCAGAGCCATACAATAATTAAGACACTAACTGTAAATTTTTCCTCATTTGATTATGAGAAACTGATTACCAACTTATCATAGAAATCTTTATTTGAATGATAAACGATTTATCAAAATGTCATTTATCAGTTCTTGTAATTTATATGAGTAGTGTTTTTTGTTATTATGAAAAATGGTGATACTTCGTTGAATCAGTAGTGGCTATTACTTTTTAACAATTTGAAAGAATCCATTACTTTTAAACAATTTAATGAAGTCAATATGACTTTACAGGATATTTCTAAAACTTTCAAAATTATTTCAGTTTATACGGACAAGCCATTTAGCCAATGTCATAGTTATAACAAGGTTGATTGTTGATAACATACGAATTCAAGTGGCTGCAGGTAGCAAAATGGCATTCATAGGTGCAATGATGTAGGTACTTGAAGTTAACTCACCTTCTTGACGCCGGTAGCACATCTCCGCCGCGAAACCATCACAGCGAAACCCCGGTAGTTCTATTCAACTGGTTCGCGTCGTTCCGCTAGTCGCATCCGATTCAAGTAGCGAAACATGACGCGAGCCCGTTGAATTAAACTAATGCGGTTTTGCTGTGATGGTTTCGCGGCGGGGGTGTGCTACTGGCGTGAGTACTGATTGTAAATTAATTTTTATTAGGAAATTAATGCAATCTGAAATTCGGTTTTATTCATTTAGCCGCTGCCTGCAGCTTCGCTCGTGTCGGTTTTTCTATACTAATATAAAAAGACGTAAAATTTGTTTGTATGTATGTAAGCTGGTAATCTCTGGAACTATCAGTCGTTTATGAAAAAATCAGAAATAACGCTAAGCGAAAACGAAGTAATAGTGCGGATGGGCGACGCAATGCGACACACCTCACACAGCCGACCCACTGCGTCGCCCACCCGCGCTATTACTTCGTTTTCGGGAATAAAAAATTTCACGCGGATGAAGTAGCGGGCGAAAATAGTATAAAATAAAAGTAACCTCAGTTACTCCTTATAACATCAGCTATCTGCGAGTGAAAGTCCCTTTAAAATCGGACCAACAGGGGGTCTACTCCTGTGGGCGCGTTCTCTGAGGCTGCGACCAGCGCAGCGGTTGAACGCGTCCCAAAGGGTCATGGCCATCAGGATGGTACGGGGTTACCGCACGGTCTCCCGTGAGGCGGCGAGCCTCCTTGCCGGACTGCCGCCATGGGATCTGGAGGCGAAAGTCCTCGCGCACATTTGGATGTGGCGCGAAGAGGCGAAACTCCGGGGCATAACTCCGCTGCCGCAGGAAATCGCGGCACAGCGGACGGAGCTCCGGCGCGATCTCATGGCGACATGGAGAGTGCGATTGTCGCAACCCAGCGCTGGGCACGCCACAATTGTGGCGATAAGTCCCCTCTTTGAGGAGTGGCTAGAGAGGCGCCACGGCGTCCTCACCTTCCGCCTGACGCAGGTCCTCACCGGACATGGATGTTTCGGGAGGTTCCTGTTTAGGATTAAGCGGGAGGAAACGCCCGGGTGTCACCACTGTGTGGATCGCCCGGAGGACACGGTGGAGCATACGGTGGAGGTCTGCCCTGCTTGGGCGGAGCACCGCCGTGTCCTCACGGCAGCGATCGGCGGCGGCGATCTCTCGCGTCCGGCCCTGGTTCAGGCCATGGTTCGGAGCGAGAGTGCATGGGAGGCCGTCACCTCCTTCTGCGAAACAGTGATGCTTGCGAAGGAGGAGGCGGAACGCGTGAGGGTAAGGCAAAGTCAACGCCCTCGCGCCCTTAGTCGCCGCAGGAGACGCCCCGGGCGTCGGGAATCGCAGGCCGATTCCCGGCCACCGTAGGCGCGGGCTTGCGGACGGTGAGCGATGGGTAGCTCACCGTCCGATAAGGACCAAGCCCGGGTCGACGGCGCGTTGTGTTCCACGCGCGCCTCAAAGAGACGTCAGCACCAATTGACGGGGTCCGAAAGGGCCAATGCCTGCCAGGGTTACGAGCCTGTCCGAAAGGGATATCGTGGCCCTGGCACACAGGCATCTGAAGGAACACTGTGGGTTTTAGTCAGTAAAAGTCTGACACTCCCTCCCGCTCCACCCAGAGCGGGAGAAGTTATTTGATAATTTCCCACCCAAAAAAAAAAAAAAAAAAAAAAAAAAGGGGGTCTACTCCGAAGCGTTAAGCCGAAGTATCGCCCGAATGTTCGGCCGTTGCTTACCTACGGCTAACTATGGCTGACTACGGCGAAAGATAAAAAAATCACGTTTATTGTATGGGAAAAATATTTGTTTTATTTTAATTTAATTATTTATTTTTAAAGTGAATACATAACTAAATATTCTGTGAATATTTCAAGCGTCTACTTGTTGGCGTTATCAATATCAAGCAAAAACTAGCAAAAAAATCACGTTTGTTGTATGGGAGCCCCCTTAAATATTTATTTATTCTGTTGTTTAGTATTTGTTGTTATAGCGGCAACAGAAATACATCATCTGTGAAAATTTCAACTGTCTAACTATCACGGTTCATGAGATACAGCCTGGTGACAGACGGACAGACAGACAGACGGCGGAGCCTTAGTAATAGGGTTCCCGTTTTACCCTTTGGGTACGGAACCCTAAAAGACGACAGTCAAAGAGATAAGCCAATGTCAAAAATGTGACTTTAAGTCGGGACTTAAAGTCAAAAATGGAAACTATGGAAGGTATAAAAAGGCCGAACGTTCGGCCGATACTTCGGTTTAACGCTTCGGAGTAGACCCCTTGTTTCGGAGATTAGCCGAAACAAACAGTACAAGTACCGTATAAACTTTCATATGAATTTAATAAAAATCTGTTTATTTGACATTACAAACAGGCACTTTAATTTTTATTTATTTGAATGTATAGAATGCGAACAGGTAAAATGTTATTCAAAATACGGGAAAACTAAACATAAATTGATGATACACAATTTATTATTAGAGTTTTCAATCATTTTTGCAATTATGATCATTGTTCTGTTTGGAAGTAAGGTGCGTTTAACTTATCAATGTGAAAAATACTACATTTAAATGCTACAATTAAATAAAGAATTGGTTTTATTATTTTATATCTTTTTTGTTTAAAATATTGAGTTATGTTATTTTATTTCATTAAAAAGCTGATAGTTAAAAATAGAATTCTATTTGTGAGATGAAATTATTCACTGGCCAAAATTTTATTTACCAGCCAAATTTAGCCAGTCAGATACAAAAACATGTAATGACTTCTTAGATTGTTATGGCAATGCCAACAATCTTGATAATGGTATGTGCCTATTTTGCCATACTATTACACTGCTGCATAAATCTACTGCCTTGCATGATTTTACAAAATATCAGCATATTCATAATGAAGCATTCCATTTGACAATAACAACATTTACTTAAGGACGCTATCACAAATTTTGACAAAAATTTAAGTAAACCAAATGTAACTAATATTTGCCACAGATAGATTACTCCTTCATCTCCATTGGTAGCAATTTTTTATTCGAAAATGTTGTTTCCATTGTCTCTTCACACAAAATTGACGATATCGTGTTGAGTTTAGGAACATTTTTCTTCAAAATAATAACATACACATTTAGTTATTAAAAATATTTTATGTAAGCAGACATGTTCAACTCCAAAAGGTAGCCAAAATAACTATCAAAATGATACAAATAGTCTCAGAAAATAATGTTGAAATAACCTTTTTTTTTTTAAGACACTGTCGGTAATGTTTTTTTTCCTATTATTTAACAAATGGTTTGTTAAATAAAACAAGAATTTAAAATCACCCACTGGGCTTCAGCTATCCATGTGATAAAATCAAAATTTTATTTTATGATTATACAATATCTTCCTTAAGTAAATTAACAGCGTAATAAGCTACATTTTCGAGAGCGCAAAAGTGATGAAACTATTAACAGGTGCTGAGACTGACACGAATGGTATCACCACGAAAACTGTACTTTTATAGTTACACAGACTTAATGTGTCAATTATTTCAAGCTTTCTCACAATTAGATAAGAAATTGACGAAAAACGTTTTTTTTTGTGATAGCACCCTTAAGTAAATGTCCCTGTTAGAAAACATAGAATCTTTGTTTGTATATAAATACAGTGGTGGACAGCTAATTAGGCATACTCATACCAAATATTACGTAAGAAGAGTGTTTTAAGTTGTATGTACTTTGATCTATTCATAGGGATTTTATTTTTATGTTTTATTAGTAGTGATTTGTATACACATACAACTTTTTTGGACAAATTCCTGTTTATTGTAACAATTCTATAAACATATCCTGCTGAGCTGTGTGTGTGTGTTATTTGACTCATTGATAAAATAAATTATTTATTTTCATATTTTTACTTATTTAAAGTGACATGCTTGTACTCGTATACATTGACATACTTATTATTGTAGCCCTGTGACATTTGATGTAATAATTTTGACATCTTCACCATCTCCTTGAAATAAATGATAATGATAATAATTGTGTTCTAAATACTAATTATAATAATTAATTGCATTTTAAATGTTTATTATAAAAAATTGATTGTATTCAAAAAATTTAAATGTTTGTTAATTTGTATGCTAAGTATATGGATTTTATACTCTTGTATTGTTAAATAGTGTATTTAATGGGTAGTTTTTTGAGTTACCATAACCTCACTATAAGACCTACTGTATCACCAAAAATCACAAGAATAAATACTTTCGACTTTGACTTTGCATTTGACTGTGTGGTAGTTGTCCAGCAATGAAATAGTATTCACTGGGCAAATAGTCATACTAATAAAGTTTTTTAAAAATTTAATTTCAGTTTTTGTTAGTTGGACGTGGTATGTATTCCCTATTATTATTAAAACACCTTCCAATACAAAAAGAAAAGGATAATAAACTTATTATTGAAATCCTTATAACGGCATTACTTTTGGTGTACCCTTTAACCCTAACAGGTTATATTGTCTTCATTCAATGTCTCAATTAGTTGGTATGTATTCCAAGTCTCACAAAACAGCTAGCTTCTGTATTATAAATATTTAAAACCAACCATTTGCTAAATTGACCATACCTTACCTTTATTTTTAAGATATTAGACTCCTAATATATCAACATTAACATAAGAATCAAATTCCTATGCATACATAGATCATTTCAGACCTAGAACAAAAATCTTACTTATCTACTGTATGTATGTGTTAGTTCCACATTTTGTGTTGCATACAAAAAGCATGTTGGTAATCTGTTTAGTGTCCATCTATCCCACTGTGGGACAGATAGTCTCCAGCCACATCAGTGAATTTATCTGCGACTACTCAATACAATAATTTGAAACTCAACATAGTGATAGTTTGATGGCCTAAAATCAGCATAGTTTGAAGTGAATTTAATAAGAAAGACTGGTGTTGTCAGTAGCTATCATTACCAGAGCGACCAACAATGACGACTTGTTTATAGAACCAATAAATCGTCCCCGTATAGCGAAAAGTCACTAAGTAGAAAAATGGCCAAAATCAGTTATCATGTTACATTGTCAATAATATCACGATACCGTGGTAATATTTATGGTGTAATAGGCGGTATCGTGATAATATCACAAGATTTTAGGAAATCTGAAAATATCGCGATATATGATCATGATAATATTGACAAATTTAACATGCCCCAATGTCACTAAAATCAACATTTATTTCTCTAAATATTTGTCTAACAGTCATTTTTGTAGCTGCCCACGCTTTTGTTTTACGAAATGTCAAAAGTAAGTAAGTCTACACTCTACCCTTTGGACCCCACAGCGTAATGGGAGAAATAACAAATTTTAGACTTAATGACTTTTCGCTCTACGGGGACGAAATATGTAATGTGGCATAACTTTATACCCCTGTTGTCGTAATGTGACTTCGCGTTCAGAATCAAAACGACAGCAGTACTACCGTGTGTGGTTTTCATCAAACACAAAGCTGCAGCGGTCTGCCATCGCATTCAGAGTTGTACCTTTAGAGTTGCTCAAACAAATTTTGGGATGATATTTATGTTGTGAATATTTGATTTTTGGTCATGATTGTAAGATATAAACATTGCATTGTTTTGAGTTATACTGATGAAAGTATTAGTCAGCTAGACTCTGTGTTACTGACCCTAGTGTAGGATGGTATTTTATAATGCCACTCTGGGAGGCTACTTTCATGCACCAGAATTTAAACGAAGCATAGAGCTGTCCAGGTGGCTAAATACTGATTTGAGTTAAATCAACTCTTTAATTGGGAGAAAGTACATCAAAATGTGATATTTTATAACTAAGATAGAACAGTAAAACTAGCTATTATGTTTGTACAAGTATCCTAACTGATCGCTTGCAAGCCCAATCTATAGTAAGTAGTAATAAAAAGTATGATTTGGGTATGGATATGTAAAATTATTACTATTTATTCAAAACTATGCTACATATCAAGCTTTTCCTGACTAAGTACAGGGGGGTACTTAGTAGGATGTCAGGAATAGCTTTTCACACATTTAACTAGGTTTATATCTAGGGAATGGGCTGTGTATGCAGTGTTTTGTTGTAAGCAGATAGGAAGGGATGCCCTTCCCGTCTGCTTACACTAATACACAGCAAACCAATTCACTTTGAGTAGTATGTGGTAACAACAACAATCCTGACAATTCATAGTACATATTTGTCATTGACAGGCCCACTTCAGTATGCAATGGATTTATTACTATTTAATCTACCGTAGAAGATTAGCAAGTTTAGGTGACAATTAATCAATGTTGTCACAAAATCTATGATTATTATTTATTGCTTTCTACTGCTACAGATTGTAATTTAAACATTCTTAAAATTATATAGATTGAACATTCACTTTTATGCACTTACTTGCTCACATAGGTCTAGATCTATAGTGCCCTTGAGACGACGGCAGTTGCGATCAGCATAATAATCTAAAAAATATTGGCCCGGGAGCTCGCCCGACTGCCGCAAGGCAAACCAGCGCCTGCGCCATCTCTGTAGTAAAAAAAGGAAACACTACACAAATTCGTCAAGTACCTGTAACAAATAGCTATCAAAGCTGCATAGGATCTGAATTTTTTGAGCCAATTTTGTTTTAAACCACTTACTCTGTCAACAAAGGTAAAATGCCAAGCTAAAGTTGAGCTCACCGTTCGCCAAATACGCCTGTTCGGTGGAGATTTTGTTAACCACCCTTCAAAAACAATATTCCTTGACATTGTTTATAATAACTTATACCTTTACTATCAAACTATATTGAGTCACATATTAGTAGTGTTTTGCGATTGTGAAGTACATTCACAAACGTTGAACGTTCACCTCGCCACTAACATTTTTCTATTTTTTTCGCTATTGAGAATACATACAGTGCGCAAGTGTTGCTAGCGCTTTTCCTACCACAGATGTTGTATAATTTATTAACTTAGAATCGCCTAAAGCTTGACTCTAAGTGTGCATCCACACTGGCAGCCTAGCTCGGGTTGAGACTTAGAGCATTTCACCAATACTCAAAGGGTTGCGACGATGGGCACGATGTATCAAACATAATATAATAGCGCCCGCACCGTTTGCATCCATAGTGTAGTGACTAAGGCGGGCGCCTAGCGCGACGGGCACGAGCGAGATAGCGCGCGTAGTTTTCAAACGTTCCTATCCGCGCGATATGGCCGCTCTACGGGCCTAATCAGCAAGCGATCTAATGCGTGACCCGACAGGGAAAGCAACCCAGTTCAGTCTTATCGCTCGGCGTAAGCGCGCCTGCAATTTTAGAAGTAAAACTTCTTTACGCACGCTTGATTTGGGGAGTAAGCTGGTGAATGCGTGACGCGTTTGGTTTATTTTAGTTACTTCCACAGCATTATGTCGTATGGCATTTTACTGTGGGGTCGGGCTGCTGACATTGAGTCCTTCTTTATTTTGCAAAAGAGAGCTGTCAGAGCAATTTATAATCTCCGTCGCCGCGAATCTCTTAGGGATCTATTTAAAAGGATTAATATTATGACGGTACCTTGCCAATTCATTTATGAAAATATTATGTACGTAAGGAAAAATCTACATATTTTTAACAAGACAAGCGATAGACATAATTTTAATACTAGAAATAAAGATAAAATAGATCAACCATTTTTCAGATTATCTAAAGTATATATATCTTTTATGGGGTACTGTGTTAAATGTTACAACAAAATACCTTGTGATATATTGAAATTAAATAAGAGAAAATTTAAAACACATATTAAAAGTATACTTTGTAAACAAGCATATTACAAGTTAGAGGATTATATCCAGGACAGGAATGCTTGGAAACATGCTGGTCCAGCTCCATAGGACAATCTAGAGTCCAGACAAAATCAAACTGGTTGCTATTTTTATGGTAAAATCTGTTATTTTTATGATATTGATTTTACATTCTGTGTTATCCTATACTCACACACTGACTTATTTTTTTTAGAAAAACATACTTTTATGATGTTAGTAAATATGTGAACACCATGTATCTATATAATAATTAAGTTATTTTTCATTGCTTAGTTTTTAATTCGTTTTACCTATTATGGTATAGTAATTTTATTCTAGGTGCTTCGTCTTCACATATAATCATATAATTAATGTAATCAAAAAAAATATTGTAAAACATTTTAAAAGAGTACCGGTGGAGTTTCTTGCCCATTCTTCTCCATACGAAACTACCTTTTGGAAGGGGCAACTAGAATCAATTCTATTTTTTTTGTAAATTTTGACGTTCAAAAGTGCCTCTTATGTGCCTATTTGAAATAAATGGTTTGACTTTGACGAGAGCGTTACGGAAGCGAGCGAACGGAAGTTGAGAGGGAGATATAAGTTAGTGAAGATAGAAAGAGAGAGAGTTACGTTTCGTATATTACTGTAGCCCGTGTAGGGGCAAGAGAGAGAGGTGCAAGCACACATTTTCTTTCTCTCTTAGCCAGTTGTGTTTCGTATATCTAAGACACAGCGCAGGCCTATTGTTGTAAGTATAATTAAAAATTAAACATTTTGTAGGGTACTATTTCATTAAATTAATTCACCATTTATTTCCCTGTTTTTATTTATTTCGTGCACACTATCTCTTGTGTTCAACACCTCCCATCACAGGATCGGACTATCTAGTAAAAACACCAAATCCTCGTCCATTGTTCGCAACACCTGAAATAGGTACGTTTCAGCGAAACAACAGCTCGCACGTCACTGTGGGCACGCCGCCGCCGCGCCGCCGCGCTGCCGCCGCCGTCGCGCCCGCCATATGCCCTAGTCACCGCGCATTAAGTGTGGACGGACACTAACACTATTCGGTCGTATGACATCTCATGGCAAATGGCTTATTTTCAGATAAAATACATATGGAATATACAAAATGAAGTACTTTCATTTTATATTACCTTCATTAAAGTTATAGCAAAGCACTTCAAATAGTCTGTAATTTTTATGGTGAACTTATTATAGAGTATTCTATTCTATTCTGTCTGTGCCATGATCATGTGATTTTATTTTTAACTGACCGCGACGAATTTTATTCTGTTTGTACTGACAATGAGGGTTTTTTGAAATGACGTTCACTAGGTGGAAGCACTGAGACGTACACATTTTCTTTAGTCATGAACTCGTGACTGAACAAATTAATTAAACGAATGATGAACGTCATCATATATTTTATATTCATTGTTGAAATGGAAGACCTCTTGTCAAAGTGGCGCCAATGGTGTCGTGAATTTACATGAAAACCTTAATTGTATATTTTTTTCGTACTTCCGTAATAGCCTACAAGTCCGGCCGTCGAGAGAACGCGTACCTGACACCTGTCAATTGGCCAATTTAGTATGAAACTGACAGGTGTCAAGAACGCATTCTCTCGACGGCTAAACTGTACTAGCGTACTGGCCTACAAACATCGACAATTCAAATTACGATTATTGAAAACTATTTTTTATAATAATAATAATTAAACATAATCATAGAAATGTATTGTGAAGGATGGCACGGTTGACATGTGTCGTGCATGCCACCGTCCGAGGGAATCAATCCGGCGCATCATTTTTTATAGTGGCAACAAAAATAAACTATGGGATCAATAAAACAGATTAGCGGCTCCAACAGGGTAATAGATCACCCCTCCTGTCTCTTATCAAGCGTGAACCCGGATAAGAGTATCAACGAGATCAATAATTTCTTTGCAAACGTTGGACGCAACCTAGCCGAGCAAATCACTTCTCATCTATTCCCTCTCAGTAACAACGCTGTTAATCTCGAGGGAACCACTCCTCTTCGTTCCATGGTCATGCTCCCTACGGACGACTCTGAGATCCTGCAACTTGTTCAAGGATTAAAGGATAATTTTGCTGTCGGATTTGACCAGGTTCCGGGGTGGTTGCTGAAAAGATATACCTACTCACGTTCTGTTCCCCGCTATTACCCATATCTGCAATCTTGCCATATCTGCAGGGACATTTCCGCAGGCATTTAAATCAGCAATTATTATAAAACCCATATATAAAGGTGGTGACAGGGAATGTGTCAAGAACTTTAGACACATCTCTATTCTTCCAACGCTTTCTAAAGTCCAGCGCTTAATGAATGACCGGGTGATTAGGTTCCTCGAGGTTAACAACCTTCTTTCATCTTCACAGTTTGGGTTCCGGCAAGGAAAATCTACCAATGACGCGGTACATGAATTGGTAAGCTCAGTCATAACGACCTTGGATAAGAAGAGAAAGTGCCTGACGGTGTTTCTGGACTTGGCAAAAGCCTTCGACACAGTTTCTGTCCCACACTTATTGCACAAAACGAGTACGAGGTCTTGCCCTAAAATTATTCCAGGACTATCTATCTAACCGGAAGCAGCAAGTTAGAATTGATGGTATGGTGAGTAACGAAAAGCCAGTGCTCTTTGGAGTGCCTCAGGGCACGCAGTATACTGGGACCAACTCTCTTCTTGAGCTACATTGACGACCTGTGTTAAGCGGTCTACACACCAAAGCCGCTGACCCGGCGGCACGGATCGCCGGCCCAACCCGCCGGCCTTATTTTGTACAATCATGCCGCCGGCTTGCGCCCGCGCGGGCAAGCCGGCGCGGCGGGGCAGCATGCCGATGCCGACGGCATCCCTCTCCACTCACTCAGTCAGTTGCCCACCGGCTTTCATAGAGTAGTGACGTATCACTTATTCATTCTCTGTTGTTGTGAAGTGTCGGCACTTTTATTTTTTATCAACTAACCAATATGGAGTGGGACGATGCAACAGTTATAAAACTAATAGACCTCTATCATTTAAAAGAAATATTATGGAACCCAAAAAACCGTGACTACAAAAGCCGGCCAAAGCGTTACGACGCATTTAATGAAATTGCCAGTGAATTTGCTACTGATGTTCCGGAAATCGAGAGAAAGATAAAAAATTTAACTAGTCATTATTACCGAGAGAAAAAAAAGAAGATAATTCAAATAAGTCTGGTGCGGGTACTGATGATATTTATCATAGTAAATGGTTTGCCTACAAATCACTAAATTTTCTGCAGAACAAAAATGTGCCTACTGGAACCACCGATACTGTAAGTAAAGATTTAATTTTTTTTTATTTATAATCAGACAACTAGGGCCCCATAGACATATAATTATATTAGTTTATTTATTAGTGTATCTTTGTATTTACATTTTAACCCTTTCCCGGGCATTGGCAAAATAGTTGCCACTCAGGTAAAAAAAAATGTGTTTGAAAAAAAAATAATTGAAATGTTGAAGACTTATTCAGTGCCTTTAATAAAATCCATAATAAAAAATACACAATAAATGTTGATTTTGACTAGATATACTTATTTATTTTTTATTAATTAAAAGTAAAACGGCTAAACGGGCAGTCTTTTTCGTCTTTTTTCGCAGGACACACCGTCGACGAGCCACGATTCACAATCAAATCAAAATGATTTACCACAGATGTCGCCAGAAAATACAACTTGGCAACGAAATAAACGTCCTAAAATCAACCCTAATAAAGAGTTGATATCCGAAGCATTGAATATTATGAAGAATGTCTCCCAACGACCAAATGTGAGAAAAGATGAGGATGGTTTATTTGGAGATTATATTGCGGGTCAGTTAAGACAAATGGATCGACAAATGAAAGCTATTGTGAGACATCGGATCAACAATATAATATTTGAAGCCGAAACTGGATATAGATCCGATACATTTACGGATTTTGCAAGACCAAGTAGTGTTTCTAGTTCACACAGTCATCCAGGATACTATACAGCATCTTCACTTCAACAGACGGTTGTAAGCCCTTCTACAAATAACTTAACTTCTTCTGAATACTCTGCCCAAACAAACCCAGATCCACAAACAATTCAACCTTCGTCACTAGAAACATTTGCTGAAGAATACCTAGCTCTAAATCCTTCTGATAGTGTTATAAAACTTATAAAGTAATCTTCAAAATATGTTATAAATATTTAATTTTCTTTTTGGTATAATAAAGCTATAGGTAGCCCCATTAAAGTTAAATTTAAAATTAGTGTTGACTATTCCCTTCACACGAGTAGAGCTTGACATATGTGCGAAAGGAATAGCAAGGTTTTAATTTTAGTTTAGTGACACTTCTACTGTTACCAATAGTTAATATCATGTTATTGGTTTACAAAAACACATTTCTTATTTTGTTTAAAACTTTATTATACGAATCACAATAAAAGTGTATCTCACTATGTGTAATTTACGATTTTAGATTTAATGGATAATACATGGAACTACTTAATGATTAAAAATAATATTAATTATATGAGTTTTAATTTTATTCGACTAATGGGCGTTTATTGGTTATATTGCCATTCTAATCCTCCGACACTAGAAAGAAAATAATGAGTCAACTCCACTCTTGTATCCTCAGCGGTCACTGTAGTATCCGAGGTTTGATTGTCTTCTCCTGACATATTATCTAAGCAACTGTCGTTTTCAAGATGTCTACGCCATTCACTGGGAAAGACTTCTCCTTGATTATTTTCAGTATCGTATTCGTTTTGCTGAGTTGCAGCGGTTCGTTTGATATAATTAAATAAATGTATACACGCCAAAGTTACAGTAGTAGCTTTTTCTGGGATTAGCTGAATAGGTCTATGAAAAATCTTAAATTTGTGTGTTAACTGCCCAAACACGTTTTCAACTACTCTTCGCCCTCGACATACGCGATAGTTAAAAACCCTCTTAGATGATCCCATTGTGTGATTACCATCATAAGCCTTTATAATATGGGGTTGCAGAGGAAACGCGTCATCACCCAAAAAAAAATACCGTACTGGTAGATTCCTTCCGGGTAAAGGGGTTTTATGTGGTATATTCAATTCATTATCATTTAACAATCGACATAATGCTGAATTATTAAAAACCCCACCATCTGAAATCCGACCCTGACATCCCACATTAGCGTACAAAAAGTTGTTATCAGCATCTACTAAAGCAAAGAGCACAATACTGAAATATTTTTTATAGTTTATATAATCACTTCCACTTTTTGGGGGACATTGAAGTTTTATGTGTTTCCCATCCATTGACCCAAAACAATTGGGTATTTGCCATCTTTTTAAATATTCATCTGCAATTTCTCTCCATCCTTCCTGACTCCTTGGAATTTTCACATAATCTGAAAGTCCTTCAACTAAAGCATCACATACTTCAGGAATAATGCTTGAAATTAGTTGAGGAGATACTTTAAAGACGTCGCACAGGCTACTAAAAGAATTTCCTGAGCTTAGGTATTTTAACGTTATTGACAATCTTTCCACTGGTGAAACTGCTTTTCTGTAATTTGTGTCTTGTTTAGCTATTTTGTGTCCAACAATATTCAGTAAATATTCAAAGTCGGTACTGGTTAATGACAGGAAAGTCTTAAAAGAAATGGGTTTGTATAGAACCAAGTCGTCTTCCTTTAAATCACTTAATCTTTGACAAGTACTGTATTTATTGCGACTCATTAAACTTGGCCTAACCCAACACTTTCGTGTGTTGAGGGATCCACCGATAATAACTCCACAAACTGCTATTATTAAATCACTGTTATCGTCCTCCATGTCAATTAGGTACTGAAAATACTACTTCTGAATTATTCGAAACACACACGTCCAATCTCTACGACTATTTGGCAATTACTAGAACACCACATGCCGCGGCTGTCGTGCCGCCGGCATTGCCGCCGGCAAAGTCGTTCGGCTTGGACATTCTGAAGCCGGGTTTACCCGCCGGCACTAAGCCTGGTCTACCGGCACTAAGGCTGTGCCGCCGGGTCAGCGGGCTTTGGTGTGTAGACCGCTTTAGCTTCACCTTAGTAATGGCCAAATTTTTACATTTGCCGATGACACTGCCCTCTTCTTTAGTGGTGATAGCGTTTTTTTTTTGTTTTTTTTTTTTGGTGGGAAATCATCAAATAACTTCTCCCGCTCTGGGCGGAGCGGGAGGGCGTGTCAGACTTTTACTGACTAAAACCCACCCGTGTTCCTTCCGTTGCCTGTGTGCCAGGGCCACGATATCCCTTTCGGACAAACTCGCAACCCCGGCAGGCATTAGTCCTAACGGACCCCGTCAGTTTGTGCTGACATCTCTTTGAGGCGCGCGTGGAACACAACGCGCCGTCGACCCGGGCCTGGTCCTTATCGGACGGCGAGCTACCCATCGCTCACCGTCCGCAGGCCCACGCCTACGGTGGCCGGAAATCGGCTTGCGACTCCCGACGCCCGGGGCGTCTCCTGCGGCGACTAGGGGCGCGAGGGCGCGAACCTTGTCTCACCCTCACGCGTTCCGCCTCCACCTTCGCTAGCATAACTGCTTCGCAGAAGGAGGTGACGGCCTCCCATGCACTCTCGCTCCGAACCATGGCCTGAACCAGGGCCGGACGCGAGAGATCGCCGCCGCCGATCGCCTCCGTGAGGACACGGCGGTGCTCCGCCCAAGCTGGGCAGACCTCCACCGTATGCTCCACCGTGTCCTCCGGGTGATCCACACAGTGGTGACACCCGGGCGTTTCCTCCCGCCTAATCCTAAACAGGAACCTCCCGAAACATCCATGTCCGGTGAGGACCTGCGTCAGTCGGAAGGTGAGGACGCCGTGGCGCCTCTCTAGCCACTCCTCAAAGAGGGGACTTATCGCCACAATTGTGGCGTGCCCAGCGCTGGGTTGCGACAATCGCACTCTCCATGTCGCCATGAGATCCCTCCGGAGCTCCGTCCGCTGTGCCGCGATTTCTTGCGGCAGCGGAGTTATACCCCGGAGTTTCGCCTCTTCGCGCCACACCCAAATGTGCGCGAGGACTTTCGCCTCCAGATCCCATGGCGGCAGTCCGGCAAGGAGGCTCGCCGCCTCACGGGAGACCGTGCGGTATCCCCGTACCATCCTGATGGCCATGACCCTTTGGGACGTGTTCAACCGCTGCGCTGGTCGCAGCCTCAGAGAACGCGCCCACACCGGTGCCCCGTAAAGGGCCATGGACCGCACGAACCCCGCGTAGAGCCTCCGGCAGGAGGCGTTTGGACCCCCCAGATTGGGCAGAAGCCGCTTCAAGGCAGCCCCGGCCCGCTCCAGTCTGGGAGCCAAACGTCGGAAGTGCTCGACGAAGTTCCACCGGCTGTCGAGGACGAGTCCCAGGTACTTCATCGTCGACTCGACGCCGATGTGAACCCCTCCCGCCGTTATCTGGGAACCCGACAGTGGCGCGTTCCGAAGACCATAAAAACACATGGCCTCGGACTTGTGCAATGCCACCTCAAGTCCCAATTGCCGGATCCTATCGACGATTGTCGCAACCCCAACGTGCCGCCAGTTCGGCCGCCGCCTGATGCGAACTCCCTTGTGCCAGGACTAGCGTGTCGTCAGCGTAGCAGACTACGCTGACGCCACCAGGGAGGTCGGCGCGCAGCACCCAGTCGTACCCGATGTCCCACAGATGCGGCCCCAGGACCGATCCCTGTGGGACACCGCACGACATCTCTCGCCGGTTCCACTCTCCGTGGTGACCGGGGTAGATGACGGCCCTGTCCGTCAAATAGGCCTCGACCACACGACAGAGGTAGGTCGGCATCCGGTGTTACCGAAGTGCCTCCCTAATGCAACTCCAGGGCAAGGTATTGAAGGCATTGGCGATGTCAAGAGACACCGCCAAGACGAGCCCACCCCGGGCAACAGCATCCCCCGTCGTGAGGGCTCGAACGCGCATGATGGCATCCCCCGTAGAGCGCCCGGAAACCAAACTGGCTCTCCGCCAAACCCGGCCCCACCCGCACCAGCCGCCCGACAAGGCGGTCTGCAATTACTCTTTCAAAGAGCTTGCCCACCTTGTCGAGCAGCACGATGGGCTGGTAAGCGGACGGAGAGTCCGCCGGGCGCCCTGGTTTCTTTATGAGGACCAGTTTCCCCGTCTTCCAACGAAGTGGAAACTGGCCCCTCTCCAAGCATGCGCTTAGGAGCCCCCTTAGTCGAGGCCCGAGAGCCTCTAAAGCCAGAACCCAGGCTTTTCCAGGCAAGCCATCGGGTCCTGGGGCGGTATTCTTGGCATTCAGCCTACGTACCGCCACTCTCAGATCTACCTCGGTCACCTCTGGAGCATCGTCGTCGTCGGTGTGGTCCGTATCTGGCACCGCAGGAGGCGGAGCCATGGGCGGGGGAGTATGTTCCCCTCGCGAAGGGAACAGAGCGCTCACCACGTCCTCCACGAGCTGGGGCCGGAGACTCTGCGTCAGCGGGGGAGCCTATGGGCGGAGTTTATCTCGCACTCATTTGTAGGGGCGTCCCCACGGGTCTCTGTTGAGACACTCCAGCGTCTCCTCGCGGGCCAGTCCTCTGGCCCGCTGGATCTCTGCTCGGAGGGCAGTCTTCGCTGCTCTGTACCCCTCGTATAGCTCCGCCTGAATGGCTTCCGTATCCGGAGGGCGGATACGGAGCCTGCGGTGCCTGGAGTACCGGTGGCGCGCAGCAACGCAAGCCTCGCGTAAAGCGGTTAGCTCACGCGACCACCAGTACACCTGGCGCCGGGCACGTCCGGGCTGGACCCGGGGCATTGCCACGTCACATATTTCGGACATGGCCTCCCGGAACCACTCCGCCTCGTCATTGATGTCGGCAGGCCTGTTCGGTGATGACACCCAGGCCTGCACGATCGTGGCTTCCAGGAGGAGCTCCCGGTCCAGCTGCTTTAGAGCCCACCGCGGACCACTCGGGGTCTGTCGGACCGGCGCGCCCGAAGTCTGGGCGGAGACGTCAATGTCCCGAATGTACCGGTGATCGGAATAGGTCTCCACCCCCTCCATGACGCGCCAGTCGATGACACGCGGTGACAGAGCGGGGCTGGCGAACGAGATGTCCACCACTGATTCACCCCGCATCCGCACACACGTGGGGACAGAACCCCGGTTTAGGACGACCAGGCCTGTCTCCAGAGCCCAGTCCTCCACCATCCTGCCCCGTGTGTCCGTATACCGGGAACCCCAAGCCACGTTCTTGGCATTGAAGTCCCCGAGGACGATCACTGGGAGGGGATGGTACCCGACGACGACGATTCTTAACTCCCCAAGGGAGTTGTGGAACTCGGCGAGAGTTCGGTTCGGGGAGAAGTATACTCCCACCACGACAATCTCCCCGAACCGTGCTGCCACGCAACCCCCTCCCCTCTTGACGGCCTCAAGGGACGGGGTACCGGCGGCGGCCGACGAAATAATGGTCACTGAGCCGCTCAGGTCCTCCACCCAGTCGTCCCTGGGCGGGACAAAGTACGGCTCAGCGACCACGGCGATGTTAATCGACCACTGCGCCATGCTCTGGAGCAAGAGATCCTGAGCGGCGGCGCAGTGGTTGATGTTCGCCTGGAGGAGGCGTAATGGGGCCATTTATTGGCACTCCATTTCAGCCCCCTCCTGGGCCCCCTGTGAAGGCCCTGCGACGACGGTGGTGGCGGCAACGGCGGCGGCGATAGTGGCGGCTGCGGCGGTGACGGCGGTGGCGGAGGGCTTGCCTAGCCGCGGCGCTTCGCTTCTTGCGCCGTTGCCGCCTCTCCTTTTTATTGGCCGTCCTTTTGGCCTTAGCCGCCTTCTTTTTCTCCCCGGCTACTTGCCATTCGGCGTCGGCCGGAGAGGAATTAGAAGGCTGGGGGGGGGCGACCGTCCTGCCGCAGTGGCTGGGGCCCTTGCCTTCTGAGTAGCCACCTGTGCAGCCGTCCCGTCCTTCTTGGGCTTAGGCTGCGCCAATCTGGCCGATTTGGCCAGAGGCGTGGGCTTGGCTGCAGGCTTGGCCGCAAGCTTGGCCGCGGCAGCCACGGTGGCCGCAAAGGTGGCCGGTCTGCTCGCCGCTAGCGGGGGGCGCAAGACAATGCCCTCAAGTACGGAGAGCCGGCTGTTGAAGGCAGCCAGCTCTTGCCGCACCAGGCGCACAAATTGTGCTCGCGCCTTTGGCACTCTTGCTTTTTGTTTCGGTGCCGAGGACGTACTGGGAATAGAACCCAGCGACTGCTAAGCACCGGTAGGTGAGCCACCCTGGCTCAATGCGTCCCCGAAGGACGGGTAAAAATCCGAATTGGATATTGGGCGTTCATTGTCCCCCCCAGAATACGAGCTGGGATGAGGTCTTTGGTGTGGCTCAGGAGGGGCTTAACGGCGATGTTGCTAGGTTACGGAGTAATGTGCTCACTCTCAATGTCACATAAACCAAATACGTGACATTTTCACTTCGATCGAGTGTGCGTCCCCCACGTTCACTTTCAGTACCAGCCCACACGAGTTGGTCAACCTACCAGCCATGCGTATGTCCTTCTCTTCAAAGAACAGATACCATTAAATACCTTGGAGTTACATTAGACCAACTGGGCCTCAAGTCTGCTATTACAATAGTGTCAGAATGGTCGATCATTGATTTCATAATTGTTGATTTTGACAAGTTTGGTAATCTACTATTATAATGGCGTCATTATGACTTTCCAATGGTCGGCCACTGACACTACATTGAAAGAAATTGCAAAGAAAATGATCGACCATTATGAATTTACCAGATTACGAACTTTTAGCAAAATGACAATGGCATGACAATGGGATCGTGTTGGAATGACTGAATTTATAAAAATAGCATACTTGGGCCCCGGTCTAATGTAACTCCAAGGTATTTAATGGTGCCTATATGTGGTTTGAAGCTGAGGTATAGAATAGAATAGAATACTCTTGTGCTGGACGCCCAACGCACCGGTGCGTTTTGGCGGTTTAAACGGAATGTACACCATAAAAATTACAGATATAAATGTTGAAATTTTACATATGGTGACACAATGAACGGTCTTATCGCTAAAAGCGATCTTTTACAGACAACCTCTGGTTGGATTAAAGGGATATGGGAGATGTCCTGGTAACGAGATTGCGCAAACTCATTTAAATATTTAAGAGTCTAAAACACGTAGCCGATCTTCTGGTCTAGGTACTATGCCTTGTGTCAGTCCCTTATTGACTACTGCATCATCTCCTGGGGAGGTGCTGCTAAAACGCACTTAATTGAGGCGGAAAGAGCTCAACTTAAGGTTGTTGCGGGTCTGTCTTTCCGCTTTCCTACAGTCGACTTGTACAAAAAGTGGAATATTCTGACCATAAGACAGACTTTTGTTCTACATACAGTCCTGAAAAAGCACTCGCAGCTAGTTTATAATTCGGATTTATTGAAAGATAAACGAAGAAAGGGTACTGTGTGCAGTACTACTTTTTTCGATGTGGCGATTATGGCACCCCTTGGAGGAGGCCCTTGGGGGATGCAGCAGTGGACGCCTTTCGGCTGAAATTATGATGATGATGATGAGTAGCTTGATTTGCTAGCGTCTGTACATTTCTATACAATTGTTTTAGTCGCCTCACCAGACGCTTCGCCACTGCGCCAATATTCGCTGCAGCGAATGTCCCGTGGCCAGGCTGTTAGGTAAATAGGTAGGTACTTTAATAATCCATAATTAAATATCGTCGATAGTTTTTAATAATAAAAAAAAACATCTGTCATTATTTTAAATATCAAATTCTGTCAAATCCTGAATCAAATCAATCAAAAAAGGCAAACAGGCAAACAACAACAAGAGGGCAGTCAAAAGCCACAGATCAAGTTTGAAGTTGTAAATACTTATTTCTAAATTCCAAATTCTACCAGTGCCTAAATATCTATGGATAAAGTACGTCATCCATTCAATCCTGCAAGTAACGTTGCCAAATTCGGTGATTATGATCCAACCAAGTAATTATAAGCCTAGAGCATTAATCTATTTTTAGATTAATAAGATGTTGAAGTCGGTGAAAGTATTGCACCGGCAATTCTAGCTTTTTGTAGTAGCCTTGAGTCACCCGGGCATTACTCTTAAAGGCGTCTTCACACACTCTGGCTGCAGGGTAGCTGGCGCCGATTTCGAGTAGGTAAACTACCAGGGAGCTGGAGCTGGTATAGTAGGTAGCTCATTGATACTGTTAAGTCATACGTCTACAAAGACATTCAATTAATTACTAGTATCTATCTTAAATCTCTTTACGACTGAAGTGCAGCGGTAGTACTTAGTACCTACCACCTATACTTGTTAGTAAAGCTGCTTACTGATTATTTTGTGCATGATAGTTAAATTTATAGAACTTTAATCACAAATAATGTGACTTGTACATCGCCTTATTCTTGCGAATTAACATTTTATTCGGAACTTTAAAAGAAATCAAACTAATATTTATTCACGAATGACAATTAATTACAGTTACACTATTACTGATGTGTCCCGCACGGTGACTACCAATGAAGCTTTGAACCCTGGCTGTCCTCCCCACTTGACGCAGCAAAGCATTGCCAAATGTCTGGCACCACTCACCAGAGAACTTTGTGCAGTACCAGCAAGGTTCATAAATTCATAACTCGTTTTTTATAAATGATTTTCTATCGTTTTAATTTATTTTAAACATAGTTCTGTATTTAAACCCGTAAAAATTGCTCCGCCCAAGCAAACGGCGATGGTATAGAGAACAGGAACCTCCATAGACCACGTACCTATCTACCTACTTAGTCCAAGACTACCGCCTTCTTGACTTTAATACATAAAAAGTCAAAAATTAGCTAGCAAAACGGCGCAACATTTTGCGTATCGATGTGTACCTAGTTAGAAGATAAAACAAAAAAAATATGTTTGTTTTATCTTTTATAGATACCCATCATCACGTCTGTAGAGTATCTATAATTAATTTAATTTGACGCGTATTATAAGTGCGTTACTGCTTCTGCTGCTGCAGAACCGTTAAGCCTTTTTGTGAAACGTAACCTACGATGTGACAAAATATTTTCAAGGGCCACAAAGAGAGAGAAAATAATTATCACAATACCAACGCCTCCCTGTCCTCTGGTCGCACGTATTTCCGACTCTGACTGTGGGGAATGTGTGAATCTCAACTATGCGGCATTCGGTCCGGTCACTACTATCAAGCACCCCACGTGCAGTTCTCAAAAATATGTATACACGGACAACCCTGTAGGTACTGTTTTATTGTCTACAACCATTGTTCCATAATTGTGTATCCATGTTACAAACATACAAAACATAGTATCCCACAATTATATCATCAAAACGAAGGATACAATTTATATATACCAAAACTGGATGTAATATTGGTGATAGATGATACTACATCCAATATTACACCATCATAATTATCTATTGCCCCTAATTGTTCAAAGGGTGTTTTGGGTGAACATTAATGTTTAATTCGTTTGTATTAAATTTAATACTAGGTATGGTATATGTACAGTGGCGGCCCTAGCAAAATCTTTAGGGGGAGAGATTCTCATAGTCGTATTCTCATAGTCGGTCGAGAACACCACAATGCTTGCCCCTGTGACAAGTTGTACAGATAAGAAATAATAACAGTTAATCATTTTGTTTGTAAACCTATAGGGTTATTGTTTTCTTCGGACAATATTCCGTCGCTACCGTTTGTGGCACACTTCTTGGTCGTTCTTCTAGCGTGGTTGCCATGTGCTACCATAGGTTTGAGAGTGAATTTACTTAGATAATGTAGGATTGTAGAACGAGCGGAGCGAGCTTGAAAATTTAAGCACCCTCCCACAGATAGTTTGGATTTTCTTTCGGACATTGAACCTGTAAAGGCATGCGATTATTGCTATTGAACGTTCCAGAATCTTGCACCGTGTAAATACGGCGTGTCGCCACCCGGTGCAATCGCATCGCTCACACCACCACTGTAGTATATTATGTAGTATTATTTTTTTTGTATCGTGGATACAATGTTATGGAACTAAGATTCTTGGTAACCGTGTTTAAATCTTTTCGGGGTGAATGCACATGACCGACTTTTTACCAAAATTTTTGTGTCAATTTTATTTTACGTTGTTTTATATGTAGGCCAACAATAAACGAACTGCCTGATGAAGTCATAGAGCAAATGGTGCGTCGAGACAAGGCTTTCTGGGTGGATAAACCAGGCGTCAACGACTACACTATTCACGATGCGTATCATGATTACGGGATGTGCACAGAGGTTATAAAACCCGGTAAGTTATTAATTTTGTTGCTTTATTTACCTAAGGTGTGTGAAAAGACCGATCACAAAGCCGAGAGTTACAGAACCTACATCTTATTCTCGTCATTGTAGTCTTTTATTTGTTTAAATTGCATCATACCTGGAGACCGACTGATGGTTATAGAGATATTGAAGGTCAAAGCATCTTTTTTCCGATAGGTTCCCCTCTGGTGTTAAATCGACGCGTCGGTAAGCACAGTCTTACGTACGCTTAATGCACGTTTCTTCAGTTTTCATAAATAGGTACCAAATAAAATAAATTTCCTGGCAATAATTTCTGCTGGTTACTATTAGGCAGATTGCGCAGATTTCGGCTCGATCTTTGTAAAAAGATGTATAATAAATGAAAGATGTAAATCCTACTTCGTAATGATGATTATGTTGTACTCCTTGACGTATGAGAGCAAAGTTCAGTTGAACCTTTGGACTAAGGATCTACACGTGCCTCTTTGGTCTGGTTTGGTCTGTGGCTGTAGTTGGACATAGTGACATTGGTTATTTCCATTAGAAGTCCGGAGTTTTAATTTGTGCCCGGAAATCCGGTTCATGACAAAATGCTCGTCCTTATTACTGGTTTAAATCAGCGGCCAGAACGTGTAATAAAATAATTATACGACGCTTTAACTGACCTCAAACGTGTTAACAGTACGCCAGGACCCATTTCCTCGTTCATACCAGTACGACCTGGATTGTGTCCGGTACAGACGAACTCATGCCTGTGACGGTCTGGTGCAAAAGAAAGGAGAACAGAAGGTAAGAGAGAAATCCCTTTTGACAATTAAAGGGAAAAGAGTACGGCAAGGTAGGACTAAGATAGTAATTATTAGGTATCATTATTTAAGAATTTCCCGCTCTCGTTTCAGTGTATGGAGAAAATTTCTCACTTTCTTTTCCAAATGTAAATAAAAATATAGATTTTTTTCCTAATAAAATAACAAGATGCTAGTGGAGCTGATTGAACTAAGCCTTAGTCGTACTATCGCCGTTAGTCCATAAAAGAAAAATCGAGCCTCGGCATTATGAGTAGGTCCTATTTGCCCTACACACTGCTGGCACTACGTCAAATATGACGTTTCGAAATGTTGCCACTACATAAAGCGTAAATTGTTTATGGAGGATGATATTCTCACAGCATGTATGTCTATTTTTATATTTCTGTTTAGTTTATCATTATTTTTCTTTATGTATGGTGTACCGGTACAGCGTCCTATTAATTGTTTGCTGTACCGGACGACGTCTATTCGTCGGCGCCAGCTGTCTCTGAAAACCAGCGCTGGGGCTTTGTCTTGTATAGGGTCGCAGCATAATGCTGAGTGATAGCCGTTTTGCGTGGATGTGACGCGTTTCCCTCAACCTTTTCTTATTTTTGTGTTTGTTCTTTTTTGCGTCATGTTTACCGCAAATAAACATATTTTCTTTCTTTCTCCACTATGATTTTTCTTTTCATAGAAAAGAGGACATACCGTCTTTGGCCAACGACGTACTCAAGTGCGTAATTATTTGATACGCCATTATTACGATATCAGCATCTCAAGATCATTACCTACTAATTAAAACACATGAAAACAGTTACCAAGATCAGCTCCTCAAGGCGCTGTACTTGATGAACGATTACGTCACATTGACCGAAGTTTAGAATGACATCACATTTCGTTCTTGATAGGTCGTAAGATTTATTGAAATACTTGTTTTTGTTAAAATTTTAAGTAGGTATAGCGCTGTCACGTTATAAATATATCCAGGGAAATTGGAAGACCTCTGTTACCGCTTTCTATTTCGAGACTACATTGCGGAGATTCAATGTACATCTTTTTGCATGTCTTTTGGGTAAATATTTATTATTGTCTGTTTTGAGGGGTCTGGTGGTGTATGCCGAGTTATAGGACTCGTCCTAGTTCGGCTACAGATGATCCATGTTATGTACTCCCTACTAGCCTATAAGTTTGTTTAATTCGTTGTATTATTTTTGGTGAAATAAATTATATTATTATAAAAAATATAGGTATATAGGTATAAGCCGTAACTTGAGTACCTACATCAATTATTATGTTTATTAATACGAACATGACCTCAACACTGTTATCAAGTGCGAGCTCTTGGCCTGAGTAACGTTTATTAATACGAGCCTAAGTATTATAGTGATCATGAGTGTCTTATGAAGTTATGACTCATGAATATGACATTAAACTATTTACCATATTTCTAATTAGGTAAATTTATACCAAAGGGTTCTCCTTACATAGCGAACAGACGCCTGTCTAACCATGATTATTTTTTCATTGGTAATTACAGAAACTTCTTAGCACCCATTGTCGCGACTGTCATAACATGAACACACCAGCCCTGACTCCCTTTGAACTGGCCCGGGCTAAAGATCCGGGACAAAGGAGGTGGAAGTATTATCCTGACCTGACTGCCACATTGACGCGCGAAGAAATACGAACCTCCATGGATAAGTAAGTTCACAAATTATGATTACCTCTAAACAGGGTGGAGGTACAGTCAGCAATAAAATGCCCATTTTCTTGCTGACTGTACAAATGTTTTCAAAATCTGTGAATGGGGATAAAAATATCTCAAAAAAATAAGGATAGTCTAATAAGACCGTTTTTCTGTAACTACAACGGGTATGGTAACCCTTACTGCTCCGTCTCAAAAATCCACAAAATATGTCACCGTACCGTATGATTCTGAACATTGTTAATTTCTAATCTATCTATCGAAATTATAAACTATCGAAAAATTGTGAACAGCACCAAACCATTTACAATTTAACGCATTAAGGCTCATACAGACTAGTGCGACATCGCGGGCGCAACGCGACGCGATTCTACTACTATGTAGTACTTTGTTTGTGCGAGTCTGTACGAGCCTTTATTATTCGATATTTTATAATCTATGGAATGACGAAGAACGTGAAATATTGCACATCTTTCCTTTTATAATGTGGGGACTAAGAAGGGGTTTTTCGAGGGGGTGAAAAGGGGGATTTTGGGTATGAAAAATCTTATTCCTTAGGTTTATAAAATTGAAACTTGGCACGAATACTTGCGTACATGGTTTGATGTTTATTCGCTCATTGCGCGTGCGTACTGTGACTTGTGTACGTGGTATTTTTGAAGCTGTAATAATTTTATTTGCGTCCGCTACCCTTTGGCGCGAAAACCACCGGACTCTACATACCGGACATACAGCGTGCCGCTTTTATGGCGACAATAATTTATCACACGTAGGTATACGTTTTCGCCTTTACGTTTTATAAAGATATTTTAATTTCATTAGACGATATTATTTATTGATTTATTTACAATTTACTAAAATAGCATCTTGCAGCAACGTGTACATACTTAAAGAACTGTAGCGCAGAGGTCCTATGCCGAGGTCATGGATCATAACTCCCATACCTAAACATTGTTAAAGCCCACTTTTTTTAAATGAGTAACCGTGGTGTTTCATGCCGGCTCTTCTCCATAGGAAACGACCAATTGGAACCGTGCACCTAGCTTCTGACGTTTCATAAGTGCCCATGTAGGTCTATGTGAAATAAAAAAAAAATGATTTTGATTTTTTGAGTTTGATAACATCGCAGCAATGAAATTAAAATGAATACCGTGCAAGGAGTAGGCGAATTGAAGAAAAGAGAGAACTTTATTATTTAGTTTGTTTGGAAATTTTATGTTTTCAATTTTTACCTATTTTATCTTATTATATTTTTATGATTACTGGCCACTAGCCCTTCCAGTGTGTTATATTAATATCGCCATTGTAGCGGCACGTTGCTTAAGATTCTAATTATCCGGACCACAATGTCTTGCCGGCTGTCTGCTTATTCCTTGCCGTCTCTTGATTTTCTTGATACAAATAGATCACAACACACTAGACATACTACACTCGCGAGCAATAAACTGGAATCACTTCATCGCGCGTTGCTCAAGACCATTTTTTTACACTTTCTATGCAATGATCTGTGGGTTGTGGTAAATCACCTGAAAGGTAATTTTGTAAGCTTTCAAAAAGATTTAAAAATTAAATTTTCTGCCTAAATTTAGAGATTTATTGCAATAGGTCGAAGTTGTGGACGTCTAAATAAATAGGAAGTTATATGTACTCGTATGAAAGGATAAAAAAAATATTTACCCCTTAATATTTTGTGTTACCCCTGGCCCTAATGACTGCCTATAAACGGTGTTTCATTGATCGAATGAGTTACCTGATGGAATCCTGTGGGATTTCCTCCCACTCTTCGACTAAAGCAGTTTTCAGGTCTTATATTGACGCCGGAGCTGGACATCTTCCTCGTACCCGCCTTTTCAGCTCGTCCCATATATGTTCAATCGGATTTCAGTCAGAGCTGAGGGCTGGCCAGTCTTGTGTGGGAATCCCGACTTCTACAAGGTACTGTCTAGTCACTGCAGCGGTGTGGCAGCGGGCATTATCGTGCATTAGCAGGAAATCTTCGTCAATAAATAATAATAGGGGAGCCCCCTCCCCAACCTCCACCAGGTACGAATATCAACTCCGTTTTTGCTTCAATAGATATCCCAAATCATACAGGACTACAGGACCCACCCCGTATGCCACTGTTTCCGCAATTCAGCATTGGGCGAATCGCTCCCCCGGTCTCCTATTAGACTCTCTGTCGACGGTCACTACCATGCAGGCACATCCTGGATTCGTCCGAGAACAGGGTTCGCCTCCATTGCTCGATATCCCAATATAAGTGATCGCGAGCAAACTGCAGCCTGCCTTTTCGGTGGGCTGGAGACAATGTAGGTCCCGTGGTTAGCCTTTTCGGGGTAAAGTTCGCTTCTTTGAGTCTTCGCCTCACTGTCCACTCGCTGACAACCCTCCCTCGAACTTCACTGAGCTGCTGCTGGACGTCCACGCCGGTCAGTTGTCGATTTCGGATAGAAGAGGTGACAATTAATCAGTAATGTGAATATCCTAACAAAATACCTATACCATCTTTTACCGATAATTCAGAACACCTAGTAGATAATAACAGCAGATTTTATAATATTTCAGAGTTGAGGCTCATGCAGACTCGCGCGATTTTGCGGGCGCGACAGACAGCGCGACCCATGTCGTGGCCTATGTCCAGCAGTGGACGTCTTTGGGCTGAAATGATGAATGATGATGATGATGTCCCTGGTTTAACCTAACATCCTGACACTTAGAGCATTTATAGGTTCAATGCTCTAAGACCTGACAACACCAACTTTATTTTGTTTCAGTGTTGGACGACTATTTCAAAACGAAGCATGCAATTGGTACTACCAGAACTACCCTCCTGTTAAATACGATTGCATAGTTCGCAAATTCTCGACATAAATTTAAACACAGTGAAAAATTAAAAGAGTTAAGGTTTTCTATTGAAAAACAAAAACCTATAAGTATATACAGCCCGATTCAAACTTTATGGCAGATCGGACACATGACGCGAGTCGCTGCGCAGTTTCAAGTGAATTCAAGTGTCAGCGGGGGTACTGCGCAGTGAGTAGCGCACTTCAAGCCGCCATTAAGTTTGACGCGTACTCACATACACTTAGCATTAATCTGGAATATATGTTGGTACATTCGACCGCTTGAGCTGGAGCTGGCTTGAATTTATTAAAAGACCAGTATTGACTGGTTTTGTTACCATTGTCGTGTAACGAATGTACTTGCCTGTAAATAAATAATTCTAAGTAAGTAAATTGTTTGCATTATTAATTATTATCTAACAATATAATTCAAGGATGGCCAACTAAGGAGTTTTTTATTATACCAGCGGCCCTCTCCGGCTTCACTATAAACAACTTCTCAAAATGTATGGAACAGCTGATTTTTTTTTCGCGATTTCTGGTTTAGTGCGATAGTAAAAGTTATTCATAATGATGAGTACAACGAACCCTTAAGGGGGATGCGCTAAAGTAGCCCGCAAAATTTAAATTTTATTACTCTTTTTTGCAATTTGCAGGGATCTAAATATGATTCGCAGCCATAACGAATTTGGTTTTACAGAATTATAATCATAAGAATCAAAAAACTTTTTTACAAAAACAAAAACAACCGACTTCCAAAAAAAAACACTACAAAGTGAAAAATAACTTTAATTTCGGAAGTCGGTGGCTTTGGAGCTGTATTTTAGTTTTTTGCCACCGACTTCCGAAATTAAAGTTATTTTTCACTTTGTAGTGTTTTTTTTGGAAGTCGGTTGTTTTTTTTTTTGTAAAAAGTTTTTATTTTTACTTTTTAGTGGGCCAGTTTGTAATTTATCCAATTTACAATAGCCTAATGTCAAATGCTCATCTGTATTACAAAATATTACTTTTCCCGATGCAGGGGCGGTAATTGTTGAGGAGTTGTCCTGGTAACAACCAGGAGAACTGATGGTGACTTCACCATATGCATTTTGACGAGCATAAATTGCTTAGCAACCATATTAAAGTGCCTAATCGAATCGCAACGGTGAAATACTTAGTATTAAGTAGTTCCGGTGGCCATCTGTGGTCTTCATCATCAGTTCCACTTCACTAAATGGTGCTTTTCGAGAGCACATGCACGAGTTACTATAAAAAATACTCAAATCGCCATAGGTATGCCTATAAAATTTGAGGATTTCCCTCGATTTCCATGGGATCCCCTTATCAGATTTTGATTTGATGGCAATGGTACCACCTCGGGAGCATACCCTTCCAAACAAAAAAAGAATTTTTAAAATCCGTCCAGAATTGACGGAGTAATCGGTGAACATACATACAAAAAAAAAAAAAACATACAGCCGAACATATAACCTCCTCCTTTTTGGAAGTCGGTTAAAAAAAAGCATCACCATCAGTTCAAAAAATCGTACTGAAAGATTATTTCTGAAATAATCATTCAGTAAGATTTTTTGAACTTAGAGAGTTGTAAAGCTGATTCTATTGATTATAATTCTGTAAAGCCATATTTTTTATGGCCGCGAATCATATTTAGATCCACATACAACCTTTTACTAACCTGCAAATTGCAAAAAACGTAAGAAATTTTGAATTTTGCGGGCTACCTTAGCGCATCCCCCTTAAGAGCTTGTAGGATGTAGGTAAACATATATATTTAATATGTATGAGTCTGCGCCATCTAGTATTAACAAATACGTGAATTCCTGCTTTTCTGTACACCTAGAGATGGACACAATATACGTCGATACTATCGATAACCAGATTTGATACATATTTTTGAAGTGAAATCTTCTTTAGGCGCATTGAGCGATTATTGATAGGCGTAAAACTTATGGCTTCGCGTTCCTTATACGTTCGCGTACTTGCACGCGTTGACATGCTGTGGTAGCAGTAGATAAGTAAAGTTACATTGGCCGTGTGACTAATTTAATTGGTGTATACTGTGCATTGTCTATAATGTGTTTTAGATAGTGATAAGTTTTCACGTATTTCGACAGTCCCGAAGACTGCCGTGTTTTTTTGTCCAAACTCCAGAACCCCAGTAAAAAAATAACAAAATATCCCTTGTTTGTTTCAACCTTAATTACTGAAGAAAAGTTCAAGTCACAGAAAACTCTTTGGGAAATCAACAATCGCCCCAATAATTATGAAAGCCTTGTAAATCAATTATTAAATGCTTGCTGAAGAAACACTTTCTGCACTGACAACCTAGATTTTTTTAAAGAAAACTTATGTGCGGTAAATGAAAAGTTGCTGCAATTCAATGGGGTTATCAAGGGAAGTGGACCCCTGCAATGCTTGAAGCCTACTGCTGTTTTTGATTAGGGAGACACCAACATCTGCTTACGAAAGGCAGACCAAAAAGTTTATTTATTAGTTAAGTTTATGTATAAAAGTAAACAAATAATTTAGGAGTAAAAAGATTACTCCTAAATAATTTGTTTACTTTTAACATTCACACTCTTCCCCCACTGTGGCGACGCGGCGGCGTCTTAAATAACTTTGAAAAATTAGTTCAATCGAATGTTGTTGTTCGAATATTTTAATTTAATATAATATTTATTTTAAGAGCTCTAACCTACATATTTACAATTTCTCTCTTTACTTCGATTTAGGACAGCTACATACAGTATAATTACATTGACCAATCATAAATGAGTGGGTCACTTTTGCTTGATGCCAGCTGCTACTTTTAACTAGTCTAATAAGTTATTACATTATCATGAGAACAAAGGCTAAAATCATAACTATTGTTTTGGCCTACGTTCTGGCTTTGCCGTAGACTCCCCCAAATGAGTCTCCGTAGGTCTCCGGTCACATAAAACACCTCCTTGGACTTAACAAGTGGACTCGTTGAAATAAGCGTCAGATCTAGAAGAAAACTTTTCACTTTGATGTCAAATTTAATATTTCCTCTTCTTTTGTTTATGCAAAATGTCAAAATTATAAATATGGAAAACATTTGATAAAAATATAAAATTTAACAAAATACCTATCCCCTAACAAAACTCACGATGGAGATGCATGACGGTGGTCTCTTCCTCCTGGAGGTACTCATCGACAAGGTATCATTTGTGAAGAGTCCCTGTTTTTCCGACAAGGACTTCAGGACCTGTGTAACTATAGCAGCCCCATCAGTGGAGCCGCTTGAAATATGTGACGATGACCCTGGGGCATGTGTGGCTAAAAGTGGGGGACCCTTTGTGAAAACGTTCAACAGCGGCAAGTCTTGTCTGTTTTCCTTTCAAGAAGCAGATATTACAAAAGCCATGAGTAGCTTCCCCATAAAGGTAACAGTACACAAGTCTCTTCCATGTGGTTGTCTACCAACCAAAATAGTAATGGGGGTAGCGACAATAGATATGACGAAGGAATTTGTCCAGTCACGTAATAAGTTTTTGGAAGACCCCACGAGTGTTAGCTGCCAAGCCTTGAAAGATTCATTTCGAATCGTTGACCCAGCCGGCGAGCCCACGGGAGACATTGTCATGTTTTTACGCATCTCTTGCTTTGGAAAGTTAATAATTACTAGATTCCAAGGTGCAGGGGCACGTAATTTAGGAGCTGGTTGCGGACCTTCTAGCGTAGATCGATCGTGTAATCCTAAGAGGGATTTTCAAACTTCTCAAGATCCATGTGTTTGTGGCGCCGCCCAGGCACCTGGTAGAGGACCACCAGGCAGCGGTCCTCCCTGCCAGTCGCACGGAGGTGGGGGCGGCGGTGGGCCTTGTCCGATAGGTATAACGTTATAACCAATTACTTGTTCTTGTTTATTTGAGTATAAAATCTTACACTAATAAATCCTCAATCCTAAATCCTTTCAGCTCCAGATCCTTATAACTCTACGCCATGTGAAGATCCAGACGACATTTGCTACTGTTCTGGCCCTAGGCCACCTCCAAAACAACCTATGGTTTGCAGAAATATGGATCAGTATTGTTTGCACGTTCCCAAAGGTGAGATTGAGAGCTGAAATTATCCTTCTTTATAATTATTGGACCAAAGTTTTATTTGTCGCAGTCACTCTGTACTCTGTAGCTGTTTTATTTTATTTTGATCCAATAATTATTTACATTTAATAAATATTATCGTACTCTCAGTATTAGTAGGCCCCGAATTAGTAGGCTATATTTAGTTAGGGTAAATATAATGTTCAGGACCAGATGTTTTAAACGTATAATATTACTTAAGCGAGTTTACGATAGCTGAATGCATGAGAATCAATTTGTTGATGGCCAGGTCCCAGTAAACAATTTGAAGAGATAGGATCGAATTTGGGTGGCAACGAACTAAAGATAAAAGTACCAGCAAGCACATCTGTCATAAAGAAGATCAGTCAGACTCACTGTGCAATGCAAAGTTCTTATATGAAAACAAAAACTGAAGGACCCTGTGTACCACCTTGTGGAAAAAATCAAATCAGTTTAGCATTACCGAGCGAGGCTACATGCTGCCACGGCGTGCGGCCGCAAGACACGCAGTTCACTTGCACCACTGAAGGATGCATCCAGGCACAAAAACACGGCCAGCAAGCCATGCTTGCACGCGGCGATACTAAAAACGAGCTTCCCAATAAAGAAGTTTTCGTACTGAAAGTGGCAAAAACTGCTATGGAGGGTGATAGAAAGTGTAAACTGGAATTGGAACTTGTTACACCTAAGGGTCCAGACAAGATGCCACCAGTCCGTAAAGTAAACATGAAAATCGCAACCGAACCAGATTGTTGTTGTTGTTGCGCAGGGATGAAAGCGCATAAAGGGAAAAAGAAACGATAAATTTCATGAGACTAAAAAACTGTTACACTATAACAGTTATTTGTTTATTGTTTCCAAATTTGTTATTACTTTGTATTTTTTATATGATTATCTTTTTACTACAATTTCATAGCGATAAGTTATCAGGGGAATACTGATAAATCACCAAATTGTGCAGATTGCTGCACGACGGGGAACAAGGTCATATTCCAAATGCCTTCGGACACCTGCGGTATGAACCACAAGCAACGAGCTCACTTTCACTTGACGTCTGACGGAGTGGGAGACGTAGCCCGTGACGACCCCAGCCAGCTATTGCCAACTACGGTAGAGGAGTACCCCGGGGCTGTGTATGACTATCCACAGCAAGTGATTAAACTACGCATTGGAAAAGTGATAGAGATGCCAGGTCGTAAATCTAAATTTGAATACCAATTCGTTACACCTGCTGCAACTCGAGAAAAAGTTGTACCCGTGAAAGACACTCGCACTGCGCAATGTTTACCCACCTGCCCAGACTGTTGTCAATTTAAATCTCCTAAACGTAAACTTTAACATGTCAAATTTACGTTATGTAACAATCTATTGATTAAATGTTTATTCAAGTGAAGAGGGTTTGTTTTTTCTTTTACTATCTAGAAATAATCTATAGGTATATTGAAATATTGAGGCTGCTACTTATAGCTACCTTTTTTAAATTAATTGCTAACATAAATAAAATGTAGTCAACTCGTCCTAGGTGTCCTGCCGAGCTTGCCGATTTATCAAGATTTGATGGAAGAGAAAATAAGGGAAATTAAATCAACATGCAAGGAATTGAGACTACTTCATGTAGAAGACCATTTCATAAATTTTTCCATAGCTGGATCATCGATACCGTGTTCTGAAACAGCCACTATAGTCGATGAGTATTCACAATTATTTACGGATAAAATGGATTTTTCAACGGAATTAATTCAAGCAAAGTTAGATCATTCAGCAACGTCATTTTGTGCCATCAGGTCTAAAAGGCGCAGTGTATCATTTTCTGACAAAGTAGATTACGCTTCTAAATATTACAGCCAATTCCCAAACTACCGAAAAAATTACTCCAATGATGTGCCTAAGAGTATATTTGGCAAAAAAGAGACGGCCGTTTATGTGACGCTGTTTGATGATCTCTGCCATTGTCGCACTTCTGGAACACAGGCGACTGCTTCCGTAAACAAATGCTTACAAGCATCTCAAAGTAAAGTTAACACCAATAAGCATAATAATTATTGTGTTTTCGATACTAGTAAAAGTTCTACGGGCGATATATCGACATTAGAAAGTAAAAGACAATTTTTACTGGATAACCGAGTAAGATACTCAGACATTTTCAATGTCGAGACTAAAAAGGACGAAAAAGAGAAAAAAATGGGGATGGGTTCTAAAAAAAATGGACACGAGACCTTAAAAAGCAATACCTCTGTTCAAACTCCGCCCGTTCAAACGAGTGCCGCATCAATACAATCTCATTCACCGAGAAACGCTGGAACAGCACAATGGTATAAGCATTGTAAGGGGAAGACGGTTTCAATTAAGGAAAAGCCCTGCCCAGGTGTAGTGGGCGTCACCAAAGGCGACATGGTGGCGACTGTGTCGCATATTAAAATCGGTCCTAGAGAAACATGTCCTGTGTACGGAAGAGAACCATGTCAAGGGCCTAAATGTATTGTTGCTGCATCAGGAGCAAATGCCGATGATCAAGCAGCTGTTAAGGTTTCTACAGTGACAAATCCCCGACGGGGTGTATTTGAATTAGTAATTCGTAGAATGAACGGAGCTCCACTGGCAAGGAATGAGCTAATGCTAGAGTGGACACCACCCCCAAGCCGTCCACCTACCTGCGGATCGCCATGTGCTACGCCTTGTGTGCTTTCTGGCCTTAACTGCCAACCATCTAAATGCAAGATGATAGTTTGTCGTCCGCCTCCGTGCAGGCCTGCCAAATGCTGTAAAAGGCCATGTGGGTCGCCATGTAGAAAGTGCAGTCGGACAACATGTTGCGGTAAGACCTGTCGACCTTGCAAGCCTTGTAGACCTTGCGTTCCAGCATCGTCACTGTGCAGGCCATGCCCACCACCACCGCGATGCAGGCCATGCCCACCACCACCGCGTTGTAGGCCATGCCCACCACCACCGCGATGTAGGCCATGCCCACCACCACCGCGATGTAGGCCATGCCCGCCACCACCGCGATGCAGGCCATGCCCATCGTCGCCACGATGCAAAACATGCTGGTCGCCATCACCTAGGTGCCGACCGTGCCCTCCGTCACCTAGGTGCCGACCGTGCCCTCCACCACCGCGATGCAGGCCATGCCCTCCGCCACCGCGATGCAGGCCATGCCCTCCACCACCGCGATGCAGGCCATGCCCTCCGTCACCACGATGCAGGCCTTGCCCTCCGTCACCACGATGCAGGCCTTGCCCTTCTTCACCGCGATGCAGGCCATGCTCTCCGCCACCGCGATGCAGGCCATGCTCTGCGCCACCGCGATGCAGGCCTTGCTCTGCGCCACCGCGATGCAGGCCTTGTCCTCCAAAACCATGCAATGCGCCCTGTGTGCCACCTTGCGGGTCACCCTGCTATAGTTCACCTTGCTCTACACCTTGCAAAAGTTCACCATGTTTACGGCCTTGCCCCGTTGGATATAGAAAACGTCGTAAGATTCGCAGCCAACCGAAATTAAGGGCTCATCGTAAGTTAACATCTCCCTGCTTAAATCGCTCAAAAACTTGCCCTATGGTACGCTGTCGTAGCGTTCCCTGTCCACCGAGAAATTGCTGCGCGGTATTTCCCTGGCGTCCTCGCAAATGTCCGGTGTTTGTATGTACACAACGAAAATGCGGCATATCACCCTGCTCGCCTGTGCCGCCTGCACCCTGCCCACCACGAAAGTGCTGCTCAGCGTCCCGCTATAAACTTACAAATTGTTGCAGATTAAGCTGTACAAATTGCTGTACCTAACTGAAAAACTGCAGGACTAGTTATATATAATAAGAATTTATACAATCAGTACTATTATAATAAACACATTTTATCCAGACTTGGTGTTGTTTCAAGTATTATGGCGTTGAGTTTGGTTCACCCTAAGCGTGTAGCTGGTGGCCACGGGGGCCACCAGCTACACGCTTAAGCGACACGCGCCTTGCGACAACGACTGTGGAGAAAACAGATGAAAAAAGTTGTTTAAGTCACCGCGATGCGAGCGACGGGCGGGGGAGGATGCGAGCGACCGCGACGACGGACGGAAACAGTTGACGCGCACGTGTCGCTTGACGCAAGTCCTATCGCTCGTGGCCGTTTACGGAGCCTTATTTTACTGCAAAGCATGAATAAATTAGCTACTTATTCTAAGCAAATAGTTCATTCTACTAGAAGAAATAACAGTGAGTTGGCACGCTCGGCATGGCAAGCATGGCACTTCCCAAACATCTGTCAGAGTTTAGTTGTAGTTGTGTCTCAGGTCGATTGTAGGTCACCCAAACTTTGTAAAAAGTTTAGTTCTTGCTCAAAAAACACTCATATTGCCTTATGGGGGATACGCTAAGGTAGCCCGTGAAATTAAAATTAGGTTATCTTTTTTGTAATTTGCAGGTCTGTATACCTGTGGGTTGTATATTATGTTGATCTAAATATGACACAGACCTGCAAATTGCAAAAAACGGAAGATTTGAATTTCGCGGTCTACCTTAGCGCAACCCCCTTAGGTTAAGGGGTGTACAGTTAGTGTACAGTTTATTTTAGCATATCATGATCAGAATGTTTTCTGTTTCATCCTATGTTAGGGATCTTTACAGCGTGGAACAGAAATGATCAGATTCTGATCAGAAATGTGTGGTGAGATTTAAGGGTATGGTACAGACCATCAAACTGAACAACTTTCTCCATGGGACCAACATCGAAATCGAGAAAAAATATCAACTGTCCATACAAAACTTCGATCCAAATGTATAGGACGGCTGATTATTGTATTTGTACTTCAAACTAGACCATACCTTTCTGATACGCGCTGTTAATCTAGTTTACGGATCAGTTTATTGTAGACTATCTCTTGTCCGCGGCTTCCCCCGCGTGATTGTCGGAAAATATCCTACGGGAACGTACTACCGCCATTAAAAGTAGGTATTTTAAGTGTTAATCCAGTTTATAAACTATGTGTTCCCAATTTCATCCAAATTCGTTCAACCCTTTTTGCGTGATTGAGAAACAAACATCCAAACATACAAACTATATAACACTATAGACATTTATAGAACAGGGTGTTACCCGTGGTACCTCACCTCCCGTAGTCCCATGGAAGGTACCACGGGTATTTTTTTTACCCATGGTCCTTTCGAGAAATACAATGCTGCCAAATTAAAATCATCTACTGTTATTGAATCATTTGGGTTAGGTTAGGTTAGAACAGTGACCATTAACGCGCGAATGATTTTTAATGTTTCAAGTTAGTTACTTGAAGAACTGGGGCCCAAGTCTGCTATTTTTATAAATTCAGTCATTCCAACACGATCCCATTGTCATTTTGCTAAAAGTTCGTAATCTGGTAAATTCATAATGGTCGATCATTTTCTTTGCAATTTCTTTCAATGTAGTGTCAGTGGCCGACCATTGGAAAGTCATAATGACGCCATTATAATAGTAGATTACCAAACTTGTCAAAATCAACAATTATGAAATCAATGATCGACCATTCTGACACTATTGTAATAGCAGACTTGAGGCCCTGGTCTACCATTTTAATTTGGCAGCATTGTATTTCTCGAAGGGACTACGGGTAAAAAAAAACCCATGGACCCGGTAATGGGTCGACCCACCGGGACCACGGGTAACGAGTGTATAGAACAAAGTTTACTAATTGAGAGCAAGTTGATAATTTTATGGAGGTCTGTATATTTTATGTAGGGAATCTAAATGGTTTAAATTACGTGCACTTGATAAGTGATACGAGCTCCTTCCAGATCAAGGAATTCAATTTTGTTAGCGATGGAGCTAGTGCTACCAAAATTAAATCACATTAGGATGCAGTAAGTTATTTCAGATTGCACCAGAGCTTGTTTATAATTTGGGCGGACATCACTAGACGTAAAGTTTTAGAGACCCTAATGAGCTTCCTCATCCTTTTCATGAGGGTCTCAATGTGTGAGGGTGCCATGATGAAGATTTTATTTTTTTATTTATTATTATTTAGTATGAGTCTTTGATCAACAAATTCTGATCTAAATATTTTGTGTTTGGCAGTCTCAGTTTTAGTTATAGAGCGCATTATTTTGGCAAACCTTAATCGTAGCTCTAATGCCAAAGTCAGTAATAGGCCACCGTTGGTTTATGTAAAAAAAAATAGCCTTAATGGTATTAAGGGTTAAAAGGTTTGATTTAACAGGAGGCTCCCTATTTTTAACCGACTTCCAAAAAGGAGGAGGTTATTATGTTCGGCTGTATGTTTTTTTTTTTTTAATGTATGTTCACCGATTACTCCGTCAATTGTGGACGGATTTTGAAAATTCTTTTTTTGTTTGGAAGGGTATGCTCCCGAGGTGGTCATTGGTGATTTTTGGGGCCATTGTCACCAAATCAGAATCTGATGAGGGGATCCCATGGAAATCGAGGGAAATCCTCAAATTTTATAGGCATACCTATAGTGATTTGAGTATTTTTTATAGTAACTCGTGCATTTGCTCTCGGAAAGCACCATTTGGTGAAGTGGAACTGCTGATGAAGACCACAGATGGCCGCCTGAACTACTTAATAATAAGTATTTCACCGTTGCGATTCGATTACGCTTTTTAATATGGTTGATAAGCAATTTATGCTCGTCAAAATGCATATGGTGAAGTCACCATCAGTTCTCAGGACCAGGAGAACTCTGCATCGGGAAAAGCAATATTTTGTAAAAGTTGATGAGCATTAGACATTTGGCTATTGTAAATTAGATAAATTACAAACTGACCCACTAAAAAGTCAAAAATAAAAACTTAAAAAAAAAGCAACCGACATCAATAAAAAAAATACTACAAAGGGAAAAATAACTTTAACTTCGGAAGTCGGTGGCAAAAAATTAAAATACAGATCCAAAGACACCGACTTCCGAAGTTAAAGTTATTTTTCACTTTGTAGTGTTTTTTTTTTTTTGAAGTCGGTTGTTTTTTTTTTGTAATTTTTTTTTATTATTTTATGTTAATTTGCATGAATATTCTGAAACAGTCACACATACAAGCAAAATGAAACTTTAGTAGGTATATGATTTATTGGATCTTTTTCTTTCCATGTTGAAGACAGTTACGTAATTGTAATATTTTCTCTGAATACATTTTTTATTAGAAAATCATGTCTTTTTTAAGGATAACTAACAAGATTTTTATGTCTAAAATTCACAGCAAGGAAATATAGTTTCTTATCCACCCACAAGTAATTTTTTCTCTAGATCAATTTATTACTTTAGATAGGGAAAGGGGCCTAAAGTCAGAGATATAAATCTACTAAGACCACCAGCGAGAACAAACTACTCGCTTCTCGCTATTCGCCTGCGGTAATACAGGTAGGATGAACGTCCGCATCTTAGTCGGAGCATGAGCGACCAAGATTGTGTAGTATGTAGGGTCTCTTACTGCGGCTACGCAACGTATGGATGTGGATATGGTGGATGCGTGACTTTTTTTTAATTTTTTTATATACTATGACGTCCTTATTGGGACATAAAACAGTTACACATTACAATTCACAGTGTGACAATAAATTTAAAACTAGGTAAACGTGTAACCCACACCAATGTCCGCGAAATAATGGTTTATACTTATACAGGGTGGAAACTTTCAGCGGGGCAGTAAGGGGAAGTACCTTATCCGTTGCAGCTACGCGAAAATGGTCTTAAGAGACTATCCATAATTTTTATGGATTTTTGATCCCCATTGACAGATTTTGAAAAAAATGTACAGTCAGCAGGAAAATGGGTAATTTTCACAAAAACTTTTTTTTATGCCAATCGATCCTCTTTCTTATAAGGATCAAAAACCTCTATTGGACCAATTGAGGTTTGAGTACTAGAAAAGTCATAAATCGCAAAAAATCTTTTCCCATACATTTCGTAGGAAATGAGAAGTTCCAACTTACATTTTTTACCATCGATAAACTGGCCGCTACAAAAAAGACTGATCGAAAAACAAATAAAAAACTATAACTTCTACTTTAAAATGTTTTTGTTATTAAAATGTCGTAATTCAAAATACTCTAGTAGCAAATCGTCTTGATATTAAAACGCCATAGTTATTAAATAGACATGAACGCTAAACGTCTTAGTAGGAAAACGTCTGGATTTTAAAAAGCCATAGTTCCTAAATAGACATGAACGCTAAACGCATTAGTAGCAAAACGTCTGAATCTTAAATAGACATGAACGCTAAATGCCCTTAACGCTAATTGCGCTAAGGTAGCCCGTGAAAATCAAATGCTCTTACGTTTTTTGCAATTTGCAGGTCAGTAACAGGGTCGGTTACGGCAAACATGTTGTGGGATTATGGTATGTTTATATAGAAAACTAAGTACGAGTAGTAGCCAGGAACAAAAACCTCTGAGTAGCTTAAGAGTTTCACCAGTTACAAAAAAAAATCGGATTGAGGATAAACCTTGTAGATGATTGTTAAAAAAATATTTAAAATCACTAAAAACGTGCAAAACGCATTGTCGTACTTTGATAACTTTGGCGTTGATAAAAATCGGTTGCCTGTAAAGTCGGTTTACTAACGATAGTTGAACGTGACTACGTCATATGCCTTAAAGGGAACGCCTCAGAGCGAGGTAACGCCGCATGAGAGGTAACGCCGCATGAGTCATGTTTTTTCGTGCGTGCAGCCGGCTCCATCGAATTATAATACGTTGTCACGTCAATAAAGACAACACAGAACAGTGAGTTCACGTTTTTGTTCGGGGCTACTACTTTAAGGTTTCTATTTATAAACTTAGCAAAGTCCCACAACATGTGAAATTTTATCGAAGCGTAAAATAGGTAAAATGGATGATTCTCCATTTACTTTCATCGAGAGTCAAAAAGGTAAATCCGTATTATTGAGAAATGGCTACCGATATAATTTTGGTTGTATAAATACCAGTGGAACATCGTTGTGGAGATGCGCAAAACGGAGAGAATGCTCTGCTTCCGTTACTCTTAATAAAGAAAGAACCGAGTTGTTAAGGGAAAGCAAACTATTGCATTGCTGTAACTCTCACACCGTCAAGAACCAAATTGATTGTGTGATGGATACATGTAAAAATTTGTTGCCACAAAAACATGCCGACAAATTTTGAAATCGATGGTCGATGAGAATGCACAGTACTTTGGTGATGGTACTTTTAAGGTACCCAAACTATTTGCTCAATTATATGCAATGATACAGTTGTACTAAAAGTACTCAAGTTGTGCCATTTTTATTTGCGTTGCTGCTAAATAAATGCCAAGACACCTACGAAAGATTTTTTAAAATGGTTAAAGACTATTTAGAAATCGACATTAAACACTTCAAGTGTGATTTTGAAATTGCACAACAAAATGCGATAAAAGCGGTGTTTCCCAATTCAGAAGTATCTGGTTGCTACGATCATTTCAATGCTGCCGTGTGGAGAAAATCTGAAAAAATAGAGGTACTTGGGACTAAAGAGGGTGAAGAAATTACAAGGCTCACTTCTAACCTGCCACTACTCCCGGCAGCAGACATACCGACTGTGTGGATGTGTATTTGTAAACAAGCACGTCTAATAAAATGTGACAAAATAAATATGAACATTGACTATTTTAACTCACAATGGATATTAAATCAATCAAATCAAAATCAAAAGTCATTTATTCAAACTAGGCTGAGAATCAGCACTTTTCGAATGTCAAAAATTACATAAGACAGTCCCCCAAAAACGCCCACCCTTCACCACTTCCTAGTGCTTTAGCTGGGAAGAAGAAGTGGCGCAACAAACTCCCCAGCAGCACAGCTGTCTGTTCAGATATAAAACGACCCCAACAAAAATAAGCTGCTTTGGCCAACGGACAGCAATTAAATCACTATATTGTCATTGGTATCGTAAAAATCTGTTTTTGTTTTGTTTCAATATAACGAATAGTTTAAAAAATAAAATGTTTTACGGAAATTAAATATTACACTTTCATTTAACTCTGATAATTCGTCTACACTTGGATGACTATGAATAGAGTGGCAGTCAATCCATCGGGTCTCTATCAGAATTCCCATGGTAAAGTTGACAGAGTTAACGGTACAATGGGCGAAAATGTCTGTCGGCTATCTGGGTACCTTGCTTTCATGCCATCCAGCGTGAATTGTCTTTCATCGAAAAGGTCATTCTGATAGAGACTCATTATTTCACCTTAAATTTAAAAACTTGAAACTTTACATTTGGACTCACCTAGAAATTTTACTTTTGTGCTCTAAGTTATGAGGTGTTCAGAATGGTAGCCGTTTTGACGTAGGCATAGGTTTATTCTCTTTACTACAGACTGGGTAGCAGCTGATAATCTGCTAGGATTAATTCCATACAGAATCGTGGTAAGTAAATCTTTGAGTTCCTGAACACTGTTGTATTTCTTTTTATAAATTTCAATTTTTACATAGCGCCACATAAAAAAGTGTAGAGGCGGAGATCAGGATTGCGAGGTGGTTACGTTATAGGACCATCATTATGTTTGTATCCACTGCCTTGCGAATTGCCGGAATTCGATTTTGAAATATGAAGTTTATTTATTTTTGGGCTGTCTTCGTTGTAGCGGTCCATCTATCGATCATAAAAAACTAAGTTGGAGTATCATTTCTTACGAAATGTATGGTAAAAGTTTTTTGCGTTTTATGACTTTTCTAGTACACCTCAATTGGTCCAATAGAGGTTTTTGATCCTTATAAGAAAGAGGATCGATTGGCATAAAAAAAGTTTTTGTGAAAATTGCCCATTTTCCTGCTGACTGTACATTTTTTTCAAAATCTGTGAATGGGGATCAAAATTCCATAAAAAATTATGGATAGACTCTTGACACCATTTTCGCGTAGCTGCAACGGATAAGGTACTTCCCCTTACTGCCCCGCTGAAAGTTTCCACCCTATATAGTTAATACGTGCGTTGACTTTACAGGAAAATAAGCAGTACTCGTACGTATTTTAGAATAATAGGTATAAGATGGCTATTTTTTGAAGAATCAATAGCCATTCTTTTGATCTTAGTGTTTAAGCGCAAAAATATCCAATTAGATGAAGTGGGTATTATACGTATCTACAATGCGACGGACGCATTTGCGACTTGATGGCAAAAAGGGTAATACCAACACACGGGTGATGTGAGTGGCCTTCTTTAGCCCACATTCAACACCTCCGATAAAGTTAGAATAATACAGAGGATTAGGTATCAAAAAGTTTCGTTACAAGAAATAAAATAAAAAGAACGATTTTGACCATTTTTATGTATGCCTAATGACATTCTGCCACATGTTTGATATATTGAAGTTGTATTGTGACATCTTTAGATAACAGTGCATGGCGCACTCAAAATTTTAGAATAAATTCTTGTGACCAGAAAAATGACTGATAAAACTCCACAAGGTGCACCATTACGAGATAAACCATGCCCGTGGCTGTGTAACTTAATACCAAAAAACGTGCCTCCCCCGGGACCTGCCCAGACTGTCTTGCATCCTAGAAAAGATGTTTTTGTTCTAAAGGTAAGATAAAACCGTATAATTGTGATAACAAGATTGCATTTACAGACTGAAACGAAAAGTAGTATCTTACTTACTTATTACAAATACTTAATTAGCGAACTATAGTACCCAACAGTGAAAGATTCGAAGCTTTTTACAATGAGCTACAAAATACTACCACCCCTCCCCCTCCCCGGCCCCCGGCCTGCTACTGGGGTAACGGTGGTATTTATTTTACGTTACGTAAGAAGTTACGTACGTAACTTATACCCAATTAATTAATATAAATACTAAATACGAAAACGAACAAAATAAAATATTAAGCACACAAGGGAGAGAGCTAAAATTAGCCATGGTTATCAACTTTATTTTCTACACAATTCTCAGATTGCCAAAGTAGGCTCTACTGGAGACCGGCGCTGTAAGATGGAACTTGAGCTAGTCACACCGAAGTATCCCGAGAAGAAAGCGCTTTGTCGCATAGATACTAGAGAAACACAATGTGAACCAGACCCCCCACCATGCATCTGTTGTAAGGCAAGAAGAGGAAAATATAAAAACAGTAAAAATACCCAACAATAATTGTATAAAAAGTATTCTCTATTTGCATTTAATCTTATTCTCTTCTTATAAGTTATCATGCTCTTAGAATTGTTTTTTTTTTAGTTTGCACCAATTATTTATTTACTTAATTTAAATATAAAACCAAGTAAAAACACAGATCGTTAATATATGGTTATTTTTCCTGAGATGACACACAACTAATGTGTCATGTGGCGCCATCTAACAAGAATAGGCTATTGTGGTTGACCATTGACGGATTTTGAAAAACCATTTATTTACCTCAAAATATGAATATTTCGGTGAATTATTAACATTAACAGTATACCTACAAATTTTTCTCTCGCTCAGAAACTTAATTTTCTTAATCTTCTGTTGGAATATTATTATATTCGGTAGACTAATTCTTTTTTTTAATATAATATTCATCTAGACAAATAGCTTTGACAATCGTAGCTACACGATTTCCATTTCCACATTTTGAATGTGCCTACAAAATCAAAATCATTTTTTTTTTAATTTCACATATACTCGTACCTACATGGGCACTTATGAAACGTCAAAAGCTAGGTGCACGGTTCCAATTGGTCGTTTCCTATGGTGAAGAGCCGGCAAGAAACTCCACGGTTACACTTTAAAAAAAAAAGTGGGCTTTAACAATGTTTCCAAGTTACAGTGTTAATAGATATGGGAGGACAGTGTAGAGTGTGTTGGTACACAAAGGAGATGTTTCAAAATGGGTCAGGTCTATGTACACACGGCTACACATCAAGCTATACATTTCCAGTATACGGTGGCCTCTCATTGTACGGAAATCCGACACAATGCGAGATAAGCATATACTGGAAATATATAGCTTGATGTGTAGCCGTGTGTACACACGACTACACATCAAGCTATATATTTCCAGTATAAGCTAACCTTTCATTGTACGGAAATCCTATATAATGCAAGAAGCTTAAACTAGAAGCTTATACTGGAAATGTATAGCTTGATATGTAGCCGTGTGTACACTACCTCAAAGAAAAGAGGAATATCCGTAGAATTCGGGAAAAATACAGATAATTCGTTTAAATGTTGTGTAGTGAATTGATATTTATTAATTATTCTAAAAATTATATTTTTGTCATTGACTTCGCTACGATTTTATTATATGTATAGATTTTTATCGAATTGTAACATGGCGTTTCACCGATTTAATTACTCTGTGCTTGAAAATTGACAGAAGAGAACTGTCAGCTGTCACAACAGTGTAAGTTAAAGCAATGGTGCTTATTTGGTGCAAAAGGCACTTTACCAGCTGGGACTGGGTATTCGAGGTCCTGGGATGATTTCCAACCTTTTGTACATTTAAACTTATAGCCCCAAATTGCTTCAAGCGAAGATATAGCGGAGAGTAGAAAATGAGTCTTTCGTAGCTACTTTACTGAACCAAATTGCGGTATTATGAAAGATTATATCTCATTTGTATGTTTCCCAGCCGAAACGTACGGTATGCTTTGGAGCAGTGTATTAAAAAAAAAAAAGTTGTAGTTACTTTACCGCTTTAGAAATTAAGGGATTGCTCATTACGATATTTCAAATGTAGAAAAAAATTACCAGCCGTTAATGTTTGACTGTTTCCGAGAAATAAATTGTACAAAGTGCCAAAAAACCGATTGATAAATGATTTATTTCTGTAAGTAGGTTTGTACAAACACTTTTACACGTCAATCACATTAAAAAAAAAACTACATGAGGTCGGCGTTTCGTATCCGACTACTCTGAGAAGAAAGGCCGAAACAAACTCAGAGGTCACAGTCTCTTTTAAAGTCCAGACATAATCTTGGTCAGATCATGTGAAGACCATGTAGATTGGTGCCTGAAATGATCTTTTGATGAAAGAACCACACAGATTGAGGGGACCTGTCCAGTCAGTGCATGCATTTTTCAGTAGTCGTGCAGCTCAACTAATAATATAATACTTTACAAAGTAAATATTCATGTCATTGTCTATGTAAAATGGTATAAATAAAAAGAAAAATATAAATAGTTGGCAAAAAAATCAAATCAAGATTCACTGTAAATTGGAGCAGCTCAATCCCAAGCCTTTTTGTCCTCAATATAGTCTTTAACAGTATAAAATGCTTTCTGGCACAGTTTCCGCTTTATAAAACATTTGAATTTATTAAGGCTTAATTCTTGATTTTCGAGAATTAACGATAACAGCAAAGTTAATATTGTTTAAAACGGCTGGCAGTGTAGTTATAGCTTTAGCGATTGATATCAACATACCCTCGAAATTGTAACAATTAATTGCTTTTTTCATAAAGATTCATCCCCACGAGGCGGCGAGTACTACGCACGACCTTTCTGAAGAACATCACCTATAAGGTCACTATATGTCCTTCTTGGGCGTCCCGTCCACAGTCTCCACTCACTTCTGCCTTGTAAATACCTTTTGTTAGTCGCCTTTCATTCATCCTCTCAACAAGAAAAAACCATCTAAGCATACTCCTTTAAATTTTTGTCACTTCATCTTCTTTTAAACCACACCGTTGCCTTATCACATCATTTTTCAGCCTATCATTTATAGACTCACTACACATGCTTCGCAAGGAACGCATTTCTACAGCATTTATTCTACTTTCATGCTTCTTTTACCACACCCAACATTCACTTCCATACATAAGCGTACCAGCACACCATTATGAACAGCCAGTCTAGCATTTCTGGGCATCGACTGGTTGGTCACAACCACATGTATAGCACCATTCACTTTATTTCCCGCATTTACTCTCCTTTCCACATCTTCATCAATCTTTCTGTCCCTTGTAAACTGACACCCCAAATATACAAACTTGCCACACTCGTTATCATTCATTTTCACAACATACACCGATGTAATTAATCTCTTCGCTTTAAATAAAAAAAATTAAAAGTGTTTATTCAGATAAATATTTTTAAAGACATATTTAGTACCTCTGCCGTAGTAGTATAATTTTTTTTTTATCTTTTTTATACTTAGTACTTTCTTTTTTATACGTCCATGCCTCTGCCAAACTGCACAGCAGTTTGTTGGCAGACGTAGCTCCATTTTTAAACACCAAGACCTTCGTCTTCACATTTATATTCATCCATTTCATCTTAGATGCTTCATCCATCACAGTCACCATGTCTTGCAGCTGTTCTGCTGACGATGCAAGTAGAATTTGATCAGATGATCAAGTTCTACTTAGTAGATAGGCATAGAGGCACGTAGAGAAGGCATTTGACAGGCAACTCATTCATTCTCAATCCGCACTCGACACTCTTTCAAATCTATCAGAACTATTCATCTACAACTTAAACAGGTAACGCTACACAACCCTGTCTAACACCCCTTGAGATGCAGAACCAGTCTGTGTCATTTATCCTAAAATCTTTATACAAGGATTCTAGTGCCTGTACTGGAATCCTTGTATAAAAATTTCAGTGCAATATGCTCGCTCTACTCGGCATGATTTTTGCTGTCAAATTTTGAATAAAAATATGCAGAAGCGGAATCATTTAATAATTAGGCACCTATATAAAAGTGCTTGAGTAAATTGCTCGTCCGTCAAGACGTCATAAAACGACACTCTCTGGATCCAAACAAGAATCAATGCAGGACCACCTCTTTTGTTGAAATGCGGCTACTGTCAACAGTTCCACAATTAATGAGACTGTACATGTGCAATGCCAGTGAGATTCTTATTCATAAGGCTGGCTTTCCACCAGAGATGTGCTAAGGCCGGTTACAGGGCTTCACCAACCGTCGTCGGTGCGTCGCGTTGAGCGTCGGTCCTGACAATAAGCATTGACCGAACGTCAGTTTGTAGCTTTCAGTTCTCTCCTGACCGACAAACATTGAGAACTCTGTACGTTCGGTCGACTCATCCGTCGCGTCGGTGCAGAGGTGGACGCACTCATTGTTTTCATAGCGCGTCGGTCGACGGAGGTACGATGCGAACGTCTTTGACCGTCGCGCGCCGGTTCTCTTACGCAGCGCTTAGCATCTTGCACTTGCATACAGTCAGTATAGCACTGCATTAAATTGAACGTTCAATGAATTGCCAAAGAAGACGAATGCCACCGACGTACGCACCGACGCGACATGACGGTCGGTGAAGGACTGTTTCCGGCCTAAGCTACGTGGCGAAGCTATACTCCGTCCCTCCTCTCTGCCGTAGTCATATAGAAGAAATATGCAGTGGTACTTGTACTCAACCCATTCTGTCTTAGATAAAACCGTGTCTTTTATAAAAAAAACATGCGGGACGACAGTCTTTGGGGACTGCCGATAGAAGTGAAAACTAAGTAAGCGTTCGGTGATGATGACGCGAGTTCCATGGATTTTGTTCACCCAAAAACTGCTCAACGCTCCTACTGAAGTTTTCACTTAAAAATAACGATTGGGCACTGTTATGCATAGGAGCATGGCGGCTATCCACCCGATCGCAAGGACAGACTACTTCTGCAGCGACGACTAATTTATATAGCTCTGATGGCAACAGGCGTTGGCGGCATCTATATTGTAGTATTTAAGCTCCTTGGTCGGAAGCATCCTGTCACTGTGGTCTGTTACACACAGTTACACAGTCTCCATCTCAGAACAATGCTCTATTCACAGATAACTGCCGAAACTGTTTTACTCCTAAGAGTAGGTACTTTATGATACGATTTACTCTCTGATTTTACATCACTGCCAAAATCATACGCAGGTCGGATCTTTAATTTCGTTCTAAACTTAGGTTCTAAATAAGGTTCTAATGTGATTGCTGTTAGTTTGCTGCCACCAGCAAGTCTGTAAAATCACAGTGATCTTTATGGTCGTTACAATAAGGTTGCTGTTGGGTTGCTGCTGTCAGAGGTAAAATAACTGTCAATCTGTCATTGCGATAGGGCAGCATTGCCACTGCGGTTTGCGGTTCGGTTGCCTGCGGCACCTTAATATTGCAGAAGTACACACACATACTTTTTACATATTATTTCTAGCCTGAATTTTCTACCTGTAGGGCAAAGCTCTACTCTCCATCCACTTATCTCTATTTAGAACTATGTATGACCAGTCTCTGTGTACCTATCTGTGACCTACATATACTTATGAAACTGCTTAATTCGCTCCGAATCGTTCAAGGTGTTTCCACAATACTTCGGCGCACCGCGGCAATCAGTCCCCTTACCCTGCTGACAGGCTAATCTTTTCATCACCTCATAAGCCGCTAATCTTGTATAGTTCGTACTGATACTTGACCCTTGATTGACTTGATTACTGTTTAAGTAAGTAACTACTTCTTTCTTTAGTTACCACAAGTAGTTATTTTAGTCACCGAATTTGGCAATTATTGGCTATTGAATTTGCGCATCGGATCCTCACTGCGATCCCTCAGTAATCGACTCGAAGCATAACTCTTTCCTTGGCTCTGCTGTCTCGGTTCGTGTAGTAAGTAGTTTTGTTCTCTTAAGTTCTAAAATATTATCTCCTATTTTTGTAACGTGTACTTCCTTAAGTACTTTATTGTGTCTACGTTTCCTGCTAGGCCCGCGATATGCTTTGATCTATGACTTATTATCTGATCACTCGCTGTCGCGTGACGAAATAGTCGTGTGATAACGTATTGTATTTCGACCGTGTAGAATACTTACATTTTAATACTGTTGTGGTAAAATCCAGTTCATCAGATTTAGATGCAACGTTGCCAGTCGCCAGCTTATAATAATTATGACTATGTTGGAATTTGGTTTCAGTCCGCTTCTGAGACTGAATAATTATAACATAAAATAACATCACACTTGGAATCCCCAAAGGGTTAGGCAGAGGTGTACCTTAGTACACCCACATTTCGCCAGTTATGTTAAGTACCATGTAATAGGGATTGCCACCAACCGAGCACAAATCCAGACTCCGAGTTGCTACTGAGAAATTCCTAATGGAAAAACCCAGTAGCACTTTCCCTGACCTGGTAATTGTATCTAGGACCTCATGCTCATGCAGCAGTTGTTTAAGAAGTGAGAGGAAAAGAAAGAGAAGGAGGAAGAACAAGAGCAGAGACAGAGAGAGATAGGTAGTATTTTTTATTTTTTTGATGCGCTGCGAAAGCTGGTCCAGGTTCCTCTGGTGTTTAGGTCCTCTGGTGACCTGACCATCAGAGGAACCTGGACCAGTAGCGACCACTAGACCAATGAGACTGTCGAGCCTGAGTGATGTACTATCGCGGGTGCGTATATCGGCCTACTTTGAAAACAAAGTCTCGTGCTCACAATTACCACATCTATATACCACCCGTTGTTACGTTTATCAAAAAAAAAAAAATCTTTTGTTTAAATTAATTTCTCAGGTTCTGTTACAATTATGACAGATTTGTCTGACTACCCCTTACCCGTTCTGTTTATGGTCTTTTTTTCAATTATAAAAACAAAAATCTGATGCGGCGATGCTATTGGTTGGTGAGCGTTATTAAAGCGGCCGAGCGCTGCATAGTATTTATATATAATATAATAGTCTTTACGGTGGCCCGATATGCGCACCGTCTACGCAAATCAAATTTAATAATTGGGAACATTGACATCACACACTGCGCTACATGAGTGACGCCTTTATGTAGAGGTGTGCCAATGTACCTATTCATATCCATATTTCAATATATCTAAGTTTAATGTACACAGATTCAGCTGTGCCTAGTTTGGGACCCTGTCTGTCTTCTTAGTCTTAGTTAGAATTTCCGTGTTACTTGTACGTTTAAGAGCTATGTATATAAATATTTATAAGTACGAGTATATATATGAATTTGAATTGCCTGTGACACAACGAGGCACAAATCTGCATTCCGGTTTGCTACCGAGAACTTAAAAAAAATACTTCTGCACATCGTTGTGAGGGTTTGAGTTCGATCTCCACTGTGGAATGTGAACCTACATCTTGCAGCTGACACGGATGGCGAGTATCTGTCGACTTCTTCTGGGAATCATCCTCAAGGGCAGAGATGCAATTGTAAATATAATTGATTTGATTGTTTTGACTTTGTTTTTCATGTTCTTGGAGTTCGAAAGGCAAAGCTTGACCCTTCTACAAGGTGAACAGATGATCTGGGGAAGGTCAAGAAAATCCGCTGCATGCAACATCTAGGATGCTTAAAGCACAGAACCAGTTTGGCGATTCTTTAGGGAGGCTTATATCCACTATAGATCGACTTCTGGCTGAATGTTGATGACATTCCTGCCACAATATCACCGAATATCTAAGTATTAATTAGACTTCTAGACATAGAGCACAGTCCATCCCATATTATCTAAGTAATAGCTTCTTTGTCTAACGGCTGTCTGTCCGTCCATCCTGTAAGTTGGTTAAAACCGCAACCTATATCGGTCCCGTCGAGTCACATGCGTGCATGGTAGTAATAGGTAACACTTTTCTATGACTAATTCCCAAAAGTAGACTTGGGATCTACCACTCGATAAATGTGTGTCGACATTTTTATTGGGTTACGAACTTCATGATTACCTAGTATTACCTACCTACTCTCTTATGACTGAGTTGACGATTCCGAAAGTGACATCGTCGTCGTAGACCGCAACGATCGACCACGAGTCGATCTCCCCAAATAAACCTGCACGTGGGTACACCCTGCCACTGAATAACGAGGCGCTGGCGACCGGCCGATGGCGGTATAACCATCCAACAAGTCAACCTGAATTCTCCAGAGCGATGACGGGCAGAAGCGACATCATTGAAAAAGGATTGGCCCTGCGGTCACGAACCCGCATGCCCAGCGTGGTTACTACGGGTATTAAACCTCCCATTGAAAGTGCCAAAATTACGGCCCCCAGTTTCCGGTGGTCCCACTATTCCTGGTCAAAGTTGCGGTCACGGAACGGCGGGACGGGGGTGTGAAGAATCCCTGAGTTACGGCAGGCTACCATCGACGACTATATCTGGCTACACTGAGACTGTATGGCATTTGTAGACTACGAGAAAGCCTTCGACTCCATCCAAATAGGCAGTTCTGGCCTCTCTCCAACGATGTCGAATTGACTAGCACTACATAGATGTGGATGGACCGACGACATTAAGACGACGACGGCTGGGACATACTGGATGCGGAAAGCGGAGGACAGGGTCTTGTGGCGCAGCCTGGGAGAGGCCTTTGTCCAACAGTGAACTGTGATAGGCTGAGTTGACTTACATAATGATATATCGGCAAAATCAATCAATCTGCCCAGCCTTTTCCCAACCATATTGGTCGGCTTCCAGTCTACCTGGATGCAGCTGAATACCAGTATTTTACATGGAGTGACTGCCAATCTGACCTCCACAACTCAGTTACTGGGGAACACGATACCCCTTGGTACGACTGGTTGTTAGACTTTTGGGCTTCTGAATATCCGTAGCGACTGTCAAAGATCTACGAAAGACAGCCGGGACCAACAGCTTGACGAGGTTGAAATATTGTTCGAATGAAGGGAAAAATAATTTGGAGTCGACAAAATGGTGAAGGGTGGAACGGGTTGAACTTTTAGGTGTTGATAGTGGTAATTAACGGTTTTTCGCGATTTGCAACGAAAGTTGACCTCCTATAGAAATAAAAAAATATAGCTAAGTTGTTGATAATGAAAAGATCTACAACTTTTGTATCTAACTTTTTTCCACATAACCTCAAATTTTCCGGGAAAATCAGAAAAAAACAATTTTTCAGTTTTTATTTTTTAACTCGTCCTTAATTTTTTTTTTGTTTTACGGAATTTGGTGGAAATATAACTTATTATGTTTCATTTCAAGTAAGCTGTAATTTTTTTGTAGCGAAATACTTACTTTTTGTTTTTGGACAAATTCCGAAAAGTTTCACCTGTAAAATTCGTCTTTTCAAGCTCGCCAGCCGACATTTTTCCCCTTGAATCGTCTACTTTTACATTATGTAATAAAAGAGTAGCATTACTACGGAATCCAAAAAACGGAGAGAAAGATATATTTTTCCGTATCCAGAAAACGCGAAAAAAAATAAAAAACAGATTTACATAATTCAATTTTTTTAATTTTTGTTCTAAGCTCATATTTATTTATTGAAATTAACACGTTATTCATGTTACCTTAATAGGTACAAAGAATAAACAAAAGGATTTGATTAGGATAGAAGAGCGAGGTGAAGTTTTGGAGGTAAAAATGGTTTCTCACGATTTGCAGCGAAAAAAACCTCCTACAAAAAAAAAGTGAAAGAAAAAAGTTGGCAGTAAAAAGATCTACAACTTTTGTATTTAACATTTTTCCACAAGCTTCTATGTCAACGCAATAAAAAAAAACCGCTCAAGAACGAGTTGGACTAGCGCACCGAGGGTTCCGTACGTATATACGAGATGATGTTGATGATTTCTGAAAAACTGCTATTTAGAGACATCGTTTTATTTTTTCTGTAATCTTTACATACACTTCTATCACATAGAATAATTTCAGATTTTTCCCTATGCAAACTTCGGAGATAAGGCCCCCCCCCCCCTTATCTCCTCTTATCTCAGGGAACGGTATATTTTTACATTTTTCATCAAAAATCGAAAACTATGATGCCTAAAAAAAATGTTTGAGAATGCGCAAACAGTACTCTTTCATATGATACCCCCATAGTAGACCCCATTTTGTTAAGACCCCCTTTCAGGCCCTGTTGTGTTGCATAAAGATATATTTTTTTAAATTTCTTGTTGGTTTGCAAAATAGTTAAAATTGGTCTAAGGATAAATCCCAGAAAAGGATCTATGTCAAATATAAACCGATGGAGCCTTGTGCTAAATTAAGGAAGAAAGAAAAAGATCCAACAGCGACACTCATGAGTGACACCTATCAAAGCAGACAAGTCAGGCAAGACAAGCAGTCTTTCAAACGGACATTCAAAATTACCCATGAGTTTACTGGTTCTAAATTTTTGTTAATACTAAAGGCAAATAGTATTCTGCCAACTAATATGGCAGCTAATAAAGAGGCTCCAGCCCCTAAACAACACCCTACAAAAGCTAAAAAGCCTTATGAAGAAATAAGTGCTGTTTTTAATGGCAATGAGGTAACAAATGTACACCATGGTTCTAAAATAGATGTGAAAATAGACATCCTAAAAGGCCCAGACATTATTAAAATATACACTTAAACAATGTTGTAGCACATTGTTTATGTCTCCTAAGACGACCCACTGACCATATATTATATTAATAGCACTTGTCATTACTAGAAAACTGAGATGCTATAATGGTACGAGTTTATACGCCTAGAGAGGCACGAGAAACTATAATTAAATGTTTCCTGATTTTCTTATCTGTATTTGGGTCCGGAATTCTTATTAAAGTGATTTGATATCTATTACGCTGCTTCAATAAATAAATCATCAAAATTTTACATCCATAAACCTTTATAGGAATAATTTTATGCTTCCACATCCATCGGATTCCCACGATCTTCATCAGGTCGTCGTGCCACTTTGTCGTGCGTAGCCTTTTAATTATGTTGGGGTCGGCTTCTATTCTAACGGGATGCAGCTGAATACCAGTATTTTAAATAGAGCGACTGCCTATCTTACCTCGACAACACAGTAACTAGGTTATACGGGCTGCTGGTTACCCGTAACGACTGACAAAGATCTACAAATGACAGCATGGACGAATGGCTTATCGTGCTTTCCGAAGCACAGAGGGGTCTTCAATGATGTAATCTGTAGTTCCACTTATGTCTATTTATTAAAATAACTGTGAATGTCAGGTAAAAATACGAGTGCCGAAGAGTACAGCAAAGCCACCTAGACTAACTCCATCGCAGGTGAAGTTGCAGCAGAGCTGTACCTGTGATGATGATGCGTCCGTCTGCTCGGAGACCTGTGGCATGATATGTGGAGAGAACACTTGCCCTTCAAAGAGGCTTGACTTCCAGGTATGTTCTATTGTGCATAGCGTTATTCTTGGGTTTCCAACTACCCTGAGACCTGACAACTCGATAAGTATCACAATTCCTTTCAGTTTGACGATTCAAACATATCCTTGAGTCGAGTAAAGGAACATTATACTTAGGTTTGTTTAAGAATTTTGTCGTGTGGTCAAAATTAAAAATATCGCGTTTCCGCGTCTTTTTAGTGCCATAGGTATTCAGGATGCAGACCGTAGGTAATCATAATTGTGAGACAATAAAGGAGTAGCGGCTTACTAACCAAACATGACATAACATTACAGTCGCGCTTCTAACCAAAAGACCAACAATATACCAACAGTTCTTATTTTCTTACAACATCCAAATAATGATTATTAATTTTAGATACCTGACGATATTTGTGAGTCACTCACACACAGGACAGCTCTGAACTCAGAGATGGTATACGCAATGAACCCGGGCCATTCGACGAAGTGCAATACATGCAATATTACGCCTAAAGACGCCCCCAAGGGCGTGCAAGCGCAGAAAGTTTTACATCCAGACAAAGATGTATTCATCCTCAAAATTGGAAAGCAAACTGATGAACCCAACCGTACGGGAAACATTGAGGTAAGATTATTCTGGGTCAGCATGTTTAAATACTTCAATCGAATAATAATTCAGACAAAAATTTATCCCACTGCAAGGCAAAGGTTTCTTCTAATACAGAGGAGGCACTACTTAGCATAAGTGTTGCATAATAATTATATGAATGTATACACTTTCCGGAAGAAATTCTCTAAATGATGATGATCCGACCCCATGTTGGGGTCGGCTTTCAGTCTAACCGGATGCAGCTGAATACCAGTATTTTACATGGAGCGACTACCTATCTGACTTCCACCACCCAGTTACTGGGTAACACGTACGATACCCCTTGGTAAGACTGGTTGTCAGACTTTCAAGCTTCTGACGAACCGTAACAACTGTCAAAGATCTACAAATGACAGCCGGGACCAACGGCTTAACATGCTTTCCGAGGCACGGAAGGTCTTGGTATGTAAAGATGGTCACCCATCCACGGACCAACCGCGGAAAGCGTAGCTTAACCTGGTCGACTGACCCGTACCGCTGTTATTACTTAGCCAAGATAACCGAATCAAAATCCGTTGCGTAGTTTAGAAGAATTACGCGGTCACACAGACAGACACGAAAACCAACTTTAATTATACGATGGTACGTATAAAAAATATAATATTGATATTGATTTATGATTGAGAAACGACCCACTTAACTGATCATCAATTTGGCAATCAGCCTTCAATTTTCCCACTGCTAGGACACAGGCCTCTCTTCGAGATGGAGTGGGCTGTAATCTACCACGCGGGCCCATTGCGGGTTGTCAGACATCTAGTAAACATGGGGTTTTCTTTATTGATAGTTTTAATCAGTCATACGGTTTTCACTGACCACAATAAATGTAATATAATAGATAGGGCTGACCCCTGCCATTTAGAGTGTACCTAATGTGTAAAAAAAATAACATAATTATCGGCGAACTGTCATAATAAAAAATAGATATTGCATTCAAAAACAAGTTTGTTTTGAGTTGAGCGTAAACAAAAACGTTACACTATTGCAGCCATTGCGGGTGATTTGCTGATGAGTTAAAGTATTCCTTCCTGACATAGAAGAACTTCAGATGTTGACCATCACATAGACTATGTCTGGACTCTCTGGAGTTACCACAGAGACCATTTATTTATTTAACAGTTTATTAACACATTTATCAGACAAGAAGAAAGGAACAGAAAAATACGAAAGGTGTTGCTTATTTCTAAAGAAATCTCTTCCAGCATATCTGGGATAGGAAAGTAGACAAAGAGATGTAGACAACGTGTGTAAGAGTAGAAGAGAACACAAAAACATAAAATAAAATAAAAACTATTCACTAATTTAAATATGAACACACAATAAGAGAATATACCTTTATACATATTTCTAAAATAAATATCACTAAAATATATAATTATAATTATAATGTACGTAGTATAAAATAATAAGTACTTATGCGACTATGACGAAATGGAAAGATAGTGTTCTTTCACTCTTCTTTTAAAACCTGCAACAGTTTTGCAGTCCCTAATGTCAGGCGGAAGTGAATTCCACAACCGAACCGCGTGCACAGTGAAGGAGTAGGAGTAGATGTCGGTAGAGTGGGGAATGGAATTAAGGAGATTTCTAATATGCGACCTGAAATGTGCATCAGAAGGACGGGCGCGTAGGAAAAGCTTTCCCGCAGATAGGATGGCGTTCTAGGATTGTGAAGGATGTAAAATAGCAGACACAATATCCGACAGTTCCTGCGAAATCGAATAGGGAGCCACTTGAGTATCTTGCGAAAGTTAGAAACGTGATCATACTTTTTAAGGTTGAAAACAAAAATAATACAGATATTTTGCAGACGCTCAAGTTTATTGAAAAGCTCCTCACTCGGTGGCATCCAAATAACAGGCATCAGCGTAGTCTGGGCTGTATGAGAGTTTGAGCAAGAGACATTTTAGCATTCAAGGGTAAGAAGCTCTGGAGGGATTCCAACGAATAGAACATGTAGTGCACTTAGCGAGTGACGTGAGCAACATGGACAGTTCACGATAGGTAAGAGTCCATGGACACCCCCAGGCTTTTCCCAATCTGAACTCCATTTAGACAGAGTGGAGACAGTGACGCAACATCGAGCCTATTCCGCATATACGCCTTCCACTATATAATATAATTATAGGCTGGGATTTCTCACTCGCTAATCAAATCCAGGTCAGTGTCCATGGCAGACACCGGCTGCGTCCGCATCTTGCTCTAAGAAGTGAATGTAAAGCTGCAGATCTTCGACCATCTTGTGAGCCAATCAGCAAAATCAGTTCATCATCCTCGTAAAAGTAACAAAACCTAAGTTCCTTCAAATTAAAATCCTCCTCCCTTTTTAAAGTCGGTTTAAATACTTCTAAAGACCAGATTGTGAGATGGTTTATTCGGCTATTTATGTCATGTATTATTTACTAGCCGCACCCCGCGGTTTGACCTGCATAAGTCTCGATCCCGTGGGAATATCGAAATAAAAAGTATCCTTAATCCTAACCCAGGTCATGGTCTACTTGTGACAAATTTCATCCAAATCCGTTCAGTCGTTTTAGCGTGTTAGCGTAACAAACAAACTCACTTTCGCATTTATAATATTAGTTGCTCCGTGTGGTCCCGGACAAAAAGAATAGAACCATCCCATTTCTTCCCATGGGTGTCTTAAAAGGCGACTAAGGGACTTACTAGAGAATGGGCAACAGCGTTCTCTATACTATATGCCATACTGCGATCGCCAATCCGCCTGCCAAGGGTGGCGATTATGGCAAACCCCCCCCCCCCTTTGGGAGAGGCCTATGTCCGTCCGGCAGTGGCCGTTTTTCGGCTGAAATGATGATGATGAATATTAGTTATAATTATTACGAGAGGTAGCTTCTCAGGCTTTTTGTGATTCCCAAAAATCGCAAACACGCAGTCAAAGCAGTCATGCAGTCAAACAGTTGCAATTACGTGTTACTTCGTATGGACGCCGATCCCCAAGGATTGGTATGTAAGTATTGCCGAAATGGACACAATGTTATGGCTGACGTAAATGAAAGTTGAGCTGAACACACACCGCGTGTTGTGTTTCAGATAGAAATGTCATGGCTTAACGGATATTGTAATAACTAGTGTAATTAATGATTAACATTGTTGTTGTACTGTGCCAGATAAATATATACATGTGCATGTGCAATACTACGTGGTAATTTTTATAACACCCCGCGCGTTCCTGAAGCTCCCATCGTTGACCCACTCAGGGGTGTTTAGTGCACCACCTTTTCAAGGTCTCTTTGTTTCTTGTATCTGTCACCGTAAGATTGTGAGAAGCATTAGTTTATAGTCTAGCAGTATTATTTCCATTAGATTATAAACTGTCGAAAAATTGTGACCTTGGTGAAATGGGTTAGGTTAGGTTAGAACTGTTGCGTCGACTGCCGGGAGGACACGGCACGGCATACGTTGGCAGAGTGTGCCGCTTGGGAGGAGCCACGCCGTGCCCTCATCTCAGGAGTAGGCAGTGACCTGTCGCTGCCGGCCGTGGTCGAATCGATGGCCGGCAGCGAGGAGCCCTGGGACGCGGTGGAATCCTTCTGCGAAACAGTCGTGTCGCAGAAGGAGGCTGCGGAAAGGGAGCGGGAGATCTCGTCTGCTCACCCGGCCCGCAGCAGGCGCACTGGGCGTCGGCAGAGGGCAGACAATGCACTCTTCCGGCCCCCTTAAATAGGTCCAGGAACGGCGGACTCGGGGACGTCCGCCGCCCCTTTCAGACGTCGCGGGGGGGTCTAACACCTCACCCCCCCGCAGACTTGAGGTGGCCCGCAGAGGTGGGCCGGCACCAGCCGGGGATCACGGAAGTAATACTAGCTCCCAAGATCCTCGGTACAAGTGTGGGAAGGGAACACCGGGGTGGTTTTTAGGCAGTAAAGGCCTGACAGACAACTCCGCCCACCCCAGGGCGGAGGACATCCATGAGAAATTTCCACCCCGGCAACAAAAAAAAAAAAGGTGAGAACTGTTACTAACCGCGCTACTTCACAGTTGCTCGGACCTAGTTAAGCTATTTAATATTAGGTTATTTAGTTGGTCGCAAGCAAGTTTGAGTTCACATGTTATCTGTTTCCCTATCGAAAATTTATGCGTTAACTTGTAAATGGTTTGTTGCAGTTCACAATTTTACGATAGTTTATAATCTAACGGAAAAATATCGACAGATTTTAAACTAATGAAATTCATAACTATACGGCGACATCCCCATATTAAGTTGGTTAAGAAAGTTGTGTGTCTCTGTAATCTTTAATACGTATACTTTATTATTAAGTATTTACGTAAGTACTCGTATGTCTTAAACATCTGATTTAGAATGTGGTTTTAGTTTTTATTTTAAACTACCTGCACGGTGCGATTTCGTTCGTGTGGTGTCCTACCCCTACCCTATCCCTAACCTGCTGCTACCCTACCCTGTCCTACCCCTAAACATTCGCCAGCGTAAACAGAAAAACTCACCAAAGTTTCATCAAAATCGATCCAGCCCTTTCGGAGTCCATATAGGACAAACAAACATACACTAATTTTTATTTATATAGATAGATAGTCGTATTTATGAAATAAACCAAAGCCAAACCTTCTTTACATACATAAATAAACTCACGCCTTCTTCCCATGGGGGTAGGCAGAAACTATAGAACGCCACCTGCTACGCTCCTTACATACTCCTTTTGATTCGCCTACGTTCACACATCTGGTCATACACGCACGCCGATTGCGAGTACCAATTTGGTCACTATATGTCCTCCCGGCGTTTCCACACACCTCTGCTTTATAAATACCTTCTGTTAGTCGCCTTTCACTCATCCTCTCAACATGACCAAACCATCTAAGCATACTCTTTTCAATTTTTGTTACAACCTTCTTTACCTCGTAACTAACGGCTTACGCTGGCCGAGGCTCCTGGCATACTACCAGCATTCGGCAGACCTTTCCCAATGACTGTTTGGCATTTGACGCTAGAGGAGGTACCAAAGTTGGTGCAAATAAAGAAAGGCTTGGGCCCAGCAGTGGGTGAAGTCGGGCTGTAGATGATGAGGGGAATGATGGAGTCCCATCACCAGTCTCGCCAAAACTCATCGTTTCGTTGCAGGTAGAACTAGTGACACCTCGCGCGCCGGCCAAAGCGAAGCCAGCTACGCATGCATGTATGCAGATCCAATGCGAAGAGGAAGACATACCCTGCTGCCTTCCTTGTAGGACCTGCCATGGAATCGCGCCGAAGAAGCGGAAAGTAAAAAGACCCAGGTGCTGTCCTTACTAATAGAAAACCCCCACCCATTCAAGCCGTTTGTACACTCACTTTTGTAACCAAAATATATTAACCTTGGTTTAATTTTCATATAAGCTGTACTCACCAAAATATTTTCAACTGGAAAGAATCGCCCTAGGTCCTAGGGAGGCTACCTATAGCGATAGTGGTTATTAATAAAAATTTAATAAAATAATAGGGCTTTTATTGCTGGTCTTAAGAAAGTTATGATATGGTCACAGTTTATTTTAAGGACGCTGCGGCGTTCTCTTTATTCTCATCCTCATCATCTCATCCTCTAATGTATGGAAGGCACGTGACATTCCGCAGTTTCACCCTACCTTAATACCATATAAATGGTAATTGGTAGTATCTTGCTGATATGTTAAACAACCGCTTTATTAGACCCAGACCTAGTTTTGTTTAAAATTATCTAGAACAGATTGCCTTCATCAGGTCGGCTCTGTTTCTATTGTAATTGTCTTGTGAGATTGTACGACTGTCGACTGAGCAGCTGTTCTAACCCATAGAATGAATAGAGATACAGACGAGAGTTAGCACTGTTTTTAATGTTGATAGTGTTGAGCACTGAAGCCGTCACGTTCTTGGCTCGGCGTGAGCTGATAGGCATTTTATTGCAGTTTGAGTAATCTTCTGTTTTCAACAGATGCATTACATTTCAGTTAAACGAAACTTACAGTAGGGTACTTAACTACACAATACAACTAAAAAAATATAAAAGAATCTATCTAGCTAATAGCAAAGTGAATAAAACTATTCCGGTAGCGAATGGTCTCACATCACAAATTCTACAGCAAGTAAAAGTGTGCATTTAACGCAGTTCGTGCGCTTGCATCTCTAACATGTTACGTGCTCTGTGTGATTGATTAATAAACCGGCAATGCAATGCTCAGTGCTCATGTCAACAGCCAGTGAATATTGCATCAGACGGGCTCGGGTGGCGCCCGCGCAGAAATGTGGATGGCAATGAACTTGCCCAAACGTGGCCTACGCACTCGCAGTTGTATAGTTAGATCCTAGGGTCTGACTGTGATACGTAATATTAATGTTAGACCAGTTTTCGTGAGGTCTCGATGTTGACTTCTGATTGATTACGCCAATTTTGCTAAATGAATTAACTTACGTTAGACTTAACTGAATTATTTATAGGTAGGTACTTAATCTTTTGAAACATTTATTCAAGCAGAGTTTCAGCTTCAGCTCGTCTTGATTGGCCGTTAAAGTTCATAAATGCATTAACTGTGGTGAACTATGCAGGAAGGAAACACGTACTTTATTCACACAATCCCTTAAAAGATAATACTAAGTAAGGTAATGTTAAAAAGGATTATAAGTAGGTAATTCAGTATGTAAAACTTACCTAAATCTGTTTCAAAACTTCAATCCCGATTCTTGATGATTGGTATGCCGTAATCGTAGTGTAGGTGTCCATGGTATCTACTTAATGCACATATATTTTATGTATACCTACTGCTCATTAGTACACAAATTATATGAATACTCGTACCTGAGAAGGGCGATATGTACCTACATTGAACTGGCAGGTTTTTTACTTTTAAATTTAAATAAACTAGCTAGCACAGATACTCAGGCCTGCTGACACCATACGTAACTAAATGCGTTTAGCGCTAAATGCATTTAGTGATTTGTGGTGGAAGTGGGCCTCACTGCCTCAGTGTTATATCATTGTCATGTTATTTGCAGCTTATGTAGGTATACTGTTCATCTACTGGTTTAAATCCATGTTAGCAAGCCCCATTGTTGTATATCTGGGAATTGCCATTGGTATATTAAAATAAAAAGTAATTCACACTGTATTTTCCTGTTATAACTTATTGCTACCTAAGTACTACTCTTGATCTGTTTTGCTCTTGTTGCTACTGTACTTAGTTCATATTCTTTTTGGGGTATGTTTCATTTAATTATAGGTGCACCTCTGCCTAACCCTTCGGGGATTACAGGCGTGATGTTATATTATGTGTTCATTTAATTACTTACTACTAAACATTAAAGTGTGCATGTTAATGAATGACAGCATGTAGTTTGATCTCCTTTTGCTATAACTATGAACAGGCGCTTATGTAGTTTCGGAAATGTAAATACGTTTGCACATTACAAACAAGTCATCAAAGCGCTCACCAAGCACAACGATATTAATTGGACTTAAATGCTGTTTCCATAAAGTTTCCGTTCAGCGTACCTAATGCTACGCAGCCTAGGCAACGCTACAACGCTGGTTTCCACTGCTGGGCATAAGCTGCGCCATATCAAAATAAAAAGTCATTACTTCAAACTAGGAGAATCAGCACAGACTTTCGGTCGAAAAACGAAGGTTAAAAATACATAAGACAGTCCCCCAAAAACGCCCGCCCTTCACCACTTCCTGACCAAGTAAACAGTGAAAAATTAAAAAATAACATTTTACAAAAAAAACCGACTTCCAAAAAAAACTGTACAATGTGAAAAATAACTTTTATTTCGGAAGTCGGTGTCTTTGGATCTGTATTTTAGTTTTTTGCCACCGACTTCCGGAATAAGTTATTTTTCACATTGTACTGTTTTTTTTGGAAGTCGGTTTTTTTTGTTTATTTTTAATTTTTTTTTTTTTGAAGTCGGTTTTTTTTGCAAAATGTTATTTTTAAATTCTTTGTTTTTGGAAGTTGGTTGTTTGTTTTTATAAAAAGTTTTTTTTATTTTTTACTTTTAGTGGGTTAGTTTGTAAAAGTTACAATAGCCTCATCACCTTTGACAAAATATCGCTTTTCCGGATGCAGGGACGTTAATTTTTGACGAGTTGATGAGAGAACTGGAGCTGCTGGTGATTTCACCATATGCATTGTGACGAGCATAAATAGCTTAGCAATCATATTAAAGTGTCTAAACGAATCGCAACCCGTAAAATAATTATCATAACGTAGTTCCGGTGCAGGCCATCTGTGGTCTTCATTATTAGTTCCACTTCACCAAATAGTGCTTTCAGAGTGTAAATGCACGAGCTAATATAAAAAATACTACTATAAATTTATCAGCATCAGCATATCCTTTCAAACAAAAAAAGAATTCAAAATCGGTCCACAATTGACGGAGAAATCCGTGAACATACATAAAAAAAACAAAAACATACAGACAAACATATAACCGCCTCCTTTTTGGAAGTCGGTTAATAAGAAAAGTTCTGATTCTCTCACTGACTGAAACATCAATGTCCATCCCAAACGCTTCAACCTAGAAAGCTGAAACTTTGAACAGAGGTCCTCTTTATGATGTAGACAAGGACGAAGTCGCTGGTAAAGTGCTAGTAAAGTGTAAATAGTTAAGTTATCCTATGCAAAGCGGTGGAAACCTCTTCTGCTTGCTTCCAGAAGAATGGTTATTCACGAAAGATTCTTTGAATAAATCCTTCAGTGTGAACAGTTTCAAGTGGTAAATTTCAATGTGTAAATGTGTAGCTTTTCCATAAGCTTCATTCACTCACAGTGTTTTACATAAAAATGTGAGATCCGCTAATACTGGCTCCTAATGTATTTCTTTAAATATTTAAATTGGAATTAGGTAGGTGAATTTATTTAGCTCGCTTTGACCTACATAGGTAATTTCTCGAGCTAAGCACGAAGGAACCCTCAGGCAGGTCCTTTGTTTTCATATGAACTATTCCAAATAAAAAGTAGCTATAGCTGTAGTAAACTTGCAAAATCACAGGCAGATTGTAGATCCATTGAGAACGTTGAAATGTCTCTTCTGCAGATTTTTATAGTGTTAGGTACTCTATCTTAAACCCAAAGAACTTAATTAACATTTTAATCTAAATCTTAAAACTTAAACAATCGCTGCAATCCTAATTGCTTAGCAGCGTTCTCTGTGATAAGAGACATTTGTAAGCCCTGATCAATAAGAGCCCGCATGATCAGATATGTCCCATCTTCTTTCTGAACCTTTGGCAGTGCACTTGGAAGCAAAGTTTCTTGGATCATATTTTGTTATGTCACGTGCGCGTTGCCTTGATTTGCACGTTCTTGATTTTACCGGAAGTTGTTTTACTGTGATGGTGTCGAATTACCTCCTTGTTTTGACAATTCCTCTAGATACGATTCATGAAGCAATGTGTTGTGAGGTTCGCTGTATTCGAGGCAACGTTTCTTCGATAAGCATGCTTTGCCTTTATGATCTTGATCATATTAGCAGTTTTGGCAATAATTCAAGTTAGCAACACATTTTTTTTTTTTCATCGGGGAAAAGTCATCAAATTGTTTGCAAAAAAATATAGCATGTGCGTCATTGCAGACTGGACAGTTTGGCCTGTTGTTTTGCAATTTACTGTTACTTGGTGATTGCGAAATAGCCTTATTGCTTGAAATGATAATGTTTGGATTCTGATGGTTTATTGGTTTTTGAAGAAAAGGATTTTTGATTATTGGTCTCCTGTTTTCTTTTACTTGGTTCCATGCTCGTGAACTTCCCCTCTAGTAAGGCTAAAATTCATTCAACTCGAGTAATCCTCGAGGTTGTTTGATAGCTGCGTTGTATTCGCTCAATGTGTCTAAATCCAACTTCTGCACAGGATGTCGTTTAATACGATTAGTTGATGCTTGCTGTGAAATTGGCATATTTAATAAAATGGTAATGTGAATATCATTCTCATGTTGTCATAACGATGGCTCAAGATGTCCCAACTATTGATATAGTTGTTAGAGCTGATCGGGAAATGCTCTGCTTCACCTTTCACTTTCGACTTGAGGAACTGCATCATCTGCGCCCCAGATAAAGATGGATTGTTATGAACTGCTTCTGTAAAGAGATCCTTAAAAGAGGTCCACTGATGATAACTACCGCTGAATGTAGGTATTTATATTTTTGGTATAGTAGGTGGATGACATCTTCTTATTGATAGCTTTCACAGCATCGATATATATTATGTGCTTTCGTATTTGATGTAAATTCGATGATTCTCTTGATTTCGGTCTCCCAGCTCAAGTCCCAATGCTGTGTGTCAATCTTCGCCCAGCGAGACCTTACCGTACTCAACATATGACCAAATTCCCACTTCTCCGCTTCAGCATCCATATAGATACTTGAAACAGTTTCTTCAAATGACTTGAAGTTGCTCAACTGTTATCTCATCATCTCATCCGTCTTTGTCTTTGATCTCTGAGACTTTAAAGATTGACCTGAAGGTTGCTGTACGGTGCTTGAGGTAGTGGGAGGAGTAGCAGGTTTTAGAAGCGGCGTCGATGGTCTTTCCTCTAGTGGCTGATGATTCCGAATAACTGCTCAAATTTTCTCATATCTCTCCTTGACTGTGTCAAATGCTACGAAGTGAAGTAAATATGCGATCTGGCATATTCCATGCTACACAATCTTACATGATTCGATTGATACTCTTGCCAGCATGCATCCAAATGTTCTAACCTTCGGCGTATGTAGTCTTAGGTTTTGCGATCACAGCCATCCTTTTTGAAGCTTGTGTAAACTGTACTGGCTGCTTGAGTAATTGCTGTTGTTGGGCGGGGCGAGAACGTCCTTCATTGACGACATGTTGTTGATAGAAATTATAATAAATGGAACGATCTTACTTGATTGTCCAAGCGGGAGCTTTGTTGCTCACCAAATACATATCCCTGTTGATCTCTGCTGCTTGCTGCTGCTGCTGCTGCTATGTACTGCACTATTGCTGGCAATTCAAACACCTTCACTGCTAGTTCGCTTGACGTCTCTAGTGTAACGATTTACAGTACTTGATTATTTGATTGCTACACTGTAATGTACACACGCGACATCCGGCCCGAACTCGAAGGACCAAAAATGTACGGGTAAGGTATATATATACATTTGATTTAAATGATAAACTGATTTGAGTTCAACTTGTGTATTGAAAGTTAGATAAAAGATCTACATTTAAATGATAAACTGATTTGAGTTCAACTTGTGTATTGAAAGTTAGATAAAAGATCGACCAGCGGCGTATGAGCCGTTTTTCTGTTACCCGAACAATGCTATGTGACTACTGATCGCTAACTCAAATATGTATATTTTATGAATTCGCTGCGCGTCGATGTCAGCATAAAATATATACAATTGATATGTACGGGTTTGCTCGTACACACGTTAAAGATTGTAGGATAAAAGGGAAAACTATCACAGCTAAGTAGCTGTGATAGTTTTGCTTTTAACCTAGTTATAAACTACCGTCATGATTTTTTTACATATCCATATTCAACCATTTAGCTGGCAGGGGAGGAGGGGACACTTGACTTTAACAAAAATTTGCACTTTAAAGCTTAATATTACGAAAACGAATCCCTGAATCGAAAAATGGTTTTCACAGACCCGCAATACCTTTAAACGACCTATCGAACGATACCCCACACCGTGGAATAGACGAGAAAAAATAATATCATCCCCACTTTACGTGTAAGGTTGGTACCACCCGCACATTTTTTTTACCGCTTTTTCGCCGTGATAAATATAGATACCCATGCCAAATTACAGCTTTCTCTACTAAGCTAACTACTTTCAGTACTAAGCAGTGTCTCTGAGCTAAGCTGCGGACAAACAGACGGACAGACAGATATACAAGCATGGTGAAACTGTAAGGATTCCTTGTAGACTACGGAACCCTAAAAAGGAATAGAATGGTTTCTAAAAAGGCAATCGCGGAGAAATGGGTTAAATTCGTACATGATACCTTTAAGTAGAGAATTGATTAATACATAAATTTTACAATATAACATAGTTAGCACATAATGACTCATTTAACCTGTACATAATTTACTTCATTAATATCACTTGCTGAGCTAAATATACATACAAATTTGAGGAAGGACAGTAATAAAATACGTTACGTAGGTATTTCCTACCTACCTACAGCACATTACAAAGCTATGAATTACGAGTTTAACTCTGTATTATTATTTCAAATAAGAGTAGAAGTTCGTTCTAAGAACGTTTGTTGCAGATCCGATCCTCCATGGAGTATTGTAGCCACCTTTGGGATGGCTCAGCTAAATACCATCTTGCCGCCCTTGACTCAGTGGAACGCACAGCTAAGAGGCTCATTGGCGACGTAAAACTGGTGGATGCCAAGCATCACAGCTTGGCCCATCGCCGCAAGGTTGCCTGCTTGTCGGTCTTCTACAGATTGTACTTCGGTGAGTGTGCCCAAGAATGCCACGACCTCATTCCACCGGCCCCCTTCTATTATCGGACATCTAGACGCACTGCAGGTTACCATCCCTTCCTGGTTGCTATTCCACCAATTAGCACTAAACGTTTCCAAATGTCTTTTATAATGCGGATAGCAAAAGAGTGGAACTCTCTACCTGCGTCTGTGTTTCCGAACGCATACAACCCTAATCTCTACAAAGTGAGAGTGAACAGGCTTCTTCTGGGTAAGCTCACTCCATCGTTGACTTTGCCTCTGTCACCTCTGACCTAGAGTAAGGTCAAGAGCCAACCCATCCCTAATTAAAAAAAAACGTTCAGAAGTGCCTTTTATGTGCCTATTTGAAACAAATGTTTTGGCTTTGACTTTAATATTACTTGCTTTGGTTTTGGAAAAATAAGAAATTGGGTAGGTAGGTAGTCACTTACGAGTATTTCCGAAGTCCAGTAGTGGACGTCGTTCCGCTGAAATGATTAGGTACAATTGGTAAAAATAACAATTATTACAACTCTTTTCCCGTGTACCTAAGGTACCTTTTAAACTTCTGAACCTTTCAGGCCAAAAACAACTCCAAAAAAGTTACCAAGAACCTAAATAAGCAGTTTAAAACACAATTACGAGTAGCAAGTGAAAAGATCCAGGATAAATAGACACACAAGCTTTGTTGTATACGTAAAACAATGGAGGGTTATTTATGCCACTTTATACTGTGTTATGCTACAGCGGCAACCACCCCTCCCTCTTGCATCATGCCAGCGAAAGGAGCTAGCTGTATCATAACTCATAAGTAATGTAAATACAAAAATCTATACAAAGTAGATACTTATTTTAGAACTGATGACTTTTTCATCCGCTTTTATTCCTATTTAAAGGAGAAAATTTATTTTGGGCTAAATTATAAAACAAAAAAATTGTTATTATTATATCGTCTGATTGAGGTATTAAACCCATAGTAAAATTACAAAAAACAAATACAATCCATTCTACATTTAAATTAAATTACTTGCATCAAAATTAAATTAAATTACAATAGAAAATAAAAATTAAATTAATTAATTTAATTTTTATTTTCTATTGTAATTTAATTTAATTAATATAATGACGATGATATATTTTTTATTTAATATAATGTAATTACATTATATTAAATAAAAAATATATCATCGTCTTAGCATATACACACAGCGAAGTATTAAAGACACTATATTCATATATATATATTCTCTCTTCATATATCTATATTCATATACATATGTCAAAATTTTGTTCTGTGTTTTAAAATTAATTAAAATGTTAAATAACTGCATAAATACTCAGGATTATTGTTTTCCTGCAAATTTACAAACGCAAACACAGTGTTTGGTTGCCCGCCGTTACCGGTAACCTATCACGAACAGCTGATGTTCGACCTGCAGATTTAAACGGGGAGTATTGTTTACTTGTTTACTTTTATTCTTTAGGTAGCACACAATCGTCACTTAGGCACTGTAAAACATTCATTGAGTCTTTTTATCACAAAATTATTGTTTGATCTGGCACCCTGCACTGGGTTTAAAGTCACTTTGTTTACATGACATATTTATCGATTATTGAGAAATATCAAAATACTGTAATTCCTATTAGTGTTTTAGTGTTATATTGTACATAACAACAATAAAGTTGACTATCGTTATTTTAAATTCAATTTAATCTTTATGCAAAACTAGAATTTTTGAATCTAGGCATCCTACCCACTTATGCAAAAGTAAAATCATAAGACAATAAAATCAATGTAACTTTCTAATTGATCTTAAAATTTGCATTTCAATTAGATTCAGCAGCCTACCTCATTGCTCTATAAGCAACACTAACTTCTCCCATTTTTCCTTTCATTTCTTGCTTTCCTTTTTTGTTTGTCTCTAAATCTAAATAGTTATCACAGTTCCTTTAATTCTACTTTCAGTACTAATTCCCGAAACCATGCCTGTGATGACCCGCAAGGCTGCTGCTCAGGAGTTGGAGCTTAAATTGAAAACGGCCCTTCAAAAACTCCAGGCCTCAGACAGTAACTATCAACAGCTGCTACAGGAAATAGATGAAAGTGAGAAGGAAGTAGAAAAGGTCGTTTTCAAAAACACAAGCTTAAAACAGGAGCTAGTAGGCCTACATCAACAATACCTGGATGTTGTGTATGAACGGGACAAACTGCGGGTGGTTACGGATGGTTTCAACAACGGCAGTAACTTATATGAGGAGGCTTTGTCTAAGGTTAGGGACCTAGAAGAAGAATTAATTCATGCGAATGTACAAATTACTAAGTTAAAGAAACAAAAGGAATGTACTCAAGCTAAGGAAACAAATAACTTGTATAGTGAATTATTTAAAACTAATTGCAACCCTCATTCCTTAATAACAATAGACCTTACGGAAGATTCTATACTGAAACATAATATTAGTAGTTTCAAAGTTAGTCAAAATAAAATAAAAAAATATGCAAAACTAAATAGAATCATAAATAGATGCAATAAATTTAAGAAACAACAAAAACACAGTTCCAATATTATTAAACTAAGAAAAGAACGTGTTTTGCTAATAAATAAATTAAAAAACTATCAAATTAAATTAGAAGACAGTACAAACATTTATCAAATTGACACTCAACAATTACAGTCTGAAATTGATGTACTTGAAGAGTCACTACATTTACTTCATATTAAGTATGTGAGCTCTCAAAATCAAATAAAGGAACACATCCTTGCTGCAAACGAGTTAGTGGAAAAGTGTAATGATGAGGCAGACAGAGTAGACCCGCTGACTCTCAGCACCACGCAATGTTCTTGTCAAAGGGAACCTGTCCAGGAGGCTATCCAACCTGAGGCAACGGAGCATCCGTCCCAGTCGGGAGGAGCCCGGGACTGTATCCCCGATCAGGATACACCACATATTTTACAAGGTTCACCTCAAGTAGCACAGACAGAGAATGGTTCTCTAACTTGTACTAGTAAGGTTTGTCATTGTTCCATTATGTTCTCTGATAGTTTAGGGAGAGGGTTAGGTAAATTATTAAGTATCAACCTGAGTCATTTTGCTGTTAATTATTGTATGCCTGGGAAATCCTATGAAGAGATAATGGTATCAGTAACTAGAAAGGAATATGATTCGAATGCCACTATTTCCATTTTTGTAGGTAATAGTACTAATGTAAAAAAAGATGACATCACTGACAATGTCACTAAAATCATGAAGATAAATTGTCAGAAAATAATATTGTGTGCTTTTCCATACTTTTAGCACTTGTCAAGTAGAAAAAATCATAATATACATATGCTAAATAACCATATGCAGTTATTAGTCACTCACTACAGTGACAAGCTTATATTTTTGGACACCAACACTTTTGTTGAGAAATTAAAATCGACTAGGGATACTGCCTATTAGTTTTAGACGTCAAATAGCATGGCTATTAGTTTTTATTATAAACTCAGACATAAGTAGTATGTCGAAGTCTGCTGTAATTTGCACCGAACAAATTAGTAATGATACTAATATTAATGTAGCTAGCTTTAGTAATTTAAACTAGTCAGTAAGACAACAGAAGGTACCAGTAACAGTGTTATTAATCTCACCATCAACAAGGTATATTCTAGCTCTCAATTACTTAGTTGTAAAAAAGGGGCTAAGCATAATTCCTTGAAATTGTTTCATCAAAATATTCAAGGTTTTTCTTTCAAACAATTGGAAATTGAATTGTTTTTAGAAAAAACAGTGTGATATTATTTGTATAACTGAACACTGGTTAAAAGATTATGAAATAATTAATTATGAGAACTACAGTATGGGCAGTAGTTTTAACCGAAAATCAATGCTGCGTGGAGGTTCACTAATATTAATTAAGAATTGTATAAAATCTAAGACTCGTAAAGACATAGTGGAACCATCGGACATAGGAGTATTTAAGCCAAAAAGACGATCAAAATGATTTATTGGCTAAAATTTATTTATTGTTATTAAAATGTAATAAAAAATGTTTAAAAAAACTTTGAGCTATTTTTTGAAGCCGGAATTTGAAATAAATGTAAAAAAAAATGGTTTGTCACTATTTATTACAATATGTCAACATCAACAATACACACAAAACAATTTACACGTAAAAACTTATAAACTAATTAATTATTAAACTAATAAAATCGCTTATAACTACTCCTCTTCATCTGAATCATGTACGCTATCTTCTGCATCTCCTTCATCGATATTAACTTCGTAGGACATTAACATTTCTATAGTTTCCATTTTAAAAGGTTTTGATTTTTTAGACACTTTTGGTCTAATACTTGTCAAATATGGGTCCGAAGTTAATAATAATCTATTTAAAACATCCATATTACAGTCAGTTCTACTGAATTTTCTTGCATATTGTTCCCTGAATTTCCGAAAATGTTTATTACGAGCTTCTGCAGCTTCTTCTGATAAGGCCCCTATTGGTAGTATGGCGTGTCTAATAACTGTAGGCCCATGAATTAAGATTTTGTGAAGTGTAGGTGTCATAGGATACCATGAGTATAATTCTACATACATCTTCGCTGTGTCTTGGCTATAGGTGTCAAATTTTGCAATATTAATTTTATATCCCGTTGATATCACTTCTAAAATAACTGCTAATCTTTCTATTAAAGTTTTGTCAATACCAGTGATATTTGCCGATATTTCTATATTGTTAAAAAATCTTCTACTAGTGTTCCCATCATTAGTGTTCCCGAAATTGGCTTTAGGTACATCCACTATTAATTCGAGTTCATTTTTGAATGCTTCTTGGATTTTTGCTTTTCTATCTTTTATTATATCTTTTTCGGCCTGAGTTCTCACTTGCCATTTCTTTATAGGAAGTTTGTAAGAAAGGTGAAGTAATGTTTCAAAAAATCTGATGCGAGCATGTAGGATAGACAAGCCAAACTCCAAATTTTGTAGCTCTGTTGATGTGGTGTCGTTAAACTTTTCGAGTTTATTAAAATCTTTTGATGTGGCTTTGCAAATATAGCATCTCATTGTAGAGGTTGTGTTTGTTGCTGAGTTGCACACTTTGCCATCTACCATGGTGAGTAACAAGTTATGAGTAACTGTTATTTCATAAGACCCGAAAGTTATCTTCGTGCCCGTCAACCGTTTAATTTGGTCTTGTGGTAATTAATTTCATCATTTGTTACATCTTTGCTCTCGTGTATAAATCTGATCCGCATTGGTCGACAGTAACGCGGAGAAGACGGTGATGGATTGTTCCAAATATTTTTTTTAGTACACTTACTTATCAACTGTAATGGCACAAGTGATGATTGAAAAATATTTGCGTCAGATTCACTGCTGTTAGCAAAATTTTTGTTTGTATTGGGCCTGCTGCGAGCCATCACATCCCCATTTATATGTGAACTCTAGGTTCACCAATTCTTCCTCTGGTAAAGTTTGTAATACTTCTTCAAGATATAATATAAAACGCTGAACAGTGAGTGTGGTCTAGTAATGCTTGTAATTTAATTTCTGCACACGTTTCAGTGACCCTGTATGTCTCGACATTTGGATAGCAATCTTGTTTTGCTTTTTGTAAAATCGAGTAGCACGGGTATAGTTTTTTAGAACTTTCTCTAATTATTTCGTACTGCTTTCTTGTCAATGCAGCTTCCACAAACATAGACAAAGCCTGACTTGGCGATAGTTGCTTAATTTTTGCTTCAGGTGTAGCACTCTTTCTGAACGCTTCATGATATTTACGACCACGTGTTGGGGATGCCATAATATCTTTTATCACATATGCACCATCCACGTTTCCTTTTTCACGAAGCGCCATTTGACCTGCATAAATTAGTGTTTCTACTTCATCTTTGCCACGTAGATGTGATGTTTTTCGACGCTTACTGCAGTCTGTTAGTTCCGCGAAATCTTTGCTTGGCCGACCCACGTGGGATCTTTCGGTATTAATTATTTTTTTCGGTATTTCAAGAGTACCTTGTAACCAATCATGGTATTTTTTCAAAAACACACTTTCTGTTCGCTTTGCTGTCTGCCACTTAGACTTCATTTCAGACTTGAGACGAGAAAATGTATGAAGAAACTTTGATTTTTGATCAGTAGGGAATGAAGAGTTATTAATTATTTCAAACTCCAGTAAATTCAACTTTTCTCCGAAATCTGGTTCAGTATATTCCCTCGCTTTTCGAAAAACATATTCTCGCGTCACGATCTTAACACCGGAAGGCCCTACAACAAGAGAAATCTGAAATTAACTTAAGTGACCGCAAAATAAAGTTTGTTTTGGTAAATACCACATGCACTTAATTTTCAAAATGTTAACATTTTGGCACGTGGTGGCAGCTATTTTCTTTTTAAATTTCTAATATGTATATCTAACAACAAGATGATAAAAGAATTTGACTCGGGAAAAGTCCGGAAATACAACAAAAAGATTTTGAAATATTGAAAAAGGGTGAAATCGACTCATCATTTTAATGTACCCAACAAAAAATGGCGTAAATAATTATTAAAATTATATATGACAAAAAAAAAGTAATTTAAATTTTACATACCTTGTTCTATACCGTCCATAACTATAATTTGATTTAACCGGATTAATCTAATTTTAACACTTATTTTTAACAATTTAGTTGACTCACTTTTACTGCGTATTCGTACGATCAAGCTTGCGTTAGAAAGACGACTGATTGTGAACGGAATGTCAGCGAGAACAAAAGAGAGTCGAGCGATATATTGTCCCCCCGACCCTTCCGGTTTGCCAGGTAGCGAAAACTACTTTCATATTTATACTTTGTAATATTCGAGTTTTGATCGACTTTTTGGGTTAAATACTCCTATGTGCATCGGTTGAACATAGCATTGAATTGTCCTGTGTTGAGCTAGATAAGCATTTTATAGTGTGCGCATACAGACCCCCAAATTATCAAAACTACTCTTTATTTGAGTCAGTAATGGAAGATGTTCTAGCAAAACTTGCAACGGGTAATAAATCAGTAATTATTTGTGGTGACTTTAATATTAATATTTTGGAAAATAATTTAAATAGCAGTAGATCCTCTTCAAATCGTTCAATCTGTCAAATGTGTTTTTGGAACCAACGCGAATAACTTCGGCTACTGCAACTTGTATTGATAATGTTTTTTGTGGCTATGACTATTTAGATAAAGCCATTGTAAATTATCTCCCTTCTGATCATAGCGGTCAAACCGTTACTTTTGAGTTCAACACGTCATTACAAAACGTTCAGATACAAACTAGACCAATAACATTGGGTAATTTAAATAAATTTAATAGCACTTTAATTAGCAAGTTAAGTGCTCAGGGCCTAATTATGATCAATGGCAATATTTTGTATGGAGAATTCTTTTCATTAGTGCAAACTGAGTTCAATAAATATTTTAAGAAGAAAACTAAAACTATTTGCCCCAAGTTTTTATTCAGAGACTGGGCAACTAAAGGTATCAGGAAGAGTATGGAAAATTATTTGAACTGTATGGCCTTAAGCCGTATATAAATACGGAAACTTTTAATAAGTATGTGGCTACTTATTCTAAAACTTTTAAAAATGTCTGCAAAGCGGCTAAAGCTTCATACATTAGCAATAAGGTTAAATCAGCAGACAATAAAATAAAGACAGTTTGGAAAATTATTAACAATGAAACGAACAGGAACAAAAGGCATAATACTGATTATGGGTGATTTTCAAAATTTTTGTACAGTTACAAAAATGAAACAAAAACGAATACCGTTACAAAAATGAACAATGTCACAAAAAAATAACAAAAATGAAATATTAGGGTTATTTCACAGAAGATAATGAAAACAACGAAATCGCATTTTAATAATTTATTAATAATATAATCAGTCTGTTGAACCACAGTCATAAAATCTGTTTCAAAATTGTGTATTTCTTATGGTCATTAACACTTTTTTAACTACTCATTGAAATGTCTTTCCCCAATCAAAATTTAATAAACATTTTGTCGTGGAACTTAAGAGTTGAAAATTGGTAATAACCTTAAATACGTCATTACAAAAATAATGGTTAAGGGAATGTTTTTCAGCCAAAAATTTATTTTGAAAAGGCTAGTTATAAAATAAATAATAAAAAAACACAGTGTATATATCACATACGCCACTCTTAAGTAGAGAACAATAGTCAACAGTGGCTTACTTACTACTATAATAAGTTTTAAACTTTAAAAACTATCGTGTAACTTGTAAATGTTCTTTTACTTCTCATTTATTTATGGTTTTTTATAACTTGTTTTATTTTTGAAATATTTAAAAAATAATGTGCAAATACAATTAATAAGCCAAGCATTATAATATAAACATAATAATTCTGTATGAAATTGGCTTTACTTCATTTTTGTTACATCATTTTTATTACGCAACAAAAAAACGTAACAAATCGTTAGAAAAATGAAATCAACCATGAGTTGAATTACAAACTCAAACATTTGGAAGTTAGCAAGAATCTTATTGGATTTATCCAGCTTCTTTTTGGTCAAAATTATTCTTTAAATTTACGCAAAAATAATAAGACATTGCCTTACCGTTGTTTTTAAACCTAAAAACCAAAATGAAAGCTTTAGTGTTGAGAAAACACTGCACAGGAACAAACACACTTTTCTCGTTGGTGGCACCCGTTGTCAAAATGGTGGACAGACGTTCTGTTGTCATCTGATTGGACGGTTTTAAATTGAGAATTTTGCCAGTTGAAAAACCCAAATATCTACTATTATTGGTGTAACAATAAAGAATAACAAAAAATAACGAAATGGAAGACATGTATTGAAACAAAGTTATTATTATTATGCATTAGGTTATATGTTTATATTTTATATCATTTACATCATAATGAGAGTCATAAAGACATTGTGCAACTACAACATCTAAATATGAGAGTAGTTTCTTCTTTATGTGTTTTTTTGTTACGCGCTTCTGATTAGAGACACGAGGTTGCTCTATGAAAATATTATGAGACTGAAGAAGAAAACATCAAAAAAAAAATTATTACCTATTATTATGATCTGAAATGTTGAAACCCATCTGGAAAAAATGTTGCTCAAGGATAATAATACTAGTTTGATCACCTCAATGCATTTTTCTTGGATAATATTCACGTAGACGTTTTCACACAACAAAATGTACAAAAATTTTGAAAATCACCCTTATACACTGGAAACTTCCCGCGGTCTCGTTAGCGATAACATCAATGTTGCTCAGGAATTTGCAACTTTTTTTACAAATATTCCAATTAAAACTACAGAAACTTTAAATTCCTCGCCCTCACTTGCTATTGATCTATTAAGAGCGAATGTTTCAGCTTGCCCTGTGGAATTTAAATTCAAACATATAAACCCTGTGGTCGTTGTAAAGACTTTTTTAGCAACATTAAGATTAAAATTACCGAAGATCTGTGGGGCATGTCTACTAAGGGTTGTCAATCCATTATTGAGACAATTGCACCCTATCTAGCTTTAATATTTAATTTGTGTGTAGATCAAGGGATATTCCCAGATTTAATGAAGTATAGTAATGAAGTATATAAAGCAAAAGTATAGTAAGTTATTCCACTTTTCAAATCCGGTGACAGCAAAGACATTAATAATTATAGACCCGTATCGGTTTTGCCAGTTTTTAGCAAGGTGTTTGAAAAAGTAATGTTGAATCAAATGCTCAATCATTTTAATCGTAATAACATCCTACACGATCAACAGTATGGTTTCACCAAAGGACGTTGTACAACTGACGCCGGTGTCACATTATTGAAACACATTTTTAATGCATGGGAAGAGGCACAAGATGCAATAGGCATCTTTAGTGACCTATCCAAGGCATTTGATTGCGTGAATCACGAAACTCTGCACTTGAAACTTGAGCATTACGGACTGGGTAAACTTGCGCTTAACTTAGTAAAATCATATTTGAATGATAGACTGCAGCAAGTTCAAATAAACGGTGTGTATTCATTGGGTTTAATACTCAAAATGGGTGTACCGCAGGGCTCAATTTTGGGTCCGTTCCTCTTTTTAGTATATATAAATGATTTACCTCATTTACTGGAAAACCGACCACAAATGGTGTTATTTGCTGATGACACATCTCTGATTTTTAAAGTAAATAGACATGCACAGGAGCTTGACGACGTAAATAACGCTATGCTTAAGGTCCATAATTGGTTTACTGTAAATAATTTGGTATTAAATGAGAAGAAAACTAAATGCATAAGATTTGCGTTACCGAATGTTAGAAGTAGTGAATGTCACGTTGTATTGAACAAAGAGATACTAGAATTCGTCGAAAATACTGTTTTCCTGGGAATCACGCTTGACTCAAAGCTGCAGTGGAGTGCTCACTTAACATCTCTTGCAGGGCGGCTAAGTTCAGCCACCGTGGATGGACGTGGATACAGCGAGACTGGTCTATTTTAGTTACTTTCATAGCATCATGTCTTACGGTATTCTCTCTCATCTTTATTCTGCAAAAGAGGGCTATCAGAGCCATCTACAACCTCAGCAGACGCGATTCTCTAAGGGAACTGTTTAAAAAAATTAACATCATGACGGTACCTTGCATTGGCAAGGTACCGTCATGATGTTAATTTTTTATATTATTTTTATGTATGTTAGAAAAAACCTACATCTTTTCAGTAAGATTAGTGACAGGCATAATTTTAACACTAGAAATAGGAACAAATTAGATCAACCACGTTTCAGATTGTCAAAAGTACACACTTCTTTTATGGGGTACTGTGTTAAATGTTATAATAAAATACCATTAGATATTCTTCAACTAAATGTGAAGAAATTTAAAACATGCATTAAACGCACACTATGTAGACAAGCATATTATAAGTTGGATGATTATATCGTAGATAAAGATGCTTGGCTTAATGCTGGTCCTGCTCCACAACAACTTGGGCTCACTTGTTAGAATTTTAGTATTTGGAAGTGATGCTTCCCCCCTTTTTTATTTTTTGTTTTGACATTACATTCGTAACTATCGTTTATTTTTATGTACTTAATCATGTTTTAGTTGTTGAATACTTCAATAGGTAACAACGATTTTCCTTTTGCTAGTAAAATTTTATTAATCATTGAAATACATTGCAAGCTATAGTTTTGTATAATTTAAAAGCATTTTTTCATTTTTGTAAATGTGAGTACCATGGAGCCGTTTATTATGTTATGATGTATGTTGACTTAAAAAAGCCTGGCAGTTGAGAGTATGTCATGCTCACTTAAATGTCTCGCTGATGGTGGCGCGTGTGTTGGATCATTCGGTTCCCTACAAAGTGGTTGAGCTGGATGGTGCTGATCCACGCGTCATGTTCGTGAACGGGCGCTGTCAGTTGAGGTTGGTCATCTCTTAACTGCCAGGGCTTATTTTGTAATCTTTTAATCTTATATTTTGAATTGTTTTTTTTTTAATATATTTATTTTTGTTTTTTACATTGTTCTCACATATAGAAGCGACAAGAATAATGTACCCAGGATTTTGTAATATCTTGATTTAAAAGAGTGTCCTTGGAGTTTCTTGCCTGTTCTTTTCCATAGAGATCTACGTTTTGGAATGGGCAAATAGCTTCCACTTTCTGACTAACTGACCGACTCTTTGACAATTCAAAAGTGCCTGTAAATGGTTTATTTGAAATAAATGCTTTGAGTTTGAGTTTGAGTTTATACTCCGTTAGAACATGTTATTCTCTTCACTTTTCAGTATGGGACCAAATCTGTAGGGCTATTCCATACGAGTTTGAAAAATACTGTTTTTTGTGTTTTTTTAACTAAAACTTACTGAAGTTTTAGTTAAAACAATAATGATAGCAATAGCAATAGCTTTTTTGAATAAAAGTCAAATCCCGTATCAAATACATAGGTATGAAAAAGTGATTTTTCGAACTCATGTAACTTGATGGAGAATGACCCTACAGGTTTATTCCCATAGTAAAATGTTTTGGGAAAAACGTATTGTTTCGGAACATAGGTAGTTTTTTTTGTTTGGACGGTGAATGATCTCCAATGTAAGAAATCGTTTGAGCCCGTAACGTCTTCATTTCGTTAGGTAACCTGTTTACTTTACTTAAAAATAAAATCCAAAATAGGAGAAACTAAGACAATGGTAGCCGAGGAAGATTGAACTTACATTATCATGCTAAAACGGCTCTCCGAGGAAACACATCTAAACTTTTAATAAAGATGTAAAATTATTGTTTGATTGTAATCTTTGTAATTTCTGGTCCGATTACAAAAGTTATTTCACTAATTAAAAAGAAAGCTGTACCATTAACCAAGTCACGAGCAGGTGCTTGTCCTGAGAATTCTCAAGACATCATTTAGGTTCGGTGACTTATCAGATAAACGTCAGTGAACTATCATCGATCGGTCTGAAATTAAGTCAGTAAATATAAAAAGACATAATCACCAGGCTTCATAAAAAACACTGGTTATTATAGGTACTGGATACAAGTAATCTTAAGCCATTCATACATAATAATATCCTCCTGACCGAATTTCAGTCAAGGTGGCCAATCTCAACAGAGATTAGCCAAGTTCGCAGGAGATATTAAGGTGAACTAGCAAACGCAGTAGCACGCCCTCTTTCCTCACTGTCATAGTACGATGTGATCCGACACGACCGGGAGATCAGGCGCAGGACCAACGGATTTACGTGATTGCTCTTATACAGGGTGACTGGAAAATAATGGCGGAGCCGTTAAGGGGAGGTAGTCTAGGGTTATTCCGACAGATATCACATGAGACCTACCGTCCTTACTTAACCCTTTCCAAGATATTCCTACTTAAAGAGTGTAACCCAAAAATTCGTACAAAAAAATTTCAAATAGTAATAAATCCTAAAAAAAAAGTGATTTTGCCCTATTTTTTTTTGTTTTGCAACAAAGATATTCTAAATAAGTAATATTAATTGTTAAATTTCGGCAACTGTCATTATTTTATGCAAAAACTGCTAAACAAAAACGGAAAATGTAAAAAAAATACTTTGATGGCTGATAAAACATAAAACTTCTTTAAAAAAAAAGGGTTAAGTAAGGACGGTAGGTCTCATAGTGATATCTGTCGGAATAACCCTAGACTACCTCCCCTTAACGGCTCCGCCACTATTTTCCAGTCACCCTGTATAACTCATCTACACAACCTCACGTCTTTTCCATATGGGAGTAGGCAGATACCACGGAACGCCACCTGCTTCGAGTCTCACTTACTCCTCTGCTTCATTTACAATTCATACAATCTGGTAAAAAGTAATTCGCTTGGAAAAAAAAACATCGCGTTTTACGCCTCAGTCATGTTTTATACACAATTTATTACATAATCTTACTTTTCACTATATTCAACGGTCTCGTAGCAACTGCTATGTCACGATTCTGAAACATGCGTCAAGCTATTTGAGTGTGAAATCGTACATTTTTCGTAATTTCTTACCAAACACGTGAACGACAAATAAGTATACTTTCTTTAATTAGGTACTGTTTTTAGAAGAGATTTTTTTGAAAAAAGTGTGGACTTGTATGAAAGAAAATACCAAATCAATCAATCTTAACTTGAAAACTAATCAAATACAAAGTAAATTCAGATTATCCATACCTATCACAAAATAAAGTAAGCCGCTTCTGATACGCTTAAACAAGTGTTATAAATCGATATTGAAAAATATGAATGCGGTACAGTCAGCGACCAAAGTCGATTGTAAATCTTAATTATTGAGCTAAATATTTCATTAAAATCAGAACAGAATTAAAATTAAATGAATATTAACTCTCTTAAATGAAATGAAATGCTGAAATTCAACGTATAAAAAAACCGGCCAAGTGCGTCCGCGCAACTATCAATGTGCGACCACGCACAATGATAGTTTCGTAGTTGGGATGAATTTATCCCAAGAACAAACTTAACATTGTAGTTGTAAAAAACATGTTTCCTCATACATTCCAACTGCAAATGTAAGTTTGTACGCACAATATTGAGAGTTTTACCACGTTATTTTAAGACCATGGATTTCTTATAGGTTTTCCTGTAATCTACTAAAGAACTATTTTCTTTATTTTTTTTTCAAAATTGTAGGTGCAGTAGTTTCGGAGATAAAGGGGCAAAATGGTCAATTTTCATATATTTTCTTAAATAATTTTAATAGTATTTATTTCAATATTATTAAAAAAATATATCTGAAATTCTAACAAGCCCTTTCATTTGATATGTCACTCGGTACGGTACAGTTAGCAAAACTTTTTTTTATTGCTAATGGCGCTTAAAATTTCTTTTGCCCCCCAAAAGTGATCCCTACGACCGTGTTCACAGAAATTCATATGTATACCAAATTTCATCTTAATCGGTCCAGTTTCCAAATTAGTCCAGATTCGGAGCAAATTGGCTGTGACAGACGAACAGACAGACAGACACACGAATGATCCTATAAGAGTATAAGGGTACGGAACCCAGCTGTGTTATTCAACTTTGTACGCTGACTGTACCTCATTGTCATTAATCATTAATCTTTTTCAACATAAAGGAGATGGATAACTGTCCCATAGAAGCTTGGCCCAGAAATGAACACAAATAAAACAAAATGTATTAAGAAGCTATAATAGTGTCCCAACCCCTGTATATTTTTGTTGGTCGTAAAACTTTGTGAAGGGACCTTCTCAAATCTGATGACTTCAAAAAATAAATTCAAACCTGTCGACCGCGAAGTAATCCACTGTCTTCCAGCAAATTGAATTTAACTCAAATTTAACGACTGTGTCTCAAATGATTAATTTGCTATGCTCCAGTTTATAGAACGTTGGATCTACGTTGGCAACCAGGCAAAATCAGAGTGGCCCGAGATGTGACTTAAAGGTATTAGCCCAGGTAAACTGTAATGTGAAGAGCCATAGTCCAAGAAAAGCGAAGTCACATAGAAATGCAAAAAAGATAACCAGAAACATAGCCAATACATATTTTTGAACAAATCACAAGAAATCACAACAAAAGATTCATGATGCTGTCACACGCAGCACCACAGAATTATAAATAAAATAGAAATCTTCAAAGACAGACCCGACTGACAAGAAGGGTTACCTATAGTAGGATTCTTTATTCTGTCGTAGCATCCAGATATCTGGATGAATTTTAATGATTTACATGTCGTTAGGTTTGTATGACCGCCCAGCGTAACGCACTTCACTTTCAATCGAAATCCGAAAGGTTTTGAAGGAAATTCCCAACCCAATCGGTTTGGTGACGTTTCACAAAAATATGACATGTGACCCTGGGGACACCGGGTCGTTTATTTATTTTCATTGGTTCGTTTACACTGGTTTTTAACCGACTTCTAAAAAAGGAGGAGGTTCTCAATTCGGATGTTTGTATTTTTTTTAATGTTTATTCGCGCATAACTCCGTCGCTTGCCAACCGATTTCAAAATTCTTTTTTTGTTGGAAAGGGCACACTTCCCAAATGGTCCCATGAAAATTTTATCGAAATCGGACAAGCGGTTTTTGAAAAATCAACAAATATATACAAATTTGTCTACATTGTCTACATTAACGATCTTTTCGTTTACTCTGCATTGCGTTTTTTGTTCGCGCATAACTCCGTCATTTACGAACCGATTTGGTAAATTCTTTTTCGGCACTAAAAAGTGAAAAATAAGAAGCTTTTTACAAAAAAAAATAACCGACTTCAAAAAAAACACTACAAAGTGAAAAATAACTTTAATTTCGGAAGTCGGTGGCATAAAACTAAAATACAGATCCAAAGACACCGACTTCCGAAATTAAAGTTATTTTTCACGTTGTAGTGTTTTTTTTGAAATCGGTTTTTTTTTTTGTAAAAAGTTTTTTATGCTAAAGGTAACAATCATGCAAAAGTGTGAAGCAACAGTGCATCAATCACTAACAGTTATACGTCATATTTTAGGAATCGTCTAGTGTCTACGTCAAAAAATAACTTACTGGCATAATTACATGAGTACTAAAGCGTACTCTCTAATACACAGAATGTTTCGTATAAAAAAAAAATGCGTTGCATTATTTATCTTTTAATGCCTGCCTATATGGTAGATAAAGGTATGTCCAAAGTGTAATAAATGACATAATAATTATGACAAATGCATATCAATGACGGGCAGTGATAATGATTATGAAATATAAAGAATGTGCTGCCATTACATACTTTTAAGACTGGACTGATCTATTGATTAAAAAATGAAATTGATACTCATTGAGTTATAATGCACGTAATACAGACGCCAGCAGATCAAGCTACCCGAAACTGTCATACTTATATACATAATAATTCTGTTATACATTATAATTCTGTAAAGCCATATTTTTTATGGCCGCGAATCATATTTAGTTCAATATACAACCTGTTACTGACCTGCAAACTGCAAAAAAACGTAATAAAATTTGAATTTCGCGGGCTACCTTAGCGCATCCCCCTTAAATTGAAATATTTCCTGCAAAGTTTTGCCAAGTAACGAAAGCTGTCGTGGGATTTCAAATATTATCAGTTATTTTTTTAATATAATTATTTCTTTGTCTGTGCTAGGCCACACTTTAATCCGTGTCCTTTATATTTTTTTTATAGCTGACCGTATTATCTAGCTTTTCAACACCATTGGATAAGCAAGCACCAAACGAAGGTGATTACAACAAACGTTGCGTTTTACGATCGATAACGGTAAGGCGTCACTAAAAGGCAATACATATTGTAATTATTGTTTCATGTACTCCTACGCAGGTAAACTACGTAACGTAGGTATTACCGTACATGGTGCCTATGTAATTAGATGTACACGTTTTGACTTCGGTAAGGTTTCAAAATTCGATGGCTGGTTGCTACTCAAGATAAAACAGTTTTTTGTCAGTGGACACACTCGATGGAATAATATTGTTAATATACTACGGTAGTCCTAATTACAATATTGATTTATTTAAAAATGTAGGCTTGTTTTCTTCTTATTAACAGAAAGGACGTGAGTAATAAAATCTCGAGAAATACTTGACGGCCCAGCAAGTGCCGCCATCTATTTTTGTTACGAAGTTACTGGAATCACCGAAAAGGACGGATAACAATGTCACTGGCTGCTGACAGTCACTCTAGCAAAGCGTCGCATCGATGGTTGCGTGGCGGCTGTCTTCTGATGGACAGATGTAGATGTCAGGGAAGCCGCTGTCCTACCACGTCCACGACGAACTGCTATATTCCGGTACAATCCTGATGATATTAAAGCTGCTGAACCACTAATACGATGTTCACTGGTGGTAAAGGGTATCCTGCGCCGTTTTACTTATATTATTTATCATCAAGGAGTGAGCATGGACATAATGAAATTAATTATACTATTCCAAAATATACTCGTTATATCTATAAAAAATAATTACCGTATTTTAGTAATACTGTTCATTGGTAAACACCAACGAACAGTATTACTAAACTACGGTAATTTCATCACATCAAATAGAAGAGCATCACTCACTGGTTTGTTTGAAAATGGAACGCAAATTTGTTTTTGTTTTTTTTTGTTTTTGGTTTCGCACGGTTTGTGCATTTAGCCAGTGTCATGTAAAATTAGGTAACAAGTACAAAGTTATTTAAATAATTATGAAATGAACTCCACTCAATGCATGAGAAAGATGATAGATGATATCCCGCCCCACTCCCCTTGTGTTTCAGTAAAGACGTGGCAGTTTACTGAAACCTCGCGCGGACTTCTTGAGAGAACTTAAAGTGATGTTGCACTGTTTTGTTCCATTTGCCTACATTAATGCAGGTTCACGAACACTTAATGGTTAATAATCCACCACTATTACACATTAATATTCGGCTAAACACAAATTTTAGAAAATAAAACAAAACTGCTAACATGACGCTTCACTTTCCCGCCAAGAAGTCAACGCAACTTGATACTATTGTTGCCTCAGATTGTTGCCAAGTAAGAACTGTCAACTATGTAAAACTGTCAGTAACACTGATTTTCTTTACTACTACTTAGTCTGTGGTCTTTATTATCGTCTAGCTATTTAAAAAAACTAAATCTCGAAACCGGCTCATAACTTCCATCCACAATCAATGGGACATTTTTGACAAAACAATGTATTCATAGAAAACCAAATAAAAGCTGCGTAAATTTTAAACCAATACGGTTAAAACAATAACCAATACAAGCGGAATGAAGCGAATCAAGATGCTGTGAGCCTGTGAGAAATAACGTAGATTTATTGGGATGAGAAGAGTAGAAGTATTGTTTTTTTTTTCAAATAATTGTTTATTTATAGAGTACAGTAATTTTTTGTCAAACACGGTAATTTTCTTACTTGTGTACGGCAACCCCAAATGTAGCCAGCGGCAACACTGCTGTCGGGTCTGCTAGTTACATAAAATAGTTAAATATACTCTAATTAAACTCTAGGTAAACATTATAAAAAATAAATTGTTTACATGGCGCGCAACACCTATACCTTGTATGTATGCTTGTAGCATACGCTTTGCTCAGAGAACTTACTTTTTATACTTCCAAATATTTAAGGACTTGTATTGTTGTTTCCTGTATTTCGTTTTCGATACATATTATTTAAATTTCTAAATATTTTTATAAAAACTTAATAAACATTTATCAATATACGACATAGTAGCCCATCGGCATCAGGAACAGGGTCCCAGCTGCCGGTGGTCAGGGCCTCAGAGAGAGGAATCTCCTCGCTATGCGTTCCGTGTTCAGGAGTACTGCTTTCTGAATCAAACCCTTGACCTAGCCGCGCAATGAGAGCCTCCTGAGGTGTTATTGCTCGAGGCTCTCCGCTATTAGGCCAGTAACTGTACTGGCGGACTAAACGGGTAGCAGGTACGATCGCCGTGGCCCCCCCGGTCCTGTAGGGCTTCAGAATCTCGAGAAATTATTTTTAATCAAATCCCAAACAAGACCAAAATATGCTCAGTAAGTAAACTTAGTTTGTAGTCGGGGGCCCCCAACGCATGCTAAATATAAACGTAACGGTTGCTCTTGCAACCTATATTCTCTTTTTTCTCAGACTTCTCTGCGTAAGTCGACAAAGTAACTCCTATGTATGTGCGAATAGTCAAAAGAAACCCTTAGCTATCCGGGGTGGAGTGCTACAATTTTCTCATACTTCACGTCTCACATGTCGACAACCTCGTATGCTGCTAAGTCAAGATAATTGTTTTTTTTACTTTCTCAGTTTTCACGAGATTCTCGTCATGACGGACAGCTATATCATCAGTCATTGCTGCACGGCGATCTAGTTGATCTATCACCACAGTATCAGGCTTATTGGCTACACTAGTCCTGTCAGTGATCATAGATCGATCCCAGTACAATGTGGCGTGATCATTCTCGAGAACTGGGTCGGGCACATACCTATAGTATGGAACTTCGAATCCAAAAAGTTATACTGCAAGGCAAGTTGCTGGTGGATAATCCTAGCCACTAGATTGTGTCTGTGCAAGTACTCGCCGTTAGCAAGGAAACAATATGTCGGAATAATTCACCGGGACGGTGGCATGCCCGACAGACTGATGTCAACCGTACCGTCCTTGACAATGTATTTCTTTTATTACCTACCTACCTTCATACGTGAATACAATTTCCCACCTCCACTCCAAGTAGTTCCACTGCACTATTTCAATATTCGACACTTAGTCATTCGTCATGATAACTTCATCCATAATCGCAACAAAACCTTCCTTCGGTTTCCCCGAAGAGGTCGTCGGCCAGGACTTATTTTTAGGGTTCCGTACCCAAAGGGTAAAACGGGAACCCTATTACTAAGGCTCCGCCGTCTGTCTGTCTGTCCGTCAATCACCAGGCTGTATCTCATGATCCGTGATAGCTAGACAGTTGAAATTTTCACAGATGATGTATTTCTGTTGCCGCTATACCAACAAATACTAAAAACCAGAATAACATAAATATTTAAGGGGGCTCCCATACAACAAACGTGACTTTTTTGCTCGTTTTTGCTCGATATTGATAACGGTAACAGGTAGACACTTGAAATATTCACAGAATATTTAGTTATATATTCACTTTAAAAATCAATAATTAAATTAAAATAAAACAAATATTTAAGGGGGGCTCCCATACAACAAACGTGATTTTTTTGCCGTTTCTATAGATAATGGTACGGAACCCTTCGTGCGCGAGTCCGACTCGCATTTGGCCGGTATTATATTTTAAAGATGATGTTATTAATCTATGTAAGCTACATTCACATTCATTTTCGATTGACAAAGTTGTCAAGTTTATCAATCTCGATTGAGATAATGTCGATCGTAGAATTTTATCAGTCAGCTTAGAAAAACTCCTTACTTGCTACCATTACAGGTATAGTGAGCACGTATTTCAGGCTATGAGTTCATCACAGTACACATAACCATCTTATTTGATTTCGACGCTAAAGTTAATTTTAATTGGAGATCACCACAGAGTTTGTGAGTTGTTTTTTTTTTGTTTTTTTAAAGGATTTCGATGTAGCTTACTAGATGGCGGCTCTATAATAGTTACGAAATGTATTAAACGGTAGAAAAAAAGAATGCGAACCATGTTTCTTGGGGAAAGATAAAAATTGTTTGATATCGAGAGACACACCCTTAAAGCTTTTTGAGTTAAAGGATATCACGTATTTATCTAACACTCTGTATTCTAATCGATTTAGGAGTTAACTCAAAACTCATTGCAGTTGATAAGACAAGACGGGCCGTGGCGTAGCTAGCTAGGCGTGAGCGAAGTAGGCCCCCGCCCACGGCCTCGCACTTAAAGGTGCCTCGCGAGGCCCCTTTAAATGCAATGCCCCCAGACTTTACCACAGATGACTAATTTATTTGATCACTTTTACGCTCGAAAAAGAACGTCACAAATTAAAAGCATATTTGTTTGGGGCCTCACAAGAAGGCCTCCTAAGGCGAAAGTGTCAGAGTAGTCCGCGAAAATAAAAATTTCTTACGTTTTATGCAATTTTCAGGTCAGTAACAGGTATGTTGTGTATGTTACCTTCAAAGACCGCAACCGTTACTTTTACGGAATACGAGACTTATCAGGAATTAATAGCTATAAGTGTTTTTCGCATAATATGCCATAAAAAGTTTTAAGTTAGGAAAAGTGCAAAGGAATGCCAATGCTAATGGCATTTTTCATTTTCATCCATATTTTTTCACTATCATGAGTAGGTATGTCGTGTCAAAGCATTTTTGGTAGGATAGATACCTATATTGGGTAGATCTTGGGAACGAAAGAAAAGGGGCCTCGCTGATGCGACTTCGCCCACGTCTATATGTCGACGCTACGCCTCTGAAGACGGGCAACCAGACATGCCTGGTGCCCTTACGCGGTCGCCCAACCGCGCCCTGCCTTAACGACTGAGCTGATGCAACATGCTCACAGATGTCAAGGCCCCTTTCTAGACAACTCGAATGCAGTTACTTACCTACTTTAGTTTCAGTACCACTAGAATAAAACTTGTGTATAGACCTTAACATTTATTACTTAATATTTTCTTTTAAATGTGTAGTTCTAATTATTTTAGGTACCTATAGGCCAGCAATCAGTTAATCTTGTATGGAGTCTGCTGAAAATTTGAAAAATAGTGATTAATAAAGTAATAAGTAAGTATCCTGTATAATATTTATAAAATAAGATGGTTATTTTATGACCAGCCTTTATTTGAAAATATTATACAGGGTGTCTATATTACCTATAATTACTTTTCCAAATCTTTTGTAATTTCTATGATCGCATTATCGACTTTTAATTAGATAATCCGCAATCAGTATACTTCGAGTACCTTTTTTATTCATTAAAACTGTGCCAGCTAAATTAGCACCTATGAATCATAACCCAAAAATGAATGGTTTCTATAACAACTCGGTGTCAACAAACAAGCCGTTCTATATAGTAAAAAATGAGGTTATTGTTACATCATTGACTATAATATAAAACTCGTATACTTACGATTATTACGCGACTTGTACCTAAGCCAATTTATTTTAGCAATACGTCACGGTGTAACTGTAAACAGAATTTATACGTAAAAGTCGAATGTCGCGCCCGATACGTAAACGTTGGCGCTAACAGGCGAAATTGAAAGAGGATAGTGTATAGTAGGGCGCCATGCAGACAAGCCGGGAGCCGCCACTCGGCCGGGTAGCCTCGAGCGCGCCATGGTTTGACATTACTCGAAACACGAAGACGCCGCGCGCCGATGTGCCCGGTGCGCTATGACGCAACAATCCGACTGGCTTGCTTGTACGGTGAGGTGAACTGCCATGCGTATTGCGTACTCTACTCTGGCATCGTTCATCGGTTCATTCTGATTTTAACTCGCGAGTCGGTCGGTCGCGTTCCTCTCGCTAAATATAAAGCACGTGGCCCAGTGCTTCAGTTGTGTCGCTATAACCTATAACCCGTTGCTCGGCAGCCGGCACAGACATAGACAGAGGTGAGTGCCGTGTATACGTATTCAATAAACCGTAACGCGATGCTTTGATTGTGTTGACGCGTTTTTAGATTCCATATATTCGGATGATTAATACGAGAGCTTTTCACCGTAACATATGGAGTTGCATACGTTTTTGAATTACATAAAAAATGTTGTAAGGAATTTCAATGCTGTATAATTTTAGCCATATTGTTCTTGTTATTTTATGCGGTTTTATGCTGTTACCTGTAACAGAATTGGCGGGGGGACGCATCGGCAACGGGTAGCATCTGGTCGTCCGTTGAATTATCCTGGTATTAAAAAAAAATCGTAAACAAAAAGAAATGCAAGATTGACCGCTTGTCAAATAACGTAAATAAAATTTTATTGTGTTCGCACGTTATCTGTACTAAATTCTTATCTCTGCGTTAAATCAGTTTGTCAATATTCGGGGACAATAACGCTTACAAAAGGCGCGAACGAGCATTGTTGATGAGCATCAAACAAACTTCATTTAGTTTAACTTGACATTCAAAGCAGAGTGCAGCCAACCGGTTGCCAGCGTGTGGCAGGCGGGCAACGCGGCTGGCAGCAGACGTGGCCGAGCCCACATCTGTCTGCAGTTCCGCGGCCACATAAATATGCACGTTTATGAGCTTACTTGCAGCTGGCTGTTCCTTGACATTAATACAGTAAACCTATTTAATCTCTTACATAACTGTCTCACCCGACACCTGTATGTTTTCATTCAACGATACCTCTATATGAATAGTCTTACTTACATTAGAAAAGATCATTAGGATATTTTTCTGCCCAGATTTATGTTAGCTTGCCATTTCCAAATGCAAGGCTAGACGGTAAAAACAGAATAAGGTAAAATTTCATAAAAATTACTACTACATTTTTTTTTTATATTAATTGCAACCGTGGATTTTGTTTATTAGGTAAACTAAGTTCAATGTATTTGTTAAACACAACTAGTTTGTGTTGAGCAACGTCAAGCTAACTCGTAATAATTATAAAATCACCCAATGTCGTAGGTACAATTGTTGAGAAAGGCGCTTATTCAGCTGTTAACAGCGACCTGCTGACTTGATCCGTTTGTAGAACTCACGCAAGCACGCATTGACACAAAATTTTGATCGGCTGTAACCATGTATTTAAAATTCACCCTGTATGTTGTAGATACTTGTAATCCATTAATTAATAACACACTAATATTTTGTCCAGGCTAAATACAAAATAATTAGGCATATCTGTATTATTATTAGTACCTATTTATTTTGTAACAAATTATAATAATATTGAAATAAAATGTCAATTCTACTTCGTCAACGCAAAATGCAATGTAACGCTACCTACCCATAATTTTTGGATGGTATCTGGTTACTTATAAAGGTAACAAAAAAACCTGACAACACCACTTGTTGCAATGCTGCAATATTAAATTTTCACAACTTGAAACCTTCTTAAGAAAACCGATTCAATACTTCGACAAATTCAATGAATGTTCGTATGGTACCTATTTACCTAAATTTGCACTTCGTGGCTAGAGCGAGGTCGTTGGTCTTGGCACAGTACCTACTCGGTCAACTGATTACCTGTCATGGCGTATAGTATATACTTTCATTTGTCTGCTTTTCACTGTACTAACAAACCAGACTGAACCGGAATAAAAGCGGCGTTATCAAAAAAATAAACGCTATTGTACTATGTAGGTGTAACGGTGTTATACATTTGTTATTTTTTTATAAGCCGCCATTAATCCACGTTGTAATTAATGTTAGTTGTTTATAGAACGCAACAAACACTTAATAACTTTACAGCATTTTCCAAGTTATCCTTATCATCATTTTCCTCTCCGTCTTCTTCACGCCTCTATCCCAATTTCTTTAGGGTCAGCGCAGCAAGTCTTCTGTACCCTAATTGCGTAACGCAGTTTGAATCGGAATCGGAATGATTTTGAAGTATATTGCTAATCCATTGCTTCATATGTTAGAAAAAATTGTCTGCTCAACAACGTAAATAACGCAATGAATGTTGTTAAACTGTCAAATTGAAACCGATTCCTACTGATAGTGTGTTACGCAATTAGCCTTCTGCTTCCACACTTCTCTACTGGTCGTCCCTCTTTCTAGCCATATCATCATTCACAAAGTCCATACATCGTTTCTTTGGTTTCCCCCCCCCTACTCAGCCGAGTCTGCGTATCACACTGACAACTGATTTCCACGAGTAGTGTATACGTAATGTTGAAAAATGTAAAAAAAGGTCTTAGTTAATTTATAATATTCGCATCACACATTTAGTGTTTTCTTTTTAACATAATGCCACTGCAATTATAAAATAACACGTGTTCGATAGCGTAAAATTGTCTTATAAGAACTTACTCCATTTCTTATTGAAGTCTAAATCTAAATATTTGCACGGCTGAAATGCCGAATATAGTGAAACCCATAGATCTTAAGAACTTATGTTAGCTAACTATATTCTTGCAAATAAATATATAATTCAAACTATGTTCGTTTGAACTCTCAAAAATAATATGTTTGTAACATCAACCCGTCTAATGCTTTTTTACAATATGACTAAGCACTCCCGTTATAATTATTCTCGTGCCTAGATAGAAAAAAGTAATAAACAAGTTACTGCTTTTTCGCTCATTTTTTGCATAGCTTAGCAGTTACAAAAATTGCTACTAAAGTAACCCACTCTGTGGCTTCTAGGTATGTAATAATTATTCAATTAATAAAATGGAGCATTTAATACTATGCGAAACTAAACACCTTTAAAACATGGATCTATTTGCCTTACAAATATAATGCATACCCAAGCAAAGTATTATTGAGCATAAGTACTTACGTAAATCTCTGGGAGTCTGGGCCGACACATATCGGTTAGTTATTGTAGAGATACTAGCGAGGTAACTCCATTAACCTATTTTATTTACAATTAAAAGACCTGTACCCTAATTGCGTAACGCAGTTTGAATCGGAATGATTTTGAAGTATATTGCTAATCCATTGCTTCATATGTTAGAAAAAATTGTCTGCTCAACAACGTAAATAACGCAATGAATGTTGTTGAACAGTCTAATTGAAACCGATTCCTACTAATAGTGTGTTACGCAATTAGCCCTCTGTTCATACAATTAAAATCTTTAGGTTTAAAATCTTGTGTTAAAACCCGTTATTGCAACAATAATCACAAATACTTACACTATAATCTGGATCACTAGATCTGGGGGTATATCACGATTCTAAGCTTACGTTTGAACTTCACGTCGATGCCATAGTCGCTAAAGCATCTAAAGCACTAGGTTTCATAATGCGGCTCTCCAAGTGCTTCAGTCAAGCCAAAACTTTAAAAATTCTTTACTGTACTTTTGTTAGAAGTCACTTGGAGTACGCATCTGAAATCTGGAATCCATGCTATCACAAGTACATTGATCGTATAGAGAGCATCCAGAAAAGGTTCATCAAGTATTTGTGTTATCATCAGAAAGTGCCCTACCGGTCTGAAGATTACCTCAATCTCTGTAAGAAGTATCATATATTACCCTTAATTAATCGGCGAGCAATTTCTGATTGTATTTCATTATTTAAAATATTCAATAATTCTACTAACAACTCCGATATCCTATCCAAATTTTCCCGGAAGGTCAAAGCGATGGAACGTGCCGTTGCGTGTTCCTTTTACCTCTACGAATTACAGGCAAAATTCATTTATAGTGCGTGCAAGTAGAGGCTTTAATAGCATGTGTAAACAGCATGATTTTGATGCATTCATAACGAGTGTGTCCTCGGCCAGGAAGTGCCTGAGCCGCAGCTTTTTTAATTAAGATTTTGGTTCTTCAGGTTTTTATTCTTGTGTTGAAGTATTGAATGTTGCATCATAAATGTGAATTTAGCTTAAGCTTGGAGGTTATACTGTATATTTTTTTTTTTTTTGTGGCTTTGTTTTTGTGTTGTTCACACCTTATCTTTATATTCTGTTTTTAGAAGCGAGGACTTTTAATTGGCTGTCTGTTTCACATACTAGTTTGTTTATCTGCTTTTTCTTAGCTGTAAGTCTTCCATAGATAATAAATAAATAAATAAATAATACTATACTAATAAATCTTTCAAATATCCTTTAATAACTTTTTTATCTAATTACAAGACCGCTCTAAAATAACTGGGACTCCGCACCCCTTTGCTCCCGCGCACACACAATATCGATCCTGATTGGTTCTTATGCACGAAACGGCTAAGTTCAGATCGGTCAAAATTTTTAGCGCCTTTATAGTTCTCAAATCATTAACACTCTATTGCATTTCTAAATTAAAGTTTAGACTACAGACCACCCATTATTTTGTGTAGGCATCGTAAGATGAGATCAAAGCAGCATAATATGCAGAAAAATCTGTTGCTAACTGGCTATGCGTATCCACTTAGGGACATAAGTACATACACAATACTGCATCGTTGGTCTTAAGCCGGAAACTCGTCTGCTGGGTCTGGGCCCAGCTCGAAAAAATTGTCTTGAATATTTTCCTTTGGAATTTCTCGGTTCAGTCCAGTGTTTGAGCCTGATGAATTGGCGTAAGGGACTTGAAACGTGGGAGTCGGTACACCTCTACCTTCCACTTCATTAGATAGATTCAGGTGTAATATTATGTTATAATTACTAACATAGTTTGTCCAAGTCCGTTTTAATAGCTACTGCAACTCCATGTATAGTAGCGGATATGTACGGACTAATATGATTGATTGATTGATATGTCCCAAATAAGTAGACAGTTTGCATGCGCTTGTCGCTCAATACCTTACCACCTGCACCATCTTGTATCAGGAATCTACATATATCATTGATTTGCAACCATGATATTATATTATTATGAGATAAGAGCTGGAGATTTTTAAAGATATATTTTTAGCTTGAGATTTTTAACGAGCTTTAATAGAAAACTAAACTAAAAAGTACAAAATAATTTTAATTTATAAAGGAGAGTGGGAATCAAATGTATGGGGTCTGGGCCCACCCTTCAATAGTAAAATTTGATATACCGTTGGATAGGGCATTTTAAGCGGAACATTATATAGTTAATAACAAAACTATGGTCAAATATTAGTACTTTCAGAGATACGACGTCTTAAAGTCGTCTCAGTCTAACATTATTCTTTATGGATATTTATAAGGTAGAATAGTAATAATAATGTATTTCACTTTAATCCAGGGGACCAGGTAGGGAGTTATGTTATTTATGACTATACACAACACGGTTTTTTTTTTAACTTTGCCCAACACTAGGAATTTCTCCTGTATTGTGAGCTTGTAGGTGCGTTTTGCAAACATTTAAACTTACATACACAAACAGCCAGACCCGGAACAACTACCTTGTAGGTCATACAAATATTTGTTCCATCCGGGAATTGAACCCGCGACACGCAGTGCAGCAGTCAATCGCTTAACCACTGCGCCAACCATGCCGTCCGGTTTGGGTAATGTTTATCTTATTATGAAGTAAACTGCGATCATTCATTGCTTAGATTGGGATCACTTTTGTGGAAGTATTAGGTAGTACGAGTATAACTCCGATAGTACTGACTTTTAACCTTACTAAATACTAAGTTTTATTCGGCATAAAAATACCTATTCATTTATGAGTATCTTATTTCTATTCAGAGGTGGGCCCACTTCTTATAAAATCGGGGGGGGGGGGGGGGGGGGGTTTACGATAAAATAAATTTCTTGTTAATCACTATTATTATATCAAACTTAACTTAAAAGCGTGTTAAAAACAACTGGTCTTGGTGTAGTGCCTTTCTTGAACTTGAATCAGATCAGAACCAATATGGACTCTACTGACGGTGACTAGCCCGAAGCCAAATTCTGCGCTGATTCATAGATTCCCATTGAAACGCTAAGAAGGACCAATATTTTAAACTAGGTAACAGAAGTTTGGCACTCAACAACCCTGTAATCGTGCCTGCACCACTGTTTGACCCTACACTGCTACCGCCTACCTGCATTCTGTACAATAAAAAGTAATGCATTATAAGTTACTTGCTGTTAAGAATTCGGTTAACGGTTCCAAGAAAGGTGCACACAAAAAATCTTAAATTATTGTTATTATACTAGACGTATTGAAAAGATGATTTATCATAGCAGTATAATAAATAATTGATTACGTAATTCATTTCTTAATTTTGTTTGCATGTATTTAGAGCTCGAAGTGCCTTTTCTGCTAGCTAGAAGAAAACTACTCGAACCTAGATTTATGTGAAACGTATGTAATTATTACATATTTCCGTTTAGTATAGCTAAGTTATCCGTGACCAACTGTAGGCATACAATTACTATTTTATGCATTATTAACTACGAGAAATGCTGATCATTGCTAAACACTCGTTCGTCAATAAGTTTTCGCTATGGCCGCTTTAAAATAAGCGGTACCTAGGAGCCCGCACTCCTTATCACCCGCGCATGCATAATATTGTTCCTGATTGGTTCTTGTTCAGATCTGAAAAAAAAATTGCAAGATTCTCAGTCGCTGGCCTGCTATCTGTGTTAACATTTCATAATTGCAAAATCTTATCTAATGTTGTTGGTAATTGATACGTATCAGTTATTGAATCAGAAGCAGCAGGCAATTGATTGAATAAGTTTGTGAAAGATTATGAATTTTATGATAAATGCAGAAACAGACGGCCCTGAAAATCTGAAATACAGATGACAATCGCGAATTCTTAATCTTTAATAGATAGTAGTTACTGGAATGATAATAAATGTATTTCGACTTCATACCAGAGGGGCGTTTGCAAAAACATATCTCTCCGCAAGCCATATTAATAATATAATCCTTTTGCTAATTGCTCGCAGAGCTATACAAAGACAGGCAGACAAGCTGACCTACTTAGTAAATCGTAGGCAGACATCACGTATTTAAAATATACCCGGTGGGCGAAGAACACTTCATTACTGCTTCAGAAGAACTTTCTAGTGCTTTTACAATTCGTTTAAAGAACTTTAGCCGTTCAAAACAAAACGGGAATGTTTTAGGCGTAGCGTTCGGCGTAGCGTCCGTCGTAGCTATCTCAATGACTGCATTTACACCGGAGTTCTTAAAGGCCAATACGGAAAAAATATCTAGCTCTCAGATTGTCAAGTCCTTTATGATCTTATTTTTCGATCGTCAGATAACTTTAATCTAAAGAATCAAACGTGTGTGACATAATTATGTTCCGTATAAAAGCTGTCAAGCTGCAACACCGATTGAAAAATCGGCGACTAGACTATTTTACCCTTCAGGTGTTCAAAATTAAAACAGAAGAGAGTTTCGTGCTACAGAACATTATTTTGAATGAATTCTATCGTAACATCGTGCTAGTAAAAACCTGTGTTGTTAGTTGAGTCATGGACCAGCTAGTTGACCTAATAACTTTCCGACTGAAACGCCATAAACATTATGGGGAATAGGGGAAGGTAAGAAACAATGACGAGAAAGCAATAAATTACCATTGTTTGAACTAGTCAAACAATTACTTTTGCTTGGGTTGTAGAAGGTTATGCTAGGACTTGTTTGATCAACAGGTAACTCTATCCATATGTCTCTGAATAATATTTAGGGTGATAGCTGCTAAAAACTGAAGACTTTAAGCTAGTGTCACTGTCACATGACTTTGTCAGCCATGACACCTACCTTCACTTGTTATCAACGATTCTTATCAATTTATGTTTTTCTAAAAATGTTACTTCTTTTCAAACAATATTTGACATCCATCATTAATCTTTGAATTTAAAGTACTTAATTGAAATTTAAATTTACATAAGCTGTACACAATTATTTCGTGTCCGTCTGTGTGACCGCGTTGTTTTTAGAGTTCCGTACCCAAAGGGTAAAACGGGAACCCTATTATACTAAGGCCCCGCCGTCTGTCTTTCTGTCTGTCTGTTTGTCCGTCTGTCACCAGGCTGTATCTCATGAACCGTGATAGGTAGACCGTTGAAATTTTCACAGATGATGTATTTCTGTTGCCGCTATAACAAAAAATACTAAAAAACAGAATAAAATAAATATTTAAGGGGGCTCCCATACAACAAACGTGATTTATTTGCTCGTTTTTGCTCGATATTGATAACGGCAACAGGTAGACGCTTGAAGTATTCACAGAATATTTAGTTATGTATTCACTTTAAAAATAAATAATTTAATTAAAATAAAACAAATATTTAAGGGGGGCTACATACAACAAACGTGATTTTTTTGCCGTTTTTATAGATAATGGTACGGAACCCTTCGTGCGCGAGTCCGACTCGCACTTGGCCGGTTTTTTTACACTACGCAACGGATTATGATGCGTTTTCACAAGTAAATAAGTAAATGTGTTTGGTTTTCACCTACATTTAGAGAATTTATTCCGAAGGTTTATATATTTATCTGGTTTGTTTACTCATAAATTTTGTCATGAGGAACGTTGAGTGAGAGAGAAGACCAAAGAAACGATGGATGGACTGTGTGAAAGATGATATGGTTAGAAAGGGGGTGGCTACCGAGATGATGACTAATAGAGAAGTATGGAAGAAACAGACACACTGCGCCAAATAAATTGGAATAAGGACAAGAGAGTGATAATGTTTGCTCATACACTTTGGCTAACTACTTCACTCGATCAGTTAGACAAGTGTTGCAATCTAGACTAGATCCTTACACTTGGGTAAATGGTAACACATGTAACAATAGGCAGTCCTTTAAACGGTCAATGCCTCTGCAAAAGCACACACTTCTTATCTCACTCCAGTTTATTTAAGTTTCTAATAGGTATTGAAATGACAATATTAATTTTACAAATTATAATATATCGATATATAATATAAGTTATAAGTTTATAACACATAACGTCACGCCTGTATTCCCCTAGGGAATGTCCCGAAGGGTTAGGCAGAAGTGTAAGTACCTGTAGCGGCATCAACAACGCAACATGCGAACTACGCGTCACACTGACGTCACGCAAATCCTGCATCGCGCAAGCAGAGTGTACCGCGAAACTAGCATAATAAACAACGTCCCGACATCAACCGTCGGGCAGTTGCCCACCAGACACTACACCCGTAGATCGGAGGATCCTCCCTTTTTTGTGGAGGATGAGTGAACTTTACACCCTGTTCCTCATACCTCTATATACCTACAGTACACCCGCATTTCGCCAGTTATGTTTAATAGGGGGCGAGCCTATTACCATCAACCGGGCACAAATCCAGACTGCGGGCTGTTATTGAGAAATTCCACTTTTGGCCGACTCGGGAATTGAACTCAGGACCTCTTGCTCAGCAATAGCGCTTGCGACCACTAGGCCATCGAGGCAGTCTATATATAATGTGAACATGGATAAGTATTATTGGAGTTGAAATACAATGATTTTTAAATGACCTCCGTTGTAAATGACCTCCGTTGTAAATTACCTCCGTTGTAAATGACCTCCGTTGTAAATTACCTCCGTTGTAAATGACCTCCGTTGTAAATGACCTCCGTTGTAAATTACCTCCGTTGTAAATGACCTCCGTTGTAAATGACCTCCGTTGTAAATTACCTCCGTTGTAAATGACCTCCGTTGTAAATGACCTCCGTTGTAAATGACCTCGGTTGTAAATTACCTCCGTTGTAAATGACCTCCGTTGTAAATTACCTCCGTTGTAAATGACCTCCGTTGTAAATGACCTCCGTTGTAAATGACCTCCGTTGTAAATGACCTCGGTTGTAAATGACCTCCGTTGTAAAAGTAGATGGGAAGAATCATTTCTTGTATTCTTAATATATTAGGTATTCAATATTCAATATATTTATTGCTTCCACGTGTGAACTTAGGTGTTAGGTTTTACAGAATTATGATCATTGTGGACCCTGTCGGGCACAGCTAAAGTAGGAGAGAGGATGAGGGCTTTTATTTGACTACTTAGTTGTTATAATTAATTTTGTAATTTTTTATTTTTTTGTTATTGTTTTATAAATATGTACATTTATTTATTTTATTTTTGTATACGTAGCGATAGATTATAAGTAATTGTATAAAACATTTTTGATTACTTTGGTTAGCTTTCAACGTCTTAGCCAATAAATACAACTAAGTAGAAGTCAGGAAACGCTAATGGAAGCTTCAATTCAGAAATAACATCTTGTGAGGCGGTACAATTGGTACAAATTATCGACTTAGAGGTAATAAGGAAGTAGAGAAATATTTATCGTTAACAAGTAATTATTCTATAATCTATACTTGACTAGTAAATTGGAGAAGTGTCCAATTGGTGCGGAAGATCTTTCGACCACAAAAAATCCATGGGTGGTCGTTCAAATCATCATTAAGGGATTCTATAAATTGGTTGTCTTGTATTATCTGTGGGCACTTCATAATCGAATGTTGTTTTAACTGCCCAGTAAGAAAAGAAAAAGGCAAAAAGGTACTTCTTGGGTTTTTAAATTTGGATTTTTTCTGTAACAACCCGGAGTGTAGATGAATATCCGAATGACGACAAGTATCGGATTTAAATGCGTTCTAAACATAACTGGAGAAATGGGCATATTCCGTTTATCCACCCTAAAACAGCCACCCTAAGGAGGCTCCTTGGAAACGCGAGTCCATCTATCCACCCTAAACGGGGTGGATAATCGGAATTCACTTCTGATTGTTCTTCCGACTTTTTACCCCAAGTACAGTCGACAGTGGAATAAACTTATCTATTAAAATAAAACTTGCATCGTGTACCTATTTCTAAAAATAACATTTTTATTAAACAAAAAGAATCATTACTTATCTACCAACTAAAAATAAATACAAAAGAGTAAGTACACCTGTGCGAAGCCGAGGCGTGTGCGTAGACGTAAGTAAATTGTGTATGGTATTGTATGTAATGTTCACTAAGTATCTTGGACCAGTTTCTATCATGTTTCTCTAAATGACTGTACACAGCCGTGGGGGGAAATCGAAAGAAAAATAATATATGAATTCCGATTATCCACCCCTACTGGGGTGGATACATGAACTCTCGTTTCCGAATATCCACAATAGGGTGGCTGTTTTAGGGTGGATAAACGGAACAAGCCGAGAAATGTGGGTTTACACTTCTGTCTACACCTTAGGGGTAAACAGGCGGGGTGTTATGTTGAATACGTTTCATCGAATAATAAATTCTCGAACACGTTTACTTTATGTCCATGAAATCGTCTAATCATGCATAGACGCATCAATTTGAAAGAACACAATCCTGATATCGCGACTTTGCGATAATTGTAATATTTCTATTACTTTTGATTCGCTTTGTAATCTTTTGATGCCATAAATGACATGAATGTCACAAAGTAACAAGAGGTTGTCACTGGCTCCTGTAATACAGTGTAGAGATTAACTACGATAATATGGCCCGCCCCTCCAAAATTCAAAACGTTTGAAAGTATTTACAAAGCGCCACCAAGACTCACAACGCATGTATGCGTAATGAGACGGCCGTCAAACAAAAACAAATATACGGATTTGTTGCTCGACTAGTGGCGTCATTAATCGGTCATTATTATTAGTATGGCGCTGCACTGACGTACCTACTCTATGGAAACGACACGTGCGTTGTCTTGCGCGATCGGCTTTTTATGATTCGTTGACCGACAAATAAGTGAGATATTACGAGTACTGAATACTAAGACGAATACTTACAACTACATACAAACTCTTTCGTAAGGATGTGACTACACACATTGAAACAGTAATTTGGAGGGGCGAGCCATGTTATCGTAGTCTATCTCTAATTCTCTACACTAGCGCAGGAGCTACCCCATTCATAAAAATGTTTGCATAAATTATGTCAATAAAGATTATTTAATTATTATTATTGTTTCTATATGTATTTGTTTTCCTCGGCCTAGCCGGATAGTACTGATGGCACGGGCCTAAGCCAAGTGTCCAGCAGTGGGGTTAAGTGTGGGACTAATATTATACGTAGACTGTATGGTAGACGAAACTATAATTAAGTGGGAGTATTGGTGGAATTATAGTAATACCTACAGAATTATTCGAATCTCGTTTAATTACGAGCTACTACAGATACAGAAATGTAAATAACTGAACTAAATAGTACAAAACATACAGATTTATCTAATTATAAAACTTAGTAGCTTTTCGTGTGTGTCTTGAGTAACCTGTAACCGCATTGTTCTTTTAAATTATTCAAAGGAATTTGATGCGGTTTCTCTAGATCTAGATGTTTTGTCCATTCGTAAAAACCATGCGAAGCAGGGGCGGGTCGCTAGTTATGTATACTCGTACAGGGTGAAATTAAATTAGCTATCGAAATTTCGCGACATATAATGGGTATCAGTACGAGTATAACATGAAAATTTTGTCTTTTTGTTTTTTTTTGGGATTAACGACAGCTGGTATTGTTGTTACTTGTAGTATGAGTTGAAAAAATCTGTTTTCTTTTGTTTTATCGTGTTTAGGTATCGATACCAATCACGTCTGTGAAGTTTACACAAACAAACAAAACTGATTTTGAAACTGATATTTCAACGTGACTACACTAACTGTTTTTTTAACCATTATACTTAGGTTACGCACGATTTCCCAACTATTGTCAACCATTCGTGTTAAAATTGTGTAAAAATTACGTGTCATTTCTGTACTTATATCGTTTTTATTTTTTAGGGTTCCGTACCCAAAGGGTATAACGGGAACCTTATTACTAAGGCTCCGCCGTCTGTCTGTGTGTCCGTCTGTCACCAGGCTGTATCTAAAACTGAAAGTTAATGAAAAAATGCTATCACATGGCCTATGAAAACGTTGTGAATATTACTGCAGACTGTTCATAGCGGTAGCTCGCCGTCCGATAAGGACCAGGCCCGTGTCGACTGCGCGTTGTGTTCCACGCGCGCCTCAAAGAGATGTCAGCACCAATTGACGGGGTCCGTTAGGACCAATGCCTGCCGGGGTTGCGAGTTTGTCCGAAAGGGATATCGTGGCCCTGGCACACAGGCAACGGAAGGAACACGGGTGGGTTTTAGTCAGTAAAAGTCTGACACGCCCCCCCGCTCCGCACAGAGCGGGAGAAGTTATTTGATAATTTCCCACCCAAAAAAAAAAAAAAAGAAGACTGTTCATAGCAGCTGTCTTAAACAAATTACGAGTACATAGCAGCTGATTACATTATTATGCACCTTCTTTTGTTAAACATTAATTTATTTAGTTTTCTGATTACCATAAATACAATCCCCAGTCATTATTGTCCACAAAATGTTAAGTAGATAAACGTGTATTTCTTTACTTAAGCATATTATTATGAAGTTATTTACTCATTCTCTTGAATAATTAGTACCTAGGTAAGTGAAACCATTTAAAATGTTTTGTTACTCTGTATCCATCGCTTATATTATTACTAGCTACGCCCCGCGGATTCACCCGCGTAAGTCTCGATCCCGTGGGAATATCGGGATAAAAAGTATCCCATGTCGTAATAAACAAAAAAAAAAGTTGATAAAACTATTTGCCATCGAATGGAAAATCCGAGTCGGTTTATGTTTTATTTAATAAATTATAATTTCGTACTTATATTATTTACCTAGATTGTCACGCTTGTCGAAAGCGTTTGTCTGCTTTTAAAGTATTTTGCATAGTAAATATTATGTACGTGTTTTCAATAACATCATCTATAAAATTATCTATTCCTTCATCTGTCAAAAAATGTAGGCTACAATTTTTTAAATCGCATGACTGGTAGGCACTGATAAGTTGCAAGGACTTGTGCATAAATACATAATTACCTAATAAAAAATCAAAATGTCACGGTTATAGGTACCGGTAAACTGATAACCGATAAGAATGTCCATACGTTCCGGTATTTTATATGTCATGTGGTTTTCATAACCTATTCCCGATAAATAGAATATGTTTTAAAGTCATTTATATTCAGTGAAAATACTTTGAATTTAAAAATAAGTTCCTAGTATTATAAAAATGTCTTCCATACGTCCTCATACTTAAGGCTCGTGCAGACTGGCGCGATATCGCTGGCGCGACCGGCAGTGACATTCAAATTGTGTCACTAGCGCCTGCGATATCGCCCCAGTCTGCACTAGCCTTTAGATTGTCGAGAGCGTTTACTTAGGTAAGTATTTTATTTCGTTATGCTTGAGCCTCCCTATCGTCCACCTATTTAATTGCCTATGAAGTATTCATATAACCAGTCGTATGGTCTACACGTCGCGCCTGCGATATCGCGCCAGTCTGTACGAGCCTTTATACCAACCTATGTTCGTTAGTTGGTGATTCTTCGCAGACGGGATGGGGCATCCATAAAGTACCTAATAGTTAAAGGCACCCGCAGACAGGCGCGACGCGACGCTAGTAGCACAATTACTATGAAAACTTATTGGATAGTGTCGCGCTGCCTGTCGCGCCTGCGATATCGCGCCAGTCTGCACGAGCATTAAATCGTTATTTGTTTATTTATTGCTATTGACATCTTAACATTACTAGATACTTACTGCCGCACTCAGAGATGTCATTCAAGATGAGATGATTCAAAGATGTCAGAAAGGGTTTTCGATAAGGTTTTACCAAAATGGTCCCTGGGTAGAATAGAGATAGAATTGGTCATGCTCCGCGTGCTGGGCGGATATCGAAATAACATAAACTTATGATTTTTTCATGTCACTGGGTTTCAAGTAGGTATAGAACCCATTGAATGGGTTATCATGTAACCCTTTCACTGGGTTTCAAGTATAAAACCCATTCAATGGGTTACATCATGATAAAGGTACCCCATTGAATGGGTTACCCCTGCGAAAGGCTTAACTCTTAACCGGGGTTGTACGGTCCCTGGTACAAACAAAGTGACACTTACTCCTGCATAATTAACTTTAATTGACCAGCATATTTGACTGCGTTTAAGAACGCTATCACAAAATCTTTCTATTATTATTTATACTGAAAAAAAACGGTATTTTCCTCAAGGATCGTTTTAAAAACTTTTAAAGAAAGAAAACTTACATGTACTTAAATGCTCATAATAACTCACTTGTACGTTCGTATGTACACATTTGACATACATTTATATGCCTATAACTTAGCGAAGAAATAAACGCACAGGTCAAGGATAATGATTGTGCTCAAATACTTCCATTTACTGTTTTAAGGGCCGTGCAGACAGGCGCGACTCGATATCGGTAGAACAATTTTCGTAAAGTTTTTTTTCATAAAAATTGTTCCACCAGTGTCGCATCGCGCCTGTCTGAACGACCCTTAAATAATGTTGGGTTAAAAATAATTTCTCTGTACGAGATTCGGATGGGTTGTCGGAATGTTATCAAAATAATTTTTATTAAGAAATTGATTCCCAGTCCCGCAATACTTAACAATGATTATCACCTATCTACAGCTACCTATGATCCTATTGCTAAACTATCAACAAATGTCACTAATTAATAAAAACTAGTAGGAAAAGCAAACATTCAGATTTTTTTTCAATTTTGTTACTAGCTTTTGCTCGCGGCTTCGCTCGCGTAAAGATCGGAAATTATCCCTCAGGAACGTACTACCGGGATTCAAAGTACCTATCCTATGTTCTAACCCAGGGGGTCTACTTCGAACACAAATGCGAAGTATTGCCTGTTTCCTGACTACGGCTGACTATAGCCGACTACAGCGAAAGAAAAAAAAACGAAAGACAAAGAGATAAGTCAATGTTAAAAATCTGACTTGAAGTCGGGTAAGGACTCAAATTCAAAACAGGAAATTTTGGAATTCAAGAAATGGCGGAACATTGGGCTGATACTTCGGATTATCGTTTCAGAGTAGACACCCTGGTCATGGCCTATCCGTATGCTTTTCATATAAATCTTTTCAGCCGTTATTGCATGAAAAGGCAATCAAAAAGACAGACAGGCAGATAATAAATTATTGGGTTCCGTACTTACCTCAAAATGAAAAATTGGAACTCTTATCGGACGACTTCGTTGTCTGTCAAGACCCTTTTTCTCAGATCTGCGTGGAGGTATCAAGTTGAAATATAGGTAGTACCTATGTCACAAACTTAATCTAAATTCCCTTGGAGCTGTAAAGAAAATCAAAATACCAAGTCAACGCAATAAAAAATACGCCCATTTATGCCGCACATTTGATAGGTACTCGCAAATAAACCATGGAGCATAAAGTTGATGTTTGACGAGAAACAAGGTCTTACAGTTCAAGCAAAGAGAAAAATTAGAAAATTGAAAATTTTATACTTACCTATACTTATCAACTGCAAAGTTAAGTTTGTTCTTCAATCTGGGATCGGAAATTCATAGGCCGTGTCATGAAGTAACATTTAGTCTGTATTTCATTCAAGTCGGTCTATTTAAAGTTCTTTTTCAACTGAAAAGCTACGTTTGCCCTTCAATCCGGAATTGGAAATTCGGTCAGCAGAGCGAGCACAGCTTTGAGACGGAACCGTCAGGGCTCGAGAATTAGTCACACTTGTCCGGTTTATTTTAAATAAAAAAACAGGATTCTAAATGTCATACTTAAAATAATAATTATTCATTTTAATAATGGTCACCATTAATTAATATCTAGTCTAGTGGCGCCATTGACCAAGTAATACGAATAGGTAACCTACATTTTAGAATGGTAATTTTATGACTAAATTCGTAATAAGTAGGTACAAAAAAAAAATGTTACACGTGAAATTTAAAATCATACCCATAGGTGTAAAATAGGTGATGATTTTACAAAAACGCTGAAACTCGTAATTCTTTATTTCTTACCAAAAGCATATTTTTTTATATCCCTTAATTAAGAAATGCTGGGTTTCCCATACAAATATTCATCCCCTATATCACCCCCTTTAGGATTATTTTTGAGACAAAAAGTAGCCTATGTCCTACCCCAGGATGCCCATCTATCACCTTGCCAAATTTTATCGAAATCCGTACAGTAATTCAGGCGTGAAAAGGTATCATACAGACAGAGTTATCTTCGAATTTAAAATATTAGAAAGGAATATGGATTACGATGTAGTTACGTTGGTCCACACATCGTTACATGTCACATCGGCGTGCTGAATGTCATACGCATGCATTCGGTTGTTTTGGCATAGCGCCCGATACGATATTAATTTAAAAAACAAACTTTCTTTGTCTTATCTTACATTGTCTATGCACCAGTCATGCCCCTCGTGCTAAGGTACGAGCCTTGATGTCGTAGTGTGAAAATATGAAAAATACTTGAAGAAACCGTAGACCTACGCAATTTTTCGTAGCAACATAAACTGCGTAGCGCCTGCATATTGAAGTAGAATGATTGTCTGTCTTTTTCTTTGGCATCTACAGGCTGCTTTATTCCGACACAATTAAATTCTGAACATTTTAGATAACTCACAAAAGTTATAAATAAAATTGCAAACTTGTAGTAGATGTCTACATACGTGAACATATTTTTGCTACGAGTATCAATAGATAATACGTATTGAATCCACTTTGTGTTATTATCTTGATGATGTTATATATTTATAATACTTCCTGTCCCGGTCGTGCACATCGCAAGTAGTGGTCTAAGAATTGGTGTGGGGTACCTACCATAAACAAAAGTGTTTTTTTTTACAAAAAAAAAGGAACCAAATTCTAAAAAAAACACTACATAGTAAAATATAACTTTAATTTCGGAAGTCAGTGGCAATAAAAAATAAAATACAGATCCAAAGACACCGACCACCGAAATTGTGTCGCACTTTTGAGCTTCCGACTGACTACAAGGACTACCCGTAACGACTGTCAAAGATCTACAGATGACAAACGATATGATTTCGGAAAATGAAATCCTGAACCAGACTAAGACAGGCAGGATACCTCGACCTAGAAATATTAAGTTTGTCCCCTAAAAACTTCTGGTGTAGACCGTACCGTCCGACCGTAGATAACATCACTGCGTTGACAGGTCGCCGCCAACGAGCACACGTGTGTAATAATAATATTTATTTTAGTGCTGGTCCACGGTCCCAGAGATTTGAGGAACAAAAAGGAGGCATAGGAAATGGACGTAGGTACATACGTAGCTGATACCACACTGAAATACTGTCTGTCAAGACTACACCACGATGATCGTAGTATAGTCTTCGAGATCGCGCCACGATCAGCAAGCCTTTCACATATCGTAAAAGTAGCAGGAATGGTAACGAACGATATGGTACCAGTGCAATAAGTGTACGTTACCGTATGGAAGTTTACGTACCTTTAATTAATAAGAATTCAGAGCAACGAGGTGATATGTAGAACCTTAGACCAGTTAATATTTCAAAGTAGCATTTTCATGTTTCTCCATTTAGGTACCTATGTGAAGTATTTTGCATCATAACATTGGAGAATAAAGTTTTAAAACGTTTAGTTTTACTTTATTAACTGGAGCTTCTAGCTTGTACTCAATTTAAGTTCTTGGGAGGAAGCACCGCGAACTTTCACCAAGTCCGCACAGTCTGTGTATCACGTTTCATGAACCGCTACAACTATACTAAATGTTACCACGTTATACACGGTCAGTTCTATCTCCAGAATCGTCTGATGTGACCACAATCTGTAGCAACTGAAAAGGCCTGTAGATCGATCGCCTACGACGAGTCGACGACGCAGTGACCGACGCGCGACACGGCAGAGTAAACGTAACTAGCGTGTTTACGTTAAGATTTTTATTCTCACCCTTGTAGTCTTAGCATTATGATCGATCGGTCAAATTTTAACGCAAACGAAATAGTTACGTTTACTCTCTTGCAAACTTACACAGGCCCTGCAGTCTCGACATAGATAGCGATCGCTTTACGACCGAATTCGGTCGCAAAGTCCTAATGGAGGAGATAAGATTGTGTTTTTTTCGTGCTTATCAAGCAATTTTGACCGTCTAGAGATCCCACTAGGACTTTGCGATCGAATTTGGTCTTAAAGCGATCGCTATCTATGTCGAGAACAAAAACAAGTAAATCGTTGAAACCAAACAGTCTGATTGTTTCGTCTATGTTGCACGCGTCCGGTCTGATCGACCTGCCGCCGATTTGTCTTGTCACATTAACATTGGTAGTTTTACATACGACTATGGTAGTATCACAGAACGCGAGGGTTTTTTTTTGGGTGGGAAATTATCAAATAACTTCTCCCGCTCTGGGCGGAGCGGGAGGGCGTGTCAGACTTTTACTGACTAAAACCCACCCGTGTTCCTTCAAATGCCTGTATGCCAGGGCCACGATATCCCTTTCGGACAGACTGGTAACCCTAGGGTAAGACAACCTTGCAATAGGCTACTAGTTCAGTAGACAGTTGAGTGGATTATTTATTTGTAGAAAATGATTGCAAACATTTACGTTCTTTATCTTAATTACTTTATTACTTATTATTTATTTTATTATCTTGTATTAACTTAGCTGAAAAAATTTATCGTCGTCAGCTCGTTCACACTCATCGACAATTGTTTACATTTCACGATCATCTTAGTTACCAACAGTCATAATAGTTGTCCGCCAAATCTTTAATCAACATTATTTTGATTATGTTTTTAGAGACCCTGTTTTCTTCACTCATTAGCCTTGGCAAGAACATTTTAATCAGTTTAATCAAATTCCTTACTTTTGATAAGAGTATGTTGTGTGTTGTTTTGTAGTATCAACATAATTATACTCGCGACAATCTGAGAAGTCCGATTTGACGTTGCTCTTTATATATGCCGCGATAACTTTGTATGAACTTCCACGTAAGAAATCGAAACATCTAATTAATTAATATGTTATCCATTAATATCCATACACTATAACAATGAGTATCATTCATAAGCAACAAGTTTCACTTTATACAGGAAAAATGCACTCACAAACACGACTTGATTAATCCGACCGGACGTTATTATAATGTAATTCATGTCTTTGGGTTCGTCGCCGTAGTGTTGTGACCGTTTTTGGCCGAATAAAATTAAACATATAAAAACAAAATCTGATCACATATATTTTTAACTTTTTTCTTATATTTATTAATATGTCAAAATAGGGAATGGTATTGCAAAAATTATTATAACGTCGATTTTTTTCTCTCCACGTCATCTATTTGTCAATGGTCCGCGTAGTATCTAGCGATAGCGAGACAAAAACTTCCAAGAAATTTGAAGTTTTTGTGTTATTGGTTATTGTTATATTTTACGTGTACCTATTACGAGTATAACGATTTGCCTCGAAAATCAGTTTTAAAGCAACCGTTTTTTTTTTCCCATCACTACTGAAAGTATTTTTATCGCTTTCAAATCGGACTTCTTAGATTGACGCGAGTATATAGGTAAGTACTTTATTACGTTATGCTTGTGGCCTCCCTTCCTTTCTTCCACCTATTAATTTGCCGCATTTTCTACCATCAGTATATTCTTCTTTACTGTGTTTACTTTTAATTGCTCGTGGATTTCTGCATTGGCGATGAACCATGGGGCATTGGAAGTTGACTCCAGAATTGAGTTTTGTAATCGTTGAACTATCTTGATGTTTGAATCCGAGACTCTACCCCATAGCTGTATCCCGTAGGTCCATATTGGGCGTTTGGAAACCAGTAACTTGTTCTCGGGTGAGAGTTTACTTTGACTTTCTTCCCATCAACCAGTATAAATTCCTAAAAGTGATATTAGTTGGTTTCTTTTGGCTTTGATGTGGGTTTTCCAAGTTAGTCGCCTGGCTTAGTGCATGCCCAGGTACTTCACAACGTCTTTGTGTGGCAAGTCATGTGAATGTCACTTGCGTGGATTTTGATACGCTTGCATTAATTCTCCACTTCTCAAGCCAGCCATCTATTAAGTCTAGTGCCTCTTGCAGCTTTCGAGGCTTCTATTGGATCTTTATTGCTGGTAAATAATGGCTGAGTCATCGGCAAAAATAGCAATTGTAACATTTGTGGTATAGGTATCTGTTGTGAAGATAGTATAGAGAACGGGACCCAGAACAGAGCCTTGTGGAACTCCTACTCTTATTATTGATAGGCTCACCGATTATGTTATCGCAATATTTCTAAAAGAAATTGCAATGTAGACCGTAAAGTTTTATAACACCGTTTCCATTGAGGCGCAGTTTGTAATTATTAGTAGAGTTCAAAATTGGTATAATATTCAGACGATTTTTAAACGCTAATGTGATGTACCTTATTAGAAAGCTTATTTATTATGCTACTCGATTATAGTTAAACCTGATTTTTTCAGGCGCCCGTTTTGTGAAAAAGTGAAAAATGTTTCAATACAAACAAAACGCACATAGTCTTTATTTATTCATTTCTATGCAATATAATTATTTTATGTGGCTAATGTTTCCGTTTCTATTAAATACTTTGAGATTTTATTATAATTTTAGCTGCAGCTCCATGAAATTAAGACAAAAAATATTGATTATCATGACAATGCAATAACAAAACGTATCGTAAAAGTCAAAGCTGTAAACTCGGACTAAATATCCGCTGTAAATGTCAAGCCGAGACCTGCTGACTGACGTTGTCATTGTCACGTCATTTGCCACAGGGCCATCCCCATGCCATCCCTAAAATATAAATAATGCTTGTAGAACATTTTATTTATCAACACTTGTTTTAAAAAAAGCGGGTGGCTGTAAAAAAAAATTAAATGCCCAAAGTCGTCAAAATAATTACCCTCTTTCAGCCTATATAGGTCAGAAGGCTGTTTAAATTTTCAATTATTTTAGTACCAAGCCCCATACATTTCGTGAACGTCTCCTTTAAACCTATACGACTATTTAACGACACTAGAGACCCGCCCCTGTTTTGCATGGTTTTTACGACTTGAAAAAACATGGAGGTTCCTTTAAGTAAGTTTAATAATAATGTAGTAGGTATACACAAACAATCCGGAATAAATTTCCTCCAAATGTTGATGACAACTGTATCAAAATAGATATACATCTCGGGTGGGTGGACCGGTGGAAGGGGTGTAGCCTTGATGCGTCAGCAGCAGGGATTGTATTGTATCCTGGTACAAACACCGCGTAGGTAGACCGCAACGTGCGGCCTCATCCCTTTTCTCATTATTTTAAAACGTAGCTTTTCTGTCTTTTCGTGGGCTTACAACTAGAGAACCACTTTCCCAATATAAATAGATGGGCTTTTTTAAATTTAAGTAAGTATGTCGATATTATAGGTAGATATTATGTCCCGGTAGGTTTGACTGTTCTATTTCGTTACAATAAATAAAAATCTTTATTGATACAAACACCTTTGACATTGCTTATGATTAGGATACATAACTTGGTTAACTTAAGGTCATACGGGTAAGGTAAACCTTGACTCCTAAACTAGGTAGGTGATCCTGTGACTTATAAATAATAGTAAAATAAATAGTAAAGTATTTTCTTGATAACTAACTGCGTAGGTACTACGTAAATAACTGTTGTGTTGTGAACTTGTGAATGACGTTGACGTAATGATAACACTGTCTGTGTAAATACTACATCCTCACACAAAACACAATTATCTAAACTAATATTATATAGAGAAACTATTTGATTTTTTGTTCGTTTGTTTGTTGCGCTTTCACAATAAAATGGCTGAACGGATTTAGATGAAATTTGGCTCATGGGTAGACCATAACCAGGACACTTTTATCCTGATATTCTCATGGGATCGAGACTTATGCGGGTGAAACCGCGGGGTGCAGCTATATAGTTATTGTATAAAATCAGTTATATTAATAATTTTATCATACATTGGCTCCTTTTCCTTTTCTGGACAACGGAAGGAACACGGGTGGGTTTTAGTCTGACACGCCCTCCCGCTCCGCCCAGAGCGAGAGAAGTTATTTGATAATTTCCCACCCAAAAAAAAAACCCCCGTACATACCTATCTATTCTCTCAATAATAATAATTCTCGTGCCCATGAATGTAAGGTTTAGTTACATACCGCTCTTAATTTATAATCTAGCCTGATTGTATGGGTAATTTATCTAATTACGATGAGATCTATAAAACGGTACCCTGCCACATTCACACGTGCAAAACTCACGATCTACTGAGCGAATTTTTTTATTGGGTTCAATAAACTTCAAGGCTTCTAGTTAATTATTGATTTTCGTAGCACTGTTCGTTTAGGTCGCACTTAATACCGTGTCATGCGATAGTAACGTAAGTAGCTGTATCTCGTGGTACTAGCATGGCTTCCCTTCGTTGCAGGGTATCAGCGTCACCCAGCGTCGGATTTCGCTGCCTCGGTAAGTGAATGGTAGTACGGTAGCACGTTAGTACGTCACAAGCCAGAAATACGATATTTATTCGGTAGTATGTTGATGTACAGTCAGCGAAATAAATTGATTAATACTGTCACATAAATAATAAATGTGGGCGTCCAAGCAAAAAGGGTCCAGTTCTCGGCATTTAGTTTCCGAGATATACGCAGTTTTGTAAAGTTGGGTGAAAATATTGCATTTTGCGATTTTAATTGATTATAATTACCTAATGTTCAATTATCTACAAGTTCATACAGTAAAAGAAAGAAAGAAAAAGCATTTATTGGGACTCGCACAGATCACAAATTAAACTAAAACACACTCATAGAAACATAATGAACAAAAATAAAACAAAGTAAAAAATAAAAACAGAAAGTCCTGTACGAGGCCAAAAGCCCCTATCTCAGCATGATGCTGCGGCACTTAAGAATAAATGTTGCAGCGCTGGTATTCTGATAGGGCCCGCTGTGATGTCACGGATAGATACGGAAATAAATAAATAAAATAAAAATAGATGAGTGAAATAACAATAAAAATAAGATAATTATTTAATAAAATTATTGTAATAGTAAACTTACACCGCGTGTGAGAACCCGACGTAACATCAGTAAATGACTTTTTATGACGTTGTAGGTAGGTACCAGAAATTTTAAGAGAAAAGTTTAGTACACAAAGTACATTCAGTGGTCGTCCGGCATGTCAAATTTGAAAATGCTTTTTCCTAAATCAAGCTTTTTCAGAGTATCAAATTGAAATGTCTGATATAAAAAATATGCCAGTTTTTTTATATTTTTTTTATCCTTATTATCAATTGACTATTCGAGATACCGAATCTATTCTTAACTCAATACCCCACTAACGGAACAATTTTTGCTTGGACGCCGCCGTGTCGCCCACAAATAATGAAAACTGCGAAATATTTAGCTACTTGTAGCGCTGGCTGACGCTACTTAATCACACGAGTTCACACGACAGCCAGTTTGATTAATTTGTAGGAGTAGGTATACACAGGGTGGAATTTTGTAATGCCACCTGGAGGGAAAGTACTCTTAATACTGCAGATAGAAACTTTTACTCAAAGGAAACATTCCTTTATTTTTGAATAGAAAGCAAACTGCATTCAAAGACCCGGGAATCGAACCGGCTAAAATCTGAAAAAATTATACCCTGTACTTTTATTGCATTGATCGTTAGGGTCAATTATAAGGATGAAATCTCTCTAACAAACATGATAAATTAAATGAAAGGAAAACCAGGAAATCTTAAATTAATTTAATTATTTACAAAAAATGGTAAACTAACTAATTAGTTGCTCGAAATGGGCTCCATTCTCTTGGATACACAAATTTATTCTTTTAACGAATTCATTTCTAGTAACCTTTAATAAAGTGTTGTGGTGAACATTATAAATCGTATTCTGAACTTCAACTCTCAACTCGTTGTCATTCGCATAAGATTTCATGTAAATTTGATTTTTTACATATCCCCACAAAAAAAATCATGGGTGAGATCTGGCGATCTCGCAGGCCATCTGATTGTGCCATTTGTACCAATCCAGGTATTAAAATGGTTATTAATGTAGGCAGTAGTGATTCTGCTGTTATGTGCTGGAGCACCATCTTGCTGTAGAATTATTTGGTTTCGCTCTTCCTCGGGGAAACTATTTAACTCGTTTCTTAAGAGATCCAGTATTTCAATAAACTTGACAGTGTTTAAATGACCTTCGTACACGTGGACTAACACTACATTATTTCCCATAATTCCGCACCAAACGTTGAAAGAAAATCTTACTTGATTGTTAGTTTCATGAACACGAACAGGATTCACTCGAGACCAATAATGGTTATTGCGGCGATTGTACATGCCATTATTGCTGAAGTTGGTTTCGTCAGACCATAAAATGTTACTCAAAAAATTAGGGTTTCGGTCAATTTCTCCAAGCATGTTTTCACAAAATTGTAATCGTCTGTCACGATCCCCAATATGCAATTTTTGCACCAACCGACCTTCACGATAGCATTTATACTTATACTTTTTCAGCACTTTAAGTACGCGAGTGTGGGTTGTTCCTAATTCATCGGCAGCATCTCTACTTGAAGCCTTTGGAAATGATTCAAAGTATGTTAAAACATCTAGTTCAAAATCGAAATAGTTTTGCTGAATAGTTTGCCGTCTCTTCTTGAAACCACCCGTATTCTTTAAATTTTCTACCATTCTTTTCAATATGAACCGAGTGCCTGTCGGTCTTGACATCTCTCTCCATACCACCGCAGAGCTAGGATTCACGTTTTTGTTATTTAAAAAATAAGCTTCCATTAAATCAAACTGTTCTTGATAAGCCATTTTCACCGTGAGACAAAATGTGAAATGAGTTGTAAAAACAATCAAATGTGAATAACAACTATGACAATCTAATTTTCAAATTTTAATCTAACATTCCATATTTAAATTACCTCATACACGCAGCTACGAGTATGTCGCAAAGGCGTCTGCATTACAAAAGATGGATGTTAGTTAAAGAGCTTTAACTTGACTCATTGAATTTGTAACTTCAGATTTCCTGGTTTTCCTTTCATTTAATTTATCATGTTTGTTAGAGAGATTTCATCCTTATAATTGACCCTAACGATCGATGCAATAAAAGTACAGGGTATAATTTTTTCAGATTTCAGCCGGTTCGACTCCCGGGTATGGGAGAAGAGAATTTTCGAAAATCTTTGAATGCAGTTTGCTTTCTATTCAAAAATAAAGGAATGTTTCCTTTGAGTAAAATCTTCTATCTGCAGTATTAAGAGTACTTTCCCTCCAGGTGGCATTACAAAATTCCACCCTGTATACTCGTACCTGTCTAGCAATAAACAATGTTTCAGTAATCAGTCAGATTTCCGGTATCTATTCAATACAACTTGTTCTGGCTATCTTTCATGTTTTGGGTACTAAATTACGTATTTGGATTTTCTCTAGAAAGTCTTGAATGTACTACTTGAGTATTTATTCTCATCTTTCATGTTTTGGGTACTGAATTACGTATTTGGATTTTCTGTAGAAAGTCTTGAATGTACTGAGTATTTATTCTCCTAACTACAAATATTCCTGATATAATTTTAATACAATAACGTTTATTTTGATTGATTGAGAGTTCGAGATATCTTCAAGAATCTTATACTTTATACAAATAAATAAAATTGAAGTGTCGATACGGTAGATAGGATCGCTTGTTATTTTTACAAAAGATTAAAGCAAAGATACCTACATGTAGGTATCTTTCCATCTTATTATCACGTTAGCACTTCGTACTGAACAAACATTAAAGGGTAGACTATCGTTACAGAGCAATTAATATAATTGCTGCCCTGTGGGTGACCTTGAGAGAAACTTTGTTCAAGTTCTCATTTAAAAAACATGGCAACATTATTGCGGCTTCAATTTCATTGTTTTAACTGAACAAAGTTTTTAGTTTGTGTTACTGTTTGAAACTCAGTTTCCAGAAAAAGACCTTCAAAGGCCGGATTCGTTCAGAAAATGTTTAGGAACTTTCTGGTCGGTCACAAGTTAGAAAACGTTTCAAGTAGTAAGTAGAAACTGCCCGCAAAAATAAATTAAAGTCTACAACTACGGCGAAGCCAAGGAGGAGCTTGTGGCTAACTAATAACAGCCGCAGCTACGCTTGCCGGGGTTGGTCCGAAGATGGGTGACCATTTTTACATACCGAAACTCCTATGTCCCTCGGGAAGCACGTTAAGCTGTTGATTCCAGCTGTCATACGTAGATCTTTGACTGTCGTTACGGGTCGTCAGAAGCCCGAAAGTCTGACAAGCAGTCTTACCAAGGGTTATCATATTACCCAGTTGCTGGGTTGTGGAGGTCAGATAGGCAGTCGCTCCATGTAAAATACTAGTATTCAGCTGCATCTGGTTCGACTGGAAGCCGACCTCAACATAGTTGGAAAAAGACTAGGCAGATTGATTGACTACGGCGAAGCCAAAAGGAAGGGTTATGTTTTTAGCAGTCTATGTATGTATGTTTGTATTTACGATTATATGTTCCACCGTAGCGCCTAAACTACTCATCTGTTTTTGATGAATGAGCTGTCAATCGGTTCGTTATTATGCTCCGGGTGACATATGCTACATTTTATAAGAACAAAATCAATATGACGGATATTACACCCAACAAAAGCCTTTTTGCTATCTTATCGACTGGGATGTCAAATGAAAGGTATTACGGAGCACTTTCTAAAAATATATTGTATACCTATAATAAAATTCATCATCATCATCATTTCAGCCAAAAGACGTCCACTGCTGGACATAGCCCTCCCCCCCTAAGGGGGGAGGGGGGGGGGTGTTTGTCATAATCTTCACAGTGTTAACTTCAGTGTTAAAATGTATAGAGAACGCTGCTGCCCATTCTCTAGTAAGTCCGTTTTTTTTTTTCGGGTTTGAAATTATCAAATAACTTGGGCGTGTCAGACTTTTACTGACTAAAACCCACCCGTGTTCCTTCAGATGCCTGTGTGCCAGGGCCACGATATCCCTTTCGGACAGACTCGTAACCCTGGCAGGTCTAGTAAGTCCCTTAGTCGCCTTTTAGGACACCCACGGGAAGAAATAGGAATAATAAAATTATAAACCCTAAAATAAAAAAGAAAGTTAAAAACTTAAACCCCAACTACGAAAACACTCAAAAAAAGTTTAAGGGCAGGCTGTTTGGCGTGCTTCAGGGGCTAAAAGTAGATACTGATTAGGAATATAAGCATGTCGTTATGTGTTAAAAGATCTCGATTAATAATAATAACACTTGGTTAGATCCAGGTAAAAAGCGTAAGAACGCTGACCTCTCACCTCATAACGATGCATTTACGATCATTAAACAATCAATAGGTGATTTCCTTCTTTTATAGGACTAGCTTTTACTCACGGTTTCGCCCGTGGGTAGGTACTTACTATTCTAGAGAAGTAAATTAGTGAAAACTTTTATTCAGATTAATTATAGACCATGACCTTTAACAGGAGCTAGTGGAGTATTATTTCTTGTTACTGGTATGGTAAAATTATATAATAATTATGATTTTAATAATTTTAGGTTATTGGATAAAGATCCCCTCCCGCAGACAGGCACAATTTCTATGAAAACTTCATGGAAAGAGTCGCGCTGCCTATTGCACCCGCGATATCGCGATAGTTCAGTACTCGATAGCACGAGCCTTTAGAATGAGAAATAATAATTATAGTGTTGAAGTAGGATCGATTTGTTTTCGCTATACTCCATCAGAACATACATACATAGCATGTTAAAATCAAAACCCTCCTTTGCCTTTGCCGTAGTCGGGTAAAAAGTGGCATGCGCTGCTATGTTGGAAAGCAATTTGTTTGAAAATTGCCGCTTCTACACATTTTCCGATGTACTGACATATCATATTACAATTAAAATATAAAATAGGGAAACCGCAAACCACTTTTATTTCGTAACGTCAAGGATTCCTATCATTGTAACAATGGACTGATTATGTTACACCAATACAGTTTTTCTACACACAAATTAGCAATAACTTCAGTGTCCAGTTGGCGCTAATAAGTTCCTAATGTTATCATTAATCAAAAGAACGTATTTTTTGCTTAGAACCAAAACAGTGCAGAAATGTTATATGAAATCTCATTGTTGCACAGTTTTTTGCAACTGTTGCTGTTACTGTTGTTTTTTGTTTGTTTATTTTTTATTTAGATATAAATTTGAACACAGAGGTTTAATGTCTACCACTAAGTTTAATATAAAATGTATGCATTAGATCATAAAGATACTGGCTGAAAATAAAATTCGGCTGAATAAAACCGACTTGGTGAAAAACTTTATTTTCATTAACTTGAGTTTTTTTTTTAGTAGGTATATTTTATCACGGTAGGTAGATTGGTAGTTAAAAGAAAAGTAGATTACGCACCTTGCTAAAGTGAGTACCTAATGTATGCACTCGTGTTAATTTAGTCATATGCGCTCGGGCACCAACATAACACTCGTGCATTAATAATTCGCTTTGAGCTCGATGCAACAATCTAATATTATTGATTCCACACGTTTAACTATGAGGTTAATAGTTACATTACAGTTCAGATAATAATTTATACTTAGATTGTTCTATCAATAGCATAGATAATATCGAGTAGACAGTTGTAAAAAGATACACATGAATAAATAAACTGTTCAAGCGAAGCTTTTTAATGGGGCTGCCGACTTCTTGATACGATCCAGCTTTTCGGTTTTCCTTCAGAACTTCAGACGATATTGTTGTTTCAAAAAAGCGTCCGATACATAAAATGTCGTGAGGAAAGTTTTGAGTATGAATGTCAATGACGATAAAAGTAGGGGAAGACCAAATAAACGATGGATTGACTGTGTGTGCGAGTCGGAGTCGCGCACGAAGGGTTCCGTACCATTATCTATAAAAATGCTAAAATAATCATGTTTGTTGTATGGGAGCCCCCCTTAAATATTTGATTTATTTTAATTTAATTATTTATTTTTAAAGTGAATATATAACTAAATATTGCCGTTATCACCTGTTGCCTACTGCTGTTCTACCTGTTGCCGTTATCAATAACGAGCAAAAAAATCACGTTTGTTGTATGGGGGCCCCCTTAAATATTTTTTATTCAGTTTTTTATTTGGTGCTATAGCGGCAACAGAAATACATCATCTGTGAAAATTTCAACTGTCTAACTATCACGGTTCATGAGATACAGGCTGGTCACAGACGGACAGACAGACAGACGGCGGAGCCTTAGTTATAAGGTTCCCGTTTTACCCTTTGGGTACGGAATCCTAAAAACAGTTGATTATTATGCTGAAACAATAAAGATTTAATGTAATGGTTGGAAATTTAATAGTACCTACGTCTAGACTATAGCCTATTCTGTAGGTAAACTACTCACATCCACCATCATCCTCATAATTTCAGCCGAAAGACGTCCACTGCTGGACATGGGCTTCCCCGGTTGCCATAATCGCCACGCTTGGCAGGCGGGTTTGTGATCGCAGTATGGTGTTAAAATGCATAGAGAACGCTGCTGCCTATTCCCTTGTAAGTACTACTAATAATAAACTCACATCAATTTTCACCTAATTACTATAGTCACTGCCAACGACATCACCAGTTCCGATACCGCGAACACTTCATCCAGTCATAACACGTGTGAAATCTTCACAAAATATCCATTCAGTTTCAGTAACGTTCACGTGTCAGCCAGGACAGTCTTGTCACACTGAGACAGTGAGACTGAATACGGCTTCTTCAAATTACAACATGGCGAACATGGTGATGCTACACCTATCAACTGTTTGTTGCCAAGAGTTAATTGATTGCTTCCTTTGTTTACACGAGATGAGACAACCGATGCTCTGTGGGTCACGGAGATAGCAGAGCAGATCATTATTATCACATAATACACGCTATCGCCAAAACAATGATCATGCTCCTTCGCCGTCAGACGAAGCATTGAAGTTTCAGACAATGAGCCGTGTGCCAATTTCCTTTGCGATGTTTGATGTGGCGAGCTTAGCGCAGAAATTAAATGCTAATGCACTTGTACAACAATTAAAAAACTTTCGTGTTGAATTAAATAAAACTGTTCTTTGTTACCTAAGTACACAAGTTTCTTCGAGAGAGTCAAAATTGTTATGTCATTTCTTATTGCTCTTTTAGATGGTAGTGATGATAATGTACCTGATGTACCGTGTGGTGCCGGACATAAATAATAGCACCATCCTATTTCTTCCCCTGGGTATCGTAAAAGGCGACTAAGGGACTTACTAGAGAATGAACAGCAGCGTTCTCTATGCATGTTAACACCTGCGATCGCCGACCCGCCTACCAAGCGTGGCGATTATGGCAAACCTCCCCTTCGGGGGAGGCCGATGTCCAGCAGTGGACGCCTTTCGGCTGAAATGATGATGATGGTTGAGACAAAAATTTAAAAGAGTATGCTTAGATGGTTTGGTCATGTTGAGAGGATGAATGAAAGGCGACTAACAAAAGGTATTATTTACAAGGCAGATGTTAGTGGAAACGCCGGGAGGGGACGCCCTAGGACGACATATAGTAACACAACAACCGGCGTGCGTGTATGACCAGTACCCCAAGTGTAAGTTTGCAAGAGAGTAAACGTAACTTGCGCGTTTGCGTTAAGATTTTTATTCACACCCTTATAGTCTTAGCATTATGATCTATCGGTCAAATTTGAACGCAAACGAAATAGTAACGTTTACGCTCTTGCAAACTTACACTTGGGGTACTGATGTATCAACGTCAACGAAGCAAAAGGCGTAGCAGATGGCATTCTATAGTTTCTGCCTACCCCTGGGAAGAAGGCGTGAGTTTATGTATGGTACTACATGCATGCAGATGTAGGTAGAATATTTCCGGCTAAGAAGGAAAGAAGCATGTAGGTGCCTATAGTTGAACAGTGAACTATAAACAAGTAATAAACCAGATTTAGTAGCAAATTTAATAACAGTTAGAGTAGCATCTTGTCCAAATTAATAGAAAAAAAGTTATATCGTTACACAGACCTATATCTCGAATCGTTATCATTCAGTTTAAATAAATTATATTTCTATCATGCTTTTATCTTCTTACCAAGGGTTATCGTATTACCCAGTAACTGGATTGTGAAGGTCAGATAGGCAGTCGCTCCATGTAAAATACTGGTATTCAGCTGCATCCGGTTAGACTGGAAGCGACCCTAACATAGTTGGGAAAAGGCTATGAAGATTATGATTTCTATCATGCTTAACTGCTTGTTTATGCTTTACGTATTAAATTAAGTAACTACCTATTGTCAGTTTGTGACCATTTTACGAATTATAATATTATCATATAATGATTCTGCCAAAGCGTCCATTTTAGGCCCCCTGTACTGGATGATAGACTGACGCCTGAGGGGAACTGCCATCACAGTCAAGTTCAAGGCTAAAGCAGGGAAATACTGCTCAACTTTAGCCAGCCAGCACCAACCCACGTCAAGTACCTATTGCGACTTTTTAGCAGCTTTTTTGATGGCTTGATTCATGTGGTCATCCGATAGCTGTCCTATAAATAATTAGCAGGAAGAAGAGGGATGGTATTTAAATCAGAATGTCAATGACGTGCACCGTCCAACAATTCCTAATTGTTTGATAACGTTTTAAGTAGTAATACTTGGTAATACTGTGACATAACTTTGTTGAACAATTGATACTTTCATTCATTCACACAATCGAACCACGATTAATTCGTAGGGGACATCGATCGATTGAAATTAACTACGTCTAATGACATGCATTATGTATTTGTACCATGGCAGCAGTAGACGTTCATATATTATGTTTTATACTGTTATGTATCTATAGGTACAGGGACTTATAAAATTAATTCGTGAAAGTACCGACATGGAGGATATAGTTATCAAATATCAATAAAAACACTTCCTTTAAGGTGAATCCGCGCTGAAGCCCGGAAAATTCAAATTTTGTTACGGTTTTTTTGCAATTTGCAGGTCAGCCAGGTCTTATCTTCATCAAAATATCATTCGCGACTCTAACAGATATGTATTTACAGAATGATTATCGTTAGAATCAATAATACATCTCTCTAAGTTAGATTTGTTCCATTGAATTAGTTTTTCATGAAATCATGACATTGGGAACAAATCTAACTTAGAGGAGAGATGTATTAATGATTCTAATGATTATAATTCTGTAAATACATATCTGTTATAGTCGCAAATTAAATTTTGATCAAGATACAACCTGACAATGACCTACAAATTCCAAAAACCGGCCAAGTGCGAGTCGGACTCGCGCACGAAGGGTTCCGTACCATTATCTATAAAAATGGCAAAAAAATCACGTTTGTTGTATGGGAGCCCCCTTAAATATTTATTTTATTCTGTTTTTTTTGTATTTGTTGTTATAGCGGCAACAGAAATACATCATCTGTGAAAATTTCAACTGTCTAACTATCACGGTTCATGAGATACAGCCTGGTGACAGACGGACAAACAGACGGACGGCGGAGCCTTAGTAATAGGGTCCCCGTTTTACCCTTTGGGTACGGAACCATAAAAACGTAAAAAAACTTGAATTTCGCGGGCTACAGCTGCGGATTCACGTTAAGCTGTCATCGAGTTTCAGCCGTCAATTTAAAACGGCCCTGTGCCTGTGTAACGGGTGGCTATTGATGTAACTCTTGAAAATTATAAGCGACCTGTAAACTACTTATTTGCCAATCCTCATGGTTTATTGTGTGAAATATTGCCATAACCGAGTTTACTATGTACCTAAACGTGAGTTCGTTTCGGAACGAATCCACGACTATAAAGCCACTTTTCACATCAAGAAGCCAACGCGTTCGAAATCAAGTAACAGAGCGTAAAATCTTTTGTGACAAATATCGAAACTTCGTGTAATACGATAAAAACTGACCACTATTTCAGAATGACAGTCTCGCGCAAATATTTTTTTCTCTAAAACCAATCATCAATAGGACCTACTTACTTAAAACGGAATCAACCCACACGATTGTTCGTTATTTTGAATAAAGTATATTTATAATATTGTACAAAATAATTTGTATAATTTGTGTATACAAATACGGTGCATTTTTGAAAGCTTTTTGTAACTTATCTCGATTTTGGCATGTGTGTGGATTTGTTCCTGTTTCCATAAGTTGGCCCAATATCGGTTTGAAAATTCAAACCGAGCGGAACAAAAATAAGTCCAGAGGGGCTACTCCGAACATAAATCTGAAGTATCGGCCGAATGTTCGGTCTTTTCTTTACTACGGCTAACTATAGCCGACTACGGCGAAAAAAAACATAAAAAAGTCGAAGAGATAAGCCAAAGTCAAAACTGTGACTTGAAGTCGGGTAAGGACTCAAAGTCAAAAAAAGAAACTATGGAAGTTATAAAACGGCCGAACAATCGGCCGATACTTCGGTTTAGCGCTTCGGAGTAGACCCCCAGGAAAGAGCTGTCTCGCACACAGCCTTATTAACCATTTAGCCATATTCACAACAGACAATATTTTAGCACGTGCAAGTATCGATTGAATGGCCTAGTATAGTATCGCAGCAGACGATCGCGAGTTTTTTGAATGACAAACATGAAGGTTCAATCGAGGTGAGAACTCTTTTCGCGATTGTCGATCAACTTCACTTAAAACCATTGTTTTTTTTCTCTGACGCAGTTGCTTTGTCAGTTTTCATTGAGATAATCTAAACTGTGTCATTCTAAAACTAGTGACATAACTTTATTAAAAAATTAACAACAAAACTTGCAACTTTATTTAAGTCATGTATTTTGATATTATCAATTCGTGTCTGATATCCATTCATGACAGCATTAAGTACCTACTTAAATTGGGTGTTGTCTCTATATTTACCCTTTTACCTAAACACGTCAGTCATCTACGTCATTAATTACAGTTTCAGGAAATCATTGATATCGTTAATTCGATCCTATTCAAAAGAACTGTTACTAAGATTTAATTAACCTAACCAAACGAAATCCTCTAGCCAAAACAAAGAAGCGAGCCCATGCATACAATCGATATATTTGAATGAGAATTACCAGCTGACAAATAGGTCATCTAGGGTTGCCAGTTTCCAAACGCGCGGGTGCGATGTAGGTTTAGGGGGCTCATAAAATATTCACAACACCATTTCAACCAAAATTAAATAGACGTTCGTTATTTTTGTCACACGAAATCTGAGCAATGTCAACCAAACAGCCATCAATCTACCCCTAGTCTTGCCGAATATTAAATGATGTAACTCGATTTGAACTGAAAATATAAACATCAGCGCGACTTTGCCAGATACAATATTTGTCTGAGTGCCGATAAATATTCACTGTCACAATTATTTACCTGGCTCTTTTTATCAAGTTCAATAAAGTAACAAATATTTAACAATAAAATAGGTACCTAAATTAAATGGTACAATTTTATGAGCAGAAGGGATTGCATCCAGTCTAATGCCAATGACCGGCCCGTAAGCGGTTTTCTAAATGTAGCAATTATTCACAAAACCACATGTTACTCATATTACCTTACTTCATGAAATTTTTTCATAATGTAACATTATTGATATGTTTTATTTTTCTGCATTAAAGACTCAATACTTGCTGGCGTTTGACGCGTATATGTATACTGTCAGTCAAACATGCTAGACGATAGGATGACATTCTAATGTCATTGATGTACGCTTTTTTCTTGTCAGAACTACGAAGGGTAATAGAAGAGCTTGAGCCAAAAAAGTGTGAAATCTTACTATAAATGGTCATACTAAAAACTTTACATAAAATGGGATTATTATAAGGGGACGAGCTACCTTCCTACCTAATGCACATAAGTTTGTATATCTAAATATCCACCTAGGAAGAACCGCGCGTACGAAGCTATATGTTTTCATGTAGAACGCTTTCACAAACACACTGCCCAAACGCCTAGCTTTTAGGGGAAAAAAAAGGTTAAAAAAATTCAACTTGCGTAATAAAATTGACATTTTACCACAGATAATGTACAAATTTCACTCCTAGGTTGTTCCGTTTTACGTTCAGAGAAAGTGACAGCGGACTTTAATGATTTTTAGTATAAATATTGTAAGCTATAGCTTTAATTCATTTTTAAATAAGGACTGCTAAAGCATTTAACTCAATTACAAAGCAAATCATATAATTAATGATCGATTAGCGCGCCACGCAATGATTATTCATGTTACCATTCCACATGACGAGAACCTCGTAAAAGCTGAAAAAGAGAAAGATATAAAATATCACACCTAGCACACGAGGTTGTTGACATGTGGAATGTGAGCTCGGCTGTCATTGTGCCGATTGTCGTAACGGCCAATGGCCTGACGGCCGTAAGCCTCGACCAACATCTCTCGAGGTTCTCGTTAGGCGGTTGGATCAAGGGCCTGATTCAGAAGGCAGTACTCCTCGATACGTACTGCTCGCATCGTGAGGACGTAGCTGTCTCTAGAGCCGTAACCACCGGTAGCTTGGTCCCTAAATATAATAAAGTATTATTTGTACTCTTAAAAGATCGTGGGTAATAACATAATCGAATGTAAGCGACCGTGACGCTAACGTTTGACAGTTCTCATACATCGTATTCCCACTATCCCACGAATCCCGAAATAAACTTTGGTGATTTTGGGGTTTTCAAAAATACACTAAAAAGGATATATTCTACCGAAGTACAGACAGATTCACCCAAAAAAAATTTGTTACCTTAATAAAGCGCCGGGTCTTAAAGTACAGTGGTTCCTCAAATCATTTATCTGAATTGACATTCTCATAAATATTAAGATTAGTATAGCACACTGTATAATTATTTTCCTTAACACCCAGATGAGGAAAATAATATCTAAAATATCCTAAAAATAAGATTTTATGTAGGCGAACCGAAAGATGATCAAATTAAGGTTCGTACAGACTGGTGCGATATCGCGGGCCCGACAGGCACCGACAAAGAAAATGTGCTATGAAAGTCGCGTCGCGCCCGCGATGTCGCGTCAGTCTGCACGAGCCTTTTAAGCAGGTCATTACTGCCTAATTGAACTACGAGTTTAAAATCAAGCTTTAGATTCTTCTAGAACATGATGTAAAATAATTAAAAGTTAATTTCATAGGTAGGCTTAGGTATTTAAACTGCTATGCAATAGGTATCCTTGTCTTTATTCTGTCTAGGCATGAGAGAGTCTGGTTTTTTCACTAGGACACGACAATTCCTACTATTGACTTACCTAGCTGTTCTTTAAACAGGAGTTTTGTTTTAAACTCAGAAAAACGAATAAGGAAGCATGTCTGTACCTAACGTCATTTCAGCCTCGAAATGGAGCCAAGTTGGGCCATCATGCGAATGCTGGTGATAGATTAACGCAAGCTTTGTGTACTTGAACTACTTAATATAAAGCAGGGATGTTATGGAGCTCCGTAACCGTAACCGTAACCGAAACTATCGGATATCCGAAATAAAAATATTTCCGTAACCGTATCCGTTTCACAAGTTTCCGATAGTTTTGTATAAGGGCGGAGTCTAAATAAAACGACATGTATCGACAGGTTTTTGTTTCACCGCTCGCGCGCCACGTGAATCTTGCAGTTTGTTTGTTATTTCTAGTCGTTCTGGATATAACCTATAAATAAAACCAAATTATTATCTACATACTATTTTTGTGTTTATATTTTACTTCAATCTAATATCCGTAACCGAAACTATCCGAAACTAACGGATAATCCGAAATAATTACATATCCGTAACCGTATCCGAAACCGATATAATTTTATTCCTATATCCATATCCGTATCCAGATCCGAAATATCATATCCATAACATCTCTGATATAAAGTTGATAGTCGGCACCAAAGTGCACACGGGGTGTCGTTATTATCACGAGGTCCCTGATGGTCGCGATCGACTCGCTGATATATCTAGTCGATATTGGAGGCTACACGGATCATGTTATCAGTCGTGACCAAACTATTGGCAAGGCAACACGTGTAACGCGTGCACAGTTACTCTAAACACATTAACTTCAAGTAAGTCATTCAAATCTGAAGATTCATCCCAATTATTTTTACTATATTATCTTAATTATCAATATTTTGTGTTCGCGTTAACTCGTAAAAGTAAACAGCATATAGTGTGATTAACTGATAATTAAATGATGACAGTTTTATTTTAATATTCATGTCCGAAATTATTTGCATTCATTTCCCTGTCTAATTCATTTTTCTGTCTAATAATTTTAGTAGCAGTTTAGTATTTTCATAACCATGATATAACGTTGAAAATAGAAAACCTTTTAAATCAATAAGTAAATTTTTTTAAAGTGTCTTAACACGAACTAGGCATCAAGTAGGCGTGACTAGAATAAATTCTATTTTTTTGTAAATATTGTCGTTCAAATGTGCCTTTTATGTGCCTATTTGAAATAAATAATTTGAGTTTGACTTTGAAGGCTATACGAAAATAGCATACTTACGGAAGTTTAGATTATTAATATTTTATTCGTGAAATAGAATAGGATGTAGGTATGTAGATAAATATTAAATAAAATGGAAAATTGATGTTACTGTGTTAGCTTGTGGACGATAACAGGGCAATCGATAACATTATTTAAATTAATTTATGTGAAGTTTACGTCCCGCGTTTTAGAGGTTTTTTTCTATAACTAAATTAGAAAAGTGAAAATATTATTATGACATGAATTTCGTGTAAAATCTTGTTAAACAAAGAGACGTCGCTAAATTAAAAATCAAAACTCAATAATTATAACAGAAAATAAACGTCACTTAAAAAACGGAATAGGTACTTAGAATATTCTAAATTAACACAATGCCAACTAATATTTTATTATGAGTCTGGCTGACTAATTTCTTACTACTCATAAAGTACAGATTAGCCCACGCACGCAAGCAACCTTGATCTTCGTAAACTCGTACAGTATTTTTGTTTTAAGAATGACTCGAGATATTTTCTGACACATTTATCGGCTTCTGAAACAACTTACGCAATAAATTATTGACAAATGTAAATATACATTACGAGAATAAATAATTAATAATAAATCTAATATTAGAATCTTGTCAAGTTAATTTATAATTAAACTTACATATTAACGAGTAGTCCCAGAAAATTCAGTTTGATAAAATTATTATTATTTTACTAGATAATAAAAAGTTAATTTTACAATGGCCAGCTTAAGTAGGTTTACATAGCGTTAACGCATGAAGACCGGTAATTCTTTTTCCCGGTCATTGATAATGTGCATGAAATGATTAATTAGTTTTATAGCGCATTATAATGAGAGTTAATTATTCTTTTAAATCGCCTGCAAACAAAAAAGCGTTGTTGGGGAGCTGTCGAAAAGAAAGTGGCGCGTGCAGAGTAGGTACATTATGTATTTACGTGGATAGAACCTTGGAGAAAATAATGGGCAGCTGCTAGGATAATCCATTGAATAACCACTAACGTCTGCCACGTAGTATATCTACTAATTATTATGTAATAAAAATTATAAAGTAATACTATTTTACTTAGGAACCACACAAACATGGTTCATTAATCAGCCTAGGATCGTAAACCCCTTCACAAAACAATGACGCTTTTCGTTTGAAATAACTTGATGATAAATAACTTGTATGACATGACGACCTACACGAGTAATATCTGTAGTTAGGTAGGTATGTAAGTAGTTATCTACCACCGTTATTTTATTAATGGCAAATAAATAAAATAAAACGTGTTTCATTTTTGTTTTATTATCATAAAAAAAATTCTAAAACATAATCCAATGTTCGGACTACTACCTACGTACCTGCTTTAAATTAGTAAATAGTATTGTTCATAGGGAGTTATCGGATAATTTGTAAATAAGTAATCGTTAATTACCTAAGCAGCGTCAGCAGCGTGTGTATAATGTTGTTTCTTCTAATGTTTTTTGTTTTGTTGACAGGCACCGACGGGGAAATCTTTATCACTATCAACTGACAGTTAGCAACACATCAAAATGGTGAATGTGAGTATTAAATATATTATTTTCACCTACCTAGTAGCATGGACATCATTCCAAAATCTAGTGAACTGAATTCCAATCAGAGAGATCTGAGTCAAATTCATGATCACCGACATAAAAAAAAAACTCAATTTTCCCGACTTTCTGGCTCCAGAAATTGTAACTAACAATAAGTCATAGAATACAGCAATTTTGAAATGTAACAATCACAGCTGCACTATGATTCTTATTACCTAGGCAATCGCCCATAGTTTCATTGTCCACAATCTTTTCGTATTCCTAAATGTTATAAAAGCAAAAAAATAGCGTTTTAAAAACTGCTAATGAGGAAACGTAGTACCTAAGTAGGTACTACGTTTCCTCATTAGCTCATTAACCTAACATAATGAAATGGTGCCAGACCAACAATATACACATAAACTTATACATGTTAGTGACATTTTATTGAAGCGTCAAGTAACCAACCCATAAGTCACAGTGTCAACTGTCCTAATTAGGGAATGTCGTCCAATCCATGAATAGGTTACTTAAGGTTTTTGACATCATTATTTATGTCTCAAAGAGAATACAGATTGATAAAATAAATATGAACGGGATTCGGTCATAAAGTAGGTAAGTAGGTATTTTTCAAAAACTATAGGTAAATGTATAAGTAATTAGCATCTTTACGTTGATGCAAGTACTATCCAAATAAGATAAACAACCAAAATAGTCTCGAGTGAACATTATTCACACGTTACAAGTTTAGTAATATACGCGCCTTGTAGATACATTATCGTTTTTCACACGACTCCGCGCTCAATCCGCGTTAGTAAATCAAACAACTAAACAAATAATTATCATTTTCAAGGTTCACTTAGTGTTCCATTCAAAACAAACTTGAAAAGGTTAAGATGACGACTTACCGAAACGATTTTCCTTAAATATTAAATTATGCAGTTAGAAACTGAATTTAGTATTCTCATTATCTTATTTCATTTCAGGTTTCACTTATTTATTAGTCGTAAAGTGCACGTTTTTATACCTATTCGATCGCATTATCGTTAAGGTTTACTTTAGTCAATTTGTATGGAATAATTGTGTTTCCTATAGTCACTAGACGTCGCCTATTCAGTAATAATCCTAACATTTATATAATAATATGAATAGGTAGGTAACGGATTTCTTTTGTAAAAATATACTCGATATTCTAGTAAAAATGAATGCTCGAATATTTGTTATTTATCTCTCTTTCCCTATTTGCTAGAACACTTATAATTTAGGTATATACCACACGGTCTCAAATCAACTAATTGATTGAAAACATTACCTGTGATATGCATTTACGATTGCTGATACGGCTATTAGTATTATCTGCAATCTGAATTATCTCCGATTTTCCATCGCGACAATTTATGTTATCTATTTTTCTTACTGTAACCTAATTGGCTTTATATTCTTCTATTGGACCTACTTTAATTGTATGTGACGATCAGTGATTCATGTTTTTAATTAGCTAATAATAACATTCAGAGGCATTGAAAGTACCTACCTAACCTACCTGAAACTTTATATTTTCTTACGAACACTAGGCTGCGATAAATTCAAAGTAGACACTAGGCTGTTTGTGTATGTGTGTTTAAATGTTTGTAAACGCACCCACGATACAGGAGAAATTCCTAGTGTGGGGCAACGTTTAAAAAAAAAAAAAAAAAAAAAAAAGTAGAGATACAAACCTATAGTATATATCTAACTAACTGGATATCTCACACAAAAACCATTTTTTTTCAAACCTCAAACGATTTTCATTAAAAAGAACAAAACTTTGTCAGTAACTAAAACTGGAAGCTTCACTCCTGAAAGTAGAATACCTAGAGTATTTTGTTCCCCAGCGTAAAGTATGTATGTCATCTAAAAAATTAAAAACATATCTTGTTCTAGGAAGCAAATGGCAATGCGCCGGCGCCGCAGGAGCTGGAGACGTTCCTGTCTCAGGATGACAAGAAGAAGGAGAAAGTCGTCAACAAGTTAGTATTACAAAATAATATATCTTCTTTTTTGAGATTTCAACCGGTCCAGTAAAAGATTACACTCTCGGTCAACATAATTATATAGGGTCAAAATAATTAGCGCAACTCCGCAGCCGTGATGGATATCGTTATTAAAAAATCTAAACCCTTAATTTCAAGTATCTATAGCTAATTTAATATGACACTGTATTTAGAGTAGATACAGGTAGACTAAAGAAACAATGTATGGACTGTATGAAAGGGGATAATTATGGCTAGAAAGGGGGTGACTACCGAGATGACGACTAATAGAGAAGTATGGAAGAAAAACCCGTCATAACTGTACCGGTTCAAAAAATACATGTTGCGCCGGCCCCAAATAATTTGGGAGAAGGATATCTGTATTTTCGACCTACGGGTATTTTCATTTGATACAATAGGCATAGAATTACGTCAATATTCCAGTGGTATCCATTTACAATCTGATATCAAACCTTATAGGACCTTATATTTAAGTTTCACAAGGAATGTTACTGCCATGTTATGATGTTACTACATTCCATTCCCGTAACGACTCTCAAAGATCCACGAATGACAGCCGGGACCAATGGCATAACGTGCTTTCCGAGGCACGGAGAAGTGTCGGTATGTAAAGATGGTCATCCATCCACGGACCAACCCCGGCAAGCGTAGCTTAATCTGATGGATCGACCCATGCGGCTGTTAATATTTAGCCACGAGCTCCTCCTATGGTTACAGATAGTATTTTGTCTAAAATATGTGCACTATGTTTTGCTAATAATATATGGCGTACAAAATTAACACAAACAAGCAATAAAAAAAAAACAATTTAAACAAAAGATTCGCACGGCATTCGATTCCTTGCCTTATTTAGGTACATTAAATTGATTTTCCTTTTAGATCTTACCTAGGTTCCTCTATTTCGACAATATTTGCAACATCATCAGCTCTAATTAGTATTATTAATTGACTAATTTAAACAATTTTCTACTTAGATACAACATGACAAAAGATCCAGAGTCAGCTGATTTCGACCCGTTCGCCGAACGAAAGTTGGAGAATCCCACTTCGTAAGTATTATTTAATTTTTATCACGCCTGAACAACTCTTTGGCTTTAATGTTCGACAGAGCAGAATGTAAAAGAAATTCCGTTCAATTTCCTTCTCTCCCTTTTACAAATGTTTCTGGTTATGGTTTTTTATGAGTAGGTGTGACACCCCTTACGCTGGTAGCACATCTCCGCCGCGAAACCATAGCAGCGAAACCGCAGTAGTTAAATTGTACTGGTTCGCGTCATGTTTCGCTACTCGCATCCGATTCGAGTAGCGGAACATGACGCGAACCAGTACAATTTAACTACTGCGGTTTCGCTGTGATGGTTTCGCGGCGGAGGTGTGCTACTGGCGTTAATAGGGCCCGCGGAATACCTAGTGCCAGAATGTTATGAAAATTTCTAAATTCTTCTGACTCAGAACAGCACCCTAATTGCGTAACACAGTTTGAATCGGAATCGGAATGATTTTGAAGTATATTGCTAATCCATTGCTTCATAAGTTAGAAAAATTTGTCTGCTCAACAACGTATATAACGCAATGAATGTAGTTGAACTGTCAAATTGAAACCGATTCCTACTGATAGTGTGTTACGCAATTAGCCCACAGGCCTGCCTTATCATGCGTCATCTTCTTCGACGTAAATATATTTCAATTCTTCTCTTCACTGCTTAGAACTGCGTGAAACCCAACAACTAACAACCTTATAAATATTAATATCTTTCTGTACGTATATATAGAAGCTACCTATAACATAAAAGCTATTTCAGTAGGTCGGTTTTTGTAGAAGGTATGCACTTTATTATACTTACGCGGTGGCCTAGAAACCTATAAAAATGTAGGCATTACCGTTAATGCCTAAACAATAGTTTTATTTCCATGCCACGCGAAATATTTACTCATTTTTTACAGCTACTGCGAATTGCTAATAAGTACCTAGCTTTAAAACACATTTGATACAGGAGCCAGTTCCCATGAAAAAAATACTACTTACCTCATGAGAATTTAGGGTAACGAGTGGCTTTCGACGTTTGGCTCCCAGACTGGAGCGGGCCGGAGTTGCTTTGAAGCGGCTCCTGCCCAATCTAGGGGGTCCAAACGCCTCCTGCCGGAGGCTCTACGCGGGGATCGTGCGGTCCATGGCCCTTTACGGGGCACCGGTGTGGGCGCGTTCTTTAAGGCTGCGACCAGCACAGCGGTTGAACGCGTCCCAGAGGGTCATGGCCGTCAGGCTGGTGCGGGGTTACCGCACGGTCTCCCGTGAGGCGGCGAGCCTCCTTGCCGGACTGCCGCCATGGGATCTGGAGGCAAAAGTCCTCGCGCACATCTGGGAGTGGCGCGAGGAGGCGAAACGCCGGGGTGAAACTCCGCTGCCGCGAGAAATCACGGCACGGCGGACAGAGCTCCGGCGGGATCTCATGGCGACATGGAGAGTGCGATTGTCGCAACCCAGCGCTGGGCACGCCACAATTGTGGCGATAAGTCCCCTCTTTGAGGAGTGGCTAGAGAGGCGCCACGGCGTCCTCACCTTCCGCCTGACGCAGGTCCTCACCGGACACGGTTGTTTCGGGAGGTTCCTGTTCAGGATAAAGCGGGAGGAAACGCCCGGGTGTCACCACTGTGTGGATCGCCCGGAGGACATGGTGGAGCATACGGTGGAGGTCTGCCCGGCTTGGGCGGAGCACCGCCGTGTCCTCACGGAGGCGATCGGCGGCGGCGATCTCTCGCGTCCGGCCCTGGTTCAGGCCATGGTTCGGAGCGAGAGTGCATGGGAGGCCGTCACCTCCTTCTGCGAAGCAGTTATGCTAGCGAAGGAGGAGGCGGAACGCGTGAGGGTGAGACAAGGTTCGCGCCCTCGCGCCCTTAGTCGCCGCAGGAGACGCCCAGGGCGTCGGGAGTCGCAAGCCGATTTCCGGCCACCGTAGGCGCGGGCATGCGGACGGTGAGCGATGGGTAGCTCGCCGTCCGATAAGGACCAGGCCTGGGTCGACGGCGCGTTGTGTTCCACGCGCGCCTCAAAGAGATGTCAGCACAAACTGACGGGGTCCGTTAGGACCAATGCCTGCCGGGGTTGCGAGTTTGTCCGAAAGGGATATAGTGGCCCTGGCACACAGGCAACGGAAGGAACACGGGTGGGTTTTAGTCAGTAAAAGTCTGACACTCCCTCCCGCTCCGCCCAGAGCGGGAGAAGTTATTTGATGATTTCCCACCCCTAGTACTTACCCATTGAATTACTACTTATACTTACAGTCGTATGGTTACTTCACGTCGCGATGGTCAATCGCGACGTAACTAGTGAAGTAACCATACCCCCCCAATCAAATAATAACGGGGGGTAATCAATCCCTTCATTATTTCTCATAAAAAAAATTTAATAGCATCTGATCAATGCGAGACACAATGGAATTTATGTTGAGTCTATGATTGTGGCTTACGAGAGTGAAACAGTTACCTATTCAATCACATGTACGGTGTACTTATGTAGTCACGTCAGGTATCTACGTGTCTTTGAACATCACACAATCATGAGACACTTTCCAATACCCTTTAGCGGCCGGACGGCGGCGGCGCTGTCCTGTCCGATATTTTGCGGTAAAAAGTTTGTACACACGTCAAGATCTGTTCAAACGATTTAAAAGAAGAAACTGCCATGTAACCCGAAAATAAAGCAAAATATCGTACTGATCAAGGCCTCCTCATAGAAAATCAACCTATAAAGTTCCTACTGCTGCAATACAAGTCACATGCCTCCTCTTTGTGGGATAAAGCGGGTCATATCCCACCACGCGGGCCCAGTGCGGGTTGGTAGTCTAATGATAATCACAAATTAAAATGTATCAGCTAAAAAACTAAATTCTTCTCTAATATGTTGGTACCTTGGGAGGTCTTGCGTGGGACAGGGCAGGTTTTTTTTTCATAAATTACTTTTAATTTCATTGTTAAGGGTAATAATAAGGCCGCAAAAGCGTCAATAATACAAGCAAATTGATGTTCATGATATACTATACGTATAGGTCATCATTCAGAACATTTGCTATTAATAAAGCCATATTATTTAAAAAAAAAAACTAACCTCTCCCAGACTCGCATTAGGGTAGCATTCCACCGAGACACAAAAAAAAATTCCCCTCGTTTCAAGAAAAACATATTTTATCTCACGAGGTTCTAGATAAAAAAAATTTAGGTAGGTATACCAATATTTTTTCTCGAGGTTTTTACTATGTCACAAACGTTTAAAGCTCCGTGCACGAACAAAACCCTTTTAAAGCTTGAAATAATGGAAACATAAAGTCTGTGTAACTATAAAAGTATCTATAGTTTTCGTGGTGCTTAACCATTCGTGTCAGTCATAGCACCTGTTTATAGTTTTATCACTTTTGCGCTCTGGAAAATATAATTTATTTGGCCTTTGATTTACTTAATGAAGATATTGCAAATTCATAAAATAAAATTTTGATTTTATCTCAAGGATAGCTGAAGCCCAGTCTGTGATTTTTAAATTTCTTGATAAAGTTTGCTAAATAATTGGAAAAAATACATTAAAGACTGCGTTTAAAAAAAAAAAGGTTTTTTCAACATTTTATTTCTGCTTTATTTTGTATGGAAGTTGAAAAAAAGTGGTCCCGCTACGTGCAAGTAGATCATATAATGATGTTTATGATATTTTTTAATGTTCAAACATTAAAGTAGTTTCTTGTAAAAAGATGATCAATAACTCTCGCGTCTGATATTGGAAAACCTGTTGCGATTTTTTCTAAATTTCCAGGGTTCTAAATTTATTTGAAATAATCCATTCCACCACATGCAAAACAAAGAACTCGACTTTACAAATCACAAATAATTTTGTTTAAATTATTTTTCCCTTTCTCACAAACAACGAACAAAATTGATCAAAATCAGTCGATTTCGTGCACGGCCCCTTAAAGCGTTTCCAAGTAGGAACCCTAGGCATAAAAACATTGAACCTCTGAAATCAACAATTCTAATGGAGGAATCGAATTACGTCGAAAGGGGGGACTTAAAATATTTGCCTCTTCCATAATTTAACATGGATAAGGCGAACAAAAATAGCATGTTTTTCTTGAATTCTATTAACCTGATGATAATCAGGTATCAATTGATATTCAATTTTCTTTAAAACTACTTGTTTTAAAGCACGTGTTCCTATCCTATCCTAGCTTCTTTTATAAATCTTGCTAAGTTTGTGACGTGGATCGCTTATTGTAGGTACACCACGGATATCTATGTTACACCTTTACACCTGCCAGGGTTGCGAGTTTGTCCGAAAGGGATATCGTGGCCCTGGCACACAGGCATCTGAAGGAACACGGGTGGGTTTTAGTCAGTGAAAGTTTGACCAAATATCTTTTCTCGCTCCGCCCAGAGCGGAAGAAGATAATTTCCCACCCAAAAAAACAAAATAAAAACACCTATATACACAAAGTAAATAAAGATGCGTTTTTTTTTTCGGGTTGGGAATTAATCTGTTTTTTTTATAAACTTCACAGACGTTATCGATAACTAAAGACGATTAAATAAAAAATAAAAATTGAGCCGTCACGGGATGACTGGCAGATGTGAAACAGCGCTCTACACACACATTTACACACTACTACATATATAGACTATAAGTGTATAGTGGCCGATCGCCACGCGGCATGCGTCGCCCCGCGCGCCAGCAACCGGTTTTACGTGCGCCTAATGTTTCACATCAAAACAGATTTTCTCAACTCATACCTACTTCCAGTAAAACACTAGCAGCAGTCGTTGACCTAAAAAAAAATTATCAAGTCTTTTTCATTCTTTTTTTTCGTGTTTAGATTCGACCCATCACGTCTGTAGAGTTTCTAGTACAGTCAGTGACCTGCATAACCCGACCCCTCTTCCCTTCTTCTTCTTTGTGAGAGAGGTTAGGTAATGCAGGGCACCGACCGTACAAGTAGGTATACTATGTCTGGTTTTGATTTAAATATAGTACTACTCTTGGACAAAGCGAAACAATTCCCAACTCTTAAGCAAATACATCTTTAGCAATAGAACTAGTGTAGCTATCGTCTCGATGTTACCGAGGGCTTCTGGTGATGTTTCAGAAACATGGACACCTTGACGCATCTGCTGAAGGCATCCCTGGGCACGGGTATCCTGGCCATGCCCAGGGCCTTCAAGTGCGCTGGGCTGGTCTCCGGAATCTTCTTCACAATGCTGGTTGCGCTCGTCTGCACTCACTGCTCTTACATTCTCGTAAGTATACTCCAAAGTCACGGCCATGCAATTTATTACTCTAAGTGCCACTTCTGCGACAGTCTACTCGTATTGCGTGTTTTCCATGTGTTCTATAACTTGGGATTTGCTTTGCGACATTATGTGTGTTTAAAAAATTAAGCCTTGCAAATTTTACGAATTAGGTAACAACAATAGTTGCTCGCGTCGCGGCTCGCGGGCAATAGGAGCAAAATTATGGCACCCAGAATCAGAACTCTATACCAACCTACCTAGCTCCCAAATATTTTTGTTCTAACAAACAAATGCTTCCTTGCATTTATACAAAAGACGTCCAGACAATTTGGTATCCCCAGACAGCGCCATAACTCCTAATTACCGTGACCTTCACCCGGTTGTCGGGTCTCCTATTGCGAAGCTACTCAGGCTGTGCCTTCAACATGTTTGGACAAGGCCTTTTGTTCATAAAAATGTTTTTGTTAACAGATCAAGTGCGCGCACGTGTTATACAAGAAAACTAGAAAAACTCATATGACTTTCCCAGAGGTCGGCCAGGCAGCGTTTGAGAATGGACCACAGCGGCTTCGACCGTGGGGCAATGCTTTCAGGTAAACTAAAATTTTCACAAAACAATACATTTTTATACACTCTGTGGGCCTGTTGCCTGCTAAGACCGGCACAGGAGCAGATATCTGAGCGGCAGATATCTCATTGTTTGTTTGTGCCAATCTCTACAGATTAGCACAAACAAACAATGAGATATCTATATCGCCCAGTAATAGTTAATGTTGGGCTGTGGATGATTATCGGCCTGTTTCACCAAGTCAAGTAAATTCTCGTAAAATTAAGTAGGCTAATCACAGATAATTTCATACAAATTCTGTTCTTATTTTGTAATTTATTCGGTGATTGAATGTTTGTCTCTTAGAACTACTAGAACTAGGTATTAAAATTGGTGATATCTAATAATGTTTCCTTACCTAAATTATTTGTAGCGAAGCAATAACTGAATTTGTTAATTTTCAGAATCTTCATACTAGTGAGCCTCTTCCTGACTTACTTCGGAACTTGCTCAGTGTACACCGTTATCGTCGCTAAGAATATTCTGCAGGTGAGATCGTATTACCTATCACTTGAAATTGAACTGCACTACTTAATATTTATTAAGGACTAACCCAGACGACTAAGTACTAAAACCTATTCAAAAACTAATTTTTGACGTGACAACGTCTTATAATTCGATGGAGCCGGCTGCACGCACGAAAAACCATGACTCATGCGGCGTTACCTCTCATGCAGCGTTACCTCGCTCTGAGGCGTTCCATTTAAGGCTTATGACGTTGTCACGTTCAACTATTGTCAGTAAACCGACTTTACAGACAACCGATTTTTTTCCCCTATTTAACATTCGACGCACTACTCGTAATAAGACAATTTTTTGTGTCGTTGTTTTAGGTCGTGGCGGTCCACATGGGCGAAAAAGAAGAAAATGTAGAAATAAGAATATTTATCATCGCCCTATTACTGCCTCTCATCTTCATGGCATGGGTCCGCAATCTCAAGTACCTCGCACCGGTGTCTATGATCGCTAACGTGTTCATGGGTCTCGGTCTTGGAATCACCTTCTACTACCTGGTTGGAACTGGAGAACTTCAGACTGAGAACATTCAATCAATGCTTTTCAAAGCACCTGTAGAATGGCCTGAATTCTTTTCTCTAAGTATCTTCGCGATGGAAGCTATCGGTGTCGTAATGCCTCTGGAAAACGCTATGAAGACGCCTCGTTCCATGCTCGGCACATGCGGCGTCCTGAACAAGGGCATGAGCGGCGTCACCTTAGTGTATATCCTCCTTGGTTTCCTCGGATACCTTCGCTATGGGGAGACAGTCAGTGACTCCATCACCTTGAACTTGGAAAATTCTGAAATGTAAGTAAGCCACTGATGCATATAGTAAGTAGGTACCTAACTTTGCTCATTGTTGTATCATAAGCATAGCAAAATCAGCCTATAATGTTGCCACCTGCTGGGACACAGCAGGCCTCTTCACTATGAGGAAGCGGGCCATTATCCAACACGCGGGCCCAGTGCGAGGTGGTGGATGTCAAGTGTCTTCGAATTTTTGGTTCAAGGACATGCAGCTTTCCTCACGATGTTTTCCTTCACCGTTTTGAGAGCACTGGTGAAGATATAAATTACACAAAGTCAAGTGCCTGCATGGAATCGACCTACGACTCGTGAGTCGGGGCCGTTACAACTAGGCCACCACTGCTCTCATCGCCGTGCGTGCCCTAAAGAAATTATCATGCTAAACATAATACAATTATTTCACCCAGCATGAGAGGTAGACCCCAGTCTACCTTATCATAATTTCAAAGAGAGAAAATAATAGATTTTTAATGACTGGCCGTGAGACTAGCAAGAAGCGAGATTGTCACATATATTTGCCGTCATTTTGACGACAGATATTAATGGATAAATCATGAAGTCAGATATTATTGCCCAGCTGTCAATAGTAATATATTTTTGCTCGTAACTCTCCCGCAGAAATTAATTCGAACATGTCTTATTGTTTACAGTCCTGCCCAAATTGTCAAGATCTCTATAGCTATTGCCGTATATTGCACATATGGACTGCAGTTCTTCGTGTGCGTCGAAATTATGTGGAATAGCATCAAAGACAAGTTCACCAAGCGCCCAGACCTCGCTGATTACATCATGAGGACCATCATGGTCACTGCTTGCGTATTGCTGGCCGTGGCCGTCCCAACCATTGGACCATTCATGGGCGTCATTGGCGCTTTCTGCTTCTCAATCCTCGGACTAATTGCGCCTGCCTTCATTGAAGTTGTCACCTACTGGGACATCGGCTTTGGACCTTACAAATTCATCATCTGGAAGAACGTAATCGTTCTAATCTTTGGTCTTTTCGCACTCATATTCGGCACTAAAGATGCGATTAAAGATATTATACGCGTGTACAGTAATTAGGGCATCACTTTTGTGCACAGCCTTTCATTCAAAGATTCTGTGTTAATGTGTGATAGATATTAGCGTACAGCTTAGTATTTAGAATAGATAATTTTATACTTACCAGTTTTGCGCGTGATACTTTGAGTTTTTTAAAATAGTCAAGTGTCGAGGTCGTTATTTTCTTTCGTTACCCAGATACTTGTAATGCTAGTCCGACCAAATGTTTTGTGAAATGGACCTGAAAATTCTGTTGTATTGGTAACTATGGGTCACGCTGCTAAACAAATGGTGCTACTTATTGCATGTTGTCAATATTTGCTCCACATCATTAATTGGAAAATGTTACTTTATACTATAGATATTAATGTTGCCTTTTATTCTGCGGATTTTATAAAATATATTTTATAGGTACAAATTATAATCGGGGCATGTTAAAATTATATAAAATCGCTATTACATTCCCAAATCAGAACTGAATACTGTTGAATGGTGTACCTACTTAGAAATAGGCATTTGAGTCAACATGTATTGTATTTTCGAATGTGTGATTTATCCTAGGCAAGATAATGTTGTAACAATGATTGTTGGTCCCAAACAAAATGAGCTACCATGTACACGATAGATAAGTATTTTATTAAATACAAAAACAAAGACCAAATAGCGAGCGAACATATTTGTCATAAGCATAGTGTTGTCAGTACTTAATATCATTTCATTGATATCGTTTTCAGTGTATATGAACAAAAATGCTTTCATTAGTCTAACTCCTTTCCATTAAAACCTGTTTTTTTTTCTTATATTGGTGACTGGCATCTTGCATTTAGAGTATGTAAGCTTAAATGTTATAAACATAATAAAAATATGTGTGTATTTTATAAGTGCATTGTACGAATTTCAATTTTAAAACGGCACTTTTTTAAGATGTAAAGATTTTATACCGAAGAACTGGGAGCCTAAAATGGACGCTTTGGCAGAATCATAATATGATAATATTATGAATCATATTAAAATTCGTAAAATGGTCACAAACTGACAATTCATAACCTGCGTACAATTCTTACCCCGCAATTTCATCTGTTTGACAGCTGCTATTTGACATTAGTCTTCAGCAATTCTTATTTTGTGGACCATTTAACGAACCTCCCTATAAAACTGTCAAACAGATGAATTGTACGCAGATCATGAATTGTCAGTTTGTGACCATAATACGAATTTTAAATATGATTCATAATATTATTATGATTCTGCCAGTGTCCATTTTAGGCCCCCTGAAATAACAATAAGTACATGCTGTCGCTTGTGATAATAAACGAGAAATATCAGGTACGAGGCCTTTCGTAGTATGATCAGAACAGTGATCGAAATATCAATTAAATTAAATAAGTCCATTTTGACTTTTTACAATTCGTCTCGAACAACAATTCTCGAGAATAATACAACGGCCATCATTTGATAATGTATTTTTAAAAAGATAATATTTTTAATATATTATAAATCTAGTTGCTTTTGTTATGAATTTTATGAGGGTATCTAATAAAATTTTAAGAATCAACTGTAATATGTATACACTTTTTACAAAAAATTTAGGCGTAATGTCGCAACAAACCCAATGAAGTTCCTATTTGTTCTTAAATTATGTAGAAAATTTATTTTAGGTACTTAAACAAATTTTTTTTTGTTCATCATTTTTTGTTCACAGCGCACCAAACATTGATAACAGTTTATTTGAAATATTATCAGTTATATGATATTATTTTGTAATTTAATTATAATCTTAAATTACGCGAATAAACCATTTATAAGCTCTGTATGTTTACTCATTTTATTAAAATACCTTCAAGCAAACGAACCTATCTGGGTACATGGGTAGGTAGGTACAGACGCCAGCACATCAAGCTACTACAATCTGTCAAATTTCATTAAAAGATTTTCAACTTTATCATTAAAGCATAAGGTTCAATGCTGATTGGGAAAATTTGACAGTTTCGGGTAGCTTGACCTGCTGGCGTCTGTACTTGGGAAACGCTGAAAAGAAAACAACGATATCGAAAATTATTATATTTATTATGAACAGTGTCTATTCCCGCTAATATTTTCAAGAGAGCTCACTGATAGCTTAACAGTTACGTTATAATTTTATAGACGTCTCCTTCCAGTCAGCTTAACGATATATCAGCATTCAACTAAAGAGTTCTATGAACATGCATCAAGTTCGTATGAAATAATATAATACACGAATGACTTACTTAGTTTTGGAGGCGGTAACCTTATGTTGACGATACAGAGTCAAAAGATTCACAAAAATGTCAAATACACGCACTATGCACAGGATTCACTAGGCACCTTACAGAGACCCTACTCTCAGAGTTCCAAGAGAGCCACGAACAATAGTAGATAATTAGATATTAATTCATTGTCTCATTACGGTGAAATCTAAACCTACGCACAGATCAGCGTTTTCCTGTATATCTATCCCTTTCTCTCGCTCAGACGTGCAATACAGTGGAACGAGACGCCCATTCGCGCTCAAAAGCGCTTTCGATGCGACTGCTTGCGAGCGGAGTTCTCGCTCTAATAAATGACGCTTCTAAGTGACAGAGATACAAAAAAAATGCTGATTCGTGCGTATAAGTATGATTTCACCCTTAGGCTGCCTGTCTACCAGAGTGGAGCGAGGCTGCGGAGGGGAGATACGGAGAAATTTAACCAATAGGATTGCAAATCCTTGTCCACTTGAAAGCCTATCGGTTAATATTTCTCCGTTTCTCCAATACTAAATTATATTATTAAAACAATATTATATTATTAAAGAGAAATATTAACCAATAGGATTTCAAATCCTTGTCCACTTGCAATCCTATCGGTTAATATTTCTCCGTTTCTCCAATACTAAATTATATTATTAAAACAATATTATATTATTAAAGAGAAATATTAACCAATAGGATTGCAAATCCTTCTCCACTTGCAATCATATTGGTTAATATTTCTCCGTTTCTCCGTTCCGCAGCCTCGCTTCTTTCCGGCTGACAGGCAGCCTAAGTCGGGGCTCGATAGGTTACGTGAACATGCATCAAACAGTTATATAATAAAATCTGAAATATAATTTCACTTGCTATAATTCCGTTCCTTGATAATTAGACTTTTACTTAGTCAATTGAAATTGACTGTTTCATCTAACTAGATAACTATTATCATAAGCTAAACCTATCACGATCTTATAGATCTAATAATGAATGTATCGTTATAATATCTTACACCTAATATGTTGTGATGGCCAGGAGTTGTGTGACAGAGCAAAGTGTCTCAAGCACGAACGACCGGTTACAGGATCGTGAGAATTTTCAATGAGAAGGAAAAATTCATGAAAGAACCGTGAAATGGTGTAGAGTTTGTAATTTTGACGTTCGAAAAGTACTGATTCTTTCTTCTGATTCACTTTGAATAAATGACTTGTTGTTTTTTTGAAGTGCAAACTTCTTTAGGCGCGTCGAGCACTTTTTGGGTGAACAAAAATCATGGAACTCGCGTCATCGTCACCGAACGCTAGTTTTCCCTTCATGTCTTTTTTTTGAGTCTTAATGCTTCTTAATATCATTGTTTGAGAAGTGGTCATTAGCATATCAGCCATAGATATTAAAGTTTTACCATTTTTATTGGTACCTTATTATAACGATTTTAACTGAACAATGCCAATCCTGAGGATTCCCTCGGTTACTACTAGTCAAAGGTGGGTCAGTAAGAAATTTAAAGGAAACATCAATGCAGGACCAAAATCCCACTGGAATTCAATGAGCAAATTGAAAAATCCTTAGCTATTACGAAGGACAGGCGGTAATATTTGTTATTATTTACAGAATTCAAAACAGCACGTGAAATTATACTAATAGTCATTTAACAGTAGAATCTGGTAAAAATAGTGTTCACATTGTTTACAAGGCAGGTTTAAATTAGATTATTGATGAATGATTCTGGGAAAAATCACATTTACTGATTTACTAGCATATAAAATCATCATTTTCCTGTTCCTAACTCTATCCTTTTGTGTCAGTCGTAGTTTAATTTCGTAATTGCGCTTTTGATGCGAATGAGTGTAAAAACTGGCTATTGAAATTCTCCCTCTAGCGAATGACGCATCTAAGGGGCAGTAAGCGATAGAAATACATGAACATGCTGATCTGTGCGCGTATATGGTTTCATCCTCTTACAATTTTTATATCTTAAAGATCGCTTACTATGTCCTGTATTACAGAACGTCACTCAATACTCAAGCAGTACTTAACTAGTTTCAACCAATCAAATGGCTTGAATCTAGTTTTAAGTAATGCTGAGTATTGAGTGACGTTCTGTATTACGGGCCTATGCGTGCTGAGCGTGTCTTCACCAACATTGACATACTGTATTACAAACACAACGTGGCCTTGCTCAAACATTACACTGATATTGACTCTGAATAAAGTCGTATTGTGAACAAATACACGATAAATGCACATACATAAACAACACTCATTTTTATAGACCATTGCATAGTCCTAAATTCAAATCTAAACTAGCTCCAACTTCCTTACACGTCACTCTCATCACCAACTATTCTGTGTCCACTTTCATACATGATCTCTCAGCACCTCTTATAAATTAGAATTATACAGGCCTTCCATTTTAATCAATAAAGTAACTTTACCTACGTGTTTAAATTAAAAACATGAACTTACAAGCTAAAGCCAAAAAAATACAATATTAAATAAATATGATACGAAAATAATACTTATTTTACACGTTCTTTTGTTATTATACCAAATGACAAGCATTCCTGGTGTTTAACAATAGGCAATATTGCAAATGTTGACCACATAAGTCTAATAACTATTTTATACGATATTTCAGGTAAAATGTTAACAATTGTATCATTAATTTTTATATTAAAACACGATAAGTCATGAGCTAAGTATGTAGAATAACAACGTAATTCGTGCAGGCACTATTCTCACTGTAGTTCTAATAACAGACGTAGTGAGAGGATATAACGTTTAAAATTCGGCAATTTTAAATTAAGTCACTCCGTTGTAGCGACAGACTGTCGTTCTATCGGTATGGTAGGTGATTGAGAAGCTATTGCTTTAAATACACGAAGGAAACTCATTTGAGTTCGAAAATTCCTTCAAAGGTTACAACGTCTCCTACGTAAGTGACAACTATGCATACGACAGTGTGCTAATTGTCACAGACGGACTCTAATTTAGTTAATATTAATTTCTTAGATTAACACAATTCCTGATTTCATCTCTTTAGATTACGTTCGATGGGCAAGTTTTTAGCGATTACTTCGTTCTAGAAGAAAGCTATCCTAAAGTTGCAACCTTACCTAAATATCTAATAAGTAACTCAACGAGTGCTCGCAAACTATGAAAATTTGAACTAAAAGCCACTAATTACCCCCATTATCCTCCAAGACTAATATGATGTTGTGTAATGTAGGGTAAACGATCTATGTGCTTAAATACAATTCAGCCTATAGTTACAATAACGTAACGTTTTGGAATCCGAAAATATTCACCAGGTTGACGCACCTAAACCATAAATGGGGAATAACTCGGAATATCATAACATTTTTTAATTTTACACTGTCTGACTACCGTTATACGAAACAGTAGTTTATTTTATTATCTTGTCGCTTGATGTCAGTGATATTGTATAGTTTAATTTTAATAATAATTTAACGTGTGCCAATAACGTTACTTCAGGACTAAATAAACTCTTAATATTTGTAAATATTTTCTTTAGATTGATCAAATTAATGTCTTATAATTAAAAAGAAGAATAAAACTTCTAATATTAAAACTAATAATTTGAGTGAGTAAAAAGGTACTAAGCAAGAAATATAAGTAATATCGTACTCTCAATCAAAATACTTAATATTAATTTAATAAATACATGTGTTTCGTTTGTACCCCGAATTACGTGATCTCGGACGTTGCCTACAAAACTTACTGCTTTTGCTAATACCCCACCTATGCGAATAAAATCTCCACACTTCCCACCTTAATAAATAACGCGCAAAACAGCACAACATTAAATGATTCACATGAAATATAATTTACAAAATAACTTTATTTCTTTCCCGATAAAGCTATTCATTAAATTATGGAAATAAATTACAATTTACTAAATGACGCGCTAAATTAGTAAAATCGAAGCTTATTAAGTTTTAATGTACCGAATAGCTTTCAGTCTAGAAAATAATTGGACGGACATCCTAATTGAGGTTTCCAATTTCAATGCACCAGAAAACAGTTCAAAGAATTATAGAACTAAGCACGGAGAGTATTGTGGCGTTCTTGAAGTTCTCCCGGGACCCCGTAGGTCATTCGAATGTCAATATAATTCGAATATCAATATTATTTGAATGTGTTTTGCTTTAGTCGGTCGCTAGATTTTTATCAAGTCTTGTCAGTAGCTTCAATATTATAGTAAAAAACAAATGAAGGTTAAATTAATGTGAGATGTGTTATTATTGAACTTAAAACACACTTGAATCGCGACCCACCAGCACAGAGTAAACGGACAGAGTGGGTTGCCCGCACACACGCGCCTCAAGCTTGTAGTAGTGTACCTATCATACTCATAGCACGGTTGTATGAAGCTTACCCTCTGTCCGTTTACTCTGAGCCACCAGGCAAACGGGACGTCTACAAAGCAGAAAGTTATTAGATTTCAATTCGCTGTCTATTGTCTTAAATATTACTATCAATAACGATATCAAAATAAAGCTTACAATGTCGATGGTATACTACAATACCGAGCATTTGCAAAAATAATAAGAAAATATACAAAAACGTAGTGACTCTCGACTAATATAATCAAAGGAATAATATCCTAAATTTAAAAATGGCACAAGTTTTGTTGTTTTAAATTCGGACGCCTGTGTTTCCTAATTGCGCAGATTTTAATGAGAATTATTAAAATTGTCTAACTATTTAAGCAACTTGTAACATTAAAAAGTGCCAGATAATATTCGTTTATCACAGGATACCCAAGATCTTATCGGGGTAACATTGGAAGTTACAGTGCCTTATTGATACTTATATTTTCAGAATTCAGATAAATATATTATTTAACTTTATACAAGACCCTACGCGGCCACTTGTGAGATTCGTCTCTGAATTGAAGAATTGCTACAACAAGCCAACATTTTTTTGCCGCAATAACCTAAGCAACGGTTTATGGAAGATCCTTAATATCAGTTATTACGTATGAGTTATTTCAAATTCAATTTCTATGGAATAATAAGAAAAATCTCCGAATACAAGGCTGGCGCGAATACATAGCTATTATTAAACTTTTATTACAGTTCTTTTGTTTAGTTTAACGAGCCACACAGCACTTTTTTAATAATACGCGATGGGTACCTTAGTTTAAATATTTCAGAAAGAGTTGCATGGAACATGTATTCTGCGCAAGCCTTCAAAGAATATTCTTTAAAAAAAAACTTATCTAGCTAAACTAAATTATACAGATCTAATCTAACTTTTATAAATTGAAAATTAAATTAATGAAAACCTGTCAATTTAAAATTTTAGCAACAGTGTTCTCTTCAAAGCGTGTACGTTAATGCTAATTTACATGTATATTGACCGAAAACATAGTATTACTTCACAAAGACATAATGTATTATCTTAAATCTATTTATACTAAATATTCTCAAGTAACAATTTAACTGACATTATTGCGTTTCTCACTTAGTTATTTGAAAGGAATCTAAAACCTATCGTATCATTAAAACTGTCTAATACTTACATCTAAAATTTTAGATTACGGAGTTAACAATGAAAATGGATGAAACACAAAATATTCGCAAATATTATGAAAACTGAACAATACAAGCAAGAAGAAAAATTTGGAGTCAAAGCAACGATAGAATCTCATAAATAAACTAAAAGGTTTCTAATCTAAGAGTCGTTTATTAATTTAATATTTGCCATTAGCTTTTAATTATCTTGTATCGCAAACCCGTTCCTTTTTAAACTTGTTTATCACTAGCACTAGCTAAACATTACTGCACTGACTCGTAGAGATTCTCTCATTATCACCTACATTATAGTATCCCTATTCCCTAGCCGATTCCATCCGTCGCCGCGTCGCTGTGTAACTTTGAACGAATATTTGAATACATCCACAACATATCCTACGAATTCTAAATACATACTGCAAACTATTACGATATCTACTTCAGAAATATTTGTACATACACAATAATATTATATCTATGGCAGTTTAGATACACGAATTATTTTAATAATTAATTATAATTTACACAACATGGTTGTAAAATGGAACATCGATATAACAGGTATGTTTATTAAGTACGTAAAAGGCAGCAGAATATATGCACAACATATTTACTTTTAGCACGACATCAAGTCTTATTTGGTATGGGCGCCGCTTGTTTATACACGAAATAAAGACGTGGCAATAGATAACTCTTGTATATTACGAAAATATGAATTATAGTATGGAGTTTCTTATGTATTGTCAATGCATATTTCTTATTGTTATGTGCATGGGAAAAAATCATGCGAGTAAGTACAACCTGATTATAATATTATTGCTTTGTTTATTGTTAATGAATCCATTTCACCCCCAGAAAGTCACCTGTGATTCGTCTATAAATACTTGGAAAAAAATACTGTGTAAATGTAAACTGGCAATATTGCTTCTTTTTGAATATATTCCCACAGTAATTTATTTTTGAATAAATCATGGTACGTTTGATGACAATGATGTGCACGGTATCAATACTTGCCATAATTATAATGAAGTTCTGTTGTGCCAAACATCAAGCTTGAGACAAATAAATTAATAGTTGCGATTCTACATTAATACCGATTAGTGTTCAGAAATAAAATGCGAAGAAGATACTGCAGAAGTTAAGCAAATTAATACACCAGCAAGCAGGTTATTGCTTCCATGTCTTTTATTATTTAAATAAAATTAATCCCTAATACAGATCCCTACTTTGTACAAAAAGTTTGTGTTTATATAATAGCGAGAATCACTGACTTTAATTACAATAATTTAAAGTTAAGTTACAAATTAACGTTAATGTTAAAAATAACTGGCCATTACGTATGACAAAGAATCATTTAAGTAAAAAAAAAAAATCTATTTAAGATCGTACATTTCCGAATGAGATTCGATGAACCGTGGCGTAATAATTCTCCCAGAGTCAACGACTGGCGTGAGGAGTTCCTCGGATGGCACTTGGATACGGATTCTATTGTCTGACGGTAGGTTGGTAGAGCCGTTGCTGGCGTAGAATCCGAGGGAGACGGGTTTGTGGTGTTCCTCGTTGTTGTAGGCTTTGTACTTGTTAGGGCTAATGGGGTGGAGGTGCGGGCTTCCAGCGAGCGGGTTGTAGGTCACGTGGATGCGCACCACGTCGTCCGACATGGGCGACACGGAGGGCGGATGCGGCGTCGCGCGCGGCGTCGAGTGCGCCGTCGAGGGCGCCCTCTGTATACTCAACCCGCATATCCCCGAACTGAAATCAACAAAACACACCTATTAAACGTGACTAATCAATTGGTTTTGTATCGATCAAGGAAATTGATGCATTTCTACAATGAGGAAAACATTTTACAAGGTAAATAACTACATTATTATACCGTGTATGTGCAAACTAAGTGAAAATTAGCATAGCCCGCATTTAAAAGATTATTAGCTATAAAGATGATTGAAAATCAATTCTGTTTTTGATTCCGCCAAAATGTATTCATACGATAATATTTGAATCAATTTACTGACATCAACTTTGGTAGCGCTAGCGTAGCTCAAAACCAGGCTTAAGCAGAATCATTAGAGAAAAGATCATGGTACATACAAGATATGCCTTGCTTCAACATTAGTTGAAAGAATGACAGGGCGCCGCCGATGTCCGGGTGTGCTACTTATAAATCAAAGAAAGTATGACATTTTTGACTTTTCTCAGTATTTTTCATTTATTACTTAGTAAAACTACAAGTCTCTATTTTAAACGTGATTTCGCCCACGTGGAGGTCAGAAATTATCTCACGGGAACGTACTACCGGAATAAAAATTATCCTATATCCTAACGCAGGTCATGTTCTACCTGTGTGTAAAATTTCATCGAAATCCGTTCAGCCGTTAAGGCGTGAAAGGTAACAGACTGACAGACATGAGCTACTTTCCCATTCGTAATATTACTAGCTGTTGCCCGCGACTTCGTCTGCGATCCAGGTTGACAAGTAGCCTATGTCCTTACCCAGGTCATGGACTATCTGTGTGCCAAATTTCATCCAAATCCGTTCAGCTGTTTTAGCGAAACAAACAAACTCATTTTCGTATTTATAACACCTATACCCCCCCCCCCCACGCTCTGCGCCTCGCGGTTTCACCCACGTAAGTCTCGATCCCGTGAGAATATCGGGATAAAATGTAGCCTATATATTAATCCAGGGTGTCAGCTACCTCCATACAAAATTTTATCAAAATTGGTCCAGCCGTTTGAGCGTGAAGAAGTAACAAACGCACACACACAAACTTTCGCTTTTATAATATTAGTGTGATTTAGGATATAATATAGTATGGATTCTAATGTGCATTAATTCGTATTTGCAACTTTATTATGCTGGAAAGTATTTTCCTGATTGATGTTGGACTGCAAGCTTTACAAATTAACATGAATAAAGCCTTGACAGTTGTGAAGGAGTTGACGCAGTTAGTACTCCTGGTGAACCCACTTCTAATCCAGCAAACAATGTATCGAGTACTATCACCATATGAAAACATTGATTACTCACTTTAATATGTCACATTGAACTCGTTTGCCACTTCACTTTTGTGTCGTATAATATGACATGGTTCTTAGTATGATCAAGGTTTTCATGGGCCGGCTGTACAGTCAGCGTTAAAATAACACCGTCGTTCAAAACGTTCGGAACAACTATAAAAATTTAACTTTTCTCTACTGGATAAAATTCATTTCAGAATGACAGTGGTCGCGCGCTGTGTTCATGCTCTTCGTAGAATCCTATTGAATTACTATTTCATGAAAATAGTCATTCAATAGGATTCTATGAACTTAGAGAGTTATATTGCTGATTCTAATGATAATAATTCTGTAAAGCCATATTTGTTACGGCCGCGAATCATATTTAGATCAACATACAACCTGTTACTGACCTGCAAATTGCAAGAAACGTAAGAAAATTTGAATTTCGAGGGCTACCCTGACGCTTTCACCTTAAAGCCGTTTGCCCACCGGCACCGTCAACAGAACCTCAACGAAAATTAAATGACGGAGCCAAAGTAGCGATACATACATTTACTATGGCCGCGTGTCCACCGCACATGCACCAGCAACGGGACGTCATTGCACGTTCGGTTCGAATAATTTTGTTTCTCGTTGACGTCCTGTTGACGTTGTGCGGTGGACAAACAGTGTAAGGCCACTTATTCACACACGTTTTTTCGGCGCGCAGCACCGTATGCATCATTCATGTCAACAAGCTTCCCGAGTAATCCATACAACACTGGTGACCGTGTTGACACACGGCCAATATATTTATACAGCAAAAAAAAACTTAAGTGAACAAGGGGCCTTATATCTTTATAGCGTTATTTGTGTAATGAGTGCAAGCTACATCTACAAAACATCTCACCCATCTGACCCAGTGGCGTCGTCGCTGACGTTCGAATGTGTGTCGAGCGAGTTGTCCATGGCATGCGAGCGCCCGCTCGAAAAAACGCTCAGGTCAGCCGTGCTCGTCACGCTCGTGTCGGCCAGCGAGCGTCGCGACCCGAGAGCAGACACCGAGTCGTCGCACCGGATGCCCCCCGCTACCCCGCTGTGCTCTAAACAAAGATATAATATGTCGATTGTTTAAAAACATTAAACATTAAGGCCGTCCGCTGCGTGAGGCCGTTTTCATATTACTTGTACGACTGACGGCCCGCGCCAAGTAGCGGTGGTCTTTGATTTTACTTAATACAAACAGAACCGCACGCGGACCGTACGACGCGGGCCGTCCGACGCGGACGTCCGCCATCCGCAGCGGACTGACAAACACATCATGTTAATATAATACAGTCATACACCGCGAAAAATGCCCGTTGCCGGTTATTTGCTTCCATAAAGGTGCTAGTTACGTTTTTTTTTTTTGCGCAGCTACTGCCTATTATGGCGATATAACGTGTTTACTAACTTTCCGGGTACTGAGCTAATTCGGCAATATGACTGTATGTGGTAAATCTTTCATAGCCACTAACTTTATACGCATAGCGCACAGACAACACAAAGCAAAACTTCCATGCAAAATATAAATAATTCAGTTCTTACCTTACTGGGCACACAACGTCAAGCAAAATGTATGTAGTGGAACACAAAACGCACATGCAATATTTAGAGCTTCAATCAAATCTCTGCTCGTAGCTCTATCAGTAAAAATCAGAAATACATCATGTATCTCCCTTATTTATTCAGGAACTATCTATTATACTATTACATAAGTACATATTTACATCAAAATAATAAAAAAGAAGATACAAAGGAATTAACGTCTTCGTGTTCGCATTTTCTTAAAACTCTTGTTATTTACAAGGTAGCTGTGGTGACGAGGTTCGCTCCGATGCATAATAAACGCGGTGAGGACTGGGGAATCTAGGTGAATGTCCATTGACGCATGGGACGTACGGACTGGGACGCCGAATTGAGAATTATGATCTGAAGAAAAACGTTTAACGCTGTTATCATTGTATTAAAAAGGAAAGGGCTTAACTACTCATGGCTCTCAATGATAGCTTAGCAAATCTTTCAAAATGTTGCACACATGAAGTGGTAGGTAAGTTGCCAAGTTATCAATCGTATCAATTGGCGGTCCAAGTGTCTGTATCTAACCTACTCAGTTACATTTTTACCTAGAGGGCCATAGGCAGGGTGAAAGCGAATAAAAAATTATGTGGTAGCACTGGTAGCGTGTTGATATGCAGCAGCTTAACTTTGAATATATTGTATAGAATAACTATACCTACTGTACCTTTTGAGGGCGAAAGCATTGATAGTGTGTACCTATATTAGACTTCGAACAAACCACAAAACTATAAAAAGTTTAAATTAACTGTGAGATAATTACAACAATAAGTTTTTTAATTGCCCGATAAGTGGGTACATAAAAACGTGGCACATTGAATAAAATTAAGTACCAGCAGCATAGTTTGGTTGAGATATTTTATTTGGTGTTGTTTATCTACTGTAATAAGTAATAACGTACTGAGAACAAAATCATTTTAAATGTGATAATTTGAAAAACAACTAAAAGCGACACTGATAAGATATACAATGTGTGCTGTCTACGTAATGCACAGTATGTGATGTCTAAATATACGACAAAAACGTACCATTCATTACAGTTTTTTATATGTTTTGATTGTTTTTTTTTTATTTATTGGCGTTCCTCATACTACCACGGGCGGCAAAACTAAAAATAAAACGATATAGTTATGTTTTCTCGGAATATTCAATATGTTGTCCATCATCAATTACATTAATTATGATCAAACTTCAATCACAAATACACCTCACCTCGCTGTTCGAGTACAGTTAACTCAAAAACATCGACTTGAATTTCGTAAAGAATTTTATACGAAGTATTTTTGCTTCGCTCAATGCAAAAAATAAAAAATCAATGAGGGGTAAATTCAGCATATCGAATCGTATCAACTAAAATACTTACTCAGTAGTTTTGAATCAATTTATTAATTAATTTAACGTTTTGTTCCCATGGGTTTAATTCAGGTCATAATGTGGAGGTTTCTCGATCTTAACTTAAAACTAAAGATAATTAAATAAGTTTTACTACTGTACCCAATAATCAATTGAAAACATCGGATGATAGGGGTGGGTTTATGCAAGAACTTAATAGAGGTGAAACAAAATCATCGATAAACACTATTGAGCAGAGATTCATTTGAAGCAGATGTTTTAACCAGGAGTTTTGAAAATACTTCATTTAAGGCACATCAAAATGTTGCATTAAGTGCGTTTTGGGCGGTAACGCAAGCCCGACGTTTAGGTGTTATAATAAAAATAAGTGTTAATAAGTTTGTAAGTAGTATTAAACAGAATACATAGTGGGCGTAGCGTTATCTTATGAGAAGTAGCACAAAAAATGCAGGAAGCCGGGGAGCGGTCTTAAGATCTGAGGAGTTAGTAGCCTAATCACATTTAAGTCTGTTATTATTACATTACCTGCATGCAGAACAACTAAAATTAAGGACAGATTAATTAATTATTAATCTGTCCAACAATTTGTAACTCAAGCTCCTCAAATCTTAAGAAATGCCATGTTAAATGCGTGTCGTTTTATTCGTGTTAATCATGACATAAACCCACCTCCATACCACCAATTAACATGCTAGTGCACAAGGTTCAATTACATACTCTAAATCTAAAACAAAATATGATTAATGGATAAAATGCCATTATTCTGAATATTCGTGAAGTGAAGTACATAATTACCTGCAAGCCAGTGCAGTGTCAAACTCGTCTATAGTAGACATCGTGTATACAGAGTTCAAGGGACCTAACATCATGATGCGGGGCTTAACATAAAAAAATAATCAAGTTTGCTTTTGTTATGAATCTACATCATAGACATTGTACGCTAAACTATGGTCGAGTTCCACACTCACAACAACAATGGATGCAATAAGGTGTGTCCACATTCGTGAGGTGCCATCTTCATCTTTCGTCTTCAACATCCAATGCATGCTTTCGTTATAAAATCAGATTTTATTAGTCGACTCGGCGAACAGCAACCTGTTTTGTGTGAGGCATGCGCCATGGCGATGCATCACATCAGAGGAAAGCACAAGATGGAGATGAAACTGCACGAGTGTAGACATAAGTACTACTAGATACATTACGACAGGACATCACACTACAAAATAAAATTTTCAAATATACCGAATCTAGTATAAAAATCGGTATAAAAAGATGTTTATCTACAATTATGTACTGCAAACATGGCAATCTGTATGTTATACGATAACTGATTGATTAACTGAAAGGAATACTGCTACTTTTAGAAAAACTGTGACAAGTGACAAAAATAGAACTACGGAATTAAATGAATAAAACCTTATGATGCTTTCCACAACAGCGATATACCCAAATAACCCTAATAGGGCCCAAATAACTTTTGGTTTTATGTATTGTGTCAACTGTCTAGTAAATACAATAATATCCATTTATTCAAATTATAAAACTACAAACTGGAGACAACATGAAATACCAACGTTAACATAGGACATAACATCTCTTGCCTTCACAACTACATATCACATTCTATCAAGAAAGGGCGATGGACAGAATAATAAGCAAATTCTTCACCGTTTCATGGCTAAGACTGACATAGAATATCGATAATCATGATGTTTCTAGAAATCAGATGAACGATATAATATAAAAATATGAACAGGCGAACCTGAGTCAGTTTAATCTGATCGGGTGCGTGCACATAGACGAACGACACAACCTCATTTTAGAAAAATTTGGTCTTAATAGTATTCTCTCCAGCCGCCGCATGCGCTTAGGCCTTGAGACCGTAAGGGTAAGCGCTGGGCGCTGGGCTACCAGTGGTGGTGGCCGGTGGCTCATTTGCGCCTAGTCTAACATCTACAAGCGGTGGGGATTTTATAGAGGTAAGGCGAATTTGAAGATGGTTCTGAACATGTATGTTTATACCGTGTCTAAGTAATGAAAAACGCACAGGTGCCAAACGATATAAATGTCAATTCATAAAAATTTAAACTAATTTGCCATATTTTTTACTTAAATGACGTTAATTATTTAAAGGTAGGCGAATTTGAAGATGGTTCTGAACATGTATGTTTATACCGTGTCTAAGTAATGACAAACACACAGGTGCCAAACGATATAAATGTCAATTCATAAAAATTTAAACTAATTTGCCATATTTTTTACTTAAATGACGTTAATTATTTAAAGGTAGGCGAATTTGAAGATGGTTCTGAACATGTATGTTTATACCGTGTCTAAGTAATGACAAACACACAGGTGCCAAACGATATAAATGTCAATTCATAAAAATTTAAACTTATTTGCCATATTTTTTACTTAAATGACGTTAATTATTTAAAGGTAGGTATTTTACTTCGACTCAAAGTATGAAAAATATCGTCCATTGCCCTTTGAAGTCATCATACTTTCAAAAACAGCTATCTAAATTTTCATTCGATAAAATAAATTAAACTATAATCTAAAAATACGTGCTAAAAATGTAAGAGCATCGCCACACAAGTTTTAATTTCAGTAAGTACTAATTTAACTACAACATTTGACCTTTAAAATAAAGCTTGTTTTTTTATTATTTTGTTTAATAGTTTGTATTATAATTTAGGTCTTTTACGAAACAAATAATTAGAACCAAAGATACTATTTAAATCAAATAGTGTGGCACAGTTATTAAAATTATTGTAAATATTTCTGTTTTTATCAAACAAAATATATTTATTATAAGTAACTCCTGCATGGAGCATGTGTGGTTATTATCCTTGTTTGATGATTTAGTTACAACTCACATAATTATCTGTCAGTCTTCATCAACTAACTTCATAGTTATTAATGTTAAAGGCACATTTTAATTAATTTGTACTTATTAGGTCCAAATACTACATCTTGATTTACCGAGAAAACCGAAGAGTAGTAAGTCCAACCTAAAGCTATGCCAAACACACACTACTTTAAAAGCATTTGGCCGGTACCTGTCTAAGACAACATACTGGACGACTACAAAAGGGCACTCCAGTGAAATGGGCTCAAGCAGAACACACTGGTGTAACTAAACAACGGTTTGTGACATAGGAGGTACAGAACCAACATTGTTGGCTTTCTGAGCCATTCTCACAGTAATACAACCACAGTCTATACCTACTGAACTCCACGGCCAAAACATACATTTATTGCTATAACTATACATAAGTATTTCGCCATAAATTTTGATTCCGGGCCGTCATGGACCACGACTCTTCACGATTGTGCAAAATCAGTCAAGAACATGCATCAATGATTACCATTAACACAATGTGAATATCATGCAAATGTGTTTTATGTGAGGCATCCAAGAGCACGCAGAAAAAAATTACAGCTACAGAAAAGTAGCTCTGAACAATCTGGTTCATCTCGACGAAAATTCTGAATGACAAAAGCGAATGAAGAAACAAATATAATTAAACTTGTCAAAATGCTACTAAACACTTGCTTATTTTACACTGGCACATTTAAGTACAGTTTGTGATTAAATTTAACGCTATATTATCAGATAAAAAAACCGACCAAGTGCGTGTTGGACTACGCACAACGAAAGGTTCCGTAGTTGAGATTAATTTATCCCAAAAACATACCTAACATTGTAGTTGATTAACCTGTACTCCCATACATCGATAAAGATCACGGTCAATTTTCAAACTGCAAATGTAAGTTGGTCGACTATTAATCGTTAACTTGTAAAGCCTACTTAGCTGTGATAGTTTTCCTTTTAATTTTGTTATTTAAACTACTGCTATGATTTTTTTCTCATGTGCAAAAGCAACCATTTAGCTGGCAATAAAAAGCATTATAAAGCTTAATACAAACGGATCCCTGAATCGAAAAATAGTTTTCACATACCCGCAATATTTTTGAACGGCCTATCCAACGATACCCCACACCATGGGAAAGACAAAAAAAGTATAATCCCCACTTTACGTATAAAATTTAATTTATCCACTTTATCGGCATGATTAATACCAATGCCAAATATTACAGCTTTCTATAAGAGTCTCTGACCTAAGCCAGGGTCAGACAGAGATACAGACAGACAGACAGACGGACATGGCGAAACTATATGGGTTCCTTGTTGACTACGGAACACTAAAAAATCTGAAGCTCTCAAGTATTCATGTATGTGCTTCAACAAAGTGTGCCAATGTAAATGAGCAAGTCTTATAAATGCGTGAAGTGGTCGGAACCAAGACTCTCGTCCGAGGTGGTACGCGAAGTGGGTAGAGATGCTTCCAAATTACCTGACACTGTGTCACTCTGTGAGACTCGAAGCTCCTGCAATTCCATCGCAGCCTTTTCACGTCTGAAACAATATATGTACTATTGAAGAACAACGAAATCACATATTAAATGCAATTTTATATGTTTTACCGTATTACATATTCAGAAACATGGTATAATTTCCGAATGTGTAGCTCTTAACAAATAGTTCACCCTTATTTTAAAACCTTTTGGCTTTTTGGCATTCATAATCAATACTATTTTGAGTTTGGATGCAGATTAAACCTGCAACCCTTGCTTTGCTCTTCGCTTATACAATGAAATACTTCGGACCTTTACCTCAATATCACAGTTGCTCTGGCCTGTTTTTCAGTCTCAGAAAAATTTTCTGCCCGCTGTCCAATCTTCGATTTTTTGTCAGGCTCCACAAACATGCCAAGCTGTCGCTTTGGCAGCTCGTTGGGCGGCGGCGGGCCAGGATAGTCAAGCTTGGCTCGCTTCAATTCGTCCATTGATCGTTCCAAGTGATAAATTACTATGTCGTCCTCAAACCCAAAGTCTTTATGTAGCTTAACCTAAAAATTTAATATCTTATTCACTTACAAAATACAATCTTGTATTAATATCCAAACCGGATATTAATACAAGATTGTACAAGCTAAGTTACAGTTTACACAGAAAGTCAGCAGACCTGAATATAGTTTACAATAAGATCCATATCATTTAACTTCATGATTGCTTTCTTGTGCAGCTTGAGTATTGTATAAGCCATTGCAGTGACCACTCTTTCTCCATCTAACAGATATATATCCCAGACCCTGAGGCATAGGCTAAATGGCACCCTTTCCACAAAACAAACAAAGAACCATTTGAGGGAATACAGAATGGCGTCTAAACCGAACTTGTCAAAATGGTGTTTCAATTTTGGCATAAATTTTGTGAGTATTTTGTCATGGTGTCCCAGGAACCTCGTTAACTTCGGAAATCCTTCTATGTATAATCCATGCATGGCATACTTTTTATCCGACAGTAGCACAACCAAGGCCCAGAACGCATCTTCTTCATCCATATACATGAGCAGTACCCCGGCCAGGCCGGACATACCTTGGCAGTAACCTACTTCAGAGTTATACATGCTATAAGCACAAAGGACATTAAATAATGAGCATTGTTTTTCTGAATATCGTTCTCTATAAAACTGATGTTCTCGAAACTGTCTGTTCACATCTGAATCTATTTGCCTTACATCTGTGGACCACAGTTTAGCTAGTTTCAACATTTCTTGAAATTTTGCTGGATTAGCTGATTTAATTCTGTTAACATCCATCAACTTGCACCAAACTTTTATTCGAAGTGAATTTGGAATGCCTTTGTATATTCGCCTGTGGAGTTTTTCTTTGGTAGTTGGTGAGTCCCAATTACTAAGCATTTTAACCCATTTTTTCTCCCTCTCCACTTCAATGTTGACTTTTTGGGGCCCTGTTTTCTGCGGCAAGCGCTCATCATGTATGAATCCATACCTGAAAGTATGACCATCTTTATACATAAATGGAACATTATCATACAATATTTGTTCTTAGATGTTATTAAATAGCTCTAGATCATGGGTTCCCAACCACCGTCGGGCGCGCCCCCTTGTGAGCAGTAGAGTGACCCAAGGCGTGACGGTTCCAAAAATAATCTGTATATTTATAAATGTTTTTGGTAATAGAAAACATTAAGGCTAGATTCTGAAACCCAAATGTAATTATACTTAGGTGTTGTAAAATGTGCAACGTAACAAAATAAGTTTTCCTATTTCTGTATGAATGGTCAAAGAAATCTGCGGAAACCCGTGGCAGGGTGCAAACATTTTAGAGATTACTTTGCTTGCTCTTGCATTCTGCGTTTTCATGATTCTTGAGTTTTTCTGCATAATTTGACAAAGTAACTCCTATTTCTGTTTGAATGATTAAAAGACAATCTAACCTATCCGATAGGATTTAATAACATTACGAGCCTGCTACGCTCACTCTCACATTCTTCAGCTTTTCTGCATAAGTCGGCAAAGTAACTCAGGGGTGATTTTAAAAGAAAGGTAGGGGTGGTGCGTATGTTAAAAATTTGGGAACCCCCGCTCTAGACAAAGATAGTTCAGTCTAACATACATGAAAAGAAAATGAAAATATTCGCCATGCAGCTTTATCAGCTAAACAAGCAGGGCTGTAGTTGCTCAGCGATATAAATAAGTTGGTAATATAGTAAATGTTGTTAAAGTTCCAGCATTTTTAGAGTAACAATCTGTCTAAATGGTAGGTAAGTTTTCAGTCCTAAAACTGGGCCAGCTGATATGTGTGGAGAATGCAGGAGTGTAAGAGTATCAATAGCAAAATTGTCATAATAATGTTTACCACATTTGCCTAACAGATTGTTTGTTTTGATCATAAGAAGATGTAAATAATAAACACACTGGAGAATGCGTTTCGCAGAGAGTGGCGCCGATTCTTGTCTGGAGAGCACAGTTAGTGTGTATTAAAGTCATTCTACTTCATGCACAAGATTTCTTATTTTTTGCAGTGATATTAATTACAGCTCAGCTTTTTTTAAAATTTTACTGTATATCTTTGCTTTATAAATTCCAATACCTACCAAGATGTTTATGTTTAAGAATTAAATCACTCTTTAAGTTTCACATAGTCATAAACTTAAATGGCTAACTATGAAAAAAACTACTTTCTTTTAAAGGTCTAGGTTACTTTTAATAATAAGACCTATACAAAACATTGCTTGTAAGTAGTAGATATTATTAAGCAGCGCAGCAGCAGTAAGCACAGCCATAAATTATAATACCAGGGGATGTGCAGTAACTTGAACAAAAGATATGAGCAATATCAGTTTTGACAGAATTAACATCTAAACTTGGATTAATGTGACTGTGAACGTAAACATCATCAAATCCATAGCATGATAATGGATAGAATTGAAAATGATTAGGTTCACTATAGTTGGAGTCATGCATACAAATATGTAGAAAGAGGTTAATGAATTTAAATGACTAAACCAAAGCAGGAAGTTCATACAGTAACTCTGTATTTTGTATAAAATGTTTAAAAAAAGACTAGTTTAGGCAATTTGCAATATCATGGAAAACATTATAACAGACTGACTCAACCAGCAACCCATATTATCCGTCAAATAAAATCCAACCTTGCATCATTGTAACAGAGTATCAAATACAAAGCAAGCAAAGTAATCCATAACAATCCTAAATTACTAATATTATCATAATTAAACATAAATGTGAGGGCTTATATCTTTGTTACTCGACGACACTTAAGAAGATTAACTGGCGCGCGTCATGTTTCGCTACTCAAATCGGATGCGACTAGCGGAACATGACGCGAACCAGTTGAATTGAACTACCGCGGTTTCGCTGCTATGGTTTCGTCGCGGAGATGTACTACTGGCGTAACAGATTTGAAATCAAGGATACAGGTAGACTGTGACTATGATCAATTTAGGATACTATTATATATCAGGGTGTATGTGGAAGTTTACTTAGGGTGAAAGTAAAACCAAGGGCAGCAGCTAGTTAACCATAAACTAAGTTATAATAATATGATGCCAGAATTAAGTGCATTTAATAGTTAATCGTTATCTCTACAAAAACAGTAAGCTGTTTAAATAACCATCAATCTACTGCACATACATAAAAGAATATTACTAATTGAATTTCAGTTACAAACATGTAAACTGAGGCATATTGTTTACTAATATATCATGCATCAGTAACTACATTTAATAATAAACATTAATATAAATAACAGACTCTGTTGCAATTAAATGAGTTTCAATTGATTTATAATTCAATGATCTTGATAAAGATGTTTATTTAAATCAAAACAATCAATCTTCTAAACCAGTGATGCTGGAGATGCAACCTGATTTACTCAGGCAAATAAAAATGTAAAAAAACATAGCTTTACTAATAATAATTTCAGGTACTTAGTTCCATCTTGCTATTCACAAACATTAATGCTAACAAGCAAAGGCCAAATAATAGTTGACTATGTGTACATTAGATCATTAACGATATGCAAATTCGCAAGACATGAAATAGTTTCATACCGATCTGTTTTGTGATACTCCTCAAACTCCGGGTCTTCCCAAGGGTCTATTTGTCCGACGAGATTCTCCCGACCCCTCTCGTATCGCTGAAAGATACGCTCCCGCTCCTCGGAAGCCCGTGCCAACAGTGCCTCCTCATTCATAACACAGCCTGCTCGTACCACATAACGAAACACCTACACGACGTCAGATCTTTTCACCGACCTACAAAATACTTCGCTCACTTATGACTAAGATTAACTCGTCTACAGGGCAGCCCTCAAATCATAAACTACTATTATAATCATCACGCCCTATTCAATTGAAAATTCTTGGACGCTAGATTATTTGACGTGCTCAGTGCTGTCATGTCATAATTGCTACCAGAGACCCAAGTTATCGGTTGGAGTTAACATAATTCACACGGAGAAAATAGTTTTACATATTATTCAACAACGAAATAAATTCAACGGAAAGTATTTAACATTGGGCCTTCGTAATTTTAGGGTTTTAATTATTTAAATTACAGAAATACGCCCTCTTTTTCAATTAGAACAGGAAAATTACGAAACGAATCTATTTTATTAGCAGAGATTCCTACTCGTCGCTACTCGCGTATAGTTTTTACTCCAACTTTGTCTTGTCTACACATAGCGAACGTACGAAAGAACGAAGCAAATTCTGATGAAAAAACTAAACGTAACTGGTTTCTCTTCCACGCAATAACCACCAAGTTTTAACTTTTTTTTACTCACGAAAGAATAAAACATAAAATTAAAAAACCTCGTCTCAAATATATCTATCTGTATGATAGAAATATTTCAGACAAGGTTTTTTATTTTATTTAGGGAACCGATAACTTGTTCAGACAAAGATGTTCGCGGTGCTATCTCTCCCTCTCCTGCTCTCCACCACGCACTCGCACCGCCACCTTTATAAGCATCCTTAAGCTAAGCGTTCACCGCGTGGGAATCGGCTCGTACAGAGCGGACGGATTTGTTGCTTTGTATTGATTTTTATGGTAGTGTTCACTGGATCGGCATAACTGCGCCAGAGATTTTGTAAATGCCGACGCCGTGTACACTGCGTACGCTCCGATTCCAACGCGGTGGACTTTTAGCTTTAGCATCACATTCTCGCAAAAAGTGGCGACGGCATCCCACACGTTCTCGTTCCTGACTTTTGGCAAAACTAAAGCCGGAAGAGAAAGATCCGCATCAAAGTCGCGACGAGTTAAAAGCGCTGCCTGTGGACCGAAGCGGAGCCCTCCTTTTCAGCAAGTGCAAGACTGATAAGAAAGTCATGTGATCCCTTTGCAAACTTACAAGTGGTCCAGTGGCGTAATAAGTCTATCAGCCCGGGGTGGCAAAAGTAAATGAGGCCCTCCGCCCCACCCCATTAAGCAGAAAAGTTTGAGAAGTACGATAATGTAGGTAACCATTCATACAGAAATGGGAGATAGAAATCTAAACCCTTATGATAGGTATGTAGGGATGGACCGCCCCTTAGTCCTTAGCCTATCAGCCGTCACGCTATCATTCACTTCCTTCTTTAACATTCCTCACACAATCCATCCATCTTTTCTTTGGCCTTCCTCTCCCTCTCCACCCATCAAATTTATATTCTTCACTCTTTTAATCACATGCGTTTCCTCCCTCCTCAGCACATGCCCATAGCAAGCCAAACGATTTCCTTTCAAGTTTTCTGTCACTGGCGCCCCTTCCTTTCGCCCTAAAAACAATTTCTTACTTTATCCATTTCCGTCACTCCACACACTGTCACCATTTCATCCATTCTGCGTTGATCCGGTGCGTTACGTCTCGGTCTACTTCGCCATCCCCTTGGAGGCTAGGCTTGGACAAGCGACCCGAGGTACCGAAAGCCGGTAAGGGCGATCCGGCGAGAAATATGCGCACAGGACTGGACTGAAAATGCCTATAATTTTAACATACAAATTAAACGATTCCAATTATTCATTGCAATACTGCAGTGCCACCACAGACTAAGTAGATTAGTGCCACCCAACCACAGTGACAGACCGCAGCAACCCTACTGGTACTTTCTACTGTTTGACTACTGAGTATTTTTATGAAAACGCTTCCGTAGATGGCGACAGCGGCGCCTGCTGCTGCAGTCCAGAGGGATGTCTACAGACGGCATACGGATGCCCTATTACATGCTACTACCCCAATAGTACCACACAAAAACAGCGACAAGTCAGATAAGACATATTTTTTTGCCAAATGAGTTTTACGAAACTGATGAAGACAAGTGCTACCGTGTGACGACGCTATGCTCTAAGAACGACGCATTTGGAATCAAAATTGCACTGTGCAGTTTTGATGTTGCCATGTCGCCTACGTATACCTACGTGGCATGGAAGAAGAAAACGTGTTGCGCCGACCCCTAGTAACATGGGACAAGGGCAGGAAGATAATAATTATAGACATTTTCAAGTTTTCAACACACCATTCGCCTTCCATTCGCTTATACAATATTTGAAATATGAAACAGTCGCAACATGAGAGGAATTAGGCAATTAATAGATAATAGGCTGTATAGATGTGTTGTCTAGGCAACATTCATAATTACTTATTAAGATTAAAAGATTTGCCGTTTGCCGCGCCGGCCATGTAGGTATAAAAATGTCAAAATGTTATCATGAATTGAATTAATGTTTGAGTACTTATCTATAAATTAGCTTCGATTACGTAAACGTAGTGACTGGAAGAATTTTGTACAATACTTGGAGTTGGCAGACTTGTTGAGTTGTGTGGACTTCAAACTGTTAACGCTTTAATTATAACCTAAAAAAAGCTTGTAAAAAGAGTACTTAATTCTGCATTTAAAAATGTTTAAAGTAAGTTTAGTGCTACAGATTACTTTGATCGGTAAAAGCCAGTACAAGATGAGAATAGTAAATCGAAATATTTATTTACAAATACACGAAATTCTAAAAAATTTAAGACTTCAAATCAACTACCTATATCTAATGAAAAAATATTTCCGAATGAACCTCGAATAATGAACTCAGCTCAGAAGATCAATAAATCTGACTTGCATATTGCACTTCATAGTGCGTTGTATTTTATCACTACGTGTTAATGTAATTTTGAATGTCTATTTGTCCATATGTTGTTACTAATTTCGATGGGCTATGCCAGGGTCTAGTTGGTTTAGTGACCGGAGGGGCGTCGGGGCTGGGCCGAGCGACCGTCGAACAATTACTGAAGCAGGGTGGAAGAGTAGTGATATGTGACCTGCCTTCAAGTGCTGGACAAGAGACTGCTAAGCAGCTAAAAGAAAATGTTGCATTTGTACCAATTGATGTGAGTATTGGCACTAGTACATCAGTTTTCATAGATCTATTATATCTATCTACATTTATATAAAATAGTTTAGGCATATTGCTTAAAATGGGATGTAAAAATGTTTATTCACCTCACACTTGGTTTTTCAAATCATTGTCATCATCATTCTCCTGCCCTTATCCCAATTTATTTGGGATTGAGATAGGCGCAAAATGTATTTTTCTTTCATACTTGTCTATTAGTCATCATCTCGGTAGTCACCCCCTCTTTCACACAGTCCATCCATTGTTTCTTGCTTGGACTTGGTTCTTTAAATAAGCTATCAAAAATATAAAATAATATATACTGGTGGAGCTACTGAAGGTAACTGAAACTTTAGGTAGCACCATCAGAATGGAATTTGGTGTGGATAAATAAGCGGTCATGCAATTAAAGCGAGGGAGATTCTGGAATCTGGGAACCCATCACTCAGATTCCTTAAACCTTAGAACCCTCTCTTCATCTGAAACGTACAAGTAGTAAGTACAAGTTTGTGTGTATGTGTTTGCCAGAGGAAAACTTAGGATATATTTTTATAATTATCGGGTGATCTGTAACTCAGGACCCTCCTACATCAGACACCTTTCTCTATTTAAGATTGTACATTTTATTAACCAGTGTCTGTAATATGATGTTGAGATAAATAAAGATTTATGATTATGATTATTATGAAGTACAATAACTTACTATACTTACAGGAATAAGTATTTATGTAAAACGTTTATTTATTCTTGTCATTTTAAACATAAGTATATATATATATATAATAGTAGTTTTTTTCTTTTTTTAGGGTCCCGTACCTTAAAAAGAAAAAAACGGAACCCTTATAGGATCATTTCGCTGTCCGTCTTTCTGTCTGCCTGTAGTCTGTTAATACCCTTTTCCTCAAGAACGCGTAGAGGTATCAAGCTGAAATTAATACCAAATACGTAAGTCTACGGTCCCTTGGAGCTCTAAAAAAATCAAGCTTCTAAGTCAACGCAACAAAAAAATACGGCGATTTATGCGACATAATATATTTTGATACTCGCAAATAAATCAAAACCTATAGGGTACTTCCCGTTGACCTAGAATCATGAAATGACGAGAAGCATGGTCTCCCTCTAGATGGACCGCCGACCTCAAAAAGGTGGCTGGTACAGACTGGATGCGGAAGGCGGAGGATTGGGTGTGGTGGCGCAGCCTCGGAGAGGCCTATGTCCAGCAGTGGACTGTTATAGGCTGAGTTGAAGGTCTCACAGCACAAATAAAGGAAAAGTCCGAAAATCGTTATTTAGTCATTTATCACATTACATACTTACATTTTCAGTTGGAAAATTGTCCGTGGCATATATATTGATGTATTGGACCACATGTTTCTCAACTACAACGTTGAGTTTGTTTCGGATAAATTCATATCAACTACGGAACCCTTCATTGTGCGTGGTCCGACACGCACTTGGCCGACTTTTTTTGTATTATACAACAAAATAAGAAATTATGTGGGACGTTTTTTTCAGTTTCATCATAGGTTAGGGATAGAAGCCAAGTGATCACATTCTGTTTGCACTCTCCTTTTGTCATGAAGAAAATATACAGCTCTTTATTTGCTATGTTGAATAGTCTTGGGTCTAGAAACATTTTGAAGGTCGAAACATTGTCCTAAAATTTATTTTCCAATCAGGGTACCTACTTAGCTTGACACAGGAATACTGTCTCATAATTAAGGCTAGTTTTACAGTTAGTACCTTACAATCCATGTGCAGCTCAGTAGTAGATTAATACCTGGACTTAAAGTCACACCTTTAATAAGGCTCTTTGAGCTCTATCAGTAATTAGTTATATTATGCGTTTTAGTGGCACTGCCCCAATAAGTAATACAATAGGTTATAATATAATCATTAGCTGAGTGGCTTATTTGTTTAAATACGTATGTAAGTTTGCTTATTCTGTTTGAGAGATGATGAATTCAACTATCTATTTTTTAAATGAAGTGTGAAAAGTGGCAGAATTGGTTAAAAGTTATTTTACTTTAACGAGCAAACCGACAAATACAGTTTGCCATTTGTATGTAGGATAATTATAATTATGCACTCTTTGTTAGTCATAAGTACAATTACTTTGATTGTTTTGTACCAATAAGTGTGCTACGAAAATCTTTTAACAGGTCACTTCAGAAAAGGATGTTAAGAATGCACTGCAGACCACCATAGATAAATTTGGCCGATTAGACGTGGTAGTGAACTGCGCTGGAGTGGCTACTGCTTCAAGGGTCTACAATTTCAAAAAAGATCAGCCTTTTGATTTGAAAGCTTTCCAAAAGACTATTGAGGTATGTACATATATTTTTACCAGCTATCAACACGCTAAAGCCCGCTTGCACCACTAATCACGAAATATGTTTAGCGTTAAACCTATTTTAAATCATCATTTTGTCTCTGTCATCTTCAAACAATTGACAGAACCAAACGATGTATGTAGTGATTTGTTGTGCAAGTGGAAATAAAAAGATGTCTTTATTTTAAGTCAAATGTTTCCATTATCCTGCTGAATAGTTGTATTTGCCTGCATCTGGATTGACTGGAAGCACAGTTGAAGACAGTTGAGAAAAAAGGTTCGGCAGAAGACAATCTCCTGTTGAATAGTTTCTTATCAAAATCATAAAAATAATTTAGTTACATAAGTTTAGTACACACATGATATACTATCAGTATTCTTGAATAATGTGTAGGTGGGTCCAGATAACAATGATAAATACTGGTCACATGGATTGAGTTATTTTTGTAAATACTGGCTTATGTTCTAACAGGTAAACTTGAAGGTTTTTTTAAAGTTAAAATAAATAAAATAAAAACTTTATTTAGTTCAGAAAAAAACTCGGTAAGTATCTACAATGTTAAGAAAGACTAGTAACAGATTATAATGTGTAGGAGCCGTAGGTGCTAGATTTTTACAAATTCACTAGTATTTATGGTATACTTTATGGTATCACTGCAACCATAAAGCCTATGAACCAACAGAAGTGGCCAAAGTCCAACTGTATCAGATGTAGTTGCAATTGTTTAATTTTTTTGCCATTTGTCCGTTCCTTGATGAGGCATGCATCATCCATTAAGTTGTGCTTCCAAAAACTATAAATATTCCTGGAAATTGTTGCCGTAACAACTATAGCAAATGCTGGAGCAATGTGAAGCAACATAGCTCCATATCGCTTGATGCTAAGATTATAATAATCCTCACTTGTGCCTTAAAATCTATATATTGACAGAAAAAAAAAAGTTTAATACTCGCACTAATACAAAGTAGCCAAAATAAGTTGTTGTATAACTCACACACACACACACATTTTAAAATAAAACTTCACTATTTCTTCTAATTTTTAATAATTAAATATAAGTATTTCCTACTATTCAATTACAGGTAAACTTAATAGGAACATTTAATGTGATCCGGTTAGCAGCTGGCTTGATTGGTAAGAATGCTCCAGATGCTGATGGACAGCGCGGGGTCATTGTGAATACAGCCAGTGTAGCAGCTTTTGATGGACAGGTAACTAAACAACTACGACTAAGAACTTTACTGTGGAGGAATAAGGATTTTCTAACCAACAAAACTTGCCTGACGAGCCATAGTGGAAACAGTTGTATTTGTAGTAAAATAACTTGGATCCAGAGGTAGCTGAATCGGTATTCAGCTACCTCTGTATCCAAGTTACTCCATGTAATTAACTGACTATCTGAACCTCCACAACCCAGTTGTGGGTAGCACGATACCCGGGCCTATAGTAAGACTTGCTGTCTGTCTTACTGGTTTGTGATTATTCATAACGACTGTCCAAGATCTTCGAATGTGGACTGATGGCTTCACGTGGTTTCCAAGTCTCGGTATGAAATGGTTGGTCACCCATCCGCAAACCGACCGCAACTTGTTTTGATCGACCCGCACTGTTGGAATACAACAAAATATATCCGGCCCACTTAAGTAATTTGAGAGTCTTTCTCTTTATACATATTTACACTGTGCATAACTTATTATAGTTTAGACGCCAGTGTTCCGTCTGGACTAAGCGATAGCGCACACACACCTCTCCTGCCAAATAATTAAATCATTGAAATTATAACTGTATCTTGCATTGGTTCTCAAAACCCAACACGTACAGCTCTTACTTCGCCATGAGCCCCTCTAAAACATTTGCACTAAACAACAAAGTTGAAATTGTATGAACCTGGGGACCAGAGTTGGTTTGCGAAATTGCATAAAAACTTTTTGATTCCAGATTGGCCAAGCCGCTTATTCAGCTTCAAAAGCCGGAGTAGTGGGCATGACATTGCCCATAGCCAGAGATCTTGCCAAGCAGGGCATCAGAGTAGTTACCATTGCTCCAGGTTAGTAAAGTATTATTATTGTACAAGCCATGCGTCCGATTGGATTTTCCATCAGCAAAAATAACGAACTTCCATACAAACTTACTACCTACCTCTATTTAACCAATTTAGTGGATGAATTTTCAAATATCCTTTATTGCTCACATACATGCATAAACTCACGCCTTTGCTACGCTCCTTACATACTCCTTCACGCTGGTAGCACACCTCTGTAGTAGTTCAATTGTACTGGTTCGCGTCATGTTCCGCTACTCGCTTCGACTTCCGATTCGAGTAGCGAAACATGACGCGAACCTGTACAATTGAACTACTGCCGTTTCGCTGCTATGGTTTCGCGGCGGAGGTGTGCTATCAGCGTTAGTGCTCACGATTGGTATAAAAGGAAGTCATGTGAAAAATTTCATGGGCTGAGCGTTGTCTGTCAATGAATGAATGAATGAATGAACAAATTAAAGAGGTATTGTATTAGGTATAATTTAAATATATGACTTAGCTCTAATACCAGCAACATCTTCACAAACTAGTTATATTTTCTAGCTCTTTCTTTTTCTCATACAGTTGTTGTTCATGGACCTTTTCACTTCCAGGGTTATTCCGCACGCCAATGATGGAGATGCTCCCTGAACCAGCTATCAAGAGTCTGGAAGCCACCGTACCATTCCCGCCTCGGCTGGGTCACCCTCAAGAGTTTGCTCTGCTTGTCCAAAGCATTATTCAGAACCCCATGCTCAACGGTGAGACCATCCGTCTCGATGGTTCACTCAGGATGCAGCCCTAGGTACTGTACAAAACTGTAGGTAGAAAAACTGTAGGTAGATATATACTTACGACACTAGTGATGTAATAGTATAGTTTTTATATACATAATATTGTATTTTATACATATGACATAAATAAATATTTGTTTATAGAATTCGATTTGATTTTTTTAAATTTAATTTTATTAGTAGGTACCTTGAATTTTTAAATATATTTATTATTTATATATTTTATAGTTTATTTAGTTATAAATTAGTTTTTGTTTTTAGTTTGACTCTTTATATGCGTTTTACTTTTAAGAACAATAACTAAAGATCAAAGATTTAGAGAAAGACTGTGTTCTTTGAAATGTTAGTCTTCAGTCTATTTTAACTAACATTATTATCTTCTGAAAGACAAATAATACGCGTTCGTCTATGGTTTCCATATTTCGGTTAAAACAATCGAGAAAACTTTCAAATTTCTACTTGAAAACTTTCCAACAATATGCAGGTACGTTTCAACTTGAAAACTTTCAAGACGAAACGTACCTGCATGTTATTGGAGCATGTAAGTGAATTTTCTTTGAAAATTGCCTAAACTTAATAAAATGTATAATAACAAAAGAACAAAAACTCTTTCTAAAAACGAGTTTATAAAAAAAAGATATATCTATCATGATGCCTTGATTTGCCTGAGATTCCCTACTAAAGAAACTTCAAGCTGTGTCTAAGAATCTACTTGATCACTTGAAATAAAATCTGCCTATACTAGTACACTAGCTTAGCTAGTAAATATACTACAGTAAGGGTTTAGTCGGCCGTTTTCACTTGATGAGTTAACAAAGGACAGATAGACAGACGTATCATATTTAAGAAAAAATATTAGTGTCAAAAACGTTGTTGTGTTACTTCTAGGAACCCTAACGCTAATCGAAAAAGAAAACGGTATTATATTGTGCTGACTTCGAACTCTGCGATTTTCTAAATAGAAGATAATTATGCGACAAAACCGTAATAAAAAATAGTTTACAAGCACTCAATCTGATTGACGTTATGCTTAGAATTATGAAATATCAAATATTATGAACATGAGTTTCTCAGCAAAAAAAAAAGGAGATACAGAAAACGAAAGAGCTCCTGCGTAGTTAAATAACTCAGTACAAGGTACGATAGTACCATGATGGGTAGGTACTGTACTTAAAGTCGTTAACAAACAGGAAGTTTAAGACTTCATCCGCCTTATTACAAAACAAGATTTATATTTTGACATGGCTTAAACCATGCAGCCAGTTTTTGTAATAAGAACGTAACAGTGATTGAAATACCGTTGTTTATACAAAACTGAAAACTGAGTTCGGTACTAAGTGGTCAGTTTTGTGTTTAGGAACTTTATCATAGTCGGAATAAAGTTCGAAATTCCATAATGGCTCCATGTTTTAAACCTGGGTCTGAAGATAAACCCTTTTTTGTAATAAGGGGGCATGAGTTCAGAGTAGTCAGATAGGAAACGCCGACCTCATCTAGTTTTTAAAATATGATTGACTTGTAAAAGTGTTTGTACAAACCTACTTACAGAAATAAAAATCATTTATCATGATTGTTACAAAATCAATCAATCAACTCGGCTTACCGCAGTCCATTGCTGGACATTGGCCTCTCCCAGGCTGCGCCACAATATCCTGTCCTTCGCCTTCCGCATCCAGTCTGTCCCAGGTACCTTCTTAAGGTCGTCGGTCCATCTAGCTGGGGTCGTCCCACTACTCTTGCCGATATGCGGTTTCCACTCCAGGACTCGTCTGCTCCACCAGCCATCGCTCTTTCGACCAACGGCCAGCCCACCACCACCAGTTTGCTTAATTGTCCGGTGAGGCGGCGGGCCTCCTTGCCGGATTGCCGCCATGGGATCTGGAGGCAAAAGTCCTCGCGCACATATGGGAGTGGCGCGAGGAGGCGAAACGCCGGGGCGTAAGTCCGCTGCCGCGAGAAATCACTCTTTGAGTAGTGGCTAGAGAGGCGCCACGACGTCTTCACCTTCCGCCTGACGCATGTCCTCACCTTCCGCCTGACGCATGTCCTCACGGTTGTTTCGGGAGGTTCCTGTTCAGGATAAGGCGGGAGGAACCGCCCGGGTGTTACCTTTGTGTGGATCGCCCGGAGGACACGGTGGAGCATACGGTAGTGGTCTGCCCGGCTTGGGCGGAGCACAGACGTGTCCTTGCGATGGTGATTGGCGGCGGCGATATCTCGCGTCCGGCCCTGGTTCAGGCCATGGTTCGGAGCGAGAGTGCATGAAAGGCCGTCACCTCTTTCTGCAAAGTAGTATTGCTCGAGAAGGAGGAGGCGGAACGCGTGAAGGACGGGCAAAAAACGCGCCCTCACGCCCCTAGTCGCCGCAGGAGACGCCCTGGGCGTCGGGAATCGCAGGCCGATTCCCAGCCACCGTAGGCGCGGGTTTGCAGACGGTAAGCGATGGGTAGCTCTCCATCCGATAAGGACCAAGCCCGGGTCAACAGCGTGTCGTCGGCGTTCCACGCGTGCCTCAAAGAGATTTCAGCACCAACTGACGGGGTCCTGTAGGGCCAATACCTGCCAGGGTTGCGAGTTTGTCCGAAAGAGATATCGTGGCCCTGGGATACAGGCAACTGAAGGAATACGGGTGGATTTTAGTCAGTAAAAGCCTGACACTCCCTACCGCTCCGCCCAGAGCGGGAGAAGTATTTGATAATATCCCACCCAAAAAAAAGGACTCGTCTGCTCCACCGGCCATCGCTCTTACGACAAACGGCCAGACCACCATCACTTGAGTTTGCTTACTCTGCAAGCTATGTCGGTAACTCCAGTTCTTTTCCGAAATAATTTAATTCTTCAAAGAAACTCCCAGTATAGCCCGCTCCATATCGTTATGGAGTTACAAAATAATACATAGAAAATGCAGTGAATAGCAGTTAGGAATATACAATTTTATCAGTATCTCAAATTATAATAAGGTTGGAGGTAAAAATATGAATCCAGTAACTATGTATCTTAACATTAAGTAAGATATAGGTATATATCAAAACAAGTCGTAGTAAGAAACTGTGACTAGTAGAGCAAAGGGGTCTAAGGAACCATGACCTCGACTTTGGAGGGAATAAAACTATATTTTTACATTTTTGAAAAATCTTCTGCTGAGGCAGAAAGTTCTTCAAACATGAAAAAAAAACGACTTGATTTTTTTTACTAAAACAGCACCCTGTTTTATTGCACTAATTGATGGCGTAGCTGGTGTAGATCAAATGCTGTGAACATATACATCATGTATCAGAAAAATGTGGACATATTTGTGGGCGTGGTACAGACTATCAAACTGAACAATTTTCTTTATTGGACCAACAGCTTTAACAAATTCAAATCACTTATAAATCATTTGAAATATGCAGGCATGCATATGCCGAGGGTCCTGTCCTTGTTCTATATGACGGTGCAGCAACTGGCGCCGCCCCGTTTTATTACGAAGTTACTGGAATCACCGAAAAATTCCGGAAAAGAGTGACACTGGCTGCTGAGAGTTACTCTAGCAGAACATCGCATCGATGGTTGCGTGGCGGCTGTCTTCTGATGACAGAAGATGATTTCAGGGGAGCCGTTGTCGTACCACGTCCATGACGAACTGCTAAATTCCGGCACAATCCTGATAATATTGAAGCTACTGAACCACTAATACGATGATCACTTCTGGTAAAGGCTATCCTGCGCCGTTATATACGATGTGCCTCAATCATTCGTATTTACCGGCAGACTTAATCACGACTATTGTAGTACCTACCCATCGTGAAGCATCGTAGGCAGGAGATATCTCAGATAAGCATTTATCGCCTGATGTCTCTTGCAACCGTTGGTTAAGGTGTTGAATAGTATGCTTGACATTTCGGCTGAAGTACTATCCTAAGTGTCAAATACTAAACTGACCGTAAGACGTGTAGGCCTGCATCCTTGATTTCATGATCTTTGGAGAAAATTGAGGAGTAAGGGTAAACTGGAGAAATTGCTCAAGTGCTCAAGTGCTCAGCCAGACGAACCGTGTTAAATGGTCTAATGAGCTCTCGAAATCTTATGGGTTGGAGTGCGAATTGAGGCAGGGTGTCGTCTCCCTGTATCTTCAATCTATACGATAATGACTTTATAGCCGAGCTCAGTAGCATGCGTGTCGGATACAGGGTAAATGGTGTTAGTTGTAACAACATCAGCTATGCGGAATTGCGGATAACATGGTGCTGCTGGGTCCGTCGCCGGGGGCGATTGCGGAGATTCTCAAAGTATGTGATACTTACGCGCCTGCACGTGGACTGGTCTATAATGCCAAAACTTGTAATAAAAGGGTTTTGGGGTTTCTGGTAAGTATCGGGAAATTACACTCAAACTTGCCTATAACGGTACGCCAAGACGCAAAGTAACGAAATCTAAATATTTGGTTATTTTATTACTGACGACCTCAGTGACCATGGTAACATTGAAAGCGTAGGGCTCTGGTGGTCCGGGGTAATATGTTGGCACGAAGATTTGCTCTGTGTACTGACCAAGGAAAAATTACGCTTTTGAAAACTTATTGTCAAAGTTTTTACACCGGCAATCTTTGGGTCAAGTACTCGAAAAGGTCGCTGGATGTTTTATGTACGTCCAATATAATAATGTTTTTAAGGATGCTGTTGCGACTGCCTGTTTTTGCAGTGCCTCGGGAATCTTGAACTCATATCGATGGGTTTCATGCCATCATCCGCAAAAAAACGGCCTCACTCCTGAGTAGAATAAGAGGCAGTCACACACAGACTATTTCTGACACCAATCTACATGGTCGGAAAAAATCGTGGACGGAAATTTAGAAGCGTCTTCATAATATTTGCATAGATTTGTCTTCCCTGCTTTATCGTGATGCGTCCACGCCATCACGACAATATCGTCAAGTTAGAAATTATAAAAAACGCCCATTGACATTGATGGACGTAAAATTAACGTTCAAAAACACAATGACATGAGTAATTACTTTGTAAAGTATTATATTATTTTAATTATTGTGAATGTGAGGACTATGTGTGCCATTGTTTTTTTTATCAGTTAGTTTTGATGATGGTCTGGCAGTTTGAGTACTTTATGCGGCCTACCCAAATGTCCTTTGGTATTGTTCGTCGAATCATTAAGCTCGTTAAGTTCTGAGTTGATGCACGATTACTGACAAATGCGTGCGCTGACTGGACAGGTCCACTCCAATCTGTGGTTCTTTCCTCAAAAGGCCATCTCAGACAACGATCTACATGGTCCTGATGGAGGTTGTATACCTACATGACAGTGATTTAATATTCGAGTAGAACTGTTTAGAATATGTCACTGAAAACTGTTCCGTCAAGGAGAAAAAGTCGTTCATTATAATAATTGTGGTGTTAATAAATGTGTTCGATCCAAATAGTCTCTTGATTTCAACAGGTTATGGGCCCAGCCCCAGGCTCCAAAAACGCCTAGAAGCTAGAACATAATACATTCGAGTAGGTATCTTAAAAAGGTGACAGTTGTAAAATTCTCGTCATGGCAGAAGAACATTCAGGTTCAATTTGTGGGATAAGAAAATTGAATGGTGCTGAGAACTTCGCTAATTGGAAATTTGTGGTGAGGAATTACTTAAGAGTCCAAAAACTGGTTCAAGGTAATTGAAGCTACAGAGATAACAGCTGAATTGAAAGATACTGACACGAAGGCACGAACGACGCTATGTCTGCTACTTGAGCCTGCATGTTTCGCGAAGACAGCACGTGAAGTTTGGGTGAGTCTCTGCGAGGCTTACGAAGACAAGGGTTGGGGCAGACGAATCAGATTGCAACGAGAGTTATGGCAATGCCGACTGGAAAATTGCGAAACCATGGAATATATATGTTGTCGCTTCAAAGACAGACATACATATTCACATATAAAATTAGTTATTTTGATTTATGATTTAATTGTTGGTTGATTTATTTGTTAAATACATATTTATTTAATAACCTTTTTAGGACTACGCAAAATGAAATAAGTTTACCTATTTATAATTAAAGATATTATTCGATTAATATTTTGGTTGGCAACACTGGTGTCGCGCCATTATTATTCCGTTGCGGACTTCCGGAGCAATGGTGGGGGCGACGCTTGCCACACGAATATTGGAGAGACTGATCGGCAGTTGGTGATCCGATACAGTGCGAGTAACAGCTCTAGAATTATGATAAAATAGTGTGGTTATAGTGTGATTATATTTTAGACTAGAAAACAAAGTTATAATATTATTGTTTACGTGTACAGTTTGATTAAAGTGTTTTACATCAGAAGTGGTACGGACGCCCACAAATGCCGCGACGCCAGAAGCGCACTCGGGGGGAAAAGAAGTGCGTCAAAAATATGTAGTAAGAGTAGCTCGTCATCGAGCTCTGGTTCACCCTAGTCCAGCAGCAGCAGGTCTGAGGGACACAGGCGTAGGAAAAGGAACCAGGCGTGCGTCTCCCACAGTAAGCCAAAATAATATTAATAATCTTCAGTGATTCCTGATTTTGACCCATTAGTGGACGATATTGAAATGTGGATAAATGTTATGGAACCAATGCGCGTGCTTTTTATTGGTCTGATCGTATCCTATGATATCAAGCTTTGCAAAAATTGCTTAATACTGCTAAAACATGGTATGACTCGCTTCAAAAAAATAAAACACGATGGACTACCTGGAAATGGAAGGATTGGCGGAATACACTATTAGACACATTTTAAATACAGCGTAATATTTATTGTTTGCTTAAAGACTTAATCCGAACGAAACCCTCGTATGGCCAGTCATTATACGAATTTTATTTTGTACAAAAAGGCAAAATTGACAAGATTAGATTGTCATTTTCTGATTAAGATATTATTTCAGTAATTTTAAATACTGTGATGAGTTGGTTTCATTTTTGCACGGGAAAATTCAGATTGACCCGGAACAAAAGCCCGTTAAAAATTTGCACGGTAATAATTCACCTCTATTATCCTATAGTAATGTTGATAAAAAGACAGACAATTCTTCCAACTCTAATGGAGTACCAATGTATAATTCTGTTTCCAATGCTGGGACCAATATAACATGTTTTCGCTGTGGTGAACCTGATGGTCATAAAAAGACCACCTGCAGTCAGAAGGATAATGTCAAATGTAATGTGTGTGATAAATATGGTCATTTAGAGCTTGCATGTAGAGTTAAACCTAAAATGAAACCTGAAAAGGATAGCTAAGTCAAATTAATTGTTGAATCTACCTAAGGATATATATATATATATATAAGGAAAAAAAGAAAGAAAAATAATTTTATTTGTCACAAACACATGCAAAACATGAAAACATAAACTGGTAAAAACAAATAGTCGGCAGCTGCACGTCATGACTGACAAGAAGGCTTGCACTCAGCATGATGCTGTGCTACGGGGACCCACAGCACAGCGCTGATTCTAAAGCAATTATAATTAATGGATGTAAACTACAGGCTTTTATTGATAAGGGCAGTGTTTTTTCTCTAATACCGTCTACTTTCGCATACAATTTAAACCTTGCAATTTTCCAATTATGTAAACCTGTTTTATTGACAAGATTTAAAACAGATTCTTGCTGTGAGGGCACACATGAGGCACAGGTTGACATTATGGTTGATAATGCTGAGCTTAATGTGGTCCTATATATCGGTGATGAATTGGCTAGCTGTCCTGTTTTAATTAGTATGAATTTTACGGAGGATAAAATAATTATATATGCAAGTGTAGGAAGTAGCCTTTCTTGTTGCCCCATAAGTAACTACACGTACCACGTCACTTTAATAGTCTTCATGTTTAACCCTGATTCAGTTGAACACATGTATTAAATTAACTATTTTCTAGATATCAAATGTTTTAAAATCGTTAGGGTAATTTTACTGTGTTGAATTGGACATTGAACTAATAACCAATAAACCTATGTACCATACACCTTACCGTATGTTTGAATCCGAAAAGGCAGCGACTAGGGAAATTTTGGCTGATCTATCAAAAAAATGAATAATTCGCGAAAGTAATTCCGCTTATGCCAGTCGCGATGGTATGGGCTGCATTTACTCAGGTTATTATACAGGTGAAAAACCAATCCATTTTTATAGTTGACAGACTTCCAATGAGGAGAAAAAGTACCGCTCCTTTGAGTTTAGCAATAATTCTTGCACTTCAAAAATTCCGTCACTATTTATTAGGATCCACTTTTAAAATTTATACAGATTGCAATGCTGTTAAATATACTATAAATAAGCAAAAAATTAATTGTAGAATCTGTAGGTAGGTATTACTTGCACAAGATTTCACGTTTGTAATAATATACAAACCAGGCGCTCTAATGCAACATGTTGATGCTTCGAGCCGAAATCCAGTTGATACAAATTCCACCCCCATATACAATGAAAGTGTGTTGGCTATTACTGAGGCAGATTGGTTAATGTCAGTCCAGTTGCAAGACCCAAGTATTTGTGCAATAAGAGAAATATTAGAATCAGGTCAGGCCGAGCTTTAATAAGAAAGTGTATAATGAGTATGAGTTGTTAGGTAATAAGGTATACAGTCGGACTGACTACGGTAGAAGGTTCCCTAAACAATGTTTTTGGAAATTATTAGAGCTAACCACGATGACTGTTTCCATTTTGCCGTGGATAAGAAAATTGAAAGAATAAAATCATGTTATTGGTTTCCCAAAATTTGTATTTTTTAATTTGTATTGTATTGAATATCCTGTTCGTAACACTAAAAGTCAAGTTGTTTTTAGTACTGTCAGAATAAAAATATACGACATGTTATAGCTACTGCTGTTCTACGCTCAAACGGATAGGTGGAACGCTTTAATCGCACCATCGTTGACGCATTGACAAGTATGGGTGCTGATACCAGCTATGATAAATGGCACACTCATATTACCAGTATTCAACAAGGTATTAACAGTACCATTAATAAAACCACTTCTCGAAGGACCTTTTCAGGTGACTCAAGTATTTGGTCATGACCGCTATGAAGTAAAGGTTATGTGTGGCGCTGAAAGGACAAGCAAGTGCTATGAGGGGACCACGTGTGTCGAAAATATAAAACCTTGGATCAAGTTGGCAGACCTAGATGTTGAAGGTTCGGTAATGGCCTAAGATGTTGTCAGGTATTTATTATACCCAAAAATTATGCAAATTATTTACTACTACTTGTCATAAGCTGTCAAGTGCATTTGCTTCAAACATATTTTGGTACTTGGATTATTTTAAGTTGCAGTATTTATTCGTGTAAAATAAATCTGTGACAAATTAGGGTTTGTAGTGATATGCAACTAGGGTTGGCCAAAGGCATCGCCTAGGGAAAACTGCAAACTCTAAACATAACTGACCGCTGATGGAACAGTTAGATACATAAGTACCAACATATGTCATGTAAACAGGTCTTTTGAATTAGGGTCTTTCTCTGCTGGCCGTTGATGGAATAGTAGAGTAGAGGCTCAATTCGGATGAGTAATTTAGTAATCGCAGCTTCACTCTATGAAATATTGTGACTTAATGTTTATACTTTGTTCTCAGCAATTGCACCAGACTGTGACGCTATCCGAGGACGGATGCGTGCGCAGGACGGCCGGATGTTGTCGCTTCAAAGACAGACATACATATTCACATATAAAATTAGTTATTTTGATTTATGATTTAATTGTTGGTTGATTTATTTGTTAAATACATATTTATTTAATAACCTTTTTAGGACTACGCAAAATGAAATAAGTTTACCTATTTATAATTAAAGATATTATTCGATTAATATTTTGGTTGGCAACACTGGTGTCGCGCCATTATTATTCCGTTGCGGACTTCCGGAGCAATGGTGGGGGCGACGCTTGCCACACGAATATTGGAGAGACTGATCGGCAGTTGGTGATCCGATACAGTGCGAGTAACAGCTCTAGAATTATGATAAAATAGTGTGGTTATAGTGTGATTATATTTTAGACTAGAAAACAAAGTTATAATATTATTGTTTACGTGTACAGTTTGATTAAAGTGTTTTACATATATTTCTAAAATAATTTGTTTGGCGCAACAACTTGCAGACATTGATGCAAAAATTTCTGACGAGTGGATAATTTCTATATAATTAAGCGGTTTATCGTCAGATTGCAACTCATTTATAATGGCGATAGACAATGGCGGAAAAGAAATTAAACTTGAGCAGTTAAAATCAAAGTTGATGCAAGAAGCAAGCCGACAGATTGAAAATGGTGAGAATAGCGAGCAAGCTCTAGTTAGAACGGCGCAAAATAAAAAGAAGTTTGTAAAGAAAAAGGCATTGATTTTCAAGTGCTTCAAATGTCATAAAGAAGGTCATAAAGCATCTGAATGCAAAGTCATTAAGAGAGCGAATCCATGCTTGAGTATGACGAACACGGTGAAAAGGGACCGATGGTACTTGGACAGCGGCTGCTCGAACCACATGACGAACGATGCCGGAAAATTGTTGAATTACAAAAGGCAACAGAATGATTTAAAGATAAAAGTTGCGAGCGGGGAAGAAATGAAAGTTATAGGAAAAGGGAATGCCATCCCGAAAGTCAATAATACCACTGAACTCCTATTAACGAATGTTTATCATGTTCCCGGACTTTCTATGAATTTAATTTCAGTAAGCGATCTTGTAAAGGAGTTCGCTGTAGAATTTGACAAAAAAGGTTGCACTATTAAAAATAAAACAAATCAAATAGTAGCAACGTGCAAAGAGGTTGATGGAATTTTTGAGTTAATTGAAAAAGAAAATGTGTTGTCAACTTGATTTTGTCAAATGACATTTTGTCTTAGCACATTTGGGACAAAACTATATGAATTCATTGAAAAATATGGTGACTGGATTGAATTTTAAATCAAGTGATAAAATTGAACCATGTGTTCCGTGCATAAATGGAAAAACTTGTAAGAGCTCTATCAAAAATCAAGGTAGACGAGCGAAAGAGGTTTTGGAAATTGTACATAGTGATTTATGCGGACCGATGGAAGAACCATCATTCAGTGGATCTCGATATATGCTGTTATTCATCGACAATTATACGCGTAAGACGCATGTTTACTTCTTGAGAAATAAGAGTCAAATGCTCGATAAATTTCGTGAATATAAGGCGGAAGTTGAGAAGCAGACAGGAAAGTCGATAAAGTGTCTCAGATCTGACAATGGTAAAGAATTCTTTAACCAAGCCATCGATAAGATTTTAAGATCAGCTGGTATAAAGCACGAAAAGACGGTTCCTTATACGCCTGAGCAAAATGGTGTGGCTGAGAGGGCGAACAGAACTATCATAGAAAAAGCAAGAACGTTGCTTTGTGAGGCAAAACTTAGTAAAAAGTATTGGGCCGAAGCAGTATGTACAGTGGTATGTTTAAAAAATAGAAACCCGACTAAGGGTGTCATGAAAGCTCAAGTCAATTTTCTTATCTGACCAAAGTTCTTCAGGTACTTTACCTGAAGAACTTTGGTCAGATAAGAAAATTGACTTGAGCCATTTGAAAATTTTCGGTTGTCAAGCATATGCATTGAAACCTAAACAGAAACGGCAAAAGCTTGATATGAAGACTGAAGAAATGATTTTCATCGGCTATAGTGAAATTACTAAAGGTTATCGACTGATGAGTCCAAAAACGGGTCAGATATCATTCTCAAGAAATGTTATATTTTTGAAAAATGTTTTTCTTGGAGATGGTACCAACATGAAGAAGAACACAGTCGTTCCTATTGATATAGAGGAGGAAAGGATAGAACCTGTGGTTGTAAGTGGTGCGTCTAATAATAATATACAAGATGAAGAAGAGTTTCACGAAGCGGAGTGTATTGACACTGAGGAGGCTGCGACGCCTGATGAAACGGTTGCTACCACGAGCAGTACAGCCGAACCAGAACGAAGATACAATTTTCGTGAGCGCAAGCCTGTTATTTATAATGCTATCGCGCAAATTGATGGCGATCCAATTACAATTGAAGAAGCATTGGCAAGGCCTGATTCTAATTTATGGCAAAATGCTATGGATTATGAAATGAAATCATTAAAAGAGAATCAGACGTGGTCACTGGTTGATTTACCACGGGATAAAAAGCCAATACATTGCAAATGGATCTTCAAAATTAAACGAGACAGTGACGGTAAGGTGTCAAAATACAAGGCCCGGCTAGTAGCTAAAGGATTTATGCAGGTACGTGGAATAGACTACAATGAAACGTATTCTCCGGTCGTAAGAAGCTCAAGAAGAATAGTAATCGTAAGGTTACTATTCTCATTAGCTGTAGAATATGATGGGCTCATTGACCAATGGGATGTGACAACTGCTTTCCTGTATGGCAAGCTAAAAGAAGACATCTACATGGTTCAGCCTAAGGGGGCGATTGTTAAAGGTCAAGAGGCAAAGGTATGTAAATTGCAAAGATTGTTGTATGGACTCAAACAAGCGTCAAACGCTTGGTTCCATGAGCTAGATCAGGAGATGTACAATTTAGGTTTTGTACTATCGAAAATAGAACCTTGTCTTTATCAAAAGGTGTTTAGCGATGGAAATAGAATAGTGGTAGTCATATACGTTGATGACATTTTTATATTTTATTCCAAAAATAATGAAACCGAGAAGCAGAAATTAAAAAAATACCTGCTTGAAAGGTTTAAAGTTAAGGATTTAGGTCCTGCTAGACACGTGTTAGGCATGAAACTTAGGAGAGATAAAAGTGCCATTTACCTTGATCAAGAACAGTACGTTCTTAATGTTTTGAAGGATTTTGATATGACGGATTGTAAATCAGTCATTACCCCAATGGAAGTAGGTCTCAAATTAGAGAAAGCTTCAGATTTTGATTGTAAGTTGCCGTATCAGATTCTCATAGGTTGTCTTAATTATTTAGCTCAAAGTACTAGGCCTGATATCGCGCACGCTGTTAGTGTTTTGTCACAATTTAATTCATGTTACGATGAATTACATTTTAAATGTGCTAAACGGGTGCTTAGATATTTAAAGGGAACGTCGAACTTTGGACTAACTTTTAAGAAAACAGGTAATCTAGAATTAAATGGCTGCGTAGACGCGGATTGGGGTGGGTCATATGATAGGAAATCCTGTACAGGTTTAATTTTTAGGCTAGGAGATAATATAGTATCTTGGGAAAGTCGTAAGCAAGGGTGCGTGGCGCTGTCCTCCATAGAGGCAGAATATATAGGCCTCAGTCAAGCATCGAAAGAAGCTATTTATTTAAGAAATTTGTTAAAAAGTTTAACAAAGGGGACTTGTGTCAAACCGGTGGTCATTTACAATGACAACCAATCAGCACATAAAATAGCAAAAAATAAGATGAACCATAACAGGACTAAACACATCGATATTAGGTTTCATTACGTTCGCGAAGCTATAGTCAATGAGGCGGTTGAGGTAAAATATATGCCTTCACAAGAAATGGTAGCAGATATGTTAACAAAATCTTTACCAGGCCCTAAACTAAAGCAATTTTTAGAAAAAATATCTATTAAGGGGGCGAGCAATGTGTGATGTAATGATGTTAGCTAATATTGTTTTTGATGTGCTTTTATTTTGAGTTGTTATGATTTGTAATAGATAATTTTATTTTGTTTGTGTTTAGTAATTTTTTTTATAGAGCTGTGTTATGAACATACTTAAGTAATAAAGATAGATTGTACATCAGTGAACGATAGCTCAAGCTGAATATACTGTGTACTTAGGGTGTGTGCACACTGAGTAGTTTAAGGGTGCGTACACATGTAGGTAATATGTTAGGTAGGTACTTAATGTAATCTTGCGCATGCATCTGCTATAGATTAAGGGTGCGTGATGGAGGTTGTATACCTACATGACAGTGATTTAATATTCGAGTAGAACTGTTTAGAATATGTCACTGAAAACTGTTCCGTCAAGGAGAAAAAGTCGTTGTTCATTATAATCATTGTGGTGTTAATAAATATGTTCGATCCAAATAGTCTCTTGATTTCAATAGGTCCTCACATGATCTGACCAAATTATGTCTGGACTTTAAAAGACGACTGTGACCTCTGAGTTTGTTTCGGTGTATCTTCATAGTCGGATAAGGTACGCCGACCTCATCTATTTTTTTTTTAATATGTTTGACGTGTAGAAGTGTTTGTACAAACCTACTTACAGAAATTTTATCATCGAGAAATATCCTACCTACCTACTCGACCCAAATGTATGGGACGGCTGATAATATTTTCACGGTTACAATGTTGGTCTCATCGAGAAAGTTTTTCAGTTTGATGGTCTGTATCGCACCCTTAAATATGACCACACCTTTCTGATACATGCTGTATAATGTGACAAATCACAGAATAGTACATTGTGATACAAAGGTGGAAAGTACTAAAAAAACTACTAACTACTACTGAAAAAACTCGTGTCATTAAAAACCCGCGCCTTCGGCTCGGACTTGCAGCTCGTTTGCAATAACCTACACACCCGTGTATCACACGACGTTTTTCAAGACACTTGTGGAAAAATAGTTAATTAAAATTTTCAGAAAACGGCGCGTTTTTGCACCTGGACATTTTTTTTGTTTACAACGAAAACAGCCTATACAGCCTATTCGATTTTTAGGGTTCCGTACCCAAAGGGTAAAACGAGAACCCTATTACTAAGGCTCCGCCGTCTGTCTGTGTGTCCGTCTGTCACCAGGCTGTATCTCATGAGCCTTTTTAGTAGATCTTTTTAGAATTTTCACAGATGATGTATTTCTGTTGCCGCTATAACAACAAATACTAAAAAACCGGCCAAGTGCGAGTCGGACTCGCGCATGAAGGGTTCCGTACCATTATACATCTATAGAAATGGCAAAAAATTCACGTTTGTTGTATGGGAGCCCCCCTTAAATATTTATTTTATTTGAATTTAATTATTGATTTTTAAAGTGAATATATAACTAAATATTCTGTGAATATTTCAAGTGTCTACCTGTTACCGTTATCAATATCGAACAAAACGACCAAAAACCAGACTATTATCTGAAACCTATTTGCATACTGTCTTAAATTTTTAATCACGTTTGTTGTATGAGAGCCTTAAATATTTATGTTATTCTGGTTTTTAGTTTTTGTTGCTATAGCGGCAACAGAAATACATCATCTGTGAAAATTTCAACTGTCTAGCTATCACGGATCATGAGATACAGGCTGTATCAGGTGACAGACGGACAGACAGACGGCGGAGCCTTAGTAATAGGGTTCCCGTTTTACCCTTTGGGTACGGAACCCTAAAAACAGAATAAAATAAATATTGAATGGGGCTCCCATACAACAAACGTGATATTTTTGCACGATATTGATAACGGCAATAGGTAGACGCTTGAAATATTCACAGAATATTTAGTTATACAGGGTGGATTTTTGAGATGGGGCAGTAAGGGCAGCTACTCGTACCTTAACCGTTGTAGCTACAGGAAAACGGTCTTAAGAGACTGTCCTTAACTTTTTGAGAAATTTCTTGAAAAAAATGTAGTCAGCAGGAAAATGGGCAATTTTCACATAAACTTTTTTTTTATGCCAATCGATCCTCTTTCTTATAAGGATCAAAAATCTCTATTGGACCAACTGAGGTTTGAGTACTAGAAAAGTCATAAATCGCAAAAAACGTTTCCCATACATTTCGTAGGAAATGAGACTCGAACTTAATGTTTTTACTATCGTTATACTGGCCGCTACAAAAAGGACTGATAGAAAAACAAATAAAAAACAATAACTTCTACTTTGACTCGCTTGCCTAGAAATTTTAGTTTTGTGCTAAGATATGAGGTGTTATAAAATGGTAGCCGTTTAGACGTAGGCATAGGTTTATTCTCTTTACTACAGTACAGAGCGGGTAGCAGCTGATAATGTGCTAGGATTTATTCCATAGATAATCGTGGGAAGTAAATCTTTGAGTTCCTGAACAATGTCGTATTTCTTTTTATAAAGTTCATTTTTTAAATAGCGCCACATAAAAAAATCAAGAGGCGTGAGATCAGGACTGCGAGGTGGTCACGGTATAGGACCATATGTTTGTCCATGTGTTTGTTGTTTGTCCATGCCTTGCGAATTGCCGGTTCAAATTAGTACGGGTACGAGTATGGTGGCTTTTGCGCAGAGTTTCAGAAATTACAAGCAACCAAGCAACAGTCTAGATTCTGTTTTCAAAGCATATTAAATATAAAGACGCGTACCTAATCGTTCGAAATTTGAAGTTTATTTTTTTGTGTATTTTTGGCCAGTTTTCATTGTAGCGGTCCATCTATCCATCTTAAAAAAACTAAGTTGGAGTCTCACTTCCTACGAAATGTATGGGAAAAGATTTTTGCGATTTATGACTTTTCTACTACTCAAACCTCAGTTGGTCCAATAGAGATTTTTGATCCTTATAAGAAAGAGGATCGATTGGCATAAAAAAAAAGTTTTTGTAAATATTGCCCATTTTCCTGCTGACTGTACATTTTTTTCAAAATCTGTGATGCAGATCAAAATTTCTCAAAAAGTTAAGGACCAGTCCCGTACCGTTTTCCTGTAGGTATAACGGTTAAGGTAGCTGCCCTTACTGCCCCATCTCAAAAATCCACCCTGTATAAATAAATAATTAAATTAAAATAAAACAAATATTTTAGGGGGGCTCCCATACAACAAACGTGATTTTTTGACATTTTTATAGATAATGGTACGGAACCCTGTGCGCGAGTCCTACTCGCAGTTGGCCGGTTTTTATAGATAATGGTACGGAACCCTTTGTCCGCGAGTCAGACTCGCACTTGGCTGATTATCTTTTTAATTGCAAATACTGGCACTTCCTTTATTATGTCCATGTGGTGTGTGTGTATGTTGTGTTTGTTTCACTTTGTTAAAACTCTTTGAAAATGTGCTTAGGATTTAGTGAAATTCCCAAAGTATTGTGAAAGTTGGATTGAGATTTTGTGAATCAAATCAAATATGTTTATTTGAAAGTCAAAGAATGTGTCGTTGATGTGATGTCGTTTTACACTTACTACTTTTGCAGTATTTGATCCTTATCAGCAACAACTATCGCTCGGTATAAAAATACAGGTGTTTTTTTTTACAAAAGGGATTGGGTTTGTTTCCTAGCTCAGGCAGAAGCTTTTTCAATAAACAAAATATGTAGTTTTATTTTCCTGCAAAAATGAGGTCATCTTTCTTTTTACCACGTTGCCCCATAGTACCCATAGTTTCTAATAAACATAGTTGTACCCATAGTTTCGATTTCAACCCTAATGTGCCATCGAAAAATCATGTTCATGCGCAACTGACATAATTATATTCCCTACGCAGCTGACAATTTATTTTTATTTTTATATGATCCCAACAATCATCAGGAGTTTTGGAGTTGTATGAAATTATTTTAACAACTTTAACTGCTGTAACTTTTGTATCCTCTCTTGGGTGCGGCGAATGTGTCTCATTCTGATGATAATTGAATATTAAACAATTCCCAGCAATTAAATGTATTCAAAAATCGAGCAGTACCTCCCCTGTATCTATTAGCATGTAGCATAGTATCTTTCGGTCTATCTTAGGAGTTTCGAGTAACAAAGGTAGATGGCGCTGTTAGAAAATATTCCAAAGCGTCAGCTAATAGTGTTTTCTATAATATTAAGAATATTTCTTACTAATATGGATTGGACACAGGGATGTTTTTATTTATTCAAGAAATCATACTACTTCACAAGCTCATGGGTAGATTGAGTAGCTATGGTCGCCTTTCCTCCCACAAAGGACACCTCCTCCAGCTTCCTCCCAATTATGCAGTTTTCGCTGTAAACACAACTATTAGGTATGTTTAAACGTATGGATACTAAATATCCAACACTCTTCTCTCTGTCATAGAATGCCGTTCTGTAAACACTTTGATCATACTGGAAGTAGGAAAAACATTATCCGGTTTTGGGAGCCTACAGGGAATTGCGTCGTTGGTCTAGTGGTCACGAGTGCGACTGCTAAGCGTGAGGTGAGTGCTGAGGGGTGCTGATGTGAATGTAATAAAGGTAAACCTCTGTACAACCCGTTCGAAAAAACAGGCGTGATGCTATGTTATAAATAAACTGTGATCTGGAGATCTCGCGCTTGAACTCACACAGGGTGTTCACAGGTAGACTGCCTAAACAGAATTTGCTAAAATAGTCAATAATTTTATTATCTAACCGTTTAGGCCAGGCGGAAGTTCACAATTGGGTAAATTACCGTGTGACGCCTCTATTGGCTTGATAATACACATACTGCGTATTTTGAGTCGATAAGGATGAGGCATGGCATGACCTAGTTTTTAAACATTTCGATTGTTGAAACAGCTCCTTGTGCGTACAGTATAATCAAACCGTTGTAAATAATTTTACGTTTCTCTTTAATGTTAGGAAAGCACTTTCAGCGTTTCTTTGAAGTCTTCCCTTCTAGATTAAAATATCATCTATGGGGTCGTTGCTAGGCTACACTTTGTTATCTGTCTGTACTTTACAGAAAAAACAATCAAATGTGAATAACAGCTATGACAATCTAATTTTCAAATTTTAATCTAACATTCCATATTTAAATTACCTCGTACACGCAGCTATGAGTATGTCGCAAAGGCGTCTGCATTACAAAAGATGGATGTTAGTTAAAGAGCTTTAACTTGACTCATTGAATTTGTAACTTCAGATTTCCTGGTTTTCCATTCATTTAATTTATCATGTTTGTTAGAGAGATTTCATCCTTATAATTGACCCTAACGATCGATGCAATAAAAGTACAGGGTATAATTTTTTCAGATTTTAGCCGGCTCGATTCCCGGGTGTGGGAGAAGAGAATTTTCGAAAATCTTTGAATGCAGTTTGCTTTCTATTCAAAAATAAAGGAATGTTTCCTTTAAGTAAAATTTTCTATCTGCAGTATTAAGAGTACTTTCCCTCCAGGTGGCATTACAAAATTCCACCCTGTATAATTAAACCAATTTCCACTGCGTTTACTTTAATATGGTAGCAGAGCGTGGTTCGATCCACGGACCTCTGGGTTATGGGCCCAGAGGTCGTAAAGACGGTTTAATTCGTCCCACATATTACTCGCAGTTGTTAAACGCATTACTTTGTTCAGCATTTCGTTGGTCATATTAGTAGTCAGTAGTAATAGTGCAGTGCTTTCTATTTTATTATAACTGTCACATTCTACTTTGTACTTTGTAAGAGCTTTTGCTTTGGCTTCTTCACCTGGATGTGCCGGCTTTACTAGAGTACCCTGCACCGCTTCTAAGGTGCCTGTGTTACTCCGCAGCAGCAACAACACTTTATATTTCCAGGTCGGCCGGTTGCTTCCATCGAATAGTCCTATTTCGAGTTTCATTTTTATAGACAATAATTATGATTTACTCTTTCGAACTTTTATCCTTTAGGCAACAAAAAAACTTTTTTGCACGCTCTGCTACCATATTAAAGTAAACGCAGTGGAAATTGGTTTAATTATATATTGCGTACGTTGTAGAATATTTTAAAGTACAGACAGATAACAAAGTGTAGCCTAGCAAACGAAGGTTGATCGCTGAAACAATTTGACGTCTCAACAGCTTTCCTGTATGGCAAGGTGAAGGAAGAGATATACATGCGACAACCTGAGGGATACAATGATGGATCTGGCAAGGTGTGCAAGCTGATAAGAAGTCTTTATGGACTTAAACAAGCGCCTAAATGTTGGAACGAGTGTATTCACGACTTTTTTATTGAATCTGGATTTACACAGAGCGAAGCAGATCCATGTTTATACGTGAGACAACGTGGAAAAACAAAGATTTTGCTAGCTTTGTACGTTGATGATGGATTATTGGCTTCGTCTGATGACATAGAAGCTGAAAAATTTATTGAAAACGAACTCAAACTACGTTTCAAGATAACGACTAAGCCGCCATCGTACTTTCTTGGGCTAGGGTTAGAGCGACACAATGATGGGACTATAAGAGTTCATCAAGCCGCCTATACTAAAAAGGTTTTGGAGAAGTATGGAATGAGTGACTGTAAAGTCGTTGGAACACCAATAATCAAAGATATTCCTGTAAAAAGGTTGGCGGAAGAGATCTGTGACACTCAATTTCCCTATAGACAAGCTGTGGGAGCGTTGGCTTATCTCATGGTAGGTACAAGGCCTGATATTGCCTATGCAGTCGGAGTCGTATCCAGAACCTTAGATAACCCTACTAATACGAATGTGTTACAAGTGAAGAGAATCTTTCGTTACCTCAAAGGAACAATCGAGACTGGTCTAGAGTTTAAAAAGAATGAGAAAATAAAAAAAAATAATAAATAAATAAAATACATTTATTTCGAGCAACTTTGACTCATAAGTGGAGTACACAGAAATACAGAAAACACAATAAAAATAAAACTAACACAAACTAAAAGACTTAATAACTAACCGGCCCTGCTGACGGCAACATGCCTATCACAGCCGTGCCGTATGTATGAGCAGTCCATCCGGTCTGCGATCATCACCAAGACGACATTGGTGCTGCCCCACACCCTACGCACCAGCGACGCGCCCCGCTTACGCATGGTCGCGTGGAAGCAATCGGTACGTGCCTCAGCAAACATACCTGAGGCGCTGCAGTAGCGAGGCAGCCCCAATACAGCCCTGAACGCGTTGTTGAACTGGACGCGGAGGGCTCCGTATGATGCACACGTGTACCTCGCCCACAGACTGCACGTGTAGAGAGACGTGCAGTACGCCCTAAAGAGCGTTATCTTCACCTCTCTCGAACAGCGCGCAAACCTGCGTGCGAGCATGTTCGCCCGCACCGACAAAGCCCTCCGTTCCCGCTCCATGTCAGCATTGTCCTTGAGGTCGGTCGTAACTAAATGCCCTAAGTATTTAAATTGATCCACCCTTTCGAGTGGTACCCCATTTAGAAAAACGGGTGGATAGTTGTGTGAACGTTTCGTACCGGTCTCAAAGACCATGCATTGACTTTTGGTCACATTGTACTTCAACCCATGACCAAGGGCATACTCTTCACAGGTCCGCACCAGCTTTCTGAGGCCACCGACTGACGCGCTCAACAGCACCATGTCGTCAGCATAACTGAGGTTATTGACACATACTCCACCGACATGGCAGCCGACATGCTGGCTGCTGAGCGCGGTGATCAAGGCATTTATGTACAGATTAAAAAGGGAGGGGGAAGTCAACCCCCCCTGTCTCACCCCGCACTCCAGCCGATACGGCTCCGACATTGTACCCGCCCACTTAACGCTGTTGATCTGATGACTGTACCAGTATTTAATGACACTGACAAGTTCACGTGGTAGGTTTATACCCTCGAGTTTAGCCCACAGGATGTCGTATGAGACCAGGTCAAAAGCTTTGGACAGGTCGAGGAAGCAGGCGTGCACTGGAGTCTTTCGATCTGTGTAATATCTGACGGTATGCTTAAGACACAGTATTGCACTTTCAGTTGACAGTCGAGGTCGAAACCCAAACTGATTATCGTGCAGATCCAGGTACTTGTCTAACTGTGTATTAAGCAAACCGTCAAAGACTTTTGCAATGATCGTTGCAAGAGAAATCGGTCTGTAGTTACTTTTGTCGGCAACATCTCCCGTCTTATTTTTAACTACAGGGACTACTACAGTTTTCATAAACTCAGATGGTAGGTATGAATGGCTCACGCATAGTGTGTAAAACATTGCCAGGAGTCTATTAATATGTGGGCCAGCGTGAACTAGGTGCTCGATGCTGAGTCCATCGTGGCCCGGGGACTTGCCTTTAGATATAGCTTTTATAGCTTGAGCCACATCTTTGGCAACGAAGCCCGTCCCCGCGTCCTCGACTGGCATCTCAACATCGAGCACCGCCCCCGTCAGTCCCCGTGGGGACAGTACACGAAAATGGTCCCTGAAAATATCAGCAACATTTTTAGGGTCACTCTCACCCTCGACACTCACCGGAAGTCCAGGACGAACGTTTAATTTGTTGGTGCTCCTCCAAAAACTACGGAAGTGCCCCCTCTTATGCTTTTCAGCAAGGGCATCCATTTTGATTTGGTCCTGATGGTTCTGACACCATTTAAGTCTGGACTTAAATATCTTTCGACTTTCATACATTTCGTCATATAAACACCCAGATCTTGGCTTGCCACACAAAAGACTCATATGTTATAGTGATGCTGATCATGGAGGCGACAACTTGAGTGGTTGTTCTACTAGCGGGTTGATATGCATGTTCGCTGGATCAGCAATCTCCTGGAGAAGTGTGAAGCAAACCTCAGTTGCGCTGTCGTCCACAGAAGCGAGAAATAGTAGCTGCCAGTGAGGCGTGCCGTGAAATAATTTGGCTGAAAAGATTGTTTAAAAATTTAAGTGATAAATTAGAAACACCAGTTCTGTTCATTGATAATGAGTCTGCAATAAAACTAGCTCATAATCCGCCTTACGAATATCATCGGAAGACAAAGCACATCAAGCTAAGACATTTCTATGTAAGGCAATGTGTGTCCGAAGGAGATATCCAAATTGAGCAGGTGCCTACGCAAGAACAATTGGCTGATATCTTTACAAAGCCATTATTCAAACCAAGACTGGTAAAGCTTTGCGAAGACTTCGGTTTGAAAAAGAAGAGGGAATGTTAGGAAAGAACTTCCAGCGTTTCTTTGAAGTCTTCCCTTCTAGATTAAAATATCATCTATGGGGTCGTTGCTAGGTTACACTTTGTTATCTGTCTGTACTTTAAAATATTCTACAACGTACGCAATATATAATTATACCAATTTCCACTGCGTTTACTTTAATATTTAATACTTACATGCATGACCTATTTCCTATTTATATGTGAGAATATAAAGTTCCACTGCTGTGCAAAGGCTTCCCTCAAATCCTTCCTCCTTCCTATACATGGTCGTGATGGTCGTTATTTGAGATGAGGCATGAAAGGGGGGGGGGGGGATAGGAAAACTTTCTTAGGAGACCATCCTCAATTGAATTTATTGCCAACTGCATTCATAAATGTTGGAAAAATGGTAGTCAGCTATTAAATCGACAATTCCCTCGTTTTATTTTTATGAGGCCAACCGATGCAGTTTCGTTTATGGATTGAGACAACTAGATCAACTGAGGTTAGAGTATACTAGGAAAGTCACTGGAGTATTTGGACAAACAATGGCGCAGCTGCTTGGTGTATTCCCTTTCGTCCCCCCGACTTCGTCCACCTAGGGGGACGAACAAAAATAATAAAAATAATATTAAATTTGTTCCCGATTCTCCCCACTCGGGATTTTAGTGAGACGAATGGGAATATTTTCTTAGATTAGTGCCATTCGTCCCACTAAATAATATTTTGCATGAAAGTTTAATCGTTGTTATGCAGTTTACTTTTCAAATTAGTTACTTGGTTGGATTAATAATTATTTTACAAAATAAATTGTTCTGTTTATAAATTCGATTGCTCGGGCGAGTTGCGCCGGTGATGACGTTAAAACAAAAGAGTGCCGATAACATTGTTTCATTTGCGTGAACCCTATTGGTTTACCTGACATTCTCTCCCTGTAGTATCCTTAAATAAGTCGGTGGGTTAGTGGCACAGAGTACTTATAGTTAGTAGTGTGACAAAACACTGTTAATATAATCTTTTTGGGTTTTGTGTGCCTTATACAATAATTATTACTGCCTTTTATTTTATAGCCTCGACTTTCTTAAATATGTGTGACAATTTTGTTATTTTTACTCTTTTACTATGAGAGAAGTGCTAAGGTAATTTTTTTTACCTTGATTTTGTGATATTTTGTTTTTTTTATTATTATTTTGATTTTGAAATTGTGATAGTTTTTTGACGCTGTTTATGTGTAAAATTAATCAGTACTTAAACTTTTCTAATCATATAAACAATGTTTAACACAAACACGTGCCACCGTATACATAAGCGAATGTTACTTAGTAATAATTAGGACGATACACAGTTTCGTTTTATCATTAAGAGGCCTATTACATTTCCACCATGATTTTTGCGATAAATGACCAACTTTGGCGTTCTTGTTTTTAGAAAAGAACAGTTATTAGTATAGTTCATAGCGGCCTCGCTTTTCCCAATTTTTTCTTATCTATTTATATAAATCCGAAATTCCGAAACAAGTATTTCATGAAATGCGCGACGGCGACGGCTTTACTGAGTTGTAAAATGTCTGTTTATAGTGGTTCGTATGTTACGTCAATTGTGATAATAATACAGACTTCTTTTAATTTTCAGTTCTATGTACTGATTTTTTTATTAAGTATAATTTTTAGCTTTAATAAAATAAATAAATAAATATAAATTTATTTCAGACCATAAGTCCATAAACAACACACATTACAATTTTATACACAAAACATACACACATACATGAAAACACATACCTACACAAAAAATACAATAAAACAACTTATTTTAAATAATGGAATGACGCACGATGAGTGGTCAGCCATTGCCACATAATTGGACTGTCCATCCTGTCGGCTACTATAGCTACCAAGTTGTTAGAGCTGTCGCGCACTCGCCGCATCAGGGATGCTATCCGGATCCGCATCAGAGCGTAAAAATCTGGCACGCCATTCTCCGCGAACATCCCCGATGCACTGCAAAAGCGCGGCAGCCTCAACATAACTCTGAAGGCATTATTGTACTGGACTCGCAGAGCATTGTACGAGCTTTTTGTATAGCTGACCCACAGGGCACACGTGTACATAGATTGGCAATACGCTCTAAAGAGTGTAATTTTCACCTCCCTAGTACAACGTGCAAACCTACGAGCCAGCATGTTACATCGAACTGCCAATGCTCTGCGTTCCCTCTCCACGTCCGCATCGTCGGACAGACCATCGGTGACCCAATGCCCCAGGTACTTGAACTTCGTGACCCTGGAAAGCTGAGCGCCCCCCAAGGTGACTGGTGGGACAGTATTATAACATTTGTTACCCGCTTTGAAAACCAGTAGCTCGCTCTTGGTCGCATTATACCTGAGGCCGTGAGCCACCGCATAGTCCTCACAGATGCGAAGAAGCCTCCTAAGTGCACTGATCGATGGGCTCAGCAATACCATATCATCCGCGTAGCTGATGTTATTGACGCAGTGCCCGTCAATGGAGCACCCGATATTGGTATTGCTGAGCTCACAGATCAGCTCGTTTACATACAGGTTGAATAAGTTGGGTGAGCTGATTCCCCCCTGCCTCACACCGCACTCCAACCCGTATGCATCCGACAGGACACCCGCCCACTTAACATAATTGTATTGGTTTTTATACCAATACTTTAGCATCCTAATGATATCGCTTGGGAGGTTCTCAACATTTGACAGTTTCCTCCATAGGCAGTCATAAGATACGAGGTCGAAGGCCTTGGAGAGGTCCAGAAAACATGCATACACAGGTGTTTTCCTACTTGCATAGTATTGAACAGTCTGTTTGAAGCATAGTATAGCTGTTTCCGTGGATAAACGTGGCTTAAACCCAAACTGCGCGTCGTTGAGTGTTAAGTGCTTATCCAGCTGCTGATCAATCAGACTGTCCAACACCTTTGCAATGATGGTAGCCAGGGATATAGGCCTGTAGTAGCTCTTGTCACTCGCATCTCCAGTCTTATTTTTAACAATGGGCACAACAATAGTTTTAAGTAAATCAAGTGGAAGATACGAGTGACTCAGGCACAAGCTAAAAAACATTGCTAGCACTCGCGGTAAGTGCTTACCAGCATAAAGTAAATGCTCTATACTTAGGCTGTCGTGACCCGGCGACTTGCCTCTCTTTAAGTTGCGTATGACAGCAGCTACCTCCCTGGCCGCAAACCTAATAGGCATGTCCCTGGACCCCCCCAACACCTCCGGCCCGCCAGACGACGTACCTAGGGGAGACCCAACCTTAAAGGCTCTGCTGAATAGGTTGGCGATATCATTAGGATCACTAAGGCCCTCAACACTCACAGGCAGACCCGACCTGGGATTCAACCTGTTCGTGACTTTCCAAAAACTACCAAAATTCTTTGCGTCATGATGACTTGCAATGATGTTCATTTTTATTTGGTCCTTATTATTTTCACACCATTTCAATTTACTTTTAAAAACCCTTCTACTTTCCACCATTTTTTCATACAAATCACCATTTTTCGGCCTACCAAACAACGTCCAGGTTTGAAAATCAAGCCGAGCCTGTCCGTGTGCGTCCTTTACATGTTTATTCCAGCCCGTTATGTAACGCTTTTTGCGCTGTATTCGGTTCTTACAGTTACTGGTGATTGCACCTTCACAGAGAATATGTACAATTTCCGCATACATATCATCTAAAATGGTTTCATGTTTCATGCTTTAGGGACATTTTGTTTATTTTATGTTAATGTATTTAAGCATAGTGTTTTTTGATATCAAAGTACGGAAAGTTGATTCTGTGGTTTTTATTTAACAATTTTTTTTATTCCATTGAACAATCAGTCTGAATTTATTTGGTGGGACCAATGGGACTCATAAAACAGTGGGATAATCGGAAACAAAAATAACGAATTCCCGTTCGTCCCCCTAGGTGGACAAAGTCAGGGGGACGAACGGGAATACACGAGCTGCTTCTGTTCGGGGCATCAAGGCTGTGGGTTGTGTATCAAGGCCCGGCTTCTGGCATTATGTTTTATTACAAATCATTGATAATTGTTGTAATTTAATCATTCAATTCAAGCAACCAAGACTCATAACAAAATTCTTATAAACTATGTTAGTAAAACATTAACACTGAAACAATTTGTGACGTCACTGCTGCAAAGTGACAGGCCCAGCCGATACCTTGAAGCAGTGGCTCACAAACACACAATCTAGCCTGCTCGCTACAATAGAGTGGCTGATTGCTGTTGGTGCTGGCCCGCACCCTACTAACCAGGGATGCGCACCGTTTCCACATCACAGTGTAGAAGCAGTCAACGCGAGCTTCAGCAATCATCAGTATCGAGGCAATCCCATCAGCACCCTGAATGCGTTGTTGTATTGAACGCGAAGGGCGCCGTATGATTTCTGAGTATAATGACCCCACAGACTGCGAGGGTAAAAAGACGTGCAGTAAGCACTAAATAAAGTACGCCTCATCTTAGAGGCACGTCTGAATCTGTGGGCAATCATGTTGGCACACACGCCCTCCGCAACCCTCACAAGAGGCATACCGCTTAACTTTACTAAAGGTACAGCTTCTGGGTACCTACCCCTGGCCCCAAAGACCTCCACCACATTCCATTATATGCCAGACCATGCAATCTGGCATTTTGCTCGCAAGTGGCCACGAGTGTCCTAAGCCCGCAGATTTGCGATTGTTATGAAGAAAACAATTTTCTTCTGTACCATCTTGCTTGGTGCATGATAAAAGTGAGTCCATATAGAACCAGCTAATTGCGACTCGCGCACTATGGTTGGTCGGTTACCGAACCCATAGTGCGGGAGTTGTAGGTGTAGGTACCGAGGTGGTATTACTTTAGTTTTTAATTATTTGCCATGATAGCCGACGGCGATAGTTAGAGTACGGGAGGTATCACTTGATTTTTGACGTACTTTTTTTAGGGTTCCGTACCCAAAGGGTAAAACGGGAACCCTATTACTAAGGCTCCGCCGTCTGTCTGTCTGTCCGTCCGTCCATCTGTCACCAGGCTGTATCTCATGAACCGTGATAGTTAGACAGTTGAAATTTTCACAGATGATGTATTTCTGTTGCCGCTATAACAACAAATACTAAAAAACAATAAAATAAATATTTAAGGGGCTCCCATACAACAAACGTGTTTTTTTGTTGCTCGATATTGATAACGGCAACAAGTAGACGCTTGAAATTTTCACAGAATATTTTGTTATATATTCACTTTAAAAATAAATAATTAAATTAAAATAAAACAAATATTTAAGGGGGTATACAACAAACGTGAATTTTTTGCCGTTTTTATAGATGGTACGGAACAATTCGTGCGCGAGGCCGACTAGCACTAGTTTTTTTCTACTAGATTAGTTGTCAATGGAAATAATTATTATACCTTCGATATAATGGAGTCTGTGAAAATCCTATAGGTCATCTTTATCTATACATATATAATTATAGAAACGAAGTCAAAACTGTAGATTGCATATTTTTGAAAAAAGTAATTGCTACGAACGACTCTGATGCCGAAAATATAGTTAGGCACACAGATAGTTTACAACCTAGATTAACAGGGTACATAAGGTACTTTTAATCCCGGTAATAGTACGTGCCCATGTGATATTTTCCGACATACACGCGGGCGAAGCCGCGGGTAAAACCTAGTATATATAAAGCCACCTAGAGATAACAGAAATAATATAAACTAAGCGATGCCCGTCAGTCTCTGAATGAAAATTAATAAACCCATGTGTGGGCTGGCACTACCAACAAGTACAAACAACTTTCTCGATATGTCACCAGTCTGACGAGCCTTTCAGCCACCAGTGACAGCAGCAACTATTTCAAGATAGATACTGCCGCGTTGGTCTAATGGTAGCGACTACTGCTGAGCATTCCTGGGTCCGATTCTCAGGTCGGGAGAAGTGTTATTAGGAATTTCTCAGTAGCAGCCCGGAGTCTGGATTAGGGCCTGGTTGATAGCAATAGATTCGCCCCCTTGTTACGATTCTGCCCTAACCCTTCGGGGTATACATTCGTAATATTATATTATGTTACACTCAAAATGAAGTTATCTTTTTTTGCAAGATCTACCTACTTTTAGATTAGAGTCAGACGGTTTAGTTATACTTTAATTAGCGTTAGCGATGCGTCTTAAGACTTTTCGAGAACAATTTAATGGTATCGGTGGCTACGGAATTGAAGAGTCCTTGAAAGAAACCTGGAATCAACAAATTGCATAAATAATAATGATAAATGGTAGGTTTGTACAAACACTTTTACACGTCAATCATATTTTTTTTTAAACTAGAAGAGGTCGGAGTTTCGTATCCTACTACTCTTGAGAAGAAAGGCCGAAACAAACTCAGAGGTCACAGTCTCTTTTAAAGTCCAGATGTAATCTTAGTCAGATCATGTGAAGACCATGTAGATTGCCTGAAATGATCTTTAGATGAAAGAACCACATATCGTCTCATATAAATTTTTTGTTTACACAACGTTTTTATGGGGGTCGCCGGCCGGCGAGCGACAAAAAATGGGTCGAGGACTAGTCAGTGGCACAGATTGAGGAGACCTATCCAGTCAGTGCACGCATTTGTCAGTAGTCGTGCAGCTCAACTAAGAACTTAAGGAGCTCAACGATTCAACGAACAATACCAAAGAAAGGACATTTGGGGAGGCCGCATAAATTACTCAAACTGCCAAAAACCAACACCATGATACAACCCAACAGAAAAATAAACAATAACCCACAGTCTTCACATTTACAATACTTAATTTAAACAATATAATACTTAACAAAGTAAATATTGATGTCATTGTATATATAAAATGAATCAATGTGAATGTGTATATAAAATACGGATATAGGTAATCTTGGTCAGATCATTTGAGGACCATGTAGATTGGTGTCTGACATGGGTCTTTTGACGAAAGAACCACACAGATTTGAGTGGACCTGTCCAGTCAGTGCACGCATTTGTCAGTTATCGTGCAGCTCAGCTCAAAACTTAAGGAGCTCAGCGATTTAAGCGTTCTCATACAGAATTCTGTTTTTCCTGTATTATTTTATAATACGGATTAGCGTTGAAAACAGCTAGGGTATTCGTATACACATATATGAAGAGGAATAAATAAAATGAGAATTATTTAAACGAAAATATCATTTATTTCTACAATAACGGGCGGCGGCGCGAGCGCACGCCCTCGCCGCCGGCGCGTACGTGCGTCTCACAATATTTATTAATCACCATGAAAATAAATACATTTAAGATGCTCGGGCGACATCTCACACCGCCTTACATTATCATCTATGTTGCCATCTAAAAATAGATCATTGTGTTTTAAACTTAATGACACCGCTAAACAATAATGACAATAAAAATAAGTTTAAAGATTTAGCGACAACAATAACTATTATTTTATATTGTATAAAAGACGCAAATGTGAGGTAATGACACGGTACATAATTATGTGGCTGTGGTAGCTACTGCCGGTTGCTCCACTCTAACTGAACTTCAAGGAACTTGCGTTTTGGTGACGTTTTCAGTAGTCATCGATTTTAAGTATCATTATTAAGTCCTTAATCAGGAAATGTGTGATAATTAGTCGTGCCGTGACAAGTTCACATTTTATAGTTACATATCTATTATATGACAATATTATTTCTAACAATAAGTGATGTTAGCAGTGATGTGGTGTTTAAACGTGTGACGTTTAAATAGAGCTAAGTTAAATAAATTGCGAACACTAGTTCAGTTAAAATAGGAGCAGCCTCACAATAAGCCTTCGTGGCTGAACATTATTGGGTTTACTTATGTTATTATATTATAATAACATTAATAACTATTAGAACGGTCACTGGACCGAGTTGCGAGGGTCGTGTTCCACTCGTGGCGCGGGCGGCACGGTCCGGGACCGGGCTCGTTGTGCGTGTCCGAAACAAGGTATCGTATACTACTACAAACTTAAGCTAACAGCTCAGCCGCATCATAAACCCCGCCCTCGACTCGTGACCTCACCACTTCGTATAACAGTAACACATAAATAGCCATACATCTAAGATGGTATCAGTTTAAGATTTATTTTAATTTATCAACAGCAAATGCGGTATTGCATTGGTATTTGCCAGCCCCATGTTTTCAGATACAACAATAACCATTAAAGACGAATGAAAACTGTATACCTCGCCCTATCTATATGTACAATTGATAAAGTAGAACTAACACGGCGCGCGAAACAAACTTAGGTGCAACAGAAATTATCGCTTAGGTACTTAAGATTTACAGCTAGTATGAACCCTTCAGGCTGAGGCCTGTCGATTCGCTCAAATTCACATCCTCACATAAACTTAACCACGAGAATACTATACACAGACTAAAGTTAAACAACATCGACTGAGATTAATCCTAACTTATCGTTAATGAACAACAAAGTGGTAAACTTACAAATTGCAACGCTTTGTCTATGCGCGTCATTTAGCGTTACGTTAGCGATATTTTGGAATGTGTGCGACGCGTACATAGTCATCAGCAACCGATCACCTAACAAGTTATTATCGAGCAAAGCACGTGATGATGAAACGATTTCATGCAAGTGAAGCGGACACGCCACCGTACGCGGCGGCGCTCGTTGTCCGCGATACTGTCTGTAAGACCGGGTACGGATACGTTACGCTGCGCGAGCGAATCTGAGCGAAGTAACAGTGCCCGACTCGGACGATCGCGCCCCGCGAGTCTGCCGCGGCGACACGGGGACGCGATGATCCCGCTGCGTAGTTTGTTACTATCTATCACTTACAGTCTAGTTGAACTCAAAATTTACATTTACATAGAACACTCATCGTGTATCTTAAATTTAAAATACTTATAATTTTAAGTCATAAATATAGATATTACTTACATAACGTACGCTAAAACACAACTTTACGTTGTACATTACAACCTAATCTTAGATGTAAATAGTAGGTTTAGATTTTATAGATTTAATATATTCAAATCAATTAAATATTTAAAGGATAAAATTATAGTTGATTAAATCAAATGTGAAGCGAATGACAAAAGATGTAACAGCAATTAATCGATTAACAAAAACTAATAATTATGAACACTGGCACCTTAATGTTGAAAACCGTTTATTGTCACGAGAATGTAGCCTTTGTTAGTGCTGAAGAGTTGTACTTACAAGTGGACCGCGTTGGGGCTATACGTATTAGGAGGCAACGTTGCACTGGTTTGATTCGCTTGGGCCTAAGTGGCCCGCGCGTTGGATGATCGCTACCCTGAAACAGCGTCGGCCCCGGCGCATACATGAATAGCACACGTCACTCGTAACTTTGCGCTTAGCCGCCACTTTACTGACGGGTGACTACATCACTATGCATACACTTGATAACTTATTAGAATAACTAGTATAATATTTGAAAATACAAAAAAATGTTATGCTGTAAAACTGGAATAATTAATATAATAAATCAGTTGAATGATACATAAATAAATATTATTAATACGAATAGTATGAATACTTGGCATCAGTTAGAACACTGTAACAACCAACTGTGTTATTATTAAAGTTTTTCGAAGTGGAAAAAGGGCTTATTACTTCAGTGCAAATAATGATATATTTTTGTTGTCCATTTATTATTTTGGAAAAAAATCACAGCATTTTATATTCATAAAAATACATAATGTATTGTCTAATGCAAATAGGCCTCAAGAAAATAAATACATAAAAATACTATACTATTAATATATTTGTAATAAAATGTATGCATGTAGTCATTCTCCCCAACTCCTTAAATTAGAAACGTGAATGTTGCTTGAATAATATATCTATCAAAATAATACTGTATAAATATCTAAGCAGAAATATCCATGTGACTGATGATAAAATATTACTATTTAAAATGGTAACATGTTTGGTAAAAAATTCACAGATCTAATTAAAGGAATCGAACATTGAGGTATAAACGGCTTCCGAACTAGTGGTGCTAATGTTTTGTTTCTAACACGATATTATTAAGGTGAATCCGAAGCAGTAGCCCACGAAATTCAAATTTTCTTTACGTGTTTTGCTATTTGCAGGTCAGTATCAGGTTTTATCTTGATTAAAATATGTTTAGCGACTTTATCCAGAATCTTTTTACAGAATTAGTATCATTAATACATCTCTCTCAGTTAGATTTCTTCCTCAATGACATGATTTAATGAAAAAGTCATTCAATAGAACAAATCTAACTTAAGAGTGATGTATTAATGATTCTAATGATTATAATTCTGTAAATACTTATCTGATAAAGTCGCGAATCATATTTTGATCAAGACTCAACCTGACACTGACTTGAAAATAGCAAGAAACGTAATAAAATTTGAATGTCGCGGGCTACAGTCGCGGGTAAGAATGCTTAGATTCACCAACTTAGCCATTGAACCGTGTTCGATGAACGAGGTCTATTTTAAAGCTGCACTGGACAAACGGGTGTTTTGATTAACAATGGTCACAATTCATCGCTGTGCTCGCTGAAATAGGAGCGAAATAATGACCCACGCCGTCTAATGTACTTAACTATGTCATACCATCACAGATCAGCTTTGCCTTCGATAAAGCGCCTAAACTTGAGAAGCTGCGAGTTACTTCAATTCATGGTTTGCGATTTAGAATCGAAGTGACGTTAGCGAAGAATACTTTGGATTAAGGACGATTTCAAGAACGTTCACTGGAAAAAGTGCTCATAAAAGTGTCTGAAATCACTGAATTAATAAACAGTTTATTTTTATAAATGAAATGAATATTACAATCAGTAGATGCGTGCTTATTCCAAACAGTTTCTTCCTATATCGGAGCTTCTTTATGTACCTATTTTAGCATTAAATTTATAACAAGACGTACACATACGTGAAGATTGATTTATATAACGGTTCTAACTATTTACATAGAAATATGTGGTCGTCGATTATAAAAGTGTAGACGAAATGTTAAAATGAAAATGTATTAAATATGCTGATATTAAATACGGCAAATAACTTAAAACTGTTACAGTCGTAAATAAATGTTTATAAAACTTTTAACAGTGCTCATTAAAGAAATTCAAGAATTGTGTATATTTTAAAAATTGTACCACAACAACGTTTTTCAAGGAACTTCTTTTTAAAGTTGTTTATTTATTCATCTATATAGGTAATACACTCTGTCTCTATTGTACCTTTGCTGTATTCCCAACTAGTATCACGTATATCTATAGAAAGTTTCATTCGTGAATTTTTAAAACAATATCATGTTAATAAAATTACAGTGTTATCCTGACTGTTCACTGGACGGTATTGTAGATAAAATACGGTGCCATAGTTTTTGTACATATGAGAGCTTAGATAAAAAAAACTAAGCCAAAATGAATAAACCAACGTTATTTATAATCATAATCTACTCGTTGACGCAACCTATAACTACCTAAACATTCGCACTTGGTGCATTGATATTACGTTAAAAAAATTGAATTATATCATTCACTTTTAAACACAAACCGTCAAATCACAATTAATAATTACTTAAATGATTCGTTACATTACGTAGAGGTACCAAGTGTACTTGCTTAGCGTCTACGGTATCCCAAGCTGTGCGGGCCACACTTGCTCTCATCACCTTCTTGCGCAGATGTCGAAACAAACAAACTTGTCTAATTGGCAGTGTCCTTTTATCAAATTGACACCGTTGTAAAATAAAACGTTCTCAAATTAAATTTGTAACGTCGTTATGTCAGTTTTACATACATGTATATGATAACACTTTATATTCAATATTATGTATAATCACTTCCACTTTAAAAGTAGATCTTTACACTTGATTACGTACGCTACTATATTATTTGTTAGAAAAATACGAAATCATGTACTTTCAGTTAACATATTATATATGTTAATAAAGAACAATATGTTTTATATAAAAATACATCGCCTTCCTCGGCCATCAGCCGATAGACGCTAGTACCCATATATTTTTAAAAATCTATGATTTTTAAGGCTTCTTGCACGTATGTTGAGAAATATTTTACATAATTACACAATCATAAGTAGAATAAATCACTGCAAATGTGCTTATGATATTTACAAGGATTATAATTTGATTTTGTACTGGTATGGCCAATAAAAACAATACTTGATAAATTTTATACAACATTCAGATAAACATTTTTTAAGGAACAACTGTAAAATTTTAAAATTGAATTAATTTGCGATTAACTATTCATTTCTACATTATATAATACACATAGACCAATATCAACATTCGATAAAATTTCCTTGCATATCTCAATCAAGCCCAATATCTTTAGTTAACAAAACAGTCGCTCACTGCAACATTCTCACTCCGTCAATAATCACACTCGCCGCGACACATGCAAGCTAATAGAACACAACGTTTTATAAGATATCAGTGAAGACAATTTAATATACATTCCATTGTAAAGTGCTCTATAGTCTTAAAAAGAAGATAATCCGTAAATTTAATAAGTAACGCCAAAAGAAATAAAAATCGGGCATCGCCAGTTGCGTTGCGCGACCACAACATATTGTATGTACGTATGGTACTGAATACAACTAACATTTATAATTATATTACACATAATGATCATTTTAACTAACATTAAAAACGGTTTTCATCAAATTTCTTCGTTTATAATCACAGACACTTTCCTAAAATATGTATTGTAATATTTCCCTTTACTTACGCACCGGAGTTAAAGAGAACCTAGTTATATAATGTACTTACTCAATTTTGAAGTAACACGATATAGACTGCTAAATAAATTAACCATAGCTACACAAGACTGGTGTATAATATTTGTATATTATTTTACAGACAATAGGTAGATAAATATTTGTTTTATCTGTATCGGACTAGGCACGCGCGGCTCCGCCGGCCGGCGCTCGGCGCAATAACTTACATTTGATAATCACACACCAAGTTATAAACTAAAACTAACTAATAAGTAAAGTTTGTTGTATATTCTATCTGATGTGGTGTCGGGAGCGCTTGGCGCTTTTGTGGTCTGTTTCTCTTCACTGAGACTTCAAGATCTGCAAACAGAAATTGTCATGCGTTATTATCTGTGTCATATAGGAACATTTAACATACACCGACCCAAAAGGATACTAAGTGACCGACTCGTGATATCCGTTCACACTTTACAATTCAATAATGTATTAATATGCATGTCCTGAATAAAGGCGGCGCGTACGTCACGGTTCGGTACTCTTAGCAAGTTTTTAAAGCCAAATAAATCATAATTCACTAGACCCAAAATAAAAATAAAAGGTGGTAAGGCAATTAGTGAAAAAGAGAAGAAAAATATGTTGTTTTGTTTTTGAAGAATCTAGTACACAAAATTATATAGGTGAGTTTTTGGGATAAAACTTCAAGGCGCAATCCGAAACTAAAAGAAATAGAACAAAGCCACACAAAATGACCCAGGCAGAAACACGTTGGATTTCTAGTGAGCTGTACTTTAATCTGCCACATATAGTTTTGCGCGTTGCGAGATATAAAAAAAAGCCTTATTTGGAAATAAGGTTACGCCAGCCGTCTTTTATTCGTGAAATAAAATTGACAGCTTATGTATGGAAAAACTGTTAGAAATTCAAAAAAAATCCTCGAATATATTATTATAATTAAATATCAGGCGATGGAAAAATTTGCACTTAATCAGCAACATAGTTAGTTGTTTGATACATAATAAATTAATATTACAGGAACATATTATTTTTATGCAACGTTCCTGTTCCTTCTCTTGGTTAAATTAAAATTGCATTTTGTTTTGCCAAAATCATGACTCTTCAGACCACTCTGTTTCTCATAGGTTCGAATTTCACTTTGAAATGCCATTATGAAAAACTCATCCTGCATAGTCAATGTGCTATGACAACATTTTTTGTGGTATAATTATTATGAAATGCGCGTGCGATTAGTATTCTCGTCACGTTGCTTATAATTTTAACTTATCAATTAATTCGTTAAACTCCTGTTAATTGTTAACCCTTCCACATGATATTTTTACGAATCTACTTTAAATTTCCAGATATTATTATTGAATCTTAGTACGATAAAAGATTAAATAAAAACTGTGCTTAATTGCATTATTCCTAAAAAAATACATAAGTTTTTTACAGAACGGTTAACAATACAAATGCAACAGCGCCCACGGTGCTACTTTGCATGATTTCAAGACCCGCCAATGATTTGTTAATCTATCCGAGCAGCCCACAACTTGATTACGTAACCTGGACGGTCAGTGTCGACGTCGTTTCATACGTATGACATAAACACGTTAATCAATACGCACTCCGAATAGTGAAGTAACGTAAATCTCTTTTGGTATTAAGGGTCCGAACATAATCACGCGCGCATTGAACACAATTATGTACTTTTGCCAGCCAGTTGATTTAAAACCTGACAAAATCCGTGTAAAACTGAGATAATTTTATCATACACTAAACTTAATTAACAATTATTTTAAAAGTATGCCAATTCGCGTAATAAACAACATAAAAATAAAATATATATTTGGTTTATTGTTGGTATTAATGTGATAGTGCCTGTAACCATACAATAGACTAAAAGTAAAATTATAATAACTTGCAGTGAAAAATGTGCCAAAATCATAAAGTAGAATAATATTATTTTAAAATGTGCAAGTAGGAAGTGCGAGGATGGTCTCGGTGTATACGTTTATTACGAGAATGCTTACTCTATATTGGCGATTGTTGCTCAATCGCGTCGCTAGGCAGGAATCCGCACCTGATACACACAGAGCACTTTCTTATAGTGAACACATATCTTTACTACAAAGCTTTACGCGGCTTTACAATGGCTGACGTAAAACCCTTTTCAAACTATTAGATAAACTATAAGATATCTTCCGGTGTTCAAAACTTAAGAGTTATCCAATAATATCTAGATAATCATAACTTAAAGTTAAAGTCTTTTTTTTAGCATGTAGCTATGGTCTTTTATAGCAGATTGTCTGCTAAGAGACCATCCTCATTTTATAATCCTCCTATTTTTATTAGCACACTATTGTAATTAACAAAAAATTTAATTTGGTTTGTAAATCAAACATTGTATAGATTAAACAATGTTTAGTTTTAGTGTACAGTTTTAGTATTCACACAATAATGCGTTGACGCACTACTCCGTAAGTACCTCCACAAAATTTTAATTTTCACGAGATGGCATACTGATGTATTATAATATAATTGACGAGGTTAGGTAGGGTTTTATAGCAGCTATAAGAATATTTAATATTTATTTCCATATAATTTGTCGTTTATTAGCTGTACTTTTGACTAAACGAATCGCTCGAACATCACAATTATAGAAACAATTTCCAATTCCCAGCGTACAGTTGGTGGAGCCTTCTTCGCTATAATTAGATACGCTTGACAACAAGAATGAAACTAGTCTAAAATGTACATTATAAATAAGAATGCTTCATTATTCGTCTGTGGCCATCATAATTGGGCGTCTTCGAATTCAAGTTTATAAACGATACACTCATAAGTGGTAGTTGATTGGTTTCATATGCTGTAAGTGGTAGATAGAGTCGTAAGACTGAATTGAATTTCTAATTTGTTCATATTATGAAGAGTTTTGATGTATTTAAACAATCGAGCAACTGTCTCTTCCAAAAAGCGTAGGTTTTCTTTATTTGCGGAAGCGTATGGAACAAATTTAACTTATTTTGGATTTGATTAGTATTTGGACAATTTAAGCATTAGTAAGATTGTTCGTACCTACTCATAAGTGTTGATTATTAACATATTTTTTCCGAGTAAGTTGCTCTCCAAAACAGTTTTGCCACATTGAAGAATTCCAAGAGTTACAAGTTTAAATAACTTTCCATAGTTATGACTTATGACCTTAAAGGACACAAAAGCTTTTTCCTAGTCGAGTATTAAGGGAATATTTAACATATTCTTATAATATTCCAACAAGAAAATATCTAAATATAGGTTGAATTAACGTCGATATTACTTAAATAAACATACTTGTAACTACTTAATAAATTCGAACAACTCTAAATGAGTGTACTACTAAGGTACCGGCAGGAACAACCAAATTTACTACGGACTAACAAGAATGTTATTATTTATATCCTACTAATTTAATAAAACCATTATGTACCTTGTGCTTTATTGAATTAGTGGTGTTAGCTACATGATACGTTGTCTCTTCGAGCCTTTGTTTTCATTATGTAGGTACACTATAATTGTACAATTTTCTATACTAAAAGTAAACCTGAGTCAAAGATCTAATACTTTTACCAAAATAAGCTCAAATTCCAGTAAAATCGTATCCTACGGTGAATTAGTATTTAATAAAAAATAAATGCTGTTCGTTGGTAAGCGCATCGTTTCAGAAAGGCTGGGCTGATTTGGCAAATTTTTGTTTAAAAATGTTCGTAACAGTCCGAATCAGGTTAATACGGAAAGAAAATTTTGAAAAGTTGGAACATTCGAGAAAACTGAAGGTGCATTTTCTATGGGGATTTTGTATGAATTATTGAAATTGGACAGGACAACGTCTGTCGGGTCAGCTAGTTATTAATATATCTAAAAATCTATTCATACAATGTTATTTCCGTGAGAAGATTACTATAAAGTCTATGACTATTTACCATGACTATAAATTATATTATATTGTGATAAACTACAAAAAGCGTGGTGCAAATAGAAATAATGGAACAGAGTTGCCAAGTAGATATAATATTATTTTAATATAGAAATGTCAACATATATACAATGACATTCTTTTCTAAATTGGCAACTCTAATCCAGTAATTGATACGTATATACAAAAGATATTGATTACTATTATAGCTAATATTGTTGGAACTAAGTAAAATAAACGTGTCTTTCGGTACCCATTTCTTAAGTATACTGTCAGTTAAAGTTTGTGAGGATTCAAATAGTACTGTAATAACTAAAATATAGAGTCTCAAGTAGTAAATTAACTTTGACTATGAATAAGATAGCTACGTATTGTTTAAAACTTTAAAAAAAAATAAACACCGGCTTTGTAGTATTTATGAAACCTCTTAAATCCAGAGGTTTAATCCAGTTAGACTGACTCCATCCAGTTAAGACTGACTCCATCCAGTTAGACTGACCCCATCCAGTTAGACTGACAGCCTACCCCAACATAGTTGGGAAAAGGCTAGGTAGATGATGAATATATTAGTATTTATTTACTTTTAGGCTTGTGAACTTAAATTATCGAAATAATTATCAACAATAAACATATAAATTATAATTATTTCAAGAATTGTGCAATGCGTACGTGTTTTCAATATATTCGGTATTTACTTTTGGAACCTTAGTTGTATTATGTTAAACCTTATCTTTGTGTTTTTATTTATGTAGAGCATAAAGAGACTCGATATTTCTAAGATAAAGCAGTTACCAACATTATTAGCTGATCCTACTATGAGGCACTAGTTTATTGCATAAATGTATGGTATAGTATAAATATATTAAAGTATGATATGATATAGAATAACATACAATCGGTCAAGTGTCGACGTGTGCTCGGCATTCCGGTTAACCATTTCACCTCCGTTCGGCCTAGAACGAGATATATGTTGCAATTCTCATTTGCTTACTTGAAGAGTCTCCCTTAAAGATTTATGGTCCCGATTTGGAAAGTATATTGAAAATGTAGCCTAAATAACATAATTTGTAGAAAATGAAGGCCAAAACGATATAGCAGGTTAGGAAGTATCTCGTTCTGAGATGTAAATGAATAAAGACCACGTCACTGTTCGATGAATTTTGACGTATACAATGAATGTGATTGAAAAAGAAACTCACTTGCGCTTCGCGTGCAGCATCTCCATGAGAAGGGTCTGTGTGGGCGCTTGGCCGGCACAGTGCCGCTGGTATAGATGCTCCTCTCCTCGAGCCGCCAGAGCGTGGATCTCAGGTACAACCATTACTAGTTTGCCGAATTTGTCCTGAAATTTTATAACATTGTATTTAATAGAGGGCTGTATGTTCGTGAGTACTTTCTTCCATGCCTAATCGAAATTGGCTTGATGATGAATTTAAATTTAGTGCCTGAATAATACAGTACGTAAAATCAAATGGCTCGAGTCATTTGAGTGGATTTACAGACTAGCAAATTGAAACTATAGAAGTTTAAAGTTTCTAATTTGCGAGATGAAAAATGTCCATCAATTTAGCTTTTAGTTGTCTCGTATGATAGATACTCAGTACGAAGACATTACGCTCGACAAGTGCGATGATAGTCGACAGGGTGTTCCAGTCGAATTTGTCTTCTCTAATCCAGGAAACTGGTCTACTAACCTGTATCGTGGGATAACAGGACAGCGTGTAGTCGAGAAGTGCAGCTTGAACTGTCTGATAACCATCTCGGACGCACTTCACATTTACGATGCCTCTCACTTCTGAAACGTCAAGAAAATCCTTCAAGAAAAAAACAACATTGTGTAGTGATTGATGTACAAAATAGTGTCATTACACAAACTTGCGGATTTAGTACAAATAAGAATTACATAAAACAAAATAAAAACATTAAGTAAATCATTCGCTTTAGGGGCCATCCGTAAAGATAAGATAAAACAAAAACTAAACTAAATAAAAGATATTAAATTATAAATACTAACCAGGATTTAATAGAAGCAAAAATTTGACGCATATGTAGTCTGGGACATCGAATTTGAGCTCTGCTAGTTTGTTCTGGAGCTCGTTGAAGTGATCAGCCAACGAGGGGACGCCTAGGAGCCCCAGGCAAAGAAGATCGAACTTCTGGCCGTTGTGAAGAGTAGTCTCGTCAGGCAAGCCATTGTGCATCCTCTGGTGAAGATGATCCAACACCAACATGTCGGACCATGAATGCTGCAACAGCTTCATCTGATCATCAACCTGAAACAAGTCAAAACCGCATTGCTACACATGCAGGGCGAAATAACCAACTCGTCGCAATCTTTTGCGATGTAGGTCTAGAGATGAAATTTGTCGTCACTAATGATTACAAAGATAGAATATTAAACGTTTACCAAGTGTAATAAATACTATAGATAGTAATATAGAAGCAGTTCTAATAATTCGCTTTATTTAGGTTAGTTTTACGCTGAGCATGGTTTTTAGATCATTATATTAGTAACTGCCCCTGTATTACTAGAAAACAATACTGTTTTGAAAATTAGATTGTAGTGTAAAATATTAGCGACGGCAAAAATTGGACGCAGATAGCAGTCACGATGTGTCGGTGGTACATTATTTAGATACTTCTTGTTCTTCTTCTTTGATTCAAGTTTTAAACTCGACTTTTGCATGCCACCTTTTTTATTACAATCATGTTCTAATAATAAGAAACTTATGTTTCGCTTTTGTTAGCGGGTTCGCTAATTCAGGTGTCGTACGTGTGTAATCAAAATATTATCTGACAGTCGCAACCGACGACGTCGTTTTGTGACCTACATTTTATTGAGTTGCAATAGAAAACACGGGGCGGAGCTCGAGCGCGTTAAATTTGCCGTTTACGAAATGTTACAACTGAATTTTAGAGCTCGAAGGCATTGCCACACCGCATGCGGCTTGCTCAACACGATGGATCGAGATCGAAACGATGATATTCAACTAGCACTGAATAAAAAAATATTTATTTGGCCAAATCATGGCATTGGCTTTACCTATAATCTATTTTGAAATTATCTATTTTAATAAGCACAAAGTTGATACTCGTCATAATAGATATAATATCGTCTTTTTTATCGTATTTGCAACGGAAAACGTAATTTTGTTCTAACACAAGCCTTAAAATTCTATGAACCCTAGAATACGACATAATGCGCCAACAATTTCAGTGGATGCGTGTGTATTAAATATACGTTTCTATTTTCATTACTGTAGAGCAGAGAATTGCGGAGAGTGGTAGTGAGTCATTTGCCGTTTCGGATCTAGTACAGCAAACACTCCCTTTGGGCGGCCATCTTGAACTGAGTTGTTGGTAATCGGTAGTGCGCGAAGTGGGTCAAAGTCGTCTTGATTTGCCGCGTGCCCAAAACTTAAGATACCAATGTCGGGAGTCTTATTGGATCTACGGATTATAGTTATAGATAAATTCGTTACGATATAGATTTCCACTCATAGTATATGGGATAGTGCACTGTAAACTATTCACGATAGGTAAATCTGTTAAATTTTATGGTGAGTAGACCACTTGTAAGATTTCATTCCATTATACAACTGTTAATAATACCTACACATACGAGAGCAGTTAATTACAGCGCTTCAAGAGTTTGGTAGTCAGTGCGGAAAATATTTTTTCCCTTTTTTCTGTCAATTCTGAACCGTTGTATGAAATTGTTCCAAACATAAAACCGTATAGTCCGGTTTTTTAGAATCTATCTTTGTTAAAGCAATTATCTAAAAATACTTTATTTAGATTTAACACTAAATCGTTTCATAAGTAAATAAAATGCCAAACATCGACCCGGTGAGGTAAGTATACTAGTTATCGTTATTGACAGTTTCGAAACTAGGACTTGGCTAATGTCTTACCGCAAAAGATCGAATCGTAATGAAAGTGAAAGGCTATTCATATTTTTACAAAGTTAATGTCTACAAAATCATTTCAAAGTGAACTATTTTAAATATTATCGTTCATCTAATTTAGTTTTTAATCTAATTTAATTTGGTTACTTCATTGAAGACCCGTAACTGTTTTAACTCTGGTTACATACTATGCATATTATTTTTGATGTTCAAATAGATATGACATTACACCGATAACCTAAAAATATCTACGAGTTCGATATCAGAAAATACGCGGCAGCTCAAGTTCATCGCGCTGTTATGTGACTAATCGCAATTAGTATTACGTAAGAGAAAGCGAAGAAAGGCCACAGAACTTGTTACGTCTCCGTTACCGGCGGTTACGCGTCGCGGTAAAAAGTGCTTTCTCGCGGCAACTCGGCCACGGGCAGTGTGTCAAGTGCGGCGGCGAAAGTGCAGCGTTGCCGCCCCGCGTGCCCGCACCGTTACATCACATCCGTCTGGGGAAAGTTTAGGCCATCAACATCTCTCCCGCCCGCACATACGCGTACATGCGCCCTTAGCGCGCTGCATCGCATCGCATATGTTCTTTAAAAATGTGGTTGTTTTATGATCAGAAGCCAAAACTACATATGAACTATACGTTGACCTATTTTCCAATTAATTGAATAATAAAAAGAGTAATTTAATATGCTGATTTCCGTAAACAGTCTATGTCGTACAGTGAAATATATCTACGTTCACCATCGTCCTAATTCCGAGAATGGGTCGTAAATATGTCGCGTCATTTTAGCACAAACAAAAATTGCTCGTTGTGAAGTGGAGGCTGTCTGTGGGAGTGAGACGAAGCAATGAGCGCGGAGTGGCAACGTCGCTCGCCCACATGACCGACTGCGGCTCTTGCGTAAGCGTACGACGACCACGGTGCGGCGGCGACTGCCGCCGCCGTTACCGGCTTGCTCCCGCTCCTCGCCGATTGACTCCTGCTGATTGATTGAACTCCTAGCTCGACACGCGTTATTAGACATCGCACGGTGTAACATTCCTTTTCCATTTTTATCGCAACAACCTAGTAGACTAGTACCAACTGTCCGGTATTTTACTGAATGATTCTAATTACACGGCTTTGCAAGGAAAATATTTTGATTTGCAACTTTTTTAAATTGTACTATTTTGGTCCTTTTTACCCGGGCAACTATAATATTGCTTTGATACTTCATTATAATTTGTGTGTAGTTTAGTAAATATGTATGTGGAATTGAAGTGCGACCGCAGTGGCAGGCGGCACGCTTGTCGTGGGAACTTGACCCACTTGGTGCGGCGCGGCGCGGGCGGCGCGGCATATCGATTGCGAGAGGCACCGCGTCGCCCGCTGCGTCACACGCGCCCCTTACACGCACACAATCACATCGTAACTAGTCACTATCTGTTAGTACGCAAATCACTATAACCATTCGCAATGCGTTACAATCAACTGTAATGAATAAAACACAATGCAGCAGCGCAATGGCGTCGCATTCGCAAGCAAATTTGGTGTACACCAGGATAGGGTTGAAGGATTTGGGACAGGATTTTCATACTTAGCTATTAATTCACCTTTAAATACTTAAAGAACACGGTGTTTCTCGCCCAATCCACTTGTGAAAATAAGTTTTGGTCCAATACTTTGCACATTAACTCAAAGAGATCGACCTCACACTGATTGTAAGTCTGACTCTGCAAGAGCCCAAATAGCGAGTTCTGCCACTCGCGATCATCAATAGTTTGTACGAATTCGCGTATCATGGGTGAGACTCGTAGGGTTTCGGTGCTTGTGGGTTCGGCGGTGCTCGATGGCGTGGCGGCTGCTGTGGCTGGTGCGTCAAACGCGAACGCGTCCGGCGACGCTGAATGCGGCGAGTGTGTTTCCCATTTGTCGTGGGCAGGCGGCGGTGGCGGCTGAGGTGGCTGCGGCTGCGCTGCCAGTAAGGCCGGCCCAGGTGATGACTCTGGCGATGACGTGAGAGACGACACTTGTGGGATCTGTATCTCTTGCTTGACTGGTACTGCGGCGTAGGGTGAACCGAAGCCAAGTACCAGACCGCTGTCACCTAGGGAGCCACGCAATGTCTGAACTGCGATTTGTCTTTGTCTCATCATCTGCAGTTTACGGGCGCGATCTCGTTTATACATGGGCCCAAATTTATTACGCCCGCCCCGCATGCGGTCCGCTCGCACAGCTGAAACAAAAAATAATTCATTGAATATAATGATGTTGGATTAGTCATTGACTTACAGGGTCATAGTCAATAACTAAATGTAGTCATTTGAATTCTGCAGTTATATAAAGCTTACAGAAAACATGAGAACATCAACGACATGACAATAATTATGAACTGCACGAAACTAGAAATTGGAATACGCATCGATTTTTGTTCAGAATATCAGTTTCCTAATTAATCTTTTCTTTACCCTTTTCTGAAATCGTCGTCAGAAAAAAATATTTTAGGATTATTATTATTATAGAATTATCAGTTGCCCTAATATTACTATGCCATCTTGATAAGTATTTATTTTATTTACTATACTAGCTGCGCCCCGCGGTTTCACCCGCGTAAGTCTCGATTCCGTAGGAATATCGGGATAAAAAGTAGCCTATGTCTTAATCCAGGGTGTCAGCTACCACCATACAAAATTTTATCAAAATTGGTCTAGCCGTTTGAGCGTGAAGAAGTAACAAACATACACACACTCACAAACTTTCGCCTTTATAATATTAGTGTGATTTATAAACTACCTTTCACCGCAACTTCGGCCACCGTTATTCGGGATTTCCTTTATCACTACACATTGTCCAATCCTTAACACACCATTTCACATCAGGGTTTGCCATTGCCATGTCAACATAAAGTTAAACTCATTCAAAAGATTACATCGACCACCCGATAAGGGTAGATAATCTAAAAGCACTGAATCTGGCACCTATGTTTAACAATATACCAAGTTTTAATGCCGCTAACATAAATCAAAAATAAAGTTATCCCCATAAAAATCGTCACTCCTAATTACGGCTCTAATAATGTATGCAATGAACGCTTCGATACAGATTTATTTATGTTTTACAGCTTACGGTACCAGATTAACGGTTCTACAAGTTTACTTAATAAGGGGAAACGCGATTAAATGAACAGAATTGCGAGATGGTGAAATAGTTTTTTAATTGGATAAGTGTGAGTAGGATTCGCGCCCTAAGGGTTCCGTATCTAAGCTGTGCTCGCTCAGCAGCTGTCCGAATTTACAATTCCGAATTGAAGGACAAATTTAACTTTAAAGTTGAAAAATAACTTTTAATAGAGTGGAAAGGACCGATTTGAATGAAATACAGACGAAATGTTACTTCAAGCCATGGCCTACGAATTTCCGATCCCAGATTGAAGAAAAAACTTAACTTTGCAGTTGATATAATTATAGTTATGAATTTTCCGATTTTTCTCTTTTCTTGAACTTTCTGTTACCTTGATTCTCGCCAAACTTCACACTGCTAGATCAACGGTAAATACCATAATTATAGGCTTTGGTTTATTTGCTAGTGTCAAACGTGCAGCATAAATGGCCGTATATTTTTATTGCGTTGTTGACTTGGAAGTTTGATACTTCTTTACAACTCCAAGGGACCGTAGATCTAAGTTTTTGATATATATTTCAACTTGATACTTCCACGCGGTTCTGAAAAAAAGTGTTTATAGACAACGAAATCATCCTATATGAGTTCCAATTTTTTCATTTTGAGGTACGCCTTATAAAAGATTATTTGAATTTATTATCTGCTTGTCTGTCTGTTACCTTTTTATGCCGTAACGGCTGAACAGATTTAGATGAACGGCAAACGGATAGTCCATGACCTGGGTTAGGACTTAGGACATAGGATTGAATTCCGGTAGTAGGTACGTTCCTGTGGGATAATTTCTGGCCTTTACGCGGGCGAAGCCGCGGAAAAAGCTAGCATGCTAATGTTCAAAGAAAATAAGTGTGCACGAAAAAGACGCATGAGCGTATACGTTGCTCTAGTTCCAAAAAAAGGTGTCTTCGTAAAATCAATACAACGTAATTTTTTATACATAATTTCTTAAGACATTTTGATGCTATTGAAAAAAACATGTGGGACAGTCTGGGGACTGCCGAAAGAAGTGAAAACTAAGTAACTTGTGAATCGTCGAGCTAGCGTTCGGTGACGATGACGCGAGTTCCATGATTTTTGTTCACCCAAAGTGCTCAACGCGCCTAAAGAAGTTTTCACTTCAAAAACTTTCCTAAAGCACATATTTTAAAGAGATTCATTTAGGTCCTTTGAAATTGCATTTAGGTACCTATAATAGCTTAGCTGTACGTCGTTTCAGCACAACATATTCTAAGACGGTAATTTTGTATCAAAAACTCATTTACGAAAAAATAATGTATATTCGTTCATCTGGGTCTTAACCGGCGACGTACCCCCAGAGAAATAAACAAGGACCCTGTGAATGTTCGTACAAACCTAAAACCTCTATTCTACTCCTTTAGGGAGGAATATCCAATGATCCCTTCTAAATGAATATTTACAATTTGATAGCATCAAAGATATCTAGTGTCCTAATAATTATAATTTGTGATTAAAGAATTATATTTCGGAATTAACATATTTTATTCTAATTACATTCGTTATAGCCTGCTATTTCAAAAGTTAATAGATTATTGTGATTATGTTTTGCCGTGTGATATTCTTACATCATAGCTTACTACTGCAAGTAATTGTTTGGCATTCAATAAATATTTAATAACTTGGGCTTGAAATTTAGGACGGTGGCCTCATAACGCACACGGAGTCGACCGCTCTTTATGATTCTGGCTGAATTCCAAATTCCGAATGGCGGGCGCTCCTCGCGAATCGCGATACTAGCAATTTATGTTTGTTCCGATTATTTGTACACGAAACTGACTGACATCTTTGTAATCAATGTTAATTTGCAACAAAACTTATTTAAGTAATAAATTGTTTCATAAAAGTACATAGCATTTGCATAAAATGTGTTCAAGTATGTAGGTTTATTGCATCGAGGCATTAAGTTATCAACGACGTTCTGTAGGTATAGGAACAGCATCCCTTTGTATATTCGCTTTCTTGCAAAGATACCGCATTCCAGAAATAAAGTGAAAATCCTGTCATTGCGCTATACCTAATAGTCTGTATACACTGTACCCATTAAAAAATGAATAAGAAATACGACTTAGAAGCAGCTTATTTAAATTAGAATCAGTTAAATTGAATATTGCGAAAAATTATGGGCTACAATAGCTTGAATGGGAAAGCTTTGAGAAATTTTGTTTTTGTGTCAGCATAATAATCTTGGCTACTGTAGATCAGATATTCCTTATATCTCCATGTCACACTATTGAATACAAGCTTGAGAGAAAAAGTAGCTTTTCAAACGAGAATAATTCATGTAGGTCAATATAAAAGAAACGTTTTAAATTTAGAGAATAGTGGATACTAATTAAAGTCCTGAATTTGGGTTAGGCAAAGACAAAGTCGAGAACGTTAATAGCTATACTAAGAGCTCCGAGAGTTTATATCTTCCTATTCAGTATTGGGCATTAGTGTTGACTTCTGAGCACTTAATCTCCTGCGTCTGTATTCGCCCGCTTTATACCGGCTAAACTGAAGGTACCTGAAGGGTACAGATAGTAGATCCTGGCCAACAAAATACCAAATCAGATTTAACTTGGATACTGCAACTATCCACTTTGTTGCCAAAACGATGATTTTTTAAATTTCAACATTTATATCTGTAACTTTTATGGTGTACATAATAAAGAGTATTCTATTCTATTTTTAAATTATTATCTTTTTGTCAAAATTGTTTTACTTCTTTAATTTAGGTTACTCGTGTTTTCCTTAAATGCTTGCACAGAATTCACTTTATATAAATGAATTCGTTACTAATTAAAACATGAACCTTCGAAAAGCTAAGCTTCAACTCTTTTCACATTACGCTATACGCAGGCCATAGTGTAATTGACAGATTGAAGGATAGGTTTGTATAAAGTTCTTGTATGTTTGCTAACATTGCGAGGTGGCGTTATTAATGGTCAGTTGAACAACAGAAAGCGTTTAGCCGTCAAATAATTGAGTTAAAGAAAGAGAAGAGAGAAAACCCAAGTTTGATTACTAATACTTATTTTCATAGACTAGACATTTACTTATACCTATGTTTACTTAGAAGGGAGAACTAAAATAGACTTAAAACTATATCTCTATTAGTCGTGATCTCGGTAGTCATACAGAGTCCCTTTCTAGCCATATCATATTTCACACAGTCCATCCATCGTTTCTTTGGTCTCCCCTACGTGTATAGCCATCCACATTTACACTCAAATCTTTCCTGACGACATTTACCTTATTCCTCCGCATCACATGCCCATACTCTGACAACCTATTTCCACACAACTTTTCAATCACCGGTGTCACTTTCAGACTTCATCTTATATACTCATTTCTTATTCTATCCATTCGCGTAACACCACACCTCTTAGCAATATTAGGTTTCTATGACCATTAATTTGTTAATTTCAGATTTTTTTAAGTAGGCTGGTATTGTTTTATAGTTTTTGTTGTTTATGTATTTTAGTGGCACTAATTAACACTCGTGAACTTATTATATTGAAAGTTCCAATTATATACTTAACACTAAACCTGGAACGGAAAGGGGTTTCAGTGAGTCGCCGGTCTGCCTAACTCACGAGTTAAAAATAACAACCAGTTTTTATTGTAGCCAACGCGCCACTGAGCGATAAAGACAGACTTACAGGGTTTCGTAAAGGGTTCAAAAGAGACGGCGAGCGTAACGGATTTAAGCATTGCTGTGTGCAATTCCATCAGTTTCGTATTGCAAACCGGGTCGTTTCACGAAAGGATTGTATGCGTTCGTTTATAACGAGTAAAGTCGGAGTCTATTATTAGTGAAACTCAGTTGGTTGCTCATTTTGAGCAAATAATGCCTGATTCTTATGTTTCTTACCAACTTGAAGATTAAATAATTATTATACAACAAGTGGACTCAACAAAAGCTTTTAATGGATACTGAAAGAAGTAGAATCCAACATAGTGGAAAATGGCCAAGCCAACAGAAAATTATGCTACCTATATTGAATTCTAAGCTGGGTACGATTATCACACTTTCGGGCTTCTTATTGCCCTTCACGCTTGCCATAAAATGCATTTTAGCCGAGGACGGCTTCAAGTACTCACTGGGGCTTTGTATTTTTATTAGTTCTTTTCTATTTACGATCTGTCTGGCGTCAAGCTATATGTCTGTCAATTGCAGAATTGTAGGTCTTGGCTTTACCTTTTTTAAGTCTACAAGTTTTTTCTATAATATCCACAAGGTTTTGTAGTAAAGTATTGGGGTTAAGGTTGATAAAATAGAAAACATTGCTATTAAAACTTACATGTGCAGTTGTAGAATTGACCGTGACGTATATGGAATGTATGGAAGAACTTGTTTTTCAATTTCATAAGTTTGTTTTTGGGATAAATTTCATCCCAACTACGGAACCCTTCATTGTGCGTGATCCGCACGCACTTAAACGGTATTTTTCTACCGTTGCAGTACGAAAAGTTGCCTTGAAAAGTTCTTAGTATTCTAGATTCAAACGAACTTGCATTGTCCAGTAATGTGTTTAGTACCACAGGTCAACATTTTATAAAAATGTAAAGTCACCACGTTGCTAAAACTTCATGGCAATTGTTCTACCAGAATCGCGTCGCACCGTCACGTCGCGCCTGTCTGCGGGAGCCTTTAAGAATTGAAATAGCGATGCGTCGTATGTATTATCCAAATGGAAGCACCAACATGTATCGAACAGTTTTGCAACATCAACCAGTGAAGGTAATGTTTAATTTGGCAAATGTGTTGCCGTAAATTCCATAGGTTTTTAATTAGACTTGTATTTTGCGTTTTCATCTCTACGAGTATTACTTAATGATACTACTACCACAATTGATATAAAAAAATGTCACTTATTGATCTACTACAGTCGATATGTCTCTCTCTCTACCTAGCCTTATCCTATCTCATTTGGGGTCCGGTCTTCTCGTCATTCTTCGCCACACATGTCCGTACTGGGTCGTCGAACTCGTCGAGGCGTTTATTCGTGCCTACTTCAGATTGTTGTTTACGACGGACATCTAAGGGGTCTTCCGCCGTTTTTCGGGCCAGTGTTGATTGCTCAGGACTTGTTTAGTAAACTAATATAGTATATATAATTATAAGAAATGTATTGGATTTGAACCCAATTCAAACAACATTCTCAGCTTAGCCTTTCCTCAACTAGGGTTCATTTGGTTTCCAGTGACGCGGCTGTATAATTATCATTTTTTTACATAGTACTACTAGCGTCTATTCCTTGCACACCCTAACAATATTAGGTATATACACATACACACACATCACACATCTACACACACACATCCACATGTCACATTTCTACAGTAGCCAAAGAATCTTTTAAAAGTCTAGGGTTAGTTCTCCGGCATGCCAGTGATTTTCTCAACGGGCATGTAATAAGGCTCTTGTACAGCACACTTGCCCGAACCTAGCTGCAAAATATGCACTTCTTCTAGACAAGTGCAAAAAGCATTCCTTCTTCTCCTTTACAGAAGAACTCTCGGTTGATATCCCGCTATCCTACCGAGTTCCTCTTAGGATGTCTGGGATATCATAATATGCTAGAGGCCAGAAGGCCAGGTAGGCGTTATGCTTAAAGTGTGAAAGGGTACGACGGATGCGCCTGACATACATAATGAGCTGATTCGACTCTACACACCGAATAATTATTTCCGTCTCAGAAAACATCGACTGCTAGGCGTGCCTTCGTGTCGGACAGCAGCTCTTGCTGCGTCTCCCGTACCACGCGTGCTGACCGCACTAAATAAGCTCGTGGAAGCCAAACGGGACTGCAATCTGTTCGCTAATTAATTCGCCGTGTCTACATTTTTGTGAGAATAATAAATAGTACCTATTTAATTGTTGTTATTAGTTTGTGTTATGTTTGTACTTAAGTATATATAATACTTTCATTTATGTAATTGGTTTCATAAGCCGTGTAAATCAAATAAATAAATAAATATTGATATTTTCAGATTGGATCAGTTTTTCGTTGTTTCGAGTAATCGTAGCGGGGCCCGGTTTACCATGCTCTACACAACACAGAGGGGTCCCGATATGTTTAGAATGCATTCTTGGATTGACAGCGGCAATCGCAACACCACATATTGAATGCAGCTGTTATTGAGTCACGAAAGCCTCAAAGCCAAACGCCTTTCATGATTCTTTTAGTGACACAATCTATAAATTTCTGGGAGGCTACGCCTCGAAACCATGCGAAGTGATGATGATAGTGTTAACATGTTACACAAATACGTAACTGCTGCATCATTGCTTCAATACATACTGCTTTAGATTCCTTTTTTTGCCAGTAGGTACAGTAAATGCTTGTTAGAGATACTTTTTAAATAATGTATAATTTAATAAATTTACAAGGTGTTCTATTTTTTAAATGAACTGCAGCTGGCAATTGACTTTACTTCAAGTAAAAGTTTTTTCATAATTTCTTTATATAAACAGGACAAAGCTTGATAACAAATCAAACATAAAATAGCCTGATAAGAAACCAATTTCTTTGATAAACAAATGTTTTATATTATCATCAAATATCTTAAACTAAATGAGGCTATCGACAAGTCCTGACTCAGTGTATTTAGCAGGTCAGTAAAAGCGTTAATGTTAAAAAAAAAACTTTAATGTTCACCGATTAGGTTCAAACAGCTATAAAGGCCATGCCTTGATTAAAAATTCTTGAAAGGTTTGTATTTGGGAGTTATAAGATTTTTACGACCATTTGTATTAACAGCTGCTTTTTTTGTGCTTCAATTGTGATGCAAAAATTTGCGGAAATTAACATATGAATGGGGCCATCGAGAACAGATTACGTGAATGAAGGCGGGCATGACGTGTATGGGGGGTTTGAGAAAAAAACATTTTTTTTAGCGTTAGCTGTATGCCTCGCATTATTCGCATAATATGCACTAACAAAGTTGAATGTGTTGATTTAAGTGTCTAATGTTAAAATATAATGGGCACATAGCGTATAGCGGCCGATAATGCGGTAAACGAGGTCAGTCGTTTATAACACAACTAAACTAGATCAAGGTCAAGGTCATTTTTACAAATCAAAAACATACGTCGCTGTGACAAACAGCCGGTGTGCAGAAATAGATACATACGTCTGAGTTCACCTCGGATTCAGAAGTTATTTGTAGAACTGCCCCAGTTGTAGATGGGTCAAGGTCGACCTTGGGAAAGAGGTCACGGAAGCGCATCATGTCTCGATAGTATCTGGATGCGGGACGTTATGGACAGAAACGAAGACACCTTTACCCCCGTACAAAAATCTAACTTCATACCTGTCACTACCAAAGTTTTGACCTTGGCATACGCGTCAGGGCCGTCAAATGAAGTAATCATGTCAACGAGATAAAAAATTGTATGTACCGAAAGGACGGGAAGAGGTGGGGATCGCTCCTTGTACCGACGACGCGGTGAAACTTGGTCAAGGCTGGCAGTGCCCCTCCTCTCCCCTGTAAGTCCCCTCCCGTCCGAGTACCGGCGGAACTGGCCGATCGCATCCGAACGCCCGCACGCACTCGATCGCGCGCCCAGATAGCGGCAGCGGCGATCGTTACACAACCTAGATAAATCATCCGCGATGATCCACCGAACTGTGTCAAGATCTCATCAATACACAGTAGAATTTAGCACCAGTAAGAATCTGATCAGATTTTAATGTAGTTGAAGAGAAGCACCTCGCCAGACAGCTGCAGCATGTCTAGGAGGCACATCTTTTTAACTGAACACTGTCTGACTCAAATATAATATAGAAATGCGGTTATGAACGTTGTCATGATGGAGGTTATTATGCGCATACTTTTGTAACATGATTTTACGCACCGAAACCGGTTTTAGCGCCACAGAGGCGTGCATGAAGCGCCTGCGCACCAAAATCCTTCCAAGATGGCGGCACTGGTAGAACTGTCGTAATAATACGACAGGTAATGCCTAAAAAATAGAAAGGCCCGGTGTACGAGGCCGCTCTGTCGAAACACTCGATTCGGGTCAAGGCAGCGAGCCGAAATAGTCGGCTGGCGCGCGAGTTTTTATTGTGATCTAACATCTGTCGCTGCCCGCGGCCGTCCAACCCCCTGCGTTTAGCGTTCCGCAACTATTACATGCGTGTTATATTTTCACCATCTGATCTTAAGATTTCCTAGTATCGTTGTCCACCTAGACCAGTATGACCAACTGGAATATACGTAATCATTCCAATTTGAGTAAATGCATGTTTCAAATTAGATTGATTATGCTGACATTGAATAATTATGGTCGTTGTAGTTCAGTAAAAAATGGCTAAGTGTTAGTCATTCCTCACCGTGATGTTTCCGAACCACGCCGCGGCCGCGCCGTAATAATTATTTAGTAAAATATTTAAATGTCTATTCTCTTAACTACCATTGCAGGTATGCAGTATAGCGGTGGTAGCCTCTAGTGGCAGAAATTGGCAACCGACTTCCCTATTCGCTGTAATTGACGTAACTACTTCATTAAATGTACACCTAGCTCAACAGTGGGACATTGTTGTGATAAAATTAGGCTTAGTAATTGGCATATTAAACATAACCAATTAACCATACCATTAGCAAAACAACCATGTCGTCTTAGAGAATAAAATTATTCGACGATTCTATTATTTACAAAGCATCGTGCTACTCGACTCGCGTCTCCTAAAATTCAGCTGGCTATTTATCACTGATAAGGATATAAAGACTTATTATGACAGGCGAGCAAACAGACAATCTAAGTAGGTTTAGGAATAGGGTAAGTACCGTCCAGTTTGGGTATGAGGCTCAATATTCGGGCAAAATATTCGCGATATAGATAGCATAATGTAATCTTCTGACATCTAAATATATATTTAGATAATATATTATAATTTTTATTCCTAATAGATCTGCTTTAATACAAATACAGCATAAATTTTCATAATTACTACAAAATCAATAAAAGACTGTATCTCAGTTGTTACGTAGAAGAAATGATACAGAAATAAAGCTAAGCTTTATTACGTAAAGCAGTGTGAACACTAAAAGCAGCAGGCCGTGTAACAACCATCATTATTCGTCGACCGTGGTCCGTTGCACCGTACTACCGGCCGCGGTAGCATCGCTTACTAATTAGCCTGAATATATACAGGCATTTGACGAACAGTAATGTTGTTATGTGAAATTATTATTAACTTGTCTATAAATACCGTGTTAAGCTGCTATAAAGTCATGTTGGCTGTCTATTGACAAAGACTTCTGTCAATTTCTACTTCTTCACGCGCACCATGTCGCTAGGGTAATAGGGTATATGGTTCCGTACCCAAAGAGCGCCAAAGCGAATTTGCTAAGCCTACGCCGACTGCGTGCCTGTCCGATCGGCGGTAAGAATAAAAAATTTCACAAAAAAAAACATTTTTTATTTTTCACTTTTTAGTGGGTCAGTTTGTAATTTATCTCAGTAATAATAGCCTAATGTCAACTGCTCATCACCTTTTACAAAATACTGCTTTTCCCGATGCAGGGACGTTAATTGTTGTAGAGTTCTCCTGGTAAGAACCAAGAGAACTGCCACTCACCATATGCATTGTGACGAGCATAATTTGCTTAGCAACCATATTACAGTACCTAATTTAATCGCAACCCGTTAAATACTTATTATTAAATAGTTTCGGTGGCCGCCTATGGTCTTCATCATCAGTTCCACTGCACCAAATGGTGCTTTCCAAGAGCAAATGCACGAGTTACTATAAAAAATACCCTAGGTGTGCCTATAAAATTTGAGGATTCCTTAATTTCCATGGGATCCCCCTTATTAGATTCTGGATTGGTGACAATGGGACCACCTCGGGAGCATACCCTTTCAAACTTGAATGAATGAATGAAATGCACCTTCCCTAGCGTGGTTGAACCAGACTTGATTGCCCGAATGAACGATTCACACTAGCCCCTGGAGCCTCATGTTTTATGGGACTACAGAGACCATTGTATATCAAAAGAGTAGACCGGGGGGCGTGATAATGGTAGGGAAGACGTGCCCGTGGGATATGGAAGGATTATTAGAGCCTACCGGATATGCATCCTTGAGCAAGCATTGGAATAATGGAGAGACGGGTGATATTTATCCATGGGAGTGGCATCTTTTAACAACGTCGCCGCCAGGTTGGCTCAGGCCCTGCTGCTTTCTCAACTCTTGTCTGTGTCACTGTTATGCTGTGTTACACGTTGCTGATTCCAAAGTCTTCGTCTGACGCCTCACTACTTTCCGTTTTAGATTAAAGATTTTTTTTTTAAATCGGTCCTCAATTGTTGGAGAAATTGGAGGAAATGCATTAAAAAAAACATACAGACGAACCTATTAATAACCTCCTCTATTTTCGGGTAAAAATTTAACCGTCAGTTAAATTAAAAAGTCTGAACACAAGCGGAGTATATGGAAGCAAATTCTGCAGTTTTCAAAGATTTTTGTTCCTGCTACCCTATATGCTACACTAACTACGGAATCATTAGTGCGCGAGTCCGACTTGCATTTGGACATTTGTTTTTACTAATAGGTAAGTAAGAGTATGTGTACTAATGAAAACAGCAAAGTTTTAATAATTGCTTTATTAATTTTCCCCATATTCTAAGATAGCCAGTTCAGTTGAAGTTAACCAGCAGTTATAAAGAAATAAGTTGCACGCTTTTGAATTACCATTTGTGATACAAAACGTCATGTCATGTCATAACTGTCATATGCGTGGTCGTCGTACTTCGTACGTAAATCGTGATGTAAACTTATTTAGGTTCGCTGATACTGTAGACTAACTTCTGAAACCCACAGCTCCAAATAATAGGTATCTAATGTCTTTTATCGATTGAATATTTAATGGCATACCAATTTACTTTCAATCTACTACGTTTTCAGTTTCAGATTGCAATATTTGTAAGAAATATGTTGAGAGCTGTTTGATTTTTTTATTGAGTCTTAAAAGTTAATTATTTCTCTTACAAAAGTTACACATAGATACATCCAATTTGCAATAATTCATTTAATTCGGTATATGTATGCACGGATAAGTAACGTGATACGTGTCCAGGTCACATTTGGGTAGCCCATTGCGACAGGTCGACCGAACGTCTTGTGAAACGGCGCTTGCGCAGCGTACCCCACCGACGACGGTCGACTGTGTCGAAACGCACGATACAGTCGCCGGCGCACGCCCGATCCACAACCCCCACTAGACTATGAACTACACAAATTGGATATAATGCAACTTTATGATAAAACATTAAATATGTTATAGAAATCTTGGTAACATTTCCATGATAGTTTTATTTTTTTGCTAATTTTACAGTGAAGCAACACATTGCAACTCTTAAACATGTTAAAGGCGCTTACGTAACCCTCGTGTAATTTCGCGTCGAGACTGTTCAGAAAGGAACCATTAATACCTTCATTCCTATTATTAAACGGGAAGGGCTACAGACATTAGCCGAGACAGACTGGGGATTAGATATTTTTAGTGCTAACTAACGGAATACAGCCCCAACTATAATACTGACTTGGACAAAGCTAAGTAGAAAATCGTGGCAGCGCGCACTGTATCTATCTATATATCTATCTGTAGCGCTGTGTTGATTTTCCCAATATGGTTTATAGTTTTTGAAGCAAAAAGGAATTATTTATGTTCAGTTGAAAACGAATGATATCGTACTGGATTTTCCAAAATATATTGGCTTAGTGTATTTGTTGTTTGTACCGTTTCATTATTCTGACGTTAGAACACTTTTATGGAAGCACATGTCGCTTATTGTAAAGAATACTATGCTATATTATAATAAAAAGCCTTTTAGAGTTCATCGCTTAGGTGCTGTAGCGGTGGCATTGCACAAGGCTTGCTGCAGGTCGGGCAGGCGGTGCGAGGCTCTCGCAACACCCATTATTCGGGTCAGGCAACTATTTGTGTGAATTGTGTCATCTGACGTATTACTCTTGCGATAAATATTCTTTGTTTACTTTTGTAATCTCAAAGTTTTTGTAAATTCAATAATTCCTGAATGCTCATAAATTAACTGTCGCAGTAGTTTTGGAAGGACTTTAAACATACTCTGGAATTGATGAATGAATTCCTAAAAGACTCCCCAGACTTCGTAAATTGGCCCAATGATTAATGCTTTCACCCTTCGGTCGGCTCGGTTCGGTTGACGTTCTATTCGACGTTTTTCAATATTGTGCCTAGCAGAATTTGAAAAAATTACGTAGTAAGCATATTAATAGAAAAAGGATGTGAATTTCAATAGAATGGTTTTCATAAGATTTGTAGAGAATGTGTTTGTGTACCAAATTTGGATACATTTTAATGTTGCTTCGGTTCCTTTACTAAAATTTTAGACTATTATATGTTGCAAACATCACAGCATCTGGCGAAACGCGCAATGGCGAATGTCTCACGCACACAGCTGCGCATTAACGTAGCAGTACGCACTAACACAGTCAGCGCGCGCGCCGCATCGCGGCCCCGCTCGCAAGTAGGTCAGGGCGCTCTGCGGCCGCGCGCGTTTTAAATTTAGAACGATCCGCACTTCAAGCTCCGCCCCACGCGATCACCTAACTACAAGTTAATGTATAAATTACCTTCAAAACATCCACCTGTAACCGCACCCTTATATCACAGCCAATTACTATAATTATGCTAGTTATGGTAATCATTACTCATTCCTAATTTTTACGCAATAAACCTAAACTCTGCTTTAATGTCAACTTAGGTACTTAAATGATGAATATCTTTCAATATTATAAGTAATTTTGAAGGACTTTATTTCAACACTGTTAATTTGGATTTGAGTAGATAATATAAGTACCTACTCTTAAATAACTTAATCTAATTATTACACTTCAAACATAATTAATTTTGCCTGTAAATTATTTTGAAGTAAGCCTTGAAAAATTGGTGTCACAAAATAGACTGGTAATCGATAACGTTAATTAATTGTGTTAAGCAAGTTTTTTTTTGTCAAGCAGCATTAAAGTAATTAGTAAGTAGTGCAATTATATTTGCAATATTGGCATAAAAGTACTTTCCGGAAATGACCCACTCTATATTCTGAAAAGATTACTTGTTCGATGTCGTCGATTTTCTGTTTGTGGTCTATATGTGGTTTATATTATCTGAATCTGATTTAAAATAGTAAGACGACTTTTAATGAAATATCGCCAATAGAATTATAAAATGGTGTAAAATGGAAAGAATGGTGTGAATAAATCCTGGTATTTGGTCTGGCAGTTTTAGTAGATACCTACCTAATTATTTAAATAGTTTTTAATACAATTTCTACAGATATCTGCTGATTCTAACGCAGACAGGATAGTTATGTCGGATTTTAAATTGGACTTATACATATTTCATAACCCTCTGTATCTCTGATAAATCTGGTTGTTATTGACGGTGTTTGATTCCGTCTCTTACCAACGTCAGTTTCAGACACCCTGCAGCGTCTCAGGGTCGACCTCTACAGCTAAGTGGGTGAAGGTCGGCGGAGAATCGTCGTATTCGTTACTTCTATAATATGGCATAGACGAAGCACTATTTCCAGGTCTTATTGTATTAAATTGGGTTAAATGATGTAATCCTATTTAGGCCAATAGTTGCGACTGATCGTACATGTATTGCGATAGACGCACCCTGAAATGACGATGTGAATAGGCGACATAAACTGCATTATAAAGAAAAAAAAGTTTGCTAACGAAGTAAAAGATGAGAAGATACTAAAAGTAGTTACTCACCTTCGAGTTTCATGCCAACGTCGAGGCACTTTTGGAAGCGGCAAAATGGACAGCGCTTCCGTTGTGTTTTGTCTATGTGGCAGGCTCGTTCAGCGACGCACGTGTACACCTTCTTATTTTGAACGGTCCTCTTGAAGAAACCCTTACAGGACTCGCACGTTAGTAGTCCGTAGTGGTAACCACTGACTTTGTCTCCGCAGACGGGACAAAGTTCTTCGATTACATCCTTGGTGTCAGTCTGGTCGCACACTGTTCCGGCTGCTGGCAAATAAGCACCTGGTTCACCACCGGCGCCTGTTGGAAACAGATATGAAGCATCCAGATTGGCGTATCCGAAAGATTGTTGCTCGGGAGCGCATTGATACGCGGCGCCTTGCGGCACGTACTGTTGCGATGCACCCGAGGGACCCCCACCTGAGCCAGATCCTTCAGGACCTGGACTCAGGTCAAACGGGGACATATTGAGGGACATGAGGCCTGTCTGCTGGTCCATCGTCATGCTCGGCCGCTCAGTGCGGCTGTTTATTACAAATCCCTACGGCGGCGTTCAACCGCAACAACGTTCACACAGTCACCGAGTTCACTAGCGGTCTGGCCGCAACACTAGCTACCGCTCGCGGGCTGCACCTGTTCAAGCACTATAGTAGGAAGCACATAAATCCAACACATTTTGTTCAATACGAGTGGAGTAAGAAGATAACAGGCGTTAAGCGTCTGTGTCAGTCACCAAAGTAACTACTGTTCGTACAAGTGTTGACAGCGCGTGGTATGTTACGATCGCAATGAGTATTTTAGCAACAAGCGGCACGCGTGCCGCTCGGTAGAGTTACCGCGATCGACTGACGGGTAGCCGGCCGGCGACAACGGCGCGCGTGCCGGCGCCTCCCGCATGCGCGCCCCGCCGCCACCCGCAGGCCCCTGCCCGCTCGCACAATGGAAAACGATTAGGAGCCCATGTAATAAGTGAAAGTGAGTCGGTGACCCACTTTCCCGCGATCCAGGTCTATGTTAGTGCGCGTTCGCGCGGTTGCGCCACCGAGCGGGCGGAGGACGGCGCGGGGGGCGGCCCACTGACCCAGTTGCGCGCAGTGCCGCAGCAGGGCAGGGTTGCCGCGAACACCGAGCTAATGTTTACGTTCGCACTGCATTCGATTATGAGTTGTGTTCGCTGTACGCATACGTAACTGCAGCAATACACGACGTACAAGTGTAACACCGCCAATTACTTATCCGACTTAGACCAAGCATGATATTATTTAGTATCGGAAATGCACCTATAGTCAAATAGGTACATCGAAATTATCTATAACTACATAAATAATAAAATAACTAATAAGAAAAATATTTTTAAAGAATGTTTAGGTTAGGTTAGGATAGTTTTTTTAACTACAATAACTTAGTTTTTCTTCACACCACCATTAAATATTGACGAAAACCACTATATTCACCCATTATTATCCAAAAATTTTTTGCCTAATTTTTTCGCACTTCTGGGCAAAGGTTTAATTCCAAACTTCTCTATTTAGTGCGATCCATGGCTATATTGGCCCCGCAAATATGATTAGCTTGTCACACCATCATCCAACAAATGAAGCATTTACAGAAAGAAAAAAAAAAAGAGTATTTTTATTAGACGCCTTTTTTGGTGTTCAACAATCGAAGCATTATATTATTAATATCGTACTTAAACCATATCTTTAGGATGCTTCAGAAGATGTAGACCCCACAATATCCATTTTTTTTTTATCGCGTAACATCGTCTAAGTTCAAAGCTCAACTTTGTTAACTTCACTTCTGCAAACCTATGCGATAAATAGTTAAGTTATAGTTTCAGCGTCACAGACACCGACTAATGCCGTTTGTGGTAGTTTTCCTAATTTTGACACGAAACAAGAAAGCACCATACCGACCAATGTACAAGAGTATTGAGAGTCCCATGAAAATTTGGTTCACTCTCTTCAAAGATCGCACGAGCCCTAGATCGTGCCTATCCAAAACCAAAGTACCTATACCCTTTTTAATATTACATTGCAACAGAAAGATTTAGTAAGGAATTCAAAATAATAAAATAATAATTATGGTTTCAAAGATATTTAGAAGTCCACTTTTGTCCAACGTTATATCGTATGAACTATGGCAATAATGAACTGAATCAACTTAAGCTTTCGTGAGAAAATAACCTCGTGACGAAGGTCTAAAGCTGAAATTTCTTCAGTGATGTCATACAGTTATTCATAATATTATAAAACATCCTTATAATAATTATTTACTCATCAAATTATTTTGTTGCATGCATCTGTGTTCGACACACACCCACGTAGAAAGAATATTTGTGAATAAGCAATTACGTATTCGAAATTTACGTAGGTAATTTTCGAGTCATAACGAGAGCCATTCAATATCAAAAGCGAAATAAAGATCTTGACCTGGATTTTGTTAAAATCAGTCAACAGGTCACGAACGAGTGACTGTCTGTGACAGCCTTGTATTCGCAATGTAATTTGATTCGACGTGTTCTACAGTACTAAACACATCGCAAACGGACGAGGCTTGACTTCACTGCGAACTATGATGTTGCCCTACTCTTCTAAGTTTACGCATCCAGTTTATCATTTGAAACGGACCTAGTCATATTTACCGACTTCGTTTGACTACTGTCAAAACAAAAATATTTAGGGATTAAAGAGTCTTCCCAGCTTTTAACAGTTTCACAGAAGCGTCAAACATGACAAAAGGCTTCCAAAATGATCAAAATTAAATGAATAACGAAACTACTACGTCTTTACAAACACAAAACAACATGAAACTACATATCATGCATAATAAGCCACAATGACTCAATAGTTTCGATTTCATAATCAAGACCTGAATACCGGATGAAAAGCGAAGGCAAGGTAGGTATACCCGAAGTATGCCGTTTTCGCTATCGCACAGACGCCATGGCCTCCGACGAAAGCAAGAGTGCTCGCAGAGTCGCACGCGCAATGCTTTCTTCATGCGCGCAACTGACGTCACACTTTCTCCGTCCGATGACGCATGTTGATGTAACGAATCGTAATACTGCGGTAATAACACTGCTTTGCAAAGCGTTAGTGTGTCACGACGATGTATTTATTGATCCGTTTAATTAGACGATGTATTGATTGATTTTGCATCGATTTTTATGCGAGCTTTTTTTACCTGGGTTTTGAAATTTTAGAACAGGTTATGTTTTTATGTTTGTTTTTAGTTTTAGAATACTGATTGATTACCTATACCTAGTTGTATCCACATGCTCTGTACTTTATAAAGCAGAGCTTTTTTTTAAATGGTCATTTCGAGGAGTCATTATGGGAATGGAACGTTCTGAATGTAATAATTTCGCATGTAGCTGGTAGAGACATGTTAATGGAAGCTTATTTCCTAAACGGGCTAATGTATCGCAATAGTGCTCTAGTCTACACGTTCAGAAATCCAGACAAAAGAGATTTACAATAAAAATCAACTACCCAATCCACATCATTTGTCACTATTTCCTACTTCAAGATGAATACTTGGTAATTAGAGGTGATGTGATTCAAAAGCCCAAAATCATCATTTAATCACTCAGATAGACATTTTTGTCATCATTGTGGCACTGTTCAGTGTTCAGTCCTTTACACCTCAACCACGCTGTTAGCTAACATATTTACGCGAAATCTAAATATATATATCGGTAGAGTATCTATAAGCATCTATAACGTTTTTCCCTTCAACACAGAGCTGAATTTCTAATGATATTGACATGAATTGCGACAGCAGACAAAGTGACGTGGAATTTCAAAGGTAGTTCAAAGTTATGGAGCTGGTCCTGAAATTATTTGTAACACACATGGCGCATTCTTATGTCATTGATTATATCAAGTTTACTACTAGTATGTTTTCGTTACCTTGTTAAACTTACATGCGTATTGAAGCAAGAAAACTCATCAAGAAGTCATGCAGTAGTAACGAGTCAAGTAAATAATAATAATATTTAAAGAAATGCAAACAACCCTTTCTTAGTCATAAATACTCAAAAAAAATGATTTGTCCCTCCAATGAAATGTGAGGAAAACCCGGTTCCATTTCCATTACGTCAGTAGGTTTAATTACATAGTAAGATTAAAACACTTTTCATTAAACTTTGTGTTACAGTAAGTACTACAGACCACGACTGAGAGCAAGGAATTCCGGTTGCGAAAATACTGTGCAATTAGTATTTTCGCGGGCGGTTTGAAAAATTTTCTATCAACCACCAAGCCCATTATAGTTCACAGCTTTTAGTTCAGACAGGGTTGACAGATATCAAAAGGTTTTTAAAATGAATACTTACTTTCATTTCAATATTCAAAAATCTCGTTATATTCTACGTACTACTTCTATTAGGTATGTACGAGAATTTTAAGAGGGCGTGGGGCGGGTGGTTGGAGTTTAGAGGGGTTGAGTCGTGGAGCCACGCAAATGGGGGCAATATTTAGGTTTCGAAGCCAAGTGCATTGGGTCACTAGGTCAATTATAACGTTCTTTCCTGGAATTACGTAGGAGCTGCAGACTACAGTAGTATGGAGCTGAAATGTGTGAACATTAATGCACGTGAGTTTCATTCGTAAAGCCCTAGCCAGTTTTTTTTTTAAATAAAATGGTATGTTTTTAAAGGTTTTCCAAAATTTTGAAAATGCCTACGTTCAAAGTTTGTTTAAGCTTAATTTTGTAATTCAGAATTTTTGCAATATTATTGACCAAACCACATTTGCATTTCCTATGGAACGTATAGCTGACATAACATTAGCCATTTTAGGATGACTGGTATATCGAACTTATTTTCATTATTTCTTTAATAAATATCCCCATTTATTTGGAGTCAGCTCATGTGTCTTTTTCTTCCATACTTCTCTATTAGTTGTCATCGCGGTAGTCGCTCCTTTTCTAGCCATATCATCTTTTACACAGTCCATCCATCGTTTTTTGGTCTTTCCCTACTCGTATAGCCATCCACATGCATACTCAAAACTTTCCTGACGACATTTCCCTCATTCCTAATTGTCTAATCTAACGGTAACCTTAAAAACTATGAAGAAGGCAATACTGAGAATGCATATATCGAAGCCGAACATGGCTTATGATCTAAATAATTACAAAAGTAATTAAGAATGGTATTTATTTTTACCTTGAAATTTGTAAAATGTATCTCGCGAAATTTCCCTTATTTGAAGAAGGGTGGTGACAGTTCAGTGGTTCTATTGATTGAAGGTGTTTTTTTTTTATTGGTGTTTCAGACTTCTGACGACCCGTAACGACTGTCAATATGACAATGACAGCCGGGACCAACGGTTCAACGTGCTTTCCGAGGCACGGAGGAGTCTCGGTATGTAAAGATGGTCACCCATCCACAGACCAACCCCAGCAAACGTAGCATAACCTGATGGATCGGCCCACGCGGCTGTTATTAGTTAGCCACGACCTCCTCCGTAAACACATATTAGGCAAGTATATAATGTGCTCCAGTATACAGATACTAGGAATAACAAATTAGGTTACCCAACCCGATAGTTGCAAAGAAACGGGCGACCTCATTTTGAGATGAGGCAATTTCACTTTCGCAATCATTTAACTTTATGATACCTATACAAAAAGGTTGAATGTTGATTGACAGAAATATATTTCATCCGTCTAGCTATTTTGATTTGAATTTGATAATGTTAATGACATGTTATAAATGTCGTTACTACACTGATCAAACAATTTTAAGTATGCCTTTTGTAAATAGGTACGAACTATGAAATATTTCATGACTGAAACTAAGTAGGTTGTACCTACTTAGTTGTATTTTTATGCAACATAATTTCTTGCTGTGATGATTCTTGGACTGATTGCATTAATTGATAGTGAATGAATTCAAAGAATCATAAAAATCGTTCGAATAGATTTTTATTTATCAATGATTATAATATAAATGAATGCTCAATCAGGTAATTGAAATAGGTAAGATCCGACCGCCACTGATTGATTTCGGGAAGGAGTCCATAATTATCAGCTACGTTTCATAATAAGGGCGAATTTCACATTTAAACCGCGTTCAAGAGTTGTCAGTGTCAAAATTGTTATGGAACATTGACACTGACAGCTGACAGCCCTTGAACGCGGTTTCGGTTACGTATTACAGAACGTTGCTCAAGTCCAGTTTAATCGTCAATCAGTCGATCACTGTTTAAGTATAGAATCAATACTTGAGCATCGGTCTTATTCCAGAACGGTAATCAATCTTTAATCAGCTGAATCGAGCCTAAAGGCTCGTACAGACTCGCGCGATATCGACTGTACGAGTGTGTATTGTCTATTATCCTGTTTTCGTTTTATTTTATTTACTAACATTTTCTGATCTTCACAGGATTAGAAATATTAAAATGTTGTGAAAATGTAGAAATAGTAAAATATTAAAATGTACCCTAAGAACCCAATTATTTAGTAAATCAGCGTTATTATGGCAGTCCCGAATTAATTGGCGCCTGAATGACGTTGGCATTGTGGGGAAACATTTGTTACGTGAATGTTTTACAGAAATGGCGGCATTCGTTCCGATTTTGACCACGCGTAAAATCTATCCCAGAAAAAAATATCCCAGTAACCCTGGTTACCTGGGACCCTTTTTAGTCTTGATGAAAACGTGTGTGAATATAAAAAGTGAATTTTCTACGATATGTTGAATTGTTGAACACTCCCGTTTTTTTTCGTAATATTAATCAATACATTGGAAACAACTTCATAATCCTCTGTTTTATTGTTACCCAAGAAATTACTGCTCCTGAGATTGGTCTATTCACTTTTCTTATTATAATTTACGTATTATAAACATAGCAAAAGTCGTTTGGATTTAGTTTACACTCTCTTGAAGACATTTAAAATAAATTAATTGTTCAATAAATTACTTTAACACAACAATAACGAATGACAAACTATTACCATACCCCGAATGATTTTGCTTCTAAACTTCTTGGGAGTTGATTTAAAAAACGTTTATTATGTGAAAAAAATAGTTGGTCAATATTTTTGGAATAAGTAGTCAGAAAACAAATTCGATATAAATTATTATTCGGTAAAAGTTTTTTTTTTTTAATTTGGTACTGTAATTTGTTTTAGTTTTATTGATAGACTGCCATAGCTACCCTAATCAATTCCGTGTACTCCTTTTGCTTTGGTCTGCTTATCTTTATATGAATTGTATAATATTATTAGTATAAAGGCTTGTCCAGACTGGTGCGATATCGCGGGCGCGACGCGACTCTAGTAGCACAATTTCTAATTCGGTGCCTGTCACGCCCGCGATATCGCACCAGTATGTACGAGCCTTAATATTGTACGGTCGTACTTTAATTTAGGTCATCCATCGCACAATAAGTAACACATTGGGTTAAATAAGTTTCTACAGGAAAACGACGTTGGCCTAATTCGACCCTCCGAGACCTGATTGTTTGCGAATCCAACTTAAATACAGCTTCATAAATTCATGTTTTTAATGTCAGTGTTTCTCGAGACAATTTAGTTTATTTAGAGTGTCGATATTGTAGTTAAACCACATGTAAAACTGAATCAATCGCGGTAAGATAATTATGAATTCGGAGCTTTTCAATGACAATGTCTTAATCATTTGGATAAAATCATTATTTTTGCGCATGTTCAAGTTACTTGCCGACAACTGTAATGCTCAATAAAAATATTAAAACAAGAGTAATAATCCTGTACCTACTAAATTAGTCGGCAAGTTCAAAACGGGGGAAAAAAAACAAAAGACCCAAAAATAAGCCCATCTTTTGTGCCAAAGTTAACCGTTAAATCTTCTACAAAAATTACAAAGCATTTTATAGTTGCAATATGTTTCTATAGTGAATAAACGTAGGGTCTGGTAACTTTCTTAAAAAGAAAAACTCTTTACTACATGCTATAAAACGTGCAATTATAAGTCTTGTACACTGTTTTGAAACACATAGCTTAGAAGTTAAAATTGTTAGGTGGTGATGAAGTTTATTTAATACGTACACCAACAGCATAAACGTGTAACATTGGCATAACACAGTATTTAAGTAACCTAATACGATAAATGAAAAATAGCGTCACGTTAATTACTTTTAAATAATTAATATTTCCCAGTTTAAGGCTCGTACAGACTAGTGCGATATCGCGGGCGCGACGCGACACTAGTTATACTAGATTTCTTTGCCGGTGCCTGTCGCGCCCGCGATATCGCGCGAGTCTGTACGAGACTTATTACTTCGTTTTCGCGTAGCGTTCTTTCAGACATTTTTTTTCTTTTTTTGGGCTTGTAAAGATTGTAGCGTGAAGTTACGAGTAAATGTGAGTTGATTGACTATTACTCGTTAACTTGTAAAGCCTACTTAGCTCTGATAGTTTTCCTTTTAATTTCGTTATACAGTGTAAGTCTTCATAATGTGCACATATCGAAATGAGGGAAACCTACGAACCTAACTTAACCTAACCGTTTGGCTCGTCTTTTTACAATTTACTGTAAACTATAGAAGAATACAAACATAATGCAATATTGCTCCTTCCCAAAATTTGAACAGAATATACCCGGTAGAATTTGCGTGATGCTGGAACATGCATTCTTATAGGAATACAAACATAATGCAATATTGCTCAACCCTCATAGCAAATAGCGTGATAATATCTTATAATTATAGCCTACCAATTGACCAGGCTTTCATGGAATATGTATGCAACATTTGAACATACATTCAGACAAACAGACAAAAGTAAAAAAAAAATATATGTTCGGCATTGGTATCGATTCCAGCAATCACAGCAATCGACCTCATAGCAAAAAAAAAAAACAGTTTACATTTTTAACTTCGCTACGATTTTATTGTAAGTATAGATACTAATTCCATGCGTAAAATCAAATGAATGCGGAACCTCAAGCCGATGTTGCTATCTTAGAAATTATTTGTTTTTAATAATTTGATATGCATCGGTCTCTCGTCGCGAGTTATAGAAGTGTCAAAGTGCCTTTTTCGAGTTTACTCGTCGTAAATATTAACGAATAGGATTGCAAATCCCTGTCCACTTGCAATCCTATTGGTTAATATTTCTCCGTTTCTCCGCTCCGCAGCCTCACTCCGCTCCGGTGGACAGGCAGCCGTAGTCATGTTGTTAGGCATTAGGATGACGTCAGAATCATTTTAATTCAATAAATATGTGGCTTTATGCACTATGCGGCACTAAGCACTTATTCACTAATTGTCGTAATTTATACGCAAAAAATAAAAAAAGTGCGAGTCGGACTCGCGCACGAAGGGTTCCGTACCATCTATGAAAACGACAAAAAATCACGTCTGTTGTATGGGATCCCCTTAAATATTTGTTTTATTTTGATTTAATTATTTATTTTTAAAGTGATTATATAACTAAATATTCTGTGAATATTTCAAGCATCTAGCTGTCACCGTTATCAATATCGAGCAAAAACGAGCAAAAAAAATCACGTTTGTTGTATGGGAGTTTTTTAGTACCTATTTGTTGTTATAGCGGCCACAGAAATACATCATCTGTGAAAATTTCAACTGTCTAACTATCACGGTTCATGAGATACAGCCTGGTGACAGACGGATAAGCAGACGGCGCGGCGGAGCCTTAGTACTAGGGTTCCCGTTTTACCCTTTGGGTACGGAACCCGAAAAACGGAAAAAATCTTAATAAAACGGTATCATAAGTACTTACCCGAGGAACACCAGGGTGTTTTTAGCCAGTAAGAGTCTGACAGACCGCTCCACCTGCTCCAGGGTGGAGTACATTCATGAGGATTTTCCACCCCGGGAACAAAAAAGGGAATAACCACTACATAACCGATAGCAGGGTTGGCTTGATTAATATTACATTATTAGACAATGAGATTACTGGAAGATTAGATTCTGACGATGAAATATGTATAATAAGTAACTGGCTTTTGCCCGCGACTTCGTCCGCGTGAAATTTCTCGTTTTAACATAAAATATAATCCTATAGGATCGCATCGCCCGTGCTATTACTTCGTTTTGGTGTAGCGTTCTTTCTGACTTTTTTTCCTCTTTGCATCGGCTGCGGCTCCTAAAGGTCGCGCGTTCAAACAAATATACAAACTCTTCAGCGTTATTAAATTAGTTTCAATAACAACGGAGGTTTGTTTCTTACCGAGTTCATATATACGTAGTCGGGTCATAAATACTGTCATAGGTTCCGAATTTAGAATTAGGAAAGCAGACGCAATAATCACGATTTTAAAAACAGGTTTTGTAGAATTTTCTTTAGTTTTCAACATGGTGTGGACACAAAAAGAAAAACTTGAAAATAACACTAAAGGTTCGTTTTCACACTATTAAACGATACAAGGAAGATTCCAGAATAGAAGACAGAGAGAGGAGTGGTCGACCTCGTACGGTTCGCAATCCAACGGTGACCAAAGCCATCAAGGTGCCAATTCAAAGAAATCCCGTGCGAAAGCAAAAACTAAACTGTCGGCTCTTCAGATGGCTTTAAACAGAACCACGGTGAAAAGGGTGTTGAATGAAGATCTCGGGCTACGGGCTTACCGTAAAATAACTACACACCTTCTGAATATTTGTTTGAAAAAAATTAGGCTTCAACGATCACGCGTTTTGTTAAGACGGTACGCGGGAAAAAAATACCGTGAAATCTTATTTTCAGGTGATAAAATTTTTCAGTCGAAGAGAGCTTCAATAAGCAAAATGACAAATTGTATGCTCACTACAGTGATGAAGCGGGCAGGCGTGTTCCGCGCGTTAAACGTGATGATGGTTTGGCTCGGAGCGTCGTATTTGGGCCCCACTGAAATGTTTTTTTGTGAAAATGGTGTGAAAACTAGTACTCTGGTGTACCAAATTACGGATCTGCAAAACCTCGGAGAGCCTCTTAAACGAACAATTTTGTTGACTTTGACGCGTGTTACGGATTACGGGATTTCGGATTACGCGGATAACGGGACGTCAAATGCGTGATTTAGGGCGTTAGTGTGGTAGCAGAATCGAAGAAGCGATTACTTGCTTTTTTGAAAAATTACCGGATTTTAAATCGGCATGTAATTGTTCATTCCGTACGAACTAGGGTACCCGTGGCTCGACGCATGTATTGATTTTGGAGTGGTTGCATTTTGACTAGGCGTAGGCGGGACGGCCGGGACGTGTACCAAGCTACCAACACAACACCAGCATAATGACATGATGGGGCGTATACACGTGGTGTAAATTCGCACCTTTGACTTAAGGGCGAGTTTACTACGCGCATTGAGGAGACAATGGAGGCGATACAGCGCAAAGGCAGCACCGTTACATACTGTCTTTATGTGCTCGGTGAAGTTTAATTTACTATCGAGGATTACCCTAGGTATTTGGCCTTACGTTCCCAAGGGATCATTTGGCCTGACATCGTGATGGGTCGGGTGCGGGTGTGTTCATCGCTGTGTTTGCCATTTTCGACAAATAGTACAGCTGCACTTTTGGTCGGGTATATCCACTTGGTGAACCATTGCTCTAGCTAGAGCGACGACGGCTGCTGATTGGAGTCAAGGACTTAATTTCGAATAAACTAATATACATGTAAAACTGTTTATTTTTGCCTATCTTCCCTTAAATAAATTATTACCTATAATAACATTGGAAATGTGTCATTTATTTCACACTTGATAAGCGACAGAACTTATGACCCGACTACGTAGATACGGTTGCTAATTCGACTTGTAAAGAAACATTTTCGCGACTTAGTCCGCTTGATTTCCGATTTTCACATACAAACTACGGCTTGACCCATTTCATTTAGGGGCTGATTTTAAATAAGTATCTGTATTTACTTCCTCAATGGTCAAGCTACCTAATCGTCAAAATTGCTTCATAAACGTAGCTTAATAAAAATACAAACAAACTTTCGCATATTTTGTTTTTATTTTCGAGTATTGTGGTTGGATAGTAGTTATTACCTATAGATTTTTGTGTATAATAATATGGATTCGATGTTTATGTAGGTAATAATTATGTGCATCGTAGTTATGTCAACTGGTGTCAGTTTCCTGTAACTGGTGTAATTGGTATGTACTTACTAAAGTGGTGGCTTAGTGGTGGCTTAGTGGTAACGGCCGCGACTTACGAGTTATAGGTCGTGGGTTCGATCCCAAGCAGGCACTTTACTTTGTGTAAATTATTTAATCACCACTGCTCTCAAAATGGTGAAGGAAAGCAACGAAACCGGCATGTCCTAGAAGCAAACTTTTTTTTTTTAAGACGTGCCTTCCACCAACCCGCACTGAGCCCGCGTGGTGGATTACGGCCCACTCCCTCTCACAGAGAGGAGGGCTGTGTCCCAGCAGTGGGAACATTAAACGCTGATTATGCTATGCTAATGATCAACTTAAAATAAAAACCAATATCTAAAATTCGTTTAAAGGCCAGTTCAAACTGGGGCGATATCGCGGGCGCGACAAATGTCGCGCTGACTGTCGCGCCCGCGATATCGCACCAGTCTGTACGAGTCTTTAAAAAGAAAACTGGCTTACTGTGTGAGAAATTATTTTGAACTAGTTCGCGAACTAAGAAGAAACTGCATTAATTATCCTTATCTGTACCTACTACAAGTTATTTTTATCACACGTGCATACTTTGTTTATACAAATAAATAAAGGAAAAGACTTTCGAGTGCATTCACTGCATGCAAAATATAGGACAACAGTTATAAGTAGTGAATATTCGATGAAACCGTTAGATATGAATAATTGTAACAAGATGACAAACGGTATTTCTATTTAGGTGCGCATTTTTACTTAAATGCGAATGCTACTCTCGTCTGATGTCGTATGACTTGCTAATATATAGGACAAAACGTAAACAGGTAACGATTATTTGGACTTTAAAATTACTGTTTGTAATGCTGCGGACTGCGAATACATTTCAGTTTCGCAATAACATGATACCAGGAAAATCTACTTACTTATTGACAGGGAAAGGTAGGAAAGTTAACACTCGCTAACAACGTTCCTTAGGTGAATGTAGGTTTATGTGAAATAAAATATTTTGATTTTTGACTCTTTTATCGTCATCCTATCCTCCTCCATCCTCTGTATTCTTCGTTTGGCCCACTGAGTTTTGTCCTACATAAAAAATACTGGGTCGTCCCAAACAATATGCTTCCTTCGTCCCAAAATATAATTTTTATTATTTTATTCCTCTTTCGTCCTATTTTATATTCCTTCTACGGCCCATATATTTTTTGTATACTTAGGCCAAACTTACTTCTTTGTTCACACCGCTACATATCAAGCTATACTTTTCCAGTATACGCTGACCTCTCATTGTACGGAAATCCTATATAATGCGAGATCAGCTTATACTGGAAATGTATAGCTTGATGTGTAGCCGTCTGTACAATCGGCAAAAAAGGGTTACGTATTATTAAATATTTAGCATCAATCAACTATTTAAAACAACCGCTCTTCTCCGCGAGAGAAAATTTACTCGTATTATTTTATAATAACACTAATGCAAACCTGGTACTTTTTGTTAGGTCTGCTCGAAATTGTGCACACCGTGTCGTGAACAAGAATACCGTCTTGTATGCATACAAAGACTACGGATAAAAAGTATCCAGGTACTACTACCAGGTACTAACTAACTATTTCAGCGGGATAATACTAATGATTTTAATACTATCTTGAATTCATGCAAGCCTAGTACTTTATGTTAGATTACTGCTACTACTACTACTACAGAGAAATTATTATTATCAATTTCTGTTTCTGCGCAATTTTCTTATTTTATCGTTATCAAGTTTTCATTTTTATACAGATTATTGTTTAAAAATGTTCACATAAGTTTTTTTTTGTTGTCTGTACTTCTAATTTGGGACGAAGCACAACTTCAATAGTGGTATGGGACAAACTAAGAATTTTTTGGAATGTGGGACAAAACTTCAGGACGAACGAAGACTTAAATCACTTTTGAAACGGTTTGTTACCAATGTGAAGAAACTACATAATAATATCTTTATAGACAATTTTGTTTATGTGGATGACTTTTTTTGGTTTTTACGTTCCGTATCTCTTTAACGTGTTGGTACCTATGTTTTGTAAGTAGGCCCAGGAATAATACCTATTAGGTTTCAACTCGACAGTTCTGAATAGTTTTGGGAAAAACGACCCTGAAGGTCCGTTTCCATACATTGAAAATGGAAATGATTTTTGGTGTAACATCTTTCCTCTCGCTTTCTGTGGGAGTGATTTCGTGAAAAGGGACGTAAGTGAACAGGAAGAAACAGGGGGAACAGGTAGTGACAGGAAGTGACAGCTTGAGCATGGAATAAGTAAGTACTTTTTAATAGTATGGAATTAGTAAGTACTTTATAATAGCATGAAATTAGTAGATAAGTATTATATAGAATGTAAGTAGAGGGGTTCATTTCTGTCGCTGGTTAGTTGCTTAATAAAAAGATGAGATGTCAGATGTTTCACATCATAAGCGCCTTCTGTAAGGCTCGCTCAGTTTTTTTTCTCAGTTATCGAGACTACAGAGTTGAAACTGCTATAATAATCAATATTATGGAATTAGAAAAATCTCTGATACGTATAAATTAACTAAACTGAAGATGATTTTTCTAAAATCAAATGTCCACTCGTGTCGATTTTGGACCTATAGTGCGGCGGCCCACCTGATAGAATGTGGTCACCAAACGGTGGCATATGCAATACCAAAGGTATCGCAGGTGTGTTGCTACCTCAAAAATAAAGCAGACTTTCACGTGCCAGTTGTTGCACCCATACCCTACAAACCAGGACACCGCAACGCTGGTTGGCGGCAGATGTAGGTGTGGTGGTAGTCATTTGATGGACGAGCTCCTTCACACAAAGAGTTCTACCGCTACTAAACGTACCTATTGCTTATTGGTCACATTTGAAGGTTTATAAGTATTGCTTCGTAATGCACATATCTGGAAGAAGTTCAACGCTGATTGTTCTCACAGACAAAGTGAGTTTTCAATTATGGATTAGGCAGTGTTTTTTATTGCGCTCTTGCACCGTGCTCTTAGCGATCACTATTCCACAATAAAATAAGTTATTTAAATATTAGTTTAGACCATAGATCTGTATTGTGGCAGTGCACGGAAAGACAGAAAAGCAATATTAGATTATGAAAGTAGAGCACCGCTGCCGCTCGACCGTCCCAAGTCTCCCCAGTCTGATTTTTTATTCAGCTGTGCCAGTTTCAGGGGTTTGCAAAATTGATCAAGTTGAGTTTGAATTTAATGTTGTTGGAGTCGTTTCGTTGCTAAGAGCTTATAGGTACTAATCCTTACACAACACACCCCGTCTAGACAGTCACAGAGACTTAAGTTACAATGACACGATACTAATTAGAGGTATAGATAAGTAGTATCCATGTTCTGTAATTGTAATCGGTTTACAATATGCAAATAAATATTATAATATTCTTAAAATTTTGTGGCATTTTCACGAAATTCTGAAGTTCCTCTTGTCTGGGTTCCTTTAAATTTCCCTGTACTAGTACCTACTAACAGGTACACGACATATTATGTCCTATACACCTCAACTTTTCATTCTCTCTACCTGCTTTGCAAGGTCAACAAGTTGTGCGGTTTGTACACGGAACAATTATTATTTTATTGGCTGTTTTTTACGAAGGTACTTATCATTTACTTTTAATTGTTTTTGGGTTTTTCTCTACATAAAAGTAGATATTCAGTATCCAGTTATTTCTAACCACAGAGGCAGAGGGCCTTGCAATGCAAGAAAGGTACGTTTATACTCTATGTCTAGATATCATATTTTAAGACCCATTTCTTTCAGTGACTATTATTGTTCTTTTTGCCATGATGACATTATGATATAGAATTAAAACAGAAAATTACACTAGACTCAATACACTTTAAAATCAATAAACTCCCAGACAATTGATGGGTGGCTATTAAAATAGCCCAACGAGAACAGACATATTAGGTCGACCCAGTACATACCTACACAAATAAAAATGTATCTTATGATAGTACTGAGAACACCAATACGGTGAGTTTCGGGGTTAAACTCTTTTGTCCCTGCTAAGAGTAAGGTTGTCTATTAATATAACATCATGAAATTAAAAACTGTTGTACACACGTTAAACTAAGACATGATTTAGAATAAATAGTTCACCATCGATGGTTATAAGAGTAAAGGGAGACCAAATAAACGATGGACGGATTGTGTGAATGATGATACGGCTAGAGAGATGTGCATCTGAATTGAGTGATGGGAGCAGGGGACTACTGAGATGACAGCTAATAAAGGTTTATGACAGAAGAAAACATTCTGCGTCGACCCTAAATAAATTTTGATAAAGGCCCCTGAGGATGATGAAAATTACAATAAATAGAAGAAGAAGAGATTAAAATACCGTCCGAAGAAAATAAAATATCGGCCAATATCAAGCACAAGATTCTTCTAGCTTCGCCCGAGATAAAACGAAATGATAAAGGAATCCAAAACAAAGCAGCACACTGATGATGATCCAGCTTACAAGGGGGATAAAGAGCGTTAAGTTAACCCGCACGCGGTCGTCTTAACCCATGTTTTTAGTGTTACGGTAGACTACCCTAGCGTTTTGGAAATTATTCACATGACTCTCGCCATCTATCAAGTTTGTAGAAGGAAGATTCACCCGAGGACTATTAGGATTATTTGCATCTCTATGTTTCACAGAAGAACCGGTCAAAGCACCAGAAACTCGAAAATATGGGCGGCCCTTATTTATGTTCATTTAAAGGGCTGCTAAGATTTGTTTATGGTAGTCCTACCATAATATTTTATTTATGGCAGGCTATGCTTATGAGTTGAAAGGGTTTTATGGATAGGGACCATATTGTTCTCTTACTTTTTCTTTTACTTGGTTATCTTATAATATTTCTACTGTATACATAATAGATAAAATACAATTTAGTTTAATTATCTACAATTATTGGTAGGTTTACTTCCGCGTACTCAAGGTATGTACAAGTACATTCACAGCGCACTCCTTTATAAATAAATAGGCTCAACTCATGTCATTATTATTGTGAATCGTAAGCGTTGAATGCAGTGCTGGAATACAATCACCCAGCAGCATGCATTAGCATAAATGCATCAGAAGCGATACGCATAACTTGGCACGACATTAAGCATAATTAGGCGGTGACCCACTTTTTTATCAAAGCTCGTCGTCGATACGCAGCGCGGGCGCATGGCACACACGCGCATCGCGAGCGCGAACACAACACACCTACAACATAGCACCCAGTACAAACGACTCAGATAAACATTTATTTATATACATTGTTTGTAATCAAACTTTAAATAGATAACGTGTGATAACCGCATACCTACTAGGTATTTTTATTATATCTCTGCGATATCGGTATAAATAAAAAGGGATCGTTTGTTGTAAAAGCAGAGGCCACATAGGTTTTATTTATTTACTCCACTATTGCAGTTAACTAGGCTAAGGCCTCTCATCATTATGTTTAGTTACACTGAATAGCATATTATGGAAAATACAATATTACATAGATACTAATCTTTGGTTTCGTAAGAATTAAATTCTATGAAAAGACCTAAGAATTCATAAAAAATAGGCCAACTATGTGAAAATTATGCGAAATCTGGCATTTAATTTAAAATATTAACCTAATTTATATACATTGTTTGTAACCAAACTTTAAATAGATAACGTGTGATAACCGCATACCTACTAGGTATTTTTATTATATCTTTGCGATATCGGTATAAATAAATAAGAGATCGTTTCTTGCAAAAGAAGAGGCCCCATAGGTTTTATTTATTTACTCCTCTATTGCAGTAAACTAGGCTTAGGCCTCTCATCATAGGTTTAGTTACATTGAGTAGCATATTAGGGAAAAATACAATATAACATAGATACTAGCTAATCTGTGGTTTCGTAACAATTCAATTCTATGAAAAGACCTAAGAATTCATGAAAAATACGCGGCATCTGGCATTTGATTTAATTTATTAACCTACTAGCTGCGCCCCGCGGTTTCACCCACGTAAGTCTCGATCGCGTGGGAATATCGGGATAAAGAGTAGCCTATGTCTTAATCCAAGATGTCAGCTACCTCCATACAAAATTTTATCCAAATTGGTCCAGCCGTTAAGCGTGAAGAAGTAACAAACATACACACACACACTCACAAACTTTCGCCTTCATAATATTAGTGTGATGTGATTAGTACAAAATCAAAATACAATTTTCTAGAAGTCATTCTATCTATTAAGCTAAAATCATGTAAATTAGATACAGCATGAGTCTATTAAATCAGATTACAAAAAAAGTATACATTATTATTACACTTTTGTAATCTGATTCAAAATATATACATTAATCCTGTACCTACATACTATATGATTATATGAATAGTGTGAACGCTATTTCTCACATACATGTAAATAAGCGGAGCCTTGGCCTGGTTACCACGATTTTAGCGTTATTACAAAATACTCAAGTGATGCGGCGCCCGCGCACCGGAGTGGGGACTACTACTGCACACACAGACCAACTGCCACGGTTCTAAACATAAATATTTCACTGATTACTACATATTAATATTTTGGTAAAATATCAAGTGGCATTTTCCTGTTGATCAGTAACTGTTCTATCAAAGAAACTTTCCATGAACACACCGAACAATCATTGAATAGGCATCCCATCTTTTGAGTGGGGGTTTCTTCTCAAAAAGCTGCTAAAGAAACTTAATAATTACCTAAGCCTTCCATGTCTAACTGCCTGTCATGTGCACCTCAAATATCGATAGGACGTAAACTTGAGAAATTAAAAAGCGGTAAAGTGCGAGTCGGACTAGCACACGAAGGATTCCGTAGGTACAAACAGCTCCATTAAGTGCTAACCCCCCAAAAGTCATGTGCGTTCAAATCCGAGATAGACCCAAGTTGGTTTTTGTATTTTGCAAAAACATTTTATTATAATTAATGTGTTGTTTTAGTGAATAAATACGTCTAAGTTAGTATTTTTTTTTAAGTTGTTTTTAATATTGTTTTTTTTGTTGTGCTTTTTGTCATGCATTATATTTTATAAAGTATTTTTCTATTTTGTTTTATTGTAATGAATTTAAAAATCAAGATAAATAAAATATTTTAATAATCAATACTTATTAACGCAAACGATAAATAACGTTGTAGTTATAACTTGAGGGTATGGTTTAATCTTTTAAAGAAACGTAAAATGGATACCCTCAAATTATAACATCTTTCGATTAAACAGAGACATAAAGATAAAGTGACTCGGACGATACTACTTAACAATTTCATCACAATTCACATTGGCTCGCTGGCTAGTTCGTTAAACTAAACGTATGAGTATGACGACGGCGACGCGACGTTCGGTGATGCGATGGTTCAAATCCAAGTCGAAACAATAAAGTCCCTTTGAAGTATTCTTTAGATTATTCGTAACGAATTCAATGTTGTAAGCAGTGTAATATTTGAAAACTTGAGGGGTTAGCACATAGTGACACAGACTGTACCACCGTACAATATAAACACCACATACATATTATTTAAAACTCGTTTTTGTAGGGGACCCCCTTTAACTTTTAACTTTATTTAATTTTTATTATTTGTTATAGCGGTCATAGTGGTACATACACACTGCGAAAATTGTCAATCGAGTGTCTTATCTATGACGGTTCAAAAGATAAAGCCACACCACACGGATACAGACAGACGGACGGAGACCGGATCCTTAGTAATAGGATCCCGTTGGCACCCGTTAGATACGGAACCCTAAAAAAAAATTTGATACCAAAGATGATTCCCCCAATAGACAAAATTCTCCGAGTTATTTCTTTTTATGCGATGTGAGAGCAGTGGTGGCCTAGAGGTAACGTCCCCGACTTACGAGTTGTAGGTCGTGGGTTCGAACCCAGGCAGGCGCTTTACTTTGTGTAAATAATTTCATCACCACTGCTCTAAAAAAGGTGAAAGAAAACATCGTGAGGAAAAAACCGGCATGTCCTAGAACCAAAAATTCAAAGACATGTGACATCTACCAACCCGCACTGGGCCCGCGCGGTAGATTTAAAGCCCACTCCCTATCGAAGAGAGGAGGCCTGTGTTCCAGCAGTGGGAACATTATCGGCTGATTATGTATGCGTTGTGAAGTCCATGATACTATCCCATCTGGATAGAAGAAAACATGGCTCAAGTTAATAGGCATCATTCTTTCTTCATCGTTTGAGATCGCATCGTTCGGAAGGGACAATTTTTTCTAAATAATATTATTGTCAGTTAACAAGACTAAACTTTTATTAAAAAGCTGTTACTTTCTGTCCAGCGATAACACCTACGTGAGCTCCTCCTGCATATAGCATAGCATTGCTTTCTACAATGCTATTACGAGTAGTAAACAGATTAAACACATTGAAAAACAAAACCTTTCAAACGTTTATTAATTAAAATGCTGAAGGTTCAACTTTGCGGTAAACACTTTAAATTTTAAGGATTTCTAAGAAATGTGGAATCAAGGATATACCTGAAAGTAATAATGTACATAATATTTTAATACCAAGAGCGTTTACGACGTACGGCATTTCATATAAACTTTCAAGCCCTCGTTTTTCGAAATGAATGACCCGATTTTAAATAAGACATTTCGAAAATGTTCTTAACTAACTTTTTAGACTTTTGTATCCTGCTTATGCGTATGAAGTTTCATTAAAATCAGTTCAGTCATTTTGAAAAACAAGGGCTTGAAAGTTTGTATGAAATGCCGTACGTCGTAAACGCTCTTAAATCATAATATCTCTCTGCAGTTATTATGAAATTTATATCTGGGTTAAATATACAATAGACCTACAGCAGTTTAAAATATTAACGAGTGATTTACTCCGCACGTGCACAAGGTACATCAATAAAGAACAATTAATATAAAATGTGCAAGCAGACATACATAATTTGTGCAGCATATGTGGAAGTGGCACAAGGTTCTCTGTAGAAACGGTTGCGCGGGTTGTAAGGAAACAACGAATACCGATCATTTGCCTGAAAGCACCAATTTTGATGAATCCAAATTATGTTCTTCATCTCGTTATATTGCACACCTACGGGGCTACAAGGCATGGTTACTCATGGGGCCACGAAAGTCCATCATAACTTTATGAATTAGAGTCCTGTCTGTTGCTGGCCGACTTTAACGTTACCAACAATAAAATTGTGACATACATATACGTACCTATATCAAATATTGATATTGTGTTCATGTTAGGACGAGTTATGAGTTGTATGTAGGGTTGCCTAACTTAGCAAGGTCATATGAAGTGATTGGGTAAAGAACGTCAGTCACAGAATGTTGTTAATAATCTAATACAATGTAAATTGAATTTAATTGTGATTTTTTATATAGCATTAAACGTATTGTGCAATTTGACCAAGTTACAAATAACCTTATGAGTGTTTTTGATTGGATTGGATTTGATCATTGCGCTCTCTTACAATCTCGCTACTTCTGTATTGTACGACAAACTCGGACACGCATTTAGCATTATGTTGCATTTACATAAAATAGGTAACAAAGGAGTTTGTTGGTGGTAGCGAGACAACAGTGACGTCCCCGCAAAACACATTCATTGGTGCGCGTATTGCAACATGCGCGAGCGGCGTGTCCCACTTATCAAGATAAATTGAAATTCAATTTCGCCAAAGGGCAACAGTTGTAAGCGCAGAGGCAGAATAATAAATATTTTGAACATTTCAACTCCGAAAGCTTTAGAAATTGATTTCGTATTGTCGAGTTTTTATATTTTAGGAAATCGTTTGATATTTACGACAGTGCCTACAGATTTTTGGATTATGATATGTTTTTTATAGTGCAATGTGGCAATAGGTACCTACTGTTATGCCTTTACCTATATTTATAACATGAATTATTTTCAATGGGGTGATTTTCTTAACGTATGTAGTACCTATGTACTACTGTATATACTGAGCAAACTGATTTAATAAAATTCTTTAATGTTTATAATTTAGTAGGTAATATTTTATTGACCATCACATACTTAAAAACTAATTATTTAGTCGCAAATGCGCTCTAGAAAATATATAAAGTGACGTATTACCGAAATCCTTTGTTCTTTGGATATTCTGGTTGCACATCGGAGTCAACTCTTGCACAATCAAGTAACCTTCGAAATGGAAAAGAAACGCACGCGCGGCCCACGTCGTTCTTCGCCATATTGAAAGTTTGAAACTACTTCAAAATCATTGGAAGTTTTTAATTTTAAAACTTTACAGGAATCAATTTACTGTTTGCATTCGTATTCTATCGATTATATGCAATCTATTGCACAATCTTCTCCCAAAATATTTAGTGAGTAGGTAATTTAAATTGCTCTTTTTGCAGTTCTTCAATATCAAAAAGGGTTAATGAAGTATTTCAAAAGTTCACACAATGTCTGCATTGGTAATTATTATAGGACTAATAATCAGGACGCAGCACTTGAGCCGTTTGACAGTGCCAATTCAGAGAAATGGTCTGGAGTTCAATCAATTGTTCCGATCATCGCTTCAACATATCTTTGAAATTTAATAATAATCAAGTACTTACGTATTGCAAGTAAATGCTAGTGAGTACACGGCGACTAAACATAATACGTGTATCATGTATCTGTACGTACATTTATATTGTAAACAAACTACCTATAAATTTATACGTAAGTACTCTTGAAAATAGGCCAATAAATTGATGAGGGTTTTTCGTATTTTTTTAATTATTTGTCAAATGAGTATAGGTTTATGAGGAAGTCTGAAAGTGGCATCGGTGACTGAAAAGTTGTGTGGAAATCGGTTGTCATGGTATGTATGGGTATGTGATGCGGAGGAATAAGGATAAGGCTGAGAGGAAAGTTTTGAGTATGATAATGATAATAATATAGGTAATATACTCGTAATGAAGACCAAATAAATGATGGATGGACTATGTGAACGATGATATAGCTAGCAAGGAGGTGACTACCGAGATGACGATTATTAGAGAAGTATGGGACAAGAAGATGCAATGTTTTGGGCCGACCCCAAATAAATTGGGATAAGGGCAATGACAAGGAATAATGATGCAAACTTATTCTTGGTTAATTGTATTGTTTACAAACGTCACACTGAAACAAAATTCATATTTAAACATTCTAGGTACACGTTCTAGGTACATAAGATTTATTATGTAACGAGCAGCTGACAGTTTTTACATACGGTACACGTATTGAGTAATGTCTTATTCTAACGTAAGAGGGTTTTTTTAGAAACGTTCTTGACAAAATTTTAAGGGATCTGTTAGGTTTTTTACTACTTATATTGTAATCATGCTGTCCGTCAAAAGGTACTTACTTCTCTTTGATATTTTCAAATATTGCAGTAGGAAATTAAAGTTGTTACTTTAGAAAAATATTGATTAAATATTACTAAATTATACTATCTTTTATTTTCAACCATAAGCTCTAGTATTTAACTATAACTTCCTGCAACTAACTAAGCATTACGAATTTACGTGTCTGGGGGTCTACTCTCTAAGTCCGTCAACGAAGATACGAGCCCGTCCGAAAGAAGTTGATCCGTCAAAACAAGTGACAAATTCAATTTTTCTAACGGGTAAATACACAACGGGATTAGGGAACACTATCAAATCATGTTGTCATTCATTTTAATTCGGGCTCTGAACTAATCTTACTACTCTGTCAAAAAAGTACCGGGAAAAGATCAATAATACACAAAATGGTAGTTATTCATCCGAATTTATTTTATCGCCTTCAAAGTATGCATGCTTCTTCAGAAACGATACAGTTACGCCAACGAATAATCCAATCATCAAAACATTTTTTAAACGCTTTTTACGGAATTGAGTTAAGTTCTCGCCGCGAATTCTCCTTTAGGTCTTCTACCGAATGAAAACGGGTGCCACGAAGTGGTAATTTGAGTTTAGGAAAAATAAAGAAGTCAGCTGGAGCCATATCCGGTGAATAAGGTGGTTGCTCAATGATATTTGTTGAGTTTTTGGTCAAAAATTCGTTCACAATGATGGCCTTGTGCGAAGGCGCGTTATTGTGGTGTAAAATCCAAGAATTTTCATTCCACAAATCTGAACTTTTTCGTCGAATTTGCGCTCTTAAACGCCGCATAAGGCTCAAATGATATACTTTATTTACCGTTTGACCGCCCGGTAAGAATTCCGAGTGCACAACACCGCGATAGTCAAAGAAAACAGTCAGCATGACTTTGACCTTTGATCGACTTTGGCGTGGTTTTTCGGTTTCGGTTCAGTTGGAAGGCGCCAATCCGAAGATTGTTACCTAGTTTGCATGTCAAACTCGTAAACCCACGTCTCGTCATCAGTAACAATGCGTTTCATGAATGTTGGGTCGGAATTGACTCGTTCTAGCATGTCTTCAGCGACTCTTATGCGATTGAGTTTTTGGAGAAAATTCAGGTCTTTTGGGACTAGCCGAGCGGCAACATGTTTGATACCCAAGTGATTATTTAAAATGATACGGATCGACTCGTGAGACACAGAAAGGTCAGCGGCGCTCTCTCTCAAACTTGAATTAGGATTTTCAGTCACTATTTCCTTCACTTTTGCGATGTTAACTTTAGTTGAAGACGTTAATGGCCTACCAGGGCGAGGCAAATCTTCCAGCATATCTCGACCGCTTTTCAACGCTTTGTTCCAATCATAAGCACGTGTTTTTAATAAATTCGATTCACCGTAAGCCTCTTGTAACATTTTCAGTCACTTCGAACACGAAATTCCATTGGCGTTGCAAAATTTAAGGCAAACTCTTTGTTAATTTTTTTTGTTCATTATGAAATTCGCAATACACACTAGATATGGTCTAACTAAAAACAGCACTGTATTTAATCTAAATGACAGATGTAACTCAAACTCCGCGCCAAAATAGAAAACAAGAAACAAATCATCCATTCCCGATACTTTTTTGACAGAATGTATGTCCGTAAGTGATACGGAGTAGGAAACGCCCAAAACTTCGGCCGAAACTACGGATTTCGTGATTAGGGAGTAGACGCCCTGGTCCGGACTGTCTATAATTGGATTAAAATTAAAAAGTTTTTTTTACATAAAACTAGGTAAACTACCAAGTGAAACATAAGGCTTCCGCAGACAGGCGCTACGCGACCCTAGTAGCATAATTTCTATGAAAACTTCATGGGAAGTGTCGCCCTGCCTGTGGCGTCCGCGATATCGTGCCAGTCTGTACGAGCCTTAATTTCGGAAGTCGGTGTCTTTAGATCTGTTTAAGTATTTTGCCACTACCTTCCGAAATTAAAGTTATTTTGTAAAGATGATGGTAGCAATGTAATCAAAGTTATGCCTACAAACCTGCTGGTCAATTCCGACATAAATTGAAATGTGACTAGGGCTTCTAGCCTTGTTCTCTGATAACGCAGGTCAACAGTGAATCAGTTGACTTGGGAATTGATTCAGGGTTCGCTCTGTCAGTCTTCGTCATTCGAAACTACAATTTATGTAGTTTTTTCAGAATTAGGTAATTAACCATTCTGTTGATGATAACCTAGCGTCAGTGCATGTGACCTGCACCTACGCATTACATACCTAGCGTTGTCCGAGTGTCCCTGCGTGATTTTTGAACATTTGTACTCATATCACCATCTGCCGGCTGCGATGCATACACATTATTTGAGGCTGTTGTAATGTTAATATGTTGGGTCAATAAACAATTTATAATTTTATAATTATTATTATCCTTTGCACGCAGACCCCTGCGGTAGGTAGGTACTTCAAAGTTTTCTTCTTGAAAGCTGTTAGATTTTGATGCAGATGTTTTGTTGACTCTTCCCATAATCCCAATGTTCATACCTTTAAGAACTCTTTTAATACATAGTTTAATTTTATGCCTGAAAACTTTCAAGTCATCATCTGCCTAGCCTTTTTCCCAACTATGTTGGGGTCGGCTTCCAGTCTAACCGGATGCAGCTGAATACCAGTATTTGACATGGAGCGACTGCCTAGCTGACCTCCACAACCCAGTTACTGGGGTAACACGATATCCCTTGGTAAGACTGGTTGTCAGACTTTTGGGCTTCTGACGACCCGTAACAACTGTCAAAGATCTACAAATGACAGCCGGGACCAACGGCTTAACGTGCTTTCCGAGGCACGGTTCCTCCGTGCCTCGGAAAGCACGTTAAGCCGTCTTGGTATGAAAAGATGGTCACCCATCCACGGACAAACCGTGGCAAGCGTAGCTTAACCTGAACGATCGACCCGTGCGGCAGTTATTATTTAGCCACAAGCTCCTCTGAAAACTTTCAAGTATACAATAATATAAAATGCACTAAAGTGGAAATTACAATGAGCATCGTTATGATATCAACTATGTTGCTGCATGCCGTATTTATTAAAACCAGAGTCCTTTATATGTCAGAGTGCTCTGCAAAGTGGGTCATACAGACATGCCCAGACAAAGGCCTTGCTACAAGGTAATTAGTCAACTGTTGCAATTTTATTACAACATCGCTGATATGAATTAAATCCACCACATGATGGTTAAAAGTTGAATTGGACAGAAACAGCCCAATATTTAAGACGACTGACGAGTTAAACCCGTGTTAGAACAACGCACAAAAGATAAGAAATTTTCCGAAAATTCTCGAACTCGAACAGAGAAAAAATCTATTAAAAATGTTTTCCCAGTTTTCCTTCTTAATTGTGCCGAGAATACACTTTTGTATTGATTGCTGGCATTGTACTGTTTGTAATGCAAAAGCAAAACTTAAGAAAAAAAGTTGTGGGTTCGTTCGAGAAACGCCCTTTGAAGGGCTGAAGAAATGTTCAATTATTTTTGACTTTATTTTTAGTAAGCTTCTCATTCAGTTTACGCACAATAGCAGAAGGGGCCAACTCACGTTTATAGTGCGTGTGCCATTTCACGAACCCAAATAAATCAAATTAAAGTATTTTTAGTAATGTTTCTCTTTTAATTATTGGGGAAAAATTTGCTTTATAGTATTTTTTGTTTAAGAACAACTTTATTTTTACGTACCTACATCCCTAAATATATGCGATTTTTGTGCAGACAGGCTTAAACATAGATGACATGGGTACGAATTTTGTTCCATCCAGTATATTAGCTGACGAACAAAGGGATTTCGGAAAAACAAAAGTATAAATTTGGCTATTAATGAGTTTTTACATAATGTCATGTTAAATGTAGAGGAGGACACCCGTTTGTGCCATTTTCTGCGACATGACACAGGCCTTTGACTGCGTCCATTATAATTCCCTAGTAGAGAAACTTGAAGCTTATGGTGTTAGGGGTAACGTCTTACAGAACACATTAAATCTTCATAACCGTAAACAAGTTACCGAAATCAGTGGAATTAACGGTAAACGTGAGGTAATTTCCAGATCCGAGGAACGAGAAGTTATATACGGAGTACCTCAAGGCTATGTGCTGGGGCCTCCGTTGTTCACTTTATATATTAATGACTTGCCTAAAGCAACTGAACAACCGATGACACTTTTTGCTGACGATTGCACTGTGACAATAGCTTATACTACACTTACACAATGACACATATGAACATGACATTAATAATTCGCTAATATCTATCATAAAGTGGTTAAATAATAATAATTTAATAATTAATTTAAAAAGACTAATGTAATGCATTTTAGACAACGTACACATAGAGCAAAAAATAATAATTTTCAACTTAGTATTAATACTTATTAGTATTAATGAGACTGACACAACAAAATTTCTGGGCCTGATTATAGATGATAAGTTGAATTGGAAACCTCAAATAGAAGCACTTAGCAAAAAATGAAGTAGTGCAGCCTATGCTTTAAAACAACTCGCAGCGGTTCTCAACAAAGATGCACTGATTACTGCTTACTATGGATTAGCTGAATCAATTCTTAGGTACGAATTTATTTTCTGGGGGAATACCACAGACAATGAAATAGTGTTTAGGGCCCAGAAAAGATGCATTAGATCGATGTTTAGACTGCAAATAACAGATAGCTATAAATATTCTTATTTTAAAGAGCATAACGTATTGACATTACCCTCATTATACATTTTGGAAATAATAATGTTCATTAAAACTCATCCTAATTTATTTCAGCGTTTGTCTGAAGTTGTCCCAAGGAATAGACGTCATAATTCCAAACTCTGTGTTCACGGCGCTAAAACAACTCTTGTGCGCAAGAGCATCTTTTGGCTTTACGGCTCCAACCATATTTAATAAGTTGCCCAAATCATGGAGAACATTGAGTTTATCTGCTCTTAAATGCAAATTAAGGACATTATTAATTGGAAGACCATAATATAGTATTTCGAAGTTTATAAAAGAGGACAATTTTCTTCGTTTGTTGAAATTATGATGTTGTCTTTTATTTAATGTTCTTTTTCCACTGTGTTTTGATGTTGATCAGATCGCATTAAAGAATGTTTGTTTTTGTTGTTGATGGAATTAAAATTTGCAGTGACTTAATTAATAATAACTATGGACATTGAATTGTAATAATAACGTGTAATAAATAATTATGATTTAATAAGTAATTTTATAATGTAATTTTGATAAATATAGTCGCGATTTGTGCACCATCTCTTCTTACCAATTTGTACGGTGCGATACGCGGCTGAACATGATCGAACATTTCTTTCTGTATTTAATATCTTGCAAGCAATGTATGTACACCATGTTTATACAAACAAACAAATGAACTTACTGACATCGTCCGCCTTCAGCAAGCTTGTAATCGCGTCGGGTGCCATGAATTAGGTCGTTTGTCATACATTCCACACCACCGCGCCAGGCCCTGCAGTCTCGACATAGAAAGCGATCGGTGTACGACCGAATTCAGTCGCAAAGTCCTAATGGGGCCCTAGACAGTCAAAAATGCTTGATAAGCACGAAAAAATCACAATCTCGTCATGCAATTTTGGCCGTCTAGAGATTCTATTAGGACTTTGCGACCGAATTCGTTCATAAGCGATCGTTATCTATTTCGAGACTCCAGGGCCAGTAATATCGTTGACGGTGGCGGATGACAAACAGTGACAAACAGACCTCAAATAAGTCACAGAAATTTTTGGTATTCTGGGTTTTTCTAAATTCGTAAGCGACTCACGTGTTCAAACATCTCTTACAGGACGGCAAAGTTCAGCAGCCCAGCATATGCTGTCAGAAAAATCCGAAAAGTTACTGATGTAGATACAGCGAGGCTAGTCTATTCTAGTTACTTTCATAGTATCAAGCATTACGGTATTTTGCTTTGGGGACGGGCTGCGGACATCGAGTCTATTTTTATTCTGCAGATAAGAGCCTTCAGAGATATATATAATCTCCTTCGGCGCGATAATCTAAGGACCTGTTTAAGGCGTGTCTTGTCAATATATCTATGAACACATCATGTTAAGAAAAAATGTACATCTTTTTAGTAGGTAAAACAAGTGAAAGACATAATTATAGTACCTACTAGAAATAGGGACCTATTAGCTCAACCAGGTTTCAGACTGCTAAAGTAAGTGGATACTGTTTAAAATGTTAAAATAACTTTCCTCTTCACTTATTTCAACTGAATGAGACGAAATTCAAATCTTGTATAAAACGCACACTATGCAGGCAGGCATATTATAAGTTGGGGGACAAAAATGCTTGGCTCAATGCTGGTCCTGCTCCACAACCACAACTAATTGATTAACATTTGGAAATACTGTTGGAGCTGCTGGAGATTGTAAGACTATATTTGCATTATACGAGTATAAACCCAAACTCCTTTGTATTATATCATTGCATAGCACAGGTGTGAGTACTATGTACAATAGAACTACCATTTACTGGGTAATATGTCTTTCATTGACTTGAATGTGCCCTGGCGGCTGAGAGTATGTTGCTCACTCAGATGTCTCGCTGATGGTGGCACGTGTGTTGGATCATTTAGCTCCCTTCAAAGTGCTCTATCTGAATGGTGCTGATCTATGCGTCATGTTCATGAACGGGTGCTGTCAGTTGGGACTGGGCATCTCTTAACTGCCACGGCTTATTTTAATCATTTTATTAGGGTTCCGTAGTCAACAAGGAACCCATTTAGTTTCGCCATGTCCGTCTGTCTGTCTGTCCGTCCGTCCGTCGGTCCCCGGCTTAGCTCGGAGACGCTTTGTACTAGAAAGTTGTAATTTGGCATATTCATAAGGTATACCACATTAATCATGCCGAGAAAGTCGTAAAATAAAACCATGAAAAACTATTTTCTTTAGGGTATTTCCTTCCTTGCACGTATAATGGGGATGATATTTTTTTTTCTCGTCTATTTCATGGCGTGAGGTATCGTTGGATAGGCCGTATAAAAATATTGTGGGTTTATGAAAACCATTTTTCGATTCTGGGATCCGTTTGCGTAATATTAAGCTTTAAAGTGTTATTTTTTGTTAGAGTCAAGTGTGTGTGTCCCTCCCTCCACCCTTAAATGGTTGGTTTTGGATATATGAAAAAATTAATGGCAGTAGTATACCTATATAAAGAAAATTAAAAGGAAAACTATCACAGCTAAGTAGGCTTTACAAGTTAACGAGTAATAGTCGACCAACTTAAATTTGCAGTTGGAGAATTGACCGTAACGTATATCCATGTATGGGAGAGCATATACAATGTTAAGTTTGTTTTTGGGATAAATTCTTCCCAACTACGGAACCCTTCATTGTGCGTGGTCCGACACGCACTTGGCCGGTTTTGTTTTACATCGTCCTCCCATTTAGGTATAAATTCAACATTTATTTATACTAATATTTATGTAACAATATAATTTTAAAGAGTGTCCATATAGTTTCATAAAAAATAAATACTTTGAGTTGAAACTTTCACGAAATTTTCCGCCAGATCCCCTCTATTGTTGGTAAATTCAGTTACCAAAACAAAAATTCGATGCCAGTTTAAATTAAAATATAGCTGCCAACCTATTATTTTTGCTGCCAACCTATTATTTTTGCTACCGGCTTTAATTATTTTTTAATCCCAAATTCAGATTAATTTGTCGCCGTGTTAAATACATGCCCTTCAAATCTAATCAAAAATTGGTTGAAAAACTGTCGTGCCATCGCTACGAAGAATAGAAACGAAACACAGGAATTGCTGCTTAGCAACAGAAATAGGTATGACAGTACGTTGATACTTCACTTTCTCCGAATAGGTTATAAATGAAATGAACTATTTATGTCAAAATATATTTTTTTTCTTTATTATCATAGTTTTTATTATTATTATTGTTTTTGTAATTATATTTGTTTGATTTCTAGTTTATTTATCTATTTATAACATCACAACATCATATGTATTAGGTATGTTGAAACTGTTTTTACCTACTTCCGGTCACTTGTCCCTAAAGGTTCATTAGAAAACCAGCGTCAGACAGCATCTGTCTGGCATTAATGCTGAAATAAACCTTTTTGACGCAGCCGTGAGGCACACATTATTGTTGTCAGAACATTATATTCACTTTTTTTTTGTGGTTTGTATCTTGTTTCACGAACTCTGTCCAAATAAATTTTATTTTTTTCTCATGCCGATTTTTTTCACAGTTAAAATAGTTTTTTTTCATCCCATCTATTCGAAAAGAGCCCTAAGGGTTCCTCGATAAGTGTGAGCAAAATGGGTCATTCGTCGCACTTGACACTTGACTTCACATAAAAATGACTTGAATTTGGAATACTATTTAATTAAAAAGTTTGAACGCAATTCGCTTCGATAAAGTCCTGGCTGGTAATAAAAAAGCGTGCCTGACGACGCGGCATTGGTTAAAAAAATTAAAAAAAAAATTACGCGGGTGTCACCATTGACTCAACATGATCATCAACCAGAGTCTGAAGTTATTACGAATACCCAAGTGTTAAATAAGTCAACTACATTTTGTCCCTAACAAAACAGTCACAATAAACTTCAAAAAAACGCGTAAAATAAAAAAGTGTATAATATTAATATAAATTTGTAATTTGGTTATGTAAATATAAATATTCGTCACTACTAAAAGTAACTCTTATTAATTTTTCTCATAGAGGGGGATGAAAAGCAGAGTGTGCCACACGGTATAAAAATTATTTAATCTCAAGCGACGTACTTTGAATCCCTCACTACGTTTAGGATTATACTCTAGAATCCTTCGCTTGGCTCTGGATTCAAACAATTGCTCTCGCCCTCAATACATTATTTAAGTCCCATATGACACAATTTACTATTGTTTCTTTTTTGGAAGTACTAGGTATGGAATTTAAAAATCGAACTTCGAATCGACTTGTTTCTATCTCTCGCTTCTTTCGAAGTGAAAGTGGCAGAACAAAGTAAAGTTCAAATCTTTCAAATTTTGTAAGTAGACCCTGCACTGTTATCGGCATTTTCTTTTTATTAAATAAGTTTACTTTGCGTTGACGTTCGCAGCAAAATCGAATTTTGCTCACTGTCTTTAAACAACAAAACCTGCTTGTTTAAGGTGATGAGGTAAAAACAATATTTCAAAGAATTTTTGTTTGATTGGCTTCGTTTACTTCACGTGCAATACGCTCTTGGGTACAGTATTCACGCTAGCATTGCATGGAAAGTTTGAATTGACTAAAGAAATCTCAAACCAAGTACGTATTGATTGTGAGTAAACTAGAGTTGCGCCCGCCATACTTCGAGACCGCGTCCGCGTCCGCGTCGACCGTATTAATCATCACTATCAGGATATGTTCTTGGTAATGGTAATGCTCCTATTATTCACTGTCATTCTATATCTATGAACAGACACTAAAGCTAAACGCAACTCGAAGTAAATTACCTGAAATGAAAACTGTTTGAATGTTAATATTGTCAGCATTAAGCAATTTGTTGGGATACATATTTGTCGGTATTGTATTCTTTTTTTAAAGGTTTTTATCTTTGGCACGTGCTTTTATCACTGCAATGTTTACGTTTATTTCATCAAATAAAAAGTGTACTGAATGTTTTGCTTCTCAAATATTCCGTAACCCTTTGCCTTATTTAGAAATTGTTGATTTGCTAAATAATGTTAGCTGCAGTGTCTCAGGACCTTGGATGGCAGGAGAGGGGGGCGCGCGCGCGAGGGAGGGGGGCATGGTCGCGGATGACGCGCGCCCTACTGGCACACTGACACACTTACCCAGTGACAGTGGTACTGCTTTTGGTCTGACGAGGTCGATGCGTCCTACCTACGTGTAATCTTATGTATATGTACACAGATAAACATAGCTCATAGTAAACGTACTCCCGATTGAAGCGAACGAAACCGCTGGAAACTCCGCGCAGCGTTTGGGTATGGCTCTAATATTTTTGTCAGACAAACGTAACATAAGCAGAACACGTTTCTTTAGCTGTAGATGGTGCAGCAGCCTACGCAGAAGCTAGTTTTGGCGAAAATTGAAATAAATCAGCATAAATCTGCATCTCATATTCTATTCACGTAATTTAAAAAAAAAATGCTGCAATGCGTGAATCATTAATGAAAATAAATTGTTTAAGAGTTATATTAACATTAATAAGAAAAAAACATTTAAACACAGGGATTATTTTATTTAAAAAGAACTTCAGAGGACAATATAGCGTATTTAGAATAAACAAAAAGCTACCCCATATTATCGCTGCGATACTCTTAACTAAATAACTTCTAGGTACTTACCTACGTATGTATATAATAATTGTTATTTTGTAAAACTGACGACCTTGTAAACTTGCGTTTTTGTACAGAACCTTGAGTACATAGCTACATTCATATTATCTGTTATTAAACGTTAATTCAATTCACTAACAAAATAAATCTCTATTTCTATTAATTGACGAAACATTTCTGTGTCAAGGTCCCGTGTATTGCACACAGTTGAAAGGTAAAATCTACATAGTTACTTCAACCTTGCTGAATATGTATTTAGCAATTAATTTTAAATAAATAAATCATTAGTCAATAATGTTCACTGGAAAAAGTGATGCGTTACTGAAACTGAAATTTAATAACCAGGAAAACTGAAAATCCATAGGTGACTATTAATTTAATAAGTCAATAATACTATTGTACCTAGTTTAGTACCTATAACAGGGTAGATATGTGAAACTTGCGATGTGAATAACTCAAGTTCATGAATAGATAGATTCTATTACCTCGGGTAGGTACCCCAAACAAAATGTATTCGAACTTTTTTTTGCAATTTTAGGTACCTACAAATAATTATTTCAAAATATATTTTTAATCAATCGTGAAATAAGTTCAAAAGTTTGCACACCTAAATAAAAGCAATTTTCCCTTATTATATCGTATCTGTGTGCCCCCCACGGTTAGTGTTCATTTTTGTGATCCCTCGTTACTTGGTACCAAAAATGGGACAGGAAGATAAATTATTTCTTGTCCCAACATAATTCACCCTGTATAAGTGTACTTTTATGTCAAATAAAAAATTATTATTATTATTTATAATATAGGTCATGGAAAGAGCACTAGAAAAAAAAATTTAAAGCTTTACGTAGGAAATATGCAGAATATCCTAGAACTACACAGTACCAGTAACATGCGTAAAACTTATTTACATCTTACTTCATAGATTCATGTATGACGACATGTCGCGGTTTTTGCAGTTCTGTGGATAAGGTTTTAAGTATGAAATGTTTGAATTCTCACACTTTGATATTATGCAAAAGCATGCCGATTACTTACGTAGCAATTTTTGTACGACCAGTGAGTTGGCAAGCTACAGATACAAACTGAATACTAGGTAGGTACTGCAGATAAAACGACTCTGTTACGTAATCATTTTATCATGTTGTTAAGACAATGACACCAAAATTGGCAGCACGGGTAAACAATCTACTCGTAATTTGTCAATTAAGTGAGTGATGGTCATAACGCAGTTCCAGCGTATCTTAGATACATAGAACAGAGGTCCCAAGAGAAGCTTGTTAAGTTCCTGATTGGCCTTGAGAAGAAACAGCGGAAAAATACAGGACTGGTACAGCTTTGAGCTTTCACAAAGTCTAACAATTAATCTGGCTCTAGAGCTAGCTCTCTAAAGCCCTTCTGGTGTCAACCAGAAGATTATGTTTTCAGTCGGAATCTTTCATTGCGGAATATGACTCTTCCACGACTAATAAAAATGATTAGCATCAAGATAAAGTGTACAAAATAAAATAAAGATTCTCAGAGCTTTTCTCTTAATTTTATTACAGTGTAAAGGAAATGAATAAAATTATGTCAACTGCGTATCCGAGCGATAAATTGTAAGCGTTTTATTCCGATACTCGTAAAATGGGTCAACGAAATTGTCAGATCTAGAGCTATCTCGTACTGCAGAGAATTATTAATAAATATAGGTCAACAGTTCAGTCAGAATCTTAAGTCGAGCCTCTGTATCGCTGCGGTAACATTTTGTCTACTCTCCTCAATTCCTACCACAAAAAAATATTTTCAATCGTTACGAGTATCAGCCGCTGAAAGACCTGAATTACGAGATGGATTTTAGCATATTATATAATAACTTTTCTTGGGCACGGCAACAAATATGATGAGTCCCGAGAATGCATGACAATCGATTTTGTTTTTTAATAATTCTCTACATTACGTCATTAGTAAACTGCCTAAACTTTCAGATATGAGGACAGAAGTACAGACATTCTCAAATATACATCAGGATCGATCCCTTTTCTAGCTAACTTCATCGTCCTCGACACAGTTTCTGCAACACAGTAATAGATTTTTCCTTATAACACTTTATGCCACCTAACTAGATTTCTTCGAAACAGTGGGTTTTCATCTCGTTTTATATTGCATTGTTGTGTCGGTTGCTTAAAAAAAAATCAAAACGTTGTTACTTTGGTCTTTTACTTTTTACATTTATTAAAAACCCAGCAAGTAGAATTCGTACATGCGCAGTTAGTATGTCGTGCTGACTAATGAAATGAAATTGTTTATTCTGAAAATAGGATATTGGAATCACTTTTACAGGTGATTTAAAAAAAAATACATAATAAGCTAGATGGAGTCGACATTTCCTATGTGACTACTCCAGCACGCGTAGCATGACCACCGTAGATTCGGGTTTTGTCGACGGAAGAATAGACATATAGAAAGATTTCTACCGTCCTAAACATGGCGATGTTAAAACTGAAGAGAAGAAATGTTTCTATTCTTTAGTCGACAAAAGTCTTCAATAATGTCAAGCATGACGACCAATTTTTCTTTACTTTTGACACTTGGTGTAGAAACATTTCCTCTCAACAAGTGTTAAATAGTCTACATCGCATTTGACCTAGACAAGAATCTATATTGATTTCCAAAACTCAATTCAATATTTTTACCGTCCAAATTTCTTCTCACTGAACAATCTGGTTAGTGGGTCGTCTTAGGGGCGGAGTTGGAGTTTATACTTAGGGGCACTATGACAAGAAAATAAAAGAAAAAAAAAAATTGGGAAAATGGTGGGAAATAAATTATTATTCTAGTCGAAAACTATCCATATGACGATGTAAAAAAAAAACCAGCAAAAAAAAATAGTAATTATATTTTCCTTAAATTCATGTTATATATATTTTTTTACTTAACTTCATGTTGGTGTGCTGCTTGCACGGTGACACAGGGGGGTTAAATTTCTGTATTTTTTGGCCTAGGACGCACCGTTTTCGAGATATTCGAATTTCAATTTATTTTTAAATTAAGTAGTTAAAAAAACGATTTTTCGCTGTTTTTTATTAATTAAAAACTTGACGAAACGTTATAATTATCGCAGAATTCTTAGTTTATCTACATCATTAGCTACCTCCCCGTTGCTACGCGAGAATAAATATGTCTTTGTCTTCATAGAAACGCGAGTACGGGTAGCCCCGTGCTCAAGCAGAAGAGATGTCGAGTTGGAAAGAAAGAACTTTGTCTATTCTTGGTAGAATAGAGGTAGAATTGGCCATGCTACGCGTGCTGAGAAGAAACGGCAAAACAAACTCAGGGGTCAGTCTCTTTCGTCAGTTTTTTGGCATTGCACAAGTCCGAGGCCATGTGTTTTATGGTCCTCGGAACGCGCCACTGTCGGGTTCCCAGATAACGGCGGGAGGGGTTCACATCGGCGTCGAGTCGACGATGAAGTACCTGGGACTCGTCCTCGACAGCCGGTGGAACTTCGTCGAGCACTTCCGACGTTTGGCTCCCAGACTGGAGCGGGCCGGGGCTGCCTTGAAGCGGCTCCTGCCCAATCTGAGGGGTCCAAACGCCTCCTGCCGGAGGCTCTACGCGGGGATCGTGCGGTCCATGGCCCTTTACGGGGCACCGGTGTGGGCGCGTTCTCTGAGGCTGCGACCAGCCCAGCGGTTGAACGCGTTCCAAAGGGTCATGGCCATCAGGCTGGTACGGGGTTACCGCACGGTCTCCCGTGGGGCAGCGAGCCTCCTTGCCCGACTACCGCCATGGGATCTGTAGGCAAAAGTCCTCGCGCACATCTGGGAGTGTCGCGAAACTCCGCTGCCGCGAGAAATCACGGCACAGTGGACAGAGCTCCGGCGGGATCTCATGGCGACATGGAGAGTGCGATTGTCGCAACCCAGCGCTGGGCACGCCACTATTGCGGCGATAAGTCCCCTCTTTGAGGAGTGGCTAGAAGGCGCCACGGCGTCCTCACCTTCCGCCTGACGCAAGTCCTCACCGGACACGGATGTTTCGGGAGGTTCCTGTTCAGGATAAAGCGGGAGGAAACGCCCGGGTGTCACCACTGTGTGGATCGCCCGGAGGACACGGTGGAGCATACGGTGGAGGTCTGCCCTGCTTGGGCGGAGCACCGCCGTGACCTCACGGAGGCGATCTCTCGCGTCCGGCTCTGGTTCAGGCCATGGTTCGGAGCGAGAGTGCATGGGAGGCCGTCACCTCCTTCTGCGAAGCAGTAATGCTCGTGAAGGAGGAGGCGGAACGCGTGAGGGAGAGGCAGGGTTCGCGCCCTCACGCCCCTAGTCGCCGCAGGAGACGTCCCGGGCGTCGGGAGTCGCAAGCCGATTTCCGGCCACCGTAGGCGCGGACCTGCGGACGGTGAACGATGGGTAGCTCGCCGTCCGATAAGGACCAGGCCCGGGTCGACGGCGCGTTGTGTTCCACGCGCGCCTCAAAGAGATGTCAGCACTAACTGACGGGGTCCGGTAGGACCAATGCCTGCCAGGGTTGCGAGTTTGTCCGAAAGGGATATCGTGGCCCTGGCACACAGGCAACGGAAGGAACACGGGTGGGTTTTAGTCAGTAAAAGTCTGACACGCCCTCCCGCTACTCCCAGAGCGGGAGAAGTTATTTGATAATTTCCCAACCAAAAAAAAAAAAAAGGGGTCAGTCTCTTTTAAAGTCTAGACATAATCTTAGACAGATCATGTGAGGAACGTTTAGATTAGAAATGGTCTTTTGAGTAAAGAACCACACTGATTTGAGTGGACCTTTCCAGTCAGTGCAAGCATTTGTCAGGAAAAAACCCTAAGTTTGACATAGAGCTTATCCAATCTGATAATTTATGTTATTTGACTTTCCGCTGAAAATAAGGTTTAAGACATTGTAAAGAACAAAATAAAGTGGGTTTTATCCAATTCGTATTTAACAACATTAGTATACTCGAATACTAACTTGACAGTATTTGTCCGTGTTTAAACGAGAACCGACTAGGTAGGTACGCCACTATTCTAATCTACCTAGAAAATAATTATGCACTTCCTGCGCATTATAGTACCAGACGACTGTGCCAAGGATTTTCTTGTTGTTTGAAGATTAAAGACTACCCGTGAAACAAATAATTCAATAGTATCAATCGATCTTAACTAGTTAATTTTACTATTGTTTTAAAGTTGACCTTTCTATGTATAAGGCTGCATTGTTTTTGTCATTGTTTTAGAAAAAAAAAAATCTGGCCTCGTCATTGCGAGTAGCTGAGCCGGACAAAAAGTGATTTTAATTCAATATAATTACTGGTGATAATGATCACATCAGATCTGTAACGTCTAACAATAACATTATTGGAAGTAGTGAGTTATAAGCGCATTGTAGAAATGGCTGTTTATAACGATTTTATTGAGTGACGGGCTGTTTTTTGACGCTCCGAATAAAAATTTATATAAATTATATGTCAATACAATACGAACTTCTCCGTATTCCATTACGTTCTTAGTATTAAGAATGAACATTTAAGAATAATAAAAAAAGGGAAACTACAGTACAGTTGATAACAGTCAGTTACTATTTACAGCTTTCCTGTAAGAGAACAGGACAATATTAAAGTGGGTCACGCTCAGCTTAGTAAATAAATTAGTTTTGCTCCGTTCGCAATTTAGCAAAAGTATTGTTTCCTTACAACACGATTTAGTTATATTTTTTTTAATGTAAAATAAAATTAAAGAGAAAAAGATTATTTGAGAATTCAATGATTAATCAGGACAGAGTATTATTACTAAGTGAGTTTAACTGGTAGGTAAAACATACGTATTTATTTCACAATACCTACACACAGAAACTGGGTAGGTATTTTATTAAAACATGGGTATGAGCAACGTCTGGGGTCGACGTGAATATGGGCCAAGTTTATACGAAACTAGGTCAGGGAGATTTAAACAACTGGGAGTTAACGATCGTTCCTGAACGGATATTTCTGTACTCACGTTTCAAAATTGTTGAATGTCTCATGTACGAGATCTTACATGTTTAAATTGATGTGTCTACCTTAGAGACTTATTATAAGACTATATGTTTTTATTATCTTTTCATAATTTGGCTACAATACTAGCTTAGCTTCCAACTCCTCGTAATTAGGCAACTGCATTTTTTTCGTGCAGATTGTGTTACGTTGGTAAAGGCAGGTATAAATTATTTAATAACGCTCCAGATGAACACGATGGACGGGTCATGATCATTTTGAGAAGTAGGTCAGGGGGAATCGCATTCATGCCTCCCATTACCCGGGGCATGGGGTGGGAGGCGTCGGCCGCGGGTAGCCCTGCCCTTGCTCGTTCATCTATCGAGCCAAGGCTTTTAAATAAAATAGCTAATCTCATTGACTAGACGGCACATTAAAGTACTACATTTATATTCTGCATAATTATGTTTTCTATCGTCTTCTGTATTTGTTTTATAGATATGATTTTTCGAGTCTTACGTGGTGTTCATTTACGGACAACTGTTGCCAATGGCATAATTTTTCACCATTTTGGTAAAGCCTAGGCCTTTCTGTGTCTTATGAAGCTCTCAAGTATTTCAATACGATCCATTGTTTCGTGGAGGAATGATTAAATAAAGAACAGACTTTCGGATTTACATAAGTTTAGGATTACATTATAGGTATGTACCTCACTACTGTATGCCTATTAACAAGTGGAACATTCTTACAGATCCCCGTACTAAGGTACACCTACGAGCAAAGTGGAATCACTGTATATTATCAAAACAATCTATGAACTTATTTCGAAGCATTCTTTATGTTTAAATAACATACATAGATACCAGGGAGTGCAGCTAACCCATGGCCACTATTATGCTGCCGTGTTACCCTTGACGTAACCGTGAATGCGTCGCCAGCACTAGCACTCGTACTGCATACGCATAATCGTGTTTCCACCACTTAATAGTGCATTCATGTACACTGTTTATATCATTTAAACATCCATATATTGCCGCAAGTAGGTCAAGTTTATAAAAACCAGGACAGAGGATAACAGAAATGCAGTGAACAGAATAATGTAGGTCACACAACACTATATGTATAGTCATAAACACGTGGATATGTTTAATGTCAGTCGTGTTACGTGCACAGTTATTTCTTAGGTAAATAAGCGCTAATATTTAAAGTAGGCCTGGGGTGACTGTTCTAAAAGACAACGCGCACATTATGTTATGTTATGTACATACATCAATAAAATTACATTTATGTATCCTCACGTGTGAACTAGAGTTAGAATTGAATTTGCCAACACGCCTGTTAAAACTAGATATAATGATGGCTGAGCGACGCGTTACAAACTGCAGTGTTCCATAATATCAGCACTTCTCCTTTCTAGGGCAGCATGAATTTGGTTACGCTAATTAGGCAGGAAGATATAAACTATACCCAGGCTACACATAACATAACATCACGCCTTGTTTCGCCGAAGGGTTAGGCAGAGGTGTACTCATAGTAGGTGTACCCAGGCTAGTTATTCTATACTCTATCACATCTAAACTCTGTGGAGCGTGGTGGCTTCCACGGATGATTATGATGATGGGCCTCCAGCATATAATACCAAAGAATGGCCGCAAATTTGATAAAATTAGTTTCTTCACTTGACATAGGTACCGTTGTACTCTGTCATTACAGGTAGTAACTACTTACTGTCAATCAATAAATTATTTATTTTGTTAAACATAGGTATGGTTACAGATAGTATAAATGAGTAAAATATGTGCACTATATTTTGCCAATCACAAAGGGCACAAAATTAACATAAACAAGCAATTACAATTAAGGTGGCATAGCATAAAAATGCCAATAGATTCACACTTAAAAAATAATTCAATTTAAAATATGACAGTTAGGTAAACCGGTCATTTCAATTTTAGATAAATAAACACATTCATACTTAATAGCATTTTTTTTCAAACGTTGCCCCACTCTAGGAATTTCTCCTGTATTGTGGGTGCGTTTACAAACATTTAAACTCACATACACAAACAGCCAGACCCGGAACAACTACTTGTAGGTCATACAAATATTTGTTCCGTGCCGGAATTGAACCCGCGACCCAGCGCAGCAGTCAATCGCTTATCCACTACGCCAACCGTGCCTTAATCAATAAATAAAATCATAAGTGTTGAATTAGCAAGTAGGAATCGTCATACGTCTGTGTGTATCAGTAGTAAACTCAGTGATGGAGTAATAACATCTATGTAAAAGGACTTTAAACACAGACCTCTTAAAGGATTCCAAACACTCTATTTCTAATAGTTGCTGGTATACTATTATATATTTTTGGAGCCATACCTAGCACACTTTTGCCGAAAAATGCGGTTTTATGAGAGGTAACATGAATGGTATTCTGGTAAGAGGGTCCTTCCCGGTCCGTCTATCGTCAACGCAAGCATGGTCGAAAAGTTTGTTGTTCCATCCAGCGCAAGTGAAAGCTCAAACGAAAAATAATGTGCGGAATTTTCATAAACCTGTTCCAGAAATTACGTGTTTTTGAGTAAGCCTTACCAGTTTGTGAATTAAATATCGGTCATTTAGAATCTCCATTACCTACATTTGCAATGTTTCTACCTTAATTTTTTCCTAACATTTACAATTTATGAGTACCTACATTATGAATGGCCAAAGTTCAGGTAAAATTTGTGCAAAAAAGCTGATTTTTGCCGGCTTATACTGACTTTGTTTTTCAAAAAAAATATTTTTTGCTTGCATAGAAACCTAGATATAGTGCACAAGATACCTATTGGTTCAAAAATTTCAAAGAAAGATGTGTTACAACGCCATAATCATGTACGAGCGTTTGTATGAAAAATATGTCGGGTTGGTCGCTCTTAAGGGAGATGCGCTAAAGTAGCTGGTAGAATCAGCATTACAACTCTCTAAGTTCATAAAATCCTACTGAATGATTATTTCACAAATAGTCATTCAATTGGATTTTACGAAGAGATTTAGTTGTATTGCCGATTCTAATGATTAGATGTTACTGACCTGTAAATTGCAAAAAAAATTAATAAAAATTAAATTTCGCGGGCTACCTTAGCGCATCCGCCTTAACGGCGATAGCGCGGTTTTTCAAATAAATGCAGGTTACTGCGAACAAACACTCCCATTTCATATAATTATGTACCTACATAGACGGTAGTGAACAAACTAAGTTCCATATTATAAAGGTAATGGTTTAAAACTATCTATTACTTCTTCCCAGCTAAAGCACTAAGTGGAAGTGGTGAAGGGTGGGCGTTTTTGGGAGACTGTCTTATGTAATTTTTGACGTTCGAAAAGTGCTGATTCTCAGCCTTGTTTGAATAAATGACTGATTTTGTTTTTTTATTTTATCAATCGATTGTAATTTGGTAAACGATCGCAAGCATTTCTTCTGAGCTTGTCCGTTCACCTGAAACATTATAATTCATTTGTTGCTTCACTTGCTTCTTCCGAGCTTACTCGCGTCGCGGGACGACAAGGAATTGTCACCACTTAGTTGCGCCTGCGCTTCCCTAACCACACAGCATAACGTTGTATGTAGTATTGTAATTTTATTAGTTACCGCACCGTACACCGTAATTACACCACAATCTCTCCTACAAAATTGCAATTAATTAACCCCTTTGGGCTTTGTTTCTGAATATTAAATTACATATTGTATTTCCTCTGTTTTGTCTAACATAGGTTTTAGTTTGCAAATGTGGTAGACTTTAGCAACCAGTATTTTTTTAAATTACTTTCTGGTTAAAAAATAATGGCTACTGTGCAAACAATGTATGAACAAAGGACCTTCCACTATGTAACATTTTTTTCTTAATTGAACCGCCTTTTAGAGTTCCGTAGTCAACAAGGAACCGTTATAGTTTCGCCACGTCCCGTCTGTCTGTCTGAATGTGCTTTAAAGTGCTTTTTTTTAGAGTAGTGCCTGCCACTCCTGCCTGCTGGATATGTGAAAAAATTCATGGCAGTAGTATAATATAAGGTTTATTAACAAAAAATAGAGAAACACAACACAATATACATTAAAATTCATTTTAAGTTGCTAAATCTGTACAAAATGTATAAAACCCTGTCTTTCAGACTAGGACAGCCTGTATTCTAAGAGACAGTGGTCTGCCAAATAATTATCTAAACATGATTTGATAACAAATTAACGGTGTTGATGTTATTAAGCTTCTGTAACTTTGTTATGTAATATTATAGTGTAAATTAAATTAAATGAGATGTCGTGTAATAGTCTAAGTGTGTGTGTGTAAATTTATGATTGGGGAATATAATTGCCTAATTGTGTGCATTTTTTATGTAAAAGCTACTACTGTCTACTTTGTTGGATTATGTGTATGATGTATGTGAGCAGACTCCGTGTAGGCATAGTCCTTTTGTAGTAGCCACTCAGTTACTACGGTTTTAACTAAAAAGTATATAATATAAAGAAATTAAAAGGAAATCTATCACAGTTACGTAGGCTTTTAAAGGCTCGTGAAGACCGGCGCGACACCGGTAGAACAATTTCCATGAGTATTTCATAGAAATTGTTCTACCGGTGTCGCGTCGCGCGACTAGTCGGGTCTGTCTGTACGAGCCCCGACCAATTTATATTTGCAGTTGGAGAATTGGCCGTGACGTAGGTATATCGATGTATAGGAGAACATGTTATTCAACTACAAAGTTAAGTTAATTTTTTGAGGCATTCCACTAAGAGCACTGATTTCAACAGCACTGGACCGAACCGCACCTGGGCACTTCCACTAAAAGCACTGAAACAAAATTTTGATGAGTGCGGTTCGGTGGAACAGTTTATTAATATTATTTTCAGTCCCCGAAACAATACAAAAAAATACATCCCATCACTAAAAAAATATTTTACATAGGTGCCGTATGTAAAATATTTTTTTAGTGATGGGATGTATTTTTTTGTTGAAGACATAAGCAAACAAAACATATCGATACAAATCAGCAGAAGTTAAGTCTTCCGGATAATTCCACCTTGTTCACCTGGAGCAAAGAGTAATGTTTTATTGGAGTCACCGTCAGTAAACAAAAAATGAGAGACTTGTCACTTTTCTTAGCGATTTCGTTTGTTCAAAATTGTTCTGAGGTTCAAATCATACAGTATTTCAACTAGGAACAAAATGGTCGAATGAACACACTCACACATATAGACCGCTACATGAAATCTAAGTATGTTTCAGTATGCAGTGAGTCGGGGCTGTCACATCGAGGCAAGTTTAGTAATTGCGGGTTATCAAGTAGGTAGGATGTCTAATTTATAATAATGATTATGTCGTTTGTTTTTTGTTTTCTTACCAGAATACATTTTTAAATATTTCCTACTATCAAAAATAAAAAACAAAACATTAAAAAATATAAGAAAAATGAGTTCCGCCGGTGTTGGGAGCAGGGGTCGAGCTACCAGTTGTTAGGGCCGCAGGAAATAGGAACTTCCTCACAATGCGAGCCGTATCAAGGAATATTGCCTTTTGAATCACGCCCTTGATCCAACCGCCTAACGAGAGCCTCGAGAGATGTTGATCGAGGCTTTCAGGCATCAGGCTTTTGGCCGTAACGACAATCGGCACAATGACAGCCAAACTCACATTCCACATGTCAACAAGCTCGTGTCGAGATATTATGTTACTCTTTCTCAGCTTTCACGAATTTCTCGTCATGTGGACTGGCAACATCTACACTCATTGCGCGGTCGTCGATCTATCACCACTATATCAGGCAAATTGGCGACAATAGTCCGGTCAGTAATGATAGACCGATCCCAGTACAACGTGACATGGTAATTTTCGAGAACTAGGTCAGGCATATTAATTATTATTATTTTCCGCCATTTTGGACTTGTTAATAACTTAAACTTACTACTTGTTACTTTTTTACTTCTCGAAGAGAGGAGGCCTGTGTCCCAGCAGTGGGAACATTATAGGCTGATTATGTATGTGTGTTATGTATTAACTTAAACGATTGCTTTCAAAATTGATTTTAGTTTAGATTTTTTTTTAATTATTATGTATGTATCTAGGTACTCGTATGTGTGAATGGAATCAAATCAGCTCCTCATAATATGTAACTATTATATCGTCAACGTGATCTATCAACTCAGCCTTGCGCTGACCAGTGCAGGAAATAGGCCTCTCCCAGACTGCGCCACAACACCCTGTCCTCCGCCTTCCGCATCCAGTCTGTCTCAGCTACCTTTTTAAGGTCGTAGGTCCATCTCGCCGATATGCGGTCTCCACTCCAAGACTCGTCTGTCTATGGGCCATCGGTCCTTCAACAAACATGGGTCGCCCACTGCCACTTCAGCTTGCTTACTCTGCAAGATACGTCGGTAAATCCGGTTCTTTTCCGGATAGTTTCATTTCTGATCTTATCCTAAAAAAGAAACTCCGAGCATAGCCCGCTCCATAGTACACTGAGCAACCTTGAATTTGTGGATCAGCCCGACTGTATGTGTCCACGTTTTGTCACCATAATATATGTCATATCGGGCAGGACGCACTAGTTCAAGACCTTGGTCTTTAAACATTGCGGAATAGGTGATGAAGAGACTTGACGAAGTTTTCCAAACAATGCCCAACCCAACTGGATCCTTCTGTCCGCTTCATTCTCAAAGTTATGTCTACCGAGCTGGATGACTTCCCCTAGGTAGACATACTCCTTCACAACTTCAAAAAGCGACCTTTTGATGTAGATTGGTCTCGGCAAGACGTGTGAATAGTACATGACTTTCGTCTTGTCCAAATTGATACCGAGGCCAACCCGTCGAGAGGCTCCATTTAAGCTGTGCAGCATCTGGTCTAACTTTTTCAGCGTCTCTGCTATTATGCTATGTTGAAATAGTTTAGTGATTTGAATCCAACGTTAAACAAATTGCATACGTAAAAATTTACCCGCATTCATTACGTACGATATCGGAGCCCTTTACTGTACGTGGTTCAATTGCACTTACTACTCGTTATGTTATAGTTGGTAATGTCCTGAACACAGAATATAATATACGTCCCATCACTACAAACTGTATGCAGGTGCCGTTCGGAGACTTAAAGTAATATTAGAAAACTGTTCCACCGAACCGCACTCATCAAAATTTTGTTTCAGTGCCGTCAGTGGAAGTGCTCAGGTGCGGTTCGGTCAAGTGCTGCTGAAATCAGTGCTCTTAGTGGAATGCCTCAATTTTTTGAATAAATTTATCCCAACTACGGAATTATTCATTGTGCGTGGTCCGCGACACGCACTTGGCCGGTTTTTACTCATTGAATTGAGCCCGCAACCTGTTCTAAAGTAGGTACCTACTTTCCACACACAGACGTCAGACGGTTAACGTTGTCCCGTACCTGTACAAGACTTTACGAATAGAACAGTGTCTGAAGTTTTTATATAGCTATTCACAGCTTCACACAGTCATAGTCCAAATATGGGATTTTCCATTTTTTTTGGGTTGTTTTTTCCCAGCAGTGTACGGGGAAACGATCACCGTCCGGTCGAGCCTTTTGGCTTTTTATTTTTTACAAAACGAATTTCGCGACGGGTACGGGAACTTTTTCGTAACTCCTGGAATACCCATGCAGTTCGACGCACATGATTGTTGCCTTAGTTAAGTATGGCACAATCATGCCTCTAAATATGACAGTTCAAACATAACTACGCCACGGGTACGGTATATAACCATGAACATGTTAAACCAAGAGTGTGTGAACATGTACATCGCGGCATCACCGACCATTTTGTAACACATTATGTGTAATACCACGCAGTTAAAAATGAGGGAAAGAGACAGATATAAATGTTTTGAAAAGATTCGCCCAGTGGCTCGATCCGAACGAGCGAATAAGTAGGCGAAGGTCAAACGCCATTGTAGTCGACGTGAATATGGTGACTACACCTTGAGACAAGAGATAAGCTGTAGTTGTTGCGTGAAGCTGTTGTGCTGAGCAGCACAACGCTGCTCTCCAAAATATAACTTTAACACCTCTGATCTGAAGAATCTGAAGTTCATAAAAGGTTCGTCAAGGTGACAAAGTTACTTTACGAGTCGTGTGGGATTTTACTTTTTTACAGACTTCGTTAGAAAAAAAAAAAAAATTCAACTTGGTTCTTAATCCAAAATATCTTGTTCTAATTTAGAAATAATACCTAACTACTACGATTTTTACTTTAATTAGGATAGGTGGGACCGTGGGAGTTTACCTGCCTCTGCCTTTCAGGCACACGTAGCTGTAGGGACCACGTATCGTGGGTATGCCATAAGTAGTCACGGATTGGTTTTTATCAATTTTATTTATTTCTTCTTACGTACCGTACCTAATTAATTTGAATAAGTCCATTCCATTTTACAGACTTGATTATGCTCCATTTGGCCTATAATGAGTACCTCCTACAATCGTGAGCGTTTGCGGGGGGAGTTGGCGGATCGTGTATCCCGAATAATTTATAGGACGTATCTATGACAAGTTACAAGTAAATCTTCACGGGTATCAAAGCTGGGATTCTTCATGAGATAAGCTTTTTCGTTTGCACTGTGTATACCGAAAATGACGCTATTTATGATCTACTATAGTATCTTTTCGCGGTTTTTGGGGGCGCTGATGTCGATTTTAAACCCTAGTTGCAGTTTATTTTCGGTTTCGCTGTCGTTTTCTTAGTCGAAAATCACAAAATTATAAAGTGCTGACACTAATGCTTAGTGAAGCAGTGCAGTATTTTTTTTTAACCAATGTAATATGATTACCTTGAGTGTTGCATGCTGTAAATAGCCTGAAAGATAATCGTAATTCGCGTAAAATTACGTTAGAAGGCTATCTACTCTAGAATGCTCTAATTTCTCTGTGGGCCTTCACTTGTCAGTGCAGTCTTGATTGAAAGGGTTGAATATTCTTAGGGGCATTGCTCTACTTTCTATTTTTTCAGTAATAATAGGTAAACTTTGTAGGGAGAAAAGATCTATGAATAATTGAGAAGTGCATTTACCTACTTGTGTTTGGGGTGGAGGCGAGTTTGTGTATTTCCACCATTAAACGGTGGAGAAAATATTGACCCCTGTTAGGTTGAATGAGAGATAGTAGTATAACAACTGCGTACCTACATTACCTATGGAGATTTTCAAAATACATGCTAAAGACAGACAGGCGCGTCGCGACACTATAGTAGCTAAACTATGAAAACTTCATGGAAAGTGTCGCACTGCCTGTCGCGCCCGCGATAGCGCGCCAGTCTGCACGAGCCTTAATTCGAGAAATCTTTATTTTAAAAAGTATTTATCATATTTTATAGCTCCAGGAAAATAAAAAATATGTAAAGCTGACAGTTTTTTCCTAGACCTCGTGTGGCTTATTCTAAGACTAATATACAGGAAAGAGGTAGGGCAAAGATATACGGTTGTTAGAGTTAGCGGCACACCCTGTATACAACGGATACAAACCGACAATCGATGATTTAGCGCGAGTAATAAAACACTTGTAAATATAAATTTCAACGTTTTTCAAGTTATTTCACAGAACATAGTGAAAAAAAATAATAAAAAAAATGATTGCTCTACAGCGGCTTAAGGCTCGTACAGACTGGTGCGAATATCGCGGGCGCGATGCTGCTTTAGTAGCACAATTTCTTTGTCGGTGCCAGTCGCGCCCGCGATATCGCGTGGCTATGTAAGAGCCTTTACGGTTCAATAGCTATCCTGTAAAATTTCATTTTGATAGGGAAATAACATGCGTAGCTAGGTAGTGTTTGTGTTTGCTAGCTTAAGCAATTCGTTTACATAGACCGACCTGAAACTATGTAGGTACCCAAATGGACAAAAACCCGATTGCACATGTGTGTAGCAATCGGGTTTTTGTCCATTTGTATTTTCTATTATGCCAAAGTATGGGCAACAATCAGGAGGCCCACGTGATAGTAAGTGGTCACCACCGTCTATGGTCATCTGCAATACCTGGAGTTCCACCGGTACTATTTTTTGGAGGGATGCTAATTACTGATGAATCCGCCTCAGAAACAACTGAATATAGTTAAGTTGCAATGAGTTCAAATAATACGGACTTAAAATTTTATATTCTGATAGACTCTTTTCTTTTTAACCGACGAAAAAAAGGAGGAGATTCTTAAGTCTGCGCGTACTTTTTTTTTCCAACATTGGTCTCCACCACTTTCAGAGATTTTGAATTTACACGAATTCGTGGTCGAGATTAGAATTAATCATTTAAAATGTTTGCGATTATTAAGGAGTTACCTATCTGATCTACCAGTGAACAAATTATAATGAAAGCAATTCATTGTCGAAACTCGCTTTTCTTTAAATCTAAACTCTCAACGAAACGAGATTTTTTTCTATCTTTGAGGAGGTACAGTCTTACAATAACAGTCAATTTTACCTTGACTCAACACGTTGAGATTGTGCGAAGGTTATTTTGTGTTGGTACACAGACCACACGCTTTAGACGTCTTGAGTTAGCTAAAGAAAGGAAACGTTATCAAGTCTCTAGTGCGTATTACTTGAACTTACTGAATCCTTTATTCGGTCGATATTAGTTTATATTTACAATAATGTACCTGTAGGTACATCAAGCGGAGATTACAACTAATCACAGATTTAAGGTTAATTTTAAGTAGATTTTGGAACTGTGATTTTATATATTTTTTTGAGAAATCAAGACTCTAGTCATGACTCACAATAATTTTTCAATCTTCACCGCATAAAACAAACTTTTTACAAAAAAAAAATAACTGACTTCAAAAAAAACACTACAAAGTGAAAAATAACTTTAATTTCGGAAGTCGGTGTCTTTGGTTCTGTATTTTAGTTTTATGCCACCGACTTCCGAAATTAAAGTTATTTTTCACTTTGTAGTGTTTTTTTGGAAGTCGGTTATTTTTTTATGTAAAAAGTTTTTTATTTTTCACTTTTTAGTGCCGAAAAAGAATTTTCCAAATCGGTTCGTAAATGATGGAGTTCTGCGCGAAAAAAAAACGCAATGCAGAGTAAACGAAGAGATCGTTAATGTAGACAATGTAGATAAATTTTTAGATGTTTATTGATTTTTCAAAAACCGCTTGTCCGATTTCAATAAAATTTTCACGGGACTATTTGGGAGGTATACCATTTCCAACAAAAAAAGAATTTTTCAAATCGGTTAGCAAGCGACGGAGTTATGCGCGAACAAACATTAAAAAAAAAATACAAACATCCGAATTGAGAACCTCCTCCTTTTTTAGAAGTCTGTTAAAAATAATGAATAAACTTGCATTAAGCTAAACATCCTTGGAATGTTCTAGAAATTTTGACGAACACGAATGGACACCTTCGTTCTTCTGAAGTCATACAGTAAATTATGCATAATGAATTACTTCAGGTTACAGTTCACGTGAAGTTCTCGTGTAAAATATTAAATAATATGCCTATTTTGGGCAGGTAGGTAAGTACCTCAATTTTTGGCGGCCATCAACTTAAACAACTAACATAGTACATAAGTAATATATGTCTGACAGTCTGACCACACATCTTGCCTTTTACCATCGAACCGCCATTTCGGAAAACAAATACGATAATTGAAGTTAAATACTGTTCAACCTTCCTTTTATTTCTATATGTTCGAGAACGAAGTCAGCAAACCAAGCAATGGACATGATACTGTGGACAGGTCCGCGGAGTAAATCATGACACTGACATCGTACTTGCTCTCCTCGACCTAGTCCGCTGGTGAGCCATCTAAGGAGAATTATCGAGAGCAGGGCCATCGAGCTCTTAAGGGGCATTGTTGACTGCCTATTTATTTTAACATTAATAAAGCAAATACCGATCAATATTCGTCTTTGAGGCTCCAGAATTTCTATGTGCAATATGTGGAGTAGCGGAAAATTTAAAGAACCCTTGAAGTAATAATTACTGACCTGTGTATGTCCTTAAAATTTTGAATTTTATAACTTGAAATGTAACAAACAACTTCAAACTTGCCCTTTATCCTCAAAAGCTTCAGAAAAAAACCCCAAAATTCCATGGGGTCTCATTGTAATTTCGTCACGGAAAGCTACAAATTGGCGAGTTTGGCGACTATCGAAGGTGAATTAGTTTTGTAATCACTGCCTGGCAATATTACAGACTTCAAGTTATATTATAGCGTGTCGAATTGTCGATGCGTTAAGTTAGATGCCGCTGATGTCATCATTTATATCTCTACAGCACGCTATGACATCAAGTAGGTGAGTAATGCACTCAAGTGTTGGCGAGCAAAGGTACATAAAATTAAATAAAGTTTCAAAACTTTGAAGACCATTTACCAAAAAATATTTTAAATACTTATTCGAAAACTACGAGTATCGCTCGTTGCGACACTGAATCGAATTAATTACCTCGCAACCGGGCGTAGTATTAAAAAAACGGTTTGCGCAAGAGTCGATCCGTACCTTGACACAGATAGCACTCAAACTGTCGTTTTGAATACACAAAAACCGGACGCTGCCTCACTATTTTAAAGTTACTTGTGCACAGTCAGACTCGTACAATATTACACTCATGCACTTGTCATAAGCCTAGGGAGAAAGTAATATCATAACTAAATAACGACGCAGACTGAATTGCTCAACTCAAACTGTACAAATCAAGACTAGAGGATATACGTAATACACTTCATTACTAAATAATTTAAGCTGATTCGTTTTAAGATGAAGGTGTAAAGGTCAATGCATTGGGCTATGTAAAAACGGCAGCCCTATATGCAATGTTAAAAAAATAGCTAGAAATTTGAATTGAGGTTAAGACTAAGTTATTGGCAAACTCCGCGAGACAAAGAAGCTCATACAAATAAGACGTTACACGTGTCCGGAGTTGCGTAAAAAGCACTCTGTTTAAACGTGCTTATCTATACGTATTGGCAGGAGTGGACATGGAATGAGGGCGATTCGGAAGACGTATGGCATCCAGGTGCAAACATCAATATAATATTACAGTTGATTTTGAAGTTAAAACTTCTTTAGGCGCGTTAAGCGATTTTTGGTTGGGGAAAACTTATGGATTCGCGTCACCGACCTGTCCTCGCCGACATGCTGTAGTAGCAGTAAGTGAAGTTAAATTGACCAGGTGAAAAGTTTAATTTGTGCATACTGTGCATTGTTTAAATTGTGTTTTAGTGCTGATACTTAATCATTAATTTATTGAAGTGAAAACTTCTTTAGGCGCGTTGAGCGATAAGTTTTCACTTCTGTCGGCAGTCCCCATGATTACCAATTTCCCAACTTACCAATTTTATTTATGAATAAATCATGGGATTTAATAAAAAAAGTAACCTATGCGGCTGGGGGCCCCCCGTCAGGATCAAAATTCATACGCGATACTCGCACGCACAGTCGCATGGAGGGGGCATAACGCTTTTTCCTTACGTGACGATTTCACCAGTCAACTCCTACCGCCAGCCGCGTTAAGGAAGTTCATTTAAATAACCTGAATCAACCCAATAACTATACCAGGTCAGATTAAATTAGCTAGCGAAACTCCGCAGTGGTGATGGGTACCTATCCGATCGATATCTAAACATGGTAAAACAAAAAATAAATTAATTTGACGAGTTTTTTTTAGAAATGAAAAGAAAATCGGTTATGTGCGTGTCCGACCACGCACAATGAAAGGTTCCGTAGAAGGAATGAATTTATCCCAAACACAAACTGAATATTGTAGTTGAAAAATATGTTGTCATACATCGATATACGTCACGGTCAATTCTCCAGCTGCAAAAGTAAGTTGGTCGACTATTACTCATTAACTTGGTTGTATGTACTACTGCCGTGATTTTTGTTCACATAGGTATCCAAAAACATTTATTTATTTAGCTGGCAGGGGTAAACACTTGACTCTAACAAAAACTAGCACTTTAAAGCATAATATTACGCAAATGGATCTCTGAATCGAAATAATATTATATTTTTGGACGGCCTATACAACGATACTCCATAACCCCACACCATAGGATAGACGAGAAAAAAAAATATCATCCCCAGTTTACGTGCAAGGGACACAATACAATTTTATTTTTCAAGAATTTTTGTCGTTTTCTAGTACTAATAGTCTCTGACCTCAACCCCGGACAGACAGACAGACGGACATGGCGAAACTATAGGGGTTCCTTGTTGACTACGGAACCCTAAAAAAGCTTCTTAAATGGATTCTAAAAATAATACATGCGCCCATTGCCTCACTTATTGATTGATCTGTATTGTAGTTAACAGCAATTCAATCAGTTGAATCATCTTCAAATAACCAGCTGCTGTACACGAACAAAAAAATATAAAATGAAGTCGATTAATAAAAAGGATTGGTTGGTCTGTTCGTTCGCCTTGCAAATCTTTTGCCAATTGATTTATTGATTGGGACTTTAGAGGGCATCGCGCTTATGTGACGTATGTCTACTTGCTCATTTTTCTCCACTTCAGAGTCATTTTGTTTTACCTATTCATAACTCATAACATTCGGCTAGCGCCATCTTTGTGGACACAATAAACGTGGTAACAAGTGTGCGGAAATGTTAAGGAAAGTACATTGAAAGCATGCACTGTAATGACAATAATATAACTTCCTCAGGGGAATACGCTTTGCACAAACTTAAAAATGAATATAACGCGCACACGTGCTAGCAAAATGTTACTAAGTAGGTACAGGCAAAACTTAGTCATTATGGTCAATACCATGCACCTTCCGCTCAATATGAATGTTAAGTGCAACAAACAATAAAACTCTTCTAGTGAAAGCAAAAAAATTGGTTGTAGGGTCTTTCAAGATTCAATTGAAAATGACCGACATCCCGCACTTAATGTCGTTAGACGTAGCTGGCGTAAGAGGATGGTCCATTTCACGCCAACTAAACGGATTACCGACACTTTAGCCGCGAAGTAAATCAATATTCTGAAAGAATGCTTTGTGTCCGTCTTATGATACGGCTGTACGTTGTGATAGCAGTATAAATCCATCGTTGCTTTATGTAATGGAAACGCAGGATACAAATACCTCAAAAATCTTGGCTATTGTTAAAGCCACATACAGTCTCAGACTTATAAAAATGAAGAGGTAAGTACTAAAGAATTATTATGTCTTTAAATTCAGTTTTAGCCTAGGGTTGGAACTGATTGCTAAATCGGGTCGCCATTTCGCAATCAGTTCCAACCCTTCAAATCTTTGATAGTAAAAGGACATAACTACTCGTCAGTACTCTAATATATTTAATTTCCTTGTTATTGGTTTAGCAAATAATAAAGTAGGTGAGCTATATCACTGCTACCTCTGTTGCTTTACTAATTCAGTTTTCAACTAGTCAATGAACTCGGTAGTTATCATTTGATCGTAAGTCACTTCCAAGTTGTGCCTCAACACCGTGTCTGCGCCGCCGTCTGTAACTCTGTAACCACGTTCCTTCGGCGCATTCAGCCGAGGGTAACCCAGATATCTCCAGCTTTGAAGGAAATGTTTTTATATCTCATGCATACTATTATCTTCTTTTTATTAACAATTTATTCAGGTTTTAAGAGAGTGGCGTCAATGATTTTTGCAGTTACAAGGTTTGATATTTTAGTGCTAGTTACACAGTGGTTTCTTGAGGTCGTTGCTGACATTTTAATCAAGTTGCTAACTTGCTACCGTTGAAGTTGTTAACCCCAGTCGTACCTATACATTATTTAAAACTTTTGTAGTAAAACTATAAAACAAATCGTATTCTCATCTCTCTTTTATCCGTCATCTGATAACAACGACACATTACAATTCATCATGAAAAACCTATGTTTCCAAGTTGATATTTTATTCAAGAGGTATCGGGAATGCATAATAGCTTGAGATTTCCGGATTTAACCTGCTCCACGTCCTTCCTATCTTCATGAATGTTTCAAAAACACTTCTCGACGTGTCAGTGTATGTATGGTTATTTGTTGATCGATTACATTTAGATTCGTTAAAGCAAGAAAACCCGTACTGCTGTTTTAATATATTGGAAAAAGTTGATGTATTCAATGTGAGTTGCGAGTTAACTGCAAAAAGTTGTTTACAAGATCCAACCAAATTATACGACCAATATATTTGATTTACCCCTATGACTCACGGAAGACACGGAACCAGCACATGGACAACGTACCCAAAATTAAATAATTGCACAACAAGACAGTGAGCTTGTCATGGTACTAACTGGCGATATGTGGGAATAGACTTCAAGATCTCGGAAACACATGTATTTTGGCTTTTATTCTAAATTATGCCCGGTTGATGGCACTAGGCTCGCCGCCTCTTGCATGGGACTTAAACATAACTGGCTAAATGTGGGTATACTATATAATAGGTAGTTACATCTCTGCCTAATCCTTCGAGGAAACAAGGCGTTATGTTACGTTCTAAATTATGGTGTGCTGGACCGTGGTGATAATTAAAACGATGGCGGCAGGTGAAATAATACTGAAGCAAATGGTGAGGAGGAGATAGAAGACTTGGACACATTAACTGTTGAATTATTGATCTGCCAGTAATTGAAAAAATCTGGCAGCAAAGAGACCCCTTGGGAAGTATGATGCAGAACTGAAAACCCTTTGTCAAGAAGTCAGGGAAACAATGGTGCCTTTGACGATGAAGGAGGAATACTTGCTTCTTTTGTAAATGGAAAGAAAACTAGACCACGTAACTTCCTATACATTCTCGGATGTTAATGGAAAACGTAGATCGTCGGTTGAAAATAGGTTACTGTTATACAGAATATTTTATGTAAAATCATTCGAATGCAATACTGTCTGTTCACTTAGGCATCTACTTTGATTTTGTTTTTTACTCCAATTCGTTTTCGCAGATATATTTCTATTCAAATAACTTATTTACTGAATTGCTGATACAATGATGTTGTTTTCAAATACATAGAAATGTAGTCCGTGACATTATTAATATGTAGTTTGATGCGTTTGTTACTTAAATATATTTAAGGTATTTTTATGACGGCATTATGATGAGGTCCAAGATATTTAATGGATTAGCGACCGTTGAAACTGAAGAAGAAATACAATTTAAATTATTAAGAGGTAAATTAACTCTTTTAGGACAATAAGTACAACTTTTGTGACTCTGGAGCGTTATGTCACGTCGTCATTTAAGTGACGGCACCGTCAACTTGAAACTGCCGACACTGTCAACACGCGGCCACAAAAGCTCCACAATCACAAAGGTCCCAAAAAGCAGCGAAAATGATTTATACAGGAAAACTAAAATCAATTATGGACAGTAATCTCTAAAGTTATTACGTTTCAAAACATCGCACGCTGCGACCAACTGAAACCACTAAATAAACATAGTGAATCATCAATCTCCTGCCCTTATCTTAATTTATTTGGGGTCGGCGCAACATGCCCCTTTCTTCCATACTTCTCTATTAGTCGCCATTTTGGTAGTCACTCCCTTTCTAGCCATATCATCTATCACACAGTCCAACCATCGTTTCTTCGATCTTCCCCTACTTTTATACCCATCGATATCCATAACTTTCCTCACGACATTTTCCTCATTCCTCCGCATTACATGCCCATACCATGACAATCGATTTCCGCACAACTTTTCAGTCACCGGTGCCAGTTTCAGACTTCCTTTTATGTACTCATTTATTATTCTATCCATTCGTGTCACACCACACATCCCTCTTAGCATTCTCATCTCAGCAACATGCAATTGCCTTTCATTCATCCCTTTTGTGGCCCAACATTCTGCTCCATACAAGACAGCAGTAGTCTAACCATTATTTTATATTTTTTCCCCTTAAGTTTAAGAGGAATGCGGGAGTCGCAGATTGTTCCCGTGACCTGCCGCCATTTCATCCATCCAGTGTCAATGATGTGCTTAACTGTCCGATCTACTTCGTCATCGCTTTGCAAGAGTGAACCGAGATACCGAAAGTCGGCGCAGACTGGGACAAGCACGCCATCAAGCTCTATGACTCCAGAACTGGAGAGACCGACATTCTCCAGCTTCTGTTGCCATTTCTCAAATCTGCTCTGGATCTCAGTGCCATCTTCACCGACAAGAACAAAGTCATCGGCAAAGAGCATGCACCAGGGTGCCTCTTTCTGTATGTCCGACGTAAGAGCGTCCATAATAAATCAATAAAAAATCAACAGGAAGAGGTAAGGACTTAAAGCCTCCCCTTGGTATAAGCCTACAGCCACACTGAACTCGTCGGTATTGCCAGCAGCCGACCGGACGTAGGTACAAGATTGACCGTACATAGCACGAATTAACTCTACATACTTCCCGGGCAAACCTTACTCTTTCAAGGCCCACCACAATACATCCCGAGGTACCCTATCATCCTCCGCTTCCTCCAGATCAATCAATACCATGTGCAAGTTCTTGTGTTCACGTCTGTACTTCTCGCACAATTGGCGGAGTGCAAAAGTGGCGTCCATTGTTCCTCGACCTGGCATAAACCCGAACTGGTTCGGGGTAATCTCACTCTCCTCTCGCAATTTTTTATTATCGGACGGCGAGCTACCCATCGCTCACCGTCCGCAGGCCCGCGCCTACGGTGGCCGGAAATCGGCTAGCGACTCCCGACGCCCGGGGCGTCTCCTGCTGCGACTAAGGGCGCGAGGGCGCGAATCTTGCCTCACCCTCACGCGTTCCGCCTCCTCCTTCGCGAGCATTACTGCTTCGCATAAGGAGGTGACGGCCTCCCATGCATTCTCGCTCCGAACCATGGCCTGAACCAGGCCCGGACGCGAGAGATCGCCGCCGCCAATAGCCTCCGTGAGGACACGGCGGTGCTCTGCCCAAGCCGGGCAGACCTCCACCGTATGCTCCACCGTGTCCTCCGGGCGCTCCACACAGTGGTGACACCCGGGCGTTTCCTCCCGCTTTATGCTGAACAGGAACCTCCCGAAACAGCCGTGTCCGGTGAGGACCTGTGTCAGGCGGAAGGTGAGGACGCCGTGGCGCCTCTCTAGCCACTCCTCAAAGAGGGGACTTATCGCCACAATTGTGGCGTGCCCAGCGCTGGGTTGCGACAATCGCACTCTCCATGTCGCCATGAGATTCCGCCGGAGGTCTGTCCGCTGTGCCATGATTTCTCGCGGCAGCGGAGTTTCACCCCGGCGTTTCGCCTCCTCGCGCCACTCCCAGATGTGCGCGAGGACTTTTGCCTCCAGATCCCATGGCGGCAGTCCGGCAAGGAGGCTCGCCGCCTCACGGGAGACCGTGCGGTAACCCCGTACCAGCCTGATGGCCATGACCCTTTGGGACGCGTTCAACCGCTGGGCTGGTCGCAGCCTTAAAGAACGCGCCCACACCGGTGCCCCGTAAAGGGCCATGGACCACACGATCCCCGCGTATAGCCTCCGGCAGGAGGCGTTTGGACCCCCTAGATTGGGCAGGAGCCGCTTTAAAGCAGCCCCGGCCCGCTCCAGTGTGGGAGCCAAACGTCCAAAATGCTCCACGAAGTTCCACCGGCTGTCGAGGACGAGTCCCAGGTACTTCATCGTCGACTCGACGCCGATGTGAACCCCTCCCGCTGTTATCTGGGAACCCGACAGTGGCGCGTTCCGAGGACCATAAAAACACATGGCCTCGGACTTGTGCAAAGCCACCTCGAGTCCCAATTGCCGAATCCTATCGACGATTGTCGCAACCCCACGTGCCGCCAGTTCGGCCGCCGCCTGATGCGACCTCCCCTGCGCTAGGACCAGCGTGTCGTCAGCGTAGCAGACTACGCTAACGCCGCTAGGGAGGTCGGCACGCAGCACCCAGTCGTACCCGATGTCCCACAGATGCGGCCCCAGGACCGATCCCTATGGGACACCGCACGACATCTCTCGCCGGTTCCAATCTCCGTGGTGACCGGGGTAGATGACGGCCCTGTCCGTCAAATAGGCCTTGACCACGCGACAGAGGTAGGTCGGCATCCGGTGATACCGAAGTGCCTCCCTAATGCAACTCCAGGGCAGGGTATTAAAGGCATTGGCGATGTCAAGAGACACCGCCAAGACAACCCCACCCCGGGCAACAGCATCCCCCGTCGTGAGGGCTCGAACGCGCATGATGGCATCCACCGTAGAGCGCCCCTTGCGGAAACCAAACTGGCTCTCCGCCAAATCGGGCCCCACCCGCACCAGTCGCCCGACAAGGCGGTCTGCAATTACTCTTTCAAAGAGCTTGCCCACCTCGTCAAGCAGCACGATGGGCCGTTAATGGGACGGAGAGTCCGCCGGGCGCCCTGGCTTCTTTATGAGGACCAGTTTCCCCGTCTTCCAACGAAGTGGGAACTGGCCCCTCTCCAAGCATGCGCTTAGGAGCCCCCTTAGTCGAGGCCCGAGAGCCTCCAAGGCCAGAACCCAGGCTTTTCCAGGCAAGCCATCGGGTCCTGAAGCGGTACTCTTGGCATTCAGCCTACGTACCGCCACTCTCAGATCTACCTCGGTCACCTCTGGAGCATCGTCGTCGTCGGTGTGGTCCGCATCTGGCACCGCAGGAAGCGGAGCCATGGGCGAGGGAGTATGTTCCCCTCGCGAAGGAAACAGAGCGCTCACCACGTCCTCCACGAGCTGGGGCCGGAGACTCTGCGTCAGCGGGGGAGCCCATGGGCGGAGTTTATCGCGCACCCATTTGTAGGGGCGTCCCCACGGGTCTCTGTTGAGAGTCTCCAGCGTCTCCTCGCGGGCCAGTCCTCTGGCCCGCTGGATCTCCGCTCGGAAGGCAGTCTTCGCCGCTCTGTACTCCTCATATAGCTCCGCCTGAATGGCTTCCGTATCCGGAGGGCGGATACGGAGCCTGGTTTTCTACACCCTGCCGTTCTTTAAACGCAATTTTCTTTTCTTTAAGCATGCTTTGTACTTCTTCATTCCACCACCATGTATCCTTTTCTATTATACCTTTTCCTTTCGATGTCTAATATTTTATATAGATTCTTTTTGGTTTTGTGAATGTGAGAGCGCTGTATGCTTAATAGACTGTAGTTTTGTAAACCATTTTCTATTTTGTTTCTCCAAACACAGAAAGTTTCCGAATCTGAGTTCAGAAAAGCTCAAATCAGTATATTTGACGGTCCACAGATTCACAAATTGGTGAACGACCCTAATTTCCGCAGTTCAAAAACAACACCCCTCCATATAATTGATATAAACTAACGCAGATATAAAAAAAAAACTGATATTATATTTCAAATCAGCGTCTTGGTTAGAATGATGTAAAATACTCATGCAACAGACATGCTTGTTGAGCGGTGTTATTTAATGCAGGTTCAACTCACATTTACAACATTTGGAAGCCAGCAGTTCTTCTAAAGAGTTTTTTTTAATAAATTGATATACGAGTAGTAGTTGGCATGTTCCCTAGCCTTTGTTGAGTAGTGTAATACTGCTTGTACTACTTATTGTGAAAGTGTAGAAAGATTTACTAATCAACCATCACGAGAATGCTCGTGTCATTTCATGGAGAAAGAACGACACATTGGTGGACTTTGATAATTGTGTTGTGGGCAGATACTATCGTTTAGCCTCTTACTGAAAAGGACTTGACTATCGGTCTGAATGGACGCGATTGAATGTGTTTTATTATCTAAGCCAACAACATTTTTTCACAAGGCTATGAAAAGTTAGCTAAGTTCTCAGATAACACTTTGAAGGTAGGTATTCATCTTGCTTAGGATGATGATTGCATCTGAAGGAACACGGATGGGTTTTAGCCGGTAAAACTCTGACACGCCACAACTTCTCCCGCTCCGCCCAGAGAGATAATTTAGAGATAATTTCCCACCCAAAAAAAAAAGACGGGTACACGAGTCTCTGATTACGAAATATCAAGGACATGGCCCTTCATTAAATCGGGAAGCCTTATTAGCTGTTACGTAACTAACCACAGTACCCACCACTCAAAAGGGTATTAGACAGTTTTTTTTAAATTCCGATTTTTCGAAACCAACAAAATAATTAAGCCACGGTAAAAAGATTGTTTCAGTCTCAAAAAACTTGTATGCGTTATGCATAACTTGTAGTCTATTGTAGACAGAGACAGCACTGCTGCGATCTGATGTCAAAACACAGGAACGCCATAGTAACTTCGCACCATTCAGATCATCAGATTCATTGATCGTTTTGCGTGACAAGGATAGCAGAATAATTTAAAAAGTATGTAAACTTCTCCATTTTTCCACCGATTTTATGATTTTTTTCATTCTATATTTAATTCATGTATATTTATTTGATAGCAGTCAAATACAGTTAGCTGTTTGGGTTTCGTGGTTTTTTCAATTTCATCTTTTAATATTTCTTATTCGTTGTATGCTACTTAGAAACCCCCCCTAATACCGACTAAAGGATTTATATTCGAGTCCGCGTACCACTGGTCAGTTTCCCTCAGTCGTCAGTTTATTTAATTTGCCAGTTTCGTTGATTAGTCAGTTTCGCTGATTGGTTAGTTGTACCGATTAGACAGTTGCGTTAACTCGACAGTTTCCAGTGTTTGCCAGTTTCCTTGATTCGTCAGTTTAGTACACTCAATGTAAAAGATATGTTTACGTTTAAGTAAACAAAAGTGCAAAATGTAAGGAACCCAATTTAAATCAAACTTAAAGTTGTATTTTTACAATCACAATATATTTTTTTTAAATTTAATTGTTTTCTAAAAGATTTTTTTTTTATTTTATCTCTGCCTAGCCCTTTGAGGAAACAGCCGTGATGTTATGATACGTAATACGTACATAATTAAATTAGCAGACGTGTGGACAGTTTTCTACCGACTGTACTTTCACTGACGAATTGAATAAAATTGACGAATTAACGAAACTGGCGAACACTGGAAACTGTCGAGTTGACGCAACCGACTAATCCCCAAAACTGACCAATCATCGAAACTGACTAATCAACGAAACTGGCAAATTAAATAAACTAACATCTGAGGGAAATTGATCAGTGGTACGCGGACTCTTATATTCAACTAGCTGTTGCCCGTGACTTTGTGTGCAACCCAGGATGAAAAGCCTATGTCCTTCTCCAGGTCATGGTCTACCCATGCGCTAAATTTCTTCCATAACCGCGGGTGGAAGACCTGGAGTCCTGAAATACAGGGCTGCCCTAGTTTAGGCTCCAATCCACTCCATTTATTTTAATAATGTCTGTACTGTGTTTCGATTAGTGTGGAAAATAAACATGATTACTATTACCATATCCGTTCAGCCGTTTTAGCGTGACAGGCAGCGTTACAAACAAACAAACTCACTTTTGCATTTATAATATTCGGATTCAAAGTAAGTCGCATGTGGGTGAACTGAGAATTCTTCTAGAGCATTGAACAGATATGGCCTATTCATCTTTTATTTAAATCTCATCTGAATTAGGTTAGTCACAAAGGTTTTTAGTTTCGTAAATTATTTCAATAAGGGTATGTTTCATGTTGCGGCTTAGTTTGTATACGTAAGAATATGTAGAGCGGACAGTAAACATTTACAAAATTAAATTGGCAAACTCTCTATTTTAGGCATACTCGTACAACAAAAAAAACCGACCAAGTGCGAGTCAGACTCGCGCACAAAGGGTTCCGTACCATTATCTATAAAAATGGCAAAAATCACGTTCGTTGTATGGGAGCCACCCTTAAATATTTGTTTTATGTTAATTTAATTATTTATTTTTAAAGTGAATATATAACTAAATATTCTGTGAATATTTCAAGCGTCTACCTTTTGCCGTTACCAATATCGAGCAAAAACGAGCAAAAAAATCACGTTTGTTGTATGGGGGCCACACTAAATATTTATGTTATTCTGGTTTTTAGTATTTGTTGCTATAGCGACAAAAGAAATAGATCATCTGTGAAAATTTCAACTGTCTAACTATCACGGCTCATGAGATACAGTCTGGTGACAGACGGACAGACAGACAGACGGCGGATCCTTAGTAATAGGGTTCCCGTTTTACCCTTTGGGTACGGAACCCTAAAAACTAATCAATCTGCCTAGCTTTTTCCCAACGTGTTGGGGTCAGCTTCCAGTTTAACCGGATGGAGCTGAATACCAGTATTATACATGGAGCGACAGCCTATGTGACCTCCACAACACCATATCGATACCCCTTGGTAAGACGTTGTCAGACTTTTGGATTTCTGACGACCCCTAATGTGAAAGATCCAGGAATGACAGCCTGGACCATCGGCTTAACGTGCTTTCCGAGGCACGGAGGAGTCTCGGTATGTAAAGCTGGTCACCCATCCACATACCAACCCTAGTAAGCGTAGCTTAACCTGATGGATCGACCCGTGTGGCTGTTATTATTTAGCCACGAGCTCAACAAAAAAGAACCGGGAAAATTAATTTTCAGTATCTGCCAAATTCAGGAACGAAACTAGATGAATTTTCTTTTATTCATTCATACCTAGTAGGTAGTTCCGATAGAGTAAGGTCTTTCAAACAGAACAGAATATTGCATTCCGTGGATGAGCGAGTTCCGACAAGTATTTCGTGGAGCCAGGATCAGAGTATTCGAGTAAAGTTCGAGTATTGTTTGAGAACACTAGCACCCCGCTCAACTTCAATTTTAACAATCAATGTTTTGTTGACACGGCCCTGACAGTTTAATTTAAAAAAAACTTGTTGATGAGGTGCAGGCGCTGCAGTCGTCATTATTTTGCCGTACACAGTACGATGTAATTGAAAAAAGAGTATATATTATGTCAGTAAGCATTTCAAAATGATTTAACTATGGTAACAATCCATAATTGGTGTAAATAATAAATCCAAATAAATCCAATCCGTGTCGTGTCCAATCTTCGTATTCGTATGAGTGGCGTAAGTAAAGAGGGGCTTACACTTAATAAAGGATGTATTTAGGTTAAGATAAGAAAGATCAATCAGATCAGTCTACAAGAACAGATGTGGACGAAAAAGTTAACGACATGGCTAGGCCCCCAAGGAACTCGCAAGAATGGGAGACCCTACGCCAGATGGGAAGAAAAGACCCTACGCCAGAAGACGACATTAAAAAGATAGCTGGATTAAATTGGATGGAAACAGCCCAGTCTAGAGAAGGCTGGATATCTTTGGAGGAGTCCTTCAGCTGTAGAGGGATTCTTGTAGAATAAATTATATAATATATATAGTCTCAAAGTTACAAGAGCTGGGGTTGGAAGCTCTCCGTCATCAGCCATACCTTGCGCCTACAGACTTTTACTTTTTCAGAATTTTGATAACAAAAATTCAATACCCGAGACGCAGTACAAAATTCCTTTGATGAATTTGTTGCCTCCCGTCCAGCTGATTTCTTAAAAAAGGGCATCAATAAACTGCTACTGCGTTGGCAAAGATGCATCGATTGCATGGGTGATTACTTGATTAGTGATTAGTTTGATTAATAGAAATAATATACGTCAACTTATTTCATAAAAAACGACAATTTCATAGGTAAAGACCTAATACGAGTATAATCGCAGGTGACATTAATTATTAATTATCTATTGAAGCCAAGAGTCATACTAAACTTAAATATTTTACAACAAATTATTAAAAAAAAACAATTTCGGCAAATGATCGACTTTCGCCGTGTAAAAAACTGTTTTTTTTTTCTCATTACAGCTCAAATATTCATATTGCAACAATAATAACTTTGTGAATAATTACTTTTTATAGCTTGCCTTGAACTACTTTGAAACTGAATTAAACCTGAAAATATGAACACATTGCAGTTTTAAACGAGAACATATTAATTTCTCAGTAAACAAAACATTTATACAATGTGTCTATAAACGGTATGGCGAAAATTATCAGTCGTCCCGTCCCATACATTAATTTGGTCGACAGATTTATTTTTACGATTACGATGTTAGTCCAACTTTGCAAATTTATCTTTCCCTACTAACCTGATTTGGAATGTTAGAACATTTTAAAACAAAAATTTGCCAATTCGGTCTAGCCGTTCTGATGTAATGCGCTTACCAACGAACTGCATTTAATTTTTAGGATTCCGTAGTCAACGCCCTTATGGTTTCGCCATGCGTCTGTCCCCAGCTAAGCTCAAAGAATCTTAGTACTAGAAAGTTGTATTTTGGCATGGGTCTACAAATCACGCCAACAAAGTGGTAAAAAAAAATACATTTACGTTACTCCCTTGCTCGTAAAGTGGGATGTTATTTTTTTTTCGTGTACTCCATGGCGGGGGGTACCGTTGGATAGGCCGTAAATATTGCGGGTCTGTGAAAACTATTTTTCGATACTATCCGTTTGCGTATTATTAAGCTTTTAAGTGCTATTTTTGTTAGAGTCAAGTGTCCCAGCTAAATGGTTGAGTTTGGATGCGTGAAAAAATTCATCACAGCTAAGTAGGCTTTACAAGTTAACGCGTAATAGTCATTCAACTTACATATGCAGTTGGAGAATTGACCGTGACGTATATCGATGTATGGGAGAACATGTTTTTCAACTAAAATGTTAAGTTTGTTTTTTGAAATAAATTCATCCCAACTACGGAACCTTTCATTGTGCGTGGCACACTGAAAGGACACACACTTGGCCGGTTTTATTATATAGATTGAAAATGGAAAGAATTTGCGCAGACTTGTAGTAATACTCAATATGAAGTCTTCATCTAAGGTGTTTTGATAGCATGTTTCGGGTAAATTAGGAATTTCAGCATAAAATGTATGTCGCAGTTGTCGGCGCCAACTGATGTGTGCCAGCCTGCCAGGTCACGAGGGCTGGGCGTCATCCGTATTATTTTTACTGGCCCATCAGAATGTAGCCTACTTTAAGCGTTTATTAATTCGCTTATACGTGCAAGAGGGTTATTTTTGAACCCGTAATATAGCTAATACATCAACTATGCATGAGTGGCTTTACAATTTTCCCCGACATTGCAACGCATGACCTAAATTACTGGTCGATATGATTGCATAGTTACGTGCAATAATTACTATTAGAATCACTATCTGAAATGTGTAATTAATTGGAAAAAGTTCAAATCTGTAGTTTGTGTTGTAGCATACCTACATGATAAATGTAGTTAAAATCAATATCACTGTGTGTGTTTGTGTGTATTGCGTGTTTAATTACGCATGTGTGTGTCCGTGTGGCGGTGTGGTTGTGTACAGACTGCTGGATGTACGTTTGTGGACGATACGAGCGATTGCTACTCTGACGCGTAACTGGGTCACTAGGTCACAGACGAGGTCCACTGATAGTATAGTGCTGTTGTTTCCCAAACTACTTACAGTTTTATACAGTCATAAGAAATAAATTGGTACTGACTGTATGGACACTAATCAGAAATAAATACTGACCATAGACACCATACTGCTCATATGTAACATATTAACTTTATCCGTTTTGTCGAAGTATGAAGGTAGTTTCATTATTATAAATAAGTATAACTGTACAGATGGACTCAATCAATTGATTTTGAATTAAAAACATACTTCAAATTAATTTTATTATATAAAAGTGAATCTGAATAGACCATAATATTCATAATAGTTTCGAAATATTTCGAAATACATATATTCTGAAAAAATAAAAACCGTAATTGTCTTGATCGAAACGTGATCGAAGTACTTGTGAGACCTCCATAGGATAATGTAATCTATTGACAGTAAATGAAAATGAGATACTTAAATAAATAAATAAATTAAACAGTGGAGTAGTTAGCTCGAGCGCTGTGTACATTGAAGTGTGCGTGCTGTAAGTTATTTGTTCTATTTTAATGTTAGTCGAACGCACCAACCTTGCTCCACATTCAAGATTACAATTAAATAAAAAACAGCTAAGTGCGAGCCGAGTTTCTTGTAATAAAACTATTTTCATATAGTATTTAGATCATTTTGTTATAACATTTAAAAAACAACAAAACATCTCTACTAGTAGGTAGTATTTTTTTTTACTAACTACTAAATGTTATTTATCTGCATACAAAAAAGACTTAAACACTAAGACTAGAACTAGAATTACGTTTTGCCCATCCGAGATAAAAAATATCTATCATGTCGTTATCACCAGAAATGTTTTAGTGAAGATAAATACTCGTAGGCGTTGTTTCCAGGCTTAGGTCGAACAATTAGACAAACTCGTTCTATTAACTTATACCTCGTACCACCACTACAAGAGTAGCTTATCACTTTTACCTGTGCGTGCTCGATGCTAATAGCGGACACTGTGACCCATCATTTTACTTATCAGTATAATTTAGAAGCTAACTACAAAAATACCGTCATCGAAATTGGCTAGTTCCTGACTATTGACCCATCGGATTTAGCCGTTTAGAGTTAAATGTTTTTTACTGAACAAATAAGTGGTTTGCATCACTGGAGACCGTCAGGTGCAAACACTCAAGCTGTCTCCCTCAATCCCTTTGAGAAATCAATTGGGAACGATTGACACCCTTACCAGAGTATGGCCAAGGGTGCCACCGTTGACCATACTCTACATTGGACAGTCTACAATATTTCCAAGATTTTATGCGAACCAATAAATCGATTATTTTCTGTTGTACTGCACATTATCTGACAATATTTTGGGAAATTTTCACGCAAAAACACAGAATATTGAGACTTGGTGACAGAAATGGGCCGAGGATTGCCCCGGATTGTAATCACACGTCGCAGTCATGAGGAAGCGACAGAGAAGAAGAAGTGACACGCAAAATTGAGGGCAAGAGCCCGAGAGGGCGTAGTCAAAAGAGATGGTAAAGCTAAATTTTTTTTTTTTGGAATGTTCACGATCCTCAACAGTGAGGAATCGACTAAAGAGGAGAAGGATGTAATATTTAAGTTAAATTAGTCAAACATAATTATATTTTTATTCCAATTAGATTTTTTCAGAAAGAATACATAATACTAGTGATACTGCGTCCACAAGCAATGCCTTGAAATAAACACTTAAAATATTAGGCAATGTGATAGGCGCTCGTTGTGCAACGCACATTGTTATGCGTTCTTGTACAATACACGTCCAAGGACCACCAAAACTTGACGGTTTCAAATACTAAACGTCAAACTATATTGAATGTTTCAAGTCGACAATGAATTCGTCGTATTTATAATTAATTATTTTACACCTTTACGTAATAATGACAGCCACGTAGAGTAATAAGTTTTTTGGCAAATTCCCATTGTCTTTTAGATAAAAGAATTTAAATTAAGTCAAAACAATACATTAGCATGTGGTGTAGTTGTTCGCATTTTACCAAAATTACTAGTGTAACTCAAAAAACTTTATTCCAAACGCTTCCGACTTGAAGTATATTACCTCCTAGTGCTAGAACTGTGTGGGTAGGCTAGTACCTAAGTAGAGTCAATAGTCTAACTTGACTTGTTTTAAATAGTGGGTAGTTGTTAAAAACACTACCTGTTTTGCTTCCCTGGATAAGGTAGATAACCATAAGAAAAAATAACAGAAAGGTACCATACGTAAGTAAGTGCTAAAACCCGGATCTGCTTTCAAACATTATGTATGTTTTTCTAGGTATTTAAGCCTTATGCGTGGGTTTTATGTGTGGTCATAGATAGAAAACGATTTATCAGTACAGAATACTCAGTCGTTATGTTTTAACGATTCGCTCTATTTTATTTAACGCGTGTTTTAAAGATACGTTTATTAGTTTGAAAAGAGCAAGCAGACGTCGACCAATCTATTTATCTACATTCTACAGATAGCATCATGCTGATAAATTCTAGATTCTTTTAAGATTACAGGCAACCAATAAGCTTTCAGCAAAAAATGTTAAGCTTGTTCTAATCAGACTTGAAAATAGGTCAGGAAACCATATACCTATCGTTCGGATAAGGAATATTAGCTATGATTTAAATTTATTGTTCTTTTGAAGCGCAGAACTACAAAAGACATAGATCACATATATGCAACTTACTCAAGTTGTCAGAAACACGTAAAAGATCGCCTTATCTATGGATGGGAATCTAACCCAATTTATTATTGTTTTTATACTCCATAGGTTTAGATAGTTAAATAAAGGTAAACAAATCATAAAAAGGGTTTTTATAGATGACACTTTCTTGTTTAAAAATACGTTGTAACTTATAATCATTTTTTTATTTTTTATTAGTATTACGATAGTTTCCTCTTTTATTACTGTATGTTAAACTTTATCATTTATTCATATACTACTCTTCGTAGATGTAATCGCTTGAGCACAATTATTCAGTTAGATTTATATATTACTATATTATTTTGTACGAGTAATCTGTCTATTGTAAAGAGCCCAAAAACACATGTTCTCTAAACGTCAACGAAATAAAACGTTGCTAAATTGAAGAGTACAACTGTGACGTAGCATGTCAACTGAAGTACCAGGTATTACGTTTAGTCGGTTACTTGACAGCTCTCTCGTCATGTGGGTTTTTTTGTTTACCTTTATTTAACTACCTAAACCAACGGAATATAGGTAGGCTACTATCTTGTAAGGCACGGCAGTGCAGGGATATGGAGGATTGGTCAGGTCTTGTGAGACAATTCTACAGATGACAACTCTACAGATGCAACTTAAGTCGATCGACACGTTCGTACTTCAACCAACAATTGGGGCATGTCACAGTCACGTATGCTGTGTTTCGACACTCATTTATTCTTGAAATTAAGAACCGTCACTGTTTTGTCATCAGATGGAAATTTTAGACACGTTTTATGGCTTAAACTCTTAGTATTACTATTTCAAGACATAACTTCACGCCTGTATTCCCCGAAGTGTTAGGCAGAAGTACACCTATTAGTCCTCCCACATTTCGCCAGTTATGTTTACGAGTAAGTCCCATGTAATAGGGGGCGAGCCCATTGCCGTTAAAAGAGAAATTCCGGATGGAAAACTCAATAACACTTTGTCCGACCCGGGAATTGAACCCAAGAAGGAAAACCCAAGAGGGAAAAGAATTTATCCCAAAAACAAACCTAACATTGTAGTTGAAAAACATGTTTTCCGGTAGATCGATATACGTCACGGTCAATTCTCCAACTGTAAATGTAAGTTTGTAATCGCAAAACAAGATTTTTTTTTACCTGATAAAACTACAAATGATCAATTTTCGGACTTTTTTTCCTTTAATTGTGCTGAGACCTTGCTTCTTGCCAAATTTCATGATTGTAGGTTACTGGGAAGTACGTCAAATGGTGGCCGAAGGCAGCCTACGTCGTGTGTGGAAAATTGATACTACGATCTATAGAAATGTGCCATAGGATGTTGTAATACAGCACTCAAAGGAGTTTGCCGCAACGTTGGCAAGCTTAAGAGATAAAGTTCAAACGGCTTATGTGCCTATAGTCGACACCAATACCTTTCAAAACGGATCAGAGCAATACTGCTTGGCAGCGGGAAAATGTATGGTGTTAGTAGTACTTCCTCGATCGAGCCTTTTCACACGGAGCTCTACCCTGTGCCTGATTTACGCATTAATTTTTGAGTTAATCTAGAAAACTAGTGTAGGTAGGTACAGGATCTAGCCACTTGTGACAAGTCCTTCTCAGCAATAACCCATCATGCAACAGTTGTATAATGCACGTGTCCAATTGAATGAGAGGGGAGGGAGATTTGCACATGCCTCATGCCTAAATACGTGTAACCCGTGGACTAGATTTAGACCTATCTTAGACACCAATTTCTCTGTAACCACCAACCAAATAGGTGCAAGCTTAGTAGATACACGTGTATCTAATTTTGTGGCTGGTAGCCTATTTATGTTATAGCGAATGTTTTAGTCATGAAAGGTTGGTTTTGACTATCGAGGATTAATCCTAGTGTCCTTTATGTTATTTATAATATAGCTTGGGTATTACCTGTTAAAACAAATGTATGTGTTATTGAATATAGCCTCTATTAGACTCGTTTTTAACAGGTTTCGTCTTCAGCTCCAGATTCCTATACATACTATTATTTCTTATAATTATCATAGATTTTAATTTATATTATCTAATAAGTTCTAGTTTTTTACGTGTATTTGCATTAATAACAAAACTACTTCTACCATTTACAATTTTTAAGGTTCCGAACTTTAAAGAAAAAAACGGCCAAGAGCGCGTCAAATCAGGCCCAATAAAGAACCCTTCGGTTCTTTATTTGGGATAAATGTATCCGAAGAACAAACTTAATATTGTAGCTGAATAACATGTTCCCCGATACATTCTAACTGCAAATGTAAGTTTGTACGCACAATATTGAGTGATTTACCATGTCATTTTAAGACCATATACTTCTTATAGGTTTTCCTGTAATCTCTAAGTATAGAATTATTATATATTTTTTTCTAGGGTTTTTTTTCATTTTGTTCTCATTAGTTTCGGAGATAAGAGGGTAATGGACAATTTTCATCCCTTTCTTTACACCTAATAAAAAATATATATTTGAAATCCTCATAACAAGTCGTTTCATCTGATATGTAACACGGTACAGTTTTCAATAGAAAACTTTCTACAAAAAATTTCTAATTTTTACCCCAAAAGTGAACCCCGTATTCAAAATTCATTTGTTTACGTTACACGTTCGTGTTTGGGTCACAGAAATTCATATGTGTACCAAATTTCAAGTTATTCGGTCCTTAAATCGGCTGTGTCAGACGGACAGACAGACACACAAGTGATCCTATAAGGGTCCCGTTTTATCCTTTTGAGGTACACAACCCTAAAAACGGAACCTTTATAACATCCTTTAGAGGTTTTTCTCGACATCTATGCAACGTAGGATTAAAATTTAGCCGTAATATTTAGGTCTCGCTGACACGCACACAGATCGCTAGTCAAATCCCTTATTTGCTAAAGAATAAAGTTCATATTCGTTTAAACCTTAACTTTTCTTAGCAAAGGCAAAGCGCGGTGTATGAATTCCGCGTTTTGAATCAGAGTTTTACGAATTGCTCTGCCTCTGGTTGTTGTGGATACGACAACGATGATCAAAGAGAGGAAACAGGTTTTGTTCCTTGAATTTTGTCATGCCTTACATTCTCAATTTGGGTTTTCACTGTTTCACAAAAAGAGAAATCAATTTGGTATTCTCTATTCATAAAACAGATAAATATATGACACGTCATTCATTATCATTACACAATATGCGTTATTGAAAGCGCATCCATATCCTTTACAAGGATGAATCATACGGTACGCATATAGGAATATGTGGGATGTGTGCTGATTACGAAGTGAGAGATTTACTTATATTTCTTGTTAGTACAGTCTACGTTCTCTTTAAAAATCTCACCGTGAACTCTTGGGTGAAGTTGAGTGGGTGAGTTATCATTCTATGATAATAGCATCAAGGAAAAACAACTCACTTTACCAGTATTCACGGCGAGATTTTTATAGAATAGGCAGATGACATTGTTGTACCTATATAATAGTAAGATGTATCAAATATGGATTGCTTTTGAATTTAAGCAAAACTGTCGTTGGTAAATGTTTTCAAATCGTTTAATAACTAACTGCAGGTACCTAATCGTATATACTATAGGTATAACTCATAGTGGACTTTATTTTCTGTACAGTCAACAAGAGTAAGGTATGCAGGCAAGAAATAAAGAGCTCTGCATAATGAAGACAGTATCCATTTTCTTCTCTCGGATCGGCGCTAAATAAGTGAGAATTTAGGTACTTAGTCATATTATGTTAGTAATAGAACTGACTGCCCAGTGTTTACCGGAAGTACATACATTAATGGCTCGTGGAGAATTTTAATGTATTTTATATTTTAGGGTGCCTAATCTTTTTGAGACAAAACCATCTCAGACCAGTTGTGTCAATAACTTGACTACTCGGTACACGCACAAAATCAGCCCATTTTGAAGTAACCTGTCTGGTTACTTTTATCTCTTATATTGTACATTTTTTCCTTTGTCTCACACCTTTTGTCAAATTATTTTTTTACTCTAATTCAGACATTGGCCAGGATTAGTTTCAAGCTTGAACATTCAATAAGTTTGTTCAAAGTGTTGTAACTTCCGACTCTTTGTTATTTGTCGGACGAAGACGTGAGTAGAGCTAGTGCAGGTCAGTTCAACATATTATTATTCTTTAGAAGCTTAGGTACTTGTCAGATTCCAAACAGAACTTCATTTACCCTACTTCCAAAAATATCCCAGACATTCGTAACAACGCGATATTATGATAATTGACTGGCAATCTATAGAATATCAAACGTATGAACCAACTCCGATGGTTGGCTCCTATGAGTATGCAGTGACTGGTAAAGTGTATCACGTCAAGACGGTTATTTCATATGGTGTAACAATCGGAGTGCCATGCTCGAGTCACTGCAGCCCGCAATCGAGTAAACGTGTCCCACTGACACCAAATGAAATCAAAATGCGACGCCGCGCTACCCATTGAATACAAAACCACACAACCGCTTGACAGTGTACTTATGTACATTTAGTCTCTGTGATGTAGTTTATTATACAATCAAACTATTCTCGAAACACGTTCTATGCTATGAGCCACTAGTATTCAGTAAGTCTTAAAACACTATTTCACACAGCCAACTCTATCGCAGGATAGCGCGAAAAAACCAATGCGGCGTTGCCACACCGTGCAGCCGAGCGTACGAGCAGAGCAGGTAGACTCCACAATGCATATACATAATGTAGCTATCTAATCTATGTGCGTATTATTATACAACACTTGTCTTCTTTGAATAGCTAATGATATTCACGCAGGTATTTATCTCTTAGACCTCATGTCCCCAATTAATCTTAGTAGACTCCAATTTGAATAATAATATTGCCACTGAAAACAACACTTCATTTACAATTAATACATTTCAACATTTAAGCATTTACAAAGATGCGTTTCAGTTACGCTGTCACTTTATTACTCAAATTTGAGTGAACAACATGCTCAATTACTTTTCAAGTCATTTCCATGACGTTCACTAAATAATGGAGCATCTACAAGTGTAATTACAACAGAGCATGGTACACTTACCGCTAGTGGGGTTCACATAAGCAAGTTTTAAGTCCATTTCAATAGTTTGTGTCGGTTTTAGTTCAACAGAGTTAATTTCATAGTCCACGGGGACATCAGTCACGATCTCACTCTTCGCCTGGCTCGTGGAGGCGGCTAGACTTTGCGCTACACTCATTTTTGGAGCGTCTTCGTGCATTATACACAAATAATTGGACAGGGCGACAGAATAATGCCGCCCAGACAACTTTAAGTATTTCACCTACGTCGTCTGAGGATATGATTTATCTCAAAAATCACGCATAAAAAGCGATAATACGTTTTAAAAACAAAATGTAGGTCTCTAGGCCACTTCACTTACACTTTGATATTCCGACCGACATAACTCAGGTTCAATGGAGCAACCGTACTCATGACTGACATTGAACTAAGTCGGTAAAGGGCAGTGAGAAAATAACCCAATTAGAAAAAAAACTGTGTCATGACCTATTTTCATAATAAATAATCCAAAATGACTTCTTTATTCCTAAAATATGTTAATTTAATTTAAGCAACGTTAAAATGTGAAATGAAATAATGAAAAAAAGAAAATAGTTCTTTTTGCGTGTTTATTTAAAGTTACTCCTGCAAACTTAAAAAAAACATGTAAATGATGCAAAATGACTACGTTTGCTTATGAACATGCCGTGTTGTGTAATAAATGACCGTTTCTATTGCACAATCCTTTCACAAGGGCTCCGAATGTAGGTCAATCTTTATGAGCATGATTGCAATGTTATATCTTAATAAACAAACGTCTATATATACATTATGTTTTAATTATAATTTATTTTATTTATAATTTTGTTGGTCTTTTTCACGGAAATGTTTTATTAAATTGTTCTGAATTGTTAAAAGTGAAGCTAAATATAGTACTGTTTCCGGTGCTCTGTAACGCCATCTACACTGTATTTGGGTTTATCTTACGATTAGATAGTAGTTTCGGTAATAATCAATAGATGTCGTGTTTATCGTGAGCTGACTCACTGAGTCGGCACACATTCTATAAAATAATTATTACAATTACTACATAGAACGTGCAAGTTCATCGGAATTTAATATTTTACTTACTGCACTTAATATTTTTATACACCGCAATCCAAATTGTGACTAATATTTTAAGAGGTTCACGACGACACTTCCTAAACGAAAACAGTCATACTGCTCACGTAGGTACTGTCGAAAGTTCCAATCAGGTTCCACGTGTAGGTATCGGTTCCGAGTGCAAAGCACAGATTTCAATGTAAAGACTCATTATTTCATTTTATTTTAAATTCGCGACAGTGTGGCCTACGTAGTTTAAACTCTCCTTTAACTCAATCCCTGAGTTAGCCTGTTGGTTGGCTATTAGTAATACTGTTTAAACATAAGTTTTTTTCATAATACGTGTCGAGATTCAAAATGTTGAAATTATTTATTTCAAATAGGCTCTAACCCGGTAGTCTCCTGAAAATAGAGTTGCCTAAGAATATCTGCCCCAGCGCTGACCCGTGCTTTGTTACGAGCGGACAAGTTGACGGGTCAAGATAAACGTGCAGTGTAAAGAAAAATAAAGTCGAAATAAATACCAAGAAAATTTATTACATAACATAACTCACACCGTGTTTCCCCGCAGGGTTGGGCAGAGGTGTACACCCACATTTCGCCAGTTTAATTTAAGTCCCATGTAATAAGGGGCGAGCCTATTGCCACCATGGGGCACAAAATATATATTAGGTACAATTTTTTTTAAGTCGCAAACTTCGTGTCTTCATATAAATAATGCTCTTACACATTCTAACATTTATTACAGTTTAAATAGTAATTCATAAACATATATTTATGTACAACGATTGTTTTCGATAATCATGACAGAGAAATAAAAGTAAAGCAATGTACATAAAACATTAATAAAAAAAATATTAAAGGATATAATGTTAATGTTTTAATAGTTTGTTAATCTTGATTTACATAATGGACAATACTGTACATATCTGTTTGACAACTTAGTAAATAAAAACAACTTGGAAATCCTTATAGAAAGCGAATAATAAATATACGATTTATTTAGTTGGATTGCATGGCAGTGGTGATGATTTCCCTGGATATGATGAGTCTCTGGATCTGTGATGTGCCCTCGTAGATCTGGTAGATCTTGGCGTCTCTCATGAGTTTCTCAACGGGGTACTCGGTGTTGAAGCCGTTACCGCCGAAGATTTGGACGGCGTCCGCTGCAGCCTTGTTGGCGATCTCAGAAGCATGGCACTTCGCCACCGAAGCGAGGACAGTGTTCCTGATACCTGTAGCAGAGAAAATATATGAATAGTTGCTAATATTTTGCCTATTGAATAAACCAACAATTTGTTAAGCTAAATTCGCACTAGAAAATGTAATATATTCTTTCTTTTTAGATCATACAGAACAAAGGAGTGGACTCCATAATATCTTATATACAACATAAAAATTCCAAATACATAATTCATCATCACCATATTTGCACATTTCGGCTGCGGTGACGAGGCCCGTATGTCAATATGACTATAAATACTTTAACCTACTTATACGTACTGGCTTTTTACGTTCATGTATTTCGTCGGCGCTTGCAAATAGATACTATTGATCAAATATCGAAACATGGCGCAGAATATGAATAGCTGCAGGCCTAGATACACTAGGTATTGGTAAATGAATCTATACAGAAAATTGTTACTTGTGTACACGAAACAAACAATATCTTGGTGCATGATACAATTTTAGAAATTAAATGACAATAAGTTCTTATAACGATTGCAATTCATATAAAATCACCATATTAATTCAATTCAATAATACAGTGAACTTTTATGAATTTAAATATATAAATAATAGTTGTATCAGAATGTAGGTAATACATTTAAAGCAAGCTCAGAGCCTTATTTTAGTTGGCGGAGTCAGAAGGGTGCACAATAAATTGTTTTGCCCTAACTGTCATAACATCTGCACGTTACTGCAGTTTGTGACACACATTATTTTTAGCAGGTAACTTAGGTAAGTGATAAATTAAATGCCTTTTCTCAAGTCCTGTCTAATGTATAGACTATAGACGATTCACCATAGTATAGTAACACAAGTCCACAACATAGATGCACATTATAGTATACTGAGCAAATATGAATTTAATTACTTATTTTTATTTACTTTAGTAGAGCTTTCGAAATAGGTCGTCCAAAGAAGTAGTATTATTATACCGATTTTTGCCGCCAAGCAGTATTGCTATTTGGTTTTGATGGAGCCGATGTAAATACAGGTATATGACACATTTTAGTTCTGTCTCTGGGACGGCAACGCCAGCCTCTGGGTTTGTAGATGTCCATTGGCGGTGACGGTGACTCTACTGTGGACTGCCGGATTGTATGCCTTAAAATAATTACCATGATCAGCCATCCAGGCGGCCTTCATCCATGCAAGACGCGCGGTCTCGACGCCAATGGCCATGTCAGCCAGCATGAAGGCCACAGCCTGGTGCCGGGCGATGGGCACGCCGAACGTCTTGCGTTCCAATGCGTACTTGGTTGCCTCGGTCAGGGCGCGCTGAGCCAAGCCTGTGGCTCCGGCGGCTACCTGTGTGTGCGTATGAAATGTGTTGTTTAAAGAAAGTTCCGAATAGTTCAAGATTATAATATCATCAACGTTATAGCTGAAAGACGACCACTGCTGGACATAGGTGTCCCCCGAGTATTGCCACAACGCTTTTTTGTATATTTATTGATAGACGAGATATAAAAAGTTTTTGTTATACTCAGGTTTTCATGACTAGATCTCGATAAACCTAACCGTGCTGTAATTTAAATTAAAAAATTTACATCTGTGAAACGTGATATAATTCGTACTTACACATAGGTACCAAATACGTATTCAATACAACGACTAACTTCATTGAAGCCAAACAAAACAAACGAATATGTGTATCATAATTATTTAAATATACTGCTGTGACATATCGCTGACATAATTGTAATTGGAGCACTTGTCGACCGTCTGCTATTAGCTCAGTATAGCACGATCGATTCCTTACTTCTAAGAAAGTAAAATAGGGCTGAAATTATAATGTATTATGTTTGTACTAATTGCTGTACGTCCTTTGAGTAATTGAGACAATTACAATTCTTTCATTATGGTAGAATACTACATGACTTAAAAATGTCTGCAATGACCTTCTGAAGATAGAGCCATTGCAGCCTTGAGTTCACCTCTCCCGACGGACGGCACAGATGCGTAACTCAAAGTTGACATAACAGGAATCAGAGAATGATTCCAGCAGTCATCGTGTAGCTCAATAAATTATAAGTAACGTTACCGGTGGGCGAGTCTTGTCAAAAGCTCCCATAGCGATCTTGAAACCGGCTCCTTCTTCAAGCAGGACATTCGCTTTGGGCACACGCACATCTTCAAACGTGATGCCGCGAGTGTCCGAAGCACGCTGACCCATATTTTGTTCCTAAATGTGAAAAAACAAGCATGATTTACGCGCATTATAAATAATTTTGGGCTGATAAAAATATGAAACTGACACCGAAACTTGGTGGGTTTTAATACCCGTTTGTATGGAACGCAGTGTAAAGGAATAAATTAAATTCGACATAACTGGTGGCGCTCAATGAAGTCGTAATTAGTGGCAATCGGTTGCAAACAGGGCGCAATTGACTCCGTTTAAAATGGCAATGAGCGATTGCACTGCAATGAGTGTCGCACAATCATCAAAAACAAGGAAAATACAAATTAACTTTCTATCTATCTTTTATTCATCACATATGAGTTGTTTTCTAGTCCTATGGTTTTAAAGCATATTATTCTGTCATCATTTTGCAATCACCAATAAATTATTTTTCATTTACATTGGTCCGTACACTACAGAGAGTAAGTTTTGTATCTTAAACCATGAAAATGAATGCTCTGAGATGTAATCATGGAGTTTTTTTAAAGCATCTTTTGCGCTCTATAGAGCATAAAGTTTTTCTATGGATTCTCGGTTAGTTTCAGTTGTTTACCTTATCAAACAGCGGAAACTAAACAGGACTCCATGGAAAAACTTTAATATATTCTTTATATTTAACTTTCGAGGTGGCAATGAAATAAGAACACAACAATTTTGTTTCTTAAAGCCTGTATATATTGTAGTAATGTTTACGTAAAGTTGCGAAATCTATACAAATAATAAAACGTAGCAAATTCAAAATAATACATTGAATATTTTTGAAAAAAGTAATTGCTACGAGGTTTGAGAACGATTCTATTTGATTGCTGAAAATGTAGTTCCAGCATCACGCAAATACAACCGAATAGATTCTCTTCAAGTTTTGCATAAATATCCCCAATAAGTCTGGTCGGTCTGTAGACTATTCATTACACTATTTGCCTTGAGGGAGCAATATTGCATTATGTTTGTTTTCTTTTATAGTTTTCTGCAAATTGTAAAAAGACGTCCGTGTGAGAAGCAGCTCGTCTTGAGAGCCTTCAGGCTGATCAGTTTTTGTCGATTACACAACGTTGGTCCCATGGAGAAAAATTTTCAGTTTGATGGTCTGTACCCTGTACCACAGCATTAAATTTGACGACACCTTTCTGATACACGCTGTATAATAACGGCTACTTTAGTCAACTTTCAACAACTCAAATAGCTTACCGGTACGACGACTGCTTCACAAACCTGTGGTTGTAAGTTCCACTCCCAATCATTGATATTTTTTTGTAATTCTTATTTTTTGAACATTTTGTTATAAGTACCTACTATTATTTTATGATAGTTCTTAGAACGTACACAGTAAATCATCAAGTTTAGACCTCTTCTGTCATCCATGGTTATACCTAATAAGAATAGCTAGATAGTATATCTATAGTTAGGTGACTCAATGAGAAATCCCGTGTGTTTACAATCTACTCATTATTTGACATTACAAACCTAAACCTACAATTCTAATTTCAACTCTTTTTAGTGGCTTTACAGTTGTAATGACAATCATTTCATTTGGTTTAATTAAATAGTTTTTTTTATTTTGTTATTTTATTTATCTTTTATATAGATTCTTTTCTATTTTGAGAATGTGAGAACGTTGTAGACTTAATAGACTAGATTTGATGACCATTTTCTATTTTGTTAAATACCTGGTACCTCTACCTGTTGAAACGCCTACACGGTCCTCTCTCATACCTCATAACACTGTTATTTGGAAATATTGTAAGAGCCAATTATTTTTAAAAGAGTAACCGTGGAGTTTCTTGCCGGCTCTTCTCAATAGGAAACGACGAATTGGAAACGTGCACCTAGCGTGCATCTGACGTTTCCTATGTACCCACGTAGGTTTATATGAAATAAAATATTTTGATTTTACTGTTATATTAATCCTGACGAACGGCTATCCGTTCGTTAAGAATAGTCGGAAAGAATGTATCAGTCAGTATTGTGCTATTAGATAGTATATGGAGGAACGCAGGTGTTAATTCACTAAAAACGAAAAACTTCGTAAGCAATGGGAAATTGCTACTGAGGCTGCGTGTGTGAACCTCAGGATGTGCTGCTTCTCTCACACGGACAACTGTACGTCACTTGCTCTCCCGCGTCACCAGTCCTGAATCTGTATATTTTTGGCTGCTGAGACCAAAACGTAGTTAACAGGGAAGTTTTATAAAAATGTGGCTGTTATTTTTGTAAATTGTGGTGTCTTACGAATTCCTGTGAAGTTGCAGGCAGAAGCTAGTGTAAAATAAAACGTTGAGTTGTTACCTTGCGTCCAGGGGTAACTCCGGGCCAATCCCTCTCCACGATGAATCCGGTGAATGCCTTGCTAGCAGGGCACTTGGGGTCGGGGTTGGTTCGTGCCAGTACGAAATACCTGAAATCGTAACGTGCCTAATGTTAATGGAAAATACAATGTAGTTTATTTTTTATGCACCCAATCAGCATAACCTGACCTCGTAACGTTTCTCAATAAGGTCTTTTGCCTCCTTTGTCCCTGTGAGCTATTGATATTTACAAAGAGTTAGGCATACCAGTTGGCTACCCCTCCGTTGGTGATCCACATTTTCTGCCCGTTGATGATCCACTCGTCTCCTTTCTTCTCGGCCCTGGTCTTGACACCGGCGACATCGGATCCCGCGCCCGGTTCGGTCACACAATACGCCTGAATAATAAAACAAACCCTGTAGTTTACTATAAAAGTGCAGTGTTTTTTAAATATGCTAATAAGGGCTGTAGTAAGCACACCAGTTTATAACTAGAATACTAATGTCACGGGGTGTTTATATACTTTTTCCTGAGAAAGATTTGTTCCCACAATGTACTTACAGCAACAATGGGTTCTTCTACGAGCCTACCGAGATACTTCTTCTGCTGTTCCTTGTTGCCAGCGATAATGACGGGCATTTGCTGAAACAAAAGTCCAACGATATACCAAACAAATACTTCCTCATCCCGTTCTTTATTAAAATTCCATTAAATAATTATCTACATAAATGAGATGCCATAACGTATATTGGTTAGAAAACTGAAAATAGCGGAAAATTTTACAATACAATACTTGTGATTTTACACATTAATACTATAAAAGTAGGTAGTTTGTTAGTTAAAGAAACAATCACGCTGCCAAAATGCTGAACTTTGAAAGGGTAGTGATCATATTTTTTTTTAATTATTTAATGAACCATTTCTCAATCTTTACTTTCTTTTCAAATCAATGATTAATACAGGCACTACCTTTCAAGTTTTCATGGAATAGTAAATTATAAATGCTCATTACAAAATTGGTAGCAGGAAATAAAAATCACACGTGCAAACTGAAAATTGTTAAAGCACAAAAAATCGTGAGGCGTTATAATACGAGTCGTAATGTGATGTTGATGTAATAGGGTATTTGACTGCTATCAAAAATATATACCTATGAATGAATCCTTATTTTTATAGGTGTTACTAAAAAGGACGATTCGTGAAAAAACAAATAAAATCGGTGGAAAAATGGAGAAGTTACACACGCTTTTGAAATTATTCTACAATTCTTGTCTCGCAAAACGATCATTGTACTGAATGACGCAAAGTTACGTGACGTCAGATCGCAGCATTACACATACAACTTCGGCATTTATAAAGATATTAATACTTTTTTTTTTACTGTGGCTTAAGTTCATTATTGGTTTCACAAAATCTAAATAAAAAAAAAAACCAGTCAAATAACCTATTGGGGCATAGATTCATGCATACGTAAGCTAAGCATGACACACGGGCCACTCACTCCGAGGCCACTTGCTTCCATTGCGGTCATAATGCCAGTGCAACCGAACGCCAGCTCTTCGGCAACCATACACCCGTCAAATACATCCATATTCATACCACCTGCAGGAAACAACACTGACAATAAGCTTGATGGGTATTATGGACACGAATGACAACGACACTGGACAGGTGGACACTAAGAATTTATTTTTAATAACTGTCGCTCTTTAAAAAAAAACCTGGTTCTTATACAAACACAAGGCTCAAAAATACATTATTATACAGCATCTATGAGCCATATGACGCCTTGTACAGCAATTTGCTGCCAAAATCGGTTATTTCTCCTGTACCATACGTACATAATAAATGACCCTTTTGTATCGCATAGTGTTGCCGACGTCTATAACAGTATCTAGCTAGGAGTGTCAAATTGGGTCTCCTACGCTCCCTCGCTACCCTCATCTATTGTCACCTTGTGGCCTGAGAAGCACAGCTATAGTTATAAACATCGACCTGATTGCATTCTGTCAAGCGTGACAACACATTAACATTATACAAAGAGTCAGATGCAGATAACTCTATATCTGTATGCAAGTGATAATGGTAGAGCAATCGTGGTACATAAGCACATTTTTGCAACATTGAAAAGCATTTCCGTACCAAATAATAACATAGGTACACCTAATTTGTTTAAGGCACGTGTAGATTGGCGCGACAGCCAGCGCGACCCGTGTCGCGCCTGCGATATCCCGCCAGTCTGCACGAGCCTTTAAGGTTTACAATTTAACGCACTCATTTATTTTGTTTTAGAAAATGAAAGGTAAAGTCCATTTTTGAGCAGTAAATATATTAAAAGCATTTATTATTTTGTCTAAGTTTATGCAAGTGCGATTATATGATTTAGTATTACAGTACTGTGAGAACTGGGATCTGGACTAAGTTGGCACCTTAACCTTGATACATTCGTGTGCAAAATATATTTAATTTTAATGCACAACGTTTAAGGGGCTTACATCTTTGTAAGTTTGTACGAGTCTTAAGCTAGTTTTTAAGTCGCTTTGAGAATTGTTTTTATTCGGACTCTTTTAAGAGAGAATTTTAGTAATACAATATTGAAGTCGATAGTTTTGTATTGTACGATTCCTTTTAAATTTTGTTAGCTACGATATAATTAAAGCGATGTATGTATGTGTTAAGCTTTAGTTTATTTGAAAGTTTATTCAGAAGTGCCCATGCAGATTCTGATATTTTATTATAAAACGGATGAATAAAGTTGTATTCAAGTAACAACTTTATCAAATATATTTTATAATATAATATATCATGCAGTATTAAGCCCTACATAATGTATACCCTAGGAAAAAGTAGTTATATGTTTAAAATGCAATTTATTTTAGATAGTCTTTATACTAAGCAACTTTTAAAACTCAGTTTATCATTGCAAAATATTATTTCGTTTATTATCCATATATTTCATGCACATTAAAATGCTGAAAAAAGAACAACTTAATAAAATTTCGTTTTAGTTTTATAATTTCCCTACTTTCACTATGCCTTCATTCTATTCCTAAAGTGTTTAAGTACTTAAATCGAAATGGTTTTTCATATTTTTTTTTAAACTATTTAAAGAGAACAAAATTAGTTTAGCTATATATAGATAAAGTTATAAATAAATATATCTATCTATAGGTATTCAAAACTAAAATGAGTTATGTTATAAATTACATAACTTATTTTAAAAGTAAATGGTACTCAAACTTTTAGTGTGATGGCGCCTGAAATAGACGTTATCATAGTCGACTGAAATAACAGGACTCACTCCTAAGGTGGTGCCGCCAACTGCTGTGGTAATGCCTGAGCATCCGAATGCCATCTCTTCGGCGGCGATACACTCTTCTAGCACTCCTAGAGTTCCACCAACACCCCCTGAAATGTCTCTAGAAGTTCAAACGCACTAGTCGTTTAACACCATGCGCCCAATTCTATGTGAAATTGAACTCTGCTTCGTATTGTGCCAAATTCTGGTGATTTTTTATTATTTGTTTAAACTTTATGCACCAATATAAATAACCGTACAAAGGCGGACCTAACGCCTTAAGCATTTTCTACCAGTCTGCCATTACTAATCTCTTCGGACATATATATGTAACACAAGATTATTTCGTAAATTTGAATTACAGTAGATTTTTCTGTGGTTAAATTGTTTTGTGATTGATCCTCACAATATTCATAAAAAACGTGTGCGGAACTTCAAAGCGATTTCAAACAAAAACTTTTGACACTTGAGACTTTGAAACTGACTTTTTTTCTTTTAAAAATCCTATTGAATGACTATTTCTGAAAAACTCATACTCATCATTACCCTTAAAAAAGTCCGCGAGGGTGTCTAACTATTTTATTTAAGGGGGATGCGCTAAGGTAGCCCGCGAAATTCAAATTTTATTACGTTTTTTTGCAGTTTGCAGGTCAGTAACAGGTTGTATGTTGATCTAAATATGATTCGCAGCCGTAACTATATGGCTTTACAGAATTATAACCATCAGAGTCGGCAATACAACTCTCTAAGTTCATAAAATTGCCAAGACCTGCAAATTGCAAATTTGAATTTTGCGGGCTACCTTAGCGCATCCCCCTTAAATAAAATAGTTGGACACCCTCGCGGACTTTTTTAAGGGTAATGATGAGTACAGTCAGTACATTATTTATGTATCATCAATAGTTTTCGCAGCGCACGCCAAATCATGACTTTTATAGCCAAATGTTTGGTTGGCGTTTGGTGCGCCACTTCTTCCCAACTAAAGCAGTAGGAAGTAAAGGGCGGGCATTTTGGGGGACTGTCTAATTTTGACGTTCGAAAAGTGCTGATTCTCGAGCCTAGTTTGAATAAGACCTTATATTTTTAAAGTTGATAAGTACTACCAGACGCACTTAACAGATTTTTTTCTACTTAATGGACGTACCTAAAACTTAGGTAAAGTGAGCTGTCATTCCTGAGTGGGCGAGGTTTTTACAGAATAGACCGGCTGATTTATGGGAAACATAGTTGTGAAATAAACATCCGTAGTGAAATAAGCAACGGATGTGCCAATTATTTATAGTAAACACCTTTTAAAATGTGGATAGAATAATATATTAAGCAGTAAATACACAGATAATCTCCTTAGTAAATGGTAAGCGACGTTGATGGCACCTCAAGTAGAACAATTCATAGCCAATTGAAATAAGAGGACTCACTCCTAAGTTGGAACCGTCTAGTGCTGTCGTTATGCCTGTGCATCCGAATGCCAGCTCTTCGGCTGCTAAGCACTCGTCCATCACGCCTAAGGTACCAACACCCCCTGAAATGTCTCTAGAAGCTCAAACGGACGGTTCTTATCTCCCAACAACGTATGTTGGACTTGGACTCAAGCACACTCATTGTGTAACAGACACCGAATGACAGTACCTTTCAATTTGACATTATATAACAACATCAGTTGCAGCTTATTTTGAAAAAAAAACGTGTGCGTGTTCACCTTTGTATAAAAATCTATTGATTTCTATTTATTTGAGAATAATTAGAACTCCAGTTAAGGCTCCGTGCACGAAAAAAACCCCTTTTCGTCAATTTCTTATATAATTGTGAGAAAGCTTGAAATAATTGAAACATTAAGTCTGTATAACTATACAAGTACAGTTTTCGTGGTGCTAAACCATTCGTGTCAGTCACAGCACCTGTTAATAGTTTCATCACCTTTGTGCTCTCGAAAATATAGTATTTTGCGCCTTTGATTTACTTAATGAAGATATTGTATAATCATAAAAAAAAGATTTTATCTCAAGGATAGCTGAAGCTTAGTTTGTGATTTTTAAATTTCTTGATATGGTTTGCTAAATAATAGGAAAAAATACATTAATGACTGGGCTTTTAAAAAAATATAGGTTTTTTCAACATTATTTTACTGCTATATTTTGTATCGAAGTTGAAAAAAGTGCTTTCTCCACATGCAAGTAGACCATATAATAATGTCGATTATATTTTTTGATTTTCAAAATTAATAGTAGTGTCTTGTAAAACGATGATCAAACGTCAGTCTCACGTCATTTTTCGGAAAACTTGTTGCGAATAATAGTGATTTTCCATAAATACTTAATCTATTTGAAAAATCATTTTCCACCACATGCAAAACAAAGAACACAACATTTCAAATCACAAACAATTTTGTTTAAATTCTTTATCATTTTCTCACAACCAATGAACAAAATTGATCAAAATAAGCCCATTTCGTGCACGGCCCCTAAGTACTAATACGATCTTATTCGCAAATTAAATCATTTTCCTGCTATTTGTAGCTGTTTACCGATGTTTATCATTTATTATGTTAGTAACGATATTTAAGTGTTTGATTTACATTTAGTTGTTTTAAATCTCAATTAAGTTATATAGCGTATATAAAAAAAAAACAAAACGATCACTACTTACAGATTACTGGAAAAATTAGTAAGAAGTACTACGTAGGTAGATAATTAAAAGCAATTTAAATTAAAATGTTTTTTACATATCATAGATGAATTTCCAACTTAGTGAGAAGTTTTATTATAAATGATTTTTTAAATCTATTGTTAGTCAGTGAATGTTCTTTATTGTTAGGAGTTTATTTCATATTGCTATTATGCGCTTAACATTATTTCGAACATTTGCCCTTACAGATGTAAAAGTCATTTTTTTCAAAGGTATATCTAATAATATATAGTTCTCCCATATGTAAAAAGAACAGCATTTTAGGCAGTATATAGTAAGCGTCGTTGATGGCACCTCAGATAGAAGTTATCATATCCGATAAAAATCACAGGACTCACTCCTAAGTTCGTGCCTCCAACGGCAGTGGTGATGCCTGTGCATCCGAAACCTAACTCCTCGCCTATAATACATTCTTCCAGCACTCCAAGTGTCCCAAAGCCCCCTGAAATTACTCTAGAAGTTCAAACGGTCTGTTCATTGTTCATCACGTCTTGTCAATAGTTTAATTATAACGATTAAAAATAAAGATATTATCAAAATTTTGTTTTGCAATTTAGAAAATAAAAACACCAACAATAGGTAATCGGGACTTCGGAATTATAATATCTACGATTATGAAGTGGGACTAAGTATTTAAAAACGAAGATTTAAATAATTACAAAGATGTTTAAAAATACTAGCTATGAATAGGTTACCGTTGAGTAATTAACTACTGGTAGCTTCGTAATCGACTATAGCAAAACTATTATCAATGAAATAATGATTGATATGACTGAATATCTCTTTTCCAAAGTTTTTAAGAATGGCATGACAAATATTGCCCAAACCAAACAATCTAAATCGTAAAACTGAAATTATGAAGTTTAAGGACAGAATCCACGTCCACATGCTATCACCGTATAGAAATGATCCACACATTAAGCCGAGGCCAGACGTGTGTAATGTTATGTAATGCGAATGTGGACGGCAAACAAACTCAACGTAAAACCTTTTATGTGTTCGACTGCGAGAGCCTTTGTGTTCGCGCTAACAACCGACAGCCGATGCCGTTACATGAATGTAACGCTCGTTGTGCCGTCCAGACGCAGAATTCGCATTACATTACACACGTCTGGACCCGGCTTTTCAATAACTGCTTGCTTACTCCGACTTCCGTGATAGTCAACGCTGCCATTATTCCTGAACAACCGTACGCTAACTCTTCGCACACGAGACAGCCTTCTAAAACTCCTAAATCTATGCCTCCTGCAAATTGTCGTCGACGATCAAATTAAAACTCATAAAATTATCAAAAATACCTATATCAATAATTCGCAAGTTAGAAGCAGTTGATAAATATTAAAACTGATATAGTTGGTAAAAGCCTTATTCCATGAAAACCGCCAGCTGTCCAGGTGTAGCTGTATGTAAAATTATGAGTCTCCATGCCATTGACTTACACCGATAGAGCTGGTAGAAATGGCGGCAGTTATGCCAGCGCACCCGAACGCCAGCTCGTGGGAAATAAGACAAGTGTCTAGAGCGCCTAGCCCCATTCCTCCTGGAAGGCAGTTATCAGTATTGTACAGTAGGCCGTTGATATTATGGCACAAGTAATAGTTCGGCTTTGTAGACCGAACTTGTCTTTGCCACTTGACTCTATAGAACTGAATTTGTCATATTAACACCCGGCTAATATAGTATATAACTACTCGTTGGCTTTAATTGAGGTACCTAAGGGCATTTAACATATATACCATTTAATAAAACGAATAAGAAGGTCGAACAGTCGAGTAGAGTTACATATTTTATTACATTTATCTAAGATATTTTCTTTTTGCTGCATGATCAAACTCTTGGAAGTAAAAGTCTCTCTTAGTAGAAATAGAAGTACTGTCGTATTTGTCGCTCAGTCGCTTGCATAATCTGGATATCCGTCTCGAACTATGTCATAGTAGCGAAAACTTTATGCAACACATCTTCTTTTAAAATAAATATTTTACACTTATGTGTTCATCGCTCTTAATTAAATTCCAATAAATGCAATACTTTAGTAGTTCTGCGTACAGTAGACCTCGCAAGTACAAACTTTTTGCAACAATTAATATACCAGCCGATTCCACTGGTAGAAATCTAAAAGTGAGTCGGAGATCCTCATCAGATCTTCACCAAATTTTTATGAGACCAACTTAAAGTTGCTACCTGTCAAATAAAAAGAACCATCGAAATCGGATCTCACAAGGCGGAGATAGCCAGTAGCTCCCTTTTTGAAGGAAGTATCCCTCCAATCAAAAATTCCCGACGAAAAAAAATATCTATAAAGTCGTAAAACCGGTATACCAAGTTTCGTCCAGATCGGTTGTAAAATACGTCCAACAAACTGACAGAGGAAAGCAAATTTTGCCAGACTGGAAGCAGAGACACTTCGCTCGCTCGGTCAATTATACTTCAGCAAAACGCCGTGCTTGTCTGGGTCTTCACTGGGTAAGGGTTTTCTGCTATTATATTGAAATGGAACTTGGACTGTATTTTATTGGAAAAGAATACAATAAAATACAAGGTATTTTTCTCAGATCAATTTCAGATCCATGCAAGTGAATTCAAAGAGATGAAAGTACTGCTTTCATGAAACATTTTCTACGCTGAGCAAAACGGTTTCAGCTTGAATATACAAGCTATACTTTTCCTCGATGTGATTTTGTTTTCACCAGGGCGTATTACTTAACAGAATGTTTGCCTAGATAGCGCCTCGTTCGCTATAGAGCAAAAAAATCAAAACTATTTACCTAACGTATATTTGAACTACGTATGGTACCTTAGTTACTTATACGAGATCGCTTGTCACTTTGGCTAAAAATAATAACATCCCTGACTAACACTTCAACTCGGTTTATCTTATGCACAATTTCGGCAAAATTCGATTAACCTTAAGTTTTTTTCGGTATGAAGGGAAAAATAGTTACGATTCTAGACGTTTTATATCGTTGTACCATTTTATTTCTTTGTAGAGCTGTTACGTGGCAACGTAAATTAGTATCGTATGGACGAATCGTAGGTAAAAGCTTGGCTACCGAAAATTATGTTTGTAACTAAGATCTGATTACGAAATATGATACATTTTACAGTGCTACTTCTTAATGTAAGTAATAATGAAGTACGTTCCTCTGTTAGTTTTAGCAATCTGCACGTGGCTGTTTATTCCCGTGCTTACTTTCTCGCATTACCTAAGGTAGAAGGTTTTGGTTTAAACCTTCTGCAGCTATCGCTGAACATAGGTTTTTAGGACGTGCAACTGCATGTGGGCGTTACAATATATCGCAATTCGATTGGTACGACTTTATTGCATTACCTACATCACTATGTAAACTCGACGACGACCTATAAATGGCACATTTAAAGGGCCATTACATTAAGAGGTACCTATTTTACATTACTGAAATATTTCGACAAGCCTTAGGGCGAATTTGTCCAATAAAACAGAACGATGAAACTGAAAGATTATACTGACAACTCTTGAACGCGGTTTCGGATGTGCCGATCGCGTTCAGCTAAACTTTAATCGGTTTCTAGCCACATTATGAGGTACTGGATATCATTACCGCAGTGTTCAGGGATATGTCCGTTCATTAGTCCAATCTCCCATGCCTTCTTTACTATGGGCCATGGGTACTCCCCGGTCTTATCGTATTGTGCCGCTACTGGCACGATCTCCTCTCTGGTGAACTTGCGAGCCAAATCTTGTAAGGCTTTCTGTTCTTCGCTAAGCTCTGGAAAGAAACAGAAAATGTATTTAAGTAAATCTCCTGACGTAAGTAGTTAGCATGGACCTCAAAATAGCATAGTGATCGTCATCGTGTGGATAGCAATCGGCTTTCAAGAAATAGTAGAGGCGCCATAGCGTAAAATCTTGAGTTATTATTAAGTTACGTAGATGTACAGTGCGCGTCAAATAACTTGAACCTGCGCAGTGATCGTTTTTTAGGTGTGCTTGGCTTGGATGTGCGGTATGAGGTGCGGGTGATAGCATCCTGCGTTGTCATAGTAACGGGGCGACGTATGAACCCCCGCGGTGCCCCGCAGACACCCGTCGCCCGCACACGTTCCGCTGTCGCCCCGAGTACAGTCGAGTTCGTAATTTTTGTGATAGTTATTGAAGTGTTTTACTATAAAAATGCCACCTTTGCACAGAAGTAAGACTAATACAGTTTTGAAGAGACAAGCAAGACAACTTATCTACAATGTCTATTGCTATATAAACTAAGAGAATAGCGGTATTAATGAAACTCAAATTAAAAATAAAACTGAAATGAGAAAAACATCGATTTCCACAGTTAAGAGATTGGTTGTAACTAATCTTTCTTTTTTTATAAACCGAATAGAAAAATTCAAATGTTAAGCTTAAAAACCGGCCAAGTGCGAGTCGGACTCGCGCACGAAGGGTTCCGTACCATTATCTATAAAAAAAAATCATGTCTGTAGTATGGGAGCCCCACTTAAATATACATTTTATTTTAATTTAATTATTTATTTTTTAAGTGAATAATATAACCCAATATTCTGTAAATATTTCAAGCGTCTACCTGTTGCTGTTATCAATATCGAGCAAAAGAAATCACGTTTGTTGTATGGGAGCCTCCCTTAAATATTTGTTTTATTTTAATAGAATCATTTATTTTTAAAGTGAATTTAAAACTAAATATTCTGTGAATATTTCAAGCGTCTGCCTGTTGCCGTTATAATCGATATCGAGCAAAAACGAGCAATAAAATTACGTTTGTTCTATAGGAGCCCCCTTAAATATTTATTTTATTCTGTTTTTTAGTATTTGTTGTTATAGCGGCAACAGAAATACTATCACGGTTCATGAGATACAGCCTGGTGACAGACAGACAGACGGCGGGCGGAGCCTTACTAATAGGGTTCCCGTTTTAGCCTTTTAGATTTGGGCTGACTGTCAAAGATCCACGAATTACAGCCGGGGATCAACCCGTGCGGCTGTTATTTAGCCACGAAAACCAAAAAATTACCAGTAATTACATACTTAAACTGCCATATATTATGCCATGTGTAATATTACACTAAGGGCGCGGACACATCACCACGGCGCAGCGCCGCCACCGTGAAACGGCTCGACGTGGTGCCGCGGAACGGTGCTTCGCGCAAGCTAACGGCAGCAACCATCCATCGGTTCAAACGTGTGCTCAAACTTGCAGTTTTTGTCGAGATATGGATAGTGGAAGACGTATTCATCTCCTGTTATTACCAAGACGACGAATGAAGAAGAAACAGAACAAAAAAGATATTGGGCATCATCGGTAGTCTTTTGAACCGATCGTTGCTGTCGTGAGCCGACGCGGCGCACCGTACACGGCACAGTTCCACGGTTTCACGGTGGCGGCGCCGCGCCGCTTTGATGTGTCCACTCCCTAAGGTATAAATAATTGCGAATGGTCATCTTTGCATAAAATTACATACAAAAATAAATTGCGCACTTATGCGCTTTTATAAAAGACAAATTAAGTATGTATTTATCATGCACCTGCCACTCTGCACTATCATCATGTTTGTATTATTGAAGCATGTTTGTGGCATTGTAGGCAGAATTAAAACCAATGGACCCTAATAGGTCCATGTTCCTAATTCTGCCTTCAAACGGGCCCGAATACAGACACACGAGCTGCTACTTAGACATTCTATGGTACACGAAGATGGAAAAAAATGGCTGAAGCTTGCAAAGTTGCAACCACCAGACGCTCGAGAAAACAAAAGCAAGTAGAATTCGTAGTAAGAAAATTAAAAACAACTAATTGAAAATTCTAGCCTTGAAAACAATTACATTTTCCCATGTTTTTTAAATAACGAACGGATGATTATAGGACAAAGAGGGTCTACTCCGAAGCGAATATTCGGCCGTTTTATAAATTCCACAGTTTCATTTTTGGAATTTGAGTGAGTCCTTACCAGACTTCAAGTCACATTTTTGACTTTGGCTTATCTCTTTGACTGTTGTTTTTTTTATTTCGCCGTAGTCAGCCATAGTTAGCCGTAGTCAAAAAACGGCCGAACATTCGGCCGATTCTTCAGATTTATGTTCGGAGTAGACCCGTATAAAGCAAAGGAAACGTCTGTGCAATGTTAGAAATAGCAATTATTGAAATAGTTTTTATGAGCTTTTATCTAAAAGTAGAAACTGATTTGCTATAAATCAATAAACAAACCGTATCGAGGACTTTGTACTTTTGTTTGTGATAACAGCTTGAGTGTTTTTTTATAAATAAGTACTATAAATAACTATACAGGGTCAAAGTAAATTATGCAGCGAAACTCCGCAGACGTTATGGTATCGATGATAAAAGTAGGCTGGTCTTAAACAAAAAAAAAAAAGGCAAATCTATATAGTTATTGGTAGCGGAAAAAATATGTTATTCTTGAACATATTTCTCAGAACTTGGTTGTTACCAAAATACGTTTAGAAAAAAAAAAAACTCTATACAAATTAACGGTAAACGAACCCTTTACTTTGAGTTTCAATCCAAAATATCTGTATTAAATATCATTGTATGGTTGGTATTTAATTAATAACAAGAACGTCTCATTTGTATGCAGAACGCGGAACTTGGTTGTTTTATATTTTCGATTACTCAACTCATTTTTGAGTAAATAGAGAATTGCTTGATATTTTGCAATAAATTACAAGCGTTGTGTCATCGCGCTTCTCTTTCTTTTGTATGCAGTCTGACAGTGGCCGGTTTAGCTGTTATCAGCGTCTTAATATGAAAAAAAAAAAATAATGATATTTATTTTGTGGGGTCACGGACTGCAGTTTTTGTAGTCATTGGAAATATCAGTTATTTTATTTTAAACTTCACAGACGTGATGGGTCTCGACAATAAAATAAAAGAAAACAGATTATATCAAGTCATACTACAAGGTAACAACACTACCAGGTACCTATAAAACTTTTCTAAACGTCGTTTTTGCGAATATATAGTAATTTCTTCACTAACCCACCCTTTTCCGTCTAGAAATCAACGAAATAAATTATCATACATACTTAACCTAACCCAGTAAATTACGGGCGGAGGCAGACGATGACCAGAACTCAATGGTCAGCGCTGTGCAGTCAGCAATTACATTAGACTGCCACGTTCGTACCACATTATCAATGGTCAATGAAATTCATGTAGGCATGAATACGAGTGTGCCCTAATTGGTAGGTACGCACACATAATTTGTAGGTGGCGTTCTTCGATCAATGCTATTTTTGATCGAAGGTGGCGTCCGAACAAATTGCGTAGGAAATGTTAATTGATCAACTTATAATAATAAAACAGTAACGAAGAATTTTTGTCCGTTTGTCTGGTACCGGCTGTCATTAGTGGATCTTTGACAGTCGTTACGGGTCGTCAGAAGCCCGAAACTCTGAAAACTAGTCGTACCAAGGGGTATCGTATTAACCAGTAACTGGGTTGTGGAGGTCAGATAGGCAACCCATGTCAAATACTGGTATTCAGCTGCATCCGGTTACGGAAAAGGCGAGGCAGATGATGAGATGTTTGAAATATCTGATAATGATTTATCGATAATAATTTAAGGTAGAGGAAATAAGCCGCTTGGGTGCAAGTGTGCCACCGAATCCGGATAATACCCCGACAACGTAAATGATAATATCAAGGTCTTGTGTCAAATGATAAAAAAAAGTTTTGTTATTGAAATATATACTACGCTGACGTTAATAATCAATTGTGAAAGATTAACATTACAAACCTGAGAATTTACATGGTGAAATTTATGTGCATCCTACTAGAATAATAATATCAATCGGGGCTTCTGAATTGACACATTATTATTTAGGTCGACTTCCCTTAGGAAGTCGGTAGAGAGTCTTAGGAAAACGCTTATGCTTTGCATTTATTATTGGGTTTCCTCTTATAGGTAACGGCTTGAAAATGTCAACAGGCTGTTACCCCACTTTACATATGCCTACAGACACTGACTTTATATAATTTGAATTATTAATTATTTCCTGCAGGCTTAGCACGAGAACCGTTTCGTCGACGGAGTAAAACATTTTCGGTAGATAAGCGATTTCTATTCTACAGTGGTGTTTAAATAGATAGCGACATGCTAAGCTTGCAGGTTGTTGCAGTGGCGTAGAAAGGGGGGCGACGGCGTCGGGGGCGGTCCACACCGGGTGCCACCTGATTGAGGGTTCCTGATTTATTTCATGGTGGGGTGTCCCACCATGAAATAAATAAAATAGAAATACTATCACGTTTTTCAACGATAAACCACTTAGGCTTGAAGCCATTTTCTTACAAATTTATCCAAACTAAATAATTTAAATAGAGCAAAAAGGCAAGGAAAAAATCACGTCAATCAAGGCAGCAGTATTTATATAACGAAGTCAAAAGGAAAACCAGTAATAATCGGCCAACTTACATTTGCAGTTGGAATGTATGGGAGAACATGTTTTTCAACTACAATGTTAAGTTTGTTCTTGGGATAAATTCATCCCAACTACGGAACCCTTCATTGTGCGTGGTTCCGGTTTTCCTTCTTCGGTGACACAATTATGCGCACCAGGTGTCACCCATGCTAGCTACGCCACTGGGTTGTTGGAAGGTGTCAAAAGGAAGGTTCTTACCAAAGCACATTCCAGTCGTTGGCAGGGGTTTGGCCGCTGCGACCGGGGCTGTAGTCGACAGCTTCCTGTAGATAGGCCTGGTGGCGCGTATCATCTGAAAATTGAACGAATGGTTTTTGTACGGGACGTCTTTTAAGCGCTGCTTAGGCGTGGCATTCGCCTAAGTGATTCGCCAGTGATGTTTATTATTTATTTACATTAAATAAATAATAAACATCACTAGGCAATATGCAGACAATTAATAAAAATACTGAACTTCTGTGATTAGCCCCTTTATAAACGTTGATTAAAGTTATGATACGTTTAAACGTCAAAAATGTATGGTTAAACAGTCGATAATCATTACTTAACTATAGGCAACGTTTATAAACTTCTTAGATGCGAAGATATTACGGATTGTGTTCGTGTTATATTTTCTTTGTACCGTTTCTTATTCAGATCTTCGTTCCCAGATCTTTAAGTGTTCTCTGATAAAATTGAGCGTATAATAAGTGAGATCTTCCTTTAAATGATGATTTTACACCGAGATTTTGAGAAGGTGACATTAGGATTGAGATGTTTGTATACATTAGGTAATTCGTAAAGCAGAATAGTTTAATAATACTGTTTTTAGGGTTCCGTACCTTAGGGTTCCGTACCTCAAAAGAGACGGAACCCTTATAGGATCACTCGTATGTCTGTCTGTCTGTCACAGCCGATTTGCTTGTAACTTGGTACACATATGAATTTCTGTGACCCAAACAAGTTAGTGTAACGTAAATAAATAAATTTAGAAAATATGGGGGTCACTATTAGGGGGGGGGGGCAAATAATAGAGAAAAAAAAATATTTTGCAGACTGTACCGTGTGACATATCAAATGAAAGGGCTTGTTAAAAAAATACAGAAATTAGTTCTTTACAGATTACAGGAAAACCTATAAGAAGTCTATGGTGTTAAAATTACATGGTAAATCTCTCAATATTGTGCGTACAAACTTACATTTGCAGTTGGAATATATTATAAGAGAACATGTTTTTCACCTACAATGTTAAGTTTGTCCTTGGGATAAAAAACATGGTAGATAACATAATCATTGTACGGAACCCCACCACACGGGTTCAACTCGCACTTGTCCGGTTTTATGATCGACTGACTGTCAATTAAGACGATTTAAAATGTCAATTAAGACTTTTATTATTAAGGCCAATTAACTCATAAAAGATGATACCTACCTACCTATATACCTACCTTAAAAATTGTCACAGGTTTATCATTTGGTAGATTACATGGATATATATTGGTTGGATAACATATCTTTACCTGCCAAATGACTTTCAATCAACCTCGATTATTATTGCTAACTTACAGGTACGATCAGCAACAAAAGTTGATTAAAACTGCTACTTTTACACATCACGTAAATTCATGGAAAATGATTCGATCATCAGGCCTGCCTCGTTGGTCGAGTGGTCGCAGACGCTACTGCTGAGCATGAGGTCCTGTGTTCGATTCCCAGGCCGGGAAGTGTTTTTGGGTTTTTCTATCTGGAATTTCTCAGTTGCAACCCGGAGTCTGAATTTGTGTCTGATTGATGGTAATAGGGTCGCCCCCTATTACATGGGACTTAAACATAACTGTCGACATGTGGGTGTACTATAGGTACACCTCTGCCCAACCCTTCGGGGAAACAAGACGTGATGTTATGACGATTCAATCATCTGCTTTTCAGCATCACTACATAAGTATAAAACAAAGTCGCTTCCCGCTGTCTGTCTGTCCCTATCAATGTATGCTTAGATATTTAAAACTACGCAACGGATTGTGATGCGGTTTTTTTTAATAGATAGAATGATTCAAGAGGAAGGTTTATAATTATGTTATAATACATGCATAATACAGTAGAGAAAATCAGCATTGCACCCATGCGAAGCCGGGGCGAATCACTAGTTTTATATATTAGTTAAGAATTCATATTTTTTTAATGTTCCTATATTAATTAAAAGTATTGCTCAATAATAAAGATTTAGAAAACTGAAGTGTTCATCGACTTTTGTTGCTGACTGTACCTTACTTGGTGTACGAATCTTATCAAGACGAACATGTCAATAAAAATATTTTATTAAATTTTCATTTGCAGCAATATGAAGATAGACTTTGAACATATTATATGGACGAAGGCACTGGCATGACGTACGCAGTTATATGGACGAAGGGACTCGCATGACGTCCGCAGTTATATGGACGAAGGGATTGGCATGACGTCCGCAGTTATATTGACGATGGGACTGGCATGACTTTCGCAATTATATGGACGAAGGGACTGGCATGACGTCCGCAGTTATATGGACGAAGGGACTGGCATGACGTCCACAGTTATATGGACGAAGGGACTGGCATGACGTCCGCAGTTATATGGACGAAGGGACTGGCATGACGTCCGCAGTTATATGGACAAAGAGACTCGCATGACGTCCGCAGTTAAATGGACAAAGGGACTCGCATGACGTCCGCAGTTATATGGACGAAGGGACTGGCATGACGTCCGCAGTTTTTTGGACGAAGGGACTGGCATGACGTCCGCAGTTATTTAGGAATGCGTACTTATGTAAATAACAGATTAACATAATATTTACACAATCATTTTGAACTGCCCAAATGTGATATCAGTTCCAATATATCCATCAAAACACAACATTTGGTTGAAAAGCTGTCTTTAGATATCGCCTAGATTCAGTATCTACCTAAATAAAATAGTATGAAATAATACAAAATGTCGCCAAAGCACAAGATTTTTTTTCTCATGAGATTTCTCAAAGAACTATTATAGCTTCAGGTAAAACTTTCTAGAAGCGGAAAGGTCAAAGACATCAAAACGATTTTATGGAAGACCGTCCTACGCATTTACAATTGAATAAGCCGCCAAGTATTTAAGTGCTATGTCGGTTTACATGACACAATTTCCACATTATCTACATCAACGTGTTCTCTAAGTAGTCTGTAACTATATAACTAAGCTCAGAAACACTATCAAGATCAAGAAACTTCTCACCTCAACTGTTCTGAACTTCTGACCCTGACAGTTTTGCTAGGCCTACTTTAGAAGCGTATTGCAGTTTACTTAACAACCCAGCCGTGTCCTAAGATGCAGAAATATAACAACTTGGGGATTTCAATGTAAAATATAATGCTGCCAAATAGGTTTCTTTTTAGTACAGTCATTCTCACAAACAGAAATGAGAATTACAAATTCACAATTATAACACAATATTTTACGACTCGCGACGCAATAATCATCCGGCGAACGATCGCATGACAATATTGACAATTTAGGGTATCCTGCAAATACACTGGTTTTTCAACTCTTATTTCAATTAAACCAATTACAGGCACTTTTGAATTGTCAAAGAGTCGATCAGTTAGTCAGAAAGTTGAAACTATTTGCCCATTCCAAAACGTAGATTTGTATAGTTTGAGAGTTGTCAATGTTAGACCATTTTAGGGGAATCCCAGTGGTTTTTAGAGAGTTGTCAGTTAACAAAGTCAAAATCTACAATTTACGGTGAAAAAAAAAGGAAAAAATTATAAAAAAAAAACGTGATTATTTGATTATTAAAAAAAAAAATGTCACGAATCATGATTTTTATCAACCCTGATGATAAGATAGTAATTCCTAAAGCTATAGAACGTCTTGAAGGACTAAAATACATAATTATATATTTATGTAATATACGCGTCGACTTGAGAACCTCCTCCTTATTTTCGTCGATTAAAAACTACAAAATCTTGCTTAGCCACATCAGGTGTTACATAATTAATGGTAAATGACTAGTTATTAGACTAAACTAAAACAAGGACTATCTAGCTCCTGCAGAAGTATGCACTAGGATTGTATCATAATTTCTTTAGTAGTCCAAAGTGCTTTCAAATTAAAATAGTTTAAATTTGCAATCGCGTGGTGTGTAGTAGTAAATATTAAAGGGGTTCAGCACCTGATATTTACTCTGCCAGGGGACTGCAATAAGAACATTAAAATGACTAAGTAAATATAAATTTAAAAAGACAATAAGTTGTATAACTAATAAAGAAACATGCGAAATGTTTTAACATTATAATATAATTCTAAATATTTTTTATTTGTATTTTGTTTATGTAAGTAATTAACTAGATAAAGTAATCATTTGAAACATGACGGTCATGGCCATTGCTCTAACAATTAAGAATAATACATTTTGTGGGTATTTAATTTTAATTTTGTGGTAATTTTCTGGCAACTTCTGACACTAATTGACTGATATAATGAATTATGTCAGTATAGGAAATGATTTTTGGCCAAATGTATGCTGGTGACATGATGCACATGAGCAGTTGCAATAATGGTTTATAGAAAAATATTAAAGCGCAGCTTAAGCTAAATTTAGAAAGACATTCGCAATCATTGCTTGTATTCAAAAAGTTGCACACCATCATTTAAGCATATGTTTTTATGTTGCTGTTTATAATTTGTGTGTGAAACATAGAATGAAATGTTGAAAAACTTTATTTACATAACTTAACAAGTAGGTTTTGGATCTAGATTATCCTTATCTCAAATTATTTTATTGCGTTTTGTTTCAACAACCAACTAAGGTGAGGTTTGTCAGCTAGATTCATTCCCACTCAAACTTGATTAGGCTTTTAGAAAGTGGAGACGTTTGTTTTTTTATGGCTTAACCATCTCTATGGATGCATGAAGCATTGCAGAAGAAGCTCAATACTTGAGAAGCACATAGAATACTTTCTTCATGGAAAATTATAAACAGGGGTCCAATTTCTGTACCAAGCAGGCATATTTATGTTTTTTTTTCACTTGCTTATGGACTACATTTCTGAGAATAAACACAACAAAATCATTTTAATTATTGCATAATTACTGATAATTCCCTTGGGTCTAACTAAACTTATGCATTATGTTACAAGCAGGTAAAAATCAACAATCTTAAATTTTTATCAATAATAAAACTAAACAAATACCACACACATAACAAATAATAACATTGCAAATATGGAAATTGGTTTATTTTAACCCCACATAAAAAAGTCAAATTGTGCAACAAATATAATTTTAAAATATTGATGGTTCAAGGTAAAAGTGAAATAGGTAACTAAATAAAATAAAACATTATAAATAGACGCAAAGCTCAGAATTTCTGAATATTAATAATCCACTATGCCATGTATAATATATGTATGCCATCTTTACATTTAAATACTTGAATCCAAGCAATAACATTTCATTGACCACACATCTAAAAGAGAATTTTCTTTTCTGGAAAATTGTGCACACACCCATATAGCTCTCTATAATGGATGGACATAAGCAATACTGTCATAATCGTTACTAAAAGATTATTTATCAGCAATTATAATGTAGGTATTGCTACCCCAATGTATTTTATAAATTGTAAATTTATAATCCTTCATGTTTTGGATTGGTTTAATAGCAATAATAAATCTTGATTGTTTATCTGTTGGTAATGCATACTTTATCTTATCATGAATTAAATTGATCTTTGTTACATGGGGCTATAAGCAGCTGAAGTATTCTGCAAGCTTATTGCAAAAATATTTGGCCATATTGCAAATATTTAAATGGTTTTGATATTGATTACACTGTCTCCAGAAAACGCTCAGCATTGCATTAAGTAATATTAAAGTTATATCAATATAAAATTAGGTGCAAGTTGAATTTCAAACAAATTACCAAAATATTTAATCAAGCTTGGTTTTTTAAGAAAGCCTATCCCAGATCTGGACACATACTTGGAAATTGACATTTAGATTAGACCCAAAGTAAATATAAAACATGTTTTTACTTTTTAGGTTAGACCTATTTTGCAAATGAATTTGGTTTTTTGTATTTATTTATGTATGGCAGAATGTGCAGATAAATTAATGTTAATGGTAATTTGAGTCCTGTGATATTCACTTTGCAGGACATTTAACATGTAGACAATAGTCTTAAATTCATCATTATTTATAAATTAAAGAGTCAATACATGTTTAATAAAAGTACCGTTGCTGTTAAATAAAACCGTACGCGTATACGAAGTGTCAAGTATAAAGGTATGAATGCCAACAGTGATATTACTTTTATTGAGAGTAGATGTAACTGTTCAATGAAGTTTGGACTTTGGACTTACAACTCTATCAGGGTCGTTGCGAAATTTTCTACTAAAGCGATTTAATAAAAGCTTGTTTATTAAGAGTTACGATCATCCTTTTTGCTTAAATATTGTCTGGACACACTAAAATACTTAATAAATAATATTTAGGTCTAGGTTAGTAAAAGAAAGTTCACTTACTTGAGTAATTGGATTCATTTTGAGTTCGTTCCTCTATGATAGTAACAATTAATTGTTTTCTTCAAGATTATTATGTTGTTAGACTTTGATCTACGAAATTGAACTATGCCCTTGTTATTCGTTCTTAAGAAGGCAAACAAACTCCTGCGCCGAGTCGACGTAAATGACATTTATATATAACACGATCACAGATAACAAATGTTTACTTAACTCGGTTTACGTGCTTTGGATATAAGTCTTTTGGTTGCTATATGTTTTGTTTTTAATTAATATATAAGTACAGAAGGAAAGGATTAGACTTAAAAAAGTTAAATCTAAAATTCCAGACTGGCTCATTCAGCAGGACTATAATAAAACAGAACCTTTACATGTTTCATTGGTCTCATGGTCTGTGTGTGAAGGAGGACGCGGGTAAAAATACCTTGTAAAAACAAATGAGGCGGACCCATGCAATTAATAAATATTAAACAGGGTGTAACAAGACGTCGAGCGGTGTGCGAGAGAGAGAGAGCGCGTGAAGTGTAGTTCGCGTTATCGCGACAATGTAGCCGTAGCATACGGGAATTTTGACGTTCCAAAAGTGCTGGTTCTCAGCCTAGTTTGAATAAATGACTTTTGATTTTGATATTGGCTATCTCACGATGGCATCACAATTCATCTTCACAATACCTACATCTTCGCCAACATCTTTAGGCAAAATATACACTTATTACACTAAAAACAGTGATATTCACAATAACAACACGAGAAATAAGGAAAAAATAACATGCTCCATTTCACCGGCTTCATATGGTTCATAACTTATTTGTTGTATAACTTTTTAGGGTTCCGTAGTCAACAAGTAACCCTCATAGTTTTGACATCTCCGTCTGTCTGTCTGTCTGACCGCGGCATAGCTCAGAAACTCTTAGAGTACTAGAAAAATGTAATTTGGCATGGGTATAAGTACCTACATATTAATCACGCCGACAAGGTTGTAAAATAAAATCTTAAAATAATATATTTTTTAAGGTACCTGCCCTATACGTGAAGTGGGGATGATCGTTTTTTTTCACATCTACGGGCGGGTCTGTAAAAAGCATTTTTCGATTTAGGGATCCGTTTGTGGAATATTTGAGTCGAGTGTTCTCCTGCCAGCTAGGTTGTTTTTGGAGATGTGATAAAAATCATGGCAGTAGTCTAAAATACGAAGTTAAAAGGAAAACTATCACAGCTAAGTAGGCTTTACAAGTTAACGAGTAATAGTCGACCAACTTAGATTTGCAGTTGGAGAATTGACCGTGACGTATATCGATGTATGGGAGAACATGTTTTTCAACTACAATGTTAAGTTTGTTTTTGGGATAAATTCATCCCAACTACGGAACCCTTCATTCTGCGTGGTCCGACACGCACTTGGCTGGTTTTTTTTATGAGTTGTATAGCAATAAGTGATTAGCTAACGTAACGACCTTGACAATTGATCATAATTATTATTCTTGCCTGAGCAACCGGCAGCAAGTTCATCATGCTCCCTTAGATGTCACTGCTTGCGGTAGCGTCGGGGTCGGGATGCCTCCTTCCTTCAAATATGGCGAGGGGGCGAATGGCTGATCTTTGTGTTAATTAAGGGTGCCCCACCCACGAGCGACAATCGCTGATTATTTTGTCGCCGTATACCTATAGAACTTTAGAATTCAATACAAAAAGTCACTCGTAAACAAAATAGCTGCATCCCGGGCGACGTGATTTTCGCTGTAAAATGGAACGTTTGGAAATGTACTAGCTTTAAGCTAACGCACATTGCAGAGCTCACCGACAATCGGCCTCGTACTCTTTCTAATATGCATAGGAAGGGCGTTGCGTCAATGATATTAGGAGATTATATAAATACGTGTACCTACCTACCCGCAAATTCAAGAACTTTTTGATACAACTGTTTTGAAAGATGGACTACCTATAATGTTCACGAAAGTTAATTTTCATATTTCTGGATTATTGCTGACTAGCTGTGCCCGCGATTTCGTTCGCGTGCATGTCGGAAAACAATGTGTCGCTTAAAGGTGTAGGTACCTACATACCACTCTTCCATTGAAAAGCAAGAATCATGCGATATTGCCTGGTGGGAAGCGCTACCCGATTCTCTACCACATCCCTTTCGAATGCAGTCATTACGTCTTCAGGGTCCATAATGTAAATACGACGAAGAGTTTCATCAATTTTTGAGAATAAATAAAAATCAAGGAGCATGGTTGGGGCTTATTATCTGTGCACCTGCCGTACTCGATAAATCGACTTCCCGTTTAACGGAGTGTGCTGAAGCGTAATCATGGTGAAGACGGATCATGCTTGACCGCTGTTGAAAATTTTCCAAGACAACAGCAAAAAAATGATGTAACTATCAAAGACTTAACATTAATGTGATTTCGTATCTGTATAACCTTTGTCGGAAATTCCAAATAAATAAATAAATATCTTAAAAACTTGTTTTAGAAGAAAAAGCTTGTCTGTAAACGATGCTTGCCCCTTGAAAGAGCTCATCCTACATACAGTTGCCCGTGTGAAAAGCAACCCATTTACCAAGACCCACATCTGAGGGCTAATTGCGTAACACTATCAGTAGGAATCGGTTTCAATTTGACAGTTCAACAACATTAATTGCGTTATTTACGTTGTTGAGCAGACAATTTTTTCTAACATTTGAAGCAATGGATTAGCAATATACTTCAAAATCATTCCGGTTCCGATTCAAACTGCGTTACGCAATTAGGGTGCTGGTTATGGCCACCATTTTGGATTTTGATTTCCTGATTTTCGGCACGGGCGCCCTCGGAAACTATGAAGATGGCGCCCATAACGAAAATTCAACATGAAACTTTATTTCACAAACTAGGTAGATACATAATGTAGAGGTTCTATGATGCATCATCCTGGCCGCAAGTTGGCACTGGCAGCTTAATACAAATAAATATTTAAATTGGAACAAAGAATTTAAATGATGGATTGTCAGAGAGACAAACTTAAGACATAGATTCAGTTGAAGAGAACTGTATGAGAACTTGGTGAGATGAGACCTCTAAACCTCTAATCCAGAACCAAATAATACAAGACCTAGTCCACACTCCAGAATTCCAGAACAGTGGTCGGAAATTAAAGCTTTTGAGAGTGAGACTTATTATTTTCATTAGTCTCACTCTTCTCCAGTAAAATCTATCGAATACCGTGGTTAACTCGAAGCTGCATACATTAAGTTTTCTAAATTAAAGTTTTATTAATTAAAACTTGTTTAAAACTTTAAAAAGTTGGTAGGAAGACCAATAAATAATTATTATGGTTATCACATATATTCGTTAGTACCATTTGGGGTCAATAGATGTCGTTAAATGTATGTTCATTACATATTGAAAAGTTCTTTAACACTTTTATTTCATAAAATTTTTGATAGATTGAAGCGATTGCGATGAAACAAAAGCTAAATATAAGTAACTACAAGTTACACACAATATTTGAGTTTATAAATTTACTAAATTGAATACCAAAAATGGTAGAAATCGGGTCAGTTGGTTATGTACGCAAAGAAAGAAAGAGGCAAAAACCGTAAGGCGACCCACTGACCAAAAACTTACAATAAAAAAAAAATTAACACCCCAAGTATGTTTTTTTAATATTTTCAGTGTACTGAAACATCTCGTTTACTCTCTCGTTTTTTATATTATAAGTACTTATAGATAACTATATTTTTCTGTAGGTATGTGTTTTATAATATGTTATTCATGTTCTGTTTCTTTCAGTTGATAAGTTACTATAACTTAGAGAAATGGTCCAAGAGATTAATGTGATAAAAACCGGCCAAGTGCGTGTCGGACCATGCACAATGAAGGGTTCCGTAGTTGCGATGAATTTATACAAGCCCTTTCATTTGATATGTCACACGGTACAGTCAACAAAACTTTTTTTTTAATTTTCAAATTTTCCCTCCAAAAATTACCTCTATATTCAAAATTAATTTATTTACGTAACACGTCCGTGTTTGGATCAAACAATTGGAACAGAATTCCACATGTGTACCAAATTTCAACTTAATCGGTCCAGAAGGTTCGGAACAAATCAGCTGTGACAGTCGGACAGACAGACAGACACACGTGATCCTATAAGGGTTCCGTTTTTTCCTTTTGAGGTACGGAACCCTAAAAATCATGTACTAAACTAATATCCTAATGAGAAATGTGTTGATAAAATACTTTAAAACAAGCTACCATGGAGTTTCATTGTCCTTCTTCTCCATGATGACTTAGTTTTGGAACGGACAACTAGTTTGCTCTTCAATGTATAATATTTAACTGACTTGCCTTACTGTGCTTTTTTCATGAAATCCTTTCCCTACACACCATATTCATAGGTAATTTCATACACAGTAAATAACTCGTAACCATTCTGACACTAAGAACTTGCTAATTAAGTTGATATCATTACCCTTTATATATATTATTCATCCACTTATCTGACACCCGCCTCACAAAGCGCATCACTCTTGGGTGTGAATTGCCCTACCTGAAGCAGATAAGCTTCCCGACTGGTCTCACTAATACGACGCTCAATCCTGCACTGCCAGGCTGGTGCGGCGAGTTTCCGCCGTGTAGCTCGGTCACTGTTTGGAAATTCGACTCGAGCTATAGACGACATTCCGCAACAGTCGTGCAATAAAAGATTGAGTGAGTATCGCAAAGGTCTGCGCTGATCTCAATAAAAAAAAATTGGTAACAGCGCATCCAGACTCCAGAGCACACACCAGTGCTCTGTTTTATTTTTATTCATGGGCAAACGTGGTAGCCGTAGTCTAAGGTCAGGTGATGTGAAATGATACTCACGGATCGTATCCTCCAGAACGCTCCTTTAATTCAACATTGCACATTTATCTGCAGATATAGCCCTGGCGTCCTCCTCCACATCATGCTGGTTTGCCCGCAGTGGAACATCGGCAGGCGCATGCACGACGTTCTGGGATGGGGGAGAGTTACTAGTAGAGCTACGTTACATTTGCAAGCGCAGTCGTGTGGCGTTATCCAATATATGAATTCGTTGAATAACGCGCAGGTGCCCGTCCGACAATCGATAGGCCAGATGTTGACGGCAGGTTCAAGCACCTGAAACTGAGAGAGCATCCGACCGCGGTACCTACGCTGTAAGGTTAATTCCTCCCTCTGAAGCCCCATTATATGCACGCAACACATTTTCTTATGGACTAGGTCCATCACATGTGCGACACATTTCCACTGGCGGTGGCGGCAGCGGGGACCCTGTTCGGGGCCTTTATAAAAAATGTTGAGTGTAAATTTTTCCGTACTTATTATTATTTTTACGTCTATGACAATTCTCGCGACCTTTGGAAGGCGTACCGAAGCCAACTCGCAGAGTCCCGTTAGACGTTTTTAATTAAACGAGGCACCTACCGACTATTATGCCTGTTCGCACTGTGCAAGCACATGCACGCAAGGACAAATCCAAGTTACCGTAGGACTATTGCAGGATATGGAAACAAAGATACTGGATTATGGGTTTGGGTGGCTAAAGTGAACTGGTTATCTATTACCATGGAAAGACTAAGGCCCCTTCCTGACTATGGCTCTGGTGACTTGCCCATGCAATAATGTGCGCCCGAAAGGCCAGTTCAAGGTTAGTGGTACCACTGTCGTGCGCCCTACCGTACCTATGTACTTACAAAATTTAATCAACTGCATCTTTCTTTTTCACAACACAAAATATTATAGGTTCGAAGACATGATATACATAAATACATATACATGATATTGTAATCTGCACAATGGCTTCTTCGTGTTTTTTAAATAAGTCGGCTCTAAGTTAAACACCTGTGTTATCCAATCCGGTCAGTATATTAGGTATTGTGCACGGGGACGCTGGTATCAGCATCATGAGGTTCAATATAATTGTACTAGTTCCTTTGTTTGCTATAGTGACGGCTAAAAGAGCGGTTTTTATGCGAGAGGATGATATTTATCCCACGAGGAAAAGCAATGAAAATACTCGTGTTCCAACAACAGGCCGCACAGGTTCACAGGTTAGTCAAGTAATATCCCGATCGAATGTGGGAGATGCCGTCGTTGAAAATTTTGTCGACACCCTGATGGCAAGTGAGAGATACTTGAAAATGATCGAAACTGTGGAACGCAAACTGACCCATTTGGATATGACGTTCCATGAAAGAACAAACAGTATTCTTAAATATTTGTCTGAAATGCTCAGAATTATCAAGACATCGTCTTCTGAATTGTTAGAGAAAGCTTTAAAAAATGTTAAAGTAGATTTGGACAATTTGAAGCAGTCTTTGTCACAACGAGTAGAAGGACACCCAAAATTGCGCGGTGAGTGTATTATTTTCATCGTTCTGGTACGCATTATTTTTATTATATCGCCATGCACGCATGTATCGGATTCGAAACTTTGTTCATTGTAAGACCTACTTATGTAAGCATTGAAAGGAAAATTAAAAAGGGGTTAAATATAATGACCACCATAAAATGCTTTGATACCCTTAGTTCTTTTACCAAAAATATATACTTGACACCAGGGGGCCAACCACAATCTTTTACGAAACAATATTACATCAAGAGAGTTTTGTTTCAAGATTACAGCCCCCTGAAAGTCTAAAATTACAATAGTACTAGCTATTTTAGTCGCAACTGCACTTCAAATTGTATTCGAACACCAAATGTAGTAAATGATCACCAAATCTTACCGAGCAAATTAATGCGCTATTTCTGCCTAAATAAACCACTGTGATTGCCATAAAATGTAGGCTTATTACCAGACAGAAAGTTACCAATGGTCAAAACGGGTGCCTGCCGAAAGATTTTGAGAAAATTTCATTACCCAAACAAATTTTAGCAACCTTTTTTTATACCATTGCAATATTTCGAATGATTTTCGTACGCATATTTTCATTTTGTCAAATTTTTACTTGGCAAAATAATACCAAGTATAATGTCATTATGGCATTTGGTCTTTAATCAAATGATTTATGGGTAGGTTAGGTTAGGTTAAAACTGTGACCTCCTACGCACGAGCCGAGCGAGCGAAGCGAGCGGTGCCGCGGCAGCGGCCGGCCAGTGCCAGAAACGACTTGCATTAATAGAAAAAAGAGATTGTTTTTAGTAGGTTACCCGGAACTGAACTATTTAGATTAGGTTAATTACTTATTTAAAAAAAAATGAAATATTTGACTAAATAAAAAATGTTAAAAGTACTAGTTGGTAAACAAATTTTAAACGTTGATTTGCCTAACATTAGGTTTGCGTTACAATTTTTTGTGAATAGATTTTTTGCTAATTAGATAATAATTTGGCAAATTAAATTATGCGAAAAAATTTTTGGGAAGTGAAAATTTGTCAAATTCCTTTCGGTCAAACAAGGGAGACCCGGAGACAAAAAGGTTAGGAGCTTAATTTACTATGTTTGGCAAAATATTTTTTTTATCGAGGGTAATTTACTTTAATCGGATAACGAGATGTTATTTTTTTTAATTGAAATGTCGTTAATAATTTGGTGTTCATTAACTATTTTTAGGTTAACAATGATTTTTTTGGACTGAGTTTGCTTAAATAAATAGAATAGCGAGATGTTAAAACCTTGGTTATAATTTTATATTAAAATGCGGGTTTAATTTTGGTGATCATTTACTATTTTTGTCTGTTATATTATATGTTACTGTATCTGGTGGTAAGTTAAACATAAGCCAATTAAAAACCGGTCAAGTGCGTGTCGGACCACGCAAAATGAAAGCTTCTGTAGTTGGGATGAATTTATACCAAAAACAAAGTTAACATTGTAGTTGAAAAACATGTTCTCCCATACATTGTTATGTCACTGTCAATTCTCCAACTGCAAATGTAAGTTGGTCGATTATTACTAGTTCATTTGTAAAGCCTAATTAGCTGTGATAGTTTTCCTTTTAATTTCGTTATTTATATTCTACTACTGCCATGATTTTTTCACATATTATCCGAAAACAACTATTTAGCTGACAGGACACTCGATCGGCTCTAACAAAAATTAGCACGTTAAAGCTTAATATTACGCAAACGGATCCCTGAATTGAAAAATGATTTTCACAACCCTGCAATATATTTGAACGGCCTATCCAACGATACCCCACACTAATGGATAGACGAGAAAAAAAAAATATAATTCGCAGTTTACGTGAGGGAGGAACCCAACAATTTTTTTTTTAAGATTTTATTTTATTATTTGTTGGCGTGATTATTACGTAGTAAACCCATGCCAAATTACAGCTTTGTTGTACTAATAAAGGGTCTCTGAGCTAAGCTGGGTACAGACAGACAGACGGACATACCGACAGACGGATAGACAGACGGACTTGGCGAAACTATAAGAGTTCTTCAGCAAAGGAAACCGTAAAGTTATCATAGAATGTTTTGTTTTTTTTACATTTTACAACAACTTAATTGGTTTGGGAAAATTCAGCAGATCATATATATTTTACCAGACTACGGCAAACCTAAAGGAGGGTTATGATTTTTTGTGATCCTCCTACTGATAAACTGTGGTTGTTCTTGTTACGAATCATTCCACTTTGTCCCACCGAGCCGCCCTACTGGTGGGGCAAATTTTATACTTTGCCCCACCAGTAGTGCGGCTCGAAAATTTTAGGCAATATTGCCTAAAATAATATGCTTGGGCTATATAGCCTAAAATTTTGCGACCATGTAATGAAATAAAATGACATTTAAATAATTTCATCACTTTTATTAAAAAAAAAATGTAGTTTTATTCTTAGGTGCCAACCTTTTGGGGCAGAATCCAACAAGATTTAAGAGTAGCAGTACTGCCCCACTAAATCGAAGTAATGGGGCAGATTCTTCTGCTAAGTTTTAGGCATTCCACTTTGCCCCACCTGTGAGGCGGCTCGGTGGGCAAAGTGGAATGATTCAGCGTTACTTGTTGTCTTGTGAATAAAAAAATAAAAATAAATCCGTCCCAAACGTCAACGAAATTGTTTGATAGTTACACAATTAACCATGTGTGTGACACAACTAAACTGTTTATGGTTGTAGGTAATATTTTGATCGAAGCATCGTTGATGCGTTGGAGGACGGCTAATGAAAATAGGAAGTTAACAGCAGGCTCTATCCTTTCTATTCTACAAAAGCTTACTTTCATTATGGCCTCGCAATAGGAAGTTAACAGCAGGCTCTATCCTTTCTATTCTACAAAAGCTTACTTTCATTATGGCCTCGCAATAGGAAGTTAACAGCAGGCTCTATCCTTTCTATTCTACAAAAGCTTACTTTCATTATGGCCTCGCAATAGGAAGTTAACAGCAGGCTCTATCCTTTCTATTCTACAAAAGCTTACTTTCATTATGGCCTCGCAATAGGAAGTTAACAGCAGGCTCTATCCTTTCTATTCTACAAAAGCTTACTTTCATTATGGCCTCGCGTGCACTGCCTTGCGGTGGAACGCAGTGCGTTTATTCTACCGCACGCGGTGTGTTTTTTCTACCGTACAGCATGCGTTTATTTCACCGCAAGCGCGCACTTCTATGACATTCCATACTTCACAGATTTGCGGTAAAACGTGCGTTTTTTTAGCTGGATATAAGCATATATAGTCTGTTTGGCGTCATCTCTTCTATTTCTCGGCGAGTAACTACTAGATATACTCGTAGTAACTACACGGGCACATTTCACTGGTCCCTATATAGAAAGTCGGATTTGCAAATATACAACTTTTCAAGCGAGCGGTTTAAAGTTTGTTTTGTTGATAAAATGGTATTCTTTTTAACATAACGTCTATTTGAACCGGTACTTCAAAGAGATGTTTTTATATTTGTTTTTTTTTTTTAGTATGTTTTTAATACAGCGTTTTACGGAAAGGGTATATATATATATACTTATCAAAGACACGGATTCTCTTTGTGATAACAAACTACATGGCAACATTTTTTTAATAGGTAATAACTAAGTACAGTCACGAGCACCAATATGTATACACTCAACAACTTTAAAAGTGATTTCCTTCAACTATATTGATTGAAATTTTATTTTGCTACAAACATAGTATTATATTTTGGAACCCAAACTATTATGAAATTGATCTTTTCTCAAAGTTGCAATCGTTATTCCACGAGTAAATCGGTTTTGAATTCTGCTAAGCGTTTACATATTAGTGCTCATGACTGTACATAATTATAAAGTTAAAAAACATTGGCATGTATTTAACACGGCGACAAGTTAATCTGAATTTGGGATTAAAAAATAATTAAAGCCGGTAGCAAAAATAATAGGTTGGCAGCAAAAATAATAGGTTGGCAGCTACAGCGAAGTATTATTTTAAGTAGAAAGTAGCAGCTCAATAATCAGTTTTTAGCTTTATTTTAATTTAAACTGGCATCGAATTTTTGTTTTGGTAACTGAATTTACCAACAATAGAGGGGATCTGGCGCTCGGCGGCCGCTAACGCGGCACGCTCGCTTCGCTCGCTCGCCTTCGCTTGTTAATGGTTACTGTTCTAACCTAACCTAACCCAAATGATTCAATAACAGTAGATGACTTTGCAGCGATTAAGAAATAATATTTAATCGCTGCCAAGTTATTATTTTAGTAGCAAATAGTTAGTCGCCCTTTAAGTTATTAGTCGCCTGGAAAATTATTATCCAAAAACATTTAACTACTAAAATCAAAATGTTTTCAATTGAATTCTACACATCACTAGACCAAGTCAGCTAGGGGCCTAAAATGGACGCTTTGGCAGAATCATAATATGATAATTATTATGAATCAAATTAAAATTCGTAAAATGGTCACAAACTGACTAAAAAAACAACAACAACAACTAATAAACTATACTATAAATAAAAAATATCAAACATTTTCAAAGTTATTCTTTTTGAGCTGAAATTTTATACAGAGATTCTGAACCAGATGCACTCTTCACCCTGTTTGTATGGATAAGGATTATACCCTTTCCGTAACACGCTGTGTATAATCTAACGTCTATTCAACGGAATCAATTTGTTTAAAATTGTCAGATACGCCATATAGGTACTACTTTCTTTCCGTTTTACTTGCTGAATTTTTGTTCTTTATCTCTACATTTTGGATGCATTTTCTAAAATTTTCGCAATTTTCTCCTTATCTTCGGTACCTATGGGTAATAAAACGCAATAATCAATCATAAATTATTATTATTTTTAAGTATTTAATCTGACGGCACGGTCGGCGCAGTGGTTAAGCGATTGACTGCTGCGCTGCGTGTCGCGGGTTCGTTTCCCGCACGGAACAATTATTTGTATGACCTACAAGTTCCGGGTATGGCTGTTTGTGTATGTGAGTTTAAATGTTTGTAAAGGCACCCACGATACAGGAGAAATTCCTAGTGTGGGGCACGTTTAAAAAAAAAATAGCTGTACTAACTTTTTATCTTTGACGAGAGAATCTCACACTAAGAATATAACTAACTTTAATAATATTTTTCTTGTTAAAGCGAAGGGTCATGCAGTGTGAACTGTGACTCGAACAAGTCCATTATCACTTGTGGTGATTTTAATGTAATTTGTTAGAGAACTCAGGTTCTTGTAGTACATAATAAGTCTGTTTCAGTCATACAATTCTTGGTCCTTTCTTGTTTCTTATTTATATTAATGACTGGCCTTAATCTCATAAAGGATTATAATCATGATATACCTAGTATTGTTTGCAGATGACACTTCACTTTTGTTTAAACTTAAACGTCAGCAGCTGGTTACTGACGATGTAGATAGCGTGATCTCACAAGTAGTTCACTGGTTCAATGTTAATAATTTACCTCTAAATGAAAAAAAAAACCAAATGCATTAAGTTTACGCTACCTCACGTTAGGCAGGTGAAAACTGATGTGGTGATAAAGGGCGAAGAATTGGATCCTGAAGATAGCACAGTATTCTTGGGCTTAACTGGTGGATGCTAAGCTTCAGTGGGGCCCACTTAAATAGATAAACTGTCAAAAAAGCTAAGCTCCGCAGCAAATGCTGTTAGAAAAATTCGTAATTTAACTGACATAGAGACAGCCCGTTTAGTGTACTTTGCCTATTTTCATAGTGTAATATCGTACGGTATTCTGTTGTGGGGAAATGCCGCCGACAATCAGGCTATCTTTGTTTTGCAGAAAAGAGCTGTACGATCAGTTTATAAATTAAGTCCAAGACACTCTCTCAGAGAGAAATTTAAGGAGATTAATGTAATGACTACATTCTCAGTATATTTTTGAAAAAAAATTATATGCCCATAAAAATATAAAATTGTTTAAAAATATAATATAAATACTAGAAACAAACATAAATTTGTTGTACCTACAACAAGGCTCAAGAAAATAGGTGGCTCGTTCTGATGTCAATGTATACGCTTTTATAACAAACTTCCAAGCCACGTTCAAGATCTAAGTCTTAATAAATTCAAATCATTCATTAAACGTAAGTTGTGCCAGAAAGCCTTTTATTATACCGTTAAAGATTATATTGAGGACAAAAAAGCTTGGGATTGAGCTGCTCCAATTTTTTACTCTTATAAAAATAAATAATAAAAAATAAACCATGAAGTGGTTTCACTTCATGGTTTATTTTTTATTGTTTGATGTTTTTTGCTAACTTTTATTATTTTATAACGTTGTAACGTAATGACATGAATATTTACTTGTAAAGTATTATATTATTTTAATTATTGTGAATGTGAAGACTATGTGGGTTATTGCTCTTTTATTTTTATTTTCCCTTTGTCTTTTATTCTCAGTTAGTGTTAATCATGGTCTGGCAGTTTGAGTCATTTATGCGGCCTACCCAAATGTCCTTTCTTTGGTATTTATCGTCACATCCTTGAGCTCCTTAAGTTCTGAGTAGAGCTGCACGATTACTGACAAATGCGTGCACTGAATGGTCAGGTCCACTCAATCGTGAGGTTCTTTCCTCAAAAGACCATTTCAGGCACCAATCTACATGGCCTTCACATGATCTGCCCAAGATTATGTCATGTCTGGACTTTAAAAGAGACTGTGACCTCTGAGTTTGTTTCGGCCTTTCTTCTCAGAGTAGTCAGATAGGAAACGCCGACCTCATCTAGTTTTAAAAATATGACTGACGTGTAAAAGTGTTTGTACAAACCTACTTACAGAAAATATTTATTTACCAGATTATAAAATAATATGTACATAAATAATCTACTTAATTCATTAAAAAAAAAAAAAAAAATATATCCTATCTAAAACTATTCACAAATTAAAATATGGCGTCGAAAAATTCATCCACATCACTGTCGACTGGTAATGTACCCAAGAGACTGGCGGCATTGCCACGTTGTATGGCAATTCTTAGCCTCTGGCCAAGGTAAAAGCCAGAGTACTCACAGAAATAAAAATCATTTATCATTTATAGTGGCTCTTTGCTCACATTTATTATTTTAATTAATTCAATTATTTATAACGCCACCTCAGCATTACCGGCCCCATGAGGCACACATCATGTAATTTTAAAGTTTTCCTATTTAGCTTTTGTTAATCTAACGTTTATTATTAATCAACATCAAGAATATAATAATACGAAACTAATATAATAATCAAATAAATCACTTAATTTTAACAAAATGCGCTTAAAATGATATTTTATTATCTCTAATACAAACAAACTCATAAAAATTACAATTGCAGTTTAGTAGTTTTTATTTTATTTTATTTATTTGGGACAAAAAACAGTTATACATTACAGCATTTACAAAAATGATTTTTAATACAGTCGAAAAAACGGATAGCCCACACTATTGTCCACTTCGAATTATGAAAACGAACGCATCTTTAAAAATAAAAATAAATAAAAATTACATGTTTAAAAGAAAAACACTTTAAACCGACAAATCGATGACAAGTGCATCCGTCATTATAGGCAACTTGCAAGAGATTGTGAAACCATTCTTTTGAATTTAGATTGCGACAGCGCGAAAATATCAAAATCAAGGAATTGTGAGTGTGGTTTCTAAAAGTCGGTGGAGAGGGGCTCGCACCCCAGCCTTCGTTCTACATCGTGCAGTGTAGAATAGTCGAGATGCGCGCACCTCCCGCCGAATAACAGTTCTAGGTACAACGTAACACAGTCTATTCGAGAGCTCAGTACAATTAAATTTGTCATTGCATATACCGTACAGCATCACAATCATAATCAGTAAACGTCTAGAATCCAAGCTCAATATTTTGTAATGCTTTAGCAAATCTGCATAGGGAATCTTTGAATGGAAGAACCTGTAATGCATGGCACGAAGAAATTTTTTCTGAACTATTTCTATTGCTTGCTTATATTTATCATAATACGGGCACCAGATGGGTACCGCGTATTCCAACTGAGAACGGACTAGTGTTTTGTATAAGAAGTGAAAAGTAGAAGGCTTTTCGAAGTCTTTACAAGACCGCATAACAAAACCATACATCTTAAAGGCTTTGTAAATTATGTTGTCGATATGGGTGTCTAAATGTAATTTGCAATCAAGCAGTACGCCAAGATCACGTGTGCACTCAGATTTTTTCAATTGTATGTCGTTCAAAGTATACGGGAAGTTAATAGTATTTAAGTTTTTAGTAAAAGAAATGAAGTGACATTTTGGAAGACTAAGATGAAGTTTATTTACAAGACAGTATTGAGAAAGCCTGCACAAGTCCTCTTGTAGTAGCAAACAATCCTGAGATTTCGCACAAACCTTAAAGATTTTAATGTCATCGGCGTACATTAGGAATTTAGAGTTGACTATGCAGGATTTTATATCCTTTATAAACAGGATAAAAAGCAATGGGCCTAAGACAGATCCTTGAGGCACACCTGATTCGACGACCACATAATCAGATTCGAATCCATTGATAACAACTTTTTGAGTCCTATTAAATATATATGAAGCAAACCATCTGAGTCAATTGCCTCTTATGCCATTGAAAGCGATTTTATCGAGAAACAATTTGTGGTCCACCCTGTCAAAAGTCTTCTGAAAATCGGTGTGTACAGCATCAATCTGCGTGCGCATATTTTCAAACAAAAATTGTGTAAAAATAATTAAGCCATGTTGTTCGGGTATAATAAGGTGATTTAACTGAGGAAATAAGTGGCTATGCACTAGACCCTCAAAAAGTTAAGACAAGGTGGACAAGATAAATATGGGTCGATAATTCTCAACGTTACCTTTGTCACCAATTTTGTGAATAGGCGTGATGAAATTTTAAACAATAAACAATACAAACAAACAACACTTATTTTTTGACGTGAGAATCACAGTCAGAATTTTTGTCGAGAGAATCACAGTAAGAATAAATAACTAAGACGCCACAACCGTTCTCCAGGAGTGTAGTAGGGCCACCAGCACTGTGTATAGACACAAAATCCGATCGCCATCCTTCCGTCCTTGCCACCGAGGCTCGCCTCGACATCCCTGTCCATCCTCGCCCCAACCGTTTCTCGAGCCAGCCCGCGCCGCTGAGCACGTAGTTTTAAATTCGTCCCAAATTTATCTTGATCCGAACCAGCCTGTCCCTTGCTGTCCTCCCTCAGCGACGCCGTAAGCAGAAGTCCGTACCCTTCAGGGGGTGCCCTTAATCTTTTGAGGCACCCACGGGAAAGTCCGGTTAAGCAGATGACAAGAGAGTCACAGTAAATAAAAATTACTTTAACTACCTATATTACATTGTTTTTTATTATGACACACCAGCAAATCTTATAATTCAATTAGCTCTGTTTCAAAGTCTTCCGGTATTGGCGAAGTCTGTCGATCTGAAAAATGTAATATAAATTAGAATATTTATGGGTAATAATATTTTTTTTTAACATTTGCGGTACAAAACATACTTAGCACACCGATGCCGAATAGCCTCTAATTATAATATGGCATTTTTTGTCTGTTGTCTAAATACTAAAATTCGAGTCTGGATATTCTAATAGATTTCCATACTTGTATAAAAGCATCTACACACTAAACCGGGAATCAAACTAGAAATCTTCGTCGAATAATTATATCAGATCTACCGTAAGCAACATTTTTAGATGTATTGAATCATCATCAGGGTCATTATTCAAAATAATTGTATATAAATTACGACTGTGTTAAAGTCCAACTCAATTATTTTTATAATGAGATATAACTGACTAGGATTTCATAAACAAACAGATAAAATGTTTATTTGGCTTAATAAAAAACAATGAAACATTAGATACGGCTAATCAATTCATTAAAAAAAAATTAAACCAGACATAGCGTAGGTTCCGTTACATACAAACTAGTATTCAATGTCCACGTCTAAACTAAAAAAAACAATTTTACTATAAATCATTACACAAAAGTAATAAAAATATACAATATGTAATAAAAACTCTGTTGTTCCTTCTACAACCTACGTTTTAGGAATCGGTATACATAATTACATACGTATTCAAGAAACTCATTTATAAAACTGTTCAACAAAAATAATTAAAATAAATATTTAATTATTAATATTTGTAATGTTTAACCGATTTCTTACCTCTGTAACTCTTTGATTTTGACTTCCCCTACTAGCCAATGCTTAATTTTTTTAAATTATAATTCCACCAATGTTGTGCTTGTAGGTCAATGTCGTGTCCCTAAAAGGGACAACAGGGTTTTTGTTACATTCACAGAATATTGTATAACTTTATCACTTCGGTAAAACAAGTATAAAATACTATTTATTATTCTTCAAATTTAATTTATTAATGAGTGTCTCGATTTTACACATAATTATAAATGTTATTCTTCTCTGCTAAGCTATTTTAACATTATTTCCATGGCAAAAAAAAATTGTCCGGGGTGTATGTGGAGTTAATGCGTGCTATGCCCAGTCAATCTCGGACTTACTTAAGTCCCGTCGGCTGCTAGCAACACCGACGAATTCAGTGTAGCTGTAGACTTGCACCATACCATGGTTACGTAGTAACTATTATCTAATCTGTTACCAAGATAAAGATAAGATAAAGATGTGTTTATTTGCTTAAACATGTGTACACATACAAGAACAAAAATGCATGCAGGATAACATTAAATAAGATATAGGTTCAGACATGTTTGCCACGTACTATGGCGTGCAAATATTATGATTGGTAATAATTAATTTCAATACAATAATTTAACGTCAAAAAAACAAAAAAATAATAAATAATAATGCTTAAGCAATAATGCATATAATCTATAACAAAATAAAAGATTCTGCCAGAAATTCATTAATATTTTGTATAGTATTGTAGGGGCGCTGACGCGGTCGTTTTATATTCCTCGCATGCGCGGCGCCCGGCGAAGCCAGTTCGCCCGAAACCGCCTTCCGCTATACACGAGTCGCAAATACAACTTTGTAATATTCAACTATAGTAAAGACTTATATAGCACGTGACATCTATTATTTCTCTCCGCACACACTACCCTGGAACACACACAAAATTGGTGACCCCGACGTGATCCTAAAGTGTGTGCGTTGATCGAGAACGGGCAACTCAACCTAACATCCACGCGGCATAGTGTGAAAACCCACAGTGCTTATTGAGAAAAAGTCACAAAGTCAAGCCTGAAGATGGAAGAAAAAACGACCGCGTCAGCGCCCCTACAGTATGCTTTGTTAGTTAGAACTGTCTTTAAGCTGTTTTTCAAGTGTACCTACATTATTAAGCTCCGTCCAACTTTCGGGTAACTTATTATAAATAGTGGGAGCCATGGAGAAAAAACTTTTGCGCATAAGTGCAGTCCTACTCTTATGCAGACAGAGCTGACTTTGATCACGCCTGTTTCTGGGAAATCTATTTGTCATTCGCGAAAATAAGTTATTATTATTTCTAACAAACATTACGGTTTCCAGAATATAAAGGGACGCCAATGTCAATAATTTATATCGAATGAAAAAAGTTGACAAAGAACTATCGGTGGATTTCAACTTAAACATGGCTTTGAGGAATCTCTTTTGCGCTTTAAATGCAACTTCTTTATTAGTTGAGTTACCCCAAAAGATAACACCGTATCTGAGAACAGATTCAGATCAAGGGTCGGCTTTCAGTCATTCTCTTTATGTTGATTAGTTATGGACGCTCTGTCGTCAGACATTCAAGAAAAGGCACCCTGGTTTATGCTGTTTGCCAACGACATTGTTCTTGTCGGTGAATATGGACCTGAGACCCAGAGCAGATTGGAGAAATGGCAACAGAAGCTGGAGAATGTCGGCTTGAAAATCAGCAGAACTAAAACCATTCTGTGATTTCGGCGGCCTCTCCAGTTTTGGGGCCATAGTGCTTGTTGCGCGCTTCTGCCCAGTCTGGTCCGACTTTCGGTATCTCGGTTCACTCGTGCAAAGCGATGGCGAAGTAGATCGAGATCGGACTGTTAAGCATAGAATTAACACCGACCCCCGCAAATAATTTTGACGTGACAACGTCTTATAATTCGATGGAGCCGGCTGCAGGCACGAAAAAACATGACTCATGCGGCGTTACCTCGCTCCATTTGAGGCTTAAAGTGCAAGCGAGAGCGCGGAACGAGCGACAAAGAGGCACAATCGGCCTCCGCGTTCGGCAGCGTTCGACATCTGTCTCTCTGAGTCTCTCCTACTTGATTGAGCGATGCGTCCGCGTGGACAACTGCTATACAATAACACCTTTACATGTTTTCGTCAAGTATGAAGTGCAGTGAAAAGGGAATGTGGTGTCAATTGTTTATAGCAACGATAATTGCGGCGATTCTTATGACGTTGTCACGTTCAACTATCGTCAGTAAACCGACTTTACAGCCAACCGATTTTTTTTATTTATTTATAAATCTTCCCCTTATGTTTAAGGGGATTAAACATAAGGGGAAGATTTATAATACAATGGTAAGACCTGCTGTCGTGTATGGATCAGAATGTCGGGCCACAAAAAGGATGAATGAAAGGCAAGGACAGGCATTACATGCAGCTGAGATGAGAATGCTAAGGGGGATGAATGGTGTTATGAAAAATGGAGATACGAGTGACAAAAACAACTACAGGCCTATCTCATTGGCGACCATTGTAGCGAAGGTGTTGGACGGTCTGATTGACAGGCAGTTGGATAAATATATCACCCTACATCATGCCCAATTTGGGTTTAGGCCACATTTGTCGACTGAAACAGCGATCCTCTGTCTCAAGCATACTGTCCAATACTATGCAGCAAGGGAAACACCTGTGTATGCGTGTTTTTTGGACCTCTCCAAGGCATTCGACCTAGTGTCTTATGACTGCCTCTGGAGGAAACTCTCCCATGACACTAATCTTCCTGGGGGACTGATTGCTGTACTGAAGTATTAGTACAGCAACCAGTCCAACTATGTTAGGTGGGCAGGTGCCATATCTGATACGTACAGGTTGGAGTGCGGCGTGAGGCAGGGAGGACTTAGCTCACCCAGGCTCTTCAACCTATATATTAACCGGCTGATATGTGAACTCAGCAATACCCAAATCGGTTGCTCTATTGATGGACAAAGTATCAATAATATTAGTTAGGCAGATGATATGGTGTTGCTGAGCCCATCGATCAGTGCGGTAAGAAAGAAGAAATTCTGTATTTTATATCAAAGATAAATTGTTTGGGTACCCGGTCATTTATGGCTCTCTTGCACTTATAAGTGCTAGGCAAAATTGTAAGCTAACTCTTTTCTGAAGAACAATTTAAGGAGATCACCCATTTTGTTCGATGATTTGGGATAACAAAAAAGTCGGCGGCCAGGAATGAATTATATTTTATTTAAATGGTGATATGAGTAGAAACATTAATTCTTTGTATGGCGACAATGCTGTAATGAATTTGGGAACAAAGATATACAAAGATCTTTAAATGAAGTAAATTATATCCATCCACCATTTTGTGTAAATATCCGTATAATTATATAAGGTTATACAGGGTGATATCGACGCGGAACCTGTTACCATGGATTCAGTACATCATACTTGAGCCCGCGCGATGAAATTTCTCGGCGATAATAAAAAAAAAACAGCTGTTTCCTACAGAAGTGCACTCGGTCAAATTGTATGGAAAAGCATTTTTTTTAACAATCGACTAACAATTTTAACGAACGGGGTCAAGAATGATGTACTGAATCCATGGTAACAGGATGCGCGTCGATGCCCATTCCACCTTGTATAGTTTTGTTTGAAGAAAACTGTCCAATTAATAAAAATAAAATAAGCTTATTTCATAAATATATCTTATTTGGCTTACATTGCATGTCAAGTAGTCTCTATGTATGCATAGAAAATGCCTGTAGTTGAAGGCCTCGCTCTTCCCTTACATTATAATTGTACGAGTACAAACAGGTATAAAAATAAAACAAAAAGGAAAAAATAAAATTAAAATTATAATCATTTTTTACGAGTGTGTGTGTGTGTGCGAGAGAGAGAGATTTGAGTGAAACGGTTTTTTTTTAAACAAGGAAATAACATCACTCTAATATTATTTATCATTAAGTCACGTTACGTTGCAAAAGTAACTGTATCATCATAATTTAAACTGTGAAGCCATACTATTACCTTATTTTTACATTCATGTTTTTTTTTATCATTAATAGGTATATATATTATTTTATTAATTTTATTGTATAAAAAAGCTGAGCGGTTTTTATATTGTCTGCTGGCAAATTCTGTCCTAGCTATGGGAACGTTTACTATGTAGTGTTTATTTCTTTTTCTTAGTATTTTAGCGGTATCTTTTTGTGCGTTTTCAGGATGCTATAAAGGATATACAATTTTCTCACTGTCAGCAGATTACATCATTCATAAAGCTTGTCAGTAGAGAATTTTCTTTTTTTGAAGTACATCTCCTTAAGTATCGCACTTTGAGCGCGTTCTGTCCCCAGAAAACTAGATTTCGCTGCTCCACCCCATGCAGATAAGCAAGACTGGACCAAAGATACAAGAATAACATTTAATAGATTTCTTTGGTTGTTCTTAATTTTATTTACATGTATTCTCCTTGGTACAACATATCTCAGCTCTTTTAATATCCTATAAGTTTCCTAACTCTACTCATGACTTGTTCCAGTTGAGGATACCAGGTTCAGCTAAATTTTTGTTCCCCAGATGTAGAAGAGCACTGTTAAAATCTATAGTTGTTTTGATTTTATCAGGAATGATTTTGTCTTTTGCTTTAGCCAAAGAAAGAAAGGTGGTATAGTGTTATGTAGTGGTAGTGCGTAAGATATAATGCAGATATTTTTTTCGGATTCATTTTTGGCATAAAATGATCAAGACAACTCATTTCTCTAGTGGGTAGTGTGTGCCCGGCCAGAATTCCGTGTGATGATAACATAGCAAGGTAATTTATTATATTTTTGCGTTCGTAGTATTGCTCAGTTTCTCTGTTTCTTATGTTTAGGTATATTATATCCCCTGTGATCACAATGTTTCTTTTTTCTACGTTTAATGATTCGAAATGTAAACATAAACAGTTCATAAAATTACCTGCGCTTAAATTTGCAGGTTCTTTAGTGTATATAGGTCTATATACACCAAAGAACAATGTTATTTAGTACCTCAATTTGCTTAACTTCTGTAACTCTATGTTTTAAGGATTTATTCACATACGCAACGACTCCGCCATGTTTATTCGAAAGGTTTGTGGTATTTAAATAACAATTGTATACGCAGAGAAATAAAATGATTAACAAACAGTGAGTAGTGAACACGGCAATAGATGAGTCACTCTGATTCAATATTATTATGCAGAGGTTGGGGCACTGGGGCAGGAGAAACAGGGGCCCGGGCGGAGAGTACTAAGACAGCTTTACCCGTACATGTAGCGCGTACTTAGTGCTGTGCTATCATAATAATAATAATATAATTCTCAAAACACCTATTAATACAAATTGTTTCCCGTCGTCGTCGGCGTCGTTTGAATTCTTACGGTATATTTTAACTCCGAACCCAAATAGTTTTCGACATACGCACAAGTACCTGTTAAAACCGACAGGTACATACGCCATTATACAAATAATGCGTTACACGTGTGCTTTAAAAATGTGTAAATATTATTGATTGAGCCGACATTAAAAAAAAAAAATAATTTTGCTTTGTCCCAGGAGCGGTGATCTCCTTTATTTTTAATGTTGTCTTGACAACCTCTTTTCACGTGGGAAAATACGCCAATGATCGGCAATTCACTGCCAAGACTTAAACAGTAGCGGCCCTAGCAAAATTTTTAGGTGGTGCGAGATTTCAAAGTGGTGACCTCTAAATACAAAACCTTAGTGTTCCTGTACTATACAGTTCCCCGTGATTATAAATAGTATTAGACCTACCAAATATCTACAGGTGTCTCTGCGGGCCAAGTACAGTGGTTTATGTCGCGCTTCAAATAGCAGTTCTGCTCATTATATTTCGGGGAGGGTTTGAACCCTCAAAACCCTCCCATGCCTACGGTTTTGCCTTGTAGGTAATGTGTTGTGTCTTTGTTTTTTTTCTTTGTGTTCTGGTCTGTATATATAAGTAATTCGACTATCTGCCCGGAGTCTGGACTTGTGCCCGGTTAATGGCAATTAAGCTCTGGCGAAATGTGGGTGTACTATAGGTACACCTCTGCCCAACCCTTCGGGGATTACAGGCGTGATGTTATGTTATGACTATCAACCTTTTTAGGCTCCGTTGTTTTTTTTGGGTGGGAAATGTTCAAATAACTTCTCCCGCTCTGGGCGGAGCAGGACTGTGTCAGACTTTTACTGACTAAAACCCACCCGGGTTCCTTCATTTGCCTGTGTGCCGGGGCCACGATATCCCTTCGGACAAACTCGCAACCCAAGCAGGCATTGGCCCTAATGGACCCCGTCAATTCGTGCTGTCATCTCTGAGGCGCGCGTGGAACACAACGCGCTGTCTACCCGGGCCTGGTCCTTATCGGACAGCGAGCCACCCATCGCTCACCGTTCGCAGGCCCGCGCCTATGGTGGCCGGAAATCGGCTTGTGACTCCCGACGCCCAGGGGTCTCCCGCGGTGACTAGGGGCGTGAGGGCGCGAACACTGCCTCTCCCTCACGCGTTCCATCTCGCGAGCATTACTGCTTCGCAGAAGGAGGTGACGGCCTCCCATGCACTCTCGCTCCAAACCATGACCAGAACTAGGGCCGGACGCGAGATATCACCGCCGCCGATCGCCTCCGTGAGGACACGGCGGTGCTCCGCCCAAGCCGGGCAGACCTCCACCATATGCTCCACCATGTCCTCCGGGCGATCCACACAGTGGTGACACCCGGGCGTTTCCTCCCGCTTTATCCTGAACAGGAACCTCCCGAAATATCCGTGTCCGGTGAGGACCTGCGGCAGGCGGAAGGTGAGGACGCCGTGGCGCCTCTCTAGCCACTCCTCAAAGAGGGGACTTATCGCTACAATAGTGGCGTGCCCATCCTTAGGCTCCCTAGAACTCCATTTATGTAGTTTGGTCTAAAACTTGGCGGTCTGATCATCTGATAGGCCATAGGAGTTCTTGTCTGTAGATATTACTTACCAATGTAGTGATCTCATATTAACTTAAAATCAAAGGACTGTAACTATGCAAGCACAGTCCGATAGAGGATCTTATATATATTTCCCTCTAATTATTATGAGTGATAGCGGCATTCTCTCATAGTCTTGGGCGAGAATGCCGCCGCGCCGGGGTATTCAAGAAAATTGGTGCTTTCCAGTGAATTTATGTTTATGATGTCACAAGCGGAAGTACTAGAAGAGCAGTGATATAGTAGAGATTTAGGTGTTCTGGACGGTTTGCTGCGGCAGTCTTGGATCGAAAAATACCTACAGCTATATTTGGTTTTCAGTAGTTACTGTCATTTTATTGTGTTTATGTCCAGGTTGTTTTCAATTAGTAAAAGACCCTCTGCTATAGAAACATATTCCCACGTTTTTATAGAAATATTATGGTGTTTGGTCATAATATTTATTTTTATCAGTATTGTTGTGTAAGTTGTTAGTATAAATAATGAAAAACGTGGGAACAAGTACACTGCCCTGTGCAACTCCCAAGTCAATAATTAGGAGTGCAGACTTTATGAAATACCTAATTATTGTATTTTACATTGTTGGAAGTTTTTAAAGTAATCAAGGTAAATTCTTTTATTCCTATCTTTTCAAGTTTCTTGACCATGTGAAATACATTTGCTGGATCTAGGCAATGCGTTTTTCAAATGCAAGGTCAAATCAAAGCTAACTAGCTAGCTAAAGAAACTCGGCAGATGTGACAGAAAGAAAAAATGCACCCTTTTAGGGTTCCGTACCTCAAAAGGAAAAACGGAACCCTTATAGGATCACTTGTGTGTCTGTGTCTGTCCGTCTGTCACAGGTGATTTGATCCGAATCTAGTGAACCGATTAAGTTGAAATTTGGTACACATAGGCACTTTTGTAACCCAAATACAAACGTGTTACGTAAGTTAATTTTGAATATGGGGGTCACTTTTGGAGAGCAAATAAGAAAATTAAAAAAAAAAGTTTGCTGACTGTGCCTTGTGACATATCAAATGAAAGGGTTTGTTTTAAGGATTTCATATATATTTTTTTATAATTTTAAAATAAATACTTTTTAAATTATTTAAGAAAATAGATGAAAAATGACCATTCACCCTTATCTCCGAAAATACTGAGCCTAAAATTATGAAAAAAATACAGAAAATAGGTCTTTACTTATAAATTACAGGAAAACCTATAAGAAATCTGTGATCTTAAAATAACATGGGATATTACTCAATATTGTGCGTACAAACTTACATTTGTAGTTGGAATGTATGGGGGATAATGTTTTTCAACTACAATGTTAAGGTTGTTCTTGGGATAAATTCATCCCAACTACGGAACCCATCATTGTGCGTGATCCGACACGCACTTGGCCGGTTTTTTCGAGATTGCATTCCCTACACTCGATTATAGACGAATAAAACATCTTTCTGTCTCTGTTAATCGCTTGAAGATGATTGAAACAGGCAGAATTATGTTATAGCGCCAAGTGGAAATACCCGTTTTCACCAAGATCTTCTTCAATCTTGTAAGCAGTAGATAGGTCTGTAATAATGATTTAAGTGTTTGCTGTCTAATCAGTCACTAGTTCCTACTCTTCTAGTGTGCATGGGAGTCATTCAGAGTAGGTACCTAATCGATAAAGGGAGTTGTTTGACTTTAACTATCCACGTGTAAAAGTTAGTTTTTACTAAGTTCCTACTTGCTCACTATTTAATTTTCTTTACGATCTAAAATAACCATCAGAATATTTATTTTATTTTTTATTTTATTTTATTCTTAAGCTACAATATTGCACGCATATGATGAAGAAAAGGAAAAGTGTATTTAATAAATTATTGCAGTAAGTATACATCACGTTTTATAAATATTATCATAATATTGTGAGAAATACTGTCAGTAGAAGACATCTGTGCGAATCATTGCAATGGGATTCACTGCAGAAGCATGTCACTTTGCGCTTGTTTTTATTTAGCCCTCGCGTAGTTATGTAAACTTTCGTGGATATCGGACCGGAGACGATGAAGTCAACCGCCAGTCGTTTCACATCACACTTGGAACACACACTGCATTATGTTCCCAAAGTTTACGCTATTACAAATCGGACTTTTCGCTCTTACTATCATATCCGGTGAAGTGGCGAGGGACAAGCGGGGTCGCCGAAAAAATGACGATGCTGACAAAACTTTATGGAAGAAAGAATACGAGGAGGAACTAACCGATGCTATGCTTGCCGGGAAACGGGAAAATTTTACCCGTTCGGCAGGGGCACAAATTAACAGTGATAACGATGCTGTGATAGAAAAATTAATGGATAGTATAACCACAAGTGAAAGATATCTGAAGAAAATAGAGGCTATCGAATTTAGACTGAACAGGCTGGACATTGAAGTTCACGAGAAGACTAATACCATAATGAAGCTATTAAATAACATTTCGAAATCGGTTCGCACTGATAGCTCTCAAAAATTGGAGTCCACCATCCATGGACTGGTGGCTGACGTGAACTCTATCAAATATGCTGTGGAAAATAAGCCGCGCACCAGTATACTATCCAGCAAAGGTACTGTAGTTGTTTTGCTTTAGTAAAGCATGCTTTAGTAAATGATGTAAGTAGGTATATTGCCCCAAACATACGAGCACATTACGTGTTTGGTTCCGCCGGTTTTTATTTTATTTTTCGCTATTCAGTTTCTTTTTGCGGATTTTTTTTTTTGTAAAACGGTATTTTTTTACAAATACGACTTACCTATTTACTTTAGACCTTTTTTTGCGTGGGAAATTATCAAATAACTTCTCCTGCTCAGGGCGGAGCGGGAGGGCGTGTCAGACTTTTACTGACTAAAACCCACCAGTGTTCCTTCAGATGCCTGTGTGCCAGGGCCACGATATCCCTTTCGGACAGACTCGTAACCCTGGCAGGCATTGGCCCTTTCGGACCCCGTCAATTGGTGCTGACATCTCTTTGAGGCGCGCGTGGAACACAACGCGCCGTTGTCCCGGGCCTGGTCCTTATCGGACGGCGAGCTACCCATCGCTCACCGTCCGCAAGCCGACGCCTACGGTGGCCGGAAATTGGCCTGAGATTCCCGACGCCCGGGGCGTCTCCCGCCAAGCAGGGCAGATCCCCACCGTATGTTCCACCGTGTCCTCCGGGCGATCCACACAGTGGTGGTTCTTCCCGCTTTATTTTGAATAGGAACCTCCCGAAACAACCGTGTCCGGTGAGGACCTGCGTCAGGCATTTTTTTTTTTTTTTTTTTTTTTTGGGTGGGAAATCATCAAATAACTTCTCCCGCTCTGGGCGGAGCGGGAGGGCGTGTCAGACTTTTACTGACTAAAACCCACCCGTGTTCCTTCCGTTGCCTGTGTGCCAGGGCCACGATATCCCTTTCGGACAAACTCGCAACCCCGGCAGGCATTGGTCCTGACGGACCCCGTCAGTTTGTGCTGACATCTCTTTGAGGCGCGCGTGGAACACAACGCGCCGTCGACCCGGGCCTGGTCCTTATCGGATGGCGAGCTACCCATCGCTCACCGTCCGCAGGCCCGCGCCTACGGTGGCCGGAAATCGGCTTGCGACTCCCGACGCCCGGGGCGTCTCCTGCGGCGACTAGGGGCATGAGGGCGCGAACCTTGTCTCACCCTCACGCGTTCCGCCTCCTCCTTCGCTAGCATAACTGCTTCGCAGAAGGAGGTGACGGCCTCCCATGCACTCTCGCTCCGAACCATGGCCTGAACCAGGCCCGGACGCGAGAGATCGCCGCCGCCGATCGCCTCCGTGAGGACACGGCGGTGCTCCGCCCAAGCTGGGCAGACCTCCACCGTATGCTCCACCGTGTCCTCCGGGCGATCCACACAGTGGTGACACCCGGGCGTTTTCTCCTGTTTTAGGCATAAGGCCTATCCTTTTCAGGCATAAGGCGAGGACGCCGTGGCGTCTCATTAGCCACTCCTCAAAGAGGGGACTTATCGCCACAATTGTGGCGTGCCCAGATTTACTTTAGACGTGGAGAAGGCTCCAGGTAACAAACTATCTGTCAATGTCATTACAATCGGTTCAAGTTGTATCAGCCTGAAGTTACCTTAACCTTTGAAAATAATAAGCTGTATCATTAGGTAGGTACGTAAGATCATTAGGTACATTTTCTAACTACCACTAAACTGAACATTTTAAATCTAATAAGTTTCGCGGATTTATGATTTATATTAGATTTTGGTAGGTGTTGATATTGGTTACAGCATCAATTTAATATGTTTTTTAACTCACGTTTCGTCCTTTTGATCAGCACCCTGATTGCGTAACACAGTTTGAAACACAATCGGAATGATTTTGTAATATATTGCTAATCCATTGCTTCGTATTGTGTGTGTATGTTAGAAAAAATTGTCTGCTCACCATCGTAAATAATGCAATAAATGTTGTTGAACTGTGAAATTGCGGCCGATTCCTACTGATAGTTTAATATGCAATTAGCCGGTTGATGTTCTTCTCACGAGCGGTCAAAGGATTGAATGTAAAACAAACACTAGATACATATAAGATCAACAATGAAACACAGTGATTCAAATCGATACTTCAACAGTCTTGGTTAGATATTATACCCTGTTTTTGTATATTTCTATGGATAAACGTCAATGAATAATGTGTAAAGTTCACTCATCTACCATAGAAAAGGGAGGATCCTCCGACCAGACGGGTGTTGTGTCTGGTGGGCAACTGCCCGATGGTTGATATCGGGACGTTATATATATGCTAGTTGCGCGGTAAACTCTGCTTGCGCGATGCAGGATTTGCGTGACGTCAGTGTGACGCGTAGTTCACTTGAGGCGATGTTGATGCCTCTACATCACTCCCCCCCGGAGACCAGAGGTCGATAGTGGGCTGAGTCGTGTATTTTGCGGTGCTTGCCAGTGCCAGTAGATGGTTCCAGTGAGTCGGAACCGGGTGTCACATAGTTCTCGGTGGGTCGGAACTGTCTGTGGTGATTCCCCAGTGAGTTGGGGTGGCGCTGCATCATGCTCCAGTGAGTCGGATGTGATACAGCGCTGGGTTAAAGCTGACTGCTGGCGTCGACCAGGAGGGGTATTATGTTCTCTGCTTGTAGACCGGCCGAAAGTGCAGTGTGCCGTGCAAAGAGGTTGCTGATGTGGCTTTGGGTGATGAACAGGAATGCGCGTCCGCTGCATACTGGTGGTCAGGATACCCGTTGAAGCCGTGGGTGCTGGCTGGCTGTGTGACTCGCCGCTCGAAAGCTTGAGGAAGTGATGCTGATGATGACGTCATGCTGAAGTAGTTGCACGAAGGCTGCGCTGACGTTCATACTCGGGGTCACCAGTTTGGTGGTATGAGGAACAGGGTGTAAAGTTCACTCATCAACCATAGAAAAGGGAGGATCCTCCAACCAGACGGGTGTTGTGTCTGGTGGGCAATTGCCCGACGGTCGATGTCGGGAGGTTGTATATATGCTAGTTGCGCGCCCGCGGTACCCTCTGCTTGCGCCATGCAGAATTTGCGTGACGTCAGTGTGACGCGTAGTTCGCATATGGCGCTGGCGATGTTGATGCCGCTACAGCATTATTATTTCAAGTTAATTTCGTTGAATGTCAGTTTATATTTTAACCATCGAAGTATGTACTCGTAATGTCACATTGCGGTATTGTTTTTGTGTCATGTCATTTAACACTTTGGACACTCATCAGCTCATCACCCAGTAGAAAACGAACAAAAATGCGGTGTGAAGATAAGTAGGTATGCGGAACAATTGTAATGCAATTTGGAGGTATGGTAAACGCAGGTATTTACGTGTACATACATATTAGCGTATGGAGTTCTGTTATGATAATTATTAGCCATTCTAATTTAGTGAATTTTAGTGGGAAAATTGGAGTAGGCCTTGACTGTAGATTTGTTGAACATTTTCAATTTTTTGCTAAGTACCTGGGTACTTGTTAACATGCCTACACTGGAGGACCAATACCTATTAATTAATTTGAAAACATTATTAAAGCTAATTATTTCTTAAACAGTGAGTCAGTAACCGGGACTTTCTTGCCGGCTCTTCTCATAGGAATATTAAACGACCAATTGGAACCGTGCACGTGCACCTAGCATCTGGCGTTTTATAAGTGCCCATGTATGTTACAAAGGACTAGGGCATGAATAATAGCGAAGGCCGATACTAACGTTGAATAAATTTCAGCCATATAGCCTCGACACTAATAATTAATTAATTGTGTTTTAATATTTCCCCAAGATTGAAGCTATTATTACTTGCGAAACATGATTGACATACAACCAGGGCCTCAAGTCTGCTATTACAATAGTGTCAGAATGGTCGATCATTGATTTCATAATTGTTGATTTTGACAAGTTTGGTAATCTACTATTATAATGGCGTCATTATGACTTTCCAATGGTCGGCCACTGACACTACATTGAAAGAAATTTTTATAAATTTATAATTTTCCAACACGATCCCATTGTCATTTTGCTAAAAGTTCGTAATCTGGTAAATTCATAATGGTCGATCATTTTCTTTGCAATTTCTTTCAATGTAGTGTCAGTGGCCGACCATTGGAGAGTCATAATGACGCCATTCAAATAGTAGATTACCAAACTTGTCAAAATCAACAATTATGAAATCAATGATCGACCGATCGAGTAAAAAAACTAATTTAAGAAATATATATTTACAATAGAGCAACGTGAGAATTCATCGAAATTAAAATATTGGTTTATAGATATACCAAGTTCTTGAACAAGGATGCTTCGATAGTGAATTTATTATTTATTCAGAGCGTGATTTGTATACACATTATTAAATTGACGTTTGTATTTGAAGATTTATTCATAAATACAAAAACAACGAACGTCTGTGAGACCGCTTAGTTCTTGAACTATACAATGGATTGGATTGGATTTTCACCATCATTTAGAGCATTTATTCCGGAAAGGTTGTGTGAATGGTACATTCATGATAGATCGCCCAATGGCTAGTCCTGCTGGAAGCTCTTCCTGCAGGCTTAGCACGAGAACCGTAGAGAAGCGTTTTGTCGACGGAAGAATAGACAAATATGACATTTCTGTGTAGACAACAGAAAGTTTTCTCCTGTCTTTAGCGCGGCGATTACAAAATCAAATGAGAAGAGACTAAAACTTGTCTTCTCTACCCTAGACTGAGAATGATCACGAATGGAAGGAGTTATTAAAAATCTCAAAAATGTCAATAACAGGGACATTTGAATGCTGTGCCATTGAGCTCACCAAGTACAAGACTGTCTTTGTATGTATGTAGCGTATCCCAAATATGAATAATCTCAATAAAACCTTTGTTTCGAAACTTTATAAAATGACCTAGAGACAAAGATTTTTTAGTTGTTGTTTCTTTAAGGCGAGTAATTTTAGGCGGTGCTTTATTCTTTATCATAATTATACATAATAGGCTTAAATTAATATGTTGGGTTAGGTTAGGTTTACTCCGCCGCCGATGGATTTGCCCACAGCCGCAGAGTCTGCAGAAGAAGAGAACGCCATCAGCGTCCCAGAGGTGACACAAACAGAGATGGGGGCAGCCGTGACGTGGCTCCGGGGCCCGACGGGATCCACGGCCAAGCACTAGCCCCACTTGAGAGGACTCTACACTGCGTGCCTTGAGCAGGGCCAGTTTCCTACTTTGTGGAAATCTGGTCGTCTGGTCCTGCTCAGGAAGGCGGGGCGCCCTGCGGACTCACCGTCCGGGTACAGGCCCATAGTATTGCTAGACGAGGTGGGTAAGATGTTTGAGCGGATAATCGCTGCCCGCCTCGTCGGCCACTTGTGCGGAGACGGGCCTGACCTGGCCGAGAGCCAGTTCGGCTTTCGGCACGGGCGCTCCACCATCCACGCGATAGCGCGGGTGAAAGTCCTGGCGGAGGAAGCGGTGTCCCGGGGCGGGGTGATGTTGGCGGTGTCCTTAAACATCTCCAACGCCTTCAACACCCTGCCCTGGAGCTGTATTCGGGAGGCACTGCGTTACCATCGGGTGCGTTCCTACCTCCGCCGCATCGTTGGGGCTTATTTGGTGGAGAGGTGTGTCACCTACATGGGACGGTACGTGATGGCGGAAACCAGCGCCGCATGTCGTGCAGTGTTCCACAGGGCTCGGTCGTGGGACCGCTCCTGTGGAACATTGCGTACGACTGGGTGCTGCGGGACGAGCTCCAGCCGGGCGTGGACCTGACGTGTTATGCGGACGACACACTGGTCACGGCCCGGGGGAGCTCCTACAGGGAGGTAGCGTTGCTGGCGACGGCTGCGGTCTCACAGGTGGTGAGCCGCATACGTCGCCTAGGCCTGGAGGTTGCCTTCAACAAGTCGGAGGAATTGATCTTCCATGGCCCCCGGTGGGTGCCGCCGCCGGTATCACCCATCGTGAAAGTACCTTGGATTGGTGCTCGACAGCCGGTGGGATTTTGGCCCCCACTTCCGGCGGCTGGCACCCAAGTTGTTGGGTGCGACTGGGGCGTTGTCAACGCTGCTTCCCAATTTGGGGGGCGCGAGCGCCGCCTGTAGGCGGCTCTACGTGGGGATCGTGCGATCGATGGCCCTTTACGGGACCCCGATCTAGGCTATCGCAGTCCTGTGGAAGCCGCAGAGAGCGATGGCCGTCAGAGTCATCAGGGGATATCGCACGATCTCCTACGAGGCGGCTTGCGTACTGGCCGGATCCCCGCCCTGGGACCTCGAGGCAAAAGTACTCGCGTCACTGTATCGCGAAGAACAGCGCGAGGAAGCGAGGGCGCGGGGCGAGTGGCTGATGCAGCGACATGTGGAGTTGCGTCGGTCACAGCTTCGCGCAGCCCTGGTGGCGGAATGGCGGGACAGGCTTTCACGCCCCGCCTCGCCACCATCGAGGCGGTCCGGCCGGTACTCAAGCCCTGGCTCGGGAGAAGGCACGGCTCCCTGTCGTTTCGGGTGACGCAGGTGCTCTCGGGGCATGGTTGCTTCGGGAAGTACCTGTGTCGCATAAACAGGGAGCCGGGCTCCCAGTGTCACCACTGCGTCGACTGCCGGGAGGACACGGCGCGGCATACGCTGGCAAAGTGTGCCGCATGGGAGGAGCCTCGCCGTGCCCTCATCTCAGGAGTAGGCAGTGACCTGTCGCTGCCGGCCGTGGCCGACTCGATGGCCGGCAGCGAGGAGTCCTGGGACGCGGTGGTGTCCTTCTGCGAAACAGTCGTGACGCAGAAGGAGGCTGCGGAAAGGGAGCGGGAGATCTCATCCGCTCACCCGGCTCGCAGCAGGCGCACTGGGCGTCGGCAGAGGGCAGACAATGCCCGCTTCCGGCCCCCCTAAATGGGTCCAGGGATGGCGGACTCGGGGACGTCCGCCGAACCCTATCACACTGGATCTGAGGTGGCGGCGCGTAGTGTTCTACGCGCGCCCCTTTCAGACGTCGCGGGGGGGGTCTAACACCTCACCCCCCCTGCAGACTTGAGGTGGCCCGCAGAGGCGGGCTGGCACTAGCCGGGGATCACGGAAGTAATACTTGCTCCCAAGATCTCCGGTGCAAGTGTGGGAAAGGAACACCGGGGTGGTTTTTGGTCAGTAAGAGTCTGAGAGACCCCTCCGCCCACCCCCAGGTGGGAGGACATCCATGAGGATTTTACACGACGGCAACAAAAAAAAAAAAAAAAGGTTAGGTTAGCTACCTAGAAACTCCCTAGATGCTACCTAGATAAACTTCAGCGAAGATGGGAAATAAATACTATTAAAGAGCTTGCTTTGCTTGTTTGGGAGCTTTTGATCTCCCGGGATGTGAGTTCCTGTAGAATTATAAAATAAGCAAGGAGATGGTGCACTGTTTATGCGAGGACCTGTCGCCCAAAACTTCTGTAAATAATGGACTTTTGGTACCTACTTATTAACAATAAAATAAGAACAGCAAAAGTTCCTAATAAGTTATTACAATCTCGCCTAATACTCGTAGACTATTAAGCAATTTAACTCTAACTTAATATTTTACGTGATAGATTATTACTAAGAATAGTGTCAATTTGCACTTTAAACAATTCCGTAGCACTTTCTTATGGTCTGATAATTAATAAAAACACTTTGTTCATGTGTTACATGTACAGCACAGCATTGTTACTATTATTAATTCACTATTTATACACTACACTAACTCAAATGGTTTAGTTCTCTTTAGCCTACGCACTGTGTCCGTGTTGTCTAGCAGCTGAATTGCCTCGACATTCACATGTCGGTGAAGTCTGTGTTCGTGGGCTTCAGCAAATTTTTGGATGATGGTGGTTACGAGCTCCATTTTAAGGTCTCGGTGGAGGTCGTCATTTCTAATGTACCATGGTGCATTTACAGCGTGATGAATGTCGCGCATGATAAATGAAGAGTTACTATTATAGGGGCAAATTTATTTAATATTATATGATTTATTAGTCTTTGAAAGAGAAAGGTTTGCCCGAGAAGTATGTGGAGTTAATTCGTGCTATGTGCAGTAAATCTTGTACCTACGTCCGGTCGGCTGCTGGCAATACCGACAAGTTCAGTGTGGCTGTAGGCTTGCACCAAGGGTCGGCTTTAAGTCCTTACCTCTTTCTGTTGATTATGGAGGCTCTGACGTCGGACATATAGGAAGAGGCACCCTGGTGCATGCTGTTTGCCGATGACATTGTTCTGTACGTGCAAGGTACCTACTCTTAAAAAATGTTTTTTCAAGGTTTTCTTTCTCGGCTTTGTCGGCGTGATTAATATCTATACCCATGCCAAATTACAGCTTTTTAGTACTAATAGTCTGAGCTAAGCTGGGGACAGACGGACGGACGGACAGATAGACAGACAGACGGACATGGCGAAACTATAAAGGAACCCTTATAGTTTCGCCATGTCCGTCTGTCTGTCTATCTGTCCGTCCGTGTTGACTACGGAACCCTAAAAATATAATCTACATTACTACGAGTATATGGTCTGTTTTCATGTGGCGAAAGCACTTTTTTCAACTTCGATACAAAATATAGCAGAAAAATAATGTTGAAACACCTATATTTTAATAAAAACCCAGTCAGTAATGTATTTTTTCTTATGATTCAGCAAACCATAATTATCAAGAAATTTAAAAATCACACACTGGCCTTCAGCTATCCTTGAGATAAAATCAAAATGTTATATAATGATTTTACAATAAGTAAATCAAAGGCGAAATTTAAACTATATTTTCGAGAGCGCAAAAGTGATGAAACTAATAACAGGTGCTGTGACTGACACGAATGGTTTAGCACCACAAAAACTGTACATTTATAGTTACACAGACTTAATGTTTCAATTATTTCACGCTTTCTCACAATAAGAATTGGAAGAAAAAGGGTATTTTCGTGCATTTTCGTTAATTAAGCACTTCAAAATTGTGCCTGTATAGTTAACAATTAATCAAACAAGTGCGTGTCGGACCATGCACAATGAAGGGTTCCTTAGTTGGGATGAATTTACCCCAAAAATAAACCTTACATTGTAGTTGAAAAACATTTTCTCCCTTAAATCACACCACCATGCATCTATCACATAGTTAATTTATCTGTCATTGCTTCATTCTTAATTCTTTTTACCTATTGTGGTATAGTATTTTTTTTCTAGGTGCATTGTCTTCACATATAATAAATATATATTTAATGTACCTATACAAAATATTGTAAAACATTTTAAAAGAGTAACGGTGGAGTTTCTTGCCCATTCTTCTCCATACGAAGCTACCTTTTGGAAGGGGCGACTAGAATCAATTCATTTTTTTTGTAAATTTTGCTGTTCAAAAGTGCCATTTATGTGCTAGTGGGGAATATGGGGATGTTATTTTTTATTCTCGTCTATCCCATTCCCTTTGTGGGGATTAGGTGTTCAAGCGTTGAGCAGTTCGGACGTGTTTAAGAGCTCCCCGTCATGTTTTTTTGCTAATTTTGCTAAACATCTGGTGTAACAGAAGTAACAGAACACATGGGGCTTGAGTTACTCGCCGGTTTCCGCTAACAATCAGTGTTTATTTTGTTTTGATTTGGTTGTATCTTAATGCCGTGAAATGTTAATTGAATCAGTGCAAAGTGTTATGGACTAAACATATAATGTATAACATACGAACTGGGGCCCAAGTCTGCTATTTTTATAAATTCAGTCATTCCAACACGATCCCATTGTCATGCCATTTTCATTTTGCTAAAAGTTCGTAATCTGGTAAATTCATAATGGTCGATCATTTTCTTTGCAATTTCTTTCAATGTAGTGTCAGTGGCCGACCATTGGAAAATCATAATGACGCTATTATAATAGTAGATTACGAAACTTGTAAAAATCAACAATTATGAAATCAATGATCGACCATTCTGATACTATTGTAATAGCAGACTTGAGGCCCTGAACGATCGCATTCCCGAACACGGCGGGCGCCTCAAGTGACATACCGGTAGTTATGTCAATTAGAACTCCTCTCACTAGAGCCATGCGCGTGGTGAATGAGGTTCACGGGAGGGTTGATGTATTGTGGTGCAACTTGAGTGAATTCGCAAAAGTTACACTATATGTAATAAGTCATTTAGATTAAGATCTTTTTTAACTAGGTATAAGGTGTAGATTTAGGACTTAGTTAGTAAGGCCACTCTGTCGCATTGGATCATAGATCTGTTATGATAGTGTAGGTAAGATTGTTATAAATAAATAAATAAATAAATGTCCCCGAGCGAGCAGAGATCTTTGCATAACTTCTTTACTACTTTAAGCAGAACAATTATATTATCAGAAGATAATATAATTGTATATTATCAGAAGATAATATAATTGTATATTATCAGAAGATAATATAATTGTTCTAACTAACTGATTCCTTGAACTTTAGAATTATGACATTAAGCTGGAGTCCCAGAAACTGCGACAGTTAAACAGAAAACTATCACAGATAAGTAGGCTTTACAAATTAACGAGTTATAGTCGACCAACTTACATTTGGAGTTGGAGAATTGACCGTAACGCATTGCGTATGTCGATGTATGGGAGACTTAACATTCGCCTAAGTGGCCGGGGCAGGACAAAAAAAAGGGCCTCGTTCAACAATAATTTGGAAGTTGGATGTTTGGAAGTGAAACAAAAAAACTTTTAAAATAGGCATTATTTAAAATATTTATTATAATGATACTTATTTTCGCACGTAAACAAAGCGGATCAAAACTGAGACAAAGCTAAAAACTGTGATACTGACAGAGACAGGTCGTCAGGTGGTCGGCTAGATAGCATATAGTCATGTTCTCAATTGCAGAACTGCACAGCTAATATGCGCGAAATTCAAATGAATGTAAAATGCTCTTGAAATTTTTTTACGGTGCTTTCTCGTAGAACGATTCTCATTTTTTTGTCCCTGCCCTTGCACTTGGCCGATTTTTAATCAGGGATAAGAAAAGAAGATAAATCACGGAACACATGGCATGATATCATCAATTCCCGACTTTGGCTACAAATTTAGAGCAGCAGACATTGCAGAGCAGTTTCATTAAACGTCACGCTAGCCACAAATTACTGAATTAAATTCCAAGATCATTACGAGTACGATCCTGTAATACATTCTGTCACACAGGTATTATAAGCGACAGCAGACGACCATAAAAAACGAGTGTGCTGTAGACCACACGACTGAAGTAAAACTTATAAATAGTATGTAATACTAATTATACAAGTCTATTACATTATACAAGCCTCATCAAGTAAGTACTAATAATTATACAAGTACTTACTTGATGAGGCTGCTGAGGCTTTTACCTTAGTAAGGTAAAAGCCTCTAAATAAATAAAGATAAAAAAAAAGTACTTACTTACTTACAACAATAGGCCTGCACTGTGTCTTAGATAATTATACGAAACGCAACTGGCTATGAGAGAAAGAAAATGTGTGCTCGCAACTCTCTCTCTTGCCCCTACAGTAATATACGAAACGTAACTCTCTCTCTTTCTATCTTCACTAACTTATATCTCCCTATCAACTTCCGTTCTCTCGCTTCCGTAACGATCTCGTCACGCATTCACCAGCTTACTCCCCAAGTCAAGCGTGCGTAAAGAAGTTTTACTTCAACAAAGCCGAACTTTACCCTCAAACACGATTAACTTTTTGTTAACGTTTCTAATGTTTCAGGGGATGGAGAATTCCACATGGATGCGGCTTTGGACACGCGGCTCTCACTCCTGGAGAGCCACTTGAAGACTGTACAGACCGGGGTGGAGTCTATTGTGGCCACCATAACCGAGGTTAAGAACAGGCAGTACAACAGAGCGTACCCGACCAAGTAAGTTGGTTTTCTGTAGTTGACCAGCATTGGCAATGTATAGTCAACAGCATAAATATATTACTATGGACAGTTCGGCAATCATATTATTATCTAACGGCTAATTTTATTTAAAAAACATGGAATTCTTTTTCAAAATTAGTCATTTGTTTATTGATTAGCGTTATGTTTTCATCGTATTAGAAACGTCATCATGGATACGTATCATGGTACGTACGGATAAATTCGAGTAATTATGGAATATGATACCGTCGTGGCAGCAACACGGTACACCGCGCAAGCGGCACGCAACATCAACGACGTTTACGGAGCTAACACTACAAACGAACGCATCACCTGTTATTGGTTTGCTCGCTTCCGTTCTGGAAATTTCGCCCTGAAAAAAGAACCCCGTGGTCGTCCGAAAACTTTGGTCGACAACGAATTAAAGGCGATGGTGGAAGCTGCTCAATCTACTGCTGAATTAGCAGCACTTTTCGACGTTAGCATCAAAACAATATTGGTCCATTTGCGTCAAATTGGCAAGCTATAAAAGCTTGACAAATGGGTGCCCCACGAACTCAGAAATGTTCAACGTGCAGTTCAACAAAGGTTTTTATATTATTTTCATCAAACTAAATTGGTACGTACCAACCAAAATACAGTTTTACCCTGTTGTATCTGTTCTGTGGGTTTAACACACTTATTTTTGTTTCATATGTTGCTTTAATTTTTGGTATCAGCGGTGCCTGCAGAGGGATAGAACTGGCTAACATTACAGTGGAAGATGTCGAAACTGATACCCATCTTCAAGCCATAAATCTGCCCAATACAAAGACAAATAAGGAGAGGAAATTCGTTATAAGTGGAGAATTTCTAAAAATTGTTAAGCCTACAAAGTTTTACGGCCGAGTGGAGTGGGCACGTCGATATTTTTTCTCAACTATCAAAACAGAAAATGCACAAGGCAAGTTATACGCAAAAATAAAATTAGCAACATGCCAAAAGAGATCGCCATCTATCTAAATTTGCATAATCCGGAACAGTACACTGGCCATTGTTTCCGAAGAAGATCCGCCACTATCTTGGCGGATTCTGGTGCAAATATAACAACGCTAAAACGCACGGTGGATGGAGATCCGATTAAGTGGCGGAAGGCTATATAGAGAATTCCATTCAAAACAAGTTTGACATCACCCAGCATATCACAGAACGCATCAATATTCACCCAACTAGCCCAAAACCATCGACATCAAGGGATGAGTCAACTCAGCTGATTCTTTATTCAGAACATTCGAACGAACCCCTCAAACCTGGAACTACGTGTATTTCCAACGTTTACCCCACAAACAACTCAATATTCATCTTCACAGAGGACTGAAAAACATCTCGTTAAATGTCCAGAATTGTACAAATTGTACATTTAATTTTTAATAAAATCAACTATTTAATATTGTTTATTTAATTTGTGATTATTTTATTTTCTCGCAATCGTAGTGAAAAGTATATTTATATATATATAACTCGGTTTCTATTTACTCCCCCGCTAAAGCTCGGGAGTAAAACTACCTCGTAGTATAATGGGTAATTTTAGCCCCTTGTAACAATCTACTATTTTATCAAGCGAGGGAGAGTGAAATAGAAAGCGAGTTATAATGGGTTTTTAGCGCCGTGTGTTACACTAACCGGAAATCAATGCTCCGTGGTGGTTCACTAATCTTAATTAGAAGTTGTATTAAATCAAAAACTCGTACATAGTTGAACTGTCGGTTGAACATAGCATTGAACTGTCTTGTGTTGAGCTAGATAGGCATATTATAGTATGCGTTTACAGACCCCCAAACTTATCAAAACTACTCTATATTTGAGTCTATTATGGAAGATGTTTTGGCAAAACTTGTAACTGGGAATAAATCAGTAATTATCTGTGGTGACTTTAACATCAATATTTTAGAAAATAATTCAAATACCAATAGATTGTTAAATTTGTTTGAATCATTTAATTTGTCAAATGTGTTTGTAGAACCAACCCGAATAACTAAGACTACTGCTACATGTATTGATAATGTTTTTTGTTGCTGCGACTATTTAGATAAAGCTATAATTAATTATCTCCCTTCTGATCACAGCGGTCAAAGCGTAACTTTTGAGTCCAACATACCAATACAAAAAGTGCAGATACAATTCAGACCAACAACATCTGTTAATTTAAATAAATTTAACAGCACTTTAATTTTTAAGGACCTTACAATGAACAATGTTGACATTTTGTATAAAGAATTCTTTTAGGTAGTCCAAACCGAGTTCAATAATTATTGGAAACGTTCACGAAATGTATGGGGCTTGGTACTAAAATAATTGAAAATTTAAACAGCCTTCTGACCTATATAGGCTGAAAGAGGGTAATTATTTTTATTTATTTATTTATTTATTTAAACTTCTCACACACAATTAGGTACAAAGGCGGACTTAATGCCTTAGGCATTCTCTACCAGTCAACCAAGGATGGTGAAGAGATAAGATGGCGGGTGCTCTGATTGAGAGAAAATAATAATATTAAAAAATATTAAATTATAACATAATTAATTATAAATAAAACGGGTGCACAAGTACATAAATAGGTTAAAGACTTATAATACACATACATACATAATTATTTACTATAATATTTATATACCTACATTATATATATAAATATACATACAAATTCAAGGAAAAGAAGTAATTGAGATGACTCTACGCTATTTGTTTTGTAAATAACTCTGCAATTTCCGCTTAAATGCATACCGACTGGTGGCCGTCCTGACATCAAGAGGAAGCGCATTCCAGAGAAGAATGGCCTGAATATGAAAGGAAGAATGAACAAAGTCAGAAGTATGAGAAGGACAGAGTAGAAGAAGATTGTTGGAAGAACGCAGATTCTTAGCGTGTGAAGAACATAGATACTGGAAGTGAGACATAAGATAAGAAGGAGGGCTGGGAGAGTTGAGAAGGGAGAAAAGTGTAGTCAAAGCGCGCAAACTTCTTCTCTGGCGAATGGACATCCATTTGAGCTCAGTCCTATAACTCGAGACATGGTCATATTTTCTTAGATTAAATATGAACCGAATACCATTGTTGAGTAGTCTGTCGAGCTTATCCAACAAAACCGCATTCAAGTCAAAGTAGCACACGTCACCATAGTCGATGATAGGGAAAATCAAAGTCTGCACAAGCATAGTCTTCGTCTTAGCGGGCAAAAAGTTTCTCAGACGATACAGGGATCGCAGAGTACCGTTGACCCTTTGACTAACACTAGAAACCTGGCGTTGCCAGCCCAGCGTTGAGTCAAGATGCAAACCGAGATCTTTCACTGTAGGATTAATGGGTATGACGGTACCATTAAAAATAAGAGGAGGAAGAGAGCTAAGTGCCACCCTACCCATCATTCGCGAGCTTCCAATTACAATGGCCTGACACTTTGAGGGGTTTACTGACACCCCAAAACTATCAGACCATTTTTTGATAGACTCCAAGTCTCGGTTTACATCTGCTATAGCGTCCGATAAACTCTCCACCCGCCCAGCCGCATACAACTGAAGATCATCAGCATAAAGATGATACGAACATCGAAGACAGAGAGATTTTTATGTCTTTGGGCATTTAATTTTTTTTACAGCCGCCCGTTTTTTTTAAAACAAGTGTTGAAAAATAAAATGTTCTACAAGCATTATTTATATTTTAGGGATGGCAGCCCTGTGGCAAATGACGTGACAATGACAACGTCAGTGAGCACGACTCGGCTTGACATTTTTTTTCTTTTTGGCTTCGCACGGTTTGTGCATTTAGCCAGTGTCATGTAAAATTAGGTAACAAGTACAAAGTTATAATAATTATGAAATGAACTCCACTCAATGCATGATAAAGATGATTGATGATATCCCGCCCCGCTCCCCTTGAGTTTAAGTAAAGACGCGGCACTTTACTGAAACCTCGCGCGGACTTCTTGAGAGAACTTAAAGTGATGTTGCACTGTTTTGTTTCATTTGCCTACATTAATGCAGGTTCACGAACACTTAATGGTTAATAATCCACCACTATTACACATTAATATTCGGCTAAACACAAATTTTAGAAAATAAAACAAAACTGCTAACATGACGCTTCACTTTCCCGCCAAGAAGTCCCCAGCGGATATTTAGTCCGAGTTTACAGCTTTGACTTTTTTCGATACGTTTTGTTATTGCATTGTCATGATAATCAATATTTTTTGTCTTAATTTCATGGAGCTGCAGCTTTAATTATAATAAAATTTCAAAGTATTTAATAGAAACGGAAACATTAGCCACATAAAATAATTATATTGCATAGAAATGAATAAATAAAGACTATATGCGTTTTGTTTGTATTGAAACATTTTTCACTTTTTCACAAAACCGGGTGCCTGAAAAAATCAGATTTAACTATAATCGAGTAGCATAATAAATAAGCTTTCTAATAAGGTACATCACATTAGCGTTTAAAAATCGTCTGAATATTATACCAATTTTGACCTCTCCTTTAGCTAGTAGATTCTTATATGGTAGCCATAGCCTTACAAATCCGACAGTAAGTTGTCTCACTACTTTAAGATGCTAAGTAAATTTTCAGTTTCATCGTTATGTTAACCTCCAAAGCCACAGTGATAATGATTTCTTCATCTTTAATTTATTCATAGAGTACATTTCAATAATCTTATTAATTTTGTCATATAAATGATATTTAGATATTTATAAAAACTTAGTTTAGTCTCAAGGTACACTCTATATTCCGTGAATTTCCGTGGTCTATGCGTACATACGAATGACTATAATGACTCATAACTGTAGCGTTATATACCTACGTAAGTACCTACCTAACTACAAATATTTTTTGTATTGTTTCAGAAAGGAGACCCCTGCGAGCGCTGTAGATACCATGTCTCTTATAAACGAGGTCAGAAAAACGATTCGTGAACAGAAAAGTAACAAGAAGTGTGACTGCAGGTATTTTCAAGTGTTTGGTGTCTGACTTTGTCATTGTTTATATTTCTTAAAACATTACAGGGCCATTTAAATTGGCAACCAAAAATCCACAGACGTGTTGGGTATCGATTAAAACAAAAAAAAAAATACAAGAATTCCAAACTCTTAATTTCAAGAAGTTACAGCTGACTACGGGGTCAACGACCGCTGGTAGTGTATGATTATAATAGTAAATTGTTATACATGGGGCTAAAATGACTGATTATATACGAGGTAGTTTTAGTTAGTTAGTTTAAATAGAAAACGAGTTATAATGGGTTTTAGCGTCGTGTGTTACACTCTACTTTTCACTACGATTGCGAGAAAATAAAATAATCCAAGACAGCAACAGATTGAATATTATATCTTTTCCTTTCTCTTCCATCTGCAAATACGGGTCTCCATTCTCGCTAGATGATGACATTTTCACTGTTGTAAAATAAATTACGATCATCAATTCAAAGAAAAAAAATCTAAAGATTTCGCGCCAGTGCCTTTTTTAGGGTCCCGTACTTCAAAAGGAAAAAACGGAACCCTTATAGTCTGTCAAGACCCTTTTTCTCAGGAACACGTGGAGGTATCAAGTTGAAATTAATATCAAATACGTAAATCTACGGTCCCTTGGAGCTCTAAAAAAATCATGTTTCTAAGTCAACACAATAAAAAAATACGGCCTTATAGGACATATTTTGATACTCGCAAATAAATCAAAACAGGGTACTTCCCGTTGATGTAGAATCGTAAAATTTGGTAAGACGCAAGGTCTCACAGCACATAAGTAAAGGAAAAAGTCCGAAAACCGTAAATTTGTAGTTTCATCACATTAAAAATAAACTGTTTTTGGGATAAATTCATCCCAAATACGGAACCCTTCATTGTGCGTGGTCCGACACGCACTTGCGGGTTTTTTAAATTTATTTCGCAACCATAGAGCATTTTCATACTCACCTACGGCGAGGCCGCAACGTAATACACGCAGTCTACCGAAGAGATCGCCGCTTTCGGTTCCATTTTCAAAAATAAAATGTTCTTCCTTTTTTTTGAAACTAATAAGTCGGCGACCGCGGCGGCGGCGGCGGCGCGGCGGCGGTCATGGTTGTCGCAGTGGTTAAGCGATTGACTGCTGCGCTGCGTGTCGCGGGTTCGATTCCCGCACGGAACAAACATTTGTATGACCTACAAGTAGTTGTTCCGGGTCTGGCTGTTTGTGTATGTGAGTTTAAATGTTTGTAAACGCAAAAAAAAATCCCAGTGTGGGCAACGTTTTTTTTTAAAAAAAATAAAAGAAAGGAAGAAGAAGAGAGTTGTAGAACGCGAAATTCAAATTTTCTTACGTTTTTTGCTATTTGCAGGTTATTGTCAGGTCGTATCTTAATCACAATATGATTCGCGACTATAAGAGAATATGTATTTACATAATTAAAGTCATTCATACAGCTACAGCTACAGCTGCGGATTCACCTTAAGAATGTTGTCGTTGGTAAAAGACAAAAAAAAAACTTTTTCCCCCAGAGGAAGGTATATGCTATTTTAGCCCCGCTCTGGTGCTCTAAAATGACGGACTTTTTGAGCAAGAGGAGTGAAAAGTTTCATTACACAGTTTCACTACTCTTGCTCAAAAAGTCCGTCATTTTTTTTTAGCATTATATCTTCCTCTAGACGACTTTTTTTGTTTGTTACTAACACACATAACATCACGCCTGTAATCCCCGAAGGGTTAAGCAGAGGTGTACCTATAGTACACCCACATTTCGCCAGTTATGTTTAAGTCCCATGTAATAGGGGGCGAGCTTATTGCCATCAACCGGGCACAAATCCAGACTCCAGGCTGCCACTCCGGGTTGTTACTAACGAGTCTACAAAAACGTAAAAGTGATTCTTAAAGTGAATCCGCTGCTGTAGCCCACGAAATTCAAATATTCTTACGTTTTTTGAAATTTGCAGGTCAGTCTCTGGTACGCTAAAATTACGGACTTTTTGAGCAAGTGTACCTAGTGAAAAATCTTTTTTTTTTGTTTTATCATCGATAGTTATCGATACCCATCACCTCTGCGGAGTTTTGCTAGCTAATTTAATTTGACTCTGTACAATAAAAATAAAGCCGCGGTGGGTCCGTGAATGGGTGACCATCTGTTCATACCAAGATTCCTCCGTGCCTCGGAAAGCACGCGTTGGTCCCGGCTGTCATTTTGTAGATCTTTGACAGTTGTTACGGTTAGTCAGAAGCCCAAAAGTCTGACAACCAGTCTTACCAAGGGATATCGTGCTACCCAGTAACTGGGTTGTGGAGGTCAGATAGGCAGTCGCTCCATGTAAAATACTGGTATTCACCTGCATCCGGTTAGACTGGAAGCCGACCCCAACATAGTTGGGAAAAGGCTAGGCAGATGTGTGTACATGAAAAGGTCTAATTAAAATGATGATGATGACAATAAAAACATTGTAAATAGTACCCAAGTAAGTATATATTAGATATAAGTTTACCTACTATCCCACAATTAGCTAAAACATCTACACATATAACTTTTTTTATTATTTTTTTCTTTTTGGCTTCGCACGGTTTGTGCATTTAGCCAGTGTCATGTAAAATTAGGTAACAAGTACAAATTATGAAATGAACTCCATTCAATGCTGGATCAAGATGATAGATGTATATCCCGCCCCGCTTCCCTTGAGTTTCAGTAAAGACGTCACACTTTACTGAAACCTCGCGTGGACTTCTTGAGAGAACTCAAAAAGTGATGTTGCACTGTTTTGTTTCATTTGCCTACACTAATGCAGATTCATGAACACTTAACGGTTAATAATCCACGAATATTACACATTAATATTCGGCTAAACATAAATTTTAGAAAATAAAACATAACTGCTAACATGACGCTTCACTTTCCCGCCAAGAAGTCCCACGCATATAATTAATTTGTTGTTAACGTTGCAAGTGTTGCAACACGCAAATGTTTTAAACAATGTTTTTCAGAAATAATCACATTAGCGCAATTGTCTCTTTGGTGGCAGCACTGTGTGTATATGTCCATAAGTCCTAAAGCAATAATACCTAGAAGTACTTTGCCATATATTAGCAGGAGCGGCAGGGCGGACCGATCGGAGCGGTACCCGACAGACTGCCACGAGATCCAGGTGCAAGGCTTTAATGTGTCTGGCATCTACAAGATCAGGCCAGACGACATGGAGCCTTTCTACGTGCTGTGTGACCTCACCACCGCGGGAGGGGGCTGGACGGTAACTAGATACATATTATTCTTTCTTTTGTACTGTAGTTCCCACCGTACTTGGGTAGGCAGGAACCAGCATAGATGATATAGGCACAAACGACCGAATTTCCAAGAGTTCAATGTTCAGAAAAGGGAAATATCATTAGAGAATCGGGCATAAGAAGATTATTAGTTAAATACCTAGGAAACTATCCGTATATAACTAGCTTTGCAACAATAAAACGAGTGTGCTTTAGCCCACACGACTGAAGTAAAACTTACAAATAATAATACTAATATTATACTTACTTACAACAATAGGCCCTGTGTCTTAGATATACGAAACGCAACTGGCTATGAGAGAAAGAAAATGTGTGCTCGCACCTCTCTCTACCTACATTAATATATTATACGAAACGTAACTCTCTCTCTTTCTATCTTCACTAACTTATATCTCCCTCTCAACTTCCGTTCGCTCGATTCCGTAACGCTCTCGTCACCCATTCACCAGCTTTTCTACTCCCCAAGTCAAACGTGCGTAAAGAAGTTTTACTTCAAAAAACGTATTGAAATCAGTTCAGCCGTTTCAAAACTGCGAAGTACATATAGCCTCCTAAGTACGTCCTACTCCACAATTTTCTCCTCTCATTATGTAGGGATTGTTGAACGTGATCGTTTAATATTAAATAGGTTTATTCCCAAGGAAGGTCATCCGGATGTTTCTGCAGCGCATAGGGTTATTGCTTGACCTTCAACAGAAAATAGTTATTGATTTAATTAATAATAAGCTAATTGCATAGTAACCATTGATGTAAGTTGTTGAATGAGTTTACAACTGAGCGCCTGGGGCATTCAGCTGTGAACTCATTCAGAATAGAAAAGGACTGACTAACCTCCGGACACAGATAGTCCCCGATAAGCTTCTCAGGCAGAAATTATTCTTGGGAATGAGCATAATATAATAAAGTTATTTTTCTAGTTTAATTTCCTGTACCTTCCTCTATATTCCTCTATCTTCCTTTCCTCTATCTTCCCTACAAGTCGGACGGATTGGAAGGTAGGTAAAACTAACATTAGGTACAAAAGCCCAGCTTGCAGGTTGAGTGTGTGGCTGTAACAATATGAACCAGTTTTCGAGGAAGTGTATTGAAAAATCATTTTCAATACAGTTGTTAAACATGGCGTACTTTTAGAGGCTAATAAAATTATGATTCGAAAATTAAATCTTTTGCATAGGCATCTTTCTGATAACCGGCCGTGACTTTTGTTTACGAGTTCTTTCATTAGTTTTGCAGTTGAGTTTTTTTATAGCCAATTTAAAAAAATTAGTAGCAAGGAGTTTTCATACATAGAATAAAATGGGATAGATTATATACGAGAAAAATCTGAGGGAAAAATGAATGAGTCCGTACGGCTTAGCATTGACAAATCGCGCGCGCGTTGGCGTCTGACATGGTCTGACAATTAATGTTGATATGAAAATAATTAAATTAAAACTGGTAATTAATAAGATATTTAATTACCAGTTTTAATTTAATTATTTTCACATCAACATTTGTCAGAAATCAAATAGGCTGTAGGCGGTTTTCGTTGTAAAAAAAAATATGTCCAGTTGCAAAAACGCGCCATTTTCTGAACATTTTAATTAATTCTTTAATATGTTTTTTTAATATTTCCCACAATTGTATTGAAAAACGTCGTGTGATACACGGGTGTGTAGGTTACTGCAAACTCGTGTCGTAGTTATGTCGGATTTGAATTTGCGTGTCTTTACATAGTTAATGTAGCTGTGTTAGAGTGGTCACAAAAATATAACGTCAACATTTTTTTTCACTCGGCGTGGTTTGAAACTATCAGACAATAGCTGTCACTGTTTAATATAGACCTACCTACCTACCAAAGTAGGTATAAACATATTATGACATATGATTCATTAGGTAGGTGTTCATGCAATTTTCAGGCGTTGGAAAAAACAATACGTCTCTTATCAGAACGTCACTTGCGAATGTTCATAATTTAATGCAGTAGAGAATATTATCTTAAATACAATAGATATAAGATAGGTAATAAAAATGTGTTCTTTAAAACACTTAGGTAGGTAGGTATCTACGTATCGTTATCGGTTCGATATGGATAAAAACCCACATCTCCCCGTACCCGCCGGTCGTACTTTGTACATAACTACCTAAATTCAGTACATATGCATAGCTAAGTATTCTACCGATCTTTTTCTCTTTAGGTGTTCCAAAACCGTTTTGATGGCTCTCAAGACTTTTACAAAGGCTGGTCCGAATACGAGAATGGTTTTGGTAACCTTGCTGGCGAGTTTTGGCTGGGATTGGAAAAGCTCAACTTCTTGACCAATCAGAAGCTGTACGAGTTGAGGATCGAGATGGAGACGCAACACGAACAGGACGCGTACGCAGGCTACTCGGTGTTCACGGTGGGACCTGAACAGGAGGGGTACAGAATCAGCACGCTCGGCACCTTCTACGGAACTGCAGGTCCGTATGATAATTGTATTGATGCAAGAGTTTTTTTTTTTGCAGTATGTCAAGATTTCTGTCAAATTGGTAGGTAGATATAGGTAGTAGTGGCAAACATACTGATGATTTTCTATAAGGACCAGGCTGGAATCTGATGGTAATAAGCTCGTCAGTCACCCTCTATTTCATGGGACTTACTTAAACCTCGCTATGGCATATTGTGGGCGTAGGAACAACTTGACTATACCTCCTACACTCCTGCCGCCTACGGCTTTCCCCTTAAGGACTACTTCCTGGCTATTGGCGTGATGTTATGTCTATTACTATTTTAATATTAAGCTTATACCAACACAGAAAATTACTGTATTTCAGGCGATTCACTTTCTTATCATGCTGGCCAGAAGTTCTCGACTTATGACGTTGACAATGATGAGTGGAAAGACGGCGCTTGCGCTACCGAACATGGTGGCGCCTGGTGGTACAAGGAATGTGACAAGAGGTGAATCTCAAATGTATTTAGACTCGAATTACTTATAGATTACAACAAAAGGGCCTCCTATAACCAAATAGAGAGATGAGATGAGACGAGAGAGAGAGAGGGAGAGAGAGATAGATGAGAGCGGTGCATAGGCTGAGATACTCCTAAGTATTTAAGTATGAGCAAGAGCATCCTGCATCCATCACAACTATAGGAAATTCTTGATTCCCCCGTGATTGATTATAATCCTGCTTAGGCCAAAAGGTGGGTACGCCCATAGGTGCATTACAATAGCTTTCACGAGTAGTGGTGCTTAGATATTCGTTCAGCACACCCTAGCCAGTCAGCCCCACTAACACCTCGCTGAGAGGCATTTTCTTGTTACGTCGGCTTGAGTTATTCCCAACTTATATACCTAGTTCATGCTAAGTAGTAATAGGTAGGTCCTACCTAGGCAAGCTACGGAACGGGCTATGCTTGAAATCTCTCTGAGGGATGGTGGAGAACCAAAGTTGTCGACGTAGCTCACAGAATAAGCAAGCTGAAGAGGTAATGGGCCGGCCATATTAGCCTTAGAACCGATGACCGTTGGGGTAGACGTACTGTTCTTGAGTGAATACCGCGAATCGACAAACGTAAGGTAGGATGCCCTCGGGCTAGTTGGAGCGACGATCTTCGCAGGGTGGCTGGTAGCTGCTGGATGAGAGATGCCGAGAATAGAGTTGAATGGCGTGCAATTAGAGGCCAGCAGTGGACTGCTGTAGGCTGATGGTGATGATTAGGTACCTACGAAGGAAGAAGGATTTGGTAAAGAATTAAGTATCAGCCCCTAACACTAGCGTTTAAAAAAACCCAGCCGGATGCCATAGAGTGGTCATCATTACCTGTATTTTTTAATAATTATTTCAGTAATCTCAACGGAAAATATTCAATGCAGAGTGATGATAATCGAGGCCAAACTATGTATTGGATATCATTCAAGGCTCCTACTACTCCACTTTCTAAAACAAAAATGATGATCAGACCTCTGCCTGCCAGCAAACCGACTGATTACTTGGACAGTGCCAAGGTAATGGAAACCTTTTTAACAGCTTGATAATATCACACACTTGGGTTTTGCGTTTGAAATGCAATTGCTATATTTGATAACCATAATTTAGGTACTTGAAGCGAATAACGCAATAGTGGATTTGGATCGCAAGATCCCAGCAGCCTTGATTCGGGAATAGTCAGAATTTAATACGCTCGCCCCAAAACAAGTAGGGTGGGACTTATAACTAGGTAGGTACCTACTAAATAAGTAGGTCCATAACTGGTGTAATTAGGGTCGTATACCTCTGCTACACTTCCAGTGCTTTATTTGGTCAACGGTAGCATTTTGACCAGTATGTTTGTTGTATCACCCGGACCATTTGTGGACCTAGTTAGGTACTCCATACATCTTTAGTATCGATTTGATTTATTCGCACCCTTTTTATAGCGTAGGTACGTCTTATTTGCATCAAGTACTTACCTTATATTAACATACATCGTGATTATATTTAACTTATTAACAAAATATCTATGTACTCATATTTTAATAGGGCATCGCTGGCGGATTATTAGGTCACACAAGACACTCGAGTGGCACCTCCGGTCACCATACCTCCAGAAAGTCTTGGGGGCATTAAGTACCTAGACGTGCAACTGCTTTGGAGAAACACACTGCGTTTGCGTGGCCTGGTTATTTGCACGTCCTATATAAACCTTTATGGAAAAGGCTACCTACAACATCGTTAACATAGAGAAAGAACGAACAGCTAATGTTGTTTTCAGAAACTTTTAGAAGGTCCGCAACTGAGACCGTCTCCCGACAAACTGATCGTAATGCCCCTTAAGTCGGGACGACGAACACAGTCTCTAATGGGCAAATACAACGTTATCCCCAGCCATAGCCAGTACAGGTACGGGATGGCTCCTGACGACTACTTCTTCCCCAACTACGTGTGAACCTCGATTTACTGTAAACTGCAATGTAGCGTGTGCACAGCAGCAACACCAGCGTTCTTTAGTTGTAAGGCCTTCGTTGCTTTTTGTCGATGTACAAATCCAACTTTATGGATAATCCCCAGTCGAACGATACAGGCGAGCTTCGGAATGTGTTTCTCATTCTGTCATTCCGGCTGGATGCTTATTCGACTGGGTTATTACAGCCATAGTTATTAGGTTATTTCTCTGTTTCATAGTTACCAAATCTGTTAAGAATATGTTTAAAACATGAACTGCGGGGTGATTGTGTAACACACTATCAGTAGCAATGAGTTTAGTTTTGATAGTTTAACAACATTCATTGTGTTATTTACGTTGTTGAGCAGACAATGTTTATTAACATATGAATCAATGCATTAGCAATATACTTCAAAATCATTCAGATTATACACTTCTTTCATGTAAAATAATAAGTGCTTTGTATTAAATATTACAGGAATCGATTTGGGACTAAAGTCAGTATGAATTGGATTTATAACCTATATTTATAATTTAGTTAGTAGGTTTTTTTTAATAAAATTTAATACTAAATTAAATAATATTAAATTTTATTTTTAATTTTTTTTTTTTTTTTTACATTGTATAGCTTTTTATCAGTATTCTTGTATAAAAGCCGTCATTGTTTACGCTATTACGTTGTTAAGTTTATGTTATTGCATACTTAATTAATTTACTGAAGTTACCAGATGTTATTGAATATGTAATTTAAATGGTACCTTTGTAGTAAATTAAAAACATCAATATCAGTCTCATTTGCTTTATTTTCCTTAATGTACCAAGAAATTAGCTTCTGCACCTTTTTGAGCAGTGTTGGACATTCAAACTTTCTAATTACTTATTTATTTTTATTGTGTCGAATCGTGTAGCCACATCATCAATACTTACAACATTTAAAGTTAAACATACTATCTATCAATATTAATATTAAAACGTTTATACATCAACTAGATACTGAAGCAGTATAGGTAATTCTAAAAACTGTAGGAGTATTCATAAACATGCCCACACAAATGTACATGTTATCTCATGGCAGTGCTCAAGCCGACTGTTCTTTATACATACACAGTTAATTTACTTAATTACATTATATAAACAAATTGTAGTGATTAATCTACAACACTGTACTACCATTGCTACATTAAATTCTATAAGAAACAAAATTATATGAATTTAACGATGCATTGTTGGTATATATATAATGAATAGTAATAATATTATAATAATTCTATTATCATACAATACACTAACTACTATACCAACAATTATGTTGTCCGTGACTACTAGCAGAACAAAAAATATAAAAAGAAATAATTTGTGTTTTGTAAATTAGCATTCTACTATACTTAAAGTTATTTCCGAAGCGACATCTAGTATTTTAACTAAAATCCCAGTTTGAAATCACCAAACTATTACATAATTATGATACTTATACATTTACTGACCTGATTTTGGTAAGTGCCTAACTTAACAACTTTAATATGTACACAAACGACAACACAACTGCTACTCTGCCTACGGCGATGTTGTATCGTTCAACAATCTAATATTTACATACATTGGCCATGGTGTATAACATGTAAACAGTTAATGATTCCAAAACTGAACATTATCTTACAACTAACATTAAGATATTAATTATAGTCATTAATAATATACAATAATAATTAGAATTTCAAGTAATCGCTGAATCGTTTATGTGTTATAAAATATCTACAAACACATAGTTGAATTCTAACAAAAACGAGGAATAGAAAAGACAAATAATACAAATAAGTAGCACCACAGATGTAAAAGCTGTTTGCTGGGTTAGTGAAAGTGTTTTCATAAATATATTCGTAAAAAAACACACTAACAAGCAGAGGGATCGTTTAAATTATAATACACCAGTTTTGTATCATGAATCGCACAGAACTGATCATTAATTAACTACAAAAGATGTGTTATTAAACTTTAAATTACAACAAGTAACTGTTATTCAAAGTAAAACATTAAAATGTACATTAGCTTAGTACTACGTTAACATTATTGATAAAGATAAACGTAAACTACACTAACTAATGAACGATGTTCCTGTGTTGCAACAGTAACCATCAACATTCACACTTAGGACGTGGGCAGACAATCGAGTTTAATTAGTAGTGTACGGTCCGACCGTACAACTTAGTTCATTTTGAGCAAATTAAGCATTTTTGTACCGCGTGAATAATTATAGTTACGTTCATGGTCAGTCTTTGCGGCGAGGGCTCATCATTTTGTTTATCACTTCCAATGCTATAAGACGTGCAACCACTTCTGTCAAAAACTCGTCCAAATTATATTAGTAGCAATATCAATAACTAAACAATAAACTGTAATTTTAACTGAAGCAACATCATTTTAAACTGTCCCGTACACGCAGCACTACTTTTGGATAGAATAATGTATCGATACTAATGATAACTCTTAATAACCAGCAAGAGATGTTACTTTAACAATGATAAATTAACTTCTCGATAATAGTTCAAAATCATCCACAACCTACCCGGTGACGACAAAATTAAACGTCGATTAATTATTGTCGATCGTCTGCCGAAGCCGCGTTAACAGCTATTATAATTTAAAAATCTATATAATGAATTACCTTCCTAACAAATTGATCGTCGAATTTATCAACTTATCTCCACACACATCAGCCGATTAAATTTTTACCCATTTATAATTTTGACAAATTGAAATAAACTATGTGTATGAAATATGGATACTTTAGAAAGCTTAAAATAGTTCAACGGCGTAGCAGGCTTAGCACGAGAACCGTAGAGAAGTGTTTTGTCGACGGAAGAGTAGACAAAAATGCCGTTTCCGTGTAGACAGTTGACAGATTTCTATTCTACAGTAGAGTAGAATGTGCCATGCTAAGCCTGCAGGTGTCAGACTGAAAAACGCGAAAGGTAAGTAGTTTGACGCTCAGTCGTTGCAGTATATTCTACGTGAACCCAATTCTAGTATAAGCATTTTAAAGACAAACAGGATTACTACAACGCAACACAAAGAATCAATGTTTGGTAAAAAAAAGGACATTCGAAGTTACAAATCAGGAGGAAAGAGAGACTAAGTAATTAGAAACTAAGTACGTGTTTAAATAAGTAGAACTTAACACTAGATAGGCGGAACTTTCGACATTTGTCCTCAGTGCACCATAACAATATCCGAATTTATAATGAAACGCGTTAATGTTTCTGGCCAATTATGAGTAATGTTATAAAATGGGTGACGGCTATAGGTTCAAAGATATTATAAGGTGCAGTTAAACGCTGCTACGGTGTGTGAGAGAGTGAGAATACAGACAAACATTCAACAACTAATGGCTTATTCTGAACACGTACAGGGACACTAACCGCCCACAGGCGTCGTAACAATAAAACTTCTATTGCGTCTCATTCAGTGTCCTTGAGAGCGTTAACAGTGAAGTATATAACGGGAAACATTGATAATACTACATATTTGAAGGCTCTAAGGCATTTGCTGCAGAAAACAACGAATGTAAATAATTATCCTCATATTTACATTCGTTGTACTGTAAGGTATTTGATAGGATGTGCGATATTTAACTTGGGTAAAGCAGTATTTGCTTTATAATAAATATTTATTGGGATATTCCTATTGAATGGGATACGTCGTTTAAGACGCTAGAATGGACTGGATATGTGACAACGACAAGATCTTATTTCATCTTCGCGTTGACGATGAAATTGTCATAAGAACCAGGGAAGGGCGCGGAAGGCGAGGGGGTGTCAAAACGCAACTAGGGAGTGGCCTATGTCCTGCAGAGGTCAGCGATAGGCTTAGTTGCTTGATGGAGTAACGTATTTAGTGGTTGTCTGCTCAAACTAACGCTTAAACCCTCAACCAATGTTACAATAAACAGAATATAGTAAATATAGAATACCATGCGTACACGCATACCATTAAAAGTTGCGTTATTTCGTAGTGGATGTGTGAATCAAACATGTATTGTCTATACAAAATTAGACGGCAGCGTACCCCGTAAGTAGAGATTAACTACGACAACATGGCCCGCCATTTGAAAGTATTTACAAAGAGCCACCAAGACTCACAACGCATGGGTGCGTACGAGACGGCCGTGAAACAAAAATAAATCCAAGGATTTATTTATTCGTAAGGATGTGACTACAAACATTGAAACAGTAATTTGGAGGAGCGCGCCATGTTACCGTAGTTTATCTCCACACAACTAAACAACAAACTCTAAAAAAAATCACAATCCTATGCTTGTTTGTGTAAATGTGACCACGCATTCTTCGACTCAACACTCATTTACAAGTGGTTCGCGAAGAACACGTTAAGTAATTCTGTAACAAAGACAAAACTCATGTTAAAAGTGACAATATAATAGAACCTCGACTTGGAACCTCACAACATTATAATTACTAGACCCCGTTATCTCGTCGCACTGACGTCACTTTTTTGTAGGGATTGATAGCTATAACTTATCGACTATATCGAAATGTCGATGATATTGTACTCACATATACTGACGGATAAAAAACAATGGGATAAATAAAAGTCGCAGGTGTTCATTAGTTAGTGACTGTTTATCATAGTTTTTTCACAATAATTACAATTAACTTTATACAATTCTACATCGCCAGTGAAAATAAGGGGTTTTTGGTAAGGTTATTGCATCCTGTAAGACCAACGAGGTTATCTACTTATCTTTAATCAATAAGTTTTAATACCTATGCTTTACTGAGATTGAGCTGAGACATGATAGGCAAAAATCAATCGCATTTTTGCATAATATAAACTACAAATATCGATACAGAGACGGTCAATATTAAAATAAAAAATCCCTACAAAAAAGTGACGTCAGTGCGACGAGATAACGGGGTCTTATTATATCATGTTAATAGCGACGTCAAAAGTAACACACTATACAAGTGATAAAGACAGCAACATCAACTGACAAGTAAGGAGTTTAATATTATTTATTTATTCAAACTTTATGCACAAGTAAAAAAAATACCGTACAAAGGCGGACTCAATGCCTGAAGCATTTTCTAACAGTCAACCTTAGGGTGATGCAGAGAGGAAACATGGCAGGTGCAACATAAGGGACAGATAAACGAAAATAACTATACAGTACAAGAATAAATACATAGATATATAGATACATACAATCATATAAACTTAATATGACAAAGTCCAAAAATGTTCATCGTTTTCGTGAGTTTATAGTACACGTTTCAAACGCAAGTAAAAATAATCAATAATATAGTTACCTCAGTCGTGATCATGCGATGACTGCTCGCTCTCAGGTCGAAGAGAATCAATGCAGGCGACGATCTTGAGCGCTGGCCCCAGTTTCATGGACAGCGCCATGACGAGATGCTCCGGTCTGATCAGCAGTAGGGCTTCGCCATCCACCTCTTGCATGAGGAACTCGTCTGCGTAGCCAGCACACCCAGGTATGTTGCGGATGAAGTCGCATACTTCAGATACCTGTAGGTACGTATAGATAGATAGAATACTCTTTATTATGAGAAATAAATGTAGAAAAAAACAGATATAAATGTAAAAAAATTATACGAATAATTTGCAAGTTGACAGCAATTTGTTACAATTTCTTTTCTATTTATGAAGGTATCTGGTAGTTAGCCTATGCGCACACTGAGAAAGAGGCCCTTTAATCAGCACACACGACTAAATACTTGGCAGGTCTATTAAAAATATTTGGAACTAGATTCTGATAATTTTATCAGTCGGTCAGAAGCCCAAACCACGACACAACAGGGTTACACGATACCCCCTGACAAAACTGATAGACAACCAGCTTTACCAAGGGGTAACGTGTTACCCAGTAACTGGGTTGAGGAGGACAGACAGGCAAAATTGGTTTAGTTGCATCTGGCACTCCAACCCCAACTTAGTTACTTCATTGCAACTAACCTTGAAATAAAATTTGTAGTCTAGTTTTTGATTTCGTGCATATACGTTCAAACACAGTTATCACGTCATGCCATCGTCATGAAAATCAGAAACATCAAGAAAAAACTATTTAATTATTTGAAGTATAGCTCATTATCAACTTTAGCATTATGATTAGTCTAAGTTGATTTTTATGTGCCTTTTTAGATAGGAAAAAAAGAGGCAGATGGTGATTGATGACAATACTCACGCTCCATTTAGTAGCGTTAGGTATCTTGGGTGCTTGCGCGGCTTCTGCACTAGCTGTGCTAGCGGCTTCTGCTGTACTTGTAGCGGCTGCTTCGGCCTTCGCGTTGTTGTTCGCAGCACTGTGAGATCCGCTCTCGTTGGACGAACTGATTCGGGCCACGCTAGGACTGTGGTCCAGCATCTGCTTCTTACCTGGTATTATAAAAGTTATTGAGATAAGAATGGAGGAACGGGATGATTTTACGACGTATACAGATGAGCAGTCCGGTATTACGCAAACTTTAATAACCTTGGGTGGTGTTTTTACTTCAACCAAGAGGGGCTACGTCATAATTACAACCATAGATATATTATTTTATTGGCACTGTGATCATGAAAGACATACAATTAAAGTGTGTTAGGGCGAGATAGATTCACAGGACTAATCTGAAGTACGATATCGGGCTGTATTTGCAGAGACATTCAAAAGATTGTTATAAAGTTTTTTTTTTTGCCTTTTATTTATTTAATACTTTAAGCACACAAATGTACAGAGGCGGACTTAAAGCCATAGGCCCGACTACGACGAAGCAAAAAGGAGGGTTATGATTTTGTTTATGTTATCTTTTCTTTGTGTGTGCAGCAGGCGGAAACCCCTCAATTTGCCACATGATGACGACTCGTCTTTTTTCAACGTTACCAATCCATGTAACAGGCTGCTACAAACCAACAATATAACTTACGCGGTGGTCCATCATCAGAGGACGGCAGTTTGTTCTCCTTGTCTTGTTCCTTGTCAACCCAGTCGCGGAGGGGCCGGTTTACCTGCACCAAATTACTCTACATATCAATCACCTATGGCGTTCAATTGCTGATATAATTACATGTATAACATTTAACAGCCGACCGCACGTCAGAAGCAAAACTTGAGTTACGAAAACCATCCTTATTTCTAAAAGAATAAAGACTGTCAACGTCAAACTGATAGCATTGACATGTGGTTAACTGTGCAGTCGTGGGCTAAAAATGTTAACCACACCTAAGTCTATAATGACGTCAATATTCGTGGCTGGAAAGGTGATAAAGCGTAGGAGCGAGACAACACGACACTCAGTATAAAGTTTTAAGTGTCTCTCTCACACGTTTTAAGACTCTTGACTGCCTCGAGTCCAGGCATTTGGCTTATCTGACATACCATCTTAGACCGCATTGCACGCACAGTGAGAAGTAAAAAAAACATTTTTGGTCCGCGACCGTACGGTCAGGGAGAGGTGCAGTGCAGTTGGAGTTTCTACATTTGTGGACTGATTTATTCCTAAGTTTAAGGCACAACTTATATCAGTTTGCTTAGGGAACGAAATGTGGTTGTTGATACATAGTATTTTCAATTTGGGTAAAGGGTTGCGGGCGTATGCAGACGATCCGCGTAAAACGTGGAGTTACAGTTGGAAAGAGCAACCCTGAGCACTACTCGTTCCAAACAACTAACGCCTCGTTATAAGTTACTCACGACATCAAGGAACGAAATACCAGTACCTTATAATAATAGTCCTGATGCCGTAGATGTAACAAATAATACAACAATTTCAGTAATTTAATCAATGCTCGTTTTTGTTATTGTTTCGAATTCAACCACGCGAGAATATCGTGTCCTGCGTGCTCTCACGTTACAGAACGTTCGCTACTGACAACACAGAATTCGTAGAAAAGTTTTGGACTGACTTAATCGACAGGCTAAGAATATACCAGAATGGTTTAATGAACTAGAATGAAGTATGGTAGAATACACCTTATTCTGAGTGATCTAAACTTAATTTATTCTGACAGAGTCGTGGGTATATATCAAGGAACATGAGACTTACAGCAAATGGTTCGCCAGCTTCTTGAATGACGTATCCTTCGATGACATGTGTCAGTATGTTCGGTTTTACCATCGCTTTCGGGAGCCCCTTGTCTGTAACGTTATTAATAATACCATCTTTTGAGTATAAATAAATGGGGTAATAATAAAGCAACAAAAAATGTAAGCATAATTCATGTCTTGGCTGGGTCAGCGTATCTCGTATCACGATATACACAAAGTCAAAGTCAAAAAATGTATGTTAAACTAGAACGCATACACATCAATTCTATATGTGAATATTTAAGTAGTGTAGTAAAATACTTTATGAAATAAATTCAGGAAGTAATGTCTATCGAAAGCATAAAATACGATATTACTTTCAAAATGCTGAAGATATGTTCATGGTTTTTTATTGTACGAACAGACTATTTTATTATATATAATTCCATCTGTGATTTTTTTTCATATATTTATATTTTCGTTAATAAAAATTAATATTCCTTATGAAACCGAACGGCGGCGCAGAGTGAAAACGACGCGCATTTCTATGGTCAAGGTCAGCTGCGATTACCCGAAGCTTAAGATACTTGTACAGCTATACTGACGACAGATTTTAACAGCAGTTGTCAACTTGTTGAAATTATTTTGATGTCGAAATAGTGACATAATTAAACATTAATTTTTAACCATGTCAATTGTATTCGATTCGGTTTGCTATCTAGTAGTTCTGTTGAGCAGACTAGCTTTTAAAATATATGAAGCAATAGATTAGCAATATACTTCAAAATACTTCAGATTGTGATTCAAATTGTATGAAAACCGACCCAAACAAGACAAAATAAGGCAGTAGTTCATAAAGATGCTCATACAATACTGACCGTGGGCCGCCTGCTGACTCATGTGGCGGGGCGTGCACTGCGTACTCTTGAATAAAGCTGTCGACCCCCCGGACGAAACCGGCGCCGTGATGGCGGCCGTCATTGTAGAAGATGATGATGTTGACGACGCTACTGTTGTCACCACCTAGAGTTAGAACGTCATTATGCGGTGCTAATGTTACAATAAATTGTTGTTTAAAAAAACTGAGTAACACATAGCGCGCAGTGGGCCTTGATTGAGTTCTGATTTCGCATAAAATTGCAATAAGTACAAATGTGGTCGATCGGTAATATAAACCGTTCATATTGATCCAGTGTGGTGCATGGCAATCGGATTCTGATCACCGTCAATTTTTATTCCAAGTCCATTGTTGGTTGTGAAGTTTATCCAACCTTGCTTTCTCACTCCTTTTAGTGAAACTTACGTATCGATCGATTTAGATAGTGCCATTCACGAAGACTCGCCCCCACACTTTTTTGGTCGAGGAGGTGGGGAGTTTGATCCGAGCTAATTTATTCAACGTAGTGTGCATACTCATAGGCAATTCGTACTTATCGACAGCACTACAACACTAGCGAAAGGTGGTGAGTCAATAAATGTTTTGTGACGATTAATATCGACTTAAATTGACCGCATCTTTAAGGTTCTTCTTACCTGTGGAGCTACAGGAGTGGTTTGTTGCGCACTGCTAGGTACCGGCACGGTGCTGGTAGCAACTGAAGTCGCTGTTGAAGCGGGTGTCGTCTCGGTTGATGTGCTTTGAGTTTCTGTCTTTGATGGACTCGACTTTGATATCTCCATGGGTGTCACCGCTCCTGAGTTATTGAAATCTAGGGTTTAGCCTCTAAGTAGTACAAAATAAAGTCGTTTTTCGTGACTGCGTGTGTGTTCGCTTAGGTCTTCTAAACTAGACCGTAGATTTTGATTTGGTTTTTACGAGCTTTTAGATAATTTATTTTGGAAGGTTTATTTGTGTAATACATTAATGTTGAACTTAAATATAGCAAAGAAATCTCGATAGTTTGACAAAATGTCGCCACATCAGTAGATCGCACTCGTGGGAATCAAGGCCGGGTCGCTCCTTTATATTATTGTATAATACTCGTAGACATCTAAATATTGACATTACTCAAATAATTTTGAAACATTTTCATTGTTCTTGCTATTTTTATTGACATGACATCATTATTATTGATCGCTATTTTTAAGATAAATTATTATTTTAAATGAATAGAATTGTAGGAATTTAATTTTATTAATTGCATTGTAATCTAAATTTAAATTATGAAATTATTATTAGTATTTTTATGTTATTGCTAATTACTAAATGGGCATTGCATACTTTAAGTATAACCAAGATGTAAAATATAAATATTTGTACGGCTGAAATGTCAAATATAGTGAAACCCATAGATCTTAAGAACTTATATTCTTGCAAATAAATATATCATTCATTCATTCAATAAACTATAACTACCGCCCCGCCCCTGCTCCGCACGAGGTTCGCGACTTGATAAAATATCGAAAATTCTTTATTTGTAAGCTGATTATTATATAAATTGACCTTCCGGACTAAATTCTCTAAATGATGGTGAAAACCGCATTAAAATCAGACGCGTAGTTTAGAAGAACAACGCGGTAAGACACACGAAAAGCGACTTTAGTCTATACATACATAATAATAAAATATGAACGAATAATTTTTGTCCGTTTGTGTGTTCCGGATTGGCGCAAGAACGGCTTAACGGATTTGAATGAAATTTGGAACACAGTTTATACCTGGATTAATACTAATCACGTATACTACACACAGGTACTTTTAATCTCGGTAGTACGTTCCAGTGGGATATTTCCCGACATCCACGCGGGCTAAGCCACAGGCACAAACTAGTTTATAATGTACAAGACACGTGCCCGATGGAATTTCCCATTCGCATAAATTACGCACTTCCATAAAAACTTTTATTCCCCATTTGACCCCTTTAGAGGGTGATTTTTTTAAAATCCTTCCTTAGTGCGCACTTTCGCTTTATAACGAACCCTTGTGCAAAATTGTATGCTGCTAGACCCAGCAGGTGAGGCTGTGCGTTGTCTGTAAGTGAATGTATGAATTAATTTAAGATTTGTATTAAGAAGATGTATAGATTCCTTACCAATGGTAGTGGTACTGGTGGACACGGCAGCGTCGGCCGTGGAGGCCGCGGTGACTGGCGCGGCGCTAAACGTGCTGGACGTGGCGTCAGAGGCCTCCGACACGATCTGCGGCGACGGCTGGATTTGCAGAACCGGGGCCTATAAGAGCCATCACATTGGATAAATAAAACCTGGCTAGAAAACTGTCTATAAGACTTATTGTGACCTTACGTATGAGTAACCAAACTTATCGCCGCGGAATTGGCTTGAGCTGGTCAGAAAGAGCTTTATGTCCATGCAATAAAAGCGAAAAAGACGGCATTCGCCTCTTTTCGGTTCGGAATATGTAAGTCTACACCACGTCGAAGAAAATAAGACAAGTGTGGTGGTCGTGATCGGCTCAACCCGATTCCGCGTCGATAAATGTACAACTACCTTGAAGTGTAACCAGACTGTAGTCAATCGATGATATCAAATTCATTTATGTGCCTGAATGTAGGTTTACAATGTATGATCTTAAAAACTATAATAGTCCCTTTACATTCTACCATTTTATATGGTATGCAAATATTTAATGTTATCATAGACAATGTTGTAAAAAAACAGCTACAACAATTATGAGCTCATGCACTAAGATTTTTAAGGAACAAATTAATTAATTGATGTCAAAGTTATACATATGTCAGTTCAAGAGATAAAGTTTACTATAATGTCAGATTATTATTATTTATAAATAATTGTAATTGATAATGTCATAACTACTGTAGTTTTAAAGTTTTGATTAAGTACCATTTGAACATTAATTCATTATTATAAGGTATATACCAATAGTATCGATTTTAGTTTTCGTCTCCGCGATCTGACATGTATTCATTAAGATTGTAAAAGCATTTTTCTTTTAACCAATGCGTTAACTTTTTTTTTAAATGGTCAAAGGTAAATCTTTAAAGGCGTCCGGTAACTTGTTATACACCTTTACAGCATTTATGTACGAGTTCCTCTTATACAATTCGAGCCTGCATTGCGGTAAACAGAGTTCATGTTTAAATTTATTTTTATTTCTAGGAGCTACATTTCGTTTGGTTACATTTTTGTGCAAATAGGCATAATTCTCTAATCTACATACACGGTAATCGCAGAATATTGTACTTTTTAAACAAGGGCTTACAACTATCCATATACCAGGCTCCACAGATTGCACGTACACATTTTTTTTGGACTCTAAACGCGTTTAAAATTTCAACCGAATTACCCCACAACAAGAGACCATAAGCGAGTACGACGAAACGCATCCGTAATATGCACAAAGAGCAGCTTCTGTTGATACCGTGAGTCTTAATCTTTTTATTGCGTAGACAAATCTGTCGAGTTTATCACAAACGTTCGATCGTTCAGTTCGATTTATTGAGTGGATTACGGTAGTTCGAAGAAAAAGGACTTGAATTGTATAGAATCAAGTTTTTCTAATTGAACAGACGGCTATGCTGCTGGGGAGTTTGTTGCGCCACTTCTTCCCAGCTAATGGTGTGGGGCGGACGTTTTGACGGACTGTCTTATGTATTTCTGTAATGTTCCTATTGGAGAAATGTCTGTATTCGATAGACGATGACATAACCACGTTTTAATTTTTTTATATTAGTTAATATGAGACTGGGTAATATTAGTATGTAGTAGCTTGTAATGTTATTGAATTTTAATTGTATTAAATGTTTAATTTTCTATAATTTATTGTATTATGAATGTGTTAGTTTTATAATTTTAATGAACGTGATTTTATTTATTTATTTATACTTTCAAACACAATGTGAATTGTTCCTGAATAAAAATTGAATTGGATTTTGACGTTCGAAAAGTGCTGATTATCAGCCCCTAAGGATTGAATAATTGACTTTTGATTTTGTCAAAAACATGTCCTATACAAAACATTTACTAACGTCGTTTCAGACATAATTATATTGGAGTATTTTGTCTTCAAGTTTTGAATACAACTTGTTTTAGGAATAAAAGAAAACAGTAGAATACATATTTTATAAATTAGTGTACACGCGGGGTTACAGTAGCATATTTTTTAGACAACTTACCGGTGTGGACGATATCTGCTGTGTCTTATCATCCTCGGCCTTGACATGCGTCACGAGCGTGGCGGGCGTCTGCAGCGGCAACACAGAGCCCTGCACCGGCGCGGCGATGAGGCCCACCGTACCTTGCGCGGCTTGCAGCGTCAACTGCGGAACACTCAGGTTGCTTGACACCTATACATAACATCATCACGCCTGTATTCGCCGAAAGGTTAAGCAGCGGTGCACTTATAGTACACCAGAGGTGCACCTATTGCCAACAAGCGGGCACAAATCGAGACTCCGGGCTGCTACTGAGAAATTCCAGATGGAAAAGCCCAATGACACTTTGCCTGACCCGCGAATCGAACAGGAAATCACGATCAGCAGAGTAGCGCTTGCAATCACTAGACAAACAAGGCACCTGCCATGCGCGGCTTGCAGCGTCAACTGCAGAACACTCGGGTTGCTTGATACCTATACCAGTGCACGTATTAGAGGTGCTCGACACATATTCGGAACTATTTGTTGAACATCGTAGCCGACCCGAAGCAATTACTACATTTTTACATCATTAATTTGGTTCGTGCCGATCAGCATACTCCGTTTAAATCTACCCTCGCTGAATAATGTTCGGGTTGGCTAAACCGAGCGGCTTTTCCCGAATAAGTATCGATTTTGCTGCCCGGCTGTGCCGAGCCGAACAAGTGTGTAGCACCCCTTAAACCCACAGATCGGAATCGTATGTCTCTATTTTTTTTTTACTTTCTAGCTTGTGCAATTCGTTAGCTCTAATGAGCGAGAAGTCCATTTGCACGTCGACAACGCGCGTGCGGAGGTTTGAAGCGGACTTCTCGCTCCAGCGATTGATGTCTGTAAATGGCAAAGAGAGACACGGATAAATTCTGATCCGTGCGTTTTGATTTCACCTTAAGTTCGTATTCTTATCTACGGGGAGGATACACACATACCTACTTGAACAAATACATCATGCATTTAATCAAAATGTCACTATTGTACTATATATTAATTATGTTGAGTTTTAAATAATTATGCAGGGCGGCGAAAGGCGAAAAATTACATTGTATGGGGCCTTATTTAATAACTTTATCCACATCTATTCAAAAAGAGCTAGTTTATTCTTCGTAAACAGGGACAGCTCTTTGGGGGGGTTCAGCTCAGGGGGGGGGGAGCTCTTTAATCCGTAGCGACTAAAAGTGATCTGAATTTGAAATGAGGCTATTTTTAGTAAAAGTTCCAATCACCAAAGAGAACAATCACGAATATTGTATGAACAAGTAACAGGCTGTATGATAAACCAAAGCACGCGGTGCAAATACAAAAAAAGTTTGGTAAAATAAAAAACGCGCGAAATGCATTCCGCCTTCGTTCTTGATATTGTTTAGTCAAATTCGAATTTTACTCAGTTTTATGTTCAAATATAACCAATTATTTCTTTATTATGTCTTATTGTTCCTAATTGTATGTAAATAAATGAACGTACTATTATTATTCATAAGTTGTACTTACTTATTTTCTCATAGAGGATGATAAAATGTAGAGCGTCTAGCTCGGTAGCAACACTATTTCAAGCTCGAGTGACGTACTTTAAACCCCTCGCTGCGCTCGAGATTCTACTCTAAGAGTCCTTCGCTCTGCTCTGGATTTAAAGAAACACTGTCGCCTTTAAAATAGTCTTCTTCAGACCACTTTCTAGGACTGTTGTTAAAAACTTGAATTTAAATATAGCCAATACATACGAAACAGCAATTAGACTAGCAAAAAAAATGTATTTTCATACGTATAGAAATGGTAACGTTTATTAAATAGGACCCTGAACAAACGTACCGCTGCTCGATCTGCCACTGCACAACTCAAAAATGCCAATATCTTTCACTTCCACTATACAGCATGCTAACACAAGGGTTTTCTTAAAAACTACATGCATGGACCTTACAAGTGTTCCTACACTTATACAAATGAAAAACATAGATAAATATTTCCTTACAGCCTTTTACGAATATGGCGCCATAATAATACTATATTGAATGGTCTCTTCGCGTATACATGCATCAAAAGCAACGATTTGTTTACAGATTTCAAGAACAGGGATCATATTTAGGGTCTACCTACTGAAACCTGTAATTCAATTAAGAAATCATATAAAGAAAAGAAAGAAAGAAAAATTGGTTCATTTGTCACAGAAAATAATAAAAATGTCCAATTTAAAAAATCTATTATACTATCTGTGGTTATTATTGAACAAATAAGTGAAGTTATAATTTACTAAGACGCTTCAGTGATCTAAGAAATCACTGTCTTGTAGATGACGTTTTTTTTTCTCCTAGACACTAGTAATTCAATCGATCAACTAAAGACATGCTAATGATGAAGCCAATCCAGATGAAAAAAATATCATCCTATGAGTTGGGAATCGATACAATCAAAAACAAACACAGATCGCAGCACTATCGTACCAAGTTGAAAAACCATTAAAATTTGGAATAACGCAGGTTTTAACCAAGAGACATCGATAGTGGTGCCATCAAATCTACATAAAAACTACCTTATTTTAGTGAATTTCGACAATATTATTTAGAGATGATAAAATAAATAATTTGATGAAGTTTTAGGGAACGTTTGTGAGGTTCGTGTTTCGCTACCTCATGGTGCAATAGCGCTGGGGAGACCTGCACGAGGGGCGCGCTCAGCAACGACGCCCCATCAAGCGCGAGCCCCGACTGCCAACGTTTTCACCACTCAAATATAGGTACATATAAAATACATAATATACTTATCAATAATCTGGGCACAATATTTGGATAGTACATAGGTACATATTATAATCATACACTGATATATAGCTGTCCAAGAATCTTTCATCGGGTGGCCAAACTCGGAACTAACGCCGCCATTTTGATTTGTCAATAACATTACACAAAATACAGTGTAAACAACGCCACTCGATTTAACGACAAACTCTCTGGTTGGATTACCTTGTTGTCCATACACTATCCACCAGTTGCACGGAAGTCCATTTAAAATTCCCCATTAAAAGTAGTGCTGTCTTTATCTAACGGAACGTATCAGAAATTGTCAGCATTACTTTTAATGGGGCATTAAATTTAACGGACTTACGTGCAACTGCGGGCCGACACGGGCGTGCCCAAGACGTTTGTGACAGACATGATAAATTATTTCATGTCAATTTGTACTAGCTTTTTATGACAAAACAGTTTTATCGCTCAAATTGTGATAAAATGTGTGATTCAAGTCATGTCACAGTAGGCCGTGCTCGCTCCGCTGGCGGTCTATGTAGCATCACATCCACTCTCAATAACGACAGCAATACGGCAATAAACAGTACATTCTAAGGTTGAGATTAATAAGATCTGCAGCTGTGTACGTTCTTTTGTTGCTTTATTACTATACTATTTAGGTATGTCTAGCCCAAAGAGATATAAGATAGTTATGATAGACTGTCGTACGTACCGAAGAATCTAAGAAATTCGTTATTTTGTTTATTGTGATTACCTTGCACGTGATTACCTCGGCTGCTAGACGGTCATTAATTATCGTCATGCATGCAAAGTTATCATATTCTTAGTTGCTCACAAACTTTCAACCTCCACATAGCGAGTAAGAGAAAATCTTTGTGTTGTTGATTTTTTTTCTTCCCATTTTACGACTACTCTCAATATCACCATAAAATGCGCAGTCCCTTCAGTGTCGCTATATAGAGTTCACACTGTATTTGCAAAAATGTTTACAAACAGCTCAAGATCTTTCGAGCGCCAAAAGATCTATGTAGCAGTGTGATATTGGAGGCTTATTGTCTTTAATGAACGCAATTTAGAGGTTTGGTGAACATCTAAAATAGTATATTTCAGATGCATGCATCTTCAAGACAGCTAAGATTCTGTTGACAGTACCTAGGGAGTGCTTGTGCTAATTATCAATTTCAATCAATATTAGGTTTTTGCTATTTTCACTTGCACACTTTTATGGTACCCGGTATTAGTTGTACCCTATTCAGTTTACATTCTTATAAAAACCAAGCAGGCTTAGCGATGTTCAGACGAACGAGGCAGAAAATATTTAATGGAATGTGTTTTATCTAGTATAAACAGAATGAGTCACATGTCTAGGGAAGTCATTAATAAAATCCGCTCATGTGAGAGTTAATTACAAAGAACTAACAAATTATAAACGTCATCAGATAGTCACATTCATGAAAAAATGTATGCTATCTGTAGTCACAATTTATCTGCATTTCATTTAAAGCGTTATCGTAAGAACACCGCTAGTTAGAGAGTGGACTTCATGTTAGACCCTGGACTCACCGTCTGCATGGACGCGGAGTGGTTTAGAGCAGCTTGTTGTTGAACGGTCATGCCAACGGATGTCTGGACCAAGCCGCTGCCTACTAGCGTCTGGAAAGGTCAAAGTAATTTATTTGTTTTAAATGTGGCAACAAAAGAAAAAAAAGGCAAAGAAAGATTTACACATTGTTAGTAGAATATTATGTGATTTATATGGTTGTTTGTAATTCCTTGTGCGAATCCGAAATAGATACCTTTTTATATGTATGCGCATGCGCATAATATGTAAATCGAAAGTCACATTTTTTTATCACGGACGCTTCTGACGTTTTGCATCGTTCTCACATGTATATTTTCAATAAGAATGATGTAACCAATACTTTGTATCAAATATTTTATTTTAAAAGAGTGTCTGTGGAGTTTCTTGCCCGTTCTTCTCCATAGGAACCTACTATTTGGAATGGGCAACTAGCTTCATATTTGTAACTGACCGACTTGTTAACAATTCAAAAGTGCCTGTAAATGGTTTAATTGAAATAAATGCTTTGAGTTTGAGTTTGAGTTATGCTAATTGGGCGTCATAACATAAAAGTGTATAATATATAATAAACGATCTTACCTGTGGTTGCTGCAAAGTTTGCACACTTTGCGGCTGTGACGTACTTAGCTGGCTGACCAGCGCGCCAGGCTGGCCCATGCCGCTCAACTGTGGAACAGACAATCTCCAGCTTAGTAATCAACTCAATATCTTTAACTATGAAATTAAAAGCCATTTATATTACGACGGAATTTTATGACGTTTAAGAAATTTTTGCCGTTATTAAACCAATATCAAGCCCGTCTTATTAGGGTTTTTTAGACTTTAAACGTCATAAAATGAGTGTAAAAGCCACACAACGTATATAATTAGCAATAGTTATTACCGTCATAATACTCACAGGATGTATCTGCTGCACCATAGATATGGTTTGCGGCATACCTGCCATGGGTAGAGTCTGAGCGACCGATCCTACGGGCATAGTGCCTTGCTGCATGCCCAGCGACATACCTGTGTGAGAAAACTTAACTGAATCTCTGATTTTCAAATGTAAACTCGCGGAATGAAAAGGTTAAACTAAAATAGATGATGTTGAGATTGTTGACGGGCCTACACTGTCCTTCCATCAGGGACCATTTTGGTTACCCATTGAAAGGGTTTTCGATAAGGTTTTTCTAAGCGGTTAAACAAAAACCCATACGATATGGGTAACCCTTTTGAACGGCTTACTTTAAGCCATTTAAAATTACCCACACCGTATGGGTTTTCGATTAACTGCTTAGAAAAGCCCTATCGAAAACCCGTTCCATTGAAAGGGTTTTTCTAAAATGGTAACCAAAATTGTCCCTGGGTAGAATAGAGATAGAATTGGTCATGCTCCGCGTGCTGGGCGGATATCGAAATAACATAATATTATGATTTTTTCATGTCACTGGGTTTCAAGTAGGTATAGAACCCATTGAATGGGTTATCATGTAACCCTTTCACTGGGTTTCAAGTAAAAAAAACCCATTCAATGGGTTATCATGTAACCCTTTCATTGGGTTTCTAGTATAAAACCCATTCAATGGGTTACATCATGATAAAGGTAACCTATTGAATGGGTTACCCCTTCGAAAGGCTTAACCCTTAACCGGGGTTGTACGGTCCCTGCCTCCCATACATATTAACACTATAACTTAAAACATTGTAAAAGCCCATTATTTTTAAAAGAGTAACTTGGGGGGGTTTATTGTTATTAACGTTTATTTAAAAAAGAAAAAAAGTTTCTTGCCGGCGCTTCTCCATAGGAAACGACCAATTGGAACCGTGCACCTAGATTCTGACGTTTCATAAGTATATTTTGATTTTGGTGCATTTAATTTCCTGTATAGTGGGCAAATGTTCCTTTTTAGGATACCGTAGTCAACAAGGAACCCTTACAGTTTCGCCATGTCTGTCTGTACGCGGCTTGTAATTTGGCATTGGTACCTATACATATTAATCACGCCAACAAAGTAATAAAATAAAATGTTTGTAGGGTATCTCCCTTACACGTAAAGTGGGGTTAATATTCTTTTTTCACGTCTGTCCCATGATGTGGGGTATCGTTGGATAGGTCGTTCAAATAAATATTGCGGGTCTGTCATTTTTCGATTCAGGGATCCGTTCGCATAATATTAAGCTTTAAAGTTCAAATTTGTGTTAGTCAAGTTTGGATATGTGAAAAAAATCATGGCAGTAGTATAATGAAGTTAAAATGAAAACTATTACAGCTAAGTTAGTATGTTTTACAAGTTAACGAGTAATAGTCAACCAACTTACATTTGCATTTGGAGAACTTACCGTGATGTATATTATACAGGGTGGAATTTTGTAATGCCACCTGGAGGGAAAGTACTCTTAATACTGCACATAGAAAATTTTACTCAAAGGAAACATTCCTTTATTTTTGAATAGAAAGCAAACTGCATTCAAAGATTTTCGAAAATTCTCTTCTCCCACACCCGGGAATCGAACCGGCTAAAATCTGAAAAAAATATACCCTGTACTTTTATTGCATCGATCGTTAGGGTCAATTATAAGGATGAAATCTCTCTAACAAACATGATAAATTAAATGAAAGGAAAACCAGGAAATCTGAAGTTACAAATTCAATGAGTCAAGTTAAAGCTCTTTAACTAACATCCATCTTTTGTAATGCAGACTCCTTTGCGACATACTCGTAGCTTAATAACCATTTTAATACCTGGATTGGTACAAACGGCACAATCAGATGGCCTGCGAGATCGCCAGATCTCACCCCATTAGATTTTTTTTTGTGGGGATATGTAAAAAATCAAATTTACATGAAATCTTATGCGAATGACAACGAGTTGAGAGTTGAAGTTCAGAATACGATTTATAATATTCACCACAACACTTTATTAAAGGATACTAGAAATGAATTTGTTAAAAGAATAAATTTGTGTATCCAAGAGAATGGAGCCCATTTCGAGCAACTAATTAGTTAGTTTACCATTTTTTGTAAATAATTAAATTAATTTAAGATTTCCTGGTTTTCCTTTCATTTAATTTATCATGTTTGTTAGAGAGATTTCATCCTTATAATTGACCCTAACGATCGATGTAATAAAAGTACAGGGTATAAGTTTTCAGATTTTAGCCGGTTCGATTCCCGGGTGTGGGAGAAGAGAATTTTCGAAAATCTTTGAATGCAGTTTGCTTTCTATTCAAAAATAAAGGAATATTTCCTTTGAGTAAAACTTTCTATCTGCAGTATTAAGAGTACTTTCCCTCCAGGTGGCATTACAAAATTCCACCCTGTATATAATTATATGGCAGAACATGTTATTCAACTACAATTTTAAGTTTGTTTTTGGAATAAATTCATCCCAACTACGGAAGCCTTCATTGTGCCTGGTCCGACAAACACTCGGCCGGTTTTTTTTTAAAATATATTCTAAATGCTGCAAAATTGGGAAACAGGACTTGGTCATGACGAAGTGAGAAAAGTTATAAGAAAATGCAAAACCTTTTCATTCCGCGACTGTGTGTGTGTGTGAATAATTTGTGATGCCTGCGCTTAAATTGTGAACTCTTGTAACTGTATTTGTGTTGAACTCATCAGTTGAACCGATTGAATAATTTTGGGGCAACTCAGCTTCTGTGGCCTGTTGAATTAATGCTTGGCCGTTTGAATTATATTTAGTTATTTCTAAAGATAGCCAACTAAGGATAAAAATTGCGAATTCCCTGAACTTATGATTGTCCGCTCCTGGGGGTCTACTCCGAACATAAATCCGAATAACGCCCGAATGTTCGGTCGTTTCTTTACTACGGCTAACTATCGCTGACTACGGCGAAAAAAAAAAGACAGTCGAAGAGATAGGCCAAAATGAAAACTGTGAAGTCGGGTAAGGATTCAAAGTCAAAAAAGGACACTTTGGAAGTTATAAAACTACACTTTGGGAGTAGACCCCCTGGCCTTATATACTGTGGGCTATATGTCGGAGACCTATTTTTGTATGAGTGGGCTTTATGTACTTTTTTGTAGGGTGTTATTTGCTGTGCTTATGTGTTTAACTACATTTGTGTGTGAATTTTGTTCAATTGGTAAAATTAATTTGTTCCTACAAAAAGTAGTACGAGTCTCTTGTGTAGTTCACATGCGCAAACACCCAGACCAAGAGCAACTGTCTGTACCAAATATTGACCAAATATTTTCATCGTGCTGGAATCGAACCCGCGACCCGAAATGAGCCGTCAAGGTAAAAAATTAAGAAGAACACAATACTTAATCATAATATAATAATGGACTTACGTGAATGAATTATGAGAGGTAGACACGAACATAAACGTCCTACCTTTCGTAAAATGTTGTTAGTTTACCTTGTTGCTGATAATGCACCATTTGTTGAGTTTGTTGCTGCTGATGAAGCAACTGTTGCTGCTGTTGTTGTTGCTGCTGCTGTTGCTGTAACATAATGACAACGATATCAACACTGATTCAATTGTTACGTAAAGGTGCAACTAGATTGCCGTGGATCGCCGTCAAAATATGTCTTCGCAGATATCATAAGACACTTTGATGTCGATCAATCACAGTGTAGTAGCAACGTAACAACATCATCATCTGCCTAGCCTTTTCCCAACTATGTTGGGGTCGGCTTCCAGTCTAACCGGATGCAGCTTTATACCAGTATTTTACATGGAGCGACTGCCTATCTGACCTCCACAAACCAGTTACTGGGTAACACGATATCCCTTGGTTAGACTGGTTGTCAGACTTTTGGGCTTCTGACGACCCGGAACAACTGTCAAAGATCTACAAATGACAGCCGGGACCAACGGCTTAACGTGCAACATTATCTTTCATTGTTGTTAGCAACCTAACAACAATGTAAGATAATTTATTTTAAAATAAATATTATTTTATATGATGACCTATTTTAATTTACATAACATAATATCACGCCTGTAATCCTCGAAGGGTTAGGCAGAGGTGTACCTATAGTACACCCACAAATTGTGTAATTGTGTATTTTAATTTAAAATTTTATAAATTATTGATTAATGTTTAGCATAATGTAATAAATTGCAATAATTAGAATCAAATTTATAATAATAATTTAATAACTCAATTTAATTCAATAATGTAATAGATAACATTTGCAATGCCATACACAGGGTGCATGTCTTATACTATGTCATGAAATTGTAATGCATGCCTACTAACCAGTGTTTTACATGATAGCAAATAAATAAATTAATATCATAATAGTGACCTGCATAGCCTGCTGCTGCAACAAGGCCTGTTGTTGTATAGTCTTTGACTTGTCTTGCACGCTTGTGATCTGAGTCATCTGGCCCGAGTTCATCAACAAAAGCCTGAAAAAAACAACGAACAAGTTAGTAAATCCAGCCAACGGTCAAAAGTTAGTTTTAATAAAAAAATTACCTGATCCCCTTAAGAGACGCGGCGCCAACATTGCTGCTAGGTGAATAAATAATAAAATGCTGATCTTGTTTATATAAGTAAGGTGTTAAGTGTGTATCAAAGCACATGCTGGGTTGGAAACATTGCTGAACAATTGTAGTTAACACCATACTGCGATTTAGGACCCGTTGACACTGATGCAGAGTCAGTGACCGATATCTCAGGTCGAGTTTTGGGCAACTGCGGCTATTCGATATCCGTCGATGGTCAGCGGACATTCGGTCAGAACAACAATGCACAAAGACGCTGACGTTGCTCCAAAGACTTATTAATAAGAAGACCATTGGTCAGAAGACCGATGGTCATAAAACCGCTAGACAGAAAACCGTTGGTCATAAGACCATCGGTCGAAAGAAGTTGCACAGAAGCGGGGGGTGGGGGGGCGTGTAGAGCTATAGTATAAGTATAGTGTACTCACTGTTGTTTCGGCTGTTGTATCTGATGCTGCATCTTATTTGTTTGATTCGCTGCATCTTGCTTGGCGGCCGGCGCCGGCGACCGAACACCCGGTTTCCCGCGCTGCTTTGCCTGAGACAAATACAGTTACAATGCGATATTCATTTAGCAAAAAATGGAATCGGAAAATTTCTGTCAGAAATAATAAATATTATTTTTAACTTCTGATTTTTGCCTTACAGTGTCGGTCACAGCCTGCAAAACCGTTTTTTAATACGATTTCTTTGGTGAATAATTTTCGAAGGCACCTTTCAGCGTCATAAGACTTCCAGTAAAGAAGCAGTTTATTTCATCTCTCCTGATTCTAGAAATATGTCACAGCCAATGCCATTTTAATTAGTGTAATTGTTTTCTTATTCGACCTGATAAGGAAATATGTTTTTTTTTTCTTTTCTCCGTTGCTATTTGGCCAAGTCTGGCATTTGGTGATTAATTTCCTTAAAATGCGGACGGTAAGGCGACGCCTACATAGACACAATGTATTCAAAGTCAACCGACCTGATTCTGGGCTTGGTTGGCGCTGGTTTGCGTGGAAACGGACGACGCAGGGCCGGGGCGGATACCGCTCGACGGCAGAATGTTCGACAGCGGCCGCGGCGCCTTCGACAGCCCATCGGACGAAGCACGTGGTTTCGATGTCGTTGACGTAGCGCATGCCACACTCACACCTGAAAATAACCATCAAATTTTGACTATCGTTTCCGGTGCAAAGTTTTACGTGCAATACAAATATGTTATTTACATTTACAAGCGCAAGCCTCAGAATAAATGAGCTAGTCTACTAAATTATACCAAAAACAAATACCTATACATATAGTTTGTAATCGCTTAGCAATGCAAAAGCAACATTCGCAATTAGATACAAGGGAGACAAAAAAATATCTGGAACGCCAAATGCATCAAGGAATTCAAGTTAAACGATCTTATAAATACGAAAAATTTAATACACACAAAAAACGAAACGCCAAATGCATTAGTCAAGCCAGCTTCACCTTCATAGAAATACGACAAGAAACAAAAGATTAACTGGTATACTAACTGGTATGTTGCACGTTGTTCTGCGGCGAGTGCTGTATGAACATCGAGGGTGGTGCATCAGGCTGAGTGCCCCGTATGAAGATAGGGTTGGGGGCCAGGAGGCCCCCGGCTGGCAGGGTCCCCGCCTGCAGGCCCCCGGCCCACACCTGCGGCAGCGCGCCCGATATCTGCCACGGCGCGAACTGCATCGTCTGACCGCCAGCCTGCGGGACAGACCACTTCGTTAGACAATAAATTATATATTCATCAGTACATAGAAAATATACATAATTATGCATTTTATTAATCGCTACTTCAAGAGAGGTTTATTGGCAGTTACTCTTAAGAGGACGAAAAAATCAATTGTGGGGGAAATTATATGTAAGCATGCAAAGCGAAATATAAGGAAGAACAGTGAAGCCATCATCAACAAGACACTGTGTCGTGACGACAAACACTGTGTCGTGACGACAGACACTGTGTCGTGACGACAGACACTGTGTCGTGACGACAGACACTGTGTCGTGACGACAGACAGCCGTCGCTAGTATATTATTAATATGGGGTTTCACAAACACCACTGCTGTCGTCCGCAATAAATAAACAGTGGTTAACTTATTACATACATACAGTAAATACCACTTCAAGTTACTTTTTATGAAACATGTTAAATCTGTATTTTTTTAACTTTATTATTATTACTTTTTTAACGATAGTACAAAGTTAGAAGCGGTGTCTTAATTTAAAAAAATATCCTGCCATCTTACAACATGATATATTATAAAGTTTTGAAATAAGGCACTGTGCTGTTTAAACTGTTGTTGTTTTTACCCGATTCTGAATCTCTCCATAACAAACCAAAAAGAATATTGGTAGGGGTAAGAGCCGGGCTATATAATTCAACACCAATAAAATTAAGATTATGAACAATCCGTTGTGGATAAAAATAAAATTATTGATTGGGGTTTTACGTCAAATGATTTATAGTCAGGTTCTGTATGGGGGCTGTTTATTTTTATACTTACCTGCTTATAATTCAATATTAACCCCAAATTATTTTCAATAAAGGCAATTTGGAATTTACGTGCATTATTTCGTTACAGAAATTCGCGAGAACTGAGAGTACGTTAAAAATCAATAAGGTGATCCAATCCTCTTGGTGGTTTTTTTATTGTGTTTAATTTTAATTAAAAATATAGCAAGCATTAATATAGTAACCCTAATTTGGAAATATCCTGATCGCTAGTTTTGCAAAATAAATAAGCAAAAAAACCATAAAAGTAGAAAGTTTCATTTTAATAGGTTCTCTTAACGTACAAGATGAACATGGATTTTTCATGCGGTGCCAATTTAATTTCTTAAATAAAATTACTGTTTTGACATACGTCAATTTAGCCAAAAATACAGAAAATATAAATAAAATCGCTTTGAGCTGCAATGCATCAAAAATATTCGCCACGGCATAAAACTTACAAATGATAAACTAATAATACTTAAATAATCTAAACTTAAGTATAGTATAATTGTTCGTCAATTTTCCCAAATAGGAAATTACCAATTTTCAAACATGATCTATAGAAAATTGACGAAGCAAGAAAACACAAAAACTAGAAATTCATAATTTTATTAAAGGTCTACTAACGTACCGGAATAATTAACATTTCAACAAATTCAATCGCAAAGACTATTTCTTAGCTTGAAACCACAATATTATGCGAAACGGACGTGTATAGACCTTTAACAGTTTACAGTAGGTAATTTTGTAGTACCTGTAACGGACTGATGATCTGTGCTTGAGTCGGTTGCTGAGTGCCCAGCACGGGTTGTGAGACTTGCACGCACTGTGCTTGCACCGGCACGGTCTGTGTTCCGCCGGTCCCGCCAGCCTTGTTACCAGACCCCTTGGCGCCACACTGTGGTATTCAAGCAAAGTGGTCAGTTTACGAAGTGGTGAATGGAAAGGGAGGCCAAGTTGGCCTATAGAACGTTGAACATACTTAAAACCTTGTCATGGTATTAGGTTATTAGAAGGATCTATTGGAACGTGGCCAAAATCGGAACAATACGTTGGTCTACGTTCCCTTGGAGCTCTAAAAAATTCAAGCTTCTAAGTAAACGCAATAAAAAAATACGGCTATTTACGACATATTTTTATACTCGCAAATAAATAAAAACCTATAGGGACTTCCTGTTCATGAAATTTGCCAAGAAGTAATGTCAGCGCAAGTAAAGAAAAAAGTCCGTAAATCGTTAATCTGTAGTTTATCACATTTTTTTGCGATTACAAACTTACATTTGCTGTTGGAGAATTGACCGTGACGTATATATAGATATATGGGAGAACATATTTTCAACTACAAAGTTAATTAAATTTTTGTTCTTGGGATAAATTCATCCCAACTACGGAACTCTTCATTGTGCGTGGTCCGACATGCACTTGGCCGGTTTTGTCAATGGCGCCTGAATGACCATGCGCCAAAATATCCTCGTAAACTCGACGCGGCGCTATACGTATCGCATGCCTGTAGCGCCGCGGTATCATAAATCTTAATTTTGTTATTTATTTCAACACCATACAGGCACTAGTTAGTAAAATGCCTGAATGCCTCGTTGGTCTATCGCAAGCACTATTGCTGAGCAAGAGGTCTTGGGTTCGATTCCCAGGTCCAGTAAAATCCTGACGACGAGTTTGGACTTATGCTCGGTTGATGGCAATAGGCTCGCCCCCTTTTACATGGAACTTAAACATAACTGGCGAAATGTGGGTGTACTATAGGTCCACGTCTGACCTCTGCCCAACCCTTCGAAGAAACAAGGCGTGATAGTATGTAAAATGAAAAATCTTAAAAAGAGAAAGGGGTCTGAGGCTGGGGGAGGGTTATTAGGAATGTTGCTAATTATATCATTATATTAATACGTGAAGCGAAAACGTATCTCTTTTTTAGAAAATTATGCGGACGGAGGAGTGCATTTTGGCACAGTTAAAGTTTATATGGAGGAGGAATGCAGAAAGCTAATATTCTTATATAATATGCATTAGAAATAAATTAAAAAACCGCGAACTGCGAGTCGGGCTCGCACACGAAAGGTTCCGTACCATTATCTATAAAAACGGCAAAAAAATCACGTTTGTTGTATGGGAGCCCCCCTTAATTACTTGTTTTATTTTAATTTAATTATTTATAATTAAAGTGAATATATAACTAAATATTTTGTGAATATTTCAAGCGTCTATCTGTTGCCGTTATCAATATCGAGCAAAAAATCACGTTTGTTGTATGAGAGCCCCCTTAAATATTTATTTTATTCAGTTTTTTTGTATTTGTTGTTATAGCGGCAACAGAAATACATCATCTGTGAAAACTTCAACTGTCTAACTATCACGGTTCATGAGATACAGCCTGGTGACAGACGGACAGACAGACGGACAGACAGACAAACAGACGGACATAATACCGCGGGACTTTTCTCGTGAGACGGACTCTAGCACATAGTTCTCAACACTGTACAACAAAATTGACAAGTATGAGTTTGACAAAAATAAAGAAAAAAAAAATGTTTGGTCCTTGTCTTTATTCCAAGAATATAAGGAAGCTATCAAATATACTCTGATACCGAATAAATAATACATACCAGAGTAGCCTACTTTATTTAAACTGTTTTTTTTTTAATTATTTGACGTTTTATGTATACGGCCTTTTAATAAAGGCGGCACATCATTATGTTTTATTGGTATACTTAAACCCACTCAGCAGTATACTTTATTATCCCTAGTAAATTACTAGGAAAACTCTTTCAGAATCTAGTTAATGGTATAGAAAGCTTTTAACATAATAGTCCACATGGGTCCAATCGCTTTACTGAACCAACACAATATGACAACGTTACTTTACAAGAGTATATAATTATATTTTTATACAGTAACGTGTGTTTGGATGAGCGTTTCTACGAACTTTACGGAAACAGGTTAAACTATAATTATGTTTCAGCAAAATATCATTCTAGATTTTTTATTGTAAAATATGAGATTTTTGGTCTCAACTGTAGCTGTATATTATTTTATAGTTTACTTAGCATAATTAAGTTTTAGCACATTCTTGAAAATGAATGTGCTAAAACTTAATTATGCTATATGCGGCAACCAGAAGGGTAACCCTTCTAGTTACCGAGATATTATTTGGTATGATATGGTCTAGTACAAAAAAATATCACAATAACGCTGAGTTTATGTGAGTCTCGGCTTCTTTAAGCGTATTTTTACACCTGTTATAACATAACACAAGATTGTTAAAGAGTAAGGGAATGATATAGGTACTTACTGTATAAGCACGGATCGTTAATAGCGAATTTTAGTAAAAAGTTCGGCCTTGTAGAGTATCTACACAATAATCTCTTTGAAGAGCATTTTGACAGTAATCTCTTTTTAAAGCTTTACATGTAAAGATGTTACCTTATGCATGTCAGTTTGCTTCTGCTGCTGTCCGATGCCGGAGACGGTGGACTGTGAGTGAGCGGGCAGGATGCTCGGCTGCGAGTTGATGACGCCCAGCGGGCTGAACACGAACGTCTGGTTCTGAGTGGTCGGGATGGCCGGGATCGTTGTATACCCCGGGAACGGCGCTGACGACACAAACAACACTCACTGTACCACACTATCCTTCACTTGTCATACCAATCAAACACTTCACGTGACTACTAACGATGAGCACGATTGAGAACCGTGAAAAGCAAAAATTATTTAAAGAGAATATGAAAAAAGAGTCATAAATCGTTACACAATATAACACCAACATGTAAGTATGTAAGGACTCAAGAATTATAAATGTGTGGGAAGCTAATAACAAGCTGTACTTGCAATGTGAACAATTAAAAAAAGCCTACGTCTGCATTGAGAATATAAATAAACGTTGCAATAAATTTAGAAAAAGCTACAAATAAATTTAAGTGGAATTGCCAATGAAAATATATTGCTCAAACAAACCAAATTAATGAAATAAAATTCCCTCATGAAATTAATGTACATTCACATCTTCAACCACGAGACCCATAATAAACATTTTGAAAATTTTATAAACCTTGTTCCTGATATGTAGTGAGACCTGTAAAATTTACTGAAAAACTAAATAGTGTAGAAGTTCTGGTCGGCACGGAACGTTGCGACTGGCCGTGTTATATTTATGTATTATTTCACTGGAGTTTTAGGTGTTTAGGATAACTAGAAATGTGCTGGCGAAGTGGCGAGCGTGGTGAGCTATGATACGATATATTAGGATTGTGTTCATAGCGTTTATTTATTTAGCATTTTAGCTGCAGTTGTAATAGAGAAAAACAGATGTTTATGAAGCTATTAGATCTGAATGCTACATAAACCGCTACATATAATATTGTATGGCAAGAGTATAATATTAAGTGGTGGGAGCATGTGAATAGGTGGTTGGCGTTGGTGTGAGTTGGTTCGAGTTGAATCACTTACGGTCGGCATCGCATAGAGCCGGCGGGCGGCGCGCGGTGGTCACTACGTTATCAATGCAGTGTCTGATCATTGTGCTCTTATAGGTAATGCGACCGACAAGCTAACCGCGTCGATTTACAGCTGACGCGGATATACACTGACTGTGTATAGTAGCGAATGGTAGCGAATCTTTTAGATCAACGTACCAGTTTTTTCTAAAGAGATTTTTTTGAGGCCATAGAAGTGCCGTCAAATAATTTTAACTTAGTGTTTATTGGGAGGATAATAAAACTAAATACTATCAACTCTAACCACCAAAAAAAATATTTTGCATTGTATATAAATGTTATTGAACTTTGTTACTTTGAACTAAAATGCAAACCGTTTCGATCGGTGGCGTGCCCAAAATATTTTGTCGCGTGCCATCAATGGCACGAGTGCCATTGGTTTGCCACCTCTGGTATAGTGGTTTATTAATAACGTGCTGTCACTCTATGCAATATAAAGTATTGTGTATGTTCTTTGCAAAATCAATCAGTCTTTTTTATCATTGAAATCTTTCTTGCATTAGATAATGTAAGTTATAAGTCTAATTAGAAGCTAATTAGGTTTTTAGTACAGCGCATGTTGGGAGAAGATTCATGTTGTAAATAATCCTCTGAGACAGCCATTAGAGTGCTTACACAATACGGAGCCAACGATGAAGCGTCTTTTTTAGTTCAATAAAGTTAAAATGTTGTGTGAAAGTGTTTACGTGTCGTACGGTCAGCGTATCTTCGTGAATAATGTCAATAAGTACTTGAGAAGTTAATGGCCCAGTGCGTTTGTATCACGTACATTAAATAATATTAATAACACATTATGCATACAAATAATTTATAGTAAATTTTGATAAACATGGGGGAGAATTTAAAATAAGTATTTAATTATGATTTAATATTTTTTCTAGCTGGGGAAATAAAATATAATTCATGCATCCATATGGGACTGTCTAGGAGTATAATATCTCAACCTATTGCATTAGGAACTTACCGGCCTGTCCTTGCAGGACTTGTTTGCCCTGCGCGGTTAGCATGTGGGGGGCTAGTTGGTTACCCTGGAACGGCTTCCCGGCGGCGATCACCTAGACAACAGGCTTCAAGTTACACAAAGAACAAAAATTAAACAGGGCGTTCTTGACTGCTACTGCACAGTATCTTCAAGACATCATCATCATTTATCATGATATCAGTACGCTGCACCACTCAACTGGTTGCTATGATGTCAAAAATCAAACTGAATAGAATGGGTATGGATAACCTCACTAATTTCATTTAACCACATCATACTTTCCAAGGAGGTGACTAGAAATAGGCTGCATGGATGCTGCGGATAGAAGCTAAATTCACGCTCCAAACGTTTTTAAAATCGCGATTTTAACTGTAGGGCGTATGATACAGTTACACTTTAAAACGAAGTATTATTTTATTCTTGCCAACTTTCCTGGTATTCTAAAAGCAACATAATATTAGTGGCACCGAAAATGTGTACATACCTGTATCTGCTGCGAATTGATGCCGGGGTGCAGGGCAATATTGCCCGGCATCAGCAACGGCCCCTGCGCGTTGTACAGCTGTTGCAAGTACGTGCTGTTTTGCAACGGTTGCTGGATCACTTGCACGCGGCTGTGGCCCCACTCCGCGCTACGCAAGTAGTATACACTGTTACGATAGGCATTTAAAACTGATGATTGTTTGCATTAGAAATTGGGAAAATGCTGGTATTTTCAACCAAATAAAATCCAAAATAACTGATACGTATAATATTAAAAACAAAATAAACTTTACTTTGTTTGGCGTAGTAAAATAAAACTCGATCTACTACTCTATTTATTAAGTACTTCCGTTTTTTTTTGTTTATAACCTTTTGATGCAGTATGACTCAGTATTCTGTATCACTAACATCTATCAATTTTCATATTTATCTAAGTAACAAAATCGGGACGACATCGCGGCGTTACACCTATAAATGTTTACATTCATATCTAAAAAGATTGTGTAGAACCTGGCGAATCGAATTCGCTATATTCATGACCCATTTTGTACGTAGTGGACTGCTAATTTCATATTCATATTGACAATCTGTCTGTTTTCCTAATGCGTAAACGTTCAGGAAAATAGGAAGGTTTAATATATACATGAATAATTGACATGACATTTGTTATGTTGTACCTATACTGTCACGTTAGGCGAGGAGGGGTCAGCAGGGATTGAGGTTCCCCAATGTTTCTACCACTTAGTTGCATACAGTGTTTTTACCCGACTGCGCCCAAGCCACAAAGGAAGTTATGTGTTTGACCTGTATGTATGTCCGTCCCTATGCTCCGTTGTAACTACTAAACGGCTGAGCCGATTTTGATGAATGATATGTCGTTAGATTTGTGTTTATTGCGCAAGTGTCACTGGGTACTTATATTAAAATTATTAAAAATCAAAATTGCGGAATTTTGGTGCGATTTCGAAAAAAAAATATCTTCCAAGTCTATCGAGTGCCCTATCAAAAAGAAGGGTTTTAAAAGGTGATTACAAAATATATACAAATTATATTTTTAAATGTAATTTAAATGAGAAATTATAATTAAACTATCCGTAGGCCGTTATCACCTAATTATAAGTGAGTAAATAACCTAATTTACCGTTTATCCTAACTTTAAAGTGTAAAATAAAAAGTTAATTAAAAAATAAAAAACCCGACTGCGTTAAAAGTGAACTTAAAAAAAGATAGAAACAAGATTTATACAAACTATAAACAATCTCTCGGACGCATCTTCTTAACAATAACGACCTATTGCCTCCGACTGCTTGAGATTATTTATAGTTTATTTAAATCTTGTTTCTATCTTTTTTTAAGTTTACTTTTTACGCAGTCGGGTTTTTTATTTTTTAATTAACTTTTTCTTTAATTTTGAAAAGTATAGCAATTTTTTTTTTTGTACTCGTACTTTCGAGTTTCACCCCTAACACCCAGTTAAAAACTCATAATAAATATTTGGATTAGAAGTCTGCTGGTCCCCATCATACATATTAATATCTGCAGGGAGGATACGATTATGAATCAAAACGCACAAACGCTGTCTACCAAAAATTAATTTCAATGAAAAAAATTTCGATGAAATAAAATAACGTTTTTAAAAGTAGTGTAAGTGAAGGATAGTTGTCACCTGATCTGCTGAGGATGCTGCGTGTTCGGTGGTAAGCTCTGCAGCGGCGGCATGGTGGAGATGCTGCCCGCCTGTTGTTGGATCCCGCCCCCAGCTTGTTGCTGCTGCACCTACATCAGACGGCATTGATTCACTGTCTATTTAACTTGGGTATTGTGGCGAGTTTGTTTTGTTTGTTACATGTGATTCGTTTACTGCATGAAATATATATTTAAGGAATACTATAAAAAAGTGTAATCTGTTATATTTCGGAAATAAATGGCTTTATTATTATTTGACGGCACGGTTGGCGCAGTGGTTAACCGATTGACTGCTGCGCTGCGTGTCGCGGGTTCGATTCCCGCACGGAACAAATATTTGTATGACCTACAAGTGGTTGTTCCGGGTCTGGCTGTTTGTGTATGCGAGTTTAAATGTTTGTAAACGCACCCACGATACAGGAGAAATTCCTAGCGTGCAACGTTTTTTTTTAAAAAAGAAAGAAAGAAAAGATTATTGTGGCGAGTTTTGAAGAAAACTCGATAAGTTTCTTCGACTATCCAGATATTATTTTAATTGATTTGACATGACGGGGAGAAGAATACTGTCATGAACTTCTTTTCGTAGATAAAAAATGTAATTAAGAACAACTTCTTAAGAAATAAGCAGTACCTTTGTACTAGTATTATAATTATGTCGTATCTCTCTGTATTTTACTGTGTGTACATAAATAATAAAATAAATAAATAAATAAATAGGTAGATCTAAATGTAAAGACGACTGCCAAAACTTGATCTTGATCTTTATATTGGAACAAAAGTTTTTTGGGATAAGTTTCAAGCACAAGGACAATCACAGTCCCTTTTTAACCAACTTTCAAAAAGGAGGAGGTTATATTATGTTCAGCTGTAGGTATGTTATTTTTCTTTTTTATGTAAGTTCTCCAATTTTTCCGCCAATTGTGGACCGATGAAAACTCTTTTTTGTATGAAAGAGTGGTCGAGGTGGTCCCATTGTCACCAAGTCAGAATCTGATGAGGAGAACCCATGGAAATCGAGGGAAATCCTCAAATTTTATAGGCACACCTATAGCGATTTGGGTATTTTTTATAGTAACTCATGCATTTGCACTCGGAAAGCGCCATTTCGTGACGTGGAACTGATTATAAAAACCACAGATGACCACCGGTATTACTTAATAATAAGTATTTCACGTGATTCGATTGCACACTTTAATATGCTGCTAAGCAATCTATGCTCGTCACAATGCATATGGTGAAGTCACCAAGAACCAGGAGAACTTAACAATTAACGCCCCGGCATCGGGAAAAGCAATATTTTGTAAAAGGTGCATTGGGCTATTGTAACTTAGATAAATTACAAACTGACCCACTAATAAGTGAAAAATAAAAACAAAAAACTACAGATCCAAAAACACCGATTTCTGAAATTTTAGTTATTTTTCACTTTGTGGTGTTTTTTTTGAAGTCGGTTGTGTTTTATGTTTTTCATCTCTTCTGTTCATCACTTACTCGTATTTAGGTAATCGGTTAGTAAAACCACTGTAACTGTGACGTATACCCATCAAGTCTGAATAATTACCCCTGACCCCTCCAAATAAGACCCTGTATAACGTCTAACAACAATAGTGTAATATATTTTAAGGGGTGGCAGTACTCATGAATACGAACGAACACCTTTTACTATGGAACCAACCGTGAAATACAGAAAAACTGAAATAATCCTTTGCAGTCGGGTAAAATAAAACAGCTGTTCGGTTACATACGAAAGATCAATACCAACACCATCAAACAGCTGTTATATGTAAGAGTATGTCGTATTATCTAATATCTTTTTTAGGGTTCCGTATGGAACAAAGAACCCTTATAGTTTCGCCATGTCCGTCTGTCTGTCTATCTGTCCGCGGCTCAGCGCTGAGTCTTATTAATAGAAAAATGTAAGCTAGCATGGGTACACATTTTAATGTGAGCAGTGGTGGCCCAGTGGAAACGAACGACTTGTAGGTCGTAGGTTCGAACCCAGGCGCCTGGCACTTTACGTGTAAATTATCTCATCACCGCTGCTGTCAAAATGATGAAGGAAAACATCGTGAGGATACCGGCATGTCCTAGAACAAAAAAATCGAAGACGTGTGACATTTACCAACCCGCACTGGGCCCGCGTGGTGGATTACGGCCCAATCCCTGTCACAAAAAGGCCATAAAAACCAAGATTCAAGATTTTATTTTACTACTTTGTCAGCGTGATTAATAGATATGTAGACCCATGCTAATTACAGCTTTTTAATACTAAGAGTCGGAGCTAAGCTGGGGGCAGACAGACAGACGTGGCGAAACTTATCCGAAACTATAAGGGTTCTTTGTTGACTACGGAACCGCAAAAATGGGATTAGAATAAATTTTTGGAGACTGGCATTAAATTACCTTTCAATGTTTTTACCATACTTGTACTTTTTGTTTTGTGCTACTCGCGTCTGTTTTTTTGCACATCAAATTCAAATTCAAATTCATTTATTTGCTAGAATGTCGTAGAGGTACAAATCAAGAACTTAAGAATATCGTGGCCCAATTACATTCTACCATTACATATGGTGTGCAAATATGTCATATTAACATTCAATTTATTAATAAAAGGTGATTGACACAATGTGATTAAAAAATATTAAAATTCAGGAACATACATTAATTAACGACAAAATAGAAAACGAAAAAAAAAAATACAAAGATAATTAAAAAAATATCTACTAAAATGTCAAATTACAAATATCATGCAAAGTCCATATTCCTTGTAAGATTCAATAATATTAAACATTAAATTAATTATTATATGGTGTGTAATTTATCAACATAATTGAGTTTGCCCTTCTGCACGATATGACATAAATTCGTTTAAATCATAAAAACAATTTTCTTTTAACCATTGCGTCAACTTTTTTTTTAACTTAGTCAAAGGTAAATCTTTGAATGCGTCTGGTAGTTTATTATACACCTTTATAGCCGTTATATAAGAGTTCCTTTTGTACAATCCGAGTCTACATTGTGGTACGCAGAGCATATGTTTATGCTTATTTATGTTCCTAGGAGCTACATTTCTCTTACTTACATCTTTATACTTCTTGAAATATTCCGGATTTTTTTGTACAAATAGGCATAATTCTTTAATGTACAGACGCCAGCAGGTCAAGCTACCAGAAACTGTCAAATTTTCCCAATCAACCTTGAACCTTATACTATAGAAATAAAGTTCAAAATCTATTAAAGAAATCTGACAGATTGTAGTAGCTTGATGTGCTGGCGTCTGTACATGCACGGTAACGGCAAAATATTAAACTTTTTGAACAATGGCTTACCAAAATATGCTTGTATTTTTTTCTAAGGATTTGTAATCTAAACTTGCTTATATTAACACTCCTTTCTATGGAAATATATGTCCGTTATCTTATTAATAAACTAATCATATAAACATCAGAATGTGGATAGATTATATAAAGTTTGACATCATTGGACGTTCACTTTTAAGTAGTGGAAATAGTATAAAACAGTGGTGTACCTATTTCAGTAATAATATTCGCATACGTCTGTTGTGTAAGAACTAACGTTGTATTTTTATTATGTAGGAATAAATAAATAAATCACTTATTTTGAACCAAACGCTTGTACAAATTTTATAAACCTGCCAAACTGAGTGACAGTTTGTCGGCTGGAGGAACGAGGAACAGAAAAAAATATATTTTAAAAACTATGAATGCTACGATACTATTGGGTATTCATCCTGAATTCTCCTTATTTTCACTTAAGGTCAGCTCTTAAGGATCCGCAGTACAGCTGCGGATCCTTAAGAGCCCGCGAAATTCAAAATTTCTTACGTACTCGTATTTTGCTATTTGCAGGTCAATACTCAATCATTTATTGCATTCCACAATGTGCTTAAGTGGTAAGTAAACATCAGTTGTACCAATCGTGGACCCTGTCAGGCACAGCAATATAAAAATTTCAAGGAAGAGGACTTATTTATACATCAGTCGGTCAGTGTCAGGTGGTACCTTGATCAAAATATGATTCGCGACTATAGGTAACAGATCTGTATTTACAGAATTATAATCATGAATACATCTGTCTAAGTTACATTTGTTCCACTGAATGACTTTTCCATGAAATCATGACATTGGGGAACAATTAGAGAGATGTATTAATGATTCTAATGATAATAATTATTATTTAAATACATTATGTATCTGTTAAAGTCGCTAATCATATTTTGACAGACATTTTTGATAAAACCTGAGACGGAATCGTAAGAAAATTTTAATTTCGCGGGCTATAGCTTCGGATTCACCTTAACTTTGTTTACATAAAATATTTTACAGCAGAATAACTTGTAATTACCACGCGATTATTAAATCCCGCCACACTTTGAACATGGTTAATTTGGAAAGCGTGATGACAGCAAACTTGAAGGTTTGCCGTTGTCAAAAAAATTTGCCACTTACAATTTGGAGAAATAAGATGTCTTGTCACTTGTCACCCCTAAAGCTTACATGATGGTGTAGGTAGTTAAATTCTATGGTCATTGTTAATGTTTTAAAATTAATTTTGACGGAAACAATAACGTAGCCCTTGGTGCAACCCACCCTAAGAGAGCAAGAGTTTACCTGATGTGACATGCTGCTGGGCATCGAAGACACGACGGTGACCGTCTGGTGGTGCTGCTGCGAGGGCTCGTGCTGTGCCATGCTCATCTGCTGCTGGACCACTTGCGTTTGACCGTCTACTATCTGTGTGCGTAAATAGATGAGCATTACTTGTCATACTTCAAGATATTATGCATGTTTTTATGCTTAGGCATTATAATAAGTACACGACTACGAAGACTGGCTTACTTGTAATCAACATATTGACATAAAATTTTTCTTTTTGAAATCTGTTTATATAGTCTGGCCACGCAAACTCTGCAGAAGTAAAAAATGTGGAATTTAAAATCTATAGACGGTAACACCGTCTGCACTACGAAAAACGATTTTGATACTTTAGCCAGAACACAGTTGAAGCGGATGTATAAGCTAATTTCTGAAACTACTCGACAACAGTATAATTTTTTTTTTAGTTCTAAGTCGTTTATTTAATTCTTTTCCTTAAAAAATATTTTTAAATATTTCTTGAAAAATAAATAAAAAACATATACAAATTTAAAATATAGTAATCGGTTGTTGTCGGTAGCAGGGTCCAAGCTGCCGGTGGTTAGGGCTCCAGAGACAGGAATCTCATCACAATGCGAGACGTATCGAGGAGTACTGCCTTCTGAATCAGGCCCTTACCAACTTCCAACCGCCTAACGAGAGCCTCGTGGTCGAGGCTTTACGCCTATCAGGCCATTGGCCGTTACGACAATCGAGATATTTTATTTGCTACTCTTTCTCAGCTTTGACGAGGTTCTCGTCATGTGGAATAGTAACATCGATTACCATTGCGCGGCAGTCGATCTATCACCACTATATCAGGCTTATTGGCGACAATATTCCAGTCAGTAATGATAGACTGTTCCTAGTACAACGTCACATGGTCATTTTCGAAAACTAGGTCGGGCACATACTTGTAGTATGGTACCTCAGAATTCACAAATTTATATTTCAAAGCAAGTTGCTGCTGAATAATCCTGGTCACTTGGTTATGCCTGTCCAAATAGTCGCCGTTAGCCAGGCGAGAACAATCATAAGTTTTATTATTATTCGATATTTATAAATTAAACCACATCGATTACACTCGTTCATTCAACGGAATCTGAATCTAAACATTCTATGCCTTCTTCCTTTAGCTTCTGAAGCGGCTTGAATATTTGTATTTAATTCTTCACTTATTCCACCTGGAATTTACAAATAATAAATACTTGTTATGAATTTACTGTCTATAGTAGTTTCACAGTGAGTGATTATTAACCACAAAATTTGTTGTTTTGCTTCATTATGTTGTAATTTGACACGATCTACTTATAAACAATATGAACAGGCGTATGAGTATTCGAAAAAATGTTCTTATATAAATAAATAATCTAATAAGCAAACATCAAAAGGCAAAATATCAAAATCATTAGATCTACGTACACGTCAACGTAGTGATATCTTGTAAACATTGTCGTTTTTAGCGAAGGACGACATCGTGCTGTTTCTTCACATCTTTGAATTTACGTATCATGTGATAATAATTCCCGCACTCCACTTTTAATAGGTTTAACCATTATCCTAATTTATTTTGGAAATAACAACACAGCGTAAGCAATCTCCCTGGTTCAGGCCATGGTTCGGAGCGAGAGTGCATGGGAGGCCGTCACCTCCTTCTGCGAAGCAGTAATGCTCGCGAAGGAGGAGGAGGGACGCGTGAGGGAGAGGCAGGGTTCGCGCCCTCACGCCCCTAGTCGCCGCAGGAGACGCCCTGGGCGTCGGGAGTCGCAAGACGATTTCCGGCCACCGTAGGCGCGGGCCTGCGGACGGTGAGCATTGGGTAGCTGGCCGTCCGATAAGGACCAGGCCCGAGTCGACGGCGCGTTGTGTTCCACGCGCGCCTCAAAGAGACGTCAGCACGAATTGACGGGGTCCATTAGGGCCAATGCCTGCCGGGGTTGCGAGTTTGTCCGAAAGGGATATCGTGGTCCTGGCACACAGGCAAATGAAGGAACATGGTTGGGTTTTAGTCAGTAAAAGTCTGACACGCCCTCCCGCTCCGCCCAGAGCGGGAGAAGTTATTTGATAATTTCCCACCAAAAAAAAAAAAGCGTAAGCAATCTGACACCTCTTGGTACCACAAAAGTAACAGATATAAAGGTATACCATAATTATACAGGGTGGAATTTTGTAATGCCACCTGGAGGGAAAGTACTCTTAATACTGCAGATAGAAAGTTTTACTCAAAGGAAACATTCATTTATTTTTGAATAGAAAGCAAACTGCATTCAAAGATTTTCGAAAATTCTCTTCTCCCACACCCGGGAATCGAACCGGCTAAAATCTGAAAAAATTATACCCTGTACTTTTATTGCATCGATCGTTAGGGTCAATTATAAGGATGAAATCTCTCTAACAAACATGATAAATTAAATGAAAGGAAAACCAGGAAATCTTAAATTAATTTAATTATTTACAAAAAATGGTAAACTAACTAATTAGTTGCTCGAAATGGGCTCCATTCTCTTGGATACACAAATTTATTCTTTTAACGAATTCATTTCTAGTAACCTTTAATAAAGTGTTGTGGTGAATATTATAAATCGTATTCTGAACTTCAACTCTCAACTCGTTGTCATTCGCATAAGATTTCATGTAAATTTGATTTGTTACATATCCCCACAAAAAACAATCTAATGGGGTGAGATCTGGCGATCTCGCAGGCCATCTGATTGTGCCGTTTGTACCAATCCAGGTATTAAAATGGTTATTAATGTAGGCAGTAGTGATTCTGCTGTTATGTGCTGGAGCACCATCCTTTCCTCGGGGAAACCATTTAACTCGTTTATTAAGAGATCCAGTATTTCAATATACTTGACAGTGTTTAAATGACCTTCGTACACGTGGACTAACACTACATTATTTCTCATAATTCCGCACCAAACGTTGAAAGAAAATTTTACTTGATTGTTAGTTTCATGAACACGAACAGGATTCACTCGAGACCAATAATGGTTATTGCGGCGATTGTACGTGCCATTATTGCTGAAGTTGGTTTCGTCAGACCATACAATATTACTCCAAAAATTAGGGTTTCTGTCAATTTCTCCAAGCATGTTTTCACAAAATTGTAATCGTCTGTCACGATCCCCAATATGCAATTTTTGCACCAACCGACCTTCACGATAGCATTTATACTTATACTTTTTCAGCACTTTAAGTACGCGAGTATGGGTTGTTCCTAATTCATCGGCAGCATCTCTACTTTAAGCCTTTGGAAATGCTTCAAAGTATGTTAAAACATCTAGTTCAAAATGGAAATAGTTTTGCTGAATAGTTTGCCGTCTCTTCTTGAAACCACCCGTATTCTTTAAATTTTCTACCATTCTTTTCAATACGAACCGAGTTGGTGCCTGTCGGTCTTGATATCTCTCTCCATACCACCGCAGAGCTAGATTCACGTTTTTGTTATTTAAAAAATAAGCTTCCATTAAATCAAACTGTTCTTGATAAGCCATTTTCACCGTGAGACAAAATGTGAAATGAGTTGTAAAAACAATCAAATGTGAATAACAACTATGACAATCTAATTTTCAAATTTTAATCTAACATTCCATATTTAAATTACCTCATACACGCAGCTACGAGTATGTCGCAAAGGAGTCTGCATTACAAAAGATGGATGTTAGTTAAAGAGCTTTAACTTGACTCATTGAATTTGTAACTTCAGATTTCCTGGTTTTCCTTTCATTTAATTTATCATGTTTGTTAGAGAGATTTCATCCTTATAATTGACCCTAACGATCGATGTAATAAAAGTACAGGGTATAATTTTTTCAGATTTTAGCCGGTTCGATTCCCGGGTGTGGAAGAGAATTTTCGAAAATCTTTGAATGCAGTTTGCTTTCTATTCAAAAATAAAGGAATGTTTCCTTTGAATAAAATTTTCTATCTGCAGTATTAAGAGTACTTTCCCTCCAGGTGGCATTACAAAATTCCATCCTGTATATAACTTTTATGCCATGGCAGAGTTAGCGTGGCCAGACTCTATGTGCTACAAAATAACCATGCCGTAAATATCAGCCGGCGCAAACTTTGACTTTATGACGTTAGCGTTTGGAACCGCGTCGCACACTGGTCCCGAATGATAAAAAAGTGGACATTAAGAAATTTTTGACAGAAGGTCAACGGATTCGGCTGATTTTTTTTTTTGTAGACAGCTGATGCAATTACAAATCACTTTTATAGATTGAGTTTTTGCCAAATAAGCCGTATTTTCAGAGAAAAAAAATATTGAAATATTTTTTGTATGAAAGAAATCCTAATTTTGTCTTTATCTTCCAAGATTCAAACGTATTCAAAATAAAACTTAGCGCAGCTTGTAGAAGGGCTAATTGCTCACCACTTTGTCATAGACACTCTTCTGCGATTTTGTGCTCCTTTTGAGTTACAGGCACTTTAAATATTTTTTGTATAAAAAAATTCTAATTTTGTCTTTATCTTCCAAGATTCAAACGTATTCAAAATAAAACTTAGCGCAGCTTGTAGAAGGGCTAATTGCTCACCACTTTGTCATAGACACTCTTCTGCGATTTTGTGCTCCTTTTGAGTTACATGCACTTTAAATATTTTTTGTATGAAAAAATCCTAATTTTGTCTTTATCTTCCAAGATTCAAACGTATTCAAAATAAAACTTAGCGCAGCTTGTAGAGGGGTTAATTGTTCATCACTTTGCCATAGACACTCAATTGCGATTTTGTGCTCCTTTTCAGTTACAGGCACTTTAAATTTTTCGTTGTCGGATGAGCTTTACTAGTTTTTTGTAGACAGCTGATACAATTACAAGTAACTTTTAAAGATGTATTTTTTGTTAAATAAGCCGTATTTTCAGAGTTAAAAAATTAATTCAGGCGGATTAGAAATAATCTTGTTAAAGATAGACTAAGATGTAATAACATTTTCTTCATTAATAAGTAACTCTTATAAATGTCTTTCTATTAAAAAAAGTCTTATTTTAAATATATCAAATAAACAACTTGGATATCTCAAAACGTGTACAGACATGTTCAGGTACAGGTAATTTATTGTGTGACTCATATTCAGATTATAAGCATTTTTTGGTAATGAGTCATTGCTTAATTAGCCGATTACTTACAATTTGGGCTATATTTGGTCATCTAACGCTAGTGAATGCGTCGGAAACGCTGAATGATAAAAAGGTATAAATTGCAATTAAAACTTTTCCTTCGTACTTTAACGGGCTTAGGACCGTCAAAATACAAACCTATATAATAATATAGGTTGAATACGTTTGAATCTTGGAAGATAAAGACAAAATTAGGATTTTTTCATACAAAAAATATTTAAAGTGCATGTAACTCAAAAGGAGCACAAAATCGCAGAAGAGTGTCTATGACAAAGTGGTGAGCAATTAGCCCTTCTACAAGCTGCGCTAAGTTTTATTTTGAATACGTTTGAATCTTGGAAGATAAAGACAAAATTAGAATTTTTTTATACAAAAAATATTTAAAGTGCCTGTAACTCAAAAGGAGCACAAAATCGCAGAAGAGTGTCTATGACAAAGTGGTGAGCAATTAGCCCTTCTACAAGCTGCGCTAAGTTTTATTTTGAATACGTTTGAATCTTGGAAGATAAAGACAAAATTAGATTTTTTTTATACAAAAAATATTTAAAGTGCCTGTAACTCAAAAGGAGCACAAAATCGCAGAAGAGTGTCTATGACAAAGTGGTGAGCAATTAGCACTTCTACAAGCTGCGCTAAGTTTTATTTTGAATACGTTTGAATCTTGGAAGATAAAGACAAAATTAGGATTTCTTTCATACAAAAAATATTTCAATATTTTGTTTCTCTGAAAATACGGCTTATTTGGCAAAAACTCAATCTATAAAAGTGATTTGTAATTGCATCAGCTGTCTACAAAAAAAAAAATCAGCCGAATCCGTTGACCTTCTGTCAAAAATTTCTTAATGTCCACTTTTTTATCATTCGGGACCAGTGTGCGTCGGTGCGATGGAATTCGATTAATTAACCATTTTAGATAAAATGCAGACGGCCGGAAATTATAGTATGGTATCAACTCTCAAAGTAGTGCTAGTAGTAGTGGTGGTGGGTGGACATCATGGCACCTGGCAGGCCCAGGTGCCATGATGTCCACCCACCACCACACGTCGATATTCATACCATTCATGACACCCTGCCCTCCCATAAGCTTGTTCCGCCCCGCGCCCGCTCAATGTCGACACTGTTATTGTACGGTAAACACGCGTTCTGTGGCATATAAAAATGACGATTTGAGCTTTAAATGTGTGCAGGAATTACAAAGGCTGATTGAAAACAACTAAAAAAGTTACCTATCATCGGTAAGTAACATTATTTCGTATAATTTCCAGCAAAATAAGTCATTAAAATATTTCAAAAATAAATAATTTTTCTTTTCGCCATTTTGCGGTTGACGTGTGTGTTGCAAGTTTATTAAAATCAAAACTCCCATAAAAAAATGTGGCCTAGTATGTAATACATACTTACTGATGTCTGATAATTGAAAAGCTATGAATAAGCTAGACATGTAGTTTTTTGAAAAGGTTAAAATCAACATGGGGTATCATTTTCGGGTTTTAGATATATTATCGATGCTAATGACAAGTTTCGAGATGGTAGCGGTGGTCGCGCCAGTGTAAAAAAATTAAAAGAGTACTATTTCGGGGTTTTCAAAGTGTTAATTAGTAATTACGAACATGATGTTAATTTTAAATTCCAAGATGGCAAATCTTTTTTTTTTTTTTTTTTCAAAAATTTGTTCAATTTTTCCATTTATAAAGGGGGTTAAAAAAAAACTCGTTACAAGCAAAGCATTCAATATGCCAGTTTAAATAATTATGCATTCCAAGTTTCATCAAAGTCTGCCGAGAAGTTTCCAAAAATTTAACTATGTAGTACGTTTGTATGCAAAGTATGAAAATTACCCGAGCTCCGACCCTCAAGAAATTATTGTTATTGTTTTATCCCGATTGTAGATGAACACAACCAACACTATGATACATTTCTCCCTATTTTAATGGGATTTTTTCAACAATTGGTATCATTATGCACGCACACAGAAAGGCAGAATGACAGCTGTCACGCACACTTGCTTAAGAAAGTTGGCCTGTTTGTTTTAGTTCTTTTGCAGCGCGACACTCGTATCTAGACATGTATATAATTAAAGATCATCACATCATCCTTATCCGAGGAGTTTCTTGCCGGCTCTTCTCCGTAGGAAACGACCAATGCACCAAAACCGTGCACCTAGCCTCTGACGTTTCATAGATGGGCCATGTAGGTTTGTTTAAATTCGACCTCTGTATTTGAATTTAAACCGTCTAAACATTATCAAGTATTCAGAATGTTCTTGTAGTGTTTTATCACACTAATATTATGAAGGCAAAAGTTTGTGAGTGTGTGTGTATGTTTGTTACTTCTTCACGCTCAAACGGCTGAACCAATTTTGATAAAATTTTGTATGGAGGTAGCTGACACCCTGGATTAACATATGGGATTTTTATCCCTATATTCCCACGGGATCGAGACTTACGCGGGTGAAACCACGGGGCGCAGCTAGTTGTTTATAAATTCAAGAATAAATTCGTTTGTCCGTCCGAAGCGGGTTGATTGGAGAAATTCTTGATGTTTCATCCCAACAAAGAATATTTAAGTTGCAAGAGGTGCAACATACGTTTTTAAATTTAAATAGTAGGCCTATATTCATGTTGTTTAAAAGATGAGCACCAGAATAAATGTATTCGCAATCATGCACATTCATTATTCCTTGTCTGTTATACCTAAGGGACTTCATTAAGGGGGATGCTGTACGGTAGCCCGCGAAATTCAATTTGCAGGTCAGTATCAGGTTGTATGTTGATCTAAATATTATTCGCGGCCTTAACAAATATGGCTTTACAGAATTAGAATCAGCAATAAACGTAAGAAAATTTGAATTTCGTGGGCTACCTGACGCTTTCGCCTTAATTCAAGATATTTATAATAAAACAACTACATCATACAAGCTTTTTTCGCACCTTCCACTCCCGACCCGACATAGTTTTTTCATTGATCTAATGATTTTAATGCTGTAATTATGTATGTAAAGCATTATAATCATTAAAACCTTCAATACAACTCTCTAAATTCAAATGGCCCTATTAAGTATGACAATTTCATGAAATCACGACATTTGAGGTCAATTATAACTTGCAGCTTTATTGATGATTCCAATGATTACAATTCTGTAAATACACATTTCTAACGGTCGCGAATCATATTTTATTTCGATACCTTGGCCTTATTTTGAGTCTCTTTTATTGTGTAAATTGTCATTAAATTTTTCCGCCATATTGCCACCAAAACATTGGGCGAACGCTTCACGGCTTGTAGATAACTATTGGTTTTATACATATTTTTATTTGATTTATGTTGTCAACCATGACGCTTGCAATTAAGATTCTGTTGAAAATTAAAAAAAACATTTATGTAGTAGCACATTTTTTAACAAAAAATTATCTAAGTTGTCTCAGACACTTAGAATGGCCATGACAATGGAAATAAAATGGTACCTACTCATCTTGTACCAACCAAGAAGAAAATTGGAAGAATTAATTTTCCTATCTCTCTTTATCTTATATCTTCCCGGATCTCATATCTCTGGATCTTAAATCTTCTCTAATTCCTGGTCAACCATACAATGTACCGTCAGAAGAATTTGTTATTTTTCCCAAATGTGAAGCATACGTATGAGAAAAAGTTATGAAGTCTGAATAATGTCAAATAACAATGGTATATATATTTTATGATTATGACCCCTATTTCTGTTGAAAAATGTACGGAACACTTTCATTTTTGCCACTCTGTTCTTGGCTGGACCCGGCTTTTCCAAAAACAAATGTCATTGTTATTGTTTTATTAAAAAACTTTTCTTTACTATTCCTTTATAACCACCTGACCAGGGCGCCGATCGCGCTATTTCTCAACGTAATTACCGTTCGAACGGAACGTTTTTGGTTTTGGTTTAGCTGATATAAGAAACGGTATCGCGCTATTTTTTCTAAGCGACAAAATCGTTGACGTTACACAATTCTGAAAGTTCGATCGATCGTTCCTCCAACGTCACTTCCAAAGTAAAGCTAAATCGTTTCCGTTTAAATAATTAGCGCGATACGAAATGTGTCTAACGTAACGTTTTTGGTTGTGGTTTAGTTTTGGTATTAACATTAAAAATTAGCGCGATCGGCCCCCAGTTCTTTTAATTCTTTTTCACTTTGCGGGATACATAATTAAGAAATGTCATTAAAAACGGCAACCGAATTATATAAAAATGTAACTTCTGATCATTTAAATAATAAAGTGGCTGAAAAACGTAATATTACAATAAAGTTGCAAATACATTTTTTTTTTTAATAAAAATTTTAAGTTATTCTTACAGATTTAATATATAAAGTTAGTAGTAAATAATAATAAAGAAAAGTTCGTTACTTAATAGCTATAAGAGTTTCTGAAATTATACAAACATGGCGGCTCATCACTCATGATTATTATCCGAATTAAACGTTACCTCAACTCAATCCCTAGCGAATAAACGTCGTCGTTACAGGCACGTTTTTATATTCGTCATATAAATTCATTGAGATGGCGCTGGCGTTTACCGGACACCTTTATTTATATGACTTAAAGGCTCGTACAGACCCGCGCGATATCGCGGGCGCGACACGCAGCGACATAGAAATTGTGCTACTAGTGTCGCGTTACGCCCGCGATAACTGTTTGGTACTAGTACAAAATTGTAAAAAAACCTTTATAGGTAAGTCTGTTAGTTGTATAATAATATGTCTAATGTCATTCGACTTATTTGCTGATTGTGTATAAACTGACTCAACTGACTTTTAAGTCCGATGTTGACCAAATCTATTTATACAAATCTTTACACGTTTACACCACAAAAGCAAATCATTCAAAACGTTAAAATAATGTAACGAGTTTATACAGCGTGTTACGGAAAGGGTATATACATATCAAAGGCACGGATTCTTTTGGTGATAACAAACTACATGGCAACATGTTTTTAATAATATCTACATAATTATAAATTTAAGAAACATTTAACTAATAAAAATGAAATGTTTCCAATTGAACTCTACACATCCCTAGACCAAGTCAGCTGATCGGTACACATTTTAATCCATTCGTTTGATCCCGCCGCCAGACGTGCAGCTCGCGCCCCGCCGCGTGTCGGTGCGGCGCCGTGTAACAGAGCTGTGGCAGGTGTGTTGTGTACTAGGCGCACAGACACAGATAATGAATAATAACCCTCGTAGTGCGGTGACACGTTTGTTATGATTTAAATTTAATAAACTATAGAAAAAAAAAAAAAACATTTTCAAAGTTATTCTTTTTGAGCTGAAATTTTGTACAGAGATTCTGAACCAGATGCATTCTTCACCCTGTTTGTATGGATATAACCTTTCCATAACACGCTGTATAACTTTCCTAAACATGTACTTAACTTTTTCTAAGGACGTAATATAACGTCTATATCTATAGACGTGGCTCTCCTCTTTCATACTTTTTACTATGCCTAATATTCAATCGACTGTACCACGCGATTTAAACAGTAGTTTTTAGGCCCTGTGCTCTGCTTTTGCCCAAAACTGACGGTACAAATGTGCATCACACTGACCTCATCCACGACGTTTAGATGGAATTGCAGGAACGATAGGATTTCTTTCGTAATGCTTGTTTTTTTTTATTTAGAACCTACTGCAAAATGTTTTAAGAAGCCCATTTTTCGGACATCGCATTTTTATTTAAAAATCTGATAGAAATAATTATTTAGATGCAAGATTTCGTATCCCCATTTAGTTAGCACGTCTAGTTTTTGCGTAATATTTGTTTGTAAATTGTCAAATTTTCATCCGGATATGTAGAAAAAAATATTACTAATTAATCCTAAGCATGATACGCAAAAATGATATAAGAAGCATCGATAGCGTTTCTTTTGCATATTTTTGAGCACAAATGAACCTCATATCTTTGTTAGATCCAGATTTATAGGTGTTTTTCGGTTTTTCTTATTTTTCTAAGTTATTTATACTGAAATTATTTTCTTGATCCCTACAAACCATATATATTTCACATCTCAATACCATGGAATCTATCTAGCACGCAGCTTTACAGTGTCCGATTTTTTTATTGGTTACTAAGTACTTTTAATTACTAATACAAAAAATAAATAAAACCGGCCAAGTGCGTGTCAGACTACGCACAATGAAGGGTTCCGTAGTTAGGATGAATTTATCCCAAAAACAAACTTAACATTGTAGTTGAAAAACATGCTCTCCCCCCATACATCGATACATATACGTTACGGTCAATTCTTCAACTGCAAATTTAAGTTGGTGGACTATTACTCGTTAACTAGTAAACCCTACTTAGCTGTGATAGTTTTCCTTTTAATTTCGTTATATATACTACTGCCATGAATTTTTTCACATATCCAAAACCAACCATTTAGCTGGCAGGGGGGGGGGACACTTGACTCTAACAAAAAATAGCACTTTAAAGCTTAATATTACGCAAACGGATCTCAGAATTGAAAAATGGCTTTCACAGACCCACAATATTTTTAAACGGCCTATCAACGATACCCCACACCATGTATTAGATAAGAAATAAAAATATCATCCCCGTTTTACGTGCAAGGGTAAGTAAAGTACCCTAAAAAAAATGTTTTTCATGGTTTTATTTTACGAGATTTTCGGCGTGATGAATATGTACACCCTTGCCAAATTACAGCTTTCTAGGACTAAGCGTCTCCGAGCTAAGTCGGGGACAGACGGACGGACGGACGGACAGACAGACAGACAGACGGACATGGCGAAACTATAAGGGTTCCTTGTTTACTACGGAACCCTACAAACCCTGTATTAGTAAAGACGAGGGTTTTTTTTGAAAAGGGTAATCGTCGCACAGACCAATCCGGTGCTGGTGAATTAGTTTGGAACTTGGATCGCACTTAGGTACACCCAAAAGTTATCAGATAATTTGGTCCACAAGAACGAAACCGCGGGAAATGCAAATTAAATTCAAGATAACTGACGTGTCGATAACGCTTTCATTTTACGGGGTTACGTCACAAATTGATCCGACACGTCGTTAACTCGCGAAGCTATGAACGACAAGGGACCTTAATGACGACTGACCACAATTTTATCGATGCACCACTGTAATTTGTAACATATACGAATAAACAGGGTGTTTTTTTTCTAGCCACTATGGGTAAGTTGTAACTAGCTCTAAACGATAGAGACAAAAGTTGACGGAAACGATGAGCTCAATATTAAAAGAAAATTACTCTTTTAGATCAACATTTATAAAAAAGGGTGTATTTTCGAAGACCACCCTTTCATGTTCTGAGCACTCCTCATTTTTAATTATTCGGGTCAAATATAATATAATTGTCCATCAAATTTTTTTTACATGTTTTTTCAAGTTTGATGTCATTTTAATTTTCTTTCCATAGGTATCTTCATTTTAATTTTAGACCTTGCCTTCAGCGTTATTTTCTAGGACCTATAGTTTAGAATCTACCAAAACTGGCATAAAATAAAATTCACTCTGTATCTTCAAGAGCCCCCGGAGTTTGCAGTGGCATTAAAGGTTTATAAATTTTTCAACAATGAATGGTCGGGTCGTTACTATTTTTAGATCAAGTATCGATCGCTTCACAAAGTAAGTGGATCTATTGATTGCACTCGTGCGAAAGTACACTCTGAGGCAGATTTTACTGTTTTTCTTTTTGCGAATTTCCACATCATAAATTATAATCCCTATCCCTTCGAAGAGCAATAGTAAAGATATAATAGGTATCTAAATAACTACAAGATATTTAATGAAACTCGCTCAATTGCTTTGAAAATAGACCGTACAGACGAAAATGATAAATGTAATTTATTTTTAATTTCGAGCAATTTTAATCAATTTATTTGTAACTGAAAGGTTTCTGATTAATCTACCCACGATTGGAACTTATTATGAGACTGTCACCTAAGTGAGCTTGAACTTTCTCAATTCGATCTTCAAATATAGTTTCGTGATGTAAAATTAAGATACGCGCGTTGTATTTCAATTATATGAAACGATAAAACTCGTCATCAGATAGAAGAGATTTTAACCACAAAATAATTATTGTACTAAATCATCAAATATCATCCACAGCTTAAAACTATCCACTGGGTATAAGTCACCTTGTATTTTCACCAACAATCTCCTAGGCTTCTAGACTTTCATTTTCGTATTTTAAGAACGGAACAAGTTTTGCGCCTCCTAAAATATGGCTATTATTTATTGGAACGGCCCGCTTGAAGCTATGCGCGCCTCCTTTACTTTTTCAGTATCACTGGATTAACCTCATTTCTTCTATGTTTTACAGACTATTAACTACTAAAGGGGCGCAAAACTTGTTTGTAAATCAAGAAAAAGACTTACTTGTTGCTGCTTGATCTCTCCGCTCATCGTCTTCTGGTTCTTGTCAAAGAGCAGGTTGACGTTACTCTGTGGTGACGCCAGAAAGCTCAGGTTGATCTCACCAATGCCCGGTACGTTGAACTGCACCGGCTAAATACCAAAAAAACACTCTCAAAGTGATGCAGAGCCGGTATTCCTCTGCGTCCAGTCCCTGAACTCCCTGAATATAGTTTCAACTAACCTCTCAGCAGCTGAATATCTATCAGCCAGTTGAGTCCACTGCTGAACATGACCCACCTAAGTACTGTTAGAATATGAAATAAGTGGCTGCCAAACGGATTCGTGATCTGACTATGTTGCTCCACGGAGACTCGGGTGCTACTGACGGCCCGAAATCATTTGTCAATCTGTCCAAACTTTCCTTATGGCAGAAGTCACCCTTAAGGGAGCCCACAGGTACAGTGGGGAGGCATCTTTTTAAGTAGTAAAGGTTTTTTAAACATAAAATGTTTAGTTTAGCAAAGTTAGGAAGTTTTGCGAATTTTTGTTGGGTTTTTTTTTGTTAAATATAAACACTGACCTCTGGTAGACAACCTAAGTGGCAGTGCTTCCTTTAAGAAATTACTATGGACCTGAATAATGGCATGGTTTGTCATTCACCCTACCATGCTTGCGTGCACTTACTTATGACTGAGGTAATTTCTACCATCAAGCACATACGTAACATTTTATGATTACGAAATTGTGGATGAGATTAGCACGGAACCAATGAAAGTTGCGAAAGCAAAGGGTCGTCTACAGCAGTGGGGTAGATTCGAGCTGTGAATGATGATGATTACTAGACGAATTTCAAACGAAACACAGGATTTGCGGGTGTGTGCGAGGACGAACAAAGTACTGACAAGCGTTTCGCACCTGGCATTCCGCTGCAATAAGATCGCGCAAAAAAAAACGTAAGCACGCAACGCAACACTTGACCTAAGATTTCGTTCAGAAATTCATATTGTGCTGCACGTAAGAAGATGATGATTGTCAGATAAATACGATAATAATACCTCAAAAAGATAAGCAATGACTATTTATCTATGTATATCGTACATTTACAGTTAAGTATGGTGCGTTAACATTAACCATTTTTCCAACACAATAAATAACTAGTTTTCTTAGTTGTTTGACGACTGTCGTTTCCAGCTTTTCCCACGGAGTCTTGACAACAGGAAATATTAAATTTATTCAAAACGCATGCTATAATTTTCGCGGGCGCCATTTAACCGTGCCATGATATAACTGGAACAGCTCCATTTAACTACAAAACGACTATCTGTCGTCACGGCAAAATGGGTACAGTCACAACAAAAATGACATGAGCTTGTGATAATGACCAGATGATGAAATGATTACCAATCTTTATCAAATCAACAATCTTACATCGACAAATACCTGCAAATACTTCTGTTGTTGTTGCTCCCCCTGTTGAGTGACTTGAATCAACTCGGTCTTTTGTTGCTGCTGTTGGTGTTGTTGTTGCTGTTGTTGGTGTTGTTGTTGTTGCTGCTGCTGGTGTTGATGTTGCTGTTGTTGTTGTTGAAATTGCTTCTGCAACTGGAGGAAAATAGTAGTTTTATCATAGTGTTCTGTATTATTTTTAGCATAATCCAATGACTAATGTTAACTATATTTATGATCATAAAACAATACTTCTTCAGAGTATTTTATAAACGAGCTGCAATCAAAACAAGCAATGATTCAGTAGTAGAAGCTGCTATTCGTTCATTAGAAAACCTTGGTATGTGATTGACTTACTTAGGATATGTTTTCAAATCAATTAGACATTTTAGTAAGATGTTTTTACCTATTCAAACCCTTCCCAATAATGTTAATCCATTTTATAGTAGATGGGATAATGCCAAGGTGTTTGTTTCATATTATATTGGCAAATTGTACCTTTTTTTTTGTTTGTCTTTGCAATTGGTTGAAAACCTTTAGCAGATTATTTATGCGAATATTGAAGAATCTGCCTCTCAAAATTATTTACGCTTTATTCAGTAAAGTCCCAATTATGATGGCGTTTGAGCCTTGTTATGGTTATTGGGTCACTTAAGGCTATGGCTAAGATGTAGGCAAGGGATGTTATTCGATATTTGTATGAATATATCCTGTGTTCTATTTCCTCCTTTATAGTTCTGATTTCTACACGCTATTGCTCATGTAATTCTGAGGAGCAAATAAACCAAGGAGCAGTTGATATTATTCTGAGTTTTATTTTGAAATCGAAATGACTGTATGGTTTAATATTAAAAATTCACTAAGGTTGAAACTATAAATCTAACATAGACAAATACACCTTGATGTTTTATCATGTGCAAATGAAATTCAACCTTAGGGTACGACGGCGGCACTGAAAATTTCGGGAATCAAGGAAGTGACACAACATTACTATTTAAAAATGTATTTATTGCTTTTCGAAGTATTCTCCGCGAAATTTGACACATTTTTCCATACGATGGAACCAATCATTGAAGCAACCATTTCATTCGGAAGTTGGGGTCTCCAAAATGGCCGTTTGGTAGGCGTCCACAGCTTCTTCAGGTGATGAAAATCTCTGTCCACGCAATTTATTCTTTATTTTAGGGAAAGTATAGAAATCATTAGGGCTTAGGTCGGGGCTGTACGGCGGATGGTCTAATAATTCTATGTTTTCTTGCTCTAAAAACTCTTTTTTTCTGTGCGCGGTGTGAGAACTCGCATTGTCGTGATGGAGGATGATGCGGCGGTTGCAGTTCTCTTTACGGAGTTCAGAAACGACCTGTGGCAAACAAATGCTAGCATACCATTCTGCATTAACCGTTCTTTGTCCCTCAAGAGGAATAGTCGTAACATGGCCGGTTTTGGAGACAAACATGGCCACCATTTTTTTTGCAACACTCCGTGAACGAACAATTTTTGTTGGCTTTAACTCATTTTCGAACACCCAAACTCGTGACTGGTTTTTTGTTTCGGGTTCGAACGCGTATATCTAGGATTCGTCACCTGATACAATGTTGTATACAGCATTTGAGGATCCTGCGTGGAATCTGTCGAGAGTTCTGACGCACCAAGTAACGCGAGCCGCTTTTTGCTCTTCACAGAGCGAATGCGGTATCCATCGGGAAAACAACTTTTTTACACCTAATTGTTCATGCAAGATTATTTGTATTTGACTCATGCCAATGTCTAAAGTTGCCTGAATTTCGCGGTATGTCACATCTCGACCTTCCTCAATCAGCTTACGCACAGCATCAACGTTTTCTTGGGTGACTGCAGTTTTTGGACGACCTTGACGGGGATCATCACTGAGCTTGACACGTCCACGTTAAAAATTCAGCAAACCAGCGATAAATTGTGGTTTTGGATGGGGCTTCATCACCAAATGCAGAAATCATCCGGTCAACACACTGTTTTTGTGTTAAACCAGTTCGAAAGTCATAATAAATCATCGCTCTTGAATTTTCTCGTGTCAATTCCATTTTCTCAACGACTAAACAAGTTTGACAAAACCTTGTGACAAGACCGAGAATCTTTTTTTAAATAAATAAATGGTATTCGATTTTTAAAACCAAGGAGTTTTCAATTAAAAAGATTTTAATATGACAGGAACAGTGGAAATATTCCAATCCCGATACTTTTAGTGCAGCCTTCGTAGTAAAGCAAATACAAGGTTGACTATATATTATTGTATCCATCATCAAATTTAAACTTACCAACTCCTGCTGATCCTGATGATTTTTAATATGCTGTTGTATAACCTGCTGTTGTTGTCGTTGCAACGCCTGCTGTAAAGCTTGCTGTTGCTGCAGCTGTTGCAGCTGCTGCTGTTGCAACTGTTGCAATTGCTGTTGTTGCTGCTGCTGGATTATTTGTTGCTGGATCTGGAAGAATTAATTGTTGTCATTAGTAGGTACTAGAAGATTTGTCATGAGTTTAACATTAACTATTTTCCTCATTCGTCTTAGCTCAAGAATGTAGTTAACATGTTAAATATCAGATTTGTAATTTAATATAACATAACCTTTCGGCGATCACAGGTGTGATGTTATTACGCCTGTGAAACCCCAAAAGGTTAGGCAGAGGTGTACCTATAGTAACACCCACATTTTGTCAGTTATGTTTAGTTTAGGTCCCATGTATTAGGGGGCGAGCCTATTGCCATCAACTGCTGGACTAGCACGAGAACTGTAGAGGACCGGTTTGGTGACGGAAGAGTAGACAAAAACGACGTTTCCGTGTAGACAGTAAATTTTCAGTAAACAAGAAATTACTATTCTACTGTAGAGTAGAAATAATAAGCATCATGCTAAGCCTGCTGCAGGCTTAGCATCGCGTTTTCTATCTCTACGCTACTGTAGAATAGAAATCGCTTATCTATACTTGTCGAAATCTCTTCTTCCTGAGCACGAGGTAACACCTAGACTCGGATTTCTTCGTAGACAGTCACTTGTCCATAGCAACGGGGTATTCGCTAGTGGTGTGTTAATACACACCACTAGCGAATACCCCGTTGCCCCTATCCAATTTTACCGTATTTTTGCGTTTCGTTCTCAAACAAATATATGAAGCAGTGTTTTTAACGAATCTTTCTTCAATAACAAAACGCAAATGGTATATTTGATGTAATGAATATTGATTTATGGCTGTGGCGTGGGGCGCATACAAGTTAAAGCCACCAACTAAGTTTTATAACTCATTTGTGTGTATTGCGTATAATGTACAGCCATTATTTAAACAGAATACCATAATTATACTATTTTGAAGGAGTCAAGCAAAAAGTAAGTATCCTTTAAGGGTACCGCAGGCTGGCGGGTCGCGATGTCGCGTTGCGCCTGTCTGCGGGAGCCTTTATGTTTTTACTAGGTACTTACATTGTTATTGTATTGTTGTTTATCGATATTTTATTGTTAATACCATAAATCTATTATTTACAGAAGTTTTGGGCGACAGGTCCTGGCCGAGTTCCTCGCATAAACATTGCACCATCTCCTTGCTTATTTTATAATTCTATTGGAACTCACTTCCCGGGACATCAAAGGCTCCCAAACAAGCAAAGCAAGCTCTTTAATAGTATTTTTTTCCCATCTTCGCTGAAGTTTTTCTATATAAAAACTTAAATAAAATTCGCGATTTGAACCCAACATGTTAATTTCAGCCTATTATATGTTTAAAGTAAAAAAGCACCGCCTAAAATTACTCGCGTTAACGAAAAAACAACTAACGTATGTTTGTCTAGGTCTTTTTATATGTAGACTATTTCGGAAGAAAGGTTTCTATCCCAAACTGTCAACATCGGAGAAAAATTGTACGCCATGCTTGACGGTGTAGACAACTGTCTAGGGAAGAGAAGACAAGCCTCGTTACATTTGATTTTGTAATCGCCGTGCTAAGGACAGTAGAAAACTTTCAACTGTCTACATGGAAACATAATTTTTGTCTATTCTTCTGTCGACAAAACACTTCTCTACGGTGCTGGTGCTACGCCTGCTGGACACAAATCCAGACTCCAGGCTGCAACCGACAAATTACAGATAGAAAACCCATTAACACTTTGCCTGACCTGGGAATCAAACCCAGGACCTCATGCTCAGCAGTGGCACTTGCAACAACTAGACCAACGAGGCAGTAATATAACCTTACCTGTAATTTATCATCTTCTTCTTTCTGATTTCTATATCTATATTCCTCTTGCTGATTATGATTATCAGGTTCAGACTTAGGTGGCTTTAACTCAGGCAATCTTCTATTAGTGCTATTCTGTTTGTCTAGAGCTAATAATGTGTTTGCTGCTTCGTATTTATCCTCAAAAGTGATACCAGCCTTCTCAGCAAGAGTCTCTAAGTACTGAAGAGGCCTTTTAGCTGGTTTGATCTGGTTCTTTTTCTCTGCCTGACTGCCACCAGGTGACTGCTTCAAAGCAGTCTTGGTTATTGTAATACTGTTTTTATTGCAGTCATCCTTTTTTTCATTTTTAGGTTCTAATGTGAAGTAATTTTTATGATAAGTGTTGTCTTTGTCTTTTTCTCCGTTAAGATTACCGTTTTCTATTAAAGTTATTGTTGTTGAATTTGAAACTTTTATTGATTTATCTTTAGAGTCTTCTTTAGCTTGCACAGACTGGCCCAATGCGTGTGAAGGAGACAACAACTGCTGGGCTGGGACATGCTGTGTCACTGGTACATTGGCATTGGGCACCTCCGCAGAATGTAGCGACTTTTCAACCGGTTTAACAAGCTGCTGCTGGTAATTTGGGATCTGCGGTTCCTTCTCCTGATCCTTTTTCTTTTGTAAATTGTCTAGGATTTCAGACCTACAAATAAAAAAAACATCTTGAACATGCAATCGCTATTTTACTGTGTGTTGTTAGTACGACATGGATAAAATATTAATCCAAACTAATGGTAAACAGTTACACACACAAATTCCAGTTAATATCAAAAGGAAAACACATGTAACATGACACAAGTTGACTAAAAACATAAATACATACATAAACTCACGCCTTCTTCCCATGAAGGTAGGCAGAAACTAAAATAATTACTTATTAAGACCGATTTATTACTTTACGTAAATGATCTGTAACTTGGCATCCATATGTTATTGCAAATAAACGCTACCTGAGCAGTGCCCTCTATTTTATTACAATTAATTCTTATTTAATAATGCAGTCAATACAATAACTAAGTTAAATTGAGTTCTCTTGAACATTAATAGTGTAAGAAGCATGGATATAAATAGTAGTAAGAAGGTAATACATGAGTGTAACGTTCGAAGCGTCGTATACATATCACCGATAATTACAGAAGATACCTAAATGTGTACATAATAAATACTATGCTATTAAACCATCATGAGAATAAAATTACACTTAAAAATGAAGTAAGAGAGTGGGTTTATTCAATTTAACTGCGCTTAAAAATCAACAACAACCCAAAATGTCATGAAAGAACATGACATGACAGATGACAGAGTGAAGTTAACTTTTTGACATTGACGGTTCAATTCAGTTGCCAGTGTGACAAGAATATTTTCCACTTATGATGATTTGACAAAACATAGGTAACCTATCGATTATGTTAACTTAGAATACGCGTAACTCCTCTCAAGTTACTTCAACAGTTTCAGATTATTTGTTTGTTTCGCTTAGGATATTGTACAAACTCATCCTTAAAGGCAAAGATGTTGCCGACTACTAAGAACAGTACATGCAGTGTAGACAAAACGCTGAAAACATATCATATGAATAAAACACAACACTATTATATAAGTGGTGAGTGTTATATCGTACAGGTAAACTAATAAGTTTTCTATCGCAGCGACAGTGGTATTCACATCACAGATAAAAACGCGGCTGAACATAGAACTCACAGAAATCCAAATGCATGGAATTAAAAAGTACTATCAAAATGTCAATCAAGGCTGACACTGCGAAACCCTGCGAATTACGAAACCCTATCTACCAAGAACTACTCAAAGACCAAGAATCTACCCGATTAGTTCTGTTACATAAACGAAACAAACCTATTTATTTGAGTTCTTTTTATGAACCGTAACGTGTACATTGGATCCATTCACGGAAATTTATAGAATCCAGTTCACGATACACGAGTACGACACGTTCGGGGTATCGATAAATTAATGTAAAAAAATAGGTTTTTTTTTTAATCTTGCATTTTCGATTCCCATCCGGTACATAGGCAAAAGTTTATTTTAAAACTTTAATAACTTTAAAAAATATAAATCACGGGTGTCATCTAACTAACTTTTAACAACACTGAGGTTCCGTAGGCTCGAAGCTAAATGGCAAAAAAAACTCCGTCTGCCCGTGTGTCACAGCCTATAAATTGGGAGACAGCTTTGATTTGGAAGGTAGGTGTTTTCTTTAAGCCGTTAAGTGTACAATAGGAAAGTACGAAAAAATAGGGGTGGCACTACATAAATGGAATCAAAACAAAAAAATGGAAATTAGGTAGGTACTATATATTACTCGTATTATACATAAGCGATAACAAACCAGTGCGAACAAAATATGCCTTTTTAAACACTGTTTTGTACAATATATTCCCGGTTTAATTAAATTGAGCTATAATTACAAAAATCCTACAAGTGGTCGGCCGCCACCGCCACGGCGGCGGCGGCGGCGCGGCGTGCTGGTGCTTGTAGGCCCTGCACAGGCTTCATCATATTCGCTACTCTGGATATTGCCAAGTGCCATGTTAATTAAGTATTTATTAGGTTATAATCTCTTCCTACTCGCTCACTCACTGCAGCGAACCGTGACTGCGTTTAAGCTTGTCAAGGGTATCTTTCCATCTGTTAGCATGGTTTCTCTTGGACTGTTAAGTAGCTATCTCCAGTTGGCTTATATATCTATTCCCAATTTAGAGTAGGCTTAAATATCTATTCCCTGTTTAGGTAAAGTGGGGTAAACTTATAAGGGAAATCTTTCGACTGACTACACCGAGAGGGCGCGTGATGGCATAACCAGTAGCTTAAAATAACAACTTCAAGCAACTGATGGGCTTGAATCGCTTCAGAAATGTACATACACTGAAGCTCGAGTCGACTCGTTTAATGCCATCCAGAGGAAGAGGATAGGTTATTTATGTCCAGAATTTACAAGTGTAAGAATACCGTAATTAGCTGCCAGTCTGGCAGAGAGCCTTCGACATTGTAACTATTGTAACAGCCGCTGGATAGAGATTACCCATTAAAACAGATTTTTAAAGGTCGTACCTGTCTATACAAAACTTTTATAATGTAGAATAAGTTTGGATGGCTTGTTGTGATAGAGTACCTACTTATCTATTTTTGATTACTATTATTTTTAACTATGAATCTCTATCTGAAAATAATATTATTAAGATTATAAACCCGGGTTCCAGAAACATAGGAAGCTAGGTACTTTTTCAAAGCTACTAGCAAAATAATATTCCAGTATCTTAGCCTGACTTGGCATAAGCTAGAACTGTTTACAGAATACCAGGAAAAATAATTTAATTGCCCGGGCAAAGAGTAAGGGGTGAGCCAGTCCTTTCCGCCTAGATTCGGCAATCCCCGTAACTCTGTCCTTATCTGTCGCTCAGAATCGTCCTTCACAAGAGCGAGAAAGAATCGGCTATGGAAGTTGCCCGTCAAATGTCGATAACGAAGAACACGCGCGATTGCAGAAGGCTTTTTCTGAGCGACAGAAAGGGAAGCCCGAATCCAGGCTATGCTGTGTAGGTATATGTTGCGCTATGCTATGTACAGACGGGAAATATAGACAAACACTAAACTTAAAGCAGCAAACGGAAGGACATTAACTTTAGAAACCTAACTATATGGACCTACCATTGTTATAATTGAGACATTAGAATTATTTTCTAAAATTCAATCACATTTTCAAAGGATCATAACGCCGGCCAATTTGACAGGAGAAGGGCCAATAGCTACATTACCAATTTGTAAAATCATGATTATCTGGATGATTAATTTATAAAACATTCCGTTTTGCCTTTAAAGACCGGCCAAGTGCGAGTTGGACTCGCGCACGAAGGGTTCCGTACCATTATCTATAAAAAGGGGAAAAAAATCACGTTCGTTGTATGGGAGCCCCCCTTAAATATTTGTTTTATTTTAATTATTTATTTTTAAAGTGAATATATAACTAAATATTCTGTGAAAATTTCAAGCGTCTACCTGTTACCGTTATCAATATCGAGCAAAAAAAATCACGTTTGTTGTATGGGAGCCCCCTTAAATATTTATTTTATTCTGTATTTGTTGTTATAGCGGCAACAGAAATACATCATCTGTGAAAATTTCAACTGTCTAACTATCACGGTTCATGAGATACAGCCTGGTGACAGACGGACGGACAGACAGACAGACGGGCGGCGGAGCCTTAGTAATAGGATTCCCGTTTTGGTACGGAACCCTAATAAAAACCTTCCCTTGGGTAGGTAGTTATATAATTGGTTTTAATAGAAACAACAAAACTTAATAGGTAGGTACCTAATAGGTGCCTACTTATAATTTTCCTACGTCCGACCAAGTCCAATAGAAAGCTTGAAATAAATTTAATGTAGGATTTGAAAATTACATTGCGGGTGTTATTATCACTGGGACACTAGGACATCACTAAGATACTGTTTTCATGTGTTTATTAATTAGTAATGATCTTGAGATGCTGATATCGTAATAATGGAGTATCAAATAATTACGCACTTGAGTACCTACGTCCTTGGGGAACGTTTATTAATACGGGCCTAAAAAACGGCGAGGGAAAACATCGTGAGAGGGGGCACAAGCAAGCTGAGACACACAAAGTGACAGCAGACGTCCAGGGACCGACAGCTGGTACTGTCGGTCCCTAGACTTCTGCTGTGATGGCCGATTTGTCATCATGTCGATGTCGTAGACGAAACAAAAGGATTAATTAATTTTAATGAGAATAAATACACTTTCACCTAATAAACGGTAGCCAAGCATATTAACTAAATATACGGCATGAGTGGGGACCACACTTCGTGGACTAGGTGGTACTATCTACACGAGGATTACTTGCCCTAAGATACTAAATCCATAGCAAGTGACCACGTTTGTTTATCACGGTACACCCAGACATGCCATGTATGCAGAATACACGCAATAAACAAGGATCATTGACATCTTTCAAATGAAATTCAATCATATCGAATGAAGCATCTTGACTTGATGATATCCTTATCAAGTTGCAAGAGTTAAGTGAGGAAATTAGGTTATTGTGAACTGTGGGCGATACAGTGTCACTCCTCATTCACAATTCGCGCTGACCAACTGTTGAATATCAATGAAGTTTATTCCGTGCATTCACCTCGGGAGTGACCTAACAAGTACGCACGTATTACGTGCTATTACTGTAATTACCATCGTCAATGTATATTAATTGCTAGTAATTATCCCCGGATGATGAATCAGAGGTTTGTCGTTATTGTACCCACATCCATGTCAGGTTCAAACATTTTGCTATGGTAAAGATCCAAAACGTGTCTTCTGCTAAATGAAGAAAAGCTTTCTTTATTCTTCGTACAAGAGGGGCGAGCACCACCTACTGTGACATGATTTGAATCACACATTTTATCACAGTTTGAGCGATAAAACTGTTTTTTCATATAATGCTAGTACAAATTGACATGACACAAACGTCTTGGCTTGGCACGCCCGTGCTCGGCCCGATGTTACTGCTTATTATCTCCCAGTGAGTAAAATTTCCCCTCTTCCGATTAATTTCCCTTCCCTTTTAACCTAACCCTCTCCAGATCTGCTTGTGGCGCTGATGATTTTCATCCGTCACAATAATATAAAATTATGATTTTTTCCCCTAAATATTATGTCTGTGTGGATGTGGTATATGTATATTTAATGTGCTAAAAATTATAATATTTACGTAATTTTATCTTTTTATTTGTTTCAGTCCGGTGCTAACCCCACAAGATCTACATAAATTTGAACAGTAATAACAAAGAATTTTATCATTCAACTTTTTTTTTTTTTATTACCACAATGCACACTTGCCAATTCATTTTAGACATTGGCAGAATAGTCGACATCGGCTTTGCTTGCCATAATTAAAAATAGAATAGAATAGAGTAAAATATTAACGATTGGTTGACAAAGGTGATAAATTTGATACGAGTCGCATTTCAAGAAGCCCTCAATAGTTCATTTAACTTTATTAAATGTCATTTGTCGCACGTGCCACTAGCGGTCCCCAAGTCGCCCGTGCTGTAGCCACCAAGTCATTTAATGTTCCATGTAACTGTCTTGATTATAGATATAACAACTCCACTTCTTAGTGAGAATTTTACCAATGAAAGTAAACGCGATCAGCACATCTAAGCCGAGTTCAAGAGCTGTCAGTGTCAATATTCCTAAGAAAATGATGACACTGACAGCTCTTAAACGTGGTTTATGTACTGATCGCGTTCAGTTTCATTGGTGAAATTGGCACTTAGTAGGTATCTACTTAAAACGGACAACATCTGCATTCTGCGAGCTCTAACGTGAACGAGTTGATTGAATTCAAATAGCATAAATTCACGGCAGATTTGTGAGAGCTCTTCAGACTGGCCACTCGCACATCCGTCTCGGACTATCGCCACTCTCGGCCACCAGCAAGTTACGGATGCCATGAACTTTGAATTCATCAGTCGCGCGTAATTTTATTTCACGTAACTGGTTAGCAATAATCGCGGTATAGGTGTGCCGTGAGAAACTCACAAGGAATATGCCTGGCAGCTCTACCATGACTTATTAATTAAACTTTGTTGTCGATATACTACAAGGATAATATCGAGCCTAAATTGAGAAGAATTAAAATTTCCGTCGCCTTGAATCAAACGAAGTCGGTAACAATATCAAAACGCTATAGGTAGGTAGGTAGGTAGGTACATTAGGTACTTTGGTGTTTTGTTAATTTATGTTTTGTCGAAAATTTTAGATGCCAGTTCTAAAAAAGAAGAAATTGTAAGAAAAAAATTATGGGCTTCAAGCCCTAATGACTCTTAGGATAAATTCAAGTAAACTTAATTACGTAAATTCAACTACAATGTTAAGTTTGTTCTTGGGATAAATTCATCCCAACTACGGAAGCCTTCATTGTGCGTGGTCCGACACGCACTTGTGTGTGGGAAATAATTATAGGTCCATAATTTAATCACAATCATAAAACTAAAAAATAAATGTTTTTGGCATAAATTCATCCCAACTACGGAACCCTTCATTGTGCGTGGTCCGACACGCACTTTGCCGGTTTTTTACAGTTCCGTACTTTTGTAATTTCGTTATTTTTGCGGTCGATTAAATCGTTATAAACTTCTCTAAGGACATTCCAAATTTTGAATTCAAGCCCATTACTATTATCATAATTAAAAAAACCGGCCAAGTGCGAGTCTGACTCGCGTACGAAGGGTTCCGTACCATTATCTATAAAAATGGCAAAAAAATCACGTTTGTTGTATGGGGGGCTCCCCTTAAATATTTGTTTTATTTTAATTATTTATTTTTAAAGTGAATAATAAGCGTCTACCTGTTGCCGTTATCAATATTGAGCAAAAATGAGCAAAAAATCACGTATGTTGTATGGGAGCCCCCTTAAAAATTTATTTTTTTCTGTTTTTTAGTATTTGTTGTTAAGCGGCAACATCATCAGTGAAAATTTCAACTGTCTAACTATCACGGTTCATGAGATACAGGCTGGTGACAGACGGACAGACAGACAGACATACGGCGGAGCCTTAGTAATAGGGTTCGCGTTTTACCCTTTGGGTACGGAACCCTAAAAAGCATTCGAAAGTCTTAACATAAAGAACACTGTAAACTTAAGGGGGATTTCCGTTAAGGTTCTAGGAGATATCTTTGACACAATAGCCCCTGTCCTAACAGGCATATTTAATCAATGTTTAGACGGTACGTTTCCTGATTTAATGAAATATAGTTAAGTAGTACAAAAATTATAGACATGTGTCTATGCTACCAGCACTGAGTAATATATGAACAAAATCATGCTAGACCAGATGTTGTCATATTTTAATTCAAATGGGATTTTACATAGTCGCCGGTTTGGTTTCACGAATGGTAGTTCGACGACTGATGCAGGAGAAAACTCATCAGTCACATTTTGGAATCCTGGGAGAAATCCCAGGATCCCATTGGCATTTTTTGTGACCTCTCAAAAGCGTTTGACTGCGTTAACCACAATACACTGATCTGTAAATAACACCACTACGGAATTCGTAGACAACCTGCTGATATTGTTCTTCCCTGTCAATCAAACAGGAAGCAAAAGTAAACATTAACGAGGCGACGAACTCGGTGTCTCTAGTAAAGATGGGCGTGCCTCAAGGTTTAATTTTTGGCCCTTTCCTATTTCTAGTTTATATTAATCCTTACATGATGGCTAACTTATCGGATATAATTCTATTCGCAGATGACACTTCTCTTATTTTTTTAAATAGAAAAGATACGGATGTCTTAAATGTTCACAGTTAATAATCTCTTACTTAATGCGAACAAAACAAAATGTTTTAAGTTCTCATTACCAAATGTACCCCAAGTCTCTTAACTTAAAACAAGGTTTTTAATTTAAAACTTGATGGCAAGAAACTAGATGCTATTACGGAAACTGTATTTCTAGGAATTACTCTAGATTTCAAATTTCAATGGGGTGTCAATACAATTTCAACATGTTTTTTACTCTTTTATTTTAATGATAGTTTATATAGTTTTTTTTAACATTTTGTGAATGTGAGAACGTTGTAGGCTTAATATAGGTACTGTAGATTTGTAGACCATTTTCTATTTTGTGAACTATCTGGTACTTACTTGTTGACCTACACTGGCTACTACAGTGGGCCTACACTGTCCCTCCCATACCTTAATTTGAAATCATTGTAAATTGCAATTATTTCTAAAATAGTAACCGTGGAATTTCTTGACGGCTTTTCTCCATAGGATACGACCAATTGAAACCGTGCATCTAGCTTCTAACGTTTTATAAGTGTCCATGTGCCTCTGATTTTGATACTGTGCAATTCTGCATGCGTAAATTTTCATCCCAGCTACGCAACCCTTCGCTCTGCGTGCTCTGACATGCACTTGGCCGGTTATTTCTCATTGACGTACGTAATTAGGGTGAAAGTCCTCAACACATCCTACATTTGATATACAGAGTGAAAGTCCCCAACACATCCTACATTTGATATACAGAGTGAAAGTCCCCAACACATCCTACATTTGATATACAGGGTGAAAGCCCCCAACACATCCTACATTTGATATACAGAGTGAAAGTCCCCAACACATCCTACATTTGATATACAGGGTGAAAGTCCCCAACACATCCTACATTTGATATACAGGGTGAAAGTCCCCAACACATCCTACATTTGATATACAGGGTGTGATACCCCGACCTGAGGGCTAATTGCGTAACACACTATCAGTAGGAATCGGTTTCAATTTGATAGTTCAACAACATTCATTGCGTTATTTACGTTGTTGAGCAGACAATTTTTTCTAACATATGCAATGGATTAGCAATATACTTCAAAATCATTCCGATTCCGATTCAAACTGCGTTACGCAATTAGGGTACAGCACCCTAATAGCGGAACATACTCAGAATGACAATTCATTTCATATTGGTCTTACATTCCATAGGTAGGTATTTATTGCGTTGCCTAATTACTATCGAGCAGATGAATTTTTCAAACAGGAAGCAATGGATTTTACTGTAAGTATTATTAAAATGGAAGGAATTGCCGCAGCGAGTGTGTTACCTAATTAGGGATCAAGTCCCCCATCACACCTTTTATTTGATATGTACGGGATGTGTTATGCAATTAAGGTGCTGAATACCCATCCATTTAACCTCCAATGTATATAATGTATTTTTCCCATTAATTGGTGCAAAACTTATTTGAACCAAATACACTCATGGACAAATTTAGAGGAACACAAAAAAGAGGTTTAATTTTTCCTGTTGTAATTATTTTTGTGTCACAACAAACATTACTAAATGCTATTAAAAAAAGAAAGTTTTGGAATAAATTTTATAGCACTGTGTGCCTAACTGACCTAAACCCACACTTAAGTCACGCTTCTCCGTGACTTAAGTAGTCCATTTTTACACCGTGCGAAAATGAATCTACTTATTTTACAGAATGCTTATTAAACAAGAGAAGATACTTTTAAATTTTCTTTGACACTTAAAAATTCACAACACACAAATGTCAAAAGAGGGTTTAGGTTAGCATTTCGCCTCAAACAGTTTCATGCTGTAGAAAAAGTGACTACGCAATTTCAGGCGAAACCAGTTTGATACTATTTCAAATTTTGTCGGTTTCCCATGGATAGATTTTATACTATCGAAAATTAATGCGTTCAATTGTAAATGGTTTGCTGCAGTTCACAATTTTTCGACAGTTTATAATTTACGACCGTTTTTAATTTATCGGTATTATCAGAAATAATACCGATAGATTATAAACTAACGAAGATGTTAATTATACGGTGACATATAAATCAGCTTACAACCACATTCAATAAATGGCGTAAAGAGAATAAGTCGAATTATTTTTGCGATGATGTGTTACTGGCGTACTTTGGTTAACTCTCAAAAAAGTACGCACCAGTAAGTTTAAGGGCTATCAGCTCAATGTTGAAATGCATAATCAATTGTTAAGGCCATGCTTTTCAATATTTTTTTTTTCAATTAATTAAAAAGATGGATAGATAACTTCACGCCGTGCTATAATGGACTACTTAAGCCAGACGTATCGTAATGTACATTTTTTTATGTAATTATTGCATAATTACACAATAATTGCGATTATTTTTGCCAAGTTTTGAATTAGAGTTTAAATTTAGGTTTTATTTAATTTTACCTTGACTGCCTTGTTTATCGTGTTAAGTGTGTATTGTTACTGCAAATAAACTGATGCCAGATCTAAACTCCTTTCAAGTTGCTAGGTTTGTTCCTTTAATTGAAAATGGGCACACCTAGAAACATGTGGTCCAATCATTACGAATATCAATATCTGTGGTACAACGAGTTGTCAAGAGGTATCGGCAGACCGGACAGTATACGAGATTCGCAGGACAGGGGTGTAAACGGAAAACTGTGGCCCGATATGACCGGTTCATCGTAACTAGCGTGCTAAGAAACCGGACCTTAACTTCTTCTGAGGTAAGACCGAAGCTTCAAGAAGTTCGAGGGGTTACAGTAAGCATAAAACTGAAGACTGAAATCGGCCGGAAGAGTTAATTTTGCTCGCATTCACGAAAATTGGAATGACGAAGCTTGTAGTCAAGTTCTATTCACAGATGACTCCAGATTTTGCCTAAAGCCGGATGATGGAAGGATTAAAGTGTGAGACGCCCGGGAGAGAGGAACGCTCAGTGCAAGTGTGCAACATCATTGGAAAAGAGGCATATCGTGGAGGGTCAGTTATGGTATGGGGAGGTATTTGTATGGGGGCACGTACGGAACTCCGCGTCGTTGAGAATGGGTCACTAACAGCGGCACGATATGTAACTGAGAGTTTGGAAGAAATTGTAGTGCTATTTGCCCCTTTTATAGGAGATACATTGGTTTTTATGCATGATAATGCACGCCCCCATACTGCGGCCGTAATTATCGAATACCTTCGAGACGTTGAAATCAATGAGATGGGTTGTAATCAATATACTTAATTGTCACAAATATCCATGATATTTTGTTTATTATACACTTTTTTTGGATTCCTCTAAATTTGTTCATGAGTGTATTTTGTTTTGGTGGGTTAATCAGATAGCGAATAAAACTTCAAAACTTTGTAATTGTAGCTACAAACATGACATTCTAACTGTGAGCAGTCTCATACTGTTGGTCTCGTTTACCATCTTTTTATAGCCTAGCTTAATGCCGCAAAAGTTCAAATAAAAACTTACTAATGAACATTGAGGGACAACGGTACCTGCCTGAGGCTTAAATGGACGGGTATTGAGTTCAAAATCCCTTGCTTCCATTAAACCACTGCTTGTGGCTCTAACTTCAAACATACTATAAAACTAGCTTCTGCCAGCGACTTCGTCCGCGTGAAATCAGGACGTTATGATTATGTTTATTGCAAAAAATCTGAGGGGTTAGAGCCGTTGAGGTGAGTGATGCCAATGTTTTTAAAAATTGCAACTTCGTACAAAGTTTATGAATAGTGGAGCCAAGTTATCGTGAAGTTTGTTGTAAGTAATTAAATTAGTTAACTTCCTGCACAGTCCAGAAAATTTACCAATACCATACATCACAATTCCACAAGTGCACTACAAGGTGTATTTGTTATTGACAACCGAGCCATGCCACGTGTTTTTGTGTTACTTACCATCAGTGCTAGAGGCATTAAGCTATACACCTATTTAGGGACAGACACCTAAATAAAAACGGTCCGTCTGGTATTATTTCACAAGGGGAAGCAAAAAATAATGAAAACGTGCGAGCGAGAGAGCGTTATGCGGACGCGTGTGGCATGACAAAGAAAGAGATCATAAAAGCCCACTAGGGGAGTCGGAGCGCGAACCGGTTCTGCATGTGTGCAGACAGACGGCGCCCTCCCTCCCCTCGGCTGTCGACCCTCGAGTGCGAGAGCCTCACAATGTCGGCTTTTCCCCGAAGCGTTGCAATAATAATAACCACGAAGCTCCTCCATCAGTTTTACAACAAAGCTTCAAGACTTATGTAGTTTTCAAAACAATAAAATGTATGAGATAACATGTGAGTTATTGTATATTTTATATTGAATTGAAGAGTATTGACACTGAGCAGCACCCTTTCTCCTACACTTGTGCATTACGAACCGGAGTCAACTTTGTTCGCCAATATTTGCTCAATTTATACGGCTCCATTCCACTGTGATGACGAACTATTGCCTCGGCAAGTTTGCTCACCATGTATAGCCACACGCGACGCACTCACTCACAACAGATCGCAATCATAAATTAAATAAATAACATAAAATACCTTTTGGTGTAAAAACCATAAGAACAACGTTCCATCGTTTCAAAATAAAAGGTTAACTGAAACGTAAGCGCCGTCCCATGCGGCAATGATTAAAAGAAAAAACAAACGAAAAGGTGAGGATCGAGACATTCGCACGGGTGAAAGTAAACACAACACTTATTATCGACGAAAACGACATACAAACACACTTTATCGATAGTCCGGTGCCCGTGTCATTGTAACAATAACCTTCTTTTCGAATGGCGAAACACGACTGCGGCTGTGTAATATGCGCGCGCTACCGGCGCGCCGCACCCATGCCCCGCGGCCCATGGCTGCCCCGCTCAGCCCCGAGCTGCAACGCTCTCTATCACCCGTCACCAATGGTACGCTCGCTGTGAACCACGGCTCCTCATTGGTCCAACGGTTTTACGGCCGTTCCACAAACAAAACCGGTTGCCAAGAACGACACGAAAGGGCGCGAGGGACGAAATTAGCGTATACGCGATTATTATTATTGTTACCAGTTCTTTCTCTTTCTCACTCTTTATTACGAAAGAGATAGAGTTAGTAAAACATTAACTCGTCGTAGCACCGCACCTTTTTATCCTCTCACCGACCGTTTTTTTATTAAACAGTTAGCTAAGGTGCATAAAATTACTAACCTTAGTTGTTATACGTTATGTTGACCTCTAACCGTTCACTTCCATGTTATATAGTTTAGTATTCAGCATAATACTTAGTAAAATAAATTGTTCTCGAGACCTACTGAATCCATTTTTTTAATAGGTAAATATATGTAAGTACCTACGGTAAATTTAAATGAACGCAAACAAAAGCAATAATACCTGTTGCTTTTTTTGCAATAGTAAGTACCTACCTATCTAAGGTATACCTAGGTACCTAGTTACGTAGTAAGCTAGACACGTAAATTTATGCTGTCTGGAATGGTCAGTTCACAACCCCAAGGGTTTCCCCACGTTTATAATTTCACCCGCTTGTCATTGGGGTTTAGGGCCCCCTTTCTCTACCGTTCGCAATCATGACTCCCCTACATACATACTTCACCTAAGCGTCAGTGTTTTTGCGATTGTATAACTACATTCATATAATATGTGAGTATCTATTTAATCTTTTTGTTAAGTTCATGAGCGGACTTTTAACTTCCTTCAAGAAGGAATCCCCAAAATACGTTAATATCCAAAAAATATCAAAAATAAGGGAAGTCGTAATATAATTTTAATTGTGATTGATGCGAAATAAATAGTTGAGACAATACTAACTTTAAAAAGTAAAAATCCACTTTCTAACTATAGCTACTTCTTGACACGTCCAGTAAGAAGTAGTGTTACGATTACGACTCAACCATACACTACTATTACATACTGACTCAACCACAAGTCCAAAGACGTGCGTTTAAAAATGGTTTTAGAAATGGCGTCTAAATATTATTGTTATTTGCCTCTCGCTCACTCATATTACGTGTAAAACGACCGCCATTTTCATATTTACCTATTCTTTTAAAGAGCAGGTAGATATGTTGTGCAGTTCGGACTCGTAGTTACAAAATTGACAAAAACAGAAATTTCTTAAAATTGAAGCCTGCCAAGAAATAATTGGATGCGTTCTAAAATTAAAAGAGCAAGATTTACATTCTTCAGTTCCTAATGCAGCGCCATCTGTTGTAATCCTTAATACTCGGCAGGTCAGCCCATAAGCGCCATCTATGATTTAACCTCAAAACTCCGATATCAAATGCTTTTCTGTCATTTATAGAACATCGACTAAATGAGATCGGAAAACTAATCGCAGCATCGAAAGAACTGTTGCACAAGTGGGTAAGGATATCAGGGAGTCAACACACGTGAGAAAAGCGAAAACGCAATATTGGATACCTACTACTACTACCTACAGCTGATACAATAAACAACAACTGTCGCATGTTGGAAGAGTATGGGCTAAGTAGTGGGCTGAAACACCACAGTGTCCCCAAATAGCCAAAACGGCACCGTAAAACCCAAGGATGATGATGCCCGTGATGTGCTGACTCAGATGTGCCCAGAAGAAGTAGACCGCGATGTAACGGCGAAACGACTGAAGGCTCTAAAGTGGAATTGAACAGCATAGCAGCACTGCAGTAAGTATTAGCAATGCAATGGCCTGAAATCTTAAATGACAAAGGAAGCACTGTAAAACCACGAAACTACAATCGACTATTACAAAAAGCTGGTAAGTTCACATTCAACTTAGTTATAGATTGATTAAACGTGATTTAAACACAAATCAAATAAAAATCCGTTATAAAATTCGTAATGATCCAAAGCCAAAGCCATGAACCAATGAGCTTTACGTTTACGTTTTTTTTTTACCTGTTAATAATTAAGACTCAGGTAGCTGGTATTCACCAAACCATTATTATTGTCTACTCCCAAAAAATGTGCTGTGATTAGAATGCGATGGTTGCACGTTGATGGGATGGTGGACGTCATAATGAATTTGAAACTCCACAACCCGTTCCAATTAATTTAAGGCTTTAAAGTCGTAAAGATAAAGTCTAAAATGCTCCTAATTAAAATTTTACCTAATTTGTGTAGTTCATTTCAGTCTAGGGGTGTCGGGAGAAGGCGTCGCCTGGACCCTCTATAAATTACAAGACCCTCTTCAAATGCAACGGTATACATACATATGTATGATGGCACTATAGGGATTCTATAGAACATACACCTAACTACTGTTTTATGGCACATTCGCGGGACCATTTGTGGCAAGAGAAAAATAAAAGTTATTTTTGTTTATTATTTAGGCATGGCTATAAGAAATCTCTAATTCCCACAGCTCAAATAAATAAAGGTATTTGATCAAAAGATAAATAAGGAACTAAGGACAGCTACAGATTAGCAAAATACAAATCTTTCGAAAGACGCAAAACTGGACATAGGTTGAAAAGAGAGGGAAAGGAAAAGAGACGGAGCAAATGAAAAGCTTAGAGAGAGGGAGAGAACGGAACAGATGTATAGGGTTCCACATAATTTAAAGAGTGAAAGAGAAACAAGATATATCAGCTGTTTCACCCCCTCGCATGTTGTATCAAGAGTAAGAATTGAGGAGAGTTGAACTCTATTGAAGTTAGTAAATTCGTAATGGTTCGAGGTGTGAGTAAACCAAGGCACGGATTTCGCGCCAAATGTACCACAATCACCGAAATAACAGGAATAAATGTATGTTAAGACTCTTGAGTCTATATCTACACTTCATTTTAGAATGACAAGAGTAAAATCCTATTACAGGTAAGTACAAACAGAACGTACAACACGGATAACGTTGAATATCAAACAAAATCAATGAAAAACTGCACAAGCTTTTAAATATTTCGTTATTTCCGTAAAATTGCAGTTTTTGTGAATTCACATATGCATATTTTTAGAAGTTAGTAATTTTAGTTTTATCTGTGTACATAGTACTAAGCAGTAAGTATGGTCTACCCAAAGATATAAATATCTTCAAAGAAGTATATTGTTATGCTTTCTCACATAAATCGTAAGTGATTCGATTTAAAAAAGGATAACTAACTAAGTATTTATGTAAAGTTGATCAATATTAGGTAATCACCCAAAAGGCCAATTGGAAGATAACCTCATACGAGAGTGTACCTATTTATTGTATCTTTACAAGATCTTATCTATGCGGATGCTAAGGCGCTTCGGGGCTTCGAGGGTGATATTCAAGAATATTCTGAATTTTAGAGTTCCTACAGTGAAATAATAGAAATAATATTGAATTAGCTTCATAATTGCAGGCATTGGAAGCGCTCTCGGGATTGTGAACATCGAACCAATCATAACTCTTGCGAACTTTACAGTGATTGAAATGAAAGCTTAGTGGTCGCTTCAACGACCAAATAAACTTTATGCTCGCGTGCGAGTTTTGTAACGTATCTAACGTTCAACGTATCCACGGCTCAATTCAATTAATTTAATACTCTTAGGCGAATTCTCAATACTTAATTAGCTACTCATTACGCGCGAATGCTCGCGTTGTGAATGCACCTGAAGTTAGGGCTTCCGCACAAACACGTTCCGTTACGGAGATGTAGGTAGGGAAGCCACAGTTCATGATAGCATGGGACATTATGTACGCAGTACGGCATCTAAATAACCTTTTAAACTAGCAGCTGCTAAGTTGCGAACCTATTATATTGGTTAAATGTCAATTTGATCAACATTTATGTAATGGCGTGAATGGCGTCTAATGGAATGATTAGGATCTCAGATCTAAAAAGTTTTTATTTAGTACTAAGTTTATAACAATTTTTTTGTTCCTTATCCTGTACATTTATGTAGGTGGCCAGTAATATATGTACTTACCTATAATTACACTATGGTAAATTCAGGGTGAAATCGTGTCACCTCCACCATCTACAAGTGTATATAAATTGTACAGCCCAACCTCGAGTCCATTTGCATTTGGTTGGAATTAACCAAATATCGCCGGTAGCACGAACGTTTATGTCTTCTCTATTCTTATTTTATATATACCTGCTATCGAACTACTAACTAACGATGGCTGGCTTGCGAGAAACTCGTTTCTATAACGTAACGTAGACCCAAGTGCTAGTGGTACTTTTGACAGGACTGTGGTGGTGGCCGGTGACGGTCAAATGTAATAGTCGCTGCTGGTCAGGGATAACCAGCAGGCAAACGTATAAAAATGAAAAAAGAATTGTTCAGATCTTTACTTTAGACACAGCTACCCAAACCGTCACCTGACTTACGGTAAGATTATGAGAAATCATAAATTTTACCCTAACCTAACCAAAGATGATATTAGATATCACCCAGTAATGTAGCTAGAAATAGTGGAGTCATTATACTTACATAATCGAAAGCTGTAAATCGAGCTCAACTTCCCTTATCTTCCAAGTTCTATTTATCTTCCATCTTTACCGACGGGCTCGAAGACTACCGCTGGATTAATTGCAAGTGTGGTTCCGAATATTATTATTTTTGTTTTTACATGGCTTCGCGGAATTACGTAAGAACTGGTTTCTCAGCTATGCAATAACGGCGGCTGGCGCGGCGTGGCCTTAGAAATTCTACAAGGAATTCCGCTTGCATTGCCGTTACTTGGGGGCGCCACCCTCTTTTGTTATACCCATCCCGCCAATATGACGGTACCTATATCTAGGTATACGAATACGAGTAGGTGTAAAAGTAACTTAGTATTGATGCGACCTGTTTTCCGGATTAGTTCAGCGCTTTAATTTACTTTGTGTAAATTATTTCATCACCACTGCTCTCAAAACGGTGAAGTAAAACATCGTGAGAAAACCGGCATGTCCTAGAACTAGAACCAACAATTCGAAGACATGTTATGACATCTGCCAACCCGCACTGGGCCCGCGTGGTGGCTTATGGCCCACTACCTCTTACAGAGAGGCAAGTGTGCCCCAGCAGTGGGAACTGTATAGGATGATTACCTGATCGGAATGACAATTCCTTTCGTTTTGACATTTCAATTCTACAATTCCGAATTGATTTTTTTTTTTTTAATTATTATGTTGAAGATTCAATTAGGTAAATAAAATAAACTCATTGTTCTTAGAGGAAAATTTTAATTTTTTACATTTTTCTATTGTAAATATTTAGGGTGCCGTTCCCCCATAACACACACTCTGTATGTCAAATTCAGGATGTGATGGGGGAACTGCTCCCTAATTGCGTAACACACTCGGAATGACAATACAATCCCTTTCATTTTGGCAATTTAACAATATCCATTACGATATACTAGCTATTTTACTACTAGCCATTACGATATATTTTTTGATATTAAATATAAAGTTTGTACCTAACAAACTTTACATTTAATATCAAAAAATATGTATGGAAACTTTAACGTCCCTTTTTCAATGTGGACTGCCCGTTGCTGAGTTAGGTTAGTTAGGTACCAACATTTTGTTTTATAAGTCATAAAACAAAAGTACCTAGGTAATGCAAACAAATTTAGTAGATACTGAACGCACAATGAATGAAAGAATGAATGAATTGATTAGGTCTAAGAAATTCAGCATCAACCGTGACCAAGGGCTTACCGGTTTGGTGACATAGTGGAGTAATTTTTTATGAAGTAAGTACCTGTTACTGTTACCTTGGTCTGCCTTTACGTACTTTATTACTACCGTCGCGGTCGCACCAAACTTTTTGCGTGGATCTGACGTATATTTTCCCGCAACTTGTTTTTTTTTACTTCGTTTTATTTTTGTTTTTGTTCTTTATGTTTCTATGAGTGTGTTTTAGTTTAATTTGTGATCTGTGCGAGTTCCAATAAATGCTTTTTCTTTTTGTGTTTGTGTTCTTTCTTTGCGTCCTGTTTATTTTAAATTCAGGGACAATAAACAGCAACAATATGTGTTGGAGCAGAGAAAATTTATACAAAATATTAACAATATTGCTGCCTACTACATTATCCGCATATTAACAAAAGAAAATATGACAATGAGTGCCACTAGATAGGTAATAAATAAGAATTAAGTACATCACATTAATAATTATTAAAAACATGATGCTAAATAGCAATTCCAATTGATTGCTTGGCAAGTTGGCAACAGAGTACCTAATTAGTAATACTAAAAACAAATAAATAATTAAATCTAGACTAGCTTACATTCCTATTATCATATAAATGGTTTATAATAATTTTCTTAACATTACATTAAAATTTGGATTTTGAGCATACAAAAATAAAAATTACAATTATTATAAGATTCAACCATTCGACGGCTATGGCAGTGCAAACCAGAATTAGTTCGACAGGTATTGACAGCAAATAACCACCAGGGAACCTGCACGGATACTACTCGTATTTAGTGCGTGGAACTACATAAATAACATAGTTTGCTCGTGAGGTCAATGTAATCAAAATCCCCATGAACAATACCATACAGTACAGAAGCCTCTAGCTAGATACTTACGTCTAGATTCTAGGTTGACCTGCCCATATTTATCTAGTATCTAATTGTGAGTACGACAAAAGGCTCTTACAAATACACGCGATATCGCGGGCGCGACATGCACCGACAAAGGAATTGTCTTTGTCGGTGCCTGTCGCGCCCGCGATATCGCGTGAGTGTGTAAGAGCCTAAATACGTTTTGTGGCACCTGTAATGCATAGCTCAAGCTAATTAGTCTGTGCATGGCTCGTAGAAACATCCGCTGGACTGTTTCAATCTCGTATATGTAATAGTATTTCTTGCAAAAAGGGTTCCAGATAGGGACGGCATATTCTAATTGTGATCGTACAAGGGTTACCGTAAATAAACATAAGTAGGTACCTATTTTCTTTCTTTCAAACCATTATAAAAAGTTGTAACAATCTCTGCCCTTTCACGAAGGTTAGCAAGCGATTAGAAATATCCTTCAAAAGTCTCGGATTGCGATTGAAACTATGTTAAACAATTTAGGGTGCTGGTTTACTTTGCAAAGTGCTCGCAAATTTAATGCTTCGGTAATTTGGGACCTAATTTGAATTGTAACGACCGATTATGTCAACGACATTTTTTTCATGTTTGTAATATTTTTAATTTAATATTATCCACTAAGTAATATTTAAAGTTTATGAGACTCAAATATTCGATGTAATGTGTATAACTTAATTGTACGCGACTTCACAGCAAGTCCAAATGGAGAGAGCAAGATGAAATAGACTATTGTTATAAATATCTAAAGGGCTGGCCGTAGACGGCAGTGGACTGAGGTAGAAAAAAGAAAAGGAGGCCTTGGACCTGCAGGGCGGGGTTTATTCAAGTTAAATAATACTAACAACAAAACAACTGTAGGTACAACCAAAATAACTTTAAATTAATTAGTTTTCGAAGCTCTTTTAAGAGACACGAGAAAAAACTAATTTTACAGAAAACGTATTGCCAAAGCCATTATCGGTATCCAGCTGTGTTTATGATAAATGTCTATAACACTAAAACAAGACAAAAATACTAAATTGCAAACAATAGAGCTTCGAGAAACATTTCTTTTTGTCGCTCGCGACAATGGAGCAACCTGCAACAAGTCGATTTATACTTAAAGCATCAGGCTACCGTTATCATAACCACTGCTGGGTCACAGGCCTCCTCTCTGTGAGAGAGATTGGGCCATAATCCAGTGGGCATAGGGCAGTGCGGGTTGGTGGATGTCACAAGTCTTCGAATTTTTGGTTCTAGGACATGCCGGTTGTTTCACCGTTTTGAGAGCAGTTATCATGAAATAAATTACACAAACTAAAGTCGCCTACCCCTGGGCCACCATTGCTCTTAAACTTAAGTATTTCATGAAATAGGAAAAATATTTGTTCAGCTTCGGATACGGTTTTCTAAAGACCGAGTGCTCAAATTGTATTATACATGTACCACCTACTTAATTTAAAATAGGTATAAAAAACCTATTATTTTTATAGCATAGATAATAAATTGCTAAAATGCCTTGTGTATAAAGGCTCTCCCGCAGCAAGCGCGACGTGACACTAGTAGCACAATTTCTATGAAAACTTCATAGAAATTGTCGCGCTGCCCGTCGCGCGCGAAATCGCGTCAGTCTGCACAAGCCTTAGAGTTATCTTCGTTCCTTTATAAGTAGGTACCGAGAATGTTTAATGCAAGTCGAGACGTTAAAATAAGTAATTAGGTACTTATATCCCTAGAGAGGACTGGAGAGCTTTAAGTTTCTGAAGGAAGCTTTAGTTTCTTGCGTGGGATGGTCAACAGGCAAGGACACTAGTAAAATTAAATGCTCATATCGTATAGATAGAACTTAAGTAGGTCTAGGTATGCTCTTCTACTTAGGAACTTAGGTACCTAGTAGGTACCTCAGTTCCTAAGTAGAAGAGCAAACGTTGGCTCGTGGACAAAATCGGAACCGACGTCGCCACATAGGTTTGTCAATACGATTTCTGTGACACAATCGCACAACTTCACAAATGTTTTACCAACAGCGCCCCATGTCATTCAGACGCCAAAGTATCCTTGTAGTACTTTAGGGACGGATAATTAAAATTGCTAGTTAACAATTAATTTCCCTAACTTTATTGTTCAAATTTAGAATGAGCTCCAGCAGACACAACGAATCCTTAAAATATCGAAAATAATTCTCCTAGAGATACCTACCTATTAGCTAGTTCATGAATTTTCAGATCGGCAGATTTTAGATTAGACCTAACAGCTACAAAAACGTTCAAAATAAATTTATCCGCTATGGAATAACGACATTTGTATATTAGGAGCTCGATTCCACGGTACCACAAACAGAAACAAAAGCGTTTTTTTTTTCTGTTATATTTAGTAGAGTCACGGACAGAAAACAAAAATGCAAACGGGTAATGCAAATCGCACTTTGTACTGGTTAGGTTTAGTTATACAGCTCTGCCTTTTACATAAACTCGTAACATTAAAGGCTGATTATGCTGTGTAACGAAACTCCGTAGACGGTATCGATATTATTCGATATCAGTGTCATCAATCGCAGTGTAGTTGAATTATCTATTTAAAACCGGCCAAGTGCGTGTCGGACCACACAAAATGAAGGGTTCCGTAGTTGAGATGAATTTATCCCAGAATCAAACTTAATATTGTAAGTCAAAGTCAAAGTCAAATTATTTATTTCAAATAGGCACATAGATGGCACTTTTAAACGTCAAAATTTACAAATAAAATAGAATTGATTCTAGTCGCCCCTTCCAAAAGGTAGCTTCGTATGGAGAAGAATGGGAAGGAACTCCACCGTTACTCTTTTAAAATGTTTTACAATATTTGGTATTGGTACATTGATTATATAATTATATGTGAAGACGATGCACCTAGAATAAAATTACTATACCACAATAGGTAAAAAGAATTAATAATGTAATATATGATAGATACATGGTGCTCACATATTTACAAACATTGTAAAAAAAAAAAAACGTTTTCCTATAATAATCAGTGTGTGAGTTAAAGTAATCACAGAGTGTAAAATAAATGTCACAAAAATAATAAAATATACAATTAAAATAGCAATCAGTTAGATTTTGTCTAGACTCCAGATTGTCCTATGGAGCTGGACCAGCATGTTTCCAAGTAGTTGAATAACATCCCCCGATCCCCATCTCATCTCCCTTATACCGATAAGTTTTCCTTTTAATTTCGTTATAATAATTAAGTACAACTGCCATAAATTTTTTGACATATCGAATAAAAACCATTTTAGCTGGCAGGGACACACTTGACTCTAACAAAAATAACACTTTACGTTTAAGTGAGGTACGGTCTACCCTAATTTTTTTTTTAAATATTTTATTTCGCTACGCGTGATTAATAGGTATACCCATGTCAAATTACAGCTTTCTAGTACCTAGAGTCTCTGAGCTAGGCCGACACACAGACAGACAGACAGACGGACATGGCGAAACTATAAGGGTACCTTGTTGACTACGGAACCCTAAAAACCGGACAAGCACGAGTTGAACTCGCGTGGTGAGGGGTTCCGTACAATTAATATGTTATGTAGGTACCATGTTTTTTTTATCCCAAGAATAAACTTAAGATTGCAGTTGAAAAACATGTCTTAAATATTTTTTTTTTTAATAAATCAATCAATCTATCTGCCTAACCTTTTCCCAACTATGTTGAAGTCAACTTCCAGTCTAACCGGATGCAGCTGAATACCAGTATTTTACATGGAGCTGATGCTCATGGAGCGATCTGACCTCCACAACCCAGTTACTGGGTAATACGATACCCCTTGGTAAGACTGGTTGTCAGACTTTCTGACGACCCGTAACGACTGTCAAAGATCCATGAATCACAGCCGGGACCAACGTCTAATACTTGCTTTCCGAGGCATGGAGGAGTCTTGGTATGTAAAGATGGTCATCCTTCGACGGACCAACCCCGGCAAGCGTAGCTTAACCTGCTGGATCGACCCGTGCTGCTGTTATTACTTAGCCACAGGTTCCTCCTCCTGCTATAATTTTAAAATAAATAGTTTTAAAGGTATTTGAGAAAATAAATGAAAATAGACCATTCCCGCGTACCGTAAAAACTTACATTTACAGTTGGAATGTATGGGAGAACATTTTTTTCAACCACAATATTAACTTTGTTCTTGGGATATATCGTGGGGTGAAAGGCTATTTGTTTGAAGCGATATTTTGGATGATATTGAGTTATATTTATACAAATTCGGATTCAGCAAATTTTTCAGCGTCGGATGAGCCAGGTTTCGTACAATCGGTGGTGTGTCTTTACTGCGACTGAAATACAGAATATCTAGGTTCCCAAATATATATTTTGAATGGACACTGATCTAAACAAGAGTTATGAGAAACATAAGTTTTCTATCGAAATTTTAAATTCCTCATAAATCTCGTCTTTATATCATTGTCCTTTCAAAATACACATTTGGGAACATAGATATTCTGTAATCCAATCGAAACGTATATCTGAGCAAAAGCCCGTAAACACGATGACCACACTGTTTACCACCACTTTTGCGTCTACCAATAAAAAAAATTACTTATGAATATTTTATTTTTTTTAAATAAACAGGCTCTGTTACAATCTACCAGCTTTTACCTGGTTTTTTTAGGATCTTTTCTTTTTCATTTACAAAAACAAGGGAGTCAGCAAATCTGATGCTGCGATGCTATTGGTTGATGAGCGGTTTAAGCGTTACAGCAGGAATAATTCATAAGGTACCTAGTTAGATGTATTACGTACCCGTGACATGATGAAGAGTATTCTGTCTGATCTATCTATCTCTTTAAGAAATTCATTTTCTATATTTAAAATTTTCACGTTCTTAGTTTTAATTCGGATGGACTTCTCGAAATTTTTAACTGACTTCAAAAAAGGTTAAATGATAAATGATTTTATTTCTGTAAGTAGGTTTGTACAAACACTTTTACACGTCAATCATATTTTTAAAACTACCTAGATGAGGTCGGCGTTTCCTATCCGGCTACTTTATGAAGAAAGGCCGAAACAAACTCAGAGGTCACAGTCTCTTTTAAGGTCCAGACATAATCTTGGTCAGATCAGGTGAAGGCCATGTAGATTGGTGTCTGAAATGGTCTTTTGAGGAAAGAACCACACAGATTGAGTGGACCTGGCCAGTCTGTGCACGCATTTGTCAGTAATCGTGCATCTCTACTCAGAACTTAAGGAGCTCAACGATGCGACAATCAATACCAAAGAAAGGACATTTGGGTAGGCCACATAAATGACTCAAACTGCCAGACCATGATTAACACTAACTGAGAATAAAAGACAAAGGGGAAAAAAAGCAATAACCCACATATTCTTCACATTCACAATAATTAAAATAATTCGTCTGTACTTATATATTTTATGTATACATAAAACAAAGTTATGTTCATCGATATTCTTTTGAGTGTGATCTCTATCGATAAACGTGAGCGATGCCAAAACCAATTTCCGAAATTAATTCATTTTAATATTTTTTTATAGGTAAAAATTCACAAAAAAAACAATCACTAGAATTTCATTTGGGATGGCCAGTACCTAAAACATGATGAATAAGAAACAATTTATTTTAGTAAGTAAATCTAAACTTCACCTCTTGTTAAATTCATAAAATTGTAACATGACATAATTATAAACAAATAATTAGTCTGAAATAAATTATGATTTAAACCGATCGTACCTTAGGTTAATCAGTAGGTACCTATTATACTCCTCTACACTACTCTCTTATGAAAAAAACGTGAAAATGTGGACATCGAAGTTGACCTGCTCCAATCCTATGTCAACTTTAGTCTAAAATTAGACTTTTACCGCTAAAATTCAACATCTTTTGAATCATTGAATATTGTTGAACTTACATGGGAGGAAAATAGATAGGGATGGGCCGCAATGCCGATCAACCCCCCCCCACTGTTGTACCTACACACTTTATTTTTCCCGAACGGTAATTTCCCAGAATTTGTATCCGAAGTTTACTAAATCCATAGAATAGTAGGTACTACACGCATTTACCTAACTACGAACGTACACGTGGTAGTTACATAGTAATTCCTATTCTGTTTCAATACTACAAACGTTCTCGAATGACAATTAATTTGCTAATAGTGTGGTGTCTGGTCGCCAAGGCGTAAGTCGCGGGCGCTCCGCCGCACAATCACGCACTAACGCTACTTCCTCCTAACACGGTGTTACTACGTTACTTATTGTTATTCCGCACCAAACGCAACATTTTTTGTTTCATCTTTACTCCTCCAATGTTCTTCTCCTGTCCCGTCCTTTCTTAGGCAGTTCTATATTTTTTGTTGCACTCACTCACCCGCGTGGGTGTCGGCCCAGCGGCCAATGAACCCGACCGACACAGCTGTTTTCGTTGAAGAATAATTATAAAGGACGCACTAATTGAGTAAAAGTTGCCTAAAAGTAAGTTGACCCACAGTGGGGCGCTATCAGTAATATGGATTGTAAACAAATACTGATATTATCGGACACCACATGTTTATCAGAGTACGTGACTATATTCAGTTAAAGCTCGGTGGTAAAAATGTAGACTAATAAAAAGTTTCCCTACGATAATATGCACAGTTTGATAGCCACGGTCGAGTGGGCTGTAAACAGAGCTCAAGCTTTTATGTTTCACAGGAGTTAATGGTGTTGATTGAAATTTTAGTAGTTATCTAAGAAACACGATACCTTCCGTCCGGGCGGCAAGGAGTAAGTTTTGTATATGAGTAGAACTTTTAACGACTTCAAACTTTAAAATATCTTTATTATACCGCAGAGAGTGTTGCCGGAATTAATATAAGGTTTAAGGATATCTTAAACAGTTTCTGATCTATCATGGCCTCAGGCAACAGGGATCAACACTTCAAGAAATATATCCTTCCTTTTATTGTGCGCTGATGCAGTTTTTTAAAAATACCTAAATAATAGGTTTATTTTGTTGCTGTAGGGCCGCTGTTCAGAGCATAACAGCCGATATTAAAATTAGAAAATTTCAAATAGACCGACGACGCGACGTAACTTTTTTAGGGTTCCGTATAGTCAACAAGGAACCCATAGTTTCGTCTTGTCTGTCTGTCCACGGCTTAGCTCAGAGACTGTTAGTGCTAGAAAGCTGTAATTTGACATGGGTATACATATTAATCACACCGACAAAGTTGCAAAATAAAATCTTGAAAAAAATATTGTATAAGGTCCTCCCTTGCACGTAAAGTGAGGATGATATTTTTTTTTCTCGTCTATCCCATGTTGTGGGGTATCGTTGGAGAGCCCGTTCAAAAATATTGCGGGTCTGTTATAACCATTTTCTGATCCAGGGATCCGTTTGCGTAAAATTGAGCTTTAAAGTGCTCATTTTTGTTAAGAGTCAAGTGTCCCCCCTACCAGCTAAATGGCTGTTTTTTGAAAAAATCACGGCAGTAGTGTATACAACGAAAAACGAAAAGAAAACTATCACAGCTAAGTAGGCTTTAAAATTTGACGAGTAATAGTCGACCAACTTAAATTTGCAGAAAGGAATTTACCGTGACGTAAAACGATGTATGGGAACATGTTTTTCAACTAGAATGTTAAGTTTGTTTTTTTGATAAATTCATCCCAACTACGGAAGGACGGAATTCATACAAACGGTCTTTCGCTGCTTTTTTGTTCAATTAAATATCCGGTTGTTATTTTAACACGATATAATCTGAAAAGATAGATAATCTGAAAATTGTGCAAAGAGCGTGCGTTATCGGTATTAGCCTCCAATAAAAACATCATTAACATTATCATTATTAACATTGATAGAAAATATTTTGAAAATTTTTGCTCTCCGTGGCCTGTATTACCAGGGCACACCGGGGCTCCAGAGGCGCACCACGCTGAATCGATCGGAGGGTTGTTCGCCCCCTCGACGCTCTCTCGGCACCTCCCGAGTTCGACGCACCCACACAATTTCGTGAATGATAAACTTTCGGTCTTAAACTTGTAAAATTACATAAAGGACATTGACCGAGGTTATCAGACGACTTTGAAAGTTTCGCCGATGTGACGCATCCCAAAGTTTTAAAATGATACCTTGAAGACAAAAGATCACTTAACTTTGTTACTCGGTAGCTTGGAGGCTAAACGAACGATAAACTAGTATTAGGTACTATAAGTCGTGTAGCAATTTTGCATCCACAAATAGAAGACAATAAATCACACCCACTTCGATAAAGCAATAGTGTAAGAAGTAGGAATCAAACGCATTGGAAGTAGATTCACAAATAAACGAAGGAAAGGATGCAACGCATTGTGCCTATGATGTGAATAGGTACTCAAATTATAATAATCTATTTCTCAATCGCATGATAGTGCTGATTTCAATGCCTCAGAACAGGGCCTCAAGTCTGCTATTACAATAGTGTCAGAATGGTCGATCATTGATTTCATAATTGATGATTTTGGCAAGTTTGGTAATCTACTATTATAATGGCGTCATTATGACTTTCCAATGGTCGGCCACTGACACTACATTGAAATAAATTGCATATATTGGTAATCTCGTACATAATGACAAATGAATGACATTCCTACTAATGGGTTTTATAATATTTGCCAATACGACAATGCCATTATAATAACACAATTATATTACGAGAATATTGACCGACCAATGATCGACTATTATGAATTTACCAGATTACGAACTTTTAGCAAAATGACAATGGCATGACGATGGGATCGTGTTGGAATGACTGAATTTATAAAAATAGCAGACTGGGGCCCCAGGGGCCAAACGCAGTTGTGTCCGTATGGCCGATCATTGGCACCGTAATTGTAGAGTTTGACAGTTTTGCTAATCTCCTAATTGAAAGGCGTCTTTATGATATTCCAATGACGTGCCACTGATACTCCATTGGAACAATTGTCTGTATTTGGTAATCTCGTACTGACAATCTCCTATTATTTTGACTTCCCTATGGAAGTCAAAATAATAGGAGCGGCGGCGTGACAGTTGCCCGTAGGGCAACTATTGGCACAATGGTCATGGCGCTGCCTTGGTATGGTTGTCATAATGACCAATCATTGAAAATAGCAGAAATGGCTCCCAGCTCAGATGTTACAAATAGACTAGGTAGTATATAAATGGCAGTAGAGTAAGCATGATCAATCATTATAAATCCAGAAAACTTTAAGATTTTTCAGCAATGTATATAAAATTATCAGCCGCAGGGCTGTGCTGTCGCAGAAAATAATTTCCCGCGAAACATCTTGGTGGAATAATCTAGTTTTCTACTTCAATTTCCAATGCTGCAAACTCGGAACACGGAAACAGAGCATTTATCTACATATTTTCCGAAGGTTATGGAAATGGGTTTTTTTCATACCTTTATTTACTATTCTATACGCTTCAGCAAATTGCACGTCGGTTTTCAACAACTTTTTGACTTGTTAGACAGAACGTAGGCGGCCATTCCTCAAAGTGATTTTGATGAACTCAAATCGCTGTCATTGTGTGATTCGTGTGGAAACATATTTTTTTTATATCTTTATAATAATAATTAAAAAAATCCTAATTTTGGCCTATTTTGCCATTTAATTGACGACATTAATAAAGGTTTAATTTCCCACAATTTGCAAAAAAAAATTTTTTTCTATATTTTTACGAAATATAAGGATAAGTTGTTAACAACATAGAAATTATAGTAAGCAGCCAGTTTGGAAGACTAGATTTGGTAAATATTAATTGGATAATTTTTTATAGTTAAAAATGTACTTGATCCCTAGACACTTTTGATGTGTGTTTATACAGCGTGTTACGGAAAGGGTATATCCATACAAACAGGGTGAAGAGTGCATCTGGTTCAGAATCTCTGTACAAAATTTCAACAGAAAAAGAATAATTTATTTATTTAATAATTATATTAAATTTAAATCATAACAAACGTGTCACCGCACTACGAGGGCCAACCCGACATACTTTTCATACAAACGCTCGTACGTGATTATGGCGTTGTAACACATCTTTCTTTGAAATTTTTGAACCAATAGGTATCTTGTGCACTATATATATTTACTAGGTTTATAGAAACCTAGCAAGCAAAAAATAAAAAAATTGAAAAACAAAGTCAGTATAAGCCTGCAAAAATCTGCTGTTTTGCACAAATTTTACCTGAACTTTGGCCATTCATAATGTACTCATATATTGCAAATGTTAAGAAAACATTACGATAGAAACCTTGCAAATGTAATGGAGATTCTAAATGAACAACATTTATTTCACAAACTGGTAAGGCTTAATCAAAAACACGTATTTCCTGGAACAAGTTTTATGAAAATTCCGCACATTATTTTTCGTTCAATGTTATCGTGTACTCCTTTGTTAATAGTTTTCACTTGCGCTGGATGAAACAACAAACTTTTCGACCATGCTGGCGTTGACGATAGACGGACCGGGAAGGGCCCTCTTAACTGTGCCTGTGCGCCTAGTACACACGCACACTTGCCACAGCTCTGCGACACGGCGCCGCACCGACACGCGGTGGCGCGGGCGACATGGTTGGCGGCGGGATCAAACGAATGGATTAAAACGTGTACCGATCAGCTGACCTGGTCTAGTGATGTGTAGAGTTCAATTGGAAACATTTGATTTTTATTAGTTAAATGTTTCTTAACTTTATAATTATGTAGGTATTATTAAAAAACTGTTGCCATGTAGTTTTTTATCACCAGAAGAATCCATGCCTTTAATATGTATTTACCCTTTCCGTAACACGCCGTAGATGTAGAGTGATCAGCGGAAGTTAGACTGTTATCATGGCAAAACATGTCCAAAATAATTCCCAACAAATAATGAAACTGAGAGGCTTATTGTATTCTGTGAGAATAAGTAGAATTAGCCAAGGCAGCCGAAAGAATGCGAAAGTTGCGCCTGCGACTGGTTGAAGACTACTTTTCCAGGAAACGTTAGAAAGGGTCTAAGGGCCAGAACAAAACAAATAAGAAAAGGAATCATTTCTTAGAACAGAAGATTGTTGTTAGGCTTAGATAATAAATAAGTTAAAAGCTATTATATAGTAGTATCTATTGTTTTAGATGTTATGGTATTGTTTTTAGCCTATGGTAGGTACTTAATCTTGAATGCTTGCCTCTTCATAAAAATATACAATCTGTCCAAGTTTTTATGAACCCACGCTCAAATGACTAATAAATGATTTTTACTTTTAATGTTAATCCATATTATCTTACAGTTCTTACATTTCCGAAATAAAAAGCATTTTTAATTAATATAACCCCAAATGGAAATGAAACTCTTCCATCGGATTAAACAGTATCATCACTTAGCAAATTCATTTTCCCTTTTATTGGCCCTCAGCAGGCCATATTGCAACTTAATCCTTTCAGTTCGTAAAATGATTTAATAATTGAAACCATAAGGACCATAATTCAATAACTAAGAACGGTGCCGACCGAGCAGAGCAACGACACCGACACGCCGCGCCGCCGCGCCGACGCGGACGCACGAACGGTCGGTTTAAACTCAATTGGTGTACGAGTATAGTCCTTATCTAATTTGTGAAGGTAAACTACGGAAAATACATGCAAGGCAAAGACGCCTCGTGTCCTGTACTATATTTAATTAAAAATCACATAGCAAAAGCCTTTGAGACAAGATGGGAAATCAATTGCTTTTAAACTAATTTGTTGAAAGGAGCGGGCAACCGTGCAGTCCCGCGACCTCCAGACTCGATTTCGGTTTTCCATCGTAACATGACGTCACTTTAAGACTAGAACCTATCTCAACGAATTTTATTATAGACAGGATTGCAACAATTATATCAGTCTATGGCAACACTAGTTAGGTTATAGGAGATAGGCTAAAGGAAACACAAAAATGTGAGACACACGATGGCAGACATAAACAAATAGCATAGGAGACAGTGGTCCTACATGGATTTCATTTTGTGTGAACTAACAAATTGTTCGAACAAAACCTTGGCCCTCTACGCCTATCGGATATTATTTCTGATGGTGAATTGGTGATTATTCCGAAACAAATTGAATGTCAAGTGTGGCCGATTATAAACGTCTAACTTACCTACAAGCGTAAGCTTTTATAATGACCACGGAGTAATCAGTTTTTAGGGAACCACATGGTAGACATTTCACGATATACGGATAAGTTCAAGAAAAGGGCTTATTTGAATTTAAAGTGCAATCAAGTGCAAATCGGTTAAATGTAAATAATCTTCAGAATCGTATTCACATTTAACAAATTAAACTTTACTGAAAACTTCAAAAGAAGCCTTTTGAATTCTTTTTAGTTTTAAAAGTTAGTCCCTGAGGTTATTAGTTGTGTCAGATTCAGATCTCAAAGGCAATAATGTGTCAAAGATCTCTCTAACTTTCTACATACACTAACATGTTTATCGCTGATTCACCATTTTTTTGTAGTTATTATTAATAACTGATCCGTGATAAAATGAGGAGTGCTGATAGCAGCCAGTGCTGTTTCATAGCGGATGTAGACCCGCTACGTACGTAACTGAGTTATCAAACTGCGTTTAATTTCGAGGGGGCAACGCAACGCAACAGCCTGCGGTGCCCGTCATACTTTTTAACCGACTTCCAAAAAGGAGGAGGTTTCATGTTTGGCTGTACGATTGCTTGCTTTTTATTTTTCCTCGAAGTGTTCACTGATTTCTCTATCAATAATTGTGGACCGATTGTGAACATTCTTTTTTTTTAACGGGTATGCTCTTGAGATGGTCCCATTGTCACCAAATCAGAATCAAGGTGGGGATCATCATGGTAATCGAGGGAAATCCTATCAAAAATAATCCGAGCTAAAATAATATTACGATACAAAAAATATCTGGATTTATTTACTTATTAGATAATGGTTCTTATAATTTATTTTTGTAAGGCCATCCTGAATAATTTTCCCTATCAAAAAAACCACTCTCATGATAGCGTTTAAAAAAAAATATTTAAAGCCTATTTCATAACATGTCCTTTGTAAGGATTTGGGTATTTTTTTTATAGGAACTCGTGTATTTACTGTCGGAAAACACTATTTGGAAAAGAGGAACTGATGATGAAGACCACCTGATGACCACCGGAACTACTTAAAAGGTGATAAGCAGTTGACATTATGCTATTGTAACTTAGATAAATTACAAATTCGCCCACTAAAAAGTGAAAAATAAAAAAATCTCTGCAAAAAAAAACAACCGCCTCCCTAAAAAATACTACGAAGTGAAAAATAACTTTGATTAGTCGGTGGCAAAAAACTAAAATAGAGACCGAAAAACACCGACTTACGAATTTAAATAACATTTACTTTGTCACAGTGTTTTTTTTGGAAGTCGGTTGTTTTTTTTTTCATACAAACGCTCACTACGTGATTATGGCGTTGTAAGTTCTTTGAATTTTTTGAACTAATAGGTATCTCTAGTATATCTAGATTTCTAAGAAAGCAAAAAATTAAAATTTTGAGAAACAAATTGGACTTTTTTGGACAAATTTTACCTGACCTTGGGCCGTTCATAATGTACTCGTATATGGTAAATGTAAAGAAAACATCATCATAGAAACCTCGCACATGTACTGGAGATTCACGACAAACATTTATTTCACAAACTTGTAAGGCTTACTCAAAAACACGACTGGAACAAGTTAGGTATATGAAATTTCCGCATAGCATTTTTCGTTCAATATTATCGCGTTCTCACTTGCTTGTTAGTAGTTCTCACTTGTGCTGGATGAAACAACAACCTTTTCGACCATGCTCGCGTTACCGATAGATGGGTCGGGAAGGGCCCGTATAAGGGAGTGACCCTTAGCCCACCATGGTATATTATAAAAACAGATATTCAGAAGAGAACAACTTAGTTCTGATACCGCGGACTATATAGATCAAAACTTGAATGGAACTAGTTTACACAGACGCCGCTTTATTTTGCATGAGTTCCTGAGTCCGCGTGTCACTGGTCCTGTGCTGTCCTTCACTCGTCAGTTTATTTAATTCTCCAGTATGGGGCCCTTCAAGTATTACGTAAGTTAAATTTTAGTCATTTTTAACCTCCCTCCCCCTTGTCAGCAAAAGTAAGCAAAGCTCCTATGCTTACGTAAACATTAATAAATAATAGGTTGGGGAAAGTTTCTTCGCATTTTTTAAGAAAATTCAAAACATTTTTTAATATAGTTAATTTACATTTAACTAAATTATGTAGGTACCACTTTGTTCGATAACTTTTTGCCATTTTGTAGGTAGGGACATGATCTGAAGGTACAAGGTCAGGACTATACGGCGGATGCATTAACACCTCCCAGCCAAACTCTCTTAATTTTTGCTAAGTGGCTAAAGATGTGTGAGGTCTAGCGTTATCATGATGAAAAACCACACCCCTTCTGTTGATTAATTCCGGCCGCTTTCTCTCAACTTCTTGCTTTAATCTCATCAGTTGTTCGCAGTAGAGTTCAGAATCGATGGTCCTGCCTGGTGGTAACAGCTCATAATGTATAATGCCCTTCCAATCCCACCACACACACAGCATCACCTTGTTGCGAGTTAATCCGGGTTTTGCCACAGTCTGTGAAGCCTGACCGGCCTTTGACCACGACCTTTTTCGCACGTTCTTGTCGTACGTGATCCACTTTTCATCACCAGTTATCAGCTTCTTCAAAAATGGTTCGGTTTCATTACGTCGTAACAAAGAATCACAAATGAGTGCACGGTTCATTAGGTTTCTTTCAGTGAGCTCGTGAGGTACCCAAATATCGAGCTTTTTTGTGTACCCAGTTATTTTCAAATGTGCCAAAACTGTTTTGTGGTCAATTCCCAGTTCTTCAGCTACGTCGTTACTATACTGATATGCCGATCTTGCTTCACTTTTTCAAAAATTGCATCCTTTTTATCCGTAATAGGGCGACCAGAGCGATGTGCATCTTTGACATCCAAACCGGATTGAAAACGCTTAAACCAATTTTGGGCTACTCTCAGAGACACTGCACTAGGTCCATAAACATCGCAAATTTTTTTCGCGGCTTGCGTTGCATTTTTACCTTTTTTGTAGTAAAATTTTAAAATGTATCGAATTTCTTCATTAAATTCACTCATCTTGACAGTACAAAAAACAAATGAAAATCACACATTTTCCTAATTTGAATTTGGAATTATGTTCTTTAAAATTTAAACTTTCAATGATACCAAAACCAGCCAGATACAAATAGTATAAGCCAAAGAGATTTTATTACAAGTTCATACATACTATAATGTGAAAAGACTTTTTCCCCAACCTAATTGTAATAACGCGCTCCGTAATTATTACTTCAGTTCATTCTAACATAAAACACCGCGTAAGAGCGAGTAAGCAATATCAATTATTTTTGGGGAATCTCTGAACATGCTTTTCGCTTTTGAGCATTGACAAATAGAGTTGCCAATTTGTTCAAATCAGAATCTACCAAATTTTGCAGAAAAATCACAAAACGTAAATATATGGGTCCCCCATGTCATCAAAAATAAGCAAAGCAGACGCCCAACCCCCCTTTGGTGCTTACGCAATACTTGAATGGCCCCTTTAGTTGCTTATTCAGTTTCGCTGATTAATCAACGAAACTGTTCCACTGATTAAAGTAAATATATAGTTCTACTTGAGTGTACCAAACCGATGAATCAACGAAACTGGAGAACATTGGAAACTGTCGAGTTAACGCAACTGTCTAATCCGTTCTTGGCGGGAAAGTGAAGCGTCATGTTAGCAGTTTTGTTTTATTTTCTAAAATTTGTGTTTAGCCGAATATTAATGTGTAATAGTGGTGGATTATTAACCATTAAGTGTTCGTGAACCTGCATTAATGTAGGCAAATGAAACAAAACAGTGCAACATCACTTTAAGTTCTCTCAAGAAGTCCGCGTGAGGTTTCAGTAAAGTGCCGCGTCTTTACTTAAACTCAAGGGGAGCGGGGCGGGATATCATCAATCATCTTTATCATGCATTGAGTGGAGTTCATTTCATAATTATTTAAATAACTTTGTACTTGTTACCTAATTTTACATGACACTGGCTAAATGCACAAACCGTGCGAAGCCAAAAGGAAAAGAAAAAAAAAAAAAAAAAAAAAAAAAACTGTCTAATCCGCAAAACTGACCAATCAGTGAAACTGGCGAATTAAATAAAATGATGAATGAAACTGACCAGTGATACGCGGACACCAAAAGTCATGGGCCAAAACACAACACTACCCCAGAAACTCTAAAAATGCAAAGTAAAACAGTTTGGAGAGTTATTGGCAGGTAGAAAAGCTAAATTGGATAATTATGTGAGCTCATGGATAATGTTACTACGTTTTACGAATAACCCGTCGATTATGGCATACCTATACTTATTTCCCCTTAGCTTGGATGGCCAGGAACGTGGAATATCACACAATAATGGCGCGTGTAACATTTCCTAGACCTGAACAAACCTTCCTGGTTCCTGGTTTCAGGAAATATATTTATTTGGTAAGGTTCTGCATAAACAATGGTTATAGGATAGAAATAGAAACTCACTTTGAAGCCTAATAGATAGAATCCTGACTTGAAACCAAATACGTATTAAAAACTGGTTTCGTAGCGATCCGCGGTGGTCCAAGTGGTGTGAGGATAAGAGATGGCGCAGACAGGACTTTATGACTTTTATATTTATTTTCTTACTACAATATTATGTTCATTTCTGTAATCTGTTTACAGAATTGTGGAGCTTTCGCTCGTTACAATTCGCAACCATACCTGTGTCATGGCAACCATTGAGCATCGAGCCATTAATAATTGTAAAGCCCCCGGGCGCAAATCATCCGGGATCAAAGCACTCCCACAGGCTTTGATCTAGCTAGGTTGTACAGGTTAAATATAGATAGGTATGATAAGTGATAACTATTATTAAAACCCTGTCCTGACATAATCACTATTACTGCAATTTATTCAGCAAGTCTCGTATCGTACTTATATTGTCAATGAAGCTTAACGAATGCTTAGAAGAGCTTATTAAAACTGTAGGTCCATAAAAAGCTAAATGTCTCTTCTTGCCTATCTCCTCTCTCCAGCACACATAGATTATCGTCCTAAGCCGGTACAAAAAACTTCTAACAATAGTTGAGGCAGGTAAAAAAAGGGACGCTCCCAACAAAATCCCAAATCTAGCTACTCATGGAACATTTTGTTCTGCGATTTGGCAACGTCGCTGTCACATGTTAGGGGTGATAAGTGTGGCAACGTCGCCTTGTGGTATTCCGTTACGATAATATCTTACGTCACATTAGGATAGGACTACTGGGGTTGAAATATGAATAGTCCTTTGAGTTCTCACGAATTTGGGCTGTATGATAGCAAGCAGAGAGTATGAATATGAGTGACGATACTGCTAGACCAGCCGTGTTTTAAGATCTTATTATTATTTATTTATTTCATTATTAGACATTTCAATGTTATTAAACAGTCTAATGCCTTCAATTTAATTGGTAACATAGAGAGGTATTGGAGTCTCAGCAGTAGAAGCTACTCTGACGTCACTTTATTGATTAAGTTCATTACGGCTGAGCGGAGCAGAATCTCTTGCATGAGTAGCGCGTTAATTTGTAAAGACAGTGCCCAGAGGTAATGTTAACACAACACAGCACACAATTCCATCTAGAAAATGACTTAAAACTTATCAGACTAATCGTAGCGAATTTATCTTTTCTGAATACATAATGAAGGTTAACAAAGATTTTTCCGTCTTTGTTTTGCTCTTGTAAAAGTTCTGAACAAAAAGCTTTTATTGAAAACTTTTGACACAGTTTCTTACTTACTCTGCAGTACCTAAATGATGTTGTATCCATTGGATTGGACATTATATCAATCAAGCAATTCCGACTAAAACAAGCAGCTTTAAACGGCAGGTAAATGAAACCTTTATTAATGATAAAAATAACTGCAGCTTTATAACGAAACTCATGGCTGATGTTTTATAGAATATAATATGTAATAACTATAGGTAGTAAGAAAATTTATGTGAAATTGATTTAATTATAAGTAGGTGGATTTTGTACTTACTTTCTTTGACATTGTTGCCAGGCTTGTGCCCTGAGCTGTAACAAGAGATAGATATTTAGGATGAATAAAATGAAACAGGCTAATAAGATAAAAATTGGCGTTCTAAAAAACGTGTAGAGACCGGGGCTGGTTGACTAACTTTTTACTTCTTGGTCTCCACATTTATTATTTAATATCACATCACACTAATATTATAACGTTTGTGAGTGTGTGTGTGTGTATGTTACTTCTTCACGCTCTAAGGACTGGACCAATTGTGATAAAATTTTATATGGAGGTAGCTGACACCCTGGGTTAAGATATGGGATACTTTTATCCCGATATTCCCACGGGATCGAGACTTACGCGGGTGAAACCGCGGGGCGCAGCTAGTTTACAATATGTATAAAAATGACTTTACTTGATATAGCTTTACACTATTAGCATAATAAAATAATTAACACCTACATCTTAATTTGACATCTGACATCTACTGGTTTCTGTAGAACAAGAAATGTTAGTCAACTTACCCCAGGACCTGGGCAGGTTGACTAACAGGAATTTGTTGACTCATTAAAATTTAACGCCCGAAATATACGCCTACGATACGATACGTTTACGTCTTTTAAGCGCTAATGGTACTTTGTGCAACAAAAATGTGACAGATTGCTCTTTTGACAGCTCCGTTGTTTTAAAACTAAAGAACCGTTAAAATCGAGTCTAATGTTGCTTTCTGCAACAAATTAATGGAAGATTAGTATTTAAAGACAGCTTTAAAAGTTAAAGTTCGTTACTGCAACTGGCTGTTAAATTCTTATAATGAATATCAAACTCTTTTGCTACCTCTTTAACACATAAGTAACTAACTTGTCTATAATAAAGAAGTGACAAAGTTTTTCTATAACATCTTTTCAAAGTCAACCTGCGCCACAAAAAGGTCAGTTAACATGCCACAAACGCCACTTTTCTCTTTGATGACGTGGCTAACTTAAACACTGACTTCGATTTGAAAATAACACTGTCTCTCAAGGACCAGCTGATCTATTCTGAAGAAATCTCACCGTGTAAACGTAGGTGCAGAGAGCTTGAAGTGAGTTGTTAATAGTATCAATCCCTCACTGACAGTTCACTCCCCGCTCACTTCACCTAAGTTTTCACTGTGAGATGCTTACAGAATAGCACTGCAGGAGTCCTAAGCAAACTTTAGTATTACAAGAAAAGTAGTTCACCACAATTCTGTAGGCTTCACAACAAAAAGTACAACTACCTATCTATCATAAACTTTTGTTAAAAAAAAACATTGGCATTTTACTAAAAATGTCACTTTTTGGTATGATGGTATGATAAACCAAAAACATGTCACCACTCCAATACTAAACAGCGCGCGGTTGAGATGCTTTGCACAAATTTAATGTTACCGAGATGTATTCTCGAGTGTGATTAGATGATCCAAAAGTCGTAGGTACTACTGACGAGTTTTTGACAGTTATGGCCGCCATAGACGTTCAAGTAATTTGATCAACCAGGCTGGTTCAAACGGTTTGATCAAATTGGCTTTCAAGCCAATTTGATCAAACCGTTTGAACCAGCCTGTGCAGAATGTGATCAGATTTTGCCACAGACATTCATGTCTGTGGCAAAATTTGATCACATTTAATGAGTAATCAAGATCATGCCAATTTGATCAAACTGTTTGAACCAGCCTGTTTGATCAAATTACTTGAACGTCTATTGCGGCCATTAGTCTGCCCTACCCCTATAGGCAAACATACCCGGTCTCACCAATGGCTGTTTCGACCTGGTTGCGGATGGCGGAGGCAGTAACGTACCCCCGGATATACGTACCGGTAGTAGAGTATGCCAGTGCAACTAAAACCTAATTATGGAAAATCTGCATTTCCAATTAGAATTAATTAATTGATCGAATGTTTCAGTACATTTATTGGCAGACCGCGGAAATCCTTTGGTCTGTAGACTTGACATGATATTCAAGACTGCGAACCCAAAATGCAAAACAGTCACAGTGACGATCTAATAGAATAGAATATACTTTATTTCCAAATTTACAATTTACACAAAGTCGATAGGGTTAGGGTAGGGTACTATGACAAATATTATTGTTTTTTAAAATTGCATAAATCATTGATTTATACCTCCAGCACCCAAGCTTAGATCAAACTTGTGTTACAGGTGCCAGGGCTTTCTCTATTAAGGGGCCGTGCACGAAATCGGCTAATTTTGATCAATTTTGTTCATTGTTTGTGAAAAGGGGAAAAAGAATTTAAACAAAATTATTTGTGATTTGAAATGTCGAGTTCTTTGTTTTGCATGTGGCGGAAAGATTTTTGGAATAGATTAGTATTCATGGAAAATCACTAATATTTGCAACATGTTTTCCGAAAAATGACGCGAGTCTTACGTTTGATCATCTTTTTACAAGACACTACTTTTGATTTTAATAATTAAAAAATATAATTAATTTTATTATATGGTCTACTTGCATGTAGGGCAAGCACTTTTTTCAACTTCCATACAAAATTTGCAGAAAAATAATGTTGAAGAAACACATTTTTTTTTAAACCCAGTCATTAATGTATATTTTCCTATTATTTAGCAAACCATAACAAGGAATTTAAAAATCACAACCTGGGCTTCAGCTATCCTTGATATAAAATCAATCAATTATTTCAAGCTTTCTCACAATTAGATAAGAAATTGACGAAAAAGGGTTTTTTTCGTGCACGGAGCCTTAATACAATTTTCTAGAGAACTTGTAAAGTATAACATGTTTTTTTTTTGTTGTTTAAGTTATTAAATTAAATTAAAGAAACAGAATAAAACAAAAAGTATAGCCTCTCTTTATGTACACTTGGGTGTGTAATTGTCATGTTTATGAGTCGTGTGTGAGAGGGTGTGTGTGTGTGTGTGTAGTGTATGTGTGTGGTGTATGTTTGAATAGCAGCATATAAAAAATAATTAGGACACAATTTATTTACAAAGATTATTCCCATTCCGAGGAGGCGAATTATTCAATAAAATAAATAAAATAATAGATACATATAGCTAATTGTCGTAAAATTGAATGTAAAAATAAAATAAACAAATGGTTACGAAATCGAAGTTACGCTGAAACGGAAAAAGTCCTTGAGATAGTAAAATAACAAGGTATATTTATTGTAATTTTATTTGGATTATTTTTATTTATTATATTCCTGGGGCTTGTTGCTGAGTGGGCAGTGTCTGAGTGGCTTATACCAACGGGAATCTACTCGGAGATGGTGAGACAAATGCTCGGTAGTTTTCTACGTAAAATATATTTATAATAAATCTTCTATATACTCCTACATCATTTTATTATATATTTATGAAACATTGTATGTACAATTATAAATGTAGGCATACAACACACATGCACATACACACACCCCCGCACACAGTCACAGACTCACACACACCATCAATCACTCTCAATTGTACCACGTTGACAACTTTTACTATGTGATTATAATGGAGGGCCTGGAGTTCTAATATACAAGCCTAGGCTTAGTTTAGACTCCAGATCTCCCACAAATCACAAAAACTTCTCAAAATACCTGTCAACTTAAAATAAATAATTGTTTATGGTGTAATTCGTGGAGATAAATAAACATAATTTATTTTTTTATTTGTAGAGAATTTTACGCTCTCTAATTTTTATCATAATGTAAATCATTAAAACCATAGGAAGCGAATATAATATTTACAAAAATCCAATTTTTGTGACCTTTGACTTTGAATATCTTAAGACACGGACAGTCGGACATGCAATTTTATGAGACGTTTCAGACAACTTTTAGAATGCCATAATGAAGGTTATACAAGTTTACAGCTTATTATTTGTAATTTCGGTGTTAAACACCTAATGTGACTGGACTGGACTAGTCGGCTAGCATACGCCAATATAACTATAAGTAAATATTTTGTTTTTAATTATATAGAAGCATTATAAGCTTGTAGTAGAAAAATACTACCATAAAGCATGCATGCAACGAGAAATTAAAAATAACTTGAAGTTGCCTAATGCACCGTTTGTCGGTACAGGAATGTAGCATAAATTACATGCTCCAAAGAATCCCTTTACAAGAGTCCATTGAGTTTAGATTGTGATAATTGTTTGTTGTTTAATTAATTCAACCAATATCAAAATTAAACACGAACATTATCTAATATAAAAAGTGGTAAAAATATTTTTTTTAATCAAAAATGTACTAAGAAAGTGCGAGTGTAATGTAACACAATTATCTTCATAGTAGTGAATAATTAGAATTTATAATAGTCCACCCGGCCGCCCGGCCGTCTTAATGATTGTGATTAGGTGCATGCGTTTGGATACATGAATATTTTACAACATTATGTAATTTCTGTGAATTAAGAAAAAAATTGTGTGTAATTTCTTTAGGCTAGACAGGTCAGGACCTACCAAAATTCCTTCATAGAAAACTTTATCATCACCCTTCTGCTTTTTCCGTAGAACTCTAACCGCAGCCTACACGTAGGACAACTTTGTTTTATCTTGTGACTTTTTAAATGTTAGGTCTAAAACTACCAAAGACCTTTGAAATATTGTCAACACAATGTTTTAAGTTAAACGGTACAACAGAAGTATTTTCTTCGTGGCAGCAACGTCATGCTTACAGGAATTCAGTGAGAATAAAAACTGGAAACAAGGAAATAGGAAGTAGGTCTAAAAAATATTTTGTCATTAAGCCAATGACTTAGAAAAATAAAACCTTGAACAATATTTCGGTAATGCAGCTCTCCGAGCCGAGATTGATTGATAACTTTCTGTTTGAAAGCTCCAAAATCTCGCTGAAAAATCCTACAAAACATTTACAAAAGGTAGAATATAATCTATACCTATAGAAGAGAGAAGTGTAGAGCACGACTATTTGCACTTGAGATTAATGGAGGCTGGACGGACAGTAACTTCAACGCTGAGTAGGCAGTCAGAGACCAGGCCCTGCAGTCTCGACCTAAATAGCGATCGCTTTACAACCGAATAGAAAACTAACTAAAAGCGAGGCCCTTTCGTCATGTGCATTTAATCGGTCACCATCTTCACACAGGTGTACCATTTTCTCTATGCCAGTCAGAATTGTCCAATTGGAACCTAGATCGCGATCGCTTTACGAACGAATTCGATTGCAAAGTCCTAATGGGGTCCCTAGACAGTCAAAATTGTTTGATAAACACGAAAAAATCACAATCTAGTCAAGCAATTTTGACCGTATAGAGACCCCATTAGGACTTTGCGACCGAATTCTGTCCGCAATATAACATAGGTTCCAATTGGACAATTCTTCTATGTCGGGTAAGGACTCAAAGTCAAAAAAGGAAACTATGGAAGTTATAAAACAGCCGATCATTCAGCCGATACTTCGGTTTAGCGCTTCGGAGTAGACCCCCTGGCTTGAACACATATTATTATTTAGTTTATAAATATCAGTCGGAAAGTCGCAACAATCTTTGACGTTTCTAATAAGAAAATGGTGTGAATTTGCAAATGGCGCCATGTGCGCGTGGTGAAAATTAGTACTACCTACATCTGTCGTCTCATTTACTCTTTAATAATAAAGTGAGATAAACGTATTGAGCAAAATCGCTTCCAAGGAGGTTCGATAATTCAGCTTATTTATTCTCGTAATATAAAAAATATAAGAATTCCTTCATATATTTTTTTATGGAAATAAAATAAAAACTGTAAAAGATACGTACGGCGCTATACAACGGAGTATGCTGTAAAACATATACTTAGGTGAGAGTACCTATTTTACCGCACATTCCGTTCTATGGTGCGTAATTTTTAGCTTTGGAACGATGTATACCTACACTTACAGGCTTCGTATATGCATTTTTGAGCAAATGTGTTAAAAATTTATTACACACATAACTTAACAAAAATCAAATGCAAAAAAGAATTACAAAACCTATTACTAAAGTTAAATTACCGGGAGACTGAAGATCTTCTCAAACCAATCCAGTAGAGGTATTTCAAAAACACAGACGCATACATACCCTCATGCATATACTCACAGATACACCCACACATATACTCACGCGCATACACTCATACATACACAATCACTCACCTGTGCACTCTTGTGCACGCACACACACAAATGTTCAACATTGTAAAATAAGTAGCTAAATTATAATTTTAGTTTATAGTACTTATTATTATTTTATATTTTTTTTAAATTTAGTTTTACTGTTTTTCTGAGTTCACTATGGACGTTCGAATTTTTATTGTATTTTTATGTAACCTAGTTTGGAAGGTGTCTGTGATACAATGTTTTTTTCATTAGTAAAGAGTTACAGACACCAATAATACACCTTTTTCTGTTATGTTCGTTTTTTACTTGAAAACTGTTTCTGTGAACCTTATTACGTTTTTTTCTGAAAAATAAATAAATTTGTTTATATTATAAAATAACAAGTTATTTGAAATCTTATAAGTAGATATATTGGAAGCTGGAGTTCATACAACAAACTTCGTAACACTACATACGAGTAGCAGAATAATTTGATATCGTGTGAAAAGTTTCAACATTATCCGTCCAATAAGAAGATTAAACTACAACAGATTGAAAGAAGCCTCTCGAGCTGTCAATGTCTGAAAAGTACTCCAGCATAAATCTTTAGTAAGTTGTTAAAAGTTCTCGAAGGTATTGCAAATATCGTGCTTCTATTCCAATAGAATTTGTAGTCAGACTTGGAAAGTTGCGCTGCCTTTTAGATACTTAATTTCAAAATCCGGCCAAGTACGTGTCGGACCACGCACAATGATGGGTTTCCGTAGTTGGGATGAATTTATCCCAAAAACAAACTTAACATTTTAGTTGAAAAACATGATTTCCTATATATCGATCTGCGTCACGATCAATTCTCCAACTGCAAATGTAAGTTGTCCGACTATTACTCGTTAACTTGTAAAGCCTACTTAGCTGTGATAGTTTTCTTTTTAATTTCATTATAAATGTATTACTGCCATGAATTTGTTCACATATCCAATAACCATTTATATGGCAGGGGACGACCACACTTGACTCTAATAAAAATTAGCACTTCAAAAGCTTAGTATTACGCAAACGGATCTCTGAATCGAAAAATGGTCTTCACAGACCATCAATATTTTTGAACTGCCTGTCCAACAATACCACAGATCACGGGACAGACGAGAAAAAAACTCTTGACTGAGCGACTTTTGCCCACTAGGACAAATGTATCGGATTATGTCTTTGTAGCAGATAGACCGCACGGAACAATATTGTAAGGCACGTTTGTACACATGTGTGCGTGGCAGCCAGAACACGTGCCTCTATGTGTATGTACGGTTGCCAGGATAGTGAAAAATTTACCCATAATATTTAATTAAGTACATTAAATAAATAATAGTTCAATAATTTATTGTCTCAGAAAAATGCAGAGAAGAGTTATACATACATTGTTCACAAGTAGAAGAAAGCAGATTAAATAGAAACAAGATTCCTACAAAGCAATGAAAAATGGCTGAAAAAACTTTTGAAATACCGAGAGTGCAGCAACGCTTGGGTCGGCCATCGAAATCGGTTAGGTACAGAATTGAGCGAAAGAAGTAAAAGAAGAACAACTTACCACGTTTTTATTAAGTCAATTTCTTGTTTGTCTGTCGTAAAGTTACACTTTTTAGCCGTTTTCTAAAGGGGCTTCTCTTAATCATGACACATAGATCGAGAGGTTCGCAAACCTGAAACATAAACTATATTTTTATTTTTTTGAGTTGAACTTTAAAAAGTCAGCAATAAATTAATAGTTTGTTTAGGAGTCCAATATGTACTTCTTCAAAGACATTAAATTATTAATTTATTTCTGAATTTTGAAAGTGAAAAGCAAAAATTTAAAAAAATTTAGGTTATGTTTTCAGGTTTGCTAACCTCTCAATCGATTGTCATGATTAAGTGAAACCCCTTTAGAACACCACTAAAACGTGTTATGTTGCTCTATCTCGCTTCCTTTACAAGATGTAGCGGTTTTATGGTTTTTAGGGTTCCGTACCCAAAGGGTAAACGGGAACCCTATTACTGATTTGAGGTTAGGTCGGCATTGCATGCTACTAAATGGATTTAGAATGCATTGTCATCGAGTTGTGAGCAATCCTGAAAACAGCCGGATAGCTAATCGGGAAGTGCTCGAAATTTGAGTTGCAAGATTCCACCCGGAACGATAGACAGACAAACAAACAAGAAAGTGACCTAATATAAACATTCTAATATAATCATATTCCTTATAACAAGAACTTTTATTTACTACATCACATACCTTACGCGTTTTTCAAAAGTATTTTATTTTATTTTGGAATATGCCCCACAAAATAAGTTTTTTTTTAAAATTAACACTATACGTCAAATTAATACACCCTTAAAAATATCGCAAATGTATCGTAGTAATAAACGATACATTTGCAATATAATATTTATTTTCAGACACCAAAATTGTGTTGTTTTTGGTACCTATATTTACTTTATGGTGACGTCATACAACCCATGATATGGCACAATTATTATTAGAGACAATCCATTAAGTAGTTAGAGTTACGAATACACATACATACAAACATACCAACAAAACAGGCGATAAATATAACACTATTATCGAAATAAATAGTTAAGTAAATCGATATTCCTGTACTTATTTCTACTTTTTTCTTGTTATAATATAAACTAGCAACACCGAACGATTTTTGTCAAGGTTTTGTTTTTCAATAAGTCACTAACATTGACCATGAAAAGATACACCATCTTCTTTCTTTTGTTTTTGGGAACAGTTTTTACATTGTTTAAAAACACAAACAGCATTATTATGAAAAGATCTGTAATAGCCCGTGACGTACTAACGATGCGGTGCGGCGGCGCTACGTGCTGTACTGACTCGAGATTGTATTAGCTTTTGAATTTGTATTTCATTTGATTTGTTGGCCGCACTCTCGGTGTTCCGCGCGGTCTATCTGCTTCTTTCTATAATCTAATACCCAATAAAATGAACTACGCCGAGTTGTTTTCATTATTAAATACGCAGTTTAATGACATTTTTCCACTGAGTAAAAGTATTTACACAAAGTTCTTATCGAGTATTTAGTGATTGGGCGACTCCAGGTATTCGTAAAAGCAGAGAAAAATTATTCAAACTTTATAATATGAATAATACAAGCCTTCATCAGCATGTTCCAAGTATGCAAAAACTTTTAAAAGTGTGTGCAAAATAGCTAAAGTTTTTTATATCAGTAATGAAATAAAATCACCTGATGATAAAATAAAAACTACCTGGCAAATAATAAATACTGAGATAGGTAGGAAAAAAACAGCGTAATACCGATTTTAATTTAGAGACTGCACATGGCCCCATCTACTCTGATGTAGAAATAGCTCAGGAATTTGAAAACTTGTTTGCTAATATTCCCCTTAAAACTACTGAAACAAATTACCTACCCGCGCTTTCTGCTGCCTTACTTAGAAAGAATGTAAATGCCCTTTGTAGTTCAGATTTCAGGTTACAAATTCCCAGGCTGATATAAAAGCTTTTATAGATCTTAAAATTAAATCAACAGAAGATTTTTGGGGAATCTCTGTAAAAGACTGTAGGTCTATCATCGAAAGTATTGCGCCCTTTAGCTTTCATATTTAACACCAGTGTAGACCAAGGAATCTTTCCGGATCTCATGAAACACAGTAAATTAGTTCCATTGTTGAAATCCGGTGATAGTAATGAACCTATGAAATAAAGGCTTATATCAATTCTGCCAGTTCTCAGTAAGATGTGTGAAAAGTTGATTCTCAATCGAATGTTACGTAATTTTAATAAAAATTCCATCATGAACAACAGTACGGTTTCACCAAAGAGCGTTTTGCAAATGACGCCGGTGTGACCCTAATAAAGAACATTTTAAATGCCTGGGAAGAAGTACCAAGAATAATCTTTCGCGACCTCTCTAAGGCGTTCGATTGCGTAAACCATGAGACACTTCTGGTGAAACTGGAGCACTATGGGATTTGAAATATAACTCTTGATTTAATAAGATTATACCTGAAAGATAGGAAGGTTAAAGTTCAGGTAAACGGCATAAACTCTTTTGGGTCTGAAATTAAAATGGGCGTTCCTCAAGGTTCGATATTGGGTCCATTTCTCTTTTTATTTAAACTTTTCGCACACAATAATGTACAAAGGTGGTGGTCTAATGCCTTAGGCATTCTCTACCAGCTCTTTTTGATTTACATTAATGATCTACCCCAATTACTTCAAAATCATCCGAATGGTGTTATTCGAAGGTGACACATAATTGATTTTTAAATAATATATATCGATGTCAATAATTTGGTACTAAATGAAAAAACAAAACTAAATGCATTAAAAATATATATATTATTATTAATTTTATTATATTAATTATATATAAAGTTTTTTGCGATTTATGACTTTTCTAGTACTCAAACATTGGTCCAATAGAGGTTTTTGATCCTTATAAGAAAGAGGATCGATTGGCATAAAAAAGTTTTTGTGAAAATTGCTTATTATCCTGCTGACTGTAATTTTTTTTCAAAATCTGTGTAGATCAAAATTTCTCAAAAAGATAAGGATAGTCTCCTAAGACCATTTTCGCGTAGCTGCAATGGATAAGATACTTCCCCTTACTGCCCCGCTGAAAGTTTCCACCCTGTATATATTTAATATATTCTATTATTATTTTATATTTTCTTTATTAATTTAGGTACATACAAATTATATTTTTAAATATCAGAATATAAAAAACATTTAAAAATATAAAAAATAGTTGTCCACTGGTATCGGGAGCAGGGTCCAAGCTACCGGTGGCTAGGGCTGCAGAGATAGGAACCTCCTCACGATGCGAGCCGTATCGAGGAGTACTGCCTTCTGAATCAGGCCCTTGATCCAACCACCTAACGAGAGCCTCGAAAGATGTTGCTCGAGACTTTCGGCCATCAGGCCATTGGCTGATACGACAATTTTATATTATTATTATTTTATTATTTTGTTTGGTATTTGAATTAAAATTAGAGTTGCATTTGTTACTAACATAGTTTAAGTATTGTTTATTACTAACACTATGGATCAAGGTCCGAATTATATCTATTTTTTTTATTAGTTTTAAATTTAAATTACCTAATGTTAGAAGTAGCGAATGTGACATCTATTTAATGGAGAAAAACTGGACTTTATTAATCAAACTGTTTTCCTAGGAATCACTTTAGACGAGAAATTACAATACATAATGTTACAAGATATATAAGGTGTATCTATACATACACGAAATCTCACAAGGGGTCATTGTACTCATCATTATGAACAACTTTAACTATAGGACCAAACTTGAAATCGTGTCGATACCCATCACGTCGAGTTTCGCTAGCTAATTTAATTTGACCCTGTATAAATCATTGTTATTATTTATTTTTATTTTAAATAAATTGATTAGAACTCATGTTATGTCCTTTAACAAAAACACCTATGCTTGTATTTCCGTATATAAATATCATAAAGAAAGTCAAAAGTCAAAGTCAAATTATTTATTTCAAATAGGCACATAAATGGCACTTTTGAACGTCAAAATTTACAAATAAAATAGAATTGATTCTAGTCGCCCCTTCCAAAAGCTAGCTTCGTATGGAGAAGAATGGGCAAGAAACTCCACCGTTACTCTTTTAAAATGTTTTACAATATTTGGTATTGGTACATCAATTATATAATTATATGTGAAGACGATGCACCTAGAATAAAATTACTATACCACAATAGGTAAAAAGAATTAATAATTAAGCAATGAGATAAATTAATTATGTGATAGATACATGGTGCTCACATATTTACAAACATTGTAAAAAAAAAAAAATATTTTCCTAAAATAATCAGTGTGTGAGTTAAAGGAAATCACAGAGTGTAAAATAAATGTCACAAAAAATAATAAAATATACAATTAAAATAGCAATCAGTAAAATTTTGTCTCAAACTCAAAGCATTTATTTCAATTAAACCATTTACAGGCACTTTTGAATTGTCAACAAGTCGGTCAGTTACAAATATGAAGCTAGTTGCCCATTCCAAATAGTAGGTTCCTATGGAGAAGAACGGGCAAGAAACTCCACAGACACTCTTTTAAAATAAAATATTTGATACAAAGTATTGGTTACATCATTCTTATTGAAAATATACATGTGAGAACGATGCAAAACGTCAGAAGCGTCCGTGATAAAAAAAAAACAATTCAAAACTAAAATAATTAAAAATAAGCCGTGGCAGCTAAGAGATGACCAGTCCCAACTGACAGCGCCCGTTCACGAACATGACGCATGGATCAGCACCATTCAGCTCAACCATTTTGAAGGGAGCTAAATGATACAACACACACGCCACCATCAGCGAGACATCTGAGTGAGCATGACATACTCTCAGCTGCCAGGACATATTCAAGTCAATGAAAGACATATTACCCGGTAAATGGTAGCTCTTTTGTACATAGTACTCACACCTGTGTTATGCAATTATATAATACAAAGGTGATTGAGTTTATACAATGAAAAGATAGTCTTACAATCTTCAGCAGCTCCAACAGTATTTTCAAATGTCTTCATTTGTAAATCAATTAGTTGACGTTGTGGAGCAGGACCAGCATTGAGCCAAGCATTTCTATCAGCGATGTAATCCCTAGTCTAGACTCCAGATTGTCCTATGGAGCTGGACCAGCATGTTTCCAAGCGTTCTTATCCTGGATATAATCCTCTAATTTGTAATAAGCTTGTTTACAAAGTGTACTTTTTATATGAGTTTTAAATTTTCTTTCATTTAATTGCAATATATCACAAGGTATTTTGTTGTAACATTTAACACAGTACCCCATAAAAGATGAGAGAGAGACTTTAGATAATCTGAAACATGGCTGATCTATTTTATCTTTATTTCTAGTATTGAAATTATGTCTATCACTTATTTTTTTGAAAAGATGTAGGTTCTTTCTTACATACATAATATTTTCATAAATGAAAGACTCATGCAGACAGGCGCACCGCGACACCGGTAGTACAATTTCCGTCAAGTTTTCATGGAAATTGTACCACAAAAGTCGTGGCGCGCGTGTCTGCACGAGCCTTTAATATAAAAAAAAATATGCATTTGACAACATAATTATGAAATGGGTTAGTGCAAATTTTAATAACTCCGGAATCCAACGTTCTCTGGTATAGTTAGCAGTAAATACTAATAATAGGGTTACCTACTTACTGACAATTGCAGATTATTGGAGTTTGATATTATGTGTTTTTAAATTGTTTGCAGGACAAATAAAAAGTATAACTTTCTTATGCTTATTTAATCTTGTAAAATTCCTTTAGAGCTTGATATTTTTTGTGTTCATTCATAGTTAGTTGGTCAAGTCTTGAACCAGGGAGCTAAGTCCGTGTCCGGTAATAATGTGCTTAATCAAAAGGAAAGTTCTCGAGCATAACTAGTAACTACTCGGGCAATCACAAAAACCACTTTGCTTACTCGTATTACATAAACTATTTTGCTTATCTTGTAAAGGCAAGTTTAAAGATAAACGAGAAGAACATTCAAGCGTAAACATATTTACGGGACCACTGAGTGTCCGAAACGCCTCTAGCACTTTTTTCATTGAACTGGGGACTATAGCAACCCTTCCAATTGCAAAAAAGCCCCTCAAATGAATATGGGGTGAGTGTGAATTCGACTGGATTATAAAGTATCGGGTTCTGCAGATTGAATGAAACAGAATTTGTCATTCTTATTTTCATTTCGGTTTTGATGACTATATGCAACGTGTAAAGTAGGAACCTACTTACTTTAGATATTTATTTAAAAAAACCGGCCAAGTGCGAGTCGGACTCGCGCACGAAGAGTTCCGTACCATTATCTATAAAAATGGCAAAAAAATCACGTTTGTTGTATGGGAAAAATATATGTTACAATAAAATAAATAAATATTACGCACTTAAATATTTGTTTTCTTTTAATTTAATTATTTATTTTTAAAGTGAATATATAATTACATATTCTGTGAATATACAAAAAAAAAAAACAACCGACTTCCAAAAAAAACACTACAAAGTGAAAAATAACTTTAATTTCGGAAGTCGGTGGCAAAAACTAAAATACAGCTCCAAAGCCACCGACTTCCGAAATTAAAGTTATTTTTCACTTTGTAGTGTTTTTTATGGAAGTCGGTTGTTTTTTTTTTTGTAAAAAGTTTTTATAATTTCAAAAATCCAATAACAACCATTTAGCTGGCAGGGGGGACGACACTTGACTCTAACAAAAAATAGCACTTTAAAGCTTAATAGGTACTACGCAAACGGATCCCTGACGAAAAATTGTTATTAACAACCCTACAATATTGAACGGCCTATCCAACGATATCCCACACTAGAATAGACGAGAAAAAAAATATCATCCCCACTACGTAGACGGGAGAACACCAACGATTTTTTTTTTTTTTTTTTAAATTGCCACTTTGTCGGCGTGACTAATATGTATATTCATGACAAATTACAACCCTAAATACTAGCTTCTGCCCGTGGCTTCGCCCGCGTGGTTATAAAGGGATGAAAAGTATCTTATGTATGTGTGTATCCAGGTCCTATCCGTATACCTATCACCCAATTCAATTCAGCCGTTATAGCGTGAAAGGGAAACAGACGGAAGACGGTTAACATGCAAATAATCTTCTTATACTTACAAAATAAATATTACTTACCTCAAGAAACGGATTCTGGTTATATTTCAAATTTCTTAAATCTCTTAAAACGAGGTACCTACTTACACAAAAATTTCAATCATCATGTGAATTTTAAAATCATCCCCTATTTTACTCCCTTAGGGGATGATTCTACAAAAGCCCTGAAACACGATTTTCTTTATTTCTTACCAAAAGCATAAATTTGAATTTTCGTATCTAAGTTCCCCATACAAACTTTCGTCCCCTATATCCTATATCCCTTTAGGATTATTTTTGAGACAAAAAGTAAGCTATGTCCTTCCCCAGGATGCCATCTATCGCCTTGCCAAATTTTATCGAAATCCGTTCACTGGTTTAGGCGTGAAAAGGTAACGTACAGACAGACAGAGTTACTTTCGAATTTATAATATTACCCTATTTTACTCCCTTGGGGAATGATTCTACAAAATCCCTGAAACACGATTTTTTTTTATTGCTTACCAAAAGCATTAATTTGAATTTTCGTATCTTAGTTCCCCATACAAACTTTCATCCCTTAGATCACCCTCTTTAACCTATGTCCTTCCCCAGGATGCCATCTATCTCCTTGCCAAATTTTATCGAAATCCGTTTCCTGGTTTAGGCGTGAAAACTCACAAACGGCCTTATTACAATACAAGATTGATCTAATGATATTTAGACCTAGGTTTAAACCATCGAGCAATTTTATAATTTCGAACTTTAATCAGACAAGGTTAAAGTTGTAATTACAAAAACGGACAGTAAACCGCTTCTGAGAGGTTTATTGTATTTTAAACTTTCCATTCGTCGGTATATAACGTTCGAAATAAAAAAAACTTGCTCGAAGGTGGTAAAAGGGTGGCGCCCACGAGCGATTTTCTCGGCGATTTTTGTCAGAACGTATGACATCTGACAGCAATCGCCGAAAAAATCGTTTAAAGTTAGAACTCGTTTTGTAATGAAATGGAAAGGGTCTAAATTAATGGCGATTCATCTATAAATAACCCCAGTTCTGATTTTAGAACAAATCGCTTCGGTAGGTTATCCTGAGATAAGTGTTATAGGCAAAATATATTGCTTAGCACCCAACACTTATTACAGTCCTCTGGCCGCAACCCACCAGCAACCTTAATGCAACGAGAATAAAGATCACTGTGATTTTTACAGTAATGCAAAATCGGGAGGTTAAAAAAACTGTTAATTAATTTGTCAGCCAAGTATTTCCTTCCAAAGCTATTAGCATGCTTCCACGCTGTATAACGATGCTCTAAGTGCGAGTTATCCTAACCAGCGATACCTACCTATACGTGAACGGACGCCGCCGATGTGATTTTGCAGCTCAGTGCACTTTACTCGAGTTGAGAGCGTGCATGCATGCAGTAAACTGGATGAGGTAGAGCTGCGAGCGGGGGTGTGCACAAGTCTGTATGCTTTTATAATATAAATACACGGATAAAAAATTGTCTGCTCAACAACGCAAATAACGCAATGAATGTTGTTGAACTGTCAAATTGAAACCGATTCCTACTGTTAGTGTGTTATGCAATTAGCCCTCTGGCTGTTTTTTATCCAGGTTGTAGGTACCTTCATAGAGAGAGATTAGACTAGGGAAACCGCGGGCTACAGCCAGAAGGTAGTATACTGTGTATCAAATCAATGAATCTGAATCACAAACTCTACTAAGTAGCATCTAGCAGTTCTTGACAAATAAGTGAAGATCAATGTGCGCACTACTAAACTAGAACTAGATGCAGGCTAATCATAAGATTAACCTAAGAATCCTTTACGTACATAATAGGATTACAGAGGATTACAATTAGTTCAATCCTGTATTAATGCACTTCGATGATGTTAGCAATTCCAGTGTAGAATCATCTAAGCATCAGGGACTTACTTAGCAACTCCAACCAAGCTAGCTTTGTGGTGGTTATCGATTTGTTGCCTTTGAGCGTAGGGTTGATAATATTACGGTATCACCGAAGCGACGACGTGCTAACCGAGTTATGCTGATGCTAAATGCGTCACCAACATTTCAACAGCGTCACCAACATGCTAACTGGGTCACCTACTTACTAACCGAGTCTGAATTCCTAACCGCGTCATAGACATGCTATCAGCGTCCCCGACATGTAAACAACAGAACGACGCGACGTGCCATTCGTGTCACCGACGTGCTATAAGCGTCCGACATACGTACTGCCTCACCAAAGCGCTCACTGAGTCCCGACATGCAATCAGCGTCGCCGTCATACTAACTACGTCACCGATATGCTAACCGAGTCACAGCCATTCGAACGTCCCGACATACGAACTGCGTCACCAAAACGCTAACCTAGTCACCAACATGCTAACAGCGTCCCTGACATGCTGCCTGTCACATACATGCTACCTGCGTCACCTATGCTAACCGAGCCTGACTTGCTAACCGCGTCACCGAAATGCTAACTCCGTCACTGACATGCTTACCGTCTCACCAACATGCTAGCCACGTCACCGACATGCTAATGTGACGTGTTGTACCAGACTGACGGCCCGCAGCCGCCTGTGTACATGTATACATACGTATTTAATCATCGGTCACGTCTCAGTCATCGTGCTCCACGATGACTGAAGACATCGTGGAATACATCATAATCAAGACCAAGTGGACCTTGAGAGTAGAGAAGTTGGAGTCGCGCCATTACATAAACTTCAAGTCGTTTGTGGTGCGGGTTCCAACTCAGTACCTAGAAACCTTCATGAAAGAAGAGTTTTGGCCGAAAGGTGTGGCGTACCGACGTGTTCGTGGAAGGTTACACGACACCACGCAGCGCAACACGACGCCGACACAGTCATCACTTCGTGTACAATAATTTTATATGTTCTTTTAATAAAAATAATTATGTAATGTATGTTTAGGTTAAGGTGGCTATGGGCCTGCGTCGCGTCGCCTGCAATAAATGGATTATTATTATTATATTAATAAGTTATTCCAAAGTTATGTGTTCACATCAATTCTGTCGCCATGAATGACTTTTTTTTTGTATCGTAATTTTGTCTACTATTCTCGTCGTCAAAATAGAGGACGAGTAAATAGTAGGTCCTCGTAACTAGCAAAAGAATCGGAGATTATCTCGTGTAGAATTGTTGAAATTCGAGATAACATACGTGCTATGTTAGGGTTTTTTGACAAAACATCAAGTTTGACAGAACGAGTCGAGTATTTTGTATGGCAGCGCAGTCAGAAAACGAGAAAATTGACAAGAAAAACTCACGCGAGAGTGACTAATTGTCAAGTGTGTCATGTTAGCCCTGCTGATCATACAACCACTCCCAACAATAGTGTTCCCATCAGTCATACGAGTAGGCACCTATTTCAAAATCCGTTGCCTAATTTTTACCAACTTGTTTATATATCCAGCTATATTTCATCCAACATGTTCTTCAGAATATTCCAAATAAAGTAAAGGAAAAGTGATTTGATCAAAAATCGTCAAGTTGCGCCCTTGCTATAATAAATCTTGATAGAATGTGTTGATATAGGTATAGGTTGGTATAGGTAGGTGTTGGTATAGGTATTGGAAGGTAAGTAAACTAAGTACATATCTGCGTCTGTAGTGCATTCCACGTGGTCGGGTCAGGTGTCAGGTAGAAACGACAATACGAAATTAGAAGCCTCACGGGGGCCTCTGTGTGTGGTATGTCTGCGCAAATACATGCATAGATACACAGCCAATCTGCTGTGTAGACTGTAACGCATATTGCCACGAACGATCGAGTAAAACAAGACTCAATAAAATCTAATTCTTAGGGTTCCGTAGTCAAGAAGTAGACCTTATAGTCTCGCCATCGCCATGTCCGTTTGTATGTCTGTCGATCCGCTGCTTAGGTCAGAGACTCGTACTCAATACTCAAGCATTACTTAAAACTAGTTTCAACCAATCAAATGGCTTGAATCTAGTTTTAAGTAATGCTTGAGTATTGAGTGACGTTCTGTAATACGGGACTTAGGCTCGTATTAGTATTACAGAACCTCACTCAAAACTCAAGCATAACTTAAATAGTAGATTGTTAAAATGGGTTAAAACAAGGGGCTAAAATGACCCATTATATGAGGTAGTTTTACTCCCGAGGTTTAGCGAGGGAGTAAATAGAAACCGAGTTATAATGGGCTTTTAGCGCCGTGTGTTAACCCTCTACTTTCACTACGATTACGAGAAAATAAAATAATCCAATACACCTTGACGGCAACAGAATGAAAATTATTTATTTTCATTTCTCTTCCATCTGCAAATACGGGTCTCCATTCTCCCTAGATGATGACATTTTCACTGTTGTAAAATAAATTACGGTCACCAATTAAATTTGATTGGAGAAATGTTCTAAAGATTTCGCGCCAATGCCTCTTATTAAATTTCTTCTGTAGCCGCAACCAAGGAACTTAAACTCACCTACGGCGAGGCCGCAACGAAATGCACACATTCTACCGAAGAGATCTCTTATTCAATTTTCTAAAATAAAATTTTCTTCTTTTTTTAAGAAGTAAGTAAGTTAGTTTTTTTAGTAATAAGTCGAGTGTTTATTCATGATCATTCTACTTAAGGTGAATCCGCAGCTGTAGCCCGCGAAATTCTTCTTACGTTTTTTGCTATTTGCAGGGCCTCAAGTCTGCTATTACAATAGTGTCAGAATGGTCGATCATTGATTTCATAATTGTTGATTTTGACAAGTTTGGTAATCTACTATTATAATGGTCATTATGACTTTCCAATGGTCGGCCACTGACACTACATTGAAAGAAATTGCATATATTGGTAATCTCGTACATTGTCTCATGACAAATGAATGGCATTTCTACTAATGGGTTTTATAATAATGGCAATACGACAATGCCATTATAATAACACAATTATATTACGAGAACATTGACCGACCAATGATCGACCATTATGAATTTACCAGATTACGAACTTTTAGCAAAATGACAATGGCATGACAATGGGATCGTGTTGGAATGACTGAATTTATAAAAATAGCAGACTTGGGCCCCAGGTCAGTGTCAGGTTGTATCACAATATGATTCGCGACTATAACTGTTATGTATTTCCATAATTTTATTTTGATTAAGATACAACCTGACACTGACCTGCAAATTGAAAAAAAAACGTAAGAAAATTTTAATTTCGCGGGGTATAGCTGCGGATTCACCTTAAGAATAATGACTTTTTCGTTTCTGTAGGCTGGTTGGTATCAGACAAAAATTAAAAAAAAAACATTTTCCCCTAGAGGAAAATATGCTATTTTATCCCTCTGGTACGCTACAATGACGAACTTTATGAGCAAGAGGAGTGAAAAATTCTTTTAAAGTCATTTCATTGGTTGAAACTACACTTACCGGTAAAACTAAGTACCCAGGCAACATTTTCATACAATTGAGGTCATTTCGAAGCCCCGGTTCTCCGTCAGGTAACGATTCGGATGAGATCTAATAACAGCTCTCCAGAGTACAGATGGAGGAGGTCTAGAGAGCCTAAGGCACCCAAGTGATCTAACCGACTTTTCATACCGGGGTTGTCTAAGAAACAAAAAGCCTCAAAAATAGCATCAAAATGTATAGAAATCCGAACACTCAGAACTCTAACTCTCTGGTGTAAATGGCTTGGCTGATCAGTGGTGATGTAGGTGAGTGGTCATCATACTCTTAGATAATTATGCGTTACATTCTCATGACCACATGTCATAGAAATGTATTATAGGTGGGTAGGTAAGTACTTAATTAAAACTTTTTTAGGGTTACATAGTCAACAAGGAACCCTTAAAGTTTCGCCATGTCCGTCTGTCTGTCCCGACTTAGGTCAGAGACTCTTATTACTAGAACGCTGTAATTTGGCATGGCAATACATATTAATCACGCCGACAAAGTGGTATAAAAATACCCAAATTTTTAGGGTAGGTACCTCCCATAAACCTACGTAAAGTGGGGATAATATTTTTTTTCACGTCTATCCCACGATGTGGGGTATTGTTGGATACGCCGTTCAAAAATATTGAGGGTCTGTGAAGAACATTTTTCGATTCAGGGATCCGTTTGCGTTATATTAGTATGCTTTAAAGTGCTAATTTTTGTTATAGTCAATAATTGTTCCACCAGCTATTTTGCCAGCTATTTGGTTGATTTTGATATGTGAAAAATTCACGGCAGTAGTATTCTAATAATACAACGAAGTTAAAAGAAACACTATCTTTATCACAGCTATGTAGGTAGTCTTTACAAGTCAACGAGTAATAGTCGACCAACTTAAATCTGTAGTTGGAATGTATGGGATACTTAATATGTTTTTCAACTACAATGTTAAGTTTGTTCTTGGGATAAATTCCTCCCAACTACGGAACCCTTCATTGTGCGTGGTCCGACACGCACTTGGGCGGTTTTTATTGTTTTTTGTTACGTAGTCCGCGCTCGAAGGAAAGTAGGGTTGTTGACTGAATTTGGAAGGTTAAAAGAAAAACAAATTGTTGAAGGCAAAATAGAAGAAAATAAAGTTATAACTAAGGGTTCAACCTTTATGAAGAAAATAACAAAGTGAAGGCGATGACAGAATAGAAAATAAAAGCAGAGAAATCAAACTTAAAAAAACACTATTTTAACAAAAGCTCAATATTTTCCAAATAATTTCATCCAGACATCAGTACCGGATACCTATTATTAACTACAACCATCATAAGTGGGCCCCCAGACGGTATCCATGGCAATACTAATTAATTAAATGATGGCTCTCTATCAATATCGATCTAGTCTTCTTCTATGTGAACGTCTCCCTCCCACATTTCACCTTCCTTTATTGCGATACACGATAAACAGTGTGAGTCTTCATAATGTGCACATATCAAAATGAGGGAAACTAAGCTTAATTTTATTAACAGTTGTTTTTTTTAATAACATCTTCACTTACAGTGGGCTGAAATATGTTTTTTCCATGAAGATCGCTTGAATATTAGTGCTACATCACGAGAACTCAATATAAGTATCTCGATTCAACGTGAGATCTTAGATTCGCCGTCATGGCGAAGAAGGGCAAATAACTTATCTTAAAAGCAATTCAGGACCACGCCCGGTACTAACCGCCGCGCAAATAACTGATATGGTTCACCATACGGCGGCCAGCAGATTCACACCAACTAACATTTTGCTGGTTTGTATGATTTGAGTCCTCAGACGGTTCGACGAGCTTTGTATAGAGATGATGCTATTAAAGTGAAACTCAAACCTCACCACAATACTGCCCGTCTTAATTTTGCGCGACAATCATGATTTTGAATGGTTAATTGTTATATTTACCGACGAAAAAACTTTGAAATCGAGTCAAATCGGAAGATTAACTTTATGGTGATGTTATAATCGCACTCGATATGATAAAGCTTATATCGTGCCGCAAAATGAATCTGGTCACAGTCAACTAATGGGGGTGGAATGTGGATGAGCCACGACGACATTGGGTAACTGAAGTCAAATTATTTTAAGTCAGTTTTGGAAGAGGCGATGCTGCCGACTGTGCGCGTTGTGTATCCTGCAGGAGAACTCCCACAAATTGATTAGGTTCAGGATAATGCACCGATACATACGGCTCGGTCTACTATGGCGTGGTTCAACGTGCACCGAGACATTCGTCTTATTCAATGGCTGCTCGGTCAGCAGATATGAACCCGATTGAAAATCAGAACTGGGATTGTCAGAAAAAAAGACACCCTGAAGCTCTTAGATCACATTGTGCACGAGTATGGGATGATATCAGAGGGACTGATTTATGCGTGCGCCTTGTCGCATCAATGCGAGATAGACTACGTGCCGTACTGTCATCACAGCTGCTGATAAGAGGCTATACTAGTTATTAAAACAACAAATTGTTGATAGAATTTAAATAACAAACCTTAAAACAATAAAGATGTTTTGTTTCCAGTTGATTATTTCTTCTTATTTTTGATTTTTTTTAGTAATAAGTTCGACCTCGCTTGGTTAATGTCCGCAATGCCAGTTAATATTTTATCGATTTTTTTTACAAAAATAGGTTTTCCAGATCTATCCTAGATGACGGCGACGCGTAAATAAAAAAAATCTATGCTTTATACCTAGGTATTCAAATCACATAATATCATCGACCTTGTGACATAGATGTGTGCATGCAATTATAAACCTTAAGGTGGTAAGCATTTCCAGACGGCAATGTACATCAAACTAAATAACATAGAAAGAAAATTATTGCTGGGACATGACTGTTAAAATCGCTGATTACGGCAGCGCGTAGTGTAAGGTAGAATATTATATTACCAAGTATAATGTCATTAAGGCATTTGATCCTTAATCAAATGATTTATTACAGCAAACAAACTTTAGATAACACAAAAAAACGGGCCAAGTGCGAGTCGGACTCGCGCACGAAGGGTTCCGTACCATTATCTATAAGAACGGCAAAAAAATCACGTTTGTTGTTATACCCCCCTTAAATATTTGTTTTATTTTAATTTAATTATTGATTTTTAAAGTGAATATATAACTAAATATTCTGTGAATATTTCAAGTGTCTACCTGTTACCGTTATCAATATCGAGCAAAAACGATCAAAAAACCGGCCAAGTGCGAGTCGGACTCGCGCATGAAGGGTTCCATACCATTATCTATAAAAATGGCCAAAAAAAAAACAGTTTTTTTGTATGGTATTGTAATCTGTGAAGATTTCAAGCGTCTACCTGTTGCCGTTATCAATATCTAGCAAAAACGAGCAAAAAAAACAAGTTTGTTGTATGGGAGCCCCCTTAAATATTTATTTTATTCGGTTTTATAGTATTTGTTGTTATAGCGGCAACAGAAATACATCATCTGTGAAAATTTCAACTGTCTAACTATCACGGATCAAGAGATACAGCCTGGTGGCTGGTCAGCCTGGTGACAGACGGACAGACAGACAGACAGACGGCGGAGCCTTAGTAATAGGGTTCTCGTTTTTCCCTTTGGGTACGGAACCCTAAAAAGGTTGCTAAAATTTGTTTTGACAATTCAATTTTGGCAAAATAACTTTGGCAAAATGGCAGGATCCCAATAAAATTTTATAAGTACATTTGAGTAACCTGTAGATTATTATGACCCTAACCGTTTAGCTTGTATTAGCATGTCATTGTGCTCGTCAAAACGCATCGTATGAGCCCAAACACAAGGTAGATGCTGTACACCGTTGAGGAGTTCTTCTGGCGGGTTGGGTATCCTGCAGGATCCTGGTGATGCCTGCGCATAAGGTCAAGGTTATCATACTTTTGTAATATCATTGACAACCTGCCCCATTGACAGGATTTCAAATTACAAATCGATCAGACTTGTGGAAGTTGTTGATATCTATTTATCATCATCATCATCTGCCTGGCCTTTTCCGAGCTATGTTGGGGTCAGCGTCCAGTCTAACCAGATGCAGCTGAATACCAGTATTTTACATGGAGCGACTGCCTATCTGACATCCACAACCCAGTTACGTGCAAATACGATACCCGTTGGTAACACTGGTTGTCAAACTTTGGGGCTTCTGACGACCCGAAAGTCTGTTATATCTTGTTATCCTGTTTATATCTCTTCATCAACTAGAAAAGAGGTCATAATCTTCAAACGGCTGAGCAGATTTTCTTGAAACATAGCTAAGAACACTCTCGATTAAGACAATATTCAAACAAAACATATCAAAATCGGTTTATCCGTTCAGGAGCTATGATACCATAGACAGACACACAGATACACACTACAAATATATAACACCCATATTTTTCGTCGGGGGTTAATAAAGTAGAAATCGACAGAGCTTATTACCCGACTGACAATAAGGGTAATGTTTTTGGCGCATGACTGTGTTCTTATGCTAGTACTGTTGTAGATACACCTTATTTAAGTGGGATTCATTAATCTCTCGTAGCATCCAGACGTTTGGATGCATTATATGATTTACATAATTATGTTTAGGCTTGTGGTGATGCACTTTCCAATCGCAATCCGAAGCTATTAAGGAAATTCCTAATCCAATAGGCGAAAGGTTGCACAAAAATCAACAAAGCGGACTTTCGAACACAATAAGTAAAGTCTTGAAATAAGTTTTTAATACGTCTAAATACACATACACACATACACTTATTCCCATGGGGGTAGGCAGAAACTATAGAACGCCACCTGCTACGCTCCTTACATACCTACTCCTTTTGCATCGCCTACGTTCATAGTTCATATATCTGGTCGTACACGCACGCCGATTGCGAGTACTACGCACCTGACCTTTCCGAAGAACATCACCAATTTGGTCACTATATGTCCTCCTAGGGCGTCCCCTCCCGGCGCGGCGTTTCCACTGACGTCGGCTTTATAAATACCTTTTTGTTAGTCGCCTTTCACTGATCCTCTCAACATGACCAAACCATCTAAGCATACTCTTTTAAATTTTTGTTACTACATCTTCTTTTAAACTGCACCGTTGCCTTATCACCTCATTTATCAGCCTATCATTCATAGTCACGCCAGACAACCTTCGCAAAGAACGCATTTCCACTGCATTTATTCTACTACGTCAAAATATATTTTTTTAATAATTTTATTCATGACCGAGGGCTTCGAGTGTCTAGGTACATACGTCAAAACAAAACAAAGGCATTTAATTACTTTAGTTTTCTTCGGTACTTATTTATATGCCTTTTAATATTTTTGGTTTTTCGTACAGAAAAAAAAAATATTCTGAAGCATTGTACCTACCTACTACCTATATCTTAATGATAGCTCTGTGCAAAGCAAAAATGATATAAGACAAAAGCATAAAAATATCGGGCAGTGACAATGATTATGATAGTTACAGAGGGTGCTGCAACTACTTATTGTTATGTCTGGACTAAAAAAAACCGGTCTAGAGCGAGAAGGACTCGCGCACCGTGGGTTCCGTACGTATATATTATGTTGATGATTTCTGAAAATCTGTGCTATTTTGAGACATCGTTTTATTTTTCCTCTAATCCTTACATAAACTCCTATCACATATAATAATTACAGATTTTTCTCTATGCAAACTTCGGGGATAAGGGGCGACAGTATTTTTTTTTACAGTTTTCATCAAAAGTAGAAACAGGAGAAAAAAAAATTGTGGTAAGTAGTGGGTATGATATTTTTTTCGTCTATCCCATGGGTATATGGGGTATCGTTGTATAGGCCTGTCAAAAATATTGTGCAAACCCTATTTCGATTCAGGGTTTGCGTAATATTAAGTTTTAAAGTGCTAATTTTTGTTAGAGTCAAGTGTCTGCCTAAATGGTTGTTTTTGGATATGTCACAAAATTCATGGCACTAGTATATAACTATGTATATACCGAAGTTAAAAGGAAAACTATCACAGTTAAATAGGTTTTACAAGTTATTTATTTATTTTATTATTTATGTACACACAGTAAAATACAAAGAGATACGACATAATTATTATATTAGTACAAAGGTACTGCTTATTTCTTAAGAAACTTCTTCCAGCAGACCTGCGAAAGGAGAAATAAAAAGAAATGTAGACAATAGTGTGTGAGAACAAGAAGAGAAAAATATGAATATGCGAAGTCTTATACTAAAATGTTAAATATACCTATACTATACCATATCTATATATACATATAAAAATTACACACGTATACGTACACGTACACACGTGCAAAAAACTTACATATACCTAAATAAATACATAAAGCATTATGTATTATATATTTTTTATATAATATATATAAAAATATTCACAGTTGACAGGAAAGGTAGTGCTCTTTTAATTGATATTTGAATGAGGAAATTACGAATGCTAGGCGGAAATGAGTTCCACAATCTTACAGCATGCACCGAGAAGGAATAAGAATAGTAGCTAGTTTTATGAGGATGAGATTTAAGGAGGGATCTAAGGTGCGATCTACATGGAGCGTCGCTAGGACGAGCGTAAGAAAAACGCTCCCGCAGGTAGGAAGGATAAGACGGGTTGTGTAAGATGTTGAAGAGGAGACATAAAATCCGAGTGTTCCTGCGAAGGCGGATTGGGAGCCACTTGAGTTCCTTGCGAAGGTGAGAAACATGGTCATACGAATTCATTCGAAGACCAAAAACAAAGCGAATGCACAAGTTTTGCATGCGCTCAAGCTTGTTCAGTAGCTCCTCAGTAGCATCCAGATAGCAGGCGTCGGCGTAATCTATAATCAGCTGAATAAGTGTTTGTGCCAAATGAATTTTAGTTTTCAAGGGCAGGAGACCTTGAAGGTTTCTCAGCGAATGAAAGGAGAAATGTACCTTTCGACTGACCTCGTTGACCTGATTACGCCATGAAAGATTGGAGTCAATAATGACACCCAGATCTTTGGCGGTTTCGGTATAGTCAATGCGAACACCATCGAGATATAAAGGCATCAGAGATGTAACAGCAGCCACATTGCGAACGAATCTGCTACCTATGATCATGGCCTGGGATTTAGTTGGGTTAATTTGCAAACCAAAAGACTTAGCCCGATGCAAGCCAGATCATGATTCATAGCAGCAATTGCAGAACCTGCGTCAGCTACATTAAAATGTCGGTAAAGCTGCAGGTCATCTGCATAGAGATGAAAACAAGAGGAGATTACTCTGGTAAGTGGTAACAAAGTTTATGAAAATAGAAAATAGAAGAGGAGAGAGGACGCTACCCTGGGGAACACCCTCCGTGAGGCTACACCAATCGGAGAAGGATTCCTCCAGGCGAACACACTGAGAGCGCGAAGTTAATGAGTAATAGTCGACCAACTTTCATTTGCAGTTGGAGAATTGATCGTGACGTATATTAATGTACGGAACCCTTCATTGTGCGTGGTCCGACAAGCACTTGGCCGGTTTTTAATTATAAGTATAGGTTGCAATAAGTTTTTTGAAGTGGAAAATAACACTAATGATAGCAGGAAATATAGCGACAAATAATAGAGCACAGAACATCGACGACCGGACACCCATGCTACGGATAGTAGAAGACATTCAATTTGCTGTGAATGGAGCGTTGTATGGGGGCGACCGGCGAGCAACTGTTTCGTTCTGCCGCGCCGCATCCGCCCTCACCTCGCTGTTATAATCGGAATCCTACCTTTATTTGTGAAAATTCTATTTCCGAACCATTTCCTGCGACACCTATTCAATGATAAGTGGCATATTATGGAAATGTATTATAGGTGGGTAGGTACTTAATTAACAATTTTTTAGGGTTCCGTAGTCAAAATGAAACCCTTAAAGTTTCGATATGTCCGTCTGTCTATCCCCGGCTTTGGTCAGAGACTCTTAGTACTGGAAAGCTGTAATTTGGCATGGCTATACATATTAATCACGCCGACAAAGAAGTAAAATATAATTTTTTGAGTACCCCCCTTATACGTAAAGTGGGGATGATATTTGTTTTCTCGTCTATCCCATGATGTGGGGTATTGTTGGATAGGCCGTTCAAAAATATTTAGGGTCTGTGAAAATCTTTTTTCGATTCAGGGATCCGTTTGCGTAAAATATTAAGTTTTAAAGTGCAAATTTTTGTTAAGTGCCCCCCCCCCCCCCCTGCCAGCTAAATGGTTGGTTTTGGATATACGGTACACATAGTACATATTATAACGAAGTTAAAAGGAAAACTATCACAGCTAAGTAAGCTTTACAAGTTAACAAGTCGCCCAACTTGCAATTGCAGCGCAATTGGAGAATTGACCGTGACGTATATCGATGTATGGGAGACCATGTTTTACAACTACAATGTTTCTTTTTTTATAGTTTATTTCGCCTTTATTTTAATTAAAATATACAAGGTAACTCTAAAATATGATTGTATAGTATGTACAAGTAGGTATATAATAAAAAAAATAAAAAGGGGGGAAGTGCTCATTGGGCATCAAAAAATTCGTCCGCATCGCTGTAAATGGGAAAAGTGCCCAAAAGGCTGGCAATGTTAAGTTTGTTTTTGGGATAAATTCATCCCAACTAAGGAACCCTTCATTGTGCGTGGTCCAACACTTTGGATGTTTTGTTATTTCATTTATGTCAAAGTTAAATTTGGGCGGAAATTATTAGTCGTTGGTAATTTTGTGGTTTCAGCTGTATCCAGTTAGACTGGAAGCCGACCTCAAAATAGTTGGGAAAAGGAAATAGATTTTGGTAATTTTGTGGTTATTTATTGGTAATTAAACATTACAAGTTGATTCATCATCATCTGCCTAGACTTTTCCCAACTATGTTATGGTCAGCTTCCAGTCAAACCGCATGCAGCTAAATACCAGTATTTTACATTAAGCGACTGCCTATCTGACCTCCACAACCCAGTTACTGTGTAATACGATACCCCTTGGTAAGACTGGTTTTCAGACTTTCGGGTTTCTGACGACCCGTAACGAATGACAGCCGGGACCAACGGTTTAACGTGCTTTCCAAGGCACAGGTGAGTCTTGGTATGTAAAATCCACACCCATTACCCATCCACGGACCAACCGCGGCAAGCGTAGCTTAACCTGGTCGATCAACCTGTGCGGCTGTTATTAGTTTATTACTTAGCCACAACTCACATTAAAAGTTAATTATGATTAAACTAACTGATTAAATTAAACTATAGAACACTGATTGAACGGGTTATTTCGTATTTTAGGAGAATATGAATTAAAAAAAGAATAATTTATTTGCAGAATATACCAGTTGTATTACCAGTTGTACGAGGTTGGTGGTTTAGGTACAGTCCATATTTTGCCTGCTTAGGGCATGCAAATTAACTTTACATTAATACCTAATAGGTACTTATTTTACTAAGATATTACACGGAATATACGAGAAAATATCTAACAGAATTTTTAAATAATGATAAATTTTAAGTTACAATAAAATATACACACATAACAAAACTAAAATTATTAAAATAATATTTTTCTGGTAACAAAATACAATTTATGTTAAATTATTAGACATAACCAAACTAAAATAATATGTTTTTTAGGTAACAAAAGACAATATGTTAAATTATTAAACCACAGCATAACAGGAAACTAAAGATATATTTTTTTCTTTGTGTTGCAGAAATTCTTGTAAACTATAAAAACAATTCTCTATTAACCATCTACGTAGTTTAATTTTAAAATATTTAAAAGGCCCTTATGACCTTCGGTAATTTATTAAAAGTTGTAATGCACATAAACAGTGTTAAGTGCCTCTGCAGTAGATGCACAGCACAGCATATTGAAGTGAAATTCTAAAATTCATTGATGGAGAAGTATCGTACCTACGATGAGTATACGAATGAGAAAAAGTCACGCTTTTAGATGGAAACAAAAAAATATGTTCATGAATGACTACCCTTCACCGCTATTGCATATTAAACAAAGGCGTAGGAGTACGTTTGAAGTCCCCAGCACACAATCCGTACCCACCGCAAGCCTCGTTACGAATAATTGAGTTTGCCGAGCCCCTAAATATTGCTTCTCTACGTACCTTGCGTAAGCGGTCATAGGGTAGTATAATTTATGCAGAATTCTACTATTACTTATTGTTTGGAAACCATCTGCATCTTTTGGTGTAAGTGCAATGAAAGAAAGAATGAAAATAGGTTTACTTGTCACAAAAATACGTGCAATTATAAAGAAAAAAACCGGCCAAGTTCGTGTCGAACTACGCACAATGAAGGGTTCCGTAGTTGGGATGAATTTATCCCAAAAACAAACTTATCATTGTAGTTAAAAAACATGTTCTCCCATACATCGATATACGTCACGGTCAATTCTCCAACTGCAAATGAAAGTTGGTCGACTTACTTGTAAAGCCTATTTAGCTGTGATAGTTTTCCTTTTAACTTCGTTATTATGTGAATGAATCCATGATTTTTTTCACATAGCTAAAAACAACCATTTAGCTAGCAGGGGGTTGGGACACTTGACTCTAACAAAAATTAGCACTTTAAAGCTTAATATTACGCAAACGGATGCCTGAATCAAAAAAACCGGCCAAGTGCGAGTCGGACTCGCGAACGAAGGGGTCCGTACCATTATCTACAATAATGGCAAAAAATCACGTTTGTTGTATGGGAGCCCCCCTTAAATATTTGTTTTATTTTCATTTAATTATTTATTTTTAAAGTGAATATAAAACTAAATATTCTGTGAGTATTTCAAGCATCTACCTGTTGCCGTTATTAATATAGAGCAAAAACGAGCAAAAAAATCACGTTTGTTGTATGGGAGCCCCCTTAAATATTTATGTTATTCTGTTTTTTTTTGTATTTGTTGTTATAGCAGTCATCTGTGAAAATTTCAACTGTCTAGCTATCACGGTTCATGAGATACAGCCTGGTGACAGACGGACAGACAGACAGACAGACAGACAGACAGACGGCGGAGCCTTAGTAATAGGGTTTCCGTTTTACCCTTTGGGTACGGAACCCTAAAAATGATCTTCACAGACCCTCAATACTTTTGAACAGCCTATTTGGCCAACGATACCCACTATCAAAAAAATATCATCACCCGCCAAAAAATATCATCCCCACTTTACGCGTAAGGGTAAGGGACCCAAAAACAGTGTTTTATTTTACCACTTTGTCCAATATGTACATATTGGACAAAGTGGTAAAATATGTAACTTCGACGCCTCCTCCTCCTCTTTGAAGGGTAGTTTTGGAAAATGTATGATTACGATCTTTATTATTTACCTATGTTCCGTTGGTTTAGGTAGTTAAATAAAGGTAAACAAAAAAACCACGTGACGAGTGTAACCGACTAAACGTAATACCTGGCACTTCAGTTGGCATGCTACGTCACAGTTGTACTCTTCAATTTAGCAACGTTTTATTTCGTTGACGTTTAGAGAACAATACGTCTTTTTGGGCTCTTTACAATAGACAGATTACCAAAATAATATAGTAATATATAAATGTAACTAAATAATTGAGCGCAAGCAATTACATCTACGAAGAGTAGTATATGAATAAATGATAAAGTTTAACAGACAGTAATAACAGAGGAAACTATCGTAATAACAATAAAATAAAATAAAATTGTAACTTATAGTTACAACGTATTTTTAAACAAGAAAGTGTCATCTATAAAAACCCTTTTTACGATTTGTTTACCTTTATTTAACTACCTACCTAAACCTATGGAGTATAGATAAGTATTTGTGCTAAGTTATAAGTTTCTAAATCGAACCAATGAGTATTGTGATACAATAGTAGATTGTTATACAAGGGTGGAATGGAATCAATGCCCATAAAGCGAGGGCGGCTAATAGTCTGGGTAGGAATTTTATTGGTGACATTCCCGTGTTAAACACTCTACTTTTCATTTCGAATAAAAGGAAAGTAAAGAAAAATAGTTTTTCTATAATATTTTATTTCCTTGTTTGCTCGCCACTAATTCATAAAATCATTGTATGTATTCAAATATGAAATTTCTGGCAAAAGATTTTGGGTTACTGTATTTGCCTCGTCTTTAACCAAATCTGGGGTCAACAAGAAAGACAACGAGCAGACAAGAAAATAAAATATTTGAGAAAAACTATTTTTTTTTACTTTCTTTATATTCGAAATGAAAAGTAGAGTGTTTAACACGGTTGAATTGATTCCTTTCGACCCTTGTATAATCTACTATTCCTTTGAAATTTCTGGCAAAAGATTTTCAATTACTGTATTTGCCTCGTCTTTAACTGAATCTGCACCATAATTGCGTTACACAGTTTGAATCGGAATCGGAATGATTTTGAAGTATATTGGTAATCCATTGCTCCATATGTTAGAAAATGTTGTCTGCTCAAGAACTTAAATAACGCAATGAATTTTGTTGAACTGTCAAATTGAAACCGATTCCTACTGATAGTGTGTTACGCAATTAGCCCGCTGTCAACATTTCAGCATCGCTTGAACTCATTTTTATGAATTAATTATATATTCGTCTATAAAACCGGGATTTTGAAATTCGGTGCAGCTTACAGATTTAGTATCCCGCCTCAAAATATAGTATTTTTTAAGTTTTAATCATGGAACACACCGCGTCACCACCGCGCGCCGTCCCGCTAAATAGGTATTTTTTAAAATTCCCACTGGCTGTTTATACACTCACATGACCGCAGCATTTTTGTTTATTTTAAACGATTTTTTTTTTAATTATGTAAAATTATTCGTAGCCGACCGAAATTTGGTTAGGTATAACCCATAGTTCTATTTTTTTAATCATTCCCGCTCTAGAGAGGGAAGCAATTACTATGAGTCTTTCCCGGCCAAGGGTGAGGAGCAGCGTCGTCCACCCGCTACTCGGTTGATCCGAGTAGCGGGTGGACGACGCTGCTCCCCACCCTATAACAAACACTCATGTAACAAACACTAAATTCCGAGTATGAAAAATGAAAACTGTATTGGGATATTTTATCTCCAACAGGGGTTGATTTTGAAAAATCGTTTGGGTTGTTTCCATTATTTGAACCTAGAAATATCTATTCCAACTTTCAAGACAATCTCAACTCCCCGAAAAACTTGATTATCCGTTTTCACCCAGTTTGGGGTTAGTAGATTTTAGAAAAATCCAAATTACACATTATTCTTAATTTTTGTCAGGATCATTAATCACCAAGTTTCAATCGGACAGCGCGTTAAGATTTTTCCATACAAACTTTAAGACACCCTAGGGTCCATTGAGGGGTAGTTTTGGAAAACTAATAGTGACAACCTAGTATTTACTTAGGCAAGTGTTCGTGCCAAGTTTCAAGTTTATTAAGGCTCGTACAGACTGGTGCGATATCGCGGGCGCGACAAGCACCGACAAACAAATTGTGCAGAGCCGCGTCGCGCCCGTGATATCGCACCAGTCTGGACAAGCCTTTAACCAAAGGAATAAAAAATATCATGAAAACAAAATCCCCTATAAACCTACCCCTTAAATGTTGAATTTCCAAAAACCCTTCTTAAGAGGAGGCTCCCATATTTGTATGTTAATTTGCGTGAATATTCTAAAACAGTCACACATACAAGCAAAATGAAACTTTAGTTGGTTAATATATGATTTATTGGATCTTTTTCTTTCCATGTAGGTAGTAATATTTTCTCTCAATACAACTTTTATTCGAAAATTGTCTTTTTTAAGGACAATTATAAAAAAAAACAAACAAGATTGTTTGGCTTTTATGTCTAAAATAAATATTCACAGCAAGAAAATATAGTTTATTATCCAGCCACATGATATGTTTTCTCAATTATTACTTTAGATCAATAATTATTACTTTAGTTATAAACGAAATATGAATTGAGAAGTTACACTGTTTTGAAGTGCCGTGAAAGAAATAGGAACCATTTAGATAAACGGTTCCTATTTGCAGATGTGAAACCACGCTGGCCGCCGCGTGGTTAATCTACACATCGAGGACATGGAAAGGAAAGGCGCTGCATCTTGTGTCCTTCTTTTATTCCTGTTTCTCCATACCGGTCCTTTAAAATCAATGTCATGCTGCCACATACCTAAAGTTTATAATACAGTCCATAAAACCGCCGATTCTCATAGCAAATAAGGCTTTGAATCACCGCTCCAGGCTTCCCCCTGTGGTGTTTATTCATATTGTTCTTGCTCGGGGGCGACCCGAAGCTCACACAGGTCGGTGGTGGTGGCATAGGGTCTATGCCTAAGGGATTTCCGCTAGAGATCAGAGGGTCAGTGTCTTGAATATCGCCGAAACCAGCTTCGATCCCTGATTCTACCTCAATCTGGGTGTCGTTTAGTAGCTCTTTTGTCAATTCAGCCGCCTCATTGTGGACCGCAAAATTCTTGTGTGTATCATCACTGGAATTTGAATTGCTCTTGTTATCTACGGGAAGACTTGGGTCTCGCTCTATGGCCTTAGCCGTCAGCGGTCCAAACTCAAACTCAAACTCAAAGCATTTATTTCAATTAAACCATTTACAGGCACTTTTGAATTGTCAACAAGTCGGTCAGTTACAAATATGAAGCTAGTTGCCCATTCCAAATAGTAGGTTCCTATGGAGAAGAACGGGCAAGAAACTCCACAGACACTCTTTTAAAATAAAATATTTGATACAAAGTATTGGTTACATCATTCTTATTGAAAATATACATGTGAGAACGATGCAAAACGTCAGAAGCGTCCGTGATAAAAAAAACAATTCAAAACTAAAATAATTAAAAATAAGCCGTGGCAGCTAAGAGATGACCAGTCCCAACTGACAGCGCCCGTTCACGAACATGACGCATGGATCAGCACCATTCAGCTCAACCATTTTGAAGGGAGCTAAATGATCCAACACACACGCCACCATCAGCGAGACATCTGAGTGAGCATGACATACTCTCAGCTGCCAGGACATATTCAAGTCAATGAAAGACATATTACCCGGTAAATGGTAGCTCTATTGTACATAGTACTCACACCTGTGTTATGCAATTATATAATACAAAGGTGATTGAGTTTATACAATGAAAAGATAGTCTTACAATCTTCAGCAGCTCCAACAGTATTTTCAAATGTTAATCAATTAGTTGACGTTGTGGAGCAGGACCAGCATTGAGCCAAGCATTTCTATCAGCGATGTAATCCCCCAGCCTATGCCTGCTTGCATAGTGTGCGTTTTATACAAGATTTGAATTTCGTCAAATTCAGTTGAAGTATGTGGGGAGGAATTTTATTATAACATTTTAAACAGTACCCCATGAAAGATGAGTCTACTTTAGCCAGTCTGAAACCTGGTTGAGCTAATAGATCCCTACTTCTAGTACTATAATTATGTCTTTCGCCTCTTTTACTAAAAAGATGTAATTTTTTTCTTACGTACATGATGTTTTCATAGATATATTGACAAGACACCGTCATGATGTTAATATTCTTAAACAGTTCCCTAAGAGAATCGCGCCTGCGGAGATTATATATGGCTCTGATGGCTCTTTTCTGCAGAATAAAAATAGACTCGATGTCTGCAGCCCGTCCCCAAAGTAAAATACCGTAAGACATGATACTATGAAAGTAACTAAAATAGACTAGCCTCGCGGTATCTACATCAGTAAATTGACGGATTTTTCTGACAGCATATGCTGCTGAACTTAGCCGTCCTGCAAGAGATGTTAAATGAGGACCCCATTGAAGCCTAGAGTCAAGCGTGATCCCCAGGAAAACAGTTTTATCGACGAATTCTAGTTTCTCTTGATTCAATACTATCTCATAATCACTACTTTTTACATTTGGTAAAGAAAATCGTATGCACTTAGTTTTCTTTCCATTTAATACTAAATTATTGGCAGTGAACCAATTTTGGACCTGCAGTAGGGCGTTATTTACGTCGTCAAAATTTGTAGCACGTCTATCTACCTTAAAAATCAAGGAAGTATCGTCAGCAAATAACACCATTTGTGGTTGATTTTTTAATAAATGGAGAAGATCATTAATATAAACTAAAAAGAGGAAAGGACCCAATATCGAGCCTTGAGAAACACCCATTTTTACTTTTAAACCGAGTGAATTGATACCATTTATTTGAACTAGCTGTTGTCTCTCGTTTAAATAAGATTTTACTAAACTAAGCGCAAGTTTTCCAAGTCCGTAATGCTCAAGCTTCAAGAGTAAGGTTTCGTGATCGACGCAATCAAATGCCTTGGAAAGGTCACAAAAGATTCCTATGGCGTCTTGGGCCTCTTCCCACGCGTTAAAAATGTGTCTTAATAAGGTTACACCGGCGTCGGTCGTACAACGTTCTTTGGTGAAACCATACTGTTGATCGTGAAGGATTTTATTCGCGTTGAAATGATTGAGCATTTGATTAAGCATTACCTTTTCAAACACCTTGCTGAAAACCGGCAAAACGGATACGGGTCTATAATTATTTGTGTCTTTACTGTCTCCGGATTTGAAAAGTGGTATTACCTTACTGTACCTATTTCATTAAATCCGGGTAGACTCCTTGATCCACACACAAATTAAATATTAAGGCTAAGTAAGGCGCTATAGTCTCAATTATTGAGGTACAGACTTTAATGGACATTCCCCAAAGATCTTCGGACAATTTGATCTTGATTTGCTTAAAAGCTTTTAATACTATTATGGGGTTAATATGCTTAAAGTTAAATTCAATCGGGCAGGCTGCAACGTTCGCCCTTACAGAGTCAAAAGCGAGCAAGGGCGAGGAATTTAAGGTTTCAGTAGTTTTAAGTGGGATACTGGTAAAGAAATTTACAAACTCTTGAGCAACTTGTTTGCTATCGCAAATGAGTCCACATGACGTCTCCAGTGCGTAATCAGAATCATGCTTTTTGTTCCTATTCGTTTCATTATTGATAATTTTCCAAACCGTCTTTATTTTATTGTCTGCTGATTTAACTTTGTTGCTAATGTATAAGGCTTTAGCGGCCTTGCAAGTGTTTTTAAAAGTTCTAGAGTAAGTAGCAACAAACTTATTAAAAGTTTCCGTGTTTATATAAGGCTTCAGGCCATACAGCTCGAAAAGTCTTTCAATACTTTTCCAGAGTCCTTTAGTTGCCCAGTCACTAAATAAAAACCTAGGGCTGATAGTTTTAGTGTTCTTCTTAAAATAAATATTGAACTCGCTTTGGACTACCGAAATGAATTCTTTATACAAAATGTCAACATTGTTCATTGTAAGGTTCATAACACTTAACTTACAAATTAAAGTGCTGTTAAATTTATTTAAATTAACAGATGTTATTGGTCTGAATTGTATCTGCACCTTCTGTATTGGTATGTTGGACTCAAAAGTTACGGTTTGACCGCTGTGATCAGAAGGGAGATAATTAATTATAGCTTTATCTAAATAGTCGCAGCAACAAAAAACATTATCAATACATGTAGCAGTAGTCGTAGTTATTCGGGTTGGTTCTACAAACACATTTGACAAATTAAATGATTCAAACAAATTTAACAATCTACTGGTATTTTAATTATTTTCTAAAATATTAATGTTAAAGTCACCACAGATAATTACTGATTTATTCCCAGTTACAAGTTTTGCCAAAACATCTTCCATAACAGACTCAAATATAGAGTAGTTTTGATAGTTTGGGGGTCTGTAAACGCACACTATAACATGCCTATCTAGCTCAACACAAGACAGTTCAAAGCTGTGTTCAACCGACAAAGCAACTATGTCTTTACGAGTTTTAGATTTAATACAACTTCTAATTAAGATCAGTGAACCACCACGCAGCATTGATTTCCGGTTAAAACAACTGGCCACACTATAATTCTCATAATTAATTAACATTTCATAATCTTTTAACCAATGCTCAGTTAAACAAATAATGTCAAACATTGTTTTTTCTAAAAACAATTCGATTTCCAATTGTTTGGAAGAAAAACCTTGAATATTTTGATGAAATAATTTCAAGGATTTCTGCTTAGCCCCTTTTCTACAGTTAACAATGTTTTTGCTAGAAAATACCATTTTGTTATAAGTGTAACTAAACTGTTAGTGGTACCTTCTGTTGTCTTACAAACTAGTTTAAATTATTTGAACTAACCACCTTAACATTAGTACTATTACTAATTGTGGTGCTAAATAAAGACTTCGACATATTAGTTATGTCTGGGTTAATATTAAAAGCTAATAGCCTAGCTATTTGACGTCTAAAACTAATAGGCAGATACACAGTATCCCTAGTCGACCTTAGCTTATCAACAAAAATGTTGGTGTCAAAAAATATAAACTTGTCACTATGGTGACTAACTAAGAAATGCATGTAATTATTTAACATATGAATGTAGCAGTTTTGCCTGTTTGACAAGTGCTCAAAGTACGGAAAAGCACACAAAATTATTTTCTTACAATTTACCTTCAAAAGTTCGGTCACACTATCAGTGATATCATCTTTTTTAACATTAAAACTATTACCTATTAGTACAGTAATAATGGCGTTAGGATCATATTCATTCCTAGTTATTGAATACATTATTTGTTTGTAGGAAGTCTGAGGCATGCAATAGTTTAGAGAAGAATGACTCAGGTTGTTGCTAAGTAATTTTCCTAACCCTTTTCCAAAACTATCAGAAAACATAATGGAGCTACATAATGGACTAGCTTCCATCTGAACTACTTGCAATGGAACTTGTACATTATCTGGTGTATCTTGATTGGGAATAGAGACCTGAGCACTTCCCAACTGGTACGAATCCTCCGTTGCCTCAGGTTGGAGAGTGCCAAGACTGAAATTCCTATGCAATGAAGATTGAGAGCTGCTAAGAGTCAGCAGGTCCACTTGATCTGCATTACAGTTGCACATAGCCATTAACTCATTTGCAGCGAGTATGTGCTCCTGAATTTGTTTTTCAGACGTCACATACTTAGCATAGAGTGAATGTAATGATGCCTCAATGGAGGTTGCGTCAATTCCGATAAGTTTTGTATACTGCTGTCTAGGGATGATACCTGGTTGTCTGTACCGCCTACACTCTGCTGATCCAAGTCCTTGATTGCTGAGTTTTCTTCTGAATCTGATGTTGAGTTTTCTCTTGGGACTGATTTCTCCTTTGTATTTTTTTACCGACTGCTCATTGTAGTTTACTCGCTTGTTTCATGTTTTCTGATGCGTTTTGAGCTAAGGTTTTGAGTGCTTTCCCGATTATTCTTAATTTTCCACGACCACTGCTTTGTATTTTACGGATTCTGACCCTGCCTACCTTTTACGACCTTTGCTTTCACTCTGAACACCGAAGATTGCTCACACGTTTGAATTGGAATTATTGATGTGAAACATCTATAGGCGCACGTAAAACTAATTGCTGGCGGGGCGACGCATGCCACGTGGCGATCGGCCACTATACACTTATACAGTATTTAACTAGTAGTGTGTGAATGTGTGTGTAGTCATAGTGTGATGTTTCATATCTGCCAGTCGTCCCATGACGACCCAATTTTTTTATTTTGTATTTTACCGCCGGCTTGTGGATATTGTACAGACTATGGATCGCTGTGTGAATTGTGAGATAATAACTGGTCATTCCAATACACTGTGCACTGGACCGACAACCGTTACACGATGAAATAATTCTGTCAGTGATTCGGCAATGGCTTGCACTTCAGTCTGTAAGTAAATATAACCTCATCTAAGCAGCTACCATCCTGGCAGGGATTTTACTGTAGGGAGACGAACTGTAGGCTGCTGCGCTCATATAATGTGCATTATAATTGATACGATCATATAATGCACATTAAGTAATACCTACGTACACTAAGATCATAAAGTACCACCTGCACAATACATAGACGAATTAATTATAATAGAAGTTGAATAAAACACTATATTAAAATGATTTTTTTATTTTATTTTAGACATCCTTTCCATAACTCCATCCAAACCTGTTACCTACCCATGAGTTCAAGTCATTGGCGTTAATTCATATTATTTTTCAAAAAAAATCTAGTAAATATAGAACATCTTTTGCACTTCAGGAATCAGCTGTTAGTTAAAGGTTGGTACATAACCTCACTTTTACTTAATCTCTTATAATTCTGTTCTCAGATTGACAAAATCCGCAGAATTTCTAGTGAAATGTTAATAATACAGGGTGTTTGGCAGAACGTTGAACATACGAAAATGGTGGGTAGGTGGGGTCATCTGCTACTTACTCAGCCCTAATTTATTTGGCCCTGGCCCCCTGGTATTTTTTAATTTTTTTTTTTGCTTTCTTCTAGTTTCACCACTTTCTTAACTTTAAAGTGTAATTTTTATTAAAAATGGGTAAAACAGGCAATATTTTTGTTTTTTTTTTAATCTTTAATGTTGGCAGATGCTTATAAAGTTATTGCTTTACTCAGATGTTAGCTAAAAAATTAAAATTAAAATAATATCTAGGGGGCCAGGGCCAAATAAATTAGGGCTGAGTAAGTAGCAGATGACCCCACCTATCCACCATTTTCGTATGTTCAACGTTCTGCCAAACACCCTGTATATAAGCTATTAATTGACACCATTTTCATCTTTTTACACCTAGGCCCAAGATTCTATGTAATCGTTACTGTCTCCTTTCTCCATGTTGGGAGACAGGCGTATTCCTACCTACCTATATCTCGTATAACATTTTCAGAGGGATATACTCAGTGTACTAACATTGTAACTTAGGCTGTAACATAGCAAAAAATGTTTTACGATTGTTCAAACGGGCTAGCTGCGCCCTCTAGTGGCGCGTTCTTTTTCTTATTGTAATTTGGGCTGCTTTGTGTTTGTGGTTTTATAAAAATAAAAATATAAAATATAAGATTGATAAATAGTTAACATAAATAGAAAAAAATACAACTTTTAGCCTTAACTCATGTCATGATTGACATTCGTCAAAGAATCATTTTGATTAACTTATTGACCATTGTAGCTCGTGTGTATCTAAAAACAACGGAACATAGGTAAGTAACAATATTTCACACAGAGTTTACCATAAACAGGCTAGGATAAACAAGTTAATCATCGTAATGGCAGCTTTCAGTGCATGCCAGCCTGCGAAGTGAGACGCCACTTGACACGTCAAAGAGAACCGGTCAAGTGTGAGTTTCTGCGGACTGGGTTCCGCAGCATGAGCTTTACTGGCAGGTAAGAAAATAATTCATGGATTCGACACGATTGAAACACTAGTGTCGAGTTATTATTTAAATAGATTAAGGTCGTACAGGGAATAAGTGAAATTGAACTCACGGTGTGCTAGGTAGTAATTAGGAAAATATTCCATTCGTTTCAATTACGGCAATGGAATTTTGTATCGTCGCGTCGTTAACTCTTCCGTCAAGAGAACTATTGTTGTGACGACAGAAAGATTTTAAGAAATATTCATCGTTTGATAATTCGGGTGTTAGGCAATTTGTTACGACGTCATGGAGGTTACCTAGACCAGTGTGGACCAGTCAGTCTGGCTCAAATGAGCTACCTTGGGGTAAGCCTACAATAATACGTAAATTATGCATGGTCTCCCAACAATAGTTTTATTTAAATCAGTACGCTTTTGTATCATGTTGGTGACTATTATTGAATAGGTAACGGACTGGACTAGACACAGAAATCAACACGATCGACCAGTCGAATTTAAAGGCTATTGCTAATGCCATGTTTTTTTCTTTTTGACTTCGCACGGTTTGTGCAATTAGCGTCATGTAAAATTGGGTAACAAGTAGATACAAATTATGAAATGAACTCCATTCAATGCATGATAAAGATAATAGATGATATCCCGCTCCGATCCCCTTGAGTTTCAGTAAAGACGTGGCACTTTACTGAAACTCGCGCGGACTTCTTGAGAGAACTTAAAGTGATGTTGCACTGTTTAGTTTCATTTGTCTACACTAATGCAGGTTCACGAACACTTAATGGTTAATAATCCACCACTATTACCTACACATTAATATTCGGCTAAACACAAATTTTTGAAAATAAAATCAAACTGGTAACATGACGCTTCACTTTCCCGCCAAGAAGTCGCTAATGCCATGATTATGCGATCCTGCCAAACTGTCATCCATAAAATAAAATAAAGTTTTTTTTTTATTTCACATACTTAAAGATAGCCATAGAGAAGCCACGTTTATTTCAAAACAGAGATCAATTTCTCCCCTAGGAAAGTATCAATTAGATAACTACTTATTACAAATATTTTTTGTAACTTGTACTGTACAATGAGTGAAACACGACATTGATTGATGAAGATTTGTCTGTCGTTAGTCGTTAAATTATGATTATAGGTAGGTACATGAATAAAATTTTTCAATTATTCATACAAGATATTTTTTTACTAGTGGTAAAAGGGAAACTATATAGTTTTAAACAAGAACCCTATCCTGTATTGACACTAATAACGGAGAGCCGGAAACTATTTATAATTAGAATAAAAGAGAAACAACAGTGGCTACGGGCGTGTGTTAGTGATATTCCAATACAAGTAGGTAAGTACCTAATGCTACCTATGTTTATAGATTGTAGTAACAATGAATACTTATTGTTGACGTAACAAATGAGCGCACAGTACAAGCAGGCGTTGAAGTGTCGTTGCTCCACGGATATTGACGGAAACCCGACCGTGTTTTGTCGCGCTCTTGCAACTGGACTCCTATTGCTCCCGCACCGCATCTCAACTCAACTACTAACTTAAACACAAGCTTATACAATGCTGGTTTACCAGAACTTCCAACTTGTAAGATTCCTATCCGACAAGCAATGGATTTTGTAGTTAGCTGTGAAATGGAATAATGAATGGAATGGTGGTACGTAGGACGAAATTCCGTTCCGCTGAGTAGCGTTCCCTAAGGTAGATAATTCCTCAACCTATAATTTGTGATGGTTTTTTTTTAAACCTCGTATTGGTGAAGGGTTGATGTTGAGGGTGATTCTAAGACAGAATATATTCAAGAGCGTGCTCATTTGTACTTAAGTGAAACTGCGTAGTTTAGTGAACCTACCACCAGTGAAAACCGTGTAGTTTGAAAGTACTTACTAGCTAAGATAATTAGTGTTAGATGCAATTAAGGTTCGGCGAGGCAAGATCTGTACACCCCGTTCTAGATAATATTAGTCTAAAAGGGCCAGTTGTTCCCATTCAATTACTTGGCAGATTTTCATATCAATGTTCCATTTTAATTTATTTTATCTTTGCCTTTTTGATTGTAATAAATAGGTATTTTTGTAGTTGGCATTGGTCGCTATTCGGACATTGCGAAACAGGTGCTTATGTTTCCAGTAGTGATTGTATGCGTTTTTATTTGTTTCCTTTCAAGGTTCAGGTTTTTATTTTGATATTTTTTAAGGTTCCGTAGTCAACAAGGAACCCTTATAGTTTCGCCATGATCGTCTGTCTGTCTGTCCGTCATTCCGTCTGTCTGTCTGTGTGTCTGTCCCCAGCTTAGCTCACTTTTTTAGTATCTTAAATAAACTCTCATGCTAGCATCCTCTCATAATACACTAATTGCACATTTTACTCACACTTATACTCATACTCACACTCACACACACTCACAAACACTCTCACCCTCACTTCCACTCTACATCATTACATACAAACTTTTGAGTGATTTTTTTTTCTTATGTACTTAATTGTTAATTTTACTATAAGACTTCCTTAAAGATGTGTGTCTGGAACAAATATCTTCCATGTATGTCGTGTGGGGCGTTGATAGCTGCGCCACAGTATTTTACTTTTGCAGCTATCTTCGTGTCTTTTGTTAAGTTATTCCTAAATTGTTCCTAATAAATGAGCTCAGACTCTTAGTACTAGATAGCTATAATTTGGCATGGGTGCACATATTAATCACACCATCAGTGGTAAAATAAAATCAAGAAAAACATATTTTTTTAGTGTACCTCCCTTGCATGTTAAGCGGGGATGATATTTTTTTTTCTCGTCTATCTCGTTTTGTGGGGTATCGGTGGATAGGCCTTTCAAAAATATTACGGGTTTGTCCAAACCATTTTTTGATTCAGGGATCCGTTTGCGTAACATTAAGCTTTAAAGTGCTATTTTTTGTTAGAGTCTAGTCTCCCCTCTGTCAGCGAAATTGTTGTTATTGGTTATGTGAAAAAATTCATGGCAGTAGTACCTATATTGGTATGTTATGGACCAAATGATTATTAGGATATTAGAAAAAGGCACGGGCAATTTGATTATTTTTATTTCAAACGTAGAATCAATATTTAAAATCAATGGGAATGCGTACAGATACCATCTACTGTTATTGAATCATTTGGGTTAGGTCAGGTTAGAACAGTGACCATAACGTAATCAGATTCCCTCTATTCTTGGTGAATCATTTGGGTTAGATGAGGTTGTAAATATGAAAAATCTAGAACGTGCAAAATTCCTGTGTATTATCAGATTGCCCAAAGACCACACGGCAATATTTATAATGACGAGGCAATAGGGAAGTTCAAATTATAATTAATTATTTCGCCATAAGTAGCTTGTTATTTATCATAGTGCGCGGGCATTATGAAAAGTGCCCCTATTTATTACTTGGTCCATAACATATAATTATAACAAAATTAAAAGGAAAACTATCACAGCTAAGTAGGCTTTAGAAGTTATCGAGTAATAGTCGACCAACTTACATTTGCAGTTGGAGTTGACCGTGACGTATATCGATATAAGGGAGAACATGTTTTTCAACTACAATGTTAAGTTTGTTTTTGGGATAAATTCAACTACGGAACCCTTCATTGTGCGTGGTCCGACACGCACTTGTTTATGTACAGATAGAAATCTACAAAGATTTATTGGAACGGTTTACTGTACCTACTGATTATGTGCCGTGCGGGACCGTGCCTATTTCATGTTACAAATAGGTATTCTAATAGATAATAAAATTCTGACTTATGTGTTTTGATCAATCCTGTTCACCCTTTTCAACGGGGTTTTTTTTTATAAATGGTTTTCATTTCATGAAAATTTTATAGGTTTGTCTCGAATTTACTACTGAATTCGATTGTTTATTTAGGAATATTTTTTGTTGGGAACATTGCTCACCGTCCCCCAGTCCCCTTCGTTCAACGACGTAACGTCCTAATAGGTAAGTGCTCCAAATCAAACACACGTCTTCCCACACATGATAACAGCTTGAATTCACGCACTAACGGAGTAATGTGTCACTTTTTGTACGAAAACTAATAAACAAGAGTGCAAGCATTCTGATAAAGGTTGACACACACGATCACAATACAACCTAGTTCAATGACATGACACGGTCGTTCAACGCGACACCTAACGCCATCTTTTGTCACGAAGTATAAACAAAAAAAAATGTGATTAAATACTCACTTGAACAAACAATCTAGAGTTATCGTGGCACGTCTGCGACATCCGCGAAAATGGTACATACAATGGAAAATCACATTTGTTGACAAACAACCTGCGGCACATGCAAATCGCGTCAACAACACGATCCTTCGCAAGGGCCCGGGACGGACTGTCCGGGCGTCAATGCGGTCCCTTTCGTGCCTAGTGCAGACGTGCACTGGCCGCGCACATTGGTTGCGCCGCCGACCAATCACGTCGCACGCCGCGCTCCTTTGCCACTGGCTGACATCGTCATAGCGGAAAAAGCGGTGGGGAAAACAACTGACGAATTCGTCTGCACTGACTAACTCTTCTCCCGCCATTCGTTTTCACACAAATTGGTGTGCGAGGCCACACCGCTCTAAGCTGAGACACCAATCGGCTGTGGCCGATTACCAGCCGATGAGATCTCACACACAATCAATGTCACTAACCATTAAGCATCATATCGCCATCGCTAATATAAACTCTGTAAATTATTTTAAGCTATGCGTAAAAAGCTGGGTTATATAATCGAAGTTTATCTCTGGCCTATATAATAGCATCGACATGTATGAGCAACGAGCTGATTATTCATAGCCAAACCGCAGCGATTCACTCAACGAATCTACTAAATATAACAATGACTCGACGAACCTAGACGTGGCGAGATCGTTTTGTTCTTAGTTCCACACCGAACGCTTTGAGTGTCTCAATCGTCACGAAAGCGTGGTTGAACTGAATTTGGACAACACTTGACTATATTAATTACGTTTTTGTAGGAACCTATTTAGGTGGAATTTCACTAGCTATCAATTCATCGGATTTGGGGATAGCAAATAGGCTTGGCACCCTGGACGCACTTGTTCTGGAGATTCTAACGGAGAGAATGAACCTCATGGACGGTAAAAGAGCAGAATGATCAAAGCAAGGCACAACTTCACTATCGTTCTAATTATGTATTGAAGGCGATATAAGAAGTCGATGAACGCCGAAGTAGGGAGTGAATTAGTACCTATGTTATGCCTTAGAAACAACGCCTTAAGATGGAAGTAATATTAAAACATTACTAAATCATTTGCACCACGGAAAATGGGACCCGCGAGTAGGAGCGAAAACCTGATCCACGGTAGTTTTCGCTCATTTGAACAAATCCTACTTTTAACATCTGAAACGAGGGTAAGTGAAATTAATACTAAGTATGAAAAGTTTTTCATAAATTTAATATAGTTAATACATACTCAGAATTGCTGAATCAAGGTGATCAAGACATTCCAGGCGAAACAGGCAAATAGTGCCCAGAGCTAACAATTATTTTTCCAGTCCAAACGCAACGTAACCGCTTGGAAAACTATTGCTTAATCTTCTCGAATTATGTGAGATCTAACCAAAATCTATCGATCTAACTAAAAGCCTAACTAAAGCTAGGACACAGCGAAATAATTCATGCGAATTCATTACAATCAGTGGGAGGGTGACCAGTCTGGGACGAGCCCTACATAACTGTGCGGAAAGGACGGGCACAGTTCTTTCCCGGGGGAAACTGACTTATAGGTACACTAATATTAATAGAATTAGGAAAATTTAAAATTTTATCAGCGAGGGTAATTTAATAAAGGTCTCAGCAGAACTCAAGCTCGTTACTAGTATCGTGTAAATATTTAATTGTTAGTAAAACTAAGTAGAGATCCAATGATTATAACCAAGTATCATGGCGACGCGACGGTCGGTTTTGTGTTAATGACTAATGGTAGCAAAATAACTAACTACTACTCTTTCTCATAAGTAGAACGCAACAAGTCAACTAAACTTGCCACATTCAGGAACACACTCGATCAAAAAGTTACGCTGCAGAATATGAAGCTAAGGTTTGGAATCATGAAGTTCTGGTTTCGAATTTAAGACACAGCTAAATGGTAATACGTACTTAGTGCTTACTTACGTCCTACTACTATTTAAATAACCTCCTCCTTTTTTGAAGTCATTTAAAATAAAAAAGTAAAAGTATAGGCCTGTACTTATAGATTTCTGCTCTCGGCCTCTACTGGTAAGTGGATATATAGGCAGCAAAAGGCTTGCGCGCGATTTCAATAATATTCCCGCTAGATACCTCATCATCATCATCATTTCAGCCAAAAAACGTCCACAGCTAGCCATAGACCCTCCCCATGGGGAGGGGGGGGGGGGGAGTTGCCATAATCGCCACGCTTGGCGATCGCAGTATGGTGTTAAAATGCATAGAGAACGCTGCTGCCCATCCTCTAGTAAGTCCCTTAATATACCTACTTACTCCTATTTCCCGATTTCTATCATTTCCTTTTTCAAAGTGTCATCAATTGTCATCAAATCATTTGCGGTGCAACTGTTGTTGTTAGTTTCACCTGCCCTGTCTGCAAATGCAAATTAATAAATTACAAGCCATGTGCCCGACAGGATTTCCCATCGGCAAAAATGACGAACTCCTATCCAAACTTTCATCCCCCATTCAATCCCTTCAGGGTATTACCTAATTTGCAAAAATTCTTAAGGTATGAAAGGAACTCTTGTACACAATTTTTATGCTTCTCTACTTACAAGCATAACATATTGCAGCCCAGCCGTTTAGGCTGTGTGTTGTGTCAATAAATGAATGAATGGTTTGGGTTCTGAACGCTTTCATTACCACCACTTCTGCAAGAAATCTTACGTAAATTAACCTATTATTTAGACGACACTTTAGTTACCAAGCAATAAGTAGATAAGTACCAAATCCACTACATCTAATACTCGTACTACACGACGTAGACGTTCCAAAGAGACAAAAGCAGATTATGTTAGAAGACATTTATTATTTCAAGATTTTGAGAAATCACAACAATCCATGGAAGTTACTATGTTGTTCAGTCCTTATTGTATCAATCAATAGTTGGCGGCATCCTCGTGCAATAAAAAACTTAACATTTAAAACCACTACAACAACAGTGACAAAAATACAAATTCGCTAGTTTCCATGTTTACGTGCATCTTCTGGTGGTAGAAGTCAAAAGAATCGGATAATTAGTAAAATTATGTAAGTACTGTCGGGATCTTAGTCAAGGATTTGAAAAACTACAAATCCACAGCGTTTGTGACTTGGGAAAACCATCATAACGTAGAAAACTAACCAGAAATGAAAAAATCGGTTGTCTGTAAAGTCGGTTTACTGACGATAGTTGAACGAGACAACGTCATATGCCTTAAATAGAACGCCTCCGAGCGAGGTAACGCCGCATGAGAGGTAACGCCGCATGAGTCATGTTTTTTCGTGCGTGCAGCCGGCTCCATCGAATTTTAAGACGTTGTCACGTCAAAAACCAATGGAAAAGACACATCATTGAAGAAGTCACGGACAAAATCGGTTGTCTGTAAAGTCGGGTTATTGACGACTTGAACGTGACAACGTCATAAGCCTTAAATGGAACGCTTCAGAGCGAGGTAACGCCACATGAGAGGTAACGCCGCATGAGTCATGTTTTTTCGTGCATGCAGCCGGCTCTATCGAATTATAAGACGTTGTCACGTCAAAAACAACAGGATCCAAATTCAAAGACTACGATATCAGCCCTTAGTTCTTGATGTTTTATTTTATTAGGACCAAAAACTAGATAAACAAACTAAAAAGCACCATGGTTACAAAAACAGTAACCTATCTATAGGCAAAGAGCCTCACGTTCAGCGGGGCGAAGTACACGGCTTGACAGCACTTTCAGTGAGCGAAGAAGCCTCGTTATCGACGCAGGAGCACTTCATCTTCCTCCGTTCGGCGCGAGTGACTGCCTCACCGGTTGCGTTGTTGATGTCCCACCATATCGCGCCACCGAGAACATTGCGGAAATATGGAGGGACCCTGCCCTCGCGTAGAAGGTACCTGTACGGACAAAATAATATTAATGTCCACTCTTGGTACGCGACCGATCGAACCCTTTTCTAGAGCGATTTTTAGGGTTCCATAGTCAACAAGGAACCCTTATGGTTTCGCCATGTTCTCTGTCTGTCGGTCAGTCCGGGCTTAGTTAGAGACTGCTAGTACTAGAAAGTTGTAATTTGGCATAGGTATACATATTAATCACGCCAATAAAGTGTTAGAGTCTCCCTTACGCGTAATGTGGGGATGATATTTTTGTTTTCTAGCTGTCCCATGATGGGGGTATCGTTGGATGGGCCATTAGGTATTCTATTCAGGAATCCGTTTGTGTAATATTATTAAGCTTTAACTTGCAATTTTTTGTTAGAGTCAAGTGTGTGTGTTCCTTCCCCCTGCCAGCTAAATGGTTATTTTTGGGGGTCCTTCCACGTAGTCAAACTATTTTGTCCAACTGATTTGACCACACGGAATAATTTTCCCCGTGGTCAAACTTTATTGATATTGCATCTTTTTAGCACGCTGTATACAAGCAGTTTAAGTATGTACAGTCAAAGATAAAATTGTCAAGTGTTGTGTCGTCATAATAATATAATCGTCATAATCAAATGCAAGTGTCTCGTTTGCTCAAAACATCATTAGAACCGTGTCCTCGCCGGAGTGAATTAATATATACAGACGAAATCATTCAAAAATGCCAAAAGGATGAAATAGATTTCAGCTATTTTTTAAATAAATGGAGATAGTTTTTTTTTATGCTATATGAACGGCAATAAAATTATTAATTCGGTGCCATTCCCCATACACGCACCATTCCGCGATGAAACTATTAGTTTTGAGCAAGGTTTTCTCTACTCAATCATGATATTCGTATTTTTTTGTGTTTTAGGACATTCTGTTAATGTATTCCCAATCTTTAATTAATGTTTTGGGAAGAAGTGGCCGAGAAGTACAAAATGCCCATTACTTGTTTATTTTTTTTTCTTTGTGTTTTTTTGCGAGATTTACCATTGAGTTTGGCCTTTTTCCATTGAGAATTTGTGACATGATAGAAACCGATGATGGAAACCGATTTGGTTTTTGGAATGAATGTATTTGCAGCTGCAGTTACAAAGTCCAAACGAACTTTCTTAGGCGGCCATTATAGTAACTGTGATTTAATAATTTGGAACATTATTATATAACTTCGAACAAATTATATTACGGTTTTAATTTTAATCATAACTGTACACTATAGTAAACAAATTTTATTAGCTCGACAGATACAGGGCGGGTCATTTTAGTAGTTTGACCACGGGGAAAGATCCATGCTCAAATTTCCCTGTGGTCAAATCAGTTGGACAAAATAGTTTGACTACGGGGAAGGACCGGTTCTTGGATATACAGTTATAAGTACACATAAAACGAAGTTAAAAGGAAAACTATCACAGCTAAGTAGGCTTTACAAGTTATCGAGTAATAGTCATCCAACTTACATTTGCAGTTGGAGAATTGACCGTGACGTATATATATCGATACATCGATATATCCTTCATTGTTCGTGTTCCGACACGCACTTGGCCGGATTTTTTATTTTGTGTTGACACTGTACGGTAAAGTTTTGTTCAGTGTCATCAGAAAATCAGTGTCATAAAAAAATATCAGAGAGCAAACGAGCGCGCTCGTAGACGCTCGAGGAGCTGTCTGATGGCTGCATCGATGTTTATAGAAATTTGGACTTTATGCGCTTGATGGTAATGTGTAGGTATTATTAGTTATCAGTCAATCTAAAAGCTGCTCTGCGCTTCTTTCGGTGGCCATGGCTGCATCTTCTTAAGTTTTAACCCATTTTTAACATTTTTCTAATCTTGTAACCTAAGGCACTCTGTGGGAAGTGAGGGACTTACTTATAGAACTGCTCCTCTTTATACTCCTCGGCCCGGCGGCGCCAGTATCGCTGCAGCGCTGGGCTCATTACTTCGGCAGCGTCTGTCTCCTTCAGTAGACTTTCTCGCTCTTCCTCTAAATTTTTTGCTTCATTCGTTTCCTCTGAGTAGATTTATTTTATTTTATTTTAACAAACTTCTAACAAACTAGGGTAGTAGAGGTAAACATGTAACCCACACCAATGGTCGCGGAATAAACTATTATGGAGAAATTAAACAAAACAAAAGACGCATCTACTGGAAAATAGGTTAGGAAGAATTCATAAATTATTGTGCAAGCAATTGAACAGCCATGCTTTTAAATTTTGTTTGGGATAGTGAAAATATATCAAGATCGAAAAAGTGTGTGTTATATATTTCTAACAGACGACAGAGGGGCGCCCTTGCGCCAGCATTGGTTCTGCGCTGTACAGTGTGGAACAGCCGGGGCAAGCGCGCCTCTCGCCGTAATACAGTTCTGGGTACAATGTAACAAAGTTTATTGGTGATATCAGAGCAGTGAAAGTTGTTATTACATATGCCATGCAGCATCACAGCCATAAGTAGGGTTCGCCTGGACTCCAAGCCCAGGAGTTTATATGCTTTTAGTAGTTGTGCGTGCGATAGTTTAGAACGGTGGCATTTATAGTGAATGGAGCGTAAAAATTTGTTTTGGACCATTTCAATCCTTTGCTTATATTTATCATATAAAGGACACCATAATGGGGCTGCGTATTCCAATTGGGAGCGTATTAAGGTTGTATACAAAATTATAAACGTATGCGGTCGTTTGAAATCAGTTGAGGAGCGCATAACGAAACCATACATACTATAGGCTTTGTTAATAATGTTGTCAATGTGAAGGTTGAAATGCAATTTTGAGTCAAGTGTAACTCCTAAATCACGAATATGGTCAACTTTTTTAAGAATAGTGCCTTGTAAAGTGTAACAGTATTTAATTAGATTTTTGTTTTTTGTGAAAGATATTATATGGCACTTAGGTAATTTAATTCGTATATTACATTCACTGTCTCGTTGATTACTAGATCACGGTCACTAGGTCATTAGCGCTAATGCTGAGGCCTGGGTTTCATTCCCAGGACGGGCTAAGCATTATTGGGGTTTCCCATCACGAATTTCTCCGTAGCAGCTCGGAGTCTGGATTTGTGTGTGTTGCTGGTAATTGGCTCGCCCACTGTTACATGGGACTGATGGGACTAAATATAACAGGCAAAATGTGGGTATACTACAGATACACCCTTTTTTTTGTTCTCGGGGTGGATAATCCTCATGGATGTCTTCCGCTCTGGGGCGGGCGGAGGGGTGTGTTAGATTCATACTGATTGCTAATTGTACCGTGTGTCATATCATACTTGAAAGGGGTGATTGTAAGGATTTCAGATATATTTTTTTAATAATTCTAAAATAAATAGTGTTTTTTTTGGAAGTCGGTTGTAGATGATGGACGCTTTGACAGTTTGTTACTAGCCGGAGAACCAATGGTCGTTGGGGCTGACTATGAGTGGCGACTACAATTGCAGCATGATGATGATATTCAGTAGGTACAATTTACCTTCACAAAATTCTCCCTCGAGAGACTCTGGTTCCATTGACGGCCTGGTCGTGATGGTAAGCTTTGCACGGGACTGGATATCGTCAGCTATGCGAATTTTTAGGTCTTCGTATATTCTGTTAATATTAGAAATACTGTCAAGTAACTTGTTAGTAGATAGTACTTACTGGAGTAACAATCCTTTAACAGTCGTCACCCCTCCGTATAGACTCGACGTTAAATAATGGTGTTTTATATTTTATGCATTATTAAAACAAAATATTGTATTTTACACGAATTATTAATACGTGCCACGTGACTGCCACTAGTGGTCGCTAGCGGGCTGCTGCTACTGCTGAGCACGAGGTCCGGGGTTCGATTCCCGAGTCGGGCAAAGTGTTATTAGATTTTTCCGCCAGGAATTTCTCAGTAGCAGCACGGAGTCTGGACACGGGCACGGTGCCCGATTGATGGCAATAAGCTCGCCGCCTATTACATGGGACTAGACATAATTGGCGAAACGTGGGTGTACCTACAATAGGTACCTTTGCCTTAACCCTCGGGAATGACGGCGTAATGGTATTAAAACGTGAATAGGTTAAAGGCACCTTTAACCTATTCACGTTTTTGGAGACAGGTTCTTCGGAATTGCCGTTGGTCTAGCGGTCGCAAGCGCATTTACTGCTGAGCATGGGTTTGATTCCTAGGTCGGGCAAAGTGTACGGTTTTTAGTGAATTTTTAGGGTTCCGTACCCAAAGGGTAAAACGGGAACCCTATTACTAAGGCTCCGCCGTCTGTCTGTTTGTCTGTCCGTCTGTCACCAGGCTGTATCTCATGAACCGTGATAGTTAGACGGTTGAAATTTTCACACATGATGTATTTTTGTTGCCGCTATAACAAAAAATAGGTACTAAAAAACAAAATAAAGTTAATATTTAAGGTTTTTATAGATAATGGCACGGAACCCTTGCGAGAGTCCGCACGAAGGGTTGACCGGTTTTTTTTGTTGCTGCCTTTTTGGTTGATTGCGACTGACCCCTAATACAAGGGACTTTAACAGTAGGGAAATATAGGTGTTACACCTCGCATATAATACAGGCCTGAGTTTATGTGAGTGAATAGGTAAAATACTTATGTGCTAGAGCTTGTATGATGTCATCGATATGTCGCTCGTCTTCAGGTCTAAGGTCAACGATGGGGATGTTCAGGATCGTTTCGCAGTCCGCTTCCATGATGCACCGGTAACGCAGCACGGCTGTGAGGAGCTCCCTCGCTCCCTTTAGTTGTTTTCTATTCTCGTCATCCCATTCTCGTTCTAAAGTCCTGTTGTGATGTTGTTTAGCTATAGTGTTAGTGTAATACCGTATGGTTTTGAACGAAAATATTCGAATATTTCTGTATACAGAGTTCGCTGGAGCGAATGGATCAGAGGAAAATGTGAAAGAGGACACTCTACTATGAGCATTTGAACAATATTTGAGTATCTATTCAGTTACCATAATTGGTTTTATTTTGAACGGCTATTTGCTACAAGCACTGATTCCAGCAAGAATCAAAGGAGTTATAGGCCACCTTTTCACAATACAGTGTGAGTGTTCATAATGTGCACATAATGAAATGTGACTAAGCACAATTTTTTAAATTAAAAAAAATACAAAATAGGGTAGGTAATCAAGGGGCCTAAAATGGACGCTTTGGCAGAATCATAATATGATCTGCGTACAATTCATCTGTTTGACAGTTTTGTATGGATTTCGTAAAACGGTCCACAAATTATGAATTGCTATAATGAAGTCTAATGTCAAATAGCAGCTGTCAAACAGATGAATTGCGGGATGTATGAATTGTACGCAGATTGCAGATCATATTATGATTCTGCCAAAGCGTCCATTTTAGGCCCCCAGGACTTTTTTTGAGATATTTTACAATTATTGTAAAACATTATGAAAAAATATCGGATTTTTGTTTTAATTTCACGATAATTCTCAATTGAGTGCGAGTTTTTTCTATATTTATTTATTTTATTAAGACTATTATTTCCAGTCATTACTAAGTTTGTGTAAAAGTTATACCGATTTGTTTACACAGGGGTCACGGCAGCGAAAAAGAATTAACAAAAAACTATAAAAAATTGAATTGTTTTTTTATATTTTTAGGGTTCCGTACCTCAAAAGGAAAAAACGGAACCCTTATAGGATCACTCGTGTGTCTGTCTGTCTGTCCGTCTGTCACAGCTGATTTGCTCCGAATCTACTGGACCGATTAAGTTGAAATTTGGTACACATTATGAAGGTCTGTGACCCAAACACGGACGTGTTACGTAAATTAATTAATTTTGAATAATTATGGAGGTCACTTTTGGGAGACAAATTAGAAAATTTTAAAAAGAAAGTTATGCTGACCATCACCTTGTGATATATCAAATGAAAGGGCTTGTTTTAAGGATTTTATATATATATATTTTTTTACAATTTTAAAATAAATACTTTTGAAATTATTTAAGAAAATAGGTGAACATTTACCTTATCTCCGAAAATACTGAGCCTAAAATTTTGATAAAAATACAGAAAATGGTTCTTTACTTATAGATTACAGGAAAACCTATAAGAAGTCTGTGATCTTAAAATAACATGGTAAATCACTCAAACTTACATTTGCAGTTGGAATGTATGGGGGATCATGTTTTTCAACTACAATGTTAAATTTGTTCTTGGGATAAATTCATCCCAACTACGGAACCCTTCATTGTGCGTGATCAGACACGCACTTGGTCGGTTTTTTTTTAATATTTTTTCCGTCGATACAGGCTAAGTTTCCTTAATTTCGATATGTGCACATTATCAAGACTCACACTGTATAATTATGTATTGTCTGGCCTATAGTTACTCCTTTGAGTTTAATTAATTTTCTCGACAGTTCCTATAGGTATCTATAACCAGCACCATAATTGAGTAACACCCTATCATTCGCAAATGAAAATATAGTGAACCTAAGTATGTAAGCTCTTGGCAGTCTCTCAGGCAGGACATTCTCCGGCTTTAGAGGTTGAGGCACAAATCTCTCAAATGGTCTCATCCAATGGTAGAAACCTTTGCTGGAATCGTTCTTCAAGTCCTTATACGTCATAAACTTGGGTTTACTGGCCTGTTTCGAATCCATCAGCCATTTCTGAAATAATAGGTAGGTTTGATAAGCATAGTCGTACTCGTACCTAATTGTTTTTCCGCCCTAAGGCTGAATGTCACTGAGTTTGCCAGTCACAAAACATCATGGTCAATATTTGTTTAACACCAGTTGTTAGAGATAGTTTCAACCGCAGTAAAGTTTCAATTAACTGGAATTTAAGTGGTAAAAGAATTACTAGTTTGACTACCCAGCTACTAAAACAACGATACCAACCGTTGTCTTCCCATAGACAGCTATATACCATGAAGGGTAGCTGGTTAAAAATGCAAATGTGAGCTTAATATCGTGTTACCTTCAGTGACCTAAGTATATAGCAAGAAGCTTATAGATAAAAGTGGAGGCAACACGCTAAATACCTGAGTGAAGACGACTGTGGTTGGACTCTCGCTTTCTGAATACATACATATGATAAAGAAGACACATATCACTGTCTCGTTCTTATGTATGTATTCAGAATGAGAGTCGGACCACAGTCGTCTTCAGTTTACTCGTATTTAGTGTTGCCTCCACTTTTATCTATAATACGTACTTGCTATATACCTACTTAGTTCACTGAAGGTAACACGATATAAAGCTCACATTTGCATGTTTAACCAGCTTCAAAAATTAGGTTCTCAACTCGACCCGTACCTACCTATGGTTACTTTTTATAATGCTTTACTTTGTGTCGAGTTGTTTCGGTGCGACACTTCATAATGTTTGGTAAAACTTGCCAGTAACCAATCATTAGCATGAGTTTGCCATCTATTATATATTCTTTGATAGGGCGAATCACAGAATAAAGATTGGAAAAGGATAGTAAACGTTACTAGCAATAAGATAAGTAGGTACTATACCTACATATTAAGTTCAGGCTTAGGTTGTTGACCAATCTTCAGCAGCTTTAGTTAGAATATTAATGCAAATGTCAAACCTCAGGTTCCGTGAGATGAACTGGAGTGAGAATAGAAACGAGATTTCGATGATCTCCAAATGTGTCGTATTGGTTGATAGAACACCATGGTTGCCAACGACAAGCACGCTTGTATTCCTCCACTAACGCTCGGTGAAGGAGCTCTGCACAGTTCAAGTCGCTAAACCAATGAAACAACAAAATATTTAATAAAAATGATAGTTTCGCTTTGTGCTTTTACTGAGTTGGGGAAATCAAAACGTTCTTTGGCTGTTTATTTTAGAGCTTTCGCGTCAAAGTGACCAGGGGGCCGATCGCGCTATTTCTCAACGTAATTACCGTTCGAGCGGAACGTTTTTGGTTTTGGTTTAGCTGATGTAAGAAACGGTATCGCGCTATTTTTTCTGAGCGACAAAATCATTGAAGTTAACCCAATACTGAAAGTTCGATCGATAGTTCCTCCAACGTAACTTCCAAAGTAAAGCTAAATCGTTTCCGTTGAAATGATTAGCGCGATACGAAATCCGTCTTTTTTTTTTTTGGGTGGGAAATTATCAAATAACTTCTCCCGCTATGGGCGGAGCGCGAGGGCGTGTCAGACTTTTACTGACTAAAACCCACCCGTGTTCCTTCCGATGCCTGTGTGCCAGGGCCACGATATCCCTTTCGGACAAACTCGCAACCCTGGCGGGCATTGGTCCTAATGGACCCCGTCAGTTTGTGCTGACATCTCTTTGAGGCGCGCGTGGAACACAACGCGCCATCGACCCGGGCCTGGTCCTTGTCGGACGACGAGCTACCCATCGCTCACCGTCCGCAGGCCCGCGCCTACGGTGGCCGGAAATCGGCTTGCGACTCCCGACGCCCGGGGCGTCTCCTGCGGCGACTAAGGGCGCGAGGGCGCGAACCTTGTCTCACCCTCACGCGTTCCGCCTCCTCGGTTTTGGTTGTGGTTTAGTTTTGGTATTAACGTTCAAAATTAGCGCGATCGGCCCCCAGTTAGAAAACTGCAGGCCGCCTCACGTTCATAGATACACAGGATATATCACACTCTCCATCTGATTTTAGAAAGCAGCTAAAGTCGCCTTCGCATATCCGTTGGTCTAGCTTGCGTAACATTCGACGGACGTAGATATGCGTAGCGTAGGTGAAGAGTAAACGAGACGCAAACGCTGCCATTACGCCATGACAACGCTATCCAATACGTACCACGAAAAGTCTACCTATAACTTCATAAATATCTCTCATAATAATAGCGTTTTAGCAACAAACCTAACAGTAGTGTTTCCTTGTGTGCAACTAGCATGCATCAGGAGTGACTACAGGAAATCTGCATCTACGCGACGTCTTTGTGGCGTATACATAGCGCTTACGCTGTGCTTTCCCACGTTGGACAAAATCCCTATGCGAACATACGACATTTAAGGGTTTTTGGAGTCCGTCTGCCAGTATAGGACCTACCTATGATTTAAGATTTTTTTCTATTCTACAAACAAGTTATACCTATTTGAGTTGTGTGTGATTTGTAGATAGGTACCTATTTTTGCCACTGACTACAGTCATTAGGAACTTATGCAGGTTACGTACCGTCTTAAGATGAAAAATCTTATATTTTTTGCTAAGTACATCTCTCTACACTTTCCGTGAGATACAAGAGAACTCTCGGATTTGACATCCGGTTCTTTTTCTTCGGTCTCACTGGGGTTTTTGTTTCCATATTCCATATTTTCTGCATGAAGTGGCTCAGACGAATCTGATATGCTTATAGCACCTTCTTCGTTGACGATGACTTCTGTATTGAATGAGTCCGTCATTTTCAACCACGTTTGTTCTACTTTGTTAGTTGCACTATTTTCTTCATTAGTCATAACTGTTATGTTGCAGTTTGTAAAAGCACGGCATTCAGAACAGGCTTCGTATGAGATATTTAAGTTTTGCCCATCAAAGTAAGCCGAAGTTGCACTATCCAGGTTAATATCATAATTGTTGTTCTTGTGAACAATCACCGCTGTCTCATTTGGAGATTCCACAGATATTGTGCCATTGACGTTGTTTATTGAGATTGTACTCAAATTTGGATGTTCTATAGTGTATAAAATATGAATGAAAATGTAACCATCTGTTCGTTCCTTTTCTTTAGCTTCCTCCTCCTCCATTTTTTTTGATACTGAAATTCCATTGCTTCCGTTACTTTTTTCCGAACCTTTGGATCCTGGACTTTCAATCGTATCAGGTTCAAACATTTCATAATATTCCATTTCCTCATCTGTCCATTCCGGATATATTTCTACATCATCAACCACATAAGATGTAACAATTCTTGTTTTATCGGGAAATGTTACGCAATGAAGACCATTTTTATTCATCAAAATATTTGTTCCATCCATGCGTCTAGAAAAAACTTCTCCTAGGCAATAATCAGTTGCAGTTTTAATAAGTACTTTTTCTATGTCAAAGGCAATATCATCAATCCACTTTTGTCTAAGGCCGTTGGGTTCTATAATTTCAAATTCATTTACTACAATCTCATATTCAGGTGGTGCTATGTCATCTATTTCTTCCACATGCTCCGCAAATTTAGAGGATCGTTTGTTTAATTTTTTTCTACTTTTTTTGCCTTTATCCGATATTTCTTCACGAGGTTCTACTGGAGATTCTGGTTCGATTACCGGAACAAGTCTTTTATAGTACTTGGTTATTTTAATGCAAGTTCCATCAGGTTTAAGTACTTCAATGTCATCCGAAGCTTTAAAAATAATAACTTCGCCTTTTAAACTTATACATCGCATTTCCTCCTCATGATCTGCCATTCGGCAAGTATGATATTGCTTGATGTGTGAAATAACTGGTGAATTGTTCTCGTGTACTGTCTCCGTGATCATGCCGTTGGGCCATGAAACATAAAGACTGTGAAAATATTGCGTCTCTTTCGTAACCTCCGTTGTGGATTGCCCACCCACAATTGACTTAGATATATCTTTTTTCTCATTTATTGTAACGTTTTCAGTAGTAGAAACAGCCTGCAAGCTGACTTTGTACATCTGTTTTTTTATATATATCATGACTTGATCTTTACTTGTTATCCTAAACGAGTCACAAGTATCTCTGATTTCTGGTGTTACATAATCCCCTAAAGCTTTATGCACCCAAAATTCATTATAACTGTTACCCGGTAAAATATTTAAAACAATATATTCCAAGTTCATTGGAATTGTTAAACTGTACATACTAGTAACTTTAGTGCCGTCTCGAGAAAAAAATACCGTGTCTTTACCAAATACTTCCACCCTTCTATCTCCCAAATCATAGCCTAAGAAATGTTTTGCAGGAATTTCTATAGATTCGGCATCTACATTGTCGTGGTAAGACTTTTTAATTTTAGCATATTTCTGTGCGGCAGCTGTTTTAGTTTTTTTGCTAGCTTTAGACTCCGTATCAAACGATATGGGTGACTTTGTAGGAAGTGTTTCTGTAACCTCTGTCTCCTCGACTTGAACAATTTCTTCATATTTTAAAGAACCTTCCATGAGAAGATCCATTTCGACATCAGTCGTTTCTACACAAGATTGTAATGCATTAGGATCAATAAAATCTTTAGACAGCGATCGTGCCGCCATTAAAACTTGTTCATCATAAATTTTTTCTTCATTTTGTATCCAGTCATATTGCTCATCCAAAATAAAATCAAAAAAATCTTGCAAGCAAAGTGGTGTTGTTAAATGACTGCGCCACTCCTCACGTGCTATACCTTCCTTATCGTGACTGTTATGAAACATTAGTACATAACAATCTGTCACCTCACAGTATTTGTAATCGACACAGTTAAATTTATTGAAAGCATCACGCATAACCTGGAAAGCACAGGTTCCGGAAAGATCTTCAAAAAAGTCAAAATCGTCGATCATATTATGCTTAATGGGTTGGTTGTTTTCTATTTCCGACGCTGTTACTAATTCACTTATATCCGGACAGTCAAACAGTAATTTCAATCGTTGCACTTCAGGATCTTCATCTGGTGGAGAAAATGCGCATTCGTATTCATTTTCGCTTTTTGTCATTGATGGGAAAGATGGAGACGTGTGGTCGCTAGCAAGTATTGAAAGAAATTTGGGCAGAGGCTCAGCGAGTACACTACGCTTCAAATATTTTTTCTTAAACTCTGTTATGGTCGATGATGCTAAGTGGCGCTTCTTCAATGAACTCCGATTGTTATACAATTTGCGACAAGCTAATATATTAATTAATCTATTTAACTCAGCCGTTTCAACGTCATCTCTTTCAAAACATGACAATAGAACATTTACATGGAAATTAATTTTGGCCTCATGTTCATCAGACGGACGTGGTTGATTTTGCCATAATTTATTAATGGGCATGCCAAGAAGAGATGAAAATACGATGCTGTCTAAATTTATATTTCCTAAGTGAAAGGTATTATATTTAGCTAAATCTCCATAGTCAAGCACAATTGGGTCTCTGTTTTCCTCATACTCTTGACCGTATGTAAGACGATATTTTTTTTTACTAGCCCCTGTATTACACAGTGTGTTAAAAATTTTCTTAACAAGATTTTCCGTATTTTCTAGCTTATTTTCTTCAGACGTATATTTAGGAGATGCATTTAAAGTTATTGCAGACAACAACCCGGTTCTACTGGTCTTCTCACCATCTAAATCTTGACTACTGCATGCTGTTTGAAGAATAATGTCTAATACTGAATAAATGGTTATACACTCCAAAGGTAAATTATCAATTTTTTGTTCATAATGCTTGATAAAATACTCGTTACCGACGTTTTCGGGTATATCCAAAATACTCATATTATCCTGATAATGAACGTGCTGTCTGAATAAGTCATGGATATCGTACATGAGAAAACAGAGTTCATCGTAAATTTTATCAGGAGTTCCGGAAAGATCATCTGAATTCCAATAAGGAGGTGAAAATACAATAAAAGCAGTGTTTTTTAAATCGTCTGCGGTATCCTTTTGTATTCGCAATAGTTGAATATCATCCCAAAATTTCAGGGATTTTTCAGCTAATAATTCAGTGAGACTTTGACCTCTTTTTGTAGCTCTCAATAGGCTTGATGGTATTGAAGTCTTTGTTGGGTCAATTCTTATTTGCACAACGGCTGTTAAAGGTATACCAACTTTTACTAGACTCCCGGGTAGATACGGTTCCACAAATCCTGTAACAGCGACGTAGAGATTGGGCCCATCAGTAGGATAATCATCAACGTACACTTTGTCTCTCCATTCTTCACCCCTAACTCTGAGTTGAGTATTGAATTTCTTCCCTTCCGAACTTACAGGGACACCTGCAGGTTCTTCATCACCCTTTCCTTTGCCTTTAACTGGGGGTGGAGGAGAAGATTCTTCTATTCTCTCTGTTACAGAGCCTCTTACTTCTGCCTTGTCAAGCATGGTAGCAGATTCCCTTTGCATACCTTGTCTTACTTCAAGTCTTTGCGAACGAATATATAGATATTCATCTTTCATCTTCAGAATAAGATGTTTAATGACCAAAGCCAACACATCAGGCGGAACATCCTTCTTATCTGCAAGGTACGATTGACACTCTTCAAAAACTCGTAAATTAGGATCTTTAATTTTTTTCTCGCTTCCAAGTTGATTGATCATAAAAATTGTCTCAGTTTTACAGATATTTTTGATTACAAATCTTTTTTCTTCAGCAGCGAATATTTCGAATTTGTTTAGATATATCCTTTCCTCTTCGCCACCCGCAGATTCGATAAGAATTACTTTTACCTTCCAATTTTCTTCGTCTAATGGCGCTTCTTCGATAATTGTTTGCCATTCGTTTTCATCAGGCTCAGTTGTCTTTTCCTTTTTAGGACCCATTTCAACAACCTTTCGTTATCAGGTTATTTATTAAATTACTGACATTTGACGTTGGTGTTATTTAAGGGATGTTAGGTTACCACCTTAGTTACCACTGTACTGCACTATAGTGTCAGACTGTCAGTGTATTATCTATGGTTACCAAAGGTGTTACATTATGGTATTATGCAACGAGGGGGCCGATCGCGCTAGTTTTAAACGTTAACGCTGGTAGCACATCTCCGCCGCGAACCCATAGCAGCGAAACCGCAGTAGTTAAATTGTACTGGTTCGCGTCATGTTTCGCTACTCGCATCCGATTCAAGTAGCGGAACATGACGCGAACCAGTACAATTTAACTACTGCGGTTTCGCTGTGATGGTTTCTCGGCGGACGTGTGCTACTGGCGTAATACCAAAAATAAACCACATCCAAAAACGTTACGACACATTTCGTATCGCGCTAATCATTTCAACGGAAACGATATAGCTTTACTTTGGAAGTTACGTTGGAGGAACGATCGATCGAACTTTAAGTATTGCGCTATTTTTTGACAGCGTTTAAAACCAAAAGCGTTTCGTTGGGAACGTATTTTCCGCTATCGAACGAACGTTTTTGATTAAGTTTGTGCTGAGCTCGTTTCGCGGCGTTTTGTAACATACTTTGGAATTATAAAACATCAAAATGCTTGGGATTTATCTCGATGTGTTAGAAAGCGCTCATGAGGTGGAAAGCGCCCGCGCCTCTTGACCCAAGTCTACCGAGGGCCAGTTCCCTATTGGCCTCGGCAAACTCCAGCAATAAATGCAGTTGTCACACTGTAGTAGTGCGGCGTCCTCCGTCCATAGTCACTAGTCAGTTTCTGCAAATATCATAGAAAGAAAAAGAAAGAAAGAAAATACGTTTATTTGCGGTAAAAATAACAAAGAAATAAAAACACACACACAAAAGAACAAGTTGCGGCTAAATATGCGTCACATTCACGCAAAACGGCCATCGCTCAGCATATTAGCCAAAACTACACAAGGAGGATCTATATTTTCATATTAAAATAAATACAACACTCGAAGAAATACTAGTTTGGGTAAATAATACAAAATAACAACATCACATTTTCAATTTCCCGCCAAATCACGACTTGACAATTGACATTCACATAATTTATGCAAAAGTATCACCTAGTATTTTTTAATACTCGTGGCAAGCCCTAAACGTTTTGAGTTTGGTTTTACTTTGGTCAACGATTTTGTCCCTTAGAAAAAATAGCGCGATGCCGTTTCTCGCTTCGCTCACTCGGCACGCGCGCGGTGCCGCGGTAGCGGCCGGCGAGCGCTACTTCTCGCGCTATAGCTCTCCTTTTTTGTCATTGTCTTAAGAGATTTTAGGCCTTGGGATTTAATTTCGAGGAATTCTTAACTGGCAACCACTTGCCAAAACAAGACTTTAAAAGGTCTTCTTTGGCATCCGGTTGCATAGAACGAAAGTTATTTGTTGACAACTAGTTACGAAACTCAGTTGCCATAGCGGCCGACAGGCATAAAATTCATATTTTTGATTAAAGAAGTATGAGTAACGAGAAAAATCCGTTCTGACGCATACATTTTATGATGAATTTGGACTAATTTTGTGTTATATCGTCTGCAAATAGATGAATAATCATAAATAAGTACCTACCTAGTACATCGTTGTAGATAATATTCGCACTAAATAAATCATAAATACTATAATATATAAAAAATCATACGTCAAAAGTTTCGCCAATGTTGATGAACTTTGGAGGTAGATATCTTTAAATTTACCTTATGAGTGAGTAAGTATATATTTCAATATGAAAATATAGTTCCTTCTTGTGTAGTTTTGGCTAATATGCTGAGCGATGGCAGTTTTGCTTGAATGTGACGCATGTTTTCCCGCAACTTGCTCTTTCGTGTTTGTGTTTTTATTTCTTTGTTATTTTTACCGCAAATAAACGTATTTTCTTTCTTTCTTTTTCTTTCTATGACATATGCAGAGACTGACTAGTGACTATGGACGGAGGACGCTGCACTACTACAGTGTGACAACTGCATTTGTTGCCGGAGTTTGCCGAGGCCAATAGGGATCTGGCCCTCGGTAGACTTGGGTCAAGAGGCGCGGGCGCTTTCCACCGAGCGCTTTCTAACACATCGAGATAAATCCCAAGCATTTTAATGTTTTTTAATTCCAAAGTATGTTACAAAACGCCGCGAAAGTTGCTCGGCACAAACTTAATCAAAAACGTTCGTTCGATAACGGAAAATAGGTCCCCAACGAAACGCTTTTGGTTTTAAACGCTGTCAAAATATGGCGCAAAACTGAAAGTTTGATCGATCGTTCCTCCAACGTAACTTCCAAATTAAAGCTAAATCGTTTCCGTTGAAATGATTAGCGCCATACGAAATGTGTCTAACGTAACGTTTTTGGTTGTGGTTTAGTTTTGGTATTAACGTTCAAAATTAGCACGATCGGCCCCCTGTTGGCGCTCCTATGATGTTGACAGGGCACTGTTGGTAAACATATGACTGTGCTATTGTTTTGAGAAAAAGATCCGATTTTGGCCACGCGCTAAATTAAGCTTGTAACGCTATATTTTGCATAGTAGTTGGGCAGTTGGCAGCGCTAGCGGGAAACGGGATAAGTTAAAGGATTTGGGAAAACTTTACAGTGATCAGCGATAAATCAAAAAGAAAATTTGATGAATAAGGTAATAATAATTTGATTACATGAAAAGATTGTTCTGTTAATGTAAATTAATAGAACTGTCTTTTCATTTTTAAATCCTGTGATTGAACGGCGCTTAGTCTCATGACGGCTCGTGTGACGTACACGTACATCGTGTTTCCGTTAAATCCACTTTTCAAATCATATCTAACATCATCATTTAGATTTAGTAAATATATACTAATAAGCTGTGCTACTAAGGGCTACGCTAGTATATACTAAAGCCTTAGAATAATATATTCTAGGACTAGGTAAATCTATGCATGGACGTTTAAAAAATACGTCCATGAATCTATGTGATAGATACTGACACTTGCTCACTTCAGATGTTGCTAATAACACGTGTCCAATAATTTGACAGATAGCTGGCACTGTCCATATTTTTTTTTTATAAACAAGCAATTTCTTTTACGCTTATGGTGACTGCTAAATTCAAATTTTGTTACGTTTTTTGTAATTTGAAGGTCAGTGTCAGGTTGTATCTTGATCAAAATATGATTCGTGACTGTATCAGATAAATGTATTTACAGAATAATTATCATTAGAATCATAACTACATCTCTCTCAGCCCTGTAAAAAGCAAAAAACGTAAGACAAAGGCTTTACAGAATTTTTGTCATTAGAATCAGCAATACAACTCTCCAAGTTCATAGAATCCTATTGAATAACTATTTCATAGGATTATACGAAGAGAGTTAGTTGTGTTGCTGATTCTAATGATTATAATTCTGTAAAGCCATATTTGTTACGGCCCCGAAGCCCGCGAATCATATTTTAAGAGGGGGTAGTAACCAAAATTGCCTACCTTTGATTTATTTTTTCATAAAAATTGATAAGACTTGGGTAGAAAATAAAAATAATATGAGTAAACTGCATGATAGTTCCAAACTTTTTGTGGAACAGTAACACAAAATATGAAAATTTTCTCACGTACTTTCGATGTGTTTAAGCTAATGACTAATTGGATAAAAATTTGATGATTATTTGTATTAATACATGGCGACGAAATTTGTGCAGGCATTTTTTCATTTTTCATTTAAATAAAGACTTGGCTAAAAGGTCCCAGCGACCAGGCCATTAAAATATTATTAAAAAAAAAAGTTTAGTTGCGTAAATAATATTTTCGTAATTTCCAAGTGCGAGTCCGACCCGAGCACGAAGGGTTCCGTACCATTATCTATAAAAACGGCAATAAAATCACGTTTGTTGTATGGGAAAATTTAAATATTTGTTTTATTTTAATTTATTTATTTATTTTTAAAGTGGATAACTAAATATTCTGTGAATATTTCAAGCGTCTACCTGTTGCCGTTATCAACATCGAGCAAAATCGAGCAAAAAAAATCACGTTTGTTGTATAGGAGCCCCTTTAAATATTTATTTTATTATATTTTTTAGTATTTGTTGTTATAGCGGCAACAGATATACATCATCTGTGAAAATTTTAACTTCTAACTATCACGGTTCATGAGACACAGCCTGGTGACAGACGGACAGACAGACAGACGGCGGAGCCTTAGTAACAGAGTTCCCGTTTTACCCTTTGGGTACGGAACCCTAAAAACCACTTCCGAAACTATTATTAAAAACGTTAAGAATTGATAAACTAAATAGATACCGAGGCTAAACTATAAAATAAATAATTCAATGTTGATATTTGAAAACTCAAGATGAAATAAATTTTATTTGACAGATTTTTGACTGGTACGAGTATAGTACAACTAGCGCCATTGCTATAATTCGGTAAACTTGCGGAGAAAATTTACAACCTATCCTAATTCTACGTTCATTTGAAAGTTCGTGCTATTTTAGATTTTATTACGATTAACTCAGGATCCAAATTCGTTTACTCTCACTTTTATTGCCAAACTCCGTGTAAGGTAACCCTTAGCTAAACTAAAGCCGTCTTATTACAAAAGAGTTTGTTCAAGATTTTAATGACAGGAACAGTGGAAATATTCCACTGTTTGAATGGAATTGACTCGAGAAAATTCAAGAGCGATGATTTATTATGACTTTCGAACTGGTTCAACACAAAAACAGTGTGTTGACCGGATGATTTCTGCATTTGGTGATGAAGCCCCATCCAAAACCACAATTTATCGCTGGTTTGCTGAATTTCAACGTGGACGTGTCAAGCTCAGTGATGATCCCCGTCAAGGTCGTCCAAAAACTGCAGTCACCCAAGAAAACGTTGATGCTGTGCGTAAGCTGATTGAGGAAGATCGACATGTGACATATCGCGAAATTCAGGCAACTTTAGACATTGGCATGAGTCAAATACAAATAATCTTGCATGAACAATTAGGTGTAAAAAAGTTGTTTTCCCGATGGATACCGTATTCGCTCTGTGAAAAGCAAAAAGCGGCTCGCGTTACTTGGTGCGTCAGAACTCTCGAAAGATTCCACGCAGGATCCTCAAATGCTGTATACAACATTGTATCAGGTGACGAATCCTGGATATACGCGTACGAACCCGAAACAAAAAACCAGTCACGAGTTTGGGTGTTCGAAAATGAGTTAAAGCCAACAAAAATTGTTCGTTCACGGAGTGTTGCAAAAAAAATGGTGGCCACGTTTGTCTCCAAAACCGGCCATGTTACGACTATTCGTCTTGAGGGACAAAGAACGGTTAATGCAGTATGGTATGCTAGCATTTGTTTGCCACAGGTCGTTTCTGAACTCCGTAAAGAGAACTGCAACCGCCGCATCATCCTCCATCACGACAATGCGAGTTCTCACACCGCGCACAGAACAAGAGTTTTTAGAGCAAGAAAACATAGAATTATTAGACCATCCGCCGTACAGCTCCGACCTAAGCCCTAATGATTTCTATACTTTCCCTAAAATAAAGAATAAATTGCGTGGACAGAGATTTTCATCACCTGAAGAAGCTGTGGACGCCTACCAAACGGCCATTTTGGAGACCCCAACTTCCGAATGGAATGGTTGCTTCAATGATTGGTACCATCGTATGGAAAAATGTGTCAAATTTCGCGGAGAATACTTCGAAAAGCAATAAATACATTTTTAAATAGTAATGTTGTGTCACTTCCTTGATTCCCGAAATTTTCAGTGCCGCCCTCGTATTACAAAAACTGGCTCCATGGTTTAAGCCATGTCAAAATATAAATCTTGTTTTGTAATAAGACTGAAAGAGTTGTATTGGTGATTGATTGTACACGAAAGCTACACTTACATAAATGAATACATGCATGTGGTTTCTAAATGCTACTTTATTATCAAAGTTTTTATCACAATCAATATACCTACCTAATTAGATTTCTTTTATGCATAAAATTAAGTAACAAACAATATAATGTAGGTATCAGAACTATCCCAGGAGCAAAATCGGCCGGTAGATATAATCTACTCACGAAGACAAGTTGCAACTAAAACAAAAATAAAATTGTGTTTAGTTAGGTAGGTAGGCAGCTCAGATTATAGAAAGTCGTAGGTAGGTACAGTTACGAAAATTTACATTAACCTTCTTCTGCAAGAGAATGTCCAACAATCAGCAACGCTAACACCAAAATTTCAGGCGCAGTTATTAATTATTATGTTAACTTCATGTAAATTATGGCGATTAATAACTTACATAGAAATAAAAATGAATGTTTGTTTGTTTGTCGTCTATGGACTCCGAAAGGGCTGGACCGATTTTGATTTAACTTTGGTGGGTCTTTCTGCATACGCCCGCGAAGGTTTAGGGGTAGGGTAGGGGTAGGCCATCACGCGAACGAGGTCACGCCGCGGGCAGCTAGTAAGATTTTAAAAAAAGAAATTGAAGAATAGGAAGGGGGGCACTACTTTGTTAAACAACACCCTAATTGCGTAACACAGTTTGAATCGGAATCGGAATGATTTTGAAGTATATTGCTAAACCATTGCTTCATATGTTAGAAAAAATTGTCTGCTCAACAACGTAAATAACGCAATGAATGTTGTTGAACTGTCAAATTGAAACCGATTCCTACTGTTATTGTGTTACGCAATTAGCATGCAGGTAGGACTGCAAACGTATAAAACAATACCTAGGTACTTACTACAATAGAAACACTTCATATTTCTGGTAAATGCTTGTCAATCCATTCCTTGATCAATTTAGTGCCTCGTTTGTTTATTGAGTGTCCCAATCTCTCCATGACGTAAAATTCTCCTTGAACCCCAAGCTCTTTAAGTGTATTAAACGATTCCTTGCCCCATTCTAAATCAACCAGATCATCTTTGTCGCCATGAATTTGGAGTAAAGGTGGCACTGCAATGGTTAACAAAACACATGGTTACTTGCGAGTGTGAGCCATTGTCTTTTGTTCATTTGATTTAGTTACGCTAATTAAATTACTAATGATGTACTTCTACAATTAATAATCTACAACATTTTGATCTATGCCATCAACCGCGTATCGCAATAATTGTCTACTCACTAAACTCGCCTTAACGGACTTCCAAAACTGAGGCGCATAATGTTCGTCTGTATGTTTATTCTTTTTTTTATGTATGTTCTCCGATTTCTACGTTAATTGTGGACCGTTTTTTTTATTTGAAAGTGTATGCCAAGTCAAGGTGGTCCCATTGTCACCAAGTCAGAATCTGATGAAGGGATTCCGTGGAAATCGAGGAAAATCATCAAACTTTATAGGCACATTTATAGCAATTTGGGGTTTTTTTTTATAGTAACTCGCATTTGCTTACACTAGCATTCACGGTGAGAATGAGCAGTTGACAAAAAAACAGTTGGCAAAAAGTCAAAAATAAAAAAACTTTTTACAAAATGTTTGTTTTTTTGTAAAACATTTTATACCGCTAACTAAGGATCAAGACATACTGACGCGGATTCACATGAGCGACGCGAAGCGTCAATTTCTCCGGGACCTTAACGTGTGTTCGCAAGTCTGCGCGCGAACCAGCGGTGGAACAAGCGCGTTTTTAGGGCTCCGTACGAAAATGGAAAAAACCGGCCAAGTGCGAGTCGGACTCGCGCACGAAGGGTTCCGTACCATTATCTATAAAACCGGCCTAGTACGAGTCGGACTCGCGCACGAAGGGTTCCGTACCATTATCTATAAAAATGGCAAAAAAAACATGTTTGTTGTATGGGAGCCCCCCCTTAAATATTTATTTTATTTTAATTTAATTATTTATTTTTAAAGTGAATATATATTCTGTGAATATTTCAAGCGTCTACCTGTTGCCGTTATAAATATCGAGCAAAAACGAGCAAAAAAATAACGTTTGTTGTATGGCAGCCCCCTTAAATATTTATTTTATTCTGTTTTTTTTGTATTTGTTGTAATAGCGGCCACAGAAATACATCATCTGTGAAAATTTCAACTGTCTAACTATCACGGTTCATGTGATACAGCCTGGTGACAGACGGACAGACAGACAGACAGACAGACGGACGGACAGAAAGACAGACGGCAGAGCCTTAGTAATAGGGTTCCCGTTTTACCCTTTGGGTACGGAACCCTAAAAAGAAACCCATAAGTACAGTGTTTTTATTCTGTATTTGTAAACATTCGATTCTGCATCAGAGTGCCAGCCATAAAGCTAAGGTGAATCGACATAATTATTAAATGGAAGAGAGCAAAGAGTATGTATTGCCAACTCCTATAATATTATTACATACTCTTTGCTCTCTTCCATTTAATAATTTTTCTTTTCATGTGTAGGCTTAATTGTATTATTTGTCTATTTCACACAGTACCATAAAATAGACATTTTCAATCTTGGTTTATGGCAAATTATGGAATTGAATTGGTAGTATATTGTGGCAGTGCAGCCCACACAGCAGCTACTAGTAGGTGGATAAAGTAAACGAACGACGGCATGAAAGGGCTAATTAATAAAAAACCGGCCCAGTGCGAGTCGGACTCGCGCAGGAAGGGTTCCGTACCATTATCTATAAAAATGGCAAAAAATCACGTTTGTTTTATGGGAGCTCCCTTAAATATTTATTTTATTCTGTTTTTTAGTATTTGTTGTTATAGCGGCAACAGAAATACATCATCTGTGAAAATTTCAACTGTCTAGCTATCATGGTTCATGAGATACAGCCTGGTGACAGATGGAGAGACAGACGGCGGAGCCTTAGTAATACGGTTCCCGTTTTACGCTTTGGATACGGAACCCTAAAATGCTCCAACTGAGACTGGCCATATTAAGTTAGGTTTAAAGCAATCTCAGATACAGTAGCATATCTAATAACTTCTGAGAGCTCAAACAACAATATGTCATAAAAAAACCGGCCAAGTGCGAGTCGGACTCGCGCACGAAGGGTTCCGTACCATTATTTATAATAATGGCAAAAAAATCACGTTTGTTATAATATTTGTTTTAATTTAATTATTTATTTTTAAAGTGAATATATAACTAAATATTCTGTGAATTTTTCAAGCGTTTACCTGTTGACGTTATCAATATCGAGCAAAAACGGGCAAAAAAAATCACTTTTGTTGTATGGGAGCCCCCTTAAATATTTATTTTATTCTATTTTTTAGTATTTGTGGTTATAGCGGCAACAGAAATACATCATCTGTGTAAATTTCAACTGTCTAACTATCACGGTTCATGAGATACAACCTGGTGACAGACGGACAGACAGACAGACGGCGGAGCCTTAGTAATAGGGTTCCCGTTTTACCCTTTGGGTACGGAACCCTAAAAAGCGTCTTATTGTCGTGCTAAATAAATGGAAGCATTGATACTTACATAGAACTCCAGGCAACTGTTTCAGCTCATTATAAACAGCTGAATTTTGATTTAAGAATGAGCTAAATGCGAATGTTGCAGCAACATTCTTACCCCATCTGTACGCAGAATGTAATGCCAATGCACCACCCATAGAAAATCCACCTGGAAAAAATTGTTGTACATAATAAACAAAGGGAGTTTCGGAATATCAGAAGCAGTGATTACCTTGAAACTTTACAACTGTAACTTATCTATTATCATTGATAGACATCAAATATTTACTCAAATGTTTAAATACAGATAATACTGCACCTACTTCCAAATTTCCAATTTAAACATTTTATTTGCTTCAATAATTATACTAATTCAGTAGTACATTGATGATTCTAATGATTATAATTCTGTGAATCAATATGTGTTACGGTCGCGGATCTTAAATATTGATCAACATACAACCTGACCAGCAAATTGCAAAACTAGGAATTATAAGAAATTTGCATTTCAATACAAAAAAAACCGGCCAAGTTCGTGTCGGACTACGCACAATGAAGGGTTCCGTAGTTGGGATGAATTTATCCCAAAAACAAACTTAACATTGTAGTTGAAAAACATGTTCTCCCATACATCGATATACGCCACGGTCAATTTTCCAACTGAAAATTTAAGTTTGTAATCGCAAAAAATGATTTTTTCATGTGATAAACTAAAAGTTAACAATTTTCGGAGTTTTTCCTTAACTTGTGTTGTGAGACCTTGCTTCTGCCCAAATTTCATGATTCTAGGTCAACGGGAAGTACTCTATAGGTTTTGATTTATTTGCGAGTATCGAAATATGTCGCAATAATGTCGCTTATATCGCCGTATTTTTTTATTGCGTTGACTTGGAAGCTTGATTTTTTTAGAGCTTCAAGGGACCATAGACCTACCTACGTATTTGATATTAATTTCAACTTGATGCCTCTACGCGTTCCTGAGAAAATGGTCTTGACAGACTGACAGACAGACAGACGGACAACGAAGTGATCCTATAAGGGTTCCGTATTTTCCTTTTGAGGTACGGAACCCTAAAAATTGAAGTTTAGGATGAGGAGCCATGTCTCATATTTAAACGACTTTTTATTTTTACTACCAATTTTTAGTAGTAAATTACCCGATTTTGTAGGCCCAATCCTGGAATTTGTAGTAAAACCGTTCAAACGTTATAGTATGTTTTAGGTGGCTTATCAACTCAGATGTCTGGATTGAGGAGCCACCTTAGAACTCGAAACTAGCCGACGGATATTTTTGAAAATTTGTTAATTTGGTAGGATTTAGTAGTGTTTATGCCTAATCTGTACAAAAACCTCCTATAAATGATGGTGAGAACTACATCAAAATCTGTTGCATAATTTAAAAGAACAATGCGGTCATTCAAACAGGCACAAAAAGCGACTTTGTTTTAATATTTAGGGATAGAGATTAGAGAAGACAAGATATCAGAGATAGAAAATATAGAGTTAATGTTTAGAGATTGCTGATTTAAATTAAGGCCATTTGGGATTACACTTTTAGTTTATTTTTCTTTTTTTATTCTTTGTGTTTATTGTGTTCAGTACTTAAATAATGAACATGACAATGATTCACGTGTAAATTAAACTCATAATGATCATAGTTTGAATTATTTATGGTCACCCTATACAAGGAATTTTTAAATTATTAATAGGATCTTTTGAAATACTGAATGTGTAGGATGTTTGATTACACCAATATTTTGTAGAAATTTCAACTAAATATTTGTTCTATTATTATCCGATTTGATCAACTGCTTTAGTAACGGAGCCACATAAAATGTGTTGTATTACCAAAATTATATAGATTTTACATTTTATTTTTATACTACAAATTAGAAAACTTTACTACTAAATTATACTAAAAATATTTTTTAATTGGTTGATGACTTTCTGAGAATCAGTGGCGAAATTTAAGGATTTTTATGAAAAATCAAAGCATTGTAGCTATCTCAAATTCAGCTGTACAAAACACATTTTTTTTTGTACAGATTAAGCATAAACACTAATAATCCTACCAAAGTTTTCGAGTACTAAGGTGACTCCTCAATCCAGACGTCTGTATTGAGGAGCCTCCTTAAACATCCTAAAACTACAATTCCAGGATTGAGCCTACAAAATGTACTACTAAATATTGGTAGTACCCGCGTTTAAATCTGAGACATGTCTCCTCAATCCATACGGACACCGGTATGCTATATAGTTGCAGTGTCATAACAAAAACATTGTGTCACTGATGTGTGTCAAGTGGAACCGTCAAGTTGTTTTTTATAATCTTTTGTACCTAACTGCTCTCTTTACGACTTTTGTACCTACAGTATATTGTTCAGTCTAGATCAGATAGATGAGAGACTTTCAGACACTTACCAATTATTATCCTATTAGTAGGTATTCCAGCATCATTTTCTTTTTTTATGAGATTCTTTATTTCCACTTCTATATTTGCAATGGAATCCAATTTTTCAGGCACATTAGGACTGATACCAGCTCTATCAAACCAGACGTTACTCATTTGCCCTCCCACTGGAGAGTAAGGCTGTAGTGGTGCAGTTGGGTACATCACTTTGATATGAGGAAATGAGAAATTTGATACCATTAATCTTACCCATTCTTTCATATCAGCACCTGAAGATCCTGAAACCAGAAGTATTATTTAAGGTTGTTGGTCCATCTCGCTGGGGGGCGCCCCACACTACGCTTGCCGATACGCGGTTTCCACTCCAGAACTCGTCTGCTCCACCGGCCATCGGTCCTTCGACAAACGTGGCCAGCCCACTGCCACTTCAGCTTGCTTAGTCTGCAGGATATGTCGGTAGCTACTACTATTAAAGCTCTATTGCCACATTATTTATTTTGTTGTGAATTTATTTAAATAAGTCAAGAGGTTACAAATGTTTAGATAAGTACCAAATGTTGGATGTGTATTTTGATGATAAATTTATGGGTATCTGTACATTTTAAAGTTTCATTCAGAATTATGTACCTACCGAATCATTCATTCATGCAGTTTAATATGTTGAATACGATATTAAATTATTTCTAGAACTTAATAATTACGATAGGGTTAATAAAATGTGCTATCCTTACCAGATCCATGGAAAAATATAACGGTTCCCGTATGTTTTGATCCGGTATGGTGAGTTAAATGCAGCGCACCTAATCTTGACATTATGTAATTTAATAATTCAATTATTAAGTAAATATTAGTAAATGTATTGTAATTCGTGCCAAAGCAGCCAAACACAATTCAACCACAGAACACAACAGATGAACAGACAGTTTTTTTTTTTATAATTGATTAATGGCCTGGTTGCTGGGACCTTTTAGCCAAGTCTTTATTTAGTATAGGTAATGATGAAATGCATGGTAGATGATATCCCCACCCGTACGCTCCCCTTAAGTTTCAGTAAAGACGTGGCACTTTACTGAGACCTCACACGGACTGCTTGAGAGAACTTGAAGTGATATGTTGCACTGTTTTGTTTCATTTGCCTACACTAATGCACGTTCACGAACCCTTAATGGTTAATAATCCACCATTATTACACATTAATATTGGGCTAAACACAAGTTTTAGAAAATAAAACAAAACTCTAATCATAACGCTTCATTTTGCCAAACTTCATATCATCGACGATCCCATATGCTTGTGTGGCACAGATGTAGGCGACTTAGATCACATTTTTTTCTCCTGTCCCTTATATATGACCGTTCTTCCTTTCTTAGTAACCTCTTATCCCTCCATACTCCTTTTCCTACCTCAATACTTTCCTTACTTTGTACAAATAGCTCTCTTGTTTATAAATGTATAGTTTCATTCATTACTCTAAATAATATTAAGTTGTAATTTATTTTTTATTTTTTTATAGTGTAATTAACGTAATACTGATCCTATCCCGTCTATCCTAAATCCCGTTAAAATTTATATTTATATTAATTTTGTTTCCCTACCTTTACCTTTTTATAAAACTAGAACGTGACATTGGCTAAATGCACAAACCGTGCGAAGCCAGAAGAAAAAAAAATAAAAAAAAAACGCTTCACTTTCCCGCCAAGAACTGAATTTTTTTTTTTTTTTTTTTTTTCTTTTTGGCTTCGCACGGTTTGTGCATTTCGCCAGTGTCATGTAAAATTAGGTAACAAGTACGAAGTTATTTAAATAATTATGAAATGAACTCCACTCAATGCATGATAAAGATGATTGATGATATCCCGCCCCGCTCCCCTTGAGTTTAAGTAAAGACGCGGCACTTTACTGAAACCTCGCGCGGACTTCTTGAGAGAACTTAAAGTGATGTTGCACTGTTTTGTTTCATTTGCCTACATTAATGCAGCTTCACGAACACTTAATGGTTAATAATCCACCACTATTACACATTAATATTCGGCTAAACACAAATTTTAGAAAATAAAACAAAACTGCTAACATGACGCTTCACTTTCCCGCCAAGAAGTCCCCAAGAACTGAATAGACAGACCAAACAGCTCTCCACAGACTACTTAGAGAACGTTAGGCTTGCAGAAAATATCGATGTATCGATATATCGATATTTTCCGGCAATATCTATTATCTAAAATATCAAGTATCGAAAACGTATCAAATACGATATATTTCCAATAGCAACACCGTTGTCCCCAATGACTAAAACCGCTATAATTCAGAGCCGTATTTAAAATATTTATCAATTTTTTATTCGTTTAAGTTTTTACATCAGAAATGTTTCTAGTTTGGAATTTCTGAAATGAATAAAAAACAAACACAATACAATTTCATAAAGTTCATATACTTTTTAGAAAATTTCACCGATATATCAATATTTTTTTTCGATATATCGAAAACGATATCAATATTTTTTTAAAATATCGATACGATATATATCGATACTTTTTGCCATTTCTTGCATCCCTAGAACAGGTTCAGCTCTCTCAAGAGCGCAGATAACTATGTCAGAGCACGCGTAGCCTCGAGTAGTTAGAGCATATAACCTGGAGCTGCTATAGCAGAGCGTTTCCCTCTGCCAAAGTCAAATTGGCCATTATGACCATCCACGTTTTAAAAAACTAGTTCATTCGCTGACAGCAGACATTCGGTGAGAGGCCCTTCCGGCCCTTTTGGCCCCGCCACTACCCGGTGCCTGCCGGTGACGCAATAAAGGCACTCCGTAGCCAACTGCAAAAAGTCAGCATCAAAAAAATATATATATATATACATATATGTGAATCGTATTGTGTCGCAAGTAAGTCCTCCCAAAAAATGGTAAATTGTGCAGTTTTCTGTTGCAAAAAGCGATCTGCCACCTCTAATTTACGAAACCATAGTGTTTCCTACCACATGAGGGTATAATATACAGTAACATGGTTTTATACAATGATGTATAAAACTATAGATACGTTGTCCGCACTCTAAAATGGCAACATGAAATGAAGCCAATTGGCCACATTGCGCTCAGTCACGCACCAACCTGTCGCGCGACGCTACGTTTGTTTTTAATTTATATCGTGTGTGAAAACCTGTGCAAAATATAAAGAAAACATGCCGTCGTGTGTTTTCAGAGGATGTACAAATTATACCCCAAAAGTTAAAGACAAAAATGTGTCATTTCACGCGTAAGTTTGCAAAACTACATTATTTTATTTTATTTTGTACGACGCTGCGTCTAATGGCGGCCGGCGCATGAAGTTAGTAGTCACGTGACGTTAGGGGAGGTTGAGACACTAATACACAAGTTTTTTTTTGTTGTTAGAATTTATAATATTGTTTGAATATAATATGCACTTGTTATGTTATGAACATACATTATTGTTTTCCGTTTCATTTTAGATTGCCTACAGATGGGCTGATAAAAGAAAAGTGGCTTAAAATGATAAGGGTTCAAAGACGTGAAAACGATTGGCTACCAACTCCCTATACTAAAGTTTGCTCAAAGCATTTCTCAGCTGACGATATTTATGTGACGAAAAAAAATTATCGAAGAATAAAAAAAACTGCAGTTCCTATAATTATGGTAAAATTATACGTCATTTTTAAACACATTATTTAAAAGTATTGGATTTAGTGAAATAACCGGATTGTTTTATATATATTTTTTTTTTAGCAAGAAGCACAAAATATTATTTCATCACCGACGAGTTTGGAACATGTTCAAGTGTCGGAAGAAGGTTCAATTTTTGAAACACCAAGGAAAGCTATTTTGAAGAAAAAGATTAGTAAACTTTCCTTAGAAAAACGCAAGTTACAGTTTAAAAATTATAATTTAGTAAGAAAAAGTAAAAGGCTAAAAGAAAAATGCAATAACTTAAAACAATTAGTTTCTGAGCTCCAAAAACAATTTTTTTTTACTATTGACCAGATCAATGAACTGAATCTTAAAGCCGAAGCAGTAGAATTTATAAATAGACTGGCTCAAAAGAGCAAAATTAAGGGCTATCGCCAAAAATATACGCCAGCGTTAAGAAAATTTGCTGTCACCTTGCACTATTATTCCGTAGCTGCCTACAAATATGTAAGACAGACATTTAATGGATCTTTACCACATCCTCGTGTCATAGGGAAATGGTACGAAAACAGCTCAGGTGATCCTGGGTTTAATAAACAAGCATTAGATGTTTTAGAAAAGAAGTATAAACATAGTGGCCAGCGAATATTGTGCACCTTAATTGCAGACGAGATGGCTCTTCGTCACCAAACTACGTGGACAGGAAAAAAGACTGTAGGTGTCGTAGACTTTGGTGCTGGATCAGCAAAATCGTGTGAAATAGCGACTCAGGCATATGTTTTTATATTAGTCTGTATGAACGAAAGTTGGAAAATCCCGGTAGCATATTTTCTTGTTAACGGACTGTCGGCTGAAACTCGGGCAAATTTACTGAAAACATGTCTTAGTGAATGCTACCGTGTGGGAGTTGACATTGTAGCCATAACATTTGATGGCTGTGCATCTAATATAAATGCAGCTAATTTATTAGGTTGTGATCTCAAACAACCATCACACCTAAAAACAACATTCAAACACCCTGAATGTGATTTAGATGTTGCAATTATGTTTGACCCTTGTCACATGATTAAATTAGTAAGAAATTCATTTGAATCTAAAAGACAATTTTTTGACGGGAGTGGAAGGAAGATTCGCTGGCAGTTATTAGAAAATTTAGTTAAGCTTCAAAAAAATGTTGGACTTAATTTTGCTAACAAAATCACCCCTCGTCACATTTATTTTAGAAATGAAGTGATGAAAGTCAAATTGGCAACACAACTCATGAGCATGAGTGTTGCAAATGCTCTCAAATTGTGTGATGAGATTTTAACGTCTTCTCTTTTCGTGGACACTAAAGGAACGGTAGCTTTTATAGAAAATTTTAATCATTTATTTGATGTTTTTAACTCCAAATCATCCGATTTGTACGGCATGAAAAAACCGCTTTCTCTAAAAAACGCCAATAACATCATAGCTTTTCTAGAAAAAGCAAAACAATATATATTAAATCTTTATATTTTTATTAAGTATAGACGCGAGGTTCGTAAACGAATCACAATAAAAATAATTAAGAAAAAAATTGTGGAATCTAAAAATAAAACAGGCTTTTTGGGCTTCCTTATTTGTATAGAAAGTTTAAAGCATCTATACACAACGTTGGTCGAAGGACAACGTTTGCAATATATCGCAACATACAGGTTGTCCCAAGATCACATTGAAATGTTGTTCGGTGCTATCCGGCGACATGGAGGTTATAACAATAATCCAAACGTTATCCAGTTCAAGGGAATTTTCAAAAAAATCCTTCAACACCTTGAAATGAAATCTTCGTTTTTAGGAAACTGCCTACCGTTAGAAGACATAACTGTATTAACGTGTTCGTCTGCAGTTCACAACATTAATTCTACAGTAAGTAGAAGAAATATGGATGAGGAGATTGACTCGATCGAGAATGACTCTCAGTTAATAAATGCAACTGCTGTAGAAGATGATATTAACACAAATGTCGAAGTGTTTTCGACAATGTTAAATCAAGAAGGCGTTAAAAAAACCACTGAGCAGATTGTCGGTTATATTTCAGGATGGGTATCCAGAAAACTGGCTTCAGTATTGAAATGTTCGACATGCACCGATAGTCTGTATTGTAATAACAAATTGTGGTTTCACAAACTGATTATTTTAAAAAATATGGGTGGACTATGTTTCCCGAGTGAGGATGTGTTCCGAATCTGTCTGAAGTCAGAATCTATAATTAAAAACCACATTAAAGAAATGGGTCACATTATCCTTCCCGATCACAAAGATATCCAAATTTTAAAAAACCGTATTTTAAAGTCGTTTATCAGCTGCAATGACGTATTTTGTTCTTTACATCAACATTCTTTAGAGCAACATCCCACATTTGATCACAGAGTGCAGCTTATTCGCGCGGTCATTGAGAAATTTATTAATGTTCGCCTACATTTCGCACACAAAAGCTCTGAATCAAATTATAAGAGGCAAAAAAGAAATAAATTAAGTTTGTTTGAAGGAATTTAAAAATATGTATCTACAACATAAGTCGATAATATATGACTTCGATTACCATAGTGTTTGATTGTCTATCAATATGTTAATATTTTTTACATTATTAAATAAAGGCTTTTTTATGTTTATAAAGATATTTTGTTTTATTTTTAAATTTAATATGTAACAATAATTACTGTTGCGGAATACACCATTAACATTTAAAAGATATAATATTGGTATTACTTTATTCGTAAAGTAGGTAACACGGTACAATTATAAATTATTTTATTAACTCTAGAAAATCGAGTGTCCTTTTTTCCCCATATGCCTCTGATAGCTACGTCACTCATGCGCTCGACCAATGAGCATGTAATTTTACTATTACTTATCCTGTGACGTAACTGAAGATGTTTATTTATCTCCCTCTAGCAACAGGCATTCCGCCGTACGGTGTCATATTTTCTTTCCCTTTCTTTACGCGTATAAGTAGTTATCTAGTATTTTCGCCGTTTTTAAGCGCCAAGATGTTTGTTGATAACGTGTCTATATATAATACGTCATTGGTTTTATAGTTATAGTTTAGCACCATGTCGAAATAATCATTATGTCGTTTTTGAGTTAATTAGGTTTTTAGTTGTTTTATGAAAAATACAATTTAAAAATGATTTACGGTGCGACTATACTGGAATTTAATTTATTATCATAGCTGATGCCGTAGCGAATCTTTGTTAATAATTAAAAAATCCAAAATGCCGAAAACTCGGCAGAGATCACTAATTAAACATTTTAGTTTTCGTAATTTTTGTCATTACTTTATTTATAAAAACTCAAAAACTACTGAATTTCGGCAGAACATTTGGTGGCTTAATTTGTTGCATTTTAACCATACTATGACAGTTACCAGTAACCTTGTATAAAAGAAATATCGACAAAACAAACTGTCTGATGAACTTTGAAGCGATGACTTTTTTTTTTTTTTTAGGGTGGGAAATTATCAAATAACTTCTCCCGCTCTGGGCGGAGCGGGAGGGCGTGTCAGACTTTTACTGACTAAAACCCACCCGTGTTCCTTCCGTTGCCTGTGTGCCAGGGCCACGATATCCCTTTCGGACAAACTCGCAACCCTGGCAGGCATTGGTCCTAACGAACCCCGTCAGTTGGTGCTGACGTCTCTTTGAGGCGCAAGTGGAATACAACGCGCCATCGACCCGGGCCTGGTCCTTATCGGACGGTGAGCTGCCCATCGCTCACCATCCGCAGGCCCGCGCCTACGGTGGCCGGAAATCGGCTTGCGACTCCCGACGCCCGGGGCGTCTCCTGCGGCGACTAAGGGCGCGAGGGCGCGAACCTTGTCTCACCCTCACGCGTTCCGCCTCCTCCTTCGCTAGCATTACTGCTTCGCAGAAGGAGGTGACGGCCTCCCATGCACTCTCGCTCCGAACCATGGCCTGAACCAGGGCCGGACGCGAGAGATCGCCGCCGCCGATCGCTGCCGTGAGGACACAGCGGTGCTCCGCCCAAGCAGGGCAGACCTCCACCGTGTCCTCTGGGTGATCCACACAGTGGTGACTCCCGGGCGTTTCCTCCCGCTTTCTCCTGAACAGGAACCTCCCGAAACAACCGTGTCCGGTGAGGACCTGCGTCAGGCGGAAGGTGAGGACGCCGTGGCGCCTCTCTAGCCACTCCTCAAAGAGGGGACTTATAGCCACAATTGTAGCGTGACCAGCGCTGGGTTGCGAAAATCGCACTCTACATGTCGCCAAGAGATCCCGCCGGAGCTCTGTCCGCTGTGCCGTGATTTCTCGCGGCAGAGGACTTTTGCCTCCAGATCCCATGGCGGCAGTCCGGCAAGGAGGCTTGCCGCCTCACGGGAGACCGTGCGGTAACCCCGTACCAGCCTGATGGCCATGACCCTTTGGGACGCGTTCAACCACTGGGCTGGTCGCAGCCTTAATGATCGCGCCCACACCGGTGCCCCGTAAAGGGCCATGGACCGCACGATCCCTGCATAGAGCCTCCGGCAGGAGGCGTTTGGTCCCCCTAGGTTGGGCAGGAGCCGCTTCAAGGCAGCCCCAGCCCGCTCCAGTCTGGGAGCCATACGTCGAAAATGCTCCATGAAGTTCCACCGGCTGTCGAGGACGAGTCCCAGGTACTTCATCGTCGACTCGACGCCGATGTGAACCCCTCCCGCCGTTATCTGGCAACCCGACAGTGGCGCGTTCCGAGGACCATAAAAACACATGGCCTCGGACTTGTGCAATGCCACCTCGAGTCGTCGAGAGTTCTATCGACGATTGTCGCAACCCCACGTGCCACCAGTTCGACCTCCCCTTGAAGCGATGCCTAAATTAGGAAAATTGTTGAAGTACTTGGCGAAACTTCGCCCAGTGCTCAATCACAACCAGAACCTCAAGAACAGTTGTAATTGAGCATTGACCATTTTTTTTTCTGTAACCCCCTGGGGGCTACAGAAAAAAATGGTGGTTTCTGCGATTTCAAAAAAACGTCGAATGACAATGATCTGTTGTACCTAGTGAAAAAAAATCATTTGTATAGATCACCGACGAATATTATGTGTTGATTGCTCAGAATTTCCCCCACCGGAGGCGTCCGGTATTATGGCGGTGGCTTGGCTTGGCTGGGATTGGCTGGCTCCAGTGGCGCGCTGTGATTGGCTGAGGCGGTGTGACGTAACAATTTTATTGTTTTGTTTATCGTATAAAACTAAAATCCTCGAACAAAATATATACGTCTGAGAGGCGAATGTTTATGAATAGTACCTAGTGTATCTTCCAAGTATGTTTATGAATCTAGGGTTAACCAAAAAGTAGATTCGCAGAAATGTGTTCGACATGTATATAATAAAATGGTACATTTAAAAAATCTGTGATTTCCTCTAGTCGTCATCATTCAGACATATAACTATGAACTAGACTGTGGCAATGGAGCCATACCATTGTCGTTTCATAACTAAGATAGCAAACACATCATTTTAGTTTGTTTCGTAATTTAGCAAGGAGAAATTAGGCAAGTGCACAAGAAAATAAAACGAAATGAACATTTTGTTCATTCATCATGCATTATGAATGAAATACCGCTCATTGTTTGTATCACATCACAAGCACTGTCATAGGACAATATTGCATAAATACACACAAAGTGAATCTGTGTCTGTGTGTTTTTGTAATTGTTTGGTTATTATTTTTCGTGTGCGTTTATAGCAATAGGAAGCATGTATCTGTGTGGAATTTCTTAAATTTTCATAGTGTGCTGTATGTGTTTTCCTCGCCTCCCGCAGAAAACGGCAGAAAAAGTGGTTGGGTGATTCGCTTTGTGACATCTCCCTACGATAAATACTCAAAGTTAAAACGAGCGAAAAAAAATTGTTTTCCTTACTGCTCATAGTGCCCCTAAGCATGTACTCCAACTCCTACAACTCCGCCCCTAAGACGACCACTGACCAGATTGTTCAGTGAGAAGAAATTTGGACGGTGAAAATATTGAATTGAGTTTTCAAAATTAATATAGATTCTTGTCTAGGTCAAATGTGATTTAGACTATTTAACACTAATTGTCGAGAAGAAATGTCTATGTGTGTGTGTGTTCTACCCCAAGTGTCAAAAGTAGAGAAAAATTGGTCGTCATGCTCGACACTTAAGACTTTTGTCGACTGAAGAATAGAAAAATTTCCTTCTCGTCAGTTTTAAAATCGCCATTCTTAGAACGATAGAAATATTTCTACAATCTGTCATTTTGCCTATTCTTCCGTTGACAAAACCTGTTTCTACGGTGGCCACTTAAGGGGAATGCGCTAAGGTAGCCCGCGAAATTCAAATTTTCTTACGTTTTTGCAATTTGCAGGTCAGTAACAGGTTGTATGTTCATCTAAATATGATTCGCGGCCATAACAAATATGGCTTTACAGATTAGAATCAAAAAAGCATCATCATCAGTTCGAAAAATCATTCAGTAGGATTTTTTTAACATAATAGAGTTGTAATGCTGATTCTAATGATTATAATTCTGTTCCATACATAATTCATAATACATAATTCTGTGTCCAGCACATCAAGCTACTACAATCTGTCAAATTTCTTTAGATTTTCAACTTTATGTCTACAACATAAAGTTCAAGGTTGATTGGGAAAATTTGCCAGTTTCGGGTAGCTTGACCTGCTGGCGTCTGTACATACCTACTAGAAAAATAAACTTAAATTTACTAATCAATTCTGTTCTGGGCCAAACAGGAATTTTAAATTATAATTGACATCTAAGAAGAAGAGAATTCAAGTTGATCTACCTGCAATTCTTCTGTGACGCAACTTAGTACCTAGGTACCTACTCGAGTTCGTGAACTCTGAGCGGTGCGCTTGGTGGGGATCGTAACCTGTTACGTATCGCTCGCTATTCGTTGCGGGGCCTGAGGTAAGCGTTAAATGCCTACAGCGCTCGGGGAACCTTACCTTAAGTTGTTCTTGGGATAAATTAATCCCGACTACGGAACCCTTCATTGTGCGTGGTCCGACACGTACTAGCTGGTTTTTTATTTTCTAATTTTCCCTCTAAAAGTGATGCCCATATTTATAATTAATATACTAACGTTACACTTCTGTGTTTGGGTCACAGAAATTCATATGTGTACGATGTGTACCATGTTTCAACTTAAGTTCGAAGCAAATTGGCTGTGACAGACGGACAGACACCAGACACACGAGTGATTCTATAAGGGTTTCGGTTTTTCCTTTTGAGGTACGGAACCCAAAACAGACAAACAGTAAAAAACTATCAATAGGGTTTGACGACATAATTATTAAAAATATTAATTAACTATTGGTACAGGGTGGGAATACAAAAATGATCTCAACATTTTTGGTTTTTGGGTCACTGAGACGTCCTTGCCCAGTTTATCTGGTGGTGTATTGTTTTCTACTTCATCTGTGTTCAATAGAGATATACATTTATGAAGCAAAAGTTTTTCTCGTTCTTCCAAACTCAAAAGCTCGTTTGGTTTTGGTTGTTTCCATTTAAATTTATATTGATGATCTATGTTATACTTTAATTTAATGTTATGAGTTGCTAGAATTGTTTCTATACCATTAGAAACTTCATATTCATTCGGTGGAGGAGCTTTATGAGAAATTTCTGGAAAACGTTTAGCTCGATATAAAGGTCCACGTTTATAAGCGGGAAAACATCTTGGCTTTTCTAAGCAGTAATAGCCAGGTCCAGGCGTATCTAATATACCATGTACGGGTATCCAGGAGTGCCACGGCAATAACCGCCCCTCAGAAGAGGAAAATGGGACTGGAGATTGTAATTGAGAAGATTTTTCTATATCAATTCTACTTAGAGGTATATCGGCAGGGCTTGGCTCATCAAGTTTTTTAACTAAAGGTTTCATTCGAATAGTTTTAGATTTGAATTGCCACATTGGTAAAATACATGGCTTTGCTTTGTTATCTTTATCTAGTGGTCCTACTATGTCATCATCGTCGCTTTCCTCAATTATGTCTTGTTTAAATCTTTTAGCAGAAGATCCAAAAGGCGCATTAGGGCATTTAACAAAATTACCTAGTCTCATATTGACGTGATAAGTAGCTGGACTTGGTCCCTCTTCGCGTTGAGTTCTAAAACGGTTTGCTTTCGCACCGAAACAAGCTGGTTCTGGTAGCTTAGCATGACAGAGTACATCAGGAGGAATTATTGCATCAAAATCTCTTCGCAACCAATGATCTGCCGGCCCTGGACTTATATCGTATTTTGACTTAGGATTTAGAAACCTTTTAGCTTTTGGTCCTATAAATTGAAGATCTGTGCCTTTAGGTAACATGGGGCTATATGCTGCAGGGCTAGGACGGTTTTCTAATATATTTGTTTGCTGGACCATTTCCATAAAACGCAGTTGCTTTGTAGTTTTTCGTTTTAAAGCGCGGATTTTTTCTGCACAAATTTCATCTATAGTAGGTTCCCTTTCCAAATAATAATCTGCAGGGCCAGGTCTTACTTCAACATTCTTTTGATCTCTCGCAGATCTTTTACTCCATTTGCATCCCTGATAAAAAGCTGTAGACTCGATCACTCTATTATCATAGAACGGTGAACTTTCTTCTTTAATCCTATCCCTCATTCGATGTTGAGCACCGTCGGGTGTTATGTTAAAACCATGGTCATTTCTTGACGGAGTTGACAAGCCCTCATCGCCCAAGATAGTTCGAGGTGCTGGGCCTTTAAAAAGTCGTCGTCTAACTTTACCTTGACATAGAACGTCCTCTTCTATTTCTTCTCCAGTGGGACATTCACATGGAGTTGAAATTCCACATTTACACAAGATTTCTTCCAAATCTTCGGCATTGAAGGCTTCATACGGAAATCTTGGCTTTTTTGAAAGCATTGATGAACAATTTTGGATATTACTTGGCAAAGTCTGGTCATATACGGCTTGAGTCCATACTTTAGCACCACCTTCCGTGATGCGAGGTGTTTTCGAGAGAAACGGAACTGCATTCTTTTTTCTGCTGCTATTATCACATTGACTATACGAACCAGGATCAAGAAGGGTAAAATATTTTGGTGGTGGTGGAAATCGAGCACCTAAACTGTAGGCCATATTAATTTATAATATTACTATGCGGGTATAGTATCTAAAAATAAATATCAAAATTACAAAATTTATTAGGTACTAAGTATGCAGGCTACTAAGCCCAATAGATATTTAAAAAGTACTCTGTGCCCAATAGTAATCTGCAATAAATCGTTTTATTTCAATTTCTAATATTTACATTATTGATGTCTGTCATCTGTCAATTTTTAGCTTTGGGCTTTACTCGTGACTAATCACGAGTCACGCTTTACTATGCTGAGACTATGGATGAAATCTTATGATACAAAACGTTTTACAAAAAAAAACAAATTCAGAAAAGTGTTTATTTTTTATTTTTCACTTTGTTATCTTCACATAAATTATGTAAAAAATGTGTATTGTTAATCATGTTGTCGTTGGTGGGTCATAGACCAACTGGATTAAAAAGTTTGTTCTTGAGATAAATTCATCCCACCTACGAAACCCTTCATTAGCGTGGTCCGACACGCATGTGTTTTTTTATGCTAGCTCTACTCCCTTCTCGCTAATCGCCCGGCGCGGCGGTGGGACAGGTGCCATAAAGAGGTTTTCAGAGGTTAATTTTATAACCCCAATGTTCGTCGATAATTTTTCAATAAATTACATTATTTAATAATGTTATTCAAACAACCTTCTAAATACAGCTCATGAATAGGTATGTTACTAATTCCCTTTTGTGGGTGATTGTGTAAGAATTTAACTTGGATAGGGTTTGTTTACACTTTCATCAGATACTTTTGGAACAGACTATAGACGAGTCTTCGTTGAACTGTCTACGAATCCGGTTTTTCTTTAGCAAAAACATTGGTGCTGTGACTAATTTGATAGAATCATTGTGTCGCAGAGAGAAAAATATTAAAGTTATTATTTCAAATTATTATATTTTTGTGGAAAGTTGATAGGTACTAATCTAAAGAAATACCAATAATACATTTTCTATACCAAACAGAAAATCAGCCACGGAAAAGACCCTAAAACATATAATGAGTTGGATGCAAATTAATAACCTAAATATAAATGTTAGCAAGACAAAATTAGTTGAATTTAACTCTTATAATAACAAACCTTTAGCTTTGGATATTCTGTATAATGGTGAAAAGGTAGGTACAACAAGTGGATCAATTAATTTTTTTTAGGAATTCAAGTTGACAAAAACTTGAATTGAAAAAGCCATGTGGAGCACATAGCTCAGAAACTAGATAGGTTCGTATTTGCTTCAAAAAAGCTGAGACAAAATGTGTCTGTAGAAGCTGCTCTTGCAGCTTACCATGCCTACGTGTCATCTGTTTTAAACTATGTACTAATCATGTGGGGTAACTCGACCGATGCCGACAGAGTTTTTAAGCTCCAAAAACGTTGCATCCGGGTATTAAACAGGGCATGGTTCTTGGATAGCTGTAAACCCCTCTTTCAAAAATTAAAAATTCTTATAGAGATATTTTTACAAAGTCACACATGTATTATTTTAAGCTACATACCGAGATTATACCAAGACAACAAAGGGCTAAGTTTCGCAACCTCGTAGGTCATCCAGCTGGTCATAAATATATTTATAAGAAAAACGTGTTCACTATGTGTATATTAATAATACCCTACCAGAAGAATTTAAATTGCTGCAAGGTTGTGTTTTTAAAACAAAAGTGGCAGAGTGGTTACCTAAAAAGTGTTTCTACAGCATAAAAGATTTTTTAGAATATATAAATATCTGTTAGAGTCAGTCCGCGTACCACTGGTCAGTTTCCTCAGTCGTCAGTTTATTTAATTTGTCAGTTTCGTTGATTAGTCAGTTTCGCTGATTGGTCAGTTTTACCGATTAGACAGTTGCGTTAACTCGACAGTTTCCAGTGTTTGCCAGTTTCCTTGATTCTTTAAGATATGTTTAAAGTTGTATTTTTACAATCACTAGATTTCTTTTTTAAATATATTTGTTTTCTAAAAAAAAAGTATTATTATATTTTTTTGTTTTATCTCTGCCAAGCTCTTTGAGGAAACATCCGTGATGTTATGTTACGTAATACGAACATAATTTAATTAGCAGACGTGTGGGCAGTTTTCTACCAACTGTAATTTGACTGACGAATTGAATAAAACTGACGAAACAACGAAACTGGTGAATTGGTCAGTTTTGGGTATTAGACAGTTGCGTCCACTCGACAGTTTCCAGTGTTTGCCAGTTTCCTCGATTCGTCAGTTTAGTACACTCAACGTAAAAGATATGTTTACGTTTAAGTAAACAAAAGTGGAAAATGTAAGGAACCCAATTTAAATCAAACTTAAAGTTGTATTTTTACAATCACAATTTTTTTTAATGTTAAAAAAAAATATATATATATATCTCTGCCTAGCCATTTGAGGGAAACAGCCCTGATGTTATGTTACGGAATACGTAAATAATTAAATTAGCATAAGTGTGGGCAGTTTTCTACCAACTGTACTTTGACCGACGAATTGAATTGACGCAACTGTCTAATACCCAAAACTGACCAATCAACGAAACTGACCAAGCAATGAAACTGGTAAATTACATAAAGTGACGACTGAGGGAAACTGACCAGTGGTACGCGGACTCAATTAAATAAACTGACGACTGAGGGAAACTGACCAGTGGTACGCGGACTCGTTAGAGTAATTAGTTAGCGAATTTAGGACATTTGTATGGAATAATAATGTGTGATAATAATGTAATAATAATTGTACTATTTTCCGTTGGTTTAGGTAGTTAAATAAAAGTAAACAAAAAAAACCACGTGACGGGAGAGCTGTCAAGTAACCGACTAAACGTAGTACCTGTCACTTCAGTTGTCATGCTACGTCACAGTTGTACTCTTCAATTTAGCAATGTTATAATTCGTTGACGGTTAGAACCTGTCTTTTTGGGCTCTTTACAATAGATGGATTACAAAATATAGTATTTTTTATATATATTATTATTATATATCGAACAAAAAAATTGTCCTCAAGCAGTTACATCTACGACGAGTAGTTTAAATAAAGGTAAACAAATCGTAAAAAGGGTTTTTATACATGACACTTTATTGTTTAAAAATACGTTAACTTAACTTTACTAAATTATATATATTTTTTATTTTTCCGTTAGTTTTAAAGAATTTTAAACTTTATCATTTATTCTTAATTACCTAAACCTATGGAGTATAGGTATTAAAAGAATCTGCATAATAATTGTGACTTATAATCATGAATAACGCATTCTGTACGAAGGAGCCCAGAATTATAATAATCTACCTAAAGACACAAAAAAGGCTAAAAGCTTATCAACTTAAAAAACTACTGAAAAGCCTTGAAGGATCTTTCGTTAATGGAATGATAAGGATAAATTTAGCAATTTTACTGACCCTAGGAAAACTAACCCTATTTTGTTAATTTTATTGTATTTTCTCTGTAAGTGATTAATGTAATCATTTGAGAAAAATAAATGTCTTAAACCGTAATAATTTGCACGCTTGCTCGCAGGCAGAATACTATGGCTGTAAGATCTTCCCTTGTAAACCTTGTATTTTTTTGCAAATAAACAATTTGAATTTCTGGCGATCGAGTTGTGAGCCGCGCTATGCTAGTGGCCTTAGCCTTTTTTCTAGATTGCATAATCGCGTTACGTTTAGTTTTCACAAACATAAGGGGGATGCGCTAAGGTAGCCCGCGAAATTCAAAATTTCTTAAGTTTTTTGCAACTTGCAGGTCTGTGTCAGGTTGTATGTTGATCTAAATATGATTAGCAGACGTACCAAATATGGCTTTACAGAATTATAGCATACAGTTACTGACCTGCAAAATGCAGAAAACGTAAAACATTTTGAATTTCGCGGGATACCTTACCGCATCTCCCGTCTCCCTGTTCTGTGACATTGACTAAAGACTACTCAAAATAATATTTGCACTGCGCTGCCTGTGTTGTGTGTGGACTGGATATTACAATGCAAATTACAATGTTTGAAGGCACTTTATAGTACATACTAATTCCACGTGGCAAATAAATTCACACACTGCAAAAGATGTGTGAATTGTCACTCTGAACTGTCACTGTGAACTGTCACTGTTATCACAGATGTCATCCTATCTTGTGTCAAACTTGACATTCCCCGTGATAAAAACATTTTCTTCATCGTTTTTGCTTGCAATTCTTGCAACTTTCGAGTTTGGATTTGGCGAGGAAGTGCTGACTACCGATACCTTAAAAAAATTACATGGATTGTTGAATTATTAATACACCAGTAGCAGGTTTATGTGTAATTTATGTCAATAATGCACTTCAATGATATCAATATTATGCGTCAAACATGGGGTTGACCCGAATTAAGCTTTTTGTTATTTTATTCGGCTTCAACTTACTGCCGTTAGCGTTTGGTGATGAGGAACGAATAAACATAGATTCTGTGTGTAATTCTACTGTATCTGATCGTGTTGATTACGAATTTAATTCAGATGTAGTGAATAGTGAACATATAATAACGTACAAGGGTTATTTCCCACGATCGACTCGAGAGAACTATGTCAGTGCTGCTTTGAGGAATGCAGGGGTGAGTTTACTTATAATAATATAGATATAAAGGAAACAAAAGAATTAAGTAGTTCCAGTAACCATAATTATTATTTTATTCTGATGTAGGTGGCTATTTAAGTGCTTTGGAGGACTTACAGCTAAACAAAACAGAATAAAAATGGCAACTGTAACTGTCTGTCAGCCAATTAAAAAAATTACACAGCACTGCCCACAAAAAAGACAAAGCGTTCAACAAATCTAAAACAAAAAATACTAACGTATTGTAATATTACCAATATTAAAACAAACTTTAAAAAGCTAGGAACTCAATTGCTTAACTTATTAGTTTACCTATTTTTAATGCTGATGGTTAGTTTAATAAAATAACTAGGAGACGAATGAATTGGTGGTGGTTGGTGCACATTCATTTGCACATGTTTCTCTAGTATGATACTATCTGAATAAAATCAGAATAACTTTATTCCCCAGAACTGCATTTACAACTTGGGCCATCATGACTGTATAGTTATTGTGGCTGCTTTGAAGGCAGTGAACCTGTTCATTAAAGACCAAGATGAACATTATTATTTACATTTATACATAAGTTAAGATAAGATATATTTAGGTATTTGCGCACGCATTATTTTAATGTGTGTATGCAGGATAACACAAAAAAATTAAGGTTCAGACATGAACCATTTAAATATGTATGTTTCCACATTAATCAGTTTGTAACTATTTCATCCATTGTTTTATTTCTAATTCAATTATTTATATAAATATGAGCTTTGCTGTGCGCTGGAATTTCACATTACATTGTTTTCCTCCACAACTTCACTTTCATACCAATCCGTGTGTAATGGTTATTGAACAATATCTTACCTGATGCTGAGCGATAATGCAGTTGGCGATGGTGCATGCTTGCCTAGAACATCACCTGAGACTTGAAAACACTCAGGCAGAGATTTACAAAACAAAGTAACGTTTGTTTTAATAAATGCTATGGAGTAGATGTGTTCCCGTCTCTCTCTCTTGCACTTTGATAGTTGTGCAACAGTGACAGGAATAATGCTAACGCAAAGAACATACATGTATTTATTATTTTGGACCTCACATTATAGCTATCAGAAATGACAGACTTGGGGTACTGAATTTCACGGTTTAGCTGTAAGCACAATGCACTTTTTTAACTGCAATAGAACAGGTTCTCAATTCAACCCATATTTTATAGAGTATACGAGTATATTCCAATTCATGGGTCACAGATAGCAAGGGTTGACTTGTCTATTACATTACTATGTATGATGTTTGAGTTGTGGAAATTATAGTGTGATATAATCACAATCATAATCTAAGTTTTGACAACTTACCCTGATATTATATCTCAGATCTCTAAATTATATTTTCTATAAAAACATTACCATTCTTTTTGACTATGCTGCAGTTGAGTAATGAAGTCGGCAAGCTATTATTGTTGGATAAGACTGAATGTATTAATGCAACTATTATTAAAATTACTGATACATTTACTGAGGAAGGTTTGTCCTGATGATACTAATACCCTTGATACCCCTATACCTTACCCTGATAACCCTTTCTCTGTTTCGGCTTCCCATGACTCATGGCGACTGCTATTACTATCGTGTTTGCTTTGCGGACAGCGCACTTGTTAATAGCCCGAGTCTCTAGTAATGACAGAAAAATGGAACAGCAATATCTTCATCATTATTATTACAGTTATATTATTATTCATAGAGGAATTTATTAATATAAGTATTTTGTTATTAGAAAGCAAGTTGATGAAATAACTTTTAACATAGAATTAATATTCATAATCTTGTAAATCTAATATTCAAATTTTGTTTGTTCCATAAAAGCAAATTCATGTTCATTGAGTTATGGTGATAATTCTTAATTACTGTTTACTTATACAGTGTGAGTCTTGATAATGTGCACATATCGAAATGAGGGAAACTAAGCTTAATTTTATAGACGGAAAAATATTTAAGTTATGAGGTGTTCAGAATGGTAGCCGTTTTGACGTAGGCATAGGTTTATTCTCTTTACTACAGAGTGGGTAGCAGCTGATAATGTGCTAGGATTAATTCCATAGAGAATCGTGGTAAGTAAATCTTTGAGTTCCTGAACACTGTTGTATTTCTTTTTATAAAGTTCAATTTTTAAATAGCGCCACATAAAAAAGTGTAGAGGCGTGAGATCAGGACTGCGAGGTGGTCACGTTATAGGACCATCATTATGTTTGTATCCACTGCCTTGCGAATTGCCGGAATTCGATTTCGAAATACGAAGTTTATTTATGTTTGCCCAGTCTTCGTTTTAGCGGTCCGTCTATCGATCATAAAAAACTAAGTTGGAGTATCATTTCTTTGCGTTTTATGACTTTTCTAGTACTCAAACCTCAATTGGTCTAATAGAGGTTTTTGATCCTTATAAGAAAGAGGATCGATTGGCATAAAAAAAAGTTTTTGGAAAAATTGCCCATTTTCCTGCTGATTGTACATTTTTTTCAAAATCTGTGAATGGGGATCAAAATTCCGTAAAAAATTATGGATAGTCTCTTAAGACCATTTTCGCGTAGCTGCAACGGAGCAGTAAGGGGAAGTACCTTACTTCCCCTTACTGCCCCGCTGAAAGTTTCCATCCTGTATACATAAATTATCATCATGACAAAATTTCTAGAAGTTTTTCTGTGGCTGTGTAATTGAATAACGCTAAATATTCTGATAACACAAAAAAAAATGTACTACATTGTTTATGGCTTACACTATAGAGCTTAGTACCTTGTTAAGCCTATTATACAGAAAAGGTCCCAAAAATACATATAATCGATTAGCAAACGCATGTTAATATGGAGTCTTTATGCAAACCAAGTCCTTCCTTCCCGTGTCGGAAGGTACTGGGTCAAACGGGAAGTGCAGCGTGCTGGTGTAGTACTATGCTTAAAATGAATAATTGCCGTACTGTTAGCACATTATATGCTATGTAAAGCTGGTGCGTAGGAAATCTAAAAAGGGCGGACCTTTAGAACTGCTCTTTGAACGCGCTCCTGGGGGAGTAAAATTGTTTTTGCAGCACCACCCCAGGAAGTTCTGCAATAGCTAAGGATGGATTGACAACTGTATTATACTATACTCTGCTCCTGTTATGATCATTGATATGACATGACACAAGTTAAATGCTTATACCAGAGATAACTGTATGCCATAACATTAATCCACAGTTGTGTATTTGATTCTTTTGTAGAACTGAAAATTGTCCTCAATTTGTTTGACAAAGATCAAGAAAGCTATGATGATATTTTATATAGTCGATATAATAGTTATAATGAGGTAGTAAAATTCGTAGGTACCAGTTGTAAATTGCCAAATAGAACAATAACCGATTGTTTCAGATATCAAACTGGACGCTGCTGCGACGCAACAACCCTGCAAAAGAGTATCCAAGCGACTTTGATGTTATCATTCTTGAAGATGACGGCAGAAAAGCACTTGATGCTCTGAAAGACCATCCTGCTGTTAGACGGGTCACTGCGCAGCGGCAGGTCACAAGGACCATCAAGTATATCCGTGAGGTAATGGAACATGCCTACGGTTCCCGGGGGTTAATATGACACATCGAGCTTTGGAAAAAGACTCACACAGATGGCGTTGCAAAGAACAAAATAAATAAATTAATGAATTTCTTTAATCATTGACTCGATGCACCGTACTAACGGCCAGGTACAATTGCATTTGTTTTATTGTGACGTACGAATGTGTTCTCTTTAGAAAAATTGTATCAAAATACTTTGAAACCGTTGTGTTCTATTGTTCTTAGTCAGTGTGAGTGTGATACATGAACGGTTGCTTAAACTCTTATTGTAATTTAGGATGATTGTGGGCCAGCTGGGTGCCTCTATGCGGGCTGGCGCAATCATCGCGTTCGTGGCCTGCACTCCGTCAGGCAGCCGCGAGAGGTAACGAATTTGAGTTACTCATAATATCCTAAAGGTACATATCGGAGCATTAATTGAAAAAAAAAAACGCTGGAAAGTGACCTTAATGATGTATGCTCCCCATTAAAAAAACGTAAAAAATTAAAAATGGCTTCGGATTAGCAGGTAAGACATGGGTTGTTTTAATACATTTTGAGTGTGTGTCTGAGGGTCAACCTATGTAACTTTCTAGCAGAATGGTGGCTACACGTCCAGGAAGTTGTTGCGGACCGTGCCACGTCAAATAACATCGGTGTTAAAGGCGGACCTGCTTTGGTCTCTTGGTGTAACTGGTGAGTACCTTATGTCACTTGAACCTACAAAAAAAGGTTAATTTTCTTTTCTACAATTGTCTGTTTAAGAATAATTCTGAAGAATGCAGGAGGAAGGAAATCTGCTAACAGTAACTACCTTCAAGACTGTACCGGTCATCACAATCTGACTAGCCTTTCCCCAACTATATTGGGGTCCGCTTGCGGTCTAACCGGATGCAGCTGAATACCAGCATTTTACATGGAGCAAGACTGTACTGGTCTCGACAAAAAATCCTTATCACCATACATTAATTTTATTACCTACTTAAGTTGTAATCGTGATGCTGTTCCCTCCATTATAATGAATTTATGATTATTTAATCGTTCTTACAAGGCTCGTTATTTACTATCAGGTGAGGGCATAAAAGTAGCTGTGTTCGACACGGGGTTGGCTCGAAACCATCCTCACTTTGGGCGAGTTCGGGAGCGTACAGACTGGACGGGGGAGAATACTCTGGACGACGCGCTCGGCCACGGCACGTTTGTTGCCGGCGTCATCGCCTCTAGATCTGACTGCCTGGGCTTTGCACCTGATGCGGATTTACACATTTTTCGGGTTTTTACTGACAATCAGGTATGTCATCATATTACATACCTAGTATAAAACAAAGCTGCTTTTCTCGTCTCTGCATGTGTGTCCGCTTGGTTCATCTACACTACACGGTGGATTTGGTGCTGATATGACCATTATTTAGAGATTTTGTTTCGAAAGGACCAAGGTTAACTTAGAAATAGCAAGGAAATCTTGATGTTTTGACATATCGCCACATCAGCCCGTGCGAAGCTGAGGCAGGTCGCTAGCATTAGATATATGTAAGTACTTGGTAGGATTGCCATGCGGAATTAGTACCTAATATAATAAAATGTCGAACTCACTTTCGAGTAACAAAAGTCCAGCGAGCAGAATAGCAGTAGGGAACGTGATAGGAACCAGTCTGTCAAGGCTTAATAGACTGTAGATTTGTAAACCATTTTCTATTTTGTTGACGGGCCTACACTGTCCTCCCATACCTATTAGCACTTTAATTTGAAAACATTGTAAAAGCCTATTGTTTTTAAAAGAATAACCGTGGAGTTTCTTGCCGGCTCTTCTCCATAGGAAACGACCAATTGGAACCGTGCACCTAGCTTCTGACGTTACACAAATGCCCATGTAGGTTTATGTGAAATAAAATATTTTGATTTTGAAGCATGTAATACAATTATTTTGTAAGTAGCTGTAGGGGAGAATGTAGAATTTCATACAAATTGAATAACATAATATCGCATCAAGTACTTTTTAATCAAGCGATAAAACAGAAAACAATGAAACTTAAAAGTACCTAAATACAGAAACATTTATAACAGAACACTCGAAGAAGTTAACGGAAGTGATGTCAAGGTTTGATGTAGCGGCGTGATTTTTAATTTTTAATTAATTCATTTGATAAGATAGTAATACAGAGAATTTGGTGAACTGTCGAATATAACGCTACAAAGTTCAGCTAGCTCGATATAACAGTTGCGATAAGGAGATATAAGCTTGCGTTGTATTAATAACTAGCACTTCGTCCGCGCTTATTTCGTATTTTCCCCTACGAACTTTAACACCCCCTCCACCCCCTTTAATGGGTAGTTTTTGAAAATTAATCATGACGATCTTTATTATTTATTTAAACGAGAATTTGTGCCAAGTTTTTAGTTTCTTATCCGAAGGAATAAGATCTTTCATTCAAATGATTTCCCACTTTGCATCCCCTTAAGGGGCGGTTTTCGCAAAATGCTTTCTTAGACACCTTCGTTGGAAACTACAACTACTGTCCAAAATACAAGTTTCTAATAAAGTGGTTTGAGCTGTTCGAGAGTCGAACGAACATACCCTAGCTTTAGGGTTCCGTACCTCAAAAGAAAAAAACGGAACACATATAGGATCACTTCGTTGTCCGTCTATCTGTCTGTCTGTCAGGAACGCGTAGAGGTATCAAATTGAAATTAATATCGAATACGTAAGTCTAAGCTTGATTTTTTTAGAGCTTTAAGGGACCATCCTTTGAAGCTATAAAAAATCAAGCTTCTAAGTCAACGCAATAAAAAAATACGGCGATACTCGTATAAGCGACATTATTGCGACATATTTCAACACTCGCAAATAAATCAAAACCTATAGGGTACTTCCCATTGACGTAGAATCATGAAATTTGGCAACAAGCAAGGTCTTACAGCACAAGTAAAGGAAAAAGTCCGAAAATTATAAATTGGTAGTGTACATAAAAAAAAACATTTTTGCGATCGCAAACTTAAATTTTCAGTTGGAAAATTGACCGTGGCGTATATCGATGTATGAGAGAACATGTTTTTAACTACAATGTTAAGTTTGTCTTAGGGATAAATTCATCTTAACTACGGAACCCTTCATTATGCGTGGTCCGACAAGCACTTGGGCGGTTTTTTAAATATATAGATCTAATTACTAAATGTCCTAATACAAAGTGACGGATTGTAGGCAAATAGAAACAAAAATAAAAGTAGGTACATATAAAAACAATTAATTAATAAGCATTATTTTTTAGCAGGCCTATGAGGTTACGATGCATTGGGACGACCTCGACTATTTCTTAAAGATTGGCCACATAGATATCAGTGGCGCATCCATCATCAAAATCAAAATATTTTTTTTTATTTCACATAAACCTACATGGGCACTTATGAAACGTCAGAAGCTAGGTGCACGGTTCCAATTGGTCGTTTCCTATGGAGAAGAGCCGGCAAGAAACTCTTCGGTTACTCTTTAAAAAAAAGTGGGCTTTAAGAATGTTTCCAAGTTACAGTGTTAATAGATATGGGAGTACAGAGTAGGCCCGTCAACAAGTACCAAGTACTTAACAAAATAGAAGATAGTTTACAAAGCTACAGTCTGTTAGGCCTACAACGTTCTCACATTCACAAATTAAAGAAGAATCTATATAAAATATTACTAAAATAATAAAAATAAAAACCTACATATTTAAACCAAATGACACCATTGTCATTTCAACTGTAACAAAACTGAATAAATATTCTGTCCACAAGTCACTAATAAATATTTTAAATTAAAATCGTAGGTTATGTCAAAGTATATCATCCACAAGTCACAAATAAATATTTTAAATTAAAATCGTAGGTTATGTCAAAGTATAACATATATCATATATATATCATACAACACGATTCCTACCGGCTTCCCTTCGGAGGTTCGCAACAGCAACTGCACCGCTATTGAAAAACGGCACAGTCAATAGTGTCTACAGTTGCCATAAATATAGTTACACTACGGGTATTTCATTCACCATAATATTTAAATAACAACATGCCTATTTTTAGCTTTGAATAACAACAACAAAAAAATGTTCTAAAATAACCCGGTGCCGAAGCGTCATAATCTGAATTAGGTCACGTGGTACCGCTTGATAGGGCAAACCGCTGTACAACGGGTTATGAACTTATGACAGAGACAGATATAAAAAAACGGCCAAGTGCGAGTCGAACTCGCGCACGAACGGTTCCGTACCATTATCTATATAAACGACAAAAAAAAACACGTTTGTTGTATGGGAGCCCCCCTTAAATATTTGTTTTATTTTAATTTAATTATTTATTTTTAAAGTGAATATATAACTAAATATTCTGTGAATATTTCTAGCGTTTACCTGTTGACGTTATCAATATCGAGCAAAAACGGGCAAAAAAATCACGTTTGTTGTATGGGAGCCCCCTTAAATATTTATTTAATTCTATTTTTTAGTATTTATGGTTATAGCGGCAACAGAAATACATCATCTGTGAAAATTTCAACTGTCTAACTATCACAGTTCATGAGATACAGCCTGGTGACAGACGGACAGACAGACAGACAGACAGACAGACCTCGTTGACGCATTTTTAGGGTTCCGTACCCAAAGGGTAAAACGGGAACCCTATTACTAAGGCTCCGCCGTCTGTCTGTCTGTCTGTCCGTCTGTCACCAGGCTGTATCTCATGAACCGTGATAGTTAGACAGTTGAAATTTTCACAGATGATGTATTTCTGTTGCCGCTATAACAACAAATACTAAAAAATAGAATTAAATAAATATTTAAGGGGGCTCCCGTACAACAAACGTGATTTTTTTGCTCGTTTTAGCTCGATATTGATAACGGCAACGGGTAGATGCTTGAAATATTCACAGAATATTTAGTTATATATTCACTTTAAAAATAAATAATTAAATTAAAATAAAACAAATATTTAAGGGGGGCTCCCATACAACAAACGTGATTTTTTTGCCATTTTTATAGATAATGGTACGGAATCCTTTGTGCGCGAGTCCGACTCGCACTTGGCCGGTTTTTTTGATAATGTATAAGTTAAAACCGGTTTCGATTCGGCTTCTCCCTTACAAAAATTAACAATTCGCCTCTGAAAGAAATTGGTAAGTGGGAGTAGGGACACAAACGGCTGATAGTAATTATTATATTATTTTATCTACACCCATGCTATAAGTTGTCTATAAAAGTTTCTGAAACACTTAGCTAATTGCCAACATTGAAACAACCAGTGTCATAGTAACCATTATATCATCCAAACTATTGTTATAATGTTGTAGTAAATTTCATTATGCAACTCCCTTTCTCACTACTAAATTCGTGGTATCTTTATGAATTTCAAAAAAAGAAAATTGTTATTCACGCGCGATTACCTACCACAGCGCCTTAATAAAAAAAAAAACTTATAGGTTATTCGAATTCACGTCATATTTTGCCATTTTTGTTCGATATTATTATTGCAAAAATGTATTATAGAAGATTCATATCATGGGTACCCCAATAGTGGGTATGGGTGGTTGGCTCTCTCTCACAGAAAGAGGAGGCCTGTGTCCCAGCAGTGGGAACATTATAGGCTGATTATGATATCATGGGTGGAGATAAAGTCTTGTATGCAACTGTACATAATTGTGTATTAAAACACTCGTGTGATAAACCCACATTCGTGTTTTAATACCCCATAATATAACAACAGTTGCATAAATAACTATTACTGCTTCCAATTGTTGCCATAGCTTGCTTAAACAGCCTTTTTAGTTTGCATTATTATTTATTATTTACAAGTACAGTAGGCCGCACGTAGGGGAACAAAACCAGTATAAGCTGGCCTCTTAATCTATTGATACTCTGTACTGCGCTAGCCCAACTCGAGGTCAAAGTTTTAACACCGAAGTGCGGTCGGTTGTTCTATGATATACCAGTCAATTGCACTTGATCAGTAACACATGATCGTTTTAAATGTAACGTAAACAATATAGTCATACACTTGAGTTCAAGTGTTTATAAAGTACTTTTATTACAAAACAATAGACTTTTCAATAACATAAGTAAGTAGGTACCTATTCCATCGACTGCTTAAGCCACTTGAAGTGAATGAAATAATAGATAATATTTATGAAGTATAATGATGGATCCAGGTTTCATACACATCATGGTTCCTGGACGCGTTCAACTATGCCATAATGCGTAAGATTGATGTGCTGAACCTCAGCATCGGCGGCCCGGACTTCATGGACCACCCGTTCGTCGATAAAGTATGGGAGCTGAGTGCGAACAAGGTGAGTAACGCTAACAAGAACCCCGTATCTCACATTTATTAAACAATACTATTTTATCATCTGCGGAGGCTTTTAAATGTCTCCACTTGTGAATTTCTACACTCAACTTTTGTTGCAAGCCACACACTCACACACTCACAGAGAAAATATAATAACGCTTGGGCCTAAAGGCTCGTACACACTAGTGCGAATCCGGGCGCGACGCGACACTAGTAGCACAATTTCTTTGTCGGTGCCTGTCGCGCCCGCGATATCGCGCGAGTCTGTAATAGCCTTAACTCAATCGGTACCCCATCCTCATTCCAAAGGTTCTGACAATAATTATGTTTACAAAACGGTTAACAGAAACACAATATAGAATAGAGCCCCAGTCCCAGATTCTATGTTCTGGAAAGTATATAGTATTACACTAGCTTTTTTTTTTTTCTTTTTTGGGTGGGAAATTATCAAATAACTTCTCCCGCTCTGGGTGGAGCGGGAGGGGGTGTCAGACTTTTACTGACTAAAACCCACCCGTGTTCCTTCAGATGCCTTGTGCCAGGGCCACGATATCCCTTTCGGACAGGCTCGTAACCCTGGCAGGAGTATTACACTAGCTAGGTAGTCGTTTGCGCTTTGAGCACTATCCTGTTAGTAATTGTTAACGGTAGTGTGATTGATATCAACTGAACGCCAAAGAATGACTCGTTTTTGTGCAGGTAACGGTAGTTTAGTCCGTGGTTGACAACATTTGCATTTTACAGATATACTTTGAGTTTCTTGGTTCCGGTCCTGCACAATTTGCACTCTCGTCCAGGTAATCCTGTTAAGACCAAAGCAGTTTTGGGTGTATTTTAAGGTGCAACTAGATTGCGTTCGATTGACGTTGGCTTTTCGATTTTGGTCGACACAAAACACTAACGATCACTCGAACACTGCGATTATTTGTAAATCGACCTTCGACTGACTATTGATCGATACACAATCGACCATCGATCGAGATGGTCAGTTGAAATTTGAGACAGCAAGGTCTGAACAATTCAACTGAATCAAAAAAAGCCGTAGGTGATCGTTTGGAATATGGTTGCGATTGCGACACATTGGATCGATTGCAATTTACGTGCTTCTTAACTGTTTTGGAATGGAGACTAGAAACACTTTAAAATGAATACTCCTTTTAGGTGATAATGGTGTCAGCAATAGGTAACGACGGTCCTCTGTACGGGACCCTGAACAACCCAGCAGATCAGATGGATGTCATCGGAGTAGGCGGCATCGGGTTCGACGACAGAATTGCCAAATTCTCATCCAGAGGCATGACAACTTGGGAACTGCCGCATGTGAGTATTTATAATGGGCATGCAATAGGACGTTTATTCCAACCTATTATTAATGTAAGTCCACCCTACCTATTTCCATGAAATGCATATTTCGGTATAATGTGTGTCCTTCGTTATAGTTAAATACTGACTAAATTCCCTTTATGCCAATGACCGCAAAAAAATATATTCTGCAATGCTTCAAAGGCTCGTGCAGATTCGCGCGAATCACAGGCGCGACAAGGGTTGCGCTGCCTGTCGCACCCGCGATATCGCGCGAGTCTGCACGAGCCTTTACGCTTATTAAGTTCATGTATCAAATATTTACACAGAAATGATTGTTGCAAATTACCTAGGTAACGGTACTCACAGTTGCAATGAATAAGGCTTGTTTTAAGAGTCCATAATACCTCAGCGCCAACTCACTTTTTATCTCGCTCGCACACTACGCGAGCAAGTGGGACTGAGTGGGGTGCTGGGCGGTAGGGAAAAGCCTCCAAGGCGCCGATAGTTTAGTTAATTTCTTTTTACGGTGAAAATAAAGGTAATAAAAAAAAAACATAGTATCTGCTTTATAATTAGTTCAGTTATTAGGTTTTTTAATACTACCGGTTTATTGTTCAGTTTGGAGATAACGTTGTAAATTTTTCTGTCGGGAAATTTTATGGAACCGTGTTTCATCTAACATAGTATTTAACATTAATCCTCCTCAACTTTACCATATATTTATTTCAAAATTGAATGTTGCAATATTTTCGATATAGCTGAGGATCATGCTAAGCAATTTGAGGTATAGTAGCCTCTTAAATAATATTGAACAGCGCACTTACGTCTATTATGTATTCAATAGAATTCCGACTAATTTGAAAAGGTGGACGCTAAAAGTATAATTTGTAATATTGTGTGTGTGTAGTATTTGTATGATCATTATGTCATTCATCATTATGTCATCATTATTTAATAACAAGCTTGTGCTCGCGGCTTGGCCCGTGTGGATATCGGATATCATACCACGGGAACGTACTACCGGTATAAAAGTATCCTATGTCCTAAGTTCCTAACCCAAATCATGAACTCTCCGTATGCCTTTCATCCATATCCGTTCTGCCGAGTGAAAAGGTAACAGATAGACAGATAATATATTTTATTTGAAATTGTAAGAACTTTTGACTCCATGAACCGATTTTAATTAAACAAAGACTAAATTTTGTCTTAAGATACGGACTATGACTATATTTCCAATCCCTTATATCTCTTCAAAAGAGGTACCTACTACACAAATATTTATATAGGTATTACATGTGAATTTTAAAATTCCCCTCCTTGGGGATGAATTTACAAAAACGTTGTAACACGTTATTCTTTATTTCTTACCAAAAGAATTTTGAGTGTTCATATTCCTCACTAAACTTAAGAAATACGGGCTTTCATACATCCTTTCAACCCCTCCATCATCCCATTTAGACTAAAATTACCCTATGTCCTTCCCTAGGGTACCACCCTAAATTTATTGAAATCTATACAGTGGTTTATGCGTAAAAAGGTGTCAATAACTAAAATCATGCTGGTCACGCTCTTGTCGTACACACTGTACCTACAATGTTAACCAAATTATTTTTATGACTTTAAATTGTAATAACTTTTACCCAAGTAAACCAGTTTCAATGAAATAAACACTAAACGTTAGCTCAATTTACGGACTATGACCATAGTTCCAACATTTAAATCTCTTTAAAAGAAATAGACAAAAATATCAATATTACATGTGAATTTTGAAATCATCCCATATTTTACCCCATTGGGAAAGGATTTTACAAAAACGTTGTAAAACGAAATTCCTTATTTCATACCAAAAGCATAAATTTGAATTTGCGTATAAGTACTTAACTAATGCTGGGTTTCCCATACACACTTTCACCCCGTTTAGGATTATTTTTGAGACAAAAAGTAACCTATGTCCTTCCCCAGGATGCCATCTATCTCCTTGTCATATTTTATCCAAATCCTTTCAGTGGTTTAGTCGTGAAAAGGTTCCACTTTCAATCGCACTGTGGCTCACTGTAGTACACCAATTATTGCTAGCTCGCTACTTATCATATATGAATGAGGAAATGTAGACTAGGAAATTAGAAACGACGCAATAATTCTGCGTATCAAGCTTTGTCTGTTTTTTTAATCTGTTTACAAACCGTTTAGTTTTAAAGATGTTTACTTGTCGTCTCAGAGCATACGTCACGCATGCATCTCGTAATGTCTTCCAAGGAAACTGATTGTATGTTCTAGGGTTATGGTCGCATGAAGCCGGATATCGTAACTTACGGCAGCGGCGTGAGGGGCTCCAGTGTGACCGGAGGATGTCGCTCACTCAGTGGTACGTATCTAATCGATAGATACTATTTATACATATTATAAAATCTAAGTTGCTTTTCGTGTCTGTCAGTGTGGCTGCCTGGTTCTCCTAAACTGCGCAACGGATTTTTATGCTAATATGTTTCACCATCATTTAGAGAATTTATTCCGGAGTCTTTATGTGTATAATACATAATTTTTTAACTCAAATACAGGGTCAAATTGAATTAGCTAGCGAAACTCTGCAGATCTGGTGGGTGATATCTAAACATAATAAAACAAAAATAAATAAATTCGATGAGTTTTTTTTTCGGGTCATCAACCGCAAGTCCGTCAGTAGTGTAGTCACTTGAAATATCAGTTTAAAAAATCGTGATAGTGTCGGTATTTTTTCCTATTATTTAGCAAACGGTATTAAGAAATTAAAACTTCGCACATTAGCCTTCAGCTATCTTTGAGATAACAACAACATTTTATTTTATGATTATACAATATCTTCATTAAATAAATCAAAGGCGAAATAAACTATATTTTCGAGAGCGCTAAAGTGATGAAACTATTAACAGGTGCTGTGACTGGCACGGATGGTTTAGCACCACGAAAACTGTACTTTTCTAGTCCAGTCACACGGACTTAATGTTGTTGTAACAAAGAAAATGACAAAAGAGCTTGTTTCCATCGTTTGAAGATAGCAGACTGAGTGATTGTTTAGTGCTAAATGCATTTAGTGATTTGTGGTGTAAGGTTGTCTTGTAAGCCGTGCGAAGCCAAAAGAAAAAAAAACAGTGTTGTATATAGTGGGGATTTGTATGAGTTGATGAAACACATGATGATGTACCGTGAGATGTCCCAATTTTAACTGACTATATATATATATTACTATATAGGTTATAATTTTAGGCTGTGTGGATGTTTATTTTTAATTTTTTTATTCGGTTTGTTCACCGATTTCTCCGTCAATTGTGGACCGATTTTGAAGGTTCTTTTTTGTTTGAATGGGTATGCTCTCGTGGTGGTCTCATTGTCACCAAGTCAGAGGGAAGGGATCCCATGGAAATCGAAGGAATTCCTCTAATCTTTTTATAGGCACTACTATAGCAATTTGGGTATTTTTTATAGTACGTGTGCATTTTCTCTCAGAAAGCACCATTTGGTAAAGTGGAACTGATTATAGAGACCACAGATGGCTACTGGAACTACTAAATAATAAGTATTTAACTGGTCGCGATCCGATTAGGTACTTTATTTAATATGGTTGCTAAGCAACTTTTGCTCGTCACAATGCATATGGGGAATGGCAGTTCTCCTTGTCCTTACCAGGAGAACTCCTCAACAGTTAACGTCCCTGCAGAGGGAAAAGTAATATTTTGTAAAAGGTGATGAGCAGTTGACATTTAGGCTATTGTAACTTTTATAAATTACAAACTGACCCACTAAAAAATGAAAATAAAAATCTTTTTTACAAAAAAAGACACAACCGACTTCCAAAAAAAACACTACAAAGTAAAAAATAAGTAACTTTCATTTCGGAAATTGGTGGAAAAAAAAATTATACATACTCAAAGACAGACTTTCGAAATTAAATTTTGTTTTAATGCGAAAATCCTTCTGTTCTCTAAGTTATTTTTGACATAGTCAAGTCATATTTTGATAAAATAGCCATATTTCTCGTCAAATATAAATAAATATTGCTATCCTTGATAAAACCAGTACCGTCTTAATTGACTAAGAATGTGTATTGTGTTGTGAAAACATATTCCTAGTCCATTTCCTACGCGTACCTACTCAATCTTCGTTACAAAACATAGGTCATTCACCCGAAATCATAACAACTTTTTATCTTGTGTGCGTAATCGTTTATGATGGTTCTTCGCTTTAATTGATATTTGTGTTATGGGATATCTTCCATGATTCGATCACGTGTTATTAAGGCCCGTATTAATAAACGTTCCCCAACGACGTACTCAAGTGCATAATTATTTTATACGCCATTATTACGATATCAGCATCTCAAGATCATTACTAATTAATAAACACATGAAAACAGTATCTCAGTTACCAAGATCAGTTCCTCAAGGAGCTGTACTTGATGAACGATTACATCACATTGACCGAAGTTTAGAATGACATTCATCACATTTCGTTCTTGATAAGTCGTAAGATTTATTGAAATACTTGTATTTTGTTATAACTTTAATGTATAATAGCGCTGTATCACGTTATAAATATTTCTAGGGAAATTGGAAGACCTCTGTTACTGTATTTGACCAAAGAGTCTTTTCATGAATGTGACTTGAACAAATCTGGATCATTTTTAGGGTTCCGAAGTCAACATGAAACCTTATAGTTTCGCTATGTGCGTCTGCCTGTCTTTCCTTATGAGTCTCCCATGGTGTGTTATCGTTGGCCAGGTCTTCCAAAACTATTGCGGTCTCTATGAAAACTTAAATTATTAACTTATTAAAAAAATAAAAGGAAAGCTATCACAGCTAAGTAGGTTCTACAAGTTAACGAGTAATAGTCGACCAACTTACATTTGCATTTGGGAAATTGGCCGTGACGTATATTGTTGTATACTAGAACATGTTTTACAACTACAAGCTTGAGTTTTTTTTTGGGATAAATTCATCCCAACTACGGAATCCTTCATTGCGCGTAGTCCGACCCACACTTGGATGGTTTTTTTTAAATGTTCACTTGGTAACTCAAAAGGATTCGAGGCATCCCATATGTAGATTTTTGGCAAAAACATCGTCATAGTACTTACGCTAATAATCATCGTAATAATTATTTTCACAACAAAATATTTTCAAAATCCATGTTTCGCGCTACTAATCACAACCTCTAGTCACGGACTGCCTACGCTCAGATTTAAGCATCTCCGAGTACGCAAACCTATTGCGAACTTAAGTGTCGATTTTCGTTTATTAATCAGTCCATCACAAGCCGTAACTTGAGTACATCAATTATTATGTTTATTAATACGATCCTGGCCTCAAGACTGTTATCAAGTGCGAGCTCTTGGGCTGAGTAACGTTTATTAATACGGGCCTAAGTGAGTGACACTTAATATACACTTACACACACGTAAGTGACAAATTTAAGAATCAAAACCTTGAATAATTATTATCATCAAGCCTTTAAGTTCCACTATAGACTTGCTGGACATAGGCTTATCTAAACGCGCGCCATTTAATCATCACCATCATCGGCTACTCTCGTCCAGCTGCCACTAGTCCACTTAGCCTGAACGCGTCTTTACTTAAGAAAATGTTTATCCCAACGGTCATCGGTGCTACAGCTACTATGGCCGGCCCATTGACATTTCAGCTTGTTTATTCTGCGGGCTCTATCGGCTACTTTGGTGGCCCTGCACTTAACACTTTTAATAATCAGCCTATGATAGTCCCACTGCTCAGACACAGGCCTCCTCTCTGTGAGAGGGAGTAGGCGGAATCCACGAACGCAGGCACAGTGCGGGTTGGTGGATGTCACATTGTCGTCGAATGCTTTAGTTCTAGGACATGCGGTTTCCTCACGATGTTTCCTTCAGCGTTAGAGCAGTGGTGGCAGTCCGTTTTAAGTGGCTGGGTTCGAACCAACGACCTACAACTCCTAAGGCTCGGCCTTCCGGACTGGGCAACTACTGCAGGCTTAGCACGACGCTTTAAATTTCTACTCTACTGTAGAAAAGAAATCGCTTGCCTAACCTTCTCGGTCGAAAACTGTCAACTGTCTACTCTTTCGTCAACAAAACGCTTCTCTACGGTTCTCGTGCTAAGCCTGCTGCTCTCAAACCTTGACTGATTGATTTTATTTATTTTCAACTAAACGTATACATATTATAATTTCGTTCCTCTAGGTACATCAGTAGCATCCCCCGTTGTTGCTGGTGCCATAGCACTGTTGGCAAGCGGAGTACCCCGCCACAATTTGACGCCGGCGGCGGTGAAGCAAGCACTGTGTATGACCGCGCTTCGGCTGCCCGGCCCGAACATGTTTGAGCAGGGACACGGGAAACTGGACCTTATTAGTGCTTATCAGGTATGGTAAATGAAACAGAAACGTTACTATCGCTATTTTATAAAAAAAATGGTCTTATCGTTTAAAGTTATTTAATATATAATTATATATATATTAATATATATAATTTAAATCTAGAAAATAGCAAGTCCGGAAAACATTGAGCTAAATATATAAAACCTTTCTTCATTTTAGGGTTCCGTACTTCAGAAGGAAAAACGGAACCTTTATAGGATCACTCGTGTGTCTGTCTGTCTATCTGTCACAGCCGATTTACTCCGAAACTACTGGACCCATTAAGTTGAAACTTGGTAGGTACACATATGAATGTTTGTGACCCAAACATGGACGTAAATGAATTTTAAATATGGGGGTCATCTTTGGAGGACAAATTAAGAAGAAAAAAAAGGTTTGCAGTTGGTACCATGTGACATATCAAATTAATTGTTGTAAGGATTTCAGATATATTTTAGTAGTCTGGATTTGAGCCCAATGAATGGCTAAAGGCTCACTCCCCATAACATGGAAAACTGAAACTTAACTGTCGAAATAAGGCTTAACGTGATAAAATAAAATAAACCTCTGCCTACCCTTTCGTGGAATACAGTTGTGATGTTATTATTTACAGTTCCTTCGCAAGTACGAGCCTCAAGCGTCCCTAAGTCCGAGTTACATCGACCTGACGGAGTGCCAGTACATGTGGCCGTATTGCACTCAGCCGCTGTACTACAGTGCTCAACCGACCATCGCTAATGTGACCGTCATCAACGGACTGGGAGTCTCCGGCAGAGTGGTACGTGAAACTACACTTACCTACTTAATAAAAGTAGTAAATTCATACATTCACTGGGTATAGAAACATGAAATTTTACACAAGAGTTCCTTCTATAACAAATGTGATCACAAAGGAAGCTGCGGAACTTAGCTTTTTTGACAATTTATCTATAATTATGTGGGCCCCACTGAAGCTTTGCATCCAATGTTAAGCCCAAGAATACTGTGCGATCTTCAGGATTCAAGGACCTGAACCACCCGATATTTATTATAGCAGTATTATTTTAATATTACTTCAGTGTGAGAAGGAGACGGAGCTCTACAGAACGTATAGTTGCATCTCTTTCCCACTGAGAAGTAATATTAAGAGGTAGTGGTCGCCCCCTGGCTGCCGGTGTAATTAGAGGCAAATTAAACATTTCAGCTTTGTCTCTGGGATGGCAAATTGGCAACAAATGCCTCTGATATTGTCTATTAGATGTCTATAGGCGGGAGTATCCACTAATACGAGTATTTATCTCATTATTGGGGAATAAATGAATGTCCTTTCATAAAAAGTCCACCCATTTTTGAAGTGAAAACTTCTTTAGGCATGTTCAGCGATTGGCACAAATTGTATAAATTGTGTTTTAGATAATCATTATTTTATTGAAGTGAAAACTTCTTTAGGCTCGTTGAGCGATAAGTTTTTTTGTCTTCCCCTACTTTAACAGCTATCAACTGTACATATAATGTCTCTCGTTTTACCTAGTTGGGTAAAAACAAATATCGTCATACACATATGTATTTTATTTGCGATTTGCCTTATGGTAAGTAAAACAATAAAAATATGGATACAAACATAAAAGTAAGTTTGATCTTCACGCTCATTTAACCTTTTAGACACACCTATATTCTATCTAAAATAAATTTGTCAGAATTATAATTATACGATTCTTACGCCTACGTGAACGCACCGCATTGGTCTATTAGGTACTAGCAGGAAAATGACGCTACATAATATAATGTGGCATAACTAACAGAAATCAGATAAAGTAAATTCGTACTGCGCCTTGGGCTAACTCAGGAAAATAACATAAAGTAAAGAAAAAGATTTCTTATCTCGGTTATCTTTTAATCAGTATAAAAATACTCTGTGAAAAGTCCATTGTCAAATCGTGTGCACAAATAAATATTCAATCCCAAAGGTCGCAAATATCTGTTATTCAATTATCTCGCAAAGTATCCAAGTTAGTTTAGCAACATGGTTGCATAAACATGTTGCCGAGTTGCTGTCAACATATTGCGGGCAACACTTTTGTTGCGGAGTTGATCACGCCATGTTGCAGAGTTGACGTTGACCGGCGAGCGAAAACATCAGTTTATCAACAAATGTTGACGTGTGTGGACGTGTTTGCAACTGTTTATAAACATGGCGGTAGTGTGGACCAACCATAAATTTTGACATTTTTCAACACAACAACACTACTTCGTCGGGCAACATTTTAACGCAGACTGGCGTGTGTTGACAACCCATATTGATTTGAACAAAGTTTCCAGCAGCATTCTCTCCGTTCATTAACAACGTTGATCAACTGTTGCTAAACAAACTTTTACCATGAATACGAGGCTTACATACGTCAATCATACAACGAAATGTTGCTAGGCTATTTGCTGCGCCACTGCTTCTTGTACATTGTTGTACGCTGGTGTAGCTTGGTGCGGGCGACAGTACCCCAAGTGTAAGTTTGCAAGACAGTAAACGTAACTAGCGTTTGCGTTTTGATTTTTATTCTCACCCTTATAGTCTTGGCATTATGATCTATCGGTCAAATTTTAACGCAAACGAAATAGTTACGTTTACTCTCTTGCAAACTTACACTTGGGGTACTGATGTCAATATCGAATGACTAGGTCAGTGACATTCAATTCAATTTTATCGATAACAATAATTCTCACAGCAAAAATCTTGTTTCTCTTTATAATTGTTTAAACTATTTTAAAATATGTATTGAATACAAAAATAAACATAAAGCACAACCGATATTCATAAAAAAAAATGTTCAACGCAATGTGTAATGCAAAAAAAATGTGCAAACAGTTCAACAACATTCATTGCGTTATTTACGTTGGTGACAAATTTTTCTAACATATGAAGCAATGGATTAGACATATACTTCAAAATCATTCCGATTGTGATTAAAACTGTGTTACGCAATAGGGTTCACTTTGCTTCATTTTTCTTTCAATTTGATTTAATTTGTAGATAATAATATTTTTCCAGGGTAAAACTATAGGTATTACTGATTCAGTATTTTACGACTATGATATTTAGGGTGCAGCTGAAATATTCAGCCATGATTGTAAATCGCGGTAACGTTCAAGAGTGATAAGTAAATTTATTGGGGGCTTACCATTTATTTCAATATTACAGCATGATTATTATTGGATTTGATTTATGGATATATGTTTACTGACTATTTGATTAATACTCTGACTGTAGAAAAACGCAACTGGGTTAAATTTCCTTGATACAATTTAATTCCGAAATGACCTCTACATTTTTATTTCCGTGATACAATTTAATTCCGAAATGACCTCTACATATTTTTTTTTGTCTTTCTATAATCCTAAGTAATTTCATTGCAAAATTGCATTCAAAATGTGCGTATTAGGTAATTGAAAACTATGGCTGAAAATATTTTTGATACCTACAAAATCTAGTCGCAACCTCATTTCAGCGACAATGTCAAAAACTTTAAAAATGTAGGTAAAATATAGGGTTTTTTGGACAGATTGAGACTGAGATAGGGTATTAGACTGTTTTTTTATTTAGATTTTTTGAAATCACAAAAAAATTAAGTAAGCCACGGTAAAAAAAAATGTTTCAGTATCTCAAAAAATGTATGCGTTTTATATAGTATAGTGTAGACAGAGACACCACTGCTGCGATCTGACGTCACAACACAGGAACGCCACTTCGTGTCATTCAGTACAATTATCGTTTTGCGTGACAAGGATAGTAGAATAATTTCAGAAGCGTGTAGCTTCTCCATTTTTCCACCGACTTTATAAATTTTTCACAAATCTTATTTTTTAGAAACACCTTAAAAATAAGTAATTATTCATGTATAATTTTGACAGCTGTCAAGTACCCTATTATAACACGAAAGATCTTAAAATTACGGGAATTGCCCCTCAGATCTTTGAAAAGACTTTTGTTTAATGGTAACCGGAAAAGGTGTTATAATTATGATTTAAATAATTATAGAAAGCTGTATCATGGTACCCGCACCTACCACACGGCGTGCTTCTGTCAGTGTCGGTGGATTACAGTCAGATCCTGTGGCCCTGGTCCGGTTGGCTGGCTCTCAGCTTCTCCGTACTCGAAGAGGGCGCTGACTTCGATGGCGTTATTGAGGTAAATATTAACAAAGAAACGCGCAGTTGTTTGGCCGGATACTGGATATCCGGTATATATCCTGCGGTAATAAATCCGGTATTTGGTCGGATAAGGAATTACTGTCCGGTATCCGTTGGGATAGTGACTTACTATCCGGTATCCGGCCGGCCAGTAAAATAAGAAATTGAATGACAAATCACATGAGACAAAAGATATCTACACACATAAAAAAAAAAACACTTTTATTTCACACAAGTTTTATACATACACCCATAATATCCGAAAATTAAATTAAATATGAAATAGATATTAAATTAAATTATTATTATACATTCATGATTCTTATAGATTGATTTTCTTATAAAATGTCAGATAAGTTTAATTTATGTTTAAATTCAAACAGTCATACTAAAATGAAATACTTAGTGGTCATGTAAATGGTGCGAAATACAGTAGTCACAATGTTGTTTTTACACTTAATCAGTCTCAGGTGAAATGATGCTTCAAGCCTACGTAATACAGCATAAAAATCGTGAGCCCTGCTAAAAATAACCTGCCTCCTTAATAGTTTAATTAGCTGTGCAGCGTCATGAAGAACTAGCATAATCAGCCTTTAATGTTCCCACTGCTGGGACACAGGCTTCCTCTCTGTGAGAGGGAGTGGGCCGTAATCCACCACGCGGGCCTCGATTTTTTGTTTCTAAGACCGGTTTCCTCACAATGTTTTCCTTCACAGTTTTGAGAGCAGTGGTGATGAAACAAATAACACAAAGTAAATTGCGTCTCTGGGTTCGAATCCACAACCTACAACTCTGTAAGTCGGGGCCGTTAGCACTGGGCCACCGCTACTCTCTCTGGTGAACTATAGTTGTGTATAATATCGTATTATTTTACAATTTTACAGGGTCACGTGAACGTTACGATCGAGAGTGATGACGACTCCGGGGAGAAAATGATGAGGAATGCTACCCTCACACTTCCCATACGGTAAACATGCAATCAGTCAAACTCATACTAACACACATACAAAACTGACAGCTGTTGTTACGCTGTTTAAAAATAAAACAAATAAAATAAAGAATTCAATTGCATTTCAATAATGTCTTAATTTTTTTTTTTTCACTTTTGTTCAATTTAACTTAGGGTAAATAGATTGTTCTGAAAAGACTTTTGCTGTTACTAATGGGGCATGTTACATTTTCAATTATATCACAATACCGTGGTAATATTGATGGTGTAATAGGGTATCGTGATAATATCACAGATTATTAAGAAATCTTGAAATATCGCGATATTAGGATCATGATAATATTGACAAATGTAACATACCCCATTAACAGGGCTTGAAACCGGTAAATTTTTATTTCCGAAGATACAGATTATTATTGATATTAGCTTCAAAGATTGCTTCATCACACGTGAGTTCAGCATTTTTGAAACAAAATATTAAATAATTAACGAAATATGTTCGCAAAACCTTTATAATTACGGTTAAGGTTACATAGAAAATTTACCGGTTTCCGAGCCCTGACTAATAAGCTAAAAGTACATACACACTAAGGATTTGTTATTTTATATATAATATATAGATAACATTTTAATAGCAATTGGCGCGCCCCCTATTACGTGGGACTTAAGGCTCTTACAAACACACGCGATATCGCCGGCGCGACATGCACCGACAAAGGAATTGTCTTTGTCGGTGCCTGTCGCGTCCGCGATATCGCGTGAGTGTGTAAGAGCCTTTAAACATAACTGCTGAAATGTGGGTGTACTATAGGTATACCTCTGCCTTCGGGGAATCAGGCCTGATGTTATGTATGTTAATTCAACATTTAACTAATAGTTTGTATCAATAATTTAAAAGAGTGTCCATTTTTCTTGCCCGTACTTCTCCATAGGAACCTACTACGCTTTGGAATGGGCAACTAGCTTCATCTGTCTGAATGGTCGACTCCTTTGTCAATTCAAAAGTGCTTGTAAATGCTTTCATTGAAATAAATGTTTTAATAATCTTATGCTAGGTAAACTCTGGCGTCGAACTTCACACTATCCACGTAGCATGTAGTACGTACTCGTAGACTTATAAATTCCGACGCAGTGAGTGACCACGTTCTCAGGATGCTGTGGGAACTGGCACGTACTCTGAGGAGGATCTAGGAACACCGCTTTCGAATATTGGCATGAAAACCATCCCTTAGCAAACATCCCCGAAGCGCTACAGAAACGCGGCAGCCTCGCCAGCATCCTGAACGCGTTGTTATACTGCACACGCAGGGCGTTTTATTACTTTTGCGTATACCTAACCCACAGTCTGCACGTATAGAATAACTGGCAGTAAGCTCTGAAGAGTGTCGTTTTTACTTGAGTTCTTTTTGCTGTGAGATTAAGTTTATGTTATGTTATTTTACAGCGCCCGCGTGATCCCAGTCCCGGTCCGTTCACGGCGGCTCCTCTGGGACCAGTTCCACAGCCTGCGCTATCCGGGCGGGTACTTCCCGCGCGACGACCTGCGCGCTAAGCACGACCCACTGGACTGGCATGCGGACCACGTGCATACCAACTTCCGAGACATGTACCGCCGCCTTCGAGAGCATGGCTTCTATCTCGAGGTTATGGGTGAGTTTATCAACGTGGCGTTCTGTAGTTTCTGCATACCCTCATGTGAAGAAGGTGTGTTTATATGTTTAGGCAATTTCCTCGCAGAACAGTTGTCCAGCAGAAGTCATCTGGACTGAGGCGATAGTACATACACGCGTGTATAATTTCGATATCCAAAATCAATTCGGACAAGGTTTTTTTTTTCTTTGTTTAATAATTTATTACAATGTAGCCTAATAGACTAATAAGCAATTTAACTCTTAACTTATTATTTTACGTGATAGAATACGTTATAACTAAGAATAGTGTCAATTTGCACTTTTACACAATTCCGTAGCACTTTCTTAGGGTCTATAATTAATAAAACACTTTGCTAACATCTTACATGTATAGCACAGCGTTGTCACTATCTATACACTACACTAACTCAAATGGTTTAGTTCTCTTTAGCCTGCGCACTGTGTCCGTGTTGTCTAGCAGCTGAATTGCCTCGACATTCACATGTCGGTGAAGTCTGTGTTCGTGGGCTTTAGCAAATTTTTCGGTGATGGTGGTGACGAGTTCCATTTTAAGGTCTCGGTGGAAGTCGTCATTTCTAATGTACCATGGTGCATTTACAGAATCCCTGAGTAGTTGATTTTGGAATTGTTGGATTATTTTAATATTGCTTCGTTTAGTTCAGCCTCAAAGTTGGATGCCATATGTCCAAATTGGCATAAGAATATGCTTGTATATTATAATTTTATTATCTATGTATTGATAGGCAGTATTTTCTTCTGACCAATACATACTTTTATAACGTATGTCAAGTTACCATCTTTTCTTATTGACGTGAGATTTCCAACGCAGTTTGGCATCAAGTGTTATGCCAAGGTATTTGGCTGTATTAGCATTAGGCACTTGCATGCCGTTTATATGGATTGGGTGGTAATCGCAATGTTTGTTGGTGGAGTTAATGTGAATTGATTTTGACTCATTCAGTTTTATCTTCCACTTTTGTGTCCAGTCATAAACTTTGTTCACAGCTAGTTGAACTTGTTCTACTGCTTCTTTGTGGCTTGATCCGGTAGCCATAATAGCAGTGTCATCTGCAAAGGTCGCAATCGTGTTGTTTTCCAGCTCTGGGATATCACATGTGTATAGCAAGTACAGGTTTGGGCCTTTTTTTTTTTTGGGGTTGGTATTTATCAAATAACTACTCTTGCTCTGGGCGGAGCGGGAGGGCGTGTCAAACTTTTACTGACTAAAACCCACCCGTGTTCCTTCCGTTGCCTGTGCGCTAGGGCCACGATATCCCTTTCGGACAAACTCGCGACCCTGGCAGGACAGGATTGGGCCTCACAAACTACTCATTATTTGAACTATGTGACATTTTCGTGCGTAGCAAATACAAAAATCGTAAATTCCGGACAATCCGCAGCAGTGAACTACGTTTTAAGAAAACAAGTATTAAAATCTCAGAAACAGTACTAAAATCCAATTATTTCATATACAGGTTGTCCCCTAACCTGCATCGACACATCGCTGTACGGCGCGTTGCTTCTGGTGGATCCCGAAGACGAGTACTTTCCCGAAGAGATGGCGGCGCTGAAGAAAGCTGTTGACTCAGGAATGTCGCTCGTTGTGTTCGCTGATTGGTACAACGCATCCTTACTGCGACACGTTAAGTTTTATGACGAAAATACAAGACAATGGTAAGTGTTTGATTCTATTTGTTTTCTGTTAGCAGTAACTGAAAAAAGATCGGTAAGAGAAAAGACTTGAAAACATTCAGATGTTTTAACGCCTCTCTTTTACCGATCTTTATTTTTTGTTAAATTAATAATTAAAAATTGGGCCGTTTTTGGGCTGAGTCCATATTATAATACATGAGCGCCATCTTACTCTTAATCTCACTCACGTTCACGCGAGCAAGCGAGACAGGCTCCAAGGCGCCGATAGTTTATGTAATAACTTTTTACGGGGAAAATGATGGTAATAAAAAACATAGTATCTGCTTTTTATTTAGTTCAGTTATTATGGGGAGGTGATTCTACCGGTAATACTAAACTACTTTCGCTGTAAAACTCATATCTGACTCGGGGAATAAAATAACAAATTCCTATACAATAGTTATGCAGTTTCATGATCTAATTTGAAGTTTTTTTGTACATGCGATTTATTCTTCGGTTCGGTTCGGAGGTAACTTTGTAATTTTTTTCTGTCGAGAAAATTTTATGGAATCGTGTTTTCGTCAAAAATAGTTCCTACTTAATAGTAAGAGCAGCCAACCCGTCATACTTTTCATACAAACGCTCGAAAGTGATTATGACGTTGAAACACATCTTTCTTTTCAAAAATTGAACTAAAAAATTTGTGCAAAAAAGCAGATTTTTGCAGTTATACTGAATTTGTTTCTACAAATTTATTTTTTTGCTTTCTTAGATACCTAGATATAGTACACAAGAAGGTATCTTGTGTACTATATCTAGGTATAACTGCAAAAATCTGCTTTTTTGCACAAATTTTACCTGAACTTTGGCCGTTTATGATGTGCTCATAAATTGTATAACCCTCCTTCTGAGGCAGTCGGGTAAAAAGTAAAGAAAACATCAGCATGTAATGGAGATTCTAAATGGCAAACATTTATTTCACAAACTGGAACATGTCTTATTAAATTTCCGCACACAATTTTTCAATGTTATCGCATTTTTACTTGCTTGTTAGTAGTTCTTACTTGCGCTGGATTAAACAACAAGCTTTTCATCGTCACTCGCGTTGACGATAGACGGACAGGGAAGGGAATCTTCAACTTTACTATATATTTATTTCAAAATTAATGCTGCAGTATTTTCGATATAACGGAAAATCATGCTAACCAATTTGAAGTATTGACGGAGCAATAACCTCTACTCCGGCTAAGCTTCACTTAGGTTATCTACTCTACTGCTGGGCAAATTTGAACCTCTTAAGAAAAATAATTATATTTCAGGTGGATACCTGAAACGGGTGGCGCTAACGTGCCTGCTCTGAATGACTTGCTCAGCATGTATCAGGTAAAAAAAAAAATCGACTACCTCGTTGGTCTAGCGAGACTGTTGAGTATTGTCTGTTCGAAAAGTATATGATGTAAATGTCATGATTACTTAAACCCGAAATTATATTTTTATATCACCTTAAGGCGAAAGCGTTAGAGTAGCCCGGGAAATTAAAATTTTCTTACGTTTTTTGCAATTTGCAGGTCAGAATCACGTTGTATGTTGATTTAAATATGATTCGCGGCCGTACCAAATATTTATTTATAGAATTATAATCATAAAGATCATCATTACCACTCTAGTCCTAATAATCCTATTGAATAACTATTTCATGAAATCATGACATTTGAGGCCAATTATAACTTAAGAGGGTGTACAAGGGTACACTAGCGCCACTCCATTAAAAAAATATTATCTCGTGACTGAGAAGGAATTATGAATAACGCTCAATAAGGACCCTCGGTAAGTGTGTCTATATTTTTCTAATACCTTTTATAAAGTTTCGTATTGAGACACGAAGCAACAAAATACGATCTAGCGGAATGTGGCCGCTTTTCTTTAGATCGTATTTTGTTGCTTCGTGTCTCAGTATGAAACTTTATAAAAGGTAATAGAAAATTCTAGACACACTTACCGAGGGTCCTTATTGAGCATTATTATTGATTCTAATGATTATAATTCTGTAAAACCATATTTGTTACGGTCGCAAATCATATTTTAATCAACATACAATCAGACGACCTGCAAAATTGCAAATAAAGGAAGAATATTTGAATTTCGCGGGCTACCCTGACGCTTTCGCCTTAAGGTGATATAAAATTAGAAATAATGTAATAAATTAATATAAAATTTGAATTTCGCGGGCTACCTTAGCTCATCTCCCATAAAGATGTTTTGCATTTGACAATTATTAAGGTTAATTTTGTAACTTTTAACTTTTATCGATGCTTTTTCAATTAATAATTTAATAATGTTATTCAAACAATTATTGTTTGGAAAAATTGGTGAGATATAAAGTTGAAACCTTTTAAATACAGATGATTGTGTCATTAATTCCTAGTAGAGATATGATTGTATAAGAATTTTACCTTTTATCAAATACTTTTAGAACAGACACTGGTTGACCCGAGGAGGACAGCGGTCCTGGGTTCCATCCCCGCTCGAGCAGTCTTATATAATTTATTATGGTTTCTCCATTAGTAAATTCTCACTAGCAACATAATGTTGGATTTTTTTCCTGACCATCAGTAATAATCTCGCCGGTTTAGCATGTTATCTGGTACTCATAACATAACTAGCGAAATACGAGCGACCTCGGAATCACATACAGGCTTCATGAAATCTTTAAAGGAACATTTTAAAATTATAGCATGTGAACGTGGTTTGATTCTCGCCCCTAATCGACTAACGAGCCAAAACCGCGGTAATCTTTTTTAGGTTCGCGGCTCTTTCCTGGTCCATGAGCGAGTCAAACAGTTGTTCTTTATATTTTGTGAATTCTAGTGAAGCTGCTGATGAGCAAAGATCACTTGCTCATTAGTTCACAATACCGCGGTTTGGAATGATATACCAGCAAAGTTTACTGGCGAGCCAACATGACATAATATTATATATTATAGTAAAACAAATAAATATTATTATTTTCATTATATATAGCTGGTCTGGCTTGTCTGTATGGTGCCGGACGTAAAGAATAGCACCACCCCATTTCTTCCCGAGGGTCTCGTAAAAGGCGTAGAGAAAGAGCAGCAGCGTTCTTTATGCATTTTAACACCATACTGCGATCGCCAACCCGCCTGCCAAGCGACGCAGTTATGGTAAACACCCCCCTTAGGGGAAGGCCTATGTCCAGCAGTGGACGTCTTTTGGCTGAAATGATGATGAATATAGCTGGTGGATCGTCACCATTACGTTTTGAAAGTGAGTAGTTTTTAGGTAGCCACAAAAAAAATATTATCCATTCGCAAAATTCCGAAAAGTGATAAAATCTTTTTAAAATAAAAGGCAATTATTAATTTCAATGTGTTTCGTCAGGTTGCTTTAGGAGATCGCGTATTTGAAGGCGCGTTCAGGCTGGGTGGTCATCCGATGTACTACGCCAGTGGGACTCACATCCACAGTTTCCCGGAGCATGGGATCCTGATTACTGCTCCACTTAGTGACCAGGGACATCAAGTGAGTAACGTCAGACCTTTTCTGTTAAATTTCTTAGGCCCTATGGCACCATAACTCAATACTTTAAACAAAATTAAAACATAATTCTGTTTTTGTCATTTTCGAACGATTGCCTTAAACAGAAATTTGTTAATTTCGTTGAGCGCTAAATCTGTTTCTGAATTGAGAATTTGTAGTTGAGAACTTGTCAACTTGTCTTCTTAAGCATTACTTAGGGTGATTCCTTCAATTGAGGGGTAAGAGTTTGACAAGTTTTCAACCCAAATTTTTATTTCAGAAATCGGGTGTTAGCTACTTGGGCATATGAGACTTCCAGGTTAGAGCCAAAACTACCAGGAGGACTATAGTAAGTACTTGCGGGCAACACCTGCTAAGCGTGCTCCTATGAGAATCAGAAATCGGAAAGCTGACAATAAATACAGTGGCTAACCCTCGTAACCCACCTATTTCGTTCGCTTTACAATACCAAGTTCAGTCATCATCAGCAATATGAAAAACATAATCCATGCCTAATCTTAATATCCATACTAATATTCCTAAACTACTACTAACGTGCGTTCCTTTACTCGCATTCAAAAGGACCTAAAATATCGAGTTAGTAAGCTGCAAAGTATGTAGAAAGAAAAGAGACATTCATGGCGAAGTAGATAAAATGATATTATACGATCTTAAAATGTCGAGACCCGGCCAGACCGGGGTATATTGAGAAAGATGTGTCCGTCGAAGAAAAAGCAAAATACAACTTTATAACAGGAACCTAAAATACAACTTTATAACAGAAACCTAAAATACGACTTTAAAACACGATTAGATGTCTATTCGTTATGGCCAGGAACTAATATGTCTCAATATTCTATCAGGAAACGGTTAGTGGAAGCCGATCACAAATATATAGAAGTATCAAGAAACTGTTCGTTCTTTTTTTTTTCTCACTAGCTGTTTATTAAGAGCAAAGATCTTGTAACTGTTTGTTTTCCCGAATTAAATAAAAAATAACGACGTAGAAGCAGAACGGAGAGTTTGAGTTAACCAGTGAAGTCGATACATGGCGTTGTGCTAACGAGGCGATCAGTGTTTCTTTCAGGTACTACTCCGGGGGGCTTTTCCCCCCGGAGTAGCCTTACTGCCCCCCCGGGGCGTTTAAAAATTAATTAATAGCAATATGTTGCCGCACGCTCACTTTCGTGCGTCTACAGCAGATTTACATATATTCGCGATGAATATCCCTACAATTTGGCAAATTATTTAAACCTGGTATCATTTTAGAGCTGGAAACCCTTTATTGACGTGACGTGGCACTCAATCAGCCAATCAGGAATTGAGTAGTGAAAATATTAATAATAATTGGAATTGATTTTAAATATTACTTTGTTTCCTTTATTTACTCCGCCCCCGCCAGATCTCTTAACCGCCTTAAACTCTCCTGGTGAATTTTGCCTGAAAGAAACACTGGACGCGATTTTCTGAAACGCGGTGTTAAGATTTTCCGCAGGAGAGTGACCCTCATCCATACGTGTGCAAAATGTTATTATAGTATATCCAGCCCATTAAACCTTATGTTCTAGCAAAAGATTGCAAAATCCAGTTATATTTCTATTGTTTGTTTAATATACATTTCAACACGTATGGATCCTTAGGTTACATCACAAATTTACATACTTCCATAATATTCATATCCCTATAGATACTGCCATCCAAACTATTAATATAAGGTCAAGAAGTGATACATTTTTTATGTAGCAGCAGCGGTGAGGAATGATGGATGAATTCTGTTCATGACTTGCGTTGAGTATTTTAGCAAATAAAAAATTATTCGTTAGTTTAGCGAGCAAAGTAGTACGTATTCGCCATTTTGATTAATTGCAAAGCTCAATGAGAGGGGTGCGGGGCCATTATTTAAATTAAAAACCAATCACGATCCAGAGATAGTTATGACGTAGCGTTTAGTTTTTTTTTTCCGCTATCAGTCCTTGAATTACGTAGATGAAGTATGAATTTACAACAGTTTACTTAATCGTGTTATTTAGATTATGTCTGGCGAGAAGCCGGGCGGAGGGGGCGGCGCGTCGGGTGGAGGGCAGACCGTCGACGTGCCGATATTAGGACTACTGCAAACTGATGGCGAAACAAGAGACTATTCTAACGACACAAGCGAAAAGCTACCGAAGGTCAGTCATTATAAAGCTACATTTTTTAGGTATACACTGTGTTAACCAGAGATCGGAATAGGCAGAGTATATTTACGCTAAACTTCGAGGAAGCTACATAGAGTGGATAATCGTCATGACTATCAATCCGCGATTTTAGAGTACTTACCTTCCTTTTTTAGGGTACCTCCCTCTAAAATCCCGGAAACGATAGTCATGACGATTATTATTATTATTATTTTCATCTCAGGATTTAAGATATTACAAATTTATCGTACTTTAAAAACATATACGAGTATTTTAAGTTTTTGGGTTCTGAAATAAAATTGTCGTCTGTAACATATACGCAAATAAAATCTTGAAAAGTTGCCTAGTTTGTTGTGTGCATTTACTTTACTTTAATTTACCCTCTAAAACAAACACAAAATCACAAAAGCTTAGTTTTATTTCGCTGTACATTACCGTTGTACATTTTTTTTTAATTTGATATAAATTTGGTACAAAACCCTAAAAAACGTAACATGACTCTTCGAAACAATATTGTTTTACCAATGTATTCAAACTATTCAAATCCAATAAATAATTCGTGATTCATAAATCCCGAAACGAAGGAAATGATTATTATTCCGTGATTTCAGACGGCGGTATTATCCACTCATGTTACATACTTCTTTGAAATTTAGGCAAATATACTCTACATTTCCCATCTGGTGATAACCCTACAGTTTAACTGAGTGAGCGCTCAAACAAGTGAAGTAGGTAACTAAAAGGCGGTGCACTGCAATAAAACTTTAAGACATGTCGCACTCCTGCACAAACCTGGTTATACCTACACACACTCAAACACAAAGCTCTCGACTGTCACTGTGCGAAATCATTTTTTTAGCGTGTCGATGGCAATGTAATTGGAGTCGGCCCAGAATGGTTCCTGTAACGTGCAGACAACAGGGCATGCAGGACACGATATGAAGGCCTGCTTGCACCACAAATCAATTAAAGCATTTATCGCTAAACGTGTTTAAAATATCATTGTTTCTGTCAATCGTTTGAAAATGACAGAGACAGAACATTTTAAATTGGTTTAGCGTTAAATGTATTTAGTGATTTTTGGTGCAAGTGGGCCTTAAAAACATGTCGCAATCCTGCACAAACCGGTTTATACCTATATAATCAGTGGCAGTCTAAGTGGAGTCGGCCCAGTGTTCGAGTTTGGTGCCATCAGTAGTTTCCATCAGTTCCTGTAAAGTGCATATTAAGTGTCCCATCGTTTGTGGAACAGCACCTCATTTACACTCCAGGGCGGAACCATCTATGAATCTCCACCGGCAGGCTTAGCACGAGAACCGTAGAGAAGCGGTTTGTCGACGGAAGAGTAGACAGAAATGACGTTTCCGTGTAGACAGTTGAAAGTTTTCTACCAAGAAGGGTAGACAAGCGATTTCTAATCTACAGTAGAGTAGAAATAGAAAGCGTCGTGCTAAGCCTGATGAACAGGTTTTCCTTAATTCGATCAACCTGTGTCCGAAAACTTCCAGGTTAGTTAAGGCAATTCATGTCCAGGTAGAATGTTTCAGCAGGTGTAAACGAGTCGACGAAAAGGGTAAGGAAACACTGTCTCGCCACAGCGTCTTTCTTCCGACCGTTCGCTGCAGTGAGTGGGACACACTTTATGAAACAGTTTCGGCTTTTCAGCCTTTGTGGCACGAGGGAGTTGTCATGTTCGGAAACCATTTTGGCTCTTTCGCTAGAGCTTGCCACTGCTCTGAAGTAAAAACACGACATAACAGCACATTCGCTTCTACCCAAGTACATTTCATCCAGTATATAATACTGAATTCAAAATTTTGGACCAGTAACACCGTGTTTTTCCCTCAGGCCGGTCGCCTGGTAGTGTACGGTGACTCTTCGTGCCTAGAGGGCGGTGCGGCCCGCAACTGTCACTGGCTACTGCTGGCCGCGCTACAGTACGCACTGGTGGGACACCTGCCGTCCTCGCTCAAGGACGCCGCCACTCCGCACCAGCATCGACAGCGGGACGTACACATTATACCTTCAGGTAAAAAGAAAGAAAGAAAGAAAATAACTTTATTTAGCACTGACTAGAAGAAACACAACATATTCATCATCATCGTCATTCTCCTGCCCTTATCCCAATTTATTTGGGGTCGGCGCAACATGCCCCTTTCTCACATACTTGTCTATTAGTCGTCATCTCGGTAGTTCCCCCTTTCTTACCGCCTCCACAACATATTCTGCAAATAAAAAACCGGCAAGTGCGAGTCGGACTCGCGCACGAAGGGTTCCGTACCATTATCTATAAAAATGGCAAAAAAATCACGTTTGTTATATGGGAGCCCCCCTTAAATATTTGTTTTATTTGAATTTAATTAAGTGAATATATAACTAAATATTCTGTGAATATTTCAAGCGTCTACCTGTTGCCGTTATCAATATCGAGCAAAAAAAGCCACGTTTGTTGTATGGGAGCCCCCTTTAATATTTATTTTATTCTGTTTTTTAGTATTTGTTGTTATAGCGGCAACAGAAATACATCCTCTGTGAAAATTTCAACTGTCTAACTGCCACGGTTCATGAGATACAGCCTGGTGATAGACGGACAGACAGACAGACGGCGGAGCCTTAGCAATACGGTTCCCGTTTTATCCTTTGGGTACGGGACCCTAAAAATCAATGGACGGAGATAACTTGTAGCTGCGCTACCGTATTTTTTTAATATAATATTTTAAGCCCGCAATGTTGGACTAAATAAAACACTTCAAAAACATCGTAGACAAAACCTAGTTTATTGCAAACTCAACCGTTTGTTTTTTTTTATCATACTTTTTAAACCCACGACAGACTAAATTAAACCCTCCATCAATATCGTTTCAAAAACCTAGTATATTACAAAACTCGATCGTTGTCTTTGCGAAGTTCAATCAATGATCGCGATGTAATTTCCTTTAAAATCGTGTTTACTTCAGGATACCATTTTCCAATAGGAAAACGCTTAAATCTTGTTCCCGATGCCCGAACTGCATTAAAGCAGCCGACGTCAACGGATATTACGCCACGTCTTCTACAGTGAACGTGTAAAACCTATTAACGAGTTCCTTTCCTAGTACTTTGATGGAGGAAACGGTCCATTTGATGGTAACTTAATAACAACAACAACAATCATTTATTCTCTCTTCACAAAGCTGACTTAAAGTTAATGTGTACAACAAATGTCCCAAATGTATTCCATTTTTTAATTTAACTTTATAATTAATTTCATTTTTCTTAATTTCCCATAAATATTTATGATATTCTGGTTTTTAGTATTTGTTGCTATAGCGGCAACAGAAATACATCATCTTGAAAATTTCAACTGTCTAACTATCACGGTTCATCAGATACAGCCTGGTGACAGACGGACAGACAGACAGACAGACAGACAGACAGACAGACAGACAGACAGACAGACAGACAGACAGACAGACAGACTGACAGACAGACAGACGGCGGAGCCTTAGTAATAGGGTTCCCGTTTTAGCCTTTGGGTACGGAACCCTAAAAATGCGTCAACGAGGTAGAGGAATATTGCACGTTTAATTTAGTTTTCACCTGTTCAACTGTATTGTATTCGATTATTTATATTCCTATAATAATTTTAGAACTGAGATTTTTTTTACCTAATATAGTTGAGTTTATTTCTGTAATAAAAATAAAATCATTTATCATTTACCACTATCAGAACTACCACAGCGCGCAGAAGGCGGTCGCCTCCACGTATATTCAAGGGTCCTATCTCCGGACGGCAGTGGGCCCCGGCCGGTGCCGGAATGCGTCATTCCGACGCCAGTCGAACCGCATCCGATACACGCCCCACCGTCGGCAAGGACCCTCGCACCGAGGCACCAACCTACTGACCCCAAGAGTATCGGTAAATATAACTACGATATTTTCTCCCCTAGTTTATCTTTCACATTACCTACTCACATCGTGAGGAAGCCAGTGGGGTAATTACGTAACACACTTCAATGGCAAGGTCATTCAGTTTAAAAGTTCAACAACATTTATTGCGTTATTTAAGTTGCTGAGCCGACGCATTGTTCAGACATATGAAGCAATGAATTAGGAATTTCCTTCAATATCTTTAGGATTGTGAATGAAAGTGAATTGGTGCTGGACTTACAATATATACAAGTCTGAAACTCCATTCCATCATGAGCAAGCGTGGTGATCAATGCTCGTGCCTTCTTTATATTAGAAGAGGCATTTTCACTGCTGCGGCGAGAAAATCGCGGCGATAATCTCGCCGTGCCATCAAATTCAATAGAAACTATAAATCAATCTCCACACGGCGATATCATCGCGGCGATAATTTGAAGTCACGGCGTGATTATCGCTGCGATACTCTCGTCATTGAGATAGCGCCTTATAGGCTGGTATTATTAGTATCGGCAATTAAGGTGCAAACAGATAGCGGTCCAATGGAGACGTCGTGGCATAGTTTAAAACGATCGACTGCCGTCTGGTTGCATGCACCCTTAGGACTATTTGCGTCGTTTGCGTGCATGTAAATAACCGAGTAAATTACCCACGTAACGAAACTAAAAACTTGGGAAAAGGCCACACTAAAAACTCACGGGGTAGTGTTCTCACACCTCATAAAACTCACGGGGTAGTGTTCTCACACCTCATAAAACTCACGGGGTAGTGTTCTCACAAACTCACGGGGTAGCGTTCTCACACCTCATAAAACTCACGGGGTAGTGTTCTCACACCTCATAAAACTCACGGGGTAGTGTTTTCACACCTTATAAAACCACAGAAATTAGAACTCAGTAATTGCCGCACCACTTCGTTATTTCATGTTAATTCGATTACATTCAGGTTGACTTGACAACTGTCACGACATGACCATCTAAATGCGAGTCCACAGCCTATCCCCATACGTTTTTAACTTAATAGTCTTGCAAGTAGATGTTCTAACCCTGTATAATATGTCTACTTAATGTATCATAATCTCATTCATGCCTGTAGATTTGTTCTATGATTTTTTTCTATTTGTTGTCTTTGATATGATTTTATTATTGATCTAACTGCATATTGCTCTGAAGTTAATAGTAGTTTTTTAGATGGTTGTATTGAGAACAAAATTAAGCATTCATGTCTGTAAATTTCAATAACGTTGTCTGTCATAATAAGCAGAAAGAATAACAATAGTGTTAAATGTGTAAACTAACAGTGTAGGGCAACGTTTAAAAAAACTATATATACTGTAGAATCTTAGATAACTAATCAAACCTTAAAACTGTAAAACTGTATTTTGTTTCATGGATTGTAAAAGAAGACGTTTTACAGATAGTTCAACTCATCTGTGCGCACGGCGCCATGTGTGCGTGCGCTTGTAATTATACAGCTTGAATTTGTGGCAGTCACGCGGCAGTCGTCGTCCGAGTAAACACGTGTCCTTATGGCTTTATACTGCGTTCAGACGACACGCGCCCAGTACGCGCCCGCCCCGCTCGTTTTGAAATTTGTTGTATATAATTTGAGTCTTATGACACATCAATAGATCTCAAATTGCATTTATCGAAGTCGACTCGCACACGCCACGCGCCCGCCCCGCGCTCAGTCCGCACACGCTGCACACGCCTTGTGCGCTTAGGCTAGTGCCGTATTGACTATGATCAAGGGCGTTTTTTGATTAAATAATAAGTAGTATAAGCTGATGCGAGGCGGGCGCGTGGTGTGCGCGGATTTTGCGCGTGGTAAACGCGGGTGCAAGGCGTGCGCGTGGTCGCCGTGGGTTACCTGAACACGGCCTTATACAAGGTTTTCACACACAAATCGCCGCGCGCACAGATGAGTTGAACTATCTGTACCTCTAAACGTAATAAGTAGCAAATGAATCAAATAGTCAATCAATAAAATATCATTCGTTCGCTTCACTGACGATGCTTGAATCCTATCGTTTGAAAATCACCATTCATGATGGGCTTACTCAGATTAGCCATATGTGCGGTCAGATATCAAGTATCTGTCCGAACAACTGTTAATTTCATCACTAGCATTTTTATATGAAGTTTTAAACAATGATAGCAAACTTAAAAGGTGAAAAAAATAATATTGGTTTTTGCAAGGTAAATACTTGCTTGAAAGGAAATTGTACAGAAAGCAAAGCTTGTGTTGACTGACCATACTGTTCCTGAATGGACAGGTAGCCATAACATAGACGAATTGTACTCATTTAATATTTTGTGTTTGTCAACTTAACAGCATCGTGCGGAATAAGGTAACAAGTACTACATTACGATAAATGTTTAGAACTATGTTTTATAGTCTTCACGCTTTTTCTAGCTTTACACGTGAACAAGAGGACAGTACCTACCCGGCCGTGAATATGTCGCATGGAGCTTTAGAATGAGACTCACAGAGTTATGAGAGATGAACACGACGCTATACAAAACCTGACTTTTTCTTAAGAAGGATGCGCTACGGCTTCGGTCTCCTATTAAATGTTATAATATGCGGCCTCCGACTTCAGCGTTTACGTTCCGATCGATGTCTGAACAATACATCTCATAGTGAACGACGCCGACGACGTCTCGTTCACAAAGTAGTCGACAAACAGTGCTCGCTTGTAGTCGTGTGATATAAAATGGATATAAATTCGACACTTTTGGAGGCGCTAGTGTTACTTGAATAAGAGGCTAGAATCAAATTTCGACATTTTGTACTGACGCCAAATACGACATTCACCCTGAAATGCTTCGAAATAACTAGAGACGTGGCGCAAAGCGTTTGAATGCCTCCTACGGCGTCCACACGCCAACGTCAGCGTGTTCAAGAGACCACAACAGTACGTTTCTATAGTAAGCATCGTGACGCTGTACGCGGCCGACGGCATTTATAGGAGACCATAGCCTAAGAAAGCCCGCGAAATTCGAAATTATATTCTGTTAAGCCATATTTTTTACGGTCGCTAATCATATTTAGATCAACATACAACAACATACCCTGACACTTTTGCCTTAATCTCTATGTTCCATATTTACGACCGGTTACTATGCTTCCATATACGATACAACATTGGCAGGCGATTGGATTAGCAATAAAAGGGGAAAAATGGAGGATTTAAAATTACCACATGTGGGAGAAAAAAATCTCTTATGTGCATTCTTTCAGGCAAAATTTCGAAATTCTGTGTTATCAGATAACACAAACCATAAATCGATATCTGGAGGTTTTGAGGTCAAAGATTACGAATTTTCGGGCAGACTTGTTTGAAAATATTATAGTTCGTTTTTTTTTTCTCGTTTATATTGTTACAAACACTTTTCTTTCAGCCTTTACCTAAGTTTCCTTTTATTGCCTTTTATTGGTTCATTACATACCAATAATCTTGTGCCGAAATGTTAATAGTTTTTTTTTTTATGAATGAGACGTGAGCGACTGTTAGATGGTGAATTCAGGCAATACGAAATAAAATTGGTAGTTTAAGAGACGAAGCGAATACGGAAACTATGTTACAAGGACAAGGCAGATAAAACAAGTATTCCAACGTTGTAACTAACATTGTAACGGCGTATATAAAAACAACATTTTTGCAAACTGGTCGGTCATTCAAAATAACGCAAGTGTAATTTTCAATAAAAAAATGAGATAATAGATCTCGTTTGATATAAAAGGGTGATGTCAGTCCAGTACGGATTAAATAAATATAGTCCCCGTAGTTTGGCAATTTGAAAGGGCAAATGAATGGTGACTCGCAAGTACAACACGGGGTATCGCTAATGTGAGGAAATCTGTTGAGAGGGGCCGCCCTACGAGGGTTTACATTGACCTTGGAGGGCCCCAAGGTCAGGTGCAAAGGGTGCGTAGTACTCGCGACCGGTTTGAAAATATGAATGATGAATGAAAGCTTAGAAACTAAAAGGGGTCGCGTAATGAGTGTGTTCGTTTGATGTAGAGATTTGATCTGCAATTTTGAATTTTGCCTGTATCCTTTCTTGCTATAGTGTAATGAATCTCTTTGAGGATTAACCTTCCAGAGCTTCATTACACTAAAATATTTTTTTTTTTTTTTTCATTTTTCATAATTGAACGAAAACTCGTGTTCGACCTCTCTGCAATGTTAAATGTGGCGTCAGCATCACATCACATGTGTCTGTACCTACTGGAAATAGTTGTAGAATTGAGATTTTCTTTTAAAAAGTGTCGTTTTGCATGTCATCGGCTAAACCAAATCCGATTATAATGAGGGATTGGCTAACAAGGTTCAGAATTTTTGCGTTTAGCCGACAATATGCTTGCGTTATGAAGTAAGTACGTATATGATCTTGGAGTTGAATGATGTTGATATTGCAGGTGCTCCAGAGATAGAAGGTACGGAGCCTGCGCCGCGGACGTGGCGTGGAGCTGGAGCTGCGCCCTCACGCGGCCTTGGTGGGGCGGAACACCAGAGCCCGAGTGTGACTAGCCGCGCCATGACGCTGCTGGCCATCATAGCGCTAGTCTACTGCCTCACCGCCGCGTGGAAGCGCTGCGGCAGGAAGCTGCGCCGCCGGAGACTCATGTCCCTAGCCACCTAGCAATTGTTCAAATGTGATGTGAAGGAAAGACGATATCTAATGATAAGACCTTAACCATGGGGCCCAAATAGATAGTGTGATCGATCAAATTACAATGTTAGTAACCATACTTTCATTATACAGACAAGAAACTTGATTGCAGAGCAGATTGACACACTTCGTGTTATAGCGTTTTTATACAACTGACCAAGAATGACAGTTCTGACTAATTTACGGACAATTTAAGTTGATAGAATTTGTTTATTAATCAAGTTCCAAGGGAACAGCTTTTTATGAGGTTTTTATAAGTGGGTCTAAGAAGTGGCTAACTCACAATCACAATATCTTTATAGCTAGTAGGTTTTTGAATGGTAACACGACAACTCAAACCCGAGACAACTGGAACGGACAACTCGACCCCGGGAAATTCAACCCCAGGACAGCACATCCCGATCAACTCGACCCCAACAACTCAACCCTGACATCTCGACCCCGACAACTCGGCCCCAATAACTTGACCTCAACAACTCAACCCCGACTATTCGACCCGCATTTGACCACAAAAAGCAGGTCGTAGAAAGTAAGCTAGGGCACCCCAACTAAATAGGTTAAGTTAGGTAAGAACTGTGAACAACCGCGTGCGAGTCGGGCGGGCGCAGCGAGCGGTACCGCGGCAGTGGCCGGCGAGAGCTACATCCAAGTTGTTCGCAGTTACTTGGCTATTCAGTATTTTTATGTTAAAATGTAAAGGTTTAACTATGCGGACCCCTAAAAATAGTAAGCGAACCGTTCCTCCTCGTGGTCGCACTGGCTGTCCTCCATCAAAAATGATGGCGGTATGTTAATATTAGTAAGGGTTTAAATAACTATCGTTCCCATGCCCATGTCGGAGCTGATTAGTCGGGGTCTAGTTGTCGGTGTCCAGTTTTCCTAGGGTTGAATTGTCTCGGGGTCCAGTTGTCCAGGGGTTGAATTTTCCCGGGTCTAGTTGTCAAAGAATCGGGTTTTTTTAATCACCTTAATCACATTACTATAAGTAGTTGACTGTTGTTCAATTACATAAAATGTTAGTAATAATTAATTGACAACGACGTAATCAGTAAAGTAATGATCTTCGTCGAGAAGTAATCATTTTAATTTACACAATTGCAAAATAATAGACAACGCCATAATAAACACTGATACACCAGCTTATCATGCTTTAGAAAAATAAATGAACTTAATATTTTTGGATCAAGTGTTACTCGCGCAATAACTCATTTTAGGCGCTGCTAATAAAAGCACGCAGTATTTTATATTTTTTCCGATATTACAAAGATCTCGTTAACGTATCACATCGTGTGCACGGACACCTTTATAGTATCCGGCGCGATTGGAATTATAATTATTATAGGTTTACCTAATATTATTCTTATAAGATGAACTCACAGTTTATTTATTTAAAAATGTATTAACTAAGTGCCCAATATTTTAAGTTACCAAAATGTACCTCACTGCACTGGGACTAAGGACTAATTTATCTATTTATTACCTACGCTTGACCTGTTGTGGATGTGAATGCAATTTTATAGAGGTCGTGAAACTTGTAAGAGAATATTTCTAATCTTATTTTTTTATTGTGAATAGTTTTATGACATTATGATAATTATTTCTACAGCGTAAAGCTCGGGTATATTGTACGTACCTTTATAGTCTGTATATAAGTAATGTTGCTGAATGTTATTATTGTCTATTTATTCTATGATGGTAGAGGAGAAGCTTAATTACAAAAAATATTTATTATAAATAACAAAAATATTTAATATGATCGTAAGTACTTACGTAAATATTTGAATAAACGTATTGCTTTAACGGTGTATGCAGTTAGTTTTTAAAAGAGAGTGGGTTCACCCTGTATCCTGCTTCTATTGGATAATCTAGGAATATTTTGTGTAGCACACGATTGCTTATTGCGACTGTGAGCAGCTTTATAAGTTGCACCGGTCGCGCTTCGGATATCTTTAGTTGACATAGTGATTTTAATATGGACCCAGATGAACATAATAGTAACGAATTCTAAAATTTTATTTAATTAAAAATATGATAGTATTTTGCTTCTTCGTTCGCACGGTTAGCACAGTTCAGTTAAGGGTGCTACACACAAGTTCGGGTCGGCACATTCGACTCAACAGTATTTCTTAAACAATAAAGCCGACCCGAAGCAAGTACTACACATAGTCGGCTCTCATTCCACTCGTGCCGATCGGCAAACTTTGTTCTGCCTCTAACCTCGCTTTATCATGTTCGGGTCGGCTCGACACAATTTGAGCAATGCCGAACGGCTTCATCCCGAACAATTATATCTACATATATTCGATGTTGCCGCCTGGCTATGCCAAATCATCCCCGCCCGAACATGTGTGTACCACCCCTTACGTACAAAACATGAGAAAGCACGTGCAAACTTGGTTAGTTTACAGATTGTTTTACATAATTATGAAGTTATGTAGTTTATGGTAGCTTACACAAGAAAGACTGGTCATCATGTACGCTTTAGTTTCGCGTTTTAGACTCTTAAGTAAACAATAAGTTTTTGTTAATAAACAATCATCATCTGTTATGTCGTATGTTTTATTTAAAAGATGATGAGTTTGAATCTCAACTGCAATCTTTCATTAGATTAATATACCTATTTTTAACTACTTAAATAAATTGCCTTTTAAATTACCCATAATCCTGCAGCCTTGAAATCTGGTCTAAGCTTGAAATGAATTCCAGGAAAACATTGAAAAGAAATCTATATCACAGTTCCGAGCCAAACCGACCCTAATTTACTAAGCAGGGTCGGTTTATGACTTGAAACTGTAGGGCATAAACTGAAACCGTAAAGGCTCCCGCGGACAGGTGCGACGCGACAGCGCGATGCGTCACTAGTAACACAATTTCTATGAAAACTTTATCGAAAGTGTCGCGCCAGCGATATCGCGTCAGTATGCACGAGCATTAAAAAAACTAACAACTTTTTTTTAATCCAAATTAAATTTAAAAAAAAACTACCATTAGAAACCAGCCTACAACACTTGAGCGATAGAAAGTGCGCCACAGGCATGTTCTAAATTTGTGTTCACATCCTAAGTAAAATATACTTATTCCTAAAAATATCATACCCCCAATACGTACATTCAGAGTATGATTTTGTTGCAGGTAAACTGACAGCTATTCTTCTAAATACTGGTAATAACTTTATACCAAAAATCTCAATTTTAGAGTGCACAAAAATCTAATGAATATAGTTTTGGGCTGCTTGGGCGTCGGTTTTATGCGTTTGAGCGAGGCGCGCACCGGCCGCGCACGCGCGCTGCTGACGTGCGTCATCTCAGCGCGATTAAGGGCCCAGTGTCGCCTGCCAAGCACCCAGCAGCACACTCGCCGGATCGACCGCGCGTCAGTCGCCACTCGCCATTCGGCTCCACACCACGAGCCCGCGCGCACGACCGCTCTCGCGACACTTTGATCTCAGCGCGACCGCACAGCGACGCTATCCGCGATGTCGTCGCGCGTATATGAGCCGAGCGACTTTGTCGTCGAAAAATCTCGTCTCCCTTCCTTTGAGCAATATCAAAGCATGCACAAGGAATCGCTTGAAGATCCCGAATCATTTTGGTCGGAATTAGCGAATGAATTCTATTGGCAAACACCATACCAGCGCGGAAATATTGTGTCTTACAATTTCAATATAAACTCGGGGAGGATATTCGTGAAATGGCTAGAGGGCTCCAGGACAAACATCTGCTTCAACGTGCTAGACAGGAACGTGAGGAACGGCTTTGGAGACAAAATTGCATTCTACTGGTAAGTCATTTTCTGTTAGCATAGCTTCTACAATCAATAGACAGCTGAGCGGCAATGCACTGAGACGGCGCGCGAACGTATTGATTTTCTCCACAGGCTAGATAGCTACAGAATACACCAATGGGACAAACTTATTAATACTGAAAATTAACCTCCGTGTTATGTAATAACTTCAAGCTAAGTGCACAGCGAAATGTAACATTGTGCATTGACGAATTTTCAATCAGCATAATGTATAGAGGTACTGTAATCATACCCATGACTTTGGGCATGTTTACCTTTTTTGTAAATATCAATATTTTTATTAATTAAATAATTCGATACGAATTTAATAAAAGGAAATCACTGCCAATGACTTTCATGTTGCAAATTAGGTGTACCTACCCAGTGGTTTAGTTAGATAATCCACTATAACAGTCCACTACCTAATTACAATCAAATGGACGTAATTAATACATATTAGCATGTATTAAGTACGTAGACACATAGCTGTGGTTACATACATATGTAATCATATGCCCTTTTCCTTGGAATTCCTGCAGAATTTGAAACGGTAGGTACAGAAAATTGAAAAGAAAATGTAATCGTGAACACTTCCGATTTTTTTATAAGTCGGCAACGTGCGTTTGTCATTGCCAGTATTTCAGATTACTCCTCTAAAAAATACAACATGCGTATGCTTGGTTCTACAACAATGTCCATCGAGTTGGATTCGAACTTACGACCTGTCTGTCGTTTCTCTGCACCGCCTCTCTGCCGTCAATCATCAAAATACTAATTTTGAATCTAATGGCCTATAAGCGATCGCTATGTCTGGGTTTCTAATCCTATCAGTTGTAGTATTTATCTTGCTCAGCTTTCTTACCAAGTTACTACTGGTAATGTTCAAAACTCCATTTAAAAGCCATGGCCTAGGGCCCTAGGTCAATCTCCAGTCAACAGTTTATCGCTTTAAACTTTCAAACTACTATTCCAATGCAAGGGCGGCCTAGTGCTAACAGGTCCTACATCATATAGTATCCTTAATTTTCCTTGCTGAACATTAACCCGTTCCGGCCGAGCAAAATTGAGCTCCTGCATTTCCGCTGATTGATTTCCCGGGCTCAAGGCGCGCGCAATGCAATAATTTAGGCACGCTCGACGCACTAGATGCGTTCAACACCCTCCCTGCACCCCTCCCGACCGTGTTACCTGCCCCCAACCTTCAGGTATTTAGACATCCTACGCTAAATCAATAAAGCACACTGATACAGCCTCCCCAGGCCATACACCCGAAAGGATATAACCATGCGATGATTTGTATATAATTTTGCACAAGGGTGAGTTATATCATTTACTAGCAACCCTTCGGTTGAGTTGTATGATTTACTAGCAACGGTTCGGTTTTCACGACTCGACAAAACATGGATATTTCTTTATTATGAGTAATTTTAATATTATAATCAAAACAAACAAACTGCATCAAAATAAACATAAAACACAGACAGACCGACAGGAAAAATCGGCACAAATTTACCATAACAATGCATTTTGTTAGAAGATCCGTAGATACACATCACCTTTTCCCATCAAGATAAGTTAAAATGCATACAAATTATCTTCTCCAATGCTTAAGCATACTAGCGGATAGGTATCTACTTGAGAACGCTAACACATACTTATGCTTGTGCATACGAAGCAGACGATCGCAAATAACAGTCAAGACTACATCGTATGTTATCAGCTCCTAGAATTGAACGTCTTCTCATTATACGTACCTACACTATTTTGTTTTATTCAACTATCTTCTTCCATTCCTGTCTATTTTGGGCTGTCTGTATCCGCTCCGTGTCTTTTCCACTACCTTCCGTATGTCATCTTTCCTGGGCTTCTTGATTGACTTTAAATTATCAGCTGTCTCCATTTTGGAAGGTTCTTGGACCATGATCCTTCAGGTCTTGGCTGACTATTGACAAGTTTTGGGCCACTGTTCGTTGATACTGTGGCCCTTTTGCTATGTCATTTCCGCTATTCGATGTACCTACGGCGTCAGTCTATGTTGCATATTTTTGTCAGTTACTTTTCCTAAGCATTTGGGCAGCACTTGATCTACAACTTTGTTGTCTATACATAAACCGCATGGTTGACGCTGACCGTAAGCTTCCGTCCAAACTATCGGCTATAATGTAAAACTCAAACTCAAAGCATTTATTTCAAATAAACCAATTACAGGCACTTTTGAATTGTCAAGGAGTCGGTCAGTCAGAAAGATGAAGCTAGTTGCCCATTTCAAAGCGCAGTAGCTTGCTATGGATAAAAACGGGCATGAAACTCCACCGACACTCTTTTAAATTAAAATATTATTACAAAATATTGGTTACATCATTCATGTTGAAATTATACATATGACAACAATGTAGAAAGTCGTGCGCGTTAAAAGCGTCGGTAATAAAAAGATAAAAAAAAAGCAATTGAAAAATTCAAATAAGCCGTGGCAGAAGGCAGCTAAGAAATGACCAGCCCCTACTGACGGCGCCCGTTCACGAACATGACGCGACGCATGGATCAGCCATTCAACTCAACTATTTTGAGACATTTTGTAGAGGCTGATATATAGTCCTTGAATATAAAACAATAGAGGTTACATCCAGATGTGGTATGTTAGACAAACAATTTCTTTATCGGAATTTATCATAATGATTGGGGACAAATCTTTCAGTCTCGTGTCAAGTTAATAACATTCCTATAACCTACCATCAGCCGTCAAAGACGAACTATATTTCACTCAAATGACCTTATTGATGTGATAATTATCAACGAGGTTGATAATGCTCTATCTACTTTGCTTATTTCCTATTGTAAACAAGTCATCATACGTATTTGCAATAGAATAGGTACTTATATAATTCCAAACTAGGTATTACCTTTCCTTGTCGCTCTTGTTGATAATGTTTAATAGAAAACATAAAAGATTCAGATTTAATACATAAGGTAGGTGTAGGTAGATTATTTACATGTAAACACGACAAATAGTCTTGACTATTTGTTTAGTGTTGCATAGAAACATAATTTCATCTCAATTTCATGCAAGCAAATATAACCTCTATGTAAAATAAAATGCATACACATTTTAAAGCACCTGTTTTCCCAATAACCTCTCGAATTTTCCCCACTTAACATAGTCATTATAGGGTGGAGGGGGATTTATTCCAATTAATTAACTTTTTTTTTAAATCCTGTCTCTAATTTTCCAAGTTATTATTTAACGAAGCTACCGACACCTATGACAAAAAGCGGTAAAAAATAATGGACTGGTAGGTAATGAATTACGGAATAAAATTAATCGGTGACTGCGTGATGAGGTTAATATTATTGTGAATAGTTATTTACAAAAGGCCCTCAATATCTCTTCCTTACGTTGTCATAAGGCAGCACAACTTACTAAATCGTCACTACTCAGTACAAATCGTCCAGATAACTACCATTCAGTAGGTACTTACCGAGTTAGGTACAGAACAGACCTATACAATTAATCTAGGTCATCGAAGTAACAGTGTTACTTATTCTGAGACACATTTTATTCGTTATTTTGCCCGGTCGGTCATCCCGATGATCTCGCGTGTCTAGTTGGATCGTTTCTTGCCTTTTTAAGGTTCCGTAGCCAACAAGGAACCCTTATAGTTTCGCCTTGTCCGTCTGTCTGTCTGTCTGTAGGGCTTAGTTCAGCGACTCTTGGTACTAGAAAGCTGTAATTAGGCATGGGGTATACATACCTACTCGTATTAATCTCGCGAACAAAGTGGTAGAATAAAATCTTGAAAAAAAAAAATGGTAGATAAATAAATAGGTAAAATAAGTTTATTGACACAAAATACCCTTTTAAACAATTACAATACATTTCACAATAGGTACATTTGATTTTGGGAAAAAGCTGCACAAATAGTGAAAAACCCTGCCTCCTAAACTAGGGGAACCCTGTGACCTAGGAGTCAGTGTTCTACTGTAACTTCGTGTACAAAATAAACCTTTATTAGATAGATACCTCCCTTGCACGTAAAGTGGGGATAATATTCTTTTTTCTCGTCTATCCCTTAGTGTGGGGTATCGTTGGATAGACCGTTCAAAAATATTGCGAGTCTGTCCAAACCATTGTGACCTAGGAGTCAGTGTTCTACTGTAACTTCGTGTACAAAAGAAACCTTTATTAGATAGATACCTCCCTTGCACGTAAAGTGGGGATAATATTCTTTTTTCTCGTCTATCCCTTAGTGTGGGGTATCGTTGGATAGACCGTTCAAAAATATTGCGAGTCTGTCCAAACCATTTTTCGATTCAGGGATCGGTTTGCGTAATATTAAGCTTTAAAGTGCTATTTTTTGTTAGAGGTTACTGTCTCCCCCTGCCCCCGAAATTAAAAGGAAAACTATTACAGCTAAGTAGGCTTTAGGTCGACCAACTTACATTTGCAGTTGGAGAATTAACCGTGACGTATATCGATGTATGAGAGAACATGTTTTCAAAACTCAAAGCATTTATTTAAAATAAATCAGGTTGCCCATTGCAAAGCGTAGAGGTACCCCATAGAGAAGTACGGGCATGAAACTCCACCGGACACGCTTATCTACATAATTTTTACGGTTTCTTTTTAGGGTTCCGTACCCAAAGGGTAAAACGGGAACCCTATTACTAAGGCTCCGCCGTCTGTCTGTCTGTCTGTCTGTCCGTCCGTCTGTCTGTCACCAGGCTGTATCTCATGGTCCGTGATAGCTAGACAGTTGAAATATTTCTGTTGCCGCTATAGCAACAAATACTAAAAACCAGAATAACATAAATATTTAAGGGGGCTCCCATACAACAAACGTGATTTTTTTGGTCGTTTTTGCTCGATATTGATAACGGTAACAGGTAGACCCTTGAAATATTCACAGAATATTTAGTTATATATTCACTTTAAAAATCAATAATTAAATTTAAATAAAACAAATATTTAAGGAGGCTCCCATACAACAAACGTGATTTTTTTTGCCGTTTTTATAGATAATGGTACGGAACCCTTCGTGCGCGAGTCCGAATCGCACTTGGCCGGTTTTTTTTTCAACTAGGTACAATGATAAGTTTGTTTTTGAGGAAGGAAATCCATCCCAGCTACGGAACCGACCCGTACTTGGCCGGTTTTTTTTAATGCCATTTGAATATTTCTCCATCTGGTTTTCTGCAAAACGTTTGGGAGAATCCCATCTATACCACAGAATAAGTAGCTAATAGACTAATCGATACCTAGGTAGGTATCCCCCGACCTCCTCTGACATAGGCCTTCCGCAAACGCAAATTGGTAGCAACCTAGCTTCTTTATGTTGGATCCGCAATGATTGCCCGCGAAATTAAAATTTTCTTAAATTTTTCGGAATTTGCAGATTTATTCCAGAACAATATTTTGGAAAAGTTCTATTATGGAGGAGATCTAACTTATAAAGATGTATTAATGATTTCAATGATTATAATTCTGTGAATACATATTTGTTATGGCCGCGAATCATATTTTAATCAAGATACAATCTGCCTGAGACTGACCTGCAAATTGCAAAAAACGTAAGAAAATTTGAATTTCGCGGGGTACGTGAACGGTTTGCTTGCACCTATACAATGTGCACATTATGAAAGTAGTTTGTTCAGAATCGTTTACCTACTGAATCATACAAACAAACTCAAGCTTTATTCTCATGGGGGTAGGTAGGATCTATAGAACGCCACCTCCTCCTCCTACTTTTACTGAATGGATTTCTGTAATTTTTTATATAGGCAATTTTTGTCCCAAAAATAATTAAATCTACGTAAACTGCAGTCACACTGCTGTACAGTCAAAACAAACCAAACTGGGCGAGTATCTACTACGCTAGACCCTTATACCTACATGTGCGACTGAGTGCGTGCATTTTGTAATGTGACCACAATTTTTCCCACAGTCAGTCTATCTAATTTAATAAATAAACAATATTTTATACATAATAGTAAAAAATCTGTGTATTATTATTATAACATAATATTCTAATTGGGGTATTTGGTGGTGTGCGTTAATTCCGGGACATGTTGCTTAATGTCAAACAAAGAAATAAGTAAGTTCTATAATGGTGCTTGTAAGGTCGGCATCAAGGTCCGTGCTAATTGAGCGGAACGTATTACTAATACTGCCGGGACCGTGATTTTGATCAATTTTGTTCATTGTTTATGAGAAAAGGAGTATAGTTTTATATGATACTAGTGCGATAAGTTGGTTTTTACAAACGAGTAGACGAATCTAAGCCCGAAACGAAATCGAGGACAACACATTTGCGAGAAAACCGTACTATAGGTACAGATGTTCTATGTCACGAAGTCCTGTTGGTTATTGCAATTTGAACCTTATGTTTACCGCCATTAGAGCGACAAGAGAGGACTTCGTGAAATAGTTTAACTATAACAAGCCATCAAAACTTACTTACTACTACTTAGATTATGTAGGTATTTACGATACATTCATGATAAGTCAATAGATTTTTAAATAGGATGTTTTCTCGTGGACGTACTAACTACTAAAAATATCTAATATGTATTTACAGAATTGTAATCATTAGAATCATTACTAAATCTCTCTAATTAAATAACATTTGTTTCCCAATGTCAAAAGTCATTAAATGGGACAAAACTAACTGTATTGTATTACCACAATAATCCTGAAATACTTGTTGGTACCTATTGTTTATTTTATTTTACAATTACAAGAAGAAAATAAGAAAGTAAAACGCAAAGGTTCTGCTTATTTCTAAAGCAGTTTCTCCTAGCAGACTTACGATAGGTTTCAATTAAAAAACTTTTTACAAAAAAAAAATCAGCCGACTACCAAAAAAAAAGACTACAAAGTGAAAAATAACTATAATTTCGGAAGTCGGTGTCTTTGGATCTGTATTTTAGTTTTTTGCCACCGACTTCCGAAATTAAAGTTGTAGTTTATCTAATTTACAATAGCCTAATGTCAAATGCTCATCACCTTTTACAAAATATTGCTTTTCCCGACGCAGGGGCGTTAATTGTTGAGGAGTTCTGCTGATAAGAACCAGGAGAACTGATGGCGACTTCACCATATGCATTTTGACGAGAATAAATTGCTTAGCAACCATATTAAAGTGCCTAATCGAATCGCAACGGTGAAATATTTATTATCAAGTAGTTCTGGTGGCCATCTGTGGTCTTCATCATCAGTTCCACTTCACCAAATGGTGCTTTTCGAGTGCAAATGCACGAGTTTCTATAAAAAATACTCAAATGGCTATAGGTATGCCTATAAAATTTGAGGATTTCCCTCGATTTCCATGGGATCTGATCATCAGATTCTGATTTGGTGGCAATTGGACCACCTCGGGAGCATACCCTTCCAAACAAAAAAATAATGTTCAAAATCCGTCCACAATAGACGGAGTAATCGGTGAACATGCATAAAAAAAAAGAAAACATACAGCCGAACATAACCTCCTCCTTTTTGGAAGTCGGTTAAAAAGAAGATGAACTTAGACAGCATAAAACAGATGAAAAACATCATTATTTTTTGAGGCGTTTCTTTAACATTATCCTAAAACACGGTAGGTTGCTTATAGGCTGTACATTCGGGGTCCCTATGTTGTTTCGAACGCCGCTGTTGCGACACACGCTGTTGCGAATTATTTTTCCACTGCCTCACAGGTTCGAAAGCTCACGGACTCGAATGAAGTAGTCGCGAAAGACGCTGTTTCGAAAAACATTTTCACTGCCTCATACGCTCGAATGCTTGTGATTTCGATTTATTTAGTCATAAAGTGTACAGAAAAGTATTTAATCATTTGGGTTAGGTTAGGTTAGAACAGTGACCATTAACGCGCGAAGGCGAGCGAGCGAAGCGAGCGTGCCGCGGCAGCGGCCGCCGAGCGCCAGGTCCCCTCTATTGTTGGTAAATTCAGTTACCAAAACAAAAACTCTTCATCAATATCCAATTTAACTAAATTACTATCACAAGCATTCGAGCGTATGAGGCAGTGAAAATGTTTTTCGAAACAGCGTCTTTCGCGACTACTTCATTCGAGTCCGTGAGCTTTCGAACCTGTGAGGCAGTGGAAAAATAATTCGCAACAGCGTGTATCGCAACAGCGGCGTTCGAAACAACATAGGACTCCCGTACATTCAGCTATTAACTTCATACAAACGTATATTATTAACGTAGTGATATAGTATATTAGTAAGTAGGTAACCTTCAACTACCCTCAACTATATTACTGGGTCAGATACTTAATACTCGTAAATGTACCTTAACATCTCATGACCCTTCACCGCCGACAGTCTGTATTACCCAATGATGTATTACTACGTTATTGGTATTACCTTCATAGTTTGTTACTCAATTAGTTAAAGCAGAGGCATGTACCAGATGTCAAAGCAAATATTTTAATATTAAAACAATCGATATCATTATAGGCTGCGTTGGCACAACTCGCGTAACCGGAAGTCTCGTGAGCATTATTTGCATTTCGGTTTCCGGATTAGTTATAAACAGACAGATAAGGGGATGTGCTAAGGTAGCCCGCGAAATTCAAATTTTCTTAAGTTTTATGCAATTTGCAGGTCTGTGTCAGGTTGTATGTTGATCTAAATATGATTCGCAGCCATAAAAAATAGGGCTTTACAGAATTATAATCATTAGAATCAGCATTACAACTCTCTAAGTTTATAAAATCCTACTGAATGATTATTTCAGAAATAGTCATTCAATAGGATTTTACGAAGAGAGTTAGTTGTGTTGCCGATTCTAATGATTATAATTCTGTAAAGCCATATTTGTTACGGTCGCGAATCTTATTTAGATCAACATACAACCTGTTACTGACCTGTTAATTGCAAAAAACTTAAGAAAATTTGAATTTCGCGGGCTATCTTAGCGCATCCCCCTTAAGTTATTACAAATGACGTCAATCTGAGATCAAAATACTTTTAATAAATATTTAACCAGCAATACAGGGTCAAATTAAATTAGCTAGCGAAACTCAGCAGACGTGCTAGGTTAAATTGATGAGTTGTTTTGGGATTATCGACCGCAGGTAGTGTCACTTGGAATATCAGTTTAAAATCTGTTTTTTTTTTGTAAACTTCACAGACCTGATGGCTATCGATATTTAAACACGGTAAAACAAAAAAAAAAACAGATTTTCTCAATTCATGCTTTAAGTAACAACACTACCAGCGGTCGTTGACACAGAAAAAAACATCATCAAATCTATTTTATTTTGTTGTGTTTTTGATACCCATCAGGTCTGCGGAGTTTCGCTAGCTAATTTAATTTGTCTCTGTATATATTTATATAACCATCTTTCATTGAGTCGTGTCAGTAAACGAACAGTCTGCTAGGCTTCGTTGGTATATTGTTGTTTTAAAATTCAAATGGTTTTCAATAGCAAGAAGTCTTCAATTGTTTAGCTGCAGTGGGGGTTTTGGGGGTTCCCCCCCCCCCCCCGAAACGTTAAAAATATTACATTAATATTATATTGAAATAAAGAGAGGCTTGGAGTATAAATTATTACGATTTTATTTTGAAATTGCCGCACGCCTGGAGCAAGTCTCGCTGTGCTTGCGAATTGCGATAATTATGTTGATTCAAAAGATGTTAAACATCATAAAACTAAGGAGGTGATCCTCGAGTACATTCCAACTGTTGACGTCACAGGATCCGGCCTCGCAAATCTTACAATTACAGCCCTGAAAAAACATGGACTTGAATGCTCGCACATGGTTGGTCAAGGTTACGACGGGGCAGGAGTTTGTTCGTCAAATTATATTATCGTCAAATATTATTTATTTATGAATATTAATGTCATTTAATGCACATTTTTGTTGCTTTATTTTCTTGAACCCCTAAGAATGTCCTTCTTTTCTTTTCTTTTTATTTTCTTTTAATCCTTTTGCTAAGAATCTACAATCAAATTCTAACTGGACCAAGTAGTTAATGAATGCTTTCCATTCATGTAGTACCTATACCACAAGGTGATATTAGTCTTGGACTTGATAGAGCTAGGCAAACTAGTATTGTTAACCTCGACCATACTTAGTTTCCTTCTTATTCCAAATCCTTTCATCGAATTACAGAACACGAGCGTGTTAAAGAATCAAATTAATCGTACAATCGTCCCCGGATCTCTTGAAACACTATGTAGGCATGTGTTCTTGCGTCATCAGTCCGACACTTTCCTGAAGATATAAGACATACAAGTTATCGAGATAATGTCGCGCCTCGCGCACATAGGTGATTCCGTTTAAATTATCTCATGTCATTCAGATAAATAGACGCACCATGCGATTATAGAGAAATATTTAATGACATGAAAAACCTTGAATTACGACAGCATACAACATGAAGTACACAGCATGTAAACATGAGATTCGGTACCCTAAGCTCTAATGTATCGACTTTATAAGGCCCTTTCATGCATTTGCACCCCTCAACCACCCTCATCTAAGCATTAGGCATAGGTAGGCACCAGCGGCGAGGTGTCAATTTTTGTATGAGAGAAGCCGAAGCGAAGCGATATGTCGTCAAGTAGCAGAACCAAAAAGACGCATCACTACACAAACAAAACTTTTTTGTTTGTGTCAATTCAAAGCTAATAAAAATAGGCATTTTTGTTGTTTGAATGTTATAGCGAACTAAATACCCGTAATGTACCTATATTTTTTGGCAATAGTAGACATTATTGACTGTGTCATTTTTCAATAGCGGTAGAGTTGTTAATGCAAACCTCCGAAGGGAAGCCGGTAGGAATCGTGTTATATGGTCCTTTCGCCACTGGTAGGCACTACAAAAAGAAATCCCGCCCCCGGGACATCCCGGGGTGGGTTATCAAAATTCGTAACGTGCAGGGGGATGGCAGATCTGAAGAAGATTGGATCTCAAGAATATTGAGATTTAAGGGTGCACACCCTAATTTTAATTAGACGAAAGGGTGCACTTTGGAATACAAATCCTTAGCGTTGGATTACCATAATATACGGTTGAAAATATTACTGTTTATTTAATGGTGCCTACGGACAAACTTGTAAAACTTGTATTACGTAATATTTGCATACTTATGTCCTCTTACAAATCATGCATCTATTACTTCATTTGTAACAGAGCGTGTCCAATTAGTTTATACAATACATTGTCCAAACTTCAAGCCTCTCACAAAGTCACAAACGTTCACTTTCCAGACATTCTTGAGCAATAGTGATCAATTGTTTCAAGGTTACTAATAGCTGATTGCCTATGCGTGAACATACTGGAGGTTTTTCTGCCACTGACGCGTCGTAGTTTGCTCCTGCTATGCTTTTATAAGCTCGTCGACCTTCAACTTATCGGAGCATTTGTTTGATATAATTTCCTTTGCAGGGAAGGCAACCATCCTGAGGATTACAGCCGCATTACATACATGAAATTGATGGACTTGGTGTGCCAATTCGCTAACGGCCTGCGCGAGCGCGGCATCGGCAAGGGCGACAGGGTCTCCATCTACATGCCTATGATCTTGGAGACGATTGTGTGCATGCTGGCCTGTGCCAGAATCGGGGCTGTTCATTCCGTGGTGGTGAGTTTTGAATACTACGATACAATGTGATTTGAAAGACAGCCCATCATTATTGATTTCGTCACCATAATCGATTAGTTTTTATTCAAGTTCAATTTCATATTACAAAAATATGTTTATATTCATTAAAAAAATAACTAATTGTAGGTAGGACAAAGATATATTTATTATCTGATTGACAGTTTTTATGCCATTTTGAGTTGCAACTACGAGATATTTCCAGTTCGCGGGGTTTTCTGCTGACTCGCTAGCAGAACGCATGGCTGATTGCAAAGCTAAGGCTCTAGTGACGGCCGACGGCGGCTGGCGCGGAGAGAAGCTGCTTGTCCTTAAGACCACATGCGATGATGCTTTGGAAAAAGCCAGGACCAAATTCAACCATATTGTTGACATGTGCATCGTGGTTCCCCACCTAGATAGAGTCACGCCTTGCGGACAGCTTCCCGATGACGTAAGAGCCCTTGTAAGTATAAGTAGTGTATTACGTATGTATACAGTACTTGCAATGTCTTTGTGAGACGAAACTCCTAGATAATTCTTTTAACTGTCATTTTCTTTCCAGTACAAGTGGAATGAGGATATAGATATTTGGTGGCATGATATTCTGGAAGGTCAGTCGACCATCTGCCCTCCAGAGTGGATGTCCCCTGATGATCCTCTATTTATGCTGTACACCAGGTAAACATTGATTTAGCAAGAAGTTGTTTCTAGGACCTCTGTTCAAATTGTTTCTCATCATCATCATCAACAGCCTGCCTTTCTTTTCTCGCATTTTTTTTTCTAATCATGATTATTTCCGTCAGTGGTTCCACTGGTAAGCCAAAGGGGGTGGTGCACGCGACCGCTGGCTACATGTTGTACGCTGCGTCTACGTTCCGCTACGTATTCGACCACCGCGATAAGGACACCTACTGGTGCACCGCCGATGTCGGCTGGATCACCGGACACACCTACGTGGTGTACGCACCCATGGCCAATGGAGCTACTTCTGTCATGGTAAGTTTTAGTAAAATTTGTTTCTTGCATTTAAGATTCATATCAGCTGGTCCTCAAGAGAAATTTCCATTTTCCCATGGTATAGTATAAGTGGAAGCGAAAGTAACCGCTCGGTCGCTGATTAGATCGCAGGGATTAACCAGCCATGATTCCTTTTGGGATTTCGTTACAATAACAACATTTTCCAAAACGTGAGTCAGGGCTGGACCGTCGGAGCAGACGAGAACTGGAACGGGACTGCAGACCCTTTTAATCCTCCACTCCAGACTAAGTGCACGACACCCTTAAAGAGCTCCACGCCCGGAAAGGCACCGGGTCGGACGGTATCACCAATGAGGTGTACAAACTCCTCCCCGCTCCTCTCATAATGCTTATGACCGTCATCTTCAATGGCGCCTTGAGCAACAACATATTTCGGCGTGGATAGAGGCCACCGTTGTCGGTATCCCAAGCAAACCACAAACCCAAATCTGAACCCACGAGTCACCGCCCCATCAGTCTCTTCAATGTCCTCGGCAAAATCTATGAGAGGCTTAATCATAAGCATCTCAAAGACTATGTCGAGGCAAAGAGCCTCATCCACAACGAGCAGTTTGGTTTCCGAACTCAACACTCGTGCATCCAACAAGCATCCACCGCATTGTAGAGCACTTAAGTGCTTGAATCCAGCGTAACGCAATAACGGGCGTGTTGTTCTTCGGCATAGCAAAAGCATTCGGGACTGCCTGACCGTCTCGTGCTCAACTTACGAGACTTTTTGTCCGATCGCACTTTCCGCTATCACATCGAGGGTTCACTCTTCTCCAATCATCTACTCGCTGTTCATCAGCAACATTCCGAAAAGTAAAAAGGCTCAGTTGGCCTTGGATTTATTCGCCGACGACACTGCTATTTACTATACAGGTCGCTGTCAGAACTATATTATATCGCTTACACTCTCCAGATCTCCACAAATGCCTTAGGCGCTTGGTTCCGGAAATGTAGAATTGGGGTTAACCCCGAAAAGAGTCAGGCGGTTCTCTTGTCAAGACCGCGACGTGTCACTCTCCCTCTCCCCATACTGATCACTATGTAAGGCAAGCCGATGCCTTGGGAACTAAATACCTACGTCGTGTTATCCTGGACCCTCAACTTATCTTCAGTGAGCACATAACACCGCACCGCACCGTACCGCATCTACACCACGGTCATCCGTCCCATCATGAGGTAAAGCATGAGTCGTCTTCGCACACGCTAAGCCACGCCATCTTCATACGATGCAGAACCGTTTCCTCATAAAGATCACAGGAGCCTTCTATATTCGTAATTTGGATCTACACTTGGATATTAAAATGCCCACTGTCCAGCAGTTAATGAATCCCCTGATTGCAGCGGCCGCCTGATACACTCCCTCCCGCATAAATAGGATTTTCCGAATGTGACATACTCCCTCCATACCCGACAACGCCACAACTCTCTTCCAGGAGAGTAGTAGGGCCACCAGCACTGTTCACAAAATCCGATCGCCATCTTTCTGTCCTCGCCGCCGAGGCCCGCCGCGACACCCCAATACAAGCCCGCCCCGACCCTTACTCGAGCCGGCCCGCGCAACTGAGCCCCTAACTTTAAATTCATTGCCAAATAATCTTAATCTGATCCAGCCTGTCCCTTGCTGCCCTCCCCCAGCGACGCCATATGCGGAGGTCCGTAGCCCACAGGGTGCCCTTAGCGTGTAGTCGCTTAGTTTTTAGTTTGATGCCCTGGTTGGAAGCCTTAGTTTATTAAGTCACCCACAGGCAAGCCCTGTGAACCAGCCTTAAAAAAAATATTGTGATTAGTTAGGGCAATTATCAGGTTCGTGATTTACCGCATGAATTAATTCTCGTAATTGATTATTTAATTAGTAACACAAACCTCAAACCTATGTTGATGTTTTTGAGTTTGAGGTCACCTTCACCTAATACTGCATCATCGATCGAGTTCGACGTTTATGGATGCCCTCCACGTCCACCATGTTGGTTACAAAGTTAGGACACGTTCATCTCTACGTCACCATTATTTTGTAAATATGATATTATGGAATTATCTGCAATTACCTAATGAGCCTGTAATGTAAATAATAAGTAAGTATATTTTGTTCTTATTTATTATTTTTAAACCTAAATCCTTTGAAAACGCCATAAAGTAACTTGAACGATAAGAAATAATTGATTTGTTAGGCTAGTTGCGTCATTTCGAGTTAATAATTTATTGTCAGCTAAGAACTTGACATTGACTATGAAAAGTCGGTAACCTTGCAAGTTAGTTGACGGGACATTACCGACGGGACTTACAACATAAATTATGTAGAGAAACAATGTACCTAGGAGGTAATAAACTTGATTTAAAAATTAAATGATTATGTATTGATTCATTCAAGTCTTCTTATATTTTATTTCAATTGGTCTGGTTGGAAGTACATAAGTGTTTATTCTTCCAACTACCTAGTAATATCGTAGTTGTTAACTCAAAATGCCAGCAGAAACCTGAATATTTCTGCGTCACTAAAACAGTGCAGAAATGATTGTATGTATTTTCATTACTGTATCGCTAAAACGATGTGGAAATGAGTGTATGTTTTTCATTGGTGCTTTGTAGTTACTTTTTAAACTTTTTCATTGACCATAAAGTTTTCATAATTATGTTCCCTAGAAAATGTACGCAGACAACCAAAGAGTTTTAAAAATAATACGAATTGGCGCGAAACTTTATAATTTTTACAGCTGAACATTACGATTTTCATCAGAATCTTTAAAAAAAATATTCTTCTAGTGAAAGTAAGTTATCGTTAACGCCGGAAGCTATAAAAAATGAGGCTCTGCTCGTAATTGATAACCTGTTACCAGAAAAATCTAGAGCCAGATATTTAAAGTCTTAAGAAAATTTTATGTCTCGAAGAAACGTCAAATCTGTATCCGATTGTGTTTTTAGAGTATTTTAGTGAGCTCACGAAAACTATGAAGCCATTGCTGTAGTAGTTGAAAGAAAACCAGAATAAGCACCTCGCTCGACGTGACTTCTTGTTGCAGTAATCTACTAATAAAACATTATTTTATAAGTAGGCATGTTGTTTACAATTGGTTTCTACAGCGGGATACTTTAACCAAGCATAGGTACCCGATGTCGTATTTTAGTAGATACCTATTGCAATTTCAGTAAGTCATGACTTTATGAGGGAAGGGCATGGACCTATGGGAAGGGTAACAGCAAGCGCCGAAATGTGCATGCTGTGTACAAAAAGGCACAGAAAAACCAAAAAAAAAAATGCATAGGTCTTATCAAATGTTCTATCAAAGCAACATTAACATGATGCATCCCTATTTCAGTTCGAAGGGACCCCTTTCTTCCCCGAAAATGACCGCTTCTGGTACGTCTGTGCCAAGTACAAGGTGACACAGTTCTACACCGCTCCGACCGCCATCAGGGCCCTCTCCAAGTTCGGAGACGATTTGGTCAAGAGGTAAGTCAAAGTCAGCTAGTCTAGTTGTTAGAAGCAGCTCGGAGTTTGGAAGTTGGCGGTGTGCTGCGCCTGATCTCTCCCCAGTCGTGTTGGATTGCTGTCCCATCGGACCATGAGAATGAGAAAAGAGCGATGCACTGTGTTTGCGCATATACCTCGACAGTAGTATATAAATTAACGTAGTTAAAAGGAAAACGAATAATAGTGGACCAAATTTGCAGTTGGAATGTATGGGAGAACATGTTTTTCAACTACAATGTTAAGTTTGTTCTTGGGATAAATCATCCCAATTAGAGAACCCTTCATTGTGCCTGGTTCGACACGCACCCGGTTTTTATTCTTGGGTGACACAATTATGCGCACCCGGTGTCACCCATGCTAGCTACGCCACGCAGACGGAAGTCGCGGACAGAAGCTAGTTTTAGATAAAGACCTCTGCTGATCGATTTCGCACCAGACACTAATTTCGGATTTTTTCCTTCAACTAGAAAGAGATACATGTATACGTACTTTCGGTACACGTGCTTTTGTGTCGTTTATGCAGAGAACTTGTGGGTACCACTCAATTCAACGTGACTTTATTTATTTTTAATGGTTTTGGAATATTTAAACCAAAATGTAAATATTTGCAGTGCGGAGTGCACTGTGCAAGTTCGAGCGACATGCACATAATGGCATTGGCACATCTTGATTCGCATACTTAGGGTCGAGGTCGGTTCATGATCAGAGCTGCTGATTCGAAACATTCGTAAAGGTTGACCTGTACCCTAATTGCGTAACGCAGTTTGAATCGGAATCTGAATGATTTTGAAGTATATTGCTAATCCATTGCTTCATAGGTTAGAAAAATTTGTCTGCTCAACAACATAAATAACGCAATGAATGCTGTTGAACTGTCAAATTGAAACCGATTCCTACTGATAGTGCGTTACGCAATTAGCCCCCTGGTTGTATATCCAGTATCACTTTGTATAGCTACAGATTTCACTTATGAAAGCATCTCTTTATAATGTTGCAAGAAGACCTACTTAATTATCTGAAAAATATGATCTCGTAAACAAATCGTAAGTAAGTATTCTTTGTTATCCTGTAAAAATCATACAAATTTACTAGACGTTATAGTGAAATAAAGAGCCCTGAAAGGCGTTCCGTTTCATTGAACGTACCCATGCAGATTTCTATCACGATTTGTACGATTAGATCTCTGACACTCTTGAGACATGAGAGCGTTTGAGGTCTAATACATTGTCAAAAGGTATACTGCCTATGAGTCACGAACTCACCGAGTCACGACACCCGTCATTTACTAGGTGTTTCAATTACAATGGCATATGGTCATTCGTTACAGGGAAATTGATCGATATAGTAAGTACTTATTCATTTTATTATTCACCGATGCATTCAGGGTCGAATATAATTTAAAAGCACATATAAAGGCGCGGCTTAGGTCCAGACGTTTACATAACCCAATTGAAGCTAACTGCAGTGAGCATTATGAACGAAAGTCTATTCGCGTATAGTCGCCGGCACGTAACTTGGCAAGAATCGTTAGATGGTTAATCTCCTTTATTTAACTTTCTTCTAAACACACATGTTTAAAAATAAATTCTGACAATAACCATAGAATAACAAGCAATAAAAGTGGAAAAATATTGTTGCATTAAGTATACATGCGTGCACTTACTCCCACTACGCCTAAACCTTGCCAAGTTACGTGCCGGCGACTATAGACACTTATTAGATCGATGCAAGAACAAAGTTAACATGAGCTAACAGACTAACTTTATAATATCGATCATGGAACATGGCGCAGGTATCGACAGAGTGCTTCAATTATTCTGGAACTATACCTCCAGTCGTAGCTAAGTAATCAGCCACACAGGTCGATCCATCAGGTTAAGCTATGCTTGCCGGGGTTGGTCCGTGGATGGGTGACCATCTTTACATACCGAGACTCCTCCGAGCCTCGGAAAGCACGTTAAGCCGTTGGTCGCGGCTGTCATTCGTTGATCTTTGACAGTCGGGTCGTCAGAAGCCCGAAAGTCTGACAACCAATCTTACCAAGGGGTATCGTATTACCCCTTTGGAAAAAGGCTATCAGATAGACTTTACGTACAGTACGTACGTTATACTTTTGTTCACCTTATCCATTTATACCCTCACTATATGAGAGGTTTTGCAGACTCTAATTTGTAAATTTTCGATGATGAAATAAAACACGTTTATAGGTACATACCTACTTAAACATGAATTATTTAATTTACAAAACCTACGCACGGATTTTGTAGACATAACCTGGATTCCCTCCGCGTGCTGGGCAGCGTGGGCGAGCCCATCAACCCCGAGGCTTGGCTCTGGTATTATAACGTCATCGGCAAAAGCCGTTGCTCCATCGTGGACACCTTCTGGCAGACGGAGACCGGTGGCCACGTGCTGACCAGCCTCCCCGCTGCGACTCCGATGAAGCCAGGCGCTGCAGTAAGTCCTTCTTACCAAAAATACACCTTTTATCTACTCCTCCAAACAAGTGAATTTGAATCTTATGTCTGATGTCACAGGGTTTCCCATTCTTTGGCGTTGAGCCAACCATTATCGACGAAGATGGCCAAGTGATTGAAGGTCCCGGTGAAGGGTACTTGGTGTTCTCCCGCCCATGGCCGGGCATCATGACCAGCCTGTTCCAGGACCACAACCGCTATGAAGACGTGTATTTCAGGAAGTTCCCTGGATACTACTGCACCGGCGATGGTATGAAATTATGAATTGATAAATTTAATCAGTTATACGGACCTGGCTCTTACAGTCTTACTGCAATTAGATAGCATTTGTCGATTCAATGCGAATATAATGTAAAATATTATCTTTACCCTTTGCAAAATATTTAGCTTTTACGGCAAGTAGATATATAAAAGCATTGTTGATCATTTGAAGCATAAGCTATTTATAAACTTAAGTTTCAGAGATTAAATTATTTGCTTAATTAATTGCCTTGACTCACAATAACACCAGCCCTTTATTGTTATATAAATTTATGATGTCTTTCAAAACTATAAAATTATTTACAGCCTATGAGTTAGAACATAACGATTTCTATTATTTCCAGGCGCCAAGAGAGACGAGGATGGGTTATTGTGGGTGACGGGCCGCATCGACGACATGCTGAACGTGTCCGGACACTTAATGTCCACCGCCGAGGTCGAGGGCGTCCTCACTGAAGACATGAGCGTGGCCGAAGCCGCCGTGGTGTCCAAGCCACACCCCGTCAAGGGAGAATCCCTTTACTGTTTCGTTATTCTAAATGAAGGTGCCAAATTCGATGCTGCTTTAATCGACTCTTTGAAAAAACGCGTGCGGTCCAGGATTGGAGCTTTTGCGTGTCCTGATGTGATCCAATACGCGCCCGGGCTGCCCAAGACCCGCTCCGGCAAGATCATGCGCCGCGTGCTGCGCAAGATCGCGCTGGGCGACAAGAACGTGGGCGACACGTCAACCCTGGCCGACCCCTCAATCGTGGACATGCTTTTCCAGACCCGCCGCTAAACTGACTGCAGAGAGTTGCGCTGCGCTGATTTTTTCATTCCTATTCAAACGCATGGCCTTTCCTTTATTTCAGTGTGAATCCAATTATTTCCAGCTTTCCTCCAGTCCAGCTTGAATATCCGTCCGCAGGTGTTTCGACAAGGCCTTGTATTTCACGTACATTCATAATTATTGCTTTAATGTCACCGGTATATTCATTGCTTATTATAGTCATAACGATATTGTGTGAGGTTTAAACATGGGTTAACGTAGTGTCACATGCCTTGAACACGTACTATGTGCAGGTATTTGTGTAATATATTCATCATTGACTCAACGAATCACTCAATAGATCTAAATTAGCTAGAAATTTAGCAATTTTCACAGGGTGTGGCTACCAATATGGTTCAAAAACTCGAATTTTTCTACTTATATTGTCTTCGATCGTATATAACGGTATACTTTATAGAGGTACCGTATAGTGATCGGATATCTATGAAGTGATACAAAGTCAATGATATTCATTTAACTACAATATAATATTTAGTTACTAACACTATAGGATGTTCTCATACTTTAAGATTAAGTACATTATTTATACTTACCTACCTATCGTTTGTTAACATTTGGCATTTATATTTTGTCAAAAATCGATAGGATCGGTTTTATTTATATCAGTTAACTGATTGTGATAATATAATAAAACAGGCGGGTTTGGCTTCAAAAATCAAATTCTTATTTATAGTTGCCTGGTAGTTTAAAAGATGGAAATTATATTTATGATTTGTGTTACCTATTCTTGTATCATTTAATGATACTTTATAATCATCGCAATAAGCCTAATATGAAATTGATTAATTTATTAATCTACTTTATTTATTTATTTTTAAACTTTTTATTTATTTATTAAACTTTCTTATTTATTCATCTATAATTATCGCAAGTTTAATGTAAGTCTATAGGACTGCTGATGATGCTTGAATATTTGTTAATGATATCACAGGATATTCAGTCATTCCATAACACGTAAACTTTTACTGTAGTGTATTTTTTGCATAATAATCATAGGTGTCTAAATATAACCCAGTGTCGGGTAGGTATACAAGATGCAATCTCACGTATACTTGCTTAGAAATAGGAATCATATTTAACCGCGTAATCATATTTTAATAGTCAACTGCTCACTTTTCATTACTTTGTTAATATTTTAAGTAGATATTTCAAAGTAGCTATTTCAAATTACTTTAAGTACCTATGAGATAGGTGCTTTTAATTTATACTATTTAATCTTTATTTAAGTAAGTACTATAGACTGAACAAATTTCGGACATTAGTCTTATGTTACTTTCATTTGCTGCAGCCCTTTAGTTTTAATATTTATTGCTCATTATGTGATTAAGTTATTTTTCGGGTTTATGAGATACGAGATTTTAAGGACTGGAAGATCAATAATTTGTTACAGCTAAGTTGCTGGTGTCGCCCGGCCTATCTAAGACGTAGGTATAAGTATAAATACCTATCTTTTTATTTCAATGGGTTGTGATATTATTTGTTTTATGATAGGCTATCTTTATTTTGTTCTGCACAAAGATTTTGAATTCAAATAAACAAAAAAAAAAATGTTAAAGTAAACTTATAATCTGATGGCACTTATTTGTGATGCACAATGTTGAAATAATATAAGAAGTAGTTTAAAATGTAAACCTACCCATAGGTTAGGTTCTAGGTTTAACAAGCGTAGAATTATCTATGGCCTTTATGTGGAATAATTATTATTAGTTACCTACCAGTTTATTTTAATTTCAGATTGCTTTTAGAGTGAGTATAAGTTTTAGTAAGAATTTTCATTTTCGGTACCTTCCCGCACCTCTACAGAAAATAATCATGCTGTGTTACCGTAGATACCTGTTTCAAAATAGTCAATAAAGCACCACTTAGGTACTTGTATTGTGACCAGTCTGTTAACTGCAGGAAATGTATTAAACAACAAATAAACATATACAATAAAATTACACAATGTATAATTTGAAATTCCTGCCAACAATTTGAATAACAACGATTTTGCCATCGAAACAGTACAATTATTATTTTGTGTAAAATTACACCTCTACCTAACCCTTCGGGGATTACAGGCGTGATGTTGTTATGTACTGAACTAAACAAGGAGTAATTGCAATATCTGAAAGTTCTTAAGGGGTCGTTGGACCTACTCATAATTATTAACAAATATTAATACGGGACCAAATCGCGAAAAAAAAATCAGCTGTTCCCTACATTTATTTTCGCACTCGTGAAAATGTAGGGAACAGCAGATTTTTTTTTTTCGATTTGGTCCCGTAGTAAAAGTTGTTCATAATGATGAGTACATATATGACCCCTTAAGAGGCTTTCAGGTTTTGCATTGACACCTTGAAGAGCTTACAATCAATAAACCTACTTAAATAATTGATTTTCTTAATTTTTATTATAGGTAATTTACTTTGATTTGTACGAGGTGTAGGTACGCCATTTTGTTGATATTTTTATACGTTTTGACTTGGTATCATAATTCTTAGGATATAGTTTGAGTTAGACTCTCAAAGTCAGTCGATATAAAATAGCAAGTAAGGGAATTTATGTGATTGCATGTCATATCATTAAAGTGATTAAAAGATATTCGAAAATTGGTTTTCAATCATTCATCATTATAACTACAATAGAACCTGAAATATTAATTATGAAATTGATCACAAACAGAAACAGACACCTACCTGTACTACTCCTTCATGGACTAAATTAGTTATCTTAATAAAAAGCTGCGCCCTTTTTGAAATTGTTCGCCAACAAAACTTCCAACATATGAAATACGAGTATCTAGCAAAATGTAACGTCGCAGCTATCCATTACAAACTCTGAAGTTTTTGAGATATTTGCACAAACAAAAAGAGGATTCCAAGTTTTCTATTTCAGTACCCCAAGTGTAAGTTTGCAAGAGAGTAAACGTAACTATTTCGTTTGCGTTAAAATTTGACCGATAGGTCATAATGCCAAGACTATAAGGGTGAGAATAAAAATCTTAACGCAAACACGCTAGTTACGTTTATTCTCTTGCAAACTTACACTTGGGGTACAGATTACACTTGTCAGATGTTAGCTGTTTATTGATCAATCATTATATAGACGATCATAGACTGATATTTTTATGTGAAGATTATGCTATCTGGTGGATAGTCAAATCATTTGAATCCATAATTATAAAGTGGGGACGTAGCTTTTAAGTCACTACCGATGACCAAATCTACAACTGGCCCTTGCGTGGTGGATAAACAGTAAGTACTAAGTATTTATAGGAAGAATCCTACATAGGTAGCTACCATCAGAAGAAGACATAGGTATCTACCAAAATCAACATGAAATCTTACTCATCAAGAAGTCTTCGAAAATATCTTTAATAGGTAGGTAAGTAGGTGTATTTTTTGCTATGGAGTAGAAACGTATTCTCTCGATGATTTACTATAGGATTTGCTTATAAATCGAAATCGAGAGTGTTGGATTCGATCCAAGTACCTACCTAGTTACCTACGTCGAACATTTGAAATATTTTCTTAATGAAAATGTGGCAACATTCAGACTTGACTATAGGTACCTACGTCATATGTCGATTGTTGGGTATCTTACTTTATTATAATAGGAATAAAGAAAACACATTTTATATTAATAAGCAACCCTTATTGTACCAATATGTTATATTAATGTATCTGTGTAGGTGACACTGTATACATTATCATCTATTATTTAAACATCATCGGTCAAAAACATTGCGGGAGGGAGTAGTAAAACCCTCGTGTCTAATGTATCCTAAAAACAATATTATTGATATTATGTGTGCACACGTGCATTAGTGTTGTACGATATCGTCTTCCATCGTATGGTGATTTTTAGCCAACATATAACACACTATACATATATACACTCCTGACCTCACGTGACGTGACTGGATACGGCTACGTAAAAGCAACGCATCTTCATTTATGCCATAATCTGACAAGTCGTCGAGAGCACTTTCCTGGGTATAGAGCCCATTTTGCAAATGCTCGCTGCAGTATGACTTTGCTAGCTTAAGTTGGTAAGTCTGGGCGCCTGGGCGCATTCTTAGAAGGTTATCAGTCAATACAAATATTGCCGATACCTTCCACTGTAGAGGCCTCGTCGACACATGACACAGTTACGGTGGTCTAGCCATTATGATATTCCGATCGATAAGCCGTTCAATATTCCTCTACACAAGCCTAGGTCAACGTTTATAACAGGTAACAATGTCCAAAAGAAAGCCGCGGTCAGTTATGAAAACAGGATAAGAACGCCAAAGTAGTCGAACTGTACAAAGCGGGGTGGAACTAGTCTCACAGACAACTGACACAACACACACGGAAGAGGTAAGGCGGTCGTTCGCGTGTGGTGAGCATTTTCTTGGTTGGTCAAAAATGGACTGAAAAATACAAAATAAAATAAAAAATATTTCTGCAAAATAAGGCATGTTCATACCGGGATAACTTCGAACGGGCAACAAATTGTTAAAAGTCGTCATAGTAAATATTGTTCCTATTGGAAAGACCTTTTCAACGATAACACTATATATAACACATGACAATTATTGCTGTTGGGGGGCGGGGGGTACGAAAACGCCCATCATCCTTTAAATTACATCACTTGTTAATACTGGGTCATTATCTGTGGATAATATCTTTGGGGCTTATATATTTTAAACGTAACATATATTCTTAGTAATTCGTCTATGATTCTTAGTGAATTACCTCCTTCTGTTCATTCAGAGGCAAAAGTCCATTTGGAGAATACATCTATTTCTGTTAAGTATAGTTTGTTTTTAAAACGAAAGGTGTCAATTTGCCATTTATGCATGGGTTTCTGAGAAGTTGCCGTTAATTCCAATGGTGGTTTTAACGGTTTCCTTTCGTATTTAGTTTTGTTACAATTAGACATTGATTTAAGTAATTTTGAGTGTATTTTTTAATGTTCTCTAAATAATAAGTTTTAGATGCTCCTTTATTAATGCAGGGTTTCCTATATGTCTGTCTAGGAGTTCATGCGTTTTCTTAATTATTTTCAAAGTCTCTTCTTTGTCTGTAATTTCTATACGTGATTGCGTGAACCATATTATGACAAATTCTTTATTGTTGAAGTTTTTTTCTATATATTTCGGATAATTATTGTTCTATGACCTTATTGTCGTTTCCTACTATTGAATATCTTTTTGATCCAAGATATTCTTTGTAAAGATAAAGTCTTGGGGGTTATTTATGTTTAAATTATAATTATATGTATGATTGTCTTTTTGTATTGTTTCTACTTTATAGGTTTCTTTTGTTACAAATATTCTATTCATATGTCTAGGTGGATGTTCTGTTTTTATTATAAATCCTTCATCAGAATTGTCAAAGTTATTGTGTACTGTAGCTTGTTCTGAATTATGCATTAGTATTATTCTAGATAAAGCATCTGCTACATGATTAGTACTACCTTTTTTATGGGAAATTAGGTTGTTGCTTTTATTTTTTCTGGACAAGGGCCAAGTCCTTTTTCTGTTAGAATGTGTCCGAGAAATTTAACGCTAGTTTGAATGAATTTGCATTTCTCTTGGTTTATTCGTAGGTTATAATGTCTTAGGGTCGGTTGTTCAATCCCCAGATAAACAGTCAAATAACTATTTAACGAATAAAGTTAATAATTTTAATTTCGGAAGTCGGTGGCTTTGGATCTGTATTTTAGTTTTTTGCCACCGACTTCCGAAATTAAAATTATTTTTCACTTTGTAGTGTTTTTTTGGAAGTCGGTTTTTTTTTTTTAAAGTTTTTTATTTTTCACTTTTTAGTGGGTCAGTTTGTAATTTATCCAATTTACAATAGCCTAGTGTCAAATGCTCATCACCTTTTACAAAATATTGCTTTTCCCGATGCAGGGGCGTTAATTGTTGAAGAGTTCTCCTGGTAAGAACCAGGAGAACTGATAGTGACTTCACCATATGCATTTTGACGACCATAAATTGCTTAGCAACCATATTAAAGTGCCTAATCGAATTGCAACGGTGAAATAGTTATTATTAAGTAGTTCCGGTGGCCATCTGTGGTCTTCATCATCAGTTCCACTTCACCAAATGGTACTTTTCGAGTGCAAATGCACGAGTTACTATAAAAAATACTCAAATCGTTATTGGTATGCCTATAAAATTTGAGGATCACCCTCGATTTCCATGGTATCCCCTCATCAGATTCTGATTTGGTGGCAATGGGACTACCTCGGGAGCATACCCTTCCATAAAAAAAAAGAATTTTCAAAATTCGTCCACAATTGACGGAGTAATCGGCGAACATACAGCCGAACATATATCCTCCTCCTTTTTGGAAGTCGATTACAAAGAGAATGGTCTGCAAATTCCACCACTGCCGAGGTCCAATTACTTGTAAGTTTAGTCGCCAAGTATTATTGAAAATAAAAAGACTGATGCTGTGGCGAATAAAGATAAGGACACTGCATGGAAGAAAATAGAAAATTCTTTTAACTTTTGTGGAATGTCAACAGCCGATCTACTCGTATTCTGAAAAAATCTCACCGTGTAAACATAGGTGAAGTGAACTTGAAGTGAGTTTTTAATAAAGTCAATCCCTCACTGACAGTTCACTCCACGCTCACTTCACCTAAGTTTTCACGGTGAGAGGGTTACAGAATAGCGCTGCAGGTGTCCGTTCATGGAAAAATCTTAAACTAAAATACGAGGGAAAAAAAAGACCACGAAGAAGATATCGTCCCTGCAAAGGCAAGAGATGAACAGACCTGGAGGGGGGCCTTCAAATGCTAGTGTATTAAAATACTGCTTGTAGTCTAGTTAAATGTTCTGCTTCTGTTGAGGCAAATATTATTACGTCGTCTAAGTAAACTAAACATTCACGATTTTCTAAGTATTTTCTTAATACGTTGTTCAAATGTAGCCGGTGCTGTTTTTAATCCAAAGGGCATTCGAGTATATTCGTAATGTCCGTCGGGTGTGGAAAAGGCTGTTGAGGACATTGATGCAAGGTTCCTTTCTATTTGGTGGTAAGCAGTAGTTAAATCTAAAGTAGATAAATATTTTGCTCCGTTTAATTTAGAGAATATATAATATCGTCTATGTTTGGTAGGGGAAATTTGTCGTCTCTAGTCTGGTCATTGAGTTTACTTGACCATGGTAAATCCGAAGGTCTAATTATTTTATTTTTAACATTTCTTTAACTTGACGTGTTACTTCAAATCGTTTTGTTTCTGGCAGATGGTAAGCGTGTTGATATACAGGGTGGAATTTTGTAATGCCACCTGGAGGGAAAGTACTCTTAATACTGCAGATAGAAAGTTTTACTCAATGGAAACATTCCTTTATTTTTGAATAGAAAGCAAACTGTATTCAAAGATTTTCGAAAATTCTCTTCTCCAACACCCGGGAATCGAACCGGCTAAAATCTGAAAAAATTATACCCTGTACTTTTATTGCATCGATCGTTAGGGTCAATTATAGGGATGAAATCTCTCTAACAAACATGATAAATTAAATGAAAGGAAAACCAGGAAATCTTAAATTAATTTAATTATTTACAAAAAATGGTAAATTAACTAATTAGTTGCTCGAAATGGGCTCCATTCTCTTGGATACACAAATTTATTCTTTTAACGAATTCATTTCTGGCCTTTAATAAAGTGTTGTGGTGAATATTATAAATCGTATTCTGAACTTCAACTCTCAACTCGTTGTCATTCGCATAATATTTCATGTAAATTTGATTTTTACATATCGCCACAAAAAAAAATCTAATGGGGTGAGATCTGGCGATCTCGCAGGCCATCTGATTGTGCCGTTTGTAACAATCCAGGTATTAAAATGGTTATTAATGTAGGCAGTAGTGATTCTGCTGTTATGTGCTGGAGCACCATCTTGCTGTAGAATTATTTGGTTTCGCTCTTCCTCGGGGAAACCATTTAACTCGTTTCTTAAGAGATCCAGTATTTCAATATACTTGACAGTGTTTAAATGACCTTCGTACACGTGGACTAACACTACATTATTTCTCATAATTCCGCACCAAACGTTGAAAGAAAATCTTACTTGATTGTTAGTTTCATGAACACGAACAGGATTCACTCGAGACCAATAATGGTTATTGCGGCGATTGTACATGCCATTATTGCTGAAGTTGGTTTCGTCAGACCATACAATGTTACTCAAAAAGTTAGGGTTTCGGTCAATTTCTCCAAGCATGTTTTCACAAAATTGTAATCGTCTGTCACGATCCCCAATATGCAATTTTTGCACCAACCGACCTTCACGATAGCATTTATACTTATACTTTTTCAGCACTTTAAGTACGCGAGTGTGGGTTGTTCCTAATTCATCGGCAGCATCTCTACTTGAAGCCTTTGGAAATGATTCAAAGTATGTTAAAACATCTAGTTCAAAATCGAAATAGTTTTGCTGAATAGTTTGCCGTCTCTTCTTGAAACCACCCGTATTCTTTAAATTTTCTACCATTCTTTTCAATACGAACCGAGTTGGTGCCTGTCGGTCTTGATATCTCTCCCCATACCACTGCAGAGTTAGATTCACGTTTTTGTTTTTAAAAAATAAGCTTCCATTAAATCAAACTGTTCTTGATAAGCCATTTTCACCGTGAGACAAAATGTGAAATGAGTTGTAAAAACAATCAAATGTGAATAACAACTATGACAATCTAATTTTCAAATTTTAATCTAACATTCCATATTTAAATTACCTCATACACGCAGCTACGAGTATGTCGAAAAGGAGTCTGCATTACAAAAGATGGATGTTAGTTAAAGAGCTTTAACTTGACTCATTGAATTTGTAACTTCAGATTTCCTGGTTTTCCTTTCATTTAATTTATCATGTTTGTTAGAGAGATTTCATCCTTATAATTGACCCTAACGATCGATGCAATAAAAGTACAGGGTATAATTTTTTCAGATTTTAGCCGGTTCGATTCCCGGGTGTGGGAGAAGAGAATTTTCGAAAATCTTTGAATGCAGTTTGCTTTCTATTCAAAAATAAAGGAATGTTTCCTTTGAGTAAAATTTTCTATCTGCAGTATTAAGAGTACTTTCCCTCCAGGTGACATTACAAAATTCCACCCTGTATATGTTCATTTTTTTGTTAACGTGAGGTGATATTTTACAGCAGTAAATGACGTTTGTGCTGCTGCCACAAACCGTCATTCCGTCCTCGCCGCCGAGGTACCACGCGAAGTTCAAGAATAAATTGTTCCCCCCGTCCCTTGCACGTCGAACCGCCAGCCCCGAGGCTGAGTGAGCTGTAGCATTTAATAGTAATCCCCGTTAATAATCATGAATTTAAACTTTCGATCCAGCCCGTCCCCAATTTGCTTTGCTTTTCCCCAACGACGCCCTAAGCCGAGGTTCGTACCCCACAGGGGGTGCCCTTAGAGCGCTGTCGTTTAGTTTTTAATACTTATATTTACGCTCCTGGCTGGAGGCTTTAAGCTAATACCTTAGGGCAACCACAAGAAAGACCGGTTAAGAAGTCAAAAGCAGCCTCAGAAGGTCAACTGCGAGATGCCATACAAAAAAAAAGTTTGTGCTGCATCTTCCGCAAATAGGTCATTATTTTCTTTTAGTATTTGTTCTAATGTAAGGGATTTATTTTCTTGTTAGGGTAACAGTATTTTAATATCGTAGTTGATGTTTTTATTTTATTTTCACCAGGGATAATTAATAGGTTGTGTTTAGTTAAAGTATCCCATCCTATTAAGTATTCAAAGTTACTAGAAAAGTCAAACATGTAAAATTCTATGGGGTTACTATCTTGCCCAAAGATATTTATCATAGGGTATGTTATTATTTTACCATTATGTTTTGAAGGTCCGTGTGGTGTTTGTACCGAAAATGATTCGTCTACGTAGGTAGCGTATCCGTCTTGTATTAGTTATTTAGCTATATTAGGTTTAATGAATGAACGTGTTGAACCAGTATCTATTAATATTTTTTCGTCGGTATCAGGTATTTTAATATACAGTTAAATATAATTAGATATATTATTTATGTTGTAGTTTCTGGGGATGATTCCGTTTGAAAATCCGCGAGATTGTAATTTGAGTCATATTCGTGCATTGGTTCACAAAGGAGACGTTCACGAAATGTATGGGGCTTGGTACTAAAATAATTGAAAATTTAAACAGCCTTCTGACCTATATAGGCTGAAAGAGGGTAATTATTTTGACGTCTTTGGGCATTTAATTTTTTTTTACAGCCGCCCGTTTTTTTTAAAACAAGTGTTGAAAAATAAAATGTTCTATAAGCATTATTTATATTTTAGGGATGGCAGCCCTGTGGCAAATGACGTGACAATGACAACGTCAGTCAGCAGGTCTCGGCTTGACATTTACAGCGGATATTTAGTCCGAGTTTACAGCTTTGACTTTTTTCGATACGTTTTGTTATTGCATTGTCATGATAATCAATATTTTTTGTCTTAATTTCATGGAGCTGCAGCTAAAATTATAATAAAATCTCAAAGTATTTAATAGAAACGGAAACATTTGCCACATAAAATAATTATATTGCATAGAAATGAATAAATAAAGACTATGTGCGTTTTGTTTGTATTGAAACATTTTTCACTTTTTCACAAAAACGGGCGCCTGAAAAAATCAGATTTAACTGTAATCGAGTAGCATAATAAATAAGCTTTCTAATAAGGTACATCACATTTAGAGAATACAATCTCGAGCATGTTTTTCAATCCCGGGCTTACGGGATTTTTGAAGCCTTTTCCCGGGATCCCGGGATTAGACTATGTGGTTTCTAATTGGGCTAAAATAAAAAAAACACGAGTAATTAAAAAAAAATGTCTTTAATGTCTGCACAACACAAATCAGAATAATAATAAGAAAAGAAAAAACACAAACCAAAAAATACTATACTTTTGCAAGAAATTAAAAAACAGCACAAAATAACTATTTAGAATTTCGAAAATATACTCGCAGAAATATCAAAGCATCCAATGTTTGACTTCCGAGCCTGCTTCGTAGTTTATTGCCAACATAAGCAGCAGCTGAAAACGCTCGTTCAGCTTCTACGCTGGTTGGAGGAATAGACAATAGATACTTATATGCTATTTCTAAGTGATATCCACGAACACCTCCATTTTCGAACAGGCTCATTTCACGTCTAATACTATTTGCCAACCCCAATTCATTTTGTACTTGTACTTCAGGATCTGGGGATTTCATACTCTTGTTAATTTCCAGCTGTAACTTTTCCTTTAATGTCAATTGGGGTTGGGAGGTTTCTGCCCTTAGCTCATCATCTGTTTGTGATCCTGACCTTGCTTCTTCTTCCGTGTAATCTCGACTATTAAGTCTTTTAACAATACTCTTTATTTGCTTCCTCACTAAAGCCTGTGTCGGAACTAGAAATAAGTCGTGCCATTCCAAATCCGATAATAACTGATTTTCAACATCCATTCGTGGATTTTGTAAATAATTTAACACGCCAGTTAAATCATCACTTCGTCGTTGCTTTATACGTTCCACTAAGGATGTTTTAATTTTTATGGCAAGTGCTGAGTTTTTGTTAGACAGTTGTTTTATAAGAAATTTCAAAGCGGCATCAGCTGTGCATAAATTAGCATCTCGCTGACAGATTGCTTCTACTTTCAATTTAATTGGGGTCAGCACATCAACAATTTTATTTACCAATTCAAAATCAACATCTTCTAAACGAATTGGATGATTGAGATCTATAAGAGCTTTTTGAATGCATGCTTTTAAAAGATAAAATCGCTCCAGCATTGTTAAAAGACTATTCCACCTGGTTTTACAGTCCAAAAGAAGTGACAACTCTTTTCCATGTTCAATTTTCACATATTTTTGAAGTACTGTTTCATTTTTCAATGGAGATCTTTTGAAATACACTACAACTTTGCGGATTTTCTTTATCAGCTCATTAATATTTTCATATTGTGTTAACTCTGTTACGTGTTCTGGCGCAAGATCATTTTGTGACATTACGATTAAACCTGATTCTGGACAGTCTAAGTCTTCTAAATGGTGTTCATCATCACTGTCGTTCATATAATCAACAGTCACAGCTGGTTCATTTATAGTATCATCTGAGGTAGGGCTATCTTGCAAATTATTATGTTTTTCATAAAGCACATCACAGACCGCCAAATTGATACCATGTGCGAGACACAGTTGTTGTTCAGTGCAAATAAGCCGCCCCACCTTTATCATAACATTCGGTCCATCGGTTACAATAGCCACGATGTCAGTTTCTAGGGAAATGTCAAATTTACTTAGACGCTCTTGCAATATACGAAGACAATTTTCAGCTGTCATACTATCGTAAATAGGAACAAGTCCTAAGTTCCAAATTTTTTTATATGAATGAACGTTGACCGCCATGTATCGTTTATTGGAAGTTGAAGTCCACTCGTCGAAAGAAAGACTAAATCTTTCACCTGCACTTTTCAAATGTTTTAATTCTGCAGTTACTTGCTTTCTGATTTTTTCACTGTAATTCATAACACGTTTTCGAACAGTGACGGCTGACTTTGGTAAATCCGTGTATTTTGCTAAGAGCAATTTTCTCAAATCATCTGAGGTTATGAATACACTGAATGGAAATCCATCTAATGCAATCATTCTTGCCAAAATATCATCCAGGCTATCGGCGGCACTTTTAGTAAAATAATTATCTAACTTTCGCTTGGCTGGCGGCGGTGCTGTGTTCAGATTTTCAGAATCTTGACTTGTTGAAGCTGATATAACCTTGATGTTATGTTTTGATAACAAATGTGTATGTAATCCCTTAGTTGATCCACCCAAAGTCTTGAGGATGGCTGGGCATCGCTTACATTTAGCACTATTCCCGTCCTTCTCAACTAAATAATAACTCCACACTGACGTCGTATCACTGTCTTTTTTATGTCTAACAAAGTCTCCCGCCATTTGAAATACTTAATTTCAGATAATTGACTTTTAAATTTTAATGACGTAGCCTACGTAACCCGTCGTCACTGACGTAGCCTACGTAACCCGTCACTGACAGAACAATAAATGAAAAAAATAAAACCGGATTTGCATATTTATACTTTCGTACAGGGAATCCCCGACCGACGGGAAATACCCGCAATAATATTATGATATGAGATGATCGGGTGATTCCCCTGTTGGTTTGTTGGGGAATTACCTTAAAGAGTATTGTATTAAAGTATTCCGAGTGGGGAAGTCCCTTCTAAGTTCTACGACAAACATATTATTAGGACTGTACCTGTGTAGTAAATAGTGGGTACCTACGTATTGTACGAGTTGCTTTTTGTCGTAATGTATTAAAATAATCTAGGCAAGGTTATTTTCAAGGCGCAACGGACTACGGAATACAAACTAGACTTGTTTGTGGCAATCGCGAAAATCCCGAGATTAGCCAAGTACAGTCCCGGGATTTTAGGGGCCAGAAAAAGGTCGGGATCCCGTGATTGTATTCTCTACTCAAGACCCATAAATATGGGTAATTGATTGACAGCAAATAGTTAATATCGGCACTTACTCCATATATTTTACATGATTACGGTCTGGCAGCATTTATGATCAGTAATGTTTATGATGCCTGTTGGTCCCAGTCAAGACTCCAGACAATAAGTAAGTCCAGTAAGTCTTCAATAAGTTATTATCTAATCTCTCTAAGTTGCCTAGTGGCCTTCTAATGTCACAGTTTTACCCATTACCTTTGTACGGGTGATTGGGACATCAATGCTTCACAAGCATTATCTCAAGATACTAGGCATAAAATAATAAATGGTATCTTGAGCTAAGTATCTCAAGACGGTGTCTTGAGCTAAGTATCTCAAGACCCATAAATATGGGTAATTGATTGATAAGTATCTCAAGATGGTGTCTTGAGCTAAGTATCTCAAGACGGTGTCTTGAGCTAAGTATCTCAAGACGGTGTCTTGAGCTAAGTATCTCAAGACGGTGTCTTGAGCTAAGTATCTCAAGATGGTGTCTTGAGCTAAGTATCTCAAGACGGTGTCTTGAGCTAAGTATCTCAAGACGGTGTCTTGAGCTAAGTATCTCAAGACGGTGTCTTGAGCTAAGTATCTCAAGATGATGTCTTGAGCTAAGTATCTCAAGACGGTGTCTTGAGCTAAGTATCTCAAGATGGTGTCTTGAGCTAAGTATCACAAGACGGTGTCTTGAGCTAAGACCTCCCAACCCCAATTGACATTAAAGGAAAAGTTACAGCTGGAAATTAACAAGAGTATGAAATCCCCAGATCCTGAAGTACAAGTACAAAATGAATTGGGGTTGGCAAATAGTATTAGACGTGAAATGAGCCTGTTCGAAAATGGAGGAGTTCGTGGATATCATTGTACATATATAATATAATTACCTACAGTACACAGTATATTACTTTTGTATTATATAATGCAATGGCCTGTTGGTCCCAGTCAAGACTCCAGACAATAAGTAAGTCCAGTAAGTCTTTAATAAGTTATTATCTAATCTCTCTAAGTTGCCTAGTGACCTTCTAATGTCACAGTTTTATCCATTACCTTTGTAAGGGTGATTGGGTCAATGCTTCACAAGCCTCTCAAGATGGTGTCTTGAGCTAAGTATCTCAAGACGGTATCTTGAGCTAAGTATCTCAAGACGGTGTCTTGAGCTAAGTATCTCAAGACGGTGTCTTGAGCTAAGTATCTCAAGACGGTGTCTTGAGCTAAGTATCTCAAGACGGTGTCTTGAGCTAAGTATCTCAAGACGGTGTCTTGAGCTAAGTATCTCAAGACGGTGTCTTGAGCTAAGTATCTCAAGACGGTGTCTTGAGCTAAGTATCTCAAGACGGTGTCTTGAGCTAAGTATCTCAAGACGGTGTCTTGAGCTAAGACCTCCCAACCCCAATTGACATTAAAGGAAAAGTTACAGCTGGAAATTAACAAGAGTATGAAATCCCCAGATCCTGAAGTACAAGTACAAAATGAATTGGGGTTGGCAAATAGTATTAGACGTGAAATGAGCCTGTTCGAAAATGGAGGAGTTCGTGGATATCATTGTACATATATAATATAATTACCTACAGTACACAGTATATTACTTTTGTATTATATAATGCAATGGCCTGTTGGTCCCAGTCAAGACTCCAGACAATAAGTAAGTCCAGTAAGTCTTCAATAAGTTATTATCTAATCTCTCTTAAGTTGCCTAGTGACCTTCTAATGTCACAGTTTTATCCATTACCTTTGTACGGGTGATTGGGTGAATTGGGTCAATGCTTCACAAGCCTCTCAAGATGGTGTCTTGAGCTAAGTATCTCAAGACGGTGTCTTGAGCTAAGTATCTCAAGACGGTGTCTTGAGCTAAGTATCTCAAGACGGTGTCTTGAGCTAAGTATCTCAAGACGGTGTCTTGAGCTAAGTATCTCAAGACGGTGTCTTGAGCTAAGTATCTCAAGACGGTGTCTTGAGCTAAGTATCTCAAGACGGTGTCTTGAGCTAAGTATCTCAAGACGGTGTCTTGAGCTAAGTATCTCAAGACGGTGTCTTGAGCTAAGTATCTCAAGATGGTGTCTTGAGCTAAGTATCTCAAGACCCATAAATATGGGTTGACAGCAAATAGTTAATATCGGCACCTACTCCATATAGTTTACATGATTACGGTCTGGAGCTCTACAGCATTTATGATCAGTGATGTTTATAATGCAATGGCCTGTTGGTCCCAGTCAAGACTCCAGACAATAAGTAAGTCCAGTAAGTCTTCAATAAGTTATTATCTAATCTCTCTAAGTTGCCTAGTGACCTTCTAATGTCACAGTTTTACCCATTACCTTTGTACGGGTGATTGGGATATCAATGCTTCACAAGCATTATCTCAAGATACTAGGCATAAAATAATAAATGGTATCTTGAGTTAAGTATCTCAAGATGGTGTCTTGAGCTAAGTATCTCAAGACGGTGTCTTGAGCTTAGTATCTCAAGACGGTGTCTTGAGCTAAGTATCTCAAGACGGTGTCTTGAGCTAAGTTTCTCAAGACGGTGTCTTGAGCTAAGTATCTCAAGACCCATAAATATGGGTAATTGATTGACAGCAAATAGTTAATATCGGCACCTACTCCATATATTTTACATGATTATGGTCTGGAGCTCTACAGCATTTACGATCAGTGATGTTTATAATGCAATGACCCCAGTTAAGCCTCCAGACAATAAGTAAGTCCAGTAAGTCTTCAATAAGTTATTATCTAATCTGTCTAAGTTGCCTAGTGACCTTCTAATGTCACAGTTTTACCCATTACCTTTGTACGGGTGATTGGGACATCAATGCTTCACAAGCCTCTCAAGATGTGGTGTCTTGAGCTAAGTATCTCAAGACGGTGTCTTGAGCTAAGTATCTCAAGACCCATAAATATGGGTAATTGCTAACTTAAAGTTTAAACTTTAAGGGGGATTTGATAAGGCTTTTCAAACTGAATATTAGTAATAATAGCAGAGCAACAATAATTTCATCAATTATCCTCAAAGATTAACTTGAAGCCCATCTCCCATGCTCTTTGAAAGACTGGTGATTTTCATTTATTACACAAAATTAAAACTCTAAAAGCAGGCTTAGCATGATGCTTTCTATTTCTACTCTATTGTAGAATAGAAATCGCTTCTCGTCTATCTTTCTTCGTAGAAAACTGTCATAAGCATAATTTTTATCTACTTTAAAACACTTCTCTACGGTTCTCATGGCCTATGGAACCAGGAATGGTTGGTTAAGTTTCTTTTAGTACTAACCTAATAAGCAATGTGGAGATATGAATAAGCAGTTTTTTATACATGTATAAGATTTTGCAATATCAGGTGGCGATGACAAAGATAGGGTCAAAGTAGGTCTAGCAAAGTCTCCCGCCATTTGAAATACTTAATTTCAGATAATTGACTTTTAAATTTTAATGACGTAGCCTACGTAACCCGTCGTCACTGACGTAGCCTACGTAACCCGTCACTGACAGAACAATAAATGAAAAAATAAAACCTGATTTGCATATTTTTACTTTCCTACAGGGAATCCCCGACCGACGGGAAATACCCGCAACAATATTATGATATGAGATGATCGGGTGATTCCCCTGTTGGTTCGTTGGGGAATTACCTTAAGAGTATTGTATTAAAGTATTCCGAGTGGGGAAGTCCCTTCTAAGTTCTACGACAAACATATTATTAGGACTGTACCTGTGTAGTAAATAGTGGGTACCTACGTATTGTACGAGTTGCTTTTTGTCGTAATGTATTAAAATAATCTAGGCAAGGTTATTTCCAAGGGGCAACGGACTACGGAATACAAACTAGACTTGTTTGTGGCAATCCCGAAAATCCCGAGATTAGCCAAGTAAAGTCCCGGGATTTTCAGGGCCAGAAAACGGTCGGGATCCCGGGATCCCGAGATTCGGGATCCCGGGATTGTATTCTATAATCACATTAGCGTTTAAAAATCGTCTGAATATTATACCAATTTTGACCTCTCCTTTGATCGTTATATTCATAGCTAGGGTTGATGTTACTAAAATATTCGTTTTCACATTGTTGCATGTAATCTTCGAAAGAAATATTAGGGTATTCGTCATTATTTGGTCAGGTTCGTTGATATTAAATACTTGATTTCGCTTAAGTTGAGGGCGTTCAGTTATAGTTCACATAGTTGCGTCTTTATCCTGTAATTCAGGGATTTGTGGCTTAGGTTGCCAGTTTGGTCTTGCTAGATGCCATTGAGGTCTTTGATTAAAATTATTATTATCTCTTTGATTATTATTATTATTATTTTGATTACGATTTAAATAATTGTTAGGTTGATTATTACTAGGGTTGCCATACCAAGGCTGTTTAGCTTATCCTGTTGGCATCCTAAACCTAGACGAGAAAGGTGAAGGTGGATATGCATGTCGTTCACAGAACACTATTTACTGGGCAGATCTAGTGCCAAAGTTTAAATTGTACACAGGGGCGCTGTGTTGTTGGGGGGCTGAGCTCATGTTATGTTTAACGAACGGCTGAGTATGACGACTAGGTTTGTTTCCCGTATTTTTGATGTTAATTAAATAACCTTCTTTATCGAGAGTTCTAGCCCTAAAACAAGTCTCTCAAAAGTCTGGTTTTTCACATGCTGGTTTATATTCTGGTGGTAAGAGTGATATTAGTTTTTGATTAGCTTTATCTTTTAAACCGGTATGTACATGTTGGTTGATTGTACATCCTTCAGCTATTAACATTTGTAACTCGTATATTACGTTGGTTAAATTGTTTGAATTCTTCTCAGCTAGTATAATGGTGGGGACAAGATGTTTGTCAACCACAATTCCACCTAAATCAATTCCAATTGTACCTATATCAATTTATTTAAAATTAAGTCCATTCCTGGAATCGTTATCGGACAATGGCGTTATCTCCAATGTTGATGGTCTGGACTCGTGATCTTGACTCTCGTATCATGCACAAATTCATAAATTATTTTTTTTTAATTTATAGTAACATGTGGATTATTATGACCCTAACCGCTTAGCTTGCATTAGCATACGACACATACGTGCTCGTCCAAACGCATCGTATGAGGCCAAACACAAGGTAGATGCCGTACACCACTGAGGAGTTCTTCTGGCAGGTTGGGTATCCTGCAGGATCCTGGTGATGCCTGCGCATCAGGTCAAGGTTATCATACTTTTGTAATATCATTGACAACCTGACCCATTGACAGGATTTCCAAATAGGAATCGATCAGACTTGTGGAAGTTGCTTCTATCTCTTCATCAACTAGAAAAGAGGTGATGAGATGATAATGATGATCTTCAAACGGCTTAGTACATTTTCTTGAAACAAAGCTAAGAACACTCTCGATTAGGACACCTTTCGAACAAAAAAAAATCAAAATCGGTGCATCCGTTCAGGAGCTATGATGCCACAGACAGATACACAAATACACACTACAAACTTATAACACCCATCTTTTTTGTCGGGAGAAAAAAATACAATAAATAGATAAATAATAAGTATGGTAAGTACATTTTACTGCAAGCATTCGTTTATCAGCACACTTTTATGGAAAAAATAATTAATATAAATATTATACAGCATTTTGTATCAAACGTTGAGACAGGCGCACAAAAGGATAACCTTTTTTTTCGAAGAGATGCACTGTCTGGATGCCACCAAACAGCTTAATAAACTTATTAGGTTCCTACCTATGTTGATCCAAAAGAGTAGAAATCTTTTAATCCTTACACGACACTGCTTCGATTTGCGTCATAAAAGAGTGAATTTCTCAGGCGAAAAATTTACGCGTCTAGGCTGAAAACGCAGTGCTGCTTTACAGATAATGCAACGATTTTTTTTCTCAGATTTGAAGAGACGTGAATCTAAATGAACCCACTTAAATTATATTTATAAGACTTTTACTTTTTAAGAAAAATATCAGTAAATGACGAATTTTCAATTTCTGTGTCTTGTCCAAAATCACTTTCATACAAAGCATTTACCTCTCAGGCAGATAATCTCGAACATAATATATAGGAAAATGTATTTTAATTGCGTTAAGTAATAATTGACCTACAAGAATTTAATTATTTTTTAATGTTTAGACTCATAGTTAATGAGTACATGTCACCGGTAGTTTTGTCCGAGCGAAATTACTAATTTCTATGGTCATTTTGTTTCGGCGTCCGGAGCTTCCACCAATGTGTTTAAACGAAAAATAAATTCCTGCCCGGCAAGAGACAGCCGTGCGCTTACGCACAGTGAGAACGGTAGTGCACCATATCGCCACGTCTTCCCGTCAAAAATGTAAGTACGTGATTTCAGTTTACTCGGAACGAAATTTTGCAATTTCGGCGATCAGGTTTTAAAAGGATTTTTTCAAGGAATAAAGGTATCACTTTTATGCATGCTAAGTAGCCTTTAGTACACATTTAAGATTATAGAAAACAATAGTCATAGCCTTGATAGTGTCTTGTATTTTAAACAAAATAGCCACGTTATCAATTTCTGTGGGCCAATTTCTGTGGTTTCCGTGGCATCTGGGTGTCCACGGAAATTACACGACTCCACGGAAAATGTTAATGAAGTAAATCAATTAATGTTAATGAAGGTTTTTGAAAAGAAACAATATTTGTTATGCCGAAATTACTTTGACAGAACTCATATAACATACCTAGATATAGATTACACAGAGATTATATTATATATAGCATTATACGATCTATTACAGTCTGTTATATCCCATCAATTCCATCATTATTTTGCTAATGCTTTCATATTCAAATGTGAGTTTAAATTGACTCAACAGTATTTTAAATTTTTATTTTATTTTAGGAATCCAAAAAAGAAAAAAGATGAGAAAAGAGAGAGAAGAAAGGTTAAAAAGGAAGAGGATTGCAGAGCAAAAAAGAAGAGAAAAAATTAAAAGCGACCATGTCAAAGCTGAGGAGTTGCGTAGGAAAGATCGTGAACGTTATCCTCGGAAAAAAGCAGAAGGAATAATTTTACCCCTAAGTGAGATGCCAGATCGAGCTCGTAGATTTAAACAAAAAAGAAACAAAATTAATTTTGTAATTTACTATATAAGACAACAACAACAAAAAAGGAATTACTCAAAGTACAGGAAAATAAGGCCTTTACCATGTTCGTCTCAAGCGAAGTCACAAGATATTACTATTATTCCACATGCAACCCTAACACTAGCTAACCTGTTCATAGGTTCCACGACACCTTTTGATAAATCTACGTTCAAAAAAATTATGTTTACAAGAAAACCATGGTGACAGCGTTAAAGAGACACAAACAGAGCTACAAAGTATTTTTTCAATTCAGCAAACCAGAAGTCCACTCCCCTGCACATCACCTGTTCCACTTATATCACCTAGTGTAAGCAGCATAAAACAACAATTCACAGATTTAAAGGATCTGAATTATTTTACTTTAAAACCAAGAACATTAAGACCATCAAATCAGCTGACGCTTCACACGACTTGGACAATATGGACTATGATAATCTAGTTCCATCAGCCTCATAATATATTAGGTTGGGGAAAAAGTATTTTCGCATTTATAGTATGCACGCATTTGTAGTAGGCCCCCAGGGGGCCGATCGCGCTCATTTTGAACGTTAATACCAAAACTAAACCACAACCAAAACGATACGTTAGACACATTTCGTATCGCGCTAATCATTTCAACGGAAACGATTTAGCTTTATTTTGGAAGTTACGTTGGAGGAACGATCGATCGAACAATATTCTCACAAAAAAAAGCGCGATACCGTTTCTTACACCAGCTAAACCAAAACTAAACTAAAACCAAAAACGTTCCGTTCGAACGGTAATTACGTTGAGAAATAGCGCGATCGGCCCGCTGGTCGCCCTATTACGGATAAAATGGATGCCATTTTTGAAAAAGTGGAGCATATCAGTAATTACGACGTAGCTGAAGAACTGGGAATTGACCACAAAACAGTTTTGGCACATTTGAAAAAAACTGGGTACCTACACGAAAAAGCTCGATATTTGGGTACCTCACGAGCTCACTGAAAGAAACCTAATGAACCGTGTACTCATTTGTGATTCTTTATTACGACGTAATGAAACCGAACCATTTTTGAAGAAGCTGATAACTGGTGATGAAAAGTGGATCACGTACGACAAGAACGTGCAAAAAAGGTCGTGGTCAAAGGCCGGTCAGGCTTCACAGACTGTGGCGAAACCCGGGTTAACTCGCAACAAGGTGATGCTGTATGTGTGGTGGGATTGGAAGGGCATTATGAGCTGTTACCACCAGGCAGGACCATCGATTCTGAACTCTACTGCGAACAACTGATGAGATTAAAGCCAGAAGTTGAGAGAAAGCGGCCGGAATTAATCAACAGAAGGGGTGTGGTTTTTCATCATGATAACGCTAGACCTCACACATCTTTAGCCACTCAGCAAAAATTAAGAGAGGTTGGCTGGGACGTGTTAATGCATTCGCCGTATAGTCCTGACCTTGCACCTTCAGATTTCCACATGTTTCGGTCTCTTCAGAATTCTTTAGGCAGTGTCAGGTTAACATCACGAGAGGACTGCCAAAACCACTTGTCGCGGTATTTTGATCAGAAGTCCTAAAATTTCTATAGCAATGTGATCAAATGGTACCTACATGCTTTAGTTAAATGTAAATAAACTATATTAAAAAATGTTTTGAATTTTCTTAAAAAATGCGAAGAAACTTTTTCCCCAACCTATTATAAGCAGCCTATAATAAAATGTTAACAGTGATACTCGTATAATGTCGAAATTTGAAAAAACCATTGAGACTGAATTGAATTGAATTTGCTCACATTGAATTTTCCAAAGAATTAGAACTTACAAGAAATAAATATAATATTTTTGATAGTGCTGATGAAAATATTTTCTGAAGATTTTCGCCATGTTCGTGATTATTTTTGTTTAAAGAATATTTCTTTTAGTTACCTTCAAGTTGATTGATGTCTCACATCATTATTTTTTTATAGTTTATCTTCAGAGCGATGGCTTTTATTGAGCTGCTCTTATGATTATTAAATTAGTTGTTAATTTGTCATTTTGATACGTACAAGGTATCAAAATTAATGCTAACTGATTGACTGTGTAGGTATAGCAATAATTACTTATTTAGTTTTAAGATTCTGACGATAAGAAAATCTTTGTTTGATTTTGAGAAGTAAATTGTATTATGTCCAACAAATATTTAAGTAATTTGTTTAGGATTTTTTTATTAGTTTCAAATTAATCATATTATTATGCTAATCAGAATTTGTTATTTCATTCCTAGGATTTGACATTACTTCTGTTATTAATATTATTAAGTTAAAACTGTACTGTTTTTGCAGTGATAATATTTTTTTTTATAGTTTGGTTACAATATGTGTAGGTTGTTATTATAAGTTTGATAAATAATTATAAGTAAATTTTACCTCATCATAAGAGTGAAAAACATAATCAGTTCTTTGACTGCTAATTTTGTAAGGCTGATTTAAGCAATAGTACACCACGCATTTTTATAAATGCTTATTAAAATGATTCGTATTAAATCAGTTCTTTTCATTATACCTTATCTTTCTTTACATATGACTTTTTTTTTTTTTGTGATACACAATTTCAGTGCACGCGCGCAATTTCTGTGTAACCAAAACAAATTCGGTGGCAATAATAAAATTTCTGTGGCTCGCCAATTTCGGTGGCCCAAATAACTCTCTAAGAAATATAATTATATAATCCCCTTTTAGAAAATGTATATAAAATGTGGATATATTGCGCTCTATCATTAAAGTTGATGTCCATGGAAATTAGGTAAAAAATCGAGTGGTTGAAATTGACTCAAAAATAACTCGTGACGTTAGCAGATTGTAGGACCATTTTCCAAAATCTATGAATGCAGTTAGCAACTAGGTATCTACTCAAAAAGTTAAGGACAGTCCTACGAACATTTTCCTGCAGCAACAACGGTTACGGTAGGCAGGTACAACTACAACAAAGGTAGGCCTTTACTGCCCATTCTTAAAAATCCTGTATAACACAATATTTTTAGGCATCTAGAGGAACGAGAGCTTATTTCCGACATAAAAAAAACCCCAGTGGTGAAATCCAGTGTTCTGATAGCAGTGGAATACGTCTCCACTCCTCAAGCACCTCAGGAATTGTTGTCCCTGTGTGGCTATGTCACTATGTGCTAGCGACCGTATTCGGCGTACCATGAGTGTGCAAGTCACCCCCTGCCATTTATCCGTGTAGTTTAGTCCAATCCACTATAGCCACCGAAACCCATAGCCCAATACGTTTTGTTTCCATATCCTGCAATAGTCTTACACCAACCGGGGGTTGTTCTTGGGTGTACTTGCATAGTGCGATCAGGGATAATCATATGGTTGGTGCCTCATTTCATTAAAAATATCTAACGGGCCTCTGCGCGTTAGCTTTGGCCCCTCGTACGAGGCTCCAAAGGTCCGGGACCCCAGGGTCCCGAGACCCTATATCAAAGACATTTAAAATAATAATGTAATTTTAATTTATCTTTATTTAACAAAAACATGGAACACACAAAACATTTACATTCGTTTACTAGTTTATTTTAATTCTTTTATCCGTTTTTCTATCTACCGCTTGCACCACAAACCGCTAAATTCGTTTAGGTACCGCTAAAAGTAAGTAGGTACCTATTTAAAACATCGCTCTGTTTCTGCCAATCGTTTGAACATGGCTGAGATAGGTAGAATTATGTTTTAAATATGTTTAGCGCTAAACATATTTAAAAGGCAAAGTGGTGAAAGCGGATTTTTATACCTATACTTAATTCGGTTTATTTCTTCTTCAGCTTCTTAGGTGGAACTTCTGTGCCTCCACCGGTCTTAAAGTAGAGACTGTAGAAGACTCCGGTGGCCACCACCAATATCGTTGATAGCACGGTGATGTACTCAGCACGGTTCCTGTAAAAGAGTTTCATGTATAGTTACTTATGGATTTTAATTTTTAGGCATACTACACATGAATAACTACCGTGGTAGAAGACGAAGGGTTGTGTAGGGTTGCGAGTTTGTCCGAAAGGGATATCGTGGCCCTGGCACACAGGCAACGGAAGGAACACGGGTGGGTTTTAGTCAGTAAAAGTCTGACACTCCCTCCCGCTCCGCCCAGAGCGGGAGAAGTTATTTGATGATTTCCCACCCAAAAAAAAAAAAAAAAAAAAGGCCCCTTAAAACAATACTCCCATGCGTGGCACTCCTCTTTACTTAAAAGGGGGATCTATCATAACGCTTGGCTCCCGAGGTGGTCCCATTGCCACCAAATCAGAATCTGATGAGGGGATCCCATGGAAATCGAGGGAAATCCTCAAATTTTATAGGCATACCTATAGTGATTTGAGTATTTTTTATAGTAACTCGTGCATTTTCACTCGCAAAACACCATTCGGTGAAGTGGAACTCATGATGAAGACCACAGATGGCCACCGGAACTTCCTAATAATAAGTATTTCACCGTTGCGATTCGATTAGGCACTTTAATATGGTTGCTAAGCAATTTATGGTCGTCATAATGCATATGGTGAAGTCACCATCAGTTCTCCTGGTTCTTACCAGGAGAACTCCTTAACAATTAACGCCCCTGCATCGGGAAAAGCAATATTTTGTAAAATGTGATGAGTATTTGACATTAGGCTATTGTAAATTGATAAATTACAAACTGACCCACTAAAAAGTGAAAAATAAAACTGTTTACAAAAAAAAAAAAATAACCGACTTCCAAAAAAACAACTGTGTTAGTGAAAAATAACTAATTAAAAATAACTAATTAATACTAATTAAAAATAATAATTTAAGTGAAAAATAACTTTAATTTCGGAAGTCGGTGGCAAAAAACTAAAATACAGATCCAAAGACACCGACTTCCGAAATTAAAGTTATTTTTCACTTTGTAGTGTTTTTTTGGAAGTCAGTTATTTTTTTTTTGTAAAAAGTTTTTTTTTACTTACTCGAAAGGCGTTCCACAGACGACATACCAGGTGGCACCGTTTCGTGGCAGCTCCTTGACACAATGGAAGTCGAAATACTCCTCGTTGTAGTCGGTCGGGCAGAAGTATTTGCGCTTCTCCAACACCTGGAATAAAATTGATAGAATTGTAATAGGTATACTGTCAGTACTGTCAGTGGTCAGTAGACTGAAGCGTGGCTCGGAAAGCACGTTAAGCCGTTGGTCCCGGCTGTCATTCGTGGATCTTTGACAGTCGTTAGGGGTAGTCAGAAGCCCAAAAGTCTGACTACCAGTCTTACCAAAGGATATCGTATTACCCAGTTACTGGGTTATGGAGGTCAGATAGGCAGTCGCTCCATGTAAAATACTGGTATTCATCTGCATCCGGTTAGACTGGAAGCCGATCCCAACATAGTTGGAAAAAAGGCTAGGCTGATTTTGTGTTTTAAAATAGACTGAAGTATAAAGATGAAGAACGTCAGGCAGAGTTGTAGGTATTGCGCCCACACCCAAACTTTGACAGAACGTAGGTACCTATGTTTAAAATTCACGTCAGAAGGACCTACAAGCCGTTGACTAGACACAAGTTCCGACTCCGGGTTGCTACTATTAAGAAATTTCTAGACTCGAGTTATCATAAATTGCAATTTAGTCTTGGCAAGAATGCTGAGATTATTAACAATCATTACCTATCATAATTATGAGCATGGCGAAGAAGTTATTTCAAATCATTATTATTGATCTGCATAGTAACAGTCAGAACAGGTGTTAATTAGTCATATGATAATCATTAAGTGTTACGTGCTAATGAATTCTCACGATATATCTTTATCGCGCACGACGATAACTAAAAGAAAATAAAAAATATACCTACCTAATGGTTTGAAAACAAAAATTATATATAATTAGGTAGACAAGCAGCAGCTAATCTACCCATACTTGATTATAGGATTTTTTAATTGAAAGAAGGTATATCCAGCCGTGACTGCAATCGATATGACATATTATTTCTTATATCTATGGCATAAAACTAAATTAAGAAAGATTTTGCTGTAGTTTCGGAAATAGCTTATCAGACGAATTACATTCTTTATCTGTTAATCCCTAATCTGTGATTTGATAACTATGTAGCTTCACGTAGAATTAACCTAGCTGATGTATCGAAGGTCTACTAACTATGTAGACCTTCGATACACAACAAAACCGAGCCTGGGTGGCCCTTGCTGGTTGGGGCGTGGGCCTTGGATTCAAGTTTAATGCAATTCAATGTTAGAACATTCATAATCGACGTAAAACCATCATTAAGTCATTGCAATGTAACTCTTATCTCGGTACGGTAAGGTATAAATTAGAAACGTCATGAAAACCAGCTTATTTTGTATGAAATTATTTTTCACCTGTCCGAATGGTGTGGTGAGGGTCGCTACTTCGTTGCAGGGTCCTACAGGCTCATGCAGACCCAGGGACCACTCTCGCTCAGGGTTGAAGAAGATCGTGAAACTAAGGTACAGCAGATAATGTACAGCCAGCTGCAATATCATCACGTAGTCTATTGCTGTCAACCTTCGGAAAATATAAATACTTGGTCAAAATCAGAGGTCCTTAGATCAGATACACAGATAGAAGCACGCTAATCGAACACCGTTGAATGTAAATGGCGTGGAAAGTAACCCTTCATTTGATAAGTGAGGAGTTGAAGACCCTTTTCTTAAGACAACATGAGAAAAAGTCAACAAATCTGACAAGTGGCATTTCTGGAAAAGTCTTGACAGAATCATAAAATATGTATCTTACTCTTTTTCAAACTGCTTAGGTTGGTACTGTGATACTGTCTTGAGGTCTAGCGATGCTTCTAATATTTCTATGTTTAACAACAATTTTTGTTTCTATTTATCCTTAATATAAAACAAACTCACTTTTTGCTGCTTTTCTCCCTATTGCTGAGGAGTCCAAACAATACGATGACGGAGAAGATAGCGAAGAGGAGGAAGAAGGTCACTTCCGAGTGGATCTTGTGGACGTCGTGCAACGGGTGGTAGATGGGGATGAACAGGAGCACGCCTCCGGGCATGCCCAGCAGAGACGCGATCAACAGCGACTTCCATTCAGACTTCTTACTGTAAAGAAGATAATATTATATATTAGATCACAATACTTATTTAGTGGACGTATCTATAGAGCTCTTCAACTTAAAGAATACTTTTAAAGAAATAACTTACTCAGCTGCATCCCACTGCTCAACTTTCGGTGCAAACCAAGACCTGCTTGTGTTGAAGAAGTAGAAGAAGCTAGCAGCGAATGCAGCGTGGAAGTAGTAAGAGTTCCAAGGCACCCAGTAGTGACGGTCGTAGATATTTGGGTCAGTGTCATGCCACGTCCAGTGGACAAACTTGACAGCCGTGATGTCATAGGGAATGTCCACGAGCACTGTTACTAGACCAACTGCGAAAGGTTCAGCGTACTTGGGGAGATTCAATCTGGACACTGCGTATACGGCGTGGTAGATAAATGCGGGATCTGTAATTAAAATTTTAATTCAAAAGATCGTTCCCAAGTGTCGCTTAGAATGTCTTAGAGGGTTGTCACAATAAGGGGATGGGTGGCATTATGCCAAAAAGGTCAGAGGGTGATTCTTTGAAACAGAGTGTTCTTGACTCATTGATCTAGCTCATTTTTTTTTTACTATTTGATATAAATGAACATATAAGCTGATGGCCCAGGTCGTTACATTTAATAACTTACAAAGGCACCGAGTAGTTTATGCTGTAGAGTGTGCTAGTGATTCAGTCAGATTAATTTGAATGATCCACATAAATGATAAAAAGGATGTTTAAATTGAATATTTATTGCATAAATGTGTTTTCAATCAAAAACACGTCAAAATTTTGCTTCAAAGAATCACCCCAGAGTCAAGAAAACGTATTTAAAACAAAAACAACCAACTTCCAAAATCACTAGGTATTTAACTTTCAGAAAACACTGGTACAAAGACGAGACAAGAGATGAAATGTTTTTTTAAATCTATCAATACTCACACAAAAGGATTATATGAAGAGGCAATCTAGCTCCCAAGAAGATGATGGGGGTCTGAGAGTGCCAGAAGTTGTCGTACTCCGGCAGGGCGAAGTGCCAGAAATTGTCAGTGAAGAGTCCGTGAAGGATCGTGCCCAACCAGAGGTACGGCCATCTACCGCCCTTCCTGAAAGCTGAAATAAATCATGCTGTAGGTATCTACGGTCTACCTTGGTTACATCATCATCATTCAGGCGAAAACGTGCACTGCTGGACTCCTCCTCAAAACATCGCCAAAACGGCCGTCCTGTGCTTCCCGCATCCAGCGAATTCTCGTTCCCTCGACCTTGACGTGGTCTATCTACTTTTGACATTTTTAATGAGCTACGGACTCTTGAATAGTTCTTTTCAACTAGCGCTCCAAATCAGGTACTTATGTGGGTATGGCCATATATAATATTTAAAGATGAATTTTGGAAATTTTTAAGAAATACCTACCTATACAAACTTTTGATTTTCTCGAATTCCATGAATTTTCGCTGAGGCAACATTGAAGTACCCCTTGCTTAAATGTAGCAAAGGGTCACACTAGAATCAGTAGCGTAGCGTGGGGGGGGGGGGGGGGCAGAGGGGGCCATGGTCCCGGCCGGCGCAGATATAAGGGGGGGTGCGCGGCGGCGGCAACAGGTCATCATCAGATCAGATAACTGTATCATCATCGGGACTATACATAAAAGTATATCTAGGCAGTGGGGCCAGTGGAAGTTGTTCAAAATAGAATTTACGAATGACTGAAATTGAACCTTCAAGACGAATAAGAATTTTTACGACGAAAGTAGGGATATCCTACGAAGACAATTTTAAACGAAAATTGTTTTCTTTAGCTAGAGTAACTACTGAGAAATATTCCAGCGGCTCCGGAGTTGGGCTGAAAAATATGCCTTCCTAAGGCCTCGAGGCCTAAAATGGACGCTTTGGCAGAATCATATTATGATCCGCGTACAATTCTTAACCCGCAATTCATCTGTTTAACAGTTTTGTATGGAGTTTCGGAAAATGGTCCACAAATTGGAAGTCTAATGTCAAATAGCAGCTGTCAAACAGATGAATTGCGGGATGTATGAATTGTACGCAGATCATTATGATCATCTTATCGATTCCGGGTCATTGGGTTTATTGAAGTTTATTTTTTCATTCAAACTTCAAGTTTGAAGTCCCAACCTAGTTGCGAAAATAGGCGGGATTTAGGGTTTGCCCCGGGTGGCAGAAATACACGCTACGCCACTGATCTCCCTTTCAACTTCCGTTCACTCGCTTCCGTAACGCTCTCGTCACGCATTCACCAGCTTACTCCGTTAAGTCAAGCGTGCGTAAAGAAGTTCTAAAGAGAAGAACTTCTAAACCGCGTTCAATAGTTGTCAGTTGTAGCTGTTGTATGATAATATTTCGTCAGTATTAAGATTGCTTAAAAGTGTTTCAACATCCGGAAAAACCTATTGAGGTTTTTGTGATGTTTCTGTATACAAAAAAAAACAGCTGTTCCCTACATTTTAACAAATTATTCGAACATAAATGTAGGGAGCAGTTGGTTTTTTTTTCGCGATTTCAGTTTTGGTCCCATAGTAAAAGTTGTTCATAATGATGAGTACAATGACCCCTTAAGAGGTTATTGACGACTTAAAAATAACCCTGTATGTTTTGTATTGTTCGATAAAAAGAGAAAAAAAACAGTGCTTTAAAAAAAATGCATGTTAAAAATTATGAATTGGGAAGACAAAGACACACCCGTTGGATGCAGGCGGAGCAGGACTGGTCGTGGTTGTCCTATCTCCAGCAGCGGACGTCTTTCAACTGATGATGATGATGATGAAAGGCATTTAAGACATAAAGAGGATTGCATACCATGTAGCAGCGTGATAAGTCCAGCTAGTGTGTAGACTGCTTGCGAGAGGATGTATGTGGGCTGAGCCGCCCACAGCTGTTTGATGTCATTGGTCTGAACCAGCCATTGTAGCCACTGAGGACACACCGGTTTACAGTTATTGCCTAGTCAGGACTATAAAGACGGACCATATTGGACTTCTGACGTAGTTAGTTGGAAAAAGACAAATTATGTGCTAAGTTCAATAACCACTATTTCGGGATGGTATCTACCTAAAAGAACGATCAGCTGGTATTAAAACCCAATACTAAAAGTGAGTAAGTACTTAGTTATGAAAAAGTAGCTTTTGCCCGCGACTCCGTCCGCGTATAGGTCGGAAAATAACCCACAGGAACGTACTACCTGGAATCAAAGTATCCTACTTATGTCCTAACCCACGTCATGGCTTATCCGTATGCCTTTCGAAACTGAACACCATACCAATTACAATAGTAGATTGTTATACAAGGGTCGAAAGGAATCAATTCCCATACGAGGTATTTAGACGCCCGAGCATAGCGAGGGTGGATAAAGTCCGAGTAGGAATTGGTGACTTTCACCCGTGGTAAACACTCTACTTTTCATTTCAAATATAAGGAAAGTAAAAAAATATAGTTTTACTTAAATATTTTATTTTCTTGTTTGCTCGCCATTTCATAAAATCATTGTATGTATTCAAATATCTTACCTTTGAAATTTCTGGCAAAAGATTTTAGATTACTGTATTTGCCTCGTCTTTAACCGAATCGCGGGGGTCAACATTTCAGAATCGCTTGAACTCATTTTTAATCAAATATTAGTCAAAACTCAGATTTTGAATTTCGGTACAGCTTACAGACTTAGTATTCCGTCAAATTATAATAGTCTTTTTTAAATTTTAAATATGGAACACACCGCTTCACCGCCGCGGGCCGTCTCGCTTAATAGGTATTTTTTTTTATTCGCACTGGCTGTAACACTCACAAGACCGCAGACTACCTAACCAAATTTAGTTCCATATTTAAAATTCGCCCTAGGGATGGAAACAATTACTATGAATCTTTCCCGCCCTAGGGTGGGAAGCAGCGTTTTCCTTCCGCTACTCAGACACAATCACTACTTTCCGAGTATGAGAAATGAAAAATATATAGCAGGTAGGTATGTACTACCAGGCAGGTGCAGGTAGATGTAACTTGTAATTTGGAATAGCTTTAGATGAAGTTTACCCAACTATTTTGCAAACAAAAAAAAAATTAAAAATAAAATATCTTTTTTGCAACAGGCATAAAGGGGGTCTTAAAAATTCGAATGGAGTCTACTAGGGCATGTGGGGTATCATATGAAAGAGTGCTGTTTTCACATTCTCAAACACTTTTTTCTGGCATCATACTTTTCGACTTTTGATGAAACACGTAAAAAAATAGTCAGACTAGCTCTTGACCGGTTTTTTTTTACATTTTTAACATGGAATACCGCGTCACCGCTGCGAGCCGCCCCGCTTACCGCTTAGTAGGTATTTTTTTAAAGTCACACTGGCTGTTTAAACACTCACGAGGCCGCAGCATGTTTTCTTTTAATCGATATTTTTTTAATTTTTATTAGGGTATGTAAAAAAATTCGTAGCCGAATAACTAACCAAATATAGTTCTATTTTTAAAATTAATTGCCGCCCTAGAGAGGGAAGCAATTACTATGAGTCTTTCCCGCTCTAGAGTGGCGTCTTCCACCCGCTACTCTGATCAAACAAACCCTCCGTTAGGAGTATATGTGTTCTGTGAACAAACCCCTCCGGCCGTTTTCACAACTGGGATTCGCAACCAGTTGCGAATTAAGAATTTTTATTCTTTGTTCACAACCAGTTGAGAATCGAGAAAACTTTTCCTTAATCGCAACACAACTTTCCGAGTTTGAGAAATGAAAAATATTTTCGCTTTTGCATATTGCGGTTATACTCGTAGCAAAGTGAATAAAAAAAACACTTCACCCAAATGGATATCGCATAGCAAAAATATTAAATCGCGTAAAATATTCATACAGATCGATTGATATTAAATTAAAATGTTAAATGCTTGAAAATAGTAGTATTATGGTTTTACCGTGTCGCCTCCACCGGCTTTAGTCGTCATGTTGTTATGCGCGTGCTCCACTTCCGAATCTTGTCGCCACAATGATTAGAATTTATACCTAAAATTCTGTGACCATCAATTTGAATAAAGTGTTGGTTCGATACGATATCGTTCAGGTTTGTTATCGAGTTTTTTTTTAGTAAAATTATTTTTATTGAACAGACATTATGAAGTTTTCTTTTATTTAATAAATATACACAAAAGTAGCAGCCTCCCGATATCGGGAACAGGGTCCAAGCTCCAGAGAAAGGACCCCCAAATCGCAAGCCTTACGACTTTACGAGAGCCTCCTCAGGTGTTGGTCGAGGCTCTTTCTATTAAGTCATTGGCTGTCACTTCTATCGGCACAATGATCGCTTAATACCACATTCCACATGTCGACAACCTCGCTAGCTAAATGAAGATACTATATTTGCTTATCTTTCGCGGCTTTCATGAGATTTCCATCATGCGTGACCATTTTCATGGCTACCTACTCGGTCTGATTTCATTGTTTTATGTTATACCTACTAATGGCATACATACAGCACATTTCGATATGTAGCCCAAAACGGTAGCATTTACCGTATTGAGATTAGGTACGTGTGGGGCTCCGCAGGGTTTGGTGACGACGCGGTCCTGCGTGTGAATGTGAACAAAGTCAAAATCAAATTATTTATTTCAAATAGGCACTTAAGAGGCACTTTTGAACGTCAAAATTGAATCCATTGTCGGCGTTAATGTTGTTTGCTACACAGAAAACAGCCAGCGGGTTAATTTCGTAACACACTATCAGTAGGAATCGGTTTCAATTTGACAGTTAAACAACATTCATTGCGTTACTTACGTTCTTGAGCAGACATTTTTTTCTAACATATGAAGCAATGGAATTAGCAATATACTTCAAAATCATTCCGATTCAGATTTAACTGTGTTACGCAATTAGGGTACTGGTGTTGATCGGTGGAGTTCAATTCGAAGAGTTCATCCTTTCCCTTTCTGGACCGTTTCCGTGACATCCGCCAAATCGTCAGGACCCTGGAACCGAAACCAAGACCCCACATTCTTAGCTGTTGCGCTTGCGACCACAGAAGACCGTTGTTGTACTGTTTTGAGTGCGTTTCCTTTAGAAACTATTTGAGTGTGATTTTGGACAAAATTACATTTTGTTAAATGTGTTATACAGCAGCCTTGAACGAAATGAAAAAAAAATATTGAAAAAAGTTGTTTTATCAGTGGGTTGAATTGACGTCTCAAATCATTGATCTCAAAGCCTTGATAGTTATTCAGTATTTTTGTTACCGTCATCGACTCCTCCTATCGCCACTTGACATCCCTCGCATTTATGTTATCTATGTCACAGATAATATAATACTAGCAGCTATAACGTGTCGTACGCTACGTGTCTAATTTAAATGCCAACGCGGGTGCCACATAGATTTGTATTTTATTTTTTCATGTAACTGTTTCATACCATCTGTGTAAACTAAAAATATTTATACTCTGCCATATATCGACCTAGGATGTAAATCATACCACTGCTATTAAATGTAGCTTTGCTTTGTATTACCTACATAAGGTAATCTCAGATAATTTACTTTTTGTGATAATGATGAGTTTGTACCAACTTGCCGTACTTGAAATATTACCGAAACAAAAATCTCCGCTGATGTTCGGTCATCGCCGAGCTTTGGACCAAATTGGTCCAAAAATTGGTAAAAAAAATCAAATTGTGCCCCCAGATTTACCACATAGCTCATTTGATAGACGGATTCAAATGCAACATTTTCTTCTATGGAACCGAAAAATCTGTTCCACAGAAACATAGATATTAGCTAAAAAGTGATATTGAGAAAAAGTTGCACATTTCACTTTTTTATACAGGTAGCAACAGTTAGCGACCTTTTTTTATCGCAGGTAATTAGCTTACACGCGAGTTTGCTTTGTTTGTACATCATTGTATAGTTGTGTGGGAGGGAGAAGGTAATATAAAGCTCTGTTGTATGCGCTTTGCATTGCAACTGCGCAGTCCTTCTCTAACGCTCTTTGCTTATAGTTGTGTACTGTGCGATTATTTCTGTGGATATCCTATGTTAAGTTTCTGACCCTTGCATTACGTTACCTGGACCTGATTTTAAACACTGCGATTTGGATTAATTGTTTTTAAGATGTTTCGTGCATCTGCTGGACAAGTGTGTATATTATGTGGTAGATCAGTGCTATCGATCAGAAGAAGGACATTAACTACGCAGCTTTTTGAAGAATATCCAATCGCTGCAAGCAATATAACAGAACAAGTTCTCCCTTATCGTGTGAGTGACTTTAAATAAAATGCTGCAATTATTGCAATTTACAGTTTACGTTGTTTATATTTTGAAATCTGCTACTGAATAAGGTAATTCAATAATTGCACACAATAAAACGGTAAAGGTAGTATAAGTAGAGATCTTTTTCAGTCAACTCACTCTAGCTATGATGTAAAAGACTATGTGGGACATAAGCTAATTGTGTGTTAACATATGATATACATTCAAACTTATTAAGTATAATATGTATATACAATATAAATATCTTATGTATCTACATAAAATATATAGGTACTGTAAAAGATTAATAAGAGAGAACGAGGTGAATATAATATTATGAATGAGTTGTGAGTCTAAGACTACATATTGAATTACTTTTGTTCAGTATTCTTGTCTTGTCTGTGTGGTGCCGGACACAAAGAATAGGATAACTCTATTTCTTCCTGTGAGTGTCATAAAAGGCGACTAAGGATTCACTAGAGCATGGGCAGCAGCGTTTTCTAGTATAAATACGAACTTACTGCGATCTCCAACCCGCCTGTCAATTATGGCGATTATAGTAAAACCCAAGGGAGGTTTTGCTATAATCGTGGAGGCCTATGTCCAGCAGTGGACGTCTTTCGGCTGAAATTATGAGTTATCTAACCACGTAACAACACGCACAACAGAGTGCGCGCCACGAAAGAAGGCCAGCGAAAAATTGTGGAACTACTAATAATTGAAAACTATGCCGCAAGAGGGAAGGGTGGATTTTGAAAATATGGAGACAATGGATCCAAATGAAGTCTACTTTCTGACTGGACGAAGTATCGAACAGTTCAACAGAATGTTTGAAGAAACGCCATCTTTGTCTAGGAGGAGCAAAAAACCCAAAACCGCTTTGGCGGTATATTTAATTAAGTTAAGAACTGGTGAACCCAATACAAGACTGGCAGATATGTTTCACACAAGCAGATCAACTTTAGAAAGAGAAATGAAAACGGCAAGAGGCTGTCTAAAAGAAGAATTTACACCTCTACATTTGGGTTGGGATCATATCACAAGAGAGCAAGTGCTTAGGCGAAACCTTTTTATACCTCAGGCGCTGTTCGGTAACCCAGAAAAAACAATTGCATTATTATACTTGATGGTACTTATGTATACATACAAAAAAGTAGCAACTTCCTCTTCCAGAGATTGACGTATAGCCATCACAAGTTCTTAAATCTACTAAAACCATTCCTAATAGTCTGTTGTGATGGTTATATAATTGAAGTAGCCGGTCCCTATTCAGCGACTACATCAGATGCAAGCATTTTAAAGAATTTAACTGCTGATGAGATCAGTGTGTTTCATTGGTTTTTCCAAGAAGGAGACGCTCTGATTTTAGATAGAGGTTTCCGAGATGCCGTACCACATATAGAGTCTTGTGGCTATGATGCCCACATGCCTAAATCTGTTACAAGAGGCGAAACTCAATTGACGACGCGCGACGGCTGACGCAAATAAGTCGCGATTAGTGACGATTTGTCGATGGGTCGTGGAAGTAGTGAATGGCCGCTTCAACAGAGATTTTAAGATATTCAGGCAAGATTATTTTAACAGAGCTCTGCCTCATATGCAGGATGATTTTAGGAATGCCGCGGCCATTATAAATGCTTTCCACGACCCAATCACTGATAACGTTTTGTAGAGAGAATTAACAATAGAATCAATGTTGAAAACTGTCTCGCACAGTATGTGATTGACCACAACCTCAATAGCCGCAGAGTTCCGTTTCAAAGTATGTCTGCAGAATTACCTGATGTAAGAGAATTTCCACGGTTGTCTGAGGAAGAACTTGTTATGTTTGCGTTAGGAACGTACCAAATAAAACTGGCCAGGAGTTATTACAGTGAGCACGCTCGTAATGGCGTATATACAATAGAAGTGTACACAGAAAACCGCGATTTGAATAACCTTTTAAATAATTATAATATAACTGGTAATAACTTCTGGCTATTACGAGGGAAAGTTCAATCTAGGCATACCCGAAGCCGGATTTATCACACATATATACTTATAAACTCAGACCACCTTGGGTTAGAGGCTCTCAATCATTATTACTGTTCATGTAAGAGTAGCAGGCGTACTTTGGGCTCGTGTGCACATATAATGTCTATCGTGTGGTTTTTGGCGTATGCGCGATATGACAATATTGACCATCCAGCACAGTTTCTAGATAATATTGTAATCGATGAAAATGATTTGTAATAACTATACACTTTATACATATAAACTGTGCAGAATGGTCCTATATGAATAACATTTTTTTTGTTTTAATAAACAGTTTTAAGTAAATATGTTGTCTTTTATTTTAAATTCAATCATTTAATTATTTAGTGCATTTTTAAAACAATATTTTTTAACTAATAGAAATAAAATATACAAACAATAAACGCAAGCAAAAGTGTATCGTTGCAGTATCAAATAACGTTGAATTACTCTGTAACTGTGGGTTAGAATTTGATGCGTATGTGCACACATAGTTAGTCTATCAGTATAAGTCCGCCAACAATAGTGTCAAATCTGGGGGCAGCAGATTTTTTTTGGACCAGAGCCCATACAAATTTGGTCATCCTCCTTTTGCTGAACCCATGTTACGTATATGTTTTTGCGTGGCAGAGGTATAGACATAGAAATATTAAAAACCCTAGGCATAAATACCTAAAACGTTTGCCAGAAGTTAATTCTCACTTGTTATTGAAAAGCGGTAGTTGCGGCAGTAGCCCAATGGTTAAAACACGAACTGGCGAGCGATAGCTCGCGTGAGCGTGACTTCGATCTCCAGCTTGTAACACATCTAATATCATGCTTGTGCTATTATCAGAATATGTTGGGGCCCTGCTTACCCGACTGCAGTAAAATTCAAAAGGAGGGTATTGTTTTTTTTTTACAAAATAAGTAAATCAAATAGCATGATCCTGACTTTGGATGTTAACCTGCCATTGTAACCTTACTAAGAGAATACAAGAGCGAGCAAAGCGAGCTAGAAAATTGGAGCATCCTGACTCGTATACTTCAACTGTTCACTCGAGAGTGAGCCCGAAAAATGGAGCAATCTAGACCGGGCTAAGTTAAGATTTTATTGTGACTTTACTAAGAGAACGTAAGACCGAGCGAAGCGACCTATATAGAAAATTGGAGCATTCTGACTCGGATAGGATAGACTGTCTTTGTCATTTTAATAAGAGAAAATGCGAGAGCAAGCGGATAGGTTGTACCCTGACTCGGTTATGTTGTACCTACTTTCTGTGTGGGTTTGGTAAATGAATGCAAGAACTTAAGAATTGGCCCTCGCCTGTAGTTTGAAGCCTTTGTAAGACAAACAAATTACGTTCATTTTCATATTTTCATTATATATTCATTCATATCAACAAGAACGTGAGGTGTTGAATAATATTTTACGAATTTTTGCTTACACACGTCGTCGTGGGAAAATGAGATCTAATACCAAAACTGTGAATGCCGCCCGCCCTTGAACCATGCGTGAGTTCAAATTCTTTGGGAATCACAATTCGCATCGGTGCAGGTCATATTACGAAACTGAAAAGTAGAACGCAGTGACCTGCAGTGACTATTACAGTAGGGCGATGGCCGTAAAGGACCGTGAATATGTGACAGCAATAGAACCAACTTTTATTTAAAGATACGTTTAATAACGAATAAGTTTTCACTATTTCTACCTAGTGTGTACCCAGCATTACTGGCTGTTAAAAATAAAATATCGTATTAATATTATTCTAGAATAGTAGGATAACGAAACGTTTTCTTTGGGAATAACTTTTCATTCCACGAAGTTTCGTAACGCACTACACCACCATTATTATAGTAGCATAGACTAAAGGCGCCACAGAACACATATACTCCTAAAAGGCGCACTGTCAGTGACACAGACTTGACAGATTATAGGTTGTCAGTGTTTTTTTTTTTTTCTTCTGGCTTCGCACGGTTTGTGCATTTAGCCAATGTCACGTTTTAGTTTTATAAAAAGGTAGGGAAACAAAATTAATATAAATATACGAGATTTAGGATAGACGGGATAGGATCAGTACTACGTTAATTACACTATAAAAAAAAAATTACAACTTGATATTATTTAGAGTTATGAATGAGACTATACATTTATAAACAAGAGAGCTATTTGTACAAAGTAAAGAAAGTATTGAGGTAGGAAAAGGAGTATGGAGGGATAAGAGGTTACTATGAAAGGAAGAACGGTCATATAAGGGACAGGAGAAAAAAATGTGATCTAAGTCGCCTACATCTGTGCCACACAAGCATATGGGATCGTCGATGATATGAAGTTTGGCAAGATGAGCTGGAGAACAAACATGACTCAGTCTCATCCGTAATAGAATGGAGGTCTCCATCTTGCCAAACTTGGCCCTGCCAAACCACGGTTTTTCTGGAACGTCGCCGTCGGGTTGAATATGTGAAAAATAACGTCCCTTCGATTTGCTTCCAGTGTTATTAGTACTACTTTAGGGGTGCATTCCGAATTAGGACCACAATCGCTGTAATCGATTTTAGCGCGCTTATACGCGTTCCCTATTACCGTTTAGCGCGCTAAAATCGATTACAGCGATTATGGTCTTAATTCGGAATGCGGCCTAGGTCTGTGGTGTTATTCGAATGTCAAGTCAATGTGTCAATATTTTAAATCAATGATTTTGTTTGTTATCAGCGAACAGAGATTTAAATAAAATTAAAAAATGTCGACAATTTTCCGAAACTTATTTATAGGATCGCGTAATTTCGTGATAAATTATCATAATTTTTGCCCTAACGTAACATTCAGGATAAGAACTACGATACGGTACAATACGACTGTGGCCAATGCGTTTAGGTCCCAGAGAGTTAAACCTAAAAAGGAGCCTGGAGAAATTTTCAAGTGGATATTACTGGTTTGTACATTATAAGCTCAACACACTCTTATATCTAATTACTTTAATTATAAAATAATAACCTTCAATATTCATTTCTTAAATTTAACTGTGAATGCTTTGATTTTGGATGTATATATAATTCAATAATGATCAAGCTATCAATTCGTGGCTTTAGGTCTAGCGTGGACTAAAAAAATGTAAGCTATGATTGCTTTGCTTGGTATATAAAGTTAATTTTGTTATAAATACTCACAGTTACATTGTTTATTTTAGATGATCCCCGTCAGCTCTTTCGGTTTGGGCTGTTGGCAGACGTACCGGCTGCAATGGAAATTGGGACTCATTGACATGATGCAGTCTAAAACTAATGCAACACCTGTTGCAATGCCTAGCGAGTTAGTATTTCTTGAAGTATTTTTATGTGTGTATTTAACAGAAGCAATTTACTGGAACAGTTAACAACTCATCTCCACTAAAGCACCTGTCTCACAGACGACAATTATCAAATTAGAATTGGTAATTCTACTGGTGCTAACTGATTCTCAGTGTGATCAATTTGTGTAAAGTTAACTAGTTACTTAAACTAATGGGAGCCATGAGATTTAGTACTGAATTACTGCAAATTAATTCAACTACATGCTGTTGCTTGCATTCTGCTTACTCGTTACTTCTTAAAAACATACTCTCCTCTCGAACAAGTTTCTATTTTACTGGTTTAGGTTGGGCGTTGTCTGGGATTCATATTTACAAAGGACAATGGACAATTTTGTGTGAAGTGCATCTAGTAAAATTATTATGTTGTACATCACAAACAGAAGTGGATGCTTTAGTGCATATTAGATGAATCTTATTCTGCCTCTCTGCAACAATGTTGAATTGACTGGCCCTACGTCAAAGTATTGAGGTGTTTGTATGACACTGCAACGATGACTGTCCAGATCCAGGATAAGGAAAGTAATGCAACTACTCAGGGGGATGTGATATCCCCGAAACTGTTCAATGCGTTGGAGGACGTCTTTAAGACGCTGGACTGGACAGGACAGGGTATCGACGTAAACGGCGGGTACATCTCACACCTTCGTTTTGCCGATGACATCGTCATAATGGCAGAGACGCTGGAACAGTTAGACCAGATGCTGCACAGCCTAAATGGAGCCTCTCGGCGGGTTGGCCTCAGTATGAATTTGGACAAGACGAAAGTCATCCAATCCACATCGAAGGGTCGCTTCTCGAAGTTGTGAAGGAGTATGTCTACCTAGGGCAAGTTTTCCAGCTTGGTAGGCACAACTTTGAGAAGGAAGCCGACGACAGAAGGATCCGGTTTCGTCAATCCCGCAGTGTTTGAAGACTAGGGTCTTCAACCAATGCGTCCTGCCCGTTATGACTTACGGTGCCGAAACGTGGACACTGACAGTCGGACTGGTCCACAAATTCAAGGTCACTCAGCGTGATATAGAGCGAGCTATGCTCGGAGTTTCTTTGAAGGATAAGATCAGGAATGAAGTTATCCGGAAGAGAACCGGAGTTACCGACATAGCCTGCAGAGCAGTGGCGAAGAGTGATTTTATAAGAGAGATAAGCCGGAGCAATAAAATATTTTCTATACAAAATAAACTCCTGACGACGTCGATTTTGTATACAAACTGAACTCACAGCAAGCCGGACGCGCCTGCGAGTTATTTTAGACTAAAATGTTTTGTTGTTGGGATATAAAGACAAAAGTGTAATGTAGGCGGTTTGTAATGTTTTAATTGTATGGTGTATTAAATACCTACTGTGTGATTATGCATATTATTTGGCATTATTAAACACTGCTGATTGTGCCATTTTTCAATGACGATAGAGTGGTTGTGTTCCGAATTTCCGAAGGGAAGCCGGTAGGAATCGTGTTATACGGTGGTTTCGCCACTGCTGCAGAGAAAGCAAGCTGAAGTGGCAGTGGGCTGGCCATGTTTGTCGAAGGACCGAGGGCCGGTGGAGCAGACGAGTCCTGGAGTGGAGACCGCGTATGGGCAAGCGTAGTGTGGGGCGCCCCCCCAGCTAGATGGACCGACGACCTTAAAAAGGTGTCTGGGACAGACTGGATGCGGAAGGCGGAAGACAGGGTGTTGTGGCGCAGCCTGGGAGAGGCCTATGTCCAGCAGTGGATTGCTATAGGCTGAGTTGAGATGAATTTTTAAATGTCAAAGAGAATTCAGACAAGGCGCTTGCAATACATGGACACATTTGATAAGCACTACAACAACCATCATTGTCCATAATGCTTGCTTGGGCAAACTTCGATTTGTGGGTGCTATATTACCCACCCTCCCTTCATTTAATTGGACATAGGAACTCTCTGTGTCCTTTATAGTACAACTCTTTTACACTTTCAGTTTTACAGAACTGGAAAAGATGGAATACTTGCCAGTAAAAGTCAAAGGACAGTTTCTTCATGACAATGAAATTCTCATTGGACCCAGAGCATTGATTGAGTTAGACTCGCCAATTCCCAGGACAGGCTCTCTGGTTTCTGACCCTAAGACGAATCAAGGGTGGCTGGTGATAACTCCATTCATGCTGGCTGAAACAGGGTAAGATTATTTTTATAATTTTTGGTACATTTATTTTTATTTAATTATTGTACATTTTTATTACCTATTTATTCAGACATTTATGTAAGAACTCTGATATAAACCTAAAGCTGCTGATCATCAAGGCTTCCACCTGTCTATGTGGGCACCAGACGAGAGTGACATGACATTTGTCACTCTTCTTGTCTGGTGGCGTTGTTTATTAGTTCACTGAAGCGCTGATTAAATTGTATGCACCGCTTTGAAATAATAGTTTTATCTGGGCTTATTTAGAACTAGAAACATTTGTGCATTCGAAACTGTTAATAGTGGGAAAAGGTGGAAGCCCCTTGGGGACCCTCCTCCATCCTCTTTCATTATTACCATACTACCATTCATTTATAAATGAGCAAGATTCCAGAAAACCTCTATATACTTAGAGGAGCTATAAATACCTCCTCTAAGTATATAGAGGTTTTCACTAGCAATGTGCTAAATACAATAACATTATCTTATTACAGGGAAGTCATTCTGATTAACCGTGGCTGGATCCACCAAAATCTGCGTCCAAAAGAGAAACGGGAACCATCCATGGTGAAGGGAGAGGTCGAGTTAGTTGGCGTTGTGAGGTTAACAGAAAAACGAGCGCCATTCATGCCCAAGAACAATCCAGAAAAGGGGTCATGGTTCGCACGGTAAGTTAAAAATTTAATTTAAGTAATCCATACCTAAGCTAGAACTACTATTTGAAATGGGACATTGAGATCAAAATCCCGAACACAGGGTTCTACCCTAGCACTTACGGCACGACTTTGTCTCTCGCGCACAATGCGGACAGTATCCAGGAGTGCACATTGTTTTTTTTTTATCCTCAGATCAGCGCACCCAATGAGTGCTTCCTGGTAATGTTGAGGCTATAGGACGGATAGAGGATCGTAACTACTTTCGACATAATGCTTGCCGATAAGGCGCAGCGCAGTCGACAGACTTTTTGTGCGAAGGAGTCTGCGGCACACACCAATGTGATTACATTTTATTAGCTCACAAGCTTTCATTAATCACTCGATCCTTCGCACAAAAAGTCTGTTGTCTGCGCTGCACCTAAAGAGTGGTTAATGAAGCTTGTGAGCTAATAAAATGTAATCACATTGGTGTGTGCCGCAGACTCCTTCGCACAAAAAGTCTGTCGTTTGCGCTGCACCTAAGTATCTCATAATTCGGCAACCCATTAGGCTGAGTAAAAATATTTTACTCATTTATCATTCTTAGCATTCTGCCATCACCTCCATCAGAAACTTAAAATCTGTTTAACCTCAGAGAGAAAATATCGAAAGACGGTCTTATAGTCGCAAGATTCCAGAAATTGTTGGTCGTTATGTTATTTTGTTTATGTTCATCCAAAAAGCGTACGGCTAGTAAGTACTTACAGATTTTATGTTCTTTTCTTTCAGAGATCTAGAACAGATGAGTGCCTATCTTGGCTGTGCCCCTGTCTGGCTCGATGCTAGAGGCATACCAGACCCGCCAGAAGGATGGCCTATCCCTAACCAGACAAGAGTTACTTTGAGAAACGAACATCTTTCTTATATTGTCACTTGGTATTCACTTTCAATATTAACAGCAATTATGTGGCGTCGTTATTTTATTAAGAAGTTACCATTACTGTAATAAAGATATATTATATGATCTGTGTAACAGTTGATTGCTGTACGCATTTAAATCTATATAGAATAGACCTAAGACTCATTAACTGTAGAGACTGTCCAAACTAATCATGATCAATTATTTAAATGTTTATAGCAGAACTAAAGTATCTAATTATTAATTTGTTGCATAGCATTGTCTATTACTGTTGAGCTCATAATAACCAAGAACATACTGCGCCTGCTTAGTTCAAAGAGTTTAAAGAACCATTATTTTGCATCCTTATTCCTGTTGAGTTTTAGGCAATTTGAATATCGGTTAAGGTTCACTTCATTGTGCAGTATCAAGACGCGTATATTTCTATGGCCTGTGGATACAACACGGATTTTAATGCAGCGAGGAAGCTACCATGCATCTGCTAGTGTCGTCGCAATGCGCTTGCGTTGCGTCTATAACATCAGTTCAACTCAAAATGTCTGTCATTTGCATAAGGCTTCTTTCCCACCGACGCGACGACGAGGCAGCGACTATAATTTTCTCGCTCAAGAAACTTACAATAGATGTAGGTCCCGTATCAGTAAGAGGTACGTCTACGCCAGCACATCAAGCTACTACAATCTGTCAAATATATTTAAAAGATTTTCAATTTTACCGATAAGGCTTAAGGTTCAAGGTTGATTTTGAAATTTTGACAGTTTCGGGTAGCTTGACCTGCTGGCGTCTGTACATAGGTATATTAATAGTTGATGTCAGCTCGTTTTAAGTTACTTTTAATGGCTTAGTGGCTGATAATTGCTACAATTTGGCTCGCCGCTTTGTTAATAATTGACACACATTTATATAATGGGGTGCTCGAAATTTTACACGCAAGTGTACAGTTAACCGCACTGTCCAGTGCGGTACTAACTGTACAGTTGTCCGTGGTAACTATTTGACATTGACAGCGCCTTTAATGATGTGAAACATCTGCGCACGTAAAACCGATTGTTGGCGGGGTGACGCATGCCGCGTGGCGATCAGCCACTATACACTTATACAGTCTTTATGTAGTAGTATGTAAATGTGTGTAGCGAGATGATTCACAACTTTTTTTTCACAATTTTTTTCGTAGCGTTAATGGCGGTTTTTGTAGTTTATGTGATACCATTGACTGTAAGTTCATACAGGTGCACCAAACCATGCCCAGAACTTATGAAATTACGTAATAAGGTCTTATGCAATAACATTTTTTTTTTAACTAGTAAAGTCTAATGTGTTGAGATGTAGAGATTTGTATATTTAAATAAATAAATATATAACTGTGTAGTTTAATTCTGTTTGTGTAATTTTTTTGGGTGATTAATTAAACACAGCTTTTGATTGAGATCTAATTCGACTCATGAGAGTTTAATGGATTAAAATTGACGGTTAAATACATAATTGTCAAATAATTAGTTAATTTTGTGTTCTTAAACATCAATAATTTCGCATCTTCATAAAAACAATTAAAACTGATTTCGAATCAGTTTTAATTGTTCATCAGTTGTAATTGATTATGGAATATTTAATTGAAACTGTCTGTTATGAACAACTTAATCAACCGAATTAATATTATACATTACTTTGTAGCTACTGCTATGGTGAAATACATTAACACTACAGTGTTAGACACTACTAACATTAAAGATGAAGATGACAGAACATAGCATGACTTCTAACCCTACATGATTCTTATTGAACTTAAAATCAATACAACTTATATACAACTCAGAAATGTAATCTAAAATTAAAAACATAATTTATTATTTTTTAAATATTTCTATTAAAATTTGCATAAGTATTACGAATCTTAACATAAGATATCAAATAATCTATTCATAATTTCATTAATTTCGTCAAACTAATGTATCTAATCTATAAAAATGAAATGCTTTTAGTTGGTAAACGCATCACTTGAAAATGACTGGACCGATTTGACAATTTTTTTTTTGAAGTTTGTGATAGTCTGAATTCTGAACGTCCTTTTTTCTATGGGATTTTTGTATGAACTCACGATTTATACATGGTCACTCAGAAATACGTTTTTTTTTTCTCATTTTTGAACAACTTTTCACAAACTTACAAAACAATCGCAAACACATTTACAATAAATTTAAACAGGATGTCTGTCGGGTCAGCTAGTTTCTAATAAAAATTAAAACCATCACGAATTATGTGAATACCAAAGTCAACCGAATTATAAATTACAACTATATAATACAAAAATTAATTTTACCCTTTAAATAAGGACATCATTTTTTTATAACATTACCCTGGATGTGTAGCCTCACAGGCTTCTGTATTAGTAGGTGCCCTTTTTTACAAAATGATTCCAATTCGCTTGAAAACTGCCTAAATCAAACTATAGGTTTCAAGTAACAAAATTATGGCATTTTCAGAGCTATTTTGAGTTTAGGTATGTTTTTAGTTAGTTTAAAGTTTTACTTCATGATTCGACGCTCACATTCCATTTTTCTGGTTTTACATCAATCAATTTTGACCATGAATGTTGTGCTTTAGAACAGAAGAAATTAATTATGTATATGCATGTATTCTCACTTTTTTTTACAAGAAAATCTAAAACAAAATGGAAATTTTGAGCCTGTGATGCTACACGTCGATACCTAAAGGTACAAGCACGCACACAAATAAATATAAAGGTATCCATACACACGGCACACGTCTTCATAAGGAACCTAGGTAGTTTCAGTAGAAACACGCAAATTGTTTACAGGCTATATTTGTACGTTATGTCCGTGCAAGTAAATCCTTAAACTGCTGTGTATATGTAAGGACACCTCTGATATCCATATGCAAGGACAATTCAAAAATATAATATTTCAATTTACAAACATTTTGTCAATGTGAGCTTCAATATATTTTAGATTTTCGGCCTTCTTCCGATAACAGGTTATTGTTATGCACAAAGGTTGGTGTTATCGTTCTAACAATAGAGTAATTATTAACAAGTTATCGGAATTGGTGCGCGGGAGAATAGAAGGCTCAACAAATGTTGATAATTTCGAGATTTAAAATCCAATTTTGTAGCTCCGCTTGATTCTTATTACCAATCGATGTTATAATTTCATTAGATAATTAATAAAAACTTAACTACATATTAATATTATTTATGCCAACACGATAAACGTGAAGACCTGACATGAACACAGGCAATATGAACTTAAATTCAAGCGGGCAAGTCAAAATTCGACACATGTATTTGAGGCACATGCACCGGATCAATTTTGGGCGTTGTTTTGTAGTCACAAATGCCACACTCCTTTAGTTTCCATTCCCATCCCATGATTTGGACAGCATGCAGAGTTTGGGCTTCCGTGTGTTGACGCCGAAGCATACCTTCCTGTAATTTAAATACATTTTATAACGTAAAGTTTCAGTACGTTTTCATCCAGATATATGAATTACAACAAGAATTTATGAATATACCTTGATCTTTTCCCATTTATCATCGACTTCTTGGAGCCAAGAGTTAATTTGTCTGCCGTTGCAGCGGGAGCGCTGCGCGTTGCGCTTCTCTTCCTGCTCTGGAGCCAAAACATTGTAGACTTCTTTGTCTCGAAGTATCGTGCACACAGAGAAAGGAAGAGACTGTAAGAAAAATAAAATTGGTTGAATCAAGGAATATTATTTTTTATGGAAAATAGATAAAACGCGTCACGTTAAAAGGCAGTAAATTGTAGGAAACGGGGCTTCATAACAGTACCGCATATACCTGCAGTGTAAAGGGAAGGTATTTTCCAAATTGATGTACGAATATCGGTATCACGGAGTCGCTTTTAACTAAGGATGACAACCACGCAGTTAAAAACAAGACAATGAGGGGTTAACTGATGACGGTTAGCCACTAAATTTAAAATAACGGTAATACCGAATTATGGGCGGCCCCTTCAACAAAAGAATAAAAAATACTAGGTGTACTAGGATTTGTAAGAAAAAAATGCACGGGGTAAGATAATTCAAAGCTGATGTGGTCCGAGCCAGGTTCATGATAAATAAAGCCTAGGTTTAACTTTTACCTGGTTTGCTACAGCACGTTCGGCGCGCCCGTGAACGCGCAATATTTCTTGTTCGACCGCCAACACAAGCTTCTCTTTTTCTACCAGGTGTTGTATACGTAATCTTGTTCTGCAGATACAAAAGTTATGTCAACATGATGCGAATTCAGATACAACGGCGAAGTGCGTATCGGACTACGCACAATGAAGGGTTCCGTAGTTGGGATGAATTTATCCCAAAAACAAACTTAACGTTGTAGTTGAAAAATATGGTCTCCCATAAATCGATATACGTCACAGTCAATTTCCCAACTGCAAATGTAACTTGTAAAGCCTAAGATAGTTTTCCTATTAATTTCTTTATATTATGTACTACTGCCATGAATTTTTTCACATAGCCAAAAGCAACCATTTAACTGGCAGGGGGGGACGGGACACTAACAAAAATGAGCACTAAGCTTAAAATTACGCAAACGGATCCCTGAATCGAAAAATGGTCTTCCCAGACCATTATTTTTGAACGGCCTATTCAACGATATCCCATATCGAGAAAAAAAAATTATCATCTCCACTTTGTTGACTACGGAACCTTAAGAATTATAGTTTGTAAAATATGAGCATACCGTTCCTTTTCTTGAGCAATAAATTCGTTGATCATCTGGGTTGGTAAATTAGGGGGTATCTCCACTTGCGGATCAGGGTTTACGTTTCCCTGGAGTGTGTATGTGCACCGATTCATCAAATATTTGTTAAAATCTTTTGGAGGTTTTGGTTTCACGGGGAATAAGCTTCTCTGGCGACGATCAATCTGTAGATTAACATAACAATAACTTACTTTATTTTTCTCTACATTAAATTATATCCTTTATAATATTTATACTTTAATTTATTATTATATATTATTATACTTTAAAATATCATTGTAACTAACCTGCTTCCGTATATGAATATACATTTGATACGGATTGGAGTGAGTGATATTATGGCTGGCACTGGAGTCATGAGACTGCTCATTCTTTGATTGATCACGAGAGTGTCCATCTTTTGATGCTTTAATTTTTCTCTTCCGTGGATGCAGCTCCACGTGGCCGGAATTAGCTGTTAATCATATTAAAATTTTAAAATGAAAGTGTTCCATTTGGGAAAAAGCCTTTTTCCCAAATGCTAAAGTTTTTTTCAATGCTCAAAAAACATCAAATCTGACGCGCGTAATAGTTATGATAGAATAGAATACTCTATATTTGATATCGCGCGCCTAGAATATATGTGTGCAGCTAAAGCACGCCGTTGTGCGTTCCGCTAGTAACACAACCTGTGTTGTTAGTAGTTGTTACTTACATTCCGCTCTTGAAGAACTAGATGATGAGACAGTGTGGTCGTGATCTTGGCCCTAAAATAAAGAGCATTACAGTATTGATATTGTGTACTAATAAAACATTTGCGTACAATTTAAAGGGATTGAACATTTTCAAACGGATCGTGTGAGTTATATTAACAACTATTGTTAAAAAGTTGAACTACTCATGTACTTACAGAGCCCGAAGGTGTAGGACTTTTATTGGCATTCAAGCTAGCTTGAGCTTGCCCCGCCCCGGAGCGGCTGTCATTCCCTGTCTGAGGGGATGTCCTCTCCTTATCTTTATCCCCGTCATTCGTCCTATGAGAACGGAGGACTCTCTGTCCAGCCTTCGGACGAAAAGTAGGTTTATGAGTATATGTTAGTTCAGGTATTTAGATAATCATTAAATTATAGTTTAAATAAAAAAGGAGCCTTTGCATTCTGTAACACTAACACACGAATGTTTCGTAAAATCAGAAATCTTTCAAATAATAGAGGGCTTATTACCTTTCCTCCTTCGCCTCTCTTGTCGTCAGAGGTGCCGTCTGAGCTATCTGAAGTTTGTCCCGTGTCAGTACTGGTACACGGAATGACGTAGGGCAGCGTCGATGCGTTACCACGTCCCTTTCCGCTCCCCCTTTGACCTGTTCCACCTAAATATAATTAGTTCAGGGGAAGAAAAAGTGGATAATATGGTAAACCACAAAGGTAGACCGTAGAAGTTAAAGGTTTCGCAGTGAGTAATATTATGTTCAAGACGTACAGACTCGAAACTGGACGCGTAGGTATATGGGTTTTCACGTATTATGGTTGTTATGACGGCGCAGGTGATATACAATTGAAGTGTAACTTTAAAATGGACGTAAATAAGAAAATAGGATTGAGTCTTACCCTCGCCTTCTTGCTCGTTCCGACTGCCGGAGCCGCCCGCGCCACCGGGTATCACGATCTTGAGCGGGGGCACCTTGGGCGCCGCCTCGTGACTTTTAGTGTCGTCGTCGCCATCATTATTGTCCTTGCTTTGGTTCGGCTTTGGACTAGCTACTGGGCTTTTTCTGTCCTGTTTGCTTACTTGTAAGGATCCACCTTTTCCTCCGCCAGACTTGCCCTAAACAAAAGGATATTTTTTTGTCAGGAATCGCCTATAAATCGTCAGAAATAAACGCGTAAAAATTCTAAAGTGCCTAAATAATGTGTTGTATACATACAGGGTGGCAGGGCCATCGACGCGAAACCTATTAACATGGATTCAGTACATCATACTTAACCCCCGCGCGTTGAAATTTATCGTCGGATTTAAAAAAAAAAAAAACAGGTGTTTCCTACAGAAGTACCAATACCTACTCGGTCAAAATGTATCGAACAGCGATTTTTTTTAAAATAACCGACTTAATATTTTAAAGCAGCGGGGTCATGAATGATGTACTGAATCCATGGTAACAGGATGCGAAGATGCTTCACGACAGTGAAGAGAGAGAGAGTCTTCAGTAAAGATATAAAATCTTTGTTTCGTTCTTATGATCAAGGGCCTAACCCCTGCTGTAAAATAGTTACTAAGCTAGTCTAACCTGGTTTTATTGTATAAACCAAATACCGAGTTCATTACCTGATGTGAGCCTTGTGCGTTGGCTTTAGAGCCTCCACCGCCTCCTTTCCCCTGCGCTTGCATGTTCCCCTTCCCGGAGGAACCAGCTCCTCCCTTGCTTACATTCTGTCCGCCACTGTTCTTGCCCAGTGGTATAGCGCCTGTCTTACTCGCAGGTCCCGGTGGTTTACTGCCGGTAAGGATACTGTAAATGCCCAAAATAAGTTATGTCAATTTTGACATGAGCATCCTATTTCATTTGGCAGCCTAAGTAACAGGTCCTTCGCCGACGTCATTTAGCCTGGGTCATCACAGTGCAATATGCTGTGACTTCGATTTAACTTTTCAGTGGGAAGAATATTGTGAAAAGTAAGGTTATTGCCGAGGATGGACGTGTGATCAAGCCTCACCGTCCAGGTCCGCCGCGCGCCACCGGAGCCGGTTTGCCCATCGGCTCCTTCTCCTCATTGTCTTTGCGTTTCTTCCGTTTGGAAACGTCGTCTTCGGCCGCTTCATTGTCTGCGTCTTCATGCGGCCGTTTGATGCAGTCGTCCTGAGTCGATGACACCACCCCGCTACTTAGCTGATTACCATCTGAAAATAACATAAACTTTGTACTGAAAATTTGCTCAGAAATAATGCATGTAAAGCGTTATCATTGGCGATCGTCACGAGTGGTTTTAACAAGCATATATGTTAAAAAACGGTACCAGGGGTTACCCTAATGGAAAAAAATAAGAAAATAAACAGACTAGCTGGAATCTTAGAAGAGTTCATACTATGACAGACAGACGGACTGGTGTTACTTAAACCCTTAGGACAATTGTTGTTTTTATAGGTACTTAATACATTTTTTTTTGTTTCCTGCATAGGTTTAACATATTAAAATATACATTATTTATATATATTTAATCAATACTCACGGTTTTTTTTCTTTCACCTGTATTTTACTAAACCAAAAGAGATAAAACATCTAGGTCTGGCTATTTGCTACATATAGCCATGCCCTTTTAATACGCTAACAAACAAACATACATCCATACGGACACAAACAGATAGACCATGGTTCTAATCTTATAGCTTCAGCAATTTTATGGCGGAAAAAAATGAAATATTTTATATTAAAAATAAATAAGTCTGTTTGGTATTTAGTTTTAACATCGCGACCATGTAAGACAGTAGTAACAAGACGTAGCCGTCTGGCGGCGGTTTGATGCGCCGGTTTTTGATGCTTTCAAAATACGAATGTTTGTTTTTTATGCCTCTAACCGTCTCTGGTCTCGGCTGCGCCCCCTTTTTCCTGTGTGGTGACGTCCTTGCCATCGAAATGTTCCCCCTGGGCTAGGGTCTCCATGTTGTTCCGCTTACTGCAATCGCTGTTACCACTGGCATTGCAACCTTTTTTGGCGCTGTCATCCCTTGCCCGACTGACGTGTGTTGCTCTCGCGTTATTATCTGTTTAAATAAACCAACATGTTCCACATAAATAGGAACTTTTTCCTGTGATAAGTATATACAATAGTTTCTTTAAAAAGCTGAAATAAAATTCTCCCTGATTGGCACAAATTGTTGCACGTATTTGTAGAGTTGAATGTAATTGAATGTGGCAAAAAATAATTATAATAAGTATGCATTATTTTATTTGTGATCAGTAAGTTAGTTAGTTCAAGGCGAAACTAGCATTTTGTTTATTTAACTCAATTCTACTACTTAAGCATTAATGATTTTTGCATGACTTGCATGAGTATCAATGGAAACTGGGTCAGCTGATAAGGATCTTGCAAAAACAGCAAATAAATTTTAGTTATTCTAAAGTGGTAAAATAAGGTGTAAGAACAAAAGATCAGGCTCTTGAATTTGTTTGAAATCTGAGCACAACTATAAAGAATCACAACAAAAATACATTTTACATACCAGGGGTTTTAACTGCATAGTGTATTTTGTGTATTAGTGTCTATGATTGTGAATATAAGACTTCTAAAAAGGCAGTATGGTTAAGTTTATAAACTATACCTATTTTATCTATATCTACTAAATCATAATAATCTAGATTATTCCAAATCAATTTCTGAATAATATAAATCATGTTTACTTGCCTTGGTTTAACACATAATATATTACTGTCTTTCAGCTGCCATTAGAGATACATAACAGCAAGTTTGTATTACATATTTTGTCTCAATAAGACAAATATATACTACATAACAAAATGAGTCTCCTTTGTTGTGAAGCATAACTACTATTCATTTACTATTCAAATTATTGCCAATGACAAACATGGCAGTTTTAATGTTTTGAAGGTTAAGTTTAAATGGTTATTCATATTATCAGTAAAACAATATTTACAATTTGATAATGTACCTATATCTTTAATGTTCTTAATTTTATGGTATAACAATCACTAATTAAGGGTATTATTTGTTTAAATATTCATTTCAAAAATACCCCTGGAAGTAGGTAAAGCTATATAATTTGCCATATGAAATAGAAACATATGAATAGCCATACTTATTGAGTTTTTGTTATCCTCGTCGCAAAGTACTTAATATAATTATTACTATGGGATAAATATAATATAAGAGGCAAAATAATAAATCAGCTTTTAACATTGATAATGATGTCAAGTTTCAATTATTTTTCCTCATTATAAAGAATTTATTGAACTGTACTTGCTTGAATTTAAATGATCTTTTTTAAGCTTTCTGTCAGAATTATTAGAAAAATCAAAGAAAAAACTAGGAGCATACAACATACAACCCCATAGTTTTGTTGAGAAAACAATGAAACACTGAGAAGACAGAATGAAAAAAAATCGTTTATTACTAGAGTAATTCATAGTTAACTAAAAATTGAATTACGAATATCCCCCAAATTGCACGGAAACTGACTTAATTACCTACAATAGAGCTACCTATTGCTAATTTTTAGTAATGACACTTCGAAACGTAATTACCTCAGCACCTTTGCAGTTTATTTACAAAGGCTTTATATTAAGCGTACTACAACTGGTTATCACTGCGAGTTTGACAATCCATTAATCGAATGTTTTTTAAAATAATCATAATGTCACGTCAGTCAGATCATCAATATGAGTTTACACAGGGGTCACAGCACGATCGCGAATGATGTGCGGCGTGCATCATGATTTTAGTAAACTCTGTAGGGCGAATAATGAGTAAACGTGAACTCCCCTTTGTTGTGCGAGAGCGTCCTCCTTTGCATTTCACGTAGTCCGACAGTTTGAAGAGTTTATACTCGTCCGTAAACTAAAATTTTGCCACAATAAAAACTTATGCTAAATCGGTCTGCAAGACCGCCACGAAGTTGGCGTCAAGGATCGGCCATCATTCGACAGCCCAAGCAACACGCCCCAAACCGCTCCTTTATACGAAGTAATATTATGTAAATATATTTTTTTTGTAAATTATCAGTTTCGTAAACAATTAGCTCAAACTAGAAAATTACACAATCGTTATAGATAATAAAAATGTTGACTGCCACTGCAAGTGTGGAAAAAAAATTGTAAATTAAATCAATCTAGTAAAATTGTTAGGAAAAGAAACGAACAACACGACGACGACTCGACACACCTTCGAACGGATCGAAAACGTACGAACTTCACATTGTTACGCTTACGTTACTCGCTCAACGTCGGTGGCGATGGCGTTCCTTTACGCGTAGCGCAGCGGTTATACGTCGTAACGTAATAGTTTACTATAATTCTAGTTCTAGTAGTTTGATAGTTATTTTAAGTGACCCTAAAGCTCGTCCGTATGCGCCTATTTACCTACAACAGTACGTAAAATAATAAATTAAATATGTAAAATTAATTATTTACATAGTAGAACTATCTAAGTAGGTACTGCCATACAAACTTTGAATAATAATAGTTAAATAATAAACCAATACCGTGGTACCGTGTGGTGCCGGACGTAAAGAATAGCACCAGCCTATTTCTTCCCGTGGGTGTCGTAATAGACGACTAAGGGACTTACTAGAGAATGGGCAGCAGCGTTCTCTATGCATTCATTATCATACCATTCTGTGATCGCCAACCCGCCTGCCAAGCGTGGCAATTATGGCAACCCCCTTTGGGGGGCCTATATCCAGCAGTGGATGTCTTTCGGCTGAAATTATGAAACCAATACCGTAGCGTTATTGGAACCGTGACCGCGCCACGATAACACGAACGGACCCTTTGAGACTTTTTGAGAGTTGGTTTACAGTTTTACTCCTCAGATTGGGAAACAGTTTTTTTTTTTTACTTGGGAGACTAATTGGACAGAAGCTGTCAAAAACTCAAACCTCAGCTCATTCAATAGATGAACTCCAATGGGGATAAAAACTGCCACTACACTACAACACCACACATGGCCTAGTGATAGTAGCGACAACTGAAGTGAGCGACTTCAGATGTCGCTACTATCACTAGGCCATGAATTTGACAGCTAGCTGTCACTATCCATATATTTTTTTGTAAACAAGCGACTTTTTTAAGCATAATTAATTAACTATGCTAGGCTATGTGCTATCCTTTTTCAACTTGAAGACATGGGAGAAATTCATTACATGTGATGTTACCAAAATAATTAAGTCTGTTTTCATTACCTACAGGCACATGTTTTATGTGTTTATATTATGATTAGCACTAGAATTAAAATCTGTGAAGTTTTTCAGTCGGGAAGATGTTCCTAAAGTTGGTTTTCAGCTGCGATCAGCACGCTAATTGCGTAACCCACTATCAATCTCATTCTGAATGATTTTGAAGTATATTGCTAATCCATTGCTTCATATGTTCGAAAAATGTCTGCTCAACAACGTAAATAACGCAATGAATATTGATGAACTGTCAAAGAGCAACACATTGGTACTGATAGTGTGTTACGGAATTACCCCGTAGGTTATTCCTGTCGTACGCCTCGAGTCTTCAACAAAAGAAGAACTTAAAGTCAACAAACACAAAATAACCTATAGTTAGTAGCTCAAAAAATCCTACTGGATGATTTTTTCTGAAATAATCAGTCAGTAGGATTTTAGAGAGTTGTAATGCTGATTCTAATGATTATAATTCTATAAAGTCATATTTGTTATGGCCGCGAATCATATTTAGATCAACATACAACCTGTTACTGACCAAATTGCAAAAACGTAAGAAAATTTGAATTTTGCGGGCTTCCTTAGCGCATCCCCCTTTTAATGTTTTATAAATTATTTAAAACGCGTGTTTTAAAACAACTTGTTTTAATCATGCCAACCCTGGTTTTTATTATATTTTATTTTTCGTCACTTTCGGCATTTTCGCAGAGGACGCGTTTTGAGTTTGCGTTCCGTTCCACCAAATAAACGCAACACAAAAAAAAAAAACAACTTAAAAAAAAAAAAATTTAAAGTAAATTGCTTATCAACCATATTAAAATGCCTAATGGAAACGCAACCCGTGAAATACTTATTATTAAGTAGTACCGATGGCCATCTTTTGTTTTCATCATCAGTTCCACTTCACCAAAGGGTGGTTTCGAAATCATCGCTATGGGTATGGCTATAAAATTTGAGGATTTTCTCGATTTCCATGGGATGGGGATCCCAAATATGCTCTCGAGGTGGTCCCATTGTAACCAAGTCAGAATCTGATGAGGGGTCATCAGATTCTGACTTGGTTACAATGGGACCACCTCGAGAGCATACCGTTTCAAACGAAAAAATAAATTTTGCAAATCCTATATCTATATTGTATCCGAAGTTATATCCGGAGTTATGACCGAACATACATAAAAAAATATAATTATAAACATTCTAATTGAGAACATCCTCCTTTTTTTGTAGTCTGTTATTTTTTTAAATTAATTGTGAAATAAGTAATGCATTAAAAAATTAAAAATATATAGGAATTTGTTTTTTGACTCCTACACAATGTAGGTATATTAAAATAATGGATAAGTTTTGAATTACGTGCATATTCCCTATTCTCGAGGAAGGTCATAAATACTATTTAACATCACGTTACGACCCTTACGAACGGAGCAAAAAGTCAGAAAGTCCCACCTAGACGCGACTGCTGTGACATGCTGTCAGTGGGATAACACATATTTTTGCAATATGAGCGGCACTGTTTGCGATAGAAGAAAACTCCCTCAAAATGTTTTGCTTCGAGCAGTTGTGATCAAATAAATTGCACAAAGTACATGCTTGCTTTGGTTCGACCTAACGACCTACAACTTGTTAGTTGGGGCCGTTACAACTGGGCCATCAATGCCGATCAATACCTAAACTACTTACCTAATAAAAGACCAATATAAATTTAAAAAAAAAACTTGCTATATACGCACCCTTACATTTTATTTTATTTCTATTCTGTGTAAGCGCATGGATAATATCATTCTTTAAACTTCAGAACAAGGCCAGTTAATAAGCGACAAAGCACTTTGAATAGGCTTTATGATTAAGGCATGTTTTAATTAGACCGCTTTACTTATTTTAAACTTTGAAAGAATATAAGTACGTCATACCCTACAGTTACATGATGTAACATTTGAAGTTGTAGGAAAGTCAAGTTAGGTCATAACAATAGTTATTATTCATTTTGTTACACAGGCTTGCTGCTTGTCTACCTACTGTATTAGACATGCTTTTTAAATGTTTTATTTGGGATATTTAATAATGTAAGTAAATATCTAAATGAAAAGTGTAAATAAATAAACGTATATAAAGATAATTATATACTTACATTTAAAGAAATATCCTAGAATACTTTGACATAGTTTGAGTCGTGGTTCGTCGTGTTTACGTAATTACCAATAATGTACGAATTAGACCGCTCTGTGAAAAACCCTTCGAACTTGGAATCGTTAAGCACTCTTCTGAGCCACAAAGTACCTACTGCAACGCAACTTGCACTGTATATTCCTAGACACAAGGTTAAGTCTGTCCAAGTATATACCATAGGCAAGACGAGAATAACCGGAGAAAATGTCGGGTCGAGGGACGGTGGTCGGATGCCCGAGAAATGTCAACCGTGCATTATTTACCGACAATATTACTCGTTATGATAACTTATTCAATAATGTACTCTACATACAAGAGAAGAAGTCACTAAAACTTAGTCGGGTTAGAAATAGATTCTAAATAATCAGCAAGTAGGTATCGTGCCGTTGGTAGGCATGGAAAGAGAGGTCGTTAAGTTCCTTGCTCTACCATACCTCCAAAGAGAGGTATGGCCTGAGTACCCGACACAATGAAATGAAATCGTTTATTCTGTAAATAGGTTAACGGAATCACTTTTACACGTCATATATTAAAAAACCAAAATAAAAAATAAGCTAGATGTAGTCGACATTTCCTAATTGAAGTACCCCTGAGAAGAAATGCCGAAACAAACTCAGGGGACAAAGTCTCTTTTATAGTCCAGACATAATCTTCGTCAGATCATGTGAGGACCATACAGATCCGTGTCTGAAATGGTCTTTTGAGGAAAGTTTGAGTGGACCTGTCCAATCAGTGCAAGCATTGTCAGTAATCGTGCAGCTCAACTAAAGACTTAAGGACCTCAACGACTCGACGAACAATACCAAAGAAAGGACATTTGGGTAGGCCACATAAAGTGCTCAAAATGCCAGACCATAATTAAAACTAATTGAGAAACAGAAAAAAAAGGAAAATATTTAAAGCACTATATGGGTAATTTTTTTTTCACAATACTTAAAGTAATAAGTAATTATAATACTTTTCAAATTAAATATTCATGTAATATTGTTTAAAATAATATTCAGCAATGTCAATATGTATCTATATAAAGTCGTATACATATAATGATAATTTTGCATAATAATTCAAATGTCAAGTTTTCCAATTTTATCACAAGGCTAGCAGAGCGAGCAGCTCAATCCCAACCTTTTTTATTTTCCTTCATGGGTTCATAATACCTGATATCGTGGCTCTGGCACACAGGCAACTGAAGGAACTCGGGTGGGTTTTAGTCAGTAAAAGTCTGACACGCCCTCCCGCTCCACGCAGAGCGGGAGACGTTATTTTATAATTTCCCACCCAAAATAACAGGGTCATAATACCTATCTAGGTTCATTACAGGTTTGGGTGGTCCACGCATGGAGAACATCCGACCTGGGGCCCAAGTCTGCTATTTTTATAGATTCAGTCATTCCAACACGATCCCATTGTCATGCCATTGTCATTTTGCTAAAAGTTCGTAATCTGGTAAATTAATAATGGTCGAACATTTTCTTTGCAATTTCTTTCAATGTAGTGTCAGTGGCCGACCATTGGAAACTCATAATGACGCCATTATGATAGTAGATTACCAAACCTATCAAAATCAACAATTATGAAATCAATGATCGACCATTCTGACACTATTGTAATAGCAGACTTGAGGCCGTGGTGAAAGTCACGGGAAAGCACAGTACCGGGCGTTGCTTTTGGCGAAACAGTGGGGGGACGGTCGCTAATATGTAGCAGTAGCTAAGGTAGGTAACGAGGTAACGATTCCCTTCGGCAGCGCGGTTCCCTTTCGCCAAGGAGAGCGGGGTGAAAAAACCAGCCAAGTTCGAGTCGGACTCGCGCACGAAGGGTTCCGTACCATTACCTATCTATAATAAAACTGGCCAAGTGCGAGTCGGACTCGCGCACGAAGGGTTCCGTACCATTACCTATCTATAATAAAACTGGCCAAGTGCGAGTCGGACTCGCGCACGAAGGGTTCCGTACCATTATCTATAAAAACGGCAAAAAAAATCACGTTTGTTGTATGTGAGCCCCCGTAAATATTTATTTTATTCTGTTTTTTAGTATTTTGTTATTATAGCGGCAACAGAAATACATCATCTGTCTGACTATCACGGTTCATTAGATACAGCCTGGTGACAGACGGACAGACAGACGGCGGAGCCTTAGTAATAGGGTTCCCGTTTTACCCTTTGTGTACGGAACCCTAAAAACGAATCACATAACAACTCTGAAATATCGAACGATTGATCTTTTTACTGTTTTAAAGGTTCGATTTTCTTAGAATGCATCATAGAATACGCATGCACCATCGCGGACACTGGCGCCTAACCACTTTTCGACCTTATTACTATAGTGATAAGGTCGAAAAGTGGTCAGGCGCCAGTGTCCGCGATGGTACATATATGTATTACTGTGTATTGATAGATGACTGTATGTATATTTCAGAGTATTCATTGAATAAACAGAACGGAAGATACGGACACTGTCAATGTCCTATATCCGGTTGAATGCCGTAATTACAGAAACAATTAAAAGCCATTGTATCTCGCGTGGATCCACGTTATATCAAACGAAACGAAAATAAAAATAATAATAATATATGGGATGGATGGATGGATACACGCAGAATCGCATGTTCCAGAGCAATGAAAGGTGGGTATATAGAGGTTGGGAGCGACCTGAACAAAATGTGACAGACGTGTGCCACCCGGATGATGCAGCCACGAGTGCATTCTGGCGCAGCATCTGGTCGGAGCCCGTCTGTCACGCTGAGGCTGACTGGATGCGGGAAGTTGAGCGAGTGTGTGAAACTATACCAGAAATGGAAGCAGTCATAATCACCCCATTAGACGTAGCCAGAGCAGTCCGTCTGTTACCAAATTGGAAATCACCGGGACCGGACGGACTGCACAACTTCTGGTTGAAATGTTTAATTAGTTCACACACTTGCCTGGCATCTCAGTTCCAGTCATCCTTAGAGTCTGGGTCGCTACCACAGTTTCTAACAACAGGCGTTACCCACCTGCTCCATAAGTCAGGTAGTCCCGCGGAACCCAAGAATTATAGACCGATCACATGTTTGTCAACGGTCTATAAACTTCTTACATCAATTTTGAGAGTGAAAATTAATACGCACATTGACAATAACTCCATTATGTCTGCCTCTCAGAATGGATGTAGGAATGGGTCCCGCGATACTAAGGAGCTACTCCTCATCGACATGGCCATAAGCCAACAGGTTCGTCGATCCCGCAAGGATCTGTCGACATGCTGGATAGACTATAAGAAGACCTACGACTCGGTGCCACATACATGGCTTATGAGGGTGCTGGAGTTGTACAGGATAGATGCAACTCTGCGCAACTTCCTGATGTCATGTATGGGGCAATGGAGAACGGTCCTTCGCTATCCAGGATGTCGGCAGATCCAGGGGAATGATGAGCCTGTATGGATTAAACGGGGAATATTTCAGGGCGACATTTTGAGTCCACTTTGGTTTTGCTTAGCCCTGAATCCTCTAAGTCAGCCATACTCAGTGTGTTCCGCGGAACCCTAGGGTTCCGCAAAGCCTCTGTGGGGGTTCCGCAAAAATACTGGTCAGAATAAAAAAATAATACTAACGGAGTGTCTACCTACTATATTTTATTTTACTCTGGTACCTGAGTAACATAATATCAATCTAAATATTTCAACAAAAGTAAAAAAATATGTAAATTTTAATGTCAAGTAATATGATTATTAATGAAGAATACACATAAAACCATTTTTGATTACAATAGGGCTCCGTCAAATATTTCGTTTTCGAAAAGGGTTCCGTCTCCAAAAAAGTTTGAGAACCACTGCTCTAAGTACACTGTTGGAGGATTCAGGTCTAGGCTATCGGTTGAGGAGAGGAGGTCAGGTCATATCTAACCTCTTCTACATGGATGACTTGAAACTCTTTGCCCCCAACAAATTGCGACTGATCGAGCTACTGAAGGTAACTGAAACATTCAGTAGCGCCATCAGGATGGAATTTGGTGTGGACAAATGTGCAGTCATGCATGTAAAACGAGGAGAGATTATGGAATCCGAAAGAACCCAACTCTCGGATTCCATACACCTTAGATCTCTCTCCTCATTCGAAAGCTATAAGTATTTGGGTATGTCAGAAGCGTTAGGGATCAACGTTGCTGACATGAAGCAATCGTTGAAGGAGCGCTTCTTTGGTCGCCTGAAGAAGGTATTTATTAGTCTTCTTTCAGGCGGAAACAAGGTGCGCGCCTTCAACGGTTGGGTCATGCCGGTTTTGATGTACTCTTTTGGCATACTCAAATGGACTCAGACCGAACTAGACGCCCTGGATAGGAGGGTCCGTACACTGCTGACCGCAAACCGGATGCATCACCCACGATCATCGGTGATGAGACTGTACATCCCGCGGAAGTGCGGGGGTCGAGGCTTTTTAAATGCGAAGACCCTCCATAACCGCGAGGTGTGCAGTCTCAGGGAATATTTTTTTAAAGCCGAACTGGGTATGCACCGTGATGTGGTCGCAGTGGACAAGGAACTCACCCCGCTCTCTATGGCTAAAGAGAACTGGCGCAAACCTATAATACTTACTACCGATGACCGCAAGGAGGTATGGCAAAGCAAGGAGCTTCACGGACGCTTCTATCGGGCTCTTCATGAGCCCGGTGTAGATTTCTTAGCGTCCGTATCCTGGCTACGTTTTGGTGACCTTTTCGGGGAAACCGAAGGTTTTGTCTGTGCAATTATGGACGAAGTTATCTTCACGAATAACTACCGGAGACATATTATGAAGGACGGGACGGTTGACGTGTGTCGGGCATGCCACCGTCCGGGTGAGTCCATCAGACATATTATCTCTGGCTGTTCTCGTCTTGCTAATGGCGAGTACTTGCACAGGCATAACCAAGTAGCCAGGATTATTCACCAGCAACTTGCTTTGAAATATAAACTTGACAGGACTATTGTCGCCAATAAGCCCGACATAGTAGTGATAGATCGATAAGCGCGCCGCGCAATGATTATCGATGTTACCATTCCGCATGACGAGAACCTCGTGAAAGCTGAGAAAGAGAAACAAATAAAATATCTTGACTTAGTAGCACACGAGGTTGTTGACATGTGGAATGTGAGCTCGGCTATCATTGTGCCGATTGTTGTATCGGCCAATGGCCTGATGGCCGAAAGTCTCGAGCAACATCTTTCGAGGCTCTCGTTAGGTGGTTGGATCAAGGGCCTGATTCAGAAGGCAGTACTCCTCGATACGGCTCGCATCGTGAGGAAGTTCCTATCTCTGCAGCCCTAGCCACCGGTAGCTTGGACCCTGCTCCCGATACCGGTGGACAACTATTTTTTATATGTTTTTATATATTTATATTTTTATATTCTGATTTTTAAAAATATAATTTGTATGTATCTAAATTAATAAAGGAAATAATATATGATGATTAAATAAATAAATAAGAAGTCAAATGTGGCTGCAGTTCACAAGCATAAGAGTGCTCTTTATCGAACGTTTGATGAGCAACAAACATTATTTTCTTCTCTTTCAGTGGCGCATTTACCAGCAGGCTGGGTAGGTTTGAGTCTAAGGCGGCAAATTTAAAGAACGTTTTTTTATTTTTTTGCGACCTTTTTTTGTCTTGAAGCAAGAAGTCTACAAGACATAAATATTTCTGATCACTTTCCCTCTTCCCTTTCATTGGACATTCAACGGTATTATCTCAGAAATATTCCCAAAATCTATTTCTTGTGCAATTTTAACCAAATTGTAGGATTGTAAAAAAAAATCTAGGAACTGACAATTGTAGACGTAAGGGCGGCAAAGTTTAACAGCCTATATTTGGAAAATGTGTAAATCCGCCACTGCTCTCTTTCCAGTAATAAGACAGTATTTCTTCAAAATTTTTAGTGGACACGGATCATTCACGCTTAGTCATAAAGTAGGTAGGAACTCTACTAACGCACAACTCGGTTTAGTGATTGTTAAACTTTGCTATAGTGGGGACACTCGTCATAAATTTACTAGGCACTAGACGTCACTCAATATTTGTCTAAGTATCAGCTGTTGAATTTATTACTTATTAAGCTAAATTGTTCAAAGTATAATATTATTTATATTTTCTTAAACTACAATTATATTTTATGCTAAGGAGTTCATTAATGTTATATCATAGAAAACGTATTTTTGACGTCTCGTTATCCAGGGCAGAGCAGTCTAACGAGGTCAAAAAATAAAAATTTAATATCCTCAACTCCCTAATCAAACTTTTGCAAATTAATATTGCCTGGCGAATGGGCAAGACAAGATGCTCTTTATATTTTGAATGAAAATATGTTAATGACCACCAACAGAAAAACTAGGTATTAATTTGGTCAGGGAAGGTAAACTTCGGGTTAATTATGTTAAATTCAATCAATTCTAAAATACAGTATAAAACTTACCCATGGAGCAAAACAATAACAAACTGTTATTATTGTTTCATTAATCTTATCATAGCATCCTTAACAATCAACTTCAATATCACAAAATACTAATTATTCATCTACATAACACAATCAACATGCATAACTATGGGGCTGAAATTATCAAAATATTGACAGTTTGATATTTTCTCACCGTAAAACAACCATTCTAGTTTAGCTATAACATAACATGCTAAGTCTATAGACATACAACAGTAAATGCCATATATGAGAAGAACAGTCAGCAGTATAAGAATGTAATCAAACCAAAGCTTCTAATTATATGAAGCAAACATTTAGTGTGTTCGAGACAAGCATGACTAGTTCTTGTTTTATTTAAATAAAAACAATGTCAATTTGTGTAAATTACGTAGTATGAGTTGACCGTATTGTTACCCTTACAATATTTTTTAGTATATTACATTTTGAGGAATTGTGTTAACAAGTCCCTAAAAAAGCAAGTCCATATTAATTGTAGATTGTCTAGTACAAATTAAAATGCATTTTGTTACATTGTAAAACAAGCAAGTAGAAATTACATCAAAAGCCTAAAATCTACATAACTCCGAAGTGTGGTCTGGTTTGCCTAGCTCAGTGAGATGACGATTTTTTTAGTATTACCTAAATTTTGCTATGTTCTTGCTAATATGTTTTAAGTACACTTAAAAAAGGAATACATAAAACCTAGGTTGTGCTAAGAGCATTTTGTAATATGATACTGCTAAACATGTTAATCCATACTAGACAATCAAATTAAAATAAATAATAGTTGGAATTAGGAAAACATACCTTTCAAAGACTGCAGGTATTCAAAGATGTGCGGTGCAGCATAATCTGATGGCATTTTCCCTTTGGTATTCTTGACAAATGGATCGGCTCCATGCTCAATGAGAAATTTGACCATTTTGAGATTGCCAGAAGTTGTGGCATCATGTAAAGGAGTATCATCATCTAACCCTTTAGCATTGACATTAGCCCCACCATTCACAAGTACCACTACGACTTGATACCACCCATAACTGCAAGCTTCATGAAGTGGTGTCCACCCTATGATTTAAAATTTTATTTAGTATTATAAATTTGCTTAAGCCAAATAAGCTAAATCCTTTTGATGATGAAATGTTGATAATCTTGCTACAATTTTTGCTACCTGTTGAGTTAGATGTTTATTCCTACGTCACTTAAATAATAATACATTAAATGCCTAATATGCAATATATATATGAATATTTGTAGCTACTGATCCAATTATTAATAAATAAAAATAAAACTTTGACCAAGGTCATGTTTTTAGTACCTCTACTTTGCAAAGTTAATTTATATTTATTTTTGAATGCTAGAAATGTTGGTAACATTACTAGTTTACTTGTTAACCACCCCATACAAACTAATCATGCTTGTGCAAGGGGAGAATTCATCACAACATAGTTAAATTCAAGCTTACACTATAAACATTTTAATCATTATCTTTTTCATCTTTACATCATACTTGTTTTCTGTTTAGCTTGAACTTAATTGTAGTTTATTGTTTTATGTTTCTATAAGTGTATGTGAACAAATATGAACTAAACATCAATACAATGTGAGTGAATATGACAACAAACATTGACTTTGAAAATTCAACATCAAACAGTCTCAAATAGGTATGTATTTCTTGATTTCACGGAAGTAAGCAAATAAATTTCATACTAGTAATTGGAAGCAAGAAAGTAGAAACATGGATAAAATCGAGGAAACTAATAGAACATTGACAATTAATAAAGGAGAAGAATTATGTTACCAGCAAAGTCAGGCACATCGGGATCTTGCCCTTGGTCGAGCAGCTTCTTAACTTGATCATGGTCACCTCGGATGGCAGCCACATGCAGGGGGGTCTCACCGCGTTCGTTGCGCTGCTGCCTAGTTCGCTTTCTCTCTTCTGCTGGGGTCGGAGCGGCTGAACACGAAAATATCGGAAAGTCAGATCAACCAGCTCGACACTTCAAAACTTTACGTTTTTGTACAGCATCAAACCTGGAGGGGCGTCTTGTGATGAGATCTGCATCACTAGAGCCAGTTGCTGCCGCTCCGACATGGGCGCTATGACTTGGGCCCGAGGCGCGCCGTCCGGCCCGCGCCCGGAGCCCCTCGACCGCGACGTCGATGGCATGCTTCGGGCATTACCGGTTCCCTAAAGATTTAGCGAAATTATTCCACACTGCGCAGTTGAACGCTCTTTGACAAAATTTCGGAATCACTAACGCGCCAATATCGTAGGTCAAGATGTGAAACGACAATTACCTTACTTATGGCGCGAGTAGTAAGTCTACCGCATTTAAAACATCATTAAATCTTTAAGCACATTTTCACTGAAGTTATAAAAGAAATAATAAAACAAATCATTTTAAAATTTGACAAAATTTTAGGAAATCAGCTAAAATGTAATCATCACTAGCTAGCTCGTACAATATACATTGATACATACATAGCGACAAAACCAAAAGACGTGAAATTATTGTTGTGAATACAATCTTGTCTATGATGCTTTTATTGAATCGATTTTATTCAATTATGCGATTACAACAAAATGCTTCAATTTTCTATTAGGTATGGTGATCAGTTAATTTATATAATATTATATTTTTTATTAGTTTGTAAGAATAGGTGGCGTTCTGTAATTTCTGCCTTCCCCGATGAGAAAAAGGGGTGAGTTTATGTAGTTATGTGTATTATATTAATATTAACAAAGATCACCCCAAATGCCCATGTAATACCAATGAAGTAGACGTACCTATGACAAACTGTCTAGTTAGGTACAATCAACTGGTAATGAAAGGCCGAAAGATTCTGGAGTGGCAACCGGGTAGAGGAAGGTGCAGCGTTGGAAGGTCTCCCACAAGATGGACCGATGATTTTGTAAAGGCCGCAGGAATTCGATAGATGTGATTTGGCGACGCTTGGGATGGGAGAAACGTATTTCGGTGATAGATAAGTGCACTGAAACATGGTCGCTCGCAATGGGCCTCATTAGAAGGCTGGAAATCACCCATTCCAGGCAATGGAAAGGCAGAGTTTCCCTGCGTGATTGCATCAGAAATGAAGAGCTCCGCCAAAGAAATGGGCCAAAGAATTGCCAAACTTAAGTAGCAGTAGGCAGTGCAGTGACATTGCTCAACTGAACTGTTGGCCGATAGGGCTGAAAGTTTCTAGGGTGGCGACCGCGTACAGCGTGGGTAGGTCTGCCATACACGTTAAAAGATGGAAGAGAAGTCCACTGCTCAACGCTGATCACCCAGTGAACTGAGTGAAAGTCACGGAAATTTACTGGATGCGAGAAGCACAGGACCAGTTGATGTGGTAACCAGCGTCCATTAGTGGACTTCTTTTCGCTGAAATGATGATGATGAAAGGTACCTAATAATAACAAAATAAAAAAATGAGCGAGCCTTACAGTAGTCGCATATGATGTGTAACTTCTGACATTACACCTTGGTATTATGCAACTGAGCAGCGACAGAAATAAACCTCAAAATTTAAAAAACTAAATATTGAAATATTTATTTGAATAATTATTCATTACTAGTGGTCGAAATTCGACCCCCTCTACTTACACTCTTTATAGTACTTACTAATTCCATGAGTACACTAACTACATGCTATTATAAAGTACTAACTAATTACATGCTATTAAAAATTACTTACTTATTCCATGCTCAAACTGTCACTTCCTTATACACACTTCCGTCCCTTTTCACGAAATCACTCCCACAGTAAGCGAGAGGAAAGATGTTACACATCAAAAAATTGGTGTAATATCAGGATGTTCGCACGGTGCCCATAATTAAGTATCCATCCACCTGAACTAAAGGGTTGGATGGATGGATACTTAATTTGTACTTATTAATATTTTTCGTAAGAAATATTCATGACTCGTTTACTTTAATATGTCTTATTGTTTACGGCTTTACTTACGTACAGTGCCTTCCAAAAGTTAGTTGAAGTTTTTCCACTTCAGCTGTAATGATTTAAAATGACTTTTGACTTGACTTTGAGACTTGACAATGGGACCACCTCGAGAGCATAACCTTTCAAACAAAAAGGATATTTTCAAAATCGTTCCGCAATTGACGGAAAAATCGGTCAACATACATTAAAAATACATACAGACGAACACATAACCTCCTCCTTTTTGGAAGTCGGTTAAAAATGCTAGAACATGTATGAAATGGATCTAAACAAACGTGATGGCAGTACTGCTTGTCAAGAGAGTTATGACAAAAACCTGTCAAATTAGTAAAATCCAGTACATTGAATTCTCCATTTCACCACGTTTATTTATAGCTGTCGCATTATAGCAATTGACGCCAAAAATTGGTACAAGATACAGATGATTTGTATTAACTATGTGTACTAATGTAATACCTTTCTGTCAGACGAACTTCTATAATAGAAGTCTTCATGTGGGTACTGCAAGAGTTACAAGTGTCAAGTCATGATGTGGTCACTGTTTAACGATCCGAATGTTGCATACCGTATCTTTGGACATCTTCTGAATTTTGGGAAGCTTTGCCTCTGCCCTCTCCTGTGGTCTCTTCTTCCATCTCTCCAAACTACCCTTTCTCATGTTTCATATGTTATCACCAACAAAGCAAGTGAGGGGTGGTATTTCCGGTATTTTTCATTAAACACCTGAAAATTTTATTTAAAAAAATCTCTTAACGTATAACTAGATATTTTATTATATATTACATTATGCTTATCCTATGGCGAGCGACTTCCACACAATTTCTCGGTCACTGGGGTCAATTTCATATTACCTTTAATGCTAGGTGCACACGCAGTTACTTTAGTCGCCAGCGACTTCAAAATCTCACGTCCACACATAGATTTTGACATCGCTAGCGACAAATCGGCTATCTAAATCCCTGGGTAGACTTGAGATTTTGTAATCGCCAGAGAGTCATAATAAGCGGATAAATAAAATTAAGCGTTGGGCAAACAGGTGGCATTGCCGGACAATTTGACAGTAATATTTTACTATCTGACATTAAGTCAGATATAAATATAGGTCAGATCTGTAATTCACACTCTAAGCCGGCCTCTTAGACCCGTATTACAGAACGTCACTCAATACTTAAGCATTACATATAACTAGATTCAAGCCATTTAATTGGTTGAAAATAGTTTTAACTAATGCTTGAGTATTGAGCGACGCTCTGTAATACGTGACTTAATCTATTGAAGCTCCGTATTACGCTAAGCCAGCTTAAGGTTAAATATGCTACTCTCATTTATTTAAATAATAGTCTATGTGTGCTACCACTGACCTGTACCTTAATGTACTGTAAAATTATCCGCAGTATCCGCCACTGCTTATTTGACCAACGTATAATGTTATTTATCCGCGTAGCACCACGATGTGCGCTTTTTTCTTGTTTGACAATCGTGAACGTCCACGTCACGTCACGGTATCACAATATCACAAGGAAGTAAAATGTAAGGAAAATGAAAACGCTTTTAATTTTTCATCCATGATAACGATATTATCGTCACGGTAGGAATTATAAAAGCACAGACTACCTTGTCTCTAAGCATTCTTATATCAGCTGCATGGCCTGCATGCAGCCTTATAATCTTCCTTTTTGTGACATAATAAAATGTATCGGATAAAACATAAAAACATCGAATAATGTTTTATTTCGTATCTAATTACAACTCTTAAATTTTATTATCTGTGGCAGAAATCCATGGATAATCGAGTGTGATCATCGAGGACAAAATAATTTTGCACACACACAGCATAGCGTAACTATAGCTTAGCTTATTTTGTTTCCATGTGATCATAGAACTAATTAGAAATAAAATGTGGAGGCCGACATTTACAATATTACAGAAAGTTGTGTTGCCTTCACTTAGAGAGAATGTGAATTTGTCGAAAATATTATTCTCTACTAAAAGCCGGCTTCCAAAATCGACATCAAAGTTAACCCTCGTCAGTGCCAGTATCGGTGTCCTCCTCGGCGCGGGGTATGGAGGTTACACGCATTATAAAGTGAATGTTAAAAAGACTTTCAAACCGGGCGAGGCTGAGGAGTATGCCTTTCTGAAGGAGGCTCCCGAGTACGGAGCTCATTATCGAGTAAGCAAACATTCATTGTTCTATCAGCAGTTAACTAATCCTAAGCTTTTATGTAACACTCGAGCCACCCCCCAAACCTTGCGTGCATTATTTGAGTCTAAGCCGAAATAAACTAGAGGTGTTTTATATGTGTCCTGATGGGAAAACAAGTTTAAAGTGAATCTAAATAGTAGGTAACCTACAAAACAAACAAGTGTTATACATAGACCTGTCATAAATTCTCATTTTATAGATAGAAAGTACTATGATACACCTGGCTGGCTGTGATTTAGGTTAACAGAATTTATGAACTTGAGTGCTTTAACCCTAAATAAAATAGTTATCAGGGTGACAGTATGGATTAGAGATATAATGGTTATTATAGTAGTAATATTCCTCATTAGAAATTCTTAAGCAGTCTAGAATAAAAAGCATTTTGATCTTAATTTTTTTTATTTGTAGACACTTGTCAAAAGTGTTTATTAATATTGCTTGTGCTATAATCAAAAGCAGTAGGTAAGTACTGTGGGAGTGGTACTTCATTAAAACATATCTATGGCCTTTGTTAGAGGGTTTGGTTTCCGCACTTAGTCCTTCATGTGGACCATTGTGCGTGGGCCATGGCGGCCGTCAATTGATTTATTCTAACCAGCCCACCTCCCTCCAGAAGCTGATTAGGTCTTCTGGTCTGCATAGAATATCTGTGAAAGATCTGGGTGACCCGAGGGTTTCTGTTCTGATCTGGCTGATGCCTGTGCAGTCAAAGAGCACATTCGCAACGGTTTCATGAGCCTCCATGCAAGCCCTGCACAGAGGGCTGTCCGTTATGCCTATAGTGTGGAAGTGTTTGTTTAGTGATATCTTTCAGAAAAGAAATAATTAGTCATGGAATTGTTATACATTTTTATACAATGACCTACCCAATGTCAGCCAACTCACTGTTTTTTCTTCTTTTCTAAATAGAAATTAATTTTTGTCTTGTAATTATGCCATCAACTTAATAAAAGTCTTGCGGAGGTTGCATGTTAAAACGATGCAGGTTAAAGGCTCTACATCAGCTGTGCCCCTACTGGATAAATAGTAGTGTCCAATTTTATATATTTGTGACAAAATTTAAATCAACCAACCTAAAAATAGTAATAATTACCCTACCTAACACCAGAAATAAAATTGATGGTGATGTGTGGGGGGGGGATGTGTGTGGTTGTGTGTGTGTCTTAGAAAAGTGAAAGCTTAAGTCATAATGGACGACCTGCAGTAACCTGATACCACAACAAGCATCAGTCAAGTTATACATTAACTAACATTGTCATGCTAAAACCTCATCACACCAAAATTGGACAAAAAGATGCGACACATCCTCCTAAGAGCAAAATAATGTGACAATTCAAATCAGCCCAGAAGGGGTTAAATATATTAAACCTCATACAACAATGGTGTAAACTTCAACAGACATTATGGAGTCAGAGGAAGGGAAAGTCAGAACTGTATAAGATCACACCTAACTCGTAAACTCACTTCAACGGTAAAAATGTCGAGAAATCATCAACTAAACTCTGATTTTTAATTTGCTATTTACTATGTATACACATAGGTGTCTTGTCTTAAAAAATAGTTATGTCATAACCAGTTTTTGTAAATATAATAGTATCTTATTGTAATTTTGTTTTCCCGCTGACCTTAAACCTTTCACAAACTAAGCTATAATTATATTGTTTCATATTACAATAATTTGGTGGTTTTAGACATTGTTAGCTCACCATGGCATCTTTGACTCAATATGTGAATTCTGACCTTGCCGGGACACCACTCAACAAAAAACATACAAATATAACTTAACTGTGAGTCTGTAGGTAATCAAAGACCTAAATTAATGTTATTAGGTAATTTTATGGTCATTTTCCTCTCAATTGGTGACACTTACCTCTTTTCCGGTCACAATGTATGCACATTAGGTAGTTAGTTTAGTTGACCTCGGGGAAGTAAATAGACTTAATAGACTGTAGCTTTGTAAACCATTTTCTATTTTGTTAGGTACTTGTTGACGGGCCTACACTGTCCTCCCATACCTATTAACACTGTAACTTAAAACATTGTAAAAACCCATTATTTTTTATTAAAGAGTAACCGTGGAGTTTCTTGCCGGATCTTCTCCATAGGAATCTACCAATTGGAACCGTGCACCTAGCTTCTGAGGTTTCATAAGTGCCCATGTAGGTTTATGTGAAATATAATATTTTGATTTTGTTTTTTTTTGACTTTGAAATGTTGACCATACTGTACTCAGGCTGCGTTGGACTGCACTCCGTTGTAGGTTCTTAACAGCTCAAGGAATTTCTCCTTGCAAAGCTGCAGTGACTAATATAAAAAATTAATGAATAATAAGATCAATTTCACCATATTTTATTTTGGCGAAATATCATGTAGTAAGTCACTGTTCGTATGTTGAGTATCGAAAAAGAGGGTAGGTACCTACTATTATTAGATTTACCTAGTACCACCTGAAAGTAATTATAAAGTATTGTCTTTTATCATGCCGAGTTAAGTGGTTGTTTAATCCGTTCTAAAAGTCCAAAATTTAAGAAAAAGTCTACACAATTTTCGTAATTTTCAAGGCCGATGTTTTCTTCGGTTTCAGTATTCAACAAGTAAAATGTTTGTGATCACTCAAATTGATGCTATTTCAACACCAGGCAACGCGAATTAGGACTTGACAATACTCGTAATTTTATTATAGAAAAATTCATTCTGTCTTTTATTTTCCATTCGCTTTTCCCTCGTGCATTACCTCGATGTCACTTACCGGTTTGTTGTTTTGAAGGTAGCTGATGTATTTAGGGTTGTATAAAGCGTTATTTATATAACAAACGATATTATTGGGAGCAGGAAATGGCAGCGTGACGTGATTTAACGCTCCTTACTAGATAAACGCAATAATACGCATGCACCTTGTTATTGATCTTTATGCAATGTTTGGCCAATACTTTGATAGCGTAATAAAATGAATTCCCCTGGACCCCCGGAGGCTGGGAGAAAGTGATTTAGTGATTGACCCGTCCGTTAAACATAACGTTTTTTTTTTTAAGTGAAAACTTCTTTATGCGCTTTTTGGGTGAATAAAAATCATGGAACTCGCGTCATCGTCACCGAACGCTTTCCATGAGCTATATGTATACTGTGTACGTTTTGGGTAACAAAAAGCGTTCATAAATAATAATCTAATAGTTCGACGATACAATTCATAAGTTACTTAGTTTTCACTTCTATCGGCAGTCTCCAAAGACTGCACCGCATTTTTTTTCATAACTAATTAATTTCTAAATCGAAATAATGGGGTTGTCTTTGATATCACCGCGTTAATTTGTTAGTTGCTTGTTAGGTAGGTGTGCTAAACACTTGTTCTGTGAGGCTATTCACAACTATTCGACAGACTATCGTGTCGAAAATTACACATTTCGATTACCTGATTTGCTTAGCTCCAGACAGCAAACAGCTGCCGAAAGAATAGCGGTCGTCTATTTGATTTAAACTCACAAAACTTTCGGGTTTTCGATTTGTGAACAACGTTTAGAGAACTTTTTCGATACCGTTGATTGATATCCGATTCGGCACGGAAGCGTATCGAGTAGTTGTGAATAGCTATGCTGGTCTTCGACTCGGCAGTATAGGTATTATAATATACTATATGTTGGACAACAAAGCATGATGACGATGAAAACCAAAATCATCAGGATGCTACCCGGAAAGATTAAAAAGATAAGTGGGATTGGCCCTGATTTGTCAGCCGCGGGATAGCTAGCCTTTGGCCAGCAGTTGGTGGACATTACGGACCAAATAGAATCCAGGCAGCCTGGCACCTGAAGAAGGACGTATACGCACTTACCATCCTGGATATATTTATAAAAAAAATTATGAAGTACTAAATACAGGTTAGCGTCAGAATGGCTGGTTGCCTATGGCAAGCGGCTCTGAAATTATATTCAAGAATTGCTATACAATTGCTTTTATTTGCTACATTTCTTCAATAATTGCTACGTATATGATACATTCAGAGAAATATGAATCTTTTTTTGACCAGCCATTCTGACGTCAGTATGGATGGTTGCCTTCGTGTTCTGAAATTCAAAGTTGGTTATTGTCAATAAATTTACATTTTAGTGAAACAATGCTAAAGGCAAAGTTGGAAATCGTAAAACAAGAAAACATAAACATCAACGTTGTAGACGACATGGTTGCCGCACGAGGTGCTCCGACTGCCCCCATACCACTGCGAGCTAAACCCCATAAGTTTATATGGGCTGGAGCAAAGCGGCATGTGGCTAAAAATTATAAAACTTGATGGCGGAAGTGAAACAATTAATACGAGGGCGGCACTGAAAATTTCGGGAATCAAGGAAGTGACACAACATTACTATTTAAAAATGTATTTATTGCTTTTCGAAGTATTCTCCGCGAAATTTGACACATTTTTCCATACGATGGAACCAATCATTGAAGCAACCATTCCATTCGGAAGTTGGGGTCTCCAAAACGGCCGTTTTGTAGGCGTCCACAGCTTCTTCAGGTGATGAAAATCTCTGTCCACGCAATTTATTCTTTATTTTAGGGAAAGTATAGAAATCATTAGGGCTTAGGTCGGGGCTGTACGGCGGATGGTCTAATAATTCTGTTTTCTTGCTCTAAAAACTCTTTTGTTCTGTGCGCGGTGTGAGAACTCGCATTGTCGTGATGGAGGATGATGCGGCGGTTGCAGTTCTCTTTACGGAGTTCAGAAACGACCTGTGGCAAACAAATGCTAGCATACCATTCTGCATTAACCGTTCTTTGTCCCTCAAGAGGAATAGTCGTAACATGGCCGGTTTTGGAGACAAACGTGGCCACCATTTTTTTTGCAACACTCCGTGAACGAACAATTTTTGTTGGCTTTAACTCATTTTCGAACACCCAAACTCGTGACTGGTTTTTTGTTTCGGGTTCGTACGCGTATATCCAGGATTCGTCACCTGATACAATGTTGTATACAGCATTTGAGGATCCTGCGTGGAATCTTTCGAGAGTTCTGACGCACCAAGTAACGCGAGCCGCTTTTTGCTCTTCACAGAGCGAATGCGGTATCCATCGGGAAAACAACTTTTTTACACCTAATTGTTCGTGCAAGATTATTTGTATTTGACTCATGCCAATGTCTAAAGTTGCCTGAATTTCGCGGTATGTCACATGTCGATCTTCCTCAATCAGCTTACGCACAGCATCAACGTTTTCTTGGGTGACTGCAGTTTTTGGACGACATTGACGGGGATCATCACTGAGCTTGACACGTCCACGTTGAAATTCAGCAAACCAGCGATAAATTGTGGTTTTGGATGGGGCTTCATCACCAAATGCAGAAATCATCCGGTCAACACACTGTTTTTGTGTTAAACCAGTTCGAAAGTCATTATAAATCATCGCTCTTGAATTTTCTCGAGTCAATTCCATTTTCTCAACGACTAAACAAGTTTGAAAAAACCTTGTGACAAGACCGAGAATCTTTTAAAAAAAAAAAAAATGGTATTCGATTTTTAAAACCAAGGAGTTTTCAATTAAAAAGATTTTAATATGACAGGAACAGTGGAAATATTCCATTCCCGATACTTTTAGTGCAGCCCTCGTATTAGAAAGCATAAACATCACAGTTGAAAAATGGCAAGAATGCATAAACCACATTACTAAAGCAGAGGACAAAATTTACCCTCTGATCTGATGGACAATGTGTGTGATTCTTTTATAATTCGAGTCGATGACGATATTAGTGATAATGATACCTATATAAATAAATGTATTTAAATTTAAAAGATATGTTCTTTTACTCTTTTTCCATTTAGCCATTTAAAATTAATATTTCATTGAATGCACATAAAAAATACTATTTAAATTGTCATTATTATAGTTTTCTTGATCTCATTCTCTTTCATATTTTTTGTTATTTTATATCCAAAAAATTCTAAACCCAGAAATCGGATTCGAGATCAAAAATGTAAACAGTGAAATGTCATTGTCAAAGTTCAGGGTAGTCTACATTTCTCTAGTAATACAAATTAAGTACTTTTTTTAATTTAGTGTTTTTAGAAGAACGCTAAAGCAGCGTGTCAATCAAAAATATGATAACCTAAGTTAAGTTCTAATATTATAGGTAAGGAAAACGAAATGAAAATAAAAGATTTATATTCTTATGAACAAGTTGCTCATGTTTATTTGAAATTAGGATTTATACACTTTGTGATTTGGACTCAGGATAAGGTTTGAGTGTAAAAATAAAAAATCAGACTAGGTATTCACCAAAAATCATTAAATTAAGTCGAAGTGAACACCTGCAAGATTTGGACAAGCAAGACGCCGCTGTACTAAAACAATCTGTTGCCTTTCCAAATTATAAGGCACTTCTTCGTACAAATTTTAATCAAAGCTATATTTTTTTACCTAATAGAAGTACGAAGCTCAAACTTAAATTCGTGAAAGTAGCAATTGGTAAGCATTATTTATACAACCAACTTTTAGAAATTCTGCGTCCTTATGCCGAACACGGAGGCAACCATCCATCCTGACGTCGCTGGCTGGTCAAAAAAAGATTCATATTTCTCTGAATGTATCATAATTATGTAGCAATTATTGAAGAAGTATAGCAAATATAAGCAATTGGATAGCAATTCTTGAATATACTTTCAGACCCGCTTGCCGTAGGCAACCAGCCATTCTGACGCTAACAAATACAGCCCGATGCAAACTTTATGGCCGCTCTGAACACGAGGCGAATAGCTGCGAAGTAACAAATTCATGTGACCGCGGGGTGAGCACTACTGCGCAGCGGGGTGAGCACTACTGCGGAGCGGAGTAGCCCACTTCAGAACCGCCATAAAGTTTAAAGTTCACTGTACGTATACGTAGAAGAAGTTCCGACGGCTTTCATTCGGCTCATGCCGATCACCGTATTGCTTCCTCATCTACCTTCTCTGAATTGGCATGTTGCATTTGATTATTGCCGCCTGGCTCGGTTAAAGGATAGCATCGCACACAATTATAAGCACCACACCTGGCAGGCGTTTCTTCTCTCCTCATATCTCCGCTCCAAGCAATTTGGGGCTATAAGTTTAAATCTACGAAAGGTTGGAAATCATCCCAGGACCTCGAATACCCAGTCCCAGCCGGTAAAGTGCCTTTTGCTAAAAATACGCACCATTACTTTAACTATTTGTTTGTTGATTAAGCGTTATGTTTCCATCGCATTTGAATCTTTTTCGTCATCATGGATACGTTAAAAATTCGAGTTAGAGAGTACCGCCGTGGCAGCAACGCGGCACAAGCGGCACGCAACATCAACGACGTTTACGGACCAAACACTACAAACGAACGCATCACCTGTTATTTGGGTTCTGGAAATTTCGACCTGAAAAATGAACTCCGTGGTCGTCCGAAAACTTTGGTCGACAATGACGAATTAGGGGCGATTGTGGAAGCTGATAATACTCAATCTACGGCTGAATCAGCAGTAGCTTTCGACGTTAGCATCATAACAATATTGGTCCTTTTACGTCATTGGCAAGGTAAAAAAGCTTGATAAATGGGTGCCCCACGAACTCAATGACCGCCTGCGTGAAGTACGCGTTGAGACGTGCCTTGCACTGCTCAACAGGCACACAAACGAAGAAATTTTGAACCGCATTGTTACCTGCGACTAAAAATGAATTCTGTTTGACAATCGTAAGCGCTCAGCAAGTTGGTTAGATCAGCACCTAAACATGCCCTAAACGAAAACTTACCCCTATAAAAGTGACTGTTTGGTAATCTAGGGCCGGTGTGATTCATCACAGCTTCTTACCAAACGGGATGAGTATTAGTGCAGATGTGTACTGTGAACAACTGAACACAATGATGGAGAAGCTCGCACGTCTCCAACCAGCTTTGGTCAATCGCTCGTCTCCGTTGCTCCTGCACGATAACGCGCGACCTCATACTGCACAGCCGACGGTCTCCAAGTTAAAAGAGCTGGGGTTGGAAGCTCTCCGTCATCCGCCATACTCACCTGACCTTGCGCCTACAGAATTCTACTTTTCCAGAGTTTGGATAACTTCTTAACGGAAAAAAATTAAATACCCGAAAAGCAGTAGGTACAAAATGCTTTTGAAGAATTGGTTGCCTCCCGTCCAGCTGATTTCTTCAAGAAGGGCATCTATAAACTGCCACTGCGTTGGTAAAGATGCATTGATGGCATAGGTGATTCTGATTACTTTGATTAATATAAATAAAAAATATAGAAACCAAATTACGTTATCATATTTCATAAAAAAACGGCAATATCATAGGTAACCTAATATCCTAGTAGTAGGGACAAGTCGAACTTGAAAACATATTTTTCATTTTGTAATCCTAAAGAGTTTGCCCTGTTTATATAGTAACCCTGAAGATAGGATTCCACAACACATATTTTTCGTCAAAGATTAGAACATTGATTGAAGATAGGATTCCAAAATGAAAAATATGTGTTCAACTTCGACTTTCAGGTACAAATAGCTTTATATTTTTGGCACCGCGGTTGACAGCAATATTGTGCGTTTATTAAATGGATACGTTCGTGTAATTGACATCTCGGGCCTACTCGGTAGGGTCGATAATTTAATAGTCGGTAAGGATTTATCTATAGGTTGCAACTTTAGGATTAAAATCTTAGCAGCTAACCTGTACTGATAATGAGTTTTGGGTTATTTGAAGTGATAGTGTTAGTACTGACGTAATTACTATATTTTAATTAGTATATTTTGTTTTAGATAATAAATGATGCGGATACGAGCGACCTGCAGATTACGCTGTTCCAATACCGGACGTGCCCGTTCTGCTGCAAAGTGCGCTCATACCTGGACGCGCGCGGCATTAGCTATGATATCGTGGAGGTTGACGCTGTCCTTCGCCAGGCCATCAAGTGGTCGGGATACAAGAAAGTGCCCATAGTGCTTGCCAAAGTTGATGGCGGATATCAGGTAAATAATGTTTCAGTGTTTAATAACAACACGGTTGCGCAAAAGTTAGAAACAATAGCCTATTCAGAAAAAAGTTTTTCCCCTTCGTTATTAGTTTGGCTTCCTATTCCAACACTAGAGTTGGCTAATTTCTCAATAATTTTCATAACTGTTCCCCCTCGCTTTTTATTTACTTATCAATAGCCTGTTCATCTGTTGAGCTTCTTAGCAAACCATTTTTAATAATGGTAAAGTTCGAGGGGAGTTTTGAAAATTTGGCAATCTTTCTGAATATTATGGACATTTTTAAGTTACTTAAATGAAAAAAAAATCATCGTATTTCAGCAACTCTTGGACAGCACAGCAATCATATCCGTCCTTGAAACGTACTTAAAAGACAAGTCGACTGGTTTGCGGGAGATTATCAAGTTCTATCCAGTCACGAAGTTTGTCAATGAGTCGGGGAATGACACCACCGACATTGCTAACAAGTACTTCATCATGCACCAAGCGAATGTACCTGATGAAAAGGAGAAAGCTCTTGAAATGTAAGTGTTGCCTGAATGTTATAAACACAAGTAGTAAAATGTATTTTCTATACTTTTAGTAAATAGTAAATAAAACAAATCCATTCGCACCTATTAAGTTAGGTAGACTTCTTAACTTTGTAAGAATCACGTAACGTATGAATGTCATAAAAAAATTCTTTGATTGGTTACTACAATTCCAGCACGTTGGAATGGTTACTACCATTCAAACACGTTGGAATGGTTACTTCGACGTACTTTTCAGAAAATTTTAGTTTTATTCGTCTACCTATTTCATATTGTTTGTTCACCAATTAAGAAAAGTATCGTAAAATAAAGAGAAAAGAGAGTATTGTTACTATTTTTAGGTTGTCATAGAAGTGGCCCAAATCTGCTTTCGCTTTTGGGTGGCGTTGTTTGGTAGTAAAAATTATCAATCGCGCGATTGACAAGGGGTAAATGAAATGACTCTATTGTTTGGGGAGACCATTCACACGATTACTCTCGAGAGTAACGAGGTGAACTCAATGTTTACATTTTTGGCCGAAAGTTTTGTCGAACTATTACGAACGAGCGCGGGTGCCAAGCTTGTTGAAGCTGAAACCCCGTTGTGCAACTGAAGCAATGCAAATTGCAATTCAAAGCTTTCTGGAGTCGGACGTCGATAGTTGCGCACCGTTAATAACCTTGTTAATGTTAGTAAACCTAGAATATAGAGTTATTTCCGTAGTAAACTCCGTCTGCGTTATCCAGCGTTGGAAGACCTCCCACAAGGTAGACCTTGTAAAGGCTGAAGACATCCGCTGAATGCGAAAATAAGCACAGAATCGGTCGATGTGGCGACGCCTAAAAGGGGCCTATATTTTAGCAGTAGATGTCATTCGGCTGACAATGATGATGTTGATACTCCCGCCTGGCGTCACCTGAAAATAACTTTGTCTTACAGCGAAGAGCGCCAATGGCGTCAATGGGCGGACCGCGTGCTCGTGAACACGCTGTCACCCAACGTGTACAGGACTGCGGGCGAAGCCCTAGAGACCTTCCAGTGGTTCGAGCAGGCCGGTGGCTGGAGGCAGTTCTTTCCCGCCTGGGAGTGCACCCTCATGGTCTACATTGGAGCCGCCGCCATGTATATGATTTCGAAGAGGTTGAAGACCAGGTATTGTTTCATTTTATACTTGCTGTGGTAATAATTATATTCGTGGCAACGTCGCAATAAACTTGAATAATTAATCAAAATTAGTGTTGCAGTTTTAGGTGTAAAAAAAGCACTTGGTGCTGTTTACACATAAATCTAAATATTCATTGTCACGATATTAGTTCTTGCAATTCACAATCAATGTATTTGCGACGTTGCCAACTTTCAGAATGCAGCCTCTTGTATACTTATGCGTTTGAAAACCGAGCTGCCGTTGCAGTCTGTTGTCTCTAGAGACATCGGGCGACGCGACGTCGCACAGTGGGCCCATACTGAAAATTAGTGGACTTAGGCAACAAAGTTCCTATATCGATGCGATTTTTTTTATATGACGTGTTATATTATTCCTGACAACTTTTATTCTTATAAAATTTCTTCTAAAGTTGATAGTTTGTCTTGAAAAAAATTAATTAGATTTTTTTTGTATGGAGCGAATCACGTTTAATTTTTCTTTTTTTCTTCAATTGTACTAATATGTTGAGTGTGTGGCGTGAGTATATGATAGCTAGGGTCATTCTCTATCCACGAAAAAAAAATCAGCGCCGGCCATCTGCGGCAGCGCGAGTAATCATTCGGTAAAAAAATAATAATTTGGAAGAATTTTTTTGTCATTTAAAATAAATTCAAAGCATATTTTTTGTCTCATTTGGCTGTTTTCACCTTCTTTTTAGTTAAATAAATTGTTTTAATAGCGCATACGTACTTAGAACTAGTAATTCTGGTAGAGATTTAGTTATTATTGCATGTTATCGGTACAAATGAGTCATCAATCACAATGCAGGTGCTCTGCATTGTGATTGATGACTCATTTGTTTGTGCGCGCATAACTAATGAGTCATCGAAAAATGCTCGTCTCTGATTGGCTGTGTTATTTTTTAACTGCACGTTATCTATTGTTGAATAAATATATCGTAATGTTTCAGGTTATACTAATTTTGTTAATGATAGGTGAAATAATTTAAATTTGTACGGGCAAGTCGTTGATAACTATCTACATAATCAACTGTATGTATATTATTATAGTATAAGTTTTTTTTTTTTTTTTTTTTTAAATAAACGTTGCCCCACACTAGGAATTTCTCCTGTATCGTGGGTGCGTTTACAAACATTTAAACTCACATACACAAACAGCCAGACCCGGAACAACTACTTATAGGTCATACAAATATTTGTTCCGTGCGGGAATCGAACCCGCGACACGCAGCGCAGCAGTCAATCACTTAACCACTGCGCCAACCGTGCCGTCAAAAAGTTATCGTACATATGATCAATATGAAACTGTGAAGTAATTGTAGCCCTGAAAAGGGCTGTTTGTCATATTCCTAACCCTGATGGGCTTTTGTGGGAATCATTTAGAGCCGGATCACATTATTTCTTGTTCCAGAAGTGCTAGTGGGTCCGGCAAATTTTCGGACTCTGCTATGAGGCATTCTTCTTCCTCCATAATTTCACTGTCACAGGGAGGCTCAGTAGTCTGTAACAACTGAGTTGCTTCAGGAAACAACTCATTATGAACCTCTTTCATTATTTTAGGCCTTATGTAGGATATGTGGGGATCAGAGCTTATTAGAAGTCCATGGAGGATGTCTTCGTTTGTTGCTATTCTCCCCGTTTTCCGAGTGTGCCTCTCCCTGACGTTTCTGAAGTCCTTATTACGGGCTTCCGAAGCTTCTTCAGATAAGGTACCTAAAACGAATAAGTACATACATTTTAATTTCAAAACGCAATCGAGTCAAATAATACATCAAACTATATTTATTTTTTACTTACCGATTGGCAAAACACCAAAGTGGTTACAGATGTCTGCACCGTGCATTAGAAGTTTATGTACACTAACTGGCATGTAGTACCACGAATAGTGTTGCACGTACACATCAGCTGTTTCTCTACAGTATCTTCTAAATTTTTCACAGTCAATGTTTTTGCCTGATGATATGGCTTGTAGAATAACGGAAAATCTGAAAATCAGATTTTCGTCAATTCCCGTTATTCTGGAAGATCTTTTGTAATCTTGGAAAAAGCGCCTCGCTGTATTCCCGTCGTTTATAGTTCCAAAACCCTAAAATGGGAAAACAATACTGTAATATACAATACATAGAGATATAATTCACAAACAACATAAAGAGAGCGAAAATTAAATACATACCTGTTTGACTATATCAATCAGCATTCCAGTTTGCTCACGAAACTCTTGCTGTGTGGTATTTTTTTTAGCTTGTTTCAAAGCCTTATGTTCGCCGCGAGCAGTCCATCGTTGAAAATCCAGATTATAAGATATATGGAGAAGACATTCCATACACCGAATCTTCATATGCAGTGAAGAAATTCCTTGTTTGTAAATTTCTTCACGAAGTGGTTTAGAAGTCAAAGCGTCTAAATTATTCATCTCACTCGGTTTTGGCAAGCAAATGGGACACGTTGCGTATGATGGTACTCCAGCAATAATATTGGCCACTTTTCCATCAATCATGGTCATATGCAATTCATGTGATACAATAATATTTCCACACTGTGTAGATATTCGTTCATCAATTTGTTTTTTCATCTCAGACTCTTCAGACTTTATAAAGTCAGCTGTCTCCGAAGTGAAAATGAACTTCACTGGTCGACAGTACAGAGTTGAGTAAGGTTCTCCCAAACTAGATTTTCATTCCCAGATGATGGCCTAGTAGACACTAGCCGAAGAGGGACGATGCTTATCATGACTACTGATGAATCATCGAACTCTGTAGCTGTGCTCTGCGACGAAGAACCATCAAGTCCCCATTTCCAGGTCAACTTGAGTTCTTCATTTTGAGACCTATCAACAGTATTTATATCAAGTAATATCCTCTCCACAGTGTGGTCCAATAGCGCTTGTAATTTAATGTGAGCTCCGTTTTCGGTAATCTCCATACTCTCTTGTGGTGGGTAACATCTTTTCTTGGCATTTACAAGCTTTGGATAAGATGGAAAGGCAGCACAGTTTTCTTCTTTCAGAAATTGTCGAAGAGCTAAGTACTTCCATTTCGAGAGCGCAACTGATGTATAAAGAGCTAAACACTTATCTTCAGAGACAGTACTGAAGCTCTGCTTTTTGAATAGTCTCTCTTCTACTTCGGATAGCGCATCTGGATTACTGGAAAGGTATTCGACCACTTTTGCCAGATTCGTTTTGCCGTTGTCTTTCAATTTTGTTATGTACTAGTGCTGCAACTCTTCCTCGGAATTTTCTTCTACTATGGAAGTAGAACGTATTTTCTTTTGCTTATTACTTAACTCTTCGAACGGTTTTCTGTGCTCCTTTTCTGTAGATGTTCCCGCTTCCGCAGTACATACTGCAAGAGTAGGAACATGGCAATCTATATCCACAAGCTCAGATAAGGCTGCGTCCGAAAAGCCCATCACACTTCTCAGATCAACACTGTCACAAACAGGCCAGTTGATGTTTTTTTCCAACCACTTGCGATTAATTACACGATTCATAAAAGTTTTTTGATTTCTACTTGACTCTATCCACTTTTTATTTAAATTTACACAAAAAAGTCGACAGAACTCCTTGATTCGGTTCTTGTCTTCTTCAGAAACTTCGGTAGTCAAGACAGAAATGATACTTTCATACAGAAACATATGATTTTTCAGATCACCGCCACTTCTTAATTTCACAAAAAGATCTAGGTTGGTACAAAATCCAGCCATAGTTCTAATGTAAATATAAAAATACAAGTATTTCACTGTGTTCACAAACAAGCGACAAGAGCGAAACTAGATGGACTTAATGAATGTCTTTATATTTATAGTTAGTGTTAATTACTCAAGTAGTGGACATAACAGTGAGTGAAAATTATTCAGCCAATCAGAGACGAGCATTTTTCGATGACTCATTAGTTATGCGCTTAGCCGAGTGCACAAACAAATGAGTCGTCAATCACAATGCAGGTGCTACCGATAACATGCAATAATAACTAAATCTCTACCAGAATTACTAGTAATAAGTACGTATGCGCTATTAAAACTATTTATTTAACTAAAAAGAAGGTGAAAACAGCCAAATGAGACAAAAAATATGCTTTGAATTTATTTTAAATGACAAAAAAATTCTTCCAAATCATTTTTTTTTTACCGAATGATTACTCGCGCTGCCGCAGATGGCCGGCGCTGATTTTTTTTTCATAAATAGAGAATGACCCTAGCTATCATATACTCACGCCACACACTCAACATATTAGTACAATTGAAGAAAAAAAATTAAACGTGATTCGCTCCATACAAAAAAATCTAATTAATTTTTTTCAAGACAAACTATGAACTTTAGAAGAAATTTTATAAGAATAAAAGTTGTCAGGAATAATATAACACGTCATATAAAAAAAAAATCGCATCGATATAGGAACTTTGTTGCCTAAGTCCACTAATTTTCAGTATGGGCCCACTGTGCGTCGGCTTGAAATAGGTACTATGTATATGAAAAAATTGCTCATAACTTGGTAAAAATATTGGCAAGGTGGTAGCGGGACTGACCGGCCAGGGTGCGCCGGTCTTGCATTTAAATAGCGTCAGTCATGAAGCCTTTTCATACAACTGTTCCATCTTATCTAAAGGTGGGCTGCAGCCGCATGTGATATGCGCCAGCCTTCAAGTGGAGTCTCCTATTAAGCGACACCGTTGACATCTAGCGTCAGCGTAAACTTTCAAGCTATTTTTAGGCAGCAGTGAGCCTTCCAATCAGACCTCATCAGTACATTCTCATAACAAGCTTCTTATAATACTAGCCTATTATATTATTGTCCCAATGCAAGGGCTCTTCTCATACGGAGAAGACACGAGCATTGATCATCACGCTTGCTCAAGAAGGGTTGGTGATTTCAGACTTATGTTACTTATAACTCCAGGAATCCTCACGATGTTTTCCCTTCACCGATGTCAGCTTCTTGATGCAGCAATGCTGTATACGGCCAATGACCTTAATAGTACACTGCACCCTTAAGACGCTGACAACAGGTAAACCGCTGTCACTGTCAGACTGCATACAAAATAAAGAGAAGCGCGATGACAATGCTTGTAATTTATTGCAACATATGAAGCAATTTTTTTATTTACTCAAAAATAAGTAGAGTAATCGAAAATAAAAATACAACCAAGTTCTGCATACAAATAAGACGTTCTTGTCATTAATTAAATACCAACCGTACGTTGATATTTAATACAGATATTTTGGATTGAAACTGAAAGTAAAGGGTTAGTTTACCGTTAATTTAAATCAAGTTTTTTTTTGTGTAAACGTGTTTTGGTAACACCCAATTTCTGAAAAATATGAATTCTTCATATTTTTCAGAAATTGGGTGTTGGGTTTGGGTATTCTAACATATATAGCTTTTCCGCTACCACAAACTATATAGATTAGGCATTTTTTTCGTTAAAGACTTTTATCATTTGCCTCTTGTCAGCGCCTTAACCCTGAATATATACAATTTTCAGGCACAAGATCAAGGAAGATCCCCGGGAGTCTCTCTACGACGCGGTCAACGATTGGATGGCTGCGGTCCAAAAGAAAGGCACTCCGTTCCTTGGCGGCGACCAACCCAACCTGGCTGATGTCACCGTCTTTGGAGTCCTCAGCAGCATTGAAGGCTGTGCGGCCTTCCAAGACTTGAAGGACAACACGGCAGTCGGGAAATGGTACTACGACACTAAGAATGACATACAGACAAGAATGGGTAAAGTTATCGCCCTGCGTGCTTAGACATTACTGCTAAGGGCGGTTACACATAGCGACTTTTTACCGCACTTCAGTTTTAGACACAGACGCTAACCGTGTACCCTTGCCTTGTTTGCTTGACCGCAACCCAGTCGCGTGGTTGTATCGCGCTGCAAAGTCGCCGTGTAACCTCTTTTATATTCGTGTTTTGGTGTTGATATGCAACTTCGAGATATTCTATGTCGTACATACATTTTGAAAACTCTTTCAAGTCTGTGACACTGTTCAGCAATATTAAGATTAGTTATTTTAATATTGGTGTTAGAGATTATTTGGGCCCGTACGTAACTAAAAGTTCTAAAAGCAAATGGTCCTAATAATAAACCACTCTTTAGCAAAATGATTAGCAAAGCCCATAAAAATCACAATATATTTGTTAGGAAAAGCTATTGACAAGCGACCAAAGCAATCGTTGCTTATTTGCTACCACAAATTGTTCCATTCTCTATCTCCGAAAACGGCTTTATACAGGAAGGCCAGGTTATTCTGACCACTAAGCATTTGAAACGCTAACTCCTTCCCGTGAATTTAGCTCGTCCTATTTCTACTCCCCACCCATCTTACAGCCATATAAATTGTTCTGGAGGGTCGTCACGAACCGTCTCGCTAGGAGACAAGTTCCAGCCACCACAAAAAGCCGGTTTTCAAAAAGGCTTCAGAACCGTAGACCACATCTATACCGTTCAGCAAATTGTACAGAATACCGAAGTGTACAATCAGTAGCAGTGTATGGCATTTGTGGACTACGAGAAAGCCTTCGACAACAGTGAAATTTTGGTCAGTTCTGGCCTTAAAAAGGGTTTACAAAAATAGGTTTTTAAACAGTATTATTCTTTTTAGTTCAATATAAAAAACCTATAGTTAATTTACAAAGCATTACTACATAACATCACGCCTTGTTTCCCCGAAGGGTTGGGCGGAGGTGTTCCTATAGAACACCCACATTGCGCCAGTTATGTTTAAGTCCAATGTAATAGGGGGCGAGCCTATTGCCATCAACCGGGCACAAATCCAGACTCCGGGCTGCTACTGAGAATTTCCAGATAGAAAAACCCAATAACACTTTGCCCGATCTGGGAATCGGACCCAGGACGTCATGCTCAGCAGTAGCGCTTGCGACCATAGACCAACGAGGCAGTTATTCTTTACAAATAGGACATTCTGCGGGGCGAGCACGAGCGTGCCAAGACGTTTGTGACAAGACATGATAAATTATGTCATGTCAATTTGTACTAGCATTTTATGACAAAACAGTTTTATCGCTCAAACTGTGATAAATGTGTGACTCAAGTCATGTCACAGAAGGCCGTGCTCGCCCTGCTGAGATACTGCTTGTGAGACGATTTGGTATAGTAGGGCATTTAGCTGAAGAGTCGTTTTGATTATAAATTATAGATTGTTTCGCTATTAGGACTAGGAGTTTTTGTTACGGAGGAATTTGGGAATACCTACCTTACTAACTAGTTTTTGCATAGCTATGGACAAAATCTAGCGCAGTGATTGCCAGTGTTGGCCTACGATTGTTAAGGGCTGAGTTAAATTCCTAAAAAGTCGCACTAAGAATAATGTTATACTTTACCTAAATTGACTTACAGACATCTTATATTTACCTCGCGTCGTATTTAAAAGCGATCGTCACGTGAATACGCGATCGTCGCATGCATAGGTGAGTTTTTGTTCGGCAAAACGGAAAACGCTCTCTGTCGGCGACCACGCGTCCATGATCACCGAACAAAAAGTGACATATTAACAGAGCTTGAAAAATGTATATCACAAAATAATTTTTTTTCATTGGTCGTTACAAAAAGGGGAGGTAAATATGACCGAGATGATCGCTTTTAAACAGGACGCGGCCAAAAAGTGTCAAATAATTCGACTTATGATCACGGCCGCCACGTACACTAATAAGGAATATGCATGTAATTTTATTTTCATCTAAATCAATAATTTACAGTAATATAAACCCAAGCAAAAGATTAAAAGTTAAATTGAACTACTGATTGATGCTCATAAAATTGTGAACCTCCAACAACTTTCTACTACAGTTCAAAAGTCCGTTTCTGTCCCGGTTATGGTGTGACGTCATTATCCATGAAACTGCTTTGTTTAAACCTGTTTTTTAGCCCCAAATCATATACTTACATTAAGTTATTGTTTATGCTTTATTCAAACAGAAATCGCACTTACTTATTTACCTTAAAGCCCTTACAAACACACGCGATATCGTTGGTGCGACATGCACCGACAAAGGAATTGTCTTTGTTGGTGCATGTCGCGCCCGCGATATCGCGTGAGTGTATAAGAGCCTCTAGTGAGATTACAAGCACTTATCAAAAAATAGATTTTATTCACATAGTATTTTTCGTCACTTCCGGCATTTTCGAAGAGCACGCGTTTTGAGTTTGCGTTCCGATCGACCAAAAAAACGCAACATAAATTAATTAATTGTGAAATAAGTAATGAATAAAATAAAATAAATAAATTAGAATTTGTTTCATGACTCCTACACCATGTATAAGTTTTGATTAACTACGATAATATGGCCCGCTCTTCCAAAATTCAAAACGTTTGAAAGTATTTGTACGCATGTGTGCGTAATGAGACGACCGTCAAACAAACACAAATCACGGATTTGTTGCTCGACTAGTGGCGTCATTAATCGCTCATTATTATTAGTATGGCGCTGCACTGACGTGCTCTATGAAAACGACACGTGCGTTGTCTTGCCCGATCGGCTAGTTATGATTAGTTGACCAACAAATCGGTAATAAGTGATTACAAGTACTGATTGCACAAAGACTATGAATAAATTCGGCGAATACGAAGACGCTAACTTACAACTACAAACAAACTCTTTCGTAAGAATGTGCCTACATACATTGAAACAGTAATTGGGAGGGGCGTGTCATGGTATCGTAGTTTATCTCTACGTGCATATTCCCTATTAGAATAAAAAGTCTATAACTGAATAAATTTCGTTGTTCCTGTAACATTTTCTTGATACTCCACAAATTACGTATATCATCTGTCTACTAGCCTTATTACAACTGTGTTGGGGTCGCCGTCCAGTCTAACCGGATTTTACCGGATGCCGCTGAATAGAAGTATTTTATTTGGAGCAACTGCCTATCTTTATCTTTACCGTAATAAAATATGCCTTTGCAATGTTTATTGATGTCAATACATATCCCTGTCAATGTGTACGCACTCACCATAGTACATATAATTTACGGATATATAAAAAAACCGGCCAAGTGCGAGTCGGACTCGCGTACGAAGGGTTCCGTAACATTATCTATAAAAACGGCAAAAAAATCACGTTTGTTGTATGGGAGCCCCCTTAAATATTTGTTTTATTTCAATTTAATTATTTATTTTTAAAGTGAATATATAACTCAATTTTCTGTGAATATTTCAAGGGTCTACCTGTTGCCGTTATCAATATCGAGCAAAAAAATCACGTTTGTTGTATGGGAGCCCCCTTAAATATTTACTTTATTCTGTTTTTCAGTATTTGTTGTTTGTCTCGAATCTTTAAAATTTTTTTTTTTTTCAAACGTTGCCCCACTAGGAATTTCTCCTGTATCGTGGGTGCGTTTACAAACATTTAAACTCACATACACAAACACCCAGATCCGGAACAACTACTTATAGGTCATACAAATATTTGTTCCGTGCGGGAATCGAACCCGCGACACGCAGCGCAGCAGTCAATCACTTAACCACTGCGCCAACCGTGCCGTCAAAATTGAATTTGTAGTAAAAACTTGTAAGATTACCAAATTTCAAATCCCGAGTGACAACACACCAATAGGTTAGCTATAAGAACATGTATTATATGTTCTAATAACTATGAACACGCTATCGAGTTTCGCTATCACGCGTTTCGTTATCGCTCCGCACAATGCATAAGAGTGTAATCTACGTAATTTGGTACTAAGCGGGTTGGTCGTGATAAGTGTTTTCAACTTTATTTACTAGAAATACCTAAACACAAACACCCTACAGCAAGTTGAAAGATTCTGTCCACACGCTGTATTCTGAAACTATGAAAGCAGCAGTAGTTTGTAAGGCAGAACTACAGCCATATTGCGTAACATACACACATTATAATCCCTTTTATTTTGACATTTCAATACATTGCGTTGTTGAGCATACGATTTTTTCGAACATATGAGGTTATGAGGTTTATAATACCCTTAACAATTAATGCAATGTAATTGTGAGTGCGTTATATAATTGGGGTGCTGAAGTTCAGAACAGTAATGATAAACATCCCTGGGTGTCCATCCCTTCATATCGAAACGGAGGCCTCAGAAAGCATCTTGAACAGTCGTTATGCATAGTCAGAAGCCCGAAAGTCTCACAACCAGTCTCCCAAGAGCTATCCCGTGATCCCGGAGTGACCGTGAAGTTTCTTCCCGGATTTTCTTCATAGGAAACGATCGATTGAATCCTGCTTCTGCCATTTCATAAGTGCCCATGTAGGTTTATGTGAAATACAATATTTTGATTTTGATATCGTTCTACCCAGTGAAATGGGTTGTGGAGGTCAGATAGGCCGTCGCTCCATGTATTTTTTTTTGTATTCAGCTGCATCCGGATAGACTGGAACCCGAACCGAAAATAGTTAAGAAAAGGCTAATCTTTCCATCACCCTTCGTTGACTGATAAAGAAGGCATTGTGTGCGCCTTTGTACCATCAGGTGCAGCGCAGAAGACAGACTGTGCGAAGGAGTGATTAATGAAAGCTTGTGAGCTAATAAAATGTAATCACATTGGTGTGTGCCACAGACTCCTTGGCATAAAAAGTCCGTCGCCTGCGCTGCACAAAGATGAATAAATATATAAATAATTCAAAATCTGAAAACCTAAATACTACTTAGTTTAATCTTACAGCCTTCGTTGAGAAATAGGTTGCGTAGGCAATTAAAAAGTATATTACAGTTTCATCATAACAAAATTTATCTGTTGTTTAAATATTATAAACATATCCTGTTTGTAATAATTTAATAAAATTGAATGTATATTTGCTTGGTATAAGATTCTGTGCCTTCCATGTAATATATTTCTCATAGTTTATACCATAGTCTGATTGTTAATGTTTTATGGAAATGTAAACTTTAAGTCATAGACGAGAAGCCTAATTATTACTTACTGGCTGTCAGCACCAGTTCACGTGACGTAAACAATAGTGTGTAGTTTTGTGTCTGTTTCAAAAATACCTATTAGACGAGTGTAGAGCAATATATTAACTTGTGATTTTATTGTTTAGTTAAAGTTGTTATTAAATACATGATTATTTATTTGTTATATTTATTATTTTAATTGTTGAAAACAGCGACTCAGAGCTGCTCGACAGACCATGAAGTTTCCTTCACTTTTCCTTTGGCCGACAGTTAAAAGCAGAGCCGTATCATGACCAATGAAAACAAGGGAAGCCTTTTATAGCAGTGGAACAATCTCATTGCAATCACCATTCTCCTGCTCTTATTCTTTATATGGGGTTGGCGCAACAACAACCTCATGGCTATATTAAGACGCTGACAACAGGTAAACCGCGGTCACTGTCAGACTGCATACAAAAGAAAGAGAAGCGCGATGACACAACACTTGTAATTTATTTCAAAATATGAAGCAATTATCTATTTACTCAAAAATGAGTTGAGTAGTCGAAAATAGAAAACAGCCAAGTTCTGCATACAAATAAGACGTTCTTGTTATTAATTAAATACCAACCGGGCAACCGTATGTTGATATTTAATACAGATATTTTTGATTGAAAGTCAAAGTAAATGGTTAGATTACCGTTCATTTTTTTCGATTTTTTTTTCTAAACGTGTTTTGGTAACAACCAATTTCTGAGAAATATGTTCAAGAATAACATATTTTTTCCGCTGCCAAAAACTATATAGATTTGGCATTTTTTTTGTTTAAAACAAGCCTACTTTTATCATTTGTCTCTTGTCAGCGCTTTAATAATAGTAGAAACTTTATGTATAACAAAAGTATAAACTAGAACCTTTGATCAAGGTCATTGAGTCCGGACACATGAGACTGATGCGAAGAGAGATCTTGCTGTTTCACAATGTTCCTGATAAACTTGTGCGACTCGATTCTCCATATATCAAAACAACTGATTTAGACGTATGCCACAGACTAGGAGCCCCCCTAGGGTAAAACCAGACCTGTGTTGGTGCGACATAATGAAATGGAGCATCGTCGGTTAGTTTGGGACGGTAAAACTACACTCAAGGGCAGTGGCATTACCTTTTCGGGAGTTTCTAAAACACCAGGTATTTATTGCTGCTCGCGAATACTTTAGCATTAATAGCTGCTGGTCTTTAGAGGGAAAGATTATTGTCTTGGAAGCCTCGTCAGCTGCATCTACATCGCCTGTAACAGTAACCCCCAGTGTGCGTTCTGTGCGTTACCCCAGCAAAATAATGACGAAAATAGTCATTTAAATGTTATAGATAATTAGAGTGCCCAGCTTCTGTAATTGTTGCGCACATTTTTAAATTTGTTGCACTTATAGTTTTTTCTCAAAAACATTTCCTGCTGGGGTAACGTTACTGCAGCCAGCCATTTTCTTTTTTAATGGTAATATTGAAATAAATATTATGTATATAATAAAATTACTTGTCTAGGCGAGGTAATATTGCAACTTAATTTGTATCTATTTGTGTTCGGCTGCGAAGGTATTCGAGATCCTGATGGAGTAACGTTTGTGGTTTTGCTGGATCTCTGTAACGGTTAATCATCATCATGATTTCAGCCGAAAGACGTCCACTGCTGGACATAGGCCTCCCCCAAAAGGTGGGGGGGGGTTGTCATAATCGCCACGCTTGGCAGGCGGGTTGGCAATTGCAGTATGCTGTTAAAATGCATAGAGAACGCTGCTGCCCATTCTCTAGTAAGTCCCTTAGTCACCTTTTACGACACCCACGGGAAGAAATAGGATGGTGCTATTCTTTACTTCCGGCACCACACGGATCATTTTTTTTGTACATGACTTCTTAAGAATTATTTTAAATTAGTTGTGTAATAAAAAAACAAAAATCATGCACCGTTCAAAGGTTATTTAATTAAATATAAAAACAATTCAATAGGTCCTAACACTTTGAATAAGAGTTCTAAAGACTTACTTTATTATGTATGTGTATTTAACGTTATTATGCAGCGTGAAACTGCCTTCAAATGTATTTGTAGTTTCATTAGTATTCTGTTAGTAATTAACAAATTATTGGGCAAAATTAAAAAGGGACCCACATTTCATTTTTTGGGTGTTCTTGACCCACCTTTTTAATTTCTCCTTGTTTTCTTTTACTATTCCTGAGGCCTGGAAACAAGCTCATATCATCCCCTTACCCAAAATTTCTAAACCGGTCTCACCGACCGATTTCTATCCTCCCATATCTCTCTTAAAGTTCTTGAGCACATTGTTCATCAGCAATTTTCTGCTTTTCTATCTTCGAATGAACTTCTTAGTCCTTTTCAATCTGGTCATCGACCGTCATTGCACACTCGCTTACAATTCATTTGTTTTTATTCAAAAAATGTTACAATACATTTAAAAAATAACCGGTCAAGAGCGAGTCCGACTCGCGCACCGAGGGTTTCGTACGTCTAAATGATGTTGATTTTTTTATTTTTCATCAATAGTCGAAAACTATGATGCCTAAAAAAATATATTTGAGAATGTGCAAACAGCGCTCTTTCATATGATACCCCACATGCCCTAGTAGACTCCATTCGAATTTTTCAGACCCCCTTTCAGGCCCTGTTGCAAAAAATAATTATTTTTTAATTTCTTTCTTGTTTGCAAAATAGTTGGGTAAACGTCATCTAAAACTATTCTAAATTTCACGTGATAGCATTAGTAGTTCTTGAGATATCCAGCTGTGACAGACAGACAGACAGACGGAGTTAGTCTCACCATAAGGGTTCCTTTTTACCATTTTGGTACGAAACCCTAATAACTTGCCAACTTTAAAACCTAACCGAACCTAACTCCCCGTGACGTCGACCGTCTAGGGTTGGCGTTTCCGTCAGCAGGTCGACGAAGCCCCGCTGCGCGCATTTTTAAATGAATTGGACCACGGAACTCTCAAAAGGTGCTGTGGTCAAACTATTTTTAAAGGTGGACAACTGCCTCTAGTAATGTCCAAATCCATGGTCCAACTAGTTGGACAGAGCACTTTGACCACTGCTCCGGACATAATTCCGCTGGGCTATTGACCACAAATCTCTCATCTTACTCGTACTTATTGACTAGCAGTGCCTTTAACTCTGTCGATTTCGACATTCTTCTAGGGATCCTTAAATCTTTTAATTTCTCATCTTCCACTAGGTACTCTCTCTCTGTCACCAGAGTCATCTCTTCCCGCTTCCATGTCTATGCCGACGATCTGCAGCTTTTTAATATCTTCTTAAGACAAAATGCGGAAGTCTCCGTGGTTGCCATGAACAGATACCTGGATTTGGTTAGCGAGTGGTCGCGGTCCTCTGGACTGGTCACAGGCTATAATTATCGGCGGCAGGTACGAGTATATGCGGAATAGGCTCGATGTTGCGCTGTCTGAATGGAGTTCAGTTTGAATACGAAAATACGGTTAAAAACGTAGGGAATCTTATTATACTCTTATTCTTATCGTGAACTGCCCATGTTGCATAAGTCAGTCGCAAAGTGCACTTACACGTTCCATTCGTTGAAATGCCTCCAGAGCTTCTTGCCCTTAACACCAAAATCACCTTGGCTCAAACTCATTTATAGCCCATCATATACTACGCTGATGCCTGTTAATTGGATGCCACCGAGCCTACACCGAGGAGCTTTTAAACAAACTTGAGCGTTTGCAAAATATCTGTACCTACTTATTAATTTTGTGTTTTTAACCTTAAAAAGTATGATCACGTTTCTAACTTTCGCAAGAGGCTCAAGTGGCTCCCTATTCGACTTCGCAGGAACCTTGCAGGTAGCATTTTAGAAATCTCCTTAAATCCCCTCCCCACTCAACTGACTTCAACTCCTACTCCTTCACTGTGCACGCGGTTCGGTTTTGGAATTCACTTCCGCCTGAGGTTGGCACTCCATAACGGAACACTATCTTTCACTTCGTCATACCTAGTCGCATAAGGTTGTATTAAACCACTTGACCGTTATTCGAAGTATTATTAAACAATTGAGATAGGCTGAACCTTGTTTCCTGTGCCTTATTTCCTTACGTTTCTAGCGATATAGCTCTGTCTCGCTCTCATGACGTCACCAGGTCAGAGAGGGGAGCACACTTTGAGCGCGCGCGACTCGGTCTTGTTCATTGGCGTTCTTTTCCTTGCCGGTGACGGTTGCTGCTTAGCAGGTGAGTTATCTATTAAAATTTCTTTCCACAACCGTCAATATTTTTCCTTTTGATCGAACGTTGGCATACCAATATTTGATATTTACTAAAATTGTTTCTATTAACTAACTAAATAATAACGGTGAATCAACGTTGATATTTTCAAAAATTAACGGTTTTCCGTTCGTGTGTTGTTTATTATTGTCTTTTCCAGTGTGTAAGTGTTCAATTGTTTTAAGTATAATACCTAATACGTAATGGATAAAGAAATATCGTTGATTTCGCAAAATGAGCTGGTCGCGACCCTGGAATAATGTAAATGATAAAGCATCTAGTTCCAAACAGATGCGTTCACATCCCAGCAGCAGTAGTAGTAGCTCGGGTAGTAGCGATTCCAGTTCCAGTTTATCTACTTCTTCTGACTATAAGTCTAAACATAAGAATGCGCGTCGCCGCCGTCAGAAAAAAAGAGGGGGCAAGTACAAGCGTCGCCGCTTGGAGCGTAAAGTGCAACATAATATAAATAATAGTATACCGGTGGCCGATAACGCCCTTTCCCTCTTCGCTGAGGATGAGTTTGAACTAGAAGATAGTATTTTTTTAAATAATTTAGATGTTGAGACTAAACTTAAGGAACCGGCTATTCCAAAAAATCTTTTTACAAAAAAAAAAATCAACCGACTTCCAAAAAAAACACTACAAAGTGAAAAATAACTTTAATTTCGGAAGTCGGTGTCTTTGGATTGTATATTAGTTGTTTGCCACCAACTTCCGAAATTAAAGTTATTTTTCACTTTGTAGTGTTTTTTTGGAAGTCGGTTGATTTTTTTTTTGTAAATTTTTTTTTATTTTTAGTGAGTCAGTTTGTAATTTATTTAATTTACAATAGCCTAATGTCAAATGCTCATCACCTTTTACAAAATATTGCTTTTCCCGACGCAGGAGCGTTATTTGTTGAGGAGTTCTCCTGGTAAGAACCAGGAGAACTGATGGTGACTTCACCATATGCATTTTGACGAGCATAAATTGCTTAGCAACCATATTAAAGTGCCTAATCGAATCGCAACGGTGAAATACTTATTATTAAGTAGTTCCGGTGGCCATCTGTGGTCTTCATCATCAGTTCCACTTCACCAAATGGTGCTTTTCGAGTGCAAATACACGAGTTACTATAAAAAATACTCAAATGGCTATAGGTATGCCTATAAAATTTGAGGATTTCCCTCGATTTCCATGGGATCCCCTCATCAGATTCTGATTTGGTGGCAATAGGACCACCACGGGAGCATACCCTTCCATACAAAAAAAGAATTTTCAAAATCCGTCCATAATTGACGGATTAATCGGTGGACATACATAAAAAAAAAAAAAAACAAACATACCGCCGAACATATAACCTCCTCCTTTTTGGAAGTCGGTTAAAAACAGATGAGCGTTACTTAAACATTTTAAAAGAAATTCAGTTTTTTAATAAACCGGATTGGAGTGAAGTACGTTACGCGGAACCTCAAAAATCATATAACCATAGCCCGGGTTTCGTCGAACTCGAGGCAAACGAGGAAATTAGACCCTACGATACACTAAAACACTTAAGTTACTCGGAGAGGGCCTGTGCTTCGACATTTAACGGTATTTTAAAACAAAAAGAGTCCTTAAAGAAAGAACTATGTGCGTTTTTGACATGGGTCCGAGACCAGAAAGATGAAATTAGCTTTGAGGCTATAAACCAAAAGTTGAACGATATCTTCACTTCTGGTGAGTTCAGCAAGGTCTCGGCGAACCTATTGCAAATGATTTGTGGCCATAGGGCTGAAACCATACAGATGCGCAGAGATAGCATAACTAATGCAGTTCGCGATCCCTTAATAAAAGCAGCAATAAGGAAAATACCTCCATATGAGGTTAGCTTATTTAATTCGGAGCAGTTAGTTGTTGCATTAGAAAAAGCTGGCGGTATTAAAAAGGCCTTCTGGCCTGCTTCTAGATCGGCTAGTACATCTACAAAACCGGCTTATGGTAGTACCTCAACTTCGCAAGTTGGAAAATGGCTCATACGTCCCTCGCAGGGACAATATTCAGTTCCACCCTCGCAGGGTGGAATGAACTATAACTCAAGCATGCCTTCACAAGGCTGTCAGAACTATAACGTCCCCTCGCAGGGTGGCTTTTTGCAGCATAATATACAGTGTCCTTTGCAAGGACCGGTACATGCATATTAAAACTATCCTCAACAGGGTAGTGGCACAGTGGATAGAGGTTCCTTTCGCTCCCGCGGGGCTAGACATAACCAAAGATACCACGCTCACAAACGTGGCGGAAATAAGCGAAGGTCATCACCTTCAGGCTTCAATTGCAAGAGAAGTAAATATTGACATGACAATATTTCAAGCCGGTCAGTTATCGAATTTCGGCGATCACTGGAAGGAAATGCAAGCACCAGATCGAGGGTATCGACCTTTTCAACAAAAACCTCCTTTGATCATGCCCAAATTCGACAACAAGGCTTTTCACACACCTGTGTCACCAGAAATGACCTTGATTATTCAAAACATGTTGAATCAAGGAATTCTGGAAATTGCAAGCCCAACACCAAGTTTCTTATCTACCCTCTTTCTAGTACCAAAGAACGATGGGTCAGCCCGACCGATTTTCAATTTAAAGGCTTTAAACGAATTCGTACTGACTACCCCTTTCGGTCTGATAAATGTGTTCAGAGTCCCAGATTTCATTCAGCCCCAAGATTGGATGTGCGAGCTGGACATCTCACAGGCTTACTTTAATCTGAACGTTGCAAAACCTCACAGACGCTTCTTACGCCTTATTTACGAAAAACAGCTTCTTCAAATGACATGTCTACCTTTCGGTCTCAGCACGGCTCCAAAAACTTTTGCCAGTTTGACAAATTGGATTGCCCAAGTAATGAGAAGCCAAGGTGTGAAAATGTTGGTCTTTCTCGACCATTTTCTTCTGACTTACCAAGACCCGGTAGTTCTCGCAGGCCATGTGAGTCTTTTCGTAAAAACATTACAATATCTGGGTTGGCAAATAGATTTCGAAAAATCTATCCTGAAACCAAAGAAATCCATGGTTTACCTAGGAGTACTGTGGGATCCTTGGCTAAACTTCAAACGTCTGCCAACGGAAAAAGTACCCTTATTACTAGCAAAGATACGCGAAATCGTAGATCTGGGGAAGACAGACCTAAAGAAGTTGCAGAGTGTAATAGGAGCACTTTGCGAGTTGGTTGTTCGAAGAGGAAGGTTACATTATCGAGCTCTATTAAAATTCCTAAACACATTACAATTGGACAATTCTGTCAAGGTGTATACTGTACCTGTAGATGCAATAGGCGACCTACAGTGGTGGAGCCACAATTTGCATCATCCGTCAATTCTACACCACGCACCAGCGACGCATTTTATCACGACGGATGCCTCCGACTTAGGCTTGGGTGCCCAGATGGACAACCAGTCCCTATGGGGAACGTGGTCCCAGAACGAGAAGAATTGTTGAAAAGAAATGTTGGCAATATTGAAAGTTTTTCAAACTCATGCCGTGTATCTGAGCCAATCTACGGTCACCATACTATGCGACAATCGCACGGTAGTAGCGTATCTCCGTCACGAAGGGGAAAGGGGGAACCAAATCCTCGCGATTGATGGACATAACATACGACCAGTTTTGTTTCATAGATCAGTACCAAATTCATATCAACGTGTACTATATTCCGGGGAGGTACAACAACCATGCCGACCACTTATCGCGGTTTCGCTAGGTTCCCGAATGGAAGATCACCAAGATAATATTCTTGAAATGGCGAGTTCCCCAAGTGGACCTGTTTGCCTCCAGCAACGCCCACGTAATCCCTTATTACGTATTGAAAGATCAGAACGACAAACAAGCTGTAGCCCACGACGCATTTTCGATTGCTTGGAAATTCGATCTGGCATGGGTGTTCCCGCCCCCATTTCTGATACCCAGAGTATTGAGCTACCTCAACCAGGCATCGGGAATTTACTTGATAGTAGCACCGAGATGGGAGAGAGTCTTTTGGCGCGGGGATCTCAAAGCCCGGGCTCTAGCCCCACCGTTCACTATACAGAACCTGAACAAAGTATTGATCGATGTGACAACGGGACTGCCACCTCCGCGCGTCCAGGATCTAGTGTTGGAAGTGTGGAAATGTGGGGGTGGACACAACATTTAGGCAATTGGAATAATTCTCAGATAGATCTTTTAAAAAGTTCCTGGCGAGCTTCCACCCTGAGAACTTACAAACCTGCATGGAACCGCTGGGTTTCGTGGTGTAGAACTAGTCATATTAACCCTAAGAACCCCTCAGGATCTGATCTAGCTCGTTTACTGGCTGATCTGCATATTAAACATAAACTGTCTTACAATACAATATTGTTACATAAGTCTGTGGTCTCTACCCTTTGTAGTGTAAATGATTCAGGTGTTCTAAGTAATCATATTTTGGTGAAACATATTTTGAAATCTATTTCAGTTAAAAAACCAACTGTTTCTACGTTACCCTGGAGATTATTTAAAAATAATGATAATATAAACTTGGACCCCGTATACTGGGTCCAACAGACCGTATCAATGCTTTCCACTAGACGTCAAGAAGCTAAATGTCCTAACTTATTTATCACTACGAGAGGTAAAGCTCGTGCGGCCTCACGAACTGTCATCGCAGGCTGGATCAAAACTCTGATGCGACAGGCAGGTATTGTTGCTACTCCTGGAAGTGTCCGATCCGCTGTTGCTTTTAAGAATTGGTTGGACAACTTCCCCATGGAAGATATTATGGCTCGGGGAAATTGGAAGTCCTCAAACACTTTTATTCGATATTATAAGCGACAGGTTTTGGGCTCTTCTAGGAGTAACAGCATTACTGCTCTTTTTGACCCTGTCTTATGGTGAATTATGTAACTAGTAAATTTTCTGATGTTTTCTTGAATATTAAATAACACTTAAGATTAAGATTATAATAATTCTGATAAATAATTTTCTCTCCTATCTTTTCTGTTATTTTTCTTGATCTTTCCCTACACATTGGCGTTCATCATGAGCGTCACCAGGCGATAACAGACATATCTCTTTTGTTTAATTATGCTTCGAATAACGGTCAAGTGGTTTAATATCGGCGTTTTACCTGAAATAAAACGCTTATTAAACTACTTACCTTATTCGAAGCATAATAGTAATTTCTGCCTGGTGACAAAGTCAATCATATTCCAATGAACAAGACCGAGTCGCGCGCGCTCAAAGTGCGCTCCCCTCTCCGACCTGGTGACGTCATGAGAGCGAGACAGAGCTATATCGCTAGAAACGTAAGGAAATAAGGCACAATAAACAAGGTTCAGCCTATCTCAACTGTTTAATTATGCTTCGAATAAGGTAAGTAGTTTAATAAGCGTTTTATTTATGTTGAAACAAGAAATTTCGCGGGCAGAAGCAAGGTATATACATTTTTGTGATATTATTTTTAGAAGTATGTACCTATGCATGTAAGTATATTCTCATATAGTAAGTATGTTTATATTTAAATTAGTGAATTGTTTTTTAATTTTGTTTTCTCTTCTACTCTTACATACATGTGTCTCTTACATATATGTCTACATTTCTTTACCTACTTTCCTATCGCAGGTATGATGACAGAGATTCCTTTAGAAATAAGCATCACCTTTGTACGTGCTGTTTCTTTCTTCTTGTATTTTTATATGTGTGTGATAAACACTTAAATAAAATTTTCGGGGATAGACTGTGCCACTTCATTATATTATGCAGTTATTCTTGCCTTTTCGATTTGAAATCCAACATTGTTATTGTGTTTGTTATTTGGTAAAAAAGAAAGAGTTAGGTAAGTAAATTATGTTCTTCCCAAGATTCAAATATTTTCTGACGAATACCATGTTAGGTGTTTCACTTTCATTAAGACAACCAATTCTGAGAAGTCATATTCAATTTATTATTATGCAAGTCTCGTTTTCTTTGAACATATTGCTATGATTTCTGTATAATTATAACATAATAAATTTATGAACCTACTTTGTTTCGAAAAGAAAACGATAACTTTATAAAGTTGAAGTCTTATTTTCAAATCAGCCTTTTACATTTTAAAACCTCTAATTAAGCTAAATACCTACGAATATTAAGTATTAAAACTAAGATATCTACTAAACAAATATTTACATGTGCCTCTCTGGTGCTTTAAGAAAATAAAATATGTAAACAAAACACTGCCTAGTTTTTGGCCATTTCGAGTGATTAACTACCGAAATAACAATCTCTTGAAAAGTGTTGAAAAGTGCAGCTGTTTAAATACTTATGTTCGTTTGTTTCTCTGAATAGGTCAGATTTTCTATGGCTTTCTTAGCATGTCGCGTTTCTCAATGAAATAAATAAACCTTACTATCCTTTCTTATTGATAAATAATTATAGTTAGTTTAAAAAATCAAGGCCATTATAAAGTTACCATACATGGAGAGAAAATCATCTGAACCATCTGAACAGTGGAATCTGCGACAGATCAGTCTGGACGGATCATAAAAACGAAATGATCACTGTTTAATTTATCGATTTGCTTGTAATAGTAATCGTTCCGGCTGTCGATGTCATAGGCGATCGATCTTGAGACCGTTACCTACGGCCACCCACAGTATGGATTTAGAACAGACCTGATGGCTCTGAAGACATACAGACCATGTAAGCTAGCCTTAATAGAGAAGATCTGAGTAGGTACGTCAATACAGCAGATCAGCAAGCTATTTGAGTATATGCTAGTGAGAATCCTCGGTTGGCGATGTCGGGTGGAGTGACGGCCGTCGCTCCTTCGTTGGCGTTCGTCACCACATACAGAACGAACGGCTTTGCTCCGCCTGTGGAATAAATACAACAGTTACATTTATACGGTACAACAACACTATATAGGTACAGGTGGCTTATTTTCAGGTGTACAAAACGAGTTTCTAGAAGCCGCTCGTTATGGGCTGTGCAAAACATCCATGTATGTTCAGCGATCATTTTAGGAGAAAACTAAGATCAAATCGATTTACAGTTCCCAAAAATTAAATAAAGGCAGTTTGGCAGACTTCCCAGTAGTTTTAAAACTTAATTACCAATGGAGATTCATGAGAGTATGTATTCAAACTAGTTTTAAATAAGTTGGTAAGTTTTATTTTTTTGCGGTGTACAATATAGTATTTAATAAATAAATATTCAATGAATAAGAAATAGCTACAAAAGCTTACTTAGCACTGGGACGAAGCCGAGACCACAGAAGCGGTCTGTGCCTGCTGACAAAGCCGTGGCTACCACGATAGGGTTGGGTATCACCACGAAGTCCGTCAGGCAATTAGCGCCGTTCACAGCTCCTACTGTTGTGCCGAGAACCGTGTTGTCAGCGCCTTCCACATCTCCCGTCACGGTAAAGGAGAATGCGTCACCTGCGGCCTGGTAAAGGAAAAGAGAGGTTTAGTTATTAAGGTAACATTTATGTGGTGTCGGAGTGCAGAGCTGAGCTTTGAGACGTCCTTCTGATCACATCTTGTACAAGAGTAAGTAACCTACCTATGTTGACTTCTGACATTAGGTATGATTGTGTCATCTAAGTAATGTCTTAATTTTCTTTGATAAAAATCTGACGCGCGCCTAGTGAATCCATTAACTATTCAAAGTGCATTGATGCACGCTTTTAAAAACTAGGCAGCAACATCCGTATATCGAAAGTACTCTGTGGTATACCCCCACTACCACTACGTAAGTACTTAATAGGCCTATTAGAATAAATCACGACGACACCCCTGAATTGCGTCATATGATCCGTTAATATGGTGCAGATAGTAGTGAAGCTATGCTGTTTGAAAAAAATTGAATTTCAACCGATGAACTGTAAGTACCTATGTACAGGCTAAGTGCAGGGGGCCTAAAATGGACGCTTTGGCAGAATCATAATATGATCTGCAATTCTTCTGCAGATCTCGCAATTCATCTGTTTGACAGCTGCTATTTGACATTAGACTTCAATATAGCAATTTATAATTTGTGGACCTTTTTACGAAACTCCATATAAAACTGTCAAACAGATTAATTGCGGGATATGAATTGTTCGCAGATCATATTATAATATGATTCTGCCAAAGCGTCTGTTTTAGGCCGCTGTAAGTGTGTTAGCAACGACTCTGGAATTGTGTGGATGTGCATTATCATGCATAAGCAGAGATGAAGCACCAAATTGGATCCGCAAAGGAATGACAACATTGATACAATCGTTTCAGCCCAAAACTAAAACACATAAAATGCCACTCTTCTTCTGCCCAATTTCTGTGTTCACGAGCCCATTGTAAACGGGCTCTTTAATTGCGGGGCTCAATAGGTGGTAGTGTTGCCCAAATGCAAGAACAAGACGAGACTTAGCCAGTCTTGGTCTTGGTCTTGCGCCAATACACCTGGTCTTGGTCTTGGTCTTGGTCTTGCGCTCCCAGTCTTGGTCTTGGTCTTGGTCTTGCAGCAAGAGTCTTGCAAGTCTTGCAATTACCTATTAGTCTATTACTATTTATTAAAGTTTACTTTAAATCTTAGAAAAACGTATTAGAATTGGAACATTGTGAGCTTGAATTAACATAGCCATAGTAAAGATCAAGCAGATTAATAAATAACTGAAGATTTGATAAGAAATTCGAAAAATCAACTGACCTATATGTCGTTTTCCATGGAAGTAACTGTTTCTTAATAAACATTTATGATTTATAAGCTTTGATTTATAACCTAATCATAATACTACTTGCGTGATCAGTATAATGTATTCATTTTCATTCTAAGCACTCTGAAACTTATTTATTCTTTGGAACACCTGTAGGTACTCTTAAAAAAATTCGAAATTATTTTGCATGAGTATACCTACGCCCTATGGCGGCAATCAAATAGTGTCACAAATGTTATGATTTCGGCGTGGCGGCAACGATTGTTTTAGATTTCAAAAGAAGCCGCCGGCGCGTGTATCATAACCATGTACTTCCGAAAAGCGGCAAATTTCTTTGAGAAGTAAGTACAAAACCTTTGATGCCGCATTATCAAAGTGCCGATGGTTAAAACATAACTATGCATGCACTCAGTTTGATTTTAATAGATATTTTTTTATTCGCTATGTTTATGGTATTAGTCGTAATGCGCATAGGTCCAGTTTTTCATATTCTTTGATACAGTTTTTTGCGTCTCATAGAATTCCTAAGCGTACCTACCTATACACCGAACTGTTACACCTAACTACTCAGTGAAATAGCGCTAAGTCCTAGCTGCAAGACGCAAGGCTATGTCTTGTTCTTGCTCAAGTCTTGCACGGTCAGTCTTGGTCTTGGTCTTGCTAAAAATACGCGGTCTTGTTCTTGGTCTTGGTCTTGCAAAAACGCAAGAACAAGACCAAGACTGCAAGACCAAGACTGAATTTGGGCAACACTAATAGGTGGTAGGTACACGTAGTGGCGAACGGAGATCGACTTCATCGATCGATCGATGGATGGATGGATCGATTTCTTATGGTTTGTAAGCTATGAAGCCTCGTAATCAACATCGCTGTCGTTGTACAATTTCGTCGAGCAGTAATTTGTATGTAACGATCTTGTCTGCGATGTGGTGATGCGAGCTCGTCCTCCATGTCGCTCTGCCGCGTCGACTTTCAACACTCTGCGTAGTGCCCAGAGCGATTGCGACAGCACATTGCCGAGAACCAGCTCCAACATTACCACGGCTCTGATAATTTCTTCTCGACTCAAATGACGTTATCTCTCCATAATAACGTTCTTTTGTATGGATTCCACTGAGAAGTATGGTAGATATTTTACTGATTTGGCCTCAAACCCGTTGCAGGATTCAATAGGAATACGACTTTACAGACGATTTTCATCTTTTGACCAAAATTGAAAAAATCTGTTTCAAGTGACGAAATTTACTAAAAAGTATACATAGGAGTTACAAAAAATATAATAAAAACAAACGGATTTTTAATAACTAGCAAAAACTTGATCCCTAGATACTTTTGTTGTGTGTAGGTATATCATGTTTATATCTTAGTGTTTTTTTTAAATGTATTTTGTTTTCTTTTCTGGTCTTACACACGTTGTCTGCACCTCTTTTTAGGGTTCCGTAGTCAACAAGGAACTCTTATAGTTTCGCCATGTCCGTCTGTCTGTCTGTCTGTCCGTCCGTCCGTCCGTCCGTCTGTCCCCGGCTTAGCTCAGAAACGCTTAGTACTAGAAAGCTGTAATTTGGCATGATTATACATATTAATTACGCCGAGAAAGTCGTAAAATAAAACCATGAAACAATTTTTTTTTTAGGATACCTCCCTTGCACGTAAAATGGGGATGATATTTTTTTTCTCGTCTGTTCCATGGTGTGAGGTATCGTTGGTCCATTTTTCTATTCAGGGATCCGTTTGCGTAATATTCAGCTTTAAAGTACTATTTTTTGTCAAGTGCAACTCAAATCCAAAACCAACCATTTAGCTGGCAGCCAGCTGCCAGCTAAATGGTTGGTTTTGGATATGTGAAAAAATTCATGGCAGTAGTATATACAGTATTAGTTTTAGTATATGCGAAACCCGAAACACGTGTCTAGTATTTTTATGTAAAGAATCCATGTGCAAAATTTAAAAACTACACACGACACGGTTAAAAACACCACGGTTGTTACCGGGTTTTCCGTACAAAAACAGCGGCGCGGTGCCCCCGCGCCTCCAGGGTCGTCTTGCGCTCATTGATAATAATTTGGCAGTAGGTACCTAACCGTACGGCGATTCTATTGTAAGTAATTAAATGGTGATAACATTTTCCATCACACTTAAATATTTTTGGGACAAAATATGACATGGTGTAAAAATTATTGAAATCGATTCAGATTCTGAACAAACTATATTCAGGTTTCGCATATACTAAAAATAATGTTGTATAACGAAATTAAATTGCAAACTATCACAGATAAGTGGGCTTTACAAGTTAACGAGTAATAGTCCACCACCTTAAATTTGCAGTTGGAGAATTGACCGTAACGTATATCGATGTATAGAAGAGCATGTTTTTCAACTACAATGTTAAGTTTGTTTTTGGGATAAATTCATACCAACTACGGAACCCTTCATTGTGCGTGGGCCGACACGCAATTGACCGGTTTTTATTATCTACTTCTAGCAGGTGTGCTGGAAGATATTTCTTTAGAAATATGCATCATCTTAAATTTGTACGTATTTTTTTGTTCCTTTTTTCTTGTCTCTATAAACGAGTGCATAAAAAAAAAAATCCTCACCTGCGAATACTGTATAGCACAATAGCCCGCTTCCATTCTAATGCATATGCCGTAGTTCATGTTGACGATCTGCCGGGTACCGGTGACCAGGGACGCACTGAGGACTGTGTTGGCAGCGGTGCCGTAGTTGAAGCTGTTGATGGTCCCTGATATGCCTGTATAGTATTGGAGGCAGCCGTTCGGCGCTGGAAGTAACAGTTAAGTCTGAGTGAGGTGTGTATGGTGCCGGTGGTTGAGAAGTAGTGGACGTTAAGACTAGAGAAAGGTCAATGAAACGATGGTTGGATTGTGTGAAAGATTACATAGCTAAAACGGGGCATACTATGATGATGGCTCATTGAGATGTTAGTAAGAAGATATGCTACACCCCTTGATTAATAGAGCTGCACCTACCCCAATTAAATAAGGATAAGATCAGGAAGATGATCACTAATTATATACGGTAGATCGAGGTAATGGCATAAAAACAAATATTCAAGTAATTCTGTAGGAAAATAATTAGTTACCTATCCCAGGACAATCACATCCAAGCTGGATCAGCTTAATGTTCCACCTCCTGGAGAACGTTGTCGCCAAGGTGGCCGTGACGATGATAGTGATGGCGGTGTTCCCATTGAAATCCACGAAGATGGACTGCCCAGTGAGGTCTCCGCAGATTATGGGCACGATTGTGTTGCCTCCTGTTACTGATATGGAGTCAGTGACACAGTTCCCGTCGCCGTCAGGTTGTGCTAGCACCAGGTCTTGGAAGTCTATACGGAGCTAAAGGAATAAATAATGTTAGGACACACGGCTACACATCAAGCTTTATAATATCCAGTTTAGGCTGATCTCGCATTGTATAGGATTTTCGTACAATGAGAGGCCAGCTAATACTAGAACTGTATAGCTGTTGTGTAATTTACTAATTAGGAATAGCTTTTAGTATTATTCAAGTTCTAAAAAATGGCACTGAGTGTTGCATTATAATAGGTAGGATTCCCTCAGTAAGGTGCCCTGAGTGCTAGCAATATCAACATTATCAATAGGTTGATTTTATGTAGAAGGTATGTACGTTTGGATAGGTGAAAACGCTTAGCAGGTGCTTGCTTATTTTAATAATTGTCGTAATTTGGGTTGCTACCTACATACCTACCTACTAAGACGAACGTACAATTACAGATAAAAAACCTGATAACGTCCTCGATTTTTAAAGATATGTAGCATTCTTTTAATGCCCATTTATTAGCTTCCAGTGGCTGGATGATTTTTACATGTCTCCACGTATATTACCTATTAGGTATGTAAGAGAGCATGACGACCTGTGGTTCGATTCCGGGGTGAGGTAAAGCTTGACGGGTGTTTCCATCTGGGATTTCACAGTAGCATCCCGGAATATATACTTTTGCCCGATTGGTAGTAATGGCTCTTCCCATATTACATGGGACTTTGACATAACTGGCGAAATGTAGGTATACTTTAGGTACACTTTTGCGTAACGCTTTGGGGAATACGTGCGTGATATTATGTTATGTATGTAAGAGAGTTTGCTCACCTGACAAATGTTGGCATTGCACCGGTTCACGATCATAGAGCAAGCCGGGCCGCCGGCGTATGCCGCCGGGTATCCGGGGCTCGTGAAGTATGTGTTGTTCACATTTGTTGTGGCACCGCATGTGCGAGTTACTGGAATACATAAAACAGTAAAGCCAAGCGCACATTACAGGTGAACGGGACGCAGCGCATTACATGTTCATACATATAAAGCTCAACACACACAGGGAGCGGATCTAAAAGGAATTTAAACAAAGACCTCTTGAAGGATCCCAGACACTCTTTATTTCTAATAGCTGCTGATAAACTATTATATATGTTTGGGGCTATATACCCAGACTCCTCCGTGCCTTGGAAAGCACGTCAACCTGTTGGTCTCGGCTGTTATTTGTGGATCTTTGACAGTCGTTACGGGTCGTCAAAAGCCCGAAAGTCTGACAACCAGTCTTACCAAGGGGTATCGTATTGCCAAGATTCTGGGATGTGGAGGTCAGATAGGCAGGCGCTCCATTTAAAATACTGGTATTCAGCTGCATCCGGTTAGACTGGAAGCTGACCCCTACATAGTTAGGAAATGGGTAGGCAGATTGATTTTGAGTATCCAGGGATGAATTAATTAGGAACATTTCTGTGCTTATGGAAAAAGTTAACAGAGAGTTAACTCACCTACCTAGGCTTTATTTCAGACTATGTATGAAAGTAGAAAAATAAAAAGACGAGTAGATAACGTAAAATATGTCGTTAAGTAGACCCACTTCTTATACCGTCAACTGCAATCACTTTTAACCGACCGTTAACTCTCAAAACAAATTATACTGACATTAAACCAGTTTGAAAAAAAATGGTCTCAAATCACAGACCAGAGGGTCTACTCCGAAGAGCTAAACCGACGTATCGGCCGAATGTTCGGCCGTTTTATAACTTTCATAGTTTGCTTTTTTGACTTTGAGTCCTTACCCGACTTCAAGTCACAGTTTTGACTTTGGCTTATCTCTTCGACTGCCTTTTTTATTTTCTTTCGCCGTAGTCAGCGTTTGTAAGTAAAGAAACGACCGAAAATTTGGCTGATTTATGTTCGGAGTAGGCCCCTAGAGTAGGAGTAGGACCTTCGCCATTCAAAGCCGTCAGTTCTTTTTACTTGTGTCGTTCATTTCTGTCGTATTGCGAGTAAATGGTGACAATGCCGCAAGCAGTGGCTGTTGAAGCGAATCCATTGAATATATGGCATAAGTCGACTTACCGACGCAGCAGCGGCCCCTCCTCGTGGCGCAAGTGCCCGTGACGGTACCGTTGAGATTGTTACATTCCCTCCGCGCGAGACACGTGCCGTTCATAGAGTTGCCGGTAGAACACTCTGTGTTCGCGAACCGAACGATGCTCACGAAGGGAAACACTGCAATAAAAGACGTTATTAGAATTTTAGAACTATCCTATAGTTATATTAGGTAGGTACGGTCAGCAGAAGTCCACTAATACTGTCACTTTTACATAGCATCAAGATTGACATAAAATTATGATTCCATAAATATAAACTGCTTTTTAGCTTTCCTTACAACACCTAAGATTAATTGAATATTTTTAAAATTTTACTTCTGTCCCGAATTGAATCAAATATTTAACATACAAATACATACAACTGAAGTGTCTGTTTGTAATGTCAAAATAACAGCTTTTTACTAAATGCAAATTGTGAAAGTATTTATACGATATTTAGAACAACATTTTTTTTAAATTTTGTTTGTCTCTGTGTTCGTTCCGGCTAATCTGCGAAACGGCTGGACAGATTTTGACGGGATTTTCACTGGCAGATAGCTGATGTTATAAGGAGTAACATAAGCTACTTTTATTTTAGAAAAAACCACGCGGGCAAAGCTCCGGGCAACTTAATAGACATTTGTTGCTGACTGTACCTACCCACATTAGTTGGTGCATAGGACGTACAGTTACTGTACCCATATTGCATGAATATGACACATGGAACTTTAGGAATAGACTGTCACACTGGTATAGATAGACCAACTCATCTGTGCGGGCGGAGCCATATGTGCGTGCGCTTGTTATTTTAATTTTTATGTTTGTAAAGTGTATATTAATTTCAACTTGATACCTCTACGCGTTCCTGAGAAAAAGGGTCTTGACTGACAGGCAGACAGACGGATGGACAGGCGGACAACGAAGTGATCATATAATGGTTCCGTATTTTTGTTTTGAGATTGATGCCACAATTGCAATATTGCAACTTTTTGCAGTAGCGGTGTGTTGAGTCGCAAGGAAAGAGACATTAGCTGCATCTATAAAGTTTTGGTCTAATCTTCATAATAATATAGGGTTTATATGACAATTTAAGAAAACCAAAACCACAAATAAAGAGTCTAAATTGTCTATATTGTAGTCAATGTTACCAAATCATCATAATCCGCCTATAATGTCCCACTGCTGGGACACTGGCCTCCTCTCTTCGAGAGGGAGTGGGCTGTACCACGCGGGCCCAGTGCGGGTTGGTAGATCTCACATGTCTTCGAATATTTGGTTCTAGGACGTGCCGATTTCCACACAATGTTTTCCTTTACCGTTTTGATAGCAGTGGTGATGAAAATAATTTACACAAAGTAAAGCACCTGCTTGGGTTTAAACCCACTCGTAAGTCGGGGCCATGCAATGTTACCACATATGTACCTACATAATACCAGCTATGCTTTATCTGTAAGTTCTTTCCAAGATACCCATGGGTTGCAATTATTGATCGTGCGTGCATGAAGACGCAAGCTGTAGCCCGGAGATAAAAATGTAAAAGAAAGTATTGTACTAATAAGTGCCCTCAAAAGAAAGGCTCGTGGCTACGTAAACTAATAACAGCCGTACGAGTCGATCGATCTGGTTAAACTACGGTTGCTGAGGTCGGTCCGTGGATGGGTGACCATCTTTACATACCAAGACCCCTTCGTGCCTCGGAAAGCACTTTAAGAAAATGGTTCCGGTTGTCCCGGTTGTCATTCGTGGATCTTTAAAAGTTGTTAGGGGTCATTAGAAGGTCGAAAGTCTGACAACCAGTCTTACAACGGGGTATCGTGTTACCCAGTACCTGCAGGATTGTGGAGGTAAGATAGGCAGTCGCTCTATTCAAAATACTGCTATTCAGCTGCATCCGGTTAGACTAAAAGCCGGCTCCACGGCAGTTGGGAAAATGCTTTAATTCCGAATAATATATTTATAGGGTTAGTAAATAATATAGGCAAAGACATTCAAATATACTTAAATCTCTTTGAATATAGGTAGGTACGGTTGTAAGTAGTTAGGTTTGAATTGGATAGCCAAGCAGTATCTACTATTCATCAAACAAAATCATTAAACATAAATGAATCGAATATTGCATCGACGCTATCATATAACAGAATTCGCGTAGCTTTGTAATTTATCATCAGAATAAAATATGGCTCAGCAAAAAGCCGGGACCACCACAGAAAAAATAAAAGCATTAGTGAAACTTACATAATTTTCCCTTCCTTTGACTGACTCCAGTCACATTGTTGCGTTCTAGCTGGTCGAATTCATCGAAGCCGTCGTTTTCATCAAGCCCACCGTACTCATCCTGATCGAATCTGTGGATGTTGGTGGCTGCGGCCGCTACCACTAACGCCGAGATAACTAACCACCACTTTCTGGATCCCATGTTTTTCAAGCCTGCTCCTCTTCTCAAAGACCTTTGCACGTAACTAACTGACTAACACAACCTCTCGGTCATTTGTAACTGCTGAAATATGAGTATCCGTTTCACTGGTCCTAATTCCAATAGAAATGGTCACGAAATGCGAGTAGACATGTCAATCATGTTTAAATAAAGTGGGTGATAACGGTTGTCTGTTTGTGCAAATTGTTAGGGATGTTACCGTTTTCCATTTAGCGTCCGCTGACAGCCTATGTGTTAAAATGACGTTGTGAGTGGAAGAATTAGAACGATTTAGGTAAAAGTTTACGTCGTAGGCAGGTTAGTGATGTGTTTCACGACCTATTTGTAAATACTGACACATTTTTGTGGTTAAGTTAGTTAACCACAAAAATGACTAAACTAAAACGACTGACTAAATGACTATTGAATGTTTGTTGGTCTAGTAGTCACAAGCGCTAATGCTGAGCATGACGTTCCAAGTTCGATTTCCAGGTCATAAGCGTGGGTAGCTGCACACCATTGTGAACAGCCAGCTTTGCCTTTTTGGGCATCGACTGGTGGGTCACAACCGCAGTCTAGCAAAATTCGCTTTATTTCCCGCGTTCACTTTATAATAAAACTTCCCTGTATGGTCTCAGCAGCCAAAATATACAGAGACCCAGCTTAGGACTGGTGATGTGTGAGCAAGCAACGTGCAGTTGCCCGTGTGAGAAACAGTTAGTTCTGAGGTCGATTCCGCAGTCTTCAGTAGGAATTTCCCATTGTTTGCTAAGTTTTTCATTTTCAGTGAATTAATGAACACCAGCGTTCCTGTTTAAACTGATACACTGACTGATGAATTCTTACAGATTATTCCTGACGAGCGACTATAACTAAAATAATATAACAGTAGATTATGCAGAACACATGGCCGATGGGGCCGAAAGTTTCTGAGTGGCGACCGCGTACCCGGAAGACGAGAGACGTAGCGTTCAAATCAAATCAAAAGTCATTTATTCAAACTAGCCCGAGAATCAGCACTTTTAGAACGTCAAAAATTACATAAGACAGTCCTCCAAAAACGCCCACCCTTCACCACTTCCTAGTGCTTTAGCTGGGAAGAAGAAGTGGCGCAATAAACTCCCCAGCAGCACAGCTGTCTGTTCAGATAAAAAACTGAATCTATACAATAAAATGTAAAATAATTTGCATTACGCAACACAGAACATTAATAGTTATTTGTTATACAAGAGTGCAAAGTTGCTTTTTAACCGCGTGCTCAATTTTGATGTTCGAACAAGCGAAGGATTCAAAAATTAGAATCCTGAGCTCACGCTCAGGATTCTAATTTTTGCGCGAGGGAATGACTAAATGTAAAAAAAAAACTTTTTTGTAAATGTTTTTGTTGTTGTTTTTAGTATCTTGTGATTGTTCATTATTTATCTTTTATTTCAGTTTAGGTATTAACTATTACATTATGATAGGTAAGTATTACAGATTAATCTTTAATTATAACAAATAATACTTAGGTAGAATTAAGAAAAATTGAAAGTAACGTTGCAGTTGAGTGTAATATTTTTGTTAGGTACTGTAATGTTGGTGTTAGTGACTTGTGTACTGTTTTTCGATAAACTATCTGTCATATTATACTTAATAGTTGTACCGATTCATCGGATTCCCTTGGCGTACTTGTTGGCGAGAGAGGGCGATGGTTAGGTGTTTCGTAACGGCTTATTTTTAATGTAGAAGGGCCAGTCCAAGGATCTGAGTGAGGCTCTTTCAGTGTAATGGCTCCTACGATGCCTTTACATATTTTAGACTTATTTTGGATGGAATCCTCTATGTATCCCTCTACAACCGCATTGGACTTCCAGCCTCCATGGCGCTTCTAAATCGGCCAAAAGTGTGGCTGAAGTTCGTCGGAAACAATGACCCATGTACAATCGGGGTTCTGGAAGTTCAAGAAATGTTGCTATTTCACGTAGGATACTGCCAATTTTATTTTTCCGTTGCGATATATAGCACCATGTAGCACGCCCGAAAACTTTCGTTTTTAATGTAACCTATACTCCATTTGAAATAAGATTAGACATTTAAATTCACCTTTTTTACAGTCCGTTCAACCGATTTTGACTTCGATTAAGTTGGTGGCATCACAAATTACAGCTGAAAACAGTTGGTATTGTAACCACGTTTTTAATGCCATCCTTACGCCTACGGAATGGAAGTAGAAACCGGTTGAACGAACTGTAAAAAGTTTATTTAAATTTCTAATCTTATTTCAAATGGAGTATAATTTGGAAGGCACTGGTGTTTATGATACAATGTTTTTTTCATTAGTAAAGACACCAACGATACTCTTATTTCTGGAATATTCCATTTTACGATGAAAATTGTTTTTGTAAACTGTGTTTATTGGAAAAAAAAATATTATTATTCTCTATATATATTTTATATATATATATATATTATATATATATATATATTTTAAGCCTAGAGGGTCTACTCCGAACATAAATCCGAAGTATCGGCCGAATGTTCGGCCGTTGCTTGATGAGGCCTAAATATGCCTGACTACGGCGAAAAAAAAAAGACAGTCACAGAGATAAGCCAAAGTCAAAAATTTGACTGACGGTTAAGGATTCAAAGTCAAAAAAGGAAACTATGGAAGTTATAAAACGGCCGAACATTTGGCCGATACTTCGGATTAACGCTTTGGAGTAGACCCCAGGTCACGTAGAGCAAAATCTTTAGCTCAGCATTAGGAATTTCTTAGCTAAGCACTTATGAGGTAAATTCCGATAAATGTGTCAGGCCGATCAGATGTTATTTCATGTATGAAGTTATGAGTTTGTTTTAAAATAGGAAAAAAAATATTTTTAGCCTCGGACACAATATGAATGGCATTGTAATTGTTAGTGTGTTACGCAATCGCTGCTTTATAATCCCCATTTAACAAGTTAATTATGTCAAATAAATAATAATAATAAAAACCCCACCACCGTATCTCAACGCTGACGTCGTGGTGGGGCTTGCGCGCACCTGAACTCTAGGATACCAGTACAGTTTACTTTTCCAAAACACACAGATTTTATAGAAACCCGCAGGGCAGTATGTGCCGAGCTATTGAGCCGTAACGACCCCACGGAACCTATCCCCGAGGTGGTAGTTCCTCACCTCTAGCTTACCTTTATTGCCCGGCTGGACTGAATAATGATGAGCGTTCGACCTGGCTGACTCAGAACTCGGGCTTCGGAATAGAGTTGGAAACGAGCAGCTACTGACAAGACGATATGTCAAAACATCGAGATTTGTGCGCAATAACTAAGTTAAATGTTACTGGACTTAGGTACTGTATTATACACATATATATTCGGATATAAATTCTCTAAATGGTGGGAATGAACTAGAAACTACGAGTAATTTAGAATAACTAAGCAAACATACACAGAGAAACACGAAAAACGACTTTGTTTTATACCTGTAAAATTGTAAATAGTAGATAAACAATACCACGTACAATTTGGGGTCAGAACAAAATTTCCATACCTAATTATGTGGTACCGAAACAGTATTTGCGGCGCCATTCACAAAAATGTATACTCTGGGAAAATGTGCCGTAAACTGGTTATTTACTTATGTGCATAAAATGTTCAGTACCTGTAATTGTTTATGAATTAGCATGACTGGTACCTACTCGTTTTCTTGGAAACAAGTTAATTGTCATTCAGAGAGGCATAGTAAAGTTTTCCTAGACAATGCCGACGAGCATAGAGCCAAACGGCTTGTATGCAAGTTCATCGGGAATGTAATTACTTGTTGCTGTTCCATTCACGACGGTATTTCCATTTTGCCGCATTCCTGTGATTCACACTTTCGTTTGTCGGCCTCACGTGGTAATTCAGTTGCTAACCTACAACTTATTTAGAACTTGTGCATGTAGCTACTATACCCGTAGATATGATCGTATTAAGTGAATCATTGCAAATTATTTAAAAACCAGCGGACCCGATATACGTTGTCCTGCCCTTCATACATTTATATATATTTATATAGATATGATTGTATTAAGTGAATCATTGCAAGTTATTTAGAAAACAGCTGACCCGATAAACGATGTCCTGCCCTTCATACAAACATAATCAGCCTCTACAAAATGTTCCCACTGCTGGGACACATGCAGCCTCTCGGTGAGAGGGAGGGGTAATCCACCATGCGGGCCCAGTACGGGTTGGTAGATATCACATGTCTTCGAATTTTTGGTTCTAGGACATGCCGGTTTCCTCACGATGTTTTCCTTCACCGTTTTGAGAGCAGTGTTGATGAAATAATGAACACAAAGTAAAGCACCTGCCTGGGTTCGAACCTACGACCTACCTACAACTCGTAAGTCGTCGACATTACCACTGGGCCACCACAATTCATACAAAATGCCCATAGAAAATGGACTTTCAGTTTTCCCGAATTTTCTAATTTTAACGGCAACTTTTAAATTTTTTCTGCCCGTGAGAACCTGAGGAAGAACAAGTAAATAAGAAGTAGGTATCCTATGTCATGTGCCAATTTCATCGAAATCCGGCTACCTCACTCTTTATCTCGCTCGCGCATTATTCCCGCGGTCACGCGAGCTAGCGAGACAGGGTGGCAGGGAGAAGACTCGAAGGCACCGATATTTTAGTTTATTTCTTTTAACGGTTAAAATAATGGTAATTAAAAAAATACTTAAGTCCTGCTTTATAGTTAGTTCAGTTAATATGCAAAGTTTAATTATCTAATTTGAAGTATTTTTTGAATACCACCGGTTTATTGTTCGGTTTGGAGTTTGTTAACTTTGGATTTTTTTGCTAACACGAAAATTTTATGGAATCGTGTTTTGTCAAACATGTACTTAACAGTAATCCTCAACTAATATATAATTTATAGGCTCTTAAGGAATCGTTTGCCGTAACAATTAATAAAGCACAAGGGCAAACATTTACACACGTAGGAATCGATTTACGTCAAGACTGCTTTTCACATGGACAACCTTATGTCGCGTTATCAAGATCAGGTTGCGGAGAAAACCAGTATGTTCTTCTACCACAAGAAAATAAAACTAAAATTATATCATTTACGCAGAAGTACTTTAAAATACCTTCTACAAAAATACTACTAATTATATATAAATACCTCCATAATTTATTATTACATACCCATATTTTACAAGAGTCCCAGTACTTTAACACAGCGTTCCTTTTATTATTCCCGTTCCCGTAACATTTTTTCCACAAAACGCGGGTGAAACCGCGGTGCACAGCTATGTTATAACAGTTAGTAGTAACTCTGCATTAGAAGCAGTAGAAGTAACTCTGCATGTCTGTCAGTGTAAACTACTGAATCGATTTTGACGAAATTTAGTATTGTGTAAGCTTGAACCTCAAGGAAGGACATAGTAATATTATTTATCCAACCGCGATAACTGATATTCACGCGGACGAAGTCGCGGGCAACAGCTAGTTACTAATAAGTTTTCTCACAATTAGATAAGTTATTGACCTCACGAGTCATAGTATCAGTATGTACCGACTACAGTATCAATAACCTAGGCCTTCATGACTAATGGTTTGATTGATATTTCGGCCGTTGTGCTGGTCCTTAGCAACTACATATTTTAGCCGGCTTTAACACCAAAATGGTGAAAAGAATGACGGATTATTTTACCGATTATTTATTACCACGCAAAGCTACGTTAGAGTTGTAGCTGATTCATATGATAACTTTGTCTTTGTAAACGTGCAAATTATAATCAGCGTCACTGTTAATACCTTCTAAGTTAACAAAAAAACAGCTTCCGTCAGGTTTTTTAGTTGTGAGAAACGGTGACATGTTTCAAACTTACTTTAGAAACCATAAGGATACTTAAATTCAGCCATTGTATAAAAATTGAATAGTGTGCTACCCGTACAAACTTTGTTACAACTAAGTTAGTAGAATGCTCTTATTGCCATCAATTTTGAATGTAGCCAACTTTATTGTTCCTGTTTTGATAAATTACTAACCCCCTGTTAATATAAATGTAAAATAACAATTATAGCTTTTAAAACTTAGTGACTACACACGATTGTATTGCCGTAATCAGTTGAGTACGGCGGCGACAAATAGGTAGGTCAACAGTTCCAATGAAAACTGCATTTATGTTTTTAGTCGTAAACACCTGCAAGAGAAAAGGGAAACAAATAAATACAAATAATATACAACTGTAAATGTGACTAAATTTAATTTGTTCTGAAAATGTGAAGGTTTCTGTAACATTCGTTACTGTCGTGGCAATGCTTGGGTAACATGCAAAGGGTTACTAGGATGCAACTACGGATTTTCTTGTACCATTGACATTAATGCAAAGTAGTCAGTTTTTGTTTTTCTATTACAATATTGTAGGAATTTAGAAAAGCGTGTAAGTAGGTTGATGTGAAAAAATGTGTTACTGATATGTTTCATTATAATTTGAATACCATTAATTTAACTCTGTGTCGGATTAATTACACAATTAAGTGACTGCCATTCAATTGTTTATTAGTGGTCAACAAAAGTTTTAATAACTCGTCACGTTTTTTCCCCGGTATCGTGTGAATCGTGACGGATATGTTTGGTAAATAAAAAGTATAAAATAGCATTTTTTTTCCTATTTTGTCCTTTCTGAAAATAGCAGTGGACTGAAAACTCCACAAAGGAAATAAACAAAAACTGCAGAAGAGAAATAAAAGGTAAGGGAGGACCCTAAGCCTTTTATCTCTTTCGTGTACGTAATAATTTTACCAGTAAAGACAAGTCGTTCCGGGATCCATTTTTTTTAATGATTACACTATGATTACGTAGCGTCTGTACGTTCTACGTAAGTAAGTAGCGTTAAGGCGGCGCCTACGTTGGCGTCGTGCCAACGGTGCACGTACGCTGCACCTACGCGGCACTACGCCGTGCTACGCAGCACCTACGCCGCGCTACGCGTTGCCTACGTCGTGCTACGGGCCGCCTACGCTGCGCCATCGCCGCACCTTCGCTACGCTACGCTAGTTTTTCTTTTGCAATTATAATGAAACAACTTATATTTTGTTGGAAATAAATAAGCTATAGCTTGAATATGACACATCAATGGTACAATATTTTCATCAGAATATGACTAAAATTGATACATTTCATGGCACAATGGCACTTCGGTTTTATCAGCTGTTGAATTAGAAATAATAATTACAGTATTTATCACCATATAGTACATTACAAGGTAAACTATAGTGAAAGGTAATAAAAGAAATACCGTGGCTCTAGGAGGAAACAACTATGAAACAATTTAATTAGGTAGAGACATCCATCTTCTTTGGGGATAATCTGTGAAAGAAGTGAAGACTTGGGTGCTAGCGAGTGTTCGAGAGTGATGACACAGTTTTGGGAACAATACCGTGTGGGACTGTTTTAGAGAATTTTACATTACGTTTGTGTTTTTAACAATAATTTCGAAGATTGAACTTTCGTTGCGTTTAATAATAATGTACTTATGTTACTATTCAGAACTTGAACGATGTAATTAAAAAGGGAGCTGATAAATACTGCAATGTACATTATAACGGTGAACAAATTAATTACGACAATATAAGTGGCAAATAACAAAATATTAGTAAATCACACGTCTGGCAAAATCTACAAACTATATATTTAAACACATTAAAATCCATATCTATTTTCTCAATATAATATATCTCAACTTTTTACACTCAACTATAAAAAATAGGTATATAAAAAGAATTTAAAAACACGTCATTGGTAATAAATTATCTTGTGACTTAGTCAACATACTTAACTATGCACTTAAGAATAAACATTATACGTGAAAAAGATACAAACATAATCGTATAATAGCTACTGAAACAATAGTACATAAGTAGCTATAAGAAATAAGCAAGAACAGAAAATAGTGAGGTAAAATTTTTATACTGAAAAACGAGCTTACGACTACAGATTTTTCATATAAACTAAAATTAAGTTTTAATTAAATATATGGCATCTACCGACATGTTTATGGCAATTATTCGGTTCAAGACAAGAGTGCCCAAACAAACAGAACTACGTGCAGTTCTTGTCTTTTCTTTCTAATATTAAAATTATCATCTACTTCCGTAAAGTAAGTCATTAAATTTAAGGCCTCATTTAATTTTGTAACGTTTCAAAAGGCATTATGACTGATGAGTCAATTCTCTAGTCTATTTAAATAGTTTCTCGTGAAACAACTACATTTCAGACTAGAGGTAATTATCCTTATACGACAATCAGGCTGTTTTATATGTTTACAACAACATTGACGTTGTAGAATTAAATTATAGCACAAAATATACCTTTTGGTTCCATTTCATAAAGTTAGAGAGTTTGCGCAAGTTTAAACACGTAAAATTAAATGCAAGAAATAGTGGCAAGATACAGTGCGTCAACATCATGTGGGTATGACAGTCAGCTCCGTTAAATGTGTGAACGGGGACATTATACGGTACGTGGAGGATGCAAAGTGCTATGTTACGATACAATCTTTTGAATATCTTGGTTACACTGGGGAAGTACAGGTAACTGCCTTAAATTAAGTATTTCCAGGTTCGTGTCAATAAGATTTTAGTTTTTTTTTTGTAAATACATGCTTATACATTTTTTTAAGCAATGTTTTAATGAATATTGATTTAGAATACATATCTTTACAGCTGCCTGTACTTGCAAGTATAGAATAGCAAGGCAAGGAGGTTATACATTATATTTTCGATACATATTCAAGTACAATACAGCATTTCATACAATTTAAGTGATAAATGTTAATTCATATTTACAGGTTTGGTTCAGTTACAACTGAACTATAAATACAGAGGCAAGAAGCGATATCAAAACAACAGATTTCTGCAAATATAAGGCGTTAATATTAATTAAATTCTACATTTTGAAAAAAATACGTATTTAGGTAAGTATAAGTTACAGTAGCACAAAATACTAGTGACTATTTAAAATGGCAATTGCGTTATAGTAAATATTAAAAGATTTAGTTATAAAAGTGTGAATGTGGCCGGATGTGCGCCCGCGCTGGCGAGCGAGCGAACTGGACGGAGGCAATAAGGCTGATTCAAGACATTCCTCACTAAACTGCCTAAAGCACTTCGTAAGATATACGTTAACATTATATTAGGCGCTACGTTATTAATTTTCTATAATATTTAAACTGTTATTATAATAGAAAGTACAATCAATATATATTATCAAATTTAACAGCACGATGAAACATGTTGGTTCACTTTGCCGGACAATTGTAAAGACAATCTGTGATATGACAATGTGAAAAAAAACAAACTTTAATAAATCGAGACTAGAAAGTGTAAAATTTGAACGTTCCAATTAATACGACCTTAGGATCGAAGTTATGAAGGCTCGTACAGACACTCGCGATATCGCGGGCGCGACAGGCACCGACAAAGAAATTGTGCAACTAGTGTCGCGTCGCGCCCGCGATATCGCACTAGCCAGTTAGCTAGCTAGATAGTTTTTATCGAAATGGAATGTTTTTTGCTGAAAAAGCATAATTACATCTGAAACTGATCGTCTAGAGTCCCGCACACTCGACGACATCAAACGTGTGTGGCCATCGATTTACATGATGAGCGATAAATCGTTATGTACTTTAAAATAGATAATCTATTTTATTGATAATGGGTAGATATCTTCGCCGTGAATAATCGTAATCATAATTATCTTTATACTCAATCCTTTCCGGTATAGGAAGAACTGAAGAATCTTTCGCCCTTTCGCCCTGTAACAATTTAATGGCAATACTGCAGTCTGAAATGATTTATTGAAAACCCCATCAAATCGAAACTGAGATCGTATCATTGAAACCCGCGTCCGTACATTAAAGACTAACATATATCTACTTACTGATATTTACGAAATAATAATATTAAAAGATAATATCTTGGATATTCCTTGCTCTCTTATTAATTAACTTACGATAAATTAACTAATCATATCTAATGAATACTTAGAGCTTTTAATTCACGAAGTTTTTTACCGACACCATTGCTGTTGTAGTGAGCAATTTTTTTTAGGAATCCTTTATTTTCTTTTCTGGATACATTTTCTAGAAATTCTACGACTTGACAATTGAAAAATATGATAAAAAATTATATGTAATGCATTATGGATGGATATTTTCTTTGTATAGATGACAGCATAATTGTCTAATTGAAACGGAAATGTAAGTTAAACTCTGGTTAAAATAAAGTATTCCGAAAGCCAAAGACAGTTCTGAAAGCAGAAGAATGTTTAAATAAAACACACGATTTGCTTATATCGCTCTGAACAAGTTAACAAATAAGTTCTGCTACAGATGACTTTGTTACAAAATCTTAAATTTTCATGTACTTTTTCAGTAACAGAGTAAGGTTGAATCAGGACTTACTTATACAGAGCATCTAGCAACGGTGTCGCAAACCCCGCTTCATTAAAATATTTGTCATTTTTAATTTACATCATATATTTATCTATAAATACGGGTGTTTTGGGTTCTGTATCATGACTAATTGAGTCATTTACAATTAATAAGGTATATATTATGTAAAGCGATTTCCTTGGTAATGCTGTTGTGTTGTACGTATTGTGACTTTATTAGCGAGAATCGTATAGTAATGGTTAACTGATGGTTTGTATGCAATTACTATTACTTGATCACATTAAGTTCCTACCACTGTATAAGAATGGAAGATTTTTGAGTTATATTTTTGTATATTCACTGGGAACTTCACAATCGTGACACTTGAAGAGGCCGAAACTGTTTCTGGTGAGTTGTCAGCTTCGCTTTTACAAAATATACAATAAGCATGGTTCACACGGACGTGAGCCGGTGAGCCGGTGGCGGGGCACCGCTCGGTCACAGTACGCCGTAGAACGTGTCCATCAGGGTAGTGTCCAGGTCACACTCCAGGAAGATGCTCTCACTGCAATCCTCCTAAAAAAAAATCCAAGTGAAAATAAAAGTTTATTCGATGTAACCCACGAAGGTATCTATTCAATGATTTCATATTCTCCAAAAGCATTGAGTGGGATACTTGATATCTGTCCTGCGTGCCCTTATAACTGCACGTTACAGGAACTAATACACCCTACCGCTAGGCTGGTAATGATGAACTGGCAGTTAAGTTCTGAGCTGACACAATTTAGATTACCATCGACACGCTACGAAGAGGACTATGAGTAATGAGTACCTGAGTGCCTCGCGTGTCATTTGGCTGGTCTTGGCAGTATATAATTTAGATAAGCAAGACGTAGAAATCGATCAGGACCCGGGAACGGGACAGAACTAAGGCCCGCTTGCACCACAAATCAGGAGGTCTTAGGCAGAATACCATCGAAGTATTAGGAAGTGGATAGTGCACATTGTGCAGGTCCTCTAGTAACGGGTAGGATTCAAGAGTAGATTATGTGAGATAGATACCTGTGTGCTGTGGAAGCGGGCGGCTGGTCCTCGCCCCTCCTAGCTTGTCATTTGGAGGTTCTAGGCAGACTATTATTGAACTACTAGGAAGTAGCAAATGGAATTATGCAGGTCCTCTAGTAACGGATAGGATATAAGAGCAGAGTACGTGAGATAGATACCTGTGTGCTGTGTGGAGCGGGCGGCTGGTCCCCGCCCCTCCTTGCGTGTCATTTGTTTGTCTTGGGCAGGTGCCTCTTCATGTGCAGCGCGAGGTGATCGGAGCGCGCGAAAGAGCGCTCGCAGACGGCGCACTTGAAGGGTTTGGCGCCCGTGTGCTTGCGGTAGTGGCGCGTCAGCTCGTCCGAGCGCGCGAACCGCCACTCGCACTCCGGCCATTGGCATGTGTACGGCTTCTCACCTGAGGAAGTGACACGGGTCACTCTACCACTACTGACCATACATGCTAATGTCTGTTCCAAGAGTATGTAATGAAAGTGTTAACAAATACAGGGAATTAATAACACATGCATCTGTACTTATAAGGTTTCAACTTTATAACACACCTCTTTCTTCAACAATTAATCAAAAAAAAAAACCCAAGATAACTAACGTCTAGTTTGGGGATCACCGTTCAAATTGCTATGTATGATATACTTGAATAATAATAAATAATTTCAATTTTTTATTTTCAATTTTGTTTGAATAACTTTGTTAAATTGTAATTAAATTTTTTGTAATTATAAAGAAAATTATCGGCAAAACTGGTTATAAAATTAACCTCAATTGTCAAATAAAAAACATCTTTAAGGTGATATAAAATTAGAATTTCGAGTTTATGGATATAAATAATCAAATCAAAACACTCAATTTGTTAGTGGCACTAGAAATTGGCATCCACAGGTACGTTTTCTGATCAATTTCTTCGTCGAACATTCGTTCACATTTACTTTAGATACTTTTGGAACAGACCATAGGTTAAGCATGATGGTTTAAGCTGCGCAAGCGCACACGGCATTCATAATTGAGTTTCATAGTTCAGGATAACTGTACAGTTTTCTGGCAGTTTATGTTTACACGTGTACAGCAGGGTAATTTAACACACTATCAGTAGCAATCTGTTTCATTTTGACAGTTCAACAATATTCATTGCGTTATTTACGTTGTTGAGCAGACTTTTTCGAGCTTATAACGCAATGGATTAGCAATACACTTCAAAATCAATCAGGTTGTGATTGATAGACTGATACTCAATTAGGGTGCTGGAAATCAATGGAATGAGTGGTTTAAGAAATAGCAAAGTATTATATATCTAAGGCGGAAAATGTGGATAACCGCATCAGTTTTTTCATGGTAACCACATTTTGACCTGCTAGGTGGGTACCTACTGGCTGTCACAGTAGCACTATTCGCACAGTGTTACTTTAATGAGTTTTGCTGTGATTTCAAAGTTATACTTCTTTATATATTGTCTAGACAAGCCCTTAATACTTTACATTTACAGTTAGCTTTACCTAAAATATGGGGCATTGTATAAAATCAGCATGCAAGATTCATAGATGCAGTACCAGTATCGTAATACTGACGTACCATCAAGTCACGTTTACAGCTATTTCCAGAGACGGCAATTTGCCTAATCGACAAGCTTTGTTGACTTTCATATTATTTCAGTTCGATGTCAATGGACTCTTCCACGTGTTTCTGTACTGAAGGCTGGATAAAGTCCTAGGTAATAAGTAACATTTGAGTTTTTAGAAAGCTAGTTACTTAGTAAGAAGTCTGTGTTAAATAAATTGGACAAGTGACAATATACTGCGGTGAAATTTAAACGATACTCGTTACACAGTACTTAGGTACATTGTTGCCATTAGGTATATCTGTTACTTTCGCTAGGCCGTTGAGTAGTCCACGTACGTATTAAGGAGATTGTCGAGTTAAATTCAAATGCATGACTTCATTAAACACGTGTAAATTGATGTATTTAGTACAAACAGTGGAAATTCGCAATGCCACGTGGGTATGTACAGTTATTTCGCAGTGGCTCAGGTAAACAAAAGTGTAATTAATACCTGTGTGTATTCGCTGGTGCGCCTTTAGATGCGAACTCTTCGTGTAGACCTTGGTACACCCTGTAATAAATAGTTTGTTTTTTAGATATTATGTGAGTTTCTAACTTAAGTCATTGATTGCCAATAAGTATGTCTATTGCGGAACTTGGACAGAACTATAAAAACGGCTTGTTAAAATTTGTCTTGAGAAAACGGGGAAATTGACAAGTTGAACACCTACTATTTGCGGGATTTAACTATTTAGCCATAAGTTAGCGTTGCTTGTTGGATGCATTCAAATTAAGCCCATCGATACCGATCGAGTTTTTGTTTTGCTACCAGTCCAGCGATTGATGAAATAGAGTGCTCATACTGACAAGATTAATCCCTTAAGTTCAGTCGAGGTCAGTGGCATAATTTGACCAATCAGGTAGTAAAACTTAGCTAGCAAGTAATCTATTTCAGGAGTAGTTCTTACGCTATCTTTAATTTATCATCTAATCACCGTTTTTTTTTTTTTTATTATCAAATAACTTCTCTCGCTCTGGGCGGAGCGGGTGTGTCAGACTTTTACTGACTAAAACCCACCCGTGTTCCTTCCAGTTGCCTGTGTGACAGGGCCACGATATTCCTTTCGGACAAACTCACAACCCCGGCAGGCATTGGCCCTAACGGACCCCGTCAGTTGGTGCTGACATCTCTATGAGGCGCGCGTGGAACACAACGCGCCGTTGACTCGGGCCTGGTCGTTATCGGACGGTGAGCTACCTATCGCTCACCATCCGCAAGCCCGCGCCTACTGTGGCCGGGAATCGGCCTGCGACTCCCGACGCCCGGGGCGTTTCCCGCGGCGACTCGGGGCGTGAGGGCGCGAATTTTACCTCTCTTTCACGCGTTCCGCCTCCTCCTTCGCGAGCGTTACTACTTCGTAGAAGGAGGTGACGGCCTCCCATGCACTCTTGCTCCGAACCATGGCCTGAACCAGGGCCGGACGCGAGAGATCGCCGCCACCGATCTCCTCCGTGAGGACAAGGCGGTGCCCAGCCCAAGCCGGGCAGACCTCCACCGTATGCTCCACCGTGTCCTCCAGGCAATCCACACAGTGGTAACACCCAGGCGTTTCCTCTCACTTTATCCTGAACAGGAACCTCTCTAAGCAACCGGGTCCAGTGAGGACCTGCGTCAAGCGGAGGGTGAGGATGCCGTAGCGCCTCTCTAGCCATTCCTCATAGAGGGGACTTATCGCCACAATTGTGGCGTGCCAAGCGCTGGGTTGCGACAATCGCACTCTCCATGTCGCCATGAGATCCCGCCGGAGCTCCGTCCGCTGTGCCGTGATTTCTCGCGAAAGCGGAGTTATCATCTGCTCACCCTAGATAGTGTTTCTGGCATTGGACTTTGTGATGCATTGATTTGTACCTGGGCAGCAAAACTCTTTTGACCGGCCTCCTAAGGACTCTCACATTAACGTCCACACAAGATGGATGACTAAAGCGGGAACAGCTTCCTGACTTACAAATTCTAGTGAACTAGACAGATCTGCCTGTAAGTCCGACTAATCAGTTGAGAAATCTGTAATTCTGTGACATTTTTGTCATACGAGCCTGCATTCTGCATGCCTACTTTTTGCTACCACTCTCCACGTTTCCTTGCTGCCCTCGTTGAGGCGTTTCTTGCAACTTTGACGATGTTGGCAGCCTAGCGTGCTTTAGAACGTCCCGGGTCCGTTTGACAAGACCTAGGCCACCATTTGATCGAAAGGTCATCATCCATCTCCATATTTGGCCTGACTGTTTCCTTGAAGAATTTCGTCCTGTCGCCATCGTCATAGGCGTCCGATTCCGGTGTAACGGACTCGGTCTAGAAAATGTATGCCTAGCATTGCTTATGACCAAGGTTTAAACGTTACGAGGAATAGAAAGTCTTACCTATAAAGTCACAGTGGTGTACCCTCCTCTTCTCTAGCTCGGGGTTGTTCCGCCGGTTGTACTTGACATGGTGCGCGTGCGACAGTCTCGAGTGCTGCATCGGCGCGTGGTGCACCTGCTGCTGCGGCTGCGGCTGCGGCTGCTGCATCGGCACCGGCTGTGACATCGTCTGCATCGGAACGAACTACTTTATTCATTTATGATTAGCGATCTGTTCACTTTTAAGGTTTTTGCCAGGTAAAGTGAATTCATTATCATCATCATGTGAAAAAATATTGGACCAATCCCGATAAAATAGCTAGAAAAGGCTTAGTATTTGAGATCAACTAGAACAGGCTGAAAAAACTGTGTTTTTTTGTAATTCCCTACATTTCTATAATATGGATTGCCTATATAGTTCGTGGTGCAATACTGAATAAGTAGTTATGTATATCCCGGTTTGTAGCCGTTTAGGATGGTAACCCTTAAGTGATAGTTGATTCTAGAGATATCTGTGAAATATGTATGTAGTGGTAGTCACCTGAGGATGGTGGTGCGGATGCGGCCCGGGATGCGGAGGCGCGTGCGGCGCCCGCAGCAGCGGCGGCGGGTGGTACGGCGGCGGTGGTGTGCGCCGGCCAGCGCCCTGCGAATAACATGCACGTGTTGCTGCACTCATACATACTAGCCAATGTCTCACCCATCGGCACGTATCAAACCAACATAATTAACTACACATACATTATTCAGGACCTTACCGCCGTCCTGATTACAATTATTATAAAATCGACATCCGACTGCTTTGCTTTCATGACTTTACTGGAATAAACAAATGACACGACATAAATAGATCGCTGAGCAATAAGATGGTACCATCTGTCGCGTACGCAAGCGCGCGAGCTCTTTCTACTCGTAGTGCTGGTTTACCTGCATGGTGTTCCCGGGGCTGCCCTGCTCGGAGCTGGGGGGCGTCAACGGGGACATGTAGACGAGACGCGAGGGGGGGTACTTCGCGAATGACGTGTTGGGCTGGTGCGGCGGCGCATGTTGTGGTGGCTGCGGGTGCGCGTACGTAGGCGGCGCGCACAGCCTCTCCGTCTTGATCTCGAGGGGGCTGAGTAGCGGGGTGGCGCACTCCTCCAGCAGCGCCTCGTCGGCTTCCAGCTTGACGTGCGTGGAGCCGAGTGGCGCCAGCATGTTCGCGTTCTCGGGGTCGATGTTCCTGATGGAGGACGCGATGTCCTCCCACAGTGCGGGCCGGAGGAAGGCATCGTCGCGTGAAGAGGTTCCACCGTCGAAAAGGTCCATGTGGGCGGGCGCGAGTGAGGCGCCCTCCTGCTTACACAGCAGCGACTCTAGCTCAGATGTCTGCAACAAAACAGACAGACATCGTTTGGTGATTTGCAGATCCTTATCGTGGGTATTATGAAAATCCTATTCAAATGCTAATAACACATTAGAAAGTTCTCTTGATTTAAGGTGTAAAGCTTTTGACTACAAAGAAGTCCCTGTAGCTTTAGGAGCAATAAACATATGAATTTATTAACGTCTTTATAAACCTGTAGAACGTTATCACGTTGTATGGCAACAGTGTGGCCGGCTGCGAAGTGGTGTGCGGTGTGCTCACTGCGTTATTCAATAAGGAAAATGTAAAATCGGTATTTTGTTCAACAGATTTGTTAAAACTACAAAAGGAAGCTCTTCATCAAGTCAATGGGACAGTTAGACTTCTGTTGGCACAATATATTTTGACCATCTTACTTAAAAATGGTTCTGCGAATGATCAGTGTCAACGAGTTATTGTTTTATTGGGTTTCATGAACTCTTGAGCTAAAAGTAATATTTTTTTCTATTGTTAAATATGTAAGTAGGTGTATTTATACAAAAGTTACAGCATTGAAATAAGCAGTAAAATAAATAGTCAGAATGAACTGTTGTACCGCATTGCTGTTTATATCAAATAAGACACGAACAACACGCATTCTCGGAAACTGATTGGCTACATCAATCATACTTAAGAGGATTAAAGTTACGATTAACATTATGAATTTACACAATTTTGAACAATTTCTCCGTGCTAGGTGGGCAAGCGTTGCTGCGCCGGCGCGGCGTACGATATTAGCATACAATGGCGGCAGCCCACGCGCACGCGCAGGTGACGAGCAAGAGCTTTCATATCGGATCATTTCATACACACATTTCGGGATGAGATTTAGCTAGCATCGAAATTAATTTAAATTGTGTCGACACAAAATGTCAAGATCCTTTTCGTCATTAAGTATCGTCAGACGTTACAAAGGAGAAAAGCAATCTATTACTTTATATAGAAAATAATAAAATTCAGACATTTAGAAAGTGTTTAATTTCTAAACATCTTTTGCTATAAGTACCACATAGACCTTAAATTACTCTACACCGTTTACGAGTGACAATAAAATTAATGTAGTTGCAGTAAAACTTGTATAGTGATTGTGTTGAGTGTTGCGGACTTAAACGCAAGTGCTAGGTATATGCGCCTGTACACCTGCAATGTTGTTGCGCTGTCAGCTGCGAGAAGTGACGGACCAATTCGTTGATAGCTCTTTGAAAGGTTCTAAAACTGTACTTATGTAAAATATACATAATAAGGCAATTCTAGGAACGCATAGTCTAGGTATCTATCTGTAATTTAATAGAGCAATAGGTGCAACAGAAATCAATTCCCTAGGGCTCACACAAAACAGTGATCCCGAAACAAGACTGCGTGAACGGTGGTGTGGCCAGAAAGGGGGTGAGTACCGAGATGAGGACTGATAGAGAAGTATTGACGTAGAAGACATGCTGCACTGTCCCCGAATAAAATGGCATAAGGGCAAGACAATGATGATGAATTTCGTTTTTATGCGTCTATGCACTAGTAACACAAACTACTGAAACAATTTCAATAGAATGCTTAGAAAGACAGTTTAAGACCAGTAATTATTACGAGGTATAAATCATTGAGCTACGGTAAGACGAGACCCAACATATTACTACGTAGGTATGTAGATTAACATTGATTGGCTTAATGGGAATACTTTGCTAATTATAATAACTTATTATACGTATAACTAGACCATTTATTCAAAAACGTTGCCTAAAGTTAAGAGACATTTGAACGCTAAAAATGTATGGTTAAACATACGCTAATCATTACTTAAATATAGGCAACGTTTATGAATAAACCCCTAGGTGTCAAATTTATCTAACTACTGCCTATTTTTCTACCACTATTTGTTCTCCTGATGATAGTTGTGTTCAGATTAAGAGTTCCTACTTACCTAGAAAAGTATCAATAAAAGCAAAATATTGATTAGACGGTGCCATTATAACTCGTAACTGTGATAATATACATATTTTATTTATGTATAATGTAGGTACGTACCAACTAACTAGGTAAAGGTTTTGTGAAGTAATTTCCTATTAGTTCATGCCATGATAGAATATGTAAATATTGATAAGTTCTATGTAGTGTTTTATCTGTTTGCGTTTCTATTGTTTAATGTTGACGGCTTTACTAGGTATATCTATGATTATAGGTGAGCATACCTTACCTATGCGTTTACTTGAAAATAGAACGCAATTCGTGCATGTTCGGTAATTCGATTCGTTTTTTACTGACGAACAGGTGAAATAGAGGTAAAGTAATCGGTTAGTTGGGTCGGCAGCGGTCGGAACCTCTTTGGAGCAGCGTGGGGTGTCGCAAGAACGCCGGACCGCGCGAATTCCTTCCATGACCTTTGCGGATCGAACGATTGCGCAGTGGCTCCTCCACCGCGACTAGACGAGCTTGAGCAACAACCACATAGACTAGACTGGTGCAGAACGACACTAGGCACCTGAGCGCCTTGATACGTAGAAACATTACAGTTTTATGTATGCGACAATTCGTTTTTGGAAGTCTTCTGCCACAGACCAAGTGTCAGCTGCAAACATTAGTTAGATATGAGTTTTATGTACTATTTTATTGTTAAGTGAACATTTTATCGTAAGAGCTAAGTGCACGACTCTTAATTAAATAGTATGTCGTTTGAAAAAGAACTGACCAGAACATCTATGGATACTCTTTATAAGAATATATTTTGAAGCATCACTAAATAATCGTGTTTATTTTCTGTTGAGAGCCAGTAGGTACCTGATCAGTTCATATGTTCATAAATATTTTCTGTGTCATCTTCTAACTCAATCTGTATTTTTGTTGTCCAGTTTTACACAGAGTGCTAAAAGCTGCGACATATCTGTGAGCAAAGTTAATTTTATTCTATGTGTTGGGCGGTACGCTAGGCACCGTATTCGCTTCGGTTTAGCTCATTTACGAAGCCAGCTAAATCAGTCGGCTTATAGCGAACAGACAGCTATTGTGAAATGAAAGAACCTCCCGCGGATTTGCACCGGCCAGTGATGAAACACGCACTTGCACCAGATTATATCTCAAATCTAATAGATTGTTGTTGTTATTTATTTCGACCGCTGAATGAAGCAAGTGCCCCAGCGCCAATCTACTTACAGCTCTTAAAGTTTATACTAGTGAGGTCACTTGCACCATTCAAACTCAGACTCAAAGCATTTATTTCAATTAAACCAATTACAGGCACTTTTGAATTGTCAAAGAGTCAGTATGTTTGGGACGGCTTCCAGTCTAACCGGATGCACAGCTGAATACCAGTATTTTACATTGAGCGACTGCCTATCTGACTTCCACAACCCAGTTACTGGGTAACACGATATTCTTTGGTAAGACTGGTTGTCAGACTTTCAGGTTTCTGACGACCCCTAACGAATGTCAAAGATCTATGAATGACAGCCGGGACCAACGGTTTAACGTGCTTTCTAAGGTACGGAGGAGTCTTGGTATGTAAAGATGGACCCATCGACGGACCAACCCCGGCAAGCGTAGCTTAACCTGATGGATCGACCCGTGCAGCTATTATTACTTAGCCACGAACCCCTCTCTCATTAGATATCGGGCAAAATTTAGAATTCGACACGTCAAACAGCAGATGATGAGATATTTTGACCCGGGTAGGTCAAACTCAAACTCAAAGAATTTATTTCAATTAAACCAATTACAGGCACTTTTGAATTGTCAAAGAGTCGGTCAGTTAGTCAGAAAGTTGGAATTATTTTCCCATTCCAAAACGTAGATCTCTATGGAGAAGAACAGGCAAGAAACTCCAAGGACACTCTTTTAAATCAAGATATTACAAAATCCTCTGTACATAATAGGGAATTGTATTTAAACAAGTCTTATATTTTTGTTTAAGTTTTGGATTTAACTGACATATTTTTGCAAGCAATTCTTTTGTTTCTGATAAGGTATTACCAATGTTTTATTGTTTTCTGCCTACTATGTAAACATCCGATCATTTCTATCAATTAATCATATCAGCGGAAATACTCAGCACTATCTTCTGTTCACGTGAATGGCTCAAAATGTAGGCAGGTATTTAATAAATCCGTAAGGTAAACGCTCTCATTTGAATTATCTACAATACATTTATTGATAGCGATTACAAAGAAAATGTGGAGGTGGTACAACTACGAACATTTGTATTTCCTATCAATTAAACAAGTACTTATGTACGTTATCTGTTTTATATCTCTGACGAATAGTGCGAAAGTGCATTAATATTCGTGTAATAGGTATAATGTAATGAAATGGCGGTAGATAGGAAACTGTATTGAAAAAATCACGTGTTGTGATTGGTCCTCTTTGAGATAATGACGTTGATGGCGGGCGCATTCGTAAATAGAATGGTGAAGCGTCGCGACGTACGGAGCGCACGTGCTATTCGCCGCCGACCAATGACGGCCGCGCGTCGTCGCTTAGGAAATTATGTTCATTATGTTCTGTGTCACGCTGTACCCACATAACATAATGATACTGAAACGGATGAAGCGTACGATTTTTTTGAGCTTCGTAGCTCAGAACGAGCATGTTTGCGGCTACAACAAAGCGTAGCGAATGTAGCGATGGCAGAAGTTTCATTATGAATCAGTAAGTGGGAGCCATTGAATTTAAATGGTAGTCTAGGTTAAGCTATTTACGGTTTTATTAAACTATCGGAAACCGAACATATTATATTCGTTCATTTAAAAATCGTAGCAGCGGATCACTGCTAATTCAAAAATACATACATAAACTCACGCCTTATTCCCATGCGGGTAGGCAGAAAATATAGAACGCAACCTGCTACGCTCCTTACATACTCCTTTTGCTTCGTTTACGTTCATACATCTGGTCACACACGCACGCCGGTTGCGAGTACTACGCACCTGACCTTTCTAAAGAACATCACCAGTTGGTGATGTTCTTTAGTATATACACATAATTATGTCACTATATCCTCCTAGGGAGTCCCTCCCGGCGTTTCCACTCACATCTGCCTTGTAAATACCTCTTGTTAGTCGTCTTTCACTCACCCTCTCAGCATGACCAAACCATCTTATACTCTTTTAATTTTTTGTCACTAATCTTCCTTTAAACTGCACCGTTGCCTTATCACATCATTTTGCAGCCTAACATTCATAGTCACGCCACACATGCTTCGCAATTCAAAAATACCTAATGAAAAATCCTTTTAATGACGTATGTCTACTCAATACATAGGTACATGTATCTACATGTAGCCCTGCGTGTTGAACAGCTATTCGCGAAAGCAATTCTATTTTCTCTTGCACGGACGCCTACCTACTACATAAAAGATTACTTAATAGTCTATAAACCAGAGATAACAGCTTAAATTCAATGAAGAATAGCAATAACATCCATAGCTACAGGCATTCATATGCTGGGATTGTTTCCCTCGATCAAATCTACATACGAGTATAAAGCATTCAATGTATTATAAGTGTGTCACAATCTGATTGTAAAATAAAGTGTTAACATTAACAACTCAACCACAGACGTCAGCGAGAAATATCGATGATAGTCGTCGACATGTTGCGAAGACTAAATAAAAGTAGGATAAATCTAGAAAGAATACCTACTTACGTTAGTCAACTTAATGTCTATAAAAGTGATAGTAAAAATAAACTATTTTTGTCAATAAATTGAACTTCGGAATACGAAAAATAATTAAAATCATAAAACGTTTCGTATCAGAAAGCTTTTTAGAGTAACAAAAATTTTATAATACGCTTCTATGAACTAGCCGCTAAATGTTAATCTACCTAGGACATAGGCATCATTTGTAAATGTCTGCTAAACGTATGTAACTAATGCGCATTATACTTATTGCAGAATTAATTATGAATGTTTCAACATGTGTCCGTCATGAAAACTACTCTGAATGAAAACTGTTGAGGGACGATAGCAGGAAATGTAAAAGGTCAGAGGAGGTCAGGGCACGCTGTGTACGTAGGCAGTACACATAAAGCTTCCTGCCGTGACCCCCGGGACTGTGTGCTAATTAGCTTTAAGAGGCCCTATGACAATCGACTATTTGATATGTCGAACAAACTGTTATGACCGTAGGCATGTTTTAAAACTTAGGTTTCATAACTAGAATAACTATTATCGAAAGAGGGTTAAACGCAAATTTTAAGTTAAAAGCTTTTCGGTAATACTTTCTAATTTACTAAATAAGTACTAAAACCTATGGTTAACATAGCCTGCGTAATATTATTAAAAATATAATTTCGTGGAAACACGTCCGCATTTTCGGCGAAGCGACGTCGCCTTAACTACCCCCCAATAGACAATATGACCTTTTCAATAATGTATCCTCATATGAAAAGAATTAAAATCGCCGCCTCATACCGTTATGGCATTGTTTGAACAGTTCGACTCGGCGACTGTCGTCGCTCTATTTCCATAATTCAACTTACGCCCACGACAGTTCATTCTTCCATACGCACACAATACTATGTAAAACAATTAAACTACACGCGTAGCCGTCTTAATGCAAAGTCGTAAAGTTCATATTGCAAACAAAAGTTCTTGGCTAACAGTAAACTGGGCGCTGATGTAGGTAATCGGCATAATTCACAAAGTGACGATTATCATTATTGTAGTCTCGTGCCGCGACTGAACGACGGTGATGGTCGCACAATGTGCTCTGCTGGTACTTCCGATTCTTATTGTGTTTTTTATGACAGTGTGCACGCAGGGCTTATAAGTGGCAGGCAGATAAAGCTTACAGGCCACTGACGACTAAATGACGCCATTTTCCAAGCAAAATGATGCAAGATGACTGACTGATGAATGACTTGGAAAGTTTATCCAGTAGGGTAATTTTCGGTATGAAAACACTAAATACGAAAGCTAACATTAGAGAAAACTTAAACATGTTAAGGGGGATGCGCTAAGGTACCCCGCGAAATTCAAATTTTATTACGTTTTTTGCAATTTGCAGGTCAGTAACAGGTTGTATGTTGATCTAAATATGATTCGCGGCCGTAACAAATATGACTTTACAGAATTATAATCATTAGAATCAGCATTACAACTATCTAAGTTCATAAAATCCTACTGAATGATTATTTCAGAAATAGTCATTCAATAGGATTTTACGAAGAGAGTTAGTTGTACTGCCGATTCTAATGATTATAATCCTGTAAAGCCATATTTGTTACGGCCGCGAATCATATTTAGATCAACATACAACCTGTTACTGACCTGCAAATTGCAAAAAACGTAATAAAATTTGAATTTCGCGGGCTACCTTAGCGCATCCCCTTAAGGAGACCGAAGACCCCAAAAAAGATAGATATAAACATAGCGCATAAAATTAAACTGTTTCGGGAAAACCGCCCATACAAAGTAAATTCTAGCATGTTCACTTTTAGTTACATACAAAGTAAATTCTAGTATGTTCACTTTTAGTTACATACAAAGTAAGGCTTTTATCATCCACTAGGTACCCCTAAAACTTATGACGACAATAACTAATAGTAATAACATTTTATAGGCAGTGAGCTCACATTGCCGCGGAGTCGGGAGTCGTATTTATCGGTTGGGCGGACCAGGGCGGGCGGCGTTAGGCGGATCGATAAGAACCGCCCACCGAAGTGGGGGTCGCACTTGCTTAGAATACATTTTAATATAAAACACCATGCTGTGTCCTGTCGCAGTTTTGAATGACAAATAATAATAGTTGTCGAGTGATTAAAATAATTTTGTAGAACTTTAACTAGTCTTACAGCAGAAATTTTACATTCACTACAGATTTGGTATAAAAGAACGGTAAATGTTTAATAGGACATAAGAAAACTTTTCGATTATTGCGGAAAACAGCTTCTGAAATCTTTCTTGATTCGAGTTTACATAACATACAGAAAGCTCTAATCTCTGAGAGCTGTTTTGTTTAGATTCCGAAATATTACTATGAACAACCAAGGGGAGTTTTCACAGTTTGTTGAAACAGCACGTGTCTCACGGTGGCGCTTAATAAAAGAATAAAAAAATTGTAATTTGAGTAATGTTTGCATTTCCCATAATTTTAGCTAAATGTCGGGGGCGGCTGGCAGGGGCACCGGGTCCCAAGCACACCGGCGATGTATTCCGCGTTATGTACCTACTGTTTATACGGAGATATTTTAGTGTATTACTGATATAGGTTTAGTGAGTATAAACTTACAAAAATAATTATCCTATTTAGTATCTTGTACGAACGTGGGAGAATCAATAGTCATTTGTAATAGCAAGTGGCGTTTTATAGCTTCTGCTTACCCCCATGAGAAAAAGCACGAGTTTATGTCTAGGCACGAATATAATTGTTTTATTTTGAAGTTTAAGTATATATTCATTTGGATTTCTATTACCGAAGAATCGCGTAGGCGGACTCTATCAGAGTCGATTACAATATAAACACAGTATTTATGCAATTTCACTGACACAGGACTGCCTTAGAACTTAAATATATTTGGAGCCTTAGTAGCAACATAGGATACAGCTATCGGAAACACGAAGTAATATCACGCTGCGTACAAAATTAAACTAAGATATAAACATAGTTGGCAAGACCTAACTGGCACTTAGAATGCCACAATTAGGTTAAAATCGAAATAAATAATGTAAATATTATACATAGGTACTACGTTCATAAGTGTGTACGTAAGTTAGTGATCATAAAAGGAATGTACTAACGAATGCGTAAAAACCACGAGTGCTCACAGAGCGTGCGCTGCGCGACCGAGTGAGCAGCCGCGTGCCGGCAGCGCGTGCCGCTTCATGTAAAAACAACATTATGTACTAATAGAAACTAGAATAAAATAATACACAGCATTACATAGGGCACATGCCTACCTCGTTTGCACATAAAAATATCCATCTAAATAATGTTACAATTAAAGTATTTCCTGCATACTTTCATTTCCTTCCGCGCACATTTCTTAATGTTGCGAAAGCAGTGAAGCACGTAGGCACATTCGCAGTCAAAGGCATACATACCTATTACATTTGGCTGCAAAGTTAATGAAAATTTTATTCCCACGACAGCGTGGTACCGAACATAACGTTTTGTGCCTGAGTTGCACAAGTTGTGTACGTACCTGACGCATGCTGGAGCCTATCTTTCATACAATCAGTAATCAGATTCTGCGGTGAAGCAGCAAGCAGGAGCTGCGCTGCAGACGGCATGATAACGCAAAGATCCACACATTAGGACGCCACTAAAGTTGACACTACTCGGTACACGTTTTCCTGCATTACTCACGCCAGTTAGCTTTCATGTTATTATAAGTGAATTCGTTGAGAAAGCGCTTGAATCATAGTGTAGGCCACTGAGTAAGATTTAAGTAAAGTTAAAAAATATTTCTTGGAATAAACGTGTGCCTGTCTATCTTCGTTACCAAGTTATCAAAATCAAAGAGGAATGATGTAAGTGATGACTCTGTTGATTGGTTGGGGTTCAGATTTAAACAAAACGTGATAAAAATATTTATTTTAGGATTGTTTAAAAGTATCGCTGGTTGATCAAAAATCTATGGCTAGAGTTTCCGCTTGTCTGTAGGCTGTGACACTGCAATGTCGTGTTAGTCACACATGACAAGTACCGCGGCGGTGCTATTAACAAATCACCGTATAAATATTCATGGATGATCCCCTCGCCAGCCAGAGGGATGAGCAATACGTATAGTATTAATAATAAAAACATATTAGCCGCATCGCATGTCTGTCTTTCCGTGACCGGGCAGTTTTACACCTGGCCGAGTGGGGAGACGGGGAGATGGAAGGAGGAACGTAGGAGGGTAGACAGGGGTTCATGGGGATAATGGGGTAAAGAGGAGGAGGGGGCCAGAGGCACCGTTTGTCAGCGGCCAGCGGTCAGCTATTAATGAATGTGCCCATAATGTTTATTGTGCCCGCTGAGCAGTTTTTGGGCAATGCTTGTAACTCATCGTTTTATAAATTAACTGTCATGACTATCGGCTCTATCTCTACGCAACATGTACCTACTGATGTAGTTTTTAAATTGAATGTTGGCGTGTTGCGTAGATGACCGATTCCTTTTGTAGATTTGCTATTATGTATTTGAATGGTGTTTCATAAAATTTAATCTAGATACAGATCGACTGTTGTACCTAGATAAAATTAAAGTAACTAAAAAAAAAAAAAAATTAAGTAGTAAGTAAAAAAGTATTTCACAGCGTATAATCTAGCCATGTTTTTCCGCACCGCAGAACCGATGATTCAAAGTTGAAAGGGCAAGCTGTCACAGTAATCAGTAGTTAGAGGGTCACAGTAATCACGTGCCCACGTTTACACGTTTGACTCCGTTTTATTATAATAATGAAATTATTAGAGAGCGGGGGCCGCTCGCGTGCCGACCACACGACCCCGGTCGGATCGCCATTACCTCATTAAAAGATAGTCTGATGCTACGACTGCGGGGGTAGTTTAACTTTTTAATTTAATGTATTGTGCTTGCGGTTAAATACTTTAGTATTGTGAAAAGGTGTGATTTTACGAGGGGCTGCTGCTATCGATCATTCATTTGCGGCGCTACATCAGCTACGCGTCAAACGTCTACAGCGGACATATAGTTAGTGACAAACTGTGAAAGTCACCACATTACTTAGTGTAAACAAAATGCCAAGTAACCTCGTTATAACTTTAACAGATTCATCTAGGCATCTAAACTAAACAATTTAAACTGGAATAGTTTAAAGATGTCAAAACATAATCTTATGACTCGAGTACAATTACATTAAATCTCCATACAGATAACTACATAATTCCCCAGAGAAAACAATCTGAACCCGATACCTAATTATAACAAAACTCATTAGGGATCGGCAATCTCTATAAATAAAGAGGTCTTTAGTAAAACCAATATGTTTTTGGTCGCGAAAACTGATATTTAAATTGAATGTAAAAAGTTGGGTGTTTTGTTCGTTATGGAAGTCAATTAGCGAGCGAAGAAGGTAACAATCTGGCAAGAAGGGGGTCGCTGGTGGCTTGGTGGGCACCGAGCTACTAATTAGCTAATGGACGGATCACCCCTGCCCGTGCCTACTGCGCTCGGCTCCGTAATGGATTGTGGCACGCTCGCCACCTCGCTGTGGTCACATCTCGAATTTCGTCCGCGTTACCTTCCCGTTATGGAAAAAATATGGATTTTTAATAATGACATGTAAAAGTGTTGGTTTAAGCGCACATTAAGTATGTTACTACATGAATGTTGGGTACCTGTTGTTATATGTTAGATTCAGGGATTAATGAAAATGAAAATCTCTATTCTCGAGTATCAACAAATTCGCTACTTCGTCATCAACAAAATACTGATTAGATCTTGTTAGGTAGAAACATAGTACTTACAGTCGTTTCCGATGAGTTGTTCCGTTTTTACAATTGTTTAATGTCTAAATAATCGTGGAAATAAAACGGTGTTACATCGCATACTTTCACGCTTAGTTTAGAGTCAAGAGTAAAAACTTATAATTACAAGTAAACGAGCAGAAAACAGTTACTCATTTACGGCTAGACATTAACTATGACTTTCCAATTGTATCGATGAAGTCATAAAAATATCACAGCAAATAATTACGGTGTTGTAAATTAAATTTTATTCTTAACAAATATATTTATTTCCTTGATTGGATTGAATGGCCCAATACACGAGCCAGGCAATATTGCTTCCCTTACCTTCTGTTATTTAAACTTTTATAAGTTCAGTTATTCTACAAAAAGTAATGATAATAAAGAGTGATGTTTATTAGTGCCCTTTTGCGGTAATTAGCAAGGGTAAACGGCTCATAACGTCTGATTACATTTCTGTTAATGTCCGTAGCGCAGTTGCAGGACTAAGTTATGCCGGCGACTACATCAGATCTTCTTATTGTGAGCTTTTTCAGCAAATTGGTTTAGTCTATTTTTATCAGTTTTTATAAGTATGTAGATTAGTAATTAGTTTGCACTGAACGTAATGATATTTTTAATTATTCAACCAAAGCACAACTGATTGTCAGCACAAATGTTGTTCCTAGATACGTTTTGTAGAATATTTACTACTACTTTTTTTAATTTTTTTTTTATTTTTATTTATACTGAATTTTTTTCTATAAATGGTGGTGGTCACTGTTTAACTGTATTTCCTGGTACCTACGAGTATATCCATGGAAATTCCGCCGAAATAATTATTATGATCATTCGTAGACAACTTTATTTTACAGCTGTATCTTCCCAATTGTGGATGAATTATAAAATTAGGTCGTTCATATTTTTTTTTATTCGTATTTTTCAAATATTCTGTTGATCCATTCAAGTAGTTGGAAATATTGAAATTGTGGACACTAGGACGCCAATCAATACCTTATGCATTAAACTATTGTGAGTTTGTGGCATGACTATTATTGACTTGACGTTAGATTATTGCTACTTGTCCATAAACAAGTATTTAATAATAATAGTAGAGTCTGTTCATTGCTCTATCTGTCTGCTTTACTTTCTATCCGCGAGCGTAGCAACCCTAACTTATTAAATATTGAATTAAGTTAAGGAGTATTTATTTATCCTTTCAATTATATTTACAGGCACAGCCAGAACCCAGTAGCACGACAAAAGCAATCGATTTTTCATAGTAGATATCCTAAAAATAATTCTTCATAATAATCGAAACGACAGTTTTATAGTTGGCTGCAATAAAAAACGCATAACTCGTGTTTTGACGCAAATTGAATGGACTCAAGGAGGTGAGAGGTGGTGGCTCGCTGCCGAGATATTATACACCTAGGATCTGAAAACATTTAGTTCATTTTCCCTTGGCGAAGTTGTGAGCACAAAGCAGTATGGGGTAGCGGGAATTATTATAGAGTATATAGATGGAGGCGAATAATAGTAATGCAGCGATATCATATCGACGTGACAGTAAGCGATGAAGTAGTAGTGTTGTTAGTTTACTGCCTCATCTTAAATAAGTTAACAGTTTTATATTAATCCAAGTGCCTCCGACATCGATAAATATGCCAGTTGGTTCTCTTCCTCAGTAAACATGCAAATGTTACGGTCAATGTTCTAAATGCGTGCAGTAGGTACTGCCACTGTTCAGGCTACTTGTAGCTACAGAGAGTATAATATTAGAAACAGGTAGATCGTACGATTGTGAACACTATATTTATATGTACAGCGAAGGGTAAGAGGCGTTTCATTTTCATTACTGTATGCAGGCATCGTGAGGTCATGTAGGTACGCAAGTAGGAAGCAGTCGTGTGCTACTGTCATAAAGATGTTCATCTTTACGACGGTACCGAGCTTAATATAATAATAGAACTCAAATATGCGCTTAATTATACAAATACTTGAGCTGCGAGCTTATTAATTCAAATTAGCAGTATCATCTATACAATATTCAGTTTGAGTCGATATATTTACTTGTAAAATATATAATTAATTATTCGGTGACGTCAGTAATGAGTCATCCGTCGTAGACACTGTGTCTGTCGTTGGAATAATTATAAAATTGAAATATCTAAGTAGTTATAATATGTCCATCTTTTAATGTACGTAGCTTAATGATGTAAACCATCGGTATGTTTTTATTTCAATAACATCACGTAACGTAATATATATAACAAGTTTTTTACTTAATAATAAAACATGGGTGATATTCTGCGTTTGTTTATGAGATAGGTGGATGATTCTTCTTTGAGACAAAAAAAAAAAATATAGCGTGGTCTAAGAAAAAATATGAAAACCCTGACTGAAAATCCCATCGTCAGCCATTTTGTTTTTTATTAAACTTTATTTGACCGAGACATTTTCAATTACAGAGCATTAATTTAAACAGAACGAGGTAACAAACTACGCATTCTATGTAAACCGACATTACCTATTAGATTCCCAGCCTTTTCTTTGGCCTCGTTGTACCAGATGGAAACATAAACACTGTAGTTATCAGTACCTTCTGAGTTTTACCATCGTCAACACTTACAATTTGTAGATCGCAGTCAAAGTCACGTTAATAGTTTTAAGTGCCCTCCGAAGGGCCTATTCACGGCATATTACGATTTAGCATATTCATGCAGAGCCCTGAAACGTCAGTGCCGTCAAGAATGTCATTTGCATGTAAATGACATTCTCTGTGGGGCCTGCGCGCGCAGTTATCGACGTGTCATTGCATACACCCCCGCCCTAGCCGCCCGCCCTAAGCCGTGATTGGGCCACGAGGCGGAAATCGTCAAGCGAACACTTGGATGTGAATAATTATGAATACATAATGTAAGCACATAATGTACCGCTAGACGCTATATTGTTGTTAGGTTTAAGGTGTATGCCTTTGACCTTTGCGTAAATTGTTTAATTTTGGCAAGGGAATGCATGGTGTGGAGTTTATGAGTTTACTGCGGGCGTGAATTTAGTACCTACTATTTGCCAGAATATTATTAGATATTATGATGACTGGTTTCTGGCGATGAATCTGAAAAAAATGCAACCTTCGTTATTCTTACCCGCTTTCAGAGATTATAAAATGTTGACGAATATTTGGATAAGCGGTACACAATTCAAAAAGGTGTAAACCGGTTTGGTTTTTTTGCAATTTTTTGAAGTTTCAAAGTATTACCGCAAGTTTGAGTTGAAGATTACATGAATAATAAGATTTTTGTTTATGAGGTTTGAAAGCCATTAGTTATAATCAGACTGTGTTACGAACCGAACTTTTTATAGCATATTTATTATCACATTTTCGGAACATTGATTGTATTCTAAATTCTAGTATTAACTGTTAGTTTTTGGAATTACTGGAGACTGTTGTTTAAGACTGCATTTATTATTTTATTATTTTGTTACACACATGTAGACATCAAAATAACACGATTTCGTTCAGATTAGAATAATGTACAGTTTCCTTTCGTTGTGATAGTAGAGGGAGCGATTTCGAATTCCATACCAGTGAAAGTAGTTGTAGGGCACTGGGGAAATAGCTCGAACAATGAAATGCATGTACATGTCGTATTAGCACCGGACCTAACGACTTCATTATGTTTCCATACTGCCTCTTTATATTCCTATTACATTACAGTGTCACGCCTCTAATTCTCTAATAATGTATATTTCGTGTAAATTAAAAGTTAACGTATAATTTTCTATTCGTATGCGGATAAAAATACAACAAACTAAGACAAAAAGATATAGGTAGACAAATAAACGGCTCGAAGTCTTTGAGTATGTATGAATGAGTACGCGAAGGAATGCGGCGCACGCGACTCTCGCACACAAACCCGCTCACATTTACATACACAAACTAAGCATAAAACAAGATTTACCACACACAAACGCACGCTGTCAGAATGTCTACATATACCTTCTCACACACACACAAAATGTATATTCACCAACGAAATACTTTTTAAGTAGGTGTATTGTTATTTTATTCAAATTCTTGTAATTTAATTTGATTTATTTTAGCCCGCGTCTCTAGGCTTTTATTTAATTAATAAATAGTTACTAATTTTGATTTTCAGTAGAGTGCGTTTTATTAATATTTCTTAGAATTATAATCTACAATATTATGCGCATTATAGAACCGTTATGTACTTATACACGTACGCAATGGCACTTATTTAATTATAAATCAATAAGCACATAAATTAACATCTAGGTGCAAAGTAACTGAAGTTTACTAAAATTGTGTCGACGTTTGGTACCCTTTAAAATGTCTACAAATAGTACATCTAAATAATTAATCAAGTTAAATCATTATAATTTAAAGATTTTCACCTCGATGGTACGCGCTCTCTTGAATGGCGTTGCCAAGACGCGAGACTACTATTAGCCCGTTACTTGTCTCAATGAATGGTGTTTCTCTCAATAACACCCAAAAAGTCTTAAATATTCTTCACATTTCATATGAAACTATACCTAATAACGTGTAGAATAAAGTTTAAAATGGAAAAAATACTATGACTAAAAGCCTCATTCTATGTAGGTTTTAAGATTATGATCCCATGTTGAGAGGAAGTGAAGTGAGGTGCGTAAGAGTGTGCGAAGTTATTTTTTTCGACAAATTTTGTCTCGGGAACAAACCTGTGACGCCCACGCATCGCCGGAAATATCGTACAGATCCTATCGAGGTCTTAACTCAGTATGCTGCGCACGATTCCGTCATTAGTAGGAATTGTGCATTTTTGCCTTTCAAGAAAGGAAGTTGAGATTTGATAAGGTCAAAAAGTTTTGAGCATGTCGTTGACCTCCGGATTGGTGTAACTCGAGTTATATTTTCGTCTTCAGTGATCTGTGAATATTTAACGTATTCTGCGCCCATTCACATAACTATAAAGTTCTACGTCATTACATCGCGTTACGAATTGATATTAATTATTAAACATTATTTCCATATTGACAATTAGGTAACTTTGTGCAAGTATGTATATTATTACGATATGCCGTTGTCACGGCTTTCATTACTTGATAGGTAATCGCTCCTAATGATTGGTAAATAATTCCTTCATAGGAATAATATACAAACATCTAAGATAGGAGTTTCTCGCAAAATATGTAAATGAACAAGTACCATTACAAACAAAGGTTTTAACGCGAACACAGCCGCGAGACAAAGTATTCAATGTTATTATATTAGATGTATGAGATAACGAATTGTAGTGTCTCTAACAATATTGTTAGAAGGTAGACAATGGTTCCACAATGTGACAGGCGCAGGGCCGAGCTGTCCGTCTGTCTGACTGTCTGTCCGTCACGATACTCAACTGATCGCTTAATCACGAGAATGAATTTCATTTAGATATTGTTTAATTATTTGATAGCGAGCTTGTTATACCTTCTACGATAGAAAATCTGTATTCTGTATCTATTATAGTTCAATGAAAAATATCTATAGGTCATTAGAATTGCGTTGCATAAATTGAGTTGATACAAAAAATGAATACGACAAATATAACTTATAACAAAATATATTTTCGCTTGGAGCTACATTAAAATTCATAAGTTTTGATATAGGTAAGTCATAATTGGTCGTAACTTCTACTTAGTAGAACCCACGTTGGATATTGTCATGTGTGAGTTTATCAATCAGTTTGGAAGAGTGCCTGTAACCTGTAACTGTATTTATCATAAGTGCATATTCAGGGTTCAATTGATTCCTTTTTCGGCACATTCCTTTTTGGACATACTCCGTTTTCGGCATATTCTTGTTTCGGCACATTATTTTAATTAATCAGTGTATGTACTGTTTAAGTTTTGTCTTTTATTTTTATTGATTAAAATATAATATTTTGCTAATAAATATTATTTTATTTTATTACGCAAGCAAAGTCACAAGTATTTCATCGTATAATTTATTTACTAAAATGTGCTGAAACAAGAATATGCCGAAAACGGAGTATGTCCAAAAAGGAATGTGCCGAAAAAGGAATCAATCCAGGGTTCTAATCAGTAGAACACGCAGTTTTACTGTCAAAATATGTCCGATTGGTGTCATGACGAAATTGGACAAGTTTACGGAGCCATCAACTATAACTGGTTGTAAAGTAAAGTGTCTCATTTGAGCTGATGACACACAGGAGGAGAAACCGTCGAGCACACCTGTAACATTCCGCGCCTTCACAATAGCTACGCAAGTAACAACAGATAGAGACGAGAGAGAGCATTCAAAAAACAAGGAGACATTCTAAAAACATAGTTTTATCATAAAATTCATCAACCTAATCAACAAACTCAAAAGAATCGAATATAAGATAAAAACTTACATTTTAGTTGGCCAGACAGCTGGAGAGATAGCGCGCCCGCGAAATTTTTATGAATGGACATAACGGCACCATCGCTATAGATACCTCATTAGCATGGGGTCATAAATTACAACTTTAAATTCGGAGGCTTGTTGGTACTTCAACGGATTAGAAGACTCGATGGGATTGGTTGGACGAACGTGTCTAACTTACACAATCGACTGTTTTATATTTTTGGCGATTATGCCATTGTATCGGAAAATATTTCTTTAAAAGTTGCCAAGAAGATATAGAAAGATAATTTACATTTGATATTTCGACAACATTATTTATGTATCGATTGTATTTTAATATTAAAAAAAAAACGGATTGCTAAATAACCATAGACTACACAGAATTAGAAATCACATCACAACGGATGTACGAAAAGCACAATAGTGCTAAGTGCACATTCCGACGCGAACGGAAATGACAATAGTTACCCCACTTCCAAGACTAGGGTTTATAGTGTAGCGGGATGCGCCAATATCTTTAACTGCTAATTCTCCATACAATTCTTAGTTTTAATGACAATAACGCACCGTGTATGTAGGTATTGTGGAGCTCAGTATTAACGTGGCTGGGCGATGATGTCACCGGCTCAACGGCTGAGGTAACGGACAACCGCCACTGTCAGAAGCTGCTATGTTCGACATTTCGATTCTCGGGACAATTTTTCGGCAATCGGTAGACGTGCGTCCACGTACCTTGTAGCCTGTAATGGGATTCCTTGGATTTTCGAGGACTATTGAGCCCTTGAAGATATTTGGATGAAGCAGCTGAGAATTTATAGTTATTTAAGTGATTAATTATTTTAAAGGTTTTCGTTAATTGCTTTTGCTCGTTAATTGATTGGATTTGTTACTGGACTGGATTCGGCTGCCAATTTCATTACAACAGTAATCGGAATTTTCAAGTATTGTTGAACTGGATTGTCAATAAATTTCTTTTAGGTACCTAAGTCAAGCAAAAGAGGGAAGTTCATGAATTTTGAACATAGAGTATCCGAGCACCAACATGGCTGTGTATTAAATTATGATCTATGTTTATTTCCAATTAAATACGAGGTGTAATAGAAAAACCAAAAGTCTATATAATATTACTACTAGGTATTTCACGCTTGAATGAATGCCTTACTGACCAACAGTAGAGTATGGGCTGGTTTGCTGTATTTGCTCAATAAGGAAGAAAAGCTTTCAGTACTAGCATTTGTACCATTAAGAGTTTTTCCCTGCAAATAGTAGTTTTATTAAGGAATGTTCTATAATTATATGCAACGATTTTAACACAAGCACTCTTTTTGGTTATTATTTCTTTGCCATGTTCAGATGCCGGGGATACTGCATTTCTAACTGGCCCACTCTATACGGCGTTGTAGAAAAAACGCACCACTACGCTAAGTGAACGTACTGCCTACTTAAGTTATTCAAATAATTATCTGTATAAGTATCATGTCTTATAATTTACTTATATTACGATTAATTTAGCAAATATTGATTGTAAATTCTATTGGTTAAGGCAGATAATTTAATTCAGAATATTGAGATTGAGATACGATTACGTCTCAGCTCTGGTTTTGGGATAACTAATGATTGGAAACGTGATTATTAACGCAGCTTCAGAATGAATTAACAAGAATACACAACATAATGGTAACTAAGCAGGCTGTGGCACTGGGGTACCACAAAATATTAGAGTTATAAGTCTTTGGATCACTAAAATATGAGTCAGGGTTACCAGCTCACTGTATCATTGTTCATGCTGCAAGACCACCGAAGTGGCTAGAATTAACCGAGGAAATCGAAATCGAATAACTAGGTGCTTGTAAGTAGAGGCTAATAACTTGTAATTACTTATGCACTAAAGCGGTCGTTAACCTGACTCATTATTGCTTTACATGGATTCTAGGGCCAACCGTCTAAGGTGAGACTTGAGACCCGCAGCTCTGCTCACACCACATGAGAGACTTTGCGACCTCCTGTGTGTGTACATAAGTACTATAAGTACAAAATCGCACGCTATCCTATTTAGCTTTCATTTTAATAGTTCAGTTTCTATTGCGCTGATATATCTGTAAATAAGATAGATTTAGCAAACATTCAGTGCAATGGATATTATGGAATTGTCAAAATAAAAGATATTATGAAAATTCATTCTAAAACGGTTCCAGGTCGTTGTATCATATGACCGTACGCATGGTAAAGGAAACAAAGAATTACAGGAGCGACTGTAGACAGATAATTATATAAATTAAAAGTATTGTTTCAGAATATATCGAAATACCGAGTGCGCAGGTGGATTTTTCTGCAATTCTAGCATCCATGTACAATTTTTATGGCACTTACGGTAGGTATGGGCCCCAGGGTCAAAACTATTATAGAATTACCCCACTGTACAATAACTAAACAATTTGTATCCGTATGCATTGAACGCAGAACAGTGACTTTTAGCCTATAGAAGTTAATAGATGCAATAATTTCATTTAAATTATCCTTTGGCCTGCAATCGACCCACTCAGAGCTAAAGGATTTCTCACGAACCAAACAATATGGCGTAGGACAAGTGGCACTACGAACTTCGAACTATTGGCTAATAAAACATTTTATATTATGTCCTTCAAAATATTATTATAAAGTCCATTGATTTTATTCCCCTACTTACTTTATAATTGCTATCACCTAAGCGCACACTTTTATTTACATTAATAAGTTTTATTATTGAAATGTGCATTTTTATGATGCACGATAAATTCCTTAAGCATTCTAATTAAACTATTAATCAACGCATAATCTGCATTGTTCGTATTAATTGCCTTTTAGTAGAATAAGCATTAACAGCGTAAAATACGACTAGCTCAAAGACATGAAACGAGCACACAAAACTTGCTAAATGAATACCAGAGCGCATTTAATAGCTATTCATGTTATTGTAAGTCTTTCTCGGTAAATATTTGAGCTACAATTGAAGAGCACTTGAGCCTCTCGCCGTCAAGTGGAAATCTGAACTGATTCACATGGCGAGCCATGTAACAGGGGTGCCACTCTGTATTATTAGAAAGTATTAAACGTTTTACAGAATAAAATACTTAACTAACGACTGATTCTTTACTTGCTTAATAAATACGTATTTTAATTTTGATTATGAATCAAAATATATTTTGGTTTTTAGATATCACAGTAGGAGAACATCTAATGAAATGTAACCAATTAAATAGAACAATGTGTGAACAATATTAATGACATAGAATTGCGGATATCTTGTGAATCGATTTAATTGATTTATTTTACCTACTTTGGTTGAATAGTATTTAGAACGTTTAATAATTCTTACTTCGCAGCGCTAGAATATGATGAAAGATTTGAACGGAAGGGAAAACAGTAGAGAAGGAGAATGAGTGTTAGAATCTGGGAATAAATAAATCATACATACTTAGAAACTATTTATTGACGAGAAAACTATGAAAAACCCATGTCCTCAGCTCTAACAACCCTAGAAATAACGACATTCCTAATTTAGTATTAATTAATTAAACCGTTTTTGTGACATTCCACAAAGGCGGAGAATAAGGGAAGATACCGGGATCTGAATTGCTAATGTGGAACTGAGTTTTAATAGGCTTTACGATTTATGTACGGGCAGTGGAAGTAGATTGACTATATCTATTCCACTTTTCTATAACGATACTACGAGCTACGATCGAGTGGCAAGAAGGACGATTTCGCTAAATGTAACAGCAACATTACCGGTCATTTAAAATACGCAAGAAAGTTAAAAGTGATGTTATTGACAGTACACATACACGTTGTTTAAAGGTAGTAATGCATCACACACAGTCGTCGTCAAAATATTTATATTTATTTTAGTGATATCTGCGAGTAGCATGTAAGTAGCGTTCGATATGTAAGCCATCGGTCTGTATTATTGATATAACTGTTTGGGTCGCGGGACATGGGAAAACGATGCTGCCGCCCACGCTCCTCCAACCGGTGTCGCGGACAGTCGCGCACAGCGGTGCTTGCGACACACGTCAAGTGTTCCAAGCAAGCGAGATACGTATCCGATGCCAGTGATGCTTGCCTTTGTTAAGCGAGATAGTCAATTTTATAATTTTGACATGGTGGTAAGGTTTGAAATGTAGGAACTAAGTAAAAAGTACATCAATTAGGTGTTTAGGTCGTAAGTTTATTATTGCTTAGGCACTTTATATTAAGGATTCCGTGGACACAACGAAAGATTAGGCATGTCCATCTGTGTCCCACAAAATATCGCACATAGCACTGCTAAATGCGTACTTAGATGCTACACGCGTAGCCGTCGTTGCTACGTGCTACGGAACCCTAGCCTGCGGGTGGTCCTAAACGCATCTGGCTTATATTTTCATTTAAAATCGCGGGCCATTCAGACTTGTGCAGATCCTAATGAGAGGAGAATGACCAAAAGGAATTGTCTAAGTGGAAAGTGTCTAAATCATTTCGCTTTTGTGAGCGACGATACATGACATCATCTGGGGTATAAGCGCAAATTAAAATGCTAGTTTCCTGTTTATATCTTTTCATTTTGTATTTATTTTATGATTAGTCAAATGGTAAAATTGGTTGAATCAAATTACTTAAACAGTTTGTGTTCGTGGTTAAAGGAATAATTCAGAATTGTCAGTCAATAAAGGCTTTATAAGGGAATTTAGGCTTTGTTTTTAGATAAAAGTTTTAAGACAAATATAGACTATTGTAGGCGGCTTAATTAAAGATTATTTATAAATAATTGTCAATACTGAGATTAGTAAACATCCTAATTTGAGAGAAAGTATTAGGAAAGGAAATAGTTGTTGGTATGTTTACGTTGATAAGTGAGTTAGGTTTAATATTTATCTACCAGACAGACACATATATTCGTGTAGAGTAATCATCAGTCATCAGTCATAATGAATTCGAAGCACTTCTTAATATTAATATAATAAAAGCTGAATGAAATGCGACAGTTCGCTAATAAATATGGATTAGCCAGATTCTAACTATATCTTCCGAAAATATCTTCTTCGGCGTCCATTAGGGATCCACAGGTATTTTTAAATATTTTGGGATTAGCTATGTAGTGTGAATTATTTTATTTCAAGTAAGTTCAAGACAAATTATCATCAGAAAACTAGTCCGATAAGTACTTAATTCGTTAATTAGTGAGCTGAGAATCATCGTGAAGTAAATCTCTGAGTAGCCGCAGGCCAGTGTTATAATTATTATAATGTAGATGGTTACAGATTGGAACATATTGATTTGTTACTATTATCCAAACTACCGAAGCTTAGAGTAAAGGGTGACGTCAATGAAACCGGTTGCCGTAACAAATCTCGACACCATTTCTTTTGGCATCATTAAAAGATTTTCGGAAATTTCTAATTTGGTTATACTTTTTTGGAGTTACTCAATGATATTAAAAGAGGTAAGGTTATACACGCTCCGCAAGTGGCAAGTCAAAATATGGCGAATTAGCCACATTTTCTTCGTCTTCTCTTTTTCGCTCCTGATAATTACGACACGCCGTCCTACTTCCACGTGTCATCTAATAGGTCGCACTATTAGACTGTGCCGTTTTTGAAGATCGTATGTTGAGTAGGTACCCCTATCTACGTCTTTTTACTTATAATATCATTGACATAACTAGGTTTTTTAGTGTCATATATCCTGGAATTATGTTATTTATTTTATATTATATAATTATATTATAAAAAAATAACTTTACATTTTTTTGTAATGTAAAATGAAAATGACTATGCGCATAATTGAGTTATTTCCGCTATAATAACAAGTTACTACGGTAAGAAAACCTTTCATAAACGAGATGAATCTACAATTTGATTGGAATGTAATAACCTCACATAAAGCTTGAATAGGCATTCCAAATGGAGGTAAAGTTAATACTTAGCAAATTACGATGTTGCCGGACAGTAAAATTTGATTCGTTTAATTAAAAAGCTGTTTCATAAAGTGCATATATTATTGATAAAACACAAGTTGAGTAATGTATAGATTTACAGTCTTGTAGTCTCAGTGATTAGTTCAGTAGATATCGTGTGTACAAAACAGAGTTGCTATCCATCAAACTGGTTGGTTCTGAGACTGACTGGTGCGTCATTAAATGTGACCGAAAAGGATTTAGTCGAGTCTTAATAAGGAAGGCTTTAGTCGAGTCGGTAAAAGTGGCCGACAGTAAGTATTCGTACTGTTATGTACTGTTTCAGTTATTGTTGTCGTATTCGTCATAATTTGCTTCTCGGGGCTCAGTTACTTATCTCCTCTTTATTATAATAGGTCGTTCAAAAACTACGACTTCCTGATGTTAAGAGCGGCCAACCCGTCATACTTTTCATACAAACGCTCGTACGTAATCATGGCGTTGTAACACATCTTTCTTTAAAATTGTATAACTACTCGTAATAGGTATTTTCTGCACTATATCTAGGTTTCTATGCAAGCAAAAATAAATATTTGGAGAAACGAATTCAAACCGAAATCTGCTATTTTGCACAAATTTTACCTGAACTTTGGCTGTTCATAATGTACTCATAAAAAAAGTAAAGAAATCTTCTTGACAGAAACCTCGCATATGTAATGGAGATTTTAAATGATAAAGATTTATTTCAGAAACTTGTAAAAATATTGCAAAACCACGTATTTCCTAGAACAAGTTTTATGAAATTTCCGCACACTATTTTTCGTTCAATGTTATCGCGTTCTCACTTGCTTGTTGGTAGTTCTCACTTGCGCTGAACGAAACAACAAACTTTTCGACCATGCTCGCGTTGACGATGGACGGACCGGGAAGGGCCCTCTTATGTAATATATCTATAGTTTCCTGCACAATATTCAAATTCAGGTTCAGTGCCCAGAGATACACATAATTTCAAACTTAAATTTTTAATTCAAAGTCTACATAGCAATATTTTATAATAAAAATCATCTACAAAAATAACAGCCGTTCGGCGGGGCCTAAGAAACATCGATACATCATAATTACATCGGTTTGTAATCGTTTCTACAAGAAGATCGATTTCAAGCTCGCAGCTATAGGTACCTACTACTCCGCTTGTAACAGTAAATTGGTAAAAAAACATACAATAATGAAGATTTACTGCTGAACGGGCAGGTGGTGAGAATGATCGACGGATAACGCAGTTATTCCGATCAGCGGTGCGGTCTACTTTTTTCGTTAGATATTATGCCTAAATGAATCGGATGACGAACGTAATATCAACGTCGCCATGTTGTGAGTTAAATTTGTTTAAAATTAATATTGGCCACGGTGGAATATCCAATCAAGTAGGGTTTGTATTAGGTATCTTTAAAATATTAACTAACTGCTTACTCGTAGATGCCTATCAACGCTTACGTATAGATTATAGTTTTTTTTTTACCAATTTAAAACCATGTCTAACCAAGTAACTATTTGCCTACTTATTTTAAATTCCTGAACTTATGAATTAGAATGTACATGTGTCTATAATATGTGGTTTTGGAAGCATAGATGAAATAAGGACGCAAAATGCAACTTCTAAAATTTAACGAAACCGTTTACAGATTTAAAACGCTTTGGATAGCCTTAACATAGGGAATGTGCACCAAGCAGAGTGTTAAGGGTCAAACAGACGACTGTTTAAAATTACATTACATAAATTATAACAGAGGTTACATAAATATTGAAGCGTGACAGGATAATTGGAGGCACGACTCTCGAAGCTCTCGCTCTTGTTGAGGTGTTGATACAGTTCAACAGTTCAACACTCGTGCCCAGTTGTTGCCGGTAATTCTAATTAATGTTATTGGTGTTCATTGCAGTAAGTTCTAATAAAATAATTTAGAGCGTGATTAGAGGGTTTAACAAAAAGATTAGAAGTCGATTTATTAGACTCAAATAGATTAGTCATTAGAGGTAATTAATTAAGGATTATGCAACTGCAGCTCTTGTAGAGCTTAGTTAGTATAGATATCAGATATTATTGATGCCTCGTTACATGAACTTCTATCCACCTACAGATTTTATTCTTATATGTTTCATAATTAAAGAGATTACTTAAATATTTTTGGCCAAATAAGTTGGTTAAACAGATTTACCATTACAGAATTCATTCCTCAGCTGAATGAGCTTACTATAAGACAGTCTGGGAGTCTGTCTAGTTGAGTACTTAGCAGAAGCTCAAAGCTCAAGTGTGGTTTATAACACGCAGGCATAAGGGCCATGATGCGACTGCAACGCATCGCAACCGACGCGACTGTGCGTCTGAGTCGCGGGTGCGCGACCGCCGCTTTCTTTGCTGGCCGCGATAATATGCGCACACATTGTAAATGTTCACTCAATATCACGCTCGCTTATGCAGTGTGGTCTCGCCAGTAAGAAGACCATCCTGCCTTTTAAAGGTCTGTGAGAAAATTATAGGGTTTTATGAAACCGTTAGTTCTGTCCAAATAGTCAACAAAACCTCGACCTTATGAGTTTTATTATTAAATCGACACGGTACTTTTCTCCTAGATCTATCTTTTGGCCCAAGTTGTGATTCAATTCCCATTCTTCGTTTTGTACACAATAATTTTGCAATCATTTCACGATAACGCATAACGTGAAAGAACTTTTGCGCTTTTGCCTGTAAGCACCACCCAAGTCCGGACGACTTAACAAACGTGACTAGAATGCATGTCCGAGTCACCAATCTGGAAAGCATGATGGCCATACCAATGGGCCTTTGTGATGGCTGTTCTACACTTCTACAGTCGTTAATCGTGTGTTGATGATCGCACGCTCGCGTAAGATACGTGTGTGGCCTATCACCTCCCGTAAACTTGGCATGCCTGTAAATGCTCGGCCCACGCGTAGGTAATTACGGTGAAAACTCCGATGATTTCGAACCCCAATCACCTCTTAAGTAATTGTACTTATGCTGCAATTACTGTTGTTTAAACCACTTGCTTGCTGATCTCGAGAAACTCATATACAAGTATAGTATATGCCATTATATTGTTATGAATCTCTTTTCTAGATTCGGCCACGGCGCGTGGTATTTTTTAGTTTTGATATTCTGATAAAGGTGTTGAATTACCTATATTTAATCGATTCTATCTAACAGTTAACACAATTTATACGATTTTAGGACACTACAGCTTTACCCAAATTAAAATTCTATTAGATTTAAATAATTGCCTATTTATGTTCACGCAGATCGTACCTAAGCCGCCAACGCGCGCTTGTAAATATATTACTTTTAAATTTGTTTGTTTTTGAAGAAAATATTCATCGACTGCTCATGGATGGTATAAAACAAAATAAAAGTGGCTTAAAGTACCAAATTATGTTTTTATGTTGCACCTTAACGCCGTTTAATGATATAAAAATGACATTGACTTAATTTAGATTACTTAATGAAGTTCAACACGACCGAAATATTTTATTGAATGGTCGTGAGGGATAAAATTAAATACTATAATCAATACGCTTGGCAACAAACTGATTGACCGATACTACGGCTAATCTCGGTATGATAATGAGAAAATACTAGATAGGCAGAATATAAAGAATGCACAGTAGCTTAACTTTTTGGTCTCAAATATTCGTCTTGTATCAATATGATGATAAGGTATCTGTCAACTTAAGTTTCTTTCTTTTGGAATTCGAATTGTATGCGCACAAGCACACGTCATTTAAATTTTGAATTAGCATCATCTATCTGTCCGATCTAAATCGGCTTTACCCTACACTTTGACAATCGACGCAACCATTCAAATCCAGCTATTTACATCGTCGTGTTTTCCTTTCGACTTCTTACACGTTTGCTCAGCGACGCGGTAATGTATAATGCGCTTATCTAAAGTTTCGTCCTTACACTGCTTTAAGGCTGACGTACAATGATACGCAGAGTTTTGAGCTCATTTGTCATCGAAAAGATAATAGTCAATGTTCGTTGAATCGACAATGGCTCATATTTTCCTATTGTTGTTTGTGTTATGTGCACAAATGCTTAGGGGTTTGAGCTGTCGTGAAGCAGGTAGAATGGTGCTTTAACTTCAAGCAGTTTCTTTAGTAATGTCTCATATGTGTTGTTCTAAAATATATAATTTGACATGACTAAAAACTAGTTTTTGTAATGCCTATGTAGTAGTGGTCGTTCGACCATTGCAAAATAATTGTTTTTGCGTGAATATAGAGCTGCGAACGACTTTATATCGTCGGATTGACGATGTGCAATAATCGTATGTCATTGTTATGGGATATAAAAGCATCGTGACTACCAGTGTTTAGCGAGGGCCATAAAATGACCACTTTTGTGGCCCATACTGAACATGCACCGTTTATCAGAAACAAGTTGTAAAATTTAAAATTTCCTCACTTTCAATAACATTGAGCTGAGAGACTTTGCAACAATACTGTGTTGTGTTGGGGGTAAATAAAATTATATCGATTGTTCAAGTTGATATAAGAGATACGTCTAGTAACTTTCTAGATAAATTAATATTATATTTTTAAGTTTTTTGCAGGGTGCAGCTAAACCACTGACAGTAAAATCTGGAGGTTTTCGAGATACCCAAGCGATTTACTAATTATTTGTTTTTAAACTTTCCCACGTCACTGCAACTAAGGACTGAAAAGCTTCTTTATTGATTACAAGTCTAAAATTATCAAGTACTTATAAGGAAATACATACCCATTGGTATTGTAGAAAGTCTTAAGTCATTAATGTGGAGTCGGTCCCAAGCAGAAGAGAAACAAAATTTCTGAATGTTTATAAATGGCAGAGATCGAAATAAAAATATTGTGTTAAATAAATAAAATATTAATATAGTTATAAGTATGTAATAACATCACAGCAAAACGTTATCACACAGCAGTGAATTTGAAGATATAGGGCTGATGCAGATACATGAACAACCAGTTGCAATTTCGACCTAACAGCTTGGAGTAACTACGGCTAGTTTATGTATGTTTCGAAACGCGTTTCACCTGATAGAGTGAAATGCTTTGAATTATATAGGGCTGTCAACCTGTTACGATGTTAGATTATTATCAGTGCTTTGCAAAATATTCGAGTTTTGGGTATCAATACTTTGAGACCGCGGGTCCAACTGTTGAACACTTTATTACTTGAACTAGCTTGAAGACTGTTGTGAGAAGGTAAAACGATTGCAGTGTTTTTTTTTATTAGTCGATTTCCTTTTTTCAAATCTCAATTTCTTAAACTTGGGCTTTAGTTTCTGAAGCTCGAAGTCTACCACTTTTAAGCAAATAAAACATTATTATATTGGTCCAGAGTCAAAACTGATGAATTTCATACTTATTTTTTAATATCCTTCATTCCCCTAAAGACAAAAAACTGGATTCTCGTAAAGTATGGGCATCAGGTGGCGCGAATGACTTGTGTCCTGTATCAGTCGGTATCTATTGTAAACACCTATATGGTCTATAAGACATAGGTAGAGCAGATTTGTAACCTCTAACTGAAATTCGACAAAATCTCGTTAAATACTACTACTGTTTGTTATTCACACGCAAGAACGGTTGAACGCATTTGAATGTCATTTGGCACACATAACCTGGATTGTCACGTAGGATACTTTTTAACCCGGTAGTCCGTTCCACCGGGATAATTTTGGACCTCCACGCGGGCGAAGCGGCAATTCAGATTTGAACACAAAGTTAAGAGTTGTTTGTATTCCTGAGTAGATACTTACTATAATACTATACTTGTCAGACCTTAAAACGTTTACACTATTATCTTTACACAAATATAATTATCATCACGCCTGTTTTCGTCGAAGCGTTAGGCAGAGGTGTGTATAAGACATTATACTTTGGTACATATATAATTATATAAATAGTATCGAGTTAGAGATGGCTTTGCATATATATTTTCATTATACACGAGGAGTTTACTTGTTTATTGCTATTAAGTTATTAAAAGCTCGTAAATCTTCTATTCTTAGGGACCACCCGTTTTTCTGATAGTCTTCTACAGACGGATCTCTAAGACCCTTCACTTCTATAAATATTTTATTGTCTTTTTCACTTTCTATAGGTATGTTTACTGAAGTTACATTTCACTATAGGTCTGTAAGTTATTCCAGTACCTACTCGCTGTAAAGTAAAGTCTTTGAAAAAGTCTTTTTCAGCCTAGCGTTTCTAGGTTTTTATTTTAAACGAATGTCGTAACGACGGACGTCGGACGTGGACGTTTCGTTAAGATGACTTCTTAACGTTTTTGTAAAATATCAATGCTACGTTTAAGCCATGTTGTTTGTTAGCGTTATCAAAGCTAACATACTCTGTAATTTAGGGTTTTACTGTTTGTTATGGCCTGGCTTTCCAAAGCTGTCATTTTCAGGAATATTGACCAACATTGTCTAGTCGTTATAGGATCACTTGGTTGTCCGTCCGTCCGTCCGTTTGTCTGGAAGGTATCAAGTTGAAATTAATATCAAATACGTAGGTCTACGGTCCCCTCGAGCTTCAAAAAAACATGCTTCCATGTCTATCCAATAAAAAAGACGACTATTTATATAGTCGTAAATAAGTCCTCCACTGGATGCGGGAAACACAGAACCGGTTGAAGTGGCGGTGCTTGGGGGAGCCCTATGTCCAGCAGTGGATGTCTTTCGGCTGAAATGATGATGATGAAGAAATAAATCAAAACTAATTACTTGATTACTTCCCGTTGACCTAGAATCATGAAATTTAGCAAGACGCAAGGTTTCATAGTACTAGTAAAGGAAAAAGTCCGAAAATTGTTAATTTGTAGTTAAACCACATTAAAAAAAAATTAGGTATATGGATGTACGCATGTGTGTACCTTTGATTATAAACATGTATACAATATTAATTTTAGTATATGCGAAATCCTAAACACGTGTCTAGTATTTTTATATAAAGAATCTATGTACAAAATTTCAAAACTGTATCATGAAAAATCACAAAGTTATAAGGTTGTTATGTTACCGCGCGGGTTGTCCGTACAATAACAGCGGCGCAGCTCACCTACCTCTGTCGCGTAGTCGAGGCATATCTGACGGACAGGGCCGTCATCTACCCCGGTCACCAAGGAGAGTGGAACCGGCGAGAGATGTCGTGCGGTGTCCCACAGGGATCGGTCCTGGGGCCGCATCTGTGGGACATCGGGTACGACTGGGTGCTGCGCGCCGACCTCCCTAGTGGCGTCAGCGTAGTCTGCTACGCTGACGACACGCTAGTCCTGGCACAAGGGAGTTCGCATCAGGCGGCGGCCGAACTGGCGGCACATGGGGTTGCGACAATCGTCGATAGGATCCGGCAATTGGGACTCGAGGTGGCATTGCACAAGTCCGAGGCCATGTGCTTTTATGGTCCTCGGAACGCGCCACTGTCGGGTTCCCAGATAACGGCGGGAGGGGTTCACATCGGCGTCGAGTCGACGATGAAGTACCTGGGACTCGTCCTCGACAGCCGGTGGAACTTCGTCGAGCACTTCCGACGTTTGGCTCCCAGACTGGAGCGGGCCGGGGCTGCCTTGAAGCGGCTCCTGCCCAATCTGGGGGGTCCAAACGCCTCCTGCCGGAGGCTCTACGCGGGGATCGTGCGGTCCATGGCCCTTTACGGGGCACCGGTGTGGGCGCGTTCTCTGAGGCTGCGACCAGCGCAGCGGTTGAACGCGTCCCAAAGGGTCATGGCCATCAGGATGGTACGGGGTTACCGCACGGTCTCCCGTGAGGCGGCGAGCCTCCTTGCCGGACTGCCGCCATGGGATCTGGAGGCGAAAGTCCTCGCGCACATTTGGGTGTGGCGCGAAGAGGCGAAACTCCGGGGCATAACTCCGCTGCCGCAGGAAATCGCGGCACAGCGGACGGAGCTCCGGCGCGATCTCATGGCGACATGGAGAGTGCGATTGTCGCAACCCAGCGCTGGGCACGCCACAATTGTGGCGATAAGTCCCCTCTTTGAGGAGTGGCTAGAGAGGCGCCACGGCGTCCTCACCTTCCGCCTGACGCAGGTCCTCACCGGACATGGATGTTTCGGGAGGTTCCTGTTTAGGATTAAGCGGGAGGAAACGCCCGGGTGTCACCACTGTGTGGATCGCCCGGAGGACACGGTGGAGCATACGGTGGAGGTCTGCCCTGCTTGGGCGGAGCACCGCCGTGTCCTCACGGCAGCGATCGGCGGCGGCGATCTCTCGCGTCCGGCCCTGGTTCAGGCCATGGTTCGGAGCGAGAGTGCATGGGAGGCCGTCACCTCCTTCTGCGAAACAGTGATGCTTGCGAAGGAGGAGGCGGAACGCGTGAGGGTAAGGCAAAATCAACGCCCTCACGCCCTTAGTCGCCGCAGGAGACGCCCCGGGCGTCGGGAATCGCAGGCCGATTCCCGGCCACCGTAGGCGCGGGCTTGCGGACGGTGAGCGATGGGTAGCTCACCGTCCGATAAGGACCAAGCCCGGGTCGACGGCGCGTTGTGTTCAGGCATCTGAAGGAACACGGTGGGTTTTAGTCAGTAAAAGTCTGACACTCCCTCCCGCTCCGCCCAGAGCGGGAGAAGTTATTTGATAATTTCCCACGCAAAAAAAAAAAAAAAAAAAAAAAAAAAAAAAAAAAAAAAAAAAAAAAAAAAAAAGAAAAAAAAAAGCTCCCCCGCGCCTCCAGGGCCGTCTTGCGCTCATTGATACCTAACCGTAGGATTACTGTAAGTAATTAAATAGTGATACAATTTTCCATCACACACAAATCGATTCAGTTCCTTATTCTGAACCAACTATATTCAGGTTTCGCATATACTAAAAATAATGTTGTATAATCAAAGGGGAGAACATAATTATTTTCAAGTACAAAGTTGTTCTTGGGATAAATTCATCCCAACTATGGAACCCTTCATTGTGCGTGGTTCGACACGCACTTGGCCGTGTTTTAGGGTTCCGTACCGTAAGGGTAAAACGGGACCCATTTTTTTTTTTGGGTGGGTAATTATTAAATAACTTCTACCGCTCTAGGTGGAGCTGGCGTGTCAGACTTTTACTGACTGAAACCCACCCGTGTTCCTTCCGTTGCCTGTGTGCCAGGGCCACGATATCCCTTTCGGAAAAACTCGCACCTCTGGCAGGCATTGGTCCTGACGGACCCCGCCAGTTGGTGCTGACATCTCTTTGAGGCGCACGTGGAACACAACGCGCCGTCGACCCGGGCCTGGTCGTTACCGGACGGCGAGCTACCAATCAAACTCAAAGCATTTATTTCAATTAAAACATTTACAGACACTTTTGAATTGTCAACAATTCGGTCAGTTACAAATATGAAGCTAGTTGCCCATTCCAAATAGTATTCCTATGGAGAAGAACGGGCAAGAAACTCCACGGACACTCCTTTAAAATAAAATATTTGATACAAAGTATTAGTTATATCATTCTTATTGAAAATATACATGTGAGAACGATGCAAAACGTCAGAAGCGTCCGTAATAAAAAAAACAAAAACAATTCAGAACTAAAATAATTAAAAATAAGCCATGGCAGCTAAGAGATGACCATTCCCAACTGACAGCGCCCGTTCACGAACATGACGTATGGATCAGCACCATTCAGCTCCACCATTTTGAAGGGAGCTAAATGATCCAACACACACGCCACCATCAGCGAGACATCTGAGTGAGCATGACAGACACACTCTCAGCCGCCAGGGCATATTCAAGTCAATGAAAGACATATTACCCGGTAAATGGTAGCTCTATTGTACATAGTACTCACACCTGTGTTATGCAATTACGAGTATATAATACAAAGGAGATTGAGTTTATACGATGAAAATATAGTCTTACAATCTTCAGAAGCTCCAACAGTATTTTCAAATGTTAATCAATTAGTTGAGGTTGTGGAGCAGGACCAGCATTGAGCCAAGCATTTCTATCAGCGATGTTAATCCCCCAGCCTATAATATGCCTGCTTGCATAGTGTGCGTTTTATACAAGATTTAAATTTCGTCTCATTCAGTTGAAGTATGTGGGGAGGAATTTTATTATAACATTTTAAACAGTACCCCATGAAAGATGAGTCTACTTTAGCCAGTCTGAAACCTGGTTGAGCTAATAGATCCCTACTTCTAGTACTATAATTATGTCTTTCGCCTCTTTTACTAAAAAGATGTCGCTCACCATCCGCAAGCCCACGCCTACGGTGGCCGGAAATCGGCTTGCAACTCCCGACGGCTGGGGCGTCTCCTGCGGCGACTAAGGGCGCGAGGGCGCGAAACTTGCCTCTACCTCACGCGTTCCACCTCCTCCATCGCGAGCATTACTGCTTCGCAGAAGCAGCTGACGGCCTCGCATGCACTCTCGCTCCGAACCATGGCCTGAACTAGGGCCGTCCATGGCCGCAAAGCGCGGCCACCGATCGCCTCCGTGAGGACACGGCGGTGCTCCGCCCACGCCGGGGCAGACCTCCACCGTTTACTCTACCGTGTCGTTCGAGCGATCCACACAGTGGTGACACCCGGGCGTTTCCTCCCGCTTTATCCTGAACAGGAACCTCCCGAAACGACCGTGTCTGGTGAGGACCTGCGTCAGGCGGAAGGTGAGGACGCCGTGGCGCCTCTCTAGCCACTCCTCAAAGAGGGGACTTATCGCCACAATTGTAGCGAGCCCAGCGCTGGGTTGCGACAATCGCAATCGCTCTCCATGTCGCCATGAGATCCCCCGGTTTTGCCCCGGCGCGGCGTTTCACCTCCTTGCGCCACTCCCGGATGTGCGCGAGGACTTTTTCCTCCAGATCCCATAGTGGTAGTCCGGCAAGGAGGCTCCCCGCCTCACGGGAGACCGTGCGGTAACCCCGTACCAGCCTGATGGCTATGACCCTTTGGGACGCTTTCAACAGCTGGGTTGGTCACAGCCTCAGAGAACTCGCCCACACCGGTGCCCCGTAAAGGGCTATGGACCGCCACTCCAGCCGCCACCTGATGCGACCTCCCCTGCGCCAGGACCAGCGTGTCATCAGCATAGCAGACTACGCTGACACTGCTAGGGAGGTCGGAACGCAGCACCCAGTCGTAACCGATGTCCCACAAATGCGGCTCCTTCCGACCCCTGTGGGACACCGCACGACATCTATCGCTGGTTCCACTCTCCGTGGTGACCGGGGTAGATGACGGCCCTGTCCGTCAAATAGGCCTCGACCACTCAACAGAGGTAGGTCGGCATCCGGTGATTCCGGAGTGCCTCCCTAATGCAACTTCAGGGTAGGGTATTGAAAGCATTGGCGATGTCAAGAGACACCGCCAAGATGACTCCAACCCGGGCAACAGCATCCCCCGTCGTGAGGGCTCGAACGCGCATGAAGGCATCCACCGTAGAGCGCCCCTTGCGGAAACCAAACTGGCTCTCCGCCCAATCCGGCCCCACCCGCACCAGCCGCCCGACAACGCGGTCTGCAATAATTCTTTCAAAGAGCTTGCCCACGTCGTCGAACAGCATGACGGGCCGGTAAGCGGACGGAGAGTCCGCCGGGCGCCCTGGCTTCTTAATGATGACCAGTTTCCCCGTCTTTCAACCGAGTGGGAACTGGACCCTCTCCAAGCATGCCCTTAGGAGCCCCCCTAGGTCGAGGCCCAAGAGCCTCCAAGGTCAGAACCCAGGCTTTTCCAACGGGACCCAATTACTAAGACTCCGTTGCCCGTCCGTTTGCCACCAGGCTGTATCTCATGAACCATGATAGTTAGACAGTTGAAATTTTCACAGATGATGTATTATATTTCTGTTGCCGCTATAACAACAAATACTAAAAAGCAGAATAAAATAAATATTTAAGAGGGCTCCCATACAACAAACGTGTTTTTTCTGCTGTTTTTATAGATAATGGTACGGAGCCCTTCGTGCGCGAGTCTGACACGCACTTGGCTGGTTTTTTTTTAAATATCTCCAATTTTCTTATTGCAAAAGGTTCAATATTGTTGGAAGTGTTGATTGCTTGCGCGACTACCTGTACCTTCGTCACTAATTAAGGAAACAGATTGACAGCGTCTTATTAGTCGATTAATTAGTTAATATATACGCATAACTATGTATAATTATCGACCTTGCTTTCACGGTGCATTTATGTGTTAATCCTAGGCTGCCAGGTTGTCCGGCAGGCGTTCTCACACCGAACTGTGATAGCGAATACGCTATCTAACACAGCGTGGTTCCGTACTTTATAAATCTTACTTTCGAATAAATAACGAGCCCAGAGAGCCTATTTACTACTGCTATTCAAATATTCAAAGTGTTTCCACTTTGAATGGAGATATCTTGATAACCGCATTAAAGTTCATTGTAAATAGGTATCTATATTTAAACCTTTACATTATACATGTGCAGACTCCTTCATTAATTGGGTAACTCTTGCGTACATTAAAATACTTACAGAAAAGGGGAAATCAATTATTATTATTAGGGGTCGTAGGTACCTACATTATGTGCAATATTCTTAACTAGACTTATTTGCAATATTTTTTAGGCTTTCGTACCTCGATAGGAAAAAAACGGAACCCTTATAGGATCACTTCGTTGTCCGTCGGTCTGTCTGTCAGACTGTCACGACCCTTTTTCTCAGGAACGCGTGGAGGTATCAACTTGAAATTAATATGAAATACGTAAATCAACGCTCCCTTGGTGCTCTAAAAAAATCAAACTTCTAAGAAGTCAACGCAATAAAAAAATACGGTGATTTATGCCACATATTTTGATATTTGCAAATAAATCAAAATCGGTACCCGGGGTACTTCCCGTTGACCTAGAATTATGAAATTTGGCATGAAGCAAGGTCTCATAGCACAAGTAAAAGAAAAAGTCCGAAAATTGTTAATTAGTGGTTTTATCACATGAAAAAATTTTCGGTAACAATCTTACATTTTCAGTTGTAAAATTGACCGTGGCGTATATCGATGTATGTAAGAACATGTTTTTCAATTACAATATTAAGTTTTTTTGAGATAAGTTTGTCCCAACTACGAAACCCTTCATTGTGCACACACTTTTTTAGTTGTTTTTTTTAGTTGGTAAGTACTTTTAACTGTAATTACAGTTAGTCACAATGAGGTTACAAGTTACAATATAAAATAATTTTACAAGTACCTATTTCCTTTTTTGCCGCAAAAACGTACGTGAAGTGCAAGTTGCTTTATCTAAAGAATTTAGTAACGAATATTTTATGCCACAAACCATACCTAATTAAAAGAATGTATAAATTCACAAATTAAAATTATGTAAAATTAACTTGCGGAAAAATAAATAAAATTGTTCCGAACCGTACGAATCGGCTTACTGAGATTAGCTAATCGGTCCAGCTACTTCGGATAATTAATCGATTTACCGTGGTGGCCACATTCACCACAGTCGATACATTAGGTCATAGGTCGCCGCCATGCTAAACAAGGACAGCTATCGGTCCCTCTGTTGCACCGCGTTATTCGGCTTGAAATAGCAAATCACGCCTCCCACGTCAGAGTGGGATAGCATTATCGATAGTGAAATGTTAAACTGATAAACGTGCAATGCAAATTTAACTTTATTCACGTAAGTTAGGGCTCTTTATAGTGTAGCCGGCAACACAGTCACGATTCCAATATTCTCTTCAGAGGCATTCGGTATTTCACTACATTGTGTTTGTTATTATCATTTATACCTCTACAACGTATTATATGTTAATGAAATAGTTTCATAGACTATTTGGACACTGGTTGACTAACTATTGTGATTTATTGCCAAATAATTATATTTTTTTATCATCACGAGATGATAAAAAAATAAAATTGTCGTGTTATGTTACGGAATTTTCATTATGTTGAGAATTTTCATCGATATTTTTCATATATTCACTTTTAACAGTGAAAAATTATGAGCTTTTTAGTGACGAAAAGTTAATTTGCTTTCATACCTAATCGGATCTTTTATTTTATTAAACACTAGCTGACCTGACAGACGTCCTGTTCAAATTTCAATAATTCATACAAAATGCACTTTCAGTATTCACGAATTTTCTCTGCAACTTTTTCAAATTTTTATTCCATAAAAATATAATTCGGACTTTACAAACATTTAAAAATAAATAATAGTTAAATCAATCAAATCAGATGCGCTTACCAACGAACAGCATTTTTTTTTTATATAGATTATTCTAATCTAAAATTACGAGTTGGGTGAAATAAAACACCTGACAGTAGAATAGATACCTAAAATGGAGCGATGCAAGTTGTAGGTAACATTAAAATAATAAAACACAATTATTTGCATTGCACACTATACAAAGTTTTCAAAATGAAAATGCAAAACGCCTTTATATGATTTACTGTCCTAGTTATTTTCATGCCAATAAAGCGAGAAAACCAGAAATATCACAATTTCAGTTATGAGAGAAGTTTAGATAATCATGAAAATGGGGGCCACAATTGAACAATACACTTTTTGACTGGAACCTAATTTGAAATGGGTGTACAATATAACAACTTCTTTCCAGTTAAAACTAAATGGAAGACGTTTTCCTATCTGTGAAAGGTTTGTTTGCCAGCACTGTAAGTTGCGATTCTATCAGTCAAAATCAATAGCAGGCCGCGACACCGACTTAGCGTAGACTGTTTGTTTAAGATACATAACACGATAACAACATACGACTCTACTTTTAAGGACGATTTTGTAAGCGGTCGTGAAATGTGTTCCCCTTGCTGGTTATAATGTTCTCGAAACTATATTAAACTTATTCTCAAAACTTCAAATTATTATATTTTACAGAGAGTTCCTCAAATTGATTAGTATAGCTTGCTCTGGCCACTTGGGATACCTAAACTTAAAACTTAACTAAGTGTTTCTCATCGCAAATCACTTATCTATTTCCGATATGCTATCAGTTAATTACTAAAGTACGTCCAAATCTAATAAGGAGCGCAAAGTGAGCAATTTCATTTGGTATCGTAAACCGAATTACAGAGATTAAAGATTTATCTTTCCCGCGTTTTTACCTTACGAGGTAAACGATCTCCAATAAAGATAGCATGGTGGGCGACGGATTCATTTAAAACTTGCAATCCTGAACAACCACGGTGACCTGGATTGGCCATGGTGTAGTCACCATGACCCATTTTCTACCTATCACTAATTCTTATAGCTAAGTTGTCAAGAAGATAAGCAGTTAACAGCTACACCGTTACTTTAATGCTACCATATTGGTTTGCGTGGGAGTTAAGGTCAGATGGGTGACAGAATTCACCTGTGCATTAAATACTACTGAGGTAAACGCGAGAAAAGAATAGTCAGTCAATATCGAATGCAAATATTTCAACTTAACCAGCATACTGAAAACTAAGAAAGAAAAGCGGTCTGTGTAGAGGACGTATTTAAATGATACTCTTCTTACAATGCGAGTTGCAGTTAATACCGTCAAAGATAGGATGAAAACAAAATATCGTCTGATTTAGAATTTCCGATAAAATCTGTTAGATAGTATATAGGTACCTAATCACTATCACGAATCAGATATAGAATCATATGTAGTCATTGCCACTTTTACACAAATTGTCGAAAAATTGCGCCTCGCTGAAATCATAATCATTGATGATATGTCTAGTATATTGTATACGCTTACCCACTACGTTATCTGTTCGTGTTTATCTTACGATATAGGTAGCTACTGGCGGTGAATATGAATTGCATTAATAAAAATACATTATCTCAAATAGTATCTGGTGGTAATCTGACGGCGCGGCGGCGTGAAGCCAGCGTCGTCACTCAACGAGCGAAGATAAAGTTCTGTCCATAATACTGCACTTACGAGTAAACACATAATATGGAGATTAAATAACAAATATTACATATTTATGTCATGTTTAAACTACTTTTGTTTAAACACTACGCAGAAAATTACAAATAAGATAGTCACTTTATAGAGTTCATGGTTTTCTTTTTCCAGATTCCTAGTCAAAAACTCTTTATCTTTTATCAGAGCGGATAGATATGATGGGCATGCATTCGCACACATTTCTCTCCCAAAAACATGGTGGTTTGTAGAGCAAGCAATTTTTATCGAATAAATTATCGGGCTAGCAAACTAACATCCAAGTGCTGCACTATATTTATTGGGTCAAAACTAAAAAGTTTATTAACATTTGCCGAATTAGAATAAACTTGGTTATTGCATCTCAACCATTAGTAGATTTACAATCCTTATTATTCTTGTCGCGATAATTCTTTACGGAAAATTGCTAAGTCCTAGCCTTCAAAAGACTCTGATTTCTCGTGCCATTTCAAAAGCATTGAGAAGAATTTTATTTCTGTCTGTCTTTTGACTTGTATTCAATTCAATTCCATCAGTTTATTGTATTAAGTTAGACACAACTGAACGATGAAATATGTTGGTAGATCAAAAATTAAATTGTTGTCCTATAATATCAATACCTATTTATTTATATCACTATGATATTTTAACTTTTACAATCAGTAGGTACTATGACATTTCTGTTTTGTCACATACCCATAGGCATTTTGGAAGTCATAACAAAGTGTAAAGTTTTTATTATCTGTTCCACGGCTTTAAAAACGTGGTCATGTGTATAAGTATAGTAAAAAATAATTAACTAAACCGAATGTGGGTCATCAAACAAAGGTGGGGTTCGCAAAATAGTTGATTTTAACCACTTTATCTACCTTCGGTACATTGCAGAAATATTGATAAGATACGTTGACAGATAAAAATGTTTGTGTAAATAAAAGATGCATATTTTTCACTGATATCGTCTTTAAGCCACTTGTCGAACGGCTTTTGCATTTCCTAGTACTTGCCAGCATACTTTTAATACTTTATGCATTTAATGCAACATATTTCAGTTGTTAACGAGGACTATTGTCGGATCAGTACCGGCGGCATTCCTGATTCTGAAATATTAGAGCAGTTCACGGAGCGGCCGCTACCGTAGTGTTTTATTCATTTATTGAAATGTTACGATGACGCTCGATGAAGACTTCATTTAATTTGTTTAATATTCACATTTTTTTTCTATAAGCTGTGGGTCATATGTAGATACTTACAAATACATAGCTAGGGTCTAGTAATGTGTTCTAAGGGACAATGTAGGAGATTTTCATCTTCGTGAACTAACGAACTGCACCAGTTAACTAGAAATAGCGCACCAGTTATCCAGTTTTTTACCAAAGATTCGTAAACTAATTTTATACGTGAAACCTACAACATTAAAATGAAATGAAATAAAACTTTATTTCAGACTAAGGTCCATATTTTTTTTAGTAAACGTATGGAGATCCTGCTATGAGAATTTATGAAGCACATGAACACATATGTACACGACATAATAAGACCTATGATCTTTTAAAAACCGATTCAGGGACAGCTAACATTTTTATGTCATTTGGCAATCATCGATCGTCTTGACGAATTAGAAATGGAAGACTTTATATTTTCCCTGGGCGTTTTTGTCTTCTTGGCCCGCATGGAGAAAATCTGTCCACCAAATAAACACGCCATCGATTTGTTACTTTCCTAAATTATTATTATGTTCAGTAACTGGCGTCAAATATTATGTAGTAATTCTTACTTGCCTTTGATTGTTCCTATTGGCACGTGAATCCGATAGATACAGTAGTATGATGCGTCTATTCTTACACGTCTGATATTATATTCATTGTTTGATGGGTCCTTTCACAGCCCCACGGCAAAAGCATGCAAATTCACAATAAGCACAAAGATACAAGAAATCGAACTTACAGCGCATACTTATCGGACTCAATCAGAACAGTATTTCTTATTTACATATTATATCGAAGTAAATAGAGTCATCTAAGCGTAAAATGTGTCGTTAAAGTATAAAATAGGATAGGCTGTGGTTATGATCGCACCAGTCTGGTGTGAAACAAGAAAGCCTTGTGGAAACATTAGCTACAAGTGGAACGAGTCCTAGCCTCGTAACGCAGCATAAGTGAAACTGCGGCAAGTTTATCAAATGCAATTTCATTATCTCGCAGACACCTGCCCGGGGAGCTATTCCCACACTAGGAAGAACATTACTCTATGATAAAATAATATCACTTGTAATTTTCACTGATATTTTATATATTATTATTATATTACATAGTGCTTTCTTTAGCTTGGTCAAGTTATATTTTAAAATGTGATGGTCTGTTCGGTGGCGATTACGCCATGTTTAGTGTAGGGCCGAAAATGTATTATTCATTTGAATCATAAAAAATCAAAATCTTTTTTTATTTATTTCGGTAGTAAGTATCTAGTACTTATTAGAAATGAGAAAATTAGCAACAACCGAATAAACTAATTTTATTATAAGTAACTGTTTCCACGGCGCTTTCATAGATAATCCATAAAGTTTATATTAACGTGAATACAAATTATACGCATAATTTGATAACCTTAAACCCAATGACTATTTACGAACAAAGTGTGATTAAGAGAAATTTTGATTCAAATGAAGTTTTAGTTTATAACGACATATAATATTAACTAGACATTTTCTACATATTTATATAGTTTTCCAATCTGTACCTATTAAGCTCCATTTACACGGTGCAAGTTTCTAGCCCGATCAAAAGCAATAATCGCATGCCATAAAGCACGTTCAATTATTGCCATTCAAGAATTGCATGCAAGTGTTTACACGCGTGCGATTTTCATAACATGGCATACAATAATTGAATGCAATTTATGCCATTCAATAATTGTATGCGACTTCTGTTTTCAACAAGACAATTATTGCAAGGCGATTGTTAGTTAGTTATACCTCGTCTAAACACTGAATTGTACGTCCTTCTACTATTGATTCAAGTATTGAATGCGATTTTATTGTACGTGCGATTTTATTTTACATGCTGTTTACACATATACCAGTTTTGAATGGCAACTAACTTACGCGTATTGTGCAATATTTGTACGTGTTGTTTGGATGGTGCCAGTCAATTGTTGCTTTAATTTTATGGTATCCCACAGGCAATAAACTTGCACCATAAAAATCTGTAATCTTTGTAAATCTGTATATATGTTGTGATAAAAGGAAATTGCGTATCAATAGTTACTGCTTGTTGGACAAGAGATTAGTGCTAGGTCAAGCTTGGAAGCATCGTCACTTTCATCTGGAAGATAAGTTATATGCACTTGAATTATAAACCCAGTTTTTACCATTAAGTAATATGAAAGTGAATGAATTTATTGCACCGAAATCTAGGTAAAATTATGATTACGCTGCTTGGAACCCTATGAACATTCTGCTTCCTAATAATCGTACTTTAAAATTAAGTATTGTCTTTATTTCCGTAATCATGTTGGCTACGACTGTGACTTTTGTCATAAATCAAACAGTTCTCAGTACAATTGATAACATTATTCTCAATGATGTCGACCTGCGATAATATAGATGAAAATAGTTGGGGATCAAGGAGAATCTATATAACAGCGATGCTCTCTCAAACTTTAGGAGCACACACACTTTTGTATCTACCACTTGGGGCTGTGGTATCGGGAGCGTTGGGACACGTGCTCGTATTAGCCGTGGTTTACATTGTGATCAGGATACCCCTGCTGTACATGGAGACCGTGGTGGGGCAGTTCACTGCCTCGAAGTATGGCGCGCTCGGGCCTGCTTGGCACACGTTGGATATGTTCAAATTTTCTGGCATTGCTGTTTGTGGTCTACAATCACACCATAAATGCGTTTTATGAGCATTATTTCCTGATAAGTTTCGAAAACCCTATTCCTTACTACATATGTGGGAAATGGAGCAAGCCTGATTGTGACATTTTAAACTACAACTACTCCGTCAATCAGGATTGTTTGAATATAATAGACCCACTGCCGTAATGTTCCGATCTATATCATACATTTCCAGAGTATCTAAATATACTTAAATGTGAAGACTATGTGGGTTATTGTTCATTTTTCTTTTTTTCTCAGTTAGTTTTTATCATAGTCTGGCAGTTTGTGTAATTTTATGCGGCTTACCCAAATGTCCTTTCTTTGGTATTGTTTGTTGAATCGTTGAGCTCCCTAAGTTCTTAGTTGAGCTGCACGACTACTGATAAATGCGTGCACTGACTGGACAGGTCCCCTCAATCTGTGTGGTTCTTTCGTCAAAAGATCATTTCAGGCACCAATCTACATGGTCTTCACATGATCTGACCAAGATTATGTCTGGACTTTAAAGAGACTGTGAACTCTGAGTTTGTTTCGGCCTTTCTTCTCAGAGTAGTCGGATACGAAACGCCGACCTCATCTAGTTTTTTTTTAATATGATTGACGTGTAAAAGTGTTTGTACAAACCTACTTACAGAAATAAATCATTTATCATTTATCAATACTGGAGATTTCATATATTGGAACTGGATACGGACAGCTTCTTCTTGCCCTGGCGCGTCGGTCTTGCTTCTGCATTGATTTCAATCACTGTGTGTCTTAGTTGCTTCAAAAGCACACAATCACTAGAATGGATTTTGTTATTTGGTACGTTATATCCTATGCCCGCTCGTTTTTTATTCAGGATAGGCTCCATGTTGCAAAAGGGTGTAGTGGTGAAATACGAAGATGCCCTAGACTCTGATTTAAGTCGGTTCACTCAGGATTTTAATCTGGCTAATACAGTAGCTGACGTGCTGTACGGTCTCAACGTCGGCACGGGCCTCACGTTCGGCTCTGCCTCGAGGACGTCGTTTCAGGTTCCTTGCTACTCCAATACCGTCATCGTGGTCGTCATCACCTGCTGAGTTACAATACTCGGTGTCTGCAGCACTGTCATGATGACCTGCCCATATGCCTTTAAATATGATATCAGACCAAGTCTCATATTGAGATATCCCATTTCAAATAGTTTTGAAAAGTTGCCTCGATTACTACATGTATACGATCAAACATCTTCGTCGTTAAGACTTTGCTATAGTTTTATCGCCATATCATGAATGGTTCTAAGTAGGTATATGTATAATCTACGGCTTCATAGAAATGATGTCAAAAAGATATCCGAAAATAGCCAGAAGTCCGGATTTAGTCGCTTTTGTAATTGCAATAGCTCTGTATATTCGGACAGCTCCTTTTTTGGGCAATTTGACTTTATATTATTTGGTAAGCACTAAAAATTTGATTACTCTACTTGCTATATTCATGGTTCTGATGGAGATCATTGTGTTTGTGCTGTGGGCTGGAAAGATTCTCTGAAGATGTCCACTTCATGCAAGGTGTCCAGCCGAATGCATCCGTGAAGGCTTGCTGGTTGTCATCAGCTGTCATACTCATGTATGTGTTTTGTAGTGAATTCTATACAGTGTATATAGGCTGGAAACTTTCAGCGGGGCAGTAAGGGGAAGTACCCTATCCGTTGCAGCTACGCGAAAATGGTCTTAAGAGGATATCCATAATTTTTTATGGAATTTTGATCCCCATTCACAGATTTTGAAAAAAAACTACAGTCAGCAGGAAAATGGGCAATTTTCACAAAAACTTTTTTTTATGCCAATCGATCCTCTTTCGTAAGGATCAAAAACCTCTATTGGACCAATTGAGGTTTGAGTACTAGAAAAGTCATAAAACGCAAAAAAACTTTTCCCATACATTTCGTAAGAAATGACACTCCAACTTAGTTTTTTATGATCGATAGATGGACCGCTACAACGAAGACAGCCCAAAAATAAATAAACTTCGTATTTCGAAATCGAATTCCGGCTATTCGCAAGGCAGTGGATACAAACATAATGATGGTCCTATAACGTGACCACCTCGCAGTCCTGATCTCACGCCTCTACACTTTTTTTATGTGGCGCTATTTAAAAATTGAACTTTATAAAAAGAAATACAACAGTGTTCAGGAACTCAAAGATTTACTTACCACGATTCTCTATGGAATTAATCCTAGCACATTATCAGCTGCTACCCAGTCTGTAGTAAAGAGAATAAACCTATGCCTACGTCAAAACGGCTACCAATCTGAAATCATTGTCATGAGTCCAAATGTAAAGTTTCAAGTTTTTAATTTTAAAGTGAGTTAATACCCAAACTAGAAGTTATAGTTTTTTATTTGTTTTTCGATCAGTCTTTTTTGTAGCGGCCAGTTTATCGATGGTAAAAAATGTAAGTTGGAACTTCCACCCTGTATCCTGGAGTTTCCACCCTGTATAGTTATCTGTTACTTTTGAATATTGTACTAACGGTACTCGTGGCCATTGTTAGAGTATCGATAGCTCTGTATAAAAATAAATTGTATGAAGAAGTCAGTTTAGAATTTTTGTGGGGGCCCAAGAGTGTGTTACTGAAGCGAAGTAGAGCTAGGTTTACTGCCCAGGCGATGACCAAGGAGTACATGTACAGGCAGTACCACCTGCAAGCAGGCATTCTGAAGAGGCAGAAGCAATCTAAAGTAAGATGCAGAAGCTACAAAACTAGCATTTGTTCCAAAGCCTGATGTAACATTTGAACTTGATAACACTTGATTTCTGTTACTGCAAGTGACATATTTTTCTTTTTTAAATTAATGATACGATGTGATGTTAAAAATACATTTCCTTTTTAGGGTTCCGTACCCAAAGGGTAAAACAGGAACCCTATTACTATGGCTTCGTCGTCTGTCTGTCTGCCTGTCTGTCTGTCCGTCTGTCACCAGGCTGTATCTCATGAACCGTGATAGTTAGACAGTTGAAATTTTCACAGATGATGTGGTTTTGTTGCCGCTATAACAAAAAATACTAAAAAACAGAATAAAATAAATATTTAAGGGGGCTCCCATACAACAAACGTGATTTTTTTGCTCGTTTTCGCTCAATATTGATAACGGCAACAGGTAGACGTTTGAAATATTCACAGAATATTTATTTATATATTCACTGTAAAATAAATAATTAAATTAAAATAAAATAAATATTTAAGGGGGGCTCCCATACAAAAAACATGATTTTTTATCGTTTTTATGGATGGTAATGGTACGGAACCCTTCGTGCGCGAGCCCGACTCGCACTTGACCGGTTTTTATAAAAATGTCTATATTTCATTGAGTAGTTTTTTTATCCTTAGTTGAGTCACTGTATGTTATAATCTATGGCTATTATTGTAGAACAAGTATTGGGTATTGCGTCACACGCTGAGTTCAGCGTGACTCATCGCCAAAAATATTTAAATACATGTACCTAATAGTATAAAATAAATTATTACTTAATAGGTATACATAATTAATTTATTCCGGAGAGCATATTTTGTGACTCATTGATTTTGAGGCTTTAATACAGGAACAAGAGCCAAGAACAATATAAGTCAGGTTAATAAGTACCTATTAGATTGCTTGATGAGGTGCTTATTATATATATATGTTACGGCTAATACCCGAAGTGCGGCTACACCTAGTTTTAGCCGGTTAGAATTATAGGTCCAGACAATCCCTGTTGGATAAAACCAATTTACCAACAATAGAGGGGATCTGGCGCTCGGCGGCCGCTCCCGCGGCACGCTCGCTTCGCTCGCTCGCCTTCGCTTGTTAATGGTTACTGTTCTAACCTAACCTAACCCAAATGATTTTACCCGAAAACAATCGGCTCGTACTAGGTTTAACCAAGAGTAAGTGGCTACACCTAGTTCTAACCGGCTAAAACTAGGTGTAGCCGCACTTCGGGTATTAGCCGTAACATATACAACGTCTTCAGATTGTAGTCTTTATTATTCAAACGAACAGTACATAAAAGACATGACAAGTCGACAGACAAGGGAAGAGCGGCGGCAAAGTGTCATTCGCTCAATGAGTATTGACTCAGTGTTGCTATATGTAACAGTACCTACTGCCTAAAATACTTTATCCTGCTATAAATTGGAAATATTTAGAAACGCAGAAAATAAAATTACAATAAAGAATCTAGTTAATCATATTTTTTTGTTTGTGTAATAATTAAGGTGATTCCTATTTTTTTATTATTTATAAGACTAACCCATGCTTACTACACACAAAAAGAGCGTTTAAACAGAATAAATTAATATTTTTACTTAAAAGATGATATAATTAAAGAATGTGGTAAATAGCCTGGACGCTAGGACCATTGAAAAGTTGCACGTGATTAACATATTACTTTTAATAATACAACACCCGTAATATTACAAAAATAATATCTGGCGTGTAAAGTTGTACCTAAAAGTAGGTATTATAACGTCTCTATTCAAAACTAAGAAATATTTTTAATACAAATAGAAATAGCAAGTACTTACGGATCGAACAATTACCCACCACTTTACAAAAAAAAAAAATACTTTGTATAGTTAAAACAAACCCCCATTTATATACTAAAAACAAATTATATTTCTTGACAGGCGATCAACGGGTATATGTACGAAAATCATGCAAATAACTTCGCCACATAGTTTTTCACAAAAACCTTTGTAACGTTTTATCTGTAACATTTTTTTAAAATTCACCTTTTAAACATTAGCAAAGGCAATCAAACATGCAAATAATACATAATCACAACCAGCAGCTACGACTAACGTATAAAACATTATAAGCCCCCAATAGGGGGTAACAGTGTGGACACAATATTATAGGTTCCGTTTTACCTTTTAAAGTACGGAACCCTAGAAATCCGAAAGCTGTCAACCACCGTTTCTGAAACAAAGATGGTTTATGTGTATACCTGTTCATATAAACGTAACAGTGTAATTCTAAACCTTTTACACCTCTAACAGTCAAACGATTTATTACATTCTCGAAGGCTATAAAAAAGAAAGTCAACGGTTTCCTCTTCAGCCCGGGCCTCTCATGTCCGACTTTTGTCAAGAAAAAAGATATTATTTAAAAAAAAGTGGCGCGCCAAGCTGTCTGCTACCAGCGTAGTGTTGCAATCGTGAACGCGGCCACGACTACTTCACAATGATACATGTCCAATAACTCTCCGGTACGACAACACTCGCGACTGATTAGTGTTGAGCTAGCAATCGACGAACCATAACAACAATCCCACTTTAACAATTAAGTAACTCGTGAGTGCTACTTGCCCCAGTAGTTAACGCTTCTTGTTAAAAGTTATGCATGAAATTTTGCAGGAATTCTTAACTTACATGAGGAAAATAAAGAAAGTAATGTGGTTTTCAAAAGTTTTTATATATTTTCTGAGTCAGGGCTGCTGATTTAAATGTCAACATCATTCTTGTAAATCAGGGTTTTTGAATAACATTTGAGTGCCTATCACAGGGTTTTATCGAATTAACACATATATAACGATCTAGAAAGGGAACTCGGGTAAAGCACGTCCTTATTTATATAGCGGTTGGTTTAAAATATACGAGTGTTGGTAAGACGAGTGCAAATCCAGTCCGAGGCACATTGCGTCATACAAATGGAACATTTAGAATGTTTGACCCGACGTCAAGACCGACCAGTGGCGGCGCACTGGCGACGAGTCTCGCGAATTCCGACCATTGTCACGACATTACACCTATCTATTCAGTACCTACTCAGCTACCAAATACATTAAGCACAAAAGCTGCGCCACCACTTGCTTGTCATTTAGTTTCAGTATTGCGAAACTCCATTTCGATTTCGTTTGCGACCCAAGATCTTAGTTACCTATCAATTTTTTTTTGTATTCGTTTTGTTTACAAACTTTACAAATCACGTCACTGTTCTGCGTAATAAGGTTTCATTTATGACTGACATTTGCAGGTTCGCTCGAGAGAACTTTGACATTTCCGAAAGGTAAACGCGTAGATTACAAAAATATTTTATTATGAATTTGTACTTATGTAAACAAAGAGCTTTCGATTATTATTTAAGAAATATATGCTACCAGTATTTCTGAACCATTTAATGAAAACTGATTGCTCATGAGCTTTTCGCTAGCAAAACTACTATCGAGTTGTAATGAATACCTAAGTAAGATGCGTACGACATAGGCGCAACGCGTTCTCTTTAAAGTAAATGGAGTTCAAATTCTTCAGCAGTTTAAGCTTCAATAAATAATGGGATGATAAGTTTTGTAATCGCTAAATACGTTAGGAGTGGAATTCCATGACACAGCTTACGTCTGCCGCTATCTGCAGGCGACACCTACACTTTGCTTCACTAGCCTACACTTAAGAACACCGTTCGCAATTGCACAACATTGTTTAGGTGCTTTTCGAAAAAGACACCGTATCGGGCGTTTAAGTTATTGGTTGCACGCTGTCTAAAAAGGCTGTTAAGTCTTGAATGGCATTACGGCGGTGTTTCTGTTTATCAGGCACGTTAACCTGTCGTGTGCGGTCCGCCTGACCAACATTCGAGCCGCGGCTCGGGGGCGGTGCCGGCGCGGGCGCATCCATGCGCAGACACGTCACTCCGACTACATGTTTGTTGGGCTCACACAGCGACCCTAATATGTATTTTTGTAAATTTACTTGACCGCATTAGGGAAAGAAAGGAAAATATTTAAAGTTAGTTCCATTTAAGCGCATGTGTGAATCAAATGTCGTACGCGAATTGGTTGCGAGGGCTTCTAGATAGTGGTGGCGGCTGCTTGCCAGGCTTAGTTATTTTAAGCATAATAATATAAAATGTCCTCTTTTTGTTATTTTTAGGTAAATTAAATGCGTCCTAGCAACAGAAAGTTTCAAAGCAAATAGGTCTATTGGTAGTGGTCAAAAACCGGCGAAAAACCAATACTGCTGCTGGGGTTCGATGTCAGGCACCATATCTTTTATGACCAAAAGCTCATAGGACGTTTTTAAGCTTTTCCAGTTACTTTACAGTGGTTAGGCTTTGTACAGTTTTAAATTATATATATCTTTTGTAAAATATCTGGAAGGTCATACAACAAAACAAAACTTTGTGAAATATTGCATAATTCTGCTGACTGTTGCACGGAGAATACGGTAAAATAAACATACAATTTATACTTTGACGGTTTGGTAATTAAAAAACAAGCATGATCGAAATAAGTTTTTGTTCGTCAAATTCCACATATTGCAACCACAACATAACATGAACATTAGCTTACTAGCTTCATCTTTATGACTGACCGACCCCTTAATAATTCAACAGTGCCTGTAAAAAAAATGCTTTGGGTTTGAGTTTGAGCTTTGACATATCTGACTGGTGACTAGTCTATAATAGTCGCCGCCTGATCACTTTCGTGGAGGCGCGCGCGCAGGTTGCGGGAGGCCCGCGCCCGCGCGCCGCACGCGACTCCGCACGGTACGGCAGCCATGACACGACCCGCGTAACGGTGTGTTTTGTTCAAGAAAAGTCAACAATACACCCGCACAGAGGCGCTAACGCAACAACCCAATGAACGTTTAAACAACGGAAGTTTAATTGCCAATCGCAATGAGAAAATACCGAACCTATATCAATAATAATTAAAGCATAGAGTTATTAATTTCCGAATATTGAGATTGATACGGACTATACCTACCTACTGTTGTAAAGGCCAAAAAACTTTACTAAAACTATAAAACTTCTCAATGAAATAACTCAAGAATTAAAATAGAGCTATAAATTAGATAAACAAAAAACTAATTTGAATGTGTAGTGCAAAGATCTATCTATATTACATAGACGACATTAGCACCGAAATAAATTGGATAAGAAATATCTACCGCATAGTATCTTATTCGTAAAATATGAGCTTATGACCAATATTTTTCTTTAAACATGTCGAAAATAAAATAAATGACGGTGGGCAAAAGAAGACATGTTGTTGCTTGTGAAACGGCATTTTGGAGACTTGACTCGACCGATAAGTCGTTTGAATGTGTCAATAAGAGATAACCAAAGCAAATAATAGAGTAAAGGCACCAAGTCGATGACACTGTTATAACTGTTACCAGGAAGGAAACTTGCCACTATCGCCACCCGTGAGACAATGTCAACAACTATAAATAGAAAATACACAATTCAAAATATGTGTAACCAATTTGAGACTCCAATACGAATGTGAGTGTTCATGTGTCAGTATGCCTTTCGTGCAACTGAAATTAAAGTTTTAGTCCTGAAGACATTTGAAAGATTCGAACAGGATATAGGAGCCCTATGCATTTTGCCTTTCCTCTAGTTCTGCTGAAGCCCTTTAATTGTATACATCTTCAGTTTATGATAATTGCTGCGGCATAAGAACATACACATGAAGCGTATGTTGACATTTTCAGAGACAAGTATCACATTTCCGTATCTGCGGTTAGAAATGTCGTTGGCGTGACTACCATTTTTCTTATAATGGCTGCAGCATACGAAGGGTATTTTTTAGGTCCACACCGTTCAGAGTCGTGATTGATGTTGTGGACCATTAAGCACTCGTAAAGAGAAACTAGACCGTGGAGTGAAACAATGCAGGCATTGGCTTGACGACCAATTCGTGAGGTATGACATGTAATTAATTGCTAATGGATTAACCATTAGACATGTACAAGGTCAGGCAAAGTGGAGTATAAATAAAAAGACGGGCCCTGGCCGAACTCGGGGATCAAGAACGTGGGGCAGATCAGGAATATGCTAAACCGTAAAACTCACGCAGTGCAGTATTCCCCAAGTTACTTAATAATAATAATCTCTACAAACATAAAAACCACCAATTTCTCATTATCACGATTCTAATTCGAGGCTTACCTACTTCGTTAGCGATCGATCATTAAATCAAAGCTGTTTGATTCGATTATTACGATTCAATTTCCCAATAAAAATTTGAGACATTAATTGTGTATCAATAAAAAGTTGTTAGCTGTGTCCGGCGGACTAGTAGTATCACAAGACCACGAGTCCCATTCCGCTTCATTCCACAAGTTGCGATCGACAAAAAACTGACACGTGCCCCACATTACGATAACTTAAGTCCAGCCTCCATTAATGTACAACAGAATAGATCATAATTCACTGCGCACATTATGTCTTAGTGTGCTGACTTGTGTGTTTTATTTTATTGCCGCCTTTTTAATCGGTGCTCTGTGCTTGCCACGTGTCTTATGGCTAGTATTAACATAAACCTCCTAATTATTATTCTCTTTCAAGTGTTCCAGTGGTTATAGTGACGAGATTCATCACATTCAATTTCTTAGCCATATTAGTTGTTAATTTTCGGAGTATTGGTATTTATTCTATGAAGCATTCCACTTAGTTAATCAATTAGTGTTGCGCAAATTGTTCAGTTGAGGAGATGGTACTGTTCATCGACTTCCAGTATTCCGGTGGTTGGTGGTCGGTAGTGGTCGGCGGTGGTCGGCTTAGCGCGGCGTGTGTGAGTTTGCCGCGGGCGCGGAATGTGGCAAGTAGTACCGCCGCCGCCAGCGCCGCCAGCGCCGCGGGGTAGAAAGCGGCCGCGAAGTCCCCGGCCCTTATCAACACTTCAACGACGCTAAATTGTTATGTTTCACGCTTATTTAGGACAAGTTGCCTCGCCTGCCCATCGTAGACATATTTTTTCGTTTTCCAGAAGAACAAACGGATATTGCGCCTTTTCATTTTCATTTCATGACCCCTTTCTCAAATATTAGGATTTTTTTAGACAATTGCATTATTTCTGGGTATGACTTTGGAAGAGCAATGTTAACCTGCCTGAATGAAAATTATTTTCCTTTGATACTTCCGGTCAGCTGCCATGGCGGTCATTAATACTCGTAGACGCCTATGTGGCTAGCGGACGGTGACTGGTTATTTGTTACGAGGAAATAATTAGATAGAAATTAATAATATTGAAGAAGCAATCATTACGACTATGTAGGCAATTGTATTACCTTATATAAATTATATGTAGGTAGGCACTGTAGGTAGCATTAATATTACACATAATTAAAATAACTAATTAGGAAACGGCGAAGTTAACAGGTTGTATCTTATTACTAGATAGACAGTTTCCGCAGATCAATGCTTCTTCAACTACAGAGTTTGCTCATTTATATTTAACCAAGGAATAATTAAATATATTTTTACAAATTCATGATTTTTACTAGAATTAGGTACCGATATGATGGTTAGGCTTTTCATGTTATATAACTGCACGCCTGCAGATTTTTTGTATGTTGATATAAGTGGATAAGCTGATGAATGATGATAGATGAACGACAAAAAAGTCCGAATGCCTGTCTGACTTGAGAAAATTTTAAAATCCCTAAAAAATCAACTGTTGGCGAAGTATACGTAGAGCTTTCCATTGAATGGAAAAATGCACCGTGAAGCCGGTTTCTTCATACCTTCCGGATTCCCAACCTGCTACTCTAGGTCAGCATGCGCCGTCTCGCTCGCACTCGCGCGCGTCGCCTCAGATTGCAAGATCGATTTGGGGTCGCGTCGCGTCGCCCTAACCTAGATTGTCTGCGCTCGGTAGACTTTGTAATAAAGCCTGCCTCGACTCCGCGGCTGTTCCTTATTAGTATGCGAACTCCTATTTTCATGGTTAAAAATGACAACTCGGTAAACCACAAAAGCTTTTGTACTTCCAAAAAAAAAGCTTAAAATGTACGACGTAAAAACTAAAAAGTTCTTTAATGTACAACTTAATGCGGTGAGACGTGATTGAGTGCTCCTAGTTTCGGAGCTAATGCACGTATCAGCGCGGGTCAGCCATTAATCTGTATCTAACAGTCCAGCAGTCAGACCTAACAAGAGTGACAATCTTCCGCATGTCACTGCGCAGGCTCGAATACGAATGCTCTTATTTTTTGTTACTGGCTGTTGTTTTCAGCTCCTTCTTGCATATGACTTATGATATTAATATACTAGGGTATAAAGAATACCTATTTAGACTCATCATTCTCTTCCCCTTATCTCTATACATCTGGGGTCAGCGGAATATGTATTTTTCTTCCATATAGGATATAAGGAATACAAACATATAGCTCCGTGAAATTTACAGCGTTAGTATGTCGTTTGCGAATACACTTAAATAGTAAGATTTATACATTCGTTTAATATTAACACACCATAAAACACGCGTATATAAATTTTCACTGTTAACCTAATAACGTTTGATCATAAACATCACACATTCAAAGGAGGTAAAAATATTATATAAGTCACATTAAAATGCAAGTTAATAAAGTCCATAGATATTCATGAACTGTACTTTAGAGATGGGGGTCCTAATAAGGCAGTGCACCTGTGCGCGCCCCGAACGGGGACAAGCGGCGAGCGTGCGCTTTGTAATCATTCAACTGTTCCGACACCATCCCGCAACTTCAGTAATAAATACTCACAATACGGTATTCACAAAAAATACTACAAGACATAATTCGCCTTCTTTGGATAATTGAATCCAGAAATGAGAATATTCCACATAAGAATTCAATTATAGTTAATCGCTGTTGATAGATTAATTGCCTATATGATTATTGATTACGTTTAATATTTAACTGGGATAAAACTGTATGGGCATAGGATTATTGATTGAAATTTAATTACGAAATGTAGAGAAATGTGAGTACATAGTAATTATTGGAATGTAAAATAGCGTCCAATAAAGCAGTTAGTCAGACATCGATTACCTAGACGTTTTTGTTCAAAAACCTATGAACGAAGTTTTGTAGATTGTAAATTGAGTTAATACAGTGAGATGTGATCTTCCACATACATATCCCGCTGTGGTACTCGTAATAAAAGAACAATAAAAATGTGTGTAAAAAATAATGGAGTCTAAAGTGAGTGAGTCAGAGACAGATGATGTAAGTTTATGAAGTACATTCGTATGACATTTGAAGCTGCTGTCTCGTTAGTGAACAGTTATACAAAGATATTCTTTTTTTAATGAGCCACTGAACATATTTAGCAATTAAGTAATATATTGGTTCCAGTTAGTGAAAGCTGTCTGTACAACTTTTACTAAATAAATTCCATTTTTCTAAATATTATGCATTGTTTATTGTCCCATTCGTCTTGTTTTATAGTTTCCGCGATAAATAATTAGACGTATCCAAGCATAGTTTATGTTCTGTTTAAGAAAAATTAAATAGCTCTTTCAAATTCATTGTTAATACCTACCTGCCATAAACTGTGTTTACGGTACTCACAACTTTTGTGATTTAACACCACATTAGAACGAACTTTTTCTAAACTCATAAGACAGTAAAGCATTATAAAGTGTCAGCAGGGCGTTTATGAACCTGCCGTGCGGACTACATTGACACTAGACAGTACAACATACGACACCTACGCACTTTACGAGGTGAAAAGCGTTAGTCAAAAATAGTTTCAAACACATTTGTTTGTTTTGAAGTCAGCCAATAGCATTCGTTGAGGCATGAATCAATCGGTAAACAGGCCACACTTAAACTTGTAACAACTACGTGTACTTACTGCGATAAATATTCTAAGTAACCGAGGCTAACTTGAGTTTACTTTTTGATATAGCCATATCTACCATACCTTAATATGTACGTTATGGCTGTTTTCGCGGATTTTATCTATTTATCAATAGATTTGTACTTGTACGTAATCAAGTACTTACGAGCACAACAACTTGAGTTTGTTAATAAGTTTAAGAAAATGCACATGAAAATTTATTGCCATCCGCTTACGCCATGAAAACTGTTTTGCTAATGCGGTAAGTACCACCGCCACCGTTACCATTTGGAATTTTTTTGAATTGCATATCAGTAACCGTATATAAAAGTAAGTGGATTCCATTAACTCAGCAATTGTTTATTTAGATCAATACTGCAACTCTGCAAAGCTTTACCAGATAAGGATGGAATAATTATAATCACATCATAGAAAACAAAGTGATTGTGAATTCTTTAATGTGCGTATACAACATATCATTCGAATAGCAGGGATGAGAACAAACAAGAACAGAGATCTTGAAGAATTCTCTGAATAAATGCCATGGTGCAGGTGATGCAGCCAGTGTTTTAAATGGAATAATACTGAATTCAGGAAGCTGTAGTTATACATGTAGGTTGGAGAATAATACACGTTCATCGATGTATGTACATAGCTACATATAATGGCATAATCGATCACGTATTGAGCGCGATCATTGTGCTCGTCAGTTGGACCGTGAATCCTGTCACTACACCCCCCCCCCCCCCCCCCCCGCCGGGCCGTGTCCCGCTGGACCCCTCGCCCCCATCATATGAATCTCATTTACGTTGCGCTTACGCAATTGAGTAAAATCACTGAAGTGTGCAATGTTATTAATATGTAAGAGATAGTTTTATTGCGTGGGGTTCGGGGAAAATGTTTAACTTTGAAATTAGTTTATTTAGAAAGGATGATGTGGAACCGATTATTTATTACCACGTTTGCAAAATTGGTTTTCAGTCAGTCAAGATCCTTATCTACTTACATGTAATAGTTTTATAGTGAAATCTGAAACTAAGGCCACAACGCTGCGTATTTTATTGATTCAATGTAATCGGACAGTTTATTTGATAACACGAACTTTATATAATAACTATATAATAAAAATTTAATGTTGTTCGGTAAGCGCATCACTTCAGAACGGCTGGCCCGAATTGTTATATTTTTGTTTTAAAACAAATGTTCGTAATAGTCTGTATCAGGTTTTCACGGAAAGAAAAGTTTGAGAAGTTGCCGGGAAATATGAAAATTTCGGGAAAACTGAAAGTGAATTTTCAATGGGATTTTTTTATGAATTATGGAAACTTGAAAATAGCCACGCAACAACGAAAATTACCAATTTTGGCACAAAAGCGGTTATAGTGAGACCGAAACAACATTGCTTTAACATTCAGGAACAAGCCAGAATACTAATCATGACCACTAGTGTGATAAATATGATGACTCATATAAAGTTTATTTACATACAGAATAATAATCATTGATCCATCGCTTATAATTAAGCTCAATTTATTGCTTAACGGGTCACATATTAACATAAACTGAAGTTATTATTATTTTATACAAAAAGCATAAAGTTTGTTGTAAGTATATATTGTATCACATAACACTTATTCAGCTTATAATGTTCCTACTGCTGGGACACTGGCCTCCTCTCTTCGAGAGGAAGTGGGCTGTAATCTACCACGCGGGCCCAGTGCGGGTTGGTATATCTGGTGTACTTATCAATCTTATTGATTATATGCTCCTAATTATCGAAACATCAACATGGATATCCGTCTCAGTACATGAATGATGATGTTCAGGATAGATGACCCTTCTGACTGCGTACCCTGAATGGGATGTGTCTGCGGATGAATGGAGTAAAATTATGCGTATAAGTCTGGTGTTCTGTGAGAGTGTGCATTAGTCCACTGTTCCATGTTAGTTTTAATTAAATGGTAATACAAAAAATATGTCAATATTAAGCTTTTTATGTTAATTAATGAAATTGGTATTGTACAGTTTTAATCCATATACATATGTATATATAAATAAGAATCCCTATTTCCTTGGTCCCGCCATAACTTGAGAACGACTTTACCGATTTCATTCATCTTTTTTTTTCAAGTTTTTTAATACCTACTGTAGAAGGTTCTTATGGAAAGAAAAATGAAGAGTAAATTTTTTTAGAAAAAGCAAATAATAATTTCTCTGAACAGCAATCTAACATAAAGTACTAGGCTTGCATGAATTCAAGAAAGTATTTCAATCATTATTATTATCCCACTAATTAGGATTTGGATAAAATAGTTTATAACGTGGATATGTTTTATTCCGATAGGTATAACGTTCATGCCATAAATACAACAAGACGGTTCACGACACAGTAAACCAAAAAAAAAGTACTAGGCTTGCATGAATTCATGATAGTATTTCAATCGTATTATGCTTCTAATAGGATTTGCATGATATTTGGGACATAGATAGTTTATATCCTGCATTTAGCACATAGGATACTGTTTACCCCGGTATAGCGGTAGTACGTTGCATGCATACAAAAAAAGGTATTATGTTCTCGACACGACACGTGCGCAATTTCTGAGCAGTAAACCTAACAAAAATGACTAGGTTTGCATGAATCCACGATAGTTTTTCAGACAATTAGTATTGCTTCTAATAGGATTTGGATGAAATTTGGCACACAGATAGTGGATTAATTAACACATAGGATACTATATCTCTGTAGGAGGTACGTTTCCGTGGGTTAAATGCCGATCTCCACGCGGGCCAAGCCGCTGGCAATTTAAATATATCCTATTGTTTGAAATTTTGCATGCCGTAAGGTAAAAATATATCGAGACTATTTATATCTATCTATATATTATATAAAGATGAATTGCTGTTCGTTAGTTTCGCTTAAACTCAGAAACGGCTTGACCGATTTGTATATATATTTTTTTGTGTTTTGTTCGCTTTAATACAGGGGTGGTTTAAAAAGAAAAATAATAGGGGAATACCTAAAATTTAACGCAAAAACATAAAACAGTATTGACGTCACGGTTGGCGCAGTGGTTAAGCGATTGACTGCTGCGCTGCGTGTCGCGGGTTCGATTCCCGCACGGAACAAATATTTGTATGACCTACAAGTAGTTGTTCCGGGTCTGCCTGTTTGTGTATGTGAGTTTATATGTTTGTAAAGGCACCCACGATACAGGAGAAATTTCTAGTGTGGGGCAACGTTTAAAAAAAAAAAAGAAGTATTCTTCTGATCACGACACGTTTTTCAAAATTAACCTTACAACCTAACCTAACAAAAAGTACTAGGCATGCATGAATTCAAGATAGTATTTCAATCATTAGTATTACGCACTAGGCCACTCATGATAGGATTTGGATGAAATTTGGCACAAAAAGTACTGGGCTTGGATGAATATTTATTTGTATTATAAAAATGAATGTTTGTCCGTATTTTATGCGCTGCCATACCATTCATCCGATTGCGATAAAAGGTAGGGTAAGTAGGGTAGTATAGTAAGTAAGGTAGGTAAGGTGTAGGTACGAAGGGTAGGGTAAGAAGAGTAGTAGCGTAAATAGGGTAGGTTCGGGTATGGAAGGTTAAGTAGGGTAGGTAGGTAGGGTAGGGTAGATACTTAGTGCTACCCGTGCGAAAGCTTGGCCGTGCGAAAGCCGGGTAAAGCTTTTTAACTATAAATAAATATATTGTACATTAGACCGCACGTCAAAGGTAACAATTTGAGGTTGAGCTGCCCTAGCGTACAACAGAGTTTCAATAGAATGGGAGGCCAGGTTAGCAGTGACGTGCACTCAGCCTGCTGGACCTAGCATCTGTATGGACCCAATTGATAAAATAAGTATTTAGATTTGCGGAAGTTTTTGGCATCTTTACGTGTTAGTAGAAACACTTACACCTACTCATCCTGTTGCATGCAGCTGTTTACATTGATATTTTTCAGCAACAGTATCGCATGATGAAATTATACAGGTTGTTTTTTGTCGGAAAAGAAATTCCTGCAATAGTAATAATAAATAAAAAACTTGGCCTGTAATAAAACCAATAATTTTTTTTAAGTCAGTTCAAAGGAACTTATGATACGTCTGGCGGGCACAATTACGTATGAGAATAGAAAAATCATAGAGTCGCGCCGCGGAACAGAACAATGGGCGATGTCACAGTGCGCGCAGCTCTAATGGTGCGTTTAATATTATTTTACACACGGTACCGACGGCAAAAAAGAAAAAAAATGCTATTTCATGGAAAGGTTTTGTTGTGGATACAGTGTAGCGTATATTTAAGCAGTTTTTAATGTGTGAGAATGTATTTTTCTTTAAATCATATAGATTTCATAAATATAAAAAAAATGAAGAGTTCTTTATCCAGCAACCCGTACTGGGGCTGCGTGGTGAGTTACGGCCCACTCCCTCTCACTGAGAGGAGGCCTGTGGGAACATTATAGGCTGATGTAAGAGTTATTTTTCATAATAATGTTTAGTTATAAGTTATAACTCTAAACATCTTTTAATTATAATTTATTTTAAAAAACTCCATGAAAAAAATCTCATAATAAGTACCATTATTTTATTTACTTTCAAGCAAAATATTAACATAATTATAATTTATATTATGTTTAATAGGTTGGTAGTACAAAATCAAGATCGAGACGTTTATGATTGGACACATACATATTTTTTGTTTGTGTATTCGTGTAATCTACTTGGCGTTGCGCATGAGTGGTCTCGGACTAATAACGACAAACTTGCGACTTCCTCTACACACTCCAGTGGGCTTTAATATCCTATAGTACGGATTTTATAAAACAATCTTATTCACCCAGCACCGATAGATATGATTGTCTTTTTGAATTTTATTGCCTTTAATGTCATCGCGACGTCGTATAAATTTAATTGGTTTGGGATAGTATTTTTTTTAAACAGTTATGTCTCATGCACTGTTTAAAAAATAAAAGAGGTAAATTGATTTCAAATTGATAATTCGTGTCGCTGCGCTGTGCAAATAATATGTCCGATAAGTGAGTATATTGATATTTTAAAGTTCTCACAGTGAGATCCCCGAGAATAGACATTATTTAATGTTTTTTAAACCTGTATAGAAGGAATTTAATACACAATTTTTATTAAATCGTGCAATTTAAACCGATTGTAAGTACATCATTTTCAATGAGTTATAACCACTATCATAGCTGTTATCACGTTTAAATTATAACACAAGCGTAACGTTTAGTGCAGTAAGAAAAACAAACTTTCCATTTTACGTGTACTTATAAACAGGCGTTAAAAACGGTGATATTGGCCGCTCGGTCTTTGGTTTAATGAAATCTCAAAACGGCTAATTGACACTTCCCGTGACCCAAGGGCTGGCTTTTACCTTGGCCAGAGGCTAAGCATTGCCATACAACGTGGCAATGCCGCCAGTCTCTTGGGTACATTACCAATCGACAGTGATGTGGATGAATTTTTCGACGCCATATTTTAATTTGTGAATAGTTTTAGATAGGATATAATTTTATTATTTTTATTAATGAAAATAGTAGGTTATTTATGTACATATTATTTTATAAACTGGTAAATAAATAGTTATAGTTAGTTTACAGAACTACATAAACACTTTAATTATTTAAATAATACTTTTTGTTCTATCTGTACAGATATTAAAGGTACAAGTTGGTCTATGCAGATTATGCATCTGTTTCAACGGGAACATACGAAATTACAACAATGCACATTAGGACATAGATGAACATGAAGAGAATAGATATAATAAAACTATTGTAGTAAATTCACAACACACCACCTTTAAATACACGTTGCACTAAAAACCATTAACACTCATACCTAATAATTAAAATATCGTTGTATTTATGTCAATCGTACAGTGCAGTTGACAGTCAGAAAGTTTTTATGAAGTACAGATACAAGGCACCATAAAAATAAAAAACTATTTAATATCTGCGATCTCTAATTAAATGAAAAAATGCTGATAATAAAAGTTGATAGATTTGACCTTAAAACATAAAGGGGATGTGTCAGTGATGAGCTGAAACACGAGTCCCTTACAAAAGAGACGCTCGCCCCACGGCCACACGGTTCATTTTTAAAGGTCGTCGTTGTGTGACCGACCATAATTGGGGTTTACACCCTTTGTATGCACCCACTGGGAATACGACAATTTAGTTTTTTTCTTGTAATGTTTGCTTACGTGTTGAGCTATAATAGAACGGTTGTTTAGTTCAAAATAGAGGGATGGATTGTTATGTTTCGCGATGTACCCTACTCTTTATTTTATGAACTAAGAAACGATTTCCGGCAATATCATAAATATAGGGCACAAGACCGCAAGAGCCGTCATGCGTTAGTTCCCAAAGTCTAATGTACTGAAATCTGCTTGGCACTACTTTATTATCACACCGTTCGTATCCTACAATTAGGTTCTATCAATTAGACGGCTTGTTCGACCTGTAAATTGCGAACAGGACAGTGGTGTCCCAATATTTAACTGTTAAAAAATTCACACAGTAAAGTATTTCTTTTTAATTGCTCGCCTTACCCGAAGTTGCATAAAAAAAAGTTTATTTCATTATAAAAATACAATGGAAGTATATAAGTGTGAGTTAGCATGAGCAGTGCAACATTAGAGGACATATATTTTCTCTTGTATTTGTTTAAATAAGCGTGAACTTTTAGATAGGTGTTTTTTTTATATTATAATAATACCTAATAATATAGTTATATTCGGTAGTACCTTATGCAAAAAATTCTAGAGCGCGCACGCGTGGTGACACACAAATACAAATAATAAAAACCGCTTCATAAATATAATTGTTTCAAATGTTATTCAACGAATTGCAGCATATGTCTGTAAAAACATGTTTATATTAATTACCGATTTGTAAAGCTAAAAAACTACCTAATAATTAATAGAGCTACAGCGACCGACCCTAATTTCTTGCCACTTGGATATTAAAATTATGCACGGTATCAGGGGGAAATTTTAAAAGCAAACAACTACGTAAACAAATGGAAACAAAAGTTTTGGGTTGAAATAAATATATCGGTACTACCAACTACCAGTTATATGACAGGATACTACTCTAAGGCCTGGTGGTAGGTAAAAATAATTCGACAAAAAAGACCAAAATGATAGGTGAGCATTTTAATCGGAAACCAACCAGTCGGGTAAAAATAAAGAAAACGTCCTCCTCTGCCACTCTCACAGTCAAAACGGAGCGGGTTTTAACAATCGATGCTCTTTGGCAAAAAACTATAAAGCGTACAAACCGAAATTGCCATGCTCTATTAGCGCCCGCGTTACACAATACGGATTCCCATACATGCCACGGTGCCTGCGCCCTGACAATGGTGTCTCCACACGTTATGTTCCGTGTAAATTGGTGTAATCTGTCAGTTAGCTGCTTTCAAACATTTTGACTCCACTCAACTGTGCATTCCAACTACAACTGTGTCTATCATTGACTATAGTCTACAATAACCCTTTATAAACCGATTTAACAAAATAATAGACGCAGATTAAGCCGTGACAACGTAATAGATTATTCGTTTGATGTTGAATTTAATTTCTACAGAAACTAAAGTAATGTTGGGAATTAAAATAGCATTGTAATAAAGCTTACTCGATCATCCACAATTATTAATTAACCCCCAAAGTTTTACGAGTCCCTTGACAATGAGAGACGTACATGAACATTTTGCAGGCAACAAGACAAAAGGTAGTAACCCACATTTTATAAAAGCAAAACATTGGATGGATATTCGTACTCCATCCTACCGTAACGGCTATACGGATTTGGATGACATTCATTCCAACCATAAAGATTAATCTTGCTAGATTAGCACTGATTAATCTTCATTCGAAAAATCTACCATTTGTTTATATGAAGATAGAAGCGGCAACATTCAATGAATTTCCTTTAATTTAAGGACAGCTACCAACCAGTAAATTGCGCATAGATCAGATAAAACAGTTGTATCTTACAAGAGATGACCGCAAAACTGCAAAGATATACTTCCGTTGAATTGTTAAGACGGTGCGGAAAATTCAAGGACAATATCAGCCGATCGCGACAATCGGCTAAAGTACTCAGGGAAGGTAATGCAAAGCTCAACGCTTGCGACGCTAGATAAATGATAAGCCACAGTGACGCATTCTTGTGATACAAACGCATTTATTGTTATTAGATCTACGTAAATAGATATACACACATGTCGTTTATACGTGACTATGTCACTGCCGTGTGCGGCATAAAAATTAGTCCTCACTATAACCGATACTGAAGCGGCATTTAAAAATTAACCTTAAAAATTGCAGCATATGGTATAAAATCCAGTATTATCATAATATATTATGAGTTAACCGTAAAGGTAAAGTGTGCTCATTCATTACGTTTCCATTCTATTGGCGTATTCCTGTCGGTTCTTCTGTGCTCGCCTGTTGAATTTTTCTAAGGATAACATTTTATTTATTCAATACATTTTATAGTAATTGAAAGATAACCAAGCGTCTTTAAAGCAAATTGCAAGTATTTGTTTGTATGCATTCCTAATAAGTTGGGTTGAATTTATCTTGATTTTAATATACGTGAGTAACATGCTACAGTTATTGCATTAATTAGACGCATTCTTTTCTTACGGCAGCGCACACCTGACAGAAGAAAAGCTTACCAGTTTAATTCAAGCTTAGGATAAGTAGTTCCTTTGATATAAATTAATTATTTGTTAGATACCTTATCATTAGCATAGCTAAACCTAGTCAAGTTATCTGTCAGGGAACAAATCACTACTAAGGAAACATAAAACAAGATGAAGTAGATTTATTTTGAGGATAGTATTCGAAACTACATTATCCGACCTAATGACGCCTAACTACAGTGACAGCTAGCTGCATTGCTGATAATTTCCCATGAATGTGAAAAGGTTTGATTGAATTTCGACGATTCGAAAAGAAAGATCGTGAATTTGACTTTATGGCTTTTATTTTAAATGTTAAAAACTGTTAGTACTGCTTTTTATCTATTAATTCCATTTACATTATCACGTCTTTAACCTTCGAATTCTCACTTTCATTAAATAGAGTCTCAACTTTTCAAACTCTAAAAAAACTTGGTTCCAATTCGGAATTATTGGTAAACTTTGGCTAAGTGGTTATTGTTAGGTGCGATGAAACTTATATGATCTTTTTGAAAAAAAAATTGTGTAGATAGACTTAAACTTAAAGTTTGCATTCTAAAATAACCGTCTGTGAAACGAAACTGTGAGTGATATAAATGTGTCTATTTACTAACCTGCATCTGAAACCAAGAGTCGAGAAGGCCGGCGGCGTGTGGAGCACCCCAACGCCCGCCGCCCGGGACAATCTGAAACACACACACCTACTTTATTACACCGACTACAGTTCCTTCAGGTTGGAAGATAGACATAGTCAAATGCAATCGAATTAGAAAATAATCATTAGGTCAACGAACTTGTAACCGTCTCCACTAAAAGGTGATATGAATGAGTCCCTCAGGAATATCAAATTATTTACGATATCAATGAGTAACGCAGGCTTGCTGCCATGTTAATGTGGAGAATTAGGGAAAATTCAGAAAATGTAATTTGGTTTAGAAAATACTTCTTCTCTGGTATGGGCACAAAGTATATGAAAATAGATCATACCTTAGTAAAATACTTATTACCCAGACAGCAAGGAGTTTAGATGACCTTTACAGGCAGTGCACCATACAAAGCTATGGTATAATTTGTGAATTTGTGACGCATATGTGTAACTTATGCATTATTAAGGCAGACAATCTTTACATAGTACGATGATGCTACCATTATTTTAATGTCGTCTATTAGTTAGTTGCGTTTCATGAAACACGTGCGAAAATATGAAGCACCACATTAGAACCTATTTCAAAGTGGTACTTTCCATATTCCCATTTTCACAGGTTTAAGGTATAAAAGATGGAATACTCTGTTTGACATAAAGATAAGACTACTCGGAAGGTGGCATTAAGACAGCCTCTAAGGTCCCGAAATCCATTGGTTTAGCTTACAATTTTTTTGAACTGCCCAATATGGAAATAATATAGAACATAATGATAAAACTTTTATGCATCGTTATGTATCGTTTAATCAATGTATTTCTTAATAAAGTCAGTAATTAGGCTATACTTAATTTAACGATACATAACATTATGTATATCTAAATTGTTTATTATTAGTACCTACTAATAAAACGGTTGATAGCTGAGCAGTACAACTGCGGTGGTCATCTCATAACACTTAAATCTTCATTGTTAATACTATTTCCCAGTCTGTCGTCGTAAAAGTCCGGCAAAACAGGTGTTTGGTGGTTGTATGTAACAGTAACGTTTTAACATAGTAATTATAATGGCTGCCTAAGGCGGTGTGGTCATGTACGGAATCCGAAGGAAAATTATTGGTTTTTGGAGGCATCATCCTCTTAATCCGCCCCGAAGAATCGATTTTTGAACCACCCAGAACTAAGGACGATAAATTCTAAACGGCAAAAATCGGAACAAACTGTGTCAGAATAACACTTGTCGTTGTAAAAATATTCATCACTAAGCGAGGTAGTACGTAGCCGAGGTTGACTGGCCAATCAAGATACCAAAAGCACAGGAGAACGGGAAATGTAAAACAATAAAAGTGCTATGTTTTTACAATTAATAGAGTAATAAAAGTTATTACAGACAACTCGTCTTTAACTCTCTGAATGGTTTATAATTATTTTACTACACGACTAAGATAAATTATCAACATAAACTAAGTTAACCTAAGCACAATAAGCTTTGAAATAGAACCCTAATTACATATCATACACATAAACTTGGGATAGATAGTTATTGACTGTAATATTTATTTACTGGGAGGTTCATATGCTACTTAGAAAGCGCTAACAAGATATTATTCTATATAAACGTTTAATGGCGTGTGTAAACGGTCTATATAATAAATAAGAATGGTCACAGCTTAACATAATATCATTGCGATAATCCTACAAGTTATAAGTTGGGAGGTAGCTAGGAAACATGTTATTCGGGATGGATTAAATGAACGTAGAGCAATTACTAGCCCATATGCTCTTAGCCGGTAGCCATACCGACGGAAAATAATGGGTTGTCATATAGGTATTGAAGAAGGGGAATCCTGCTAATAACCAAAAGGAAGGGCAGCAGTAACTTTCATAGCGGTAACTATGACATAAGCAAAGACGCCATAGATCTTTCAAGACGTTTAAGGTTTGCAAGGAGACCTACGTTTCGTGTAGAAACTAGAAACATACTTGTCAAGGAGTTGTGATGCGTTGGTAATGTTAAAGACGAGTTAAAATATCTCGAATGCTTCTAATTTCACCAATTCTTATACCGTTTAAATAAGAACACATCGATGCTGTTCGTTTACAGAAATAACTAGAATGCTTATACAGTACGGCTTTTTCCTGGCTGTGGTTTTGCAGGACCCGCTACTTTTGACATTGCTGATTGGATTATGTTCTAACTATACAAACATTTTTGGTAAAACTTGTACCGATACGACAGAAGCAGAAGAGGTAATCAACAGTGGAAGTTAATCGGCTGGAATGATTTGCAAGATCACAGAGAACATTCGGACAGGCAATGTTGTATGTTAATGAGAAGTTCGGGGACCAGTAGACAGTCGCACACGACAGACAGACGAAGCTAACTGTATTTTAATCTATAGAAAAATCTGATGTTCCGTTTGGTACGAGTATAAGTTTGGTTTGAAAAGTTGCGCGGCCGGTGTACCACGGCCCGCGGCCTATCAATAAACTCTTTGTTCGGACATAAATAAACATTTTGTATATTGCCTTTTGTAAAGAATTTAAACGGCCATTTTATTTTGACGGATGACATGATTTTTGTGAAACATATACGCGGAGTATCTTTTGTCGCTTTTCGGTAACTAGACGCCGATTCTTTGAATGATTTCACTTGAGCCCTATGCTTATTTTGATTGCTGACTCATATTTAAATCGATCTATTGTCGAAGTCTCAAAAGCTCTGTTTTGACAAATGTAATCCATTTTAAAAGTAATGCTAATAATTATAGTAGTTTGACTACTAGTAGTTGTACTGCATGCCTGCAGAATTATGGTATTCAATATAAATAGACATAATTCTAAGAGCGGCACGCGAAAATTGTTAGCTTAAATACCAACTATAATTAAGATAAATTGTAAAATCATTAGCTACAAAAGTGAATTCGTGATTCACTTTTAAATAACAAATATTGCTTTTCCTTCGAATACGTAAACATTCAACATTTGACCAACTTTGATTTTTTACAGTTTTAATATATTTTTAGAATAAGCAAGGGATATAAGTGGTTTTAATTGTATAAATGAATAGAAGTTGAAATGAAAAGAGATTTGTTCTGAAATAATTTGCCGTCGGTCGGCGTTGATGTCTTTTGTAAGCAGGCCTTTGGAACCACTGCGACTCTGGGTGAAATAAATACAAAAATAATACCGACATTATAACCAACGTACACATGTTTAGTATTAAATTACTATAAGTGATAATACCTTTTCATATTTTTATAATTGTATTTTTTATTTTTATTATGTTATATTTTTATGTAGAAGAATGATTCAGATATGAATGTTTTTTTTTTAATGTTTTCAGGAGTAGTTTTAAATGGTAAGTATTTAATATTATTGTACATAATATGGTATGTTTGTTTATCATATTGTTGTAATTTAAGCCACATTAATAATGGTCTCAAACGAGTTTATGATTATCTTATTATTATATTTTAAAGTTTGTATTCTAAAGTGAAATTGTATTATTTCAAAATAGCCTTGAAATGCGCATTTTTTAGTATGATTATTTATTAATGACGAAGATCAATTGTTTCTTTATAAACAAAGTTTGGTCTGGCATGCGCTTATACAATAGACACTGTACACAAAAAAAAAAACTGTAAATGTGCTATTAAATAGATATGAATATAAAAAGAAAAGTTGTAAATTAAAGCAAAGATTTCAAAAGTAAAACAGCACGGGCGCGCAGCGGCTCAGATTTGAAGTTTGTGTTCTGTTGAAAATATGTAAGAGTGTTCAGTATAATCACAGCTTTAAAGAATTGTTACAGCACTGGATTTTGATGTGTCTGTTACTATTAATATAAAAGACTTTCCTAGAAACAAACATACGTACGCGCCGAAAGGAGCTCCTTTGGGTTTTTGGGAAATCGCTGAAAACCAGGTTTTCCGAAATAGAAGCCTTTTCCCGCAGAACATTTAGAAAAACATCTACAAACGAAAGCAATCGTTGTTTTAAGAGTGTCTTTACAAACCAAGTCGGATCGCATACGGAGCAGGACGGAGCGGCACAAGTTATCTCGTATCAGAGGAGCACTAGGAACTACGGTAACACTCAGTCACTGGATCACGGGCGCCGTACCTGGTCGCCCACAACGTCCTCGGCAGCTGTGATCGCGCAGCAGGCCTCCATTCCCGGCTGCTGCCGGGGGTCGCGTGTGCTAGCCTGGCCTCGGTCACGGCGCGGGGTCGACTCGGTGCCGGCGCGGAATTGTCATGGCGCACGCCTGCGCGCACCCAATGCGCGCGACGGACTGCGTGTGTGATAGCGCGCGGCCTGCGACCTCCTTCGCGGGGTTGCAATGAAAGTGATTAGGTTCTTGCGCTACTGATAACGAGGGCTAGTTTAGTAGTTTCCGTGTCCAAATCATTTATTCTACGATTGAAGCATATGTTATCTACGTTATCGATCACATGTGAGTACTAGTTTTGCTTTTATTTCAGACTTGAGGTCAATGAACACATTTTTTGTCAAATAGGTGTTATGTTTACCCATTTTTTTAAATTTGTTGCGGAACTAGGGGGTGTTGACACAAAATTGCAATAATCGTTAAGATTGTATTGATAACAATAAAATTAGATATGCAAAATTATCAATTACCGAAATCAATTTAAATTTCTTGGGACTCAGGCGTTCACTCACTACTGGGACCACACACACACACACACACAATCACACAACAGAGTTATTTATATCTGGAGAGAGACAATATCTAAATCACTTTCGAGTTGGAAGTGCGGCGGTTATCAGCGCGTTCGCCGAACAGGTCGATGCGCGCACGCAGGGCCCAGGTGCCCGGCGCAGCTTTCACTGGCTACACGCGGTTTTTCTTCATATCACATATTAATAGGTTCACTTTGAATATGTTATCGTTTACTGCGATTTTCTTGTACGTGTAGCACTAGTTTTTGATTAGTTATGGTTAATTATAAAAGCGGTACTTGTTTTTGTTGAAATTACAGAAAACAAGCAAAATAAACTATGTGATTCTGTGGTTTCATGTATGATAGGTACAGATATTAACCATATTATAGAGAGCACAATACGAATTAAAAAAAGGTTTCGACAATTTCCGCAATATCAACATACCTACGGTTGACAATAAGTGGTAACATTGACAGTGCCTGAATTTCGTAGCTGTAAGCGCGGTTTTCGTAGTTGAAATGTGACGTACAGTTGGCTGCAGAAATACAAATAACAATTACATAGTGTGAATGCGCGATGTCCAATGGCACGTTTTCTCGCAAGTTGACTTATACCGAATATTATGGGCACGCCACAATTGTGGCGATAAGTCCCCTCTTTGAGGAGTGGCTGGAGAGGCGCCACGGCGTCCTCACCTTCCGCCTGACGCAGGTCCTCACCGGACATGGATGTTTCGGGAGGTTCCTGTTTAGGATTAAGCGGGAGGAAACGCCCGGGTGTCACCACTGTGTGGATCGCCCGGAGGACACGGTGGAGCATACGGTGGAGGTCTGCCCAGCTTGGGCGGAGCACCGTCGTGTCCTCACGGAGGCGATCGGCGGCGGCGATCTCTCGCATCCGGGCCTGGTTCAGGCCATGGTTCGGAGCGAGAGTGCATGGGAGGCCGTCACCTCCTTCTGCGAAGCAGTTATGCTAGCGAAGGAGGAGGCGGAACGCGTGAGGGTGAGACAAGGTTCACGCCCTCATGCCCCTAGTCGCCGCAGGAGACGCCCCGGGCGGCGGGAGTCGCAAGCCGATTTCCGGCCACCGTAGGCGCGGGCCTGCGGACGGTGAGCGATGGGTAGCTCGCCGTCCGATAAGGACCAGGCCCGGGTCGACGGCGCGTTGTGTTCCACGCGCGCCTCAAAGAGACGTCAGCACAAACTGACGGGGTTGCGAGTTTGTCCGAAAGGGGTATCGTGGCCCTGGCACACAGGCAACGGAAGGAACACGGGTGGGTTTTAGTCAGTAAAAGTCTGACACGCCCTCCCGCTCCGCCCAGAGCGGGAGAAGTTATTTGATGATTTCCCACCCAAAAAAAAAAAAAAAAATACCGAATATTAAAAGTGTTTGACAGTTTTAGTAGGTAAAACTCAGCGCAAGACAACTTCAGATGTATGATGCAGTTAATTTGTGCAATAAGACATGCAATTGGACGTCTACTTACCCAACAAAACTTCAGAGCTGCCATTGTAATTTTCTTTGCTTAAAATTTTAACAGTTTCAGAAAATCATCAATAGATACGGATAAAGCTACTAGTTCACCAAACGGCTGCGCTACTGATAACGGCTGACAATGCTCTGCAAATAGTTCGTGGCATAAACCAATGAATACTATACTACATAAAAAATGATTACAAACATTTCACAGTTCGTTAAGGAGGTAAGAAAAATACGATTTCTCTTAGATCATCGGATGGGTTTTAGTCACAAAAGCAAAAATAAACTAAAAGTCTGACACGAAGAGTGGGAGACGCTCTTCGTGTCAGACTTTTAGTTTATTAGTTATTTGATAATTTCTCACCCAAAAAAAAGAAGGGAATCCGCTGTCGTACCACGCGCGTCCACGATGAACTGCTATATTCCGACACAATCCTGATGATATTGAAGCTGCTGAACCACTAATACGATGATAATTTATGGTAAAGGCTATCCTGCGCCATACATAGTCTAAATTCGCATATGTAACAGGAATCTAAAAGTAAAATGCAGCATTATACGTATACCTATATATATACCTAGGAACCTACAGTCGCATCGGGCCGCAGTGCAGCGCATTTCAACACAAAAAAGTGCGGTAAGGCTCCCCTGAAGTGTACGATGGTTCATACAAAATTTACGAAGGTGGTGTAGGAGAAATTTTGCGTTGTGGTGCGGCCCGTCCAAATGTAGTCTAGTAAAGTATGCCTTAAGGGTATCTTGCGTGGAAATATCTATCTGACTGACAAACAAACCTCCACTAATGCAATATGACCAGTTGATGCACAATACAGGGTGGATTTTTGAGATGAGGCAGTAACGGCAGCTACCTTAATAGTTGTAGCTACAGGAAAACGGTCTTAAGAGACTGTCCTTAACTTTTTGAGAAATTTTTATCTGCGTTCGCCGATATTGAAAAAAATGTACAGGCAGCAGGAAAATGGGTAATTTTCACAGAAACTTTTTGATATGCCAATGGATCCTGTTTCTTATAAGGATAAAAAACCTCAGTTAGATTAACTGAGGTTTAAGTACTAGAAAAGTCATAAATCACAAATAACTTTTCCCATTAATTTCGTAATTAATGGATAGATGGACCGCTACAAATGGAGACTGGCCAAAAATAAACAAAAAAAAAATTAAACGTCATATTTTAATTTGCTTGGACAACAGAATCTAGATTGTTGCTTGGTTGCTTGTAATTTCTGAAATTCTGCGCAACAGCCGCCATACTCGTACCCATTCTAATTTAAAGCGGCACTTCACAAAGCAGTGGATCCAGTCTTGATCTCACGCCTCTTGTTTTTTTTATGTGGAGCTATTTAAAAAATGAACTTTATAAAAAAAAATACGACAGTGTTCAGGAACTCAATGATTTTACTCAGCTGCTACCTGCTCTGTAGTAAAGAGAATAAACCTATGCCTATGTCAAAACGGTTAGGTACCATTTTGAACACCTAATATCTTAGCGCACAAAAGTAAAATTTCTAAGTCCAAATATGATCAAGTTTTTAATTTCAAGGCGAAATAATACCCAAAGTAGAAGTTATTGTTTTTTATTTGTTTTTCGAGCAGTCTTTTTTGTAGCGGCCAGTTTATCGATGGTAAAAAATGACAAAACGAATGACGAATTTATGACTTTCCTAGTACTCCAACCTCAATTGGTCCAATAGTGGTTTTTGGTCTTTATAAGAAACAGGATCGATTGGCCTTAAAAAATATTTTTGGGAACAATTACCATTTTCCTGCTGACTAGATTTCTTTCAAAATCTATGAATGCAAATCAAAATTTCTCAAAAAGTTAAGGACAGTCTCATAAGACCGTTTTTTTGTAGCTACAACGGTTAAGGTAGCTGCCCTTACTGCCCCATCTCAAAAATCCACCCTGTATAGGGTCAGCGATGCCCTTGCGAAGGACGTCCGCGAAGCATGGAGTCCTGGGGGCCTACTCCGAAGTGCTAAACTGAAGTATCGGCCGAATGTTCGGCCGTTTTATAACTTCCAAAGTTTCCTTTTTTGACTTTAAGTCCTTACCCGACTTCAAGTCACAGTTTTGACGTTGGCTTTTCTCTTCGACTGTCTTTTTTTTTTTAGTAGTCAGCGATAGTTTGGCGTAGTAAAGAAACGACCGAACATTCGGCCGATACTTCGGATTTATGTTCGGAGTAGACAGACCCCCTGCGGTCTCCAAATTGGGAAAAATGTGGGGCATTGGTTTTCTATTAGGATTTCTCAGTGGCAGCTTGAAGTCTGGGTTTGAGCCCGGTTAATGGCAATAGGCTCGTTACATACGACTTAAACAAAACTGGCGGAATGTGGGCTACTTGTGGACTTCTGTCTATCTCTTCGAGGACTACAGACGTGATGTTAAGTTATTGTAGTACAAAATGAAACACTCGCTAAGTATATTTAGTTAATTCAGTGTAAGAAAAACAGTATTTCCTAAGTTGTGCACTTAATAGTGGTTGTGGTACTCAGAGTACTAACTTGGGTCTAGTTAACCATTTACGTAATCGACAGGTATAAAGAACCATACGTAAAAAATATGACGGAGAATTTTGTTGGTGGTGGTGTTTAATTGGTTTTTGTTGACGTCTCGGAGTGTGGAAATTGGTGACTACATTGTTCCATTGGGTTCCCCCAACTGTAAAAATAAATGTAAGTGATACATAATCAGCCTATAATGTGCCCACTGCACGGACACAGCCCTCCTCTCTCTGAGAGGGAGTGGGCCCAGTGCGGGTTGGTAGATGTTAGTAAATAAATAATAATTATTACACTTACTGCCGATTGCCGATATTGTAGAGATTACCTACGATATTGATTAAAAGAATTATTTTCACTTAGTGCTCTAAATCTGTTACAAAACTGCGGTACATTACGTCTAAAAAATTTTCACAGACAGGAAAACACACCATAATATAATAAAACTCTCTAAAAGCACACAAAAAGTATCTACATAGACGTCTACGTACCTATAAAGAAAAATAAAGTTTGTTTAATTAAAAATTAAAGCTAGTAATATTGTAGTCGTCCAATTTATTTAAAAACAATTGACAAGCGTTGCTATTTTTTAAACCCTCTTTTCTTCTTTTTCATAGCGGTCTATATTATAATTATAAATAGGTCATTTGTTAGTTCTTTTATAATTGCAAAAAACGTAATAAAATTTGAATTTCGCGGGCTACCTTAGCGCATCCCCCTTAAACTAAATGCTGGGAAACAGACCTATTTACACTGGTTCCTGATATTTATATTCATTACTTATTTTTATTTTTACGCACCATATCCAGGTATTTCCCTATTTTAATCACAAACGATATAAATAACACGTTATTTATTTAAATTGGAAATATGTAATTGTATTATTATGTAGATATTATTAAAATAAGATTAGCATAACTCCTATCTTTTGCCCAAAGATTGGCGTGACTCATAGCATTTTCTGCTCTGAGGCGGGGTCTGTTTCTATATTTTTAGGGTTCCGTACCTCAAAAGGAAAAAACGAAACCCTTACAGGATCACTCGTGTCTGTCTGTCTGTCCGTCTGTCACAGCTGATTTTCTTCGATCCTACTGGAACGATTATGTTGAAATTTGGTGCACATGTGGAATTCTGTGACCCAAACACGAAAATGTTACGTAAATAAATTAATTTTGAATATGGAGGTTTTTGAATATGGATTTTTAGGGGCAAATCGAAAATTAAAAAAAAAAGTTTAGTTGACTGTACCGTGTGACATACTCGTATCAAATGAAAGGGCTTGTTTTAAAGATTTCATACTTATATATTTTTTTTATAACTTTAAAATAGGAGATACTTTTGAAATTATTTAAGAAAATAAATGACAAATGACCATTCCCCCGATTATATCCGAAACCGCTGAGCCTAAAATTTTGAAAAAATACAGAATATTTTTCTTAACTTATATAGATTACAGGAAAACCTATAAGAAGTCTGTAATCTTAAATTAACATATTAAATCACTCAATATTGTGCGTACAAACTTACATTTGCAGTTGGAATGTATCGAGGATCATGTTTTTCAACTATAATGTTAAGTTTGTTCTTGGGATAAATTCAACCCAACTACGGAACCCTTCATTGTGCGTGGTCCGACACGCACTTGGCCGGTTTTTTTGCCAGGATGGATGGAGTCATAATTTACTGCTCATCTGCCTAGCCTTTTCCCAACTATGTTGGGGTTGGCTTCCCGTCTAACCGGATGCAACTGAATACCAGTATATTACATGGAACGACTGCCACAACCCAGGTACTGGGTAACACGATACCCCTCGGTAAGACTGGTTGTCAGACTTTCGGGCTTCTGACGACCCGTAACAACTGTCAAAAATCTACAAATACAAGCCGGGACCTAAGGTTTAGCGTGCTTTCCGAGAAACGGAGGGGTCTTGGTATAAGGTCACCCCATCTACGGATCCACCGCGGCAAGCGTAACTTAAACTGATCGATCGACCCGTGCGGCTGCCACAAGCCCCTCATAATTTTAATATTTTTATGGTTAAAAGTTCGGTAGACAGAACTCCAAGAATATTTTCTAAATAAAATTTATAGAAAGAAAGCCAGAAACAAAAATATTTAATTTGGGACACGCACAGGAATTACAAAAAGTAAAAAAAGAGCATTTAAAACTAACAAAATGACATAGATAGATTTATTTATTTGCATAGAATTTAGGTAATTAATACAATTAGGTGTTATAATACATACATATTGTTCGAATAAACAAAACATTACAAAATGTATAGACCTGTGCGACGCCTAAAGGCTCTTATCTCAGCATAATGCTGTTATATTAAAAAAAAAAAAAACCTCAGCGATGGTATTCTGATAGGGCCCGGAATAAAGTTATCTGCTACTGAACATTATTTTATTAGGTTTTAATATATTATCTAAAAAACTAACTACTTTTATAGGTTGTACTACATATTTTGAGAGTACAACTTTCTCGATTCAAAGCGCCTGGCGTAGAATACTTAGCAACTGTAGTGTCTCCTGCGTCATGCCATATAATTCTGATATTATTGGTTAATTCTATTAAACGCATAAGATAAACGAAAGGAATTTAAGAAAAACTTGGTACATCGAGGCGTTAGGATTTATTTTCGAATGAATATTGATCAAACTCTTTGATGGTTCGGTCCCTTAGACGGTAGGTACTCAGGAGGAAAACCTGTTTCTTACTATAAATAAAGCGCCTGACGAAAAGTAAATCGCAACTAAAGACAACTAAAAGACTTGCACACCGGTACGGACAGTCAAATCCCTGTGTGGTTTTTTAATTAACCTTTTCAACACATTTACTCAAAAAATGCATTTACGAAGCCTGTTTACATTGATCGAAAGTTAAAAATTACGCACCATACAACGGAATGTGCGGTAAAATAGGTACTCTCACCTAACTACCTGTTTTACCGCATACTCCGTTATATAGCGCCGAGCGTATAATATACGGTTTTTTTTTAATTTCTATAAAAATATATAAGACTTCCAACAAGTATGCAGTTTCACATTACGAGAATAAATAACTTGGAAGCGGTTTTTCTCACTTTAATACTACAGATTAATTAAGATTAAGATATTCTAATATTTCTAACACTAAATGATTTATTTAATTAAAAAAAAAAAAAAAAAAATTAAATAATCACCAGGTTGGTAGTCCGTTCAGCAGAGCAAATGCTATACACGGTGGCTCATTAATTTTAGTAAGTAACCAGCTTAAGTTTAAAGACCGTAAGGATATTGTTGAGCGGACTGTTGAAATAGCCTGTATAGAATTGGAGCAAATTATTGTATTAAGTGTGTACAGACCCCCTTCAGGATTGTATGACTGCTTTGAAAAGGTAATGGATGAAGTGTTGCACAAGATTTGTAACTCAAACAAGTCCATTATCACTTGTGGTGATTTTAATGTTAATTTGTTAGAGAACTCAGGTTCTTGTAGTAAAATAATAAGTCTGTTTCAGTCATACAATCTTGTAAACCTGTTTTTGGAGCCCACAAGAATAACCTCTACTAGTGCCACATGTCAAGATAATATTTATACAGATATTATACCAAGCCACAAAGAAATTATAAATTTACTTGATTCTGATCATTGTGGGCAAAGGATTACTATCCAAAACCGAAACAACAAAGTGGCTAAAAAGGATATCACTGTTAACCCCAAAACAGCACGTCGGCGTCGCTTGGAAGCTTTTAAAGGTAAACTCATTGATAAATTACCAGTTCCATCTATTAATGATGATCTTAATCATCTTTATAATGTTTTTTTTAATATTTACTGTCAACAATTTAATTCCACATTTATTCCCAAGACTATCTCGGTTAATAGTAACGCATCTTTCAGTGATTGGGCTACCATTGGCATTCATAAAAGTAGAACACGGCTTTATAAGCTGTACCACGAATGGTATTATGTAAACACTGATGAATTTAATTTGTATGTTAGAAATTATTTAAAAAAGTTTGTTGTATGGCCAAGTCGCGTTATTTGAGTTCGAAGATTAAAAACAGTAGTAATGTAATTAAAACGACTTGGAATATTATTAATAGTGAAACGGGAAGGTCTAGGAACGGAAATACTGACTATAGCCTGTCAATTAATGACAACATAATAAAATCAGACTCACAAGTCGCCGTGGCCTTTGAAAATTTATTTTCGAATATTTCCGTTTCAACTACTAAATCCCTAAACTCATCACCTTCTGTTGCTGAGTCTTTGCTTAAGGAAAATGTAAATGTTTGCGATTCGGAATTTCATTTTGAACATATTACCTGTAGAGATATAATTAAAACCTTTAACACTTTAAATGTAAAAAAGACTGCAGATCTGAGGGGTAATTCTGTAGAAGTTGCTAAGTCTATTATAGACATCGTAGCACCTACTTTAGCTCTTATCTTTAATAATTGTATTGACTGTGGGGAGTTTCCTGACCTCATGAAGAATAGTAAAATAATACCGTTGTTTAAATCAGGTAGTACATCAGACCCCACAAATTATAGACCTATTTCAGTACTACCTACCTTTAGTAAAATTTTTGAGAAATTAATTTTGGACCAATTGCAAAGATTTTTTAATAAACATAAATTACTACATAGCAAACAGTTTGGTTTTACAAGGGGTCGCTCGACTACTGATCCGGTGTTGAACTTTTAGGACATATTTATAATGCATGGGAAGATAAATGTGATGCCTTGGGCATTTTTTGTGATTTGTCCAAGGCTTTCGATTGCGTTTTTCATAAAACGTTAATCAGGAAACTCCGCCACTACGGGATCCGGAACACCGCTCTGGATCTTCTTACTTCATACTTGAGTAATAGGATTCAGAGCGTTGACGTCAATGGAAAAAGATCTCCCGGATCTATAGTAACAATGGGAGGTCCACAGGGCTCAATTCTTGGTCCTTTCTTGTTTCTTATTTATATGAACGACTTGCCTTACCTCATAGAGGATAATCATGATATAGTGTTGTTTGCAGATGACACTTCACTTTTGTTTAAACTTAAACGTCAGCAGCTGGTTACTGACGATGTAAATAGCGTGATCTCAAAAGTAGTTCACTGGTTCAATGTTAATAATTTACTTCTAAATGAAAAAAAAACCAAATGCATTAAGTTTACGCTACCTTACGTTAGGCAGGTGAAAACTGATGTGTTGATAAAGGGCGAAGAATTGAATCCTGAAGAAAGCACAGTATTCTTGGGCTTAACTTTGGATGCTAAGCTTCAGTGGGGCCCACATATAGATAAACTGTCTAAAAAGCTAAGCTCCGCAGCATATGCTGTTAGAAAAATTCGTAATTTAACTGACATAGAGACAGCCCGTTTAGTGTACTTTGCCTATTTTCATAGTGTAATGTCGTACGGTATTCTGTTGTGGGGAAATGCCGCCGACATTCAGACTATCTTTGTTTTGCAGAAAAGAGCTGTACGATCAGTTTATAAATTAAGTCTAAGACACGAGAAATTTAAGGAGATTAATGTAATGACTGTACCTTCTCAGTATATTTTTGAAAATCTTTTATATGCCCATAAAAATATAAAATTGTTTAAAAAATACAGTGATATCCATAATATAAATACTAGAAACAAACATAAATTTGTTGTACCTACAACAAGGCTCAAGAAAATAGGTGGCTCGTTCCGATGTCAATGTACACGCTTTTATAATAAACTTCCAAGCCACGTTCAAGATCTAAGCCTTAATAAATTCAAATCATTCATTAAACGTAAGTTGTGTCAGAAAGCTTTTTATACCGTTAAAGATTATATTGAGGACAAAAAGGCTTGGGATTGAGCTGCTCCAATTTTTACTTATTGAAGTGGTTTATTTTTATTGTTTGATGTTTTTTTTTTTTGCTAACTTTTATTATTTTATATACGTAACGTAATATATACGTAATGATATGATTATTTACTTGTTAAGTATTATATTATTTTAATTATTGTGAATGTGAAGACTATGTGGGTTATTGCTCTTTTATTTTTATTTTCACTTTGTCTTTTATTCTCAGTTAGTGTTAATCATGGTCTGGCAGTTTGAGTCATTTAAGCGGCCTACCCAAATGTCCTTTCTTTGGTATTGATCGTCGCATCGTTGAGCTCCTTAAGTTCTGAGTTCGTTCTGCACGCATTTGTCAGTAATCGTGCAGCTCTAGCTGCACGATTACTGACAAATGCGTGCACTGACTGGTCAGGTCCACTCAATCTGTGTGGTTCTTTCCTCAAAAGACCATTTCAGACACCAATCTACATGGCCTTCACATGATCTGACCAAGATTATGTCTGGACTTTAAAAGAGACTGTGACCTCTGAGTTTGTTTCGGCCTTTCTTCTCAGAGTAGTCAGATAGGTAACGCCGACCTCATCTAGTTTTAAAAATATGACTGACGTGTAAAAGCGTCTGTACAAACCTACTTACAGAAATAAAAATAATTTATCATCATTTATCATTTAATGTGACAAGTCCCAGTCTACGTATGTCCCTGTAGTTAGTCGGGATTCACAATGTCCTGTGTCCATGAAAACCTTTCTTTTTTCAGGTGAAGATATGAGTAAATATAAAAAAAAATATATATAGGTAAGTATTTGCTTTATTTTGCACCAAAATTGCTATCTCTTATTCAATATCTTTAACTTTAAGGGTACAAAATGGCGGTGAAATCGCTGAAATCTCTCATTACCAACCCTGGTAACTGTGGTTTTTCATCTCGTTGGTATAGCTCTTACTGACACGAAAGAAGAAGAGGAACTACTACCTGCAGTACCAGAGGCATTCCCGATGCGTGGCCATTCCAGAATCAAAAATGAAATTAATATCCCAAATGCCTGAAATTTAACCATAACAAATCCCTTCTAACTGGAACACAACAAAAATAATAATAACTTTGCTTTTCTAAACACCAGCTATACCTGATACTACCTAAACCTACCTAACCTACGTAATATCTTTCGACAGATGGACCTAGAACGCTTCCCTGAGATAACCCTAAGTAATAAACTATTACAGTTCAAAATAAACTACAATCCTCATTCATTTGTCGAGTTTCATAGTCTTGGAAAGTTTCAACTTCAGTTATTTTAACTCTACTTAATTAATCTCCTTTTGCAAAGACATGAATACCAATAACAACAGTGTCAAGTCAGAGGCTTTGGAAATTATGGCAAAGAGGGGTACGTGTTCTAACTTACAACTTAACCTACTAAACCAAAGGCACTTTTGAATTGTCAAAGAGTCGGTCAGTCCGGAAGATGAAGCTAGTTGCCTATTCCAATGCGTAGTAGGCTCCTTTTGAGAAAATATTGTGCAAGACGCTATAGGGACACGCTATGTATCTATGTAACCGACTAAACGTAATAACTGTCACTTCAGTTGTCATGCTACGTTTTTTTTTTTTTTTTTTTTTTTTTTTTTTTGGCTTCGCACGGTTTGTGCATTTAGCCAGTGTCATGTAAAATTAGGTAACAAGTACAAAGTTATAATAATTATGAAATGAACTCCACTCAATGCATGATAACGATGATTGATGATATCCCGCCCCGCTCCCCTTGAGTTTAAGTAAAGACGCGGCACTTTACTGAAACCTCGCGCGGACTTCTTGAGAGAACTTAAAGTGATGTTGCACTGTTTTGTTTAATTTTCCTACATTAATGCAGCTTCACGAACACTTAATGGTTAATAATCCACCACTATTACACATTAATATTCGGCTAAACACAAATTTTAGAAAATAAAACAAAACTGCTAACATGACGCTTCACTTTCCCGCCAAGAAGTCCGTCATGCTACGTTGTACTCTTCAATTTAGCAACGTTTTATTTCGTTGACGTTTAGAGAACTTGTCTTTTTGGGCTCTTTACAATAGAGCGATTACAAAATATTATAGCAGGTATTGTTATAAATCTAACCAAACAAAAAAAATGTGCTCAAGCAGGTACATCTACGAAGGGTAGTTTAAGAGTATATGATAAAGTTTAACCATACAGTAATAAAAGAGGAAACTATCGTAAAAAAAAAAAAAAAATTGGATAAATAAGTTGGTTAACTACCTAAACCAATGGAGTATACCTACTATTTTGTCACTATACTCCATAGGCTTAGGTAGTTAAATAAAGGTAAACAAATCATAAAAAGGGTTTTTATAGATGACACTTTCTTGATTGAAAATACGTTGTAACTTATAATCAAATTATTTTTTATTTATTATTATTACGATAGTTTCCTCTTTTATTACTGTATGTTAAACTTTGTCATTTATTCTTATACTACTCTTAGTAGATATAATTGCTTGAGCACAGTTATTTTGTTAGATTTATATATTACCATATTATTTTGTAATCTGTCTATTGTAAAGAGCCCAAAAAGACATGTTCTCTAAACGTCAACGAATTAAAACGTTGCTAAATTGAAGAGTACAACTGTGACGTAGCATGCCAACTGAAGTGCCAGGTATTACGTTTAGTCGGTTACTTGACAGCTCTCTGTCACGTGGGTTTTTTTGTTTACCTTTATTTAACTACCTAAACCAACGGAATATAGATCTATGTAGTACCTCACGCTAGACGAACGGATAGCATATTTTGCTTTATATCTATGATTAATACATTATTAAACAATACTATAAAACCACGCTTCGCTACCTACTAAGTAGTTACTACTAAGATTAAGTTTTAATGTTTACTTACTGTAATCATTAAAAATTGAACCTGAGTATTCTTTTAAGTGCGTCGTGTTGGTGTCATGGTCTATTGTGTTGTAGGATTAAAATATAATTTTCCTTCCAATACGTAACTACCTATCGATAGATGTAAGTACTTCTATTATATGCAAGGGTCAATTATAATGAGGAAGGTATTTTGTGTTTCCTGTATAACGCTTAACATATTATGATGACGAAATAAAGAAGGTCAAGTTTAGATTTCTAATGTAATTACAGTGCTTCTATTATGGCAATCATCACATTTCCGAATACGAACAAATATTAATTTCCATGTCCATCAATCATTAGTTTTATCATGTGTATAATAATTTGAATTCAGAACTAAGTACTTTATTACAAACGAATGATAATAATATTCCATGTCCATCAATGACTTCTTGGCGGGAAAGTGAAGCGTCAGGTTAGCAGTTTTGTTTTATTTTCTAAAATGTGTGTTTAGCCGAATATTAATGTGTAATAGTAGTGGATTATTAAACCATTAAGTGTTCGTGAACCTGCAGTAGTGTAGGCAAATGAAACAAAACAGTGCAACATCACTTTAAGTTTTCTCAAGAAGTCCGCGCGAGGTTTCAGTAAAGTGAAACATTTCAGTCTTTACTGAAACTCAAGGGGAGCGGGGCGGGATATCATCTATCATCTTTATCATGCATTGAATGGAGTTCATTTCATAATTTGTACTTGTTACCTAATTTTACATGACACTGGCTAAATGCACAAACCGTGCCAGGCCAACAAGAAAAAAAAGTAAAAAAAAAGGCCAACAATTAATAGATTTATCGTGTTTATTTGAATTCAGAACTAAGTAAGTACTTTATTGTTGTTTTGTTTTGATTTTCGTGGGAACTATAGAAATCCGACGACTGAGGCAACACGACGTTTGCTGAGAGACATTAAGAAAATATAAGCACTGTACATATTATATATTATGTCATTGTCATACTAACAAGTAGGAATAATTCCTATAATATAGGAATTATTATGTATCGCAGTCAACCAAATTGACCACATTCAACCTAGTGCAGCTAGGAAGGTTCGTGTTAGTGTACCAGATCCGATACATCAAACCTCAGTTGGTCTAACTCTCTTAAGAAACAGGATCTATTGGCATTCAAAAAAAAAATGTAAAAATGGTCCATTTTCTTGCAGACTATTTTTTCCTCAAATGCAGATTAAAATGTCTCAAAATTTAAGGACAGTCTCCCAAGACCGATTTCGTGTAGCTACAACGGTTAAGATACCCTTACTTCCCCATCTTAAAAAGCCACCCTTTATATGTCATGATGATTGCCTGCTTAGCCCCATAAAGATATAGCGTAATGATAAGCATTCAACATATTAAATTTGTACCTATCTGTAATGTTCTTACCGTTTGGCTCGTTTTCTTACAATTTGCTGTAAACCATAGAGAAATAAAAACAATGCAATATTGCTCATCCCCTTTAGTAAATAGCGTGATAATATATCACCTACCGGGTGACCAGACTTATAGGGAATATAATATAAGCAAAATTTGAACAGAATCTATGCGGTAGAATCTACGGATTTTTGCGGGAGACTTATGAACGTCTATTTTAGTCAACTTTTAACAAAGCAAATAACTTAGTGGTCCGACGACTGCCTTGTAAAACTGTGGTACGAGTACGACTTCCACCTGAACGAAGTCGCGGGAAGAGAAGAGCAGAAGCTAGTATTATTATAATCACAAAATATATATTTTTATTCGCCCTCTCTTTTTTTATTCACAGATAAAATTGTATACCATAAGTCACTCCTGCAGTTAAAACAAATTCAATGATACTACTATAAAATTAAATCCATCAAGCCGTTTAAGATACAGAGCGTGTCAAATAAATAGACATAAATACATACATAGACTCGAAAAACATAACCCTCCTCCTGAGTCAGTCGGGTAAAATCAAAAAGACTACGATGCCTATAAAATATATAGTATGTACCTAGGCATAAATTTCATCTATTTTTATATGGTAGATACTTACAAGACTTTAAGAAACGAGTTGTAACTGCAAATAATACCCATAACAGATTTTAAAAAAACCGAACTGCGTAAAAAAAGGTTTTTGGATTTTTTAATTAACTTTTTTAATTTTACACTTTTTAATTAGGATTATATGACGGTAAATTAGGTTATTTACTCACTATTTAGTTATAATCGGGTGTTAACGGCGTCTTACTCACTCACTCCAAAGTTCAGGATAGTTTTTTTATCATTTCTCATTTAATTTAAACATAAAATATGTATATATTTTTGTAATCGCCTTTTAAAATCCTTCATTTTGATACCCCACTCGATAGGCTTGGGAGATTTTATTTTTCGAAAATACACCGTTTGGCGCTAAAAATCAATATGGTTAATAATTTAAACATACCCAGTGACAGTCGCGCAATAAAGACGAATGTAACGACATATCATTCATCAAAATCGGTTCAGCCGTTTAGTAGTTACGAGGGAACATAGGGACGGACATACATATATACAGGTCAAACACATAACCCTCCTTTTTTGGCTTCGCCGCAGTCGGGTAAAAAGGCGGGAAAGCGGCAATTCTATCTTCAGTTGTTTCGTGCTAATTATTTACATGTTGCATTGTTGTTAATTGTTTGCATTTGTATAAAAACGAGTTCATCTGATTCAGATAATGTATTTAACGCCTGATTTCATTAGAGAAGAGCAAAAGTGGAAAACCTTTTACCGCCATAATCAAAATAAAGATACTTAAAATCTTACGATGTCTTTATGACATGGCTTGCTGAAAAATGAGTCAAGTCTTTTTCGGAAAACGTGTTACTAACATATTTCAATGAATTATCTAAGAATCATAAAATATAAGTATTTATTTACTCTCCTCTTATTCAAAATGAAAAGCAGAATGTTTACCTCGGGTGAAAGACCTATTTAGACACTCGCTCGTGGGTAAATAGGTCCCTTTCATCGCTTGTATAACAATCTACTATTAAATAGTGTTATATAATGTATTGTGTACCAATTGAAGACTTTTATAGACTGAGGAAACTTTGGTCGTTTATATTAGGTACTGTGCTATCCATTGTTTTAGCCTTGGCTGTTGACTATCGCTAACTTTCTTCTGTTGTCTGCTTTCGTCCCAAAGTATTATTCTATATATTTTCATCTTCGCTTCCTTTTTCTTAGCAGTCACCATGATATCTTCACCTTGGCGTAATCATCACCTCCAATCAATTAAGTTTATGTATGTATATTGTTTCAATTGCTTCGAAACTTCCGACTCAATAAAAATATTTGTTACAATGTTAGTGCAAACATAGCAATCACTGGGTCACTGGGTGCACTGTCACATGGCAGTTGACATATCAACCGACTGTTCATAACACGTCTATGCATGTAGCTACGGATGGAAATTGTGCGACTGATCAGCTGTAATTATGCGAAAGAATTATTATTCTGGAGATTTTGTTTCATTTTCTTGCTTTCTCAAAAAGTTCAGTCTAGCACGGCTCTGCTGTCTCCAACTCTCTCATATCAACCTAGGGGACACCTGTCCAATTGAGCTTGCCACTTCCATAGAACCAGCCTATAAAAGACAGTAATAATGAAAGATATCGGTATAAACAAATACAACAATAATTTCTCCCTAGACTCGTAAAAGCAGATGTAAGAACAAATGGACGACCCCGACAATGTGTCTGACGTCTTGCAATTTAGAGTACACACCGCGATAGCATGGACAATTACTAGCGGCTTCGTATTGAAAGCGTTTGTAATTGAACCGGGCGTGAGGTTGTCGCCACACAATTGATTGTAAATTAACATGCACACACACAGACACTCACAACATCGCGAATCATTATGTGCGACGCTGAAGTAACTGTGATTTGTTTGTTTGTGATGCTGATCAAGCTTTTGTTTAAAGGTGGATTTAGACAAAACGAACATGAAACTAGAACAAGAGCTAGAGCATTATTTTGTTATATTCTTGACATTTTAGTAGGGAGATACCAACGAAGGAGTGTACATTCACTAGTTTGGTCTAAACCGACCTTAAGAAGACACAGGTTTGATTGTAAGATTTTAGCAAAGTGGCATTCACTGGTCTAGGTCATGCGGTGTATTTACTCTGAACAGTCAGCCTTCTACCATCAAATCAAATCAAATCAAAAATATTTATTTGTTAGAATATGGTACATAAGGTGTTACAGTAAATTTGTTTCAGCATATCCTGCCATAACATGGCGTGCAAATGTATTCACAATCAGCGATGTCAATTAATCTAACTTGCAAATTACAGATTTTATTGATTTGTCGACTAAATAATCCTTAATGGTCTATCTTTTAAAAAGTGATAGTTTGAAAAGTATTTTTTTAAACATTGTCAGCGGTAAGTCTTGAAAACCATTTGGTAAATGATTGTAAATAATAATCGACATACACAGTATACATTTTTCTTAAATAATTTTAGTTTTTTTTGTGGCAGCCGAAGTCTATCTTTATGCCGTGTTCGGCTATTTTGCCTGTAAGTGCTAGTTTCAAATAAATTGTAGTTTCTCTAAACAAAATTACTTATTTCAAAAATATATAAACATGGCAGAACTAGAATTTAAAGTTTCTGACATAGGGCTTACACCTGTCTATATAAAAAGTGAGCTCCTTAAATTGCTTGGATCCATTTTTTTTGTGCTTTAATAACTCTGTCGAATTCTACTGAGTTACCCTATATTACAATGCCGTATCTAAGTACGGATGATACATAACCATGGTAAGCCAGCATTGCAGTATCACAGTTTACTGTTTGTTTAAAAAATATTTTTCATCTTCGCCAACTGACTAACAATTTGACCACGATATGGGCTAAAAGTTCTTGCACACAAGACAAAGCTTGCTTTGAATGATAGTAGCATCAAAATAGAAAGAGATTTCTCGATGTACCTACATACCGAAAGTCAGTCAAGCGGATGTAAAACTTGAATCTGTTACAGGACAGGAGCAAATGCTCCTAGTGTCCACATTGTTGTTGAAGGTAATGCTTGTATTCAAACTTATTTGTTAAATTGACACACTACTTTTTTTTTCAGATTACTAAATATTTCGCCAAACCCATGATCATCAGCGTAGGCGAATATACAATGTCACCTAGTTATGAGGGCCCAGGTGCCGTATTATGACGTTTTATTGCCATCATGATTCCAGTGCAAGAGAGAGATGGATTTATACATGACCGCTAGCACCGTCCCTTATTCGGTCTGTAATCATAATGTCATTTATACTTCATAATACGGCCCCTGGTTATGTGAAAAACCTCTACATATACGTCCTACTGATACACACATCAAAAGTGTCTAGGGATCAAGTACGTTTTAGAGTATTGCCACAATTGAGGATTATATTTTTTAACTTTTTTGGATTGTTATTGAATTTTTTTAGTGAATTTCGTTATTTGAATAAATAATTTTCTTTAAATTTTGATTAAAAAATAAAAATCAACTGTCAATCAGGATTCCTATAAAGCTATGTAATAGCGTTTTTACAATTTATCGTTATTACAATTTCTGCATCGGAACTGAAAAAAATTGCATCGATATGGGGCGACGACATTATTTGACACGAGAAAGAGATGATGAGAGCCGTCGGAATGTTGCAAGCTGGTTGCAGGCAACGTACTGTGGCTGTCGCTCTTGACACTACACAGAGTGTCATAAGCCGCCTCTGGACACGCTATGGTAATTGAAGCATACCGTGCCAGGCAGCGTGGCCGAGTGACATGGAGGACGATATCGCATCACCTCTCGCAGACCGGGTCGCTCCATCCAACATACTGCTCGACGGAATCGTGCCATAACCGCCATTTTTTTTTTTTTTTGGGTGGGTAATCATCAAATAACTTCTCCCGCTCTGGGCGGAGTGGGAGGGAGTGTCAGACTTTTACTGACTAAAACCCACCCGTGTTCCTTCCGTTGCCTGTGTGCCAGGGCCACGATATCCCTTTCGGACAAACTCGCAACCCTGGCAGGCATTGGTCCTAACGGACCCCGTCAGTTTGTGCTGACATCTCTTTAAGGCGCGCGTGGAACACAACGCGCCGTCGACCCGGGCCTGGTCCTTATCGGACGGCGAGCTACCCATCGCTCACCGTCCGCAGGCCCGTGCCTACGGTGGCCGGAAATCGGCTTGCGACTCCCGACGCCCAGGGCGTCTCCTGCGGCGACTAAGGGCGCGAGGGCGCGAACCTTGTCTCACCCTCACGCGTTCCGCCTCCTCCTTCGCTAGCATAACTGCTTCGCAGAAGGAGGTGACGGCCTCCCATGCACTCTCGTTCCGAACCATGGCCTGAACCAGGGCCGGACGCGAGAGATCGCCGCCGCCGATCGCCTCCGTGAGGACACGGCGGTGCTCCGCCCAAGCTGGGCAGACCTCCACCGTATGCTCCACCGTGTCCTCCGGGCGATCCACACAGTGGTGACACCCGGGCGTTTCCTCCCGCTTTATCCTGAACAGGAACCTCCCGAAACAACCGTGTCCGGTAAGGACCTGCGTCAGGCGGAAAGTGAGGACGCCGTGGCGCCTCTCTAGCCACTCCTCAAAGAGGGGACTTATCGCCACAATTGTGGCGTGCCCAGCCATAACCGCCATGATGTTAGCTACGAAGGTCCACAGCTCTTCAGGTTTGCTGATAAGCGACCAAACCATCTGAAATCGTTTACGTATACTGGATCTGGGTTCCCAAAGGCCGCTGAGAGTTCCAACTATAGCACCCCGCAATCATAGGGCCCGTTTACAATGGGCTCGCGAACACAGAAATTGGGAGGAAGAAGACTGGCGTTGTGTTTGCTTTTCCGATGATTCTCGTTTCGTTATGAGACCGGATACAAGACGTACTCGAGTTTGGACGTCAAAAACGTTTGAAATTTTGTCAGGAAGTTTATCCATAAGGACGGGGAACAATAATGATTTGGGCCGCTATTTGGATCGGTGGAAGAACCATCACCCATCTCATTTGGATCAGGGGCAACCTCAATGCTCAGATTTATGCGGAGATGATTGTTTCAGACGTGATCATCCCTTTGCGAAGCCGGTTGGGTGATTCGTTTCCGCGGCCTGCTCAATCGACAGACTTCAACCTAATTGAGCACGCATGGGATATGCTTCAAAGAAGAGCTCTGCCGAGTATGGATGCCGTGCATATGTGGACGGCCATTCTTCAAAGTGATTTTGATGAACTGATTTTAAGCATGACAAATAGCTGTGATTTTGGGATTCGTGTCAATGGTGGAAACACAGATTATTCATTTTTATATCTTTACAATAAAATAATTAAAAATCCTAATTTTTGTTTATTTTTCCATTTAAATGACGAAATTAATTTAGGCTAATTTCCCACTGGGTACACCACAATTGTGGCGATAAGTCCCCTCTTTGAGAAGTGGCTAGAGAGGCTCCACGGCGTCCTCACCTTCCGCCTGACGCAAGTTCTCACCAGACACGGTTGTTTCGGGAGGTTCCTGTTCAGGATAAAGCGGGAGGAAACGCCCGGGTGTTACCACTGTGTGGCTATCCCGGAGGATATGGTGGATCATACGGTGGAGGTCTGCCCAGCTTGGGCGAAGCACCGCCGTGTCCTCGCGGAGGCGATCGGTGGCGGCGATTTCTCGCGTCCGGCCCTGGTTCAGGCTATATAGTTCGGAGCAAGAGTGCATGGGAGGCCGTCACCTCCTTCTGCGAAGTAGTAATGCTCGCGAATGAGGAGGCGGAACGCGTGAGGGAGAGGAAAAATTCGCGCCCTCATGCCCCTAGACGCCGCGGTAGACGCCCCGGGCGGCGGGAGTCGCAGGCCGATTCCCGGTCACCGTATGCGCGGGCTTGCGGACGGTGAGTAATGGGTAGCTCGCGGTCCGATAAGGACCAGGCCCGGGTCGACCGAGCATTGTGTTCCACGCGCGCCTCAAAGAGATGTCAGTACCAACTGACGGGGTCTGGTAGGGCCAATGCCTGCCAGGGTTGCGAGTTTGTCCGAAAGGGATATCGTGGCCCTGGCACATCGGCAACTGAAGGAACACGGGTGGGTTTTAGTCAGTAAAAGTCTGACACGCCCGCTCCAGCCAGAGCGGGAGAAATTATTTGATAATTTTCCGCCCAAAAAAAAAGGTTGATTTCCCACAAATTGCAAAAATTACAATTTTTCTTATTTTTTACAAAATATAGGAATAAGTTGTTAACTTAAACGTAAGAATTAAAGCAAGAAGCCATTCTGGAAGACTACATTTCGTAAATATTATTTAAATAATTTTTTATTCTTAAAAATGTACTTGATCCCTCTAGACACTTTTTTCACTTTAATATGGTTGCCAAGCAATTTATGCTCGTCACAATGCATATTTTGAGTGGCAGTTCTGCTGGTTGTTACGAGGAGAACTCCTCAACAATCGTCCCTGCATCGGGAAAAGCAATATTTTGTTAAAGGTGATGAGCAGTTTTTGATATTAGGCTATTGTAACTTAAATAAATGACAAACTGACCTTATAAAAAGCGAAAAATAAAAAACTTCTTACAAAAAAAAAACAATCGACTTCTAAAAAACCACTACAAAGTGAAACATAACTTTAATTTCGGAACTCGGTGGCAAAAAACTATAATATGGATCCAATGACACCGACTTCCGAAATTAAAGTTATTTTCTATTCAGTTAGATTTCTCGATATGATATGATCCACATTGTTGTTGAAGGTAATGCTTGTATTCGAACTTATTTGGTAATTATTTGTAAAACTACTTTTTTTTTCAAAATACTAATCAAATCACACTACAAAGTGAAAAATAACTTTAATTTCGGAAGTCGGTGGCAAAAAACTAAAATACAGATCCAAAGACACCGACTTCCGAAACTAAAGTTATTTCTCACTTTGTAGTGTTTTTAGGGTTCCGTACCCAAGGGGTAAAACGGGAACCCTATTACTAAGGCTCTGCCGTCTGTCTGTCTGTCTGTCTGTCTGTCCGTCTGTCTGTCCATCTGTCACCAGGCTGTATCACATGAACCGTGATAGTTAGACAGTTGAAATTTTCAGAGATGATGTATTTCTGTTGCCGCTATAACAACAAATACAAAAAACAGAATTAAATAAATATTTAAGGGGGCTCCCATACAACAAACGTGAACCCTTCGTGCGCGAGTCCGAGTCGCACTTGGACGGTTTTTTGGAAGTCGGTTGTTCTTTTTTAAACCTGACTGTTTGAAAAACCTCACTAAGAGATAAATAATCCAAGGTTCCTTGAGATCCCACTTATCCAGGTTACACTGTACTTTGTAGGTCTTTATAGGTAGGTACTTAACTGATTTTAATGATACATGCGTTAGGTAAACATGAAAATCGCTCTTTCGCAATCAAATGCTAGACCAAGCAGAGCAAACGTAATCTAATCTTAAACCGTGAAACGTATTTTATTTTTTCAAGGTCTGCCGCTAGTTTTGCCTACAGATGAACAGAGAAGAGCATGTCGTTTCAATTGGAACTCATGCTAACTTAAAAAAATCTCCTGAAGTTCTCTTATCTCTTCTGGGTAGCCTACAGCCGTAGGAACGTGTATATAGTAGGTAGTTATAGTGAATTCTTTATCTCAATCTAAAGTTTTAAGTAGGATAGTGTTTATCATCTATCAAATAGACCGTGCAAAAAATGCATTTTTTGTAGTTAGGCGCGTATCTGCGACTTTTCCAAAAGTTTTAAACACTTGATGATATTTTTTTTGCATATTATATAGTGGTAATTGAATTCTGAAAAATATTTACATAATAATACGCTAACAGACTTAAAATAATAATATGTACATGTTTATAAAAAAGGAGGGGGACAGAATCACAGGGCATCAAGAAATTAGTCCGCATCGCTGTCAACAGGAAAAGTGCCCAAAAGGCTGGCAGCATTGCCACGTTGTATGGCGATGCTGATACTTTGCCACAAAAATAGACCAGCCCTCTGGTCACGTGAAGATTCGACCAACCGCTTGGCGATATGTGTATCTTGATGATATTGAAAGAATAAACCGCTAAGTACTGATGTGGTAAGAACTAGTCTACTAGTCTAGTGTAATAGATACTGTATGTCTTTGATAAAATAGTACGTAAGTTTAAACGTAATTTAAATAAGTGTCCCGTCACGATGATTCGTTAGAATAAAAAGCTTTTTACAAAAAAAAAAACAACACATCACTTTGTAGGGGTTTTTTTTTGTAAAAAGTTTTTTATTTTTCACTTTTTAGTTGGTCAGTTTGTAATTTATCCAATTTACAATAGCCTAATGTCAAATTCTCATCACCTTTTACAAAATATTGCTTTTCCCGATGCAGGGGCGTTAATTCTCCTGGTAAGAACCAGGAGAACTGATGGTGACTTCACCATTTGCATTTTCTTAGCAACCATATTAAAGCGCCTAATCGAATCGCAACGGTGAAATACTTATTATTAAGTAGTTCCGGTGGCCATCTGTGGTCTTCATCATCAGTTCCACGTCACCAAATGGTGCTTTTCGAGTGCAAATGCACGAGTTACTATAAAAAATACTCAAATCGCTATAGGTATGCCTATAAAATTTGAGGATTTCCCTCGATTTTCATGGGAACCCCTCATCAGATTCTGATTTGGTGGCAATGGGACCACCTCGGGAGCATACCCTTCCAAACAAAAAGAGAATTTTCAAAATCCGTCCACAATTGACGGAGTAATCGGTAAACATAATAATTTTTTTTTTTTTTTTAAAACATATTCGGGCACATATTCGAATTCTTATGGTTATTTTAATTCCAAGTAGTGAGACGGTCAGTAATTTATTTGGGATCTGCGTGTATTTTGTATTTCATAACTTTTTAATAAAAATATCCAGGTTAATCTATGTCCAGGTTGCTTCCAGGCTGTTTTCCAGGTCCCAGGCTATAGTATCTGTAAAACATAACGATCGCTTCAGTGGTTTAGGGTTGAAAAGGTAACAAAAAGAGCTACTGTTGCATTTATATTAAACATTGCCTGGATCTGGATAAATTATAGGTATCTACCTAACGTACGAAAGCTGATAACTATAAACCATACGATACATAAGTAACTACTAATCCATTATTCAAAAAACGAAAAATGTTGCGTCACCTCAAGGCTATCTTAGTTTCACTGTTTACCCACCCACGAAATAGCACGAACTAAGTATTTCAGTGCTCTTAAACAAAAGACTTTAATTGTAGTAACAATATTAATGAGGAAATCTTTATCCTAACTCAAATACCTACTAATTAATGACTAATGAGTCAGTTGAGAACGCCATCAGGGTATACCGCAGTGACGTAGTGGATTTGAATTTCATAATATTGTTAGACATTGACTACAACAAATCATTTTCCTGAATTATTTAGACCAGAGGAAATTACGAAAATGAAACATTATCAGGCTCTACCCACCCAGAACTAGCAGGGTACACCCTGCTACTTCTGGGACACAGGCCTCTTCTCTGTGGGTCATGGCCCATTGGAAATGGCATTGCTCTAAACTGCTCTGCAAAAATAAAGACAAAACATCTGATGTTGATTAATAAACCAACGTGTTTCCAAACTTCTCTACATTTTTGTTTACAAACACCTCGAAAGAGCGTGGGGTGCTGGTTCCAGTCAGAACTTAGGTCGGGTAAAGTTAAAGTATTTCCTCTAGGAAATTCTTGCCTTTGAGAATTTCCTACAGCTCGGAGTAATGGCGTAGCTAGACGTGAGCGAAGTGGCTCCTAGCCCACGATAGCGCACCTAAAGGAATCTCACGCGAGGCCTCCTTGTTGGTGACTTAAGACACAACAGCTAAGTACCCATTGCTCACCGTCAATACATTTTTTTAAATAAATACATACAATAAATTATGTCAGATTATGATTAATATTTATTTTTCAATCTCAATAAATATGTCGTTTTCTGAACAGAAATTCTTTTCTCCTAACCATACTATAAGAGACCTTGTAAATTTATTAGCTTAAGATTTTAATACTGTCAGGTATAGCATTAAATATACGACCACACATTGCATAGCTATTCTTACTATACACCGTGGCATTTTAATCGTCTTACAACTACTGGTCAAGATAGCTTCGAAAATAACAATGAAATTTTAATCAAGTTCCGAAAAATTAAAATTTTTACTGTGGGTCATCCTTAGAAGATATACATATACGAGTACTATGACGGCATTTTTAATTAAAATTTTTAAGATGTACAATCTTGTAGAACATTAATTTTATGTACTCTTACAGTTTACGCGGCGCATGGTAAAACTCCCAGTTGGCATGATTTTTTCCGACATCTTCGACAATCATCGTCATCAAAACCTAAATGAATTAATACACCTAAGCTTTCCTCATGAATCATTCCGTCCATTGGTGAAATCCGTTTGGAAATCCTTTCAGTAGTTTTTGAGTTTATCGCGTTCAGACAGACATAAGCGGCGCGGCGGGGGGCGTGGTTTTATAATATGTAAGGAAGCGACTATACAGTACACACGTCCCTGGAGGAGGGCAGCAAGGCTGATCCGATCCTTCTGCCGAGCTGTTGGTTACATCGCTTTTAATAATCTTGACAAATATTAAACTTTACCCGCCATTTACAACCAATCACAGAACGTCATACAGTTTTGGCTGATTATCTATTAATTATCATTATATATATAAACACAAGTTATGTAGTGGGACTATTTTAAAACGTAATGAGATAGTTTAGCAATATAGCTAGTTGTTATTTAAAATGTTTATGTAGCTTTAGGAATACTATAAATCGGAGCAGCGATAGCTTCAAAAATCAGGAACAAATCCTTGTTACAGCACTTTATCAAAGCAAAGACCCGAAGGTCATTCTTTTTTTAAAAGATTAGATCACTCAGGTTACAAAATAAAAACTTTAAAAAAATGTCTATGCTGCGGTTATATTTCACTGTCATGAATTTTGCTATGTGTTAATTAATTTAATTATCGTGTCATGGGTTTGCTTTTGTGTTCACAAAAATATGGTAGGATTTCTGCATTGATCTTGGGAATAGGCGTTGAAAGAATATCTCTTTGATGCGACTGCGCCAAAGATATATGTTTTTTTTTTATATTTCTAGCGACTTCGCCCACGTTTAAATTACTCCACGCTACGGCACTGGCTTGGAGTTTCAATTTGTGCCAATTAACTGCGATGAACTCGCCCCGTCAGGAAATACAGGAAACAAAAGATCTGACCAAAATTAGCATCATATTGTTTCTCATACACCTAGGGGCGGTCGGCCTAGTTTGTCTATTGGTCACATGCGCTACTACTGAACTTATGATGGATTGGCTGTTCCAATGAACTATTGCTCGACACAACATTAAATACCAGTGACTTAAATTATTACCATGAGGCATGATTACCAATGAGGAGTGTCTGTTTTGACCAAGATGTAAGGTTTGAGAGTTAGGCCTTGTAGAGTTAGGGGTTTAACTCTGCATTAGATCAGGCCCTGCAGTACCGACATAGATAGTGATCGCTATACGACTGAATTCGACCGCAGAGTCCTAACGGGATCTCTAGACGGTCAAAATAGCTTGACAAAGCCGAAAACATCACATACTTGTCACGCCATTTTGACCGTCTAGAGATCCCGTTAGGACTTTGCGACCGTATTCAGTTGTACTGCAGGGCCTGATCTAATGCAGAGCTAAGCCCCTAAATAACTTTTTAACAGTGAAAGCGTTTTGTGAGTCTCGGGAACCTACTTTACATGAAATGTTTTTGGTGGGTACATCGATAATTTAATGTTATTCAAGGGCTGCATTTTTATGTTAATTCATAAATCATAATTCGTTCCACCAAAAATCATCTTCTACGATGTCCTTCGCACCGTTCTGGCTTCATCCATTTTTTTCTCTTTTCTTTGTCTAGGCGGTCTTTTTTTGGAATGCGCTCCCTGGACGGCAACCAGCCGGTTATCTTTTAAAGTGAAGGCACGTGAACATATTCCTCAGAAGTTGCCCAAAACATCCCAGCGGTGATTTGATTTTTCTCCTCTACCGATTGTTAGTTCTCCTGACAAAGTTGTTATAATAATACGAGTATGTGTAATGTATCTATGTATTCTAGTATTTATTCATGTATTTTATAGTTATTTCCGAGCTATCTATCCCGTATGTTGCACCTGCCATGTTTTGTCTCTGCATTACCCTAAGGTTGACTGGTAGAAAATGCCTCAAGTACTAAAATGTCTGCCTCTGTACAGTATTTTTTTACCTTTGTGCACATTGTTTTAATAAATAATAAATCAATAATTTATTTCAATCGATTCACCAAGTAAAATAAGTCATATCATTTAATTTTCAAAGATTTGGAAACGTTATTGTTGAAAAAAGTTGATAATTACCTACCGACTATACGTGTTTTTTGCCACGAGTTGAGAATTAAACTCACAGTTTGATTAATTGGAAGGTTAACTATTAATGCTCAAGAAATAAATTGATAAGTATCATACCATATTCATCATATTTACTTAATTAAAACATGTTAGCTGTCTCGTCGTATTATTTTAGGTACCTAAAAACAACATAGGTAATTCACAATTTTCATTATTATTATGCTAACCGTAACATGAATTAAACAAGACTTTCATTAGCAATCTGCTGAAAGATAAAAAAATCATAATCCGTGTTAATTTATAGCAAACATCCTGACTATCACAGTAATGTAATAGTTACATTTAAGCATTGTCATGTCTATTACATGTGTGTTCAGGAACAAAAAAAAACATACATTATTCAAAATACAGTGGGTAGTAGGTACGTCTGTACCAATTAGTAATTTTCACCTTCCCCAGAAAACAAAAAAAATGATTAAATCAGCAAAAGTACAACCGTTGCAATAATCTTGAAATCTTATTCAAATAACTGTTTAGAAACTCATTATCTCACAAGTTTATTATTGAAGCAGCTTATAATGTTACAACATAGTTGACGTTGTTGTCTGTTTAATCTCTTTACGACTTTAGACTGTGGTACGTACTGACGCGAAGTCATGAGCAAGCCTGATAGAAGTAAATAAAGATGATTGCCGTCGCGTTTGACGTAAGTACTGAAAGGTTCAGGAGAACGCTACAATTGAAGTCGGGCTTCGGCGGCTAGTGGACGCGTCCCGACTCAGTCCCTCTCACCACCCCGAACAAACACGTCATAACAATGGGCTCCAAGAAGAAGAAGGAAACGTAAGTCTTAAATTTATTTATTGCAAAATGCGATCGATTTCTCCAGTCATTGTTAATTATATACGAGTGTTTATATTATGATTAGAATTTATTTACCTAAGCGAATGTTATCGATGAAAATACTTTGATGTCTGCAAATTAACAATGGAAGTAGTTCGATAGTCGTTTGACAGAAACTCTTTACATATTATTACCGGAAACCTTAATATTATTATTTTAAATGTATTCATTCAGTAGTACACTTACATTTTTATACATAGTTGCATAGTTGGTGCAAACATAAACTCATTAGAGTTTTACTTTGCACCAAAATCGTCGACCACATAAGTTAGAGAATTAAACCAAACTTAAGTTCTCAATTAAATGAACCAACAACAAAAATAAAAACGAGTGTAATTAGAGAAATATTTATCTTTTACTAAACAAACGAGTGAACATCGACTGATCTGACGATCCTTAAAACAAAAAACCGGCCAAGTGCATGTCGGAATACGCACAATGAAGGGTTCCGTAGTTGGGATGAATTTATCCCAAAAAAAAAACTTAACATTGTAGTTCCAAAACATTTTCTCCCATACATTTATATACGTAACGATAGATTCTCCAACTTTAAATGTAAGTTGGTCGACAATTACTCGTTTACTTGTAAAGCCTACTTAGCTGTGATGGTTTTCCTTTTAATTTCGTGATATGTACTACAGCCATGAATTTTTTCACATAATTATGCAAAAACAACCATTTATCTGGCAGAGGGGGGCACTTGACTCTCACTAGCGTTTAGGTTGTTTCCTTTTACTACGCAAACGGATCCCTAAATCGAAGAAAAGTGGCCAATTGTGTGTTGACCAGGCACAATGAAGGGTTCCGTAGTTAGGATGAATTTATCCCAAGAACAAACTTAACATTGTAGTCCATACTTCTCTATTAGTCGTCATCTCGGTAGTCACTCCCTTTCTGGCCATATCATCTTTCATACAGTCCATCCACTTTTTCTGTGGTCTTCCCTACTCGTATAGTCATCAACATTCATGCTCAAAACTATCCTGACAACATTTCCCTCATTCCTCCGCATCAGACAATCCATACCAGGACAACCTATTTCCTCACAACTTTTTAGTCACCGGTGTCACTTTCAGACTTCCTCCTATATACTCACTTCGTATTCTATCAATTCGTGTCACACCACACATCCCTCTTAGCATTCTCATCTCAGCTGCATGCAATTGCCTTTCATTCATCCCTTTTGTGACCCGACATTCTGATCCATACAAGACAGCAAACTTAAGGGGAAAATTTATAAAACAATGGTTAGACCAACCATTGTTTTATAAATTTTCCCCTTAAGTTTAAAGGGAAAACGTGTAGAAAAATGATACAATTTCAAACACAATACAAGACAACATATTATTATTTTAAGTTATAAAATATATTTTCAAGTTTACCGGGTTTAATAATGTCTTGTATATATTAAAGATACTTCCTAATTGCGACAAGAATTTAAAAAACATTTATCTAACAACAATATAATGGCTAAATTGCAATTGATAATGGCAAAACGACTTGTGTGCTGTTCAATGATACGAGTACTGGAATATAGTTATATCATTTTTTTACATTAACTAAGTTATTATTCATCGAATGTATAAAAAATTACACCAAAATAATGTTATGAAATTTCGTATTTTTTGGTTTTGTGTGATTTGCTCTAATATTCTTGTCTATTACATTGTTACGGGTCGTCAGAAGCCCGAAAGTCTGACAACCAGTCCTTACCAAGGGATATCGTGTTACCCAGTAACTGGGTTGTGGAGGCCAGATAGGCAGTCGCTCCATGTAAAATACTGGTATTCAGCTGCATCCGGTTAGACTGGAAGCCGACCCCAACTTAGTTGGGAAGAGGCTAGGCAGATGATGATGATTCTGATTCTTGTCTATTAAATACAAGGAACACAATCTCCATTAGTGCTGCAGTTTCAATTGCTGCATGAACATAATAATATAATTTAAAACAATCACCATGTTGTCCTCAGCCTGCTGAAGCCAACTAATAAATTTCAAAGCGATCCATTTAAATAAGTTTATTAATTGCCTTCATAACATTTTATAGTTTTGTGTTCCTGCCGAGACCAATTTGCGTCAAGGATAGGTTGACATTTCTTTACCTGCAATAGCTGTAATCCCAGAAATTTTATTAAGGATCGTGCAGACTGACGCAATATCGCGGGCGCGACAGTCAGTGACATAAAAAATTATGCTACTAGTGTCACGTCGCGCCCACGATTTCGCATCAGTCTGCATGAGCCTTTAAGACCATGTGTTTATAATGCACTTAAGACTTATTTTCTTGCCTGATGCCAATAGGCAAAAGACCATGGGCTCTTGGGACTAAAGTTAAAACTCTTCAACTGTATTGTTAAGACGTAGGTATGTTATACGATTGCTTATGATGTGCTCTTCATTTCATTATATAGTACTAAGTTCGAATCAAGCGCAGAAATGGTGTTTTAAAGAATTTTATGCAAAATGTTATGTACTACCTACGACAATTTTTGTCTGGAACGAACAATCCAAATGAAACTTTATGTGCTCTTCCTTTCGTTCAAAGCTACCTGTGGTCAGGGCACCTCCAGAGAGATGAACCTTTAATAAGTGTTCAATAGCGCCAGTTTCAGTTAAAGCCCTTGATCCAGCAGTTTAACAAAGAGTCCCTTACAACTTTATTGCTTTTATTTGTTTCAGAAAAAAGGAGCCCGAGAAAACTTTACGATACTATCAAATTGTAAGTATAATCAAATATTATATCTATAACGCATTGGTACCTATTCATACTGCATTATATGAAATAATCTTTATTTCCTGTTTTACAATTTCACATTTACCACAACATGATAAATTTTGTCATAGAAATAATAATTGTATAAGTTATAAACCTCTGATACTCAACCTAAGATTAAACTTGTGTTATGGGTGTCAAGACTCTCATTTCAGGGCATTCTTTCGTTTGGTATATACCTGCTAGTACTTAGAAATTGTAATCAGGAGTGTCACTAGCAGACATAAAGCCTAATTCCATTTTTGATGTTACTGACTTTGCTTACCCTGATTTTCCACATTTATGTGGCATTTAAACAGTAAGTAAAGTTACTTCAGTTTATATTATGGCCATCATAACTAGTGAAGACCACAAGTTTATTAATAATCTTGCCCTATCATAATTCAATTTATTTGGGGTCCACTCAGTATAGGTGTATCCATACATTTCTATCAGCCATCATCTTAGTACTCATCCCCTTACCAATATTCCCATTCCCAAATCCATCGTTTCTTAATCTTCCTCTTTCTTGAGATATTACTTCGCTGTACCACTCTATCTTCATCAGCCGTCGTCTTTCACACAGTCCATTCATCGTTTCTACAGTCTTCCTCTATCCGTATAGCGACATAACACGTACCTTATAAATGTGATATTTCTCCCCAGTTCCGCTACGCAACATGTACGGAGCTGCTGGCAACTGTCATGGGAGTCATTTTCGGCTTGGCCAGCGGAGGTGGCGTCTGCTACAATCTGGTGCAGATCGGAGAGCTCAGCACTGCTTTCGTCGAGAGAACCACTTACAGGGAGAGGCTGACTAGTTATCTACCACTTACCGTTGCCTTCGGAGGAGGAAGGAGGCTGTAAGCAACATGTATTTTATACAGTAAACGAAGAACATAATTCGATACAAGTCCTGTAGGTATTCCTCGAAGGATTTGGTACCTATATGGCGTATGATGTTTTAATTCCCTACCATAAAGTCCCATGTAAAAGAGCCAATTGCCGTTGTCGGCCACAAATCCAGACTACTGGTGGTTACTGAGAATACCCTAATGGAATAATTGATTTGTTCGTCCAGGTATCGAAACCTGGACCCTTGACCAACGATGCAGTATTTGGTCTTTCTAATGTAAAGTCTATAGATTTGCCTCCACACGGGAAAGTGCAAGGAATATATGAGACTAGAGTAAAACCCACTGAGTCAACTTTATTGAGGAAATAATTTTGTCAATGGTTGCCAATGTCTACCAGAAATAAAATAGTAGGGAATGTTTATTACATGTAAGGAACGTGTCTTTCTAGAATGAAGTATAAACTATGCGTGGTCTTTTAAAAAAAAAGTACCTACTTGACAAGGAACATAATTATATAACATTGATTAAGTTCAAAATGTTTGATCCCTGAGAAATAATATATGCAAGCGCAAAAAAGCATGCTGTTGGTTACAATAAAAAATACATTCTACTTAAAACTCCATTCGTTTAAAGTGTCACAAAAATCTCTGACATTGAATTAGCTTGAAGAAACAAAACTTATAACTTGATCACTGATCACATTTATAAGTAAGTAATTGACGATGACTGTTTCCTTTGAAAGTATTAACGTGTACATTTTCATTTGTCTAGTGCTAACGCATCTTACGAGGAAAACATGGCCGCTCTGATCGAAGACGCGAAAGCGATGGCCATCGGTCTGTTCCTGAGTATCGGCATATCACTCATCTTCTGCATGCTATCCGTCGGGCTTATTAGTTGGAGCGCACTGCGACAGGTACCTATCTATTTTAGTTTCGTTGATCGCTACATTGCGGGTTATATGCGTTCGCAGATCATAGAATTAAGATGGATATGCCATAATGCGGATCCGTTAATGGCAATGCTCAAACTTCTGCTCTCCGTCCTTCAATGTTTCTGTGGTCCACCTCTCACAGAATTTGGAAGATTTCAAATCAATTGCATTTTTTTTGTTTTGGCGGAACCTAATAGATAATTCTGTTATATACTTCCGAAGAAATGCCAGCTTATGTTATCTTCTAAGGTCTAGGAAGCTGGGACTTATGCCAAGTCCAACGCTGGCGAATTCGGGTGCCAATGGTTATGTCATCTCTGCGCGCCAGATTGTGGTTATGTTTACGTTACTGATTGCTATGTCCCCGCCCTATACAAATTATTATTATACTTTGTCGTCAGTGACGAGAAAACGTAATCGTAGGAATATCATGATCCCAGTATTTTAATAATAGTAGGTATATGATATAATTACTACTTTTGCAAAAAAAGCTTTCAACGATACATTGGTGATTGTTGACAAAATGCGAAATTCATGTGCATAGGTCTACCTCAAAATAATTTTATTATCTCATCGTTTAGAATTGGAAAACAGTTTAAAACTTTATTGATGTTAATAACAACATGTCAACAATTGTTACATCACAAGCTCTAAATGAAACAACAAAAAATAAATGACATAATAAATTACTGGGTTTCATGCATGCTGCCACACTATTGACATAAGTGTGATTTCAGCTGAGCAACACTAACTAGTCTATTACAGATTCATTCATTGAGTAGTTTGACCATGAGAAGAAAAGCAAAACAAGTGTCAGACTTCTTACAAAGTGTACGTATTAATTATCCGATATCAGAATTCCCCAATTCAATGCAGCAGACCAATAGTTGCATGTTCGCTTTTCTCTAAAACATGGATTTTCAGGAAGAGTTTCTTATGAAGCTTACAAATATTTAATACAAATATTTAAGTAAGGCGCCACTGACTTGTATTTTAAAATGATTATATTTTTTTTTAATCTATAGGTACTCAGACAGACCCAAACAATTTGGATCTTCTTATTAAACCAATAGCGAATGACATAAATTATTATTGACCTATTTTCATGATGGAGGTACATTTTTACATGACTGCCGAAAAAGGAGAGTAATATGTTTTGTTTGTATTTTGTATGTGTATCTCAGATTATAGATCTGAGGTAGGTATGTATAATATCTATGTGAGTTTCTTTGGGCCATCATAATTTTTAAATGCCTGAACAGATTTAGATGTATGAAACAATCAATATAACGGCGGCAGTATAGCTCCATTTTGTAATCTCCACAAATGTAAAAAAAACTTGAATTATTACAATATGGGTATCAAATTGAACGCATTGATGAGCACATGCGGAACCATGATATTTATTGGCATACATTTTACATAGGCAGGGTTTACATGCAAAACAAGCATTTAATTCCCACGCCACCCACGCCTCGCTTCGCCGCCGTGAGAGTATAAAACCACATTTAGTGCTTAAAATAAAAATACCACCACTTAGCATTACACGTTTTAAAATAAAAATTGTCACTAAACGGTACAAAATCAAAATAAATAATTTAAAAAATTTAAAACACGACTGCCCTGACAAAAAACGAACTAATAAGCAAAAAACAAAAGTTAATCTGTAGGTATATACAAAGCGACACTCATTTAATCGCTGACTAAACAGATAAATGAAATAATCATTGCTGTCGGGGGACCGTTCTGTGGCACACTTTTTAATCTAAGAGGTCCTTTTACTTTTTAGTTCGTTTTTTGGCAAGGCAGTCGCGTTTTCAAATTTTTTAGTTTTAGTTTAAGTTTTTCATGATAGAATACAAAATATTCCATATGATTTCTTCCAGGGAATGTCCAAGTAGAAGGTAAACGAACTGAAAAATTCAAATCAAAGTTTATTCGATGTAGGCTGAGAATCAATTAGCACGGTCAATAAGCACATTTTGATTGTGGTCCAAAACACACACTCTTCGCTTCGTAGTGTTTCGAGTTGGAAAGAAACAGCATTGTGAAAAGCTCCCAAGCGGCAAGTCTCCGTCTATTTATAAAAACTTGTAACTATATTTCACGATTACTCTTGATACTGAAAATGTGCAAAACGTTTATAAAATAGTAAATAGTTCCAGAGGGCCTCGACAAGTAGCGATCGCTTTCAAAGCATTTCGTTGAAGCGTTTCGGTTAGAACGGCTTTCAAAAAGATTGATATAAACTTTTGGGTAGTCAATTCAGTCAAAAATAACTTCCTTATCTTCGATATAGCTGACAGGATCTCACTCTGTCTAGGCCCCTTTACGAATGCAATGCCCAGTCGTTAAAACTGCGAAAAAACTTTTGAACCGGATTCAGTACTTATGAGATTTCAATAGATACTCATATGTATATTTAGTTAAAGTACTTACAATGTTGTGTACTACATTGTGTACATTATCATCAGTAGGTACCGACGACACAGACATGATTTATTCCGCAGAGCGTTAACTCAATCAAAAGTCATCAAGTGTTGGACTCCGAGCGTCATGCCGTTCGTTTTACTTTTGTTTATGTACCACCATTTAAAGATGCAATTGTCTTTATCAGTCGACTGCTGCTAAATCAATGAATAACATTCGTTTAAAACTGTATTGCGAATATTTCGTTCTGTAATGTCGAATACTTTATAATATTACAAAACTTTGGTAAAAGCTCGTCTAAGATTGAGCGGAAAATGCGCTATTCACAAAATAGGACGTCAAAGTAGGTTCATGCGAATTGATACATAGGTAATGAAACGGGAAAATTAGGGATACATGTTAAAGTAACAAATCAGCTGTCCCCAACTAATTGACGTCGTGACTGTGATTGCGAATGTGATTGAGCAAAACTATGAGGAAGCAAACAGTAAATTGAGAGCATATTTTAATAGTAGACAACTTTTCGAATGTATTTGTCCTTTAGCAAATTGATATCAGATTGGCAGCAGTGAAAGCCAAGTTTGATGGAAATCACAAACATAAGGTACTGTAGTCCAATGCTGAACATGGCCACTGCTGGGACACAGGCCTCCTCTCTGAGAGTGGGCCATGATCCCACAGACGGGCTCATTCATTGGTGGATATCACATGTCTCGTTACCACTGGGCCATCACTGTTCGATGCTGGACGTAACTAAGATAAGTATCCTCCCCGTCTTTCGGGTCCACTCTGAGTACTCGAGATGCATCGAGTCATTGGTGACGGATGACTTACAATGTATGTTGAACTTGACGCATGTGGAGGGATTAGGTTTATTGCTTCATAATCATTAGCGTATCTAGGTTAGGAGATGAGACAATCACTCTTATTCTAACGTGATTTTCAATACAATTGTATTGTAATGACCTGTTTATCAACTGACATATTTTAAATTTAATTATTTATTTAATGGAATCTATTCATGGCATGCCACCTTAATAGTAATTGGTTGTATATTATGTTAATTTTGTACGCCATTTATTGGCAAAACATAGTGCACATATTTTAGACAATATACTATCTGTAACCTTACCTATGTTTAACAAAATAAATGATTGATTGATTGATTGTTAAACATGGCGTACTTTCAGAGGCTATAATTATGATTCGAAAATTAAAACTTTTGCATAGGTATCTTTTTGTTACGCGGTCACTTTTGTTTACGAGCTCTATCATTACGAGTTTGCAGTTGAGTTTTAAATTTATAAGTCAATTTAAGTTTAGTAGCAAGGAGTTTTCATACATAGAATAAAATGGGATAGATTTTATACGAGGAAAAATGAATGAGTCCGTACGTCTTAGCGTTGAATTCTCAAAAGTCTTTTAAATGGTTCTTTAATATATTTAATTACCAGTTTTAATTTAATTATTTGCACATCAACATTGGTCAAAAATCGAATAGACTGTTTTCGTTGTAAAAAAAAATGTCAAGTTTCAAAAACGCGCATTTTCTGAAAAATTAATTAATTCTTTGTTTTGTTTTTTTTACTATTTCCCACAAGTGTATTGAAAAACGTCGTGTGATACACGGGTACTTTCCACCCTTGTACTATTGTTACATGCTCAAAGTTGAGAATTAGCTAAAACAATAGTATACATTGTGGTGGGTACCGCGGAGTAACAAAAATAGCTGCTACTATTATTTCCTAGGTATATAAAATAATAACTTCAGAACACGTGCTAATTGTTTTTATCGGGAGGTTTTCCTGTGATTCAGTGAACAAGACTGTGCCAATAATAGGCATCTGCTTGCCTAGAATGGTTACAAACTTGCCTTGTCGCATCGTGCGCAGAATACGCAGTTTCGGTATGAAATAAGTTATGAGTATGATGGCATACGTTGCCCTATATATTTATATGATATAATAAATAACGGGAACAAATTCTACAAAGCACAAACGAAATCAATTGCTTTAAATTGATGACCTTACAGCCGATTGACTCGCAGAGCTTCACATTGTGCACGAAAACGAAATAATGCTTACTTTCTGATAAATGTGACCTTGACGACTTGATATTGGGGTTCAGGCCATTATAATCAAAATGTGCCACCTATTTATCTGACTAATTTGGCCACTTATCAAACATAGCTGAAAACTGCCAGTTTCTTTAGTTGCACTACAGATTAAGCTGAGTGTAAAAAGGGGGATCTATCTTTGCTTCGTTATGAGATTGCTAATCGAAATCTGTCGTATACTTTTTAGAATACCTTCTCTTTAGGTTTATCCAAGTCCTTAATCTTGTCATACCACTAAGACGAATGTGAGTGTTTGAAAGACCTACCAGGTAATTGGTTAGTATTTCCTACTTCCTGAACTGCTCACCTCACTGACTCGACAGCTTACCTCGAAGCAAGCTTTCCAACAGTAGTCGTGACGACAATACTTAACATTTATCCTGATGCGGTTACCGTGTCTCATACGGAAATTCTATTTGCCCTTTCTTACTGGGTTTTCCTTTCTAGTTTCCTTGCCTCATCATCTTCCCAGCCTTTTCCCAACTATGTTGGGGTCGGCCTCCCATCTAAACGGATGCAGCTGAATACCAGTATTTTATATGGAGCGACTGCCTATCTGACCTCCACAACCCAGTTACTGGGTAACACGATACCAAGCAGAAAGATCAGTTGTCAGACTGCGTGGTATCGTGTTTCGTGCTCGCAGAACTGGTAGCCGATGGGGCCGAAAGGTTCTGGAGTGGCGACCGCGTTCCGGAAAGCGTAGCGTTGGAAGGCTTCCTACAAGGTGGACCGACGACCTTATCAAGGCCGCAGATATCCGCTGGATGCGGGAAGCACAGAACCGGTTGAGGTGGTGGTGCTTGGGGGAGGCTTATGTCCAGCAGTGGACGTGAATGATGAAAAAAATGATGATGATGATGATGATCGTGTTTCGTTGCGTTGTGGTATCGTGTTCTGCAAAATCTATAAATTTATTTATTATTTTTACACAATGTAGGTATATTGCATAAAGGTAATAAATAAATTAATCGATTTTCAGCTGCTTTTCACATGATAAATCACAGAGGCCACTTGCAGGTTTATATATAGCTGAAATGTTTGAACGGGCTCGCATAGTAGTTATTCATGCAGCACTAATTTATTTATAGCAAACTTTAACTTTACTCAAGCGTAAGTACAGAAGCGTTTCATATAAATTAACCTTATAAGCAAATGTTCAATGTCGTATGACACGTTTTATCACCGTTGCTTATAGGAACAGGCACATTAACTACATACGACTACAGTTCACTTTAGCTTGATTAGTTCCCTCTAAAGAACTTAGCCTTAAATTGTTTTGTCAGAAGGTCTAATAATATACTTAGTTCCATCATGTCAATGGGGAAAGCGTGCTTTTTTACGTAGTAACTAAACTATGACATATTTTCTTCATCAGATAACTCGGATACGGATGAAGTTTTTAAAAGCTGTCCTGCGGCAAGACATGTCCTGGTTTGACACTGACTCAGAATTCAACTTGGCTTCAAAGATGTCTGAGTAAGTCACATCACATAATTATTTAAGCTTCACAGGCCTAGCACGAACGCGTGGAGTTAACGTCTCGGGGGATTTTAAAACTGAAAATACTCGATTCACACATAATATTTACTTAGTTTGAATACTTTGTGCTTATCGCTTTTTTTTACCAAAATGCAATGTTCAAAAATGCTCATAGTTGGATTTAGCCAAAAATGTTACATAGGCCACTTTAGTTCCAGGCTAGCCAGTTATATTTTTTTTTTACCAAAATGTAAGAGGATAGTTGTATTTTCGATCCAAAATCGTTTGTATTACGTTACGTTTGCTCCCCGCTTTCGTGCCAGGTCCACTGGTCTACGATTAATCTCAAACATATCATGGCACTTTATAAATGGTTAATCATCATTTTATAAACGAGTAGCTGACCCGCCCCAATTGCACGTGTGGCCTTAAGAATTAATTAAAGACATCCATCTTATAGAAACAATATATCTATCTTAGAGGTAAAAACATGATTCTACTCTGTTCAGCAGTTTTAGAGAAAATATCTACGTTTTTAATTAAGAAATCGCTACTGCTGAGCCGGAGGTTCGATTTCCAGGTCGGGTAAAGTGTTAGTGACTACTCAGTAGCAGCTCAGAGTCTGAATTTGTGCCCGGTTGAGGACAGTAGGATCGCCCCTATTATATGGTAGGTACTTAAGCATACCTGGCGAATGGTACTATATGTGTTAGGTACACCTCTGCTCGATTTCCTTTTCATTTTAGAGTAACTGCTTCTTAACATAACATACACTCACGCCTTCTTTCCATGGGGTTAGGCAGAAACTATAGAACGCCACCTGCTACGCTCCTTACATACTCCTTTTGCTTCGCCTACGTTCATACACGCACGCCGATTGCGAGTCATACACGCACGCCGATTGCGAGTCATACACGCACGCCGATTGCGAGTCATACACGCACGCCGATTGCGAGTACTACGCACCTGACTTTTCTGAAGAACGTCACCAATTTGGTCACTATATGTCCTCCTAGGGCGTCCCCTCTCGGCGTTTCCACTCACCTCTGCTTTATAAATACCTTTTGTTAGTCGCGTTTCACTCATCCTCTCAACATGACCAAACCATCTAAGCATACTCTTTTCAATTTTTGTTACTACATCTTCTTTTAAACTGCACCGTTGCCTTATCACATCATTTTTCAGCCTATCATTCATAGTCACGCCAGACATGCTTCGCAAGGAACGTATTTACACTGCATTTATTCTACTTTCATGCTTCTTTGCCACACCCAACATTCGCTTCCATACATAAGCGTAGGCACCAGCACACCATTGTGAACAGCCAGTCGAGCCTTTTTGGGCGTCGACTGATTGGTCACAATCGCATGTATAGCACCATCCACTTTATTTCCCGCATTTACTCTCCTTTCCACATCTTCATCAATCTTTCCATCTCTTGTAAACTGACTCCTCAAATATATAAACTCACTTACTTTTTCCACACTCTTATCATTAATTTTCACATCACACACCGATACATCCTCTTTTCTTTCATACACCATGACCTTCGTCTTATTCATATTTATATTCATCCCTTTCCTCTTATATGCTTCATCCATCACAGTCACCATGTCTTGCAACTGTTCTGCAGACGAAGCAAGTAGAACTTGATCATCTGCGTAGAGAAGGCATTTGACAGGCAACTCATTCATTCTCAATCCGCACTCACTCTCTTTCAAATCTATCAGACAACTATCCATGTAGAAGTTGAACAGTCACGGTGACGCTACACAACCCTGTCTAACACCCCTTGAGATGCAGAACCAGTCCGTGTATGCCCCATTTAACCTAACACAAGCACTGGAATCCTTGTATAAAGATTTCAGTGCCCGTATCAAGCTCCAGTCCTCACCGTACACTGATAGTGTTGACCACAGTTCTTCCCTCCATACACTGTCATAGGCCTTCTCCAAGTCAACGAAAGTACAGTAGACTTTCTTGTGCTTTGCCAGATGTTTTTTGGCTATGCACCTTAAGGAGAAGATCTGATCCATACATCCCATTCCCTCTCTAAATCCTGCCTGCACATCCCATATTTTCTCATCTATCATTCTTATCACTCTATTTATTAAAACCTTTGCATACAGTTTCCCGACAATACTCAAAAGACTGCTGAGAGCCTTTTCCCTTATATAGTTACGATTACAGCCTTGCACCTAACCTAACTGCTTCATGAACCCGCACAATAGTACACCCTCCTCATCTTAAAAGAATAATGTCCCATTCCGGGGCGTGCTTAAGCTAGGAGCCATATTTCTGAAGCTCAAACAAACTAAAGCACATTCTACTTGTTTTTGTAAAATTAGTGGAGAGCTTAGCGCCTGGACACAGTGACATTCCATCAGCGATAACGTGTTTGTATGAATTGAGGAGCCATGGCTCATATTTAAACGCGGGTACTACTAATATTTAGTAAGTAGTAAATTAGCCGATTTTGTAGGCCCAATCTAGGAATTTGTAGTAAAACAAAAATGTAAGTCAAACAAATTTGTAGCGCGATAACGATGATAGAAAAGTCAAAATGTATTGGATTGACATACATACTAAAAGCTTCATAATATATCAATCCTGTAGAAAGCCGTTGTAGAAATACGAGACTTTTTACAAGCGATGGCAAATTGTGTAGGAATACTTGCCCACAAAAAAAAATCTGATGTATTTTCACTTTCCATTTCCAGGAATCTGATGGCTTTGAAGGAAGGCATGGGCGACAAGGTGGCAGTGGTATCCAACTTGGTGGGGACAGCCATCATCTGTCTGAGTACTGCTTTCCCTCTTGGTTGGGAGCTGACCCTAGCCTGTGTGTCTGTCATGCCGTTCTCAATAGCTGTCTCAGTTCTTTTAACTAATGTAAGTATAATATGACTAATTAAAACGTCATTATAATTTCTAACATGTGATCTATAAAGCGTTACTTTGAATATTTATATGTCTAGATAGTGTCACGCTGCAAAAGAACTAAAACAAACAAGCCAACTTTTTTATGCCAGTGTGCGCGACAGTTACGTCTTACATTTGCCCCACGTTATGCTGTCATTGTGTTAATCTAATGTGCGTGCATTTCGCGGCCAACAGTTGGACGCATTTTTTTTCGACGAGATCACAGCTTTGACTGTCTATCTAGACATATTTGTATATTTGCAGCGTTGTTTGTTTTATCAGGTTTAAATAGGTTTGGCCTAAATAGAAATATACCTACAGAAAGTTTTTAAGATTATCTTGTGCTTTAAAATTATTATTATTCCCAAAACTTTATCTTTTCAGTGGTATCCTTTATTTCCTTGTTCTACAACAAGACTTTTATTTTCTTTTTCTAGAATTGGGGTTAGCATCAATAATAATTGTTCTAACGGTGTATTAATTTACTTCCTACATTTCTTTCAAGTATCAAAGCAAGTCGTCGATATTAGAAATGGAGTCTTATAGTCAAGCGGGCAAACAGGCAGAAGAAGTATTGAAATCAGTAAGAACCATAGTTGCCTTCAACGGAGAAAACAAGGAGGTTGACAGGTATGGAACAACAACAATTTATCATGTTAATCATAGTTTTCGGAGCTAGGTATATTTGCATAGTCATATTTATCCATTATAATCAAAAATCCAATATAATCATGACGCTGTCTATGTTCATTGTGATTACATATAACGAAAACAGCTAGATATAATTAAATCTCCGTGTATTTGGCGTGCTTTTTATGTCCTTTCTCTACCGCATTCGGTGAAGATTCTCTTTTATCTGGAAGATAATTTTCTGCAAATTCTATTCCATTTTTAAACTTTCCTGGTGTGTACATTGTGCCTATGTGCGTTCAGATTTTGCAGGATCTCAAACAAATGCACTTGTTGCGAGATGAGAAATCCTCAATGGTTTATCTGTAGTCTACAACTTTCTCAACATCCTAAAGCTAAATGCACCTTATTCCCTGCATTTTCAATACCATCACTTCCTATAATTCCTCTTCTTCAGGTACACGAAACTCCTCCAGCCTGCGGAAAAGCAAGGCCGAAAGCGAGGCCTATACACTGGCCTCGGTAACGGTTTCAACTGGGTCCTCACGTACTCCCTCAATGCTATTGGCTTTACTTACGGCACCAGGCTGGTCTTTCAGGACTGGGATACCCCAGATGGCGAGAGGAAATATTTAGTAGGAGTCGTATACAGTGTAAGTATTATTATTCACTGTTTTTTAGGGTTCCGTACCTCAATAGATAAAACGGAACCCATATAGGATCACTCGTGTCTGGCTGTCCGTCTGTCACAACCGATTTGCTCCAAATCTAATCGACTGATTATGTTGAAATTTAGTACACATATGGATTTCTGCGACCCAAACACGGGCATGTAACGTAAATTTATTAATTTTGATAAACTTTTTTTTTTCAAATTAGAAAAAAAAAGTTTTTCAAACTGTACCGTGTGACATATCAAATTTAAGGGCTTGGTATAATAAGGAATTCAGATATACGAGTATAAGGATTCTTTTATAACCTTAAAATTACCATCCCTTATCTCCAAAACTACTGAGCCTAAAATTTAGAAAATAGTTCTTTACTTATAGAAAAAGGAAGACCTATAAGAAGTCTACGGTTTTAAAATAACATGGTAAATCTTTCAATATTGTGCGTATAAACTAACATTGCTGTTGGAATGTATCAGCGAACTTGTTTTTCAAGTACAATGTTGAGTTTGTTCTTGGGATTTGATCCCAACTACGCAACCTTTCATTGTGCATGGTCCGACACGCACTTGATCGATTTTTTATGATCGTTGTTGTTATGGTTTTCCAGATCTTATTCAGCGCATACATGGCCACACAGTCCATTACATTCTGTGTGCCACACGCGGAAGTATTTGCTGCTGCACGCGGTGCTGCTGCTTCCATTTTCCAGCTAATAGACCGAGAGCCTTTAATCGACAGTCTTCAACAAACTGGCTTGTCGCCTCGAAGAGTCATAGGAGAAATAACTTTAGAGGATGTTAACTTTAGCTATCCATCAAGGCCTGAAGTGAAGGTAAGATAATATTTGCCTTCTCGTTATCTTCACACTCGTCATTAGGTACGCAAATATCCGCTTCCTTCCCACAAACATGGATTTAACTTTATGGGTCGTCCCCATTTGCTCACTGTCATATGTTCTACCACTAATCATTGATCTGTGTTTTGTCCTAGATTCTTGATACAGTATACTGACCAAAATTCAGACTGAGGCTATAGTGTCAGCCTCTAAGTTAAAAAACAAAAACCCGACTGCGTAAAAAGTAAACTTTAAAAAAGATGGAAACAAGATTTATATAACTTAATTATAAACAATCTCATGCAGTCGGAGGCAATCGGTTGTTATTGTTAAATTTAAGAAGATGCCTCCAACTTTAGATTTTTTTATTTTAATCTTTTTAGTAAGGATTGACGGTAAATAGGATTGTTTACCCTTTTCTAATCGGGTGATAACGGCCTCTTACTCACTCACTCCAAAAGTTCGGTATAGTTTTTTTTTTTATCATTTCTTATTTCAAATTACTTTAAATATTACATACACATATAATTTATTCATATATTTTTGTAATCATCTTTTAAAACCCTTCATATTCACTCAATAGGATTGAAAAAAAAAACACACACCTTTTGGCGCCAAAAATGCTCTATTTTCATTTTTCATAAGTTTAGCCGCTTATCAGCTACGAGGGAACATAGAGACGGGCATACATACATACAGGTCAAACATCACTATCACACCTTCCCACACCACATCACTCCTTTTTTGGCTTCGCCGTAGTTGAGTAAATACGAGTATAACATCAACAATATTCCACAGGTCCTCAACGGGTTCTCCATCCAAATCAAAGCTGGTGAATGTGTAGCCTTAGTTGGGTCTTCTGGCTGCGGGAAAACGACTATTTTACAACTACTTCAAAGACTTTACGATCCTCATTCAGGATCAGTGAAGCTTGACGGAAAGGATGTCAAAAATCTTAATTTAGGATGGCTTCGATCATGTTTGGGTTAGTATAGGTACTAAAAGAGATAACAACCCTGTATTTAGGGTTCCGTACTCAACAAGGAACCCTTATAGTTTCGCCATGTCCGTCTGTCTGTCCGCGGCTTAGCTCAGAGACTCTTAGTACTAGAGAGCTGTAATTTGGCATGGGTATATTAATAAATATATGGTATATTAAACACGCCGACAAAATGGTAAAAAAAAAATTTTAAAAAAAATTGTAGCTTCGCTTGCACATAAAGTGGGGATAATATTTTTTTCTCGTCTGTCACATGGTGTGGGGTATCGTTAGATAGGCCGTTCAAAGGCCAGGTCTGTGAAAACCATTTCTATAATTCATGGATTCGTTTGAATAATATTAAGCTTTAAAGTGTTATTTTTTGTTAGAGTCAAGTGCTTAATGGGTATTTTTGGATATGTGAAAAAATTCGTGGCAGTAGTAAATATGACGAAATTAAAAGGAAAAATATTTAGCAAAGTAGCTTTACAAGTTAACGACTAATAGTCGACCAACTGACATTTGCAGTTGGAGAATTGACCGTGACGTATATTGATGTATGGGAGAATATGTTTTTCAACTACAATGTTGAGTTTTGGGATAAATTTTTCCCAACTACGGAACCCATCATTGTATGTGGTTTGACACGCACTTGGCCGGTTTTTTTATTTATACAAAAAAATTACGTAATTCATAAATATTTCAGGTGTCGTCGGTCAAGAACCTGTGCTGTTCCGTGGCACCATTTTTGATAATATAGCGATTGGTTTCCCTGAAGCCACGAGGGAGGAAGTTCAGACTGTAGCTGAAATGGCATATGCTCACCACTTCATTACAAACCTACCCAATGTAAGTAACAGCAAAAGTGGCACGACTTGACAGTGTAGAGCACAATACCTACGCGGACGTAAATATGACACATCCAAAGTTAGAAAGGGAAAGGAAGTCTCTTAGAAACAGACAGGAATGAGTGACAGGAACGACGTTCTGCTAACAAAGCTGATCTTTTTCTAAAACCGGATGAGCCATATTTACGGTTGGGTATTGTAAAGTTTGAAGTCAGTAAGTCATCATCTGCCTACACTCTCCCAACTATGTTGGGGTTGGCTTCCAGTGTAACCGGATGCAGTTGAATTTTATTTTAACTACATTTTACATGGAGCGATTCTCTGTCTTCCACAACCCAGTTACTGGGTAACACAATACCCCTTGGTAAGGCTGGTTGTCCAATCTTCAGACTTCTGTAGATAATATTGGTTTGATCTCAGGGCTACGACACAGTGATAGGCGAGCGCGGTGCGTCCCTGTCGGGCGGTCAGAAGCAGCGCATTGCCATCGCGCGCTCGCTGCTGCGCGAGCCGGCCGTGCTGCTGCTGGACGAGGCCACCTCCGCTCTCGACCCTCACTCCGAGCGGCAGGTGCAGGCTGCTCTCGATCGTGCCAGTGTTGGCAGAACCACCATTATGGTGTCCCATCGGTTGGTTTGAATTATTTACTTTCAAAAACCTTGTTATTTTGTCGCACTCATCGTGTTAACGATGCTTGAAATTAAGAATCATCATGTGTTTCTTGCCTATGAATCTCGCGTAGCGACGGGCAAGTAGCTCTCCCGGTGAAATCGAGGGTAAATGTTAATATCTAATAATGTATTGTTTCTTGAAAACAAGTTCACATTTCAGACAAATAGCTAATCTCCAAAGTACGAGTTATTCAGTACAACCTCGTCTATGGGGAAAATACGTCACTGAAGAAATTTTTGCCATGTTTACCTAAGTTACAGTCATGGCTGATGTATGTTTGTTTTAGGTTGTCTACTATCACCAACGCTAACCGTATTATCTGCATGGACCAAGGAGCTATCGTGGAGGAAGGCACGCACGAAGAGCTGATGAAAACGAAAGGTAATATTTTGGCTTATGTCCGCATTTCAAAGAGATCAAAACGCAGTGGACTCGGATTCAGAACAGGCGATTGCTTATGTGGTATTTTGAGCAATGACTGCATGCTCTGGAGATCAGAACTGAGTTGTTATTCCATTACAAAATATGAATGTCAAAATCATCCACCTTATTTTAATTTAAAGTAAGATTCTAAACCATAAACATCGACAGCCAACCAAGACCCTCTCAATAATCTTTCTTCCTTAAATATTCTAGGATTTTACTACAAGTTAGTAACAACAGGCAAGGAGGTCAAGGAACCCGAAGAAATTGAAACTTTAGCGGAAGAAGGAGAAGGTGAAGAGAACGGAGAACCAGTCCTAGCACCTCGCACTGATGTCAAGAGGAAGTCAAACAGACGCGTGCACAGACATCACTCGATTAAAAGAGGTTTGAACAACTTGATTATAAAGACTAAAGACAGATAAAGAAAAAAAAACTAACGTAATCTTTACAATACCTACAGAATGACTGTCCAATTTCTTTAAAAGGAGTTCTATCTAGTCGTGTTTCATCACCAACATTTTGGGTCTACCCAACTCTGCAGGCGTTAGACGAATATTATCACATGCCTGGATCTTATCAATAAGTCCTTATTTTTTTGAAGTGAAACTTCTTTATCGGCGTTGGAAAAAAATTTACCGTCACATTTTTCGGTTACGCGTCACATTTTTCCGTTACGCGCCATCTTTTTGGGATCAAAAAAGGTAAAGTGAAATAATTGTATTATTTGTATTCATGTCTATGATAATAAAATCCTTTTGTTTAAACTTTATCTAATTTAACTTTATTTAACCAATTTCTAGAAAGTTGCATGTAGATCATTTTTCGAAAAATAAGGCCATAAAGAAGTTTCACTTCTTACGTGTGTACACTAGTACACGCACACATTTTTTATTTAATTAATTTGTTACTTAGGAATTAACTAGCGAAATGTGGGTGCACTGTAAACCGGCGTGATGTTATGTGTAAATAAAGATAATTATAATTGATAACCAAAAAATGATGCAACTTGTTAACAGATTCTCATGATTGGATGACTCCCCGCGGTTCTATTTGCTCTGTCCTGTCGACTGGTCTACAAAACTTCGTGTATAACGCTGATTATGAATCCGACGAAGAAGAGGATGACGAGGATGTAAGTTCAATTAATTATTTTGAAATTCTAGGTGTAAAGGTTTTTCTATTATTCTGTATAAATAATTTCTACCCATTTGAGGTATATAAAATATCAAGTGGTTGATGTTGTTGTGTTGAGTTTGTTTCGCCATTTTTTCTCAGGGGTAGTCAGATAGGAAATGTCGACTACATCTAGCTTATTTTTTACTTTTTAATATGACGTGTATAATTATATATAAGTGATTCCGATATCCTATTTACAGAATAAACGATTTCTTTTCATTTAATTTGTGACAGAGCAAGCTTTTTATTTTTTCTGGTGCACGTCTTACAATCTATATATTAGTAAAAACACAAGTGATGTTTATTTAACTACTGTAACTGTAAATCACCCATGCTTGTTTTCAGCAAGTTAAACCAGTAAGCGACTGGAAGATCTTGAAGTTAAACGGACCAGAATGGCCACTTATCACAGTAGGATCCATTGCAGCCTTCACCCAGGGCGCCTGCTTCCCCGTCTTTGCCTTACTTTTCGGATTTTCCAGTGGTGTAAGTATTAATTGAATGTCATTTATTTTTTCTTTCTATGTTTACCGAAATAACCCATGTGTGTCTTGACAAACCGAACGTCGACGACGTTCAACCATCGTACTTGTATTCACTTTTACAGCATCCCTTCAATTCAATGGACAAAAAAAATGTCCACAAAAAAAAGACAAAATGTACCTCCTCAATTTTTTTTTCCTTTCCAGATTTTCGTTCTCGACGACAGAAAGGAAATCATTTACTTAGCGGATCTGTACTCTGGCATGTTCATTGTGGTGGCTGCCATCGCTGGCGTGTCCATGTTCCTGCAGAGCACCACGTTCACTACAGCTGGTTTGAGGATGACCACCCGATTACGGCAACAATACTTTTCGTCACTACTCAAACAGGTAATGAGATTTCTTCAGTAATCACTGGCCGAAATATTTAATCGTGCGATGGACCAATCAGTAGCTCATGTCATGACTCAACACCACAGAAACCAGTCAGAAATTATATTGAAGTAATTCCCCGAATGAACTCGTTCATCAGTAACAACATCTCACACCTTCGGTTTGCCGACGACATCGTCATAATGGCAGAGACGCTGGAACAGTTAGACCAGATGCTGCACAGCCTAATTGGAGCCTCTCGGCGGGTTGGCCTCGGCATGAATTTGGACAAGACGATAGTCATGTACAATTCGCACGTCTCGCCGAGTCCAATCCACATCGAAGGGTCGCTTCTCGAAGTTGTGAAGGAGTATGTCTACCTTTTTTTTTTTTTTGACGCTGAGAAATGCATTACGCATCCCCGCTCGTGGGGACGAGTCGAGGTATATGGGACTCAGTCAGTAGTGACAGTATACCCACTAGAACTCAGCGGTGTTCCCACATCGCCGTGATGGGAGGGCCATGGGAAACCGGCTCAATGTCTACCTAGGGCAAGTTTTCCAGCTTGGTAGACAACTTTGAGAAGGAAGCTGACAGAAGGATCCGGTTGGGTTGGGCAGCGTTTGGAAAACTTCGCCAAGTCTTCTCGTCGTCAATCCCGCAGTGTTTTATCATCATTGTCATTATCCCAATGCGTCCTGCCCGTTATGACATACGGTGCCGAAAATAAGACACTGACTGTCGGGCTGGTCCACAAATTCAAGGTCACTCAGCGTGCTATGCTCGGAGGTAAGATCAGGAATGAAGTTGTCCGGAAGAGAACCGGAGTTACCGACATAGCCTGCAGAGTAAGCAAGCTGAAGTGGCAGTGGGCTAGCCATGTTTGTCGAAGGACCGATGGCCGGTGGAGCAGACGAGTCCTGGAGTGGAGACAGCGTATGGGCAAGCGTAGTGTGGGGCGCCCCCCCAGCAAGATGGACCGACGACCTTAAAAAGGTGGCTGGGACAGACTGGATGCGGAAAGTGGAGGACAGGGTGTTGTGGCGCAGCCTGGGAGAGGCCTATGTCCAGCAGTGGACTGCTATAGGCTGAATTGATTAAGACATTACCGTAATCATATTGCTGAAGCTATAGTAACATTAGTAACCGTTATAAAAGCAAAGTCCGTTAATAATGAACAATTGATATTTATTATTTCCAGGAAATAGGTTACTTCGACAAGGAATGCAACACAGTCGGTGCAATGTGTGCAAGGCTGAGTGGAGACACCGCAGAAGTGCAAGGTGCGACTGGACTCAGGATAGGTCTTATACTGCAGGGAATAAGCTCGGTGCTGGTGGGCTTTATCATGGCAATCTGCTATAACTGGAAACTCACTCTTGTTGGGACGGTTTTCTTACCTCTGGTCAGTATCATTTCTCTAAAACTTCTGGTGCTACAGTGTAAGGGCAATTACTATGACACCATGAGTTAAATAAAACCTCTTTATAGGCAGTCGTGTTTGTCCTGACTTATGTGACACTCTTTTCTACTTTTGTATCTGTAATTTTTATGTTGTACTTAATAAAGAGTATTCTATCTATCTTTCTAATGCTAGATGTGCCATCTTAAACTTGCTCAAACTAACGAAAAACTAGCATCATTTTTATATTTTTTTTTATGTTCCTGGTTCCTGCTAACATCACCATTATAATACCTTATTTTAAAGTAATTTCTCATAAATATTTTCACTCCAGATGGTAGGCAGCATATGGTTGGAAGGTATGATCTCGCAGAAGTCTCAGGTAGATGAACGTTCGGCCATGGAGCAGGCCACAGCGATAGCAACTGAAGCAGTCGTCAGCATCAAGACAGTTCAGAGCTTAGGTATGGAACAGACCCTAAAACACTATATTATAGCAAATATACAGTACTTCAGATAGCTGATCGATTGATGCTAATGTGAGCAAAATCGTTGAGCCAGGTCGCAAGATGCAACTTACATACATCATGCCTTGTTTCCCCGAAGGGTTGAGCAGAGGTGTATATATATGTACACCCACACTTCGCCATTTATGTTTAAGTTCCATGTACGTACGTGTGTATGTGCTTCTAGGAAATTCCAGATAGAAAAACCCCATAACACTCTTCCCGATCTGAGAATCAAACCCAGGACCTCATGCTCAGTAGTACCACTTGCGACCACTAGACCAACGTGGCAGCAATTTAATTATTTAATTAATTTAGTTTTTTTTTTTTTTTTGGCTAAGACGCTGACAACAGCTAAACCACGGTCACTGTCAGACTGCATACAAAAGAAAGAGAAGCGCGATGACACATCGCTTGTAATTTATTACAAAATATGAAGGAATTGTCTATTTACTCAAAAATTAGTTGAGTAATCGATAATAAAAACAACCAAGTTCTGCTTACAAATAAGACGTTCTTGTTATTAATTAAATACCAACCGTACGTTGATAGTTAATACAGATATTTTGTTTTGAAACTCAAAGTAAAGGGTTAGTTTACCGGTAATTTGTATCGAGGTTTTTTTTTTCTAAACGTGTTTTGGTAACAACCAAGTTCTGAGAAATAATATGTTCAAGAATAACAAATATTTTTTCCGCTACCACAAACTATTTAGATTTGGGATTTTTTTTTGTTTAAGACAAGCTTACTTTTATCATTTGCCTCTTGTCAGCGCCTTAAGGATGCGCTAAAGTAGCCCGCAAAATTCAAAATTTCTTATTTTTTTTACAATTTGCAGGGTTGTGTCAGGTTGTATGTTGAAGAAAATATGATTCGCGGCCGTAACAAATATGGCTTTACAGAATTATAATCATTAATCAATCCATATTTATTACGGCCGCGAATTATATTTAGATCAACAAACTTGCAACCTGTTGCTTCCTTACAAATTGCAAAAAACGTAAGAAAATTTGAATTTCGCGGGCTACCCTGACGCTTGCAGTTTTATTTTTCTAAACGTATATAGAATTAGTGATCCTAGATTCCTAGAAAAGAAAAATAAAGTTTAGTGGTCCAGTCAGATTTCGCACGTAATAAAGTAATGTTAATCACACCGTTTGTTCAGGCGTTGAACCAGTATTCCTGAAAAGATTTGAAGAAGCTCTAACTGAAGCTTGCGTGGCTGTTACCAAGAAGACTCGCTGGAGGGGCCTGGTCCTTGGCTTGGGAGTGTATGTGCCGTTCATGGCATACTGCAGCGCTACAGTCTACGGTGCCGTCTTGGTGGCCTATGGAGAGATCGAATATAAGATTGTGTTGCTGTAAGTAATATCTACCATATTTATCTACCCATCAAAGATCTAATTCGGCAAAGCTTTAGAAGATGACCGAATAGTTCAGTAGGCAAGAGTGTCTACTGAACTATTCGGTCATCTTCTAAAAGTTTGGCGATTGAAACAGTAAAGTTATTATGTGGAAACGAGGACGAAACTAAACTCAACTACATGTGTCGGTGCAGAACGTCAGCGCCACTTGGACTGGGAGAGATCTACCCTCACACGCTAGGCATACACCCTCCTTGAACACTTCGAGTCCAGTGATCATGCCCGTCCGGTAAAAATCGCCTTGCAACTCTTGCCTACGACATTACAACTTCTCGAGGGACGAGAAACTGTTTTCGTGTCTTAAATCATTAATATTGTAATAAAGCTCTGTTTTTGTTCCAGGGTCAACGAAGCTATCATGTACGGAGCCTACATGTTGGGTCAGTCGTTGGTGTACGTGCCAAGCTTCAACTCAGCCAAGACCTGTGGAGCAAGAATCCTGTCCATCATCCAAAGAACGCCCAGGGTTAGAACAGAAGATGGAATAAGGGACAAAAAAGATTGGGTAATAAAAATACGTAAAAGTTAATAAATAAGAATAAAGGACAAAAAAGATTGGGTAATAAAAATACGTAAAAGTTAATAAATAAGGGACAAAAAGATTGAGTAGTAAAAATACGTAAAAGTTAATAAATAAGAATATTTTAATTTGCGTTATACGTCATTATACCTAGCTGCTTCGCTGGACGAGTCGACAAGAGACAAGCACGCAGAGCAAGGTGTCCTGAGTTCGATCCTCGGGTCAGGCAAACCAATGTCGTGATTATGTTTTTTTTAATTTTTTTTTTGCAATAGTGCCGGAGTGGTGTACCTACTTAATGGCAAAAGACGCGTCCATTATTTATTATTATTTCCGTTCGTTATTTCATGGGTCATCTCAAACATAATTTGCGAAAACTAACCAGATTTTGCAAGTTATGTTCTGAGGCAGGAGTGTAGGTACACTTGAACAGTACAAGCTTACTGTACACCCCTGCCTCTTCAGGAATTCAGGCGTAATGTTATGTTAATAAGTATGTTTCCTTATATTTCTAGGCTGCCACTGGAAACTTTAGCGTCCGAGACGTCGAGTTCAGTTACCCAACCCGTCCTCATCAAAGAATTCTGAAAGGCATTGATCTGAAGGTGGACGCTGGAAAGACAGTGGCTTTAGTTGGCTCCTCAGGCTGCGGCAAATCCACCATATTGCAGCTCATGCAGAGGTTTTATGATCCTGATTCCGGTAACATTGTAAGTACTTAATATTAATAAACAATTTTTTTTTATGTGTATTTTTCCGAAAATGGCCTGGGCATTAAAAATGTTTTATGTTGATGTCAACTCGACATTGGTCACAGGTGTGTCCTATTTCGATCCGTGTTATCAGGTCATTAAATATACTTTTCTATATCAGTGCCATAGCTTCAAATGTGGCCTGACTGACCTGTCAGAATTTTGAAAACTGACGAAGTTATAAAATACTTAACTGTGTATCGTGTTACCCAGTAACTGGGCTGTGGAGGTCAGAAAGGCAATATCTTCATGTAAAATACTGGAATTCAGCTGCATCGGGTTAGACTGGAAGCCAACCCCAACGGAGTAATGGGAAAAGGCTAGGCAGATGATGACCGTACAAGTGTACTTATAGGTACATCTTTTGCACATGAGTACATCACACGTTGTTGCATAACGTCTACTATGTTTACTATGATTTTTTGTGGTTTTGATCATCACCTTATGATAGCAATAGAAGAAATTAAAATGAAAGATAAGCGTAATATTTAATCGCTAATCAAATTTCCTACACAATGTGACGTAACGTGTCATGTTATGTACAGCGATATTTCATGATGCTGGTAATTGTTTTTCATCATTTATTGCTGGACATTGTAGGTAGACAGATTGAGATCAACAACATGTTCGACATCGGCTCTAGGTACATAAACAGCATTAATAAGTAAATCCGGTAAATTACATCGCGGGAAATCTATTGGCTGCCGTCTAAAAAGCTACAACTGCACAAATAATATAGACTAGTGTTTGCCGCCGCGCTCCACTCGCGTAGGATATGTGAACAAAAGTACTAAAAATAAGAGATTTTATTGGAAATTATGCTACAATTTTTTTTTAACGTGTCATGTGGTAGTAGAATAAATGTTTTTTTTTATTTATTTATTTATTTAACCATTTATGTACGCACATATATATAAACATACAAGAAGAAAGGAACAGAAAAATACGAACAAAGGTGATGCATCGACAGAAATTATATAATTAAATATAATATTAATAATATTATATAATAATAATTATATTATTATTTTATTTACTTATTAATTTTTTTCCAGGAACTAGACAGCCGCGACATCAGGTCATCTTTAACCCTGCCACGTCTGCGCCGCCAACTTGGCGTGGTACAGCAAGAACCTATTCTGTTCGACCGCACCCTCGCAGAGAACATCGCCTACGGAGACAACAATAGGAAGGTCAACATGCATGAGGTGGTTGCCGCTGCTAAAGCTGCCAATATACACAGCTTCATCGTGTCTCTGCCTAAAGTAAGTTTTAAATATGCCTAATTTCATAGGCCAACTTTCTTACTTTATACTGGGGTCCAGTAGACCCCAGTATACTGTAAGAAAGTGAAAAAAAAATTACCTCGATACGAAAAAGACGGAAGGAAGGAAGGCACAAAAACGTGGGGATTGGTACAACCAAAGAAAGGCCTATCAGCAGTGGGTATATATATGGCCTATATACTGCTGGGCTTTTGCCCAGCAGTCGGATGATGAAGGCCTATTGTCATGCCGGACTGCCCATCTAAGTTTAATGTCATGAATGCTGGATTGGAAGCATGAATCATCTCCCGTATTACCCTACTTAGTAGGAACTTTCTGACTGCGCCCCCTGGCGGCATGGCACGGCAGATCCTTCGGCAATTCAGCATCACTACTTGCAAGCGCATTTTGAAGGCAACGATGCCGTGGTATCCTTAGGCCTGCCGTGACGTCCTTAGACATCATCATTGAAATTTCAATTATATTGTCATACAATTAAGTTATATTTCTATTCGTCGCATAAATATCCCTTGCCGTGCCGCCAATGGCTTTGCCATGGTACCACTGAAGATTATTAAAACCCGAATTGTTTCCAGGGCTACGACACAAACCTAGGTTCTGGCGGCGCTCAGCTCTCGGGTGGTCAGAAGCAGCGCGTGTGTATTGCGCGTGCGCTGATCAGGTCGCCGCGACTGTTGCTGCTTGACGAAGCCACGTCGGCGCTGGACGCCAACAGTGAACGGGTAAGGCACACCTATAACAAAATTAAATCGTAAAACTCTTGGAACAACTGCCCAGAGGTAATCTTTTCGGAAAAGTAGGATATTCTGCTTATCTTCGGCGGTCCGGTTAATTTTGCTCTGCACCGTCTTGTCAAAAATCCTTACCTCATCCGAAACTGACAGTACATTTCTGTTTGCTCTGCAGCACTGTTGTCTTCATATTTTAAGATTAGGGTCTTCGTGACGTATATAATATGCTGGAACCTGGTTGACTAAACCAAAATATTTTCAGGCCGTATCGGAAGCTCTGGAGAAGGCAGCTAAGGGTCGCACGTGTATCACAATCGCGCATCGGCTCTCCACCATCAAAGATGCGGACCTCATCTGTGTACTGGATAAAGGTATAAATTAACCTCTATCAAACAATTACAAAAGGGTCAGCTTCAAATTCAAATAGGAATCAAAGCTACTCGGTTCGTTGATTTAAAGATGAATGAAAAATTATGACCACTGTTGGAAACTATTCTGAATAAATGAAATTTCGTCATATTTGCCAAAAGACTCCATCAATCTTCAGATATTTAAATATTCACTATCAGAACATGTAAAATTAATGCACAGAATAACTTTTATTCGCCTTGAATATCAAAAATTATTCAAATCTGAGGTTTCAAAGTCAGATTTAAGGAAAGCCTACAATTTCTTCGTCAGATTTGCCTATACCTAAATAGGCAAATCTGACGAAGAAATTGTGGGCCTGGAAGATTGGCCTTACCCATAATAATAATAATAGGACTGTTTTGCATTAAAACAAAACAGTTATTATGTGTGTGGAAAAACACACAGCATTTGTGAAGAGACGTTCGTCAAATTAAGCTTAAAAGATCACGCAATTTCGTTTCATACCTGTTTCTCTTCGTGTTACCTGTCTGTTTCACTCCTAGCAGAGCGTTGCAGTTTTCCTGAACTGTAGCGCACCTGTCAATGTCAACTCATAGTCTTCTACAACCACCAGCAAGCGCCTTGCTTCAATGCTGTGTGTTTTTCCACACACATAATAACTGTTTTGTTTTAATGCAAATAGTCCTATTATGTGTGTTTCCAAAACACACAGCATTTGTGAAGACCTGTTTGATATCTGCTGGTGAAAAGAAAACCTGTAATAGGTACAGGTATAATGAACGCTATGTGAAAATAAATAAATCCCATTAATAAATTTGCAATTATTTATATTCCAGATTATGTCTTTTTTTTTTTTTGGAACATTATTAAGTAGGAAAACTACTAACTAATAATTCAATGAGAACATACTTATGAATTTCTCTAAAAATCAATAACAGAAAAACAAAACAAAAAATAAAAACAATCTATCAAGGCACTGCTACCTCTTAACTTTCAAATAATTTATCAAGCATATAAAATATTATGTGAGGTAATCTTATGAGATCAAAAAGAATAACTACAATACAATGCCGTTATCTTCATTAGTATTTTAATAATGATGTTTATCACCTTACACCACCTATTACTCAAATGTTATATAATTAAGAAGTTATTCGAGAGAACTTATTATCATTACTAGTTGTTTTCTGTACTGTTCGACAGTAGAACTTCCTGAAAGTGTTAGAGCTCTTCCAATTTGCTCTCTCTAAAATTTCTTCTACAGGCCTGTTTTCCAAAAAACTTCTTGAAGCCACTGCTGATCTCACACTGCCTGGTGATGCATCTATTCCAGCTTGTTTAAAGACATTCCTTATCCAACCAGCTATAATTGTACGAGTGGCTGGTCTAATTTTACCTGTGATTGATATAAACAGGCTTGTCAAGTTACCACCTTTAGAGCGCCTAATTTCTGTGGTCTTAATTAGTTTTATGATATGTCTGATAGGTTCTCATTAGGATGTTGTTTCAATAACCATCCAGATTGTCTGCTTACTGCATTATCTGTTTTTGAGCCAAATATTGGCCACAATGTTACTTCATGCCTGACGTTATCCATAATAAGGTTGTCTTTAGACAACTCTAAAAGTGTCAAGTCATGAATTCTTCGACCTGAAGCTAGTAATAAGATTACTGCAGTTCTTCGAGATATGTCGAACAAAGCGTCTGACCTTGGAGTATTCTTGAGCCATTTGAATAGTAACTCGGTATCCCAGATAGGTGTTTTCCTTTCTGGCGGTTTAACTAAAAGTGTAGCCTTTAGGATTTGTTGTACAAAAAAGTTTTTAGATATTGCTTCGCCTGCTGCTGTATATGTTGATATCGCAGATTTATGTAGGAGTATAGTCCTATGTGCAAGTTTGTCCTCGATGCATAACTTGGCCAAAAAACGAGCAACATCATTGCTTTGCGGACAATTAGAATTGATGTTGTTTTGCACATACCATGCAATCCAACGCCTTACAGGCGCTTTGTAAGTTGATAATGTAGAGCTTCTCCAGCTCTTGTTTAGGAGTTCTCTTTCCTCAAGAGACCAGTGAGCTACTTTATTCGCCCACCCCCAATTTTCCATGCTAGAAGTTCCAACTTCTGCACTTGAGGAGGGCTCCTGCCTGTTGTCAAGTCTATCAGGTTGTTGTGTAGCTCCCGTATTGGTACTGGCTCCGATAGAGCTCGCGCCTTGAGATCTGCTAGCCAGAAGCACTGTGTCCAATGTGGCGCTATCACGACGTAAGTCCCGGTTGCCGTGTTGAGGTGGCGCAGCACTGGTGGAATTAGATTCGGCGGTGGGAACACCCAAGCCAGCTCGAAGTTCCATCGTCGACTGAATGCGTCGTAAAACATTGCTGACCCATCTCGAATTTTTTTGTACTGTTACGGGGTTTATATGCTTGAATTTAAATTCAATCGGGCAGGATGAAACGTTTGCTTTTAATAAATCGATAAAACGCGAGAGCGAGGAATTTAGGGTTTTAGTCGTTTTAAGTGGGATATTGGTAAAGAAATTTACAAATTCTTGCGCAACTTCTTTGTTTGTGCTTATGAGACCATGTGAAGTTTCTAGAGTGAAATCATTATTTAAATGTTTTTTATTCCTGTTAGTTTCGTCATTGATAATTCTCCAAACCGTCTTTATTTTATTATCGGCTGATTTAATCTTGTTGCTAATGTACAAGGCTTTAGCTACCTTGCAGGTATTTTTAAATTTTTTAGAATAAGTGGCAACGTATTTACTAAAAGTTTCAGTGTTAATACAAGGCTTAAGGCCATACAGCTCAAACAATTTTTCCCTACTTTTCCTAATACCCTTAGTTGCCCAGTCACTGAATAAAAAGTTTGGGCAAATATTTTTTGTTTTCTTTTTTAAAGTACCATTGAACTCGGTGCACACTACCGAAAAGAGTTCCTCATAAACATCATTTACATTGTTTTTAATATGGCCCGGTATACATAACTTACTAATTAAGTTATTATTAAATCTATTTAGATTGCTGGGTGTTAGTTGTCTAGATTGTATTTGAATTTTTTGTAATGGTGTTTTGGACTTGAAAGCAACGATTTGACCGCTGTGATCAGAAGGGAGATAATTTACAATGGCTTTATCTAAGTATTCGCAACAACAAAAAACTTTATCAATACATGTAGCAGACCTTGTAGTTATGCGAGTTGGTTCTGTAAACACATTTGACAAATTGAAAGATTTAAAGAGACTTAATAACCGAGTGCTGTTTGAACTATTTTCTAAGATATTAATATTGAAGTCACCACAGATAATAAGCGATTTTTTACCAGTTGCAAGTTCTGCTAAAACAGCTTCCATTACCGACTCAAATACGGAGTAGTTTTGATAATTTGGGGGTCTGTAAACGCACACTATGACATGCTTATCTAGCTCAACACAGGAGAGTTCAATGTTATGTTCCACCGACAGATCAACTATATCTTGGCGAGTCTTAGATTTAATAGATTTTTTAACTAAGATTAGTGAACCCCCACGCAGCATAGATTTGCGGTTAAAACAACTGCCCACACTATAATTTTCATAATTAATTAGCATTCCATAATCTTTCAACCAATGCATGTTCAGTTAAACAAATAATTTCAAACATAGTTTTTTATAAAAATAGTTCAATTTCTAATTGTTTGGAAGAAAAACCTTGAATATTTTGATGAAATAATTTCAAGGACTTCTGCTTAGACCCTTTTTTACACTTAACCATTTGTGAGCAAGAAGACACCTTGTTGTTGGTAGGTATAACTATATTGTTACCGGTATCTTCTGTTGTCTTACTATCTAGTTTAAATCAACATCCAGAGTGAGCCCCAATACTCCCATGCCATCACCAGGCAATGAGATCCTACTACCTGTGGACATCACATTAGGACAAGAATTTGCCCTAGTGATACATGGGTCCTCCTTCGTACATTTATTGTAAATTGTTATGGCATTAGTGCTACAGTTATTTAAGCAAACCACCTGTGCATTAGATCTACTACTAATACTTGCGGTGTTAATTATAGTACAAGACTTCGACATACTACTTATGTCTGAGTTTATATAAGATAATAGCCTCGCTATTTTATGTCTAAACCTAATTGGAAGATACACTGTATTCCTTGTCGATTTCAACTTATCAACAAAAATGTTGTTGTCAAAAAATATAAGTTTATCACTGTAATGACTTACTAAGAACTGAATAAAAAATTGTTTATTCTATTTGATAACTTCTCGAAATATGGAAAAGCACACAAAATAATTTTATTACAATTTATCTTTAAAATCTCAGTAACACTGTCAGTCATATCTTCTTTTTTAACCTGGGGTACTATTACCTACAAATACAGTAATGTTGGTATTAGAATCATATTGATTTCTTGTAATTGATGATATTATTTCTTTGAAAGACGTCCCAGGTAAACAATAGTTTTGAGTAGAAGAACTCAAGTTGTTACTTACTAATTTCCCTAAACCTCGTCCTATACTATCTGGAAAAATAACTGACTGATAACAAACTTGATTACTACTAGAGGAAACACTACTAGCAACTGACTGTACCACTTGAGATAATTCTTGCACAATACCAGGAATTTCTTGGTTGAGGATACAGTCTTGAGATAAACTCTCAGTCTGGGACGGGTACTCCGTCGCCTCAGACTGGACAGCATCAGGGTTTGAAACCTTCTGACAAGCACACTGACACATAACTAACTCACTAGCGGCAAGAATATGTTCTTTAATTTGATTCTGAGAGCCCACATATTTAATGTAAAGGGAACTAAGTCTGTCCTCAAGTACCCGTATGTCGGACTGTAAGCGCTGTGTATCAATTTCATAGATTTTTTTTTTGCTTCTAATTTGATTTCAAAATTGTTTAATTTATTAATTCATCCTCATCCTGCCGCATCTACTCAGCTATCAACTTTTCGCCCTGCCTATGCTCAAAAACTCTCTGGGCTTGGTACCTGCCGTATTATTAGTATTTATCATCTGTTTGATCATTTTCAGACTCAAAACATGATTTACAAGGCATTTATTGCCATCTTGAAATACTAAAATCTTTTGTTCCAGGCAAAATTGTGGAACGTGGATCCCACTCCGAACTCTTCAGCCAACAGGGTGCCTACTGGAAAATGTGCAAAGGACAGAATATGGCTTGATTGCTCTCTGGTCGTGCAACTCTTTTGACAAAGTACAGGAATAACATTCACATCAGGAAATCTCAACTAAAATTATAAAGTAGGTATTCCTAATTCATCTCAGTAATAAAGATCTCCTAATGAAAATTAGATTTAAGAATAATTTTGTATTAATTGAAATAAAAAGGGGGTTTTCACAAGTGTTCCATTTTGTCAGTATTAAATACAACAAGTAGACCGTATTGCATTTGTATTGTCATAATAATTTTAGGTAAAACCAAATATTTTGTAGGGTCCATCACAGTGAGATTATTCTTCTAGCGGTTAATTTTTTTTATTGTTTGACAATAGTAGGTATTTTTAAAACTTCATTTATGTTTTTTTAATGAAATTTCATTAGTTATGGTTGTTTCTCTAAGACATTAAGTATTAATATCAACTTAGAGGAGAAATTGAGAGAAGATGTCAAACGACAATTTAATATAAGTAATTAATTTTTGTAAGCTGTGTTGTTATCGGTAAGATTTGTAGTAAAGTAAAAAGGAGTGTTTTTCACTGTGACAAATGACGCAAGTAACGAATTATATGAAGTAATTAATATTATATACAGGCAGTAAAGTATGGTAATTTGAGTGAATCTCACAGTTTAGATATTTTCAGGTGTCTTTAGCAAACAGTGGTACTATGTATACGCATACTTATATTTTGTTGAAAGCACTGAGTGGAGTGAGAACTATGAAACAAGCCACACACTACCGCACCACTTGCGATACATGTTCCAATTTGTGCCGAGCCCACACATCCGAAACTTTTTCTTACATTCCTAGGGGTCTATTCCGAAGGTAATATCGGCCGTATGGTCAGCCGTTTCCTGGTTACGGCTGACTATGGCTGAAAAAGGCGAAAGAAAAACAAACGACAGTCAAAGTAAAAAATGTGACTTGAAGTCGGGTAAGGACTCAAAGTCAAAAAAGGAAACTTTGGAAGTCAAGAAACGGCCGATACTTCGGAGTAGACCCCCCCCCCCCCCCCTGTTACCAAAACAATGTGCCCGAGTGTGGACGCGGCTGTTATTAGGAAAACATGTTACTATACGGAATGTATCTTTCATTAGAGTCTATGTGTTCTTTTTACGTTAAATAATAAAATATGTTGAAATATTTTCTTGTTTTTTTTTATTATGAAAACCCTTAAATTTGACTATAAACGACAATCTAAGTATACTGAAACATTCACATAAGCAATATCACCCGTTTTACATTTATTATTGTTTATGCTGACCTCATATGACATTGCACAAATTATCTAGATTATTTACCAGTAACGTAACATGCGTATTCGTATTTGTTTTTAAAATATAGTAGGTTCAGTAGACGGTCTTATAGCAGTCCGCGATTTTACAGACAGCGTAAATGATAAGTACTAAACGTTGTCACCAAGCAGTGTTTCTTTCAGGTACTATTCCAGGGGGGCTTTGCCTTACTGCCCCGCCTTTGAAATTTTACCCCCGCTTTAGAATTTAATCAATAGCAATAAGTTGCCGCTCACTTTCACGCGTCTACAGCAGATTTACGTATATTCGTGACGAAAATCCCTACAATTTGGCAAATTATTTAAACCTGGTATCATTTTAGAGCTGGAAACCCTTTATTGACGAGCCGTGGCACTCAATCAGCCAATCAGGAATTGAGTAGTGCCTGACATTAAAGTAGCCAATCAGAAACCAGAATAGCGCCTAGAAAGAATGACACACTTTCGAGAATATCGCCATCCCTTTTCCTCTAACGCTATCCCATTAGGCTCTCCCACTCTAAACAGCTGTTTAAAGATAGTAATTTCGCGTTTGTAGAATTAAAATTTTAACTGTGTCCTTATCTAACTAACGGTAGTCCCATAAGGCCGTCTTAATCAAACACTCTCGGGTGTTAGTGGCGGCGGTGTCGCGATTACTCGCGATTCAGCCAAAAAAGCCAAAAAGCAAAGAAGAATAAGATTTTGATGAGATGAGGCTTTTTACAAAGATGCTATGAGCTGAACCAAAATTGTCAAAGTAAATTTTGGTTCAGCTCATAGCATCTTTTATTCATTAAAATATTAATAATAATTGGAATTGATTTTAAATATTACTTTGTTTCCTTTATTTACTCCGCCCCCCCCCCCCAGATCTCTTAACTCTCCCCCCCTGGAGAATTTTGCCTGAAACAAACACTGCAAGCCCGAAGATTATACTGCGTGCCTATGCAAAATAAACTTCATAACATTCTAATACTAGAATGTTATGAAATATGTTTAGTGAATAATAATATTCACTCATCATTGAAATTGTATCGAAAATATTGTAATTAATGTTTCACAATATCAGGAAAGCCAGGGTAAGTTTCTCGTCTTACTTTTACGTAACCCTTAGTTATTAAAATCATTGGATCTGCCGATCTATTCTGAAAAAATCTCACCGTGTAAACGTAGGTGAAGTGAGCTTGAAGTGAGTTGTTAATAGTGTCAATCCCTCACTGACAGTTCACTCCCCGCTCACTTCACCTAAGTTTTCACGGTGAGATGGTTACAGAATAGCACTGCCGGTCGATCTGACGTCACTTCTGAAGCTAATAATATCCTGGTATTTGGCAACGATCAAGGTGAGGTTAGTTTACAAACTCACATGATTTAGAAAGATTTTTCATCGTTTTAGTGCCACAGGTATGTAGCCACATATTATTTATAAATGGCTGATGCAGTAAACTTAGTTTACTGTTATCATCACTGCTTATTCCTGATGTCACTTACAGCACCAAAGTAAACCGAACGCAACCGTAAATATCGCGCGACATAGAATTTAAAAAAAAACGTTTACCTAGAACTAGAACGTCGCCTCTGTCACTAATACCCAGTGTGACAGTCACTGTTTAACGCTCCATGACTCGTATTGGCCCGGGTAGGTATGAGGGTAGATAGGTACTGAACTGCACCAAAGTAAACCGAACGCAACCGTCAATATAGCGTGACATAGAATTAAAAAAAAAAACGTTTACCTAGAACTAGAACGTCGCCTCTGTCACTAATACCCAGTGTGACAGTCACTGTTTAACGCTCCATGACTCGTATTGGCCCGGGTAGGTATGAGGGTAGATAGGTACTGAACTGCACCAAAGTAAACCGAACGCAACCGTCAATATAGCGTGACATAGAATTAAAAAAAAAAACGTTTACCTAGAACTAGAACGTCGCCTCTGTCACTAATACCCAGTGTGACAGTCACTGTTTAACGCTCCATGACTCGTATTGGCCCGGGTAGGTATGAGGGTAGATAGGTACTGAACTGACACCTAACTAAATGTCATATTTATAAATATAAAAAACCGGCCAAGTGCTAGTCGGACTCGCGCACGAAGGGTTCCGTACCATTAACTATAAAAACGGCAAAAAAAATCACGTTTGTTGTATGGGAGCCCCCCTTAAATATTTGTTTTATTTTAATTTAATTATTTATTTTTAAAAGTGAATATATAACTAAATATTCTGTGAATATTTCAAGCGTCTCCCTGTTGCCGTTCAATATCGAGCAAAAAAATCACGTTTGTTGTATGGGAGCCCCCTTAAATATTTATTTTATTTTGTTTTTTAGTATTTTTTGTTATAGCGGCAACAGAAATACATCATCTGTGAAAATTTCAACTGTCTAACTATCACGGTTCATGAGATACAGCCTGGTGACAGACGGACAGACAGACAGACGGTGGAGCCTTAGTAATAGGGTTCCCGTTTTACCCTTTGGGTACGGAACCGTAAAAACCCTGAAACAGAGAAGTTTCGTTTTGTAATATTTATGGTTTTATCTCAGCACGAGTAAGGGCCAATTTCACCAATGAAAGTGAACGCTATCAGACATCTAAACCGCGTTCAACAGCTGACCGAGTCAATATTCCCTATGTGTGCGTCCACAGTAAATACGCAGTGCTAGGGCCGGTGGCGGGCGCGACGGCGGGGGCGTGCGGTGGCCACAGTGACGTGCGAGCTGTTGTAGCGCTAAGACGTATTTCAGGCGTTGCAAACCATGGACGAGGATTTGGTGTTTTTACTAGATAGTCCGATCCTGTGATGGAAGATGTTGAACACAAGAGATGGTGTGCACGAAATAAATAAAAACAGGGAAAAAAAAGATTATTTTTTTAATTTGTATGAAGAATTTAAATTGTACCCTAGATTTTTTTATTTCGCTCCATTATTTTCTTATTAATATGTACGATTTCTGTGGTGCGGATGTTTACTTTGCCATATAGCTGGTTTAGATTGAATCACACTTATAAACACTCCAGTGTTTAAAGACATTTTGCAAAAAAAAATATTGTATACGCGCTTACGCCGAGCGATTAGACTAAACGTTTTTGGTTTTGGTTTAGTTTTGGTTTAGCTGATGTAAGGAACGGTATCGCTCTATTTTTTCTGAGCGGCAAAATCGTTGACGTTACCCAATACTGAAAGTTCTATCGATCGTTCCTCCAACGTAACTTCCAAAGTAAAGCTAAATCGTTTCCGTTGAAATGATTAGCGCGCTACGAAATGTGTCTAACGTAACGTTTTTGGTTGTGGTTTTGTTTTGGTACGTTCAAAATTAGCGCGATCGGCCCCCAGGTTTGATATTCCTAGCTGCCACCCGCGCATCAGGTCGCTTGCTGACTAGGCCCGTAGTGCCGCCATAACGCGCAGATAGGAACGTTTCAAAACTACGCGCGCTATCTCGCTCGTGCCCGTCGCGCTAGGAGCCCGCCTTAGTCACTACACTATCGACGCAAACGGCGGTTTAATATATTTGATACTTCGCGCCCTGCGTCGCAACCGCGCTAGGCTGCCAGTGTGGATGCACACTATGAATATACCTATGACAGTGACAGCTTTTGAACACGGTTTAGATGTGCTGATCGCGTTCAGTTTCATTGGTGAAATTCGCCCTTAGTCGAAAACAGCTCATCTCAACTGTCGTAGAATAAAGATTAGCTCATTGGCAAGATTAGAAGCGGGATGGACTACCCAGGGTTTGGACGTTCCTCGTGGAGGCCTTTTTTAAAGGCCCTAAGCATACAAAGTAGAAACAACTATGCATATTCATCACGTATTATTATACATGCAGGATGTTTTCATTAATTCATTTCATAAATATTTCACCTACATACGGAAGATAGTCTTAATAACTGAGATTACACTAATATCGTAAATATAGCATTTTAGATAACGCCTATTATAAACTCAATTATATGATTCCTCTCAAAGTCAAGAACCCTCGATAAGAGATAACGTTAATTATTATTATGCGCAAAGTTAAGTGTTATTCAGTAACGTAACTGTAGATATTCCACCAAATGCTGTGTGTAGAGGTAATTAATCAATGGGAAATATTTAACTGATTCCTAAGATTGATCTTCAAATGAAGGACACTTTTTTGCATATATAAAATTGTGTGTCTGTGCTGTTGACCGTTTAGGAGTTCCTTTATCTGGAGCCATCACCTAGAGCATGGTGGACTTTAGAACGGGCTATCATAATTGAATGAGTAGGTATATATATATATTTTTATATCTGGGATTTTGACCGCTGAGGAGTTTACTCTTCTGGAGCTAATCCAGGTTACAGCAGCCAGGTCATGTTGGACTTTAGAACGGACATTAAATGCGTATATAAAATTTCGTGTCCGTACTGTTGATCGCTGAGGTCTTTCCTCGTCTGGAGCCAATTCTGAGTGCAGCAGCTAGTTTATGGTGGACTTTAGAACGGACTATCATAATTAAATGCGTATACTACATTTTTTATCTGTACTGTTGACCGTTGAGGAGTTGCCTCGTCTGGAGACAATCCTGGGTGCAGCAGCCAGATCATGGTAGACTTTGTAACGGACTATCATAATAAATGCGTATAATAAATTTCGTGTCTGTACCGTTGACCGCTGAGGAATTCCTTCGGCTGAAGTCAATCCTGGGTGTAGACTTAAGTCATGTATCATAAAAATGCATTGTCTTTGAAATTGAACCAACATGTAAAATTTCAACTTCATAGTATTAGAGAAAGTGATATTAATTCAGCTTGCAAGATTTGACCCATACGTACTAACTAACAAAGCAAGTTAAATAAAACTAAAAACTTTTTGACAAAATAGAAACAACCGATTTCCAAATATTAAACACAAATAAGTGAAAAATGTAAACAACAGTGACAGTTACTTATCATAACATCGGCAACATACACCAAGTGGAAAGAAACGTTTTATTGAAGCTAACTCAAAAACCACTCAAGCTAAGTTAATAAAAAAAATATGGACCAACCCGCGAGCTTCCTCAACCAAATCAAAACCAAATACACACACATATGAAAAAAAAACTCGCCGAATACATAACCTCCTCCTTTTTTGAAGTAGGTTACAACCAGCAATTTAATGCAATAGACAGTGGAAAGTCAAATAACTATCAGAATATTCTTAGACTATCAAAAATTCAACACACTATTGAAGCGTTTGAAAAGTAGCAGATATTGGACGTCTGATCGCTGAAACTCAAAAGAAACCTCAAGCTTTCAAAATGTTAGTAGCGATGCCTACAAAGTCACTCTACGGCGTAGGCCCTCTACGCAGCTTGGTTGACCCGCGTAGCACGACTTTTTCCCTAGGTGAGTTACAATAACTATGTTTAATAACTATCAAATAAAATATATAAAATATTTTTGAATAGATTGGTCTAGTGGTCGCAAACGCTACTGCTGAACGTGAGGTCCTGGGGTCAATTCCCAGGTCGGGCAAAGTGTTAATGGATTTTTCCGTCACGAATTTCCCAGTATCCCGGAGTCTAGATTTGAGCCCAGTTGATGCATTATGCTCCCCTCAATTACATGGGACTTAAACAAAAATGGCGAAATGTGGGTGTACTATAAGTACACCTCTGCAAAACTCTTCGGGGATTACAGACGTGATGTTAGAAACAGATTGATGAACGGTGAGGCAACAGCCCATGTTCAATCGATGTCGATTTTTCAAAGCCGGTAACTACTAAAACTTTTCGACATATCGTGATCACCGATTATAGAAGTGCTTATTAGATAAGTATAATATTAATTCTGATTCTTTTCCTGTAGTTATAAATACGGACATACGCGCCAAAACGGTACCTAACTATGTTGCCTGCCTATGCTTAGTTTAACATAGCTAGGGACTTTGTTGCGCCACTTCTTCTTCCCAGCTAAAGCACTAGGAAGTGGTGAAGGGTGGGCGTTTTTGGGCGACGGTCTTATGTAATTTTTGACGTTCGAAAAGTGCTGATTCTCAGCCTAGTTTGAATAAATGAATTTTGATTTTGGTAGCAACAATGTGTAATGTTTCGAGACAAGTGCCACGAAGAAATACCGCTGAAAAGCGTTACCAAAGAATATGCGAGTCAAGAGAATGTTTCTGTGAGTTTGAAAGGTATGGGAATGAATGTTTATCATCATCATTACAGCCTCTCCAACGTTTGGGGGTGTCGCCATAATCACCACGCTTGGCAGGCGGGTTGGCGATTGCAGTATGATGTTAAAACGCATGGAGAACTCTGCTGCCCATTCTCTAGTAAATCCTTTAGTCGCCTTTTAAGACACCCATGGGAAGAAATAGGCTGGTGCTATTCTTTACGTCCGGCACTTACTCTCCCCTTTTTATTAGATACTATTTTGAAAAAGTATACAAATAAACTGTTTACATTCTTAAAACAAGCGTGACATTTACTCATGTAGGTTCTTATAAATTCAGTGTCGGATTTTTTTTATTAGTTTATAAATTAAATTAAATTAGGTTATCAAATTAATTTAGTTCAGCAGGTGTCCATGCTAATTGCATTGCCCGTTTAGACGAACTTCCAATTCCTATGCTAGCGTTTGTGTTATAAATTTTTGGCTCTTCGCTATGTACCCACCAATTAAAACTGTGATATCTCCAGTGGTAGTGGCGATTTTCCATAAATAAAATTATGCAAATAAGAGTGTGAGAACTGTACAATTTCGTTGCATTTGGAGAATATTAAACCAATGTTGAATTTATTTTATTGAATTTAATATCTTATCCAATCGAATGTGAACGGATTTGATTGACTGTTATTATTTCGGACAGCTAATCACTAATTATTGTGTTAAGGCGCTAGCTAACCCTAATTTCGAATCTCCTGTACGTTTTCTCTTTTACCGTTGCAGTTGAGAATACGGAAAATATATAATAGTCTATGTGGTTGTCACAGGATTTATTTATTTAATACTTTAAGCACACAAATGTCCAGAGGCGGACTTAATGCACTTTACTGTTTTATTTATCTCGAAAAATCATACTATTTTTAAACATCCAAAGTACTCCATTTTTAAATAATTCTTAAAGAAATTTTAACGAAACGTGGGCCTCAGAATCCAGCCTTAACGCCGACAGCACACCTTCGCCACGAAACATACATAGCAGCGAAACCGCAGCACTTCAATTCAACTGGCTCGCGTTATGTTCCGCTACTCGAATCGTGGAGGTGTGCTAACAGCGTAAATGTATTTAAAGATTTGCTCTTTACCTAGCGTCTTCAAAAGCGTACTTATGACAATTGAATAACCAGCGACAAAAGTAAGAAGAAATAATTATTTTCTTTCGAAAATTTTACTGTACTTAATCTTTACATAAACTACTATCCCACAGAATAATTTCAGATTTTTCTCTATGCAAACTTCCCTGCCATTTTCTGCGGAGAAAGTTGTTTGGCGGAGATTACTGATTACGCTTAGACCATCCATTGTGCAATCCTTTTTCTATTTCCTTTATTTGCTGAGCATGAAAGACTTATTATATCTAAGTATCTATCATTGAATTAATGTTAAATTAAAAATAACGTCATACCGTAGAAACTACAAAGTCATAGTTCTTACCAACTGTAAGAGTATTTTCGAACAGTTCTATATTAGGATACTGTGCAAGTAAACCCATAATATGAATATCCGTCATAAAATAAGTACAATGAACAGTCGAAGACGAAATCAAATCTCCATTAATTCCCAGACTTCTCTGATCGAGCATACTGTGATAACAGCATGTTGTTACTAACAGTACCTACTACCTACAATATAAACATTAAACTGCTGACTGTCATCTTCCGTCTTAATATAATCTATAATGATCATGGTAGGAAGCCTAAGAGTCCGGTTTATTTCATGGGGCATTAAAGAAGCCTCCACGATAAATTGAGGGATGCTTTCAGGAAACATACACGAGACTATAATATCAGCACTTTATGTTGGCTTGTGACATTTGCACGTTTTCATGAATTTCCGTTAATATTGACCGGTGCCATACTCGGTACTCCGTTGTTGTACGGGCCGCAACACCGACGTGCCGCTGCGCTGGAACTATAATTAATTTATCTTTATATACAGTAAGTAACAAAAACCCTGTTGTTCCTTTTAGGGACATATACATTTACCTACAAGCACAACATTGGTAGAAAAAAAAAAAAAAAAAAAAACCATTGGCTAGTCGAGAAGTCAAAATCAAAGAGTTAAAGAGGTAAGAAATCAGTTAAACATTACAAATATTAACAATTAAATATTTATTTTTGTTATTTTTGTTGAACAGTTTTTATAAATGACTTGCTTTATTACGTATGTATACCGATTCCTAAAACGTAGGTAGAAGGAACAACAGGGTTTTTGTTACATATTGTATAAGCTATTTTTTTTATAATTTGTAAGCTGTCACAGGCGCCATCCCGCAGTCAGCCGCTGTCAGGGGGTCCCGCTGGTTGAAGTGTACGCTGGTACCTACATCCCGCGTACTTTGGGCAGTCAGCTCGTCTACCAAGCCTTGATAAATGTCTATTCTAATTACAGCAGAACATAACTATTGTATGCCAATTTTTGTACCTATAAAACCAGCAATTTTTTGACCTGATTACACTTGGTATGCAAATAAATGAATTTTGATTATTAATGACCTTTGCCAGAAAAGACCTTGAGGATGTGCTATTTCCTAGATTCTGTTCTTGAAACTCAGCAAACACTTGTAGTCATATATCTATACAAATATAATTGAAGTGCTTTCAGCGGCGGTGTAATTGTTGCAGATAACACGAGGGTTTAATGAATATAAATACATGTAGATGATGCGTCTACGATAGTTATTACTTTCTGTGCCACAAGACAATTTGCAGCGGTGCGTGCGCAGTACCTGGCTTTCACGACTTTTAATTTATAGATTAAATAGAAAATAGACGATTAAATTAAATAAATAAAGTACGAAAAGGCCAGACAAAATGGGATTGAAGAAAAGAAAACAAGAAAAGTAAGTGTTTACAGTCATGCTGAGCGAATGTATTTTTAAATTTCTTGATGTTTTCATTTTTTTTAAACATTGTTTTCATCTTGCAGTTGTGAGGTGTGTTAAGTCTGTTACCTATTTATAAATGCATTCTTACAGTTATATGTGCTATGTGTATATTAAGAAAAGTGCTATAGATTAATTAAAATTATTGCACTAATTTCAAAAATATCAACTGCAGTCAGCTTCCTTTACATAGAAACTAATTAAATGTTTCTTCCAATGTTCTTACCCAGATTTAACAGATTCCTTTATTTAGGGCCTGTTTCACAATGTCCGGGAACGCATTATCCACCAGATAATTTAACAAAGTTATCATGTGGCATTTATAACTTAACCAGAATGTTGAAACAGGCCGTGAAATGGATAAAACACGTTTGCTTTTGTAACCATGCGAATTTGCAGTTAACTATAATATTGATACCATGTACCTTTTTAAGCGAATTTAAATTAACCGTAATTAATTATTCATAACTACGGTGTACTCGTAAATTCATGAAACCATGCCACAATCTTAATTTAATGTGATCACATTTTCGAGGATTACCTGTTTCGTGCAAAAGTTTTGAACTTTTTAAACTGTTCGTTCATATTAACTTTATTAGAACTTATCAGATTACAATCAAGTGGTTTACTTTGTTTCGGTGGAGTCGTATTCCATTCTAAGTTATAGCATCTGAATAGTAAAATGTATGTCACATGAAGACTGAAATGTTCCCTCTACCGCAATACTTACCGATCTGAAGGCCAATTCTCGTCCTTAAAAACGTTCAAATTCAAGTTGCGATCTCATCTCAGCGACAATCAATGTTAAATACTTGTCAAAAATGTAGGGAAATTAGAGGATTTTTTGACAGATTGACACTGAGATTGGAATGCGAACGTTCTTAAAAATACGGGAATTGCCCCTCGGATCTTGTCAGCAGATTTCAGTCTTCTTCATCAGACCTATGGATCCTAGGGTGCCTAGGGATCTCGGTGAAGTGTAATGAAAGATTACCGCATCGATGCTGGCTGCGACACATGCAGTTTGACAAAGCGATCCCTATGTGCGATCATAAGTAATTCAAGGTCTACCTACCTGCAACCGTAGCAGCCGTGTTAGTATCTTACTTATCGGGCTGCGACAGGTGGCCATAGTTCATTGTTAGTGAAGTTCCGACGCCAGCACGGACCGGACAAGTTGTTACGTGCTTGAAAGACTTCAAGAATACAGTACCTACAAACGATTTGTCTTCTGAGAACACGGTCCGGCGTAATGTATAGGTGTACACTTTATTACAGGCCGCTGTAAAAGATCTCGCATGTAAGATGCGTGTGAAATCTTTAATGTTTATGAAAATTAACCATATAATAACTTCAAAGCCATATTCTTTTTGTTTGTTATTTGAGTTGAATGTACTTCCGAACTCGAAGTTTTAATTTCTATCTGCAGACTAACAACGATAATAAATCCAAAGGTTATATATAGAAATAATGTTTAAATTATATAAGGTTATATATCCAAAGGTTATATATTAATTTACGCTACCTTTATTTTAATTTTTTTTTTTAATTTCATAGATAGCTTAGTTTTGATTGTACAGACGCCAGCAGGTCAAGCTACCCGAAACTGTCAAATTTTGCCAATCAACCTTGAGCCTTAAGCTTTAACGATAAAGTGGAAAATCTTTTAAAGAAATTTGACAGATTATAGTAGCTTGATGTGCTGGCGTCTGTACATATTTACATTAATGCAAAGTCATGGCTGATAAATTTTTCACAACATAATAAATACATTTTCTTTTCAGCCAAGAGGACAATGAACTCAAAATATCTTTCTTTCAAATAGTAAGTAATTGTTTAATTCATTATTTTACTATACAGTATGTAGTAGTTCCAGTCATGAAATCATTCCGATTATCGATTAGACGTTTAACTCACTAATGTTGATTATCTTTTTAATAATTGGAACATTCACTTAAGTAATTAACAAAGATCGGAATAGGTAGAGCTTATTTACCTAAACTTCGAGGAAATAAGTAACATAGAGTGGATAATATCTCCTCTAAAATCCCGGAATAATTATAATGACGTTAAAATCCCAGGATTTATAAACCACGAATTATTTATTGGACTTTATGTATAGTTACAAATTATTTATTTGAAGTATATATACGAGTATAACATTTTTAGCGTTACGTACTATAATTGTGTCAAATTCAAATGTTTTGTTTTATGTAGGTAAAATATAATTAAGTTGGCTGGTTTATTAAAACTTGTGTTTCGAATACATTTTCTTTCTACATACATTTTGTTGTACAGATATTTGGTTGCGAAGGAACCGATAGCGGTGGCGGTTTCTATTGTTTCAAAATATCTTTTGTCACACAACTAAGAATGACATGATTATCAAATCAATCATTTGTATAAATAAAGTCAAATAAACAAATCCCGGGATTTAAACGTCACGTCATTATAATTATTCCGGAGTGTTAGATCCACTCTATGTTATTTCCTTCCTCGAAGTTTAGGTAAATATGCTCCACCTATTCTGATCTCTGCTAATTAACCTCACCACTCCACAGCCCCCTGCTCCATTTTATACATTTTTTTTTTGCAAAAAATAGTCAGTCGTGGGTACTACAATAAATAAATAATACATATAATATGCGACCCTACCAAAAATTGCTCAACGCGGCTAAAGAAGAACTCATTTAAATTTTTTTTTCTTGCAGTTTCGGTATGGAACTTGTCTGGAGGTCTTTGCAATATTCCTGGGCATCTTCATAGCAGCGATCAGCGGCGGAGGGATAGCCTACAACTTGATTCAGATCGGAGAACTGAGCACAGCGTTTGTAGAGCGCACTAGTTTTCAGGACCAAATGAGCACTCACTTGCCACTATTGTCTATATTCGGAGGCGGGGAAAGACTGTGAGTAATGTTTAACTAACGGTAATATTTATTTGATTCCCTAAAACATACATCCAAGTTTTTCGCAGATAATTGGCTATTTAGTTTTTTATAGGACAACACAATGGTTTTTTTTTTGAGGCTCACAAAAAAGGCACATTTTATATTTTATATAAGAGTGTCCATTCATATTTTTAGGACATCAAAATGGGTTTTATTTTGGGGTTCGATTAAATACAAGCTTTTAATTTATGGCATATGAAAGCTCAATCTCCTATCTTAGGGGCCGCCTCCACGAGCGAGAGAATTGCAACGGATCCGCGGTTCTACGTCGGGTAATCTCCACGAACGAGCGATTATTCCGCCAGCGTATCGTCGCCACTCGTAACGGAATCGCCGCGTTGGGACTTTAGAGGCCGCCTACACGAGCGAGATAATCGCGACGGATCCGCGCTTCTACGTCGGGTAATCTCCACGAACGAGCGATTATTCCGCCAGCGTATCGTCGTGACTCGTAACTGAATCGCCGCGTGTCCGCGACGACTCCTAAAGTAATCACCGCGTTGGGACGTTGGGATACCTGCGAGAGCGCCACGTTCCGCGGCGAGAACGCGGCAATCGCGTCGCCAGTAGCGACGAGCACGCTGCGATACGATGACGTTTTGCTCGAACTCAACCACTCGACGCATCGCCGCGATTCTCTCGCGAAGCGGCCCGCTATAACCAATTACAGCAGGTTACATGTAATTTACTGATCAGATTTAAAACTTTTTTAAGTTTTTTGAGAAACTTGATCAGCCGGGTAAATGCGTAACACACTATCAGTAGTAATAGGTTTCATTTTGACAACAACATTCACTACGTTATTTACGTTGGTGAGCAGACAATTTTTTCGAACTTATGAAGCAATGGATTAGCAATATACTTCAAAATCATTCAGATTGTGATTCAAACTGTGTTATGCAATTAGGGAGCTGACTTAAAGAAACCGGGACCAGTCGACCAGTCAAATGAGTAGACGATTCGATAAAAGTCATCATTTGCCTACTAGCCTTTTCCCAACTGTGTTCAGATCATCCAGTCTAACCGGATGCAGCTGAATACCAGTATTTTATTTGGAGCGACTGCCTATCTAACCTCCAACACAGTTCCTACTGGATAGATATCACAGTACCCCTTGGCAAGACTGCTTGTCATACTTGCGAGCTACTAACTGCCGTAACGACTGCAAAATATCTACAATCTACTAAAAGTATCGATCCTAAACTAAACCGTCTTAATATTTGATGTGAAACATCTATATCCGCACGTTAAAACGATTGCTGGCGTGGCGACGCGTGCCGTGGCGACGCGTCGCCAGTAGTGTGTAAATAATTTCAATGTTACACATCTGCCAGGCGTCTCATGACGGCTCACAATTTTTTAGGATATCACCCTCGGCAAAACTTTGAAAGTAAGGAGCTGATTTCTCATAAAAACAAAAAATTGAGCCGTCACGGAGATGCCTGGCAGATGTAAACATCGCACTAACATCATGACGGTACCTTGTCAATATATCTATGAAAACATCATGTACGTTAGGAAAACTCTACATCTTTCTAGTAAAAGAGGCGAAAGACACAAATTATTGGACTAGAAATAGGGACCAATTAGTTCAACCAGGTTTCAGGCCAGCCAAAGCCAGCCAGCAGCCAGCTGCTGGCTTTAGCCAGCTAATGTAGACTCATCTTTCATGGGGTACTGTTTAAAATGTTACAATAAAATATCTCCGCACATACTTCAACTGAATGAAACAAAAGTTAAATCATGTTTAAAACGCACACTATGCAGCCAGGCATATTATAAGTTGGGTTGGATTACATCGCTGATAAAAATGTTCTCACTGCTGGGATACAGGCCTCCTCTCTGTGAGAGGGAGTGGGCCGTATGGCCGCCTGTCTGCCACGCGGACCCAGTGCGGGTTGATAAGTAAACGTAATTAACCTATATTTGGTGTCTCCTCAATCATGTCTCATAATGAAGTAAAACCAGAAACACGATTAGGTGAACCTGGTGACAAATCACCACGTTTATTCAAATTGAATTGCTGTTCTGCAGGAATAATGCAAGTCACGAGAAAAACATGGAGGCTCTGGTGAAGGATGCGACGGCCTTGGTGATAGGCACGTTTATCTCCCTCGGAATCTCTCTCTTGTGCTGCGTTGTCTCCGTTGCTTTCATCAGCTGGAGTGCGCTGAGACAGGTAACTAGGAGAACACTGAATCTTTCAGACAAAGTATGATGACACAGGCGATTAGCCTTAAAATGTTATGTTTGCGGATGACTTAAAGTTTCTCAGAATAATTAAATCTATTAGAGAATCCTCGCTCTTACAGATGGATCTTAATAGTCTCATTCAATGGTGCAAAAATAATTTAATGCATTTGAACTCAAAAAATGTTACCACGTTAAGTATACAAGAACTGGTCGTTCGACTACTCATGACGGTGTTGAACTGTTAGGACATACTAATAATGCATGGGAAGATAAATGCGATGCCTTGGGCATTTTTTGTGATTTTTTCAAGGCTTTCGATTGCGTTTTTCATGAAACGTTAAATGATAATGATAAATGATAAATGATTTATTTCTGTAAGTAGGTTTGTACAAACACTTTTACACGTCAATCATATTAAAAAAAACTAGATGAGGTCGGCGTTTCGTATCCGACTACTCTGAGAAGAACGGCCGAAACAAACTCAGAGATCACAGTCTCTTTTAAAGTCCAGACCTAATCTTGGTCAGATCATGTGAAGACCTCGTGACCATGTAGATTGGTGCCTGAAATGATCTTTTGACGAAAGAACACACAGGTTGAGGGGACCTGTCCAGTCAGTGCACGCATTTGTCAGTAGTCGTGCAGCTCAACTAAGAACTTAAGGAGCTCAACGATTCAACGAACAATACCAAAGAAAGGACATTTGGGTAGGCCGCATAAAATTACTCAAACTGCCAGACCTGCATTATTTTTTTTTTTGATTGAGATGAAAATAAAAAAACAATTCACATAGTCCTCACATTCATAATAATTAAAATAATATAATACTTTACAAAGTAAATATTCATGTCATAGTTTAGGAATTTAAAATTTTCAATCAAAAGAAAAATATAAATAGTTGGCAAAAAAAATCAAATCAAGATTCACTGTAAATTGGAGCAGCATTCTTGAATATGGCTAGGAAGTTTATTATAAAAACGTATACACTGGCATCTAAACGACCCACCTATTTTTTTAAGCCTGTTTTAGGAACAACAAATTTGTGCTTGTTCCTAGTATTTACATTATGGATATCACTATATTTTTTAAACAGATTAATATTTTTATGTGCATACAATAGATTTTCATAAATATACTGAGAAGCTACAGTCAGTATATTAATCTTTTTAAATTTGTCTCTGAGGGAGTGTCTGGGACTTAATTTATAAATTGAACGTATTGCTCTTTTTGTAAAACAAAAATTGTCTGAATGTCGGAGGCATTTCCCCACAACAGAATACCGTACGACATTACACTATGAAAATAACTAAAGTATACTAAGCGGGCTGTCTCTAAATCAGTTAAATCACGAACTTTTCTAACGGCGTGTGCTGCAGAGCTAAGCTTTTTCGACAATTTATCTATATGGGGGCCCCATTGAAGCTTGGCATCCAAAGTTATGCCTAAGAACACTGTAGAATCTTCGGGGTTCAACTCTTCACCCTTTATGAGCACACTAGTTTTTACTTGTCTAACATGAGGTATTGTAAACTTAATACATTTAGTTTTTTTCTCGTTAAGAAGTAGGTTATTAACATTAAACCAGTTAACTACTTTTTCGAGGGCACTATTTACATTGTCAGTAACCAACTGCTGACGTTTGAGTTTAAATAATAGTGAAGTGTCGTCTGCAAAAAACACTATATCATGTTTATCCTTTATGAGGTAAGGCAAGTTAGTCAGGAAACTCCGCCACTACGGGATCCGGAACACCGCTCTGGATCTTCTTACTTCATACTTGAGTAATAGGATTTAGAGCGTTGACGTCAATGGAAAAAGATCTCCCGGATCTATAGTAACAATGGGAGTTCCACAGAGATCAATTTTTGGTCCTTTCTTGTTTCTTATTTATATTAATGACTTGCCTTACCTCATAAAGGATAATCATGATATAGTGTTGTTTGCAGATGACACTTCACTTTTTTTTAAACTTAAACGTCAGCAGCTGCTTACTGACGATGTAAATAGCGCAATCTCAAAAGTAGTTCACTGGTTCAATGTTAATAATTTACTTAATATACTGCGATCGCCAACCCGCCTGCCAAGCGTGGCGATTATGGCAACCCCCGCAAATGATAGGGGATGCTTATGTCCAGCAGTAAACGTCTTTCGGCTGAAATGATGATGATGATGAACTATTTAAAACCTTGCAAAACCTAGCATATGGACAGTTAGATCACAGCCCAACAAGTTCTGCTCTGTGGAGGGCAAAGAGGAGTTTCAGGTCTATGCGGAATTCATGACGGAGCACGAAAGTTAATGAGGAAAGGCAGGCAGGAAGTGGCAGCGAATCGCGTATTCCTTTAAAACATTGCGTCGATTAAACTTCTTAATTTTTCTAAAGTGTTGAATAATTTCAATCTTTTTTGTAAGAAGGTGTTTTATAGCTATGCCATAAGATAAACCTAGATACCAAACGAAGAGTTTTAGAACGCGTTCTAGACGCAAACTATTCGTCTAGAATACTGTGTTGCGGTATGGCGCCCTATACTAGGCAGTTGGGCGCCATACCACAATACAGTATTCTAATATGCTACATAGCAAACTACAGTAGAGTAAACTGGCTTATGTCAAAAACCTAGCATTTTGGACGCTTTTTTGTTTAGTTATGTATTTTAAGTGTGGTGCAAAGGTAAATTTATTGTCAAACAGAACTCCGAGGTCAAGTATAGTGTCTAATTAATTATCTTTGTCCTCATTAATGTAATACACTGCCTTTATAAGATTATTAGTGTAAATAATCATGTAATTACGTTACATTACTTATATATTACGTTACGTATATAAAATAATAAAAGTTAGCAAAAAAAACATCTAACAATAAAAATAAACCACTTCAATACGACGGCACGGTTGGCGCAGTGGTTAAGCGATTGACTGCTGCGCTGCGTGTTGCGGGTTCGATTCCTGCACGGAACAAATATTTGTATGACCTACAAGTAGTTGTTCCGGGTCTGGCTGTTTGTGTATGTGAGTTTAAATGTTTGTAAACGCACCCTCGATACAGGAGAAATTCCTAGTGTGGGACAACGTTTAAAAAAAAAAAAAAAAAAAGTAGAAATTGGAGCAGCTTAATCCCAAGCCTTTTTGTCCTCAATATAATCTTTAACGGTATAAAAGGCTTTCTGACACAACTTACGTTTAATGAATGATTTGAATTTATTAAGGCTTAGATCTTGAACGTGGCTTGGAAGTTTATTATAAAAGCGTATACATTGACATCGGAACGAGCCACCTATTTTCTTGAGCCTTGTTGTAGGTACAACAAATTTATGTTTGTTTCTAGTATTTATATTATGGATAGCACTGTATTTTTTAAACAATTTTATATTTTTATCGGCATATAAAAGATTTTCAAAAATATACTGAGAAGGTACAGTCATTACATTAATCTCCTTAAATTTCTCTCGGAGAGAGTGTCTTGGACTTAATTTATAAACTGATCGTACAGCTCTTTTCTGCAAAACAAAGATAGTCTGAATGTCGGCGGCATTTCCCCACAACAGAATACCGTACGACATTACACTATGAAAATAGGCAAAGTACACTAAACGGGCTGTCTCTATGTCAGTTAAATTACGAATTTTTCTAACAGCATATGCTGCGGAGCTTAGCTTTTTTGACAGTTTATCTATATGTGGGCCCCACTGAAGCATCCAAAGATAAGCCCAAGAATACTGTGCTATCCTCAGGATTCAATTCTTCGCCCTTTATCAACACATCAGTTTTCACCTGCCTAACGTGAGGTAGCGTAAACTTAATGCATTTGGTTTTTTTTTCATTTAGAAGTAAATTATTAACATTGAACCAGTTAACTACTTTTTCGAGGGCACTATTTACATTGTCAGTAACCAACTGCTGACGTTTGAGTTTAAATAATAGTGAAGTGTCGTCTGCAAAAAACACTATATCATGTTTATCCTTTATGAGGTAAGGCAAGTTAGTCAGGAAACTCCGCCACTACGGGATCCGGAACACCGCTCTGGATCTTCTTACTTCATACTTGAGTAATAGGATTTAGAGCGTTGACGTCAATGGAAAAAGATCTCCCGGATCTATAGTAACAATGGGAGTTCCACAGAGATCAATTTTTGGTCCTTTCTTGTTTCTTATTTATATTAATGACTTGCCTTACCTCATAAAGGATAATCATGATATAGTGTTGTTTGCAGATGACACTTCACTTTTTTTTAAACTTAAACGTCAGCAGCTGCTTACTGACGATGTAAATAGCGCAATCTCAAAAGTAGTTCACTGGTTCAATGTTAATAATTTACTTCTAAATGAAAAAAAAACCAAATGCATTAAGTTTACGCTACCTCACGTTAGGCAGGTGAAAACTGATGTGTTGATAAAGGGCGAAGAATTGAATCCTGAGGATAGCACAGTATTCTTGGGCTTAACTTTGGATGCTTCAGTGGGGCCCACATATAGATAAACTGTCAAAAAAGCTAAGTTCCGCAGCATATGCTGTTAGAAAAATTCGTAATTTAACTGACATAGAGACAGCCCGTTTAGTGTACTTTGCCTATTTTCATAGTGTAATGACGTACGGTATTCTGTTGTGGGGAAATGCCGCCGACATTCAGACTATCTTTGTTTTGCAGAAAAGAGCTGTACGATCAGTTTATAAATTAAGTCCAAGACACTCTCTCCGAGAGAAATTTAAGGAGATTAATGTAATGACTGTACCTTCTCAGTATATTTCTGAAAATCTTTTATATGCCGATAAAATATAAAATTGTTTAAAAAATACAGTGCTATCCATAATATAAATACTAGAAACAAACATAAATTTGTTGTACCTACAACAAGGCTCAAGAAAATAGGTGGCTCGTTCCGATGTCAATGTATACGCTTTTATAATAAACTTCCAAGCCACGTTCAAGATCTAAGCCTTAATAAATTCAAATCATTCATTAAACGTAAGTTGTGTCAGAAAGCCTTTTATACCGTTAAAGATTATATTGAGGACAAAAAGGCTTGGGATTGAGCTGCTCCAATTTTTACTTTTTTTTTTTTTTTTAAACGTTGCCCCACACTAGGAATTTCTCCTGTATCGAGGGTGCGTTTACAAACATTTAAGCTCACATACACAAACAGCCAGACCCGGAACAACTACTTGTAGGTCATACAAATATTTGTTCCGTGCAGGAATCGAACCCGCAACACGCAGCGCAGCAGTCAATCGCTTAACCACTGCGCCAACCGTGCCGTCGTATTGAAGTGGTTTATTTTTATTGTTAGATGTTTTTTTTGCTAACTTTTATTATTTTATATACGTAACGTAATATATAAGTAATGTAACGTAATTACATGATTATTTACACTAATAATCTTATAAAGGCAGTGTATTACATTAATGAGGACAAAGATAATTAATTAGACACTATACTTGACCTCGGAGTTCTGTTTGACAATAAATTTACCTTTGCACCACACTTAAAATACATAACTAAACAAAAAAGCGTCCAAAATGCTAGGTTTTTGACATAAGCCAGTTTACTCTACTGTAGTTTGCTATGTAGCATATTAGAATACTGTATTGTGGTATGGCGCCCAACTGCCTAGTATAGGGCGCCATACCGCAACACAGTATTCTAGACGAATAGTTTGCGTCTAGAACGCGTTCTAAAACTCTTCGTTTGGTATCTAGGTTTATCTTATGGCATAGCTATAAAACACCTTCTTACAAAAAAGATTGAAATTATTCAACACTTTAGAAAAATTAAGAAGTTTAATCGACGCAATGTTTTAAAGGAATATCGATTCGCTGCCACTTCTCGCGCTCATTAACTTTCGTGCTCCGTCATGAATTCCGCATAGACCTGAAACTCCTCTTTGCCCTCCACAGAGCAGAACTTGTTGGGCTGTGATCTAACTGTCCATATGCTAGGTTTTGCAAGGTTTTAAATAGTTCATCATCATCATCATTTCAGCCGAAAGACGTTTACTGCTGGACATAAGCCTCCCCCTATCATTTGCGGGGGTTGCCATAATCGCCACGCTTGGCAGGCGGGTTGGCGATCGCAGTATGGTATTAAAATGCATAGAGAACGCTGCTGCCCGTTATCCAGAAAGTCCCTTAGTCGCCTTTTACGACACCCACGGGATGAAATAGGATGGTGCTATTCTTTACGTCCGGCACCACACGGAAATAGTTGTAGCGATCTAATTGATTTACAATTTCATTCCCTAACTAAGCAGAAATCTAAAATTCTTAACTGTTTGTCTGATTTATTAGCCTATAAGATGCTTTTACATTTAGTAGGTATATTTTTTTCGGTATTATTAAGTTTGCTTGTAACTTATGAACGTTGCTGTCAATTAACATTATTCAAATTTTAGTAATGTGGTGTTTACCTCTAGGTAATTTTGTTCCACTGTATTAAGTTTTAGTTTCATATTTTTGTAATGATGTGTAAGCAGTTCTTCGAGACCTAAATTTTCAATAAGTTCTTATTTTAAAAGGAAACTGAAATGGGAAAAGTAATAAAACTATTTGATAAAAAAATTAACCGGTGAAAAAACAAAACAGAAAACCATAAAATCTTTTTACTAAAAAATTAAACCAACGAAACAAGAAATTGAAACGTAAAAAATAAACGTTTCAGTCTAATAAACTAATTTTGAGTCGGCGTCAAACAAACACAAAAGTAAAATAATGGCTTGATCGATCTTCGTTAATTTATCAGCGTTAGTAATTGTTTGTTTGGCGCCGATTTAAAATTTGTAATTTACATTAATTTTAGAGCTTACCGAAAGAATTATTATTGGTTTTTAGTTTCTTTTTCGTCGGTCAATTTTTTTTGTTGTAAAATGTCGTAATAGGCCGAATAGGGAATATGCATGTATTTTTATTTTTCACTAAATCAATAATAGACAGTAATATAAACCTAAGAAAAGTATTGAAAGTTAAATTGAACTACTGATTGATGCTCAAAAAAATTATGACACTCCAACAATTTTCTACTACGAGTACAGTTCAAATGTCTGTTTCTGTCGCGGTCATGATGTGACGTCGTTGTTCACGAAACTGCTTTGTTTACATCTGTTTTTTAGCCCCAAATCTTATATATTAAATTATTGTTTATGCTTTATTCAAGTAGAAATCGCACTTACATATTTACCTTAGTGAGATTTCAAGTATTTAGCAAAGAATAGATTTTATTCACATGTTTTGTTTCGTCACTTCCGGTATTTTAGAAGAGGACGCGTTTCGAGATTGCTTTCCGTTTCATCAAAAAACGCAACAAAAATTAATTAATTGTAAAATAAGTAACGCATTAAAAAATGTAAAAAATATTGGAATTTGTTTCTTGACTCCTACACAATGTATATTAAAATAATGGATACGTTTTGAATTCCGTGCATATTCCCTATTAGGTTTTTACGAATAGAAAAATTTGAAAAAAATCCGGGAGTTTTTTTCAAGTTCGGGAAATACGAATAAGTACTTTTTTATGGGATTTTTGTATGAATTATTAAAATTGGGACAGGTCAACGTCAACTTCGGGTCAGCTTATCAGCTAGTATACAATAATATGGGATTAATAAAGACATTGGGCTTCTTTCTAGGACCGTTGTGGTTTTATCCACGATATACATAATATTATTAATTAAAAACGGCAATTAAATATTTGTTTTGGTACACAGATCACAACGATACGGATGAAGTTCTTGAAAGCAGTTCTTCGACAGGACATGGCCTGGTTCGATACGGATAATGAATTTAACCTGGCTTCGAAGATGTCTGAGTAAGTTTTCATGCCCACATAATATCAACGTTTCAATCAGTTGTTGACATTGTGTCACCCATCATCATGATCAGCGTCCTAATTTGTCACCAGAACCCTTTTCTCGATTATACACACATTGAACAATATTTTGCGTTAGGTACTATTGGTCAAACTTCCGCATGCTCACCTCTAAGGCAATAATCACATAACACGGCTCGCGACTCGATCACCCGATGCATGCGTTTTCACCAATACGATGCACGAAGCGTATTTTAGTCGTGTTCGTAATATTACAATGATAGAAGTGTGACACTCAAGCTATGCTCACTTGTTTTTGGGATGATTTATTAATGGGCACGGCCAGCGTGAGCTCTTTATGAATTATTATTGATGACAAGATGTAATTTCGTACTCATATCTTATTTCCTATATTAAATTAGTATCAACTTTCCACAAAAATATAATAATTTGGAAAACAACCAAACAACAACTTATATTTATTCTATCCACTTCAATATTTTCTTCTCTCCGACACATCATTATGATCTGTCGGATCTATAAATTTAGTTATTTATTAACACTTTTACTACCTCACCAAATTTCACGATGTCCTATGCGATGCCGCCATACAAATCGCTGCAAACTCACTGCATGGGCGCGTTGACCGTTGAGTGCTTATAGGTATAAAATGTTTATATTTTCAATTTTTGTATTTTATCGGCTTGAGATCCCACTTGTCACTTGTGCAGTACTATTGTAAAATAAATAATTACTTTTCAATGTGTTTAAACTTGGGAATATATCAAAAAAGATGTAAGTTACGTAATTTTGCTAGATATTGATAACATTAGGTATCTTTTTTCTTTTATTGCTCTATGTTTTGATTGAAATAGCACAATTACAGTACTTGTAGTATTTGAACCAATACTTGGCGTAGTTCATCCAATGTTATCAGAGCTTTTGTTTAAATCTGTCACAATGGGAAGTCAGCAAATTCAGTCAAATAATGCAATGGATCTACGTTCGCGAAAAAATTACAAAATATTTTTATGTTTGTTGTATTTTTTTGTTACACGCCCTGTACTCACACAAATGCATAATGTCTCTAATTGGGTGAAACCATGAAGAGGTGTAGTCTGTCACTAGCTGCACTTGCCGCAGAAATATTTTCAAAACTGAGCATGCTTAAGTTTTGCCGATAGTACATACCTTCACAGGCACTTGAGATACATGCTCGTAGTTGCAAATCTATGATTATAATTATTATCATGAACTTATGTTGATGTCGCAGATGGATTGTTAAATCCGCTGTTTTACAAAACAGCTCTGTTATGTAAAACAGCTAAAAATGTACAGCTGGATTGCCATTGCATTAGCACGTTAAAAAAAATCCACTTCGTCGGCGTGATTATATATATAATCACGACAAAGTGGAAAATCTGGAATAATAAAAAAAATGTGTGAAGTTTACATGTAAAGTGGGGATGATATTTTTTCTTTGTCTATCCCATGAAAAATAAAAGGAAGACCACGAATTTTAACATTTTTAATACAAAATTAATCAATTTATCAAATGCTCAAAATGAGTCCCTTCTTGTTGAATACAAAGTCGCACCCTTTTGGAAGATTATTTATTGTTTTTAACCCATTCTTTTTTTCTCCTCTTCACTTATTATATTTTATCATGCACTTAAATTATAATAGGGAAATGATGCGTACTTCTCAAGTGGGTACATTTATTAATAATAGGTACTTATGATAATGTCAGTTGTATGTCCTTACGGCAATATCAGCTTTTCATTTTTCTGAACAAAATTTCACATCAAATGTTAAAATTCATGGTCTTCCTTTTATTGGTGACACTATGTTATTTAGCAAAAAAATATCCTTATGATAAAGCCTTTCGATCGGTATGATAAAGCTACAGGATGATTATTTCTCTCGTGTAACGGGTTCGATTTCCGGTTCAACCATGTAGTTATTTAAATATCTATGAATTCAGTTTAAATTGTTTTTAAATTCAAATAATGTCTTCTTTCAGTAAAATGTTCCATCTACAATATTCAAGGTACTTTCCCTCCATGTGGCATATCCGTGGGACGCCCTGTATATAACGAAATTAAAAGAAAAGCATCTGAGCTAAGTAGGCTTTACAAGTTAACGAGTAATAGTCAACCAACTTACATATGCAGTTGGAGAATTGACCGTAACGTATATCGATGTATGGGAGAACATGTTTTTCAAATACAATGTTAAATTTCTCTTTGGTATTTATACCAAAGAGAAACTTAACATTGTAGTTGTTGTTGTTGTGAATTTATTCATCCCAACTACTTCATTGTGCGTGGTCCGACACGCACTTAGCTGGTTTTCGTCTATTCTTATCCCTACCCGTCAAGCGATCGCCTACTGGAAGCTCTCGGAAGGTCTCCTTGTAAGCGCTCAACGGCTTTGATGATTATAATTATAGTCTTTAAGAGTGCAATTTTCTTATGTCCATAGGACATTAATTGTTGGGTTAAACCTAGTCTAAGCTTTCAATTCTTTACAGAAACTTGATGAAATTAAAGGACGGGATGAGTGAAAAGTTAGCAGTGGTTGGTAACTTGGTTGGCACATCGGTAATTTCCATCGGAGTAGCCATACCACTCGGATGGGAGCTTGCACTCGCCTGCATCACTGTCATGCCCTTCTCTGTGGCGGCTTCTGTGTACCTGTCCAATGTAAGTATACGTTTAGAGATGAATGTAGTTAGTTAGGGATTCTAAAAAAGTGTAGGTACTTTACACGATGGTCACTGATCACGAGCTATTCGTAAATACGGCCGCAGATTGATGGTAACAATTTGACCTTGGTTTCAATAGAAGACGAGGTCACCTTATTCAGGTTTTTTTGCCATTGACGTGCGGCCTACTCCTCACAGAATCCCTGTGCTTTAGATGCACGGAAAGTTCCTATTATTTTCTTATTTTTATTTCTATTCCTATCTAGTGAAATATTTAAATACCTACTACGGTGCATTTTATGTAAAGTAAGTACCTATTTTAAAGAATATGAAAATATATAAATATATATAATAAAAGAACCAAGACGCTGGTGGTCCCAAGCGCTACTGCTGAGGTCCTGGGTTCGATCCCCGGGTCGGGCAGTGTTATTGGATTTTCCCCATCTGCAATTTTTCAATATTATGTAGTTCTGTGCCTAGATTGTGCCCAGTTGATGGCAATAGGCTCGCCCCCTATTATATGGGACTTTAACATAACTGGCGAAATGTGGGCATAGGTATAGGTACCTCTGCGTAACCCTTCGGATAATACAGGTGTGATGTTATGAAATGTAATAATATAACAAATATTTCTACTCGTATTAAACAAAAGAACATGGTTTTTAATAAATTGATACTCTTGCACTTGTGTAATATTAGCAGTGTTTAAAAATGACATTTCTTGAAACGGCTTATCTCATCAATGTAAACACCTTAAGCTTGAGATGTTAAAACAATTTCATTCATAATAACAAGTATTAATAAATAAATCCTTTGTACTCTCATAGTTTCCTGTACAACACGTGCAGTCTTATCTAATCAGTGCACCTACTAATGCCCTCGTAATCGTAACCATTGTTGTTACAGTTGAAGTATCTACCGGGTATATGAGGTCCATCTAAATAATAATATATACGCCTTGACCATAAAAAACATATAACTCACACACTGACTTATTGCTTTAAAGTTTTTGGGAAAACATAACATATCTTTTACGATATTTGTAAATATTGTGAGCAACATTTGTATCTATGACATAGTACATTGTCATACGAGGGTGGAAAGTAGGTTATTGCAAACGAGCTGTCATTAACAAGCCCGAGCCGAAGGCAAGGTTTTTAATGACACGAGTATCCAATAACCTACACTCTCCACGTTTTCCACGACGTTTTTCAATACACTTGTTTTTTTTTCTTTCTTTTTTTAAAACGTTGCCCCACACTAGGAATTTCTCCTGTCTCGTGGGTGCGTATACAAACATTTAAACTCACATACACAAACAGCCTCCAACTTGTGGGAAATAGTAAAAAACAAATCAAAAAATTAATTAAAATTTTCAGAAAATGGCGCGTTTTTGCTACTGGACTGATTTTTTTTTACAACGAAAACTGGCTCCTGTTCGATTTTTGACAAATGTTGATGTGAAAATAATTAAATTAAAACTGGTAATTAAATATATTAAAGAACCATTTAAAAGACTTTTGAGAATTTAATGCTAAGACGGACTCATTCATTTTTCCTCGTATAACATCTATCCCATTTTATTCTATGTATGAAAACTCCTTGCTACTAAACTTTTTAAATTGACTTATAAATATAAAACTCAACTGCAAAACTAATGATAGAGCTCGTAAACAAAAGTTACGACCGCGTAACACAAAGATGCCTATGCAAAAGATTTAATTTTGGAATCATAATTATAACCTCTGGAAGTACGCCATGTATTGAAAATTAAATTATCTGTCATTGTTTAATTTTTAATTATATTTACCTATTTTGGTATAGTAATTTTATTCTAGGTGCTTAAGCAAAATATTGTAAAACATTTTTAATAAAAAGAATAGTAACGGTTGTGTTTCTTGCCCTTTCTTCTCCATACGAAACTACCTAAATTTTTTCGTTCAAAAGTGCCTATTTGAAATAAATAATTTGACTTTATTAAGGCTCAGACACTATAAGTAGCACAATTTCTATGAAAACTTCATGGAAAGTGTCACGCTGCCTGTCGCACCCGCGATATCGCACCAGTCTGTACGAGCCTTAATACCAAAGTATGTAGGTATTGTTTATCAAGTTCAGTGGTCGCAAACACAAATGTTGAGCATGCATTCCTGTGTTCGATCCTCAGTTCGGGTAAACTTTGATTAGGTTATCCCATCGGGAATTTAGTAGCAGTCGAGATTCACATATGCCCGGTTGATGGCAAGGCTCCATCAGATAAATTACTTTAACTGAATCATAACCGGCAAATGCCAGGTATGTACATACTTCACCCTTCCCTGTCCGGGAAGCACAACGTGATTTTAAAATGTGTATAATACTTTTAGCGCTAAACTCTGCAGATTCTTAACACTTACCTAGTCTACTTAAGTTTTAATTGCACCTAAACAATCGCCTGTTGCGGGCTTAGACACTCCAAGGGTTTAAGTAGGATTATGTTATTTTGTTCTAGTATCAAACGAAATCGTCGACACGTGAGTTGGAATCCTACAGTCAAGCAGGAAAGCATGCTGAGGAGATACTGAAGTCGATAAAAACTGTTGCGGCTTTCGGCGGAGAAGATAAGGAAGTGAAGAGGTAAGTGAATGTTCTTTATTGTTACATCATTAGCCAATAGACGTCCACCAGTGAATATACAGACTCCTCTGAAAAGTGTCACAATGACTGATCGATTACCCTTCTTTTTTTTCATGGGGTAATTCTCATGGATACCCTCTGTCTGGGAAGAACAGAACTTCTTTTTCCCATTACAAGCTCTATTCATACGAGTAGCAGAAGGTATCATCTGGTATCTGGGTATATCTACAGGGATTTTGCTAATCTTATCATTTCTGTTACGATCACGCTACTGAGGAACCACGACTAAGGTAGTAAGGTTCCTACGCCTGTCTAGGTAATACCATTAATCACTACTGTCTTCATGAAGATATGCAGGGATAATTTGGTTCAGTTCTATCAAATTATCACGATACTAGCTGTCGGAAATAATCCCACGGGAACTTTCTACCGGGATAAAAAGTATGTACCTATGTAGTCAAGGCCTATCCGTAATTCCGTACACCAAAAAAAATCAATTCAACCGTTAAGTAAAGCCGTTTTTTAATGAAACAGGTTAATTTAATTCAAACTCAAACACAAAGCATTTATTTCAAATAAACCAATTACAGGCACTTTTGGATTTTCAAGGGGTCGGTCAGTCAGAGAGATGAAGCTAGTTGCCCATTTCAAAGCGTATAGTAGGTTCATAAGGAGAAGAATGTGCAAGAAACTCCACGGACACTCTTTTAAATCAAAATACTGTTACAAAGTATTGGTTAAGTACATCATTCATGTTGAAATTATAAATGTGGGAACAACGTAGAAAGACTTGCACGTTAAAAGCGTCCGTAATAAAAAGATAAAAACAAAAAAAAACAAAGAAATTACCAGTCCCTACTGACGGCCCCCGTTCACGAATATGACGCATGGATCATCAGCACCATTTAGCTCAACCATTTTGAAGGGAACTCAATGATCTAACACACACGCCACCATCAGCGAGACATTTGTGTGAGCATGACACACTCTTAACCGCCAGGGCACATTCAAGTCAATGAAAAACGTACTCAGTAAGTGGTAGGTACATAGTACTCACATAATTATGTGCTATGCAATTATACAATATTAAGAGATTGAATTTATACACTATAAAGATAGCATTTACAATCTTCAGCAGCTCCAACAATATTTTCGAATGCTAATCAATTAGTTTATACGCCCTTGTGGAGCACGACCAAGCATTTTTGTTTCTTTAAGTCAAGCATTTTTGTCAGTGATGTATCTACTAAATTGTAATAACTTTTAAGCGGGTGGATCGATTTTAATTAAATAAATATTACCTCAAGATAAGGACTATGACTATATTTCCAATTCCTTAAAATCTTAAAAGAGGTACAAAAAAAGATAGTAATCATATGAATTTGAAAAGCATCCCCTTGGGGAATGATTTTACAAAAACGCTGAAACATGATTTTTTTTTTCAAAAGCATAAATTTTGAATTTTCATATCCCTAGCTTAAGAAGTGCTAAGTTCCCTATACAAACGTTCATTCATATCCCTAGCTTAAGAAGTGCTAAGTTGCCTATACAAACGTTCATCCCCTATATCCCCGTTTATTATTATTTTTGAGTCATAAAGTAGCGAATGTGCTTTCCCAGGATGCTATCTATCTCCTTGCTAAATTTTATCGAAATCTGTTCAATGGTTTAGACATGAAAAGGTAACATACAGATAGACAGACAGAGTTACTCTCGAATTTATAATATTATATTATTATGGAAGTATGGATATCCAAACTTAATCCCAATGTAGGAAATCGCTAATTTATGAAAATTCCTCACGTAGATATCGTTATAAACAAAGCTATGAGTCACTGATATTACAAGTATTTATTTCAACTAGTTGATAAATGTTATGTTGATAACGTTGATAAGCAATGAGAATGTCTTTTTATCTTAATTGTCGCGTACAAATTTTCTTGACGTCACAATTTCATAAAGTTGGTCAATATTTAACTGAAGTAATCCATGTATATAATATAATACGAGTATTTAATAGTTATTCATTTCTGGTACTACTTATGTACCTAGACCTACTTACGTAGATACAGTCAATTAGGTTTGTTTCTTCGCTCTTGTTATTTTTAGGGTTCCTTAACTCAAAAGGACAAAACGAAACTGTTATAGTGTGTCTGTCTGTCTGTCCGTCTGTCTGTCCACCTGTCACAGCCGATTTGCTCCGAATCTACTGGACCGATTAAGGCGGAGATTTCTTGAAAATGGTCAAAACGGTGGTTTTTTAAAGCAGTGTATCTCTTAGACCGTAAATATGTTTTCTAAAACAAAAACAGTATGATATTATCAAGCCGTTTGTGCATACGGTGATGGAACTCAAAACATAAAATAATTAAACATAATTTAATACATCAAAAAAATCTTCAAAGACTACTCTTAATTATTTTTAAAAGCAGTTTATCCCTTCGTTAACAGTTATAATTATAATTAAAAGTATACCATAAAATTGCAAATGCCAAACTGCAACCGGTGATGGATTAATTTTTATTAATTAGTTAACATCTAATTTTATTTGCATTTTTACGCCATACGTTGTGTCATCGCGCATCTCTTTCTTTTGTTTGCAATCTGACAGTGACAGCGGTTTACCTACCTGTTGTCAACCCCTTAAGTTGAAATTTAGTACACATATGAATTTTCTGTGACCATCTATGATATACGAATGAGTAACGTAAATAAATGAATTTTGAATATGGGGTTCACTTTTGGGGGTTAAATTAGCAAAATTAAAAGAAGTTTTTCAAACTATACCGTATGACAAATCAAATAAAAGGACTTGTTAAGAGGATTTCAAATATATTTTTAAAATCTTTTTAAAATAATGAGTTTTAAAGTTATTAAAGAAAACAGATGAAAATTTACCCCCCCCCCCCCCCCCCCCCCCCCCCGTTCATATAATCCGAACCCGCTGAGCCTAAAATTTTGATAAAAATACAGCGAATAGTTCTATACTTAGAGATTACAGGAACACCTATAAAATAAGTCTATGGTCTTAAAATAACAATGGTAAAAACAAATGTAAGTTTGTAAGTTTAAACAAGTTACATTTGCAGTTGGAATGTATGGGGAATATGTTTTTCAACTACAATGTTGTTTGTTCTTGGAATTAATACTTTATCTATTATCCCAAGATCAAAATAAGTATGTAATGTCTAAGTTTAATCGAGACTAGTCGAGATGTCAAGATACGTAAATTCCGATACTAGATATTTCTGTTGGCTTGCCTGAGTCGTTTGCAATGCTCTCTACCAATGATTGTTTTTACACGATACTGATTAAAAGTTTTAATTATTGTTTCATTAATATCACCTTACAATCTTTGACAATCGTAAGATCTACTATTAGGACATTGTCGAGGGCCTAAACCCGGCCAGCTAAGTTCATAGCTTATGAGTGTTAAGGCTCGTACAGACGAGTGCGATATCGCGGGCGCGACGCGACACTATTCGCGACATTCGCTATACGTGACAATTCCTTTGTCGGTGCCTGTCGCGCCCGCGATATCGCGTAAGTGTGTAAGAGCCTTTATTGTTATATTTAATACCTACTACTTATTTATCACCACCACATTGTACGTTATTGTGTATTGGGTCCAGCATTTAATTGAAAAGGTGCTGGTGCTGGAGGTCATTATTTCAAAATAAGGCCTGGTACGTGCACCTACTGATTGACCAATTCTGCCAGCCCAGCCCCTGGCAGCTCAATAAGGAGAAATTATTTGGGTTAATGGTAGACCAATTCTGCCAGCCCAGCCCCTGGCAGCTCAATAAGGAGAAATTATTTGGGTTAATGGTAGACCAATTCTGCCGGCCCAGCCCCTGGCAGCTCAATAAGAAGAAATTATTTGGGTTAAAGGTACACAGAAGTGCAAAAATATACTAAAGAATAACAATCTGTAGTTACTCCCTTTTCACCACCAATGAGAGACCTACAAATCTACAACTCCGCAAATGTCCGTTTCAGGTACCGAGATTTACTCGAGCCAGCAGAACAGTACGGGCGAAAACGAGGCTTGTACACAGGCGTCGGCAACGGCTTTAACTGGGTGCTAACGTACTGCCTCAACGCCATCGGGCTGGTGTACGGCATCCGGCTGGTCCTCGAGGACCGCGACAAACCAGAGGAAGAACGTCGATACGTGGTCGGAATTGTGTTCAGTGTAAGTATCTGAAGTCTGAACAATACTTCATTTGATTCCGAACAAACACTTTCCTGAAAGATTTTCATCGTCCTACCTACATATTTATTTATTTACTAGCTGCTACCCGCGGCTTCGCCCGCGTGTCTTTTTCTGAAATAAAAGTAGGCTAAGTTACTCCTTATAAAATATATTATTATTATTTACTTATCTGCCAAAATCAGCCCAGCCGTTTCGGAGATTTACCGGAACAAAATTGGTTTTTTGGTTATAAGTTTCGTATATACTACTTAAATAAATAAAAACAGTCTTTATTACAGAACAAGTATAGGTATAGCATTCAATTTCATTAAAAAAATAATATAATATTTATTCATAAAAATAAATACTTAAATATATTTTATCAATAAATTTAAAAATCTTCAATATTAGGTAAAAGAGGACGATTATACTTTCATGCCGACGCGACGGTACACTCCACTTTTTTAGGCGTTTCGACGACGTAGTATTATTATTCGGGCTGAGCTGTCACCGACCCCTTTATTTTAGGTTCATCTATACCTAGATATTGTCACAAGAATGGGGTGAAAATCTTTTATTCAAAAGTAAAATCAAGAAGTTCTGTGTACAAAGTAATTTAATAGTAGCGGTAATATTCCGCAGGTACTGTTCAACGTGTACATGGCGACACAGTCGATTACCCTCTGCGTGCCGCACATCGAGGTGTTCTCAGCAGCCCGAGGCGCCGCCGCCAGTATCTTCTACCTGCTGGAGAGGGAACCACTGATAGACAGCCTAAGCCCCCTGGGAGTCTCACCTAGAAGAGTAGTGGGAAATATATCGCTAGAAGACGTCCATTTTAGCTACCCTTCAAGACCTGATGTCAAGGTAGGTACGTTCTTGGAGATATGTGGATGGAATAGTTGGACAACCAAAGTGGCAGGGAATAAGTACGAAGTCTAACACAGACTTCGTAAGACAGCAGTATTTTTCCCATGAAGATTGTGGCTTGCAATCGGATTTGCCGACAGCCGATTCTTGTGTAGGTAACTTCATTAATACAAAAGTATTATTGACTTTAGGAGGATAATGATTAAGATAATTTTTAAATGATAAATCATGTAAGTATCACGATCATGGACGCATGGCAATAAGATTCACGATCACATATTATGTTGGCAATGAACTATAATAAATCTAAAGCCGTTAATGTTCTTTTACAGGTACTAAAAGGTTTCTCCCTTAACATAAAAGCCGGAGAATGCGTAGCTCTGGTCGGGTCATCTGGCTGTGGAAAATCTACAATATTGCAGCTGCTACAACGTCTGTACGACCCCCATTCAGGCTCAGTCAAGTTAGACGGGAAAGAACTGAGGAATCTCAACATAGGATGGCTCCGATCATCATTAGGTTTGTATTTGTCCTGGTATACATTTTTAACCAGCTTCTCTGGCCTAAAACATTTGTTATAAGCTCTATGTTGTACAATAATTTTATCTAGGAGATAACTATTTGGTGATTTTCAGGTGTTGTGGGTCAAGAGCCCGTATTGTTCCATGGAACTATTTTCGCAAACATTTCCATCGCTTGTCCTGAAGCAACATTGCCAGAAGTACAGAGAGTTGCGGCTATGGCTTACGCACATGAATTTATCACGAATTTGCCTAAGGTGTGTGTGTACCTTTAAGTTTGCTTTTAGATGCCTAATGTCTTCTTCAATAGTCAATTAAGGTCAAAGCTATTATGTAACCCCTACAGGGCCGGAATTAGGGCAATGCAACAGAGGCTTTAGCCCCGGGCCTCCACAAGAAAAAGAAAAATACATTTTTTGTCTTTCAAAGAGAAAAATGTTCACATTCACAAGGTACCTTTTTTCATTTTTTTTCAAAATGAATGAAGATCAAAATTTCTTAAAAAGTTCAGGGCAGTCTCCTAGGCCGTTTTCCTGTAGGTAGAACGGTTAAGGTACCTATTTACTGCCCCGTTTCAAAATTCCACATTATCATCAGTTTCAAAAAAAAATTGGGGCCTCCACTTCTTGGTTACCCCAGAGCCTCCGTCCGTGTAAATTCGGGGGTGAACCCCTGTGATGCAAAGACTATGGTATCCTATTGGAATGATGTTTTTCAGGGCTACGACACAGTGATAGGCGAGCGCGGTGCGTCCCTGTCGGGCGGTCAGAAGCAGCGCATTGCCATCGCGCGCTCGCTGCTGCGCGAGCCGGCCGTGCTGCTGCTGGACGAGGCCACCTCTGCTCTCGACCCTCACTCCGAGCACAGGGTCCAGGCCGCACTAGACAGGGCTAGCGCTGGAAGAACTACTATCATGGTCTCACACAGGTATTTTTATAAAAATACCTATTAAAACTGACCTCCACGGACTACCCCCCTAGTTAATTTATTGTCTCCCTGTCCATCCGTAGGTTGTCTGGATATTGCTATTAGCAATAAATCTGCCGACTGACTGCTAGACTTTGTACACAGAATAATAGTGGTTTTCTAAATGAGCTTTGCTAAAGCAGTTCTATCTGTCTAATTGTGCTGTTGGTCTTTGAGTTTTAAATAAATCTATGTCTCTTTGATTACAGGTTGTCAACGATTTTGAACGCAAACCGAATCATTTGCATGGATCAGGGAATCATCGTAGAGCAGGGAACTCACGACGAACTCATGAAAGCTAAAGGTGAGACAATAGTAAATTGTTTTCCCAGGGAGCTAACCACAATTTTATAGGCGATAGTGTTTCTTTGAATCCAGAGCGAAGCGCAGGATTCTAAAGAAGAATCCTCAGCGCAGCGAGTGATACAAAATAGGTACGTCACTCGAGCTTAAAATAGTGTTGGGCCCGAGGTGGACACTACATTTTATCACCCTCTATGAGACAACTTTGTATCACATTTTTAGCATCTGATATAATGTTCTCTGGAGTTAATATAATATTTTCATTCTTACTACCTACTTGAGGTAGACAACCTCATTTTTTTTATACAACTAAGTAAAATCCGAATTTGAGTAAACAATTGCTACGTGACCAAAATAATTAGGCGCATGACAGGAAAGCGATTTAGTAACAACCTCGACTGCCGCGTTGGTCTAGTCGTCGCTAGCGCTACTAGCGAGTACGAGGTCCGGGGTTCGATTCCCCGATCGGGCAAAGTGTTATTGGGTTTTTCCACCAGGAATTTCTCAGTAGCAGCCCGGTGTCTGGATTTGTGCCCGGTTGATGGCAATAGGCTCGCCCCGTATTACATGGGACTTAAACATAACTGGCGAAACGTGGCTGTACTATAGGTACACCTCTGCCTAACCCTTCGGGGATTACAGGCGCGATGTGATGTTATGTTATGTTAGCAACTTTCAATAACTACACATAATTACTAAATAGTACACTTTTTAGTTTTTTTTGTACACTTTTTTGACCATGGTGTTTATGAATAACTACTAGCGCTAGTTGTAGCCTAGTTCAAAAATCATAGCTGTTATGGGCTTATTTTTTTGGTCACGTAGTACGAACGAAGGCGGAATGCATTTCGCGCGTATTTTTGATTTTTTCACAAACTTCTTTTTTTTTAGGCTCACGCGCGGTTTACTTTGTCTTTCAGACTGTTACTTGCTCATACAATGTTCGTGATTGATCTCTTTGGCGATTGGAACTTTTACTAACAATATTCACATTCCAAATTACAATCACTTTTAGTCCCTAGTGATTAAAGAGCTATTTTAGTCCCTGTTTACGAAGAATAAACTAGCTCTTTTTTTATACAAAAGTATCGAGTATTTAAATGCAGGTTTCTACTATAAGCTGGTAACCACAAATAAACAGCCAGAGGAGCCTGAACCGTTGCCCGAGTTATTGGAAGACGAACCAGAAGAAGGCACCGTTAATGTCCCCGTAGTCCGTAACGACAAGAAGAGAGATGACCGAAGACCACGATTTAACAAACAAAGTTCTGTGATAGGTAGGTAACATACAGTACCCGGGTGATAACATGGCGCATACAGTTTTAGAAAGATACTGTCACAAAGAATTGAATAACGGCGACAACGCTAAGCAAAGCCATTATTTTTTTCTAAAACTTGGTGTGCCATATTAACGGGCGCGTAGGTAGCTTTAAAGAAAATATTAAACAACAGTATCAATGGTAGAATCCAGTCAGAGACTTTACATAATTATGTCATTACACTCTCTCAATTGACAGAATCTCACGAATGGATGCAAACTCCTAGAGGGTCCATCACTTCAGCTCTGTCGATCGGCATCCAGAGCTTTTTGTATAACCCAGACAGTGACAAACAGGATCAGGAAGTTGAGGTATGTACTTTATATTTATAACCATGGGATGTGGTCAAAAGCAAACCTAACTTATTCCAGGCGGGGTGCCAAAGTGCAGCCCTGAACCCCACCTAAAATCATATTATAAAAGAATAAGTATGAAAATAAGATGAAAATGCGCCCCACTGAAAATAATCCGGTGGCATCCACATTTGTAACTTTCATTGACTGAATATTGGTTACAAGTACAGACAGATAGGTGGGACAGACGGATAGTGTTCTCTAATATTGTCTTAATTTTTTAGGAAATTGTACCAATAAGCGGATGGGAAATATTGAAGCTAAATTCTCCAGAATGGCTTTACATTACTGTTGGTTCGATAGCAGCGTTTACTCAAGGCGCTTGCTTTCCCGCCTTTGCGTTACTCTTCGGTTTTACTAGCGCTGTAAGTTTTTTTCAATATAATTTTCATTATGTTATATGATTTTAGTGACTTTTGAATCTGTTATTACGCCTTCATATAATGCAAGTAAATTATGCAAACAAATGTATGTTAAACTAAAACGCATACACAGCAATTTTTTATGTGAATATTGTTTATTATCCTTTTAGTTATATATTGGAAGGTGTGATTAACTAATATTACGTGAGATGTCTGGTCTCACGCAAGGCTAAAAGAGAAAAAAAAACATATTATTGAAATCCTTTAGAACGGCCTTTCTTTTAATTGCCCCTTAACCCTAACATTAAGTATTGTAGTAAAATACTATACCTATTTATTTATTCCTTTAGGATAATTAACTAGTGCTTTTCAGATTTTCATATTAACGGATCGTGAGGAGCTATTGTTCTTGGGCGATTTATATGCGGGTCTGTTCGTGGTCGTGGCAGCGATTGCTGGCGTGTCTATGTGTCTTCAGAGCACTACCTTCACAACGGCTGGTTTGAAGATGACTACTAGACTTCGAGAGGCATACTTTGAAGCTTTACTTAGACAGGTACATGGAGGATTTCGTAAAGTAATAGTAAAAAAGAATTCCTCGGTGAGTTAGAATTAAAACGAAACAAGAATTATTTGTCCCACAGGAAATAGGATACTATGATAAAGAATGCAACACCGTTGGAGCCATTTGTGCCAGATTAAGTGGAGACGCAGCTGAGGTGCAAGGTGCTACCGGACTCAGAATTGGTCTCATCCTGCAGGGCGTCAGCTCTGTAGTCATTGGAATTATAATGGGATTAATTTTTAACTGGAAACTAACTCTTGTTTCAACTGCATTTTTACCAATAGTAAGTATACTTGACATTTTGTCGATTCTGAGTTCTACTTGAAGTGTATTTGCCTATATCACCGCGTTCATAATTTTACTATAGATGATTGGGAGCATCTGGTTAGAAGGCAAAATGTCACGAAAATCTCAAGCCGACGAGCGGGCAGCTATGGAAACTGCGACTGGTGTAGCGACTGAAGCCGTTGTAAGCATAAAAACTGTACAAAGTTTAGGTGAGCAAGCAGATTCACTTATTCCTCTATTAAACGCATGGGCGTACCTATATTTTAATAATGCGAACCCCTCTATTTTATCGACGGAAAGCAATACGCCCTGTCACCGCTATATCTACAAATTAGTGAAGGGCTATATCGACAAAATAGTATCTAGTTAAAGTACTCGACCTAATTTGGATGCCATGTATTTCACAAGGAACAGGAGATAAGAATATCTAAAAGTTCTCTGATGCAACATACCTATCCTAAATTTCTATTGGTTATTATTCTGTTACAGGTATAGAGACAATATTCCTAGAAAAGTTTCGAGAATCACTGACGGAAGCCTGTGAGGCTGTGGCGAATAAGTCCCGGTGGCGTGGAGTAGTGCTCGGCTCAGGTCTCTACGTGCCCTTGATAGCTTTCTGCTGCGCGACGGTGTACGGCGCCATTCTCGTCTCGAAGGGAGAGTTGGAATACAAAGTTGTTCTTTTGTAAGTATCCTTTAGACATAGTTTCTTAAATCGTTGGGTAACTAAGCTACCTCTATGAAATAATATGATATTATGTGAGGAAATAAGATGAAAATCACTCAACTGTTGCTTACTATTATGCTATTAGGCAGCAGTTTCTTTGCGAATTAAACCAAGTACTTATAGTTTAAAATATTTCCACAGAGTAACAGAATGTGTCATGTTTGGAGCATACATGCTTGGCCAGACACTGGTATACGCACCAAGCTTCAATTCTGCCAAAACCTCAGCAGCAAGGATATTGGGACTGATACAAAGAGAACCCGTAGTCAAAACACTAGAAGGCGTCACCGATAAGAAAGATTGGGTGAATATTTTTATTTAGAATATGATTCTGTACCGACATCAATAAATTGTTCAAAAAAATCGGCTGTGAACTACATTAAATTTTCATGACTTTTGAAAACGATCTATATCGTAACATTTCTCTGTAGGTACTGCACTCCTTTAAATCTGTTCATAAGTACCTAAATCATTTAATTTTACAGGCTGCCACCGGTAACTTCACCTTGAAAGATATCGAATTTAGCTACCCAACACGGAAACATCAGAAAGTCCTTAGGGGAATAGACCTGCACGTGGATGCCGGCAAGACAATTGCACTAGTTGGCCCATCCGGCTGCGGCAAGTCAACCGTGCTGCAACTGCTGCAACGATTCTACGACCCTGACTCCGGAAACATTGTGAGTATTATACCCGTGTGTATCTTTATTGTGTCCCTACCTGCTAAAGCGCAGGCCACACCGCCAGCTAGCGGGCGGGCGGGCTAGGCGGGCGAACATCGTTTCACCTCTTTGCATACTTCGGTTCACACCGCGAGCTACCGACTAACCATGTAAAGAGGTGAAACGATGTTCGCCCGCCTAGCCCGCCCGCCCGCTAGCTGGCGGTGTGGCCTGCGCTTCATGCTGCGTGCGTTAGACAATATTTAATCACCTAGACTGCCCCGTAAGCAAAAAGCGGTAACTCAGTCAGTGAGTTTCGAGAAAAAAGGGATTTTGTAAAAATGGAATTCCCCGTCACCTTATTGACATATATTTTAAATTATATTTACTACGTACGTATACGTACCTACGTGTTTATACCGAGATACCGCATTTACGTAGGTACTTATATGATTTTATGTTTTAAAACTCGACATGCCACTGTTTGTTCTCTTTAATATACTCTTCATACAAAACGTAACAAAGTACAATTAAGCTGCAGAACTGTTTTGTCCAATTGATTCATGGTTATGAATCCATCCTCTAGGCCTCAGCAGGTGAAATTCAAAGAGCCGCTGTGTTAGAATTTACTTTCTTATACCTAATTGACGGATGTTATATATTATGTAGGTACAGGATGCCCGGTAATAAATTAATGTTGGACATAGATGGAAGTAATTCTACCTGTCTCATCTTATGCGTAGGTATTAGAGGTGAAGTTGTAATCGAAGATTGGAAGTGAGACTCCAACTTGCAGTTAATATTATTATAATTGTCACACACGTATTTTAATTAAAATTTAATTAAACTAGTAGGGTCAAAATAAACTAACGAAATAAAATCTAGTCCGTGTCTCGCGACCACAGACTACGTAGTAGGTACTCCCGCGACGGTTAACAAGCAAGAGAGGAAGACTACAAAAGGGTCGCTATGGGCAACTCCCCGGAAAGGCCCCGGATCGTAACTTAACTTTAGTGTTGCCACAAACAATGGTGCGTTCCTAACTTATAAATACTTAGATAAACATAGAACAGGCGAGTCCACGTTTTATAAGGTGCGTTCACAAATGCACTATACGTGACGCCAGGTGAACCGATTTATCAGAAATCGGAGAAATCTTTGAATTTAACTCGTCGTCTGCCAGACCTAGTTGTAAGTATACTCTGGCAGTTTTGTAGTGGTTATTGTTGGATTGGTGTTTGCGTTTGGATGGATGCGTATGGATCGGGCTATTTTGGTTTTGATGTGTATGTGTGAGTGGGTTTTGTCGGTTTCGTCAGAGGATCAAGCGCAGTTAGGACTGGCGTGTTCCATGTAAGCCGGATTGACGCGATCAATGCTTAGAGCGACGTGTTTACCCTAAATGGCCGACCTTCATGATCTTGATGATGTCGAAAGAAAGAAGATAGGGACGAAGCTTGAGGGACGCTATGGGTAGCGCCCCGAATCGTGACTTAGCGTTGCCAGTTAACAAGGGTGCATTCTTGACTAACTTATAAATACTTATATTCCGTTGGTTTAGGTAGTTAAATAAAGGTAAACAAAAAAACCCACGTGACGAGATTTAGAGAACATGGTTTTTTGGGCTCTTTACAATAGACAGATTACTAAATAATATAGTAATATTATATAAATCTAACTAAATAATTGTACTCAAACAATTACATCTATGAAGAGTAGTATAAGAATAAATGATAAAGTTTAACATACAGTAATAAAATGACATAGAAAACTATCGTAATATTAATAAAAAAAAATATTTATTATAAGTTACAACGTATTATTAAACAAGAAAGTGTCATGTATAAAAACCCTTTTTATGATTTGTTTACCTTTATTTAACTACCTAAACCTATGGAGTATAGGTAAAAAACCGGTCAAGTGCGTGTCGGACCACGCACAATGAACAGTTCCGTAGTTGGGATTAATAAATCCCAAAAACAAAATTAACATTGTAGTTGAAAAACATGTTCTGCCATACATTGATATACGCCATTGTCAATTTTCCAACTGCATAATAATATATAAGATTATAACCGCAACCAAAAAAAAAATGTATATGATAAAACTAAAAATTAACAGTTTTCGGACTTTTTCCTTTACTTGTGCTGTGAGACTACTTCTTGTCAAATTTCAAGATTCTAGGTCAACGGGAAGTAGGTGCCCTATAGGTTTTAATTTACTTGCGAGTATCTAAAGATGTCGCATAAATCGCCGTATTTTTTTATTGCGTTGACTTAGACGCTTTCTTTTTTTAGAGCTCCAAGGGACCGTAGACCTACCGATATCTCAACGCGTTCCTGAGAAAAAGGTCGTAAATGTAAGTCTTGACACTGACTGACAGACACACGCACAGACAGACAGACGGACAACGAAGTGGTCCTATAAGGGTTCCGTTGTTTCCTTTTGAGGTACAGAGCCCTAAAAATATTGATAGTCTAAAAAAAAATATAAGTGACAGTAATAACTAGTCATTCAGACTATCCATCAGCACTAATAACGTAACCTGGACCTATTATAACAACAAAATACGTATGAAATTCATTCAATTCATTCATTTGTGGCCGTTGTACATGCGGCCACAAATGATATGAAAAACTAAACTGAATACGTTTTCTATTTATAAAAAACATCTCTGAAAAGTCTCGGAAAGACCGGCGCGACTTGTTGCGCGACGCGATACCGCTAGAACAATGTCTATGAAAATGTAATGGAAATTGTTCTACTGGTGTCGCATCCTGCGATGAGTCGCGCCGTCTGCACAAGCCATCCTGCTTGAGATATTATAAATATTATTATAAAATAAAATAACTGATAAACATAATTTTAATACTACAAATAAAGATTAAATAGATCAACCATGTTTCAGATTATTTAAAGTACTTACACATATCTTTTATGGGAGTACTGCATTGATATATAAAAGTGTAAGTACTGTGTTAAATGTTACAACAAAATACCTTGTGAAATATTGCAATTAAATGAAAGAAAATTTTAAAGTCATATTAAAAGTACACTTTGTAAACAAGCGTACTGCTGTGCAGTTTGGCAGAAGCAAATATTATACGTCCATAAAATATTTATCTGAAAAAAAAAAATGTATATATATAAGTGATCTTTGACAATCGTTACGGGTAGTCAGAGGCCCAAAAAACTCAAACAGTCTTACCAAAGGGTATCGTGTTACTCAGTCACTGGGTTGTGAGGGACAGAAAAGATGTCGCTCAATGTAAAATACTGGTATTCAGCTGTATCCGATTAGACTGGACGACCGCAACACGGCAAAACGCTAGGCAAATTGATTAGGTACCTACTTACTAAATCCATGTGTAACCCATGTGCTACCGGTGCTACCCTTTGAGTATCTATCCTAAAATGCTCTAAGGTGCTACCTCGTGTGTACGCCATAAAAATATAAAAAGCTGCCAGTGTTTTCTATCATCAAATGTCATCTATTTTGAACTATGATTTTGACAAAATTTGTCAAATAAAAGTAGTGAGAAAAATATTTTATTTTAATTCAGATTCTAAAACTTGACACCAGACTTATAATCTTGACACAAATTGACTATTGTTAAGACCTTCGTTATTCCATAGCGCACCGTATTTCTCACGAAAATGGGACAAATAATGGGTACGGCGACAACCAGACACCTGGATTTAAAAATGAACCAGAACCCTACGTTCCCTTCTGACAAAGGATTCACGTCCATAAGACAAACACGGGCAATTAGTGCCAGCAAAGACCAACTTGCTTCTGCTAAAATTCCTCTCAAATATCGAGACTATTGTGCTGATCCGTTGCTTGAGTACCAAGTCTGCCGCTACAAACATATGCCGTTCCTGCTCAACTGTCAGCACCAGAAACATGCTTATATTACGTGTGAAAAGGATGACTATGTGATCAGGATGAAAGAGTTTGAAAGAGAACGCAGACTAAGAGAGAGAGAAAATAGATTAAAACCACCTCCGCCACCGCCACCTCCGCCACCTCCGCCACCCCCAACACCAAAGAAAAAACACGGATGGCATTAAATATTGGTTCACGGATATTACCTATCTCTTCTATGGATTAAAGTTATTAAATTCATATTTAATTGTACTAAATGAATGAGATATTTAATTTATACATGGGTAATGTAGTTTCATAATAATAATAATATTATTATTACGAAGGAATAATATTATTAAACTAACACTTTTTTTTAAATACGAAAGTAACTCTTGTCTGTCTATGTATCAGTTACCTTTTCACGCCTTAACGGCTGAACGGAATTGGATGAAATTCCGGTAATTGGATCCCGGTAGTACTTTCCTGAACGATATTTTCCGACAAAACACAAAAAATTGGTATGTATTTGATGGTTTTTTTTTTTTGGTTCAACGACAGCTGGTTGTCATCACGTCTGCGGTTTCGATAATTTAATTTGAACTTGTAGTGATATGATCACAGGATACAATGCTAGAGAATACAAGTGTGAACAAGGCCTTATCCGCGCTGTGCTAAACTTGAGAAAGCACAGACCTTTTGTATACCTAGTAGCATAAAAGAACAAACACCACATCACATACGAGTACACTGCATTTGTTTTTCTGCAGCTTTTATATTTCCAATCCAATCCAATTTTCCGAAGTCTTTCACAGTTGTGATCCCAATGAAGCCTCAAAAATCTTCGTAACCACCTTGACGGCTGTTATAAATAAAAACACCAAAGTAGTAAAGGTACCTTGCAAAAATAGGATCATTAAACCATGGATCACACCCGGTCTCTTAAAATGCATAAAACATCGTGATATTAAACTACATAAAATATCCAAGAGATCACCAAATGACGACACCTCGAAAACTATCTACATCCGCTATCGTAATTTTTGCAACAACCTTTAAGAAAGTTAAAACGTAAGTATAACCAGTCCGAACTTGAAAAACACCGCAAAAATCCTAAAGCAACTTGGAATATAATTAAAGAATTAGCAAATATGAAGAAAATGTCCCAACCAGCAGATCTCCTAAATATCACAAGTGACCTACATCCTCCTCATCCCTACATCTATCAACAAGGTCAACAGTTATTTTGCAAATATTGGCAACGAGCTAGCCGCGAAAATTACTCCACCGGTACACCCATTTAACCTACCCTGAGAGACATATAATTCCCCTCTCAACTCGATGGCCCTATTACCAGTTGACGAAGCTGAATTAAAGTTTATCATTATGAGCCTACGCAATGACAGTGCTACCGGTATTGACAAAATACCCACCGCTTTTATTAAAGCTGCCTGTCTTTGTCTCGATAAAGGTGTATTTCTCACTGAGTTTAAAAGAGCACTGGTACACCCAATTCATAGACTACGACTACTCGACGAAGCCAATGTGTGAAAATACAAACCTCACAAAGTGATAACATTGATCTCAGTGGCTTTGGGGTGCCCCAGGGTAGTGTACTTGGTCCTACACTCTTTCTAATCTACGCAAACGAGCTCTGTCAATTAAACATACAAAATTGTAAAATATTCGCCTATGCACCGCTGTACTCGTATGTAGCAAAACCTGGGAAGATGCTCAAACTGATGCAGAGAATGCTCTCAGAATTATTGTGGTATGGTTGAATAATAACTTGCTCACTCTCAATGTCGCTAAAACGAATTATGTCGCTTTCTCATCATCCACTCAATCCCAACCTTCAAGTTGTTTGCTGTCCCTAAAGGCTCATAGTTGTCGTCACACAAATAGACAGACCTGCAGCTGCCAATGCATAGAGAGGGCAAATAATGTCAAGTACCTTGGTGTCTTCCTCGACTCCACCCTGAATTGGCACACACATTTAAAGGTACTGATAGGACGTGTCCGTAAACTCATATTTACCTTCAAAAGGCTTAGGTTGACTCTGCAAAGTGGTTCGCTGACAGCTGTGTATTATGCTTTGGCACAGTCCCTTCTCTCATACTGTATATCAGCTTGGGGTGGTGATTATGCCACGGCGTTTCTAAAAGTTGAAAGAGCACAGAGAGCTGTCTTAAAGGTTATGCATAAGAAACCACGCATGTAACCTACATCTTTGTTATATAGCGAGTGTAAACTTCTCTCCGTGAGACAGCTCTTTGTCCTTCAATCAGTTTTGCGCCAACATTCCTCTCTCACCTATGTCCCAGGGCTCATGAGTGAAAAACGACGCAAAAGCTGTGTATGTCCCACCGTACGCCATAGGACTACTCTTGCTAGTCGACATTTCTATATCCTCGGTCCTCGTCTTTATAACAAAACAAACAAACAACTCAACATTTACGAACATTCTTTCTCAAAGTGCAAATTGCTACTGCGTGACTGGCTGTTAAAACTTTCGTATAGTGATACTGAGGGTCTTCTTGTGCAACCGATCTAGTTCTACAGTGTAATCTGTACACTCATACGCAATCACACACACTCACTACACCAACTTTCTCACACCACGCACCACACCTACACAACACACTTACACAATACACCTACACAGCCCACTTACACCTACAGTTACTTGCTTTTAATTACCAACTTGTTCCTACTTTTTCATGTATCCTTATATTACCTATTAGCTTTTTCCAACAAACTCCGGCCTACATAATTATTATATTATCAATACGCTGACTCATTTTAAACGGAAGGCCCTGTCTCCTGTGATACAGTTTTATTTAACTAGTACAGGTGATCTTTTCCACTAAAGTTAAGTACTGTATTGTATTGCATAATTTTTGCTTATCAATAACTGGTGAAAAAATAATCTGTAACACTGTTTTTGGAACAATAAAAAAATTATTAAAACAAAAAAAAAAATATATTAAAATATTATTTCTGTTTACCATGTAGCTAGTACTAAACACAACATGCATATATGCGAAAGCAGCAGCAGCACTATTGTATATAGTAGCGGTGGGTATAGTAAGTACCTAACTACGTTTTGCGGTGCGAGCGTCGATGGCGCAGAAAAGACTTCGGCTGCATTTAGGCCCTAAGATTTTCGCCTAACCGAACTGTTGAAACGTTTTTTTTTTTACTATCTTGCCTCATAACTGATAGACATTTTTCAAAATACCCAGCCTAGGCATTATTATAATGTCCATCTAATCACTTGGTCCATAACGCTATAAGTATACATATATACTAACTAGGAACGTTTGCTTACTACCCGCTTTAATTTTACCATACCAGGAGTTGGATGGCCTTGACAACCGCGCATCGCTGACGTTACCGCGGCTGCGTCGCCAGCTAGGCGTGGTACAACAGGAGCCGGTGCTGTTCGACCGCACGCTAGCCGAGAACATTGCATACGGAGACAACTCCAGACCATGCTCCATGCACGAGATCATTGAAGCCGCCAAAGCAGCAAACATACATACTTTCATCTCTTCTCTTCCTATGGTATGTAATTTGAACAACATTTTGCTGTTTTTCCCCTTTGGTGAATGTCACGGGATCTGCTGGGCTCAGTAAGTTCAGGAAGTATCGTTGTAGCGATGATTATGCTTGTGAGAGCCCCATAGCCAGCAGAGGACGTTTTGGTAGAATGATCATGATGATATTTACTAACATGCGCTTTGACGATGATAGGGACCTACCTCCAAAAATAAAGCACTACGGTCTACAGTAGCAGATCAAAGCTCAAGGCTAATTAATTATTCTTTAGAATTTTACACAAGCAGAGTACACATATTATCTAAACTCGCAGAACGTTAAATAGCATAGATTTAATCGTGTTGTGTTTATTAAAACCAATGAATTTTCCAGGGTTACGACACAAACCTAGGTTCTGGCGGTGCTCAGCTGTCAGGTGGTCAGAAGCAGCGCGTGTGTATTGCGCGTGCGCTGATCAGGTCGCCGCGACTGTTGCTGCTTGACGAAGCCACGTCAGCGCTGGACGCCAACAGTGAGAGGGTAAAATAAAAAAACACCTAAAATCTTTACATATTATATTATAAAAAAAGCCCCTCGCCGCGTCTGTATGTCTGTCTGTGTCTGAATGCAATAAACTCAAAAATTACCGAACGGATTTTCAAACGGTTTTCACCAATGGACGGAGTGATTCATGAGGAAAGTTTAGGTGTACAATTTATTAAGGTTTTGTGTAAATTGGCTGAAATATGACGACAAGTCCGCGATAGCATATGTCTATTTTCTAAGGATGACCCACATCATCCATTTTTATCGTTCAGAATTATTTTGATAATAAATTCATTGTTATATAATATTATCCGAAGCTATTTTGACCGGTATGTTATTAATCCTTATCCAATAAAATATGTCCTTTAAATTGGGCATTTCAATTAAATTAAAAATGCCTTGACATCATATCATTTAAATTAAAATATAATATATAAATATAATATAATATCTTTAAAAGATAGAAAATTAAGAAGATAGAATTTTGAAGATTCAAAATTACGCGTAACAAAATATATGGTTGATTGCTACGATGGAAAAAACGGCTGAACGGGATTTAAATAAATTTGGCACACAGATAGTTATAACCTGGATTAACACATAGGATACTTTAATACCGGTAAGGATAATTTAATACCGGTAGTACGTTTTCATGGGATAATTTCCGACCTCCACGCGGGCAAAGCCGCGGGCAAAAGCTAGTAATAAATAACTATGCAGCAAACCGTTATATAATTTGCTGTTTTAGTGATTATGGGTAAGCCCCCAAGCAGCCCGCGATATCGGAGTGTGGCATCTTAGGCATGTATTATGTAGTAATAACCGGAAGGGTATCGTTAAGAGCTTCGAAGTTTGTTAGAACAAGAGAATTGTATAGATTAGCTATCAGCGTCTAGGTACCCTATGACATAGCGATAGTCTTTAAAAGTCACATGTAAACTGGTACCTATCTAATGTAGTCGGGTAATACTTCCCAAACAAATCGTACCGTGACTGCAGTTTTGTAGAGCCCCAGTTAGTTGTAGGCTGACAACTGAGGCCAGACAAACAGTTTTCATACGCAAAGGAGATAATATATTTATGGCGCGTTTCCTAGTCATACTCCTGGATCTAAGAAGTGTGCCCTCTTCTCATTATTAAGGTCTTCTGAATATTGTCTAATTGTCATTATTTAGAGACTTGTCTATTGCCTTACTGTCTCAGATATATGCGATACCCTAGCTATAGTGCGTTCACTACAGCTAGGGTACGCAATCATGTGATTGGTAGTTCTGTTCGTCAGTCACAACTTTTGTTATTATTCTAAGGTCACAACTCTATTAAAACGAACAAAATTACCAATCGCGTCACACGTCAATTTATAGTGAACGCACTATAGCCGAATTTACATATAAAAATTACTCTGTGCGAGTAGCCGATAAGGTTTTTCAGCCGCTTACCTACTTACAGTATCGTGTAACTGTTAGCACATCTAAGTATTTTGACGTGAATACGTCTTTATATTTGCTTCCATATTGGGGAGGCAATTCAGAAAACTGATGATAACAAAATCGGGGGATACAGTTTGGTATTGCAGTTACTTATCCATCATCTACGTTCAAAATTTACACCACTCGATAGCTGAAGAATTAAACAAATCGTTACAAAGAAAATATTACTTGTTATGTACACGTATTTACGTAAAACACACGGTCGTGTCCACGAGACAACCATACCCCGGTTTTTTTTAAATTATGTCTCCTAGTTACGACTTCCTAAAGCTCGACGTGTCGGTTCATCTTTGCAGGTCGTATCAGAGGCGCTAGAAAAAGCAGCTAAGGGTCGCACGTGTATAACAATCGCTCATCGGCTCTCCACTATCAAAGATGCGGACCTCATCTGCGTACTGGATAAAGGTAAGACTTTTCTTGTCTTTATCAAAGATAAAGAGTCAAAAGGCGACCAGACTGGTTTCATATCTTAGCAGACGTAATTAATGTAACACCCGGTCACAATGTGGCAATAGATCATTAAGTTAAATGAGGGCTGACTATCTTAAGAACGCTATCACAAAATCTGACAAAAATTTGCATTTATCTAAACCAAATGTAACTAATTATTGCCACAGATTGATTACTCCTTCATCTCCATTGGTAGCATTTTTTTATTCGAAAATGTTGGTTTATAATATTGTAAAAAATAATTTCCGTTGCCTCTTCACACAAAATTGACGAAATCGTGGTGAGTTTAGGAACATTTTTCTTCAATATAATAGCATAAATTAAGTTATTAAAAATATTTTAAGTAAGCAGACATGTTCAACTCAAAAAGGTACCAAAAAGAAATATCAAAATGTTACAAATAGTCTCAGACAATAATAATGTCGAAAAAACCTATATTTTTTTTAAAAACCCTGTCGGTAATGTTTTTTTTCCTATTATTTAACAAACAATATCAAGAAATTTAAAAATCACACACTGGGCTTCAGCTATCCGTGTGATAAAATCAAAATTTTATTTTATGATTACACAATATCTTCGTTAAGTAAATGAACGGCGAAATAAGCTATATTTTCGAGAGCGCAAAAGTGATGAAACTATTATCAGGTGCTGAGGCTGGCACGAATGGTTTATCACCACGAAAACTATACTTTTAAAGTAACACAGACTTAATCTTTCAATTATTTCTGCGTTCTCACATTTAGATAAGAAATTGACGAAAAACGTTTTTTTTTTTTGTGATAGCACCCTTAAACACATGTCAATGTTGTTATTTACATAACGATGTTATTTTGTTGTTCCCAGGGAAAATTGTGGAGCGCGGCAGTCATGCTGATCTAATAAAGCTAAAAGGCCACTACTGGCGAATGACCAGAGGACAGGACAGCCCGTGAACGAGTACTGATCAACCACCCATTAACAACGTATCTTGAGTGGTGTGATATTCTGTAGTGCTTAGTGATCTTATTACCAAGAAAAGCTACCAAAAATCACGTCTAGAAGCTCGCTTACGTTATTAATCGATCTTTTAGATTTTTCTGCCTCTCCCTATACCAAGATTGGTTTGTAATTCCGTCTGAAAATGTAATTACTGATTAATATGTTATTGTGTGCATCATGTTACTTGTTTTAGTTAGATTTAAGTGTTAATTAGTGTTAAATTAACGAATGTAACTGTGTACAGTTGTTGCTATTTATATTATTAGGAGGTACTACTAACTCAAATAAAAGATGAATCTTTGTATTACATATTTTATTTTGAATATTTTCAAAAAATCGTCTCTCCACATACATTTATGTGCTAATCATCTAACTCACAATATCACTTCACGATGCTTTACTTTTTGGCGATACCCTGTAACTTTCTAAATGTAGTACAATTCTGTCGTTGTTTTAAAAGCTTAGGCAATAAAATGAGGTCGACGACAAAGACCGTACAGTGTTGTGGCATCATCTTGACGCTAGATTTTTACTATAACGAGTCTGTTAGACAAAATAAGGAGTGTAGTTCTTTGACATAATGCTTTATCTATTCCAGCTTATACATTTGCACGATAATACATAATTGTATTATAACAAAAACCTTTAGAAACTTATTACTCGTGGCTTGTTCTGGCTGCAACTGTTTTTGCACCACGACACTACATTTCTTTGAATCGTTCGCATGTATAGTATACTTGTGTACACGTGGACGATTACATTTGCTGACAAAAAAATATATACACTTAAGTATATTTTAAACATACTAATGAGAAAAAATTTAAAAGTTGACACTGTTAAAGAGAAATGTAATAATCCAATGAAAGTACATACATGTATTGTATAAGTAATGTATAAAGTAAAAAAATTGTGGCTATTCTTAAACAAAACAATGTTTTTTTTCTAAAGACGCTTATAACATAATTACGTGGTAAAGATGATTAGATCGCGAAATGTTTTACGTGGTATATTTAATCACAAACTGTATCACATCACTTAGGGCCGAGGATCCCCTCAGATAGCGGCGACTAGTGTTAGACTACCCACTTTTTTCACTGTTTCCACAAAAAAACTGTCACCTGGAGAAACTAATAATATAGCGAAAATAAAAAGTACATTCTGCTAACCATTGCCTGCATTACCAGTGCGACGCATCAACAAACCCTATACATAATTTACACATTTTTTGGTAGAACAGATTAATCTATAATACCTTACAGGTATTCCTGTATGAAAAGTATTGAAAATACAACGTGTTTAATATTTAATAAAAATAAAAAATGTTATGCTATTCTTAACACACCACTACAACTGTAATTTGTTGTAATCAATGTCTTTATTAAATAACAATATCATAAAAAATAAGACAGGGTGGACAGATTGTAATCGTACGTATTTCTGTTCGAATAGGGTAAACGATTTTCTAATATAATAATAAATCATTCCTTTGAGTAAAGTTTACTTCAATAATCAACCCTTCGTATCGTCCGGAACGCAGATCTACGCGAGACACAATGGCTTTTTAATTGTTTCTGTAATTATAAGCCGCATACGAAAGGTTGACTGGCTGGGACAGACTGGATGCGAAAAGCGGAGGACAGGGTGTTGTGGCGCAGCCTGGGAGAGACCTATGTCCAGCAGTGGGCTGCTGAGTTGATTGATTGATTGATACGAAAGGTTAATGGTCAGGGTACTTGACTTCTTTCTTGCCTTCCACTAGTACTATTCCATCTTCTGCTATTTCACGGACGAAGGCATAAAGTTAAAAGATAATTTATCAATAGGTAACATAATTCGCATTTAATTTATGTCAGGTATTAAATAAATCTTTTGTTTTTTCTTACCGATTTCAAGGTAATAATGTAATCATTAATATATTTAATCACTAAATTATTAGCTATAATAACACGTTATTAAATTATCTTTTAACTTCCTATTTAAACAATGATGAAAACAAGTTAACAATAAAAATAAACGTTAAATATTAAACATGAATTAATGTGATTTTTAACATTGACCAAAACTAGGCACATCACTTGAAACTTTGCAACTTTCCGAACTTACGTAACTAAATATTGACCGATATAAAATAGTAAATGGAAACTTAAACAAGAACATAATTTCAGTGCGCACTTATTTGCGTAGGTACTACAGTGGTACAATCACGGGAAACAAAACTGCCTTATCAGTAAATTATTAATTTCGACAATTACCTATAAAAGCAAGACACTCGCTTTTCTCCGTCTTAGTTCTAATCTTAACATTGCCATAACGCTTTTATAGTTGATTGTATATCGATGAAACATTCATCCAAAAGGTACTCTACTGACATATACTTATTTATAGTAAATACCTAATCCTAAGTATCTGTACATACATTTTTACTAATTTAATGTATCTGTATGTCGACAGAAAATAGTTCCACATACCAAACTACCGTGCGCCGTGTATCGTCAAACAAACCACGTTGTCACTCAAATGGGAACATGTCAGAACGAGAACCGACAGCTTTATTTTTCGCTAATTCTCATCCATCCGCCATAGTATGAGTGCAGGCCTGTGTCTATACAATTGATAAGCACACCACATCAACGCACGATGTTCGGCATGAGGAGCTTCATAATTTCCACGACTTTGTACGAATCCCACGACCGCCTAACTGGTCACTCGGTTAATTCAGAATCGACATCACATCTTCCGGTGACTCATGGCAAAATTAAATACACATTCTAAATTATTCCGGCAAACTACAGCCGAGAGAATACACCATAATCGTCTTAATTTTGGTAGTGTAATAATGGCAAGAAAAGGGAAAGAAAGACAATTTTCAAATTAACCTCCATAACTTCTATGTATTTTTAAATATATTATATATGTTAAACATACACAAATAAAAATAACAACATAATAAACCTAAAACGCAAGTGCGTAAAATAAAATATTTTTTCTATCAAATGTAACAAAACTGTATAATAACATGTAGTTTAGTAGAAAGAGCCAATTAACACAATCTAACAAAGATTATAATATTTACACTAAACACATTCAAAAAAGGTGTTAATGATTTGTAAATAAAAGAAATAAACTATTTAAACCGTTATCTGACATTTCACAGGTCGTGAACGCCACTATCTCAAAACTACCACCTAGTCACTAAATTCAGTAACGAGATCAAAAAATGTAAAATCATATTTTACAAAAAAAAAACATATTCTTTCTATGAAACGCCTGAAAAAATCACGACAAATGGCACGTTGTAGGTACCGAATCAAATAACGTGTAGATATTAAAACATAATAACACTTTGGTTTCTTGATTCAGATAAAAGCTACAATACAACAAAATTGTTTCAAACAATATGTACTGAATAAAGTGCCTACTAATAATGTATTTCAAATAATTACTTAAAATTCATGTAAATAATGTTGTACATTTTCTATAAAGTTAAATAGTTTGTTTTTTAATAATTGCACAGCCTTATAACACAAGAAACAGTAAAATAAGAAACGGTAATATACATATAAATCAATGACAATGTCCTCGTTGAAACGGCCCATGCGCCTGAGCATGTCACACTAAATAAAACGTAATCATATTAAATATTATGTGTATAACGCATACACTTGTTGGCATTTGATTTGGTATAAGCCACAAGGTACTGCACCGCATCTGTTAAATCAGAAGCACATCGAATACATAAACAATCAACAGAGCGTAAGCTGCGCTTTCCTTATAATTATTAACATTAAACAAATTGGCAAGTGTACGTAGGGTACGTGTTTGAACTAAAATCTAGAAATAATAACAATATTCTGATGTATTCGGTCGGTTCAGTGCAGCACCATGTCCCAGCTTGTGGATGAGGTAGCAGGGAGGTGGGGGGTGGGGGGCTGGCTCCTTACTGCGGCATGTGCTGGTGTGCGCCGGAGTGCGGCGGGTGTTGCGGCGGGTGCTGCGGCAGGTGCTGCGGCGGGTAGCCGGCGATGGGCCGCGAAGTGCCACCCTCATAAACTATTTGTGCCGGTAAACGCTGGTTGTTTTGAATATCGTCTGCATTCGCGTATGGACCTTGAACCTGGGTTGTCAATTTAGGATAATAACAAAGTAATAAAATTATCGTCCTATGATCGTTTGTTTTTGACTACGCGAGCATGGACATGAACTCCTCAGCCTAATAAAGGCCACACAATCTGTAATTTGACTGTGCTGGGCGAGAGATGAGATCTGATCAATGTATAGTAGACGTTACTATGAAGTATGAACCCAAATGTGATTCGATAATAACACTGATACACGACGATATTGGGGAAGTATATGATACAATGTATTTATGAGCTGATCTGACGAAATTCAAACATTCATATCGATGTATGCAACAGTACCCAATGATACATGCTGAGTTGTTAAGAACAGCGAATAGAGATGCCTCGGCGGTCGCTACTAGATGCGGCATTGTCAGCGCTTTTTATACAAACCAAGCGCATCGGTGGGCGTCACCGTTTACTCGCAATATGACGCAAATGACGTACCTATAGAAACTGACGGCTTTCACAAGCGTCCCGTGACAGAAGTAAGGGCTCAGCGCACTTTCGGCGCCACAAATTTTATTAATGCCGCTTTTGATATATAAAAAACCCAAGATACACAATCAGAGTCTCAAAACCTTCCGCCGAAAATGAGCGCACGTTTTAAAATTGTGCGCTAATTTCAAATAGTATCGCGTCGACCGCGTCACTCACTGCGAAAATGAGTAATGAGAATATGACGTCAAGAATGTTAAAATGGGATGGGATGTCGTACTTTCGGTAAGCATAAAAGTTTATTGATTTGTTTTTGTTGTTTATATGACTAAATATAGGCAGCATTAGGTAATTTTGATTTAATTTGTCTTAAAACATCAATCAACGGTCCAAGTATAATACGTCTAATTTTAATGGCCGCTTTTTCTGTGTAAGAACAATGCATTACAAAATCCTTTTAATTTAGTCGAATAATACAAAAGTTCTGGCAATGGAGTCGATTTTTTATTATTATGTTGAATTTTTTATTATTAATTTTGTTAACTTTTGTACTTTTTTGTATTTAGTTTTTAATCAATACTTATACATAACATCACATACATAACATCACGCCTGTAATCCCCGAAGGGTTAGGCAGAGGTGTATCTATAGTACACCCACATTTCGCCTGTTATGTTTAAGTCCCATGTAATAGGGGGCGAGCCTATTGCCACCAACCGGGCACAAATCCAGACTCCGGGCTGCTTCTGGGAAATTCCTAATGGAAAATCCCAATATCACTTTGCCCGACCTGGGAATCGAACCCGGGACCTCATGCTCAGCAGTCGTGCTTGCGACCACTAGACCAACGATAGTTTTTTTTTATTTATAGTTTTTAACCGACTTCCAAAAGGAGAAGAGGTCATCAATTCGACGATTTATTACAAATTGGATACTTATCGATGACTTATTTTAGGGCATAATTGAGTATTTCTTAGTATGTTGAGTATTTCTTAGTATGTTAGTATCTTGAGTTATTCTTTGTATTTCCTTTGTAAGAATTTAGTCGCCGATTGTGCCTTTATGAACATACTCATGATCTGATGATGAACTTTGGAGATACGTAACTGAACTCTTCATAGAACGATAGCAAATCTTTGGTAACAACGAATTTTGTTTTATTTATACGTGTTGTTCATAACCGCATTCCAAAGTGTGAGGAAGGGTTGAAGTATTAATTTATTATTATTGTTTATTACTTTTTAAATATTTTTTTAATGTTAGAAAAATGGTGTTTTCTATTGTAGGTAGGTTCTTCTTATCCCGTAAAAATCTTGGGTGACTATAGTTATTTTATTTGCATGTTTAATTTATATATTTCAGTTTTCAACATAAATAAATGTTATGTTTTCAGTTTTAACCTAAGTAGTTATTTAGTTTCCATATAAGTATATGTTATTCTACCAAAACATTTCAGTTTTTGACACAAAAATAAAAATTAAAATTTAATATTTGTTTAATTGATATATAAATGTTCTACCCAAAAACTGATTTGGGATCAGTTAAAAGTATAAATATGTGTTTAGAACACATAAATTTATTACGATCAGTAAAAAGAAAAAGTATAAAAAAATATTCGACTCAAATGTGGTTAAATGGTAACCACAACATTTTTCTGTACCATCCGCAAATTAAGGATATTTTGATGAATATTTGTGAATCACCATTTTATATTTGTGAATCGTTTGAAGGTTATTATAAAAATATATAAATATTTAATATGATCAGTGCAGCCAGCTAATGTCCTCCTAGCAATTAAAACTTACAACAATTGATTGCAGAAACACTTACAAAGAACTGGCAAACAAAAATTCATTGTAAACTAACTAAAAAGCATTCGCCTGTTATGTAACGTTACAGATTCCATTTTGAGCATTACGTTACAATACTGCCTCCCTAACTGACGAGCATTCGCTTGTAACATTTCAGATTTGATTTTGAGTATTTAGTTTATTTGATTCCACAATGTCAGACCGAAGCGGCCATTGTTATTTACGTTAAAAAAACAGAAGATACGTCGTAAACATAGTAATAAAAAAATATGCAGAAGCTCACGAACACAGACTTCATCATCACGAAAATGTCGAGGCAATCGCAACTCCTTGACATCACTGAATTAGTGCGAAGACTCAAAAGGGTAAATAAAACCTTTTGAGTTAGTTTAGTGCAGTGTCAGTGAACTTAAGCTGCAGTGCAAGTGCTGGCTGACAAAAGAACACGTGAATTTAGTGTCTTCCTCTTAACATAAAGTGAATAAGAAAGACGTTATTGGACGATTTCTTAATTTTATATTTACTTAGCAGTTTAAGTTATATTTAAATTACTTATTAGCTAATAGGCTAGATTGTAGTGTGAATAAAGCATCATCAGCCGTGATACTATTTAAAAGAAAACAAAAAAAGAAGCATTTCAAAACCGGCGAATTTTTTTAATTACAGACATTGCGCACTGATGAATGCTCGACTCTGTAACGTCACATTACAGACGAATGCTCCCGGTGGGGGAGCACCTTTAGGGCCAGATAAGTAAGTGGTTCTGTTCTGGACAATTCGGAAAATGTTTTTTAAGATCTTGTTTCTATAGATTAGTGTATGCTTTATATACTCATGTCCAATGGTATGATGACCTTCAAATATCCCTATTTACAAGAGAAGTCTCTATAGTCCCTCTGTCACAGTACAAAACATCTATGACACAATATTATAGAGCGAGATTTTACCATACCTTACCAATGAGCAATTGAGGATGTTGCCAGACCTATGACTAATGTATAATTATTACATTAACTAAAACTGTTATATATTGGCAAGCTAATTTGCATCAAAGGTTGGTTAATAGATCTACAACACAATGTTTATTCAATTGATTTACCACCGTTGGCATTATGTTTTATATATGAAACAATTCAACGTTTTCGCAAAATTTATTATGGCAAAAATTAAGCGCAGGATTATTATATAGAGTATAGACAATGAAAATCACAATTAACATAAAAATTAAATAAAAAATGTTGCATACTCACGTTTATAAGCGGCTGCAGGATGCCAAGCCTGGCTAACAACAGCTGTTCCTTTACCTGCCGCAGCTCCTCCTGTTGCCTGACTATCATTTGCTGCAACTCCTCGTGCTTTCGTTGCAACTGCTCCTGCCATAGCCACTGACTTGTATCATGCAATAGGGTGCGTTGGGAAGCCTAACTACTTGAACTGAGATTCGAAGCGAAATCAATAGACATTGATATTTAATCATGCTTACTTGAATCTGTGGAACAGTTCTAGAAGATCGTTAGGTTATGGATGTAGGTAAATTGTGAGGATGGTGATCTTCGTGAAACTCACCTGCATCTGGGCTTGGTCGGAAGAGACGATGACGGGCATGGAGGGGATAGCGAGCGGCAGTACGCCGGGCACTCCTACGGCGCTCACATACGGCGCGGGGTCCAGGTACTGTGCGCCTATGCCGTGCTGCGGGGCCAGAGCCGAGTCTGCATTCTTATGAGTCTGCTGCAAAGTTAGTTCAATTTAATATTAAACTACCCCTTACCACCAGGGGTAACGGCGATGATTACTACAGATCCAATTCGCTAAGGTTTTTTTTTAGGAATTGTCTATGGTCTACGCCCCACTAAGCAAATTTATATATTAAAAAAGGCAGTATCGCAAAAAAAAAAATTTTTTAAGTTTTATTTTACCACTTTGTCGGCGTGATTAATATGTATACCCATATCAAATTACAGTTTTGTAGTACTAAGAGTCTCTGAGCTAATCCGGGGACAAACAGCTATCTGTTTGTCCCGCGGCACTATAAAGGTTCCTTGTTGACTACGGGACCCTAAAAACGAAATGCTGTTCGTTGGTACATGCAACACTCGAGAACCGCTGGACGGATTTGGGTATTTTATGTTTTAAAATGTTTGTAATAGTCTGAAATAGTATATTATGTCAAGAAAATTCTAGAAAAGGTCTCCCGGAATGTTTTCATATTCAGGAAAAACTGAACGTTCTTTTCTGTGGGATTTTTGTATAAACTCAAGACCATAATGAAATTTAGTCAGAACCGCGTCTGTCGGGTCAGCTAGTTCTATAATAATACTCTTTGTTGTAAACGTACCACAACCAACCAACCAAATAAATGAATAAAGTATTCACCTCGCGCATTGAATTCCGCTGCGACGACCTAGATTCACCGCCGGACAGCGATCCATCGGATCCGGTGAAGCGCACGTGTGACGCCCGCGTCCACGACGCGGCACCGGCCGTAGCGGCCGTGCCAGCCGTAGCAACCGTGCCTGTCGTACTGCCGGCCGATCCTGACTTTACCGACGCCGGCTGGAAATATACAGATTATATTTTTTTAGGATTACTCCTTCATCTTTCTTGGTTTCTTGCCTAGTTTAGAAGCTAAAAGTTAAACTATAAACTGTGTCACAGTTGTACAAAGGGTTGCCAACCGTCCCCCGTCCCGTCCGTCCGTCGTGTCCCGTTTCTGAGACCCTTAATGAGGTTTCCCACTCATGGTGTGTGCGGGACGCTAAATATCCCGCTTTTCGGAATAACCTACACACGCACATACATCGACTGCGCACAGTGGCGTAGCAAAGTAACCAAAGGCCCTGGGGCAAAAAATAAACCAGGGCCCCAACCCCCAACTAAACTATTTAAAATCGTTCGTACCGTAGTCCTTGTTTTCCGAATTCGACGTACTCCAGATTCGTCGTATCTAGTACAGTCGCGCGCTTGTAAATTCACTAGTAGCGTTTTATAGTCACGCCGTTGAAGCACGCCGCGTTTCTCATAGGTCCGCCTTGCGTCAAACGCGTGCTGTTAAAACGCGTTGTTTGACGATGCTACTGTGAAGCCAGCCTAAGAGGCAAAGAATACAGGGGAGTTCCCCGTAAGTTTCGACCCTTTAGATATTCGAGACTTGGTGGGAATTGCCCTGTATTTATTCAAATACGTTGCCATTATTAAAGTCGCGTTCCTGGAATCTGGTTTATTTATATTCCGAATGTGGGAGAAATTTTCACTAGTTCAATTTATAGTTTGTATGTCAGAGTCCGAGGGGCCCCCTGAGCTGGAGGGCCCCGGGGCACTGCCCCGTCTAGCCCTCCGGTAGCTACGCCACTGACTGCGCACGACATAGATTTTTGTTATAATATGCACACATGACTATCACAGATAGCCGCGGCCGGCCGAATGTGTATTATAACAAAAACGACAAGCAATATGACAAAGACGAAGTGTCTGTAAATTACACTATAACTTATTATAATCATATAGTCTGGTTATAGTCTAAACCGTTTTTTAAAGTAAATATGGGCTGCTATTAATCTAACCAGGTGTTTTATTTACGTTTCATCCTGATTTTCGAAAAAAAGTTTACGTTTTTTTTGTATTCTTAACAAAATTTGTTGTATCCCGCTTTTTAAACCTTCATTCCGCATTTTAATCTTCATTTCCCACAAATTCGTATTTTAAAGTTGGCAAGCCTAGTTGTACAGTTGTGTCTTTATTGTACTATGTGGTATTTATTTATTTATTAAAACTTTATGCACAAGTAAAAACTACACTGTACAAAGGCGGACTTAATGCCTGAGGCATTTTCTACCAGTCAACCTTAGGTATGTGTGTTGTACATAAATACCAAATAGTACAATAAAGGGGGTCTTTTTTTAAATTTTTTTTTTCAAATTATATTTGGCCCGAAATTCAGTTAGCCGAACTTGATAGAAAACGTGATAGTTTATTTTCGCCACGGAATAATCCCTATAACAAGAAATCTTAAAAGGAATGCGCTAATGTACCCCGCGAAATTCAAATTTGATTACGTTTTTTGCAATTTGCAGGTCAGTAACAGGTTGTATGTTGATCTAAATATGATTCGCGACCGTAACAAATATGACTTTACAGAATTATAATCATTAGAATCGGCAATCGGCGGCCACGAATCATATTTAGATCAATATAAATAACCTGTTACTGACCTGCAAATTGTAAAAAACTTACAAAAAATATGAAAGCGCGGGCCACCTTAGCGACTCCCCCTTAAAGATTTTACGCCTGGATCCAAACCTGACTAAACGCAGCGTAGCGCATTTTACAACTTATTTTAAGCAGTTTATTTTGGGTATTCTTACAATAATTTAAAGTTATTATTTGATACATGTAATTCATTGCCTACCTGGGGTCATTTAAGTATTACGTAAGCACCAAAGGGGGGTGGGGAGTCTTTACTTTGCTTATTTTTTATGACATGAGGGGGGGTCTAACTCTAGATAGTGATTACGTCAGCAATATTTATTTATTTACTTTTTCAGATTTTTCTGCAAAATTTCGTAGATTCTGCTTGGAACATATATGGCGACCCTACTTGTCAATGCTCGAAAACGAAACGCATGTTCAGGGATTCCTCAAAATAATAGATATCGTTTACAGCTCAATTGATGGCGGCTCTGAAGTGCGCTACTCGCTGCGCAGTACCGCACCCCTGACCCCCCCGGGGCCCCGTGAATTTGTTACTGCGCAGCGACTCGACTCATGTTCCGATCCGCCGTAAAGTTTAATTTTATGGTTAAGTTAGAATGAACCGAAGTAGGGATTACTTAAATGGGCATTCAATTCCTTTATTGTCTATAAATTCCTTATTTCTGGACTCATGAATATAAATAAAGAAACCATAACGGATAAAAATACACCAATGTTTACGTAAGCATAGGAGAGGGGTAAGAGCTTTGCTTACTTTTGCTGACAAGGGGCGGGGGTAAAAATTACGAAAATCTGCTTAATGGCCTCTCCACAACGGGTAACACGATACCCCATACCCCACCCCTTGGCCAGACTGGTTGTCAGACTATCATTATACCCTACAGCTACGACAGACGATCGCTACGACCCGTAACGACTGTCAAAGATCTACGAATGACAGCCGCGAACAACTGTTTAACCTACTTTCCGATGCACTGCGGGGTCTCAGTATGTTATACCCTACAGCTACGACAGACGATCGCTACGACCCGTAACGACTGTCAAAGATCTACGAATGACAGCCGCGAACAACTGTTTAACCTACTTTCCGATGCACTGCGGGGTCGCAGTATGTTATACCCTACAGCTACGACAGACGATCGCTACGACCCGTAACGACTGTCAAAGATCTACGAATGACAGCCGCGAACAACTGTTTAACCTACTTTCCGATGCACTGCGGGGTCTCAGTATGTTATACCCTACAGCTACGACAGACGATCGCTACGACCCGTAACGACTGTCAAAGATCTACGAATGACAGCCGCGAACAACTGTTTAACCTACTTTCCGATGCACTGCGGGGTCGCAGTATGTTATACCCTACAGCTACGACAGACGATCGCTACGACCCGTAACGACTGTCAAAGATCTACGAATGACAGCCGCGAACAGCTGTTTAACCTACTTTCCGATGCACTGCGGGGTCTCAGTATGTTATACCCTACAGCTACGACAGACGATCGCTACGACCCGTAACGACTGTCAAAGATCTACGAATGACAGCCGCGAACAACTGTTTAACCTACTTTCCGATGCACTGCGGGGTCTCAGTATGTTATACCCTACAGCTACGACAGACGATCGCTACGACCCGTAACGACTGTCAAAGATCTACGAATGACAGCCGCGAACAACTGTTTAACCTACTTTCCGATGCACTGCGGGGTCTCAGTATGTTATACCCTACAGCTACGACAGACGATCGCTACGACCCGTAACGACTGTCAAAGATCTACGAATGACAGCCGCGAACAACTGTTTAACCTACTTTCCGATGCACTGCGGGGTCTCAATATGTTATGGTCACCCATCCACGGATTTATTTTAATAAACAAACTTACACTAACTTGAGACAGTGGTTGGTAGGAAGAAGTTCCGAAAGCGTCGCTTGCCTCGGACATGTAGGAAGGTGACATGGACACCATGGCGTCGTCAGACGGAGCCTCCTTCAGCACCCCTCGGTTCACCTCTGCCTCGCTCATGGTGTCACCCTCCACACCCTCCTGTTTCATGCTCTTGGCTATGTCCGCGTAGCTGAAATAAAAACAAAAAGGATGATGCCACGAAATGTATGGAAGCTGGAACCCGCTCCAATAGGAATAAATGATATTTCATTAGAAAGGTGTTAAGATTTATTAAAAGAATTTCAATGTAGTTTGAGTTTGTCTTGATTCCTTGTCCGATCGGAGTAATACAGGGTGGAAGTTGAGACGAGACAGTAAGGAAAGCTATCTTAACCGTTGTAGCTACAGAAAAACTACGACTACTACTAACGATTTTCCTTAACTTCTTTCCTAACTGAGTTCACAGATTTTGGAAAAATTGTAGTCAGCAAAATAACGTTATTTATGATAAAACATTTTATTTTTATGATGCCAATTGATGAAGTTTTGTATAAGGATTTAAAGGCTGTTGGACCAACTGAGGTAAGAGTACTAGAAAAGTCACTAATCTCAAAAAATCTATTCATATACCTACATTTCGTAGTGATCGAACATCTTGTCTACGATACTTTACGACGTTTCCTATTAATTATTAAAAGAAAGGCGTAATGTTATGATTCCCATCTAAGTTTGGGTCATCTTCTAATCTACCTGGATGTAGTTGATTATCAGTATTTTACATGGGGCGATTGCCTATCTAACCTCCACAACCCAGGCACTGGGTAACACGATACCCCTTGGTAAGACTGGTTGTCCTGGTTTTAGTAAGGAATCTTAATAAATAATGTAGGAGATGAGTTAGAGTTACGCATTGAAAACGTTATACTGCGTTTTATCAGCGTTAAGTGTCAGCATGTTACTTTTCAACCAGTGGCACACGGTATCAAAACCACGTTGAGCATCCTCATAGACCCGATCCCACGTATCAGCCGAGAAGCATAAGAAATTACTTTTACACCTACAGAAGTCCACGGAGTTCATTTAAGTTCACAAGAGGCCCCAAAATACTGCCCTGTGGCACACCAAAAGTGACAGGTAAGTTGCTGCTAACACGTTTATCAATTTTAAAACATTGACAGCGAACTGAGAGGTAATCTTCAAACAATTTTAGTTGTTTACCTCTCGCACCTAACATTTCTAATTTACTGAGAAGCAGTGGCACAGAAACCGTGTCAAAAGCCTTTGCCAGGTCCAAAAATACTCCAACAGTGTTTTTACCTGAATCAATATTCCTAACCACGTAATCTACAAGCTCGTTGACAGCATCATAAGTTGAATTGCCTGTTCTGAAACCAAACTGATTGTTTGAGAGAAGCTTATTCGTTTCCAAGTACTTGACCAATCTACTGTTGATGATGCGTTCCAAGAGCTTAGAGACCGCTGGGAGAATAGAAATGGGCCTATAGTTGGTGACACGATCTCTATCGCCAGATTTATGGATCGGATGAACGACAGACTTCTTCAGAACAGTGGGAAATGTTCCATATGGGTCAGAGCGGGGATAAGCACTTTCTGTTTCCTTTAAGGAGGTAGTTGGATATAGAGTCACATCCAGTACTAGACATTTTAAGATCCAAAATCAGGCGCTCTACTTTTGATTCGTCTGTATCAAGTATTACAAAAGAGTTTAATGAGCCAGTAGATTGAGGATTAAAAGCAATGGGGTGTATAGGATTTTGGCAGCTGTTGGTCTTGCTGGCTAAATTTGTGCCTACCGTGACAAAGAACTCGTTCACACCCTGAATCGATTATGTGAGGCAACTAGTGTTTATTAGTTCTAAAGCGTAATTTTTTACTTTTGTTGAGTTTGTGATATTTTTTATTCCATCCCATATTTTTTATTATTTTTACCCGCCTGCTCTAACATTTTTTATTATAAGCTATTTTAACTTTTTTTAACAAATTATTACAGAAATATCTACAGGGTGGAAGGGACATCGACGCGCATCCTGTTACCATGGATTAGTACATCATTATTGAGCCCCTGCGTTAAAATTTTTTGATAAGAAATTTCAACGCACAGGGGTCAACTATGATGTACTGAATCCAACGTAACAGGTTTCGCGTCGATGTCCCTGCCACCCTGTATATCTGCTATACGTTAATATAAGAGCATTATTTTCTGGTGACTGTTTCACTTTTTTGTGGAGGGTCCCCCCTATGTCGCATACATCGTACTAGTCCATATTCTATTATCCACGGTTTGATGATTTTATTTCGTCGAACCGCAAGAACCCGAAAATTTTACGATACGCAAGTTCATGCACCTCCACAAGAACAAAGATTGCACTGCGGAAGATGAGCACAAATTAGAAACCCGTAGCAGATATCGCAGGCAATTAGATTTTTATATATTATTAATAAAAGAATAATCACAATTCGTACAAAGAATCGAAGTTAATCAACCACATTTGCTTGAAGCTTATATGGAAACATGATTAGAAGATAAGCTTAAAACGCAAAGAAAAAAATCTCCGTGAAAGTTTCAAGTTTTATTGCTATGACTTACGACTTCGTGGCGGTCCGATCTGAAGCAGACATTTTCGACGAATTTTGCACCAACGCAAGCATTTACCAATTAATGTACAACGGCGCAGTGGACCATATAAACGTTAGCTGCACTGCGCTGTTTCAAACCATATAAATTCTGCAACCGGTTAATGGACTAACCACAGTTATTCAGCTCTGTTCAGGTTTTGGCCATAGCAAACAACGATTTTATATGGAGATGCGCACGCATCCGTTCGACGCGGAAAGCTGAACGGATGCGTACGCATCTCCATACAAAATCGTTGTTTTCTATAGACAAAAGCTAAACATGTGTGGTTAGTCCCTAATGCAGAAGATCCAATGTGCCGTTGCAAACTATATAAATTTTGCAACAGTATAATGGCAAATCTTGAAATCACGTTTCTTTGTCCCGCAATAGATTCCTCGTCGGTATTGAGAAGTGGAGGTGACTTAAATGACAAATAAATCAAATGTACGAATACCAACAGCCGGGTTGGCTAACTGATACACATTGCACAATATATTCTTGGTTTCGAAGGTTAGGAGAGTATTTTTTAAATAAGACATAGAATACAACTTTTTAAACACACAGTAACCTGGACATGACATGCAGTGCCCCATAAGGAAAGCACTCATTCCACTGCGCACACGAGTACTATAGATATCTCCGACCCGCACAGTACGCGAACAGTATTTTAAATGACTGGCTGTTTCCATAGATTCTCAAGTAACAAAGGCTTTAACCCTTAGCCAATGAAAATAATTTATGAATAAGAAAAATACCCTACATTATGCCTTTCATTATTAGTAATGAAACCATAGGAAGGGAAATTTCATAAACTGGGCATCAAGCTCACACAATATGGAAACAACTTCAAGGATTGCGAAATATTTTATATCAACGAATGAAACAGAGGCCGTAAAAAGTTTTGTAAAAAATGTTTCTTGATAAAGGACACGAGTTCAAAAACAAAATTTTGCAATCGACCTTCGGAAACAAACTTCGGTTTCGCAAACATAGAACAACACTTTTTATGCGTATTTACTTAAATGAGCATACACATTATTGGCAACCTTGAACCTGATAAGCGTGGTGCTCGAAAAAATAATACCAATCCACCAGAGTATCAGTGTCGGTCCCGGAGAAAGAATAGACCACCCCATCTCGCCCTGTGGGTGTCGTAGGAGGCGACTAAGGGAGCACAAGATCCAGTACATACCATAAAGCACTTTGGGTCACCCACGTGATGGGTGGTAGACCATCGACAATCGCATTCCCAAGAAGGGGTGGTGTCAGGCTGGCGGCGGCCGACTGTAAAACTGTGCCAAAACCTTAAGGGGCCGTGCACGAAATCGACTGATTTGATCAATTTTGTTCATTGTTTGTGAGAAAGGGAAAAAGAATTTAAACAAAATTATTTGTGATTTGTAAAGTCGAGTTCTTTGTTTTTTGCGCATGTGGCGGAAAGGGCTTTAGCAAATAAATTAAGAATTCGTAAAAAATTACAAAAATTCGCAACAGGTTTTCCAAAAAATGACGCAAGCCTGTCGTTTGATCATCTTTTTACGAGAAACTACTTTTGATTTGAACATTAAAAAATATAACCCACATTACTATATGGTCTGTGTGCATGTGGCGAAAGCACTTGTTTCAACTTCGATACAAAATATAGCAGAAAAATAATGTTGAAAAACCCTATATTTTTTTCAAAACCCAGTCGGTAATGTATTTTTTACTATTATTCAGCAAACCATATCTAGAAATTAAAAATCTCACACTAGGCTTCAGCTATCCTTGAGATAAAATCAAAATTTTATTTTATGATTATACAATACCTTCATTAAGTAAATCACGAAATAAACTATATTTTCGAGAGCGCAAAAGTGATGTAGCTATTTATAGGTGATGTGTGTGTGACTGATACGAATGGATTAGCACCACAAAAACTGTACTTTTATGGTTACACAGACTTAATGTTTCATTATTTCACGCTTTCTCACAATTAGATAAGAAATTGACGAAAATGGTTTTTTTTTCGTGCACGGAGCCTTAAGCAACATGATGAGTAAAAGCGATATGATGCGCGATAAGGCTAGGGCGTACCCCACAGACGACGCGCAGGGGCAGCACCCGGCTCCTGCGGGAAGTGGACAAGGGTTGTTGCACCACCCGGGGCGGGGGCAACGTAAGAAGCTAGCTCGGGAAGTGAGATTGAGGTATGCAAGTTGGAATGTTGGGACGATGACTGGAAGAGCCAAAGAGCGGATGTATTCAAAAGAAGACGAATAAATGTGTTTGCAAGAAACAAACTGGAAAGGAACGACAACGACGGAAATTGGTGAAGGATACAAGTTTTTCTACTGTGGAAGTGACGGGATAAGAAATGGCGTGGGAATTGGGTTAGATAGTAATTTGAATAAAAGCGTGATGGAGGTACAAAGGATAAATGATAGATTGATAGTTAGAAAATGTAATTAGTGTGTATGCACCGCAGGTAGGATGTGATGAAAGGGTGAAAGAGAAATTTTGGTAGGACTTTGACACAGTTTTGATGAACATCCCGGTGCATGAGGAATTGATAGCAGGAGGTGATTATAATGGACATGTGGGAACAATGGCTTTAATAGTTCCTATAAACAATGTAAACAAATTGTAAAAAATGATATAGTATTATTTTGCGATGAGATTGGAAAGGACTTGGGCCACTTGCTGACTGATGAATATCCGGGACACTCCATAATAAATTACTGTATGCCTGGTTGTTCTTTATTTGTTATTACGAAAGAAATTATTAAATGTAACTTTAACCAGGACACTACATTATTAATTTTTATGGGTCATCATCTGCCTCGCCTTTTCCCAACTATGTTGGGGCCGGATGCAGCTGAATACCAGTATTTTACATGCGGCGACTGCCTATCTGACCTCCACAACCCAGTTACTGGGTAACACGATATCCCTTTGTAAGACTGGTTGTCAGACTTTTGGGCTTCTGACGACCCGTAACAACTGTCAAAGATCTTCAAATGACAGCCGGGACCAACGGCTTAACGTGCTTTCCGAGGCACGGAGGAATCTTGGTATGAACAGATGGTCACCCATCCACGGACCAACCGCGGCAAGCGTAGCTTAACCTGATCGATCGACCTGCGCGGCAGTTATTATTTAGCCACAAGCTTCTCGCATTAATTTTTATGGGTAATAGGGGAAATGTGAACAAAGGAGAATTGCTCCAATATTATAGGACATTGTGTAATCGTAGTTAAATATTTTTTTTATTGTTTACATTCCCATATAGTAACAGTTTGCCACAGGAAGAAAATAACATACGATTTGAAATTAATTTGACATTGAGTAATTTGACATTTAATAATATGTTAGTAATAATTTGTATTTGACAAAAGATAGATATAATATTGAAATCTTTCTGATTATAACTAAAGACTTTTTTTCTATTTCAGCCAAAAATTTGGCTAAACAACTTGCTTCTTTTGAGCAATGCTATGACATTCCACGAAAGATCCACGATTAAAGATCCACGAATGACAGCCAGGGTCCTCCTGGCTGTCATTCGAAAAAAGAAAGGCTAAACGTGCTTGCCGAGCCCCGGAAGGGGTCTTGGTATGTACAGGTGGTCACCCATCCACGGACCAACCGCGGCAAGCGAAGCTTAACCTGAGCGATCGACCCGTGCGGCTGTTGTTGTTTATATTATAACTATTATACCTTTTTAGGTGGCGTTTTTGTCGTAGTTCGGTTTAAGTTTTTAGCTTTCTTGTTTATTAGAATTATTTTAGTGTGACAACTCAAAAACTACCCAAGCAATGTTCTTCTTCAAGACTTTCCTACGTCCATCATTAGCATAACCAACATAAGTTGATTTCAACCGTAAAAAGAATCTGGCTCCATTAAAGTTGAGTCCAATGCAAATGGTCGCTTGCAAACTGTAAGCGCGCCAATCTGTGAGCTCGTGTTACGCAGGCTGGTGATAAAGATGAACTAATCTTGTCCGGCTTCGACCCGGTTTCGTGATCCTCCTGAACGGAGTACGAAGCCGTCAGTCTCCAGGTATCGATGAACGGCAAAACGACTTACATGAAGTTCTGCACTTACGATTCGCTGACTAAGCCCAGATTAAAGAAGTGCCACCCACAGCTTGCGCGACTATACTTAGGAGCAATATCCATAATTTGAACGTCAGAATGAATAAGCAAAATAAGGAAAAACAATTTTTATGCAAAACAAAACAAATAACGAAATACCTATTGTATATTTAGATGCTCTACTTGTTGCTTCTTTAAGAGCGACCAAACTCGATTCTCTTTTTCAAATTCATAAAATTCAAATTTGGAATAATAGTGATACCAAAATGTAGTGTGCTTCAAAACTGCATAAAAACTTTTCTCTGACTTAACATTGTTTTAATTTTGTAGGCCTTTAAACATAAAAATATACGGTAGATCGATTTATGAGTCCGGGAGTGTACAACAAAGCTTCGGTCTCACCTCTTCGAGGAATATAGCAAAATATTCGAAAGAGTCCCCAAACAGGCATCAACATTCATTTTTATGACGTCGGTCCTACAACGCGTTGCATAATGTATGGGAAAATCCGAACAAAAAGCCGCTTCATATTCAGAGGCACGTGTCTTAATATATTACATTACTATTGCTCAATTGTACTGAATTTGCTTAATATTTTGTCTTTAGCTTTCCCTTGGAGGATGACTGATTTTGTTTTGGTTTCCTTTGAAATCTTTCTCCCATTCGTAACCACGCGTAACGATGCTTAAGTACTGTTGGTGACGACTGTCCTACATACTTTCCTAGCTGGTTAGGTTAAGTTATTTTTACCAAACCAAGAACTTTTTTAAGATTACGCACAGGAGAAATACGGCAGTTTAATAGCTAACGTTTGTTTATTGTAGCGGACTCTTATGGTTAGTCTGGATGTTTTACATGCTTTATAATTACTGTAGCTTACTAAGAACATGTATTAGCAGCATATTATTTCACCCCCGACGCAAAAAGCTGTTGTTATAAGTCGGAGCTTTGGTCTGTTTACCTGTGTATCGTAGCTTCTAAACGGACAAACCTATTTCAATGCAGTTTTTAATAAAATTTCGTGGCTATCGTACATTACGTTATAGTAATTATCAAACAAATTAAATGAATACGTACCTAACCACTCGATGGGTGCAAACTACAAACTCCGGTTTTGAATTCCACTGGTGATACGTGATGTAGAAGCGAGTCTGAAGCCAGATCCACTGTTGCCCTTTTGTTAGGAATCGGTAGTAGCACGATGTTAATTCACCTTTCAGCATCACTGTAAAAAAAGTTAGTGAACTTAAACTGTAGTGCAAGTGCTGACTTTTATAAAGAACACGTGAATTAAGTGTCTTCCCCTTAACCTATAGTGAATAAGAAAGACGTTATTGGACGATTTCATAATTTTATAGTTACCTAGCAGTTTAAGTTATATTTATATTACTTACCAACTGTCATACTTTATAAAAGAAAAAAGAAAAGAAAAAAAAGTCACTTGTAATTTAAGTCATCATAATTATCGTACCTGGGCTTGGAAACCGGTTAATTTGCTTACTTATTATAAAGGTTTTAAAACATATTTCGTTGATTTATTTAATATTTTGTTACAAAATCAATGCTGAACTTAATGTGTAGAAGCAATCTTTGAAGCTAATATCAATTGTATCAAAAATAATTTGCATCTTCGGAAATAAAAATTAACCTGTTTCAAGCCCTGCATCATACAGATTTTAAAGAATTGGAGTTTTTAAAGCATTTCTATGTAAGTTATCTTCACATCACGTAAGGTTTCCTGCACAAAAAATATCAAGAGCATCTTTGGGGTCGTGCGCCTTTTACTTATGTTGCCTCGTTTCACATTTATTTTTTAAGTGATACAGTTCTGGCGTCTGTCATTAACATTTATTCCTATTACATGAATGATTTAGGATAATATTTGTCAGAATATACTTACAAGCCTCGTGGCACGTGGCTACTTTTTCTAAATCGTCAAAGTGGTAGTAGTCATAGCCCGAGGTGCCGAGTACTTCGAATGGTAGGTAGCCGATGATTGGCGGGGCGCGGTGGTCCAGAAACAGGAACTTCCATTCTAGACTGTGTCGGGATGTGAACTCGCTGCGGCTGGAGTCGATGAGCGACACGTCGCGGATCAGTTGAGGGGTGTGCAGCCGACCAGTGCATACGAACAATAACCTGACAAACACGAACATAATCAACCTCTATAGTATATGCCACAATCAGTCTTTCCACACATCCGGGTCTAGACCTTCTGACTCCGGGCCATCCGGGCTTTGTATCCCGACGGAGACGGAAAAAGATTACACAGAGGCAGTACTGTCTCTAAACTCTTGTTCAAACGCCAGGGGGTCTACTTCTTCTAGCCGGAATGCCGACGTGGGGTCTGGAGGCAAAAGTCCTCGCGCACATATGGGAGTGGCGCGAGGAGGCGAAACGCCGGGGCGTAACTCCGCTGCCGCGAGAAATCACAGCACAGCGCACGGAGCTCCGGCGGGATCTCATGGCGACATGTTGAGTGCGATTGTCGCAACCCAGCGAGTTCTTTGAGGAGTAAAAGTAAAAGTCTGACACGCCCTCCCGCTCCGCCCAGAGCGGGAGAAGTTATTTGATAATTTCCCACCCAAATAAAAAAAGGGTTTCTACTTCGTATTATCGCTGCTGACCGACCGTTTCGTGACTACCAGTTTCCTTTTTGACTTTCAGGCCTTACCCAACTTCAAGTCACATTTTTTAGTTTGACTTATCTTTTTGACTGTCCTTTTTTTTCTTTCGTTATAGTCAGACATAGTCAGCCATAGTCAGAAACCGGCCGATACCTCGGATTTATCAACGGAGTAGACCCCCGGCAGGCTTAGCATGACGCTTTCTATTTCTACGAAGAATAGACACAGCTCTTTCTATACAAAATCACATTTCGTTTCTCCATTTTTGACATCGCACCGTAGAAATCGGTAGAAATCCTTCTATAATCTGTCATTTTGTCTTTCGTTTCTAACGATCTTTGTCCTTTTATAAGTAGGCTATTTCAGAAGAAACTTTTCTACCCCAAACTGTCAAAATCACACTGACAACTGACAGTTGTCTAAGGTAGTGAAGACAATTTGATTTTATAATCGCCATGCTAATAGAGTAAGATCCCAGAGCGATCAGACCACTTATTTTCACATAGATGAAGCCATAGGTTCTCAGTAGCGTCTCATGTTCTTTGAATACCTGCGTGCTTGTGGAGCTCGCCTTGTGACACCTGGGCAGGTACCAGGTAAGAATAGTAACTAAAAATAAGAGTTACGTAACTTAAATTTATATGGCTGATATTTATATAATTATGTTTTGTAGAATATTATTCTAAAATAGTATATCATAAGTGTCAGACACTTTCCATGGACCAAAACTTTTGTCAGACGCTTTATAGCTTCAAAAAAATAAATGAACTTTATTTATTTTTACATCTATTAAAAAGTAATATTTCATTAGTCAGACAAATTGTAGTGACCAAACATACCATTAACACAAAAATTATTCAGCCGAGAGAGTGAGCGCGAGAGCACTATACAAAAATACTATACGAGCTATTAAAAAAAAAATGCTTTTAAAGGTAACGCAGCTCAAAGCGACAAGATACGACGTTATTTTTGATCAATATTTCTCTCCATCGACCAAGGACTACGAAAGATCTCTTCGCCAAGAATCTACTCAACTGGATTTCAAAATTGCTGCCCCCGATCAAGTTAGACCGTCAGATTTTTTAAAAGAACTTGAAAATATTCATTACTAAACACTGGGCATACGATGAAATGGTACATTTATTGAGAATAAACAAATATTTATCAATTTTAGGCAGTCATTCTTACATCGTAGATGATAACAAAATTTTATCAAGTAGACAGTTTATCGTGTCCAGAGCATGAAGAAGCTGACACTAAAATTGTTTTTCATGTTTGTAATATACCAAGCAAATTTTGTTATAAAATGTTCTGATACTGATATTGCGATAATTATGTTAGGATATATGCATAATTTGAAATATGATTATTCGAATGTATGGTTATACGCAGGCACCGCAAATAACCAAAGATACATTAATTTGACAAAAGTTTACGAGCACTTGGGACCATCTTTGTGTAGAAGTTTGCCAGGATTTCATGCATTGACTGGATGTGACTTTAATCCGGCCTTTTTTAAGAAAGGTAAAAAATGACCATTTAATATATTAATTAAGAAACATGAATATCAGCAAGCTTTTATGCTATTTTGAGATCCAGAGTCGTCTACCGATGAGCATAAACAAGAAGATATTTTCAATAAAATACAAAAAATTATCTGCAAATTTTATAGTGTTCCTGGCTTACTCGACGTTGGTGCTGCCCGGCTTCAGCTGTTTTTAAATAATTACAGCGTATCTAATATTAACGAAGAATTCAAACCAAAACATTAAAAAAAAATTGATGCTAGTAGTTTACCACCATGCAAATCTGAGTTATTTCAACAATTCTTCCGAGCTAATTACATTGCTATCATATGAAACAATGCAAATCAAAAGCAACCTACCATCTTAACTCCTGAAAACAATAGGTGGACTTTAGAAGAAAACCAGTATCCTTTTCATTGGATTGATGGTGACCAATTATCAGGAGACGTTAGTGAATCCCTTTAAGAGTCATGTAGGTACTGTACTTTGACTTAAAGTTAATTAATATATATATTTGCAGTTTCACGTTTTCTAATTTTTTTATCTATTTTTTAAAGAAAAAGCTGCCAGCAACGACAACATAGCTGATGATGATAAGGATGATGACTCGAATGGACAATATCATGATTGGGCTAATGATGAAAATTCCAATGATTATGACGACGATTACGATTATTAAAAGATAAACAAATACTTTCTTTACTTAATCATAGTTAAACATTTTTTTTATAAAATGATTTTTAATTTATTTGTTCCAACTGGTACCTTTTCATAATAAAATGAAAATAATTCATCATAAAACAAAACTGCGCCGGATAAATTTATTTTCCCGAATATATGGAATAAATTAATTTACTTAAATATTAATTAATTATTACTTTAACGTTGAAGTTCGTCTTATGAGCGTATACGCCGTACGACATTTCATACAAACTTTCAAGACCTTATTTTTCGAAATGACTGAATCGATTTTAATGAAACTTCATACGCATAAGCAGGATACAAAGGTCTAAAAAGTTAGTTAAGAACATTTTCGAAAAATAGTGTTACAGCCAAATTAGACCGATTTTAAATTTTCCATACAAACAGAGATTTCCAGTTATCTGTTTATAAATAAGACATTTCGAAAATGTTCTTAACTAACTATTTAGACCTTTGTATCCCGCTTATGTGTATAAAGTTTCATTAAAATCGGTTCAGTAATTTCGAAAAGCAAGGGCTTGAAAGTTTGTAGGAAATGGCGTAACGCCGCGTGCGCGGCGTATACGCTATAGAGATGCAAAAATATTGAATCGAAAGCAGTAAGAACTTTAAAAATATTTTAATATTTTAATCTGAGACGCATGCGCATCTAGTGCTCTCGCGCTCATTCTCTCGGCTGAATAATTTTTGTGTTTAGGGTATGTTTGGTCACTACAATTTGTCTTGACTAATGAAATATAACTTTTTAATAGATGTAAAAATAAGTAAAGTTCATTTATTTTTTGTGGAGCTTTAGAGCGTCTGGCAAAAGTTTTGGTCCATGGAAAGTGTCTGACACTTATGATACTATTTTAGAATAATATTCTACAAAACATATATAAAAACCAGCCATATATAAATTTAAGTAAAGTAACTCTTATTTTTAGTTACCTTTCTTACCACCAACCTGCCCAGGTGTCACAAGGCGAGCACCACAAGCACGCAGGTATTCAAAGAACATGAGACGCTACTGAGAACCTGAGGTTTCATCTATGTGAAAATAAGTTATGTCTGATCGCTCTGGGATCTTGGACTATAAAGTCAGTAGATAACTTTCTACTCGACGGCCACAAAGTATATACGGATATCTACAAAATCATGATTTTACAGGAGAGCATTTTGAACGCAAAACTGTGATAATTAATAGAAGAACAAAGCTATCTTCTCCTAATTTTACATCATTTAGTTAACAGGGCAATATTAAAGAAATGGTTAAGGCCAATATTACTGTAACATTTTTTTGTTCCAAAATACGGTACTTCGACACTTTGAGAAAATTTGTTGTAGTCGTCTTTATATACGTGATTTAATATCAGTAAAAAAACCGGTCAAGTGCGTGACGGACCACGCACAATGAAGGGTTTCCGTAGTTGGGATGAATTTATCCCAAAAACAAACTTAACATTGTAGTTGAAAAACTTGTTCTGCCATACATCGATATACGTCACGGTCAATTCTCCAACTGTAAATTTAAGTTGGTCGACTATTACTCGTTAACTTGTAAGGCCTACTTAGCTGTGATAGTTTTCCTTTCAATTTCGTTATATATACTACTGCCATGAATTTTTTCACACATCCTTGGTCAACCATATAGCTGGCAGGGGACACTTGACTCTAACAAAATTTAGCACTTTACATCTTAATATTACGCAAACGGATCCCTGAATCTAAAATTGGTTTTCACAAACTTACAATATTTTTGAACGGCCTGCCTAACCAACGATACCCCACACCATGGGATAAACGAGAAAAAAAAATATCATCCCCACTTTACGAATAGGGAGGTACCCAAAAATTTTTTTTTTCCTGATTTTATATTAAGACTGTCGGCGTAACTAATATTATATGTACACCCATGCCAAATTACAGCTTTCTAGTACTAAGAGTCTCTGAGCTAAGACGGCGACAGACGGACGGACGGACAGACAGACGGACATGGCGAAACTATAAGAGTTCCTTGTTGACTACGCTACCATAAAAATTGAGAATCAAACAGAAAAAAAATCCTATGACAAAACAAAGAATTCTGAGTCGAATTATGTAAAAGAGTGAAATTCGTAAAAAGTGCAGTTGACTCTCTACTTTGCTGCCGTCGTACTGTCTACACGAAACGTCATTTTTGTCTACTCTTCCGTCAACAAAACGGTGCTAAGTCTGCTAAACTGCCTCCTGTTACGCGGAAAAGGAAATACGGGTCCGGGCTCCAACCCATGACCGCTCCGGTCAGCGTTCTATGGTTCTAAAAAGAAATGACGTGGACGGCCCTAAGGTGATGGACGATGTTTTCTACTTTGTATTATTAGACGTAATGCTTTCTTAGCCGCTAGCAGCAATATTCTTACCTTGATTCATGATCCGGGTTGTAACTAGGCATCTGATCATTATCAATTGGCTCCATGTTTGTTCCTGAAAATACAATAGAACATTTCCAAAGCTGCAAGACTGTTATTTTGGGGATGTGCTCTGATTATCGTTTGTGGTTTATACAGCAAAGATTAATTACATTTATTGATTGAATTTGTCCGGAAATATTAAAGTGGATATTATTAAACATCGTATTTTTTCATTTGCTCGAATCTTGGGCTATTAGTCTGAAAGTGATAGGTTGAAAAAAAATTATACTACTCACGAAAATGACCATTAAATACAACAAGTTCATATGTGGCTTCATCTCTGAAGTCCAATGCTCCTCTTTTAAGATGACACTGGAAGCGGATTTTGGTTTCTACAACAGATAAAACTTTGATTGGAACTCATTTCCTTACAAAACTGACTAAGAATTATTGTAATCTATTGTTTTTAACCGTTTACGATAAACACACATACACATATTATGTAAAGGTACAGCATTGCTATAGTTCAATGCCTTCAAAGAGATGTTGCTTATTATATTTGTTAGGTGAAATATGATGTTGATTATTTAGTACTATTATAGAGATTATTTGGCATTAAAACAAGGTTAGTCAAGTCGAATCGCGCGTGTCAAATAACACAGTTGTGTTTATTTTTGTAAACAGAACGAATGCACAAGTAAACATAATATCATCCAAAATTTCACTCGCAATGCTATTCCGGATCAATTCTTGGAAATAAGATACGCAGGATAAAATAACAGGCAATGAGTAGGTATTATTTTAATGACACATATTGTACCTTTTTATAATTAAAATAAAACGCTAAAAGAGCGATATATTTCCTGGTGTAAGCCAAAAAATACTTTAACATCAACCTACTTTTGTTTAATTTAATAACAACATACAAAGGAACAGTGTTAATACTTTAGATCTGTAATAATAAAATTTTTGTCTCTTAAATAATGACAAACACGCAAGCAGAAGAAGGAAGAAGGGAAGTGTGACCAAAGCACGAGATTTATTTACATAGGCAAACCGCACGCAGTTTTAGTTCGCGGTAGTGTTACTTTCGCTGTAAAAAAAACACTTTCACAGAAAAAGTGATTTTATATGGAAAAATATTCATTATGTAACAATTTGGCTTCATAATTATAACCCACTCTATTAAACTAGCCAATGTAATGCAGATCCACTCTCACGATAAAAATGTACAGTCAACTTTTCAACAAATGTACAGTAAACTTTTCATCATATTTTCAGTCAACTTTGCAACAAATCTATACTAATGTAATAAAGCTGAAGAGTTTGTTAAAACGAAGTAAAAGCGCAAGCGGGCGATGCGATGCGACGCGTTTGGTCAAGGAATTTCACGCCAGCAAAGTCGCGGGCAGAAGCTAGTAAACAGTTGTTTTTTACCCAACTTTCAGTAATAGACAGCTTAAAGACTAATCAGTATCAAATTGAAGCGAAGTGTATTTCGCAAAGCAGCACCATAATTGCGTAACACAGTTTGAATCACAATCTGAATGATTTTGAAGCTAATCCATTGCTTCATATGCTCAACAACGTAAATAATGGAATGAATGTTGGTGAACTGTCAAAATGAAACCCATTGCTACCGATAGTGTGTTACGGAACTAACCCGCAGGTCAGAGATTCATTGAACAGACACAATCTAGACACAATAGTATCTATGTCAGTTCGCTATTGTGTCCGAGCAACAGCGCTTTAAATGATACCTAAATTGGTTAAATGCACGACACATTATCAATGTAGTCTTTATGCTCTGAATATGGTGGTTGCTTCTACCACTTAATCAAACAGCACCTTATTTTTTTAATAATCTACACTTATTATAAAATAGTAACGAAGTCAAAACTATACATTGAATATTTTTGAAAAAAAAATATTGCTAAGTACGTGTTGTGGAAACCAACAGACAAAATTGTTTTTTTTCTTTACCTAGTAGGTACCGTTTATGACGGTGGCGCAAAAGAAGTAATGTCATAATGTGAATTGACTGCTTTTTTTGTAAAGGAAAGAAAATGGGGTGTGTTTCCACGGAGAGTTTATGTAAAGGTTTATAATTCGATTAAAAGTAAAAAAAAATGTATCGGGCAAATGGCCACCTCCTGAGTTGATGCACATTTATGCTCGTTTTCCAGCATTTGGTAATTTTTTCATCAACGGTGGCTTTCAAGACTTGCAAGGTTTGTGGTTTGTTGTGGTAAACGCGGGATTTCAAAAATCCCTCTGGTCTCTGATCGCTCTCGGATCTGATCAGCCAGCTCAAATGCCCAAAACGAGAGATCACACGGCCTGAAAATAAGTGTTTCAAAATCTCCATCGTTGCCTGAGCTGTGTCTATCGCTCCAATGCATTGTCAACTAATTCTCTATGAGTCTCCAACTTATATTCATGGTCATCATCATTACAGCCGAAAGTCGTCCATTGCTGGACATAGGCCTCCCCCAACATTTGGGGGGGTTTCGGTAGGCGGGTTGGCGATCGCAGTACGGTGTTAAAATGCATAGAGAACGCTGCTGCCCATTCTCTAATAAGTCCCTTAATCGCCTTTTACGACACCCACGGGAAGAAATAGGCTGGTGCTATTCTTTACGTCCGGCACCACACGTTACAACTTATATTAGCAAATCACAATTACATTATGACGTCATTTGCAAAAATTATGGCACTTTCAAATTATGACATTATTTGCGCCACCTGTTACTTTTATACGCATTTAGTAAAAACCGGCCAAGTGCGAGTCGGAGTCGCACACGAAGGGTTCCGTACCATTATCTATAAAAACGGCAAAAAAATCACGTTTGTTGTATGGGAGCCCCCTTAAATATTGGTTTTATTTTAATTTAATTATTGATTTTTAAAGTGAATATATAACTAAATATTCTGTGAATATTTCAAGTGTCTACCTGTTACCGTTATCAATATCGAGCAAAAACGACCAAAAAAAATCACGTTTGTTGTATGGGAGCCCCCTTAAATATTTATGTTATTCTGGTTTTTAGTATTTGTTGCATTAGCGGCAAGAGAAATACATCTTCTGTGAAAATTTCAACTGTCTAGCTGTCACGGATCATGAGATACAGCCTGGTGACAGACGGACAGACAGACAGACGGCGGAGCCTTAGTAATAGGGTTCCCGTTTTACCCTTTGGGTACGGAACCCTAAAAAGCGTTTATTTTGGCATTACAAACAGACACTTGTTACTAATAATCTATAAAGTAAGATTTGAAATCGCATTACTTTTGAACATAATGGCAATGCTGGGAATATCTATTGCTATGGCGCTAAACCTTTCATTCGCAAGAGCTTAATATTATTGCTTGCTTAATAAAAATGTGTACAAAAAACATTAGCAGTTAGTAGTGTATACTGATAAGAATCTGTCTGATAAACATTCGAATAAAGCCCTATCCACACAGATTCGGGTATTCGCGGATCGATCGAGCTCATCCAGTGATAAAGTTCATAAAAAACTTATAGAGGCAATCTTTCCCGTCTATAAGACCCTCACCCTAATCATTTTAATAATACATGAAGCGAAAACTTTGTACCCCTTTTTACAAAAATTACGCGAACGGAGGAGTATGAAATTTGGCACAGTTAAAGTTTATATGAAGGAGGAGTGCAGAAAGCTAATATTTTTATTTAATGCATTATAAATAAAATAAATTAATAAAAAATACATTACACACTCTACCATACGTTTGACACACACATAGTACCAGGGCCTGATGACTTGAAGTTAGATATGTGATAGAAGTGACAGCTTGAGCATGGAATTAGTAAGTACTTTATTATAGGATGGAAATGGAATTAGTGTACTCATGGAATTAGTAAATACTATATAGATTGTAAGTAGAGGGGGTCGAATCTCGACCAGTGGGCGACCACTAGTATATGTGACCTAATAACGAAGGTTATACCGTTGTTAAGGCACGCAATACAGAAACGTAGCATTAACGCAAGCTAGCATTGGTTTTTCTAAATACGATTACGTAACCAGAGGTTTAAAGTAGTAGTTAATTCCTTAAATTATTTTTGTAGGTATGTTATTAAAACAATACCGAGTCCAGAAAAAAAACCTCGTTTATTACTGATTAGAACATCAAATTTGATACGAATTGTCATGTACTGGCCTCTTTCACCACACCTTATCCACAGAAATGTATGTGTAGTCTGTGTGGAAGTTTCGTTTAAAAGAAGTCTTAGTATTTCTTTGTCCAAAAAAGACCTTTGAAATAAACTTGATCCAAAGTTTGTTACTCAAACTTAGAATCAAGTTTTTTTTTTAAGATTTGAAGATTCTGTATTTTTCCGTTACACAATCAGTTGAGGAATTGCTTTTATTCATCTAAAAACGGTTTTTTTTTTTGTTGCAAATAACAATAAAAAGTATATTACTATTATATTTTATACTAATTATTCAATTTCACCTCAATTGCGTAACACACTTTCAATCACAATCCGAAGGATTTTGAAGGAAATCCATTATTTAAATAATCCAATGAATTTGTTGAACTGTCAAAATGAATGACATTGTCATCGTAAGTGTGTTACACAATTACCCCCCGCTGACTTCAATAGAAATACGTGGCCTTTGTACCGTGTTTTTTTTGTTATTTGTATTGATACATACCTTTACCGGGAGTTGTGTTCATTGGGTCAGATGCGCTCCCAGGATTTTGCAATAGATTGTATATGCTTGGCCGATCTTCTTCACATGAGAAGTCAAATATGTTTTTATTCACTACATCAACCTGCAAATAAATGACTAAGTTAATTATTATGTTTGAATTCAGTATGAAACACACTAAAAAATCGGTTAAAAAAATTGTTTACGAAAGAGAATAAAGAGCATTTTGCTCTTTAATTTGCTCTATAGAGCATCTTGTCTTGTCATCTTGTTTTCTTTAAAGAGTATTCTATTCTATTCTATGACTAGACATCGGATTATATGCATATGCAAATGCATAAAACGATATTTTATGGCGTTATTGCATATGTTAGTAATTTTTCATTGATAGTGCTAATTACAGTAGTTAAACGTGTTAGGCATGTTGTATTCAGAGACTGAACTACCCGGTTAAGAGTTAAGCCTTTCGAAGGAATAAGCCGTTTATGAGCTTACCTTTGTCATGATGTAACTCCTTGAATGGGTTCTACGCTTGAAACCCAGTAAAAGGGTTATCCCTTCAATATGAATAATCAATTGAATGGGTTTAATACTTGAATCCCAGTGAAAGGGTCACATGATAACCCATTAAATGGGTTCTATACCTACTTGTAACCCAGTGACATGAAAAAATCATAATATGTAATTTCGATATCCGCCCAGCAAAGCTAAAATGAACTCTATATTACATGCAATAAAGATCAATTGATCATAGATCCCTGTTTACAAGCCGCGCGGTAAATAGCCACAAGGACGCCCCCGCGGCCGCTTTACACGTGCTATTTCATTTTGCAACCTATTCCCATCATCGAGAGATCACGTTACATTGCTCCGAGACGGAATGTTACGCTGTTTTCGTTTTTAAAGTGTAACCTTTTTGAATGGTTTAAATTAAGCCGTTCAAAAGGGTTACCCACACTGTATGGGTTTCCATCGAAAACGCTTTCAGCGGGTAACCAAAATTTGAATGGCTTATAATTTAAGCCGTTCAAAAGGGTTACCCACATTGTATGGGTTTTTGATTAACTGCTTAGAAAAACCCTATCGGTAACCCTTTCCAAAGGGTAACCAAAATGGTCCCTGGTTATATTACGCATAAGAAAATTAACGCATTTATCAACGGTACCGACCAAACTGCCGGCGCTAAACAAGTTCTGTCTAGTCAGTTGACGTAGTCAGTACTAAGTCAGTTGACGTAGACAGGTAATTTTCAGCCTACAATTAATATTAAGTGTAATGAAAATGCGGATTCGATTGCCAAGCTGGCTACTCGGAATGGGATCGAATCTCATCCGTCTTGTTATCCCCAAGATCTACACTGTCTTGTTAAACCTGAGATGATGAAGAATTGGAATGATCATTGGCAAAAAACTCGAATTTTGAAGGAAAGATTTTATGGCTCTATCCAACCATTCATTCTATCTAAATGTTGGTTCAGCAAACAAAAATTTTCTAGTAAAATAGCCACCTCTGTCATAATTAAACTCCGACTTGGGTTTGTTTGCACACCAGTTTTTTTGGCCAAAATACGCGTGAGGGACACTTCTTTGTGTGAATGCGGTCTGGACGAGGGCACTCTGGACCACTTGTTTTTTTCCAGTCCTCGTTTAACCACTCCTCTTTACGACATACTGCCTTCTGACGTTCCCCGCCCAATTAACATTCCTTTCCTATTATATTTAGTCCATACCCCTGCAGGTAAAATCCTTTATAAATTCATTAGCATTAATAAAATCCAGTTACAGTTGATATTTTCTATTTATTTATTATTAACTACTGAATGTTCTAACATTTAATTTGTGACGTTTTACATGTACTAACCAAAAATGTTTTGTGATAGAGCCAGAACCTTTAAACAATTGGATTGAATAAAAACGTCACAAGTTTGCACTAGAAAATCAAAAAAAAAAATTTATTGTTTATTGTCACAAGAATTACAACTAATTATTAATATGTATACAAGATGTAACATAAATAATGCATAACCTCTTAAGGGGTCATTTTACTTATCACTATGAACCACTTTTACTATGGGACCAAATGTGACATCGCGAAAAAAAAATCTGCTGTTTCATTCATTTATGTTCTCTTAACTCGTCGTAATGTAGAGAATAGCTGATTTTTTTCACGATTTCATATTTGGTCCTAGTAAAAGTTGTTCATAATGATGCGTACAATGATCCATTAAGAGGTTGTGTGTTATTTATGTTACACCTTGTATATAAATATATTGTGAAAATAAACGTAAATTCCAATATTAAATAGTATTTTAATTGTGCATAATATGTGCATATTTCCCCCTTTTTTTGTGCATAATTTGCATGCATATTTTATTTTAGCAGTTTGATAGTGTATATAATCCAATGTCTAGATATGACATAATTATTTTTATTCGAAAATATAAATATTATAATAAAAACTTACTGGGTTGTGACCTAACAAAGATGTGATGCTTTCTGATACATAAAAGATTTGACCTGTGGCTGAGAAAACCATTACAAATCCTTCCAGAGCCTCCAACACTAAATATGTAAACTCTTCATTTGACAAAAATGCTGGCTTCCAATCCTCTTGGACATCATGAGCTCTTGATCTAACAGTAATTTCTAAAACAAAATTAGTATAGTAAACTAGATGATACTTACAACCATTCAAATTCATTCAAAATGTTGATATGTCAACAATTCAACTTTCGGAAGGGGAAAAGGGGTTCTCATTAATTCACATGTATTTTTCTTAATTAACAAGGGTATCCATATTGTTTGTAGGAAGTTTTAAGTATTGCTCTCATGCGTTTCTTCTTAATGAGTGAAGAATATAAAATGTGGATGGATGGATTGTGTGAATGATATTATGAAAGAAAAGGGAGTGAATGATAGCGTGACGGTTGACAGGGGAGAATAAAAGAAGGGAACGCACCAACACTAAGTAATGTGGCACAACGACAGGAACATGATAATGATATTGTTTGTTTGTAACGGTACGCGCAAATCTACAAGCAATCATATTCACTCTGTCTCTATGTTGTCATCAACTTTGAGACTAGTGGTCAATATGTGCCCAAGACGCTTGAACTTATGCATGTATTTACGTAATTACCAGATACATTCATTTTATATCCAGAATTAAGGAATATCTAAAAGTGCACCCATACACGTTTAAGACAAAAACTAGATTTAAACTTTACTAGCACTCTGCCAACTACTTGGTCTGCATAGATTTCGAAAAGTTAGTTGCACAGTCCAAATTTTGCCTGTTTAGGTCAAGCAAATAATGTACAATAATTTAAAAAAAATTTAGAATAAATTTTAAATAAATTCACTCACTAAAAACTATTTATATGGTATGGACCTTAGAATATTTTTTTTATTGCTTAACTTAAGAAGAAGTTAACAGCTTATTTGTTCTCTACATAATAATAATTTGTCACACAATGTACTTACGTATTACACACATTATGACTGTATGTCTCGTATTTATGATTAACTAGCGACCTGCCCCGGCTTTGCACGGGTATCAGAGCATAATATATGCTTTCTCTATTTTTTCTGTTCTAGTATCATACTGGTCAGTTGCGTCGAGAATGTGGGTTAGATTATAATGTAACTGATGTTCATCCTACTTGGAGTAATTTACATTGTCCTATTTCACCCAATTTACACAAAACCTTAATGAATTAGACACATAAACCTTCCTCATGAATCACTCCAAAAAAACCATAACCAATTCCGTGAAAACCATAATTATGAAATTGAGTTTATCACATTCAGACAGACAGACAGGCAGGGTCTCCGGCACGTGGTTTTATAATGTGTCGTGATAATCATTGTTTACGTTTGTATGAAAACATCAAGGTTACTCAAGCATGACTTCCCGAAACAAAAACACTAATAAATCCATAACTTTGACAATTAGTCATAGAAAAGAATGGTACTTACCATTATGGTCCTTCAAAAAGGATATAGCAGATTTGAGAACGGTTGATTTGTCCATCTTCCGGTTGTTAGTGGACACCATAGCACTGAGCTCATTGACCAGCAAGTTGAATTGGTCTCTACGCTTTTTCTCACTCAAGTTACGAGTCCTCCTAACCAAAACAATGGAAGAATGTTTAAATATACTTAATTATGATTTTAAATTTTCTAGCCATTGTTGTGAAGTTGCTAAGCACATCATAATTTTGCATTTATTCATTGTTTTTTAACAAATAACTATTTTATTTACACAAGTCAGCTTGTCTACAGTATGTTTTTATGTAAGCAAATTATTTTTATGAAGTTACATACCTTTTCGTATCATCCTTATCATCCCCGTCGTCGTCCATGGTGCTGGCACTTATATTTGGAGTAAGCACTGGATTCCAATCAATTTTTATGTTTTAGACATCGCAATGGCGAAACGTTCCACCTGACACAGCAGTCAACAGGGTCGAGACTCGAGTGCCGACTGAAATCTGACCAAACTTCCGTGTTATTTCAGCTATCAACTACGACTGTTCTTCAATACTAATAACTAACACAGCGTTTCGTTTCGATTGATACCATCAATAATTATACAATAAAAGTAAGATGTGTTTGTGAACAGGTAAGTGGAAAATGAACACTGTGTACCAAGCACTGCGTCAGATTTGTTGTCAATAACTATTTACAAATGCAACACATTTCAATCACATTACGCACCTATGGTATGAATAGTTTTAGAAACAAGTTTGAAACACGTAACAACAAATAAATACAACGCGTAGAAAATTATGATTAAAACGAGCAACTTCACAAACTATAATTGTCTAATGATGATAGCCGCACATTTAGAAAAGTACTCTGTGCTGTGATTCGCACTCGCTCTTACCAATTCGCACGAATTGGCATTGCCATAGATATACACAACTTTTTTTGTGTGACATGTCATTGACTATGGGGTTCCTCATGGGAGACCTTAGACGATCAATGTGACACCTTCAATCTGCAGCTGGTCATAGTCAATCTGATTAACACAATGGGAAATACAAATGCCAATTTTTACCAAGGGTGTCGCTAATATCGCTTGACTAACGAAAAATATCGTTAGCTGATAGGCTGATAGCAACACACATTTTTATTGATGCGGAAAATCCTTCCTCTCGCTTTCTGAGGTCCGAGTGATTTCGTGAAAAGGGACGGAAGTGTGTAATAGGAAGTGACAGCTTGAGTATGGAATTAGTAAGTACTATATAGATTGTGATTATAGAGGGTAATTTTAGTCGCTGCTCAGTTGCATAATACCAATGTGAGATGCCAAATATTACACATCGACTACTGTAGCAGCACACTACAGCGACTACTGTACTGTAAAGCTCACTCGTTTTTGGGTTCCGTACCCAAAGGGTAAAACGGGAACCCTATTACTAAGGCTCCGCCGTCTGTCTGTCTGTCTGTCCGTCTGTCACCAGGCTGTATCTCATGAACCGTGATAGTTAGACAGTTGAAATATTCACGGATGATGTATTTCTGTTGCCGCTATAACGACAAATACTAAAAAACAGAAAAAAAATATAGGGGGCTCCCATACAACAAACGTGATTTTTTTGCTCGTATTTCCTCGATACTGATAATGGCAACATGTAGACGCTTGTAATATTCACAGAATATTTAGATAAATAATCACTTTAAAAATAAATAATTAAATTAAAATAAAACAAATATCTATGGGGGCTCCCATACAACAACCGTGATTTTTTGCCGTTTTTATAGATAATGGTATGGAACCCTTCGTGCGCAAGTTCCATTCGCACGTGGCCGGTTTTTTTTAATTTGCACCGGTTTTCACAATACACTTTCATGTGCCAAACTGTAACAATCGAAGCAAATTAGCCAATTTTGTAAATAGGCAACAAAAACACGTTTTTTGTATGGGAGCCCCACTTGAATAATTGTTTTATTTTAATTTAATTCTAAAATAAGTTCAACAACATTAATTGTGTTAAAATTTACGTTGTGGAGCGGACACATTTGTAAAATTTAGAAGCAATGGATTAGCAATACAGTGTGAGTCTTGATAATGTGCACATATCAAAATTAGGGAAACTAAGCTTAATTTTCGTTTCGGGTAGCTTGACCTGCTGGCGTCTGTACTTTACTTTAGCAGGTAGAGACTATTTCCCTGTACAAGGGCGACACTGAAAGTTTTTAGAACTGGCCACTTGTAAACGATATAATAAAAAAATAAGTTCAAATTTTCAAAATGGAACTATTTGCCAATATTATTGTGTATGTATTTTATTAATTTGTCATTTGTTTACGATTTGGCGGCAAATTGAAAATTGTCTGTGTCACGTCAGCGAGAAAATCGTACAGTGATTTTTTATGATTTTCGATGTCATTTAAGTCAACAAGAAAGTTATGATAGACTTCTATTGGCCTTTCACGATGAAGCCCCATCTCGTGCCACTGTTTACAACTGGTTTAATGAGTTTAAACGTGGTCGCACTAATGTCACCGATGATCTGCGCGAGGGACGGCCTTCTACGGCGACGACTGAAGATAACATCAGTGTTGTGCGGCGTATGATAGAGACTGATAAAAGAGTGACTTATCAGCAGATTCGGACAAGCTTAGGCATCAGTATAAGTGAAGTGCACAAAATCCTCCATGAACATTTAACGGTCAGGAAGCTTTGTGCCCGGTGGATACCTCATAATTTGACAGAGGCCCAAAAAGCCCGACTTGTTGATTGGTGTCGCGCAATGGTTCAAAGATTTAACGGAGGTGACTCAAATACTGTGTTCGACATACTTATAGGTGACGAAAGCTGAATTTATTGTTATGATCCTGAAACTAAGAGACAGTCTGCTGTCTGGGTGTTTCCTTCCGGGGAGTTGCCAACTAAAGTGAAGAGAAGTCGAAGCGTGGGAAGTAAGATGGTGGCCTCGTTCTTCAAAAGGACAGGTCATTACGCAACAGTTGTTTTAGAGGATCAAAAAACAGTTACTGCAGAGTGGTACACTAACAATTGTTTGCCACTTGTCTTGGAAAAAGTTCGGGAGATACGACCTCGCAGTAGGATCCTCCTTCACCACGAAAACGCCTCGTCGCACACCGCCAAGCAAACAATCGACTGCTTGGCGACGTCAGACGTGGAATTACTGGGTCACCCGCCCTATAGCCCCAACCTCGCACCTTGCGATTTTTATTTATTTCCGAAAATCAAAGAAAAACTTCGAGGAAATCGTTTCATAACTTAAAATAGGTTTCCGTCTCAACATACTAATTTACAAAACAGCCAAACCTTAGCCAAACAGATCGCTGCCATCCACGTTCCTCTTTAGAGCCATGCATAGTATTAGTACCTATGTGCTTTCTAAGTCATAAAACATATAACCTGCAGCTGCCATTGCTAAGCGTTCCCCTCTGCCAAAGGTTATTTAAAACTTATTCCATCGGTTTAGGTAGTTAAATAAAGGTAAACAAATTGTAAAAAGGGTTTTTATATATGAAATTTATTTCTTCTTGTTTTTAAAAATACGTTGTAACTTCTATCCTAATTAAATTTATTTTTGATTTTACGATAGTTTTCTCTTTTATATAATACCGTATGTTAAACTTCATCATATATTCTTAATCTAATTAGTAGATGTAACTGCTAGAATACAATCATATTGTTAGATTTATAACAATACTATTATGTAATCTGTCTATTTTAAAGAGCCCAAAAAGACAGGTCCTAAACGTCAACGAAATAAAACGTTGCTAAATTGAAGTGTACAACGGTGACGTAGCATGACAACTGAAGTGACAGGTATTACGTTTAGTCGGTTACTTAACTGCTCGCTCGTCACGTTGTTTTTTTGTTTACCTTTAATTAACTACCCTGCCTTAACCAACGGAGTATAGTTCATTCGCTGACAGCCGACATTTTGAATCGTATTGTGTCGCAAGTAAGTCCTCCCATTAAATGGTAAATTGTGCGGTTTTCTGTTGCAAAAAGCGATTTGCCACTTCTAATTTACGAAACCATAGTGTTTCCTACCACATGTGGGTATAAATTATACATTAACAATGTCGAAATAATCATTATGAAATTTAGGATAGAAAAATACAGTGGCACGTTGGTAGCGCAAACGCAGTACAGGCTACTTAGTCTGTGAGTACAGGGTAGGGATTTGCATAGTGCTGGGACAACGTGAGTGAATGATTGATAAAACAAATGATTTTTTCAGTCAGTATGTTCAGTAACTATTTTTTATGTATGTTTCTGGACAAGTCAGCACCCTAATTGCGTAACACACAATAATCACAATATAAATGATTTGAAGGATATTGCTAAACCATGGCTTCATATGTTAGAAAAATTTTGTCTCAACAACGTAAATAACGCAATGAGCGGTTGAGTCTACAAGAACCCGGACACAGGAGAGAAACGTAGTGCACATCGATCAAGGGGGTCTACTGTATAAGTCCGTCAACGAAGATACGGGCCCGTCCGAAAGTAGTTGATCCGTCAAAACAAGTGACAAATTCAATTTTTGTAACGGCTAAATACACATTAGGATTAGGGAACACTATCAAATCATGTTGTCATTCATTTTTAATTCGGGCTCTGAACTAATGTTATATTCGTAAGTAATACGGAGTAGGAAACGCCCCAAACTTCGGCCGAAACTACGGATTTCGTGATTAAGGAGTAGACGTCAAGGATCAACGAGCACCACATTAATGTCACAGAACCCATTGATTGTTTCTCTCTATTTATTACTAATGATAAGGTCTGTGAAATCCTGACACGAATGAATAACAACAAGAAACCCATGTCACGATGATCGTATATATAGAAGAAGTATCTACAAAACTGTCTCATGAACTTTGAAGCGATGTCTAAACAGGAAAATTGTTGAATTTCTTGGCGAAACTTCGTCCAGTGCTCAATCACAACCCAGTGGGTTCAAGAAAATAAAATTGTGGTTTCTGCGATTATATTCATACCTACCAGCTGAACTAATGAAAACTATAGTAGTACCAATAGTCAAAAACAGGACAGGAGATATCTCGGACAAGGGAAACTACCGACCAATCTCTCTTGCGACGACCATTGCTAAAATATTGGACAGTAGGCTTGATTCGTGCTTGAAAAATTATCTACGCTTGCACGATGCACAATTTGGGTTTCAACCTGAACTTTCAACGGAAAGTGCTATCCTAAGTCTCAAGAATACTGTCCAATATTACACTGATCGTAAAACGCCGGTATATGCCTGTTTCCTGGATCTTTCCAGGGCCTTCAACCTTGTGTCATACGATGTGCTTTGGAAGAAGTTGGGGGACAGGAATGTACCGGCTGAAGTTTGTAAAATCTTGCAGTATTGGTACGCGAACCAAACTAATAATGTGAAGTGGTCCAACACACTCTCTGGAACGTATGGGTTGGAGTGCGGTGTGAGACAGGGGGGGCTGACGTCTCCCGGGCTCTTCAACTTATACGTTAATGACCTCATAGTCGAGCTCAGCAGCATGCATGTCGGTTGTCGGGCCCGACTGCAGGATCTATTGCAGAGATGTTGAAAGTATGCGAGGACTATGCTGCTGCACATGGACTCGTGTACAATGTTAGAAAATGTGAGTACATGGTATTTAAGGCCGCTGGTAAATGCACAGATTATGCACCTAATTTTACCCTAAATGGCTTGAGCATAAAAAGAGTGAATACATTTAAATATCTGAGCCACATGCTTACCGACGACCTTAAAGATAATGTAAATATTGAGAGGGAGCGTAGGGCATTGGCGGTCCGAGGTAATATGTTGGTACGTAGATTCTCCCGCTGTACCGACCAAGTTAAGATAACCCTATTCAAGGCTTATTGTCAAGGTCTGTACACGGGAGGTCTATGGACCAGCTACACCAAAAGGTCGCTGGATGTCTTGCGCGTCCAATATAATAATATTTTCAGAATGCTCTTGAGACTGCCCCGTTTCTGTAGTGCGTCGGAAATGTTTGCGCAGAATCGAACAGATGGCTTTCATGCGATCATTGGAAAAAAAATCGCATCGTTAGTAACTAGAACACGGGCCAGTAGCAAAAGCATTCTGAAAACAGTGTCAGAGAGTTTTTCGAGTTTGTTTTTTCGAGGAGGCGAAACGCCGGGGTGAAACTCCGCTGCCGCGAGAAATCACGGCACGGCGGACAGAGCTTCGGCGGGATCTCATGGCGACATGGAGAGTGCGATTGTCGCAACCCAGCGCTGGGCACGCCACAATTGTGGCGATAAGTCCCCTCTTTGAGGAGTGGCTAGAGAGGCGCCACGGCGTCCTCACCTTCCGCCTGACGCAGGTCCTCACCGGACACGGTTGTTTCGGGAGGTTCCTGTTCAGGATAAAGCGGGAGGAAACGCCCGGGTGTCACCACTGTGTGGATCGCCCGGAGGACACGGTGGAGCATACGGTGGAGGTCTGCCCAGCTTGGGCGGAGCACCGCCGTGTCCTCACGGAGGCGATCGGCGGCGGCGATCTCTCGCGTCCGGCCCTGGTTCAGGCCATGGTTCGGAGCGAGAGTGCATGGGAGGCCGTCACCTCCTTCTGCGAAGCAGTTATGCTAGCGAAGGAGGAGGCGGAACGCGTGAGGGTGAGACAAGGTTCGCGCCCTCGCGCCCTTAGTCGCCGCAGGAGACGCCCCGGGCGTCGGGAGTCGCAAGCCGATTTCCGGCCACCGTAGGCGCGGGCCTGCGGATGGTGAGCGATGGGTAGCTCGCCGTCCGATAAGGACCAGGCCCGGGTCGACGGCGCGTTGTGTTCCACGCGCGCCTCAAAGAGATGTCAGCACAAACTGACGGGGTCCCTTAGGGCCAATGCCTGCCGGGGTTGCGAGTTTGTCCGAAAGGGATATCGTGGCCCTGGCACACAGGCAACGGAAGGAACACGGGTGGGTTTTAGTCAGTAAAAGTCTGACACGCCCTCCCGCTCCGCCCAGAGCGGGAGAAGTTATTTGATAATTTCCCACCCAAAAAAAAAAAAAAAAAGAGAGTTTTTATTCTCCCATTTTGAGGCATTTTGTGGAGAGGATGGCCAGGTGAGAAACTCGTACCCTGTTTGGTCATCTTCTGCGCAAGGTACTTCAAACTCCTAGATTAATAATATTTTTTTTTTTTTGCTTACTAACACTAGCTATAAGGTATTACTAACAATATGGATCTCTGTTGTCTTTACAAATAAATTTTGATTTGATTTGATTAAAAAAAAACGTCGAATGACAATGTTCTGTAGTACCCAATGAAAAAATCATTTGTTCCATACAAATGATTTTTTTTTCACCGAGGAATATTATGTGTTGATTGCTCAGAATAACTATTTTTCTCATTTCTATTTCACTTAAGTAATTATTAATTAATAAACAACTTTTAAAAGTCCAATGTATTGTAATGTTTTGTTAAAAAAAAAAAAACGAATAATAAATATACGTCTGAGAGGCGAATGTTTATGAATAGTGTATCTTCCAAGTATGTTTATGAATCTAGGGTTAATCAAAAAAGTAGATCCGCAGAAATGTGTTCGATATTTCTAAAATAAACTGGTACATTTCAAAATCAGAATAAAATTTGAATTTCGCGGGCTACCTTAGCGCATCCCCGTTAAGCCAATTGCATAAATACACACAAAGTGAATCTGTGTGTGTGTTTTTGTCATAGTGTGGCTATGTTTTTTTTCATAAGCGTTTATAGCAATAGGAAGCATGTATCTGTGTGCAATTGTCAAATGTTCGTAGTGTACTGTATGTGTTTTCCACGCCTCTTGCAGAAAGTGGCAGAAATAGTTGTTCGGTTATTCGCTTTTTAACATCTCCATAGGATAAATACTCAAAAAATTCTAAGTCTGAGTATTTTATCGTATTCTAAGTTAGCGTGTAGTCTGTAGTTAGGGACCACCGACTACACGCTATAAGCCACAGAGTAGACTTTTGTAAGGACAAGGCTGTAAACTTGCGAATCTGTGCCTATTTTTATCCAAAAGTGACGATGGGAGTTCTTGGCGGGAAAAAAATGTGTTTTGCCGAATAGTGTAATAATGGTGGTTAATAACCACTAAGTGTTCGTGAATGAGCATTAGTGTAGGCAAATGAAACTAAACAGTGGAACATCACTTCAAGTTCCCTCAAGAAGTCCGCGTGTGGTGTCACTAAAGTGCCACATCTTTACTGAAACTCAAGGGGAGCGGGCGGGGATATCATCATCATGCATTGAATAAACATAATTCATTTCATCAATATAATAAACTATTTATAACAAAGTAACTAAATAAAGACTTAGCTAAAACGTCCCAGCAACCAGGCCATTAAAATATTATTTTAAAAAAAAGAGACGATGAGAATGCCAAAAATAATCATCGTTCTCGTTCAACTTCACTTCAGTACAATAAAGAGTGTATTAGAATATCTACAGAATCAATCAGTATAAAACATTGTGTTGATGATAGTGGTCGTTGCGGAAATTTTGTTGCTCTATCTGTTAAACTCAGTTACTCGTAAAGATATCGTTATAAACTTAATTTAAGCATGTGGCCAAATCGACGGATGGGGCAATACATTACTCCGCAGGAACTGCAAGAGGTAAGACATTAAAAAAAATTGTACCATCTTCTCTATATAATTTATACCGGCATTTAAGTGTAAATTAAACATGTGGGACAAAAAAAATACTATTGCGGTTACGTAATTTTATATGGCGGAAGGTCCTAGCAGAGCGAGGGAGGCAGGTATTATCTTCGCCACGCGGTCGTTACGTAAGGGAATTATGTAAGGTTTGAAAATCAAGGGATGATGGCAGGAAAACAACTGTAAAAACATAACTGTAAGGGAGCGCGCGCAATGCAAATCCGCTGGCGTGTAAACAAGATAAACATAAACACGACGTTGCGGGCGCGGCGCGCCGCCCGTGGCCGGCCGAGGGCAAGCACCGAACCGACGCGCGACGCCAACCTTTGTTCACACTAAATTGCATAATTATTATATAATTTAATTGGTTTTCTGGGCTGCTAATGCGCTCGGAGCAGGCAGGAGCGATGAGCTCGTTCTTGGTCGCTTTGTTACAGTTATTGCGAATTTGGATTGACACATTGATGTCATTTTGTTTTACATAACTTGTTAAGTTTACGTAACAAGTAATAGCTCACTTAATAAAATTGTGGCCCACGATGATCTTGCTTATCATGGGAACCCAGTCATTAATTTTATTTATGAGATCTAAATTAACGCCGACAGCAAGTGTAGGTGGGTACCTATCTATCTATCTTCTGTGAAAAAATAAAACGATTTTTTTTTTTTTCGTTTTAGAGGACCTATTTTTATTTCGCTACGAGCATTTTATTTGATGTACAGAGAGTGAAGTCTTGCACTTTTTTACGGCAAACAGCTATAACTTTTGACGTGAAAATAATAATAATGCCGGTGCCAGTTCCAGGGTGAATCCGCAGCTGTAGCCCGCGAATTTAAAATTTGTTTAATTTTTTTGCAATTTTCAGATCAAATTATCAGGTTTTATCTTGATCTAAATATGATTCGCGACTATAACAGATACACAACCTATTTACAGAATTATAATCATTAGAATCAAAAATATATCTCTCTTAAGTTAGATTTGTTCCCCAATGTCATGATTTCATGATCGGTGAGTTCGTAATCGGTGCAATCACAACTTTTGCTAAGTTCTGTTGCACCTCATGACATGATGACAGTTATTGTAGGTTATCTTGTCAACATAGAAATTATCGTGTTTTTGCGTACGATCATTGATTATGGAATGTATTTAAAGTAACTTTATGACCAATAATCGTAAAAATACGATAATTATTATCATACAAAATCCAAAACTGCTGTGATAAATCACTCCATGTACGCACTCTAACATCGCGCTAACTACCTACCGGCCGCCGGGTCGCAGGCGACCCATTTTCCAGTAGGTTGCCGACAATCACGAGGCGCGCGGCGCGGTGGCTTGGCGGCGCGCAGCTACAAAACAAAACACTACATTTTCGTTCGCAGCGTCTAGCGACTCGAAGGCCAGGGGTGGGCGTTCCTTTATGGATCATAAGGCCATAGACGTGCCGTCAAATAATTTTGACTAAGTGATTATTGGGATAATAAAACTAAATACTATCAACTCAAAAACTCTTAACTATTTACTACCTAAAAAAGTAAATTTTGCACTGTACTAGTAATAAATGTTATACGTGTAATTAAAATTGAAGTAACATTAGTGTGACTTCTGTTGTTGCAGATTATATGACAAATAACTTTTATTTAGGGTTGTAAGATATTACTTTTAGCAGAATGCACGCTGAACTGAGTCATTCACCAAACTTTTTCTAAGGAAGTCTTTAATGTTATTTATCTCTGAAAATGATGCCTCTCCTATGCCTGCGAGTGACTACTAGGTGAAAATATGGTTAAAATAGCACGAGTGTGTCTGGAATCGTATTCCATGTTTCCACAATTTTGTTACTAGTATTTTTACTAAAGTACTATATTGCTTGTCAATCTTTTCGTTTCGATCGGTGGGGTGCCCAAAATAGTGTGTTGTGTGGCACCAATGGCACGCGAGCCATTGGTTCGCTACTGGTGTAGGCTATTAGCAGTAGGTATTGAAAAATTTGTATGGAGTGATTTATTTGGTAACCTGTGCTGGAGCGAACACCTACGAATAATAAACAGCCTTTATTAAAACAATCTTAAAATCTAGTCTTTTAAATTATTTAGTTATAAAAAGAAATATTCATTAAACATCGAAGGTAGGTATGTCAGACGACAGGACGCACTGTTATGCCAGTTTTATGGGAAAACAAAAGTAGGTCATGAAATTAAAAAATAATGCAGACTGACCCCACAGACTTCGTGCACCGTAGAGGTACCTACACGATCGCACACATATTCTGTCATCTACGTAGGCCCCCCTGAGACGCGAAGCCTAGTATAGTTTCGTAATACGCATTACGAAACTATAGGCTTACTAGGCTTCGGCGTAGTCATGGGTTGTGGAGTAGGATGTTGACAACACTTTAACTTGCTGAGGGCGACTATTTTTTCTTAATATGCCACTGACTGGTTCCACTTCGGTACCCCTTGCTATTTCAATCAGAAGTAGGTAGGTAGGTCACCTACGGTGATTCTGGTAGTCGAATCTCGCATCTTGTCGCTCGGGATCAACATTCGAACACGTGACGAAACTATATTTTATAAACATGTCATCATCGTAGGTAGGTAGATACGCGCACATCTACTGTAGATGGGCCTCACAATGACCGCTACAATGAACTGTCGCAGGGTTATTGCCAAATTCTGCCCACGTTCGCAGACGGAAGTGTGTTATTATTAGCATAAAAGATGAACGCTGCTTCCATTCAATAAAATTGCTCCTTTATGTATGACACATACGAGTAGATAAGGTGGGTTGTCCTTTGCCTGAAATCAAATAATGAAATGATATAATGAACTTAAGATAATTATGGCTCAACTTTTTTGGCTTTTGGTCCATCGTTTCTAGGTTAATCGACCTACCTACGTCAATTAGCTACAAAACTAACAAAACAACCTAAAAAATATTGCTTCGATGGGAACAACCCAAAAAAAAAAACCAAGTACCTAGGTTCTGATGTCAACCGCGTCCGCGAGAACAGACCGCCTCATTCACGTAACCCATGGTAATAAAATATTGTAATAAAAAGTTTATTATTGTCACTAAATCAATAAATTACGTGTAGCTATAGACAAGCAAGGGATATGTTAACTGCCTTATCTGAAAGGCTGATCAACACAAAAATTAACATAGGTAGGTTGACACACTGTCAAAATCATATCAATAAAAGGACGATGGGAACTGGCGTCCCCAAAATTGAAACTTAGTCAACAGACTTGAGACATATCTCATTTAAAAGGTCTTAACTTACTGATCATTCTTTACTATGGCGACGATAGTCAAAAGCATGGGGTTTTAAGGGAAATCAAGGAGATGTAATGGTACTACTGTAGTACAAAATATGTTTGATTATGAAAAAATAAGTGAAAATCGTATTGGTTTTTACTTATGATACTTCATATTGTATTTATTTTCCCTGACATAACATATTCACGCTTGTATACCCCGTAGGTGTAGGTAGATATTGTGTACCCAGGGTACCCACAACACGATATCCAAACTTAGTCAACAGACTTGAGACATATCTCATTTAAAAGGTCTTGGCTAACTGATCATTTTTTATTATGGCGACGACCGTCGAATGTATGGGGTTTTAAGGGAAAATAATAAAATGTGGTCATAATTATTTTGTAGTAGAGAATAAGTTAGATTATTAAAAATTGAAAATCGAATGTTATTTTGTTTTATTGCATATTTGTTTTAAGTATACTTACTTCTTTATTTAAAATGGCATAACATAACATCTCTGCCTACACTTGCAGGGAATAAAGGCGGTATCAGGTCACTTTAAATAAATTCCAGATCACTCTGTTGAAATCGACTTTGAGAATGTTCCTGGTGTCTTGTAAAGAGTTTTAAATAGATTAAAATAAAAACATAGTCGTAGACAATTCATTTTGACGAAAAATACAATGCAGTAGTACCTACCTGGGCACGCCACAATTGTGGCGATAAGTCCCCTCTTTGAGGAGTGGCTGGAGAGGCGCCACGGCGTCCTCACCTTCCGCCTGACGCAGGTCCTCACCGGACATGGATGTTTCGGGAGGTTCCTGTTTAGGATTAAGCGGGAGGAAACACCCGGGTGTCACCACTGTGTGGATCGCCCGGAGGACACGGTGGAGCATACGGTGGAGGTCTGCCCAGCTTGGACGGAGCACCGCCGTGTCCTCACGGAGGCAATCGGCGGCGGCGATCTCTCGCGTCCGGGCCTGGTTCAGGCCATGGTTCGGAGCGAGAGTGCATGGGAGGCCGTCACCTCCTTCTGCGAAGCAGTTATGCTAGCGAAGGAGGAGGCGGAACGCGTGAGGGTGAGACAAGGTTCGCGCCCTCGCGCCCCTAGCCGCCGCAGGAGACGCCCGGGCGTCGGGAGTCGCAAGCCGATTTCCGGCCACCGTAGGCGCGGGTCTGCGGACGGTGAGCGATGGGTAGCTCGCCGTCCGATAAAGACCAGGCCCGGGTCGACGGCGCGTTGTGTTCCACGCGCGCCTCAAAGAGATGTCAGCACAAACTGACGGGGTCCGTTAGGACCAATGCCTGCCGGGGTTGCGAGTTTGTCCGAAAGGGATATCGTGGCCCTGGCACACAGGCAACGGAAGGAACACGGGTGGGTTTTAGTCAGTAAAAGTCTGACACGCCCTCCCGCTCCGCCCAGAGCGGGAAAAGTTATTTGATGATTTCCCACCCAAAAAAAAAAAAAAAAAAAGTAGTACCTACCTATGTAGCTACCTATGATAGGGGTGGACCTCTGCCTTCCCCTCCCTACGAGAAATACTATTGTGATATCATGTAAGTAAAATGAGTATAATAGATTACATCGCGAAATACAACATAAAGCAAAATGTGGATCTTCCACACATGTCTGCCTATCTATTCTTTTGTGGAATATAGGCGTGATGTTTTGTTGTTTTATGTTCCATATTAAATAAGTAGGCAATTATTATGTTTTATCTCATTTATTGTGACGAAAAATAGAAAACAATCATCTATATTCTCGTTAGATAATTGAAACTGAAACATGAATTTTTCAGGAAACCCCATATATTTAAGACTTGAAACCAGCGGATTGTTATTTTGTAGTTTGTAACGAAAAATATGAGACAAAAGCGAAGTCTGTTGGATCAAAAAAAAAAGTGGGGACGGGGTCCATAGTAAATTGCCCATCGTCCTTTGTGTGATAATATTACGTGCTTATTAAACTGTCGCTTTGTATTAAAAAGTTGTGTAAAACTTATCTATGTCTATGTACTAAATAAAGCTTAGAATATGTATTTTTATTCTATGTACTAAAGTGAATTTTGGTCTGGTCTTAGCCCTGCAGTCTCGACATAGATAGCGTTCGCTTTACGACCGAACTCGGTCACAAAGTCCTAATGGGGTCTCTCTCTAGATCAGCCATACACGTTTCAGTCATGGTGTCGCGAGCCGCAAGCAAAAATTATTTAGGTCTTAATTAAAACGTAATTCCAAGTTAACGATGTAGTTACTATATTAATGAAAAAATAAGTTCTAACAAAGATTTTGATGAAATATAAAATGGTTTACAATAAATTTGTAACTTCAGATGGGCCAATAACAAAATCCCGGCGGGCCGCAGGTTGAGTATAGCTGCTCTAGACGGTCAAAATTGCTTGAAAATATTGTGATTTTTTCGTGGTTGCCAAGCAATTGCGACCGAATTCGGACGAAAGCGATCGCTATCTATGTCGAGACTGCAGGCCCTGGAGTCAGACTGACTAGTGGCGTAACCATACCGTTTCTCAAGCAAGGTCTGCAAGGTCTCGGACCTCAGATGTTGATGATTGATTCGCCTACCGCTCAGACAGTCTACTAAATGTGATGTAATAAGAATTATTGGGAATTGATGAAAATATCTATTAAGTCATTAATTAGTATCATCAGTTGAAATTTTTAAATTACAAGGCATAAAGAACAAGATAATTCGCTACCAATTTTTCCATGAACTTGAAAACTTTTCTCGTTCATGGAATAATTTTTTGAGCAAAATATTATTAAACCGTATCATATGAATACACATATGGTACTTTTATGAGAATTCGTGGAATCATAAAATCGATTGGTACCTACACGATTTGTGATCGCTTCTAAGTACCATTTTAATTACCAATCGTGAGTATGACGCCTTGCTAGAAGTCGTTATAGAAGCTTCTAGGAGGAGGCTTGATTCTTGATTGACCTCTAAACTTGACCCGGGTTCGTGTCCGAGTAGGTACCTTTGTTCTTATTCAAAGTTACGTAACACATACGTATGAAACAATTTACATATTCTATGAAGGTTTGGCTCTTTTCGAATGGCTGACTAAGTAGGTAAAATAAAGGTTCCCGTAGATAGGCGCGACGCGACACTAGTTGTACAATTTCTATGAAAACTTCATGGAAAGTGTCGCGCTGCCTCTGGTGCCCGCGATACCACGCCAGTCTGCACGAGCCTTAATTCAGAATTCAAGAAGGCAGGACGACCAGTTTAATTTATTACTTGCATATTTACATCGACTGATTTCGGATAAAATTGACAAAAAATACCTACCTACACGAAACAATATTTTTGACTCTATGCTAAAATAGTATTATAGTAACCAATTTAAAAAAAGAGCTAAACTACCACCACCACTACTAGGTACCGTACTAGGTACCTAAACTACTGCAAAGCCGCCATGAACCGATTTTGACGATATTTTTTTGTTTAAAAGAGTTCTTCCTCCCAAAACTTCAGATATACAATCGAACTCATAGTAAATAACCAGAGCGCTTTAGTTATTTATCTAGTAATTTATCTATAACGCCAAATTATACTTACCAATTAAAGTTAATGGTTGATTATGTTCAAGTGACGTCTCTGAGTGCCAAACTAAGTCCAACAAGTGGAAGTAACACGGCTTGTTTTGAATCTTTCTACATGATTGGACAATTTTTAATTGGTGAGCTGTTTGCGAAGCGTCTTACTAATACGACGTTGTGATTGGTGGTAAACCAGCCTTCAAGCGGTCTTCGCCATTATTGTGGAAAACGACCGTTCCCGCTATCCGCAAAGCGGAGCAACACCAGTATAAATCCTCGCGCCAACCCGCCAACGTAAACCATCGACGGACCACTTCCGAAACGTTGTGAAATATCAATAAAAAGGACATTTGACATCAATATACTCTGGTCTACTCAAACGACGTCTTATTTGGGAAGGCGGCCGTAGCAGAGGCAAGGTGAATCGTACTCAATTCAAAAAAGGGAGTGTATGTTGTCAAGGTTCATGTATTCCTTGTTAGATTGGATTCGTCCCTATCCGTTCCATCGTCCGGGTGAACGCAAAGCATAACTCTCAACGTTCATATTAAATGCTTTTATCATTACTTCATTACCGTTTGCAATTGCAATAGTTAGTTACGATAAAGCAGCAAAATGAGGCAGTACCTAGTCTCAGTGCAAGCGAAGCATGCGCACGGCACAGAGTCAGTGTGCCAGTAGGTCACATTATGTAAGCCCACCGCTTACTTCGTTTTGCGTAAGAAACGTTGTAGGCAATACTATACCGCAGACGATGATTAATTTATGTATTCTAAGGAGTCATTACGGTGCCTACTGATAAGCGACTGGCTCAGATACTCAGATCATACTAATCGATACGAAATTATGAGTCATTCTAGACCTTAGGGCAAAGATTCGACCTAAATAAATAACTTTTATAGGTACCTACTTACACTGTGATGTAGTCAGATAACTACATGGGTAGGTTAGTTACCAACACCACAATGTTTACGGGTAATAAATTGTAATGAAGTTTTCGCACGACGTTATCGGTCAATGCCCCGTGTTAGTCATTGAAGTCATTAGTCTAACTTGTGGTTTATTTAGATAATTGGTAGGAGTAACAGAACGGTAATAATAATGCCGGTTTTTGTTATTATCATACTTATAACACCTATGTACTTACATAAGATAATATTATGGGTTTATTTTCTTTCATTTAATAGATAGACAGATACAGGTAGACAGATGTAATGCTAATTTAAAATATCGTTTTATAAGATTCTTATTAAAATAGACCCAGGAAGATGTCCAGGAGGTTCTTATTTAATTAGATTATTTTCTTATTTAAGAATTTTAATAAGATTCGGGTCATGAATAGTATCTGTATTTAATGCAGGCGAGGTACCTATGAATAATATCATCCTATTTCAGTATTTTGGGTCTGTTATCAACTTATCATGAAGGCGCCGCGTCTTCGGTTTTGTATTTTCGTTTTTTGCCACCCACTTTCAAAATGGTTATTTTTCACTTAGTAGTGTTTTTTTTTTTTTTTTGTAAAAATGTGTTTTATAGTTCACTTTATAGCTGTCGTACCTACCCCACTAAAAATTCGTATACCACTATTTGCTATTTAAACAACAGTAACAGGAAGTTTTAAACCATCATCAACATACACAAACTGGATTAAATAGGTACGTATTATTGAAGCTGACTCAAAAACTACCAAACTAAATAAAATTTATATATTGTGGGACCACCGAGCGAGATTCCTCTAACAAATGAAAAAAGTATTTTCAAAACCGGTCCACAACTTTGTTGATGTAAATATGTGAACAGATGAACATGCATACAAAAATGCACGAGTTACTATAAAAAATACCCAAATCGCTATAGGTGTGCCTATATTTGAGGATTTCCCTCGATTTACATGGTATTAGATTTTGATTTCGTGGAACCTCGAAAGCGTACCTTTTCAAACAAAAAAAATATTTTCAAAATCGGAAGTCGGTTAAAAATAGTTACTCATCCTCCTCTTTTTTGAAGTCGGTTAAAAATATTCACTCATCCTACTCTTTTTTTTAAGTCTGTTAAAAATAGTCACTCATCAGCATCACAATTAGGCGATCTTCGTGACAGAAGCCGAACGACTTTCATCTCTGTAACGCAAGCTCTATTGTTTATACGTAATGACGTCAGTTATTCGACGTCAGACGGGCGCGATGCGACAGTAGTAGCACAATTTTTCTATGAAAACTTCATGGAAAGTGTCGCGCTACCTGTCGCTCCAGTCTGCACGAGCCTTTATGTTACACGTCGCATCAGTCAGGACGTGTCACGTTCATGAACCGTGCAATTACTACGAACAAAAGTGCATGCTGCTGCCAGTTGCTGCCTGTTGCTGGAGTTGTGTATCAACCTGCTTGGCAGGCGGATTGGCGATCGCAGTATGGTGTTAAAAATACGTAGAAAACACTGCTGCCCATTCTCTAGTAATTCTCTTAGTCACCTTTTACGTCACCCACGGGAAGAAATAGAGTGGTCCTATTCTTTACTTCCGGCATCACACAGACAAAATATAGTTAAATTTAGTGCTGCAGTTCAATCTATTTTTTTATTATTTAGCCTGTACCGTACCACTGTAGACCAAAGGACTCACGGAATTCCCTGATCTCGTCTACTGCCATATGACGCCAGTCCTTGTTCAATTCTTGCCGCGATCTCCTTCTGTGCTTGCCGCGAAGTCCTTTATTGCGATTTGAGACTGCTAGCGTCCTCCGGCATGCGAGGATTTAAATACCAAATTTCCAAATTCTCAGCAATCATTTTTGCCCAGTGGTACTTTGGATATTCAGAATGCTTTGCGAGATCTTTTACACCATTTTCTCGTCTATCCCATAGTGTGGGGTATCGTTGGATAGGCCGAAAAGATAGCGGGGTTGTAAAAACCATTTTTCGATTTAGTGATTCAGTTGCGTAATATTTATTTATTTATTAAGATGCAATTTTTTGTTAAACGCTAGTGTCCTGTCAGAGTGTCAGCTAATTGGTTGTTTTTGGATATGTGAAAAAATTCATATAATTATAACGAAGTTGATTGAAAACTATACACAGCTAAGTAAGTAGGCTTTACAAGTTATGGCTCGTACAGTCTCGCGCGACATCGCAGGCGCGATATGCACTGACAAAGAAATTGTGCTACTAGTGTCGCGTCGCGCCCGCGATATCGCACTAGTCTGTACGAGCCTTTAACGAGTAATAGTCGACCAACTTACATTTGCAGTTGGAGAATTGACCGTGACTTATATCGATGTATGGAAGAACAGATTTTTCAACTACAAGTTGGTTTTTGGGATAAATTCATCCCAACTACGGAACCCTTAATTTTTTGGTTCTGGATACCAGTATGAGGGATCACCCTCATAGGAACTCCAGCATAATGTAGCTCGCAGAGCGACTTTGAATACGTAGACCAGCTGTACCTTCGAGACCCCGTATTTCCGCAAGTCATAATCATATTAGGATATGACTCACTGCTTGAAGAAATTAGTCTTCCGGCTCTACTGAATAGGCAGTCTGTCAAATTCGTTCCATTTGTACCTTACCTATTATTTTCGCCAATTTAAAAGTCATCGGGGCTGAAAAGGAGCAAACTATAGAGTTCCCTCCTTATCAGTCCCGATGAACTGCCGCTCTACTGCTGCCAAAGTGCCAACATTGCCGTTTGAAGCCGCCGCGCCGTTTACTGTAAACTATTTCTCTATTACTTACCTCACACTGTTAATGAAGAAACTTCATTACAAAATGTGATTATTCAAATCACTTATCTGTGAAATTAAACAATAATTAACTAATAATAATTATTTTGTATGCAATTGATACATATTTTGTATAGCTAAACATGTGGACTTTAGATTAATACCTAACTGTAACAACTTTATACCATATGACTTATCTATCTGAGAAATATGTTCAAGAATAACATATATTTTTTCCGCTACCACAAGCTATATAGATTTGGCAATTTTTAGGGTTCCGGGAACCCTATTACTAAGGCTCCGCCGTCTGTCTGTCTGTCCGTCTGTCACCAGGCTGTATCTCATGATCCGTGAAAGCTAGACAGTTGAAATTTTAACAGATGATGTATTTCTGTTGCCGCTATAGCAACAAATACCAAAAACCAGAATAACATAAATATTTAAGGGGGCTCCCATACAATAAACGTGATTGTTGTTGTGCTCGATATTGATAACGGTAACAGAAAGACACTTGAAATTTTCACAGAATATTTAGTTATATATTCACTTTAAAAATCAATAATTAAATTAAAATAAAACAAATATTTAAGGGGGGCTCCCATACAACAAACGTGTTTTTTTTTTTTGCCGTTTTTATAGATAATGGTACGGAACCCTTCGTGCGCGATTCCGACTCGCACTTGGCCGGTTTTTTTTTGTTTAAGACAAGCTTACTTTTATCATTTGCCTCTTGTCAGCGCCTTAAGTAGGTACCTTACCTACTTAAAACTGACGTAAGTAGGTATGCAAAGAATGAGAAATACCTATTACTTGTTCTGAAGTAGGTAACTAACTGCAATGATTACTATAAATTAATTTCTTCTCAGAAACTTATCGATCTTTTTATGGTTCCGTACCTCAATAAATCAATGAAACCGATCCCAGCGTGGTTAAACTGGACTCGAATACTCGAATGAACCCAAAGATTCACGCTAGCCTCTGGAGCCTCAGGTTTCATAGGACTAAGAGACCATTGTATGTCAAAGAGTAGACCGGGGGGAAAAAACTAAAACCTTCTATGATCAATTCATTGTCTGTATGCCTCCCAAGACGCTTTTCTTAGGAACGCGTGGAGGTATCAAGTGGAAATCAATACCAAATACGTAGGTCTACGGTCCCTTGAAGTTCTAAAAAAAATAAGACTTCTAAGTCAATAAAAAAATAATATGTAACATATTTTGTCATTTTTCTCAAAGCAATAAGTGAAGGAAAAAGTTCGAAAACCGCTAATTTGTAGACTTACGAAAAAAAAAAATGCGTTTACAAACTAAAATTTTTGCAGTTGGGGAATTGACTGTGGCGTATATCGATGTATTGGAGTTAATCAATTACAAAGTTAGTTTGTTCTTAGGATTGACGCACAATGAAGGGTTCACGCACTTGGCCGGGTTTTTTTGACACTATCTGAATTTCCCATCTACTGACTATAATTCATGAGTGACATGACTAATGTGATTAACTAAATATTATTGATCGAAGGATTTATGTACTATAATTAAAATTTAATGATTATGATCATACATACACGTTGAGATTTATAGTATTTAATACAATCCATACTCATATTTTCTATGCGAACTCTGTAAGTCTGTCACCTTTTCAGGACGCCTGTGCCAAATTTTATTGAAATCCGTTCAGATTTCAATAAAATTTGGCACAGGCGTCCTAAGCCAGCCAGGACCAAAGATTAACATGTTAGACTGAACTATGGAACAACATTTTACTTGTTTATTTGTGATAATAATGAATCCAAGTGTTTTTGTATGACACAGTTTGAATCGCAATCGGAATGATTTTGAAGTACCTATTATATAGGAATATTGCTTATCCATTGCGTTATTTACGTTGTTGAGCAGACAAATTGAAACCGATTGCTACTGATAGTGTGTTACGCAACTAGCCCGCAGGTCATGGTCTACCATGACCTGGCTTAGGATTAAGACATAAGACAGTTTATCCCGGTAGTACCGTGGTTCCCGTGGGAGAATTTCAAACTGCCACGCGGGGGAAGCTTCGGGCAAAGAATACAGGTACAGGCGTGATAATGTATGTATGTAGGTATACACTAACTGAACACAGTCAACACCGTCAAGCACCCCACAATGCCAAACACCTTACATCGTCCTTTCTTCTTCCCTGAAGCTCCTGTAATTATTTACATAGCTCCCCTACGGGGCCTTCATTGATGTGGAAAGTGAAGTTAAAGTTATATGACCCTCTTTTATACCGAATTCTTGGATGTTATGATTACGTGACGTTCTAGCGGAAAATGTTGTTTTGTTACAGGAGTCGCATGATGAAACCTTCCATGAAGCGAACGCGCCCGTCGACTTATTATTATTTACATCCCTCAGCACCTACGTAAGTTTTTATTCATTGTACACCTCGCAGTCGATCAGACAACATGAATTAATGTGCTTAGTGCCGTAGGGCGATTTGAATAAACAATACAGTTTCAAGTTTTTAGAAACAATTGATATTATGTTTAGAAGTGTGTTATCCGTTACGTTGTGAATGCATGCGCATCGGCCGGGGCCTACCCTGTTTGCGCTCGAAGGTTTTATTCGAGCGACAGCAATTTCCAGTTCACTTACTTAGACATTCGCATAATATTGAAAGAGCTCAGTGTTCTTCTATAGACTGAGAAGCGTGGTAGTGAAACGTAGTATACGTCTAGTGATCCGAACTAATTGTGAATGTATCCAAGTGTCTCACAGTCTATGAAATCAAAACTTCTAGGCCGCGGTCCAGAGATCCTCCACGATGCGCCCGTTGCCATGTGATTGTACAGAGGTGAGCGGTGGGAAGCAGCATGGCTTCAAACTTTTATTATTCATATAAGCATCGCTTCTTTCAGCCTACTTAGTTTACACTTTTGCAGTAGAACACCTACCAGGCCTGATTCCTTATTGCCACCCTGCCTGTAGATGATCTGCTTTTGTTTTTTTTTATCTTCGCTTACTGCATTGCCACGGTTTTCATTTCCCAGCAATTTATTGAAGAAGTCTCTGAAGATTTCTTTTTACCGGGGAATGGCGTGCAAACGGCCTACAAGTAAGTTGTCAATTTTTATCTGGCAAACTGCGGTCGTATGATTTATGTACAGTCAGCAACAAATGTAGACCAAAGTTTCAGAGAAATTGATTTACTGAAGAAAACTTGATTGTTTTCTTATTTGTAGAGAATTATTTGTGAGAAGATAAATAATTAGTATTATAATACTAATTAATAATTATTTTCCTTCTCACAAATAATTCGCTCGAATAATTCCAACAAAAGACTGTTCATTTTCATAGTTCATTCTCATAGTAATTATTTGCTTACATTATAAAGTTTGTTTACAATTATTTAATTAATTTACAATTACCAAGAGCGAATTTCATCAATTAAACTGAACGCGATTGGCATATCTAAAGGCGCGTACAGACTGACGCGATATCGCGGGCGCGACGACAGTCGCGCTGCCTGTCAAGCACGCGATATCGCGTCAGTCCGTACGAGCCTTAAACTGCGGTTACGAGCTGTCAGTGTCATTGTTGGGGAATATTGAAACTGACAGCTCTTGAACGCAGTTTAAATGTGCTGATCGCGTTTAGTTTCGATGGTGAAATTAGCCCCAGTTATTAGTTAGTATCAGAAGAACAGTTTGGTTTCACATTCAGTTTTGGCTAGGGTTTAATTTTGTTTTCATGTAAGTATAAAATTGTACAGTCTCATTTCTCCGGTTGAGTTCACTACTCGACCGAATAAAATAGCCGAACAAGTGGCCGTGGTCCGAAAAATTCAGAATAGTTGCCTAAGTAAATATCCATTCTGCAACTCTTGTAGCATATCGGGATAGTTTTATCTGTCTTTTTCTGATCTGTGTTTATGACTATAGTTAATTCATTTTAATTTCATTGTCTGTTGTAATTTTCGATTATTAATTATTTAGTTAGGTACAGTAGGTATACTAGGTCTATTTTTGATAAACAAAATTATTTATTTATAAAGGTAATGTTAAAATTTTATTAAAAGTCTGTATGTACTCGTAGATAGCACGTGTGCATATTAATTTATTATTTATCGCTTTTATGCTCTGCAATCATCATGCATTTGCTTTTTGGGTTATCTTTAGATTCTTTTATATATTTTTTTCATGTTAGGTCTCTACATGGGTTTTTGTTTATTTTTAAGGATATACATTTGTTTATCTAAATTAATAAACAAGATAATAATTATATTCCGAGAAAAAAATAAAATAAAAATAAATATGATTAAATACAAACAATTATATTTTTATTATTTATAAAATAAATAAATGATAAAAATCAGAAAAGTAATTTAAAAAAACGATGCCTTTTTTTTTCTTGACTTAAGTAAACCTTTAAAGTTACTATCGCCAATATTCCGTTATGCTAATGTCTAAATATTGCATTGTACGAGTGACCTAAATATTGAAGTAACGGACAGAACGGATGGGCGCAGTGCAGTAATCAACGCTGCGAGTAGCGGTCGCGTCGTCGTCGGTTGCATAAATCTATTAGGTGAGGTGCAATCGGCTCGTGTTGCGTCGGAGCACTCGGAGCCAAGCTCGCTACCGCCGCGCAACCGGTTTCTCTGTTCTGGGCCAAGTTCACCATTTTACATCGCTCTACTCGTACATAATTTTTTTACGAGTATTTCATCTACATTTATACTTTCCAAAGAGTACTTTTTTATCTTATTATAGATTTAGTTACCATGCTTTTTAGTTTTTACTCATACATAAACCTAAGCATCAGTTTAAAACTAATTACTAACTGTTCAAATTAACCCAAGTAAAATAAGTATTTTTGGCTCTGAACACTTCACGCTATTTTTACAATGCTTAATATACATATTACCTATAATATAGGTCCTACATAACAACATTGATGTGAATGTATTTTTAACCAACATCAGTCATTCTTCACGCTTTTTTTTTTGGAGGACTGTTTATTTTTCTGTAAAAAAGTTTAAAGTTCCGATACAAACGATTTTTTGTCAGCAGGTGTTATCAGTGCGATCAACAGAAATGGCGTCCACAAGTTGTTTGCGACCTACGAGTCCTCCCTACCCTCACATGATGTATTACACCGACCCCCTCCCGCGTGAACGCTCCAATACTCCTGAGAGACATCCTTCTGACATCTCACTAAATCGGCAGAACAATAATGATCAAATCGATGAAGAATCGGACCACACAATAACAGGATCCGACGTGGCCCTGACCAATTTTTCACGAGAACCGCATTCCGAAGCTGAGTTGTCCCCAATAAAGATTAAACGCTCCTCAAGGCTCACGATGACCGCCACCCGTAGAAAAGATTTACCAACTCCCGAGCCCACATTGGCCAGGCGCCGTGTCCGTGCTGGTCACAGATTGGCCGCTGCAACTCGTCTCACCAGCCAAGTGGCTGATAGACTTGTGAAATATGCTCGCTGCATCAGAAATATTTATGAAAGCGATATGGGCTGCCTCAATTGCGGCTTACTTCCTGTTTGTCCTGTGACCGGAAAATGTGGCCATACGCGATGCTCTCGGTATGTATCTATTTTCATATTCTGTGATATGGTTCTGCTAAAAAGTTCTCTCGCCATCATCAGTAACGTTTATTCTGGCGTTTTTTTAGGTGTGTGACAGATACGATCACATGTCCGTGTGGAAACGATTCTTTTAACCAACTACCCGTAAATATTGTGATACGGGACCTTGTTGGGAAGACAACATCTGACGGACAATGTTCCAGGTAGGATCCATAGTAAAATCTATTGTACCTAATCTAGTTCGTAATGCGGTGCTATATTACCATTTACAATATTACTTTTGATTTCTTTTTAGAACTGTGCCAGCGCCAAGTAGTGTTAATTCTGCGTTCACCACAGTAGATATTGATGTAGCGGCGATGGAATCTGATAAAACAGTCCTATTTCCACCATGTAAGTATTTTTTTTAAATTAAACAATGTTATTTTTTCGCGAACGTCTATATAAAGTGCAAAAATTACACTTCTATGGTTCTTCTATCTCTTTTAACTTGTAGGTATGTTTTTTTTTTATCATTTTCGCAGTTATTTATAAAGTTACTCTATTTTCTAAAAATGCTTGTATATTATTATTAATTCAATGCTCAAGCGAAGGTCCTTTTTTGTGAATTATAATTTCTGCCCAGTCGTTTTTTTTTTAAATGTGTATCATAGTTACATTTTTTACAAGCATAATCACATTAATCACCGAAACTCATAATTTATAATTATTATTTTTAATGAAATATTTACGAAATATGCAAAACGGTTGTTTTGTATTTTATAAAATCGTTTGCTGGGCATTTTATTTATCGCTTTTTATCAGTACCACCTATTTGTCGGTTACGTAATGCATCCAACAGGGATTACTCAAACAAATCTGTGGTACTTGTCATAATTATTTAGTGGCGAACTAGCGACGGCTTATAATTACGTTGTTGACACTCAGTGTATGTAAACTAGATCATAAATTCATAACAGTTTTAGACGAAAATAAGTATTATGCTGTTTATCAGAATTTGTTATGAGTTTACGCTTGCATTGTATTCCAAAAATAACTTGTATTTCTGTTTAAAATATTAGGCTCGTGTCTCTAACATTAAAACACCTTAAACGTTTTAAAACTACCAATTCAACAAGACAATTAATTTATCTCTAACAACATACTTAATTTCTCAACAACTTTGTTACTGTTTGCCAATCTTTGAACAAAAGAAAAAAAAAACGTGTATCAGCCGCTTATCGCGTGGCACAGGTCATGAAAGTCATTCGAGGGAAGCACGTTGTGCAACAGCAGTTGTATGTATTGGAGCCCCGAGAGGTAGTTATATAGAGCTAGGTTTCAATACCTAGCTCTATATAACTACCTCTCGGGAAAATGTAGAAAAGTTTACCTTTGAATTTTAAGTAATGTGAACAAACCCTTTCAGGTTAAATTCTTACGTAATCACAATAACTCACTAAAGGGAGTTGAGACATTCATCTGTTTATAGGTTTCACCTTTTTAACGCACCTCTTTTTCGAACAATTACTTTGTTAGACTAGTAATATATTTTCATGTTAAGTTTATTTAAAATTATTAGGATTTTAATTAGAATAATCAAATCACTCAATTTGTAAGTAACACTACAATTTTCAATCAGTTGGCGTTGGTACGTATATTGCAGTAATTAATGGCATCTTTTCAAACCACCTGCCACCTGCCCTGTAGATTAGATGTAATTTTTGACTGGACTTGTAATCATCTGTCTAAGTCTTACAACCTTCGCAGTAGTCTTAGGAACTTATTATAATCTAAACGTAAGTAATGATTACTACGCTGCTTACATACTTAATAACTAAACGTACTTATTTTTATTTCCCACACATCATTTAATGTTCCTATGTATTTATTTTCCATTTTTAAGGTTACCTCAAAAAGAAAAAACGGAACCCATATAGGATCACTTCGTTGTCTGTCTGTCAGTCTGGTCTGTCATGACCTTTTTTCTCAGAAACGAGTATCAAGTTGAAATTAATATCAAATACGTAGGTCTACGGTCCCTTGGAGCTCTAAAAAAATTAAGCTTCTAAGTCAACGCAATAAAAAAATACGGCGATTTATACGACATATTTTGATACTCGCAAATAAATCAAAACCTATAGGATACTTCCCGTTGACCTAATATCATGAAATTTGGCAAGAAGCAAGGTCTCACAGCACAAGGAAAGAAAAAAGTCCGAAAATTGTTTATTTATAGTTTAATCAAATTAAAAAAAATGCGATTACAAACTTACATTTGCAGTTGGAAAATTGACTGTGTCATATATCGATGTATGGGAGAACATGTTTTTCAACTACAATGTTAAGTTTGTTTTAGGTATTAATTCATCTAGTCTGACACGCACTTGGCCGGTTTTTTCTAAATAAATTCAAGCATTAAAGATTAAATTTAATGCTTGAATTTATTTAGACGAGAGAAACGATTTATATAGAAAAATGTTCACGTAGAATTGGCCATAACTTTGAAACTGTTATGTAATCCAATCAATCCGCGAAACCTTGAAACATTCGTTCTTTGTTTACTTGTGAAAACTCTTCAAACTCAACAGGCACTGGGCAGGCTTCCTTCAGAACACGTTTCCGTTGTGTGTCAGGGTTTACAATACCATTTTAAGACCATAATATTTTAATTTGATCCTTGGAATGACTAACTGGTAGTATTTATTTACATGTAGTAGGTAATATCCTTGGCAACGAGCTGCTTAATAATAGTGTGCGTCTGAATGGCTGGTTGTCTGTATCGGTTCACTTCAGGCTGGTGACCAAAAATTGGTACCTATTTGATACTTTTTAGGGTTCCGTACCCAAACGGTAAAACGGGAACCCTGTTACTAAGGCTCCGCCGTCTGTCTGTCCGTCTGTCACCAGGCTGTATCTCATGAACCGTGATAGCTAGACAGTTGAAATTTTCACAGATGATGTATTTCTATGGCCGCTATAACAACAAATACTAAAAACAATAAAATAAATATTTAAGGTGGCTCCCATACAACAAACGTGATTATTTTGCTCGTTTTTGCTCGATATTGATAACGACAACAGATAGACGCTTGAAATATTCACAGAATATATAGTTATTCACTTTAAAAGTAAATAATTAAATTAAAACAAATATTTAAGGGGGGCTCCCATACAACAAACGTGTTTTTTTTTTGCCATTTTTATAGATGGAACGGAAATACGGAACCCTTCGTGCGCGAGTCCGACTCGCACTTGGCCGGTTTTTTTACTACCTATAGTCTATTAATTGCTACGTAACTTTGAAACAAAATAAAGGGACTTCAAAATAACTAGCCATTTGATATCAGGATAGCTGGTCAACTCTCGGTTTGTGTAAACTATTCAAATCCATGTTATTATTTTTACTTGAGTAATTACTACCTAATTACCCTCACGTCTTTCAATGTCCACCTTGTAGCTTTAATGAGTAAAAACTTAATATGATCATTTAAAAAAATTACAGAGAATGGATTACGGTTATTGAAATAAAGCAATTTAAAACGAGTACAACAATGTTTCTTTTAATTGGAATACACTTATCCTTTATTTTAATTGAACATATAAATGAATACATATCTACAGGCTGTAGTTGGAAAAAGAAACGAATGTTTTAAAGGATAAGATTCAATTTTTTTTAAAGCTCGGCCACCTTGAAAGTAACTGATAATCGTTATTACTCAAAGTTGCAATTGGGCCTTTACAAGCCATAAGACTACAGCAAAGTTTTGCAATAACAACTTCAGAAAAGTTACAAAGCTTTAGAAACATCAATGTTGTCCTTGTTATTTTTCCAACTATAGCGTATGTTAATTTGTTTTATTTAACGTAATGGGTAGATGTATTCCTTTATAAAGAAACAATTTTGTAATCGTTTGAAATGGCTTTATTTCAATAACCGTAATTTTTTTTTTTTTTTGGGTGGGAAATTATCAAATAACTTCTCCCGCTCTGGGTGGAGCGGGAGGGAGTGTCAGACTTTTACTGACTAAAACCCACCCGTGTTCCTTCAGGATATTAGAATGGCTGGTCATTTTGAAGTCCCTTTATTTTGTTTCAAAGTTAGGTAGCAATTAATTGACTATAGGTAGAAAATAGTAGCCTAATAGGTAGCAATTTTTGGTCACCAGCCCGACGCGAACCGATACTAACAGACAACCTGCCATTCAAACGCACACAAATAATAATATCCAAACCTTTTCCAGAATTTGTGTGTAACAAAAGTGGTCTTGTTTCGTAATGAGGTACATGGCAGTATCGCATTCCGTTAGATTACAACCACAATGTAGCGAAGTTTAATCTAACGGGATACTTGATACAACTAATAATATTATTTAAACAATATAATAATAAAGGCGCGTTACAACAGAGCCACGTCAGTTCGCGTGGGCGTTTATACGACGATAATCGCGCACCGACAAGGCTATTATGTAAATCGGCCATTTGTTTGTTACAAAGTTGTTACGTAACAACATTGTCGACGATGCAATGGAGAACGCTGGGTCGCAGGTTACGTTGCGCCCGCTATATAGGTCTCAAGTATTCGCTAGACGCCCGCGATTACTCACGGTTTAGTACAATGCTTACGTGAAACACGGATCTAAACTAAACTATTCCTTTGCAACCACTTATCTCCTATTGATAAGGCCGCTCAGATGAATCATTATGTACAAAATAAATATAAATTGCGGTTTATTTATCGTCTAATAATAAGTATAATAGGGCGTTTGCTAAATGCTTTCTATGTTTTATGGACATAATATTTTTTCGGCCTGGCCTAGCATGCGGCGTTTTTATCTATTTTGCATACAACTTACCTTGTGCTATGCGGGTGGCACGTAGCACCACTATATGCGGGTGGGATTAGACATATAAATAACTGCATTACGTAATATTATCGCCTTAATCAGATCCAGCCCGTCCCTTGCGTCCCCAGCGACGCCCTAAGCCGAGGTCCGTAACCCACAGGGGGTGCCCTTAGCGTGTATTCGTTTAGTTTATAAGTTTATGCCCTGGCTGGAGGCCTTAATTTATTGAGGCACCCACAGGAATGTCCGGTTAAGCTGACGACAACCTCTAAAAATTAAATGTTATCGTCTTGTATGTAAATGTCCTTGGAGTAAGACCACGGAACAGATAAATAATATATCTATTCCGTGAGTAAGACAGACACCTAGGCTGCTTAGCAGTTCCCAATGAAATGAATAGTCCCTAAGTGGGGGTAGTTATGAAGTTCATCCCTAGAACAAACAAACGAACTTTAAAAAACCGGCCAAGTGCGTGTCGGACCATGCACAACGAAGGGTTCCGTAGTTGGGATGAATTTATCCCAAAAACAAACTTAGCATTGTAGTTGAAAAATATGTTCTCCCATACATCTGATATATGTCACGGCCATTCCCCCAACTGCAAAGTTAAGTTGGTCGACTATTATACTCGTTAACTTGTAAAGCCTACTTAGCTGTGATAGTTTTCCTTTTAATTTCGTTATTTGTACTACTGCCATGAATTTTTTCACATGTCCAAAAACAACCATTTAGCTGGCAGGGGGACTCTTGAGTCTAACAAAAAAGTGCACTTTAAAGCTTAATATTACGCAAACAGAGCCCTGAATCGAAAAATGGTTTTCACAGACCCGCATTATTTTGAACGGCCTATGCAACAATAACGAACTACGCACTATGAGATAAACACCTTGCACCTGCCATGTTTTGTCTCTGCATTACCCTAAGGTTGACTGGTAGAAAATGCCTCAGGCATTAAGACCGCCTTTGTTCAGTGTAGTTTTTACTTGTGCATAAAGTTTTAATAAATAAATAAACGAGAAAAAAGATATCATCCCCACTTTACGTGCAAGGGAGATACCCAAAAATATATCTAAAAAAAAACACTTTTTCAGCGTGATTAATATGTATGTCCATGCCAAATTAAAGCTTTTTAGTACTAAAGAGTCTTTGAGCTAAGCCCACAGACATGGCTAAACTATAAGGGTTCCTTGTTGACTACGGAACCCTAAAAATGTATTCACAGTTGTCCCGTGATCCAATGACAAGTCCCCATCCACTTAATTACTAGCTTAACTAGATAATTAAACTTCCAATGCCTGTGCATAACATCATGTAAAAAGGTTCAAGTTAAGCAATAAATCAATCGTCAATTACATATTATGATAAAATAATTAATAAATTATAATAATATAAATCATCAATATTGCTCACGAAATTATATTTCCTACAAATAAGATGCCGATTTGCAGCAAAAATAATTTTAAACAAAAAACAAAGAGCTTTTGAGTTCATTTTATAATCAAGTCTAAGTAGAATCGAGATTATGAAAGGAGACTATGTAGGAAATACGTCATAATTATTATTAGAATTGCGATATCATGACGCAATCAACGTTCTAATTTAAAAAAAAATTGTTGATGTCGGTTATTTTGGTAATATCGTATACAATAGCGACCGTTCGTGTAGTCAATGATTAGACTTTTATCCGACTGCGCCCCAGCAAAGACAGGGTTATGTTTCTCATGTATCTAAATCTATGTATCTTTATATACGTGGGATTCATTATACGCTCGAAGCACCCTAACGGCTGGATGGATTTTAATACATGAGGTGTCTAACGACTCGCCTGGGTTTCGGTTTTGTAAAAATATTAGTACCATGACCATGTAGATTATCAAAATAAACGGCTTGAAGAGATGATTCCAAAAATATAACACACAGAAGGTTTAAAATAAAATAAAAATGGAAAAACTCCAAAAACCTGACTGCAAATAAAAAGTTCAGAAGAAGCTCACTTTTCAATTTATGTTTTTGTCAATGTGCTTACCTGAATGCGAGATGACATGTTATTAAAAATCTGCTCGCATTTTAATACCAATAATGTATTGAGACGTCAGCACCAATTGACGGGGTCTGAAAGGGCCTATGCCTGCCAGGGTTACGAGCCTGTCCGAAAGGGATATCGTGGCCCTGGCACACAGGCATCTGAAGGAACACGGCTGGGTTTTAGTCAGTAAAACTCTGACACTCCCTCCCGCTCCACCCAGAGCGGGAGAAGTTATATGATAATTTCCCACCAAAAAAAAAAAGCCTTCCCTGTCACTGGCACATATTTTGGAGTCATTACACGAAGAGGCCTTTAATTAAATCTTCTACAGGGCACATAGGCACCTACCTGCAGTTAGTAGTGACGCAAGGACTCGGACTGACCTACTTGAACAGAAGTCTCAGTTGAACACGTGACGCAACTGCAGCTTATGATATTACACAGTCATCTAGGAAGTGTTTTGTTTTAAATTCAGTCTATTTATAGTTTTACCCTTTGCTCTGGATGCATCTTGCTTAATTGTCCGATATGAATAATGCACTAAGAAATTGTGAGCAGAGAAGTCAGAACGAAATGCGTCGCAAGCGCTCAGTTGAGAGTGAAGTTCTGGGTTCAAAAAACCATTACATGTGTTATGGGTATTTCATCAGAATGTTCTCAGTCGAAGCGCAGTCCGCCGAAGTTAGTGGCAGGATTTTTAATAATAATTATGAAAAATTATAGGCTTTACGAAAAAAAATACGCCGTCGTGATCTCTAAGGACAGACTAAGCACTATGTGGTGTGGAATCATTATTATTTATGAACCAGTACCCCAAGTGTAAGTTTGCAAGAGAGTAAACGTAACTATTTCGTTTGCGTTAAAATTTGACCGATAGATCATAATGCTAATGAATATAAGGGTGAGAATAAAAATCTTAACGCAAACGCGCTAGTTACGTTTACTCTCTTGCAAACTTACACTTGGGGTACAGAAGAACTCGATCAAATGTGGCTACGGTCTAAGTCACTCGCATCTAATACTTGCAGCAGATTTACACTAATGAGCTGCTATTACAGGACATCACTTAATCACCTATTACAACCTTGACTTTCCAATTTGTGCAAGTTGACAAAATATTGATATTTCTAAATCCCAATCTGTAATTCAGCACATAGTAATTTAGCAAGCAATTATAGTAATTTTAATTATTACTTCGTGGTTAATAAATGGAAAGTTTTTCAACATAGTAAGAAGTTACACGCATTTTGTTACTTAATACTATCTCTACAACTCATCCTGTAGCCATTTCTGATAATTGTTATTATATAATTTGTAAAATTAAATACGTAACAATTGGCCGCGTAATATAGGATTGATCATGAAAGGCTTAGGTCGTTGTCAACTGTGCTGTGGCAGCAGCGAACTTGAATGATTTCATTGTGAACGCGAAGATTTCTGCAATGCATGCGACAACAGCGATTTATTATCTTTGCTTGAATTGAATTTGTAAATTGGGAAAAATATGAATTAATCATTCGTTTGCTTGCGTTAAATAAAATATTACAAAAAGATGTCTCAACTGGATTTGCGTGACGATATAAACTCTAAATCGCCATTGAAAGGTATTTTGTATCAAGTTTTAATAATTTATTCTGTCCTCTTATGACAAGATTAGGTAGCGAATGCTCCATAAACCTGCTTCAGATTTGTGTTTAAAACTAAAACTTATGATATAAAGTACCTATTCTATTGATTAAAAAAACATAACAACATACTGGTTATTTTATGCCCAATATCAAAACATCTCAACACCCTGTGAAGCACAGTAATAAACCGTAGTAGGTGTTTCACATAACTGTCACCGATTGCATTGATCGCGACCTTGGCTTGCTTCAGATCTGAGTCGTAGTCGTAGTTACACGCTCCGCGCTCGCAACTCGCACCGTGTTACGTAACGTAACACAAACTCTGACTCTTGCTGCTTATATAAGAGCGTATTATGTAGCAGTGTGGACGAAATGTCACAAGACGTATGGTGCTTCTTTGTTAAGTTCGGTGCTGTCGTATAACTACAACATAAGCGCTTCGCAGATTTTGAAATATTTTACTTAGGTGTCGTCGTGAGTTGAAGAAGTACCTTTGTGTAGTTCTTTCATCGAATGACTTACAACTTACACTATAAACTTGAAATAAATAATGTTGCCGTTCGTATAATAGTCGTCATAGTTCATGCACTTCGCTTTATTTCGAATTTGGATGTCTTTCGCAGTGATCGGTGCAAGCTGGTCATGTCGCAGCCATATTCGTCTGAGGCGCAGGGCGCGGGAAGGCACTCCTGACTTCGGGGGCCCTAAGCGTGTTCCAATGACACCTCGGGTAAACAATATGTATTATTAAGCATCATCATTATATAACTTGTTTATATATAATAAGCATGCACTTACTTTACACCAACTGATAAGTCACTCACGTTTCGCTACCCATATCAAACCAAATCAAATATCACAAGTAATAGGGTTGCCACCTTTTTTTGTGACGAATAAAGTATTTTTTCGAACAAAGTAGAACAAAAATTAAATACACAGCATAATATTATAAAAGATCGTTTATTAATTTTTTACTTATTTATCTTTAAAAACAATTTTTGCTACTTTTCGTAACATTCAACAAATAATTGTGTTTCTTGAAGATAGTTACAGCCTCTTTCCAATCAAACTTTAAATTAAAAAAATACGGTCAGCTCGTTTTTAATTAACTTTATAAGCTTTATTCCTTTCGTCTCATTTCGAAATTTTGCGTTGTTGCGTTTAGAAACGCTCAATCAAACGTTTATGGCTTTATACAGGGTGTTTGGCAGAACGTTGAACATACGAAAATGGTGGATAGGTGGGGTCATCTGCTACTTACTCAGCCCTAATTTATTTGGCCCTGGCCCCCTAGATATTATTTTAATTTTAATTTTTTAGCTAACATCTGAGTAAAGCAATAACTTTATAAGCATCTGCCAACATTAAAGATTAAAAAAAAAACAAAAATATTGCCTGTTTTACCCATTTTTAATAAAAATTACACTTTAAAGTTAAGAAAGTGGTGAAACTAGAAGAAAGCAAAAAAAAAATTAAAAAATACCAGGGGGCCAGGGCCAAATAAATTAGGGCTGAGTAAGTAGCAGATGACCCCACCTACCCACCATTTTCGTATGTTCAACGTTCTGCCAAACACCCTGTATATTAGTTTATTTAATCTCATATATTATGTATTCATATCCAGTGAAAAGCCAGTACTAACAGAGTTACGTAAATAGAGTATTTTTAGCATACTTAGTCGGTGTCGTAGATTATAAAGTACACCTACAGGAAAAAGAGGACAATACTCTATTTTAGAATACGTGTGGGAACCCTATTCATAATGCTTATTACAATGTCATTTTTAGAGAACATTCGAATGACTTCAGGGCATTGAACTGAACCGCCAGTTTATAAATAAAGATACGGGGTTAGTGAAATGACATCATGAGGCGAGTGATCTTAACGAAGCAAAGCGATTGTTCTGCCGCACATATCTTTTCGTAGTTGAATATTTATGATTGTTATGTTATATTATGCTGTTATCTAGGCGCGGTACAACCATGCTCTGGATCTGCTTCGGCTGGGACAACACAAGGAGGCCGTGCCGTACCTAGCGTTGGCGGCCGCCGCCGGCCAGCCAGACCTGCGGCAAGCGCGGGTACTTCTAGCTCAGGTTTGTTTCTATCTTCAGTTTACCAAAGTAATAGTAGGCATAAATCAACATCAAAATATTTTATTTCACATAAACCTACATCGGCACTTATGAAATGTCAGAAGCTAGGTGCACGGATCCAATTGGTCGTTTCATATGGAGAAGAGCCGGCAAGAAACTCCACGGTTACTCTGGGCTTTTACAATGTTTTCAAGTTACAGTGTTAATAGGTATGGGAGGACACTGTAGGCCCGTCAACAAGTACCAAGTACTTAACAAAATAGAAGATGGTTTACAAAGCTACAGTCTATTAAGCCTACGTTCTCACATTCACAAATTAAAATAGAATCTATATAAAATATTACTAAAATAATAAAAATAAAAACCTACATATTTAAACCAAATGACAAAATTGCCATTACAATTGTAACAAATCTGAATTAATATTCTGTCCACAAGTCAATAAATATTTTAAATTAAAATTGTAGGTTATGTCAAAGTATGTAAAAAAAAAGAAATAAACATCGTAATTTCGTCATAGATCACCAAAGCATGTATAGGAGCAAACCGACTAATGTGAGGAGGCCGTGTCAGCTCTTAGGTATTAGTATTATTTTCGTTCTTCAAGCAAGTATTGTAATTAATACATAAGGTTTTTGTTTATAGTCAACAAGAGTGAACTACGACAGTTTCAATTTTTTATTCGTTTTCCTGATCACAAGTTGCACAAGACTTAAATGCATAGGAATTATCATTAAAGTTAGGAGTAACTTACAGCTGCACTCTCCTTTATCTTTGTTTACTTAAGCCATATTACGAGAGCTGAAACTTGCAATCTACAGCCTTGCAATGAACCGTTCAATGGCTCAACATAATATAACGGTTCAGCGTAGACCGTGATGAAACTATTAGCCCCAGTCATGCAGTTCACGCCAATTTTCAATAAGAACACAATCAAATATTGACATACACGATTTCTGACTCCATGATATACAAGGTGTAACAGAATAAACGCAAGACCTGAAAGTCATTTGTTCATAATCGGTTTCATCGATATGCCACTGTAGTACTATCTACAATGCCAAAAGCGAAATAAGCATCACACTGACGTCACGCAATATCCTGCGTCGCGCAAGCAGTTTACCGCGTGACTAGCGTAAATCCGCTGCCGAAAGAAATCACGGCACAGTGGACAGAGATCCGGCAGGATCTCATGGCGACATTGACAGTGCGATTGTCGCAACCCAGCGCTGGGCACGCCACAATTGCGGCGATAAGTCCCCTCTTTGAGGAGTGGCTAGAGAGGCGCCACGGTGTCCTCACCCTCCGTCTGACGCAGGTCCTCACTGGACACGGTTGTTTCGGGTTCTTGTTCCGGATAAGGAGGGAGGAAACGCCCGGGTGTTACCACTGTGTGGATCGCCCGAAGGATACGGTGGGTGGGAGCATACGGTGGAAGTTTGCCCGGCTTGGGCGGAGTACCGCCGTGTCCTGGCGCCGAGGAGATCGGCGGCGGTGATCTCTCGCATCTGGCCCTGCTCCAGGCCATGGTACGGAGTGAGAGTGCATGGGAGGCACTCGCCTCCTTTTGCGAAGCAGTAATGCTCGCGAAGGAGCGCCATGCCAGTCACGCCCCTAGTCGCCGCAGGAGACGCCCTGGGCGTCGGGAATAGCAGACTGATTCCCGGCAACCGTAGGCGCGGGCTTGCGGATGGTGAGCAATGGGTAGCTCGCCGCTCTATAAGGACCAGGGGGTCTACTCCCTAATCACGAAATCCGTAATTTCGGCCGAAGTTTTGGGCGTTTCCTACTCCGTATCACTTACGGACAAAAGATAGTTCAGGGCCCGACTACATTGCATGATGTTGTTCTATTGATTATATTGTTTAATTGCAGGCGATAACCGTGTTGAGCAACAATCGTGACCCGCGTGGTTTAACGACGCAACTGATCCGTTCAGTGCGTCGCTTGTCAACAACGTCACGCTCGTGGATCAGGCCCACTGACATGGAGTGTATTCTGTGCTGCGACACCTTCACAGACCCCGTCACCACGCCTTGCGGACACATGTTCTGCCGCACATGTCTCGAACGCACGCTGGATTATGGCAAAAGATGCCCCCTGTGTCTGCGCGATCTAATTAAATTCGTCCTGCCAGAAGTGAGTAAAAAAAACTGTTTATTTTCACTTCGAATGTAGTCATATTCAACTAATTTAATGTATTGTAATCATAACGGTACATGGTCACATTGAAGTTAATTAATTTGATTTGATAGCACCACCTCTACCACTGGCTATTATAACACAGTTTTAAGTAGTTTCGTGTTGCTAAATCGATTGTGCCGGTTAAAGCTGACCGTACAAAAGTTTCAACATGTAATTAGCAGTCGATGGCTAAGGTACGATTGTTAGGAACGCGAGTTTCATAGTTTCTAAATATTGTATCGGCTGTGTTAAAATTCGCACTTTGTGTAGCTACTCGCGCGCGTTAATAATGCTTTTGTTTATGTAGGACGTGATAGGTGGGCTAGCCACAAACTGCTGACGTAAATTATGTGTGCACGTGTGCGGGGTGCCCTTAAATTATTTGATGTCTTAAGACTCTCTAAGACTAATCAAGTAGGTAATAATTCTAAATGGTTTAGTAAATCCTACAGAGCATAAGATTTTTCTAAAGTCTACTTCTAAAACGGAAGCCGTTTCCGCTAGTTTTGAAAACAATAACATCCTGTATTATTGCACCGATAGTGGCACTAAAATACAATAAAAAGATTAAAGGAAACGAGTCAACATGGTTTGGTAAATTACAATTTCCGACAAGGATTTATGAATGTTATAATTTATTTTCCAGTTGGTGTCCAATAGGATATTGTTTTTACATAATTATTATTTGTTTCCCAGACGCGAAACACATCGTTCGTGCAGGCGGCGTTGAAAAGCATTAACGCTAACGTCACCCCGCTGCCGTTGGAACCCGATCTCATTCCTATATTTGTGTGCACAGTCGCTTACCCCTCGTAAGTACCTATATTATTATCTTAACTTTCGCATACACTAAACTAAAATTCAAAATCTTAGATAACATTCATGTTATGGCGATACCAAAATAAATTGGGGGCTTTTCCGTAACCTCTCACTATTACAGCATGTATGGTTTAAATTTTTGGATGTGTTTATTGACTTTTTGATTAATACTCTGACTGAAGAAAAACGCAATTGGGTTTTCCTCGATAGAATTTAATGCCGAAAAATACTCTACTTTTTTTATTTGTAATTCTAAAATCCCAAGTAATTTCATTGCAAAATTGCTTTAAAAATGTCCGTATTAGGTAATTGAAAAATCTGGCTGAAATATTTTTGAAACATTTGGGTTTGGCGCTTTTACGTTGATTTATTTTGGTTCCAGCGCATTGTTGCGCTCTCTTTTTTGCATGTGGAAGTTATTGGCTCTGTCACTTTCCTAGATCGCTAATGTATGCCCAGTCTGCTATGATTATTTACGTATCACCTTAACGTGACACAAACCATTCTACAATGCTTGAGTCATCATAACTGGGGGCCAAGTCCGCTATTTTCAATGATTAATCATTATGACGACCATACCAAGGCAACGGCATGACCATTGTGCCAATAGTTTGTAACCTCCTAAATTCATAATGGCGTGACAGTGACAGGGAAGTCAAAATAATAGGAGCTTGTCAGTACGAGATTACCAAATACAGTCAATTTTTCCAATGGAGTATCAGTGGCACCTCATCGAAAAATCATAAAGACTCCTTTCAATTAGGAGATTAGCAAAACTGTTAAACTCTACAATTACGGTGCCAATGATCGGCCATTCGGACACAACTGCGTTAGCAGACCTGAGCAAGAGCATGATACCTTCAAACTGAGAGTGAGATGTGATAATAATAATAATATTTTTTTTATTTTCTAATATTTATAATAATTTAAATTAATTTAAAATATAATAATAATTTAAATTAATTTAAAATATAATAATAATTTAAATTAATTTAAAATATAATAATAATTTAAATTAATTTAAAATATAATAATAATTTAAATTAAATAAAGGAAATAATAATTTAATTTATTTCACCAAAACTAATACGGATTACACAGACTGCATCTGTAGCCGAATTAGGACGACTAGGACTGGGTCCTGTATCTCGGCGTACAACGCCAGACCCCTCAAAACAGACAATAATAAATATTAGCCCAAAAGACATCTAAAAAGATGCATCATTGAATGATCATAAACAAGAAAATGATGTCCCGCAGTAGACAACAGTTGACTTGGAATGGGGATTTCATGGTCTAAAAAAACATATATTATTATACCATGAGGGAACCGATTGGGGCATGTTACATTTGTTAATATTATCATGATTCTAATATTGCGATATTTCAAGATTTTCTAATAATCTATGATATTATCATGATACCGCCTATGGGGGGAAAGTGAAGCGTCATGATTAGCAGTTTTGTTTTATTTTCTAAAACTTGTGTTTAACCGAATATTAATGTGTAATAATGGTGGATTATTAACCATTTAGTGTTCGTGAATGTGCATTAGTGTAGGCAAATGAAACAAAACAGCGCAACATATCACTTCAAGTTCTCTCAAGAAGTCCGCGTGAGGTTTCAGTAAAGTGCGACGTCTTTACTGAAACTCAAGGGGAGTGCACGGGCGGGGATATCATCTATCATGCATTGTTTAAAATTCATTTCATCATTACCTATACAATGTTTGTAACTAAATAAAGACTTGGCTAAAAGGTCCCAGCAACCAGGCCATTAAACAATTATAAAAAAAAAACCGCCTATTACACCATCAATATTACCACGGTATCATTATATTATTGACAATGTAACATGACCCTTTCATTTTATGTGTACTCCGTTGGTTTAGGTAGATACGGGTAAACAAAAAAAAAACCACGTGACGAACGTAATACCTGTCACTTCAATTGTCATGTTACGTCACAGTTGTACTGGGCACGCCACAATTGTGGCGATAAGTCCCCTCTTTGAGGAGTGGCTAGAGAGGCGCCACGGCGTCCTCACCTTCCGCCTGACGCAGGTCCTCACCGGACATGGATGTTTCGGGAGGTTCCTGTTTAGGATTAAGCGGGAGGAAACGCCCGGGTGTCACCACTGTGTGGATCGCCCGGAGGACACGGTGGAGCATACGGTGGAGGTCTGCCCAGCTTGGGCGGAGCACCGCCGTGTCCTCACGGAGGCGATCGGCGGCGGCGATCTCTCGCGTCCGGCCCTGGTTCAGGCCATGGTTCGGAGCGAGAGTGCATGGGAGGCCGTCACCTCCTTCTGCGAAGCAGTTATGCTAGCGAAGGAGGAGGCGGAACGCGTGAGGGTGAGACAAGGTTCGCGCCCTCGCGACCCTAGTCGCCGCAGGAGACGCCCCGGGCGTCGGGAGTCGCAAGCCGATTTCCGGCCACCGTAGGCGCGGGCCTGCGGACGGTGAGCGATGGGTAGCTCGCCGTCCGATAAGGACCAGGCCCGGGTCGACGGCGCGTTGTGTTCCACGCGCGCCTCAAAGAGATGTCAGCACAAACTGACGGGGTCCGTTAGGACCAATGCCTGCCGGGGTTGCGAGTTTGTCCGAAAGGGATATCGTGGCCCTGGCACACAGGCAACGGAAGGAACACGGGTGGGTTTTTTCAGTAAAAGTCTGACACGCCCTCCCGCTCCGCCCAGAGCGGGAGAAGTTATTTGATGATTTCCCAACAAAAAAAAAAAAAAAAAAAACTCACAGTTGTACTCTTGATTTAGCAACCATATAATTCGTTGACGTTTAGGGCAACTCTCTTTTTGGGCACTTTACATTAGACAGATTACAAAATGTTATATTATTATTATAAATCTAACAAAAAATTGTGATCAAGCAGTTTTACATCTACCAAGAGTAGTTTAAGAATAAAATAAAGTCTAACATACATTAATAAAAGTGGAAACTATTTACAAAATCAAAAATAAATATAATTTGGTTATAAGTTACAACGTATTTCTTAACAAGAAAGTGTCATCTATAAAAACCCTTTTTACGATTTGTTTACCTAGTGTTAGATGGCTGGTCAGTGGTCCTACTCAGTGCTTTGTTTTATAATACCGTCCTCGTCCTGAGTTAAACACACTTCATTGCACTCAATTAAAGAAATGGCCGTTATACAATTATTATGTCTTAGCGAAGAACAAAACTCCTATTTAGGGTGAAATCGCTTGGCTTCTCGCTCTAATGAATGCCGTGATATTTCGCCCTTATATTAAACCAGTATATTTAAGGCGATACCAAAATAAATTGGGGGCTTTTTCGTAACTATGTATTTCACTATTACAGCATTTAAGGCTTTATACTCTGACTGAAGAAAAACGTAATGGGGTTAACTTTCCTCGATAAAATTTACTTCCGAAAAGACCACTACTTTTTTTCTGTTACTCTAAAATCGTAAGTAATTTCATTGCAAAATTGCATTCAAAATGTGCGTATTAGATAATTGAAAACTTGCTGAAAATATTTTAGATCATAGCTTAATTTATTTTTAAACAATGTTTATTTGGTTTGGAGCTCTTACGTTGTTTTATTTTGGTTCCAGCGCATTGTTGCGGTCTCTTTTGTCCCATGTGGAATTAATTGACTCTTCACTTTCTTAGGCGATTAACACACGACACCGCGCACCGCCGCGGTCGACGAGGGTGAGAGCATCGCTCGACCGCGCGGTCGGGCGGTATACGTATGTTAGGCATCAACGGATTTATAAGAGGCCAATGCGACATGAGATCCGCTTCACCGCCTACCGCGGCGGTGCGCGGTGCCGTGTGTTAATGGCCTTAGCCTGCCCAGTTCGCTAAATTTTTTTTTTTGTTTATTTAGAATACCTTGTCCGCTGTTCATATTCGACCCTCGGTATTGGCTGATGATCAGGCGGGTCCTGGAGTCAGGCTCGCGAAGGTTCGGCATGGTTGCTTGCGACAGAGGGCAGGACTATGTGGACTATGGCACGGTCAGTATTCACCTTTTAACTATGCTACTATCAAATTCACTAACAACATTGTTGGTTTGGTTCGTGCAATAAATTCATAAGACAACATTTTTTAACTAAATGATGAGGCTTATGTATTGTGACAAATGCGAGATAAAAAGACCAAACCATTTATTTAGGTGCATCTAAGCCTGGCTTCTGAGGTATTTTAACCGGAGGTTATCTATTCCTTAATGCTGTTGGAACAATATTGCGTTTCTGAACACTTAAAAAATAAATCGCTTAAATAGATAACTTTGTCGAATCAATAGCGATTGAGAGTTTATCTGAGTACCACAGAAACTGGGTATAAGAGAGATTATATAAATGGGAGTACAGATAAATTAAGTAGGTAATTTCAAGTGTACTTTTAAACAGCAGAACTTTTAAATAACGTGACTTATGTAATGTTTCGCAGATACTGGAGGTGCGCGACTGCGTTCACTTGGAGGACGGCAGGTCCATCCTATCCACTGTAGGCTTATCGCGATTTAAAGTCATCGAACGAGGAGTCCGAGACGGGTGAGCATACATTTTTATCACCAAGTATCTATATTATGTAAAAAGCCACCCACTTATTTTGACTCGTCATGGCCGAGCCCGAACCGTTTAGGGTAGGGAATTTATGGAGTGAATGGGGGATTTTGTTCTTAGGTTAATAAACTTGAAACTTGGCAAGAAAACGTATGTAATGTCAGTATTCGTATATTTTTTTAAGTTTGATGACATCAAATTATGCATGTTCACAGGTGTGACGTCGCCCGTATCGTGCCGATTACCGACGTGGTAGGAGGATACTACGAATCATGGGACATCAAAGTGTTGGCGCAACGCATCCTGTTCAAAGCTCTGCTGTGGCTGAGTCGGCTGAATGCCAAGGTGCTCGCCGATATTGAAACCGCATTCGGGGTCCTGCAGCATCACGGGTTCTTCGACGACTGCTGGTGGGAGAGCACTGATGGCCCGTCGTGGCTGTGGTGGCTTGTAGCCGTCTTACCGCTACGATCGGAGATAAAGGTATGCTGTCCTTGTGTGTCCCTCATACATTTACCTACGAAACTATGCGGTAGAAACTGTTTTTTTAGTTTCTAACGATTCGTCGAGCTTCATTGTCTCTGCGCTTGTTTAGGGTTTGCCACTGTAGATTTCGGCTTACAGGAGTTACTGTGGTTGGCAATAGTGTGGCGGAATCATCCCATGTAAAAGTTACACTAACAAGCCATCCACACACTTAATTAATGTAAAATTTTATTGTTCCTGCAGGTACTCATCCTATCCACGAACTGCCTCGTTAAGAGAATGATGGCGGTGGCGCGGACACTTGACGCAGTGGATCATGACCGACCCACATCCACACCTACCTCTCATCCACATAGCTTGCGAAGAAGCTCTGCCGACGAAACCCAAACAAGGGTGCAGCGCCGCGGAACATAAAGATTACGATCTTCGTCCACCGACACTGCCGTAGTGTGTATTATAATGTATTATTCACGTATTAGGTTCAACATTTCGAACCTTCTTTCAATAGAATAACAATATTTTTGTAAATAGATCTACCCAACAATATACTAGTTAGCGCTAGATTTATATAAAATACCGCCATATTTCATAGCTATATTGTAATAACAGTTTTTGATAACAATTTACTGGTTCACATCCTTTAATTAGATACAACAGGGTATATTATAGTTCCCTATCGTCCGGTTCCTGCGTTTTCCAACCGTTGGTTTTGCTTAACGGACCTTCGAAAGCGCTGAGTCTTTTAACGAGGGGAGCTCGAAAGAGTCCCGTGAAATTCAGCAGAAAACCCGCGGGCTACCTTAGCGTATTAACTACTTACGTTTTGATATTCGTTGTACTATCCAGCAAGGCGGTTAGAAAAAGGAATCGGGCATATAAGACCAGTCTCAAACATATAGTAGGTGACTGAACCTCGAGTCTAATACATTGCAGGGTCCTTAATGTGATTTAAACAGTCTAGTGTAACCTTCCTCTGATATCTAGTTAGATTTTACTCTTACTCTTAAATTACTGAACTTAAATCGACCTTTGTATTAGAATTTTTCTATGATATTTGTCAAATTTAGAAATTAACTTTTTAATAGAAGTGTGTCGTGACGATAAATTATAATACATTCCATGTTTCATTTTATTCGCTCTTAAATTACGTAACATCAATCGGCAGTTTAATGTATGACACTTACAAGGATTCTTTTGCCAGTGAAGTTCTTTAGTGATAAAGTATACATTGTGAGATTTAGGGGGCGCTTCTAAACGACTTTAGGGCGAATTTCACCAATGAAACTGAACGCGATTAGCGCCTAAACTACGTTGAGTTCAGTTTCATTGGTGAAATTCGCCCTTACTATAATTTTACTGCAATCTGTAGCTGCAACATATCGAGTGTTGCAGCAACTTTCCGGACCACACAGAAAATATTGCCGACAATGTGTTGCCGAGTTTTGCTGCAATATTTTAAGTATTTCCGGAGCACACTTGAAACAATAGCGACAATGCGTTGCAGCCACACGTCTCCTGGAAATGTGGCCCGTTTAGGAGCACCTTAATATACTATGGATGACACATACAATTGAGTTAAAATTACTTAAAACTCTCGGTAGAAAATACCTTCATCAAAATTTCAGAGAGATATTCTAATAAATATTATGAATTTATATACTAAAAAGAACAAATAATACCTTCCCACTTTATCGCACTGCACAATTTCATATTGTAATCCTTCATCACTTGGCAAACTACTTAAACGTGTTAATTTTTAAGGCTAAATCAAGCTCTCAGGTTCTTTGGCCACTGATAATTGCGAATTTTATTTATTTGCATTTTTATATGTTTTTTACTTCGTTTATATATTTTTATTTATTTTTGTAACATTTTCAACATTTTATCTTTTTTATATGACTTCGCAAGTATTCCAAAAGTATTGACGTATATTTTTGTTTATTTTTTGTTTTTGTATTGCGCATTCCAAAAGACTCAGGAAAATACGTACTTAATAATTTCTAAAATAACTACTCTAGGACACACTAAAAAAAACTTATTTTACGTCATGTTTTTTAAACATGGGGTGAAAAAGATACTTTTTCGACTTTCACTCACTTTATGCTATTCCCGCTGGGAAATCATCACTAGTTTTTGTTTTTGCAGAACTGATTTTTCTCCTATTTTCCTGGGTAGACAATTCCATTCCACAAATGTGCACATCATGTTTTTCGCAGTTTTCGTTTTTGTTTTATGAATTCACAAGCACGCTTTTGCTTCGGTTGCCAGTATCAATTACGATTTAATCTTAAATAATTAAGAACAGTTTAGTAATCGCGTTAGATATCTTTAATCTTATAACTAAGTCAAAAGAAAGGGTAAACTTCACCAATCTGTATTGGTTATTTAATTTCACGGGCTGTTTTGCTGTACGTAAAAAACAGTCAAAATGCATATAGTGCATTTAATACCTAACAGAGTTTAGAGAGTTTGACCCTAGGTGTGTTACTGTAAAAGTTTTGTAGACTTCAGATTTGCTGGTAATTTTGAACAAGCTTATATCTTGTATATACAATTAAAACAAGGTGTATAGCTTTTAAACACGTTATGCCGTTGGCCCCGCTGTCATTCGTAGATCTTTGACAGTCTACGGGTAGTAGAAGCCCAAAAGTCTGACAACCTGAAGTTTCGGCAGTTAATTAAAAAAGGACCTGTATGTGTAGGGTGAGTGTTTGAGATGGAACTTCAGGGCGAATACCGAAACCACGAGCGACTTCCGCACGTAAATATCGGAACGCGGGAAACGCTATGAGCTGAACCATGAAAAGAGGCGTAAATAAATCGTGAAGTATTTGGTAAAAAGCAAGCCCTAATGTCCCATCTCAAAAACTCGCCCTAAAGACTGCCTGGTTTGATATATTGATATTTGACATTTAAAGTAATCTTTTTAGGAGAATATGTCTCAACTAATTCTTATCTTGACATTATGTTCCGGATAGTAAATAAATATAAGTAATTTTTAGGGTCTAAGCAGATTTTTTTACAGCAACATTCTATTTTATCAAAATAAAGAATAATGTTGTAGTTTTTTTTTTTTTTTTTTTTTTTTTTCTTTTTGGCTTCGCACGGTTTGTGCATTTAGCCAGTGTCATGTAAAATTAGGTAACAAGTACAAAGTTATTTAAATAATTATGAAATGAACTCCACTCAATGCATGATAAAGATGATTGATGATATCCCCGCCCCACTCCCCTTGGGTTTAAGTAAAGACGCGGCACTTTACTGAAACCTCGCGCGGACTTCTTGAGAGAACTTAAAGTGATGTTGCACTGTTTTGTTTCATTTGCCTACATTAATGCAGGTTCACGAACACTTAATGGTTAATAATCCACCACTATTACACATTAATATTCGGCTAAACACAAATTTTAGAAAATAAAACAAAACTGCTAACATGACGCTTCACTTTCCCGCCAAGAAGTCCAATGTTGTAGTTGACATAGTATTTAAAACAGATATGTAATGTTGAAACAGGCAGAGTGTGTACTATTTTAGGACCAAGTCTTCAGAAAATTTTGACGTTACCTGAAACCTAATTATGTATTAATATGAATCTGAGCACATGCAAACTCAGTTAAGACTAGATAATAATATATTTTCGTCTTTATATTATAATTAATAAAAAACGCAAAGTTAAGATCTCATCGAAATATTTAGATTAAGCGTTATGTTAACATTCAGGTTTAAAAATGACTATGTAAATATATTTTTAATAGACTATTAAAAGTTCAGCCATTAATTTTGTGGAGACAGCGGAGAACCTGTAGAGGTGTGACTATTAGATAGTAATATCTTTAGATAATCCTGTGAAGTATCGCCAATTAATTTGAAAATGTACACGGTTTTTTGTCACAGCCATTTCACAGTTATTTTACTACAAATAGCAACCTTATTGGAATGAGAAATAAAGAACACTGATTTTGTAAGTGATGCAAAGTCAGAGGGAAAATAACTGAGAAAGTCACCGTAGTACCTCAATTGGTTCATAGACTCGCTATTATAGTCTCCTTCGGTACTTATCCACGTCATTCCTTTGTTTAATATAAAAATGATCTCATTATCGTTAGATCATTGTATGGCTAATTTCTTGAGTTTGTAGTTCATAATATAGTTCCATAGAGTAGTGAACAAAATATTTCATTACGTTCAACAAAGCTGAAGAGGTTGCTGTGATGTGAATTTAAATTTAAAACATTGTACAGAAAAATAGTCATAAACGGTTTTGTAAAGCGATCATGTCTTAAACTTAGATGTGACACTGTTTCCTAATAAATTCTTTTTGATTTATTTGACCCTTTTATTTTAAACTACCATTCCTTCCACAAATTGATTGTCGACACATATCGACATACAAAAAGGTACTCATACGAAAATGATCTCGGTAATTTAGGTTGACATCTAGCAACAAAATCTCACGGATCTTGAACAGTCCAATAATTCTGGGATCTTGGATACATTTGTGTCCTTCATCACACAAGCCTCACCTTTGAAAACTTAATGAAAATCAATTTTGAGAACGCCAAATCCACCAAGGTCAAAAAAATTGTCTCATTATGATTCCGCAGATATGACTACCTATAAGTTGGTGAGGATTGTAGAGCGAACGTCTCCACACAATCCTCGCCTCTAGTAAAATCAAATGGCTGATGTAGTAAAATCAAATGGCTGATGTAGTAAAATCAAATGGCTGATGAGTGATGTCCGTGACTACCGCCGACCGGACCACCAACGCCAATCGCTTCCATATTTGGCAAATAATTAGTGCTCGATCAACAAAATTGGTACCTTAGTAGTTTTCGAGAAAATCGACTTTGAAGGTGGTAGTCACGCTCCGCTCCCTTAAGCAGAACCACCATGACCGCCAAAAAGAGGGCATGCTACAGCTATTCTTAGTATTAGTATCTCTATAAGTGATTCATGTCGTAAAAAAAGCAGAACTGAAACATTTGTATTTACCGAGAAATCAACGATGATAACTTTCGCGCGCTCGTTCAGCAGGACATACATAGAAAATTCAAAATTATTACCTACTCCAGTAGTTTACGAGATATTGGTGCGGTGGCGGTAGTCACGGTGTTAAATTTACATTTCATGATTTCCCTATTTTAAAAACTGTGATTTCTTCCCAAATTATTACAAAAATTAGTGCTCATAAAGAAGTTATAGTGACCAAAAATTCAGATTCCTATGTGTTGTATCTTAAGAGAAATTAGCTTATAATACTTACTACACTACGACAACTATTTATAAATATCCACGTATAACCCGACCAAATTAAGTTGTCAATAGTATTGAGCTGTTTAGGAGATGTAGGTACACTCGTGCACATAAATTTAAGGATGTCGGAATAGTAATAAAACAACAGTTCAATATCTATAACTTTTATACAAACACATACGTATACATATTATGAAAAATAGTAAACCTATCGTTAGTCGTTACCCATGGCCCGTGATAACTTTGTTAATGACGTGGGTAGGTAGGTACCCGAATAACTATTTCTGTATTGTAAGTACACACTGCAAATTAGATCGGTTTGCACGGCACACCGACATAGATATTAGTGTGCGTACAATCAACGGGTGTACATTACTTCGCCTATTTAATAGTGCTTGCTTCAATCACAATAACCCGTTGTTCACGCACACACTTACAATTTCTTGTCACTTTAATATTGCAGGCAGGGAATATGAAGCATAAATTTAGTCTGTTTATCAATCGTCTCCGTGGCGCATTATCCGGGCCTTCGGTAAATAATATCTCACGCTGCCATCGCCGTAAGTTCGAACCCGACTACCAACAGTCCAATATTTTTTTATGTTTTAATAAAATATTTTGTTTGTTCAATTCATTGCTTAACTATTAGTAAGTCTTCTTTATATTTGGGTTCGAATTTATTAATTGTCTACCCCCTAAAAATGACAAATCTTATTTAAGTTAGTAGTTTAAGTTCATTGTCATAATGCTATTGACTATCGGGCTTTCGTTACGTATTTAGACATATATATATACCCTGCGTGTTTTGAGAAGTGCTTTTTTTTGTGAATCAATATGAATCACTTAACTACACTTAGAAGAGCTGAGATAATTATTTTGCATGAGCAAAACGTTTCAATTAGTGAAATTGCGAGGCGTTTAAAGATATCGGTGAGTAACAAAATGTTATTATTACGTTTAGAAGTTTATTATGTTTAATAATCCACATGTTATTGATTGTTGTTTTTTGTAACAATATTTTTTTATTATTGTTCTCAGAGAAGAACTGTGCAATTGTGGGCCCATCGTTATGCAGATTCGGGAAGCATTGATCCTTGCCGACCGGGACCAAAGGCTGGATTTGCATACACAGATGCGCGGCACCGTGATATAGTTGCTGCGCCTATGGCTGAGCCGTTCCTCACTACTCGTTCCACGGCGACTAAACATGACGTGACATTACAAACTGTACGGAACCACTTGCGTGCAGCTGGTGTGAAATGTCGTAGGCCAACCAAGAAAATTTTTATGTCAGATATTCATAGGCAGAACCGGGTACGCTTCGCAAGGGAATATTTGGATTTTGATTGGTGCAATAATATAGTTATATTTAGCGATGAAAAATGTTTGAAGCAGACAAGGACGGTCGCAAAATATTGTGGCGAAAAGATGGTGAGCGCTATAATAAAAAAAATATTCTTCCATGCAGGTCTAGTGGCCGCATTACTTTGGGATATTGGGGATGGATGTCATCAATGGGTCCCGGTGAATTAGTGCAGGTAGGGGGTCGCAATAACAGTCAAGGTTACTTGGACGTTTTACAAAACGTAATGCTACCAACTGTGCGCGTTGCATACCCGCTAGAACACATTTACTTCGTGCATGATAACTGCGCTGTGCATCGCGCACGGATGATGGTGCAACAGTTGGTTAAACGTCCAGGAAAATTTTACTGTAATTGAATGGCCTTCAAAAAGTCCTGACCTGAACCCCATTGAAAACCTATGGGGTCATATGGTGCTAAACTGGGACTCATCTGAAGTCAGGTCTAAATCGAATTTAGATGATGTCGTTACCTCGACATGGGAATCGTTTCGTGGCACTGACTTGTGTTGGAATAAGGTTGCTAGCATGAGGACACGATTGCAACCAGTAATAGATAGTGAAGGCGCACCAATCGGCTATTAATAAAAATTACAGGGGTAATTAAATTTGTTATGTGAGTGATGTTATTGTTAATGAGATTACAATTTAGGATACCTGTAAGTATCTTATTATCTAACTTACTAACATGTTTATTCATATCACTAATAAATAAATTACCCACTTGAATATGAAAAATAACGTTAATTCTTGTCTGACTTAGAATATTTTGTAATGCACAAAACTTTATAATTATAGTAATGTTGAAAAACCTAGTCAATAAATATTGTTATTTCTTATTACAAATTGTTTATTTTTTACTCCCCTATATTTGTTCTCGAATAATGTTCTTATGATCAGGTAAATTACAAAAATAAAAATTCAACAAAATGAAAAAAATGTTTTTAATAATGCAAAAAGTTAACACCAGCGCGGTGAGATTCGATCCTAAGACATATGGTTTGCTACCCGACTGCTTATACACCAATGCCACGAGCAGAGTCAATTTCCTTTTAAATTAATGCTTCATATTCTTTACTTCACATATATTGTGAAGGAAACACTAATAAATAGGCGTAGATTTTACGCACACTAACATCTATGTTGGTGTGCCCTGCAAACCGATCTAATTTGCTGTGTGTACCTTCTTACGTTAGTACTATTACTTATTCTGTGCTTCTGTGTTGTTTTAGGAATATCAAGCGTTAGGTATTTCTTATTCGTCATATTTTTACAGTCCAACCCACAAACCGCACATGTGCGGTGTTTTGCCATACTTTGCAGTTACTTGGGGCTAAAGTAGTTAAGTGCGATAATTCTTCAAGAACGTGAAGTTATGTGGACGAAATTGAAAAACATGCAAAATCTGGAAGATTGGGTGGTGGCCCTCACTTTAGAGACATTATTGAAAGTTTCCCCGCCTCTGGCGCGGTGCATTCAGTGGACCTCGGAAACGGGGATGCTTTGGGCCTTAAGGTCGGCCTTTATGTCGGAGGTGGGATTTCTTATGGGATTCTACGCATCACAAACGGGTCTGGCGTTCCTCAGGGAGGGTGTAAGAGTCAAAGGACACACCTCTCACTCGTATGAGCTTGGTGAGTTTCCTACAGTCTTTCGACGTAGGGATGGCCACCTTGATACCCGGTTGAGTAGAGCAGACGTTGGAGAAGCCAGTCTTAAGATCGGCGCACCATTGGACACCAATCGGTCCACTTCCCCTTGTCCTGAATTATCACTGGAGGGGCAACTTCTTGGGGGCAGAAGAGGACAGGGCGTTGGGGAGCAGATCCTGTGAAGAGGATGAGTTTTTGGGGTGGGTGCAATTGTGGAGGATGCCGCGGGAGCAGGGTCAGGGGGCGGGGTCGAAACATTCTCCGTTGTGACCACCTTATTGGCCTGAGTGGAGGTACAATTGTTCTTCTTTCTCTTGTTGCCCTTTCCGGTGACTGGCGTAAACCCTTCGTCCTCTGAAGAGGGGTTGGGGGAAGAAGAAGATGACTCATTATCGGAGGGACAGGGGGTGAGACCACGCTTGGACGCGGGTTCATCCGTGTGCATGGACACTAGGCCAGACCGGCCGGCGGTCGGGTAGACCGATTTGTGGACGTGTGGTGTCAAGGGCATCGCTAAAAATAGCGATGTTTGAGGTCTGGTTCGTCTTTCGTCGGAAATGATGATGATGTTGAATGGCCAACGTGATAGTTTTCGTTTTAACTTCGTTATTATATAAGTAGGTACTACAGCCGTGATTTAAAAACCATTTAGCTGGCAGAGATTGAAATATAATATATATGAATAAATGATTTTTTTTTAGAGTCAAGTGTGGGGAACACTTGGGGACTCTAAAAAAAAACATTTATTACGCAAACGGGTCCCTGAATCGAAGAATGGTTTTCACAGACCCTCAATATTTTTGAACGGCCTGTGCAAACATACCCCACACCATGGGATAGACGAGAAAAAAAATATCATCCCTTCTTTACGTGCAAGGGAGGTACTTAGGTACCTACCCAAATTATTTTTGTTCATGCTTTTATTTTACCACTTTGTCGGCGTGATTAATTAATATGTATAGGTACCCATGCCAAATTACAGCTTTCTATTCTATTACTAAGAGTCTCTGAGGTAAGCCGCGGACAGACCGACAGCCGGACATGGCGAAACTTTAAGGTTTTCTTGTTGGCTACGGAACCCTAAAAAAGGGACAAACATAACTGTTAAATGTGAGTAGGTACCTACTATGGGTAGGTACACCTCTGACGAACCCATTCCGAACCCTTCGGGTAAACATGACGTGTGATATGTTATATTATGTTTTATAAAAAGGAATTAGGTGCATGGGTATATTTTTTGAATTCGTAAATCTTACCTCTGTATCTGTATCTACCCAAGTATTGTCAAAATGCTACCCTGTCTGGAACAACTTTTGTTTTTTATTCAAAGACATGCTAAAAGTGGGCATTGCAAAACCATTTTAGAAAGCTAGTAAGACAACGAAGTTGTTCCGAGGTTGTTCCTGTAATTTTTGCTTCAAGTGCCATACATTTATGATTCCGCGTATCACTGGTCATATTCCCTCATTCGTCAGTTTCGTTGATTAGTCAGTTTCGCTGATTGGCCAGTTTTGCGGATTACACACTTGCGTCAACTCGACAGTTTCCAGTGTTCGCCAGTTTCATTGATTCGTCAGTTTTATTCAATTCGTCAGTCAAAGTACAGTCAGTTCAAAACTGCAACCACGGTTGCTAATTTAATTATGTAGGTATATATAATATATTAATTACGTAACATAACATCACGCCTGCTTCCTCAAAGGGTTAGGCAGAGGTGCACTTAGCGTAAACCCATATTTCACCATATGTCTTTACGTGCCATGTAATAGGAAGCGAGCCGATTGCCTTTAACCGGGCCCAAAACCAGACCCCAAGCCACTACTGAAAAATGTTTACTGGAAAACCCATACAACTTTAAGTTTGATTTGAATTGGGTTAGGTATTCTCCTTACATGATTCACTTTTGTTTAATTAAACGTAAAGATATATTTTTCGTTGACTGTACTGAACTGACGAATCAACGAATCTGGCGAACACTGGAACCTGTCGAATTGACGCGACTGCCTAATCAGAAAAACTGACCAATCAGCGAAACTGACTAAGCAACGAAACTAGCGAATTAAATAAATTGACGAGTGAGGGAAACTGACCAGTGATACGCGGACTCACATTTATTTTAAGTAAAATGCCACGAAAAACAACAAAAGTTAAAAATAATATGATAACATAATTATACGTTACGGTTACGACGCTTAAGTTTTAAAGGTGGGGTGGGGTGGTTGGTGGATGGGTACTTTTTTGATAAATTGGTTTTCGAAATTGGAATCGTTCATAAGCTACCGAAAGTATCAATTTAACATCCAAAGCGGAGTAGATTCTTACAGTTTTTCGAGAGGTGGTAAATTACCAAAAAAACAAAAAAAGTACGATAACGCAATAGCAAATTAGCTCTAATCCAAAGAATGCGCACAAAAAATTTATCAATCACTGTTTATGTTACTGTACACACGTTCACAATAATCACTTACTAATGACATGTCTCGCACCTATTTTTTAAATAATATACCGCTGTCTGTGCATGGTTTTATCTAGCAACACTGACTGAATTTCATACAAAAAATAAAAAATATAACCTCAATTATTTTCTGGAAATTGTCGAAATTATTACATTAGCTAAGAATTCTAAGGTTTTCGTTACGATTGCCATAAAATAAATGTAATCTTTCAAAATGGTGATCATAACATGGAGATTTCAAGGGTTGTTTCGAAGACTAAAGTATGTACTTAGAACAAATTTAATAATATTAGTTAATTACTATGTTATTACAATGGTATGCTTAAATTTCAGAGACTATGTAATTTGGAAAACATCTCAAGCATTGCTGAGTGTTCGCTCTCTTACTTACAATGACCACATGAGCCAAAGCTACGCAATAGATTTCTTATTGGAACCAGTGTTTTGGTTTGTTGACAACTTCGCCCAGTATCTAGGAAAAGTAAGTATTATACTTACTAGGTTTTTCCCGCGTGGAGGTCGTAAATTATCCCACGGGAACGTGCCACCGAGATAAAAGTATCCTTTACTAGGAAACCCAGGTCATAGTCTACCTGTGTGTCAAAATTCATGAAAATCCGTAACTGTTTTCGCATTTATAATATTAAATATAATGTATTACCGTATTATGTATATGCTTTGTTAATTGATGTTGGTTTAATATAGGTATGGTTGCCTAGCTTGGTTAGTGATAATATTCTTGCTGTGCCTGATCCACACTTATTTTCCAAAAGACCTTATGAAAATGATTATAAGTCACTTTCCCAGTGTCATAATATCAAAAAGAAATTGACAAGAGAAACCACAACTTGCAACATAAAATTAATTGTACCATAATGGTACGTTTTCACCAGAGTTATGATTGAGATTTTTATGTTTTTTTTTGGTATAGTGGTGTGTGCTAGCTAACATAAGGCAAATAATTTAATTTAATGTTGTGTTGCGTAATGCAAATTCTTTTACATTTTATTGTATGGATTCAAGTTTTATATCTGAACAGACAGCTGTGCTGCTAGGCAGTTTGTTGCGCCACTTCTTCTTCCCAGCTAAAGCACTAGGAAGTGGTGAAGGGTGGGCGTTTTTGGCGGACCGTCTTATGTAATTTTTGACGTTTGAAGAGTGCTGAAATCAAAATCAAAAGTCATTTATTCAAACTAGGCTGAGTAGTTTGAATAAATGACTTTTAATTTTGATTTTGAGTGCTGTGACAATATTTTTATCATTTAAATTATTATCATTCTAATACTAAACAAGCAGTTATGTGTGTTTTTGTGTGCAGTCAAGGGATGTGTAGACTGTGGTCAACAAAGTTGTTCACATGCTATTGCAGCTTTGCTCTGCTTCATTGCTCTGCTCCTCTTGACTGCACAACATGGTGTTCATTCCAGCTATTGTCCACAATCCTACCTGGATTCAACATATTCTCATGGATTTTTGTACATTTAACAATACTATACTAGTTAGTATAGTATAGAAAAGGGTCAGTATGTAAGGGCTTGCATGGATATGTTTCCATTGATGTGGAGATGCGCAGAGTGGAGATGCAGGAATCAACCAATTACATTGGTTGAAATCAACATCTTAAGACAAGTGAAATATACAGATATTGTACATTGAGCTTAGTTAAGTCATGGATTGAACAAATATCTCAGATTGACAATCTAATGGTCACCACAGGTCATTGATGACAACAATTGTACTTACCATTAACTTCTTTATTTTCAGGTGTTTGTGTTCTGTGTCACAGTATTGACAAGCGCTGTGGTAGTCATTGCTTACTGGGTGGGCCTACCATATTGGTGGCAAAGATGTCCTTACACTACAGTATTCCTAGTCATATTTGGCAACTGGCTGCTTATCAACATTGTATTTCACTACTACAAGGGTGTTGTGACTGAACCCGGCTATCCACCACCGGTAAGTTTCAATTCCACATGAGTATTCTACTTTACAGTACCAAGATTCAAACGAAAAAAAAAAACAAAGCATTTGTTTCAATTAAACCATTTACAGGCACTTTCAAATTGTCAAGGAGTCGGTCAGTTAGAAATTTGAAGCTAGTTGCCTTTTAAATTAAAATATTGATACAAAGTGCTGGTTACATAATTCATGTTGAAATTATACAGGTGAGAACGATGCAAAACGTCAGAAGCGTCCGTGATAAAAAGATACAATTCAAAACTAAATTAATAAAGATAAGACGTGGTAACTAAGAGATGACCAGTCCCAACTGACAGCGCCCATTCACAAACATGCCCACTACCCAGGCATTGCTATGACAAATCAAGGTTTAGAATGGGACTGTCATACAAGTACGTGTCAAATTAGCTGCAAGTGGTTTGACTGAAATCATTAATGGTCTGTCTTTCAAATAATCATCTCATCACTATGATTGGCTTCCAGTCTGGATGCAGCTGTATTCTGGTATTTTATAAGGAATAACTCTCTTTCTGACCTCCACAACCCATTTCTGGGCAACACAAGCCCTTGGACTGGTTGTCGGAAATCGGGCTTCAGACTTCTCATAAACAATGGTCAAAGATCTACAAATGACCCATCGACGAACGATGGTAACCCATCGACGAACCTTCCTTTTTTTTCTTCCATAAACTGGTAATTTAGCCGCAAGCCCTTTCAAGTCATTAATCGAGAGTGTTGGGTCGTGTTTAATTTGATTTCCTCATTATTTTACGACACGATATGTTTCCACAGAGCACACTGATATCAGACGCAGCGAGTATATGCCGGCGGTGCATTTCCCCGCGGCCGCCGCGCACGCACCACTGCTCGGTGTGCGACCGCTGCGTGCTGGCCATGGACCACCACTGTCCGTGGCTCAACAACTGTGTGGGCTACTATAACGCAAGGTTCTTCTTCCTCTACATGGTGTACATGGTCGTAGGAGTAGGCTTCGTCATTACCGCCGGCATTGATATTGGATATAAAGTCATTTGGCTGAATGATACAGGTAATTTGTTGTGTATGTTTTGATTAAACTATTATTATACTACTGCTTCATTCATCTGGAGGCCCACGTTAAACTGACAGTATCGTTACCTCATTACAAAACGAGTTTTATTGTTAGTCCAGGTTACAACAAACTTTATTTTAAATCTTCGTCTATCGACGCAAATTGGGCTTAATATTTACTGGACCTTTGTATTTCCAGGAGGTATTATCCCAAACAACGATCCAGATCTGATCGGTCATCCAGTCAGGCTGAACCAGACCGGTGTTTTGGTGCCGGTAAAGGTGATAGTGGAGTACGATGACTCCGTCAACTTTCCTCGAGAACACAAGCTGCCCGTGCCGCCCATTACCGAAGCTCAACGAATCTGCGCTCATCCGTATAAAAGAAAAGCCGTCGTGTTCATGGCCGTCACATGCATCTCCGTATTTGTCGCACTTGGAACATTAACCGTCCTCCATGGCAAGAACATCGGCCGAGGAGAAACTAGCGTGGAAGCGCACATTAACGAGAAACTGCGAAAATTTTCAAGAGGCACTTACAGGAATCCGTATGATTTCGGAAAAAGAAAAAATTGGCGGCTCTTCCTGGGACTTACTCAAGGCAGAACTTTCTTGAGGCATGTTTTGCTGCCTTCTGGCCATGCTCCTACTGGCACGGGACTAGCTTGGCATACCGTCCGACGCGGCCTTGAAGACTGGCCTTAAACAAGGTTTATCTACAAACTAGTGGTATATTAGCTGCCATAGTAGTCAAATTAGTGCTGTGCACTAGTGACACAGAAGAGGCACCTACCCTCTGGGTGGCAAATTATAGGTATTAACTAATAAAATACATGTTGTGAAGTAATTCTAGGCATTTACAGAGTTACCTTTCTGTCAGTTCTCAAGTCAGCCAGTGTTTGGTAAGCGCTCGGGCCAAAACTTAGGACCTAGTATTTGATATATTAAATGTACATTGTTTTAGATTTGTAAGTATTATTATTGTTGTGTAATCTACACAGTACAGACGGTAGTTTAAAGTACAGTTTTCTAAGTAAAGTCTTTTATTGCTTAGTGCTGGTGCTGGCGCCAGCGGTTGTTTAAATATTGGATCGTGAATAACTGAATGAGAATCTGCTACTTGTAACCGAGAAAATTTTATAAAAAATATTTGTTCGCGAAAATAATTATTACAATCACAAGGTTTTTTTACAGAACGAAGTGCTTGATTGTTTTTTTTTCCTGTAATATTTTTGATCTTTTGAGAACGTAAAATTTGAATGATTATACGATCATAAAGTAATATTTATTGTATAATATCTCCAGAACAGTGCAGTCCGAATATAAAATAATAGAATTATTGCAGATTATCAATAATATTAAAATTCAATCGTTTTAAGAGCTTTATCTTTGACATCACTTGAGAACTAATTGTGTAGTTTAAAAAAGGGTGGATTTTTAATAATTAGCATTAGCTCCTTGCGCCATAGACCGATACAGCTTTTTATTAACTCAAATTCAATTATGGTTACATGTATAAATGTATATAAATAAGGTGTAATTATGTAGGTGCAAATATTTTCACGGTTGTCAATTTTTCTAGTAGCACATAGGAGGCCGGATGACGAAATGATTGAAGATGATTGTAAAAATTGTAAAGGATAACACTAAGACTGAAGTCTTGCTGATGATAGCAATGAATATAGTAGACCTAAGTATGGCTTTGCTTGAACCATGCAGTTTATCGCACCAGTATGCGGTAGCAAATATTTTATATTTATTTATAAGCTAATTTATTTTATTTAAAGTGAATTTGGTTGTTATATTTACATTTTCGATTTATGAACCTCATGTACAGTCATTTCTACTTAAAGATAATTTTAACCCCAATTTTCTAAACTCCTATTAAAATCCCGGATCTTTATTGGATACTATTTAGTTTTGTCTTGTATGATCTGTTATTCGCATTGGGTAACCAATCATGACGGTTACCATGATATTTGACTGCAGTTTTTTCACACGATTAGTCCTTCAGTATTACATAACATTGGTGCAGAAGTTAAGTGAAGGCAGATGTGAGTGGACTCCGGGATCCCTCCCGGAGTCCACTCACATCACTCAAATAGTGACCTAATTAGTGATGTTCTTCAGAAAGGTCAGGTGCGTAGTGCTTGCAACCGGCGTGCGTGTATGACCAGATGTATGGACATAAAAGAAGCAAAAGGAGTATGTAAGGAGCGTAGCAGGTGGCGTTCTATAGTTTCTGCCTACCCCCATGGGAAAATGGCGTGAGTTTATGTATGTGTATGTTTAGAGACGCTTAAATAGCATGCTGCAGGCGTTGTGACGCAACTTATTAGAAGCCTATGTCCAGCAGTGAACTGCTATAGGCTGTGTTGCTATATGGCTTTGAGCGCTACTTTGAGGCACTATAGCATGCTATATAAGACCAGAAAGTCTAGAATTAATGTGAAAAGGGCTTGTGTCTATGCACCTTTTCCTCTCGGTCTTGCTTGTAAACAGCGTCCGTTTACGGCTTTAAAAAAATACTAACCGACTTAATAGACATCAATTAATATATAGACAAGAAAGATCATTTTTCCTATTGACTTATACGGTTATTAGACTTTACAAGATCAAACTTGTATGGGCGTGGAATTTTTACAACCAGCTGTTCTGTCAGATGCAGTATCTTTTTTACTTTGTCGTTCGACATTTTACTTAAATAAATAGCATTTTGGTTGAGGAGTTCATCACAAAGGCGAAATAATAACGCGAATATAATAACGTGAATATAATTACCCACGTGTCAATTACATGTTCGCGTCGTAGCTGGGGGTCAAATAAACCGCTGTTTAGTAAAGCTTTGTTTTAAATTGTGGGATTTGCTCTGGTCCCTATAATCGTGGTCCTTGTAATCCCGGAGTAACGAAAGAAATACTTACAGTAAGTAGGTACGGCTGATGGATCATGGCCCGTCCGAACTTTGCGCAGAATGCTGCGCAATAACATTTTTTAGGAACCAAATGGTGACATGCGGCGAGTGTGAGTGAGAAAATATGTTCGAAAGTTCGTAGTGTCTATGTTCAGAGCAGCCATGATTCATCGAGTACATTACCTACTCCTTATTGAGAAAAAATGGAACTGAATTGTATATGGTACTTAAAAAATCATTAAATATAAAAGCTCGACTTTGTTCTCAAGAACATTTATTTGCTTTTTAACCGACGTCAAAAAAGGAGGAAGTTCTCATTAAATTGCTGACATGACTTACAATCGAATCCAACTTGCAAGTATTTTGCAAATACGACTTTTATTATTGCATCATTTTAAAATGTTTTTAATATAATATCTAATGGTATGAGGATATAATAAGGATCAAGAACAAAATCTCGTAAAGAATTGTCGTGTGTTAATTGGTATTATGTGACAGTGCATTTATTTTAACAACAACGTGTCGTTTGATTGCCTGTGTAAGCAAATCTTAACTTATCTTTCGACTTAAATAAACATTCCATCATATTATTTACCTGTTTTCTGTACATAAACAAATTATTGTTATTTGGTTAAAAAAAGTTTGTTTCTTTCTACAAGCTTTTATTATAGTCTAATTAATTTTGTATTTTTTTACAATGTTATATTTTTTATATAATGTTATAGCTATTTTAATGTTTAAGTGTAACAGTGTGTCCTTAATCTGTAGGTTTTAAAAGAAATAAAACCATGATCTCCTGCAATAAATTATTTTATTTCAATTAATAAATTAAATTACGAGCTAATCAAATAACTTAACGCTACATATTGCACATAATCTTAACATTAATAATAATCTATATAATAAAAATGAAATGCTGATCGCTGATAAGCGCAGCGCATCACTTGAGAACGGTTGGACCGACTTGACAATTTTTTTTTTGTTTTAAAATGTTCGTAATAGTCCGAATCAAGTTCTTACGGAAAGAAAATAATGAAAAGTTGCCAAGAAAATAGGAAAATTCGGAAAAACTGAGAGTGCTTTTTCTATGGGAATTTTGTAGGTATGAATTACTGAAGTTTGGACAGGGCAACGTATGGCAGATGAGCTAGTATATAATATAAATAACATTATTATTATATATTAGATAAGCATTTAATCCTTGAAGTAGAGAAAATACTTAAAAACGTTATAATAAATTACAAATCTCAATTGTAAGTAGGTAATACGAATATTGAAGATTACAAGGTGCATAAAGTGCATTATTATATGGCGATAATTTGGTTGGTAAGTTAAGATAAGATAATTTATTTGCTTAAAACATGGTCCCATGTTCCTAGAGGGTGAAGCCTCCTGAAGAAGGCGCGTAAGGACGTGGTGGACCACTCACGCGCGGGTTTTATTTGACGCGCACCCGACCACACAAGGTATTGCGTTCTCAAAGATGAATCTGCGAATTTCTCTATGAAATATTTCGTGAACCTTGGGTCTGACACCAACGAAAAAGGCTTAAGTATCTACACCTACTAAAATAGATGCATAATGTGATAGTTCTAAAAAGATATTTCAAAAGACTAGATATTCGTAATAAAGAGATAGGTACCTTACCTTTCACCTAATAATAGGTAAACAGTGAATACAAACTGCTAAAATCTATGTTTTATAAGTGCGTCGAGCGGGTATGTAGACCAGCGTAACACACTATCTGAATTATTTTGAAGTATATTGCTAATCCATTGCTTCATATGCTCGAAAAAAATGCCTGCTCAACAACGTAAATAACGCAATGAATGCTGTTGAACTGCCAAAATGAAACTTATTGCAACTGATAGTGAGGTACGCTTACGCAGTTACGTTACGTTACGTTACAGGTACGTTTCAACCCAGCCTATCGTAGTCCTGCCGCACCTCGTATATTCCGTAAAAATCACACGTGAAATCGTTGGTGAAATTAGCTGTAATTCCACCAGCCGGTGTATTCTGTAAAATTCTCACCGTGAAAGTTGGCGAAGTGAGCTATTCCACCTGATGCTAGGCTTAGGGATTGACACTTCACTTCGAGCTCACTTCGCCTACGTTTTCACGATGAGATTTTTACAGAATAGGCTGTACATACGACAGGCCTATGCTAGGTTTTAGTTGTGGCCATATTGAATATTGTCGGAACTGAGTGCGAGAGATGTTAGGACGCTGCGCCGTTGCGGATTCACTCCGAGGTTCTCCCAATTGATCCACGACAGCCTGGCAGTTAAGTCTAAACAACAGAAAACGAATTATTTTAATATGATACTTGATAAGTGCCTATGGCAAAATCTGTTCGTGATTAACTTTTAGGTAGAGAGTCAGGGTTCGGAGGCCATCCGGGCTAAGTGCCCTTCCTGGTTTGAGAAAAGTATTGCTGGCATAGGTAGGTACTTACCTACTATACATTTTGTACGAACTGTTCGCACATGTCCTGCAATGGCTTCGGATCCTGAGCCGGTAGTGTTCCGGATCATACTCTGAGCCTGGTGTACAAAGTCTAAGCCCAGATCTCCCGGTTCCGGGAATGCCCTGACCCGGTAGCAAATGGATTTAAACAGTCAAAATTCCTGCTAAATGATGTGAAATGCCGGCTGCAATACTGGAATCTATAAGGTCGGAATGATGAATCACTAAAAGATAGGTATAATATTCACCACTAGTATTCCAATGAGCGCGATCAGCTTTTATTTCACCGCGGAGACATTTCTCTACGTAGGTTAGCGGGTCGTAGTCGGCTTCCAATACCTGGAAATAAGTTCCATAGTTAGGTACTATAATATAGAAGGGGCATAACGTTCCGCTGGAGATCCCGGTGCCCCTCTACAAGAGGGTTCCATCATGACCTTGTTCTAGTCATCTAACTGTCGTAAGCGCTATTACTGAGCATGAGATTTGGGTTCGATTCCCAGATCGGGAAAAGTGTTATTAAGTGTTTCCAACAGAAATTTCTCAGTAGCAGCCCAAATTCGGAGTCTGGGTTTGTGTTCAGTTAATGACTAAGCTGTGCCTTTAGATTTATACATGTGACGTCACGAAGCTTATGACTAGTCGCCCCATTGGCACACGATGACATACTTTGTTTACCCTTTCCCTCATCCTTAACGTGTGATTTATGGATGCCCATAAAAGTAAACTTGTGCCTAACCTTCGGGGAAAACAGGCGGTGATGTCATGCTATGTTAAAAAGGGTTCTGCTATCCTATAAACAACTAATACCTCTCTCAGCAGAGCGATGTAAGCGATGGCCAGCCTCAGCGTGTCGATCTTGCTGAGCCTCTTCTCGTACGGGAAGGTGGGCACGTGCACCCGCAGTTCATCGAACGCCGAGTTTATACTGCTAAAATCACAACACCACAACAATATTATAGCTTATGAAGCGAACACGAGATGTGGTTAGTAAAAAAGAAGAAAAATGTTTGTGCGCTCAGGGAAATGAATCGTTTATCTTTATCAATTTGCCGTGTTAAGGGTAGCGCAAATTAGGGCGGGCCGCACCGCAACGCAACGCATTGCAATAATCCTCCTTCATAACTTTCGTACATTTTCTCTGAAGCAACGAGGCGATGGAACTGAAATCTGAACCAACCAACCTAAAAGGGGGCCGCACCGCACTTTTCTGTATGAAAATGTGTCGCACTGCGGCCCGTTGCGGCTGTAATGTGCGCTTGGCTTTATAGCCATTTCATACAACTGTCAAAGAATGTCAGCAGTGATTTGAGTGAACGGACAATTGATTTCCCTGATTTACCTACCTCCAGATGAAAAAGTCCTACCTACACAAGCATGATAAATGCCATTGTTCAGCTAAGAACTACAGTTACCGCTTAAGTTTAGCGGGTAAGTCAGTTAAGCATCTTACAGACTTGAATTTTAGCAATGTAAACCCGTTAATATTTTCGTAGAACTAACGATTTCTAGGATCTACACAGAATGCTGCTAGAGCTAGTAGTATGAAGTAAAATGGAATTATGATGAAGCTAGTACCTACCTAGAGGACCATTTCCGGACCTATTGCCTACCTATAAAAATGTGAGCTGTTGTAGTTTCCGTCCACGCTAACATTATAAAGAGCCCGTATTATATTTCACCACGCTAATATCGTAACGTTAGAAATTATAAAAGCGCACGTTCTGGATAATCAATTTAACTCTTGTAATTAGGTAAGTACCTAACCCACCTACAACTTTAAGACTAGTGGAAATCTGAAGTTGACGCAAAATATTATAAAAATACAATGGGATAATATGTCCATCCATCCGCAAAAATTATGAACTTCCATTATAAACTTTCATCCCATGTCCCAATATGGGATGGATTGTTAAAAACCCTTAGTGCTCACTTTCATTGTAGATATTTATTATTACGGAACTCTTAAATGCACAATTTTCCATGCATTAGACCCAACGGTTTAGGTTGTGGATTGTCTGTCATCATCATCTGCCTATAATAGGCTTTTCCCAACTATGTTGGGGTCGGTTTCCAGTCTAACCGGATGAAGCTGAATACTAGTATTTTACATGGAGCGACTGCCCATCTGAATCTCACAACCCAGTTACTGGGTAATACGATACCCCTTGGTAAGACTGGTACGAGTTAGACTTTCGGGCTTCTGACGACCCGTAACGACTGTCAAAAATCCACGAATGACAGCCGGGACCAACGGCTTAACGTGCTTTCCGAGGCACAGAGGGGTCTTGGTATGTAAAGATGGTCACCGATCCATGGACCCACCGCGGCAAGCGTAGCTTAACCTGATTGATTGACATGTGCGGCTGTTATTACTTAGCCAGAAGCCCCCTGCGTTGTCTCTCAATTACTGAATTTACCACTTTTCAGTTTTTAACTAAAGTTCCTATCTTAGTAGTTTCATATCTTAGTAGTTCCTATCTTAGTAGGTCCTATCTTAGTAGTTCCTATCTTAGTAGTTCCTATCTTAGTAGTTCCTATCTTATTAGTTCCTATCTTAGCAGTTCCTATCTTAGTAGTTCCTATCTTAGTAGTTCCTATCTTAGTAGTTCCTATCTTATTAGTTCCTATCTTAGCAGTTCCTATCTTAGTAGTTCCTATCTTAGTAGTTCCTATCTTATTAGTTCCTATCTTAGCAGTTCCTATCTTAGCAGTTCCTATCTTAGTAGTTCCTATCTTAGTAGTTCCTATCTTATTAGTTCCTATCTTAGCAGTTCCTATCTTAGCAGTTCCTATCTTAGTAGTTCCTATCTTAGTAGTTCCTATCTTAGTAGTTCCCATCTTAGTAGTTCCCATCTTAGTAGTTCCTATCTTAGTAGTTCCTATCTTATTAGTTCCTATCTTAGCAGTTCCTATCTTATTAGTTCCTATCTTAGCAGTTCCTATCTTAGTAGTTCCCATCTTAGTAGTTCCCATCTTAGTAGTTCCTATCTTAGTAGTTTCTATCTTATTAGTTCCTATCTTAGCAGTTCCTATCTTATTAGTTCCTATCTTAGCAGTTCCTATCTTAGTAGTTCCCATCTTAGTAGTTCCTATCTTAGTAGTTCCCATCTTAGTAGTTCCCATCTTAGTAGTTCCTATCTTAGCAGTTCCTATCTTATTAGTTCCTATCTTAGCAGTTCCTATCTTATTAGTTCCTATCTTAGCAGTTCCTATCTTAGTAGTTCCCATCTTAGTAGTTCCCATCTTAGTAGTTCCTATCTTAGTAGTTCCTATCTTATTAGTTCCTATCTTAGCAGTTCCTATCTTATTAGTTCCTATCTTAGCAGTTCCTATCTTATTAGTTCCTATCTTAGCAGTTCCTATCTTAGTAGTTCCCATCTTAGTAGTTCCCATCTTAGTAGTTCCTATCTTAGTAGTTCCTATCTTATTAGTTCCTATCTTAGCAGTTCCTATCTTATTAGTTCCTATCTTAGCAGTTCCTATCTTAGTAGTTCCCATCTTAGTAGGTAGTTCCTATCTTAGTAGTTCCCATCTTAGTAGTTCCCATCTTAGTAGTTCCTATCTTAGCAGTTCCTATCTTATTAGTTCCTATCTTAGCAGTTCCTATCTTATTAGTTCCTATCTTAGCAGTTCCTATCTTAGTAGTTCCCATCTTAGTAGTTCCCATCTTAGTAGTTCCTATCTTAGTAGTTCCTATCTTATTAGTTCCTATCTTAGCAGTTCCTATCTTAGTAGTTCCCATCTTAGTAGTTCCTATCTTAGCAGTTCCTATCTTAGTAGTTCCCATCTTAGTAGTTCCTATCTTAGCAGTTCCTATCTTAGTAGTTCCCATCTTAGTAGTTCCTATCTTACTAGCGACCCGCTCCTGCTTCACGCGGTTTTTACGCCTTGCAAAAACATGAACATTTCTTTATTATACCTAAGGTAAATATTAATTTATTATACACTTAATTAGATCTTCCGGAATAAATTATCTAAATGACGTTGAAAACCCGTTGCGTTTTTTAGGAGAACAACGCGGTCACACAAATAGACAATAAAAGTGACTTTAATTTATATTATTTATGTAGAGATGAAAAAGAAATGTAGGAACGTGCAACAAATAAGGAGGATACCCATTGGGTCCGGACCTCAGCATCCGACGGCGCTCCCGCACGTTCGCGGCTGCTCGCTGCACGCGGTACGGGGAGCCTCCGCACTGATACTCGGGCTCCGCGGACGGCTCCAGCAGGACATCTGGTTGGAGTAGTCATTCTTGTACAGTTTACAGTTCAATCAGTCTCAAAAAGCTGTATACATCAATAAGAATTCCTTTGATTGTCTTTAAACTGTACTCTATACAGAATACAGTTTAAAGTCCTATTTTATATATCCAATTATAGAAAAGAGTTAGAAGTCGTAGTGAAAGTCAAATAATTTATTTCAAAGGCATAAATACATTATGATCGTCAAAAGTTACAAGAAAATTGAATGGATTCTAGTTGCCCCTTCCAAAAAGTAGTTTCGCATGGAGAATAATGGGTAGGAAACTCCACTCTTTTAAAATGTTTTCCAACATTTTGTATACATTCATTATATAATTATATGTGAAGACGGTGGACCTAAAATAAAATTGATATAAGTACGACAATCATCACCATTTCAGCCGAAATACATCCACTGCAACTGCTGCACATAGGCCTCCTCCAAGCACTGCCACTTCGACTGGTTCCTTGCTTCCCACATCGAGCAGATTCCTGCGGCTTTTACCAGGTCGTCGGTCCACCTTCTGGGAAGCCTTCCAACGCGGTATTCCGGTACGCGGTCATCACTCCAGAACCTTTCGGCCCTATCAGCCATTTGGTCTGCGATTAATGTGCCCTGCCCACTGCCACTTAAGTTTGGCAATTCTACGGGCTACGTCGGTTACATTGGTTCTCCGATCTTAAATATCATTTCTGATTCGATCACGTAGGGAAACTCCAAGCATAGCCTTCTCTATTGCTCTTTGGGTGACTTTCAGCCTTCTAATGAGGCCCATTATGAGCGACCACGTTTCAGTATTGGCAACACCCACTGGTCAAAGATTTTCAACATGAGACTGCGGTTTATGGCACGAGAAGATTGTTGCGTAGCGTCCCGTGTTCCCGAACATTGCCCAGCCTAGTCGGATTCGACGATTGACCTCTTTCTCGAAGTTGAATCTACCTAACTGGACAGTTTGTCCTAGGTAAACATAATCATCCACAACTTCGAGTGTAGCGTCTCCGAACTTCATGAGAAGTGGGTGTTACATGTCATGGGCCTTTGTCTTGTCCATGTTCATTATATGACCCACTTTTTGGAAGTTCTCTTAGGTTTAAGTACATTATTTAACAGATTTAACTCATCTACTTGTTGTAGTAGTACAACTACTGTTAAATTATTTATATTATTTATTTTCTCAGAACATCCATGGAAAGCTTGTCCTACGATTGAAAATTTTCAGATGATTTTTCATTTCCACGTATAAGTCTTTTGCTATGCAGCATATTGTTACTTAAAATACGAATATATATATATATAATAATATATTCTTCCTTCATAATTTTGCACAGTTTATGAAACGATTACCTAATAACATTCGCACCAGCGCGCAGTGTTTAAAACAAAAGCAACTTATATAATTAATATAGAGGCAGGCACTTATAACATTAGGGTAAGACAAGAAATACTAACGATGCTGACCTGTATGAAGCTGCCTGGTGTGCTGATGCACGTAGGCTGCTAGAGGCAGCTGCAGTCGACTCCTGGCTGCAGCATACACACAAGACGGCAGTTCCGAAGTCAGTGATGCCCCCTCATCGTCAGATCCGTCGGCGTACGCGAACTTCAGGCCGGAGTAATCCAACCGACGGGAATCACTAAACAAAAATAAACAAGTGAACTGAGTGACGATTAGAAAAGAAAACTCCAGTTTGTAGTTTATTTAATTAGGTAGGTTTAGGTAGTTTCAATAAGGGACATCGTGTCCCATATTGAAAGTTTATGAAAAACTTCTTCCGAGATGAAAACACTTGTTTTTAATAACAACTTTCTTAATCAATACAGATTATTATATTTGTAGGTGCTTAGTAGATACTGATTACGTTTCTTTTTCGAAGTTTTAAAAACTAGATAGGTTATTAAATGGAGTTTTTTCACGCAGCTGATAATATCGATTTAAGACTCCAAAGAGCGACATGACTGACTTCAGTACCGTAACCCTTACATAAAGTACCGAACACTTTGCCGTAGTTACCCAAGTGCACGGACCTCGCAGTTTTAGAACAAGTGGGAAAACAGTTCAATAACAATAATATAGTGAGCAACAAAATTAAATTAAAATCACAAAAAAAACAATACCTAAACAAAAAATACAAATATAAAATTAAAAAACTTGATAAAATACCTCAAAGGCGGTGAAGTAGATGAATCGGCAAGCTGGGTTCTAGTAGCTGACATTTTTCTTATCGCTACCAAAGCTCCGCGATTATACGTCGTCCGAAATTCGAATCCCGACTGAATCTGCGTGGACCGCTTACTATCTAATATTATACCGCAAGGGGTGTTTACCAATCCCCGTCCACGTTAGTGTGAGTTTGGTGACGAAATTTTGGGGCTACATGAAAACTCACCCTACCGAGATGAATTTAACGTTTATAATGTGTTGGCAAAAACGGCACATTATGCTAGTGTGTCCTTCATCCCCCGTTGCTGGGGTGGAGCTTTACAAAATTGAGACACGCGGGGGCGGGGCTTACTTACGCAAATCCTAAACTAACGGATGTTGGCTAACTAATAAGGTGATTAGCTCAAACAAAAGCGCTCGGATTTAGAAGAATCAAAGGGCCGCGAATTTTTTTAAAAAGACACAACACCTTGCTGGCTGTTTCAAACTAGTATTAATTTTCTTGTTTTTACAAAACTAGCTTTGGTTCGCGGCTTCGCTCGCGTTAATTTAGAATTTGACAATCAATTCGTTGTACTCAGCTTGTTGTTTGGCAGTTGCAATCATGGGCTGACAACGGAACATTATTAAAGGAAGTTCCTAATACACAATGTTGTAAGTCGTACATACAACATTGTATTAATTTATAATAATAATAATAATTTATATTTACTATTATTAATCACACTAATATTATAAAGGCGAAAGTTTGTGAGTGTGTGTGTGTGTATGTTTGTTACTTCTTCACGCTCAAACGGCTGGTCCAATTTTGATAAAATTTTGTATGGAGGTAGCTGACACCCTGGATTAAGACATAGGCTACTTTTCATCCCGATATTCCCACGGGATCGAGACTTACTCGGGTGAAACCGCGGGGCGCAGCTAGTTTATAATAATATTAATAATTTATATTTACATTTTATACGTATTAACGTATAAATTCTGGGCATTGGACACATGCTACATATAGCTGGCCATGGGCCATGGCCATGGGCGTGGCTTTTCCAAATGAACCTGCAATGTTCGCCCTTGTGCTTTATTAATTGTAATAGCAAAACTTAGTTTAATTGGAAACTCTTAAATTAAAATCGTAGGTCAGTGGGGATTATTAAGATTCTAGGTATAGTATACACTTTCCCCTTTTCCCACACCAGTTAAAATAGTGGCACCGACTATATTTTGTCCTAATTGTGTAATCCGTAGCCTCGTCCCATTACAAAATCGGGGTGCATCTAAAATGGGCATAAGCACAACTGGTACATCTAATTTTAATTGAAGTTTATGCGAGGGTACACCTGACAGCTCTAGAGAATTTAAACATTCAGCGGGAAATGAAGTGCTCTGTTCTGGGTCCATGATGGTATCTATTGACAAAATACTCCTTTATATCTCCCTGCACCTTATTCAAAATGTCAATGTTTATCTGGTTAATAGTTTCGTTTTTAGGTGCAAGGATTGCTCTCGCACATAGCCACTGATCACAATTTAAATTTACTTGTAAGTCTGGGTACACTTTAGCAATGAATTATTTATTTATATATACTTTATTGTACACCACCAAAATGCACAAAACACACACACATACACACCACACTGATTTCGAACAAATTTATTAAAGTATTCCCCCGTCAGTAAAATACAACCATCAGCATCCGTGTCCAAACGTGCATCGCTAATTTTCAACAGTGTCTCTGTACAATGTCCCGAATCTGTGTCATTATAAAGGTGCACTCTCATATTCTATTGATAAGCTTATTTTTTTTACTTTTGGCCAAAAGCTTGATGACTTGAGACAGGCTTTGATTTCATCTGCAGGTGCACCCTCTCTGCATCACCGGTAGAGTTTTAGGAAGTCACCAGCCAGTAAAACTACCATGCCTCTCATTGTGTCATGATTATCAGTTCTGCGGTTTAGGGCGAGAAAAGGTATCAAGCAATCAAACTTGCTTTCACATCTATAATATTATAGTTAGGAGGATAAAAACCGGTCTATCGACACTCTAGACTCACAAAATGTATTAATTAGATACTTAAATAAAATAAAAAAACTCTTTACTCACTACTGAAGTTTCTACCACACTAATATTATACAGGCGAAAGTTTGTGAGTGTGTGTGTGTGTGTGTTTGTTACTTCTTCACGCTCAAACGGCTGGACTAATTTTGAGAAAATTTTGTTCGGAGGTAGCTCGCACCCTGGATTAACACATAGGCTACTTTTTATCCCTATATTCCTACGGGATCGAGACTAATACGGGTGAAACCGCGGGGTGCAGCTAGTAATAATATAATTCAATCATGATTCGAAAGTTCGTTCTATTATCATTTATAAGAACGTTATTGTTGTTTTCCTTGGGAGCAGTACTTTTTTTCGGGAAGCAAAGGTATCCTATTTCCGATTCTGTACACCTGACAACGTATATGCAAAATCTCAGGATCATTGGTTGAATGGTTTAGGCCTGAAAAGGTAACAACCACGTGTCTTTCGAATCATGATTGAATTATGTTATGGGATGTATTTAATAGCACTTTAAATTTCAAAAAGCAGAGTACAACCCGAAATGATTGTCAAATTCTAAATTAACGCGAGCGAAGTCGCGGGCGAAAGCTAGTATAATAATAAAGTTAGGATTAAGATACTTAGGCCTACTTGCACCACAAATTACTAAATATACGAGTACGTTTAACTAATTTAAAACATCGCTCTGTTTCTTTCAATTGTTTGAAGATGACAGAGACAATGATGTTTTAACTGTGTTTAAAACATAATTCTTCTTCAAGCTCACTGCACCTACGTTTACACGGTGAGATTTTATCAGAATAGATCGGCTGTGTACGTTCTATAAACACACGTAATATACAACAAAATGTAAAAAAAAGAAGCACAAACAATATCAGTGGTTGGGAATCGAACTCAGGTTTGCAAAGCAGTCGTCGAACCGCTAAGTTATTTGCTTCGTTGAAAGATGACCAAAATAGCCATTCACAAATATGTCATGTCATGATTGACGGCTTAATTCCATAAAGGTATGATAATAGTTTTCTTGCTGACTATACATTTTTTTATATATCTGTGAAAACTGATTAAAATGTTTCAAAAAGTTAAGAACAGTCTCCTAAGGGCGTTTTCTTGTAGCGACAGAGGTTAAGGTACTTACCTGCCCTTATTGCCCCATCTCTAATTTCCAATTTGTATATGTCATGATTGACTGCTTAGCTCCATACCGAGGGCTAATTGCGTAACACACTATCAGTAGGAATCGGTTTCAATTTGACAGTTCAACAACATTCATTGCATTATTTACGTTGTTGAGCAGACAATTAAAATCAAAAATTAAAAATAATTAAAATCGTAATTAGTAAGTAAAGGAGCAGTTAATAGACGTTTACATAGTTATGCCGTTAATGAGTTACCAGGGAAGCCACATGCAGTGCAGAAGGAATTATTGCCAAACTTCCTTGTCTTCAACGTAGTCCTTAATCTTATAGTATGTTTTTTTGATTAGGAAACGTTTGATGTGGGTTTTGAACTTTCCATCGCTAAGTTCTATAACCGACTTTGGCAACTTGTTATAGGAGCGGATACTGTTTATAAGAAATGACTTGCTTGTTTTAGTTAATCTAAATTTGGGTATCACAATTTCATGTTTACTACGTGTATTTATATTATGGAAATCGCTTCTTATTTTGAAAAGTCCTAAGTTTTTGCGAACATTATAAAATACTTTCTAAGATATAAAGGGAAGGCAGAGTTAGTACATCAATTTCTTTGAATTTGTTTCTAAGGGACTCACGAGGACCCATTCCATAGATCGCGCGGATAGCCCTCTTTTGTAAAATGAAAATTGAATCTACGTCAGCAGACGATCCCCACAGCAGAATGCCATATGACATAATACTGTGGAAATAAGCAAAGTACCTACACTAACCTAGCTGTGGCTATATCAATTAAATGCCTTATTTTTCTTACTGGATATGCAGCTGAACTTAATCTACTTGAAAGAGCTCTAATGTGGGCACCCCATTGTAATTTTGAATCTAAAGTAATTCCTAGAAATAAAGTTTCCGTAATAGCATCTAGTTTCTTGCCGTCAAGTTTAAAATTTAGACTCACTTGGGGTACTTATGAATAATATTTATTACTTGTGAAGCAATGGATTAGCAATATACTTCAAAATCACTCCGATTCCGATTCAAACTGTGTTACGCAATTAGGGTACAGGTGATGATAATCATTTATGGGTTAAATCTATAACTGTCTGCTAATTAAATACTAAGTATTACCTTTTGGCTCGTCTGTTTACAAATTGCAGTAAACTATAGAACGATTCGTACATAGTGCAATATTGCCCAACCCTCAAAGCAGATATCGTGATAATTTATAGCTTAGACTGACCAGACTTATAGGGAGTCTCTATGCAAAATTTTACCAAAATCTATCTGGTAGTTTACCTACAAAGCGGTACATGCATTCAGAAAAAACAGACCAAAATTCTAAAAAATATATTTCTGGCATTAGAATCGATCCCATGCCTCGGAGCAATTACTTCATTCAAACTTAGTCAATGTACAGTTTTGACTTCGCTACGATTTTATTATATGTATAGGTAGATCACTTTAGGTATTTGGTATTTAATACCTATGATATCATTTATGAAAAGTAAGCAGAGCTTAAAGCATAATAATGCATCTAGCTGATAAGTAAGTACTTCTCTAATGCTAGGAACTTTTCAAGTTTTCTTCGAGCTGGACACCATCTCGAATTCCAATCGATTAGGCAACTTAAAAATGTAATACTTCCTACATAATACACAGTGACCGACAATGTGTGGTTAGAAGGTCCCTCATAAGTACCTTCAGTATCAAGCAAGATGATGAAAAATCCATAACTTCAGAATCGATCTTGTGATTTATTTATCACAAACACTGCTATCATTACAGGAAAAAATCCTAATGCGGTAGCGACACATACAATATTATTTTTGTGAATTCATTCAGAGAGCAGGAAAATAAATCGATCCTGTCAGCCGTGTCATTCAGTGCGTGCAAGGCGTGATATAAATCAGACTCCGCAAAAATATAAAACCTACCTAATGGTGAGCATGTTTTCATTCTAAATTCAATTTTAAATCTGGCTCATGATTTGAGCAAACTCAAATCTGTAGGTAGTACCTACCTACATCATTTTCTCAAAGAAATGGGGGAAAGAAATGGTTCGGTGGGTCGGGCCTACGAGTCGGATCGATGCTGGTCCCGCTCTCCCATTGGCGGCTGTGCGAGTGTTTCTGACAGCTCCACAGTTATAAAATAAACTCGGCAGTCGTACCTACTTCACGTCTGCCTGTATAGCACCCCTACCCTTGAAACATTACTGACGCGAACGCTGAAAACGAAAGCTTCTTGGTTTATGAAGAGTAGATTGTTGTCTAACTCGCATGTTCCATTCCATGTCTAGTTTGTTTTTCGACGTGAAAACGTCTTTTCGCTCGGTATCTACTGGGGCCCAAGTCTGCTATTTTTATAAATTCAGTCATTTTAACACGATCCCATTGTCATGCCATTGTCATTTTGCTAAAAGTTCGTAATCTGGTAAATTCATAATGGTCGCTCATTGGTCGGTCAATGTTCTCGTAATATAATTGTGTTATTATAATGGCATTTTCGTATTGCCATTATTATAAAACCCATTAGTGGAAATGTCATTCATTTGTCAATATGTACGAGATTACCAATATATGCAATTTCTTTCAATGTAGTGTCAGTGGCCGACCATTGGAAAGTCATAATGACGCCATTATAATAGTAGATTACCAAACTTGTCAAAATCAACAATTATGAAATCAATGATGGACCATTCTGGCACTATTGTAATAGCAGACTTGAGGCCCTGGTGGTAAGTTCAACATTTCTGAGTGACAAAAACATGTAAGATTTAAACTGCTAATAACTACGAGACTTTGAATGCTGAAGAAAGCTTGCATCAAAAGGAATGCAATGTGCCTAAAAAGTCTAATGCGGAGCAAATCCAATAGCTGGGGCAGTGTCACAAACCGTAAGAAAATCTTTTGCAAATAGGAAAAGTTCAAGATGTCAACTCAACGGCCGTAAACGGCTGCTTAGAACTGAAAAATATCACAATGTTTAATGTGTAATTTTAATATTTGAGCCTACTAAAACTAATGTCGAACACATTAAATTACTACGCTGCCGTAGTCATTTTATTTGCTCGACACTCGGACACCGTAAGATAATTTATTACAAATACCTATGTAAAAACATATTTCGGCGCATATATCAGCTGTAAATCAGCTCGTAATCCATTCCCGGAAGTTTACATCACAAAGAACACAATAAGCCTAAAAAATCTAGTTACGAGCTGATACAAAAGCCAGCAACTAGCACCGGAGACCTTAAAAAAACCGGCTAAGTGCGAGTCGGAGTCGCGCATGAAGGGTTCCGTACCATTATCTATAAAAATGGCAAAACAATCACGTTTGTTGTATGTGAGCCCCCCTTAAATATTTGTTTTATTTTAGTTTTATTATTTATTTTTAAAGTGAATATGTAACTAAATATTCTGTGAATATTTCAAGCGTCTACCTGTTGCCGTTATCAATATCGAGCAAAAACGAGTAAAAAAATCACGTTTGTTGTATGGGAGCCCCTTAAATATTTATTTTATTCTATTTCTAGTATTTGTTGTTATAGCGGCAACAGAAATACATCATCTGTGAAAATTTCAACTGTCTAACTATCACGGCTCATGAGATACAGCCTGGTGACAGACGGGCAGACAAACAGACGGCGGAGCCTTAGTAATAGGGTACCCGTTTTACCCTTAGGGTACGAAACCCTAAAAATCATCAAAAAACGTCATGTTATCAATCGCTGGTGCCGTGTCGTCGTGCAAAGTAACTATGCGTGAGCATTACGAGAATACGGCAGGAGACTAAGTAGCGCTTGATCTGAGTGAGCGAAGCAAGCATACCAAGACAGTTCTTGTGAAAGCCTTGCATCGATTAGCAAGGCCTTATTACAGCTCGGTTATAACTTCCTCACTAAGATGTAATCAGTAAAATGAATGCAACTGTGAAAAAATCTTTCGAGCCGAGCGTGGCGCATATTGATGAGCGAGCGAAACGAGCTCTCTCAATAAAAGCGAATGTAGTGAGCACAGCTTCTTGCCGAGCGAGCGAAGCAAGCCATATAATGCCATGATTGAGCAGAGTGCGCTTACTTTAACAATGAGCGAGCGGAGTGAGCCGAGCGCGCTTCCAAATGACAAGAGCCAGCGAAGCGATCCCAATGACGCCATGACCAAATAAGCGTGCTAACTCAAACAATGAGCGATCGAAGTGAGCCCGCCTCAACATCAGCACGTGGAGCAAGCCCACTATCAAAACGAGCGAGCGAAGCGAGCCCCCATTACAAGAAAAGCGAGTTTAGCGAGCCTACTTTAACGACGAGCGAACTAAGCGAGCATGTTATCAAAACTAGTGAGAGCCGCACTTTAATAATCGCGCTCCGCTCTCACATGGCGAACGTAAGCTTGCTTCGCTCGTTCGTCTCGAGAGTTTAGTCTTGTTCCTCTACTCGCTTGGCTTGTGGGGAAGGCTCGCTCCAATCGCTTTTCTCGTGTGAACGCTGACTCGTGGCGTAGGTGGGTTCTCATCGATTTAATAATATGCTTGTGTATTGCACTCACTTGTCACGTGGGGGGGACTCGAATATGCGCCTTGCTCAGTCGTGTCGTCTGTGGGCTTGCTTCGCTCGCTCGTCACGAAACTGTGCTCGCTACACTGGGCTGAGTTATAGATTGCGATCATTTTGTCAGCTTAACTAAATGTGAATGTGGCTTTTATTCGTTGAGATACAGCAAGCCTGGTTATTACAATTTGAGTCTTATGTTTAACCCCTCACTGACAGTTCACTCCACGCTCACTTCACCTAAGTTTTTACGGTGAGATGGTTACGGAATAGCACTGGGTTACAGTTCTGTTGTGACCAAACGTTTTCACGAAAACAAGCGGTGTGGGCTTCAACCGGGCCTACTTCTAATTTTTTATTTTACAGTAGCTGACGTTTGGGCCTGGGGGGCTATTTTATAAGGAAATCATAATATTGTTATAAAACTTACTGAAATTAAATAATTTTGAAATGAAATAACAGGCAAGCATTCTACCGTTCATAAATTGAAAATGTTAGATACATTTTCAATTTATGAACGGTAGAATGCTCTAGAATCTAATTAATCCATAAATTTACCTTAAAAATAGTATGACACAGCATTACGGAAATCTTCTATAAAAAAATAACTGTAGGTACGTCTGACAATGCAGATTTTTATGGATGCTATATTATAATGTATAAACTATTTATACATAGCAAATAACTTTTATTGTTAACAAAAAATATTCTACAAATGTTCAGTCAAAAAATTTACCACAAGCTAAGTACTAATGTTCGGTAGCGGTATAAGCTAGCCGGGCGCGGGATCGTCTTAAGCTAAGATTTCCTGGAAGAGCAGTGGCCGCCACAAATCGTCCGCAATTTACCGGAAAATCACTGTCACGTCACTGAAACGTTATTATGAAAGTAAGTTGGTGGTTGGTCGATGTTTTCGTAGAGAGCGTTTTTTGACAACGTAAAGTCAAACCCCGCTGCCCTCATTTTCATGTCAGCCGTCACTGCGGCCGTTACGTAGCGGCCCGGCAGCCAAACTACGGCTACCTAGAAGAGCGGCCTCTTCTAGGTAGCCGTAGCTTTACGTGTTGCGGGTAACCCTGAGTTGGCACGAGTGTAAAGCAATAAATAAAAATAAAAATATTTATTTCAATTACAAAGTGTATTTTTAACCTTGAGAGATTACCTTTTAACACTTTCAGTGCCGGGAGCCCTCCTGGAGGGTTCACTCAAGTCGCATATCGGATGCCGGGAGCCCTCGCAGAGGGCTCATTTTAAATATCCATTTTTCTTAGCGAATACAGCAATATAAACTGTGAAAATAAAAACAGTAGTATACTCGTTAGTTTTCAAATACAAGCATTTTTATATAAATTCATATATTTTTTTTAAATTATAACTTGCAGTGGCATGTGGCTAGTGGCATGGCGTATAAGCTCTACAAAAAGTGAGCAAGAATTGTTTGTGTTAGGAGACTCCGCTCTTCCACTTATCATTAACCATTATAGATCGTAATTGAACGTAAAACTACAAAAGGAAATAAAAATCATATTATAATATATATATAATAATAATATATCTATATAGTTGTTACGGGTCGTCAGAAGCTAGAAAGTCTGACAACCAGTCTTACCAGGGGGTATCGTATTATACAGTTACTGGGTTGTGGAGGTCAGATAGGCAGTCGCTCCATGTAAAATACTACTATTCAGCTGCATCCGGTTAGACTGGAAGCCGACCCCAACACAGTTGGGAAAAGGCTAGGCAGATGATGAATATATATAATATATAATGTAATTTAATATATATTAGGCTCGCTTTTACATAGGGCTTAAACGTAACTGGCGAAATGTAGGTCAAGTCGATGCGTCCCCGCAATTTCAAATAAACCAAAGAAAACCCGACTGCATGCGGCCTCTCATCAGGCGATGATTAGTACGCTAGGGTTAACCTTTGTCCTATTTGATTTAAATTATGATACAATACAAATAAACCTACCATTTAATATAATTACACTTAACAAAATCTAGAGCGTGAGAATGACTCCTGTTTATGATGCTAAAAAACACTCGCAACAAACTGGCTGCAATTTGTCATGACTATAAATTAGCGAGTCACCCTTTCATAAACAAGAAATATCCACAACTACTATAATTTGCTGCTAATTCTGCTCGGAAGTTAGGCCCTCGTCGACCCTGTAATTGATTTGTCGCGGATACGCGCGACCCTGCGACCTGCGAATGTCGCTCCGCGCGACCGCCACGTGCCGCGACCACGCCCCGAAGGACCATGTTTGATAGCTTTTCGCGTGAGATCTCATGTCGGTTTTAGTTTGTGTGGCGGGTTCTCGTGTGCAGCGATCTGTTTGAGTTAAATAAATTGTGGTTTTGTACTTCAACATCAACCCAGTTTATAGATTCAACCAGCAAAAGCAAATGCGTAGACTAGAAAAGTTACTTTACGAATACTTTCAGATATGAAAAAGAGTCGCTTGATTAAATAGACAGTTTTTTAATTCGGTCTTTTAATAATGCTGGTAGTCACCAAATCAAAATCAAAAGTCATTTATTCAAAAAAGGGTGAATAATTGTATATCATCTCTTTTTGAACGTCAAAATTACATATAAGACAGTCTTACAAACCGCCCGCCCTTATTCACTTCCTAATGCTTTAGGTGGGATGAAGAAGTCCCCAGCAGCACAGCTGTCTGTTAAGTTAAAAAAACTTCATTCTATACAATAGTAGGCATGCAAAGTAGTTAACATTATAAAACGAAAAACGCAAAACATTAAACAAATTTTGCCATATGGCAGCACACGCTAATACACGCAAAAACATTGACAACTATACTCAAACAGAACCAACCAAAGATTACCATTACCAGCCATACGCTTTATTTTACGGAAGCAATTAACCCGAACCTGAGCTACCGCGCTACAGCAAGCATTGAAATCTAAGGGAGCATGGTGAACTTGCTGCCGGTTCCTCAGGCAAGAATAATATGATCAATTGTCGAGGTCGCTAGCTAATCATGTAATGCAATACAACTCATTAATTAAATTGTAATGAGTAGATTATGTCAATAATTGAAAATATAATGAAGTAAATTGACAGCAGTCAATTAAATGAACAATTATATGAACTCATATTTATAACCTGTCAGTAGGTAAGCTAGTTCTGGATAAACAACATAAACATTGTCTTGAGTTAATCACAGCCACCAACTATTCTTCATAGGATAGTATCCTTTGAATAAAGGTTAGATTTTACTTTTACCTAGTTGCAAAATGAATATTGAATCCACTGTCCTAATCTTCGTCAGATGAACTGTCAAGCAGGCCTAGCAGTAGTAAGTTTTGTATGAGCTTCATTGCAGAAACTGAACAGCGTACAAAACGGACGGCGTCCAGTAGAATGATGCTCTCGCGATACATTTTCGTATCTTAGCTGTGTGAGGTCGGTTCATCATTCATCACTTCAGTCGAAAGACGTCCACTGCTGGACATAAAGCTCCCCCAACATTTGGGGTGGCTTGACATAATCGCCACGCTTGGCAGGCAGGTTGGCGATCGCAGTATGGTGATAAAATGTATAGAGAACGCTGCTACCCATTCTCTAGTAAGTCTCTTATTCGCCTTTTACGACACCCACGGGAAGAAATAGGATGGTGCTATTCTTAACGACCGGACCACACGGAACGGTGAGGTCGGTTAGATAATAAAATATAATACCTATATATTATCGTCGCTGTGTGTGATCCGCTTAACATGATTTTCGCATATCGGCCAGTATCTGAAGATACTCTATTATCTATCTAATAAAATATAGAATTCTTATATTCACTGTGTGTGGTTGTCCATTAAATTGTACGATGAGCGTTATGTCGAAGATAATATATATTTTACATTATATTCATCGTGTGTGAGACGCTTTAAACGCATTAAAAGGCAAGTCTAGCAAAGAAGAGGTTGCTTATTATAAAAGTTATATTAAGCCCAAAAAATTAGTTATGAACCATATGAAGCCGATGAAATAGCACGTAGTTTGTCCTTATTTCTAGTTAATATTGTCAATATCACTGTTTTTTGTGTAAGTATAAGATAAATAAGATGTTGGCGAAGGTGAACTGTGATACTCGTACCACGGTGAGAATACCAAAATCTTTAAAAACATCTGTCAGAGATACTCTAGCTGGTAAATTGCTCGAAGAGTTGTACAAGTTGTAGATACCTAACTAGAATGCTAAGAGCGAACTACTGATTCGGCCACGACACTTGAGTAACGTCTACTTCAATTTTATTGTTTTGTTTGTTTGTTGTTCTGTTTTATTGGTCTGAGTTCCTTATTCCTAGAGAAATTGCCTAGCTACATTGATCTTATTTAAAAAGTTTAACTAGCCGATTGGGTTTAATTTTTTGCTCCACAAAGCTCTTTACCAGCATTTTGCATATTGAATCAAAAACATTTTTCACAAGAGTCTTAATAATAATTAATTTAATCCAAAACCAAGCTTTTAAAAACTTACAAACCACCAGCTTGAGTTAATTTATTTATTTGGGTGCATATGTTGGGTGGGGATTATCCAGCGAGTCCACAAGACCATAAGGACCACGTGGTCCTGAGACCTATGCGCAGAGCGCACGACGCGTGTCGAGCGGCTGCTGGCACGCGACCGCCACGCGCCTCTCAAAGTGCCCGGAACCGTGTTCCCGACGCCTTTACCAAAACTGTTTTTCTGACGGCACTTAATTAATTCGTGTCGCCAACTAGTTTTGATGACTGTTATCGACTTCATACAGTTTGGGTACAATGCAAATTCTTTTTTGGTACCAACAACACAAATCCAGTGCCCAGCCCAGTTACTTGTAGGCTAGTGTTTTTATTGACACTCTGGCTGTTTGACACTCTTCTGTGGGTTGTCTTAGTTTACCTTGAGAAAAGATAATAATAATACGGTAACCCTAATTTAATAAACCATAGAGGATCTAGCTATCATGAAATCTAATCTCTGAAATTCTAGATCCCTATAAGATAAATGTATAAGTGACTACAATTTTTTCAATTGCCTGGAAACTTAATCGGTCCCTTTGTGATGAGACCCCAACCCGTATTTGTCTATATGTTTGTTGTATTTAAGCATTTATTATACGCAATTATTAACAAGTCCGGAACAGAATCGAACATGTCAACGGTAGAGTGTGGCTCTCAAAGTTTTCGAATTTCGAATTTTTTTCTACAAATTAATTTACTTACTTATAAATAAAAATAAAAAAATATTATTATAAAGGTACCTACAATGCTTTTACTTTTTAATTTTCTTTTAATGTGAGTTGTTGCAAACATCCAGGAAATCAAAAGACAAACAGATTATTAAAAAAAAAGTATAATAATATCCTTACACTAAAACTATTAACAAACTAAAATATGGCATGGAAAAATTCCTCGACATCGCTGTTGACTGGTAATATACCCAAGTGACTGGCGGAATTGTCACTTTGTATGGCAATGCTTTGCCTCTGGCCATGGTAAAAGCCAGCCAGATTTCGTTGAACAAACAATGAGCACTCCCAAGTCCCGAAGGTTTCAAGCCCAAACGGCTCGAAAATATAATTACCGATAAGGTTATTATACTTTCACCGCTTGAGGCTTTCCGGGAAATAGATAACTTTGAAAATTAAAACTACTCAAGTTCCCCGATGAATCAAAACTGTCCATGGCGGTTATTAAACTATTGCGTCTACTCCGCAAAAACCTAAGTTGCTAAGACCAGGGGGCCGATCGCGCTATTTCTCAACGTATAAATTACCGTTCGAACGGAACGTTTTTGGTTTTGGTTTAGAAACGGCATCGCGCAATTTTTTCTGAGCGACAAAATCGTTGACGTTACCCAATACTGAAAGTTCGATCGATCGTTCGTTCCTCCAACGTAACTTCCAAAGTAAAGCTTCCGTTGAAATGATTAGCGCGATACGAAATGTGTCTATCGTAACGTTTTTGGTTGTGGTTTAGTTTTAGTATTAACGTTCAAAATTAGCGCGTTCGGCCCCCTGTTACTAAAAACGGGTTGTGTAAATAAAAGTTTGAGCTTCGGCCCGATTGCACCCCATTCAGAAACAGCATCGGAGCAAGAGGGGCTGACCAAGTACACGCGACCCGCGTCTCCGTCCCCACACTATACCGCACTGTACAAGTACCGCAGTCCTATGGGAACAACACACAAATTACCCAAAACTAATTGTCTAATATGTTAACGCCATTTAACTAAACAGATTCAACGTTTCGAGTGGGTTTTTTGTGGTAGTTTCGTGTTTGTTGCGCGCAAATATTAGAGTGATTTGTAAATAGGTCGGTAGTGGCTCATAGACTACTGATTTATTTGGATAATGAAAATAATGACGATGATTTTTTTTTTTGTTTTGTGTAAAATAATAAAAAGCTTGAAGACCGAGGAGTTTTTACTTTCAGCATTCATTTCACCCAATACATATTTCGAAGACAAAAAGTAATCGATTAGTCTTTGAGTCTATCTTGGTTCGAACACTAATGATAGGACTATTACAGACTTAGAGCCCGAACCCCCCGCCCCCGCCCCCGTTTGTCGGTAACGTGATTACCGACAATAAGGCATCGTAACTGGCCTGTGAAATGGCTTGAACTTTGATCATAGACATGCAGGCAACATTTTCCCTAATTGTAGGTTATGGAAATCGATGCACTGTCCGTGATGCATTTACTACAATTTTTGATAAATACATTTTATGTTAGGTGCCACGGAAAAGTCGGAAGAGGATAGGTACATTGAAAAATCAATCTGAATAAACATTCCTGGGCCAGACAGGTCTAACTGGACAAATATACACGCTAGGTACATACGAAACAATCTAATTAGTTTATGCAACAGGGCCTGAAAGGGGGGGGTCTTAAAAATTCGAATGGAGTCTACATGCATTGGGGTAACATTATGAAAGAACGCTGTTTGCACATTCTCAAACATTTTTTTTTAGGCATCGTAGTTTTTAACTTCTGATGAAAAATGTAAAAAAAAATACTGCCGAAGTTTGCATAGAGAAAAATCTGAAATTATTCTGTGTGATAGAACTTAGTTTATGTAAAGATTACAAGAAAAATAAAACGATGTCTCTAATTAGCACAGTTTTTCAGAAATCATCAACATCATATATACGTACGGAACCCTCGGTGCGCGAGTCCGACTCGCTCTTGACCGGTTTTTTTTTAAATATCTTCGATGCATCTATACATAAATATTTAATGCTAGAGCATAAGATTGCTGTTCTTATTGATTGGCTAGCCCATCATTTAATTGCAATGTTTCAATGAATCTTGGAATGATTGTGATTTAAGGGTATATTACCATTTTTAGTGTTCCATACCTCAAAAGGAAAAAAAAACCGAACCCTATTGGTTCAAGACTATGAGTATAATGGCGTCAACGTTGAAACAACTAACCTCTAAATAATTAATGGCGTCTGTGGGCAATTTTGTATCGATCGCTTTAGCTTATAAGCGGACATTAGAATAGAATAGAATAGAATACTCTTTATTATGTACACCATAAAAGTTACAGATATAAATGTTGAAATTTTACACAGGGTGACACAATGGGCGGTCTTATCGCTAAAAGCGATCTTTTACAGACAACCACACACACATACCACACCACCACACCACCACCACCACACACCACACCACATATCACACCACACACCACCACACCACCACACCACGCATGCACCCATGTGGTGTGTACCACATTGCCACTCGTAGTTTAGGTAACATGCTAATTTTCAAGTCAAAACCCCGGATTTACCAATAAAAATAAATAATTAACTTAAAATGACACACACTTACATTACACTATTAAAAAAACGGTCAAGTGCGTGTCGGACGACGCGCAATGAAGGGTTCCGTAGCTGTGATGAATTTATCCCAAAAACAAATTTAACATTGTAGTTGAAAAACATGTTCTCCCATACATCGATATACGTCGCGGTCAATTCTCCAATTGAAAATGTAAGTTTGTAAACGAATTTGTGTGATAAAACTACAAATTAACGATTTTCGGATTTTTTCCTTTACCTACTTGTCTTGCGAGACCTTGCTTCTTGCCAAACATGATTCTAGCTCTAGGTCAACGGGAAGTACCCTATGGGTTTTGATTTATTTGCGAGTATCAAAATATATCGCATAAATGACCGTATTTTTTTATTGCGTTGACATAGAAGCTTGATATTTTTAGAGCTCTAAAGGACCTAAACCTACGTAGGTATTTGATATTAATTTCAACTTGATACCTCCACGCGTTCCTGTGAAAAAGGGTCTTGATAGACTGACATACAGACAGACGGACAGCGAAGTGATCTTATAGGGGTTCCATTTTTTTCCTTTGACGTACGGAACCCTACAAAAGTAAAAAAATAATTGGTAACAGAGGAGATTAACTATTGTATTTTATAAATATTTAAAATCAGAAAACACGGACCAACTAGAGGTCTTGGGTAGGATAGGATACACAACAATATTAACTATCCAAAGACTAGAATCAAACAGAAAAGCGCTGAAAAAACTAGCGTAAAAATTGACGTTGCAGAGAAGATTTAAAACTTCCAAACTTTTCAGCACATAGCACACTAACACCTAACCAAATTGAAACGTGACCATATTAAATTAAAAGAAACGTAGGAATAAGTTAGCAAAATACAGAAGGAATTAAAAAAAAAGTTGACTACATTTTTAATCTCTCGCATAGTTTGACAAAATCGGTGCAATTAAAGTTCCGAAAACAAACTTACTCTTTTGTCGAGTCATCTTTTTCTTGGTTGATTGCAGGAGGCACATCGTTCGGTAGACCCATCTTGAAACTGTTTACAAAGAAAGCTTCGCACACCACCCTTCTACGTCATGCGAGAATCATTATGATTCCTGGACTGTCTTTATTCGCGTATTGATTGATGTCACTGCATGTAAAGCTTATGTTATCGCTTGCTCTTTCTTGCGTGGTCAGCAGAATTATGAGAATATAAAACGTTTTGCATGGTAGGATATACTTAATTGTTAAAGTGTGTGCGTAACAGGATCAAGACAATTTTCTTTAAAGATCTAATAGAATAGAAGGCTCAATTTCTATTGAAATACAACTATTATGCGTACGCTTATACGTTGCATTTGAATATTTTAGTTGATAATACTCCATCTAATTATGTTTTTGTGATTTAGAAGACTTCAAACAAATAAAAGTTCTAAAAGATTTAGCACTATTTCTAACAACTCATGTTTTAGTGACTAAGGAGGACATTACTTTCAAACAAAAATAGGTTTTAAAGAGAAAGAACCAACAAATTGACGTAGATTTTATTCTGCAATTCCACTCTAATTTACTCTTATCCAAAAATTAATATTTTTGGATAAGAATAAAGTAGAGAAAGTTAACGCCTGCTCAAGCTCTAAGAGGTAATCCCCTTAGAGCTCGAGCAGGCATTTGGTTATCTAAAATACAATTGCTAGATGATTCATTTCAGCAGTTTAGGTTATTCTTACTAATTTCTCTGGCGTATAAAATTTTGAAGGCCATTTTCGTTTGGGTATTTCATAAACATTTAAATAAAAACGTAGTTAATAATAAAAAACTTTAATTAATACTTTAATAACAGTTAGTTTTTTTCGTGTTTGTCTTGCGTGGTTGTCTTGTCCGGCAGTTTGATCTCCTCAATGGCCAGGTTCTCTTCGCTGGATCTTAGCTCATGGTATTTGTACTTGAATGCCATTGTTGTGAAGATGAGCATGTCTATCAACATCAGACCCGCGAACAAGAAGAACTCTTTCCACTGTGGACAAAGATCATTTATATAAACGAGATTCAATAGTGGTCTTAAGGTGTATCGTGTTATCCAGTAACTGAGTTCAGGAGGTCAGATAGGCAGTCGCTCCATGTAAAATACTGGTATTCAGCTGCATCTAGTTAGACTCTAAGCCGACCCATGATTATGATGATGATGGGGTGCTATGGTGCTGGGGTGATTTGAAACGATGACTTGACGGGTACCGGCAAGTGTTAATAAAAAAATAGGGATTAGAAAATTTGTTGTTACCATTTTACATTCATGAATTGATCTAGTCCGTTCAACAACACATAATTTCGTTATGTGTCACAAAGCTAAGGATATTACTAAGTATTTAGCAATACATTCGACGGATACGATGCAATGATTTTGAAACTAGTAGTTAACTACATATTATGAAGCGTGGGATATTCACCAGCTTATCATGGAGACGGATCTGGTCACAGAAAGTAATAATAAAACTAGGAAATGATGAAACCAAATAGTTTAGAATCGAATAAAAATAACTCATTAAGGTAATCATGCAGGAAAAACACATTGTTGTCCAAATTATCATGCATGTCTTTTATGAATATTAGCCAGTAGGTATATTAGAATTTTTGTTTTATGGCAATGTAAACTTTGAACTAATGATGGCTCTAAAAAACGATTGCTCTATTGCTGTACTTTATGTCAATTACAAACCCTTTGTTGTTAAAAGAAGCGTGGATTTAAATAACCGTTTGGCAGGTAACAGGCAGTTTTAATTTCGCTAGTTAAGGTATGTAGGTAAACTATACTGATTAGTTTTGATAAGGCAATCAGGGTCACTGTGATAATAGCCTACCTATTATTTGAAACGTAGTTATGACCCAAGACCAGGAAGGTTTATGCAAAAGTCATGTCAGCGGTGGATTGCCATAGTCCACTCGTGGATAGCCTGACACCCGATGATCGGTTTAGCATCTGCCATGATAATTAGAATCCGTTTCAAAGTGTCCGTAGCTACAGTTATGATACCTAAAGATCTTGTACCTACATACAACTATAATGAAGACACGAGAAATGAAGAATCACGAGAACGGCTCATACTGTGGTAAAAATTGAATTTATTATTTATCATTATCACCATTTCAACCGAAAGACGTTCGGTCCTGTGCTTCTCGCTTCCAGCGGATTCCTGCACCCTTCGCAAGGTCAACGGTCCGCCTTATAGGAGGACTTTCAACGCTGCGCCTGAATGTGTTTTAAAATCTTACCTGCGCGTCCAAAAAGTTTCCTTCAACAATGAGTACGACGATTAAGTTTCCGAACGCAACAGTGAGCAGCCAAACTGACTGTAATACTGATTTCATGCTGGTTGGAGCCTGTGTGAACGAGAACTCCAGACCCGTGACGGAAAACATAACCTCTCCCATAGTCATCACCACGTACTGGGGGATCAGCCATAGAATATGGATGCTGTTCGATGGTGTTATCATCACGGCGTTTGCATTCTGGAATATGGAAATATGTATGTTGCATTATTTTGTGTTTTCGCTGATTCCAAGTTTCGGGTTGGATTGAATGGTTAATTCGTCTCGGTAACATTTTAGTCAAATTCAGCTTGAATGTAGGTAAACTAAACATGGATTGAAAAAATTCAAAAAGTTTTGGATCAAGCTGGATGAGAATGGCCAATTCTAGAGTAAGATGAGAGGAAGAGATGCCTATACTGCTTGACTGCAACAGGCCCATGATAATGGAAAAATCATTTAACTTTTGACGCATGAATATAGTTTTTGAGGTAAGATAAAAATATTAAGATAGCACTTACGTACGACCCAACAGCGTCTTCATAGACGTTTATCGTATACACAGCCCCAGATTTAAAATCGAAGTCTCTCAATACTACGTTCCCTGCGACCATCACATTGCTCACTCCTTTAGCAATCTTACTCTGAGCAGTATCATTACTTTGAATATATAACGTTTTATTCTTCTTTATATTGTCTATACTTATCTCTACTTGGCTGTTTAGGTTGGTTAAAAATCTAAAACAAATATAATGGATTAATACGATGTTGTAAAGAAAAAAATAGGAGAAACGTTGGTTGCACAGTTTATAAAATATAACCCTGTCTTAGGTGTCACGTAGTCGGGTAAAAACATATAGTCTTTGTAAAATTTAACTTTTTTTGTAATTTCTCTTTGGGCAAAATGAAGGCAGCTGTTGTGGTTGTATACTTCTTCTAGCCTTCCGCTATGGTAAAAAAGCTCAGGGCGTGGACACATTACCGCGGCGCGGCTCCACCACCGTGAAATCAGTCACTCTGTGATCTTGGTACCTACCTAAGGTACCAAGATCATAGAGTGACTGATTAAGAGATTATTCTAAGGTGTAAACCAAGATAATCGTTGTGTTTCAAGTAGGTACTACATGCTACATATTAAATTTCTGCAAACGTAAACATTTGCCAGTTGAGTGAAATTCATTTTCAACTCGATAACCAACACCATAATAAAAAGCTACAGTTCAAATTAAACAAATGAATGATGCATCGGGAAGTATACGTGTTATTGGTGTTATTTTCGTCGATTAAATCCTACGATATCGAAGTGAAGGTCAAACAAGGAAAAATAATTGGTCATAGAGAGGCCACGGTTTTTAATAAAAGACTATACTTTGTATTTTATAGAGTGCCCTACGCGAAACCTCCTATCGGCAGACTAAGATTTAAGAACCCCCAGTCTGTGCAAAAATGGGATGAAGTTTACGATGCAAGTAAAGAATTCCACGGGGCGTGTGCGCAAGCGCATATTGTTCACAAACACGGGCTGTTCGGGGCTGAAGACTGTCTGTATCTCAACATTTACACGCCTGAAATCCCCAAAACTGGAGAAACCAAGCTCAAACCGGTCATCGTTTGGCTTCATGGATACGCTTTCGCTTCATCCTTCAGTCATATACACGGAGCAGATTTCTTGATCGACAATGACATTGTGTTAGTGACTGTAACACATCGAATTGGAGTATTCGGATTTCTAAAAATTAATGATGATGACGCTAATGCGAACATGGGGCTGAAAGATATAGTCATGGCTTTGAAATGGATCAGAACGAACGTAAAACAATTTGGTGGTAACAAAGAGAACATTACTCTTATGGGCAGTAATTCAGCTGCAACGTTCATATCACTGCTGTTGATTACAGAAGCCAGCAAGCTATTTTCCAAGATTATTTTACAGAGTGGTGCGATTTACTCTGCTTCTATATTACAAGGTGACCATACATTAGAGAGAGACAGACTAAAACAAGAACTCAGTAAAAAGCACTTAATAATAAATAAAGCAGGAACCAAAGACATAGTTGATGCCTCGCAAAGTATCTATACTCGCCTAGAGATGGAAAACTATCAAAGACCTGTAGTACCGTTTACACCTATTCTCGAGCCGAAATCTAACACTGCCTTACTGATACGAACGCCAAAAGAGTTTTATGACACTGTGAAACATAAAAAAATTAAACCTTTACTAATAGGTTTCAATACCCAAGAAAGTATATCCGAAGTGATACCGTTTATACAAAATCCATATTTCCTGAGATTATTTAGAAAGTTTTTTAAGTTCATGGTGCCATTTTCTGATGGGTGCAGTTATAACAGTACAACTCAAGTTTACAAGCGTGTTTCTGAACAAATAAAAGACAGGTACTTTAGAGGTGGTATTACTGAAAATTCGCTTGACAGTTTCATGAGATACACATCAGATCTTATTAAGTTTCCAATAATAAAATTCATTAAAATATACTTACAACTAGGTAATGGGGATACAAACATGTATATGTACAAATTCGATTATAGAGGATCCCTAAACGCAGTTAAAGCAACTTCACTTGGCGAATCACAAACTAAAGTAAAAGGTGTGGCAACTGGCGATGAAATATGTTACGTGCTCAAATGTGAGCCACTTTGGGAACACTATGTGAAAATGAATCGTGATGAGGTCAATAGTGACAAAGAGATCATTAATGATATGTCAGAGTTATGGTCCAACTTTGCGAAATATGGCGATCCTACCCCTCGAAGTTATGTTGGCAACATAACATGGCCACCGATGAGTTTAGAGGGCAATAATGTAATACTCATAAGAAAATCTTTTACGACGATCGATTTCAAACCAGAACTTTCAATATATCGATTCTGGAATGACATTTATGAAACATTTTATAAGGAACAGTATTGTAGACCAAAGCATGACGAACTATAGTATTAAGATTACCTGATTAAAATAAAGCTTACCTAACACTAACTCCGTCGATTGCTTTTTCGTTATTGTCAGTAAAATTGAAAAGTCCTTCTTTATTGATAAAGAAAGAGTTTGCAGTTTTCTCTTTCAGATTAAAGTATCCGCTGACTGGTATACCAGCGCATTCTGTGGCAGGCTGTCCTTGAAGGTAATAAGGTAGATCCACAAAACCATCAGCGAAGATATTGACGTTCTCGTAGACGGAGAGCGGGCCGATTTCAATGTTGCGGGTTGCGTTCTCTTCAAGTGTGTTCAGGTTTGCTGTGTTGAGCGTGAAATTGCAATTGAATCCGTTGTACACCCTCAATTGGGCTAAACCTTCTGAAACAGGTGTTCCGTACGTCGGCTGTAACAACAACAAAAAAATACATTTGCCAAAACCGATTGGTGAAAACTTGAATAAAATCTGTTCAGTTCTTTATGAGATTTCATTTCCAGGCTGACTCTATTAAGTACCTATTATGGATCGATGACAGTGATTGGCTTATATTATCCTTTTGAGAGAGAACTATAAATCTGTATTCGTCGTAATTATGCCCCTATTAAGTGCCTAGGTATCCAATAATAATCAACAAGCCGCAGTAGCGAAGCTATAATTTTTCTTAGAGGTAAGCCGAAGAAAAAGTTGTTCAGTTCTCATAAACTCTAGATAACATCAAAATGAATTTATTCAAACATTTTATTCATTCATTTACTTTCTAAATTTAACGCCAGCTACGGTCGGAATTCTTTGTTTAGTCAAACAATTTAGGCATTTTTGTAATTGATTTTTTAAACTGGTACTAAACATTTGTAATGTGATGTGATTGATACACACAAGTGTAAGAAGACTGGTTGTTCCGAAGGGAAGCCGAAAGGAATCGGGTTGTATGGAGGCTGCGCCCCTAACAAGCCGTGTTATCGACAGGTCGCCTGGAACGACGGACAATTATTCATCTATATCATTGTCAATTTAAAGTTCAATCAATTTATTTTATTTACAACTATTGAAATATTCTTCTCACAATTTTTTTTATTATTAATGAGTTGTATTGCAATATGGCATTGTCAATAGGTTTAATTTTTATTATTTTAGTAATATTTTATATAGATTCTTTTTTTAATTTGTGAATGTGAGAACGTTGTAGGCTTAAAAGACTGTAGCTTTGTAAACCATTTCCTATTTTGTTAAGTACTTGTTGACGGGCCTACACTATCCTCCCATACCTATTAACACTGTAACTAGAAATATAAAAAATATATATAGAAATATTGTAAAAGCTCATTAGAGTAACCGTGTTTCGAAACGACCAATTGGAACCGTGCACCTAGCTTCTGACGTTTCGTGCCCATGTAGGTTTATGTGAAATAAAATATTTTGATTTTGGCAAATAAGTTAATTTAATTTGTGTGTCTTTGTTTAGTAATGTTAAGTACTTGAAAACTATTGTATAGAATCAAGTTTTTCTAACTTTACGGACAGTTGTGTTGCTGGGGAGTTTGTTGCGCCACTTCTTATTCCCAGCTAAAGCGCTAGGAAGTGGTGAAGGCGGGCGTTTTGGGGGACGTCATAAGTAATTTTGACGTTCAAAAAGTGCTGATTCTCAGTCTAATTTCAGATAACGGATTTTTATTAAGCAGAAACGGGAATTGTTCAACTTTAAGTACTTATATTGCTTGACTTTCAATGTTTTTTTTTTAATTATGTTTTATTATTGTAACATGTATTTTCTATGTTATTATATCAGTTTTTATCTTGGAAAAATCAAATCCTATGGCCGGGTTCAATGCAAACCCAACCTTAAACACCAATAATGATTAATTTAAAGTCTTACCAATAAATTCAGTTCTACAATTCCGGAGATGATGAAGGCACAAGCAGCCAGGATGCCGCCCCATATCATTTTATGTAAAGGTTTCCTTATAAGTTTCAACCAAGTCAGGAACGGGTAGATTGCCTGAAAATATCGTATATCTTATAATTGTTGTAAATCTAGTATTTCCTTTCTAAATATAGAGAAAATATTGATACGTACCACTTCGAAAATAGGAATAAATAATAGAATGAGCAGAGGATTGAGCACTTGCATTTGATCAGCCTTTAATGTCCAGGATCCTATGTCCTGTTCCATTCGATCAGCTTGGAAGGTCCATCTAGAGCCCTGTGTTGTAAAAAATATTCAGTAAAGCATTACTGCGGTAATAAGAAACACAACTAGGTATATCTCTGGCCTACAGCAGCTAGTTGATTGAGTCTATCTGTTTGTGTACCTACCTACGCACCATTAAGAGTCCTAGAACCAGAGGTTATTCGATCATTATTACCACTGCACTGAACATAGCCATTTCCAAAGTGAACTCTGAAGTAGATCACACAGAACAGGTATTTTTTAAGCTGCAGATACCACATCAGTATATTCTTGATGTCGTTTCTTTATGGAGTACCTTATCAGTTTATTCTTGACCGAGCAAAACGTTAAAAATGTAGTAACGTACCCAGTAAGGGCAATCAGATGGCATGTCAAGCCATTACAAGAACAATAATGTATGATAGGATGCTTATACAGTTTCATAGTTTTCAGTTCAACAAGTTTCAGTCTTCGAGAAGTCTCCGGTGAAGTAACAGCTCCGAATATCTGGTAGCTTTACAAGAGTAAAGTTCACCATAGTTAGGAATTTCTATTTGTTTTATAACGTGTACCCTTTTGATGAACCTCTTATGCTTGTATTTTTGTGTGTGTGATTTCTATGTCCGTGTAATAAACGTGTAAAACAGTGAATATAAAAGTTATCTCAGTTTCAAAGTGGTTTCCATTTAACATTCCCTCGTCAAGGGAACACCGGCACCCCCGCCTACATCACCTGACTCCCGTGTTAATAACAGGGTACATGAAAAGAGCCTCCCCGGATGGCGTTAATCTAAATCAAACTATTCCAAACGCTGGGCGCACCTTGTACAGGTAGCAGTCGGTAACACTGATTTTGGCTGACCAATCATTACACCATCACGATGACTCAAACTCAAGTCAAGTATATTCCTATAATAAACATCTTCACTCGGCGAACGGTATGACTCAGTAGCTGTATGCGGCCGAAGATGTTTTTAGGAGACTTAGATTATATATGCTCATTTTCGCCTAGCAATGTCCTTGGAGCTTGTGGCTAAGTAATCATAACAGCCGCACGGGTCGATCTATCAGGTTAAGCTACGTTTGCCGCGGTTGGTTCGTGGATGGGTGACCATCTGTTCATACCAAGATTCCTCCGTGCCTCGGAAAGCACGTTAAGCCGTTGGTGCCGGCAATCATTTGTAGATCTTTGACAGTTGTTACGGGTCGTCAGAAGCCCAAAAGTCTCACAACCAGTCTTACCAAGGGATATTGTGTTACCCAGTAACTGGGTTCTGGAGGTCAGATAGGCAGTCGCTCCATGTAAAATACTGGTATTCAGCTGGATCCGGTTAGACTGGAAGCCGACCCCAACAAAGTTGGGAAAAGGCTAGGCAGATGATGATTGTCCTTGTTCCTTACCTGCTGGTCAAACAGAGCCCAGAAGACCGGCAGTGGTATGAAGAGGACTAGTACCCTGAGCAGCGACTTCACGTCATCGATGAGGTTGGCATCGTATTTGTCGTCCGCGTGGTCCAGCCAGTGCTCGCGCTTCTCTTTGCTTTTGTATGACTTGACTACTGCGTGCTACGGAATAGAAGGGTATTGTGTTATTATCCTGTACTATATAGATAATCAAAGTAAAACATATCTATGAGAAAAGAAACACCCATAGGTGCAGGACGTCTAAAAATGGTACAGCGAACCGAGTATTGTTTCAGTTGGTGGCCATACTAATTTTGGTTCGAAACATTAGATTGAATGGCTTGCATGCTTTTGTTAACTGAAACAAAAACAAGTAAATCTTGTTGTTTATTAACAACAAGATTTACTTAAGTATGTTACACTGACACTTCTGATAAATAAATATATGTATGGTATTTCAAATAAGGAGATATAAATAATTCTTCAAGTGGTCCTAAGACCTTCATTAATATTGAAAACCTAGATACACAAATATCTATGTACTCATGCAGATAAGTGTTTGAAAATGGTATTATATTATAAAAATATTTATTTTGGTTGTAATCAAGCAATTACAAAGTAGATAAAAGAGCTATTCAAAAGTTTGAAAGAGCGAAATTACGGCTCCTGCGCTGATTACGGTAAAACGAAATCAAGACAGTGAGTACGCACTTGAATGGTGTAAATGTTTAGTTAAAATTAATAAACATGCAACTGACACAATTAAATAATTATAGTGAATGTCTTTTGACTGAATTGTGTAGGTAACTTGGGTAGAAGTGCGACGCGATCTTTACTGAATACCTAGTAGGTACAATACTTATGTAGGTCACTTGGGTACAAGTTCCAAGCGATCTGTGCTTCCCGCATCTAGCGGATACCTGCAGCCTTCACAAGGTCATCGGTTATCTCTCTCAGAATTACTGGTAACACCAATATATTATTTCAAATAAAAGTGTAGGAGTTGAGTGTTAATATTCACAAAATCAGTTTATTACAATGCGTCAACGTAATAAAAGTACTGCCATACTGCTGCTGAAATTATTTCGTTAGTGGTCGTGGAATGTTGGATGTAAGTATTATTCCTGCGTAATTTAATTCCGGAGGTGGTGAAACTGGCCATCGACAATCTAGAAAACCATCCATAACAGACACATCCTAATCCTAACTTCCTAACTAATATTAGAAAATAGAAATGCGAAAGTGAGTTTGTTTGTTTGTTTGCTTTCACGGCACTAAACCGGCTGACCGGATTTGGATGAAATTTGGCACATGGGTAGACCTTGACCTGGGTTAAGACCAAAAGATAGATACTATAGAGAGGCCATCTGAAGTAATGTCGTAGAAAAATTGTGATCCCATGTCTCAGTGACGCCATTTAGCGTAGCATAATCAGCGTAGCATAATATTCCCACTGCTGGGACACAAGCCTCCTCTCGGTGAGAGGGACATTAGCCCATTTAGCGTAATATAGCAAAATTCAATAAAATCTAAGTTTCTTTTAATACCATATTGCACAATCAAACATTATACTTCGAAAATAATTTTCTTTTGGTGGACACGAATTAATTGCGACTTGACATGCAGGCGTACCACACTAGACTGAGCGACTTTTGCCCACTAGGACAAATGTATTGGATTACGATTTTGTTCGCTATGTCCCGCCTATTGTTAAGTAAATAGTTTAATGTCTTTGGTTAGGGCATATGATACTTTTTATTCCGGTAGTATGTTCCCGTGGGATAATTTTCGACTTTCACGCAGACGTAGCCGCTAGTAATTGTATATAAGTAGAAGTACATACTAATTGTTTTTATTTATGTGTATTGTTTGGATTGGATATCACTGTGCTAAAAAATAGTTTAATCAGATAAAACTATCACCTAGTTTTTATCTTGTTTTTCATAGTTTACTTTAACACTTTAAAATTTCTGAAACCTACCTACGTACAGGATTTATGAAAGAGTCGTCTCTGTAACGCTAAATCTCATCATAGAAACATAGAATTTATACAAAAAATTGGTTTGTGAGCTGCTGCTTTTTGTGTTTTTTCAAAAACTTTAAAATATTAGTACCTAAATTGTGTCCTAGTTTAGTCTTAGTAGTGTAGTGTAGTGTTTAGTCTTCTTCCATAGATCAGCCATCTTTATCATCCATCATCTCAGTCTTTACCTATTCTAATCTTTCAACAATTTCTGATAAAGCTAAGTCAATAAATTCATATGTATATGTCCACCTCCATAATCCATAATCTATATTTTCTATACTTACACCTATGCATGTTGACACTTTCCCAAGTACATTTCCGGCGGGCTGTTTAATTATATAAAGTTTTTTGCCGGCCACGAAGAACACTGCAAATAAAAAAAAATATTGTATCTAATCTATTCAAATACATAGAATTGAAGTGTCTTTTTGTAATGTTTAAATAACAGCTTTTTACTAAATGCATATGAAACGCACGTATGTACCTACGGTACTTATAACAAAAACAATGTCTGTCTGTTTGTTCCGGCTCATCTCCGAAACGGCTGGACCGATTTTGACGGGACTTTCACTGGGAGATAGTAGATGTTATTAGGAGTAACTTAGGCTTACTTTTATTTTAGAAAAAGCCACCCGGTCGAAACCGGGGCTAGTAAGTTAATAAAAGTAAAGGCATAACAACCACGGCAATTGATGTTCTTTAACATAATAGTCACACGTTTGTTATTGAATACCACGGTACCTACGATGAAGAATACCAATGCTAAATAATTTATATTGGAATTTCATTCTCTCTGCCTACATATCCCACAACCATAGACATATAATGAGTTTTGAGAGAGCTGCTGTGGGAATCTGAAACTGGGGGCTAAGTAGCTGTACCGAGTAGTCAGCGGGTGACAAAACGTACGGATATAAGATAATAAGTATGAATAACCTTCACAGAGGGTCGACAAATTTTTCGGGTTTACCAGTATTGTGTGTTTATTATAACTTGACGTGTGACGCGATTTTCGGCACTGAATTTTGTTAGTTTCAATACTAATATAATTCAAAATCGACTGATAGAAAAGTACGCCCAATCCGATGACTGTAAAATTCAGTGCTAACAATCGCATCACGGTATAATGAACGCACTATAAGTACCTATATACCTGGAACCTGAACGTGGAGTTGCCAGGTCTTGATAACACAGTAATCGCAAGCGAGTGTACTGCCCTGTTAAAAATGTCAGTAATAAAAACGTTTTTATTCAGTTGTTTGATCTTCGAATGAATGTGCTCTCCGTAGGCCTAGATACAGCGTTGTGAACGAAACCATTGGAGGTTCCTGTTTAGGATAAAGCGGGAGGAAACGCCCGGGTGTCATCACAGTGTGCCCGGAGGACACGGTGGAGGTCTGCCCGGCTTGGGCGGAGCACCGCCGTGTCCTAAAGGAGGCGATCGGCGGCGGCGATCTCTCGCGTCCGGCCCTGGTTCAGGCCATGGTTCAGAGCGAGTGTACATGGGAGGCCGTCACCTCCTCCTGCGAATCAGTAATGCTCGTGAAGGAGGAGGCGGAACGCGTGAGGGAGAGGCAAGGTTCACGTCCTCGCGCCCCTAGTCGCCGCGGGTGACGCCCCGGGCGTCGGGAGTCGCAGGCTGACTCCCAACCACCGTAGGCGCGGGCTTGCGGACGGTGAGCGATGGGTAGCTCGCCGTCCGATAGGGACCAGGCCCGGGTCGACGGTGCGTTGCATTCCACGCGCGCCTCAAAGAGATGTCAGCACCAACTGACGGGGTCCAGGAAGGAACATGAGTGGGTTTTAGTCAGTAAAAGTCTGACATCGTCCCGCTCCGCCCAGAGCGGGAGAAGTTATTTGATAATTTCCCACCCAAAAAATAAACGCGGTTCAGCCGGGCCGTATGAGCGGAACAATGCCATCTATCGAGCTTACGCCAACTTTTGACATGAAACAACGCTGCTGACATGAAACAATCGCTGAGGGAGCGCTTCTTTGGCCGCCTGAGTAAAGTATTAAATAGTCTTTTATCTGGCGGAAACAAGGTCAATCAGGCCTTCAACGGTTGGGACATGCCGGTTTTGTGTGTACTCTTTCGGCATACTCTAGGACTCAGACGGAACTTGATGCCTTGGATAGGAGGGTTTGCACACTGATCTTCGAATGCTTTACCCACTGTATAGCTCGCGGAAGTGCGGGGCCGTCGCTCCTTAAATGCTGACCCTGCATAATCGTGAGGTATGCAGTTTCAGGGAATACTTCCTGGAAGCTGACGTGGGGATGCAACAAGATGTGTTCTCAGTGGAGAAGGGCCTCACCCCGGTCTCCATGGCTAACAAGAACTGGCGAAAACCAATAAGTAGATAGTATTAGATTCTGGTTTTTAGTATTTGTTGCTATAGCGGCATCATAAATACATCATCTGTGAAAATTTCAACTGTCTAGCTATCACGGATCATGAGATACAGCCTGGTGACAGACGGACAGACAGACAGACGGCGGAGCCTTAGTAATAGGGTTCCCGTTTTACCCTTTGGGTACGGAACCCTAAAAACAACAGTCATAGAGATAAGCCAAAGTTAAAAATGTGACTTGAAGTCGGGTAAGGACTCAAAGTCAAAAAAGGAAACTTTGGAAGTTATGAAACGGCCGATAGGTACTTCGGATTATCGCTTCGGAGTAGACCCCCTGGTTACGGCTCAGTGACCTCTGTGGGTTCGTTACGACGCCAAATTTTTGGAACTTGATTCAAAAACCGACGCGTGTGTTTATTAGTTGTTTACTGTATTATCATTTATGTTATTGGTATTTTACTGTTGTAGCATAACTGTTTATTATATTTGGGTTCTATTTTAGTCACTTTGAACAGAAACGTATCGAAACGGTAGTGTTTACAGATCACAACATTAAAAAAATACATTATAACTAAACCACTGTGCGACTTCGGCTAAGATAACTATTTCATATACTTATTACACTGTCTCTTTTCAACATTATACTTATTACGAAACTATAAGTTTAAACATTTCTAAGAATAAAATTGTTTACACAGCGCGTTGTTTACACGACGGCAACACCATCTACGACGGTACTTACCTATAGACACGATCATCAATATTCCTGGCACTCCAAAAGCCAGTGAATAGCAGTCATTATCACCGAAGCAGTGGACATCCGCTCTCAAGATGGGGGTCAAAAATGTGGAGATGAGACTGCCGGCATTGATAGCGAAGTAGAAGAGAGAGAAGAAATAGCCCAGGTATCTCTCTTGTTCAGGCAATTTGAACTGGTCCCCTCCGAAGGCAGAGACACAAGGTTTAATGCCTCCTGTCCCGAAGGCTATTAGGAGAAGAGCCACGATTGTAAATTCCCTGAAAGAAGTGAAGATAGTATTAGATCTGGATAAAAGAGTTTTAGGTCTTATTTCTCATACGAAGTAGAGGAGTTTGGTGTAGAAAAGCGAACGCCAGAGGTGTATTACATGTCAGCTTCTTAAGAGGATGCATTCGGAAAGTTGGCAACGTCGTACTGACAAATATTTCGGTGTTTTGATTAATTTTTGAATATTACGAAATAATATTATGTAATATCGCTCTGCAGTGCACTAAAGTACATGTTACCAACTTGCTGATTGCACCCTCTCAAATAGTGAGATGATAATTATTATAGTACATCATCTTTTTTACCAGCTACTTGGTAGAACCAACCTATCTCGCACTGCCTCGTAGCTTATGGTTTTTTTTTGGGTGGGAATTTATCAAATAACTTCTCCCGCTCTGGGCGGAGCGGGAGGGCGTGTCAGACTTTTACTGACTAAAACCCACCCGTGTTCCTTCAGATGCCTGTGTGCCAGGGCCACGATATCCCTTTCAGACAGGCTCGTAACGGATAACAGTCCCATACAAGCTTAGCCCAGAAATGAACACAACAAAAAGTATTCAAGAAGTTATAATAGTGTCCTGTATGTTTCAGTTTGTCATACTTATGTATCTTCAGTATCCCTTGGTTATGTATTGCAAAAACGATTAATTTGCTACATTTCAAGTACCTACTACATACTTACGGTTAAGATTGTGATATTATATTTAATTAAGTACGAATCGTGATTACGACATCAATATTATGTTAGGTAGATACTCATTGACATAGATAGGTGTTTTGTAATTAGTTTTCAATTTATTAACTAACATCATCTGCCTAGACTTTAGGTATTAATAAGATAAGAATAAGATGTAACTAATTAATAGAACTGCCTCGTTAGTCTTTGGGTTCGATTCCCGAGGACAAAGTGTTACTGGATTTATACATTGGAATTTCTCAGTAGTCCGGACTCCGGAGTCCGGGGGGAAACCGCTATGAAATGGGACCTAAAGGTGAAAATTGGGTGTACTATAGTACGCCTCTGCCTAATCCATCGGGCAATACAGGCGTGATTTAATGTTATATTAATTAATAGAAGTTAATAATAAATGAAGACAGTAGCGGTATTATTGGATATTTATATAAGAACACACCTGTCCACACAACTATGTCTGTAGGTCTGTAAATTATGTATAGCAACTGTGAAACTTAGGAGAGACGTGTCTTGCTGCCTAAAGGAAAACATAGTAGTCTTGTATGTGCTAGTTCTATTAATAACATTAGTTCAATGATTAAGATACTCACATGGTTGGCAGGTTGAGCTGTGGCATTGCACTGACTGATATTAATGTACTTCCAGCTGCATAAACTAGCGATAAATACATTATAGTCCTGAAAAATACAATCCTTTATTACATTAGGTCCACAACAAACACAGAAAAGCTCGTTGCTAAATAAAATGTCGTAATGATGGTCTTTTGTTACCAGGCTAATCGTCATGACTTAGAAATGACATAGAAAAATGAAGCCATTTGACTCACTTTGATTACTTACATAAGTACCAGTACTTATCTACTAATCTTTCTGTACACAAAACAAAGTTAAATATGTGTTGAACGTGGTCAGACAAACTTTTCATACAAGTTTGTTGATTAGCTTAGTTAGTTGGATTTCGAAAGTTCGCCGAACGGTTAGAACATTTTCACACTACAAAGCCAAGACATAAGATATGTATGTGATAAGTCTAGCATTAGATGCGTTTTTGACAGGAATCACCGTCACTACCAAACGCCTCATCGATCACCACTTGAGTTGAGTTACTTACAACGAAATCTGGATCAGTAAAGATACAAGTATACTTCACTTTACTTTTTTGGGATTGCATTAAGTGGCAAACCACTACTACTGATGCAATTAATGCCACAACAAAAAACTGCCTGGCCGAATTGCTGCCCAAAAAATCCGAATTTTGTGTAGAAAAAAACCGAGACCGTGTGGGTATAAGTGAAAGAAGAAAGAAAAGACAGAAAAATGATTTAATTTGTCACAGAAACATGTGCACACGAAAACATAAATCTAATTTATAATCACGAGCGCAAAAAAAAAAAATAGTCGGCAGCTGTACGTCATAACTGTGACAAGAAGGCTTGCACTCAGCATGATGCTGTGCTATGGGGGATCCACAGCACAGCGCTGATTTTCAGTGGTCACCAGAAAAATACATACGGTACCCAAGTCAGGTTTAATGAGTTGTGCGTTTGCGCGTTTGCTCCTTACATGTCTCTACGGCTCGGCTGAGCAACCCGAAATATGGAAGTTGACTTTAGAAAAGGAAAACACAAAATATACTTGCCTAAACCTCCCCAGCCAGCCATCTGCGATCATGGCACCGATAAGAGGAAAGAAGTACGCGAACATAGTGAACACGTGGTAGATGACTGTGGCGCCATTGTCACTGTACCCCAACTTGTCTCGCAGGTACAGTGATAGGATTGCTGAAACAGAAGGGTAGAATTATGTCTGACGCAAGGGAGAATGGCAGAGGTTCATAGAACGCTGGCATTAAAGTTTTTTGGTTTCTACAGAAATAAAAGTGGCATGGTTTGATAGGAATTATTATAAGCTATTATTATAAAAAATAATACCAATGGGGTTAAAGAGAAATCTCAATTTTTGTAAAAGTGAGGTTAAGTGCATCAATGTTAGTACTTTATTAGGTTATTTTACCTCTATTACTATTTTAACGCTTATATGTTTATTGTATGCATAACTTATTGCTAATTATGCTTTATAAAGACTTGAAAATGATAACTACTTGTTGAAGTTTGTTTAGTTCAATGATTTACCCAATGATCATAAACCTGATGACAGTTTAAGTGTACTCTGTCAGTTTCAATTAAACTCAGTAGTCACAGAAAACTCAGGAGACTTTAGAGACTCACTTATCGGAATCTAAGCATAAAATATTATTAAGGATAATAGGTAACCTAAGGATGACAGGATTTTTATAGGTACAATAAAAAACCAGTATTTAATCATAATATTATATTCATGCTCATCATCATTACCAATATATGATCTTAGAAAGGTGCAGGGGGAGACAGACTATCTTGATGACGTGCCCATGCCAAATATCAGATGATTGACATGATATGGGCACAGCATCCTACTATTCTTCGTCCAACAACGCAATTACATCGTACTGCAACGGTTTGAAGATATTCTACAGTTGACGCAGCCGCCCGTGATTGTCATCACGTTGACTCGTTATGTTGTCCTACACATAAATAAATAAGAGAGATGATTGAAACAATTAGGTTGAAAAAAAAATACATTCGTTTTCTTAGCTTGATAAAGTCCTCGTAAACTTTTATTTCATTTTTATTAATTATGCACTAACAATGAAAACATTATTTAAATTTATTTATTAATAATTTATTTTATATTCTAGATTATTCATTGAAAACATTCTCATTTATAGTATGACAAGGCCAAAAAGCCTTGTATCCATGGCCTTAGAAACAAAGACTAGTCCGCTCTGTGTTAAATCAAATCCAGTTACTTATATTTAACGAGTTTTTATCCCCATTGTCAATAATAAAGTTAATCTGGCTATCAATATATAAAAATAATCGCTTTTTTTTAAAGTAGCTTTGAATTCTGTACCTTTCCAAAATTAGTAATGCCAAAAAATGCAATCTCCTTTTTGTAGGCCGATCCGTATTGCAAAAACCCTCCTTCATTACTTTCGTACATTAAGAGCGAATTTCACCAATGAAAATGAACGCGATCAACACTTATACCACGTTTATGAGCTGTCAGTGTCATAACTTTCTTTGGAATATTGACACTGACAGCTCTTGAACTCGGTTTAGAAGTGCTGATCGCGTTCAGTTTCTTTGGTGAAATTCACCCTTAGTATAATATATAAAAATAATAAAATGATTTACTGCCATAAAACAAAAAGTACAACAATTGATGGAATTCTCTCACTCCTGCGCTAGTTACGTGTTACAGGAGCCAGTGTCCTCTTTTAATAAAAGACACAATTTTGTTGTTTTGTGACAACAAAAAAAAAAGAGAGACCTTTAAAAAAAATATTGAACTATCACATACACTACAGGTGGGCTGCTCCGCGCCTTTTCGTATTGATATGCGATGCGATGCGGCCCGATGCGGCTGTAATGTGCACTTAGCTTTTGAATTCACTTAAATCTCATGAGTATTTCGGAAAACCTTTGCTCCGCAGTGGGATACTATACCTAGTATAAAGATTAGAGTAGGAATTTGTTGACAAGACTCTAAAACAAGTGTTAGAACTTCGCCAAAGACTTTGTTTTCAGCGCCAGCTCGAATTTGATTTCTCTAACTGCTTTAGAATGATTTCTCTCTATCATTGAATGAAATTGCAGTCTATTCTAGATCTCTTAAAAATGGTAGCCAGTCTCATCTACTCAGAAGTTCTATAAAAGTTGAATAAATTAATAATTCTTATAAAAAACCGACCAAATGCGAGTCGGACTCGCGCTCGAAGGGTTCCGTACCATTATCTATTAAAATGGCAAAACAATCATGTTTGTTGTATGGGAGCCCCCCTTAAATATTTGTTTTATTTTAATTTAATTATTTATTTTTAAAGTGAACATTATAACTAAATATTCTGAGAATATTTCAAGCGTCTACCTGTTGCCGTTATCAATATCGAGCAAAAATGAGCAAAAAAATCACGTTTGTTGTATGGGAGCCCCCCATAAATATTTATTTTATTCTATTTTTTAGTATTTGTTGCTATAGCGGCAATAGAAATACATCATCTGTGAAATTTTCAACTGTCTAACTATCACGGTTCATGAGATACAGCCTGGTGACAGACAGACAGACAGACAGACAGACGGACAGACAGACAGACGGCGGACCCTTAGTAATAGGGTTCCCGTTTTACCCTTTGGGTACGGAACCCTAAAAACTAATGTCATGGTGCATCGTTCAACATTAAATTATTTATTGACAGCCTCTCACGACAATTTATACGGGTCTTCGTGAGTGGGCAAATAATCTTCGAAATACTAGTGCTTTTTTATGAATTATGAATACCGACATAGATTTGTAGGCCTTGAATGAAAGAAACGACTACAATGCGATTCAATTAAGAATAGGAATGACCTTGCGCCATGTTGTGACGTTTTAGCAAAACAGCACCTCGTTTACTAATTTTGGAGCAAAGTCAGTGAGATACAAATGACAAAAACGGGTTAACTAATAAAAAAAAAACGGATAACAACAAAATATTCTTTGCAAGCCGTACTTTTCAAGTTTCAGTTGACAGATCGAGGTCATTGACGTTCCTGTTCTTAGTTGAATCGCATTGTACTATAAATAACCGTAAAAGTTACTCGGCGAGCCAATCTTGCATTGGTTTAGATAGATAACGGTAAACAACTCATAAAAAGGGTTTTTATAGATGACACTTTCTTGTTTAAAAGTACGTTGTAATTTATAAGTTTATAATTAAATTATTTTTGATTTTAACTGTAGTTTCCTCTTTTATTACTGTATGTTAAACTTTATCATTTATTCTTAAACTACCTACTCTTCGTAGATGTAATTTGCTTGGGCACAATTTTTTTGTTTGATTTATAATAATACTAGATTTTTTTGTAATCTGTCTATTGTAAAGAGCCCAAAAACAAAAGGTTCTCTAAAAGTCAACAAAATAAAATGTTGCTAAATTGAAGAGTACAACTATGACGTAGCATGACAACTGAAGTGACAGGAATTTCGTTTAGTCGGTTACTTGACAGCTGTCTCGTCACGTGGTTTTTTTTGTTTACCTTTATTTAACTACCTAAACCAAAGGAGTATAGTGTGTTACACAAGGCCGTTCGTTTTACTGGCACAGGCAGGAAATACTCAAATATAATTAACTTATTAAGATCTAGAAACTTGAAATTTGCACGAGAGTTCCATAGATAAACACGGTAGCACTAAGGCCCGTATTAATAAACGTTCCCCAACGACGTACTCAAGTGCGTAATTATTTTATACGCCATTATTACGATATCAGCATCTCAAGATCATTACTAATTAATAAACACATGAAAACAGTATCTCAGTTACCAAGATCAGTTCCTCAAGGAGCTGTACTTGATGAACGATTACATCACACTGACCGAAGTTTAGAATGACATTCATCACATTTCGTTCTGGATAAGTCGTAAGATTGATTGAAATACTTGTATTTTGTTAACCCATTAATGTATATCGCTGTATCACGTTATAAAATTTCAGGTCTTCCAATTTCTAGGGAAATTGGAAGACCTCTGTTACTGTATTTCACCAAAGAGTATTTTTATTAATGTGACGGATCTGTGAAAACTTCAATTATTTTAAAACTTATTAAAAAAAATAAAAGGAAAGCTATCACAGCTAAGTAGGCTCCTCTACAAGTTAATTAGTAATAGTCGACCAACTTACATTTGCAGTTGGAAAATTGACCGTGACGTATAATATGAGTATAGGAGAACATGTTTTTCAACTACAATGTTAAGTTTGTTTTTCGGATAAATTCATCCCAACTACGGAACCCTTCATTGTGCGTGGTCCGACACGCACCTATTCCGTGGTTTTTTTTAAATGTTCACTTGGCAACTCAAAAGGATTCGAGGCATCCCATATATAGATTTTTGGCAAAAATATTGTCATAGTACTTCCTCTAATTCATCGTAATAATTATTTTCAACCAAAATATTTTCAAACTCCATGTTTCGCGCTACTAATCACGACCTCAAGTCACGGACTGCCTACACTCTGATTTAAGCATCTCAAGTACACAAACCTATTGTATACTTAATTGTCGATTTTCGTTTATTAATCAGTCCATCACTCTGCTGATAACGTAAAGCTAAGCCGTAACTTGAGTACATCAATTATTATGTTTATTAATACGATCATGACCTCAAGACTGTTATCAAGTGCGAGCTCTTGGGCTGAGTAACGTTTATTAATACGGGCCTAAGAAAGCATTTTTTAGAAATCACCCCCTAAAGGGGTAAATAGGGGATAAAAGATGTATGGATCGTATTTTTTTTTTAAAGTTAGAAATGTGGAAGTTGGTACTTGGACTTCTGTTGATGTACCTTATAATTAGACGAATCATAGTTTTTAATGCTCCTGAGAAGTGGCTGATAAAGTGATAAGCGTAAATTAAGAAACAGCCAAGAAGGCACCTCGCCTTCCGAATTCATTGAAAGTGAATTGTGAGAATTCCCCATGTTATGGTGCAAAATGGTGGGTAGGTAGGTGTTAAAGGGCTCAGCAATAGTACACCATGATATAGAACACACGATCACATAACTTAATCAAAGTGTCACATTTATATTGCGACAGTGCAAAGCGAGTGATTGAATCAATTAATTGAAACAAAATTAGGTTAATTTAATAAAAGCTTGAAATATTGCAGCATCTTTTTAGACCTCTCACTACTGTCGACGATTGTCCCTGCAGCCTAATTGCGTAATACCTACTGTCACGACTCGTAGGACCATACATTACTTTTAGATGAGGGATGAATGGAATAAAAGAAGGTAACTACTAAAACACTAATGTACCTATTGTCTCAAAGGTGCTTAAAGGTAAAATGAGCATAATAGACTGATGGTGTGGAAACGAAGTGAGTGACGCGGCCCTTGTTGGCTGTAACGAGAACGCCTGGCTGACTTGATAGCCCAACGCGGACTGAACTAGGCTTGTAGAAAAAATATCGATGTATCGATATATCGAACAAAAAATATCGAGTATCGAAAAATTATCAAATACGATATATTTCCAATAGAAACACCGTTGTCCCCACTGACTAAAACCGCTAGAATTCAGAGTCGTATAACAGTAAACTTATTTTTATCTATGTTTTATTAGTTTAAGATTTTACATCAGAAATGATGTTTCTAATTTGGAATTTCTATGAATAAAAAACAAACAATACAATTTCATAAAGTTCAAATACTTTTTAGAAAATTTCACTGATAAATCGATATTATTTTTTCGATATTTATCGAAATCGATATCATTTTTTTTTTAAATATCTATACTTTTTGGCACTTCTTGCATCCCTAAACTGAACTAATTGTTATGAGTTGAAATGAATGTGTGGCGTAAACTGCTGAATTGCAGAATGTGCGGTTACGCCGTACACCTACACTCATAATCAATTACTCACATTCACTCATTTATGATGAATAGCAACATTCATTGCGTTATTTACGTTGTTGAGTAGGCAACATTTTGACAAGTGTGGAATAATGGGTATAATTATTTTGTATTGTCACAATGAAGGACTTTGTGATTGTAACCTTGCTAGGCGAGATCAGAATGAATTGTCTTTAAAAATGAATAATGAAATCATTTCAGATAAGTTAAAAGTTGCTGAGACACTAGAAAACTTCTTTACCAACATCCCAATAGACGTTACGAAATCTCTCTCCTCATCATCCGTATTAGCTGAATCTCTTCTCAAAGAAAACTTCTCTAAAGACATTCCAAGTTTCGAATTCAAGCCCATTTCTGTTGTCACTATTAAAAAAGCATTCAAAAGTCTTAACATAAAGAACACTGAAGACTTATGGAGAATTTTCGTTAAGGTTCTTGGAGATATAATTGACACAATAACCTGGACCCCTGTCCTAACAGGCATATTTAATCAATGTTTAGACAGCGGTACGTTTCCTGATTTAATGAAACATAGTAAAGTAGTACCAATTTTCAAATCGGGTAGTAAGAGTGATCCCTCTAATTACAGGCCTATATCTGTGCTACCAGCATTGAGTAAAATATACGAAAAAATAATGCTAGACCAGATGTTGTCACATTTTAATTCAAATGGGATTTTACATAGTCGCCAGTTTGGTTTCACGAAAGGTAGGTCGACGACTGACGCAGGAGTGAAACAAATCAGTCACATATTGGAATCCTGGGACAAATCCCAGGATGCCATTGGCATTTTCTGTGATCTCTCAAAAGCGTTTGACTGCGTTACACCACTACGGAATTCGTGGACAAACGTGGTCAAACAAGCAGCAAAAAGTAAACGTTAACGGGGCAACATCTTTGGGGTCTCTAGTAAAGATGGGCGTCCCTCAAGGTTCAATTCTTGGCCCTTTCTTATTTCTAGTTTATATTAATGATCTGCCTTACATGATGGCTAACCTATCAAATAAAATTCTATTAGCTGATGACACTTCCCTTATTTTTAAAATAGATAGAAAAGATACGGATGTCTTACATGTCAACGATAGTCTGGCGGTTCTTTCAAAATAGTTCGCAGCTAATAATCTTTTACTTAATGCGAACAAAACAAAATGTCTTAAGTTTTCATTACCAAATGTACCCCAAGTGAGTCTAAATTTAAAACTTGATGGCAAGAAACTAGATGCTATTACGGAAACTGTATTTGTAGGAATTACTTTAGATTCAAAATTACAATGGGGTGCCCACATTAGAGCTCTTTCAAGTAGATTAAGTTCAGCTGCATATGCAGTAAGAAAAATAAGGCAGTTAACTGATATAGCCACAGCTAGGTTAGTGTACTTTGCTTATTTCCACAGTATTATGTCATATGGCATTCTGCTCTGGGGATCGGCTGCTGACGTAGATTCAATTTTCATTTTACAAAAGAGGGCAATCCGCGCGATCTATGGAATGGGTCCTCGTGAGTCCCTTAGAAACAAATTCAAAGAAATTGATGTACTAACTCTGCCTTTATATCTTAGAAAGTATTTTATATATTCGCAAAAACTTAGGACTTTTAAGAAGCGATTTCCATAATATAAATACACGTAGTAAACATGAAATTGTGATACCCAAATTTAGATTAACTAAAACAAGCAAGTCATTTCTTATAAACAGTATCCGCTTCTATAACAAGTTGCCAAAGTCGGTTATAGAACTTAGTGATGGAAAGTTCAAAACCCACATCAAACGTGTCCTAATCAAAAAGCATACTATAAGATTAAGGACTACGTTGAAGACAAGGAAGTTTGGCAATAATTCCTTCTGCACATGTGGCTTCCCTGGTACCTCATTAACGGCATAGTTATGCCGCTAATGATGATATGCTATGTAATTTAGGAGCAGTTAATAGACGTTGACATAGTTATGTCAACGTCTATTAACTGCTCCTAAATTACGATTTTTATTTCTTTTTTTACATACTTTGACATAACCTACAATTTTAATTTAAAATATTTATTCAAATTCAAATTCAAATTCTTTATTTCAGACGTAAGTCCATTTATTAGTGACTTGTGGACAGAATATTTATTCAGTTTTTTTTTTACAGTTGTAATGACGATGTTGTCATTTGGTTTAAATATGTAGGTTTTTATTTTTAGTAATATTTTATATAGATTCTTTTTTAATTTGTGAATGTGAGAACGTTGTAGGCTTAATAGGCTGTAGCTTTGTAAATTATCTTTTATTTTGTTAAGTACTTGGTACTTGTTGACCGGCCTACACTGTCCTCCCATACCTATTAACACTGTAACTTATAACATTGTTAAAGCCCACTTTTTTATAAAAGAGTAACCGTGGAGTTTCTTGCCGGCTCTTCTCCATAGGAAACGACCAATTGGAACCGTGCACCTAGCTTATGACGTTTCATAAGTGCCCATGTAGGTTTATGTGAAATAAAAAAATATGATTTTGATTTTGAGTGAGTGCAGGCGGTCGTCAAAAGTACCTATATACGCTGCCTTTCTTTATGTTACGCCACCGCAACACAGATTTCGATAGAACCATGTCTACACTAGAGCAGCATCTATGCGGCATCAATCAAATGTGAGACTCGAATTATGAGACAAGAATTTTGTGCATTCTGGTAGTCGAAAATGTCAAAATACATATTTTTCTAAAGAAAACATTGGCTTTAGGAAACATGTTGGCCACACTTAACAAAACCTTCACAAATATCAAAAAAATTAAGATATATGAAAAAAAAATATATATATATATATTGTATATTGTGTTGGATTTGTTTTTTAATATGCATCAGTGAAGGGGAATAAATCACATAATACAATGCTATTTTGACTGATGTCTAATAAAATCAAATCAAATAATTTTTAATTCAGGCATAAGTACACCCATATAAAAAACACCAGATTACAAATTACAAATAACTTACAAACAAATAATATAATCTCTTTATTAATTAATAACATTCATTCGATATAAGCACAGAATTAACACTGGATGGATGAAATGGCGGCAGGTTACGGGAACAATATGCGACTCCCGCATTCCCCATAAACTTAAGGGGAAGATATATAGAACAATGGTTAGACCTGCTGTCTTGTATGGAGCAGAATGTTGGGCCACAAAGGGATGAATGAAAGGCAATTTCATGCAGCTGAGATGAGAATGCTAAGAGGGATGTGTGGTGTGACACGAATGGATAGAATAAGAAATGAGTACATAAGAGGAAGTCTGAAACTGGCACCGGTGACTAAAAAACTGTGCGGAAATCGGTTGTCATGGTATGGGTATGTGATGCGGAGGGATGAGGAAAATGTCGTGAGGAAAATTATGAGTATGGATGTCGATGGTTATAAAAGTAGGGGACGACCAAATAAACGATGGATGGACTGTGTGAAAGATGATATCGCTAGAAAGGGAGTGACTACCGAGATGACGACTAATAGAGAAGTATGGAAGAAAGGGACATGTTGCGCCGACCCCAAATAAATTGGGATAAGGACAGGAGAATGATGATGAACATTCATTCGATATTCATCAGACGCCATTTTTTCTCCAATGATAACCTACGTTTCCTAGTTTTGTTGATCCATTTGCTCTGAATTAATTATTAGAAGAATAGATGTCTATGATGAATAAGATCTATAATTAGGTACTAATTCATGTTTTACGGATAGCCTTACGAGTTTGGCGTTAAAAGGAGCAAGAATTAAAATAAATACTATACGAAAGAAACCTTCTTTTAAGGTCAGTTGTTATTATTAGTGATAATACTTTAGAGGATAAATGGTATCCGGTTCACGGGAAAGACCCATCCATTCCGCAAACACTGAGGTGCAAGGTGCAATCTTAGGTAAAAGCCAAGATGGGATTCCCATTTTGTCTTGTAAACAGAACTTAATTATATCACACTAGCTTTTGCCTGCGTCATCGCCCGCGTGGAGGTCGTAAATTATCCAACGGAATGTACTACCGGGATAAAATCCTATGTGTTAATCCAGGTTATTATCTATTTGTGTTACAAATTTCATCCAAATACGTTTAGCTGTTTTCATATTAACCATAAGCATATTTTAATCTCAATTAAATGCCCAATTAAATAACATATCATATTGGATAATTAAAATAGCTTCGGAAATAAAAATGAAATTTTTATCAAATTCTTTAAGATAAAAACGGTTATCCTCAGAAGATAGACAATTATATATAAATGTTATCGCGGTTTTTTTTTTTGAATTTTTAAGATGTACGATCCTGTAGATCATAAATTTCACGTTTCTCGTACGGTCTACGCGGCTCACACCTGTAAAGCTCCCAGTCAGCATGATTTTCCCGACATCTTCAACAATAATCGTCATATTAAAACTAAACTGTTACACTGTTAGTTAAACCTTAACTAAATATTTACATAAACTTTCCTCATGAATCACTTATTGGCGAACACCGTTTGAAAATCCGTTCTGTAGTTTTGAGTTTATCGGGTTCAAACAGACAGACAGACACGCGGCGGGTGACTTTGTTTTAAAATAATTATGTAAAGATGCTTGCAGAAACAAAATACCCAATGTTAAGTAATTTTTTATTACATAACTTTTGAGGTCAATGCTTAGTAACGACTCTTTGTGTATCCGTACGCCAAACATGCTATGAATGGAATGTTTTTGGACGGACCATGAATAGACGCATTTGGTTCTGCAGATGACAGATTTAATAGAGCTGCTCTATGGATATAGTGGGCAACTGAAAAGTGAAAACGAAAACAAAATTCGGCCTATTTTGTATTTTCGACCGAAAACCAAAAGAAATTTTCTTTTTGTTCTTAGATAGGCTGCGTTCTTTGATAAAAGTAAAAAAAACTTTTTACAAAAAAAAAAATAACTGACTTCCAAAAAACACTACAAAGTGAAAAATAACTTTAATTTCGGAAGTCGGTGTTTTTGGATCTGTATTTTAGTTTTATGCCACCGACTTCCGAAATTAAAGTTATTTTTCAATTTGTAGTGTTTTTTTGGAAGCTGGTTGTTTTTTTTGTAAAAAGTTTTAAATTTTTCACTTTTTTGTGCCGAAAAAGAAGTTATGCGCGAACAAAAAACGCAATGCAGAGTAAACGAAAAGATCGTTAATGTAGACAATGTAGATAATTTTTTAGATGTTTGTTGATTTTTCAAAAACCGCTTGTCCGATTTCGATAAAACTTTCATGGGACCATTTGGGAAGTATACCCTTTCCAACAAAAAAATAATTTTTCAAATTGGTTGGCAAGCGACAACAAAAAAAAAACAAGCATCCGAATTGATGACCTCCTCCTTTTTAGAAGTCGGTTAAAAATGCAGTGTCTCTTGTTACCGAACATATTTTGGTGATTGAAAAGTACTTCTCAAGATTTGGGGGCCCCCAGGACCGGAGGTCGGGGGGAAACAATTACAAATAATTACAGTTTAAAAAACTTGTAAAACGTTTTTGCGAGGCGCGTGACCTTCGGCGGTTACCAACGTTGCCGACACCTAACGCCACCACTGAGTATGCCAAGTTTTAGCTGAATCGGATGCCAGGAAGTGCTTAAAAATGGATGACAAAGGGAGTAACCGGAAACGAACGAACCAAGTTAATATAAAGCTTGTAATATTATTAAATATAATGTATTAAATAATGCAAATTATTCATAATTATAGATTTTTTTGTATTAACTATATACAACGTATTATTTACCGGGGCTCACGGTTGACCTTGAATTATGCCGTGTGTGGCTGAGCGGTGTGGGCTCTCCGCGCTGTATTTCAAAAACCGGACAAGTGCGAGTCGGACTCGCGCACGAAGGGTTCCGTACCATTATCTATAAAAATGGCAAAAAATCACGTTTGTTGTATGGGAGCCCCCCTTAAATATTTGTTTTATTTTAATTTAATTATTTATTTTGAAAGTGAATATTAGAACTAAATATTCTGTGAATATTTCAAGCGTCTGCCTGTTGCCGTTATCAATATCGAGCAAAAACGAGCAAAAAAATCACGTTTGTTGCATGGGAGCCCCCTTAAATATTTATTTTATTCTGTTTTTTAGTATTTGTTGTTATAGCGGCAACAGAAATACATCATCTGTGAAAATTTCAACTGTCTTACTATCACGGTTCATGAGATACAGCCTGGTGACAGACGGACAGACAGACAGACGGCGAACCCTTAGTAATAGGGTTCCCGTTTTACCCTATGGGTACGGAACCCTAAAAACGATTAGCCGTATATAAAAATGTTTAGGAAAAAATTTGAAGAGAAGTTATGCTCAACAATTTTATAATAGAAGATGCGAGATATTTGCAAAATATCGATCCTACCTTTGACCTTAAATATCTTAAGACGCAGACAAGAGATTTTATGAGACTTTTGAGACAACTTATAGAATATCAAAATATATTTATTTTAGGTTTATTTAAGGTCGTAGGTTTTTTTTAGGTTGTAGGTTCATTCCGAGGCATTTTACAATAATATCTTCAACCAAATCCAACACAATTTACTATTGTTTTTTTCATATAACATAATTTTCAGATATTTGTGAGGGGTTTGTTAAGTGTGGCCAACATGTTTAAAGCAACATGTTTAAAGCCAATCGTTAGAAAAACATTGTATTTCGACATTTTCGACTACTTACCTACAATCAATTTTGATCTTCTCAAACTGGCATCTACTGTAATGATATACCCAGAGAATAACTCTATCATGTAGTCAGAATAAAGAGCTAGAAAGTTTCATATGAAACATATTAGGAGGAGCCTTGAAAAAGTAAAGAAACTTTTAAATTCGCATAGGAAATAGGTCTGCGTATAGATCATGGATGAGGTTATCTATGCCGTAGATGCTAATCATCAAAATGGTCTTGAATGTCACTAATGAACGTGGTAATTGAGAAGACAACGAGCTAGAATACATAAACTGTCATTTTATCCTCAATTTACAAATACAAAAACAAACAGCTCGCTACATTCCTTAAAACGTAAAAAAATGGTCTGGTGTATCGTAGTTCGGACATTATGCAATGCCTGAGCGAAAATGAAAGTTACTCCTAAACTTGTTCTTATTATAGCATCATAACAAAACATCAACAAAAAAAAAACTGCTGTATCATACATGTTCTCATAACTCAAAAAATGTAGGGAACTGCTGATTTTTTTTTCGCGATTTTAGATTTGGTCCCATAGTAAATGTTGTTCATAATAATGAGTACAATGACCCCTTAAGAGGTTGTGCGATATTTATTATACACCTTTTATAAATCGCAAAGAAACTTTTTCCAACAATTAATGTTTGAATAACATCATTAACTAAACATTATAGACGCAGTTTTCGGTTCTAAAATTAACCTCAAACGTTAAGGTGACTTAAAATTATAATTTCGTATTAAGTATTCAAACAATCAAACCAAAGCAGCACTGAATTTGTAAGTGACACTACAAATTGTCTGATCATCAGTTACTTTCGGAACAGTCTAAGTAGATAAAGATAGGTAAAAAGCAAGCTAAGCAAGCAAGCAACAAAAATGGATGTTGATTAATAATCATACGAGTAATAATCATAATAATTACACAAATAATCACTTTTGATACAAGTGTGCGATCGTGCATATTTTTTAACCGGCTTCCAAAAGGGAGCAGGTTCTATGTTCATCTGTACGTTTTTTTAAATGTATGTTCACAGTTTTCTTCGTTAAGTGTGGACCGATTTTGGAAACTCTTTTTTCTTTGAAGTGGTATGCTCCTGAGGTGGTCCCATTGTCACTAAGTCAGAATCTGATCAGGGGATCTCATGGAAATCGAGGGAAATCTTAAAATTTTATAGGCACACCTATAGCGATTTGGGTATTTTTTGTAGTGACTCGTGCATTTGCTCTCGGAAAGCACCATTTGGTAAAGTGGAACTGATGATGAAGACCACGTTATCCACTACCACCATGATGGCCACCGGAACTACTTAATAATACGTATTTAACGGGTTGCGATGGTTGCTAAGCAATTTATGCTCGTCACAATGCATATATTATGGTGAGTGGCAGTTCTCCTGGTTCCTACCAGGAGAACTCCTCAACAATTAACGTCCCTGCATCTTGAAAAGCAATATTTTGTAAAAGGTGATGAGTAGTTGACATTAGGCTATTGTAATTAGATAAATTACTAAACCGACCCACTAAAAATAGAAAAATAACACACTTTTTTTTAAAAAAAAACAACCGATTTCCAAAAAAAAACTAAACCCGAAAAACCGGAAACCGATCCCAAATTAGTTGGAAAAAGCCAGGCAATTGATTCAACTACCATATACCTACTAAATAATGAAAGCGTGGCGATTATGGCAAAGCTCCCCCTTCGGGGGAGGCCTAAGTCCAGCAGTGGACGTCTTTCGGCTGAAATGACGATGATACTAAAGAAATCTCGAAGTTCTGTCAAGTTGTAGGCCGCGCGAAGCCTGCGCGTCGCTAGTTTTATGTATATAAAACATATATATAGTCCTAAAGATACCAACGATGCAAAGAATGAAAATTCCCTCATTAAAATCATTAACAGTGCTAGTGTTTAGTGGTTTAGTGGTCATGAACCGTGACAGTTAGACAGTTGAACTTTTCACAGATGATGTATTTCGGTTGCCGCTATAACAACAAATACAAAAAATAGAATAAAATAAATATTTAAGGGGGCTCTCATACAACAAACGTGATTTTTTGCTCGTTTTTGCTCGATATTGATAACGGCACAGGTAGACGCTTGAAATATTCACTTTAAAAATAAATAATTAAATTTAAATAAAACAAATATTTAAGGGGGGCTCCCATGGAACAAACGTGATTTTTTTGCCGTTTTTATAGATAATGGTACGGAACCCTTCGTGCGCGAGTCTGACTCGCACTTGGCCTGTTTTTTATTATTTTATTCAAAATCTGTATTAAAAATAACATACGTAAAGTCTGCCAAACTGTATAGCAGTTTGTCGGCTGACATACATACACATATTTCATTGTTTGAATAAAAGTAGGTAGAACTTATAATAAATCGATGAATAGGTGATCCATTATATACCTATAGCAGCTGGGCTTCCACCATTATAAAAAAGACGTAAAAACATAAAACTATCGCGTGAATAGAATAAATGTAATATAATCTAAGGGTCTATTCATACGGACTACACCACAGCCACTGCGTTTTGATTTTGCCGCTGTGGTGTCGTCGTACAAAACGTTTGGTTGTGTGATGTATTTTGTTAATCTCTTAGGGAACTATTTAAAAGGATTAATATTATGACGGTACCTTGCCAATTCATTTATGAAAATATTATGTTTGTAAGATTAGATCTACATCTTTTTTAATAAAATAAGTGATAGACATAATTTTAATATTAGAAATAAAGATAAAATAGGTCAACCATTTTTCAGATTATCTGAAGCACATCTGTACATCTGGTGTACTTTGTTAAATGTTACAACAAAATGCCTTGTGATATAATGCAATGAAAATTTAAAACTCATATTATAACTTGTACAATTTGTAAACAAGCATATTACAAATTGTTGGATTATATCCAAGATAAGAATGCTTGGAAACACGCTGGTCCAGCTCCATATAGTCTAGAGTCTAGACAAAATCAAACTGGTTGCTATTTTAATTGTATAATTTATTATTTTTATGACTTTTATTTCACATTCATGATACTGATTGCCTGAATTTTCTAGGAAAACGTATATATTTTTACAATATTTGTATTTGGTGAGCACCATGTATCTATCACATAATTAAATTATCTGTCATTGCTTCATGTTTAATTCTTTTTACGTATTGTGTAATAAAATGACTATACAATTTTATTCTAGGTGCATCGTATTCACATAAATTTAATGTACCTACACAAAATATTGTTAAACATTTTAAAAGAATAACGGTGGACTTTCTTGCCCATTCTTCTCCATACGAAACTACCTTTTGGAAAGGGTGACTAGAATCAATTAAATTTTTGTTGTAAATTTTGACGTTCAAAAGTGCCTTTATTGTGCCTATTTGAAATAAATAATTTGACGTTGACTTTGTTACAAAAACGCTTCATTTAGTCGCTTGAGAGTGAGATATTGCGTGTGTGGCTGTAGGTAATGTCGCCGGAATTTACCACAATTGATTGGACGCGACAGCTTTTGAACGTGACTGCAAATTGTTGTAAGTGTAACTGGAAATACGCGTTTTCATACAATTGTGGTACATTTTGCCGCTGGGGTGTGCTTGTGGCTCATCTGAAAGGACCCTAATACTATTTAATTAACCATTCATAGCTCGTAATAATTTACGTCAAGTTACTGACGTTCGTATCAGACTCGCACCTTCGTTATTGAATTAAGTATTTTATTTGCCATTCTTTTACTCTTATCGTTGGTGTACAATGGTCTATTTAGATAAAAATGATGTGTTATTATTAAGTGTCTGACCGCTAGTTGCACGTAAGACCATTTAATTGAATTCCCCATTAAGGCTCGTACAAACTGGAGTGATATCGCGGGCGCGACAGGCAGCACGACGCGTAGCGCGACACTTTCCATGAAGTTTTCATAGAAATTGTGCTACTAGTGTTGCGTCGCGCTGTTGCGTCGAGCCTGTCTGCGGGAGCCTTTAAAAGTAATGCTGTCACTTTCTGATACGTTCCGTCACATAAAGACAGCATTACTTTTAATCAGGAATTAAATTGAATGGACTTACGTGCAACTAGCGATGAGTTTTAAAGTACCTATAAGGTTTTGTGGATTGGTAAGTATATTTATAAACCGTCATTCAAGGCTAGTGCAGACAGGGGCAAAATCGCTGCCTGTCTTGCCCGCGATATCGCGCCTGTCTGCAGGAGCCTTAAAGCGTAGTTCCTTATTTTTATGGAAAATAATTTATGATCATGTGACTCATTTTTATTTCAGAGAGAATTTAAGAGTGTGCAAAAACGTATCGGAACATAATTCGATACTTACCGCTAAATAGTTTCTGAAAATATATTGTTGATTTTTGAAAAAGTGTTGCTGAGACAACATAAATCTAAGGTGAAAGGAAACTGGCCTTTTCATAGAATAAATAAGCATTATGTATCACTGAAACTAATACGTAAATAAATATTTTAGCGAAGGTTTTATTGAACCTTTCATGACTTCTGAAACTACTGAAACTATCCGTAACAAATCTTACAGCATTGATACACCATCATCATCGGTCATAGATTTATTGTTAACATTACATATACATGCATACGTCTAATGTTATGTTTTTTATCGATAAGTCGATAACAAACAGTCCATGGCGAAATACGACATACATTTCTCATGATAATGCTGTTAATTTATTTAAACTAGGTCGAAAAATGCATAGATATGGCCGCTCATGCGTGTCTGCCTAGTACGATGTATACGTTGTTAAATATCGCTTAGACGCGCCTAAAAAAAGATTAGATACTATAAGAATGTTTGGTGGCGAAATGAGCACGGAATCTGGAATACTTAAGCCCATATTCTTATAAGATAAGAAACTAGATTTAAAACTGGCAGTCTCTGCCTATAAGGGGCCCACCTTTAATTACGTGATGTTTTTAGACCACTTTTATGGGCCCCCTCGGCCTCGGTGATACGTCATGAGCATAGATATATTTTAATATTTCTATTGTTGAAAGGCTACCCCTCTTCCCCCGCCCTTCCAGCATCACGTGTATTTTTTACTATTGAATAGATTATTTATACAGAAATTTGCTCGCTCCGATTTTTACGTAGTCCTACAAGTAATTCAATTCAACATTACTACATACCATACCATACTCCATGCTATGTAAAAAAATAATTAAATAAATAATAATAATTAAATTATTTAATTCTTACAAATTAATAGAGTCTAATGTTAAAAATATTTTACAGGTCACACATTTTTCAACCCACAAAAATTACACGTGTAATTACACCATCCCATCCCATCGTGATTAATTGTGATTTTTTTTTGACCCTCTATCGAACCTCACGTGATTAAAGGACGTTCTCTAATGGACAATCCCACCTACCGCACAACGTGCTCAGGATGCTGTGGGAGTTGTGGAATCGAAAAGGATCGAGGAATACCGCTTTCAAATGATGGCAAGAAAGCCATCTATCCTCGCCTCAGCAAACATAACCGAAGCGCTACAAAAACGCGGCAGCCCCGCCAGCATCCTAAACGCGTTGTTAAAAAATCTCGATGGAAATGATTATTCCACAATAATAGGTATTCTGCGTTCGCAATTTAGTTGCCAAAAAAGTAAACAGATGTGCATTTGGAAAAAATGCTTAATACCTATACATAAGGTTCAGTTGGCGCGGCAACTTCAACTTTCCAACTTTTTTAATAGTAGGTTAGAGTCATTCTAAAATCAAGTTAACCAGCATAAAGTTGATATGCATCGAAGTGGAAATAACTTCAATTGGAAACTAGGATTTGAATAGACTTTACCTTGTTTTTTTGTTTTTATATTCTTTTGTGTAAAGCCTAGAAAAGTTCGTGACCCGTGGCGTCTGCGCAGCTCACAGGCTGCGACTACGTGGTGGCTATGCGACCTCTACGTCTAGGTGGAATCTACGCAACATCGTAGAAAACATCTAATTAACGCATGGCATAGAAAATAATAAAAGTGAATTATAAATCTTCGTAATCTCTCTTATGTATAATGTTATAAACTTATAAGTAACCACAGTCGCTGGAGCGGTCAAAATATAATAACATTCGCAATAAATGTGGAATTAAAATAAGTATTCTAATAATAAACCTTAAAGATCGGCTAATATAAAATTACGCGCCCCTCCACTATTTCTGATCAAACAATTGAAATGTGTGTGCAACAAGCAGTGGAGGGGCGTGAATTACATTATACCTGTAGCTAGTAAATCCTCTTGTAAGGCAAATACTGTATAAAGAGAATGGACGCTCTAAGTACGCGATCAACGCTTGCTTTTTGCGATTTAAATTCAATATGTCTTCTTATTGGGTTATTGTGTATCGTCACCGTGGGTGGCTGTTTAATTTGTACATGGATAGTTGTCTGATAGGTTTGAAAGAGAGTGAGTGCGGATTGAGAATGAACGAGTTGCCTGTCAAATGCCTTCTCTACCAGATGGTCAAGTTGTACTTGCTTCGTCTGCCGAACAGTTGCAAGACATGGTGACTGTGATGGATGAAGCATATAAGAGGAAAGTGATGATTATAAATGTGAATAAGACGAAGGTCATGGTGTTTGAATGAGAAGAGGATGTATAGGTGTGTGATGTGAAAATAAATGACAAGAGTGTGGAGCAAATAAGTGAGTATATTTGGGGAGACAGTTTACAAGAGATGGAAAGATTGATGAAGATGTGGAAAAGAGAGTAAATGCGGGAAATAAAGTGAATGGTGCTTTACATGCGATTGTGACCAATCAGTAGATGCCCAAAAAGGCTCGACTGGCTGTTCATAATGGTGTGCTGGTGCCTACGCTTATGTATGGAAGTGAATGTTGGGTGTGACAAAAGAAACATGAAAGTAGAATAAATGCTGTGGAAATGCGTTCCTTACGAAGCATGTCTGGTGATGTGATAAGGCAACGGTGTGGTTTAAAAGAAGATGTAGTGACACAAATTTAAAAGAGAATGCTTAGATGGTTTGGTCATGTTGAGAAGATAAATGAAAGGCGACTACCAAAAGGTATTTACAACGCAGATGTGAGTGGGAAACGCCCTAGGAGGATATAAAGTGACCTAATTGGTGATGTTCCTCAGAAACGTGCGTGTATGACCAGATATAGGTATGAACGTAAACGAGGCACAAGGAGTATGTAAGGAGCGTAGCAGGTGGCGTTCTATAGTTTCTGCCTACCCCCATGGGACGAAGGCTTGAGTTTATGTATGCATGTTCCCTTACTTACAACGATTTTGTATAGTGATGCGTACGCATCCTTCCATCCAGCAAAACCGAACGAATGCGTATGTATCTCCATACAAAATTGTTTGTTGTTTTCTATAGACAAAAGCTAAACAGAGCTGAATAAGTGTGGTTAGTCCCTAATTTGTCCTAGACTTAATTGTCAGCGCTAGCTAATGCCGAGATGGGTCCGAAATTTATGGACCTTGCCGCAATACCGTTAGCAGCACTGGTTTTAGCTTTGCCACTGCGAGCGGCTCATAACGCCTACAAGTTCATGCGAGACAAGGCACCAGCCAACTGACTACACGTATACACAACGTTAATGTCTGAATAGTCATTGATAAATGATTAATTAGGACAGTACAGCCGGGGTAATAAATTGTTTATCAAATTGACACACCACGTTAATTTGCTGTGTTATAGCCATTTGTTATAATTACGGTCAAATATTGATAGTTGTGATTCGAATATTCGGGCATTTTAAGTGGGTAGTAAATTTAGTACCTACTTAAACAATGAATTTTCCTGACTTTGCATCTTAGGAAATCGAATAAATACAATAGTGGCATGGCAGGTACTTGTCAGGCTTTTAAACTAGTACCTACACAATGCAATAACACTGTAAATATGTATTTCTATTAAAACGTTAATAAATGAATGACAGCATTCCATTAGATTGGAACCAACGCTCTTTGTTATTACTCGTAAGCGTGTCCACACACGTGTTGAAAAACTGGCAGTGTCATTAACACTGACTATTTATAAGCCAGCACGCGGCGCTAAATATACCTACATAAAAATAATATTACGGCTCGTACAGACTGGTGCGATATCGCGTGCGCGACAGTTTCCATGAAGTTTCATAGAAAGTCTCCGGGAGCCTTTATTAAAAGTACGCGTTGAGACATACCTATGGTAATTTAATGCAAATCGACCTTCTGTATAAAGGCTCTTACAAACACACGCGATATCGCGTGAGTGTGTAAGAGCCTTAAAGGCTCCGGCGCGACTTGTCGCGTGGCGCGACACCGGTAGAACAATTTCCATTAATTTTTCATATAAATTTTACTACCGGTGTCGCGTCGCGCCTATCTGTACGAGCCTTAAGTAGTTCAGGTTTTCGAAATTGAGTAACGCTATTAAGATATAAAACTTTTACAAAAAAAAAAAAAACCGAGTTCTAAAAACACTACAAAGTGAAAAATAACTTTAATTTCGGAACTCGGTGTCTTTGGATCTGTATTTAGTTCAGAAAAAGCCTATACAGCGTTCTCATCATTATAAACAACTTTTACTATGGTACCAAACGGGAAATCGCGAAAAAAAAATCTGCTGTTCCCTGCATTTTGGCGAGTTATTCGAAAATAAATGTAGGCAACAGCAGATTTTGTTGCAATTACAAACTTACATTTTCGTTGTATGGGAGATGTTTTTCAACTATGTGCGTGGTCCGACACACACTTGGCCGGTTTTTTTTATAACAAACCATATTTTTTTTGGGTTTGTCACCTACCACCACCAATATGATATTGATACTCATCTCGTCTGCGGAGTTTCGCTAGCTAATTTAATTTGCCCCTGTATATTCTGGTTGCAGTTGGTTAATATTACTTCACAGTGGGAAAGAGATGCAGCTATATGTCCTGTGGAGCTCCGTCTCCTTCTCACACTGAAGTACTATTAAAATAATACTGCTATGGTGGTGGTTCAGGCCCTGGACATAATCATTTGAACCCTAAGCACGAACAATAATTATCTTCATGATAGTGTTATAAATCGCAAGCGTACTTGTGATTGGCTGGTTCTCTGTACCTATAAGAAATTCTGAGTAACAATAACAAAAAAAAAAAATAAGAGCCGACTTTCAAAATAAACTACCAATTGAAAAATAACTTTAATTTTGGAAGTTGATCTCTTTGGTTTTGTATTTTCGTTTTTTGTCACTGACTTCTGAAATAATTTTTCTTTTTTTGGATGTTGGTTGTTATTTTATTTTTCTCTTTTTGGTTGTGGTCACTTCATAATTTCGTAAATTACTTGATAAAATAATAACAGCGACAGGAAACTATTACATCATCAACATACACACAGTAGATGAAATAAGTACCTACGTATTATTGAAGCTAATTCAAAAACTACTCAAGCAAAGTTTAACTCGCCCAATGCATAACCACCTCTTTTTTTTGAAGTCGGTAAAAGAACAAACACATATTAAAAGAAAATATCTTACTTCGCATTCCATAGTATGAAAATCTTTCGCAGAACTCATTTGTGACTATAAACCCCACAGCCTTTGGATAAGGAAGTTTCTGAAACAAAAATAAAACATTAGATCTAGGAGACAACCTTTGATTGACGCTAGCTTATGCTATACCTCGGAGGTTGAATCGAATAGCCCTGCCAATCTGTAAAAAACATGAGTGAGAAGACTTTATGATGATCAGAAGTCTCCAGCGAAAATAATACGAAGGCGACATTGACATGGTGGTGACTTTTAACAGAATATTTTTTTTTAACAGTAAAGGTTGTATTTTTTCGACAGGTGCTTGGAAGTTCGAACACAATGTTTCCAAAACACATTACGCTGTTGATAAACAAATTACTAGCTATAAGTAATCATGAGTATTACTCGTATTATGCAAAGGTACTATAGGTATATAGGGACATCAGCAAAACTTATTACATCCAGTGCAGAGTCCTCCACGACAGAGGTAGAGGGTGTCTTGTAAATCAATAAGTTCGCGCAACCCCATAATATTGCGCCTCGCAATTCAAACACAGTCAATCAAAGGGGACCAGGAACTTTATATTTCCTTTAATTAAATGTTTCCTTTAGGTACCTACCTTATTTTGGAAAGTTTTAAATAAATGAATGGCTGACCTTCTTACAAGGAACGTAATAATTACGCTGCTAAGATAATCAGCGTCCTGCTATACTTAGTAAAATTAAGGTTTTGCGGTATGAAATATACTTGAGTTAAAAATAGTGCTCACAAAGCAATCAGGTCAATATTTTTTATTTTTTTAAGCCGTGTGTTTACAAAGTATTATGGGCGTTCCTATGTGAAAAATCCCCGGCCAGTTATAAATACTACAATCGTATTTCAATCATGGAGATTTAATTCCTTTCAATTATTTTTTTGTTACAAGAAATGTTTCTACAACTCGACATAAAAAGAGACGATACATATTACGGTGTATATTTATTTTAACTTTAAAGAATTTATGTAACAAGAAATAAAGTTATTTCAAGGTTTTGTTATGATTGTGTGTAAATTAGTTGTAACTTAAAATTTATATCAATTTAAAAATTCTATTTGAACGTAGGTATTTGTTTATTTTATTAAAATAATCAGGTACCTATTAAGTATTAATGAAATTTGCATGCCCTAAACAGGCAAAATATGGATTGTACATTAAACCATCAACTTTTACAACTAGGAACACCTATAGTTTCTGCAAGTAAATTATACTTCTCTCTCTCATTTTTATTCGAACAAAATACTGGGCTAAATCATAAACCTACAGGTAATTAGCCGGGCGGTGTTGGCTAAGTCAACACAAAACATTTATTTAATACATTTATACATCTTCTTTGAAGCGTGCGCATGATCGTAGTAACCTAAATATGAGTGAAACTTGAGAGTCATTGTGTCCAATCTTTCATTAAAGATCGTAGGCTTAATTAAAACTAAGTGGGAGCGCAATTATCGTGCTAAATTTGGGCCAGCCCATGTCTCGAATTCTTACAACCGATGCATGCGATGTGCGAAACTGGTAAAAACTGGATCGTGTACTATGGTCAAGCGGCGCGGCGGAGCAATTACAATCACTCGCGCCAGCCTCACGGACCACCAACAGTAAACTTAATCACAGAATTCGTTTCTGGCAGGATTTTTTTTATATTGCTCCATTGCCGATTTCCGAATCAGAGGTGCTGCAAGCTGCAATACGAACACAGCGTTGATTTTTGAGACGGGGCAGCAAGGGCTGGGACCATTGTAGCTACAGGAAGACGTTCTTAGGAGACTGTCCTTAACTTTTTGTGTATTTGCTAGCTGCATTCACATATTTTAGAAAAAATGTACCGTGAGCTTGAAAAATTACAATTGTCACGTACATTTTTTATGATAGGTTCCAATCGATGCGGTTTTGTTTATGGATTTAAAAGTTACCTTACCCCCCCCCCCCCTACGTTCTACGTTTTTTAGCTGACTGTAGTCACAGTACCATTCTTCTAAAATCTATGGATGGCAGCTATAGCAATTCCACAAAAATTTAAAGACAGTTTCCTAAGAAGGTTTTCCTGTAGCTATAACGGATAAGGTTAGGTTCCTGCTACCCTTAGGTACCTACTGCCTCTTCTCAAAAATCCATCCTTTATATTATGATTTTCAAATACAAAACAAATAAGTCCTACCTACCTACTCAATAGCAATATTTTTTTGCTAAATCTTTGTCATAACAATTGTTTTTACAACAAAGTTCGTTGGCATTTGAAAATAAACTCAAGGAAAAAAGCCAGGAAGCGTTTAGCATATGAATGAATGACAAGGAATCCAATGAGGCAATGACTAATTTAATATGAATGTGACAATAATGATCACAATTGAATTATTGGATTGAATCGTCCGCGGCGACTGTGGGCCGCTTGAGAGCTTATTGTTAGTTTAATTAAATATGAGTAATGTACCTCAAACGTTTTGTTATAAATAGCACTTTTATTTCCACATGAGGTTACACTGTCGTGAAAACCACCTGCCGCCATGCCAAACTTGAGACTAGAGATGCCGCCGATGCATTCCACCAGCTTTTATGACAAATCTTTTACAGTTCAAGCAAATTCTCTCCAAAATAAAACCAAGGATACCGTTATAACTTATAACAGAACCAATCTACGAAGGAACTGATCAAGGTCAAAGACATTATAAAAGGAAGAGGAAGGAAGACAGTCCTTACCTTGATATGCGTTGTGCCTCTTAAACAGATAGTTTCGTAATAGAAAAATGAAAGTAGACACTAACAATATATCAGTATTATGGCAGTTGTAACAATGGATAGTATAATCTTAATACAGCCGTTATAATTCAGCACATCTGATTTTTAAAGCGCTCTCCATTATATTAAAAATAAATTATATTATTTGGTCTGTTCCATTACTATCAGACTGATACTTTTGTGTCTGGTAGAAATGTAAACGAATGGATCAGAAAATGTACACCCACAGGGTGCCTACTTGTAGTGACACTTATGAACAGTGTTTTGATTTGATTATTTTAATACTTAAACCCGAAATTCTGATTTTAACTTCACCTTAAAGGTGTTTCTATAATTTGAAGATTGAGTTTAATTTTATAACATCAATTTTCGTCGATGATTTTTCAACTAAAATATTATAAAAAATTATCATTCACATAAAACAATATTTTTTAGAAACATTGGTGAGAATAATAATTATATTGAATACATTAGTGAGTGATTGCATTAAAAAATACCGGAACAAGGCTTTGTTAAAACTTTCATCAGAAACTTGGGGAACAAACTATACATTTTTTGCTATTTACAGCTCAGGTTGTATATTGATCAAAACGTCCAGGACAAGCCTGTCACACAGGTCAGCGGCAGCTCGGCCCGAATAATAATACCAGATACTACGTCGTCAAAACGTCTAAAAAAGGGGTGTGTACCGTCGGCATGAAAAGTACGACCTCTTAAAATATTAAAGAGTTTTAAGAGTGAATAAGACTACTTTACTGTATTTAGGTGGCCAACAATTGGATTGTTCACCAGAGTAAGGAAGCATCAGATGGCATCAGCCTGAGAATCAATCACAGAGTAATTTACATGACTAGGTATGTACTCATATTTCTATTAATATTTCTTATTCTTTAAGAATTCCTTACCCGTTTTTATTAAGGAAACAATACAAAACTTCAATGACGTTTCGGAAAGATTGTTCCAAATTAACATGCATTCGGCCATCACCTTAAGCCGTTACTGCTGTTTTGGCCCAAAATTAACATATTTCCTTCGCGCTTCCCATTTATGGAAGCACATTCACCTTTTAGACATAATATGATACATTAACTTCGATCTTAAGTTTTGTCACGGACGATCGAGCTTGGGCACTAGCTACTCTTCCCATTCTTATGGCTTCGGCATCCGCAAAATTTCTAGTATAGAAATCTAGGATATGAAAGCCGGTACCTAAGTACCGGCTTTCATATCCTCGGTCCACGGCACTGAGAAACTAATCAGGAAAATCCTAGCCTCCACACTGATTAATTTTGAAGTGCCGTGCTTCACCGAGGCTATAGATGCCTGTGAGACTCGCTTGCCTGAATTCAGATCACCCGATAATACACCTTCCCAGAGACGATGGGATGAGCCGCTCTGAAGAGCAGTACAGAACAATTTACTTGACAAGTCTGCTACAACTGCGGAGCGTGCGCGCCTGCTGGCTGTGGGCAAGTATGAGTCGACACTACTTTCTGCCTCACTGCTTCCCGGCGTCTATGAGCTCCTTCTTGTTCTCCTCATCGCTGTCACTTTGGCGAAGTTGGCAAAAGCCTCGGACAGTACAGCATATCTTCCGGCCGAAGTGCGGGTAGCTTAACGCGGCACGCGAACATTAATGACATCGTCCGACGAGCTCTTTTCACTGTCGGCGTTCCAGCTGTATTAGAAGCCAACGGCTGGGCACGCGACGATGGCAAGAGACCGGACAGCATGTCTTTATTTCCATGGAAGGTGGGTAGGGCTTTAGTGTCGGACGCAATGTGTGTTGATACTATTGCGTTATCCCATCTTCCTGGCTCGGCGTTTAGTGCTGGCGCTGCTGCTGCGGCTGCGGAAAACCTCAAGCGGTGAAAGTATAATAGCCTTATCGGTAATTATATTTTCGAGCCGTTTGGGGTTGAAACCCTCGGGCCGTTGGGTCCGAATGCTCATGGCTGTACAACGAAATCTCCAAACGGCTGGTTGACACTTTCCGTGCCCCAAGGGTTTTGTTTTACCTTGGCCAGAGGCTAAGCATTGCCATACAACGTGGAAATGCCACCAGTCCCTTGCCAGTCGACAGAGATGCTGAGGAATTTTTCGAGGCCTTATTTTAGTTTGTTAATAGTTTTAGTTAACTTAGGTTATTATATTTATTATTATTTTAATAATCTGTTAGGTCATTTAGAATATTTAAATAAATAAAAAACTAGTATTGGATTTATATAATAGACCTTATTATCATAACCGTATAAATTAAATAGACACAAATCATTAATTAATGCATTCTTGAAATGATTATTTGATGCTGGTATTATACCCAACGGTCTTCTCATATTATTATAAGCTATTTGTTTCATGTTACACAAATGTTATCTATACTATTTTGTTTTTTTTTTTATGGAGACACATTATATTTTCTTGCAAAATGTCATATTAACCATTTTTGGATTGTTTAGTTTTGTTTTACGCAAGTTTAAAGATCAAATATTTGTATTATTGTATTGTATTTGTATGTATTTACTTATGTGGGGTAGTGGCGTGGGAATTCAAATTTCATCATTGTACAAATAGTTATTTTTATATCAGACTAGCTAATACCTGCGTTGCAATGCTTTCTTCATTTTTTTTGTTAGGAACCTGCTCCGACGCGCACATCATAACTTTCCAAAATTTCATCACAATCGGTTGAGACTAACGCACGGCAATTGATTTATAATAAGGTGATTAAAAATTAACCTTACAAACTTTAAGGAGTACCTACTTTAGACCATCGAACTGAATAACTTTTACTATAGAAATTTTCTGCTTTTTTGCTGTTTTTTTTTCGCAAGATATACATGTAAACAGATAAGAGGAAAGGAACAGAAACATACGAACAAAGGTGATGCTTATTTCTAATGAAATCTCTTCCAGCATACCTGCGATAGGAAAGTAGATAAAAAGAGTAGATGTTATAGGTATGTGTGTCCAACCAAAAGGTTTTGAAGATATTCAATCAAATCCAAAGCGTTGGCAGTAGTGTTGCCCAAATTCAGTCTTGGTCTTGCAGTCTTGGTCTTGTTCTTGCGTTTTTGCAAGACCAAGACCAAGAACAAGACCGCGTATTTTTAGCAAGACCAAGACCAAGACTGACCGTGCAAGACTTGAGCAAGAACAAGACATAGCCTGCAAGACTCTTGCGTCTTGCAGCTAGGACTTAGCGCTATTTCACTGAGTAGTTAGGTGTAACAGTTCGGTGTATAGGTAGGTACGCTTAGGAATTCTATGAGACGCAAAAAACTGTATCAAAGAATATGAAAAACTGGACCTATGCGCATTACGACTAATACCATAAACATAGCGAATAAAAAAATATCTATTAAAATCAAACTGAGTGCATGCATAGTTATGTTTTAACCATCGGCACTTTGATAATGCGGCATCAAAGGTTTTGTACTTACTTCTCAAAGAAATTTGCCGCTTTTCGGAAGTACATGGTTATGATACACGCGCCGGCGGCTTCTTTTGAAATCTAAAACAATCGTTGCCGCCACGCCGAAATCATAACATTTGTGACACTATTTGATTGCCGCCATAGGGCGTAGGTATACTCATGCAAAATAATTTCGAATTTTTTTAAGAGTACCTACAGGTGTTCCAAAGAATAAATAAGTTTCAGAGTGCTTAGAATGGAAATGAATACATTATACTGATCACGCAAGTAGTATTATGATTAGGTTATAAATCAAAGCTTATAAATCATAAATGTTTATTAAGAAACAGTTACTTCCATGGAAAACGACATATAGGTCAGTTGATTTTTCGAATTTCTTATCAAATCTTCAGTTATTTATTAATCTGCTTGATCTTTACTATGGCTATGTTAATTCAAGCTCACAATGTTCCAATTCTAATACGTTTTTCTAAGATTTAAAGTAAACTTTAATAAATAGTAATAGACTAATAGGTAATTGCAAGACTTGCAAGACTCTTGCTGCAAGACCAAGACCAAGACCAAGACTGGGAGCGCAAGACCAAGACCAGGTGTATTGGCGCAAGACCAAGACCAAGACTGGCTAAGTCTCGTCTTGTTCTTGCATTTGGGCAACACTAGTTGGCAGTAAGGATAGAATTTCCCTTTTGCTTTGTGCCCGGATTCAGAGGTATTCTTAACCGGAGTTTATCGATTCGATAGTGCTCATCATTCTCCTGCCCTTATCCTAATTTATTTGGGGTCGGTGCAACATGTCTTATTCTTCCATACTTCTCTATTAGTAGTCAACTCGGTAGTCACCCCCTTTCTAGCCATATCATCTTTCACACAGTCCATGCATCGTTTCTTTGGACTTCCCCTACTTTTATAGCCATCGACATCCATACTCAAAACTTTCCTCACGATATTTTCCTTATTCCTCCGCATCACATGGCCATACCATGACAACCGATTTCCGCACAATTTTTCAGTCACCGGTGCCACATTTAGACTTCCTCTTATGAACTCATTCCTATTCTATCCATTGGTGTCACACCAGTAAACCACACATCCCTCTTAGCATTCTCATCTCAGCTACATGCAATTGTCTTTCATTCATCCCTTTTGTGGCCCAACATTCTGCTTTCCCAAGGAGGGTTGGTGTCCAGTAGGCGGCCGACTGTAAAACTTTGCCAAAACCCCAAGCATTCGATAGAGATATTGGTTAGATATCTTGACACATTGTATTTGAGCACTTAATACACTCCATTTGAAATAAGATTAGAAAATTAAATAAACCTTTTTTATAGTCCGTTCAACCGATTTTGGCTTATATTTCATAGACATAAGGATAACATTAAAAGCAAAAACGTGGTTACAATTCCAACTGTTTATTATAGCTGCTATTAGTCATGCCACCAACGCAATATAAGTCAAAATCGGGTGAATGGACTGTAAAAACGGTTTATTTAAATTTCTAATCTTATTTCAAATGTAGTAGGAATAAATAACTATTATCTCGGGTAAGTAAGAAATCCGGTTACCTATTTACTAGACCAAAATCAAAATCAGGCATTTATTTCAATTAAACCATTTACTAAGTTATTTTGAGTGGTCAAGGAGTCAGTCGATCAGCTAGTTCACAAAGTAGAATGAATAGCTATTGAGAGTCTGACTCACTTCAGAATAAAGGCTCCCGCAGACATTTGCGACGCGACAGAGCGACGCGATTCTGGAAGAACAATTTCCATTAAGTTTTCATAGAAATGGTTCTAAAAGAGTCGTGTCGCGCCTGTCTGCGGTATCCTTAAAGGCATTGGTAGTAGGAAAGATAGATGCAATGTGTTACCTACTCGTACCAGTGATCCGGTCGCAAGGAAGGTCATCCATATTATTGTTGATCGCTTATTAGTACTACATACACTTACGTTGGTTTTAACACGTTCGCTGCGTTACGGTAAGTTAATGGTCGTAATTGAGTTTCGCCGTGTGCGGCAGCTAGTTTTCCTAGTCTTGCCCCCGGTGCGGACGTGTTAAAAATAAGTTCCAGTTAACGAAAAAAAGAGATGCCTATACTGTCGACATTCTTACTTCAAGAGTTAAATTTAGAAGAAAAAATTTACGGGAAGTATTTTTGTGTGACGCATAGACACCATATTTTGGGGCGCTAGTGCTATACGGCAACTATTTGGTCGTAATCACAACCCAGTACCGCACCGAACGTGCGCGTGCGCGGGGCTTGAGTCAGCTGTAGTGCTGTAGCAACTGCAAACTTCACACGTTTCTACGTCAATTTTTTTTTTTAACAGAATATATTATCTCATTTCATAATAATAATTATTTTTTTGTTGTTGATTGTTGAGTAAAATAATTAACAACGAGGATAAAAAAAATCATCTACCTGATTATTGTATTATTTTTGTTACAATATCTACTGAAAAATATATTTTTTTAAACAAAATTTAGTTTCTAAAGAAGATAAATGTGTAGTTTCATAACATTTAACTTTTTATACTACTGTTTTGTTGATTATGTTCGATTTTAATAAATTATATGTACACATTAAACAAATATATTTCACGAGCATACCCCATTCCTACCATGATATTTTTCTAAGTGGCACAAGAAGTAATTTCCCGTAAAATTACCTACCGTTTTTGAAAAATGCATATAACTCTTGAAACATCCAACAGAACTCTGTGCTACCGCAGCTGTGTATACTCAACAATGTACCCTATCATTTAGTTAAAAAATGTCAGTATTCGATGAGTTTCCATGTCTCTAAGTAGGTACCCTGAAGTCCGGAAGTCCCGTCCCGGGAAAATAGAAGTCGTAACGCATAGCTGGAATTCTTGATACGGGAAGTATTTGACTCGTAACGCACAGAAGGCAAGATGACTTCCAGTGCTGCCTAAAACCATTCGGAAAACAGCAAATGAATGCAGACTCAAGTTACTTAATATGCGAGAATATACTGCACTGTTTATCCTTAAAACATGTATGCGTAACGATTATAACGTATTAAGAATAATTTATTTAGATAAGATGGCATTTTTCCACTTTGTCGATCCACTGGGTCAAGGTAGACGGATTGCAGCAAAACAAACCGAAGGCGATTGGCAGATCCTCGTTTTTATTCGAATTTAACATTAAATGCAATGTTGTAGAATACAATTTTGTAAGACAAACCATTTAATAAGGTATTTGAATTAGCAAAAAATACTTCTGCTGTACTTTTTCAGGTGCTAGCAAAAAGTGTTCATGAAATCTGATAAACATTCATCAAAAATCAAGCAGTATTACGTGATAAGTATTTAACAAAATAAGTTAATATTCGACATCCCAGAGTGGTTACATGATATAATATTTATTTTTCAAAAGAACTCATCTTCGTGATTTTTAATAGGTATGTAATGTAGAGTAACCTGCATCGTTTTAAAACAATAGGAGCTGGCTGAAGGGCTGACATTGTGTATGTCATGATGTAAAAACGAAAAACGGGTTATTCCCAAAGTACTCTAGAAAGAGTTCCCAAACTACTCCATGTAAAATATAATACTTATTTTTAATTAGGTTTCATTCTACTCCATGATAATATTAATATGTTACTCCACTCCATTTTAATCAGAAAGCTAATTTAAATATGTACCGGGTACAAAATAATAAGTATTTTTAAATAATAATAATTCCTTGGAGTAACTCGGGAATTAATGTATGTGATTCTTATCTTTTTAGAACAAAATAATGGAGTAGTTTGGGAATAACCCCGAAAAATGATTCCGTAATAATTATTTAATTTATATGAAAGATATTGTTTTGTTTTAAATACCTCTCCCACATCCCATCTACTTACCAAATGGTTACTAAAGAGTAGCTGGCATAGTTTACAATCATTGGATCCTTGGTTTAAAATGTAAACTGTTACAGAGTAGGTACCTATAAATTAGCTAAGTTAAAGTATCAAATGAGTGCCGTGGATAAAATACGTTTTATTAATTATATTATCAAACTGTCTTTTACCTATTCATCTCCCCCCTAGATGGCACTAACAATAGGTAGATAAATATCTTTTATACCATATACAGAAAGCAGCAATATATTGCCTAAAAAATGTTCACGATGTCACATTTTCATTGTGATAACGTCAACTTAGAAGGAATGATCTTAACTCTAGATGTTCGATAACAAAGATAAGTTTTGAATAGGCTAAAATGTCCACTATGACACTTCAAGTATTGCCTTTGTTTACATTGCTTTTTAACAATACATAACTCCATTCGAAATAAGATTATAAATTGAAATAAACTTTTTACAGTCCATTCATCCGATTTTGTCTTCTATTCCGTAGGTACAAGGATATAGAATCGAAAGCTGAAACGTGGTTACAATACCAACTGTTTACTACAGCTGCCATTTGTCAGGCTCCCAACGCAATAGAAGTCAAAATCGGTTGAACGGATTGTACAAAAGGTTTAATTAAATTTATAATCTTATTTCAAATGATAATCCATTTCAGATTAATTTTGGAGGCATTAAGTATATTCTGCTGATGCTATTCTACCTAAGCACACCTACTAATCCCCTTAACTTAATTTTGTCCGTATCATAAAAATCTTCGGGTAATTATTTACGTTCTTTTATCGTTAAGTAGGATTGCTAGAAACAAAAGGATATTAACTGTGCATAGCAAAAATTCAAAGTAAAAAATTCAAGGTAGGTAGGTTACCTACGTCAAATAAGCAGTCGAAATTTATTTTTTTTAATCGTGTGGAGCTATTCAGAAGCACAAACATAATAAGGTGACAAAGACTGCAACCTTTAGACCAGTTTTAGAAAATTATTACCTAGTCGACCTAGAATTGAAAGTACATAATTTGATTGTCCATTTCAGACATGTTTATGTTTCGTAATGATTTATCGTCAACGTGAATAAAATACTGATAATGTTTCTTGTATCGGGTATAACCAAAAGCAGGTTGAAATGACGTAACTGCAGTCGAAATGGACACAAACTTGCAAAAGAGAATGGAAACCAGCCAAAGGAACTATCTACAAGGATTTGTGTGAAGTGGACAGTTTGGTTATATAAACAATTAACTCATTTAACAATGGGTAATACATTTGTGTGAAGTGGACAGTTGTTATATGAACAACTAACAGCTCATTTAACAATGGGTAATACATTTGTGTGAAGAGGACAGTTTGGTTATTATGAACAGCTAACTCAATTAACAATGAGTAATAAATTAGCGATATAATTTAAAGATGCAGTTAAGCCTTACCCATTAAATGTTCCTTTAATGCTAGAAAGTTTAATCTTATCGTAAGTCAACATAAGATTCTCTAGCAGATAAGACATTACACGTGAGGAATCTCACGAAGTAATATAATACAGCTTTCCCTTGAAGTATGAAATTGAAGAAAAGATTAGCGCACAATATGTCGACTATCTTAGTATTGCGGCCAAAGACTGTTCCTGCACCTCGCGTGGGCTTATCACTTCAAGTAGAAGTCAGAGTATCAATACACTTATATATGGATTGTGACGTGTGACAAAATGTTAAAGCAACACGAGCTAGTTTTTATCTTAACACAAAGTATGTGAAAGATAACGTAAACTCGTTTTAAAATGGCGGAGGCACCGATTTTTAAAAGCCGTTTTTTGTGTAAAAAATGCGAAGCCGAAGACGATATACGGAGAGAATTCGTCGTAATTATACCGTACCTGCCACAATTTAAGGAAAATATGGACGTTGTTTCCGAGCTGAGTGCCGCGGCCGTCCCATAAGGAGCGGTAAAACCAGGTTTTTTAGGTCAAGAGTTGATTGGATGTGTACAATGGCTCTTTTTTGGTAATACATTTTGCAAATGCAATAGATTTGCTAGAACCATGGATAACGGCTGCAGATATTGAACAATATTTTATCAAACTGCTTGAGACTAAATTCCGCCAATTAAATTTCCAGCTTCCATATTGGAGACGTTAACGATATTTTATGCTCCGTTAAAATTAAGCAATGCGTGTTATATTGGCCGGCGGCGCGGCGGTACAAGATAGTACACCAAATATACATACTTTCTGAATTCATAAATACTTTCGCGCTGAGTTTTAAAACGCAAACTCAACCAACCAACCAAGTTGTAATCAACTTGACAATGTAAACAGTTTTATGAGAAAAGCGTGTAGGTACAAATTTTCACTTTCGAGACCACGAAGTTATTGGTCACCAAAACTAGATAGGTATATTATCATTTATTCGGAAAAATATTTACATATACGCTAACAGAATATAATAATATGTACATTATATAAAAAAGGAGGAGACAGAATCATAGGGCATCAAAAAATTCGTCCGCATCGCTGTCAACCGGAAAAGTGCCCAAAAGGCTGGCAGCATTGCCACGTAGTATGGCGATGCTGATTCTTTGCCCGAAAAATAGACCAGCCCTCTGGTCACGTGAAGAGTCGACCAACCGCGCGCGTTGCTTGGCGATATCCTGAAAAACCAAGTGGGCACTTGGACCCCATGGCCCTAGTGTTTCAACCCCAAACGGCTCGAACATATAACACCCAATAAGATTGGAATATTTTCGCCGTTTGAGGTTTTCTGCACCTGCAGCAGCCGCCCCAGCACAGCTCGCCGTGCTAGAAAGATGGGATGGCGCAAGGGTGTCGACACATGTTGCATCCCACACCAAAGGCCGACCTAACTTCCAAGGCATTATGGTCATTCCGTCTGGTCTCTTCCCATCGTCGCGTGCCAAGCCATTAGGTTCTAAAATAGCTGGCACCCCGACGGTGACAAGAGCACGACGGATGATGTCATCAATGCTGGCGTGACGTGCTATCCGGCCTGCGCTCTTACTGCAAGATAGGCCATGATGTCCAAGGCAGGCGACAGCTTCTCCGCACTGGCAGCAATGCGGAGCCCCGCAAGGAGCGCCCAAATGCAGACAGGTAGCGACACGGAAGGTGGTGTCACCCAACATAGTGCCTGTGTTGGGTGACGGTAGTGCTTGAAGCCAGAGGCCCGACTCCCACTCACCCACAGCCAGCAGGCGGGCACGCTCAGCAGTATTGGTAGACGTATTGATAACATTATACCGTACCAACCTGCAGAGCGGCTCATCCCACTGTCTCTGGGAAGATGGGTTTGCGGGCCGATCTGTATCCGGGCAAGCCGCTTTCCAGACGTTCACGGCATCGGTCAAGCACGGCACTTCAGAGTCAACCAGGGAGGGAGCTAAAATTTTCCGGGTCAACTTTTCAGTGCTGTGGACAGAGGACAGGAACGCTAATACTGGCAAGCTAATACTGGTAATTTTGCGGTATATTATTGATTGAAGAAAATGCATGCAGTCATTATTGTTGACATTAGTGTAACAGGTAGTAATAGGATTTGTAGTCATATTCGTAAATCAAAGACGGCGTGGAGACGTTTGATGGATAACTAGAATAACGATTGTTCTCGTGAACAGTAGCGTAATATATTAATAAATTTATTGTTCTCGTGTTGAAGAACGGAACAAGATGCTTATTACGTGAAGAGATGAATATGGATAATTAACAGTATCATGAATTCTATTGAGACTTTAATAGAGTGTATGTTCTCCGAGTGGTGTCGAGACTAGAGAGAGCGTATTGTCATGTTCACTTTCGAACTGTACCTAATTGCATGTTGTGGAAATGGCCGCACATGCCATATTATGTTACATACAATGACGTGAACTTAGATAGAACCAAGCATTTTGAAATTATTTAATATTGAGCGAAACAACACTTCGCGAAATCTCTTAAACTACATATTTAGACGGTAAAACGAAGTAGTTTCACTTTTTATCAATTTACACCAATAAAGTGCCAGAAAATAACATACTGTACATTTTATAAACATAGGTTACTGAAAAGGAAAGTCTACCATTAACTGTGACTGCCATTCGAGTTTGAAATTACCAATAATCATAGTTTTCTGTGGAGTTAATCTGGTTGGAATAAAAATGTCATATGCACTTGTGTTTCGCGGAAAATGGCTAGTAGACACATTATACCTATAATATTATATTGACGCTTTTGTATATGTTCCTAGTTAGGTGGTTTTGTTTTAATTTAACAAATGGCTTCAGTGTATCGAACAATGTCTACATGAACAATAATATGAGTCGGGTACTTACAAATTAATATATTTGCACTATACTTTTACAATGCATTATCAACTTATTTGTCAACATTTTGTACCTTGTAATATTAGGTGACCAGAATTTACTTCACTAACACATTCGACCTAAGGATATCCCTTTTAGTAACTGTTCTTCCAGTAAAAAATATTTCTTCTGAAAACTATTAGTATCTAAAGCTGGCTAATGACCGAAGTTACGAGGTGTAATGTAACATGTTACACGGCGAGTTTTTTGGCGAATCCTTTGAGTGTTACGCGGTTCAGTCAGTACGGTGCAACAAATCGTCACGAGCGCTCGCACACACATCGTTTCTTTTATTCCGTATGTACATTTATTTCTTGAAGCATGGAGTGGGACAAAGAATAAACTCTGTATTTTATTGAAAAATATAGAGAAGAACCATTGTTATGGAACCCGGCTCATCCAGAACATTAAGTATAACAAATTGAAGAAAGAAGACGCTTGGGTTACATTGGCGATTGTAAAGATCCCAACACAACCTCGTCTTCGCAAATCTTGACTGAGACTACCTGGCGAATATGGAGCACAGAGTTCAATCGAGCATGTTACACCAATTTTAGAGCACGGCGTAACATGCTCGATGCTAATGTTACATTACACCCCGTAACTTTGGTCAGTACCCAGCTTAATATTTTAACAATGATCCACGTGGTTCGTCCGAGAAGAAAAACTGCTAGTCATTCCGTTATATATGGTAGTATTAAGTACCCAAGAAGGTAATAAATTAATTAGAACTCCGACCTTGCTATGATGAAGATCTATTTGAAATAAAAACAATACTTAAGCGGCTTAATTTTTTTAAATCAGTTATTAATTTAGTGTAGTTTTATGTCCAGTATCATCGAGAGCCTATAAACCTAGCCTCAGATGGCAGTAGAGACAGAGATGCTTACACGGAAGGAAGGAAGGCCTTTTCCTTGCCGTAGGCCAAAATATATGCAATATACGTATCGAGCGACGTACTTTGAATCCCTCGCTACGCTTAGGATTCTACTCTTGAATCCTTCGTTTCGCTCTGGATTCAAACAATCGCTCTCGCCCTAAATACATTATTTTAGTCCCTTATGTCACAATCTACTATTCCGTAAGATATTTGCCAACCAGGATCTGCGAATAAATTGCTTTGTATAATAATTGCGCGATAAAATTGAGATTAGTCTATGATCTGATTTGTTAAGTGTTAGAGGAAAAGCTGGCTGAGTCGATGACTCGGTACTTTTTTTTTTTTTTGACAGGAAAGATAGACGGTTTGACCCGGAATTAACACACAACCTCTTAAGGGGTCATTGTGCTCTTGTAAGGGTGCTATCACAAAAAAAAGTTTTTCGTCAATTTCTTATCTAATTGTGAGAAAGCTTGAAATAATTGAAACATTAAGTATGTGTAACAAAAAAAAGTAGTTTTCGTGGTGATAAACCATTCGCGTCAGTCTCAGCGCCTGTTAATACATAGTTTCATCGCTTTTGAAAATATAGATTATTTCGCCGTTCATTTACTTAATGAAGATATTGTATAATCATAAAATAAAATTTTGATTTTATAACACGGTTTGCTGTAGTCCAGTGTGTGATTTTTAAATTTCTTGATATGGTTTGCTAAATAATAAGAAAAAAAACATTTACAAAAAAAATAGGTTTTTCAACATTATTTTCTCAGACTAACTTTTTAATAACTAAATTTATGTTATTATATTATTGAAGAAAAATGTTCCTAAACTCAACACGAAATCGTCAATTTTGTGTGAAGAGGCAACGGAAATTATTTTTTACAATAATAAAATCAACGTTTTCGAATAAAAAAGTGCTACCAATGGACATGAAGGAGTGATCTATCTATGGCAATTATTAGCTACATTTGGTTTAGTTAAATGCAAATTTTTATCAGATTTTGTAAAGAAAAATCAGCTGTTCCTTACATTTTGACGAGTTATTCGAACATAAATGTAATACAGTATCAACTAGTACGGGGGGTATTGTGACTTTTACTGGCGGCCTTACATATTGTAATGTCAACAGCGTAAACTTAGGTAATAAATTGTGCACAAATAAATAAATAAACGCTACATGAAAACTAAAAAAAAAAAAAAGTAGGGCACAGCTGATTTTTATTTTGCAATTTCAGGTTTGGTCCCATAGCAAAAGTTGTTCATAATGATGAATACCATGACCCCTTAAGAGGTTGTGCGTTAATTCCGGGACATGCTGTATATGAAGGTAAGCATTATTGATTTGGTATCGTTTTATGTCCAGTATCATCAGCAGCAGTCCTTTGCTCCAATTGCGCTTCATTTGTTTGACTTGGTATTAGGTACTTACCCTCATCCTACTACCTACTTCATCAACCCTGCGGAGACCGTCTAGCCTGCCTACCTATAGGTATACCTAGATATTTACCAGCTGCTTAGGAGTGCTGTAATCTTATACACATTTTATTATTCTGCTCACTTTCAATTGTTCTGTCACGGTCGGCAAAGGCCTCATTAGATTTAACTGACTGACTTTTGAGAGAAATCTATAGATATTGGTTCGTATCGGACTATTATCTATTCTGTAAGTTTTTTATGAACATAAAATATATACTAGAGATATATGGATTCTTAAAAATAAAAGGTGTGTCAACCTGTCAACCACTGTCATGGTATTGTTACAACAATCGCACCTCGAAAGGTGGACTCATGACCCAGTGGCGTAGCTAGCATGGGTGCCACCCGGTGCGCATAATTGTGTTACCCAAGAATAAAAACCGGCCAAGTGTGTGTTGAACCACAATGAAGGGTTCCGTAGTTGGGATGAATTTTATTTATCCCAAGAACAAAGTTAACATTCTAGTTGAACAACATATTCTCCTTTATATTCCAACTGCAAATGTAAATTGGTCGACTATTACTCGTTTTCTTTTTAACTTCGTTACATAATACTACTGCCATGATTTTATCCTTCTCTTTTTTGCTTTATTTAAATTATTTAGTCTGGACAACTTGGTTACAATGGCTTCAACCCTAAGTGGTTCATTGTTGAAAAACGTGATAGTATGTTTAATTATTTTTATCACGGTCGGGTGCCACTCCCAATCAGGTGGCATCCGATGCGGACTGCCTCTGTACTTTCTTTGACATTGCGTGAGATGTTCAATTAATACTGCTGTCTTTTATTTGTCTTAAGATTAAATTATGTTCGTTATGTGACAGAGAAATTAGTCTTCGTCAACATTTAGTTCAGTTTCCTAAGTAATGCGTCCCAGAATCCTGCACTTATCTACAAAAAAATTCTTGGAAAGAATCTGTAACTACAGGTTTTTCAATCTCTCTGAATGAAAATAACAGGATTGTTGTTATAATATATACAACATTATTTTTAGTTTATGCGAAACCTGAATATAGTTTGTTCAGAATAAGGAACTGAATCGATTTCAATCATTTTTACACCATGTTATATTTTGTCCCAAAAATATTTAAGTGTGATGGAAAATGTTATCACCATTTAATTACTTACAATACTATCGCCGTACGGTTAGGTACCTACTGCCAAATTATCATCAATGAGCTAAAGACGACCCTGGAGGCGCGGGGGCGTTTTTGTACGGACAACCACGGCTAAGGTATCCTACGTACCCTGTATTCTTTATTATTAATAATTAACTTAGCTTAATTACGTCATAATGGTTATTGCATTGTTCTTGAAATTACCCGTATTTCATTTTATGAATGTAATGACTAGAAACTAGTTGATTTTAATGATTTTACTATCGGTCACGTTTGGCTCAAAAAATCGATTAGCCGTGAATTGTCACGTGGGCGGTTCACGGTCATAACTTTCAGAAGCAGCGGAAAACTGTTTTTAAAACCCATTTTTTTTTTTGAAGAGAAAGTTTAAATGTCAGACTTTAATACTTCAGAAATATTCGCAGCTTTTTACTGACTGCAAAAAGAAGGAGGTTCTGAATTCTACCTGTATTGGTTATACTATTTGTACACTTATGACCTATTGTACTGTGGAAGCAATAAAATTACATTGTACGCCTTACAGGGCAGCACATAGTGACACAATACTTTTTATTTTATTACATCGTGTACCAACATTAAAGTTAAGTATGTGTACAAATAAATAAATTTGAATTTGGATTTTCCAAGACATTATTAAAGTCTTTTAGGTAGGTATTCTAATAAAGCTTATGGGGCTATCCAACATGACAGCTTCTTATAATTTCAACTTGAGGAAAATCTTGCTATTACGTACATATTTTGAATTGTTCGTTGATGTTTGACACCATAGGAAAGAATGGCTTTAGAAGGAGGGCTTGCCAACGGTAGGAAAACAGCTGTTGATGAAGATGACTGACTTATAGACAAACTATGCAGTAATAATGGCAGTTTTTTTAAAACAAGATCGTCTTTCATTATTAACTGAATCTTCAAGAGCCTGAAAAATTTCTCTAGATGAAGGAATACTTGTACGTAAAGAGAAATGTTTTAAAACAAATAAATACTTAGGTATTTCTTACTGCGCCATAACGTTTATCGCCTTGAGCATTGAAACTAGAGTGTGATGAACCATTATCATAACATAAGTGGTGTTAACGAGTAATTGATTAATAAAAATCTTAGGCTGATAATAAAACAATACATTGTGTTCTCAAGAGGACTTCAATGCATTGGCATTGAATGCTAAGACGGGATAGGTACCTATAAGTCGCTATTATTTTATTGGCATTAATGGTAGAGGGAAGGCGTTTGCCCTGCAGTCCGACGCAAGACACTATAGGCTAAAATAAATGCTTAAACTCAAAACCATAGCTTGTCCGTAAGATATTTGCCAGATATAGAACCAGGATCTGCGAACTAATTGCTTTTTATTATAATAATTGTGTCATCAAATTGAGATTATTTTGATTTGTAAGTATTAGAGGAAAGGTCGGCTAAGCCATGAGAAGGTCCTTTTTTCGACACCTTATTATAGATAAACGGAGTTTGATATCACCTATTTATAAGGTACCTATTTTTGCGGCGAATCCACATACTTAGGTATTTAAAAAATTAATTAAGAAAATTATGAGTATCGGTTTTTAAAAGACCATTAAAAAGTCGGCAGATTTGCGGTAAATCACATAGTGATATAAATAATTGTGTTGGTGTAGGTGACTTGTAACTTTCTATTAAATCTCGGGTACATGAACACTTATCCCATACAATCGTTGATTTAACAGTGCAATCGCAAAGTTATAGTACTCGTGATAAATTGAAATATTCGTCTGAATTAACAAAAACTCGTCAGTCAGACACACTGTGTTGTGATACAAAACAAGAATCAGGGTCATATGATCAATAATTTATTGTTAATAACCTGGATTACGACGTAAATTATTTATGAAGAGTGTTTTTTGACTCGACTTTTTGACTTCATGCAAATAAAGGCTCTTTCAAACACAAAGACAATTCCTTTGTCGGTGCATGTCGCGCCCGCGATATCGCGTGAGTGTGTAAGAGCCTTAAGGCCATAAGAAGGTATTCCAAGAAGTAGGTAATACATTTTTTTAATTAGCTAAGGTTTGTGGTTTCATCTGATTAGGTAAGTACAGACTGATGAGTGCTTGACGCGGTCAGCGAGTTATTTTCGGAAACTGTTTTTTTCGGTCTATACCAAAATTTTATTAATAGCGAGTTTAATATACCCAAACAAATGAAACTTATCCTTCCTAGCTTTGCTTAGTCCCAATTATTACCCACAATATTAGTAACGCGCATTAACTTTGAATAACGACAGTAAAACGAAAATGTAAGGCAGCGCAGATAAGAAGCTGAAGGTGCCTGAAGTATACAATAATGTTTTAGTAGTAAAAAATAATAACCAGTCGGTTAACAATTGTGGAGATATCAATCCATCAATCTCGGAGATAAAATTAAAGCAATACAAGGATCTTGACACGATCTTCTCATATAAATCCCATTCACAGCCAATCATAATGCCTTCTTTGTACCTATTCTTATTTATTAAAAACAGGTTTTTGTTATCGCATTAGCAACCTTTGAATATAAAGTCAACAATAGTCAAGAACTCATTATATATCAGTTTAAATGCGTGGAGGATCCCACGCATCATTAACGCAACACCAACTAGCGAAATAAAAAAAATATACAGAAACCACAATAGCACATTAATAAAAAACAACATCGCAGCTATACGAGATTTTGTACAACCAACGTGTACCAAAATTATTGTAACGTTTCTAACAAAATAATGCAATAGAAAGCATGCTGCAAAGAAAATTAACACCAATACTATTGCAAATCGCTTTTTTAGAATCGCAATATGTTTTGAGATCAAAAGAAATATACCAACCCCTGGCTTAGCCTCCATTTTGTCCGGTCTTCAAAAATAACATATGTGTTGATAGAATCACTTCTTCTTGTTTTCTTGAGACGTAAAGAAAGTAAACGTACTATGACATAATCTGTCGGAGAACGATGCGCGTGCGCCGAGGCGAGCGCGCCAACTGTCAGTGCGGGCGCTACGCTACTGGTACCGACACGCTCGCGTTTGTCAATCTTCAGCGATGCCGACTCCCAACAGTTTTCCAACTACGACTACAGCGTCATTAACTAACAGTTTAACTTTAATGTGTCAATGCTGGCTCACGACTTGACGACACAGAGATACTGTGCATCACCGAGACCATCAATATGAATTCGGATTTCGTGTTTACAACAGTCAATAGGGAAAATAGCCGTATCACGAGTTCATAGTGCTTCATAGCTATGTGGTGTATAAACTTAGCAATTCATTTTATTTTTACAGTAGCCTACGTCATTTGATGTGTTAACTCTTAACTGGAAACTAAACTACGTAGGTATGTATGAACAACTAGGTATATCTAGCTAAAAGATATGAATTCAATTCAATTCATATTTTAGGATCGTAGAACCAGTTACGGTTCTCGGGACTCTTATTTAAAATTGTAAGTTATATCATGTTAAGGCTCGTACAGACTAGTGCGATATCGCGGGCGCGACGCGACTCTAGTAGCATAATTTCTTTGTCGGTGCCTGTCACGCGAGTCTGTACGAGCCTTTAGTAAGCAAATTACTGCATTGCAATTAGTTACATTTCCAATTCAACCAAAAAGTTAGTAGGTATAATAAAAGCATTTCATTTTTAAAATACCATCTTGGACGCTCACCGTTCAAGAGACTGTGCTATAGTTTGTAACCTACAGATCCGACGTAGAACTCAAGATTTCCAAGTAAGTACGAGTAGCGGCTTTAAGTTGGTTGGACGTGGTGATGACTGGTGGAGCAGAGCCCTAACGGAATGCTTGTCAAGAGACAAAGGACATTCGAATATTTTGGTGATGGCAGACTAACCGAGACGGGTCCAGAACCTACAAAAGAGTCCCGGAGATTCGCATAAACCAGGCAGGAATGACACAAAGGGAAAGCCTTTTTCTCTTTGTGTCATTCTTGCCTGGTTTAAGCAGTTCAGCGGGTGACAAAAAACTGCCAATGATGATGGATTTGGACGGAAATATAAAAGAAAGGACCGACTCAAAGCGAAGCCATTTATGAAAATTTCATACCGTTGAACATATTATGACGAAAACAATTTCTGCAAACTATAAGTTGCTTACGAATCCATTTAGTTTGTTAACCAGTATTCACTCATATTAATGTTGGAAAACTCCATTAGAACTTAAAGTACCTAAGTCATTAGGTTTCCAACATCTCGTGTAAAATTGACAAATTGTACACGTAAGTAGTTACTATAACCGACAAATCTAATAGTTGTTGACGTTATCATGATTGCGAACCTTTTATCTATAAGCTTCTTGTTGCGAACCTTGTGAAAGATGACACAAAACACCGATAAGATGCAAGAAATATGGTAGAAACAAGTTTTTGTATTAATACTGGATGACCCAGTGTAGGTATGATCACATTCTGAAGCCAGATTTACACGGTGTACGCAACTGGTAAGAAATTTGGTACACACTGCACACAGGTGAAGTGGACGTGTATCTTAAAGGAACAATTCCGAATGACAGACCGCAGTGAAACTACTGGTTTTTATATAACTCTATGGAAACACTTCCGTACATGGTGCGGCGCTCATTGTATCAATGTCTCTGCCGTCTGTCGTCGCCTTCAGAAGTTTAATTTAAACATCTGATTCTGAACGCACTAATTAGTTTAGCTGTCACATACGAATCATGTAAGTTAAACAGATATAATTAGAGTCAAGAAAATCAATCTAAATGGGATTTAAAAGCAGCCTAAATTAACTTAATTAATATTCGGAAGTTTGACGTTTATCTCAAACTTTCGAATACTAATTAATTAAATACGTGTTAAGACTACTAGACTAGTACTCTCGCGAAGGAGGAGGCGGAACGCGTGAGGAAGAGGCAAAATTCGCGCCATCCCTAGAGAGACGCCCCGGCGTCGGGAGTCGCAGGCCGATTCCCGGCCACCGTAGGCAGGCGCGGGCTTGCGGACGGTGAGCGATGGGTAGCTCGCTGTCCGATAAGGACCAGCAGTCCCGAGTCGACGGCGCGTTGTGTTCCACGCGAGCCTCAAAGAGATGTCAGTACCAACTGACGGGGTCCGGTAGGGCTAATGCCTGCCAGGGGTGGGAGTTAGTCCGAAAGGGATATCGTGACCCTGGCACACAGGCATCTGAAGGAACAGGGGTGGGTTTTAGTCAGGAAATGTCTGACACGCCCTCCGAGCGGGAGAAGTTATTCGATAAATCCCCACCTAAAAAAAAAAAGAGTAGTACTCTTAACTAGTACTTTAAAGCCCAATCACAAGTACCACAAACACACCACGCCGCAGTGACATAATGTGGGCAAGCAGTTGTTACGTGTGAGTTGTGTCTTGTATCGCTGCAGCTTCTTGCAGTTGCGTTGCTAAAACTACAAAACTTAGATGTGGTTGCGTTTTCGCTAGTACTTGCAATGTGTTTACGTTGTGGCTAGTGTTTGCAGACAGACAGATCGACTCCGGCTTTCGAAGACGAAGACGACGATTATGCGATGTGGCCGGCCGCTAGTGCGCGGTTTTGCTGGTAGTTGCGTTGGGGCTGCGACGTAGCCTTGATGTGGATCGCCAACACAGTTGATTTTGACGACCTGGGGGTCTACTCCGAAGCGCTAAACCGAAGTATCGGCCGAATGTTCGGCCGTTTTATATCTTCCATAGTTTCCTTTTTTGACTTTGAGTCCTTGCCCGACTTCAAGTCACAGTTTTGACTTTGGCTATCTCTTCGACAGCCTTTTTTTCGCCGTAGTCAGCGATAGTTAGCCGTAGTAAAGAAACGACCGAATATTCGGCCGATACTTCGGTTTAGCGCTTCGGAGTACACCCCCAGTTGTGGTCCGTGTGAATAAACTATTAATTATTTTCATAAAAATTACCACGATTGGGCCCTTAGCACGAAAATAATCGTCGAGTCCAGATTTTAGTTCCAAATCCAATCTGTCTTTTTTACATGGGACTTAAACATAACTAGCGAAATGAAGGTATTACTTAATAATAGGTAAACCTGCCTAACCTTTCGAGGAAAACCAGCTTGATGTTCTAGCTGTGTCCAGCGCCTAGCCCTTTCCCAACTATGTTGGGGCTTCCAGTCTAACCGGATGCCGCTGAATACCAGTATTTTACATGGAGCGACTGGGTGCATGGAGCTACCAATTACTGGGTAACACGATACCCCTTGGTAAGACTGGTTGTCAGACTATCAGGCTTCTGACGACCCTTAGAAACTGTCAAAGATCTACAAATAATAGCCTGGATCAACGGCTTAACGTGCTTTCCGAGGCACGGAGGCGTCTTGATATGTAAAGAAAAAGCTCACCCATCCACGGACCAACCGCGGCAAGCGTGGTTTAACCTGATCGATCGACCCGTGCGGCTGTTATACTTAGCCACAAGGGTAATGTTCTGTGTTATGTTTAAGTAATTTAATACGACAGAGCAGTGGTGGCCCAGCGGTAACAGCCGCGACTTACGAGTTATAGGCCGTAGCCCGTAGGTTCGAACCAGAGTTGTTGCGAGCATCAGCATCCGTGGAACTTCATCATCATTTTCAACATCAGCATCCGCATTGATCGATGCTGATTATTAATGCTGAAGTTCGAGTCGTGACATGACCGTAAAGAGGGCGGGGCTTATAGCACGTGTTGCACGAATAGATAGCAGCTTATGTACAGACGCCAGCAGGTCAAGCTACCCGAAACTGTCAAATTTTCCCAATCAACCTTGAACCTTATTCTGTAGGGATAAAGTTGAAAATCTATTAAAGGAATGTGACAGATTGTGGTAGCTTGATGTGCTTGGCGTCTGTACATAACCTGTACCCTAATTGCGTAATACAGTTTGAATCGGAATCGGAATGATTTTGAAGTATATTGCTAATCCATTGCTTCATAAGTTAGAAAAAATTGTCTGCTCAACAACGTAAATAACGCAATGAATGTTGTTGAACTGCCAAATTGAAACCGATTCCTACTGATAGTGTGTTACGCAATTAGCCCTCTGCTATCTATAAAAAATAAAAATAAAACTTTATTTCAGACATGAACAGTCCACAGTCACATTAGTCTAGGTACTTACTTAATTACTAATATAGTACTACGTAATTATTGCTAAACTAGGTAGGTACTTACTTTAATTCTATTTTCTATTAAAAGTCACAAAATTATTAAAACAATATTTTATTTCAATACCAAGGAAAACAGTGCAACTTTTTGGTATAAATTCATAAGGGTCACTACTTTTTCCCTGTTTTTTTTAAGAAAATAATTAAAATCAGCAACAGCATCCGCTGATGTGAAAAAAATATGCATCAGCAACAACCCTGGTTCGAACCCAGACAGGCGCTTTACTTTGTGTAAATTATTTCATGTCACCAGTGCTCTCAAAACGGTTTAATTACGGTGCACGGTGGTTTCGTACCCGAATTGATGAACGCCTGACGAACGATTATCACTAAAATAATATAACAGTAGATTATGCAGAACAGATGGCCGATGGGGCTGAAAGGTTCTGGAGTGGCGACCGCGTTGGAAAGCCTCCCACAAGGTGGACCGATGACATTGTGAAGACCGCAGGAATCCGCTCGATTCGGGAAGCACAGAACCGGTCGAAGGGTCTTGACTGACAGGCAGACAGACGGACGGACAGGCGGACAACGAAGTGATCATATAATGGTTCAGTATTTTTGTTTTGAGATACGGAACCCTATTAAGTAAGTTGGAGTCTCATTTCCCACGAAATGTATGGGAAAAGGTTTTTTGCGATTTCTGACTCTTCTGGTACTCAACCTTCAGTTGGTCTAGTAGAGTTTTTTGATCCTCATATGAAACAGGATCAATTGGCATATTTTTTTTTTTTGTAAAACTTGTACATTTTCGTGCTGACTGTATTTTTTTTTAATCTGTATATGCAGGTCAAAATGCTTCATAAAGTCAAGGATAGTCTCCTAAGACCGATTTCATGTAGCTACATGAAGCATTTTAACCTGCATACACAGATTAAAAAAAAAATACAGTCACCATGAAAATGTACAATTTACTGCCCCATCTCAAAAATCCAACCTGTATATCTCATGATGATAAGCTTAGCCTTATAAAGATATAGCGTGATGATTAAATCTGTAACTATCTTTGCAGATAGTTACAGATTTAATCGTCACGCTATATCTTTTATCCGTTTGGCTCGTCTTTTACAATTTACTGTAAACTGTAGAGGAATACAAACATACTGCACTATTGCTCATCCTCCATAGAAAATAGCGTGATGATATATAGCCCACCGACTGACCAGGCATATAGGGCACATCTCTGCAAAATTTTAACAGAATCTATCCAGTAGAATTTGCGTGATGCTAACATACATTCAGACAAACAGACAAAAATTCTAAAAACTATATTTTTGGCATTGGAATCGATCCCAGACCTCGTAGCAATTACTTTTTTTTCAAAAATATTCAATGTACAATTTAGACTTCGCTACGATTTTATTATATGTAGGTATAGATAAACATAAATACTTAAACCTATTAAAAACTATACATATAATATATATACCTAATTATAAATGAATAAAAGCATATAAATGCACGAATATATGTACTATAGCAAATAAGACAAACACTCAAACTCGAACTCAAAACATTTATTTCAAGTAAACCATTTACAGGCACTTTTGAATTCTCAAGGAGTCGGCCAGTTAGAAATATTAAGCTCCATTCCAAAGCGTAGTAGGTTCATAAGGAGAAGAACGGGCAAGAAACTCCACGGACACTCTTTTATATTAAAATATTGATCCAAAGTATTGGTTAAATCATTCATGTTGAAATTATAATGTAGAACGATGCAAAACGTCAAAATCGTCCGTGATAAAAAGATTAACAAAAAAACAATTCTAAACTAGGCAGCTAAGAGATGACCAGCCCCAACAAACAGCGCCCGTTCACGAACATGACGCATGGAACAGCACCATTCAGCGCATTCATTTTGAAGGTAGCTAAATGATCCAACACACGCGCTACCATCAGCGAGACATCTCGGAGTGAGCATGACATACTCTCAGCCGCCAGGGCACATTCAAGTCAATGAAAGTCATATTACCCGGTAAATGGTAGCTCTATTGTACGTAGTGCTCACCTGTGCTAGGAAAACATTACCGTTGTGATGATACGTATGTGATGGTTAGGAATAGATAGAAAAGGCCTTAATACACCATAAAACAAATGTTTTCTTAGATTTTATGACCGTTTTATCGTTCTACATTCCTACCATGCACATTGTGACGAGACAAAAATTGTTCTAACTGCTTTTTATCCCGGAGATTGTTTTGTTCTACAGAATGTTTATAAACAAATGCAAAAAAATAAAAACTAAAAAATCGTTCTACTATTTCTATACCAAACGGTGTCCCCAATGTTTTGATTGCTGGCAGTGGCCTTAGACCGCTCAGTTTTATAAAATAACTACGTAGGTACGAAACGGTCTCATAACAATGTGAAACGCGAAACATCGGTATAGGAATACAATAATAGGCAGTTTCGCAATTATAAACCAGTACCCATGGCCAGACACCATTGCTGTGTAACAAAAGATTCACAGTATTAAAACCTAACCTCCATCCTCCCGCCAATACATTGAAGAATGTCAACCTCGCTTAGCGAATTCAATCAAAATGCTTATACTTATTTCTTACATTCTGCTTCTTTTCAAATTGATTACTTACATGCTTAATACATATAAATTCCAATTCAAGTTCAAAATTAATTAAGGATAGGTTCGTATAACCTCTTTATTCTCAAGAACGCTGTTTGTATATAAAATCGCATTAGCTGACTACATACTCGTACCTTTGATTTTCTGCGGTTGTCCAATAAGTTAATATCTTCCACTATGTCTTCTAACTCCATTGTTACATTTATATTTTAAAACTATGTAAATCACGACATAATTGCCGACAGCCTGCACTGCAGTTTGATAACACGATAACACGCACGATACCACTATAGACGTACTGGTACCTTCAACATGTATGTTTATACTAGGACGATGATGCAAACCGGAGAGAATCTGCAACATCATGCCATTGTAGACTCTAACTTTAAGAGATAAGACTCACGGTAAATGCAAATTAATTTACTAGGTATAAAAGGTAGCATCTTGCTGAACAACCTTTAAACAAAAGTTTGCTTACGCGGGCATTTTATTGACACAATAATTAAGTCAAAACACACAAACTACTGTCGTATTACATTGATATTTCTAAGTTATGGAAATAATACATAGTAGCGAGCATTTTAATAGACTTATCACATCTGAGGATCTTTTTGTTAATTACCACTGAATCTAGCGATACAAACGTAGCTGAGCAAAAAATGCTTGAATACAACAATGGAAACCCGTAATTATTTATATCCATTTTAAATCGTGATGGCATAAATAGATGATGAAGGCGTGGATATGTCGGTACCTGAACATACCCAGACATTTTTTGTCATATCCATATGACTCGGACATAACCTCTGATGACGTAGGTATATTTGTAGGATGACTTGAAATTAAACAGAGAAAGAAATCAACATCATGTTTTTGGTTGAAACCAAATAAGTAATTACTAATAAATGATTTATAGCTGATTTCAAGATACTAGTCTACGCCGATGGCACCAATACGTACAGATTGCTCAGTATATCGAAGCTTAGTTAGATAGTAGCGAAGTATGGAAAAACTTGGCTGGGTTTGAGTATATTTAAACGGTAGTTTTTACGTTTTCCACCATATTATGTTTGGTTGATGTTCAGTGTCTCAATATACTCTTCTACTTTTTGGTATTCAATATTACAGGACTAATTAACTCTATATCCGAACGTTCGGATTCTGTAAATCATTGGCGCTTTTAAAATCTCTTACGTACGAGTGCTTGGCCGGACATAAGCCTTACCCAAGCATCACCACGATGACTGTCCCTTTATTTTGTTCCGGATTGGAAAATCTTCACGGAAGTCCTCCGACCTGAGGCGGGACTATGGGTCTGTCAGACTCTTACTGACTAAAAACCACCCCAGCCCGGTGATCCCTTCCCACACTTGGACCGAGATCATGGGATCTTGTACGACTTTCATGATCCCCGGCTGGTGCCAGCCCGCAATTGCGGGCCACCTTAGGCCCGCGGGAGAAGTGAGGTGTAAGACCCCGCGACGTCCAATAGGGGCGTACGTGGAACAATACGCGCCACAGTCTCGGGGCCTGCTGGATGGGGGGCGGCGGACGACGATGACCGTCCTTACGTTGACCCAGCAGGCCAGCAGGTTTCTATTGTTTTCACAAATTCAAGCAGCGGTAACACCATTGGCACCGCGGCCTGGCTCCATCGAAGCACATAAAGTTTGGCGGAATTGGCGAGGTAATAAAGCCTTGTATAAGGCTAAAGGCGACGTCAGGAGTCAAGGTAACCGTCAACTGCTTACTGCAGCTTACTTCCGTCGCAGCGGTTTTCCAAGTTCCAAGTTGACTTGAGTAAAAGTGTCCTCAATTTAGTTCGTCTATGCTCGCATGGCAGCAAGCCTAGCTACCAACCTGACTGACTAGCAATTCGCTATGATATGAGCTACATATACTTACTCCAGCAGAGAAGATTGTTCTTTACACCTGTCTCAGCATTCGATGGCACAGCAACTGTCTCTGGCAACTAGAAGCAACTGCGCCACATTATTATCCTAACTACCTTTCAGATTAATACATTTGCCAGCGACCTAGTTATATAAGCTCGGCAATACAAATAATAATTACTCTAATTAATGGACCTCTTTGTGGACCACAAATAATTCCCATTTTGTTGCCTATCAGTAGCGGCATAAAAGGGTAGGGGCGCTTTGCCCGGGTACCAAGCACCAAGGGGTTACAACGTGGTGACAACTCAGTCATGTACTCGTATTGACATTATTTTGGAGATTTTACGACTAAGGCGCCACTTGGAAGCGGCCAGCATTTCTTTCCAAGAAGCGGTCCAATCTGTTTTTAGGGTTCCGTACCCAAAGGGTAAAACAGGAACCCTATTACTAAGGCTCCGCCGTCTGTCTGTCTGTCTGTCTGTCCGTCTGTCACCAGGCTGTATTGTATCTCATGAACCGTGATAGTTAGACAGTTGAAATTTTCACAGATGATGTATTTCTGCTGCCGCTATAACAAATACTAAAAAACAAAATAAAATAAATATTTAAGGGAGCTCTCATACAACAAACGTGATTTTTTTGCTCGCTTTTGCTTGATATTGATAACGGCAACAGGTAGACGTTGAAATATTCACAGAATATTTAGTTATATACTTTAAAAATAAATAATTAAATTAAAATAAATCAAATATTTAAGGGTTATTTTATTTATCAAATATTTTTTTCCCATACAACAAACGTGATTTTTTTGCCGTTTTTATAGATAATGGTACGGAACCCTTCGTGCGCAATTCCGACTAGCACTTGGCCGGGTTTTTCTATTCCGTGGGTCTAATGGACTACCTACCTTGTAGCTTCTGAAATTCATTGTAAAATGGGACTATTCAGTCTGTCAGAGTCTAGCGCTTCTAAGATTTTTTAAAATTAAATTAAATTATTATTATTAAATTATTTGTGTTTCGGTGGCTCCTTGTGAAAGAAGTTTCTCAAAGTTCAAGTTGATAACAATGAGCCAAGCGCGACTTACCCATCTTTCCATATAGAAAAGGACAGAAAAGTAAATTTTGATAATGTGATCGAATATTTTAGCAAAATAAAGTCACGTAAGCACGTTTAGTTTTATTTTGGAGATACTCAATAGAAACCGCCACGGGTGCCAACCTATGATACGCCGCCACTAAGTAATAATCCCATACTTATTTTAGCCACTGCTGTATCTCACTAGCCTTCAGTCGGTTCTTTGACGTAGGTCAGAAGCAGCATGATGATATTTGCATTACACACATACCATCACGCCTTTTTTCCCCGAAGGGTAGGACAGTGGTGTATTTGCGGATTTCTTGAGTACTAACCACCTTTTTGTATTGAATGTCTACGTAACGAACAGCGTCAGAGAAAGCTTTATTCTCTATTACATAATGAACTCTTAAATTGATGAAACAAACGTTATATCACAAATATCACTATCTTTCGAAGACCGAGATAATAGATTCGTATCTCTTTTAAATATGTCAATATTTTCAACAGAAAGAAAAGATATATCAGTGAGTGTAAGGAACTATAATATGGATATCAGATAACAGAGCAAAAGGCTATGGATACAGTTACGCTGACCAGTCAGAAGTAATAAAAAGTTAATAATTGTTACAGAATTGCTGGTACCAAAACTCATATAATTTTTACATCACCAAAGGGTTGAGGATCCGATAGAGAAAATATTTTTAAAGCAGTAGGCTGGAATTGTTCGAAATCCATCAATTCTAGTCCTAAATAATCGGATAAATACACACAAATTTGTAGAAAGAACAGATAAACGTTTGAAGATATTTTATGGCAGCATACGAGCTTCATCGATACTCCAAGAACGTTTCCAAAGCACTTCGCCCAGAAGATGCATAGTAAATTAACGAGAGGCCTGGTTTTCTTTGAAGTTGATTCTGTGGACGCGTTTTGCGTAACTTTGGCTGCTAGTTGGGTCATCATCTTACTTTAGGAGCAGTAGAAGCAGCAGGCTTTCCTGGGTGCAGCAGGGATCAACTTGGTCGGGTAGGTTTGAGTGGTCGCAGTCTTCTTAGTGAATGGATTCATGGGTTCAATAATGGGACAGTGTTTCACTTCCATATTGATCCTCGCAAACCTTTCCCCTTTCTCCTCCTCTTTTCTTATCAAGATAAAATACGGACGCGTCTCATTCGAACTCATTTTTGGAGAGTAAAGTTTTTCTATTTTTATATTTCATTAATTTATAATTTTATAAAAAAAAGTTGTTTAATTATGACTACTCCGTCAAAATGACATAACGAGACTATGTATTAAACATAGACACGGAGGACGACAAATAATTACAAAAGAGAATAATGTGCTTACTGTCCAAAAGAAATAAGGTTAACTTGCTAGAAACTCTTTAATACCTGAAATTTCTGCATTATGGTGGTTCTGTACAACGCAAGCAGTCACGTGGTATGTCATAGTCCCTGATGCGGATAGATATCGTAGATATCAGATAAACTCTCGCCTCAGATTATAGAAATAAGAACAATAATGTGAGGCACATTTGTAGTCATGTGTGCGTGCGTAACAGCCACGTGACAGTATTATAAGAACACGTGCTTCTATGTGTGCGTACGGTTGCCAGGATAATAAAAAAATTACCCATAATATTTCATTAAGTACATGAAATAAATAATTTTCTGTCTCAGAAAACTGCAGAGGAGAGTTATACATACATTGTTCTCAGGTGAAAGAAAGCAGATAAAATAGAAACAAGATTCATAAGAAACAATGAAGAATGGCTGAAAAAATCTTTTGAAATACCGAGAGTGCAGCATAGCTTGGGTCGGCCATCGAAAACGTTTACAGAATTTAGCGAAAGAAATAAAACAAGAAAAGCTTACCACTTTTTTATTAAGTCACTTTCTTGTTTGTCTGTCTGTCTGTCGTTCCGGTATTAGCTATCCGGCTGAAACTTTCAGGGTAGCTCATTCATTTATGTCCGATTTCATACAGGAAAAGCAAAAAATGAAAAATTTTGGTTATGTTTTCAGGTTTGCGAACCTCTCGATCGATGTGTTTGATTAAGTGAAACCCCTTTACCAAACCACTAAAACGTGTTATTTTTACTCTACCTCGCTTCCTTTACAAGTTATAGCGGTTTTTATGTTTTTTTTTTTGAGGTAAGGTCGGAATTGCATGCTAATAAATGGATTTAGAATGCATTGTCGTCGAGTAGTGAGAGCTATCCTGAAAGTTTCAGCCGGATAGCTAATCGGGAGTGCTCGAAATTTAAGTTACAAGAATCTTGCAACTTAAATTCAGGCAGACAAAGAAAAATGCGACTTAATAAAAATGTGGTAATATAATCATATTCCTCTATATCTAGCCCTTTTATTTACTGTATCACATACCTATCGCGTTTTATTAAAGTGTTTTTTTTTTGTTCTAAAATCAGGTCTTTTTATTAACAGTATACGTCAAATTAACAACGCCCTTAATAAAAATATTGCAAATGTATCTTGGTAATAAACGATACATTTGCGATATATTTTTATTTTGAGACACCAATATTTTATTGTTTTGGTAACTATATTTACTTTATGGTGACGTCATCGACATCGACAGCCATATCATGGGTTGGGCACGCCACAGTTGTGGCGATAAGTCCCCTCTTTGAGGAGTGGCTGGAGAGGCGCCACGGCGTCCTCACCTTCCACCTGACGCAGATCCTCACCGGACACGGTTTTCGGGAGGTTCCTATTCAGAATAAAGCGGGAGGAAACGCCCGGTTGTCACCACTGTGTGGATCACCCGGAGGACACGGTGGGGCATACGGTGGAGGTCTGCCCTGCTTGGGCGGAACACCGCCGTGACCTCACGGAGACGATCGGCGGCGGCGATCTGGCGCGTCCGGCCCTGGTTCAGGCCATGGTTCGGAGCGAGAGTGCATGGGAGGCCGTCTCCTCCTTCTGCGAAACAGCAATGTGCGCGAAGAAGGAGGCGGAACGTGTGAGGGAAAGGCAAAATCCACGCCCTCGAGTCCCTAGTCGCCGCGGGAGACGCCCCGGGCGTCGGAAATCGCAGGTCGATTCCCGGCTACCGTAGGCGCGAGCTTGCGGACGGTGAGCGATGGGTAGCTCGCATATCATGGGTTTAGAACCCATGATATAACAAATCGACTGATTTAATAATTATTATAAGAGAAAATCCATTAAGTAGTTAAGTACAGTTACGAAGACACATACATACTTATTTATTTATATACATACCAACCAGAAAAGGCATAAAACACTATTATCGAAATAAATATTTTTGCAAATCGATATTCCTGTATCCTATACTTATTTTCCTAACTTAGGCGGTAAATGTTTCAATATAAACAGCAACACCGAACGATTTTGTCGTGAGTGCGGGTTGGAGGAATCCTCACTGTAATGTGTCGCTGATGGTGACGCGTGTGTTGGATCTTTTAGCTCCCTTCAAAACGGTTGAGCTGAATGGTGCTAATCCATGGGTCATGTTCGTGAACGAGCGCCATCAGTAGGGGACTGGTCATCTCTTAGCAGCCATGGCTATTTTATTTTATTTCATATTTGAATAGTTTTTTTTTATCCTTTTATTACGGACGCTTTTGACGTTTTGCATCGCTCTCACATCTATAATTTCAACATGAATGATGTAACCAATATTTTGTAACCATAATGTTAATTTATAAGAGTGTCCGTGGAGTTTCTTGCCCGTTCTTCTCAATAGGTACCTACTAAGCTTTGGAATGGGCAACTAGCTGCTTCATCTTTCTGACTGACCGACCCCTTCTCAATTCAAAAGTGCCTGTACTTGGTTTATTTAAAATAAATGGTCTGAGTTTGGACTAGGTAGATTCGGTGCCATAATACATAGCACATAATTATATTATGTGCACCGGATCTGAATCAATGAGAATGAACACTACCGACCCGAACACTTTCGTGAGCTGACCTATGTTGAGAGTAGCCGCTCCTCAATATGAATCTCTATATGGAATGATAAAAAACTCCTCGAAATAAAACTCCAAACTAGTTAAGTCAACATTGATTTTTAGTACCTAATGAGCATTAAAAGAACGTCTTTCTGCTGGAAGCTTACTGGTGGTTGTGAAGTCACTTTTCAAACGACTCAGCAACAAGTCATAATTTTCACGGTCTTTTAAAAACTTGCTGCCTTTTAACTGGTTTAAAATATCTTCTATTTTCTTTGCTAAAGGCTCCTTCGTGGTCGTGGTGGTTGTGGCAGTGAGTCTTGGGAACGGTGGTAGCACCACCAGCGGTGGCCGCTTGAACTCCACAAGTTCTTTATGATGAGCCATGCGCGGCGCCTGGCAGATTTAACACATTTTATTACTACGCGATCTTAAATATTGCGAATAAGATTTCCCTATACACTAAAACTTTTACAGAAAATTCGCAGTTCCACTGTTCAAATCACTCCATGATATTCATTCCTCATCGGAAATAAACTATATGTACTTAGGTCAATATAATTTCAAAGTGATTTAAAAAGTCTTAACCTAAAGTCCTAGGACCTCTACTGGGTACGGCCGAAATAAACTCAATTAAATTGTACCTATTCGCCGCACAGGTAATTCTCAGTCTGTTGGTCACACTTTAAGGTGGACCATGGACCATGGAAGTAGTAAAGACAATGATAATACAAATACACACATACACATAATATAATACACATAATATAATACACATACACACATTGTACACATAATGGAATAATGATATACTAAGTACTTCCAAGGTAGACAGACAATATCGTTTCAGAATTTGGCAGTATTTATTGCAGTTTTGCCGACTTTGGTAACTAGTCGTATAGCAATATAAAGTTGAGGGACATGGGTATCCTTGCCGTTTCAATTAATTTACTGAATCGGAATCAAAATAAAACTTCAAAGTCGCGAGAAAGTTTTATGAATGTCTACATCTAGCGCAATAAGTTCTTCTCCTGGCAGGGGTTGTGTGAAAGGTTTCATTTAGTTTGTGCACTAGAAGGTCGTAATCTTCTTTGTTTTTCAGAAGGGAGCTGTTCTTAAACTGATTCATGACCAACATGAGTTTCTCTTTGGCTGCCATCTTCACAGGGCGGGGATCAGACAGAGTATATTTTGTTTGATAAGGTATTCGGCGCGCCTGCCAGATGTAAAATATTGATTACTACGGATTGCATGACTTTTTTATCTAATAAATTGAGGAATTTCTCATGCACTGTAACTTTTCCTTGGCATGTTTCATTAATACGGTGAATTGGGACTTTTCATTCGATATAAATATCTCCTTTTAGGCAACACGAGCTTCACAATATTCGCTCTCCGGTCCTCCGCGGCTGAGCCATGCGCAGGGCATATTATACACTGGAAAAAATATTCTGTTGGGATTTCAAACCGTTTCAAGTGTTACATAAAGTGTTCATTGTATACATTATGCATTGAGTGCCGGAAGCAAATGCTCCAAAGCTCAAATGGCCGTTAGCCACCAGCTACGTATCAGGCAACCAACAGAGAACAGATACCAATGTAAATAAAATACCGAGTCCGCGTGCCACTGGTCAGTTTCCATCAGTCGTCAGTTTATTTAATTTGCCAGTTTCGTTGATTAGTCAGTTTCGCTGATTGGTCAGTTTTGGGGATTAGACAGTTGCGTCAACTCGACAGTTTTCAGTGTTCGCCAGTTTCGTTGATTCGTCAGTTTTATTAAATTCGTCAGTCACAGTACAGTCGGTAGAAAACTGCCCACACGTCTGCTAATTTAATTATGTACGTATTACGCAACATAACATCGCGGCTGTTTCCTCAAAGAGCTAGGCAGCGATAAAATATTTTTTTTTTTTTAGAAAACAAATTAAGGTATTAAAATAAAAATTGTGATTGTAAAAATACAACTTTAAGTTTGATTTAAACTGGGTTCCTTACATTTTCCACTTTTGTTTACTTAAACGTAAACGTATCTTTTACGTTGAGTGTACTAAACTGACGAATCGAGGAAACTGGCAAACACTGGAAACTGTCGAGTTGACGCAACTGTCTAATCGGTAAAACTGACCAATCAACGAAACTGACTAATCAACGAAACTGGCAAATTAAATAAACTGACGACTGAGGGAAACTGACCAGTGGAACGCGGACTCAAAATACCTCCGTCGGTGTACATTTTTGAATTTCTTATATTACCTATTGCTTATTTTATTTATTCAACCATGACAGTAACCACTTGTTACCCCAAGCGGTCGAGCCAATTCTATACTTTACTTCTAATTTCTATAGCTTTGAGTTTAATTATATATATAATATTGTAGAATTTCGGACACATTGCTAAGCGTTTATGTTGTACAACATTTAGGGCCGTTCCCGTTACTGCGATATTTGAGACAAGCTGAATTGCTGTGTGGTTAGTAGCAGTATTAAAAATATACATATAAGTAAATAATATGAAAATCCTTGGAGTATGTAAACTGGAAAAGTCATGGTGAAAGGAACTTCGACTTAGGTACATTTAAATTTGTGCCTGTAATAAATATAATTTTAATATAATGTTCCACTGAGTAGAGAATGTTTTCACCACCGTAACCAGTTTAAATCCTTCAGGTCCATTTAAAACAAAACTACCGTTTTTAATGTTTGATGAACAGGATAGACTGCTTTCCGACAAGGTTCCTGAATGACAAGAAATATTTATTTGTTGTAAGTATCTATCACTGGGAACTTGATAATGATAATAAACATGGTAACAGGTAATCTGTAGGAACAAGTTACGTACAGCACTACAGCTGTGCTCGATTGTGAGGAGGCACGTAGTACGTAGCTGTAGTAGTGCTGTACGTACACCCTTTTCTCAAAGCAACTTGGACCACTTTTAAGCCCCATGCACACTGTCAAAACCTAGGCCGAAGCCACACAGGTAGTGGCTTCGCTTGGTGCTTAGAGCTACGCTGCCTTGCCCCTAATTTGCCTTGTTGCCTTGCGTTATGATGACAATAAATCCAAAAGCACACCAGCAATGGCTGCTAATATCTTTAATGACTTCTTTGCTTCGGTTGGTGAACCGCTACCCAACAACACGTCGAATACATGCCCAGTTCTTACACCATCAATAAATTCCCTATTCGTTCAACCCGCCACGGAGCGTGATATTTATAATAAAATACGCAAGGACAAGCGTAGTACCGCAGTTGATGAAATACCATCTTTCCTAATTATAGAATGTATTAATGAATTGACACCACCCATAACCAAACTAATATATAAATCCCTTGACGAAGGTATCTTTCCGGATAAATTAAAAGAAGCTAAACTACAACCAATATTTAAAAAGGCAGCAAGCCACAAGATCCCTGTTCCTACAGATAAAAAAACCCTTCTGGCAGTTATATCAAAAATATTCGAAAAACAATGTCCTTTAGAATCAACAACTTTTTGGAAAAATTCAACCTCTTGGAAATAAATTAGTTTGGTTTTAGACAAAAAAGATCAACTACGCTCGCGGTATATAATTACGTACAAGAAATATATAACTATATCAATGACCAACAGTATGCCATAGGTTTGCTCCTAGATATGTCTAAAGCATATGACAAAGTTTCGCATGAAATTTTGTTACAAAAATTATATGGCATAGGAATTAGGGGTACGGATGGAGTACGGCCTATAAATGGCTTAGAAAATAGAAAACACAATGTTGAAATAGAGTACTAAAACAAAGAAGCAAAAGAAATACAAATAGTTAAATCACGTACAAAGACCTGCACAAGGCAGTGCGTTCGGGAGTATATTATCTATAATATATATAAATGACTTACCTAAAACAATTGACTCGAAGTGCGTTCTATTCGCAGATGATATAATATCGCTAGTGTTAAGAAGTACTGAGAACACAGAAACTTTGACCGACATAGAAAATACTTATAAAATTGTAAAATCGTGGTTAAAGAAGCACAATCTACAAATTAATGCTAACAAAAGTAATCTACTTCAATTTAGGACATATCAACGTAAACCGCTAAACATAAATAACCTTAATAACAAACTAGACATCCCAGAAAGAGAGGATCTAAACTCTTCTTGGCTTAACATTGGACAACATGGAAAAAACATATCGAAAATCTGAAGACGCTGATAGCACATAGCACACTCGAATCGGATGCGAGTAGCGGAATATGACGCGAACCAGTACAATTGAACTACTGCGGTTTCGCTGCTATGTTTTCGTGGCGGAGGTAACCTACCAGCGTGAAGAATCAAAATTTAACGCAATAAGCAAACTAAAAAGCAACACAAACTATGAGACCGAGCTCTCAACATACTATACCTATGCTTATGCCTGGTTTAACTATGGCATAATACTGTGGGGTGAAAGTACAGACTTTCATGACATCTTTATCAACGTTCGTGAAAAACACGGGGATTACTTTCGATCAAATTACCAGATTACGTTAAAGATGACGAGAATAAAAATACATTCTATACTAATCGCTTCATCATCTGCCTAGCCTTTTCCCAACTATGTTGGGGTCAGCTTCCATCAAATCGGATGCAGCTGAATACCAGTATTTTACATGGAGCGACTGCCTATCTGACCTCCACAACCCAGTTACTGGGTAACACGATATGCCTAGGTAAGACTGGTTGTCAGACTTTTGGGCTTCTGACGACCCGTAACATCTGTCAAAGATCTACAAATACAAATTAACGTGCTTTCCGAGGCACGGAGGAATCTTGTGGAATCTGGTTGGAATCTGTATGAACACTTGAACAGATGGTCACCCATCCACGGACCAACCGCGGCGAGCGTAGCTTAACCTGATCGATCGACGCGTGCGGCAGTAATTATTTAGCCACAAGCTCCTCCTCTATACTAATCGCTTCTAGTAGAAAAATGTACTGTAATGTACTAGTAGACCAATTCGTGACGGATAAAACTATAAGAACCTACATGGTCTGATCAAAAACGTAATTTAATAATATTTATACTGTTTATTCCAGTGACATTTTTATTTTATTTAAGCTAAGAATAACTTGAAATGACGATTGTATTTATTACCTATCTCATATCTTTTTCCACTACCTACCTACTAATACTCGTACTATCTGACTTAAAGACTATATCTGTGTTTTTTGTCGACATCTAGACATATTTATTTATTTATTGTATTGTGTTTTTTATAAGTTTTGACCAAAATTTATCAATTTTTTTAATTAATTAATGTAACTAACAGCAAACCATCATTATGTTTTGCAGTGCCCTGACTTCCGACCTGGGGCCCAAGTCTGCTATTTTTATAAATTCAGTCATTCCAACACGATCCCATTGTCATGCCATTGTCACTTTGCTAAAAGTTCGTAATCTGGTAAATTCATAATGGTCGATCATTTTCTTTGCAATTTCTTTCAATGTAGTGTCAGTGGCCGACCATTGGAAAGTCATAATGACGCCATTATAATGGTAGATTACCAAACTTGTCAAAATCAACAATTATGAAATCAATGATCGACCATTCTGACACTATTGTAATAGCAGACTTGAGGCCCTGACATCATGTACAAAAGCCGACGGTAAATTATTGTAAAATGTGTGAACTGCATGAGAGCAAATAAATAATTTTGCAAGCCATTCTGCAAGGTTCGGGCTACACCACTTACCAAACGTGAAATCAAGCGAAGCTTCTAAGTTTTTCGAGTTTCAAAGTGCAATACAATAAATTGCTGTGTAAAATTATACCTTACGCGCAAACGCACGCAGTACCTAGTCGTAATCCGTAATCCGCACTACTATTCATTTAAGTACAGATTTATCAAAATACCTTGTGCAAGCACTCGTATTAAAAAAGTACGACGTTCTGTTCTTACATACTACTACTTTCTTCATATAGCAACGGGACATAGATTTATTTTACATGCGGATGGGTGACCATCTTTACATACCGAGACTCGGAAAGCACGTTAAGCCGTTGGTCCCGGTTGCCATTCGTGGATCTTTGACAGTCGTTACGGGGCGTCAGTAGCCCAAAAGTCTGACATATGGTATCGTATTACCCAGTTACTGGGTTGTGGAGGTCAGGTCAGGCAGTCGCTCCATGTAAAATACTGGTATTTAGCTGCATCCGGTTAGACTGGAAGCCGACCCCAACTTACTTGGGAAAAGGCTAGGCGGATTGACATAGATTTATTTTACAATTTTTTTTGTGAATACTTTTTTTTTTTGCTTGATTGTTTCCTTACATGCAACACTACTGCTGCATTAATACTGGGTGGTATTTTGTCCTTTGTACCTAGTGCCAAATTTGGAGCCACATGACACTAGGTATAAACCTGTATCGGTTTAAACAACCTTTATAGAGCAAAAACGATTGAATGCAAGCGCCCGCGCTCTTCATGAGGATCGACGAGCCGGCCGCTTCTTTCAGTGCCAGAAAGGGAAAAAGTGAATCCGGGACAATCCGGGTGGACTGGTCTGCCCTAGCTCTGAACTATGATGTTTGCACGTAAACTGTGCCTAACAGTTTGTCAAGAGGATATTGCCAGCTGCTTCCGTCATCGTTTTAGCGAAATATCTTTGTTGCCAAAATATCTTCAAACAACAAACGCAAAATAAAAACGAGGAACCAAAAGTAGCTACGAATATTTAATAAGTAAGCAAGGAGAAAAATAACAAAGTTTTTCGTTCTCTCTGCGTAAAATCAGTGGCTTCAGCTGCACAAAAGGTTACTCGTAGAACAATGATGTACAAAGGTTTTTACTTACAGCATGAGCAAAGTAGAGACTTATGAAAATGAAAACGAAAACAAACAAAGGCTGCTTGAACATTTCCATTTTGTATCACGGCTTGGTTCAATATAAGTAATGAAAGTACAAGGATATAATAAAATATAGGAATATCTAGAACATAAAAAAGTTTGTGAAATAGATTGCGTTGGAAATAACTATAACAACTATAAAACTGGTAGGTAAGTACGGTAGGCGTACGCCCCACGTCATTGCTAAAACAACCAGTATAAGCTGGCCTCAAGTTCTACACAAACTCCTACGCTAGGCCAGTTCGAGGTCGAAGAGTTACCACTAACACGCGGTCGTCTACATACTAAGGAACGTGTACAAAACCACATCCACCGATGTAGCAGATGTCCATCGTGGTCGGCTCATTCACCGTATAGCATAATGCGTCTATAATGTTCCCAATGCTGGCTTCTCTCTATGAGAGGTACATACATTACTCATGGCTTCTTCCCATGGGGGTAGGCAGAAACTAGAGAACGCTACCTACTACGCTCCTTACATACTCCTTTTGCTTCGCCTACGTTCATACATCTGGTCATACACGCACGCTGGTTGCGAGTACGACGCACCTGACCTTTCTGAAGAACATCACCAATTAGGTCACTACTCACTATACATCCTCCTAGGATGTCCCTTCCCGGCGTTTCCACTCACCACTGCGTTTGTTAGTCGCCTTTCACTCATCCTCGCAACATGACCAATCCATCCATTCTTCTATTTATGTCACTACATCTTCTTTTAAACTACACCGTTGCCTTTTCACTTCATTTTTCAGCCTATCATTCATAGTCATGCCAGACATGCTTCGCAAGGAACGCATTTCCACAGCATTTATTCTACTTTCATGCTTCTTTTGCCAGACCCAGCATTCACTTCCATACATAAGCGTAGGCACCAGCACACCATTGTGAACACCCAGTCGAGCGAGAGATTGACAGTGTATATTTTAATAATAGTTATGTCTTTTATAGCAATTAAATTATATAAGATTATTTCTAAACATAGATCTAAGTTCTATATCTCTTGTATTAAACCGACGACCCATATTGAAGACGATGGCAATAACGATAATATACATACTGAACCTGAAAACTCTTCATTGCATAGGCAATTCCATTGCCTAGATTACAAAAAAAAATATAATTTCCTGAATTTCCGTTTTTATCCCCGAATTTCAATCTTTGGGGGGGGGGGGGGCTGTTATACCTTGACAATGATAGTAGAATGGCTTACCTGATGATGGCTGGCTGATGGCTTGCCTAGTCAGCATTTATTGACTTAGAAGCATCATTCAGTAGCTTTGGACTTCAGTTCGGTCTGAATCTCGGTACGGGTCGGAAGTCCTAACTCAAATTATTACTGTAATCAATTTAAAATTCTATTCCAAGTTCATTATTACAAATAAACTCTGTTTCCAGATCAATTGAGTTTCTTTTTTTTAACTAATATAAAAACTAATATAATAACTTTACTAATATAATAAAACATCGTGAGTAAACTGGACTTATCTATTAATATAATAAAATTTCGTGAGGAAACTGGACTTATCTATCTATACTAATATATAAAATATCGTGAGAAAACTGGACTTATATAATAAATCTGAAGAGTTTATTTTTGTTTGAACGCGCTAATCTCTGGAACTACCCGTCGGATTCGAAAAAAATGTTTTGCATTTGAAAGCCCAATTCCTAAGGAAGGTTATAAGGTACATAACATCACGCTACGACCCTTACGAGCCGCGTAAAAAGAAAAAAGTCAGAAAAAACGCTAAGTAAAAATGAAGTAAACGGCCCCCGACATATCGCCCGCCCGCGCGGGCGAACGATGCGTCGTCGGCCGTTTCACGAAGTCGCGAGCAGAAGCTGGTGACATCGCCTACACGTCTCAAGCTAGCGTGGTGATCAATGCTTGTGCTATCTCTGTATTAGAAGAGGCGTTAGCCGTGCTGTGAGACAATAATAGCTCAGATTGGGAAGTTAAATCGATTAGCTAAATTATAAAAAAATATATTCTTTTTTATTCCTGATTCCCTACTGACCTTTTGTCTGTCGAAAGACGCCAAGTGGAGATTGCAAATTAGCATTTTAAGATATCAACATCATAAATAAATTAAAATAAACAATGAAGTGTTTGATTGCGCAAGTAATGTCGAATTCGCAACGAACTAAATAAAATTTTAGTAATGTTTATGAAAATTTATTTATATTTATTTCTTATATTTTATGGCTTTGGCTACGACCGGCGATAAAATGATTCTTGTTGCACCCGAAAGTTGTCGATATTTCTTTATCAAAACGGATTGGTCGTATATAATATAATGAATTTACAACACAATAGATCAGTAGTTTTACCTGTATTACTACTTTCGGTTTTACTAGTATGTGTTAGTATTATGTATAATTATAATGTTGCCGTAGTATCTGCACAGAACACAAAATCAGTTTGCGTTTCCACGGATGAAACTATCAGAGGTATGGGTATTCATGAAATCTAACTGAATAATTAGATTAGCTAGGCATGCTCGTATGGATAAAACCATGGTGAACAGTGCAGGTGCAATAGAAACATAACTGTTGCCACGAAAATCTAGAGACAAATAGCTAGCGGCCTACGAAACTTTCATACAATGGAAAAGTTAATAACAGAACAAGTCCTTTTTTTTCCTCGCAAGTGTGTTGAAAAACGTCGTATGAAACGCGTGTGCATTGATCATTATACACTTGTGCCATAATGTACTATTAACTAAAATATTGTTATTCACTAGATTATTTTACTAAATACTTAGAGTCCTTTTTGATAGTCCTGTTCACCCCATGTTACGGTAGTAAGATAAATTATAACAAAATATGCGTTGAGTAGGGTGAAGATTTAATTGGGGTTTTGATACGTTCGCTTCAAGTCAATTTTGTTTATTACAAGTTCTGTCCTTATTTTCTAATTGTACACAAAAATGTAGAATACGTACTTCCCGATATATGTATATTATGGCTGGGAAAAGTTAAGCTCAATGAAACCATCTCAAAAGTATATTGTAAAACTTTTCTTTAAAGATTTCCTAGGCCTAATCCAAAGGTCTCCCCAACATTCTAAATCTGAAAGACTAATACTCCTTTTAAACTCTAAGTACGTTACGACTCTGATTATTCACACACAAACACTACACTCACGCGATATCGCGGGCGCGACAGGCACCGACAAAGACAATTCCTTTGTCGGTGCATGTCGCGCCCGCGATATCGCGTGTGTTTGTAAGAGCCTTTATTTATCGACAAAACAAATGTAACAGTGTATAATTATGTACATTCGTTTCAGCAAAACGTAAGAAATGCTTACTGCGGCCAGATACCGGCCCCTGCAGAGCAGACATATTGGCATTCTACTATGATGGAAAACAACAGAAGTGTTATCGTTTCTTCTATGGCGGCTGCCAGGGGAATGGAAATAACTTTAACACTCAGAAGCAGTGTTTACGAGAGTGTTACGTTGCTGCGGGCGATCAAACAGGTAAATGTTCAAGGACCATTTTCATACAAGTAAAGGCCTGCGCCCACTGCAAGGCACACAAGGCGGCACGGCAAAGGATGTTTAGGTAGATATTAAGTAAGTACGTACAAAGATGCATCTTCGAGTATGACTAGATGACCCAAAACTCGTATTGCTGACGAGTTTTTTTTTACCTACCCCAGGCAACCAGCCCCGATCTCCCCCCTACGCCATTTGGGGTGGGGTGCATTTTTTTTTTTTTTTTTTGGGTGGGAAATCATCAAATAACTTCTCCCGCTCTGGGCGGAGCGGGAGGGCGTGTCAGACTTTTACTGACTAAAACCCACCCGTGTTCCTTCCGTTGCCTGTGTGCCAGGGCCACGATATCCCTTTCGGACAAACTCGCAACCCCGGCAGGCATTGGTCCTGACGGACCCCGTCAGTTTGTGCTGACATCTCTTTGAGGCGCGCGTGGAACACAACGCGCCGTCGACCCGGGCCTGGTCCTTATCGGACGGCGAGCTACCCATCGCTCACCGTCCGCAGGCCCGCGCCTACGGTGGCCGGAAATCGGCTTGCGACTCCCGACGCCCGGGGCGTCTCCTGCGGCGACTAGGGGCATGAGGGCGCGAACCTTGTCTCACCCTCACGCGTTCCGCCTCCTCCTTCGCTAGCATAACTGCTTCGCAGAAGGAGGTGACGGCCTCCCATGCACTCTCGCTCCGAACCATGGCCTGAACCAGGCCCGGACGCGAGAGATCGCCGCCGCCGATCGCCTCCGTGAGGACACGGCGGTGCTCCGCCCAAGCTGGGCAGACCTCCACCGTATGCTCCACCGTGTCCTCCGGGCGATCCACACAGTGGTGACACCCGGGCGTTTCCTCCCGCTTAATCCTAAACAGGAACCTCCCGAAACATCCATGTCCGGTGAGGACCTGCGTCAGGCGGAAGGTGAGGACGCCGTGGCGCCTCTCCAGCCACTCCTCAAAGAGGGGACTTATCGCCACAATTGTGGCGTGCCCAGCGCTGGGTTGCGACAATCGCACTCTCCATGTCGCCATGAGATCCCTCCGGAGCTCCGTCCGCTGTGCCGCAATTTCTTGCGGCAGCGGAGTTATGCCCCGGAGTTTCGCCTCTTCGCGCCACACCCAAATGTGCGCGAGGACTTTCGCCTCCAGATCCCATGGCGGCCCTCCAGATCCCATGGCGGCGGTGGGGTGCATGAGCGGATATTTTCCGTGCTCCCGATTCACGATAGCAGGAGAACCTCGTGGGGTTGCAGCCGGTAGAAGTCCAACATGAGTCTCCGTCCTTCCAACATTGAGGGTCCATTAGAACAAGAAAAAATCGGCCAAATGCGTGTCGGACCACGCACAATGAAGGGTTCCGTAGTCGGGATGAATTAATCCCAAGAACAAACTTAACATTGTAGTTGAAAAACATGTTCTCACATACATTCCAACAGGTTTTTTGAACTGAAAACTTCTTTAGGCGCTTTGAGCACTTTTTGGGTGAACAAAAATCATGGAACTCACGTCATCGTCACCGAACGCTTTCCATGAGTTATATGTATACTTTTTCGGTGAGCAAAAATCATAGAACTCGCGTCATCGTCACCGAACTCTAGTTTTCACTTCTATCGGCAGTCCCTAAAGACTGCCCCACATGTTTTTTTTTCACCAGAAGCAGTCTTTCACTGTACACTGGCATGCCATGCACCAACTTTATAAATATTAAAGTTATAATATATTTTATAATGGTACATAATGCGAGTAATTTTATAGTCTGTTAAATAATATATTGTTTGTGTTTACAGACCATGTACCGTATTTCTGCAGTCTTGCGTTTGACTTCGGGAATTGCTTTGGGCAATATAACCGGTGGGCATGGGATCCGATAGTTAAGTATGTGGCACTTTGTAAGATGTCAAAATCCCAAAATATCTATTATTTTACTGGTAATGCCAGAAGCAAGAGAAACCCTATATAATTATGTTTACCTACCTGTGGTTAATCATTATAATATAATCGTATAAAATGTTCGAAGTGGCCATCACCAGTTCATATTCTGAGCACAGCTTAACTACTTTTAAACAGGCCATGAACATTATTTTGTTATTTTTTGTTATTTCAGTGTTTTTCTCTATGTTTCTCTATGTGTTTTTCTCTCTATATATTTATAGTTCAGAACCTACGTACAATTGGTCTGAAAAAAAACACTCTTTATTATGTGCTTTCTGGTTTATATTGATTATAATTTGATCTTTATCATATTTAGAGTTTGCAAACAACGTTTATATTCCGGGTGTGGAGGCAACCAGAACAACTTCGAAACTAAATCAGAATGCATGGCAACCTGCCTCATGAAACCTAACAACACAATGAGCCGACCACACAGTATGCATTTGACTACCTGCATACCGTTTACAATACCTGAATTTAATTAAACTTGCTGCCGCAAAACATCACGAATCGTTTCTTGATCAGTCCCCTTGATCATTCATCCGTAATTCTGTACGGGGTTGCCTTGGTAAAAGAGGACTACTTTAAATACCTAGGGCATTACTTAGGATACTGATATCGAGAGGAAGCGGAGAGCGTTGTCAATTAGGGCTAATATGATAGCCCGCAGGTTTGCACGTTGTTCCAAGTCGACCAAGCAATCATTCAATAGTATCTCATTGTACACGTGCAGCCTGTGGGTGAATCACACCTCGGGCATGTTTGCCGAAGTTAGAGTCGACTGCTTCTATGCAACGATGCGTAAGCGGAGTGCGTCTCTGGGGCGCAGGTGCGCGGCAGCCCCAACAGCGTGCTGATGATGAATGCTGAAAGGCTCCACTGTCCGTCCATACATACGACGCTGCAGTGACTTGCATGTTACCTACAGTCGCCGACTCGTCGGCCATTAATGTAAGTGTAAGTGTAAGTACGGTGGTTTTTGTTTTGTATTGTATTGTAATGTTAATGTATTGTTTCTTATACATATATATACACATAAAGGCAATGTTTGTACAGTCCCTAATCTTTCCCATAATTGACTATTGTGATGTATGTTACTATGACCTGAATGCAGATCTCCTCAATAAACTTGACCGCCATATAAATATCTGTATTTGATTCGTTTTCAATCTTCGTAAGTAGATATGATCATGTGTCCGCGCACCGATTGGTTTTAAAATGGTTGCCCATTCGTCAGCGCAGAGAGTTGAAGGCTTTGTCTATGTTGTTTTCCACACTCGACAAATCCACTTCTCCTTCTTACCTAACTTCCCATGTTCAATACTTGTGCTCTGCCCATCGAAAAAAGCTTCGTTCCACCAACAATGGTCTTCTACGATGTCCTTCTCACCGCTCTGGTTTAAAGGAAAACCGCCTGGACAAAGAAATAAGAGTGAATCTTCTTTCTTTGCCCAGGTGGTTTTACTTTGGAATGCGCTCCGTCTGAGCATCACGATAGCAACCGGTCGGTTAACATTCAAAGTGAAGGCACGGGAATATATTCGTAAGAAGTTGGTACCCCCCCCCCCCCTACACCTTATGAGATTTCGTGTATGAATCAATACACCTTATATTTATGTATAAAACAGCTTGCATAAAACAGACAATCTATTCAATGCATAGACTTATAAAAAAAAGTCAGACGGAACTCCCGCTATGACAAAACTGTGTCCCGTAATGGCGGCGACAGTCTTAGTTGTGAGTGAATTTAGGGTTGTCATGATAGCCAAAATTACCCACTTAATATTGTTTTATTTTAAGAAAAATACAGGTCGGCATACAAATTTGAGGTACTTGCATATGTAACAACTCGCCGGAGTCCTCCTTTAGTTGTATAAAAGTCATTCGTTTCAAAATGTAAACTGCAAATGGCACTGTATTTGTTTAGAATCCAATCATTTTGACAGTTACAATTTCGAATTTTTTCAATCCAATCATTTAGCCAAACTTCAATTACTTTAGGAAATCTAGTAGAAAGAATATAAAACAACTAGTAATAATTAACCTAAATAATTGAATTGATTAAAAATATATTCATTTCCCGTATATTTAGTGTAATTTGCACACGTGAATATTGGCAACACTGGCCTTGTGATGAATTATTTTGTTCTGGTGAATAAAGATTGATTGTAATCTATAAAATTGGGACCTAAGTTGTTGAATTATTCATTTACCTATGAAACGTGATTCCTGTATTTTTTTTCTTCCGATCGCTACAGTTTTTGCAACATTCCACCACACAAGACATTCTGTATTTCAATACTTTTTTTGCCGCATAGACGTGTCGACTGTGTTGACGTTTGCACGCGTAATGGGTGAGTATGCTGTGAATGTGTGCGTGGGGGCCTGTACGTACAGCGAGCTGGCTGACTCTGAGTGACACAGTTTTCTGTTAGCGAGAATCCGTCCGAAGTTTTATACGTCCATGATTCAATGAAAAAAAAACCAAAATAATTAGTTAACAATCAAATGAATAGGTACATATTTTTATTGAAAGTACAGTTTTTAAGCAAACATATATTATTACAAATAAGAGTATTAATAATAATAAAAACAAAGCAAATATTAATAAAATCACTTAAGTTATTAGTCTTCCTCCTCGGCAACTGTCCTTAGCATCACGAAATATGAGAAAGACGTTTTTAAAATCTGTAAACAAGGTAAACATTTTTAAATATTTTGGTATATTTGTATGGTTTGTGTGAGTGTACGGGTCGATGGAAGGTAAAACTACGCTTGTCTCGGTCGGTTCGTGGATGGGTGACCATACGTTACATATCGTCCGTGAACTTCTGATCCGTGGCGTAGCGGCCGCGATCTTTTATCTACGTACAAACAAATTTTACAGAAGGAACATAAAACTATTTTTTTTTTACCTTAATTCTGACCTGTGCCAAAAGATGTTTTTAGGGTTCCGTACCCAAAGGGTAAAACGGAAACCCTATTACTAAGGCTCCGCTGTCCATCCGTCTGTCTGTCTGTCTGTTTGTCACCAGGCTGTATCTCATGAACCGTGATAGTTAGAAAGTTGAAATTTTTACAGATGATGTAATTCTGTTACCACTATAACAACAAATACAAAAAAAAACAGAATAAAATAAATATTTAAGGGGGATCCCATACAACAAACGTGATTTTTTTGCCGTTTTTATAGATAATGGTACGGAACCCTTCGTGCGTGAGTCTGACTCGCACTTGGCCGGTTCTTTTTATTAAGTTAACTAGTCAAATGAATCTGCCTAGACTTTTCTCAACTACGTTGGGGTCGGCTAACGTATTTGGAAGGATTATAACCCCCATAATTGGAAGGATTTGAGTGAAGCCTTTACATACCGACCAACTTGTCCTGACGTCTTACTAGCAAAGTCCTAGTAATACACATGGTCAGTTTTACCTTCAGATCCGTCTGATCTGACAAAAAGATTGATCGCCAACAACTGCTGCAGCAAAACCGAATCGTTATAAGTGGGCGTCCAAGCTAAAAGGGTCCAACACCCTAACTGCGTAACGCAGTTTGAATCGGAATCGGAATGATTTTGAAGTAGGTATATTTCTAATCCATTGCTTCATGTTAGAAAAAAAATTCTGCTCAACAGCGTAAATAACGCAATGAATGTTGTTGAATTGTCAAATTGAAACCGATTCTTACTGATAGTGTGTTACGCAATTAGCCCTCAGGTCCCGAGATATACGCAGTTTAGTAAAGTTGGGCGAAAAAATTGCATTTCGCGATTTTAATTGATGCTCAATTATCTATCTTTTAATTGATGCTCAAGTTCATAATATATAGTTTTTGAAAATCGAGCTTTTTCAGAGTAAAAACGGATTAAGGCCGTCTTGTAGTGCGGTGTGTAGGCGGCCGTTGCGAGCTCTTGAACAGCTAGATTTTGTGTATATTTGCTCCATAGAAAAAAATAGTAAGGAAATTATAAAATGTGTTCTCACCAAGTACTAAAAAACCGGCCACTAGGCCGGTCTTTTAGTACTTGTTTTGTAACTTAAATAAAAAACCGGCCAAGTGCGAGTCGGACTCGCGCACGAAGGGTTCCGTACCATTATCTATAAAAACGGCAACAAAATCACGTTTGTTGTATGGGAGCCCGGCCTCCTTAAATATTTGTTTTATTTTAATTTAATTATTGATTTTTAAAGTGAATATATAACTAAATATTCTGTGAATATTTCAAGTGTCTACCTGTTACCGTTATCAATATCGTGCAAAAACGAGCAGAAAAATCACGTTTGTTGTATGGGAGCCCCCTTAAATATTTATGTTATTCTGGTTTTTAGTATTTTTTGCTATAGCGGCAACAGAAATACATCATCTGTGAATATTTATCACGGGATTATCATGAGATACAGCCTGGTGACAGACGGACAGACAGACAGACAGAGAGACAGACATAGAAACAGACAGACAGACAGACAGCGGAGCCTTAGTAATAGGGTTCCCGTTTTACCCTTTGAGTACGGAACCCTAAAAACAATAAGGCCTATCTTTTGGTATAACTTTTACATGGTTTAACGAAGTAATCTCTTCAAGGTACACGTTTTAAATAGCGATTTAGTGTCATCTTTGTGATTTTTTTTTATCGAGCCAATTAATTTAATTCATGTTTCTATCTTCACACAGTGCTTGATAATATGTTCAATTTTCTTAAAATATTTTCTTTTTGCGCAAAATTTATATTTTGCTAGATTTACAGAGGTTTAAAAAAGTTAAAAAGTGCTGCAACCGCGCCTTAAAAAAAAATGTGCCAGTTTTTGAATATTTTTTAAACCTTATTTTCAATTGACTATTCTAGGTACCGAATCTAGTCCTAACTCAATACCCCACTACTGAACCCTTTTTGCTTGACCGCAGTACATAAATAGCCATAAGAATCATTTATCATAGAGGCTATAGAGAAAATATTGATGATTTGAATCATGTATACAAGGTAACAATAAAGACGGAGTACCGTGATCATAGTCTGGACGCCAATAGTGAGGATGCCCATAGCCTTCAGGTTCATGGACCGTTGCGATTGTCTCAGCATGACAAACACGAGGTTTCTGTTCTTCGTGTCCATGTATTCCCACGGTACACAATATACTGAGTCTATTAACTTGTCATTCTGCAAAAAATAAAGCTCTCTTGAACTGTGATTTCCTAGGGCGAATTTCACCAATGAAACTCAACATGTTCAAAACAACTAAACTGCGTTCAAAACCCGTCAGTGTCAATATTCCACAACAATTTTGACATTGACAGCTCTTGAACGCGGTTTAGAAGTGCTGAACGCGTTCAGTTTCATTGGTGAAATCCGCACGACACATGTATAATTAAGCAAAGTATGAAATGAAGATATTGTATTTGGCCTTCAGTCTACTGCTACAGTCTCCATAGGTGAAAAATATAAATAGAAATCATTTGGTCAGGTATAAAAGGGATAAATACTAACCGACGATCCCAACAACTCGAATATAATGCTTAACTGAATCAGCTGTTGGAAGATTACTACTGTTAGAGGTCCGTAACGTAACAACGATTTCTGGTTCTAGAAAATCAAACATTAATAAAATATAACTGAAGTGTGATTTTTTTTTAATATTTGTAAAATAACATGTAAAAAAGAGCATTTGACCTCAGAAATCCCTAGAATAGAATATACGAGACACGACAATTGCTGACACAATAGATATAACGACGCTTTAGAGTGAAAACCTCGTAAGTGTAAAATAAGTAACTTTTCAGGAGGAAGAAAAAACTGCGTGCTGTAAAATTTTAATACCATAGTTTCTTTAAATATGTGTCTTTTATTTTGCAATTTGGATACATTTTCTGTTGCATAAAATATTTATTTCATTTTATTATCGTAAAAGCGTAAAATGCTACTTGAGAGCTTTTCTTAAAAAAACACATGGTTTGCTGGTAGCGGTTACAAGTTTATCAATGATACATTATAGAATAAAAATTCATATACTTCTTTTATCCGTTTTATTTCGTTGCCTTACTTAATAAATTATAACTTATAATAATAAGTAACACTTGAAATATATGGTAAATAATCATCAAAAAAGTCCTAAACATAATTATTATATAAAAAATTCAAAGTGCTGATAAATTGAAAACCTCGTATGTTCGTTTGCGAGTTTTTCAAACTCGGCATAGATGGCGTTACAGGTTACTTAACTTTTTTTGTGTGAAACTAGGCGTGCGTTGCGAGGTTTTCTTTCCAAAAATGTAATAAAATAAAAATGGCCAAAATTGCATTCCCGAGGTTTTCACTCTAACGCTAGTCTAAAAGTAAAAGCTAGATTAAAAAAATAAATTAAAACGATGTCTTATCATAAAAAAGTACAGAAATCGATTCAGTAGTAGTTAGTGAGCGAACTACTTTCAGGAAATGCGTTTAGCCTGTTACGTATTGAGGTAATCTCGTATGTATAGCGTAGCGCATCGTAGACACAGCGTAGCCGCGTCGTAGGCGCAGCGTTGGCGCGACCTGTGTACATCATAGTGCTTCGTAGACGCAGCGTAGGCGCGTTGTAGGTGCAGCGCAGCGTAGATAAGATAAAGATAAAAAGATTTAATGTACAACTAGGACTAGATTACATGACAAGGTAAATGTATAAAGAACAAGCATAAATTTACATAATCTAGTTAGTGGGTGCCGTACTGGTCTCCTAGATAGGTTACAAAATAACCTGTATTTAGGAGAAACAGTTGCGATCCCCATCATAAATGGTGGACTTATGATAGCACGTGTTAAAATGTATATGGTAATCGTTACAGAAAACTAAGTTAATAAACAAAAATAAAAATACAAAATCTTTAAATCTAAAACAATATCAATTTTGGAAAAGACTTAATAAATAGTAAATAAAAATAAATGTTCAGTATGTTGGTGTGGTGAGTGTTTTGTATGTAGTGTGTGATGCATGTAAGTATTTGAGGGATTGAGTGATCACTTCTTTAGGAATCCTTCAGTTACGTCGTAGTTTAGGTTTAGAAAGAAGGAGCGAACAGTCTTTTTGCATATATAGTTTGTTAATCCGTAAATCGAAATTTTTGCGTTAAGTTTATTGTAGAGTGAAGGGCCAAGGTAGAGGGAAAACTTTTTGCAAAAGCTGTGCGTGTAGGTGGTATTGTGCAGATTAGGTATTTGCGGCGTTTGGAGATTTTTTTGAAAGGTGTCGTTCGGTGTTGCAGAAGGACTATGTGTGAAATAAACTGTTGCCTTACATTAAGTACGCTACATGACTGATACAGTTTGATAGTTGGAGAGAGTATCGGTCTGAACGTAGCCACTTATAGAATAGCTCTATGTGCGACCTCCAGAGGCTTAAGTATGGTCTTTGCAGCACCACCCCAGCATGAGATAAAATATATAAGGATCGACTGACAAAGAGCAAAGTACACGTTTCGGATGATTAAAGGGTTGGCTATATGTCGCAACTCGCAAGGTTTTAAACACGTAAATTAACTTTCGTATGCGACCAGAAATAAAGTTAATATGAGATTTGAAATTAAGGTTTTTGTCCAAAGCTATACCAAGATATTTAACCTGCTCAATCGACTCAGTAGAGCTTCGTAGATGCAGCGTAGACACGTCGTAGACGCTGCAATTGCGTCATGTAGACACTTACGTTTCCAAACAATCATTAACAACATAACGTAACATAATATCACGCCTGTTTTACCAGAAGGATGAGGCAGAAGTGTACCTAAAGTATACCCAAATTTAAGTATTTCTCTAAACTAATGACTAAGATTAAAACTATGTAAAACAAAATTATCGGTGCGATTATAACAGAAAAGATGCCAAATCTCAACAACCACTTAAAAAACATAAATAAAAAACCGGCCAAGTGCGAGTCGGACTCGCGCACGAAGGGTTCCGTACCATTATCTATAAAATGGCAAAAAAATCACGTTTGTTGAAATATTTGTTTTATCTTAATTTAATTATTTACTTTTAAAGTGACTATATAACTAAATATTCTGTGAACATTTCAAGCGTCTACCTGTTACCGTTATGTATATCGAGCAAAAACGAGCAAAACAATCACGTTTGTTGTATGGGAGCCCCCTTAAATATTTATTTTATTCTGTTTTTTAGTATTTGTTGTTATAGCGGCAACAGAAATACATCATCTGTGAAAATTTCAACTGTCTAACTATCACGATTCATGAGATACAGCCTGGTGACAGACGGACAGACAGACAGACAGACGGCGGAGCCTTAGTAATAGGGTTCCCGTTTTACCCTTTGGGTACGGAACCCTAAAAACCACTTAAAAACATCACAATATTTTTAATGGTAGGATCCAAATACGAGTATGCATTGTTTTTTTTCATCCTTCGTTGTACATGTATCGGGAGATATCTCAATAGTTTTTTCGTAATTTCACTTTAAACCATTGATTAGCGGTGTACAGAATACACCTTTCTAATTATCATGGATATAGTGCAAATTGTTTCCGATGCTGTTTAAAATGGCTGAATGCATGTGTAATGTTACGATACGTACCATTTGCGAGCACTCCAACATCAGAAGACATTCGCTCACTTGGTGGAAGAGGAAGTACACCAGAAGCACTGCACCAAAAGTTTCAGACATCCTTGATTGGAAACTGTTGAATTGTCGATAGTAAGAAAATACAAGATACGTAAGACAAGGGACTACAATAGTGATAATAAAAGAGACATCGGTGAAAACAAATTAAAAATCTCATACACGCAGACAAACTTTAAAGAAGTCGGTTAAAAAGAGGTAGATAGGTCACACGAGCTCTGCAACACTATGCAAGCGGTACGAGGGCACGAGGCACACCAGTAGTGCTATTCTGTAACTATCTCACCGTGAAAACTTAGATGAAGTGACTATGGAGTGAACTGTCAATGTCATCACACCTGATGCTAGGGATGGACCAAGGATTACATTTACAATCATAATCGAGATTTTGAACAGAAACTCAAATTTGTTTTTTTAATTTATATTATATTGAGTTTGACAAAATGTCTGTTTTGCTATTTTATTTAAAAAACCCCTTAAATAGTAATATTAAGACACATAAATACTATCTTTGAAATACTTAATATAAAATAATTAATAGAAATAGCATAAAAATATTATTAAAATCTCGATTGTGATTGTTAATGTATTCCTTGGTCAATCCCTAGCATCAGTGGAATGACACTGACAGCTCACTCCACGCAAGCATTCACGATGCGATGAAATTTTTACAGAATCGATATGCTGAACTCTGTGTCACGCCGGTATCAACGGAAGCAACAATAAATGCTTGTCTTTTTTTCGCTTTCGATAATTACGACGTGCCGTCCTACTTCCACCTGTCATCTATAGTGTGACATTACAATATGTGGGCGTCCAAGAAAAAAGGGTCCCGTAGTGGGGTGTTGACTTAAGACTAGATTCTGTATCTAGAATATTCAATTGATAGTAAGGATTATTATATCAGACATTTCATGTTGAAACTCTGAAAAAGCTTGATTTGAGAAAAACCATTTTCAAATTTGAAATCACCACCACCTACCATTGGTACCTTTTTACGAAACTTTTCTCTTAAAATTTCTGGTACTTAGAAACATCAGTCATTTACATGTACTTATGAACTTGTAGATAATTGAGCATTGATTAATAATCAATTAAAATCCCGATATGCAATTTTTTCACGCAACTTAATATCATTAGGTCCAGTCGTATTTATGGTTGAATTAACACAAGGAGTACCGCAACTCAAGACCAAGGAAACATATACGGATTACTTAGAAGGGTACAAATTTATGACCCGCTCGGACGGCATCAGTCCGCTCCTTGTGTTATTCACCTAAATAAAGCAATAGAGGGTCACAAAGTCAGGTCAGGCAAACTAGAAATAAGCAGACAATGTTAGCTAGATTTCTTATTTCTAAAAATGACATTCTAAGTTACAAAGTGCACAGTGATAAGCACTACTCACTTAATAATGACACTGTGGTAGTGAATGTTCATCCGTAATCTACTATGGACTTCTTTCGACTCTTGCTCGGTATACTGGTGTTTCTTTCCATTATCTTTATCCTCCTGTGATTCAACCAGCAATGACGCAGGCTTCGGAAAATTCTCGAGATTGTATCTCAAAATACGCATGTGACCCCAAAGATGAAATACCATTAGCGATATAGCTAAGTCTACAATGCAGAAGTACGATGAGACTGTATACGAAATGTACCAGTTAAAACTGAATAGAGCAATGTATCCTTTCAAATTGGTTTTATAATTGAAAGGCAAAGAATAAAAAACAGCATGATCGAATGTAGCATTTTCAGGTCTTTCCTTTCTATACATCCCATCAGTGTAAGAGTTGTACATTGGTGTCAGATTGAATAAAATTATACCAATACACATCATAAAGATAAGGTAGATCGTAAACAAATGAGATAATTTGTGTATCAGTATGTGTGTCTGGAACAGAAAATAAGATAAATAAATAACAACCCAACACGGAAACTCACAATAAACCCGGCCAAGTGCGTGTCGGACCACGCACAATGAAGGGTTCCGTAGTTAGGATGAACTTTTCCCAAAAACAAACTTAACATTGTAGTCGAAGAACAATGTTCTCCCATATATCGATATACGTCACGGTCGATTCTCTAACTACAAATGTAATTTATTACTCGTTAACTTGTAAAGCTTACTTAGCTGTGATAGTTTTCCTTTTAATTTCGTTGTACTACTGCCATAAATTTTTTCACATACCCAAAAACAACAATTTAGCTGGCACTTGGCTCTAACAAAAATTTGCATTTTAGCTTTCAAGCTTAATATTATGCAAACGGATCCCTGAATCGAAAAATGGTTTTCACATACTAGCAATATTTTTAAACGGCCTATCCAAAGATACCTACCCCACACCATGGGATAGACGAGAAAAAAAAACTATCACTTTACGTGCAAGGGAGGTACCCTAAATGAAATTTTACCACTGTCGGCGTGATTAATATACACACATTTAACGATAATAACGTTCAACGATAAATAACGAAATATAATAACATACACACGGTTTTTAACTTTTTAACGATTCTTTCTATTGTAATATATTTATATTTCTTTAATAAATAATAACTAAGCATTTTTTGATGCTTACTAAAGCAACAAAATCTTTCATTCAATTATTTTATTAACATTATGTGTACCGTACTGTAACATATTTATACGTAGTATAAATAAAGTTAAAACGAAATTAAACTTTTCATGTTTTACAAAATTAAATAACATTTTTTTAATTATTTGGTTATTCAATACAAAGTGTGATTCACTTTGTTAAGAAAAAAATTAAGTATCAATTAATAAAACATGATGAAAAGTAATAAACAGATGCGTGTTGCTTAGACTTTTTGATTGTGTGTATCATGCCAAAGCGTCTCAGCGGAAAGCCAAGGACAGACAGACAGACAGACGGACGTGGTGAAACTATATGGGTTCCTTGTTGACTACGGAACCCTAAAAAGTACGTATTCCTAATTTCATTTTAAATTTGAATTTCCTTTTGATTCCCATTGAATTGATATTCTAAGGACACTTTCTGGCCAATACAAACTAGGTATCTCAAATTACAGTGCCTGAGAGGATCAAACGGGTCGTGTCCTAGCTTGGCCTCCTTAGCCACGGTCTGTGCAACAGTACTGCAAATCTCCTTTTTTGTGATAACAAATCACAAAATAGGGAGTCCATAATTATAACCCTACAGGCTAGGCTACACTGTAACAAGTTGTAACGTACCTTATAAGAATAATCAGACTTCTTTCTGTAATTAAAAAGATGCATTTCACTCAAGAAATAGAAAAGAGTTTTGTTGTATTTTTCACCGATAATCATCACTGCTCTCGACTGAAAGATATTTAGAATTACTTTAACTTTGCTAGGACGCAAGTAAGAAAAATGTAATTGTAAATGAAAACAATTGAAAGGGATTTTCTAGCAGAAAGGAAGGTCCAAATAGGTCGAATCGAAAACTTCTCAATACTGTTAAAGGTATTTTTAAATACTTACAACAGCAATACAATTCATAAAAACAGTAATGTAAGTATGGCCAATCTCGAAAGACGGCAGTTTTCCAGTGTGGTTCCTTAAGTAGAGGATACCTAGTATAAGCGCAAATGTCTTGAGATAGATCATGTAATATCTATAGATTCGAGACTCATTTGGAGCCTTTGGCCAGGCATCTATGATCCACAGACTCTTGCGAAAAATTTTCATATAAAGAATATCTTCTGTTCTCTCGACCCCTCTAAAACAGCTCATAATTAATTACATTTTCTCAATACGTTGGCAGACAATTCTGTATCAATGTTTTTAAATCTTTTAACGTAGGCAGCTAAGGCATAGCTGCCTACGTTAAAATATTTAAAAAATAAATAGAGATAAATGTGAAAATTGGTATTTAACTTACTCTAAGTCACTGCCGTCAGATAATATTTTCATGATGGACAATCTTTATACAAGTCCTGATTATTTATTTTCTTCAATAAGAATAAAAAGAATGTCTACGTAAATAGGTATTTGTATTTATATACCCAACAAACCATGTCATTTTCCACTTGATGGGCCAACCTCATAACAAAAGGATGTCATATCAACGACAATACCCGTAATTCATGGTCACATTTAATTATGAATCCATAATTATGCAGTCATTTATTTTATTTAGGATTCCGTAACAAACCTACCTCTAATACTACGACGTAAACGTATTGCATTTTCTGTGCTTTTTGAAACAGCTCCAAAGTCTCTTAAGCCTATTACAGTTTTTCTTAAGATCTTCTGGATTATAATAATAACCCCACCGCCGTACTTCTACGTTGACGGTGGTGGGGCTTGCGCGCTCCTGAACTCTAGGTCTGTGCCGGTATAGTTTACTTTGCCGAAACAGGCCTAGGGTGAGGAGCCAGACCAAGAGAGACTCATGAACCCGCAGGGCAGCATGTGGCGAGCGATTGGGCAGTAGTGACCCCACGGAACCTATATCCTGGGAGAAGTCTAATTCCACATCTCTGGCTTACCTTTGTTGGCCGGCTGGAGTGAACACTGATGAGGAGCAGAGCTCCCACCTCTTTATTGCTTTTATTTGCCGGCTTGAGTAGAGATTCGCAAAAGCAAACCTGCTCGGAGGAAGGAAGTATTCCAGTAACATGCTGGTAGGGATGACCGTACTTCCGGGATTGTCCTGATAGCCGTGGAAAACCTCTCCACTCCTCATAAACACCTCAGAACATGTTGCCCGGGGTATCGCTGCTACGACACTATGTGCTAGCGACCGTTTTCAGGGGCTCATTATTGAGTGTGTAAATCACCCCTTGCCATTTTTGTATTTTATATAAAACATTGGTCAGCCATTGTAGTAGATAACCAGTTCACTTTAGCCACCCCAACCTATAGCCCAATATGGTTATTTCCTACCCCACATGCCCTAGTAGGCTCCATTCGAATTTTTAAGACCCCCTTTCAGGCTGTGTTGCAAAAAGTTTTTTTTTTTTTTAATTTCTTTCTTGTTTGCTAATAGTTGGGTAAACGTCATCTAAACTATTCCAAATTTCAAGTTGATAGCATTAGTAGTTCTTGAGATATCCAGCTGTGACAGACAGACAGCAAACTTAGTCTCACCATAAGTGTTCCTTTTTACCATTTTGGTACGGAACCCTAAAAACAAAAACCGTCCAAGAGCGAGTCGGGGTTAGGGTTCTGTACCAAACTACACAGCAATCTGTAGAACGGACGCTGGTCTGCTGTAATTATTTACAGTATTGCGCGTAGGTAATTAATAAACCTGCGGTGGCTCCTAAACTATTTAAATGATGTAGCGTCAATAAAATAATTGATCTGCACTAATGCACCGTTATTAGGGTTCCGTAGTCAACAAGGAAGGAACCCATATAATTTCGCCATGCATGTGATAAATTCATCCCAACTACGGAGCCCTTCAGTGTTGCCCGGTTTTTAGGGATCCGTACCCAAAGGGTACAACGGGAACCCTATTACTAAGGCTCCGCCGTCTGTCTGTCTGTCTGTCCGTCTGTCACCAGGCTGTATCTCATGAACCGTGATAGTTAGACAGTTGAAATTTTCACAGATGATGTATTTCTGTTGCCGCTATATCAACAAATACTAAAAAACAGAATAAAATAAATATTTAATGGGGCTCCCATACAAAAAACCTGATTTTTTTGCTCGTTTTTGCGCGATATTGATAACGGCCGCAGGTAGACGCTTGAAATATTCGCAGAATATTTAGTTACATATTCACTTTAAAAATAAATAATTAAATTAAAATAAAACAAATATTTAAGGGTGGCTCCCATACAACAAACGTGATTTTTTTTGCCGTTTTTATAGATAATGGTACGGAACCCTTTTTTTTTTTTTGGGTGGGAAATTATCAAATAACTTCTCCCGCTCTGGGTGGAGCGGGAGGGCGTGTCAGACTTTTACTGACTAAAACCCACCCATGTTCCTTCCGTTGCCTGTGTGCCAGGGCCACGATATCCCTTTCGGACAAACTCGCAACCCCGGCAGGCATTGGTCCTAACGGACCCCGTCAGTTTGTGCTGACATCTCTTTGAGGCGCGCGTGGAACACAACGCGCCGTCGACCCGGGCCTGGTCCTTATCGGACGGCGAGCTACCCATCGCTCACCGTCCGCAGGCCCGCGCCTATGGTGGCCGGAAATCGGCTTGCGACTCCCGACGCCCGGGGCGTCTCCTGCGGCGACTAAGGGCGCGAGGGCGCGAACCTTGTCTCACCCTCACGCGTTCCGCCTCCTCCTTCGCTAGCATAACTGCTTCGCAGAAGGAGGTGACGGCCTCCCATGCACTCTCGCTCCGAACCATGGCCTGAACCAGGCCCGGACGCGAGAGATCGCCGCCGCCGATCGCCTCCGTGAGGACACGGCGGTGCTCCGCCCAAGCTGGGCAGACCTCCACCGTATGCTCCACCGTGTCATCCGGGCGATCCACACAGTGGTGACACCCGGGCGTTTCCTCCCGCTTTATCCTGAACAGGAACCTCCCGAAACAACCGTGTCCGGTGAGGACCTGCGTCAGGTGGAAGGTGAGGACGCCGTGGCGCCTCTCTAGCCACTCCTCAAAGAGGGGACTTATCGCCACAATTGTGGCGTGCCCAGCGCTGGGTTGCGACAATCGCACTCTCCATGTCGCCATGAGATCCCGCCGGAGCTCTGTCCGCCGTGCCGTGATTTCTCGCGGCAGCGGAGTTTCACCCCGGCGTTTCGCCTCCTCGCGCCACTCCCAGATGTGCGCGAGGGCTTTTGCCTCCAGATCCCATGGCGGCAGTCAGGCAAGGAGGCTCGCCGCCTCACGGGAGACCGTGCGGTAACCCCGTACCAGCCCGATGGCCATGACCCTTTGGGACGCGTTCAACCGCTGGGCTGGTCGCAGCCTTAAAGAACGCGCACACACCGGTGCCCCGTAAAGGGCCATGGACCGCACGATCCCCGCGTAGAGCCTCCGGCATGGTACGGAACCCTTCGTGCGCGAGTCCGACTCGCGCTTGGCTGGTTTTTTTCATTCACATGCAATGTACTTAGGTATTTTCTTACATTTCAAGTGCAGTCAAAGGTGAAGCTTGTATATTATGACTTTTCTATTATTTGGATTAGCATATAATATTTAAATGTCAACACATATTTATTCAATAAAAATAAATTACCAGTTTCAGTTGTCATTCCAGGAAACGTAGTGGGAAAGCCCATGTGTTAAAATTAAAACATGAATTATGCCTTCATTAAGAAGGCATATAATTGTATGTGTATTATATCGAATATACCTCATTAAATCGAATTATAATAAATAGATTTGTATCAAGTTAAATGCCAATTATAACAAACAGTAAGTACCTAGTAAGTAGGTTAAAAAATTAATGAGGATTCTTAGTACGCAAAATACGCGTTTTGACGTAGAATTGCGGACACCAGCCCGTATTTAATATTACCTTGGGCAAAGATATAAATACGTCTAGATAGACCGTCAAAGCTCAACTAGTCGCAAAAAGTTGCGTCCAACTATTAGCCGCAGAATGCACGCACACTAAAATAACACAATGACATGATAGTCATTGCGTAAGACGTGGGCACGCACACCAGCCTATAAAAGTTGACCTGTTTGTTTTAGTTCTTTTGCAGCGCGACCCTCTATCTAGACATATAAATAATCAAAGACCTAGGGATAGTTTACCTACAAAATTCATACCCCGTAAAACCAACAATGAATATGATAACTTATGTTTCAGATTGGGTTAAAAAATATTTAGCGCAGTGTGTAACTATCACGCATTGAGGCTTCAAAAGAAATTTTATTTTGTATTTAGTCTAGGGAGTGTTGATTTAGTTAGATAAATATCCAGACAAACACGTTCCTTAGCTCCACCTTGCGGCACTAAGAGGAAACTTTATTCAGGTCATTTTTCAGTGAGCATTGCAAGTCAAGCAAGTCAATATTAAAGATCCTTAATTGGCGATATCTTGAACTAAATACGCAACCGTTTATTAGACTTATCTCAATTGTATTAAATTGTGTCAAGTACAAACTCCTCAAAAAATGGGTAAGTTAGTATTTAGTTGCAACACTGAAGCGCCATCTACCTTCCACGGATATAACTATTTGGGTTGTTTACGGAGATCATGACTGTTACAATTTACATAGCTCTCTATATCCAGCGACTCTGCTCGATGTGACGCCACACCGAAAAATAAGTTTTTGTAGATGGCGCTGTTAAAATTTACTGTAGAGCTTTAAAAAATAGTAGGAAATTAAGAAATACCGCAGTGACGTTTGAGGGTTATGTGTTCCCTAACAATTAAAGACATGTCTTGCAATTCGTTTAATCTAAGACGAGCCTACGGTTTCGGCATTATCTGTATGTTACTTTCAGCTTCAAATAACTGAACATCACTGAAAGGATCTAAATACCATCCGTTTTCAGTTTTTCAGGGATTTAGTAAATATATAATGTAGATCAGGTGAATGATCAGTCCTCTCAGGAGTCAATCGAATTTTCCAAGACTGGGGAATTTTCGATAGATAGATAGCAGTCAGCCAAACTCGGAAAGTTCGTTTTATTTAAATGATTAATCTTTTTATTCGCCTTACGTAAACACGCATTTCCCGTAAAACGCTCGATTACTCTACACCGAAGCGCTTAAAACGTCAAAACGTAAAAATTACCCAGGGGCGTTAAATAAGTTCTCGTTACAGGTATGAAGGACTTTGCCGTACCTTCTTAATTCTAACTTGTAAACTGATATACTTAGTTAAAGATATTTACAGATGACATAGGTACATACATAGATATAATAAAATAATAACGAAGTTAACACTGAACATGGAATACTTTTGAAAAAAAGTAATTGCTGCGAGGTGTGGGAACGAGTCTGATGCCGAAAATATAGTTTTTAGAACTTTTGTCTGTTTGTCTGAATGTAGGTATGTTCCGGATTGATGCAAAAACGGCTGAACGGATTTGGATGAAATTTGGCATACACATAGTTTATAACCTGGATTATCACATAGGGTACTCTTAATCCTCTTATGTTGATAGTACGTTCCCGTGCGATATTTTCCGACATACACGCAGGCGAAGCCGTGGGCAAAAGCTAGTCATAGTAAATCAAAGTAATTTAAACCAGATGACAATTTATTGCCTCCAAATGTATGTCTGTCGCATCCTGGACAGCTCTGCTACCACTTTGCAGACTGGGTACTTGGGTAGCGAGCTACGTATGGGTTTGCCACGTAATAAGCTAGATAACTTATTCCGTGACAAATCGCAGAGAAGTTCTTGCAATTAGATACGTCCTGTACAAGAGAAGAAAAAATTGGTCAAAAGAGAAACTACAGTAACCACCGCACTTTGCAAAATGATTGGTGAAGGGAGATAATCAGACTGACTGGATGCAGAAGGAGGATAACCGGGTCTGGAGACGCAACTTGGGAGAGGCCTATGTCTGAGAGGCCTGAGTTGATTGAACGAGATATACTTAATTATCTGAAAAGAGGACAATCACGGGTGATCGTCTAAACGAATCGAAACCTTTTACAACAGCTACACATTCCGTGGTCGTGGGTAGGTAACATAATCCTTGTAACCTGGTAAACTAGTGAATGTCACAGGAATCAGATGGATGCAGGCAGCACAGGACCGGTCGAAGTAGCAATGGCTGAGGTAGGCCTATGTCCGGCAATAGAAGTCTTTCAGCTGAATGATGATGTTAATGATGATACATTTATAAAAGTTTAAAAAATAATATGCAGATAAGTAAATCACCAGTATCTACATATCTCATTTAATTGGGAAACTACTGCGGTGTAAATGTTTCCTAGACCAACTGGCAGAGCGTTGGCAGCTAAAGGATTCCAGTGGAGGAGAGAAACTTATGAAGCTTTGGGTACGGATTAAGAACCACAAAAAAATATGTTTTTTAAACACAGCTTTCTGTTCGTACAAACTCGTACAAGCTTTCAGGGTAAACTCATTATAGTACTTATCTACAAAGACGGCTGCATCACGGCTGCCATTTGCAGTTATCTAGATTTCGCCTCTTGGAAAAAGCTTACCAACCCACTGTAGCTTAGTATTGATTAGCGAATATAGACCGTATTATATTATTTGTTTCGTACACCAATCTAATACTTACTAAAACAAGAGCTACCTAACAAGGTCCGAGCCAGATATAAAGTGATATGTTTAATAACTTACTTAGCTCAATCATTACCAATTAACTGCTAAAGGCCAATTAGTTTGTCCGTGATTTAAAAATGATCAAAGAAGCAGGTTTAGCGCATCGTTATTCCCGTAGTGGCGAACGGAACGAATAAGCTAAGCGGTGGGCGGGGAGGGCGCCGGCGGCTGCGCGGCGCGGAGCGGTGGCGGTCGGCGGTACGTGCGCGCGCGGCGCACTGCGCTTTTTGCTTGTGGCAGGGCGACCGCGGTGCTGCGGCGGCGGAGGCGCACCGGGATCTTATCCTTATTGTATTTTATTCTGTTCTTAGCTCTCTGTCCAGACGAACGTCCCTACCACACATCCCTATTGTAAAACTCAACGTTTTATTGTTACAAAGCCAGTTTATTATAAACTAACGTATTATGCCAATATGTTAGTAAAAACTCAGTCATTCTTTGCCCGGTCTTCAGACGGTCTGTTTTGTTGTGTGAACGAGTGTTATAAATAAAATAATAATAGCGGCGAACAACCGATTTTAAGAAAATTGCTTTATCAACTGACATTATGAATAGAAATGATTTAGTGTCCCGTTTATTTTTTCTCACCATAATTTACGTTGCGGGAGCTTCACCTGATGATAAGGTAAATATTATTTTATGCTTTGTTGATACTTATTTTTGCCAGTGCTCGAGTTACTCTAGAAATTAACTTTATATTTTCTATGATTCGTTAAAGTTACGAAGCCCTTCCTTAATTACCTATATTATATTTATAAATACTTTAATAAGTATACATAATTAAGGGAACTTTAATTAAGTCCAGTTTAAAGGGGTGATGATTACGTGATAGCAGGCAACATTTTTATGTTAGTAAATAAGTTGGCTGCGTGTAACTGAGTAGGTATGGGTATCTAGCCGGGTAGGTACCGAGTAGGTATTCCCTGCACCTATCTGATAGACGTGACAAGCGACATAGCATTATCAAATCAAGCACAGCAAATAACTGAGAGCCTGCATATCGGGTAGGTACACATAAGTTGGTTTTTACAAAGCTCCGTGGATTTACTTTTAGTCATGTCGGCCTGTAGGTAACTGAGCCGTACATCGCACTATTATAGTTTTATGTAATCAGAATATACGTACCTACCTATTAGAATATATGCTACCTAAGTACCTACTATGTCTATTCTTAATCGTTCAATAGAACTTTTATACCTACGATGCTAAAAAAAACAACTTAAAATTTCAAGTGATGCGTCTTTATCGCAATAACCTTTATTTCATAGATGCGACTGAAATTCTGAAGGGACTTCATGGTTAAATATCAATCATAAATATCTATGGGAGAAATGAATAGTTTATCTCTTATTAATCCTATAAATGTAGTTTTTTATTAAGATAATCACGTTTTAGCCTAGTATATTCAGCCATCGTTTTTGTGCCCAAGAATAAACACCAAAATGACCAAATGTTAAAAACCAGTCTACGACTTAGGTCTTCCCACGTTCTCCAAAAAGTTTGAATTAAGGCTTCTGCAGACAGGCGCGACGCGACGGTGAGACGCGATTCTGATAGAACAATTTATATGAAGTTTTCATAAAAATTGTTCCACTAGAGTCGCATCGCGCCTGTCTGCGGGAGCCTTTCGTCAAAAATCAATGGCTTCTTCCTCTTGCCCTTATCGCAATTTATTTGGAGTCAGTACAGCATTTGTTCCTCTTCATTCATCTCTATTAGCTAACTTATTTCAGTAGTCACCTACTTTGCACCTAGATAATAAATTATTTGATGGTTTTTCCCACAATCCTTGCATCGTTTTTAACCAAAGATATATATATATATATATCAAGTTTAGCCATTCGACCGTCTGATGAAGCAGATATAGTTGACTTACTATTAATTTAACACGAGCAACTGGCATCTGACCTCCATAACCTAATTAGTTCGTGAAGAAAGATGTATCGTAGATAGTCTGATTTTCGGTCTTACACAAGTTCTTTATTGAAGAAACATTCGTTTCTCATAGAAGACCGGTGATTTGCACATGGCTTTGCTGTTTTGGACCTATAAAATCTAACAATATCGTACCATCGAAAATTCGAACCGTATACTTAAGAAGAAATTCAAACATCGAACAGCTTTAAACTAATATTATGGATCTAGAGAAGTATGAAATTTTGCACAAGATTTCGTTATTTTTCGAAGATAGATAGAGCACTAAGGATTTTTGAAAAAAATCATCCCGTCAAAATCATCATCTATCAAACCACGCTACGTGGTTTAATAGGGGATCAATATTTGCATGGAAGTTCTTCATTTTTGCCGAAGCGAAATCCCATAGGCCACACAACTTATATAATAATGTAGCTTGTAGGGTTCTTGGCCACTCTATCCAAAAAATAGCTTTTACTATTTTTACTATTATTTTTTTTAATTAATTTACCTTCATAAACATTTAATTAGCAGCACGTATTCTCCAACTTACGTAACAGTTAGTCAGGCCATCAACTGAAAACATAGGTAAGGGTACTGTTACTCATTTGTTATAAGTAATGTACCTATACCTTTTCCTGTGTTTTCATTTTTCCTATCTATTCATCTGATTATTGGTTTTAACCTTAGAAAGTTTAGCACTGTCTAGTCCAGGTTGTACGAGTACTATTCGTTCATCATTCAAAGTAGGTATACAAAAGATCACCGCTCCAAAAAAGGGACGTATGCAGAATTTAACACCATACCCGAAATCGACAAGGGAGTCCAGTTTATGTAGCCTGAGATGCCCGTAACAACTTTGTTAATCGAAGAAAGCTGCAGCTACTGAACGTAGAATTATACACGATAAAACCGATCACAACTCAATCTCATTCTCTCGCCTGCTCCATAGTACACCATAAATGTCACCGCATGTTTAAGATTATGAACACCGTAGTTTATACTATATCTAGCGAGATTATAAACTATCGAACTATTTACAATTTAACGCATTATTTTTCGATATTTTATAATCTGATCCATGGCAAACGAACTATAATAGTATCAAACTTGCATGCGACAAACGCACCTTCCGTTAATATTAAATAGCCAAGTTAACAGCGACCAATCTGCAAGAAGGTTGGTCACAGTTCTAACCTAACCCATTTGGGGTGCCCTAGCTTAGTTACTGCGACCAATTCGGATTCCGCCAAGACCTACCAATCAGAAACGGCTCACAATTTTACAGATGATAAAATAAAAATAAAATAAAAAAGTAGGTAAACAATCTCCCTAGATATATTTTAAACTAACGGTGCTCACAACCTGGGGCCCAAGTCTGCTATTTTTATAAATTCAGTCATTCCAACACGATCATGCCATTATCATTTTGCTAAAAGTTCGTAATCTGGTAAATTCATAATGGTCGATCATTTTCTTTGCAATTTCTTTCAATGTAGTGTCAGTGGCAAACCATTGGAAAGTCATAATGACGCCATTATAATAGTAGTACCAAACCTGTCAAAATCAACAATTATGAAATCAATGATCGACCATTCTGACACTATTGTAATAGCAGACTTGAGGCCCTGGTGGCATGTACATGAGAAATAAAGGGATTTTAAGTTTTTTACACTGATCTGGAGCACAATTTACTAAAGGCAGTCTTAACGTTTTTCAAGCTAATAAATACCATATTTCTCTTCTAGTTTCTTGTCAGGTTTTCTTGATCTTGGATCTTCCATGCAGGTGTGTTTATTTTCGTAGCACATAGGTACGCATAATACTGTATAGTTAATATTGATTCGGCCACATACTGATTAGACAGGTAGCGGACTGTGATACATAGATTAGACTTACATCAATAAACTAAATTGCATGTTCTGGTTATGTTTATCAAATGTAGGATAGCGAATAAGTAGTATGGTCCGCCATTTGCGAATATTGACATTGGCTTTGCGAATGTAGTGCCTACAGGTACAGTTACTCGCTTACCATGTATGTGGAAACTGAATTTAAATTAGTCTATCGATTATCGTATTAGTCGTATAATCTTAAGTAAAATATTTAAAGTGTTTCCAAGTACAGCGCAGCTCTATTGTTCAACGGTTCAAGGAATAAACTGAAATGAGAAACCGAAGTGTATTTTATATTCGCGTTTAGGCGTAACACCCAAGCGATGTTAATCAATTCAGAAACCTGATCTAACTTGGATCGATGCCACCAATCATTTGGCTTGAGAAATACAAACCTTTCTAAAAGGGAAATAAAAGCAATAGGAGCAGTAATTACAATCTCTGATAACATGAAACACTAGAATTGTTTTCGATTTGTGAAATAATGCAGTGTCAATGATTAACATGGCATATAACATTTCAATTGCATTTCAACATACAGCCAACGAAACTGAATTATATTAAACTAAAGTGCTTCAATTATTCAATCAATCAATTAGGTCAAGTGTCAATTTAATTGTGTTCGTCACTTGTTTCTTGCAAGAGTTCGGCGTCGTCACTAAGCACCGAGGGCTGCAACGCGCGCGCAGCGGCGTGCGAGGCAAGCGCGGCGAGCGCGGCGCATGCACGCCGGCCGGTCTGCGGGACCGATGGCAGGACGTACCCCTCGCGGTGCCACCTCATGATAGCGCATTGCTCCGGACCACCCGTCACCATCGCGAGGAAGGGACCTTGCGTCGGTAAGTGGATTGTGAATTCCAACTATATAGCTTTTCTTTTCGAAAAGGTTATCGTAACCATGGAGTTTGTGGCCGGCCATTCTCCCTTTCGCGAAAAAATACTACTTCCACGGGTCCGAATAGTAGATAACTAAAAAAATAGGTAACTTCCCTTTCCTAAGAGCCTGTCTAGCAATGGACTGCTATAGGCTGAATTGAATTGAAAGAGCTTGAATATCTATACTAAAAACTTAACTTGAAAACGAGACGCTAACAACACTTACAGTTCAGATCATTCCAAATTCACCAATAAAGTAAAGCTTGTTTCCGCAAAGATTCTCGTTGTTGCAGAGAAGAAGTTCTACCTACATAAATCAAGCATAGGCAATATATAATATTGATGTCCCCCATGAACATGGCTTTATAAAAAGCGTCTTTGTTGAACTCGACCTTGTATTTGCGGTACAACAAGCTCTTTATGAAGACATGGAATGTAGTCAGTTTACACTTTTACAGCACTACGAGTAGGTACGTACATTAGTCGGTACAGATTATGCTAGAGTTGCTTCGCGTCCATTTGTGTAATACTTAGATATAGTTTCATTACTTGCTCAAGCGTATATAGTGCCATATAGATCTGAGGCCCATAAAGCGAGTATTCTAAGCCACAACGTTGGGCCACATTAGCTGTGAACTAAAATAAGTGGTAGGTCATGGGGAAGTCTACGTGCAGAAGTGGGATGGTGTAGGCTGACAGTAACAGTCAGTTTTCGTAAAGATGACAATATTTATCAGCAAAACAGCTATCTACGGCTATCTCGATGGGCAGCGCGTCAGCTTAGCACAATTTTTTTTCTGGTCACAGAAGGGCAGTCATCCTGCCTAATAGCGTTACGTTACGCGTTGAACGCGCAAAGCGGTGTCTGGTCAGCCTATGTACCTCGATGCCGCGCTGATGGCAGCTACGCGGCAGTGCAGTGTGCAAGCGCAGGTGCGGCTGCTGCAGGCTGCTGGTGCGTTACACCCGACGGCAAACCGCTACCTGACACCTCCGTCAGGAATGGCAGACCTGACTGTACTAGGACCGGTAAGTAACTTAATCCTAAATGTTGGCGTATTTATTGCTACCAACTACGGTAGTGCCGTTGTTTGGGACGAAACGGTAGGGAACAAGTGCGCATCAACCGATTACAAACAGTTGTGACTGGCTATAACTATGTCACCGGGGTCCAAGTACACCAATGGCCCCTGAAGTATGTCAAATCAAATTCAAAATTAATTTACCAAACTAGGCTTAGAATCAGCACTTTTCGAACGTCAAAATTACATAAGACAGTCCCCCAAAAACGCCCGTTCACCACTTCCTATTGCTGGGAAAAAAAAGTGGCGCAAAAAACTCGCCAGCAGTACAGCTGGGGAGTTAAAAAAAAAACAAAACAGTCTGTTCAGTTAGAAAAACTTGATTCTAATTCTATACAACATAATTGCAAAATAATTTACATTACGCAACACAAAACATTAAATTATAATATATTTGCCTTATGTCAGCTAGCACACGTCACTATACCAACAAAAAACATCGAAAACTATCCTCAAGCAGAAAAAAAAATTAAAAACGTAAACAGAACTTAATCCTAAATAAAAGCCCCAATGTATTAAAGGCGTGCCCGATATGGCTATAAATAGCTGTAACACGACGTCACAAATGATAAACTAGGACCATCGAGGTAAAATAAATAAACAGTTAATTACGAATAAAAATAACAAAAACCATGGTCAGCAAGACGACCACTCACCACAAGCAGCTCGTCATATTTGAGGGTAGGAGGCAACCCGACCCCCGACACTACCGCCAAATACTCGTATAAGGGTATGTACTTGTACTTTTCGTCTGTGCTGATATTGGGCTAGCCTTATTACCGCGACTTACGAGTTGTAGGTCGTAGGTTCGAACCCTGACAGGTGCTTTACTTTGTGTATTTCCTCACCACTGCTCTCAAAACGGTGAAGGAAAACATCGTGAGGAAACCGACATGTCTTAGAACCAAAAATTCGAAGAGATGTGACATCTACCAACCCGCATTGGGCCCGCGTGGTGGGTGACCCACTCCCTCTTATAGAGAAGAGGCCTGTGTCTCAGCAGCGGGCACATTATAAGCTGATTATGCTAATACATTATTAAAGTTGGTATTGCAAAGCGAATTCTGTTCACTGTTTGTTGCCTAGCTCATATTTTTTTAGGACTGTCGTAGTAGAAAGTTGAAATTTAATTCTATTTCGGAACCTATCATTTTGCATGCAAAGACATTTGCTCGTCTACTGTCTCTGTGTGCTTATTGTAAGAACCTGGACGTCTACTCCGAAGATAAATCCGAAGTATCGGCCGAATATTCAGCCGTTTCCTGACTACGGCTGACAATGGCTGACTACAGTGAAAGAAAAATAAAAACGACGGTCAAAGAGATAAGTCAATGTCAAAAACGTGACTTGAAGTCGGGTAAGGATTCAAAGTCAAATAAGGAAACTTTGGGAGTCAAGAAACGGCCGGACATTCGGCTGATACTTCGGATTATCGCTTCGGAGTTGGCCCCCTGCTTGTTTTCATGTATGCTAAGCGAATTCAACATTATTGCCTATTCACTTGATTGGAGAATAAACTGCACTTGTCTATTTTATAGGTGACATTTCGACATTAGATCAGAATGTCTATAAAAGCAATTCAATTTATAAGCTAACAATAACATTAAATTTAAATAAAACAGATTGTTACCACATATGGTAACTAGTGCGATTGAATTGAAACACTGGTAGGAAGGACGTAAGCTACTTATAAATCTTACTGAACGTTGTAGTAGGCGAAACGAAACCGGCGCTACTGATGATGATTTATAAGTTTCGAAGTATTTGCTCGTAATAGGTTCAGAACATTTTATAGGCGATCTGCATTAAGAGATCTCTTGTACCCGGATTCGAGACATCTGTTTTATCTAACGCGCCATTGTAAATACCGCTGGATACACTTCAGACATCATTTGTAAACAATGATCCAGATGAAAGCCAATGTTTACATTACACTAGAACGCCTTTTGGAAGTACCGATAGATAAGTTTCATGTAGTTATTATCTTAAGCAATTTTCACAGAAACATTCCCAATTCGTTGGAAAATGCTGATAAACACATCATTCCTGCGCGCTATAAACATAGTGCTGATTCACATAAAAATATACAGGCCGACAAACTAATTAACCATAGGTTACTGACTTACTGTACTTTTAACGTAAACAGACAATAACGTAGCTACTCGTCGTGGAGCTATCGGTGGAAGATTAAAATGTATTTAAAACACTACACTTTTAAGAGGATAGATCATACAAAATGTTAAATAAACAACTAAGAACTTAGCTAACACTAGATTACAAAAAGACACAAATAATAAAAGTGATATCTTAAAGCCTTTCAAACTTCAGACACAGAAAACAATTCCAGAATAAAATTAACCCATTCGTTTTGACATGCAAATTGCATTGCGTGCACGCATACGATTCGGCTGCCACACGTCCGTCTGCTGTTGCTTTTATGTATAGGAGCCCCATCAACGTTGTTTGCAATTTATCAATCAATGTACGTCGAAAAGGCATCAGAATCGCCCCGCACTAGTCTCGCAGCAAGACAAGAGCCGTGAGATGTAAATAACTGCTGATGCTGATAACGCATGCGCGGTCACACGACGTCACGTGCAGCGTGCATCCATTTGAATGACTGGTAAACAAATAATGCTGATATACCTTTAATTTATACATTTTTAAAGAAACATCTTTATCGTTTTGCTGCCAGATTCTTTGGATATCTGGTATTTTCTTCCTAAAAGATACGGAGCAGCCAGTCGACACATTGAGTCATAAATAATGTGAGTATATTTTACGTATGGCTTGCACGTCCCTATATATATTTATGTACATTTGTAAGTATTTTGTGATTAGAATGCAATTACCTTTGGCGCCATATCATCAGTATGTTTCGAGCTTTCGTTATGAATATATTCGTCGTATTTCAGCATTAACTTACGTTAACTGCCAACTATTGTAATGACTAATTTATCTTAATAATGTTTAAGTCTAAATATGTTTACATTTTTGGCGCCAGGTACACTAAAATAGTTAATGTTTTACGTGGGAATTCTTTTAACATGACTCACATTATGTTTGTCTGTCTATGTTTTATATGGGACGTCAGAGTTCAAGGTGTATGCTCAAAATTACAGGAGCCAGAGGCCCGTGGGCCGTGGGCGCAGCTATCTGGACTTGTTTACTAGACAGTCATCTACTATCGAATTAGACGACAACGACATTGATAATATCAATGTTGTCAGTTAATAGCTAGGGCGCATTAAATTTTTGGAACGAAGTTCTTTAACACGGCTTGCGGTAGGACTGTTGAAATCGTTCGGTTGACGGGTAGAAATCATCACTTAAGGAAAAAGCGTTATGCGACTTTCTGTAAAGCGTGATTAATACTCGTTTTTAATACAGAGCCATCTAGTAAACTTCGAAAAAAGTCAGTTTCAAGTGTCAAAAGTTTTTTGTTATTATTTAGTCTCTCTCGAACGTTGTTAGTTTATTTCATTGTGCCTGTTATTTGATAGTACAGCGTAATAAACTTTGTCCCAACGGGCAACCGGGTGACCCACGGCACTTTTTTAGGGTTCCGTACCTCAAAAGGAAAAAAACGGAACCTACTGAGACTACCGAGACCTACTATTAAGTAAAAATTTGGTATACATGAATTTCGGTGGCCCAAACACGTACGTGTAACGTAAGTATACAATAATAATAATAAATTCGGATTAGACAAATGCAAAACAGTTCATATAATAAGAGGCAAATAAAACTGGGTGATTATCCTGTTAATAATACAGACACAATCACAGCTATGGAACCAACAGATTTATACAAATATTTAGGTTACAAGCAACTCAAAGGAATAGATCATACAGCAATAAAACACACCTTAAACACCGAATACAAAAAGAAGAGTAGTCGCAGTATGTAAAACTCCACTCTCCGGAAAACATTTATATAAAGACATTGAACACCTATGCGATCCCAATATTAACATACTCGTTTGGAGTGACTAAATAGTCAAAAACTGACACCCAGCAAATAGAGAGAACAACACGCACCACACCCACTAAACAGAATAGCCTACACCCTAAATCTGCAATAGAAAGACTGGCCATCAAACGGTAATATGGAGGGAGAGGCCTTATAGACGTCCACCATCTTTGGCAGAAACAGATAGCCAGACTAAGAACATTCTTTCATTCTAAATCACACACAAGCGACATTCATAAAGCCATAGTTATGAACGACATCAGCTACAACCAATGACGTATTAAAAATAAACGCGTCATACGCGAACATTAGTGCATTCAAAAACAGCGTATGCCATGAATGTAGCTACATACTTGCATACAATCATACAGCGCGTGAAGAAAAGGAAAGACCTATACCGATATTTGTTTTTAAAAAGAGATGAACATACATATTTAGTTACGTCACTAGCTGCTGCATGTTCATTGGCGCGTACGCAATAATAATAATAATTATTTTAAATGTCAGGCAATTGCCTGGCATTTAGTTTGCCATTATAGAGCGCGGGTAACGCATCTAAAGGTAATACCTACATCATTGGCTACACCCCACTTAACCTACACGAACAGATACTCATAGATACACAGGATACTAGCAATGACGACCCACATAAGAAAAAGTTAGAAGACTGGAAGAAAAAAGTGTTGCATGGGCGGCACCCCCATGGCCCCATGATCTAGAACAATCTCATATAGAAACAATAGCGTCAAATAAATGGCTTGAAATTGGTAACTTATTTCCGGAAACAGGGATCTATTATTGCAATTCAGGATCAGATCATAAATACTAAAAACTACAGGAAATTTATTATAAAAGACCCCACAAAAACAAACGATATCTGCAAAATTATTTCAGCTTCGTTCTAGACTAAATTGAATCGTTAAGTGTTACTTGTCGCACTTTTGAATTGTCTAATAAACTGGCTCTATGGCCTAAAGGCCATAGAGGATGATCTTAAAGCTACGCAAAGCTTGTATTGCTTCATCCTGAAACTATCTGCAACTGTAATCTCAGACAAATAAAGTTGGCTCTTCCGCACAATCGTCCCGATTCGCTAGATTTGTTACCAGCTCTATTTCATCGGCGTTTAAATTGTTAACGTCTAGATGTACCATTGTTGAAGCATAACAAGCAAGCTATTTTCGGTAACAAATCGTACAAAAAACCGGCCTTAGCCAATTAAATGTACATTCGAGTTGATTACGTTCCTGATTGCGGCCTAAGATCTGGCTAGGATTGAGACAGGTCATATGAATGAGAACGACAAAACATCACTAAATAACATGCTTTGTTTATTAAATGTGAAATTATGTTGATGATTTACATGTAAGTAGGTAATGGCTGCTGTAATGAGCTACGAACATGCTTTATGCACTATTTATGAATTCACTTAACGTGTAACGTGCGTCGGGGACACCATCTTCATTCACTGCGTCGAATTCATTTTAAACGTTCTGCTATCGAGCACAGAACTATTTAATACCCTTCAGACAAAGGGTCATCCTACGCAGGGCATCGCCCGCTATTCGGCTAACAGCCTGCTTCCTTGTAAAAGTACATGCACCTTCTTGTAACCTCCAACAACGATTTGATCCGCAACTGTTCCCTGCTCGTGTAGTGAAACTAGGAGAGAGAGTGGATGTCTCGCCAGGCACGAGGCAAACATAGTTATTAGTACTGGCACAAATCTATTGTAGTAATACGTTTGTTCGGACACGATTGTGTTCCCAGCTCAATTTCTTCCATGTGTTATAAAGTAAACTTTTGTTTGCTAGTTTTAAATCAGTCAGTTACGAATGAAACCGAGCAGACAAGTTGAATTTGACGTATCGTAGAAATTGTGACGTACGAAGTTAGTGCAAATGAGTCAGCAGGCGAATGATTGTTGGTAGTTCACACTTTTATTTGGATGGATTGGGACATCTCGATTGAATTTATTATTTATTTATTATTCCCAACACAACTGTCATTACAGGTGACCCCAAATCGGTAGCGTGGTCTTAAACAATATTTTTTCCATTACAGCTTATCACAACAAGTAAAATAATTTTTGTGAACTCATTCAGAGAATTCATTTTATAATTATGAATTGTACACACGACTACACATCAAGCTATTCATATCCAGTTTAGACTGATCTCACATTGTATAGGATTTTCGTACAATGAGAGGCCAGCTTATACTGGAAATGTATAGCTTGATGTGTAGCCGTGTGTACATATCGCATTATAACTATGGAATATTTCAACGGGGATTGCTATTGCATCATGGAGAAATAATCTCAGAGAACTGCATAGGTAGATAAAATGACAATTAAAAAGCAGTTATTGTATCATTCTGTCTCCATCCTTTCACAACAACGCACTGTTCACTAAGTCAAAATAATATATGAGAAGATTAAAACGTTGGCTTCAGCATCTTTGTTTTCTATTAGATGAGCTGTTCCACATATTCAACTACTTCTTGGAAGGGTATATTTTCACAATATCTGTATAAATATTGATATGATAGCAGACGATATTCCGTGAACTTTACACATCGGGATGAACATTCTTCTTCATACGCCGGAAATGCTAGAATTCCTGATCTTTGTATCTCAGCCTAAGTAGATACATGTGTTTCTCATAAAATGAGTCAGGCCCTAAATTTATTTAAAAGAGCTGACAGGGAACATTTTTGTTTCCAAAATAAACCCAGGTAAAAAAGTTTGCGTGAGTCAATAACTTTAGACAGCTTTGACTTGATTTTGCACTTAATTCTATTGAGGAATGCGGGTTGATTATGAAGAAACAACTATGTATCTAAATATTATAAACAACATCATATAGCCGATGAGTTATGTTCGGACCTTTTTTCATCGGATGTTGGAATATTGTTTTTAATTATCTGTAGTTTATCTGGATTTAAATTAAGGTCTACTTTTTTCCGTTTTGTGTGCACTGCTCAGGTTGGTTGGGTTTGCTGATTTGTCTCATACTTTTGGGACAACATTCGACTGCCGAATACCGATGCTGTTGATTTAAGGCGCAGATATTTATGATTTTAATGACTTTAAATCTGTTATTACGCCTTCATATAATGCAAGTATGTTATGCAAAAAATGTATAATATGTTAAAATAAAACGCATACACACAAAAACACATCAATTCTATTATATATGTGAATATTTAAGTATTGTAGTAAAATACTTTATGAAATAAATTCTGGAAGTAATGTCTATCCAACGCATAAAAAACGATATTACTTTCAAACTACTTAAGATATTTTCATGATTTTTTTTGTATGAATAGACTGTTTTATTATCGATAATTATATCTGTGATTTTATTCAAATATTCATATTTTCATTATTAAAAATAAATATTCCCTATGAAAATTAATGGTGGCGCGGCGTGAGCGCGACGCGCATTTGTATGGCCAAGGTTAAAGGCTGCGGCTCGTTTGCTAACTCATACAAACATTTAAATAAATAATTATGTGTGTGTTATGTGTGTGTTCAATCATTGTACTTTTGTGGTAAATGTCGTATCCCCGTATAAGTATTGCACCTTCAGAATTAGTCCATTTTAATTCTTTTTCCAAATCTGCATCTGAGCAGACAGTAAACATTTGTTAGACATTCCATGAATAATCCATGTGACCGCAAACATTCTTATACAACTGTATCTCACAGTATAAAAACAATGTTATTGAATGCCGTAAAGAACGAATCGAATAAATATAAGTTAAATTAAAAGATCCCGATCGAAAATTTCCCTAACTACAAGCACTTAGCATTCTCGTTAGGTGCGCGGGTATCGCGGTTTGCATCCGCAATAAGTTACTCGTACGTTTGAAACCTGACTGTATGTAAGTGGTAATATGAAATGGCGCCATAACAGCTAACCCTTCTTGGAATACCTACATGACTTGATGGTATTTCTAAGCTCTAGTTCATTCGTTATTGCTCTACAACTCAACTCATTGTACCTACGAATAAGTCATTTATATACTGGTAGTCATACTTTTATAACCCTTCCATTTAATAGATGACGCAACTTAAGGCACCTACTAACATTCACTTTAACTCTTAACAAGTAATTCCTTACTTAAGTACCTAATTTAATCTCACTTTACGAGCTTTAATGTCACAAACGCCTTAAGGTCAGCGTACATCGGCGGACGGCGCGGCGGCGGGCGGGGCAGAGTATTTCCAACATACATACATAATGGTAACAAGACATAGATTCCAAAGCTCAGAGGCCGACCACGGAGCATCAAAGGGCATTTTTCCTGCAGTATTGAAGAGTGCGCTGGAGGATACCGCGGCGGGAAGCGAAGGCGGTATACGCCGCGCCGGAGTCCACTACCATACCATCGCGGGCAGAGGCGGCTCGTCATAAAGAGCGCTGGTGCAGTGCACTCCCACGAAAATAGCATAATCTATATTTCTTTATTATAATCCTATACATACATTCTTTCTACTATGCCCATACGCATACAATAGCAGTTTACTAGAAAACCATTTCCTACGCGTAGGTACATTTGGCGTCAAGTTGAAAGGTGTGGAGCGCCAGCGATTGCTCTCCTATGAAACAAAGTTCAGTACGATTTCTATTACTGTATTCAATGAGTGCGAAAGAGAAATATCGACACAGTCCGACGCGTGAAACAAAAGATTTTGTATGAGAAATTAGCCTAATTTGGAGCGCCGCTCACGCGCGACGTTGCCAAACGGCGGCGCAAGGCGGCCGCGCGCGGGAATGCGATCTATGCCTATGCGCTGTTGCCGATCTTATGTAAACAAACGGTCGGCTCAACTGTCAGTAGATTCGCAGTGTTTATTCTAAATAATTATTAAAAATAGTTTGTGCGCGACATTTGTATTAAAAATGGAACAATACAGTGTATCTTTTATTAAAAATTGTGAAAAGACTCTCGAAATGCGTATCGAACTGAAAGCTAAGGGACCACCACGTCCCGAAATTGCACTTTCTCAAAAATGTGTTACGAAAAATAAATCTTTTACGCGTGGTTTTAAATCTGAACAATATTTCAAAACACCTTGGTTGTGTGGATGTGAAGAAAGCAACAAATTATTTTGTTTCCCGTGTCTGGTGTTTGGAGCTGGCGCCGGCAGTGGTGGTGAATCTGCATGGACGGAAACGGCCGTGTTGACGATTTAGCGCATCTTTCAATAAAAGTGAAAAAACATTCGCAATCTCGATTTCATATCTTATGTGAAGTGCAATTGGCATCTATCGGCCGTCAAGATATTCGTAAGGCGCTCGATTCTGCGTATCGAAAATCTATTACTCGTAGAGAGTTCAATGAACGCGTTGATGAAATTCGATAAAGATCGCCGAATGGATTTTCTTTACAAATAAAATAAATGGTAAGCTCTAGTTCTACGTTTCTTTTTTTAGTGAACCCCCAGAAATAAATGTCACGAGCCGCCTCTGATCGCGGGGGAGAAGCAGTGCAAGCGGGGGTGCACTCCGCATTTCCCCGTGGCATACCGCAGCATTCCTATTTCTTCCCGTGGGTGTCGTAAAATGCGATTATGGGACTTCTAGAGAATGTGCAGCAGCGTTCTCTATGTATTTTAACACCATACTGCGATCGCCGTCTTTCGGCTCAAATGTGATGACGATACCGCGGGATGCTCCTCGGCAAATCCTCCTCGATACCGTCCGCCGCCGTCCGCTGGTGTGCGTTGGCCTTTATTCTTCGTCAAATAGGCTAAGTAGCTCGACTTGCGTTTAGAAAGACTATTGATCAATGTCCGTGCATTAATGCTCATGTCTCATTCAGTAATGAAATACTTCTTATGTTGGTCTTCCGATCCGGTATGTAAGATTAATCTAAACCACTCGTCTCTCTCGTCCATAAATTACTGCAACGCTTAATTTATGACGTGCCAACACGTAACTCGATGACTAAGTGAGAAATTATCAGTAACGACGTGGTATTGACTAATTGAAGTTTGTCCCTCGGTTCTGTTAATAGTCGATATAACTCCATTGCTCTGCCCGCATCCATTTACGTCGTTTTACATGCCGTGTACTAATTCTAGTCCCTTCCATTTAGCGGTGGCGCCTGCGCTGCCAATGAACCATTTACTGCCACTCATGTTGACTCGGTTGCGCGGATTCTATAAAATTAACTACACTTTATAATCACGAATTGGAATTGATGATTGCGCATCTCTGCGCAGACATCACACACAGCCCAGTGTTCCATTGTAACGGTTTCTCTTAAGAACTGGCCGGATTGTAATGTGGTTTTCACCGTAACCTAGGTATTTCTTAAAATAAAGTATGTAAATTAGTTTGCTGAGCGAGCAGGGAAAGAGTATTTAAAGCTATCAGTGTGGTATATTATTACCTCCTCTTTTCAATAAGCTTAATGTTTCGTAGTGTGCTACAATAAAGTCGGTTTTATTTCGTTAACACCACTACATTCGAAGTGGAGACATATCTTCGAGTATTTTTCTAAGAAACAGCGGACCGCGTCAGACTGCTCGACGCCGATCACAATGGGGTCCACTTTTTTTTGTTATTCAAAGGTAAGGAGAACTCGTCTCGGGCATCAGACGGTAGAAAAAAACGTTCCAGTGATCATTTGAGAGCTTTGTTGAAGATCGCCCGCAGCTTTGATGTTTTTTTGCTATAGAGCTTACCTGGCCCGCGGTGATGAAGTCGTTAAGAAAGAGTTAAAAGAATAGATCGGTTTTGCTAATACAGTAATAACTAAAAGTGTAACCGTTTTTAATAATATAACAATTTTAAGAATTACTTTGTAGTGTAAAATAATAAGCATAGCAATTTTTTTTTATTGCGACTGAAAGCAATGTCAATCGATCTTATAAACACTACTTACCAGTTTTTGATATTGCACATAACTCCAACGACGCTGTTAATGAAAAAACGTGTTAACACTATTAATGGGAACATTTAAAATGGTAGGTACCATCTTATTTGGGTCAGGCGCCGAGGTGTCTAACTAAATTCGATATAAGTTCACCTTTTTTTGTACGATACCCTATACAGCCGGCCGGTTTTAAACTATATAACTTTGAAACTTCGCTTGAAATGGTGTGAAAGAGTATATTGTATCGTTTAAAAGGTTTTTTTAATTATTGTTTCGTTCTTCAAATGAAACTTTGTTAACCTGGTAACCATTTGACTGATTAATACATTACGATTAAAAGGGGGTGGTCAACGTCTATATGGACCCTTGCCCCACATATAAAACATCATGTACCCAAAAACGAACAACCTCTTGTTTAAGAGATTGACTTCTAGACCTACAATACAAAAACAATAACTCCGGAAGTCCTGTGGTTTTATTACGGGCGATTTTGCTAATGCTAGAAAGGAAGAAAAAAAACACACCGCCACTTCAGACACTGCTGAACTACATTTTTGCTAAATAAAATAAACTGTGTTATAGCTCTGTGATATAATATTTCTTGAATTCATTCAAGAACTATCACGTCAATCCTTGTTGTTGAAGCCGGAAGACTTAAATCTATTTGTAAGCCATTCAGTATTGTAGGACGGATATCGTTCGTGTTGACCAGTTAGTCGTTGGCCAGGGTCAAAACCACGCTGTTTACTACCTATACAAGAGAACTGACTATGTTTATATGGTGTGTGTGTAGAAGCTAACCGTGTTATCTCAAAATGGAGCTGCAACTGTGTCTGTAACGAAAAGAAGAAGTACTTACCGAAGATTTGTTCTTTGTTAGGTTTCATGAAATAAAGTAGAACTAATCTCATCGCGGGCGCGACAGGCAGTGCGACCCTTGTCGCCAATCTGCACGAGCCTTTACGCAATCGAATTAAAATAATTGAAAAGCTGTTTATCATAAATTCAAGCAGCTTTACGAATTAGCAGAGCTCTACCATGCATTGCCACACTGCAAGGAGTCTTCAAATAAAAGGGCTATTCGGATCACCTTAGTCATCGGATTAGGTAAGATTCTCATTAAGACGGAGGTTCTACCTATCGTCCGTCGTAACAAAAACGCCCCAAATAAGGTCTAATTTGTATATTCTTCTTCGAAATAAGTCAAGTATTTATATAACGCTAAAAACACAATAACCAGCTCAATAATATCAGATATTTACATAATTATGTAAATCTGAAACGTTCACGCATCTCAACGGGTTTTAGCCCTGCTATGGGTGACCTACTACATAGATAATGTAATCTACAAGCTGTTACTGCGAACATGACCCAGTTATTTGTAATACAGTGTCCCGAAGTTACCTGGGACTGTAAACTTTAAGTAGCGCGGAAGATGGCGGAAACCAAAATAATCCGCGGTGCAGTTAAATACGATTTAGGGATTTCTGAATTGAATACGCATTGACGTTGTTGGAGTGATTTTATTACAAACTAAAGTATGAGGTAGGCACTGTAAAAATGATGTGCCAATTTTACGAAAGCTAAGCATTAGTGAAGCTAGTTCTGAGAAACTTTCTTTCATTCAACGTCTAAACAGCTCTGTGTTCACGTCCCCGTTTAATGTTGTATTAAAACGCTTGATTGTTAAATAGTGTGAGATTTTACAGCACATCAGATTGTAAGTTTACCGGTTATATGGATGTTTTAGTGATGCGCTACAGTCCGCGGCTACCGGGACCGGTTCGTCTCCGCCGCCACCGCACTCACAACTTTACCAATGCATAAAAATAAATAACCGACTAGTCGCATACGATCGATAACATTTTCTTATTTGTAGAAAAAAACTTTTTCACATCTCTTTCAAAATAGATCATGGGATCACGCCTTTTTAAATAAGTATAAGCGTTAAACATTTAACTTGTAATTGCCCAACGATCGCCTTTAATTTACGCAGAGATAATTATAGAATTAGAAACGCAATTCAATTTAAAGTCGTAGTGAGGAAAATTTAATTGAACAAAATTGGTATTAAGGCGACACAGTGTAGCTAACTTGACTGCCAATTTATTACCAACTTCTGCTACATAGTTAATAAAACGGTAAAGCGAGATAAATATAATGACAGAAGCGAATGTATGAAATCCTAAAGCGAATTTAAACGAAGCCGCGTGCAAATCTAGTTATCAGCAAATGTAAGTAATGTCGTTTGTGATTACGCCAATTGCTTCCCGCTTGCATTGATATCTTCTTGAGAGGCCTTTGACCCCTTGCGACAATAGACATGTATAATACCTACATCCAATGAATTATTGCCGTGTGTTTCCGGGAATCGAAAGGCCAGCCCGTTTCTAAAGGTGGGTATCATAAAAGGTGATCTGAAAGACCGACGACTTGTGTAAATGTTGACTGTTGACCTTAGCGCTTTACTTAAGATAAGTAATCCTCTGGAGGAGCTCTATAAGTTCACAGAGCGTTAGGTTATTGATTGAGGAGTGACAGAAGCATGCAATGGCACAAAGTATATGGCTAATGTCAATCTGTCTAAACTCTATACCAACATGTCCCCTTCATTAGAGCGCTCTGTTAGAGTATGATCGTTCGATTATAATATCTTAACGATACACTTAAATATTGGATGTCAGTCCCATGACTGCCCCGTCCTTGTAATACTTGTGAAGACCGATATCAATCTGTTTTTGTTTTCAGGTAAATCGCATACAAAGAGGCGGTCCTCGGTTCGCGGCCAACGCAATAAAAGAAGTAAGGCTAAGGATTAAATGTTAATAATTAAAGTTCGTTAAACATAGGATCGGTAAACCTGATGATGTCACAAATAAATGAGATCAGAGGGTCTACTACGAACATAAATCCGAAGTATCGGCCGAATGTTCGGTCGTTTCTTTACTACGGCTAACTATCGCTGACTACGGCGGAAAAAAAAACAGTCGAAGACATAAGCCAATGACAAAACTGTGACTTGAAGTCGGGTAAGGACTCAAAGTAAAAAAAGGAAACTTTGGAAGTTATAAAATGGCCGAACATTCGGCCGATACTTCGGCTTTGCGCCTCGGAGTAGACAGTGTAGACACCCTTATGTTTTTATGTAGGCTTTGTAGAATTGCTTACTTATAACTTGGTATAATATATATTGCTCTCAAACTTGGTCTTGGGTGAGAAAATATCAAGACTAGGTCCTACTTACTAGGTTTATAAATCAAAATCTCAAGATAATTTCTGCAAATTCGTGATATCGTATTTCTGCACAAGGTAATCCAAAAACCAGACTTGTGATAGAAACAATTTCCTGCGAAAAACCATGCGTTATACATAGGTAGGTAGGTACTAGTAAATCTTTTCGGTTTACTTAATTGATCGATTTTTTGCTTAAATCATGAAAATGCCCAACAGCATGCACGCGATCTGATCGGGGCCAGTTCAACGGGAACCTCATCAAGATCTTCAGCGGGGAGTACGAGCGAGCTCGAACTGATGCAGCCCCGTCACCTGAGCCCAGGGCTGTGGCGGACTGGAAGTTCAGGGAGCTGGATCGAGACCGGAGCGATGCCTTGCAGAAGTCGGAGTATAGAGGACTCAGGAGGCTTATTAAAAAGGTACCTACGTGACACATACATAAACACCGAAAACGTTTCTCATCTTTGGACTTCCCCAATCCATGTGCTGTTTTCATCACTAATGTACTAAGTAGCGGCAACTTGGTCTTATAGTTGTACAGTCCAAAGTCTGTTCATAAGACTCATAATGTCTGAAATTGTACGGACAGATGGTCAAATTTCCGGGAAGGATGTTTAGTCATTGAATTTTTGAGCTCACCGCAACCTTCCGGGATAAAATCGAACCTCTAAAGACACGATTTTGCTTTCTAGGTCAATGTTGGAGTCTTATATACTCAGGTTTAATATTCTTATCTTCAACCACTAATCGCAGTCTACTGCCTACAATCATCACCATAGATAGATCTATAAACACTGCCCTTATTAATAAACGCGGATTAGAAAGTAAAGTTACAACTTTTAGGTTTACATTTTTCGAGGTTTTGGTTTAGCATAACTTCACTCCGTTTTAATAATAAGAGGCAGGTGTATAATCTCAGCAAGTCCTGTGTTAGGCGCGGGCCACACAGAAGGGATATCAAAGGAGAAGAAGGGAAGGCGGGGGGGGGGGGAGACGTGGCGTCCCTTTCACGTATCTTAATTATTCTTCATACAAAATGTATTAACGCGATCTGGCACAAAACATACAGAAAGGACAACACTCAAGCGCGTCGCTTTTCCGTTTGCTTCATATAATTAAAATATACTAAAGTGACGAGACGCGGGCTCGGCGCAGACATAGGGGGTGCGGAGAGGGCGCGACTTGATTGCTGATTCACCGTGGTTTACTTATATTAGGGTGTTTGATTATGACCACAATTCCTTCCTCGTCAATTTGCGCTAGGTACTCCTGTGGAAATAGCTCGATACGTCGTAGCTCGTCCTACGCTTGATGGAGTTCGACTTCTCATGCGCATGCGCAGTCAATATCCCACTCTGATCCATGGACAAGTTACACTTAAACCATAACATGAATAAAATATATATTTTTATTTTGCGTTTTCATCCCGTCCGTGTCTACGACACGTCTCTTCTATATAATTTAAAAATGTCGCAACCGCATCTCGTTCCGTCCTCGTCTCACGTCCCTTGTCTGTGTGGCTCGCGCCTCTGGGGCGACAAACCACCTAGGTACAGGTGGTATCGCCAATTGGAACCAATAGTTATTGCCGTACCTTCAAATGTTTTGATCTCCTGATAATGAATACAACAAAGTAGTTAATTAACAGTATTATAAAGACAAGCACTTAAATCATCAAAGTGCACATGCATATTATTAAAACGTACATTTCATAACCTGTCATGGGTGCAAGTGTCATGATCTTTGACCAGACCATGCACGTGACTTTGAATGCAGCTTCTATAAATATTAGTAGATCGGAGATATGCCAAGTATTATTAGAAATCTATGGTGCTACCTAAGGTCTTAGTGAAATAGGAAGGCGTCTTGCAAGTATGACCTAAGTTATAGAATCAAACAAAGATGATGGTTTTAAGTTTCAATATAGGTATTTCCCGGTAGGTAATCATACGAACACTTTTGAAGTTTGACATTTTATCACTATACGATTTCCACTGACACTTGTCGAACCTGCAGATTACGGCATTCTACAGTGCTATGTTAACAGAGATAAGATGGCAGTCGACTTATTCAGATATTCATTCATTTACATGGTTTGATTGGCAGCAGACCCAAACTTATTTCGGAAATGGGAGCAAATGATGATGATTTCAAAAGAACACTCATCGCGACTTTCGCGACGTCAATCAATCAATCAACTCAGCCTATCGCAGTCCACTGCTGGACATGGCCTCTCCCAGGCTGCGCCACAACACCCTGTCCTCCGCCTTCCGCATCCAATCTGACCCAGCCACCTTCTTAAGGTCGTCGGTCCATCTAGCTGGGAGGCGTCCCACACTACGCTTGCCGATACGCGGTCTCCACTCCAGGACTCGTCTGCTCCATCGGCCATCGGTCCTTCGACAAACATGGCCAGCCCACTGCCACTTCAGTTTGCTTACTCTGCAAGCTATGTCGGTAACTCAGGTTCTTTTCCGGATAATTTCATTCCTGATCCATGGATTTTTTTTTTTTGATTTCGTAGATCTATATCAGAACATAGCGACGTATTAGGCATACCAGAACGTAACGCTTGTATTCCCCTTTTTTATCTGCAATCGGCTTTCAGCCATAATCAAATGTTTTGTGGGGTTCATTTGAATTCTCTCTGGGCGGAGCGGGAGGGCGTGTCAGACTTTTACTGACTAAAACCGACCCGTGTTCCCCTAACTGACAGAGTAAGCAAGCAACCGATAGAGTCCAATGTATTGAGGGCTTGGAGGCAAGCCCATTGCCAGGAAAAAATCCAGAATCCAGGCTGCAAGTGAGAATTTTGTGATGAAAAAACCCAATAACACTTAGCTAGACCGAATCCTAGACGCTGCGACAATTCGCTTGCGACTAGACAAGTAGACACGTAAGAAGATAACGTATGGTACAATTCGATTACCTCCACGTCTGTTATCTAGTGTTTTTATACAGGATAGGTACCTATGTTATTGTACTTACACGATTGTCCTACATCCGCTACTTGAGCCATGAACTGTCGAGGGTCACGAGCCGTCCGTTTAGTTTGGAGTGTCCAGTGCGCTTCAATTTTACTTACGGACTACCGTATTGAACTATAGCTGGAATATTGGGGTCTAAGTAAATATAGGTATCTAAGCAAAGTGTTTTTCTACCTACCCTGCCTTCGTTAAACTATATCTGAGCTACGTCAAAGCACTAAAATTCCCATTATTTTGGCAAGTTCACTGAAAGTAAAATGAGAGATGCTCGTTTAGACTTCGTCATAGTTCCAATAGGCTTGTAATGAGATGCTAAGTGTTATAAGGTTGTAAGACAATAGCGTTCCAATAACTAAACTATACAGGTAAGTATACTCGTATGTACAATTTGTATAGATGCTAGATGTAGTGTGTTGGAGACTGTTCTATTTAGAACAAATTGAAAAACCAATACCTACACTTAATGGTATGAAATAATAGTGTCATTGAACTATTGATTTAATGATTCATAAACTTTTCGTGTCTTCTTTGACAGGATTGGTTTTGACGTCTTCCTTTAGATAAGTCGTAGCTAGGTACTTGAATTTTATTCTACCAGTTTGTATTTTTATTTGTAACTTAGCTTCTGCCCGCGACTTCGTTCGCGTGGAAGTCGTAAGACACCACAATATACTTACAAATTATTAAAATAACAAATTAGATGCCACATTTTTATAGAAAAAAACGGCCAAGTGCGAGTATGACTCGCGCGCGAAGGGTTCCGTACGATTGTCTATAAAAACGGCAAAAAAATCACGTTTGTTGTATGGGAGCCCCCTTAAATATTTATGATATTCTGTTTTTTAGTATTTGTTGCTATAGCGGCAACAGAAATACATCATCTGTGAAAATTTCAACTGCCTAGCTATCACGGTTCATGAGTTACAGCCTGGTGACAGACAGACAGACGGTGGAGCCTTAGTATAGGGTTCCCGTTTTACCTTTTGGGGACGGATCCCTAAAAACTGCCTCGTTGGTCTATTGGTCGCAAGCGAAAATTTATGTGAAAAAGTAGAGTGAAAAATTATTTAAGTTAAACGATTTTTCAAAAATATTCGATGTACAATTTTGACTTCGCTTCGATTTTATTATATGCAGAGATTGCTCTCGTAGGTGGTGAAACCGAAGCGTTGTGCTCGCGCTTGGGCGCGCGGCTGCGACGGCGACGGTGATGGAGAGATCGCACACGCCGAGTGGGTTGCTTGTCTTCTCGTCAACCCCGAGCCGCCTGCACCGGACTGTGAGTACCTTAATGGTTATGTTATGTAAAGGTACGGTGATACCTACAAAAAAATAGTACATAAGCTTGAAAATATCTGCGTGCTCCAAAACAAAAGAAGATCAACAGAAATGTAAGTAACGCAGGGATAAGAGCAGATATTTTTTTATTTTTTTTCAAAATAATAATGTTCAGAAAGATTCTCTTGCTCTGTGATCTTTCGGCCAATTAATAAACTCTATGTGTATATACCTAAAAATGTAAGTCTCCTATGCAACTTGTTTGATACCTACCTTCAATATTGTCAAGTCATCCCTCGATAAAAACGGCAACAATAATTATGATCTATTACCTTCTTATATAGATATGTGAAGTAACATGGGTAGGTATACCTATTATTAATAAGTGTTTAGAATGGAATAAGTATTAGAAAACCAGTATTATTCGATCAACAACATAATACTTAGGTATCTGTAACATTTAATGATGTAGAGCAGTGGTTCTCAAACTTTTTTGGAGACTGAACCCTTTTCGAAAACGAAATATTTGACGGAGCCCTAAAGTAATCAAAAATGGTTTTATGTGTATTCTTCATTAATAATCATATTACTTGACATTAAAATTTACATATTTTTTTACTTTTGTTGAAATATTTCGATTGATATTATGTTACTCAGGTACCAGAGTAAAATAAAATATAGTAGGTAGACACTCCTTTAGTATTATTTTTTTACTCTGACCAGTATTTTTGCGGAACCCCCACAGAGGCTTTGCGGAACCCTAGGGTTCCGCGGAACACACTTTGAGTATGGCTGATGTAGAGCGATCATGTAATTCAAGTACATGTTGCATTTAATCATCACTTAGGTAAATACCTACTCAGGTATAGAGTATTTTGAGGACTCTGCTCTTGAAAAACAAGACTAGGGTTTCACAGTGGTTCTGAACTAAGTAATTTATAATGAATGCAATTAAAAGGACACGAAGCCTCTATTGACGGAGCAGGGGTTAATAAAGCTATATCGAAGAATTTAATGATTTATCGTTTATTCGCCCAAGTTGTGACTTGAGTCATTCTCATTTAAACGAGAACGAAAAACCACTTGCCCGGAGGCGGTAAATTAAGACTTCAAATGGGTTGTGAATATTATGCACAATAATCAGCAGACAATTTATAGACATTAACGGTATTAATTTTAAAGACTCGTTTTTTTTGTTGACTGGCGCCAGCTTAAGAAATGTCTCTTAAGTTTTAATAACCATACAATTTTAATTAAAAGTAGGTATAGTTACAAATGTAGATAAGATAGCCTACGGTGGTCTGGTGAAGAAACTCAATTACAATTTTATAAACACTGCTTTGCACGCTTATCACAAAGTTTCAAATAGCAAAGGCTGTTCACTAACACCAGTTCACTAACACCCTAAAAATATCTCACTACTTCTAAGCATGGCTAAGTGATCGATCAGGTCCACTGCAAGATAACAATGCAAATATGTGTGCAAACATAATAATAATATATAGTCTCTCTCCGTTTCTTCATGTCGTTGAATGCAGACGATGACAGCGGACCGGAAGCAGAGCCTGACGAGCCTGATGACAACGAGGAGGAGCCACCACCAGATCCTAGTTCAGGTAACAACCGTCCAATATTAATATTTTCTCTATGACCGTCTTTCATCCCACCCTGTATATTGTCTCGACCACGTGCGGACCCATTCGGTAAGCGCCGTGGTCTTTTCTAATTACCATCAAAGTGCTGGCTGCAGTAACGGACTAAGCCTGTCGGGGACCCTGGGCGTCAAAACTAAATTCCCCCCAAGGAATGAACGTCGAAATGCTTAGCACGCTGCGTCGAAAAGGTTAGGTTTTCTTTTGAGTATTGATTTAGAAATAGGAGATCATCTAGAAAAGCTAGATCATCAGGGCTTGCCTAAGAGCGATTTTTTCAGAAAGAAATACATTCACACAAAAATCGTCGAGAAAATCGCCGAAAAAATCGCTCGTGGGCGAGCACCCTCAGATGAATAGACAGGTACAGCTAGCGAAGCTCGGAAATTTTAGCACTCCATCCCGGATTGGTAAGGTAAAACGTTCTTCAGACTTTTCGTCACTAGGAGTAACTTTGTCGACTTACAAAGAGAAGTCTAAGAGAAAAGAGAATGTAGGGTGCAAGAGCGAGCGCAGCGAGCTCGAAAATTTTAGCACCTTACGGCATGCGCAGGGGGATATAGAAGACTGCAGACTGCCTTTTACTTACTGAATAGTATATTTTGGTCTTGTTTGGGATTGATTAAAAAGTAGTTCTGGAGTTTTAGGAGCCCTCGGGGCGGACCTAAACCTGCCATACCCCCCCCCCCCCCCCCCCCCACCCCCGCATAATCTGCCAACGGCTGGCTGATAATTACAAAGGAAGTTGGTACTACCCAGGTACTGCTGTGAATGGGACTTCATATGTACCTACCACAAAAAATGTCTTGAGAAAATATTTGGAGAATTCACTTGGTGAACCTTATAGTTGAGGATATTGCCGAAGAACCAGTCCTCCCGATATTGTATCTTAATCTAAGATACCTAGGTGCCGTTTCCCCTTGCATGGAATAGAATACAAGGCCATTTTAAAACATGCAATCTTCTGTCAGCCAAGACTTGACGAAAGCCGGCGCCTCATCAAGCGCCATATAATTTATATTACGTACCTGCCTACCTACCCATATCTGTCTAATAAACGGGTATGATCTAGTATTAATGATTTATTTATAGCAAATTATAACAAAGATTGGCAACTTTTTTATCTGTAAATTTAGACCTACTTTTTTTCTACAGTTCTTCCCGGAATAGTGAGGAACTCCTTCGCACCGGATGGTTCCGATTCTGAATCGAGGCGGGAAGATGAAATCAACGACTGCCTCACAGATAGACAAGCAGTTCTGGATGAACAGGTTAAAAAAATGACACATGACTCATACACGATTTACCTACTTTCCCAAGCCGCAGGTGTATACATTTCAAATTGTTTTAATTCTTTAATAATTGTCATGACAAATTTTAATAATATGCTAAGTTTGTTGGACGACCCCGAGTTAGAGTAGGTAACTAAGGCAGCTTGGGACATAATACCAATAGAGGAATTTCTGGTGGGTTTACAGGAAAATTGCAAGCCCTGTTGACTACTTCGGCACCTAGACAGCCCTTAATAAAAATATGAAAGAAAAATTATGACAGTTGTTCTTAATAAACTTGGTTAAGAACCAACTTACATTTACATTCTTGTATTCCTTCATGATTACTTGAAGGAATACGAGAATGTTTAGGTCTTAATTAAATAGCCCTATCTGTTTTATTAAATTACTTATAATCAATTTAGTAAAAAAAACCGTGTGATAAATATCCTATGAACACGATTTGCTTTGACTACCGTGCTGCTTTGTACCTACAAAGAACAGTCTGAAGAACATAATCATAAGCAATAATAATTGCGATACAGCCTTAAAACTGAGATTTAAGTAGACGCTCTACATGCTGCCATACTTATACCTAAAGTAAAATGAATGTAAACCTATGTTTATCGCCTTATTTTATAATATCATTAATTCAAGCTGTAATTATCACATAATTCAATAGGAATTCAATTTGCGAAGTTAATTTCCATACTGGCTTGCAATAATTATGGCCAATAAGCTATTATTGAGCGCCGTTGCACCACAGTTCAACAATCAACTCAAACCAGGACTTAAATGTGCTTAACCCCGGTAGTTTGAGTTGATTTATTGACTTCTTTAGCTAAGGTGCCTAAGAATACGCCGTGGTGTGCATTACCCTCATAAGTGTGGGTATGCCTGAGGTGTCACTTTATATCTGAATTCTTCAAACTGCAATGTTAATAGTTATCATAATGTTAAGGGCCTTATCACACTGGCGATTTGCGAGCGTATTACCAGCGAGGCGAGTGCGCAACGAGCTCGCAGCGAGTTCGCAACGTGTTCGCCACGAGTGGGCAACGCGTTCGCCGCGTTTTCACAATTTTTTACACTCAATTGTCTCGCTCTCTCTTGTACACTCACGTCAACCGCTCTCGTTCCGCAAACGCAGCGAATACGTTGCGGACTCGTGGCGAACACATTGCGCACTCGTGGCGAGCTCGTCAAACAACCGCCTCGCTGGAAACACGCTTTCAAATTGCCAGTGTGATAAGGCCCTTAGTAAGAAATAATTCACGTTACTCAAACGTCCAGATGCACCTCTATTGGCCTCTCTCTACCCATAATCTTATTATTTGCCCAGCCCTTACCTTTTACTGGAAATAAAGCATGGCCATTGGACCGTATGAACCACAAGCGACACCACTTTAGTTAACAATGAACGTTTTTTGTGTTATTAAAAAAATCTTTGTGTTTAGAAAGCGGGTGGTGCTGCCCTCTACGTGCCGGAGTGTACGGGCGATGGCAGGTACGCTCGCGCACAGTGCTACCGGTCGACTGGTTACTGCTGGTGTGTCCATCAAGACACTGGCAAGCCGATCCCAGGGTCTTCAGTGAAAGACCGAAGGCCTGACTGCGACGCCGCCCCGCAACACGCCAGTCCGATGAGAGGTACGGTTATATCAGGCGAGTTTGATTCCATTGTGTATTTGAATTTTGATTTTACTTACCTTGACTTTAGCGGTTAGTTAAGTGCAGATAGAATTAAATCAAGTTTTTATTTTATGTTATGTCATCCTAATCTACCGTAGGCTATACTGTTTATAAAATTGGGTGGATTTTCGACACGAATAGTAGTCGAAACTCAGGCACATTGATCTTGAAACATTTTTTTTCTTATCCTAATAGTTTTAGGTGTTATGCAAAATTAACCATTATTTAATATTGTTAAATTCTAGGTTGTCCCGAACCAATGAAGAGCAACTTCTTGCGTGATCTGATGAGCTTCTTCGTATCCAAAATGACCACCTCTATTAACGGGACTGGTCCAGGGTACGTACATTTAATTGTTTTGAGATCCGTCTTAGTTAATTAAAAACTCATTAACAACTTACAGCAGTAAAACCAAAACCTAAATTGATAATAAATTCTGTACAAGGTCGAATATAAAATGACGTAACTTTTAGATCTGGCGCTCAACTCAATCCACGACGGTATTCGCATGGTTCGGCGGTCAAAAGGTTAATGAACTCATCTGAATGTTGTATTAATTTTTATCCTTGTTTTTAATCAGAGATATGGTAAAATGGGGAGCATCGAAAGAGGAGCAAGCAGCTACTTGGACGTATGTGATGTTAGATAAGGACAAGAACAAAGCGCTGGAGCGGCGCGAGTGGAAGGCGTTTCACCAGCTAATATCGAACGTGGAACCACTGCGGCGGTGTGGTAGGAAGCTGCCGAGGTACTGCGACGTCAACCATGACACCAAGATCAGTATTACAGAATGGATGGCGTGCTTGGAAGTCACACAAGGGTCTCAGACTCAAACAAGTAAGAACTGTTTTATAAAATGTAATATAAAAAATCTATATTCCAGCGTCAGGACCGTTGGGGTTCAGTTACTTGGTACAAGTTTCTGTATAAACTCAGGGCTACCTTTGACCTGCAAAACTAAAAGAAATCTATATAGGTATTAATCACCGAGTAAGTTCATGCTGACCCTGTATACTTTTTAAACCACGTTCTCTACACTACAATCATAAGGCCTGAGAAAATCACTTATTATTAGTTCGGCTTCTCTTTTAATCACACACTTATTATTCACCCCAACAAGAAATTCGTTGAAATATTTTAAATATAACATTTTATTTTCAGCTGAAGCGACCAAAGCGCCATCTAATCCTAGACGAAAAGGCCCGAACCCACTGGAATCATTTCTGAAAGCCGATGATTGATTCATCGTTGTATAGTATGTTGACTGTGTCGATATAAAGGACGTTTACAAGTATTCGTGCCAGTGTTAGTGGTAAGAGACTTACAGTGAAGTGTTAAACCTAGGAACAAACTTTATGACAACAAAAATCAACGAGTATTAAGAAACGCCGTTGATAAGTCTATTATAATATCACGAATTTAACTCACACGTATTTTATTCAAAATTCGACCACGAGTTGCAAAATCAAGGTGTTTCTATTTTCAACTTTTGCTTGTGTTGTGAGTGGAGATATAATTGTGGTTTTGTTTCAGACCATTGTTCTATAGGGTCATCATCCATACTTGTATGCTTTTAATATTATGCCGTAAATGTCCTAAGCCTTAATATTTAATTCTTAATAAGAGTTTCTCAAAGATTCTCAAAAAATATAAGTAATTTAGTTTCTCATAAGAGTAGTTATTGTCATAATTTATTGAAGTTGATACAAAATTCTGACTTTCACTAGTTGTGTATTATGTAATTCCGTGTAGTATCAAATTCGATTGTTAAAATGTATTCTGGTTTTTTAATACATATTATGTTATTTGTATAGCTAATGTTCTTGTATTGTGTACATAAACCAGTTTTCTTTGTTGCTAGTTTAAAAACTGCTGTCAAAGAATATTTTTTATATGAAAATGATCATTATCATATCGATGTATTAAATTGTGTATCACAGGAATCTCAAAATAGTCGTTTAAACTTATATTCATTATTTCGTAGTTGAATGTTTTAAATTTGCACTATGACCTTTCTATAGTGTATTCCTAAACATCATGAGCATCTATCCGAAGACTAGAAACGTTTATTTTTGTACTGTCAGAGAAAGTATTTATGGTGTTAGGTATTAACCTATATTTTAACACCTAATGTACTAATAAGCTTTGTATTTAAATGTGTATGTATAGTTTAATTAGTCATTGTCAATTGTAAGGACTATGTGATATTTCGTCATTACTATTGCTAAATAAAAATAATTTAATATTTTGTAATTGTTTCATTATTTTTTCATGTCCGTGACTACCGCAGAACCACAAAAGCCAATCGCTTCCATATTTGGCTAATAATTAGTGCGCAATTGGTGCTAATTAGTGCTCAAACAACAGAATTGGTGCTTTAGTAGTTTTCGAGAAAATCGACTGAAGGTGGTCCTGCGGTAGTCACGCTCCCTTCAGCAGGACCACCATGAGCGCAGAAAAAGGGGGCATGCTACAGCTATTCTAAGTATACAAATAATTAGTGCTCTTAAATGTGATTCATTTCGTATCAAAAACCGAACTGAAACATTTGTATTTACCGAGAAATCAACGACGATAACTTTCGCGCGCTCGTTCAGCAGGACCACGACTTTGAATGTTGATTCCAAGTTTCAGGAGCTAGTCGCTTTCCTCAAACCTACATAGAAAATTAGTGCTCTGCGAGGTAAAATTGATACCCAACATTCAAAATTACTACCCCAGTAGTTTACGAGATATACCATACCATTGGTGGGGTGGCGGTAGTCACGGTGTTAAATTTTCATTTGAAGATTTCCCTATTAAAAACTCTGTTATTTCTTCCCAAATTTATACAAAAATTAGTGCTCCTAAAGAAGTAATAGTGTACAAAAATTCAGATTCCCAAGTGTTGTATTTTAAGAGAAATTGGCTTTCATTACTTTTCCATACTAAATCTCCGCGTATAACCCGAGTAAATTAAGTTGTCAAAGGTATTGCGCTGTTTATGAGATGTACTTTCGTGCACATAAATTGATGGATGTCGGAATAGTAATAAAAACAGTTCAATATCTATAATTTTTATACAAACTGTGTATTTATTATTTTAAGTATTTAATAAATATAGATTGTGTTATTACATGCACGGTATCTAGGTATACTTACATAGGTTTTGGTATATCTCGTAAACTACTGGAGTAGTAATTTTGGGTATCAATTTTATCTCGCAGAGCACTAATTTTCTATGTAGGTTTGAGGAAAGCGACTAGCTCCTGAAACTTGGAATCAACATTCAAAGTCGTGGTCCTGCTGAACGAGCGCGCGAAAGTTATCGTCATTGATTTCTCGGTAAATACAAATGTTTCAGTTCGGTTTTTGATACGAAATGAATCACATTTAAGGCACTAATTATTTGTATACTTAGAATAGCTGTAGCATGCCCCCTTTTGCTGCGCTCATGGTGGTCCTGCTGAAGGGAGCGTGACTACCGCAGGACCACCTTCAAAGTCGATTTTCTCGAAAACTACTAAAGCACCAATTCTGTTATTCGAGCACTAATTATTTGCCAAATATGGAACCGATTGGCGTTCGTGGTGCTGCGGTAGTCACGGACATTATTTTTTCTAAATACTAATACTAGGTAGGGTTTATGAACGATGTTTGTCGGTGTGTAGTAGGTATTTTAAAACAACAATGGGTACTTTGTAAAAGTTATATTGTAATAATATTCTATACAGATAAAATAACAACAACAAAGGTACAATTTTTAAGCTTTACCAAAAATGCGTTCAGAATACTGTTGTTGAAAAGTTTTCACATATTTTCTTTGTTTACCTTAAACTAGATTACTTGGAATATTAGAGAATTCTACTATAGCATGCTACATGCCTGGAATTCAAATAAATGAACTTGTAAAATTGTATACCATAACAAGAACTTAAAGTTACCAAAATCTTTTATCTGCAATAAAAGAATGAATCATTCATGATTTTACTTTTAATATTCTTTGTTTAGTAAAGTTTTTATACCATTTCAATAAATAGACGACTACTATACACATAATGTACCCAAATAGATAACTATCACTTCTAGACAACACGAGTAATTGCGCTAAGCGTAAATATTTACATAAAATTATGTTGTTAAAACGTAATGAGTGGAATTTATTATGTGTCCTATAGCACGGTTTGTTTCATGATTTGCTAAAGCGAGACATAGGCCAGCCACATACAGACGGAATTCTATGTCGTCGTCAAAGCCCATATTTGGTAAACTCGATCAGATCGAAAACAGATCGTCTGGACTCAGTGCTTAGCGTCTCTCGACTGAGACTTAATGTTTCGAACGTAAATAAATCTATGTGTGTGATGTATATCCGGAATCTCGAATCGATATTTCTAATCGTTTTTCCGCCTTTAAGTGGCGCTTTCTGATTTTCCGTACGAAAAGTGATATAATTATGCATAATGCACCCGACGATCGCTTAGGACATAGGACGCGAGGTCAGACTCATGATGTGATTGGTTGCCTGAAATAACAATAGCCAATCCTATCACTTGACATGAGATCGACAGTCAGCTATTTTTTGTGTTGGCAACCGGGCGTTAAAAACACGGTAGGATACAATTTAGTCTGTAGCGACTGCTTCGCACTGTACAGTTTTTTTGTATTCATCTATTGTATCGGTGAGAATTTTCTGGAAGATGCTCTCGAAGATTTGGTTCTTGACTATAGCCTCGTCGGTGTGCAGCGCGGTCCACTCAGGCTCGCAGCGCCGCCACTCGGCGAACAGAATGTCGTCGATATGGTCCGAGCGCCGGCTTGACACTCCTGAACAGACAAAATGATAGAAAATTCGTTAAAAAAAGCACTATGTTTATAACTAGATGTGTTCAGTGTTTCCTATCCGACTACTCTGAGAAGAAAGACCGAAACAAACTCAAGAGGTCACAGTCTCTTTTAAAGTCCAGACATAATCTTGGTTTGGCCTTAAGGACTTGCAGATTAGTCTCCGAGGTGGGCTTTTGAGGAAAGAATTGAAAGATAAATCTGTGTGTCAGATTGGAGAGGACACATCCAGTCAGTGCACGCATTTGTCAGTAATCGTGTAGCTCATCTCAGAAGAACGTAAGGAGCTCAACGATAAAACGAACAATACTAAAGAAAGGACATTGGGATAGGCCACCATAAAGTACTCAAACTATCAGGCAATAGTTAAAAACAAATAGACTGAGAAAAAAAGACCCACATAGTAATTAAAATAATAATAATATATGCAGTAAATATTCATGTCATTGTGTACATATAATATAAATACATAAGTCCTAAACTCACCAGATACGGCTGCAGGCGTAACAGTAGTGAGCACATCCTTAAGTTCAGAAGACGTTTTCTCCACCAGGTCTTGGATTTCCACCTGAGGTTTCTGAGGCAGCAGGTTACAAGCGTCCCATGGCTTATCGCTTTGCTCTTGCTTATGCCTCTCTAGCGATTCCAGACAATAATCTTGAACAAACGCACTGAATGCTTCCGTTGATTCACAGAACGAGCCTTCGGGGTCGGTAATGTATTTTTCTACTTTTTCTTCTAGATTTTCGTCTGGAATGAACATACGAGGTGGTTTGGGAGTGCGGGCTTCTGTAGGCGGAGTGTAGGGCGGCGGCGGCTTGTCGGGAATCTCTCTCACAACTAGCAAACGACATTGCTGTTGTTCTAAAGCCTTTATCTGAAATTTGAGGAAACAATGGTTATATTATTTTTAAAACTAATGTAGCTGTTACAAAAAAAATTGTATATCTAAGTTTCTGTTTCAATAAATATTTGTATTTGTATTGTAATACTCCGGATTATTTCAAACTGCGCTTTAAATTAAGTTTTCTGTGTGTACGCTACAATGTTTCACCTGCATGGTGAAATGCATTCCTTCGGGAACATTGCATATTTCTGGCTTACAGTTACCTGTCCTATGACGTTTGGGAAGAATGAAGTTTCCTATTGGTCAAATATTTGTTGTAATCGTAGCATCAGTATTTCCAGGATTACCTTTTAAAACATCTAGATTTTTATAATATTGTATGATAGATCAGTTTACCTCTCTTTCTATCGCTAGTTGTTGTCTTCGTAGCTCCTCCGCCTCCACGTGGACGGGCGCCGTGAGGGACGCTATCGACGACACGGAGCCGCACAGCGACTGACTACTGACGCTGTCCGTCTCTGAAACAGTTGTTCTCGTCCGATGAGGTCATGTTGCTCAGAGATTGACGGTACATAACATAAAATCACGCCTTGTTTTCCCGGAGGGTTGGGCAGAGGTGAACCTACTATGCACCCACATTTCGCTAATTATGTTTAAGTCCCATGTAAAAGGGGGCGAGCAAAATCCAGACTCCGGACTGCTACTGAGAAATTCCAGATAGAAAAACCCAATAACACTGCCCAACCTGGGAATCGAACTGGGAAAATAACTCTTACTCAGTAGTAGCGCTTACGACCATTAGACGAGTCACACATCAATATTAATAATGCCAGGGCAGGATATCAAGTTTGCTAGCTGGCAAGTGACAGGCCTCAGCGGCAGGCTTTCCCTCATTCAATCACACTGACATCATTATCGAATGAATCACAAAAAAATATTTGGTTAGTGATAGAACTAACCTGAAAGAGAGGATGGGGTTGCCTTCGGCGGTAACCAGGTAGGAACATGAGCAGGTTGGCTGTCCACGACAGCGGCGGCGCCAACGGGCACCGGCAGTGGCCCAGTCGGTGCTTGACTAGCAGTTACTGGCTCCTTATCTAACGACCCCTCACTCTCCACTGCCTCACTAACACATGGCTCTCCTATATTTGACAAGCTTTCAGTGACGCGACAAATACTGTCACTAGTAATCGTTACCGACGAACTTCGACTAATTCGCTCCTCCGGCTGCTCGTTCTCTACTTCTGCTGCCTGTATATTCGAGTCTTTGATTTCATAAGCCTTACTGGACTGATCGCTTTCTAACTCTGGCGTGGTGGCGCGCGATTTTTCATCCTCATTCAGATCTTTGTAGTATTGGTCAAACTCTTCGATAAGACTTCGAGCAGTCGATGGAGAGCTAGAATTATCATTGTCTTTATTCTTTATCTGATCCATAAGTTTCTCAACGACTTCACTACCGCTTAGGTTCGTGTTATGACTATTAGCTGAATGAACTATGTTTCTCAATGCTTCCTCGTTGACCTCATACTGTTTGCCGCTGCTGAAGATCTGCGGTAGGGTCAGGTTGTGGAACAGTATGTTGAGGTATCCTCCGTCGACGACGACAAAGTGCTCTGCGGCGGTGTCGGTGGCGCAGTCCTCAACGCAGTGCACGTTGCTCGTCTGCACGCACTTCTCCGCGCTAGTGACGCTGATGACGCCCGCCGCGCACTCTTCCTGCATCGGTGACGCGTCAGACATCGCCTTACTAGTGGAACTCTCTTCACACCCGCTGCTTGATAAATCAAAACATTTCAGAGGAGCAGCGTTCCTGTCGAAGCAAGTACTTCTCTTCAACTTTTTCTTGCCAAGAATTATCTGGTCTACATCGACGTTGTTTTTAAGTTTCAATTCTATGTTCTTCTTGGTTTTCATGAGTGCCACTTTACGCTTCTCGGAGAGCGCAAGCAGAGCCTTGCGCATGCGCTGCATCTCCCCACACTCGTGCTGCAGCTTGAGCAGGGCTCCGCGTTGTTTCTTCTTCAACGTCGATATGTCCGTGTTTTCGTGCTTTTTCTTCTTCTCTAACCAAAGTATTTGAGATTTGGTAAAATCTTTTAGGGCATCTTCTCGCATCTTCAATACGAATAAGAGATTTTTTGCTCGTCTTTGCTCATCGCGAATGAGTAAATTAAGCTGAAATTATGAATAAAACTATTAATTCCTATCTAATTGCACTAGGTTACCTAAAATCACCATCATTGATACTGATACTAATTGAGGTTCTTCTTCAGTAATGATTTACAATACGCATAACTGTCAATGGAAGGCTATCGACATAAGAACTTCCACTGTTGCCCAGTAGTAACAAAATATTTACAAATGAAAGAATAACACTTACCAGACAAAGACTCTTTGATGCCATTGTTTCGGTGTCGCCAATATTCGCGCCATTTTCAAGCTTCGACAAGAAATTGTCGTATTCCGAACTCTTGGCATCAAATGTAGAGTCAAATAACACCGAATTATTGGTAAAATTTTCAACTTTGTTTTCAGGGTGAGATTTATCTCTTAGCGAGCAAGTTTCTAAATATTGTAGTGATTCAAAGAATGAATCTATGAAGTTGAGTTCTCGCTGGAACTGTTCACAAATGTCGTCGCTCTGCAATAGGCCGTTATTAACTCTTATTGTGCTAATTATATCCGACGGTTTCATTAATTTATTAAAGACGTAGGAACAATTAAGAGTCTTCAGATCATTCAAATGGTTAAGGTATTCCTCTGTTGGTGTATTCTTTTTTTTATATGGATTGTGTGATGAAACACTTTCATTTGTTTTTTTATTTTTTAATTCATTCTTGAACACAGACACAACATTCATAGGGTAATGCAACGGACTAGGCGGCATAGAAGGTCCAACGTCATCATTAGTACCAACTAATTGGAAATTAAACTTTTGTCTAGTAGTGTATGTCAAAGTAGCTCGGCTAATTATATAAGAGGCACTAAAACTTTTATCACTAGAATTCACTTCTTCATTTTGAGGGACTACTTTTACAGGCGGCACTTCGAGATTGGGTAATGATGTGATATTAAAAATCGCAGGATCCTCTTTGGGTTCACTCTTATCCTTTGTTAATGTTACATTTGGTATTTCGAGACTATCAAACAGTGTTTTCTTGGAATCCGTTTGAATAGTGCTTTCGCATGTAGTTATTGTATTGATTTCAAAATCCTGCATTTCTGTTATTCGGCTAATTGATGTTGGCAATGGGTCAGTGGCAACTACTGCATCTTTGTAATGCACAACATCATCTGTTTCACTGGCACAGTCTACAGTGTGTATGACAGACTCTACAAACGGCGCGGTACACACATTTTTATCTTTCTTCTTAATTTTATCATCAAGCGGAACACGTATCATTGTTAACGGTTTACCTTTATTTGAAATTTCTTTAAATGTCACTTTAGGAGACTTGTTCTGTAGATGTGGTAATTTGTTTGGTTTAGGTTTTTCCATGGGTCTCTTGTGTGTTGCTGATTTACTTTTTAAATTATCATACAGTATATTCTTGATTTTTGTTAACTCCTTTTCACTTTCACTTGGTAATACTAAATTTTTGCTTACGCTAGTTTTCCATGTGGGATTTAAACTTCTTGAGCTCCGCAGTGTTTCTAGAAACATAATGGACACGATTAGATATTTAATACAATACAAAAATATATATTTCATCAAAGTCAAAATCAAATTATTTATTTCAAATAGCCACATAAGAGGTAAAGAGGCACTTTTGAACGTCAAAATTTACAAAACAATAGAATTTATTCTAGTTGCCCCTTCCAAAAGGTAGTCATATGGAGAAGAATGGGCAAGAAACTCCACCGTTACTCTTTTAAAAATGTTTTACATTATTTTGTTTGAGTACATTAATTATATGATTATATGTGAAGACGATGCACCTAGAATAAAATTACTATACCATAATAGGTAAAAAGAATTAAAAACTAAGCAGTGAAAAATAACTTAATTATGACATAGATACATCTCAAACATTGTCATCATAATAACCAGTCTCCTGCCCTTATCCCAATTTATTTGGAGTCGGCGCAACATGTCACTTTCTTCCATACTTCTCTATTAGTTGTCATGGCGGTAGTCACCCCCTTTCTATCCATATCACCTTTCACGCAGTCCATCCATCGTCTCTTTGTCTTCCCCTACTCTTATAGTCATCGACATTAGTCAAAACCTTCCTCACGACATTTACCTCATTCCTCCGCATCACATGTGCACCACTTTTCAGCCACCGGTGCCATTATCAGACTTCCTCTTATGTACTCATTTCTTATCCTATCCATTCGTGTCATACCCACTCATTTCATGCCTTTCATTCCTTCTTTTTATGGCCCAACATTCTGATCCATACATGATAGCAGGTTTAACCACGTATGTCCGTCGTCAGAGCGTCCATAACCAACAGGAAGAGGTAAGGATTTGAAGCCGACCCTTGGTGCAAGCCTACAGCCACACTGAACCTGTCGGTATTGCCAGCATCCGACCGGTCGTAGGTACAAGATTGGACTGTACATAGCAAGAATTAACTCCACATACTTCCCGGGCAAACCTTTCTCTTTCAAGGCCCACTACAACACACCCTGAGGTATCCTATCATACTCTTTCTCCAGGTCAATGAACACCATGTGCAAGTTCTTGTGTGCACGTCTGCACTTCTCGAATTGGGGAGTACACTCGCACAATTGGCGGAGTGCAAAAGTGGTGTCCTTTGTTCCTCGTCCTGGCATAAACCTAAACTGGTTCGGGGTAATCTCACTCTCTCGCAGTCTTTTTCTCTAGTACTTTAACATATTCGATAACTTATCTCAAACATTGTGTTATCCATAAATTGAGGCAGCCCCAGTAAGTTCCAATAGTTCTTAACAATGATGAGGCTATTAAGTAAATAAAGGATTTAAAATAATAAAAAAACTTTACATTTAGAAGCTCCCGATGTGTGAAGCGGGCATGTGTTTTGTATGGGTGTGATTAATATATTTTGTATGAAGCCGAGCACACGCTGATTGCGCATCACGTCAGAATCTACTGATGCTTCAGTAGATTAATCATGATGCATCATTATAGTTTATGTGAATCTACATAGAAGAGCACCACTGGTTTGATACCACAAACTCACCTTTTTCTTTTGCATTTTTAATTTTACTATTTTCTGCTGTAGGACTGGTAGCAGTTCGGCCTCGGTAATTATGTTGAGCCACAGTCACTTCTTTCTTACTATATGCACTGATCGTTTTGGCACTTGTTTTGATTTCCCTTGAAGCTAAAAGAAATACATAATTGTGTGTTAGCAGAACATAATCATAAAAGTGTGATGACTGATGACATATTATTTGCTAAGATAAAATTGTTTGACTAAGATTTTGCATTATTTTTTCGTACAGAATCCAAAAGTTCTACAATTTCGTCATTATCATGATAACACATGTTTTTTCAAAAAACGAAACCAAATGTGGATCAGCAGATTAACGTACGCATAAAGTCGGGATGCGAAGAAGAGCTAAATTTTACACCGGTTATAACTTTTCGAGTATGTTTAATAAATACCTACTCGATTGTAATGCTGATAGGCTTAGAGAAATTTTGTAATAAATTGAGAGAAAGACAAGGAAAAATTTGCCACAAAAACATGTTTTAGTGTAAAGTAGGTCTAATTATGTAATATTTGTATTTCTTATAAATTTTCTGAGTCAGCAAAGCACAATTTACTGTCTACTTACTAGCTCAGTGGTTCTCAAACTTTTTTGGAGACGGACCCTTTTCGAAAACGAAATATTTGACGGAGCCCTAAAGTAATCAAAAATGGTTTTATGTGTATTCTTCATTAATAATCATATTACTTGACATTAAAATTTACATATTTTTTTACTTTTGTTGAAATATTTAGATTGATATTATGTTACTCAGGTACCAGAGTAAAATAAAATATAGTAGGTAGACACTCCTTTAGTATTATTTTTTTATTCTGACCAGTATTTTTGCGGAACCCCCACAGAGGCTTTTTTTTCCCTAGGGTTCCGCGGAACACACTTTGAGTATGGCTTTACTAGCTCTATGAAATAATGCTTAGTGTATGTATTTGTACGAGGTTGGTTAGTAAGTACTTATTTGTTTGTCTACAATTGTTGGAAAATAACATCGGTAACAAACTGATATCTAGAGCTATAAATCACAACTTAGGGAAGCAAGAATAACGCAATTGAATCAATATTTATTTGCACATGCACTTGTAAATTCAGTATTGATTGACACTATATCCTAGGTCTAGCCAACGTAGTAAGCGTCATCAACGTATTTTTGAATTGCCGATATCCACATTAACTACCACATTTAATAGCCCCCTGACACGTATGGCAAGGCAATATAATGAAAGGTCCAACTTGACTGATTACCCTATCGATATTCTCTCCACGAATTTCGGTTCATACAGGCGTTCCCTATATAAACAGTGCGAAGAGTGCACGTCTGTGTAGCTCAAATTGGTTTGTTTTGTAGTGTTCTAGATTTAGGTCTATAAACACACTTTTTATTTTTTCTCTTTTGTCTCTAATGTTCATAAGCTAATGTCATGCATACCTGTTATTTGCATGGTTACTGAAGTGCCAATTTTTAGATATTATTTAGCTTGAATTGTAAGTGACTGTGCTGTTGGTGTGCTTATTTGTTTTGTAGTGTTCTAGATTAAGGTCTATAAACACACTTTTTATTTTTTCTCTTTTGTCTCTAATGTTCATAAGCTAATGTCATGCATACCTGTTATTTGCATGGTTACTGAAGTGCCAATTTGTAGATGTTATTTAGCTTGAATTGTAAGTGACTGTGCTGTTGGTGTGCTTATTTGTTTTGTAGTGTTCTAGATTTAGGTCTATAAACACACTTTTTATTTTTTCTCTTTTGTCTCTAATGTTCATAAACTAATGTCATGCATACCTGTTATTTGCATAGTTACTGAAGTGCCAATTTGTAGATGTTATTTAGCTTGAATTGTAAGTGACTGTGCTGTTGGTGTGCTTATTTGTTTTGTAGTGTTCTAGATTAAGGTCTATAAACACACTTTTTATTTTTTCTCTTTTGTCTCTAATGTTCATAAGCTAATGTCATGCATACCTGTTATTTGCATGGTTACTGAAGTGCCAATTTGTAGATGTTATTTAGCTTGAATTGTAAGTGACTGTGCTGTTGGTGTGCTTATTTGTTTTGTAGTGTTCTAGATTTAGGTCTATAAACACACTTTTTATTTTTTCTCTTTTGTCTCTAATGTTCATAAACTAATGTCATGCATACCTGTTATTTGCATAGTTACTGAAGTGCCAATTTGTAGATGTTATTTAGCTTGAATTGTAAGTGACTGTGCTGTTGGTGTGCTTATTCTAAATAAACGCTAAAGACGCAGGCGTAAGATGAATACAAATCGATTAAGCATTTAATATTAAATAACATCACGACTGTACTCCCCGAAGGGTAAGTCAGAGGTGCGCCTAGTACACCCACATTTTGCCAGTTATGTTTAAGTCCCAAGTATTAGGCGAGCCTATTGCCATGAACAGGGCACAAATCCAGACTCCGGGTTGCTACTGAGAAATTCCAGATGGAAAAACCCAATAACACTTTGCACGGTTCGGGAATCGAACCCAGGACCTCATGCTCAGCACTAGTGCTTGCGACCATTGGGCAGCTAATACTGCCAACTGAACTACCAACGAGGCAGTTCATATTACACAGTAATAATATTGACAGTAGTTAGCTAGTGGACCATCTATTAGCTAACTATTTAATACTTAAATATGAGCATTGAGAAAAATATTCTTGGCCAATCAGTAAATAACAGCTTTTGCAAAGGAGGCAGAAATATTGCAATTATAATATCACTAGCTTTTGCCCGCGGCTTCGAATACGTGAATGATTTGACAGACCCTGACCTGGATTAAGACATAGGATACTTTTTATCCCAGTAGCATGTTCCCATGGGATGATTTCTAAGTTTTTGTCATTTACCAACCTCCACCCGAGCGGAGCCGCTGATAAAAGCTTAAAAGTAAAAGATTTTTTTTCTGTTTTCATCTGCAATGGTTATTGGGATCAACGCATTAGACATTCGCAATTAAGACTACAGAGCGCTTTAAGATAATAATTAATATCACTGGATGGATGATTATATCTACTTACATTTAGTAGAATTTGATAATCTTGATGAACATCTATTTGGTGACTGCTTACTCTTGAATTCTGCTTCTGAGTATCTATTTGATGTTTTCACAGAGAATGGCTTTTTGTCTTTAGCTACAATGAACAAGAAAATATTGAGTAAGTAAAGCTACAGCTGTAAAAAACAACAATGGCTGGTATTGGGGTTTTATATGAAAATGTATCAACATGTTATCACAAACATTTATCCTATTCTAAACCTGAACTTATGTAGGTAGTTGTATTACTAAAAAGCAATTTGGTTGTTGCTACTGTTAAGACGCTGACAACACCTAAAGCGCGGTTACTGTCAGACTCCATACAAAAGAAAGAGAAGCGCGATGACACAACGCTTGTAATTTATTGCACAATACAAGCAATTATCTATTTACTCAAAAATGAGTTGAGTAAACGAAAATAAAAACAACCAAGTTCTGCATACAAATAAGACGTTCTTGTTATTAATTCAATACCACCCATACGTTGATATTTAATATAGCTATTTTGGATTGGAACTCAAGGTAAATGGTTACCATTAACTTGTACTGAGATTTTTTTTTCTATAGGTACGTGTTTTGGTAACAACCAAGATCTAAGAAATATGTTCAAGAATAACATATCTTTTTTCCGCTACCACAAACTATATAGATTTAGCAATATTTTTTTAAAGACGAGTTTATTTATATTTCTTGCCTCTTGTTAGCGTCTTAATATTAAGAGTACATTGACAGCTTCACTTTATTCATGTGTATTTATTTTCATATGATGTGATAGTATACATATGCGTGTATTAAAGTATAGACAATTAATACTAACAAAAATTTGGATGCAGATCATGTTCATCATCTTCTGATATGGTAACGATTTTTCTTTTAACATAACTATTACTTGTAGCCATCATCTTAGGTGCAGGGGTTATATTAGTCTTCAGAGACCGGCTTGTTCTCAGTAAATCATCTTCATCAAGTGAAATTATGCGTCTGAGTCTTGGTTTCAATGTGTAGCTGTGTGCAGGCCATGACGCTGTTGGAATTAAACATTATCATTAATTACTGAGAGTAAATAAAATAACAAGTGGGCTTGAGTTTTAGTTCAATAAACAGGGAATATCCAGATGTCTCAAGATACTGGGGCTTACTTGGAAGGCTGATCAAGACTGATCACTAAAAATCTTCATCCCGCCATCATCCCAGACTGACACTGACATCTCCAACTGAATCAATTACTAGGTATTTATGTTGGTTAATACAAACAAATAGGAATGTAAAATGAGGTTGACTAAAGCAACCAATGCATTGGAAAAGAACCACCAACAATTAAGAGTGTAATGGTATTATTGATAAATATTTTTAACATAGCCAATATTATTGACATACATAAAAATATTTTGACACATACATAATATAAATATTGTATACCCCATGGGTATGTTACAGTGATACAATAATGCTAATTATAAGGACTGTCTTTTTACCTGTGACAAACAATAAATAAATGAATATGAATATGAACAAAACTATTTCAATACATAGTGAAAGACAGCACTTATTAAACAGCATCAATATGGTATCATATTATTTAGATTTAATAAAAATCTAACATGCAATTTGGTTGGCCTTCGAATTGTGTGATGAGTATCAAGATCAAGAGCTTTTTAAAGTTGTTTCAGACAGACGAGATCACCTAACATCCTCCCCTCCAAAATGTAATTTATAATTTGTCCCAGTACACACTTGGTAATTAAACTAGTGTATCAATAAAATGAATAGGGTGGACAATGCCTAAGATATGCACAAGCTGAAATGTACAAGACGTTAACGAAAGTATTGGAAAAAAGTGCGTCACTATCCAGACGATGGTCATAGGTACAGTATGGGAAACGGGAAACCATGGAAAAGAAAAAACAACATCAGTAAATGATCTCACCTTTAGAGTCAAATTCGAAATCTGGAAGTTTCGTATATTTTATAACTGTGCACTTTTGCTTTGAAGGTATGGGATAATCGATATCATCTAGTTTAAAAAAAAAATTAAACACATTAGTAATATCGGCATCTGGTTTTGTTGATGCCGATGCATCCATTATGTTGAACACTAGAAAATTTGTGCATAAATTACGGCGCCAACCATTTTATTTACTATTCGAAAATAATACATATGGGCAAACACCAGCACAGTATTTTTTATAGTTAATTAGTACTTTTTATCACATTTTTCAATTTTAGTTGTTGCACGAAGATTTTTTCTGAAATCAAGTCTTTGCTTGTCAATAAAGGAGATGTCCGCTTTTTGTATGGGCGTTGGTTTTTTATTCCGAGAAAAATCTAACCAGCGCCAAACTACACTTAAATAAAAGCGACAAAAATATGAAATTTGTAACCACTGAAATAATATTTTTAGACCCCTCCATTTAAGAGAAAAAATATAAAATATTTAATGTTAGTACATATATGTTATTTGTTGATGGCAACCCAAATAAAATCTCCCACACACTTTGACAATGTCTAATTTGACAGCTGATTATATTCGTCTGTCAAAATATGACATAAAGTGTTGACTGACAGGCATCATCCGTCTGATTCGTCTGCTGTCAAGTGCTGTGATGCTGTCACACTTGTCACAGGTCACACTGTCTCGTCTCGTGCATTCGTGATAACCAGTGTTCTCGTATTTTAATTTGTGCTTTCATTGATTTTCCTGATTTTACTGACTTGGCTTTTCACAACGGATTCTTCTACTTTGCACATGATTAGGATACCAGTAGCTTATGAACCTTTAACCCTGACGACATTGCTTTTTCATAACGGTTATTTGATACTGCACGCGTTTAGGACTTCGGATTTCGGATTTAAAACCCCCAATGTAAGTACTGTTCTTTATTCTTATTTAGCTCCCTATGGGTTTTATTTGCATAACCTTTGCCTCTTTTAAGTCCACTGACAGTCTGCAATCATTAACATCCATTTCTATTTTCAGATTATTGTTACAGTTATGGCTCTCTGCATGAATTGCAACATAGCCACACATGTTAATCAGCAGTATGAATATAACGCTTTAAGCATGAGCCCTGAGATAGTCTCAATAATTGAAGAATGGACTGCTCAGGAGGTAATGTAAATTACCTAAATGTAATTTTTTTTTTAATTGTTTGGTACCAGTCTTATGTTGAAAAAGATTATACAGCACTAATTTGCTCAAAAAACATGCAGAAAAACGATACTGTGTTCTGAACATAAATTATTTTGTTTTTAGGTAACAGACGGAGATTGCATTTGCCAAGAATGCATCAACCTATTGCTGATAGAACTGAGTAACAGAAACGACCATAACATTGGTGACCGACAGCTGGGTCATCAATCAGTATGTGTGTGTTGTGGTGTTTCTATCTCAAGAAGAACAGGCAGGCGCTCTCGTCCCCTACCTGATGGTCATCCTGAGCGGGCTTATATAGCTAGCATCATCAACCCCCGTCAGGTAAATATGTAAATTAAATATTTTCACTTAATAATATTGTATTACTGATTACTGGAACACACAATAAATGAAAACTTAATTTCAGATCCCTGCTAATGCTCGAGCATGTAATGCCTGCTGGCAACAAGCTCATAACAATATTCACGAATTGATGGAACCACCAAGAGAGGCTCAAGTGACTCAAGACAATGTAGAAAGTAGGTCTAGCTCTGTGGCTGAACCTGTAAGTGCACTCAGTTCAGAAATTGATTTTGTCAATGTAGTTCAAAATGAGAACAGGTATGTAGAACTAGATGAACTCGAGCAAGCCTGTCCAGTAGAAATCTTTTAATCCCACAGGGTCTTTTTGGAACAGCAGAAAATAACCCCATAGTTATTTGCGATGGAACCTATGTATACTTACAGAAATCGTCAAATTATCTGTTCCAAAAAAAATCATACAGTTTACACAAGTTTGCAAATCTTGTTAAACCTTTTTTGCTGGTGGCCACCGATGGCCACATTATAGACATATTTGGACCATACGCAGCCACAACATCTGATGCTACAATTATGAAACTGCTGTTCCAAAATGAAAATTCTAATTTAAGGCAATGTTTTGGACAGAATGATGTATTTATTCTTGACCGCGGCTTTAGAGACTCTATCCCACTGCTCAGATCTTTGGGATATTCTGTGTACAAGCCAGAGACCCTAAGTGAAGGCGAAACTCAATTATCAACTGAAAAAGCCAATAGATCTCGACTAGTGACACTGTGCAGGTGGGTGGTAGAAGTTGTAAACGGTCGGTTTAAACGGGATTTTAAAATCTTTAGAAATAAATATTTTAATATTGGGTCTAGAAATCTTATGGATGATTTTAAAATTGTAGGAGCCATTTTAAACCATTTCCATCCCGTTTTGACTGACCGTCCTGATGCCCAAGCTATACTGGACAGAGCTAATCAGAGAATGGCCATGCCAAATTATTTAGCTGACTATGTGATTGGGCATCAGCTTAATAGACGCCGAGCCAGTTTCGTACAGATAAATGCTCAAATACCACAGCTGAATATGTTCCCTACGATGGACATGTCAGATTTAGTTCTATTTAGCTTAGGAATTTATCAAATTAAACAGGCTCGCTCTTATTATGGGGAACATATTCGGCCGAACGGTACTTTTACTGTAGAAGTAAGTGAAGATTTACTATTAATAAACATTCCAGGCATTTCGTCATCACATGAAACAGCTTTGATCAGAGGACGAATAAAGTCACGCCACTATAGTAATAGAGTGTATTACACATATATTTTACTCAAAGTGGCAGAGACTAGTTGGCAAAGCTGTTTATCTGACTATTATTGCAGTTGCATAATTGGAAAAAGAACTGTTGGAAGCTGTGCTCATGTGATGACAATTGTCTGGTATCTTGGATGGGCCCGGCATCAAAATGATATAATATCTCCACCTGCTCAGTTTCTCGACAATATTTTAACAAGAGAAGACATTGAAAATGAAGAAAATCAATAAATGAATATCTAAGACTATACAAAGTTTTATTTCATACCAAAACTGTAAGCCGACGTTCGCACGGACATAAAGATATCGCGACGGGATATTATCGCGCAGTGCATTTTCAATGCTATGCTTGGCACCGAGAGATGAAAATCCAACAATGTGTTTTTTGACGCGCTGGGATACACTCTGTTGGATTCTCACCACCGAGCGGTGAAAATGCAGTGCGCCAAAAAAAATCGTGGTATTTTTCCGTTCATGCGAACGTCCAATTATAGCATAATAATTCAGTTTTTCAATAGCATATTTTGCTGAAAAGCTTTTCATCTACTTCCGATCTCGATTCCAAGTCATAAAAAAGGAATTCTACGTAATTAAAAAATGTTCTCAATCAGTAGATACTATTAACATATTAAAATAATTACTTATTACAACTTGCACATAAACATTCTAAGTAGCCATGATCATACCTATAGAGTGCCCTTTCAGTTCTAAAAGGTTAGACTAAACATTTTTGACTGAAAATACCCCATTTCATCATATTTCTTATTGTTTACTTTGTCATAATCATCCATCAAATATCTAAAGACAATAATGACAGTGCCATGTGTCAATTTTGACAAGTTTTGTATTTGTTTAGGGTGTGTTCACTTTAATATACTAGTTAGTTAGAAAGGTTTGTTCGTTTTAGGAGTAAATTCACACTAAAATAAAAAAACCATTTTTCTCAAAAATGGAAGCCTTTAAAAATGTATGTTATAGTTAGAAACACTAGCTTTTGGGTTGTCTATCCAAATATATTTAACTGATCCTGGTTAGAATTATTGAATAATAAAAAACCATTTTTGGACATGTCCTTTTAAACAACTTTTGCTTTATGGTTTTAGTCTAGTAATAGTAGTAATAGACAAAAGAGCAGAGTACCACAGTGTTTAGCTAAAACATTTTGTTTACATTTATTTTATTTAATAATGTTGGTTCATAATCATAATTATAATCTACCTATCGTATTCTTGATGCTAAAACCAATTTCTAAGTAATCATCCTTCTGGACTCGACCGCATAAACTAATATTTATTATCTATCAAAGTAAAATCTACGATCTCTACCGTCGTCTATAGCTCTACCTGCTCTACAGGCTCTACTCTACATCATAGACTAATATATATGCTCTACATTCTTTATACTTCACAGCTCAACATCGGTTCGTGCGTTGTGCGATTCATGGAAGTAGTGGATTAAAATCAATCTTTTGTTTGTTTTACAAAATCCAATTTCTGTCCGGTTTGAAGAAATTGGTACGGTGTTCGTGAATCTTAAATTCTGTTACCTTTTCTTGGGTTAACATAACGTTTTGTTCAATTGATGAGCAATATAGATCGTGCGTAGCAGTAATCTCTGTGGTTTTACAGGCAGGGAACTCAGTGGTCACTGTTGACGAAAAAAAATGTGTCCCTATTCACTCGCGATTGGAAAATATTGGTCGTAATTGTATTCCTGCTTGAGGCGCGACGATGCAATCTCTGGCTTTTCATCATAGATTCAAAAGATAGTGGTGTACAGGACAATGAATATTGCTAAAATTGATGAAATTTGGTGTGTTGCGTAGAGAAGAATAGTGTCGTAAAGGATTGATATAATATAAACTGTGAGTAATCGGTTTTATAGTATCGGTTGGCCATTTTACCACCCATAGTTATTGGCGGGGTTAACAACTATTTTAGAATAACATACTTTAAAATCTGTAAAGCTATTGATCCAAAAAAAAAACATACATAGGAGATATTTCATAGGTAGTGGATACCTACCTTCCTGCAGTACTTACCTGTGGAATATTGTGGGATAGTTTGCTTAGAACTTAACCAAACAAGTACTCAAATAATTATTATAAAAAAAATACTATTTATTTATTGATTTTATGGCCTTGGGTGCCACTTTGCTTGTATGATTATGAAATAAAAATGACTGACCTTATAAAGACGCTAAAAAAAGATTTATAATATAATGAAGAGTTAGTATGTTTATCTAGTGTTAGGTTACAGATAGGTCTGGTGAAAAATTGGCTGAACTTCATTACTGTCAATTACAGCAAATTAGAAACATTTACATAGAACGTACCTCACAGCAGTAACTTTCATGTAGATTTGCTTTCTGGTGAAATTAAAAATTCAAGTATTATACAGTTGAGAACCTATAATTAGGAACAACAGATAACAAAGTCACTTGCTTTTATTTTTGTATCAATTAGAGATAACAAGTTTGAACCACATTAGTTCATTAGTTTGATTTATTAGGTTTTAAAGATTTATACTCAATAATCATAAAAATCATTTTATTGTAAATTGGCTGTATTTCAAAGTACTGGCCGCTGGACAAATAAGGATGCAAAATAACTCAATTTTGGAAATATATAGCACATTTTTTAATTTCCCGCCTAAATAGTTACTGAAATTAACCGTTAGTTATTTTACCGTAGGCTATGCCGACGACATAACCATAATAATAAATGGCACCCACAAAAACAACTTATGCAACGTAATGCACAAAGCTTTGAAAATAGTAGAGGACGCCTGCAATAAACACCAACTATCGGTGAACCCTACAAAAACCGAACTGATTTTCTTCACAAAAAAGAGTATGTTGGCGACGCTACAACTAGGTACAACGATTCTTTGGAACTACCCTAAGCCTATCAACTGAAACCAAATACTGGGGCATCTTTTTGGATAAACAGCAGAATTAGGCAAAACATACCTACTACGTCACCACAAAAGCCAGATTGGTCTGATGGCCCAGGTCGGACCTGAGCACAGCCAAGAAGACCTCGAAAAACTGCAGCGGTTTGCTTGTGTAGCAATCACTAGCAGTATCAAGGACTCACCCACTGCCGCACTACAAGTAATGCTTGGATTGCCACCCCTACACTTCACATCGTGCGGGGGGAGGCAGCCCTAGCCGCCTTTAGGCTCCAAATATCGAGAACCCTGAGCAGACTCTTAGAGTCAAGCACACCCGCATAAAGGAAGATGCAATCAAACGACAACCGATGATGGCATCACCCTGCGACAAAGGCCCGAAACTACACTTCTTTCAGAAGCACTACAACATTATACTCACAGAAGAATGGTGTGACTACTCAGGCCCGAAAGAGATGAGAGTATACACCGACGGATCAAAGACCGACTTCGGTTGCTGGAGTCGGAGTTTTCTCACACGATTTCAACATAAATATATCCACCCTGTTGGGAATGTTCGACACCGTCTACCAGGCGGAATGTGTGGGCACTATAAAAGCGGCTTATGCCATAGAAGCCAGAAAAGTTACGGACCCCCGTATACGTATATTCTCCGATATTGCCTCAGTTCTGCAATCCTTAGGGAAAAAATATATTACCTTGAGACTGACACTAGAATGCCACAATACATTGGAACGGGTGACGGTGTGTAACCGTAACACAGTGACACTGCAATGGATAAAAGGACACAGTGGATCACTAGGTAATGACGCAGCTGACGAACTAGAGAGCATCCAGCGCGTCAGTCTGTGGACCTGAACCTATCGTACCCACCCCGTTCATCCAACTACGCAGGTGGCTACAAGAGTTGGAGTTTACCCACACACAAGCGGAGAACTGGTGGACCTCGACACCGGGCTGCAAAAAAACCAGGGAAGCTGTGCCATCCTTAGATGGCAGGCTACCTAGGCGTCTGTTACGCCTGGACAAGAACAGCCTGCGCCTGGTGACGGGGACCATCACGGGACACTGCTCAATAAACAAACACTTCCACACAATAGGCATAACGGACAGCCCTCTGTGCAGGGCTTGCATGGAGCCTGAAACCCTCGGGTCACCCAGATCCTTCACAGATATCCTAAGCGTCTGCAGGTCTCTGCAGGAGACCTAATCAGCTTCTGGAAGGAGGCGGGCTGGTTGGAAAAACCAATTGACGATCTCCATGGCCCACGCACAATGGTCCACATGAAGGACTAAGTGTGGAAACCAAACCCTCTAACATAGAACCTTAGTTACTTTCTACTACGTTTATTCAGTCAAAATAGCATAACTATTTCAAAATCATGGGTAAAACGCAAAGTTGTGACCTATCAGCCTGGAAAACGATTATGGCACTGTATGAACGTGATTGGTCGTGTAAAAAGATTGCTGATAATATGGAGTGCTCCAAAACAAAAGTTTATAAAGCTGTAAATCACGTCAAGAAATCCAACACTACCGATATTGTTCTTCGAAAACCTAAATCTAGAAAAACGACACCGCGTGAAGGTGCTTTGATTGTTCGTTCAGCGACGACTGATCCATTCAAGGGTTTGAAATTATAAGATGGGAAGGATTTGGCAATAGAGGAGTATCAGCGCATACAGTACGAAGATGCTTAACGGATGCAAAGTAATTCGGAAGAATCGCCAGGAGAGTACCACTTCTCTCAAGAAGGTGCACCGAAAAGCAAGATTAGATTTCGCTAAAAAGTATAGCGACTGGACAGCAAGGCAATGGAAAAATATATTATTTTCTGACAAAATGAAGATAAATAGACTAGGTTCTGACGGTAAACAGTATGTGCGTCGTCGAGCTAAGCAGTCATTGATTCCTAAGTTCACAAAAAAGTAGTAAAGTGTGGGGGTGGAAACATAAAAGTTCGGGGATGTTTCTCAGGGCATGGGGTTGGGCCATTAAATCTTTAAAAAAAAAAATTTATCTAAAATGCCTTTAATCTTAAAGGCATTTTAGATAAATTTTAATAAAGGCAAATATTGGAGAAGAGACTATGCTTCCTTATGCTGAGGAGACATTGCCTGTAGTTTGGACATTTCAACATGATAATGATCCCAAAAACACTGCTCATTCAGTAAAAAAGTTTCTTAGTGATCAACCTGTCACTGTTTTAGATTAGCCTGCAAACAGCCCAGATCTTAATCCGATCGAATATCTATGGGGAGAAGTAAAAAAGAGTGTGACTGCTAAAAGGGCAACTAATTTGAATGAACTGTATCATGCCGCTGTCGAATCTTGGAGCACTATTTCTGTTGAAACCTGTACAAAATTAATAAATTCCATGCCCTGTTGCTGAAGAGCAGTTATTATAAGCAAGAGTCATCCCACAAATCATTTATGCTTAGTTTTGTAAGCAGTGGTAAATCCTATTTAATAAGTATTGTTAATTTAATTAAATAATTTCAGATATTGTTTAATAAATGAAGTAATTTTACCCGTTCCTAATTATTTGTCCACAGCTAGGAAGTTTCGAATACGAAGACCATAGTCAAATTATTAATAGAAGTCCCAACTATTTTGTAAATCTTGTATTAAAGCCTATTCAAATTGATGTTTAACCATGTTATTAAATGTTATGATCAGTAAATTGATACAATAACAACAGCAACTTGTTTATCAACAAGTGACACACAACTGTATATTCAATTCCTTCATGAATAATGTATTACTTAATTTTTTTGTAAAGATAATTCTAGATTAAGAGCAGACATAAATCAAATTTCGAACGCATGCATCCGCCCCTCGCTCCCCGCCACTCCTTTATGTGCTAAACGCTTATACATCAGTAATAAAGTTGAATATCGCGTGCGCTCTTTGATCGTGTTCGAGCACGAACCTATATAGCGTCTCCTTTCGTTTATAACTAAAGTAATAACTGATCTAGAGAAAAAATATCTTGTGTCGGGATAATAAACTATATTTTCTTGCTGTGAATATTTATTTTAGACATAAAAGCTAAACAATCTTGTTTGTTTTTTAGAATTATCCTTAAAAAAGACACAATTTTCGAATAAAAAAAAATATTGAGAGAAAATATTACAATTACTGTCTTCAACATGGAAAGAAAAAGATCCAATAAATCATATTGTACTAACGTTTCATTTTGCTTGTATGTTGACTGTTTCAGAATATTCATGCAAATTAACATAAAAATAGGGAGCCTACTCAAACTTCGACTAGACAATATTTTCAACTAAAATTAACAAATTGTTCTTATTTCGATACTAGTGCACACTAACTTGTTTGACTATCAATAGCAGTGATTGCTGGTTGCGATAGCTCGTTGGGTACCATTAGGGACTATCAACCATTTAAATATTCTTTATAGTTAAAAGATACAACAGGATTCCGGTTGGAAGCAAAACTATTTAATATTATCCTGAAATGACAGATGACAAACTTAGTGACAGATTGTGAAGAAATTGACATTTACTAATTAAACATAACATACCTTCCTTTAATAATCTTGGGGTCTCGTAACTTTTCCATAAAAATCTAACTAAACAACCTTATATTCTTTAAACATGAACTGGGAATTAACCTTTATCTAATCCCTCTCAGTATTTGGTATGCCGATGATGTCAGGCCACAGCTCAGGTGGCGGTATATGTATTGGTGGTTCTGAAGAACAAGAGCTGGACTGTGACCGACTTCGGTGCTCTGTTACTATTGGACATTCTTCTAATTGAGCTACTCCGCGAGCCAGTAATTGGTCTGCGTGACGTCGCTGTATTTCTCAATTCTCCATTCTTACCATGTATGAGGTAGGGCCTTCTACCACTTCTATGATAGCTCTACTCCATTTTTCATCCGGCATATAAATCCGCACCAATGCTGGTCCACAATCAATTTCCTAAGAGCCTGTAGCTGTGCCCTTTCCTCTTAACTGTTTCTCTTGTGAACCTGACTTGTTATCTGGAAGTAAGGTCGATACAGCTGTTCTGTATTTGCGTCCATTTAAAATCTTCACTGGAGTTTTATTATTATCGCTGATAGGTACTGTGCGCAATGAATACAAAACTCTTGGTAGCTTCTCCTTCCACGGTATTTGTATTGAGGACATTTTCTTTACCTTGTTTTTGAAGGTTTGTATCGCGCGTTCAATCTGCCCATTAGTCGCTGGATGGTAGGGTGGCCCATACCATTCTTCTGTAGAAATAGATTAAATTCATGAAAACTAAATGCCTTACCACTATCGGAAATAATTGTGTCAGTTAGGCCCTATGATGAGAATATTTTGCGGCACGTCATAATTACTGCCTCACTCGACATGGACGCCATAATCTCCGCTTCGAACCATTTACTAAAGTAGTACTATCCACCAACACAAGGAAGGTTTTCCCTTGAAATGGGCCAGCAAAATCTCTATGTACCCGACTCCATGGTTTCTCCGTTACAATCCAAGCTTGTGGGTCTCTGGGCGGGTTGTTCCTGACTGCTTGGCATGACTAGCAACTTCCTCCTACTTCTTCAATCTGTGTCCATTCTGGGCCACTTCACATATCCTCTTGCATAAGCCTTTGTTTGGACTATCTTAGCATTCGGCGCATGCAGTATTTTTACCCGACTACCTCAGAAGGAGGGTTATGGTTTTCGAGTGTATGTATGTATGTCTATTTCTTTGGCACGCTCTGTAGGCTAAATGGCTTGATAGATTTTAACATAATTATGAGGTATCGTTAATTTGTTTTCATCGCGGGAGTGACATAGGCTATAAATTTGTAATCTGCGAATCAAAAAATAGAGGGGGAATAAGAAAATATATTTTGTGATTATAATAATATCAATCAATCTACTCAGCCTGTAGCAGTCCACTGCTGGACATCGGCCTCTCCCAGGCTACTCCACAACACCCTGTCCTCCGCCTTCTGAATCCAGTCTCTCCCAGCCATCACCGTTTAAAGGTCGTTGGTTCATCTAGCTGGGGGGCGTCCCACACTTTGGGTTGTCGATATGCGGTCTCCACTCCAGGACTCGTCTGCTCCACCGGACATCGATCCTTTGACAAACATGGCCAGCCTACTGCCACTTCAGGTTGCTTACTCTACTCTGCAGCCTATGTCGGTAACTCTGGTTCTCTTCCGGATAACTTTATTTCTGATCTTATCCTTCAAAGAAACCCCGAGCATAGCCCTTTCCATAGCGCGCTGAGTGGTTGAATTTGTGGACTAGCCGAAACTGAGACCAGCTAAAATGGGCAATTTTCACAAAAAAAATATATGCCAATAGATCCTGTTTCGAGTCCGCGTACCACTGGTCAGTTTATTTAATTTGCCAGTTTCGTTGATTAGTCAGTTTCACTGATTGGTCAGTTTTGGGGATTAGACAGTTGCGTCAACTCGACAGTTTCCAGTGTTCACCAGTTTCGTTAATTCGTCAGTTTTATTCAATTCGTCAAAGTCCAGTCGGTAGAAAACTGCCCACACGTCTGCTAATTTAATTATGTACGTATTACGTAACATAACATCACAGCTGTTTCCTCAAAGGGCTAGGCAGAGATAAAATATATATATATATTTTTTTTTGTAGAAATTAAATATATAAAAAGAAATTGTGATTGTAAAAATACAACTATAAGTTTGATTTAAATTGGGTTCCTTACATTTTCCACTTTTGTTTACTTAAACGTAAACATATCTTTTACGTTGAGTGTACTAAACTGACGAATCGAGGAAACTGGCAAACACTGGAAACTGTCAAGTTAACGCAACTGTCTAATCGGTAAAACTGACCAATCAGCGAAACTGACTAATCAACGAAACTGGCAAATTAAATAAACTGACGACTGAGGGAAACTGACCAGTGGTACGCGGACTCCCTGTTTCTTATGAGAGAGTTAGACCAACTGAGGGTGATGCATTGGATCTGGTACACTTGCGCGAATGACATTTCCGCTACAGACACTTGCGCGAACCCATTTTCGCGAAAAGATGGTTATATATAAAAAAAAATTGTTATTGTAAAAATACAACTTTAAGTTTGATTTAAATTGGGTTCCTTACATTTTCCACTTTTGTTTACTTAAACGTAAACATATCTTTTACGTTGAGTGTATTAAACTGACGAATCGAGGAAACTGGCAAACACTGGAAACTGTCGAGTTAACGCAACTGTCTAATCGGTAAAACTGACCAATCAGCGAAACTGACTAATCAACGAAACTGGCAAATTAAATAAACTGACGACTGAGGGAAACTGACCAGTGGTACACGGACTCCCTGTTTCTTATGAGAGAGTTAGACCAACTGAGGGGTGATGCATTAGATCTGGTACACTTGCGCGAATGACATTTCCGCAACAGACACTTGCGCGAACCCATTTTCGCGAAAAGATGGTTAAAATTGCTTCTCATACGGACAACTGTACGTCACTTGGTTCCGCATCACCAGAAAACTACAAACGTAGTTACAGGATTGTTTTATAAAAATAACATAACATCACGCCTGTATTCCCCGAAGAGTTAGGCAGAAGTGTACCCTATTAGTACATCCACATTTCACCAGTTATGTTTAGGTCCCATGTATTAGGGGGCGAGCATATTGCCACTAACCGGGCAAAAACCCAGACTTCGGACTGTTACTGAGAAATTTCAGATGGAAAGCCCAATAACACTTTGCCTAACCCGGGAATCGAACCCAGGACCTAATGCTCAACAGTAGCGCTTCCGACCACTAGACCAACGAGGCCGTGTTCTATAAAAATGTGGCTGTGTAGAACAGCCACATTTTTATACGAGGGCTGCACTAAAAGTATCGGGAATGGAATATTTCCACTGTTCCTGTCATATTAAAATCTTTTTAATTGAAAACTCCTTGGTTTTAAAAATCGAATACCATTTATTTATTTAAAAAAAGATTCTCGGTCTTGTCACAAGGTTTTGTCAAACTTGTTTAGTCGTTGAGAAAATGGAATTGACTCGAGAGAATTCAAGAGCGATGATTTATTATGACTTTCGAACTGGTTTAACACAAAAACAGTGTGTTGACCGGATGATTTCTGCATTTGGTGATGAAGTCCCATCCAAAACCACAATTTATCGCTGGTTTGCTGAATTTCAACGTGGACGTGTCAAGCTCAGTGATGATCCCCGTCAAGGTCGTCCAAAAACTGCAGTCACCCAAGAAAACGTTGATGCTGTGCGTAAGCTGATTGAGGAAGATCGACATGTGACATACCGCGAAATTCAGGCAACTTTAGACATTGGCATGAGTCAAATACAAATAATCTTGCATGAACAATTAGGTGTAAAAAAGTTGTTTTCCCGATGGATACCGCATTCTCTCTGTGAAGAGCAAAAAGCGGCTCGCGTTACTTGGTGCGTCAGAACTCTCGAAAGATTCCACGCAGGATCCTCAAATGCTGTATACAACATTGTATCAGGTGACGAATCCTGGATATACGCGTACGAACCCGAAACAAAAAACCAGTCACGAGTTTGGGTGTTCGAAAATGAGTTAAAGCCAACAAAAATTGTTCGTTCACGGAGTGTTGCAAAAAAAATGGTGGCCACGTTTGTCTCCAAAACCGGCCATGTTACGACTATTCCTCTTGAGGGACAAAGAACGGTTAATGCAGAATGGTATGCTAGCATTTGTTTGCCACAGGTCGTTTCTGAACTCCGTAAAGAGAACTGCAACCGCCGCATCATCCTCCATCACGACAATGCGAGTTCTCACACCGCGCACAGAACAAAAGAGTTTTTAGAGCAAGAAAACATAGAATTATTAGACCATCCGCCGTACAGCCCCGACCTAAGCCCTAATGATTTCTATACTTTCCCTAAAATAAAGAATAAATTGCGTGGACAGAGATTTTCATCACCTGAAGAAGCTGTGGACGCCTACAAAACGGCCATTTTGGAGACCCCAACTTCCGAATGGAATGGTTGCTTCAATGATTGGTTCCATCGTATGGAAAAATGTGTCAAATTTCGCGGAGAATACTTCGAAAAGCAATAAATACATTTTTAAATAGTAATGTTGTGTCACTTCCTTGATTCCCGAAATTTTCAGTGCCGCCCTCGTAGAACTACTTTACTATTACTTCCACGCGAATTCACGAGCAGAAGCTAGTCTTTTCTAAAACCTATCCTATCTTGCTAACCTTACTTTATCGTATAGCTTATTCATTTACTAATACTTAACTAAACAATATGTTCATTAATAACACTAAAAGGCTTAAAATAAAACAAATAATTAAAAAAAAACTAACGCACCCGAATGCAGTAAGTAAATGCAGTCGGAGGCATCTAGGATGTTACGAACGCCTCCGTATGATTTGCCTCCGACTGCATTTATTTATTTTTGGTACTTAAAGGATACTCGTTTACTTTTCATCTTGTTTCCATCTTTTCAGTTTTTTTTATGCAGTCGGGTTTTTGTTTTTTTTTTGTAATTTTTAGTACTTCTGGTTGTACCTATACTAGAAGGCACAATGACCCTATTGCTCCACAATAAACACCCTTTATTATGTGAAAGAGCCTCTTTTCGGATCCAAAATGGTCGTAGTGAGCTTTATTTGGCCAACCATGAAGTAGAACCTATGTAGAATAAAACTATATTCAGAACCTGATCTTTGTGCGTTTCTAAGGCTATTTGCATCCAAATACCAACCAGATATGGATGCAAGAAGTGCCAAAATGTATCATTTAAAAAAAATATTGATATCGATTTCTCCAATAGCAACACATCTCTAAGCGGTTTCTCAGATATTTCTGAAGTCTCTAGATCTGTCCATCTACTCAGTGCATCCGCGTGTGCAATCTTTTTTCTAGCTCGATATTTGATCTTATAGTATAACAAGCCTGCTTTAGAGACCATCGCAGCATACGTGCAATCGGTGTAATCGGTTTGCTTGGATTGAACAGACCCGCTTATAGTTTGTGGTCCGTAGTGATAATACAAATTGACGGCCTGACACAAATTCATGAAACATAACATAATAGCCAGAGCCTCCTTATCGATTTGACCATATCTCCTTTCATGGGGCTGCAAGGTTCGCGATGCCATCATCACAGGTTTCTCACAACCATCATCCATTACATGAGCATTTACTGCCTGTCCATAGTCAGATGAATCACAAATCAGCAATAATGCTCGATCAATTTCAAACCCAACTAATGTTAAATCTGAAGACAGCAGATCTTTTGCCTTCTTAAATGCAGTTTGCTCCGTCTCGCCCCAATACCAAGGCTTTCTTGTCTCCAAAAGGCGATATAAGGGCTCCAGCAATGTAGCTTTATCAGGTAAAAACTTTTCATACAAATTATACAAGCCTAGGAAAGCACACCAAGCAACACATAAGCCAGATAACAGAATAAAAAAACCGGCCAAGTGCGAGTCGGACTCGCGCACGGTTCCGTACCATTATCTATAAAAACGTCAAAAAAATCACGAAAGTGAATATATAACTAAATATTCTGTGAATATTTCAAGCGTCTATCTGTTGCCGTTATCTATATACCTAGACATCAGGAATTATGGAAATAAATTTCTACGCTAAACCAAAGCATCTTACCCTAAACCAAAAAATATTATTTATATTATTTGTAATAACAGAATCATGAGACCAACCCTATTTTTTTTTTGGCTGCAAGTCGTTACATATACTTACTTCATTTTTTTTTGTAGCGCAAATATGGCGGTGAAAAAGCATGAGTTGGTTCATGACCACCGCAATCAGTTGGATCTGCAAGCTCTAGAACAATATATCCAGCTGATGAATGATCAGTCTAATTATATGCCACCACCTCAAGAGCTTGTGAAGAACTGTCAGGATATTGTCAAATGTCTTGGTAAGTATTTCCGAACTTAATTTTGAGCATCACATAAAATTATAGCTTTAAACTAATAGATCATTATTCATGTTATTTAAACTATTGCAGCTCGTGCATCTGGAAATGAAGAGCAGATGTGGACTCTACTGCAAACTGTGGAAGAGTATTTACTTCGAATTGTGAACACTGTTCACACTAGCATCCGCCATGAGATTGTAACTGCGATCCTTGATAAGTTTTATACATTCATCTCCGATCCCCGTAAGTAGTTTTTTTTTCTTAACATTCAAATTTGACATGACCCCCAATAATTAATTATTTTAATAATATTATTAATTTGAGTACAACGTTTATTGATTTTTTAAGTTCTATTAATGGTTCTCACCAGTAATCGACTAGCAGGGTGAGGGGTTGCGACGTTACCAGTGCATCCCAGCGTCAGTACAAGCTACATTTGATAGTATCAGGAATTGATAATACTGTAAAGTGGCTGTCTTGTCGGTACAGAATCGGATGCCTGCCCCGCCACATCTGTGGTGCTCATCGTGCTGGATTGCTCTGACACCGAGGGTAACTTGTCTGCTGCGCGCTGGTTAGTGCAGCAAGGTGACAACGGTCCCGCCGGCGCGGGCCTTCGGGCTTCTCTGTCTTGCCTCTATTGCTGGCTGTATGACTGGCATGGCACTCCAGCATTAGGTGATTGGGTACTGGCTTTTATAAAAGCCTTAGAGGTAAGTAATAAAGTCAAAAACGTCATTTTATTTATGTTAAACTTTTCGCATTGGGTTTTAATTTTTTTTTAATTTGTTTACACAGGAAAATGAACGATTTGATATACTGATAGAGGTATCAGTCGACAACTTAGGTCGCCTCTTCTTAGCTTTGAATGATCCGGTGTCACTTCGCCAGTCTGTGGCAGATGTCATCTTCCACGTTTTAGCATCACTTCGTGAGTCTACCGAAGCATTTGATAGGGTAATTTATTTGTTATAATATTTGATTTTCGGGGTTTTCTTCGTTTTATACATAACTTACTGAATATTATGTTGCCTCCAGATCGCTCCTCATGTTGGTCGTGTATTGGCCAACCTTGCCAATGACAGCGGCCAATGGAGTCGCCAGCTTCTGCAAAACGTAGTTGATATCCTATCAGCCACCGTGGACGGTCACGTCGACGCTTTGAAAGGCGAAGCCCAAGACATGTTCAAGGATAAATATGATGACGTGGTAAGTACTTTAGTAATACTCATCATTTTTACCCGACTTCAATACATATAAACTACTAAACCTACTTACTTTTGCATTCAGCGCCAGTAAAGCCACTCAGTTGAACCACTATAAGTTATTTGCAGCACCAATCGAAGCGTTGCATCGCTCGGCAATGCTTGTTATCTTAGCACGATCGATATTATAAAATACTTCTACAAGACCTTGCAACCTTTAGTAATATCCATCTAAATATCAACAGATAATAAATAATGAATAATTTAAAATGTTAACGTGAGTAGGGACAGTATTGAATGGGACATGTCCCAACCGACCCATAACAAACAAATATGTCAAATCCTGAAAAGATGTTATATCGCTAAAGGGCCTATGACCACACGCGGTATCACGCTGTCTCCTAAGGCGGGTTGTCCACCGGCACCGTCAACGGGATCCAACGAGATGACGGCGCCGAAGTAGCGATAAAAACATTTTCTCAAACATGCTTGGAAATTCGAGTATTATTTTGACAACCTTCTTCAAGATAAATCAAAAATGCTGTACTGGTCAAATACATGCGAGCAGGCGGCCGGCAATGTTAGTATGGAAATGCCTGAGAACGGCTGGCTGCGGCCGCATATGCCGCCGCGCCGCCACCGCCGCTACATGTGTGGGAACGACCGCGCAACTTCGCGGCGGAAATCAATTTATGTCAAATACAGAAATTTTAATAGAAACAGTTCAAAAATATCCAGTCCTTTATGATACTTCACATCGTGATTACAAAAACGTTAGGATTAAAAACAAATTATGGGATAATATCGCTGAAATACTTGGCAAATGCATAATTATTTTTTCATCTTTTGAAAGGTCTAATAATAAAGAAAGAGTAATAAGACTTCATGACGGTTAGCCATGTTGACTGACGATCATAGCTCAAACACCACAGCGAATGGTGCTTCAGACCGCCACTGTAACCGCGGTGGTGTGTTGTTGCAGCGGCTGGAGCCGCAGCCCGCGGTAAGTCGCCACTGCAGGCCGTGTCTGTTTGGCTTCTTTATTTAGTTAGACAGTAAGCGCGGCCGAGCTCAGTCTAACTAAGACTGAATAACAGCCTTACTCGTGTTACATTACGCTAGTTAACAGACAGTCTTAAGACAGACTTGATACCGCGTGGTGTAATAGGCCCTTAAACGCGCAAAAATACGTATTATATTTTTTTTTATCCATTAAAATAGTTGGATTTGCTTCTAGATCAAAATAGCCCGTTGTTGCAAACAAAAAAAAAAACAATAATTGCACCAACCGGTTATGTTGACACACGCACACACTCAACTGACAATGTCGAATCCTGGAAAAAATTGTTACGTAGAAAGTAAAAAGAAATGCCTGTGTGAAAAAGAAATGTTGTTCTCCATTTTCCTTAATTTGTTTATGTACAATTTTAACTAAAATTTTCCTCAAAAGTGCGTGTTAAAATTTGCTGTTACAAAAACAAAAAATCTATTTAAGTACACTTAAGACCAAAAATAAATAAGGAATAACGTGTAGGTAAGTATCAGGTTTTTTAGATAACGGGATGAAAAAAAGTTAATAAAGTTTAAGGGGTGGATTTTACTGCTTGCTTCAATTCTCTAAAATGGGTATAAATAATGTTTGTTATGTCATAGAATGGAAACGTACCAAACGCTTTTTAAAAAACAAGCCCTATTTTTCGCAAAAGGGAGGACATAGTTCATTTCAAATGAACTATGTCCTCCCTTTTGCGAAAAATATATTCCTATATAAATCTTATTCCTTTGATTTATAAACTTAAAAATTATCCCGAATACTTATTTTTCGAAATAAATGTTAAAAGATATCTTTCAAAGGGGGTGGGCTGTTGACATTTTTAGAGGAAAATACGAGATCCACGCGGATGAAATCGCGGGTAAAGTGCTAGTTAAATCTATAAAGAAAAAAGAGTGAATGATGCGTGACGGCTGACGGGGGGAATGGAAGAAGAAAACTTGTTGCGCCGACCCCAAGTAACATGGGACTACGGCTGGAAGAGGATGATAAAAGAACAGGGGTCTACTCCGAAGAGATAACCCGAAGTATCGGCCGATTTATAACTTCCAGTTTTTTTTTTTAATTTGAGTCCTAACCCGACTTCATGTCACATTTTTGACTTTGGCTTATCTCTTTGACTGTCGTCTTTTTTTTTCGCCGTAGTCTGTAATAGTTAGCCCCAGCGTATGTACGTAAAACTCTCACAGCCCAAACCGCTAAAGATACAAACTTGTATTTTGGACCGTAAAAGGGTAAAATGAATGAATTAATATATTTATATGAAAAATCTTTATCCGTGGGCTTATAAACATAAAACTTTGGCACGAATAAATAATAAAGATCGTAATGATTAATTTCTAACCCCTTGAAAGAGTAGTTTTGGAACTTCAACGCCCGTTGGAAGGGCGTAGGGAAAAGTACGAAACCAGCGCGAACGACGTCGCGGGCGATGTGCTAGTTATTTTAGAAACAGGGCTGATTTAAGCAGGAATCGAATCCCAACTTCCTTTGCAAAAAATAACCGTAATATTGCAACTATCCTTGTCTAGAACGAATGATATGAAATCTTGAAAAAAAAAAACGTTAAGTAGTAAATTCTAGAAAATGGCCATGTTCTCAATTTTCACACGTAGCTCAATTTTTCAATGAAAGTAATTCTTCTGAATGTTTTTGATCAGATTTTGTGTGTGTGTATGTGTACTAGAGTTTAATTTACATCGAAAAATTATCGTCGATTTATCTGTGTAATTAAATTACTTAAAAGTGTATATGTACTGGTTTATTATTTTCCTTGTGTAGTAATATTTTCCATTGTTTCTGATTATATTGTTGTTGTATTGATTTAAATGAGTACATAGACAAACGATGTCTTAGTATATAAAGTGACATCTTCTAATGCGTAGGAGCAAATGCCAAATGCCACCCCCGGACCTTATCGGGCACGCTCGGCGGTTTTCGGGTCTGTCTGTAGGCGCATTTTCAGCGCTTTAGTTCATGGTGGTCCGCGGCCGCGGCCGGTCGGAGGCTATAGTCGCCAAAATGTTAACTCGTGCAGCGGCATTTCGAAAACGCTGCCTTGCACCCATGCAAACTCATGCAGATGCAGAAGTACGCGACAGCCAATATTTTTAAAATCTTGCCTGTCAATATAATGCCACTATAGCGATAATCGACACAAGATCAGCCATTAGAATATGGAATTAAGACCTTTTTTTTGACACTGATATTTATTCTTCCCACCTGCTTGATTCTGTTTTATTTTTAGGATGGTTAGTGATTATTTTGTTGTTTTGTTTAGATTTTGTGCCTGGAGCGCCACATGGCATCTCGCGGGTGTCATAATCTGCAGCTCTCCCCGTGGCGCGCGCGTAATGTTTGCTTGACCAGCGTGAGCACACACACTCCCATGAGAAAGGTGGGCCTCCTCAACCTTGGGAACACGTGCTACATGAACAGCGTGATGCAGGCTCTGCTCGTCACTCGGCAGTAAGTACTTTATCCCCTTCATTTGTCATCCAATTCTAAAGTATTGTAATATTTTTGAGATTATATACATGTACCAGCGAAAATTTATTTTTTGTTTTTATAGTGTGAACAAGGGGGAATGTTCTTTTATTTAGTAAGGTCACGAATACGAATTAAAAAGTTGAATGTTCTTTATACTGGGAAAACTCACAAAATGCAAGTAAGTCGAGTTTTTAATAATTTGAAAAAGTGGGTATTATGAAAACAACACTTTTATGAATTCGTACGACGTAATCGATTGTTGTAAAATTATATATAAACTGTGATTTTTTGTTGAATTTTGTTTTTGTTTACAATTATATACCTACTGAGGTTTGTTTTTGTTTACATAACAATGCGCTTGTATTTCCCGAAGGGGTAGCCAGAGTCAGTCTCGAGCATAAATATTTTACTACGGACAGCTCGGCTAATAATAAGGATTAGCGACTTGTCAAAAAAAACTGATGTTATGTTTTGGTCATTGTTGTTTTGTTTTATGTAAATAAGGCTCGCACTGGTATTAATTAGCCACAAAGTATGAATCTTAAACTTTCTTAATGCAACATTTTATAAGAATATTTGACATTATGTATAGATAATATCGTAAAACTCAATTGGACTTTCAAGGAAGCCGCTGAAAGTATTTAAAACTGAAAGGGTTTTTTAAGCTAATTTAGGTATACTTAAACTATGGATCCTAGAGAAAAACGCTAAAAGCCTTAATTTTAAACAAAATAAAAATGGCATTAAAATTTAAACATTATTAGTAAGTAATCCTAATATAATTTTTTAGTTTATTTAAAAATGACTTTGTAAATGTTTTTGAAAAATCTTTGAAATTTTCTTTTTATGTACTCTTTTTTCAGTTGCTACTTTTGCTTTTTTTGCACTTTTGCTGTTGTATTTTGCCGTAGCGAATATTAATTGCTCAGAGTGAATTTGCTATTTTAGCGCCTACTCGCGATTGCTAATTCTAATAAAGACCTCCAGTGAATAGGAACACAGAACTCGGACTACAGGGCTTTGTAAAACCACATTTTGACTACACACGTAGATACCTATGTAGTAAAGTGATCGTAGTTCTTTAATAAGCCCCTTGATCTCGCGACATCAGTGAATTAGTTTAGCTCAACGTAGTCAACAAAGGATGCAAAAATAAAGCCTAGAAACTATTTTTGTGCTTAATATTCTCGTAGTTTATTTCATGTTCATTTAAGCCCGTGTTTTGCAAACCAACCTGGTGATGGAAAAAAAATGAAAATCAATTGACACCAAATATTCAGATTTGCAATTCTTATTCAAGAGTCGAAGGTTTGTGGCTTTGTGATTTGTATTCCTGTGCATTTATAAATGTTTGGTGGCGTATCGTTGTCGTTTATGTAAAACTGACTGTCCTCTTTGCCCGTATAGTAAACAGTAGATTCAGGACGCCATTTTCCAGTTTTGTGTTCAATCAATGTTGGACTAACAGTCTTTTTCGTATCACTAACTTTCATTCCCTATCCATGACCTGCATTGTAGGTAGTTATGCAGCGGTAAATATTCTTGATATTTGATTGTAATATCTGCGATGAATCTATTCTTGTCGCGTCTATGAAGCGTAAAACCTATGCGTTGCGTTAATGGCCCGAAATGCGACTATTTGTATCGATTTAAGTGGTTTTAATACTAAAGGCTGACCTTTCCAACCTCAGATATATCTTTTATCCGTTGAATAAAATTGACGTCTGACAAATACTTAATGGGAAAAATATTTACAAAAAAAAACCTAAATTTGCACTTGAATTATAGTGTAGGACTTAGATTGCTGGTTAACTTAAATGAAAAATTGTATGCGGATAGATTATAGAAAACAACAAATCGCTGGCGTCAATTAAAACGCGTATATTATTATGGCGTGGCTCGTTAGCAATAAAAACATTTGTTACTGACAGCTCATTTAAGGTGAATATTTGTGATTTGTAGGACGAGCTTGTGGCTAAGTCATAACAGCCACACGGGTCGATCGATCAGGTTAAGCTACGCTTACCGCGATTGGTCCGTGGATGGTTGACCATCTTTACATACCAAGACCCCTCTGTGCCACAGAAAGCACGTTAAGCCGTTGGTCCCGGCTGCCATTCCTGGATCTTTGACAGTCGTTACGGGTCGTCAGAAACCCATAAGTCTGACAACCAGTCTTATCAAGTGGTATCCTATTAATCAGTAACTGGGTTGTGGAGGCCGGATAGGCAGTCGCTCCATGTAAAATACTGGTATTCAGCTGCATCCGGTGAGGCTAGAACAAAGTAGGGAACAGGCTAAGCAGATGATTTGTGATTTGTAACACAAATAATTATAAACTTTTTTAGAGGGATAGCCAACATAATAATAAATGGTTGGTTTGCATCGCTCATTCTTGCAAAACTTTTAATTTGTTCAAAATAATTTTAAAAGGCTACCTGTGACTGAAAATATAATATCTACTCATATTTGAATATGAAGGCAACCCCTGTATTTTGTATTACATAGTACCCAAGTATATAACGTGGATCGATAGCGCTGCAAGTTCCCAGAAATTCCTCTGCTAGAATTTTAGGAGAATTTCTACGAGGCTTACGGCTTTGAGGTGGCGCGTACCTTTTGCGCCAGAAACGGATTTAGTTACTTAAAATATTACAAACATATTAGTTGAATTCACAGCTGCGTAGAATCTTGAAGTAGTCAGTCAGCACAGTGAATGTCAACAGAAAGTCTTGGGATTGATCGAACTGAGGGTTAAAAAGTTATTGTAAAAGAAGATAAACCTCTTTTCTATTACCTACCCAACTAAGTCTCTGTAGTTGGCAACGTATCACATAACTATTTCCACTTTCTATCGTCCTTCCTCTTTTCCAATTAAAGAACGTCGTAAAGTGCAACATTTCATATGAAACATTTAAAAAAAACAACATTTACGCTATTTTCAACTAAATTTAAAAATCTTCAGCAATTTTTAACCGACTTCCTAAAAGGAATATGTTCGTCTGTATGTTTGTTTTTTTTTTATCTACTCATTTTCACCGATTTCTCCGTCAATTGTGGAACGATTTTGAATATATATTTTTTTGTTTGAAAAGGTATACTCTCGAGGTGGTCCCATTGTCACCAAGTCAGAATCCGATGAGGGGATCCCATGGAAATCGAGGGAAATCCTCAAATTTTATAGGCACGCCTATAGCCGTTTGGGTATTTTTTATAGTAGTTCGTGTATTTGCTCTCGGAAAGCAACATCTGGTGAAGTGAAACTGATGTTGAAGATCACAGATGGCCACCAGAACTACTTAATAATTCGTATATCACGGGTTGCGATTTGATTACGTACTTTAATAATTATGGTTGCTAAGCAATGTATGTTCGCCTCAAGAATTAACGTCCCTGCATCGGCAAAAAGCAATATTTTGTAAAAAGATGTTGAGCAGTTGTCATTACGCTATTGTAACAATTGTAAGTATAAATTACAAACGGACCCACAAAAACTGACTAAAAAGAAAAGTTATTTGTCACTTTGTAGTGTTTTTTTTTTTTTTTGTAAAAAGTTTTGTTCCTTGTGTTCATAAAATGTAGGTTCTACTAGATTTTGCGCGCGCAATTCCTTTGTCCGGAAAATGCCTGTTGCAATAATTAAAATGCCCAGCCGTCCGTTTATTACATATTTCACATTATTCATTTATGAACTCAGACATCCACTCAGTTGCATATGTCAAATTATTAGTACAGCGTCCATCTCTTTACTGTTGAAAGTACCTAGAAATATCTCAGCGAGAATTTTCTCAGAATAACAAGCCCTGGGAACGCCCGGTAACTATTGAGTTGGAAAATGCTTTCGTATAATAGCGAGTATATGGTCTGCTATATAGCCTGTGGCGCGTGCGCTGTAGTAATTGCTTGATTGATATTGGATGCACTCCGCCAATAATCCAATTACGTGTAAAATAAAGCTTTTATGGATATGAACGCATCAGCGCGCTGAATTTTTTAGGCTTTCTTCTGAATTATTTGCTTCTTTGAATCCATTACGCTCATGGATTCAAAAGTATTTTTTTTTTTAATTTATGGGTGTTTATGATACTTGTAGTGTAGACCTATAATGTGCTGTCAGACCAACATACTGTTTTTAATTTTGTTTTGTTAGTTTATCTGACTTCTATAAATGTTAAAGCATTCTGGCGAATTTATTTTCGTTTCACCGAGATTACTGATGCCTCTAGCGATTATAATTTGGACTTGTATTGCTTGCTGCTGGGGCTAATTTTATAATTAAATATCGTGATATTTTTTTTTACTGTTTCTTTCAGTTTTTATAAGTCACGTCAAGATTTTTTATTTAATTGCAGTTGCTCTTTATTGTATGAATAGAATAGAATATTCTATATTATTTATTACGATAAAAATTACAGATTTTTTTTTTAAATTTATTTTTTTGTTTTCTAAACTAAGGTCACTACAGACCGCAGTCGATCGACAGCGGTCATTGTTGGAAGCTAGTCCCTAATACAGTTATGGCAATAAAAATTAGGACTCAAAACGAACCTTTTGGTTTGGTTTAAGTTTGTTTGTTAATTATTTATTTATACACAATTTATTATTTTAATTAAGTAGACTTTATGACATTACGTATAAGGTCGCCAGTAACAGCCACAATACGGGTAGTATTAAGCTATGTCAAGTAAAAGCCTGGGTGTTTAGGACACGGTAATTTAACTACTTATCTTATTATTTCCAAGGTTCAGCACACATGTTGTGCTCAAGATGACCGCTGTGCCATATTGGGCGAGAATGGCCATACTGTTTGGCAAGATGATGCACTCAGTGTCAACCAAAGTCAACCCTGATGAATTCTTCGCCGTGGTCAAGCCACCGTTCTTCACCAGGGACAATCAACACGACAGCTCCGAGTTTTTAGGGTGAGTTCTGGGTTTACAACTATTTGGTTAATTAACACTTTTCAGGACACTGAATCCTTATTGACGTTATAACGACGGCACGGTTGGCGCAGTGGCTAAGCGATTGACTGCTGCGCTGCGTGTCGCGGGTTCGATTCCCGCACGGAACAAATATTTGTATGACCTATAAATAGCTGTTCCGGGTCTGGCTGTTTGTGTATGTGAGTTTAAATGTTTGTAAACGCACCCACGATACAGGAGAAATTCCTAGTGTGGGGCAAAGTTTTTAAAGTGTAAAAAACAAAGCTTCTGCAGCTTTCTTGTAGTCCACAAACGCTAAGCAGAGAGGCAGTTTATTCTCTTCGGTCTTCTGCACAACCTGCTGCAGCGTACCTATGTATTGTAGCGAAATAACACACCGTAAGCACACACCTGGGGAACTTGGCCCCCGCATCGCGGGTACGGACAAATAAAAAAAACTTTTACCACATAATACGTAAATTTGAATAGTTTATATTGTTAAAATAACAAAATGGTATAAAATTTTAAGTAGAATGATAATAAAAATCAAAGTTTATGTTGAGTTGAAGGGTTTTTAAGAAATGTTTTACTTTGGAATAAATAATCAAATCGGAAAAGATATACGCATAGAAATTAGTACATGATTGTAATCACCTGGACGTTTCACGCGACGCAATTAACGTGATTATAAGTAGATGGTTTTAAGTTTTCTTAGCACAGGATAAGATATTGTTAAAAGAATCACATAGGATTTGGAATTAAAAGATCAAAGGGTTAATGTTAAAAAGGGGTTCCTGGGTCCGACGTAGCGCTCCACACTTGAGACGACTCGCGTGTCACGGAAAAGATGCTCTAGCTCAGCCATACTCAAAGTGTGTTCCGCGGAACCCTAGGGTTCCGCAAAGCCTCTGTGCCCCCACAGAGGCCAATACTGGTCAGAATAAAAAAGTAATACTAAAGGAGTGTCTACCTACTATATTTTATTTTACTCTGGTACCTGAGTAACATAATATCAATCTAAATACTTCAACAAAAGTAAAAAAATATGTAAATTTTAATGTCAAGTAATATGATTATTAATGAAGAATACACATAAAACCATTTTTGATTACTTCAGGGCTCCGTCAAATATTTCTTTTTCGAAAAGAGTTCCGTCTCCAAAAAAGTTTGAGAACCACTGCTGTAGATGAACCGGAGAAACTCGCTGTGGGCGCGGCGGTCCTCTCCAGGATGCTGGATGAATCGTACAGTTCACATCCGCGCTATACAGCACCAGTAGGACGTCAAAACAAGTTAAATTGGGTAGGCTGTTTTAATATAGCCGGTACCCTGGACCAAAAACAATTGGCCTTATGGCTGATCTTCAACCATTAACAAACAGGAAAACACACCAAAACTCCGACACTATTAGGTACGGTAATACGGTTAAACATGGATATATTTTAGCTTCAAATCAGAAAAAACATGCTGATCGCACAAATGAATGAAGGACTCAACTGAAAAACTAAGTTTTTTTGACAACCTCGTTTGAAAACTATCACATTTAAAAATGAATTTCCCAATAATGACAAGGAAATATGAACTTCTCGCGTAATAAATTCGATGGAGCTTCAAAATGTACAATCGACTGGCGTAAAAAAGTGATTTGAAAACAATATTTCGTGAATCACTACGAATAGCAAAACATTTTTGGCTACTTCACTGTCGACTACTTCCAACGGCAAAACCCATGGCTACTAAAAAGAGCGGGGCGGTTGAGCGCCCGATGGTGTTCATTTTCGCTTTGCTAAATTAGGTCCAAACGTACGAACCAAATGTTCCGTGTTCAATGTTCGTGTTCACCAGGTTTTGTTCGTTTGTGCGTACACGCCTTTCGCCTTTAGAGGTCTTAACGACTAACGATGATATACTCGAACGTTTTATTTCGTCGTGGATTGAAAATGATTTTAATAAGAGATTTTTATAACAAGACCAGGCTTAGCACGAGAACCGTAGATAAACATTTTGTCGAAGGAAGAGTAGACAAAAATTACGTTTCCGTGTAGACAGTACCGAGAACATCTTCGGTAAACAAGTGATTTCTACTCTACAGTAGAGTAGAAATAGTCATGCCAAGCCTGCTGGTATCAACTGGAGTCGGCACTCAAACTCGCGGCCTGTGGCAAGCCTCGCCACTGCTTGGCTCTCACCACTGAGCTAACGTGCCTACTCGCATCAGTCGAATATTCAAATTCTGTTGTTCATTTTGTTTTCATTAAACAAGATTAGAGCAGATCTTGTTCGTTTGATTGTCGAAAGGGATGCAATAGCAGCAATTGTATAAAATATTAGCCCAATCAATGTTGTTGTTTATAGGCAAATAGTACGTCATAAGTACGAATGCCTTAAAAATTAATTCATCCATTATTAGATCGCTAGTCGTAAGCAGCTCATAGATTTGCGGGGTAATTAAATTAATTATCATTTATTTTAGGCAATTATTACACCCATACTCTTAAATACCATCGGCATCAACATAATAACAGATATAATATTTAAATACATAAATAACACAGATAGAATATTAAAATACAATAACTAAAAATATAATATATTAAAAGTCTTTTGCCTCACACAATCAATCAATGACTCGTGTTTCTCAATTGTGAAACACACTATCTGGGCCTCAAGTCTGCTATTACAATAGTGTCAGAATGGTCGATCATTGATTTCATAATTGTTGATTTTGATAAGTTAGTTTGGTAATCTACTATTATAATGGCGTCATTATGACTTTCCAATGGTCGGCCACTGACACTACATTGAAAGAAATTGCATATATTGGTAATCTCGTACATAATGACAAATGAATGACATTTCTACTAATGGGTTTTATAATAATGGCAATACGACAATGCCATTATAATAACACAATTATATTACGAGAACATTGACCGACCAATGATCGACCATTATGAATTTACCAGATTACGAACTTTTAGCAAAATGACAATGGGATCGTGTTGGAATGACTGAATTTATAAAAATAGCAGACTTGGGCCCCAGTAGCAATAGGTTCCATTTTGACAGTTCAACAACATACATTGCGTTATTTACGTTGTTGAGCAGACATTTTCCAACATAATATGAAGCAATGGATTAGCAATATACTTCAAAATCGTGAAACACACTATCAGTAGCGATGGGTTCCATTTTGACAGTTCAACAACGTACGTACGTTGCGTTATTTACGTTGTTGAGCAGACATTTTCCAACATATGAAGCAATGGATTAGCAATATACTTCAAAATCGTGAAACACACTGTCAGTAGCGATGGGTTCCATTTTGACAGTTCAACAACGTACGTACGTTGCGTTATTTACGTTGTTGAGCAGACATTTTCCAACATATGAAGCAATGGATTAGCAATATACTTCAAAATCATTCTGATTGTGATTGCTAGTATGTTACGCAATTAGGATGCAGAATGTGATAAAAACTAATTTGATCTTCGTCGAATAGTAGCATGTCAGGAATAATTAGTTTGATCTGGATTAAATGAAAATCCTATCGGATTCAATGAATCTGCCTGTCTTAACTATTGTAAGGAGCTCTTCTGTGCATCGTGCAACCATAACTTTTAATTGTAAAACAGCGATCTCAATAAGGGCTGATTTTACCAACGCCAGATATCTTTCATCCAAGGAATAATTTTGAATTTTTGACAGTTTTTCCATGCAAAAACTGTAGGACGGCAATTTTATTCCTCGTATAAAAGATATCTGGCGTCGGTAAAATCAGAAAAAAAACATAAAATTCGTAAAAATTATTCATGAACCGTCCTTTGACCCCCTAGAGTACATAACCCGAGTCACCACACTAAACCGGATATAAAACCATATCCGATTCGTGAAAAAAAAAAACAATTTCGTATACAACAGTTTCAGCAACTATTTCGATGAAGTTAGGATTTTATTTTTATTTCATAGCGAAAGTTGTTTAGTATGAAGAGTAGAATCACCCTCACGATACAATGTGACTAAATCGCCATATTTAGGATTCTTTGAAAAAGAAACCTTGTATATTTTCTTCTAACTTTATCTTAATTAACCTAACGAGAAAAAAGAAAGGAAGTGGAAAGTGGAGTGGAAGTGGATTCTGAGATTTCTGTATAATTTCCGTCTGCCTACAAAATCTTTCGAAACGTGCCATTTTTTCCTATTTAGCCAATTAAAGACAAAGAGAATTCTCATAATACCGACTGGAAACTTTGCCTTGTGACGACGTGTATTGATATTATTTATTTCAAAACCGTCTCGTATTTGATAGTCTTCTAAAGTCCTAACATAATTTATTGTACAGTTAGCAGCACAAATATACGTGACTATGTAGTTCAGGGGGCCAAGTCTGCTATTTTCAATGATTGGTCATTATGACATGACGACCATACCAAGGCAACGCCATGACCATTGTGCCAATCGTTTGTAACCTCCTAAATTCATAATGGCTTGACAGTGGTCCATAAGGAAGTCAAAATAATAGGAGCTTGCCAGTACGAGATTACCAAATACAGACAATTTTCCCAATGGAGTATCATTGGCACGTCATCGGAAAATCATGCAGCAGACTAGGCCAGGCCCCCTGGTTACTTACACACTGTTCGAAATTGTTATTAGGAGAGCGGTTACACGGTATAAATTTTCATATTCGTGCATTAGGCTTGTAGAATAGTTAAATGTCGTGCTCTTTTCCATGAAAGCTTTCAATTTCCGTATCGATAACGAGATAAAGCTCGCGTGCAAGCTATATCCATGTCAGTTGCTGAAAGTTCTCACCGTAATAATACTACAGTTATTTGTAAATTTGTACAAAATACCTTCCAAACCTTCAATTAGCCACTAAAGTTCACGCTAACAATTGACCCCGCGTTCAGCTTCAGTTTCTTGAAATTATCATTAATAAATTAATTTTCGTTTATTTGTTCATTTAGAATACCATAGTTTTTTTTTGTGATTCGATATTTATATTAATTAAGTCTGAAGTTTTCCCAACTAAACAAGTTGTACGCTGTAGGTGTAGAGATACCGGTGTAGAACTAGGCTAACCGTGAGATGGATGATCTCACGGTTCGAGTTAGTCCTCGAAGAGCATTTAACTAAAGTTATTTTCTTTCAACTTGGTAGTAATGTTATCATTAATCACTACAAATCCGATCACAAAGTACGTATTTTTTGCTTAGAACCAAAACAGTGCAGAAATATTATATGAAATCTCATTGTTGCACTGTTTTTCATTAATGCACTGTTTTTTAGGGTTCCGTAGTCAACAAGGAACCCTTATAGTTTCGCCATGTCCGTCTGTCTGTCTGTCCGTCCGTCCCCAGCTTAGCTCAGAGACTCTTAGTACTAGAAAGCTGTAATTTGGCATGGGTGTACATATTACTTACGCCGACAAAGTCGTAAAATAAAATCTTGATAAAAAAAAAAATTGTGTAACCTTCCTTACACGTAAAGTGTGGATGATATTATTTTTTTTCGTCTATCCCATGGTTTGGGGTATCGTTTGATAGGGCGTTTAAAAATATTGTAAGGCTGTGAAAAACATTTTCGATTCAGGGATCAGTTTGCGTAATATTAAGCTTTAAAGTGCTAAATTTTGTTAGAGTCAAGTGTCCCCCCCCCCCTGCCAGCTAAATGTTTGACTGGGGTTAAGTGAAAAAATTCATGGCAGTAGTATAAAAGGTTGGGGAAAAAGTTTCTTCGCATTTTTTAAGAAAATTCAAAACATTTTTTAATATACATTAGTTTATTTACATTTAACTAAAGTATGTAGGTACCATTTTGTTCGATAACTTTTTGCTATCTTGTAGGTAGGGTCATGATCTTTTTGCTATAGAAATTTTGGGGCTTCAGATCAAAATACCGCGACAAGTGGTTTTGGCAGTCCTCTCGTGATGTTAACCTGACACTGCCTAAAGAATTCTGAAGAGACCGAAACAGGTGGAAATCTGAAGGTGCAAGGTCAGGACTATACGGCGGATGCATTAACACCTCCCAGCCAAACTCTCTTAATTTTTGCTGAGTAGCTAAAGATGTGTGAGGTCTAGCGTTATCATGATGAAAAATCACACCCCTTCTGTTGATTAATTCCGTCCGCTTTCTCTCAACTTCTTGCTTTAATCTCATCAGTTGTTCGCAATAGAGTTCAGAATCGATGGTCCTGCCTGGTGGTAACAGCTCATAATGAGTAATGCCCTTCCAATCCCACCACACACACAGCATCACCTTGTTGCGAGTTAACCCGGGTTTCGCCACAGTCTGTAAAGCCTGACCGGCCTTTGACCACGACCTTTTTCGCACGTTCTTGTCGTACGTGATCCACTTTTCATCACCAGTTATCAGCTTCTTAAAAAATGGTTCGGTTTCATTACGTCGTAATAAAGAATCACAAATGAGTACACGGTTCATTAGGTTTCTTTCAGTGAGCTCGTGAGGTACCCAAATATCGAGCTATTTTGTGTACCCAGTTTTTTTCAAATGTGCCAAAACTGTTTTGTGGTCAATTCCCAGTTCTTCAGCTACGTCGTAACTACTGATATGCCTTGCTTCACTTTTTCAAAAATGGCATCCATTTTATCCGTAATAGGGCGACCAGAGCGACGTGCATCTTTGACATCAAAATTTCCGGATTGAAAACGCTTAAACCAAATTTGTGCTACTCTCACAGACACTGCACTAGGTCCATAAACATCGCAAATTTTTTTTGCGGCTTGCGTTGCATTTTTACCTTTTTTGTAGTAAAATTTTAAAATGTATCGAATGTCTTCATTAGATTCACTCATCTTGACAGTACAAAAAACAAATGAAAATCTCACATTTTCCTAATTTAAATTTGGAATTATGTTCTTTAAAATTTTAACTTTCAATGATACCAAAACCAGCCAGATACAAATAGTATAGCCAAAGACATTTTATTACAAGTTCATACATACTATAATGCCAAAAGACTTTTTCCTCAACCTAATATATAACGAAATTTAAAGGAAAACTATCACAGCTAAGTAGACCTTACAAGTTAAAGAGTAATAATCGACCAACTTAAATTTGCAGTTGAAGAATTGACCGTGACGTATATCTATGTATAGGAGAACATGTTTTTCGACTACAATGTTAAGTTTGTTTTTGGGATAAATTCATTCCAACTCCGGAAACCTTCATTGTGCGTGGTCCGACACGCATTTGGCCGGTTTTTTATTTTTTACTTAGATATAAATTTACCACAGAGGTTTAATGTCACCTATTAAATTAAATATAAAATTATGCATTATATCAAAAAGACACTGGTTGAAAATAAAAATTGGTAAAAAACCGATTTGGTGAAAAACTTTGTTTTCATTAACTTGAGTTTTTATTTTGAGTAGGTATATTTTATCGCGGTAGGTAGATAGGTAGTTGAAAGAAAATTCGATTACGCACCTTGCTTAAGTGAGTAATTAAGAGGAGGCTCCCTACTTTTATGTTAATTTGCATGAATATTCTGAAACAGTCACACACATAAAAGCAAAATGAAAGTTATTATATGATTTATTGGATCTTTTTCTTTCTAGTTTGAAGACAGTTACGTAATTGTAATATTTTCTCTCAATACATTTTTTATTATATTTTATTCAGTGATGACCTATGGCACTGAAACTTGGTCGCTCACAATGGGCCTTATCAGAAGGCTAAAAGTCACCCAAAGGGTAATGGAGAGGGCTATGCTTGGAGTTTCCCTACGTGATCGAATCAGAAATTAAGAGATCCGCAGGCGAACAAAGGTAACCGACATAGCCCGAAGAATTGCCAAGCTTAAGTGGCAGTGGGCAGGGCACATTGCTCGCAGAACTGATGGCCGATGGGGCCGAAAGGTTCTGGAGTGGCGACCGCGTACCGGAAGACGTAGTGTTGGAAGGCCTCCTACTACATAGTAGGAGGCCTTCCAACGCTACGTCTTGAACCGATGACCTTGTGAAGGCTGCAGGTAACCGCTGGATGCGGGAAGCACAGAACCGGTCGAAGTGGCGGTGCTTGGGGGAGGCCTATGTCCAGCAGTGGACGTCTTTCGGCTGAAATGATGACTTTTTTATTCGAAGTCTTGTCTTTTTTAAGGATAATTATAAAAACAAATAAGATTGTTTGGCTTTTATGTCTAAAATAAATATCCACAACAAGAAAATATAGATGGATAATAATCCACCCACAAGATATTTTTTCTCTAGATCAATTATTACTTTAGTTATAAACGAAATAAGAATTGAGACTTACGCTATTTAGTTTCGTGCCCGAACACGATCAAAGAGCGCATGCGATATTCAACTTTATTACTGATGTATTAGCGTTTAGCACATAACGGAGTGGCGGGGTGCTAGGGGCGAAGCTTGCGTACCAATTTATTTCGGTGCGTTCCGTCGTCCCGCTCCACCCGCGCATACGACGAATATCACAGACCGAGCGCCCCGCACCGCGATTGCCATCCGTCACCGTCAGAGGTCGCTGGTCGCCCGCTCGTTGGCCCGGTTGGTCGATTTGTCGTCCAATTTTTCGGGTCTCACCCAATATTTGCATACTTTGGGAACTACTGCTCTACAGCGTACAAGGACACGGGCCTGTCTAGCACTAGAAAAGAGAAAGAAGAACTTAGGTTCTTAGAAGGGTTGGAAGCGCATGGCAGGTGGAGGGGTCCCCCCGTCGAGGGCGAGCGCCTCCTGCGCGGCTCGCCGACATAGGGCTCTCTTTACTTCAATTCGCCGATTTTTGCACGTTATTCGCTTTATTTCATTGATGCCATGTTATGATCCCTGACCCCGGCAAATGGCCTCTGCGATACAGTTCTTTAAGTGCAGTTGCTCCAAGATGCTATTTCTAGTAAATCGTAAATATATCAATAAATACATAATCAGCCTATAATGTTCCGTCACTGCTGGGACACAGGTCTCCTCGAGAGGGAGTGGGCCGTAATCCACCACGCGGACCCAGTGCGGGTTGGTAGATGTCACATATCTTCGAACTTTTGGTTCTTGGACATACCGGTTTCTTCACGATGTTTCCCTTCACCGTTTTGAGAGCAGTGGTGATGAACTAATTTACACAAACTAAGGCGACTGTGTGGGTACGAACCTACGACCTACAATTCGTAAGTTGCAGCCGTTAGCACTGGCCCACCACTACTCAATCAATAATTAATAATAACAAACATAACATCACGCCTTGTCTTCCCGAAGGGTGGGGCAGAGGTGTAGTACACCCTCATTTCGCCAGTTATGTTTAAGTCCCATGTAAAAGGGGGGAGCCTATTGTCATCAACCGGGCACAAATCGGACCCGGCGGCGCATGCGACCAAAAGACCAACGACGAAGAGTAAAAAAAAATTGTAACGTTTAATTAAATTTAAATATCTTAATAAAAACGAAAACGCGAAACCGTAAACGCGTGTTAAATTAATGTCGCCATTAAAGAGGCACGCTGTATAATGAAAAATACAACAAATATGAATTTGGCGGGCTACCTTCGCAACCAAACATAAAAGATTGGCTAGAAAAGGCACGCGCATGTAAACTGCTGCGATTGGTTGAATGGTTTATCAACAGTCAATCGCAGCAGTTTACGCGCGCTTGACAATTTGTCATATTAATATTGCGATTATTTTCCTTCGGTCCATAGTCATCCACATAACTCACTGTGTTGCCTTTTCTAGCCAATCTTTCATGTTTTGTTTTCAAGTTGCTAAAGTTTTAGTTTATTAAATTACCACTCACAGAAAACTTGAAAACTAGCTTATATAAACTTAGAGGGCAGTTAAGTTGCATAACACATAAAGGCTCTTACACACTCACGCGATATCGCGGGCGCGACAGGCACCGACAAAGACAATTCCTTTGTCGGTGCATGTCGCGCCCGCGATATCGCGTGTGTTTGTAAGAGCCTTAATTCCAACCTATTTATTTATTGTTACCTATAACTTACAATTATAGTTTTTTTTTTGAATGTGCATACAGCCATACAGGCTAATATAGACTTCAAAGCACATTTCGAATAAGTCATATTTAATTATTACTTGAAATGTTTGAACCCGCTACCTGAACTTCTGGTACGGGGATCCCTTAAATTCCAACAACACGTAAAACTGTAAAGGAATGCATGTAAGTACTTGGCGTGGTATAAGCTGCACATTTACGTACATACTAGCACGGACAATACATAATCAGCCTATAATGTTACCACTGCTGGGACACAGGCCTCCTCTCTTCGAGAGGGAGTGGGCTGTAAATCTACCACGCGGGCCCAGTGCGTGTTGGTAGATGTCACATGTCTTTGAATTTTTGGTTCTAGGACATGCCGGTTTCCTCACGATGTTTTCCTTCACCGTTTTGAACGGACAATACGCTTGAGATTTTAGGCACTTGCAGTATGCAAGTGTTGTCGTTACATGATTATGAACATCATACCTTACCTATTTACTTTTGTATAATAGACACATGCATCTGAGGTACCGGGCGAACATGCGCAGTATAGCTGAAACTGTTTGACCTATTTCCCGTATAGTATTAAATCTGTAGTTGAAGTTTATAGATTTTAGTTGGACCGGCTGCATCCTTAGTACTTATAGTGCTTGTAGGGTTGTAGTTGTGGGTTTTATTTTCTGCGCAGCTATTTGCCCGAAGTTGTATCTAGCTAAGTTACGTCAGTAGGCGTTTTAGTATTATGCAGACAGCATTTCAGGACCGATAGCGCGAAACCCGTTTTCGCAACGAAAGAAATATGTTTTTGACACTTACGTGTACGACCCCTTACGCCTTAAAAAAGAATCCACAAGTGGCTTGAGCAACGTGCCGAAGCTTGAGCGTGTTCCGTTCATAATAATTATGTATTGCACTGAAATAAAATAAAATTTTCGACGTCATATAGTTTCAAAAAGCAACGAATAGGCTGTTCATAAGTGCATACCCTAAAAGGGCTTAAATAGGGAATGAAAGTTTGTATGGGAGTTCGCCATTTTGGCGATGGAAAATCCCATCGGGCACGCGATTTCACGGCTCGTAATCCCATCAGGCAAGCGGTGACACGGCTCGTAATCCCATCTGGCACGCGGTGACACACCTCGTAATCCCATCGGGCACGCGGTGACACGGCTCGTAATAATTACAGCGTGTTACGGAAAGGGTATATCCATACAAACGGGGTGAAGAGTGCATCAGGTTCAGCATCTCTGTACAAAATTTCAGCTCAAAAGGATTAACTTTGAAAATGCTTAATATTTTTTGTATTTCGATAGTTTATTAAATTTAAATCATAACAAACGTGCCTCCGCACTACGAGGGGCATTCATCCATGATCTGTGTCTGTGCGCCTACACACGCACACACACCTGCGCACAGCTCTACAACACAGCGCCGCACGCCGCGCGGCGGCGGCGGCGCGGCGGCGGCGGCGGCGCGGGCGGCACGATTGGCGGCGTGATCAAACGAACGGAACTCAGTACCTATCTCTTCCGAAACTCTTGTGTGCCTGGTACACGCATGCCATAGTTCTGACCGCTTTTCGTTTAGGTATGAAACATAAATTAAATTTTGTCGTGATAGGTACAGCAACGTCGATATTCTTAATTAAATTACACCTAAATCACCATCATACAATCACTAGGAAAAAAAAACGGCGGCTTTCCTTCTTTTTTTTTTTTGGGTGGGAAATTATCAAATAACTTCTCCCGCTCTGGGTGGAGCGGGAGGGAGTCAGACTTTTACTGACTAAAACCCACCCGTGTTCCTTCAGATATCCCTTTCGGACAGGCTCGTAAACCTGGCAGGCATTGGCCCTTTCGGACCCCGTCAATTGGCGACTTTCCTTTGATCTGCGAATCGTAAGAGAACCGCGCGACGATGTTACGGAAAACTTAATAATTACGTAAAAAATAAGAATAAGTTTGTTAATGAAATCTTTGAAAGTAACTTACCTTTTAATACAGGTGAGGTTCAATGTGCTGGCCTTGGCGTTGTACGCACAAAGCCGCACGCTCCTTAAGATTTCGTTGAACATTCCGGAGCATATCCGGGGTTATACTCCTGAAGGCGTTTTTGATTCGCACTTCCATTTCGAGCACGGTATCACACTCCACTGCGTACACAGTATTCTTAATGTACCCCCACAAAAAAAAGTCCAATGGCGTCAGGTCTGGTGACCGTGGAGGCCAAGCCACACTCGTACTACCGCGCCCGATCCACTGAGGGAACCGCGCGTCCAGATATTTGCGAACGTCACGTGCGTAGTGTGCCGGTGCTCCATCATGTTGGAAGATCATGTTATTATCCATCACAAAATCCACATAACTTGCAACGGGTAGTACCATGAGGACATCGTCCAGCTGACTTCTTAAAAATTCTAAATAAATTTGTCCGTTCAGAATTTGCGAAAAAAAAACTGGCCCCACAAGTACTTCGCCGATTATGCCAGCCCACATGTTAAGTCGCCATTGGTGTTGGAATGAGGACTGTGATGAAGCATGGGGATTTGTATGGGCCCAGGCATGTTCATTGTGCAAGTTGTTTATTCCCGCTCTCGTAAAACTTGCTTCGTCGGTCCAAAGGACTTTGGAACTAAAATGCGTTGAGGCGTCTGTCTGCCTTAGGTACCACTCGCAAAAGGTCACGTGAGTCAAAAAATCTCCTGGCGTAAGCTCCTGAGTGGGGCGGAAGTGATACGGATGCTGGTGGTCTTGGCGCAACACTCGCCATACCTCCACATGGTTCACAGCGCCCAGCACTAATGCAGCTCGCCTTGTGCTAGTGCGTGGAGTATCTTCAAAATATTCCAGCACAGCGTCTTCAAATCCAGGATCCCTCCTGTTTGGTCGACCTTCCGATGCAGGCTCATGGAATGAACCCCTGGAGTACAGACGTTGTACCATCCGGCTGAAACATGCCCTCGATGGTAGCGGTCGACGCTCAGCAACTGGTCTTCCGTCGATGAATCTCTGACGATACAGCTCTCGGGCAGCTCGCAGATTACCATCAGTTGCCCCAACACACAACATCATTTCATAGTATTCACTATTACTGCGTGACGACATTTTCACAATTCGACAAAGATCACTGATTCACAACTTCGCACCGATACGGACAGAGAGTGACTAATAAGCATACGAAATAAAATAAAAAAGGAAAAAAGTCGGTCATCCTGTTATCCTAGTACTAAGGTAATTGAACAATTATTGTCTTCGTAATTGTTTTTCTTCAAAAATAAGTAATATTTGGCGACTTACGACTTAATTTTACCAAACACGTCTCAAGAAGCATCTCTCATGCTTACACGAAATTGATAAATCCATTTGAAATGAACCTTAAATGAACAATACTTACATGAAGCCCGTACTTTAAATAACTTCTCTTGCATTATGGAGACATTGTTTAAAGACACGTGTTGTCATGTTTAAATTTTCCGTAATGTCTGGTCCACAAACACGGCGCACGCGCCTATCATCGACGATCGGACAACACAACGTGCAACAGGACAATACTGTAAGAGTGACGTGTTTCTTGGATACATTTAAAATTTATTTATTTTTGATGTTATTAGCGGTGTTAAGAAGTAACTACAGCGCGGCAGCGTCTACAGCCATAACAGTTTATCACCTACTTATTCAATTCAATGAGAATTTACGAAAAATAAAATTAAGTGCTGAACCCTCTGGCATTATTTGTACCAGGACACACATAAGTTACGTAGGAAAGTTTTCTAGGGTTCATTTTCAAATTCATGAAATCTTTTTTTTGTTATGAGTAGGTACTGTTGTAGGTAGTTTTCCTATTATTGCAATTCGCACTTTTGTCAGCCATTTACTTACAGTGTCAAAAACAAAAAAAAAGGATGATTATGATAAAGGTGATTTACAGGAAAATTGTTATTATTGCTGAGATAAAAAATTTATTGAACTTGGATAACTGTTGAGTGTAGTCATTTAATTCATAGAAAATTTGGGCTATAGCGTTTAGTAGTGCCTATTACCTGATATTTAAAGTATGATTTTATGATACTCCTGTTTTTTTTGGTTGGTAAATTATCAAATAACTTCTCCCGCTCTGGGCGGAGCGGGAGGGCGTGTCAGACTTTTACTGACTAAAACCCGCCCGTGTTCCTTCCGTTGCCTGTGTGCCAGGGCCACGATATCCCTTTCGGACAAACTCGCAACCCTGGCAGGACTCCTACTGTACTATTAGTTACATAATCGGCGGTACGTTTTCTTACTAAAAAACAAAAAACTGTTTCCCAAGTTACAATAAGGTTTTTGTAGTACTTAACTAATTTGTGTTCAAGTGTTTGATATTTTGTGGAATAAAACTAACATGCGGAACCCATATTGCAAATATTACCAGGATACACAAATCTTTTACAGACTTGTCTCTTTGTGTGTAGTTTATTGACACCGATCAGCTGACTTGGTCTAGTGATGTGTAGAATTCAATTGGAAACATTTGATTTAAATTAGTTAAATGTTTCTAACTTTATAATTATGTAGATAAAGGTATCCAAAAAATGTTGCCATGTAGTTTGTTATCACCAAAAGCATCCGTGCCTTTGATATGTATATGTTACGGCTAATACCCGAAGTGCGGCTACACCTAGTTTTAGCCGGTTAGAACTAGGTGTAGCCACTTACTCTTGGTTAAACCTAGTACGAGCCGATTGTTTTCGACCAACAAAAGAGGGGATCTGGCGCTCGGCGGCCGCTACCGCGGCACGCTCGCTTCGCTCGCTCGCCTTCGCTTGTTAATGGTTACTGTTCTAACCTAACCTAACCCAAATGATTCAATAACAGTAGATGACTTTGCAGCGAACACCTAGTTCTAACCGGCTAAAACTAGGTGTAGCCGCACTTCGGGTATTAGCCGTAACATATATACCCTTTCCGTAACACGCTGTATATTAGGTTGGGGAAAAGGTTTCTTCGCATTTTTTAAGAAAATGCAAAACATTTTTTAATATAGTTTATTTACATTTAACTAAAGTATGTAGGTACCATTTTGTTCGATAACTTTTTGCCATCTTGTAGGTAGAGACATGATCCCATTGCTATAGAAATTTTGGGACTTCTGATCAAAATACCGCGACAAGTGGTTTTGGCAGTCCTCTCGTGATGTTAACCTGACACTGCCTAAAGAATTCTGAAGAGACCGAAACAGGTGGAAATCTGAAAGTGCAAGGTCAGGACTATACGGCGGATGCATTAACACCTCCCAGCCAAACCCTCTTAATTTTTGCCGAGTGGCTAAAGATGTGTGAGGTTGTTAGCGTTATCATGATGAAAAACCACACCCTTTCTGTTGATTAATTCCGGCCGCTTTCTCAACTTCTTGCTTTAATCTCATCAGTTGTTCGCGTTGTCCTGCCTGGTCGTAACAGCTCATAATGAATAATGCCCTTGTAATCCCACCACACACACAGCATCACCTTGTTGCGAGTTAACCCGGGTTTCGCCACAGTCTGTGAAGCCTGACCAGCCTTTGACCACGACCTTTTTCGCACGTTCTTGTCGTACGTGATCCACTTTTCATCACCAGTTATCAGCTTCTTCAAAAATGTTTCGGTTTCATTACGTCGTAATAAAGAATCACAAATGAGTACACGGTTCATTAGGTTTCTTTTAGTTAGCTCGTGAGGTACCCAAATATCGAGCTTTTTCGTGTACCCAGTTTTTTTCAAATGTGCCAAAACTGTTTTGTGGTCAATTCCCAGTTCTTCAGCTACGTCGTAACTACTGATATGCTGATCTTGCTCCACTGTTTCAAAAATGGCATCCATTTTATCCGTAATAGGGCGACCAGAGCGACGTGCATCTTTGACATCAAAATTTCCGGATTGAAAACGCTTAAACCAAATTTGTGCTACTCTCACAGACACTGCACTAGGTCCATAAACATCGCAAATTTTTTTTGCGGCTTGCGTTGCATTTTTACCTTTTTTGTAGTAAAATTTTAAAATGTATCGAATTTCTTCATTAGATTCACTCATCTTGACAGTACGAAAAACAAATGAAAATCACAGATTTTCCTAATTTGAATTTGGAATTATGTTCTTTAAAATTTAAACTTTCAATGATACCAAAACCAGCTAGATACAAATAGTATAGCCAAAGAGATTTTATTACAAGTTCATACATACTATAATGCGAAAAGACTTTTTCCCCAACCTATTAGTTTAGATTAGCTTAGCAGACATTAGTCCTCACCTGTAGGTATTAATAGGTTGTAACTAATGCGGTGGAAGATGAAACGCTTTTTACCCGACTGCGCGACAGCAAAGACAGGGTTATGTTCTTGACGCGTCTATCTATGTATCTGTGGTCCCCCGTGTGGTTGCCGGGTAGTAGAATAGAACTATGGGTTAATATTGATTATCATCCCGTGGGTGTCGTAAAAGGCGACTAAGGAAACCGGAGGATTCTATTGTTTTTCTCTGTGGTACGAACATCACACACCCATGTTAAGGTTCCCGACGCGAGAGCTGCATGGCTAGGGGGAGCCTAGTCGCGAGCTTGCCTGTTGTCTGGGATCGGGCTCCCCAGGCACTAAAAAGCCTTCACTCTACATGCGGGGCTCTGTATTGTCGACAGATGTCTCCTCTGCTATTCGTAGGAACTAAATGAGTCATTTAAATAATAATCAACTCGGAGGCGACGGTTATGGTCGCCACACACCACGTCAGTTGTTTTCGCAGGGCGAAAAGCGAGCTGCGGAGTGTTGCTTAGCTTCGCTGAATATGCAGGGAGGTATAAAAGATAAGATGGGTGAGGTGTGTGAGATGGTGGTGAGACGAAAAGAAAGGGAGTGGACATATCCAAACACGGTTCTCTGAGAAAGACACAGGGCCTGTCAGGGTGTGGGAGTAGATAACTGGGCAGAAGCCCAAGCTCAGATGCAGATGGGGCGAATGAAATAGAATTAGATGAGATTGTAAGAGCATTGAAAGGGATGAAAATTAGGAAATGCTGAAGGGTGGTGAGACGGGGTGGTAGCAAGTCTGCTGTGCCGGATCGTTAAAGATGACTGGTGCAAGGCTGTAATCGTATCACTATATAAGGAAAAAGGCTCTATGCAGGAGTGTAAAAACTACCGCCGAATTAGTCTTTCGAGTGTTGTCGGTAAACTGTATGGGAAGGTTTTCATTAATAGAGTGATAAGAGTGACCGATGAAGAAATATGCAGGCAGGATTTAGAGAAGGAATGGGCTGTTAGGTTCAGATCTTCTCCTTAAGGTGCATAGCCAAATAACATCTGGCAAAGCACAAGAAAGTCTACTGTGGTTTCGTTGACTTGGAGAAGGCCTATGACAGTGTGTGGAGGGAAGAACTGTGTCAGCGTCAGTCCACACCGTACACTGATAGTGTAATCAGTGTACGGTGTGGACTGACGCTTGGTACTGGCACTGAAATCTTTATACAAGGATTCCAGTGCTTGTGTTAGGTTAAATGGGGCATACACAGACTAGTTCTGAATCTCAAGTGGTGTTTGGGTTGTGTAGCGTTACCGTGGCTGTTCAACGTGTACATGGATAGTTGTCTGATTTGATAGAGGGTGGGTGCGGATTGAGAATGAATGAGTTGCCTGTCAAATGCCTTCTCTACATGATCAAGTTCTACTTCCTTCGTCTGCTGAACAGTTGCAAGACATGGTGACTGTGATGGATAAAGCATATAAGAAGAAAGTGATGAATATAAATGCGAATAAAACGAAGGTCATGGTGTTTGAAAGAGAAGAGGATGTATAGGTGTCTGATGTGAAAATACTCGTAGATGATAGGAGTGTGGAGCAAGTAAGTGAGTTCATATATTTGGGGAGTCAGTTTACAAGGGATGGAAAGATTGATGTAGATGTGGAAAGGAGAGTAAAGGCGGGAAATAAAGTGAATGGTGCTATACATGCGATTGTGACCAACTAGTCGATTCCCAAAAAGGGGCTCGACTGGATTTTCACAATGGTGTGCTAGTGCTTACGCTTATGTATGGAAGTGAATGTTGGGTGTGGCAAAAGAAGCATGAAAGTAGAATGAATGCTGTGCGAAGCATGTCTGGCGTGACTATGAATGATAGGCTGATAAGGCAGCGGTGCAGTTTAAAAAAAGATTATAGTGACTAAAATTTAAAAGAGTGTTCTTAGATGGTTTGGTCATGTTGAGAGGATGAGTGAAAGGCAACTAACAAAAGGTATTTATAAAGCAGAGGCGAGTGGAAACTTCGAGAGGGGAAGCCCTAGGAGCACATATAGTGACCTATTTGGTGATGTTTTACAGATAGCTCAAGTAGGTAGTACTCGTAACTGGCGTGCGTGTATGGCCAGATCATGAACGTAGGCGAAGCAAAAGATGTATGTAAGGAACGTAGCAGGTGGCGTGCGTGTATGACCAGATCATGAACGTAGGCGAAGCAAAAGATGTATGTAAGGAACGTAGCAGGTGGCGTGCGTGTATGGCCAGATCATGAACGTAGGCGAAGCAAAAGATGTATGTAAGGAACGTAGCAGGTGGCGTGCGTGTATGGCCAGATCATGAACGTAGGCGAAGCAAAAGATGTATGTAAGGAACGTAGCAGGTGGCGTTCTATAATTTCTGTCTAACCCAATGGGAAGAAGGCCTGAGTTTATGTATGCCTCTTTGTATGTGGGATTTTGTATGACTCTCGAAGCATCCTAACGGCTAGATAGATTTAAATACATGAGGAGTCTATCGAGTCGTCTAGGTCGCGCGATGGTGACAGGAGTAGTTATGGTTTGGTTTTTATAAAATCAAAATGGTGGATTTTAGAAGTAATGTCTTGAAAAAAAATTTTATCATGAGGTATCAAAATAGAGGTCTTGAGGAGACAATTCCAAAAATATTACACATTAAAAGGCACTATCAGTGGCTATAGCACAATCTACCTATATTAACTTATTGATGGCCTTCCAGCAGTATCATACAGTTGGTCAAGATTTAATAAGTTACGTCCTTGCAGTCAATCAACTATCACTACCTACTCCTTCAAAGGAGATGTTTATAATGTAATTTACTTAAATATTTCTTTCTCAACAGATATTTATTCGAACTACTGCAGTCATACGAACACTGCTCAGATCTCAACTTCGATTATACCCGCCCGGCTGTGCTGTCGAGCCACAGCCGACTACGTATAGTGGCACAGACTACCCAGCAAGCTACACAGTCGACCAGGTAATTTACTTTTTACATTGTGAACACTCGAACTGGGTTGAATTCTCGTCCCTGATCATCATTCCCCTAAAGCTCCTTTTTCACCAGAGATGTGCGCTGCAGCTAAGAGGTAAAGCTACGAAAATCAAACGATGGATCGTTTGATTATTTTGTATGATGTCTTGAATTGTTGATATCAAACGGTTCCATCGCTACGCATATTAACACATACACAGGACATATGGAGAAAGGGCAGCTTAGGAGGCTGCAGACCCTAGACTGATAAATTCACAGTGGATAGACCAGTAACGAGCGCCGCATTATAGAAGCAGTTCTGTTGGAAATAAAATGCTGTTGGAAATGTAAAAATAACTAATTTATTAAATTAGTAACTGGAGCACAATGTACTCATTACAAGGAAAAATCTTGAACAACAAAAAATAGAAGAAAAACTAATTTAAGCCACAGACAAACAAGTGGCCAGGAATAATCAAATAATTATATGTTCATGTAGGTTGTACTGAACATAGTTCCGCGGGGAAGGAGTTAGAATTGAATTAAACTTACTAAACTCCATCCATATTATAAAATAATTAAAATTACAAATAATATTTTATCGCAAACTAGACTTATATGCTATCTGTAGATATCTATTTATCAGGCAAAGGACACAGCTTTGTGATGGACCTTACATAAATTTTGTTATTATATTTAACTTCAGCGACTCTTACATTATTATCGGTTCCAGGAAAAACCTTCACAATGCGGGCCAGTGGCCACTCCAATGGTGATGTATTCATATTTTTTACAAGGACAAGGTCCCCTTCCTTTAAATTCGGAACATTGTATCTCCATTTAGGACGACTTTGCAATTGTGTTAAATAATCTGAGCACCAGGTCTTTCAAAAGTCTTGTTTTAGTTTAGTTACCAGTTTCCAGAACTTTAACCGATTTGTTGGAATTTCCAACAAATTTATCTCGGGATAACCACACAAAGCCGTGCCAATGAGGAAATGTGAAGGTGTCAAATATTTACCTTCCTTAGGGTCTAGAGAAAGCAGGGGCCGCGAGTTCAAGACACCCTCTATCTGTACTGCTACCGTGTTAAATTCCTCGTAAGTCAAGCAAATGATACCCACAACTGTTTTTAGGTGGTGCTTGACGCTCTTGACACCCGCTTCCCATAGACCTCCAAATTGAGGAGCGTAACTAGGTATACACATAAATTGGATAAATTTATCTTTGCAAAGTTTGTAGCAAAGTTTGTACAACTGATTCAGTTGATTTTGTGCTCCTTTAAACGTTTTTGCGTTATCGCAAAATACCTTTGAGGGCATGCCTCGCCTTGACATAAAGCGATTAAAACATGCCAAGAAAGTTTCTGTAGATAGATCAGATAACCTCTAAATGTATAGTTTTTGTGGCAAAACAAACATAAAGTGCAATGTACCCTTTGGTTACGACCGGTTTACGAATCCTAGCTATTTTAATATTAAACGGACCGCAAAAATCTATACCAACATACTGAAAAGGCCTGGTTGCGGTGACCCTAGCAGAAGGCAGAGAACCCATAAGTTGTTTCGCAGTTTCAGCTTTTAAACGGATACATTTTAAACTTTTGTGTAGCACCTTTTTAACCTCCCGGATGCCGCTAATAATCCAGAACCTCTGGGAAAGTGAGCTAAGTACTAATCTAGCACCAGCATGCAACAATCTGAGATGCTCTTTTTCAATGATCAATTAAGTAATATGACAAGCTAAAGCTTGTATTACTTAATAGAGGGGACGAGATGGACGGGAGTATTATAGGATGCATTTTGTTTTGCGGAGTGCCAGCATTCTGCAATCTTCCACCAACGCGAAGAATACCGAAGGCATCCACAAAAGGGTTTAGACTAGCAATGTTAGACTAAACGTTTTTATTTGCCAATATGGCACCTATCTCATCAGCGAAGAAACGCCTTTGTACACATCTTATTATTATTAATAAAGCATTGTGTAATTCATTAGGACTTAATCTAGAATCTTTAATTACGTCCTGTGTTTTTGAGACATTATTAAAAAACCTGTAAATGTATCCAATAACGCATTGGAGTTCATTCAAATCTGAATATTTGTCTAACAACGCAAAATCCACTGGCTCTACATTTTGTAAAAGACAGGGCATTGAGGTTTGGTCCAGAACTTCTGGTACCTCGAGTTTTTTGGGACTATGGAGCCCGTGTTTGTAATTTAAATCTGATAAATACGGCGGACCATGCCACCATAGAGCTCGAGCTTGCAAGCTCTGTGCCTCTACACCACGCGAGAGCAAATCGGCAGGATTATCCGCAGACTTCACATGAAACCAAGAGATCTTATCTGTGAGAGAAACAATTTGCTTAATTCTATTATTTACATAAGTATTAGACTTTATATTTACAGACTCTATCCAAGCCAAGACAACTTGGGAATCACTATACAAGAAAATCGCATGGAAAAACCTGGATTTAAGTACCTTGCTTACTCTATTAACTAGCTGTGCTAGCAGTAATGCGCTGTTCAACTCTAATTGAGGTATTGTTAGGTTTCGAGATAGCGGTGCATCACGGGATTTAGAGCACAAAAGGTTGGTATCTACCGTACCATCTTTATTACGAACTCTAAGGTAGAGACAGCAACCGTAAGCTTTCAGTGAGGCGTCTGCATAGCCCACTAATTCTACTTTGGTAGAATCATGACACATCTGTAATTTGTCAATAAAATTATTCCATGCTTGTAAGTATGCAGGGGGTAGAATAGTATCCCACTCAATTTTTGCGGACCATATTTCCTGCATTATCAACTTACCTACTACTATTATTGGACCTATTAACCCCAAGGGGTCAAACATTTTACCAATGTAACTGAGTACCTGTCGTTTTGTATTTAAATTTTCTTCACAATGTGGAGCTTGAACATGAAAGTAATCTAAATCAACATTATATTTAATACCTAGAGCCTTGAAAATATTCTCCTTATTTAAATCTACCTCATCAAAGAATTTACGGTCATTAGGGATACTCTCCAGGACAGAAGGTAAGTTTGAGCACCACTTATGCAAAGTAAAGTTGCTCCATTGTATCACAACCTGATAGGACATCATCAACATATGTATTCTTAAGAATAGCATTCGCGGCGAAGGGGTACTTATCAGCATACCTATTTGCTAGCTCTACCAAGGTTTGGGTGGCCAAAAAGGTAGAGGATTTCAATCCATAAGCAATTGTCTGCAATTGCAGGCAAGTTATTGGTTTGTTCGGATCATCTCTCCACAAGATATTCTGCAGACACCTGTGGTCAGCATTAATGAAAATACATCGAAAAATTTTTTCAATGTCACATATTAAAATATATAAATATGTGCGAAACAACAAAAGGATATCAAAAAGCTCACCCTGTACCACTGGCCCGTTCAGCATGACATCATTTAATGAGATTTTACTTTTAGATTTCATGCTACCATCAAAAACCGTTTGCAAGTTGCAAACGGTTTTTGATGGTAGCATGAAATCTGGTTTTGCTTTCCTCGTTAAATACAGCGTGATGTGCTAGAAAGTAAACGGATCCACTATAAATATCATAAGAATTAATATCGACCTGCTTAGCATGTCCCATCGCTACATACAGATCAATGAAATGAAATGAAATGAAATCGTTTATTCTGTAAATAGGATATCGGAATCACTTTTACACGTCATATTAAAAAGTAAAAAATAAGCTAGATGTAGTCGACATTTCCTATCTGACTACCCCTGAGAAGAAATGGCGAAACAAACTCAGGGGTCAACTGAACTTTTTATACTGCTCAAACAATACATTATTTTGTTTAAATTTTCTTTCCAAAGACAAAAATCTTTGCCAAGCAACTGAGAAAGAATCCCCAAGTTGCAAGTCATTAACAGGGCTTTCCAGAGGTAAATTAACATAAAATATGTTATCCATTAACTTTACAGACCTTTTATAAACAGCCTCTGCTATCTGACACTCATTTGTGAGTGTATTACAGGCTCAGGAAAACTTTCAGACAGCCAAAACCTTTCCATTACATTTTTTAATTTTGTGTCATCACATATAACCATATTTGACACAATATTAGGGTAAGAACTTAAGATTGTTCACACACACTTTGCCAGCAACCACATAACCAAATACTGTATTCTGCAGTACAGGCCCATTTAAAATCTTTATACAGCCACCCAACAAGGAATCAAAATAAATATCTGCCCCTAACAATATTGAAATTTCTAAAGGAATGTTAAAATTTTTGTACGAAAGGTAAATATTATTAGGGAAATTTAACTGTGAAATATCAATAAATTTTTGTCGCAAAGGTTGGCGGCTATTCTTAAGAATACATATGTTGATGATGTCCTATCAGGTTATGATACAATGGAGCAACTTTACTTTGCATAAGTGGTGCTCAAACTTACCTTCTGTCCTGGAGAGTATCCCTAATGACCGTAAATTCTTTGATGAGGTAGATTTAAATAAGGAGAATATTTTCAAGGCTCTAGGTATTAAATATAATGTTGATTTAGATTACTTTCATGTTCAAGCTCCACATTGTGAAGAAAATTTAAATACAAAACGACAGGTACTCAGTTACATTGGTAAAATGTTTGACCCCTTGGGGTTAATAGGTCCAATAATAGTAGTAGGTAAGTTGATAATGCAGGAAATATGGTCCGCAAAAATTGAGTGGGATACTATTCTACCCCCTGCATACTTACAAGCATGGAATAATTTTATTGACAAATTACAGATGTGTCATGATTCTACCAAAGTAGAATTAGTGGGCTATGCAGACGCCTCACTGAAAGCTTACGGTTGCTGTCTCTACCTTAGAGTTCGTAATAAAGATGGTACGGTAGATACCAACCTTTTGTGCTCTAAATCCCGTGATGCACCGCTATCTCGAAACCTAACAATACCTCAATTAGAGTTGAACAGCGCATTACTGCTAGCACAGCTAGTTAATAGAGTAAGCAAGGTACTTAAATCCAGGTTTTTCCATGCGATTTTCTTGTATAGTGATTCCCAAGTTGTCTTGGCTTGGATAGAGTCTGTAAATATAAAGTCTAATACTTATGTAAATAATAGAATTAAGCAAATTGTTTCTCTCACAGATAAGATCTCTTGGTTTCATGTGAAGTCTGCGGATAATCCTGCCGATTTGCTCTCGCGTGGTGTAGAGGCACAGAGCTTGCAAGCTCGAGCTCTATGGTGGCATGGTCCGCCGTATTTATCAGATTTAAATTACAAACACGGGCTCCATAGTCCCAAAAAACTCGAGGTACCAGAAGTTCTGGACCAAAACTCAATACCCTGTCTTTTACAAAATGTAGAGCCAGTGGATTTTGCGTTGTTAGACAAATATTCAGATTTGAATAAACTCCAATGCGTTATTGGATACATTTACAGGTTTTTTAATAATGTCTCAAAAACACAGGACGTAATTAAAGATTCTAGATTAAGTCCTAATGAATTACACAATGCTTTATTAATAATAATAAGATGTGTACAAAGGCGTTTCTTCGCTGATGAGATAGGTGCCATATTGGCAAATAAAAACGTTTAGTCTAACATTGCTAGTCTAAATCCTTTTGTGGATGCCTTCGGTATTCTTCGCGTTGGTGGAAGATTGCAGAATGCTGGCACTCCGCAAAACAAAATGCATCCTATAATACTCCCGTCCATCTCGTCCCCTCCATTAATAAATCTTAAATTGCAATTTTTAATTTTGATTAGAACTTAAAAAGAAAGAAACACGAAAAGAAAACATCGGTTAATAGAGTTCGCATCAGCAGTTAATAGAGTTACATCACAGCATTGCTTCGACTATCACTTTGATAATATTCAGACTTTTCTGGATATCGTCCAAGGTATCAAACTCGCTCTGTGTGAATTTGATATCAGAGTTAATGTCACTCAGTGATTTGGAAACACGTGATCTTAACCGATTGAATCTATCCACCATAGTAGTGATGCTCCCATAAGTGTGGTACGTTCAAAACTTAAAGGTTTCGGATAAAAGTAGGTATGCACCTACTTACTTAGCATGACGTTTCTGGAAATAGTAATTGTAAATGACACTGCAACATACTTATTGTAAAACAGATAGGTATACTTTAAATTAATTAAATTTAATGAAATAAGTAAATGATTCTATTGCATCTTGTTTTTTTTAATCAACTATCGAAAAACCGATATTAGTGAAATCCAATACCGGTTTTTCGATATTATCGAAAACCGGTATCTATGCTGTACAATGACCGTATTATGGTCCCTAGGATGGGCCATACATCAATAAAATGTGTTTGCACCCGCAGGTTTAGAACGTTGTGGTTAAGGACAATGAAAAATAAATATTCAAAAATATATTTTGTTTTTTTTTTCTATGCCTACCTCTACCATATATAATCAGCCTATAATGTTCCCACTGCTGGGACACAGGCCACCTCTCGGTGAGAGGGAGTGGGCCGTAGTCCACAGCGCGGGGCGAGTGCGGGTTGGTAGATGTTACATGACTTCGAATCTTCGGTTTTAGGATATGCCGGTTTCCTCACGATGTTTTCCTTCACCGTTTTGAGAGCAGTGGTGAGGAAATAATTTACTAAAAGTAAACCGCCTGTCAGGGTTCGAACATACGACTTAGAGCTCGTAAGCCGCGGCTGTTACCAGTGGGCCACCACTGCTTCTACCGTATAATTAATCATATATATCCTAAAGATAGTTGGGTAAGATTAAAACATAAACATAAGACCACAACTGTAATCCCAAGGGTTAGGCAGAGGTATACTTATAGTACACCCACATTTCACCAGTTATGTTTAAGTCCCATGTAATAGCGGGGCGATCCTATTGCCATCAACCGGGCACAAATCAGGGGTAAGATTCATCATCTCAGCCTATCGCAGTCCGCTGCTGGACAAAGGCCTCTCCCAGGCTGCACCACAATACCCTGTCCTCCGCCTTCCGCATCCAGTCTGACCCAGCCACCTGACCAACCGGCGATCTCTCGCGTCCGGGCCTGGTTCAGGCCATGGTTTAGAGCGAGAGTGCATGGGAGGCCGTCACCGCGGGAGAGGATAGAGCGGGAGAAGTAGAAGTTGCTTGATAATTTCCCACCAAAAAATAAAAAAGGCAAGCACTAGTCACACAGGGAACCGTAAATCTCACCGCCCATCAACAGAAGCAGTCGCTAAAGTAGAAAATCACGGAAAATCAATAGAAAATACAAAATAATTGATTGATTGGTTTTGAAAAAAATGTACGGTCAGCAAGAAAATGGGCAGTTTTCACAAAAACTTTTTTTGATGCCAATCGATCCTGTTTCTTATAAGGATCAAAATACTCTATTGCACCGTCTGAGGTTTGAGTACTATATAATAATAATATATATAATCTTTATTTATATTAAAAAAAAAACAGATTGTAGTACATGTAACAGTTTTCACAAAGTAGGTAGTATTAAATATCTGGCAATCAAGTGGGTGACGTGCTGTTCTTCTTGCTAGGCTATGAAATAGCCTGTACATATTAAGGAGTAACAATGCCGATCCCGTCTAATTGTACAATTTTAATTTACAAGTGAAGTGATGTTAGTCGAACAAGTGACGAATAAGTCCTCGTTAAGAAGACCATTCACATAACGGCTGATCAGTTTCTGTGGCGCGGTGGGTACGCGCCAGAAAGTTGGATTTACGGGTTTACATAAAATAGTATATAAAACTGTACATAATTAGGTATTCCAACGGTTATTTAACATTTTCATAAGCTACTAATTCGAAAATCGTATCGGTTTTATTACCTCGAGTAGGAGCGAAAATAAAGGATTCTCCCCCGGCATAAAGGTGTCTCCGTCCTGGGCGAGCTTGAATCCCTCGCTACTTTCTGGATTCTAGTCTTAAGTCCCTCGTTTCGCTCAGGAGTTAACTCGGACCTAGAAGCTTTCGTTGCGTTCGGTATTCAATGTAGCGCCCGTGACATAAGATACTTCGTTAACACCTTAGTGAATAATCTACTATTATGCAAATACGCTCATCTCTTCTGCCACACAACATTAAGTTCTATACAACCATAGACACAGACTTTAAAGCTCTAGCCAAACGAAGCAAATCCGGCGCGGGATGCAGGACTAGATGTGCTCGCGCTGATTGTTCAAGTGTTGTGGTCAGATCTTCACTCTAGTAAACAAAACCAACCCGCGTTCAAAATGTTATCTTTCAATAACCATTGTTGTTTTTGTGTTACAGCACTGACGTCAACGATAACAATAATGCTGAGCCGGGGCCCAACCGCCGCTCTGTATCGCCTCGCCCAGGCAGCAGTGGTGCTGGTGGTAAGCTTACTTTACGACATACTAGTACTACTTACTGCACCATTTCAAGAAACTAAACAAAACATACGAGTTACCTAATAACGTCTGACGGCACCGTAATCTTCACGAGGTATTGTTAAAACGGCAGTGACCGCTTCTTAGTGAGCACATCAGCAGGGTTGGAAAATAGGGATTTAAAAAAAATTATACCTAAAATCGACTTATCGTAATCTGTAAAACAAAAAATAAATAAGGGTAGTGTCCCTTATTTTTTTTTTATAGTTAGAAAAGATACGGATGTCAACGATAGTCTGGCTGCTGTCTCGAAATGGTTCGCAGTTAATAATCTTTTACTTAATGCGAACAAAACTAAATGTCTTAAGTTCTCATTACCAAATGTACCATAAGTGGGTCTAAATTTAAAACTTAATGGCACAGAAACTTTTTTTCTAGGTATTACTATTGACTCAAAATTGCAGTGGTAGTTTAAGTTTAGCTGCGTCAGTTCGGAAAATACGGTAGTTGACTCATATAGCCACAGCTAGTATACTTTGCATATTTCCACAATATTATGTATTTATTATGGCGTTCTTTTGTGGGTATGGGCAGCTGACGTAGATTCAATTTTAATATTACAAAAAAGGGCAATCCGCGCGGTCTATAAAATGGGTGGACCCATTTTATAGACCGCGCGGATTGCCCTTTTTTGAGTCCCTTAGAAATAAATTCAGTATACTTTGCGTATTTCCACAATATTAGGTATGTATAATGGCGTTCTGTTATGGTTATGGGCAGCTGACGTAGATTCAATTTTAATATTACAAAAAAGGGCAATCCACGCGATCTAAAAATGGGTCCTCCTTCCTTAGAAATAAATTCAAAGAAATCGATATACTGACTCTATACCGTTACTTTATATCTTAGAAAGGATTTTTTTTTCCAAAAACTTATCAAAATTAGAAACTATTTTAATAATATAAATACATGCAGTAATCATGAAATTGTGATTCATTAATTTAGATTAACAAGTCATTTCTTATAAACAGTATACGCTTTTATAACAATGTGACGGACAGGGTTTACGTGGTGGACCCAGATAAATAAGACCACGTAAATAATCAACATAAAAAATTATAATCACATAAAAAAAGTGAAGGAATAGGTAGGTCTATGGTCACAAAGATTTCCTTAACTTCCCTTGGGAGTAGCACAGTAGTCTCCTAGCGCAGCCTGGTGTGACGAAGACCGCGGCGGGTGTGCCACGCTGCAGACGCCAGGGATGGTGACGGTCGGCGGATGTTCTCGCCAGACCCGAAGCTCAGCTCGACGTGCCGCGCGGGTAAAATATGTACGCGGCACGGAGCTTGAGGTTTGCCAGAACTGCCGGCAGGTGATGGCACGGTAGAAGATGGTCGGATGCCACCGATAACTAAGGATCGGTAGGGTGCTTACCCGGAACTTTGGATGTTAGCCGGAACTTTGAACCCTGGAACATAACGTCCAGCGTGTCACAAGATGGCCTATAATGGTCATCTCCGCTGATTGTGACACCAAGCATAAGCAAAGCGAGATGTACTAGTGCGCTGATGAAGGTGGTGTGTGGATGTCACAATCAGTTCGGAGTTAACAAAATGGTAGTGAGAAGCACGGCATGACTTGCACATTTTGAGTGAACATACGATACAAGAAATGAAAATGCACAGAGCTGTAGGCAAATAGGTTGCATGGTAAATATTAATGCAGAGGGCGTAATGAGCTAGGCTAGACAAAGGTAGCAAATATGTTCATGCCTTAAGTTAACCTAAATAGGTAGGTACACAATATAAAAGCGACATTGTTCAACACTTACCCAATATGGGGATTACACTGAGTTTAATGACTCATGACTATAATTATGTATAGTCAATTATAACAAAACGTGATCGGTGGCTGAGGGTCGAGCGCACGTATATGAATGTCGCGCCGCTAAGAAAGAGCGACGCGAATACGTGCGCCCTTCAAGTCAGCGAAGGACGGTCTTCTTGTCCCCGACGGCGTATGCGACAACGGGGCTCCAGTCCAGCCTGGTGTGTCTCCGCGAGGAGTGACAGGGGAGAGGGAAGAGGAGGTCGCTTACTGGGCGAGTTGTCATGCGTCGACCAAGTTCACGCGCATTGCGTTGAAAAAGACGTTGGCAATTTGGTTTTTAAAAAGTAAACAATTATAATGCTTTAATGAAGCTAAATCTACAGATATATTTTATTTTATGTATTTATATTTAAATTAAAAGAAACTGGAACGTTTCACCAAGGTGCCAAAGGCGGTTACTGAAGTTAGCGATGGAAAGTTCAAAATTCACATCAAACTTGTCCAAAAAAGCATGTTACAAAATTAAAGACTATATTGAAGACAAGAATGTTTGGCAATAATACCCTCTGCACATGTAGCTTCCCTGGTACCTTATTATCGGCATAATTATGTAAATTTCTATTAACTGGTCCCAAATTACGATGATTTAAAAAAATCTTATTTTAATTTATTTTTCATTATACATACCTACTTCTATGACAAAATCTTGACATTATAATACAATTCATGAACAAAAGTCAGCGAAATGAAAATAATTTTACGCTTGAGGTTAAAAATTTAAGTGTTTTATGTCGTATTTAGAGGTTAAAACAGTTGTAAATTGACTTTTGCAAAATTCCAATACAACAATTAAATTTATAGCGTTCCGTATTAAAAAAAAGATCCCTTAAGTTTCGCCAAGTCCGTCTGTCTGTCCACGGTTTAACTCAGACTCTTGGTATGTATAAATGTCATCCCAACTACGAAATCGTTCACTGTGCATGGTGGTCTTGTTGGATGTTTTCATTTTCTAATTTCTGTTTTACCATTCATTATTTTTCAAATCGTTCACCACCCCAACAGTATTCGTTTTAGTATGGTAACATTATTTTGCTTTGAAATGTCACGTTACTGAATACGATTAAAATTCCAGGTACCTATAGTATTGTCACTCGTAAAGGCTTTAAATGCACCGCATGACTCATGAGTTAACTTTTTGACGTGACGTTAAATAAACCAATATCAATGCGGTGACTTAGTTCATGGAGTAAAATGATCCGATTGGGTATTAGCTTCGCCGGTCACACGAGGCTAGTACTCAAGCTAGGATAGTAAAATCTGCGGTGGGGGGCGATAATAGGTCAAATTAGAACCCCATCCTATTTAACTATCACACTAGGTTGCCTAAAAAAGAGGATAGTTCTGTAACACGAGGCCGAGTGCTAGAACTATCTGGCTATTCTAGCATTCCTAGCTTCAAAAAACCTCGTATAACCCTTGCAATTCGGCATCACTCGGCAGGCCAGCTTGTTCAAAAAGTTTTCGCAAGTTCTTTGTCTGTCATCGGTTGTTTCTGGTAAAATCTCAAAGCACAGTCTGACCGTGTCTTGACAAGAGATAGCCGTCCTGGTGTTGTATGTACAGGCAACACATTAAATCAATTTAAAAGTCAATGATTCGAAAAAGCCCATTTTTACACAAAGTTTAATTATTTTCAGGTTCGAGTTCCAGTGGCTTAAAACGCCCGTCGACAGAGGTAGAGAATCTAATGCCAAAGAAACGCTTGCGTATGTTCGAGTCCGCATTCCTACGCCGCGACTCGTTCATCGATAGCATGTTCGGTGGAGTGCTGCTGACGCGAGTCGAGTGCACCGAGTGCCACTCGTCGTCGTTATCCCGCGACGTGTTCCGTGACCTGCAGCTCGCTTTCCCTGACAAGCCCGAAGGCTGGCAGCACAACGTACAGAGCCTACTCGAGTTCTACTGTTCCAAGGAAAGCCTCACCGGGGAAAACCAATATCAGTGCCGCGACTGTGGCGAACTCCGAGATGCCGAACGAAGCGTACTCATCGAAACCACACCAAAATATCTTATCCTCGTCCTAAAGAACTTTAAGTAAGTCTTTCGAATTCCTATGAGTTTTCCCCTTATTCATCTTCTTTTAATTTCTCCGTCTTTATTTGACAATCTAAAATTATCCGATGCAAAATAGGAATTTGATTTTTTAAATTAGAACTATTTTCAACAGATTCGATCCGAAGCTGCAAGTGCAAACTAAACTGATGCACTCGATGTACCACAACCACACCATCACTCTGCCGTCGGTACGCTCGCAGGCCGTGCATTCGTCCTACAAGCTGTACGCCGCCGTCATCCACGCCGGCACCACGCTCGACTCGGGCCACTACTACACGCTCGCTAAAGACAACGACCAGTGGAATATGTACAACGACGATGTGGTCACATCCTCTGATGAGGGACAACTGAACGGCCTCAACCGCTCCAGCACGCCCTACATCCTATTCTACCGACGCACTGACATCGAGGAGGGCACTGCTCCATCCATGGAAGAACTCCCCCCGAAGGTGCAAGAGACAGTGATGTCGCACAACAAGCACTACGTGGAGAAGGTACGCAAGATGCGGTTGGCTCGTCCATGACAGTTAAGATCGGACAAGTACATCGACTTCACGGTGTTGGATAACGATGACATGGATGACCCAGCTTTTGTTTCTGATAGCAAGCCCTCTATGCGACTTTAAATTTATTTATACATCTTTACTTCAACTCGGACTCTATGTATGTTACGGTCGTTGCGAAGCAACGGCGATCACAAACATGTCATAATTTACAAATTCTTAGTAAACAAAGACAGGAAATTGTTCATCCAGCTCCGCCTATCTAGCTCTCCTGGCTGACAATCTCCCTTTGTGCTTCGACTATGAACTTTGGACACGAAAATATTAATTGACGGTTTACGCATTCAAAAATTAATGATGAATTTTACCGACGTGATCGCAGTTGCAAATTTCATACTTCCTCGACATGATTATGAAATAGGATAATCACACTTATTTGCTTACATCCAGGACATATTATGTGGGCATCTAAGCAAAAATGGTCCAGTTATCGGCATTTAGTTTCCGAAATATACGCAGTATTGTAAACTTGGGTGGAAAAATTGCATTTTGCGTTTTTCATCATCATCAGCCCATAGCAGTCCACTGCTAGACATAGGCCTCTCCAATTGCACGCCATTCAGCTCGGTTCTCGGCAGCTCTGATCCAGCTGCCACCAGCCACCCTGCGAATATCGTCTCCACCTAGCTTGAGGGCGTCCTACCTTACGTTTGCTGATTCGCGGTGTCCACTCAAGAACACGTCAACCCCAACGGTCATCGGTTCTACGGCTAATATGGCCGGTCCATTGCCGCTTCATCTTGCTTATTCTGTGGGCTATGTCGACAACTTTGGTTCTCAGCCGGATCACCTCGTTTCGGATTCGATCCCTCAGAGAGACTCCAAGCATAGACCGTTCCATAGCTCGCTGAGCGACCTTGAATTTATGGACCAGCCATACCGTGAGTGTCCACGATTCGGCTGCGTCAGTCATAATAGGTAGGACGCACTGATTTAAGACCTTCGTCTTTAGGCTCTGTGGAATACGTGACGAGAAGACTCGACGAAGCTTCCCAATTGCTGCTTAGCCCAGCTGAATTCTTCTGTTAACCTCCCTCTCAAAAGTTGTTTATACCAAATTGCAAAGTTTGCCCGAGGTAAACGTATTCTCGAACAACCTCGAGAACACCGCCATTAACAGCAATCGGTCCCGGAGTGACGTGTCCGTTGAACATAACCTTGGTTTTGTCCAAGTTCATCCGGAGACCAATGCGTACAAAAGAATCAACTAGGCGATTGCGGTTTAAATTAATTATTAATTAATACTCAGTTATCTACAAGTTCATATAGTAAATGACTTTATACGGTATTTCTAAGTACCAGAACTTTCAAGACAAAAGTTTAGTAAAAAGGTACCAGTGGTTGGATGTCAAATTTGAAAATGGTTTTTGTCAAATCAAGCTTTTTCAGTTTCTACTTCAAATGTCTGGAAATAAATATGCCAGTTTTAAATCTTTTTTTAATCATTATCATCAATTGACTATTCTGAATACCGAATCTAGTCTTAACTCACTACCCACTACTGGACCCATTTTGCTAGGACGCCCACATAATATGTTATTATTTAGCATTGAGTATTTGCTGATAGATAAGAGTTAACTAATCTCAGTTCGTTTTGTTGTTGTTGTGTTTGATTATTTTCATAATGACAATTATTAAAATATTGTTTGACTAATAATAATAATAAATAATAAAATAATTATATGGATTACAAACTCAATGGACATTTTTATGTTCTTATGTTATTTTTTAAATTGAATGACTGAAATACCGTGTTGTGTATGTAGTAGATATTGCTTGTTTACCGGTTGTTGATCATATGAAGCTTATACGATTATGTGCTGGTAACTAATTGTTATGAAATGAAAAGGATGCAACCTCTGCCATGGGCAGCACAGCTCGTTAGGGACTAAGTACACTTATTCCGCTCTGTTCAGCTTTTTTTCCATAGAAAACGACGATTTTGTATGGCGTACGCATCCGTTCGACGCGGAAAGCTTATCGGATGCGTATTACGTACGCATCTCCAAAGAAAATCTTTGTTTTCTCTGGACAAAAGCTGCACAGTGCAGAATAAGTGTGGTTGGTTAATCCCTTAGTCTGCAACGCGATTTAATGTTCGATTATACATATAGGAAGGACATAGCTTGCATCTCAAGCTTCGTGCAGATCTAGAATCATTATCGTGCAATCTATTTACATAATAGTTAGACCGTAACATATATACATATAAAGTTGGCCATAGAGAATTTCTGTATATTATTTATGGAGTATTTATAAGTGAAGTATTTAATAAGAAATCCTTACAACTTACATCTCCAGGTTTTTGCAAAAAACCTCGTTTTATTGGTTAACGTAATATGAATGTTAGAATATTTTTTAAATGATATTATAGATAAAACTATTCATGTTGATATCACATATTTATATTCCTTTCAAACGCATTAAATTACATGGTAATATGAGTGTTATTTGTAGATTAAAAAATGGAAAGATTTCAGTGAATTCACACAATATATAACTTATGAATGTTAAGATTATCGTATAACCTTAGAGTAAGTAGGTAATTGAAGACGCGATCTGAGATTGCTGTTATCTCTAGACCTAGAATTTTAACACATAGTAAAGTAATTTTGATGACATCTACATGTTCATTGTTTGTAATAGTATCCAATCGCTGAAATCCTCCACTCTTATTAATCACCTTATTAAATGTAGTGACGAGGTTTCTTGCAAAAGCCTTTGCAACTTGACTGACAATTAAATTTTTTATTTTTGTTGTTAACTCCATTTTTTTTTTTTTTTGTTTCCTACCATATTTATAATTGAACTAAAACTCCTATTCGGCAATCAGGTACCTATACTTAGTTTTTTAGATTACTTGTATAGCGTGCCAACAACATTTTGTAATAATCAAAATGTTATTCCTATTCCTTTATTATTTTATTAAAGTATCGAGATTATTTTACTTTAATATTATTATATATACACACATTATTTTAGGTAAATATTTTGTTATACATTCTGGTACCACTGTCTTAGTGTAATATCCTATAATTATGTCTCAGATTGATGTAATAATGTTACTCAAAATAATGTAAGTTCGTGTTATTGTGCATTTGCATAACATAATGTAATTATAATCGACATACTGTCTGTCAGTTTCTCACACTAAGACTTAGCCTTAACTGATCCGTTACCCAAATTCCTTTGTTTTGCTTCTGGAATGGCATTTTGTTTAACTCCCAACATTAATAGATATGTCAACAGTGGCACATTGACGGTAGGTTAGGCGCAGCAACTAAATGTAAGTTCGAAAACCCATAATTAAAATAAACAAATGCATTAGGATCACCAGCAATTGTAATGAATTATAGAATGTTGCCTAAAGAGTTAATGTTGTTTTAAGCTGTATATCGAACTGTTAACATGAATAGTTAAAATATAATAATTATACCGCTTTCACGCCTGTTGATTGATACCTATTTAGTTATTTCCCCAGTTAGGATGTTACTGCGGCGAAGTCACGACTTTTCGAGTATTTCTTTTTACACACTTCTGAATGTTTTATGTAAATATTATTTTGTCCTTCGCTATTAATTTAGCAACAAAATATAGGTTAATAAAGTGTGGTTCTCTCTATTATTTATATTCATCGTAAACAATAAGATGTACTCTATTTAGATATTTTACATCTTTAACGCTTTGTAATTCGATGAACGCGACTTCGCTGAGTTTATTTACATATGTTATGAATATTAAATCGTTTAGTTTGTCCTTTATGTAAATAATTAAAGCATTTAAAGTATAAGATAGATATTCCACATGGTAAACGTAGTATAAGAAGGTACTATGTTAATGTTCAGGGCATAGCATCGGCCCCCTCATACATCACTTTTGTTTATAGTTAGAAACACATATTATTGTAAAATCGGTTTTTGGTTTAAAATAATAAAATAAACGTTGGAAAAGTTACTTTTGTTCTCTTTTAACCGACTTCAAAAAAAGGAGGAGCTTCTCAGTTCTTCAGTTTTTTTTTAAATATATTTTTCCCGATTTTTCGAAGACTGCTAGATCGATTTGGAAAATTATTTTTTTGTTTGAAAGGGTACTCTTCTTAGGTGGTCCCAATGCAATCAGGTCAGGATCTGATTATGGGATCCTGGAGAAATCAAACAAACTCTTCAATTAAATATTATAGGCACACCTATAGCGATTTTGGTATTTTTTATAGTAGGTGGTAACTCGTGAATTTTGTGCTCTCGGAAAGCAACATTTGGTGAAGTGGAACTGATGATGAAGACCACCGGAATATATAAATGTATAATCTATGACCAGAACTGCTCAGTAATAAGTATTTAATGGGTTGCGATTCGATTACTTTCAATATGGTTGCAATTTATGCTCACCACAATGCATATGGTGGAGTTGATAGTGAAGTACCAGGAGAATTCCTCGGCTATTAACGTCTCTGCATCACGAAAAGCAATATTTTGTAAAAAGGTGATGAGCAGTTGACATTATCCTATTACTTAGATAAATTACAAACCGAGCCACTAAACCTACGTATTTTTCCCACTTAGTCTATGTGGTGTGGTGTTATATTAACTTCTTGTCACTGATGGTTACATAGCAGGTAGTGGTATTCGAATTTGTGTGGGGGTAGGTAACACAATTAAAAAATGAATAATAAACATTAGGTTTCCATACAACGAACCCCAAATCAATACTTGAGTTAGGTATGACCTGATATTTTAAAGTATTCGCAAATCCGTAACTGAAGATGTCAATTCCGTACTTACATAATTATTTGATATTGGCATCATCAAACAATCAAAATAGTCAACCAATAATAATGCATTTTACACATTTTATAATGTGGCAACACTATACAATAGGTTTATCTACATATAAATTGTACAATCAGGGTATTTCCCCGTGGTTTTTTTGGTGGGTTAAAGCTTGCAAAAAGTAGTTCTAAGACGTACAGAATAAAGTTCAATTATCAACTGGGCGGGTGGTAGGCGCACGTGGGAATGTCTCTACGGGAAACTACCATACTCTTTCAGTTTTTAATTAAGTAAAAATAAAGTATAGTTTATTGCTTGATTAGGTATCTGTCGTTTAAGGCTCGTACAGACTCGCGCGACAGGCACCGACAAAGAAATTGTGGTACTAGTGTCGCGTCTCACGCCCGCGATATTTCACTAGTCTGTACGAGCCCTTAAACTGTCACTTTCTGTTACACACTTCCGTCCCTTTTCACGAAATCGAGAGGAAGGATGTCACACGTCACGATTAATTATGTGATAGATAGGTACAGACGCCAGCACATCAAGCTACTACAATCTGTTAAATTTATTTAATAGATTTTTAACTTTATCGCTACAGCTTAAGATTCATGTCAGTTTTGGATAGCTTGACCTGCTGGCGTCTGTAAGTCTGTACATGGTGCTCACATATTTACAAATATTGTAAAAATATACGTTTTCATAAAAAAATATATATAATAGGTCAGTGTGTGAGTTATGGTTATCAGTATCACAGAATGTAGAATTACAGTCAAAAAAAAAAAAAACTAGACAATTAAAATAGCAACAAGTTTGATTTTTTGTCTAGACTCTAGATTGTCCTATGGAGCTGGACCAGCATGTTTCCAAGCATTCTTATCTTGGATATTATAATCCTCTAATTTGTAATATGCTTGTTTACAAAGTGTACTTTTAATAAGAGTTTAAAATTTTCTTTCATATAATTGCATTATATCACAAGGTATTTTGCTGTAACATTTAACACAGTACCCCATAACAGATGTATGCACAAGCTACCCGAAACTTTTAAATTTTCCCAATCAACCTTGAACCTTATGCTGTAGGGATAAAGTTGAAAATCGATTAAAGAAATTTGACAGATTGTAGTAGCTTGATGTGCTGGATTCTGTACTTTAGAAAATCTGAAACATGGTTGATCTATTTTATCTTTATTTCTAGTATTAATATTATGTCTATCAGTAATTTTAGGTATTAAAAAGATGTCGATTTTTTCTTACATTCATAATATTTTCATAAATGAATTGGCAACGTACCGTCATAATATTAATCCTTTTAAATAGTTCTCTAAGATATTCTCGGCGACGTAGATTTCGCGCGTTTTCTACATCTGTTAACTGGCTTATCTTTCTAACAGCATAAGCCGCCGAGCTTAGCCGCTCCGCAAGAGATGTATTAGGTTGGGGAAAAAGACTTTTCGCATTATAGTATGTATGAACTTGTAAAAAAATCGCTTTGGCTATACTATTTGTATCTGGCTGGTTTTGGTATCATTGAAAGTTTAAATTTTAATGAACATAATTCCAAATTCAAATTAGGAAAATGTGTGATTTTCATTTGTTTTTCGTACTGTCAAGATGAGTGAATTTAGTGAAGAAATTCGATACATTTTAAAATTTTACTACAAAAAAGGTAAAAATGCAACGCAAGCCGCGAAAAAAAAATGCAGTGTCTGTGAGAGTAGCACAAATTTGGTTTAAGCGTTTTCAATCCGGAAATTTTGATGTCAAAATTGCACGTCGCTCTGGTCGCCCTATTACGGATAAAATGGCTGCCATTTTTGAAAAAGTGGAGCAAGATAATAATATAATACAATATAATATCAGTAGTTACGACGTAGCTGAAGAACTGGGAATTGACCACAAAACAGTTTTGGCACATTTAAAAAAAACTGGGTACACGAATAAGCTCGATATTTGGGTACCTCACGAGCTCACTGAAAGAAACCTAATGAACCTTGTACTCATTTATGATTCTTTATTACGACGTAATGAAACCGAACCATTTTTGAAGAAGCTGATAACTGGTGATGAAAAGTGGATCACGTACGACAAGAACGTGCGAAAAAGGTCGTGGTCAAAGGCCGGTTAGGCTTCACAGACTGTGGCGAAACCCGGGTTAACTCGCAACAAGGTGATGCTGTGTGTGTCGTGGGATTGGAAGGGCATTATTCATTATGAGCTGTTACCACCAGGCAGGACCATCGATTCTGAACTCTATTGCGAACAACTGATGAGATTAAAGCAAGAAGTTGAGATTAATCAACAGAAGGGGTGTGGTTTGTCATCATGATAACGCTAGACCTCACACATCTTTAGCTCCTCAGCAAAAATTAATAGAGTTTGGCTGGGAGGTGTTAATGCATCCGCCGTATAGTCCTGACCTTGCACCTTCAGATTTTCACCTGTTTCGGTCTCTTCAGAATTCTTTAGGCAGTGTCAGGTTAACATCACGAGAGGACTGCCAAAACCACTTGTCGCGGTATTTTGATCAGAAGACCCAAAATTTCTATAGCAATGGGATCATGTCCCTACCTACAAGATGGCAAAAAGTTATCGAACAAAATGGTACCTACATACTTTAGTTAAATGTAAATAAACTATAATAAAAAATGTTTTGAATTTTCTTAAAAAATGCGAAGAAACTTTTTCCCCAACCTATTATGTGGTCCCCATTGTAGTTTCTCGTCTAGAGTGATTCCTAGGAAAACCTTTTGATTCTTAAATTCCGGTTTTTCTCCATTCAATATGCTATCACATTCACCACTTCTAACATTAGGTCATTTAAATCTAATGCATTTGGTTTTTTCTTTATTTAGTACCAAATTATGTACGTTAAACCAATCTTGGACCTGAAGAATAGAGTTATTCAAGTCGTCAAGATTTTGTGACCGTCGGTCTTTTTTAAATACCAATGATGTGTCATCTGCAAATAACACCATCTTCGGTTGATTTTGAAGTAGTTGGGGTAAATCGTTAATATAAACTAAAAAGAGGAATGGATCCAAATCGAACCTTGAGGAACGCTCATGGCCATTTCAGACCCCAATGAGTTTACGCCGTTCACTTGAACTTTAACATTTCTATCTTTCAGGTATAATCTTCGTAAATCAAGATCTGTATTTCTAATAAACGCCGCGTTAATAATATTATTTATTAAGAGTCAGTGGTAAACGCCCTGTATTGTTTTATTACATCACTCTTTTAAGCCCCTTTTAGAGTCCACGTATCACTGGTCAGTTCCATCATTCGTCAGTTTATTTAATTCGCCAGTTTCGTTGAGTCGTCAGTTTAGTACAATCAAAGAAATAGTAGATTGTTATACAAGGGTCGAAAGGAATCAATTCCCATACGAGGTATTTACTCTAGTCCGAGTAGGAATTGGTGACTTTCACCCGTGTTAAACACCTCTACTTTTCATTTCGCATATAAGGAAAGTAAAAAAATATAGTTTTTCTTAAATATTTTATTTTCTTGTTTGCTCGCCACTTCATAAAATCATTGTATGTATTCAAATATCTTTCCTTTGAAATTTATGGCAAAAATTTTGGATTACTGTATTTGCCTCGTCTTTAACTGAATCTGGGATCAACATTTAAGAATCACTTGGAACTCATTTTTAATCAAATATTAGTCAAAACTCAGATTTTGAATTTCGGTACAGCTTGCAGTGTTAGTATTCCGTCAAATTATAATAGTCTTTTTTAAATTTTAAATATGGAACACATCGCTTCGCCGCCGCGGGCCGTATCGCTTAATAGGTCTTTTTTTTAATTCACACTGGCTGTTTCACTCACAAGACCGCAGACTACCTAACCAAATTTAGTTCTATGCTTAAAATTCATTCCCGCCCTAGGGAGGGAAGCAATAACTATGAATCATTCCCGCCTAAGGGTGGGTAGCAGCGTTTTCCACCGGCTACTCAGATACAACCAACACTACTTTCAGAGTATGAGAAATGAAAAATATATGTTAACGTTTAAGTAAACAAAAGTGGCTCAGGTAAGGAATTCCTAACCCAATTAAAATCAAAATTAAATTTGTATTTTAAAAATTATAAGTTTTTTTAATTTTAAAATATAATTATTTAACTTCTAACATCGTACAACTGACATCTAATAGGTAGGTAAACAATTAGACATTAAAACATACTATTTGTTTTTTATTTTATTTCGCTTCGTTGGTCTGGTGGTCACAAGCATTACCTACTGCTGTGCATGAGTCTGGGTTCGCTTCTCAAGTCAAAAAAAGTTGTATTGGGTTTTTCCAGTAGACATTTTTCAGTAGCGGCTTGGAGTCGGGTTTTGGGTCCGGTTAAACGCAATAGGCTCGCCTCCTATTACATGGCACGTAAACACATCTGATGAAATATGGATGTAGGTACTCGTAAGTGCACCTCTGCCTAGCCCTTTGAGTAAGCAGGCATGATGATAAGTTACGTAACATGTACATAATTAAACTAGCAGACGTGTGTGCAGTTTTCTACCAACTGTACTTTGACTGACGATTTGAAACTAATAAAACTGGGGCCCAAGTCTGCTATTTTTATAAATACAGTCATTCCAACACGATCCCATTGTCATGCCATTGTCATTTTGCTAAAAGTTCGTAATCTGGTAAATTCATAATGATCGATTATTGGTCGGTCAATGTTCTCTTAATATAATTGTGTTATTATAATGGCATTGTCGTATTGCCATTATTATAAAACCTATTTGTAGAAATGTCATTAATTTGTCATTATGTACGAGATTACCAATATATGCAATTTCTTTCAATGTAGTGTCAGTGGCCGACCATTGGAAAGTCATAATAACGCCATTATAATAGTAGATTACCAAACTTGTCAAAATCAACAATTATGAAATCAATGATCGACCATTCTGACACTATTGTAATAGCAGACTTGAGGCCCTGATAATCAACGAAACTGGCGAACACTGGAAAGTGTCGAGTTGTCGCAACTGTCTAATCCGCAAAACTGACTTATCAACGAAACTGACAAATTAAATAAACTGACGAGTGAGGGCAACTGACCAGTGAGACGCGGACTCGCAATTTTATTCGTCATCCACTGACTTTGAAAATTGTTCCCAATCAGCTTTCAGATGGTAAAGCGACGTTTGAATGGCGTGATCTCCTCCCACAATAGTTTCACCAACGCCATAAAACCAGCCTATCTTGGAGACATTCCTAGTACCTACCCACCGACTGCCAACGTTTGGCCAAGTCACCTTCCCCAAATTACCTATATATACTAGTCCAATTTCGATCCTTTAATCCCCAATATTGTCATTTAAATGAGAGCTTTACATCCTAATATTATCTCGGCGATGTGACACTTTAGAGAGCACCATTTATGTTATTTGTTTGTCCCTTACCCATATAGGTACTTAGAGATAAACTACGATAACAAGGCTCGCCCCTCCAAATTACTGTTTCAATGTGTGTAGTCTATCCTTACGAAAGAGTTTGTACTTATGTAGTTGTAAAAGAGTTGTAAGTACTCGTAATATCTCACTTATTATTACCAGATTTGTTGGTCAACTAATCATAGAGTACGTCAGTGCAGCGCCATACTAATAATAATGAGCGATCAATGACGCCATTAGTCTATCAACAAACCCGTGATTTGTTTTTGTTTGACGGCCGTCTCATTACGCACACATGCGTAAGTACAAATACTTTCAAATGTTTTGAATCTTCGGGGGGCGAGCCATATTATCGTAGTTAATCTTTACAAGGTGGCTCGTATACAGTGGTCCATAACGATTTTTTTGAAGCCTCTCTTCATGGGCTTTCATATGTACTCTCAAATATTAGGTAGTTGTAAAAGAAAAAACACTGGTAGGTATTCAGTTACAAAAATATATTTTATCACTTGTAAAACCTTGTACATTAATTATTGTTTACATCTAGGTCATCACTTATACTAATACCTTAACTTCTCGTCATTCTCTCTCATAATATTTATAGTCGATGGGCTTGCATTCTAGCAAGGCCGCGTAAGAGCAAATTGTAATTTTATTACCGCGTATCTGAGTTTTCACGATTTTACAGGAGGAATAAACTGAAAATCTGGGCCATTTAAAAATATTATTCTGACTTGCTGATTTGCTTCCAATTCTGGACTTGCGAATGATAAGCACTATTGTTCCGTTATCAAAAACGAGTATTTTTTCTATATTATTATATTTTTTCTATTATATCTATATAACCTATTCATAACTACCTATTCCTTAACTTTCACACTAAATGCGCGAGTTCCGAAGTGGTTACTGACCTGCAAATTGCAAAAAACGTAATAAAATTTGAATTTCGCGGGCTACCTTAATAATCAATAATCATGAATAAAGACTTGACTTATTACTGTTTCAAAGAACATTTTATTTTTGAAAATGGAACCAAAAGCGGCGCGCGGCGGGCTTTTCGGTAGAATGCGTGCATTGCGTTGTGTTTGAGTTCCTTGGAACTTGCGGCTGCAGAAGAAATAAAAAAGGCATTGGCGCGAAATCTTTAGAATTTTTTTCTATAATTACAAATTGAATTGGTGACCGTAATTTATTTTACAACAGTGAAAATGTCCTAGTCTAGAGAGAATGGAGACCCGTATTTGCAGATGGAAGTGAAAGGAAAATAAATAATTTTCAATCTGTATTATTCTGGGTTATTTTATCCAATCTGGATTATTTTATTATCTCGCAATCATAATCGTAGTGAAAAGTAAAGTGTAACACACCGGCGCTAAAAACCCATTATAACTCTGTTTCTATTTAGGTACTCCCTGGCTAAAGCTCGGGAGTAAAAGTACCTCATATATGTTTATTGGGTCATTTTAGCCCCTTGTTTATCAATCTACTATATTTTCGGAAATCGATGGCAAAAACGACTTTCGAAATTAAAGTTGTTTTTCACTTTGTAAGTAGTGTGTAATGGATTACCGGGCACAAATCAGGGGTAAGATTCATCATCTCAGCCTATCGCAGTCCGCTGCTGGACAAAGGCCTCTCCCAGGCTGCACCACAATACCCTGTCCTCCGCCTTCCGCATCCAGTCTGACCCAGCCACCTGACCAACCGGCGATCTCTCGCGTCCGGGCCTGGTTCAGGCCATGGTTTAGAGCGAGAGTGCATGGGAGGCCGTCACCGCGGGAGAGGATAGAGCGGGAGAAGTAGAAGTTGCTTGATAATTTCCCACCAAAAAATAAAAAAGGCAAGCACTAGTCACACAGGGAACCGTAAATCTCACCGCCCATCAACAGAAGCAGTCGCTAAAGTAGAAAATCACGGAAAATCAATAGAAAATACAAAATAATTGATTGATTGGTTTTGAAAAAAATGTACGGTCAGCAAGAAAATGGGCAGTTTTCACAAAAACTTTTTTTGATGCCAATCGATCCTGTTTCTTATAAGGATCAAAATACTCTATTGCACCGTCTGAGGTTTGAGTACTATATAATAATAATATATATAATCTTTATTTATATTAAAAAAAAAACAGATTGTAGTACATGTAACAGTTTTCACAAAGTAGGTAGTATTAAATATCTGGCAATCAAGTGGGTGACGTGCTGTTCTTCTTGCTAGGCTATGAAATAGCCTGTACATATTAAGGAGTAACAATGCCGATCCCGTCTAATTGTACAATTTTAATTTACAAGTGAAGTGATGTTAGTCGAACAAGTGACGAATAAGTCCTCGTTAAGAAGACCATTCACATAACGGCTGATCAGTTTCTGTGGCGCGGTGGGTACGCGCCAGAAAGTTGGATTTACGGGTTTACATAAAATAGTATATAAAACTGTACATAATTAGGTATTCCAACGGTTATTTAACATTTTCATAAGCTACTAATTCGAAAATCGTATCGGTTTTATTACCTCGAGTAGGAGCGAAAATAAAGGATTCTCCCCCGGCATAAAGGTGTCTCCGTCCTGGGCGAGCTTGAATCCCTCGCTACTTTCTGGATTCTAGTCTTAAGTCCCTCGTTTCGCTCAGGAGTTAACTCGGACCTAGAAGCTTTCGTTGCGTTCGGTATTCAATGTAGCGCCCGTGACATAAGATACTTCGTTAACACCTTAGTGAATAATCTACTATTATGCAAATACGCTCATCTCTTCTGCCACACAACATTAAGTTCTATACAACCATAGACACAGACTTTAAAGCTCTAGCCAAACGAAGCAAATCCGGCGCGGGATGCAGGACTAGATGTGCTCGCGCTGATTGTTCAAGTGTTGTGGTCAGATCTTCACTCTAGTAAACAAAACCAACCCGCGTTCAAAATGTTATCTTTCAATAACCATTGTTGTTTTTGTGTTACAGCACTGACGTCAACGATAACAATAATGCTGAGCCGGGGCCCAACCGCCGCTCTGTATCGCCTCGCCCAGGCAGCAGTGGTGCTGGTGGTAAGCTTACTTTACGACATACTAGTACTACTTACTGCACCATTTCAAGAAACTAAACAAAACATACGAGTTACCTAATAACGTCTGACGGCACCGTAATCTTCACGAGGTATTGTTAAAACGGCAGTGACCGCTTCTTAGTGAGCACATCAGCAGGGTTGGAAAATAGGGATTTAAAAAAAATTATACCTAAAATCGACTTATCGTAATCTGTAAAACAAAAAATAAATAAGGGTAGTGTCCCTTATTTTTTTTTTATAGTTAGAAAAGATACGGATGTCAACGATAGTCTGGCTGCTGTCTCGAAATGGTTCGCAGTTAATAATCTTTTACTTAATGCGAACAAAACTAAATGTCTTAAGTTCTCATTACCAAATGTACCATAAGTGGGTCTAAATTTAAAACTTAATGGCACAGAAACTTTTTTTCTAGGTATTACTATTGACTCAAAATTGCAGTGGTAGTTTAAGTTTAGCTGCGTCAGTTCGGAAAATACGGTAGTTGACTCATATAGCCACAGCTAGTATACTTTGCATATTTCCACAATATTATGTATTTATTATGGCGTTCTTTTGTGGGTATGGGCAGCTGACGTAGATTCAATTTTAATATTACAAAAAAGGGCAATCCGCGCGGTCTATAAAATGGGTGGACCCATTTTATAGACCGCGCGGATTGCCCTTTTTTGAGTCCCTTAGAAATAAATTCAGTATACTTTGCGTATTTCCACAATATTAGGTATGTATAATGGCGTTCTGTTATGGTTATGGGCAGCTGACGTAGATTCAATTTTAATATTACAAAAAAGGGCAATCCACGCGATCTAAAAATGGGTCCTCCTTCCTTAGAAATAAATTCAAAGAAATCGATATACTGACTCTATACCGTTACTTTATATCTTAGAAAGGATTTTTTTTTCCAAAAACTTATCAAAATTAGAAACTATTTTAATAATATAAATACATGCAGTAATCATGAAATTGTGATTCATTAATTTAGATTAACAAGTCATTTCTTATAAACAGTATACGCTTTTATAACAATGTGACGGACAGGGTTTACGTGGTGGACCCAGATAAATAAGACCACGTAAATAATCAACATAAAAAATTATAATCACATAAAAAAAGTGAAGGAATAGGTAGGTCTATGGTCACAAAGATTTCCTTAACTTCCCTTGGGAGTAGCACAGTAGTCTCCTAGCGCAGCCTGGTGTGACGAAGACCGCGGCGGGTGTGCCACGCTGCAGACGCCAGGGATGGTGACGGTCGGCGGATGTTCTCGCCAGACCCGAAGCTCAGCTCGACGTGCCGCGCGGGTAAAATATGTACGCGGCACGGAGCTTGAGGTTTGCCAGAACTGCCGGCAGGTGATGGCACGGTAGAAGATGGTCGGATGCCACCGATAACTAAGGATCGGTAGGGTGCTTACCCGGAACTTTGGATGTTAGCCGGAACTTTGAACCCTGGAACATAACGTCCAGCGTGTCACAAGATGGCCTATAATGGTCATCTCCGCTGATTGTGACACCAAGCATAAGCAAAGCGAGATGTACTAGTGCGCTGATGAAGGTGGTGTGTGGATGTCACAATCAGTTCGGAGTTAACAAAATGGTAGTGAGAAGCACGGCATGACTTGCACATTTTGAGTGAACATACGATACAAGAAATGAAAATGCACAGAGCTGTAGGCAAATAGGTTGCATGGTAAATATTAATGCAGAGGGCGTAATGAGCTAGGCTAGACAAAGGTAGCAAATATGTTCATGCCTTAAGTTAACCTAAATAGGTAGGTACACAATATAAAAGCGACATTGTTCAACACTTACCCAATATGGGGATTACACTGAGTTTAATGACTCATGACTATAATTATGTATAGTCAATTATAACAAAACGTGATCGGTGGCTGAGGGTCGAGCGCACGTATATGAATGTCGCGCCGCTAAGAAAGAGCGACGCGAATACGTGCGCCCTTCAAGTCAGCGAAGGACGGTCTTCTTGTCCCCGACGGCGTATGCGACAACGGGGCTCCAGTCCAGCCTGGTGTGTCTCCGCGAGGAGTGACAGGGGAGAGGGAAGAGGAGGTCGCTTACTGGGCGAGTTGTCATGCGTCGACCAAGTTCACGCGCATTGCGTTGAAAAAGACGTTGGCAATTTGGTTTTTAAAAAGTAAACAATTATAATGCTTTAATGAAGCTAAATCTACAGATATATTTTATTTTATGTATTTATATTTAAATTAAAAGAAACTGGAACGTTTCACCAAGGTGCCAAAGGCGGTTACTGAAGTTAGCGATGGAAAGTTCAAAATTCACATCAAACTTGTCCAAAAAAGCATGTTACAAAATTAAAGACTATATTGAAGACAAGAATGTTTGGCAATAATACCCTCTGCACATGTAGCTTCCCTGGTACCTTATTATCGGCATAATTATGTAAATTTCTATTAACTGGTCCCAAATTACGATGATTTAAAAAAATCTTATTTTAATTTATTTTTCATTATACATACCTACTTCTATGACAAAATCTTGACATTATAATACAATTCATGAACAAAAGTCAGCGAAATGAAAATAATTTTACGCTTGAGGTTAAAAATTTAAGTGTTTTATGTCGTATTTAGAGGTTAAAACAGTTGTAAATTGACTTTTGCAAAATTCCAATACAACAATTAAATTTATAGCGTTCCGTATTAAAAAAAAGATCCCTTAAGTTTCGCCAAGTCCGTCTGTCTGTCCACGGTTTAACTCAGACTCTTGGTATGTATAAATGTCATCCCAACTACGAAATCGTTCACTGTGCATGGTGGTCTTGTTGGATGTTTTCATTTTCTAATTTCTGTTTTACCATTCATTATTTTTCAAATCGTTCACCACCCCAACAGTATTCGTTTTAGTATGGTAACATTATTTTGCTTTGAAATGTCACGTTACTGAATACGATTAAAATTCCAGGTACCTATAGTATTGTCACTCGTAAAGGCTTTAAATGCACCGCATGACTCATGAGTTAACTTTTTGACGTGACGTTAAATAAACCAATATCAATGCGGTGACTTAGTTCATGGAGTAAAATGATCCGATTGGGTATTAGCTTCGCCGGTCACACGAGGCTAGTACTCAAGCTAGGATAGTAAAATCTGCGGTGGGGGGCGATAATAGGTCAAATTAGAACCCCATCCTATTTAACTATCACACTAGGTTGCCTAAAAAAGAGGATAGTTCTGTAACACGAGGCCGAGTGCTAGAACTATCTGGCTATTCTAGCATTCCTAGCTTCAAAAAACCTCGTATAACCCTTGCAATTCGGCATCACTCGGCAGGCCAGCTTGTTCAAAAAGTTTTCGCAAGTTCTTTGTCTGTCATCGGTTGTTTCTGGTAAAATCTCAAAGCACAGTCTGACCGTGTCTTGACAAGAGATAGCCGTCCTGGTGTTGTATGTACAGGCAACACATTAAATCAATTTAAAAGTCAATGATTCGAAAAAGCCCATTTTTACACAAAGTTTAATTATTTTCAGGTTCGAGTTCCAGTGGCTTAAAACGCCCGTCGACAGAGGTAGAGAATCTAATGCCAAAGAAACGCTTGCGTATGTTCGAGTCCGCATTCCTACGCCGCGACTCGTTCATCGATAGCATGTTCGGTGGAGTGCTGCTGACGCGAGTCGAGTGCACCGAGTGCCACTCGTCGTCGTTATCCCGCGACGTGTTCCGTGACCTGCAGCTCGCTTTCCCTGACAAGCCCGAAGGCTGGCAGCACAACGTACAGAGCCTACTCGAGTTCTACTGTTCCAAGGAAAGCCTCACCGGGGAAAACCAATATCAGTGCCGCGACTGTGGCGAACTCCGAGATGCCGAACGAAGCGTACTCATCGAAACCACACCAAAATATCTTATCCTCGTCCTAAAGAACTTTAAGTAAGTCTTTCGAATTCCTATGAGTTTTCCCCTTATTCATCTTCTTTTAATTTCTCCGTCTTTATTTGACAATCTAAAATTATCCGATGCAAAATAGGAATTTGATTTTTTAAATTAGAACTATTTTCAACAGATTCGATCCGAAGCTGCAAGTGCAAACTAAACTGATGCACTCGATGTACCACAACCACACCATCACTCTGCCGTCGGTACGCTCGCAGGCCGTGCATTCGTCCTACAAGCTGTACGCCGCCGTCATCCACGCCGGCACCACGCTCGACTCGGGCCACTACTACACGCTCGCTAAAGACAACGACCAGTGGAATATGTACAACGACGATGTGGTCACATCCTCTGATGAGGGACAACTGAACGGCCTCAACCGCTCCAGCACGCCCTACATCCTATTCTACCGACGCACTGACATCGAGGAGGGCACTGCTCCATCCATGGAAGAACTCCCCCCGAAGGTGCAAGAGACAGTGATGTCGCACAACAAGCACTACGTGGAGAAGGTACGCAAGATGCGGTTGGCTCGTCCATGACAGTTAAGATCGGACAAGTACATCGACTTCACGGTGTTGGATAACGATGACATGGATGACCCAGCTTTTGTTTCTGATAGCAAGCCCTCTATGCGACTTTAAATTTATTTATACATCTTTACTTCAACTCGGACTCTATGTATGTTACGGTCGTTGCGAAGCAACGGCGATCACAAACATGTCATAATTTACAAATTCTTAGTAAACAAAGACAGGAAATTGTTCATCCAGCTCCGCCTATCTAGCTCTCCTGGCTGACAATCTCCCTTTGTGCTTCGACTATGAACTTTGGACACGAAAATATTAATTGACGGTTTACGCATTCAAAAATTAATGATGAATTTTACCGACGTGATCGCAGTTGCAAATTTCATACTTCCTCGACATGATTATGAAATAGGATAATCACACTTATTTGCTTACATCCAGGACATATTATGTGGGCATCTAAGCAAAAATGGTCCAGTTATCGGCATTTAGTTTCCGAAATATACGCAGTATTGTAAACTTGGGTGGAAAAATTGCATTTTGCGTTTTTCATCATCATCAGCCCATAGCAGTCCACTGCTAGACATAGGCCTCTCCAATTGCACGCCATTCAGCTCGGTTCTCGGCAGCTCTGATCCAGCTGCCACCAGCCACCCTGCGAATATCGTCTCCACCTAGCTTGAGGGCGTCCTACCTTACGTTTGCTGATTCGCGGTGTCCACTCAAGAACACGTCAACCCCAACGGTCATCGGTTCTACGGCTAATATGGCCGGTCCATTGCCGCTTCATCTTGCTTATTCTGTGGGCTATGTCGACAACTTTGGTTCTCAGCCGGATCACCTCGTTTCGGATTCGATCCCTCAGAGAGACTCCAAGCATAGACCGTTCCATAGCTCGCTGAGCGACCTTGAATTTATGGACCAGCCATACCGTGAGTGTCCACGATTCGGCTGCGTCAGTCATAATAGGTAGGACGCACTGATTTAAGACCTTCGTCTTTAGGCTCTGTGGAATACGTGACGAGAAGACTCGACGAAGCTTCCCAATTGCTGCTTAGCCCAGCTGAATTCTTCTGTTAACCTCCCTCTCAAAAGTTGTTTATACCAAATTGCAAAGTTTGCCCGAGGTAAACGTATTCTCGAACAACCTCGAGAACACCGCCATTAACAGCAATCGGTCCCGGAGTGACGTGTCCGTTGAACATAACCTTGGTTTTGTCCAAGTTCATCCGGAGACCAATGCGTACAAAAGAATCAACTAGGCGATTGCGGTTTAAATTAATTATTAATTAATACTCAGTTATCTACAAGTTCATATAGTAAATGACTTTATACGGTATTTCTAAGTACCAGAACTTTCAAGACAAAAGTTTAGTAAAAAGGTACCAGTGGTTGGATGTCAAATTTGAAAATGGTTTTTGTCAAATCAAGCTTTTTCAGTTTCTACTTCAAATGTCTGGAAATAAATATGCCAGTTTTAAATCTTTTTTTAATCATTATCATCAATTGACTATTCTGAATACCGAATCTAGTCTTAACTCACTACCCACTACTGGACCCATTTTGCTAGGACGCCCACATAATATGTTATTATTTAGCATTGAGTATTTGCTGATAGATAAGAGTTAACTAATCTCAGTTCGTTTTGTTGTTGTTGTGTTTGATTATTTTCATAATGACAATTATTAAAATATTGTTTGACTAATAATAATAATAAATAATAAAATAATTATATGGATTACAAACTCAATGGACATTTTTATGTTCTTATGTTATTTTTTAAATTGAATGACTGAAATACCGTGTTGTGTATGTAGTAGATATTGCTTGTTTACCGGTTGTTGATCATATGAAGCTTATACGATTATGTGCTGGTAACTAATTGTTATGAAATGAAAAGGATGCAACCTCTGCCATGGGCAGCACAGCTCGTTAGGGACTAAGTACACTTATTCCGCTCTGTTCAGCTTTTTTTCCATAGAAAACGACGATTTTGTATGGCGTACGCATCCGTTCGACGCGGAAAGCTTATCGGATGCGTATTACGTACGCATCTCCAAAGAAAATCTTTGTTTTCTCTGGACAAAAGCTGCACAGTGCAGAATAAGTGTGGTTGGTTAATCCCTTAGTCTGCAACGCGATTTAATGTTCGATTATACATATAGGAAGGACATAGCTTGCATCTCAAGCTTCGTGCAGATCTAGAATCATTATCGTGCAATCTATTTACATAATAGTTAGACCGTAACATATATACATATAAAGTTGGCCATAGAGAATTTCTGTATATTATTTATGGAGTATTTATAAGTGAAGTATTTAATAAGAAATCCTTACAACTTACATCTCCAGGTTTTTGCAAAAAACCTCGTTTTATTGGTTAACGTAATATGAATGTTAGAATATTTTTTAAATGATATTATAGATAAAACTATTCATGTTGATATCACATATTTATATTCCTTTCAAACGCATTAAATTACATGGTAATATGAGTGTTATTTGTAGATTAAAAAATGGAAAGATTTCAGTGAATTCACACAATATATAACTTATGAATGTTAAGATTATCGTATAACCTTAGAGTAAGTAGGTAATTGAAGACGCGATCTGAGATTGCTGTTATCTCTAGACCTAGAATTTTAACACATAGTAAAGTAATTTTGATGACATCTACATGTTCATTGTTTGTAATAGTATCCAATCGCTGAAATCCTCCACTCTTATTAATCACCTTATTAAATGTAGTGACGAGGTTTCTTGCAAAAGCCTTTGCAACTTGACTGACAATTAAATTTTTTATTTTTGTTGTTAACTCCATTTTTTTTTTTTTTTGTTTCCTACCATATTTATGATTGAACTAAAACTCCTATTCGGCAATCAGGTACCTATACTTACTTTTTTAGATTACTTGTATAGCGTGCCAACAACATTTTGTAATAATCAAAATGTTATTCCTATTCCTTTATTATTTTATTAAAGTATCGAGATTATTTTACTTTAATATTATTATATATACACACATTATTTTAGGTAAATATTTTGTTATACATTCTGGTACCACTGTCTTAGTGTAATATCCTATAATTATGTCTCAGATTGATGTAATAATGTTACTCAAAATAATGTAAGTTCGTGTTATTGTGCATTTGCATAACATAATGTAATTATAATCGACATACTGTCTGTCAGTTTCTCACACTAAGACTTAGCCTTAACTGATCCGTTACCCAAATTCCTTTGTTTTGCTTCTGGAATGGCATTTTGTTTAACTCCCAACATTAATAGATATGTCAACAGTGGCACATTGACGGTAGGTTAGGCGCAGCAACTAAATGTAAGTTCGAAAACCCATAATTAAAATAAACAAATGCATTAGGATCACCAGCAATTGTAATGAATTATAGAATGTTGCCTAAAGAGTTAATGTTGTTTTAAGCTGTATATCGAACTGTTAACATGAATAGTTAAAATATAATAATTATACCGCTTTCACGCCTGTTGATTGATACCTATTTAGTTATTTCCCCAGTTAGGATGTTACTGCGGCGAAGTCACGACTTTTCGAGTATTTCTTTTTACACACTTCTGAATGTTTTATGTAAATATTATTTTGTCCTTCGCTATTAATTTAGCAACAAAATATAGGTTAATAAAGTGTGGTTCTCTCTATTATTTATATTCATCGTAAACAATAAGATGTACTCTATTTAGATATTTTACATCTTTAACGCTTTGTAATTCGATGAACGCGACTTCGCTGAGTTTATTTACATATGTTATGAATATTAAATCGTTTAGTTTGTCCTTTATGTAAATAATTAAAGCATTTAAAGTATAAGATAGATATTCCACATGGTAAACGTAGTATAAGAAGGTACTATGTTAATGTTCAGGGCATAGCATCGGCCCCCTCATACATCACTTTTGTTTATAGTTAGAAACACATATTATTGTAAAATCGGTTTTTGGTTTAAAATAATAAAATAAACGTTGGAAAAGTTACTTTTGTTCTCTTTTAACCGACTTCAAAAAAAGGAGGAGCTTCTCAGTTCTTCAGTTTTTTTTTAAATATATTTTTCCCGATTTTTCGAAGACTGCTAGATCGATTTGGAAAATTATTTTTTTGTTTGAAAGGGTACTCTTCTTAGGTGGTCCCAATGCAATCAGGTCAGGATCTGATTATGGGATCCTGGAGAAATCAAACAAACTCTTCAATTAAATATTATAGGCACACCTATAGCGATTTTGGTATTTTTTATAGTAGGTGGTAACTCGTGAATTTTGTGCTCTCGGAAAGCAACATTTGGTGAAGTGGAACTGATGATGAAGACCACCGGAATATATAAATGTATAATCTATGACCAGAACTGCTCAGTAATAAGTATTTAATGGGTTGCGATTCGATTACTTTCAATATGGTTGCAATTTATGCTCACCACAATGCATATGGTGGAGTTGATAGTGAAGTACCAGGAGAATTCCTCGGCTATTAACGTCTCTGCATCACGAAAAGCAATATTTTGTAAAAAGGTGATGAGCAGTTGACATTATCCTATTACTTAGATAAATTACAAACCGAGCCACTAAACCTACGTATTTTTCCCACTTAGTCTATGTGGTGTGGTGTTATATTAACTTCTTGTCACTGATGGTTACATAGCAGGTAGTGGTATTCGAATTTGTGTGGGGGTAGGTAACACAATTAAAAAATGAATAATAAACATTAGGTTTCCATACAACGAACCCCAAATCAATACTTGAGTTAGGTATGACCTGATATTTTAAAGTATTCGCAAATCCGTAACTGAAGATGTCAATTCCGTACTTACATAATTATTTGATATTGGCATCATCAAACAATCAAAATAGTCAACCAATAATAATGCATTTTACACATTTTATAATGTGGCAACACTATACAATAGGTTTATCTACATATAAATTGTACAATCAGGGTATTTCCCCGTGGTTTTTTTGGTGGGTTAAAGCTTGCAAAAAGTAGTTCTAAGACGTACAGAATAAAGTTCAATTATCAACTGGGCGGGTGGTAGGCGCACGTGGGAATGTCTCTACGGGAAACTACCATACTCTTTCAGTTTTTAATTAAGTAAAAATAAAGTATAGTTTATTGCTTGATTAGGTATCTGTCGTTTAAGGCTCGTACAGACTCGCGCGACAGGCACCGACAAAGAAATTGTGGTACTAGTGTCGCGTCTCACGCCCGCGATATTTCACTAGTCTGTACGAGCCCTTAAACTGTCACTTTCTGTTACACACTTCCGTCCCTTTTCACGAAATCGAGAGGAAGGATGTCACACGTCACGATTAATTATGTGATAGATAGGTACAGACGCCAGCACATCAAGCTACTACAATCTGTTAAATTTATTTAATAGATTTTTAACTTTATCGCTACAGCTTAAGATTCATGTCAGTTTTGGATAGCTTGACATGCTGGCGTCTGTAAGTCTGTACATGGTGCTCACATATTTACAAATATTGTAAAAATATACGTTTTCATAAAAAAATATATATAATAGGTCAGTGTGTGAGTTATGGTTATCAGTATCACAGAATGTAGAATTACAGTCAAAAAAAAAAAAAACTAGACAATTAAAATAGCAACAAGTTTGATTTTTTGTCTAGACTCTAGATTGTCCTATGGAGCTGGACCAGCATGTTTCCAAGCATTCTTATCTTGGATATTATAATCCTCTAATTTGTAATATGCTTGTTTACAAAGTGTACTTTTAATAAGAGTTTAAAATTTTCTTTCATATAATTGCATTATATCACAAGGTATTTTGCTGTAACATTTAACACAGTACCCCATAACAGATGTATGCACAAGCTACCCGAAACTTTTAAATTTTCCCAATCAACCTTGAACCTTATGCTGTAGGGATAAAGTTGAAAATCGATTAAAGAAATTTGACAGATTGTAGTAGCTTGATGTGCTGGATTCTGTACTTTAGAAAATCTGAAACATGGTTGATCTATTTTATCTTTATTTCTAGTATTAATATTATGTCTATCAGTAATTTTAGGTATTAAAAAGATGTCGATTTTTTCTTACATTCATAATATTTTCATAAATGAATTGGCAACGTACCGTCATAATATTAATCCTTTTAAATAGTTCTCTAAGATATTCTCGGCGACGTAGATTTCGCGCGTTTTCTACATCTGTTAACTGGCTTATCTTTCTAACAGCATAAGCCGCCGAGCTTAGCCGCTCCGCAAGAGATGTATTAGGTTGGGGAAAAAGACTTTTCGCATTATAGTATGTATGAACTTGTAAAAAAATCGCTTTGGCTATACTATTTGTATCTGGCTGGTTTTGGTATCATTGAAAGTTTAAATTTTAATGAACATAATTCCAAATTCAAATTAGGAAAATGTGTGATTTTCATTTGTTTTTCGTACTGTCAAGATGAGTGAATTTAGTGAAGAAATTCGATACATTTTAAAATTTTACTACAAAAAAGGTAAAAATGCAACGCAAGCCGCGAAAAAAAAATGCAGTGTCTGTGAGAGTAGCACAAATTTGGTTTAAGCGTTTTCAATCCGGAAATTTTGATGTCAAAATTGCACGTCGCTCTGGTCGCCCTATTACGGATAAAATGGCTGCCATTTTTGAAAAAGTGGAGCAAGATAATAATATAATACAATATAATATCAGTAGTTACGACGTAGCTGAAGAACTGGGAATTGACCACAAAACAGTTTTGGCACATTTAAAAAAAACTGGGTACACGAATAAGCTCGATATTTGGGTACCTCACGAGCTCACTGAAAGAAACCTAATGAACCTTGTACTCATTTATGATTCTTTATTACGACGTAATGAAACCGAACCATTTTTGAAGAAGCTGATAACTGGTGATGAAAAGTGGATCACGTACGACAAGAACGTGCGAAAAAGGTCGTGGTCAAAGGCCGGTTAGGCTTCACAGACTGTGGCGAAACCCGGGTTAACTCGCAACAAGGTGATGCTGTGTGTGTCGTGGGATTGGAAGGGCATTATTCATTATGAGCTGTTACCACCAGGCAGGACCATCGATTCTGAACTCTATTGCGAACAACTGATGAGATTAAAGCAAGAAGTTGAGATTAATCAACAGAAGGGGTGTGGTTTGTCATCATGATAACGCTAGACCTCACACATCTTTAGCTCCTCAGCAAAAATTAATAGAGTTTGGCTGGGAGGTGTTAATGCATCCGCCGTATAGTCCTGACCTTGCACCTTCAGATTTTCACCTGTTTCGGTCTCTTCAGAATTCTTTAGGCAGTGTCAGGTTAACATCACGAGAGGACTGCCAAAACCACTTGTCGCGGTATTTTGATCAGAAGACCCAAAATTTCTATAGCAATGGGATCATGTCCCTACCTACAAGATGGCAAAAAGTTATCGAACAAAATGGTACCTACATACTTTAGTTAAATGTAAATAAACTATAATAAAAAATGTTTTGAATTTTCTTAAAAAATGCGAAGAAACTTTTTCCCCAACCTATTATGTGGTCCCCATTGTAGTTTCTCGTCTAGAGTGATTCCTAGGAAAACCTTTTGATTCTTAAATTCCGGTTTTTCTCCATTCAATATGCTATCACATTCACCACTTCTAACATTAGGTCATTTAAATCTAATGCATTTGGTTTTTTCTTTATTTAGTACCAAATTATGTACGTTAAACCAATCTTGGACCTGAAGAATAGAGTTATTCAAGTCGTCAAGATTTTGTGACCGTCGGTCTTTTTTAAATACCAATGATGTGTCATCTGCAAATAACACCATCTTCGGTTGATTTTGAAGTAGTTGGGGTAAATCGTTAATATAAACTAAAAAGAGGAATGGATCCAAATCGAACCTTGAGGAACGCTCATGGCCATTTCAGACCCCAATGAGTTTACGCCGTTCACTTGAACTTTAACATTTCTATCTTTCAGGTATAATCTTCGTAAATCAAGATCTGTATTTCTAATAAACGCCGCGTTAATAATATTATTTATTAAGAGTCAGTGGTAAACGCCCTGTATTGTTTTATTACATCACTCTTTTAAGCCCCTTTTAGAGTCCACGTATCACTGGTCAGTTCCATCATTCGTCAGTTTATTTAATTCGCCAGTTTCGTTGAGTCGTCAGTTTAGTACAATCAAAGAAATAGTAGATTGTTATACAAGGGTCGAAAGGAATCAATTCCCATACGAGGTATTTACTCTAGTCCGAGTAGGAATTGGTGACTTTCACCCGTGTTAAACACCTCTACTTTTCATTTCGCATATAAGGAAAGTAAAAAAATATAGTTTTTCTTAAATATTTTATTTTCTTGTTTGCTCGCCACTTCATAAAATCATTGTATGTATTCAAATATCTTTCCTTTGAAATTTATGGCAAAAATTTTGGATTACTGTATTTGCCTCGTCTTTAACTGAATCTGGGATCAACATTTAAGAATCACTTGGAACTCATTTTTAATCAAATATTAGTCAAAACTCAGATTTTGAATTTCGGTACAGCTTGCAGTGTTAGTATTCCGTCAAATTATAATAGTCTTTTTTAAATTTTAAATATGGAACACATCGCTTCGCCGCCGCGGGCCGTATCGCTTAATAGGTCTTTTTTTTAATTCACACTGGCTGTTTCACTCACAAGACCGCAGACTACCTAACCAAATTTAGTTCTATGCTTAAAATTCATTCCCGCCCTAGGGAGGGAAGCAATAACTATGAATCATTCCCGCCTAAGGGTGGGTAGCAGCGTTTTCCACCGGCTACTCAGATACAACCAACACTACTTTCAGAGTATGAGAAATGAAAAATATATGTTAACGTTTAAGTAAACAAAAGTGGCTCAGGTAAGGAATTCCTAACCCAATTAAAATCAAAATTAAATTTGTATTTTAAAAATTATAAGTTTTTTTAATTTTAAAATATAATTATTTAACTTCTAACATCGTACAACTGACATCTAATAGGTAGGTAAACAATTAGACATTAAAACATACTATTTGTTTTTTATTTTATTTCGCTTCGTTGGTCTGGTGGTCACAAGCATTACCTACTGCTGTGCATGAGTCTGGGTTCGCTTCTCAAGTCAAAAAAAGTTGTATTGGGTTTTTCCAGTAGACATTTTTCAGTAGCGGCTTGGAGTCGGGTTTTGGGTCCGGTTAAACGCAATAGGCTCGCCTCCTATTACATGGCACGTAAACACATCTGATGAAATATGGATGTAGGTACTCGTAAGTGCACCTCTGCCTAGCCCTTTGAGTAAGCAGGCATGATGATAAGTTACGTAACATGTACATAATTAAACTAGCAGACGTGTGTGCAGTTTTCTACCAACTGTACTTTGACTGACGATTTGAAACTAATAAAACTGGGGCCCAAGTCTGCTATTTTTATAAATACAGTCATTCCAACACGATCCCATTGTCATGCCATTGTCATTTTGCTAAAAGTTCGTAATCTGGTAAATTCATAATGATCGATTATTGGTCGGTCAATGTTCTCTTAATATAATTGTGTTATTATAATGGCATTGTCGTATTGCCATTATTATAAAACCTATTTGTAGAAATGTCATTAATTTGTCATTATGTACGAGATTACCAATATATGCAATTTCTTTCAATGTAGTGTCAGTGGCCGACCATTGGAAAGTCATAATAACGCCATTATAATAGTAGATTACCAAACTTGTCAAAATCAACAATTATGAAATCAATGATCGACCATTCTGACACTATTGTAATAGCAGACTTGAGGCCCTGATAATCAACGAAACTGGCGAACACTGGAAAGTGTCGAGTTGTCGCAACTGTCTAATCCGCAAAACTGACTTATCAACGAAACTGACAAATTAAATAAACTGACGAGTGAGGGCAACTGACCAGTGAGACGCGGACTCGCAATTTTATTCGTCATCCACTGACTTTGAAAATTGTTCCCAATCAGCTTTCAGATGGTAAAGCGACGTTTGAATGGCGTGATCTCCTCCCACAATAGTTTCACCAACGCCATAAAACCAGCCTATCTTGGAGACATTCCTAGTACCTACCCACCGACTGCCAACGTTTGGCCAAGTCACCTTCCCCAAATTACCTATATATACTAGTCCAATTTCGATCCTTTAATCCCCAATATTGTCATTTAAATGAGAGCTTTACATCCTAATATTATCTCGGCGATGTGACACTTTAGAGAGCACCATTTATGTTATTTGTTTGTCCCTTACCCATATAGGTACTTAGAGATAAACTACGATAACAAGGCTCGCCCCTCCAAATTACTGTTTCAATGTGTGTAGTCTATCCTTACGAAAGAGTTTGTACTTATGTAGTTGTAAAAGAGTTGTAAGTACTCGTAATATCTCACTTATTATTACCAGATTTGTTGGTCAACTAATCATAGAGTACGTCAGTGCAGCGCCATACTAATAATAATGAGCGATCAATGACGCCATTAGTCTATCAACAAACCCGTGATTTGTTTTTGTTTGACGGCCGTCTCATTACGCACACATGCGTAAGTACAAATACTTTCAAATGTTTTGAATCTTCGGGGGGCGAGCCATATTATCGTAGTTAATCTTTACAAGGTGGCTCGTATACAGTGGTCCATAACGATTTTTTTGAAGCCTCTCTTCATGGGCTTTCATATGTACTCTCAAATATTAGGTAGTTGTAAAAGAAAAAACACTGGTAGGTATTCAGTTACAAAAATATATTTTATCACTTGTAAAACCTTGTACATTAATTATTGTTTACATCTAGGTCATCACTTATACTAATACCTTAACTTCTCGTCATTCTCTCTCATAATATTTATAGTCGATGGGCTTGCATTCTAGCAAGGCCGCGTAAGAGCAAATTGTAATTTTATTACCGCGTATCTGAGTTTTCACGATTTTACAGGAGGAATAAACTGAAAATCTGGGCCATTTAAAAATATTATTCTGACTTGCTGATTTGCTTCCAATTCTGGACTTGCGAATGATAAGCACTATTGTTCCGTTATCAAAAACGAGTATTTTTTCTATATTATTATATTTTTTCTATTATATCTATATAACCTATTCATAACTACCTATTCCTTAACTTTCACACTAAATGCGCGAGTTCCGAAGTGGTTACTGACCTGCAAATTGCAAAAAACGTAATAAAATTTGAATTTCGCGGGCTACCTTAATAATCAATAATCATGAATAAAGACTTGACTTATTACTGTTTCAAAGAACATTTTATTTTTGAAAATGGAACCAAAAGCGGCGCGCGGCGGGCTTTTCGGTAGAATGCGTGCATTGCGTTGTGTTTGAGTTCCTTGGAACTTGCGGCTGCAGAAGAAATAAAAAAGGCATTGGCGCGAAATCTTTAGAATTTTTTTCTATAATTACAAATTGAATTGGTGACCGTAATTTATTTTACAACAGTGAAAATGTCCTAGTCTAGAGAGAATGGAGACCCGTATTTGCAGATGGAAGTGAAAGGAAAATAAATAATTTTCAATCTGTATTATTCTGGGTTATTTTATCCAATCTGGATTATTTTATTATCTCGCAATCATAATCGTAGTGAAAAGTAAAGTGTAACACACCGGCGCTAAAAACCCATTATAACTCTGTTTCTATTTAGGTACTCCCTGGCTAAAGCTCGGGAGTAAAAGTACCTCATATATGTTTATTGGGTCATTTTAGCCCCTTGTTTATCAATCTACTATATTTTCGGAAATCGATGGCAAAAACGACTTTCGAAATTAAAGTTGTTTTTCACTTTGTAAGTAGTGTGTAATGGATTGGTCGGTTGTTTTTTTTTGTAAAAAGTTTTGAACTTTTTTCATCCCTAGTAGGTACCTACCTATAGGTACAAGATCCCAAAGGCATCACAAAATTATACCTACTCCAATGCATGGAACTTAAACCTAATTATTTCAGCTAATTTGGCTAATGGTGGCCTGTGGGTGTCATACACGTGCCGAGCCTACAACGTCCTGCGTGTACAGTATAATAATGCTTTTAGGATGTTGTTGGGACTGCCATGGCGTTGTAGCGCTTCTGGAATGTTCGCGGAGGCTCGCACAGATGGTTTCCATGCCATCAAGCGAAAGAAAGCGGCCTCCTTGCTACAGCGCCTGCATGGTAGTGACAACAGCATTCTGAAAATGATCGCTTCCAGAACGGACTGTCCCTTTCAGGGACAATGGATGGGGACAGTCATAGGTCTGATACATAAGTAATTTTTAAAACTAACAATACAAACCTATATACCTAAGCACTATTGTTACTAACACCAAAATACTAACAAAATTATGGACCTTCTTAGTCTGAAATAAAGTTTTATTTAGGTAATTTAATTTTAATATCCGTCTCGAAATGGTCCTTGATGAACTTCGTATGACCTCTCCCAGCCGAACGGAATTGAGCTCGTGCATTGGCTGCATTCATATCGATTTCCGAATGCTTGAGGCGCGCGCAATGCAGGATACCTAACAAATAATATAATATGTATAAACAGCGCCAAATTAAATTAGCTAGCGAAACTCCGCAGACCTGATGGGTAAACATATAAGATAGGTAGTAAAATATCTAAACGCAATGCAGAATGGCTTAACTGCAGTCACAATAACCGTTTGTTGAGCCTTAATAATGCCGAATTGGTTGCAGTAACTAAGCTAGGGCACTACGACAAACATGCGCGAGGAGAGCACAGAGCACTATATAAGCAGAGTGAGCGAAGCGAGCGGAGCCGCGGCCGCCGCGCCGTAGCGGCCGACGAGCGCTACTACCAATAGTTAATCGCAGTTACTTAGCTATTTAGTATTTTTAGGACTGATTTTCATAAAACTCTGATGTTTTCACTTGAGTTAGGGTCGTTTTCACTAATATTACTCGTTTTATTTATTTCTGGTTCGGACGCCATTATTGTTGTTAAGGCACACAGAGTCACGAGCGATAAACTTTAGAACTAAACTCTATAATCTGACGTTTCATTTCACGCTGTTTTACATACCTCTAATTGTTGACCCGCTGCATTGATAAATACAAGACGTTGCAATTCTGGGTGATAAAGTTCAGTAATATGAAAAACCGGTAAACATCGCGTCGTTCAGATAGGAGCTGTTTCGTAAATAAACTAGCGGTTTTGTAAAACAGCGGATTCGACAATCCATCTGCGACAACTATGTACTTCTGTAGAAAGACTTAATACTACCTACCTACGTTTTAAGTTTTCTATTAAAATTATGAAATTATTAGATAGGTACCTATTCCGTTATGGAAATATTTAGTAAGTTTTAACCTAATAGCATCATTAGTAACAACAGTTAGCCTCAAATAGACGTAAGTAGGTAAGTACCTATCTACAATACATGGACAAGAATAAATGTAGTTCTAATCTAATCTTTGTTATGGGGAATGCGCTAAGGTAGCCCGCGATATTCAAATTTTATTATGTTTTTTGCAATTTGCAGGTCAGTATCAGGTTGTATGTTGATCTAAATATAAGTCGCGGGCGTAACAAATATGGCTTTACAGAGTTATAATCATTAGAATCAGCATTACCTACAACTCTCTAAGTTCATAAAATCCTACTAAATGATTATTTCAGAAATAGTAATTCAATAGGATTTTATGAAGAAGAGTTAGTTGTATTGCCGATTCTAATGATTATAATTCTGTAAAGCCATATTTGTTACGGCCGCGAATCATATTATTTAGATTTTTAGATCAACATACAACCTGTTACTTACCTGCAAATTGCAAAAAACGTAATAAAATTTGAATTTCGCGGTCTACCTTAGCGCATCCCCCTTAAATAATATTGGATGATTTTGCTCAATACGTTTGACTCACTTTATTATTAAAGAGAAAATGAGATGAAAGATGTACCTAGTACTAATTTTCACCACGCGCACGTGGCGTCATTTTCAGAATCGCGCCATTTTCATATTAGAAACGTCAAAGATTGTTGCGACTTTCTGACTGATCTGTAAAAACAAAATAATATTATGAGTTCAAGCGAGGAATCCAATAAACTACCTGATATCTAGAATGAGGCGCAAATTGCAGAAAGTGGTCTCTTGCCGGCAAAATCGCGAGACCGCTATTTAATGATTTACAATCATTTTATATCATGGAAGACTCGAAAAAATACTCAATCATTCTCTGAAAATGTTTTGATGGATAATTTCATTACCTACCTATTGTAGGTACTGTTTTCTTGCAAATGTGTTGAAAAGCTTTGTATGACACACGTGCGGAAATTGGTATTTACAAACTCGTGACTATGGTAAGCCGTCGACTTCGTCTAGGGCTTACATTCGTCTACTCGTTTGTAAAAACCAACTTATCGCACTAGTATCATAAATAACTATTGTAGTAAAGTTTAGACTGTGATTTCATTATTTTAGCTAGAATATTTTACGCTTAGCCTATTAATTCAGCCATTACTTTAATTTGTATAATTATAAAAATACTCAATAAGTCCCTACCTCCATAAGAAATAAAGACTTCTGACTCCTTATACTAATTATGTTGTTTGTATTTTATTTTCAAACTAATTGGGATTGTGAACTTTTTTCCCACAAATCCCCACTAAAACCTTTTTACAAAAAAAAACAACCGACTTCCAAAAAAAAATCTACAAAGTGAAAAATAGCTTTAATTACGAACGTCGGTGGCAAAAAACTAAAATACAGATCTAAAATTACCGACCTCCGAAACTAAAGTTATTTTCCACTTTGTAGTGTTTTTTTTGGAAGTCGGTTGTTTTTTTTATCATAAATCTTTGTAGTAAAATTAGATCAAAGTTTTCTTAGTAGCAATAATAAATACTATTAAAATAGTTATTTTTTCTACTACTAAAACAAAATATAAAAATACATTAAATTACAAAACATGACAAAAAGCACATTTCGTGTCTAGGATTTGAACCTAAAATTTCATGCACGGCAAGCGGTCTTGTCTATTTAGACGTTAAATTAGTCTACAAAAATGTTAATCGTATTATTGCTTGTCGTTATACGCAAAAATAAAAGTATGGATAGTGATACCTAGACGAAGACTGGAATCAGCAACGTGTAATACAGCATAACAGTGGCACAGTCAAGAACAGAGAGGACCTGAGCCAACCTGGCGGTGACGTTATTAAAAGAAGATGCTCCCATAGATAAATACCACCCGTCTTTCCACTATTCCAATGCTTGCTCAAGGATGTATATCCGGTAGGCTCTAATATTCCTTCCATATCCCAAGGGCACGTCTTCCCTACCATTATCGTGCCCCCCGGTCTACTCTTTGATACACAATGGTCTCTGTAGCCTCATGAAACATGAGGCTTCAGGGGCTCTGGGTTCATTCGAGCAAACGAGTCTGGTTAAACCATGCTGGGGTCGGTGCATTTCATTCATTAATTAATTCATAACGTTTTATTGAAAAAAAAACAATATTAAAAACAGACTTCAGAAATTAATACTAACTTAAACCTATTTATTCACTAAAACTATACTTACATTAATAAAATTATAATAAAATGTTTTTGCAAAATATAAAAACCAACTTGAGTCTATCACGGATATGAACGCACATGTCTTTTGGGGGGTAACCACTTAATGGAGCAGTCTGTAGGACTATAATTTTTGGAGTCAGTCAAATATGCCTCAACAGAATTTCAAAGTCAGACCTTACCCCCTTGGTCAAACCATTGAGCGAATTGAATTGGACTGCAAACGAAAACATGCGGGAATTTTATACACTGAAGTTTCTTCAGATAAAGTTAAATTTGATAGATAAGTACATAGGTATTATTTATAAGCCAATAAGTTTTCCCCCAAAATTGTTGAGCTTCTCTGTAGCGGCTCGGGCGATCTGCTTGAAAACTGATCCTGGCACCTGATGGGAAAACAAATACTTTATTACCAACTTATATAAAGTTATATAGGATTAGAAACATCTGCAGATCCCACTTCAAAACTTCTAGCAATAATCAATATAACCTATCTATTAATACGTGAAGCGAAAAGTTTGTAAGTACCCATTTTTACGAAAATTACGTGAACGGAGGAGTATGAAATTTGGCACAGTTAAAGTTTATATGGAGGAGGAGTGCAGAAAGCTAATATTTTTATATAATATGCACTAGAAATAAATTTAATTAATTTAAAAAAACGGCCAAGTGCGTGTCGGATCACGCACAATGAAGGGTTCCGTAGTTCGGATTAATTTCTCCCAAGAAAAAACTTAACATTGTAGTTGAAAAACATGTTCTCCCATACATTCCAACTTTGAATATAACTTTGTGGGTCCACAATATTGGGAGATTCAGCATGTTGGCTCTCCCTATATTTTTTGGTTATATAGCTACACAAGTGCACTGTTGAACCAACCTGGCGGCGAAGCTACTAAAAGATGCCATGCCCATAGATAAATATCACCCGTCTCTCCACTATTCCAATCCTTGCTCAAGGATGCATATCCGGTAGGCTCTAATAATGCTTCCATATCCCAAGGGCACGTCTTCCCTACCATTATCGTGCCCCCCGGTCTACTTTCTGATATACAATGGTCTCTTCATTTATAGCTACACAAGTGCACTGACTGAACAGATCCGCTAAAATTTCGGGGGTGGTCTTACCTCAAAAGACCATTTCAGACACTAATCTGCATGGTGACCAAGATTATGTCTGCACTTTAAAAGAGACCGGACCTCTGTGTTCGGTTTGGTCTTTCTTCTCAGAGTAGTCAGTTAAGAAACACCGAACACATCTAGTTTTGAAATAATTTAGGTATCTTTGACGCGTACTTAGGAAGTGTTTTGTTTTACCAGTTTACAGAAATAAATATCTTTTGTTATCATTTATCACCAAAGAGATTTAAATAATTCAATGTCTTTGTTTATCACTTACCTCAAGGACTGCGTTGATGAAATTTGAGACGCCCTCAGCACCTCCGACCAATGCTTTACCAGCGCTATAGAACTTGTCTCCAGAATTGCCATACTTCTCCTCTTCACTTATAGTGTCCACAATAGGCTTTGGCTGAAAAACATAATATTAATCTGTTTATCTGACTGCCTAATTTTATTTTCAAGATTTTATTCCACTACTTTGCAGGCGTACTTACCACGTATAACCATGCCAAATAAATACTTAGTACCAAGGGTCTCTCGAGTTAAACCGCGGAGAGACAGACAGGCACACAGACTTAGCGAAATTATAAGGGCTTCTTGTTGAATTAAAAGCGCCCAACTCCAACTAGTTATTCGGGGCCACTTTCTCGCACTAGTGCGGGAGTGAAAAAAAAAGGAAAAAGCAGGCGTATTAAATACACTGTATTGCGAACCTAAAAGCGGTGCAATACTTTACGAGCAAGGGTATTGAACCATGTCTTTGTTGTGGCGCAGTCGATTAAAATACCTAGGTTACTACGGCTTCCATACGAAAAAAAGAAGAAATAGGTTTGCCCCATAGAAGATAAAAAAATTATGACTGTAGCTAGTCTGTAACCATGCAGCTAATATAACTGTAATTTGGCTCTGGACTCAAACAACTTTAGTGCTTTGTTTGGACTTGAATCATTCACGTACCTGAAATAGTCCAGCAACAACTCCTTGTATATTCTCTTTGAACGACAATGTCTTACTGCCGTAACCTTCTATTTCTTGGACAGCAGTTTCGGATGCCCCGCCGGATTGGTGAGCATTTGCCTGTACAAATGAAATAGACCTTGTTTAGCTAAGTAACATTCGGTTTGTTTTCTATGAAAGAAGTAACGACTCTTTGGAGTAGTGGCCACTTGAGCAAATAAGAGTTTTGATTATTAGGGTTTCTGTTGGTATATTCTTAGTCTTGAAAGTGTGCGAAATAAACGAAGACTCAACGTATTTTTCAAAAATACTTCGAGTATTCTTGTGCACATTCTAATAAGTGACACAAAAATACTATTAAACCTAAATTCAGTAGGTACAGTAGGTCTTATGGCAGTGGTAATACTTTGTCCGCTGGCCTAGCGTAGTACGGAGTTTCAGTCTGTTTTTTTCTTTACCATTGATGTGCGACGATCAATAGCACGTCCTACCTTATATATGACTTACCGAGCCGAGACGTGGGCACTCAAGGAGTGGCTGGTCCAGAAATTCAAGCTAGCTCAGCGTCTCGGAGTCTGTCCGAGGTACTGGAGTGAGGTCATCCAACAGAGAACCAAAATAGGGCAGTAAGGCCTGTGATAGGAGAGGCCTACGTTCAGCGTTGGACTGGTAGGTATAATAATCAATGATGATCAGTTCGCTTCATTCACTGGACTTAATACGTCGTTACCTAGAAAATTCAGTAGTTACCCGACAGTTTTTATTTAATTACCTTCGCATTCAACGTGCTTCCCAACAAATTCGACGCTGCTTGAAGTTTATAGGTTACGAAATTCCCTCCACTTGGTTGAGCATTATTTGTCACAGGGTCGCCTCCAGGGTAATTTTCGGGGTCTAGCGGTTGAGACAGGGGCACGTCTGAACCAGATTGGGGTTGATCGTAAACTGGCAGGTCGATACGAATCGGATCATCTACAGGCGCTGAGAGTGTTCCCGCGACCAGCAGGAAGAGCGTTACCATTAGTGTAAGAGCCATTCTGAAAGAATAATAAAATATGTTTGAATAGATTGGTTGATGTAAAAATCAACGGGTACGAGTATTTTGAACTCGTTTCCAGTTTCGTTTTGATCCAGTTTTTTTGCGTAGTGATATTTCTGTAAAACCTTGAACTACGGTAAATTCATCCAGTAAAACTTAAAATTTATCAAGTTTTAATGATAAAAGACCGAACTGTTTAGTGATAATAGTTAATTTCGGACTTTTACTAGCATTCACTCAGTATATATCTTTCGTTTTAACTCAGAGACACGGTAGTTGTTGAAAAATTGTCATATTGTCTATGTCTAGACATGCTCGGCACACAATTAAGATACTTTGTTAGCCCCCGTACATGGGTACTAGGACCTACATTTTGAATCAAGTGGGAAAGATTGTCATGTTAGAGGCGGAATTTCAGCCTGAGTTGATGGCGAGGATGGACGATAGTGTAATAATAAATGCTCACGCACGCGTATCAAACGAAGCTTTACAACACACTTGCGAGGAAGAGGCGTTATTTTTGAAGTGAAAACTTTTGATTTTAAGGGTTCCGTAGTCAACAAGGAACCCTTATAGTTTCGCGATGTCCGTCTGTCTGTCTGTCTGTCAGTCCCCGGCTTAGCTCAGAGACTCTACGAGTATGTACTAGAAAGCTGTTATTTGGCATGGGTAAAATAATATAGCATATTATTCACGCCGACAAAGTTGTATTAAGTAGTTATTTATGATACTAGTGCTGTAAGTTGGTTTTTACAAACGAGCAGACGAATGTAAGCCCGAGACAAAGTCAAGGGCTTACCATAGTAACAAGTTTGTAAATAGCAATTTCCGCACGTGTGAAGTACAGCGTTTTTCAACAAATTTGCGAGAAAATAGTACAATAGGTAATGAAACAATCCATCAAAACATTTTCAGAGAATGATTGAGTACCTATTTCTTCGAGTCCATTATATAAAATTATTGTAATTAATTAAATAGCGCTCTCGCGATTTTGGCTGCAAGAGACCATTTTCTGCAATTTTCCCCTCATTCAAGATATTAGGTGAAGTAGATTCTGAATGATCAGAAGAAGCACCATTTGGTGAAGCGAAACTGATGATGAAGACCACAGATGGCCCCCGTAACATCATAGTACAAGTACATATTTAACGGAACACAACAATTTGGGGCCCCTTTGCAAAGTACAAAAAAAGAAGTGACTGACAAAAAACCATTTTTCTGTCATGATTTTATATTTACTATGGGTAGGTAATCGATACAAATCAATGACATGTTATAAGAAATAGAACTTAGGTAGATACCTACATACGTTATTAAATAAAATGCTGCAGGTTTTAAATAGGTAACCTAAACATAGAAAAAAAAATGCGCTATTTAGTGTAAGCACGGAGGCCCTGGGCACGGACCCCGTGTGGTAAAGACGGCACTGGACGTGGTTGGTAAACATTTGTGAAATTATTTTGTGTTATTGAAAAAACAAGATGAGGTTAGTTCCGAATTTGGTCACGCGCCAAAAATACCATATAGCTTTGTCCTAACCTCTTTTATATAAATAACTGTGTCAGAGGTTCTGCCAATTTTATTAAACCAAAAATACAACGCAAAAAAATTATTAGGCTAACAAAATTAATAATGTTTTTTAAATAAGTATTAAGCGATCAAAAAGCCAAAACACAAGTAAGCAAGTTTTTATAAATACAATCATGGAGACAGCACCAGAAGTCCCAAAATGTTTTGGAATATGTCCACCAAAGATTGCAACTCATTTTATTGCATTATTCGGATTAGCTTGGGGGGGGGTTGGACTGGCGGGAATCATTATATACAGCCTCGTGGAAGACAATATAATTGGCGAATTTATTACGGATAATCCTATAGATGAAAGTGTGAAAAAAGTGGCACTTATGACCCTCGGTTTCAGTTCCCTCTTGCTATTCATTAGCAACGTTTTCCTGTTCCTGGGGGGCGCTTGTAAACAGGATAAGGCACTCTTTTTAGGAGCATGGATCTTGTTCACTTTGTGTTTTATATTAATTTGTGGGGCTGTCGGTCTGCCCGTGATATGTTTTTTCTGGGCAGACACATGTGTTTTAAAAAAAATATCGAGTACCCTGTTAATATTTGGTTACATGTGTATAACTGCATTTCTTTGGATTTGGCTATATTTTACGGTAGTTGTATTTAATCGTTTAAATGAACTTGGGGGGTAAATGTAAATAAAAAATAAATAGTTCTTATCCATGACCGAGTCTTCTTCAGTTAGCTTCGTTCCCCAATGTCATGATTTCATGAAAAAGTAATTCAATGGACAAATCTACATGAGAGATGTGTTAATGATTATAATTCTGTAAATACATATAATTGTTTTAAAGTCACGAATCATATTTTGATCAAGATACCTGACACTGACCTGCAAATAGCAAAAAAACGTAAGAAATTTTGAATTTTGCGGGCTACAGCTATCTTTTTCAATACAAATGATCCACCTAAGTAAATTAGGTAAGTACATACGAATTTATGATTTACTTCATTTAAATATTTAGACAATAATTATCTGCATAATTCCACTTTTGGCAGTAAGTAGGTACTTAGATAGGTAGGTACCTACCTGCTATTAACTAATGTTCAAGCTCCCGGTGCATAAGTATTTCAAAGATATAATTATTTTAAGTATTTCATAGTTTTATGTAGGTAATTATTTAAGTAAGTACCTAAATAAATTGCTCTAAATACATTAAACTAATTTCTATGAAAGTAGCGATAGTAAGTAAAAAAGTCCGCAATCCTTAATAATTGAATGTAACTATAGTCGCAGAGCGCAGCGAAAGCCAAAAATGATTATCTGACGAATTAATGATCAATCAGTTTTCTTTACTATTCATTAATATTGACTTGAAACTTTAAAAAGTTAAGTAGGGTGAAGTTTTTATCAATGAAAAGCCAAACTGAATTCGAGAAAAATAACCCTGGTGCTCCATACATTTTTTTTGTTTGCAAAACTTCACAAAATCACGAGTCCGCGTACCACTGGTCAGTTTCCCTCAGTCGTCAGTTTATTTAATTTGCCAGTTTCGTTGATTAGTCAGTTTCGCCGATTGGTCAGTTTTACCGATTAGACAGTTGCGTTATTTCGACAGTTTCCAGTGTTTGCCAGTTTTTCTCGATTCGTCAGTACACTCAACGTAAAAGATATGTTTACGTTTAAGTAAACAAAAGTGGAAAATGTATGGAACCCTATTTAAATCAAACTTAAAGTTGTATTTTTACAATCACAATATTTTTTTTTGTTTCCTAAAAAAAAAAAAATTATCTCTGCCTAGCCCTTTGAGGAAACAGCCGTGATGTTATGTTACGTAATACGTACATAATTAAATTAGCCGACGTGTGGGCAGTTTTCTACCGACTGTACTTTGACTGACGAATCGAATAAAACTGACGAATCAACGAAACTGGCGAACACTGGAAACTGTCGAGTTGACGCAACTGTGTAATCCCCAAAACTGACCAATCAGCGAAACTGACTAATCAACGAAACTGGCAAATTAAATAAACTGCGACGACTGAGGGAAACTGACCAGAGGTACGCGGACTCAAAATCACAGATATTATAATACTACACAAAATGTAGGGAATAGCTGTCGATTTCAGGGCCGACATCGACACCGATTTTCGACACCGATAGCACAATTTCCATGAAATTTTCATAGAAATTGTTCTTCCGGTGTCGCGTCGCGCGATAGGTCGAGCCTGTCTGTACGAGCCTTTAGACTATTGAACTGAATAACTTTTACTATGCGACAAAATTTTAATTTGCGAAAAGAAACAGCTGTTCCTTACAGTTTAGAATAGTAGGTATAAACTTTAGTATGGAACAGCTCCTGCCAGGGTTGCGAGTTTGTCCGAAAGGGATATCGTGGCCCTGGCACACAGGCATCTGAAGGAACACGGGTGGGTTTTAGTCAGTAAAAGTCTGACATACACAAGCCTCCCGCTCCGCCCAGAGCGGGAGAAGTTATTTGATAATTTCCCAAAAAAAAATGTATGGAACAGTTCGATGATCTAAACTTTAGACCATCGAACTGTTCCATACATTTTTTTTTAAGCCGACTAAATTTTTAAACACCTTATATTTTGCCAATAAGTACTCGTTGATAGATTAATGGTGATGATTGGATTATCTGTACTTGTATTTTAGGTCTAGGTAAGTATAGGCACACACGCAGACACATCAAGCTATAAATTTCCAGTCTATGCTGACCTCAAATTATACGGAAACCCTATACAAAGCGAGATCAGCTTATACTGGAACTTACTACTTTTAGTTCAAAAGTTGAACTTCAAATAATAATAAAAGGACATAGTTTTTATCCTGGATATTTGTATTATAATATAAATGATGAAATACAAAATCCTCGCAGGCTAAGTCGCGGACAACAGGTACTTAGTATAAACTAAACAAAAATATTCAAATGCAATAAATTCGCAAGTAGGCAGGTAGGTACTTAGCTAGGTTATATTCACAAAAAAAAAGTAATTCAGTAAATATCGAATAAGTATTTTTAAATACGCGACAGGTCTATGTTACAAAACAAGAGTGTTGATGTAATATAGTGTGAGGTAACTTACTTGCGAATCCGCGCGGTTATCGTCTGCGATGCGTACGCGCCGGACCACCACTGCCACAGACCGAGTGGTTGCCCACTTTCACGCCTTACGTCATAGGGCCTTGGCACTTGTACCAAATGTGACGTGGATGTGGCCACACTGACACTGACCACCAATATCCAACATAGCTCTTAGCATTAGCGTACCTGATCATTAGTATTACCTGTAATCATGTAATAACATAATTCATGGCGATTGTTTACTTAATTATTGCAGCTGCATCGCAAAGCACACTGTGAAAATGATCGCCTAGTGTTTTGTTGTAAGACTCGATTGCTGATAGACGAGGGGTTGCAAAAGTAGTTTCCCCACAACGATGTTTTATTATAGGTTGAAGTCCAACTGGAATTCAACCTATGAAACCGGCCAAGTGCGTGTTGGACAATGAAAAGTTCTGTAGTGGGGATTAATTTATACTAAGCTAGATCTTCTTTCTATTATCTGAGATATTAAGTACAAACTTACATTTTAGTTAAAAACATGTTCCTTCCTATATTCCAACTCCAAATGAAATGAAATGAAATGAAATCGTTTATTCTGTAAATAGGATATCGGAATCACTTTTACACGTCATATTAAAAAGTAAAAAATAAGCTAGATGTAGTCGACATTTCCTATCTGACTACCCGTGAGAAGAAATGGCGAAACAAACTCAGGGGTCAAAGTCTCTTTTAAAGTCCAGACATAATCTTGGTCAGATCATGTGAGGACCATGTAGATCTGTGTCTGAAATGGTCTTTTGAGGAAAGAACCACACAATTTTGAGTGGACCTGTCCAATCAGTGCAAGCATTTGTCGTAATCGTGCAGCTCGACTCAAGACTTAAGGAGCTCAACGACTCGACGAACAATACCAAAGAAAGTACATTTGGGTAGGCCTCATAAAGTGCTCAAAATGCCAGACCTCCATTAAAACTGAGAAAAAGCATAAAATAATAGGAAAATATTTAAAGAGAAAAAAAAAAAATGACCCACATAGTGCTCACTTTCACAATAAATTAAAGCAGTAAATATAATACTTTTCAAAGTAAACATTAATGTAATATTGTATATAATATTCTGCAATGTCAATATTTATATAAAATCATGCATAATAACATGATGATGAAAATGTAAGTTTGTACGCACAATATTGGAACTTCTTATCAGGGCTCGAAAACCGGTTACTTTTCTATGTAACCTTAACCGTTATTATAAAGGTTTTCGAACATATTTGGTTAATTACATAATTAATATTTTGTTACAAAATCAATGCGGAGTTTAATATGATGAAGCAATATTTGAAGCTACCTTAGCAATTATGTCAAAAATAATTTGCATCTTCGGAAATAAAAGTTAACCGATTTCAAGCCCTGCTTCATAAAGGTTCTCTGTACTTAATCTTTATGTAAAGAACTATTTTCTGTAGGTACCTACTTACCAATGTTTTTCAGTTTTAGGTTTCGAATGGTCAATTTTCATCTATTTTCTTACATAATTTTAAGAGCATTTATTTTAAAAATTATAAAAAGAAACCGGTCAAGAGAGAGTCGGAATCGCGCTCCGAGGGTTCTGTAGGTATATATGATGTTGATTATTTCTGAAAAACTGTGCTATTTAGAGACATCTTTTATTTTTCCTGTAATCGTTAAATAAAATTCTATCTAATTTCAGATTTTTCTCTATGCAAACTTCGGAGATAAGGGGGGAACGGTATTTTTACATTTTTCATCAAAAGTCGAAAACTATAACGCCTAAAAAAAAAGCACCCCTTTCAGGCCCTGTTGCAATAAAGATATATTTTTTAACTTTCTTTCTTGTTTGCAAAATAGTTGGGTAAACGTCATCTAAAACTATTCCAAATTTCAAGTTGGTAGTATTAGTAGTTCTTGAGATATCCAGCTGTGACAGACAGATAGACAGACTTCTCACCATAAGGGTTCCTTTTTACCATTTTGGTACGGAACCCTAATAATATCAGAAATCCTTACAACAATCCTTTTCATTAGACATTAAATATCACACGGTACAGCTCGCTTAACTTTTTCTTTTAATGGGGCCTGAGCAGTGAGATCCGGGGAGCTGGCTGTATAATCCACCCATCGGGCCTAGTGCGGGTTGGCGGAAGTCACGTCAGGTCTTTGAATTTTTGGTTATGGAGGTTCTGGTTTCATCTCAATTTTCCTCCGCTGTTTTTAGAGAAGCAACATAACATAACTTCACGCCTGTATTCCCCGAAGGGGGTAGGCAGAGGTGTACCTATGGTACGCCATATTCCGCTAGTTATAACGCCTGTATTCCCCGAAGGGGGTAGGCAGAGGTGTACCTCAGAAAATAATGTAGAAAATACCTTTTTTTTTAAACACTGTCGGTAATGTTTTTTTTCCTATTTAACAAACCATATCAGGAAATTTAAAAATCACACACTGGGCTTCAGCTATCCGTGTGATAAAATTAAAATTTTATTTTATGATTAATATATTATTACATCTTCATTAAGTATATTAACGGCGAAATGAGCTATATTTTCGAGAGCGCAAAACTGATGAAACTATTAACAGGTGCTGAGACTGACACGAATGGTTTCACGAAAACTGTATTTTTATAGTAACACAGACTTAATGTTTCAATAATTACAAGCTTTCAATTAAGTAGATAAGAAATTGACGAAAATTTTTATTTTTTGTGTGCACCCCTAAGGGAATAAATAATACACGTAGCAACGTACAGGCTCAAGTGAAATGACTGGCTAAAATCTGGTCTACCTTCAACACTATAATGTAAATGACAATATCAATTTACCCACAATAACTTAATACTACATACATTACACCAATAAGTACCTAGGTACTTACTTATTATTTATAAAAATCCATGAACTGTGTGGCACGGAACTTTACATGACTTTTGGCCTTAACTGTGCAATTCATTGTCTCTGAAGAGATTCTCAGTTTTAGATAGTAAGTTCACATAAGCTATCCAATTATCTGTACTTATGATAAATAAATAAATAAATAAATAAAAAATAAATAAAAATAAAAGTATAAGTATGAAGGAGACTTGCGTGTTGGTCGGTAGACTATTTGAACTTGATAATATTACGCGTTGTCCTAATAGAACGCAACCAGGGGGCCGATCGCGCTATTTCTCAACGTAATTACCGTTCGAACGGAACGTTTTTGGTTTAGCTGATGTAAGAAACGGTATCGCGCTATTTTTTGTGAGAGTATTGTTCGATCGATCGTTCCTCCAACGTAACTTCCAAAGTAAAGCTAAATCGTTTCCGTTGAAATGATTAGCGCGATACGAAATGTGTCTAACGTAACGTTTTTGGTTGTGGTTTAGTTTTGGTATTAACGTTCAAAATTAGCGCGATCGGCCCCCTGGAGACATTCGCAATTTGACATTCCACTAGTTGCACGTAAGTTCAATAATCCAATTCCCGGTTAAAAGTAATGCTGTCTTTATCTAACTGAACGTATCAGAAAGTGACAGCATTACTTTTAAAGGGGAATTAAAATGGACTTACGTGCAACTAGCGGAAAGTCAGAATAGTCGGTGTGTTGGTGGTTGGTATGGCGCGCTAGCCACACCGCAGAATAATCGCGTGTGCTTGTGGTTATATGAGACACCAAACCACCGGTACTATGGTATACGGCGACGCGCGACGGCGCCGTGCCTTAGTGCCGCCGTTTCGTCAGCAAATTTCCATAGTAATCCATACAACACTGACGAATGTGCCTACACCCGGCGAATAAACCTTACTTTTTTACGGCAAATAAAACGTGTGTCCAACGGGCCTGTGTTTGATTATGAGTTATTACGGACAAAAAACTTAAGTCAATCGTAAATAACCATGAAATAGCTCGGTCTCATTATTTAAGTCCGCCATAATATCATGGAATTTACCAAAATCATCTCTTTATATATATGTTTGAGGCACCCATTCGGGTCTACGGCGACTATTGCGACGCCACCGCAGTCTTCGAATCAGTGAAGAAATATCTAGCAGACATAAATTATTCATTACAGTGATGTCACGAGTCACGGGTCACAGTCACTATGGCGTTTCAACGGAGAAAAACGCAACCAGTGTGCGCGCTTAATACGTGCGTCCAATAGGGTATGTCTACGTACGATACAGTCCAATGTGCGGCCGAACTTAGGGCATTGCCCTCAGCCCTCAGAGGACAGAACATAGCCCTATTCTGAGGCTCTATTCAACTGAACCTCCATGTTTTGACGTCTTTTTTGTATTTCGAAATTGAGTTGTCAATTATACAACTGCCAAAACCCAAGATTTCAACGTCGTAAACAATGAAAGCATTTTGCATAGTTTTCTTAATGAATTGAGAAGAATAAATAATAGTTTATAAAAGTCATGAACTTTTTGAATAGTTGCTGCGCTCGTTTCGGTGGTGTTACGTTTTGGACCACTCCATGTTGCCGTGGCGCTGTGAAGTCTATACAACTAAAGACCCCTGAAGAAATATGGATGAATAAGAATTCATGCATTGTGAGGAACCTAGAAAGACTTCCGACGAAGTTATGCACAGGAAATCTACGTGTGTCATTTGGGCCGACAACATGGACGCAAGTTAGATTTTGTAATGAACACCCGCGTCTTCACAGAGATTTGGAATTTCCCAACTTCGATGTTTACAGGAAATCACAATATAAAGATGTGCGAAAAACAAATTGGGGGGCCGGTGATGGAAAACCAGGATACCTTTATGTAGTTTGCCTTTTCGGTATGCTAGCTGGGGCTTACGGGACCAAGGCTCATTTGATTCACTATGTAGCCTTTATGGATGCTCCAGCAGACGTGCTTGCTCTTGCTTCCATCGAAGTAGATATATCAAAGGTAAAACTTGGTACTTGCTTGTCCATAAAATGGCGTGGAAAGCCATTGTTTATCAAGAGCAGAACTAGCGCGGACATTAAACTTGAAGAAAAGACACCGTTATCTTCGCTACGCGATCCCGCAACGGAGGCAGACCGGACAGTAAAGAAGGAATGGCTTGTGGTCGTTGGTATCTGCACCCACTTGGGATGTGTACCCATACCGAACAGTGGTGACTGGGCTGGCGGCTTCTATTGTCCTTGCCACGGTAGTCACTTTGATAACTTGGGCAGGGCCAGAAAAGGTCCTGCTCCTACAAATTTAGAAATACCACCTTACAAATTTCTGACCAACACACTTCTTCTTGTAGGGTAAATTTATTCAATACTTATTAGAATTTTTTAGTGAATATAATTTCATATTTAAATAAATTTGTGTGTTACCTTATTCCTGTCGAATTTTTGCTCATCTAAATTGTAATGGGCAAACTCCACTGTTTGCGCTCAGGCTCCCGACTGTCACGAGCAGTCGAGCACGAAATTAGCAGTAGGCCCCGGTCCTTCAACGTGAACACCTTTTCATTTCTGAGTGAATTCGGACTTGATGTTTTGGAATCTGAATAAATTGTATATTAGGCACCATAATTTGGATAAGGACCCTCATTGCGTATAGGCTCGCGCGATATCGCGGGCGCGACATGCAGCGACATAGTAATTGTGCTACTAGTGTCGCGTCGCGCCCGCAATATTGTGCCAGTCTGCACGAGCCTTAACACTCTTTGAATAACAATCGCGCGCGCTTCACATTAATGCGAATATTTGTTCGAGAAACTGGCTCCTAGAGACAAAGCTGAAATATTATTAATGCATGTAATTCCACCCCTATCCTATTTCATCCCATGGGTGTCGTAAAAAAAGGCGACCAAGGGACTTACTAGAGAATGGGCAGCAGCGTTCTCTATGCATTTTAACACCATACTGCGATCGCCAACCCGCCTGCCAAGCGTGGCAATTATAACAAACCCCCCCCTTTGATGGAGGCCTATGTCTAGAAGTGGACGGCTTTCGGCTTAACTGAATCACACCCCGGCCGGCAGTGCACCATCCCTTAACATGTAGATACCAAGAGGCCGCACCTGAATAGTAACAAAACCAGTTGGTAGATAAAAGCTCAACTATATTATTATTAACTCCTACGTTAGGCCAGCTCACCGACGAAATGTTACCACCAAAGTGTAGTCGACTGTACCCGGCAGAAATAGGTACCTACCTACAGTCAGCCTCAAAAAGATGCATACATACATGTACAGTGAGTATACATCTTTTTGACGCTGCCATGACCGTACCCGCGGCGGTACCTCTGGTAAAGCTTCTCCGGACGTTGTGCCGTAATGATGAACTTTATGGATATTGTAGATGGCTAGCTAGAGCTGTATTAATGAGACATTTGATTTCCGGCTGTACCCACGTCATCAAGTACCAAGATCTATGAGGTAGGTACCCCGTACGGCACCTTTTCCCTGCTACGCCCTGTAACTATAGAGATAGCCGTAATAATAGGACTTTCATTGCTGAATTACAACATAACGTATGTGTAGTCACGCGTGTGTTCCACGAGGGGTTAGGCAGACGTACGTGTACCTATAGTACACCCACATTTCGCCAGTTATATTTAAGTCCCATGCAATAGGGGGCGAGCCTAACCAACCGGACATAAAGGACATGTCCAGTTTCAGACCTCTGGTTACGGTCAATGTTCAGGATTGCGGTATTGCGCGTCATACAGAATGTTTTAAAAATTAAGATTTAAAGGAGGAGTGGCAGAAATGTATGCATGGACCTCAGCCTAGAAAGCAATAACAATAAGCGATGTCATCGGATACTGGATAGTATTCTATAAACTACAACTTTTCCCATGGCGCAAAATCGCAAATCGCTGTGGGAAAAAAGTTATGGCTAAATAAAAAAGAGTTCAATGATATATTGTACGTATTTTTCTGTTCCTTTCTTCTTGTATGTTTATATATATTATATGTGTGTACATAACTGGTTAAATAAATAAATATTATATTAATAAGTATAATAATATTTTTATTACGACTGAGATAAAAACATGGTATTTAATCGTCTTAATCGTCGAGAGTATATCTATTTATCTTGAATCTTGAAATGTTTGTGAAAAAATCAGTATATTTAGCTCCTTTTCAAACCTCAGGGTCATCAATAATGAGATCCATTAAGTGTGCAATAATATTGTGGTATTGCACTCACGCCAATTTCATCCCTATTAATCAAAATAATATATCAGAAATATGTTCTTGCCCTTACATGACGTGATTGGATACGTCCTCTTAGCAACCAAACATTTTGAAGCATATTATAATGTATATTTGCGACAAGGCTGAATGCCTAGCCGACAGTCTACAGATCTAGACCCAATCTTCTCCCAGCTCGCAACCAGTAGACCTTGCGTACCTTACCAGCGACTGATCAAGAGTTCTGACCGCCCTAGGCTAATTATGAGGACGAGCCCCCGCCAGGTGTGTTACAGAGGGCCTAAAAAGTAGTAAGTGAGGAGAATAGTAGTGTGAAAATTTTAAAATGGTTCATACTACCTATAAAAGTTTTCAGATCAATCTGCAAGCGAAACATTGTCCTTTAATCTGCATGACATTCAACCTGGCTCAGCTCACACGAGAGCGACTCAAAATATAACTTTATTTTCTACACGAAAAGATACACATTTCATTGTGAGAATTTAGAATACGTTACACCTCGCGGCGCTGCGCCTCACGAAGCCGCGCGACACCCCAAGGCGCAGCCGTATGTCGTTCTCATGCGCTTGCAAATGGTAGACTGCAGGTGGACGCGGGGCGGGGGGAGCACGTGGCGAATGTAGACACGTTCCGCTGCAAACAAAAAACAAACAAACAAACAAAACGTTTATTGTGTCCAAAAATTATACACAAACAATTTTGGGTTTGGAGTCCTCATTTAAGCAATGCCTGTATTAGAGGACTCCGCTCCTTCACAACAGTAAGTACTTACTTAAAACACAATAAAAACAGTACAAAAAAACAAAAAATACAGTAAAAAGACAAATTATAATTATGTGAACTTGTGAGAGCGTGTGCATGAGTGTGTATGTGCTGTTGAGTGTACATGAGTGTTTTGGATGTGTGATTGTATGAGTATGCGTGTGTGAATGTATGTGTAGGATGAGCGGGTCGTATACTTGTTAAGTTACGTTTTGTAGGAGAGCTTCAGTATTATCATATATCAGTGGTTTTATCCAGTCAATCAACATTTCTTTACTTAAATGATAAGATTTTTCATATATGAAAATTTCTTTATTTATTTTGTTATATAATTGTCGTTTACTAAATTGCGTAGATCCGAATTTGGTCTTGGTTAAAGGTATTTGAGCTACATTGTGTTTTCTTCTCCTAGAGAGTATATCCGGTTTATAAGGTAAGGTTTTGTGCTTTTTTAAAATATTTTGTGTAATGTATAGTTTCCTAACTGACAGTACATCACTAAGTTTGTAGAGGTTCTCTGTAGAATATCTCCTTTTTTTTAAATACATAATTTTGAGCAGGGCTCGTTGTGCTCGCTCCGATTGGATGAATTTAGATTTTGTTGCCCCACCCCAAACAGGAATACAGTATATCAATGTTGATTGCGCAAGAGAAATATAGATTTGAGTGAGCACATTTCGAACAATAGGCTTACCGCTACTCTGTATAGACCTAGGGAGCACGTGACGCAGATTCTTAAAAATCCAATTTAGGTTGCGGACCCGATTCGCCACCTGCTCAAGATGGGGGTACCAACACAATCTCTGATCCAGCATTACCCCTAAATATTTTGTGCTAGAAACTTTGCCAATACTAGAACAGTTACAATTATCAACATTATTACCATCACAAGTGTGTATAATAATTCGAAAATCGCCGGTTGGTTGAGTACGATTGCAGATGCTGAAACTTATAAAGTTTGTTTTGGAGGTATTTAATGTGAGAACATTAGAATTGAGCCAATTCGCAACCTGGGACATTCCCAACTCAGCACTACGCTGCACATTATGCCATGACCTACCACAGAAGATGACAGCTGTATCATCTGCGTACGACAGGACTTTGGCATTAGGAATTTTCATGTTACACAGGTCGTTTATGTATATCAAGAAGAGCGTTGGACCTAATACGCTACCTTGGGGGATGCCGTATGATACATCTGTGACATCACTTATATGTTGCCCCACTTTGACACTCTGCTTCCTATTTGAAAGATAATTCTTAAACAGATCAAGTGCGATATCTCTAATACCTATTTTTTCCAGCTTGTTTACAAGGATAGGCGTAGAGACGGTATCGAATGCTTTTTTAAGGTCTAAAAAGACAGTTAGGCACTTATCTCCATTGTCAAGATGATTTGCCACTGAAGAAGTTAGTGATATGACGGCGTCCTCAGTGGAAATACCTTGCCGAAAACCAAACTGTGAGTCGGAGATGATATTGAATTTGTTTAAGCAATTAAGAAGCCTAACATTTATTAATTTTTCAATAATTTTGGATATACTAGTAAGAACAGAAATTGGTCTATAATTGTTAATATCGCCTCTACCCCCACTCTTGTGCACAGGAGATACTGCTGGGCCGCGCGACGTCTCGCTGCGTAGCGAGGCGTCGCCGTGTTGCCAACGATTTTACTATGCGCCTCGCGACGTTGCGATCCGTCTCGCGGCGGCGCGCGGCGCAGCGCGAAATCACTGGCCTGTTCCAGTATCGTCACGTCGCGCGTCGCGTCGCGTCGCATCGCGTCTCGGTGTGAGCTGACCCTTAGGGTGGCAAACCATCTGTCGGGTTCCCAGATAACGGCGGGAGGGGTTCACATCGGCGTCGAGTCGACGATGAAGTACCTGGGACTCGTCCTCGACAGCCGGTGGAACTTCGTGGAGCATTTTCGACGTTTGGGTCCCAGACTGGAGTGGGCCGGGGCTGCCCTGAAGCGGCTCCTGCCCAATCTAGGGGGTCAAAACGCCTCCTGCCGGAGGCTCTACTCGGGGATCGTGCGGTCCATGGCCTTTTACGGGACACCGGTGTAGGCGCGTTCCTTAAGGCTGCGAACAACCCGCCGATTAAACGCGTCCCAAAGGGTCATGGCTATCAAGCTGGTATGGGGTTACCGCACGGTCTCCCGTGAGGCGGCGAGGCTCCTTGCCAGACTACCGCCATGATATCTGGAGGCGAAACGCCGGGGCGAAACTCCGCTGCCGCAAGAAATCACGGCACAGCAGACACAGCTCCGGTGGGATCACATGGTGGCATGGAGAGTGTGATTGTCGCAACCCAGCGCCGGGCACGCGACAATTGTGGCGAGTGGGTTTTAGGCAGTAAAAGTCTGGCATGCCCTTCCGCTCCGCCCAGAGCGGGAGAAGTTAGTTAGTTGGATTTGATAATTTCCCACCCAAAAAAAAAAAAAAGGTGGCTTACCATTTTTTAAGCTGACCGTACATAAAGGCAAAGTACCTCACGCATTATAAGACCAAAATCATGACAAGTGACTGCAGGCTACCAAGTAGAAAACCAAATCCATGTCGTGTTTGGCCGCATGACTTGTATTGGCTTAATTTCTATAGACAACTTTGTTGCCATTGCCAATTGCCATTGACCATGAGCGTGGTCATCTAGTGTGTCAAGTTGCTTCGACTTGAGTATTTTTTAAATATTTACACTAACTTCTGTTATTGTTTGGGCCTTTATCGGTTAAACAAAACTCGCACTAGGCACTCTGTTGCCAGCTCACCCACTCGCTCGACCGCCGACCGATTCTAGTAACAAATCAGTGTTTGATTAACACGCGCTTTTTAAAATTTCAGAATTTATTGTTAAAATCAGGGACTTTCAAGCGCATTTAGTTTTAGTGTTTTGTCTCGGTCTCGTTGAAATTTGTAGGGTAGATGCAATGATGCTAGATTAATGCATTTCAGCGCGCCCTCCCCGATCCTCGCGCCTTAGGCTGCAGCCTAAGGGTTAATCAGGCCCTGTACCTTACCAAAGTGATGCTGAAGTCGAATGCAGAGCTTCGCTCCCTCTCGTTGAGGACCCTGATGATCCTCTGCCTCCCGTCACTCGAAAACGAAATCACTAAAGGGCTCCAGGCTCGAAAAGCTTCCGGTGCGGAAGGTATCACCATTATAGTATAAAAACTCCTCCCCGATCCTTTCATAATGCTTATGAACGCCATCTTAATGGCGCCTTTAGCAACAACATCTTTCCGCAAGCTTGGAAAGAGGTCGCTGTTATCGGTATCCCTTTTTCTTTTTGTTCACGTGGTGGAATATCCTCATGGATGTCCTCCGCCCTGGGGCGGGCGGAGAGGTCTGTCAGACTCTTACTGACTAAAAACCACCCCAGTGTTCCTTTCCCACACTTGCGCTGGGGATCTTGGGATCTGTTATTACTTACGCAATCCCCGGTTAGTGGGGGGGGGGGGGTGAGTCCGCCGTCCCTGGACCCATTTTGGGGGGCCGGAAGAGGGCATTAGCTGCCCTCTGCCGACGCCCAGTGCGCCTGATGCGGGCTGGGTGAGCGGACGAGATCCCCCACTCCCTTTCGGCGCACCTCCTTCTGCACCACGAATGTTTCGCAGAAGGATACACCGTTATCGGTATCCCTAAGCCAAGCAAACCCAAGTCTGAGCCCACGAGTTACCGCGCCATCAGTATTCTATGTCTTTGTTCTATGTAGTCTCATCCCAAACGCGTTGTTCTTCAAAGTTCTTCTTCTTGAAGAACAACACGCAACAAAATAAGCTGTAATAAACAAACAAGCTTTTTGTCGGACCGCACTTTCTGCTATCGGATTGATGGTTCACTCTCCTCCCTGTATCCCATTCGCGCGGGATTCCCTCAGAGCTCCGTGCTATCTCCCCTTATTTTCACGCTGTTCACTAGTGACATTCCCAAAAGTAAAAAGGCTCAGTTGTATCTATTCGCCGACAACCCTACTATACCGGTCGCTGTCGGAACTCTATTGCTCGCACTCTTCAAATCTCCGCAAACGTCTTTGGCGTTTGGTTTCGGAAATGGAGAATCGAGCCGAATCGAATGGAGATCAATTCTCTTCGAGCCTCGGAACCTAAAGGTTGTCTATAAGAAGTCTAAAGTCTATACTGATATTCTAGTGAGTACCTACATAATTAAATGGAACGATAAAATAATATTGCTATAAACCACGTTTGTATGTGTGCAAGAAGAAATATTCGTACTGAAAAGGTGTTTCATTACACTATGAATAGCATTAGTCACAAGCTTCTAGTTAAGTTCTTTCGTGAAATGGTAGACTCCAATTTCGGAATATTTAGTAACACAACATCGTATAAAATTCGCAAAAATAAAAAACACAACAAAGTGAAAAATAACTTTAATTTCGGTAGTCGGTGTCTTCGAATCTGTATTTTAGTTTTTTGTTTCACTTTGTAAAAACAAAAACTGCACTGAGTCTCAGTAAGGCATTGACCTTTGAGTATTTAACCTATTGACTTATAAACCTAAGTAAGGTCTCAGCCTTTATCACAGAAAGTTGGTTAAATGCTCTAAGGTCTCAGCAGACGCTCGTACTTCGTCGTATTTGTTCGTAGTATACTAAATCGATGGTCTCAGTACAGTACTCGTCAATCTTTGAGTATTTAGAAGGTATTTAGTCATTACTCAATACCTCAGTGAGGATCTGAAGATACTCTCTCAGTACATTCAATGTATGTACTCTGTGGCACAGTGCATGGATAATGCACAGTGGAGGTTCTTGGCGGGAAACTGCAGTGTCAAGTTTAACAGTTTTTTTTTTTGAAATTTGTGTTTAGCTGAATAATAATGTGTAATAATGGTGGATTATTAACCATTTAGTGTTTGTGAACGTTCATTAGTGTAGGTAAATGAAACAAAACAGTGCACTTCAGGTTCTCTCAAGAAGTTCGCATAAGGTTTCAGTAAAGTGCTTCATATTTACTGAAACTCAAAGGGAGCGGGCGGACGGGAATATCATCTATCATGCAATTCATGCATCATTTCATCATTTTAACAAAATAACTAAATATAGACTTGGCTAAAAAATCCTAGCAACCAGGCCATTAAAATATTATTAACAAAAAAAAGTGCAGTGTTTAGTCTGTGGCACGGATCATATCTGTGAAAGGTGATAGTAAATAAAGCAAAATAGTAATAGATGCGAGTGCGAGTACCAAGTAGTACGGTACTGAATGTACTGATGCGAGTGGCTCGACTGCTCGACTGATTGTTGGTTGCTGGCTGACTTAGCTGGCTTTCGGTGTCATTGTTTGATTGTTTGTTCTGTTTGATTTCGTCCAAGTCGCGAGTCCGTGACACGCGCGTTTGAAATATCAAAAATAAATAATAATTTATCATGAGTTTCTACTTAATTTGCGAAGGATTGAATACTGTAAACGACGTGCCCTTTTGAAACAGCATTATTTATTTGTTTTCTGACTGTCCAATATTGTTATCTTTACAAAACTACATTGTGAATTAGAATAGACGTTTCGATGTGTTTGCGTAAAAGTTTCTCGCGATCTTTTGAAATACTTTGGTAATTTAGTGGGCGGAAAATTTCTAAAATAGACGGAACTAGTAATGGTGCAATAGTAGAATGTTTAGAAGAAGAATGGGTAAATTAAATAATTCTTTTCTTTGGGGAATATTATTCGCCTCGGCTACATGGAGTATTTCCTTGTACTTGTACTGGCTGCTGAACTTGAGTGGTGAGTATCATCCACTCTATCTATACTCATATACTTAGTATTAAGTTTGCGCAAAGGCCACTGTAGGTCATGGAAAAGTACCTGATACCTGCAAAATGATTTTGAGCCAGTACATTAATCCTTGCTTAGCCATACATCTGCATACTCCACACATCCCTCAACCTCACTTAGGTCACTGTTTTACTTGGGTATTAATTTTATGGAATACTACTCACTTGCATGCTACCAATTCAACCGAAAAGGCATAATAGGCCAGTAACAATACCTAAGACCAAATGCAAGAATCCAGATTTGGCAAATAGAAAGATCTAATCCATAAATCTTCAGACAATTGCTCCGATTGAGTTTGTATCCGAAGTACGGAGCCTCGGACTGCGATGACTGGATGAGCAATGATGACTCCAGCACTATATTGGTGAAGTAGTTTGAATTGTTTCTATTGTCTTGAGGTACAATACAAGTTAAAAAAAACATGTCAGCGTGAAACCTCACATACTTCTAGTGAATTCACTAATTCAACTATCTAGATAGCTTATGGCCTGTATTAGACTATTATCAGTAACAGCTACACAATCACTAATTCTTGTGTGCCGTGCTGTTTATATATCAGAAAGAATTTCAGTTACTCCTTTTCTGAATAAAAAAAATATTCTTAAGAGCAGTTTAAAAGGGCTTTGTTGGTACATACCAAACCATACCAAAAAGTAATATTGCCCTTATTGTTTGGTGTGATAAAAATCCAAACCAAATTGTAGTAACTCATAAGTGGGACTGAATGAAAGAAGATTTTAAATATAAATATACCATACAAACATCATTGGTGATCATCATAATGCTTTACATATTCAAACACAATTAATGCCACTGCATTCCAGTGTATCCTCTGCTTAATATGCAATCAAGTGATGAAAAAATCTGCTGCCATGGCTAAAGCACACTGAAAATTCTAGCAGATTTACAAAATTAATAATTGTGGTTTTTTTTAATAGAATTCCAGCAATGAATTCATTAAACCAGAATGCACCCACCTGTTATTGTGACCTAATTTTAGTTTTCTCTTCCCCAACTGTACAGTAAATATTATTAAATTTATTATGGGTTTTTATAAAGAAATCATTGTAAAGTACTCATGAGTTTGACATTGATTATTTAGTATTCCAAATAGTAAGTCTCCTTGTATAATATTTGGCTACCCATATTACAATTATGTAATAATCTTAATTGTTAAATATAGATCATGAAATTAAATGTTTGATAATGGAATCAAAATGCTTGATAATGGAATCAAAACGCTTGGCTTGTTCAAAGTACCACCTCACCATCATTTTTCATAAATTTTAGGTGACAGTATCATTAATAGCACTGAGCACAGGATCCATTATCGTCTTGTGAATACAGATGAGAAGAACCGTATAAAGAACAATGATAAATCTATTGCAGCATTAGAGGGAAAGAATTTGCTGTATGACAATGCAAAAGCAGTAGAAAAGTTTTCAGGCAACACGTGGAAGCTACACAAAGGTAAATCTGATTACCTGAGCAAGATGCTGCTAAAAGAGAAATATGCTAAACATCTTGGATTAAAGATGACAGCACAGCCCGATAATGCTTTAGGTAAGTCTATGAAATATTCAGCATTTTATTTTAAGCTGTGCTGCCTCAGCTGCCTGGATCGTTTTTAACCGACTTTCAAAAAGGAGGAGGTTTTTGTTTTATTATTTTTATTATGTATGTTCACCGATTACTCAATTATGTTATTTTTAATTATTTACTCAAAGTCAATTATAGACGGATTTTGAAAATTCTTTTTTTGTATGGAGGGGTATGCTCCCGAGGTGGTCCCATTGCCACCAAATCAGAATCTGATGAGGGATGAGGGATGCCATGGGAATCGAGGGAAAGCGATTTGAGTATTTTTTATAGTAACTCGTGCATTTGCACTCGAAAAGCACCATTTGGTGAAGTGGAACTGTTGATGAAGACCACAGATGGCCACCAGAACTACTTAATAATAAGTATTTCACCGTTGCGATTCGATTAGGCACTTTAATATGGTTGCTAAGCAATTTATGCTCGTCAAAATGAATATGGTCAAGTCACCATCAGTTCTCCTGGTCCTTACCAGGAGAACTCAACAATTAACGCCCCTGCATCGGGAAAAGCAATATTTTGTAAAAGGTGATGAGCATTTGACATTAGGCTATTGTAAATTACAAACTGACCCACTAAAAAGTGAAAAATATTTTTGTTTTTACAAAAAAAAAACAACCGACTTCCAAAAAAAACACTACAAAGTGAAAAATAACTTTAATTTCGGAAGTCGGTGGCAAAAAACTAAAATACAGATCCAAAGCCACCGACTTCCGAAATTAAAGTTATTTTTCACTTTGTAGTGTTTTTTTTGGAAGTCCGTTGTTTTTTTTTGTATTCCTTTTTTGTGTGTATTCCTTATAAAATAACTCGGACACCTGATCAAAACTTGGAATTTTTAAAATTTTCCATGATTTAACATAACATCACGATAATACAGGATATACAGGGTTTCCTGCAGGGTTAGGGCAGAGGTGTACCTGTAGTACACCCACATCTCGCCAGTTATGTTTAAGTCCCATGTAATAGAGCTTCCGCTATTACATGGGACTTATGGGTTCTAGTGGCTTTAAAGACGAGTGGCGAATATTTTATGAAGGTACCCCAGATTACTTACAATTGTATGAAAAACAAAAATAAAAGCCCGGAAAAAAGCAAAATGATTTTCTTATGGGAAATAACACCCTCAACATTTTTTACTATGACAGCAAGAGTATTCAATCAACCCTTTCGCTGCTATGTAACTTTGAAAGTAATAAAAATCAGTTTGACTTAAAATGTTTTGTTAATTGAAAGTAACATCCAGAACATTTTGTAACTATTACAACGTAGGACTTAAATTAAATCCCTGGCTACTAGTGAGTTTGAAACTAGGTACCAAAAATATTATTTTTACCAACAATATTTTTGACATTTATTGACGCAAACAGTTATTGATTAAGTGGATTTCAGTTCTAAGCCTGTCATGGTAGAAATGGACAAGACCGTTCATACCTTAACTTACCTAACGCTCATGTCCATTTCTACCACAATAGATGTAAAAAATAAGAACAAAAATATTGAGGGAAATGTTTTTTTGTTTTATAAACGGCCCGCGCGGCCCGCGGCGCGAAATCCGCGCTCTCTCATTGACGCTGGTAGCACATCTCCGCCGCGAAACCATAGCAGCGAAACCGCAGTAGTTAAATTGTACTGGTTCGCGTCATGTTTCGCTACTCGCATCCGATTCGAGTAGCGGAACATGACGCGAGCTAGTACAATTTAACTACTGCGGTTTCGCTGTGATGGTTTCGCGGCGGAGGTGTGCTACTGGCGTGGGAGTCGTAGGGGGCCTGAAAGGCGGTTTTTTTGTTTTTTATAACCCATTTGTTTTCGAAATCCTTTCATTACATTTTGGAAGTCCTTACAATAACGCTTTCTAACGCTCTATTACGAGTGTTCTTCGGATGGAACAAGTTTTAAGTGGTCGGGAAGCGTATAGCACATTATTATTGTACTTGCGATGCGATAATATAGGCAAGCAAACCATAGGTTGCTCTTGCTGCTCTCATAAAATGTGTTTGGTGTGGTTAACGATCGGGTTTCGTACCCGAAGGGGGCCATCCGGAACCCTAGTACTACTAGCACCTTTGGTTGACTGGTAGAGAATGCCTAAGGCATTAAGTCCGCCTTTGTACATTATTTTGTGCGAGAAGCTTAAATAAATAAATGGCAAGGACCCATTTATTTATTTCGCGACTACTTCATTCGAGTCCGTGAGCTTTCGAACCTGTGAGGCAGTGGAAAAATAATTCGCAACAGCGTGTGTCGCAACAGCGGCGTTCGAAACAACATAGGGACCCCCGCCTGGGTGCTAGAAAGCGTTATTGTAAGAACTACCGAAATGTAATAACAATACATACACACAAATACATAATATCGACTACCGCGATGGTGTAGAGGTCGCAAGCGCTCTCACCCCGGACTTCTTGCTCAGCAGTGGTCCTGGGTTCGATTCCCAGGTTAGCCAAAGTGTTAATGGGTTTTCCATCAAGAATTTCTCAGTAGCAGCCGGTGTGTGGATTTTTGCCCGGTTGATGGCAATAGGCTCGCCCCATATTACATGGGACTTAAACATAACTGGCGAAATGTGGGTGTACTATAATAGGAATACGAGTACACCTGCCTAACCCTTTGGGGATTTCAGTCGTAATGTTGTTACATACATACATACGTAAACTCACGCCTTCTCATGGGGGTAGACAGAAACTACAGAACGCCACCTGTTAGAGGTGGTTAAGGTTACACCCTCAGTTTGGCGTCATTCTGGTCCATTAGTCTGGATTGACGTAACTGACGCCAGAATGATGGATGATTTTCACGGTAATAATTTTCATCATTCTGGACCATCAGTCTGTGGGTTACACGATCATTCTCCGATCATTCTGACCAGACTGATGGACCAGAATAACGCCAAACTGAACGTGTAACCTTGCTCTTACGATCCTGACATAGGTACTCCTTTTGCTTCGACTACGCTTAGTCATTTCGCACGCCGTTTGCGAGTACTACGCACCTAACCTTTCTGAAGAACATCACCGATAAGGTCACTATAATTATGTTTTAACAAATTAATGCTTTAAATAATTTTATTATAAAAACAAACTCAATCTTGCATATCATAATATCTTAGTATAACGGTCATTCCATAGAAATATAAAAAACAGGAGAAGAGTGGCAAAGGGGCGTGTCTTTGTCCGCACGACATGATCGCAACGCTCATGTCACAGGCAAATGGTCGTTTCTGCGAACTAGTGCGCTTTCAACCGCGATCGTGACAACATTTAAGAATGCCGTGTTGTTCAGTGGTTTCTTGTAAAAACCGAAGTCAAACTAAAAACTTTATAAATCATGGAATCACTTAACATATATAATATTATATAAGTAAAAGTATTTTACTATATTTGTATTTATAATCATGTTTTCTTATATCACAGCGACTGTCCTATTTTTGCATGAAATACATTGCTTCTTAACCACTACCTAAGAATGTCGCTAAGTGTCTGGACAATCAATGTAAAAATTAAAAACTTTATTTATGCGCTGGATCTTGAGACGAGTCAGTGATGTCCTTGTGCAGATCCACTAACGTAGGCTGTCGACAACAATGTCGATTGCCTAATGAACATAATATATTGCTATTATAATAATAATATAATAAATTCTTAATTTCGGACTACACATACAAGTTCACACAATCCATATAGTATTAGTAACAATGACTTAAAAACTATGTTAGTAAACTTTTACAAACTAAACAACTAATAGCGACGTGGCCTAACACGCGTTGGCATTTTGTGTGTCTATTTTGTCTAATAATGTTTTTAGGATGTCTTTGGAGCTTCCGCGCAACCTACCCATTATTGACGCTGTTCTTTTTCTCATAATGGCATGAAAATCGTCAACACGGGCTTCCGCGAACATCTGCGAAGCGCTGCAGAAGCGTGGAAGCCCCATCAACATCCTAAACCCATTATTATACGAGTACTGCACGCGCAGGACGTTGTAGGCTCTCTGCGTATATTTCACCCACAAGCTGCACGTGTAGAAGGTTTGGCAGTATGCTATGAAAATTTGAAAAGCGATAACTTAACATCCATACTATAACGCGCAAACCTACGGGATACCATATTACATCGAACCGCCAACGCCCTCCGTTCCCTCTCTATATCAGTATTATAGTTTATTCTTAAAATTTTCAATCGTTTTAACCCGATTGGAAGACCCATGTGGAAATAATGTTTTTTACTCATTTTGTTTTTCTCATAAATTGTTTATCGTTTTTGATTTACTTAATAGTATTTTTTAGCGACATTATTGTTTATTTATATGATACTAGCTGCGCCCCGCGGTTTCACCCGCGTAAGTCTTGATCCCGTGGGAATATCGGGATAAAAAGTATTGGTCCAGCCGTTTGAGCGTGAAGAAGTAACAAACATACACACACACACACTCACAAACTTTCGCCTTTGTAATATTAGTGTGATACAAAGGTTGACTGGTAGAAAATGCCTATGGCATTAAGTCCGCCTCTGTGCATAATGGAAGAATCGATAACTTTCCGATTTAGTCGGCGTATAATAATATGAAAAATAAATGACTTTTGTAAAACAGGTAGCGATCGATGTTTTCGTGTGAGTAAATTGTACGGTTCATGGTAAATGCACGCTGTGTTTGATGGGATAAGGTTTATAATTGATTGTGTAGTACGTTCTGATTTATTAATTGCGAGGGTGTGCGCGACTTCGTATCTATTGAGTTTACTGAACTGCATTTGTGTAGTTTTGGCAAGTGGTAGAGACAAACTGGAGACACCTTGGGGTCTACTCCGAAGCGCTAAGCCGAAAAAATCGGCCGAATGTTCGGGCGTTTTATAACTTCCATAGTTTCCTTTTTTGACTTTGAGTCGTTACCCGACTTCAAGTCACAGTTTTGACTTGTGCTTATCTCTTCGACTGCCTTTTTTTTCGCCGTAGTCAGCGATAGTTAGCCGTAGTAAAGAAACGACCGAACATTCGACCGATACTTTGGATTTATGTTCGGAGTAGACCTCCGTGTTCCGATATATTTTCAACTACCGGGCGCATTAATTTCCGATACATTTTCTCCTTTTTAGGGTTCCGTACCCAAAGGGTAAAACGGGAACCCTATTACTAAGGCTCCGCCATCTGGCTGTCTGTCTGTCCATCTGTCTGTCTGTCTATCTCTGTCCGTCTGTCACCAGGCTGTATCTCATTAACCGTGATAGTTAGACAGTTGAAAATTTCACAGATGATGTATTTCTGTTGCCGCTATAACAACAAATACAATAAAACAGAATAAAATAAATATTTAAGGGGGCTCCCATACAACAAACGTGTTTTTTTTGCACGTTTTTGCTCGATATTGATAACGGCAACAGGTAGACGCTTGAAATATTCACAGAATATTTAGTTACATATTCACTTAAAAAAAAAAAATATTTAAGGGGGGTTATATCCCATACAACAAACGTGTTTTTTTTTGCCATTTTCATAGATAATGGTACGGAACCCTTCGGCCGCGAGTCCGACTCGCACTTGGCCGGATTTTTTGTTATATTTAAAGTCATATCCATTTCTACCATGGGGTAACAGGCTTAGAACTGAAATCCAGCGAATCAATAACTGTTTGCGACTTTAAAACGAATGTACAAAATATTGTTGGCAAAAATAAGATTTTTGGTATTTTTAAACTCAAGTATTGTTTTTCACTTTAATTTTTGGGTACAAAATGTTCGAGTCTTGAATGATGTCCTTTCACCCACTTCTACTGTCCAGTGATCTTTAAAATGAAACAGACTTGGTCAGCATTAAAAAGAAATTGGAAAAATTTTCTACAATACTTTTATGAAAAAATATTTTGTTTGGTTTATGTCACCGTAAGATTGTGAGCACCGCTAGTTTATAATCTATCTAGCGAGAATTGTTACAATATAACGCATTCATTTTCGGTAGTCAATGTCAAATCTTCAAACTGTGAACGAACCTGCACTTATCGACAGGGGTGTATATTCTTCGTTAAGGTTTTGTGTAAATTGGCTGAAATATGACGATGATTTTTGAAGGTCTCGGAAAAATTATGCTGACTGGGATCCTTACTGGGGTGCGCCGCGTAAACCGTAAGAGATAAATAAAATTAATATTTTACAAGATTGTATAATATCTTAAAAAGTTCAGCCAAAAATTCCGCGATAGCATACGTCTATCTTCTAAGGATGACCCACAGTAACCATATTTATCATTCAGAATTTTATAAAATTTTATAGTTATTTTCGAAGCAATTTTGAATGGTAGGATTATATTAATCCAGAAGAAAGAAATAAATTTTATTTGCTCGAACATGTGTATACATACAGAATTAAAATACTCAATATTCAATATTTTATTTAAACTGGGCATAATATCGTGACATCATATAATTTAAATGAATACTTAAAGTAAAATATATCACAGACCCAAATTACGCGTAACAAAATAATTATGGTTGACGGCGGCGCGGCGGCGGAACGCTAGGCAGGAGTCAATGACCTTTTCCTCGGCTATTAGGTATGCCATTATCACTTCGCTTCCTATTAATCTCTGTAGTACGTTCCCGTGAGATATTTTCTGACATCCACGCGGGCTAAGCCGCGGGCAAAAGCTAGTAGATTATAAACTAACAATGTTCATAATCATACGGTGACATATATGAGACCAAGTTTCCTTCCTAAGCTGTAACCCTATGTGTTCCTAAGTTGTTTCTAAGAGAGATTCCCCGTATACCAAATGGACTCGGAATTTCTCATACTGTCCTAGTTAAAATGAAAAAAAAAAAAGGTGAGTCTTTCATTAGAATACCTCTCATTCGATAGCTGCTATTCCATGTTGATGTATTGAGTAAATACAGCATGCTTCTGTGCGACTGCGCACATGCTTCTTTACAGACATTGAATGTCTTTTTCTTTTGACAATATGCGACTGACTATCACGTCAATTGAGTTTTATTCCATCTAACAAGTTGCAATTGGTCTATTATATTGATGCGAGAGCGATCATCGTGCTGGGGGGCTTAATAAAGTACAGTGGGTTGCCAAATTATTAAGGAGTCATGATTTCTTTTTCTTAGTCTTAAATTAATTAGAATAACATTTTTTTATCATCCACATTTTTAGGGTTCCGTAGTCAACAAAGAACCCTTATAGTTTCGCCATGCCCGTCTGTCTGTCTGTCCCCAGCTTCGCTCAGAGACTCTTAGTACTGGAAAGCTGTATTTTGGCATGGGTGTACATATTAATCACGCTGATTTTTTTTTTTTAATATATTTTTTTTGTCGTCTGTCCCATGGTGTGATAAAAAAAATATTGCGGGTCTGTGAAAACCATTTTTTGATTCAGGGATTCGTTTGTGTAATATTAAGGCGCTGACAAGAGGCAGATGATAAAAAAAGGCTTGTCTTAAGCAAAAAAATTGCCAAATCTATAAAGTTTGTGGTAGCGGAAAAAATATATGTTATTCTTGAACATAATTATATCTCAGAACTTGGTTGTTACTAAAACACGTTTAGAAAAGAAATATCTCGATACAAATGAATGGTAAACTAACCCTTTACTTTGAGTTTAAATCCAAAATATCTGTGTTAAATATCAACATATGGTTGGTATTTAATTAATAACAAGAACGTCTTATTTGTATGGAGAACTTGGTTGTTTTTTATTTTCGATTACTCAACTCACTTTTGAGTAAATAGATAATTGTTTCATATTTTACAATAAATTACAAGCGTTCTGTCATCGCGCTTCTCTTTCTTTTGTATGCAGTCTGACAGTGACCGTGGATTAGCTGTTGTCAGCGTCTTGACCTTTAATTTTTTTTTTTTTTTCTATAGTGCTATTTTTTGTTAGAGTCAGGTCCCCCCCCGTGCCAGCTAAAAATGGTTGTTTGATTACACAACACCTTAATTAATTATAGACCTAAACCTTCCTCATGGATCATCCGTCCATTGGTGAGAACCATTTGAAAATCCGTGACGTAGTTTCTGAGTTTATCGTGCTCAGACAGACGCGTCGGGGGACTTGGTTTATAATTGTAAGGATAACGTTATTGTGAATGTGTTGTGTGTTGTGTGTGTGTATGAATGCTATATAATTTTCTTATTGATTGAAGAAATTTTTGATGTTCCAAATAGATAACCAGTTTGGATTGATCCGGAATGCTGAAGATGTGAGGATCCGTGACAGCGGTTACAGCGTCCATGCTTTTAACACTCTGATTTCGCAAAGAATTGGAAATCACCGAGGTTTACCTGATACCAGGAATAAACTGTAAGTACTTGTTGTGTAATATTGATTAAGTTATAAATGTGTAGTTACTGCAAATATATAATTTAATGGTTTTTAGGGTTCCGTACCCAAAGGGTAAAACGGGAACCCTATTACTAAGGCTCCGCCATCTGTCTGTCTGTTGCCGCTGTAACAACAAATACTATAAAACAGAATAAAATAAATATTTAAGGGGGCTCCCATATAACAAACATGATTTTTTTTTTGCTCGTTTTTGCTCGATATTGATAACGGCAACAGGTAGACGCTTGAATTATTCACAGAATATTTAGTTATAATTATATTCATTTTAAAAATAAATAATTAAATTAAAATAAAACAAATATTTAAGGGTGGCTCCCATACAACAAACGTGATTTTTGGCCATTTTTAAAGATAATGGTACGGAACCCTTCGTGCGCGAGTCCGACTCGCAGTTGGCCGGTTTTTATCCACCTCAAATGAAAATACTGACTGAAAATAGTCTTGACAAATGTATCACTAGTCTAATTAGTTGAGTTATTTCTTTTCCAGGTGTCGGGTACAAAAATATGCAGATAAACTCCCGAAGACCTCTGTGATAATCTGTTTCTTTAATGAGCACTATCACACTCTGATGCGGTCTGTACACTCAATACTAGATCGTACTGACCAAAAATATCTCAAGGAAATCATTCTAGTGGACGACTTTAGTGACATAAACGGCCTACATGATGCGGTGCAGAAATCAGTTAATGAATTGAATAACCAAATGCGCAAGGAAGAAGAGATGCTTGAAACCAACAATATTGATGTGGAGAATGTAGTGGACTATATAAATGATGACAATAATGTTGCGGAGAAGAAAACGACTGAAAAGAATAGAGATGAATTTAATATAAGACTGTTGAAGACTACGAAGCGAGAGGGTCTAATTCGGGCTAGGCTGTATGGAGCTGAAAACAGTGTTGGTGAAGTAAGTATAATCTACTCTTATAATGCTATCAGTCAATCTGCCTAGCCTTTTCCCAACTATGTTGGGGTCGGCTTCCAGTCTAACCGGATGCTGCTGAATACCAGTATTTTACATGGAGAGACTGCTAATCTGACCTCCACAACCCAGTAACTGGGTAATACGATACCCCTTGGTAAGACTAGTTGTCAGACTTTTGGGCTTCTGACGACCCCTAACGACTGTCAAAGATCCACGAATGACAGCGGGAACAACGGCTTAACGTGCTTTCTGAGGCATGGACGAGTCTCGGTATGTAAAGATGGTCACCCATTCACGGACCAAACCTGGTAAGCGTAGCTTAATATAATGGATCGACCCGTGCAGAGGCTGTTATTACTTTGCCACGAGTTCCTTAAAATGCTATCAGTAGCAATTTTAATGCAGAATGTACTGAAAAAGGTGAAACAAAAAAAATACTATCGTTTTTTTTTCAGGTCCTAGTGTTTCTTGACTCACACATTGAAGTGAACCTAGAATGGTTGCCTCCGATGCTGACACGTCTCGCAGAGGGTGTGGATAAGGTCGAAGTGAGATTCTCCCATCGCGCGGTCACCCCAGTCATTGACGTCATCAACGCAGACACATTCGAGTATTCGGCTAGTCCTTTAGTCCGGGGAGGTTTTAACTGGGGTCTACATTTCAAATGGGATAACTTGCCGAAAGGAACATTGAAAAGTAAGTGCACAACAGGTTTTATCGATTGTTGTGTGATTTTAGCTCTATGTATGGACTGTTGAATGTTTTACGTTGGTCGTGAAAACAATGTTTAGTTTAAGAGGAGGCTCCCTATTTTTATGTTAATTTGCATGAATATTCTGAAACAGTCACATACAAGCAAAACGAAACTTTAGTATATGATTTATTGGATCTTTTACTTTCTATGTGGAAGACACTTACGTAATTGTAATATTTTCTCTAGATACATTTTTTATTCGAAAATCATGTCTTTTATAAGACATGATTTTTGACATGGTTTTTATGACTAAAATAAATATTCACACAAGAAAATATAATTTATTATCCATCCACCAGATATTTTTTCTCCAGATCAACTAGACTTACGCGTTTTAGTTTCGTGCTTGAACACGATCAAAGAGCGCACGCGATATTCAACTTTATTACTGATGTGTTAGCGTTTAACACATAAAGGAGTGGAAATTTGATTTAGACTGCCTGGTCTTAATCAATAATCAGTATCGCATTTCCCGATGCGTATAAACCATCCACCGTAAAGAATGTTGCGTATCGCACAAAATAATTTTATGTTATTTGTATTTATCGAAAACTAGCTCTTGGCGTTCTGGGGTCAAAAGCGCCCTGTGTTTCTGTACATATCAACTTACCTATGCTGTAATCCTCTAAACATATACCGAACACTGAACACTTTCGAATTAATTATATTGTGACTGTCTTTTCAGCTGATGAAGATTTTGTGAAACCAATCAAGTCACCGACTATGGCGGGCGGACTATTCGCTATTTACCGCGAGTATTTCAACTATATCGGCAAATATGATGAAGGCATGAATGTATGGGGTGGAGAGAACTTAGAGATATCTTTCAGGGTAAGCATGCTCGAAACTTGAGTTGTTTCTTCTTTAGCATAATTATTTAATTTCATAATCACAGCTAGTGCGGTGTTCCGAGTGGTGCCGGACGTAAAGAATAGCACAACCCTATTTCTTCCAATGGGTGTCGTAAAAGGCGACTAAGGGACTTACTAGAGAATGGGCAGCAGCGTTTTCTATGCATTTTTAACACCATACTGCGGTCGCCAACCCGCCTGCCAAGCGTGGCGATTATGGCAAACCCCCCCGGGGGAAACTTATATCCAGCAGTGGACATCTTTCGGCTGAGATGATGAATCACAGCTAAACCCCTTCTACTTGAACTTAGGATAAGGCTGATGATTATCTAATCAAGCAAAGGATCGAATGAAGCGAAAGATCATTTTAGAATTTTGTTGACAGGCCTACACTGTCCTCAGAAAACATTGTTAGCCAACATTTTTAAGAGTAACCGTGGAGTTTCTTGCCGGCTCTTCTCCATAGGAAATGACCAATTGGAACTGTGAACCGAGCTTCTGACGTTTCATAAGTGCCCAGTATTATCTATACTATAAAACATGCACCGGAATTAACGCACAACCTCTTAAGAGGTCATTGTATTCACAACTTTTATTAGGATCAAACCTGAAATCGCGAAAAAAAATTAGCTGTTCCCTACATTTACGAGTTATTCGAACCTAAATGTAGGGAACAGCTGTGTTTATATCGCGAGTTCCGGTTTGGCCTCATAGTAAAAGTTGTGAATAATGATGAGTACAATGACCCCATAAGAGGTTGTGCGGTAATTCTCAGACATGTTGTATATTCTAATTTAGTAAAGCTGAAGAGTTTGTTTGTTTGTTTGAACGCTCTAATCTCTGGAACAGCCAGTATTATTTGATTTTTTTTAATATTATACTCAATAGTCAATACTTTATTTGCATTCCACAATGTGTACTTAGGTGGTAACTTAAAGTTATATGTGATCATTATGGACCCTGTCGGGCACAGCAAAATAATAGGAGAGAGGAAGCTTTGAAAGACTTAGCTTTTCAGTCTTCTGAACTAAATCTAATATTACTTTATTATATTTTTATTTTTACATTTGTAGTTTACCGTACTTAAGTATTAGGTTATCGCTAACTTATTTTTTGTCATTAAAATATTCGTTTATACTATAAAAGCATTTTCTTATTAAAAACTGTTTTAGTTTGTTTATAAATATATTAATTTTGTCTTCTTTTGTAGTTCTAAAATAATTTACTGCTTATATATGACATGTAGTCACTATGGGTGAAATGTATATGTTACGGCTAATACCCGAAGTGCAGCTACACCTAGCTTTAGCCGGTTAGAATTATAGGTCCAGACAATCCCTGTTGGATAAAACCAATTTACCAACAATAGAGGGGATCTGGCGCTCGACGGCCGCTGCCGCGGCACGCTCGCCTTCGCTTGTTAATGGTTACTGTTCTAACCTAACCTAAGCCAAATGATTTTACCCGAAAACAATCGGCTCGTACTAGGTTTAACCGGCTACACCTAATTCTAACCGGCTAAAACTAGGTGTAGCCGCACTTCGGGTATTAGCCGTAACCTATATACTTATTGTGTGTACAATGCTAGAATTAAAATGTTTTTTTTTGTAAAAAATAATTCAGGTAGTTTGTTGTATATTTTTATATACATTACACAGGGACTTGTAGAGTGTATTTTTAGCCGAGAAGTTGGAATGTGTCTCGATTTAGACTGTAATTGCATATGGTAGCCCAATTCTTGAGGAAGGTTATAGGCTACGGCTCTTATTCATAAACGTCTTATAAAGCTATTTTAGTAAAAATGCTGCTAAAGTTCGTTTGTCCTTATTTGTAACTTTGACCTTTGTGTTTGTTAGAAAGTGACAAACCTATTTTAGCTACAATAGATTTTAGAAGTTCGATAAGTTTTTATTAATAAGACCGTATGTATTTAAAACATCACGCTATGACTCGCTTAACGAGCCAAAAGAAAATAAATGTAAACGGCGGGTGAAACCGTGGAGTTCAGCTAGTGTGATATAAAATATTTTAATGTTGATTTTGCAATATTGATTTAATGTTTTAGATTTGGATGTGCGGCGGTTCCCTAGAGCTGATCCCGTGCAGTCGAGTCGGCCATGTTTTCCGAAAGCGTCGGCCTTATGGAATAGGAGACAAGGAGGATTTCATGCTACATAACTCCATGCGTATGGCCCGTGTTTGGATGGACGATTACGTGGTCAGTAGATTTTATTTTTTACCTTCTCCCTTTCAGCCGTTATAAGGTGAAGAAAGATGTAACATACATGAAGGTTAGAAAATAATATCCCTGGGTTCATATACTAGACTAGCTGCCCCGACAGACGTTGTCTTGACAAAATTTCAATAATTCATACAAAAATGGACGGTCAGTTTTTCCTGAATTTGAAGACTCCGGGAATCTTCTCTAATTTTTCTTTCCTGATTCGGACTGTTACGTACATTTTAAAACAAAAATTGCCAAATAAGGTCCAGCTGTTCTCAAGTAAAGGAAGGCGAAGCAAAAGGAGTAAGTAAGGAGCGTAGCAGGTGGCGTTCTATAGTTTCTGCCTACCCGCATGGGAAGAAGGCGTGAGTTTATGTATGTTCTCAAGTAATGCGCTTACTAACGAACAGCATTTAATTTTTATTTATATTGATGTGACCCCGGGCCTGCTTGTGACCAAAAACTTAGGCCCGTATTAATAAACTTTCCCCAACGACGTACTCAAGTGCGTAATTATTGGATACGTCATTATTACGATATCAGCATCTCAAGATCAATACTAATTAATAAACACATGAAAACTGTATCTCTGTTCCTCAGCTCCTTAAGGAGCTGTACTTGATGAATGATTGCATCACACTGACCGAAGTTTAGAATTACATTCATCACATTTCGTTCTTGATAAGTCGTAAGATTTATTGAAATACTTGTATTTTGTTATAACTTTAATGTATAGCGCTGTATCACGTTATAAATATTTCGAAGGAAATTGGAAGACCTCTCAAAGATTATTTTTATTAATGTGACTTGAACAAATCCGGATCATTTTTAAACTACAATGTTAAGTTTGTTTTTGGGATAAATTCATCCCAACTACGGAACCCTTCATTGTGCGTGGTCCGACACGCACTTTGATGGTTTTTTTTACATGTTCACTTGGTAACTCAAAAGGATTCGAGGCATCCCATATATAGTTTTTTGGCAAAAATATCGTCGTAGTACTTACTCAAATTCATCGTAATAATTATTTTGACCCAAAATATTTTCAAACTCCATGTTTCGCGCTACTAATCTTGACCTCAAGTCACGGACTGCCTACACTCAGATTTAAGCATCTCGAGTACACGCACCTATTGTATACTTAAGTTTCGATTTTCGTTTATTAATCAGCCCATCACTCGGCTGATAATGTAAACCCAAGCCGTAACTTGAGTACATCAATTATTATGTTTTTTTAATACGATCATGACCTCAAGACTGTTATCAAGTGCGAGCTCTTGGGCTGAGTAACGTTTATTAATACGGGGCTTAATCAGAGAAAAACACGTACATAAACAAGACGAGTGCTTCTTAAGTTATAAACGTAATAAACGCACGAAGAGAATTATACCTTAATTACAGTTACATATTACGCATCTATAAATTACTAGAGAATGGGCAGCAGCGTTCTCTATGCATTATAACACCATACTGCGATTGTCAACCCGCCTGCCAAGCGTGGCGAAAATTGGCAACCACTTCCTTTTGGGGGAGGCCTATGTCCAGCAGTGGACGTCTTTCGGCTGAAATTATGAATACGTATCATTCTTAAATTTTTAGGTCGACACATTATTATGTATGCTCTATATTAAGCTTTTTATCAATTGTAGAATTATTACTCAAGTAGCGTGTGTTCTATATAATTGATTGGTTACAACAGAATGTAAGGGCCAGAGGTCATTGTTCTGTAATGATGATTTCGTAGAGTTATCAAGTTGTTGATTGTTGGTTGTTGAATTTGATGGCACGGCGAGACTATTCTCTCGCCCCGCCTAACTTACATAGTAGAGCCACGACCATAAATACCTTACACAAACATAAAGTTAAAATGCGATTTTCTCGTGAAATAACGATTGCAACTTTGAGGAATGACCTATTTCATTCATAATAGTGTATGGATTAGAAAATCCTATTTTCGTAACACTATACAATTTCTGTCAATACTTTATGAGATAATTGCTTTTACATCTGGCTTATTTGTCAGGTATATAAGCCTGTGCCTGTACATACAATCAGTCAGTTTAGTTTACTTTCAATCATATTTGATTGAATTAATCTCTAAAAGAATACACCTATCAAAACGTGTATCACTCAATCAATCTGCTATGCCATATCGATCAATCAATCTGCCTAGCCTTTGATGCAGCTGAATACCAGTATTTTACATGGAGCGACTGCCTATCTGACCTCCACAACCCAGTAAGTAAGTGGGTAATACGATACCCCTTGATAAGACTGGTTGTCTGACTTTCGGGCTTCTGACGACCCCTAATGACTGTCAAAGATCCACGGATGACACCCGGGGCCAACGGCTTACCGCGCTTTCCGAGGTACGGAGGAGTCTCGGTTGTAAAGATGGTAACCTATCCACGGACCAGCCCCGGCAAGCGTAGCTTAACTTGATGGATTGACCCTTGCGGCTGTTATTACTTAGCCATAGCAATGGTATACCAAACTATGTAATGGTATATATTACAGACTTGTTGACAAAACAGTGCGTTTAATAGTAAAATATCCTTTTGTTTTTTGCCATGAGACCCAAGGTATTCTGGGACAATGGTCACACAAGCATGAATAATATTACGTAATTGTTCTGTATTTGAATAGAGATCAATGCTTGAGTATTTTAGCCTACTTGTCTCAGAGATGATAGAGAGATAACCCAATTACTGAAGTACAAGAAACGTTAAAAAATATTTTCCGGGAATGATTTCAGTAGATATTGGACATGAAATAATATTTCAGAACTAATCATGTAAAATGTTTGACTAGAGCTTATTGCGGCACAATAAAAACAGCAACAATAACACACAGAACAACTCACATTTTGTTATTTGTATTTCACTCAGTCCAAATAAATGTTATACTTTGTTTATTTCTTTAATTCAATAATAATTATCATGTATTTTCTCATATTTTTCTCAACAATTTCAGAATAGAGTAATAGAACACAACCCAGCGGTGGTTCAACTAGAACTCGGCGACCTGTCGTCGAGGCACAACTTACGTAAAAGCTTGAACTGCAAATCTTTCAAATGGTACCTGGAGAACGTTTACCCTGAACTAGAGACTGGCCAAAACGCAATGGCTAAGAAAAGGATGGCTGCTCTGAATGATGTTGATAAGAATAAGTTCCAGCCGTGGCATTCTCGGTAAGTTTTCTCTATTTTTAATACCTTTTTTTCTTCTTCTACTTTAATGTATGAGCAGAACATACTTTTCTGCCGTCTGTACCGCATGCATGAACATGTAGAAATAGACCTACAAAACTACGGTTATAAAAGAAAGTTCAACGCTTTCCCGTGTAATTAGTCATTAAGACTAATAATTTACACGACCGCCCAGCTTAAATGGAACTGTAGATTCGTATGCCGTAATACCTTTGGGCCAAAACAACCACACAGTGGATTCCAAACAACAGCAAACGATTGCATGCCAGATACAGAACCTAGGTAGTCAACGCTGCGATTCGGACCGTTTTGATGGACATGGTAGAATGGACATGGTAGGATGGACATGATATAATGTACATTATAGATATCTTCAATACCAGAAGCATCGCAAAACTTCAAGAAGGCATCATTTCATCAACACCGCACCCATACCACAGATTATCAGATAAATCACTCCATGTACTTACGCGCGCTAACTACCTACCGGCCGCCGGGTCGCATGCGACCCATTTCTCAGTGGGTTGCCGACTCAGCTGCGCGCGCAGCTGTAAAGCAAAACTCACTTTACGCTTGTATGGTTAGGTAAATTTTCGTTCGCAGCGTCTAGCAACTCGGAAGGTGTAGACTATTATAGCAGTAGGTATTGAAAATGTTGTATGGAGTGATTTATCTGGTAATCTGTGCCCATAATATTACGTCCCAGGATGCGTTACTTCACAAAGACCTCTAACTAAAGATTTTTTATTAAAAAGAACCAGGTTTTTAATAATTCATTTTAACTCACCTTTATGACTAAAGAGCAATTATAATCTTACGGATTTTTTTTACGTAATAATTATTTTTTAAAGTAGAACAGTGTTCATTGTACTTTATTACACGAGCCCGTTCGACTTTTTAGAGTCTACCAACCTACTGATAATGACGACGTCTTAAAAAAAAAACCTTTAATGTTTCAGTAAACGTAATTACACCGACTCGTATCAAATCCGTCTGAAGAACACTTCCCTATGCATCCAGAGCGAGAAGGACGTAAAGACCAAAGGCGGTGGCTTGGTACTCTCTAGCTGCATCAGGATTTTGAGTCAGGTTTGTAATTCTTTGTTTTTGTTGCTTCTTATGATGAGGTTTCCTTTGTGAAGTTTCCCCAACAAATTAAGATGACGCTTTAAGTAATGAGGGCAGTACAAGCTTGTCGGGTTACTATCTGTCAAAAATAATGTGATTGCTCATAAATAAAAACCTATCTAGCCATCGGGAGATCTTTAAATACTCAATTTTAATATATTATCTTCTATCCTTTACTAATATAATAATAAAGATAAAGTTTGTTTTTTGTTTGAACGTGCTAGTGTGTCTGGGACTACCCGCCGGTTATTTAAAATTAATTTTGCTTTTTATAGCCCAATTATTGAGGAAAGTTTTAAGCTATTTAACATCTCCCTACTACCCTTAAGAACCGAGCAATATTAAAAAAAAAAGAACGCTAAACGAAAACAATATAAAGCGCGGGCGGGTGATGGGATGCGCTGCGGTGGGTCGGGGACCAATATTTCACTCGGACGTGCTCGCGGACAAAAGCTAAAACCCTTCGCGGATAAAACCCTTTAATTATTTCTATTCCATTGCTTTGCAAAGCCTGTTTCACACATTGCAAAGTCTAGTCAACGATGTCGTAATAAAAAAAAAACTGCAGCGGCCAGCAAAAGAGGCATTGATGGACGAACGTGTACGTGAGTCCATCAATGCCTGGTTACGGCCAAGGCTTGTATAGTGCTTTTCTCAAATAATGGAAATTCAAACTAAGTAAATTATATTAAAATTCCAGATTCAATGACGAACAACGATCATTATTCACGCGCCAATATGTTCATTTCTTTTTTTTTTTTTTCAATAAATAGCTTTCTATTTGCAAGCCAGTTCGAAATTTAAATAATAGCTTTGATAAGTTACCTCCTTGGTCGCCATGTTTCGGAGAAAAACTCATTCCATTTTTATATAATTATGAGTTTACTATGTAATTTATTTGGCCGCTAAATCACGACAGATATGGATTTTCATAGAAGTTTTGGCGGCCGCTGCTCGCATGTGGCCAGTACAGCAATTTCGATTTATCTCGAAGAAGGTTTTCAAAATAATGCTCAAATTTCCAAGCATGTTTGAAAAATTTAATATATTTCAGATGTGGTTCGAAACGAGTCGTAATGAGCTGGTATTGGGACGCACTTTATGCCTGGACGCATCAAACAATGTAGCGCCGAAGCTGAGCAAATGCCACGAACTTGGCGGCTCACAGGAATGGAAACATAAGGGATCGGTGAGCCACTGTTTTACATTTGTTGTGTACTATTCTCTTGTATTATTAGTCGACTGTCGTCAACGATGGGCCACATATTATATATCTGTTGTAAATCTTTCTCTTTTATTAATCAACAACTGTAAAACACGAGATCACAACGAGTGCCGTGTGTGGGAACGGTGAGCCACTTTTTTTTAACCGACTACCAGAATAGAAAGGAGTTTTTTTTTTTATATACTTGTGTTAGTTAAATGTCATCAACTATAGACCACAACAGTCCAAGCATATGGGGTTGGTGAGCCAAGTGTGTGGTGAGACAACAGTGGAATTATCATAGATTTCTTTGTTATATATTACTTGGAACGGCTGGTCACTGGAAGGTATGTGGTAGTTACAAGTATTTTGAAACTGCTTTATGTAGTTTTTAGTGCATGATGTGTCAAAGGGCTGAAACGTTTAGTAGTCGTAGAAACTTTTGTACGCATGAGTATTTTTGAAACTCAATTGGATGAAATATAATAAAAATGTGTCCAATATGCGTGCAATTGAAAACGTTTCGTTTCTAGCCTGCATACAAACGTGTGGAATTTATTAACGCGGTAAATAAATGGAAATTAAGAGCCATAAGTATCCAGCAGGAATTGGGACACATACTTTGTTATGATGTCTTCAATAATTTGGTGCTGAGCCACGGGAGGTGTAACGAACAGCCATCTTCAGAGGAGTGGAAAGAACTGTTTGGAGCTGTGAGTCCATTACATATTATGCTCGAAGTTTTGATCCCTTAGTTACAGTTTCTTGTCGCATAACTACGATCATCGTAGTTGAAGACCTTCCTGTGAGAACAGTAAGTGATATTTGTATTTCTACCTATTTAGTTTTCCGTTGAATCGGCAGCCCATAGATATTTAAAGAAACTGTAAGTTGAGTTACTAAATTTAAATTTTTTCTTTGCTTATTCACAACAAGAGATTCGATTCGTTATTGTTTTTTCGGCTACACTGGGCGGCACCGGCTGAACAACACAACGCTTATTCAGATTAGACTGGATCGACTTAAACCCTGGCGTTTCTAAATTTGCCAAAAATGTAAACAACAATGGCCGCTCGTTTACTATTTTTTTTTAAATTTGGTTTTGTTGTGGTTGTTCAGCGGTAATTGACGTTACAATATAAATTATTTCCGCGAATAGTAGATTAAATGATTTGAATTTTAATGATTTCCGTTTGTTTTTGTTATTAAAAATTGACTCCAAATTAGTAGTTTTATTTAGATATATAAAAAAATATTTATGAAAAGAAAATTGCAAAATTTTTTCTAGCCGCTAATAATAGTCATCCGTTATACACCTCATCATTCTCCTGCCCTTATCCTAATTTATTTGGGGTCGGTGCAACATATCCCTTTCTTCCATACTTCTCTATTAGTCGTCATCTCGATAGTCACTCCCTTTCTAGCCATAATCATCTTTCACACAGTCCATCCATCTTTTAATTGGTCTTCCCCTACTTTTATAGCCATCGACATCCATACTCATAACTTTCCTCACGACATTTTCCTCATTCCTACGCATCACATGTCCATACCATGACAAGCGATTTCCGCACAACTTTTCACTTTCAGACTTCCTTTTATGTACTCATTTCTTATCCTGTCTATTCGTGTCACACCACACATCCCTCTTAGAATTCTCATCTCAGCTACATCCAATAGCCTTTCATTAATCCCTTAAACACACACACACACACACTATACAGACACGCACTATACACACACACACACACACACACACACACACACACACACACACACACACACACACACACACACACACACACACACACACACACACACACACACACACACACCCCACACACACCCACTATACACACACGCACACATACCACACAAACCCAGACACACACGACACTATAATTTTTTCTATAAATGTGTATTAAATACTCTTTTTTGTTATTGTCGATAACTATTATAACCACATCACTGACAAAAATAAATTTCGACGAGATAACAAGAATGTCAGTCATTTGCACAGAGTACATTTGTGTTATTTGACGTTTTGTATGAATTCAAAAATCGTCCCAGATCTTCGCTATTATAATTATATTTAATAGTTTTCTGGTGATCCAAAGGATGAAAAAGTGATTATGATAATATGCGTATGCAATTAGCCGCGTTATTATAAGCAACGCGCAGATATCGCGTTCTATTCCTAGACAAGTTCAATGTTATTACTTTACTGTTAACGTAAACCGGAGGTTTATTGATATTTCTATAATATAAAATAATTTGTTTGATGTATTAGGTATGACAAGTTATTTTAATTATAATAACACATTAACAACTTTTTTCTGCGTAGCGTGCACCTCACTGTCTAAGAGGCTGAATTCTGATGAGGCCTCTCCCCATATTCTAGATAGAGATTAACTACAATAATATGGCCTGGCCCTCGAAAATTCAAAATGTTTGAAAGTATTTGTACGCATGTGTGCGTAATGAGACGACCGTCAAACAAAAACAAATCACGGATTTGTTGCTCGACTAGTGGCGTCATTAATTGCTCATTATTATTAGTATGGCGCTGCACTGACAAGGGTACTCTATGAAAACGACACGTGCGTTGTCTTGCGCGATCGGCTAGTTATGATTAGTTGACCAACAAATCTGGTAATAAGTGAGATATTACGAGTACTTACAACTAAATACAAACTCTTTCGTAAGGATGTGACTACACACATTGAAACAGTAATTTGGAGGGGCGAGCCATGTTATCGTAGTTTATCTCTACAATAATTTGGTCCAATTATTTCTTATTCCTTTAGTAATATTTAACTTCGCTTCATAAAATGCATACTTATTCATACATGATTTTGCTCGTGTTTACTTGTTTATGCAATTATATTATTACCTTGCCCTGATTAACAAATTACATTTATCTGTGGACTCCCACTATTCTCATTATGGTGTAATAATACCGGCCCTGGATGTTATTTCCCTTTTTCGTGTGCCACATAATGCTGACGTTGAAATTAAATTGACTGAGATCGTGGAACTGTGTTCTTCAGGCTTGAGCTAAGCTATTGTATTTTGATATGAATACCAGGCCCGTATGCTAACTTTAAACTTGTTACAATCAAATCATTTGTTGGACCACCTACTAGGGCATAATTTTACTTACCCATTATTTATAATGCCTGGTTCACATTGTTCCAGAAGCTTTCCAGTCCAGCAATCGAAACCAGTGCTGGAATGCCACCGGAATAATAAGAACCGGCACTGGAATGTACCCATTCCAGTGACTGGATTGACAGTCTACTTTTAATTCCAGCTCGCCCATTCCAGCGCCACTGGAATAGTGTAGACGACCATTCTAGTGCTGGATTAAACGTTGAACAGTGAACACGCATTGTTGTTTTTTGCGACTACCTGAGTGACTGGAATAATGACGATATGATCCAGTCTAGCACTGGACTAGATTGACTCGCTGAGACAGGAATTATGTGTACCGGGAGAACCAACCAGGAAATTATTAACATTATTTCGTGATATTTTCAGGCTGGCAGCCCAGTATACAACACCGCTGCGGGTATGTGCCTCGGCGTGGACCGAGTCTACAGGGGTGAGCCGCTCATCATGGTCATATGCGACAACCAACCCTCCAACCAATGGGACTTCATCCGTTCTTAAGCAAACAATAAACACGGCTATCGGAGTATCGACATCCAGGAGTAAAATGTATGATATACTAAGTAAATACTTTGATATAAGCAGGCTATATAGCCGAACAGAGCTTGTAGAATTAGTCTCAGCAGATGTTGTAATTTGATATCATTAAGAGTCTTTATAATACCTCAAATTGCTTAGCATGGCCTCCGTTATATCGACAATACTGCAGCATTCATTTTAAAATAAATATATGGTAAAGTTGAGGTTTAATGTTAAGTACTATGTTACGAAAACAGGATTCCATAAAATTTTCTCGTCAAAAAAAAATACATAGTTCCCAGTCGAACAATAAACCTTTAGTATTAACAAAAATATTAATCTTTGCTTAATAGCTGAACTTAAACTGTAAAGCAGACACTTAAGTTTTTTATATTACCATTATTTTCAGCGTAAAAAGAAATTACTTAAACTATCGGCACCTTGGAGCCTTCTCCTCGTGTTTGACGAAAACACGATTCCATAAAATTTTATCGACTGAAAAAATTACAAAGTACCAAAATAACTTAATGTAAAGCACATACTAAGTTTTATATATTTTTTTTAAATTACCATTATTTTCACCGTAAAAATAAATTACCTAAGCCATCGGCACCTCGCCTTCTCCCTGCTTTCGTATTGTCTGTAGTGTGTGAGTGACGTGGCACTGAGGTATTATGGACTCTTGTTCCACAGTATGTTCCGATTAAAATTAGGATTGATCAAATGATCTCTTACAATACTGACTTTTTGAAAATCTTTTCTTTGTAGACCATGTTTATCAATATTTATAATAACCTACATCGATACAAAATACGAAACATTAAATGTTAGTTTTAGTTTACTAGCTGGTTTAGTAATTTAAGGACAATTATACAGATAAGATAATCAATCAAATATATTCGACTGTGTAAACATCATGACTTCTACGATATTATACAATTATACAGGGGCAAATTAAATTAGCTAGCCAAACTCCGCTGAGGTGATGGGTATTAATATCTAAACATGTTAAAACAAATAATAAGTTTTGATTGTTTTTTTTTTGGGTTCAACATCCACCAGTAGTTTAGTCACACGAAATAACAATTTAAAGAAATCGTATCGGTTATAGATAACTAAACACGATAAAATAAACATCTTTAATACATTTTTCAATACTAATATCAAACAAAAATGGCGGGATACGACATGAATTGGAGTAGGTAACCTATAAGTTTTATTTTTAATTTACAGCGCTGTGAAAAAAAGAACATTGTCATGCACGCGCGTTTAACTACACGCGCGTGCATGACAATGTTCTTTATTTGAAATTCTTATAGATACCACTAATTGATTAGTGAGAATGTGGCTGTTTGGTGAGTAAGGAAGGGATCGAAAAAGCAAAGGAGTTGCATAATGAAATTTAGTACAAAATTATAACACTCGTTTGGATGATATTATAGTTACTATGAAACTGGTTGTTTTAATGTTGGCAATAAGCTAACTGTTTCAGAAACTTTTATGGAGTATTTATAGCATGGGTGTAGATAAAACAGATTTTCCCAACTCATACTTCCAGTAATAACACTAGCAGCGGGCGTCGACCCCAAAACAATATCATAAAATCTTATAATTTTTTTTTTCGTGTTAAGGTATCGTTTAGCCATCACGTTTGCAGAGTTTCGCTAGCTAATTTAATATGACGCTGTGTTAAACAGCTTTTTGTAATAAGTTTAGTGATTTGATATTTTTACAGCTTATTAGCTAAACTACCCTATTCGCCTGCGGTCGGGTAAAATATTAATATAGAATCTCAATTAATAATAGCTTAGTCTTCATTAAAGCATGAGTGGCTCGTGAAATATCGATACCGTCCCGTCTTATTTTATGATTTGTTCCTAACGTGAATGGAAGACGTTAGTTTTTAAATATGTACATTGATATTCTAATTCCATCTTTCATCTTATAGACATTTGTTTGCTGTTATTAAGATGATAGTGTCTCGAAAACAATGGATATTCTTTTTTAATATTGTTTTTCTATAGATATAACGGTTAGGATTCATATTGTTAGCTGTTTTTCTGAAATCCTCCGTTTTAAAGTCTGATTTTATGTTGTGTTTTATAAAAATCTTATCCTTGTTCTTTCAGTGACGTCCTTGTTTTGTATTATTTTGTGATAAAGACATTTTTTAATAAACATCAACGAATTGTGTACAATTTATGTTTTAGATGGTACAGCTTGGCAAAAAGAGTTAAAATGGGACTCTTCTATCTTTAATACAGCAATGCGATTTGACAAAACGCATCGATTTTAAACTATATATGCGTATACATGTACACAGGTCGCTGCGCGTTGCCAATAGGGCGCAACACGTCACGAACGCGGTTATCATGTCGGTGACGCGTTTATCATGTTGGTGACGCGAACCCATAAGTTTTCCCCTACCAAAAATCGCTCAACTCGCCTAAGGAAGTTTTTCCTTCAATAATAGTTCCATTTAAATACATTTTAGCCAACATGTACCAGTATTATCGAAGTACCTGTAACAGAGTACCTCTTCCACCTGTGTACCTTATATATTCGTACAATATAGTATTAAACAAACATAATGTACTTTAAGTTAACTAGGAACAGTTCTACAGTATACTTGTGTATCCTAGCCCGCACGGGCAGATCGATCAGGTTAAGCTACGCTTGGCACGGTTGGTTCGCGGATGGGTGACCATCTTTACATACCAAGACCGTTCCGTGCCTCGGAAAGCACGGTAAGCCGGCTGTTATTTGTAGATCTTTGATAGTTGTTACGGGTTGTCAGATGTCTGAAAATCTGATTATAAGTCTTACCAAGGGGTAGCGTGTTACCCAGTAACTGGGTTGTGGAGGTCAGATAGGCGCTCCATGTAAAATACTGGTATTCAGCTGCATCCGGTTAGACTAGAAGCCGACCCCAACATAGTTGGAAAACGGCTAGGCAGATGATGAATTAAGTTTCGCATTGTGCATCACTCCGAACACTCATTCATACTACATACTCGTTTTGCTTTTAAAGTTATTGTTCGATCGAATTTTGAACATTAAAGCGCTGACAAGAGGCAAATGATAAAAGTAGGCTTGTCGTAAAAAAAAAATGCCAAATCTATATAGTTTGTGGTAGCGGAAAAAAAAAATATTATTCTTGAACATATTTCTCAGAACTTGGTTGTTACCAAAACACGTTTAGGAAAAAAAATCTCGATGTACAAATTAACGGTAAACTAACCCTTTTTTACTTTGAGTTTCAATCCAAAATATCTGTATTAAATATCAACATACGGTTGGTATTTAATTAACAAGAACGTCTTATTTGTATGCAGAACTTGGTTGTTTTTTATTTTCGATTACTCAACTAATTTTTGAGTAAATACATAATTGCTTCATATTTTGCAATAAATTACAAGCGTTGTGTCATCGCGCTTCTCTTTCTTTTGTATGCAGTCTGACAGTGACCGCGGTTTAGCTGTTGTCAGCATCTTAAGTGCGTTGTGATTTGATACGGTAGTCTACGTGTTAAACTGTTAATTATTAGACTTAATAAGTGTGTATCTTCTCTAACTTAATTGCCGTCGCAATTTCTTTAAAAACGTTAAAGGGTTAATACGTGTGTATAATGTTACACCACGCGGGCTAGCATGACTTTTTCTATTTCTAGTGTACTGTAGAATAGAAATCGCTTGTCTACCCTTCTCGGTAGAAAACTGTCAACTGTCTACAAGGAAACGTCATTTTTGTCTACTCTCCCGGTGACAAAACTCTTCTCTACTGTTCTCATGCTAACCCTGTACATCAGTCGATCCTAATTTAAAAGACTATCGTTATGTTAACTTGGCTGCTAATCACATTCGTAACTATTTGAGTAAATGATTTATTTTAAAATATGGCTTTTTAGTGCTAATTAGTAAGAAAGTATGTACTAATACATTGGTTGTGGAATAAATTCATTAATTCTAATCTTCTATGAATTATTTTGTAAATAACAAAGATTTATATCGCTAGATTTGCTCTCACCGTACTTAGTCACGCGAAAAAGTGTCCACACTGAGATGAGTGAACTTATTAATAGTGTTTCTATCCGCCAGTTGCACTTAAGTCCATTAAATTTAATTCCCCATTAAAAGTAATGCTGTCATTTTGACAATCAAGTCTCTGCCTCATTGGGTGCGCAACTGAATCGTGACTAGAGATAAACTACGATGACATGGCTCGCCCCTCCAAATTACTGTTTCAATGTGTGTAGTCACATCCTTACGAAAGAGTTTGTATGTAGTTGTAAGTACTCGTAATATCTCACTTATTACCAGATTTGTTGGGCAACCAATCAAAACTAGCCGATCGCGCAAGACAACGCACGTGTCGTTTTCATAGAGTACGTCAGTGCAGCGCCATAATAATAATAATGAGCGATTAATGACGCCACTAGTCGAGCAACAAATCCGTGATTTGTTTTTGTTTGACTGCTGTCTTATTACGCACACATGCGTACAAATACTTTCAAACGTTTTAAATTTTGGAGGGGCGGGGCATATTGTCGTGGTTAATCTGTACCTTTTGTCGCGGTAGGGCGAATCTAACAATTTAAATTTTTGATAGACTGATGTAGTTAGAAAAGCTTTGAGTATAAGTAAGTTTGGTACCCTAAAGTTACTTGTGGACAATAAAAACTATGTACCTTAAATTGTATCCCGTAACAATATTTTTTGATGTGTAACATCTTTCTTCATGCTTGAGCATCATGCTTGAGCTTTCATGCTTGAGCATGGAATTAGTAAGTACTTTATAATAGCATGGAATTAGTGTATTCATGGAATTAGTAAGTACTGTATAGATTGTATTTAGAAGGGGTCGAATTTCGGCCAGTGGGCGACCACTAGTAATGAATAATTATTCGAATAAATATTTAGCAGTATTTCGTTTTTTTTTATTTTGAGCTTAATTTCTGTCGCTGCTCAGTTGCTTATTACCAAGGTGAGATGTCAGAGTTTACACATTATATGCGACTACTGTAAGGCTCGCTCGTTTCTGTATTGTATTTTTAAGACTTTCTCAGGTTTTGGTTAAAAACAATTTTTAATATTTTTTTGATTGTAGGTTATCATATAAAAGTGTAGGAAAAACACCGCAGGTGCATAGTAGAATGAATTTATAATCAGTACATTACTATTGCGCTCAAGTTAGGGTTGAGTTGTGGTAAATATGTTAAGTTGGATTGTTCAATCAAATTAAATATTTTTACCAACAAAAACACAAACACATATTTTATTACATAAAATTAGGGTTTGAGCTTACGTTCCTGAATGTATGAAACAATTTTGTTCACAATTATTTGCATCACTATGGGCCAGCTGCTTCAAAGAAAATTATCGGAAAAAGAATGTGTAAATTATCAAACTGCTGTGATTGGTTGAATCATTTATCAACAGCCAATAGCAGCAGTTTACGCGCGCTTGACTATTTGTCACATACATTTTGCGATAATTTTCGTTCTAGAAACGGCCCATAAATCATAACTTAGTTTTAAGCGCTTCTTTTATGTCGTATTAAAGTTTTATTTTGCTTTAATACACTGCTCATGGGTTTTTTGTTAGACCGACTGATCGAAAATACGTATATCAACAGCATATCAAGGGTCTTGAATGAAAATATCTTACTAAAAGTTGGTACCTAAAGATTAGACAAAATGTATTGATAATGAAAAAAATATTTTTAATATGATTTGACATAATTCCCACCGATGTCTGCTTATATTAAGGGGATAAAGTTAAAGACCCATATTAAATATCCCAGTTTGGGCAAACAACATGTGGAGTTCCCACAATAGCAATTAAAAAGTTTGTACGGTATAATTATATTTTTGCCATCTTAACGCTGTTTGATTGTGACAAATTGAAATCTGCGCAAGTAAGACGGAGCGTGTAGCCGGGCCGTTAGACGCGTGGAAACTATATTTTATTATTGTAAATACAGACTGGCAAGTCCGTCCCCTCTACCCTGATACTTTTAAGGCTTTTATAGTGCTATTACACACAGAACAGAAAGAATCAGTACCTACTGTCCAAGTGTCCAATGTAGACAAATTCACAGACTAACAGTAGGTAATGCTTGCGCCATTTCCTAACTATAATTTATTGTTTAGTTAAATATAGCACCTATTTTTATTATCTTAAGATTACTAATCAAAAATGAGATATTTTTGTTTTTGTGGTTCGTTCATTATTTTTACGGTACCAAAGGTTAGGCAAGGCAACCATTTACATATTGTCTATCCTTCTACTGACCATTTTTGCTGTGCACGTGTTTACTTTGTGGTTTTGATACAAACTGATATGGAATACTTATGATCTGCACTCCTGCTTTGTTTATGCACTGCATTCCCGCTCCCGTTAAAAGAACTTAGCACTTCGCGATTTTGACAGTGATAGCGCTTTTAATTCGTAGCTATAAGACCGCGTCCTATTTAAAAGCGATTGTCGCGCAAATAAGCGATCGTCTCGCTCATAATAATATGTCACTTTTTGTTCGATGAACCTGAAGGCGTGGACGCGCCGACAGAGGGCGTTTTCCTGATTTCCGAACAAAAAGTGACATTATGCTTGCGACGATCGCTTATTCGCGAGATAATCGCTTTTAAATAGGACGCGGGGTAAGGGTGGAATTCACAGTTCGAGTGTTACTACCGTTAGTTAGGTATTTGCCCGAGTATAGAGTCAACCTCTTATGTTGTATTAGTTAGAAATTGTCAGTACTATTGTACTAAGGCCTGATTTTCCAATCGACAGATAAGTTTTTCGGAGGAATAAATGGGGCAGTTTGACAGCTTTTGCATCGAAAATATGTCAAACTGCTATTTTTTCCTCTGATTAAAGTTATCAGGCGATTGAAAAATCGGCTCTTAATGCCTTGATCACACGTATCGATTAGATGGGCGAGTCAGCGCTCTCGGCCGAGTGCTCGGTACGTGTTAACACATTGTACCCATCACCGAGTGCTCGGCCGATCGTTCGGCCGAGTTAAAGGGCGAGACATGCACTCGGAACCACGAGTGCCCGGCCCCGCGCTTCCCTCATTGACTCGCTTGCCCACTCGGCAGGTATAAACATGCACTCGGTGCGTATACTCGCCACACTCAAATCGCTCGCAGCACGCTACCATTTTCCGCGATATTTGCGAAACGACTGACTGTCTCGGTGCCAAATTAAAAAATACGTGTAAACACCTACTCGTCCACCCAAGTCTCGGCCTATATGTTTCATTTTGTTGTCTCGCCCATCTACTCGGTACGTGTGATCAATGCATAAATTAATCAGATAATGAATTATTTTTAAGGCGATGTCAAAATAATAATATGTAGAGGAATCGTAAGTTACGGACAAATTATAATTTTATATTCTTAGAAATTATTTTGCGAATATTTACAATTTTGTAAAATATACTTTGTATTTGTGAGAAATGGTGTGGGCTGAAATAGGTTTTTAAGGTAGGTAATGGAACCTTTATACGAATTTTGATTTGTCAATAGTTATCTCCATTTTGGTTGTTCAATACCGAATCCTTTAGAATGATGAACCATGCATTGTAATAATTTTCGCAGTAGATCTATCAGGTAGGTACCTTAGCAGTACCTAGGCACCCTATTAGTACTGTGAACCTTAAGTTCAATTTAGTATAGAACGACTTCTGAACGGAAGCCTACTTATATAATACGTAACATAGTTTTTCAATACGCTCTGTATGTAAAATTAGTAGTAAAACCTACCTACGTAGATGCTTTAAGACCTTTTACTGTATTTTGTTGTTTTTATAAAGATATATTTTGAAAGATTTTATGTACCTATGTTATATTTAGGAAGTACTTGATAAATAAAGGAAATAACTTAACGTGTAACTTTGATTTTTTTTTATTATACTTACCCCTAGAGCCCTCACATTATGCCACCAATCACCCCGCATAGTCTTCACCAGTGGAGGTTTGTGTAGGTATGACTACAGTCGAAGGCATCAATACACTAGGCCGGACGTCATTGGTAACAAAACCAGTATTCGCTGGTCTCGTATTCTATTGAAACTCCGTAATACGCTAGGCCAGCTCAAGGTAGAAGTGTTATCACTGCCGTGTATCACTTTATCAGTACATTTCAGTGTTTTATTACAGATATTCTATTTCACGAAGTCCGTTCGGCTTTGATTGTAGTAGTGACGTATCCCGACAAGCGCGCTTGTGTGTGTAAAAGTAGGTAACGTTAGCAAAAAAATCTGATATATATTCAAGTCGAGATTTAATAATCTAAATAAAATGTTGGTTTTAAAAGTATATACATTTTGTAAATAAATTAGATTAGGTTGCAATAAATACAAAAATATTAAGAATATGTAGGCATTTAATTAAGCATTGGTGTTACAGAATGGAAACGAAACAAGTAGGACTATTCAGTATTTTCAATCACTATCAGATAAATTTTCGATTTCCGATTCCGTTTTGCTGTCGTCAGAATCATCTTGTACATTGATTATAAATTCAAAATCGAGATCAAAATATTTCAAGTAGTCTTTTTCAATTTTTTCAACATGAGCACAAGTTTTTTGCCACGTGTCACTGCTAACTTGGCCCAAACTTTCATTGATCAGTCTTTCCGTATTCGTCATGTTTTGCTCGATATTTTTAGATGCGACATAATTCTTTACTTCTATTGCTATATTAAGTATCTTTGTATAACATTTTAATTGAAAACGTATCCTAAATAAATATTACCTCACTATAGACAACTCTTCTTCGTTTTGTTGCCATGCTGACCTTACTCCGTGAAACAATTTGGCGCGAACTAAAAACCACTACTGATCCGGACCGTGTCCCGATCGACACTGAGCGCTCTCGAGGTTACGCACACAAAAACAATGTGCATGTGCACGCTTGACAACATTCATAGCCAAACGGACTTCGTGACATAGAACATCTGTATGCAATTTTGTTTCTGCGAGGTCTGCATCGAGTAAGAGACGTGCCCGCACGCGCGCTTCAACTTTTTTACGCATTCATCTTCACTTTCTTTTAGATTATGTTTGGCTCGTTCGGCCGACGACGTAGGTACGAGCAGAGTTCGTCTGATGAAGGATTAGGTGTACGCGAGCCGTAACGGCCTTCGTTAGTGATTTATAAGAATAGATGCTGTAAAATCATGTTAGTAGGAAGAAGATTAGAAGACTCGAAACTATCCAAGTCATCGTCAACGGTACATAGCAGTCCACTGCTGGACATAGGTCTCTCCAAGCACATTATTTAACTCGATCCTGCATACCTCATCAAAGCTGCTTCCTCCAGTCACCATATAAAGATTCTTAAAAAAATAGGTACCTACATACCTAATAGTAATAAAAAAAACATAGATGAATTGAGAACCTCCTCCTCCTTTTTGACGAAGTTGGTTAAAAATAATTTAGGTTCTTATGCGAGAACAAAACGTAGAGCGAGAAAGTGTACTGGATGCTGAAACTGCAGGTCCTCCAGTTCTCATAACTTTTGGTCAGCGCCCCGTAGCGGGGATCACTTGTACAAATGAAGTACGTAAAGGAAGAGTGCGTGTAGGTCGTTCAGTAAGTTTAGTTAATATTTCATAGATGTCGTAATTCTCAAAGATAAAGTCAAAAGTCTTCGTGGTTCAAAGGTTATACCCAGATGGCGCTATGTTCAAGAAATGCGTAGGAACTCTGCCTAACTCGACAGATGATAGCAGATAAACTGCCACCTTGTGAATCCCATTCGATGCTCAGGTCAATAATAATCATCAAACATAACATTCAAATGAATACGTACACCAAATTTTTGGAATTTTTTAAAAGGAAATTGGACGGACATCGTGCTATGAAATCAAAAGTTTTCACAGCTCAAAATGTGGAAACTATTCTAAATGGAGCCCCTGACCACAGCTTTCTTGCCACAATGATTGAATTTTTTGTAACTAAAATAGCTACATACTTCTATACTAGCAAAGAGATTTATGATAGATTGGTAGATAAGTAAATAATTTAATGTCTTACTATAACTACCCGCTCAAGCATCGATCGCTTGTGTGCGATCTACCGATCTGATGTTTCGAAATGTCAAAACGTCGACGTTTCTGCGGTCTATCTAAGTTAAATATAATTGTAAAGCTTCGATAGGTTTATGTGTATATTATTACAATATTTTAAGTGTCGATCAAATCAAAGAAAGTGTATAACTTTTAATACATATGAACTATTAAGTTCAAATCAAATCAAATCCATTTAATTGCCGGAATGTAGGTTTACAAATGTACGATCTTAAAAACTATAATGGTCCATTTACATTCTACTCTACCATTTTATAATTATGGTGTGCAATTGCCTATGTAATGTTATCATGCACAATGTTATTAGGTATTTTAACTATCTTCTGCCCGCGACTTCGTTCGCGTGGAAGTCGTAAGACACTATTAAAATATACAAATAACAGCCACATTAAAAAAAAAAAACTGCCTCGTTGGTAAATTGGTCGCAAGCGCTCCTGATGAGCATTAGGTCCTGATGGGTTCGATTCCCGGGTCAGGCAAAGTGTAATTGGGTTTTCCAACTGGAATTTCTCAGTTACAGTCCAAAGTCTGAATTTGTGCCCAGTTAAAGGCAATAGGCCCGCCCCCGCGAAATTTTATGTGGGTGTACTATAGGTAGGTACACCTTTGGAAAACGTTTCGGGGAATAGAGACGTGACTACCTATGTTATTTTTATAAAACATCAATACATAAATTCACTCACGCCTTTTTCCAATGGGGTTAGGGAGAAGCTCTAGAACGCCACCTGGGGGCCAAGTCTGCTAACGCAGTTGTGTCCGAGTGGCCGATCATTGGCACCGTAATTGTAGAGTTTGACAGTTTTGCTAATCTCCTAATTAAAAGGCGTCTTTATGATTTTCCAATGATGTGCCACTGATACTCCATTGGAAAAATTGTCTGTATTTGGTAATCTCGTACTGACAAGCTCCTATTATTTTGACTTTCTATGGACCACTGTCATTATGAATTTAGGCGGTTACAAACTATTGACACAATAGTCATGGCGTTGCCTTGGTATGGTCGTCATAATGACCAATCATTGAAAATAGCAGACTTGGCCCCCTGGAAAGTTGTTCAGTTTGATGGTCTGTACCACACCTTTAATTTTCGCCACACCGCCTAATGAAACACTGTATAATCCTTGTGTTTCGTTGACGTTAATACACCTGGTCATACACGCCTGTTCCGAGTACTACACACCTGTACTTTCTGAAGAACATCACCAATTAGGTCACTTTATGTCCTCTTAGGGCGTCCCCTCCCGGCATTTCCACTCACAACTGCCTTGCCTTTTGTTAGTCGCCGTTCAGCCCACAACTGGTCAAATGCATCAAACATTTTCAATAGGTCTAATATCTGTAGGTAGGTAATAGTAATTTTAATTAATACTTTGATTCTAGTACTAAGTATTGCTTTTCATTGTCTTATAGATGGTGTGAAAAATAGAGTATTCTCCTCGGGGATAAAAGTGCCTTCGTCTTGGGCGGGCTTAAATCCCTCGCTGCAATCAGGATATTCGTAATCCTTCGGTACGCTCGGGATTCAATACGGGGCCCGCGATATAAGACAATGCGTTATCCCCTTGGTGCATAATCTACAATTTCGTAATTTCAGTACACCATTATATAGCTGTACACAGAATACACCTTTCCAATTTTCATCGATATAGTGTAAGTAGTCGGAATAATATGGCTTTGTAATATCCGGACGGACGGACAGGCGGACAGACTGGAAAATGGACAGACGTTCAGACGGACAAGACGACATAATAATGACATTCAAAGACAAAGATGACGGAAATTAATAGTTCCAATAATGGCTACGGAAAGGAAAAGGGGCACTAGTAGTTGGCTTTGTATATTAAGCCCTCTACACATTAAACATATAGATAGCGAAGAGAATAAAAAAGAAGCACAACCGGCCTTGCACAGCCTTGCTTCTAGAAGAGCGTCATGTCCTATCGTGCTCCCTTATTACGTGTTTCTTGATGATTGACAAAACGTCTTTTGTTATAACTACTAATATTTAGTAATATAGGAATACCTACAAAATGAACTATGGACGTTAGTTTGTTGCCCTGTACTTCAAACCACCGCGCTATCGCTTTGCGTCGTGCATCGAACACGGCCGGAGAGACTCCCATGTATAAATCTTCCCACGACACGTTTCCGTAGAGCTGTGGCCCAAATCGAGCGACGTCGGGCGATGTCGCACGACATGTCTTGTCTAGCAACATCGAAAACTATGAAAAAGGTCGTGAGGTAAGATATCTAGAGACGTTGGTCGACATCGCCCGATGTTTCAAGAGTTTTCGATGTTTTAGAAGTTTCAGGAGTCTGCTTCTCCAAAATGGCTTATATTTGTTGGAACAGAACTGAGTTAACAAAGTAATAATTATTAATGTCTTGTTCTGTAATACTCCTATAAAAATAACCGGCCAAGTGCGTGTCGGACCACGCACAATGAAGGGTTCCGTAGTTAGGATGAAACAAACAAACTTAATCAATTCCTACAATTCTTAAAACAAACTTAACATTGTAGTTGAAAAACATGTTGTACATCGATATACGCCACGGTCAATTTTCCAACTGAAAATTTAAGTTTGTAATCGAAAAAATGTTTTTTTTATGTGATAAAACTACAAATGAACAATTTTTCCTTTACTTGTGCTGGGAGACCTTGCTTCTGCCCAAATTTCATGATTCTAGGTCCCTATAGGTTTTGATTTATTTGCGAGTATCGAAATATGTCGCAATAATGTCGCTTATATCGCCGTATTTTTTATTGCGTTGACTTGGAAGCTTGATTTTTTTAGAGCTTCAAGGGACCATAGACTTACGTATTTGATATTAATTTCAATTTGATACCTCTACGCGTTCCTGAGAAAAATGGTCTTGACAGACTGACAGACAGACAGACAGACGGACAACGAAGTGATCCTATAAGGGTTCCGTTTTTTATTTTTGAGGTACGGAACCCTAAAAAACGAGGCAGTAAAAGTGTCTTAATAGTTTAAGCGATGAGACCACTAACATCTTGCTGATTAGCATAGCTATAGAAATACTATATTCTGGTGAGTATGGTAACATTATAGCTACCGTCTCAAGTTCTGCGTTTAGATAATTATTGCAAATAATTGCGTGTTGATAGTCAGATTTAATAAACATATTAATAAAAACAAATGGTTTGCAAATTTTGAAGCGGACAACTTCGAACATTGCAAGTTAATTAGAAGCTTGTAAAAAGCTAAAGCCTACAAAGTAAAGCTCTGCATATAGTTTATATACTTTCATTCATGAACGCTGCTGACATTAAGCGACACCAAAACTGCCATTCTTCTTTAATGAGGGTAGGATTAAAGATATGCAAAATAAAACACCATTAATTCTATGTGTTCAAACACATTTTTTTTATTAACATTTAAAATTACATAAAAAGAAGGCATTTTGCCTTAAAAGTCTTTTATTATTTTTCCTACGTGATTACTGATTTACAAAATATGGTAGGCAATACGTCGAGTGTAAACATGCTATCTGAAACCTTGCTAGAAACAAAAGTGTCTTTTCGACGTATTCCCAACTTGTGCATAAGTTCCTCGTAATTACAACGTTTAGGAACATCTACTCATTCCATGGTTACTTCATAAATACTTAAAAAATATAATGTGTACAACTTAAAATTTTAATATGTACCTAACTAAAAACAAGGTAAAGCTAAAGTAGAATTGTGTGTAGCACAATCTCCAGAACTATTTTATATAAAATACAAAATGTGGGTACAGTTAGCATGTTCAGCACTTGAGCAATCGAAATACTTAAATTAAACAGATATGTTTGAAGTAAGGATATATCCAATGTTCTTGGGCAACAGTCAGAGTGCTCTCAAATTAGTATTAGTATCTAAGTATAACCACGAAGGGTATAACAGTAGACATTTATTAGGTTAATACGCATATATGACACATTTGAATAAATAATACATAATCAATAACTACCAAAATTGGTTAGACAATGTCGTTAAAATCAAGGTATTTTAAAGGTAAATTATTAGGTATACACAAATACTTAAGTTCCTTAACACATTGAACTTAATCTAGATCCAAATAGTTAAATAATAGTGACAATAATATTGTCCAAACACGAACTTACAATTTACACGGACATTTAAGTATAGTTAAAGTAGATGCCATCAATCTTCATGACTGGCTAGTTGGCTACGCCTCATCAGACGAACATTGCCAATGTAGGCAGAGATCTAATCCGTGTTTACATTGGTCCCAACGCTTTGCAAAGGGGTCTATAATCATAGATTTTTTAAGAACAATTTACCATTTTGATTACGAAAGCGAAGCGCTTGTGGTTTACTATTAGAGACGACAGTTCAGCACTGAACGTCTGTGACGCCGAATATTCTGATCTGCGCCCACAGTGCGCGTCTTTTCACAATAATTTTGATCGTCGAATAATATTTTAAAATATTTTAGTGCCCAAAAGGACCCCTTTATCTATTCTTTACCGTCTCGTGAATAAATTAGTACATTTAACATGAAAATACTTAGTAATGACGAAAACGTTGACCGTGTATAAGAATGTTTGATGATATGACGCAATGATAATGCTATATTACGTATTACTTATAATAACCTGATTTGAGTGAATCGATAAAAATCTGGCATACAGGAAACAGATTTCATAGACGCATGAGAAATATCTGTTTTCGAAGACGAAAGGATAGACAATCGTGAGATGGTTATATCAAATCGAAACATTGACCACAATACATCGAAATACAAGATTATGAAGCTAGTGTTGTCTGAAAAACCTTAAATGTAGACACATATTAGATGTATGACACTTAAAACTTGGATAAAACGCGTGATAACTGGACATATTATCTGGTACATTAATTATTATTGTAAGAATACACTGAACAGTTCATAAAATATTACGAATACTATTACACGTCGAATTATTTTTAAAATTAACATCGATCATTTAGTACAACACTGAAATTGGTATCTTGAAGAAACTGGTTAATAAGTCCTGTTCCAGATGTGGTCAATCTGAACGGAATAGGGCCCAAGATTCAGGACTCTCCCAATAATAGTGGCAGCAGCCTCGTACTTATGACGATTTGCCGTAGATGGTAAGTACAAGTCTTCACTGACTCTGGGAGTAAATTGTATACAGCAGCTATTGAAAGTAAAATCCCCCAAAAGGTGGCCCAAAAGCGCTTGCCTAATTACATTAGATTCGCGCGAAATTCAGTTCAGTTTGACCAGCCCATCATATAACATTACCTGTTACATTGGTATTCATTAACCTATATAATGGTTGATATTAATAATATTGTATACTAATACGTCTGTGTAGTGTTTTGCTGTGTAGATGATACAATATGAAAACCAGTTTCTAAACGCGAACGTGTCGCCGTTTCCTTGTTGCTAATAAATAAATAAAAACGACGAATAATAAACATATTTTCATTCTTTTCTTCTTTCTAAATGTAACTTTCGTTGTAATCAACCCACAGAAATGACATCAACCTAAAGTTTGACGTGTTCATAATTATTGGTTAAATCATTATTATTTCTATTTTACTCTATAGAATGCAAATCAGTTCCGTAGGAACTTACACTTAGTTATAATAATTAAAGGTTATCCTTAGCTACCTGTTTTCTTTAAAATATTTAGGTATGGTTTATGGAAAATACGTTGGAACAGACAGAGCTAGAGACGGATAGAGAGGTGCATAGGATCCATTTTTTCTTTCGTCCACCACATTCATTATTATATTATGTGGTGGCGATTCCCTCGACTGAGCTTATACATAAACGCTTATAAATAAACACCAATGCGACGATTCCGAACGCCAATTAGGTACTATAATATAACTTAAATCATTAAAGTACAATTAACAGACGAACATGAAACACGAATTTTACGTATGTACCAACCAATAGAACAAACGCACTGAAACTAATATACTAATAAACTCAAATGCGTGCAGTTACTGTAGAAATATAGTTTTGTAAATGAACAAGACCGGTTATTTTAACTGTCTGCTGTAACTGTACTACTTTAGGTATGGTTAGCCTGGTTCTATAAACTAGTTTTTAAGCCTAAACTGGGCACCGAAGCCGGGGTTTATGTTTTTATTGGGGCTGTGTGATCTGCTGTTGACGGCGTTGGTCTCAAGCCTCAGCGCCCAGGTTCCGCCGGCTCCGGTACCGCTAGAGCTAAATTCTTACTGCGAACTTACCTAAACTTAACTAATTTGAATCTATGTGAGAATAACAAGAGTTATATTATATCTACTTAAAACATATTTTTGTATTTTTGTTAATTTTTGTTCTTACTATATTATTGGATGACAAAGAAGCAGGTGACTCTGGTGATAGGAAGTCACTGCCACCAATAGACATCTGCAATGCCTCTGATATTCGAGAGCTGGTATTGTCCATCGGCATAGCAATCATAAAGACAAAGTTGGAATGTCTCATGTGTTTGCATCCTGCATTATACTGGACCCACACCTTTAATACCGGCAACAGCAGCGCTGCTTGGCGGCCGATAATGGTGATAGAACTTCCCCGGACGAGCTTAGCCACTAAGAGCTCTAATATTACTGCATGTGGGTAAATGTATGTATAAGTATATATATTATGTATTCATACATCTCTGGGTGTGGAGGCTGTGGATGAGCTATTCTGTGCTTGGCCATGAAGTAAGGGCATTAACTGCCTTCTGCCACATTCGAAACGAATGATCTTGCTCGTGAAATTGCCCTATTCCTGCGATCAACTCGGACCATCGACTTTAACTAAAGTTGACGTTAAGGTCTAAGTCGAGGCTCTTAGGCGGCTAGAGCCTGTATGCAGGTTCTTGTGAGGGATACTCAAAATAATTGTGGCAACTTTTCTATGTAACAGGATGACGGACCATGCATGAGAATTGTTGGTTTCAGGTCTCCACAGCCAGATTAATGCTCTTGTGTTTTATATTTCTCTGCTTATATTTAATATATTCTTTGCCTAGCGATTTACGTAACAAAACAAGAAATTTAACTTTTCATATACAGTCGGAAGATAAAAAGGTTAAGCACAGTATAATTTTTTCGATTACTCAAAAAAATCTGAAATGTGTTTATTTTTTAGAATACGGGACTGCTATTTTTTTGGATTATAATAAGTTTGATAAAATGCTATTATAAAACAAAAAACAGCTCGAAATACAGGAAAGGAATGTTTTTAAAATTGCTTAACCTTTACGTTACGCGAGCAGCACTCTGCTTATCATCCTCCTAGTGGAGAGTGTGAATGAGTTATTCTCGAAGTAATGACACTTGCAGCGTTCTGTTTATGCTCGTCATCCAGTGTGCAGGTGGAAGAGCACTAGTTCGAAGGAAACTCGTCTCTTTGTATTGGATGCATGTATTTTCAGAGATCGAACACTGTTTATAATAAGCGGCCCGGTGGAATGGTGCCGGAATGTGATGGACACAGACACATTTATTAAGGTGAAAACAGTTATCGATCTTATCACTCAATTTTATTTGGACGATATTTAAATATCTGATGATATTTATTGATTTCAAGATTACAGTCTCAGCTTCGATCTCTAGTGTTTTTAGAGTTAAGTAACTTTTTTTGGTGAAAAAAAAAATTAAAAACTGGCGATCTACGAAAAGTAATAAGAAAATTATATAATGTAACTTTAGTAACTTTATATAATGTCTGGGAATAAAAAGACTAAGCAACGATTTTTTTTTACTGCTTATGGTGGAACGCACCTAAACTTTATAACTATATCTAGCGAAACTACAAAAACACAACGAAAAATACAGTAATACGATTTTTTTGCAGGGCATTTCTGTCTACTGCAAATATAGTATGTACAAGTAGTAAAATCATTATTTTGGTAAATCGCAGTCCTTTTATTTAACAAAAAATATTAAAAAATTTAGTGATAGATACACTGAGTATACCACGAGAAAAACAACGGAATCCTGCTTATTTATGTAAACATTACTTGAAAAGTTGGAATTAAATTATTTTTGTTTTATTTATTTACTTACTGTATCTACGTAATTAAAGTTTGTATTTTTTTTTTATTATTCACAATTAATTACAGAAATTAATCATTAAAAATACACACACATACATACATAAACTCACGCCTTCTTCCCATGGGGGTAGGCAGAAACTATAGAACGCCACCTGCTACGCTCCTTACATACTTCTTTTGCTTCGCCTACGTTCATACATCTGGTCATACACGCACGCCGACCATTAAAAATAAGTGTATAAATATCATTTTTTTAATGTTTTTGTACCAATTCTTTTGTCATTGTTGTTGTTCTGTGGTTATAATCAGTCAAATATGATATTTCTAAATTCACTAAATCTAATTCTAACCACTAAATTTCTAAGTGGGAGAGTATATTTCAACTTCAATCCCATAGAAATAATACAGCTACAAAACCTTATATTTATAAGTCACTGCAATGTACCAAAACGTTATCACTGTATTAATCCTCATATTTATAACAATTTATATATCTCTCTTATTACTAGATATTAAAATCTTCTTATATATAATCACATAGATTCAGTTATTGCTAATAACCAGTATATTACCAGTACCTATATCAATTTATTGCTATTTGAAAGAATGCACGCAAGTGTATTAAATCATAGTCTTTCAATTAACAACAAAATTATATCAATAAAAAGCACATGCTAAACGGATTCGCAATCAACTGAAAGTCGTGAGTATTTGACGTACTTTATTATAAGGGCGATTTAAACTAGGGGATCAGTATCGAAATAGGTATGCGTATTAGTGAATATGTTGGGGATATAGGGTGGATACAAACCAATTGAAAGTGCACAGAATAAGAATAATTTACTTTCTGAAAAAACATTTCGATTATACGCTAGGTGCGTATGATTTTAAGTACCTAGTCCGTAAAATAACTTAAACCTCAACCTTAAAAATCAGGTAAAAAAACCTACCTCCTTCTTTCAAATTTAATATACTCATGTCACGTGATTTGATTGGATGCTGTTGTTGTTACAGTCAGCCAGTCACAACAGTTACCATGAGTTTGACAGTTTGTTAGCAGCTTTTTGTGTTAATTTGCCGTTTCGAAACCGGTTTTTTTGTGATAAAAGTTGGAAATAGAGTTAAAAGAAGTTCCATAAAAGTCTGCAGTTATTTTTTAAGATATGTACCCCAAGTAATACGGGGCAGTTAGAAGAAGAAGAGGAAGATTGTTTAAGATCCCTTTACAACAACTTATTTATTAATACGCATCAAGATGTCATTAGGTTTAGATTAGAGAGGGGAAGCGAAACCATAATTTTGCAAATTGCATCAAAATCAAAATACTTGACTCTAAGGTCAAAATCTATAAAAGTCACTTAACACGTCCTTTAGCATAGACATGTCTCCGTCTCTATTCCGCACTTGTAGGTTGATAGTAGTGCGAAAGTGATAGCAATAACGCTTAACCAAAGTACGTGCTAAGTAAAGTGGATAGATCTCGGCCTAACTACTTACGTACTAGTCTAAACTACAAAATTATAATTTCATACAAAAAAACCAAAGACCGGGTAAAATCAAAGGTAAGGAAATAATAAGATATACGCTTCAATGTACTAGTTACATTAAGCGCGTTGTTCTAACTAATCTAGTCTAGTCATAATTAACTAACCCTACCTAAAACTACCTATAAGCTACCTTAAATTAAGTGATACTGTTCAACACTGATCCCAGAAAAACTATACTTTATACACCTCTCTGTCTGGACGCTAGCTCAAGGGAACAACCAGAGGACACATTGAATTATAACATAACAGGTAATTGAAGGAACAGCAAACACTCGTTTCTACATTCATCGAAGTAAGTAAACACATTAGGTTTATGTAAACTATCCCTCTCATTACCCTGGATGTTTGTATTTATACTGGATGTCAGCAAAATCAGGCATCTTCGAGGTGGCACCGTGAAGAGAATGTGTTATAATATGCGTGTTGTGCACGGTCAGATGTAAATGTTCAAATTCCCAAGATACTTCCTACAAAAGTTAACACTAAAAACAAGCGCAAATGTAGGGATAGTATAGATTAATTTCATACAAACATGCTTCATTTTTCTATGAGGCGACAAAGTTTTCCACGCGGATCATCCGCGACGGATGGCGTACGATAAGCGTCTCGTTCTAATCGTTCGATATTTTGTTCAATATTGGTGTCTAGATAGAGTGGTCCGTAAGGCTTAAATGCAGTTGATAAGCATTGTAATAGTAGACCATAGCTTTGTACTATGGTTTCTGGGACCACTCAGTTTATGCATACATTTCAAATCTATAGCATTCCCGGGTAGCATGCCCTGCGGGCTCAGTGTTCCTTCAGTGACGGAACAAAGTCGCTGGTATAATTTTTTTTTATGAAGTCATTCACACATATCTGACGACTGTGGTGTCCCGGAGCCCGGAAGGCCCTGATCCGAAACTATATGGGTGTATATGTCGTAAGATTGACTTCAAACTAAGATTTTGACCTAAAGCCGGGTAATGGCAAAATGGAGATTCCTTTTTATTAAAATAAGCTGCATTTTATAATATTTTGTGAAATATTTTTTTTTGTGTTTTTATCTAAATTGTGTCAGCCCAGAACGTATCTACGAGTACAAAATATCGTGTAACGGTCTAACGTTCAGGTATTGCATGATAAACGTAGATCTTGTAGATGCTACATGATTGCTATTGTCTATCGTTTTCGGAACAGCATCGCATTTAATGTAGCGCTCCAGGATATTCGCTGGTTGTTCGAAGCGAATCGTCCACGTGACATGCCATGTTCTCCGGCGTTAACTGCTTGTAGAAAGTGAGCTCATGGGAATCTGATAGACTGGATTATTGTGGGTTTTTCGTGTAGCATACACCACTTAAACCTAACGTGATACGATACTTTGTTAGTGTATTGTTCTGCCCTAGCAGTAGGTAATACGTTCTATTGATATTAAGTGAGGTGCTGATTCCCATTAATTTGAGGTGAAGCGAGGGAATGACTAGTTCTTACAAATATACGCTATCATAGTGTGTGTAGTACATGGTGACATTGAAACATTGACTGTATAATATGTGTATTCTTAATATCTATTACATACCTATACAATGGGGCCACAGGGCAAGATCAGATACTAGAGTTAGTTACACGAGTAATTCGGCTTTTTTAAACCTTGTGACCTAAGATCACACGCCGCTTCCGAAAATATTGAGTTCAAAGCAAATAGAAAAATTCAATTTCAATTGAATTCAATTTTATTGGCCCTTCACTCCGGTCGAAAGAAGACCGTATTCACGATACTAAAATACATAACTCTCTCTCTCTCTCTCATAAAGTTCGCTTTGTTACATCGATATTTACGGAGGCAGTGTGACCTCGACATATTATCATGTGCATTACGAAGAAAACAAGAAGCACAGGGGGCCAATATTGCCCTGGAGGTCCTACCCACCTCCCGAAGTATACAACCTTAACATTTAAAACAGGTTAAAAAAATAGGAGTTAGACTTTGGATATACTATAGTGCAGAGGCCGCCCACGTGCTGTGTTCAGCAACACATCATGCCGAAATTATATTGTGTCTGGGGGATTATATGGACCAGACACAAATTATAGGTATACGTAATTCATAATCATGTAGAAGCATAAATTCAGCGCATAGTCAGCCTCTGCTCTAGAAAACTACTGCTTCAGTATGCGCGACAGCAAAGACCCACACATTCCAACGTTTAAACTGACAAGTGCTGGTAATAAAATACATCACAGTGCTTTGATTAAAATACAAGTTCCTGTCGCATATTGAAGTAGTGGTCTGAAGGGGTTTGCCATACTGGCGGTGATAGTGGAAGATCATGGGAGCGCTAGGCGAAGGGCGCTGGGGATAGCGTGAAGTGTTACGCGGCTGCGAAGCCCCTACCAACATTATCATGCTGTTATACATACAGTGATTACATGACTAGAGTGGTTGCGAACAATAATGTTGGCAGAAACTTCGGTACCTTGGCTAAAAATAAATTTCTGATCGCGGTCGCATTCCTTAAATTTTGACTATATACCTAAATGCAAATTATATACATATCCGCATTCGTTCCTACCTACCGTCAGCGCGAATCAGAAATCTATTTCTAGATGTAAAACATCGATATCCGATATAAAACATCGGTCCTATCGTTGTTTTTGAGATCATTGAAATAAAGTCCCTTATTGGGCGTGGCTAGTCCGAGAACTTGTGACGAGGTCTCTACAATGACCGACGTCACGGAGTATGCGAAAGGTTGCAAAGCGGTACATTGCCTAGGTCCTAGACTCTAGGACGTATGTACAATCTTAGAATCTAATAAAATGCCTTAAATGTAATACTGATTTAATACTGCTTGATTAATATCGTATCGTCTACGCAGTCTGTTCTGTAAACACAGGTGTGACAGATGAAAGCTGGGATATGCTATTGTTCTTAATTCTACAACATGTATACATAAAGGAATGTTAGAAGCTCGTTTCTCTCTCGATGAGAAAGAAGGACGAACCTGGTCGACGTTGTGATGATGATTACTGATGGTGATATCGTCGTAATTCGTGGTATATCAGCGGTTGTTGGGCGGCTTGTATCCGTGGGTCATGCGCTCGAGGAAGCGGTGGAGGTCGTGGAAGCGCGGGCGCTGCATCGGCTCGCGGCGCCAGCACTCGTGCATAAGATCGTACAGCTCGCGGCGGCAGCGCGGCGGAGGCGCTGCGGGAACGCGTGCCCCGCGACCACCACTGCGCCATTCACTGGCATTGGCTACTACCTGATTCAAAAATATCCTTGATGAAATACCTGTCTTTACTCTGCGATTTTGGCTCGAATTTAATATAAAAAAAACCGACATCTCAAAAAAACCTACTAAACCCAAGTCCTAGCTTCCGAAACCAACCCCAGTTCCTTGACTTCAAAACATCACCAAAATTTATTATGATATTCGGGGGATTATCTTAATAAATTTTGATGGTGATGTTAACAAGAAGGCTAGATTTTTATGTGTGAGGTGGGCCTGCTTGTATTACAGCTACAGCATTAATATGCCTTTACAGTTGGTTAATAATGGTTACCTGGTCATCATTCATCTCTTCGAAGGGCTTTGCCAAGCAGTAGGTAAGGACTTCCCAAACGGTGACTCCGAAAGACCAGACATCGCTCGCGGGTGAACACATGCCCTGTTAACAAAAATGTTGTTGTGAGCTAAAATAAGCAAAGAGTTCATAATGTTTGATATTTTGTTCCAAATATAAGGTAATGCCCTCCGCTCCAACTCCGCTGCCCTGCGCCTGGGGTGAAAAAATCTAGTGGCGACCGCGTATGGGAAGGTGCTGCGTGAATTGGCCGTAATAAGGTGGACGTCGAAGGTTTCAGAAATTCCGCAGATGAGGCTGGTTTTATTGTTACGCATTTTGGCAGCGCCGTTGAAGCGCGCGCGTTTGGAGATGTATGGGGTAGTAGTTGCGTTTCAAAGTCGCGCGCTTGAGCAGCGCCGTTCTGTAAACGCGCGCTGTTCGTGCGCTTCTAAGGCCAGTATGCGTTTTAGTGTGACGCCGTTGTGGCATTAACGTTCATATTGTACACGACTGTCGGAACGCGCGGTACTAATCTCGTTTCACAGTGCACCGCTGTTCAAGCGCGCGCTGTTAACCACGCGCTGCCCAGAGGTGGCGCGTCTAGCGGCGTAACTATAAAACCAGCCTGAAAGTAGCGTAGAACTGGTCGTTACGGCAATGCTTGGGGGAGGCCTATCAAGTAGTGGATGTCTATCGGCTTGTATGATGATCTTGAAACTAACCATAAGCAGGCTTTCCCAGGCCATCCAGCGTAGAGGCAGTCGGGAGCCGTCAGCCATGACGTGGTAATCACTGACGAACTCCTCACAGAACATTGCGTAGTCAGATACTTTAACATGGAGGTCTTCAGTCACTGTAACGTTCCTGTAACAATATCACTTATTAGAAAAAGTGCACGTGTATTGGACGAAGGGTTCGAGAGAATTGTGTGGTAGTTTAGTGCAAACATATTTCGAGGAGGCGAGCCTATTGCTATCAAATCCAATCTCAAATCCAATATTGTGTAAAATTATTGTGCCCGACAGGGGTCCATGTGAACTTTATAACTATTTTTAAAATCTTGTACATACATGAGATAAATGCAATAAAGAACTGAATTGAATTGAATTGAATCCAGAACAGGGCTGCTGCGAAATTTCTGATAGAAAGTCCTAGACTCGAGGATCAAATTCAAGACCCCGCGACAAGGGTTGTGTAGGGAAAAGTTTTTTTGAAGTACGATTTATTTGTTACCAGAAATAACTATTCTTTATTAGTAAATAATCTGAGATTTAGTCCCGTAGTCAAATTACTTCAAGAAATACATGCTCATTCAAATACAAAATACAAATAAATACAAAATGTTCATTTCAATAACTTAAAAATACGTTTACATTAGTATACGTAGTAATTTATAAACATAGCATTCGAGTGTAGCTGTTAGTCTGTCGCTGAGAACTAAGCGTCGCGTCGTGGAAATTCGGAGTCAGTGTAGTAGTTACAACGGTTAGGGATTAAAAAAAAATCTCAAGCCCTGGTTTAATGACACAATCCGCAATGCGGCTGGGCCCATCCTCATTTGGATTAAAAAAAAACAAGTGTGAAGTGACTTCTGTTATTAAATTATTGCCTATTTGCCACTGTTATGTATGATTGTATCGTAAGTGAATTTAAATGATGTACTTATTTAATCTATTTGCAAAAACCGTAGAATAAAAATTTGCTAAAGGCTTTACTTTAAATTAAGATGAAAAGTAATAGTAAAAATATTAAATCTGTAGATGAAATATAGCTACAACAATCTTTATTCTGTGAGATAAAAAATATTCTGTCCGAGAATTTAAGATACAACTTTGTATGGGCTCGCATTTTTGTGGGCAGCTAAGAACTCTGTTCAAGTAAAAAGACGATTTACAAAGTCGAGAGCCGCTTGTTCTTTCCGTCATGGCGATTATTTTTGTACTGGACCATACTAGGGAACCTTCTGGTTACGGAGATATTGAAGTTCAAAGTGACAACCAAACTGAATATCGACAAACCGTAATACGACAAGATTTTATTTCGACAATATGGAACTCCGATACGAGTACGAGTTAATTTCGACTATACTTTAGTTCGAAATACTTTAAGTCCAAAACTACTGTACCGACAAAGCTTTTCTTCGACATGACTTAACTAGGAAACCATGCGACTTTGACGATAAATACTTCTTCGACAACAATGCTAGTCCGACATGAGTCAATTTCGACGTACTGTACTCCCGCATGCTGTACTTGGACAGTATATTACATTGAAGTGATACATCAGAGACACGGCGCTCTGTGTCTCAGATGTCTGTGTCGATTTTTCCATATTGTAGAAATAAAATTTTGTCGTATTACGGTTTGGTGAAATTCAGTTTGGTAGTTAAAACAACCCACAGGACCAGCACGAGTACAACGATTTGCGTGCGTTACATTGCACGCTGTACCGTAAACCGCAATTTTTCACACCAACAATTAAACTCGTTTCCCAGCAATTATTTTTGTATAGATACAATGTTACTTAGCTTGATGTACAGGATTTTATAATTATTATGACGGCTTTGTGATGAGTATTTTTACATCCTGTATGTATCTCGATATAAAGATAATTATTAAAGTGACTTTTCCCAGGTCGGCAAAGTGTTATTTGGTTTTTCCAACAGGAATTTCAGTAGCAGACCGGAGTCTGGTTTTGTGCCCGGTTGATGGCAATAGGCTCGCCCTGGGACTTAAACATAACTGGTGAAATGTGGGTGTGCTATAGGTTCATCTCTGCCTAACCCATCGGGGAGTGTAGGCGTGATATTATGTTATGTTATAATTAAAGTGTTGCGTAAATAAATACAACTTACCTGGCTGCAAGATCGCGGTGTACTAATTCGAATGATTCCAGATATTTCATGCCGGCTGCTATCTGACAGCATATGTGAATCAAACTCGAATAGCTGCAACAATTATATTTTTTTAGTACTGGGCCTAGCTGCACACATGTTAATAATGAAGATTTAATTATCTTTTCACTAGCTTTTGCCCGCGGCTTTGCCCGCGCGGATGTCGGAACATATCCCACGGGAACGTACTACCGGAATTAAAAGCACCATAAGTGTTGGTCCTGGTTATAAACTATCTGTGTGCCAAATTTCATCCAAATCCGTTTAGTCGTTTGCGCCAATCCGGAACATACATCCAGACAAGCGGACAAAAACATTCGTTACTATTCTATTATGATTTGTACCTATAGCTGATTGATGAATTTATTTTAAGTACCTACACAAATACTTGTCCTCAAATGATGGTGAAGACCGCACCAAAAGCCATCAAAAAGTTTAGAAGAACTAAGTCAACGCGCCAACAATCAATCTGCTTATCCTTTTCCCAAGCATGTTGGGTTTGGCTTCCAGTCTAACCTGATGCAGCTGAATACCAGTATTTTGAGTCAACGCGCAAACGACTTTGTTTTATACTATTTTGACTTTTGGACGAAAATTAATAAAACGATCAAGGATATACTTATTTGAAACAGAATAGTATCCAATGAAATTCCTCAAGCAAAACAATATTAACTATCAATAATACCTCAAGACCAAGACTTACTTCAATTTTCTCTGACTCCGCAGCATCGTAGGGAGAGGGGCGGCATCCCCGCGATCTAGGGCTGCGCACGGGGGTTCGAGCAGGCTCAAACCGAGCACCCTGGCTAGTTGTGGGTGCTTCAAACCGGCGCCCCAGGTAGCTTCGCGGGCAAATGCCGCTCTAGAACAAAAGTGTCTTTTGAGTACACTTTATTGCGACGTATCCTACTAACTATAGTCCATGCAATTCACGAGCGTGGCATGTTACTCTTATGACATTGTCTTAGGGCTGATTTTCAATCGTCAGATAAGTTTTATCTAATGAAAAAATATACCGGTTAGACATTAAGTTCTATACATAAGCTGTAGAATACATTTTTTTTTACCGAAATAAATAAAAGTTATCCGAGGCATTGAAAAACGGACCTTGAAAAAAATATTTTCAATGATTGACGCGCGTTCGTGATGTAACATGATCTTTAAGTAGTTTGAAGCAAAGGAGGTTTCTCGCATCAAATATAAAATACAGTTTTATTTTTTGAGAATCGATTTTTTTCTTAATTAATATTCAAAGTTCTAGCTAATGAAATGTAGATTGTTCAAAATGTTGTATAGAAAAAGATATATTTAAAAACTAAAACACAACTACGACAAAAACTCCAACTAAAAAGGTAGGAAGATGTAGTAACAAAAAAACATCGGTTTCGGTTTTCGTATAACCGGAGTCACACGTAAATATTAAATATGTCATGTAATTATGGCATAAATCTTAAGGTTTCCCCGAAACTATCAATTGCAATTGTCAACTTTTACGCGATTGATACACGTTGATGCGCAAATTGATCGTCTACCAAATGCAATTGAAGCTTGAATATTACTACAATAGAAATTGATCAATTGCGATTGATCGTTTCGGGGACCCGTTACAGATTAGGGTAGGTAGCAAATGGAATTTGATACCAATGATATGTTAAGCAGTTTACATAACATTTTAAAAGGGTTTTTAGTGTTATTGAAAACAATCAGAGTGAAATATGTTTTATTCTTATTTGGGGTTTATGTAAGAAAATTTAGTTTTCGATATTACATTTTCAGAAAGTACTAATAAATAAGAACTTTACTTAATACCAAACATGATATATTAATCGAAATAATTTATTTTTCGGTAACACTCAACCTCCGCTATAGGCTGTCATGTTGGATTTTATGTGACGTCATATAGCCTATAAGCCGCGAAACAATAAATGACGCTTCCAACCATACCTCGTTTGTCAAATTACGACTAGAAGTTTAGTAGTTATACGGGAATAGATGAACATAGATACATACATAGCCTATTAAAATCATACCCTTCTTTTGGCTTTGCCGTAATCGGATAAAAATAACCATGTATGGAAAAATAACCATGTTTTCTAAAATCTAACAATTTTTAGTACATTTTCTAGCAACGCAGTAGTAAGTATCTATACTTATAAACTTCGTTTCAAGATCTTAAGAAGTTTCAAATTTGTAGTAGTAGAGGGTTCTCGCCAAAACAAATATAAAATTGTTAGTTACACTTTTATTTAGTTAATTCGTGAGATTGGTATGGTGTTGTTTACTTTACGTTTTAAAGTTTCAAGTGTTTTTGGGACTATTCAAAGATGCTAGAACCTAAACTTCACAACTTTTTACTAAGTTTAATGATCAGGCTATGTAAGTCGGTATTTGCAACATTACTGTAACTTGCTTAAAAAAAAAAAATAAGGTCTGAAATATTTTATGGATAAGTAATAATTTGAGTACTAGTTTAGTGGAACATCATGTAGACAGGTACCTACTAACTAGTGCCAGTGGCACTCGGTATGACTCTTTAAGAAAATTGTTGGTAAGTATACTCACTTCACTTCGTTATGGCAGCCGCGCCACAAAGTCTTGACAACAACGAGGCGGCGGCGTCCTCCAGTCGGTGACTCTTCGTCGCTCAGCTCTTCGATACCGTCGGTCTCGCATATCTGGAGCTGCGGACAATATCGTGACGTCAGCACTCGAGCAGTGGTGGCCCAGTCATGGTAAAGGGCAGTGGTGGCCCAGTAATTACGGCCTTGACTTACGAGTTGAGGTCGTGGGTTCGTACCCAAGCAGGCCCTTTACTTTGTGTTAATTAATTCATCCCCACTGCTCTCAAAACGGTGAAGGAAAACATCGTGAGGAAACCGGTGTGACATCTACCAAAACCCGCACTGGTCCCGCGTGGTAGATTATTGTCCAATCTCTCTCTCCAAGAGAGGAGGCCTGTGTCCCAGCGGTGGGAAAGTTATTGGTTGATTATGCTAATGCAGTAATCGTGCACATACGTACTCAAGGAAACTTACCTACCTACTACAACATGGTCAAATTTGAATTTTTATTATATGGCGGGTAGTAAATGTCAAGGAAATAGTTCTTAAGCACGTAATATAGTGAGTGAACGAAGAGAATTTCCTGTATATTTCGCAAAAGCCTACTTTGGCCCAGTTTCTAAGTTTACCGAGCGTGGAAAATGGCTTGGCGCCTTGCGGATTTACAGGCCTAAAGAAAAACCCTAGCTTCCCTTGTTTAGAGCGAAGTCGAGGTGCGCTTGTTTGATTTCAAATATTTCACCACCAGTATAAGCCTTTCCTTTAACAAATATTTTTGAAGTGATGTTCGTGTTTGTGGAAAGCGGAACTGAATGAAAATTTTATATTCCAAGACGGTCCATGTTACTTTTCCTCACTGAGTAACTCAAACACAGATGGGGTCGGAGATAAAAGTAAAGTATTATTATGATTCAGCTCACACACGTGTTCCAAAGTCTGCTAGCATTTCAATGACTATTTTAAAGCATTCTCTTAAAAGAGAATGAGTGCGGACTTGGCAACGAGTCGCTGCTATTCGGTATAATACGCTATAGCCCTCAAAATGATTGAAAATAGAAGTCCGTTAAGAGTGCCGCAGGCGAAATTCAATATGATTCAATTAAAGTTACGTGGCCAATAACAAAAGCCTTGCAGTGAAAGAGTTGCTCTCCTTTTGAAGGCGACAAATCTCTGTAAAGCCAGAAACTAATGGAATTTAAGTATTGTTTGTTCAGGTGGCTCGTTTGACGGCGCCGGTAAATAGCCCACTCTTACAGCCTCGTGGCACATCCTCTTATCAAAACTGAAATAACTCAATACATTATTTTTTTGTCCCAAAATATTTGTGGTTTAAAGAAGAGTACATGCGCGCAAACGTAATTTAAAAAAATAATTAAAGCAAGCAAATTATGTGCTTTGAAATTTAATTTGAGTGCTTGGAATGTAACATTGTAAGTATAATATAGGAGATCTTCTCTCGTCGAGAGCCACTTTTGGATGGGGAACAAGCCGATGAAGCATTCTCACCCTAAATGCGGTGAATTATGTTTACATTAGGTCAAGTATTATTGTCCTTGAGAATAGAGGGTAGGAGAGGAAAAAGTGCCTAATCTGCTCCCTCGCTCGCAGGGGCCAATCATAAAATTTTGTAACTGACATCAGTCTGCGCTGAGCCGGCTAATGTATAAAATTAATAATTTAATAAGCTAAACGGACCATGAATATTCAATAGATACTGATCATGAAATATGCAGTTAATTGATTGAACACCAACTAATTGATATGTTTACTGGATACGTACAGAATTAATGATTGAATGACTCCGTTATAAGCCACGAAAACTCATCCGTCATTTAAAAGTCCCACATTTTATAATTACATGCAAATGGAACTCCATTTGAATAAATTAAAGCTCGTTATGCACACAATAATTATTTTTTAATATCGCTCCATTAACAAAGAGACTGAGTGCTCTGTACACCCTTTTTATTTTTTTTGTCTTTCCATTAGCGACGCCAGTATCGATTTGCATTTGAACTTACATTTTTGTAGCACCGAAACGAGTCAGTGATAAAAATGTGATATTGTTACGGAGTGAGTATTCAAAAAATTATTTAGTATTGAACAAGTTTTGCCCTTTAGTCGGCTAGGCAATTTAAAAATTTAATTTGAGTAGCAGCGCCGTGCACACATTGACTAGCTACGTCGTTATTATTATAAAAATATGAAAAATAAACGCCCCAAGCTATTAAACCGTGTTGTTGGCGGGTGGTGAGACCGCCGCCCGCGCCGCCCGTCGGGGGGGACTGAGCCAGATTGCATTTTCTTGCTACGGTCAGTAATCAATTTTTATGGGCATTTTTGTAGACCAACGTCCTCTTCGAGTCTCTAGGTGTATTGCTCGATAGTGTTCCCGCCTGCCCGAGTAGCAGCGTCATGCGTCACCTAAGTAAACATCGTTCCTGAAGCTTCAGGCTTAGTTTTAGTGATTTCGCAACTAATTTTAATAAATGTAACGATTATTGAACTTTCAATCTGGATTGAAAATTAATATTTTCTTTGCTACGCAAACTTCAGAAGGCTTTCATTAAAAAGTCTGTTTATCTGATAATCAGCATAAAACAATGACTAAATCATTCAACTTAAAACCCGAGCGACTTTTCATAGACTGTTTATTGTAGACGTTTTATTTATGTAGAATCAGGTAATTACGCATACTTCTGCTATTGGAGCTTTGGATGGTTGAAATAAAGGAACATTTGTTAGTCCGGCTACAAACTGGTGATTAACATTCTCTATAGTTGTACGAGTAGCATGTGAACGAGTATTGAATTACGTCATCGGGCATAGCGTATCTAAGGGATCACCACAGACGCTTCATCACTGAAGTTTGCCGACTATACGGCCGTATACCCATACCATATGGGAACATACCTACTTTAGTACAATTTCCATATTATCTGTGTATTACGTAAGTACCTATCTTATATTATGTATGTGGCATAGGTACCTACTTGCTTCGAGTGCTCGATATGAAGATCTAGTGTGATTAGATCTGTCTCATGGAGTATGCAGAGAGCTCTATCTTCGAATTGAATCGTTTACATGGTTCTATCTTGCATAGGTAGGTACCCACTTTGAAAGGAACCTATTGCTACGATTAAATATTTAAGTTGGAATGGAAATACATCTATTCTGTACATATTTAAGCCATTATTAGGTGAATTCGAATAGTAGTTAGCAGTTTTTTTTATTATCGACACATAGTCATATTTTTCGTTATAATGATTATGGTTACCGTCAATAAACGCGGCTAATGCTTTCCCGGAAAAAAATATGAGATACTGGGAAAATATAAGGCACAATATCAAAAATCAATGTCCATCTGGCGCAAAGATACGAAGTAAATAATCTCAATAATATACAGGGTGACTAGTAATTTGACGTATTCCTTCCAGAACTAATCTAAGCCATTTACAACAATTAAGCACAGCAACAGCAGCAATTAAGCATTCTTCACTAAGTATCACTTTTCACTAGACTCTCAAATTAAATGGCTTTTATTGCTATTCCATTGGGTACCTATTACGTTAAATCAATCTGTTAAAATTAAAGAATGAAGTTTACTAACTATTTTCAAAAATCATCTACGTACGACGCCAACAAGTCAAGCTACCCGAAACTGTAAAATTTTACCAATCAACCTTGATCCTTAAGCTTTAACGATAAAGTTGAAAATCTTTTAAAGAAATTTGACAGACTGTAGTAGCTTCATGTGCTGGCGTCTGTACATAAACTTTGACACCAGTTATCTCAAAATTTTACTATGGAATTAAGCGTACAAATTACGGAAAGCTTCAATTAATCAGATATCTAACGAGGTAAAAAAGTTGAAAAAATATATTTACAGATGCCAACGAAACAGTCGATAATACTGGCAAAGGTCGAATTTGCAAATAGTTGAAATATTAAGAAATTGTGTGAGAATCGAATTAATTAACTGGTTTATGCCATCCCACTACTTTTTAACCTGCCAGCAATCACGTTAGGCACCCAGGTTGTCGTGACCAGCTTTTGACTTTTTAACCTGATCTTCTGGGATATTATTATAAAAATTGAATTTGTTCGAATCCTGTGTGTTTTCGCTTAGGTTTTATAAGGTGCTTAATAGTTGCAAATGCACCACACTGTCACGTCCTAATAGGAGTAAAAAGTTACAGGTCACCCTGTATAGACTGTCATCCGGCATGTATAATATTAATCGAGATTCCTTGCGCTTATTACAAGTAGAGGGGAAAATGAGTGAGCATATAAGATAAAACATTCGACAAGCAACGACACTGCCATGGAAGAATTAACAAAGGCTAATTAAGAGTAACAAACATTTGGGAGCAGTTAAAACACACTCGAAACGCAAAGAGGCCATATCTGAGGGTATGCGGCAAACTCCGCAGCTCAGGGTGAATGTGTACAGGTGGCCGCGGTTCACTAATTCACTCTGTTTGTTCGTTCTTAATGAAAATACAACAGGGGCACGCTCTATTGTTTACTCTACATTCCAGCCGGTGTGAGTGGCTGCACTGGTGTGCGCCGGCGCGTTCCGGCAGCGTAGCGTATAGCGCAGCGCAACTCGGGTATGATCCAAGTTAGATCGGTCACACCGCACCTCTAGTAGCCCGGGAACATCGATCAACCACCCCACGGAAAGAGTTTCCTTTCAACTAGCTCAGCTGCTCAGCCTAATAATACATCGAAATGCGTGTGTGTTACTTCCCCCGTATTAGCAGCTCTATTATTCATGGGCAAACTAGCACACTTCCTAATTTGTTTTTCCCACTATTACCGCTAACCAGAATATTTAAGTTTCGGCGTTGAGTTTGCACGCAAGTGCATGACCGGAGTTAGGATTCAATATTGACCTGCCCCTGTTGGTCATAGAATATAATCAATTAAAGAAGATAGTTGTAACAACAAAGGACATAGACTAAAGTTTGAACATCAAAGATATTCGAATAGCTCATTAGTTATTTCTATAAATCGGTTGAGAATCATTGCCCTATGAAAAAAACTCCGATTCTAGAACATCAACAAGATGCTTCAGTTCCTAGTAGCAGTAGAATTATAGAAAATTAAATTAGTAGTAAGAAACCCCTTGAAAACTAGGCTGTGAAAGAATTCTATGATAGTTCTTATCTCTAAGTAGATAGAAAGATAGATCCCTAAGCTAGCTCTAGAGAAAAAGGCTGAAAATCTTGGAGCACCACAGTCGTGTCCTTTGGATGAATAATAATTTGTGAGAACGGAAGCTAACTTCAGGTTTTTTCATTTCCATGCTAAGGTAATAAAAATATAAAGTAAAAGAATTCAGCGCAGGATTTCAGACGGATAAAATGAGGTCAGTAAAATAATATTTTATTTTCAATAATTATATGTGTTTAGTGTGTGTGTGTATGTGTAGAATGTGTGTGTAGTGTGGTGTGGTGTGTGTTAGTAGTGTGTGTGTATTAATCACATTCACTACTTTATAATCTGAATTTCAAAATAATTCGACGCCGTATCTCCTTCTGAGTGCAGTGGATGGTTTGCGTCAGTTTTCATGTATCGATTCTCACCACGAAATTAAGTTCCCACCGAAAACGAGGTAGGTGATTAGGCCCGAGCTGACCGAGTTGTAGGTAGACCAAGTTTTCTCTTTCATGTAGGATTGCTTTGTCTTATATTCGTTTTTAAAGAAAACTATGCACAGAAAATAATAAGCTATGGTTTAAATTTTTGTGTTGGCTCATTAACTTATATATAATATATTTTTTTGAATCAGTTGGCTCATAAAAATGTTACAAAGATTTACTAGCTGCGCCCCGCGGTTTCACCCGCATGTCTCGATTCCGTAAGAATACCGAGATAAAATGTATCCTATGTCCTAGGTCATGGTCTACCCATGTGGGAAATTTCATCCGTCTCCGTGCATCCGTTTTAGCATGAAAGCGTAACAAACAAACTCCCTTTTGCATTTTTAATGTTAGTTAGGACTAGCTTTTGCCTGGGACTTCGTCTACGTGTATTTTGTTTTCATCATATTTTAAAACAAATATCCAGAATAAAAACTAGTCTTTGTCCTTCTCCTGCCGGTCTATTCTGTAACAATCTCACCGTGAAAGCGTAAGTGAAGTGAGCTAGAAATGAGCTATCACTCCACTTGATGCTAGGGATTGACAGCTCACTTCACCTCAGTTTTCACGGTAATATTTTAACAGAATAGATCGGTAGGTCCCAGGCTACCACTTTGTCAAATTTTGTAACGATTGGTTGAGTGGTATAGGCGTGAAAAGGTAACGGAAATATATACAGAGTTGCTTTCGCGTTTAAAATATTAGTATGGATATACAAGTAGAGATTTACTACGATAATATGCCCCGCCCGTCCAAAATTCAAAACGTTTGAAAGTATTTGTGACAGTATTTGTACGCATGTGTGCGTAATGAGACGGCCGTCAAACACAAACCTATCACGGATTTGTTGGTCGACTAGTGGCGTCATTAATCGCTCATTAGTATTAGTATGGCGCTGCACTGACGTACTCTATGAAAACGACACGTGCGTTGTCTTGCGCGATCGGCTAGTTATGATTAGTTGACCAACAGATCTGGTAATAAGTGAGATATTACGAGTACTGACTGCACAAAAAACATGAATAAATTCGACGAATACGAATACTTACAACTACATACAAACTCTTTCGTAAGGATGTGACTACACACATTGAAACAGTAATTTGGAGGGGCGTGCCATGTTATTGTAGTTAATCTCTAAAAAGTTCACATAAAAAAATCACCGGAACATTGATTTTCACGAAAAAAAATAGGCCTGTATTTATTTTTATTTTTAACAATAGGGAACCTACTTATTAAATAAGTATTCAAAAAGCAAAAACTGTACCATAGACCATTGTCTGTGGCAAGCCATTTGTTTCCAGTAGCAAGTATTACAATTTTTTTTTGGTGGTGTCCTATTATAGGGGGGTGACATGGTGACAGTACTGCCGCCCCGTAACGGCGTGTGTAATTGCCGCCCCCTCCCGCACACCCCGCGCACTCGCTTTATAATAACATAAATACATTATAATGTATTAACGGAGGGATAGAGATTCTAAAGTATTTTCCTTGAGATAAGGCGATAAGATTTCAATGTTTACGAAAGTATATTTGAGAATCTACTACTCTACTATCATAAGTTTTGGAATCACTGACTCCTAAGTCACAGGCAATAAATCTAATTTGGGAGCCAGGAGATAAATTAGTCTCACATCTCTGTATCAAATTATTGTACAATTTAGTTTTTTCACCAAGTTATAATAAAAAATAAATAAAAAAATAACCAAATTAAGGATCCTTGAACATAACATAACGTCACGCCTGAAATCCCCGAAGGGATAGGCAGAGGTGTACCTATAGTACACCCACGTTTCGCTAGTTATGTTTAAGTCCCGTGTAATAGGGGGCGAGCCTATTGCCATCAACCGGGCACAAATCCAGACTCCCAGCTGCTACTGAGAAATTCCTGGTGGCACTGTGTTACCCAAGAAACAAGATCAGATTCTGCGATACTTCCGCCAGCTAAAATCTAATGCTGTGATAAGGTGACCCTGAATATGCTTTTGTTTACACTCCCACATACACTAAAAGTCAAAACTGACATTGTGAACAGCTCAATCAATCGTCTCAGATCAATTATTGAGGCCGATAGAAAAGACATTGATTTTGCAAAAGTCCGCAGACTCGGAGAAAAATAAGAAGACAATTATTATGACGAATGGAAGAAATAATTTTAGAATTTGGCCAAATCATTCCCTATTTGCTTGCAGCATTTGTTTCAAGGTCATCTTTCAAAGTTGCCAGGCTCAATAAAAATAGAGTATTGAAGAGTCTAAGCTTTATTGGATTGCTGCTCTAATACCAAAACAGGGAATACCCATAGATTCGTTTTTAAACCAATGTCGTCATTAATTTATTTGTACATGTATACATTGAAATATTATGCAATAGATATAAGACTTTTGATATTTTATTTGTATTGGCTCATTGCTGGAGCCCCACCTGGTCTTCAGATTACGGTTAAACTATTCGGCTGTTGGGAGTGGCCATCCTCGGGGCAAGGGAGGGGCATTTATTTCTACCACGATTCTGATATAAGAGCTTTTGGGATTACTTAGTACCTATAATTTTTTATTTTATCCTCTTCTTTTGACAAACTTTTGAATACATACGAGATAGAGAGAGACGACAGATTACACTGGTTTATTTAAGGAGTTTTATTTTTTGAATCCTAATAAGTCTGGCACAAAAACCACATTACTTGGTTACATTTTAGGAAAAAGCTCTTAATTAAAAGGTCTGTCTTTGTAACTAAGTACCTACATCTTTTGGGGCAGGCTGCCCGATACACAAATTATCCGCGCATAAATAATTATCGTAGTATCGAAAGTATTGTTGTATTCCTTATAAATTCAGGTTGCTATCTGTTGAGAAACACCGCTTCCCTTTTCGTCTTTTAACTTAGCCAAGTTTAAATTTTACTTTTGGAAAAATCTTCTTAACTTATAACTCTTTGATATAGAAGAAATGGAATACATAAAGAAGTAAATCGGAAAGCTGTCAACAGTGACAAAACCAAAAAGCAAATGCAATACATTCATAAAAAAATTGAAAATGGACGAATTTTTCAAAAGAGTTACAAAAAATTATGATATTGAACTAACAGCAACCAACACGGGTAAGTGTGCAGATGTAATATGTATAATTATTATAAAATGCGAAAGTGTTTGTTTGCAACGGAACAAGAGATCGATGTGATTCTACGGTTTTTTTGATTGCATGGAGCTGAGATGATTGATTTAGTTTAGAGGTAGTTTATAGGTTGCAAGTGTCATGGGCTACTTTTTAACCCGCAATATAGGCAACTCCTGTGGGATAGACCAATGAAGCCTTTGGGTATAATCTAGTGATAGATAAGCGGAATTTAATGAAGCCCGGTGCTCATCTTAAAGGGGATCATCATTATCATTTCAGCCTTACACTGCTGGACATAGGCCTCCCCCAAGCACCCCCACTTCAACCGGTTTTGTGCTTCCAGCATCTAGCGGATTCCAACGATGCGTCTTCCGGTACGCGATCACCACTCCAGAATCTTTCGGCCCCATCGGTCATATGTTTTGCGAGTAATGTGCCCTGCCCAGCAGTCCATATAAGTTTGGCAACTCTTGGGGTTATGTCGGTTACCTTGGTTCTCCTGCGGATCTCGTCATTTCTGATTAGATCACGTAGGGAAACTCCAAGCATAGGTCTCTACATTACCCTTTGGGTGACTTTTAGCCTTCTAATAAGGCCTGTTGTGAGCGACAACGTTTCGGTACCATAGATCACCGGCAACACGCATTGATCAAAGACTTTCGTCTTGAGACACTCCACACAAAAAAAGGTAATACTCGTAGTCAGCTCCTAATACACACGACCAAACTCTCGATGTATTGCAGCCGCAGATGATTTGGGAGCAAGAACACTGTGAAAACCTTTTCTGTTCTACATTTTTATATATCCTCAATATAACGAATGTCCCGTCGAATATAACAATGTTTTTTCCGCGAACCACAAAACCGTTGGGTTGAAGTAGACGTATTCCTCACGCGGCATCTGAGTCTAGCAACAATAAATGATAACTTACAGGATAATAACAATTTAATTTTTAAGACAGTGGCTCATATTGCACCGCTTAGGTTCACAATGCGCAGTGCATTTATGACACGCGTGATTTTTGCATTGCATTCCCGAACTTATGTGGGTAAATGCGCCACAGTTAGTAGTCAGAGATATGCTCATATTGCTAAACTCAGCAAAGACCTTTCATGGCTTTTTATGCCTAAAAATATTGTAAATATTGTAAACTGTATAAATAAATACCACCATCCTTATTCTTCTCGTGGGTGTCGTAAAAGGGGACTAAGGGATTTACTAGAGAATGGGCAGCAGCGTTCTCTAAGCATTTTAACACCATTCTGCAATCGCCAACCCGCCTGTTAAGCGTGGCGATTATGCCCTCCCCCCTAATTTTGGGGGAGGCCTATGTCCATCTTTCGACTGAAATGATGATTATGTATAAATAAATAGAATATGATGAATAAACATTTTATCAAACAATTAACATTAGTTTGAGTTCTATATACAGCTGATAAAGTAAGTCCAATCAGACAACCTAAAATGTTGGGAACAATTGCAGCACCGGTGGCCCCTTCCACACCAGATTTTAAGGCTACGGATGAGAAGTTAATTCCGATAACAGATGATGCTCCACTAGCCAAAGATGATGCGGCTCTCACAAACATACATATCGTAGGTGTGGAGGAAAGAGCAGCTGAGGATTTTGGCTTGGATTTATTCACGGCGAAACAAGAAGAAAATAATGAACCAATAGTGGAAAAGGAACCATCATCTAATGACCTCGTAAAGATGCTAGAACAAACTGCCGAAACGATTGACTTCCTTAGCTAACCGTGATTAATAGCCTGACAAAGATTTACATACGCGACAAGTTAAACCAATGACATACAAACGACAAACTGACCCCATATCTTTCACATCATGAGACACATTATTTCAAAGTAACCTTACTCTATTAATAATTGCTTAAACAATTATACGCGCAATCTCGGTCTTAATAAATTTTCACTCCATTTTACATATTGTTTTGATTCTATGTTACTCGCAACTCTCTAACTACCCACATGCTTTCGAGAAAAGTCGATTTGGTCGATCCTATATTTTTATTTGCCTTTTAAACAATATTCATGGAGGCCTCTTGTCATGAAAACCTTAGTCCGTCGTTGGTGATTATTTAATTAAACTTGCCGAAAGTACTAAAGCGGACGCTGAAGACGATTAATGGCCTATGTCCAGCAGCTGACGTTTTCGTCTGAATGATGAAGATATGAATAAAGAGAAGTCAGTACTCACATTGCCATGAGGGCCCTCGCCAAGGAAGGTAACTGGTCGCATGCGCCCCCGCGGGAAATCCAGCAGGGGCGCCACTCCGTTTGGGGGCTCGGCTTCTGGCAGTTTGATGGATGTGAAGAGTCCAGGGGCTGGCTTCTCACGGCGGCAAGCGCGTTCTTCCGGGTACGTCTGTGAAGAAACCTCTCGCGTAAGTATTCGTGCTCACAAGCTTATCACCATATCTGATGTATTTGGTTTCATAGATCTATGTTTAGGACCTGTGGTCGGGTGTAAATCATTGTTGCGAAGTTCATAACCGCGTTGTACGTTACTGCGAAAGTTCATAACCGCGATGTACGTTACTGCGATAGTTTATAACCGCGATGGTACGTTACTGCGATAGTTCTTTATAGTAAACTTTCGCGGTAACGTACCATCGCGGTAATGAACTTCGCAACTATAATAGTACGCTGAGGGCAACACTTCACTTCACGGACCACTTGTAAAACCCTCAGTTTTATACGTCATTTGTACTGTAGCGTGAGTAAACGGTGACACGCTTCGGTTTTATGGAAAGTGGTGATAATGCCGCTATTAGTAAAAGCTGCCAACGCGGCTCCGTGCAGCTCTGTAGATCGGACCATTGCAGTATTGGTGCACGAATTCTTGGAAGACGTAAGGGTGTATAAAAAGACGGTTAATGGGCGGAAAGTAACTTTAGTGATATGCCAATATGAAACAATCTTTTAACTTTATGAAGGTATTTGATGCATGATCGACCATAAGTTACTGCAGGCGGCTTTTCAAAAATCTTTAAATGCGGTTGTTTTTGTCATCTTTCCCTCCACTGCCCGTCTTTTTCATTCTGTATATCATATATCGAGCCAGGATGGGAGGCTACATTTCCCGAAGACGTCGTGCGTTGTAGCGCGATTACGTATTGCTCCTAGCTCGGTCTCAGAGCAACATCTTCAAGCACACAGTACGCGCTGTTTCTAGAACCTGTCTCTTGAGGTAGCATGAATCGATACTTCCAATAAATTGTATGTGCCAGTGAACTGTACTTCAACTCGACCAAGAAAAGTAGACAACTTTCAAGTTATTTTAGACAAGTTTAAAGATCTTTTTTTTATTGATTTTGGATAAAGAAAACGCTAACAGAGATGTTTGCGTTTTCTTTATCCAAATTCATCAACGGTCAAATTCCAAAACTTAATTTAAATTTATTTAAATTTATTTTGAATTCCTAAATTAGTAATTATATTTTCACAAATGAGAGTTGTTTAATTTTCTTGGTTAAGTTTTAGTTTCAAGTTTCTTTGTAATTTAATTTATTTATCTATCATTTAAAAATATTAAAAGGACTTCTGTGAGTCTTGGACGCATAACTTTCGTGTTATGTTTAAAATACTCTGAAAGCACGCTACAAAGGGGCTTATTTATAAACGTTGCATAAATAAGATAATTCATAATTCTTTATTGCATTTCATATGTATTACATAGATGGTATAAAAAGTAAATGATCAATATGGACCCTGTCGGGCACAGCAAAAATTAGAAGAGAGGAAGAGCGCTAAATAATGTATAGCTCCAAAAACAGTGGTACAGTTATTTTTATTCCAAATATGGTTATGCCAAAACTGTTCAGTACAACACAGACTTAACTTTAGTGGAAAAGATCACCTGTATCTTGTACTAGTTGGAAAACTGTATCACACGGGACAAGGCCTTGCAAATAAATATAAAACTTAAGGAATAATTATCTTCCTAACCATACATTTTTTTAAAGCAACTTATACTATATTTATACAAGCGGTGAGTGCTTACTTGCGCTGAGTTCTAAGCAAAATGTCATTAGAGTGCCGAGTTATTAGCAGAATTATTGAACAATAGGCACTGTTTACATCACGAAATGTTCAATAGCATACACATTTTATATGTACCCGTAAATAACCTTGTTCCTGCTTAATTGCTATTCCCCTTCCAAGATTGCGTTGCTATAATTTATACGGTACCATGAATTATTATAGACGTAGGTGTATTATATGTGGACTGCGATTATTATGTGGCCATTCATTATTGTATATCAAATTACAAATGACTTTTCTTTTCTAGAATTCCTTTCTATGCGTTACGAATGAATAAATCCGCCTGTAAACTATGTTTGCTGTATAAAATGATAAACTATGTTACCAGCAACAAAGTTTTATATGTTCAGCGGTCACTTAACTCTGAAAGAATTAGCTCGACCGCACGCGACGTAGCAAACTCGCCGCGTCGAACTTAGCTCACACCAAACAAACGTTATTCGCAATAGAAAGTCTGTAGCTAAAGCCGGCGACTTAGTAGCAGAGCCGTACAAAGCCATAGTAAAACATTAACAAAACACGATCGAGCCCAACGAATCGCTGGCTCATAATACCTCGTGTACTCATTTATCATTTCGTAAACGACCGCCTAATACCCGTAATGAGTAAAATCCAAGCATACCTTGGGCAATACCATTAATATTACAAAACCCGGTCTCTCCCCTTCAATGGATGTACCGCGGTACTATAGTTTGGAGATCTTTGTGGTGTACTTTGGTAGTAGGTACACTTATTATGTAAGTACACCATATGCAAGTAAACGTTTGTGAAGAGAGGTGTTTGTAGACGTGAAGTTCCGTAGTTTTTGCCTAAGGTCGTGGCAGGTTGGAGCGATTTATATCAGTGTGGTGGTAGCAGGTGGTAAGTTAACTTTAGAAGTGTTGGTTAACTATATCTCTTTACTAATAATGAAGCTGAGGAGTTTGTTTTTTTGTTTGAACGCGCACCCGTTCGGGTTGTAAATAATTTTTTGCATTTTATAGCCCAATTCGCGAGGAAGGTTATAGGATATTTATCATCACGTTACGTCTCTTAGGACCCTGGAAAAAAGAAACGCTAAGCCAAAAATGAAGTAATAGCGCTGATGCGGATGCTACGCCATGGGTCGGGGGCCGTTATTTCACGCGGACGAAATCGCGGGTAGAAGCTAGTTTTTAATAAAGTATTCAAGTGTCTTTCTCGTGTTCAATATCTTAAGATCAACCTCGGTAGTAATAAAGGCCTAATCTTGCAGAGAGTAACCAATTTTGAACGTTAGATAAGAATTTCTGAAAGACTTCTCATACTGGGTTTTTCCATCTGGAATTCTCAGTACCAGCTCGTATTCTGGATTTGTGCCCGGTTGATGGCAATAGGCTCGCCTCCTGTTATAATTATGGGACTGAAATATAACTTGTGAAAAATGTGGGTGTATCTACTTTAGGGTCTCTGCCTAACCCTTCGGGGAATATAGGTCTGATGTTATGTTACTTCTGATACTTCTTAGTTTAACATGCTTAACATAGCATAGCATGTTTAACATGCTGGTTGTACTCTTGATTAGATTAATTATTAATTATCCAAGCTTGTATCAAGTACCTTCCTATGTTTTTCAAACGTAGATTAAGGCCGTCTTGTAGTGCGGTGTTTAGCCAGCTGTAACTGGCCGGCCGTTGCGAGCTCTTGAACTGCTAGATTTTGTGTATATTTGCTCCATAGAAAAAAATAGTAAGGAAATTATAAAATGTGTTCTCACTAAGTACTAAAAAACAATAAGGCCTATCTTTTGGTATAACTTTTACATGGTTTAACGAAGTAATCTCTTCAAGGTACACGTTTTAAATAGCGATTTAGTGTCATCGTTGTGATTTTTTTTTTATCGAGCCATTTAATGTAATTCATGTTGCTATCTTCACACAGTGCTTGATAATATGTTCAATTTTCTTAAAATATTTTTTTTTTGCGCAATATTTATATTTTGCTAGATTTACAGGGGTTTAAAAAAGTTAAAAAGTACTGCAACCTCGCCTTAAGAGTCAACAAAGAGAGCATACAGTTACATACCTGTGCTATGTCTGCTTACTACGACGATCCGACCGCCTAACTAGTTATTGTTGCGAAGTCGAATCATCGCATCAAGGATGATACTTAAACTGGCATTTCATTAGTTCAACGGCTAAACAATAATCAAATTCCACAAGTATTTATGGCACCTTAAATTACTGATTAATTATGTATTAATTAAATCCATTGTATTATTTTCCTCTTCGTGAGATGAAAAAAGTTAAGAGGCTGTCAAAGAACAAGGTACAATAATCCGCAAATGAGTTTAATCAACAGAAAAATTAAAAGCCTGCATTCTGAAAGTAAAGAGTTCCGCTTCCGTTAACAACGTCCTTTTTTTGTTTACCGGCCGTTAAATTGATAAAATTATTTATTCAGTTACAGCAAAAACAGCTTTAAAACTTTACATACTGCACCGGAAAACGGGACACATTCAGTTATCACCATTTCTATTCGGTAAATTTTATTTATGAGTAAATAGAATAAGCCGACGGCTATGCAAAGCAATCCATTATTTAATTCAGCTTCAGTGTGACACCCCTGGCCGAGGGGGGGCGGTGTTGGAGGGGGTTCCGGGACATGTGACATATTCTCGTGCCACACGGGGGTACTTACAGTAGCTAGTGTTGTGGCTACATGTTCCTGGGTGTTGCCCGTAATGGAGTGCCCGCAAAAATGGGGAGGCAAAAATGTTGCACTAGAATTATGCACGGATTATGGAAGATTTAGATGAGATGATGGGCTTGTGAGTCGGTGGTATCAGCTGTTGTTGTTTATATAAGTGTCATCGTTGTTTAGGTTATTAAAAGTGTATTAATCAGCCGTGTCACATCACTATTGTGTGGTCTGTCACTTCAATATTGTGGGGTCACCCCTTTCAATGGATTCGTCTCCGTTAAAAAGTATCATACAAGTATTTTGTCTAATTATTTGTAGTCATTAATAATTGTATTATTAGTGCACATTAACTTCCACTTACACTAGCTAGAAAAACACAAAAAATATCCACATTTCCCTTATGATATCAACCCTAAATCCCCCTAAACGGCATGTCTAGCCCCGTCCCTCAGATGACCCATCACAGGTATTTTTAATTAACTTTAAAATTAAAGCTTTACTGAAGATCGTTTTTCATAGCTGTCATAATGCCATGCAATAATTTTAGCAAATTCACTGAACAATACAGTGCTGTCATATTGTTATTTATGTACTTAGGTATTTAATTATAAGCGAGGATAAGGGTAAATTGTTTAGAAAATAATTGGTTTAGTCGGAAAAGAGATGAGTATTCATTAAGGACTTTCATTCTACTTTTAATTCCTTTAGTTACAGTCAAAGAAGAATTATATGTTTAGCAACACCATAAGGTTGTTTTTTACTGGCCACCTTACTATATTTCGACAACGTCATTGCCAACATTTTAAAGAAGGAACAGGGGCCGTTTTATGAAGTATAAATGCCATTATGATTCCAGACCGAAAAAGGGACGGTGCTAGCGGTCATGTATAGATCCATCTCTCTCTTGCACTCGAATCATGATGGCATTAAAACGTCATAATACGGCACCAGTTAGAAAAGGTGAAACGTGCCCGCTATGTGGGCAAGGAATTAGTTTGAAAATGGTTTAACATCATCTCTTCTGGATCGAACATAATTGTGGGCGTCCAATCAAATGGATCTAGGTCTCGGCATTTTAATTTCCGAGAAATACGCAGTTTTGTAAAGTTGAGTGAAAAAATTTAATTTCGCGATTTTAATTGATTTGTAATTAATGCTCAATTTTCTACAAGTTCATATAGTAAATGACTTTATATTGATGTTTCGTCGTACTTACCTACCAGAAATTTTAAGAGAAAGTTTAGTAAGAAGGTACCAGTGGTCGTCATGTCTTTGAAAATTACTTTTTTCAAATCAAGCTTTTTCAGAGGTTCAACATGAAATGTCTGATAAAAAAAAATGTGCCGGTTTTTGAATATTTTTTAAATATTTATTATCAATTGACTATTCTAGATACCGAATCTAGTCTTAACTTAATACCCCACCCATTTTGCTTCAAATAGTAGCTGAGTGTATCTTAAAACATAATTTACATCAACATAATCAGCCTATAATGTTCCCACTGCTGGGACACAGGCCTTCTCTCCACGAGAGGGAGTGGGCTGTAAATCTACCACGCGGGCCCAGTGCGGGTTGGTAGATGGCATATGTCTTTGAATTTTTGGTTCTAGGACATGCCGGTTTCGTCACGATGTTTTCCTTCACCGTTTTGAGAGCAGTGGTGATGAAATTATTTACACAAAGTAAAGCGCCTGCCTGGGTTCGAACCCACGACCTACAACTCGGTAAGTCGGGGACGTTACCACTGGGCCACCCCTGCTCTCTCTTAATTTTTATGTTGCTATTTAATTGCCTGTAGCACACCATAACTTGAAGTCAATATAAAAGTGGCACCGTCTAAACAGTGCTTGGACGATGCAAATCAGGAGTTGCTTCAGTTTATTGTATAACACAGGCAAGAAACTTGCATCGTGGCTTTAGTTTAAAATGTAATATGCACGAAATAAAGTGAATATTGTCAGCGTAGTGTAAATATCCATATTTATTTCAGACCTGAATTACTCTTTAAGAGTATACTGATTTCGTTTGTCCAAACGTGATAAAACTGTTTACAAAGTACTGAATGAAGGCTGAAATATTCAACAAAAGTAACCCCTGAATGGTAGTTCGTACATAAAAAAAAACATTAATATGGTTACATGTGAATGTATTTCGTGCGTTATAAATTACAAAGTTTCATGAATATATAAATGGAATTGACTGAATGCGTTCTCGGGTTTGCCTTTTGAATAACCTGTTTATTTCCCTTGGCGTTTTAAACTGATATTGATATTACATAATATACTCACGCCTTCTTCTCATGGGGGTAGCCAGAAACTACAGAACGCCACCTGCTACTATCCTTAAATGCTCATAAATTGATATTAATTAAGTTATTTATCATCCAAAAGCAACATTTTCCCAAAACATATAGTTTCAGAAAGAAACATAGCGCATCGTAACTATTCGGGACCTATTAAAAGTCTTCGCAAGTTGTGTTAAACTTGCGCTAAACTTGGTGTACTTGTTCAGAAAGCCAGAAAACTTCAAGATCGCTGTGTGTGTAAAAATACCAAATGGAAGAAAATACTCCTGGTTCTATTTTAGTAATGAGTGGTTTATTTCGCCAGCATTCACCCCATTTACTTCAGATTTTTCGAGGCAAGCTCTTTGAGTATCAGATACCGTTAGGCAGCAAAGGCTTTTTAGTGGTTTCGCTTCTCTTCGGATACAAACTATATATCTCCAAACGATATAGATTAAACCGCTGCGTTTATTAATACTTTTACTGTCCCGAGGTAATTCTATCACCATACGTCTAATAATAATACATTGTGATGTTTTATAAGTCATTTACAAATTCTACGATTATGAATTATTTTGAATGATATGTATTGGTTATCTGAGGGTGACCCCTCAGATAACCATTCAACAATGCATTACACTTCATGCACGGATGTATAGGGCTACGTCTTCAATTACATGTAATGTAATGTATGTGTGTATGTCATGTTTTACATGCATTCCATGTTTTACATGTAATGCATGGACAGTGAAAGTATTAAAACGCAGAGCAAACGTTCACCGCAGTCAATAAAAAATAGTTTTTGCCATTAAAACTGCAAGAGATAATAGCAAACTTTTTCCATAACGTCGTGATGGGGTATAACCCGGACAAGGGGCACCATCACGAGTGGCAACGGGGAAAGTTCTAGAATGTAAGTAATGTACGCGCATTAAATCTGCCTGTAGAGGTACGTACCTTACACTGAATATTTAACGCGTTACGGAGTGAAACACTAACTTATTACCATCTGGCAGGACATTAATATTACAAGAGATATCTTAGAAACAACGTTTTCGAATGTAAATTATATAATGGGCATGAATAATAGTTTCGTGGACTTTTGATGAAATTAAATGTAATCGTTTATTCTGTAAATAGGATATCGGAATCACTTATAGACGTCATAGGTATTAAAGTTCTAGTAATCCGGTAATCTTTGGGTCAACTACCTCAAACTGGTGTGACTGCATCGTTTTTGTAGTGCTTCTGAAATGTTCGTGGTAAACCATAGAGATGGATTTCATGCCAAAAAAATGGCCTCACTCCTGAGCAGAATAAGGGGCAGTCACAATAGTATTCTGAAGGCTGTAGCGGCAGATGCTTCCTGCGCCATTATAAGGAAATTTGTGCGAAGACTTATACCATAGTTTCCATATCTCGTTGTGTCTAGTTGTTGGGTGTCTTCTCATGAATTCGTCTTTAGTTACTAACAAGAGTATTTTAAGTGCAAACCTGTTACTAACATTTTATGGATCTTTTAGTTGTCCGAAATAAAATGGTTTTATTTATTTAAAGTGTCGCCTCCGTCGCACACCATAGGACCATAATCTGAATCATCATTTATTGCTTCCATGCAGTTTACAAGTTTTTACAAGTTTATAGGTTTCATACATGAACCCTGCTAGGCCACAGCAATATAAAAAGTTCACTGTGCTTAAACAAAAATACTAATTTTAACATGTTAAGAGCAATGTGTAAGAACAATTAATTGGTCTATATTTCTATTCATAAAATAAAATGACATAATAAAATAAAATTAAAACAAATAGCGATAAAAATAATAATAATGAAACAACTTAATTGTGCCCCACTCCCTTTCTAAATTCAATGTGAAATGTCATCTTGGAATTTTTATTCTAATGGCTGATTTTTCAATAGGCAAATAAATAGGAATAAATACCGTAATTTGACAGCTTTTGGACGAGCAGCGGTGGTGGCCCAGTGAGGAGCTGTGGTGGCCCAGTGGTAAACGCCTCGATTTACGTGTCGTAGGTCGTGGGTTCGAACCCAGGCGCATATTACTTTGTGTAATTTATTTCATCACCACTGAAACGGTGAAAGTAACATGTGAAGCCACGTGACATCCACCAACCAGCACTGGGCCCGCGTGGTGGAAAACGGCCCACTCATAGAGAGGAGAAACCGGCTATGTGCGTGTCGAACCATGTACAATGAAGGGTACCGTAGTTGGGTTGAATTTATCCCAAGAACAAACTTAACTTTTGTAAAAATGTTGTCCCATAAATCGATATACGTCACGGGGAATTCTCCAACTGCAAATCTAAATGTGTGTAATCGCAAAAAAAAAAAATTGTGTGTTATAACTACAAATGAATGAATTTAGAACTTTTTCCTTTACTAGTGCTGTGAGACCTTGCTTCTTGCCAAATGTCATGATTCTAGGTCAATGGGAAGCACCACATAGGTTTTGATTCATTAGCGAGTATCATTATATTTTGTCGCATAAATGGCCGTATTTTTTGTTGCGTTAAATAACTCTAAAAATACAAGCTTCTAAGAGAGAAGCTTGTATTTTTAGAGTTATTTGATTGTAATTGTTCTTGACAGACATATAGACGGACGGGCGAACGGATCAGGCAGTGATCCAATAACGGTGGCTTCCGTTTTATCCCTTGGAGGTACGGGACCCTAAATATTACTTTAGTCTATAAACCGTCACGTTTTCATGAAAATTTCAACAATAAGCACAATTCAAGAAGATATAGGGAAGGGGTAAGCATTATAAACCGTTAGTTTTCATGAACATTTCAACAATAAGCACACTTCAAGAAGATATAAGGAAGGGGTAAGCATTATAAACCGTTAGTTTTCATGAACGTTTCAACAATAAGCACAATTCAAGAAGATAAAGGGAAGGTAAGCATTTGTCCATTGCTTTTAAAAGCGTGGCTTCCCCCCGTGAGCGCTTGCTGAGGTAGCAGCCGTTGGAACAAAGATACGCCGCGGCTGTTCCAAGACAAAAGCTCTGCACTTGCTAAGAAGTGAGACGAAGCAGGCTGATAAAGCTATGTTACTATACGTGCTTACTTATTTGGGTTTGGAAACCTTTTTTTTAGCTTGGGATTTCTTTGAATTTGAATTTGAAAAATCTTAAGAATAAAGAAATTAGATGACTGTAGGAATCATTTTAAAGGGGTTTTGTATGTCATTTTCGTTACATAATATTTACGTATTATGAATTTTTTGTTCGGAAAGTTAAATTAATATTATGAATGATTCTGTTGCAAACTTCTTCAGAAAACCGCATCTGTTTAACTGTACGAGTATTACGTAATAGTTCAATACGAAGTTTATCGAACGTTTAACCAGTTGTTTTTAGTTTGAAAACATCCTTAGTATCAGAACGTTGTTAGTCTCAAACTTAATTAAGAACTAGTAAACTATAAAGCATCGCACATACTCTGAGACAACGCCGTCGACTTTCAAGACTGACAACAAAGCTACAGCGCTTTAGTACAATGTAATTAAAAATTACCTGAGACGGCGCTCAGGTGTTCTCGAACAAAATGCATTAATTAATATCGTGGGAAAAACCTCAAATAAGGTTTGTAGCAACGCTAATTATCTTGGTTGTATCATGTTCTATCCCAGTTTGCCATCTCGATCGTTACCCTATTTACTACATACTAAGCCTCATGTATTTCTTTCCGTACGCTTTTCGTGATTTCTCTTGTAACGAGTAGCCGTATACGTAATGTTTTAAGTTGCGGCTGGCGCTTTTTAAATAAGGATGCAAGCTACAGAGGAACCGAGAACGTTTTTTTTTTCTTCGGTCTGCTGCGGCGTTTGTAACGTTTTCAAAGACTTTACTTTTTTTTCTTTACCAATGTAACTGAGTATTTAAGGGGGATGCACTAAGGTTAGCGCCCGAAAGTCAAATTTTCTTAAGTTTTTTGCAATTTGCAGGTCTGTATCAGGTTGTATGTTGATCTAATTATGACTATTTCATGAAATAGTCATTCAATAGGATTCTACGAAGAGAGTTAGTTGTATTGCTAATATTAATGATTACAATTTTATAAAGCCATATTTGTTACGTCCGCGAATCATATTTAGATAAACATACAACCTGTTACTGACCTGCAAATTGCAAAAAAAATAAGAAAATTTGAATTTTGCGGGCTACCTTAGCGCATCCCCCTTGACTTCGGAAGTTAAATACAATTTCAAAGAATTCAATGACTGAGGTAAATGTAAAAGTCCTAAACAAATAATCTTATTTTAAAAGTAAAAGAAAAAGAATATGCCAAACACAATCCCCACCAACACACAAATTTATGTAACTCAAGTCATACATAATAACGTTGAAGTACCTTTAACAACAGGAATAACATAAAAGCCTACTATTTTATCAAGCCACAAAAAGATTCGGCCGACAAAAGGCACAGCCCTGAAGGTAATCCTTGAGCGGGCAGTGAGCATACGTCGTTTGGGCAAACTCCTAGTGTCATTATAAAATACGGGCAACAATGTGGATTCACTTTGAGAAATGGAGGGCGGGCTTCTGAACACCTGGGTCCCCCCCGCTCCTACTATGTATGTACGGTGTTGTTGTTCCCCTTTTTGTAAGTTGCAAAGTCACTCTAGTTATATTTATCGACTCTCCTTAAGTGAATAGCATAATGTGTTGCTCTTGTTTGTTGAGGTTTTTCTTCCTTTTTGTGATATTGTATTTTATGAAAATGTACTTAAGTAGTCTGTTGGTTTTGTTACACGTAGATATTATTCAGAAGGTTATATTGAATTCTCTGCTCGTTATATTGTAACCACAAGAGCCATTAACCCGAATGTAAATAGGTGTGAAACTGTGTAGGCAGTGTTGTCCGACTTAACTGACAAAGGACTGGAAATCGCGCAATGAGAGACTATTCAGTTATTCGGCTCGTCACAGAGTATTGTTCACGTGTGCCGTCTGCCAATTAGCAGGGACAATCCTGATATTTGCCCCTTTGTGATAAATTAGCGGGCTTAGTTCGTTTGTAGTTGCGCGGAATATTAAGTTAACGTGTTAGTTTATTGGTATCATACAATTATTGGAATGAAATACTGACTAAATTATCTATTGCATTTTATGATAAAACCTGAAACTTTTGGCATTAGTTACTTTGCAATACTCAAAGTACACAGTTCTTCAGAACACGCCTGCGATTTAGAAATCAAATAACAAATTGTTTATGCAAAAGTCAAATAAATCTATCCAAACAGTGAAGCGTCGAAGCGAAAAAGCTTTTTTTTAAAGTAGTTTTGTTAAAGTCCAATTGGCTACGTTTCGACGTCACCGCACTACATCTGGGTCTGTAAACATCGTCCTCTCTAATTTGTTTGCCACAACCGTGTGTAGCGTTTACTCTCGCCAAATGTACCGCCGCCGCGCCGTACCGGTGCTCCGGCGCGTTTTATCATGAATTATCTTTAAACACTCTGCTAGAATGCATACTATTCTCTATTCACTACCTGCAAGTTCTTCGCAAGTGTTCGTTTAGTAATGTGCACGTATATTTTGGCCAAAATTGTCCACGTTATTGTTTTTAGTTGAGAATAACTCAGAACCGGTTCAGCCGAGCGGTTTATTGAATTTCTCGAGTTTTCAGGTGAATTATTTCTTGAAACGAAATTCGTTTGACGCTTACTCTGAACGATAAAGTTTTTGAAATCTATTGAGGCTTGAAGCTGTCTATTATCTTGACTGTTCCACCGTCAATATTATTTATGAAATTCTGTCATAATTTAGAAGTCATAGGAATTCTTATTTCAAGTTTCGTTTGTACGAGTATATCACACAGCTGTTCAAATTAACGCAGAAGTTACGCGGGGAAGTTTACTGATTGGAGAGCCACTTGACGAAAAGTTTATATTGCTTCCACATTAAAGGGATTAGTGAAAGAATGGTATTGTTTGTAGTGAGGATTGATCGTCAGCACGGAACTGAGTCGTATTAGAATGCGATGCTCGTGTTCCACCGCTTTCTCTCGGCAACTTTTAATAAGGTCACAGGTGTTGTACTGCGAATGAATATTTTGGTTCCACGAAAGTTGGAGACCTAAATTCTTACAATAGCTCGAGTATATTATCACTAGAGTGCGCCGTAAAAATAGAGAGCAGCTATATTTTAGTGTAATAATGTTAGAAATGGATTGGCTGAAGCTTTTGGCCGAGCCGTGCGTTGCTCGATAGAACTTAATGTAAACTACTTTAATGTCGTTTCTGCTACATTTCATTGATTCATATTTTCGGAACAAAGGAACCTACTAACTCCTTATGCTTCTACATATTATCTTTCAAATCGAAATTATCTTAGTTCCCAAAACCTGTCATACTTCTCATTAAAATAATAGGTGCCAGTACAACTCTAGCTAGCCGTGGCGCGTGGCTCCGTCCGAGTAATGAACGGGGCAAAGCGCTGCAGTTATAAATCGTACTAACGTCGAGCCGAACAGGCTGTTTTGGATAAACGGTATCAAACACGTCAGACAAATAAAAATACGAGGACATTCTACACTAATGACTGAAATCAAATAGCCAGCCGTTTTACGAGAGCTTAGATTATTTTAGACACAATTTTCTGTTCACGTTTTATTCTCGAAAAAGTATTTAATGTTTGATATATGCAAAAACCGCCTTTTACGCTCAGAGCATAAATCGTAAGGAACCTCGACAATAATTATTAATAAGACACCATTAAAAATTTTCGTATAACAACTGAAAGCTGATATACAACTTTCATTTAAGGCTACCTACGCCTCTAAAATAATCAGTTAGCATGTGTCATATCAATCATGATCGTTTCAAATAATAAAATAGATATTCTTAATGGAAATATAAGAAAAAAGTGCAGAAACATTACAATAAGATTCAATTACATCTCATTTCTAAAATATCGTTTTCTATTCGTCCTCTGAATAACCCTATCCCCCTACGGTGGACTAAGCGACACGTGTACGATTTTTTATATCTTTTTGACTCGTTGCAAAGAGAATAGCGTAATATGTTTCGATTACCGTTGCCTTGGGTTCGTTTCATCTGAAAAATGTGTCTATGTTACCAAGTTCCCAATCCAATCGTTGCTTTTTTCATGTTTCTGTTCTCCCATGCTTTGAGTGTAGACTACGTTGATATACAAAGCATTTTTCATTCATTGTTAAAGTGCTTTTGCAAATCGTTGTTGACGTAGTTTGAACTAGAGGTTTATTTTAATGGACTATCTACGGTCGCGAATGGGTAGGTAGTAATTAAAGTTTTAAGTGACAAAAATAATTAATTTACGTTATAGTATTACTAAGTGAGCGACTGACTGCGAGTGGCGAGAAATCAACAGTACAGCGACTTACAAACATTAACTTGAGTTACTTAAAATACAAAATGAGAAGCTTTTATTTATATTTATAACGTTCAGTTGACTTAATTTTCATATTCACAACCTCATCTTACCCAAATGATTCACCAAGAATAGAGGGAAATCTGGCGCTCGGCGGCCGCTGATGCGGCACGCTCGCTTCGCTCGCTCGCCTTCGCGCGTTAATGGTCACTGTTCTAACCTAACCTAACCCAAATGATTCAATATCAGCACCCTCTCTGTATTTCTAGTCGCTCTCTTTGTCATTTAGTCGAACGGCTAGAATTTTAATATCTGAAATGGATTAATCACAACCCACATTTAGTTAAAGTTAAGTTATTAAAACAGTATCTCATCATCAGTCGCTAAGTTTTTTTTTGTCGTTCGTTTTATAATTTTCCCTAAGAAACTACTCATGCTTTCGTTAAAAAGTGTAGTCGGGAAGGTGAAAGTGGAGCTGACTACCGGATACAGTTATCATTATATTTTCACTCGTGTAAGCTATAGTGCACACCTAATGATCAAGATTATTATTACCTGTACTGTATCAAACACCTTCTCAATTGATTTTAATGAATTAATTAAGCAATACCTGAGTCCGTATGGGTGTAATATTAAATTAGTACAGTCGATATGAGCAGCCGTTTCCAAGTGACTGCTTTGTTCACTAAGCAAAGATACTCAGCAGTCAGTCGCCTCCAGGTCACTGTTTGTATGGAAACCGCGTGTTTACAGGTAGTAGGATTAAGATGTCTTGACTGGAAATCAAACAGCTGATGTGAGATAATTTGATGGCTGATTAGAGTTAGGTAATTAGCGAGTGGACTAGGTGTTTAGTGATGCCGACTAATTTAATGAACAAGTTCAATTTGTAACTTTTTTCTTGATGGACGATTAGCTTATTTACTTAGCCAGAAAACATTTTTCAATTAAAAATAAAAATGTGGTAAAATAAAGACAAGCGGATAACTTTATTTCAAATTATAGCTTACTAGCTGCGCCCCGCGGTTTCACCCCCGTAAGTCTCGATCCCGTAAGAATATCGAGATAAAAAGTAAGCCTATATGTTAATCCAGGGTGTCAGCTACCTCCATACAAAATTTTATCAAAATTGGTCCAGCCGTTTGAGCGTGAAGAAGTAACAAACATACACACACACACACTCACAAACATTCGCTTTTATAATATTAGTGTGACTAACAGCCAGTCAGACGTTGCGTTTCATAACATCAAACATACATAATCAGCCTATAATGTCACTTCTGGGACACAGGCCTCCTCTCTGTGTGAGGGAGTGGGCCATAATCCACCACGCGGACCCACGGCCCAGTGATAATTGGTAGATGTCACATGTCTTCGAATTTTTAGTTCTGAAATTCCTCACGATGTTTTCCTTCACCGTTTTGAGAGCCGTGGTGAAGAAATTATTTACACAAAGTAAAGCGCATGTCGTTTACGACTGAAGAGGAAGTGGGCAGGTCACGTGGCAAGATTGACAGATGGAAGGTGGACAGAATTGGTCACTAATTGGTTAGGTCCAAGAGGCAAGAGAGCCAGAAGTTGCCCTAGAGAACGATTGATAGATGAAATTAATAAAATTGCTGGAGAAGACTGGACAAAGAAAGACAAGGACAACCTGGAAAATGTTGGAGGAGGCCTATACCCGACAGGTGCCATAAAAATGCACCAAATGGTGCGGATCCATGCGTCATGTTCGTGAACGGGCGCCGTCAGTGGGGACTGGTCATTTCTTGGCTGCCACGGCTTATTTCAACTTATTTTAATGGTTTTATCTTTTTATTGCGGACGCTTTTAACGTGCACGTCTTTCTACATTGTCCTCACATGTATAATTTCAACATGAATGATGTAACCAATACTTTGTCACAATATTTTGATTAAAAAGAGTGCCCGTGGAGTTTATTGCCCGTTCTTCTCCATAGGAACCTACTACGCTTTGGAATGGGCAACTAGCTCCATCTCTCTGACTGACCGACCCCTTGACAATTCAAAAGTGCCTGTAATTTGTTTATTTGAAATAAAAGCTTTAAGTTTTTTTTTTTTAAATGTTTAGAAGATATTTTGTTGCCATCACCAATCTGTTTGCTACGGTATCCGTTACATATTGTGCAATTGTACGAAATCAGCTAACGTATAAACTCACTCTGCTGGTTAAATTAACATTTTAATTAGTGAAGGGTGATTTTCAAACAATGCGCCATGGTCGGGCTCTATTGGACTGTCACTAACTTTGCTTTGAGTGCAACCTCATCACGTTCACGCTAAAACATCAGAATCATTGGAACGAAGCATGAGTCATGGTAAACAAAGTTATTAGTAAATTATTGCCTTTTAACTGAAGAAAGGAAATTCAAGAGGCATGTTTAAATTGAGATAGGAATTTAAATGAAAATCTATGTAACTTGTAACATTATTGAGTTCAAATATTTTCAAATCAGCCAGTAATACATAAAAAAATGAGCCGTCACGGGACGCCTGGTAGATGTGAAACATCGAAATTAATTACACACTTCTACAATATACGGTAAAGTAGCGACGATTCGCCACGCGGCATGCGTCGCCCCACCAGCAATCGGTTTTACGTGCGCCTATAGATGTTTCACATCAAAAATAGTAAAATTATAATAAACATTCCATTACATAATTTTTCCTGAACCTCTTTACATCTTAAATCAATCGACCGTTTATAAAACTTTTGAACGACCTTATTTAAAGCAAGACCAGATACTTCCTTAAAACAAAACATTAATTAATTAACCCTACCCAATTTTAACTGACAGTTCCACATCGTAAAGTACTAAAAACCCATCGCACACACTAACCCGATACGCCTACCTAAACAACCCAAAAGGGAACACTAAGATTGGCTTTCAAGCTCAGCCTTTATCAGATTGCCAATGAATCACCTGTACCTAAATACGTGTACCTACTCTGACAGCACAATAATACGCAGCCTTGTACCGATGCAGATGGAGGTCTATGCACGACAAGCGTTTAATAAGCAAATATCAACACTTAACAGTGGCCCTAATAACAGTTATCTGTCAAATACATTTTACCCCATCGTGGCTGCAGTGGATAGACTATGAAGGGCCATGAGCGTCTTTCATTGTACTATGTAGTCAATGCAAGTAGATAATCTTGCATCAAAGGCAGGATGCAAATTGGCAAGATTTGTGCTACACATATTATTATCAGGATTTTTACAATAGTATCAAAATACAGATAAATAAAAAAAATTGAGCCGTCACGGGACGACTGGAAGATGTGAAACATCTCACTACACACACATTTACACACTACTACATAAAGACTGTATAAGTGTATAGTGGCCGATCGCCACGTGGCATGCGTCGCCCCGCCAGCAATCGGTTTTACGTGCGCCTATAGATGTTTCACATCAAAAGTATGCTATGTTTTAATGCAGGAGATATTCTTTCTGTGTGAAATCTTATAGATGTCCAACATTTGCTGGCGGAATGTGAAAAGAACAGGAGAGGGAGGGAGATAGTGATGCGGGAGTTAAAAGTTAATATTTTTGATGTTGTGGCGTTCATTAGAATATTATCTACACCTTATTCGGGAGAAGCGAAAGTGATTTATGAAATGGTTGCTGCATCACTATCTCCCTCACTTACGCAATAGTATATTTGTATTAATTATTTATAATTACATGTAATAATTATTTGATTAGGGTATGATGAGGCTGACGTACCTTCGTAAGGTAAAAGCCTCTAAATAAATAAAGATTTAAAAAAAAAAATTTTATAAGTACCCATTTATTAGTGATAGAGTAAGAAAACATCTCGGTAATTACTACTATTTAGTAACTCATCATCTACCTAGCCTATTCCCAACTATGTTGTGGTCAGCTTCCAGTCTAACCGGATGCAACTGAATACCAGTATTTTACATAGAGCGACTGCCCATCTCACCTCCACAACCCAGTTACTGGGTAACACGATACCCCTTGGTAAGACTCGTTGTCAGACTTTCCGGCTTAAAGGCTCTTACACACTCACGCGATATCGCGGGCGCGACAGGCACCGACAAAGACAATTCCTTTGTCGGTGCATGTCGCGCCCGCGATATCGCGTGTGTTTGAAAGAGCCTTAAGACTACCCGGAAAAACTGTCAAAGATTTACAAATTACAGCCGGGACCAACGATCCATCGACCCGTGCGGCAGTTATCACTTGACCACAAGCCCTTCTAATATAGTAACTACGGATAATAAAAGTCTTTTGTGGTAAGGAAACGTAATTAAGACAAACAAAGGGTAAAATATAATATCTATAAAAGTCGTCAAGTTCGAAGCTATGAAACGTGCGAGTATCATGTGTTATGAAAATGGTTTAGAAAAAACCCATTTGGATTGATATTGACAGATTAAACGTGTGGTTTAATAGAACTGTCAGCAGTTGGTTCAAGTTTCCAATGGCTCGGATATCAAATGCACGTCCACGCCTGTGTTTAGATTTATTGTTATGGTTTGTTTTTGGTTCATTTTTGAACTTTAACTATCAAATGCATCTTTTATTAAAAAGTCTATTTCAGCAGCAGCCGGCTGACTGTGAATTCATTGGTTATCTTTCAGAAAAGTACCAAGTGCTTTTAATTAACAATTTCTGCTATGGAAATAACTCTGGTAAAGAAAAATAGGATATATGTGTCGTACCTTTTAAGAGGAGGCTCCCTATTATGTTCATTTGCATGAATATTCTGAAACAGTCACATATACAAGCAAAATGAAACATTAGTATAATGATTTATTGGATCTTTTCTTTCCATGTTGAAGACAGTTACGTAATTGTAATATTTTCTCTCAATAAATTTTTTATTCGAAAATCGTGTCTTTTTTAAGGATAATTCTAAAAAACAAATAAGATTGTTTAGCTTATGTGTCTAAAATAATTATTCACAGCAAGAAAATATAGTTTATTATCCCGACACAAGCTATTTTTTCTCTAGATCATTTTGTCTTTAGTTATAAACGAAATAAGAATTGAGACTTATAACGCTATATAACGCTATTTAGTTTCGTGCTCGAACACGATCAAAGAGCGCACGCGATATTCAACTTTATTACTGGTGTATTAGCGTTTAGCACATAACGGAGTGGCGGGGAGCGAGGGGCGAAGCTTGCGTTCGAAATTTGATTTAGACTACCTGCTCTTAATTGGTAACCATTGAATTTTTGTATGAAACAGCAGATATTTTTTGAATATTTTAAGCCTTGCCTTAGAGTACCTAAAAGTTTTGATAAGCACTTACACCCCCTAAAAGTTTGCCACCAAATTAGTTAGCCAGTCGTTTTAGATTTTTAGTTGAGAAATTAAGCTTATGATAGTGGAATAGTGCCCTTAATACAGTACTTATTATTGTAACTGACGATACTTGATTATACATCTGCCTAGCCGTTTCCCATGTTGGGGTCGGCTTCTAGTCTAACCGGATGCAGCTGAATAGCAGTATTTTACATGGAGCGACTGCCTATCTGACCTCCACAACCCAGTAACTGGGTTATGCAACCAAGGGAAGCCTGAAAGACAGACTTAGACTTTGACACTTTTAGGCTACTGACGACCCCTAACGACTGACACCCAGGGACCAGCGGCTTAACGTGCTTACCGAGGCACAGATGAGTCTCGGTATGTAATGATGGTCACCCATCCACTCAAAAGCGTAGCTTAACCTGATGGATCGACCTGTGTGGCTGTTAGTACTTAGTCACGAGCTCCTGACCTGTCGATACTTGATTATATCTATTTGAATCGCCAATCAACTCCATTATTGTGGAGTGTCTCCATTCTATTCTATGACAACGATAGTGATGGGCGTTTATGAATAATTGAACTAATTGCCTAATAGTTAATTCATGTTATCTATACCAGAATAAATTAATGCGATAGATACTAATTTCGAAATTAATTATCGAGGGCAATAGAGGATCAGGTTGCTGATGTTATAAATGTATAAATTGGTAATAGGTACGTTAAGTTTATTAATTAATAAATAATTGGAGGGTTTCTTTTGTAATTTGAATAAAATACGAAAACATTTTGAAGAAAACCCTGATGTCCTAGTACCAAAAATTCGAAGCCATAGTGAGATCCGCCAGTGCATCGCATCGCACTGGGCTGGTTTGCAGCCCACTTACAGAAAGGAGGCCTGAATTCCACAAGTGGGAATATTATAGACTGAGCTGATTATGAGCTGGGCTTTTATTTTTAGGGTTCCGTACCCAAAGGGTAAAACGGGAACCCTATTACTAAGGCTCCGCCGTCTGTCTGTCTGTCTGTCCGTCTGTCACCAGGCTGTATCTCATGAACCGTGATAGTTAGACAGTTGAAATTTTCACAGATGATGTATTTCTGTTGCCGCTATAACAAAAAATACTAAAAAACAGAATAAAATAAATATTTATGGGGGCTCCCATACAACAAGCGTGATTTTTTTGCTCGTTTTTGCGCGATATTGATAACGGCAACAGTTAGACGCTTGAAATATTCACAGAATATTTAGTTATATATTCACTTTAAAAATAAATAATTAAATTAAAATAAAACAAATATTAAAGGGGGGCTCCCATACAACAGACGTGATTTTTTTTGCGGTTTTTATAGATAATGGTACGGAACCCTTCGTGCGCGAGTCCAACTCGCACTTGGCCGGTTTTTTTGTTGTTACACAAAGGGCGGCATCACAATACACATTATAAACCTGATTTGATTAATAGTTAATATTATAATTAGACAGATTATAACGCGTGCCGTAAGTGATTAGATTACATTTACAATAGATCCGTGATTGTCTTATGGCATTCAGTCATATTGTAATTAATAACATTAATTTGCACCTTGCATTGTCCGGATATAGCTTCCACGTGACTGCACCTCGATGACCTTTGAGTACATGTACTTACTAATGTGATGACTTTAATGCGCAGTTTACCTAATGTAATATTGTTATAGCTACATTATGTCGTACGATGTCTATGCGTTTGAGATTCTGATAAGGCGCACAAGATGCAAATGATAAAAGTAGGGTTGCGAGTTTGTCCGAAAGGGATATCGTGGCCCTGGCACACAGGCAACGGAAGGAACACGGGTGGGTTTTAGTCAGTAAAAGTCTGACACGCCCTCCCGCTCCGCCCAGAGCGGGAGAAGTTATTTGATGTTCCCCACCCAAAAAAAAAAAAAAGCCTTGTCTGCCAAATCTGTATAGTTTGTGGTAGTGGAAAAAATATATTATAATTATGTTTTTCTTGAACACATTTCTCAGAACTTGGTTGTTATCAAAAGACGTTTAGAAAAAAAATCTCGATACGAATTAACGGTAAACTAACCCTTTACTTTCGAGTTTCAATCCAAAATATGTGTATTAAATATCAACGTACGGTTGGTATTTCATAAATAACAAGAACGTCTTATTTGTATGCATAACTTGGTTGTTTTTTATTTTCGATTACTCAACTCATTTTTGAGTAAATACATAAGTGCTTCATATTTTGCAATAAATTACAAGTGTTGTGTCATCGCGCTTCTCTTTCTTTTGTATGCATTCTGACAGTGACCGCGGTTTAGCTGTTGTCAGCGTATTAAGGAAGCAAAAGGATTATTTTATAGATTGTTTACAACGCCGTCACTTTTGGAGGTGAAGAATTTCAAAAGGACGTAAAATATTAATTGATGAATAATAATGATAAGATGCAAAAGTAGATAACTAAGTCCAGTGCGTCCTGCATCGAGGCCTACTGACTGATAAATGGTAGATAAGTAAATAGAAAATTCTAAGCTGACCTGAGCTTTGTTAACGTTTTAGCGTACATTAAGCTATTAAATAATTTAAAAGCTAAGAGTCTTATATAAGTGAAAGTAAGTATACACCGTGGCATTTTTAATCCTCTTACAACGGCAGCCCACTTCAAGTATCCAATGACTTCTAATCATTTATAAAAGAAAAAATATATGAATGAACAATTAACAAAATAAAAAATCAATAGGACGCATGATATAGTTGAGCCCTTGGAATGCAAGTCTCGCACTGCGCTCGTAACACGATATTTCAAACTACGCCATGCATCATATTTTTTTTTAAATTACTTTGATGTCAATAAAAAAAAAAAAAAAACTATAATTAATGATTAAATGATAAATGATTTATTTCTGTAAGTAGGTTTCACGGTTGTCACGTCAATCATATTAAAAAAAAAAAACTAGATGAGGTCGGCGTTTCGTATCCGACTACTCTGAGAAGAAAGGCCGAAACAAACTCAGAGGTCACAGTCTCTTTTAAAATCCAGACATAATCTTAGTCAGATCATGTGAAGACCATGTAGATTGGTGCCTGAAATTATCTTTTGACGATTAGTAGTCAATGTATACATGAAATGCAGGCTGCCGTTGTAAGACGATTAAAATGCCACGGTGTATAAAAAAGGGAGGACAAGAATCATAGGGCATCAATAAATTCATCCGCATCGTTTTCATCAGGGAAAGTGCCCAAAAGGAAATTAGGTAAAGATAAGATGGCAATACTGTATAATACTGTGTAAATTAACAGGTTAAAGATTTTTGCAAAAAACGTACTGGAATTTTTGAAATTTTTGTCTGTTTGTCGGTTTGTTTGTTCGTGCATCACGTAAAAGTCACTCATTGGATTCAAAATCAAGTTATTGAAATATAATAAAACTTAATTCTGAGTTTAACATTTTGCGTTTATTTCATCAAATCGACCTACAGAATCAAAAGACATATTTTTTTAAATTTAGTTAGACATCTCACAGTGCCATATTTTTTTTACCGTCGTCGTTAACGGCACGTTGTTTACAATTTCTGAGCAGTAACCTAACAAAAAGTGCTACGCTTGCATGAATTCAAGATAGTATTTCAAGCATTAGTAGTATTTTCGCCCTAATAGGGTTTGGATAAAGGCACGCAGATAGTATTTCAAGCATTAGTAGTATTTTCGCCCTAATAGGGTTTGGATAAAGGCACACAGATAGTTTATAACCTGGAATTAGCACATAGGATACTTCTAGTACGTTACATGCATACAAGACGGTATTCTGTTCAAGAAAATGTGCACAACGTGTAGTACGTTGTGAACAATTTCTGAGCAGTAAACTTAACAACAAGTACTAGTACTTGTTGTTAAGTTTACCTCTCAGAAATGAATGCTTGCATGAATTCACGATGGTATTTCAATTATTAGTATTATGCTTCCAATATAATTTGGATGAAATTTGGCGCACTGATAGTTTATAACATGGATTAACACATAGGATAGATTTTATCCCGTTGGTACGATTCCGTGGGTTAATTACCGACCTCGAGGCGGGAGGAGCAACTGGCATAAGCTAGTAGAAAGTAAAATTATTTTGTAATCCGATTATTTTAGATGCAAATTGAAGTCCGTCATGACATACGGTGCCGAAACGTGGACACTGTCGGGCTGGTCTACAAATTTAAGGTCGCCCAGCGTGCTATGGAGCGGGCTATGCTTGGACTCTCTTTGAAGGATAAGATCAGGAAAGAAATTATCCGGAAATCACCGGAGGTACCGACATAGCTTGCAGAGTAAGCAAACTGCAGTGGCAGTGAGCTGGCCATGTTTGTCGAAGGACCGATGGCCGATGGACCAGACGAGTCCTGGAGTGGAGATCGCGTATCAGCAAGCGTAGTGTGGGACGCCCTCCAGCTAGATGGACCGACGACCTTAAGAAGGTGGCTGGGTCAGACTAGATACGGAGGGCGGAGGACAGGGTGTTGTGGCGCAGTCTGGGAGAGACCTATGTCGAACAGTGGACTGCGATAGGCTGAGTTGATTGAAATTGAAGTATTTACCCATACAAAAGTTTTATTGTTATTATTTTGTGAGTTTAGATGGATTTTAGTTCCAAGAAAAACAAGTACTTACCTAATACTAGGAAATACAGAATTAGTTTCTAATCTAAATGATAAATAAAGATTTGTATCATTCGTAGGTTTCACTCAAAATGATTAAGACTGCTTCTTTAATATTAATCCTAAGTAAAAAAAAAATTCTCAGAGGAAAGGTTACGGAAACATTTGACGTTTGATTACAAATCATTGGTATATTTGTATCGAATGTAACTACATCGGCTCCCTTGTTTGCATTCAACGCTTCGGGCTGTGCGGTGAGCCGCGTATGTAACGGGTGCACTTCAAATGTGCATCTTTTGTTAGTGCACGCGTAGCACGATCGTGGCTTGCGTTTTAGGTAATTTTAGAAAATATAATCTTTTAGACAAAAATTGTCTGTGTTAGGACACTTCGCTCTTCTGAATCTTAAAATTACGTGGTGTACCAACAAATTTTGAATCGAAATTTTAGACAATGCAAGTTACTTGAGGATGTAAAGGTGCGAGTTACTCGTACGTATCTCACTGGAAGTTTCTACTTGCACAATTATGTTACATATATCGTGTACTAGTACCATTAGAAAACATTACAAATTGACGTCATATTATCAGTTACCTATTCCGATTGGTCGGTTTGAATTTAGCCCTCGTCGTGTTAGTTCGGATGTCATCGCATCGGTTAGGATGCGGTGTTTTGTTCCGTGTTCGGTCGGCGCCACGATAATGTGCGGTGGCCGAATTCACGCTAGTCGGTCGCTCTTTCAAATAACGATTGGGGTTTTACAGCTTTGTTTTTAGGTATGTTCGCTTGGTATTTGTAAAACAATCGACACTGGATAGATAGATAAAGCTACAAGCCGAATGACTTGTGTAATACGTGTTTTCTTAGGACAAGCTCGAGGAAAAGCAGTCTTTTTCCTTTTTCAGATCAAGTATCCAAAAATCAAACAATACACAAAACACAAGCTACACATAAAACACAAGCTTTTCTTTCTGAGTCCGTTCCCAAGCACGAAAACGTTAACTAAATAATGTTCATTACGTATTAATGTTCAATTGGTATGTTTTACGCAGGGCGCGCTGTGACCGCGCGTCCTCCCGAGGGAAATCAGTCTGCGATTCTCCGAGCCTACACTATACCATACTTTACCTGTTTGAGTAAACCTCACGAGCAATTTTACTATCCTACATTACACCTACATGTTTCCAATCAAACATATAAAGGCTTCCTCCCCAATCCGCTTATGGTTCCATCGAAATTCCCGCAAGGAGAATTACTTTTAATTTGCCTTCAAATAAAATCACATTATATTAGGCTTTAATCATTAGGGAAAAAATCTGGGGAAAAGGATTAGCCTATAAATGAAATGAGAATGCCCTTTTAGATTGAAACCCTAGGTATATTAGGAAGGCCTGAAATTGGAATTATTATTCGAATTCGAAATTTTATCCCTATCATCACGTTACCCTACGTGTTGTCGTGGGACGTGGGCTTTCAAGTTATTCTTGGGTATCGTAATTAAAATGTACAGAGCATGTTATTGAACAATTAAGTGAGGTACCGATATGAGTGATGTGTATATTGCCTGGCTTCCGGCGCCGCCGTCCTAAACGCTAAGTGCGTTGCATTCGCCAACGTTCGGTAAACAATGGTTCATGGGAAACATAATTCATTCGCCAATCTACTCCATTCCCTATGGCGTCCATTTCCACAATGGCAAGACCATGAGCGGCTGTGTTCCATAGAGGTAGTTCGCCGTGACTAGAACCGTCAATGTAATGACTACATCATTGTAACTGTGACTGTAGAACTGTGTGAGTGTGTAATTGTGACTGGAGAATCTATGCGACGTGCATGAGTTTTGGGGAGGGAGTTCAATCTATATACTGAACATGTATTGCTCTGCGTAGCTAGTCATGTTAATAAATTATTCACTCGTTCTCATGTCGACTATGTAGAGGGTTCCTTACGAAAAGTTATTTTTGAAAGGCGCTGGAATATCAAATTACCATTATTTTATGTTGGTCTCCATACTGACTCCATACTCTCTCTGGATGGTTATTGTAGTTTCTTTGATTGTCGATGCGTAGACCATTTAAAATGTCACAATATGTGTTTTAATGAGGTTTTAATGCAAAATAAAATTCTAAAGGATCGGCAGTAGGCTCCATATAGGTTCTACAATGTAGGTATCATTATAAATAGGCTAGGGACCTGCATGTCTGTATGATACATCACGCATGAATCATTTTGAATTAGTTTGTTTGAAATTTTGTTTGTTGCATCTTTTTATTGAATATTGTTTTACCATTTTTATTAGATTTTTTCTTTTTTAACTTCGTTTTCATTAAGTTAGTCCTGTTCCTGTTACTGTTAACGTTCGCTAACAGCTTGTTATTATTATATAAAAACAAGCAAAAAATAATTATGCAAAACAAAAAAAAAAAACAAATAAACCCAAATAAATAATAGTAATATGTGGAAAATGTTGTGGGTAGTACCTATATTGGTTGGCTTCCCTGGTACCTCATTAACGGCATAACTATGTAAATGTCTATTAACTGCTCCCAAATTATGATGTTTATTTTTTACATACTTTGACATCATTTCTTCATTATTTAACACTAAATACCTACAATTTTAATTTAAAATATTTATTAGTAACTTGTGGACAGAATATAAATTCAGATTTGTTACAGTTGTAATGGCAATTTTGTCATTTGGTTTAAATAGGTTTTTATTTTTATTATTTTAGTAATATTTTCTAAAGATTATTTTTTAATTTGTGAATGTGAGAAAGTAGTCGGCTTAATAGACTGTAGCTTTGTAAACCATTTTCTATTTTGTTAAGTACTTGTTGACGGGCCTACGCTGTCCTCCCATACCGATTAACACTGTAACTTGAAAACATTGTCAAAGCCCATTATTTTTAAAAGGGTAACCATGGGGTTTCTTGCCGGCTCTTCTCCATAAGTAACGATCAATTAGAACCATGCACCTAGCTTCTGACGTTTCATACTCGTAAATGCCCATGTAGGTTTATGTGAAATAAAATATTTTGTTTTGATTTGATTTGTTAAGTTTAATTTTTAGACAACACTGTTTATGCTTAATATACTACTGTTTGTTCCCCCAAAAGTAATAAAAAATGCAGTGTTTTGTTACAGTCAGCGGTACCACCATTTTACCTAGAAGATCCAGAAATCCATCCAAGAATCCAGGATAATCTGTAAGCATTTAAACAGAGGCTCGTGTAATTTACAATAGTTCCACTTTGTGGTATTACGGTCAACATAAGTGATGATATAAGCTGACTACGTAACATCGAAGTAGCCGTGTTTTACTTAGCCGTGGACATCACAAGTTAACCGACCTAGCTGAAGCTTTTGAGTACTAAATATTATTACGATAATCCCTTACGGGTATTATCCCTTAGTTTGCTGAAGAATGTTGTGAAGGCAAAGTTTAATAAATACAGAAAAAGATGAATTCATCCGATTTTAATCGGCCCCGTGTATCTTAATGGAAACATAAGATTTTTTCTTTCTTAGAAAGGCGAATAGAGGCTCGTATAGACTGGTGCGACATCGCGGGCGCGACGCGACACTAGTATCACAATTTCTATGTCGGTGTCTCTCGCGCACGCGATATCGCATGAGTCTGTAAGAGCCTTAATACAATTTCCCTATGTACCTATTGTGAAATATATTGGGTATTGTATACAAAGGTATTTTGTGTCAATAAAATTATTTTTATTTTCATAATTTTTTTTATTTTGTTCCTCCCATTGCTATTTTTTCCGACTGATCGCTCCATTTTAATGATTTTAAGGTATTTATAGCCAGTATTGACTCTGCTACAATAAATACACAGTTCTATGAACAAGCTTGCGTTTTATAGTGTTAGCTTGTATAATGAATTTAGGTATATTTTTCTGGCAATAAGTAAATAATAGAGATAGTTGCTCATTAAAGTGTGCCTTTTAATTTGGATAAAGCAATACTTCAAATGTCCAGTGTGGTGCCGGACGTAAAGAATAGCACCATCCCATTTCTTCCCGTGGGTGTCGTAAAAGGCGACTAAGGAACTTACTAGAGAATGGGCAGCAGCGTTCTCTATGCATTTTAACACCATACTGCGATCGCAAACCCGCCTGCCAAGCGTGACGATTATGGCAAACACCCCCACTTTGGGGGAGGTCTATGTCCAGCAGTGGACGTATTTCGGCTGAAATGATTATGATGATGATGAATACTTTCAATCGTATATTATCCAATGTCGGCAACATCTTTCATTTCTGCGAACTCGCTTGAACCATGTATAGTCAGTACTGTTAATTTTCTTACTAAGAATCACCAGCCTTTTTTTTTTGGGAAATTATCTAATAACTTCTCCCGCTCTGGACGGAGCGGGAGGGCGTGTCAGATTTTTACTGACTAAACCCACCCGTGTTCCTTCCGTTCCTTCCACGATATCCCTTTCGGAGAAACTCGCAACCCTGGCAGGCATTGGCCCTAATGCACCCCGTCAGTTGGTGCTGAGATCTCTTTGAGGCGCGCGTGGAACACAACGCGCTGTCGACCCGGGCCTGGTCCTTATCGGACGGCGAGCTACCCATCGCTCACCATCCGCAAGCCCGCGCCTACGGTGGCTGGAAGTCGGCCTGCGACTCCTGACGCCCCCCGGGGCGTCTCCTGCGGCGATTAGGTGCGCGAGGGCGCGAACCTTGCCTCTCCCTCACGCGTTCCGCCTCCTCCTTCGCGAGCATTACTGATTTGCAGAAGGAGGTGATGGCCTCCCATGCACTCTTGTTCCAAACCATGGCCTGAACTAGGGCCGGACACGAGAGATCGCCACCGATAATGCCTCCGTGAGGACACGGCAGTGCCGCGCCCAGGCCGAGCAGACCTCCACCGTATGCTCCACCGTGTCCTCCGGGCGATCCACACAGTGGTCCCAGATGTGCGTGAGGACTTTTGCCTCAAGATCCCATGGCGCCAGTCCGGCAAGGAGGCCCGCCGCCTCGCCAGCCTGTTGGCCATGACCCTTTGGGACGCGTTCAACCGCCGGGCTGGTCGCAGGCTCAGAGAACGCGCCCACACGGGGGGGGGAAAGGGCCATGGATTTATTTCGTGCAGGAATCGAACCCGCGACACGCAGTGCAGCAGTTAATCGCTTAACCACTGCGCCAACCGTGCCAATGGTGCGTGTTAATGATGTCGTGCATTTTACCTGAAGTGACGAGGCAGATGGTCATTAGAGTATTCAACAGGTGGGAGGGAAGCTTTACGTTCAACTTCAGCATCATCCTTGTCAACAAGCGCGTGATCTACTGGTTAAAAGGTGGGAGAACATTGGACCTCTAGGCTGTCGGCTACACATTCAGCTTTGTCAGGATTGTCGAAAGCGACGTTCTTGTCGGGACGGATGAGAGGAGGCACGGAGACCTCTTCAGAGCAAAGTAACTTCCTCTGTAGCTGCCAGAAAGCTTGGTATGTGAGCCCGAGTTCGCCCAGCATCTTGTTTCAGCCGTCGGACGCAGCTCTACTGTGCGTTTCTTTACAGCATGATATAAATTGCGCTTAAAGGCTTTGTTTGCGTCACAGTGAAAAGAAGTCTTAGGCACCTATGACCGCTTTCTTCTCGGTTATCAGTTCACGCACGTCACTCGGTAATTTCCAGTAATGGTCATCCATCGCCGGAACTTCCCGCTAACAATCCGTCAATACGGATTGTACGTGTTCTGTAAATGAGTTGATCGCGCCCTTAGTGCCTTCGACTGACACTTTGTGCTCAGGATGGTGTTTAAGTGCGGCGACGTATTGGATTTCAATCTTTCGCTTACTTTCTTCCAGTCGGTTATCACTTGGGTCGGAGAAGGCTAGTTGGGATCGAGCTGGCTCGAGTAGGGGGAGATACTTGCCAACTGGACGGTGGTCAGAGTTGAGCCCATGTAGCGTCTCAATGGATTCCAGATGGAGGTTTACATTCTTGAGCAGCGCTATATCGTAATTAGACTGTGTGTAACCATATATATTATTTGGCAGCAAAGACACTGACCAATGATGTTAAATTTACGGGACTCCTCGATTGAGATGCCTAAGGAGAGCACACTGATTTCACTTTGAATTTCGGGTGATGGCATTCGGTGGGGTCACAAACGACTAGAACTATGTTGTAGACAAGTCCCTGTCTCACTCTGTGCAAGCGATGGACGGCCGAAACTAGAATGCCTTGGGCTACAAGGTCAGTAAGGATATCCTCGGTAGGACTGTGTGGACTCGTTGGGTATGATTGGGTCCACACCCCTCGGCTTCGTTGGCACCGTAAAGTATCCACTGAGGACAACTAAACTTTGATTTTTCCCTGAAGGGGCCAAATGACCGCGAAGAAACGTTTGACTATAGACGTTAAATACACTACTCGTATCAACCACCAGCACCGCCTTAAAAAAGGCAGCTCTTGATAAAAATTGGTTGTAGTCGAAGACTACAGAAATCGTTACGGCAGAAACGAACTGGTCGGCTAAAGCGGTCAGTCAACGGTGCAGGGAGCAGGTGGCAGCGGCACGTTCGTTCACGGCAGGCGTCAGGTGGCGAATCCTCTCAAGACGTGTTGGCGATTTCAGACATAAATTAACTTTAAGTCTAGATTTCCTCACGATCTTTTCCCTATTCACTATTATTTCTGATGATCGTCTTTTGATTTGCATAAACTAGCAAAACGTTCGTTGGTTGGTTTGTAACTAGACTTTCATAATCATTGCCAAAATGATGTGACGGTAGTGTAATTATATCAATTTTAGAATTTGATTGGATGTTACGCTAATTACCAAACGACTACGGGATAGACAAAACTATTTTGATTGCAATTGCGTCATAAAATTAGCAATTATCGATTGTAGCATTGATTAGGATTAAGTGGGAAATAATTGACAATTTCGATACCATTCCGGAAAGCCGATTATCCAGAATGGTGAATGGAATAGATTCTCATTATCATCTAATACTGATTCATAGTAATATGGATTATGTATATTTCCACTTATATCAAATTGTGTTGTGGTGAATTAGCCGCGGTCTTTATAAAGCTATTATAAATGAGCCGTAAGTTGATGCTACGTGAATTTGATTGCTTAAAAATAATACTTAAAGGATTACGTGTTGAAAAATCTTCAAAAGGGATTCCAAATACACCAGATACAGAGAATCTTCAGAAAAAGCCATTGAAATGCCAAGAAGTAATATTATATAATTAGGTACTAGTTACTTACATGGTGTATAATATCAGTGGCGGCGTAGAAGCTTTCATGTGGATCGGGACGTTTCATCATGTAGGGTCGCGGGAATTCCGTGTCTTCGCAGATTTCTGCACCAAAAAAAAAACATCAATCAGTTTTAAAGGCTTTATTTTGTAACCGTTTATATTTAGGTTTAATACCTATATTTTGTCGGATGTAGGTATGACACGGAATGTTATCCCAAAAAAAGCTGCCCGTCATTCCTATTTCATCCTATTTTAGTATCTTATTGGAGCGTTCACATTGCGCCACGGACGGTCGCTCCCGTCTCAAACGTCAGTCAAAGTCACGAATAATTCGTATTTTTGACCAAAAACCCGTCACTATTTTCTCCACCGTATTCTCCTAAAGATACACGAACCCGGGTCCTATTATCCTGTGCTCGGGGCGCATCATCTTTTCAATATGGCTTCGGAACAATGGCCGGCTTTCCGGCCGGATGTCCGGTTGCCCGTAACGAGCACGTATCTTGAGTTTTCTTTTAAAGGGGCCCAGTGTCAAAATGCTGGATTTTTAGTTTGTTAAAATGTTCGTGGTAGAATTTTCTTTATTCATGTATATGTTTAGGTTTTGACCTTCTATAGATAGATTTTCGGTTCGGAGTTCAGTTTGCTGTGTTACTATCAAAGGCAAATTGTTTAAGTGAAAATGATATATCGCAAAAGATAGCAAACTTCCTAAAGTTGTGTGCAAAAAAACTCGTTATCCAACATAAGATAGCAATCCGAAGCATTTTCCTCAACATTCATCAGAATTTCGCATTTATTTTCAAAAAATATGTAGTTAAGAAAATCATTAGGTCGTTTCATTTTCAAGCTATTCGTGTAAGAGTTTCTAGTATAGGGAGAGCGAGGGAAAGTAACAATCTAGGGGCAAGTGCACTCGTAAACCTAACGAGTGCAGTCGAGTGGTGAGTCGAGTGTCGCAGGCGAGCTAACTAGCACCAGTCGGAAAAAACACGGCCAGCGACCACAAACATGATGTGTAGGGGACATGTCAAAAGCGTTTAGAGATCCTTTTGAACGTTTATGTTTTTATTTTATTTACCATCGACCATTTTAATTCCACTTTCATTAACTATTAGAGCTTCTGGAATACACGTAGGCGTTCATCTGTAACTGTGACCAATGTAAGCATAAACAATATTCTGTATGAATTTTGTATTGCATGCGTATGTCGGACCAAAAATGGATAATGTCTTTGACGATATAACATCGAAACTTATGTACATATTGTCCATGTTTAGATACATTCACATGGGGATCAACCCTTGTTTATTTAGCAAAAAATTGCCCATAGTAGTTTGTTCATTTGTAAGAGCAGATATTTACAATTAGGGTCAGCTCTCTGTGGATTTAATTTCTCCGACTTTATTGTACTTTACAACTCCTATGTCGTATATATTGTTTTATCTTTTTATTTCGTAGACTTTCTACTCGCTACGTCACGTACCGAATATATTGTTGTTTTATTAGTATTTTTTAAACAACAATGTTGATTTATAGTCATTATACTTACTAGGGTTCTTTTAGATATTTATCCGATGTTAGTTTACAGAACTGAAGTAGTCGTTTTCTTCCAGTAACGGAGAAGAAAAAGACAAATATGTTTTCTATATCTCACAAATGTGGTCATACATTACGTGTTATGACACAACTTTGTGAAAATATCGGAGCACTAATAAAAATACAGTCACATTTCTACTTGGAGAAGTAGGACTCAAACTTGGATGATTTGTATGCTGTAGACGCGCGGACGCACGTCGGAGATAAGAAATTTATTTGGTAGAAATAACATGAGACTCACCGTTATACTCGTGCTGGTCATGGGTCTCTCGCTTGTCACGGCGGCCCAGGGTCTCTCTCCAAATATTATAGGGCTCTCTGTAATCCTCATCGACGACCGCTGGCCTGCACACAAACAATCAACTTTATTATCTTGTACGAGTGTTTAAAGTTCCCCTAAAGCCCAACTAATTGAAAACATTTTTATTTTTTTGATTTGAGTGATGGTTTTTGGCCCCATTACTTCTAGTCCAGCGATTGATTCAACATGGCTTTATTCGTTTGCGATCCAGCTGGAGGCCGGTATGGAGCCTTTAGTGTATGTCTGTGGATTACATCCCCTTTTTACGAAGACTGGACTTTAGTAGGTGATTTATGTTTCTATCTCAGAGTCGACTTAACGTTGGTTGCTGATTTATGGCAATTTTGTAAGTATTGGGTGGAAGTGAACGTTTAAGAGGTTATGGATGAACAAGATCCTAAAATGGCCAATTTATTAGAAACTTACCTTAACATGTGTATCGGCGGACAGTTAGCGAGTGCAAGTGCCAGTCTAGGAGCTCTTCGATTGTTCCTAGAGCTGGAGCTGTGTCTCAGAGACGGGCAGAACGGTTTCTTCAGCATGTTCGGTATGCGGCGACGGGTCTTCTTGGTAAGTAGGACTACTGTGGCTGCGATGAATGCCCCGCCACCCACAAGGGCACCACAAGCCAGTCCCACAGAAACTCTCAAAGACGAGTTTCTCTTCTTCCTTGAAGATGGCGGAGTATCAGTCCTGTAATACTCCTCAAGAAACTCCACTGATGTATTCACCCAGGTTGGAACTGTTGACAAAGATTAATATAAATGAAGACTGGAATTATACTTGAATGAAGCCAACTATCAAGCTCGCTTTCAGCTTCCACGTAAGACTAAGACAATGAAGGAAAATGAATAGACGTCGAGACCAGGACTAATTGTTGTTTTATAATGGGAGGGAATTTACATTCTCACATAAAAAATTCCGCCCGCGCTCCGACGGTTTTCAATCCCTAAGACAATTGCTGCGACAAAGCTGAGATTTGTCGACCGTTTTTGATTGTTTTTTTTTTATTAAAATGGTTACTATCATTTTATGTTCAGTGGTGCTTAGAGGTGCGTATAAATTGATTGATACTTTATACAAATAGACTGAAGAAGACTATTATGAAAACAAAATTTTGTTCAGAGCACAGCAATGGGCTTTTCAAGTAACTACGCAATAAACAAAAGTAAGTATAATAAATAAATAATTCATTCATTAATCATTTTACTAACATAGGTAGGTATAGTAAGCATTAGTTACTGATAATGTATGGAATGTTTATTCTGAAATAAAATGGTTAATAAACAGTAAAAGTGCAAAGTTTAAAAAAAAAAAAACTATACAAATACTGCACGCAGACAAAAAAAAAATATGAATATGAATTCTGACCACACAACTTGTGTCGCGAAAAGTTGTAAACCGGCTTTGAATTTAAAAGTGCAAAGTTTAAAAAAAAAAAAAACTATACAAATACTGCACGCAGACAAAAAAAAAATATGAATATGAATTCTGACCACACAACTTGTGTCGCGAAAAGTTGTAAACCGGCTTTGAATTTTGCACAAAATCGGATATAGGTAATAATAATAAATATAGGTAATAATTGTATAGCGGCTCAAAACTGGGTCTAAACTGAAACAGAGGTAAAGCAAAATGGCGTAAGGCCAGTGTGAGGTGCCAAGAGTCAGTTAATTCTGCGCTAATTTCTAATTGTACATTTAATGAAGTGTATCTCAGGGTTGCAGGTCTCGGAGTCCAATTTGAACTAGACTTGTGAGAACGGAGTCCGGATGCTGTAGATAAATATGTTGCGGAGTTTTGTAGTGTTAAACTTTAATAGAAACTTCCAGAAGTTTGAAAATGTATGTATGGAATACAGAGAGGTGAATTTCTGACGTATTTGGTTCTTGTTTACTATTATAAAAATTAAATGATTAAATAATGGCATATATTTAATGCGGCAACTAAGTAAAATGAATATAGGTTTTAAAAAAAATTGAGTGGGTACCATATATAATGGGTTGGCAGCTAATAAGGAGTATCGTAATAAGTAATAGGTAGCATATTAATATATCAGTTTTTAGCTTTATTTTAATTTAAACTGGCATCGAATTTTTGTTTTGGTAACTGAATTTACCAACAATAAAGGGGATCTGGCGCTCGGCGGCCGCTACCGCGGCACGCTCGCTTCGCTCGCTCGCCTTCGCTTGTTAATGGTTACTGTTCTAACCTAACCTAACCCAAATGATTCAATAACAGTAGATGACTTTGCAGCGATTAAGAAATAATATTTAATCGCTGCCATGTTATTTTTTTTTGCAGCAAATAATTAGTCGCCCTTTAAGTTGTAAGCCGCCTCGAAAATTATATTCCTTAAATAATTATCACACATTCTATTATTATAAACACAAAACAGTATTAACAGTATTAATTATTAAATTTATTTTTTTCACAAACATGTATGTCCGAATGTATGTCACATAAAAAACACATATCCACGCTAATATCGAATTCACTAGGCCTCCATATATATTACCTAACGTATTTTAGGATTACGTGTCTTGAATATTTTTGTTCAATGTTCAAATATAAAAGCGTTTATGAAAACTTGGTTTGACGTACATTAATGTAATTTGTACGTTTATATGGTTGCTTAATGTTCTCGAGTAAAACTGATACTTTTGGGGTACTGTGATTTTCTTGTATGTACCGTTTGTACATAAGCAGGTATACAAAAGTAGGTATTGCATTTTATTTTAATTTGTTTCTACGTTTATGTCGAATTGTATTAGTACATAAATGCGACTTGTGTTTTAATTAAATTACGTATAAACTTTGCCTGATCTATCAAATTAATAAATATTCGTAGTTATTGCTTTATCGACTTCTATCACAGATTAGACATAAATAAAGTAATAATAACGAACATATTTTTATACTAGCACTTTTGAATTGAAACCTCGAAAACTATGCTCATTTTCAAATGAAGCTCACCCAAATATGATGATAAAAGATATTAAGAAAATTTTACTTTGGGCAGCTAAATCCCACCCGTGTTGGGTCAATGCCCTCTCGAGATCCTAGTTAGACGGAGCCAGCCAGCGAGGTATTCTTTTTAAAATGAAGGTAGAAATAAAAGTCCCCTCCACGAACCTAATAATAACAAGCTAAATAGATGCGGCTATCATGGATGTAATACCTAGTATTATATTTTTACTTACTTTACTTGCTCTACCAAGTTATTTTATGTTTTTTGTCCTGTCCGTACCCTTATTTCATTTTGTACAAAAATACTGTGCAAAGCCTTGGATATTTTTAATGTGGTGAGTATTTTTAGGTTTAATAAAATAGACATGAAATAAATTGTATTAATCTATCCTTTTGTCTGTTTAGGTTGAATTTCATAACAGTACTTTGCTTCTATCAAAGTGAATTTAACAGTGTAACATAAAATTCATTTATTCATTCAATTCAGGGGATCATTTGGATTGTAAGGGAAACGTTAATACGTAACTGCTCACCTTCAAAGTGGCGTCGACAATTGAATGTTTAGCGGACAAAAGGCAGACGGTACATTATATTCCATTTCGGTAATTAGACACGTATCACGATACTTGTACGGATTCCTAATTGGGGCAGATTAGGAATAATGATGATTCAGAAACCCCCACACCGCTCTGCCGCCGGCTTTATTATGTTGAAAACTTGGTTGTGGCACCCCCAGGTACGTAGCGGAGGTACCTCACGATGTTACCCCATGTTATATTACAACGAGAACATATTTCACAGTAAATTTATATCCACTTTTGTTACCTGCGCTATAGTCAAATAACAATAATTACCTCTCCTCTTTATAAAAATCTCACCCTTCACTTCACGTAAGTGGATTACACTGAAATTAAATGAATTTTATAGAATTTCGCCTTTGCGAAGTTGTACAAGTACTACACATTGTGTTCAAACGGCCGCCAATATTACTCAAAATCCATTTTCATCGGGATAATATCTCGGAGAGTGCGGGCGACGCGTCGCGGCCTCTTCAAAATATAATTGGGGGAACGAAATAATCCAGATCAAAGATTTTCATTAATTACAAGTTCTTCATTTAGCGGGCGGCGATTTATCACTTAAGAGGCGATTTCCTCAAAAGAGCTGTGGATTAATTAGGGGAAGATAAAATTTTTGAAATAGCCGCAGGCTTGCGAGTGCTCGGAACTGATAAGGGGTCCGATGAGGAGTAATGGATCTATTAGCGTGCCAGCTGCCAGCCCTGCTACGCCCACGGGACCACTTCTTTATGTTCGCGTCAAAAATGACCCAATCGTGTTTATAAATCTCCGCCTGTTCACTTTTTACTCCAGAATAATTTCTTTGTACAAAACATTTGATTCGATAAACTGTTTCGGATTCCCGTTCGTGATTGCACAAGATGTTTATCCCGTAAATTGAGCGCTGATTCGGTCGACGCAAAATCAGCTGCGAATACCAAACAAATTATCTGCTGTTTGCGTTGATTTATTTATTTTTTAAGTAGGCACATTAAATCCATGGCGAGATTAAAAGCATTAACGCGGGTGCGTTAACGCTTTTAATCTCGCCATGGATTTGGATCCCGATGTTTCGAAGGTTTTGGGCTTGTTATTATTAAAATGGAAAGGGTGTTGACTGTGGGGTAAGTAGAATTGGTGAACTGTGTACTTACTGGATTTGAATGTGATTTCGCTGATGAGGATCCATTCGTGTTGGAATCTCAGCTTCATCATGATATGCTTGGCGGTGCGGTTTTGCAGGTCGATGTGCACCACTCTGGCGTGCTCGGACACTCGGTCCTGCTTCGGTTCGTGGGAGACATAGTCTTCTTGCCACCGTTCCCCTTCTAGTGAGAAGTACACTTCTGCTTCTTTGAACAGCTGAAAAAAGGAAAAAAATATTGCAATTGGTGAATTATCGCACAGTGGGTTACCTATACTCCTTGAAAGAAGATCTTAATGACAAAAAAAGTAAACTTTTTTTGGAAATATGGGCTTGTTAAAACATTTTTAGATAAACACAAATCTGGACAAGGAACAATAACGAAAAAAAAATTGCAAGAGCAGTCGCAAAGGCTTTAAACAGGCGTTACCTGGACGTCTTTCGTGAACATGTTGTTGGTGTGGACTTCGATGTGGTAGAACAGTCGAGTCTCACTAAAGTTGAATGTAAGGGTGACTTCCTCGTCTGCTGTCATGGTTTTATTCCAGCCAACCCAACGAGAACCTATGACAAAATGTAATGGTGTGATGATTTCTGATTGAATTTGCGTTTAATGTAATTCATGACTTTCCACTATTTTTTTATAATAAAGACGATTGGTGGTGGAGTAATTTGGTTTTACTGAGTTTATTAATGTAGTATTTAAGATTGATTGTCCCCGTTACATTTACATTTTAAAAAGCATGCCTAATTCACGTAACAACCCAGCTTAGTTATTCTATTACCATGTAAATACACTTTACTCTTGAATAAATCCAATCCCAACAAAACCGACCTGACCGATAGTTAAGTGAAGATTGAGGACCGAAAATTTACATACCTCTTGTGTCTAACTGGTCGGGCAGTTCAAAATCGTTGGGCCCTACCAAGGAGTCCGTCATCTGACCGAGTCCATTTATTAGGCGTCCCTCCCGGAGTGTTCCATCGTAGCCGAGGTCTTCGAACCTCGCTCCGCCAGTCATCGCCTGCATGTCCCCGCCTTTGGGTGCGGAGTACGCAACTAGATCCTCTGCACAAAGAACAGACAGTAAATTTACCGCCCGGAGGCGGCTTCTCATCGCTCAGCAAAAATCGCAAGAAACGCAAATTTCACAAGCAGTGCAGAGCCATGTCGCTTTGCATTGTCCCGGGACGCACCAGCTATTATAAACGTTATCCCTGTGCTACCTACGTTTCCAACGACATCCATACAGTTCCACCCTCATACAAGCTGTGCGAGGATGTGCTGCGAACGGAAAAACGCGTGCTTTCGATGCCACGAATGGCGCCTCAAGAGTAGATTTCCTTGGTGTGTATGTGTTCACATTTCCAGATATAAGCTGCAATAAAGAAAACAAGCATTTGTACTTGTTTCAAAAACGCACAGCGCACAAGAAAAACAACATATATAGTTTATCGATTCATAAAACATAAGAATGATCACTGAGATAGACTACAAAGTTTTTAAGTACACTTTCAGTTCTCGCCTAAGCCCTGTTTACAAAACAAGGAAAGGGGCATTCAGCCTTGACGGATGGATGAACACTTTGCACCGGGACAGAAGAGATCCATCTTTGTGAAAATATTTTGTACATATTATTTACGACATGGGCACTACAAAGAAAATGAAATCGTTTATCTTCTTTTGTCATTTCACGTGGAGCCGCATGTTTTGTTTTAACATTTTATTTTATGTACGGCCGTTTATCAAGGGAAATTGAAAAATGTAAAACACTAAAGCGGTTTGTTTACAGACTCACTGAGAGGGCTCGACATTTTTATTGTGGAGTAAGGATCTACGAAATTGCGATTGGTTCAGGTGAGTGAAACAGTTTGTCATACACTGTTTGAATATGCTGCCGTCGTTTTTGTGGGAAATTGTGATTTATAGTGCTCATGTGTTTTGAATTTATTATATTGAACAAACAAACAAATTTTTTTTTAGTTGTTTATTTAGAATCGATCAACTTCCTCTACCTATATTATCTATAAACTGAGATAATTTTGTTTGTTTTTTTTTAAAAAAGTTGCCCCACACTAGGAATTACTCCTGTATCGTGGGTGCGTTTGCAAACATTTAAAACTCACATACACAAACAGCCAGACCCGGAACAACTACTTATAGGTCATACAAATATTTGTTCCGTGCGGGAATCGAACCCGCGACACGCAGCGCAGCAGTCAATCGCTTAACCACTGCGCCAACTGTGCCGTCAAATTACTATGTCTGAATATATAAAAAACCGGCCAAGTGCGAGTCGGACTCGCGCACGAAGGGTTCCGTACCATTATCTATAAAAACGGCAAAAAAATCACGTTTGTTGTATGGGAGCCCCCCTTAAATATTTGTTTTATTTTAATTTAATTATTGACTTTTAAAGTGAATATATAACTAAATATTCTGTGAATTTTTCTAGTGTCTACCTGTTACCGTTATCAATATCGAGCAAAACACGACCAAAAAAATCTCGTTTGTTGTATGGGAGCCCCCTTAAATATTTATGTTATTCTGGTTTTTAGTATTTTTTGCTATAGCGGCAACAAAAATACATCATCTGTGAAAATTTCAACTGTCTAGCTATCACGGATCATGAGATACAGCCTGGTGACAGACGGACAGACAGACAGACAGACGGCGGAGCCTTAGTAATAGGGTTCCCGTTTTACCCTTTGGATACGGAACCCTAAAAACAAATATTTCCTTCAAGTTGTCACATATGTATTGGTAAGTACGTACTCGTGGCGTTTGGTTGAGCGTAACCTAAGCACCCGCTCGGGGACTAATTTCATGTAAGTCGAGCCTTGTGTCTTCGGAACGAGCCCGAAACTTCCCTATGATCCGAAGTATGTAAAGGAAAACTTCGAGGGCACTGATTTGTGCCTAATTGCTAAGTAAATTAAATGATTTATCTAACTTTTAACGTGTTTGTTAACTGTACGGATAGCGGCAAACTTTTCCAAGTTTTAATTTGGCGTTGATGTGCCAGCATTTAAGGTGCTGACTACTTTAACGAAGAAAAGGACAAATAAAAGGGTCCCAAATTTAATCAGCCGACTCTAAGCCCTAAATAAAGAACTGAATTTATTCTGCTATGCAGTCTTTCGTATTTTCAAAGTTATCTTATATGTGATTCGCAAGGAGCAAAAACAAAGGCTGAAAAAACTCAATACTAAGTGGTCACTTACCCTGGTTCCGTTGAAATCTTTATATTTGACCCAGCGGTTGAGTGCGCTGCGCCAGTACTCGACCGAGTAGCTCTCGACAAATTCAACTCCCACGGAGTTAGCGAACCTGCCCTGTGACTCGGTGCCTGTGATCAGATACTCGTCGTGGAGATCAATCTCCAGAAATTGGCGGCTCCGAGGTGATATCAATCCATTAGGGCACCACGCGCCGCCTTTGATCTCAGTCCGTATACTGCAAAGACGTGTCTTGGTTAACTTCTCCACAAAGCTTCTTTTTATTCATCACAATAGGCGAGCAACAAGTGGACATAAAGCACAGCCGAGCGTATATTTTTGTCGGTTTACTAGCGATTTTGAGTTCATTTTAGTACTTAGCTAACCAGCAAATGTATAAATAGTCATTTAGGGCACGTTGGCGCATAAACAAATAAAATTAGCGTAATAGTCTCAGCAAATAGAGTAAAACAGTTATTTATGTTTCGTTTGACAACGGAGCGGGGCGTCTGGTAGCAGTCCCATTTGAATATCTTGCGTGATCTCATCAGTAGCTACAGCGGAACAAAGCGAGCTAAGCGCTGAATTAACGTGGCATTTGCTAAATCGCCTCTGACCCTATGTAAAGTGGCTCAGATGATAAGGCTTCGGAACAGCCGGCCCTACTTACATCTTGTTATCTTTGGGAAGTCAAGCTCCGAAAGGCTTTTGTAGGATCACAGTCGTTCCAAATTCATATGAAAATTTAATTTTCTGTTAGTGAATTTCTCAAACGGGAGTCGAGTTTTCGCGTTATTGTCTCGCTTCGGGCTTATGCGGGCTTAAGGCCCCGAATGTGGGTCCCACAGTTAATTGTTTGAGCTAAGTATGAGCATTTTGCGGCTGGGGGATTCACAATTATTGTAACAACTTGGCCGTATCATAGCGATTTATTGTTGTTTAACAATGGGCAGCTAAAGACATTATATCGATTAAAGGGCTATTTGTTTCGGATTTACGGGAATGTGTGTCCATTCAGAGCTGTGTCATTGAGTAATAGCGTCCCACAATTGTTTCAATAAATGTTTGTTGTAATATTCTCAGCATTCTTGTAGTATTTGTGTCGCGGAAGGTTTTATAAATAAGTCAATTACCGTGAGCTGAGTGGCGAGACACTCTGGTCGTAACTGGAGCTTGCCGAGAGCGATTCGTTAGCAATCAGCCCATTTTCCATGCCAAGTGGCACAAGGCAGCTTCCTCCTTCGGCTGTAAGAAAAAAACATATTTAATAAATGCATTAACATTCAAGAACACGTTTGATTCGGGGTGGAAGTACTCGTAATCTTTCTTGAATGTGATAAAAGTTCGGATTTTAAAAATGGGAGAGCTTTATTCATACAGAAATTGGACTTAAGTAATAATCACTTCTTAATAATAAAGAGTTATTATGAGTATTATTGTTTAGTTGTGAGAGAGTGGTTTGTTTTTCTTTAATTAGGGTGAGTGTTGTGCCATGGGTGTCCGGGTTCCTGCCCGGGGCGGGCGCTAAATTATCCGGATCGTAACCATTCCTTCCGTCATGTGTGTTTCGGTGTTGCATTAGGAAGGGACGATCTTGGGGTTACTCTGTGTGTTCTTATAATTTCGTGCCCTTTTGCTAAGAACCCGACATTTCAAAGGTTAATTCTTACCAATGAGACAAAATGGAGAATAAACTTTTTTCATATAAAGAAGAAAGAAAGAAAATATAAATGAAAAAACATAAAAATCATCAGCAAAAAAAAACAAATAAAACAAAACTAAAAAATAAAAATAAAAAACACAAAAAACATAAAAATCATCATCAAATTAAAACATTCAAATTCATCATCATATAAATTTATAGTCCACAATTACAGCCTACAAACACAACTTTTCCCTACAAAGCCATAATCGTAGTGCACCAATCATTGTCTAAGTGACTCGGCTTAGGTAGGTATTTTGGAAGCAGAATCGCCAGTCTTAATCCAGTCATTTGTTTCAGAATAGCCACCATTTGCGATAAAGTTCTGTGGAAACGAATGGGCTGGCACAGACTATCCGCCTTCGGAAAGGCGGATAGTCCGTCAAGGGCATCGGAAACTAGACTGCGGTGTTAGACGATGAATTCCGAAATAAATGTAAGTATTAAAAAGGCCTGTTGGATTTCTATGCCAAATTACTATAAATTAAAGGTGTTGGGAGTAATATTTTTATAATGTCAAAATATTTAAATTATAACGTTTTTGTGTAAACCAGATTTAAATAAGTATAATCAAATAATCCAAGGCTAAAAGTTACATATATTTGTATGCTGTTATTTGCCGCTCGAAGCGCTTTCACAATTAGCTGAATATCGGGAAAACTTTTGCTACATTATAATATTGGTAATTCAGTAGCTATTGTCAAAACAATGAAATATTATCCTTGTTAATGACCATATTACAGTTACATGCAACAAAGAGATTTGATTCTGTTTGGGATAAAAGCCTCGATCTTTACAACCCTAAGGGTAGAATTTCCTATGGGGTGCGCGAGCCCTTGTCACTGGATCGTGTGTGACCACCCTAAAGGCCAGCGCACATCGGCGGACGGCAAGGCAGAGTATTTTAAATTTACGTTATAGATTGTAAAGCTTAGAGATCGACCACGGAGCATCAATGGGGATTTCTATCTGCGGTATTGAAGAGCGCGCTGGAGGATATCACGGCGGGATTCTAAGGCATGTGACGGTATGCGCCGGAGTCCGCTAGCATACGATCGCGGGGGAGAGGCAGTGCAAGCGGGGGTGCACTCTGTTTTTACCTCGTAGCAAACCGTAGCATGCCGCGGGATGTTTCTCGGCAAATCTTCTTCGATACCGTCCCACGCCGTCCGCCGGATGTGCGTTGGCCTTAAGGATTCTTAAACTTGTCTTTGTAAAGAACCGTATGTAGTGTATACCTACAGGTTTTTTGATTTGGGGCTATTCATACTTTTTCGGAAACAGCCGCAGGGTGTTTTCCCTAATCCCTTTAAGTGTATTTTAATCCCTTGCAGTTCAGTCTTTAATCCCTTGCAGTTCAGTCTTTAACATTTCCAGGAGAAGAATTACGGTTATAAACAGTAAATCTGTTATAAACAGCCCAAATACTTTAATACAACATAAAAATACATATAACATTCAACGATTTTCTCGTCACACTCTTAAAGAAGCCCAAATAATAATACACAGATGAACTAAGTGTTCTTTAATACCATGGTAACAATATTATATTGAATTTACTCCGTCAGAATAATGTATATACATTTTGTTGCCAGGAAAGACGTTTATTTATATATTTATAATGTATAAATAAACGGCAATATTTATTCATTCAAAATATTAACATAGTTATGAGCACATTATAATTCTGGGCACATTATGAATATTATTTATAACAATTGACGAGCACGTCAACATCAATAGCACGAGTATATTAATCTAAATTACGTGAAACAAGCGGAGCATAGTGTAGATGACCATCGAGCCAAATTAACGCGCCAGTACATGGAGGACATCCCAGATGTCGACCAGAGCGAGATTAGGGCGGCTCTTGAGCACCTTAAGAATAACAAGGCACCTGGTGATGACGGAATGACGATAGAGTTCCTTAAAGTGGGCGGGGCTCCAGTCCTGTAGAAGCTAGCGAGTCTCTTTAACTCCGTCATTCAAGAGGTACAACGCCGGAGGCGTGGAGCAGAGGTGCGATGGTTCTGTTCTTCAAAAAAGGTGACAAAATCTTGGTGAAGAACTATAGACCCATCTCACTTCCGAGCCACGTATACAAGCTGTTCTCGAGGGTCGTCACGAATCGTCTCGCCAGGAGTCTTAACGAGTTCCAGCCGCCAGAACAAGCCGGTTTTCGAAAAGGCTTCAGTACTGTAGACCACATCCGTTCTGTTCGGAAAATTTTACAGAAGATCGAGGAGTACAACCAGCCGCTGTGTATGGCATTTGTGGACTACGAGAAAGCCTTCGACTCCATCGAAATATGGGGAGTTCTGGCCTCTCTACAACGATGTCGAATTGACTGGCGCTACATAGAAGTGTTGAGATGTTTGTATGACTCTACCACGATGACTGTCTAGATCCAACATCAGAAAACCAGCCCCATCCAACTGCTCAGAGGGGGAGGTGATATGCCCAAAACTGTTCACCAATGCGTTTGAGGACGATTTTCAAGACGGCAGACTGGACTGGACAGGGTATCAACGTGTAAGGCGAGTACATCTCACACCTTCGCATTGCTGATGACATCGTCATAATGGCAAAGACGCTGGAACAGTTAGACTACATGCTGCACAGCCTAAATGGAGCCTCTCGGCGGGTTGACCTCGGCATGAATATGGACAAGACAAAAGTCATGTACAATTCGTACGTCTTGCCAAGTCAAGTGGACCGGAGGTACCGACATATCTTGCAGGGTAAGCAAACTGAAGTGGCAGTGGGCTGTTTTTGTCGAAGGACCGATGGCCGATGGAGCAGACGAGTCCTGGAGTGGAGACCACGTATCGGCAAGCGTAATGTGGGACGCCCCCCAGCTAGATGGACCGACGACCTTAAGAAGGTGACTGGGTCAGACTGGATGCGGAAGGCGGAGGACAGGATGTTGTGGTGCAATCTGGGAGAGGCGTATGTCCAGCAGTGGACTGCGATAGCCTGAGTTGATTGAGTTGACGTGAAACAAATGGATAAGAAGACTGTCATTCTTTTGACTTTTTCTGATTTTTAATAAAGATAATGTAATATAATACGAGTATAAACTAAGTACCTATACGTAATGTAAATGTAACTACATTAATTCGTGAATCAATAAAATGTTGATGTTTGTCAGTCAATCACGCTTAAACGGCTGAAGGTACTTGAAGAACTTCCTTTTGTATGCGAGTGAAACTGCGGGCAATAGCTAAGTTACCTTGGATATTTATTTATACCTATAGGTACTTTTTATAGGAGTGGGGATTATCGGTAAGGGTGGACCAGTACTCCATTTATTGTTTATTTTCCTGCTTTTAATAAAACGAAAATACAATACACGACATCGGTGAGGCACAAAGGGAAAAATTCAAATTCAGTTTTGCGGACGGCATTATTTTAACATATATTATGCTTATATTTATTTTTGTAACTTCCTCCTCTTTTGTTGGTAAGTATTTAGAGATACTTGGGAAATTAAACATTCCGTGTTTAGCTTAGTTTAAAAGCTTGTCAATTTAATTTCGGAAAGTATTTTTGTAACAAGAGTGTTTGATAAACTTACTTCAATCTCCACAGACTATTTCAAGAACTAAAATCTTAATGAAGGAAATCACAACAAATCAATTTTTTTAACATTTTCTACCAACCACAAGCTTTACAATAATGTATTCTGCTTCCACTCCAGTTCAGTAAACAATACGAAACATTTACTTTGCAAGTCTATTTTAGTGTTCCACATTGATATTCGTACGCTCGTCCATAATACACTAAGAAAAATGGGACATGTTCGGAAAATTCTAATGACTGTTATGATAACATGTTTATTTCTGCGCGCCGATTCAAATAAATGGTTTCCCCAGTATCTAGGTACTGTTTACGTGTGGAAGGAATTATGTGCATATTTATATAAGATTCGTCTTAAGGTAAAAACATAAAAAGAATCTCAAAGATGTTAAGCTTTTGTAATAACAGATGCTGTTGGTTGGAATTCAATTATTTCGTTTTTAAGCAGATATTAGGTTTTTATTTTTATGTAGTAGGGTTGGTATATACCGAAGACCCATTTGATAAAAAGTAATCTTTTTACACCAGTTACACCTAGGGGATTTCAGGTGCTTTGCCAAAATCCCTGTTATTCCCATGGTGTCCTAACGTTCCAAGTTTGAGCGAAGCAATGTAAGCTTGGCGGCAGAAATTCACATGGCGGTCTGTCTATACAACCTTTAATAAGGAGTTGTACTAAAATTTCTGTACTGTCATTCAATACCAGGTTAGTGTCGAAAACACATAGGCCCAACCAGTAAGATTATTAAAGAGAACGACATGTTCGTTCGCCTTAATCTGACAAACAGGCATGTGAGGGATGTGCACCTAATCCAGAGAATCGCGGGGACACGTGATAAATTACTCGAGAACGAATTACGTGAAACTGCTGTGAGTAAAACAAACAATTTATTAAAAAGACAAATGAGCTCGCCCCGTCGCAAGGTGGTTTAATTATTACATGATAATACTTGTCAAAACTGTTGGCATATTTGTATGTAATGTTTGCTTATGTGATTGATGAATAGCGGAAGATATGGCGTAGTAAAAGTCCGCAAAGGTATCGTGAAGAATCCTAATTTATTATTCCTAGACTTTGATGCAAACGTTATAAAAGACAGCATCCACGAAAATATTAACGGTAAGTAAATAATTACTAAGACATTGTTCAACAAAGAACAGAATAAATTGAACATTAATAATAAAGTTTATGAATAGCAAGTATCAGCAAATCCAGCACAAAATGAACCCCAGTTCGAAGCCCCTTCCCGAGGGTAAGCTAAACTTACTACCTCATTACATTAATTGCCCGTCGCAAAGGAGAATAACTATTAAAAATTCATTGTTTTCAGCCTTCCACCAAATTCACTCGAATAGCATTGTTAATATTTAATTCAACAATGACGCTACGCCTAATGCTCTTAATTTAAAATTCTTAACAAACTTAATATTTGAGCAGAGCGGCCTCCCGAAGGATCCTATGCCTATTAAAAGTATATCAGGATTTTTGTTTATTCGCAGTCATTTCACTTACAAAGCGGCGTATGTACGATGCCCGGTCCGAGACCCCGTTGTGCGGGCCGCAGTAGAGAGCGCGTTTTGCTGAAATTCCGCGCGGGTTATGTTTCACATGGGGTATCTCGGTAAGGAGACTAAACTTGCACGCTCAGTGGTACATAAATTTTCCGTTGGTACCGCATAGCAACCGCAGTAGGTAGCGGAACGACGTCCGTGCCTCGTACGTGTTGCGCTGCCAAATAAAAATGAGGGTGGGACCTTATTTTGAACATTAGCTAGCGACTCATATGGGGCAGCCTTACGAATAGGAAAGTAGGAAATATGTGTGCGGTAGGTACGCGCGTGTAACATACATAAATCTGTCTATTTATTATGATAACTACATACGTTATGTACGCCTGCATTATCTAGCTGATGTTATGAGATAATGTTGGCTACGCTTCGGTTTCTACTCTTATTGTTTTCTTGAAATGTGGATATTATGACGTAGAACGTTAACACATTGTTTATTTGGGAGAAGAGCTTAGCCAGGACATTGCCGAAACAGTACCAATCTTGTTAATATTGTTTGTGTAAAACATAACTTCTGTCGTAATTGTATTTATAAAGTCTACTTGTAAGTTAAATTACCAGTGCTTTTTTGGTTGAAATTGCCAACAAAATGTGCCAAACAAAGTGTGGTTATTAATATTCGTGGCTTGCTGCGAAACGTATAATCGCCGGACCCACCTACATAAATAATTCATGTTGGAATTAAAGAAACTAAAGTTTCTCTCACTTTAACGAGTCACTTTAATGAAAGTGTTTGCTAAAGGAATTTATCAAATTATGCGGCAGACGTTCCTTGTGTTTATTTCTTATTTTAATACAATAAGTGGCCTCATTTCTTTATTGGTCGGACGGACGTTGTGGCTTGACTTAAGGCTTGGGTTTTATCTGATCTGTGGGCAGTAAGGTAAGTTCACCAATTGTAAGAAATCCCTCTTGTATTTTTTTACCCGCAACCTTTTCAGCTTTTACAATCCATGATATTGACACTAAAAGTACCTTATTTTCTTTCCCCTCTAATGTATCTCACGTCTGAGTGATGTACTGGTCCTGACACAATAGGATAATAGCATGTTACATAGCTTTTGAACTGACGACCTCGTTATTTGAAATTTTCGTGGAACTGCAGTGACGTCTTAATGTTTTGTTTAAGAATAAATAGATTCCCGTGGGTTTATTGTTGCTTATTAGCTAAGATACAGGTTATACTAGCCAGTGTTTCTGTTGAATGGAGAGTACAGTATCCATATTTGTTGATCCTATAATGCCGAATAATTACATTAAACTAAACGCTATTTATTTCTATTAATAGCTATTATAAGGGAAAACCTTTCATGTAAAATCATAGGTACTGAATACTAATAGGCTTTTGAAAATAATTCACTAAAACATTTAAGGCTCGTACAGACTAGTGCGATATCGCGGCCGCGACGCGACACTAGTAGCACAATTTCTTTGTCGCTGCCTGTCAAGCCCGCGATATCGCACGAGTATGTACGAGCCTTTATTCAGGAAAATTTTGTTCATAATTATATAATGTAGGATTTAATATCAGTTTTACACAAAACTTACATTTTAATCACATTTTTGTGGTGGGGTAAAACATAGCTTTTAGCGATGTGTCACCCAATGTAAAATTTCTACATTTATATCTGTATTTCATAATAAAGAGTTTTCTCATCATAATCATCATTTTGTCGAAAGACGTCCACTGCTGGACGTAGGCCTCCCCCAAGGACCACCACTTCGACCGGTTCTGGGCTTCCCGCACCCAGCGGAGTCATATGGCCTTCACAGGGTCATCAGTCCACTTTGTGGGAGGCCTTACAACGCTACGTCTTCCCGTATGCGGTCGCCACTCCAGAACCTTTTAGCCCCATTGGGCATCTGTTCTGCTAGCAATGTGCTCTGCCCATTACCACTTAAGTTTGGCAATTCTTCGGGCTATGACGGTTACCTTGGTTATCCTGCGGATCTCTTCATTTCTGATTCGATCAGGTAGGGAAATTCCAAGCATAGCCCGCTCCATGGCCCTTTGGGTGACTTTTACCGAAAAACACAAAACGCCACTGGCAAAACGGCACAGGCATGGAACAAAGGTGCAGTAGTGATACTTTTCTTAAGGAGGGCATTGGCGCCCCTAGCCCTCCTTAAGAATAATAGGCCCATCTCACTTCTGAGCCATGTCTACAAGCTATTTACAAGAGTCATCACGAACCGTGTCGCGCGCAGGTTTGACGCCTTGCAGCCTCCCGAACAAGCCGGATTCCGTAAAGGCACCGTAGACACATAAATATGCTGTGGCAGGTTATACAGTAGACCGAAGAGTATAAACTGCCTCTCTGCATAGCGTTTGTGAACTACGAGCAAGCCTTCGATTTGATCGAGACATGGCCGGTCTGCAGACTCTCCAACGGTGCCAGCTTGACTATAGGTACATCGAGGTGCTGAAGTATCTGTACAAAAACGCCACTGTGTCAGTCCGACTCCAGGGTCAGACCTCGAAATCTATCCTTCTGCAGCGAGGTATGAGATAGGGAGCCTTATCTCTGCGAAACTGTTCACCGCTGCACACAAGGATGTTTTCAAGGTTCTGGACTGGTAAGGCCTAGGCATCAACATCAATGGTGAGTAAATCACTCACTTGCCGTCGATATAGTTGTCATGGCTGAGACTATGGAGGACCTTAGTACAATGCATGATGACCTCAGTAGAGCTTCGGAAAGAGTGGGTCTTAAAATGAACATGGACACGACAACGGTCATGTCAAATGCCCATTTAACACCCACTCTCATGAAGATTGGAGACGCTACACTCGAAGTTGTGGACGACTTTGTTTACGAGTACATAGGACAAACTGTCCAGTTAGGTAGGTCCAACTGCGAGAAAGAGGTCAATCCTCGAATCCGACTCGGCTGGGCAGAGTTCGGGAAGCTACACAATATCTTCTCGTCCCACATACCGCAGTGTCTCAAGACGAGTGTGTGGTGCCAGTGATGAATTATGGTACTGAAACGTGGTCGCTCACAATGGGCCTTATTAAAAGAGTATTCTATTACCAATGCATGTAGTTTGATTTTTCCACAAACAATAGTTTATTTTAAGTTTCTCAGCCCAAATATCACTGTACGATTCAAACATTTACAAAATACCTCCAACCTTCGTTATCTAATGGTTTACATTGTCAAAGACATGAGAACAAGCTTATGTTAATCTTAACAGTATCGTAGGTATAGTGTAGCTTATAGATAATTAGAAGACAGTGTTTGGGAGCCCGAAACAGCCTCGAAACGTGGTTAGTTGTTTAACGTGTGAAACAAACGGCGGAGCCTGTAGCTTTGTTACCGAGGACCTAAGGAAAATGGAAACTATACCGTGGGTGTGTTTTAAGTCGACTTACGACGTCTTCATCTTGATAATCGACTATGTACAATGTTATGTATGAGGAATGCTTGTTGTCGCTTTGAACTTTTACTACTTTGAACAATTGCTTAAATGGCTAATTGTTTCAGTAAAAGCAAGATCTTTTTAGGGTTCCGTACCCAAAGGGTAAAACGGGAACCCTATTACTAAGGCTCCGCCGTCTGTCTGTCTGTCTGTCTGTCTGTCACCAGGCTGCATCTCATGAACGGTGATAGATAGACGGTTGAAATTTTCACAGATTATGTATTTCTGTTGCCACTATAACAAAAAATACAAAAAAAAAAAAATTAAGGGGGTACCATACAACAAACGTGATTTGTTTGCTCTTTTATGCTCGATATTTATAACGGCAACAGGTTGACGCTTGAAATATTCACAGAATATTTAGTTATAATTATTCACTTTAAAAATAAATAATTAGATTAAAATAAAACAAATAGGTATTTAAGGGGGGCTCACATACAACAACGCCGGAATACGCCGTAATTGTCATGTATATTAGTCATTTAGTTATTAAGATTGTTTCTAGCATAAGTTTAATGTATGTGATGTGGCTGTGCTTTTTCAATAAATAAACGTAATTTTTTGCCGTTTTTATAGATAATGGTACGGAACCCTTCGTGCGCGAGTCCGACTCGCACTTGGCCGGTTTTTTTATAAACGCGCCGTTTTTCAGGCCAGATAACCTACAGTCTTTTGTATTATGGGGTACGAAATTTTAATCCCAAATGCTTATAGAGCCAGCGGCAATGGATAACAGTGAACGGGACATGATAATTAGTTAACTAATTGTGATTAAGTATTTTTTTTATTATTAGTAGGTTGTTATTTTTTAAAGGGGGGGGACCGACCAGACCAAGACTCACAGACTTATAAGTTACGCTCATGAAACACATCTAGAAATGTAACATTCATGTATGTGAACACAAAATGTGGCACGTTACGTCGCCTCGGCGTTTCAGACATTAGGTAGAAATTAATGATGTGGCACCGAGTGCTGCGACTCTGACAGACTTGTAGAGAGAGGTTCATTAACCCGTCTTGGCAAACACCAGTGTGTCGTGTGCCTGTACTATGTAAAGAGAAGAGGGCACAAAATACTACACCAGGTAAAGTTTTTGGGAGACGAAAACATGTGCAGCTACCTCCTTTGAAAGACAACAAAGGATTGAGTAGAATGAAGATGTTTATGAGACAATTTATGCCAGTTTTCATAAACAAAAACTATCATTTTGTGCCTCACAATTGCGCCAATTTCAAACAGTTTAAAAATGTCGGACCAATAATAACGCCTGGCGCTGGCTAAGAAAAATGGGACGTTAAATTGGTTACTTAATTTCCATTTTATTGCTAAGGTCTCATAGTATTCTAGTCTAGTGATCATTTTAGCAAATTTTTTTGTTGACTTTTCACTGCTGTAAGACTAGAGTTAGTGATTATCAGCTGAATCGATATGATTTATATCTTACTGCTAGATATTTTGACGGCTTGATTGACTGATAGTCGCAAATGGTTTGCCACACTTCAGTTTGATTTCCAAATACTCATATGGCTGACAAATGCTTGTTTATTTGTTTTGTTGTTGTTTATTGAGTCAATAAATGAATCGGGAATGCCTTGCGATACAGGAGACTTTCTAAGATAAATTAAAGGCAAATTTTCAAACAAGAACTCTATTTTCGTCTTATTTTCGGGAATGAAAATTCTCTGAACATTTAACGAATTAATGAATGAGTTCATGTCGACAGAGTAAGTCGATTTAGCAACGAGTCTACGTGTTGGGTTACTAGGTAGGTAGTTATCTTGTGACAGCCTGTTATGCAACGAATTAGAGCTCGTTATGTATGCCGTGTGGCCGGACGTAAAGAATAGCACCATCCTATTTCTTCCCGTGGGTGTCGTCAAAGGCGACTAAGGGACTTACTACAGAATGGGCAGCAGCGTTCTCTATGCATTTTAACACCATACTGCGATCGCCAACCCGCCTGCCAATCGTGGCGATTAGGGCAAACCCCCCTTTGGGGGAGGCCTATGTCCAGCAGTGGACGTTTTTTGGCTGAAATGATGATGATGTATGCAACTTTGATATAGGTACGAATAATATTTTGTTAATTAAGTATTTTACTAACGATTCATTAGAACGACAAGACCAAAATAACGTTGTCATTGAAATGTAGTCAGGGGAATTATATAATTATCAAATTGATACACTACATCCCTTTGCCGTGTTAAAGCCATTTCATACAACTGTCAAACAGTCGTGATTTTAATATACGGACAATTTAGGTTGTTACCTAGTCAATTTGATAAACAATTCATTACCTTGACTTTGATTTGAATAGTGAAAATAGGTAACCTTGATGATTATAATATACGGAATTTTTGCTTTTTTAGCTCATATAGGGCTAAAATCAATTTTAATAGGACTGGACGTCTCTTTTAAGGATTGGGTGCTGTATAATTTGTATTATTGCTAAACAACTAACCGAAGTGTGAGTCAAATAACTAAAATGACGAATGAAACCTTTTTCCCTATATAGAAATACTTGTGCAAAAATATGTGGGTAATAACAAAATTAATTAATTATACCCCCGGTACTTAAAGCGTCCATTACTGAAATAGCGCCCTAAAACATACAAAGTTTGGTGTAATTCATCGTCAAAGAGTCACGTTACTTAAGACCAGGAGACCAGGAACTTTGAAAGAGAATCGTAACTACCTCCCACTAGGTCCGTAATTGTTTTGTTTACGCCTCCCGTCTGCATTGTCGAGTTGACGGTGTGAAATTAAACTTAATTGTAACTGTTAATGTTGAGTTATATAGGTAATATCGTTTATAAACGTGTGAATAAAGAGAGAATTTGCCGCAAATACAGCAAAGACGTTTTTTGTTAGCCGTATTAATTACTGGGATTACACGATGAAATATTTGTTAATGTTTGGAGAATTTATTAGCGAGTGTTCATGGTTTGTTGGTTTACTACGCTATTTTTTTTTCATTCATTCAGTAGTACCTACACTTAAATTTTCATACATAAAAGTTGGCGGAAACATAAACTCATTAGAGTTTTACTGTGCACCAAAATCATCGACCACATAATTTAAAGAATTAAACCAAACTTAAGTTCTTAATTATAATTAAAGAACAACAGAGATAACAACGAGGGTATTTAGCGAAATATTTATCTATTACTAAACAAACGAACATCGGTGACTGAATTGACCGTCCTTCAAACAAAAATTGGTTGAGGAATGTGACTTAGATTGATACAGGTTGTTCCTAAAAGTATAATTATTTTTAGCAATAATTAATTAGTGCGAAGAGCAAAAGCGTGGGTTCGACTCTCACGGTGGGTAAAGTTATTTGGTAATATATTTTAGATTATAAACTAAATGGTATTTTTGTTCGTGATTTAAGAAGCAAAATCTCTTTTATGGATTAAAAATATCCCAGGCCCTCCACATTCTTTGGATAGTTAGTCAAAAAACGGGGCGGGCAGGCGGGCAACGATTTATTTACAAAAAAAATGAAGATTTTTCCTAGTATCGGAAATTATTAGAATTTCAAGACACTGAGAGATTTATAATAGAAACTGGTGCACAACATCACAACTAACAAACAAAACAATGTAATTGCCACACAAAAAAACATAGTAACTAACTTACAATTACAAACATATCTTACTCACAAACTATATCACACATTTAGGTAAGTGCATAACAATTTTTTGTGATTAATAATAAATTAGCTACGTTTGCTTCGGTTGGTCCGTGGATGGGTGACCATCTTTACACACCTAGACCCGTGCCTCGTAAAGCACGTTAAGCCGTTGATCCCGGCTGTCATTCGTGGATGTTTGGCAGTCGTACGGGTCGTCAAAAGCCCGAAAGTCTGACAACCAGTCTTACCAAGGGGTATCGTATTACCCAGTAACTAGGTTGTGGAGTTGAGATAGGCAGTCACTCCATGTAAAATACTGGTATTCAGCTGCATTCGGTTAGACTGGATGCTGACCCCAACATAGTTGGGAAAAGGCTAGCCAGATGATGATTATATAAGTAAGGAACACCCAATTTCCTAATCAGGGCTTAATTAAGTTCAAGAGCTAACATGGACTAGAATCCTAATAAAAAATAATGTTTTAAAAAGTCCCAACCCTTATAACTCAAAATGCTACATAGAAAAGCTAAAAACTTTAGGTATTTCAGTCCAGCTTCTGTTATATGAGAAAAGGAGCCGCCTGTAATATGTGCCAGTGGAAATAATGACCACAAGAAAAGTTGAAAAGTAAAGTACGACAGAACCTATGGTTCAAATGTGGGAACTTTTGTGGTAACTTGAGAATATACGAGAAATGTTGAACTTATTATTATGTATATCTATGTAAATAATAAAATCGTAGTGAAGACAAAATTGTACATTGAATATTTTTGAAAAAAGTAAATGATTTGAGATCGATTCCAATTTTTGGCTGTTTGTCTGAATGTATGTTCCAGCGTCACGAAAATTCTACCACATGTATTCTGTTAAAATTTTGCATAGATATTTCCTGGATGCCTGATCAGTTGGTAGCTTTTATATTATCACGCTATTTGCCGTGGGGGATGAGCAATATTGCATTATGTTTGCATTCCTCTATGAATGCAAGTTCCAGCATCCCGAAAATTCTACCGAATAGATTGTGTTCAAATTTTGCATAGATAGTCCCTATAAATCTGTTTAATCGGTAGGCTACATATTATCACGCTATTTGCTATGGGGGATGAGCAATTTTGCATTAAGTTTATATTCCTCTATAGTTTACAGTAAGTTGTAAAAGGACGAGCCAAACGGTTAGAATATTGCAGATAATTATAGATTTAACTTTTTTTTGGGTGGGAAATTATCAAATAACTTCTCCCGCTCTGGGCGGAGCGGGAGGGCGTGTCAGACTTTTACTGACTAAAACCCACCCGTGTTCCTTCATTTGCCTGTGTGCCAGGGCCACGATATCCCTTTCGGACAAACTCGCAACCCTGGCAGGCATTGGCCGTAATGGACCCCGTCAATTCGTGCTGACGTCTCTTTGAGGCGCGCGAGGAACACGACGCGCCGTCGACCCGGGCCTGGTGCTTATCGGACGGCGAGCAACCCATCGCTCACCGTCCGCAAGCCCGCGCCTACGGTGGCCGGAAATCGGCTTGCGACTCCCGACGCCCAGGGCGTCTCCTGCGGCGATTAGGGGGCGTGAGGGCGCGAACCCTGCCGCTCCCTCACGCGCTCCGCCTCCTCCTTCGTGAGCATTACTGCTTCGCAGAAGGAGGTGACGGCCTCCCATGCACTCTCGCTCCGAACCATGGCCTGAACCAGGGCCGGACGCGAGATATCGCCGCTGCCAATCGCCTCCGTTAGGACACGGCGGTGCTCCGCCCAAGCTGGGCAGACCTTCACCGTATGCTCCACCGTGTCCTCCGGGCGATCCACACAGTGGTGACACCCGGGCGTTTCCTCCCGCTTTATCGTGAACAGGAACCTCCCGAAACAACCGTGTCCGGTGAGGACCTGCGTCAGGCGGAAGGTGAGGACGCCGTGGCGCCTCTCTAGCCACTCCTCAAAGAGGGGACTTATCGCCACAATTGTGGCGTGCCCAGCGCTAGGTTGCGACAATCGCACTCTCCATGTCGCCTTGAGATCCCGCCGGAATCTTTATGGGGCTAAGCTGTCAATCATAATGATATATACAGGGTGGATTTTTGAGATGGGGCAGTAAGGGTACCTTACTCGTTGTAGCTTCATGAAATCGGTCTTACAGTCAGTAAGAAAAGCCAATTTTCACACAAAAATAATTGGTGCCAATAGATCCTATTTCAGATGAGGATCAAAAAACTCTATTAGACCCACTGAGGTTTGAGTACTAGAACAGTCAGAAATCCCAAAAAAAACCTTTACCCATACATTTCGTGGGAAATGAGATACCAACTTACTATTTAGGGTTCCGTACTTGAAAAGGAAAAAACGTAACCCTTATAGGATCATTTTGTTGTCCGCCCGTCTGTCTGTCTGTCAGTCAAGACCCTTTTTCTCAGGAACACGTGGAGGGATCATGTTGAAATTAATATCAACTACCGTATACGGTCCCTAGGAGTTAAAAAAAAATCAAACTTCTAAGACAACGCAATAAAAAAATACGGCCACGGTTTATGCAATATATTTTGATACTCGGAAACTAAAATAAATAAATAAATTCTTTATTTCAAAAAGCCAAATACAATTCGTCCATCTCAATCGAACATAATAAAAAAAAGCCAGATAAAAACGCCATTAAATGAAGTACAACGCTATGCATTTTTGAGACAGCTCGTAGTATAAACTGTGTTACAGACACAGGCGCCTTCCTCTTACAGTTCGTTGACAATATGCTGCAATTTGCAGCAGTTTTGGTAAACATAAACTTAGTTTTAATGTACATATCGCTTATTCAAATTTATGTAAGCAAGGAATGGGTGTGTGCGGTGTGAGTGTATGAGTGGGTGTGTGTGTGTGTGTGGTGTGGGTGTATGAGTGGGTGTGGGTGTATGAGTAGGTGTGGGTGTATGAGTGGGTGTGTGTGTGTGTGTGTGGTGTGGGTGTATGAGTGGGTGTGGGTGTATGAGTAGGTGTGGGTGTATGAGTGGGTGTGTGTGTGTGTGTGGTGTGGGTGTATGAGTGGGTGTGGGTGTATGAGTAGGTGTGGGAGTATGAGTGGGTGTGTGTGTGTGTGTGGTGTGGGTGTATGAGTGGGTGTGGGTGTATGAGTAGGTGTGGGTGTATGAGTGGGTGTGTGTGTGTGTGTGGTGTGGGTGTATGAGTGGGTGTGGGTGTATGAGTAGGTGTGGGAGTATGAGTGGGTGTGTGTGTGTGTGTGTGGTGTGGGTGTATGAGTGGGTGTGGGTGTATGAGTGGGTGTGGGTGTATGAGTGGGTGTGTGTGTGTATTTAGTTGTGTGTTTCGTATATGTCACCGTATAAAATATATAATAAAGGAGCAATTTAAATCTGTTTTTAGTTCCGTTACCAAGATTTTTTTGCAAAGAGTTGCTCAGTCTCGTCGTACTTAGCTTTTGGAGAAAACCAATAACTACAGTTTTACATTTAAAGCTGGGTAAAGGATATACGTTGCAGGTTTCGTTTATAATGTTATAAAGGTGGCTGCCAAGACACGGGTAGCTACGCTTCGCCAGAGCAGTATTGGTGGTGACAGGTGGGCATACAGGAACTTTACGTCGCTTACTTTGCTCTAGTAACCTTGGGTCATAAATCAGTGATGAGTGTACACGTAAAGTGATGTTAAGTGCTAAGTACTAAAACTAATTAAACCCGGGTGCATCCCATTGACCTAGAGTCACAAGTAAAGGAAAAGGTCCGAAAATCATTAATTTGTAGTTTTATCACATCATTATCATAATTTCAGCCGAAAAACATCCCCCGGTTGGACGTAGGCCTCCCCCAAGCATGGCAACTTCTACCGGTTTTGTGATTCTCTAATCCAGCGGATTCCTGCGGGCTTCACAAAGTCATCGGTCCACCTTGTGAGAGGCCTTCCAACGCTACGTCTTTCGGTACGCGGTCGCCACTCCAGAACGTTTCGGCCCCATCTGTTCTGCATAATCTACTGTTATATTATTTTAGTGATAGTCGTTCGTTACGAATAATCTGTAAAAATGCATCAGTCAGTGTATCAGTTTTTTGACATTAGGTAGTATATGCAGGAACGCAGGCGTTCATTAATTTACAAAAAGCGAAATTTTCGCAAGCAATGGGAAATTGCTACTGAAGACTGCGGAGCCGACCTCAGGACTAACTGCTTCTCAAGGGACAACTGTACGTCGCTTGCTCCCGCGTCACCAGTCCTGAGTCTCTGTATATTTTGGCTGCTGAGAACATAATAACAAACGTAGTATACAGGGAAATTTTAGAAAGAATAAATGCGGGAAATAAAATGAATTGTGCTATAAATGCGACTGTGACCAACCAGTCGATGCCCAAAAAGGCTCGACTGGTTTTTTACAATGGTGTGCTGGTACCCACGCTTATGTATGGAAATAAATATTGGGCGTGGCAAAACTAGCGTGAAAGTAGAGTCAATGTGAAAATGTGTTCCTTGCAAAGCATGTGTGGGCATGACTATGAATGATAGGCTGAAAATTTATGTCATAAGACAACGGTGCGGTTTATAAAAAGATGTAGCGACAAAAATTTTAAAGAGTATTTTAGTTAGCTGGTTTAGTCATGTTGCGAGGATGAATGAAAGGTGACTAAAAAACCGGCCAAGTGCGAGTCGGACTCGCGCGCGAAGGGTCCCGTACCATTATCTATAAAAACGGCAAAAAAATCACGTTTGTTGTATGGGAGCCCCCCTTAAATATTTGTTTTATTTTAATTTAATTATTGATTTTTAAAGTGAATATATAACTAAATATTCTGTGAATTTTTCTAGTGTCTACCTGTTACCGTTATCAATATCGAGCAAAAACGACCAAAAAAATGTCGTTTGTTGTATGGGAGCCCCCTTAAATATTTATGTTATTCTGGTTTTTAGTCTATCACGGATCATGAGATACAGCCTGGTGACAGACGGACAGACAGACAGACAGACAGACAGACAGACAGACGGCGGAGCCTTAGTAATAGGGTTCCCGTTTTACCCTTTGGGTACGGAACCCTAAAAAGGTATTTACAAGGCAAATCTGAATAGAAATGCTCTCAAGGCAAATCTGGTACATATGGTGACCTAATTGGTGATGGTCTTCAGAAAGGTCAGGTGTATAGTACTTGGAACAGGCGTGCGTGTATGACCAGATGCACGAACGTAAACGAACCAAATTAAAGGAGAATGTAGGTAAGTAGCGTAGCAGGTGGCGTTCTTTAGTTTGCCTAACCCCATGGGAAGAAGGCTTGTGTTTAATGTGGGTTTTTATATTTTGATAAAAATAACATATGTAGCATCACGTCTGTATTCTCCGAAGGTTTAGGAAGAGGTGTACCTACCTATTGTACACCCACATTGAATTTCCAGTTATGTTTAGGTCCCATATAATAGGGGGCGAGCCAATTGCCACTAACCGGGCGCAAATTCAGACTTTTGACTGTAACACTGAAAGTGTGAGTATTGTAAGGCTGGTTTTATAGTCACGCCGCTAGACGCGCCGCTGGGCTTCAAGCGCGCGCTTGAACAGCGGTGCACTGTGAAACGAGATTAGAACCGCGCGTTCCGCTGCTGTGAGACATACTTACTAGTCCCTTATCGATGTAATTCATTTTGTAAACAAATAACTTACGGCGCGTCTCAACAGCGTCACACTAAAACGCATACTGGCCGAAGAAGCGCACGAGCGGCGCGCGATTTGGCAGCGCCGGCGAACAGCGCGCGATTACTGAACGGCGCTGCTCAAGCGCGCGACTTTGAAACGCAACTACTACCCCATACATCTCCAAACACGCGCGCCCCAACGGCGCTGCCGAAACGCGTAACAATAAAACCAGCCTAAGTAGTTATTCGGATACCTGCTGATGGGTTCAGCAGAATATTATATTTTGTCATGACACACCTATCAAAACATCACATCTGTTTTCTCAAGGGGGTCGGGTAGATGTCAGGTGATGGGTTAGGATTTGTGATTATACAGGGTGGCAGGGACATCGACGCGCAACCTGTTACCATGGATTCAGTACGTCATACTTGCGTTGCGTTGAAATTTTTCGTCGCTAATTTATAAAAAAATACAGCTGTTTCGTACAGAAATGCAATACCGACTCGGTCAAAATGTATGGAACAGCGAATATTTTTTTAATAACCGACGAAAAATTTTAACACAGTGGTGTTTAGAATTATGTATTGAACCCATGGTAACAGGATGCGCGTCGATGTTCCTGCCACCCTGTATATATAGATAGCATAATTAGCCTATAACGTTCCCTCTGCTGGGACACAGCCCTCCTCTCTGTGAGAAGGAAGGAGATTATTGAGGGGATTATTGTGTCACAAATAATCAGGATTTCTAAAACACACAAAATAAGTTTGCAAAATTCCATCAACTATATCAAAAGATAAACCAGAACATACTTAAGTTATATAAGTTTGTTTTATTCCTTCAAATACGAAAATATTGTTTCGAAAATCTCGCCTTCAGCGTTCAGGGTCAAATCCAAAGAAAATGAACTTGTTCGAAATTTCTTTTCGCCCAAGAGTCTTTCCAAAGTTAGAAAAACAGTGCGACTCTAACTTGTCTGGACTTTTCCATTGATTTTATATTCTTATTGTATGTACCTTTTGTTTTGGATTTTAATTCGACTTTTATTGAACGAACAAGTTTTGAATCTTCTACGATGAAGATTAGGTATACAGATGGATTAAAAAAATACGATTCCATTTACTATATCAGGGTACAAAATATATTTGTATTCCTGAAGGCGTCTGATTCTTCAATATACTGTTAGCTAGCGATTTTTAGCCTCCAATAGACCGGTATAATGTGGACATGAATTGTTTTCCACATATACCTACTTACTACTCACCACACTAATATCATAAAGGCGAAAGTTTGTGAGTGTGTGTGTGTGTGTATGTTTGTTACTTCTTCACGCTCAAACGGCTGGACCGATTTTGATAAAATTTTGTATGGAGTTAGCCGACACCTTGGATTAAGACATAGGCTACTTTTTATCCCGACATTCGGGATCGCGACTGACGCGGGTGAAACCGCGGGGCGCAGCTAGTATTTTATAAAATGACAAATTGCATGACTGTATTAAGCAAAGTTTTCTGAAGTTCTAGTAATTGGAAAATAAATGTAAATAATAAAATTATTTTGTATCATAGTCATACAGCTGAGGAGGAGAAATCGTTGAATTTACTATGCAGGATGTCGACTCAACCTGATCCCAGAAGGAGCCTAATTTTAAGGAAATTGGTTGCCAATTTGTGTAAGCATTAGGCTGAGAAAGTGGTATGTTAAATATTAATTTTATATTTTAAGCCACTAACAACTTAATTCTATTAATTTCGTCGTTATATCACCACTATGCTCGTAAGAGGAGCGTAGTGCGAGCCAATCAAGCGTCTCCTACGCTCGATTGGCTCGCTTCACGCTCCTCTTGTTATATATAGTTAATGCGTTAGTACACCGATTTAACTATAATTACTGACGAATCGGCTCAAAGTGGCGTGCCTAATTTACAACATTACTTATAATTAAACCTCCCATAATACGAGTAGCCAAAATGTTTACATTGTGACAACATTTTTTTACTGAAGTTATTTAGCATACCTCTAAAGAAATATTCAATGGCTTGGTAACGTATAACTTAGGTGAGAATATTTCAGATAAAAGTATATTTTTTCATGAGTATTTAATGTCTAAAGATCCTTAGTGAAAATAAACACTCTGGGAACATAACAAAGCCTCTTACACGTCTCTGAAATATGCGACAAAATAATAGGAAAATTTCATGTATGTGAGGTGAGACGTACACTGTACACTTGTACCACGACAGGGATAAGAACCGAAGGCCAGCTCCAAAAAACAGCGAAAACTGGCGCACGCACACATAGACGCGAACGTACGCCGATCACAGCCGAATAACAGTCGCGAGTGCGCTTGCGCTCTCTGTACGTTTTCGCATGTTGTACGGACCCGACCTTCTCCACCTGTCTATTTTGTGCTTGAACAGAAGTAATGGTGTCGTGGTGTACTAGCTTCTGTTAACTGACGTTACGTAGCGCCACTGTCGGAGAGGGCAATCTGTTGCAACGTGGCTTTTAACAGCAGCTCAATTTCCATTGATTTGAGCAGTGACGTTATCTTGATCATCTTAGAGAAATTGTGTGAATATTTAATATATGTGTTTCTTACTAACGAAAGGGTTCAAGACCTAGACCGACACCATTAGTACTAACTGATGACACCAAATCATGAAAACAAAAAAAATATTTTGAACATCAAATTTCCTGTCTGCCTTTCATTTTGTCCATTGTTTAGCTACAAAAATCTACCGACAAGCAAAAATAAAGCTTTAAAATGTACCATCACACAAGTACGCGTGCACAACGAGACAAAAAATCCGCCAAAGCACGTGCTGTCATCGCTTGCAGTTCCTGACAGTTCCGTTATAAACTCCATACACGCCATGACTGACAGATAAACTTGTTTCTGCAGGTTGAACAGGCAATTCTCAGCGTGTTTCCGACAGTTGGGAAAACGCAGATATGCGTACACGAGGAAATGGTAAAGTATGGTGGTGAATGGCGCATGCGTCACGCGGACGTGCGTAATACTGTGAATGCGTAGGCATATTCAGACGAGCCATTATATTAAACATTTTGTTACAATGCGAAAATTTTCACCGACATATATTATAAGGTGTGTCTATTCATACACGAAATCTCTTAAGGGGTCATTGTACTCATCATTATGAACAACTTTTACTATGGGATTAAAGTTGAAATCGTGAAAAAAATATATGCTATTCCCTACATTTTGACGAGTTAAGCGAACATAAATGTAGGGAACAGCTGAACACCTTAAATATATCTACGTTTTGTTTATTTATTTCTAAGAAGTCCGTATGGAAGCTTAAATTGAATAACTAATCATCAGTAATTAAAAAAATGAGTGAGCCTTACAGTAGTCCCATATGATGTGTAACATCTGATATCTCACCTTGGTAATAAGCAACTGAGCAGCGACAGATCTCAACCTCAAAATTTTAAAAATATATAAGTATTTATTCAGTGGTCGCCCATTGGTCGAAATCACTTACAATCTGTACTGACTAATTCCATGAGTACACTAATTCCATGCTATTTTAAAGTACTTACTAATTCCGTGATATCAAAAAGTACTTTCTTATTCCATGCTCAAGCTGACACTTCCTGTTACACACTTCCGTCCCTATTCACGAAATCACTCCCACAGAAATCGAGAGGAAGTAACACATCAATATGTAGACTTTTACAGTTACCTAATGGGCCTTACCACGAAGAAAAAGCGGCATTTCCTTCTTCTTTAGGTCCATATTTTTTGTACTTACATCCACTTAGACAAAATTGATTTTAATATTTCAAGACCTTGTTTTTCGTCACAGATTGGGTACAAAATACTTAATCACTTGAAGATGTTTACATTCTACATTTTCCTCACTTTAGTTGGCAAAAGACTCGTTCGTTTTATTTGAAGAAAATCGGTTTGATCTGGAAATAACTAGGTAGCTGGGTTTTGGCAATGTTTTCAAGATTTGTGGAGAGGGAGTTGAACTCAAGAAATATGACGAAATTAAAGAAAGAAAGAAAGAAATTAGTTGTAAAAAGCACATTGTTAACATAATGACGTATGAAAAGGTCTATTGGGGTATTCCTACAATTTTTAACACCGTATTCGCTTCCAAAACACCGTTTTGTTTTTGTAATTATTGCCTTCGTAACGGTCCCGTGTTTATTGCGGGCCACTAAAATTGTGAGTATTTTGCAAAATTGCAGTTTAAAATCGGCTGCTAAGGCCGCGTTTATGTACGCTGTATATTTACCAAAAAAGGCCACAATTATTCCGGTACATTCATGTTACAGCACCGCATGTTCATACAGAGTGAGAGGGATGGGTAATGTACGAGTATGTTGGTGTAAGAGGGAGGGAAGCAGCGTCCTCTTGCGGGAACAATTTGTCACTGTCTCCGCCAATTTCCTCTTGTAACTAGTTTTTTCTTTGCGCCACGTAAATTTAATTTCAGCTCTTTGTTGAACCGGTTTGAAGCGGTTGTAGCCGACTAGTACCCGCAAACTTTTTTCTTTAGTGTTTTTTCACTCGAGTTTGATTTCTACATGTCGTGTTTGTGGTTCAGAAGCTTTGTTTGTTTTAAGTTATCTTGATTAGTCTTAATGGTATATTGATAAACTTTATTATTATGTGTATTGTATTTAAGTTACGGTTGGAATAATTACCTAATTATTCAATTACATTATGGATATGCTTGACTCTAAACAATAAACAAAAGATATTATTTTAATAAGCTACACAATGACGCTCAAACTTATTGGTTCATACAATATATATGATCACCCCTGCTCATTCCTGCACCATAGTTTGACATACTACATCGTGTAAGAAACTGAGATCAAAAGCGTGAAAAAGGCTGCTCCCTTATTTCACGCCAGTTGACCAACACGCTACCGCTGTTATCCTAAAAAAAAACATAAAAATCATGTCAGAAACAAGGACCCTTTACTCTATGTTAAGATAAAACCTCACAGAGAGGAAAATATTTTAGGCAAAGCTTTGCTGTTGGTGAACAGCACTTGCATTTATTAAAATATTGAAATGTGGCCAAAGTGGATTGATAGCTGAAATTGCAATAAGATTAAACAGATTTCAGACGAATGCAGATATTAAGATGTATGGAATGCGATATCAAGACAGTATAAACTGGAAAAGTACCTAGCAAGATTAAATTTTGTACCGTAGCAATATTTCGTAGCCGTATGCTACGAGATTTCGTAGCACGTAGCACGGGTTACAGGTTGCAGTTGTGGCCAATATTGGTTCCATTTTGTACTTGATTACAATTCAAAGTTTATAGCATTACAAATAGAAGAAACAAAATGTAAAATGTTACCGGTTTTGAGGCAATTTTGGACGATTTCCTTGAATGTTGAGTAATTGTTTCCAACATTGCCAGGGGGCCCTATTAGGGTGGATGGTTTCTTAGAAGGTTTAGTTAAACGTTTCCTCGTTACCAAGGTTATTCGACGAAGGGATAAAATTCCATAAAAAATTATATGTATTGTTTCTACTCATATCATTTAGAAAGGAACTATCGTCTACATAAAAATGGCTGTTGAAGGAGCTCGTGGTTCCTCCAGGTTCCATGGCACCGCGCCAAGTTTTCCACATCATATAACATGGTGGGGAAGACTAATTCTAATATTCCTTTTCAAAGTTTGCAGTGTTTACATTTGGCATAAATCGACAATTCTGTGATGTACGCAAACCAAATTACTTCAATATTAATGTAGCGTGAAATTGAAATGACCGGTGTATTGTGATGGTAAGCTTTGACGAATATTAATTTACTAGCATTTGATGTTAAAGTCAACAACATTCGTGCAGTTAAGTTATTTGCTCGGTACTTTGAAGCATTCGATCACATGTGTTTCTAACAAATATTTGCATGAAACAAATTATACAGAAACCCGAATGAAACATGTTTTACTATGAGCATTAGTAGATAAATTCTAATGGAGCATCATTTGAGAAAGTTATTTTATTTTATTTAACTACCAGCTACCATTTCTGTTTATAAGAGTGCCATAAAAAATTTACTGTCATACACAAAAAGTATGCTATAAAACTGGTTGCGTAATTAAAAATAGAGTGCCATTTTACTATTGTTAGAAATAAATTACTCGTTATGATCAGTCGCAGAGCAGTGGTGGCCCAGTGGTGACGTCACCGACTTACGAATCGTAGGTCGTGGATTCGAACCCAGACAGGCGCTTTACTTTGTGTAAATAATTTCATCACCACTGCTCTCAAAACAGTGAAGGAAAACATCGTGAGGAAACCGGCATATCCTAGACCAAAAATTCAAAGACATGTGACATCTACCAACCCACACTGGGCCCGCGTGGTAGATTTACAGCCCACTCCCTCTCGAAGAGAGGAGGCCTGTGTCCCAGCAGTGGGAACATTACAGGCTGATTATGTTATGATCAGTCCCAGGCGAGACAAACAAATTATTCAAATTAATACGAACAGCTCAATGAAATCTAATTTACTAAAACCGTTTTATTTGGGAACCGACTTAAGAACCGACAATAATGAATGGCAAAAATGAAAAATCGCTTTTCACGATGGCCCATCTATCTAATAAACCTAATATTGGTTTGATGCGCGCTCAAGAGGCGTGAAATGACTCCCTCCCATACCCCTCACCGCCCCGCGAGGCGACAGGACTCACCATCTTATCCTGACCTGTACTGTTTTTACGTTCATCCCCGACGTCGAAAGAAAATGTTTTCTTGTGACGACCCTCCCGGCTTTTCCCGACTGGTCCGCATTGCACCTCGTCTTTCAATTTATGTTTGAAAATAGGGAAAGTTTATTTATGCTCAGTTTATAGAAATCACCTTAAGTTTATAAACATTCAGGAAATATATTTATTTTGTAGTAGCGCTGGAGCTTGCTTGAAATAATCGCCCGGCATTGGCAAGAGCAAGTATGGCCGCACGCCAATAAATGGTCTTTTAGTGACCACCAGAAGATAAATCGGCTAAAAACTCTTAGGTACAGATATTACACGCTCTATAAAATATTGACTGCTCCACTTTTTATTGGTTTTACTAGCTTCTGCCCGCGACTTCGTTCGCGTGAAAGTCGTATGACATCACAATATACAAAAAAACTGCCTCGTTGGTGCAACGTGTAGTCGCCTAGCGGTAGTGCCTAGTGGTCGCAAACACTACTGTTGAGCATGAGGTCTTGGGCTCGATTCCCGGGTCAGGTAAAGTTTTATTAGTTTTTCCATCTGTATTTTCTCAATAAGAGTCCGCAGTCTGGATTAGAGCCCGGTTAATGGCAATAGCATCGCCCCCTGTTACATGGGACCTAAACATAACTGGCGAAATGTAGGTATACTATAGGTATACCTCTGCCTAACCGTAAGACTTCCTTGTATACGTTTGTAGTTTAATATACAGAGATTACAGATTACAGAGAATCAAGCGACGTACAGTTGTCCGTGTGAGAAGCAGTTAGTCCTGAGGTCGACTCCACAGTCTTCAGTAGCAATTTGCCATTGCTGGCGAAGTTTTCGTTTTTTTGTGAATTAATGAACGCCTGCGTTCCTACATATAGTACCTTTTTTGTGTTGGGAATTTATCAAATAACTTCTCCCGCTCTGGGCGGAGTGGGAGGGCGTGTCAGACTTTTACTGACTAAAACCCACCCGTGTTCCTTGTGCGTGTGCCAGGGACTGGTGCATTCTTACAGACTATTCCTAACGAATGGCTATATTATTGTAAACACACGGGATTTCTCATTAAGCGGTCATCTCCATGGGCGAGAGAATCGCGGGGATAATCTCGCCGTGCCATAAAATTCTCGCCGCGATGATATCGCGGTGTGGAGAGATTCCTCCTTACAGTTTCTATAGAATTTGATGTCACGGCGTGACTATCGTCAGAATACTATGGCCCGTGGACTGCTCATGGCGCCTTACATTTACATAGACTGGCCGCTACAATGAAAACTGGCTGAAAATTACTTTTGAGCTGTAAACGAATACACGTTAATTTTATTTGCTTTAGAAACAGAATTTAGTACATATAGCTTGTGATTTTTGACATTCTGAGAACAAAAACTACAACTCAAATTATTTAGAACTTTAAGACTTGTATGGGAAAAGTTTTTTTGCGAGGTATGACTTTTTTAGCGGCCAGTCTATTCATCATAAAACACGGGCCAAGTGCGTGCCAACCGTACAAATTAATTCGTTTACTTGTGTTGTGAGGCCTTACTTCTTGCCAAATTTCATAATTTTCGGTCAACGGGAAGTACCCTATAGGTTTTAATTTATTTGCGAGTATCAAAGTATGTCGCATAAATGGCCGTATTGTCAGAGAAGCTTGATGTTTTTACAGCTCCAAGGGACCGTAGACCTACCTATTTGATATTTATTTCAGCTTGATACCTCCACGCATTCCTGAGAAAAAGGGTCTTGACAGACAGAGAGACGGACGGACAGATGGAATGACAACGAAGTGATCCTATAGGGTACCGTTATTCCTTTATAGGTAAAGAATCCTAAAAACCGGCCAGGTGCTTGTTGGACCACACACAATTAAGGATTCCGTAGCTGCGATGAATTTATCCCAAGGACAAACTTAACTTTGTAGATGAAAAATGTTTTCCCATACATTTATATAGGTCACAGTCGATTCTCTAACTGCAAATGTAAGTTTGTAATAAATATTAATTTGAACTACAAATTAACGATTTTCGAATTTTATCATTTATTTCTGCTGTGAGATCTTGCTTCTTGCTAAATTTCATGATTCTAGGTCAACTGGAAGTACTCTATAGGTTTTGATTTATTTTTTATTTCCAAATATCAACATAATTATGTCGCATTAATGGCCGAATATATTATTGCGTTGACTTATTAGCTTAATTTTGTTTTTAAGCTTCCCGGACCGTAGATCTGCGTAATTGATATTAATTTCATCTCGATACCTCCGCGCGTTCCTGATAAAAAGAGCCTTGACAGACGGATAGACGTACGGACAACGAAGTGATTCAATAAGGGTACCGTTTTTCCTTTTGTACGGAACCCTAAAAAGGAAGTTGGAGTCTTATTTCCCACAAAATGTATGGGAAAAGTTAGTTTTTTGATCCTCATAAGAAACAGGATCAATTGGCATCAAAATTTTTTTTTTGTAATGTTGCAAATTTTCTGCCTCACTGTAATTTTTATTCAAAATCCGTGTCAAAATGCCTCATAAATTAAGGAGGCTTCAACCGGTTCCTTGTAGCTACAATGGTTACGGTAAATGCCCTTACTGCCCCATCTCAAAAATCCACCCTGTAAATATTATGATGATTGACTGCTTAGCCATAAAGATATAGCATGATAATAATAATTTAAAAAGTTAAATCTGTAATTATCTGCAATGTTCTAACCGTTTGGCTCGTCCTTTTACAATTTGCTGTAAACTATAGAGGAATACAAACATAATGCAATATTGCTTTGCCTCATAGCAAATTCGGCATTGGAATTGATCCCAAACCTCGTAGCAATTACTTTTGTTCAAAAATATTCAATGTACATTTTTTGACTTCGCTACAATTTTATTATATGTATATAGATATCTATACTTACTTACTTCTCACTTAACTTACTTAAGTTAAGTGAGAAGTTAAAACTTAAAAACTTACCTAACTAACTTACTTAAGTTAAGTAAGTTTTTACTACAGCATAAGCTCATATTCTGGATTTTTTCATGGCGTATCGAGAGAAGTAGAATTACCTAAGTTTCATGCTTCCTGTTTAGTTTTTTGATTGTTTCATAAATAATTCATCTTAATCTGTTGTAAATTTGATATGGGTGTGATTTGATAAAATTTTGATTAATCTGAAAGAGTTGAAATCTACATTAAATCGAGCTACAAACTCAGTAACGCGAACACCCCAAAATAACTACTCGTACACCACTTTTTGAAAACGAAACTGCTGCGAGGGTTGACATACCACGTTAACTGAGCACATTCCTCCGATGGCCGGGGTCCTCGAGTGTCAGCGTAACGGAGTAACTCACAAATTACGTCCGTCCGTTGTTTAGAGACAAGCAATTTGGATGTCCCCACGTCTCCGATGGCAGCATTCCTCAGCCCTTGGACCTCAGCCCTCGTTAAACTATGCGACTTAAAGCGAACAGAGCACACACAAGAACTTTTCAAGATCAGTTAAACTTGATGGTGGAATGTGATATTTATAGTGTTAGATGTAATGAACACGCTTGGGGATGTAGTTTTATTTGTCGTGGAGGATTTCCTTTATAACAATAGGATATTAGCATGAAATATGTAAGAAGGGCAAAAGAGGAAAAGGGAGAGGGGAGGCAAAGTGGTATTTAGCCTTGTGATAGTGAATTTACTTTGTGGATTCCATTTTTTTTTTAAATGTCCTGCTATTCTATTAACATAGCAGCACAAGGACAAGTCGGAGGCAAACGTGTGTCACATTGAGAGCGAATATGAATGTTCTTAACGCCATGTCAAAATTATAAATATTAAATAATACGAAGAATCTATTCTGGTTATTGAATATCTTAAACAATAATGGGGTGAGTTGCATTGTGTATCACTAGTCTTGTATTGTTATTTAATTTTAAATAACGGTGTCAATGGTTCCAGCATACCGTCACGCCCTTTGATTATTGGAGAATCCCAAATGTTAGCTTGCCAAACTGTATGTATGACCTTACATTAGTTCCATCTACATATTATTATCATTGTTCACCACTTCTGTGGCGAAGACTCACGCCAGCCGGCAGTGGTGAGGACAGGAAGGGTTCCACGCACCTACCGCCTAACCCCCCCCCCCCCCCCCCGCCACCTGCCTAAAACCCTCCTGGCGCCCGTCTTTATTTAGTATTTAAGTTAGTAGTAAGTAATTAAGTTAAGTTTTAGTGCCATGCTGCCACTGCCTCTTAGGCTGGCATATCTTACTATAATTAAGTTGTATAAAATAATTAAGCATTTTCACTGTACTATAACAACCCCATCGATCCGGTACGTAACATGGCTTAAATATTATTTAATATCCCACATCCTAATATAACACCAACACAAACGACGGCTCCTCGGATAGGAAAAAATTACTCATAATATTTGCCATGACGTGTCCTGTGGCTAATCAGTTAATGAACCGTCACGTTCTGCCTAACGAGCGTCTAATTATTCGATGATTTATCTCCCGCGGTCCTGACCTACATGGGGCAGGTACCCACACGCATTTTTTTAGCTAATTACAGCTAAATGGATGTTGTTTTTGGTTTTAGTGAAAGAATATTTGTTGTGCCGTTCTGTTTGGCGTTTGCTGAGTGTTCGGAAATCCATTACCCTGAATTTTTGACGTGTTTACATATACCTAAGCGATGACACGTAATAAGAATCAAGGACTACTTCCTTCTAAGTTTTGCAGCAAATTATACGATGTACTTATATACTTATGTGATAAAAAGCAACACACACACGCACACATAATGTAATGCAGTATATACCTACCTAAGGATAATAATTAAGAACTCCAAAAATGTGTGTTTTGTAACAATGGAAAACTTTTTGTAGTATGTTGGGTGATAGTTAACAATGACAGGTGCTGGTGAGATGTGATGATGTGTTGCAGACGGACAGTCTGAAACTAACTACGTCTGTGACTACCACTGCTACTGCAAGTAGCTAAATTTAGAATTTTGCTTACTCTTGTAAGAAAGGGCCGGATCCGTCATGGTAGTAGTCAAAGGCGTGGCTTCCAGAGCCCCGTGTTTTGTTTTGCAGCCGCACTTAAGCACTTACTGTGGTCAAAGCTTCGGGGGTCTACGGTAGTGGTCGCCAGAGTAGTGGTCGGCTCCATGTCATCGTCATCTTCGTTTGGCTCTGTGGTGGTGGTGGTGGTGGTAGTGGTGCGGCGGCGACGCTTCTTGTGCTGCTTCCCCGGCCAGCGGCGCTGCGGCCCAAACGGCACCGGCGCAGTGGCACGCTGGCGCTTCAGGCCTAAAATAAGAGTACTTACTGACCACAAAACCTTTTACTAAAAAGGTAGGTGTTAGTTAATATGTGGGCCTCGGCTTTCATTGTATTCCACACTATTTATACGCCTTTTTTTAGCCTCCTAAGCTAATAGCGTAACCACATGGTAGCCTGCGACTTCGTTGATTCCCCATTGGCTTAAAATTAGTACTTACTGCGGTTGTAGCATTGGACCAAGTCAGTAGTTGTACTTATCATTGGTTTTCGTCAAGTGAACTGCGTGAATGTCGTTGAGGCGGTTCAGTGGAAGCGTGTGTGGCATAGTCAGCGCAAGTGAAGCAAATGGTAGCAAGCAGGCCCGAAGCACACCAGAAGCTTCCGCCCTATAACATGGTACTCACTGTTGCGCGACACGGTGGTGACTGAGACAGCTGGCAGTTAGAGCTGTATCGTATCATGCATTCCTAAATTCCTTTGTACTGTTTTGTTCCTAGATAGAAAACAAGTACTTACTATGGTCGAAAGCCCGGGGATCAACAGTAGTTGTAGTGATGGGTGTGGTCGCATCGGCGACGTCATCGTCGTCGGGGTCGACTGTTGTGGTAGTGGTAGTAGTGCGCTTGCGGTTGCGCTCGCGCTTCCCAGCACGGCGCGGGGGCGGCGGGGCGGTCGTGGCTGCCGGGATGATCGTGTCCCGGTCCACCCTGGCGACTGTTTGGTCGCTGACATTGCCCAGCCCCGGCTCGGCAAGGACGAACGCCACTAGTGATGCGGTCAGGAGCCGTATCACCAGTGGCGCTAATCGACCCATTCTGCCTGTTGACAAAGATATATGATTGTGAGTACTGGAACATTAGGTTAAATAGGTATACCTTAAGTATAGGTAACGGGTAAGATGCTCTCTTTCAGCATAGTTATCAGAGTACGAGTATCTAACGAAACCGTGACTGGTAAGTTACTTAGTATCTAAAACGCATCTCGAAAACAGAGAAAACTTTTTAAGTCAAACCCATTTAAGTGTAGTCCTTAGTTACTTTGTACATTCATCACGTCGGAGACTATCAAACTATCTTACCTTTTAAAATGTAAAACTTTAATAAGATGATGGAGATTTTTAGCGATGTACCGTGTCTCTCTAATTAAGAAAATTTTCATTAGCGCACTCTGTAGGTTACACCATTTACTTAAAGAAAAAAATTTCAATATGACACTAAGTTTGGCATCTGCTTTAAAAATATTATGAAGCCCTAATTTAAGCTTGCACTGCTTGCAATTTAAATAAAATCAAATCCATTTATTTGCCAGAATGTAGGTTTATAATGTAAGATCTTAAAACTATAATGGCTCCTTTTACCCATTAAATTCCATAAAATAAAATTCAATATTAAATTCAAAATGACAAAAAATAACCCCTAAAGTTCAACAAATCAAGATAGAAAGTATCGGTCGGCTGTCGCTGAAAACCAGCGCTGGGGTTCTGTCTCTGGTACGGTCGCAGCATTATGCTGAGCGATGGCCGTTTTGCGTGGATGTGACACATAATGTTCCCCCAACTTGTTCTTTTTTGTATTTGTGTTCTTTCTTTGCGTCATGTTTACCGCAAATACACGGTCGTGTTTTCTTCTTTCTTATGTTACATTGCACGAAGTTCATCACCGTAAATTCTCCACCATATCGAAAATTTTATACCATGTTGCGATGGTCAAGCGAATAACAAGCTAGAATTTGTTCCACTCTAGGTAACTTCTAAATACCACTGCAGGTAAAACACGACAAATAAACTCTACAGGGACACTTACAAGCTGCCATAAAAACAGCGACTACAGAAAGGGCCGTACGAATAAACCATGATTCTGACACTTCCAGTTCCCAGTTATTTTATAGCTCCAAGTAAGATGGAGCTCGAATATAACTTTTTTAACGTGAAACATTTTTTATTGAATTAATTCTGCACTCTCATTTTAATAGTATCGTTTTTTACGAGGACTCTTCTAAATTAGCTGAAGGAAATCTAGAACTATTTCATAATCCTTCTTCTTTATCCCCGCGTTCTCTAGTGTCCGCTTTTCTTTAAGTAATTGGCGCTCATTTGGAGCAGACGGGCTCTTTAGACTATATATATTATGGTGAGTTTTCTAGACAAACTATTGTACGTCGCATCTGTTTGGAAAAGAGAACATTAGTTATTTGCAGTGCTCGCGTAAATGTTGGCATATTTCTACCAGGTAAGTGTCATTCTTTAGATGTAGTATTTTTCCGAACTAGCTTATCACCGAGATTTTTTGTATGACTAGAATCTGAGACATCAGAGTCATTATAACCTCTTCGTAACGTCAAACGTTCTTACTGACGGTAACTACTATGATAGGTATTTCTAGCACACTCATTTACTCCGTCACATGTATTACATCCAAATAATATCCCGAAGTTTTAGCCAAGGGTTATAAGTATCATTTGATTGCGGAAACATCACGTTACCCCCTAGGGGTATAAATGCAAGTGGTCCTGCCGATCCCTTCGAAATACTTCGGTGCCAACATCTGTCAACCCACTAATGCCATCGTTCCTCGGCCGTCAATGCTTGGGGTCAAAGGGCTACTGTAAATTCTTTATAGCATTCAATCCACCTAGGCAGCTAAATGGAATTTTGGTGTAAGTAGGCGTCAAACCGTAAACTGAGGTTCGAACCATTTATATAATATTATTTATTTAATATTTCCCTGTCAAAACACACTTATTAACATATTCTGGGTTATGTACGATTATTGGGATTTATGTTTCGGGCTTTAGGTAGGACCTACTGGAAAATTCTTGTTCATACATTTTTTTTTCTATTAATGGACAAGTTAATTAAATATGAAACGAATTCCGATGAGAGAATTTATTAATATTTTAATTCAATTAGTGACTCAAAAATGCAAATCGGTATGGGTGTGTATTTCACAAATGCATTTACACAGAGTAAGCCGTAAATAATAAATGTGTAATCCAGACCTTTTACTACCTTGAATTAAAAAATAAAATCTGTACTCTTTTATGTTACCTGCTACAAAACCGGGGTTATTTTTATACAATATATTATTTAAGCCTTGAGTAAGTAAATAAAAATTTAATGTATCTGTTTTAAACTTTAATATGAAGTCTCACAAACATTATTCAGTAGGTAGTAAAAAGATCAACTAATCCTTCTGTATTAGGGAACAAGAAAAATGGTTGTGAAATCGCGAGGTTCGGGATACCTAGCCTGCCAGTGACAGTTCCAACCACGCTGGATGTATTCCACATTTGGTGGAATCCTCTGGGACGAGGACTGAAAGCCACCCCGGCGCCGATCTACTTCGATAATGTTCCCAAACCCCTCTTCGTTTTATTTTTCGCCATTCTCATGACTTACAAACAGATGGGTGGAATGTTCGGACGCAAACGAGTGACCGTACTGCGATACTTTGTAACGACATTCTGTTCCAAATATTTTGAAACGACAAAGCTAAAAGAGCTAAATGTATTTAAACGAAATAAAATGAAACATTTAACCTATGCCAGACATTTAGGTAAATAATAAAAATATATACATATAATTTAAAAATGATCAACGTAAGGTTAGGTTAGGTTAGGGTGGGTTATAAAAACCATTGATTTTATTACTGACTTGTACCTTTGTACTCACGTGTGAAAAATGTTAGCAGTTTTTAACAAAACAATTTTAACAGCAATTTAGGACCTAAAGTATCAAATTGTGAATGACTGGCTTGGTTAATTTGCGACCAAAAAATAGTAATTTGACTTTAAAAACTTGAAACATAACAGTTATCGTAACTCTCCGCCATGTCCGATAAACAGTCGTTTTCTTTCTTACTCAAATACTCATTAAACCAAAGTACTGAACTTTAAGGACCGTTTTGTGAAATGAAACGTACTTTGACGGTTCAATGTGCTGTCTTAGTTCAGAATCGATAATTAAAGACTTTAAAGTACAATCAAGTACCTACCTACTCGAGATAATAATGTCAGAGTTGTATGATCACTGGAGGAAATAAACATGCTACCAAATTAAACACGTCTTTGTGAACTTAATTAAAGACATGCGATCGATTCCGGCATTAATTTATCATATCATTGAAACCGCGTTTTGGAGGTGGAATGAGAAGGAATAAATAAATTGTTTTATAAATTATCGAAAACGCATAAAATAATGTTAAGTTGCCGACTTTGTTTAAACAATAAAAGGGGATATATTTTTAATAAGAACAGCTATTTCCTCATCTTCAAAAATGAATTGAATATTAACAATTAAATTATTATTAATGATTTCAAAGACCTAGTTTAAACGCAATGTAGCGTCGTGAATAAGAAACGTACAACTTGAAAATAATATTCGTACTTAAATTAATGTTGCTTCTCCGATGAAATCCGGCTGAAACATCAATGTCTACTAACTTTAATTAAATTCATTTTGTCATTGAATAAATTGAAACCGTCGGAACATACCGCCTACGAAACGTTTGCAAACTGAAACACAGATGGGTAATAATAACTTTGACAGTTACAACGTGAACTTTGCTTAGTTAACCATCACTTTGACACTTGAAGTCCACCCACGATACATTGCTTGTCTGTAAGCCATTCCGACTCGTCCGCAACTATTCAAATGAACCTAACACAGAGCTTTTAACATAAATTACGAAAATTTAACTCAGGTCTAAAAGTGAACGCCAACATTTGGCAGAGGCTGTTGGCCTAAAGGTTGGCGAAGAACAGCCTTGGACAGGAATAAGTGGATGGAGATAGAGGAAGCCTATGTCGCAAGACAGCCTGACCTGGTAGCTGATAATACTTAAGTTGCTAATATAGGGTTAACAAGCAGAAATTATAATATAATTAGTGTTATTAGTTTATAAGAACTTGTTTATGTACAAAGGGTCAGAGGAAATAAAGGCATTTTTTATTGTATTTATTTTAAACTAGCTGCGCCCCGCGGTTTCACCCGCGTAAGTCTCCATCCCGTGGGAATATCGGGATAAAAAGTAGCCTATGTCTCAATCCAGGGTGTCAGCTATCTCCATACAAAATTTTATCAAAATTGGTCCAGCCGTTTGGGCGTGAAGAAGTAACAAACACACACACACACACAAACTTTCGCCTTTATACTATTAGTGTGATGTGATGTGAACGAAACTTCTGACAGTGTTAAACAAATAAGTGGCAATCATATTATTGTCGCTCTCTAAATTTAAATTATGCTTGTTATGCGAATAGAAATAGAACAGTAAACAAGATTGGAATAAAATTGCATTAGTTCTATTGAAAAATATTACAGCGCGGGGGATATCGGTTCGATCTCATTATCTCAGGGCCTAGGTAATCATAGATAATGGGAAATTTATTAGCACTTTAAGTAATAAGCAATACGACTGTTTCACCATTGTTTTATAAAATGTTTATGTACTCCCCTGACTAAAGTAAATAAGCAATAAATTCAGCTGATATTACAGTTGAGTTCAATAAAATGATTTCATTGTGTAGGACTTCATGAATAAGTCAATGATTGACGGACGTCCGTACTTCTTCAATAATGGTATGTTTTTGTGACAAAGAGAGCGTCTGGTCTACCTCGGCTTGATTCATAGACTTTTCTATACGCCGCGCGCCGGTGGGTAATCTCTGACAACAACGATTTAAAAGCGCCTTTCTTAAGATTAGACGGTGGGCCCATTGTATTGGTCTCCGCTTGATCGAGCACCGGAGCGCAGGTGGTCGATAAATGAATTTTCCCAACTGTAGGAAATTGATTTTCATTCAGTGGGAGAAAATCGGTACCTAGCTTTTCCTTCTATTATGTTGGTATACCGAGTTTGAATAAAAACCGTCATGTTGACTGGCTCGTTGATTAATAAGTCGAACACGTACCGCGCGGGTGTTTTATATTTTAATGAAGGAAACTTTCTCCTGTAATTGTGGTGAGCTTGCAATTAGGTCATTGCAAGCTAACCACGTTTCCGAGCTGCAGATTAAAAGAGAACAAGCGTGTCAGTAAATATAGATACATCATAACGTATAAGGTACTGTAAAAATTAATCGTTATTTGAGCTTTCTTGTAGGTATAAGATGACCTGATTATCTCTCTGAATATTGCATTGTATTAACGTCGATAAATAAGTACGCAGTAAGTACTTACTAATTGATATTCAGTGGGTTAGTTCTCTGGTCAATTAGTCTGAATTACATCAGAGATTAGACATAATGATTTATGTATAACTAGGTACACTACATACATAAATCTTCGATAAGAATACCTACGATTGATCATATTTGTTGTTAAACAGCTTGAACAGAATATAAAAGGTTTTGGTTGTATTAAAATATAACAGTATTAAAGTAAAATAATTTTAAAGCAATATCCATCTATTATGGCCTTAAAATTAATGGGGTGGCTTAAATCACGTTATTTTATTATAAAATTCGACGGTGGTGTTGAATTAAGTACCGAAATAAACTTTGTGTGGTAGTCGGGGTTTAATTAAAAAAGTTTTAGTCGATTACTTTATTACTTGATAGGTAATCTTCGTTACTTGTCTATCATGGCGTGGAGTTTCATTTGTGAGATGTCTAAATATCAATCATGGATATCCGTTAGAAGTTCAAAGAACTATATAAAATAAACAAATAAATGCTGTTGCTTTGCTTTTTATGTCAGAAGGGCAATCGTTCGCGAATTAGTGTCACAGGGAAAGACGTCTCCGTTTTTCACTTGATTTATTATTAACCTTTGTCACGACATCATAGCCGTTCATTTTTATGTCGTTCCGCTAAATGTCTGGCAAAAAGCTTAGGTAAATTTTCGCATTAATAAGAACGGTGCTGTCGTGTAGCCAATTCGTAAATGGGCACATCAAAAGCGGAATGACAGACGTGTCTTGTGTCCGTCGAGGTACGATCGCTATTCGCAAACTTTTTCTGTGCCTGCCGTGCCAGCGCAACCCCTTTGCCCAATTTATGACGCCGTCGTGCATTTGAATAAGTTTACCATAAAAATAGGCGTTCTGCGGCCAGAAACTTTGGCAATAAAATGCAAATGGTGACATTGGTGATGCTTCTAGATTACGAGGCCTGAGAGGGTTTGAGGTCTAGCCTTACTGTACCGACTACAACTATTGTGAGATGTTGAATTACTAAGGTTTGTTAATATTTGCTCATACATTTTCATTTTGTCAATGGATCTATTTCGTAGGTCCGGTTCTTTTCAGATTTGTTGACATAACAGACAAAATGAAAAACGCTTTATTAGTAACAAGAGTTTCAAATATCTTAATCCTTAATAGTTTAGTAGTAGTATGGTTTTTATTAATTCTTAGAACAAATAGATAGCAATAGATGTTCACATACAATAATTTTATAAAAATTAACTCATAGAAGCCTCAACTGCCACGATTAGATTGTTAGGAACACATAAAGAGGTAAATGCTCCTCCTAGCAGATAGGCAGCCACTGCCATGAAGATGTAGACACTAAAACAAACGCCTATTACTGCTCTAACGATACGTCGTAATGTCTCAAATGTTCATGAAACGCTACCCTTTTATCACTGTCTCTTTCACGCGCCGACTAAAGCCATATGCCTGTCGCTCTCTATTGTATAACAGAATATGAATGAGATGGATATTGAACGACATTTTTATATTATTTTTATAGTCCATTGTGTGATAGTGCAGATCTGAAAATAATATTCATCCTGATCGGACCAGGTCTGCATAATGTAATTACGGGTAAAAATTATGATAAAGAAAGTCCCACGTCACTCACTCCTATGTAACATATTTTTTTATCAGCACGTAAACATTCACTGTGCAAATCAGCACATAGTTAATTCACCTTCATAGAAATGTAGAATTAAGTAGTTTGTATTTATATCATTTTTTATTTCATATTTTTAATCTCACTGTATGCTGCACCGGTTGACGTCATAACGTCAATGCCGGCTGTCACTGAAAACCAGCGCTGGGGCTCTGTCTCGCATAAGGTCGCAGCATTATGCTGAGCGATGGCCGTTTTGCGTGGATATGACGCATATCTTCCTCCAACTTGTTCTTTTTTGTATTTGTATTCTTTCTTTGCGTCATGTTTACCACAAATAAACGTATTTTCTTTACAATCCTCTCGACGTACTCAAAAAGCATGTAGTATTTGTGAGAATATTAAGTTATTATAATAATTAATATTACAGAAAAATATACATGGTTTGGCATTAGAAAATTAGAACAATTTCCTCAGTTAAAGTTAACGTGATTTAGTTCTCGTTACTATAGACCAACTGGTGTTACTTACTAACTAAATAATTACCGTATTGAGCAATGAGTATTTCAAAGTTTCAACTAATTGGTGAAGGTGAACTATTTTGTTATTAATTGGCCGCTATCGACAAGTTTTGTATCGCAAATTAACTTGTTTCATGATTAAATACGATCTCTATACAGTTTTGGTTTTTAACAGAATAATGTATAAGGAAAATCTAAGAAAACCTGAATACCTACTATTTTTAATTGCATTTTTCACATGGACTCTTAGTTAAAAACTTTTTCAGATATTTCGGTTTCTCTAAAAACTTAAACTAACGTATATTTAATGTGTTATCGGAGCCTTTTTAAGCTCTGGCATCGTATATTGATCAGTCATTCAATCATGAGGCAAACTATTGAAATGAAAAACTACGCGAAAAATCTATCAATTCGATGTTCCGGAAGGCACTATTCGTAAGTATTCATATTTGAGGCTATGTCAGTTGACAGACGGTCTTACCTTCCAATAGCTAGATAATCTCGCTCTGCTAGCACATAAAAGAGTTCCAACTCCAACTTACGAAACTAGACTGAAATGTCTATAGAAGTCGAGAATAAAAAGCACCTGGAACTAGTATTGTGCCTTTGGAAAAACTTCGTAACCAGAATTCGAGAGACCTGTCGTTTTGAAAGAGAAAAGGTGCTTTTGTCGAACAAATATTTTTGTCAGATTGATTTCTGAAGAAATTATTTTTTCTAAAGTGTTGTTTCAAAAAAAAACGGATGTGCAAAAACTCATCAGAACAATTCATTGAAAGGCGGTTTTCATAAGATCTTTTTCTTCACCAAAAACTATGAAGGAAAACATCTTTGGGAAACCAAAGTGATCTAAAATGTTATTGATGAAGTGATTATGTTTGAGTAGCTTTTCCCCACAAGTTCACCCGCGTGGAGGTCGGAAATTCTCCGACGGAAACGAACTATCAGAATAAAAAGTAGATATTATGTTATGTCCTAACCCAGATCATGGTCTACAGAAATCTGTTAAGCCATTAAGCCGTGAAATTGCATTAGAAAGAGACAAACAGAGTTACTTTCGAATTGGATAATATTATATGTGGGTATGGATAACGAACATGGCGTCTCAACTTGACGTGACGTCACGTCACACTGAACGAGGTTATCGCGTATAAGCGGTGTTTGCACTGCACTGTGTGGGTTTGACTTGCTGCAGGTTCGTTACCCCAGCTACTGTCAACACACGATCATCGACTCCAACGTCTGACCTGATTTCGAAGGCATTATTATAATGTTTATAATGCAAGAGTTTCATGATTTAAGTAGATACCGTGTGTGCCCGGGTACTTATCGTTTTCTTTAATAATCTGTCTGCATTTAGGGTTTCTTACCTCATTTAAAAACGGAACCCTAAATGAATTAGTTTGATTTCTGTTTGTAAGTTTAGTATTCCAAAAAACCGTCTTTGCATTATTATATCCAAGATAATCGCTTGGAAACATGCTGGTCCACCTCCATAGGACAATGTAGAGTCTAGACAAAGTCTAACTGATTGCTATTTTAATTGTATATTTTATTATTTTTATGACATTAATTTTACACTCTGTGATTACCTTAACTCACACACTGATATTAATTATTTTAGGTAAACTTTTTTTTTTACAATGTTTGTAAATATGTGAGCACCATGTATCTATCACATTATTAATTTATCTGTCATTGGTTCATTATTAACTCTTTTTACCTATTGTGGTATAGTAATTTTATTCTAGGTGCATCGTCTTCACATATAATTACATAATTGATGTACCGATACAAAATATTTTAAAAGAGTAACGGTGGAGTTTCTTGCCCATTCTTCTCCATACGAAGCTACCTTTTGGAAGGGGCGACTAGAATCAATTCTATTTTATTTGTAAATTTTGACGTTCAAAAGTGCCATCTATGTGCCTATTTGAAATAAATAATTTGACTTTTGACTTTGACTTTGTATTGTAAAAATCTTTGGAAACAAAGGAGGAACCCAAAACTTGTTAACCTTAAAAGCAAAAACGAAGGAGAGATCAATCACTTAGGATGAATATTTTTTCCATAAATATACTTTAGGGGGAGAGCAGGAAAACAATCTGTTAGACACCAGATTGACACAGAGTCCGTACTTTGGGCAAAAATGATTGATAGTGATCCCACTTTTCCCGATATCTTTTAATAAAGATGGACATCGGACAGTAAATACTTAATCAGCCTAACTTAATTAGACTATAATTTTCCCACTGCTCGGACACAGGCTTCCTCCTATGAGAGGCAGTGGGCTGTAACCCACTACGCGGGCCCAGCGTGGGTTGGTGGATGTCACATGTCTTCGAATTTTTGGTTCTAGGACATCCCGGTTTCCTCACGATGTTTTCCTCCACCGTTTTGACAGTCGACAGTGAATACCTCTCTTAAAATAGTGCTCAAAAATGTCCGTCGAAATTTAACATGAATATTTTCTAAGGGGAAGAATTGCAAGGAAAATTATTAACTTAAAAGCTCTTAAGAAAATTATTTTTGTTCAGGAACATTAATAAAGTGGAAAAGATACGAAGAGCTGTTTATTAGTCTTACTTATTCTTGGTCTGTAGACAAATAATGCACCATCTAGTAATAAATAACTGACTAATATAGGAAAGCTGAAGATAATCTCCTTGTAAGTTATCATGATTTGAATTGTAAACTGATCACAAATTTCTCTTGAGAAATGAGTTGCTTAAAGCTTTCATCAATCAGTCAATCTGCCTAGCCTTTTCCTTTTGTTGGGGTCGGCTTCCAGTCTAACCGGATGCAGCTGAATACAAGTATTTTACATGGAGCGACTGCCTATCTGACCTGCATAAACATGAACATAAAATTCTTTATTTCTCCTCACAATGACAAGCTTAATCACATAATAATTTGGTTTTTTTTTTAGCAATGTGAGGAGCTGGTGTCTGAGTTAGGCGTAAAGTACCTGTATTACAAATCACCAGGTCCCCACCCCACGGAAGAACAGAAAGTTTTACTTAAATATATGAAATTACATCTAACGTTACAGTTATGGAGACTAAAAACTAAAGTTATTATAATTTTGGGGGTAGAAGTTAAAAAGAAACTATAAACAAAAAGTTAATCAGGGCGCCTATATCTGTGTGTATGTGTGTGTCTATGAGAGTGTATAATGTTAGTGTGTAGTGTTGAGTGTCAGGTGTAGTGTGCCGATGTGTATGTGAAAGGGTTATGGTGCAAGTTATAAACTTGTATCGTGCCAGTTTAATTTAATTTGGATGAAGTAGACTTCCTGTAACAATATAATCCATTTTTTTTTAACCAGCCCGAAACCAAAGGCTTGCATTTGGTTTTTGGCAAGGGATATAGGGTTAAGGCTCGATTTACCTTATTGTATAAATTTGGACCCTGGTAGCAGAAAAACCGATGTGCAAACTTAGTTTTGAATGACGATGAAGAACAGACTATATTTATGTTTGCGACGTTTGTTTCGGATTCTTTTCAAAAGTTGTTAGGGCATATTGTTTCATAACAGTTTTAAGGATGAAGAGCTGCCTCACAGTAAGTACCTCCCATTTCGAGTAGAGATCAGTAGTTGGGTGATAAAAAGGGAGAAACAAACTAACCTTTAGGACTGCTCTTTGTGCTCTCTCAACTTTTAAAAGATAAGTTTTACATGTGCCACTCCATGCGGTGATACAGTATTCAAGCAGAGACTGACATAGAGCATAGTAGACCGATTTTATAACACATTTTGGTGCAGTGTTTTAAATATTACTATAAGTCTACGCTCTCTCGCTGATAGAAGATTACTATGATCATGAGTCGCCAGTTTGGTTTCACGAAAGGTAGGTCGACGACTGACGCAGGAGTGAAACTCATCAGTCACATTTTGGAATCCTGGGAGAAATCCCAGGATGCCATTGGCATTTTCTGTGATCTCTCAAAAGCGTTTGACTGCGTTGACCACAATACACTAATCTGTAAATTACACCACTACGGAATTCGTGGACAAGCTGCTGATCTTGTTTTTTCCTATCTATCAAACAGGCAGCAAAAAGTAAACGTTAACGGGGCAACGTCCTTGGGGTCTCTAGTAAAGATGGGCGTCCCTCAAGGTTCAATTCTTGGCCCTTTCTTATTTCTAGTTTATATTAATGATCTGCCTTACATGATGGCTAACTTATCGAATATAATTCTATTCGCTGATGACACTTCCCTTATTTTTAAAATAGATAGAAATGATACGGATGTCTTACATGTCAACGATAGTCTGGCTGTTCTTTCAAAATGGTTCGCAGCTAATAATCTTTTACTTAATGCGAACAAAACAAAATGTCTTAAGTTTTCATTACCAAATGTACCCCAAGTGAGTCTAAATTTAAAACTTGACGGCAAGAAACTAGATGCTATTACGGAAACTGTATTTCTAGGAATTACTTTAGATTCAAAATTACAATGGGGTGCCCACATTAGAGCTCTTTCAAGTAGATTAAGTTCAGCTGCATATGCAGTAAGAAAAATAAGGCAGTTAACTGATATAGCCACAGCTAGGTTAGTGTACTTTGCTTATTTCCACAGTATTATGTCATATGGCATTCTGCTGTGGGGATCGGCTGCTGACGTAGATTCAATTTTCATTTTACAAAAGAGGGCAATCCGCGCGATCTATGGAATGGGTCCTCGTGAGTCCCTTAGAAACAAATTCAAAGAAATTGATGTACTAACTCTGCCTTCCCTTTATATCTTAGAAAGTATTTTATATATTCGCAAAAACTTAGGACTTTTCAAAATAAGAAGCGATTTCCATAATATAGTAAACATGAAATTGTGATACCCAAATTTAGATTAACTAAAACAAGTAAGTCGTTTCTTATAAACAGTATCCGCTTCTATAACAAGTTGCCAAAGTCGGTTATAGAACTTAGCGATGGAAAGTTCAAAACCCACATCAAACGTGTCCTAATCAAAAAAGCATACTATAAGATTAAGGACTATGTTGAAGACAAGGAAGTTTGGCAATAATTCCTTCTGCACATGTGGCTTCCCTGGTACCTCATTAACGGCATAACTATGTGAACGTCTATTAACTGCTCCTAAATTACGATTTTTATTTCTGTTTTTTACATACTTTGACATAACCTACAAATTTTAATTTAAAATATATATTAGTGACTTGTGGACAGAATATCTATTCAGTTTTTTTTTTTACAGTTGTAATGACAATGTTGTCATTTGGTTTAAATATGTAGGTTTTTATTTTTATTACTTTAGTAATATTTTATATAGATTCTTTTTTAATTTGTGAATGTGAGACCGTTGTAGGCTTAATAGACTGTAGCTTTGTAAACTAACTTTTATTTTGTTAAGTACTTGGTACTTGTTGATGGGCCTACACTGTCCTCCCATACCTATTAACACTGTAACTTGAAAACATTGTAAAAGCCCATTCCTTTTATAATAACCGTGGAGTTTGTTGCCAGCTCTTCTCCATAGGAAACGACCAATTGGAACCGTGCACCTAGCTTCTAACGTTTCATAAGTGCCCATGTAAGTTTATATATGAAATAAAATATTTTGATTTTGAGAACTATTCTCTGTATTTTTATTTTATTTTAGGCGCAGCAGTTTCGGAGATAATAATGGTATGATATGGTCAATTTTCTCATAACAAGTCCTTTTATTTGATATGATACACAGAAATAGGGTTTTATTTTTATTGTTTTAGTTATATTTTATATAGATTATTTTTTAATTTGTGGATGTGAGAACGTTGTAGGCTTATAGACTGTAGCTTTGTGAACCATTTTCTATTTTGTTAAGTACTTGGTACTTGTTGACGGGCCTACACTGTCCTCCCATACCTATTAACACTGTAACTTATAACATTGTTAAAGCCCACTTTTTTTTAAAAGAGTAACCATGGAGTTTCTTGCCGGCTCTTCTCCATAGGAAACGACCAATTGGAACCGTGCACCTAGCTTCTGACGTTTCATAAGTGCCCAGGTTTATGTGAAATAAAAAAAAAAATGATTTTCATTGATTTGATTTTGATCATAAAATTTAAGATTTCTGTCAATAACTACTCCATAAGTACTTAGTAGATTCAGTATTATTAAGGTTGGGACACTGACAAATTGTGTCATTTACATTTGGGCACGAATGGGAGACCATACTCAAAGAGGGATCCGGTCTGTCATTAGTTTGAATGGAAAACGTGATGAAGTTCGTTTTTTCTACATTTAATGTAAGTATATTCTTATGTAACCAACTAATCACAGTGTTCATGTCTATCTGAGCTTTGACAAAAACTTCATGCCAGGAGTCACCACTGAAAAGTAAAGCCGTATCATCAGCAAATGCAACAATTTTCGAATCCGGAAACATCGGCGTCGGTCCAAGAATACCACCTACAACCCAGTAACTGGGTAATACGATAGCCTTTGGTAAGACTGTACCCTAATTGCGTAACGCAGTTTGAACCGGAATCGGAATGATTTTGAAGTATATTGCTAACCCATTGCTTCATATGTTAGAAAAAAATGTCTGCTCAACAACGTAAATAACGCAATGAATGTTGTTGAACTGTCAAATAGAAACCGATTCCTACTGATAGTGTGTTACGCAATTAGCCCTCAGGTTGCTCAAAGCTTTCATATTTTTAGTTCCAGGGTTTTGAAGAGAACGAATTAAACAGTATTTTTCAAAATAGGTAGTGTATGTAAAGTCACAGAATTTAATTGTGTAGCAAACTGTCTGTCAATAACTGCCATTCTTTGAAATTTGTATGAAATCACTAAAACACGGCAAATTGACGTAGTATTTCAATTTGATTACCCATAAATTTCCCTGGCTTTACCTATAGATTACCTTGTGGAAATCTAAATAATATTGTAATCGATTGAAACAATGGTTCAGTTAATTAATAAAACAACAAAGGGTTACATTGTTAGCTACGATGCAGTTTCATGTGGTGCGGGGAACTTCGGTCCCAATACACAATACCTGTGCCCGAAGGCGTACACGCCACTAATTACAGGTACATACTGCTAATAAATACAAACAAAGAGGTTGTATGCTCACATTGCTTTCAGAAGTTTACCTACATCTTTGTGTACCTACACTGCATTTTCTTTAAATATTTGAACCATTTTCTCGTTCTTAGCTCATCAATGTTGCGCAAGATTGACGGCTTTTTAGTAATTCATTCTGTTTTGTTAACTTTAGATTTAAATGAACTGGGGTTGTCTGGAAACTTGGGTAACTAGGAATATGCACCAGCAAACAAATCATCATATTGAATAGTGCATAGCTAAGCCCAGATGCTTCATTAAGAGGGCCCTTCCCGGTCCGTCAACGCGAGCATGGTCGAAAAGCTTGTTGTTTCATCCAGCGCAAGTGAGAACTACTAACAAGCGAGTGAGAACGCGATAACATTGAACGAAAAATAGGGTGCGGATATTTCATAACACTTGTTCCAGGAAATACCTGTTTTTGAGTTAGGCTTACAAGTTTGTGAAATAAATGTTGATCATTTAAAATCTCCATCATGTGCGAGGTTTCTATCGTAATGTTTTCTTAACATTTACAATTTATGAGTACATTATGAACGGCCAAAATTCAGGTAAAATTTGTGCAAAACAGCTGATTTTTGCAGACTAGTACTGTTTATTTTTTGCTTGCATAGAAACCTAGATATAGTGCACAAGATACCTATTGGTTAAAAACATTTAAAGAAAGATGTGTTACAACTCCATAATCACGTACGAGCGTTTGTATGAATAGTATGATGGGTTGGCCGCTCTTAAGGGGATTGAGCTAAGGTAGCCCGCGAAATTCAAATTTCCTTACGTTTTTTGCAATTTGCAGGTCAGTATTTCTATATCTATATTCTAATGATAATAATTCTGTAAAGCCATATTTGTTACGTCCGCGAATCATATTTAGATCAACATACAACCTCGTACTGACCTGCAAATTGCAAAAAAACGTAAGAAAATTTGAATTTCGCGGGCTACCTTTGCGCATCCCCCTTAAGCCTCTTTAAATCATTAAATCTGTTAAATATGTTCTTGGAACCAACGCGTGTAACTACGGCTACTGCTACAAGTATTGATAATGTTTTTTTATTGCAGAGACTATTTAGATAAAGCCATTGTAAATTGTCTCCCTTCTGATCACAGCGGTCAAACCGTTACTTTTGAGTCTAATACACCATAACAAAAAGTGCAGATACTAACTAGGCCAATAACATCGGGTAATTTAGATAAATTGAATAGCACTGTAATTAGCAAGTTAAGTGCTCAGGGCCTAAATATGAACAGTGGCAATATTTTTTATGAACAATTATTTTCATTAGTACAAACCGAGTTCAATCGTTCTTTTCAGAAGAAAACTAAAACTTTTTGCCCCCTTTTTTTTGGGTGGGAAATAATCAAATAGTTTCTCCCGCTCTGGGCGGAGCGGGTGAAGTATCAGACTTTTACTGACTAAAACCCACCCGTGTTCCTTCCCTTGCCTGTGTGCCAGGGCCACGATATCCCTTTCGGACAAACTTGAACCCTGGCAGGCATTGGCCCTATCGGATTCCGTCAGTTGGTGCTGACGTCTCTTTGAGGCGCGCTTGGAACACAACGGGCCGTCAACCCGGGCCTGGTCCTTATCGGACGGCGAGTTACCCATCGCTCACCGTCCGCAAGCCCGCGCCTACGGTGGCCGGAAATCGGCCTGCTACTCCCGACGCCCGGGGCGTCTCTTCCGGCGACTAGGGGCGCGAGGGCGCAAACTCTGCCTCTCTCTCACGCGTTCCGCCTCCTCCTTCGCCAGCATTACTGCTTCACGGAAGGAGGTGACAGCCTCCCATGCACTCTAGCTCCAAACCATGGCCTGAACGTCGACTGAACGCGAGAGATCACCGCCGCCGATCGCCTCCGTGAGGACACGACGGTACTCCACCCAAGCCACACCGATATCCTGTAAAGGGTCATGGACCGCACGATCCCCGCGTAGATCCTCCGGAGGCGTTTGGACCCCCTAGATTGGGCAGCAGCCGCTTCAAGGCAGCCCCGGCCCACTCCAGTCTGGGAGCCAAACGTCGAAAATACTTCACGAAGTTCCACCGGCTGTCGAGGATGAGTCCCAGGTACTTCATCGTCGACTCGACGCCGATGTGAACCCCTCCTGCCGTTATCTGGGAACCCGACAGTGGCGCGTTCCGAGGACCATAAAAACACACGGCCTCGGACTTGTGCAAAGCCACCTCGAGTCCCAGTTGCCGGATCCTATCGACTACTACTACTTTTAAATATCGGTGCTGCGGCTAAAGCTTCATACATTAGCAACAAGGTTAAATCAGCAGACAGTAAAATTACACACACACACATTTTATAAAAATTATTAACAATGAAACGAACGGGATCAAAAGAGATAATACTGATTACACACCGGAAACTTCCCGCAGTCTCATTAGCGATAACATCTATGTTGCTCAGGAATTTGCAACTTAAATATTCCAATTAAAACACAGAAACTTTAAATTCCTCGCCCTCACTTGCTATTGATTTATTAAGAGCAAATATGTTTTAGCCTGCCCTATGGAATTTAAATTTGGACATATTAACCCTGTGGTCGTTGTTAAGGCTTTTAAGCAACTTAAGATCAAAACTACCGAAGATCTGTGCATGCATGCTAAAGTTTACATGTCATGTCTACTAAAGTTTAAGGTTAGGTTAAGTTTTTTTAGTTGTATTTAACTTGTGTGTAGATCAAGGGGTATTCCCAGATCATATATAAAACATACACATATCAATATAAATATATATATACAATAGTAAACATGAAACAAGAGTAAGGAACTGTATTATGTAATTATGATGTTTAAGGCGAGAGGAATGAAGTACAGTAAAGTTATTCCACTTTTCAAACCAGGGGACAGCAAAGACACTAATAATTATAGACCCGTATTGGTTTTGGCGGTTTTTAGGAAGTAATTATGTCACATTGTATTGAATAAGGAGATAATAAAATTCGTCGAAAAGACTGTCAAATGCTCAATAATTTTAATCGTAATAACATCCTACACAACCAACAGACAACAACACACACCAACACAACAACAACTGACGCCGGAGTCACCGTATTGAAACACATCTATAATGCATGGGAAGAGGCACAAAATGCAATAGGCATCTTTTGCGACCTATCCAAGGCATTTCATTGCGTGAATCACGAAACCCTCTACGAACCCCTCACGAAAAGCTCTTGAAGCTTAAGCATTACGGACTGGGTAAACTTGCGCTTAGCTTAGTAACATCATATTTGAATGATAGACTGCAGCAAGTTCAAATAAACGGTGTGAATTCATTAGGTTTAAAAGTCAAAGTGGGTGACAGGACTCAATATTGGGTCGTTCCTCTTTTTAGTGTATATATAAATAATTTACCTAATTTACAGAAAAACCGACCACAAATGGTGTAATTTGCTGATGACACATCACTGATTTTTAAAGTAACCAGACATTCAAAGTAGCTTGACGACGTAAATAATGCTATGCTTAAGGTCCATAATTGGTTTACCCTAAATAAATTAGTATTAAATGAGAAGAAAACTAAATGCATAAGATTCGCGGTTACCGAATGTTAGAAGTAGTCTGTAGTACTATGTCACGTTGTTTTGAGTAAGGTAATACTAAAATTCGTCGAAAATACGGTTTTCTTGGGAATCAAGCTTGACTCAAAGCTGCAGTGGAGTCCTCACTTAACATCACTTACAAGGCAGCTCAGTTCAGGCGCCGCAACAAACTGCCAGAGGTATTTTTTAAAGGTGAACGGCAGGCTTGTATGGGAACTTCGTACCGCTAATAAAATTTCGTGTTTTGGGATATTTTTTGTTTTAATTGGTAGTTAATAAGATAGACAAGCCCTTTGTAAATTCTTAGATTTTTAGAAGTTGGGACGTAAAAGTTATAACGAGTTTTATTTTTTAAGGTTATGTACCAGTGTACCAATGTAGATTGTTACTTAAAGGTACATAAACATTGTTTTGGTGATAAAGTAAATGTTCTGCATTGCTTGTCGCTAGCTTTGTAGTGTTCTACTTACTATTAAATAGGTAGATTGAGATGAGAATTGTACCTACTCAGTGAGGGGTGTATTAGGAGATATCTATGTCCAGCTGCGTACTGCAACAGTTTGATAATGATGAAGTTAATTCGCTAAATTGCTCAGATGCAGTCATAAACCACAATCCAAAACAACAGCAAAGAACTGAACCACAGAACTGAACTGAAAGACAGTAACAGTGATACATATTTTCTTTACCTGTCAATAAATAATTGCCATATGAACAAAAATAATATTGATGACGAAAATCATTCCTATCATTATATTGTTAACTATTATGATTTTATTATATTTAATGTTATTTCTATTTCTAAATAATTAATCTATCATTTCGTTATTAGTGTTATTTTACTTATGACAACTTTAAAAAACATAACTGCATTTAGTTTACGATTTTATTACGTTTAATTATTAAAATCTTTTTATTGATATTATTCATTAATCCGAACTTCTAAAAATAGTACACTTACATGCAAATAAATGTCTTAGTTGCCTTAATAAGTGGTATAAATTCTATAACAAAACAACAACAAAAATATGCGGTACGAAATCTGCCGTTCGCCTTTATATTTTGAATTAGTTTTTTTTTATTTTTTACATTGTTCTCACATACCATAGAGAAGCAACAAAAATAATATACCCAGAATTTTGTAATATCTTGATTTAAAAGAGAGTCTTTGGAGTTTCTTGCTCGTTCTTTTCCATAAAGATCTACGTTTTGGAATGGGCAACTAGCTCCAATTTTCACACTACCTAACCTACTCTTTGACAATTCAAAAGTGCGTGTAATTGGTTTGATTGAAATAAATGATTTAACTTTGAGTTCCAAGTAAGTTATCCTTAAAAAGCATACGATGACGCAGTTTTCAAGAAAATCGTCTGTGACAGGCAGATTGTAGCAAGAGTTATATTTAATGGTTTCGTTTTCCGTTTTCAGGGTACACCGAATTTGATGTAAGATGTATCCAGTACTGCCATAATCTTAAATTTACCTACCCCCTAATCCATTACATCTAATAAGCGCACAGGAGAGCATTAGGATGCACATAACACCGCCATATTTGAAACAGAATAAGATATTGAGCTGCTCCAAAGCGTGTATCTGCATATACTATATAACCAAATAGATCGCCCTCTAGAGGTTACTATGAATTTTGATACAGCTACCTACGTACGTAAGTATACAGGGACCAGCCATTCAATATTGACTGGCTTGAATAATAAATGCGCATTGAAACTCTATGCTTTTGCGAACCTAATTTGGGAACGGTGGAATGTAAAATGCAGTGTTTTTTTCATTTAAAACTAGTTTTGTAATGCAAGGCTTGTGAATTTTGTTATTTTATCTTTAATTTCTCTTGAGATCGTTAGGGAAATGGGCAGTAAATTAGAGCTTAATATTGCCACAATTTTGTTTTTTTTTTGTTCATCTAGGTACCTCTATATATAAAACAAAGTCGTGTTAGTTACACCATTTATAACTCAAGAACGGCTGGACCGATTTTTATGTTTTTGGGTTTGTCTTCGTCCGGAATAGGATAATAAGTATTAAAGTATGAAATTCATGAACAAAAAAAATTACATCAAAACATCAGTCTAGCCGTTTATTTGTTATAAATGGTCATTTGAGTCACTACGAACTGTTAATGGTACAATATGCCCAACACATCGTAGGTAGGTAAGGTAGGTAGGTAGGGTAGGTAGGTCTGTAGGGTAGGTTAGTAGGGAAGGTAGGGTAGGTAAGGTAGGTTTTTTTTTTGTGATGTTTTTTTTGATTCGCTTTTTATTTGTCGTTTGATTTTTGTATTGTATTTAGTGATGTTTTCGTATTCGACAATATCTGCGTAGTATTTGATACGGATACTGTCTTGTTGGAGTTTTTGTTTCTCATGGTGTTTATAATATTGTATTAAATGATAAATATTAACTATATATAAACAAACTGGATAAATAAATTGAATAAAAAATAAAAATAAAACGATGTTTTTTCTTATGTGCCGTTGAAGCTCTTGAGTTGGCTCAGTATTTTTGTTATAAATTTTGTATAGGCGTCTAAGATTTTCCATTTTCGCGTTAGCATCCCGATGTCATATGCCGTGATACCAAATCTCTCAGAGATTGTCTCATACTGCATGCGATCCATGGCAAATCTGGGGCAATCCCTCAGGAGGTGGTCGAGACTTTGTACGGTGTTGGCGTCGCAGGGACAATTTTCATCGGCAGTTATTTTGAAACGATGGAGGTACTGTTTGTGGAAGCCGTGGCCTGTTAAAATTTGGGTGACATAAAAGTTTTGTTCAATTTTTTTCCGGAATTTGTGTATTTGTAGAAGTGTTGGAAATATTGTTTTGGTGTGTTGTCCCTGCTCGCTTGATGCGTATCTGGCTTGCCACGTAGCCAAGTTGGTCTGCCTTAGTTCATGTTTGACATATGACATCGGGTATGCGCTGTAGTATAATAATAATAAATAATAGCGCTTTATGGAGTCGAGTGGCCTTGTTCGCGGCTGCATCTGCAGCTGGTAAGGTAGGTAGGTAGGGTAGGTAGGGTAGTTAGGGTGGTAGGGTAGGTAGGGTGGGTACGGTTGGTAGGGTAGGTAGTTAGGGTAGGTAGGTACTGTAGATAGGTAGGGTAGGCAGGTAGGGTAGGTAGATAGGGTAGGCAGGTAGGGTAGGTAGGTAGGGTAGGTAGGTAAGGTAGGTAGGTAGGTAGGGTAGGTAGGTAGGGTAGGTAGGTAAGGTAGGTAGGTAAGGTAGGTAGGTAGGGTAGGATAGGCAGGTAGGGTATGTAGATAGGGTAGGGTACCCGTGCGAAGCCGGGCTGGCTAAAGCTAGTTATATATAAATTCGAGTTACTTTCATGAAATATTTGTTTTATCCCTCTTGAATATATTAGCTACAAATAATAGCTAAGTTAACTTGTGACCTAATTCTAGACTACGCAGTGACGTTAACAACCTCACTGCGTAGTAGTAGAATTTCAAATTTTGTGCAAATACGCGTCATCAGTCGTGGTGTTCTGACCTCAAACTGCTTCAAGTTTGTAGATGCTCCAAATCGAGCCATTAGTTTCAATATGGCGGCATTTCGACGTTTTATCTCTCTAACCTTTCAACTTCTAAGTTTGTTTCTCGAGCTTTAACCCGAGATCGTTTTTTCTTCATGATTTTCTTTATCTATGATACTGATGATGTGACTGTATAACTATTTCAAACGAACACGAAGCAATAATACAGTAAAATAAATACTGTTCTCTATCACCATCATCATTGGACCAAAAGACTACCTCTTTTGGACATAAGCTCTCTCAAAAGACGTCCTCTGTTGGACATAGGTCCTCTCAAGCATTGTCACAACGACCGGTCCTGTGCTTCATGAGTTCTATATACCTGTCTAGTTATACCACCGCACATTAAGTACAACAAACCAGTACCTAGGTAACTTTTCTATCTAAAAAAACCCACAAAAGTAAGCAAAACAATAAATTGGCCAGTCTACGTATCTAACAACACATCATTTATTAGGCGAAGTAGCAACGTTCCTGTGATTTCCCGCCCTACCTATTTAGAATGATCAATAAACCCCCGCGGGGCAAAAAATGTTACAGTTTACCCACGTTCTATCTCCGCAGGGAAGGTAATTAATCGAAAGGGAACTTCAAAAACCTTTTCCCCAGGCATGAAGAGGAATATGAAGAGTAAACAGCTACCTATAAAGTTGATCAAAAATGTTTTTGTCAGGCTTTTAATGAGTATTCTTTCGTAATGCTTTTGTTAATGAAATTCTGTGGCGGATGATGGTTGGTACCTTTTGTTGCTCAGTATATTTTGGCTTAGTATGAAGCGATTTGTAAAGAAGTCTCCGGAGAATTTCTCAAATTCGATCCTGTCTGGATAGTCTGGTAAGTTCACAAACAGAAAACTGCGTAAAAATCTATCAAAAGAAATTATTAAAACTATAGCCAAGTGAAATGGGAGCAACGGGCAGAAAAGTTTTATTGACGTCTTACAAATGAGCAAAAGTTTGCGGGACAAGTAGGGCAAGCGGGATAAAGTCGGATGTTCTGTGGGCCAGTCGGCGGACATTCCACCTCAGACAGCAACTTAGAAATTCTAGCCTCAAGTTCATTGAAGCAATCTGTAGTATTATAAGTTTTGACACGTTCTGTTTCTATGTTGGGACGTGAAGTTATACTTCTGTAACAGTTTGCAAGCGCATTTTCCGATCATATAGGTACGTACTGACTTGTACCCAAAACTTTTTGATGTAAAACATCTATAGGCGTACTTAAAACCGATTACTGGCGGCGCGACGCATGCCACGTGGCGACGGGTCGCTACTACTCGTATACAGTCTATATGTAGTAGTGTGTAAATAATTTTGATGTTTCACATCTGCCAGGCGTCCCGTGACGGCTCAATTTTTTTTAATACGGGAATGTGTTTCGGACAACGATTGGTGGAATAGAATTAATTAGGCCTCATTTTCCAACCACAAACCGCGTCCTAAAATCATCAATTCCATTATGAAACAGGGCAAACAGTAATGGAATTATTATGATCACTATTATGTTTTAAGTTGATGATTATAATCACAATATCACACTTCGCACTAATATTATAAAGGCGAAAGTTTGTGAGTGTGTGTGTGTGTTTGTTACTTCTTTAGGTACGCTCAAACAACTGGACCAATTTTGATAATATTTGTATGGAGGTAGCTGACACCCTGGATTGAGACATAGGCTACTTTTTATCCCGATATTCCCACGGGATCGAGACTTACGTGGGTGAAACCGCGGGGCGCAGCTAGTTTATGATAAATGTAGTTGTATTTTCGATATAAATCAACACTAACTGTTGTTGAGCATCCCATTTTATGCTATCATTACGCTAATCCTAACTTTTTAATATTATAAATGCGAAAGTAAGTTTGTTTGTTTGTTTGTTACCTTTTCACGCCTAAACCACTGAACTTATCATTCTGAAATTTTGATATATTATATGTTGTCAGGTGTACAGAAACGGACATCAGCACTTTTTTTCGGGATGAAAGTTACCCTACTTTCATCTCGAAAAAAAGTACTGTTCCCGACGAAAACAACAATAACATTCTTATAATAATAGATGGCGCCACGTGTCTTTCAAATCATGATTGAATTATGTAATGGGATGTATTTAATAGCATTTTAAATTTCAAAAACCTGAGTACAACCCGAAATGATTGTCAAATTCTAAATTAACGCGAGCGAAGCCGCGGGTAAAAGCTAGTTGTTAATAAAGTGCTGAATGAACATAAGTTCACGCGTACTATTGTTCTTAGTGTAAGAAAACAGTAGAATCACAGTTGCATGGCGCATTTGTTAAACAGTTTTTTTTTTCACTGCACGCATGAGTTGCGCAATCTGCATATCCAGCCGAGCGAAACTATGGCTATAATTTATTTTTCAATTTTCGGAAACATACCCATGTTTTATTTTTTAATATTATGTATGTTTGATTTCTGTAGCGAAGTTTAACGAGTGATGACATGCAGCTTAAGGATTTTTTTATAAACTACATAAGTAAGTAGTAGAAAAGTAAAGCTAGAAATTAATATATTTATTGTCCCGATTCGTCGGGTTCATCGCTTTAAATACTTGGGACATTTCATTGCTAACGACCTTAAAGATGATGCTAATGTCGAACCGGAACGCAGGGCATTGGCGGTACGGGCGAACATATTGGCCCGTAGGTTCGCTCGATGTACAGAAGCAGTCAAACACACGCTTTTTAAAGCATACTGTAAACCTCTGTAAAACTCGAGCGCGCCCTATGGATCAGCTATAACAAACGTGCCGTCAAAGCGCTGCGCGTCCAATATAATAACTCCTTCAGGGCGCTGATCCGGCTGCCACGTTACTGCAGTGCGTCAGAGAAGATGTTCGCAAAAGCCCGAGTCGACAGTTTCTCAGCTGTCGTACGGAAGAAAAGTGAATCTGTGCTCGCCTGATTGCGTGGCAGTGGCAACAGCCTCCTGAAGGTGATAGCTGATAGGCCTGATGAGAGCCCCATAATGGGACATCTCATAAAAACAACACTGTCTGTCGTAGTGTTATTAAGTACTAACATAGATCATAAACCAAATTATTACTAACATGCTAGATTATAATGCCTACTAACAAAGGTTTTGTTGCATATATATATATTTTTAATTAGGTACCTATATGTTTTTGTCAGTGTGGACCTTTTGTTGTCTGTTAAATAAATAAATATATATATATATATATATATACAGGGTGGAATGTTGTAATGCCACCTGGAGGGAAAGTACTCTTAATACTGCAGATAGAAAGTTTTACTCAAAGGAAACATTCCTTTATTTTTGAATAGAAAGCAAACTGCATTCAAAGATTTTCGAAAATTCTCTTCTCCCACACCCGGGAATCGAACCGGCTAAAATCTGAAAAAATTATACCCTGTACTTTTATTGCATCGATCGTTAGGGTCAATTATAAGGATGAAATCTCTCTAACAAACATGATAAATTAAATGAAAGGAAAACCACTACAGGTACTTTTATTGCATCGATGGTTGATGCAATAAAAGTACAGGGTATAATTTTTTCAGATTTTAGCCGGTTCGATTCCCGGGTGTGGGAGAAGGGAATTTTCGAAAATCTTTGAATGCAGTTTGCTTTCTATTCAAAAATAAAGGAATGTTTCCTTTGAGTAAAATTTTCTATCTGCAGTATTAAGAGTACTTTCCCTCCAGGTGGCATTACAAAATTCCACCCTGTATATATATATATACGGCTTACCAAAATAAAACCAATTCCAAATAAGACACATCACAGAAATATTGTAATTCTAAACCTTCAATCATTTCGAGCACGCAGGCACACCATAGTATCCGCGCTATGCAGTTTGCATGTCATTCAGTGACTGCACGGCATTCGTTTTAGGCTCCCAGGGGCCCCACAGGCCCCCAGGGGCCCCACAGGCCCCACACTCGTAACAGATATAGCAGTCATCCCGCCTCCCCCGAATGCAAGGAATGCGCGCTTCATATCAAATTACTAACTGAAATTCGACGGTTCCCGGCTTTTGTCCATACCTTTGCCCGAAAGGGCTCCCGTTACAAGCATACCTGGAATGCGTTGGTTTGTTGTTAAAAATACCTTGATGCCAGGTGTTGGGTTTTACACCCGAATTGCAAAAATCATTTTAACTTTTTCAGATATGCCTCGTGGTTCCAATTCAAACCCGTTACAAAACTTGTTACGTTCCGGAAAATGCATCAAGCTAGTCTAGTGTTGGGAATATAAAAGATTTAATGGTGTGACGCAAGGCAGTTGAACTGGTACGCCAAAGTACAATTGTATGGTGGAAGAACAAAAGATTTCTGCATCACGTTCTTCGTTGGCGCATCGAACTCGGCGTGTCACGCACGCGGCACGGCTCCGGGGCTATCACGTATGTTAACGTTAATGGGTTTTCAATTGCATGCCCAGCACTTGGTTTTGTTGGTTGGCCGTAATTGGTCGGACTTCTGGGTAATGATTACGGCAAATGCTGGAAAGCGCACTATTTGATTACGCGGATCGTAAGTCGTTAGTTTTAATTTGTTCTTGAATAATACAAACTAAGAAGTAAGCGCATGCTATTGTGTGTTACCCAATCCATGTTTTATTGATTTCAGGTTGCTTATTCCATACAAACAAAAACTTGAAGCACGAAAAAGTATGTTTGTATTGGGTGAGTTTTCGTACACTGGCTCAGTTAGCATCTGCAAACTTTATGATGGGCTTTGCTGAGGTAGTCCCGAAAAAGAGGCGACCCTCTGTGTGTAATTAAGGTCCCGATGCGTCAAATTTACCTTGATGTGGGTTCTAAAGCAATGCAAACCGAGCATACCTAAGTACCTTTCATTTATACAAAAGCAATGATCTAAACGTTTTGAGTTCGGACGACTTTACTTTGCACCGATGCCCTGTAGAACTCTTGAGGCTTTACCCAAATATTTAGATCAAAGAAAGTACTGTCTTCAATTCAGAAAATTATATTGATTTGAAGCAAGCCAAGACGGCAAACTTCATTATTTCCGTAGCCCTCCACTTGGACTGAGTCTTCGTAAATTCATAGAATCTACTTGAAATGCTTCCGACTTACGGTGTTTGATTAGGATCCCAGCTAAAGATCTGGGATATTTGGTGTTTGAATACAAAATGTTTGTATCCTGAACTTTGTTTGACTCGATATTGTCGATAAACATCTTGTAAGGATCGACTAGATATCAACTTTTAATCTTAAACCAACTTCACTATGAAACAGTTATGCAGCAGAAGAAAGTTTAGCAGTGTCCCAGAGCATATTTTAACATTCGAAGTAACTTTCAATGTCTCAGCTGTTTTAAAAACGGTACTGAATTAAGATTTGATTCTTTCAAAACTAACTTACTGTCGGTAACTATAAAAGTTAACTCACTCGAGTGACTTTCGAAGGTATCTCAAATCGCACTACGTCAATTCTACGTCGAATTTTCAAGAATTATACTAGAAATTGGAACGTGATTTCGGAATTTTTGAACGGACTGAACCGGTGCGGGGAAATGGTAACGTAATTTTCTGGTTCTCTGGCGGGATGGCGCCGCGACACCCGACGTGCCGCGCCGCGCCCCGCCCGCAGCGCCTGCGCCGATTCCGCACCGCGCCACCGTATTAGATTCGATCAAATAGAAAATTTGGTGTTACGATAACCAACAATCTGGGCGCGGCGATCATTCAATATAAGTTCGATACGTGCCCCGTAATACTAATAATATTATTGTGTCAACACATTCGAATAAAACATTTGGTTCTGAAGTTAAGCTGTTATCGTATTGTGTGGGGCGTCAATGTTTTTCCTCATGTATATTTTTTCGCATCAAATACTCAGACAGCATATTATCTGCGATTGACTGAACAGGAAAGATTGACACTGCATTCTAAAAAAGTCCCCCTGCCGCACTGAGAGCGTTGTAACGTGAATGTTCAAGGCCCGAAGGCTTCAGGAACTGGTTTTAAGTTTTAAATTGTTAACTCTAAAGGTGTGATCGAGATACTCGTAGCACGTTCAGTGGGCATGCAGCGCATGCATTCGAGTTACATAACAGCGGAAGGTTTTCCTTATTTTCCCGAGTCCCCCATTCCCCGGCCGAGCGTCCGCGCGGGATGCGAGTGCTACATGATTTTTAACTTAGCAGTGTACAGGTGAGACGGCATGCTAATGCAATGTTCGAGTTTTCCTGAACCGTATTAGATACATATATCTACAACATACATATATCTGGTCTTAAATTCATTAATCTAAAAGGCGCACTTTCTTTTCACATACCTTCTTCATGATTTTAGAACTTTCAGGTATTTTATGCGCAGCCCGAACAATGTTCGTAGTACATTCTATTACTGAAGATTTTATTTAAATGAACTTAAGTAGCTGGTGGTTTTAATTGCGTAGAAAAAAAGTCTAGAAAAGTTAAAGTTTTAGTCATTTGATTCATTTCTAAAATAATATAAGCTGCAGCAAATCTACTTTTTGTTGAAAATACGATTTTGATGAAAATACGAATTTTAAGGAAAACTGTGACGACCTAGACTCGTCCCGCAAAGGCTGGATCGAGGCGGCTCTAGAAAAGGATGCTTGGAAGGATTCGGGGGAAGCCCAGCAGTGGGACAGTGTAGGCTAACTTAAAAAAGGCCAAGTGCATGTCGGACCATGTACACTTAAAATCAAGGGTTCCGTAAATTGGGATGGATTTATCCTAAGAACAAACATAATATTGTAATTGAAAAACGTGTTCCCTCATACATTACAACTGCAAATGTAAGTTTGTACGCACAAAATTGAGTGATTTACCATGTTATTTGAAGACCATAGACTTTTTATAAGTGTCCACCTATAAAAAGTCTAAATCTATAAGTAAAGAACTATTTTCTGTAATTTTTTTTCAAAATTTTAGGCTCTGTAGTTTCGGAGATAAGGATACACCTATTTTCCTAAATAAGTTTATAAGTATATATTTAAAAATTATTAAAAAAAGATATCAGACATCCTTCCAACAAGTCCTTTCATTTGATAAAACAAGTTTTAGTTTTCAATAGATAGTTTTCAATACAAAAAGCAAAAAAAAATATTTACTAATTTGCCTCCCCAAAACGCTTACGTTACACGTCCGTGTTTGGATCACAGAAATTCATATATGTACCAAGTTTCAACTTAATCGGTCTAGTATATTCGGAGCAAATTGGCTGTGAAAGACGGATAGACAGACAGACACACGAGTGATCCTATAAAGGTTCCGTTTTTCTTTTTCAGGTACGGAACCCTAAAAATTAAAGAAAAACCGTCAATATTTTCCCCGTATTTAATCTACATTGCTTACATAAAAACTTGGTATAAAACCACATTAACTTTTTAATTTAGCTGTACCATAACATTTTTTTTAACTTGGTTAATTTTCTAGAAAGTAATTCGTTTTTGTCGACTCCGTCACTCGGTCCGAGATACGTAGACTAATTTATATACCAACATCAGCTTCAGCCTTAAGTGCAACTTAGTTTACACTGCAATCCATTTTAAGTGACCACTGTAACGCTAGCAGAGAGTACCGTAATTTGATTAAATTATTTTAAACTACGGAAGTGGAGTTCGATGGCGTAGATAATTTGTTTTACTTTAACCCTTTAACGCGCAACTAAGTTTTGGTAAAAAAAATATGAATTTGATATTAAATGTAGGTTGTATACTCGTATGACTTAAATATGCCCAAAAAAATAATTTAAAAAATATGTAATAATTAGTTTTTGAGAAAACATATGATAAGTATACTCAACATTACGATACACTCAGGAATCTATAGATAGAAATAATCGTTGAGTATTTTCAACAATGTCCCTAAACTAAGAATGTACTTTTCTAATAAAACCAAACAAAAAAAATCAAATACCTTTAATTAGCAACATGAAAATTATAAAAACAATTCCTCTTACTTACTAGACACAGCCTCATTGAGCATTTGGTACAATTAACATTTGTGTATCCATTTTTACAATATTTGCACCTACCGTAAGGAACAAAAACAGGTAAATGACCGGTGTTATCATATCTTACTGCATCGGGGGTTCGGGGTGTTGCTGGTGTTTTTATTATTTCTTGTGGACTATTAACATTTTTTATTTTTTCTTTACCAACTCTATTTTTTTTCAACAATTCTGTGTATAGAAGAATTCGGAATGTCTTCAATGGCACGCATTTATTTGATGATTCTTTTTGATCTCTCCTATATAATAACCATGCATTATTGACGCATATGTCTAAAGCTTGTGAGAAAATAGCCATGTACCACCTCTTAGTTTTAAACGTGCTGCGATAAATCGCAATTAACATGTCCGCCAAGTCGACACCACCCATATGCGTGTTATATTGCTTTATAATTTGGGGACAGTCAATTTCTACCCTGGACTTTAATTCTTTAGAGTATCTCTTTATCTTTTCTACAGGGTAGGAGTCCACAAAAGAACTGGCTAGAGTGACGCTTTTATTATCATGCCATTTGACAACAGCAATTTTGTTAGAATTGCAAACAACTTGTTTGCTTGCGCCACGACCTTTTTTTGACAATTGTTTGTCGGTAGGCAACTTGTCCGCACATCCTCTGAGCCTGTTACTTCTAATCGTGCCTAAACTGAATATTCCATATTCATCTCGCAAAAAATGGATTAGTTCAAGCGAAGTAAAAAAGTTGTCGAAATACAAAATTGAGGGTCTTCTCTCGATTGTCTTCGCAAGAGCCAGGACAACTTTAGCTCCCAAACCAAGGCTGTTTTCATAGTCTGTAAACGATATTCCTCTAAACGTATCTTCTCCTCTGTAAGGTAGGAAATCATATACTAAGCCAGATACTCCAGCTCTCACAAAAATCTTAAATCCCCATTTCTTCGGTTTTTTTGGGAGATACTGTCGTCGGCTTCCAGCACGAGTTCCCTTGTATGGAACCATCATTTCGTCAATGCTATATCGCCCTTCTTCTTCAACTAATAAGCAGTTACGTCTTATTTTCTCAATAATAGGGCGGATCTTAAAATAGCGGTCATCGTTGGAGTCACTATTGTCAGCAAAATGTAGGTATCTTCTAATTTGCTCGTACTTCTTCAGAGGCATAACATCTGCTATAGGAGCATATCTTAGAGTTCTACTCCAATAGTCTCGGTATGATGGCATTGGAACTACCCCCATCAGGATTGTAATAGCCAGAAAGTCACAGATGTCATCTTTTGTTGCGTTTATGCATTTTGATAAGCCACACTGAACGGAGTATAAATTCGTTTGTTCTATAATAAGATCAAGAACATCATCAGAAAATAAAATAAAAAAGTAATCAATAGGAGATCTTGGGTATATTGGTGTGCTGAAATCAAATTCTTCTATAATAGCTGCATGTTGGAACTTGCCTAACTTCCATTTAAAATCTAGTGGCTTTCTTACATATTTTTTCGTCCTTTTTGATGAGATAATAGGCTTATTGACAGCTTTTCTCTTGGACCGGGTATTTGGTTCTAACGGAGATATAAGTGGCGAATTTAATATAGGTAGATCTATACTGCTACCTGATGGAAACATCTGGTTTATTAGGGGCGTCAATGGAACAGTGTCTTCCTCATAAGGGAGTATGGGTGAATCTGCTGAAGCAATTACGCTGTCAATGTCGTCTAAAATATTCAATCTCTCAAAAGAGGAATCTACTGACCTCGGCTCTGAACTAACATCTGATTCTTCATTCGCCATACATATGTTCTGAGGCCCAGGAATCAGATCTTCATCTTCCGAAGTTCCACTACTGTCTGAAGGAGCACGCGCTGGTGGCACTAGCGCCATGATGCGTCTGGTCCGCTCCCATCGTGGCTTAATCTAAGAAACGCAAATAACAAAAGCTTGCAAAATGCATTCCAACACCAAAAGCAAAAAAATAACATACATTCACAAAGTAAATGCAAAAAAAAAAAAATCTGAATGATGCAATTTATAGTTAATCAATATTGACAATAAAAAAATAAGTAATTTGACAATTAAATAAAGAAATAACTTTACTTTCATAAAAAAACAGTATTGTAAAAACACAACTATAGTATTCTAAATGTAGTGCAGTGTTGAATATACATAACATAGATCAATTCATCTACTTTGTTCATATTTGGTCTATGTTGAGAATACTCAACGTTAACAAAATAGTGGTTATAATTTGTTAGTCAAAGCAGTTCCATGTCCAGTAAATAGCATAACACAAAGAGTGGATATGTAGGAACACAACAACTACCAATTATTAGTGCATATCTATTAAAAAAATATTTTAAATAATTTTTTCTTACCGCACGTCCGCGAGTCGCTCCTTTACCCGGCGCCATTTTGCAGATAAATGTCAAACTCAATTCATATACTGTCACTTATTAGTTTTTGACAGATGCGTTTCATTTTTGCCACAATTTACTGTCGAAAAAACACATGTAAACGAAGTAGTTACGCGAAAAAAAAATTTTTTTTTGAACGTTGAGTATTATCATCGTTGCGAATTAAAGGGTTAAAATTATGATATCAGATTTGTTGCCCATTTCGGGGTGTAGGAGGTTTCTAATGTTTACTGATTGACACTTGATTAAACAGTGTGAGTCTTCATAATGTGCACTTAGCGAAATGAAGGAAACTAAACTTAATTTTATCAACAGAAAAAAAAAAAAAAAAAAAAAAAACTGGTCTGTACCTGCAAAAGTATAACAAGTACGTAGCCGAGTGCAAGGCCATTCTTTAGTAGTTGATAATAAATGTTGTGATTGACTTATAAACATGGTATTTTTACTTTTAGAAAGCTGATACGATGGAGAATAATTTAAAATAATAAAAAAGGGTAGGTAATCGGGGCTATTATTGAGAAATTTTACAATTATTGTAAAAAAGTGATGAAATAATATCAGATTTTTGTTAATAAAACACCTTAATTCTCAATTGAGGGCGAGTTTTTTTCTTTAGTTTTTATTTTATGTTTTTTTTTTTCAAGTCATTACTGAGTTGTTTCATCGTGATAGATCGTTGAGTTTAAAAGTTATACCTATTTGTTTACACAGGGGTCACAGCAGCGAACAAGAATATAAAAAAAAAGTTTTTTTTTTAGTTTTTTTTTTAAATATACTTTCCATAGATAAAATTAAGCTTAGTTTCCCTCATTTCAATATGTGCACATTATGACGACTCACACTGTATATTAGACAGTCTTACGTTTATGTATAATATATCGAATTTATTTAAATTATGGTTTGAGTCATGTAAGTTAACGTTAAAATAGTAGATTTTTATACAAGGGTCGAAAGGAATCGGCGACTTTCACCCGTGTTAAACACTTTACTTTTCATTTCGAATATTTAAAAGGAAAGTATATTTTTTAGTTTTTCTAAAATATTTTATTTTCTTGTTTGCTGCTCGCCACTTCATAAAATCATTGTACTTATGTATTTCAATAATATCTTTCCTTTGAAATTTCTGGCAAAAGATTTTCGATTAAGTCTGTATTTGCCTCGTCTTTGAATCTGGGGTTAACATTTCAGAATTGCTTGAACTCACTTTTATTAATTAATCAACTATTAGTCTAAAACCGAGATTTTGAATTTTGGTGCAGCTTACAGAGTTACTCGTAGTATCCCGCCAAATTATATAGTCTTTTTTTTAATTTTAAACATGGAACACACCGCGCCCGCCGCCGGGGGCCGTCCCGCTTAATAGGTATTTTTTTTTAAATTCACACTGGCTGTTATATACTCACAAGACCATTTTTTTTTTAATTTGACTTGTTTTTTTTAAATTAAGTAGGTATGTAAAAGATTTCGCTATTTAATTAAATTTCGCTGACTACCTATTCAAATGAATTTAGTTCTATTTTAAAATTCATTCCCGCCCTAGAGCGGTCAGCAATTACTATGAGTCTTTCCCGACCAAGGGTGGGGATCAGCGTCTTCCACCCGCTACTCGGATCAAACGAACACTACTTTTCGAGTATGAGAAATGAAAATGAATTTATTAGTTCTACGTATTTGCATACTTAAACTTCTTATTAAAGCACGAAAATTTACTTGCGACTACCAACTCTATTTCAAAAGTATATTCATTCAATATTTTAAAATAATTTGCAAATATTTGCGGTGCGTATTTCTCCAACACTCCGGCACTACGTTGAGCAAAAAGTGTATCAACATTTCCCGGCTCGCGACAGCGCAACACGCGGTCCCTTGATTGCGGGCGACGCGACGCAACTAGCGAGTAGCGACCCTAATAAGTGCTGTGTTCACACAGAATGATACTGCATTTATTGCCCCAGGCTAAACAGCGTTTTGTCACTTTAAACTTTCCGCTGTGATGTATAATCCTTTATTTTGTGCATTTATCAACTGCCTTCCTCTCATTTATAACTGTACCGTTGTAATCGTTGCTCTGCTCAGGTAGGCTTATTAATCACTTTACAACTACATCGTTCATGTTACTCCTGTCTGTGTGAAGCTGTATCTTTTAAACGTTTCATAAAACTTTATTAAAGAAGTTTCTAAGAGAATGTACGCGATGTTACTATAAAAAAATGATTGAATAAAGTTTGTTTAGACTTTAGAGTCAGATATTTTCAATTAAAGTTCAGGCAATTCACAATTGTGTATTTGTATAAAGTCTTAGGTAATTTTTCCTGATACTTTATTGATAAATTGGATTTGGTAATGTAATCACAAACTGATGAAGATGACTGTTCCTAATAAACTGTTGCTCTTTTTGGGCACATTCAAAAGTGTTGATATAGTTAACGGTGCTAATAAAATAGAGAGGGACCTGTCACCCATAGTAAGTCAATAGCGTGAACAAAACTCAGCAATGGGCCACCCCATGCTGCCATCAATATGATGAGGCTCATAAGCGGCGCGAGCCAAAAACCCTTCCTTCGAATTCATTAATTCTGTTAATGAGCTAAACGCATAATGAAGCTTTGTTCTAGCTTCTAAGCTGCGGTTCCCCATTGTGTGATAGGGGAAGGCGCGCTTCAGTAAGCTAAGCTGTTGATCTTTACTTGGTTTTATAAACTCGCTCAAAATACATGTGAACCTTTCCCAAGTCCCAGCCCCACAAGTGTGCACTGTTGTTTCAAAGATTTAGCTAATACCAAGTAATTAACTAATCACTTTAATCTTTGAAGTTCACATGTCGGCGGTTTAATAAGACTTAGTGCTTGTTTCTCTCAACGATACAAGAAATACTCACGTCTGTGCTCGTAAACGAGAAAATACAATTAGATACATTTATAACATAGTTGCACCGCTTTAAGCCAAGTCTATGATTCCACTTGGCGTTTGGATCGCTTCTTATTGAATTATTGGTTGGAGGGACGTGACTTAACGCACCCTGTGATCGGGCCATTGAGTTCTCGATGTTTGCTCGATTCTCGTACGTGTGTGGCGGACTTTAATCGATTCTTGAATGATTCTTGTCGCGTGTCGTGCACTCCGTACCGCGCGCTCGTGCGTGATAACGTTTTGAATTTATTGTTTGTTTTATTAGATATCCACCGTGTGAAACAAAGAACGAAATATAAACCACAATATTGCTAATAGCCTTAATAATAAAATTTTCCGACTTCACCCTGTAACCTCAAACATCTGTAGCAGGATACTGAATAAACACTCGACGGAAATATAGAAAAATAAAAAGAATAATCTAAAGAAATTAATTTTACGATGGTCCTCCACCAGTTCAGAAATGAGACACAATAAGTGAAAGGGTTTCTTTTCAGGCACCTTGGCTCTAAAAAATTGAGGTAATGGAACGTGAATAACAATTCGGCCCTCGGGGGGCAGGAATCGGATGGTGGGTGCGGGGGGGGGGGAGGATAGATTGATGGCACCCGTTTGTAGCATCTGTCGTTTAAGTGAGCATCGATTATAGTACACACCTCGGTGTTTCTTTGTTTGGCAAGCGACGTTTGACTCGACTCATCAGTCATGCCGGCTTGGGGGATTAATTCCACAATATAAACAAATGACATGCTGATATTTCCCTCCCGAGGGCCCTCCGCGTTTCGCTCAATGAAAAAAGACACCGTTCCGGTTATCGAGGGTTCCGTCGCAAGCTTTTATCATTTTGTAAGAGGTTTTTGTGAATATTTGATAAATGGTCGATATGACTTTAACGATTGATGTTGAGAGGTAGATAGCACTGACAAATGTTCTTAATCATTTGAAATGGATTAGGGTATGAACCTGTTATGAGATTGTGTGAGTCTGATCGTGAGTTTTTAATTCAGTGTGATTTATTGTAAACGATTTTTTTTTTCAGAAGTTTTCTGGTGTGAATTATTCATGACCTGAAACGAATGATTGATTAAGTTAGGACTTAATCCTTTCCTACTTAATTAATTCAACTGTAACCATAGATACATATGTAGTTTCTTGCCATTCCTTGAAGTCCTACGGACAGGTTTTGTCTAAGTACGAACACCTGATGCAAAGTCTGCCAGAGAACAATGTCCAATCATCTAACTGCCACCTTCAACTCGAAACAAGACTTACCTAGGAATAGAAATGCTCCCTAGGAATCAAGTCAAGTATTAAAATGGGATCCTGCCGTTTTGCCGAAAAGATTTTGCCAAATTTTCATTACCCAAACAAATTTTAGCAACCTTTTTTTATACCATTGCAATATTTCGAATGATTTTAGTACGCATATTTTCATTTGGTCAAATTTTTACTTGGCAAAATATTACCAAGTATAATGTCATTATGGCATTTGGTCTTTAATCAAATGATTTATTACAGCAAATAATCTTCAGACAATAAACGTTTTTGAGCGAGCGAAGCGAGCGGTGCCGCGGTAGCGGCCGGCGAGTACCAGACACGACTTGCATTAATAGAAAAAAGATATTGTTTTTAGTAGGTTACCCGGAACATAACTATTTAGATTAGGTTAATTTATTTTTAAAAAATGTGGGTAGGTTAGGTTAGGTTAAAACTGTGACCTCCTACGCACGAGCCGAGCGAGCGTAGCGAGCGGTGCCGTGGCAGAGTGCCAGAAACGACTTGCATTAATAGAAAAAAGACATTGTTTTTAGTAGGTTACCCGGATCTGAACTATTTAGATTAGGTTAATTACTTATTTATATTATTATTTGATTTTGCGTAAAAACTGTTATTCCAACTGAAATATTTGACTAAATAAAAAATGTTAAAAGTACTAGTTGGTAAACAAGTTATAGTTTAAACGTTCATTTGTCAAACATTAGGTTTGCGTTACAATTTTTTGTGAATAGATTTTTTGCTAAGTAATAATTTGGCAAATGAAATTATGCGAGAAATTTTTTGGGAAGGGAAAATTTGTCAAATTCCTTTCGGTCAAACAAGGGAGATCCTATTAAAATATTTATGAATTTAAATGATAAATATTTTCAATATTAAAGTAGAGAACTCGTCGCAAAATTTAGGTCTATGGGGATTAAAAGCCTTTCGACCACTGACACAAAACACAATATATTTCGTGACAATTTTCACAAAATATCGATACAAGACTAAAAAGATACATAAAACTATATCGTATTATTTATATAGCATACTTATTAAAATAGGTTCAAGAACCCCAAATATTAAGTCGGTGTTACACCCCTACTGCTGATTTAGGGGATTTACGGTTTATATATCCTCTTTGCGTATCCAAACCACGACAATACACCTACAACGTCGGAAGTATTACGCTATAAACAGGTATTGCGTAGGCGAGGAGCCAGCGTATATAAAATAAATACATTCATTATTATTTCAGTGTCTCAAAAATGTTTTAGAGTAGATTTTTATTATTGTTGATGATGAAAGACAAGAGCATTTTAACAGTTTTCTCTGTTTACGGACAGCATAAGTTATGAGAGTAACAGGGAAGAGGGCTATAACTGCGGACGTAAGTGATGGCCGCTACGTGGTTCCTAGCATTTCCATTTCCACGGCAACGATCACCCGTCAGGGAAATGCATATTCACTTCTAAATGGATAGGAACAGCTGTCGTGTTACTTTTTATTTCTTTTGTACGAGTGTGTGTGAGAGTGACTAGCTTGAAAGTTTCGAAAGAATTTATTGTTTATGCATAGGTACATCAACAAACATATAGCTATCCAAAATTACCTGACGTATACTTTTTCATGTTTCTTGATTAATGAAAATACGGAAGTACCTCTAATTCAATTTCATAATACCTATAGCTTTTTGATTATTTTAGATATTTAATATTTCTTGGTATTAAAGGGTGCGCTTAGTTCCGAACTCAATTACGTAACTTGGCAACACGTTGAAATAATGCCAGTCAGAGGGGCGAGCTTTTGAAGTATAACGATGACATTTACAAAACATGATGTACCATTTGCTTTTTTTATTGAAAATTTTAATTAATTAGATTTTTATTTATTTCACAGAATGGTGGAGCATTTTAATTTTGGCTAGAAAAACCATAATAATTATATCTTATAATTAATATTATATATATTTCTCATGCTCATGTTCATAATGTTTTGTTTGCATGTTTTTAAGTATAAATAAATAGCGTAACATCTCTAAAAGTGTCTCCATCTCCCTGCCTTGCTGTACTATTTTCTTTTTGTGGAAAATCTGTGAAGAAAACAGTATTCTATGCGCCGCGTCGGCGTCGTGTGGCGAGTGCGTTCGGATAAACCCCGCGGCCCTTCGAGCCTTTCTAGTAAATAAGGATCATGGGATTATCGAGAACGGCGTATTCACTCTGCAAAGAACCAGGATTTACAACGTTCCCCGGAAAATGTTTAATACTGTGGACCTTGTTTACCTTGCTGTCCAGGCTTTGCTGTTAATTTTTGCTTCGGGAACAGAAAAATACCGGGAATACATTCTACTGGTCTGTTTTGGTTCTCTGAAGTACTGGGAGATTGTAAATGTGTAAATATTTAAACGTGATTTTAATTAGCGTTGTTGGTACTGAGTGAGGCAAAGAACGGCAAATAACTAGGTACCTTTACATTTTCATTTTTAAATTATAGTTATTTCAGAGAATATGTCGGTTCTGTTACAGCCTTCCATTTTCCAGTAATGGAACATGATGTATAAATATTTAAAGGTGATTTTAATTAATTTTGTGGGGATTCATAGACATTACAGGAAAATAACTTCTCTTTTTCGGTCGCTTTACGTTTTAACATTGAAGTTATTTATCGAAAATGTGTTAGGCTGGTTCTGTTTGTGCATTCAGTAATGCAAATATAGCATTTACATTTAAAAAACATGACATTAATTAATGTTGTACTCAGTCAAAGAACCTGAAAGTAAATAAAAATAACTATCTCTCTTTTTTGTTCGTTTTTCTTTTCATAACTGAAGTTATTTAAGAAACTAAATATGAAGATATTTTAGATAGATTATTACTTTCTATAAGAGCTTTCTTTTATCTTTGATCCGTCCTGAGAGTCGTGGTAAATAGGTCATAATTCGAATCCAGAAGAAGTCTGCGGTATGAACTCGCTAGAATACTAAGTCCGGTAAAGACTGGCGCGGTCATACTGTTCTTGATAACTTTTAATTAAATAGCTCTTGATATTTCTTTATTGTTTTCGTTGTGTATTTTGTTTTGTACTACATTGAAAAGTAAGTTATCCTTACAGCAACTTTTTCTTAGGTTAGGTACTGTGTCCACTTCGAAAATACTTTGACTTTAACAGCTGTTGAGCTGAAGTACTTACCTAATTATGATACTGTTCATTCACAAGTAAAATATATTACAGGCACAAAGTACCAGACACCTGCGTCCCAACTTGTACATAATATGAAGTCGTGTTTAGTAAATCCAGTTACACATCTCCAGAGCGTCGTAAGAAGATTACCTCGCGGTGTTGTGTGAATGGGACGTAACATAACATAGGTAGGTACAGGCATACACGCAAGTTGTTGTCGGATCACAACGTTATATGTACTGAATGTAAAACAGGCTTTTTGGAGCAGGTACCTGGGTATTGTAATATTTCTACGTAAGGCGAACAGCTACTGCAGAAAATTGCGGACGATAACAATATGTAATGAAGACGTATAAGAGCTATTGGTATAGAATATTACTTAGCTGCTGGGATTATGGCTTTTATATTTTCTTGGAGGATAAAGTTGCGGCAAATTGAGTACCTGTCCATTATTGAATATACCAGACTAACCAAGCCATTCGAAAACCGCGCCTGTATTCTGTGCCCAGCAGTGAGATATAACAAGCTTACAGGCATTGAAACACCTTTTGATAACATTTAAGGGTGTCTATCACAAAAAAAAAAAAACGCTTTTCGTCAATTTCTTATGTAATTGTGAGAAAGCTTGAAATAATTAAAACATTCAGTCTGTGTAACTATAAAAGTACAGTTTTCATGGTGATAAACTATTCGTGTCAGTCTCAGGACCTATTAATAGTTTCATCACTTTTGCGCTCTCGAAAATATAGCTTATTTCGCCGTTCATTTACTTAATGAAGATATTGCATAATCATTAAAAAAAAATGATATTATCACACGGATAGCTGAAGCCCAGTGTGTGATTTTTAAATTTCTTGATATGGTTTGTTAAATAATAGGAAAAAAACATTACAAAAAGTATTTTTATAAAAAAAAAATGGTTTTTCAACATTATTTTCTGAGACTATTTGTAACATTTGAGAGTGTTTTTGCTACTTTTTGAGTTGAACATGTCTGCTTACATAAAATATTTTCAATAACTAAATTTGTGTTATTATATTGAACAAAAAATGTTCCTAAACTCAACACGATATCGTCAATTTTGTGTGAAGAGGCAACGGAATTATTTTTTACAATATTATAAACCAACATTTTCCAATTAAAAATTGCTAACAATGGAAATGAAGGAGTAATCTATCTATGGCAATTATTAGTTACATTTGATTTAGTTAAATTTTGCCACAAAATGTATCGAGAAACAAATAAAATATGCATATTTTTGTCAGATTTTGTGATAGCGTCCTTGACCTACAAACGCAAAGTGTAAAGGCTCGCGCAGACCGGCGCAATATCGCGGGTGCGACAGGTAGCGCGACTTTCCATAAAGTTTTCATAGAAATTGTCCTACTAGTGTCGCGTCACGCCTGTCTGTGGGACCTTAACGAAACGATAAAACTAAGTAAAAAAATTCCTCAACGACAAAAATGTGGCCAATTTATATAACCGACTATTTTGACGGCCAGTTCCTACCCACCCTACCTGTGGTTGTATGCAAGTCATCACACAATATGATACCAACCCGTGGGATGGCAAAGTAAGCTTTATGAGATTAGACGGGCCATGCCGGGCCCCACGGAACATACCTATACGGGATTACACGGTAAATGTAGCTGCCCAAGCTCAGCAACACAAACAAAGGGCGGACGTCCTGTCACGCTTGGTATTTCATAAGAAAAATACCGAAAAAACGGTTTTTAGCTCGCCCAACATTATTTTGTGAAGCCATTTTTTTTTTGTTAAACCTGTGCCTCCACTTATGTTGTTGTTATCCAAAGACGATGAGGCACGTGTACTGTACCTTAATTTGTTTTCATTATATTGTAATTTGTATCCTAACAACAACACATTCATTTATTCTTTGTTACACATTAATTTTAATGTTAATATGAGTCATCCAAAATAAAAAGGTACAATCATACAAAAAGATAATTAACTCGAGGTAAACAGAAAAATAAAACAAAGTACATAATATCTACTTATAATCACGAGCACCAAACAGAAATAGTCGGCAGCTGCACGTCATGACTGTGACAAGAAGATTTCCACTGAGCATGATGCTGTGCTTATGCGTTGTAATGCTCAGCATTCCAAGTTATATATAATAGACGAAAAAATTACAGGCTAATTACCTACACGTCAAAAGTACATTACTAATTAAATAATACAATTTAATAATCCAATGATAATCTCTTCAAAAATCCTGCCAGTTAATAAAAAAAACAATTTAAATTAATAGGGCTCTATGATAGAATTGGGCTATGTGCCCTTGTACACCCATTTGGGATTCAATCTAATCTGATAAGCGGTAGGCAACGGTGCGAATGCCCAAATCTGTGTACCTTAATTATCGACTAGCACCGCCGATCTTAAGTCTATTATGGTGATCGATAAAGATGAATGTGGGTAGGCACAAGTATGTATTGTTTCTTGTGTGGGAGTGGAACAGGGATTTTAATTATGTGATGTTTATTGATGTTGAAACTTGGACAAAATGTTGACGAAGACTGTGTGTTGTCGCTTACAGAAACGTGACAGGTACGAAATTATGATTGTCAAACGTAAGTAAATCATTTCAATAGTGATCCTTGTAATCAATTCATTAATCAATCAATCATATTCTGTATTGTGGTATAGGTAGGTACAGAATACAGGTGCTTTTTTTAATGACAGAGTGATCAAATTTGACTTTTAGGCATACAATAACAATTAATATGCTATTAAAAAAGTAAAAAAAATTGGTAGATAACATGGCCAATAATAAACCTGTAAAATTAGAAATTATAAAACATATTTTAAACCACTAGAACACAACATTGTACTACAATTGATTTCCGTTATCTGACTATCTGTTTCAAAGTGTGGATTTTCTTCGATACCCTCTTTTGAATTCAAATCGGAACGAAGTCGAAACGGCATGTTTACAATTTTTCTCCAAAGGAAATTGTCTCTATCCGGAATAAATAGTGTTGTTCAGTATCAGCGCTTACGATTCGATGTTGATATCAGATGCTATGCTGTGTATAAACTTGTGTCCTGAATTTCTAACACCTGACTAAATTCGGAGTAAGAATAAAAGTGGAACGAATAGGTATGTTGTGTTGAGAGAAAAGTGTGTGTTCATATTTTACTATACATATTAATTTTGACTGGAAGCCGATCCCAACACAGTTAGGAAAAGGCTAGGCAGGTTAACTGCTAAGATGATGACTTATAAAGAAGTAAGGAAGAACAGGACATGTTGCGCCTACCCCAAATAAATTGAGGTAAGGACAATATAAGAAAAAAGGAATTTATTTAGCACAGACTAAAAAGCACACAATTTAATATACAGCAGATAAAAAAGTCTCTTTGAAAGAGAAGATCAGGAATGAAATTATGCGGAAAAGAACCGGAGTTACCGACATAGCTTGCAGAGTAAGCAAACTGAAGTGGCAGTGGGCTGGCCATGTTTGTCAAAACACCGATGGCCGATGGAGCAGAGGAGTCCTGGAGTGGAGACCACGTATCGGCAAGCGTAGTGTGGGACGCCCCCCAGCTAGATGGACCGACGACCTTAAGCAGGTGGCTGGGTCAGACTGGATGCGGAATGCGGAGGACAGGGTGTTGTGGCGCTGCCTGGGAGAGGCCTATATCCAGCAGTGGACTGCGATAGGCTGAGTTGATTGATTGGTTGATTGAGATAAAAAAATAAAAAATCAAGCAAGTAAAAAGTGTAAAATCCGGTGTAAGAAATTAGCAGTAAAGTGTGCCTCACGGCTGCGCCATAAAGGTCCAGTTTAGCAAAAAAATGCCAGACAACTAGTGCCTGACACTGGTTTTCAACTAGACCTGAGTTTAGAGAATAGGACAATTGTCCGTGCTGTGCCGGAGGTAAAGAATAGCACTATTCTATTTCTTCCCGTGGGTGTCGCAAAAGGCGACTAAGGGACTTACTAGAGAATGGGCAGCAGCGTTCTCTATACATTTTAACACTATACTGCGATCGCCAACCCGTCAGCCAAGGGTCACGATTATGGCAAACCCCCTCCACCTTTGGGAGAGGCCTATGTCTAGTTGCGGACGTCTTTCGGCTGAAATGAAGAAGAATGAAGGACGATAGAAAAATGTTTTGTTTTTAATGTTATTTATTTTTCCAGTGCAGCGGTGGTCTAATCGGTGTTAATTTGTTTCCCATTTAAATAAATAAACAAAGGAAACCCCATCTATACAAAAATATTGGTATGAAAGTCCGTGGTTATTGTAAGGAATAGTGCGTATGTAAGACGTTTTATCTCACGCACAATACCTAATGCTACAGCCTATTATAACCGAGGGCATAATTATTACAAAACAAAGTCTTCCACGTTCTCAAGAGGGGTGATACGAGAATCATAGAAAACTTAACCATTTTTCACCGACTTCCAAAAAGAACAGGTTATAATTATGTTCGTCTGTATGTTTTTTTTTTAATGTATGTTTACCGATTTCTTACACCTATAGCAATTTGGGTATTTTTTTATTTACTCTCGAAAAACACCATTTGGCGAAGTGGAACTGATGGGAAAGGCCACAGATGGCCACCGGAACAACTTAATAAAAAGTATTTCACGGGTTGCGATTCGATTATTAGGTACTTTAATATGGTTGCCAAGCAACTTATGCTCATCACAATGCATATGGTGCAGTTCTCCTAGTTCTTACAAGGAGAACTCCTCAACTATTAACGTCCCTGCATCGGGAAAAGCAATATTTTGTAAAAGGTCATGAGCAGTTGATATTACGCTATTTTAACTTAGATAAATTACAAACTTCCGATGGCAATAGGCTCGCCCCCTATTACATGGGACTTAAACATAACTGGCGAAATGTGAGTGTACTATATGTACACCCACACCACGTACACCTCTGCCCAACCTTTCGGGGATTACAGGCGTGATGTTATGTTATGTTAAATTACAAACTGACCCACTAAAAAGTGAAAAAACAAAAAACTTTTTACAAAAACATTCAAAACAGCCGATTTCCAATAAAAACACTACCTACATATTGAAAAATTAATTTCAGAAGTGGGTGGCATAAAAAATACAGATCCAAAGACAGCGACTTCCGAAATTAAAGTTCTTTTTCACTTTGTATTATTTTTTTTTGGGAAGCGATTTCTCTTTTTGTAAAAAGATTTATCTTCAATCTTAAGGTATATTATTATTTTCTTTAACAATTTATTTAGCTAAAAGTCATGACCGATGGCATTCCTCATTGGCAAAAGTAACAAACTTCCATACTTCGTCCCTTTTTTAACCACTTTAGGGGAATAATTTTCAAACATCCTTCCTTAGAGCTCACCTTCGTTATAAAAGGAACTATTGGCCAAAATGCTTCTAGGCCCAGAAGGTTAGGTTATGCGTTGACTGTAAGTGAATGAATGAATTTAATATTTTATTAAGTAGACTAGCTGCTCCACATAAAATCAACTATCTGCCAGTGAAAGACCCGTCAAAATCGGTTCAGCAGTTTCTGAGATTAGCCGGAACAAATAGACAGACAGATAAAAATGTTACAAACTGTTGTTTTGTTACTTTCATATGCATTTAGTAAAAAGTTGTTATTTTCACATTAAAAACAGACACTTATTTTTTTATTTATATCATCACTATAACATATTAGGTCAAAAGCTCGCTTTTTTACAATTTTCTTTTTGGCTCTTGAGAGCTGAAAATTATAACTGTACTTGAAAATCTAATTAGTCGTTTTGTCTTCTCGGGTTGTTTGAAGGTGAACACTAAAATCGAATACGTAGTTCTTCAAGCGTTAAGTGGTTAAATTAGCTTTTGCCCTTAACTTATTATCTTCGATATTGCTGAAAATCCTCAACTTTAAATATGCGTGTAATGCCGTGATATGTAGCCATTAGTTACCTGATCAAATTCTTTCGCTATTTTTGTCCTAAAGGTAATCTCTTTTAGTGGTAGAACTCTAAAATATTTTTGGATTTGGTAAATAAATTTGGTTTTTATAACGCTTAAAAAAAAACAGAGTTTGATTCTAGAAACCCAAGGTTACGTAATTTATTATTTATTCAAAATCTGTAATATCAATAACATACACAAAGTCTGCCAAACTACATTACAGTTTGTCAGCAGTTTGATACAACTTAATATCGTGCAAATAATGTATTCGAATGCCTTTTTAACACACTAACGCAGCCTGCCATATTTGATTAACACAACGAACGTTTGACGCACTTAAGCAATCTGGAAGAAGTGCTGTATTTAATTCAGCCAAAATTTTCAATACACTGGGTCGTGACACATGCTCAAGGTATTATCCGGCTGCACTAACTTTTAACCCGGGTTCGTTCCTACGTTGAAGTTGCAGTATGTGCATAAAAATAGGGGTATGTTGGTGCTGTCCCTGGCTACAACTCTATGCGGAGCGACGACGTTAAAACGTTAGTGGTTGGACTGTATATTGTTTTATTTACTAAATTGATTTTTTTGTTTGTCTTTGGTTTTAAAAGGTAATAGGGTAATTAAGTTATTGAAAAAGGCCGTGAAAAGGAAGCAATGGACCGAGTCGCAATGATGAGTATGTCATGTTGATTTTAATAAGATGCAAAAATTTTACTTATGATTTCAAACCTATGTTTAAAATAATTTGCATGTGTTTTGGTCCACACTAGCTCAAAACAGAGAGGAGTGGAAAAGAGAAAGAGAGGCCTTTGCTGTGCAGTGGGATAAAATATGCTAAAAATAATAATAAATAAATAAATAATATTGTATTTTGGCAGAATGTGCCCAGCACTAAGATATCTGTAAAATCCTTTATATTTACCACATTTTAGACAAATAAAGATTATTTCAGTTAGTTGGTTTAGGTTAGGTTTTAGGGGTAAATAACATTTTCTTTTTCATAAATTGATCGTCTGCAAATTGGATTCCATTAACATTATTGTAATGAAAGTAGGTACCCTAGCCAATTATAACAGTTTCCTCTAGACTCGGTCGTAATAAAGAAAAACATACGTAGAATGTTAATAATTTCACTCGCGCTCATGAAGTGTTCAGCAAAAGATAATGCAGCAAGTTCACCTCAACACCTGCAATGTTAGAGTTTTTATAGCCGACGACTAATAGTGTGAAAAAGCCGAGCATAATATTTTAAAAGACCGTGTTTATTATGCTCTTGAAGTATTATAAGACATTTAGCTTTGCGTATACGATCATATGTTGTATTTCTGTGAATTCAAAAAATTCGTTTGGACCGGTGTTCAGTTATTTAGGGGTTTTGTATCGTATTTGCCTGATCAGAATAGGATTTTTACGTATCGAATTTGCAATGGATAATGTTGATTCTGTAGCGGCATCAACATCGCCACATACGAACTACGCGTCACACTGACATCACGTCACGCAAATCCTGCATCGCGCAAGCAGAGTTTACCGCGCAACTAGCATATATACAACGTCCCGACATCAACCGTCGGGCAGTTGCCCACCAGACACAACACCCGTCTGGTCGGAGGATCCACCCTTTTCTATGGTGGATGAGTGAACTTTACACCCTGTTCGGGTGTAAAGTTCACTCATCCATTGACCAAAGACATTTGGTCACAAAATTGGGACAAACGTCATTATTTAAAACATTAAACATACCATACTATGATCAAACTTATTTGATAAATTGTCCTCATCCACAAACGACGTTCTAATTCTCTCTCACCGAACACAGAACGAGGTAAACAAACAATCAAAATCGAATGTCCGAATAGTCGACCAGTTTCAAATTAATTAAAGTTAGGCGCGTCCCTGCCCTCGCATCCGAAGTTAGGCATTACTTTAAGTTACTTAGAGATTGAGTTAAGTACTTTGAGGCCAAACCTATTGTTCAACAGGCGACTTAAGGTGTTCGTAATTTCGTGCGACAGGAGTTTCACTTTGATTGAATTTAAATAGTTAAATACTGCGGTAAATCCGAGACCGAAATGTTGAGAAAACAATGTACCTGTTAGAAGAGGTATGATGGGAAATATTTGGTGTTAGGTACCTGTCTTTGTTGAGTTGATCGAGTTCAGTCATTTGAATGATTACCAAGATTTTTTTGCAGGTCTGTACTTACCTATATACCTACTGTAATTCTTAAGAGTGTGTATTACATTGTGGTACGTATTATATGTAGATTTAAGATGTAATACTTAATATAACACGGTATGGTGCCCTAATGATAAGCACAAAATGGCAAAAAATGGTTTTATGCGAACAAATCATTATTTGTAACAACTAGTTAAATAATCAATGAAAAAAAAAAATTTGAATATTTCGATATCAATCAAGTGTACTCTCGAGAATCCAATATTCTTTTACTGTATTTTCCAATATTTTACAGGACATTTGTAGTGTAGCCAAATGGAGGAGTGAGAGCGATCCGTCGGAGCACGAACTAAGTAAATTAAAGTCCGCCGTTCTCACTCAAGGGATGCTCCAATTAAAAGTCAAATCAAACTGCATTATACCGCTGTTGTAAAATAACGAAACCTTATACCTCTAGGGTCGCCTCGGAGGAAACAATGAGGACTCTTACGGGAAACTAGCGTCTTAGTCACTTCAACTTTCATAATGATATTCGAAAAATAAACGGGAAGCAAAAATCTGTAGTAATTTTTTGCGTGTTTATCCTGTCATCATGTTTACAATGCATAGAAAACGCGGCTGCCCATTCTCTAGTAAGGTCCTTAGTCCCATTTTACGACACCCACGGGAAGAAATAAGATGGTGCTATTCTTTACGTCCAGCACCACACGGAAAAACAAAATAAAGTAATAGATTATCTTTAAAGAAGGTTATGAAAAATTCTCAACTATTAACTAAGAAACTGTCTTCTACGAAGTGTTGATTGTTTTTATATTGAAAAAATATCATAATACTTATTTAACCGAAGAGTATAACCTGCCTCTCTGCTTAACGTTTGTGGACTACGAGAAAGCCTTCGATTCAATCGAGACATTTGCTGTGCTGCAGCCTCTTCAACGGTGCCAGATCGACTATCGGTACATCGAGGTGCTGAAGTATCTGTACAAAAACGCCACTGTGTCAGTCCGACTCCAGGGCCGGACCTCGAAACCTATCCTTCTGCAGCGAAGTGTGAGGAAGGGAGACTTTATCTCTCCGAAACTGTTTACCACAGCACTGGAGGATGTCTTCAAAGTTCTGGACTGGAAAAGGCTAGTTATCAACATCAATGGCGAGTACATCACTCACCTTCGGTTTGCCGACGATATAGTTGTCATGGCTGAGACTATGGAGGACCTCAGTACAATGCTCGATGACCTCAGTAGAGCTTCCGAAAGAGTGGGTCTTAAAATGAACATGGACAAGACAAAGGTCATGTCAAATGCCCATGTAAACCCCACTTTCATGAAGACCGGAGATGCTACAATCGAAGTTGTGGACCAGTATGTGTACTTAGGCCAAACTGCCCAGTTAGGTGGGTGCAACTTCGAGAAAAAGGTCAATCGTCGAAACCAATTCGGCTGGGCAGCATTCGGGAAGCTTCACAATTTCTTCTCGTCCCACATACCGCAGTGTCTCAAGAAGAAAGTCTTTGACCAGTGTGTATTGCCAGTGATGACCTATGGCACTGAAACGTGGTCGCTCACAATGGGTTACATGGCTCACAGTTATGCTTGGAGTTTCCCTACGTGATTGAATCGGAAATGAAGAGATCTGCAGGCGAACCAAAGTAACCGAGATAGCCCGAAGAATTACCAAACTTAAGTGGTAGTGGGCAGGGCACATTGCTTGGCAACAGATGGCAGATGGTGTCGAAATGTTCTGGAGTGGCGACCGCTTACCGGAAGACGTAGCCTTGAAAGGCCTCCTACAAACAAGCCAACCAACAAGCTACACCTTGTAGGAGGAATCCGATGGATGTGGAGAGCACTGAAATGGTCGAAGTGGTCGTGCTTGGGGAGGCCGATGTCCAGCAATGGATGCCTTTCGGCTGAAATGATGATGATGATGATGAATTATTTAAAAAAATTATGTTTATTTCTAGTTTAAAACCAGCGACACGTAAAAATTTAAGTTGTAAATTACTTGCCAAGTCTCCAGACACAAACCAAGTCGATTCGCCCGAGGGTAGATACGTATTAGGGTGATTCAGAAATTGCTAAGCTCTCTCTAAGTGTTTCGAAATACTCGCTAAACTTTTTCGGCAACCCTAGCGTTGGTCGAGTTTATTGCCAATTTCGGATTGATGTACCTACCTACTAGTATATTGCTGAAACGTTAGACGTCACATAATTAATGCTTTCAATTTAAGTTTATTGCTTTCAAGTCTTGGTTCCATACCAAAATGGTAAAGACAGACAGACTTAGTCTCACCATAAGGGTCCTCCATATGGTGAGACTAAGTCTATCTGTCACACCTAGATATCTAAAGAATTACTAATGCTTGAAATTTGGAATAGTTTATATGACGTTTACCCAACTATTTTGCAAACAAGAAAGAAATTTAAAAATATATATCTTTTTTGCTACAGGGCCTGAATGCGGAAATACTTGGGCATGTGTGGGGTATCATAATTATGAAAGAGCGCTGTTTGCACAGTCTCAAACATTTTTTTTTATGCATCATAGTTTTCGACTTTTGATGAAAAATGTTAAAAAAATACCGCCCCCACCCCCTTACCTCCGAAGTTTGCGTAGAGAAAAATCTGAAATTATTCTATATGACAGAAGTTTATGTAAAGATGTCTCTAAATAGCATAGTTTTTCAGAAATCATCAACATCATATATTTTATACGTACGGAACCCTCGGTGCGCGAGTTCGACTCGCTCTTGACCAGTTTTTTTTAAACTGAAGTTATTGCAGCTGCAATTTTATGACGCTATTGTTGGAATAATTTATTTTAACCGTTATTATGACTGCTCCAGATGATATGGAATTGCATTGGAATAGGCAGGATTTCCAAGAAATATTATGAGAACTATTTTATTTTATTAGTTTAGAAACTTGATAGGTACTTTCATATCTGAATGGTATGCAGTGGAATAACGTCATGTAGGAAAACACAGAATTAAACACTTTCGTGAGCTTAATAAACTTATGGAATGAGGACAGAAGACGATTTTCCGTTTCTTAAACCTTTTGCCGTCCGTCCTGAAATTGTATCTACTTTGAATGTTACTTGTTACAATTGTAATCAAACATCTACACTAGTTTCACACTTTTACCGCAAGTATTTTTAGCCTGTAATTTGTCATGATTTGAGGGCCTGTTTTCCTAGCCATGCCAAGTTGATTTGATATTAAAATAAAGGCTCTAGCACAATTTCTATTAACAATTCATGGAAAGTACGCGCTGCAGTTCTAAAAATGACGAGGAAACATAAAATTAGCCTTTGTCTCCGGCATTCAAAGGGAATTCATTCTAAGTATAATATCTGTATGAATAGTAAAAAAAGTCAAAATACGGCAATAAGAATTCGACTCTTTGATCTAGTTTATTTAATAAAGAATTTTCGTACAGTCGAATTTACTTTTGATATAATTTCTTTACAAAAAAACCTTTAAGGGTTGACCTTTGTGAAAATATTTGTGAAAAATTAAAAAGAAAAATCAAATCAGAAAATTAATCGCGTCCTTCTCGGAAGAGGTAAACAATGCTGGGTGGAATTCTATTAAATTTGGTGCCTTTTTATTTTGTAGATCCCATTCACTTTGACCGCATGTGTAGTACGATGTTCAATACCTGAAACAAACAGATGACATTGAGTTAGTTGATTGATTGTATTATATCTTGGTATAGGATCCGGGTCGTATCACATAATATTATCTAAGACAAAAAAAATCTAATGGTTTAAACCTTCCCTCCTCTTTATTTCTGCCTAAGCCTTCGGTCTTTCTGTGTTAGTCCTTATCAATAAAATTATACGGTCAAGAATAGGTATTTTGTGCGTCACTATCACTACATATTATTAAACAAAGTCCCCCCGCCACGTCTGTCTGTCTGTCTGTCTGAACGTGATAAACTCAAAAACTACCGAACGGATTTTCATGCGGTTTTCACCAATGGACGGACTGATCCATGAGGAAGGTTTAGGTGTATAATTCATTAAGGTTTTGTAAATTGGCTAAATATATGACAATGTAAAATATTCCAAGTTGAATGAACATCAGTTACATTTTAATTAAACCCACATGATCGAAGCAAAAGGCTCATAAGAAACTACGACAGAAAATTTGCGCTCTGCTAGTTAGGCTAAGGCAGGGGGTTATTTTAGGGCTATTTATTATAACATTATACAAGCGGCCTTAGTTATTAAAATTAGTGTACCTACCAGCATCAAAGAAAATTATTATTCATATCAATAGGCTTAAAAATTCATAGAGAATTAGGCATGCAAAAACCAATTACAAACGCTGGACTAATTGAAATTTCTATGAATAGTTAGAAATTAACATTGTTGAAATATAATGGGGCCAATGAAGAACTGAAGGACTCATTGGAACAAAGAACGTGTTTTAGTTATTTTTAGGAGGATTCCATCGCCATTAGTAATAAAACGTACGAGTAGATGCCGATCCAATAGGCACGATATATGGGTCTTCATCATGCATATTCGTACTTTATTTATTGTTCGACTGTACATTGTATCATAATCTTCATGCATAGTTTATCTTCAGACCCAAGTTTAAACCATGGAGCAATTATTAAATTTCGAACTTTATTCCGTCTATGGTAAAGTTCGTTATATAAAACTGACAACTTAGTACCGAACTAAGTATTCAGTTTTGTATAAAGAACGTTATTTCAATCAGAGTTACGTTCTCATTACAAAAAGAAGCTCCATGGTTTAAGCCATTTCAAAATATAAATCTTGTTTTGTAATAAGACGGAATAGGTATAACATCACCCCTGTATTCCCCGAAGCAATTATTGCAATTAAATGAAAGACAATTTAAAACACATATTAAAAGTACACTTAGTAAACAAGCATATTACAAGTTAGAGGATTATATCCAAGATAGAAATGCTTGGAAACATGCTGGTCCAGCTCCATAGGACAATCTAGAGTCTAGACAAAATCATACTGGTTGCTATTATAATTGGGAATATAATTTTCGAGGCGTCTTACAACTTAAAGGGCGACTAATTATACTTAAAGGGCGACTAATTATTTGCTGCAAAAAAAAATAACATGGCAGCGATTAAATATTATTTCTTAATCGCTGCAAAGTCATCTACTGTTATTGAATCATTTGGGTTAGGTTAGGTTAGAACAGTAACCATTAACAAGCGAAGGCGAGCGAGCGAAGCGAGCGTGCCGCGGTAGCGGCCGCCGAGCGCCAGATCCCCTCTATTGTTGGTAAATTCAGTTACCAAAACAAAAATTCGATGCCAGTTTAAATTAAAACGGAGCTTATTACTGATATATTAATATGCTACCTATTACTTATTACGATACTCCTTATTAGCTGCCAACCCATTATATATGGTACCCACTCTATTTTTTTTTAAAACCTATATTCATTTTACTTAGTTGCCGCATTAAATACATGCCTTATAATTGTATAATTTGTTATTTTTGTGACATTGATTTTACATCCTGTGATTACCGAAACTCACACACTGACATATTATTTTTAAAATTTAGGAAAACATATACTTTTACGATGTTCGTTAATATGTTAACACCATGTGTCAATCTCATAATAAAGTTATTTTTATTGCTTAGTTTTTAATTATTTTTATCTATTATGGTATAGTAATTTTATTCTAGATGCATCGTCTTCACATATAATCATATAATTAATGTACTCAAACAAAATATTGTAAAACATTTTTAAAAGAGTAACGGTGGAGTTTCTTGTCCATTCTTCTCCATACGAAACGTATACTACTACGTTGGAAGGGGCAACTAGAATCAATTCAATTTTTTTGTGAATTTTGACGTTCAATAGTGCCTCTTATGTGCCTATTTGAAAAAAAAAATATTTGACTTTGACTTTGAAGGATTTATGTTTAGGTCCCATCTAAAAGAGGCGTCTTTTGCCATCAACCGGGCCCAAATCCAGACTCCGGGCTGCTACTGAGAAATTCCAGATAGTAAAACCCAATAACACTTTGCCCGACCCGGGAACCGAACCCAGGACCTCGTGTTCAGTAGTAGCGCTTGCGATTACTAGACCAATGCGGCAGTCAAGTTATTTATAATTTTGAAAACTTCGTTTTTTTAATATAGAGTCTGCCTAAGTTAGGACCTTCGTCTGGCGTTGGTTTTTAATATAGAGTCTGCCTAAGTTAGGGCCTTCGTCTGGCGTTGGTTTTTAATATAGAGTCTGCCTAAGTTAGGGCCTTCGTCTGGCGTTGGTTTTTAATATAGAGTCTGCCTAAGTTAGGACCTTCGTCTGGCGTTGGTTTTTAATATAGAGTCTGCCTAAGTTAGGACCTTCGTCTGGCGTTGGTTTTTAATATAGAGTCTGCCTAAGTTAGGACCTTCGTCTGGCGTTGGTTTTTAATATAGAGTCTGCCTAAGTTAGGACCTTCGTCTGGCGTTGGTTTTTAATTATTAATTAAAACACCACTCTGTCGAGATACTTATCTTACTACAAAATGTGGTAGGTACATAATACGAGATTACTGAATAAGATAAAAAAAAAACACATAAACCTACATGGGCACTTATGAAACGTCAGAAGCTAGGTGCACGGTTCCAATTGGTCGTTTCCTATGGAGAAGAGCCGGCAAGAAACTCCACGGTTACACTTTTAAAAAAAAAGTGGGCAATGTTACCAAGTTACAGTGTTAATAGGTATGGGAGGACAGTGTAGGCCCGTCAACAAGTACCAAGTACTTAACAAAAAAATTGAAGATAGTTTACAAAGCTACAGTCTATTAAGCCTACAACGTTCCCACATTTACAAATTAAAAAGAATCTATATAAAATATTACTAAAATAATAAAAATAAAAACCTACACCAAATGACAATTTCTTTCTTTCTTTTTTTTACCAAATGATAATTTCTTACCCAGTCTGATGGCGGGCAAGCGACGCTGATAAGCTGCAGTGTTGCACAAATGCATAATAAGCTATTCAGTTATAGTGGCTTGATGAAAACATTCTCTAATTATGATCTAAAACAAATCTTGCGTCGGACGAAGACGAAGTTTAAAAAACTCTACAGCTCAGACGGATAACAATGAGTTAAAACGTCTTCAGAAGTCGTTGATTCTGATATATCAGCCTGTTCAAGTGACTGGGATACTCTAGTGTGTCCGCCTGATAGAGCGAATAACTAACATTACTTGGCTGCAGTTCCCTTGTACAACTTACTTTTCATCGTATCGTGAACACAGTTATACGAAGACGGTATTCAAACGAACACAGGATGTTGCTTTAACTATCTTGTGTCTCGTTTACTCTTACAAGACTGTTTACTTGTTTCTTATCTTTCCCTTTCAATCTTATAAAAGAATTACAAAATCTTTCGTAAAGATTTTTGATTTTTTGTTGCATGAATTTTAGAAAAACAGAATGCATGTTCTGAAACAGGCACTTTTACTGAGCATTTGAATTGTTTTAGCGTAACATTTTTCAGAGTAATAATGCTCTATGAATATAATTTTTATATTTTTATTGAGTTTGAAACGAAGTTTATAGGATATTAAGTATTGATGTTCAATGGTCAGTTGGACGTAATAGGAGAACTCGTGTGGAAGCATTTGAGACTTAGTGCAAACGTTGTAGCAACTTAGTCGGTTCTCAGTCCCTCACTTATAATATTTTTTGGAATTTATTCATTCTTGCACTTCAAAGTAGGTATTGATATTGTGAATTCATGTGCATGTGTTTGAGTGGCAAAGACGTATCAAACACGGAATGTCTCAAACCACCCGTTTGTAACAAAGATGTACGAGTCTTTGTAATTATTATTATTATATTATTTTATATCTGTAGTTTTAGTAAGCATTTATCATCGATACATTTTCCTTATTCTTTTCAAGAAAAAATATTTAATTTCAGCGTCTATTAATAAAGGTAGAATGTCGAAATTTCCATCAAGTTATGGGGATCATTCCAATGAACTCATTTTACGTCTTTTCATTTAAAGGCTCGTACAGACTCGCGCCATATCGCGGGCGCGACAGGCACCGACAAAGAAATTGTGCTACTAGTGCCGCGTCGCGCCCGCGATATCGCACTAGTCTGTAAGAGCCTTAACGTATCGGTTTAAAACGCGTGCGGAAAGCTAATATTTACACTAGAAAGCTTTTCCATTTAATTGGCTGTTTGTGTATGTGAGTTTAAATGTTTGTAAACGCACCCACGATACAAGAGAAATTCCTAGTGTGGGGCAACGTTTAAAAAAAAAAATTAGATAAACGTGCGGATTCCGTGAGTGTAGGTACAGTTGCACAAACATAATTGTGCTGATTAATTTTTTTTTTTTTTTTTTTTTTAATGTTCGTAATCGTAATCGTGTCTCTCTATGTGAATAATTAATAATACAACAATAAAACGCGGTAATAGTACAGTCAGACCCAAAAAGATGTATACACGGACATTTCATTGTTAACAACCTTTGTTCCATAACATTGTATCCACCATATAGGTATAAAACATAGTACTTATATAATTTATTTTACCAAAACAAAGTAAACTTTTTGTCCCAAAACATAATTATAAACACCCTATGACCAAAATAATGTACACAGTGATAGTTCCAGAACAAGGTAAACAAGACTGACAACATCATACGACTTAATATCGAATGACACGTCGTAATCTTGGTTTAATACAAAATCAAGAATTTTATTTTTGTCCTTTTCATTTTATCCATGACATCACTGACGTGTCATTTGTTTTTAAATTTTTGATTTGAAATACAAATAAGTAAATTAGGCTTTTTAACTCACGGGGTATTCGTGTATAATTAACATGCAATGATTTGATATTGAGGAATGCATTACAATACTGCGCCAGCTCGACGCATTGACTAAGAAGCATTCGCTTTAACTATGAGCTGGAACTATGAGTATTCGTACATGTTACATCGATTGATGTGTAATTGTTTGGTTTTCTGGACTCACTGCTGCAATTGGTTAGGGCTTAATATACCTACCTAAAAGGTATTTATTTTCGCTGTCAATAGTAGCATATAACTGGGTATACTGCAGTGTATTTGAGCAACATGCATGTGCTTTTAGCTCACGTGTGTTTACTCTGACCGCCCTCACTAATCTGATTACGACCATCCAATGACGGACATGTCAACCTAAAGGGCTAAGTCAGGACTCCTATTCCAAAATGCATCGTCATTTACAATTAGTGTCCGACTACCTATTTTTAGTATTACCTATTAATTAGTAGGTAATACCTAACCTAGTAATAGATACCTATTTGAAGCGGAGAAGATTTTAGTAATGATGTTAGACTAAAAAGCTGTGTGGAAATCGGTAGCCATGGTATGAATATGTGGTGCGGACGAATGAGGAAAATGTCGTGAGGAAAGTTTTGAATAGGAATGTGGATAGCTACAAGAGTAGGAAAAGACCAAAGAAGCGATGGATGAACTGTGTGAAAGATAATAATTATGGCTAGAAAGGGGGTGATTACTGGGATGACGACTAATAGATAAATATGGAAGAAGAAAACATGGGCATGACAACACGGGCAAGAGAATGATGTTAAAGTCAGGCATTGGGCAAACATCATGCAGAAATATAATCACCTTTGGCAAACAAGATTATATAATATTATTAAATGGCCATGACAACATTAAAAAAAGAAAAAGTGAATGCCTACTTAATTTACAGAAACAAAAGAATTCAACAGAATATAAATGGAACAATTTATGAGTGCTGAGTTGCTGATGGCAATGCTTCTAATTAGACTGCAGACTGAAAGTTCTGTCGATCACACTGAGGCGTACGAAACACACAAGACCTCCATCCGAGCTTAATAATAATAAAGTGAGCAACGAGCTTTAATTCTAAGGAAAAACTTAGCGATTACTTATTTTATAAGTTTTTAACAATTAGCGAAATATAGTGAATTATGAAATAGTTCGTTAATATCTATATTATCTTATTACTTAATTAGCCTATAGTATTCCCACTGCTGGGACACAAGCCTCCTCTCTGTGACATCTACCAACTCGCACTGGGCCCGCGTGGCGGGTTATGGCCCGCTCCCTCTCCCCGAGAGGAGGCCTGTGTCCCAGCAGTGGGAACATTATAGGTAGGCTAATTAAGGAGCAATAGTGTGTAGATTTTTTTTTACATTTCCATTTCTCATTAATGTTATTCTAAATGACTACTACAAAACTGCTCTTATGAAAAATACGCAAAGGTCTAGAGTTAATTGAAGGATACAGTAAACCCTTGTAGATAGACTAACGGTTTGCTGCATACCCCACTACGAACCATAAGCCTCGTAATCCTAATACATTGTTATAACTAGTACTATCTTAGCTCAAAGTTTGCTTTGTGGTAACCTAGGCAAAGCTGAGTTAGAGCCGACGTTTGGATATTAAATTAACTAGGTGTAATATCGTGATTATGATTATGTGCTCGAGTGAATAATGTTATTATTGTTATTAATCGGCGTGTGGTGTCCACTGCTGGGCAAACGCCTGCCTTCATTCCTTCCACTTATTGTAATCTTGTGCTTCTTCTTTCCAATTTTTAAAAAGGTACCCAATCTGCCCTGTCATCTTCGTATGGTAAACAAAAAAACAGATAAAGGAAATTGATTTATTGACATCACATCGGACATTCAACTGCTGATAACTAATAATAAAACTGGCCAAGTGCGAGCCGAGCGAGTATGGGAGCCCCCTTAAATATTTGTTTTATTTTAATTTAATTATTTATTTTTAAAGAGAATATATAACCAAATACTCTGTGAATATTTCAAGCATCTACCTGTTGCCGTTATCAAAATCGAGCAAGAACGAGCAAAAAAATCACGTTTGTTGTATGGGAGCCCCCTTAAATATTTATTTTATTCTGTTTTTTAGTATTTTTTGTTATAGCGGCAACAGAAATACACCATCTGTGAAAATCTCAACTGTCTAACTATAACGGTTCATGAGATACAGCCTGGTGACAGACGGACAGACAGACAGGCGGCGGAGCCTTAGTAATAGGGTTCCCGTTTTACCCTTTGGGTACGGAACCCTAAAAACGGTGGAAATTGTCTTAGTCACCGTGTAACGAGTTGGATTGGTAATAGCAGTTTTAACGGGATATATTTAAGGAAACCCCCAAGGCAAGATCATGAAATTGGTAAGCCACATGATCTAAATTCCATACCTAATTTGTAAAGCGAAACAAGGTTAATAATTAGGCCTACTAGTTATGACCCAATGACCAAAATTAATTGATTTTGTGGCAATAATTGAATTTTCATAGCTCGCGTGATAACCGCGGGTATGATGTTTAAATCCCTGATGGAATAATAATTTCGGAGTATACGCCAGCGGCATCAATCATTCAGTTTATCGGAAATTTATTTTATTTTATTAAGGCTTGCTACAAAGAAATTTTGTAGTGGTTTAACGTTAACGTTACTATAAACAAAATTATATACATTTAAATAATCGCGTGGTTGCATCTATATTTATATAAAACAAAGTCGTGTGTGTTAGTTACACCATTTATAACTCAAGAATTGCTGGAGCGATTGTTATGTTTTTGTCTTCGTCCGGAATAGGATAATAAGTATTAAAATATGATATTCATGAATAAAAAAAAATTACAGTCAAAACATCAGTCTAGCCGTTCATTTGTTATAAATGGTCATTTGAGTCACTTCGAACTGTTAATGGTACAATGTGCCCAACATATCGTAGAGGGTAGCTAGGTAGGGTATGTAGGTAGGTAGGGTAGGTAGGTACGAAGGGTAGGTAGGTAGGTTAGGTTGGTAGGGTAGGATAGGTAGGTAGGGTAGGTAGGTAGGGTAGGTTGGTAGGGTAGGTACGAAGGGTAGGTAGGTAGGTTAGGTTGGTAGGGTAGGGTAAGTAGGGTAGGCAGGTAGGGTAGGTAGATAGGGCAGGGTAGGGTATAGATACTTAGCGCTACCCGTGCGAAGCCGGGTCGGGTAAAGCTAGTAAATAAATAATTCAAATGAGGTAATTCTATAAGTTCAATGGGATTACAGGTACTAGTAGTCATCATCATCATCAGCCCAGAGCAGTCCACTGCTGGATATAGGCTTCTCCCATTGCACGCCATTCAGCTCGATTTTCGGCAACTCTCATACAGCTGCCCCTAGCCACCCTGCGAAGATCGTCTCTCCACCTAGCCGGAGGGTTTCGGATCCTTACGTTTGCCAATACGCGGTCTCCACTCAAGAACACGCCTACCCCAACGGTCATCGGTTCTTCGGCTAATATGGCCGGCCTATTGCCACTTCAGCTTGCTTATTCTGTGAGCTATAATATGTCAACCTATTTGGTTCTCTGCCGGATCTCCTCGTTCCGGATTCGATCCCTCAGAGAGATCCAACGTACTAGTGTAGCAGGCAGATGTGGAGTGAGCAGGTACTAGTGTTTTATTATAAATCCTGGATTTCTATCGTAAAGGTTAGTTAGAACTTTTGATAAATTAGTCTGATGAAGAGGGCAAACTTTAGTACATGACTAATTTCTCTAAGAGCATCAATTAGACTGTGAATACAAAGGTACCTGCATGAATGATCCCATGACGTTCAAGATGAATCCCTAATGCACTTAACTATGCAGATATTAACTATATTTGCATTCCTACGTCGGAGTAGTGTACAACGGGCACAGTTAGTTTGTTCACAGACACAGATTGAAATAATTTATGTACCGTTGTATTTGGTAGTAACTGTCGTGAATTTAGTCAGCCAACCAAGAGGCCTATTGTTAGCCAATTAGGGTTATTGACAATGAGAGGGTTTACATTATTTTCCGTTAGTGCCCAATTGGGATAACTGCGCCCGCGTCTAGGTTGGGTCATTCTTTATTTGAATTCAATTAATCAATATGCCTGGCCTTATCCAAACCATGTTTGGATTAGCTTCCAGTCTAACCGGATGCAGCTGAATACCAGTATTTTACATGGAGGATGCTTATCTGACCTCCACAACCCAGTAACAATATGATACCCCTTGGTAAGACTGGAATTATCTAATAAATAATTTGAAGTATCTCAGTTTTTGTGAGTGCTTTTTAGTAAATGTCTTGTTCAACAAACCTTTGATCAGGTAATTCAATGATTATGATAAAATCCACTGAAAATCCAATGACCCTTAATTTAAGAACATTGTTTTATCCCTTTGAAGTCTCCTTTATTTTTATATGTATAATGATATTATTAATTTATATTATATTACGTCATATTATATCGTTACTTCTAATTAAGATTTTATTGCCAGCTTTAAGGGTTCGAACAATTTAGAAAATTTGATACTTTAAACGGTTTCTGAAATTAATTTTGAGCGCCGGTCTCGTATCTGTGAAAGCTACGTCAGGCGTTTCCAAGCAATGTAATGGCTTTATGAGTTTCCCTCCACTTTTTTCGAATAATTCCTTCGTGTAACGAGCGAAATTAAATTATTGTGTCGGCCGCGTATCCGACGCAGGTGAGCGGGAATTGGAATAGCTGCATTACTTTACCGAACGAACAGATTTTATTAACCGCAAGTTAGAACAATGTCGGCTTGTGACAGCAAAAAATAATATTACGAAGAGAAAGGAAAGTTCACGCTGAATTACACGCCGTGAGCAGATTCTCAAGCGGAAATTATGAGTGTATGACGGATAATGTGACCGTATGTGTGTGCTATTCAGATTTTTATTAAACTGTTTTCCGGAAAACACTCGACGTATCTTCCGCACCAAATCCTATAAACACACTTAAAAAGCCACAAAGGTACGCAATAACGTAATGTTACCTTACGGTAAACCGAAAACAATTCATTTCTGCGAGCGCCCCCCCTGTCCCTACCCCCGCGTCACGTACCTGCGCCCCCCTCTACCCTCGAGGAACCGCGGAATGTTAGTCGATCCGTAAAAAGCAATTCCTCCCGCGCCGTTTGCCTTTTTCACCGTACATTTAATGTGAACCAATGTAATAGTTTATTTTGGTTTTTTAAGATGCTCCGCCAATTGAAACTCTTATATTTGGTAGGTAATTGATCTCGATTTTGTTATTACCTACTATGTTCAAATTGAATCCGCTCTTGCCAATTTAACTTTTGCAGTTTCAGAACCTCATTTATTATCATCCAAATCAAACCGAATAAATACAAACTACTATGAAGGTAACCATCTGTAATATACATTACATAGCCGGCATTCTATTGCCACTATTTGCGGAGGACATGTGTAAGGAATCGTACCCGAATATAAAATAAGGAAACAGTGTGTAAATAAAGCAACATTGTAGTGTATGTACGATGTATATTACATCCCCCTTTACTTGTTATGCTCAAAAGGGCGAAATAAGAAAAATTCGCTATATATCCCTAAGTCTGTCTCAAATAAATTGTGAGTTTCACGATGAATATCATTTTCGTTTAGCAGTCTTACAACGAAAATATGTCAATGTAAAAACCGGAGGGTATTCGCTCCATTGATTCAGAAGGAACGGGAACAACTGTATCGTTTTTCCGATGTAACTGTTCGCAGTACAGTCAACACCGCATAACTGGTAACAATGTGACATTAACTGCGTCTTTGTAGGTAAGGGCGGTTTTAATAGTGCTGGTGAACTTATATGCGGTTGACTATTCAACACCACAATACTATGCGTAGCGGAAGAAAAATAAATATAACTGGATGTTAGAATATGTGAGCAGCGATAAAGAAAATTTCTCACTTGTAAGTCATTTACAAGGACTCAAGACTTCATAATTTTATACAACTTCGTAAACTAAATCTTTTTTCGTGCTCCATATTGGTATGTATTGCACAAGTCGTTCGTGAAGTTACCAATAAAATTTTACTACGTCGTTTACCAAAAAATGTGTATTATACGAAACACAAAGAGCCATCACTACTTCTGAAATGTTACTATTTATTTGCTAAAGACAGTATCGGAAAACTCACAAATGCTCAAGAAAATATTCGTTATTAAGATTAATGAGAATTATGTGACATCTCTTACAAAAACCTGTAAATAATTTAGGTTCTTGAATAATAAACTTAGAAAATGTTATGTTTGTTTTCAAAGCACTTATACTTAGTGGGCTAAATAGGGCAATATTGGCCACGTAAGTCGAAAAACATCTGCGGCCTTCCATTAACACAATTCGGAGTGGTGGGCCGGGCCGTGTTGGGCATACTGCGGCCTATGTTGCCCATGTTGTCCGGAGCCACGCATTCTGATAAACTGATTTTAAATGCTTGTAATAATCGCAAACAAATATGTGGAATTTTATTATCGGTTCAATCGCATTCTGTGTCTGCATGTGGAATTGAGTCTGCGTATCCATTGTTTCGTTGCTATGGAAAATTTCGTTAAATTATGTTTTGTGTCATAAAAACACGTATTGTTTTACCACGCCCTCTTATTTTTCTTTATACTGAATATATTTACGTTGTATCCATACTATTTTAATATTATATCCATTTACGGTGCTAAAGAAATGCAAGGTCACGATCCGTAGTACGTGGGGGTAATGACCGTGCCTGAGAAAAACTAGCGACCGCAGACAAACAAGTATAGCTATGTTGTTGTTACTTGCGTTTTGTTCATGAATCTTTTGTTATTTTGTAATGAAAATCCTGTGAACCTTTACGATGAAAAATATTTTATTTTGTAATTATGAAAATGTAATAATATATTTTTGTCCGTTTCATTTATTAGGCTTCAGGTGAATATAATAATAATAATATGTAATATCTTCTTCTACTTTTTTGGTCAGGTCTTTGGTCAATGTTATTTCGGTAATAGTTTCGATTTGGATATCTTACTGAAAACAAATTCATGAGGTATAAATATATATAAATCTATAAGACTACCAAATCACGGTACCTAAGTATACATCACGAAGTGAAATAAATAAAACGTAAAGCGAGGCAATACCAGTTGCGGTGTCGTGTCTTCAAATGATATCCCTCCACGCTAACTCGAAACCTTTTAACGGTTTACTATTGTTAAAGAATGAATAACGCTGAGAGACGTTCAGAATGAATCCTCTTCGTGTCTCACGACAATAAATTCAAATCATTGGACACGGATGTCACAAACAGCGAGCCAAGCACATACTGGTACTGAGGACGTCTACCTACTCACTGAAACTATTGCCGTATTAAATATTAATAGTTCGCCTTTTTCGACACAAAATATTCACGAAATTATCAGGTGGAAACCCCAACATGCTCTATCTTCGTTACATAAGATTAGGCTCGGTAGAATGCTTCTCCTCCGCTACACACCGCTATCCGCCCGGAGCCTGTATTCCTTTTACCAACTAATTTTACCAACAAAATTATGAAAAATACCCTAAGCAGTTTCTTAAAATTTTATGCGGTTGTATTAAAGAAAGTAAAAAAAATAACATTTCATTTAGGCGGCCCACCTAAAAATATATAAACATATTTTTTAACAAAAAAACTAAACAAAACACGGAATTTAGAGTGACTCGCTCGTAAAGCAGGAAAAACTCGTCTCATTTATTTCCCTCTTAGCGATAAGGACGGTGGAACATTGTGGGCTGGCTGACGTCAACTGTCAGATTTCACAACGTTCCACCTCTTTCACACGTATAGGTACACCTTGATTTAATTTCTTTGCAACGCTAAGAACGGTAAAGGAGTGGAGCCGTTATGAAACCGACTCGGCGCTCAAACACACGAGCGGAATAATTTATGTGCTCGGACCGAGAAGCTTGTAAACCATATTTTCGATTGGGCGGTATGAGACTGTCACGAGTATTTGTTTATCGCAGCTGATATTTCCCGTCTATCGCAGGCGATACTGGGAAACAAATTCCGTCGTTGATTGCCAGTGTCGCAGTAGTTTACTCAAGGGTCGAGATTATCCGACTGGAAGAGGTTACTTGGCCAGTTGTCTCGAGTTGAATGCCGGTATATTGATCGGTCGTAAACATAGTACAGTCTCGCTGAAATTAGGACGAATGGTCACGTCAGGGTATCGCGTGACGACCGCGTGTCTGCCGGAAACAGAGATATAAAATATTTTTATTGCCGCCTCTAGTGGTTAATAGCAACCATTAGGCTGTTCATTGCTTTGTTTATCTTTCTACGCGCGTGTTGGGACGGAATTGCGTTATCCGCTATTATGTGTAGTGTTATTCGGGAACATAAAATAAAGAATTCAATTTAATTAGAGAGGTTTTGCAATCTGATTCCGACGTTTTATGCAGAGGTGTAACAGTAAAATTCTTGATCGCTTGGAACTAATAAAGCGTGTTATGTGAGTACAGACAGCTGCATGCTGCTCCACGTATCCGACTATAAGTATTTGTTTTATTTCGACAAGACTGAGTGGAGGATTTGTTTGCGGCACGTCGCAAATATTACTAACTCAACAATGTTGCAAAGAATTGCGTTCTATTTTCAGGTCACATACTTGTTTCCTTGAATTTGAAATGTATTACAGTAGCATGCATGCCTCACAGCAATAAAAGTGAGTGGGTTATAAATTTATGGACTCAAAGAAAAGTACAACTACAGTTCTAGTAGGTACTACTGGTAGTTGTACTTTTCTTTGAGTCGATGGTATCTGAGTATGGTACGCGTATTTGAAAAGTCTGGGTGTACTTGCCCGGGTGCACTTTCAAAAACAGATGTTTTCACGTTTTATAAAATATTTATTGCGTTGCGTCTGTGGATCTTATTGAGATGGAGAAGCAATAAGGATTGCAAATAGTTGCACTGAAATTTTTCAAAGGTATGTACCCTTTATATTTCATTTTATAATTCCTTCCACGTGTTTCCCCATTTATTGCATGCCGACAGTTGTTTAATCAAAGATATAATTAAATTCAATCTCTTCATATAATTATATCATATAATTTTAGGTTAACAGTTATGCTACTAATAGTTACCTAGTCCAAAATATATTTCCAAACTACACAAACAAGAGGCAGCATTAATTTTGCAAGCATTAAAGCATTCTTGGCTCAGAAATATCAAGCAGAAGAGATTACATGTATATTTAATTCGGAAGTGACGTAACACACGCGGTTTGGAGGCTGGTATATAAATCCTTCATCACTGAACGGAAACACCGGGACGTTGATTTCTGAACAAGAATGTATGAGGTTTCGTGTTTGGTTGCTTTTAATTTTGGATTAAGTTTCTGGGTTGGTATTAAACTGATTTACAAAAGTTTGCACTTATACTCCGTTGGTTTAGGTAGTTTAATAAAGTTAAACAAAAAAACCACGTGACGAGAGAGCGGTCAAGTAACCGACATAACGTAATACTTGTATCTGTAATACTCCTATCTTCAATTTAGCAACGTTATAATTCGTTGATGTTTAGAGAACCTGTCTTTTTAGGCTCTTTACAATAGACAGATTACAAAATATTATAGTATTATTACAAATTTAACAATAAAAATTGTGCTCATGCAGTTACTCTACGAAGAGTAGTTTAAGAATAAATTACAATAAAAGAGGTAGGTATCGTAAAAATCTAAAATAAATTTAATTCGGATATAATAATTTACAGCGTATTTTTAAACTAGAAAGTGTCATCTATAAAAACACCACTGACTACCTGCAGTATTGTCTCTCCTTCTTTGGTAGGTGTCGTTTAGGTTGTCTGTAAAAGATCGCTTTTAGCGATAATACCGCCCATTGTGTCACCCTATGTAAAATTTCAACATTTATATCTGTAATTTTTATGGTGTACATAATAAAGAATATTCTATTCTATAAAAATCCTTTTTATGATTTGTTTACCATTATTTAATTACCTAAACCAATGAAGCGTAGATGTATTCATTTGCTTTGGTTTTAGACATGATAAAATTACTTGAATTTAAGTTTTGTTTCCAACTTTACTCCAGTGTTATTTTAAGGAATGAAAAGTATTTCGGAATTGAGACTACTCAAAATAGAGGTCCTAAATTGCTTATGTGTGTTTTCGATTTAGAATCTCTAGATTTTCATACCCCCAAGTAACAATAACATAATATCATACACAATACACAAAGTAAGCACGTATGTTTAGTTCCCATTGAGCACAGTAATTATCGTATCAGCGATACCTTTAACTGCCTATAAATACAACAAAGGCAAGACGGCGCCGGCACTCAATTATTATGTTGCTACGGTTTTGGTTTGAGCCGTTCCAAGTTTATGATTAGGCAGAGCACCGGCAAGATGGTCAGACGCGATCAAGAAGGCTGTTGGAGGTAGCATTTACCGAGACGTCCACACTGCAGAAAACCGCATAAATTGGAAACGCGTCGTATGTGGTCACGATCCTCAGCATTGTGGGAACGACGAGGAAGAGAGAAGTTACTGTATACGACAAAATAATAGCTAGAACAGCCTATAGAAATTGGATGGCAGGTAAGGCGGAAATTGTCCTCCTAATAGATTTGCAGTCTGGAACATGTTACATCAATAGTTCTGTATATGAGTTGTGTATTGAATATTGCTTTCGTCATCCCACTGTGTGTACCTACTTCACTATAACTAACGTCCGGAAAAATAAACAAGTATAAAGATCCTGGGTCGTCGTACAAGCGAAGTCGGAAGAATTTCTTGCAGTGAGACAACGAATGAACAATATTTTTACCCACCCGGAAATCGAATCAGGATTTCCGGTCCGAAATTCCTGATGGCCAGAGTAAGTTTGTGTTGAGTAACTCCTGAAAAACGTAAGAACTTTCAGAATACCTACAACTAGAATCAATTCTATTTTTTTACGTTCAAAAGTGCCTCTTATGTGCCTATTTGAAATAAATAACTTGACTTTGACTACAAAAATAAGTTATTGACTACAATGCGGTGATGTTCTTAACTTTTATAATATTTATGAAAAATATTTAAATACGACCTAAATGCTACGTGATCGTAGCATTCTAGAACGGCGCGTAGCAGAAATATGCGCGCCGTAGCAGCGCGTTCGATAGTTTGAAAGTTTCCATTTTTTTCTGTTAGATACTTCTGGTATTGATCGAGAATAAAAAGCTATAGTCAATTAAAACAAATCGAAATTCAGATCAACACGCATATAAAGCAAACTTGTTACAAAACAACAAAGCGTTAAATCCATTTAGATTCAACTGAAAATAATGACTGATGTCACCTATAATAGTCGCTGACGCAACCACTCATTTAATTTGCTTTAAGGCGCTGACAAGAGGCAAATGGTAAAAGTAGGCTTGTTTTAAACAAAAAAATTGCTAAATATATATATTTTGTGAGTGCGGAAAAAATATATGTTATTCTTTAACATATTTCTCAGAACTTGTTTGTTACCAAAACACGTTTAGAAAGAAAAAACATCGATAGTAATTAACGGTAAACTAACCCTTTACTTTGAGTTTCAATACAAAATATCTGTATTAAATATCAACATAAGGTTGGTATATAATTAATAACAAGTATAGTAGTATATAGTATAATTAATAACGTCTTATTTGTACGCAGAACTTGGTTGTTTTCTATTTTCGATTACTCAACTCTTTTTTGAATAAATAGATAATTGCTTTATATTTTGCAATAAATTACAAGCGTTGTGTCATCGCGCTTCTCTTTCTTTTGATGCAGTCTGACAGTGACCGAGGTTTACCTGTTGTCAGCGTCTTAAGAAAATTTTAATTTCATAGAATATTTTAATTTCACCGGCTACCGGTGAAATTAAAATTTTCTTATGTTTTTGCAATTTGCAGGTTTGTGTCAGGTTGTATGTTGATTAAAATATGATTCCCGGCCGTAACAAATATGGCTTTACAGAATTATAAGTAGATCAGCAATTTATCTCTCTTCGTAGAAATGAAAATTCTATGAACTTAGAGAGTAATGAACTTGAATTTGAATATCGCGGGCCACCCTGACGCATTCGCCTTAATGATAAACAAGTAACGAACAACCTAGCCATGAGTATGAGTCAACAGGTTGCGTAAAATGCCATCGAAGGCTTTATCCGTGACGGGAAATCGGCATTAATCGTCGGCACAAATGCTATATTTGCATATTCATGGCACGAAAACCCCCTTGATTTAACGACAACCGCGGAATGATCGTTAAACCCGGCAAAAAGTGTCACGTCACTTTTTTTTATTTTCTCATAACACGGAATATATTTTAGGGGCCCTCATAGCGTATCGAAAACCGACGCTCAGGCACATACTTCACTTATTAAGTTTGGGGTAATAACACTTCATTATAGGCACCTACTTGAGTTTATTGCGATTATATACTACGAACAATCACGAATTTGGTTTTTCCGTTTGTCGACCTTTTGAGCTTAAAATTGAAAATGATTCATACAATGTTCGTACAGGCAATCTATTGAGTGCAATGTGCTCGTATAAGATTTCAATAAAGGCAATTATGGTAATTGAGTGGAGAATTTCTTAATGAAATTTGCTAAATTTTTTTTCGACATGCTCATTCTGTTTCATTCAAAGAGTCTTACCACTATCTTCTGCTAATTTATAAAAAAACTGGTGTACTAGATAATAGTCTTCCATCCTCTTTATCTTCAATCGGTAAATCAACATCGCAGGCTGCGCCACAACACCCTGTCCTCCGCCTTCCGCATCCATCCTCTCTTCTTCTATCTTAGACACATAAAGTAAATACGCAAATAACTTAAAACATTAAATAGAGACTCCCTCAGTATATTTAACATCATACAAAAACATTAGCGTGTATACTTTGACAGAAGGTACAAGTTGCGTCGGGTTCTGTACATGAGATAACGTTGCTTGAGAATGATTAATGCGCACCCTTGTCCTGGAATATCACGTCATCCCAGGGCTGGGTTTTTAATATAATTAGCGTTGGAAACTTTTGTTTACGAATGTACAAGACGGGTTCAAACTTTGAGACCGGATTGCGGTACCTAAGCTCTTTTGCGTGCGACTGTACTTCGGGAAATGCGCGATTTTTTCATAACAATTTTGTTAATATCTAACATAGATGTTTATTTGATAATGTTTTTTTGAGATTTTGTTCTTAATAGTATTTTTATTGATTAAATACTGTGCTGACAAAAGATGTTTTGAAGAAACTTGTAAATAACCTTAATGATCGGAAAAACCGGCCAAGAGCGTGTCGGGCCACGCACAATTCCGTAGTTGGGATGAATTAATCCCAAGAAAAAAAACATTGTACTTGATAAACATGTTCTCCGATACATTCCAACTGCAAACGTAAGTTTGTACGCAAAATTTTGGGAGATTTACCATGTTATTTTAAGACCAAGACTTCTTATAGGGTTTCCTGTCATTTTTTTGTATAGAACTACATATTTTCGGTATTTTCTCCGTAGTTTCGGAGATAATGATTAATTTTCATAATTTTTCTTAAATAACTTTAATACTGTTTATTTTAAAATTATGAATAAATATAATTAAAATCCTCACAGTAAGCCCTTTCATTTTTTTTTTGTCACACGGTACAGGGTGCAAAATTCTTTTTTAATCGTCTATTGTTTCCCAAAAGTGATCCCATATTCAAAATTTATTTATTTATTTACGTAACACGTCTATGTTGGTTCACAGAAATGACATGTCAACTTAATCGATCCATTAGATTTGGAGCAAATTGGCTCTGGCAGACGGACAGACAGACAGAATGACACACTTTAAAGGTTTCGTATTTTCATTCGGACATACGGAACCCTAAAAATCAACAAACATTCTCCTGTATTAGAGAAACGAGACCCCATAGTCGTACAATTACCAACCTATATCTATCTGCCTATCCTTTTCCGGTTTCATTCGGACATACGGAACCCTAAAAATCAACAAACATTCTCCTGTATTAGAGAAACGACACCCCATAGTCGTACAATTACCAACCTATATCTATCTGCCTATCCTTTTCCGAATTATGTTGGGGTCGGCTTCCAGTCTAACCGGATGCAGCTGTATACCAGTATTTTACATGGAGCGACTGCCTATCTGACCTCCACAACCCAGTAACTGGGTAATACGATACCCCTTAGTAAGACTGATTGTCAGACTTTCAGGCTTCTGACGACCCGTAACGACTGTCAAAGACTCACGATTGACAACCGTGACCAACGGCTTAACGTGCTTTCCGAGGCACGGAGGAGTCTCGGTATGTAAAGATGGTCGCCCATCTACGGACCAACCCCGGCAAGCGTAGCTTAACCTGATGGATCGACCCGTGCGGCTGTTATTACTTAGCCACGAGCTCCTCACAACCAACTGGTACAATTACCAACCATATAACATAAGTGAAACATAGGTAACATTATAACATAAGTAAAAACAACTATCACAATATTTAATTAACGGTTTTTAATCACTAGTCGTACGCGTAGTTACCATACAATATAAGGCTTTACCAACATTGGCGATTAATCGCATTAAGTACCCATAGAGTTTAAACACAGACATCATTAGTGTAATCTGTTTCCCAATTGGCGAATTTAATTGACGAGTAATTTATCTTTAAACTAGCTGCGCCCCGCGGTTTCACCCGCGTAAGTCTCGATCCCGTGGGAATAGCGGGATAAAAAGTAGCCTATGTCTCAATCCAGGGTGTCAGCTACTGCCAGGGTTACGAGCCTGTCCGAAAGGGATATCGTGGCCCTGGCACACAGGCATCTGAAGGAACACGGGTGGGTTTTAGTCAGTAAAAGTCTGACACTCCCTCCCGCTCCACCCAGAGCGGGAGAAGTTATATACCTCCATACAATTTTTTTATCAAAATTGGTCCAGCCGTTTGAGCGTGAAGAAGTAACAAACATACACACACACACTCACAAACTTTCGCCTTTATAATATTTGTGTGATACTGTGTTTACAGTTTATTTGTGTCTGTTTTTATTAATGTCGCGCGAAAAAGTCGGCCAGTCATATTTTTTTGTAAAAAGACCGCATGGCTATTTCAGTATTAGTAGTCAATATTGTAAAGTGAAGATAAGTTTATAGAAGTTTATGTTTATATAGACCTTGAATGCACCCATTCCTAATCAGCCATTAGCTGTGAGTCAGTCGACTTGTCTCAGACAATTAGTGCTGAAAGCTGAGCGTCGCACGTCGGTGTCGCATTGTGCGGTCACAGCCTAATCGATTTGTATGCACAATCGCTTCATAAACACAATAGTCCTACACATAACCTAGACGAATGAACATAGCTTTGGCAAACATCTGAAGAAGATCCGTCGCAGCCAATCAGCGTGTTGACAGATCCTGACAATGTAGACATGACGGTAACTGTGTGCATTGCGTGGTACTCCTCATTAAAGGAAAGGTAAACATATTATATTCTATTGGTTTTAAATTAAATAATCTTTATTTCCCAAAAACACATGTTCCAATTTATTAAATGGTTTAAAATTAGAAAGGAAATTGTACAATTGCTTCAATTTGTATATATTCAAGAAAGTTGTAAAGTCTTTTCATTCAAAGTCAATTTTATTTCATCAAAAATTATTTATTTCAAATAGGCACATAGATGGCACTTTTGAACGTCAAAATTTACGAATAAAATAGAATTGATTCTAGTCGCCCCTTCCAAAAGGTAGCTTCGTATGGAGAAGAATGGGCAAGAAACTCCACCGTTACTCTTTTAAAATGTTTTACAATATTTTGTATTGGTACATCAATTATATAATTATATGTGAAGACGATGCACCTAGAATAAAATGACTATACCACATTCCTCATTTATGTCTATTAGATTAAAGTGTGAGTTTAATATTTAAAAATATAGATGTCCTCGTTGTCCACCAAAAAGCCTTCGTTAAATAAATAAATAACACTTTATTATCAGGCTTCGAGACCCCATAGCGTTCTAGTATTACAAATTACTTAAAAACTATGTTAGTAGGTACGACCATAATATATAATTATATACCCAATTATGTGAATATAACCACGTTTCTTGCAACATAACAATATCAGCTGTTTTTAATTAGTATATAGTGCACAATTTAATGTTATTATTATTACGTGCATTTTAGGGTACCGTACCTCAAAAGGAAAAAACGGAACCCTTATAGGATCACACGTGCGTCTGTCTGTTCGTCTTTCACAGCCGATTTGCTCCGAATCTACTAGATCGATTAAGTTGAAATTTGTTACACATATGAATTTCTATGACCCGAACACGAACGTGTAACTTAATTAAATGACTTTTTTTGGTTCACTTTTGGGGAAAAACTAGAAAATTAAAAAAAAAATGCATTTTTTACTGTGTATCATATCAAATAAAAGGACTTGTTATGAGAAAATTGACCATATCATACCATTATTATCTCCGAAACTGCTGCGCCTAAAATAAAATAAAAATACAGAGAATAGTTCTCAAAATCAAAATATTTTATTTCATATATAAACTTACATGGGCACTTATGAAACGTTAGAAGCTAGGTGCACGGTTCCAATTGGTCGTTTCCTATGGAGAAGAGCTGGCAACAAACTCCACGGTTATTATAAAAGGAATGGGCTTTTACAATGTTTTCAAGTTACAGTGTTAATAGGTATGGGAGGACAGTGTAGGCCCATCAACAAGTACCAAGTACTTAACAAAATAGAAAATGGTTCACAAAGCTACAGTCTATAAGCCTACAACGTTCTCACATCCACAAATTAAAAAATAATCTATATAAAATATAACTAAAACAATAAAAATAAAACCCTATTTAAACCAAATGATAAGATTGCCATTACAACTGTAACAAATCTAAATTAATGTTCTGTCCACAAGTCACTAATAAATATTTTAAATCAAAATTGATGGTATTTAATGTCAAATAATGAAGAGATTATGTCAAAGAAGTATGTAAAAAAAAACATCGTAATTTGGGAGCAGTTAATAGAAATTTACATAGATAAGCCGTTAATGAGGTACTCCAAACTTCCTTGTCTTCAACGTAGTCCTTAATCTTATAATATGCTTTTTTGATTAGGACACGTTTGATGTGGGTTTTGAAGTTTTCATCGCTAAGTTCTATAACCGACTTTGGCAACTTTTTATAGAAGCGGATACTGTTTATAAGAAATGACTTGCTTGTTGTAGTTAATCTAAATTTGGGTTTCATAATTTCATGTTTACTACGTGTATTTATATTATGGAAATCACTTCTTATTTTGAAAAGTCCTAAGTTTTTGCGAATGTATAAAATACTTTCTAAGATATAAACAGAAGGCAGAGTTAGTACATCAATTTCTTTGAATTTGTTTCTAAGGGACTCACGAGGACCCGTCCTATAGTTTGCGCGGATTGCCCTCTGTTGTAAAATGAAAATTTAGTCTACGTCAGCAGCCCACCCCTACAACAGAATGCCATAAGACATAATACTGTGGAAATAAGCAAAGTACACTAACCTAGCTGTGGTTATATCAGTTAATTGCCTTATTTTTCTTACTGCATAATTATATGCAGCTGAACTTAATCTACTTGAAAGAGCTCTAATGTGGGCACCCCATTGTAATTTCGAATCTAGAGTAATTATATACTTATAGATTTAAGGAAAACCTATAAGAAGTCTATGGTCTTAAAATAACATGGTAAATCACTCAATAGTGTGCATACAAACTTACATTTGCAGTTGGAATCTATGGGGGAATATGTTTTCAACTACAATGTTAAGTTTGTTCTTGGGATAAAGTCATCGCACTTGGCTAGTGTATAAATACTATTCATAATTTGCCTTTGTTCTTCCCTCGTTCAAAAGCACTGAGAAAAACAAAACTCAGTTCCAACGTGTATATATTGGATCGAAATTGAGTTTGAATATTATAGTACTAAAAATGGTCCACGAACAAAATAGAGCACATAAATATACTAACAGAATTCTAACACCTACCTGGGAAATATTTTCACATACATAACTAGGCTGTAACCATTTTACGAACCAACCAATAGGAAAATAAAATATCAAATATTCATTGATGAATAACCGACGACGTGGGGTAAGTGTACACACATCAAAATAAACCTTTCATCTATGACACATTCACAAACAGAGCTATGTAAATAGAAAAATAAAATGAGGGTAAAAATGACGGAGTTTTTAACACTCCATTTAAAAACACTTCTCTCTGAGTAATGCGAAAAATGTCAAATAATATTTTGAACCAGTTTGGATGCGTTCGGGAGTGAATTCAGGCAGATGCTGATAAAAGAAGATTTATTTTGAATGTATATTTTAATATATTAGACTTACAATCAAATCTGTTTTGGTAGAAATATAACGAAAGCATGTTTAGTAAGCTGATTTATTTATATACATATTTGGGAATCTTTCTTATTTATGGATGATAGCATTAATATGTTATAGATAGATAGATAGAAGATAATTATAAATTTACGTCACTGCTCGAAAATGGTCAAAAGTCAAATAAACTGCATTTTAAAAAGTTATTTCAATAAAAACCTGCCAAAACATACTCCCAACAATATTATGATATATTCAAAGCTTTAAATAAATAATGAAGCATCAACAATTTGAAATCTATAATCATTTATATTTGTAATTAATTATAAATGACGAGGCATTCACTCGGTAACAGATTGCATTGTTTTAATACCACGGCAGTCAAAATGTGACTGTTAAACTAATAATTGATCACAATTTAGTAGCACTTAGTGCGGTAATCAGAGAATTAGACATGCGTGTTGTGTTTTTGATGTTTAATATCTTTCCTCTCTTTCTGTGGCAGTGGTTTCGTGAAAAGGAATGGAAGTGTGTACCATAAAGTGACAGCTTGAGCAAGGAATAAGTAAGTACTTTTCAATAGCATGGAATTTGTGTACTCATGGAATTAGTAATTACTATATAGATTTTAAGTAAAGGGTGTAATTTCTGTCGCTGCTCAGTTGCTTATTACCTAGGTGAGATATCAGATGTCTCACATCATATGCGACTAGTCTAAGGCTCACTCGTTTTTATGGTGTAGTGTAGGTATCTACATAATTATAAGGTGTATCTATTCATATACGAAATCCCTTAAGGTCTATTGTACTCATAATTATGAACAACTTTTACTATGGGACCAAATCTGAAATCGCGAAAAAAAAAATCAGCTGTTCCCTACATTTATGTTCGCATAACTCGTTAAAATGTAGGGAACAGCTGTTTTTTTTTCGAAATTTCAGGAGGATGTGCGTTATTTTTGTTACACCTTGTATATAATTATAATTGAATAGACATAATTATTAGAACAAAGCTTTATTAACAAGAAACTGTTATCAGTATCGGCTTTCCTTGGCCTTTAGGAACAAGACGTATAGGAGGATCTTGAGTGGGGAGACGAACCTGCCTATAGGATTTCATTCTTGGCTATAACACCAGCTGCGGCCCGCGGTTTCTCCCTCACAAGTCACGATACCGTTGGAATATCGAGATAAAAAGTATTATATGTCCTAACCTAGGTCATGGTCTACCTATACCTATGTGCCAAATTTCATCTAAATCCATTCAGCCGTTTAAGCGTGAAGGCGTAACAAACAAATAAACAAACTCACTTTCGCATTTATAATATTAGTTAGGACTCGCTGCGCCCTGCGGTTTCACCCGCGTAAGTCTTGATCCCGTGGGAATTTCGGGATAAAAAGTAGCCTATGTCTTATTCCAGGGTGTCAGCTACCTCCATACAAAATTTTATCAAAATTGGTCAAACATAGTTGGGAACAAACATACACACACACACACACACACTTTCGCCTGTATAATATTAGTGTGATGTGATGTGATGATGATCACCGAACACCTATTTCTCCAAACGGTTAGGGAGAAGAGTAATTATCTATAATAGGTAAACCTATATTTTAAGAGGGAGAGGAAGGCCAAAGAAAGAATGGAAGGTTTGTGTGAGGAATGATATGAAAGGGAAGGGAGCGAATGGAACCGGCCCATTGTGTTGCTGGATGAGGTGGGCAAACTCTTTGAGAGAATTATTGCAAACCGCCTTATCCAGCACATGGCAAGAGAGGGGCCGGATCTGGCGGATTACCAGTTTGGTTTCCATCGGGGGCGCTCTACAATAGACGCGATCATGTGCGTGAGGGTCCTGGCGGAGGAAGCAGTAGCCCGGGGTGAGGTAGTCTTGGCAGTGTCTTTGGACATTGCCAATGCTTTCATCACCTAACCCTGGAGTTGCATTAGGGAGGCGCTCCGGTATCAAAGGGTGCCGGACTACCTCTGCCGCATTATCGGGGTTTATCTGATGGACAGATCAGATCTGTCATCTACCCGGGTCTAAAAGATGGGGTCGGCGAGAGATGTCGTGCGGTGTTCCATTGGGTTCGGTTTTGGGGCCACTCCTGTGGAACATTGGATACGGCTGGGTGCTGCGTGGTGCGCGCTCCTCCATGGCATTGGCGTTATTTGTTACGCCGATGACACGCTGGTAATGGCACGGGGGAAGACGCTCCAGCAGGCGACAGTCTTAGCGACAGTTGGGGTTTCGCAAGTCGTAGGCAGAATCCGGTGGTTGGGTCTCCAGGTTGCATTTCATAAATCAGAAGCCATTTGTTTTTCACTGGCCCCGGAAAGCACCACCTTCGGAATCCAACATCATGGTAGGATCCGTCCACATCGGTATCGAGTCGACGATGAAGTAACTGGGACTCGTTTTCTATAGCCGGTGGAACTTCAGGCCGCATTTTAGCGGTTGGCTCTCCGATAGATGGGCACTGCGAATGCACTTTTGCGGTTGCTGCCTAATTTGGGGGGGGGGAGGGGGCAGTTACCTCCTGCCGGAGGCTCTATGTTGGGATCGTACGATCCATGGCGCTCTATGCAGCACCTGTATGGGTGGACAACCTGACGGCCCGCAATATTGCAATACTGAGTCTTCTCAGTCTCAGTCTGTGGTCTTCCACAGAGAGCAATGGCCGTCAGGGTGATAAGAGGATAACGTAGAATCTCCTTCGAGGCGGCGAGCCTCTTGGTCGGATCACCACTCTAGGATCTTGACGCCAAAATTCTAGCGTCACTACATCAAGGCGCCGGGGACGCACTAGAGCGGGGCGAGCTTCTGACGGCTGGTCATGTCGAAGTGTACAGGGCTGACCTCTGTGTGGGGACAGTGACTTGCGCAACCCAGCGCAGGGCATGCAAAAAAGGGATTGTATGATAGCGTGACGGCTGGCATATGACATGACAGAATGGAAGAAGAAAACGTGTTGCGCCGACCCCAAGTAACATGGAACACGGGCAGGAACATGATGAGGTAAACCATCATTTCTTCGCCAGTCAGTTATGTTAAAGTCCCACGTAACCTATTGCCATCAAACGGGCACAAATTCAGACTCCGAGCTGCTACTAAGAAAAACCCAATAACACTTTGCCCAACTTGGCAATCGATATGCGCAGCAGTTGCAAATGCGACCAACCAATCGCCCCCGACCGACGAGCCTGACCCATAACTAGGCAGTTACATAACATAATCAGCCTATAACGTTCCCAACCTGGGACATAGGCCTCCTTTCTGTGAGAGGGAGTGGGCATAATCCATTACGCGGGCCCAGTGCGGGTTGGTAGATGTTACATGTCTTCAAATTTTTAGTTCGAGGACATGCCGGTTTCCTCTCAATGTTTTCGGGGCAGTTAGTGACGCTGTAATAATAAAATCAACAATCTGCCTAGCTTTTTCCCAACTATGTTGGGGTCGGCTTCCAGTCTAACCGGATTCAGTTGAATACCAGTATTTTACATGGAGCCCAGTTACACAACCCAGTAACTGGGTAATACGATACCCCTTGGCAAGACTGGTTGTAAGACTTTCAGGCTTCTGATGACCCTTAACGACTATCAAAGACCTACGAATGACAACCGGGACTAACGGCTTCGCGTGCTTTCCGAGGCACGGAGGAATCTCGGTATGTAAAGATGGTCACCCGTGAACGGACCAACCCCGCAAGCTAGCTTAACCTGATCGTTCCACCCGTGCAGCTGTTATTAGTTAGCCAAGAGCTCCCCTGATAATAATATTGTGTGTATAATTACTGCACATAATACTTATATAACATTTAGAATAAGTTAATTGAACAGCTAAAGTGCACAGTTCAACCTTTCCCTAATATTTAGCCTAGCTATGTGAACCTAGCAACAATTTCCCTTCGTAATTGAGATTCTACGCCCCCCCGATGGCCGTCTCAAACACAAATTGCGTTATCGAGATGAAACTGTTGGGCCAGTTGTAAACTAAGTTTACTGTTATTGTCTTGTAAGGAAATTCTGCAACATTACTGCCATTATACGTTGCAAGTATGTACAGATTGTTGTGAAGATAGCTCCTTCTTGCTCAGAAAGACTACTTACATAACAGCCTTTAATGTTCTGCTAGAACACAGGCCTCCTCTTACTGTGAGAGGGAGTGGGCCGTAATCCACCACGTGGGCCCAGAGCGGGTTGGTAGATGTCACATGTCTTTGAATTTTTAGTTCTAGGACATGCCAGTTTCGTCATGATGTTATCCTTTACCGTTTTGAGAGCCGTGACGAATTATTTAAACAAAGTAAAGTACCTGTCTGGGTTCGAACCCATGAACTACTTACTGCTCGTAAGTCCAATCCTTTACCACTGGGCCACCACTTCTCTGTCTCTCTCTCTCTGAAAGACTACTTAGTAGTAGGTATTCTTAATGATTTCAAATTAGTTAAGGAACTGGGATTTTCCGTTTTGGTTTTTTTTTATTAGATACGTACGAGTAGGCATACGAGTATCTGTCAGTTGAATATTATTATTAATGACTTCCTACACATTTGTTGGAAAAATATGGTAAAAAACTACTCAGTTTTTTTAATTTATTTATAACAATTGGTCTTTAATTAAAATATACAAGCTAACTCTAAAATATGTGTAGTATGTTATATTATATTTATTATTATATAATAAAATAATAAAAAAGGGGAAAGTGCTCATTGGGCATCAAAAAAATCGTCCGTATCGCTGTCAAAGCGAAAAGTGCCTAAAAGGCTGGCAGCATTACCAAGTTGGATGGCCATACTGATTCTTTGGGCTAAAATCAGGCCAGTAATTAAAAAAATAAATTAATAATATAAATAACAAATAAATAATAACCAAAAATCTATTCACTGGATTTTTTTTATCTTTATTTTTTAATGGAGGTTTGTCCATATTTAAACTTTTATTGTAATAAATGTTTATGTTTGTAATTTTAATATTTTCTTGTTTATTCTTACGGGGGGGGCGTAAGAATAAACATGAAAATATACATATCACAATGCTAAAATTAACTACTTGTACAAATCATACAGTGGATTAACTTACTTAGAAAAGGGTATAGATAAAAGGGTAACAAAAACTTTGAAAGAATCCGAATGCAACCCTGCTCAAATTAAAATCAATGCGATTACTTCTGATATTTCTCAAAAAGCTGCATACGGTTTACTAAGGGTTAGAACGTAAAGTGACTTAAAAAAAAACAGAAAACAAAAGTATCTTTTACATTCTTTACTTTAATTTAGTAGAGATTTTAATTCAAACCATTTGTGCTTTAGGGAGGGGACACGACCATTTAATTTACATTTGCGGTAAAAGCTAAGCTTTAATGATAAATGCGGTGCTTTCTGTCGCAAAAAAGCGGTGAAGTGAGATTCGGAATCGCACACGAAGGGTTCCGCTTCCATACCACCGTGCGATATTTAACACTACATATTTCTTTAACGCGTTTCTTGTATGAGGTCCCTTTTATTTGTTTACTTTATTTTATTTTTATTATTTGTTGTTATAATTATAAAGTGTCTACCTATTACGGTCCAAAAGATACAGCCCGACAGACGTACGGTTGGACGGACAGCAGAGCCTTAGTAATAGGATCCCGTTTGCACCCTTTGAGTACGGAACTCTAAAAAGGCGATTGCGTGCCTTCGTTGCAACGAAAAGAAGTGTAATTTACACGAGGAATGAGTAATTCTGCATTACAGTGCAATTATTATTTATTATTAACAATATTATTTACTTGGACGGTAATAAAACGGTGCTTGACACATGAGAACGGTTGAGGAATATATAAACGCACTTTAATTAATTAAATGAACTATAAAAAGAATAATTCCCACAAAAAAATATGCTTAACTTTAAAATTAATTAAATTAACTGTCAAAATAGCAAACCGTTAAAATAGCAAAGACTCAGCCAAGTGATTCAAAATTTAGTTGTAACAAATTTAATTAAATGTAGATTGGTATCTACTATTATTGGGGTCCGTGCCCACTCGACCCGCTTAGACTCGTCCCGAAGAATAATACCTGGATATATCTGTTTTGATAGAACTATCCAGGTATTATTAATTTTACAATCTCTGTAGTGCAAGCGTTAAATAATGTTTAGATTTATAAATCAATAATGAAGCAAGTAAGTACTTATTCTTTTTTAATAAAGTATACGCTTTGTAATTTGTAGTAAAAATCACAGATTATTGTTAATTATCATTACAATCTTATAGCTAGTGGCAAGCTAGAGGTAGAGGCTGTCTTTATAAAGCTAAATTTTTTTAAAGAAATCACTGACTACCTGGAAGCATTATGTATCATAACAAAATATTATATATTCTATGTATAATAAGTTAATAGTCACTCTGCCTGACTGTACAAATGGTACTGCATTGGTAGTACAACATCTGGTATTATTCTTCGGGTTCAGTCTAAGCGGGTCGAGCGTGCGCGGACCCAATTATTGAATTATTTGGTTAGGTTAGAAAAGTGCTGACGGGGCCCGCAGAGGCGGGCAGTTCCCACCCCCCGGCGGGGGCTGCGTTGAAGAATGCTTAAGTGCTCCCGTAGCCTCCGGTGTAAGTATGCGAGGGAACACGGGGTGGATTTAATCTGTAGAAGTCTGACAGACACCTCCGTCCGCTCCAGGGCGGAGGACATCCATGAGCATTTCCACCCCGTTACAAAAAAAAAAGGTTAGTACAGTGACCATTACCGAGCGAGCGAAGCGAGAGTAAAGTAAAGCAGCGGCCACCGAGTGCCAGAAGCCCTGTTTTGTGTGTGTGTGTGCAAACCTTATTTTTTTGTAGATATTAAATTATGTTGTTTATGAAATTATTACTTTATAGTGTATATTATTTTGGTTCATGTTTATTAAAGTGATAATATTAAATAAAGTGCTATTAAATACTTCCCGTTTATAATTATAACTGTGTCACGTATGACGCACTCTCGCCTTTTTATTATATTCTTTATAGGCGTGTGTCCGGCACTCCGGCCGCACAAGAATAGGTAAGACCCTACTGTCTTATAGGCCACTTTAAGCGCAGATATATGATTTTAGTGACTTTAATTTATGTTATTACGCCTTCATAATTATATAAGTTATGAAAAAAAAAAACTTAACTAGAACACATACAAAATCAATTCTATATTTAAGTATTGTAGTAAAATACTTTGTGAAATAAATTCAGGAAATAATGTCTACCCAAAGCGTGCAAAACAATATTACTTTCAAACTACTAAAGATATTATATTTTCATGATTTTTTTTTGTATAATCAGAATATTTTATTATCTATAGTTATATCTGTGATTTTTTTCAAATATTCATACTTTCATTAATAAAAATAAATATTCCCTATGAAACCGAACGGCGCGGCGGCGCGGCGTGAGCGCGACACGCGTTTGTATGGCCAAAGTCAACGGCGATTACCCGACCCTTAATAATATTTTAATTTTAATTAATAATTAGTAATAATATTAAAAAAAATGTTAAAATATGTTGCATTTTTAACAAGTTTATACCATTTTTCTAAATAACTACCTGTCTGGATTGCCTGAGTCTTGCAGCTGAGGGGGTAATTTCATTACATACGTTTTAGTACTCATCTATGTATGTTTGACAGAGTAACAATTTCTTAATCTATAATAAGTTAACACTCAAAAGCATACCTAAAACTGTAAGCCAGATTTAAAACAATAATCGTTGGAAATACTCAAGTGGTAACAAAGCGAATTACTTGCAAATTATTGTGTTAGCACATCTACGTTGTCGTCAGTCGTCTCTGCCAACATTAATCCCCTTACGTTCCCCACTCTTGTTTATTTTTCATTTTATTTGCTATACAACAATAAACGCCACAGTGGTATGTGTACGAGATTAGCAGCTGTTCACAGAAGATATAAGTAAAGCGTATTCAAATTGGTTAATTTATTAAAGGCTGGGCCTTAAGCAACAACCCAAGCGTTCGTTTATAAGGCTCACCGAACGTATTGATCAGGGTAAGCAAATAAGATCTATTTTTGGTTACTTTCTCGTGAATCGGAGGGTCTACGAAAGGTAAGAAAATTATATTATGAGATATTTTGCTAGACTATGTCGACAGTTTCCATGAAGTTTCATGGAAATTATTGTGCTACTAATGTCGCGTCGCGCCTGTCTATGGCAGCCTTAAACATGTCATTATTTAATGATATACATGCTCACTCATTTTCCAACTCCATTAACTAAATGAAAATCATAGTTGCGGATCATATTTAATTATTAAACGCACCAAACCAAAGGTAAAAGGATACAACCCACGTACTCCTTCAGAGAACGAAAGATCGCTACCATTAAAGGCCCTTCGCACCCGAGGGCCAGGCCCCCGGGCCGTGTCTAATAATTAAAATATACAGAGAACAATGATACGTTTCGCTCCGTTCAATGTTTATTGACGGCACGGCGTACGGCGCGCGGCGTGAACCCTTTGCGATTTCAATTTGCAAGGGGTCCGGGCGTCTCTGTCCGGAGAGAGCGAGACGGCTTAACACTAACTACAAACAGTCAAGTTAAAGCAACATTTAGTTTAAACGTGACCGATATTCCGTTGCATTAGGTTGATATAGATTCCCGACTTAGATACGCCACATTGCGGGTATAATGTCGCGTATCGTGACAATATCAAACTGCTGCTGTGGAATGACTTAGCGCTTAATGTAATGTGTATTATAACGCAACATTTGACACCTCATGTTTCGACTTTCCCCTCTTAGTTCGAGTTGGGAAGCTGTTAATGTCACGATGCTCATGTTGGAAAAAGAACGGAGAGCGTTTAATAGCTGTGAGCTTATTCACGTAGCTTTTTCTCGTTTTTTCTGAAGCGTTGTGAGTCTGTTCGTGTTGAATGTGCACATAGGTTATCTGCAACACTTGGTTGATTTCGTACACTTTCCACTATCGGGCCCGTTCGGAGGTGCACAATGCAGGCATGCCTGGGGATTGCCTGTGAAAGGTATTTGGGTCTGGTCATGCGTGTACCGGCCGGGGAATGGAGAAGACTACGCATTGTTGTGCAGGATGAGCGTGCCGCGATTTACGAGCGATTTGAATTCTATTGTGATGCGTTTACCGAAAACTTGAAGCGTGAAATAAGTGGAAGAGTTCAATTGATATCTAAGTCTATATAGGTAGAAACATCATTTTATGCCACTTTAAAAGGACTTTTCTAACTGAAACTGTTTTGTGGAACCGTTTTATATTACGTAGATGTGAAACCAGCAAGCGCTCGACCATCAAGTTGTCAATATTAGTGCAATATATCATCCATGAAACCCAACCGCTGTTGTACGTTCAAGTAATACCAGGCGAACGAACATGTTTATATTACATAAGCTAGTTGACAAGTAAGAAGAAGTATGAGTACCATATCGGTTGAGTACCATCTTCATTACGGCATACTAATCGCAGGTATTATCAATCATAATAGCCCATAAATGTCCTGTGCGTGGGCCGCCCCTACCCGAATACTAGGGAACGAATAGGAGGGGGATTTTGTCATAAGAACGAAGGATAATACTACTTATCTACCTGAGATTTTCCCTAAGTCACAACACCCACGGGAAGAAATAGAAAGTTTATTCAAAGATCTGTCAGGGTTCATACAAAGTGCGCTAGAAAAATAAAATGATCTTTTCGTAATAAAGTAACCCCCACGTATTGTTTGTAAGATAGTTTCATTATAACACCTTTTGTGAGGGCATTTTATTGAACTATTCCCAGTGGGGCATAGAATTTTATTGAATAAGGTTGCCTTTGTGTTGAAACATAGAGAGACGGGTATGTAAGTAGCCCGGGTTACCCTCACGAGCGTTTCAGTGGGTATAATGTAAGTTTGTGAGCGTTCGCGTGTGTCTCGGCCTACCTTTGTATAGTTCCTTATTCAAACTAGACGTGAGCACCTTTATTTATATGTACGTCAATGTTTCTAGACGATAAAAATAATGCGCAAACAATGCGGAGTAGGTACAACGAACTTTGTAAAATACAAATATGCTGATATTATACTTTGAAATTTGAAAACTCATTATGTTTGGAATAGCTGTTTTCAGAGTAGAAACATAGCGTACAGTAATAACAAAATACTGTATTTTCGGACGCTTAGCCCTCAGCAAGAGTGCATTAATTATGAAATTTTGCTCTCCCAGATCGCTAACATGAATTTATTTTAGTGTGCAGACGACCAACTGTTACAATATTTATTTTTGTGTCCCAAAAGCCAGAAAATGTAAACGTTATAAAAGCTAAAGTACATCTATATAGCTAATGTTTATAATTAATCCTCTCTCAGGGCCTCGAGAGCCTCATCCCACTCTGCTCTCGTATAAATAAGATTTTCTACAATTAATTCCAGTCGCTAATTTTATCCAATTGTTAATACTTAATCAAAGACTTCTGTGATCTTTCATGAGTGATATTGAAGTAGAAATTTTACCCCCAAAATAGATGAAAGCAATTTCAATGAAGGCATTAGAGATGAAATGGAGAGATAAAATTAGGGTAGGCAGAATTATTTATTCATTATATTTTAAGAGTTTTTGAAAGCCACGACACAAAGTGAGAGGTGTTATAAGTTTAGCATTTACCAGCATGTTTTTTGCATATTAAAAGAATTAAAATACAATTTATTTTAAACTGGTTGATTACCTTATTGCTAGCTCATATGTCAGCATCTGAGTCTGAGCATTTCTAGACCTTTTAAATGATTAGATTTTCTATCTTATTAATCCATTTAACCGTACTAAAGCAATTCCCTAAAAATCACTTGTAATACCAATTATAGGAAACTGCCAGTTCCTTCCCTGAGAAACATTCTAAGGCAATAACATCAATAATCCAAAGACGTTAATAACTATAACAACCGGGTCTTTCATACTAAATAATAATAATAGTCAACTTATAACATTGCGAGGGTTGTCCAAATTTCATCTCCGGAACGATGTGAAATGGCAGTTAAGCTGAAACTTTTAACAATTGGTGTAACTATTCAGAAATCCGCCCGAGAGCGGAGCGAGCGGACAGTACGAAGCTACTTTTTAAATGATTTAGTAAAGTTATAGTTTCGCTGAGCTGGAACGCGGTTTCAACAAACTATCAATATTAAAGCGCTGGATTTTTTAATATACCACCGTTGGTTAAGCACCGGTGGAGTAGTGAAATAGCGTCGGGCTCAAACGAGTTTAGTGAAGCACGTAGCTCGACTCGTGCGATGGACTGTGTTGATACTTTGAGTTGTGCTCAACAAACTAGAAGAAATAAGTCTTTAACTGTGAATTTACCGTAAGTATGGTTTAGGCATACGAGTAGTTATAGTTCATAAGAGGGATTAGGAGACGGAAGGCTTAGTGGCTTAATATACTGTAGATTTGTAGACCATTTTCTGTTCTGTCACCTGGTACTTGTTGACAGGACTACACTGTCCTCCCATACCTATTATCACTGAAATTTGAAAACATTGTAAAACGCAATATTAAAAAAAAAAAACCGTTGAGTTTCTTGCCGGCTCTTCTCCATAGGAAACGACTAATTGGAACCGTGTACCTTGCTTCTATCGTTTCATAAGTGCCAATGTAGGTTTATCTGAAATAATATATTTTGATTTTGATTTTTGAAGGCCTGTCACATGGCACATCGCACAAGTGTGGTAATTTCGGCCTTAGGAATAGCAGATAAGCGAAGTAGCAGATTTCGCAGTGGGTGTAATGAAGGGGTATCTATCATTACGTACCTACCTAGTGACACTGCTGTAGTAGATCTCGAGTTCAGAATAAGTGTTACCTGTAACAGAAAAGAAATTTCATTAATTTTACATCAAAGAGAATAAAATTGAAAACCATGATATTCATAATAGAAATAATAAAGGTTATATTCTAAAAGAAACAAGAGTTAATACAAAATCGATGGTTATACAAAAATAACATCTAATGACATAGTCTTCAGTTGTTACATTTAATTCCCGCAAAATATCTCAAGAAAACTCGAAAATACCGTCCGATCGTAAGTTGGAAGCCCTTAAGTCGCCTGAGAAAATAGTACCATCCGTTCTTTGGCCGGCGACATAAAATTTAAGGCATCATGCCCAATATTAGCGCAAGTGAGTTGACTTGTAATACAGAATACAGCCGTGCACAGTCGAGAGACGTGTAAAGTCGATCATCCACTGTTACGTAGGATGCCACGCATTCGGTCGTAGCGTGGCCGTAGGTCATAGTGGACGATCCCACCTACATTTACAGACAAATCCATGCTAAGTACACATGCGTGCTTGCGTAGCATAGCCGTGGGTTGCTGTGGAGCAGCGCTTTAATACAATTTATCAAAAATTACTAGAGGCTAGCACGTGGCTAGCTCGTAAAGGTGGGAGCCTCCCCACTCCTGCTTAGGGCTCACCCAGACGGCACTAGTACCTATTAGATAGTAAGCTAGCTAGTATATAACGCGGATTTTTAGGAGTTAGTATTTTTATGCGCGTCTGTACCTATATTTTCTATTGAAAAGTTTACAGTCCGCTTGGTTTTTTACTATTATTATTTTTGCTTTTCTAGTTAATTCTACAAAGAAAAAAAATTAGGTAGGGAATTTAATGTTATCATAGGAATATTAACTATCAGTAACGTCATTCCCAAATTCATTCCGATTTGGCACATTTCCATAAGATAACATTAACTTTATTATTTCGGCATGACCTAACTGAATAAATCTAGTGATTTATAGAATAAAGTGAATAATTTAAAAATATAACAATATTATTCTAATGTTTAGGTTTTATTGTGTTGTGGTACAAAATAAACCTTTTGAAATCAGGCTAACATTAGTTTTACAATGCCTTTTTCTGAACTTACCCTTACATTTAGGTAGGTAGGTAGGATGCCAGTTGCCAGTAGGGGAGCAATGACCAATCTTGTGAATTAAGTCGTAGTTTTAATTTCTTCTTTAATAATTATATGGTAAAGATATTATGTATGTTTATAATCTTGTACCATGCCAAAATCCATTGAATAATTAATTTTATTATTACACTTCAATAATTGACTTGTTTGTCTATCTCAAAATTCTGAAACTTACTTCTTTAAAATTTAGCTGTGCCCGCAGTGTCCATAATTGTTTCTATTTATTTATAATAATTATTAGATATATTTAATACAGCTAAAATTACAAGATCCATAAGTTGTTATTTATACTTACCAGCTGTAAAGATCAATTGCTTGATTGATTGGTACCTACCTACCTAATTTGTTCCAAACTACCTGACTATTAATATCTAAGTATTCACTTTGTCAATAATTACTCCAATCTCTTGCCAATATGTATTTACTCAAAGGAAACATGTAAATTATATTTGCCTACAACGTGTACTGTACACTGTATTAATATTTACACTACTATCACTGACTCGTTCATTAGGTACTTTCGATTGGTACAAAGCTCAGGCTGAGTTACAGGCGAAACAAATAACAAGTAATTCATAAAATCCTCTTAGTTCTTTCCTCCAAGTCGTGCTCCACGTGTAATGGTCTTAGCCTCCTTTCTTTTACTCCGATGAGTTCTCGCCTGTTTCAAACTAATCTCCTTAATTTCGGGGAATAGATCGAATCGAATAAAGCTTTAATGAAGTTTGCTTTTTACTCGTAGTAACACCATAACACCACCGACGCGACCGCCCGCCGCCCCGTAATGGTTCGAATGCCCGGCTGATATGATTCATTGGATTTCCCACACAGAAAAGCTGAAAAAAATGAGTTACGAATCGGTAATTAACACTGGGAAATCCAGTCAACTAAGCCGGGCTATTGTCGCGTCGAAACGAAACCAAATAAAACAAACAGTCAGCGGGCATTGTTCTCAGGGGAGACACGGCAAAACTGGTGCCCTGTGAAACTTGGCGGACAATATTGCAATACAAACGAGCCTGTGAAATACGTAGACTTTGCCATAAATCATAGAAGTTAGCATTGCGATTCTTGTTCGAGAAATACATAAATTTAAACGGTATGGAACGGCCAAGGGACCCTCACGAACTTGAGCCTTCATTTGAATTTCCTAAAGGTGCTGTATTAAAACAATCGCAGCGAAAAGGGATCACTAAGAGGGAATCGGAGAACTATACCTACTTTCTTATTTTGCTAAAGTACATAGTTATGCTATACAGCGTATTACGGAAAGGGTATATACCTACATATCAAAAGCACGGATTCTTTTGGTGAAAACAAACTACATGGCAACATTTTTTTTAATAATACCTACATAATTATAAAGATAAGAAACATTTAACTAATAAAAATGAAATGTTTCCAATTGAATTCTACACATCACTAGACCAAGTCAGTTGATCAGTACACGTTTTAATCCTTTCGTTTGATCCCGCCGCCAAACGTGCCGCCCGCGCCGCCGCGTGACGGTGCGGCGCCATGTCGCAGAGCTGTGGCAGGTGTGTGTGTACTAGGCGCACAGACACAGCTAATGGATAAACCCTCGTAGTGCGGTGACACGTTTGTTATGATTGAAATTTAATAAACTATAGAAATAAAAAAATATCAAACATTTCAAAAGTTATTCTTTTTGAACTAAAATTTTGTACAGAGTTTCTAAACCAGATGCACTCTTCACCCTGTTTGTATGGAAATACACTTTCCGTAACACGCTGTATACCTACATAAGATAACATAATCAGCCTATAATGTTCCCACTGCTGGGACACAGCCCTCTTTCTGTGAGCCGTAATCCACCACGCGGGCCCAGTGCGGGTTAGTGGATGTCACATGTCTTCGAATGTTGAGTTCTAGGACACCATTATCATCGGCCTAGCCTTTTCCCAACTATGGTCAGCTTCCAGTCTAACCGAATGCAGCTGAATAGTTTTAGTTCTAGGACTTACCTACATGAATATTTATAACGTTCCCATTTAGGTAATTTTTCTTTATTGTAACAAAAAGTTAAAATTGCTACAATTTCAAAAACACATTAGCCCAAACTGTTTGAAGTCTCGTTGACTACATCAGAACTTTTATTTAAAAAAACAACTTTACTAAAACTTACTTTTGCGCTGCCCAGTCTACGCATATTTAAATTCTAAACGAAGTTTTGTTTTAAATGAGTTAAGCTACATGAAATAAAGGTATGTGCACTAAGCTTTATTTAAAGACAGCTCGCCAGCCTAAAGTGAATTTACGTAGAGAAAACAAAACTTAGCGTTTTGTAGTCGGAAAATATACTTCATGCTCATGTTATTTCCAAGGTAAAGTGACAAATGGAAGATATTTTCCCAGTAAAATAATTCAACATCTCTCACCGACCAACGGACCGACGACCTTAAGGCGGAGAATTCTTGAAAATGGTCAAAAAGGTGTTTTTTTTAAAGCAGTTTCTGTTCAGCTCTTAAACCGTAAATATTTTTTCCAAAAAAAAAACTTTATGATATTTTCAAGTCTTTTGTACTTAACTTGATGGAACTCAAAATATAATTAAACATAAATTTAATACATCAAATAAATCTTCAAAGACAACCCTTAATTATTTTTAAAAGCTTTTATCCCTTCGTTAACAGTTATAATTCTAATTAAATGTATGCCATAAAATTGCAAATGCCAAACTGCATCCGGTGATGGATTAATTTTTATGAATTAGTCAATATCTAATTTTATACGATTTTATTTGCATTTTTACGCCATTATTTGTGTCAACACGCATCTCTTTCTTTTGTATGCAATCTGACAGTGACAGCGGTTTACCTGTTGTCAGCCTCTTAAGAAGGCTGGGTCAGATTGGATGCGGAAGGCGCAGGACAGGATGTTGTGGTGCAGCCTGGGAGAGGCCTATGTCCAGCAGTGGACTGCGATAGACAAATTTGATTGATATACCTTTACCGCTACGTAAAAGTTCCGAAAAACAGAACTATAAACTAAAATGGAGCGTAAAATGTTTTTGCAATTTAAGAATACCGTTAATATAAGATAAGCATGAAATAGGCAGGATATTTACTAATAAACTTGTGTGCATAGCCGAACGCTGAGTGTTGCAACAATCGCCCGAGTTATACATTGTTCGCTTATTGTTCCCAACGCAGGAAGTTAGATCATAAAACTTTATTTTAACGCCGCTAACTTTGCTCAGGTAACATTTGTTTCTAACTCCATGCAAAGCTACGGTTCTAATTAAAATTTCCAATTTTAAAATAAAGTGAACACACATTCTTAAGGAATCAAAACAATAATAATAATTATGGCAGTCAAAGATCTGGTGAAAATATTGCGGCAGGCATTATCATTACAACAATACCCCAAACGATTGATAAACAAATTATGAATGGAAACTGATATGACGACCGAACAATCAGACATTCCAAATATCTTTAATAACGTGAATATTGCCTCATCAAAGGCAAATGACGGGTGATTCAGTAAGCCACTGGCTTAGCCGGCGATGTGAAAGCACTTCACGTCAAATCCGCGTCAAGTGGTTCAAATTGCCCCCTCCCCCCCACACCTCCCTTATGATAAATGTAAGGAAAATTGAAATCACGTTTCGTTTCCCTTAGTAATTCCATGGGACTAGCGTGAAGGTATGAATGTGTGAATAGCTGGTTTGCGAAAATAATATCAATGGTAAAAGGTTGTATTGCGTGAATAGGGATAATATATTCAAGTATTACAGGGTTGTCGCTCACAATAAACAAAGATTATGTGCGAGGATTCAGCCCACCACTCGAGTGGAACGAACATAATGTAGATACGTTTGCTATAAAATTAAAATGAATGTATAAACAAGAAAGTGCTTACTAAAACTTACATATAAATATGACTCTTATCATTAACTTAACAAAAGGTTGACAACAACGAGTTAATTTATGTATGTGTGTATATATATGATTATTGTGTTCATGATAAGGTGCTTTAGTGGCGCGTTTAGGGCCTTTCATAAACTGTCTGTTTCACAATAGCACATGAATTACAGAGAAATAAGCAAACGTTGTGAACTGGAATGTGCAGAAGTTTAAACTTATAGCATGAATGAAGTCATAAAGGGCGTAACGTACGTAGACGTCGAGATATAGAAAACCGTTGTGTGCAAGCGAGACAAACACATTATTAAAGTTATAAATACGTTTGTCACACGAATATTATGTAGTATAACTTTAAATTTGGCAACCTTAGAGTCTAAATTCGTTTGAACCCTCCAATTGGAGCGCCGAGGCCCTGTCGAACCTTTGTCATTTTAATCATACTTCCGATCTTTCAAAATCAAGTTATTGAAATATGTTCAATTTCCTACGTTCTGTAGAAATTGTAATTTTCTGCGTGTTGTCGTGTTTATGTGTGACAGAGGTTACGGGTAGAACTGTTTGTTTCCAGGTTTACAATTCGGTTTACCTAAAATCAATTATGTACGACAAATTGCAATACATAATGACACTGACATTTTGTCGTACGTAATTGATTTGCTACACCGAAGAATCTCTTTTTAATTAATGAATTAAAAAGAGCTTCTTTGGTGTAGCTTCCAAAATTAATAATAAAATACACGATCATTATGAAGTTGGCCATTAAAAAAAAACAAAAAGTGTGTTCATAAATTATTGGTTGAGAAATGTTACTATGCCCTAAGCTAGATGATTATATTAAATGATAAAACACTGTAACTACTTTACCTATTAATAATCCAATCTATTGCATGCACGTATTTTCTTTTGTTTTGATATATTTTGTTGGTTTTATACGGTGAATTTTATTTGTCTTTATTTTATTTAATCTTCACTGATATTTACTTCAAACGACAAAATAGCTCAAAATATAATTATTACTGATTCCAATTCTGATTTTAAACCATATCATTATTCATCATTTCAGCCGAAAGACGTCCACTGCTGGACATAGGCCTCCCCTAAAAGGAGAGAAAGGGGTTGCCTTAATCACCACGCTTGACAGGCGGGTTGGCGATCGCAGTGTGGTGTTAAAATCCATATAGAACGCCGCTGCCCATTCTCTAGTAGCCCCTAAAAAAAAAAAAGATACGAAATTATACGAATTTTAAAGACTACTTCGATGTAAAATACTGCCCGCACTCATTTACTTCGGTATTGTTAAGGTATGGAAAATCGATAGTTTGTGCTCACGTCTCTCATGCTTATACATTATTCCCAATAAATTGTACTAGGATTTATGACGCACATTAAATAGTGGGTTAGCTATCGCCATTTTACGACCTGACCCACATTTTATACCAAAATAGGGTACCTAGAGATTAAATTTTTAAAACAAGTTTCTCCGTTCGTGGTTCTGTTAAGTAATAAGAACGAAAGTACGGCGTAAATTATTTCTGGGTACCAATTGGACACAGGTGTAACGCGTTTAATCTAGGCCAATTGAAATCTGTAGTACTTACCTAAGCTTGGAATGTAAGGTGGAACTTGATTCGTGTGACAAAATCGGATTCGTTTGGAAAGCTACTCTGGAATCGGATTTTCGAAATGTCATGTTTTGCCTTTTAAATTCAAGTAAGTATTTTTGGACATTAATAACATCGGTATAGGAAAACATTGTGAGGAAACCTGGGCTTATTGTTTTTTTTGTTTTTCAATTGTTTTCATACCAATTTCAAATTCGTTTTTTTATGTGCCTATTTGAAATAAATAATTTGGCTTTGACTTTGAGTTTGACATAATCAGAAATTGCCAGTGGCTGATTAATAACAGCCGCACGGGTTGATCGATCGGGTTAAGCTAACCTTTGCCGCGGTTGGTTTGTGGATCGGAGACCATCATAACATGCCTCGGAAAGCACGTTAAGCCATTGGTCCTGGCTGTCATTTGTAGATCTTTGACAGTTGTTACGGGTTGTCAGAAGCCCGAAAGTCTGACAATTAGTCTTATCAAGGGGTATCGTGTTACTTAGTAACTAGGTTGTGGAGGTCAGATAGCTGACCCCAACATGTTTGGGAAAAGGCTAGGCAGATGATAGTCTGAAATAACCAACCCGTCTTGGGGAAGCGCAGTGATCAATGGTCGTGCTTTCTCTGTATTAGAAGAGGACTTTGTTCTGCTGACAATAATAAGCTGGTTTTATTATAACTATTTTATAGAAACTTGTTGGTTTTATTAGAACATTCTAAAGCTAAGTTAGCCTGTGTGTTTCCTCGTGGTTTTCTTGTAAGTGAAGCCACGATTTCTCATTTTTATTAGCCTTTATTATGTTGAGGAGTATTTATATTTATGGCTTCACTCACGTGCATCTTATCGGGATTGCCTTGGATACCCCGCTGTGAGCCGTAAATATTCTTTAGCATGAATTTCACTCACGGAACTTAATCTATGGAAGTAGCCTTTTATTAAAATCTAAATAGGTAAGTATAAAATTGGTATCTGAAATGATTGGCCTCACTGGTTGAAAAAAAAACATAATTCGATCAGTCAGTTTGATCACTGCCTACGAAAATTTTTAGTAGAGGGGTGTTTTGTAAAAACAAATGATATTATATTATATATAAAAACGTAGATAGGTTACCTACTCCATATGTCGTAATGATTGGGAGAGAAAAAGAGACAAGACGAAGAAAATGTGGCTATACTTGTCAAAAAATAATAGGCCCGTTTTGACATTTAACTTGAATCGATTTATCGTGAGTATCGAGCACCGAGTCGTATGTTTACTTCACTAGTTACGTCGCGATGGTCAATGGATTCAAGTTAAATGTCAAAACGGGCCTATTATCTTTTGACAACTTTAATTAGCACAATTTCGACGTGCCACTAGTGGAGCGTGTATAACCTATCTATACTCCATTTGAAATAACATTAGTCATTTAAATAAAACTTTTTATAGTCCGTTCAACCGATTTTGACTTATATTGCGTTGGTGGCATGACAATGAATGACAGCTGTAATAAACAGTTGGTATTGTAACCACGTTTTTGCTTTTAATGGCATCCTTATGACTACGGAATATAAGTCAAAACCTGTTGAACAGACTGTAAAAAAGGTTTATTTAAATTTCTAATCTTATTACAAATGGAATATACTTCTTTTTACTTATAATATAATTGGTAAAAAGGATATTTGTTGCTAACAACATCTTATTCATCGTATTGTAGAGAGAGATTCTGTAGTATGGGCTACCAGGAAAACTAATATTCTCAGCCATTATTTATTCTTCGAAGGCAAACACATCATTTACCGCTTCCCGAAAAACTCTACATCAAATTGAGAGTATCTTGACCCAAACTATACTCAAACTAGTTAAAATCACTGTTATTCTTTACCGTTTACGTGAAAGTGGTTATCAAAACCTCTCGGTCACCTAGCAACGGTAAGTAAACATTGTTAACTCCAATCGGAACATCCATTCAGACTGTTTTTCCTCGAATAATTTGACTATTAAGCGTTTTTTCACAATTACGTTCTAAACTACTGTAATTAGCGACAATTACAGGCTACTTTGTAGCTCGAAGTGTCGTTGAAAAATAATTATGGTATAAAAAATGTGTGGGGATGCCAGAAGGAATAATAATCTACATAATGTCAGGTCGTAAAACTAAATTTTTCAAATGGGCCTTTTATAATGAAAGAAAATGGTCACAAACGCCTCGCTTGGCAAACCGTTAACTTTTTAGGTTATCTACTATATTAAATTATCGAGTGAAAAGTTGCTGATTTTCTTTCATGCATTATAATAATTATTCGGCTAATTACATAGCTAACTCTAATGTAAATAATTTTCAATACCACACCGAATTGAATAAAAAATTTAGGTACCGTTAAATCACGTCATTACCAAAACATTTCTAAAGGATCTCAACCGACTGAAGAATGAAGATACGGTCCCCAATAAAAGTTTAACAACGAATATAGAAAGATACCTCTACGTCAAATCTGTGCCTCGATTATTCATTCAAATGTCATCTAACGGTTATGATCCCCCACCAGACTCAGACTCTGCTTGCGTTATAGAACTTATACAGCGTGTATTAGAAGGGGTACAGATCATTAAACTGAACAACTTACTCCATTGGACCAACATCGCGAAAAAATAAATCATCCGTATCATACATTTGTGTGGTACAAAAACAAAATTCATTTATTAAAACTAGGCTGAGAATCAGCACTTTTCGAACGTCAAAATTACATAAGACAGTCCCCCAAAAACGCCCGCCGTTCACCACTTCCTAGTGGGGTGTTTGTTGCGCCACTTCCTTTTTCCCAGCGAAAGAGCTGGGAAAAAGAGGTGGCGCAGCAAACTCCCCAGCAGCATAGCTGTTCATTTAGAAAAACTCGACTTGATCAAGTAGGTATTGAAGTTTTGTATACATTGTTTACAATTGATTTTTTTTTGCAATTACGTTGTTGGTCCCATGGAGAAAGTTGTTCAGTTTGAGTGTGTGTACCACACCCCTAAATTACCACACTTTTCTGATACAAGCTGTATAGTGTAATACCACTGGTTAATAAGTAATTGTATTTATTCACTGCTTATTGTTTTATTATTCAAATTACGCTTTACCTGTTTTTATTTTGGTTGGGAAATTATCAAATAACTTTCTCCCGCTCTGGGTGGAGCGGGAGGGCGTGTCAGACTTTTACTGACTAAAACCCACCCGTGTTCCTTCAGTTGCCTGTGTGCCAGGGCCACGATATCCCTTTCGGACAAACTCGCAACCCTGGCAGGCGTTGGCCCTACCGGACCCCGTCAGTTGGTGCTGTCATCTCTTTAAGGCGCGCGTGGAGCACAACGCGCCGTCGACCCGGGCCTGGGGGTCTACTCCCTAAGCACGAAGTCCGTTGTGTCGGCCTTCGTGACGGGCGTTTCCTACTCCTTATCACCTTCGAACGGATGATTCGTTCCGGGCCCGAACGAAGAATGAATAACAACACGATTTGACAGTTGTCCCTACTCCCGATGCGTTTTTGCCCGTCCGAAAAGTTCAACTTGACACTTGTTTTCCACACTTTTTGCTGCAGCGGTTGGGGCCATTTAACAACATATATATATATTTTATTTTTTTTAAACGTTGCCCCACTAGGAATTTCTCCTGTATCGTGAGTGCATTTACAAACATTTAAACTCACATACACAAACAGCCAGACCCGGAACAACTACTTGTAGGTCATACAAATATATGTTCCGTGCGGGAATCGAACCCGCGACACGCAGCGCAGCAGTCAATCGCTTAACCACTGCGCCAACCATGCCGTCAAAATTGAAATTTGTTCAAATTCAAAATTGTAAAACTGAAATTAAAATAAAATAAGTAATCCGTTCCGCCTAGTACGAACTCTGACTGACATTTCATTTGAAGATTGCCGTCAAAAACAAAATAGGCAAAGGTATCAACAGGATAATGTCCATGTCAAAAATAATTCCTGTCTATATTTAGACTTAATAAAAGTATATTGTTAAAAATGTGGTCATTTCTAACGAGAAAAATATAAATTTTTGATTATTTAAACCTGAAAACCACAAAATAAGTAAACCGGTAATCGACCGGTAAAATTGCGCAACTCTATAGTCATGCGTCATTCGTTGATGAAGATTGTCTATGATTCCGTTGGAAACTGATAAATCCGAAATCTTTAGGGAGTAAGGTTCACTGCGACGTATCGGGCTACTGTCGGACGGGCCCGTTGCTTCGTTAAAGGACTTAGGGAGTAGACCCTCTGGTCCTTATCGGACGGCGAGCTACCCATCGCTCACCGTCCGCAAGCCCCCGCCTACGGTGGCCGGGAATCGGCCTGCGACTCCCGAATACCTTACAAAATTACGCTTTACCTTAATTATTGTTTCGTAAATTAATGTTGTCTTACATAAATATTTAAATGAAGCACTTGCTATATTGTAAATAGTTATTAAATTGTTTAGATAAATATTCAGTCAAAGTCTAAGTCAAATTATTTATTTCAAAAAGGCACTTTTGAACGCCAAAACACAAAAAATTGAATTGATTCTAGTTACCTCTTCCAAAGTGGTAGTTGCGTATGGAGAAGAATGGGCAAGACACTCCACCATAGTTTAATGTATTTGACTTACTAAAGTAAAGCAGTGCATGCATAATTATAACGAGCATTAACAGATGGCGCTTGATGCTCCTTACTGCATAGTACATATTTTTGTGCCGTAACGGAAATGTTTGTGAGTTATCGTTCAGCCTTTGAAGTGTAAAAGAGCTCCAAGTGGAAGTATTTAAAAATATTTGGTTTGTTATACCTTGAGTGTTTTTATTTGGAATATCAGTCCAACAATAGTTATGCCCCTCTTATGTTATCGTAATAGTTGTAGAACCCCTAGAGATTGCTATAAGATACCGTTAACTACTCCGTCTGCGAAGTTACGCCAATCAGCTTAAAACCTCCTGTATACAACCTCTTACGAAGAGTAGATATTATGTCAGTTTGTTTTTAGGTTTCTGTAACAGTTATAAAAATGGCTTCATTGGTATTCATATTGTTTTATTAACACAAATGATTGTAAAGTAGCATTCGATAAGTATACTTAGCGATGTCCACATTATATTTAACATCAAAATGAATGTTTATTAACGTAAATAAGTTTTAATAGCAACATTATGTCCGCATATGAATACAATTATTACTGTAGACTCTTCGGACGGTGTCGTGAAAAAGCGTTGGCCAGCTATTCGTATGCGCCTATAAAATGCAATTATGTAAATATAAATACTTTAAACTCGGTCCCATGTCGTTTATATTGATGTAATGAAACTCGCCATCACTGGTTTAATGTGGAAAATTTCCCAATTTAAATTTTCTCTCGACGATACTTTTGGGACTTATTTTTGTAACTTGGAACTTTTGACAATATTTTATAGTAAAATAAAAGTATCTTTCCGTCAAAAATCATCTTAAAATGATAGAACTTATGTTACCACGTTGACCACGCACAGTGAAGGGTTCCGTAGTTGGGATAAATTTATCCTAAAAACAAACTTAACATTGTAGTTGAAAAACTTATTCTCCGATACATCGATATACCTACATCACAGCACAAACGCGCAATATTTTTGAACAGCCTATGCAACGGTACCTCACACCATGGGATAGACGAGAAAAAAATATCATCCCCACGTACCTACCCAAAATTTTTTTTTTCAAGATTTTACTTTACCACTTTCGGCGTGATTAATATGTATACTTCTAGTACTAAGAGTCTTTGAGCTAAGCTGGGGACAGACAGACAGACATGGCGAAACTACAAGGGTTCCTTGTTGACTCGGGAACCCTAAACAGGAGACCTCTAAAAACTTGATTGAATTTTTTTTATGTCAGAATATGAAGTTATTATGGTTAGGTAGGTAATAAAATTCATGCAAGCCTAGTACATTTTATTAGGCTCAGATCTTGTGCACAGCATGACGTGAACAGAATACCGTCTTCACATGTAAATGGCACCCGTGCGAAGCCAGGTTGGGTCGCTAGTAGGTAATAAAGGTTTATTGAAAGTACCCATCATAAAGGAATTCCCGGCAGAATACGCACCCTATTATTAATTAAATTTAATTTGAATTCCAATTATTGCAGGTTCATATCAAAGGGACTGTCACTTTAAGGGCTATCACAGGTACAAATCATTGCTAAGTACCTTCACTGCCTATCTCTGTACTGATCTTGACAAATTATTGTCGGAAGTTTATATTTTAATACATTTTCAAAGATAACTGAATATCTAAAAGTAATTATAATACTGTATAATGAACAAATTAATTCTAAATTCACTAGAGATAGAAAACTTCCGAAATGAACATAAGCAATTATAATTATACAAATTTTATAAAAACATCATACGTTTCAATTATTTAGTAACGTGGATGGTGATGAATGAAATGAAATTGTTTATTCTGTAAATAGGATATTGGAATCACTTTTACACACATAACATACATACATAATCTGCCTATAATGTTCCCACTGCTGGGACACAGGCCTCCTCTTTCTGTGAGACTTTTACACGTTATATTAAAAATGAAAAAATAAGCTATATGGAGTCGACATTTCTTATCTAACATCTCTGAAAAGAAATGGCAAGTCCAAACATAATCTTGGACAGATCATGTGAGGACCATGTTGGTCCGTGTCTGAAATAGTCCTTTGAGCAAATAACCACACAAATTTGAGTGGACCTGTCCAATTAAGCAAGCATTTAATTTTGTCAGTAATCGTGTGCACAACTCAAGACTTAAGGAGCTCAACGACTCGGCGAACAATACCAGAGAAAGGACATTTGGGTAGGTCACATAACGTGTTCAAAATGTCAGACCATCATTGTGACCATCAATGTACGATGGTCCCTTCGTCATCATGATCATTGGCCACCTACTGCTGTTGCACAATGCCTCCTCCCTTTTGTGGCATGCTTCTCTGGTCAGTGCGAGTCTCATCCACGTCTTCCCCGTATCTTACTAGCATCACCATCATTTCAGCCCTGAATCACCCATTGCTGGCTATAGGCTCCCCTTATTGCTGCCATACTTCCCGATTCCGTGCGTCCCTCATCCAGCAGGTTTAGCATACGAGACGGTTTCTATTTCTACTCTACTATAGAATAGAAATCGCTTCTCGGTAGAAAACTGTCAACTGTCTATACGGAAACGTCATTTTTGTCTACTCTTTCATTGACAAAAAGCTTCTCTATGGTTCTCGTGCTAAGCCTGAAGGTGTTTCCCGCGTCTTTGACTTTGACGATATCATCAACCGAACGTGCTTTTGGACGGCCCTGGTTTCTATGGCCTAACCTTGGCCAGCATTCGGTCACAGCTTTACTCCATCTCCGCGTCTATCTATAATGTCCTGCCCAACTCCACTTGAGGCGCATCGCTCTGTCCCTGATGTCGTAGACTTTCGACCGTCGACGGAACTCGGTGTTACATACTCGGTCTAGTAGGGTAATTGCCCCCTTTGTGCTACTCGTGTGCGGTGGAAAGTCTCTTTATTCCTTCTCGTAACTTACTAGAACTTGCATGCACGTGATACCAATCAAAACGTCTTTATTAAAGTGGTGAGCATGGAATTAGCCAATAATGATTAGGTATATGGAATGATAGTAATACTGATGTCCATTACTTATCTAACATCTCTGAAAAGAAATGGCAAGTCCAAACATAATCTTGGACAGATCATGTGAGGACCATGTTGGTCCGTGTCTGAAATAGTCCTTTGAGCAAATAACCACACAAATTTGAGTGGACCTGTCCAATTAAGCAAGCATTTAATTTTGTCAGTAATCGTGTGCACAACTCAAGACTTAAGGAGCTCAACGACTCGGCGAACAATACCAGAGAAAGGACATTTGGGTAGGTCACATAACGTGTTCAAAATGTCAGACCATCATTGTGACCATCAATGTACGATGGTCCCTTCGTCATCATGATCATTGGCCACCTACTGCTGTTGCACAATGCCTCCTCCCTTTTGTGGCATGCTTCTCTGGTCAGTGCGAGTCTCATCCACGTCTTCCCCGTATCTTACTAGCATCACCATCATTTCAGCCCTGAATCACCCATTGCTGGCTATAGGCTCCCCTTATTGCTGCCATACTTCCCGATTCCGTGCGTCCCTCATCCAGCAGGTTTAGCATACGAGACGGTTTCTATTTCTACTCTACTATAGAATAGAAATCGCTTCTCGGTAGAAAACTGTCAACTGTCTATACGGAAACGTCATTTTTGTCTACTCTTTCATTGACAAAAAGCTTCTCTATGGTTCTCGTGCTAAGCCTGAAGGTGTTTCCCGCGTCTTTGACTTTGACGATATCATCAACCGAACGTGCTTTTGGACGGCCCTGGTTTCTATGGCCTAACCTTGGCCAGCATTCGGTCACAGCTTTACTCCATCTCCGCGTCTATCTATAATGTCCTGCCCAACTCCACTTGAGGCGCATCGCTCTGTCCCTGATGTCGTAGACTTTCGACCGTCGACGGAACTCGGTGTTACATACTCGGTCTAGTAGGGTAATTGCCCCCTTTGTGCTACTCGTGTGCGGTGGAAAGTCTCTTTATTCCTTCTCGTAACTTACTAGAACTTGCATGCACGTGATACCAATCAAAACGTCTTTATTAAAGTGGTGAGCATGGAATTAGCCAATAATGATTAGGTATATGGAATGATAGTAATACTGATGTCCATTACGAATGAGTGTATGGCCAGACTGAGAGAATGAGAGTTGTTTGTGTTACAGACATTTTTTTTTTTTTTGTTGTGGGAAATTATCAAATAACTTCGCCCGCTCTGGGCGGAGCGGGAGGGCGTGTCAGACTTTTACTGACTAAAACCCACCCGTGTTCCTTCATTTGCCTGTGTGCCAGGGCCACGATATCCCTTTCGCACAAACTCGCAACCCTGGCAGGGTGTTACAGACTTACATTCGTATCTACTCCTAGGACGAAGGATAGTCCTTATACCTCATTACAAGATACCCTTTCATTATTAAAGAAACGTTTATATAAGTAAAATTGAATTCAATATTATTTTATATAGCCTTTAAAACTATATTTTGTTGCATATAGGAGCCAGTTGGTACCGCTTCAAACATGTGGTTACCTTATTTAGTTTCTATTTAATCATAACCAAAACTTAACCCAGAAAACAGCGTTAGCGTTAACTAAAATAACGTACCTAAATTACAAATTTTGTCCGCAACGGACGCACCGCATTGCACTAAAAATTCAGTGCGTATCTACGATGCGGACGGGTCACAGTTTAAAATAACATAACGCGATTCTCGAACCTATGGACACATCAGATTTAAATATTTTATGTATTATTAAACCTAGATATAAAGTGAAAATTTGTTCAGATCCAAGTGCCTTTTTAAATGCATTGCAAAGTTTGAAGCCAACTTCTTTGTATACCAATTTCGTATTCAGCAGGTTGGATCCATATAAAGTACTCACAACAATAAACGTTCCTACTAACAGAATAAAAATTCAGAAAATAGAACAATTCCCATATAATGTTTCACCATAAAGGCTCGTGCAGACCGGCGCGGCACCGGTAGAAAAATTTCCATGAAATGTCGCGCCGGTCTGTACGAGCTTTAACAGAATAATGGGTATTAAATAACGTCTTATTTAGACAAATTATGAAAATGATAAAGAAAAGCTTATCAATACCTACATGATAAACATAAACATGTCAACAAGTTCCCGAAACTTACACATCGTACAAAGGTCTAAATTGTTGTTCTCATAAAACAGAACTATTTTATACAAAACAACTTATTACTAGGTACATACATAATGGTATACACTAGATGATACAGATAATATTATAACAAACAACATAGGTACATTCATATTTACGTATAATATTTCACAGGCTTAGGAAAATCACAACGAAGGTCTATTTTAGTGGGAGGACCACTAAAATAGCACAACATCTTCGTTGTGATAAAAGAGAAATATTTTATCCTAAACAACTTATTACTAGGTATTTTCACTACGAATTTTATAAAGAAGAACACATTATTACTATTTACGTATAATAATATATTTCCCCAAACAACAAAAATGACACGTGTAACCATAAAAACGTGAAACACGGAATTGACAGCACGCACGTCACGGGAATCTTCCCTGAGCGGAATCGAGTTGCGTGTAATTCTGACATTGACTCCATCCCACAAACGTCATGTCACGACAAAACGTCAGGTACAGAATATGGCTACCAGCGCGGCAGTTATTTATATCTTAATATGTTGCAGCTCCTTCGTATAGTTTCCTGAAATTTGACGTTACAATAAGTAAGAATCCATTAAGTAACGTAGCAGTTTACATAAATGGGGATATTCATTTGGTATGTTAAGCTAAGTTATTTATACGAGGAAAGAATATGTCACTGATTATCAAACTAGATTCATGCTTATTTAAATAATTACTAGATCCGTGACTTTAATTACGAAGTATGTTTATTTATTTCATTTCAACGCACCTTCGTCATAATTTCTTAAATGATGTATTTTGTTAAGTTTGTCATTTATTTTGTTAATAATAATAATAATTCTATAGACAGTTATCAATACTAATTTTAAGGTCCCAGTGCTCCAGTTCTCAGAACGATTGGAAAACTTTTAATTTCTGCGCCAGTTAAACGATAGTGGGTGTCATTTGCAACTTTAACTTTACTAGGTGGGTACTATTAGAATAGAATAGAATGCATTTGTTTGTCAGAATATTGTACAAAGTTGTTATGTGCATTTTGTATTCCGATCATAATATTCTGCCGTTGCCGGCGTACAATTATTGACTTATTACAGTAACGTTTAGTTACTCTATGAAATTAATTAAAGCAATAAGGATCTAAGTTGTAGAATTGAACATAAATATTGAGTCAAAACTTATTCTACGAAAACAACCAAATCTTAAAAATATTTAAACGGGTACCTATCCACTTACAATGTTGGCGAAAACACAAACTGCGCTAGAACTCATAGGCAAATAGGTGCGCTCTGCACCAGGCTATGCCAAACAGGAATCGCTCGTCCCTCAATATTTCATGACGGGGGTTTAAACCCATGACATGGCCGCACAAATATCCCGGGAATGCATCCCGTGGCTAGCTGTGATTAATGCAAACTAACACGTCAGGCATATATGAAAACTAGCCTGCCTGCGATGTCGACGTTCCCGGTAACAATCGACTTCTGATATAAACTGATCAAATGAGTTATTTTGACCCTACAAAATGGTTGAGCTAGATGGTGCTGATCCACGCGTCATGTTCGTGAACGCCTGCCTCAGTTGAGATAGGTCATCTCATAACTGCCAGGGCTTATTTGTAATCTTTTAATCTTATATTATGAATTGTTTTTAAATCATTTATTTTTTTACATTGTTCTCACATATAGAAGCGACAAGAATAATGTACCCAGGATTTTGTAATATCTGGATTTACAAGAGTGTCCTTGGACTTCCTTGCCTATTCTTCTCCATATAGATCTACGTTTTGGAATGGGCAAATAGCTTCAACTTTCTGACTAACTGACCGACTCTTTGACAATTCAAAAGTGCCTGTAATTGGTTTAATTGAAATAAATGCTTTGAGTTTGACCTACCCGGGTCAAAATATCTCATCATCTGCTGTTTGACGTGTCGAATTCTAAATTTTGCCTCATTAGATATGAGAGAGGAGTTCGTGGCTAATTAATAATAGCTGCACGGGTAGATCCATCAGGTTAAGCTACGCTTGCCGTACGCTTGCCGGGGTTGGTCCGTCGACGGGTCCATCTTTACATACCAAGACTCCTCCGTACCTTGGAAAGCACTTTAAGCCGTTGGTCCCGGCTGTCATTCATAGATCTTTGACAGTCGTTAGGGGTCGTCAGAAGCCTGAAAGTCTGACAACCAGTCTTACCAAGGGATATCGTGTTACCCAGTAACTGGGTTGTGGAAGTCAGATAGGCAGTCGCTCAATGTAAAATACTGGTATTCAGCTGCATCTGGTTAGACTGGAAACCGACCCAAACATAGTTGGGAAACGACTAGGCAGATAAATTGAAATATGAGAGATATATTATCTCCGACCGATAAGCGCTCTGATTGGTTATTTGCAATTTCCAGATAAATTCGTCTGCCAATTTATCATACTAACATTGTGTTACACATATTAGGTATCATTGATGTGGAATTACAATTAGTTTCAACAGAACCACAACTAACAGTAGATTTAATATTCTGAAATACAAATCTGTTTGTTATGAATCATTATAGTGAATGCTATGCAAATCAGAATTCTGAAAGCCGTTCATTATAACAGAACGGATAATCCAGAAGCGTATTGTACAAAGTCATTAACGCAATAGCATATACAGCTGGGAACTAGCAGAGAGCTTAAATTTCCCTTACCTTAAACGTGCTACATTGCCTAACCACTTGGCAGAAATTCAGAAATCCGCTGCACTAATAAACGGTACAATGTACTCTATACACGACATGCACGTTCTATAAAATACTAGTCTTTATTACACGCTTTTTTGTGCTCCGCAGTGTAAAATATAAAGTCTTAGAGCACGCAAAATTGCAGCATTGAGTTGGATTTTTAGAACGGCTTCCAACTAGTTTGGTTCATGTTGTTTATTATTTTCGGTAGTACAGTTTTCTTTTCTTTTTCTTGTAGCATAAAAAGGTACTGGTTTGAGTAACTATGTTTAATTGAAACTATATTATCAATATTATCAAACATTCAGTACAGTGTTGATTACTCCCTTCAAATTTCAATCTGAAATATGAACATACTGCCTATAGGTACACCTACTCGTACACATGGGCTACAGCAAGAGATCTGTTTATTGGCATCCGTTATTAACATACGCAGACAGACATACGAATGGCAAATATTTCGTTTTGAAATGTACTACGTACCCACTATACAAGTCGTGACAAAGTCAACTCAAGCTGAACATAGTGTCATTGCATTTTATTTGGTAAAATACATTTCGTCGACAGTAAAGAGAGATACCGCATTGAGAATAGTACCATCTGGAATACTACCGACTGGGATACTACCAACTGGAGTCCAATATCCCTCGTGTAGCGATCTTATCTCACTACGGACCAGTTCAAACTGTGTACGCTTAATTTTCTGACCTAATAAATACAAGATTCAAAATCTTGTACGAATTGAGTTAGGCTGCTTTTAAATTTTTTTGAGATTTATGGACTCGAGGGGTTTTATCGTCTTGTTGGGTATTCAATCCTACTTGGTTTAAGTATTTGAATCTTCTTTTTGATGAGTGGATTACATTTGTATCTAAAATACCTTTGAGACCTACATCTAATATGTAAAGGTCGCTTCGACCCAGGCCTTTAAAAACTCTTTTAACAAAATGCGGCCAACATCTATTCTGTATATTACAACATAAATATTAGATGAATATGAAGGAAGGAGCTCAAGATGTAAAAACAAAAAGGTCGGCTATGACAACAGCCAATTTTGACAAGATCTCGCATATTAAATAACTGCCACAAATATTTCTCAACATATTAAATTCTTTCTAGGGCAATATTAGTAATCACTCAAAATCTAGTTAGATATTTGTGCCTAATTCAACAGTTTTAGTATTCCATTTGGAACCGTTAAGCTCCTGAGAGGAGTACAACCGGAAATTGCCTCGCGAACGCGACATTCCCTCCGTCGGATTATTGTCAATTCGGTACGTCATTTCCGCTTTACGAAAACATCCTGTAATTATTCGGATATTGTCAAAACGTAACAGAGAGAGGGTTGTTAAAACGAATCACCTGCTGAATGTTAATCTGGTACGAATTATTTATCATGTTTTTGTTTAATTTTAATGAGTTTCTTTGAAATTGCATAAATCTTGTTGAAATAATCAAGTTACGATCGATGTATTTTAAGTACTATACGTAAATGGTTTATAGAAAACAAGTAACATGTAGCAATGATAAACAAATAATTAAAACACTTTCCACGTTTCATAAGAAGAACATTCCAATAGTTACATTACAGAATGTCAAATTCTGAACACACGCCGCAAAATCACATTCAAGTGTATATCACAGATCACAGACCACGTAGCTCTTACAAAATGATTATAGAAATTCAACGGTAAAATATCACCTATTCGAGCAATTCGGATATTGCAATTGCGGTCCTCTGTCACCACAAGCGGAATGGAATCGGTTCGGTGTCAACGCATTGTTCTGAGCCACACTATCAATTATCCTATTGCTACTAACCGAAATAGCTGTAATTACGAGTAACAAGCTATGATCTGCACCTAAATTTGAAAGGATTTTGCTTTCGTTAACTGTAGTTTGGAGTTATGCAATTTGTTGGTCGAGAATTTATTTCATATTAATTATTGGTTGATTGAGTCGCGTATAATATATTGCAGCCATCTGGTTAAATTAGCCAGCTAATTCGACGCCTAGGCCGTTCATTAAACGCCGGCATCCAATTGGATGCCTAGCCCGATAGTTAATTGAACTAGAATCATTCAACGTTTAACAACTTAGCGTATTAAAAGTCAGCCCTTTGAAGATGACTGATCAAGACTCAGCCAAGAGATTAAAATTTAGTTCAAAACAAATTGGTTGTGGTTGGTTTGTTCTAATAATGTTAATGAATCATTTGGGTTAGGTTAGTTTAGAACAGTGACCATTAACGCGCGAAGGCGAGCGAGCGGAGCGTGCGTGCCGTAGCAGCGGCCGCCCAGCGCCAGATCCCCTCTATTGTTGGTAAATACAGTTACCAAAACAAAAACTCTTCATCAATATCCCATTCAAATAAATGACTATACGACATACAGCCATCTGGTTAAACGATTGCTACGACATAATTTACAACATGCCCCGATTTAACGCACACCACCGAACACTCCAATTAGAATATTATGTTATAATCATAATACATACACTGAATTTAAGCTGAAAGGTATAAACATTGTTATATTTATTAAATGTTATACTGAATGTGGGAAAAAAAATTGTTACATTACAAATCTACGCACGCACACATAAAAGGGTCTAGCGTAGTAGGTAGGTACTCGTCTATTTTGGTTTCTGACTGTAATTTACGTAGTTTTAATTATTTTTCGGAAAAACATTACGTATATTAAAAATGACAGAAATCGATTCAGTACAAACGACTTTCATAATGTGCGTTAATCTAGTTAGACATTCTATATCGTCTCGTCCTGAAATTCTTGAAAATAACATTTTAAATCAATCTCGATACAGTTTTTGAAAACTAAACATAGATATAAATAGAAAAAGTAAAGTGAAGAAGGAGGAAAAGGAGCCTTTCGCCCCGCAGTGTGATAACCAACCTACATAGGCTTATAAATTATAAACTTAAGTAGAATGAGTGGATACGATCTTCTTTTTTAACCGATTTTAAAAAAGGGGCAGGTTTTATGTTCGTCAGTATGTTAATCGGCATTTTTGTAAATTGTGGACCGATTTCACAAAATCCTTTTTGTCATTTGGTGGAGAAAGCTTGCACAATAATACGCATTTTTCCCACTAAGTCTATGTGGATGATGTTTTAATACCTTCCTGTCTTTGGTATATACATAGCAGGTAGTGGTATTCGAATTTGTGTGGAGTACACGACCACAAATGAAAACTTTTGACTATTGAGAGTTCTTGGCGGGAAAGAGAAGCGTCATGATTTGTTTTATTTTCTAAAACTTGTGTTTAGCCGAATGTTAATGTATAATAATGGTGGATTATTAACCATTTAGTGTTCGTGAACGTGCATTAGTGTAGGCAAATGAAACAAAACAGTGCAATATATCACTTCAAGTTCTCTCAAAAAGTCCGCGTGAGGTCTCAGTAAAGTGCCACGTCTTTCCTGAAACTCAACGCGAGCGAACGGGCGGGGATATCATCTACCATGTACGAGCATTGTTTAAAATTCATTTCATCATTACCTATTTAAACAAAGTTTGTAACTAAATAAAGACTTTGATAAAAGGTCCTAGCAATCAGGCCGTTAAACTATTATTAAAAAAAAAACTTCAAAAAAAAACAACAAATTGAAAAATAACTTTATTTCGGCGGCAAAAAACGAAAATTCAAAACCAAAGTCACCGAATTCTGAAATTAAAGTAATTTTTCAATATGAAATGTTTTTTTGGTAGACAGTTTTTTTTTGTAACGCTTTTTATCTTAGAGTAGATTCCAGTTTCTCAGACAAAAACATATTACGTTAGAAGGTCCAAAGCTGTAGCTCGATGAGTAAAAATCGCAATGATGGCGCCGACCCACTAAAGCTTTAAACAAGGAATCCGACTGAAAATTCTACAGTTTCGTCACGTACACAACGTCAGTCTATCCATCCATCTGCCTTAATTAAACACGCTCTTGTAATTCTTTTGTTTTATCGTTTTCTACACGAAGCCATGGTACGAACAAATATTGAAATGTACATTGTTGTTTGTGATATTTGTTATTTGAATACAAATTGTAGGTCGTTTATCAATATTTCTACGGTAAGCTTTTTGGAGATAGATAATAACTATAATAATTTCTAATTTAAACCATGTACCTACACAAAAATAAATCATATCTGTAAACAAAATAAACTCTAAAATAAACTCATTGAAATAGTTCCAACACTCCGCAAATAATAAAATAAACACATAGAGTTGAAATAGTTTCATTAAAATCTAGCTGAATTACATAAATGCATACAAATCTCGAAACACATGTAGCATGTATGTTAACTGAACACATACCCCGCATTCCTTTTTGTAACGCGAAACAAAACTTCGACAAAGGATGATACTCAATTATGAAACTTAGGCCTCCGTTCACGGCTTTGAGCGATGCGACTTGCGTGAATCGACACGCGCGCACGTCACCTAAGTTACCGCGTCAGTCAGGGCGTAGAATCCCTCACTCCCTACCACCTTTTGCTGGGTATGTCATCGAACTCACCTGTAGTCAGAGCGTTTGACAGTTCTGACACGGGGTCTACTCCGAAGCGCTAATCCGAAGTATCGGCCGAACGTTCGGCCGTTTTATAATTTCCATAGTTTCTTTTTTTGACTTTGAGTCCTTACCCGACTTCAAGTCACAGTTTTGACTTTGGCTTATCTCTTCGACTGCCTTTTTTATTTATTTTTTGCCGTAGTCAGCAATAGTTAGCCGTAATAAAGAAAAGATCGAACATTCGGCCGATACTTCAGATTTATGTTCGGAGTAGCCCCTCTGTACTTACACAAGCATTGGCGTACAAGTCAACGGTTGGCTGACATGTTTTGGCACAGACAAAAATTTTACCTGACCTTCTGCATAGGCGAAAGTGGAAAGCAGAACAGCCACCGCTATGAGTGGGTGATCTCGTATTCGTTGTGGACCCGAACTCTTACGTGAACTTAACTCTGTTTTTTTTCCGTCATCGCTCCGCAATTCACGTTGCGGTAACTCGTGGCGTGCTCTAAGTCTAAGCAACTTCTTTCTTTGTTTTCTCCACATTCGTTGTCGCAAGACACGTGCCGCTTCAGTGTAGCTCGTGGCCACGAGTTTATGGGAGAATGTCATAACGTGTTGCCAGTGCGGATAGCTATGCATGGGTAAATGCACGCGTATTGTTTAAATATTGCATTCCCTTCCTTTTGTAGAGCACCAGGACATTGGTCTATGTAACCACTGCAAAGGAAAGTGATACACTGATTGAACATTTTGGTTTGTACTTCGTCTGATTAAAAATAAGATCATGGACATTTTTTTAACATTGTCTTTATTTCATGTTTGTACCTCTATTGTTTAAAGTTTAACTTTGTATGATTTGAATCTATCTGTTTTGTTCTTTTGTATTTCTCTTTATAATTTTTAGGCGATATTAAAATCCTTCTGGCTATGGAACTAATAGCGAGATTAAACTTATTGTGAAATTATTATTAGATTTATTTCTTCAGAAGAGCTTAGGAGAAGCTAAAGCTTTCAAGCAATTTGTTTTGCGGCTAATCTCTTTGGAAAGTTTACAAAGACACTAATTATCTAAGCCGCTTTTTAGGGTTAAGATAAATAAAAGTTACGAAGTAATTGCCAATAGGTATAATAGGAAGATTAATAATCGTTTAATGTATATATTTTTTCAGCACATTAACGATTGATGTAGCGATTTCTTTCAGCTAAATAATGATGATTTTTTCAAAATAAATATTAGCCAACTCGACTTCTTTGATCGTTTAACCAAGAATTTAAAGTATCTAAGTGTTACGAATATTTACGAGCCATATTAGTTACTTGTACCTACACTATAACCACTAATCAAATTATTATACAGTTCTAAACATAGTTATAAGTAATCAAGTATCATATTAATTATATCAATTCGGCAATCAAGGGCAAGCGATAAAGGCTGTAACAGACTGTCAATATTGACTGCGAAGAATAATGGCAATAATGTTTGCTGTCATTAGCGAATCATTACTCACTTTGTCGGTAAATTACAGCTGGCTCCGACCTTGTGATCGGGGCGAGTTATATTTATCAAACTACCGTCTTATTATAGATGATTGTTTAAGAACTGCCTACATAAATTGCAAAATAAAACCATGAATTGGGCGATTTCAGTGATTTGTTTCCCAAAAAAAGGGTTGGTTATTTCTTAATCTCGATACACTTCACTCCGTTTTTTCGTCGCAAAACACCTTACTCTTCCACGCTCAAGTGCATAAATGCAGTAGAAACACGGTTTTTGCTGTGACGTAATCACACATTGTGGAAACGGATGTATTATTATCGCGTTTTCCTTTGAGAGACTGCTCCACGCCTACAAAGGGTTACAATGTAGAATGTTCCTTTGATGCGAACCTTGGTGTAATGCGGATAAGTTTTTGTAATCCTAAATTTTTCAGTTTGTTTTCATGTTTTAATAGACATTTTACACACTGAAAGTTTCTTTGAAAGGGACAGGCCTTAGCCACTCTAAGTAAATAAAACATATTGAATACTAGCTTTTGCGACGACTTGGTCCGTGTTTACCGAGTTAAAAGTATCTTATGTGTTAATGCAGGTTATAAACTATATGTGTGCTAAATGTCATTCAAATCTGTTTACCCGTTTGTGCGTGATTGAGTAACAAACATCTAAACATACAAACCCTCACATTTATAATATTAGTAGGATTGGGATTGTGTATGAACACATTTATTTTTACGCTAAATTTTAAATAATTTATATTTTTATATTTTATACCAGCGTGTTAGGGTTCAAACTTGATAGCTTTGAAATGTCGCGTGTGAAAACGCAATGTGTACCAACGAATCGGCAAACTAATTGTCATTGCGTGATCGTATCGCGGCCTGTAGCTGAAATATTATTCAACTGGTACATAACTGCACCACTAATAATAAGTTATAAGCTTGCTGTAAAATTACAGATTGAAAATTATTATACGAACCAGTATTTGAAATTGTATGGTAACATGAAATTGTATATCTAACTTTTTATGCTACGTAACACATTGGAACTAACGTGTTCCAATATGTTACGCTGTGGGAATATCGGGCAGTTACTGTCCTGTGTCTTAAGTACATCACACATTTTAATTTCCCGTCGCTAAACAACGCATCACGTCGTACAGTTGAAAAATGTTTCGTTTAAAAATGCCTTGAGTCCGGCAGCAAAGGTAAAGACTTCACGGAAAAAATCTCTAGCAAAGTACCAATCTGGCTTGGCTAAAACTTATACGGCTACAAATAACCAAGACTTATTTAAAACGTCCTATATCAACAGCTTTGTTAATATCAGACACAGAAAACATTTAGCAATACTTGCTAGTATTGCTAAATGTTTTCGAGTATTATTAAAAAACTACTTGTCTTTTTCCAAAAGAGTGTCTCAGTAATTTCAATTGCATTTGGTTAATCATAGACAAGTTTAGACGTTTATTAACTGACTAGTATGTTATTTAATTTTAAACTTTTCATTACTTACTTAAAATTTTATCTGAGACATAATGTTTATAACCATGTAACATATTAAAAAACAAATAACAACCGAGTATTGTGACTATTTCTATACGAGTAGCTTATTTAGAATTAAACATGAGGTTAGTACAAGCAAGCTCTGCAGCTCGGGCATTTTTTCTTCAATTTTCACAAGCGACGGGGACCCGTCACAACAACAAACAAAGCGAAAATTAATAATTGTTAAAATCATTTTCATGTGTTGAATTATCAGTGGTAAAGGTATTTTTAAATATTATTAGAATTTTATAGATATTTCCTTATCTCTTTATATTTTTTAAAGCTAAGATGGTTCTGCCAGGGAGAGTGACGTGACGTCCTAAAATATGGCTCAACTTTTTCGTTTATCTGTAGTAGGGTATAGGTATATTTTTTACTTACATATACTTTCATTTAATATTGTTCAAGTTTGGCACGTCGCGTCGGCAAATGAACCAGATCGTTCTCTAGTTATCAACTTTCACCAGTAAAATATCTGTTCCTGATAAGTAAACGTTCTTTTATTTCATATCCCGATATGCCATCTTTTTCCCCACTATAGGTAACCACATTCATGTACATACAATGGGTGTTCTTAGTCATGATACTACTGTTACTTGGTATTCGTAAGTGAGTGAATTGGGTAACAGCTAAATAATTATTGCAACTACCAATTCTAGATAGCATTTTTAGTAGAAGCTGACCTTGTATTGTAGGCTTCCCACATAATGTGAGTCACCTTTTACTGAACATGTATAGCTTGACATGTGTCGTATATAATTAGTACTTGCAAATAGTATTTAGCCGTAGTTACCCAATGCTTGCGATTGAGCTTGTAATTTTAATTATTATGCAAAATCATCATTATATATAATTTTATATACATATTGACATTGATGAATATTATATACAAAATTACATGAATATTTACTTAGAAAAGTATTATATTTATTACTTTAATTTCCTTTGAATGTGAGCACTTGATGCGGCCCACCAAAATGTACTTTATTTGGTATTGTTCGTTGAGTCGTTGAACTTCTTAAGTCTTGAGTTGAGCTGCACGATTACTGACAAATGGTTGCACTGATTGGACAGGTCCACTCAAATGTGTGTGGTTGTTTTCTCAAAAGCTCATTTCGGACTCGGATCTACATAAAAAAAAAAAAAAAATTATTTAAGTATAAAGTAAAGTAAAATTAAGATTAATTACAATCGGGGAAAATTTCATTCTAACTGTAATGTAGACCTGCAATTTAATTCTAACTGTAATGTAGACATGGTCCTCACATGATCTGAACAAGGTTATGTCTGGATTTTAAATGAGACTGACCCCTGAGTTTGTTTGGCATATTAAATGTCGACATCTAGCTTATTTTTATTTTTTAATATGACATGTAAAAGTGATTCCGATATCCTATTTACAGAATAAACGATTTCATTTCATTTCACTTAAGAATATCAAGTAACATGACTAACAATACCAATTTAACTGATTGCAGCTTCCGAGTTACTTGGCTAAATCCAAAGAAGCACGTTGGCTGTAGTGACAGTTGTGCTTATGTCCTAATAACCAAATAATTCATTACATTTATCGATTCAATTGCTTTATAATAGCAGACTAGATTGGTTGTAGCCACTTATTTACTTTGCAACATCCAACATATTTGCTTGGTTATAGTTAACCAAGTCACTCTGTTAATAATACAATTAGGTTTGTTAAGTTTACAGAGTGAATAGATTAATATTTTTAATCTATTCACTATACCAACCTAGGTTATATCTATTTTTTAATGAATTTATTAAGTTAACGTTACCAATTTACGTTAACTAAGTTCACTTGTTCAATTCTACCTCTGTACCAAGTCGCTCGGATGTAAATAGCAACAACTTGTTTATTTCTAGGCTTTACGTTTTTTACGATTTGATTGTTTTAGCCTTCTGAAGGAATCCGTATCCGAATGTTGTTATTTGTTTACTCGAACAGGTTTTCGCCATGCCGTAGTACGTCCGTCCGGCACAACCTTTTTCCGCAAACTATAAAATTCTACTTCGTAGTACGGCCACAATCAACATACCTTCAAAAAGTCATCAACAATATTAATCAAAAATGTTTCAGAAACAGGCTCAGACACAATACAGGTTGTTCCCCTTTTTGATAGCTAAAACAAAAATAGTACATACAAATACGCGCGTATGTTGGCTGTACGTGTGGAAGGGCATTTTAATTTTTTCCCTTGTAACAATAACATTCTACGCGCGCTCCCCCTTAATTAATGTGAGGAGAGTCGGGTAAATTTAGCATCGTAACGAAGTATTGTTTTAACTTGCAGCGTATATTGGTGTGTTTTCATTCGTATCTCTGTTCTTAATTTATTTTTTCGCTTGGTCTTTGTTAAGTGTGTAATTTATTTATATAATAGTCTTTTTTCGTATAAAGTCACGCGAGTTATTCATAAGCAACTTAAGTACGGATAAAATAATCTTAAGGCGTAACATAGATCCAAATTTATAAGGTACCGTAAGGTTTAGTTAGGTATTAGAAATTAGGTTTCTGTCCCTTATTGAGTATCAATATCATATTAATTTGTTAAGAATTATTACAGATTGTAGGGCTAGCTACTCTTGCGGTAACGCGTCTACATGTTTAAATAAGCGTCCGACCTACAAACAAAACTGAACATCGCAAGACCAGCCGAAATTTTTATTTAAATTACGAAACAACCTTCCCGTTTCCCAGTTCGAGGTAAATTTCAGCTGTATAAAAAGAAAAAAAAACACCAACAAATAAAAAAATATAAACAACTGGGACACAAAATTTCCTCGCGTTGAATCTGCTTACTCATAATTACCAGTTTTTAAATACGAAAAATAAAAACATGCTCGTATAAAGTAGGACGCCGATCTAAGACCTCTGAAAAACGAGCCAACATTATTTATTCGCGGGCCTCTTTCGGTTTTAATTCGGATTTATGTATATAAATTAAAGAAAGAGGCTTATATCCCCGGGTTTGTGACGTGGCCGCTCTTGTGCTACCTTTACTTTCTCAAAACAAGTGCGTTTGAGAAGCGAGCCAGTGGAAGAGTTTAAAAAGAATATTAACCACGCTTGCTGCATATTAACAGTTGTAGTTATCTCTATAATGAAGCACAGAACGATGAATGCAAATACATCATACTGCCTTCTTTTCAGAGACCTGTGTTCAATGCTCACAAACACAAGCTTCTGTAGAGTTAAAATATGTCACTGGTTTTAAACAAGAATGTCGGTTTTTGAGATGTATGTTGGTATTTTTATCATTATAAGCCAGACAGAAATTGAATATGAACCGTAATAAAAAACCCAAAGCCGTGACCAAAAATAGGCCGCGTGAATATTCAAATAACGAAAGCTAAAAATTTCTGTGTCAATAATTATTAGCAAACCTTTCACGGAAAATTGAAAAACAATGTTTGTGCCCGATGGCATATGATGGAGAAACCATGTCGAATGCGATTCAAATTTCTAAATCGCGTTAAGAATATCGTGTCAGGTCGAACGAAAATACGTGAAAAACGGCTTCTGATTTTTTTATGACTACAGGTACATTTCAAGATAAAAGTACTAACTATCGACAGCTCAGCCGGTCTATTCTGTAAAGATCTCACCGTGAAAACGTAGGTGAAGTGAGCTGCCGTTTCACTTAATGCTAGGCATTGGCATTTTATTATTATTGACAATAATAACAGCTCACTTCAAGCTCACTTCACCTTAGTTTTCACGATGAGATTTGTGAAGAATAGTATGAGAGCCGATCTATTTTGTAAAAATCTCACCGTGAAAACTAAGGTGAAGAAGTGAGCTGTAATTCCATCCAATTCCAATTTGACCTAATTTGATTGAAACTATTGACAGCTCACTTCAAGCTCACTTCACCTTGGTTTTCACAGTGAATCTTTTACAGAATGGTTCGACAGTTCCTATTAGCAAAGTGAAGTGAGATTTTAGAGAATCCATTCCAAATTCCAATTCCGGAATATGACGAGGCAGCACACGTTTTTTTTTTTCTATTTTGTTAGAAGTTCAATCATTTGCCTTGATACATAGATATCTGTATATAGAGGTGTACGTACTTATGTCGTGTCAAAGGGCGATCTCAAAAGGCCAAATTTTTACGTCAAGGTGACGTTTGCGCACAGTGTAATATAGATAATTCTTTTGCGAACTAACGATCGATTTTTTTACAACATTTCAGTGGCTCCACCTTTGTAGCTTAGTTCGTACGAAAGGGTATACTGTGTATAAAACCGTTGAATCCCTATGTCCGTCAGTTGTCGGAGAATTGACGGCAGCTTTATGGCAAATACCATTGGCTCGCGTCAAAGGGTGGCCCGCCGTCGCTTATCGTATGAGGCTTCATTGCATCGTGGCCGACCAGTTTTCTACGTATTCCACACGTCAAAGCTAAATACTTGGTGACTTAGATTCAACGTATCAATACTTTGTTGTTAGCTATATTATTACATACATGTACACACGGCTACATATTAAGCTATACTTTTCCAGTTTAAGCTGATCACGCATTGTATAGGATTTCCATACAATGAGAGGTCAGCTTATACTGGATATGTATAACTAGATATGTAACCGTGTGTACCTGCACCCCAATTGCGTTACATAGTTTTTTCACAAGCCGAAGGATTTGGAAAGAAATTCCTAATCCATTGCTTCATATGTTTGAAAAACAACGTAAATAGTGCAATGCATGTTTTTGAAGTTTCAAAATGAAAGGCATTGCAATTGTTAGTTTGTTACGCAATTAAACCGCTGGCATCCCAAATTAGACTTTCTAAGCTAAAACTGAATGAAATCGCGCATACTTATGCGTCCTTCACATTACCAAGTCGATCGCAAATGATATCAAACTTATTGTTTCTGCAACGATATTAGAATGTCTGCCTTCGTTACGCTTTGTCGTCACATTCGAACTTTATTCGTACTTTGAAACTCCTTGTATTTGCAAATCAAGGATGTTTATTTTAAAATGTATTTACACCTCATTTCTTTCGTATTTCGTTAAGATAAGCCACAGATGTTTGTTTGCCTTTGATTTTGTGTATCTTTGATTTCGCGGGTTCTTAGTAAAGGACACTGTACCCATCAAAAGAAACCAAGGTCTAAGTAATGCCTAAGTATAAGACATTAGTTGGAAAGAGTCGTAGTTTAGACAACTTTTATAGATTGGCCGAGTTAGTCGTTCAAACTTTCTCTCTATTAATATCTCTGTAAATATTCCAATTAAGATAAGCCTTTTAAATAGGAATGCCGTCTGAAATAATAATTTAATCGAGCTTAGATGCTATAACTCTGTAACCAAAAACAAATGAAAACTTGTATTTGATTTAAGGCTTAGTTTGAGCCCTAAAATGTAGTTGTATAAAATACCTAATGTACCATTCAAACACGCTGTGTTTGTAAAAGGTTTTTTAATGTCTCGAATAATATCGGTCATTTGCAAGCTACAGTCCTGTTGCGAATTCGCAAATGGTTTGATGCCTCGTTTGATATTTCCTCCATTAGGACTAAATTAAAAAACTTCACCGCTCGTAAAGTGGAAAACTTCTTCGCATCATCGTTTTTCTGTGAGTGGAAAATGATGTCTTCATTAGCTCTCACTTGAGTTTGGGTTATTTAAGTGTATATTTTGTAGTAATAATAATAACCCCATCACCGTATATCTACGTTGACGTCGTGGTGGGGCTTGCGAGGTCCTGAACTAAAGGTCCGTACCGGTAGAGTTTTCTTTGCCGAAACAAGAATAGGGTAGGAGCCAGACCAAGAAAGATACAGAAACCCGCAGGGCAGCATGTGGCGAGCTGTTAAAAAATAGGCACCCCACGGGCCCTATCTCCCGGGAGAAGTCTTGTTCCTCATCTCTGGCTTGCCTTTATAGGCTGGCTGGATTGAACAATGACGAGGAACAGAGCTCCCACCTCTTTCTTGCCTTCATTGGCCGGCTTGAGTGGAGATTCGCAAGCGCAAACATGCTCGGAGGAAGGAAGTATTCCAGTAAGATGCTGGTATCTTGGCCGTACTTCCAGAATTATCCTGATAGCCGTGGAATACCTATCCACTCCTCATAAGCACCTCAAGAGATTTCCTGCCATTCTAAATGAACTATCAAAGAAAATTGCCAAAAAATTAGAAGATAAAAAACCTAAACAAATTAAAAACATCTTAAAAGTCTACTTTACTGTGGGGAAGTATAGAATGGAGGATGTCAGCGTGTAGGTCCTCAGCCATATACTTAAGTGAGCAATTAAATAAAATAAGCTTATAGCACACATAATATTATTGTCTTTAGATTAAGCGCTATATTTAATTTACAAAAACCATGAAAAGTTGGAAGAAATAAATAGTTTAATTTTTTATTTATTTTACATGTTGCCCCCTTTGTTGCTACGACTCTATGTGCTAGCGACCTTTTTCGGGGGCCCATTATTGAGTGTGCAAGTCACCCCTTGCCATTTTATCTGTGTATTTTATATAAAAAATTGGTCGGCCATAGTCTTTCCATAGTCCTAGATAACTAGTTCACTTTAGCCACCTAGACCCATAATCCAACATCTTTTTATCTATATGCTGCAACTAAGTCCTACGCCAACCGGGGGTTGCCCTTGGGTACCTTGCATAGTGCGAACAGGGATAATCGTCGGTTGGTGCCTCATTCCATTTAAAATTGTCTAAGGGTCCTCTGCGAGTTGGCTTCGGCTCCTAGTACGCATTCCAAAGGACCGGGAAAACATGGTCCCGAGATATATAAACACATACAAATAATAATTATAATCATTTATTTGTTCAGATTACAAATGAGGTCCATTGTGTTAGTAACAGTATTACTTAGCCTATGTTAGTACTTATTAACTAAAACAGATCTTGTTCGATCGGCTAACGCCCACACAAGCGGACTATATGCCCGGGCGGCTATCGAGTGCAAAACCGAACTGGGCATCATGAATCTTGACATGCCTATTTAGATGCGAGTTGAGTACGCTGTCTACTCGTAGTACCTTAGCTATGACGGTGGCTAGTGAGATTGGCCTGTAATTTGACCCGTCCGATACGTCTCCAGTCTTATTCTTGACTACTGCCACCACCAGAGTCCGCATCATGTCCGAGGGCAAGTCCGAATGAGACAGAAACAACTTAAATAGTAGTGCGAGTACTCGTGGCAACTGCGCACCAGCATGCTGTAGGTGCTCGTGCCCATCGTGTCCTGGGGATTTGCCTTTAACCATATTTTTAATTTTGGCACTGACTTCTTTCGCCAAGACGATCGTTGGTACGTCCTCATCTTTAGAAAAAGCATTGAGATCCCCACGTGACGGTCCCAGGGCGACTGTGTGGTAAACTGGGTTTTTAACAGCTCAGCTATGTCTTTTGCAGCTAACGCTGCAACCTACTAGTGTCTACACATGTCCAGTCTTGTTCCAGGGAGAAACGAGATGTCTAACTTGTTATTCCAAACTATTATTTTATACGCTTTGTATTCTTTTTAGATTTAAATTTTTGTTAAAACTTTTTCGTTATTCTTCACAACGCATACTCCACAATATTGTTTTCCGATGTATCTTTGTGTCCATTGGAGAGGGACAAACGTATCCTCGAACTGGTGGGCTTAAATATATCTTCCAGCATGTAAGCAGCTTTTCCTCTAACAACAGTATCTGAGTGCATGTTTCTGTGCCTCTTCCTTTGCATCCATGATTCTTTAAGACATTCTGATTTCTACACACTATTCCACGTTACCTCTGCTAACGAATAACTTTTATTTACATTATTTGTAACGATACGGCTGTCTTTTGAGTCGGCGCTAACGGTGATGACCTCAGGCGCTTTCCTGATTCCTTCAGCAAACCGGTTCGACGGTGACAATGTTTTATCATGCGTACTCCCAGTTTGTGAGTCACCCGATCACTGCCGTATAACGTCGGAAGTGTCAACGGTGGTGGCTTCGCTAGTGGTATCAACTGGGCTCGGGCAGCGTACGAAAGAGATCGCTATGGCAACTTCTAGCCTTATTATTTTGCAGAAATGTGGGTGATCACAAATGTATCTTTGGGGGTATGAGGTACAGGGTGTAAAGTTCTCTCGCACTCATCCACCATAGAAAAGGGAGGATCCTCCGACCAGACGGTTGTTGTGTCTGGTAGGCAACTGCCCAACGTTTGATGTCGGGACGTTGTATATATGCTAGTTGCGCGGTAAACTCTGCTTGCGCGATGCAGGATTTGCGTGACGTCAGTTTGACGCGTAGTTCGCATGTGGCGATGTTGATGCCGCTACATACCTTTTCCATTGTTTTATTTTTAGGTGTACTATCCACATTAATGTTTTTTTTTTTAAGGATTCATGATTCCGATCGGACCACTATCACAACCACTTTCCAGTAAGTATCCACCGCGTCTATTGTTTACATACACTGGTCGTCCTGCATCTACCGGCGCCGCAGCGACACAAACTTCATATGGTCGATATCCGCTCTTAAATTATTTAACTGGTCTATCGTCACACTTGACTTTTAAAAACTGACCGTTTAAATTCTGAATTTCGGATTTCAAAACCAGAATATTTTTTAACAGAGTTGAGACATCGATGTGGTCAAAGGATACTCGTATCGGTGGTAGTGTCTCCAACATTCGGGCCACAAAGATCGGGGGTTCATCTGGGTCTGTTGACTTTAAGACGCATATAATACCTTCAATATTCTTCTGCTCTTTGTTTTTTCGCCTCGATATGTTGCGGGTACTTGTAGAAATAGACTCAAACAATAAACTTTTTCCCGTCGCGATTTCTCCCTCATTATAGGTGCTAATACATAAACGGATCAAACTCTCCTCGTCCCTAATGTCTATTTTATTTTGCACAAAACATAACAACTCGTTTATCACTATTTTACATGATACACACTTTACTTTTTCAGAAGACAGTTTCTACACCCGAACGCTTCCGAGTTTGCGCGGAGACTGGTAGTGCTTTCCACAAAAGTTTACCGGTATAATATCCTGGAGGATCCAGCTACCCTCAAAAGTTTTCCAATTTGAGAACCGTGTAGTTTTTTAATTTAGGACAGCGGGAGTTAAAATATGTTAAGCGCAGCTGAAAATACGCATGTGTTTGTTTTCATTAGCATTCCCAATGGTAATAACGGGTGAAACGAGGGAGAAGCCGCCGTTAGGCTAATATAAAATATGCCCTGAACCGCACCTGTACATTGTGGAGCGTTGCGCTCTACGTATTCAAACACTATGCGATTCGCGTGAATAGACCTTTCAGAGCGCAATTTTTAATGTAGCAATCTTCCATCGGGCAAGCGGGCAGGCTGCAAGTCACTAGCAATATCCAGTGGATCGATCCAGTTCCGCTATAAAATGCGGGGCGATGCAGTGACTCCTTTGTGATACGTAGTTATTGAGCCCGATACAATGTCGGCACGATCTGTTCTCACTTTGTATGACGTTGCTGTTCCTTAGAATCGTAATAAAATTTTGCGCATCGTTTCCTACCTCTGTCATTTCTTCATTTTGTAGCGACATATTGGCTTTCCGTTATTTCTCGATGTTGTTTTGTTCGCCGTTTCGAGATCATCTGTCATCCGATGTTCTGTTATGTTCATATTGAATTTCGCTTTCGTGAGGTAATGTTTTCCACATTTATTGTTACGTTTTACTATTATCGTTCACGATTATACAGCTTTGTGTTGGTGAGACCAATAATGTCAATTTAAATAAAATTTAGTTCTCACATGTGAGATCTAGTTTCTTGCAAAAATATTTAAAATCAGCTACGATTAACTTAAACTGGTTTATCAAATACTTTAAATCATTACATGCATCGTAGAACACCTATCAGTACACAATCTGATCACTAAAGGGTTTATATATAAAATGTGTAAGATGAAAATATTATTCAATCAATTTACCCGTACGGGTATCAATGTGAAATCATGCAGAAAAACGGAATCGAGGGTTCTGCATCCTGATCCCATGCCTGGTTACTTAAAATCGCATGTATAATTTAAAAGGAGTGGCTGACACACCAAATTTACCATGTGGAGGGCAGGGAGATCGCACGTCCCCGATAACGCTGATAAAACGGGGAAGCTGGGTTTTAAGGATTTATCACCGGCTTCCAGATTTATTCATTTGTAATTGTACCCACTTGTGGAATTTCCCATATATCTACATAGTATAAAACTGTTTTCAACTTACTCGAACTCGGTTATTTAGGCGTATCACGGTTAAGCGTTTAAGGCACTATGTAGGTCAATTTTCATTAAATTATTCCACCGGATAAATGAAAATATTTAACGCAGCTTTGTTTACGATAGTACCAGTAAATACCAGAGCCAAAGCAAAACTATTTTAATATCAAAACTGTTCGTACTTTTTCCACAAAAACACAACAAAGATCCCTTTTTAAAACTTTCATAATAATATCAGGAAATACTTTTTGTTCTTGCCAATCTGGTTTTATAATTATTTAAAGTCTATTTAACCATCGTTAGATGTAGGTTCCCCCAAGCATTGGCACGACTGCTTCTGTGCTCCTCGTATCTAGCAGATTCCTGCGAATAAAAGTGTTTTGTAGATGACATTTGAAAGGGAGTGATGGCCGTACTATATAGGGGTGCTTTCAAAGATCAAAGCTAAAGTAGAATGGATCTTTAGAAGTAATGCGGTGAGATAAAATGTGCCTTCCGGCTTCAAATCGACCCTTATCTATCTCTCTTTAGTATCACATTAATGTTGTGTCCTAAAATAATACCCATAATAGGTAGGTACCTACCTCAATCAAACTAAAATGTTTTTCGAGTTATATTTAGATGTGTATTTTATGAATTTAGGTTGCGAATACAGCTTAAATAGCATGTTTAGTTGTTTGCCAAGAAGCTGTCGTCAGAGACACCCAGTAACGAGTCGATGTCACTCGCTGTGCCAACGAGTCGTGCAGATAATTGTTGGGAACGGAGTATTATCGTTTCAAAGATCGCTCGTTTTTTGTATGGCCTGGGCCACGGAATTTCGGTATTCCAAAATGCATTATTGTAATGCAATGTTCGCCGTCCTTTGTCCGCCCCGCATGCTCCAAATCGATTCACGATGTGCCTACTCGGATGCCGACTACGCCTGCCCAGTAATGTAATTTGAAAAACCGAAGATTACAGGACATCAGGTCTTACATTTATTCGACTTGTCATATTTGAACAAGTTCGTGTGCTAAAAGTAATACAAGAAAAAGTTTGGACGTAACTTACGTGGAGACGACGAACGAAGAGTTTTCTTTCAACATAATATTATACAGTTATTTTCACATATCTGAGCTGAAACGAATATAAAATTTCAAGTTCGTTTTGTTTGTGATATGAAGTTTGTGAGTTTATGAAATGAATGACTATTCTTGTGAGGATTTGAAAACTATAGGAAATTATGTATACCGCCGTAAAACATAGCCTCCAATGAAGAGCTACCTAAACTATCTCCATCTAAAATTCATAACAGTTTTCTTAGAATCATATCTAAAAAGAACCTATTTATCGTTTCCGCACTTTCTTTTTGTTTGTATAAAAAATATGATGTAAACATTTTTATAAATAGCTGTCACAGGATGGTCGTCGTTTCCAAGCGGATTTTACCAAAGAAATCTTAAGTTTTTTCTGCGGAACAATATTCAGAGTACATTCTCTCCGTTCGAGATTGCCAATGAGGTTACGATAAGGCGAGCTCGGCGCGTGAGTCTGCATATTTTTCTAGCTACGTTTTCAATTTAATCCGTATAATCTCAATGTGGGGTTGTTATCAAACAATTTCTCCCTTATTTGATGGAGAATTTTTTAATAATATTAATTCGTTTTCGCAAAAATGCAAAGCAGGGTGGTGATAATGTTGGGAAGTTATCTTTTTAAATTGGAGAGTGTTTCAAGGTTTTTTCTATACTTACATTATTTTCAAATAAGTGCCCTTTTCCACTAGCTTAGAAATATATTGGTAGACAGATAAATAGAGTAATTTTTATTGTTCACCAATAGATTCAACAGTACAATAGGGGGTGGCTAAAAGCCAATCATTGGATGAACACGTATTGGTAGTGGAAAAGATTACCATCAGTTTCCGGCGAACTTATAAAAAAACTAGCGACTTTTTCTAAGATCAAAATCAGTCCAGCCGTTTCGGAGATTAGCCGGAATAAACAGACAGACAGATAACAAAAATAAAAAATATATTTTTAGGTTCCCGTACATTAAAAGGTTAAAATGGAACCCTTATAGGATCACTCGTGTGTGTGTCTGTCTGTATCATGTCCATCTGTTACAGCCAATTTGCTCCGAATCGACTGGACAGATTAAGTTAAAACTTTGTTCAGATATACGGACGTGTAACGTAAATAAATACATATAATAACGAATATAGGGGTCACTTTTGGGGGGCAAATAAAAAAATAACGTATTGCAAATAAATACTTTTAAAATTATTTATTGCCCCCCTTATCTCCGAAACTACTGAGCCTAAAATTTTGAAAAAAATACAGAAAATAGTTCTGTACTTATATTACAGGAAAACCAATAAGAAGTCTATGGTCTTAAATTAACATGGTAAATCACTCAATATTGCGTACCAACTTACATTTTGCGGTTGGAATGTATTAGGGATGCCTTTCAAGTACAATGTTAAGTTTGTTCTTGGGTTAAATTATTCATCTCAACTACGGAACCTTTCAATGTGCCTGACATGTACTTGGCCGGTTTTTAACCGACTTCTAAAAATGAGGAGGTTCTCAATTCGGAAAAAAAAATATCGGGAATACCAATATTTTGTAAAAGGTGATGAGCATTTAAGTTAATTAGATAAATTACAAACTGACCCACTAAAAAGTGAAAAATAAAAAACTTTTTTTACAAAAAAAACAACAGACTTCCAAAAAAGCACTACAAAGTGAAAAATAACTTTAATTTCGGAAGTCGGCGGCAAAAAACTAAAATACAGGTCCAAAAACACCGACTTAATTAAAGTAATTTTTCACTTTGTAGTGCTTTTTTGGAAGTCAGTTGTTTTTTTTTGTAAAAAAAAGTTTTTTTTTATTATAAGTATCGTATACACTTTCATAATATTCATTTAGTAAAAAGTTGTTATTTTGACATTACAAATAGAGACTTCAACTTTATTTATTTGTATTGTTACGTACTTAAACCTATTTATTTCAGAAAATCCATGTATGGTATGACCACGTTACTGATAGGTAAATTAAACTCGGCCAATCTATGTATTTAAGTATTTACCGAAGGTGTGGTACAGTCACCAGCAAATGATTTTAAACCTTAAAATGTTGATGGTTAAGTACAAAATCGAATGAGAAAATTTTACAGTTTGTGGTAACTTGATGTATTGCGATTGTTCCTTCGGTAAATACTCTAATGCTATTAGTATCGGTACCAAAATCCCAAAAAAAGCGGACTCCTGATAAACAAGTAACGTAAATCCGAAATCGTAATACGTTTAAGTGCAAAAACGAAACGCACAGGGGCATGGCTTGGAAATTCGCTTAATCCCTCAAATCCTTTAATGGACGTTCGGAAATGTTGTCTAAAAGGTGTAAATGCTCACTGTACCGGCTTTACCGACCAATAACGTGATAATTATTTACTTATCATTTGAACTATATAGGGTAAATTTAATTATTTAGCGAAACTACACAGATGCTACGGAAATAGATATCAAAATAATCATGAAGAAACAAAATTTTAAAATTTCAGTTAATTATACTACTAACGGGGTCAACGCATAAGCGAAAAACATTTATTTTTGTTTTATCATTTTTTGATAACCGTCATGCCTGTGAAGTTCCACAAACTAATTGACCCTGTTTATCTATTACCTAAACAATTTACTGTCTTAAGAAGCTGACAACAGCTAAACCGCAGTCACTGTCAGACTGTATACAAAAGAAAGAGAAGCAGACACAACGCTTGTAATTTATTCCAAAATATGAAGAATTTATCTATTTACTCAAAAATGAGTTGAGTACCCAATCGGAAATAAAAAACAACCAGTTCTGCATACAAATAAGACGTTCTTGTTATTAATTAAATACCAACCGTATGTTGATATTTAAAACTGATATTTTGGATTGAAACTCAAAGTAATGGGTTAGTTTTCCGTTAATTTGTATTGAGATTATTTTTCCTAAACGTGTTTTGGTAACAACCAAGTTCTGAGTAATATGTTCAAGAATAACATATATTTTTCCGCCACCACAAACCATATAGATTTGGCGATTTTTTGTTTAAGACAAGCCTACTTTTATCATTTGCATCTTGTCAGCGCCTTAACAAATTATTTTGAAGAACAGTCTTACCTAGTTCAATTAGGAAGCAATCGTGTCGTCTATCCGATTCCTCGGAACCCTAACAAATGAGCCGACACATCACTGTCTCGTTCTTTCCGCAAACTAAAAATATTACGAGCATCACTCTTCTCCTATTTCTCTCTAAAAATGCATTTCGGTGTTCCTACTTGTAGCAATTTATATTAATAAAAAAACACTGGCTATGTCTGAAATACGCAGCAGCTAGCGACCATTAATGCAAATCAATGCAATTTTAATTTCTCCAGAGGAATATTAAAAAAATGATCAAGATAATTGATTTTCTACCTCATTTCTACATTTTTCACTCGTTACGAAGTCAAGTGAGGCATAAAATGGCATTTCGCAATCATCAACTTGATACAAATACCGCGCTCTTTTCAAAAAGACTCGTAAGCGGAAACAAAGACGTCCATTTTGCAATTTTAATGTAGCATTATTGGTGAGGAGCGCGCGTTCAAAAGAACTTTTACCTGACTCCGCAATCCCTCACGTTTGACGATGCAGTACTTTTATCTTAGCTACAGTCAAAAAATGCACCGCTATTACTGCTAGCACTCCCACCGGAGCGGAAATCTTTTGCGCTCTGATTTTTTTACAGACGAATGGAAAATTTAATTTGGCTCTCATTTTGGGGCGCACCTGACTTTAGGGGAATACGATTCATACTTTAAGTTCATCCCTCAATAAACTATCAGCTAGATGGATTGGATTCAGGAGGTCTTAAAATTTTACTCACGAATTCCGTTCGTTCGTAAAAGAAATATTTTTAGAATTCAATATCTTGAAAATGAAATGTGATTCGGATTTTTGAGTAAATAAGCAAAGTAATGAATAATTAAGCAAGCCGAGCGAGAATGCCTGCTTGCTTAAGACGGCTCTCGTATATTTTACGAGTCGTTTTACTCAGCGTAAAGGGTGTCGGGAAATCTACTCTGACATAATAAACGTGAATTTCAAAATAATATTTATGTCAGGTCAGGTCCAAAGGAGAGTTATTAACTTACTACTAATTTGGACAGCATTCATTCAGGCTCAACTCAACGCTGCAGTGAGTCGATACTAAATGAAAAATAGTGCATTGAATTGAATCGTTTCCAATGCAATGTGTATGAATTTTAAACTGTCTGCATACAGATGAAGCAGGCATGTCGTGATTGAAAAACTGATTTAGATCAAGCGCCAATCCAAAGTGTTGTGTAGGATTATTTTAGGTATTCAGTAATTTTTATCGGTGGATATGAAATTAATTTTCAAGAAGTTTATCTTGAAACCAGTTATACAATTGTATAGACTCTATGGAATTTATGAAATAAAAAACTGTACTTTTGGATTACTAACTACTCACAAATAACTCTACTAGTTAACATGAAAAAAAAATGCAGCAACATTTCACCGAAATGCAAATGGCATAACTTAAAAAAGGACATAGTTGTTGGTTGGAATAATCGTCTAGATCAGCGAAAAGTATGTATATCGCTAACATATTCGGGCTCACGTACCGCCGTTATCAGCGGGACGCAGTCGACCGCGACGACGTAGTCCTGCCCCCCGCTCCTTCGCAATTGTTTATTTCTAAGGATAATCTTTACAAACGCTCCGCTTAATGCAAATAAATACAAGTCAACCCTCCCAAACAAATAGACACAATGATATTGACACTCGACTTTTAGATTAGGAATTTTGAAAAACATAACCCTTCCTTGGCAGTCGGGTAAAAACGAGTTATTTTTCAAACTCTATTTTTTTGAATTTGGAATTTTAACAAACTAGTTATTTGTAAAAGACCAAAGTTATTGAATGACGGGCGATTTTTAAATTCAGAATTTCAACAAATGAGCAATATTTGTAAATGACCAACGATTATGACACTTGATTTTTATAATTTGAAATGCTACGTAGCATTTCAAATTATAAAATTCACTTGATAGATAGATTCACTTGAATGGAATGAAGTAAAGATAAATAATAGTTAGCTTATAAGCAGTGATCGGAGTAGGTAGATTGAACTGGGGCCATTGATCCGAAACGTATATATTAATATGGACATTCTTCCGGAATTGGTGGATTATTTAAAAAAAACCGGAACTTATGTCGGAATTGTATTCTGCCAGAGTGGAAGGAGTCATTTAATGATTTGCCATCCTCAAAAAAAAAAAGGTAGGAGTTGTAATAAAATGACCAATATTATATTCTTCATATTTTTTTTAACGGCACACAGTCACGATTTGACAAAACCCAACGACCAATCAGAACAAAGGATCATGGGTGGTACAATAACCGGTTATCAGAACAATGCGTACGCCCGCCGACGACATGCCAGGTAGCTCACTCGTTTACTTCGGTTCGTAGAGTACTACGAACCGAACTACTGTGTTGTGAAAACGTTACTTGACCCTGGCTTGTGTACATACTGACTTCTGGAATCTGCTCTAAACCACGATTTGGCTCGAATATACGGACAAAAATAAAAAATAAATATTAAAGCTTCGATCGGAATTCGATTGTTTTTATTATTCAACAGATAAATAATGAATTAATTCAGTTTTGATACCTTCCTTTAAATTTTGAATTGAGTAGTAATAATATCACTACCAACATTAACAATATTTAATTGAATCCGGAAATACCGGAATTACTTTCCGGAAAAATGGCTTATCCATGTTATTCTTTCTGTGTGCATTTATGATACAAGTACCAAAAATCAATCTACCTACTCCGATCACTGCTTATAAGCCAGTCATTATCTGAGTAAAGTTAAGAGTCTATACGCGAAGGATTTATTGTGTCTGATTGTCGCGCACTACGATAGGAAAGCAATTTCACCACTCATATATAAGAGTACTAGGGATTTTTTAATCCAGCACATTGTTACATATGTTTGACGGCACGGTTGGCGCAGTGGTTAAGCGATTGACTGCCGCGCTGCGTGTCGCGGGTTCGATTCCCGCACGGAACAAATATTTGTATGACCTACAAGTAGTTGTTCCGGGTCTGGCTGTTTGTGTATGTGAGTTTAAATGTTTGTAAACGCACCCACGATATAGGAGAAATTCCTAGTGTGGGGCAACGTTTTTAAAAAAAACAAAAGCAACGTTTTAAAAAAAAAAAACAATATGGCTTCCGCTTGGCTCTCATTCCGACAAAAGTTTTCCTGTTATTGATATGAATGCTTACGATAATATATTTTGTGTGTGAGTTACAATATTAAGGAGATATGGAAGCTAAAGTGCCATAAGTGACTACTAAGGCCTCGTTTCCGTATACAGGAGCAAGGAAAGCGATATATTAATTTTTTATCAGACTTTAATATATGAAGGCGCACGTGTAGCGTATGCATGATAACCCTAAAGTGTTTTATATCCGTATCATTATGTAAAGTAGGGCCTAAAACAACTCTTCGTGAGAATTTTATGTTCGCTATCAGTTTAAACCGTAATTTAAAGGAGTTTATTTGGTTATACGAGGCTAAATATTTTTAAACTAAACCAAGTTTATGCGGAGATAATTTAAGGTAATCGAATAAGTACTCATGTAATTTATTTAGATACTACTGTTATCATAGTATTTTCGTTTCTAGACTTATGTACCTAACTTCATAATTATTGTAATGGCGTTTTGTAGTTGCTATGAACTCAAACTCAAAGCATTTATTTCAATTAAACCATTTACAGGCACTTTTGAATTGTCAAAGAGTCTGTCAGTTAGTCAGAAAGTTGAAGCTATTTGCCCATTCCAAAACGTAGATATCTATGGAGAAGAACAGGCAAGAAACTCCAAGGACACTCTTTTAAATCAAGATATTACAAAATCCTGGGTACATTATTATTGTCGCTGCTATACGTAAAGACAAAGTAAAAAGAAAAAAAAAAATTTCAAAATATAAGTCTAAAACATTACAAAATAAGCCCTGGCCATTTAAGAGATGACCAGTCTTAACTGACAGCACCCGTCCACGAACATGACGCGTGTGAAATACGCAGTAGTGTAAAAGGTTTATAATGATATCTGGCTTGAAAAGTTAAAAAATTAAACGCCATAACATTAGTTAAAGACACAAACTCATTGTTTAAATACAATAACAAAAGTATACAACTATTCGACAGTCATACGCTCATCTCATCCAGTCATGTTGGCAAGATCTTCGATCTTCTTCCATTCATCTTAAGTTACTTAAACAATACACAGTACCTATTGAACTCTAATCATACTGCATAAGGTACACAAAATCTTTTTCTAGGGTCCAAGTCAAAGTCAAATTATTTATTTCAAATAGGCACATAAGAATTTGAACGCACAAAATTTACAAAAAAAAATACATAAAAAAATAAATGAAAAAATTTTTATTATATATAATATTATTAAAATATTAATTAGGTACCTATATGATTTCTGTATAGGGAAAAAAGTTCCATTGTACGATCCCTTTATTTACGCGTGCTTTGACGATACATTTGCTTTATTTATGGTTAATTCACTAACAAACTTGCCTTTGTTTTGTAAAGCAATATAATTATGTTCAAACTTTTTTCTTTTTTCTAATATTTCTCCTTTCTGACGCCAAACTCAGACAGCTACACTGCCTGAGGACAATTTTACATCGTCTGTCTCCAACGAAGAGTACACGGCGAAGATGGGGCTATAGTCTATACTATAGATATTATTTAAAAACCGGCCAAGTGCGAGTCGGACTCGCGCACGAAGGGTTCCGTACCATAATCTATAAAAATGGCAAAAAAACACGTTTGTTGCATGGCTCCCATGGCATGGCTCCCTCTCCTTAAATATTTGTTTTATTTTAATTTAATTATTTATTTCTAAAGTGAATATATAACTAAATATTCTGTGAATATTTCAAGCTTCTACCTGTTGCTGTTATCAATATCAAGCAAAAACGAGCAAAAAAATCACGTTTGTTGTATAGGAGCCCCTTAAATATTTATTTTATTCTGTTTTTTAGTATTTGTTGTTATAGTAGCAACAGAAATACATCATCTGTGAAAATTTGAACTGTCTAGCTATCACGGTTCATGAGATACAGCCTGGTGACAGACAGACAGCGGAGCCTTAGTAATAGGGTTCCCGTTTTACCCAGTTGGGTACGGAACCCTAAAAAGCGTTGCAATCATATCGACTTACCTTTAGCACTATTACGTTGAAGAACAAGGTCTGTTTTTGTCACTAAGGAAAGGTGACTGACTTCCTAATATTTTTTTTTTTCAAGATTGACTTAAGAAAAAAAACCTTGCATCTAAAATATTCTTGACAAAAAATTTCAGCTTCACTCAGCCCTTCAGGTCTTGTCTCCGTTACCATAGTTACCTGGCATTAATGTAACGTTTCATTGAAATAAGATGCTCGGTCAAGCACCCTGATTATCCTTTTGTTATCACCATCGGCATCCCTTCTAATTATATATCACCCCCTAATTAAAAAGGGTTGCGAAACGCGGATTACAACAAAGGCTTAATCATAAAACTGTTTACGTAAATAGTAATTAGCTTGTTTTCTTATAACTACGTAATTTAATCAAGATGGCGGCATTTACAATAGAGATTTTTAACAGACAAAAATGACGAGGTGGTGTGATTTATGACATACCGTTTTTTTTCACGTTATAAAATACTAGCTGCGACCCGCGGTTTTACCCGCGTAAGTCTCGATCCCGTTGGAATATCGTGATAAAAAGTAGCCTATATATTAATCCAGGGTGTCAGCTACCTACCGAGCGTGAAGAAGTAACAAACACACACACACACACACACTCACAAACTTTCGCCTTTATAATATTTGTGTGATTATGACTTTTAACCGCAACTGAGAGGAAAATGTTCAAATTATTTTGTTAGAACGACTATCGGAAACATCAACAACATTATGTATTTCTGTGTCCTACCAAATCTCGGAACTCGGTAATCAAAGCCACAACCCGTTTTTTTATTCCTGAAGGTTTCCATTAAACTTAAAACAAATTCGCATTAAGGCTCTTAAAAACTTGAGCGTTCCTAGCTCTTAGTTGCACTAATTCAGCACAAAAGGTAGACTTAGAGTTATAGCATTCTGCCCCAGTTAACTTTTCGACTTACCGGTACAAGTGTTGGATGTTGGCGAGACTACTTAACTCCTGACTCGACGTACTTTGTATTTTAGATTGAACTGTAGGACTATCGTAAGAATAACATATTGTAAACTGTTTGTTCAATATGAAGTCTTTTATTTTATCACGACATAATATTTTGCAGCAACCTATCATGCTAACAGTGACCGATTAATAAATAGAACTTTCCAGGCTAGTGACCGACGAATTGGCTCTATAGCCGAGGCACTTTTCTGATTCACAAATGCCGATAACGTCACTTTAAATGACAGCCTTTATGTAACAGAGCCCCCTGATTTCAACTCTGACGATTTATCTGCTCCACTCCCGCATTATTCCGGTAACCGCAGCGCGTTTGCCTCGATCCCAATATCGAAATTCGAAAAAGGGACACGCTTAAAAAATAAAAAAGAGCGACACGTACATAAATTAGTAGCGAAAAAATGGCTTCTCCGCATAACGTGAGATATGGCCAATATAACGGGCATGATGTACGCTGGATGGGAGTCGCGCGGTCAATATTGATACGCCTTTATGACCCATTTACCTTTTCGGCCAGGCACCGGCGGAATTCCGCCAGAGCGCCGTTTCAAAATTCACGCGGCTTTTCAAAAGCGCTAACTTGTTTACATTGCTGTGACCGGCTACAGTACAGTTTGTACCAGTCTTTTAACATATGCTACGGGATGTGCTACGAGCTACGACGTGATGTCTACGAGCGCGTAGCACGCGCGTAGGCTGGCGTTTACTTTACAAGTTAGTGAAATTCAAACATTGCTGCGTTTCCCGTTGCCTCGTCAGTATTTAACGAAATTTATAGCACAAAACTACGCAAAAACTAAACCTAGCTTTGGAAAACAAAATATTTGATCCTTTTAAATTTTATTTCTTCACGCAAAATTCCAAGTTATTCTTCCCAAAATGTGAAAAAAGAACATTTAGAACCTTTTACTGCCATACTTTAAATATTACTTTGCGTACGTTGTACTGAACACAAAGTGAACATTAAGTGGGTGGTTTACTTCATCACTCTTCTTGACGTCCGCGAACTATTCTGAAATCGTTCAACACTTGCAATCTCAGAATGGTGGAGGGCTATAAAGTATGCTGTACCAGAATTCATTCTTAGAACCTCTTATATTGGTATGTTAAACAATTTTTATAAAGTGTGATATGTTAGCAGTTTTGTTTTATTTTCAAAAATTTGTGCTTAGCCGAATATTAATTTGTAATAATGGTGGATTATTAACCAGTAAGTGTTCGTGATCCTGCATTAGTGTAGGCAAATTACACAAAACTGTGCAACATCACTTTAAGTTCTCTCAAGAAATCTGCGCGAGATTTCAGTAAAGTGACACGTATTTACTGAAGCTCAACGGGAGCGGGGCGGGATATTATCTATCATGCATTGAATAAAATTCATTTCATAATTATTTAAACAACTTTGTACTTGTTACCTAATTTTACATGACACTGGCTAAATGTGAAAACCGCACGAAGCCACAAAAAAAAAAGTGTGATATTTTTTCTTCATTGTTTGACTTCCATAATTTTGTATTTATTTAATTAATTAATAGGATTGGCTATTATTTTTTGGAGGTAGCCGGCATGTCCTAGAACCATAAAATTGAAGACATGTGACATCTACCAATCCACACTGGAACCGCGTGGTGGTTTACGGCGCACGGCACCGAGAGGAGGCCTGTGTCGCAGCTGGGAACACTGAAGGCTGATTAAGCCATTGGCTATTTATAATGTACTAGCTGCGCCCCGGTTTCACCCGCGTAAGTCTCGATCCCGTGGGCATATCGGGATAAAAAGTAGCCTATGTCTTAATCCAGGGTGTCAGCTACCTCCATACAAATTTTTATTAAAATTGGTCCAGCCGTCTGAGCGTGAAGAAGTGACAAACATACACACACACACACTCACAAACTTTCGCCTTTGTAATATTAGTGTGATTATACTGGCAAACCATTATTGTTTTCGGCCTATTTGGAAGAAGTTAAAAAAAAAAAAACTTTATTTGCTAAATCAATAACAACCTTGCACAATTCATGTAAGTAACCGTAGGTATTTTTTTTTAGTTTGGGTTTTTCGGTACTTATTATGATTGTTAGAACAGAACTGATTCACTGTTCCCCGTACTAGTATAAACTGTACTACGATGGAACAGTTTTCCTCGTTCTCTGTGAATGTAGGTACTTATAGTAGCAGACTTGTGACAAAATGATTAATTTAGTAGTAAAAAGCATCTTAGTTATTAATAACAAAGCAACAAAGCATAGTACAGCAGAAGTTACATTAAGGTAGGTAACCTTATTTATACTTTTGTTAAAGAAGCTTAATTCGATAAGTTCTTTGATAGCACCTAATTGAGTAGTCTATGTGGGCAGAATGTCAATTTGTATTTGACGTCAAACCCCCAAAGGAGTTTGCCTAAAAATAGCTCTGAACTTATTAGAATTATTTTAACAATTTTTATTTATGTATAGTTAAAGTAAGGAAGTTCTCAGTTATGTTTCCTATCAATTAATATAATTATATTGACGCATATATAGAAGGGATTCGTGCATATAGGCTCAGGATCGAGCTGAGTCGGGGATCGCGGAAGTCAAACCTGCTCCCATGATCCCCTGTGCAACTGTGAGAAAGGAAAACCGGGGTGGTTTTTAGTCAGTAAGAGTCTGACAGACCAGGACATCCACGAGGATAGTCACTCCAGGAACCAAAAAAAAGCATCGAGGCGAGTGGAAAAAGGAAATGTAGGCCTTCGTCCTGCAGCGATACAGTAAAGGCTAATTATTATTATTTTATAGTAACTTATAATAATAAAAAAAAAAAAAAAATGGATTATAATAATAATAATCCATTTATTTCAGGCTACGCAGGCCCATAGATAAATACCTTAAATATTTTTATTATAGTAACATTAACCAAATTAAACTATAACTAAACACGCGTTGTAGGCGTCGTGTTTCGCTGCGTGGTGTCGCGTAACCGTCCTCGGAAACGTCGATACACGACACCTTTCGGCCAAAAGTCCTCTTTCAAGCAGGTCTGTAGATGGTTGGTTGGGATCCGTACCACAAATGACTTAAAGCTTATGCTCTCTTATAGTCGCTCCATGTAAAATACTGGTATTCAGCTGCATCCGGTTAGACTGGAAGCCGACCCCAACATAGTTCGGAAAAGGCTAGGCAGATGATGAGTAGCGTATGCTCGCGCACACGTGGATGTCGGAAATTATCCCACGGGAACGGACTACCGGGATTAAAAGTACCCTATGTGTTAATCCAGGTTATAATAAACTATCCGTTGAGCCGTTTTTGTGCCAATCCGAAACATAAATCTAGACAAACAGACAAACGGACAAAAATTATAAAAACTATATTTTCGCGCACCTCGCAATTAATTATCTTTTTCAAAAATATTCAATGTACAGTTTTAACTTCGTTACTATTTAATTATACGTATAGATTATAAATTAATAGAGCGGAGTGCCAATGCAAATATAACTAGTGACTCTTTTGTCCCCTAATTCATGGGACTTACTCATAATAATATACCAGGTGTATATTATTATGAGTAATAAATAGTAATAATAATTAATTAATAATAAAAATAAAATAATTAATTATTAATAATTATTAGTAATAGTAAATCATGGGACTTACTCATAATAATATACCAGGTGTATATTATTATGAGTAATAATAATTAATTAATAATAAAAATAAAATAATTAATTATTAATAATTATTAGTAATAGTAATTCATGGGACTTACTCATAATAATATACCAGGTGTATATTATTATGAGTAAGTCCCATGAATTGAGGAATACAGACGTAATGTTAATTTACCAATGTCATTAACACCTGCAGATTTTGTGCATCTTTAATTAGACCTTTTCATGTACCTAGACTTTTCCCAACTATGTTGGGGTCGGCTTCCAGTCTAACCGGATGCAGCTGAATACCAGTATTTTACATGGAGCGACTGCCTATCTGACCTCCACAACCCAATTACTGGGTAACCCGATATATATCCCTTGGTAAGACTGGTTGTCAGAATTTTGGGCTTCTGACGACCTGTAACAACTGTCAAAGATCTACAAATGACAGCCGAGACCAACGGTTTAACGTGGTTTCCGAGGTACGGAGGAATCTTGGTATGAAAAGATGGTCACCCATCCACGGACCAACCGCGGCAAGTGTAGCTTAACCTGATCGATCGAGACGTGCGGCAGTTATTACTTAGCCACAAGCTCCTCCCAACCCCATTAGCAAGACCTTTTCATGTAGTCTTTATAATTTTTTTGAATTACCTGTTTATGTCTCATTGTACGTCTCCCTTCCAATGTATAAAATTTGATATGATTTTAAACATTATATATCAATGACCCTTTCACCGCTGACAGCATGAAAAGCCGTTAAAAATACCATCGTTATCACCGCTCATTTTAAAGCCCGATGCTTGAAACTGAAGAAGAACGATAGAACTTCCAAGTTGTATTGAATAGTCGGGAAAATTTCAACGCTACCAACTACAAGTTCGACCGAGGATAAGCGTCTTCGAAAACTATCGACGACTTATACTCTAAAACATTCCTTGTTTTTAAGTTAACAGTGAATGTTTATTAAACATTGATGTTTCTTTATTTTGTTTAAATGTAAGAATGTACACCTATCGCAATGGGTTCTTGTAGATGGTGTTTTAAAACAACAAGAGAGAAAATAGTACTTTTGCACCTCACCGTACGGTTGCGGGCCGTACGGTGAGGTGCAAAAGTACTATAAGAGCCAGAAGAAAGAAGGTGTTTTAAAATATAGGGATGCGGTTTAAGGCCCCAAGAATCTAGGCATAGAAGCACCCAACATTGAGAATTTACGGACCAAAACGATAGATTCACTAGTCAAAATAAATTATCCGAATAGATTGCCTAGGGCTTAATGTAGCTATTCCCATCTACTAAGCTCTGTGAATTCAAAATGGACAAACTTAGTGGTAACTGTTTCCAAAAATCAAGTGTACACCAGTATTTTGAAAATCTTCCTTACTGCTACGACCTACAGGCGCTTTCGATGTCAAACGTCTTTGATTTCATATTTTTATTTTCACACGTTTACCACGTGTTTTTTGCTGTCACTGCAATTGACTTCTGAACGCGCCTACCTGATCGACTTTGATCAATTGAGTGCTAAAATTGACAAGTTGACGTGCTCTTTATGATTTTATAGGCAGAGTTATAATAGTATACTCTTATAATATGAATAAGTGGCTGCCGATCTAACAGGAATTTATTTAATATATGATACGAGTATTTAATCTGGGCACATTAAATTGGTTTCTTTTTTTTAATATATTATTAGAGGGAGTAGCCAGCGCTTACTTACTGACCACTGTAAAATCAGAGTCAAGTCTTTAAGAAACACGTAAAAGATCAAGGCTTCCGCTGCACCAGAAAATAAAATACTGAGCCGAACATTGTAAAAGCCGCAGTATAAAATCGTTTTGTGTTGATTGCGCATTGATTGTGCAACTGTCGAACCATTCGATGCACTTTCAAGAACTTTTTGCGGACGTGTGGTGTGCCAGAATGCGTTGCTTTTTACCACCAGTAGTCAGTTCCCGTTCTGTTTAAACTGATATTTGATTGTCCTACAAAAACTTAAAACGGATTCGCTCCCGACGATTAAATCGTTTTACTCGGGAACAGATTTTAATTTGGTAAAATCTTGCATAATCATTGGATGGGTTTACAACATCAAATAAGAATCATTATTTTAATTGAATGCATAGTGCAGTTTGCAATCTGATTTGGAAAATAAGGAAAATGCTAAATATAATAACAGCCTGATCTCATTGAAAGAACAAGCTGTGAATAGATCGGCGGTAAGTCCATTCATATTGAAATGATATCAAGTTGAACTAGTCTAAGAGATATAGAGAAGCTCGAAGTAATTTCTCGCTCTTTCGTATCGAAAGCACACTAAATTGTTTTCGTTGGATAAATGTCCGAGTGACCGAATTGAGGGTATTTTGGTAAGAACAGACCCTTGTGAAGGTGTCGACTCATAAAATAAATTGAAATGCTTCGTCGATCAAGATTCGCGGCAGGACGCAGCGGCCGCTCAGAGCGCCGACGATAAATCAACTCAGCGCTTTTATGTATAAAAAAGGAAAAAAGCGGGAAAGTCGTTTATTTGTTTCCAAACTATATTCGAACGGTTCCCAAGCTTCGATACTTTAATAAAAATCTTGCTGTGGAATTGAAATTTCACATTTCGTCGCACTGGGCTCGGTGGGGGAAGAGGGGTTCAGAATACGGACACTGGGGAAAAATGGATAACTGCTAAACTTTTCGCGTTTCCAGCTTTAATTAGGTAGAAAATGCTCTCTTAGCCGGAATGTGTAAGTGGGGCGTTACTTACAAGAGATTGATGTTATGGTATTCTGATATTTTTAGCGTTGCGTGTATATGTCATTATTCTTTGTCAACCATTTTGTAGTTTATCAAGTAAATGACATTAAAACCAAACATCGTTTGATGTCTACTTAAAACAGCGGCATCCCTTACGCATTCACACAAAACTAATTCTCGAATAAACTCAATGATTGTCGCTTGATCCGGATAAGTGGTTTACGGGTAACAAAGAAGAACCTTAATAAAGGTCGTCATTGACCACCAAACTGAGCTCGGATCATCGGCCCTTATTGCGTGATGTTCCGTAGGTACTGGGACATTCAGGATTATTCTTTCTATATCCTTCGCTCTTTTCAGAAAATCTAGTTCTGTCCCTTTCTTTTTTGGATTTATATACATGATTGATTTGTTTTTATAAAAGGTGTAATGTACGTAGTACTCGCAATCGGCGTGCGTGTATGACCAGATGTATGAACGTAGGCGAAGCAAAAGGAGTATGTAAGGAGCGTAGCAGGTGGCATTCTATAGTTTCTGCCTACCCCCATGGGAAGAAGGCGTGAGTTTATGTATGTATGTATTTAATGTACTTCAGAATTTTTTTATGATTAATCTAAGTCATAGGTACCCTACGAAATTCTCCTGCTTTCAGAATATAAACAGCTAATAACGCCAAACCATATTTCTGGTCCGTGTTACAAAGAAATAGGGGGATTCGATTGGCTGTGCCAATAATAAGGTAATATTCGTTAAAAAATACCCCCAACTAATATTCTTGCTAGCCAGGGGTCCGGTGAGAAAAATGAAAAAGTTTTTGTTCCCCCATTGTATTTGGGACGCTTGACATTAGATTAATTCCTTTACCTTTCTCAGTCTGTCCGGGTGAAAGCCTCTTGTTCTCTCGTCCACTTGAAAATAATTTATCGAGATTAAAATTTATGAAAATGAAATTTTACTTTGCGGCGTGAATGTTCCGCTTTTGTTGTAAGTGAAGTTTGAGAATTGGAATAAAAAGAATTTATATATTTTAATGATAAATGAGTTGTAATTTGATTAAAGAATCTGCTGTAGAACTTTATGTTTTAATTAAAAATTCTGAATAGTAGACAATGAACAGCTGTTATGTATGTTGTAAGTATATTTGTTTAACAAGTTAGCGACAGCAATATGTGCTTTATATGAAACTTATTAGTGAGAAACTTAATAGCGTTAGTAACTGGCTTAGTTGAGCGTATTGAGTGGCTACACAGATGCAGAAGGCATGATATAGGTACGAAACTTGGTGAGACTTCGCATTCGGCGGGGGCATAGGTTTGCAGCCCCAAAACTTAGCCAGGCAAAGTTAGGGAGCCAGAGACCCACTCATCCGCATTGTAAAAGTGTTTTTGGTGACACATTGCTTTTTCCTTGTGAACAGATTATAGCCGTTCATAATTACAAAAGTATTTAGTTTTCTACTTGAATGCGACCTTATGATGTCCTCATTAGTTGAAATAACTAATTTTGGGATATTTTTTTGTAATTTTTAAGAGCCCCACTGCTGCCAAAATATGGAAGAAATAAAACCTTAAAATATTCTTTACGTTTTGATACCTATATATATAGCTTGCGGCCCTTTTTATTATTACTTTTCTTATTCAACGGACTATCTGAATATATACTGCTTAGAGAGATAGTTGTATCTGATCTACCAAAATATCGGATTATTTTGCGTGATATGCTTGGCAATTCGCCAGCTTTTATTATTGTAGCCTTAATACTTGTATGGCGTCTTGAAAAGTTTTTGTTTGACTGTAAATACCTATTATTTTTATTATCAGAAAGTTAACACTTTACCCGTCTTAGGGATCGAACCCAAGACCATATGCTCAGAAGTCGCTGTTTTAAAATCTCGTTATTAATTTTATATTTAATTATTATTGTATTTTTTTGCCTTGAATGAAATGGCCGATTTCGGTATCCTATGTTATAACAGAGAATGTACTAAAAGCCCACCTCTACTTAGGTACCCAATTCTCTGGGGCCTAGAGGGGCTTTTAACTTCAAAGGTTTTAACATTAATAATAAAATTATGGACCGTTTTTATCCGGGTAACTAAACTGACATTTACGGACTTAGTTTTTGTGATTTAGTAATGTTTGCCATAATTACCTTATCGGTAACATGTGAATTGCAAAAGATGTTTAGGTATTTTCTAATAATCTAGCGCTCTTTCTGTGTTATATTTTTGTGTTTAGTAAATACCTAACTTTAGTTTTAAGAGATATAGAAAAAAAAATGTGCAAAAATTATAATGCTCGAACCGGTCTGAAAATTGCTATATTTGTCGAAAAGCCGCTCAAAAGAAAACCCTTTTTTCTTTATAACTTAAAAATAAAATCCGCAAACATGTAAAAACGGTAATCGGTTCCATATTGATTGAAAATTTATTTCAAACGTATTCTTTTTTTTTTTTTCATTTCATACGTCCTACGTATCATTCGGTCCGTTTCCGAAACCTTAACGCTTTTTACATTAAAAGTACATGGATTAAATTTTTACATTCAATACACGTTATCAAAGGAACGTTGGTGTAGAAAAAGTTATAATCGAGCAATGAATGCCCAACACACGTACGGTACATTGCTAATGGCACCTATGGCTTTGAAACAGGTGCTTAGTCTTCAGCGTCCAAGTTTTTACAGCCATTTCTCATAAATTTTATTTCAACTCTGTACTCGCAGTTCTATCAATTCCGTACTTTTTAATTTTTATGATTGGTTATTGATTTTACTGTTTGATTAAAACGAACTTTAACGGGTTTCGTTTACTTCATAGTAAGATTTTATTTAAAAAAAACCACTAAATGAACGAAACCCGTTTAAGTTCGTTTAATTTCGGACTAAATTATTTCTTAGAGACAACTTTCTAAGAAATAATTTGTAAGTCTGAAATTTATTTATTTTGAGACTTATCTAATAACATTAACTGTGACAAATTTATTTTGCAGGCTCGAGAAATTCGATGGAATCTTATTACAGTTGACTTGCTTTTTTTCTCAGAATAAATATTGGTATTTCTTTAGGTCGAGTATTTCGTTAGTTACAAATACAAAAGTAATTCGAAATACGATATTATCCGCTATTTATTTTTGTACTTATAAATGGAATATAATTTTCGAGGCGACTTACAACTTAAAGGGCGACTAATTATTTGCTGCAAAAAAAAATAACATGGCAGCGATTAAATATTATTTCTTAATCGCTGCAAAAGTCATCTACTGTTATTGAATCATTTGGGTTAGGTTAGGTTAGAACAGTAACCATTAACAAGCGAAGGCGAGCGAGCGAAGCGAGCGTGCCGCGGCAGCGGCCGCCGAGCGCCAGATCCCCTCTATTGTTGGTAAATTCAGTTACCAAAACAAAAATTCGATGCCAGTTTAAATTAAAATAAAGCTAAAAACGGATATATTAATATGCTACCTATTACTTATTACGATACTCCTTATTAGCTACCAACCCATTATATATGGTACCCACTCAATTTTTTTTTAAAACCTATATTCATTTTACTTAGTTGCCGCATTAAATACATGCCCTTATAAATTGTTTGGTTTTATGATATTACCTATATATTATGTTATTCAAAGAAGTAGTTGTGGTTCATTTAAGTGCTCTTAAATAGAGTTGGTACCATTCAATGACTAATTTAGAGTTTCCTATGGTCATTTATACTATTTCGAACTTTTAATTTTCCCCGTATCTTTTATATGAATAAATTCATTGCTAAATACAACTTGTGAATTATTAGACATACATTGAAATACGATGCCGTAAAAGAAAAAAAAACAATTTATATAAATATCTTAAAATTATTAATCCGTTTTTCGATTTTCTTCTGCGGCATATTCAGCAACTTCTCCACAATTCACGTTCTTCCTATTATAACTAAATTGTTTCCTAAATCAATGAATATGCAGCATCATAATAATACTCTTATTATGAAGAATGAAGAAGGTTTTCAATATGAAGTTGGCATTTTTTTGGAATTGTAGTAAGTTTTAGTTAAGCTGAAGATGATTAGACAAGTGGATTTCTACTTGTTACTTTACATTTTTCGGTTTACCTTTTTTACATGTACCAATTTTACATTTTTTACAATCGGACATTAGGAATTTATTATACCACAAGTTACTTGAGCTAATCTACAATTTATATTAAGCAAAGTGGATATTTATTTTACGCGATATACATGCAGGTGAATTTAAATATCAGCCTCCCATACATTAGTACTGTTTGGTTATTTAATTTGCATATTAAAATTGTATCAACATCTCATTTCCCTAATTTGCATTGCTGATTCGGAAGTTTGCGATCAACCTAATTGAATTTTGATATGATTTTATTATGCTGAAGCTAAAAAATACCGTGGCAAAAATATTTTATGGATTTTAAAATTTGCCGTTATTATTTTGTTCTGGTGAACAGAATATTTTGTCTAAATTTTTCATTGTTTTTTGATGCCAATAAATTTGTACTTAAATTGTGGACGTATATATGGCTGATTGTTTATCATAATTGAAATTCATTGTTATCTCAGTTCAGTTGCCAGCCGGGGTATTCCATCCTGGCAATTGTACTCGTATTCCGAACACGTTTAAATTCAAATGATCAAACGAATATTATTTTATTGAAATGTCCGACAAAAGTGAAAATAATTGTGGTCGTTTCTGAATCACGTTAATATGCCGCTGAAAATGTTGCTGTAAACTGTTACATATTCATCCAGTAAAAAAGTAAAGTGAAGCTTAAACGTAACTTAATATTATCTTAATTAAGTAAACATGTTTCCATAAAAAAACATTTTAATTTTCAGAAAGATGAGTCTAGGGAAATTATTAACTATTTAATTTTATTTTTATTTTTGAGAAAAATCAGAATTTAAGGTAAAATTATACAAGTTACAAAAAATCATGGAAATATTTAAAGTGTTACTTTGCAGAATTATTGAGTTGTATGTATATCTGCAAAGACTTAGACCTAAAAAATATAATAAAAGACTGTATACAATTTTAGAACAGCAAAATAATTATACAATTTATAATAAGAGCTAAGTAAAATTTTAAAAATTTAGTCAAGCAATAAATAACTAAAAAAAAGCCTTAAAATTATAGCTTACCTTTAGAGCGCCCTCTCATACACCAGCAGCAGGCACCAAAGTCATAATGTAAAAAGTCTTCATCACAGAAAATATTAGTCACTTCACAAAAAACTTCCCTTATGCAGGTGGGAAGCACATTACTACGACCGGGGAACGCGGGAGCGAGGTGGGAGTTCCAACCCAACTCGCTGGCTCCAAACTTGAATCTGAAGCCCGACCATGCCTGCCAGCCTATTTATCCTTGCCGGGGTGGTACGCGCAGGCGTCCAGCACCCTGTTGCTTCTTAGTGAAGGGGAAACCGAGCGTGCCGATATCGATAATAATATATGTAAATGGCACGTTTTGATTTTTTTTTATTGAATTTTGATCCGGTTTTTAATCTTTATGGTTATAATTACTGTGTACGATAGAGGGATGTAACAAGAAACATATTTTATTTTTTAATTCATTACAGGAGCTGTGAAAAAAATGTTAAAGGGTGGATACAAAACTATTACGCAATAAGTTAGCGTTCATGAATTTTCTATAATGTTAGGACTAAATAATGAGAAAAACATATTTATTTTTCTAAGTTATGTTTCTTTTAATGGTAAAGTCATTTCAGGAATGTATCATTTATACTAAATAGATAACAAACAGACATAAAGCAGAATCTCACTTCAAAAATTTGTTTAATCATAAGTTTAGGACATTTACTCTCTATCACGTCACTATATTGCATGGCAATCTCTAAAATATCGAAAATGTTTAAAAGTTCAACAAAAAATAAATTATTAAATATTTTCGAACACATGGACATAAGTGCGACCTGACATCACTACATATCTCCCCTCACACCCGGGCAACCTGTAACTCCCCTCCCCTCCACCCTATCGTTTAAACACTGACTTATCAAAAAACTTATGTTTAAGTTAGATGCCATTACAAGTTTTGCTACAGTGAGGGGGGCGGAGGCAAGAATCCGCCCGTGGTTACCCTGGTTGCCTCAACCGATACCAGCTCCATCCATGAAAGATCCTCTTAATTAAGATATTTGGCGGATGGTTTTCTAGATCCTTAAAGTTATGTCATAATCTGATTACGAGACAATGTAAGTTTTAACGAAAACAGGAGGGACGGAGTATTAATTTTCTAAAGATTTTGTCTCGAACGTTTCCATAATAAACTCAATAGAAAACGTTTACGCAAACTTATCGAATAGTCTCGTATAAATGCGCTTTGTTATCTCCAGGAGCTTTTGTTTTAATTATTTGTAATTTTTAGATGACATCTAAAACTCACATTGTGTCCGTGAACTCACTACCGGTTTTTAAGGCTCGGGGCTAAAAAGGAAAACAAAGGGTTTTCATTTATTCATATGCAGGCACGGAACTCTCCACATCCGGATGTGACAGTGTAGGACTATAGGAAAATATTCACTGTTTATAGATTTTACATTTTATGCCTTTTCCGTGACGCTCGTTAGTCAACATTTCCTTGCCTTCTTATCTTGACCTTGCCGGGTAGAGCTATAAAATAATAGTCGAAGATGAGAGCCATGCAAAAGTCACGAAAAAGGAGTTTTTACTTTGTACTATGAAGTGCATTAAGAAGATTTGAGAATATAACTTACAAGAAATCCTTTGTCAGTACACTTCTGAGCCCCTCACAAGTTTAAATGCCAGCAAAGCATTACGTATTAGAAAGAACTGGTCTATTTTTTCATCGCTATACAACGTGACTTTGATGCCAGCCTTTGGGTACTTTTCCTGTTGACAGTGATGCGGACAAATTTGTTGATGGCCTATGATTCTGTCCCCTCCTTTTTTACATAACAAGTACATATTATTATTATTATTTTAAAAGGCTGTTAGCGTATATATTAGAAATAACTGTATTTTAAAAATCGTGGGCCAGCTGTTATTAATTATCAGCGCGGAGCGAGCGGAAGTCATAAAAGAACGAATATTTAAAATTTTCATTAGAACCCTAAACACAACACAAAATTTAGAACTATCCGACCTTTTGCGAGGTAAACCCCTTTCTGACGATCTGACTACTGGACTTGTCTCTGCCTTGAATAAATTAGAACATAGACATTTCACAGTCGACCTTACTCACAATAGTCGAGTTCAAATAGTGCTTAATTTTAAGCCGAAACTACGTACAATTAGTTTGTTTTGCTTTCAAAGTAAAATATTAATGTGGTTTGGTTATGAAAATTATGCTTTTCCACGTCGATATAATATTATTATGAAGCAGCATGTTTTCTCTCGTGTTGTGTAGAAACTCGTCTTTTCATGACATTACGGCAGGCTCTTACAAACTTCTGTTTTCCTGGTAAACGGTTTTATGGTGCTCCACATGTGTTCATATCCTTTTCAGAAACTTGTGTTCAGCGGTTACGGAATGTGATATAAGGAAAAATAATGACATCGTTTCGCGACCACCTCTTACTGAAATAAACAACGAGTTATAATCCTTTTATTCTGTCAGACTGCTGTCTTTTTGTGTTATAAATTATTTTTATTCTCGTTGAAGTACCTACCTACTGATTACTATCAGTACTTTAACGTCGCCATTTATTGGTTATTAAAACGATAAAAAGTAAGTTTACTCTGCGAACACTTTGGATGGTTTAGAATAAAAAAAAACTACACAAGACTTTTGCAGAGTAAACTTAATTTTTTAATGTTTCAGAAACCAATAAATGGAAACGATGAGTTCGTTATAACCAAAAATTGATTTCTCTAAAAATTTGTTGATTGAAACTGCTATATGGGAGCTAATAGCTTAAATATAATTGTGCATCCAACTTCGGTTAGTGGTAGAACGTGTTTGTGAAACGAAGCTACTAATTTTCTCTTTTGTGACTGAATCCGTGTAAATTACTCACTTGGAATAGGTAACGACCGTGGAAAGCAGCATAATTTGAGAATATTTTGTACCGGTACAGTCAGCCCCAAAAAGATGTATACACGGACAAGAAACCATGTATTGTTTACAATCATAACAGTACATCCACCGTATATGTACAAAATATAGTTTGTAACAATTTATTTAACCAAAACAAAGTAAACATTCAGTCCATTTTGCTAAAAATATATTTTTTTAAAATTTCTTTCTTATTTGCAAAATAGTTGGGCAAACGTCATCTAAAACTCTTCTAAATTTCAAGTTGATAGCATAAGTAGTTCTTGAGATATCCAGGTGTGACAGACAACTTAGTCTCACCATAAGGGTTCCTTTTTACCATTTTGGTACAGAACCCTAAAAAGGCTCGCACCGCGCTCATAACAGTGTGCTTCAAACTACATCATGCGTCATGTATTTAAATTTGTATTTATTCAAATGTTAATAAATATTTTTTTTACTTTTCTGAATGTATAGTAGTCATGGGCTGCCGTTGTAAAACGATTCAAATGGCACGGTGTATAAAAGTTGTCACCTTTCTGCTTAGAACAATGACTTCATTTTAACTGCCTAATTAAGAGAGAATATTAGATTTTTAAATATAAATTAACATAAGAAGCATACAATCTTAAACTCACATTAGGCTTAACTTAAATAAAACCACTTCATGAATGAACAAAACCAGGATATAAAACGGCATCAACTTAAAAAAAAAAATGTGCTCCCTATATTCACTTATGCAAACGGAAATAGTTCTACCGCGGAAATTCCATCATAAATTGTATTTATTTTAATCTAACGCATGGAGAAACCCAATATAACGCATTTATTGGGTTTAGATTACACTGTCATCTACATAAAAATGAATAATTATTTATGGCGCAAAAGGGGTTACATAAATATGCAGTATAATTTGAAATCATAGACTAGCACTTAAAAAAAACTTTGTTAGAGAACTGACATTAGCTATCTGTGGCACTGACATGTTACAAGCACGGCATGATAAGGTCAATGGGGATAAAAACTGCCACTTGCTCACTTCAGATGTCGCTACTATACAATGTCTAATAATTTGACAGCTAGCTGTCACCATCCATACATTTTTTGTAAACAAGTGACTTCTTTTACGCATAATTAATTAATATGCCTTTGCGCAACTGACGCCAAAGATGTTAAAAGACGAAAACTATGGAAGAAAACTCCCTAAAAAAAAAATGGAGACCTGATATTTTGTCGAGACTATGTGCTCTCCTTTTGAAACCTGAGACTTCCATGGGAGAAATTCATAATACAGGTGATGCTCCCAAGAAAACTAATTCTGTTTTCTTTACATATATGCACTTGTGATGTAATACTATGTAAATTATAGTAAAGGTGTATGTGGGTTTTGTATTATCATATTAGATCAGTGCTAGAATTAACATCTCTGAAGTTTTTCAGTTAGGAAAATCATCCTCGAGTTGGTTTACCACGATGATCGGGTTATTTCTGTCGTACGCCTCCAGTATTCACAAAAAAACCGGACAAATGCTAGTTGAACTCGCGTGGTGATGGTTGCGTACAATGTATATGTTATCTACTAACAGGCCTACGAATTAGAAAACGTTCATAATTTATAGATTTTTCCACTAAAGCTGCTTTTTAAACAGTGGTAGACTGTCCTACACTTCTGGTCGCATGTATATTTATCTAGTTTTCGTTTAATTTGTGTTTGACACAAAAGTAAACATAAACAAAACAATGGCGGTTTGTAGACGGATCACTTGACTGTGCTGCCACCTATCTCTCAGAATTTAACCACATTTCACTTACACTAGACTTATTTTTTCGACTCTTGTGCCATAAATAAATGCATTGACAGTCTTAAAAGGTGACTTTTTCGTTCCGCGGTTGTACCTACGTTACAATTGAAAAGTGTCGTTGTTTACGTAAATAAAATCATAAGCGAATTATTTGATTTATAAAAAACTGGCTTTTATATTTACCCGACTGCCTCAGAAGGAGGGTTATTTGATAAAATGTTTGTTTAGCTGATTGAATGACGGTTCAGTTTCAAGTAATTCGCTTAATGTCAATATTAGATGAAAATGTTTTTGTGGTAAAACGTATGTATCGAATCGCTTAAAAGGCCACGTGGATTTTATTAAAACTATATTAAAATATTGAAAATACTTATACCATAAAATACCTGATTAGATATCATTTAAGTTGCTTCTTTAGAAAGAAAGAAAGAAAGAAAAATGCGTTTATTGGCATTACAGCAAAAAATACACCTTAAAACTATAAAAAACAGAAAACGATATTAATATAATGCCAAAAGGGCCTCAGCTCAGCATAATGTCAGGTGACAACCCACGAGTGCCATACACTAGAATAATAAACACATAGAGAAGTGTGTGTCCGTGTTTAATTAATTATGAGAATGAATTAAAGGTGATAATATAAAAAAAAGCTCATACAAAATAAAATAAGATGTTGTGACATATATGTGTGTGTGTTGTGTTATGATAAATGGAAAACTAAAATAAATACCCAATATCTGTGTACTATAAAAAAGAAAAAATATATAAATAGAAAGTACCTTCAATGCAAAAATCGTGTGACTGGGTTGATCTTCTAAACTACGAAACGGATTTTGATGCAGTTTTCATTACTATATAAAGTATAAGACAATAACAATTGACTAATAAAAATGATAAAATTGGTAAAATAGATAAAATTGGTAAAATTGATAAAATTGGTAAAATTGATAAAATTGATAAAATTGATAAAATTGGTAAAATTGATAAAATTGGGTAAATTGATAAAATTGATAATTTTGCCAATTTTTAATTGGCTTTACATTCAAGTGATTTTTTATTTAAATTAAAAGTGAAGGCTGTACGGCGAGGCAGTGGTTATTCTCCGCGCGCGCTGGAGGTATCCGTCAAAAATGCCAGTGCTTTCACACAACATAATATCGTTTTTTAAGGTAATTTTTAACCTGAAATTATGTGAAATAGGTACGTAATTTGATTATTACATTACTTTATTGTACCTACATATTCAAATTGAACATTTACTGATTCACCCACCTCCAAAGGAATCTTTTATTATATTGCCTTCACAAGAGTTCCTTCTAACGAAATCAAACTTAAATACAAAAAAAAAACAGGATTTCGCAATTGTATGGGGTAAAGAGGTAAGCTCCGCATAGTTAGGTTCTAATCTAGGATTCCCACCCACGCAGTTTTTTAAATGTTTGTGGCCAAGCTCAAGCAAAACGAAACAAGTTGCTTAGTGGATGTCACGAGTCACAGCGAAAAACAAACGACGCGCACGCCTGTCTCAGGGCACACTTCGCGTCGTAAGTCGCATTGTTGGAAGCCGTGAATGGGGCCTTAACTATGGAGCACATTTACGATACATTTTTTTACAATCGAACTAGTGCAGGATTGTCAATTTTGGCCGAAGACTGCGGAACAGTTTGTGAGTGATGGGACAATCATGGCTTAACGTTCTGAAGGCGTTCAGAGCGTGACTTCTGCGATACATTCTGTGGTTGACCCTAATACTATGTCGCGAGCCGTAGCCTTGGTTTCTACAGCTCACGTGAGTTCCACAGTCGGCAGGCTGTCTGGCACAACTTTCTTTTACAACGGTTTCTTTTTTGCCAGCAAAACTGTCAACCAATTGAGGCGTTGAACTTTTACTTGACTACCAACTTACGTTGTCCGTACAAATCACAACCGTCATTCTTTGACAGTTGAAATGGCTCTAACAGGGCAAATTGACGCAGGGTGTCAATTTGCTTAATAATTTATTTCCCTGATTGTACCCAAAAACTTGAATCGATCGACCGTCAGTTGTTAGAATAATTACAAAAAAATATACTATTCGGCACTAGTTCCCGAAATCGATGGAAAATAAAAGGAAATAACCGGAAAATACCAACAAGCAGTTTCATGAAACTCTTTTATATTTTTGTTTTTTCACCATACTTACGTACATACTTGTGAATGTACCTAAGTAGTATTAAGAATGTACGTAAGTAGTACGAAAGAAATATAGAAGAAAACATACATTAAGGACTTACAAATGAACTGGAAATAAATTAGTTTCATACAGCATAGAGGAAGATTTTCTCTCTGTTGATTGAAGTGAAAACCCACAGTTCCATTCCAAAAGACTTGGATGGTTAGTTTTCTATTCAGTCGAATACCTGGAACTCGATATCCAAGCCAAATCAACCTTATACAATGACATGAATATTTACTTTGTAAAGTATTGTTTTAATTATTGTAAATGTGAAAACTATGTGGATCATTGTTTATTTTTGATTTATTTTCTCATTTTGTTGTTTACCATGGTCTGGCAGTTTGAGTAATTTATGCCGCCTACCCAAATATCTTATCTTTGGTATTCTGCTTTGAATCGTTGAGCTCCTTAAGTTCTGAGTTGAGCTTCACGACTACTGACAAATTTAATTGTCAATCTGTGTGATTCTTTCATCAAGAGATAATTTCAGGCACCAATCTCATGGTCTTATGATCTGACCAAGATTATGTCTGGACTTTAAAAGAGACTGACCTCTTCTTCTCAGAGTAGTCAGATAGGAAATGCTGACCTCATCTACTTTTTAAGATATGATTGACGTGTAAAAATGTTTTTACAAACCTATACAGAAATAAATCATTTATCATAATAACCGAGATGTTTTTTTTTTAATTACAGAGCTTTTTACATTCTAAAAGTTGAATGAACATGGAATCTTTCATCACCTATTTAATATCTATACTTCATACCTACGGTCAACAATAGGACCGTCTTTTTCCTTTGACACCTCCTTAGAATGCCGGTTTTAGGATAAGATCAGGAATGAAATTATCCGGAAAAGAACCGGAGTTACCGACATAGCTTGCAGAGTAAGCAAACTGAAGTGGCAGTGGGCTGGCCATGTTTGTCGAAGGACCGATGGCCGATGGAGCAGACGAGTCCTGGAGTGGAGACCGCGTATCGGCAAGCGTAGTGTGGGACGCCCCCCAGCTAGATGGACCGACGATCTTAAGAAGGTGGCTGGGTCAGACTGGATGCGGAAGGCGGAGGACAGGGTGTTGTGGCGCAGCCTGGGAGATGCCTATGTCCAGCAGTGGACTGCGATAGGCTGAGTTGATTGATTGATAGAATGCCGGTTTTAAGGAGCTTTATCACATGTTTAGGACTAGGTATGTACGACAATCACTATAAACAATATCAAGAGGACAATAGATGAAAACAAGGCCAATACATAAGAGTATTTTTGAACTTATCGAATCCTAATATCGAAAGTAAAAAAAAACCTCCGCATTTTTTCTCTCCATAGAGATCCGATTCTGACTTTTACGAACATTTTAAAACAAAAACTAGCCGAATCGGTCCAGCCTTTCTCAAGTGATGCGCTTAGTTCCCAACGAACAGCATTTCATGTTTATTATGAACTTATGACATTTTATACAATAATAATAAATAATTATACCAAAGCAACAATCAAAACGTAATAAGACTTTAAACAAAAAAAAGTGCACAATTTGCTTAATCTGCTTCCGAAAATGTTTTACAACAAAACAATTTGTCTAGTTTGTTTTTCATCGGCGTCTGCTCCCGGGTGGTGGTAAATGAATGTGCTTGTTTGCATCACGCACATGTCCACACTGACGGACTAATTTACAATTTGGTGCGTAGTCAATGCCTTATGGATATCACGTTAATTTGGTACGTAGTCAATGCCCTATGGATATCACGTCGAGTCGTGAATTTTTGTGCAGATAAACCTTAGGTTTCACGGTTCGCACAACACTAGTATTAGAAAGTCTACAGGTGAATAATAGTGTTACACTAGATTTAAATGTTTTTTAAATTCTGTTTATTTTTTACAAATATAAAGACAAGTAAAGAATAAACTCAATGTTTAACATAATAGAACTGCTGTAGTAAGATTTGTAATCGGAAACACCAGTTTTGCCTTTGTGACAATAATTGCTGTTTTCACTGGGCCGTCAATATAGTGAAAATTTTCAAAATATTTATTGCAGAAATTCATATAACTTATTACTAAAGAAAATAATAATAATATTATGTAAAAGTATATTATAAAAACCGGCCAAGTGTCGGACCACGCACAATGAAGGATGAAGGGTTCCGTAGTTGGGATGAATTTATCCCAAAAACCAACTTAACATTGTATTTGAAAAACATGTTCTCCCATACATCGATAATAAGTCACGGTTAATTCTCCAATTGCAAATGTAAGTTAGTCGACTATTATACGTTCATTTGTAAAGCTTACTTTGCTGTGATAGTTTTTCTAATTTCGCTATACAGAATGTAACAAGCACAACATTCATGGAATTATAATAAAAAAAAAAAATCATAGGCTAGTCAAGAGGCCAGAATCAAATAACTATAAAAATTGACACATTAAAAAAAAATTGGGTATCTGATTTTACAAGTACATCTTTATTTCGCTATATAGCCTACAAACTCGGCGGCTTTCTTTAATGGCAGTGGGAGCTGACACTTAACTCTAACAAAAATGAGCACTTTAAAGCTTTAAGTATATTACGAACGAATCCCTGAATAGAAAACTGCGTTTTGACACACCCCTGCAATATTTTTGAACGGCCAATCCAACGATACCCCTTACGAGTATTATGGAAAAGACAAGACAAAAGCATCCCCATTTTACGATACCCTACAAAAAATATTTTTTCAAGATTTTATTTTACCACTTTGTTAATTATGTATACCCATGCCAAGTTACAGCTTTCTAGTACTAAGAGTTTCTGAGCTAAGCCGGGGACAGACAGACGGACATGGCAACACTATAAGGGTTCCTTGTTGACTAAGGAACCCTAAAAAGGGGAAGGAAACAATCATAGGGCATCATAAAATTCGTCCGCATCGCTGCCAACAGGAAAAGTGCCCAAAAGGCTGGCAGCATTGCCATAAACGTGGTAATGCTACCAGCTTCTTTGGCCAAGAAATAGGCCAGCCCTTTGGTCACGTGAAGAGTCGATCAACCGCTTGGCGATGTCTAGAAAAACTAAGTGACTTCACTCTCACGTAAGACACTTCGGAAGGAGCTCACTCACGGCTGCAATCCACTGGGGGCCGAAACGCTCAAGAAGGTTGAATTTAGGTTGGGAGGGTCGGGGGGGTCGGGGAAGGTGAGTCCATCCGCAGGTGCCTGATGGTTACAGTCTAGAGCTGATAGTGTTTCTGGAGAGTAAGGCCGCCACATCACTGCTGAGCAGTCTCCTGGCTGCTCCCCTGGTTTCACCTTAACTTAATTTGGATTTCACAAGTGAGCTTAAGGTAAGCGTTTTTGAAATAGTTTATTGAATTACAGGTAATTTTGGATCTAAAATTAGGGTGGAATTGATACAATTATCTTTAATTTGGTTCGATATGGGTTTTTTAGTTGCCGAGTTTTTTTGAACAAAGAATCCTATTGCTCCCAGGTACTATGTGAGTTCTCCTGGGTTGCAAGACGGAGACATTGTGCCAAACTCAGACCAAAAGATCGTCTCACAGCCTGGGAACTCTCTTTAATCAGTATTAAAGAGAGTGGGGGACTCTCTTTAATACTGATTAAAGAGAGTTGAGGTAAAATTTTGCACCGTTTTCCACAGGCTCACGGCTTCTGGAGTTGTCAATGTTGGGGATGTGGCTGAGGGGCACAGGGGCTAAGGAACACTATGAGGTTTGTGAATCTAACCCCTGTTCGGAATGGGGACATCTCACCTGGACATCAAGCGATGTGGCAGTTTGACTGGCACTAGAATCTAACTAGAATCAATTCTATTTTTTTGTAAATTTTGACTTTCCAAAGTGCCTCTTATGTGCCTATTTGAAATAAATGGTTTGAGTTTGACTAATACCAGCGTCGCTACAGCCGGCGTTCAAAACTTATGTAAAAAAACACTTACCTAAATTAAAAATTATTACTTACATTGTTATTACCTAATTAAAGTTATACGAAGACAATGCATTGAAAAGCTCTTCCAAAAATTAATAAGATAATTGATTGAAAACCCAATTAAATACCTAAGAAAAACAACTTAATCAACTCTCGTCATCAAAGTATTCAGTGAATATTTCCAAGCGGAAAACCCCACTGTTTATCTCAAATTCCATAACAACACGCATGTTTAAAAATAATCGAATAACTTCTCCCTCTGAAATCTGCATGCAGCCTCCTTAATAAAGTTTCAGTCAAGACTATTAATATTTTTTTCAAAAATCTACGAAGTACTCTTGAAGGATACTCGGATTTTTATTGGGTTTCCTGTTAATCAATTATGTACGAGTTGGTATGAACTAGTTTGTCATGTTTGAATTATGCGCCGGATGGCTCGTATCAGCGACTATTTCATGAAAACCAGCGGGCCAGTAATCTCGTTACACGTAAACGTGAAAGAAAAAATTAAAAACTAGGCTGTCCGTCTGTTGACACGTCTATGAATCTACCACTATGCATTGATCTAATTATATAGGCTAATTAATTAATTATCTAAGTGGGGAAATTGTATGGATATTCCAACGCTATTTAAGAGCGAATGTCGCCAATGAAACTGTTCGCGATCAGCGTATCTAAACCGCGTTGAAAGCTGTCACGCCAGTAGCACACCTCCGCCGCGAAACCATCACAGCGAAACGGCAGTAGTTAAATTGTACTGGTTCGCGTCATGTTCCGCTACTCGAATCGGATGCGAGTAGCGAAACATGACGCGAACCAGTACAATTTAACTACTGCGGTTTCGCTGCTATAGTTTCGCGGCGGAGATGTGCTACCAGCGTGAGTGTCATCAATGCTGTTTAGGTAATATTGATTCTGACATAATAGTAAATACAGAGTTCTTTTATCCTGAGATCGACAGTGATGAAATAAGCAAAATTATCTGAATTGTAGGTAGGAACGCAATTGATTAACGTTTGATTATGTGGACGCAAATAACATGTCAACTGACACGGTTTCCATTTTGAGAAAAAAAACCGATATATTATGGACTAGCTTCTGCCCGCGACTTCGTTTGCGTGGAAGTCGTAAGACAACACCAGCCACATTTTTATAAAAAACTGCCTCGTTGGTCTATTGGTAGCAAGCGTGCCATGGATCGCATGCGATGCGATGCATGGTTCGATTACTGGATCAGGCATAGTGTTATTAGGTTTTCCATCTGGAATTTCTCAGTTAAAGTCCGAAGACTGAATTTGTGCCCGGTTAAAGTCAAAGTCAAACCATTTATTTCAAATAGGCACATAAGATGCACTTTTGAAAGTCAAAATTTACAAAAAAAAATAGAATTGATTCTAGTTGCCCCTTCCAAAATTATGTATTTTTATAAATTACTTGACTGTATCATCAGTTGGAGCACGGGACCTTATAGGTCCCCGTGCTTCACACAGGTGAAGCACGGGTCCGGACTATCCAAAAGGTAGTTTCGTATGGAGAAGAATGGGCAAGAAACTCCACTGTTACTCTTTTAAAAATGTTTTACAATATTTTGTTTGAATACATTAATTACATGTGAAGACGATGCACCTAGAATAAAAAATACTATACCATAATAGGTAAAAATAATTAAAAACTAAGCAATGAAAAATAACTTAATTATGAGATAGATACATGGTGCTAACATATTTACAAACATCGTAAAAGTATATTTTTCTAAAAAAAAAAAAAAAGTCAGTGTGTGAGTATAGGTTATAATAGAATTTAAAATCAATATCATAAAAATAACAAGTTTTACAGTAAAAATAGCAACCAGTTTGATTTTGTCTAGACTCTAGATTGTCCTATGGAGCTGGACCAGCACGTTTCCAAGCATTGCGGTCCTAGATATAATCCTCTAACTTGTAATATGCTTGTTTACAAAGTGTACTTTTAATATGTGTTTTAAATTTTCTCTCATTTAATTGCAATATACACAAGGTATTTTGTTGTAACATTTAACACAGTGCCCCATAAAAGATGTATGTACTTTAGATAATCTGAAAATTGTTTGATCTATTTTATCTTTATTTCTAGTATTAAAGTTATGTCTGTCGCTTATCTTATTAAAAATATGTAGATGAATTGGCAAGCTACCGATACCGTCATAATATTAATTCTTTTAAATAGTTCCCTAAGAGATTCGCGGCGACGTAGATTATAAATTGCTCTGACAGCTCTCTTTTGTAAAATAAAGATGGATTCAATGTCAGCAGCCCGACCCCACAGTAAAATGCCATACGACATAATGCTGTGGAAGTAGCTAAAATAAACCAAACGCGCGGTTTCTATATCTGTTAGCTGTCTTATCTTTCTAATAGCATAAGCGGGCGAGCTTAGCCGCCCCGCAAGAGCGGTTATACATATGTGGTCCCCATTGCTGTTTGTCGTCTAGAGTGATTCCTAGGAAAACCGTTTGATTAATATTGTTTGTTTCGTTTGTTTGTTTGTTTGTTTATTATTTTTCTCTTGTTTTTTTTAATATATATTTTTTTTTAAATTATTTATTACTTCACCTAAATTTATAAAATAAACAATTTGCTTTACTTGGGAAGAGACTGGACCCCACAACACAGGGAATCCTAGTGTGGGGTTCAGGGAATTTGTACAAATCTAGCACTTATGGCTCCTACATTTAACCTATTACTTTTTCTTTTTATAAAGTCCGGTTTTTCTCCGTTAATATGATATCACATTCGCTACTTCTAACATAAGATAATTTAAATCTAATGCATTTGGTTTTTTTTTCATTTAGTGCCAAATTATTTACAGTTAACCGATCTTGGACCTGAAAAATAGAGTTATTCACGTCGTCAAGATTTTGTGATCGTCGGTCTATTTTAAAGATCAATGATGTGTCATCAGCAAATAACACCATCTTCGGTTGATTTTGAAGTAATTGGGGTAAATCATTAATGTAAACTAAAAAGAGGAATGGACCCAATATCGAACCTTGATGAACGCCCATTGCCATTTCAGACCCCAATGAGTTAACGCCGTTTACTTGAACTTTAACCTATCTATCTTTTAGGTATGATCTTCGTAAATCAAGAGCAGCATTCCTAATCCCATAGTGCTCTAGTTTCAGCAAAAGTGTCTCATGGTTCACGCAATCGAACGGTTTAGAGAGGTCGCAAAAGATTCCAATGGCATCTTGTGCTTCCTCCCAGGCGTTAAAAATGGGTTCTTTACTATCTCCGGATTTGAACAAAGGAACTACTTTACTATCTTTCATGAGATCCGGAAAGGCTCCATGGTCCACACTGGTCTTAAATATAAAAGCTAAATAGGGCGCAATGGTTTCAATTATAGATCTACAGACTTCTACAGACATGCCCCAGAGATCTTCTGTTAATTTAATTTTAAGATCTTTAAAAGTTTTTAAACCTGGGGGTTTGTATGTTGGAACCTAAATTCCAAAGGGCATACTTTTACATTATTTCTAAGTAAGGCAGCAGAAAGCGCGGGTGAGGAATTTAAAGTTTCAGTAGTTTTAAGGGAAATATTAGCAAAAAAGTTTTCAAATTCCTGAGCTATTTCTACCTCTGTGATGGGCCCATGTGCAGTTTCTAAATTTAATTCAGTATTACGCTGTTTTTCCTACCTGTTTCATTATTTATTATTTGCCAGGTAGTTTTATTTTATCATCAGCTGATTTTATTTTATTGCTAATATACAGAGCTTTAGCTATTTTGCACACACTTTTAAAAGTTTTAGAATATTGTGCAACATATTGATGAAAGCTTGTATTATTTATATGTTGCTTTAGGCCATAAAGTTCAAAAAGATTTTCCCTGCTTTTATGAATACCTGGGGGTGCCCAATCACTAAATACGAACTTTGTGTAAATACTTTTAGTCTTTAGTGAAAAAGTGGCATTAAATTGTGAGTTGTTTAATGGCAATAGGCTCGCCCGCTATTACATGGAATATAACTGGCGAAAAATGTGGGCGTACTATAGGTAGGTACACCTCTGCCTAACCTTTCGGGGAAACAGACGTGATGCTATGTTATTTTTATAAAACATTCATACGTACATAAACTCACGTTATAAAATATCAGTATCTGGGCACAATTTCTGTCCGATATCATTATTATTATTCACATTTTTATAACTATTTATTAAAGTCTTAATTAGCTTTTCTTGGAACACAACCATTTTCTGAAGACTTTTTGTCTTTGATTTGTCATATTTTTCTAGTTACCAGTAACTAGAAAAATAAAAAGATGAGTAGGCTCACATCAGTCATTTCTGTTAAATACTTATCCATAGAGACGACTTCAGTATTATAGTTACTCCATTATTTTGTATCAACCCACAGACAAATTCGAAGAAAAAATATTTTAAGATCTCACAGATTTGTTTACGTCGTTAGTAAAAAACTGATCAAATGTGAATCGGACTTGCGTACTGAGGGTTCTGTACCAACAAAACTATTAGTATTAGTTAACCGACTTCCAAAAGAATCTGATGACGAGTTCCCATGGAAATCGAGGGAATCTTAAAACTTTACAGGCACACCTGCGATTTTGGGTATTTTTTATAACTCGTGCATTTGCTCTCGGAAAACACCATTTGGTGAAGTGGAACTGATGATGAAGACCACAGATGGCCACTGGAACTACTTAATAATAAGTATTTCACGGGTTGCGATTCCATTAGGTACTTTAATATGGTTGCTAAGCAATTTATGCTGGTCACAATGCATATGGTGAAGTGGAGCTGATGGTTCTTACCGGGAGAACTCCTCAACAATTAACGTCCCTGCATCGGGAAAGGCAATATTTTGTAAAAGGTGATGAGCAGTTGACATTAGGCAATTGTTAACTTAGATAAAGTACAAACCGACCCACTAAAACGAGAACTACTCAAAAGCGGTGTATTTGGATTTGTATATTCGTTTTTTGCCACCAACTTCCGAAATTATTTTTTACTTTGTAGTGCTGTTTTTTGAAAGTCGGTTGTTTTTTTTGTAAAAACCTATTTTTCCTTTTTTTTTGCCATGACAAGATAGTGACTATTGTAGTCAGCAACGCTTATTTGGGAAAACAACTTGCAAATCATTGCGGTTAAAAAAACTAAGCACTGTAACAGTTTGACACAAATAGACGGTGCGTAGGCTTAGTTATAGAGTCCCGTTGGCTTCCTTTTCTTAAGTGGGTTGGTATAGTTTCATTCAGGGACCATTTTGGTTACCCATTGAAAGGATTTTCGATAGGGTTTTTCTAAGCAGTTAATCAAAAACCCATAATATGTTAAGTACCGTTCTTCTTTTGAATTTTAGGATTGTTTTTTCACCTACTACACAACTAGTTATTAAGCTTTTATGTGTAATTGCTGATTCGATGAAGCTCTCGGCTTCTCATTAGTCCACTCGCTGAGCGATCGGATTGGCCTGCTAATGAGTACACTAGCGCCGCATCCCCTCGCACTTTCTCACTGTATCAACATGTCAAAATCTCCCACCGCGCTCCGCGGTAACAAAAACATTTTTCTGAAAAGAAATGGTCCTTCAGTGATTTAATGCTACAATCCCCGCAAGACACTAGAAATTAACATAACCAGCACCTGTGGACAATATGTGTAGTGTGGTTTAACCTGGATTCAGACCTAGCCACCCCGCCGATCCCAAGAAGCGTGAAGCAGTGGGCCGGAGATAGCAGGTAAGCTTCACAAATGTATTACACGTAATTGTTTGATCCGTTCGATCCGGATTTATTTCTAAGTACTTGTTGTGGGGTTATTTTCCGTTTAGTTAGTTCCTAACGTCTCAGTACATTTTGCGGCGTTACGCGTCCAAAATGGCGGAGCTAATTCAACAAGATATTTTCGAACGCGAGATCATTATCGATGATCTCCAACGTATATTACATTGCGTGATCTAAACTGTTGTTCGTCTGAATGTATGAAACATTCAGACGAACAACAGTTTAGATCACGCTCAAAAGAGTTAACTTTGCAACAAAGAAAGTTCTTCAAACTTCAGGCAAAAATAGAAAAAGCCTTAATCAAGTCCAATACTTTCGACAAAGAGGAACAACTACAGATTCGTAACAATTTCAATGATTGTTATTACGCAATTAGTGTTCACTTAGATAAACTAAAGGAAGACGATAATGAGCGTAAACGAAGATTATCGTCTAGTACGGCGATTAATAATTCAGTGGTACATGCATCATGTAATTCTAGTCATAATAATTGTGCAACTAGATTACCTATTCTTCCAATGCCTACCTTCTCAGGGGAGACTACGGATTGGCCTTCATTTCACGATTTGTTTCGTTCATTGGTGCACGGCAAAAATACTTACACGGAAACAGAGAAGTTTGTTATTTGTTATTGTCAGTAAAAAATGCACCCTATAACCTTATTAAATCTATACCAATAACAGACGAAAACTATAGTGTTCCGTGGGATATATTGGTTTCTCGGTATGACAACAAGCGGGCTATCGCCACGAAACATCTGGAAAAAATATTAGATATTGACCCTAGTACCGAGAAAATGACTCAAAGTCTAAGAAATCTACTCAATGTTTATCAAGAAAACATCAAGGCATTGCAGGCGATGCAGTTTCCTATAGATCAATGGAGTTTCATATTAATCACGATTTTACTACTTAAAATTCCGTCTAGTATTCGAAAACGTTTCGAATTATCATTATCAAAACCATCGGACATCCCCGACATAAATACATTGGTTCATTTCCTAGAACGCGAGTTAGCCGCGAACGAATTCTCTTCTTACCCACAAAATATTCATAATCTTGAAAAGGTAGGTAGTACTTCACGAACTACGCGACGCGCGCTTGTAGCCAACGTTACGTCATCAAGTTCGAATAAAACAGATGTACAGTCTATCAACAAAAATAATGTTAAAAATAATTGTTTATGTTGTGATGCTCAACATACGTTGACAAAATGTTACAAATTCCTTAATTTATCTCCACGTGATACGCAAAAAAAAACGTTTGTTTAAATTGTTTACATGTCGATCATGATTTAAAACAATGCAAATCCAACTTTGTTTGTCGTTCATGTCATAAACGACATCATACATTACTTCATTTCGAAAATTCTCACAGTTTATCAGTTATTAATGAAGTAAGGAGTATTGATAATTCTGTTTCACTTCCTGTGAACGAAACGACAGAGACAGCGGCAAGCAGTGCTTCGCACGCCGCCGCATTGTCTGCGGTGAATCATGCGTTGTGCGAGAGCTCAAGCGATTCGCAATGCATTGCTCCGTCGATTAGCGCGAGTACGGTCCTCTTGTGTACAGCACTCATCAATGTTCATGTCGGCCCACAAAAACACAAAGTTCGGTGTATTATTGATACAGGGAGCCAAGCGACATTTATTACTGAGGCATGCGTGCAGTGGTTAGGTTTAGGCCCGCAGGCAAGCCCACATCCCAGTTTTCGGTATAGGTGGGTCTGAAGTAACAGCCGTTTACCCCAAAGGTATAGTTTCTTGTCATATCACTCCTATGTTCGGGGATCAACCTTCAATTCCAGTTGATGCATTAATTTTATCTAATCTTATTTCACGTATGCCATGTGTGACGTTGCCTTATAAGGAATGGTCACACATACATAATTTAAATTTAGCTGATCCTAAGTTTTATCTTCCACAATCGGTGGAAATGCTTCTAGGTGCGGATATACTATCCCAAGTTCTATTAGGTCATGTGATTAAGGGTCCACCTGGTTCACCGATGGCTATGAACAGTATCTTTGGTTATTTACTAATGGGTGAGGTTTCATGCAACCAAAATACATCTACTTCACTTCAAGTATGTCTCAGTAGTTTAAGCTCATCATACGATGACGGTAACAATCTGAGACGATTCTGGGAATTGGAGTCTTTTCCGGAAAATAGAATCCTAAGTCCCGACGAAGCGCTGTGTGAATCTATTTTCGTAAATTCACATACTCGCGATAAATCTGGGCGATATGTCGTTCTACTTTCTTTCAAACTTGATGCACCCGCCCTCGGCGAATCACGAGATACGGTGGTCTCCAGGTTCAGGAAATAAGAATATAGGTTAGAACGTAATCCTCAGCTTAAGGTGGAATATCATGCTTGCCTCCAGGAGTACTTGGAACTCGGTCACATGGAGCTCATTGATGTACCTACTTCGTTAGCTAATAGATATTACGTTCCGCACCACTGCGTGGTCAAAGAGTCTAGTGAGACTACTCTTACTCGCGTCGTATTTGACGCGGGTTGTAAAACTTCGAATGGAATATCACTTAATGATGTTCTACTGACTGGTCCAAAGTTGCACCAGGATATAGTAGACGTTTTATTAGGTTTTCGTATCCATGCTATTGCTGTAACTGCCGACATCAAGCAGATGTATAGAAATATTAAATTACAACAATCCGATTGGGATTTTCAACGCATTGTATGGCGTAAATCACCAACTGGACCGTTGCTTGATTTTCGATTGCGAACCGTCACCTTTGGTGTCAGCTCATCACCGTACTTAGCCCTTCGTACTATTCAACAGTTGGCTCATGACGAAGCTGCTTCCCGCTAGGTTCTAAGGTTCTCCAGGACCAGGTTTTCATAGATAACATCGTCACCGGAGCAGGCGACGTAAAGAATGCATTGATTTTACTACGCGAGTTAGTAGGTATTTGTAAGTCAGCCGGTTTTGAGCTACGTAAGTGGCAGAGCAATTCGCCAGCGTTACTCGCTGTTTTACAAACGTCAGTGAGTCAGGGCGAGCGGCTTGATAACGTTTCTTTCGCTCTGATGGAGAATGACAAACAAATCAAGGTTTTAGGACTTCAGTGGAATCCTAAATCTGATACTTTCACTTTTAGCGTACAAGCAACTACGGTTAAAATTACAAAACGATCCATACTATCACAAATAGCCAAAATTTATGACCCAATGGGATGGTTATCTCCTGTAACTATTTACGCGAAACGTCTTGTTCAGTTTAGATGTTATAAATGCTTGGTGTAATTCAAATTCACGGGTTCTCTGATGCATCCAAGAGGGCTTATGCCGCGTGTGTGTACGCCCGTATATCCGATAATGATGGTCACGTTAAAACATTTCTTGTTCTTGCTAAAACGCGGGTAGCACCTATAAAACTGGTTCTTACGATTCCGCGCCTTGAGTTGTGCGCAGCTGTTCTGTTATCACGGTTCCTTGATAAGGTTAGGAGTGTGTATGATAACCACATAAACTGTCAACATATGTATGCATGGACCGATTCATCCATCGTGTTAGCGTGGCTTCATTCCCCACCACACGAGTGGAAAACATTCGTTTCAAATCGCACGAGTGAAATCTTATCCCGGCTTCCTGCCAACCATTGGAAACATGTTCCATCGGCTGACAATCCAGCTGACGCACCTTCTCGAGGAATGCTTCCTACAAAATTAATACAAAATCAGATGTGGCTCCATGGACCCAGGTGGGTCGCACGTGATTCTATTTTTTGGCCAAGTCCAAAGAAAATACCAGAAGTCATTGAAGACAAACGTAATCTACCGTAGTCTATGTTAGTAAACTCTTCCACCTCAGCACCGCCTGATGTCGTCGAGTACATTTCCAGATTTTCTACTTTAGGCAAACTTGTTAGCAGCAGTTTTTAGTTAGTTTGATAACAGCACTGTTATTTCGATTCTATAATAAACGTAATAAATGGTTCCGAGATCGCGGCTTGCAACTCCTTGAAGGTATTATTGTCGTTGTACGAAATGATAATTTACCACCATTACAATGGAGACTGGCTCGTGTCCATGCTCTTCATCCGGGTTCCGATAATGTTACTCGTGTCGTAACTTTACAAATGGGGAACTTTTGTGAAACGTTCAGTAGTAAAAATATGTCCTTTGCCCTTAGAATAATTATTTGGAAATTTTAGTTAACATTGTTGCGAATCTTAGTTAAGTAATCTTAAGTTAGAATAACTTAAATTTAAAACTTTTAAGGCTTCATGCTTTTTCATTTCTCTTTCGGGTGTAACATTCTCTATTGTACCTTTTTAATTTAATATTGAAAGACCTACATTCTTTCAAGGCGAGCGGCATGTTAAGTACCGTTCTTCTTTTGAATTTTAGGATTGTTTTTTCACCCCACAACTAGTTATTAAGCTTGTATGTGTAATTGCTGATTCGATGAAGCTCTCGGCTTCTCATTAGTCCACTCACTGAGCGATCGGATTGGCCTGCTAATGAGCACACTAGCGCCGCGTCCCCGCGCACTTTCTCACTGTATCAACGTGTTAAAATCTCCCAACGTGCTCCGCGGTAACAAAAACATTTTTCTGAAAAGAAATGGTCCTTCAGTGATTTAATGCTACAATCCCCGCAAGACACTAAAAATTAACATAACCAGCACCTGTGGACAATATGTATAGTGTGGTTTAACCTGGCCACCCCGCCGGTCCCAAGAAACGTGAAGCAGTGGCCCGGAGATAGCAGGTAAGCTTCACGAATTTATTACACACCATACGATGTGGATAACCCTTTTGAACGGCTTAATTTAAGCCATTCCAATTTTAGTTCCCCATTGAAAGGGTTTTCAATAGGGTTTTTCTAAGCAGTTAATCAAAAACCCATACGTTGTAGGTAACCCCTTTGAACAGCTTAATTTAAGCCATTCAAAAGGGTTACACTTTCAACTCATTTCTTCTTTCATTCATTGCATGTAATAAAGTGTTCATTTTAGCTTCGCTGGGTGGATATCGAAATGACTTATGATTTTTTCGTGTCACTGGGTTTCAAGTAAAGGACCCATTTAATGGGTTATCATTTAACTCTTTCACTGGGTTTCAAGTATATAACCCATTTAATGGGTTATCATGTAACCCTTTCAATGGGTTTCAAGTATAGAACCCACTTAATGCATTATCATATGACCCTTTCACTGGGTTTCAAGTATAGAACCCATTCAATGGGTTATCTATATTGAAGGGATAACCCTTTTACTGGGTTTCAAGCTTAAAATCCATGCAAGGAGTTACATCATGATAAAGGTAACCTCATAAACGGCTTACCTCTTCGAAAGGCTTAACTCTTAACCGGGTTTGTACGGTTTCTGGTTTCCTTACAATAAACTCTTTGCCATTAAGAGCAGGCAGTCTAAATCAAATTTCGAACGCAAGCTCCGCCCCTCGCTCCCCGCCACTCCGTTATGTGCTAAACGCTAATACATCAGTAATAAAATTGAATATCGCGTGCGCTCTTTGATTGGTGTTCGAGCACAAAACTAAATAGCGTAAGTCTCAATTCTTATTTCATTTTTAACTAAAGTTATAATTGATCTAGAGAAAAAATATCTTGTGTCGGGATACTAAACTATATTTTCTTGCTGTGAATATTTATTTTAGTCATAAAAGCTAAACAATCTTGTTTGGTTTTTAAAATTATCTTTAAAAAAGGCATGGTTTTTGTAATAAAAAAAATATTGAGAGAAAATATTACAATTACGTAACTGTCTTCAACATAGAAAGAAAAAGAGCCAATAAATCATATGCTAAAGTTTAATTTTGCTTGTATGTGTGACTGTTTCAGAATATTCATGCAAATTCACATAAAAATAGGGAGCTTCCTCTTAAACTCTCATAGCTATGACGGTTAACTCACTCAGCTTTAAGCCCACAACGTATGATTATAATGTCAAAGTGTGAAGCCTACAGTGCACTAATTAAATCGAACGCCAATCATTCGGGAACAAAGCCTGGTTATTATACCGCGTCAGCGGCCGTCAAGGCCGGTTCTTTGTGGCTATCAAAGTGGAGGACCCATGTTTGGTCGAGTGTTTACCTATGGATTGTAATTCTACCTGAACGCCCAATTAATTACGTTGCTGTGTGATTTTCCAATTAACATTGGTTATCGTAGTTAAAACTGCACCTGAATTATGAAGCGTAGGCACTCAAATTGGTGGCATTCTTTTGGTGTTATCATTTTGTTTGGCTCGAACAGACTGCCGCAGCCTTAACTTGACAACATACTTTGATTATACGTAACATAACATAACGCCTATAGCCCTGGTAGGGTGAGGCCAAGCTATACCTTGGTACCCCTGCATGTTGCCAGTTATTCGTTGTTGGCTATACCTGCCTCAGAATATTGATATAGGTACAAGAGCCAAGCTAAAAGTTAGCTTTATTTGTAGGTATTCGTACAATATAGTTTTCTCTAGCTTTTTTCCTGGCTTCGTGGTAACTGGACCCGCGCTATCAAAAGCGTGGAAATATACGAAGTTGAAATGCAGTTTATTGTTTGTTCGATTTCAGACTCCCTGGAAAAATTAATACCTACTTGTTTTTTTTTTTTATCAACTACGGGTTAGCTTTTGGCCTTCATCTCATCTGATGGTAAGTGATGATCAGGCCGAAGGTGGAAGCGAGCTACACCCGGAATCTTCAACCAAAGAGGAACTGGCTATCTTACCTCTAACTGCCGAAACAAAACAATGCTAATAACATTATTGTTATGGCGACAGACTTAGATAAGATGGTGGTAGCTAGGACTGGTGGACTTAGAACAAGCCCAACCACCGACCCAACCGAGCAGTCAATTTTGCCCCCGCTGGAAATCAAACACGGGACCTCTGAGTCTGAGATAGGTGGTCTTACCAATAGACCACAGAGGCGGTTTAAATTATGTGCCTGTTTTATTTCAGCATCAGAGTTTTATCACGTTTACAGACAGTAAAGTGTAGGTACCTAAGTATAAATGTATATTATAGTATAGGGTGAAGATGCCTATTATGATTAGGCGCCAAATATGAGATAGCAAGGTATTGGCTAAACTATTCACAGTGACCACTTGGCGCTAGTGTCGCCAGAAGCGTCATAGCAAGTCCAAATTTGTGTGACAGTGCTTGCCAGCCAGAAGCGCTGTTAGAACTTGGGCATGCGGATTTTTGCGGAAGCAGAAATCAAAATTTTTGCCATTAAATTTTTACGAGGTTTATAACAACATTATTTTCGTGCTAAATGTTATAAATTTACGGTCATTGTATCAATTATACGATCAATTTCACGATATGAGTGCGATATTACTGTGTCTTAATTGTTAATAAAAAATAGACAGCCATTTTGTGAAATTTCTGTGTGTTCGTAATATGAGATATGTTGGAGTTCCTTAAATGAGGTATCTCATATTAGGATATTTAGGCCGTTTAGGCGTAAGTATATTTATTTATTTCTATCAGGTGAGATCTCACCTGATGGAAACTCGCCCAGGTAATGCCTATTTATATATATATATAGGTATAATATAATTGATAGCCTCCGATCAGGAGGAAAACATGGCACCGCAGTGCTATGATACGAAGCAACCAAATGGGTTACTTTAGGGCATCTAAACAATTTGGGGTTCCTAAGGGTACTCGCATGCAGAAGCACTTGTCAAGGTTCATATGGGGAGACGTTCAGCCTTGCCTGACCACTTAAAAGAGAGCAGGAAAATTATTGCAAGGAAATGGATTGATGGATTTGTTTATTTTTGATATCGTTTAAATGCACCAAGTGCCTTTATGAAAATCATTGTCATAATTATTATGAGACTGACATAAATAAAGTCTGTCTTTGTATGATATTTAAGCGTAATTAATTAGTTTAATATCTTTATTAGATTAAAATAAAGGAGGTAACAAAAACTTATAACTCTAATATTTTTTTTGTTATCTCCTTTTTTTTGAAGGCTGATGTCAGTCTACATTTAGTTAATAAGTGCAAATAAAAAATTCTAAATACCGTTTTTCATTTTTCATTTCATTGAACCTCAAACCCGAAGGAACCTAACATGAGATAGGTACTATTTCAGATTAGGAACGCTAGTATCTCATAATAGGAGACGATTAGCCTGCAACGCAATTTCTAACTTTTTCGTTTTGTCTACCTATAGCTAAAAATGTATTATTATACAGGGCGTCCCACGGATATGCCACATGGAGGGAAAGTACCTTGAATATTGTAGATGGAACATTTTACTGAAAGAAGACATTATTTGAATTTAAAAAACAATTTAAACTGCATAAATAGATATTTAAATAATTACATGGTTTAACCGGAAATCGAACCCGTTACAAGAGAAAAATAAAAATAATAAAATTTATGGTCTTCCTTTTATTTGTGACAGTATCTTATTTAGCAAAAAATAATCCATGTGATGAAGCCTCTCGATCGGTATGATAAAGCTACATTTACGTGATTATTTATCTCGTGTAACAGGTTCGATTTCCGGTTCAACCATGGAATTATTTAAATATCTATGACACAATTGGTAGGTGGCGCTGCTGTCGGTATAAGGCGGTACGAAGTTCGCCAGTTGACGTTCATGACGTTTCGGGGTTCGATTCCTGGATCAGGCAGTATTATTGGGTTATTCTATCTGGGATTTCTCAGTAGCAGCCTGGAATCTGGACGAATGCCCGGTTGTTGGCTCGCCCACTATTACAGCGATTACAGCTATAACTGGCGAAATGTGGGTGTACTATAGGTATACCTCTGCCTAACCCTTAGGGGTTACAGGTGTGATGATATTTTGTTATGTTATTAAAATAATAACAAAATAGTAACACACATCAAGACGCTAATCTAATGTTAAAAACCTGTTTTCAAATTCCAAACAAATTGATGAATCCCATCTGTCTTCATAGCATTTGTCTGTTTAATTACTCTAATGCCTACCGAATAAATTTCTGTTTGCTAATGAACTACCAACATTATCCTAACGATTGTTCTTAGCCAACTTTTAAAGCCACAACTGTTTATTTTCCCGCATTAAAAGCTCTCCTAATCCTATTAAAATAAAAATAAAACAGGGTATACTCGTAGAGCAACAAATTTTAAAGTCGGTGCCCGCGTTCCGTACTGCCTTCGTCCCGCACGTTAAACTTTTCTAATATATTAAAAATTTCCCGTACAAACATGCTGCATTAAAGTCGGAAAGTATCTAGAAAGTTGCTTAAATACCTACACACGAATTTATTGACTGCCATATCACGAATCGGTTACGATTTGTATGAAATGTCAACACGACTATTATTGGTCTATGTTTCTGACTAGTCACAGCTTCCCAACGATGGTTTTTGATTTGTAACATCTTTTCCTCTCGCATTCTGTGGGTGTGATTTCGTGAAAAGGGTTGCTAGTGTGTGACAGGAAGTGACAGCTTGAGCATGGAATAAGTAAGTACTTTATAGTAGCATGGAATTAGTGTACCTACTCATGGAATTAGTACGTTTTACATAGATTGTGAGTAGAGGGGTAGCTTTTAAAATTTTATGGTTATTTTCTGTCACTGCTCAGAAAAACATACAAAAAATCTAAAAACCACATTTTCGGCATTACAATCCATCCCAGACCTCAGTTCTTAGTAATTACTTTTTTTCAAAAATATTCAATGTACAGTTTCGACTTCGCTACGATTTTAATACGAAACTTTTAAGGTTTCTACTGAAGAGTCCTCCTAGAATCGTTTGATAAGGAGCAATCAATTGGAAAAAGATTTTAAAATATTACCAATCCTCATTTCTGCGAACGAAATACAATTTCAACATCTTATTCATTTGTTCCTATTAAAATTTAGTTTTTAATCGAATTCGGAAAATACTGCTACGTCTTGTTTGATTAAAAGGTAACGTAATAGGCTCTCTAATAGGAATACCTTCCAATGCATATTTAATTTAATTATTCGTGAAAATATTTTGTTTTTAACTAGCTACCTGCCATGACTGCGTTTGAGCAATATATTAATTATTTATGTTGGAATTTCAGTTCTAAACCTTTGTCAGGACTCATTTCCTGACAAAGGTTTAGAACTTTGATGAAATCCGCATCAAGAGACATCAAACCGTTTCTCGCCCTTCGGCAATACCTACACAGATATACTAGGCTGCTTTTTTTTTGGATGGGAAATTATCAAATAACTTCTCCCGCTCTGGGCGGAGCGGGAGGGCGTGTCAGACTTTTACTGACTAAAACCCACCCGTAGTCCTTCAGATGCCTGTGTGCCAGGGCCTCGATATCCCCCTTTCGGACAAACTCGTAGCCTGGCAGAGATTTACTAGGCTGGGCGACTCCAATTTATCATAGTTAACTAAATATTTATTTTATCTGATAAACCCCACTTATTTCTCTAATGGGTGTTTTGAAGGGAACTACAGAATATATTAAATAAACAGTCCATCCGTTTCGTTGAATAAAATTTATTTATGCACGCAATATTTTCTACAGACATTTCCGTTTGAATCGTACGACTGCTCCTTTATTTGTGCTGACGATATCACATAAAATTACAGGAATATTGGAGTTGTAGTCAGCCGAGTATGTAAAACATGGAGCCTTTCAGCGGAACCGATGAGCAAGAAAAGAAAAAGAAAACTAGTATTCATTAAATGAAGTATATTCAGTGTTTGATCTAAAGGGTTGGTTGTAAAGACGAGATCGTTTGCTGGCACAGAAGGGGCAGTATGGGCAGGGGGGCAGGGATGCTGCAAAAATGAAGACGTACGTAAAACGTACGTCCAATAGGTAGCCTTCTGTAGCATAGTCCGATGTCGTTAGGTACTGGAGCTTTGCAGTTGCAAAGCAAACTAAAAAAAACGATACAAACAAACTTAAAGATGGCCGTGAATCTGAAGATAAATACGAGAGCAATATGATTTGAATTTTCTTCTTTTTGCATACTGCCTGTCTGCTAGACGGTAAACTTTTTATTTACTCATATCTTAATTAGTAGCAAAGATACAGCATCAGTTTGAGACATTTATATTTCTTATGTACCATATTCATTTGTCAAAATGATACATGGTTGTTCTGATAGGTACCTACTAATACCGAAACATGAAATAACAAGATATTTATTTTGAATTTAGGTGATTTAAAACGCGCACCCATTTAATATCCGTGTGACAGAATCTTATTTCCCGGCGAGACCAGACAACATTATTATAATAATGAAATGATCGAGAGATGTATTTTAGATTCCATGATAGGAACATTTATTATAATAAATAATATACATTCTTAGGAAATTTAAGAGCGATGGTGGCCCAGTTGCAGTGGCCGCGACTTACGAATTGTAGGTCGTACATAATTGGAACCCAGACAGGAACTTTAGCATTATCAATCTATATATGTATAATGTTCACATGTTCCACTGCTACGACACAGGTCTCCTCGCTGTGAGAGGTAGTGAGCCGTAATCCACCACGCGGGCCCAGTGCGGGTTTTCGAATTTTTGTCCTGGGACATGCCGGTTTCCAAACGAGGTTTCCTTCACCGTTTTGATTTCTAGAACCAAAAATTCTAAGACAGTGACATCTACCAACCGTTGGGCACTGGGCCCGCGTGGTTGATTAAGGCCCAATACCTCTCACAGAGAGGAGGCTTGTGTTCAGTGGTAACGTTATAAATGCTGAATAATCTGATGCTTAGGAAATAAATATGACTGATTCAGACAAATATGTGAGCAGATATGTACTTCTTGGTAAAAAGACTAAGCGGAAAAAACATGTTTTTCTAATTTGAACCGATTACCAACAATGATAATTCCCATTAGAATATTTGTACTTTACAAAGCTCGAAGCTACACGAGTAATATAGCCAGATAAAAAGAAAAACTGAAAATATTCCGTCGAAGGTACCTATCAATATGGCCAAACGCAGTTGAGAGGTTTTTTTGTGATAGAAATAACTAATCCAGGATCCTCTCTGTGCACCACAAGGTATTTTTTTGATCTCCACTATCGGATACCCAAATCATTTTTTTCTGAAATAAAAATTCTACAGCGCGCCTGACGATGAAACCTACGGACGATTTTAAAAATATTGTACGTTCTATGTAATTTAAAATACCATCAAAGGGTTATGTTTGGTTTGCGGTTTGTGGAATTGAGCTATCTATGTAATATTTATGTTGATATTGTTAAAAAAATCTTTGTTTTATTGTCTGTACTCATATCACTACTAGGCAATAAGTAGAATGTAGTGGTTTTATTGAAATACTTTATTTTGGCAATACTCAACCTACAATTTTCTTTTCAATGCTAAGCTAATATTTTTACCAACTTATAAACTAAATAATTACTAAATTAAATACTGATTTCATAAATTATACGTTTAACGAACTTTATAACTGCAACACAGTGTCGAGAGAGAAGTAGTTATTTTTAAATAATTTATTTTTGGTGACCAGTCTGAAAATTTTAACAATCTAAAAACCTCCGTAACTGACGGAAACCATAAATTTTCGACCCATAGTTGGCGGGCTTAATTTGTTGAAAATTACCTCTAGTATATCCCTTTCAAGGAATAGGTCGAATTACCGAGCAACCTGTATAGAGAGGTAGGTATATTATAAAATGTGAGACGTGTGAAAATTCTTATGAGACATTTTATGGCCCTAACAGGAATTAGTGCCAGTGAAACTCTGCCCTCACAACATTGCTGTGTATCGATATAAATCGATGGCTGTGTTTCAAAAAAATTCCCAATCAAACTCTTTTTATTTACTTTTACTTTATTTGTTTTTCAGGTGCAGCGAAGTTACAAGCTCTCAAAACAGTTTTTTACACGGTTATTACGGCTCAAATATTTATTAAAATCTCGCATGGCTACTTCAGTAATTCCAATATGCACTTCATGTTCAATTAACAATGAACGAGCACTCAAGCATGCACTCGGACGCCATCACATACGACTCCGTTTTCATTCCACACATTTTTATAAAGGGTGGGTAGGAAGGCACTAATAAGTTAACGGCTGCTGATACAGGGTGCTCCTTGGAAATAGCAGAATCAATAATTTAATTTACAGGAATGCTCGCGCAAATAGATTTATCTTTCGATTTCCGTCAGAGCATTTAATTGGCACTGAGTGAAGATCTCCGGGATAGATAAAAATCATTTAACTCATTCACGTTTTCGTATATTTTGGCAGTAGGTCTTGCCCTCAGGGACTGGTTTTTGTTTAGCAAAATAAAACTTAATTTAACAGGCGACGTGTAGAAAGAGGAATTGTGGAGAACTCATCTTTTTGTGTGAATACATGGCCGGACTTAATTTTATTGTAGCTTGCACGTTAGTTGAATTACGATTTGTTTTTTATTTTTAAGGTGGATTGTTCTGTTTAACTCTGCGTGTTATAAAGTTCCTTTAGCAGCCTTCTCATCCAGGTTAAATTGATCGCATTATACATGAGATTCCTCTTTATTTTAGATAAGATAAGATATTTTATTTGCATAAAACACGGTACAAGGTGTTATAAAAAAAAGTATTAGATCGAACATGTTTTGCTTAAAACTGAAGCATGCAAACTAAAAATACATTATGACATTGAAATAGGATAATAATTTTCCAGGCGACTAATAACTTAAAGGGCGACTAACTATTTGCTACTAAAATAATAACTTGGCGACTAATAACTTAAAGGGCGACTAACTATATAATCGCTGCAAAGTCATCTACTGTTATTGAATCATTTGGGTTAGGTTAGGTTAGAACAGTAACCATTAACAAGCGAAGGCGAGCGAGCGAAGCGAGCGTGCCGCGGCAGCGGCCGCCGAGTGCCAGATCCCCTCTATTGTTGGTAAATTCAGTTACCAAAATAAAAATTCGATGCCAGTTTAAATTAAAATAAAGCTAAAAACTGATTATTGAGCTGCTACTTTCTACTTAAAATAATACTTCGCTGTAGCTGCCAACCTATTATTTTTAGCTGTCAACCTATTATTTTTGCTACCCGCTTTAATTATTTTTTAATCCCAAATTCAGATTAATTTGCCGCCGCGTTAAATACATGCCATTGAAATAAATTACATTAAAATACATTTAAAAAATCATTAATACTATATAAATTATTATTATTGAGTCATTTATATAATTTGATTTTAAATAATTAACAATTTAATGTTTTAAATATATGGTATTATTTTATTTTATTTTTTTAGGTTGTGTGGAAAACACTTTTTTTTTATTTTGACTAATGCCAATATGGAGAACACATAGTATTCTTAAGCCGGACAAAAATTACTCAACTTAAAGGTAGCATTAAGATTTCTATTTCAATCTAGTCAGCGAAGAGAACTAGGGACAGCATCATCTGCCCAGCCTTTTCCCAACTATGTTAGGGTCAGCTTTCAGTCTAACCGGATGCATCTGAATACCAGTATTTTACATTTAGAGACAGCCTATCTGACCTCCACAACCCAGTTACTGGGTAACACGATATCCCTTGGTAAGACTGATTGTCAAACTTTCGGGCTTCTGACGACCCGTAACAACTGTCAAAGATATACAAATGATGATTGCCAGCCTACTCCTATAAAGATATAGCGTGATGATTAAATCTGTAACTATCTGCAATGTTCTAACCGTTTGGCTCGTCTTTTCACAATTTACTGTAAACTATAGAGGAATACAAACATAATACAATATTGCTCATCCCCCATAGCAAATAGCGTGATAATATGTAGCCTACCGACTGACCAGACTTATAGGGAATATCTATGTTAAATTTGAACAGAATCTATCCGGTAGAATTAGCTGAATCTGACGACCCGTAGCAACTGTCAAAGATCTACAAATGATAGCCGGGACCAACGGCTTAACGTGCTTTCCGAGGCACGGGGTCTTGGTATGTAAAGATGGCCACCCATCCACCGACCAACTGCGGCATGCGTAGCTTAAGCTGATCGATCAACCCTTGCGGCTGTTTTTAGTTAGCGACAAGAGAACTAGGGTAGTTAACTACTACTCCGCATGGTGACGGGTGGCAACGTCTTTACCTCGACTGGTTAATGCGTGCTTATTTTGAAGTTTCCCTCTTTTTGGTAACGTCTAATGAGCGAAACTTTACGGAGTTACTAATATATATTTCATAAATACGTAATAGGTTTAATAAAAATAAAATCTTGTAATAAATAAATAAAATAAAATAAAATTTAATTCAGATAACATATTTAAATACAACACAATAAATTCAAATTACCCGCTTAATAAAGGATTTCCATAGCGGAGAAGAGATCCTATCGGCTACGTCTTCAGAATTCCGTTGCAGCTGCCACGCATTCTGCAGATCAGGGAAAACAAATAAAAAAACCAGATGAGCAGTATGGTGCCTTGTATAAATTAGCATTTCATTAGTAGGACTCTTTTCTCTTACAGCGTTAAATGATAAATGATTTTTATTTCTGTAAGTACGTTTGTACAAACACTTTTACACGTCAATCATATTTTTAAAACTAGATGAGGTCGGCGTTGAACCAAACTGTGATATGAGGACCCAAATATTCAACTCCATGGTGCTAAATAAAAATATTTCATATGAAAAACCTACTAACACTTGGAGACCCAACCAATCAGACCAAAGACTTCAACGCAATCAAAATGGAGCGATTTATTTTTAATGATATAAATATAATTGTATTTTCCTAGAATAGACAGTTTCCTCAAGATTGATCTAGGTTGATATCACTCGCATGCTGGTTATTCAATCACGTGCAATCGCAGTTTGCGATAAGCTTCTATTTTTATCACACCACACTTAAAGGCCAAAGTTTGTGAGTGTGTGTGTATGTTTGTTACTTCTACACGCTCTAACGGCTGGAACAGTTTTGATAAAATTTTGTATGGAGGTAGCTGTCACCCTGGATTAAGACATAGGCTACTTTTTATCCCGATATTCCCACGGGATCGAGACTTAGGCAGGTGAAACCGCGGGGCGCAGCTAGTTTTTCAATATATGCACTCCCGGAACAATAATTCCGCAGGTACTCACTTTGCTTGCAAAGAAGGATGAGATTGAACAAAACAGCGCTCGCTTATCGAATGTGAGGTTTTTCTTTATTTTTATTCACTATTATATTATAGACTTCATAATTGGAAGGGAACAGGAATCGAATGTAATGAGAACTGCGAGTGCCTTTCACAAACGTAAACATGAGCAAAATGAAACTTGCAGAATGTAATACACGACCGTCTGCTCCATTCAAAAACAACCAGATGGACTGAGGACGTGAAATAAAAATTGTATTAATGTTATTGCAATAAATCATATCGATTATTCTTTTAGTGTTCTTAAACATAAGTCTGTCACAATTATCATGAGGATACCAATAATCAACAAATACAAAAGTTCTAAAAAAACGTGAGAAGATTCCTAAAATCTCCTAAAAATCTGGGGTCTATTATAGAAACAGCTTCCATTAACGATTACAAGGGTTTGATAGAAATTGTAACGCACACGAAGCGGATTCCTCTCCGGATTCCTTTCGTGATAAGTTTGCCTCGTTTCTGCACGATTTGTTACTGATTATAGTCCTGCCAAATGAATTCCGGAGGCGCAAAAAAAAAAAACTTTTAAGGGCCCTACTCGGCTGTCGCATCGCGCTTTTTATTACGTGAATTAGCTTTTAACCTAAGCATCGGTCGTGCGGAAATATTAATGAAGCTAGTATCGTGTGTACATTTTACACGACGCTGGCTACATTTTGTATGTTATTTAGGCGGTTGGGTTTTAGGGGAAATAAGAATGAAAAGATTATTGGCGTTTACTGTGGCTGATCATGCATTATGATACAAAGGTTGTACCTAGGTAGAGTCCGCGTATCACTGGTCAGTTTGCCTCACTCATTTCTTTAAAACTAAAGATCTTGTCCCTACCATGCTTGTATATATTTGAAGTTTGTAAGTTCGTACGTAAATACCCAGATTTCTTTACAAAAAGAGAGGACATACAAAAGAAAATTTACGTTCGTCCATCAATGCCTCTTTTGCTGGCCGCTGCAGTAATGTACTATTATTGACAGTTAATCCGCCACTAAATACTTGTAAGTGGGAAGCTCCTCCCCAACTCATAAGTCAACGCCATTCCACTCACGAGCCGAGATATATCGGGCGAGCAATTTGGGGGCGAAAGTTGTCACATTACGGGTTTCAAATTACTCAGGATGGTCAAATGTCTCTCAGATATATTTCCAGGGGAAAAATCTATCTGTAATTTTCCGTATAGGCTACTACCCCAGCGGTTTTATGGTGACCATCATCATTTACCATCGTTTTGGTAACATTAATGCTGTAAAAGGGTCAGAATAGGAAGTTTGAATACTGCTATTAAGGCTGGTATTATAGTCACGCCGCTAGACGCGCCGCTGGGCAGCGCGCTGTTAATAGCGCGCGCTTGAACAGCGGTGCACTGTGAAACGAGATTAGTACCGCGCTTTCCGCTGCTGTGAGACAGTCGTGTACAATATGAACGTTAATGCGGTTAGAGACGGCTTACGGTGCGTCTCATCGGCGTCACACTGAAACGAATACTGGCCGTAGAAGCGAACGAGCGGCGCGCGCTTTGGCTGAGCCGGCGAACAGCGCGCGTTTACTGAACGGCGCTGCTCAAGCGCGCGACTTTGAAATGCAACTACTACCCCATACATCTCATAACGCGCGCGCTCCAACGGCGCTGCCAAAATGCGTAACAATAAAACCAGCCTAAAAGTTTGGTATTGGTTATAATAGTAAGGGATGGCTTATAAATTCTTGACATTAACAATGTTTTAATCTAAGGGCTTATTTCTTCACCTACGGATAAGTTCCCGTTAAATTACTTAGCAGATAACTTCTTACAAATGCGGTTCCATTTCGAAAATATTTGGTGAGTTTATGTAGTTATTCAAACTACATTGTAAAATAGGCCCTAATTATGATTTTATGGACTCAAAGCTACCAGCCAGTTAGCTAATTACGATGGGTGCAACCGGAGGATCCAAAAAAATGCAGATTTATTTTAATAAACTAATTTATTACTGTATTACAAAGTATTGAAATTACGACTAATTATACTAGAGTGTCAATTGGTCGATGTCAGATCCAAAAGTGCCGCTCCTCGTTTTTATGTTTCTATGGAAAGGTTCGATTGACGTCAATCGGTCACGTTATGCTGAGCTTGCGTTTCGTGCCCGTAGGTGCCGTGTGCAATGTATATGCAGGTATGCCGATGCAGCGGTCTATTGAGGTTGACCATGCGTAACACCTCCCCCCGTAGAGCAGCGAGTATCGGTGGACTTGTTCAAGATAGTCGCTGGTAGACATCCAGGGTCAATCCTTATTTGGCTTGGGTTGATAGTGCGTGGTGATGGGATTGCATAGACGACTTCAGTGTTGCTGTTGAAGTTTTCTGTGATTTCTCTGGATGCTTTTCTTATGCGCAGCCGACGATAGATTAGAGTGGCGATGAATGCGCATGTACCGGATAGTGCGAGGTACATGGGTATAGTGGTGTGGTAAATGACGGGATCGGTGGCGTCGTCTAAATGTACAGGCAGTTGCGTCGCTATCTCGTTGCTAAGCGTGTGAAGTTTTTGTAGATTTGGCGAATTTAGGATGAGTTTCGGATAATTTTCAGGCCTCGACTCGTTGTGTAGGGGCATCCCAATGATCTTCACGACGTGTCCTTTGATGTGGTCGTCAGTGTTGGAGATAGTGAAGGCGGGTGTTCTCAGGTTACAGTTGAGGGGGATGATTGCCAAATAGCTGCCTCGTAGGGTCCGGTACTGTTCTTGACCGCAAGACATCTTCACTTTTGTTGGTACAGGAAAACTTAAGGTATAATGCTTGTCGTCCAGGGTTTCCAGGGCTTCGGTGGTGAGAGCTACGGGTGTCAGCTTGCAGCTGGGTTGAAGTTCTTGATGGACTATGAGATGCTGGATACAATCTGGTTTGCTCTGGATTTGTAGGTTGGCTGTTGACTCACAGAGATATATGGAGTTTACCTTCGGACATTCTGTCTCTATGTACCTAGAGTCTGAGCTAGAGAGTGCTACGAAAGGTGAGGGTGGTATAAGAGTTTCGTGGTTTCTGTTAGGAACAAGGGAAAGTTTATACAAGTTATATGTGGAGGAAACAACTATCGGGACTTTTATAACTACTACTATCTGCTTATTAGAATAGAAGTAACCTAGTTTAATTATTTCATAAAAATGCCTAATTTCTACGTCAAGGATTTCGTCATCAGCATATAAAGTCCTTAATTTACCTAACATATACTTAATTTCATCTAAATTAAGTAAAGAGTACGGGGTACTCGACGCACGAATAAATGTTAGGGTGTTCTCTAAACTTCGTAATTCTTCATAAAGATCTTCTACATTATCTCCTAAGATTAACAGATGTTGGGCCAGATGGGCGTATTTAATTAACTCTGTATCCCTATTAGCGTTACTTTCCAAAATTAAGTTTAGTGCTTTACTCATCTTATCTTGATTTGAAATTATACTATCTATTATTTGAGAGCTACGTGAAATAAATTTACTATTTAAACTGACATGGTTATTAATTTCTAATTCTAATTTATGCTCATTATTACGTAAGGTGTTTATGGCGTTTTCGTATTTAAGTGCATCGGTGTAGTCTAAATTACCAGAAATTGATTTTATTACAGAACCCAAGCCGTCGATAAGGCCTCTTTTGCTACGAGTTGATTCAAACATACTAATTTTACTAGTAATTAAATTGATTTTACTATTGAGATGTTTCAGATGAGGGTCGAATAGGAATAAGGTTTTATTGTTAACTAAGGGACTTAATTCAGCCATCTGTGTTTTTACCACTTCAATTTGAAGATGGATATTCTCCAAATCTATGTGGCTTAGGAAGGAATGGAAATGGGAAACGATTTTTGCCGCTCCTAATCTGAAGGGAAGTAGTCCTGGTCCATTGTCAAGTGATTCAACTGTTATCTCTTGTCCTTGGGCCGGATGTAGGGTCATCAGCCATAGTATTATCCTGTAACAAAGTGGGATCTTTAGGACTTCGCTTAAGGCGAGATTTTGCTACTGGACCGCGTTTCTTCTTCGTATAGATGTGGATTGGAAGATCTGCGAGTACAGTATCTTGCGTATAACGCGGGGCTAACTTCTGTCGAGACGCCATGGGATTGCGTACAAAGATTTGCTGGTCAGGGGTATAGTCCTTCTCGGGTTCTCTGTCCCTGTTACGGGTTTCAGTCAGTTGTGTCCTGTCATGTAAGGATGTCTGGTTAATAAGGTCGTATACTTGACTCATTCGTTTCCTATGGTCTTGTGAGTACTGTTGCAGTAAGTGTTCAGATAGGTCAATATCTATTGGGTCTCGAGGGTCAAAGTGTCCAGTTATCAAGTCCAAGGGTCTACATTTTGTGAAGCTATGGATCGAACTATTGTACGCTAAGATGGCATAAGGCATAAGATTAACGACTGGTTCATTTCGTCTCTCTAATTTCAATAACCTAAGATGTTCTAAAATGGTAGAATGGAACCTTTCTACTATGCCATTGTCGTTAGGGGAATGCGCTAATATTTTATGGTGAGTAATTTTATGAGTTCGGTTGAATTCTAAGAAAATCTGATTTGTGAATTCAGGGCCTCCGTCCGTGACAATAGTCAATGGGACCCCATGGTGGGTGCAAAATACAAGTAGAGCTTGTACTACACTCAAAGCGGTGCTATCTCTAAGGTGATAAGCTTGTGCATACTTAGAGAAAGCGTCTACAATGGTAAGGAATTTCTCTGTTTGAGCTGTGAACAGATCTAGATGGATAATTTCAAAAGGTTTACTAGGGGGTGGTACAATGTTAAATCTTTGCTTGATGGGGTGACGGTCGTACTTAGCCTGACCACAGATAATACACTCATTTATGTACTTGGAGATGTGTTCTTTCATCTTGGGCCAGTAGAGTTTAGAAGATAAGGCTAAGTAACATTCAGTGATACCGCGATGATTTGTTTTACCTTCGTGGTATTTCTTTATGATGTCTTGTTGACGCAGGTAGTCTTTAACATTCTCTAATTCAACTTTAGTTAGAACCATGTTCATTGAAGAGCTTTTGAAGTTGTCTTGAATTATGGGGATTATTTTATACATGGCAAGAGGAGGATGGATGATTAAACCGGTTTTGACTTTAGGGTTCACATATTCTTTAACTGCATTAATAACGTCGTTAGTCAGGTTAGACTCGGATAGTTGAATGGCGGTGCGGGTATGCGTTTCAAATGGCTTACTCACTGTCGGTCGTTTTTTAATATCGCCTACAAGTACAAAACAGATTTGTCTACTGAATTTATTTAAGGGTTCGTCTGATATTGGCACTTCTAGAATAGGGGCTTCGTTACTAGTGTGAACAGTTGCTGTGTCAGAGTTGTCGAGTACATCAGGGTTGTTTGTAGGGGCTGTCAGTGTTTCAGAACCTACTGTTGAATGAGGCTTTCCAGATACATTTACCGCTATAGACATAGCGTCCTCGTTGTTGATTTCAATGCGGGACAATGCGTCGGCGTTAGTGTTCTTTTTGCCTTGCTTGTATACTGTAGTAAAATTGTATTCACTCAACTTAAGTCTCCAACGTGTGAGTCTGGAGCCTGGTTCTTTAAGGCTCATAACCCATTGTAAGGGTTTATGGTCTGTAACTATCTTAAACTTTCTCCCAAACAAGTATGGACGAAAGTATTTAGTAGCCCAAACTATGGCTAATAACTCCTTCTCGATTACACTGTAGTTAATCTCACTGGAGTTCAATGTCCTAGACGCGTATGCCAAGGGCTTATCTTGTCCTATAGGTCCTTGAGAAAGGACAGCTCCTACGGCAAAGTTAGATGCGTCAGTCGTAAGCACAAATTCCTTAGAAAAGTCAGGGTACTGCAGTATAGGGTCGTTAGTCAGTAGTAATTTGCACTTTTCAAAACAGTCGATGTAGTTAGGGTCATTGAAGGTGATCTTGGAACCTTTCTTGAGACATTGCGTCATGGGTTTCGTAATGCGCGCAAAGTCAGGAATAAATTTCCTGTAGTATCCTAACAGGCCTAAAAAGCGTTTGATCTCGGTAGCTGTCTTGGGAATAGGGAATTTCTGGATGGCAATGATCTTATCGGGGTTAGGCTTAATACCGTCCTTACTTATTACGTGACCTAAGTATGAAGTTTCAAGCTTTAAGAATTCCGACTTATCCATCTGGATCTTAAAGTTTGATTCCCTTAACCTCTTGAATACTTTTTCCAAATTTACCATGTGTTCCTGTAGGGAAACACTAAAAACGATTATGTCATCGAGATATACGAGACATATGACATTTTGGAGGTCCCTGAGGACATTATCCATCACGCGTTGAAACGTGGATGGAGAATTTTTGAGACCCATGGGCATGCGTAAAAATTCAAAGTGCCCATGTTCTACATTGAAGGCCGTTTTGTGAATATCGGCTGGGTCCATTTCCACCTGGTAAAATCCACTTGCAAGGTCTAGAGTTGTGAAGTAATGACAGTTACCAACTTTATCTAAGATGTCATTAATATTGGGGATTGGGTACTTGTCATCGAGGGTTTTCTCGTTGACTTTACGAAAATCAATGACTATGCGCCATTTGGTCTTTCCGGACGCATCAGATTTTTTTGGAACTACCCAGATGGGTGAGCTCCAGGCTGACTGCGAGGGACGGATTATCCCTTGGTCTAACATTTTGCTAATCTGATCCTGAACTTCCTGTCTGTGAACAAAGGGATATCTATAGGTCTTAGTATAGACAGGTAATTCGTCGGTGGTATGAATATTATGCTTTATCTTATTGGTGAAAGTTAGAGGTTCACCATCGATATAGAAAACGTCAGCATATTGTGCACAAAGAGATTCTAAGTTGGCTCGTTCTTCAGGATTCAGATGGTCAGTGCGTAGTTTTGATAATACCTCGGATACGCGATCGCTAGGCTGATAGATAGTCGCGCTTTGCTCGTTAAAAAGTTCCGCGGTAACTGGCTTGTCCATTGAGAAAACTACATCATGTTTAGTTGGATTAATTATTTCTATAATGCCACGGTTACTTTTAACAGAAGTAACACAGTCGCGAATAGTGCAATTGGAAATAGTCTGCTCTGATATTATTACGTCACCATCATGAAGATTAATGGGGACTCTAGCTAATTTGGATGAATTAGCGGGTACTATGTCCTCGTAAAGATTACAATTGCGTGAATCATACATTCGCAAGGGATTAGATGAATTACGTGTAACAAGAACCTTATTCTTTAAATCTATATTAGACTCTAACTTTTCTAGTAAGTCTAAGCCTATTAAGCCGTCAAAATAATTGTGGAACTTGTAAATGTATAGGGTAATGTCACAGGTTTCTTTAAATTCCGGGAAGCACGGTATAGTAATGGAATAATTACTACGAGTTGTCGCGTGGATGTTAGTGACTTCGAAAGGCTCATAATTACAATGGATATGATGATAGAATCTTTCTACAACGTTCGGGCTAATAAAAGATAGGTTCGCACCGGTATCTACTAATAGTTTAATGGGTGGATTAGCAATCTGAATGAATGGAAGTTGTCTCTGGGTTTGTAAGTTAATCTCTATTTTGGTTTGTCTGATTTCGGGGCTGTATGAAAATCCTGGCCTTCAGCAGACGTTCCTTGGGCAGATGTTCCTTCAGGCACATTCTGATGTTCCTCTATGTGCACAGGAACATAACCACTATGAGCTAGTGGCTCATACATAGGTTCGTAACTGTAAGGTACAGGGTAGAACTGGTCGTAATAGTCATTACAGGCATAGTCGGGGTATTCGTAACAGTCGTAAAAGTCTACTTCGTTAACATTCATCTCCCGAGTCTTAAAGTAGTTACTGGGAGGTGGATTTCCTTGTTGAGTCCAGTCATGTCCTGTCGAAGGTCCCGGCATAGGTTTAGGAACAAAGTGGCTTACACCACTCATGGGCTTAGGGCCACTATTAATGGGCGTGAAACTAGGCCTTTGTTGAGGCAATCGGAACACGTTGCTCTGGGGTCTATGGTTAGGCGGGGGTGCGCTTAACATTTGTTGGGTTCGCGTGGGACCGCGATTGAAAGGCACCTGGGGTCTCCAAGCTTGCATTGGCCTTGGCGGTTGTGGCTGATAAAAACTTTTGGAGGGACCGGGCTGATTAAACGGCGCTGAAAAAGTGACTGGCTGTGGAGTATGCAAATTAAATGGCTTAATCTGATACGTACTGGGATTAAATGACGACGTAGACTGCACAGGTCTCCGCTCCGGCAAATGGTCATTACGCTGCTGTAATACATGGTGTTAATTTCCTCGTGCACAAACTCGAGAGCCTTTTCGATGGTGTCGGGTCGCATGCACCTAATACGCGAGCCTAAAGGTTCTTTTAGGCCACGAACGAATGCCTGTAGGGTTAATTTCTTATATAGTGCCCGTTTGGCCTCGATGGTAGTAGATATGGACTCATGCAAGGTCACATACGTCATAATTGTACTAAATAAGGTTTGGCACTTTTCGTAAAATTCCGGTGGTGATAAATTCTTTTGCGTTAACAGGGCCAAATCATTGTATAAGGCGGTCTCGTCCCGCTGGTCCGAGAAGTTATTGATCAGGGCGCTTCTAATACCCTGCCAGGTTTCGGGAATGCCGTTTGAATTTATTGTGCGGGCGGCATTTCCGGTAACTTTATTAAGTATGCCGTTCAACAAGGATAAATTACTTAGTTCGTAACCTGGCTCCGCCTTAATAAACTGCGCGACAAGTTGGTCACATAAACGTACAAACCGCGTGAGCACGTTCGGGTTCCCGTCGAATTCGGGAACGAGGCGTAGGGCCTTGTAAACTTGATCTACCAAATCGGTACTCATTTTGTTAGTTAAATTATTCTCTATAATTAAGTAAGATTCTACACTTTCACTATCTTCTAATTTAGTATCTAAATTCCTATTCGCATCGATTTGGGAGTTCCTATCAGAAATACTCGACTTAGGAGTCCGTGATATACGTGGGTGAAAAATTTTGAAAGTTTAATAGAAACGCTTGAGGAAATTAACACAAAGGTAACACAGGGAAAGAAAGGAAATTACACGAAGGATACTAAAATATAGGAAGGCGAGCAACTCTAGTAGATCTAGGTACTTACCAAATCTGCATCTCTCTGTGGTATCGATATTCGGATACTCCTCCGTAGCCGCACACCCGTAGGTTCGAATAGCCCGTTGTCGGTGATCGATTCACTGAATTTACTGGACTATCCTACCGACTGCGCCAATTACGATGGGTGCAACCGGAGGATCCAAAAAAATGCAGATTTATTTTAATAAACTAATTTATTACTGTATTACAAAGTATTGAAATTACGACTAATTATACTAGAGTGTCAATTGGTCGATGTCAGATCCAAAAGTGCCGCTCCTCGTTTTTATGTTTCTATGGAAAGGTTCGATTGACGTCAATCGGTCACGTTATGCTGAGCTTGCGTTTCGTGCCCGTAGGTGCCGTGTGCAATGTATATGCAGGTATGCCGATGCAGCGGTCTATTGAGGTTGACCATGCGTAACAAGCTAGCTAGCTTCAAAGGTAAACAAATACCAAGTCGTTGTCCAAGAGGTACTTATGACTCCGCTTTGAAAATGATTATGAATAAAACCTCCGTGACGACTCATCCGGACTCCATTGTGTAAGCCTGTCGTCTGCACTATTGTATGCTTGTCCTTAATTAAAACTTTTATAGCAAGAATAAATAGGTACGCTTATTTAAAAATGAATTGAAATGACAATGGCTAAAGACGAAGGTATGAAATATTACTACAATTTATCAATACGATTAATAATTAATTAAGTCAATTTAGTTAATAACCAAATGAAATGTAATGTAAATCAATTATCAATTTACACAAAAATGGACAGTCGTATGAACCTAATTGATTAAAGGTACTTTAGGTTACGTTTCATTTTAATTAATTCTAGAAGTCATGAATGGTACGAGGAACAGGGTGTAAAGTTCACTCATCCACCATAGAAAAGGGAGGATCCTCCGACCAGACGGGTGTTGTGTCTGGTGGGCAATTGACCGACGGTTGATGTTGGGACGTTGTATATATTCTAGTTGCGCGGTAAACTCTGCTTGCGCGATGCAGGATTTGCGTGACGTCAGTGTGACGCGTAGTTTGCCGCTACAGTCATAAAAGCGTAATAATATTAATGCATGGTTGTAGGCTGCCTTCTTTATGACGAAATATACCTACATGAAGTCAATTTATACTTTTTAATAAACAACATGCAACGAACGCATAAAAGCGGCATAACTGAACAAAGCAACAGTCTCACGCCCCCACATGCTCTCTTTTCTACGCAAGAAGGGTGCCTCTTAATTTCCGTCGCAAAAAAATAAATAGCTTGGAAGAACGAAAAAATTATCGCAACATTAAATCGAATGCAAGTTTATTCATATCTTAATGGTGAAAAGTATTTGAATGTTATCAAAATGCATTAATTTTATCATGATTTATATGAGCTGTGTCGAGATAAGTCGGCTTGAATTACAAACAATGTCTGTGTTTTCAAAACCATACCGTCCGTCCGATTCTCAAGTTCATATCAAAAGTCATTTATTGAAACTATAGGCTGAGAATCAGCACTTTTTGAACATCAAAATTCCATAAGACAGTCCCCCAAAAATGCCGCCCAACAGTTCCGAGTGCTTTAGCTGAGAAAAAAAAACGTATTATAGCTAATAAAAAATAAAAATAAATACTTTTGAATAAATTATCTATTTTACCATTTTCATACTACATAAGTTATTTATTTACGTCCAAAGATAAGTTAAAATTAGTGATGAAATAAAGAAGTCTTGACGCTCATATCTTTCAAACTATTCTTTTTTTCATTTCTGCTTCCAAAAATTATATCAATGATATAATTTTTAGTTTTGAACGTACACCGTCAAACAGACGAGTAATCACCATAATACGTTTGTATGGAAGAATGGCCGACTAGCGTAACCTTAAGTAGTCGTTGATAATATGCCTTTCCTTTTTTAAAAAAACGTTGCCCCACACTAGGAATTTCTCCTGTATCGTGGATGCGTTTACAAACATTTAAACTCACATACACAAACAGTCACCCGGAACAACTACTTATAGGTCATACAAATATTTGTTCCGTGCGGGAATGGAACCCGCAACACGCAGCGCAGCAGTCAATCGCTTAACCACTGCGCCAACCGTACCGTTCGTGTCTTTGGACAGTATACTATAGTAAACAAATTTGACTAGCTCGACAGATACAGGGAGGATCATTTCAGAAGTTTGACCACGGGGAAAGATCCATAGTCAAATATCCTTGTGGTCAAATCAGTTGGACAAAATAGTTTGACTACGGGGAAGGACCGGATTTTACTTTAGCTTTAAACCCATTAAAAGTATTCGCAGTATTAATATGTGTAAGTGGACATTGTGACTTATAACATCGCCTTGGAAGAGTCTGTAAAGCTATTATAATTGTGATTTAAATAAATAAAAAATAATAATAATAATTTCTCAGCAGCAGACTGGATTTGTGCCCGGTTGATGGCAATAGGCTCGCCCCCTATTACATGGAACTTAAAACATAACTGCGAAATGTGAGTGTACTATCAAATCTAGCAAAGAAGAGCGAAGCAGTTAAGTTATAGTAAGATGTCTTGCAGCCATTGAATTCTTATAATTTTGTGCAATAGACAGAAATAACCCCCTTCTATTTAAAAGCTAGTGTAGGTTAGTAATGAATTCTACGAAATCGTCGCCTATTTAGGCATTTTTACATCCCACGTGAGCAGTAGTGTCCCAGACACAATGGCCGCGACTTACGAGTTGTAGGTAATTTTGCCTTTGTGTAAATAATTTCATCACCACTGCTCAACTACTCAAAACGGTGAAGGAAAACATCGTGAAGAAACCGGCATGTTCTAGAACCAAAAATTCGAAGACATGTGACGTCTGCCAACCCGCAATGGGCCCGCGTGGTGGATTACGGCCCAATCCCTCTTACCGTGAGGAGGCCTGCGTCCCAGCAGTCGAAACATTATAGGCTGGTTATGTTATATCCCACGTTGTTGATAAAATATCCTTTTGCGACTATTTCCAACAGTAAAACTGTGATGGCCGAAGAGACAAAAATACTTGTTGCTTCAACGTTGTCATATCTTTTTTGTAAACATCTTTATTCCCTCCCTCTGGGACATTAGATTTTTTTGGGCCACGACGAAAAAAGGTTATCTGTATCAACTGTATGGCTGACAAATCGTTGGTAAGTATGTTTCAGCAGAAAATAGTAAGGGGAAATTGTAGCTATAGTTTGTTCCATATATTCTGATGAGAATGTAAACAAATGGATCAGAAAATGTACATCTGGATGTTATGCTGTAGTGGTACTTACAATGGAGATCATTTACCGTCCATACATTTTGGGCTAAAAATATTTTTTTAATATGGGTATTAGCCTGTAGGGTCATTCTCCGTCAAGTTACATAAGTTCGAAAAATCACTTTTTTTCATACGTATTTGATACGGACTTCGATTTTTATTCTGTAAAGCTATTGCTATCGTACACTATTACTCTAATTAGATTACTAATCTTTTATCTAAAACATACTGAAAACAGTATTTTTCAAACTCGTATAACAGCGCAGGGGATGGCCCTACAGATTTGGTCCCTAGTGAAAAGTGAAGAGAATAATGTGTTCTAACGGAATATATATATTTTTTTCTTTGGCCGACTTTCATAATTTAGCCCAAAATGAATGCTTCGATTTGATTATTTGAATACTTGAACCCAATATTCCAATTTTAAATCACCTTTCGTTAATTCGGTATTTTATAACAAAAAATATCGTCGATGATATTCCAGTTACAATATAACAAAGACATTAAACTATTTACTTAACCATAGTGAACAAAATCGTAATTTGATACATTTGTCCTAGTGGGCAAAAATCGCTCAGTCTAGTGTACTTTTACATTACTAATTAGGGGGTTTTTAAATAAAATAGCAAAACAGAAATTCAGTCAGAAACTCAATTTTGTTTTTTCCTAGACTAGTACTTAAACATTACTATATTTAGACACATATATACTAGCTTTGAAATAATATAAAATGATCAACAGAATTTGTATTAAAAATATTATTAAAATCTCGATTATTATTGTAAATGTAATACTTGATCCATCCCCAGCATCAGGTGGGATGACACTGACAGTTCACTCCACGCTCACTTCATCTAAGTATTCACGGTGAGATAGTTACAGAATAGCACTGCTGAACAGGATTTGTTGACTCCCACCTCAGATACTTTTTAAACAGACCATACGTTCAACGTTGTTCTGTGTTTTTAATAAAGTTGTTTTGTAATTATTTCCCAATATTGATTAGCTGTGCCCACGACTTCTCAACAGATTTTACTAAGAATATATACGCGTTCAAACAAAAAACTTGTTTATACAGACATCACTTCTGAAGATCTCAGCTTACTTCTATCCTAACCGGTATTCGTGAAAACATTTCCAATTGATTTACCGTGAGGTATCATTCGGGAGGCACGATCTTCATTAAATGGCATTGTTTTTGTTTAGCGTTGTGTATATGAAGGAAATTGAAAACCACACGCGTTATTATCTCTCGTCATTCAGTGATCCAGGGCCCGACTATATTATGAATGCTAACGTTTTTCATCAAATTCAATGATAAAGCAATTTACTAATAATTATGCATTTAGGATTTAATGCTAAATTATAAAAAAAAAAATATAAAAGTCGTTTCATCAAACGATGTTTAAATAATCAGGAAAAGTACAGCAGGAATACAAAATATTAAAACAAAAGTATGAAACAAGAAAATATTCCCATCTGAAATTCTTATGTACAGTCGCCAGCACAACATGACATCAAGTTATACCAAAACTTACAAATTTCTCCAAATGATTTTAAACCTTAAACTCTTGATGATTAAGTTCAAAATCGAAGGAGAAAATTTGACAGTGTGTGGTAATTTGATGGGCGACCGTACAGACTATTCATTATCTATCGTATATTATATAAACAACTTTCGTAATGAATGTATTTAATACATATTGATAGTGATGTTCAGAGGATAGCCATAACTTTATCTCCTCTAGAGGGCGCCATATTCAATTTAATGTGACGTCACATAGATAACCAGCGGACGATCATGGTGCTTCCAACGATACCACATTTGTCAAATCATGATAAGTAGTTAAGAAGTTATGATGGAACAGATGAACATATATACATCAATCTGCCCAGCCTTTTCCCAACTATGTTGGGGGTGGCATCCAGTCTAACCGGATGCAGCTGAATACCAGTATTTTACATGGAGCGACAACCTATCTGACCTCCACCACCCAGTAACTTGGTAATACGACACCCCATAGTAAGACTGGTTGTCAGACTTTCGGGCTTCTGACGACCCGTACCGACTGTAAAAGATCCACGAATGACAGCCGGGGCCAACGGCTTAACGTACTTTCCGAGGCACAGAGGAGTCTCGGTATGTAAAGATGGTCACCCATCCACGGAACAACCCCGGTAAGTGTAGCTTAACCTGATGGGTCGACCCATGCGGCTGTTATATCTTAGCCAAGAGCTCCTCCCACCCACATACATACACACCGGTCAAAAATCATAACCCTCGTTTTTGCTTCGCTTTAGTTGGGTAATAAACTATAAACTTTTCACTTGTTCCTGAGTTTACCATTCAAAGATTCTAACTAAGAATTTTTTACTCTCTTTATTTGCAATCATAGTCTGTTAGCAATTTATTTTTTAAAGTTCCGTTTACCGAGAAAGAAAAGAAGACATACAATGTTGGCTCCCTGTCAACTCTTTTAAATTATAATTAATTTTTCAAACAAATGCATGGTTCATTCCACTCGGTTTACGATGTTTTTCTTTTCAATTGCTTATAGAAGCCATTCAAACTATTCTGAAGTGCACCTGAAAATTTCATGAAATAGTAGTTCATACTGGCACTGATACTTGTGTTTTTGTTAACGTTACTACCCAGTATGGGTTGAAGTTTTTCGTAAAATATGTATTCAAACTGTTGTTAAGGTCGGAGTATCTGTCAAGGATAAGTTCTTGAAAAGAACTTCAGCTATTGATACTAACTATAATTAGTTATGTAGATATCAATACCGACTGCTTCATTGGTCTAGTGGTCGCAAACACGACTGCTGAGCTTGAGGTCCCGGGTTCGATTCCCAGGTCAGGCAAAGTGATATTGGGATTTTCCATTAGGAATTTCTCAGAAGCAGCCCGGAGTCTGATTTGTGCCCGGTTGATGGCAATAGGCTCGCCCCCTATTACATGGGACTTAAACATAACTGGCGAAATGTGGGTGTACTATTTGGTACACCTCTGCCTAACACTTCGGGGATTACAGGCGTGATGTTATGTTATGTATGTTAGATATAAATAAATAATTAATTAATCAAATAAGTCATCAAACATTTAAGAAAGTTTCCATTTAAGAACGTTTCTTATTGCAATACTAACTGTAGATTTAATAATACTTGCGAGTACATCATTTAATTCAGCACATAACACTTATTCCACCAATAATTCGCGTATTTATCTCGTCTGCTCGGCGTCCCCATACACAGCTGCATATCACTGCAAGGATCCAGCAGAATATCACATCCAGGTACATGCTGAGCTGAACTCAAATATTTGGTGCAACCTTGAGACCACAACATGAGACGAACTTGAAACAATTTATGTTATGTATATCTTTTCGTACCACTTGCACAAAAAGCGAACATAACAATAGTCATTTTTAATCTGTTAAAAACAGGGAAAGAAAATTGTACTGAATTTCATTCATCCTCTAGGGGGAGAATGTGATTTAAATTTGGAATACTTACCGAAATTTATATTGAACTACATCTGTGTTTACACCATTGAGTTTGTATATGTTTGTTTGTGTGTGTTTGTTTGTGTTTGTGTGTGTTTGTTTGTTTGTGTTCTTTTTGAAAAAGGAATACGCATTTATTATGCAGTTAGAATAAAATAGAATACTCTTTATTATGTAAACCATAAAAGTTACATATATAAATGTTGAAATTTTACATAGGGTGACACAATTTTTACGACTCAAAATGTGGAAAAATTTCTTAATGAAGCTCCTGACGAATTTTTTCTGGCCACAAAAGTATACATGATTTAACTATGAACTATGTTGTCTCTTAGTTTCAGGATCATAACAATAAATCCATCTTTCGCCACCCGTAAGTATGTCGAACACAGCATTTGAGTCACCTCCATTAAATCTTTGAACCATTTGATGATACTAATCAACACGAGGGAGTTTTTGGGTCTCTGACAAAATTACGAGATATCCACCGGGCACAAAGCTTCCCGACCGCTAAATGTTCATGGAGGATTTTGTCAAGTGTACAAAATCCTCATAACCTCACTCATACCGATGCCTAAGCTGGTCCGAATCTGCCTCTTGACTTTGAGTCGTCGCCGTAGAAGGCCGTCCCTCACGCAGATCATCGGTGAGATTAGTGCGACCACGTTTAAACTCATTAAACCAGTTGTGAACAGTGGCACGAGATGAGGCTTCATCGTGAAAGGCCAATCGAAGGCCTATCGTAACTTTCTTGTTGAGTTAAATGGCATCGAAAGTCATAAAAAATCATTGTATGAAAATTTTCTCGCGTTAAATTCATGCTGACGTGACACAGACAATTTTCAATTTGCCGCCAAATCGTAAACAAATGACAAATGTCACAAATGAATAAAATACATACACAATAATATTGGCAAAGAGTTCCATTTTCAAAATTTGAACTTATTTTTTTATTATATCGTTTACAAGTGGCCAGTTCTAAAAACGTTCAGTGTCGCCCTCGTACATCTGGTCATACACGCACGCCAGTTCCGAGTACTACGCACCTGACCTTTCTAATGAACATCACCAACCACATATGCACACCCACTAATCACATCTGCCTTGTTTCAAGCAATAATAAAAACCTTTTGTTAGTCGCCTTTCATTTTCATAGTCGCGTTGTCTTTTCATCCAGGGGGTGAAAAGACGTAAATAGTCTAAAAGTTAACATGGGTGTCATTTTCAAGATTTGTCGGGACGTAAATCCCGTAAATGTCATCAATTTTGAATTTTATGACACTTGAAAAACAAAAAAAAAGTCGTAATTGATTACTATTTTGTATTGATTTAAATAATAAATCTATAGACATACCTATACAGGGTTACTGGTAACTCGACGTATTCCTTGCACGACGTCCTAGTAAGGTTAAAATGCAACAAATTAAGCCACCAAATGTTCTACCGAAATTCAGTAGCTTTTGAGTTTTTTTAAAATAAAGTAATGACAAAAAATAAGGAAAAATAAAATGTTTCATTTGTGATCTCTGCCAAGTTTTCGGCATTTTGGATTTTTTAATTATTAATAACAAAGATTTGCTACGGCATCAGCTATGATAATAAATTAAAATCCAGTTTAGTCGCACCGTAAATCATTTTTAAATTGTATTTTTCATAAATCAACTAAAAACCTAATTAACTCAAAAACTACTGAATTTCGGTAGAACATTTGGTGGCTTAATTTGTTGCATTTTAACCATATTATGACGTCCTGCAAGGATTAAGTCGAGTTACCAGTAACCCTGTATATAAATGGAGAAACTGACTGACGGCCGTATCAACGTACAACCCAAACTACTGGGACTAGAGAAGTAAAATTTTGCACTAGCACTAAGATTTTGTAAATTCGACCTTTAAGGGGATGAAAATGGGGATATTGTTTGCATGAAAAAAAATCCTTGAGTTAATAAACTTGAAACTTGGCACGAATACATATCTAAGCAAATAATACAGTTTGTAATTTTTATTTATTTAAACTACCCCCTAAAGCTACGGGAATTGGAGGTGTCAATGTTTGTATGGAAGAATTTATCGCGCGGTCCGATTAACTTGAAATTCGGTATTTAATATATACCGAATACTCACAGAAAATAAAGCCTAACAAGTTTTGAGTCCGTCCAAATGTAACCCTTACGAAGCAAAAGGGGGTAATTAAATTTTTAGGTAAGGATTATACTGCACGTCTTGATAAACTCTAAAGTAATTTAAGCATTAAATGACAAAACACATGATGTATTTTTCAAAAATAAACCTCTTTCGAGGGGATACAGTTTCTATCAAAATTATGTTTGCTTTAAACAATAAACTTGAAAATTACCATATATTACATTACCATAAATATTTTCGAAAAAAACTGGAGGAGATTTTGAATTTTGTGGGGAAAATAATTGTATGTAAAGATTTTAACGCGCGGTTTGATTAACTTGAAATTCGGTATTTATATTTAAGATCGGAAATAAAAGAAAAGATATCACGGTTTTCAAAAAATCTGCCTCTAACGGGGTGGAAAGGGGTAGTCAATTTTAGAGGGGATAATTTTATGTTTTGGATTGGAGCAAAAACGGCTGAACGGATTTAAACAAATTTTGGCAAACTTCTACTTTATAATCTGGATTAACACATAAGGTTTTAATCCCGGTAGTACGTACCCGTGAGATTTTTCACATCCATGCGGGTGAACCCACGGGCAAAAGCTAATCTATACGTACTTACATATAAACGGTTTTCAAAAAATCTGCCTCTAACGGGGTGGAAAGGGGTAGTCAATTTTAGAGGGGATAATTTTATGTTTTGGATTGGAGCAAAAACGGCTGAACGGATTTAAACAAATTTTGGCAAACTTCTACTTTATGATCTGGATTAACACATAAGGTTTTAATCCCGGTAGTACGTACCCGTGAGATTTTTGACATCCATGCGGGTGAACCCACGGGCAAAAGCTAATCTATACGTACTTACATATAATTAAATCGTAATGAAGTCAAAAATGTACATTAAATATTTTTGGAAAAAGGAATTGCTACAAGGTCGATCGATTCCAATGCCGAAAATATTTTTTTTAGAATGTTTGTCTGTTTGTCTGAATGTATGTTCCAGCATCACGCAAATTCTACTGGATAGTTCTGTTAAATTTTGCATAGGCTAAGGCTTTTTACAAAATCATGCAATTACTCAAAAAGTTAAATACAGTCCCATAAGAACGTTCTCCTGTAGCTACAACGGTTAAGGCAAGCCCTTGAAAATCCTGTAAATTCTCAAAGTATATTTTTCTCAAAATGTTCGGGTTAGATTTCGATGTCCCTGTGCACAAGAGTATCAATGAGATATCCCTATACAAATATCAAAACCATATCGCTATTGGTACTTCCCATACAATATCGCCCAGCTCCTTTTGATACCAAGTTTTAATTTGTAATTAAATCATATGAGTGGAAGACTTACACGTGCAGCTTTATGAAAGGGTAGTTGTAACTAGATAATATGATAATTGTACATTGTAGTAGATTGGGCTCAACACAACCTTTAATAAAGGTCATAATGTACAGTGTTTATCTTTTTACCTACCTATTGTGGTATAGTAATTTTATTCTAGGTGCATTGTCTTCACGTCATATAATTAATGTCCTTGAAACAAAATATTGTAAAATATTTTTAAAACAGTGACGGTGGAGTTTCTTGCTCATTTTTCTCCATAAAAAACTACCTTTTGGAAGGGGCAACTAGTTTTTTTTTTTTGTATAATTCGTCGTTCAAAAGTGCATTTTATGTGCCTATTTGAAATAAAAAAACCCGGCCAAGTGCGTATAGGTTTCGATTTATATGCGAGTATCAAAATAATTATGTCGCATAAATCGCCGTATTTATTTATTTCGATGACTTAGAAGCTTGATTTTTTGAGAGGTTCAAGGGACCATAGACGTATTTAATATTAATTTCAGTTTGATACCTCCACACGTTCCTGAGAAAAGGGGTCTTGACAGACTGACAGACAGCCAGACAGACAGACGGACAAAAAAGTGGGTTCCGTTTTTTTCCTTTTGAGTACGGGATCCTAAAAAAATTACTTAGACTATGGCTGTAACAAATTTTTGCCTAATGTTGTTCAGAAAAATCCAGTCATAATACTCGTTAATTTATAGCAATACTCGTACCCAAAGGTGCAAAACAACAATGCAGTAAATATGAGTGACCTTACTTGGTAGAAATGACAATAAAAACGCAATAAGGGCATTGAAAATGAAACAAATATTTGTAGTTGCAATCAACCTGCGCTGCACTTGCAATGTTCCCAGTTCCCCTTCGCAGGGGCGAGTGGGGCTCCAACAATACGTACAAACACAATACCCTCACGACGCATAATAAATGCTATTGATTCGCTGACCGATGCTTTAATCCCGCGAATCCCCTCGCGGAAACATATTGCTTACAGCTGAGTCTAATAAAAAAATATCAAGGGGAAACATGTTACCCAATCTACAAGTGTAATAAATAAAAATGACATTTATATTCGTACTATGGTATTAATAAAGGTTTAGTAAAACCCTATTAAACCACATACAATATATCAGGATTGTTGATATCCTACTAAGGTGTTAAATTGATTGATAGTTTTGAAATAAGAAACTGTAGGGATGGATGGTGACTAATATATTATAATAAGTCCTTTTTCTGGTCAATACTATATACTCTTCCAGAATATTGACATCTTCGCTTTTTCAACTGATAAATAATTTAGAGAGCTTGTTCGTGGAACTTTTTTGGATATATATTGCTTCATAATATTTTTGACTCTTATACTGTATCTTTATAATTTCATGTTTTTCTTTTTTTTTGCATGCTTGTTTATTGTGTAGTTTTATCATTAACAAAGTCATTTCTATAGCTTCTCCCACCACACATAAAGGCAATGCTTGTACAGTCCATCAAATAATTCCCATGATAGCTATGGTGATGTGTGTTACTATGTACGTTTAACAAAAAAAAAAAAAATGAAAATCTAAAATAATAAAATAAAAAAATTAACATTCGCTAAGGAGATCATTCGCTGTGGGAGTAGTACTCAATAATTATTTTATAAAATGTTCCTATGCTGTCATGGCGTATATCAGTAAGATCACCGGAGGAACTGTTTATATTTTTACACAGGCGAGAAATCGGTGAGTTAGCACCCAGAACCGTTCTGCGCAAGGGTGGGTATAGTGGTGTGATAGGATTTCGCGGATATCGCGCGGGCTGGGGCACGAAACTTCAGGAGACTCAGTAGGTTTGGGCAGTCAATTTTATTTCTAACCAACTTATAGAGAAATAAGGCATCAATAACTTCTCTTCAAGTTGATAACGATTGCATTTTGAAATATTTGAGACGAGTATTACAGGAGCGAAGCTGTTTACTTTTCCTCTAGAAAATGCGAGGTTAAACAGAAACAAAAAAAAACAAATAAAAAAAAAAAAAGAGTTCAAACACAGAAACCGTTTTTGAACTCTTTCCAAAAGTAACTTATGTGTGGCATAGTGTGGTCTCCATACAACACTGCAATACTCCAGGACGCTTCGTACAAGGCTGCACAGCACTATTTTAGTACCAATTTGTTTAAAGCCCCCAGTGTTTTTTAGCACAAATCCTAACATTTTCAATGCTTTCTTGATAATAGTCTCGATGTGGGGGACAAAAGTTATGTTCGAACAAATCATGTAATTTCAAAGAAGGCATAGTAAAGTGAGATAATAGAAAAAATCTGTAAAATCGATGGAAATATGGAGAAGCTTCATAAGAGATGTTTATAAGGGATTTTCATGGGGTAAGTTACATAGTCGTGAAGTCACTTCTCGGTGATAGTGCCGTGCCATGTAGTTATTTAAAAAAAATATATAAATTGGCAACTTTTTAAGCTTTTATAGTTATAATAATAATGTGTGCACTATTTGCAAACAAATATTTTTAAATCATCACCCCTATAGCATCTTTATTTTCTTAGAGAATATTCTTCGTAAAGAATAGAAAATATTTCTGATAATATTAAAATAATAAAATACTGATGTCGTGAAAGAAAGCATTTTATATTATAAAACCGGACATTGATTCAGATATTGTTGACGTTCTTTTGTCCTTTCTGATACTCCTAACAAGGTACGGTAAGTTTTTTTCCTAAGAGCTTACGTAAACGTATTATTTACATTGTGCAAAGCTTTCTATTATAATATAATAATTTATTGTAGTTGGTATTATTTAAGAATTCATTGTTGGCTCACTACGATTTATTAGAGGGGATTATAAATACATATTTTTTATTAATTTTAAAATAATTAGTTTTAAAGCTGTTAAAGAAACTAGATGAAAATTGTCCATTCCACCCATATCTCCGAAACTGCTGAGCCTAAAATTATGAAAAAAATAAGAGAATAGTTATATACTTATGGATTATAGGAAAATCTATAAGAAGTCTATGTCTTACATAACATGGTATATGACTCAATATTGTGCGTACAAACTTACATTTGCAGTTGGAATGTATGGGGGAACATTTTTTTCAACTACAATGTTACCTAAGTTTGTTCTTGGGATAAATAAAATTCATCCCAACTACGGAACCCTTCATTGTGCGTGATCCGAGACGCACTTGGCCGGTCTTTCCTCTTCATATAACCATTATTTTGTAGACAACCCGGAAGCAGACTAAGACGATTCTGAGTAAAAAAATAGGTCAATAATTTTACCTTACCAGGTAGTTCGCATTGGTTTTGAAATTTGACATCACTATGCAACCGCGCCGCATTGGCTACGTCTGCACAAAGGGCACATCGGCAGTATTTGTTCAATCATTGTAATGCGCCTCCCCCAGCGGTGTAGTAGCAATACTATTTAATGTTTTATTTTGCAATAAAACCGGCGAATGCAGCTGCAACACATTAGTTACGGTGTTCTTACATATTGTGTGTTTTTTTTCGACGTGAAGCGTTCACGAAGAAAGTTTCGCTCAACGATAATTGCTACTAATTTAATTATTGTGTTCATATATGTATTTTAATTACTTAATTCCTTTATTTCAGACATGTCCATACACTACATAAAAAATAAAATTCAATAAAACACGTAACACTAAAATAAATTAAATTACACATACACATTAGAATTAGGTATATATCCATTGATAAAATATATTAATTAAAATATAACACATAAAACATGTATTGCGAGTGTAGTGTACCTTTAGTAATTGAAATATTCCGAAACCTGGTAAATTAACAGGTATAAATTTTACATGAGTTGGTTCATATAACTTGAGGCGGTGGGCGGCTGAGTTTATGAAATATTTATTTGGTGCCTATGCGAAGTAATTAGGACGTGATGCCCTTGCTAGCTTTAACCTAGTTAAATTAATAATAATTTATTGAATGAGAAAGTTATCGCGGGAGAACTAAGTGAGATTTTAGCATTAGAAGTAGCCATTTCGAGTTTTATTACAAGGTATGAAAATCAGGCGAAATAAAACTGTTTCTGTTTGGTTGTTGTAGTTGTATGCAAAGAGCTCGTACATACTAATTACATAGTCATATGTCATTTCTGCTATCCATAACTAGGAGTAATTTTTAAACGCACGTTTCAATCACTGTTTACTGCTCTGCTTGTGCTTAGTTTCGTACATTGTTTTTTTTCTTAATTAGCCGATTTGAATTTATTACTTTTTTATGAGATTACAAAAGTAAACAAAATCGAAAACCCTCACAGCTCTCCGTTATTGAATATTACTTGGCAAAAATGCCTAAACACAATAAAATTCAAGTTTTCTCTCGGCGAGAAAATTAACATTCATGTTAAAGCTGATTAGAGAACTTGCGATACGGATTGTCAATATTATGCTGTTGATCCCAAATGAATGGAAGCAAAACAATGACAGTATCAGTTGCCTAATAATATAACTCCGTCGAATTGTAAAAGTCAACAGAGGGGAACTTGGCTGTGGTACACTCAACCGCAGACACTGGTAACACTTATCAGATGATAAATGATATTTCTTTCTGTAAAATGATTAAAAAAAAATAAAAGGCCCAGATAATAATATAATTTAAGTGACTTTTAAATCTGTTATTACGCCATCATATAATTCAAATAAGTTATGCAAAAAATGATGTTAAACTAATACGCATACTGTTATCGTATTAAATAATATCTCTAGGTATAATGTAGAAGTTTGTTTAAGGTCACGCTGACCAATTTATTTGTTGTTGCCATTTGTCTCATTTTTTGTACTTACGTAAATACTAAATGACCGAGTTTGTAAGTTCCATTAAATTATTTTGTTAATATTTAGGAGATCATATTATCTTATCAATTATATTTTTGTAAAGGCATTGCTGCCATATTTAGTTTAACAGTATTTGTTTTGTAGTAGTAGTTCAGTTTATTTTATCTGTTGCAATATTCATGTTAGCTAAGTAGTAAGGGTAGACAACTGTCACTTGAAATGTTATAAAATATCGTGTAACGTTTTTGGTTTCTTTTCTGTACGTGTCGCTGAACTGGTAACTATATACAAAATTGTAAGTAATTGATTATCATTTATCATCAACCTTTTTCTCAACACCTGCAACACATACTCATCAATTCTATAAGTGAATATTTTAGTGTTGTAAAATACTTTATGAAATAAATTCAGGAAATAATGTCTACCCGAAGCATAAAAACAGTATTAGGTACTTTCAAACTACTTAAGATGTTTTCATGATTTTTATTTATGAACTGACTATTTTATTATCTATAATTCTATCTGTGATTTTTGTCAAATATTCATATTTTCGTTACTAAAAATAAATATTCTCTATGAAACCAAACGCGACGGCGGCGGCGCGGCGTGATCGCAATGCGCATTTGTATGGCCAAGGTCATTCTGAGAAGAAAGGCCGAAACAAACTCAGAGGTCACAGTTTCTTTTAAAGTCCAGACATAATCTTGGTCAGGCCTTATGAGGACAATGCAGATTAATGTCTCAAATGGTCGTAAGCGGACAGACCCACACAGATTTGATTTAACCTGTCTAGTCAGTACACGCATTTGTCAGTAATCGTGTAGAACAACTCAGTACTTAAGAAGCGCAACGACTCAACGAACAATACTTGAACTCCGAACAACGTGGTACTGCAACGACATATTATATTATGGGAGTCGTCAATATCAAATTGTCTATATGTACGTGCAGATGACCGTATTCGTGGCCAATTGAATATTAACTTGTCACGGCTAAAGGCTTCTACATACTGGCGCGACTAGTCACGTGACGCGACACCGGTAGAACAATTTCCTTGACTTTTTCATAGAAATTGTTCTACCGGTGTCGCGACGCGTGACTTGAGAAGCCTTTTTTTTAACTTAACTTCTCCCGCTCTGGGCGGGACTTTTACTGACTAAAACCCACCCGTGTTACTTCATATGCCTGAATGCCAGGGCCCCGATATCCCTTTCGGACAAACTCGCAACCCTGGCAGGATGTAGAAGCCTTAATACCTTGTCATTTTGCTATCTTAAAACCACGATATAATTTATTATTTGGCTTCAGATATTTATTTATTTTGTGCATCAAATGCTATTTTATAAGTATTATTTCTTTGTTCCGAAATAAAAATCATTATTAATATATTATTTAAATTTTAGACACGTTTTAGATCTTTTTTGTGCTGCCAACTATATTTATCCGACCGCCTAAGTAATTATTTATTTATTTATTAAGTTTGGACAACAGTATGGTCCAATTTGTTAGTAAAATACCTTATCACTAGTGTTAGTAGTACACAAAACAAAACAAAAATAACAGTAGGATGACTGCGGCAGGATGTGCAGAGAACGATAAAGCAAAGAATATGCTACCTGACCATTCTCCCCACATAGTGCCTCAGAAATGGAGTGTAAGGGATGTCCACCACTGTTTTCAGGATGTTATTGTCACTGACCTGCGTTCTACGCATCAGTGATGCGATTTTTTTACGAATCACTGCGTGGAAGCCATCAGTAATGGTTGGATGGAAGAGAGTAAATAATTCCATTAATATTAATGCCTAATTAGGTATGCGTACCAGAAAACAGTAGATTCAATGTATGTGTTTTCGGAGAAAGATTGAAATATTAGGAAATTGTTGCTAGTTTTTAGAGATATACCAGTAGACTAAACATACTAATTGTTTGATTGTTAATCTATTGTGTTTGTTTTGTTCTATTTCTTTTTGTGTTCACTCGTAACCAAATATACCTAATCTAATTGTGTACTTGTACCAACCGGGTCAGTATGCCGTAAATTCGGGTTTAACTTATTAACTTACTTATTTAATTTAAAATCTAAAATGTTGATGGTTAAGTTGAAAATCGTATGAGAAAATTTGACAGTTTTTGGTAACTTGATGTGCTGGCAACTGTACAATATGTGAGTAGGTAGGTAATAAATAATAATAATAACAATTGTCGTAACGGCCAATGGCCTGATGGTCGAAAGCCTCGATCAACATCTCTCGAGGCTCCCGTTAGGCGGTTGGATCAAGGGCCTGATTCAGGAGGCAGTACTTCTCCATACGGCTCGCATTGTGAGGAGGTTCCTGTCTCTGCAGCCCTAACCACCAGTAGCTTGGACCTTGCTCCCGACACTGGCGGATCTCTATTTTTTTATATTTTTGACTGTTTTTTTATATTTTTTTCGTTTTAAGAAATAATTAAAAATGTAATTATGTTAACAAAGAAAATTAATAAATGGTATATTAATCAAATATTTCTAGCTTTTTCAATTGTTTTCATAAAAACCATATACGATGTTCTCGAAGTTACTTTTGAGGTACGAGTATTATTTGCGTACGTATACTAAATTGCTATGTTGTTTTGTGGTACGGTTTCGTGTTGAGACGGCTAATTCTTAATTTTTCCGACACCGCTCGAGATTTCATGTAATATGCTCACAGAATAGAATTAATATATATTATTTTACCACCAGCATATGCCCACTTTTATAGCTTATTTATCGACGACATGGGAAGCCAAGTGAGAGGCCCAAGGACGGCATAAAAACACTGACACCAGGTCAGTCACTAACCACACGAAAAAGAAAAAAGAGAGAAGCTTCTCCCCACGACTTCTTCCACCTGGAAATCGAATATACCATAAAACATAACCTATAGCACTCGGCAATAGTTGGCAAGTTACACTGCAGACATAAAGGTGACGCTCTTAAGAGCATTTTTTGCCACCTCTTCACATACAGGAGCCACCCACGATACAGGAGAAATTCCTAGTGTAAGGCAACGTTTTAAAAAAAGAAGAAGAAGAAAGAAATGCATGTTTCTTTCTTCTTCTTCTTCTTTTTTTTTGGAAAGTGTGTGTTTTTGTGGGAGAAATATTCGCAGGCGTCGTATGGAGCCCTACGTTTCGAATTTAATAACGCGTTCAGAAAACTGATGGGGTTGTCATGGCCTTGCAGGGATGCAAGGCCATGACAACCCCATGCATGATCAGGGATGTTAGCGGCTGAGCGTGTATATTGTTTTTACCCAATAATGCCCAACTGCGCAGCATTGATGGTGGCTCGAGTCATGGCCAGTCCTAACAGGGTTCTGAAAATGATTTCTGTCAGTATGGACTGTCCGTATTTAATTCACTGCTGTCAGTTACCATGTGCCATGTTATAGTGTTGTTTATGAACACTTAGTTTTAAGAACAATGTTACTAACCCCATACGAGTCTTCACACGAATGAATGGTTTTGAATTTGAATAGTCTATCAGTGTAACAATATCGGTTGTGGAGGTAAGATAGGCAATCGGTCCATGTGAAATACTGGTATTCAGCTGCATCCGGTTAGACTGGAAGCCGATCCCAAAATAGTTGGGAAAAGACTAGTCAGCTCAAAGAGTCAAACAAACAATTTTGACTTCATAATATTCGTTTAGATTATATATAGCCTTTTACTCTAATAAAAACAGAAAATTACGCTGTCCCATGAATATACTGTACACAAAATCACCGCATAACAATATATAAATTCCTGAATAAAACAAAATAACCCTTCCTTGTCCAGTCGTTTAAAAACATAAAGTAAGTACCTCCTGCATTATGTTTATCAATAAGTCCTTTACTTTATCGACCCGGGCCGGAACGGCGCCGTAGACCCCTCTTTTCACTAAGTGTTATTATTTGATGCGGTCATGTAAACCTTTGTGGGACGGGAACTCGGAGGGACTGAGGAACCATTGTGAGCAAGTGCCGCGCAAAACAGCGATTTATTCGCGGATAATATCATTGATTCGTGAAATAACGATACAAGATATTGTGTAGTACTGAGTTGAGATTGAATTGAGATTCTCTTTATTATACAGGACCCAGAGTAGAGTAACCAAGCTGAAGTGGCAGTGGGCTGGCCATGTTTGTCGAAGGACCGATGGCCGGTGGAGCAAACGAGTCCTGGAGTGGAGACCGGAATGACTTTGACTTTAAATGTATGGGGCATAGAGTTTTTGTTACGTGGTACTTTTTAAAAATCTAATTTATATTACCCGCCAAAAATTGGTTGTCAATGGTGCGGCCACTATGTAAAATACAGTTTTAGTCCGGTAATGAAATAAAGTGAAAAATGGATTTGACTGTTTTTGTTACCAATCCTCTCATCTTTCGGCACAAAAAAAGTGGTAGAAGATGGTTTTATGCCTAGGTTCAAAGTTCAGGGGCAAGTATATCATAGAGTTTGAAGTTTATCGGCAAGCGTAGTGTGGGGCGCCCCCCAGCTAAATGGACCGACGACCTTAAAAAGGTGGCTGGGACAGACTGGATGCGGAAGGTGGAGGACAGGGTGTTGTGGCGCAGCCTGGGAGAGGCCTATGTCCAGCAGTGGACTGCTATAGGCTGAGTTGGTTGTTGATTGATACAGGACCCTAACAAAATACTTAGATTTCAACAAAGATTTTACCTAAACCTTACCTTTTAGATTTTGACCGCTGTCTATTAATGTGAGTGAGCACCTATTTTATAGGAAAATAACGTATTAAATAAAAGTAACATAATAAAGTAATAAAGTATCTCAAAGAACTATTAAACTTTCCCTTTAAATGGTTGTCATGTTTTGTATAACACTTTATAACAGCGAACCTCAAGAATATTTTACAGTCGTGAAATGCATTCTGTACAAAAGGTTACCGCTCGTTCCGTTTGCCTTGTGATGTTGACCAAAGTCCCCTAATTCCGTCCGTCCAGCCAGAGAGATAATAGCTCAGTCCCACAACTCAAACGAGTTGCGGAGAATGATAAGATGCTATCACCTCTTCAGGAAAACTTTTTGGAAATATTTTTAACATTGGAAACAACGAAGAACTTTAGAAACAACGAAAAATTTTGAAAATTTTCTATCCTTGCTACAGTCAACTGGCTAATGTCCTCCGCATACTGATACATAATCAAATCAAATCAAATCAAATCAAATCACTTTTATTTGTTAACACAGGTAGAAATACAGATCTTGAGTTTGGTGAACAGAACGCTATGTTACGCCAGGAGGCATACAAATATGGTGTGCATCTATCTAATTATTATGAATTTAAATAAAAATAAAAAGGATGTTTGAAATTCATGCATAATTAAAATTTCAAAATAAATCATAACAATTATATAATATTATTTTAGAAATTGTACGATGTCAGATTTAAATGAGGAATTATTTAGTTATAAATAGGTACCTAACTACGCACCTTTCCGCGACTAAAGTTGATAAGGATTTTTCTGTCTCCATTTCTTGGGTTGTGGAAGTTGTCTCATGTCAAAAACTTACCTAGAAATATTGTTAAATGATTATAATTTCCATTTTGTTGATTATTATTTTACTTACTTACCTTTCCACCCAATGCGGATGCTCCGCAATTGCGGATGCGGAAACGAATATCCGCAACATCCCTGATACACACGTATGTAACACCTAGGTACAGATGTAGGTACTCGTAACACAAGTACAGAATCACCTATCGGACGTGTGACTTATGGCAGTCTAGGAGGCAACTATTTCTTTATATTTGAACTATTGAAAAGAAGAAGAAAATATACCGGTCAAGAGCGAGTCGGACTCGCGCACCGAGGGTTCCGTGCGTATATATGATGTTGATGATTTCTGAAAAACTGTGCTATTTAGAGACATCGTTTTATTTTTCCTGTAATCTTTACATAAACTTCTATTACTAGAATAATTTCAGATTTTTCTCTATGCAAGCTTCGGAGAAAAGGGGGAACGGTATTTTTTTTTTTACATTTTTCATCAAATGTCGAAAACTATGATGCCAAAAAAAAATCCTGGAGAATGTACAAACAGCGCTGTTTCATAAGATACCCCACATGTCCTAGTAGACTACTTTCGAATTTTTAAGATCCCCTTTCAGGCCCTGTTGCAAAAAAGATATATTTATTTAAATTTCTTTCTTGTTTGCAAAATAGTTAGGGTAAACGTCATCTAAAACTATTCCAAATTTCAAGTTGATAGCATTAGTAGTTCTTGAGATATCCAGCTGTGACAGACAGACAGACTTAGTCCGTAGTGGGTGGTTTAGTTCCTTTTTACCATTTTGGTACGGAACCCTAGGGTCTTTCGTCGGTCGTAGGGGTTGGCGACATCGCTTTGTAATATACATAATAAAATCATATTATATACATGGTACACCACTGGCTGCAGTATTGTCTGTCCTTCTTCCTTTAATACATCCAAAGATTGTCTGTAAAAGTTCGCTTTTAGCGATAAGACCGCCCATTGTGTGTGTCACCCTATGTAAAATTTCAACATACCTAACTATAATTTTTATGTACATACTAAAGAGAAAGAGTCTTCATTATCATCAGACTAGCCTTTCCCCAACTATGTTGTGGTCGGCTTCCAGTCTAACATGATGCAGCTGAATACCAGTATTTTACATGGAGCGACTGCCTATCTGACCTCCACAACCCAGTTACTGGGTAACACGATAAAACTGGTCGTCAGATTTTCGGACTTCTGACGACCCACACTGAAAAAAATGCAGATTAACTAAGCTACATTTTGTCTTAGTTGGCATTAAAATGTTTGGAATCATTATTTATCTATTTAATATTATAGTAAATACACACAAGTTAGCATGTTTGCCAGAATAAATTCGACAGTGTGACGTGTACAGAAAAATCACCGGTCTTTGTTACATCATACATGCTTTGTTTGATTTTACTTCTTCACTTTTGTATCATAATTTCAGCCGAAAAACGTCCACTGCTGGACATAGGCCTCCCCCAAAGGCAGGGGTTTGCCATAATCGCCACGCTTGGCAGGCGGGTTGGCGATCGCAGTATGGTGTTTAAATGCATAGAGAACGCTGCTGGTCATGCTCTAGCAAGTCCGTTAGTCGCCTTTTACGACACCCACGGGAAGCAAGGGGTATCGTGCAAACTGAAGTGGCAGTGGGCTGGCCATGCTTGTCGAAGGACTGATGGCCGATGGAGCAGACGAGTCCTGGAGTGGAGACCGCATATCGGCAAGCGTAGTGTGGGACGCCCCCCAGCTAGATAGACCGACGACCTTAAAAAGGTGGCCAGACTGGATGCGGAAGGCGGAGGACAGGGTGTTGTGGCGCAGCCTGGGAGAGGCAGTGGACTGCGATACGCTGAGAAGATTGTTGATTGACGGGAAGAAATGGGATGGTGCTATTTTTTACGTCCGGCACCACATTTTTTTATATAAAATAATAATTTAAGTTCATGGTAACAAGCAACTTGTTAGCATTATATCATTCTTAAACTGGCCAAAATTTGAGTTAAATTAAATAACTACCACTCAGTTGACGGAACTATGGTAATTTAACAAAATTTTCCTAGCTTCAGAAGTCAAGATCTAGTTAGGGTCGTATGGGGTCAAGATGCGTGATCACACACGTAACAACTGTCAAAGATCTACAAATGACAGCTGGGACCAACCGGTTGACGTGCTTGCACGGAGGAATCTTGGTATGAAAAGATGGTCACCCATCCAAGGACCAACCGCGGCAAGCGTAGCTTAACGTGAAAGATCGAACCGTAGGTTGTTATTACTTAGCCACAAGCTCCTCTAACATAATGAAGAGTATCTATTCTATAACATTTTTGTTTAATATCAGTTTTCTTTATTTACGACGAAATGATTCCTATTTTAAAAGTCTTGATTTGTGAGCGTAGTTGTGGGGTGCAGCTGAAAATCAGATTCAGGTGGTATACTTGTGTGTCATTTGAAATTATGCAGAGCTGAGGCCCTTTTGGCATTATAATAATATATTTTTCTCTGTTTTTTGTAGTTTTAAGGTGTTTTTTTTGCTGTAAATGCTAATATACCCATTTTTCTTGCTTTTTTAGTTAATTAATTTTAGCAGGCAGGACTAGCTACTACATGGCAATACCTAATCCTGTCTGTTTCATATTTTCCGTCAGTATATTTACACAATAGGTAAAGCATGCTTGTTGAAGTAAATAAACAGCATAATTTCCAGTTATTCTTAATTCAAATGTCCGATGTTTCGCTGTTAAACAAAACCTCAAATGTAAAATACAATTACATTTAATACTTAAAAAAAAAACATTACACGCGCTGTCATTTTCAGAAACCAATAATAATTGAATGGAAGATTTAAAAAATAACAGGCAACAGTGCATTTTACTTTATTAATACGTCGAAAAGCTGAAATGTGTGTAATATCGGTAGTGCATTTCTTTTGACGGAAATTTTAGCCCTTGGCCTCGATAATAGCGGATAGACGAGCGTACGAGTAAAATGTATGAGCTTTTGAATATTTTTTCTGCTTTCTCACCTGCCTATGATGTTCTCCCTCAGAATCAGCATCATCATCATTTCAGCCGAAAGACGTCCACTACTGGACATAAGCCTCCCCCAAGGAGATAGAGGGGGCTGATAGAGAACACTGCTGCCCATACTTTTTTTTTGGGTGGGTAAGTATCAAATAACTTCTCCCGCTCTGAGCGGAGCGGGAGGGCGTGTCAGACTTTTACTGACTAAAACCCACCCGTGTTCCATCAAATGCCTGTGTGCCAGGGCCCCGATATCCCTTTCGGATAAACTTGCAACCCTGGCAGCTGCTGCCCATGCTAAGGAGCCTATAATATATCTTAAATTCTCACTAGTTTGTTAGTCTACCTGGTCACAGCAATGAGGAATAATACCCCACTGTAATACAGTATCAACTAGTATGGGGGAATTGTGACTTTTAGTGGTGTCATTATTGTATTGTAATTGTAATATCAACAGTAAGAAAAGGTAGTATACTTAAGGTAATAAATTGTGCAAATAAATAAAATTAATTGAGAAACCACTGTGACGTTTCACTGTTTTCTTTTACCAGAGAGAAGCCTTACAGTACGCTTTCAGTAAAACCAGCCCTATTAGCCGCTGGGTGTAACTGCACCATCCAGCAGCTAAAGCCAGGTACACATTGGTGAAACGTAACATGAAAATGTAACACTAATAAGTCGTCCTTATGAATGCAATGCAACATGAAATGCAACACAAAAAAAACGAACGAGCCTTACGGTAGCCGCTTATGATGTGTAACATCTGACATCTCACCTTGGTAATAAGCAACTGAGCAGCGACAGAAATTAACCTCAAAACTAAATACTGAAATAATTATTCATGACTAGTGGTCGCCCACTGGTCAAAATTCGACCTACTTACAACCTAATAGTACTTACAAATTCCATGAGTACCTACACTAATTCCATGCTATTATAAAGTACTTACTAATTCCATGCTATTAAAAAGTACTTACTTATTCCATGCTCAAGCTGTCACTTCCTGTTACACACTTCCGTCCCAGACAGAAAGCGAGAGAAAATATATTATTATTACACATCAAAACTAGGTGAATTTGCTTCAACATGTTACATTTCATGTTACGTTTCAACAATATGTACTAGTAAGTACCCGGCATTGAGTATAGACGAAGTCAGCAGCTAATTTAATTAAGTGAGCAATATTGGTTAATTAATTATTTTCCAGACTACAAAGGAAAACGCTTTGCCTTTCAATACGGTAATAGAGCTTTATTTGCAGTTTGCAGTTTAATTTTATGATTGTAAATCATAAAATTAAACTTCTACGAAGCTACTGAAAAGGGTCCATCTAACTAGTTTTTATTGAGATCAGATATTACTGTTGGGACATGAAACATTTTAGCATAGCGTCTAAAAACTTATTTTTAACAATTGCAGATAGGTTGCCATACGCGGCGGCGCTTACTTACGATCAAATGGGCTTGTTGGTGGGTTGTGAGGTGATCCGGCAGAGAACGAAAGTTGTCGACATAGCCCACAGAATAAGCTAGCTGAACTGGCAATGGGCCGGCCATATTAGCCGTAGAACCGAAGACCGTTGGGTAGACGTGTTCTTGAGTGGAGACCGCGAATCGGCAAACGTAAGGTAGGATGCCCTCAGGCTAGGTGTAGCGATCATCGCAGGGTGGCTGGTGGCAGCTGGATGAGAGTTGCCAAGAATCGAGCTGAATAGCGTGCAGTTGGAGAGGCCTATGTCCAGCAGTGGACTGCTATGGGCTGATGATGATGGGCTTGTTTGCCACTCTTGTAAATCAGCCAGTTGGGTTTAACAGTGTCCGGTACACCAGCACTTCTAAGGACCTCGCCACTGATGCCGTGATTGGCGTGTCCATTTCTTAGATCAACTAATTTAGCACATTAAGTACATTTGGAGTCTGTATTTGTACGCGGTTGATAGCAATAGGCTCGCCCCCTATTACATGGAACTTAAAATAACGGGCGATATGTGGGTACACCTCTGACTAACCCGGCGGAGATTTACTTATTTATTTACTCTCATGCACATCATACATTTTAAAATAAATTACAATAAGTGACTGTCGGTTTTTGAACATGAACCCTGTCGGCACTGCAAAACAATATATAATATAATATTGGTTTGCTGTTGAGTTAATTAATTAGTACAAAACGTCAAACAAATAGTCTTTGTACCCCAAGTGTAAGTTGCCCAGTAACTGGGTTGTGGAGGTCAGATAGGCAGTCGCTCCATGTAAAATGCTGGTATTCAGCTGCATCCGGTTAGACTGGAAGCCGACTCCAACATATTTGGGAAAAGGCTAGGCAGATGATGTTTCATTGACGGAGTATTGTGTAAACAACATTAGTTACGCCGATGATATGGCGCTGCTGAGTGCCTCGGTTTGTGGTCTTAGGAGGTTGGTGACCATCTGTGAAGATTATGCTTTACTTCATGGTTTGGTCTACAACGTCACTAAAAGTCAAGTCATGGTTTTTGGTGTCAGCAGTCAAAATTCTGTTCCTGTGCCTCCAGTCAAGTTGAATATCGCTTGTGAGGGTATATAAGGTGAAATACTCGTACATGGGAAATCTTTTGACCGCTGACCTCAGGGATGAAGATGATATTGAAAGTGAAAGGAGGGCGCTGTAAGTGAGAGCTAATATGATCGATCGCAGGTTTGCACGTTGTTTGAAGGTAGTTAGAACCTTATTTCGTGCATATAGCACCTCATTTTACACGTGCAGCATGACTGATTACACTCAAAAGTCGTACAGCGCCCTTCGCATTCAATATAATAATGCGTTCCGGGTATTGATGGGGCTGTTCCGCTTCTGTAGCGCATCGGGGATGTTTTCTGAAGTTGGTGTCGATTGTTTCTACGCTACGATGCGAAAAAGATGCGCCTGGGGCGGGCCAGCCCCAACATTATACTGCAGTGTGTCGCGAGCAGAATGGACTGCTTTTGTGTGAATCGCTGCTGCAAGCTTTCCACATCGGTGTTGATATTGTAGCAGGAATTCTCATAAATATGGGGCAGTGTTAGGTTAAGTGTGTAGGTTAAATTTACTAACATAGTTATTATAAGAAATATTGTTACTAACACATTTGAGTGTTTTGTTACTTGTAACTGTTGTTATTGTTAAATATAAATAAATAACTTTCAACCGAAAGACGTCCACTGCTGGGGCCTACCAAAAGGAGCCAGAAGGTGGGGTGCCATAATATACAAAGTTTTATCCGTCTTGAATTGGTCTACTGTGTAATAATATTTTTCTTCTAGAAGCGATCTTCGTTTAGTAAAGTATTTTTATCCTCGTCATCTTTAACGTAATCTGGTAATTTGTTATAAATTGTGGCGATTCTATAGTTGGGGCTATTTTATATTATTTTTATTTTTGGTGTCGGTGTAATTAACTTGCTTCTATGTTTGATCCAAAGTAATCCCTGTGTTTTTGCACGAACGTAGCTATTTGTAGGATGTAAAGGGAGGTTTAGATTTTTTTGCATTTATTTTTTATTTTTATTACAGGCGTGTTGTATTATGTACACACGGCTACACATCAAGCTATAAATTCCAATATACGCTGACCTCTCATTGTACGGAAATCCTATACAATGCTAGATCAACTTATACTGGAAATATATAGCTGTATGTGTAGCCGTACGTACGTTAACTATCGACTGGAAAAGAAGAAGAAGTCAATCAGTTAACCAATCAACAAGGTGAAATCTTATGGTGGGTTAGATGTACATCGTGGAGGCCATTTTTGGGATTTTTACGAAAGAACTGATTGCAGAAATACTAATTTGAAAAAAGTTATATTTCAAAAAGGTACTTGGTGCAGTGCCGGATAGGTATGGTTACAATACTTGAAAATATGACAAGTTATATTCAGTGTTATGTCGGCAGGCTCTTCCTTTACTCGTCAAGCCGTAAAAGGCTTGTTTGCATTTATCGGCGAGTGGCCCCTTTACCTTGTGGCCTACTTTCTGTTAGCCGTTTATAACCTGCTCTTTGGTATATCTTTGCCCTTTATTCTTTGTGTTATTAAGTACCATGTATTGTGTGGTGTATAATCAGCATTCTGTTTGTTGGTCTTAAATTGTTTATAACCATAGGTAAATATAGCAAAAAGATCAGACTAGACTAGACATAATTCTCTGAAACGTTGACCATCGCTTTTAGGGTTCCATACCCAAAGGGTAAAATGGGAACCCTATTACTAAGTTACTGAGGCTCCGCCGTCTGTCTGTCTGTCCGTCTGTCACCAGGCTGTATCTCATGACCTGTGATAGTGAGACAGTTGAAATTTTCACAGATGATGTATTTCTGTTGCCACTATAACAACAAATACTAAAAAACAGAATAAAATAAATAAATATTTATTTGGGGGGCTCCCATACAACAAACGTGATTTTGTTTATCCGTTTTGCTCGATATTGATAACGGCAACAGGTAGACGCTTGAAATATTCACAGAATATTTAGTTATATATTCACTTCAAAAATAAATAATTAAATTAAAACAAAACAAATATTTAAGGGTGTTATGTTTACCATACAACAAACCTGATTTTATTGCCGTTTTTAGGGTTCCGTACCCAAAGGGTAAAACGGGAACCCTATGACTAAGGCTCCGCCGTCTATCTGTCTGTCTATCCGTCTGTCACCAGGCTGTATCTCATGAACCGTGATAGTTAGACAGTTGAAATTTTCACAGATGATGTATTTCTGTTGCCGCTAAAAAACAGAATAAAATAAATATTTAAGGGGGCTCCCATACAACAAACGTGATATTTTTGCTCCTTGTTGCTCTATATTGATAACGGCAACAGGGAGACCTTTGAAATATTCTCAGAATATTTAGTTATATATTCACTTTAACAAAAAAAATAAAAATATTTAAGGGGGCTCCCATACAAAAAACGTGATTTTTTTGCTGTTTTTATAGATAATGGTACGGAACCCTTCGTGCGCGAGTCCGACTCGCACTTGGCCGGTTTTTATAGATAATGGTACGGAACCATTCGTGTGCGAGTCCGACTCGCACTTGGCCGGTTTTTTAATAAATATATCTCATTTTAGGCTCAAAGTGATAAGCTTCTTATCAGATCTTCTCTAAATCTTTTTGTGCGTGATGTAGAAGTCTGTCCCTTTGTGCCAAAGCGCTACCCACCCTCATGACCTAAGAACGACCCTAAGTTAGAAAGGTATCCATAAAATATACGATGATAATTTTATTATGTAGTATTAACAAAGTAGTACTTAGCGTCTATTTACAAATATTTCCCTACCATGTTTTCTAAAAATATTTAACTCTATATGGTGTCATAAATATTGTTAATTGAATGTGTCTCCTGCGGCGTTGGTTAAATAAAACCTTGTCATAGTACCATGTCATGTCCCGCGGCAAACCACAGGGGATATGATTCAGGTAACATTCAATATTTGTGGTCAACCATCAAACTTTGCCACTGGAAATTATACCACATCAGTTAAGAGATTAAGTTCATATTTGTGTTCAATAGATACTGAAATAGATACTCATTTTCCGCAATAATAAATAATACAAAACTGAAAGCGAGTTCAGGATACTTACTTTGAATTTAAGAAGATGTTTTTAAAACGTGTTTTTTTGTGGAATACTATGAATTTTGATGCTATTTTAACGGAATATTTTCTTTGCGCTTGTTCCGTAACTGCTTTACATCGATGTTATTATTGTGGGACATTTATGACAAGAATATTTTGTTATTTCAAACAGAATTGGGCTCTATTTTCCCGCTGCTATTTTGATTATAATATTATGATAATTCGCCTAAATTATTTTTATAACTGGATTTATGTATTTTTCAGTATATTTTCTCTTGTTATAAGTTACCCAAATGAGAAGAAAAGTGTTCTAGCATTAAAAAAACACTATCCTATCAATATCAGGTAATTATTATTGTGAATACTCTTTTATTAGCGTACATATTAAAATCTTTGAATATTAATATTATCTACATTCGAATGAGCAGCTGAAGTTTTAAGGAAGGTAAGAGGTACAAAGTTATGTCTAGACCAAAGTTTCACGACCCGAGACCATGGGGTCTACTCCAAGCGCTAAACCGAAGTATCGGCCGAATGTTTGGCCGTTTTATAACTTCCATAGTTTCGTTTTTTGACTTTGAGTCCTTACCCGACTGCAAGTCACAGTTTTGACTTTGGCTTATCTCTTCGACTGCCTTTTTTTTCGCCGTATTCTGTGATAGTTAGCCGTAGTAAAGAAACGACCGAACATTCGGCCGATACTTCGGATTTATGTTCGGAGTAGACCCACATGTCTGCATAATTGTAGTGGGATTTTTTTTTCCAGTACATAATCAACTTAAAACAATGTGCCTGTGGACGTAATGTTTACTTAGTCTACCTCACTAAGTAAACATTACGTCCACAGGCACATTGTCAGTCTATGCCATGGTTATATTGTATAAGTGCTCGTTTACGGAGACGCGGGGCGTCGCGTGTCGCGTGCAGCTTGGCGTCTCGCGGCGCGTTGGACGTTTTTTCTGTTCACAGAGAGGCGGCGCGTGCAGCGGCCCGCGTGATCACACGCGCAAACACATACATATGGCAATGTACAATGTTGTTTATGGAGACGCGGGGCGTGAAGAGTAGCGGTATCCGCCGCTGCAGCCGCAGCGGAACTTCTAGCGTGTAGCGTAGCGGGTATCGCCGTATGCTCGTACTGGGGCGTGCGACGTCGCGGATGTTGTTACGTATTACCCTGAACGGAGAATTAAATTACAGAAACGCAACGCCGCGTGCACCGCCGCGATTATCGTCACGTGCGACGTGGCGGTGCCATCCGCGTGCTCCGCCTGCATTTCAAGCAAACGCGTGTAAAATCGCTTCTCCGTAAACGCTCTCATACGACGTGTTAGGTTTGAATTTAGTGCGGGCCGGACCGCCCAACGCGATGCGCGACGCCCCGCGTCTCCGTAAACAAGGCCTCAGTGTGTCTTTAAGAGTTCGTTAGTTAGAAAGTATTTAGTTGACATAGTAACTGCGTGTTTAAAATGAGACAATATCTCATTATGAACAATTTAGTATCGGGCAAGCAATGTTATGTAAGCCTCACTTAGTCAGTTTTCAAATGATCAGTAAGAAAAACTTATTTTTTAGAAAGAGTAGTTATGTATGTTTTTGTCAGATCTTGGGACAAAGGACTATTTGGAACCTTTCATAGTCACTGTAATGTCCAACCGCCCCAAATATTTTCCGGTCAAAGGTCCAACATTTCGCAACCTCGCTCCGCGAGTCTGAAAACACCTTTCTTTTGAACAAATAATTATGTTTTGGAACGAAGTTCTTTAACGCGGCTTCCGGTAGGAATTCACTGGTAGAAATCGTCACGTAAGGAAAAAGCGTTATGCTTACGCGGCAATGACTATTTCTGAAATAATCATTCAGTAAGATTTTATGAACTTAGAGAGTTGTAATGCTGATTCTAATGATTATAATTCTGTAAAGCCATGTTTGTTATGGCCGCGAATCATATTTAGATCAACATACAACCTATTACTGACCTGCAAATTGTAGAAAACATAAGAAAATTTGAATTTCGCGGGCTACCTTAGCGCATCCCCCTTAAGTACCTAGATGCAAGTAGAAACATGCAATGGTCTAGAAAAACCATTGAGAGAAGCATCTAAGTTAACAAAGCGGGCAATGGTATGCACGCGCCTCTCAATGGGAATGGAGCAGGCGGCCCGCGCCATTGATTTCCCGAGTGACCGATTCTGGCCGCAGATCGTAAGCGCGGGGTCATCCGCCCGTCGCTCATACAACGTGATCAACACTTGGAAATGTTCATGTTCGCTTAATTACACAGTTTTTTTTTTGTTATACCTAATAATTCGTATTTCTTTATAACTCAGAACGAAATAAAGACGGATGGTTTGCGGACTAAGGCATGGTTGCGAGTCACTAGGACCCTAACCATGGTTAAAAAAAAACATTTATTTGCATAACTAAGGTACAGAAGGTTGGTAAAACGTACAAAATTGTTCTCTTATTCTGCCTATAATTTCGGTGTACAAATATAAAATAAAGTAACATATTTTATTTAAATGAATGAAACAGAATGATAATCTCACTAAAATTGTATTATTGAATTAAATAAATGGCAATAAAACAATGAAAATATAATTTAAAAAAATAATCATAAATGTCAATAATGGGACAGATTCGCCACAATAATAATTTAAAATGACTGTGCAAATTACTAAACTTGTAATTTATAAATTTAAAACTTATGTACACTATAAAAGCATTTTGCAATTAAAAATTATTATGTTATGGTTCGATCTGAGCTACATAAAAATACGAATGATTATTAAAAAACAAACATCGAACATTTCCAAGTGTTGGTCACGTTGTTGAGTAACAGGCGGATCATCAGCATCATTTATTTTGATGACGGCTGGAATGCAAATGTGTGCAAGAAGATAACATAAACAAAAAAAAATATAGTTTTGGTTTGGTTGAGCGTCTAATAAGCAAAGAACAGAAAAGGGACAGATCGAGTGTCTTTGTCATTGCTTATAGGTAAATTCTAATAAAGCACTTAGTTACGATGTAAATAAGGAAAAAACATAATTGCAAAACTCTATCCCCCTTATTACAAAACAAGGTTTATCTTCAGATCCAGGTTTAAAACATGGAGCCATTATGGAATTTCGAACTTTATTCCAACTATGGTAAAGTTCCTAAACACAAAACTGACAACTTAGTACCGAACTAAGTTTTCAGTTTTGTATAAAGAACGGTATTTCAATCACTGTTACGTTCTTATTACAAAAACTGGCTGCATGGTTTAAGCCAAGTCTAAATATAAATCTTGTTTTGTAATAAGGAGGAATAAGTCTATATTCCACCGTTCCTACACTGGAAATTACTCCAAGATCTTAGAATTAGCTAGACGTAACTCACGAACTAATCGCATCGTCACCATCAAGCGCTTCCCATTATTTATCTGCATGTTTTAATGTTCACTTCTGACAACTACTTAGAAGCCTTTTGCTTTGAAGGGTTGACGCAAGTTAGCCTACTTGGTAGCATGAGGGGGATTTACCTGCTCAAGGGCAACCCCAAGGAGATGAACACCAGCTTAAATACATCTGACTCTAAGGAACCACAATCAGTACATAAATAAGTCAAACCAAAATACAATATAAGGTTATTAATAAAGAAAATAGCACGGTATTCTTTTACAGCCTTGCTTGTGGAACGTCAAGCTTCAACAAGATATTTTCACTGCGTCGCTGCTGAGCAGAGTGCGGGGTAGTCGCAACTATATCCTGAGAGCTGTGGCGGAGAGCTATACTCCAAGTATTCGGCGTATTATGCACAGGTTGCTCAGATAGGAAACATGTTTTCGTGTCTGGTCGTTCTCTGCGTGGAGTGTGTATTATTGTATTTCATACCTACCTACTACGAGTACTAACACTATATAAGTTGTTTTTGTAACACTAACATAATATGGATACCTGCTGTCTGTAATAAATGAATTTTAATTCAAAATAGCATCAAATCTATGTATAATGAAGTTTATAAGATTGTATAAACGAATGTTATCACAATTGATAAGGCGTTTCTACAAGTTAATTCACGAAGGTCAACTTTTTCTTTTTTTATACAGTGGGCATTTATCGGAACAAAAATCGACAACTCTTATATAAATACTGCCTCACTCAGGGATGATTTTTAAAACAATCAATCATTAATTTCAATTATTGTAATCAAAGTAAACGTCAACTAAATTAAAACGTTTTAAACTTGTTGTCTTTATGACTGAAAAGTTTTCCAAAATGTTTGTCAATTAAAGTGAATGATTAATTAATAAAGTACTTAAAAATTCTGAGTATTATATACAACTAGCTGTTGCCCGCGACTTTGTCTGTGATCCAGGATGAAAGTAACCTATATCCTTCTCCTGGTCATGGTCTACCCATGTAGCAACTTTCATCCAAATCTGTTTCAGCGTGATAACGTAACAAACAAACTCAATTTCACATTTTTAATAGTTATGATTAATAACAATTAGAAACTAACAGAGTATAATTTCATAGCACATGTGTGAGCACTATGTACCTACCATTTACTAAGTACGTCTTTCATTGACTTGAATGTGCCTTGGCAGCTGAGTGTGTCATGCTCACTCAAATGTCTCGCTGATGGTGGCGTGTGTTTTGGATCATTAAGTTCCCTTCAATATGGTTGAGCTAAATGGTGCTGATCCATGCGTCATGTTCGTGAACGGGCGCCGTCAGTGGGGACTGGTCATTTCTTGGCTGCTGCCACGGCTTATTTTAACTCATTTTAGTTGTTTTTTTAATGGTCCCGACGCCCGTGGCGTCTCCTGCGGCGACTAAGGGCGCGAGGGCGCGAACCTTGTCTCACCCTCACCCGTTCCGCCTCCTCCTTCGCTAGCATTACTGCGTCGCAAAAGGAGGTGACGGCCTCCCATGCACTCTCGCTCCGAACCATGGCCTGAACCAGGGCCGGACGCGAGAGATCGCCGCCGCCGATCGCCTCCTTGAGGACACGGCGGTGCTCCGCCCAAGCTGGGCAGACCTCCACCGTATGCTCCACCGTGTTCTCCGGGAGTTCCACACAGTGGTGACACCCGGGCGTTTCCTCCCGCTTTATCCTGAACAGGAACCTCCCGAAACAACCGTGTCCGGTGAGGACCTGCGTCAGGCGGAAGGTGAGGACGCCGTGGCGCCTCTCTAGCCACTCCTCAAAGAGGGGACTTATCGCCACAATTGTGGCGTGCCCACCATAGGAACCTACTACGCTTTGGAATGGGCAACTAGCTTCATCTCTCTAACTGACCGACCCCTTGACAATTCAAAAGTGCCTGTAATTGGTTTATTTGAAATCAATGCTTTGAGTTTGAGTTTTTTGAGTTTAAGTACCTACGACATTTGCCCTTATTCTGATAACAATAACACCATTTATTTAACAGTAGTTTAATCTTCCGATAAAGATGTACATATAGATGACATTCTACGAGAGCCTATATTATAGTACTAGTTGCACCCCGCGGTTTCACCCGCTTAAGTCTAGATCCCGTGGGAATATCGGGATAAAAAGTAGCCTATAAGTTAATCCAGAGTGTCAGCTACCTCCATACAAAATTTTATCAAAATTGGTGCAGCCATTTGAGCGTGAAGAAGTAACAAACACACTCACAAACTTTCGCCTTTATAATATTAGTGTGGTTATTAAAAGAATAGTTAGGCTTAGGATAATTATTATAGTTAGGATGACATCATTATCTCCCAATGTGAATGTGTACATAAACATGGCGTTTATACGGTTTTCTCTTTTTATAAACGTTTTATAATGCGCAGATCCAGTCGAAGTTCACAAACACTTTTAAAATCCGAAGTCAGTCAAATAAATAAAATTGAAGTGTCTATTTGTAATGTCGAAATAACAGCTTTGAAAGTATAAACGGTAACGGTAGTAGGTATCAACTTAAAAAAAAAAAAACTTTTTTGTTTTTTTTTTATCTGTTTTTTTGCTTTTTCCGGCTAATTTCCGAACCGACTGGACCGATTTTGAAGACACTTTCACTACGAGGATATGATAATTAGCTAATGTTATCAGGAATAGCTAAGGCTACTTTAACATACGCGGGTAAGTTGCGGGCAGCACCTATTACATAAAGGCAAACAAAGTGAGCTTAGGTCTAACTAATCAAAGTCGCATACATTGTTTCACCTCGGAAATTTTTCTTCTAATAATGGGAGAATAAAATTAAAAATGAGGTCTGGTGCGTCTGGTGACCAAACGAAATCGAAGTGTCCAAAATTATCTGCCTTCACCACGTGATGAATGGTCACATCCTGGAGCAGGGGTAGCAATGTTTGAATATCCGATTGGGTCGACAACCAATCCAAAGGTGAACTGAACATTGCTATAGGTAAAGTTATACCTCTCAAGTTGTACAATGTACTCGTATTCCTATATTTTCTTTGATAATTATCGTCCTCGTAGTTGTACATTTGAAAGTATCCGCTCTGCACGAGTTGCACGTAATGCAATATCGTCTTTACGGACCCTCCTGCCGGTAAATGAGCCATAACATCCTTCAAGAGCTGCGGGCCCCACGCACCACTACCACCATTCCCAAATAATAACAAAGGATTAGAACACGATCTGCGTTGTGCTTTGCAATACTTATCAACAATTTGCTCGGGGAATACCTCATCTCGCATAAATTCTGATTGTCCAAGGAAATCAAGCGAGTGGTGACCATTTTCTCTGTAAAATTTTGCTAACAGCCCGATTGGGCCTTTAGCGTGATACATAAAAGCCAATGGGGCTAACAGAATACCTGATCTTAACATAGTATTATATTGCGGCATAGTTGATAAAAGAACAAGTAATGCAGTGCCCCCCATGGAGTGACCTATGAAGTTAAGTTCCGAGCTTTTTGTAATTTCACTTATGTACTTAATTGCTGCTGGTAAATCGTACACACCCATTTCATGCCAAGAAAAATCCCAAAATTCTGACTTTTCAGCGCTCTTTACTGTATGTATTCTGGAGTATCTGTTACCTCGAGCGTTCAGTAGCCACACATCGAACCCATTCTCAAGTAACATATAAGGTAGAGCCCTATATGTGCCCAAAAGTAGCCAATCTTCAGAACTTCCAAGAATGCCGTGATGTAGTATTACTACTCTGTCGTTAATGCGTTCGAAGTCCTGCAGCACTCGTTGCATTGTTAACATATAACCATCGTCAGTAAGTACAGTGTGGGATTCTGATAGATATCCGTGAGCTGCGATCAACTGTTCGGCACTCATTTCAGGCCTATCTTCGAAAGTCGTTCTTGGAGGATATCCTGAGGATAACTTATGTTGTCCCAGGCGTAAGTCTTTTTCCATCTCTGCGGTAACTTTATTTTTTCTTAACATTTCGTCGAAGAACATTGAAAACGCACTCTTAACATTCTTTCTCTTCTCTTCAGTTACTCCAGGTGTTACAAACAATAAGTTTTTAATATTATGAAATAAATTTCGAATCGGAGCAAAAAAATTTGCCCCCCTTGTTTCTCGATGGAGCCCACAATTTTCACCAGTACGTCTGACGTCAATTGATTTTAACAATAAATTAGATAAGAAAGCAAATAAAACCCATTTTCTTAACATTTGGATAACCACGTGTGCACTGAGAACCGAGTGTTATGGACGCACGTATGATTGTGATTTTAAAATTGCAGAAAAGATGCCGCGGACGTAATGTCTCGATACAATCAATCCTATTCTTACATAAACAATATCCAGATCTGCCTAGACGAAACGTACGTGTCTAGATAAACATAGCTGTTCAAAATCACTCTAATATGGATGTTTATAAAATCACACGCATTCATTCGTCTAGCTAATGACATAATATAATTATGATGTAACCCATATACGTTAATATTTGGTAGCGCATGACAAAAATGACAGTATGAAATGATATAGTGGTAGGTACCTACTTCATCGGTAGTAAATACTCTTTTAAATTATGCTGCAAGTGTGAATTGTCTAGTTTGTATTTTTACTTAAATTTTATGTACATATACTACTAAATTCTAGTAATCTGCTGCATCCGGTTAGACTAGACTTCGATCCCATAATAGTCTAGAAAATTTTAAGAAAAATATAGAAGTATAAAAATACCTGCACTGGTTCAAACTAAATTGGGTAAATAACTAAGAGCATTAGACATTACACGGAAAAAACGTAACGGCTAGAAATAAATAAGTTGTTGCTATTAATAACTGAGTGACTTGGTTCGGAACGAGCCTGCAAATATTGTTGCTAGGATTGAACAAGTGAACTTGGTTAATGTAAATACAGTTAATTTATTAAAAAAATGGATTTACCTAGGTTGGTTACTTTTAAGCTATTCACTCTGTAAACTTAATAACCCTATTTGTATTATTAACCGAGCGACTTGGTTAACCATAACCAAGAAAATTTGTTGGATGTAGCAAAGTAACTCAGTAGCTACAACTAATCTAGTCTGCTATTATAAGTCAAATTTAATCGGTAACTATAATGAATCACTTGATTATTAGGACATAAGCACAACAGTTACTGTCACTACAGCCAACGTGCTTTGTTGGATTTAATTAACAAAGTATATCGGAAGCTACAATCAATTAAATTAATAATAATAAATAATTAATGGTATTCTACAGAATACCAACACACTTAAGAATACCAAGTATACCAATAACCACTAAGGACACCAATTTGGATTTACCTAAATGACTGGGTTACCTGAAGTGGGAAAAAAAATGGAGAACCAGGATATGAAATAAAGAACGTTTGTCTGTCAGGAACAGATATTTCACAGGTGAAAATTGATAACGGCAGAACGATCTTGTAGTTCCTTTGCCGACGTGCCAAACTTGAACAATATTAAATGAAATAGAAATATGTTAATAGAAAATATACCTTTATTTACATACGCACGTACAGACAAACTAAAAGGGTGACCCATTTTTAGAATGTCACGTCATGCTCCTTGACAGAACCATCTTAGCTTTAAAAAATATAATCAAATAGGGAAATATCTATAAAATTCCAGTACTATTAAAAAAAAAACATGTATATCACAGAGAACACATATCAAAATAATTTTAACATTATTCACTAGCGCTTTGCTTGGTGTTGTGACGCGTCCGTCCCTTCTGAGAATTGAACAAAAATGGCCGAGCTGCAGAGCTAGCTTATGCTGCCTGTTGCACGTAGCTAACTTCATGTTTAATTCTAAATGAGCTACTCGTTCAGAAATAGTTGCAGTACTCAGTTGTTAACTGCCAAGCTGCGTTTATTTACCAATACATAGTTTGGTTATTTGTTTTTTGTTATGTTACATGGTTATACAGATCATGGTGACATACCTAATTTTAATCAAGTAATAAAAGGTCTAAATTAAAAACATACTAGTCAGTTATTAAACGTGTAAACTTGTCTCATCATCATCATCATTCCAGCCGAAAGACGTCCACTGCTGGACATAGGACAAAACTTTTTATTAAATAAAAATTATTATTATTGTTATAGGCCTCCCCCAAAGGGGGGGGTTTGCCATAATCACCACGTTTGGCAGGCGGGTTGGCGATCACAGTATGGTGTTAAAATGCTGCAGCCCATTCTCTAGTAAGTCCCTTAGACGCCTTTTATGACACCCACGGAAACAAATAGGATGGTACTATTCTTTAAGTCCGGCACCACACAGATATATACTTGTCTATGATAACCAAATGTGATTACTGTTGAAATTACTGAGACACTAATTTGGAAATAGACAATTTTTTTTAATAATATCTGAAAGCAGTGGTGGGCCAGTGGTAACGACCGCGTCTTACGAGTTGTAGGTTGTAGGTTCGAACCCTGATAGGCGCTTTACTTTGTATAAATTATTTCTCACCTTTGCTCTCACAACGGTGAAGGAAAATATCGTGAGAAAACCGGCATGTCCTAGAACCAAAAATTCGAAAACATGTGACATCTACCAACACGCATTGGGCCCGCGTGTTGGATTACGGCCCAGTCCCTCTCATAGAGAGGAGGCTTGTGTCCCAGCAGTGGGAACATTATAGGCTGATTATGCGATACCCGAGAACATTTAGCAATACTTGCTATTTTATATAAACAAAGCTGTATAGGAGCGTTTTAAATAGGTCTTGGTTATTTGTAGCCGTATAATTTTTAGCCAAGCCAAATCGGTACTTTGCTAAAGCTTGATTTATCCGTGTAGGTCTTTAAAAACCGTCCCACATTATTTGGTACTATCGACTCAAGCAGACTAGGACGTATTATAAATTCATTAAAAGTATAGTTTTATTACGATTACAGGAACCGAATAATTAGCATTAGGCAGCCATGATTGCACAGGAAGATAATTGTAACTCATTAGGCTAAATTATGATCAACGGTGTGGATAGATAACCACTATATACACATTGGTATCAGCAATCATCTAGACTAATTAACATAAATTCAAGCCATAATATGAGTATAGGCAGTATCTATAGTAATTCAATTCGGAAGTATGTATAACTTTGTATGGCATAATAGTCATCATAAAGGTAAGTTAGTCTTGTAAAAACAACGACTTCGTTTCAAAGTTAGTAATTTAATTTTAATAATTTTAAAAACACATTTTGTAGTGTTAGGTTAATTTATCAATTTGTGAACTTACCAGTTAATTTCAAGGTATATTTCGAAAAATAACATGATAGTTTCTACCAAAATCAATAAAATTTGACACAGAATTTTCCTTACAAATACTTTAACCCTCTTGATTAAGGCAATAAAATTACATTCTGTAACACTCCATGTTGTCTATTGTTTTATAATATAATACATAAATAAATAATAAATTCTTTATTGGCATAAAAATGTGTACAAGCAAAGTGAAGCCCTGACTCCTGCGGTCTGTAATAACACCTTTATTACAGGAGCCAGTGTCTTCTCCCAAACAGTAGGTTTTATGCAGTACACATCGTGTGAATTTACTTTACGATCAATAAAAGTAATAATTAAAATAGCAATAATTAAAATAGTAGTAATAATTAAAGTAGTTTAATTATAAATTTAATAATGTATGTAACATTATTAAATTTATAATTAAAATGGGTATTAAATACAATATGATAAAAAACAAGTAAAAATTATGATAACAATTGATTTATTATAAGAATTTGAAATAAATCAAAGAGAGAAAGTAAAATATGGATCTTATTTATATTTGTATAGTAAGAAAAACAATGGCCATACACTCATCGTTTTCTACAGTAGTAGTAGATTTTTTTTGAAATATTTTAATGGCCTAATTGCTGTGACCTTTTAGCCAAGTCTTTATTTAGTTACAAAGTTTGTTTAAATAATGATGAAATATAAAATTCATGATATCCCCCCCGCCCGCCCGCTCCCCTTGAGTTTCAGTAAAGCACTTTACTGAGACCTCACGCGGACTTCTTGCAAGAACTTGAAGTGATGTTGCACTGTTTTGTTTAATTTGCCTACACTAATGCACGTTCACAAATACTTACATAATCAGCCTATAATATTCCCACTGCTGGGACACAGGCTTCCTCTCTTCGAGAGGGAGTTGTTTCCATACTCTTTGAATTCCATGCCAATGACATGTGACAATACTTGCGTGAAAAAAAACTATGTATGGGTAAAAATAGAAAATCAAAATAAAAACTAATACTTTTATGATGTTTTTTTTTATGGGGATAATTTAAGGATTCGCATTACTAGATAAAATTATTATATTTAAAAATAAGAATTATCAATATTACAAAGTTATGTCACCACAGAAGAAATAGCGGATCTACCTGGTCTGGTCAATCTCCTTTTTTATGAAATATAGTTCATCTTTATCGGTTCTGGCGGGGTATTCTAGGAAACCTTGGCATTCTCCTTTATCAAGCAACGTAAACACATGAAATCGGGAAAAATAATTAGCTTTTATTATGAAAACAAAACACAATAGAAAAGTTTCTATTTTTAAAGTCAGCCAGTGTATGTTTCTGAGAACAAAATTTCTATTGTTACAGGCTTACAGCCTCATTAGCTATTGAAGATGAAATTCTTTGAAACTCTGTGTATTGGATTTATCGCCTACGTAAGCTCATCAAAAGACTATTTATATCAAACGCCATAATAGTAAGGAGAGAGAGGGTTGATTGTAGTTGAGAGTTTACTTGCAATACATTTAAGGCTTTTGTAAAATGTATCACCCCTCAGAGCCAAACAGTTTCTATTTCCAAGGTCGATTTGTACTATCTTCTAATTTCTATGAAATAAATATATCATCATCATCTGCCTAGCCTTTTCCCATCTATGTTGGGGTCGGCTTCCAGTCTAACCGGATGCAGCTGAATACCAGTATTTTACATGGAGCGACTGCCTATCTGACCTCCACAACCCAGTTACTGGGTAACACGATATCTCTTGGTGAGACTGGTTGTCAGACTTATGGGCTTCTGACGACCCGTAACAAGTGTCAAAGATCTACAAATGACAGCCGGGACCTACGGCTTAACGTGCTAAATGAAATAAATATTATATATAAGAATAAATACTAAAACAGTATCTTGCGATCAGTTATATAGGAGTGACCAGTGCTATGGAGCATTTTTTGGACGAGGCAGTAAGGGCTTGGGGTCTTCGAGTACTCTAACCTCAGTTGGTCTAAAAGTCTGAAAAAACTGCATCGATTAGCACCATAAAAATAAAACTGAATATTTTTACAAATCTGTGAATGCAGTTAGCTATTACTCTCCTAAGAACGTTCTCTTGTAGCTACAGTAAATTAAATGTATGTATTCTAAAATTCTAAATTCGTAAATTCTAAAAGTATTCTTTTTTTAAAATCAGCATGTCGATTCTGTAAAAATCTCTATTTTATTCTATTTTTGTTGTATGGCAAGCAAAGCTGGTGTCGACTATTCTGCCAATGTCTAAAGTGAGTTGAGAAAACAAGTGTGCATGAAAAAAAAATACCGTGAATTATTGCGTGGAGTGAGCTGTCATTGTCATTCCACTGATGCTAGGGATTGACCAAGGATTACATTTACAATCATAATCGATATTTCAATAATATTTTTATGCTAATTCTATTGATAATTTGAATATGTTATTTCAAAGCTAGTATTTATATGTTTTTAGGGGGTTACTATTTAAGGGGCTTTTAAATAAAATAGTAAAACTCAATTTAATGTAATAAACAAAATTGAGTTTCTATTCAAAATCTCGATTATGATTGTAAATGTAATCTTTGGTCCATCCCTAGCATCAGGTGGGATGACACTGACAGTTCACTCCACGCTCACTTCATCTAAGTTTTCACGGTGAGATGGTAACAGAATAGCACTGCTGACCCAACAATCTGACACCTCATTTATTTCTTTATCATCTATTTCTATAGATGTGGTGCCCTTACACAACTATCAAAACCGTATCGCTATTGTTCCTTAGATCACTTCCTATACTTTGCTTTTTGATGTGTTACATTTTTGCTCTCGCATTCTGTGTGAGTGATTTCGTGAAAGGGGACGGAAGTGTGTAACAGGAAGTGACAGCTTGAGCATGGTTGCACGGAATAAATAAGTACTTTTTAATAGCATGGAATTATTATAAACCCTATAAGGGATACATTTTCATAAATCCTTTCTTAGTGCTCACTTTCGTTATAAAAGAAACTCTATAGCAAGGCTGCGCGTTGTCTGTTAGTAAATAAATTAATTTAAGATTTTTATTAAGTAAATAACATCATAAGTCATATAAAATACAGGGGCCGTATTATGAAGTATAAATGTCATTATGATTCCAGAGCGAAAAAGGGACGGTGCTAGCGGTCATGTATAGATCCATCTCTCTCTTGCACTGGAATCATGATGGCATTTATAGTTCATAATACGGCACCAGGGGTCAAAAATACTTACTTCAAATTTTCTTTGAAGTGGCAAATGTGGCAATTAATTTACCTCTAATTGTGCCTCTTAAAATGATATTGAATTATAGCATTACCTGCGTAATAATAAATGTAAAGTGACTGGGTTGTGCTCAACCTAGTTACTGTACAATAAGATACTATATTTTACGGATACTATGATACAAGAGTATCGATCAATGCACAAGCATCTCATAAGACGTTTTTCAAACACACTTGCGAGGAAAAACAAATTTGGTGTGTTATTAACTTTTCCACTGTATGAAAGTTTCGTAGGCCGCTAGGTTTTTTTCTCTAGATTTTGGTGGCAACAGACTATCACTCGCGTTTCATGCCTCGATTAGTATTTCCGGCGGGGTCAAATCTACGCATTGCTCTTCTTCCCTACGTGAAGTCGACATTTTTGATAATAATTAACCACATAACGAAAACGTTAACAAATATTTATGGAAAATGGTGCGCTGGTTTTGTTTATTCCGCGCGCCGCGCTAGCGATCCGCGAGCAGGTGTAATTAAAGGCACTGGCAATACCACTAAATAGCCTATATAAAAATATAATAAACACAAAATAATGTTTTGAATACGCAAATTATGGTTAATATGTAGTGAACAATATATAATTTGATGAAAAGATAATAATTTTGATGACCGATTTGTCATAATTATGGACCTTAACCATTTATTCACGAAAATATTCATTGTGTTTAGACAAAAAATCTTTGGGCAGATTGAACAAAAAAATTTAAAGTAAAAACCATAGTTTGTTAATGTAAAGTAAAAAAACTTGTGTATAATAAAATGCATTATGATCCTAAATGCATTGTCATAAGAATCACTTTACAAGCAAGTGTGTTGAAAAAATATTCATTGTTTTTAGACATAAAAACTATTGTGGAGATTGATAAAAAAAATAATGTAAAATAAATAAAAAAGAGTGTTTTAATGTAAAGTAAAAAACACGAGTGTATAATAAGCTGCATTATGAACCTAAATTCCTTGCCATAAGAATGACTTTACAAGCAAGTGTGTTGAAAAAAGTGGTATAATATGATTTAATTTTTTCGGTATTGTGTTTATAAATTATGTCATTAAAAACTCGTTTTAAAATGTATAATTCGAATTTTACGATATGATGAGAGTAGATAGATGTACATTCACTATTGTGGTGCCTACTTTTTTACACAGTAACCTACTTAATTATTCTACTACTACCATTCTTTTCAGTAATTTATGTAGAAGACTATGTCCAGCAATGAATGTCAAGCTGTTGGAATTTATGATGAAACCTAGAAACCTAAGCAGGGAGGCATGCTACCTTAGTACAAGTTTCTTTTCTTTGCTTGTTCTTTCAAAAATTATACCGTATTGCCCACAAATTTTCGTTCAAAGACATTTAGAGCCTTGATTTATGTTTAAAAATGAACCTGATAATTTCGGGTTTGTATTTGCATCAGTTGCTTCTTTCGGACAGCAAATTAAAATAAAGGATTTCTAGTAACACAATGCACCCTAGCTAATGTTTTCCGAATGGGATTAATGCAAATCTGTTTTGCAAATTATTCCTCGTTTTTTTTTCTATATTCTTCCTTGTTTCGTATCTACCATTGGTTTCTTTTGTTTTATCGACAAAAAATAATTGTTTGTATGCCTCATTTCTATAATAAGACAGGTTAATTACACATAAAATAACACTTGGAATATTTATGTAGATGTTGATAAATGCTTGGGACAACACACTTGTTACTCGTATTCTTAAATATGATTTATTCTTCAGTCGTCCAGAAGTTTTGTCTCACATTTCAAAAAAAAATTAATTTGTCCCATATTACTATGGAAGTTGTGTTTCGTCCCAAATTTCAAGTACTTTAAAGGTACAGTCAACAAAAAAAAAGTAATTATTTAAAATTATGAAACAACTATCTATATAAAAATTAATCCCTATTTCCCTTGGTCACGACATAACTTGAGAATCACTACCGATTATATAGGTACACTTATGAATATGAAAGTTATGAAAGTTTAGTAAAACATTTTCTCGTGCAGATCGATCTGCGAGGTGATACTGATCGAGTTACTATCAAAATCATTCTGTAGGTGCCCATTTCAATATCAGGACCCTTCCTGTCCCTTAAAAACCACGTTATACCATGACTGTTTCCTGGAAATTCAAGTCACGACTTTACGAGTTATGTAGGTAATAGGTTATGCGTGCACCCTTGATCAAAAAATTGGTTACGCAAAGGAGATAAAGTGCTCCGTGCTGTGCCGGACGTAAAGAATAGCACCATCCTATTTCTTCCCGTGGGAGTCGTTAAAGGCGACTAAGGGACTTACTAGAGAATGGGCAGCAGCGTTCTCTATGCATTTTAACAACATACTGCGATCGCCAACCCGCCTGCCAAGCGTGGCGATTATGGCAAACCCCCACTCACTCACCTCGGTCACTTGTCCCTAAAGGTTCATTAGAAAACTAGCGTTAGACAGTATCAGTATCGACGTATGTGTCTGCATTAATGCTGAAATGAACCTTTTTGTGCAGCCGTGTGGCACACATTATTGTTGTTAAAACATTATTTTCACTGTTTTTAGGGTTCCGAGACCCAAAGGGTAAAAGAGGATAAAGGGGGAGGGGGGGGGGAGGGGGGGATAAAGAGTATTCTATTCTATTCTATTATATTCTAAAACGGGAACCCTATTACTAAGGCTCCGCCGTCTGTCTGTCTGTCCGTCTGTCACCAGACTGTATCTCATGATCCGTGATAGCTAGAGAGTTGAAATTTTCACAGATGATGTATTTCTGTTGCCGCTATAGCAACAAATACTAAAAACCAGAATAACATAAATATTTAAGGGGGCCCCCATACAACAAACGTGATTTTTTTGCTCGTTTTTGTTCGATATTGATAACGGTAACAGGTAGACACTTGAATATTCACTTTAAAAATCAATAATTAAATTAAAATAAAACAAATATTTAAGGGGGGCTCCCATACAACAAACGTGATTTTTTTGCCGTTTTTATAGATAATGGTACGGAACCCTTCGTGCGCGAGTCCGACTCGCATTTGGCCGGTTTTTTTTGTTGTTTGTATTTTGTGTTTCACGAACTGTGTCAAAATAATTTTTTTTTATTATTTCTTTCTTTTCCCTCCTCCCATCGGGGGAGGCCTATGTACAGCAGTGGACGTCTTTCGGCTGTAATTATGATAATGAAACGATATAATAAGGTACCTAGGCTTTGGTGATCAGATGGTGAAACCCTCATTGGGTTTCCACATGGTTCGTTATAAAAAGTTTTTAAAGCGAGATTTTGTTACAAAATTCAAACATTTGAAATTCAATATTCTTGTTTTTATCAACATCAGTATTTGCTTGGCTTACCGCTAGTTGCACGTAAAAGTCCATTAAATTTAATTCCTCACTAAAAGTAATGCTGTCTCTCTCTCACGTATCAGAAAGTGATAGCATTACTTTTAATGGGGAATTAAATTTGATGGACTTACGTGCAAGTAGCGGTATGTGCATTATGATTAAAAAAACCTGCTTCCAACTGGGACGAATTACGACGTAAACTTGTAACGAAATTATTTGTTATGAAATAAGATATCGATAAACAACAGAGAGTAAAAATAACATTGATTGATTCTTGGTCGATGAGATGAAATTAAATATACCTACATAAGAATTTGGTATTATTATTGCAAATAATAACAAAATATCGCAATGTATCATAATGAGACATGCATAACATAATTATGTATGTCTCATTATGATACATTTCCGGCTCTTACTCAGTGAGATAGAAAATAATATCAGTTAAAAACGACAGACATACAGACGGCGGAGCCTTAGTAATAGGGTTCCCGTTTTACCCTTTGGGTACGGAACCCTAAAAAGAAGGGAAAAAATCATAGGGCGACAAAAAAGGCTGGCAGCATTGCCACGTTGTATGGCAATGCTGATTCTGTGTCCAAAAAATAGGCCAGCCCACTGGTCACGTAAGCAGTCAACCAACCGCTTGGCAATGTTTTTTAAGGTTTAAAATCATTTGGAGAAATTTGACAGTTTGGTATAATCTGATGTGCTGGCGACAGTACCTACTGCCGTTACAAGTCCGTCCGTCCTAGGAATAAAACTTGCATATTGTCATTCAAAGGGTGGCACATAGTGACGTCGTTAGCATGCAGTTTGCAAACGCTTTAAAATGTCGCCATACAAACCGAGGTTCACTAACATTGTATAACAATATTAGGAAAAAGGGGTCAGTCCATCTAGTTATACGTTATAACAGAATGGACAAAAAAAGTCTTATTTGTTAGAATGCTCAATATGTGGATTCGCAAAAAATAATAGATGTTTGTCCATGTAGTTATACCTACCTACATATAAACAGCAATAAATTGAATAACAAAATACCTAACATGAATATTTTAAATTACGGGGAAGGACCCAACAAGTGAGTAAATAAGATAATAAGATAAACAAAAGTAAGTCATGAACCTTTGGCAATGAGCATGGACTTGAGTGCTTGGTCCTTATCGCAGTGAATGACTTTTTTCGTCCATTCTCGTATTGTATAACTAGATGGACTGACCCGGAAAAAGTTTGATGAGTCTATTTAGTTCCAGCACTGCGGAAACATGACTAACTATCTAACCAAAACGAGTTTCTAAAGTGTTTACATAACACAATTCTAAAGATATAATATTAAAGGTATTATTAGAAGGAAACTTTAAAAGGCCAAATTAAATAAGCTAGCGGAACTCTGCAGACAAGTGATATTTAAACATGATCATACCAAAAAGATATTAATTTGATGAGTTGGTTTTTGGGGTCTTCAACCGCAGTTATTGGCCTCTTGAAAAATCTATTTTTTTGTGTAAGCTTCATAGACGTGATGGGTACCTAACATGGATATCTCGACATGGTAAATGAAAAGAAAACTAGATTTTCTCAACTTATAATTCAAGTAACGAAACCAGCAGGCAGCGGTCCGCTGACCAAAAAAAAAATTATCTAATCTTTTTTATTAAATATTTTGAAAAAAAAAAAAAGTTTATTTGTGGTAAACATAACGCAAAGAAATAAAAACACAAACACGAAAGAACCAGTTGAGAGAAAATATGCGTCACATTCACGCAAAACGTCCATCGCTCAGCATAGCCCCAGCGCTGGTTTTCAGCGACAGCCGGCGTTGACGTGATGACGTTGTGCGGTATTTTTCGTGTTTAGATATCGATACCCATCTTGTCTGCGGAGTTTCGCTAGCTAATTTAATTTGACTCTGTATAGGTGAACTTAAATATTTTAAATTTGTTAAAACAGGTAACTACCTACTCAGGGTAATGAGATTGGCCCAATGAATAAACGATATATTGATTAATCATTTAATTGCATGACATCGTTTGTATAAAACAGTAAAAGACGGTTTCGACAAAAACATTATTTAAGTATGGCAGTATAAAATAGAATAGATGAATAACCCATCTCTATATTCATCACTTAAAATCTAACTATATTGCAGGTTAATATCACTGTGAATTTCATTACTTTTGGAACCTTTATAAATGTTTAAACCATGGGTCAAAAAATCTAAAATTTTCTTAAAAACTAATTCTTCTGCGTTTGCACCCCATACGAACTCAGTGTGACTCATATTCCTGCCTCGTATAATGTAGTGGTCTATTGGGTTTGCGATGCTGAAGTACAATCTTAGCAAGTCGGGGATGGTGGCCAACCAGTCATCACTGGAACTAAACAGCGCGATCGGCAAAGTTACTCGGTTAAGTCTAAACTCATCATTAACGTTATTAAACCTGTGAAACTTCCCACTTTTAATCACTTGTGCGTAGTGCAGCATTGTATTCGTGGAACTTCCAGCTGGTACGTGGTACAATAATCTTGCCAGAAAGCTAAGGTTCCAAGCATGATTATCTTCCGGTATACCACCACTGATAAAATATAATGGATTACAGCAAAACAATAACGGGCCTTTACAATACTTCAAGGCAAGCCATTTAGGTATTTTCCGCGAAGGCACAAACTCCTTGCTCCCAATTAATTTGAGAAGCTGGTCCGGCGGGCTCGATCCCATTGCTGTCAGAACTTTGAATGGACCTTCAGCATTGCTCATGAAAGCTAAAGGTGCCATCAGGATACCAATTCTTAGGTACTGATTGTAGCGAGGTGTTGTCGAAAGCAATACCAGAAGTGCCGTGGCACCCATCGAGTGTCCGATGTAATCGATGGGTTCGTCAGATTTATTTATAGCTCGAATGTAATCTATAACAGCAGCCAAATCGTATTCTCCCATTTCTTGAAAAGAGAATCTCCAGAATTCTGCGGAATCTACAGCCAGTTTAACATGACCACGCGAATAGTAATTTCCCCTCGCATTCACCATCCAAACGTCGTAGCCGGTATCAGCCAGGATGTAAGGAAGAGATTTTGTAGGTCCCAATAAAATCCAATCAGCGGAACTGCCAAGTAGTCCATGATGAAGTATCACTGTTTGGTTATTTATTGTCTTGACTGACCTCGGTGATATTCTATGTAAAGTGAGCAGATAACCGTCAGTGGTGTGAACGACGTGCGACTCTACTCTCCTTCCATGTAAGGTGGCCAGCTGCGGCGTGGACATGAGAGCAGTCGGCTCTGACTTGAGATTGATGTATTCGGGAATTTCCGTTTCGTTCTCAGCTGCCGTTTTTTCGACAAAGTCATTGAAAGTCCTTTTGAATTTGTGATCCCCATAAATATGTTCAGTTGTTGGTATGTTTTCCAGGCCGGGAGGTGAGAAAATTTTTATGACATGATATTTTATATTTTTGAAGGTTTTTGTCATAGAAGTGGCTATATTATTAAAATGGTCTGTTATATAGTCAAAAAACGGATCACACATTACTTTTTGATTGTGACATAGTAATATTACTAGAGTAATTATTAAAATCTTCATGATCACACATGAGTCCTATAGGATAGCACTCGCGTAACTGACTATATCATTACGTAGGTGAGTATCACAATCAAAGCTAAAATATCTCTTTCAATATATTTACAAAATAGAACAATGGATGTTCATATTTTAAAACAGTTTCAATGACTCATTGATTATTATTAATGCGAGTGTCGTACGATAGAATTATGATTTATAACATACGAATTTAAGAGTTGCCTGCTCAAGGAAGTTGTGACACCATAATATTGAACAGTAGGTAAGTTTGAGTACAAAGTTACCTTCGAAAATGTTAAAAGCCCGTTTTTTGTTTGATCCAAATCTATACATAGGTAATGATAAAATCGTAGCAAAGTCAAAATTGTACATTGACTATTTTTGAAAAAAAAGTAATTGCTACGAGGCCTGGGATCGATTCTAATGCCGAAAATACAGTTTTTAGAATTTATGTCTGTTTATCTGAATGTATGTTACGGTTTAAGACAGTTACAAGCATCACGCAAATTCTATTGGATAGATTCTGTTCTTGCATAGATATTCCCTATAATTCTGGTCAATTGGTAAGCTATATTAATAATATTATCACGTTATTTGCTGTGGGGAATGAGCAATCGTGCAATAAGTTTGTATTCCTCTATGAATGCATTTTCCAGCAAATTCTACCGGATAGATTATGTTGAAATTTTGCATAGATATTCCCTATAAGTCTAGTCAGTTGGTAGGTTATATATTATCACGCTATTTGCTATGGGGGATGAGCAATATTGCATTATGTTTGTATTCCTCTATAGTTAACAGCAAATTGTAAAAGGTGAGCCAAACGGTTTGAATATTGCAGATAGCTACAGATTTAATCGTCACGCTATATGTTTATGGGACTAAGCTCTCAATCATCATGACTTATAGGTACCTACAGAGTGGATTTTTGAGATACTATAGCTACTAGTGGTTAAGGTAGGTTTACTGCCCCAGTAAACCTACCTTAACCACTAGTAGCTACACAAAATCAGATCACAAAATTTGAAATAAAATTACAGAACAAGAAAATGGGCAATTTTAACAAAACAATTTTTTGATGCCAATAGATCCTGTTTCTTATGAGGATCAAAATACTCTACTAGACTAACTAAGGTTTGAGTAGTAAAAGGGTCAGAAATCGCAATAAACCTTTTCCCATACATTTCGTGGGATATGGAGACTACAACTTACTTTTTGGGATTCCGTACCTCAAAAGATAAAAACGGAACCCTTATAAGGATCACTTCGTTGTCACTCCGTCCGGCCGTCTGTCTATCAGTCAAGACCCTTTTTCTCAGGAACACGTGGAGGTGTCAAGTTGAAATGTATTTCAAATAAAATCTACGGTCCCTTGAAGCTCTAAAAAACTCAAGCTTCTAAGTCATCGCAATAAAAAAACAGCCATTTATGCGACATTATTTTGATACTCGCAAGTAAATAAAAACCTACGTCCCGTTTACCTCGAATCATTAAATTTGGCAAGAAGCAAAGTCTCACAGCGCAAGTAAAAAGTCAGACAACGGGAAATTTTATTCCAGATGGGAAACCCAATAACACTTTGCCTGACCCGGGAATCGAACCCAGGGCCTCATGGTCAACAGTAGCGCTTGCGACCACAAGGCACTTTTTTTATAAAAATGTGGCTGTTATTTTAGTATATAGTGGTGTTTTTCGACTTCAACGCGAACGAAGTCACGGGCAGAAGCTAAGTAGGTACTAAAATTAGTATCCATCTATTTTACTATTTGGTTCAAACTGATAACGGGCTCTTTTGTAATATAATTGCTGCTTCACATAATCATTTAATTAAATATTACCATACCTAATTCATTTGTTAGTAGTCTAAATGAATTAAAACTGTAAAACTTAGAAGCAGGTCAAAAGAATCCCATACGATTATGCGGAAAAATTAAATATACCGACATCAGCGTGGAACTTCGCGTCTCGCCCAGTTCGGGAGAACTTTCTTTCTTAACGACGTAAACAATTTAAATCTAATGCAATATGCAGACCACGCCGGCGACTCAGGCACCCCGACTTTCACCCCTCCTCCCTCTCTACCTGCGTCTTTATAAAAAATTCACCCTAATTCTGGGCCCAGAGCGTTCAGAGACCAGTCTCCAAACTAGTCAGAATCGCCACTAACACTATATCTTGGGGATTATATCACCTTGTTATTACCACATTTGTCCGTTAACGACTCCCTATTACTTCTTATTCCTGCGATCTTTTCTTGAATAAAAGATGAGACTAGCTAATTATTTGGAATGATATAATTATAAGTAATATTGACTGTGGATGCCTATACTTACTTATTCAATTACTGAAATAAACATATGATCGCTTATTATGTATTTATAAATCTATATCAGTATCCCGATACTATCTGGTCGGTCTTTGAATATACCTGCTAGTATTACATAAATACTAAAATAATTTATATATAAAATAAATAAATTCATTAAACTCACCAGTGAGCTTCTGAGAAACTAAAGAGCTCGCATGATGCTGTGTTGATCGTAAGTTATATTTATAAGCAACTAGCTTTTGCCCGCGGATCCGCCCGCTGAAGTTATCCCACGGGGACGTACTACCGGGATAAAAAAGTATCATTTATGTCCTAACTCAGGTTATGGCCTACCTTTCATCCAATTCCGTTCAGCCGTTATGGCATGAAAACGTAACAGACAGTCAAATCTATTAAATCGCTTAAAAAGAGGTACTAAACAATTTTAAATTATATATTTCAATCATCCCTTATTTACCCCCTTGGGGGATGATTTTATAAAAAAAACTCTAAAACACGTTATTCATTATTTCTTTTCAAAAGCATAAATTTGAATTTTAATATACCTAACTTAAGAAATGCTGGGTTCCAATACAAATTTTCACCCCTATTACACCCCATCTAGGATGATGTTTGAGACAAAAAGTAGTCTATGTCCTTCCTTTATCGAAATCCGTATTATGGTTTAGGCGTAAAAGGGTTATGTTTACAGACATAGTTAACTTTTGAATATACAATATATTATATTTATACACTATACAGTATGGATTTCATAACTTCTCTAAAGACAGCTTTAGATAAATGCTATGAGTTTGCATATGTTTATGTCATACGGATCAAAATTGATTGCGTTGTCACTGCTACCTACCAAAGTGCCATAGTGTTTGATTTTATGGTACATTTGTACTACAATACTAGCATCTGCTGGATGCGAGAAGCACAGGACCAGTCGATGTTGCGACGCTTGGAGTAAGCTTGTATATAGATATACAAGATATAACATAAATAACGCACAACCTCTTAAGGAGTCATTGAACTCATCATTATGAACAACTTTTACTATGGGACCAAACCTGAAATCGCGAAAGAAAATCTGCTGTTCCATACATTTATGTTCTCATAACTCGTCAAAATGTAGGGAACAGCAGATTTTTTATATAAATCCAGTAGTGGACGTTTTTCAGCTAAATATTGATCATGATGATAAAAGTACTAAAACATTACAATTCAACCCACTTAAAACACTTATAATTACAATATTTTACACTTGCCAAAGTTATTTCACGCTTCTATCACAAATATTGGCCCCCGAAATGGTATAATCGGCCATAAAAGGCACAACGATGTTTGTATAGATGTGCAAGCAAGGAGAGTGGAATGGGGCAGATCGAGCCACCAACATTGAACTCATGCAAAATGCAGTGGCACACCTTTCCCCTCCCGTTTGGAGCACCCCGCGTAACCCCCCCATTTATAAATGATTCGAGGCTCAATTTCACCCGCACTCACTGGTGTATTGTTTGACTTGTGGACGTACTGAGTGGACTCTAGGTTTTTACACGACTGTTACTATCCCGAAATGTGGGTTTTTTACCAAAACTCGTTGTTTGTTTTACAGGAAAAAACAACTTAGTGGGATGTCTTTTGTCCAACTGTAAACTATGTGTCTGATAAGTAGCTAGTTCGGTGCTATTCTAAATTAATATTCATTCTTATTTATTCCTAAAACTTGCCATACACGGTCAGAACTATCGTAAGATCCGTCTGATCTGCACCAAATTTTGAATCGTGGCTGCTAATCCGACCCAGATCAATGGCTTACGACTGTGAGCAATGGTCAAGGCTTACCAGTATTAGGGCAAATCGTTGAAACTGAAAAGTACGATCGTTTCGTGCAGGTAGATGCACGCACATCTGGTCAGACCGATCAGATTGGTCTGTTTAGTTTTATCTCTCCCTATAATATGGTAACTTTAAATATAGTTACTGTTTCAGTTACCAGTTCGGGAGGAATTCGTGGGGAATGACTGAAGTGTAACTGTATTACAAATCGCCAGGGCGTCATGCCAACCATCTTTTAGGAGGAAACCTACAACGAAAAAAACGTAGGCAGGGTATCATGATAATTATTACCCGTTAAACAATATTCTGGATGAAGAAGAGATAGCTTATGCTAAACCAGTTGGTACTTAGGCGTTTGAAATGGACTATTATAGTTTGATTGTTAGACTGCACAATTTATCCGGAAATTGAGGTGGCTGAGAACATAATTGGCGACATTTCTCCAAGATGCTTGTTCATGGTAGCCAGACAATGATCTAAACGATTCTGTAATACTCTATGTATGTTCAGTGATTATTTGCAGTTTGAGAGAAAACTTAGCTCAAAAAGAGACATTTGGTCGAAAAAATTCTTACGAGAAAATACTTAGGTACTTAAAATTCTTTCAGTTATTAATATTTAAAAATTCGGCCGAGTGCGTGTTGGACTACGCACAATGAAGGGTTCCGTAGTTGGGATGATTTTTTCCAAAAACAAACTTCACATTGTAGTTGAAAAACATGTTCTCCCATACATCGATATACGTCACGGTCAATTCTCCAACTGCAAATGTCACTTGGTCGACTATTACTCATTAACTTTTAAAGCCTACTTAGCTGTGACAGTTTAACTTCGATAAGTATACTACTGCCATGATTTTTTTCAACAACAACAACAAAAATTTGAACTTTAAAGAATCGAAAAATGGTTTATACAGAACCACAATATTTTTGAAAGGCCTATCTAACGATACCCAACACTATGGGATAGATGAGAAAAACATATCATCTCCAATTCACGTGCAAGGGTACCTACCTCCCATACAATTTCGTTTTTTCAATATTTTATTTTATCATTTTGCTGTCGTGATTAATATGTATACCCATGCCAAATTACAGCTTCCTAATACTAAGAGTGTCTGAGCTAAGCCACGGACAGACAGACAAACAGACAGACGGACATGGCAAAACTATAAGGGTTCCTTGTTGTCTACGGAACCCTAAAAAGGAGGCTGGCAAAGACTTCGCAGTAGTTTGAAAAACTCTAATTTCCTGTAATTACCAATAATATATATTAAAAATATTGTCAATATTCAGCTAATTTCTCACTTTAAACGTCATCAGAGGTCGTTTTAATACATTTTAAGTAAAATTCAATCACGGATATTTTGGTGATATTGGCCAATGGTACATAAGAGTTGAAAGTAGAAGGTGCGCTTAAATGATCAACTACAGTTGCACAATCGCTGTAAAGACGTTTCGGCAGCACCAAGCAATTTTCTGCAATGACTAAGTCGCTGAAACTTCTGATCATGTCAGGTTCTCACAAATACCAGAACTCTCATCACTTTTTGAAGCTCTTCACTTTTCTCAATAAATAAGTCTGTATCCATCTCATATTACTGGTACCTAAACCTGTTCTTCAAACTACATAATTATGTGTAAAAAAATACGAGCCAATTAAGCTAATAATGAGTTTACCAAAATGCTTACAAAATATTAAGACAAATCCTAACTTAATATTATAAATGCCAAAGTGAGTTTGTTTATTTATTTTTTATGCTTTCACGCTAAAACGGCTGAACAGATTTGGATGAAATTTGGCACATGGGTACATCATGATCTGATATGATGCTTTTATCCCGATATTCCCACGGGATCGAGACTCAAGCGGGTGAACCACGGGGCACAGCTAGTAATCTATATTCTGAAAATGCGCTATTTATATTGATAATATGTCATAACTTTTAGACAATGCCAATTGTTATTACAGCAAAGGATATCCTTTGACTATCAAATGTATTGAATTTCTGTTGTTTTTCTTTTATTCATTTGGCCAACTAAGAAAATAAAGAATATTTACTAAAGAGACCATGTTTATATTAGCGACTTAGAGCATTACTCAAAGATTAGCAACCGACACACAGACGGACACAGAGTGGTCTGATTTGTACTGAAACATATACTGACAAACCCACACTTTTTACAATAACATAAAGCGCTCATAATATCTATTATTTTCTAGTAGATTCATACCTAATTAAGGCCCTACCTTGAAAATAAATAGTAGTTTGATGTGCGTAGCTTATTTCCCCCGCACGAGATTGGCGCGATGGCGGTACCATCTTCCATCGTCGACCACCACGTCACCACAATAAAACTTATCTGAACCAGTGGCCAAAAGTGGAACTAACGAAATCACAATGGCAAGAATTAAAAAAAATACTTAGCATGAACTTTGGCTAACCATTAGTCACTGCCGTACAGCTCTTAAACTATAAGTGCAAGATAGAGACGGAAACACATCTAAGAAAAAAGTAACGGTTAATTTTATATAACCCTTACAGCCCATTTCTGAGGCACTATGTGGGGAGAATGGTCAGGTAGCATATTCCTTGCTTTATCGTTCTCTGCACATCCTGGCACAGTCACAACCTATTGTTATTTTTGTTTTTGTTTTGTGTACTACTAACACTAGTGATAAGATATTTTACTAACAATTGGACCATGTTGTTGTCCGAACTTAAATAAATAATAAAAAAAAACAAAATGCTTTTTTTTGCATAAAGAGCAATTGAGTAGATACATAATAAATAATAATTAATTATCAACTAAAATATTTATTAATGATATGTATATGTGGTATCTATATCTCCACATGCTAACTACGCATCACACTGATCTGACGCAAAATTCCTGCATCGCGCAAGCAGAGTTTACCGCGTGACTAGTCCCGTTTATACAACGTAGCCCACCAGCTGCAACACCCAGCGGGCTAATTGCGTAACACGTAATCAGTAGGAATCGGATTCAATTTGACAGTTCAACAACGTTCATTGCGTTATTTACGTTGTTGAGCAGACAGATTTTTCTAACATTTGAAGCAATGGATTAGCAATATACTTCAAAAAAGCATTTCGATTCAAACTGTGTTCTGATGAGGATGAGAGAACTTACATCTTGTTCTTCATACTTCTATAATTATGTTTAAATAAAATCCCGCTATACCTCGCTTTTGTTGATTATTCCAAAGCTTTCGACAGCATTTCACACACATCCATTTTTGGCGCCTTAAGCAATCAAAACATTGATCCGACTTATATAAATCTATTACGCAACGTTTACAAAAATAGTACAGCTGCAATAAAACTTGAAACCACGGGTCCAAAATTTAAAATAGAGAAAGGAGTCAAACAGGGCGACCCGCTATCTCCTAAACGGTTCACCAGTACCCTCGAAGAAATCTTTAGGAAGTTGGCAGCCGAATGGAGAGAAAGAGGCATTGTCCTTGGCGAAGCGAGATTAACAAATCTACGATTGGCCGACGACATTGTTCTCTTTTCATCCTCAGCCACTGAACTTGAAAGCATGCTCCAAGAGCTTAGTAATGCAAGCCTTGAGGTTGGACTGAAGATGAATATGTCAAAGACCAAAGTTATGTGCAACGAAAGACCTGGAAGCATAAAAGTAGACGGGGAGACAATACAACATGTCCAGGAATACCTTTAATTGGGCCAAGTAGTCTGTTTCCAGGCGGGGCAAGATAAAGAAATCACAAGACGAACGGAAAACGCCTGGAAGAGCTACTGGTCCATGAAGGAACTACTCAAGGATGACTTACCTATGGCACTGAAACGCAGGCTCATGGACATGTGTATTCTTCCCGTCTTAACCTATGGTGCACAGACTTGGTCTTTGACTAACATCCAGAAGTCCAAACTCAAGGTCTGCCAACGAGCAATGGAGCGCAGTATACTAGGCGTTAAACTAACTGATCGTGTTCGAAACAATACTGCGCTCCAAAACAAAGATAGCTGACGTGGCTCAAAAGGCTGCCCAACTTAAATGGGACTGGGCAGGACATGTCTGCCGTATGGCGGACCAACTGTGGGCCCAAATGGCACAGAATTGGTGCCCGGAGACAGTGTGACGGAGTCGCGGCAGACCACGTAGGAGATGGCGGGACGAACTGGATAGGTTCCGTCAAAACTGGAAGGAGGACGCGCGGGCTCGCGAAAGATGGAAGGAGTGGAGGGAGGCCTTTGCCCAGCAGTGGGACAGCTTAGGCTAAAGAAAAAAAAAATTATATTGCAGATTACTTGGTATTCAGCTGCATCCGGTTAGACTGGAAGCCGACCCCTACATAGTTGGGAAAAGGCTAGGCAGATGATGATGATATGAATAGAATATTATAAATAGAAGTTTTATATATATTATATATAATACAGTGTGAGTCTTCATAATGTGCACTTAACGAAATGAGGGAAACTAACAAATTTTTTTCGAAGGATTAAAAAAAAAAAATTGTACCATTTTTAATTTCTTGTTCTTTCCTGTGACCCCTTCATAAACAAATCGATATAACTTTTAAACTAAACTATCTATCACCCAATGAAACGATATTGTCTTTTGGCTAACCCTGCCTCCCCGCACCTCAACCAAGTGCGTTTACAATACACGTAATTCACAAAAAAAGTGTCTCTACCTGCTAAAGTATGGTACGTAGCCGTGCATGGCCTTTCTTTAACATTTGATGGGAAACGTTGTGATTGAGTTCTATACATGGTATTTTTATTTTTAGAAACCTAATACAATGGATAATAATTTAAAGTAATAATAAAGAGTAGGTAATCGGGCTTTTTGTGAGAAATCTTATAATAATAATTGTAAAAATTGATGAAAAAATTTCAGATTTTTGTTACAAAAACTGTATACAGGGTGGATTTTTGAGACGGGACAGTAAGGGACCTTAACCGTTGTAGCTACAGGAAAACGATCTTAGGAGACAATCTTTACTTAGATCAACAACAGGATCGATTGGCATCAAAAATGTTTTTGTGAAAACGGCCCATTTTTTTGCTGACTACATTTAATCAAAAATTTGTGAATGCATATCAAAGTGCCTCAAAAAGTTAAACCTGTATATAAACGTATATACTCGTATTTATAAGGATGTTGGTTTAAAAGAAATAGATAAACTTCAACACAGGTTGATCGATCACCATGGCAGTTGGTACATATGCGTGTTTTTTCATGAAAAACGGAAATCTGAGCATTGAGAATGCCTCTGATCCAAATCAATTTAATTTTTCCACCGATCCAGATACGTCTAGTATCTGGTCTCATGTCAAAACAAGATTCATTCTTAAAGCACACATGGCGCCGCTATTTCTTTATTTAATTCGCGAGAGCCACAGCATTTTGCCGTGAGCCAGGTTCCAACATTCCTAAGGCTCTCATCATTATCATCTCGGTTCAAGTGACATCATCTCTCTATGATAGGTAGTGTCCGTGTTGATTCTACACAAAAAGAAATGTGACCGTTATGAAACTAATTTTGTCTCAAATAAACTGTATATAGACTGCAGTGGCATACGCTTGCTCGCTCTGTATGTAGAGATCTACTAGTTAATATAGCACCACGGTAATCGCAGCTCGGCTAGGTACTTTCAATCTAAAGTTCACTCATCCACAATAGAAAAGGGAGGATCCTCCGACCAGACGGGTGTTGTGTTTGGTGGGCAACTGCCCGATGGTTGATGTCGGGACGTTGTATATGCTAGTTGCGCGGTAAGCTCTGCTTGCGCGATGCAGGATTTGCGTGACGTCAGTGTGACGCGTAGTTCGCATGTGGCGATGTTGATGCCACTACAACTTAGCCATTCTTCGAACACGACCACCTCTTCGGCGGGAAACAGTTCATCCCAATCTGTTTCACAAATCAAAATGAAATCAAAAGTAATTTATTTAAACTAGCCAAAAGCCACAGATCTTGTAACATTATCTTCGCGGATATAGTGTAGGGGCTAAGTAGCTGCTGTGGGTCAAATATAGATATTACTGCAACTAATGTCTCTCGCTTTGGTGGTGTACGTATTGTCGCATTGAATGCGAAGTCGGCCGTGGCAGGTAACCACATTATTCCCAGTGTTTTCCGTAGGGATGTGCTTTCGCTCCTAACTCCTCCGGTGAGCTAGACTTCTCGGGTTCACGTATACCATGCTACCACCTACGACCTAGCTACCACCAGATCTTAGCACGTACTGTGTCGGACTTGCTGCATTTTTGTGTTCCTTTTCTTTCTTGTGGGGTCCTCTTCGTAACCTGACTTGTAGCGTTTCTTTTCAAATTTGCCGCGTTCCTTTTCTTACTTGAAGTTTCCTCTTAGCATTTACAAGCAATACGTCCACTTCTCTTCTTTCTTTAGTGGGCTGTTCTTCACGTCTTCGCTCAGACGCAGTTGCATAACGTAAACGTAATATCCGGCTTTTGGAAGACCATCTTCTCACTGTAGTAAGAGTAAATGGAGAATTAAAACACCATGGTTCATTGAAAGTCACTTGCCACAATATTTTACCATAACAGAATGTAAATAATAGTAACAAAGTAAACTGAGAACCCGTTATGTAGTTCTCAGTTTACTCTTCGCTCGCAAACGTTATTCGATCTTCTCGGTTTAATTTTTTTGATGACTCGGGCTGCTTTAAGGAGCGTTGGGTGCCAGGGATTTCGCGTCACCTTGTCCTGTGCAAAGTGAGAACACTATTGCATTTTTTTTTTCGTGAATGGTTTCTCGCAGGTCAAGTAAGCAGGTTGTCGGCTGTTTTACTGGACTATCATATAGGTGCCTCAATAAATTAAGGTCGCCAGACAGGGCATAACGCTGTTGCAGGGAAACGCCCTACTTACATAGCTGACTACTATTGTACAAGAAGTTCTAGGTGGTCGGTTAACATAATAAGAATACAATCCAACACACGCGTAGCTGTTAAGTATCATGCGGGGTGTCCCCCTGCTCCGGGGCTCTACTATTAACTAATAAACATCGTCTGGTCAGTCTTCAACTTTTGTTAACCAATAGTAAGGTAACAGAATAATTTCGGTTAACTTCACCTCTGAATTCTAGTAATATTCTATTTACTTCCAGAGAATTTCTTATATATTTCCTAGAAAATGCACATAGGCTTATTATATCTAGTTTCCATGTGTTTCTTTAGGTGAATAATTATGGTTTTAGTTATTTTCTCGTTGTCCGTAACACTTGCAGTGAGTCTCTAAAACGTACTTGATCCTTAGTGTCTATTATTTTTAAATTAAAACGGATCAAAACCTAAATCTCTTTCACAGCGTCACGTAGTTGGTTCTGCATAAGCGTTTAGACCAACAACCATCTAAGATTACGTCGATTATTGCGATTTCGTCTTTTGTTATGTTTCCTTCTTTGATTCCCGCTACTTTCTCCTGCTCCCCAGCTTTTCTCATCTCTTCCCATGCCGTCACTTCCGATTAGTCACATACTTCATCTTGTAGAATGTTATACCCGTATTCCGAATGGTAAATCGAGAGCTGCTGAAAACTCTTTCAATTGAGCGTTACTACATCCAGCTACTATCATCCCGGCTACTGCCATTTGATTCAAATTTTGTGATGAGTTCTGTGCTTTTAATTTTGTTGCACACATAGAATAACAAAATGTGAACACACACTTTTTTGTTTCGAATTTAATTGTAGTAAGGCGCATTTAAACATTGATGGGTGATTCGACATTTTAACCAATTCATTAAAGAAATAATTTAGTTCGACCACTCTGTGTCCACTAATATCAGCATTTTGGACTCCTGAAAGAAAAAAGAAAAAGTCAGGGCTGAAATATTAATTGTAAAGAAAACAAGAGAAAAAATTGATATCACTCACATATACTTCAACATCAATTTTGTTTGGCAGTTGTACTGCTTCATTTTAATTTGATGAGAGATTCGGAGAGGGAGTGCCGCAACCGTGCTTCCTATTAATTCTGTAATAAAAACGATCATCGACATGCAAGTGGAGTTTGCATTATCAAATTAATTTTACTATAATTTTACTCTTAGAAATGATATTTAGTACATAATTATACACAAATATCAATAAACGCTACTAATACCTCAATAGACCCCAAAATCAATCTGGACTAACTCACCTTTTTAGGGTTCCTTACCCAAAGGGTAAAACGGGAACCCTATTACTAAGGCTCCGCCGTCTGTCCGTCTGTCTGTCTGTCCGTCTGTCACCAGGCTGTATCTCATGAACCGTGATAGTTAGACAGTTGAAATTTTCACAGATGATGTATTTCTGTTGCCGCTATAACAATAAATACAAAAAAACAGAATAAAATAAATAATTAAGGGGGTCCCATACAACAAACGTTTTTTTTTTTTGCTCGATATTGATAACGGCAACAGGTAGACGCTTGAAATATTCACAGAATATTTAGTCATATATTCACTTTAAAAAAAAAAATAAAAAAAAAAATCCCATACAACAAACGTGATTTTTTGCCGTTTTTATAAATAATGGTACGGAACCCTTCGTGCGCGAGTCCGACTCGCACTTGGCCGGTTTTTTTCACAATTCATAAGCGACTCCATTGCCTTTTGTGCTCTATCACTTGCGGTGACAGTACTTGACATGCTCGTAAGTATTGATATAATTTTGAAGTATTTCTAACCTAATCAATAGTGATACGTTTTATCCTGTTACTCTATAATTACTAAAAATAAAACAGACATTATGTTCTAAAAACTTGAGTGCTTGAGTGCGTTTTATGCTGTTACTCTATAATTACTAAAAATAAAACAGACATTATGTTCTAAAAACTTGAGTGCTTGAGTGCGTTTTATCCTGTTACTCTATAATTACTAAAAATAAAACAGACATTATGTTCTAAAAACTTGAGTGCTTGAGTGCGTTTTATCCTGTTACTCTATAATTACTAAAAATAAAACAGACATTATGTTCTAAAAACTTGAGTGCTTGAGTGCGTTTTATCCTGTTACTCTATAATTACTAAAAATAAAACAGACATTATGTTCTAAAAACTTGAGTGCTTGAGTGCGTTTTATCCTGTTACTCTATAATTACTAAAAATAAAACAGACATTATGTTCTAAAAACTTGAGTGCTTGAGTGCGTTTTATCCTGTTACTCTATAATTACTAAAAATAAAACACACATTATGTTCTAAAAACTTGAGTGCTTACCCAATATTACTTTGCGAGGTGAGGATAGTTTTTTGCCGGTTGTACAAATTGATGAGTGAAGGTGGTGACACCGACTCGCTGTTCTTCATCAGTTGTTATTGATTCTCTGTAAAATGAGTCTATTGATACGAATGGACTGATTGGGAATTGGGCATCTATCAACATTAGAACAATTCCACAACAAAAGTAGCTCACGAGCGGATTAGATATCGTAAGTAACCAATGTTTGTTTACTTAATTTTACTCTCATTCATTTGCTGAGCCGTCGCCCTCATGTATTCCAAATGTTGTACTTATTTTTATCTTCCCATTTTATTAAATAATTTAAATATATAGGACTGCCTCATTGGTCTAGTGGTTGCAAGTACTACTACTGAGCATGAGGTCTTGGGTTCGATTCCCAGGTCGGGCAAAGTGTTATTGGAATTTTTCATTAGGAATTTCTCAATAGCAGCCCGGAGTCTGGATTTATGCCCGGTTGATGGCAATAGGCTCGCCTTCTATTACATGGGACTTACACATAACTGGCGAAATGTGGGTGTACGATAGGTACACCTCTGCCTAACCCTTCGAGTATTGCAGGCGTGATGTTATGTGTGTGTATGTTACAAATGTAGATCTATCTGCCTAGCCTTTTCCCAACTATGTGAGGTCGGTCCACAACCCATATGGGTAATAAGATACCCCTTGGTAAGACTGGTTGTCAGACTTTCGGGCTTCTGACGACCTCTAACGATTGTCAAAGATCCACGAATGACAGCCGGGACCAACGGCTTTACGTGCTTTCCGAGGCATGGAGGAGTCTCGGTGTGTAACAATGGTGACCCATCCACGGACCAACCCCGGAAAGCATAGCTTAACCTGATGGATCGGTCCGTGCGGCTGTTATTACTAAACCACGAGCTCCTCTTCCTCCTAAATAATTTACATAGATGACGTCAAAAATAGCGAAAATTAACCAGTTAAGTGTGGGTCGGATCACGCAAAATGAAAGTTTCCTTATTTGGGATAAATTTATTCCAAGAACTAACTTAACAATGTAGTTGAAAAACATGATCTCCAATACATTGCAACTGAAAATGTAAGTTTGTACACACAATTTTGAGTGATTTACCATGTTATTTTGACACCATAGACTTCTTATAGGTTTTCCTGTAATCTATACATACTTAAGTGAAACCATAGAAATAAAAATGAGTAAAATTAATTCCTGTATTAAAAAAAAATTAGCTCAGTAGTTTCGGAAATAAGGGGTAATTGTCTATTTTCATCTATTTTCTTAAATAACTTTAAACTAATTATTTCAAAATTATTAAAAAAAAATTAGACCCTCCCAACAAGCCCTTTCATTAGCTATCTCACACGGTACAGTTTGCAAAACTTTTTTTTAATATTATCTTTTTCCCCCAAAAGTGACCCTCTTAATCAAAATTCATTTATTTACGTTACACGTTCGTGTTTGGGTCACAGAAATTCATATGTGTACCACATTTCAACTTAATCGGTCCAGTAGTTTCGGAGCAAATCGGCTGTGACAGACAGACAGACACACGAGTGATCCAATAAGGGTTCCGCTTTTCCTTATGAGTTACGAAACCCTAAAAATTAAATAAATAAATAAATATTTTTTTTTTAAATAATAATTTTAAAAATAGTTCAGTCACGCGAATTTATTCTATTGTACGCAGTCTTTAGGCCTATTATTCGACACTAGTCTTACTAATAACTTTATTCTGCGTCTATATAGGTATAATAATATAATAAAATTATTTAAATTACGAACATAATATGACAGCCATTGCCACTACGCAATTAGGCAGCTGGTCTTTGACAGCTGCGTGTGATTCGCTCTCGCAGAAATAAAAGCTCGGCCATTGATTTGTTATTTTTAAGCTTCACCCAAAGCAGGACATGTAAATCTAGACGTCAAAAGATGCCACTGAAGTAAATGAAGCTCTGTTTCATTTCGGGTATTCCCTGCTCGGAACACATCAAACCGCGTGATTTTGACTGAAGCACTGTTATTAAGTTACAAGTTGGTGTGCTCAAATGGAGAGTATTGCCTGGAAATGACGGAATTGCATGTTTGTACGAGATTGGAATAAAGTAGACAAGTCTTAAATGGTTAAAATGTTAGAACCGTTTTTTTTAATCTAAAACTATTTTATCGTCCTATTGTTGGTGTATGAAAAGCTCTCATAATCTGATGTTGGATTAAAATAAACCTGAAAGTATAAAACCTCTCTTTTTGCTGAACAATAAACAGCAAGCGTACTGTTAGTTTCCTCCATCAAGCTTCCGTGTTACCTGAGTATTCAAGAGGTACTAATTAGTTGAATACTCAAGCACCTATTATAGAAAACCATACAACTGCATGTATGCAAGCTTCGTCGGAGGATCAACAGTGATAGTCAAAATCTACGTTAATTGCTCGTTACATTCGATATTGTTTACATCTCAAACCAAAAGTAGGCATTTCTTTTTTTTTTCTTTTTGGCTTCGCACGGTTTGTGCATTTAGCCAGTGTCATGTAAAATCAGGGAACAAGTACAAAGTTATAATAATTATGAAATGAACTCCACTCAATGCATGATAAAGATGATTGATGATATCCCGCCCCGCTCCCCTTGAGTTTAAGTAAAGACGCGGCACTTTACTGAAACCTCGCGCGGACTTCTTGAGAGAACTTAAAAGTGATGTTGCACTGTTTTGTTTCATTTGTCTACACTAGTGCAGGTTCACGAACACTTAATGGTTAATAATCCACCACTATTACACATTAATATTCGGCTAAACACAAATTTTAGAAAATAAAACAAAACTGCTAACATGACGCTTCACTTTCCCGCCAAGAAGTCCGTAGGCATTTGTATTTACCAATCAATGGACTAATTCGTACTTATCTGGGGGCCGATCGCGCTATTTCTCAACGTAATTACCGTTCGAACGGAACGTTTTTGGTTTTAGTTTAGTTTTGGTTTAGCTGGTGTAAGAAACGGTATCGCGCTTTTTTTTGTGAGAGTATTGTTCGATCGATCGTTCCTCCAACGTAACTTCCAAAGTAAAGCTAAATCGTTTCCGTTGAAATGATTAGCGCGATACGAAATGTGTTTAACGTAACGTTTTGGTTGTGGTTTAGTTTTGGTATTAACGTTCAAAATTAGCGCGATCGGCCCCCTGTTCTCTGTACTACTACTACTCGTGAGTTAAGGAGTTTAGAGCCAATTAAGTTCCCGCCAATTATATTTCACGTATCATTCAATGGCCGTTTTCACTCATTGAAATAGTTTACACAATCATGTCGTTTACTTTTGTCCATTTACAGATTTACGAGCATAAATTAATATTGTATTAATGAGGGCAAAGCCTAATACCGGTAGTTTATGTATTGAAATTAAACGCTATATATGAATACCTATCTACTAAAAAGAAGCAACATACAGCGGTGTTTGGATTTAATTAAAGCGGCCTTTGAGAATATTATTTAATTAGCGTAAAGTATAATTTTACCCTTATTTTGTTTTCTGTTTAAAGTCGGAGTAGGTAGGTAATATTTATGTTATCACAAAGCTTGTCGAGATAACGGTTTTCGTGGTTTTTACCTGACACAATAATCACCATCTACCTAGCCTTTTCTCAACTATGTTGGGGTTGGCTTCCAGTCTAACCGGATACAACTGAATACCAGTATTTTGTGGAAATCAAAACGATGATAATTGTTTTGAGTTTTGAATCCATTAAGGTCGCCGTCAGTGTTGCCGCAAGTCAGCGGCAACACGCAGCCACCGAGAGGCTGCCGCATAGCTACCATGGAGCGCTCACTCAGCTGCTAGGGTTTCCATTCTATAGTCCGGTGCATCTGTTTTCACTGCGGCATTCAAACGTGTTTACCATGTACTCCGTGAATAAAAAAGAAACACCTATTTGCAATTTATTTTTTGGATAAAAAATTAAAAATGAAGAAATTGAAAGAAAACTTTGAATGCTTCTTATTATAGCGCGTCGAAAAGAATGTAGTGAGTCTTGTCACACAAGACATCCCTCTCTTCTATTTATATCTATCTGCCTAGCCTTTTCCCAACTATGTTGGGGTCGGCTTCCAGTCTAACCGGATGCAGCTAAATACCAGTATTTTTCATGGAGCGACTGCCTATCTGACCTCCACAACCCCGTAACGTAATACGATACCCCTTGGAAGACTTGTTGTCAGACTTTAGGGCTTCTGACGACCAGTAACGACTGTCAAAGATCCACGAATGACAGCCGAGACCAACGGCTTAACGTGCTTTCCGAGGCACGGAGGAGTCTCGGTACGTATAGATGGTCACACATCCACGGACCAACCCCAGCAAGCGTAGCTTAACCTGATGGATCGACCGTGCGGCCCTCGTGGCTAAGTAATAACAGCTGACATTACGTCTTCAAGGTAATGTCTCGAAATGTGTCTAAAGGTCTCGTCCGTCCGCAGCGCGGCTTCAAACGAAATTAAACCACACTAGTGACGTTGAGGTGGCGCGGGTGCTGAGCGTATACTGAGCGGAGGCTGCGCGTTCGCTGTTCGGTAACTACGCGGTTGTTGCTCGGTGGCAGCGCGAACGCGGTGTTTATTAGGAGGATTTCAAAATAAGCTTTATGTAATTAGCATAGGACTCAAAATTGCAATAACTTTTGGGAGTACATGCGACGCCCGCGCGTGTTAAACGCGTATACGGGTAAAATTAGCATTGACGTGCGGCCTACTGAACCAAGAGATTTTCTTTAGTTATTCAATTAATAAATTATAACTAAACATTGTAGGTACGGCGATACCTTACGTAGGTGTAGGTGGGTATGTACGTATTCAATAGGACTACCTATTGAATACAAATGTTATGTTAGATAATTAGTGCCCGGATGAATCGGAAGGTTTCCTTTATAGAATAATGTCACAATGTCAAAGTCTTTCCGGTGTTGATATTATAAGGATGTGTAACAGTTATATCAATGGAGTGTGTTTATTAAATACAAGCTGTGTGCTAGTTGTAATTTTTTTTTTTCCGGAGATGGAAAAAAAACGTTGAAAAAAAACATGAATACAAACAGTTTTTTTTTTAATTACGAAAAAAATATATAGTAAGATGGTTATCGATAAAAATGAGCCGATATTAGATTTATTTTGGTGAATAAAGAAATACCATTTATTTTTTGTTAAATATTACCTACATAAATGTCTCAAAGTAATTGGCAATACTCATTGGAGTTAACATTTACGGAGTGGGATTCCAATCTTCGTTTGGTTTATGTTTTGTTTGAATTGACTGCAGACTGCCAACTGCCAAGAGCCTCAGACAGTGAGACTTCTTGATGATTGTAGCACTGATGACCGTTTAAGTATTTTTTAAGTTCATGATAATAATATGTACCACTATGTATAACTTCTAATTTCATTGATTTAAACATAATTTGACTTGAATTCAAAATAAAACAATTATAATTAGTTTTATTCAATTTTATTTAATGTATTTCACTTTTTCTTAAAAAATGTAGAAAAAAACGACGTACCCATGTTTTTTTTCAAGATTGTGAATTAAACATTTGGTTTTTTTCAATTTACATCTCTATGTATGCCCAATTGGATATCCCATCGGAAAAAATTCGAACTACCGTACAAACCTTCATCCTCTATTTCACCCCTTTACGGGGGGGGGGGTGTATTTAGAAAACCCATCCTCAATGTTCACTTTCAATGAAAGAAATTCTTGTGCACTTCATGCTTGTAGACCCAACGGTTTAGGTTGTGTGCTGTCTGTCAGTGACTGATTAAATGAATTCATTTAAGGTGAATCCACACTCCACAGCTAGTATAGCCCGAGAATATCAAAATTTCTTACGTTTTTTGCAATTTGCAGGTCAGTGTAAGGTTGTATCTTGATTAAAATATATCCACAATGTCATTATTTCATGAAAAAAAGAGATCTATTATTATCTAATAATACATCTCTCTACTCTCTCTCTCTCTACTATATAATATACGTATCTATTATATATTTAGTAGGAGTTAAATTATCGAAGATGTATTATTAACTAATAATACATCTCTCTACTCTCTCTCTCTCTACTATACGTATCTATTATATATTTAGTAGGAGTTAAATTATCGAAGTAATGGCGAAAACTGCAAATCCGTTGAGTAGTTTTGAAAAAACAAGGCGGTCATACAGACAGACAGGAAAATAATATGTAAGTTTAGATGCCCCCCCCCCCCCCCCGTTTTGGAGGAGGCCTATGTCCAGCAGTGGACGTCTTTCGGCTGAAATGATGAATGATGACGATGTATAGATATAGGTAGTTATTTAAAGATTGTATTATGTAAAAAAATGCGTTTGTAGGTTGGTGACCATCGTAACAAAGCAATAGTAGTTTATGAGACTGTTGCTTAATGAGGGGTACTCGTACGAGTGTGTTTAAAAAGCGGGCGTTAGGCGAGATTTTTAATAGTATCACACGAGTGTTTTAATACCTAGTTATGTGAAGTTTCATACACTATCTACTCCCATTGGGATTGAACCTACTCGTATTAAATAAAATATCAAAGTTAAAAGAGGAAGAAATATGTAGTTTATTGCTCATAATAATTATTCAAGTATGGTATGTTGCAATTATGAAATTGTATAATGTATTGCTGGGCAGGCGTTGGCATTCGATGTGCTCGTACTTTGGAACCAAAACTTTATAGTAATGCTATAAAAATGGCGCGCCTAGCATAAATGCATTCCATTAAAAAAAAAAAATTGATGGAAACTCCTTGGTGTTATTAACTTTTATTTTCTATTTGCTCTTATATTTCCCTGTATCTTATTTGTAAAAAAAAGTTTTTCTTTCAACTACCTAAACTCGTAGTGGTTAACTCAAAATGCCAGCAGAAACCTGAACATTTCTGCGTCGCTAAAACAGTGCATAAATGATTGTATACATTTTCATTACTGCATCGCTAAAACGATGCGGAAATGAGTGTATGTTTTTCATTGCTGATTTTTTTTTACTTTTTAAACTTTTTCATTGACCAAAAAGTTTTCATATTATGTTCCACAAAAAAGCGGAAACGTTGTAACCCACAAAATGGAAAATGTTTACCAGAGGCGAAAAACTTTTGAAATTTCAGAAAAAAAATCTTTTCTCCATTAATTTATTAAACCTATAAGTGACATTCTTCATTTTTGGTCTCAGATCAAGAAGAATACGCAAAATCTACTAGAAGTTACTTTTTATCTTTATTTCTGTGGGTTACAGCAATACCTACCACTTTTCTTTTTGTTACGATAAAAATGAAACGGATAAATGTATGGGCGACTCCAAATCAAGTGGTTTCCTTTAAAGCCAAATTGCTGTAACTTCTTATTACAATATAATTAAAATGCCTTAATTTTGATTTAAATGCAATATAATCTTTGTAACCAGGTGCACTAAAATGTATTTATTAGTTATAAAGGATAGTAAAATTAAAACGATGTAAGTATGGAATGACATTTATTTTCAGTCTTTTTAAAATGTTTAAAACGTCACAACGTTTACAAAGTCAAGTCAGTCAGTCGTCGTACAAAGTCACTTCATGGCATTGAAAATGGAAATGAGATCCGAAAAAAAAACATAACACAACTTTAACAAAAGTGCATTCGTATCTTAATTTAGCCTAATTATAAAATAAAAAAAAAACAATTTAAATAAAACCAGGCCTATGTCCAGCAGTGGACTGCGATAGGCTGAGTTGATTTATTGAAACAAAACAATCATCATTTCTAAAGTGTCAATTACTTAAAATTGTGTTATATAAAATCAGCACTTCAAAACTTTTAATTGAGTTATATAGTTTTATATTACATAATCAGCCTATAATGTTCCCACTGCTGGGACACAGGTCTCCTGTCTGTGAGAGGGAGTGGGCCGTAATCCACCACGCGGGCCCGGTGCGGGTTGTTAGATGTCACGTCTTCGAATTTTTAGTTAAAATTTTAGTTCTAGGACATGCCGGTTTCCTCACGATGTTTTCCTTCACCGTTTTGAGAGCAGTGGTGATGAAATAATTTACACAAAGTAAAGCGCCTGTCTGGGTTCGAACCTATGACCTAAGTCTCGGCCGTTACCACTGGGCCACCACTGCTCTTCTTCAGTTTTATATTATTAGAATAGAATAGAATACTCTTTATTATGTACACCATAAAAATTACAGATATAAATGTTGAAATTTTACATAGGGTGATACAATGGGCGGTCTTATAGCTAAAAGCTATCTTTGCCAGACAGCCTTTGGATGGATTAAAGGGAGAAGGAGAGACAATACTGCAGGTAGTCAGTGGTGTACCATTTACATATACAATAAATATATACATACATAAAGCATACACTTATTTATATAAACTTATATATATACAATAATAAACATGAAACAAGAGCAAGGAACTGTATTATGTAATCATGATGTTTAAGGAGTGAGGAAGTGTGTTTTTACCTGAATTTTTAAAAGTGGACAAAGATTGAGCACGCCTTGTCGATACGGGAAAGGCATTCCATATTATTATGCTCCATCTGTAATTTATTTAAATTTTGGCAAACATTTTTACTAACAATTTCATTACCAACAGTAAATATAACTGCCTTGCACCCTTTATGATGGTTTGTCCAGCAATACCAACGAGTCTTACATCCTGTGTCCTTGTGATAAGACACACTAAAATTATAAGTATTTTTTCAGGTTAGTACGATAAAAATTTCCCACATTTAGTATTTAAGTTCTTTTTCAGGTTCATACAAACAATTGCCCATAATATTTTTAGTATTCAAGTTGTTTTTCAGGTTCATACGTATTACAATTACCCACCCATACTTTTAGTATTTAAGTTATTTTTGTTTTTAAGTTATTTTTCAGGTGTATACACATTACGACTACCCACATTTAATTACTACTTAAGCATTTTTTCAAATCGCAAGATGACAAAATATAGCTTTAGCTTTGATCCTATACAACACAATTATTTCATGTGCACATTTTCACGTGCGTGGTCTATTATTCAATTTCCCTTTTCATCAATAACTTGAATATCAGTCACATCTTCTCCATCTGAATCTACTAAATAATGGTGGATAGGTTTCAATTCTAGCGTGGACGCTATCAACTAGACTGTAAGTATGGTCAGGAATCAAATAGTTGAATGGTATTAATGTTCATGCACTGAGACAGGGCGTATCAGATCATGCTAAGGACGTATATTTTATTTTTAGCCATAGCAGGAATCGCAGTAGAGCAGTATTGTTTTTACTGAACCACATGAGTCTTTGATGTAATTGTACAACTTATTACAAATTTCGTTAGCGCCACGATGTGCATCTGTCTCTATCCATACGTTGCAGTACCTATCCCTTCCTAGTAGTACTTTCGTATATCGTAAAATGATATAGGTACCGCTAATTTACGACTGTAGTACAGCATCATTGAATCTCTCTCTCTTTCCGTGTATATTTTGAACCTTTTGTGTGACTTGTCTTTTTCTTTAGAAAGTCTTTCTATTTTTTTCTTTTTCTTAAAAGTACAATTACATATATCCTGAAATGGCAACCTAAATGTAAAATACCCCAGCAACACTGAACCGATTTTCATGAAACAAAGCTAAGGACATTTCAGCAAATATTAATTAATATCTTTCAAACAAAAAAAAACGCATTAAAATCGGTCTATCCATTTGTGCTAAAATGCCACAGACTGACAGGCGAAAGCTTCAAACTTATAACACCCCTCTTTTTGGTTGAGGGTTAAAAAACAAACTAAATAAGATGCCTCGACACCCCGACATGCCAATACCTACACGACAATTATAGGTAATCCACATAAGCTTTTTGCAAAGTTGTTACTTTTTCATTCTTGATCTAACCTCTAAACTAATAAACAAAATTACTTTCGTTTCGTTCACCATAATATGCATTGTGAGTTTGTGACAATCATAAATTGCTTAGCAACCATATAAAAGTAATTGAATCCCAACCCGTAAAATACTTATTATTGAGTTAGTTCCGGTGGCCATCTGTGGTCTTCATCATCAGTTCCACTTCACCAAATGGTGCTTTCCGAGAGCAAATGCACGAATTAAGGAATACCCAAACCGTTATAGGTGTGCTTATAATATTTGAAGAGATCCCTCGATTTTTCCAGGATCCCATCATCAGATACTGACAATGACACTACCTAGAAAGTATACCCATTCAAATAAAAATATTTTTTTTAAATCGGTATAGCCGTCTTCGAGTAATCGGGGAAGATACGAGTACATGAAAAAAAACGGTTCCCTCTATCTGGCAGAATCTTGATTCTCCGAAATTTATTTGGCATAACACACTTGGCATAATTTTCTTTAACGAATATTATTGAATATTAATGAAACGACTAGATAATATAGAAAAAAAAATTCTGTAATGTGATAGATGAGTTTTCCAATTTTATGGGTATGAAATGTATGCCAAAAGATGATTCTAACTGTAAACTTTCTGAGAGATGATAGTTTTGCGTTTTAATGACTGTCGATATGAAATGTGTACCACAAGACGATTCTGACTGTGAACTTTCTGCGATATGATGGTTCTAGTTTTTAATTATATTGGATATAAAATGTATGCCTAAAGACGATTCTGGCTTACAAACTTATGTGTTTAGAATGTATGATAAATGAGTGTCTGCCAAACAATTTTCTGCGAAATGATGTTTATGCTATCAGCTGTTATGCAAACTAATATTATGACAAAAAAAGTTCTGCCATAAAGGGTAGACCCGAAAAAAAGGTACCGACGGACTGCAGAGAACCTCCTCCTTTTTTTGAAGTCAGTTAAAAATGAGCCTCAAAGTTTTGTTCATATCCATCCAAATGAACAAATCTCTTAGGGAAAAGTTCATATGGAACAAATCTAACTTAGAGAAATGTAATAATAAGTCTAATGATTATAACTATTATAACTTCTAACCCTATATATCTATATAAACATATATCTATATATGCATATATATCTTGGAAATGTGCAAATTTGTTAGAATTAATCAAAAACTCTTCACTACACGCGAAAACATACAGACTCGCTACACAATTAAATCCAATAATGAGTGGTAAAAATTATATGTACACAATTAGTTATCTGCCTACCTACCTACACAAAACGAAAGAGTAGATTAATATTAAAATTGTATACAAATATCTATAATAGCCCTCCTCCTAGTTTTTTATGTTGTTATGCCCGACAGGGCCCACAATGCTCCAAAACGAATGTATGTCTTTATGTACCTACCACCTAAGTTCACATTGTGGAATGCAATAAACGTATTGAGTATTGAGTATTGAGTATTCTGTAAATACATATTTTAAGACATGGTCGCAAATCATATTTTGAGTACAACCTGATACTGGCCTGTAAATTGCAAAAAAAGTAAGAATTTTTTAAAATTCGCGGGCTTCCAGTACAGGTTCACCTTAATAAAATAAGAGGCCAGCTGTATTTTGCTGTTTTGTTTTGCCGCCATACTGTTTTGTTACCGCTGAAGTGCAACGCAACGTACTAAAGCAACATTATTTAAAAGTAGGTAGGTAGAATAACCGATTTACAGTAATTCTACAAAGAACTCACCGTGAGGCTGCAACTCAATATCTCTTTCATTTTACGTTTGAATAAAGTCCAGCAATTAGTAAAAGGAAAAACTCATCATCGAAATTATTCAGCCGTTAAGGCGTGAAAAGGTGACATACAGAGAGAGTTTTTTCGCATTTTAAATAATATTTGTTTGGATAGTATGGATTGTTTTCGTAAGGGCCTAGACATAGTAACATTCGATTAGCGATAACGCTTGTAGAAACGCCAAAAAAAAATATGGGGTTGACATAAGCTATCGAAATGTCACGTGATCATGTCACGCTATCGATTCCATCAAAAGAATCGATAGCGTTGATCGATAACTTCCTTATGGTGGGTACACACTGTCTACGGTACACACGTACGTACATGCTCGATAAACTTGTTCGATCTCGAGCAAACAGTACGAACGCGTGTACCATGCATGTCTCAAGACAAATCAAATCAAATCAAAAATGTTTATTTGTTACAAATGCTCGAAGCCAACCAAATTGTTCGATTCGAACAAGATTCAAACGTCCATAATTCTTGCTCGATATTGGAAGAAAGTATATTTGTACGTGTAGCCGCGACATCGAGCATGTTAGTCATGATTAATATTTTTGTGAAGAGGGTGTGAATGCGCAGCTAAAATGTCACTGTCTTTAATTTTCTCGGGATTTTATGGAACAATTTATAAATATGTATCGGGAGGAAGAGTGTTTGTGGAAAACTACGTTATGTACGTCCATTGCTCGAAGAGCTTCAACGCACACTAAACATGTTCATCGAGCAAGCTTTTTACGTGTAGACGCAGGGTCGAGCATGTTTGTAGATAGCCATGCTCGGATGAAACATGCTCATTGAGCATGTAGCTGCGTGGAAACCCACCATTAGAGATGTGATGCCAAGTGACACTTTATGACAAGCGTTATCGCCTGCCAATCGAACTACGTTATCGCAGAAGCGATAGCGATTGTTGAAATAGAATCGCTCCGAAGCGAATGCCATTTATGTAGGTAGGGCCTCAGGGTCGACCCGAGCTTACCCACAGTGTTCAATAATATTTTAAAGACCGCAAAATGGAAATTATAAGTCAAAGATAAAGTCAAATTATTTATTTCATTATTATGAAGGCACATAATTATGAGGCACTTATGAATGTCAAAATGTGCAAAAAAATAGAATTGATTCTAGTTGCCCCTTCCAAAAGGTAGTTTCGTATGGAGAAGAATGGGAAAGAAACTCCACCGTTACTCTTTAAAAAAAAAGTTTTACAACATCTTCTTTCAAGATAATTATTATATGTGAGGACAATGCATCTGCAATAAAATTACAATATATATAAAAAGTATGTTTTCCTAAAAAAAAAAAGGATCCATTAACATGCCTTAAAAGTAAACATTTGTTGGTCTAATACGGAAAGTAGAAATTATTTGTGTAATGATTGTCTTTCCCAACAGTTGCACTTCTCGTCCAAAACTTTGATTGGAACTAGAATGAAGTGTATAATAATTTTTGATTAAACTTTGCTGCCTTGCTTTCCTTGAAATTAACTACGACTTCGACTTATTTATGAGTTCGAGAATATACTTTAGCTCTACTGTTTTATATAATTAGAATAAGTGATATCTTCTGTATTATTAATTTGGCTATGGGCAAGAGAATGATGATCTTCTGTATACTGTATACTTCTTGTTAAGTAAGTCAATATTAAAAGACCATCGTATACCTACTTTTATTTTTAGCTGTTTATACAAATTAACCAGTGCGCATTTCAAAACGGTCCTATACAAGCTTGACCCAGAAATGAACACAAATAAAACAAAATGTATTATGATGCTATATTAGTGTCTCATAAGCCCTGTATATTTTTGTTCGTCGTAAAACTTTGTGAAGGGACATAATACGCTTCTCACATCTGATGATTTCAAAAAAACGTCTCGATCGCGGAGTAATCCACTGTCTTCCTTCCAGCAGATCGAGTTTCACTCAAATCTAACGATTGTATCCTAAATGATTAATTTGCTATGTCTCAGTTTATAGAACATTAGAAACCAGGTAAAACCGGAGTGGTCCGAGATGTTATAGGTTTTGTTATTGTAGCCCAGGTAAACTGTTATGCGAAGATCCATAGGTCAAGAAAGGCGAAGTCACTCAGAAATGTATCTATGCAGAGACCCGACTTACAAGAGCGGTTATGTTTCTGGTGCATGTAGAGTTCTTTATTATCTCGTAACATCCAGACGTCTAGTTGTATTTTACCCAACTTCCAAAAAGGAGGAGGTTATTGTTGAGCTGTTTTTTTATGTTTGTTCACCTATTTTTGCGTCAATTGTGGACAGATTTTTGAAATGCTTTTTTGTATGAAAGGGTTTTATTTATAAATGAAATTGATACATTCAAGGATTAAATATTATGTGCATACAGTCTAGTTATTATTCAATACTCTTTAATGCAAAATGTATTCTATTACGGATACACAAACACCAAAAAAATATTGCACATGGTTAAAAACTTTTCCTGTGTCTAACCTCCTTGTTAACTTTTAGACCTTAAAACCTCAAACGAGAACTTCTGGAAATGTAATAGTACCTACATACAAGAAAAAATAATCAAACTGAATTTCTAGGAACTGTAATACAAGAAAATCTCAGAATCAATGAACAGAAAGTTTACTCGTACATTTTACTATTGCTATCAACATATTTTATTACTACTGCGCGACTTAAAACTTTTGCTCTGTGAAGCAGAAAATGATTACTTTAGTACCTATGTACTTTGTATTTTATTTCATGCTGCAATAGATACTCAGATCACAGAAAAGAGAATGCCCAATAAAAACCCAGCGTCGTTTAAATAACTTATATGTGCGATAATACCTATACATGGCAGATATAAAATGTGTGTAGCGGCACGAACATCGCCACATGCGAACTACGCGTCACACTGACGTCACGCAAATCCTGCATCGCGCAAGCAGATTTTACCGCGCAAATAGCGTATATACAACGTCCCAACATCAACCAAAGGGCAGTTGCCTACCAGACACAACACCCGTCTGGTCGGAGGATCCCAAGTGAATTTTACACCCTGTTCTTCATTCCAGCAAATGTGAAATTAGTTTCTCTTAAAATAATCACTTATGGGGAACAGCAGCGACATTACAAGCGTCGAATAAAGAGTTTCTTGTGGTCAATAAGAGATTAGCAGTGCACTATGCGGTTTTGTTGCACATATTCTACCATCCAAACCACGTAACAAAAGTCAAATAATCACTAATAACACTTATTTAAACAGAACAGCGACGAATGCAATGAGGGAGTTTAGCATTGCAGCAGCCAACTTTCAAAAAGAGTAACGGTGGAGTTTTTTGCCCATTCTTCTCCATACGAAGCTACCTTTTGGAAGGGGCGACTAGAATCAATTCTATTTTATTTGTAAATTTTGACGTTCAAAAGTGCCATCTATGTGCCTATTTGAAATAAATAATTTGACTTTGACTTTGACCAACATTATTGCGTAACGAGAACCCTACCTAGACAGGGTGCTACAAGGAATATTTAAAAAATAGTCATCGGTCGTCATACGTTGGGCAGTCGTGTGCATGTAATCAGCATGTCGTATTCTCAGTTACATTTCGCCTAGGCATCAAAACACTATGCAAGAGTTTTAAATTTCTTCTATTATCACGATAATATGTAACAGCGGTGCCGCGTGTTGCCGGACGTAAAAAAATCCCACCATGCTATTTCTTCCCGCGGATGTCGTAAAAGGTGACTAAGGGACTTACTAGAGAATGGGCAGCAGCGTTCTCTATGCATTTTAACACGATACTGCGATCGCCAACCCGTCTGTCAAGCGTGGCCATTATGGCAATCCCCCCCCCCCTTTTCGGGGGAGGCATATGTCCAACAGTGGACGTCTTGCGGCTGAAATGATGAATGTTTTCCACGCTTTTTAACCGATTTCAAAAAAGGAGGAGGTTCTCAATATAATATCTAGCCTTATTTGTATAAAAGGAAACCGTGACTGATTGGTCTGTGAACACATAGCTCAAACCACTGAACAGATCGGGCTGAAATTTGGTACACAGACAGTTCTATGACATAGGCATCCGCTAAGAAGGGGTTTTTGGAAATTTGACTTTTAAGGGGGGGAAAGGGGGATTTTGTATGCATGAAAAATCTTATTCCTAGAGTTAATAAACCTGAAACTTGGCACGAATACTTATCTAAGTAAATTATAGAGTTTGTAATTTTGTGTTTATCTTAACTTCAATGGATGGGATGTCAAAGCTTGTATAGAACTTCCTGTCACTGTTGTTTTCATAGCAAGTAGTGGTATACGAATTGATGTGGGGTACCACAGCTAAAAAGTTAAAAAAAAAACTTTTTTACATGTGTCTTTTTATATACTTTATACTGCTAACCCAATTTATTTACACGAAGAAAGCAAGAAAATCATTACCAATTACCCATAAAGTTTCCGTCCATCTGTCTGTCTGTCCCCGGCTTAGCTCAGAGACTCTTAGTACTAGAAAGCTGTTATTTAGAATGGATATATATATAATTAATATGTACATATTAATCTAGACAAAATCAAACTGGTTGCTATTTTTATGGTAAAATCTGTTATTTTTATGATATTGATTTTACATTCTGTGATAACCTATACTCACACACTGACTTATTTTTTTATTTTTTTAGAAAAACAAACTTGTATGATGTTCGTAAATATGTGAACACCACGTATCTATCTAATAATTAAGTTATTTTTCATTGCTTAGTTTTTAATTCGTTTTACCTATTATGGTATAGTAATTTTATTCTAGGTGCATCGTCTTCACATATAATCATATAATTAATGTAATCAAACAAAATATTGTAAAACATTTTTAAAAGAGTACCGGTGGAGTTTCTTGCCCATTCTTCCATACGAAACTACCTTTTGGAAGGGGCAACTAGAATCAATTCTATTTTTTTTGTAAATTTTGTCGTTCAAAAGTGCCTCTTATGTGCCTATTTGAAATAAATGGTTTGACTTTGACTTTGACTTTAATTACGCCGACAAAGAGGTCAAATAAAATCTTGAAAAAAAAATGGTAGCTCCCTTGCAAGTGGGGATGATATTTTTTTTTCTCGTCTATCCCATGGTGTGGGGTATCGTTGGAAAGGCCGTTTTTTTAAATTAACTTTGCTGTGCCCGACAGCGTCCATAATTGATTCGATGTTTTAACATACCAACTGTTATTATTATGTACACATTATGGATTGCAATAAAGTATTGAATATTAAGTAAAATATTGTGGGTTTGTGCAAACCATTTTTCCATTCAGTGATCCGTTTGAGTAATATTAAGCTCCCCCCTCTGCCAACTAAATGGTTGTTTGTGGATATGTGAAAAAAATCACGGCAGTAGTAGGTTTATATAACGAAATTAAAAGAAAAACTATCACAGCTAAGTAGGCTTTACAAGTTAACGAGTAATAGTCGACCAACTCACATTTACTCGTAACATCACGCTACAATCTTTACAAGCCGAATAAAAAGAAAAAAAATGTCTGAAAGAACGCTACGCGAAAACGAAGTAATAAGGCTCGTACAGACTCGCGCGATATCGCGGGCGCGACGGGCACCGACAAAGAAATTGTGCTACTAGTGTCGCGTCGCGCCCGCGATATCGCACTAGTCTGTACGAGCCTATAGCCCGTGCGGGCGACGCGGTGGGTCGGCCGGGGGAACAAGAAATTACATGCGGACGAAGTTGCGGGCAGAAGCTAGTATATTGTAATTGGTGCGAACCGGTGCGACCATTATTTACACTGAAGCAGTGCTAATGTAAAGTTATTAACAAACTGAAATATATTTCAATAGTCTACAGTACCTACAATGAAACGATCTGAGTCTATAGTATGAATCCATTAGCCCGTGGTACTGCGACAGGAAATTAAATTCCTGTACTTGTTTGTACTCCACTCAAAGTTTATAATACACTCCCGGACTCCTAAATCGAGCCACCCTACATATTTTTGTATATGTCGTCGTCCGATCGTAAAAATAGCCATATCGTGAGTTGCCTGACCATTTTACGATACATATACTCGTATTACGATATTAGATACGATCATTTCACGATTTGAACATCTAACATCCGCCATATCGTTCAACGCTCAGCGTTCGACGATTTGCCCGACGATACTTGGGAATATCGACCCGGCAATTCATCTGTTTGACAGCTGCTGTTTGACATTAGACTTCATTAATTTGTGGACCTTTAAACGAAACTTTATACAAAACTGTCAAAAGATGAATTGCGGGATATGAATTGTACGCAGATCATATTATGATTCTGCCAAAGCGACCATTTTAGGCCCCCTGGCAGGTCACACAATTCATAGGATCAATTATTATTATTGAAATAATAACAAGAGACTGATGACTGACCCTCTGAAAACCTTCAACACATTGTCCTGTTAACCTCGTCTAAGCTTGGTGTTCTGTTGACTATGGATGACATCGACTGAACAGCTCGGCCAGGCCTTAAGAAAACCCCTGTGACCGACTCAAATTTGAAGTTTCCTTGGCCAGTTATCGTTAAATTCTAAGAAGAGCAAAACGAAATGAGTTAATAAAGGCATCCAAAACTAGGCGCTATCTCTCATCACATTGACATCCAAGGACCTGTCCGTAAGATCTTTGTTAACGAGCATCTCATCATCGTCGTCATTTCAGCCGAAAGACGTCCACTGCTGGACATAGGCCTCCCCCAAAGGAGGAGGTTTGCCATAATCGCCACGGTTGGCAAGTGAGTTGGCGATAGCACTATGGTGTTAAAATGCATAGAAAACGCTGCAGCCCATTCTCTAGTAAGTCATTTATGGGCGAACCCAATAACGTATTTTCAGTGAAAGACAGATCGCTATTGATGATAGACAGTATAGTTCTATCTATCCTTGGATGGCGTCTCACAATCGTTGATAAAGGCTATCTGTCTAACGAAAACAATAAATAGGTTTCTCTACTTCACCCTCCCGTGCGTTCCGTTACAACCAACATCACTTTAAAAAACAACATGTGTAATTAGTCTTATTAAAAAACTTCTTTGTTTCTTACTTCTAACCTGTTACTGACCTGCAAAATGCAAAAAACGTAATAAAATTTGAATTTCGCGGGCTAATGTTTTTTTTTTTTTACTTAAAGTTCATATTCGCATGGTGCTTGCACGGGGGATGGTACGAGGGGGGGTTAAATTTCTGTTATTTTTTGCCTAGGACCCACCGTTTTCGAGATATTTGAATTTCTATTTATCATTATTACTTTAAACAAAATTATCATCTATCACATCTATGATCATTATTGCATGTACTAAAGAGTTCATTTTAACTTAGCTACTTTACGTTTATCCCTGCAATTCGGGGAATAGACCAATCTGTCATCTTTAGTACTGTCCTGTCAAAGAAATCGTATATTGGAATGCATAATTTGGCATTTTCATACAAATAGCTATCCGTTGTAGGCCAACCGGCCAACGCTATCTACTGATGGGAGGGTGTATCCCTCCCATCAGTAGATAGCGTTGGCCGGTAAGATTTCATAATGTCTCATAGATTATTGGGACGTTAAAACCATCGATAGATAGATTTTTCTATCTCCAGTATGCCAAAACTGGTGATAGATAGGTTATTGGGTTCGGCCGTTAGTCGCCTTTTACGACACCCACGGGAAGAAATGCATCTAACAAAAGATAACAGAATCTTGTTTCGTGAAGCTCGCGCCCGTGCACAGAGTACGGGTCACAAACACTGCTGGACAAACAACAGGCGTAAACTTATCCGTAAGATTGAGGGGCAACCAGCCATTGCCGTTAAAAGTATTAAGGAACTCGATCTTTTTCTCGGTACGCAAATTGATTCTAGTATCATACCAGAACTAAAAATATATTTTTTTATTTCGAGTTTTGGTTTGTTAATTATATTTTCTTGTAATTTTATATTCCTTTTCATATGCAAAATAACAGTTATTCATTCACAACACATTAAACTATCGTGTCGCAATTTATATCTACTTTTTGTCACTGCACAATCAAATACAAACACATCACACACAGCTACACTTCGAACAAACATCAAATTAAAAATCCCTTGTGTACCCCTCTCTGCACTTCTCGCACGGGTATAATAGGCCAATACCTCCAAGAAAATCTGCGGTCTAATAATTATTTCCCTGTCAGTGCCACTTACTCTCAATACAATTTTCGATAATGGATAAAACTGATCTGCTAACCGAAATAGACAATACGCTGCGCATACCATGCTGCACCGTCGAGAAACTAGAGTTGTGCGGGAACTTACTTCTGGAACATAACTTCAGGGTATTACACTCAAATATCAGGAGCTTGCAAAAAACTTCCTCCAGCCTGCAAGCATCGTTATACCGCCTTGATTTTCAACCTGATATAATTGTCCTGACAGAATGCTGGTTAAATGAAAACTGCGTCATTTACCAATTGCCCGGTTTACAAGAGCTACAATACCAACAAAACAATAAACAAGAGTGGCGCAGTTACTGTTTTAAGTAAGACTGTTTGTCAGACTTTTGGGCTTCTGACTGAGCTGTCATTCATAGAACTTTGACCAACAACAACATAATCCGCCTATAATGTTCCCACTGCTGGGACACAGGCCTCCTCTTTCTGTGAGAGGGAGTGGGCCGTAATCCACCACGCGGGCCCAGTGCGCGTTGGTAGATGTCACATGTCTTCGATTTTTTTAGTTCTAGGACATGCCGGTTTCCTCACGATGTTTTCCTTCACCGTTTTGAGAAAAGTGGTGATGAAATAATTTACACAAAGTAAAGCGCCTGTCTGGGTTCGAACCTACGACCTACAACTCGTAAGCCGCGGCCGTTACCACTCGGCCACCACTGCTCCAACTTTGACCAAGTTCTACGAATGAAAGCCGGGACTGACGGCTTGATATGCTTTCCGAAGCACGGAGGTGTGACAATCACCAATCAGTTTTATAATGCGCATAATAGCATGCAATGTACTTGCAAACTTTTATGCAAGTGGATTCATGGCTTAACTAAAATAATTAGAAACATCCATATTATTTTTTATAATTAGCCATGGGGTGAATACCAAAGTCAGCATAGGGAACGTTTGGCAGGGCAATACTCACATAATTGGATCAACACGAGCGACGGCCCAAACAATAATTAGTTGGTGAAATATGCACAACATTATTAAAGGTCTGCTTTATTTGGCGTGCTAATAATACTATTCTTAATTATTCATAATGGTTTAGAAGGGGACGCAGTTAGGGGAGACATAGCAAGTTTTTAATTTTTGTTTTAATCTATTAGGTAGGTAGAGTGACGAATACTTTTATCGTTGCCTTAGGGGCTCAATAAAACACTTTCTTTTTACCCGACTGCTCCAGAAGGAGGGATATTGTATTTATTCGCTTGATTAGGTTAATTATCTTTGCTAAGACTTTTTAGTTAGGCGGTCTAACTCGCATTTTTACTTGCTTTCGCTCCCTAAGTTCAATGTTATTCTCTATTATTGAATACCATAGGTACTGCCAATTAGTATAACAGTTCTAAATATAAACTTTATTCTTAAAATTATAATACTAGGTTACTATTAATATTAAATAGAATGCATAAGTAATTATACTGACGCCGACGCGGTAAAACAAATCTTATTATAAATTACTACAATTATTAACACTTTCAAGGACATCAAACGCCTTTTGGCGTCATGACAATAAAACTTCTATTGTCTCGTTTGTGTCCCTCAACCTGTTAATACCATATTAAACATATTTGTCGGAACACCATAAGCTAATTTTCAGAAATACATCCTTGTGTCTCAAGTGCTTTAGTCCTTACCGAGACTATCTGTGAGGAAACACTCAGGAGCAGTACTTAACAGGCTTAAAGCGTTTTACTACAACACAAGCTCTGTTATGACTGATTACGGGTACTCGATAATATTACATCTGAAACCTCTGTGCAAGCTAGGGGATGTCGAAACGTTTGAAACTTCAAAAGGCATTGTAACTACTGGGTAAGCTCTTCACAGAATTATGCTTGGAATTATTTGGATGGAAATAATTGCTATTTTGGTTTCGTCTACCTTTGGCCTGTTAGTGGACTTTGATTTAGATGCTCGTTGCAATGCCAAAATGGATGACCCCAGTATATGATACCTAGTAGGGTATTTGACTGTTTTTTAATTAACATTTTTCGAACCAACAAAAAAAATTAGCCTCAATAAAAAAAATGTTTTATTATCTCAAAAAATGCCGAAGGTGTACGAGTATGCGTTTTAAAGTCTATTGTAGACGGAGACAGCACTGCTGCGATCTGACGTCGCAACACGGGAACGCCATAGTAACTACGCGCCATTCAGGAAAAAGATCGTTTTAAGCAAGGATAGTACTTAGAATAATTTCAAAAGCGTGTAACTTCTTACTTTTTTCCACAGATTTTTTTTTCACAAATCGTCTTTTTAGGGTTCCGTACCCAAAGGGTAAAACGGGAACCCTATTACTAAGGCTCCGCCGTCTGTCTGTCTGTCTCTCTGTCCGTCTGTTTGTCTGTCTGTCTGTCTGTCCGCCTGTCACCAGGCTGTATCTCATGAACCGTGATAGTTAGACAGTTGAAATTTTCACAGATGACGTATTTCTGTTGCCGTTATAACAAAAAATACTAAAAAAGAGAATAAAATAAATATTTAAGGGGGCTCCCATACAACAAACGTGATTTTTTTGCTCGTTTTTGCTCGATATTGATAACGGCAACAAGTAGACGCTTGAAATATTCACAGAATATTTAGTTATGATTTTGATAAATTATTATATAACCTTATAAGTTTATAACCATTTCAAATCAAATCAAATTTGGAAAGCAACTTCTGTGTTATAAGTGGCTTTTAATTGGAGGAATAATTAGCCAATCAGGATATCTTGTGTTAAACGTAACAGTGTGTCCAAGATGTTGAAATAATTCGGAGTGCATTTTAACTCTGTGAAGTTAAAATGCACTCCAAATTATTTCATTAAAAATCAATCATTCAAATAAATACTAACCTGGAACAGTTAATATTTATTGAGATCTTTAAAAATAAGTTTGTATACATGAAGTCAATGGTGCCAATATTGCCTACCTACTATATCAAAACGTTATGTGGTTATATTATTTAGCTAGTTTAGTTCAAAGGTCCCATAACCGCACTTACGTACTTAGGTAGGTACCTAATAGTACTGCATTTAATGTAGTAAAACCACAAATTGCGCTCTAATTAATTAATTGGTACAAAATGAGGCCTAAAACGTTACGTCACGTATTAATTACGATTACGAGACAAACAGACAAAAATTCTGAACATTATAGTTTTGGCATTAGAAGCATTCCCAGACCTCATAAAATTAATAAAATAAAAACAATTTACAGTTTTGACTTCGCTACGATTTTATTATAGAATAGATAGAAATTTCCAGTAGGAATAGTAGACATGTTCTTCTCCAGATCCCACGCCACTTATCTCTCAAAATTTATAACGCCCGGTCCAGGGATTTACTTAAAATGATAACTAACAGACATACCTACTTCATTCCGCATTTATAATAAAAATATTACGACCTTTCCTAAGCGGCGTGTCTGTGTGATGCCAGACGTACAGAATAGCACCATCCTATTTCTTCCCGTGGGTGTCGTAAAAGTCGACTAAGGGACCTACTAGAGAATGGGCAGCAGCGATCTCTATGCATTTTAATACCATACTGCGATCGCCAACCCGCCTGCCAAGCGTGGCGATTATGGCAAACTAATAATTAAACTATTAATTATAATTATTGTTATTTGGGGGAGGCCTATGTCCAGCAGTGGACGTCTTTCGGCTGAAATGATGTACGCGGCTTCGCCCGCGTGGATGCCGGAGAAAACCAGGATTAAAAGTATCGTATGTGTTCTATGTTCTATGTTCTATGTTAGAGGGTTTGGTTTCCGCACTTAGTCCTTCATGTGGACCATTGTGCGTGGGCCATGGCGGCCGTCATTGGTTTATTCCAACCAGCCCACCTCCCTCCAGAAGCTTATTAGATCTTCTGGTCTGCGTAGAATATCTGTGAAAGATCTGGGTGACCCGAGGGTTTCTGTTCTTATCTGGCTGACGCCTGTGCAGTCAAAGAGCACATGTGCAACGGTTTCATCAGCCTCCATGCAAGCCCTGCACAGAGGGCTGTCCGTTATGCCTATATTGTGGAAGTGTTTGTTTAGTGAGCAGTGTCCCGTGATGGTCCCCGTCACCAAGCGCAGGCCGTTCCTGTCCAGGCGTAGCAAACGCCTGGTTAGTCTGCCATCTAAGGATGGCATGGCTTCCCTGGACTGCCTGCAGCCCGGTGTCGAGGTCCACCAGTTCTCCGCTTGTGTGTGGGTGAACTCCTGTAGCCACCTGCGTATTTGGTTAAAGGGGATGGGTACAATAGGCTCGGGCCCACAGACTGACGCGCTGGATGCTCTCCTAGCTAGTTCGTCAGCTGCGTCGTTACCCAGAGATCCGCTGTGTCCTTTTATCCATTGCAGTGTCACTGCGTTACGGTGGCACACTGTCACCCGCTCCAGTGCATTGTGACATTCTAGTGTTAGTCTGGATGTAATATATTTTTTCTCTAGGGATTGCAGAACTAAGGCACTGTCGGACAGTATACGTATACGGGTGTCCGTAACTTTCCTGGCTTCTATGGCGTAAGCCGCTTGTATAATGCCCACGCATTCCGCCTGGTAGACGGTGTTGAACATTCCAAGCGGGCTGGATATATTTATGTTAAAATCGTGTGAAAAGACTCCGACTCCGGTTCCGGAGTTGGTCTTTGATCCGTCGGTGTATACTCTCATCTCTCTTGGGCCTGAGTGGTCACACCGTTCTTCCGTGAGTGTAACGCTGTAATGCTTCTGAAAGAAGTGTAGTTTCGGGGCTTTGTCGCAGGGTGATGCCATCATCGGTTGTCGTTTGATTGCATCTTCCCTTATGCGTGTGTGTTTGACCCTAGAGTCTTTGCTCAGGGTTCCCGATAGGTGGAGCCTGAAGGCGGCCAAGGCTGCCTCCTCCCGCACGATGAGGTGTAGGGGTGGCAGTCCTAGCATTACCTGTAAAGCGGCAGTTGGTGCAGTCCTCATACTGCCAGTTATTGCTACACAAGCAAACCGCTGCAGTTTTTCGAGGTCTTTTTGGGCTGTGCTCAGGTCCGTCCTGGGCCACCAGACCAGTGAGCCATATGTGATAATTGGTCGGATGACTGTGGTGTATAGCCAGTGGGTGACCTTGGGGCTGATGCCCCAATTCCTTCCGAGCAGTCGTTTGCACTGCCACAAGGATACACTGGCTTTTGTGGTAATGTAGTTGGTATGTTTTGCCCAGTTCAGCTGTTTGTCCAAATAGATGCCCAGGTATTTGGTTTCGGTTGATAGGCTTAGGGTAGTTCCAAAGAGTCGTGGCAGTTGTAGTGTCGCCAGCTTCCTCTTTTTTGTGAAGAGAATCAGTTCGGTTTTTGTCGGATTTACTGACAATTGGTGTTTGTTGCACCAGTCTTCTACTATTTTCAAAGCCTGGCGCATTAGGTTACATAAGGTGTTTTCGTGGGTGCCATTTATTATTATGGTTATGTCGTCGGCGTAGCCTACGGTGAAATAACCTTTGATCGTATGTGTTAATCCAGGTTATAAATTATCCGTGTGTCAAATTTCACAGACGTGACGCATCGTTATCTGAACACGATAAAACAAAACAAAAAAACCATATTCTCAAATCATACTTCTAAGTAACAATACCAAGAGCGGTAAATGTCCCCAAAAAAATATCATCAAATTTTTTATTTTTTTATTTTGTCTTATTTGGATGTCGCTGTTGACAGCTGATGACTGCTGATGCAGCTAATTTAATTTGACCCTGTATAAACACTATACTGTCATAAATGTAATAACACAAATACTCGTAGAACGAAAAATTTTAATACACCTGAGTCCCATGAATCGGATGTTTTTTTTACACAAACCCCATGCACCCCCTCATATTGTTATTGTGTGAATGCGACCCCAACCCTATAAGAAACACGTAGGTAGTTCACGTGGGTACCCTCGTTCTATTCATCCATCCACCCATATTATTATCAAATGCAACGTCTCTAAAATATTATTTTTAATAGTTTCGTGCCAGTTTTGATCTCTCTTAATTAGAGACTACCTAGAATGTACACGTGTGTGTGTGTGTACGTGTTGTAATACGGTAAAGTCAAAGTCAAAACATTTGTTTCTTAAAGACTTTTATGGCACTTTTGATCATTGGTAGGGCGATCTCTCAGATTTCTCAGGAGATTAACTTCTTCTTGAGACTTTTTATCATGTGGCTCATGGCTAAGTTTTCGTGGATCCAAAACTCTGATTGCTAAACCTTCTACCTACGCGACTAAGCGCGACATAGCTTGGTCTTTGTCAAGCATTTTTGGGCCTAGATCCACGACGGCTTTGTCCAGTGTCGTCCCTTGCAGCTTGGGCACTGTCACGGCCCAAAATAGTATTATAAGTGGTAGCATGCGCCGCTCAACTTTAGCATTCGATTGTACTGCGTTCAATTTTGACACCCACGCCGCCCGGCTATGTTTCCACATATTGTTTTGTCATCGAATTCAACGAATACAGCTTGTGGTAATTCTCCGGGTTCAAGTTGGTCACGGTCACGGCGTAGTGCTGGACATTCAAATTTTCGGAGGATCCCTATAGCGCCATTTACTAAGCCGTGTCCAACGTTAATGTTCTTTCGTAACATAATTCTAGACCCGACACCGATTTTAGCTTCTGTTTTATTGGTTACACAAGGAATGAACTCCACTTTCGGCCGCTGCTTCTACAGATGTATCCACTGCCGTCACTTCGTACATCTGATATGTTCTGGAGAGCACGTTGGTCATTGTTGGTATTGTGCACATCCACGTGTTTTGTTGTGGGAAATATGCGCACACACCTGCCATCTGCAAATAAACCAGTCTTTGGGACTAGACGACGATCCAGTACTACGAGTAGCTGCATAATAAGTTGACCGACCCGCAAATTATTTAAAATGTCTCCAAAAATAGTGTCATCTTTTCTCTCATGTTTTGCGGCAGTTCGCAGAAGCTAAACAGCATCCATAGGTCCACTTCAGCGTCTAAATGCGACGGTTGCTTGAAGCAGTAAGCTCTGCCTGCAGATTTAGCTACTGGGGGAAGCTGCATCACGTCCCCAAAGAGCAAAACATTGACACCTCCAAAATAAGTGGCTTTCATTTGTTGGAGTCTAAGGTAAGAACATTTCTGAGAGTCAAGTACATGTTTCACATTTGAAAAAGGAGCCATAGGTACTGCCGCGATATTGATTTTTTTCAAAAATATTTTATCGTTTTGGCATGTGCCCATCAAGACCTTCAATTTGATACCCATAGGTATTGTATTAATAGAAGATTTTTATTTTTTTGCACTTCTGAAAATGGAGCCATACTGCCGCCATATTGTTTTTTTTCAAAAATATTTATAGCCTATGTCACTCGGGATGTTGTAAGCATTATAACGATACCCCATACATCTAAATCTGTTCAGGCGCTTAAAAGTGATGGTGGCACAAAGAAACTCACATAGATACATACATGAACCCTTTTTTTTTTTTGGGTGGGAAATCATCAAATACCTTCTCCCGCTCTGGGCGGAGCGGGAGGGCGTGTCAGACTTTTACTGACTAAAACCCACCCGTGTTCCTTCCGTTGCCTGTGTGCCAGGGCCACGATATCCCTTTCGGACAAACTCGCAACCCTGGCAGACATACTCGTACATGAACCCTAAACACTCCTTTTTTGGACAGTCGTGTAATTAAATTATTGTCCGTTAGGACGTATTATATTATTATGGTAATAGCCTTGGAACATGATAACCAACTCCTTTTATATAATATTTATATTTCACATACAACCTGGCTGTTTATACCCGTGATACCATAACCACTCTGATAAAACAATCATTTGAACACAAAGTACTACTTAGATATGTACTCTGTGCTACTTAGTCTGTGGAAAAAATCTAAAATAAACGTCAAATTACTTAACACACATTGATATTATTTTGCTTTTAATTTAACAAATATGTATAAAAGTATTGCTTAATTTATTCATTGGTTAGTGTTAAAAGACCGCCAACATGCCTGTGAAGCCTGTTATCCGCCGCATGAAGGGGTTACCCCAAGATCTATTTTCAGCTGAAGGACTCATGTACCAAGACTGGCACGCTGTAACCCCATGCCAACGAGCAATCACCACACGATTTGGTCTAGAGATACAACGAGGGCAGGAAGACTACATAAAAAGACATCCCGAGGTATGAAAAAGTTTGAAGGTGGCTTAAAGCCAACACATAAACATCACAACATTCCTGTCTTCTTTTGCTTGTTGCCCCAAAGTTTGAGGGGGTGAACCTAGCGTGGAAGCTAGATGTAAGCTTGCATGCATGCATGCATAATCAGCCCATGATGTTCCCACTGTTGGGACACAGGCCTCCTCTTTCTGTTAGACCAGGGTGGTAATCCGCCACGCCGGCCCAGTGCGGGTTGGTGGATGTTACATTACTTCGAATTTTTGGTTCTAGGACATGCAGATTTCCTCACGATGTTCTGTTTCACCCGCAATCCTGGCAGGGACGTCACGCACCTTGCTTGCTTATTAATACATTAACACAGCGTAGCGTTAACCCTTGCGTTAATACTGGCTATGAAGTATTAGCTGCCTAGCTGCGAGCAACTTGGAAGTAGCGCTTGCCTGCCCCTGCCGCGGCACCACACGCTTTTGTTTTTGTTCACGGGGTGGAAAATCCTCATGGATGTCCTCCGCCCAGGGGCGGGCGGATGGGTCTGTCAGACTCTTTCTGGGGGGGGGGGGGGGGGGGGGTTGGCATAATATACTACCTAATGTCATAATCATAATCAATAATCATTTATTCATTTGTTATCATAGGTACAATAAAATAGTTGTTATAAAAGAAAATTACAAGCGCGCTATGTTATACCAGAAGGCGTACAAATATTCGTAGATGTCAATGACTTACTTACTAAAATTGATAACATTATTACATTAATCAAACGATATTATTTGATTTACTAAAAAAATATACATGTTAAAAGAGAAATAAAAAATAAGATTACTACGTCAATATTCAAATAAAACAAATTTAAAATAAAAAGGAAGAAAGTAATATTATAATAATTAAAATGATACAAAAATGAAACGTGAACTGTAAAATGGACTTGAATTTAATCATACCAACTAAAGTCATAAACAGTCATTGAATTTTGTCTGTCAAAAATTCCGAAATGCTGTAATATGCTTTATTCAACAGTAAAGATTTAAGCGTTTTCTTAAATAAATTTATGTTTAATTCTTTAATTGAACTAGGTATGTGGTTGAATATGATTGGTGCCACACAAAAAACACTTTTTTGCATCAATGCTGTAAGATACCTTTTTACGCAAAAGTTATTGTTCTGTGGTCGAGCTCGTTTGTGATAAAATGATATCCTAGTAAACAGGTCTGGATTTGTCATAACAAATACAGCTACCTCAAAAATATATAAGCAAGGAAATGTCAATAATTTGTATTTGATAAACAATGGCTTACAGGAATCTAAACTGTGGAGTCTGAACATTGACCTAATGCACCTTTTTTGTGCTTTAAAATGTGCTTTGTGTGTAACACTGATACACTGACTGATGCATTCTTACAGATTATTTTAAATAAATATAGACTGGCCTGGCATGTGTTATCATTTTATTTGCTTTGCGAACAGATTTCGGTAGTACGTTGCTTATGATTTCTGACATTCTGAGGAAAAAGAACATAAAAAAAAATCTAAAAACACAATATTTTTGGCATTAGAATCGATTCTAGTAGTAATAACTTTTTTCATCAATATTCAATGTACAGTTTTGACTTCGCTACGATTTTAATATTATTATGTATAGATAACTCTGTTAGTTCGTGTTCTCAAATTCAAGCGGGCACCGGAAATGAAGTACCAACACGGCAGAAGTGTGGAGGTCCAACTAAACAATATTGTATGGGCTGACCTCGAAACTATCTAGAACGGAATATGAGCACCGGAAGCACTACGACCCACCGCGTTGTTGTTTTAACTAACCAACATAGAAATTACCTTCATACTCGTACACTATTTTAAACTAATTTTCTGTTTAAACTGCGATATTTTTGCGCGTTATTTTTTTTGGTGGTTTTGCTATCTTGCTGTCTATCTTTCGGGTCGTCCGCAAGCGTGTCAGGTTTACGACACCGTCAGTGGAAGCACAGAAAGTGGAAGAAACATAGATTATTCACTAAGGGAATAAAACAGTGTCTTAAGGCCGTCTTGTAGTGCGGTGTGATGCGAGCTCTTGAACTGCTAGATTTTGTGTATATTTGCTCCATAGAAAAAAATAGTAAGGAAATTATAAAATGTGTTCTCACCAAGTACTAAAAAACAATAAGGCCTATCTTTTGGTATAACTTTTACATGGTTTAACGAAGTAATCTCTTCAAGGTACACGTTTTAAATAGCGATTTAGTGTCATCTTTGTGATTTTTTTTTATCAAGCCAATTAATTTAATTCATGTTTCTATCTTCACACAGTGCTTGATAATAAGTTCAATTTTCTTAAAATATTTTCTTTTTGCGCAAAATTTTATATTTTGCTAGATTTACAGAGGTTTAAAAAAGTTAAAAAGTACTGCAACCTCGCCTTAATGTCACGGGCGCTATTTTGAATCCCGAACTCAACAAAGGATTCTAGGGCTCCCGAGCGCTTCGCTTAGGAGTTAAGACTAGAATCCTAAGTGTATCGAGGGATTCAAGCTCGCCCAAGACCAAGATACCTTTATCCCCGAGGAGAAAATATTACTTTTCGCACCTACTGCGGGGTGATAATAACTTAAAAACCGGCCAAGTGCGAGTCGGACTCGCGCACGAAGGGTTCCGTACCAATATCTATAAAAATGGCAAAAAAATCACGTTTGTTGTATGGGAGCCCCCCTTAAATATTTGTTTTATTTTAATTTAATTATTTATTTTTAAAGACGATTAACGATTGTGAATATTTCAAGCGTCTACCTGTTGCCGTTATCAATATCGACCAAAAACGAGCAAAAACATCACGTTTGTTGTATGGGAGCCCCTTAAATATTTATTTTATTCTGTTTTTTAGTATTTGTTGTTATAGCGGCAACAGAAATACATCATTTGTGAAAATTTCAACTTTCTAACTATCACGGTTCATGACATACAGCCTGGTGACAGACAGACAGACGGCAGAGCCTTAGTAATAGGGTTCCCGTTTTACCCTTTGGGTACGGATTCCTAAAAAGATCAGCAATGTTAAAAAAACATATCAGGTTACCTTTTTCTACTTATTATGGTAATGACAAATACAATAAAATTTTGATGATTTTTTGTATTAATTAATACAGTAATACAGGCAGGCAATCGGGGGTGGGGGGAGGGGTTCAGGCTGAAATCCTTATTATTTTTGGTTTTATTACGACTTCAAGCTTTTCGCACTTACAACGTTCTTCGTTCGTGGAAGAAGTCCTCTTCCGTCGCACGTTGCGGGAATTTAGGGCATATTTTTGTTTCACAAACCAATTGCCGGCGCTCTGTTGGGACGAGAGGATTGTGCCCAAATTTTCGGCTGCACTGAGATAATATTTTTTTTTCTGAAAAATAACTTTTCCTAGAGTTTTTGTTTCGTCGAGAATTTTAATGTTTGTGGCACACTAATGTTTTCATCGGCGGTTTATTTTTTCCAACTCGCGCTTCGCGCAGGGAAGATTTTCATGCCACATACGATTTGCCTTTGCACAACACGGTGCAAAATCCACGATACTATTATTATTTTTTACTTGGGTAACACTACTGCTAATTGACTTTGCACGATCCTGCTAAGCAAAATCCACGATATACTATTACATTTTTTTTACTTGGTTAACACTTTTCCACGAAAACGTCGTAAGGTGTTCAAATCGCAAAAAGATGCATTAGAGCTATTACCGGTATAAAAATAACTGATAGCTGCAAACCCTATTTTGTATTGTTAAAAATAATGACTTTATCTTGCTTGTACATATTTGAAACTGCTTTATTTGTTAAAAAGAACATGCATCTATTCAAAAAAGCATCTGAACATCGCTATAAAATGATTAGACAAGTATAAGAAAAGAATTATGCGTTCGAGCATCAAAGACCGCCTTGATGCAGTAAAACCATACTTTGCATGGGCCCAAAAATATTTAATACTACCAAATGGAAAAAAGGATTTAATAAAAATAAATATTTTTTTCAATAACGTTGCCCCACACTAGGAATTTCTCATATATCGTGGGTGCGTTTACAAACATTTAAACTCACATACATAAACAGCCAGACCGGGAACAACTACTAGTAGGTCATACAAATATTTGTTCCGTACGGGAATCGAACCCGCGACACGCATCGCAGCAGTCAATTGCTTAACCACTGCGCCAACCGTGCCGTCAAAAGTATTATTCAATTTAAAAACAAATTAAGACATCTATTATTGGAAAAATGTTATTATATTATTGACGAATTCCTTAGTGATAAATTGTAAGTTATTTGACATTGATATTTATTTAATTTTTGACAATGTATTATCATCATTATTTCCATAATCAATTGTTAATGTTTTGCTTGTTTTTCTGTCTTAAGTTATGTTGTATTTCGTTGTAATAATTTTATTTTAATATGTTGTCTATTCTTTTTTATAATAATTACTAATTGTGTGACAGAGTGTACACCTTTAAGGTAGATTTTTGAGGAACAAATTATTTATTATTAAGATCTCATGTTAAATGTACCAAAAATCACACCAATAAATGAATTTGAATTTGAAGGTCCGACGTTTACAAGGTCGTAATTAAAATTTGTTTACATCTAAATTTGAACTTTGTCACGTTAACATTAAGTTTCTAGTTCTAAAATATAAATATGATCTAAGATTCTGAATTCAAGTTTAGTGTATACGCCAAATAAATAGCTGTTTTTGCATTGCCCAAAATTATGGGAGTGGGCAATGATCATATTTGTTTTAAATATAGAAATTGATATTTATTATTATATTAAAAAAAAATATTGCATAATATATTTTGACACTCGCTAACAAATTAAAACCCCTATGGGTTTATAACAATATAAACCCTGTTCTTTCGGTTCTTGTAATCATTAAATCATGAAATTTTGCAGGAAGCAAGGTCTCACAGCACAATTAGGCATAGAAGAATATCCGAACGTCATTAATTTGTAGTTAAACGATACGATGCATGGGAGAATATTTTCCCAACTACAAAGTTTAGTTTGTCCTTCAATTCGGAAATCGAAAATGTATAGGCCGTATCTTGAAGAAGTAACATTAAGTTTTTATTTAATTCAAGTCCGTCATTCAAGGCCGTATCTTGAAGAAGTAACATTTAGTCTTCATTTCATTCAAGGCCGTATCTTGAAGAAGTAACAGTTAGTCTTTATTTAATTCAAGTCGGTCATTCAAGGCCGTATCTTGAAGAAGTAACATTTAGCATTTATTTAATTCAAGTCGGTCATTCAAGGCCGTATCTTGAAGAAGTAACATTTAGTATTTATTTAATTCAAGTCGGTCATTCAAGGCCGTATCTCGAAGAAGTAATATTTTGTATTTATTTAATTCAAGTCGGTCATTCAAGGCCGTATCTTGAAGAAGTAACATTTAGTCTTTATTTCATTCAAGTCAGTCATTCAAGACCGTATCTTGAAGAAGTAACATTTAGTCTTTATTTAATTCAAGTCGGTCATTCAAGGCCGTATCTTGAAGAAGTAACATTTAGTCTTCATTTCATTCAAGTCAGTCATTCAAGGCCATATCTAGAAGAAGTAACATTTAGTATTTATTTAATTCAAGTCGGTCTACTGTCCAATCTAATAAAAGTTTTATTTTTACTGCATAGTCAAGTTTGTCCTTAAATCTGGAATTGGAAATTCATAGGCATTCATAATTTCATATCACTTGAGAGAAGCGGCGGGCAGCCGGGCACAACTTTGAGACATAACCCTTAGGGCGCTAGTTCTGCTCGCACTTGCGCGGTTTTTTAATAAATGTCTTCTGACAAATAAACATCGAAATATAAAATAAAAATTATGTTCTGGTAAATAAAAACGCAAAATAGTAGCCCACCAGCGTCGGTAAAATATTCACAGACATATGGTACCTACAATAATATTGATAAATATACGACTTACAGAGCGATGAGACTTAGGTTAGGTATATTGAATAGAACCGTTTCTTCGTGATTATTTTCGGTATACTTTCTACAGAATATTCAAATTCAAATACCAAGATATACGAGATGGCACGGGTGAAACATCTTTTTCTGGCTTGATACGCACTCTTAAGAGTCTACAGTACCTCAAGCATGGTCCTCTCGTTATATCTAAAATACTTTAGTATTTATTTTGGAATAAATATATATGGTACAGTTGAGGATTAATATTTGACGAAAACTACGATTCCATAAAATTCTCTGTCGAGAAAATTTTATGGAATACCCAAAACCAATTTTATAACAAAATTATCAGGAATTGGAGGTACAAGTGTACCTACTTATAATAAAGCCCACGTTTCTTCTGTGTGCAGATCATAGCAATGCTCAAAATATTTATTGCTAAAATGGCACAAAGAGGAATCCGAAAGGATCCGATGAGGGAAGCTGCTCTTCATTTCACAAGACCTATCGAAGAACTGGAAGCAGAAATCAGAACCTTTCTGGAGTCGCCGGAGGAAGGACCTTTCGTAAATTTGGTAATACTACTAGTCTGCAAAAAAATTGCTATTTGTAATGGTATTTTCAGTTTCCTTCACGACTAAGAACATAATAATATTTTTGTTGCAGGACGATAGACAATTCTACGAATTCGATGACTTAGATTTAACGGCTGAAATAAATAAAATCATCTTGGAATATCATCCACTAGAGCCTTGGGTCTTCCATTCTCATCCACATAGCATTCCTAATACTCCCTCTTCTTCTTTCATTTCAATACAAACATCAGAAAATACACTGCCAACTCCAGGTAAATGTAGATTATGTGCCTACTGGGCCTTTGGGCCTTGTCTTATGTACGATATTCTAATTATTTATAATTGGAGTATCGTCTATAAGACAAGAAGTAGGTGTAGTAGCCAATAGTGTTATAGCACGTCACGTTTTATAAAGAGATTCTCATACCCGTATGAGAGAGACTACGCTATACAAAGCTGAACTTCACCCCCATTCGTATTTGTTAGAACTACACGAATGTGAAAATTTGATTTTAGCGTATATAATAATGACTCTTAGTAATATTTATGTATAAACGAAAGATAATTAAAAAAAAAAAACTTTCAGAGCCTATCCCGACTCCGGAACCAACCATATCACAGATATTCTACAAGTTGATCTCCAATACTGTGGATAAAGTAATCTATGTCCAAGTAAATGAAGCAGCCCTCAACTATGATACTGCCTATGTGGAACTGATGAAGGCAGTCGAACAAGCCATGGAGATCCCTGTCATAGACATACGAATTGATATAGCTAATCTCTTTGGTGAAGCTTACCGCATGTTTGAAGTTAATATTATGGAGAAAGAGGAATTCGGTAATTCCTATAGTTTGTTTATTTACGAGCACCTATCTATTTCATGCAGGTGTTTCTAGACACATTTTCATGATTTTGTAGATTTTATTGGAAGATGTGTCAGTCCAGATGCTGTTCATGTTATTTTTTTTTTTTGATAAACGATAGATTTATTTTCGTAAGTTTGTGCCACCACATCATCGATTTCATCAGTGTAATTATATTGTTTAAAGTCTATTTAAATAAATCAGCAGAACTAACAATTAAAAATCGAAACAGGACGAAATTTAAAAACGATGATTTACCTTTTCTTGTATCTACCAAAACTTAATGAGCATAATTACATTTATTTTAATTAAGTAAAATTCATATTGCTTACTATCAACTTATTTAATTATGCACACTTACTTGCACATTTCAATGTTTTCATTACCTATTGATTTTAAATGGTACGGAGGTACCCATATTTATGATTAATCTTCATAAATCCGGTGATTATCAGGAGAATATATTATTGACTCAGTGTACTGAGCGTAATCAACATTCATTGATGTGCAGGTATTCATCGCCTACCCATAATACGTCCATTAAAAGACTTTTACGCAGTAGTGCCTTCAGTGTTCCATATATTTTGTGAAATGGAATAACCATCTTATTATTTATTGTGTTTTCAGCCGCTAAGATAGCATGGCAGAGACGAATGAGGAAGAAATTAAAGAAGACGCTGAGGCGACAAAATAACTTCAAAGGTTTTATATTTGTTTGATAACCTATTTGATCGTCGTTTTTATCAGCATAAGAAAAAAATAGTATCTGACAGCTTATGTCAATTACTGTTCTGTCTTCTTTAAACAAAATTGTTGTGATTGTAAAAATATCAGTAAGTAACTAACAAGTCAATATTCGGAATATACTCGTACCTTTATTTGTAACCAGAAGTTCGAAGAAACAGCCTGGTAAGCTACGATATAATTTATGTTAACTGTATTCCATCTATTCGTATCTTGACTTGGTTCATTAATAAAATTACTCTTATGTGCAAATTGGTTAATATGGGCACGCTCTGTCTTAATTCTTTAATTTTTGGCAAGGATTTTATTTATCACTAGCTGACACGAGAGACGTTGTCCTGTTCCAAAAATAATTAAAATACTAATTTAATGTTGTTGAAAACACTCAATGGCAAAGGTTATTTCACCGTAGGCTACGCCGACGACATAACCATAATAATAAATGGTACCCACAAAAAGACCTTATGCAACCTAATGCGCCAAGCTTTGAAAATAGTAGAGGACTGGTGCAACAAGCACCAACTGTCGGTGAATCCGACAAAAACCGAACTGATTCTCTTCACAAAAAAGAGGAAGCTGGCGACACTACAACTGCCACGACTCTTTGGAACTACCCTAAGCCTTTCAACTGAAACCAAATATCTGGGCATCTATTTGGACAAACAGCTGAACTGGGCAAAACATACCAACTATATTACCACAAAAGCCAGTATATCCTTATGGCAGTGCAATCGACTGCTTTGAAGGAATTGGGGCATCAGCCTCAAGGTCACCCACTGGCTATACACCACAGTCATCCGACCAATTATCACATATGGCTCACTGGTCTGGTGGCCCAGAATGGACCTGAGCACATCCCAAAAAGACCTCGAAAAACTGCAGCGGTTTGCTTGTGTAGCAATAACTGTATGAGGATTGCACCCACTGCCGCACTACAAGTAATGCTAGGACTGCCACCCTTACACCTCATTGTGCGAGAGGAGGCAGCCTTGGCCGTCTTCAGGCTTTACTTATCGGGAACCCTGAGCAAAGACTCTAGGGTCAAACACACACGCATAAAGGAAGATGCAATCAAACGACAACCGATGATGGCATCACCCTGCGACAAAGCCCCGAAACTACACTTCTTTCAGAAGCATTACAACGTTACACTCACAGAAGAACGGTGTGACTACTCAGGCCCAAGAGAGATGAGAGTATTAACCGACGGATCAAAGACCAACTCCGGAACCGGAGCCACTTCTCACACGATTTTAACATAAATATATCCAGCACGCTTGGAATGTTCAACACCGTCTACCAGGCGGAATGCGTGGGCATTATACAAGCGGCTTACGCCATAGAAGCCAGGAAAGTTACGGACACCCGTATACGTATACTGTCCGACAGTGCCTCAGTTCTACAATCCCTAGAGAAAAAATATATTATATCCAGACTAACACTAGAATGTCACAATGCACTGGAGCGGGTGACGGTGTGCAACCGTAACGCAGTGACACTGCAATGGATAAAAGGACACAGCGGATCACTGGGTAACGACGCAGCTGACGAACTAGCTAGAAGAGCATCCAGCGCGTCAGTCTGTGGGCCCGAACCTATTGTACCCATCCCCTTTAACCAACTACGCAGGTGGCTACAGGAGTTCACCCACACACAAGCGCAGAACTGGTGGACCTCGACCCCGGGCTGCAGGCAGTCCAGGGAAGCCATGCCATCCTTAGATGGCAGACTAACCAGGCGTTTGCTACACCTGGACAGGAACGGCCTGCGCTTGGTGACGGAGACCATCACGGGACACTGCTCACTAAACAAATACTTCCACAATATAGGCATAACGGGCAGCCCTCTGTGCAGGGCTTGCATGGAGGCTGATGAAACCGTTGCGCATGTGCTCTTTGACTGCACCTAATTCAGATGTTTACAAACATTTACAGAAACATTACGAACCTGGCAAACGATCCACGAACTAGATTGACCTGATACTACACCGAAGACATCCCGGACGTCAGCTTCTACGAGCATAAGATGGCTTGAAGCAACTCAAAAATAACAAGGTGATGACGGAATTACGGCTGAACTCCTAAAGGCCCGCGGAATATTTATTCTTAAGGCCCTGCAGAAGCTGTTTGATTCAGTCATAGTCGAGGGCAAAACGCCACAAGCATGGAACAGAGGTGAGGATACTTTTCTTTGAGAAGGGCGACAATGCCCTCCTTAAGAAATATAGGTCCATCTCACTTCCGAGCCATGTCTAAAAGCTGTCTACAAGCTGTTTTCAAGAGTCATCACGAATCGTCTCGCACGCAGGTTTCACAACTTCCAGCCTCCAGAACAAGCCGGATTCCGTAAAGACATACGCTGCGGCAGGTTATACAGGGGACCGAAGAGTATAACCTGCCTCTCGTTTTTGTTCAACGGTGCCAGATTGACTATCGGTACCTCGAGGCGCTGAAGTGTCAAACGCCACTATGTCAGTTCGACTTCAGGACCAGACCTCGAAACCTATCCTTCTGCAGCGAGGTGTGAAACTAGAAGATAACTATGTCAGTCCGACTCCAGTACCAGACCTCGAAACCTATCCGTCTGCAGCGAGGTGTGAAACAAGGAGATGCTATCTCTCTGACGCTGTTCACTGCTGCATTGGAGGCTGTCTTCAAGGTTCCAGACTAGAGGATGTCTTAAAGGAATGCCTATCCCTTCCCAGACTAGCCATTGATGTTGATAGGTATCAACATCAATGGCGGGTACATCACTCACCTTCGGTTTGTCGACGATATAATATAGTTGTCATGACTGAGGCTATGGGGGACCTCAGTACAATGCTCGATGACCTCAGTGGAGCTTCCGAAAGAGTGGGTCTTAAAATGAAGATGCTCAAGACAAAGGTCATGTCAATTGGCCATGTAACAACCACTCCCATGAAGATCGGAGACGATACACTCGAAGTTGTGGTTTTTTTACAGTTTTTCCACACAAAAACTGTCGGACATCAATTTTATTCCATGGTTAAAAGATAGCTTGCGGTAGAAAAATCAGCCCTTAGTTTTTGGTGTAGATCCCATCAGCCAGATACACTACATTTGCGATAGCTTAGCCTACCTGCTCATACTTTCATAGTGGTGGTTGTTTTAAAAAACGAACGCAGTACGATTCACTAAAAATAATATAAAATTGTAAAGACAAACTAACTTAGCCTTAACTTATTTATTTGGGGTAGCGAAAGCTAAGCTCGTTTTCAGGCATTTTTTGACTTAATACGTCAGTAAATTAATAAAACTTGTGATCAACAGGATATGAAACGCCACCTACTCCTAAGAGTGAAATTTCATCCCACGAGAGCTATAAGAGGCCTCCCACGAGGCCTTGCGAGTGTCAACCATTGGCCAACTACAATCGATATGGAAAGGTGAACCCATAACAACTATACCTATTGAGCCAAGTCTAGCACCCTACTTGCGTAATACACTTTCAATCTCAATGAAGAATCTCAACGAAGGTTTTGAAGGAAATTTCTAAGCCATTGCTTCACAGGTTTGAAAAATTCGTCTGCTCAACAACGTAAATAACGCAATGAACGTGGCTGAACTTTCAAAATGGAAGGCAATTCCATCGATTGCCTTTGTATGTGTGTTACGCAATTTTCCCGTAGATTGTTATACACCGTAGCTTTTTAATCGTCTTACAACGGCAGCCCACTTCATGTATCCAATGACTACTAATCATTCATGAAAGTTTTTTTTTTTAATTAACATTTGAATAATTAAAAAAATATATATATTATTTATTAGGACGCATGATGTAGTTTGAAACAGCCTGCTATGAGCGTGGTGCGAGCCTTGCGCTCCATTCCGCGCCACCCTTGGAACGCAAAGGTCGCACCGCGCTCGTAACAGGCTGTTTCACAACTACGTCATGCGTCATAATTAAAACATAATACTTTTTTTTTAATTATTCAATTGTCAATAAATATTTTTTTTACTTTCATGAATGATTGAAAATGACTGAAACAGACTGCAATCCCACCTCCAGTGCAAAGACAAACATTGCTCCGTTGCATCATAATGTAGTATTTGTTCATTTTATGTCTTCCTTTTAGGACCGCTTCGGCATCTACTTGCCGCGCAAAAAAGAAAAGTTTTTCAGGAAAAATGTAACTACGACTCCTGACTGTTTATCAGAAGAAAATGATGACAAGACGGAATCCCGGTCTAATCACAGCAATAAGACATCTAATACCAACAAAAGCCCCACCGTCGATGATTAAAAACAAAAGCACACAACCACAAGATGCCAGAAACACGCAAGTTTGAAGAATTTGATAAACCGATTGTTTTCAATTTGTCTACATCGCTTGACTTTGGCGCCATCTCTACGACCGAGAGAATCGCAGCGATGTCCTCACCGTGCCATCAAATTCAATAAAAACTATGAATCAATCTCCACGCGGCGACGACATCGCGGCGATAATAACTTGGCGCGGCATGACTATCGCTGCGATTCAATCGCCCGTCGAGGTAGCGCCTACAGGAAGCAAGTACCTCATGCATACACCACACTTTTGAGTTTTCTTCTTTGCCAGAAACAAAATTATGATTCTTATAAATATTTACAAAAATACAGAATTATTTTAACTACACACATGTGTTTTCTTTATTCATCACTATAAATACTATGAGCGTGTGCTTTGCAGACACAATAATTATTTTGTGCTCACTTTGTGCTTTCAAAATAAGTTGGTTCTGCTTCAAAGATGTAGGAGTTAAACCTGATTAACACGGTGTGGTTAAAAAATTGCCTGTGGCTACCATTAGTAGAATCCACATTAGAAGTGGCACCGTAATGTTGAGACAACGTACTTTTGTTTCTTAAATTTGATTGTACGAGTATGCCACAGGCAAGAAACTTTACATCGTGTAAATGGGGTGTTAGGGTGGCTGCACATTTTGGTACTTGCCCGTGGTCCCCCAGTCTAGTTCCCCTTGGGGTACCATGCGCAAATTATTTGGCCCGCGGTATCCCCGCTAATCGCCAGATATAACGCATTAAGTGACGGATGACCTATGATTAAGAACCTTCTGGGCTACAATGTTGAATTTGCAAAATGTAGAATTCGCAAAATGTTGAATCCCAAAATGTTGTTGTGGACCTGCACATTTACGGCCGAACCCAATTATCTATCACCAGTTTTGGCATACTGGCGATATGAAATATATCTATCGATGGTTTTAACGTCCCAATTCAGATAATAAGGAATCTTACTGGCCCACGCTATCTAATGATGGGAGGGTCTATGGCTTACTACGGATAGCTATTTGTATGAAAATTCCAAAGTATGCGTCCCAATAACTATTTGTCTGTCAGGACAGTTACTAAAGATGACAGATTGGTATATTCCAAGAATTGCAGGGATAAACGTATTTAACTAAGCATTGTTTGCGTAAAAAAATAACACTTTCTAAATAATCATATAAAACATGTCCAAATCAAGTACGTTATCTGGAGGAAATTTTGAAATGGTAGTAGAAGTTATCAACTCGGAAAGCGGTTTTGGGGTCCAGTCACTAAGTTCGCAGAAAACTTACCTATAAATGCCGCATCGACCATAATATGAGCAAATTAAGTTGTTATAATTTAAATAAAACAGCAGTGGCCAATTTAAGGTGAATCCGCAGCTGTAGCCCACGAAATTCAAATGTTCTTACGTTTTTTTGTAATTTGCAGGTCAGTGTCAGGTTTTATCTTGATGACTATAATTATGATTCGCGACTATTTATTTGCAGAATTATTATCATGAATAATAAATGATTTTATTTGCCATAAAAATACAGATGGGAACCACAATGGGAACCTTGGTGAATACATGTCTATAGGTTAGATTTGTTCCATTGAATGACTTTTTCATGAAATCATGACATTGAGGAACAAATATAACTTAAGAGAGATATATTATTGATTCTAATGATTATAATTCTGTAAATACATATCTGATGAAGTCGCGAATCATATTTTTATCAAGATACAACCTAATACTGACCTGCAAATTACAAAAAACGTAAGAAAATTTGATTTTCGCGAGCTACAGCTGCGGAATCACCTTAATCGCTGAAATGTAATTATCATCTAGTAACCATCTGCCAGGCTTGCGAGTTTGTCCGAAAGGGATATCGTGGCCCTGGCACACAGGCAACGGAAGGAACACGGGTGGGTTTTAGTCAGTAGAAGTCTGACACGCCCTCCCGCTCCGCCCAGAGCGGGAGAAGTTATTTGATAATTTCCCACCCAAAAACAAAAAAAATATCTAGTAACCATAGCAACGATGGTGGGAAGGTGTTTCTTATGTCAAACTATCAATTACGTTTCATTACTCCTCTCCAGCTTAACTATTTGTTCAGCAAAATGCAATAAAATCTTTTTTCATGTACTACTTACTTACAGAGTTTTAATTTAAAATAAATTATAACTTAATCCAATAATTTATTTAGAAATAATAAACAAAGAAGTTTTATAATAAAGCTAATTATACACTTTGTTTTTTAAAGTGATGTTGGTTGTAACGGAACGCACGGGAGGTCCAAGTAGAGAACCCTACTTATTGTTTTCGGTAAATAGCCTATAGCGATGATTGTGAGATGTCATTGAAGTATAGATAGAATTATACGTTTGCGTTCCTATTGAGGGACCACATTTGAATTTAGAGCTTTTGAATGCGTCAGCCTTTAGTAAAAGTTCTCAAACAATTGTAAATTCCATTGTGGTCTCCACTCAAGGTGAACTTATGGTGATCGGTTGAGGGACCACCTTCCGCATGTTAGTTCTTTTTATTCTGTCTACAGAAAGGGTTGATATTAAATAAATTTGTTTTACAAATCTTTTACTAAGAGTAGTCATTTATAGCAGTTGTAAATTTTAACTAGGTTTTGAGATATGGATGCCTGTTAGTCACGACTGAGGGACCACCTTTAACCGAATTTAATTTTTGAATGCCTACTTTTACAAATTAGAGGTTGAATTTACAATTGTTTGAGAACTTTTACTAAAGGCTGACGCATTCAAAAGCTCAAAATTCAAATGTGGTCCCTCAATGGGAACGAAAACAATTATACTGTCTATTAGTAGTGATTACTAAAAATAGCTTATTGGGTTCGGCCGTTAAGGGAAGACGCGACGGGCGTAACTTCGAATGCGATCGCGTCTATATTCTGACTATTTATCTAGCGCATCATCGGTGAGTGTGTTAGGTTGAATATTTTATTACTTAGCGGTTACGTGTCAAGCCAAGTTCAAGCCAAGAAAAAGGAACTGGCGACCCAGCAGCCGTATGAGAGACCATAAGACGAACCATTTGGAGCCACTTTTGACCCTTTAATAACTCAAAATCTATTTAACGTAAACCCCTGAAATTTGAAGTATTCGTTAAAACCCCTTTGATTAATTAGATATTAGATAAATTTCATAAATACAGCTCAAATGGTTATTGAGATATTAACAGCTTTATAAATCGGAATTTTTATCACTGACTGACTGACTTACAGATCAAAAACTAGTCTAGCTAAATTATTGTGTGTGTACAAAGGAAAAAGTCTGAAAAACAAGTAATTGTGATTTAAATTTCTTTTAGAATGTTGTATATTCTTATAAATAAATTTCAGGATTATCTACGGAACCTAGCACCCATTTAGATCTCAATTCTTTTGTCGGCAAGTCGACAACCACGCATATACGGGTGGATTTTTGAGATGGGGCAGTAAGCTACTAGTGGGGCACTAACTACAGGAAAGCGGTCTACCTTAACCGTTGTCAACGGTTAAGGTAGACCGCTTTCCTGTAGCTACAATGTAGCTACAGGAAAGCGGTCTTAAGAGACTGTTCCTCTCTTTTTGGGAAATTTTGATCTGCATTCACAGATTTTGAAAAAATGTACAGTCAGCAGGAAAATAGTAAGTACTAGAGAGTAATAGTAAGTAAGTAGTTGTTCCAGGTCTGGCTGTTTGGTGTGAGTTTAAATGTTTTTAAACGCACGAAATTCCTAGTGTGGGGAACGTTTTAAAAAAAAAAATATTTTCATGCCAATCTCTTTCTTATAAGGATCAAAAACCTCTATTGGACCAATTGAGGTTTGAGTACTAGAAAGGTCAAAAATTGTAAAAAACTTTTCCCATACATTTCGTAGGAAATGAGACTCGAACTTACATATTCTACCATCGCTGGCCGCTTTCCTGTAGATGCAACGGTTAGGGTAGCTGCCCTTACTGCCCCATCTCAAAAGTCCACCTGTGTAGAACGTGGCTCCCATTTACGCGTTACGCGACGCATCTTCAGTAATGTGTGCGACCACCCATTACCCCGCGTCCGATGCAAAAGCAATCGCCGCGTGTCTCAGTGCGTCGAGCGAATAAATAGACGCAATCGAAGTTACGCCAGATCCATCTTCCGAAATTTAAGCCAGGCTACCGTCGCGCGTCGCCGCGCCGCCAGCGAAAGTAAAGATATCAAAGTCATAGCCTAGTGCTCTGGTGCCGTATTATGAAGTATAAATGCCATCATGATTCCAGTGCAAGAGAGAGATGGATCTATACATGACCGCTAGCACCGTCCCTTTTTCGCTCTGGAATCATAATGGCATTTATACTTCATAATACAGCCCCTGGCCTCTTGCTGTATTTATCTAAAAAGGTTTTGGTTTAGAAGTTATTTACGTAAATATTTGAAATTTAGATTATTTAAGAAGGCACAAATTGAGCACTAAATAATTAAGATGGTCTGAAAAGCCCGAGGGTCGAAGATCCCGCTAGGCGTACGTACACATTAGCTAGACAGTTGATGCCTACTGTGCGTCGTTTCTCAGGTGCGTCCACTATAACTTGACGGTGTATCACAATTAGCACAAATTTGCAGTCATATGATTGGTAGTTATTTATTTATATTTATTTATTTAATACTTTATGCACACAAATGTACAGAGGCGGACTTAATGGTAGTTCGGTTCGTCAGTCGCAATTTTGAACTTTATTAAAACGAACCTCAGAACAATGAAAAGCATAGAAGGAGGATTTTAAAAAGAACTCTGTAAGTAACTTTGTTCCCGTTCTATCTTATGGCACAAAGACTGATGAGGGAAAGAGATAAAATGATTTACTCTTTTACATTTTTGGCATGAACTGTTATTTGGTTATAATCTCAGAACAATGTTCTGAGAAACGAACAAAATTCAGTGCTACCAATCGCGTCACACGTCAAGTTATATTGAACGCACTATGATATTAATGTTGCTTAGTGCTTTTGAGCACTTTTAGCGTAACATACTGCAATAAAAGAACCTCAGGTCATAAAAGCGCTAAAAACATTTTATTTTTTTGTAATCATCCTTTTATTCGTTCATATATTGCGCCGGAAAATCAGACCGATAAAACCAAACAACTCTTTAAAAAGTTTACGGTATTTATTGATTGTTATAGCTTAAAGGAATTATCGTACGGATTTCATACGTATCGATTCATTCATACAGACGATTAGAGCAAAGTTCTTTCCTTATTTTCTGTGTAGAAATAAGAAACCACCACAAATTGACAACACTATTTATTAGCAAAATAACAATCCCAACTATAAGTAAAAATATACTAAATACCTAACTATAACATAATGATAATTTTGAAATATTATTTTAGTATTATTTATTAGTAAAACAACAATCCCAACTATATGAAAAAATATATTAAAATAATTAAAACGTAATCATTATTTTAAAACATTTTAGGCGACATAATTTAGCACGTTAAAAGAGAAATAAAAAATAAAATTATTATGGCTACAAGTACAATGTCTTAGCCACATTTGACGAGGTTCAAGTACTAATATCCAAGTTCTTTACATCTAGTCTTAGGCCCGTATTTATAGAGCGTTACTCAGTACTCAAGCATTACTTAAGACTAGATACAAGCCATTGGATTGGTTGATTGGCCTAAGTCACATGAGAATCAATATAGCTACTGACAGAAAAACTAGCATGCTTAAATCTGTATGCTCATTTCTAGTAAAAAATTGCATGATAACTATTGTATTGTTTTGTGTAACGGACAACTCCACGTCCAAGCGCTATTTTTGCGTACACAGCGTGCTTTTAACTACTTAATATGAATGTACACAGCCACTAAGTAAGTAGCAATAGGATATTTGACTGCTATCAAAAATATATATGAATTAATGCTTATTTTTTAAGAAGACGATCTGTGAAAAAAAAAACAAATAAAATCGGTGGACAAATGGAGAAGTTACACGCTTTTGAAATTATTCTACTATCCTTGTCACGCAAAACGATCATTGTACTGAATGGCGCGAAGTTACTGTTCCTGTGTCACTACACAGGAACAGTAACTTCGCGCCATTCCCAAATATCCCAGTGCTGTACGTCTACAATAGACTTTAAAACGCATACAACTTCGGCATTTTTTGAGATATTAATACTTTTTTTTTTTTACTGTGGCTTTAGTTTTTGTTGGTTTCGAAAAACCAAAAATTTAAAAAGACAGTAAAATACCCTATTGCTCAATAATAGCATGCTTTCGTGTTAGTAATAAGCAAGTCTGTCCTGACGTTACTGCCATGTGTATGGCATCAGGGTCCTAGTCCCAAAGGACTGAACTTCTTACATCGAGCTTCTGGCTCAGCGGGAGCCTCTTCCAGTATAACTTCGAAGGAATATGGACGAAACGGCCAGCCTTCGCCAGCGTAAAATTTACTCATAAATTCCACCCTAAAAACAATAAAAAGACTTAATTACGAGAGTGTATAGGACGGTGACTCAATCAATCAATCTGCCCAGTACTCTCCCAAGAACCACAAGTTGCAGCTGAATACCAGTATTTTACGTGAAGCGACTGTCTATCTGACCACAACCCAGTAACTGGGTAATACGATACCCCTTGGTAAGACTGGTTGTCGGACTTTCGGGCTCCTGAAAACCCGTAACGACTGTCAAAGGTCCACGAATGACAACCGGGTCCCGGCTGTCACCCTGTCAACGGCTTAACGTGCTTTCCGAGGCACGGCTAGTCTCGGTATTTCTAAAGACGGTCACCCATCCACGGACCAACCCCGACAAGCGTAGTTATTTTAAAGCGTTCATAACTAGGCAATTTATTAAGCTTTTACACTTTTTATATTATTGTTGCCAACAAATATTTTTCGACGTTAAAATTAAATTAAAATCATCCCTATTGAATAATATTGCAAACATCGTCAGTTTAAAATAAACTGGCAAATAAAGGCTTTTACAAACTCACGCGATATCGCAGGCGCGACAGGCAGCGATATAGAAATTGTGCTACTAGTGTCGCCTCGCGCTCGCGATATCGCACCAGTCTGTGAGAGCCTTAAAAATATTGTGAAATGATAATTTCGTTAACATAAAGATTCTATAGTTTAAATCTATCCGTATCTTGCCATCAGATTGTAAACGAACATGAACTAGGGAGAGAGCCAATCAGGCGCAGCGATTATTTATTTAATACTTTATGCACACAAATGCACAATAGCATATTTTGGAAATACATAGCATATTTTGAAAATATCATATTTTGGGAACGAAGACAAAATTATTGACAATAAACAACTTACCAGTGTAATCTTAGGCAATGAAGGAAAGCGGATAACCCTTCCATTACCACCAGGATGCAGATAGTAAATACGGCCCATAGTGTGAAAATTGGAATCAGTCTAAAAGCACCTGATATGCCGCGGACTTGTAGGGCAAGTTTTGACAGAATCATGACCCATAACATCTCAGAGAGTTCTGCAAAAACATCAATGGGCGTAAATATACTATTAGTAGCGACCGCCGGACCCTGCTCCCCACGGGTACAATGGTGACATGCTATAACCTAGTTAAAAATTATTTAGATAGACAAAACTTCCGGAATAAATGCTCTAAATGATGGTGAAAACACACACAAGTAAAGAAAAAAGTCCGAAAATTGTAAAGTTGCAGTTTTATCACATAAAAAAAAAATTGCGAATATCTCGCACATAAATCAAAACCTATAGGGTACTTCCCGTTGACCTAGAATCATGAAATTTGGGCAGAAGCAAGGTCTCACAGCACAAGTAAAGGAAAAAGTCCGAATATTGTTAATTTGTAGTTTTATCACATAAAAAAACATTTTTTGCGATTACAAACTTAAATTTTCAGTACTGGGCACATGCTCGCGTATCCGTCGGCACACTGTCATGACTAGAGTGACCAGTGGTGCGGGCGGCGATGACGCCCGAGCGCACGTGGCAGTAGCCGAACGGATCTGACCAAACGAGGCAGCCGAACGTATAGCATTATAGGAAGCAGCGAAGGACGGCAGAAGTTCGTCTTGACCGATTTAGACAGGCACCAGAACTTCTAGCTACCCGAAGGGTGGGACGCCAGTTTGGCCCCAATTCGTCCAAAATGGTTGAAACGTGCTCCGTAACACCCGTTTGCAATCCTTGGCAGCAGAATAAAGTAAACTCTTTTCAATATGCGAGTACCTTGACTGTCGCACCTGTTACTACGGACCGATGCCCAGGTCTGGTATGCTTGCTCTTTACGCAAATCGGGTTGCACACAAGATGCGTTATACCAGGACTGCGCCTTGCAGCTGATTGGGACGTCAGAGAATGGGATTAAATATTCTATTCCCTGACGTATCACGTCAACAATTACGTCAGCGCAGTTGGAAAGGTTGCGCGAAGAGAAGTAAGTTCGCCGCCATGGGTAAGATACAAAGAAATGTCGCATATCATCACAGTCTACTAATAGTACTAGTACCTCTAAGGCTTTAATCTGGACGAGAACAAAAAGACACGGATTCACCAGACAGTGGTCAGACGATCCGAGCGGAACCCAGACCGATACAGAGTGCCTGTCCGAATCTGTAGTCAGCAGAATGTTTAAGCAGTTGGGTGTGTGCCATCAAAATCTGGAGCAGGGATAGCTTGGTCAACCAGTTGATTATTACCAAGGTGAGATGTTAGATGTTACACATCATATGCGACTACTGTAATGATAAATGATTTATTTCTGTAAGTAGGTTTGTACAAACACTTTTACACGTCAATCATATTAAAAAAAAACTAGATGAGGTCGGCGTTTCGTATTCGACTACTCTGAGAAGAAAGGCCGAAACAAACTCAGAGGTCACAGTCTCTTTTTAAAGTCCAGACATAATCTTGGTCAGATCATGTGAAGACCATGTAGATTGGTGCCTGAAATGATCTTTTGACGAAAGAACCACACAGGTTGAGGGGACCTGTCCAGTCAGTGCCCGCATTTGTCAGTAGTCGTGCAGCTCAACTAAGAACTTAAGGAGCTCAACGATTCAACGAACAATACCAAAGAAAGGACATTTGGGTAGGCCGCATAAAATCACTCAAACTGCCAGACTATGATAAAAACTAAATGAGAAAAAAAAAGGAAAATGAACAATAACCCACATAGTCTTCACATTTACAATACTTAAAACAATATAATACTTAACAAAGTAAATATTCATGTCATTGTATATATAAAATTAATCACTGTCAATGTGTATATAAAATACGGATATAATCTTGGTCAGATCATTTGAGAACCATGTAGATTGGTGTCTGACATGGTCTTTTGACGAAAGAACCACACAGATTTGAGTGGACCTGTCCAGTCAGTGCACGCATTTGTCAGTTATCGTGCAGCTCAACTCAAAACTTAAGGAGCTCAGCGATTCGACGAACAATACCAAAGAAAGGACAATTGGTTAGGCCGCATAAAGTACTCAAACTGCCAGACCTGCATTAAAAATTTTTTTGATTGAGAATAAAAATAAAAAAACAATTCAAAGTGTAAGGCTCGCTTATTTTTTTTTTATCGAATAATTTAACAAGGAATTTATATGTAAATTCAAAAAGAAATCGGGGAAGGCAGCCTACCCGCTGGGAGGAAGATATAAAGCTGACAGCTGGTTCAAACTGAAGGAGAGTACCTCACGAGCACGACAGACGTCAATGGAAATTGTTAAAGGAGGCCTATGCCACGAGGGACACCGAAATTCGAGACATCTTGTGATTTTTGTTTTGACCATTATTGTTAGTGTAATTGTCTGGTTTCGGAATAAAAGGCTTTATTATTAATAATATTATATGTAAATTGACATATGAATTCTATAATTTTAAATATTTAGACAAATAAAATATATGAAATTTATACATTACATATGTTTTTAAAACTGTAGATAAAAAAAAAAACAATGACAGCGCTGGTGATATCAGCCGCTGCTGTATCCCCTTGAATTATTTACTTTTAGTTACAGTGACTTTTAATGGTTACTAAAATTGATGCAATGTTTATGGATAAGAGGGTTATAATTTGCCGTAGCACGGCACGTTACGACACAATTTTATCCTTAAGTCACTTAAGAAAGCAAAATATTTAAAATTGTACATGAAGACTGTTTTCTACCGACAATGTCAAGCCGTGCATGTCCACTGTATAACCGCGCCGTTGCCAGATAACAACACAAAACCAATGTGCCGTACCGTGATGTACCGTGCCGTACCGTGCTGTACCGTGCTATACCGTGCTGTACCGTGCTGTACCGTGCTTATTAACTGTACTCAATTACTTACGTGAATGTGCAAGTGACAGAGCCCACAGCCGAAGATAAGAAGCTGTATGTGATATAGTACTGAGCACAAACTCAATGGTGTGAACTCCTTGGTGCAACAGCAGCTCTCCACTCGGGACAGAGTATTTTTCTATATCCGCTTTTAATTTTTCTGTTTTATCTGCATCCGCACGTCCACTGATTTTGTAGACTTTGAGAGCATCCTACGATCAGTAGTAACAACGGTAACAATGGCAATGGCAAGGAGCTTTGTAAAAATCATGCAAATGTCACGGTTTACGAGGTAAGTAATGTGCTTAGAAATTGGTTCCATAATATTATTATGCGAAAGTCTCAAGAACTGCTGAGCTATCTAGGATAAAATTCGTTTTACTACAGTGTAGAAAATAAGATGTAAAGGTTAAAAATCAGTCATTTCGCGAAAGAAGTATAGATAGAAGAAGAAAAAATACAAAAGAAAAGGGATCAAATACGTACCTCAGCTTTAATTTTTTGTTTTTTATTATATCTTATTAAGTAAAGTGGTGTTCCCAGGAGCATAACAGGCACACAAGCTACAGCTGAAAACACCAGAGCCTTTTGAACTGTTCTCTGGCCTTCGAACATATATGCCTTTTTGCACCCATCGTTTGCCGGCTTGGTTTCGGACATGAGTATCATATCAATAAATAATATAAGGATCTGAGGAGCACAGGCAGTGCCATACTCCGGATCATCTGTGAAAAGATAAATAACACACTGAAAAAAAACACGTTTTATGTTAGATTATACCTAATTATAATTAAACATTGATTTTGAACTGAGAAACAAATTATAGACAGACAATTATGTATACTCGTAATACATAATTTATTCGTCGGATATGGCGAAAGGTTGGTAGGTATGTTCAGACACAACCGCCGCTAAAAGCGGTATAATTTACAATTTAAATCACACGTAATGAAAATATGGACATATCGAATCTAATTTGTACTAATACTCTAATAAACAATCCAAAACACAACAACATTAAAAATAACTACTGATAATATTACAATATAATATTATAAATTATATTACTTACAATATTATACAATATATTTTAATATAATATTATAAATTATATTTCAATATAATATTATAAATTGTATTACAATATACTGTTATAAATTATATTGCAATATAATATTATAAATTCAAAAGTATGTCCGTCTGTATTTTACCTTTTCACGTCTAAACCAAAAAGGCAAAAACTACAACAACATTTAAAGTAAATAAATCTAGGATTTATACATAACGAAGTAACAGCGCGAGTGGGCGATGCTTATCCTGTTGCACAAATTATCTATATGTACTTTCCAATTTAAGTCTTGATCTATGAGTACACCCAAGAATTTGGTTTGGCTTCTTCCAGTCGATCAATGTAAAATTTAAAATTGTATTTATTCAATTGTATAAAATTAGATTTGTCTAAGTTGATTTTTAATTTATTTCTCTGTAGCCATCTTTTAACTTTTAATATTGTCAATAGTGTTAATAATGTCCATTTCATGATCAGATATTGATTTATACTTTTTATCAGACGTTACGATAATTGAAATGTCATCTGCAAATAATATGCTTTTATGATTCGTCACTAGTGGTATGTCATTTATATATAATATAAATAAAATGGGTTCTAAGACACTCCCTTGACGGATGCCATATTTATTTTCCCTGAGATCTGAAGAATAGGAAGAAAGTAAGTTTTCATGAACTTTATCTATGACAAAGTATTGTTTCTGATCACTTAAATAAGGAGAAATCCACTGCAGTGCTAGTCCTCTTATTCCAACGCTTTCTAAATTTTTTAACAAATGTCATGTACTACAAAGTCGAAAGCTTGTGACAGGTTGAGAAAAAGTCCCGTTGTTATGTGATTATTATTTAGATTACTCAGGATAATATTGCTCAAAAGGGAAAATATTGCCCGTGTTGTCGGCTTGTGCTTTTGAAATCTAAACTGTTCATTCGCTATGTTATATTTAGTACAAAAGTCGACAAGTCTGTTGAGCATACATTTTTCGAATACTTTTGACAAAATAGGAATAAGAGTGATCGGGCGATAGTTTTTCACGTCATTTTTATTGCTTTTTTTGTAAAGTGGTTTCACGACTGATAATTTTAAGGCATCAGGAAATGAACATGTACTTGACGAAAATGAAATGTTAATTTGATATGTTAATATATAATTTAATTCAGTGTTGCACGTTTTAATTATTTTTGTGCCAATTCCATCATAGCCTTCGGAGTTAGAAGCCATTAAATTAACGTTAGTGTTATTAATACTATATATCATTATTTTAAATACTCTAGCGACGCCATTGACCACGTAATACCTACATATTAGCTGAGTTATTTTATACCTTTGTAATAACTTTTAAGCAGCTAGACCGATTTTAAGTAAAATAAATATTACCTCAAAACGCTATTTCCAATTCTATAAACCTCTTAAAAAGAGGTATACAACAATTTCAATAATCATATTGAGATTTTAAAATCATATCGTTATTTACCCTCTTGGGGATGATTTTACAAAATCGCTGAAACACGAACTTTTTTATTTCATATCAAAAGCATTATTTGAGTTTTCATATCCCTAGCTTAAGAAATGCTAAGTTCCCCAGACAAACTTGCATCCCATATATGATTATTTTTGAGACAAAAAGTAACCTATGTCCTTCCCCTGGATGCCATCTACCTCCTTGCCTAATTTTATTGAAATCCGTTCAGTGGTTTAGGAGTGAAAAGGTAACATACAGACAGAGAGCCAGACAGACAGAGTTACTTTCGAATTCACAGAATTAGTATGGAAGTATGGATTACTTAGGTAGTTTAATGATACTTACACATATATAATAATTAAACGATTCAGTAGCTTTACAAGTATCTTGTTTTCATAAGTTAGATAAGAAGACCCTTCATTCTTTATATACTTTTTCTCCATCTCAATACTCCAAAATTGTAACAATAACATCAGAAGCACTATGTAACCTTTACGACATTATACCTTCTGCTTCTCCTTAACACAGGTTTTCATAACCTAGCTAGGAGAGCAGGGCGTTTGTAGATATAGTACTTATTTTTGTAAAACTGTATTTTTTTTAACGTGTACTACAATGCTTTGTTTTTGAGTAAATAAACATTATATTATATTATATTTATAGCAGCTTATAATATGTGCATGTACAAGTGCTTTAGGACTATTTTACTTAGGTAAGCGGTGCGAAGAAAATAGGGGATGCAAAGAATCCCCGGGTTACGAATGGCTGCTAAACCCACCTAACCTTACGAAGTCAATGGCAGCACTAGAGTATTTCATATTAATGGTGATAATATTTTTTTATTTTTTTTAAGTTAGACATTTAGAATCATAAAAACCTGTCTAATTAAAAAAAAAGTAGATTATCTGCATTTATTATCTTTCTGTCTGTCTATTACCCTTTCACGCTTTAACGGCTGAATCGATTTGGATGATAGATAAACAGATAGGCCATGACCTGGGGTACATAAGATACTTTTATACCGGTAACACGTTCCCGTGGGATCATTTCCGACATCCACGCGGACGAAGCCGCGGGCAGAAGCTAGTTTTAATATAGGTACTTTTTACTTACGTGATTTAGGCGAGTACAGGAACCATTTTAAGAAACACAAGACTACCAGCCAGAAGAACATTAATGTTAGAAACAGTAGTTCAGGAAGGAATTGTAAAAAAATGGAATAGTAGCGTTTGAAGTACCTGAAAAAATATGTAAGTTTTATATAATGTAATGTCTGTTCGATGCCAAATAAGTACAGTTTTCATACTCGCCATAATCGCCACGCTTGGCAGGCGGGTTGGCGATCGCATTCTGGTGTTAAAATGAATAGAGAAGGCTGCTGCCTATTCTCTAGTATCTCCCTCAGTCGCCTTTTACGACACCCATGGGAAGAAATACGATGGTGCTGTTCGCTACGTCCGGCACCTCACGGAATTATTCACGGATATTATCAATTACTGTAAGCAATTCCAAAAGAACTTTTAAAAAGTTTTTTTTGACATCGACAAGGTGCGATCAAAGTAGCTAACCTCCAATAGAGAGAAAGTTTCATACAAACGCGTAATGATAGGATAGGATCCACATGCAGGATAAAAAGTGGCAGTATAAAACTTAGAAGCTCTGCCTCTGTGGATGCAGGATTTGAGAAACTCTTTCGGTCAAAATAATCATTACGCTCGAATGAAGATACAGTAGTCTAAAAAACCCAAGGTGGGTACACTGCTGATCTACCTACTACCTAGCACACTTACTTGTAATTAAAAAAACTGAGTATTATGCCGAATATCATATGAATGATTCCAATGACTATAGAAATTTTCATTTTAAAGGAATTCTCGAACATGATTTTATTTTTCGCCAGCTGTAATAAAAAGTAAATACAATACAGCATCGCAATAGAGTAGATAATCTACACTACCATACGGCCATGTGACACTTGAGCCAGTCACAAACCTAAAACTACATTATATTTACCCTCCACACGGGATCTTCACCGAACATGTACGGCACTCTTGTTTCAGCAGATGGATCCAAGTCCACAATGTCATCTTCGGCCAAACTTGAGATACTGTGGGTATTAACCCAGTATGATGGTTGAATAGAGAAAGCTTTTGAAAAAATGTCGTTGTAACAAAATCCAGTGAAAACGCTAAACAATCCCATCAATAGCACCACGTAGCGACCTGAATATGAGTTATATCATATGAGTTTATACTATAAACAGTTAAGTACTGTATAAGTACAATGATGAAAAATTAATTAAGACGATAAAGCATTAAGGTTCGTCAAGCTTAGACCATGTACGATTTAACACCAACCGGCGAGCGTCGGGTCGCATTGGATCGCATTTAACAATGTGTTACAGGAAATTTAAGCGTTTAAGAGCAGTTATATATCATATTTGCATGGAATTTACACGGTAGCCTGTCGGCTCCTCACACACGTGAACGGGTACGTTCGGCTGCCATCGCGTTTGGTTGGACTTGTTCGGCTAATGCCACGTGCGCTCAGGTGTCGTCCCCAGCCAAAATACTGGGCCCTATACCACAAAACTTTACAATAACAATTTACAAATTTGTAAAACTTACAAGGGCATGTACTACAAAACTCAAAAGCGTTGGCCGCCACATAACGGCCGTGCTTATTCAGTTTATCCGCCCTAAAACAGCCACCCTAGAGTGGATATTCGGAAACGTGAGTTCATGTCTCCACCCCAGACGGCGTGGAATAAGCCAACGACCGCCGTGATGGCTGACATGTTAATAATGGCAAAGGGGTATGACTTCTTAATCAGCCTATAATGTTCCCACTGCTGGGACACAAAGTGGGCCGTAACCCACCACGCGGGTCCAGTGCGGGTTGGTAGATGTCACATGTTTTCGATTTTTTGGTTCTAGGGCATGCCACTGTGAACGGAAACATCATAAGGGTTTGACTTAACACTGTCACAAATCCTTCTCTCGGAAAATACACCAACTTACTTTTCAGTGACGTCATTCGCCGGTAAATTGTAGACGCTATGTGACGGCCACCACTCTTCTAGTAAACCGTAGCTTAAGCCACACAATTGTAACAGAAAAAACCTTACAAATATGTAAATTGCACTATAATTTAGCGTAACACAAAAATTTACATACGACATGTGTTTTTCCGGAAAACCCTACAAATTTGTAGCTGACAATTGTGAGAATACGGTTTGTGTTACAGTAAATTGTAGTGATTTGTAGAAATGTGAATACAAGTCACGAAGCGTGTGTCAGAGGGTATTACATTTTCACTCGTTTATATTTAAGTACCATTAAAATATTCAGTTCTAGTGACAGTAGCAGTGAAGAAGAGAACTTAGGCAACTTATGTAGGTACTTACGTAAGATAATGCATATATTTCATAGCATGTTTCCTTCAAAACATAGCATTTGTTTGAAGAAAGGCAACTTATGTAGGTACCTACTTACGTAAGATAACGCATACATTTCATATCATGTTTTCTTCAAAACGCATAGCATTTGTTTGAAGAAAGCTGTCTAGATTTTACCGTAGATAATAATAAAAAACGTACTTACGTTCTGTCTTCGTTACCTGTGATCCTTCACTGTGTCACAAAGGGTTCTTGGCGGGAAAGTGAAGCGTCATGTTTAGCAAATTAGTTTATTTTCTCAAATTTGTGTTTAGCCGAATATTAATGTGTAATAATGGTGGATTATTAACCATTAAGAGTTTGTGAACGTGCATTGATTTATTTTTAATTTGTTTCATATTTGTGTATATGCAAATGAAATAAAACAGTGCAACATCAGTTCAAGTTCTCTCAAGAAGTCCGCGTGAGGTCTCAGTAAAGTACCAAGGAGAACGGGCAGGGCGCGATATCATCTAAATTATAGTATTACCCAGTAACTTGATTGTGGAGTAAAAACTGGCAGTCACTTCATGTAAAATACTAGTATTTAGCTGCCTCTAGTTAGACTGGAAGCCGACTCCAGCATAGTTGGGAAAACGCTAGGCAGATTGATATTTTTTGGTGTACGTACAGACGCTAGCAGGTCAAGCTACCCGAAACTGATTTTTTTTCTCAATCAACCTTGAACCATATGCTGTAACGAGAAAGTCGAAAATCTTTTAAGGAAATTTGACAGATTGTAGTAGCTTGACGTCTGTACATCTCAAGCATGCTACAAGAAGTCGCGCTCTCTATCCAACACAATTTTTTACAAATACAAACTTTTAAATTTATATAAATTATACGCAATGTAGACTTATATTTCTACAAATCTACAAATCATACAATTATGAAGGGCATCGTGGTATAGGCCCCATACTTTGTAGTACACTATTATAAATGCGAAACATTTGTAGAAGTTTAGTAGTATAAGGCACTTTACTCATGATAGCCACCCGTGTTCCAACGGATTTGAGCAGTCGCGGACACGTATACGCGCATCCGTTAAGACGCGCTGCGCCGCTTGCAAGCGCGGCCCGGCCAGTGTAAATCGTACCTACATTATTAGCCCAGGCATCAAGCTTCAGTCATCTTAGAACCCGGAAAAACGAATCTCACATTATTGACGATATATCTATTTAAAAAAGCGAAGTTTTATTTTCTTTAAATTTTGAAAATGAACTCTAAAAACTAAAAATATAATAAAGTGAAATAAAAATATAATAAAATATAATAAATAAAGTGAAATGACAACTACGCAATTCGGTATGTAAAGTATTTTTCAGGTATGTTTTTTATATTTTTATTTTAAAGATGAGAGAGTATTTGAAACACATAATTTCATCTTTTTGTTTTTACAAGCTGTAGTTATTTTTATATATTTTTTTAAAGTTTTGTTCGTGCTTATTTCTAAAGTAGCCTGAATAGCTTAGGATGTTTGCCACGTTTAACACTTATTTAAAAACAAAATTCAGTAAAGTCAAACAGTCAAATTTGACAGTTAATTTGTTTACATTTCATACGAGATGCGATTTCCGTACCTTAGTTTAAAGTTATAGCTTATTAATCAAATGAATGGATCAAAGACTACTTCTGCTACGTGCTTCGTACCGTCAAGTATAAACACCACAACAAATAGCCGACACAAATTGATTGTTAGTAAAATAAACCTTAAAAAAGAAATGGTGCGAGGAAGTAAACGTTGAGTACTAGTCTGTGCGTCGTCTGTTTTATTGTGAAGATCATTTGAACGTAAGTTAAGTTTTCCTGAGACGATACATCGATGTGATTCGACTTGTACTGTCGGCCGCTGGTGAAAGACTACACTATTTACCTATTTGAATAGAATAATAATAAGTGCTTCATGTGAATTTGTCGTTGACATTGACACTTGACACATACAGAACAACTTAATTATTTAATTACAAGAGGCACTGAAAATTCCCAATTCAGGATACTTTTTATGACATTTAGAGGTCAAATAAAAGTCAAGTGATTTTAAGTATTTTTGTGAAAATAAATACGATCTTATAATTTTAAGACCTATTAATAGAAAAATAACTCATAAAACCTTAAAATCTCGAAATGGTTTTCGAATCGGCATAAGTTAATTTTTACTTTACATACCGAATTGAAACGTTTTTCAACACACTTGCGAAGAACATATAAATACAATTTCATACATAATTATAAAATTTTGTAACAAATGTTTGTGAAAGACGGCTCGCGGATTTTGTTTTCGTACGCCTGCGCCGCGGCGCCGTGCCTCTTCAAATTGAAGGAGAGGCATTAACTCCCAGCCGCCAAATAGCATTGTATAAAAACTAAATATTTTCATTCATAGATCACAAAAGTAATGTTAATATATAATTATGTTGACAAAATAAATAATTGGATGATATAATTTTTATTTTGTTATCTCGCGGCAGTGGTCACAAGCTACACGCTCAAACTACTCGCTCAAGCGACACGTCTCTTGCAACAGTGACTTCGGAGAAAACAAATAAAATAAGTTTTTTAGAGCAAAGATCTGTGATAGATAGATGTGATCGTAAGACTGAAGGAGAAGAAAATAGCATGGAAAATTGGATTTACGTGTATTGGACTGAGATATGTGGACAGGACTGATCTGAAGTATGCCGTGGGGCCGCAGCAGTCTTGACTTCCGACGTGAATGATACGTGGCACGCGGCTTGCGGTAGGAATTTACTAATACAAAAAGCGTTATGTCCCTCCATGCGAGTTTCTCTTTCTCTCTCTGTTTCTTTATATAATATATAATTGAAACAGACAGAGACAGAGTAAACGTGAATTGAATACGTGCTTTTCGAAACTCTCATAAAGTTACCACACAAAAGTGTTGAGAGCTTCTAAAAACTTTTACTAGATGGCTCTATATTAAAAACGCGTCGCAGGTGGGTAAAATAGTCTAGGCGAGCTAAAAGAACCCATCCCATCATTTATAATAAACAAAACTTAAAAAAACAAAACGGAAAAAAAATTACAGGGTATGTTCGTAAGACTAACACATACAGCCCAAACCGATAAAGGTTTTTTGAGATCGTATTTTAGGGTTTTAGAAAGATGAATGCCCAAAAAAACCCAGCGTCGATTAAAAAATTATTAGTTTCTAACAAAAAAATCACCATAAGCGTCACAGCGTGCACAAAGCGGCAACATTGTAAGCGTCGAATAATGAGTTTCCTGTGGATAAAAAGGGATAGCACAATGCGGTTATATTGCACCTGTTCCACCATACAAACAACATCGTAACGAAAGGCAGTTAAGCACAGAGCTAATAAGAATGGTCCGAACAACACAGCGACGAATGCAATGAGTAAATTTAGAATCGCAGCAGCCCTCATTAATACATATCAAGACCCTAGCCAGACAGACAAAGCATTAAAAAAAAACCGACCAAGTGCGTGTCGGACCACGCATAACAATGAAGAGTTCCCCGCGTGGTTGGGATAAATTCAACCAAAGAACAAACTTAACATTGTAATTGAAAAACATATGCTCTCATTCAATCCAACTGCAAATATAAGTTTGTACGCACAATATTAAGAGACTTACCATGTTATTTTAAGACCAGAGACTTCTTATATGTTTTCCTGTAATTTATAAGTATAGAACTATTTTCTGTATTTTTTTCAACATTTTAGGGTTCGTTGTTTCGGAGAGGGTGTGGAAATGGAAATTTTTTTATCTAATAACTTTTAAAGTACCGTAGAGGCGGGTTACTTTGGCTATTTTTTTCAAATAATTTTCGAATTGGATCTGTAGTTTTTATTGGTAGTATCTTTTTAGTGTTCTTGTTGTTGTTTGTAAAGAAGCTCAAGGATGTAATCAATAAGGTTCGAAGTGTAATTTAAAAATATGATTAGCTTAATTTGTTTATTTTTTTAATTCAAGTTTGGGCCAAAGTTGTTCTTAGGAAAGTGTTACTTTAATCCCATGAACTTTATCGGTGAAAAATCGCAGTTGCAGCTATAAGTAGGCAAAGATAACCATCAAGGGCGGTAAGATTGAATATCCAGGAGGGGTTTAATGTAAGAAAAAGCTCGAAATAAATTAAATACGATGTAAAATTAATATTCCATATATTTAAAAAAAATTGCAAAGTTTGCAGATTTTGCGGTTATATACGGAATATATATGTACGGAACCCTAAAAAGATATATTTTTTAACTTCTTGCAGTCTCTCTGTAGATGAACGAAATATGAACTGGCGAAGGGTTAGAGGTTTTTATAAGATAAGATATAAGAGACGCTAAATACCCTGATCTCAGATACTTTCCGAGAATGACTGATAATTATGTAACAGCGATGTATTTATTGTAAAAAAAATATCAAACTACGCTTTTTTACACGACTTTTTTTCTGTATACAATACTGCTAACCAATTTTATTTGTGATGAAAATAAAAAACATCGTAGCCAATCATAGCCATTATAAAAAAAAAGTAATTTCATATTTTTGTTCTAAAATTAATGCCTTTTTACCCCACATAAGTTTTTTTAATCGACTCTGGGTTTGAGAAAATGCCCATACTTTTATGGGCATTCTCTTTAAAATGATTTATAAAAAAGAAACAAAATCGAATTAGTTTTGCTGGGTTCCGAGATGAAATGCCCTGGGTACTGGACTACATACGCTGAGTGAATGCTGCGTGAGCGTGACGCCTGCTGGATATAATTGTTCCAGGTGTGCACTCTATAGAAATCATTATAAAAGTCATACCACCGAATAATATGGTCCAGATTTCATTAGTTGCCCTCTGAGCCATGAATTTCTTCTCGTACTTCCACATCCAACCACCGAATAACACTAAAATTAATCCGTGCCCGAGGTCTCCGAACATTATTGCAAACAGAAACGGGAAAGTGACCAGTGTGTAAAGCCCTGATGATAAAAAAAAAATCAACCACTACTTAAAAAAAAAAACACTAGGGAAAAATAACTTTAATTTCGGAAGTCTGTGTCCTTGGTTTTGTATTTTCCTTTTTTGCCACCGACTTTTGTTTTCATACCTATCCCACACAAATACCTATACCACTACTTGCTTTAAATGTAAATAATAGTGACAGGAAGTTATTATAACATTATCAACACACACATGTGGAAAAAATACGTATTATTGAAGATAACTCAAAAACACCTCATCCTTGGCCAAATTTATACAGGACCACCTAAGGATTATAACATTTCAAACAAAAACAGAATTAATAAAATCGGTTCATAATTGACGGACCAATCGAATTGAGAACCTTCTCTTTTTCTGTTAAAAATCGCACAGAAATAAGAAGTTGCTATTGACAAGAGCTTTCAATGAGGATGAAAACTGCCCATTTTCCCGAATGAGAAAATCCAGAGTCACCTTAACCCGCCATTTCACGGAAGATCTGCCAGAAGTAGTACACAGATCTCCTGAAAGCGGGAACACAGAACGGTAGTACACAGATCTCCTGAAAGCGGGAGGAAGTCCTGCATGAAAGAGCTTCGGGTGCTATCAAACTCTGTCCTGTTCTCTGGGATAACTTCAGAAGTATGGTGAAGGAGTGTGGTCGTTTTTCTCTTTAAAAAAGGATGATAAGACCCTTTTAAAAAATAACAGACCTATTTCACTCCATAGCCACGTATATAAGTTGTTTTCAAGAGTCGCCACAAATCGTCTACAGCGAAAACTCGATGAGTTTCAGCGACCGGAGGAGGCCGGGTTTCGAGGAGGATACAGCACCATAGATCACATCCACACAGTGCTGCCAATTATAATAATGTCTTGCGTTTGTGCACTATGAGACGGTTTTTGACTCTATCAGCTATTGGTCTGTTTCGGAGCCTCTGCAGCGATGCCAAATCGACTGGCAATCATCATCCAATTGCTGAGATGTCGTCATGAAAACGCGACGATGACCGTCCAAACTCAGGACCAGCAAACTGAACATATCCTATTGCGTCGAGGAGTGAGACAATGGTATGTAATTTCCCCGTAATTGTGCTCTGACACATTGGAGGGCGTGTTTAAGACGCTGCACTGGTAAGGACGCAGCATTATCATCAACATCGCCATACTGGCTGAATCGCTACATGAATTGCAGCAGGATGCTGGACGGCCTAGTTGATTCTTTCATACATTTCAGAGGTATGGAATGGGCTATGGATAGAATCCGTAACGAAGTGATCCGACAGAAAACCAAAGTTGTCAACATCGCTCACAGAATAAGCAAGCTGAAGTAGCCGTAGAACGGATGACAATTGGGGTAGACGTATTCTTGAGTGGAGCCCGCAAATGGGCAAACGTAAGGCAGGGTGCCCTCAGGCTAGGTGGAGCGACGATCTTCGCATGGTGGCTGGTAGGAGCTGGATGAGAGTTTCCGAGAACTGAGTTGAATGGCGTGCAATTGGAGAGGCTTATGTCCAGCAGTGGACTACTGTATCCTAATCAGGCTGATTATGAGTTTGCCATTTCAGAAGACGACTATGCAATGCAACCGAGGGCAATTATTTAATTTCACAAAATTTCTAGTATCACTTCTAAAGTATTACTCTTATGGAGAGTGCTCGCACGCGAAAACACAATATTTAGTTGTTTACCTGGATTCAGTTCCCTATATGTGGAGTCACCGTAAGCATTAATAAGATTCTGAAATCCTCTCGTGAACTTGTTTACTCGATGAAAAGTAGGGGGCACATCCGTTGTTGGAATCTTTGAGGCGAACGAGGGTACGTTGGATTGCGTACTTTCCTGGAAGAATCGCAAAATATCAAAAATGAAATAAAAAAACGGGTAAGTGCAAGTCTGACTACAAAACTAAATAATAAATAAAAATCAGAAAAACATGGTAAAACAAACTCAAACTATGTCGGTTAGCCTTCTTTTTATTTACCACTAGCTGTACCCGCGGCTTCGCCCACGTGACTGTGTATTCTTTTGGTATTTTAAGTTAAGAGGAGGCTCCCTATTTTAATGTCAATTTGCATGAATATTCTTAACCAGTCACACATACAAGCAAAATGAAACTTTAGTAATTTATTTATTAAATCTTTTTCTTTCCATGTTGAAGACAGTTACGTACTTCTAATATTTTCGCTCGAAACATTTTTTATTCGAAAATCATGTCTTTTTTAAGGATAATTATAAAAAAAACAAATAAGATTCTTTGGCTTTAATGTCTAAAAATAAATATTCACAGCAAGAAAATATAATTTATTATCCAGCCACCAGATATTAATAATAATAATTATTCTACAAAAACGGATACAGAAACACATGCAACATCACACGAACCCACCTTACACGACTACACACACCCCCACACACACACACCCACAAAACACCCCCTCCCCTCTCATACAACACACCCACCCCATCACACACACATACTCACACATACATATTCATATAAGTAAAATTAGGTCATAATGGGTTTAATAACACACATAAATAAAGGTTTCTTTTGTACACGAAGTTACTGTAGAACACTGACTCCTAGGTCACAGGGTTCCCCTAGTTTAGGAGGCAGGGTTTTTTACTATTTGTACAGCCTTTTCCCAAAATCAAATGTACCTATTGTGAAATGTATTGGAATTGTTTAAAAGGATATTTTGTGTCATTAAACTTATTTTATTATTATTATTATATTTTTATCTCTAGATCAATACTTTAGTTATAAACGAAATAAGAATTGAGACTTACGCTATTTAGTTTCGTGCTCAAACATGATCACAGAGCGCACGCGATATTCAACTTTATTACTGGAGTGTTAGCATTTAGTACATAACGGAATGGCGGGGAGCATGGGGGCGGAGCTTGCGTAGAAGTTTGATTAAGACTGCCTGGTCTTAATGGAAACATCTTAATGAAGTCATAGTATATTGATTTCAATTACCAGTTTTCAATGTTTAAATTCAAGAAAACCATTATAATTTCATTTCGCTTCTATGAGAACTTGATAAGCCGAACGGAGAACATAGCACAAATTACTATAGTTTTAAAGAAAAGCTAAGCTAAGCCTTATCCTAATAAAGGAGCAACTGCAACTGCCATCTGACCTCCACGTCATACCCAAAATAATGAAACATATCCAAGTGGTTTTCGGAAGTAGGTGAATAGGGACCCGAAACCGTGCCCCGGCTCGATCTCAGAATACCAGGGCCTCAAGTCTGCTATTACAATAGTGTCAGAATGGTCGATCATTGATTTCATAATTGTTGATTTTGACAGGTTTGGTAATCTACTATTATAATGGCGTCATTATGACTTTCCAATGGTCTGCCACTGACACTTCATTGAAAGAAATTGCAAAGAAAATGATCGACCATTATGAATTTACCAGATTACGAACTTTTAGCAAAATGACAATGGCATGACAATGGGATTCTGTTGGAATGACTGGATTTATAAAAATAGCAGACTTGGGCCCCAGATTCTCAAAATACGAGATTCTCAATATAACAGATTATCTAAATACCGGATTCGCAATATACCTACCAGAAGTACAGTTAAATGAAAAATTTTTTGAGGTAAGTATAATAATTATTAAAAAAAAAAAAAAAATGTATTTTGATACATAATTATAATTAAGCATAAAAACAGAAAATATGCAAACTATTTGCTGCAAAAAGTAGCTAGGGTTTTTCATATTATTAGATATAATAAATATTTTGATTTCGACTGTTCGAAATCTGATATATTGAGAATCTGGTGTTTTGAGAATCAGGCATTTTGAGAATCTGGTATTCTGAGATCGAGCCCGTGCCCCGCGTCTTAACCAAAAAATTGTGTAAACCGGCGAGCTAATTTCGTAAAATTAGCCCGCCGGTTTGCAGGACAGCACAAGCTGACGCGGCGCTGCCGAAGGTAGGTATATAAGGACATTAGGTTTCATCATAAAGGCTCCCACCGCAGACAGACGCAATGCGGCTCTAATAGAATAATTTCTATAAACACTTCAAGGAAATTGTCCTACCAAAATTGCGTCGCACCTTTCTGCGGGAGCCTTAAAGCGCGGCTTCACATGCAACACGCGAATACGCGCGTTAACCTACTTCAGTCTACTTTACAACGAAACTAAAAAATATTGAATAAAACATACGGAACATTCTGATAATATATCATTGACTTTGTACAAGTCATCGTCGGGTATCCAACAATCGCAAATTAGACAATTGTCAACACAGCGAAACATATTCATAGTGTGATAAATTGCCTTCGATTTTTTAACGTTACCCATCAAAAGTCGAAAATTCTTAGACACCTCACGTAGACATTTGCAGCGAAGGTACTTTGTCTTTGCTAAAACCTAGAAATAATATAAAAGATATTACAAGATATTAAATTAACGTTTCTCTAAGAAAACTAATGGTTTTTATTTAAATTCTACGTTAAATTTGCCCCCTGAGGAAATGCGAAAAGACGACTTATTTCAATTTAACACTTTTTTTTGTATTCCGATTTTAAATTTGGAACAATGACAAACGGAAATGATAATAACGAAAAACCACTTTTTTTTATTTGTACTACCATTATTTTAAAAAGATATCGAGACTTTTAAACAAAACCATATGCATCTGGACACCTGAATTGTATAATCTACGTAACTACTATAAATGTGTCATACTAAACATAGTCCCTAACCGTGTAGGCTGATTATGCTATGTGTAATATGTTTTGTTAGGTAACACCTGATAAAAAATAATTTGGAACAAAGATTGTACGACAATTAAATTAATTAAAGTGTTCACCTACATCTTTTTGGGCTCAGTTAGTCCAATATAGGTTTTTGATCCTAATAAGAAACAGGATCGATTGGCATAACAAAAAGTTTTTCTGAAAATTGCCCATTTTCCTGCTGACTGTAATTTTTTTTCAAAATTTGTAAGTGTAGATCAAAATTTCTCATAAAGGTAAGGACAGTCTCTTAAGACCGTTTTCCTGTAGCTACAACGGTTAAGGTAGCTGCCCTTACTGCCCCATCTCAAAAATCCACCCTGTATAAATAAGTTGTTTAATATAAAAAATAAAATTATAGGTACCGTACTACTTACAGGTACCGTACTACTTATATTGCACAAAAAAAATACAATAAATCGTGAAAAACCGAAATAACTAAGTAAAAAAGCTCAAATTACAGGTCAGTAATTATTTGAACAAAAAATAACAATAAATCGTGAACAACAGAAATAGCAAAGTAAAATAAACTAAAATTACAGGTAGGTACTTATTTGAACAAAAAAATAACAATAAATTGTGAACAACAGAAATAACAAAGTAAAATAAACTAAAATTACAGGTAGGTACTTATTTGAACAGAAAAATAACAATAAATTGTGAACAACAGAAATAACAAAGTAAATTAAACTAAAATTACAGGTAGGTACTTATTTAAACAGAAAAATAACAATAAATTGTGAACAACAGAAATAAAGTAAAATAAACTAAAATTACAGGTAGGTACTTATTTGAACAGAAAAATAACAATAAATTGTGAACAACCAAATAACAAAGTAAAATAAACTAAAACTATACTTCAGGTTTTCTTCAACGTCGCCTGATTGTCAGTAGCACAAAGATTTATGCTCTCGGTAACTGTGATTTTGTTGCATATGCAAACATTAATAATGTTTGCATTTTTTTTATCTTTTGCCATGTCCTTCGCGTTTCTATTTATCTGGACAGTGTAGGACCTTTCATCTCAATGTGATTCTTTTTTTATATGCTTCACATTTCATTTTATTTAAAAATTGTAAGAGGAAAGGGTTGGTAGGAATGATGGCCTTAATTATTCGATGCCAGCCTTCTAAGGCATAAGTCGTTCTGTTTTTTTCACCGTAACAGCTGTACTCTTCATTCGTGTTTTTTTTGTGTCCATTGACCATTGAAGTAATGCAGAAATTTTGTAGGAATCTCATTGACTGGTGCAATTTGACACATAGTTTGTAGAAATCTCATTGACTGGTGCCATTACACTTAGATCGAGGTACGCTTCGGGAATAATTACTGGAGGAAGCAATGCTAATTGTGAGCAAAGTATGTTATTTCGCGAACTTTATCGGATTCACAGAATTTCAACTTATTGCTCATCCTTTCGATAGCTCTCTAGAAATGGTAATAGCACCCTTTGATTTTCACATCTTTTACGGCTTGTATTACAGCAACTTTATATACTGCAAACTCCTTGTTGTTTGTTCTTTTTATATTGAAAATATCCGTTCGCATGTGCGTTGACTTTTATTAGGAAGAAAACTAATTATTGTATCTTCACTGCGTGCCAAGTCCACATGAAAGGGGTACAACTGATAGAACGGTTTTGAAGACACTTTAATGTACCGTCGCCGTAAAAACGTATTAATTGACTTTAAAAAGTCGCGAAGTTCCTTGGCCATTATAGTACCAAATATAAAAATTCTGTCATTTGCTTCCAAAAACATAGTCATCGTACAAAAAAATGTGTTCTGGCAATCTCACATCCTTTGAATTTGTACACGCGGTTCGGACTAAATTTTATTTATTGGTTTCGTGCCATTATACGGTGTCCTTTTTAGATGTATATTCCGGTATTTCATGCTCTAGATAATATTTAAATATATCTCCTTTCATGAATTGGTTTTCAAAAATGTTATGCACAGATTTGAAACTGACACATACCTCTTTTTTTACCTCTCTCATCGTTAAACGTCACGGTCAAATCTCCGACTGCAAATTTAAGTTGGTCGACTATTACTCATTGACTTGTAAGGCCTACTTAGCTGTGATAGGTGACAGATGTCTCGCTGACGGTGGCGCGTGTGTTGGATCATTTAGCTCCCTTCAAAATGGTTGAGCTGAATGGTGCTGATCCATGCATCATGTTCCTGAACGGGCGCTGTCAGTTGGGACTGGGTCATCTCTTAACTGCCACGGTTTATTTTAAATATTTTAGTTTTGATTTGTTTATTTTTTAATCTTTTTAACACGGACGCTTCTGACGGTTTGCATCGTTCTCACATGTACCTATAATTTCAACATGAATGATGTAACCAATACTTTGTATCAATATTTTAATTTAAAAGAGTGTCTGTGGAGTTTCTTGCCTGTTCTTTTCCATAGGAACCTACTACTCTTTGGAATGGGTAACTAGCTTCATATTTCTAACTGACCGACTCCTTTACAATTTAAAAGTGCCTGTAAATGGCTTAATTGATATGAATGCTTTGAGTTTGAGTTTATAGTTTTCCTTTCAATTTCGTTATACAGGGTGGAATTTTGTAATGCCACCTGGAGGGAAAGTACTCTTAATACTGCAGATAGAAAGTTTTACTCAAAGGAAACATTCCTTTATTTTTGAATAGAAAGCAAACTGCATTCAAAGATTTTCGAAAATTCTCTTCTCCCACACCCGGTAATCGAACCGGCTAAAATCTGAAAAAATTATACCCTGTACTTTTATTGCATCGATCGTTAGGGTCAATTATAAGGATGAAATCTCTCTAACAAACATGATAAATTAAATGAAAGGAAAACCAGGAAATCTTAAATTAATTTAATTATTTACAAAAAATGGTAAACTAACTAATTAGTTGCTCGAAATGGGCTCCATTCTCTTGGATACACAAATTTATTATTTTAACGAATTCATTTCTAGTAACCTTTAATAAAGTGTTGTGGTGAATATTATAAATTGTATTCTGAACTTCAACTCTCAACTCGTTGTCATTCGCATAATATTTCATGTAAATTTGATTTTTTACATATCCCCACAAAAAAAAATCTAATGGAGTGAGATCTGGCGATCTCGCAGGCCATCTGATTGTGCCGTTTGTATCAATCCAGGTATTAAAATGGTTATTAATGTAGGCAGTAGTGATTCTGCTGTTATGTGCTGGAGCACCATCTTGCTGTAGAATTGTTTGGTTTCGCTCTTCCTCGGGGAAACCATTTAACTCGTTTCTTAAGAGATCCAGTATTTCAATATACTTGACAGTGTTTAAATGACCTTCGTACACGTGGACTAACACTACATTATTTCTCATAATTCAGCACCAAACGTTGAAAGAAAATCTTACTTGATTGTTAGTTTCATGAACACGAACAGGATTCACTTGAGACCAATAATGGTTATTGCGGCGATTGTACATGCCATTATTGCTGAAGTTAGTTTCGTCAGACCATACAATGTTACTCAAAAAATTAGGGTTTCGGTCAATTTCTCCAAGCATGTTTTCACAAAATTGTAATCGTCTGTCACGATCCCCAATATGCAATTTTTGCACCAACCGACCATCACGATAGCATTTATACTTATACTTTTTCAGCACTTTAAGTACGCGAGTGTGGGTTGTTCCTAATTCATCGGCAGCATCTCTACTTGAAGCCTTTGGAAATGATTCAAAGTATGTTAAAACATCTAGTTCAAAATCGAAATAGTTTTGCTGAATAGTTTGCCGTCTCTTCTTGAAACCACCCGTATTCTTTAAATTTTCTACCATTCTTTTCAATACGAACCGAGTTGGTGCCTGTCGGTCTTGATATCTCTCTCCATACCACCGCAGAGCTAGATTCACGTTTTTGTTATTTAAAAAATAAGCTTCCATTAAATCAAACTGTTCTTGATAAGCCATTTTCACCGTGAGACAAAATGTGAAATGAGTTGTAAAAACAATCAAATGTGAATAACAACTATGACAATCTAATTTTCAAATTTTAATCTAATATTCCATATTTAAATTACCTCATACACGCAGCTACGAGTATGTCGCAAAGGAGTCTGCATTACAAAAGATGGATGTTAGTTAAAGAGCTTTAACTTGACTCATTGAATTTGTAACTTCAGATTTCCTGGTTTTCCTTTCATTTAATTTATCATGTTTGTTAGAGAGATTTCATCCTTATAATTTACCCTAACGATCGATGCAATAAAAGTACAGGGTATAATTTTTTCAGATTTTAGCCGGTTCGATTCCCGGGTGTGGGAGAAGAGAGTTTTCGAAAATCTTTGAATGCAGTTTGCTTTCTATTCAAAAATAAAGGAATGTTTCCTTTGAGTAAAATTTTCTATCTGCAGTATTAAGAGTACTTTCCCTCCAGGTGGCATTACAAAATTCCACCCTGTATATAATATACTACTGCTATGAATTTTTTGACATATCCTCAGTCAACCATTAGCTGCAAGCGGAGGGAGTGGGGGGGGGCAGGGGGGATTCTAGCAAAATTTAGCTATTTATTTGATTTTACCTACAACTATCGGTGTAACTAATATGTACAAACATCAGCACACTTAACTGCACATTAAGAACTGATGAGGACGGTCGTAGTACCAATTGTTAAAAACAAAACAGGTAGTTTAGCAGACAAAAACAATTACAGCCCGATCTCATTAGCGACAGTCATCGCGAAAGTATTTGACAGCATGCTTAATTCTCAGTTAAACAATACAATAACTTTGCACGATAACCAGTTTGGGTTCAGGCCCAAAACTGTCCACAGATAGTGCTATACTGAGTTTAAAGCTTGCAGTCAGATATTACACGGATCGGAGCACACCTGTTTACGCTTGTTTCCTTGATCTTTCCAGAGCATTTGACCTGGTTTCGTACAAAGTGCTGTGGAGGAAGCTGCTTGATAGGCAAGTTGCGCCTGAAGTTGTTAAAATCTTCCAGCACTGCTGCACTGGTACGGGAACCAGGTCAACAATGTTAAATGGTCGGGAGCTCTGTCGGACTCGTACAGGTTAGAGTGCGGAGTGAGGCAGGGAGGATTGAGCTCACCAACGCTCTTCAATCTGTATATTGATGGACTTGTTGCCGAGCTCAGCAGCCGCCATATTGGATGTCATGTTGATGGTGTTTGCTTTAACAACATCAGCTACGCTGATGATATGGTGCTGCTCAGCGCGTCAATAGGGGGACTCAGAGAGCTAATAAGCATCTGCGAAACGTACGCTCATACTCATGGCCTGAAATATAACGTAAAAAAGAGCGAGCTTATGGTTTTCTGTGCGGGTTCTAAGTGTCCGGCGGAGGTTCCACCAGTAAGGCTGGCTGGGGTGCCCTTGGAGCGGGTACGTACTTTTAAGTATTTGGGCCATACTCTGACGTCCGACCTGAAGGACGATGCTAATATTGAGCGAGAAAGGAGGGCGCTGTCGGTGAGGGCGAATATGATTGCACGCAGGTTTGCTCGTAGCTCCAAGGATGTGAAGATCACCTTGTTTCGAGCCTACTGCACGTCTTTTTATACGAGTAGTCTGTGGGTGTCATATTTTCAGAAATCCTACAGCGCTCTCCGCGTCCAATATAATAACGCGCTGGGGGCGGTGCTGCGGCTGCCTCGCTTCTGCAGCGCATCGGGAATGTTCGCGAGCGTCCGCATTGACTGTTTTTATGCCAGCATGCACAAGAGGGCGGCCTCGATGGCGAGTAGAGTGCGGGGCAGCGGCAACAGTCTTCTTACCGTTGCCGTTGTGGCCAACAGGTTGGACGGGCCTTTCATGAAGTACTGGCAGGCCTTACATGCACCTGTGTATCAGGCTTGGGGCAGGTAGATTTAAAATAATTGCTATATATTTTTTATAATTTTTAATTTTTTAGAAATAATTTTTATTTTTAAATCTTGACATTTGAAGTTTTTTACAGTTTGACTTTTATTATTTTATATTTCAAATTTTAATTTTTGTAGATTCCGACATTTTATATTTTATTTTGGCAATTTTTTCATTAATTAATTATAGTTTTTTATTTTTATTTTATTGGTCACAGTTTTATGTTAGTTTTAAACTGTTGTTTGTGATTTGGATGTGTGAGTGCGGCTATGGTTTGTGTTTCTTTTAATTATTTTTGTCAATGGGTGTTTCTTACCTGAAATAAATGAATTTATTTATTTATTTATTAAGGGCTCCTGCCCACGAGACGGTTTTAACACGGCCCGGGTTTTTGCCGGCGCCGGGTAGAAACCGTCCCAGCTTGCACACAAGACGATTTGTACACGACCCGGTTTCATGGAGATGCAGCCTGGTTGGCACGAACCGGCCGTAGGAGCGATCGCGTGCACATGCGCTCATACACTGCCATACTTTACTGCGCACCGGGCGTAGACGCGGCGAGAACCGTGCCCGGTTGCGCAGTGTGCCGGCGCTAGCGCCGGCGTCGTGTGCATGGCTTCATAGGGTCCCATACACGACTGACGACCGGACGTAGACCCGGTTTGACGCCTCTGGCGAAAAATCGTCTCGTATCGTAATCGTCTTTAGCGCTCATGCCCGAGCGCTAAAGACGCAAATGAGAGAAATTAAGACTCCTCGAAAGGGATAGATAAATGTTAGTAATTTTCTTCTTTAACACTCAAATTGACATTTACTCAAACTTTATTCGAATTAAAAACTGCATGGATCATGGATGCAATATAAATTTAAAAACTAAAATCTAGATGTTCTGTACTCAATTCTGTCGACTTGACACAAGATTAAACTATTAAATAATAAAAATTCTGTTCCAATAATAATAAATTCCACTAAATGTGCACGTAAGTTTTACACCAAATTTTATAATTAGTGTTTGTTTGTCTAATAAGTAAGATTGGGTATAGCTTTTTTTTTTTTGGTGGGAAATTATCAAATAACTTTTCCCGGTTTGAGCGGAGTGGCAGGGCGTGTCAGACTTTTACTGACTAAAACCCACCCTTGTTCCTTCCGTTGCCTGTGTGCAAGGGCCACGATATCCCTTTCGGACAAACTCGCAACCCTGGCTGAAGATTAAGTATAGCTGAGGTTTTCTTAGCAGCACTAATTTTGTTTTTAGAGACGGTCAATATACACGTGGCTACGACGTCACGAGGAATGCGGCGATGAAGAAGAAAAAAGAGTAGAGTATTCTCTTCTTTTCTCGATGTGCTTGGTTGAGTTCCATGTTTCAGTTTAAGTCAAGTCAAATTATTTATTTCAAATAGACACATAAGAGGCACTTTTGAACGTCAAAATTTACAAAAAAATAGAATTGATTCTAGTTGCCCCTTCCAATAGGTATTTGGTGGTATGAGGAATAGGGTGTAAAGTTAACTCATCCACCATAGAAAAGGGAGGATCCACCGACCAGACGGGTGTTTTGTCTGGTGGGCAACTGCCCGACGGTTGATGTCGGGACGTTGTATATATGCTAGTTGCGCGGTAAACTCTACTTGCGCGAGGCAGGATTTGCGTGACGTCAGTGTGTTCAGTTCGCAATGTGGCGACGTTAATGCCGCTACATCAATCGGAGTGAGTCGGAACCGGGTGCCGCATAGTTCTCAGTGGGTCGGAACAGTCTGCGGTGATTCCCCAGTGAGTCGGGGTGGCGCTGTATTATGCTCCAGTGAGTCGGATGTGGTACAGCACCGGGTTGAGGCTGACTGCTGGCGTCAACCAGGAGAGGTATCATGTTCTCTGCTTGTGGACTGGCCGAAAGTGCAGTGTGCTGTGCCAAGGATGAGGCTGTGGGTGATGACCAGGAATGCGCGTCCGCTGCATGCTGGTGGTCAGGATACCCGTTGAAGCCGTGGGTGCTGGCTGGCTGTGTGACTCGCCGCTCGAGAGCTTGAGGAAGTGATGATGATGATGACGTCACGCTGAAGTAGTTGCACGAAGGCTGCGTTGACGTTCATACTCGGGGTCACCAGTTTGGTGGTATGAGGAACAACGGGTAAAGTTCACTCATCCACCATAGAAAAGGGAGGATCCTCCGACCAGACGGATGTTGTTTCTGGTGGGCAACTGCCCGACGGTTGATGTCGGGACGTTGTATATATGCTAGTTGCGCGGTAAACTCTGCTTGCACGATGCAGGATTTGCGTGACGTCAGTGTGTTCAGTTCGCAATGTGGCGATGTTGATGCCGCTACAGGTAGTTTCGTATGGAGAAGAATGGGCAAGATACTCCACCGTAACACACTATTTTAAAAATGTTTTACAATATTTTGTTTAATTGAATTAAAACGAATATCAAGCACGACGTAACAATAAGTACAACATAACAAGAAGTACAACGTTACTAAAAGTTTATCTTAACAAGAAGTACAACGTAACAACAAACACAGCGTAACAAAAAAAAAACAGCAAAAACGCAGTGGCAGCAGGAAAATATTCGTGCATTAAGACCGAAGGTAAGAAGCCAAAAACGTCAAGAATTACGTCTACGTCTAGGGTTGCCAGTGGAAATAAAATAACAAAAGTAAAATAACATGATTTTTATTTTGTTTCTATTAGATGAAAATAAAAAAATAAAATTACTTTTATTAATAATATTATTAATTATTTTTATATTCCACATTTAACATACGAATTTTTAAAGTTTTTTTTGTAATTAAACCATTTTTATCATCGCAAAATCGTTCACTACCCCAACAGTATTAGTTTTAGTATGGTAACATTATTTTTCTTAGAACTGTCAAGTTACTGAATACAATTAAAAGTCGAACTGTAAGCCCACTATCATTTGCCCAAACATAGACAGCTACAAGGATCTTTTGGCGCCTGAATAACAATGACAGCAGGGCGTTTTGTTTTTTCTTTTTCTGGATTGCTGGTTGTTGTTAAACATTTTGTGAAATTGTTACAGAAATTGTATTGACAAAACAAGATGGCGGCGTGGCGTTGACAAAACAACCATGTCGCGTTGTAGGCGTTGATTAATTTGATGTAAGCGAAAACGGGCATAAGTTTGGTTAGGTTTAGATAACTTGAAATACCTATTAAATAAATGTTAGGCCAAACATAAGGCCGCTGTAATGGTAGCGTATGTATGTAAATAAATATTATAACTTAAAACAAAAAAATCTGGGGTGTCGCGTAATAATAACTAAATCTTAAGAAGAAGAAGTAGATATGAATAAACATTATCCCAGCCTATAACTGCCCCACTATAGGGCAAAGGCCTCGTTCGTTCTCATACATAGACAGTATGAGCAATTGAGCATAGATGGGTCTCATTGGCATTGATATTTTTTATTAGATACTCTTTTTCATTACCTGATCTAAATCATTGATTCTATCTTGAAGTTGTAACTGCAGTTCCAATCTATTTGCAGACGTGTTAGGAATAGGAAAAGTATTAACTTGAAATCCAGTACAAATCTTTTGTATACGTCCTGCTAGTGCTTCGCCCTGGCATATCACTAAAAAAGCAATTTTCCGTATTTCTTGGCGCTGGAAAATTAAGGTGAATGTTTATAAAAATATTTCTGACAAAGCAGAATAGAATAACATAGAATGTTCTCGAGAACTATGCAACGTATAGGAACTTGAGTTTTTGCACAATGTTAGATCCGAATGACGCGCACACAGATTGCCATAATTATTAGGCTATATGGCGGTTTCATACCTTTGCCTCTCCTTCAACTTGCGATGACACGGTGCGAGAAAAACACAGTGAAATTATATTAGTATTACAATTTATCTGCAAAATATGGATCAATCTCTAATAACTCATGTATAATCTAAATTTTTGCGTTATAAATCTGGGAGATAAGGGGGTAATTTTTTGACCGGCGATCTGTGTGTGCGTCATTGAGAACGAACATTATGCGATAATTATAATTCCTATGTTGCATTGTTCTCGATAATAACCTCTGTGGCAGACAGGCTTGAGATTATTAAGATGGTTTTAACTTTTTCGGAGCCATATAATATACCAAAAATAGATGCTTACTTACGAAGGCCCTTTCTTTTGGCCTACGCACTACGTAATTAAAGGTTAATAAATCTTTAAAAAAAAAACGTTAGCCGAATACATAGGTTTATTAAGTACCTTTTTTTTTTTTTTTTAAAACGTTGCCCCACACTAGGAATTTCTCCTGTATCGTGGGTGCGTTTACAAACATTTAAACTCACATACACAAACAGCCAGACCCGGAACAACTACTTGTAGGTCATACAAATATTTGTTCCGTGCGGGAATCGAACCCGCGACACGCAGCGCAGCAGTCAATCGCTTAACCACTGCGCCAACCGTGCCGTCATAACCCGTCGCGCCATCACCTACGTGAAATACAGTAGATACAGTGAGAGACGGACAAGAAAGATACCTAATAAAGGTTCTGTTTATCTTATAAGACCCGAACCTTAAAAACTAAAAAAAATATCTTTAACTTGTAGAATTTGTAAGTATACATACAGACTGAGGATCAATAAGAATCTTATCTTGAGAAGCCTGTTTGAAGTAGACGTTGCCATGAGAGATTCTCCACAGCATCATTTCAAAGGCGTGACACCTGGTGCGTCGCACCAATCCTGTTATCACCATCAGCCGACCACTGCCTTTAGCCTTCCTGAGAAGAAACTGAGTTTGAATACATGATCTTAGAAAATTTATATATAGTGGTTAAAGCCTCGCCTCACGTTCACCAGGTTGAGGGTTCAAATCTGGGCAAGTATCAATTTGACATCAGGAACAGGGTCCCAAGTTACCGGTATTTAGGGTTTTAGAGAGAGGAACCTCCTCATATGCGTGCCGTATCCAGGAGTACTGCATTCTGAATCAAGCCTTTGACTCAGCCGCGCAGTAAGAGCCTCCTGAGTTATTGGTCGAAGCTTTCCACTATTAGCCGTAACACTTATCGGAACAATGATTGCAGAGTCCACGTCCCACATGTCTACAACCTCGTGTTTTAAGGCAAGATACTTGATTTTTTATCTTTCTCAGCTTTCACGAGATTCTCGTCATTAGGGAAAGAGGTATCAACAATCTTTGGACGGCGCTCTCGTCGACCTATCAACACAATATCAGGCTTATTGGCTACAATAGTCCTGTCATTGATGATAGATCGATCCCAGTACAATGTAACATGACCGTTCTCGAGAATTGGGTCGGGCACATACCTGTAGTATGGCACTTCAGAATCCACAATCCACAGGTTTTATTGCAAGGCAAGTTGCTGGTGGATAATCCTAGCCACTAGATTGTGTATGTGCAAGTACTCTTAGTTAGCAAGACAAGAACAATCAGAAACAATATGTCGGATTGATGCACTGGGGCGGTGGCATGCCCGACAGAGGCCAATCGTAACGTCTTGGGCAATGTATTTCCGATAATTATTCGTCATGATAACTTCATCCATAATCGCACAGACACGCTCGTTATTATTATAGAGGCATGAGGAACAGGGTCCAAATTTCACTCATCCTCCATACAAAAAGGAGGATGCTCTAATCAGAGCAGTGTCGTGTCTGACAGGCTACTGCCCGACGTTTGATGTCAGGATATTGTATAAATGTCAGTCACACAGTAAACTCTACTTGCGTGGTGCAGGATTTGTGTGACGTTCGGTCTTTGATGCGTAGTTCGCATGTGGCGTTGTATATACCGCACCCGTATCAAGCACTGCAGATTTGCGCCAATTCTCTTTCGGCAAGGAAACCGGGGTGAGGCCCTTGTCCACTGCGACCACATCTTGGTGCATCCCCCCACTTGTAGGAAATATTCCTTGAGGCTGCAAATATCGTGGTTGTGGAGAGGTTTACCATAGAAAACCCTCGACCCCCACACTTCCGCGGGATGTACCGTCTCCTAACTGATACACGTGGGTGAAGTATTGTTTTTATTCACTGCCACAATGCGTTGTGGTCGCAAACATGACAGCCACAATACTAATCTCGCTATGTGGTGTTTGTGATTGCTACAACGCGTCGCGAGCGTTTTCATAAGAGCCACAACACGAATTTCACGATGTGGATGTTTTACAGTGACCACACACTTCGCATTGTTAGCTGTTGTTTCGCTCATTGACCGTTTTCGGTCTTCTAGCTTAACATATACACGGAAAAAATGGCAGAGGGTAACTTGCAGACTCAATAATGGGCCCCCGGAAACTGTTGCTAGCAACAAGGGAGGCAACATATTCTGAGGTGCTTGAGGATTGGAGAGATATGCCACAGCTATCGGAACAATCCCATAGCCTGGAAAGATGGTCAAAATCCCTACCAGCACTTACTGGAATACTTCCTTCCTCCGAGCACGTTTGCACTTGCGAATCTCCACTCAAGCCGGCCAATAAAGGCAAGAATGAGGTGGAAGCTTAGTTCCTCGTCAGTGTTCACTCCAGGTGGCCAATAAAGGCAAGCCAGAGATGAGGAACCAGAGTGCTCCCAGAAGATAGGGTCCGCCCTGCGGGTTTCTGTATCTCTCTTGTTCTATCCTTAACCTAGGCCTGGTCCGGCAAAGTAAACTTTACCGGTACAAACTTAGAGTTCAGGAGCGCGCAATCCCCACCACGACGTCACCTTGAGATACGGTTTTATCATTATATTAATAGGTGAAGCGAAAACTTAGTACCCCTTTTTACGACAATTATGGATGGAGTAGTATACAATTCGGCACAGTTAAAGTTTATAATAGGAGAAGTGCAGAAAGCTAATATTTTTATATATTAGAGTGCGTGCCAGCTCCAACAGTCTCCTGGTTGTCATTGCTAGCAAACTGGATTGCCCTATCATTTACTATTTAAGCCAACTGCATGTCCCTGCTAATAGAAACTTGGTTATTTAACAATTTGGAACTTGATGTTTTTTTGTTGTGATGTTTAGTTGTTTATGTTTTGTAAATATTACTACCATAGTTTGTAAGTGAATTGTTACTAACGTTATGAGTCCATCATGAAAATAAATGTTATATTATTATTATAACTTTGAGTTTGTGTTCTAAAACTTGATAATTATCTCAGAATTTGAAATGGCTGAAGTGCACCTCTCAAATGTTGTGTGTGTAGTGGAAGTGAGTGTCGTCGGTTGCCGTCCTAGCTTTTCTGAACCCTCTAGAGATCGCACTTGTTTCCTCTACTATTATTGATAAATAGGTACATTATAATTACTTAGAAGTGAATAAAGTTTCTTTTCTTATTTCCGAGTCTCCTAGCATGGGTCCAATATGCGTCAATACATAGTGAAACTCGACCAACTCCAAAAAACTCTTCAATAAACCGACTTCGTTTCTAGTCATTTCTTGAATATCATCTTTCCATTTTTCTAGCGTAATCTTTAATGAGAAAATGTTTTGATTATGATAAAACTACATAGATTTATATTTTTATTTTTTTGACTATATTGTGTCCCGCTGCTGAGCAGAGGGCTCTGCTTTTTTTTTCTTCCAAACTTCTGCAGTGGCAGTGGGACAAAACACGTAGAAAAAAAAAAGTTTCAAGTACCTCAAATTCCGTGAATTCATGAAGCGGTCTTGCTTTAGATCTGTGTTCCTGTTCGAGTAGCTCTATGTCATTCAGTGTCATTTCATTTTGTATATAGTTAAGCTTACGTTCCATTTCAGAAAAACGACAAACCTCCATGACGTAATTCCTTAGAAACAACTGTAAATCGGGATGCATCTGGAATTAAGGAAAAAGAAAAATCTGAATCCTAGTTTAACTTACTTATATATACATTATATTCAATTTAAGTTGTATAAAGGACACTGAGCAGTTGAATTTTGGCAAATATTAGATGGAAAACGAAGTTACGTGATGTTTGTTGCTAATTAATATTAAAATTCAACTCGGTACTAAGCACATACGTCTATGAACTGCACACAACCTAGCTCTCCCAGCCGATCGAGGACATCGAACGAAGTCTCCGGTTGCAGATACATACTGCACTTCGACATCTTGTCACTTCGTAGCATACAGCCCATTTTGAATCTGAACAGAAAATATTATTGGGCTAAGAAGTAAACTTAGTCAGGAATGAGGTTTTGGTGGGGCTCGTGGCTAATAACAGCTGCACGAGGCGATCAATTAGGTTAAGCTACTCTTCCCACGGTCGGTCCGTGGATGAGTGCGTGACCATCTTTACATACCGAGGCCCCTTCATGTCTCGGAACGCACGTTAAGCCGTTGATCCCGCCTTTCATTCGTGGACCTTTGACAGCCGTTATGGGTTGTCAGACGACCGATAGTCTGACAACCAGTGTTACCAAAGGGTATCATATTGCCCAGTAACTGGGTTGTGGAGGTCAGATAGGCCGTCAGTCGCTCTAATAATATTGGTATTCAGCTGCATCCGGTTACATTGAAAGTTGACCCCAAAAATTGTTGGGAAAAGGCTAGGCAGATGATCTCGGGGCATAGTAGTGACCCCCCGCGGCGATAGTCACGCTGTGCATTCAAATTATCACCGTGATGACATCGCCATGTGGATATTGATTCATAGAATTTCTATTGAATATGATGGCCCGGTGACAATATCGCCGCAATATTATCGCCCGTGGAGATGGCTGGATTTAGAAATACGAGAAAAGAACATAATCATGTTTAAATAACAACTTCTACTAAAAGGTTCAGTTACCTGTAATCAATTCCTTTTATTTGCGTAAATGCACCTGTATTTCTGCAATATTACTGTCCTAAATTTTCAGATATGTATAAAAAAGTATTTTTTCAACTTTGACGTTGACTGACGTTGATCACAGAATACTATTAATCCTAGCAGAGACGTTGATAGGTATTTATTTTGGTTTTTAAAATTTCTTAATATTCAATAGTAGCTGCCAGATTGTGTTTTGAATAAGTAAAAAGTTTCATTTCGATAAGGCGTTATAATCACGATCTTTGGACAAACATGGTCATTCTAATAATCAGTAGGTGCCACAGATGTCTAGTCTACACACAGGTTATCGATTATAATGCCACGGTGTATAGCGAAACTCCGTGGAATCTTTTTGGATGTGAATTCAAAGATCTAGTGTAGTAGGTTCTGTGAATGAAATACTATCACTGAAGAGAAAACATGAAATTCGGTAGATACCTACATTCCTCGTAGAGGATTACACTTGCACACAAATGCGTTTTTAGAAATACTGAACACGTTTCACTGGGGATTGACGTCTGACTGCTTAGACGATAGCCAAGCGTATTTGTAGGGTTCTGTACGTTAAAAGGGAAATCGGAACCCTAGGATCACTTTTATTATCCGTCGGTGTCTGTCCAGACTGTTTTTCTTAGGAAACGGTTGAGGTATCAAGTTAAAATTAATAAAATAATTAATTAATAAATATTATCATAATAAAGTTCATATTAAATACCAGACTAGCTGAACAGTTTTTTCAGAATTTGAACATTTCCGGGCTACTTTTCCAATTTTTCTTTCCGTAAAAAACACAAAACAAAAAATAGCCAAATTGGTCCATTCGTTCTGTAGTGATGCGCTTAGCAACGAACAGCATTTCATTTTTATTATATAGAAGAATAGATACTGAAATTAAATGAAATGAAATGAAATCTGCGATAAGTATCGCGAGTGTAGCGAATAATCTCCGAATAAAGTATCTGTGTAACATCCGGTCGGACGGAGATGACGAAATTATAAGGGTTCCAAACTCAAAACTCAAACTCAAAGCATTTATTTCAATTAAACCATTTACAGGCACTTTTGAATTGTCAAGAAGTCGGTCAGTTAGAAATATGAAGCTAGTTGCCTATTCCAAAGGTTCCTATGGAGAAGAACGGACAAGAAACTCTTTTAAATTAAAATATTGATACAAAGTATTGGTTACATCATACATATTGAAATTATACATGTGATAACGTTGCAATTACGTCTGAAGCGTTCGTGATAAAAAGAAAAAAAAAACAATTCAAAATTAAAATAAATAGAAATAAGCCGTGGCAGCTAGGAGATGACCAGTCCCAACTGACAGCGCCCGTTCACGAACATGGCGCATGGATCAGCACCATTCAGCTCAACCATTTTGAAGAGAGCTAAATGATCCAACACACACGCCACCATCAGCGAGACATCTGAGTGAGCATGACATACTCTCCAGCCGCCAGTGCACATTCAAGTCATCAAAATTCCGTTTTTACCATTTGGCAACGTAACCCTGGAAACGTGCCTTATAGTACTCTACTTTAAAGTTTTAAAGAATATTCGGCGATCATTAACCGAGGGCAGCCAGGTACAGCTTTGAGACTTTTTTCAGAAATTACCTGTGTCGATTTCAAAAAAACATACAAAAACAGTAGCTATCCGCGGTTACCTACGGTTTTTGCAAGTGAGGTCAGTATGAAGAAAAACGTCAGTTCCAAACAATGATACTTTCTACTAAACTCTGGCTTGCGTTCGCCTGTTCGCAGAGTGGTCGATTCCTACAATGGGTCATATAGACATTTTTGCATGTAGGTACTCATAGGTTCAAAAGTACTTCCGGAGCTTTCTTGAATATTTTTATATTTTTTTCTTTTTTGTACCATTTCTACTTTCTTGTTTTGCTTGTTTACTTTAGACACAAACCTCAATATCTTAAACACGATAGTTAATTTAATAAGTTAGAATAAAATTAAATCTTCTATTTGTAACCCTAGCGATTATTTTCCCTGTATTGTATCCTATAGTTAATCCGTGAACAGCGTTGTGGGCTGCAATATTGTCTATAAGTTTTGTGTATTTCTTGTTTCTATGTTTTATATTGTAGCTGTTTGTTGTTCCTTTTGAATAAAAATAAAATAAAAAATAAACTTCCTTATGTAATCAGTTGTTACGAGAAAATTGAATAGCCGCGCGGATATGCGTTCAGGTTCATCGAACAAAAAGTTACATAAATGATCGTACTCGCACGACGATCGCTTTTAAACAGGACGCGGCTTGCCACCGAGGTTTTTTTAGACCTAAATGTTTTATTTAGACCTTTTTCTTTTCTGAATATTGATGTGCTACTGTAGAGTTCTTGTATATGTTCTTGATTAACTGGGCAGTATTATATTAAATACGGACCGATTATTATGAATAATGACCAAGAGCGTCGGTCAAATTAATAAAATTATTACTTTGGCCGGCCCATATTAATAATGCCCGACGACCCCTGGTCCATTTAATTAATCAAGGTATGAAATAGCATGAAATTATCACTTGGCCCGGGCGGCATGAACACTTCCCTACTTTTTTTAAAACTGTTATTCAAGTAATATTTTTATAATAGACATATTATTATTATGGTGCTTTTTATTTATTGTTTGTACCTTCAATTAAGAATGATGTAAGTTTAATTTCATATAATAAACAAAAAACTCTAAAATGTGAAAAATTACTTTAATTTCGGAAGTCGGTGGCATAAAACAATATACAGAACCAAAGAAGTTTTATTTTTGGAAGTCAGTTGTTGTTTTAGTAAAAAACTTTTTAATTTTTCAATTTTTAGTTATGGTAATGAAAGAATTATAAAAATCTGTTCACAAACAAATAAGTTATGTCCGAACATATGCAGGTTGGATTTTTGAGATGGGGCAGTAAGGGCAGCTACATTAACCGTTGTAGCTACAGGAAAACGGTCTTAAGAGACTGTCCTTAACTTTTTGAGAAATTTTGTTCTGCATTCACAGATTTTGAAAAAAAATTACAGTCAGCAGGAAAATGGGCAATTTTCACAAAAATATTAGCCAATCGATCATCTTTCTTATAAGGATCAAAAACCTATTGAGGTTTGAGTATTAGTAAAGTCATAAATCGCAAAAAACTTTTCCCAAACATTTCGTAGGAAATGAGACTCGAACATACATTTTTTAGTATCGATAAACTAGCCGCTACAAAAAAGACTAATCGAAAAACAAATATAAACAATATACAAAAACGGTTTATGTATGTCTATAATATTCGAGGAGTTTCCTGATTCCTAATGGACCCCCTTCATCACAAATAAATTTTGATAAAAATGGAGCCAATCTGAATGTATGTCCTTTCAAATAAAAAAAGAATTTTCCAAATCGGATAATAAACGACGGAGTTCTGAGGTAACCAATATTATAAAAAAACCCAAGATAGGGTGGATCTTGGGCAAAGTAATAAAAGAGATGATCTGTAGTGTTTTTAACCGAGTTATAAATTCTCAACATGGTTGTTTTTTTTTAATTGAAAGTCAATTTATTTATTTTAAATAGGTACATAATGAGACACTTTAGTTACGTATGGAGAAGAATGGGCACGCAAATCCACTGTTAGTTACTATTTTAAAAATGTGTTACAATATTTTGTTTAAGTACATCAGTTTGAATTTATCTAGACTCTAGATTGCCTTAGGGACCAGCATGTTTCCAAGCATTTTGGATATAATCCTCTAACTTGTATTATGCTTGTTTACAAAGTGTACTTTTTTAATATGTGTTTAAAATTTTCATTCATTTAATTGTTTTTTAACACAAGGTATTTTGTTGTAACAACATTATTCATACTGACCGGTATAAAATCAAAATCAAAGTCATTTATTCAAACTAGGCTGAGAATCAGCACTTTTCGAACGTCAAAAATTACATAAGACAGTCCCTCAAAAACGCTAAGCACTAACGCATAAGTGATTAGTCATGCAGTTTTACTAACATTGCCCACTTGATACGGGCATTATGTATACAGACCGGCCATTATTCGTAGTGACCGGACTTCTCAAGTTGCCCGTAACATAAACATATAAACAGATCCTTATTATCGTGTGTATCGACCAGCAACAATTCAGCCCTAGTTCCATCGATTACTTTCTACCTTGCTACCTTCTTCTGTTATTCTTCACGTCCGTAGAGACCACAGCCACTGGAATAATTTACTGTTTCCCAACTAAGTTTTGAGGTGGGCCTTTTATTCCCTAGGGGCAACATGCCCGTTTTCTCCTTGTATATTATAGTCAATTGCAAACATTACTTTGAACAAAAAAGTGAATATGGTAGCTATGTAGTGATATCGGATGCAAAATGTTGTAATCTTTTGACGCTTGAATGACGTTGAGCCCCCGCTGTTGGTAAAATAATTGTGATATTATTTTATGAAATTGTATTAAAGTAACAAGATTGCGGCTTTAGTTCAGATTTTGGCCACGTGCCAATATCCTTGTATACTCGTAGCTGTAAGTACGTTTTACAGTATTAACAATAAATTGTTGATTAGGTGCCTATACGCCACAACATGAGTTGTTTCTGAGTATACCCCGTGGCGAAATATTATAGCCTCGCAAAAGAAGATCAGACAATTTTATCACAATCAGTGAATTTATGAAATCTAGATAAAATAAAACCGGCCAAGTGCGAGTCGGACTCGCGCACGAAAGGTTCCGTACTAGTTTATAAAAACGGCAAAAAAAAACACGTTTTTTTTTGTATGGGAGCCTTTAATATTTGTTTTATTTTAATTTAATTATTTATTTTTAAAGTAAATATATAACTAAATATTCTGAGAATATTTCAAGCGTTTACCTGTTTCCGTTATCAATATCGAGCAAAAACGAGCGAAAAAATCACGTTTGTTGTATGGGAGCCCCCTTAAATATTTATTTTATTCTGTTTTTTATTATAGCGGCAACAGAAATACATAATCTGTGAAAATTTCATCTGTCTAACTATCACGGTTCATGAGATACAGTCTGGTGACAGACGGACAGACAGGTAGACAGACAGACGCGGAGTCTTAGTAATAGGGTTCCCGTTTTACCCTTAAGGTACGGAACCCTAAAAACGAACAAACACGCTGTCAGATTTAAAAAAAATCTGGATTAAAAAAAATAGCAAAGTTCTATCCATTTTTATGTTTTTTGGAGTATCGAGGCGTAACGCTTATGAGTTATTCAATGAAGTTTACTTTAAAACAGAAAGTAATCGTATCAAAATTTAAGAAAAGCAGTTTTAGTTTTAATAATACTTTTTATTTAGAAAACACGGCAATTCGTTATTCGTTGTTTTATTCCGAGCTTCCCACACATTATCGCCCAATGATACTATAAGTTTTTACTTATTTATTTATTTATTTTATTATTTATGTACACACAGTAAAATACAGAGAGATACGACATAATTATAATACTAGTACAAAGGTACTGCTTATTTCTTAAGAAATTTCTTCCAGCAGACCTGCGAAAGGAGAAATGAAAAAGAAATGTAGACAATAGTGTGTGAGAACAAGAAGAGAAAAATATGAATATGCGAAGTCTTAAACTAAAATGATAAATATACCTATACTATACCATATACATATAAAATTTACACACGAATACGTACACGTACACACGTGCAAAAAAACTTACATATACCTAAAGAAATACATAAAGCATATATATACAAACATATATATAAAAATATTCACAGTTGAGAGGAAAGGTAGTGCTCTTTTAATTGATATTTAAATGAGGAAATTACTGACTTATAATATCATTGTCCAGGGCCATCCCTTCTTTTGCATATCAAAAGTAATGTAATCATCACTCTCGTTCGTTCATAAATCATTCGCCCGGTGGGGCTCATCGACGTTGAATCTACATATGTAATTTTTTTGCAAATCCATGTTTCATCCATCCGTGATTTAAATAATTGATTTACAGAAAAGTTAGTAGTTTAGCATGTTAAACTTATTATTTAATACAATTTCTGTCTAATACAATGATATTATTATTAAAAAGAATATCATTGGTTGAATAGGTATTTAGACTTGTGTGTGTGTGTTCTTGTGACTGTGAGTGAACAGCAATGATATTATAAGTAAAAAGGCGTAGATAGGGTACCTACTCAACATTCGATCTTCAAAAACGGCACAATGTCGTACCATTAGATGACACGTGGAAGTAGAAACATAAATAGTAGCATATATTTCGTATTTATCGGGAGAAAAGCCATATTTTTACGTGCCACTTGCGGAATGTGTATAACCTATCCACCTCTTTTTATTTTTAATATCATTGGTGAACAATATACCATACTTTTTCTATTATTATTTCGTGACGACATTTAATTTAAAATTATTTATTAAAATGGGAAAAAATTAAAAACCAAAACGGACCGAACGTTAAGAGTATCAGTGAACTCATTTTACAGGAATTCAATAGCAACAGAGACATTAAATTATTTACTTAACAATAGACGGGACATAGCGAACATAATCCTAATCCGATACATTTGCCCTAGTGGGCAAAAGTCGCTCAGTCTAGTGTGGCACGCCTGCATGTCAAGTCGCATTCGTGTCCACCAAAAGAAAATTATTTTCGAACCTTTAAAAACTGAATTGTGCAATAAGGTATTGCAAGTTACGTAGGTACCTAGTGATAAAACGACTAGATTTAACCACGGTTTATTTTCGTTAGTATTTTGTAATTTACCCAGTATTTAGATAAAATAAATAATTTTCTTAGATGCTTCAAACTATCTGATGGTTGGTATTCAAAGGTTCTCCAACCTTTGAATACCAACCATCAGATAGTTGAGTAGTCGCTAAAAGTGTAACGTGTCAAACTTAGTTATTATGTAATTTTGCTATATTACGCTAGATGGCGTGACTAATACTTTTTTTGTGATTTTATATGACATTACTTCTGATAGCCCCTGTATAGTATCTATCTTAAATATTTTTGAGTAGCAATAAGATGATGATACTAATTAGTCGAATTCACCACCTTCACTAAAGCATTACCTTACCCGCAACAATTTATTCTCGCCTTGCAAAGTAAAATTGGGTAAGCATTCTATTTTCTAGAGAAGAAGGTGTGTTTTTTTACCAACAACTTATAATAATCGTTTATTTAAAGAAATAGGCTAAAATATATTCTATGATTATTTTTAGATTAGAAATACGTCAACGATATGTCAAGTACTGTCACTACGAATGATAGAACACAAAAAAGTAACGGAATCGCATTTGAATTGTAAAAAAGGTGAGTCTTACCCGACTACGGCAAAGCGTTATGATTTTAATTGTATGTACGAGTATGTATGTTAACCTGTTTCCTCATTACTCCTTAATCCTCGTCGGCGTATTTCGACAAACGAGGTTTTGTTGGAAGCGTCGCGACGCTTGTACGCCAGATAAACCACGCAACAACACGACGCAGCGTCACATACAATCCAACGTGGTGACTAATATTACCTATAGCGGTTGTAAACTGTTACCGAAAACAACTTTTTTTTTTTTTTTGAAAGGTTCGTTGTCCACCCATTCACTAGAACACTAACACAATAAAATAAATATTTTTCACTCTGACGGTTTTCAATAACACTCCCTTCGAAAGTAGGAAACATAATTACTTTCCTTGGGACTGTTATTGAAATCCTATGCATAAATCCCATTTGCTGAATTAAGGGCCGGGTGAACGCCGTTAACCTTGCCCATATAAATGCACGTCGGGCTCACGCCGCACAGTGGGCCCATACTGAAAATTAGTGGACTTAGGCAACAAAGTTCCTATATCGATGCGATTTTTTTTTATATGACGTGTTATATTATTCCTGGCAACTTTTATTCTTATAAAATTTCTTCTAAAGTTGATAGTTTGTCTTGAAAAAAATTAATTAGATTTTTTGTATGGAGCGAATCACGTTTAATTTTTTTTCTTCAATTGTACTAATATGTTGAGTGTGTGGCGTGAGTATATGATAGCTAGGGTCATTCTCTATCCACGAAAAAAAAATCAGCGCCGGCCATCTGCGGCAGCGCGAGTAATCATTCGGTAAAAAAATAATAATTTGGAAGAATTTTTTTGTCATTTAAAATAAATTCAAAGCATATTTTTTGTCTCATTTGGCTGTTTTCACCTTCTTTTTAGTTAAATAAATAGTTTTAATAGCGCATACGTACTTAGAACTAGTAATTCTGGTAGAGATTTAGTTATTATTGCATGTTATCGGTACAAATGAGTCATCAATCACAATGCAGGTGCTCTTCATTGTGATTGATGACTCATTTGTTTGTGCGCGCATAACTAATGAGTCACCGAAAAATGCTCGTCTCTGATTGGCTGTGTTATTTTTTAACTGCACGTTATCTATTGTTGAATAAATATATCGTAATGTTTCAGGTTATACTAATTTTGTTAATGATAGGTGAAATAATTTAAATTTGTACGGGCAAGTCGTTGATAATTATCTACATAATCAACTGTATGTATATTATTATAGTATAAGTTATCGTACGTATGATCAATATAATCAATGTTATGTACCAGTGCTGCAACTCTTCCTCGGAATTTTCTTCTACTATGGAAGTAGAACGTCTTTTCTTTTGCTTATTACTTAACTCTTCGAACGGTTTTCTGTGCTCCTTTTCTGTAGATGTTCCCGCTTCCGCAGTACATACTGCAAGAGTAGGAACATGGCAATCTATATCCACAAGCTCAGATAAGGCTGCGTCCGAAAAGCCCATCACACTTCTCAGATCAACACTGTCACAAACAGGCCAGTTGATGTTTTTTTCCAACCAATTGCGATTAATTACACGATTCATAAAAGTTTTTTGATTTCTACTTGACTCTATCCACTTTTTATTTAAATTTACACAAAAAAGTCGACAGAACTCCTTGATTCGGTTCTTGTCTTCTTCAGAAACTTCGGTAGTCAAGACAGAAATGATACTTTCATACAGAAACATATGATTTTTCAGATCACCGCCACTTCTTAATTTCACAAAAAGATCTAGGTTGGTACAAAATCCAGCCATAGTTCTAATGTAAATATAAAAATACAAGTATTTCACTGTGTTCACAAACAAGCGACAAGAGCGAAACTAGATGGACTTAATGAATGTCTTTATATTTATAGTTAGTGTTAATTACTCAAGTAGTGGACATAACAGTGAGTGAAAATTATTCAGCCAATCAGAGACGAGCACTTTTCGATGACTCATTAGTTATGCGCTTAGCCGAGTGCACAAACAAATGAGTCATCAATCACAATGCAGGTGCTACCGATAACATGCAATAATAACTAAATCTCTACCAGAATTACTAGTTATAAGTAGGTATGCGCTATTAAAACTATTTATTTAACTAAAAAGAAGGTGAAAACAGCCAAATGAGACAAAAAATATGCTTTGAATTTATTTTAAATGACAAAAAAATTCTTCCAAATCATTTTTTTTTACCGAATGATTACTCGCGCTGCCGCAGATGGCCGGCGCTGATTTTTTTTTCATGGATAGAGAATGACCCTAGCTATCATATACTCACGCCACACACTCAACATATTAGTACAATTGAAGAAAAAAAAAATAAACGTGATTCGCTCCATACAAAAAAATCTAATTAATTTTTTTCAAGACAAACTATCAACTTTAGAAGAAATTTTATAAGAACAAAAGTTGTCAGGAATAATATAACACGTCATATAAAAAAAAATCGCATCGATATAGGAACTTTGTTGCCTAAGTCCACTAATTTTCAGTATGGGCCCACTGTGCGCCGGGCTGCCGTTCGGTTTCAAACGGAATATAATTTTTTAGAAACAAAAATATGAATATATGAAAAAATAACACATAATTATGTATAGATAATAAAATAGTCTGTTCATTCAAACAAATCATGGAAATTTCTTAAGTAGTTAGAAAGTTTTTTATGCTTTGGGTAAACATTACTTCCTGAATTTATTTTGCATAGTAGGTATTTTACTACAATATTTAAATATTCACTTAAAGAGTTAATGTGTACGCATTCTTGTTAAAAATACATGCCTGCGTTATTTAAAGGCTTATTAACAGATTTAAAAGTCACTAAACTCATATATCTGCGCCTTAAATAAAATGTTAAATGAACAAATTACACCAAGAATGAAGAAATACAATATTATGTTTCAAAATATAATAAACTAGCTTCTGCTCGCGACTACGTTCACGTGGAATTCGTAAGACACCACAATATACTAAAATAACATCTACATTTATATAAAAAACAAATACATTTTCATTTCTCATTCTCGAAAAGTAGTGTTTATTTGATCCGAGTAGCGGGTGAACGACTCATAGTAATTGCTTCCCTCTCTAGGGCGGGAATAAATTTTCCAATAGAACTAAAAGTGGTTTGGTACCTAGTCGGCTACGAAAAATTTTACATTATTAAAAAAAATACATATTTTTGCTGGTAGCCACTCGGTACATCGTACCGTCATCAACGCCTGAACCAGACTACCGTTGTCGCGTCATTTTACATTTCAAATCTTTCGGTGTTACCAGTACAATATCCAACAATTATATCTTAATAAATCGAAACCTAACAGTACGGTATTTTTGTATTGTCATCTGAAGTACTCGTACATAATAATGTACATTTACAAAGTTTCAAATAGCTACGACTACTAGAAGTCGGTGGTATTCTTTTCTTACAAACAAACACATTCAAGTGAACCTAATACATCAAAGTTCGAAGACATGTGACATCCACCAACCCGCACTGGGCCCGCGTGGTGGATTACGGCCCACTCCCTCTCACAGAAAGAGGAGGCCTGTGTCCCAGCAGTGGGAACATTACCTATAGGCAGATTACGTAATACATCAAAGCGTGCTAATAAAGAAATAGGTACACTGTTCTTATTATAGTCCCAGTGCCAACACCAACAGCAATCCCACTGCTGGGACACAGGCCTCCTCTCTATTAGAGCGAGTGGGCCGTAATCCACCACGCGGGCTCAGTGCGGGTTGGTGGATGTCACAGATCTTCGATATTTTAGTTCTAGGACATGCCGGTTTCAACAGCGTGCTAACATACGTTAATATCGCTTGTTGTTAAATTGAGAACTAAAAGTTTCCAAAACAACTCACAGAACAAACTCCTTATTGTTTTTACAATTCTATGGTTACTCTCTATTCCGAGTCGGACAAGTTTTTAAAATTACTAACAATAATAATTTATGTGTAATCTACAATAACACCTAATTCCGGATTTGAGCAACATGTAAAGTCTCGTGATGAATACCATGTTTTTCCGTCGAGATTGCAGATTTATTCCGTGCAGGCACGATGCAATTAAAACTCATAGAGATATTTTTAACCCTATGTTTGCAAAACGACCAATTGGAACCGTGCACCTAGCTTCTGACGTTTCGTGCCCATGTAGGTTTATGTGAAATAAAATATTTTGAGTTTGATTTTGATTAAAAAAGCCTAGTGTGTGTTGTTTGGATTATAAGATTTTCTTACAATAACACATGCAGGCGAAACTAAAATAAAATAAAGCGTGTTAAAAACGGACATAATGTAGATAGAGATATGCATGGGTATTTAATTGGACACACAATATTCGACTCCAATTAACTAAAAGGGTAGGTATATCAATGGGATAAAGTGTCTATTGAAATTGTATCAAAATATAATGGTACATGCATATACTGGCAATAACGATGGGGTAGCCTACGTCACAGTCACAAAAAAAAACAAGTGCGTGTCGGACTACGCACAATGAAGGGTTCCGTAGTTCCGTAGTTGGGATGAATTTATCCCAAGAACAAACTTAACATTGTAGGTACTTAATCTTTTTAGGGTTTTCTGTAATCTTTAAGTAAATAACTATTTTCTGTATTTTTTTCAAAATTTTTGGCTCAGTAGTGTCGGAGATAACGGGGGAATGGTAATTTTTCATCTATTTTCTTAAATAATTTCAAAAGTATTTATTTTAAAAATAAAAAAAATATATATTATGAATTCTTCAATACAAGCCCTTTCATTTGATATGTCGCACGGTACAGTCAGCAAAACATTATTTTAAAATTTTCTAATTTTCCCCCAAAGATGACCTCCATATTCAAAATTAATTTATTTACGTAACACGTCCGTGTTTGGGTCACAGAATTCCACATGTGCACCAAATTTCAACTTAATCTGTCTAGTAAGTTCGGAGCAAATCAGCGAGTGATCCTATAAGGGATCCGTTTTTTCCCTTTGAGGTAGGGAACCCTAAAAACACAAGATTGTCTATTTTAAGCTTTAGACTAGATGAAAACAAGATCTAAATTCGAGTGTACACGTGGAGATGACGTAAGCGTCAATGTATTAATACAATGTTTACTGCATTCGTAGATATTCCAGGAAGGGGTAGGTAGAGATATAGTGCGCTCACATTTCGCCCCTTATGTAAGTCCCAAATTTAGACTTCGGGATACTACTGAGACACACATGACATCATGGAAAAAGGAAATCTTATTCTATTCCTGACACTGGGATTAGAATTCAGATCATCCATATTGGTAACTGCGTCCATAGTAATTTGATAAACTAATTCATTAACAAAGTTGATTATCCACATGCGAACTGCGGGTCACACTTACGTCACACAAAATCCTTCATCGCGCAAGTACTTTACCGCGCGACTTTTATTTATGCGTAATACATTTTGGCTGATCGTCAATCAGCCGTAATAGAAAAAACCGCCCAAGTGCGAGTCGTACTCGCGCACGAAGGGTTCCGTTTCCATTATCTATAAAAATGGCAAAAAAATCACGTTTGTTATGTGGGAGCCCCCCTTAAATATTTGTTTTATTTTAATTTTTATTTTTAAAGTGGATATATAACTAAATTTCTGTGAATATTTCAAGCGTCTACCTGTTGCCGTTATCAATATCGAGGAAAAAAGAGCAAAAAAATCACGTTTGTTGTATGGGAGCCCCCATAAGTATTTATTTTATTCTGTTTTCTAGTATTTGTTGTTATAGCGGCAACAGAAATTTCGTGCGCGAGTCAGGCTCGCATTTGGTCGGTTTTTTTAATGATAGCCTTCACCTAAATTTTCCATTAGGCTCGTACTAAAATCACAACGTTCAAAATGAAATACCAAATTGTCTATTCACGAATATTTAATTTCGATAAAGACTACTTCCACGCAAAAGTCTACCATACCCACATAGGTACCTAATACGGGTAGGTATGTAATATTAGACAACGCAACCAGTATGATGGAGCTGCCCTTTTTTAAACAAAACTGAAGCCGCAGAATGAAATCCGGGGATCACCATTCGCTGGGCTTAAATTACCCATCGTACATTTCACCCGCCAGGTTTACGTTACGTGAGACTTTGTAATTAGTTCCCTCGAACATAAGAGAAGTGAATTAATAAAATTCCCCACCCTAACGGGCTCTTACGGGCAAAGAAAATAAAATGTAGGGGACCTCTAAAATATGAGCCATCTCAGAATTCGCCGAGCCTACTCATTTGTTAAATGAGGAAGTTTTCAGATATAAAGGGTTTTAATCAAAGACATTATAGCTTGATTATTATGGGCTGTGATTTCCATTGTGACCCTCGGTAATTTATTAGAGCGTTTATGTCAGCAAACTAATTATTCTTTGAGAAAAACCAACCCTTTGAGAGGTTAGGCAGAAGTAAAATTCATGTAGATACTCGAATCGGTCACAAAAAATAGTTCCTAATTAAGATTTTTGTAACCGAAACGGATTCTTTGCTCACAAGTAGGTACTATGGCAGGTTAAACCTACATTACGAGTTCACCGTGGCATGTAGGTTCTCACTACTAAGCGGTCTAAAGCTAACTTGAAACAGCGAAAGAACAAGTGCTTACTTAGAAATCCTAGTGTAAGAAGGAAGTGACAGTGAACTAGAAGTTTAAGATTTTCAAGGATTTTGTTTGGCGTACAAGATATTCTGCCCTATTGAGTTTAGTAATATTGCTTGTTCCTATACTATACATAAAAAACAAAGTCGCTTTACACGTTTGTCTGTGTGACCCAACTCTAAAGCATTACTCAAGCATTTATTTCAATTAAATCATTCACAGGCACTTTTGAATGATCAAAGAGTCGGTCAGTTAGTCAGAAAGTTGAAGCTATTTGCCCATTCGAAAACGTAGATCTCTATGGAGAAGAACAGGCAAGAAACTCCAAGGACACTCTTTTAAATCAAGATATTACAAAATCCTGGGTACATTATTCTTGTCGCTTCAATATGTGAGAACAATGTAAATATATTTTTTTTTTTTTTTAAATATGGAAGAAGAAATCTTGGGTGTGGCAAAAGAAGCATGTGAGTAGAATAAATGCTGGGGAATTATGTGATTAGGGAATGGTGCGGTTTAAGAGAAGATGTAGTGAAAATTTAATAGAGTATGCTTAGATAGTTTGGTCATGCTCATCATGAGGTTGAATGAAAGGCGACTAACAAAATTAAAGGTTAAATTACATGGCAGATGTGAGTGGAAAGGCCGGAGGGACGCTCTTGGAGGACATATAGTGACCTAATTGGAGATGTTCTTCAAAAAGGTCAGGTGCATAGTACTCGCAACCGGCGTGAGTGTGTGACCAGATGAACGTAAACGAAGTAAAAGGAGTATGTAAGGAGCGTACCAGGTAGCGTTCTATAGGTTCTGCCTACCCCCATGGGAAGAAGGAGTGAGGTTTATGTATGTATGTATGTTTTATAAAAATATCATAGCATCACGTCTGTATTCCCCGAAGGGATAGATGTACCTACCTTTAAGTACACCCACGTTCAATTTCGCCAGTTATGTTTAGAGCCCATGTAATAGGGGGCGAGCCAATTGCCACTAACCGGGCACTAATTCAGACTTCGGACTGTAACTGAGAAATTCCAGACGGAAAACCCAATAATACTTTGCCTGACCTGGGAATCGAAGCCAGGACCTCATCTTCAACAGTAGCGCGTGCGACAAATAGACCAACGAGGCAATTAAAAAAAAAAAAATTAGCTGTTATTTGTATTTTCTGGTGTCTTACGACTTCCACGCGAATGAAGTCGCGGGCAGAAGCTAGTATGTAATAAAATAACCTAAGCGTTTCGCAAACCTGTCACAACTAGAATATTATTATAAACGTAGGTCTTCATTAGCGACCGTCCGAGGATTGTTCACAAAAAACGGACATCTCCAAAAATACTTATTGTACTATATACGTAGGTACTTATAAAATAACTTGAACTAGAACTCGAAAAATGATAGCATACAAAAATAATGAACGTGGAGATCAATTATTTTAGTTCCAATTACGTAATTGAAAATAGGAAACCATGCATCCTGCATCCGTTTTCATCAAAATTAATTTACAGTCGGTTTAATTATACGGTCTTTAAATAATAACACTGCTGGACAAAGGTCGTCGTGACTTGCAGTTATTTTGGTGTAACTATTGTTGATAAACGTTAACCAATTGGTTGTTGGTTTGAAAGAAAGAAAATACGTTTATTTGCGGTAAACATAACGCAAAGAAATAAAAACACAAACACGAAGGAACAAGTTGAGGGGAAATATGCGTCACATTCACGCAAAACGGTCAGCGACAGCCGGCGTTGACGTGATAACGTCAACCGGTGCAATGTTAAATGAGATAAAAATAAACAAAATAAGAAATAAAATAAATTACAATACTTCGTTATCTATGTTTATGTAAATATAATATCTAGAATGGCAACATTCAGTAACGTCGGCAACGACTCAAGCGCCCCGCGCCGGCGGCATGTTACACAATCTGTGTGTGCAGCTGTCAGCTGTCATAAAGAATTTTACATTTTCTTGTAATGGTTACATCTCAGAGAGGGTTACATAATTAAATAACATGGCGCATTATGTAAAGAATGCTAGGATGGAAACAAAACAAAGGACGCATTGGGTTTTGTTTAGCTGGTCTCGCCATCTCCTACGTGGTGTGCCGCGATGCCTTCGCTTCAAGTATTAGTTATTATAGCCTAAAGGCATACGGCAAACTTAGCCAGACCAGTCCCATAGAAACTCCAAAAATATTTTTAGCTTTTAAAATGCTAATGTCTGTAGCCGTTACAGTAGACAAAAAACAACAATTTTGAAACATAAAATCATACCTCCATTTTACACACAGTAGACAAACAATAGGCATTCGGTCGGGCAGATATTAATTAACTTCAGACTTCGAATGTCCGTCCCCTAACCAACAGTAGCAATTAGCCGTGGGCATATTTGCAATCTGATACTGGAAGCACTGTAACCGACAACTGTAGCATTGTTCCTTGTACTGTACGCAAAGGAAATTAGTATGCAGCTAACTTCTTCAACATGGCTGAACTACATACAGTAGTTAAACGCGCCTGAGTTCTTTATTATCCAAAGAAATATGTAGATAGTATATAATCTTAGAGTTATTAAGGTGAATCCGCAGTGTTAGCCCGCGAAATTCAATTTTTCTTACGTTTTTTGCAATTTGCAGGTCAGTGTCAGGTTGTATCTACATCAAAATATGATTCACGACTATAAAAAATATATATATACAGAATTATAATCATGAATACATCTCTCTTAGTTAGATATTTTGTTCCCTAAGAATTATTCCATTAGAGATTTGTTCTTTTGGAACAAATGTAACTAAGAGAGATGTATTAATGATTCAAATTATTATAATTCTTTAAATATATGTTTGTTACAGTCGCGACACCTGTACCCTAATTGCGTACCACATTTTAATCACAATCCAAATAACTTTAATGGAAATTGCTAATCTTTATTAATCATTCATGAAAATAATGATGATAAATGATATTTCTCTATGTAAAATGGTTAGAAAAAGGTGATCTATTGATTCATATCTTTAAAATTTGTCTGCTCAGCAACGAAGGTAAATAACGCAATGAATATTGTTGAACTGTCTTAATGAAAGGCTACTGTAACTGTGTTACGTAAATACCCCGCTGATCTAATCCATCCAAACCTAGATTTTATTATTGGGGTGCCTTTTAATAACGAACTCTTAAAATTATAACTTTGCCTCTAAGGTAATTGACAATGCACGAGCAAACCCTTTGTAGTTGTAAGTGTCTATAAGAATGCTTACATGAAACATTGGTCTGTTTAAAATACATTTTACAAAAAAAAATGAATTAATATTTGTTTTCGTTGTTTAGATGCACACCAAACTGTTTTGCCGTGTATACCACAAATCCAAAATCTGTCTAGATATGTTAGATATGCCGAAGCCCCAATGGTGTATTCGTTTCATTGCTCGTTACCTGTCATGCCGAATTAAATGGATTCCGCGAGGCATGAGCTTTGTTTCTGGATGTTACATGATTAACATCGGATAGGCTCGCCATTGTGGGCTTACACGGCACCTAAAGACAGACTGTTTTTGTTATAAGAGTATTTTTTTCCAGTTCCCTCTGACTTTCAAGAATGATTGAAAGGCAACTGCATGCAGCTGAGATGAAAATGTTAAGAAGACATGTAGTATGTATAACATTTACGAGACCGACTGTGGAAAAATTAGAATAACACGTGAATAAGCTTTATGGGGAGGCAATACCGGTTAAATAGACAATGTAAAACGTTAGACGGAAAGAGACTATGATTACTTCATTATAGGAGTCCCGGAAAACAAATATGAATGATTGTGTCAACCAGAAAGTTGGGCAGTAAATATTGAGTTTTGCGAATAGGTCTAAATAGGGTGGTATTTTACATTGCATGATTCTATTCATGACGCAGAATTAATTTCACCTGGATACTCCATTTTATGTGGGACCGAGCAGACGGAAACACGGAGGCTTGTCTCCTGGCCACATCATCATTGTCATATTCATAGATATACTGTTAAAATTAAAAAAAAAAATTTGCCCGTCCGTGACGCGAACCCATAATATTATTATCCCTACCAAAAAACGCTCAAATTGGCTAAAGAAATTTAAATAAAAAAAGGCTTTCATACGGAAAATATAATTTACTCCAAATAATATACAATCGGTTGAACCGAAAAACAAAACAGGTCTGGCAGACCAATTAATATTTAAGGAGCATCAGTTTAGCTACTGCGAGAACAGGGTTTGAAGCTGTAATTCGCTGAGGTAAGATGAGCCTCCCGATCTGGCCCGTCAAAATGGTAGGACTGCGGAACCCTGGAACACCGAGCACGGTCGACACGGTTATTTTAGCGGTATTCTTCGACTTCAAAGCCAACGAGAAGGTTTCGCTCGGTAAGCATATGAGTTAAAAGGATGGTTCGAAGTGGACAATATCTTTTCCACCACCAAGCTGAGGCCCAGCAGACCATGTTTTCTAACATAAACAAGTTGTAACTTAAATAACGCATAACCTCTTAAGGGGTACTCATCATTATGAACAATTTTTAGTATGGGACCAAATCTGAAATCGCAAAAAATATATCTGCTGTTCCCTATATATATGTTTGCATAACTTGTCAAAATGTCGGAAACAGCTGATTTTTTTTTCGCGATCATTTTAATACGAGAAATAAAAATTAAATAGATCAACCATTTTTCAGATTATCTAAAGTACATACATCTTTTATGAGGTACTGTGTTAAAGTACATACATCTTCTAGGAGGTACTGTGTTAAATGTTACAACAAAATCCCTTGTTACATAATTATTTATTTGAACTTTAATCAAATAAATCAGAAAAATATTTACATAATATATACGCTAACAGAATATAATAATATGTACATTATATAAAAAAGGAGGGGACAGAATCATAGGGCATCAAAAAATTCGTCCGCATCATCAAAAGGCTGGCAGCATTGCCACGTTGTATGGCGATGCTGATTCTTTGCCCGAAAAATAGACCAGCCCTCTGGTCACGTGATGAGTCGACCAACCGCTTGGCGAAATCCTGAAAAATAATTAATAGTTATTACAATTAAATTAAAGAAGATTAAAACCTTTATCCTCTCAACTCAAACTCAAACTCAACTCAAAGCATTTATTTCAATTAAACCATTTACAGGCACTTTTGAATTGTCAACAAGTCGGTCAGTTACAAATATGAAGCTAGTTGCCCATTCCAAATAGTAGGTTCCTATGGAGAAGAACGGGCAAGAAACTCCACAGACACTCTTTTAAAATAAAATATTTGATACAAAGTATTGGTTACATCATTCTTATTGAAAATATACATGTGAGAACGATGCAAAACGTCAGAAGCGTCCGTGATAAAAAAAAACAATTCAAAACTAAAATAATTAAAAATAAGCCGTGGCAGCTAAGAGATGACCAGTCCCAACTGACAGCGCCCGTTCACGAACATGACGCATGGATCAGCACCATTCAGCTCAACCATTTTGAAGGGAGCTAAATGATCCAACACACACGCCACCATCAGCGAGACATCTGAGTGAGCATGACATACTCTCAGCTGCCAGGACATATTCAAGTCAATGAAAGACATATTACCCGGTAAATGGTAGCTCTATTGTACATAGTACTCACACCTGTGTTATGCAATTATATAATACAAAGGTGATTGAGTTTATACAATGAAAAGATAGTCTTACAATCTTCAGCAGCTCCAACAGTATTTTCAAATGTTAATCAATTAGTTGACGTTGTGGAGCAGGACCAGCATTGAGCCAAGCATTTCTATCAGCGATGTAATCCCCCAGCCTATGCCTGCTTGCATAGTGTGCGTTTTATACAAGATTTGAATTTCGTCTCATTCAGTTGAAGTATGTGGGGAGGAATTTTATTATAACATTTTAAACAATCTGTAGACAAGCTTCTTACAAATTAGAAGATTAAATCAAGATAGCAATGCTTGGACACATGCTGGTCCTGCTCCATAGATCTAGAGTCAAGACAAAATCAAACTGGTTTTTAATTTAATTGTATAATTTATGTCTTTTTATGACATTGTTTTTACATTCTGTGAATAGTTTACCTCACATACTGAAATAATTATTACTTGTTAAAATTTTATGAAAATCGTTTACTTTTACAGTGTTTGTAAATATGTGAGCACCACGTTTATATCACTTATTTAATCATTTATCTGTCTTTGCTTTATTTTTAATTCATTTTAGCTTTTAACTTTATTGTAGGTCTTCACATATAATTATAATCAAATGTATACAAACATTGCAAAACATTTTAAAGGAGAAACGGTGGAGTTTCTTACCCATTCTATACGAAACTACCATTTGGAAGGATCGACTAGAATCACTTCTATTTTTCTGTAAATTTTAACGTTCAAAAGTGCATGCATGTGCATATTTGAAATAAATTATTTGACTTTGACTTTAAAAAATACGGTTTCTCTTTATTGCTGTTTTTTTTTTTGTAGGTACCTATATTTTATTGCTTTTCTGTTTTAGTATATTTTATTGTATTTAATATTTTTTATTTCCAGTGCGTTATGTCCTCAGTGTGGCATCACAGCGGGCCTTATCAGAATACTAGCGATGCGGTTTTTTTAAAAAACTCAAAATGGGTTTTTTGGCCTCACAGGTCTTTTGTTCGGTTTGGCCAATTCCGTGCGGTGTCCCACAGGGAGCGGCCCCAGGACCGATCCCTGTGGGACACCGCACGGAACCGGCGAGAGATGTCGTGCGGTGTCCCACAGGGATCGGTCCTGGGGCCGCATCTGTGGGACATCGGGTACGACTGGGTGCTGCGTGCCGACCTCCCTAGCGGCGTCAGCGTAGTCTGCTACGCTGACGACACGCTGGTCCTAGCGCAGGGGAGGTCGCATCAGGCGGCGGCCGAACTGGCGGCACGTGGGGTTGCGACAATCGTCGATAGGATTCGGCAATTGGGACTCGAGGTGGCTTTGCACAAGTCCGAGGCCATGTGTTTTTATGGTCCTCGAAACGCGCCACTGTCGGGTTCCCAGATAACGGCGGGAGGGGTTCACATAGGTGTCGAGTCGACGATGAAGTACCTGGGACTCGTCCTCGACAGCCGGTGGAACTTCGTGGAGCATTTTCGACGTTTGGCTCCCAGACTGGAGCGGGCTGGGGCTGCTTTGAAGCGGCTCCTGCCCAATCTAGGGGGTCCAAACGCCTCCTGCCGGAGGCTCTACGCGGAGATCGTGCGGTCCATGCCCCTTTACGGGGCACCGGTGTGGGCGCGTTCTTTAAGGCTGCGACCAGCCCAGCGGTTTAACGCGTCCCAAAGGGTCATGGCCATCAGGCTGGTACAGGGTTACCGCACGGTCTCCCGTGAGGCGGCGAGCCTCCTTGCCGGACTGCCGCCATTGGATCTGGAGGCAAAAGTCCTCGCGCACATCTGGGAGTGGCGTGAGGAGGCGAAAGGCCGGGGTGAAACTCCGCTGCCGCGAGAAATCACGGCACGGCGGACAGAGCTCCGGCGGGATCTCATGGCGACATGGAGAGTGCGATTGTCGCAACCCAGCGCTGGGCACGCCACAATTATGGCGATAAGTCTCCGTCCCTCTTTGAGGAGTGGCTAGAGAGGCGCCACGGCGTCCTCACCTTCCGCCTGACGCAGGTCCTCACCGGACACGGTTGTTTCGGGAGGTTCCTGTTCAGGATAAAGCGGGAGGAAACGCCCGGGTGTCACCACTGTGTGGATCGCCCGGAGGACACGGTGGAGCATACGGTGGAGGTCTGCCCAGCTTGGGCGGAGCACCGCCGTGTACTCACGGAGGCGATCGGCGGCGGCGATCTCTCGCGTCCGGGCCTGGTTCAGGCCATGGTTCGGAGCGAGAGTGCATGGGAGGCCGTCACCTCCTTCTGCGAAGCAGTTATGCTAGCGAAGGAGGAGGCGGAACGCGTGAGGGTGAGACAAGGTTCGCGCCCTCGCGCCCTTAGTCGCCGCAGGAGACGCCCCGGGCGTCGGGAGTCGCAAGCCGATTTCCGGCCACCGTAGGCGCGGGCCTGCGGACGGTGAGCGATGGGTAGCTCGCCGTCCGATAAGGACCAGGCCCGGGTCGACAGCGCGTTGTGTTCCACGCGCGCTTCAAAGAGATGTCAGCACAAATTGACGGGGTCCGTTAGGACCAATGCCTGCCGGGGTTGCGAGTTTGTCCGAAAGGGATATCGTGGCCCTGGCACACAGGCAACGGAAGGAACACGGGTGGGTTTTAGTCAGTAAAAGTAAGTCTGACACGCCCTCCCGCTCCGCCCAGAGCGGGAGAAGTTATATGATAATTTCCCACCCAAAAAAAAAAAGAAAGGTCCTTTGGGTCTGTTTTCAAGATTTTGTTAGTTTAATGTTTATATTATTGTTTCCATGTCCTGTGCGAATTCCAAATAAAATATTTTTCTTTCTTTCAACGCACCGACCTCTTCTCCTTCAAAGTATATTTTTCTATTACTTCAAACAACTCACAAATCGTGCAGAAGCCGCACTAAATCGGCCCTTCGTGTCGCGAAGGAGGCTGATCATTGGAAGTACACACATTAGCTTTGTAAACATATCCATCGGTAACAGTGGCGCCCAATTGTTTGTGTATTTGTTTACCCACTTTGTGTTTACAACTTCTGTTTGGATTCAGCTTTGGTTACAGGTATGAGCTTAGTTTACCACTTAGGGCCGAGTGTTTAAGAAACATTTTGAAACGTTTTTTATATTATTTCGTGTGATGTTTGTTTTATTTTATATACAGGGTATTGTTAAAAAGAGATGGGAGGAGCTCGTGGCTAAAGAATAACTGCCGCACGGGTCGATCAATCAGGTTAAGCTACGCTTGCCGCGGTTGGTCGGTGGATGGGTGACCATCTGTTCATACCAAGATTCCTCCGTGCCTCGGAAAGCACGTTAAGCCGTTGGTCCCGGCTGTCATTTGTAGATCTTTGACAGTTGTTACGGGTCGTCAGAAGCCCAAAAGTCCGATATACCAAGGGATATCGTGTTACCCAGTAACTGGGTTGTGGAGGTCAGATAGGCAATCACTCCATGTAAAATACTGGTATTCAGCTGCATCCGGTAAGACTGGAAGCCGACCCCAACATAGTTGGGAAAAGGCTAGGCAGATGATGATGTTAAAGAGAGATGGATGGAGAGGGAGAGGAATTCCAAAGAAAAGATGGATGGATTGTGTGAGAAATGATATAAAAGAGAAGGGAGTGAATGACGTTTGACAGGGGAGAATAATTGAAGCAGAAAACTTATTGAGCCGACCCCAAGTAACATGCGACAAGGCCTGACAAGCGCAGGAAGTTGATGATGATGGTGTAAAAAGGAGGACCTTTTTGGGTTCCGTACCTCAAATGGAAAAAACGAAATCCTTATAGGATCATTTTGTTATCCGTCTGTCTGTCAGCCTTGACCCTTTTTCTCAGGAACGCGTTGAGGTATCAAGTTGAAACTAATATAAAATACGTACCTAGGTCTACGCTCCCTTGGAGCTCTAAAAAAATCTAGCTTCTAAGTCAACGCAATAAAATAAAAGAGGATATTTTGATACTCGCAAATAAATCAAAACCCGGGAACCCCTCCCACCATCTGGGTACTTCCCGTTAACCTAGAATCATGAAATTTGGCAAGAAGCAAGGTCTCACAGCACAAGTAAGGGAACAGTCCGGAAATCGTTAACTTGTTGTTATATCACATAAAAAAATATTAGTTGTAAAATTGACCGTTGCGTATATCGACGTATGGGAGAATAATATGTTTTTCATTTCTCATACTCGGAAAGTAGTGTTTGTTTCATCTGAGTAGCGCGTGGAAAACGCTGCTTCCCACCCTTGGGCGAGAACGACTTATAGTAATTGCCTCCCTAGGGTGGAAATGAATTTAAAAAATATAACTAAATTTGGTTAGGTAATTAACTACGAAAATATTTACATAATTAAGAAAAATATCGATAAAAAAAATCTGCGGTCTTGTGAGTGTATACACAGCCAGTATGAAGCGGTGTGTTCCATATTTCAAATGAAATAAAAACTATACTACTATATAATTTGACGGAATACTAACTCAGTAAACTCCACCGAAATTCAAAATCTCGGTTTTATAGACTAATATTTGATTAATTAATAAAAATGAGTTCAAGCGATTCTGAAGTGTTGACCCAAGATTCGGTTAAAGACGAGGCAAATACGGTAATCGAAAATCTTTTGCCAGAAATTTCAAAGAAAAGACATTTAAATATATACACCGATTTTATGAAGTAGCGAGCAAACGAGAAAATGAAATATTTTAGATAAACAAAAATTTTTTACTTTCTTTATATTCTAAATGAAAAGTTGAGTGTTTTTTAACACAGGTGAAAGTCACCAATTCCTTTGGACCCTTGTATAGCAATCTATATTTCAACTACAATGTTTGGTTTATTTTGGTATAAATTCTTCCCAACTACGGAACCCTTCATTGTGGGTGTTCCGCAACGCACTTGGCCGGTTTTTTAATATATGTTTTTATGAGCAAAATCTACTCTTAGTTTCATCGAAAGAAGTAACGTTAATCAAAAATAATTTCTGGATAATAAACTTTATTTTTCGGTGTGGAAAAACGACGCCTCCGTGCAATGGAAAAACTGCAGGAATTAACATTGATTGCCACACCTATTATTGTTACATATTATTAAAAGCGACGCATGTATCTGAATATTTGTTTCATTTAAAGACATATAGAACCACTTACACATTTTAGTTAGGTAAACTACGTGATTTTGGTTTTACCTACCTAGACAGTAATATTTCCATGTCTAAGTATTAGTCCACACTAATGGAGCCAGATGCACAGCTAATACCTATGTAAGGTACAAAATATGAAGTTCAAAATTCGATGAGGCTTAAATACGTAAGTACCCACCTAACGCCCAACGGACCGCGAATAAGTACCTACCTCGAAACTTGAGACGGACGGCTTTGTTGGCTCCTAGTAGATAAACCCTGCCCAACTCCAATCATGCAGGTATTTCTTAAAGTTTAGTCTGTCCTGTTGTGATAAAAGCAAAACAAAATTAACCGTAGAGTTTTATTTTTAACCGACTTTCAATATGGAGGAGGTTATAAAATAAATGTTCATCTGTATGTTAGTTTTTTTTTTAAATGTATTTTCACTTATTTCTCCGTCAACTGTGGACCGATATTGTAAATTATTTGTTTGAAAAGGTATGCTCCCGAGACCACCTCGGGATCATACCTTTTGAAACTTCAGATTTGTCACTTGTCACCAATTCAGAATCCGATGAGGAAAATCGCAGAAATCGAGAGAAATCCTCATATTTAATAGGCACACCTATTGAAGAACTGATGATGAAGACCACAGATGGCCACCGCACCACAACTATTTAATAATAAATATTTAACGGGTTGCGATTCCATTAGGTACTTTAATATGGTTGCTAAACAATTTATGCTCGTCACAATGCACAATGGTGAATTGCAGGTTTCCTGGTTCTTACCAGGAGAACTCATCAACAACTAACGTCCTTGCATCGGGAAAAGCAATATTTTGTAAAAGGTGATAAGCAGTTGACATTGCTGTTTAAACTTAGATAAATTACAAACTGACCCACACAAAAATAAAAAAACTTTTTACAATTTCGGAAGTTGGTTGCAAGAAACTAAAATAGATCCAAAGGCACCGACTTCCGAAATTAAAGTTATTAACACGCTTTTTTTTCACTTTGTACCTAGTGTTTTTTTTTTCGTAAAAAGTTTTTCCGTGTAAATAATTATAAGGATTTTTTTTATTCTCTTAATTTTGTCACCATCTCTTTTTCCAGGCTAAATTTTAAGGGAGATGTAACCACTTACAAACAAATAGGAATTGTCAAAAAAATAGTATACGAGTAAAACAGTGATAATAACGTTGTTCATTTCCTGTAACCTGTTCTTCTTTTTGTAGTAAGTATACCTAATGTCTCTGTCAGACCAGCTGCTACTTAGTGCTAGCATTGTGCTTATGTCTCGATTTTCCATTGTGCTTACGTCTCGATTTTCCATTACAGCGTAAATAGTGCTAATGGCATTGCGAAATGTGCCTTTACATGTCTATTCAAACCGTATAGCGATGTTGTAGTAAGGGACGGTCTTTGCTCCTTTGCTGTAAACTAATGTAGGTACTGTTAGATCTCAGAATAGGTATTTACCTAATATATCTAGTTTAATTTTTGTTTTGTAAATGGTGTCTTACGAGTTTTACGTCGTACCCAGGCAAATTACTCAATTGCCACTACTCCTAAAAGCGGTTAAAGAAATCATCGTGAGGAAACTGGCATGGAACCTAAAATTCGTAGATATGTGTCATCCACCAACCCGCCCATGTGGTTTTTTACGGTCCACTCCTTCCCACAGAGAGGACGCCAGAGTCCCAGCAGTGGAAAATAATAGTGTGATTATAGTGATTATGTACCAACTTATTTAATTGTATTTAACTATTTGCCTAGAGCTGGCGCGGCCTATGGCAATAATTCATGCAGGTTTTGCAGCGGAAGTGACTAGGTACACAGGATGGCCAGGAAACATCTTATAATTGCGTTTCCGCAGTGGCGGCAACTCTTTAATCATATTTATTTTGCCTGATTGAGTTGCCGCGGTGAACCCAGGTATGCACATAAACCTGCCAAGTGCGTGTCGGACCATAAAATGTAACCAAAAAAGATAAAATCATCCAAAGAACAAACTTATCATTGTAGTTGAAACAAAACATGTTCCCTCATACATTCCAACTGCAAATGTAAGTTTGTACGCACTATATTGAAATATTTACCATGTTATTTTAAGACCATCGACTTCTTATAGGTTTTCCTGTAATCTATAATGAAAGAACTATATCTGTATTTTTTTTAATTATTTATAATTTTCGTTTCGGATATAATTTTGAAATATATGAAAATTTACCATTCCCCCAATGGTAAATTTTCATATATTTCAAAATTATAAAAAAAATATCTATCAAGTTAAGGACTTGATATATACTCGTATTATTTTATTTTATTTTTATTTTCAACAAGGCCTTTCATTTGATTATGTGCCACGGTACAGATTGCAAAACTTTTTTTTTTCTATTTTTGTGACCAGGGACCAGGACCAGGGGAGTTGTTCAGTGACTATACACGTCACGGTTTCTTTTTTTTTACTCTGCCCCACACTAGGAATTTCTTCTGTATTGTGGGCTTGTGGGTGCGTTTTCCAAACATTTAAACTCACGTCCATAAACAGCCAGACCCGGAACAACTACTTGTAGGTCATACAAATATTTGTTTTATGCGGGAATTGAACCCGCGACACGCAGCGCAGCAGTCTTGCGCCAACCATGAGTCTTTGGTCAACTGGACCCACTCGAAATGGGCCCGCGGGATCACTCAACCCAATCACATTTTGAATACGTCGACTGGACCCATTGCTTAATTAGGTTATCAGTACAGTCACGGAGGAAAGCTGAATCTTTAGGTTTTATTTTTATGACTTAAAATATACCAATATTATTCAATTAGGTATTTACACTTACGCACCACACTTATTCACTAACACTAAAACTAAATATTTTTTTACTGTAATAATACCTGAATTAAGTGCACGAGCACCGATAATAGTTGATTTATGCAACTATTACGTTGATTTGTATAATTTTATTCATAAATGTTCATATAACTGTCTGTGATTTTTAAATAGTACTTTTTTTTTGTGTATTGGAGCATTTCATTTAGTTAATATTCTTGTTATAAAAAGATTTGTCTTGATTTTATTTACAATACCTAATTTAAAATGATTTTAGATTTTGATTGAAATACGTTTAAACCTAATTGAATTGCGTTTTATTATATTTTGACTAACCAGTTTTGCGCTCGTCTGTATCCCCTGGTAGCTTTAAACAATAGATGTTTTATGTAGGTCCAGTTAAACAATTAAAATACAGAAAATAAATTATGTGGTCAAGTGGACCCGCGGGTCCAGTAGCGACCGGGTCCAGCTGACTAAAGACTCCCATGCCAACCGGTTTGAGTCTGGGTAACGTTTATCTTTTAATGAAGTAAACTACAATCATTAATTGCTTAGATCAGGATCACTTTTAAGGCAGTATATTAGGTACTATAACTCCGATACCCCGGTACCGGTACCGGTACTGACTTTTAACCTTAGTCGTAATGCTAAGTTTTATTCTGCACAAAAATACCTCTCGTAGATTCATTCATAAATATCTTATTACTATTGAGAGGTGGGCCCACCATTACTCATTGCCTTTTCATTCATCAAATGCACCGTTTCCTCAGGTTTCCTCCGTAAGAAGGAAAGTAACCGGTAAATAGATTTTACACATTTCCTTCAAAGAGCCCATGTCTTTGAAGTAAATGTGTAAAACCTATTTCCATTTTTCTCCGCTGTTGCAATGCTGTGTCAACAGGAAAAGAAGCAGTCAATTACTTTGTTGATTTATAAAACTGAAGGTACTGACTGAAGAGGTTTCCTATTGGAAAATTTAATAGATAGAAAATTTTATGGCTCTTTATAAAAGATGTTACTTACAGAAAATAACATCATTGATTGAATTTCATGCTGAACGTTGCTTGCAAAACATTCAGGTGATTTATTTGTAACAATTGGTCCTTAATTAAAATATTCAAGCTAACTCTAAAACATGTATAATATGTACAAGTAGATAAATAATAAAATAATTAAAAAGTGGAAGTGCTCATTGGGCATCAAAAAATTCGTCCGCATCGCTGTCAATGGGAAAAGTGCCCAAAAGGCTGGCAGCATTGCACGTTGGATGGCAATACTGGTTCTTTGGGCTAAAAATAGGCCAGCCCTCTGGTCCATTGAAGAGTCGACCAACCGCTTGGCGATGTCCGAAATACTTGATGACCACTCGGACCCCAAGGCCCTAGCGTTTCAACCCCAAACGGCTCAAACATATAGCTCCCAATAAGGTTGTTATATTTGCGCCGTTTGAGGTTTTCTGCTCCTGCAGCTGCCGCCCCAGCACAACTCGCCGTGCCAGGAAGATGGGATGGCGCGAGGGTGTCGACACAGGTTGCATCCCACACCAAAGGCCTACCCAACTTCCATGGCATTATGGTCATTCCGTCTGGCCTCTTCCAATCGTCGCGCGCCAAGCCATTGGGTTCTAAAACAGCTGGCACTCCGGCGGTGACAAGAGGTGATTGAGTTTAGTAATAGCTTTGCCTACGACGCTGTTGGAGTGGTTTATTAAGTCCGTTAAGGGCGTAAGGGTAGAGTTTTTATTTTTCAAATGATGTCTTTGTGAAAATCTTGGAATAGTAGATTTTATACAAACTTGAGGAATCAATTCCCGATTTAGCGAGGGCGTCTATAGTAGATACTGCTGACTGCTATACTGCTGTTTCTGCTGTGATATGGCTGTAATAGATTATTTTGTGTATTTTGTCAACGGGCCTGAGTTGCCTGGAAATAACGCAATTGTTATTAGTATAGTCCGAGTAGAAATTGGTGACTTTCACCCGTGTTAAAGTCTACTTTTCATTTCGAATATAAGGAAAGTAAAAAAAAAATGTTTTTCTAAAATATATTATTTTCTCGTTTGCTCGCCACGTTATAAAATCATTGTTTGTATTATAATATCTTTCCTTTGAAATTACTGGCAAAAGATTTTCGATGTGGTATTTGCTTCGTCTTAAACCAAATCTGGGGTCAAAATTCCAGAATCACATGAACTAATTTTTAATCAAATATTAGTCTATAAAACCGAGATTATGTATTTCGGTACAGCTTACAGAGTTAGTATTCCGCCAATTTATAATTATAGTTTTTTTTTTATTAAAAAAAAAAATTACAAAAAAAAACAACCGACTTCCAAAAAAAACACTACAAAGTGAAAAATAACCTTAATTTCGGAAGTCGGTGTCTTCGGATTTATTTAGTTTTTTGTAGAATAACAAAACAATAACACTTTGTAGTGTTTTTTTTTGGAAGTCAGTTTTTTTTTTTTTTGTAAAGTTTTTTTGTCTTGCTCTTTTTAGTGGGTCAGTTTGCAATTTATTTATGTTACAATAGCCTAATGTCAACTGCTCATACCGTTTACAAAATATTGCTTTTCCCGATGCGGGGGCGTCAATAGTTGAGGAGTTCTCCTGGTAAGAACCAGAAGATCTGGAACTGATGGTGACTTCATCATATGCATTGTGACGAGCATAAATTGCTTAGCAACCATATTAATAGAATCTAATCGAATCGCAACAGTGTAATACTTATTATTAAGTAGTTCCGGTGGCTATCTGTGGTCTTCATCATCAGTTCCACTTCACCAAATGGTGCTTTCCGAGTGCAAATGCTTAGCCTGCTATTAAAAATACTGAAATCGATATAGGTGTGCCTATAAAATTTGAGGGTTGCCCTCGATTTCCATGGGATCTCCTCATCAAATTCTGATTTGGTGACAATGGGACCACCTCGGGAGCATATCCTTTAAAAAAAAAAAAGAATCATCAAAATCAATTCATAATTATTGGCGGAGTAATCGCGTAACAAACATATAATACAAAAAAAAACATACAGTCGAATTGAGAACCTCCACCTTTTTGAAGTCGGTTAAAAAATGGAACACACCGCGTCACCACCGTGGGCCGTCCTGCTTAATAGGTTTTTTTTTTTATTCACAGTGTCTGTTTACGTTTATACACCCACAAGACCGCAGCATTTTTTAAAATTTTAATCTATATTTTTCTTAATTATGTTTTTTTTTTCGTAGCGGACTAGGGTGGGAATTAATGAAAAAAAAATGAACTTTGGTTATGTACCAAAGTTCTATTTTTAAATTCATTCCCGTCCTAGAGAGGGAAGCAATTACTATGAGTCTTTCCCGCCTAAAGGTGGAGGGCGGAGCGTCTTCCACCCGCTACTCGGATCAAACAAACACTACTTTCTGAGTATGAGAAATGAAAAATAAATGTTTATTTGGGACTTATTTTGTGCTCACTGATATATGCCAGGGTTGGTAGATTGATTTGGTAATTGGGTATCTTTTAAACATTTAAAATCCCTGGGAATTACAATATTGTGCTAGAGAATGAATTTCAATTTTTAATCATTGTAGACGATTTATCAGAACTGGTAGGTATTCGAATCTCAGTGGTGGGTAAACTGTAATATTAAATATTTGGCAATACAATCAGTTGCAAACAAATATAGATGATGCCCTGGGGGTGTCTGATTCCCGGCAAAAATACCTTTCTTTACACACACAAAAATACTTTTAACAGTAGGTAATGTCAGTAATATTTTGTCACCTCTTTGCATATATAAAAAAATAAGTAAAAGATTGGCTAAACGCAATTTTTGAAATGGCATCCCAAAAGTCACTAGTCTAATCGTTAACATCATTTCAGCCGAAAGACGTCACAGCTGGACCTTCATAGGCCTGCCCCAAATACTGCCACTTCAACCGGTTACGTACTAGTTTCTCGCATCCAGCGGATTCCTGCGGTCTTCACAAGGATATCGGTCCATTTGTGGGAGGCCTTCCAACGCTACGTCTTCCGGTACGCGGTCCCCACACCAGAACATTTCAGCCCCATCGGCTCTGCGAGCAAGGTGAACTACCCACTGCGCGTGGTCACACACATACAAAGGGCCTCATTGGAAGGCTGAAAGTCACCCAAAAGGCATTGGAGAGGCTATGCTTGGAGTTTCCCTACGTGATAGAATTGGAAAAAATAAAACTACAGGAGAACCAAGGTAACTGACAAAGACCGAAGTTTTGCCAAACTTAAGTCACTACCTACAATATTATAAGAAAAATATTCATAGCTAGTCATCACAGGAGAATTTCGCATATACATAGTGTAGCGAAATAAAAATAAAAGTTCACCACTTTATTACGTATTTATAATAATTTAATGATATTCAATGTGATCAAAATAGTTGCGGAACCGATCATTGATTGGTTTACGAATGAAGGAATCGATTGCAATTGGTTTTAGGTTTCTGACCCATATACTCGTTTTAGTCGCGTCGAGTAAATACTACGTAAGTACTACGGCTGGTCTATGTGGCTGGTAAAAACGATCCAAGAGCGCCCTTTTCAGCTGCATGGTTCTTACGAAAAATAAAACAGGGTATTATTAGAAAAGACTAAAAACGTCGTTGAGTGAGCAAATAAGTGAAAGTACATACACCACCATTTGTAGAATTCGACAATCAGTAAAATATGTCTTACAATAACTTTTACTTAGTGCCATCTTTAGGGTTCCTTGTCGACAAGGAACCGGTTTAGTTTCGGTCCATCCGTCTGTCTATCTGTCGGCTTAGCTCAGAGACTCTTAGTACTAGAAAGCTGTAATTTGGCATGGGTATACATATTAAGATAGTTAAGGACCTTGCTGATAGAATGTAGGTTATTGCTAAGACCTACAAGCGGTGGTTGGAAATAGCCGCGTAAATATTAAGGAAGGTATGAGTTTGTGTGTATGCAATTTTATTGTATTTTTAATTTTGTAATAACATTTTTTTTTCAGTTTTTTTATGGATCACGTGGTCTGCAATAAAGATTTTTATTTATTTATTATTAATTATTAAAAATTTATTTTACCACTATGCCAACAAAGTGTTAAAATAAAATCTTGAAAAAATATTCATGGCTGTAGTATATAACGAAGTTAAAAGGAGAACTATGACAGCTAAGTATATAGGCTTTACAAGTTTTATGAGTAATAGTCGACCAACTTACAGTGGCAATTGGAGAATTGACAGTGACGTATATCGATGTATGGGAGAACCTGTTTTTCAACTACAATGTTAAGTTTGTTTTTGGGATCAATTCATCCCAACTACGGAACCCTTCATTGTGCGTGATCTGACATGCACTTAGCCGGATATTTTCATTATAAAGTCCAAAATTTATATCATCGACTAGAATGAGCCTCTGATTCTCAGCACCTGAGGTTTTTCTATAAAAAACTGACAACCTTGTTCAAGTCATAATCAAATTTGAAAAACAGAAAATTTAAGAATAGAAAATTATTGACCAGCACCCTAATTGCGTAACACAGTTTGAATCGGAATCGTTATGATTTTAAAGTATATTGCTAAACCATTGCTTCATATGTTATGCCTGCAGTTACAAAATGTAAACTAATAGGTTTAAACTGCAGAGGCAATAGACACATATACGCGCTATATACTAAACCAAGAAGACAAAACTTGCTAATTTACCGTCTTTATTCTACTTGACTGCAGAATGTGCCGCGACTTTACCGAGCATTGAATCGTGGTAGCAAGTATGTTTCCATTATCCTTTAGTACTTAACTAATGTTAAGTTACTACTGTTGTTTAAACTGTCAGTGACAGTTTCTATATCTCGTCGTATTTATAGCTTTTCTACATAATATTATGTTTGAAATTAAATAATATAATACCAACACGTTGCTTTACTGTATAACATAACAGGACGCCTGTAATCCCCGAAGGGTTAGGAAGACGTGTACCTATAGTAAACCTACGTTTTGCCAGTTAATTGAAGTCCAATCTTATAGGGATCAAGCCCATGGTGCCATTAACCATAAATCCGGCAATTTCACCGGGCGCAAATCCAAACACTGAGCTGCTGAGAAATTCCAGATGGAAAAACCCAATAACACTTTGCTCAACCTGGGAATCGAATTCAGGACACCATGCTCAGCAGTAGCGCTTGGGACCAATAGACTAACGAGGCAATATCTCAATATAAATAATTCTATAAATAATAAAGACAGTTAATGTTCCTTAGAGTCAGAATTGCATGCCACCTTTAATAGATGTAACGAGCGTTGAAGATTATGAAACGAAGTCAACAGCGAAAATGTCATCTAGGTATTTTATTTAATCAGAACCATAACACGATAAAAACTTCATCTCCTGGATTCAATTGCGACGAGACGCTGCGTTGTAACTGAAGGCCACGCTTTTTTTTTATTAATAAGCAATTTCTCTGCGAAGAAAACAAGGTTGAGACCTTTCGTGTTCAGATTGATTTATTCGTAATTACTTGCATCCATAGTGCAGGGAGTGAATGATAGCTTGACGGCTGACAAGGGAGAATGGCAGAAGAAATCGTGTTGCGCCGACCCCAAGTAGAGATAAACTACGATAACATGGCTCGCCCCTCCTAATTACTGTTGAATCAATGTGTGTAGTCACATACTCACGAAACAGTGTGTATGTAGTTGTAAGTACTCGTAATATCTCACTTATTACCAGATTTTTTGGTCAACTAATCATAACTAGCCGATCGCGCAAGACAACACACGTATCGTTTTCATAGAGTACGTCAGTGCAGCGCCATACTAATAATAATGAGCGATTAATGACGGCACTAGTCGAGCAACAAATCCGTGATTTGTTTTTGTTTGACTCATTACAAATACTTTCAGAAATACTTACAAAAGTTTTGAATTTTGGAGGGGCGGGCCAGTATCGTAGTTAATCTCTAACATGGAACACGGGCAGGAAGATTATGGTGACTTTCAATTACAGCGTGCCGCTTTAGTGGCGACATTAATTTAATACACCTTTACGTTTTCGCATTTTCTTTTTATGAAGACATTTTAATTTTATTAAACGTTATTATTTATTGAATTATTAACAATTTTCTAAAATAGTATTTTGAAGCAACCTGTACTTAAGGAACTGTAGCGCAGAGGTCATTTGCCGGGGATCGGATCATAACATCGCATTTTTTGAGATTTTCACCCCAGTAGCAGTAGGAACATGACGCGAACCAGTTGAATTGGACTACCGCGGTTTCGCTGCTATGGTTTCGCGGCGGAGATGTGCTACCGGCGTCAATGTACGAATTATTTTATCTTATTATATATATTTTTTTTATATTTTTATTTTATATTATTTTTTATATGATTACTGGTCACTAGCCCTACCCGTGTGTTAAGTTAATATCGCCACTGTAGCGGCACGTTGTAGTGCCCTCCAAAAGTTAGTTGAAGTTTTTTAACTTCAGCTGTAAGTAATATCACATTATGATTGATTCAGTGCACTATTACGGACGATTCCAACTAAATACACATATTAAGGGATTATCAGATTTTTTTTTTCGCGGCTTTGGTTGTTTAATACCTACTTACTTGAATTTCAACTTGTTTTGACTTTATTCTAAAATTAGTTTTATTAGATAAATACCTACTCGTGTTAAATCCGACATAGGTAACTCTAGTTTCTAGGTACACATGCCTACATAACTAGAAATCCTTGATTCAATTTTAAGTAATTATGAGCACAGACAAAAGGTATTTGGATTTTCTTATTGCTGCCATCGGCAGAGATCCTCCTTCATATCCTGTATATTTTATGTTGCCAGCAGAGGTCGCTTTTTCAGAACTGTACAGAACGGGAGCGGTAACGGGGTAGTTATTTCTCGGCGGTATTCTTTACAAAACTTGGGTTCAAAACCTATCCTAAAAAAATATAAGAAATAAACTTTTAAAAACAAGATTTTAAAAAGATTATTATTTCATTTAAAAACTAACAGACTTAAAATAATAATATGTACAAGTAATGTAAAAACCGGCCAATTGCAAGCCAGACCACGCACAATGAAGGGTTCCGTAGTTGAGATGAATTTAACCCAAAAACAGACTTAACACTGTAGTTATAAACATGTTCTCCCATACATCGATATACGTTACGGTCAATTCTCGAACGCAAAATGTAAGTTGGTCGACTATTACTCGTTAACTTGTAAACCCTACTTAGCTATGATAGTGTTTCTTTTAATTTCGTTATTATATGTTGCCATGAATTTTTTCACAATTCCAAAAACAACCATTTAACTGGCAAGGGGTTCCTACCCCAAACGGCTCGAACATATAAGTCCCATTAAGATTGGAGTATTTGCACCGTTTCAGGTTTTCCGCACCTGCAGCAGCCCCCCCAGTACAGCCCGCCGTGCTAGGAAGATGGGATGGCGCAAGAGTGTCGACACACGTTGCATCTCACACCAAAGGCCTACCTACCTTCCAAAGCATTATAGTCATTCCGTCTGGTCTTTCCCATCTTGATATCACGTGCCAAGCCATTGGGTTCTAAAACAGCGGGCACACCGCCGACAAGAGCACGACGGATTATGTCATTGATGTTGGCGTGCCGTGCTAGCCGGCCTGCGCTTTTACTGCAGGATAGGTCATGGTTTCCGAGGCATTCGACGCCTTCACCGCAATGCATCGCTGCGCAGAGCCACGATAGGAGCGCCCAAACGCAGACAAGTAACGAAAGATTATTACATGGCTAAGTAATTACAGCCGCACGGATCGATCCATCAGGTTAAGCTGCGTTTGTTATTAGGTTAGGTTAGGTTAAGGATGGGTGACCATTTTTACATACTGAGACTTCTCCATGCCTCGGAAAGCGCGTTAAGCCGTTGGTTCCGGCTGACATTCGTGGATCTTTGACAGTAGTTACGGGTTGCCAAACGCCCGAAAGTCTGACAACAGTCAAGGGGTATCGTATTACCCAGTAACTGGGTTGTGGTGGTCAGATAGGCAGTCGCTCCATGTATAATATTCGTTTTCAGCTACATCCAGTTAGACTGGAAGCCGACCCCAACATAGTTGGGAAAAGGCTAGGCAGATGATGATATTTTATTTTGTACTTTTTATCATTTCTATTTTATAAAATATCTGTTCTATCACCATCATTTGTAAGGTACTTGTCAACACAAATCCAACGAGTCCAACACAACACTATCTTGACAACGCTATCTTGTGAAGTTGAAGTGTTCCATTAGCCACCTTCCAGCACTATCATCAGAACTTGGACTGTAGTCCAGGGTCGGATGATGCCGGAAGGTGGCCCAAGGTGTACCTTGGGCAATAGTTGTTGTCAAGACAAAATACATCTGGGATATTCCTGGACTACACCTTGGGCTACCGTACCTAATTGTCAAGACATAATTATCCAAACAGCCAGAAGACAACGAGGCCATCTTGTTTAGTTGAGAATTCCCTATAGCCACCATCTGGTTCCATCATCAGATCATAGACTACACCTTGGGCTAACGTAGCTACTTGTTAAAACAAATCCAAATGACCTAAACACTATCGGAACTATCTTATCTAGTTGAGGAGTTCCTATGGTGACCTTCCGGATCCCTTATGAGGTAATAGACTACACCTTGGGCTAACGTAGCTACTTGTTAAAACAAATCCAAATGACCTAAACACTATCGGAACTATCTTATCTAGTTGAGGAGTTCCTATGGTGACCTTCCGGATCCCTTATGAGGTAATAGACTACACCTTGGGCTATAGTACTTGGTAAAACAAAACCAACGACCGCAAACACAACAGGGCTATCTTGTTTAAATGATGAGATCCTATAGCCACCTTCTAGCTCCAGCATCAGACCCCGAACACTACCTAGTTTAAAAGCACTTGTCAATACATATTCAAATAAACCAAATAGGACGGGGCTATCTGGTGTACTTAAAAATTTCGTGCCTGTGCAGTTGACCGCTGAGGACATTTCTCTATGGAGCCAATCCTGGGCGCAGCAGACAGGTCATGGAGTATGAATGTTTATATAAAATTTAGTGCCTGTGATCTTCACCGTTGAGGAGTTCCCTTGTCTGGAGCCAATCCTGGGTGCAGCAGCCAGATCATGATGGACTTTAAAATGCACTATCATAATTAAAGCGTATTTAAATTTTAGTGTCTGTACTGTTGACCGTTGAGGAATTCCCTCGTCTGGAGCCAATTATGGGTGAATCAGCCAGTTAATTGTGGACTTTAGAATGGACTATCATAATTAAAGCGTATATAAAATGTTGTGTCTGTACTGTTGACCGTTGAGGAGTTCCCTCGCCTGGAACCAATCCTGGGTGCAGCAGCCAGGTCATGGTGGACTTCAGAACGAACTATCATAAAGCTTATGTAAAATTAAGTGCATTTACTGTGTACTGTTCAGTTAAGGAGTTCTTTCAGCTGGAGCCAATGTCAAATCATTTTTTTCAAATACGCACTTTTGGACGTCAAAAGCGAAACCAATCCTGGGTGTGGTCAGGTCATATCATAAAAATGAATTATTTTCAAAACTGAACCAACATTTAAAATGTCAACTCCGTAGGATAAGAGGAAGTGGTTTTAATTCAGCTTTTGCAAGCTGAATTAAAACTATTACAACAACAACAACAACAACAACTACAACACACTACCACACCACGTACCGTACTACAACTATTAGCTATTTTACAACATTTTGTTAATATTGGCATTGGGCATTACCCAAGGAAATAGAGGCCAATTACTGTATTTTTTTTTTCCTAATACGGTAAACTGTCTTTATCTACTTCGTACAAAAAAGTTCACAGTTATTACTATTCTTTTGTATTTTACATTGTTTATTGCTATAATTAATAAGGGTATGCTCTTATTAATTTCACTTAAGTAACCTTTATCTGTAACGCCCCGCCGCCTTCGTGACTGATTATGGTTGTTGCACTAATTGTCATTACGCACTGTCGACTAGTCGCCGGCGACACGGTCGCTAGCGACTGTGACTTACTACAGTTTAATTAGGTGGTTACGCACTTGGTCGTCGGTCGCCCAGGCGACTTGGCGGCGGTGACTCGCCGCGTAGTGGCGACGCACAAGCGACTGCCGGTCGCCGGCGACAAGTCGACAGTGCGTAATGAGCCTTAAATGACGCAAGTTTAAGAAACCGACGTTAAAACGGCTATATGACTGACATCTTTGTTAACAACAGGTGAACACGCCGATTATTCGACGTATACACGAACTAATGACATAATTATGCCTGCCTACTTCGTCACTTTGTGAAAAATAGGTGTAGGCTATGTGACCTATAATAGTAAAAATTGAGAAATAAAAATCCTATGATAAAACAAAGAGTCCAGTCCAATGATGTAAAGAACCTCCTCCTTTTTGCGAAGTCAGTTAAAAACTGCAGTTGACTCTTTCTACTTTGCTACCGTCGGTATGTTCGACTGCGTAAATCACGAAAAGAATGTTGTCAAACTGTTAAAATTAAAGGCATTGCAACGTTGCAATTGTTAGTGTGTTTACCCCGCTGATAGTCCAACAATTAAAACGTAACAGCCATTGCAAATTCGAGCAATCCCAGTTTTCAAACCAACCATATTTCGTTTAATCCACTAACTCTACCTGTGCTAACTACGTTCCCTACGTCGATAATGTCTCACTCCGATTCACTTCAGCCGCGTTGACTGAACGTACCGCAGCTAAATACGTTATTTTGTTCACGGGATATTTCAGATGCACTGACATATCCTAATCCCGTTACTATTTGAAATATGCGTGCCGTAAAAGGGAAAATTGCTTGACTGTCCATCCTGCCACGTCCTCCATCAAATCAACAGATAAGGGGATTACACTGCACGCGACTTCGAAATGTGACTTTAAATACCGTTATACATGTTGGAAGCTTTAGCATTAGTATCGGTACAAATATACCTGCTGCTTGATTTTAAAAATAGACTAATCTTGTTCCCATTAACTTGCAGTGGATTTGCAGCCACAATAAGAAAACGGCATTAAAAGGTCATGGCCGTGGGCTTGATTGAATTATCGGAAGAAATACGACGGGATTTCTTCGCGTATCGGCTGATAGATCCGAGTGCGGTTTAATCTTGAGCTTAAACCCGTTATATTAAACAGCTGAACGACTTTAGATAAATGAATTAGCCACAAGTCCGTTCATGTAGAATTTTCTGGTTATTGGATGCAACAAGTTTAGAAAGGTGAACGGCTGGCTTGTATGGGAACTTCGTACCGCTAATAAAATTTCGTGTTTTGGGATATTTTTTTGTTTTAAATGGTAGTTAATAAGATAGACAAGCCCTTTTTAAATTCTTAGATTTTTAGAAGTTGGGACGTAAAAGTTACAACGAGTTTGATTTTTTAAGGTTATGTACTAGTGTACCAATGTAGATTGTTACTTAAAGGTACATAAACATTGTTTTGGTGATAAAGTAAATGGTCTAGATTGCTTGTCGGTATCTTTGTAGTGTGTTACTTACCATTACGTAGGTAGATTGGGATGAGAATCGTACCTACTCAGTGAGGGGTGCATTAGGAGATATCATGTCCAGTAGCGGACTGCAACAGTTTGATAATGATGAAGTTCTGATGGGGTTTTGAGTACCTATACAGCGTCCTTTTGCGAAAGTAGGTACTATCAAGAGATAGAGTACGGAGGAGCAGATGCTCAACTCAATGTAAAAACGGCCAGATAATTCGCTAAATTGCTCAGATGCAGTCGCAAACCACAATCCAAAACAACAGCAAAGAACTGAACTGAAAGACAGATTTTCTTTACCCGTCAATAAATGATTGCCGTATGAACAAAAATAATATTGATGACGAAAATAATTCCTATCATTATATTGTTAACTAATTATGATTTTATGTAACAATTACGCATTCATAGTTATAATATTATATAACTGTTTCATTATATTTAATGTTATTTCTATTTCTAAATAATTAATTACCATTTCGATATTTGTATTATTTTACTCAAGGCAACTTCTAAACACATAACTGCGTTTAGTTTACGATCTTATTACGTTTAATTATTAAAATCTTTACATTGATATTATTAATTAATCCGAAGTTCTAAAAATAGTACACTTACATGAAAATAAATGTCTTAGTTGCCTTAATAAGTAAGCGGTACGAAATCTGCCGTTATTCTTTGCGGGATTTTACAGACAGCTATTAATTGAAGACCAGGGGGTCTACTCCGAAGCGCTTAACCGAAATATCTGCCGAATTTTCGGTTGCTTCTGTACTACGGCTAACTATCGCTGACTACGGCAAGAAAAAGAAGACAGTCGAAGAGATAAGCCCAAGTCAAAACTGTGACTTGAAGTCGGGTAAGGAATCAAAGTCAAAAAAGGAAACTATGGAAGTTATAAGACAGCCGATCATTCGGCCGATACTTCGGTTTAGCGCTTCGGAGTAGACCCCCAGGCCAAATTCGATCGCAAAGTCCTATAATGGGATCTCTAGACGGTTAACATTGCTTGATATGCACGAAAAAATCACAATCTTGTCAAGCATTTTTGACCGTCTAGGCCCCTAGGGACTCCATTAGGACTTTGCAACAAAATTAGGTCGTAAAGCGATCGCTATGTATGTCGAGACTACAGGCCCAGAGCTTTAGAGACTGGAAGCTCCGTGTGTAAAAAAAACACTAAACAAGTTGGCAGATATACATCTAAGTGGAATGATTGACCTACTGAATTGAAATGATAACATCAAGATGAATCGATTATTAAAACATTACGTTCCAATTCTTTGTGGCTGGAATGTGAAAAATACGATTTCGATTGGATCAATCGAGAGTTTTATGCACATACCGATAAGTTGGATTTTACGACCGTACGGCGAAGGACGTAAAATATTGGATATACACGTCTGAAACAAAAGCCTAGCATAAAATATACCTGGCATTGTATGAGTATACGACGCCCATTATAAACAAAATTATCGTATGTACCGACTAGGTCCTTTATGCACGTAAGCTCTTCATTACGATTTGTAATTTGAGTATTTATAGATAAACTGACTGAATGCCTTTTATAGAATGTTTGCTTGGAAGTATATCATAGCATATATTTGGAATGTTCGGAGGATATAAGTGCCAAACCTGCGAGCTGCATAACACAAGCTCGGAAATCCGCGCTCCGCTCGGCTTCCTCCGTTTGTGTCGGTGGTTTTCCGACAAGGAAATCATTCGGAACAAAAGTCAGTATATTTCTGTGTGGCTCACGGTTAAACATAGTCTCGCCCACGCTGCTCACGCGCCGCACGGCCGCCACTGCCCAGTCCCATTTTCCTACTCGCCGCCTATACACGCTCCAGGTTAGTAGACATTTTAAGATTCACTTTCAATGCAACCTCAGCGAACTGTTATTCTTTCATATTTATTTGCTGCGCGATATTTGTAAATGGATCTGCAAATTGTTTTATTTGTAAAAGCAAATTCTATTTTGTCATTTCATTTCGTTTCCAAATGTTAATCTAGGATTGGTTACCGGTAATGCGCGTTCGAATTCTTATTGCGTGATTATTTTTAGCCGTTCAGCGTTCAACGAGTGCATATTACAATACCTCGTGTCCAACTAAAAACCCGGTTTTCGGAACTAAAAATATCCCGATATCGAATGTTTGCGAATTCTATTTTGAATTTGTTTCACTGTTCGACGCATGCGTCGGTGCTCGGGGAGGGTAATCCATCAGGAGGGGATGATAGATGAAACAAATAGTGCTCCGGTCACCGCCGGATACCATTACATAATTTATTGATTAGGTATATTATGCATTCGTAGACATCCGTCTCCGTGTAGTAAACATGTATATTATGTTTATATAAAAATTCATTGAAGTGGAATGCTCGTTAAGTTTTTTACAATTCCATGCCAAGAAACTGGACTTGCGTATGATAACATCAAAATATATCGGTTGCTCATTTGTCTTGTCAAATTAAAAGTTTCTAAATCTATTTTCGTTTGGCTGGTGAGCATAAAAAAATGTTTTATCCACGGCAACAGGATATTACGTATTGTTGCCTTCACTGAAGCCGCCCGCTGTGCCATAGGTTACGTGATTTTAATTATTTCGACACATTGTTTTTACAACGAACTTGATGTGTCTGACGTGATGTTCATAAAATACACAAGCTGAGATTTTTATAGTTTCACAAACAAACCAGGCGCGTGTTCAGCTGAAACACGGAACGATTACAAAACAGAAATATTTCAGAATAACGACACGGTAAACAACTCGTAAGTTTAACTTGTAATGGACTTTACTGTACCAACAAGTGATTACAATAAGCTTTTGTTATTTTAATGAAGATTCAATTAGCTTCGTATTGGTCCTCTTTGTTTAAGTACACAAACACAACTATAACTTTCTTATTTGTATTATTTAGTTTGTAACATAACAAAACATCACGCCTGTAATCTCCGAAGGGTTAGGCAGAGGTGTACCACATACAACACGCCAGTTATGTTTAAGTCCCATGTAATAGGGGCGAGCTAGCCTATTGCCATCAACCGGGCACAAATCCGACTCCGGGCTGCTACTGAGAAATAAACCACTAGACCAACGAGGCAGTCGGTATTTGGTTTATATGGCCTCAAAATAACATTTGCTATAAGTAACTGTGCTTTCAGAATAACAACTCATATTGTGTCATAGACCATATAAAAATCCCTCAGTTCATCCTTCTGAATTATTATAATAAAATGTATTTAGCGTTGAATTAATTGACCTATTTCTACCAATCAGTTAAATTGCGTGTGTTTTGGCTTCAAGGGATTATTTCTATAAATAAATATTCAATAATACGAAACAAAGTAGATCGAGCATTTTCAATCAAATTGCCTACAAATAATATCTGTTCTACCAAAGGTGTCTGATTGGCGCTCTGCTCACAACGCAGAGCCTACACTGTTTATTATAGAAACTCTAGCGACCTGCCGCTCCTTCGCACGGTTTTAACGACTTTAATAAATGCAAGTTTAATATTAAAATATTACACACAAAAACCTTCCCGACAGGGGGTTTACTCCAAAGATAAATCCGAAGTATCGGCCGAATGTTCGACCGTTTCTTGACTATGGCTAATTATGGCTGCTTAGCGCGAAAAAAAAAAACGACACACAAAGAGATAAGTCAAAGTCAAAACTGCGACTTGAAGTCGGGTAAAGGACTCAAAGTCAAAAAAGGAAACTTCGGAAGTTTTGAAAATGGAACTCTTTGCCAATATTTGAATAAAATTATTCATTTGTCATTTGTTTACAATTTGGCGGCAAATTGAAAATTTTCTGCGTCACGTCAGCATGAATTTAACGCGAGTAATTTTGCGTACAATCATTTTTTAAGACTTTTGATGTCATTTAAGTCAACAAGAAAGTTATGATAGACTTCGATTGGCCTTTCACGATAAAGCACTAATCTCACCAATGATCTGCGTGAAGGACGGCCTTCTGCGGCGACAACTGAAGTTAACATCATAAGTATGAATTCGTAAATCTTATTTATCATTTCTTTTAATCCTTTCCTTACTCTATTAAGGAGTCTAACATCTTATCTCATTAATCAGTGTTGTGCGGCGTATGATAGAGACTGACAAAAGAGTGACTTATCAGCAGATTCGGACAAGCTTAGGCATCGGTATGAGTCAAGTGCACAAAATCCTCCATGAACATTTAGCGGTCAGGAAGCTTTGTGCCAGGTGGATACCTCATAATTTGACAGAGGCCCAAAAACTCCGTCGTGTTGATTGGTGTCGTGAAATGGTTCAAAGATTTAATGGAGGTGACTCAAATGCTGTGTTCGACATACTTACGGGTGACGAAAGCTGGATTTATTGTTATGATTCTGAAACTAAGAGCCAGTCTGCTGTCTGGGTGTTTCCTTCCGAGGAGTTGCCAACTAAAGTGAAGAGAGGTCGAAGCGTGGGAAAAATGATGGTGGCCCATTCTTCGGAAGGACACGTCATTACGCAACTATTGTTTTAGATCGATAAACAGTTACTGCAGAGTGGTACACTAACAATTGTTTGCCGCTTGTCTTGGAAAAAGTTCGGGAGAAATGACGTCGCAGTAGGATCCTCCTTCACCACGACAATGCCTCGTCGCACACCGCCAAGCTAACAATCGACTACTTGGCGACGTCAGACGTGGAATTACTGGGTCACCCGCCCTATAGCCCAGACCTCGCACCATGCTATTTTTATTTATTTCCTAAAATAAAAGAAAAACTTCGAGGAAAACGTTTTGTGGACGCCGAGGAAACAGTGGCTGCGATTCAAAAAGCCGTCGAAGGGGTCTAAAGACGAGTGGGCTAAGTTCCATCGGATGCAGCGATGTATTGATGTAAATGGACACTATTTTGAATAATATTGGTAATATAACTAAAAACTTCCTAGTTTGTTCAGTTTTTGATTTTCTAAGAACTTTCAGTGTCACCCTCGTATATACCGAATAATAAAAATGTATAGATGTTCGAAAGATATTTTTCTCATTTATGACTAGAAGTGCAGTTAGTCATTATTTGCATAGCAACTCCAGCCCTGACCTGATTAAACTAAGATCGAAGTTTTCTAGATCAATTACTAAACTGATTGCTAAAAGGTAGTTTGGATTAGCGTGGACTGTATCTAGCAGTGGATTTCTATAGGCTGATGATGAAGCATTCATTTAATCATCAACATTATTTAATGTCATTGACTGCCTCGTGGGTACTGGTCGCAAGCGCTACTGCTGGGCATGAGGGCCTGGGTTGGATTCCCTGGCCGAGGAAAATGGTATTGGGTTTTTCCATCTAGAATATGCCCATGGATATATGCCCGGTTGATGGCAATAGGCTCGCCCCCTATTACATGGGACTTAAACTTAACTGGCAAAATGTGGGTGTACTACAGGTTCACCTCTGCCTAACCCTACGAGGAATACAGGCGCGGTGATGTTATGCATCCCAAAAATAGTGGACTCTTTTTATTTGCAAAAAAAGAGACATTTAGTAGGTAGGTAATATAAAAGTTATACGAGTATATACGCATTTCCCTCATTAATCCGAGAGACTTCAAACATGGAACGTTTCCCAGAAATATAAATGTAACGTTAGTTACTAGATGTTACTACTTGTTAATACTTGGCTGCCTCGGGAAAACTAAGTGTAATTCGATAAAAAGTACAAACCGTTCGTAATAGGGATGCTGTATGCAATGAATCTTACCTACGTCCTGCAGAGCTACCTACTGTTCATCCCCATCAGCCTGTAACAGTCCACTCCTGGTCTAGACTTCTCTAATTGCATGCCAATTGATTCAAACCTCATCCATCTGATATCGACCGGACTACCTGCTGATTGAGGGTCAGTAAATCTTTCAACAACACTCCGTAATACGAAAGGTATCGACGTCCGAATACTATGATAAATACCAGCCTACTATTGGTCTACTGAAGGGCAAAAGCCTTGTCTCATGCAAAGGCACGATTATTGATGATTTCAGTCTTATCACACTAATATTATATTATAGGCGAAAGTTTGTGAGTAAGTGTGTGTGTGTGTGTGTATGTTTGTTACTTCTTCACGCTCAGACGGCTGGACCAATTTTGATAAAATTTTGTATGGAGGTAGCTGACACCCTGGATTAAGACATAGGCTACTTTATCCCGATATTTCCACGGGATCGAGGATTACGCGGGTGAAACCGCGGGCCGCAACTAGTTTAGTTTATAAAAGCAAAATGAGTTTTATTTCAAAGAAAGAAAGAAAGAAATAAATTATTTATTTGCTAATAATGTAGGTATACATATAAGTTGGAATATTTATTAAGTGTCCCGGTACATTTTACCTTACGGCATGCAAAATATTGGGTTTGAATTAATAAAATAGATACAGCTATTACAATTATTGTTAGCCATAGCCGAATTGAACAGATCAGACTAAAAAAAAATAAAAAAATAATGATGGTTTGTTCGAATATTCCAGAATAGAGTTACAGTGATGTTAGAAAAATAAAATAAATATCATTGTCGTGAGGAGTACCTACACAAAATTTTTCAGAAATATTATTTTACATCTCTTCTAAACAATTAAATAGTAGTTAAGTACCTACTAGTGATGACCCAGTTGTTGTTCTTACGAGCTTTTTATTTTCTTGAATTTTCTTTGCGTTGTAACACATTTCAAATGAGGTGACACCCTGTCATTAGGGCCACACCCATATAATTATTATTATCATCTTAGCTTATAATTAGAACCTGAAAATTGTTTATATAGTTGTGCTTTCAGTGCTTTAATAAGGTCTAAATTCGTATAGCAAACGCTGAGATACTATCCAATTGTCTTAGCAGAGAAGTGTCGCAAACAATCAGACGCCTGCCATTATTTATCGGCGGAAAATGTACCTCGACGCGAGAATAGTGGATTCAAAGCTATTTTGAATATCGAGATCGTAGTTAATATTTAATTGTATTGGACACTCCGTGACGTCACATTACGAGCGATCAACTGTACCTGCAGCTTGATATAGCCTCTTATTAATAGGTACTTAAATTCCCGATACATACTTAGACGCGATTTATCGACAAGACTTTGCTACATTCTAAAAAAGCTGCGAATAATTGCGAGTCGACGCAATTGTCTAGCGGAAAATCGCGTTTGTGTGAGAGGAGTCTTAACCGTCCGTGTTGCATCTGAGAATTAATTATTATCGGTGAAACTGGTCGTCTGCGACACAGCTGCCTACCTTTTATTAGCAGCGAGCAGGTTCAATATGCTTTAGAAGTTTATACATAATTATTGAAATAATTTTGAAAAGTTATTCTTGTGCTAAACTTGTGTACGGAAATTGATAAAAAAAACTGTTTGTATGTAGTTACAACGGTACAAGGATCTTTTGGCGCGTGGCCAAAATTTGAACTATTTCCGCCATCTTGTTGTTTTAATACAATTTTATAAATGTTTACCAACACTTCCCCCTGTCAATGTAATGACAATGACAAACGCCACAAGATCCTCGTAGCACTCTTAGGATAAATACTCAAAGACTCTAAGGCCCCATTATATCTATTTATCATACAATTATAATATCTATCAATGTATCAGCATCATTCCAGCCCAGAGACGTTTACTGGTGGACATAGGCCTCCCCGAAACGGGTGGGGGGGTTTGCCATGCTTGGCAGGCGGGTTGGCGATCGCAGTATGGTGTTAAATTGCATATTATAGAGAACGCTGCTGCCCATTCTCCAGCAAGTCCCTTGGTAGCCTTTTACGACACCCACGGGAGGAAATAGGATGGTGCTATTCTTTACGTCCGGCACCGCATGGAACATATATAATATCTATTTATATATCATATCCGTCTAATTCTATGATCATAGTTAAATGATGATGTTCTTCATTTTTAGGGTTCCGTAGTCAACAAGGAACCCTTATAGTTTCGCCATGTCCGTCTGTCTGTCTATCTCCAACTTAGCTCAAAGACTCTTAGTACTAGAAAGCTGTATTCTTTACGTCCGGCACCGCATGGAACATATATAATATCTATTTATATATCATATCCGTCTAATTCTATGATCATAGTTAAATGATGATGTTCTTCATTTTTAGGGTTCCGTAGTCAACAAGGAACCCTTATAGTTTCGCCATGTCCGTCTGTCTGTCTATCTCCAACTTAGCTCAAAGACTCTTAGTACTAGAAAGCTGTAATTTGGCATGAGTATACATATTAATCACGCCGACAAAGTCGTAAAATAAAATATTGGAATATATTTTTTTGGTGTTTTCCTTGCACGTAAAGTGGTCTCTCTATCTTGCACGTAAAGTGGTCTCTCTATATTTTTCTATACTCTATTTTTTTTTTACTATCCCTTGGCGTGGGATATCGCTGGATAGGCCGTCAAAAATATTGTGGGCCTGTAAAATTTTTCAATTCAGGGATCCGTTTGCGTAATATAAAGCTTTAAAGTGCTATTTTTAGTTGAGAGTCAAGAGTCAAAGAAAAACATTTAGCTGGAGGCCCCACCTCCAGCTAAATGGTTTTCTTTGACTCTTGACTCTGATTGCAAGACTTGACTGCAAGATAAATGCTTGTCTTTGCATATGTGAAAAAAATCATGGCAGTAGTCTATATAACGAAATTAAAAGGAAAACTGTCACAGCAAAGTAGGCTTTACATGTTAACGAGTAATAGTGGACCAACTAACATTTGCAGTTGGAGAATTATTGACCTTGACGTATATCGATGTATGAGAGAACATGTTTTTCAATTACAATGTTAAGTTTGTTTTTGGGATAAATTCATCCCAGCTACGGAACCCTTCATTGTGCGTGGTGACACGCACTTGGCCGGTTTTACATACTTATGGTCATATAAACGTCATATTTAATCAAAATGGGTAACGATTTAGCCGTGTTTTCCGATGCTGTGAGTGCAATATTATTAATTACATTAAAAAAGGTGATAAAATCGGATAAAAATTTGTTACTTAAGTGTAACAAATTTTTATCCGATTTTATCTTCTTTTACTCGTTTTTCTTCGTAGGTTTATTAATATTATTGTTGTTTCGACATTCCAGTCGAAATTCTTGCACTTAGACGCCATTTTTCAGGTTAGACGGATATGATCATTTTTTTTTTTTTTTTTTTTTGGCTTCGCACGGTTTGTGCATTTAGCCAGTGTCATGTAAAATTAGGTAACAAGTACAAAGTTATTTGAATAATTATGAAATGAACTCCACTCAATGCATGATAAAGATGATTGATGATATCCCGCCCCGCTCCCCTTGAGTTTAAGTAAAGACGCGGCACTTTACTGAAACCTCGCGCGGACTTCTTGAGAGAACTTAAAGTGATGTTGCACTGTTTTGTTTCATTTGCCTACATTAATGCAGGTTCACGAACACTTAATGGTTAATAATCCACCACTATTACACATTAAATTCGGCTAAACACAAATTTTAGAAAATAAAACAAAACTGCTAACATGACGCTTCACTTTCCCGCCAAGAAGTCCGGACATGATCATATTTGTACGCTTACTGACAAATAGGACCTCTTGACTATGATCATAGACAATTTGAATCATAATTATGTAGATATTAGGTATACCGTCATTGGTTCTTCTTAAAAAAGTTACTCATATATTCTGATCCTACTTCTATGATAGTCTATTATAGCATAGCTCTTATGTGGTTATCAGCATACTGATGCGGGGTTCTCACGAGGCGATTTTAGTTGATCAACTTTTAATTGATCAAGAAAAATCGATACGAATTGCGTTCTCATGCTCGCACCTTAGAAAATACTCAAAGGCTCGCACCGATAATCGGGCCGAACGGGCAGTTGCTTCAAAATGGCGTCAAACAATTTCATCATCAAACAATAGCATCACTCCAGTTTAAAACTTTATTTGTAGTCATTTTGGCCGCACGCACTCACTTTTGATAGCAAACAATACCGGCACCACTTGGGCACCACAGATAAAAATCGTTTTTAACTTGAACGGATCGTTCTCACGTTCGACAAGTTGTTGCATGCACGGTGACGTCATAAAAATGAACCGACTCGCATGAAAATTTTAGAGGAGGAGGAATCAACTTTTTGTTGTTCTCATTACATGTTCTTATTAAGCGATTGTCATTCAATTCGTGAACCGATTTAAGTTGATCAACTAAAATCGCCTCGTGAGAACCGCACTTTAGTATTTTTAGACATGGTTACGATCATGAAGCAACATCAGCATCATATTCATGATAATTATCTAACTTTCACGGCTCAATGACTGCAACACTGATAAGTATGGATCAGCGGTCACTGTTGGAACTGACTACCCATATAGGTACATAGGTTGAAGTTAACATTGTTATATGTATTACAACAAAGGCTTATCTTTCCCTCAAGCCTTTGTGTCGTCACATGTAGATAACCACTAAACAACATAGTCTCTTAAGCCCCGTATTTATCTCTATTTATAACCGACTTCAATTAAGCAGGGGTTTCTCAATTCGACAGTATGTTTTTTTTGTTGTTATGCGATTACTCCGCCAATTATGAACTGATTTTGATGACCCTTTTTTTGTTTGGTTGGTCATACTTCAGAGGTGGTCCAATAAAAATGTTTTCGAAATTGATTCAGCGCTTTTTGAACAACAAACAAAAAATAAATATACCCAGGTGACGTTTTGTTTTGTGGTTCCCTACAGCAAAAGTTTTTCTCACTAGTATATGTGAATGATATTATAACTTCCTGTTACTGTTATTTACATAACAGGTAGTTTATTTATTAATTTAGTTTAATTATTTTCTCTCACAATAGTTTTGTAGCACTTAACAGGTTTGAACGAAAAAGTAGGTTTTAGAAAAACCTGTATTACAGGTAATGGTATTTGGAGGTAGTAGTATTCGAATTTGTGTGGGGTAGGGACCGCAAATAAAAAGTGAAAAATCAAAACTTTTTACAAAAATCTAAACAACTGACTTCCAAAAAAAACACAGTACAAAGTGAAAAAATTACTTTAATTTCGGAAGTCAGTGGCAATAAACGATAATACAAAACCAAAGATCGAAATCCGAAATTAAAGTTTTTTTTTTTTTTTTTTTTTTTTTTTTCTTTTTGGCTTCGTACGGTTTGTGCATTTAGCCAGTGTCATGTAAAATTAGGTAACAAGTACAAAGTACAAAAATTATGAAATGAACTCCATTCAATGCATGATAAAGATGATAGATGATATCCCGCCCCGCTCCCCTTGAGTTTAAGTAAAGACGTGGCACTTTACTGAAACCTCGCGCGGACTTCTTGAGAGAACTTAAAATGATGTTGCACTGTTTTGTTTCATTTGCCTACACTAATGCAGGTTCACGAACACTTAATGGTTAATAATCCACCACTATTACACATTAATATTCGGCTAAACACACATTTTAGAAAATAAAACAAAACTGCTAACATGACGCTTCACTTTCCCGCCAAGAAGTCGAAATTAAAGTTATTTTTCACTTTGTAGTGTTTTTTTGGATGTCGGTTGACTTTTTTTTGTAAAAAGTTTTTAATCATTTTTTTAATACGAAAGTTACTCTGTCTGTTACTGTGTCTGTATCTCTGTTATCTGTTCACTCCTTAACAGCTGAACGGATTTCGATGAAAGTCTCATAGGTAGACCATGACCAGAATTAGGAAAAAAATAAGTTCAAAAACTAAAACCCGACTACTGATAAATCACGCTCTAAAAAGTATGAAACAAGAAAATATTCTCATCTGAAATTATTATGTACAAACTATTCAATATTTATCGTCTATTAAATAAACAACTTACACGTAATATATTTTAATGTATTTAATACATATTCATAGTGATTTTCAGAAGACAGCCGTGGTCGTATGCCACTTTGCCCTAAAGATTATGATCGCTTACTACTGTTAGAATGTGTTGTTTTGATAAGTTAGGTGGCCATATTTAATGTGACCTCACATAGCCTATCACCAGCGGACGATAAGACGCTTCCAACAATACCTCATTTGTCAAATTATGACAAGCGGTTTAGAAGTAATGAGGGAACAGATGAACATATATTACATACATACATACATACCGGTCAAAATCATAACCCTCCTCTTTGCTTCGCCGTAGTCGGGTAAATAGGATACTTTTTATCCCGGTAGTAGGTTCCCGTGGGATAATTTCCAACCTCTACGCGGGTGAAACAGCGGGCAAAACAACGCGTAACATTGTTGCAGCAACCACATTTTTGTTGGTGGCCGCATATTTCACACACGAACTGTATCAAATAAATGCTGCCAGCAACAAGTTTTCCACAACCCTAAAACACGTAGGTAGCTGAAATATTGTTGTGCAACTTTTGTTTTCCATAAAATGATACGGAGCTTTAGCCTCAAATCTTTCAACTGAATAATGAGTAGTATTTTCTGAGGAGTTTGTATGTGTGAGGGATATCTAATGCACACGTCTGTCACTGTCACCTTCACTGACAGCTGCGGAATGTTCTACGTATTGAGTTTGAAACTGGATTTCCAGAGTGGTCTCCTGAATAAATCTAGGCAAGAATTCTATGAACAGCGCTGTGGTAACATCATACTGCGTGGATAGCTATTAGACTGAAAGCTGACCTCTGCAATCCTTTAGATGTCAGTAATAACATGTAATCCAGCGGGGATTACCTTAATTACACAACAACACGCACACAACACAACACAATTGTGTAACACACATAATTGTGTCAGTAGCAATGGGTTTCATTTTGACAGTTGAACAACGTTCATCGCGTTATTTACGTTGATATCTTTCAAACACAAAATCAAATTAAATCATGTATTTCAGATAAAATATCCATAGGTAAATTTTACACGTCATAAATAAAATAAAATCGCAAACCTATAGAATTAAATTCAAAATTAAAAACTGAATTATAATCAAAAATAAGATCATAATTTATAATTAAAAACCAAAATCTAAAAACAAAATTAACATAAAAGTTAAAATCAAAATTTAAAATGAATACACTTATTACATTTATAATAAACGCAGGCACTGGCATGCACCAGAAGCGTTTGATTATTCTCAATTCGTTCAAAATCTTTAGGATTGATGGAAAGTGTGTTACTCAATTGGGATGCGGAGTAACCCTATATCCTTAATTATATTAGTTTAGACCATTTCAGACATTTTTCCTGTAACTTCACGCTACTCCATTCATCTCATTGCAGTTCTTGGATTACCTTGAAAAACATAAATCTGTAGTTTCAATAAGGCCATGATGTAGGTAGATACTTTGCGATATCTTGTAAATAGTAACAAAATTATGTATTGCAAGATTTAAATGCAAATTCTTTTGAATATTAAAGCCATCGTCCTTTTTTTAATAAGTAACTTGTTGTTTGTATTCTCTACGGAACCCCATTTTTACTTGAAAATTCAAAATGTAAGTGCAATTAATAAAGGCTCTCGCTCTACCACAATAATTAAAAGAGTGTGCGGCGTTCTTTCCTGATTTTTTTTCATAATACACACATCAAAAGTGTTTAGGGATCAAGTCCATTTTTAACTATAAAAAATTATCCAATTAACAATTACCAGAACCAGTCTTCCAGATTAGCTTCTTACTTTAATTTCTATGTTTATGTTACTCGTAACAACTTGTCCCTATATTTTATAAAAAATAAAAATAAATGCAATTTTCGCAAATTGTGGAAAATTAACCTACGTTAATGTCGTCAATTAAATGGCAAAAAAGGCAAAAACTAGGATTTTTAAATTTTTTATTGTAAAGATAAAAAACAATCTGTGTCCACCATTGACACGAATCACACACAATCACTGCAATTTGGAATGCTTAAAATCAGTTCATCAAAATCACTTTGAGGAATGGCTGCCCACGTTCTTTCTAACAAGTCAAAAAGTTGTTGTGGGGTATGCACGGCATCCATACTCGGCAGAGCTCTTCTTTGGAGCATATTCCATGCGTGCTCACTTGGGTTGAGGTCTGGCGATTGAGCAGGCTACGGCAGAACGTTGATGCGAGCATCAGCAAGTGTGCGTGTTACGACTCTAGCCGTCTGTGGACGTGCATTGTCGTGCATTAGTCGAAACGGATCAACCAGCCGGCTTCGCAAAGGGATGATCACGTCTAAAACAGTCTTTTCCGCATAAATCTGAGCATTGAGGTTGCCCCTAATCCAAATGAGATCGGTTCTTCCACCGATCCAAATACCGGCCCAAACCACTATTGACGTCCACAGGTCCTCCAAACTCGAGTGCGTCTTATATCCGAAATGGTCATCATCCATTGACGACTTTACTTTTCTTTATTGACATATTTTTGAATAATTTGGTCCTGAATTTGCCTTATAATTAATTAAATTAATTTACTTCAGACTAATTGACTTGTCCATAATTGTTAGTCACATAGGTCTTAAAACTACGTCAGTCATCATAGATAAAATTCAAAATTCAAATAATTAAATCACTCATCAAAAATAATAAAAACCATAGTGTAGCACTGCAGACTCTGACCTCTCAGATATCATAGTTAGCATTCCGTTAGCGCTTCCCCGAACCCACGGCGCATCAGAGAAGCTGTTTTCTTACGCATAATGGCGTAAAGTGAATCAAAATATGATCGCTAAACGTTATGATGTAAAAATTATGGATGTAGTATTTTGCATTTTAATATGCAAGGTTTCTTGATTCCATTACTGAATTAGTTTTACATATTCGAGCACCCGAATGTACGCATTTTATACCAGGTGTTATTTGGCGCGTACGTTCTTATATTTTCCGTTCGGAAACAATATGTCCTGACGTTCGTTTGCACTGGCAGTACAAAATCCAAATGAAAAAAAGGAAAGTCTGCGGTAGGTTCACGAAATTTCGAATCTGTGTTCCGTATTCGGAAATCGAATCAGGAAACCGTGCAGGTTTGTTTTACCGCAGGGAAAATTGGAGAATTCATAGTTTTCATTGCATTTGTCTTAAAGGATGCTTCTAAATCTTTCTCTTTTCTTTATTCTCAGGACACAACAAGATGAGTCGTTTAGGCCGGACCCGACGCACGCGCGTCTACGATTGCAACTTCGACAAAGGCGAGAGCTACTACCGTCCGGTTTTAGACCGTCTGGACGGCAAGATTCCGGTGCCGCGCGCCACGGAACCGGACCGCGACCGCATCCGGAATGACGTTGAAAACCGCATCAAGAGCGCTCTGGATGAGGTCGAGGGTGGTGACGACCTGTTCGACTCCAGGGGAGCCAGGGCACAGAGGGGCAGGCCTCTGTCTTCTGCATTCGACAGCGAGGAGCTTTCTGATGATGTAAGTGTTTCCTTTCTTTTATTTTTCTAGTTTTGTAAATGACAAAAAAGTAGAAATCGTTCTTATGTAAGAGATGCCTATGATTATTTGCGCCTTTTCAGGTGTTGATTTGAAAAACCTTTATGAAAGCAAGTCTTGGTGGGATTTATTTACAAGAATATTTTTTAAACACTAGGTCTATATAACTCCTAATCTTTTTCGGATTTAAGGACGCTGGCAGAAGCTTATTATCGGCGCACGAGATTTGCGAAATTAACAAGGTACATAAAATAACAGTATCTAGGTACCTATTTTTAAGCAATATTAAATAACCAGGTCCTTTCGATTCAAATAATTCAGAGAAGGGGTTTTTCTCGTACCTGCCTAGCTATAATTTCATGCTAAAGCCAGCTTTACTTCGAATTCCTTTAAAAACCAAATACCTAATGAGATTTTAAATGCCGTTCAAAAGGTAAATTGTTTTTTTGTTTTATATGTAGATTTTCGGAGAAACCTTAAATAAATATTTTTAAATTTTTAAATTGGGTACCCATTCTCATTACTGAGTAATCTACGGCTACTAATAAGGATTAATTAGCCGTAAGAATCTTTGCTACATCAAGGATTCCTTCAACATCAAAACGAAAATATTTTAGTTCTTAGAATAAGTATGCACACTTGTTATGCGGGTAGTTCTCCGTACCAGTTTAAATTTATCGTTTTAATAAAATCATTATGAATAGGGCAAACCCATAAATGCACTCGAAATATTCGTAGAATTAATCAACATCAAAAAGCATGTACGAATTCATAATACTTTTCAATTACAATTTCTGTCTGGAATATCTAATTCTTCGTTGGAAGTATTTTCAATTAAGTATGTGTTAAAAAGTATAACATTTCAGTATCGTTTAATTTAATTTCTGAATACTTTATGAGCGAAGAATGAGGGGAATACGATGGATAAAATAAGGTTTGTCTCTGGTTAAAAAAAATATAATAACTTTTTGACAAAGGTACTTTTTAACTAAAGTTTATATTAAACCACAACTAGAAGTACTGCTTTGCGGCAGGAATATACAGTGTAACCTGGTTATGTGTGATCTCAGGTGACCGAGGATCATTTATGAGACTTATTGTTTATTAAAGAGGTAATTTACAAATGTACCTTTCATTTACATTCCCAAATAATCAAGGTCGGTTACAGTTGTCTTATTTACAGAAGCCCCCGTTAAGACAGGTAGAAATTTACCGTTTTTAGGGTTCCGTACTCAACAAGAAACCCTTATAGTTTATCTATGTCCGTTTGTCTCTGTCCGCAGCTTAGCTTAGATACTCTTAGTACTAGAAAGCTGTAATTTGGCATGGGTATACATATATACAAAGGCTCCGTATACAAAGGATAATCTAACTGGATAATCTAAAAATTGTAGGGTGGATGATATTTTTTTTCTGGTCTATCCCATAGTGTGGGGTATCGTTAGACAGGCCGTTTAGAAATATTGCGGGTTTGTGAAAACCATTTTTCAATTCAGGGATCCGTTTGCGATATATTAAACTTTAAAGTGCCCCCCCCCCCTTCTGCCAGCTAAATGATTGCTTTTGGATATGTGAAAAAAATCATGGCAGTAGTATAATTATGGTAGTATATTGCTAGTAGGTATATATAACGAAGTTAAAAGGAAAACTATCACAGTTAAGTAGGCTTTACAAGTTAACGAGTAATAGACGACCAACTTACATTTGCAGCTAGAGGATTGACCGTGACGTATGTTTTTCAACTACAATGTTAAATTAGTTTTGAGATAATTTCATCCCAACTACGGTACCCTTAATTGTGCGTGGTCCGACATGTATTTGGCTGGTTACAATGGCAATTACAGAGGCAATAATCCAAATAAATCTAACAAATTGTTCCCAGTATTATTATCAGAGGTATTTGAATGCAAAAGTGTCGGGAACTCATTGTAATTATCAGAAGTAAATGTTTCTCACTTATCCAGAGCCCAATTAACCAGGTTACATTGTACTTAGTCTTAAAGTTCCCCTAAACAGACATTACACAAAGAGTTCCATTACTAAACGCGAATTCAACCAACATTTTAAAACTATAAAAGTCTTATCCTGCAAATAAAGTATTTTTGATGACTGTTCGATACAAAAACTGTCAGATGTAAATTTTTTCCACGGTTAATATTTGATTTTGGTAGAATCAGCTTTAAGCCTCATGGAAGCAGACAGCAAATGTCCATTAATGGAAAATACTAATAAATTGATATTGAAAGGTAGGTAGGTACTCGGTCTGCGTTCATTAATACCTCAGTGTCACCTCACTCTTTATGTCGCTCGCACACTACAGCTCGCGGTCATGCGAACAAGCGAGACAGGGCGGCAGGGATAAGGCTCCAAGGCGCCGATAGTTTACGTAATTTCTTTTTACGGTGACAAAAATGGTAATGAAAATAAAAAAGAATCTGCTTTATATTTAGTTCAGTTATTATGCAAAGTTTAATGATCTGTTTTAAAGTATTTTTTTGAATAATAGCGGGTTATTGTTCGGTTTGGAGGTATCTTTGTAATTTTTATCTACGAGTATCAATTTTTTTTTATGGAATCGTTTTTTTTTTCTTCAAAATTACCTAATGCTGCAGTATTTTCGATATAATGGAGGATCATGCTAATTTAATTAACTTGAGATATTATAGACTCTCAAGCTCAACACATACAGGCGGCGGGTGCGAGTTGGGCGTGGGTCGGGCGCAGGTCGGGCGCGGGTCGGGACGGCAGTACGGGCGGGCTGAATTCTCTGTATTTATATGAATTACACCACACGAAACGCGTGCGCGCCGTACTGCCGTCCCGACCCGCGCCCGAACCGCACCCGCTACCTGTGTGTGTTGAATTTTAAGTCCGAAAATTACATCGCTAATTGATGAATGGCATTATATACCTCTGCATTCGGGTGCTTTCATAAAGAGACATCACACATCATGTAACTCGCACGATTGCAGTCGGTAGGACAAGTCAGGGAAAGTACTGTTTCCGATGACTTTTAAACGATATCTCCCCGAATTACAAACTGTTATTAGAGAGAAATATTGGTAATTGCATGGTAATTCGCCATAGCACCAAAAACCAGTGAGACAGCAACAAGTATAATTATATTCTGCAGACCAAAGTATCATGATAACGAACGCTATTCATTTTTTGCGATCGAAATAGTGCTTAGACTTTAATGGCAAATTCTCTTTGTGTTTGCACCCTTATGTTACGATTTTAATCAATTTCAGCAGAGTACAGTGTTGGCCCTGGGTAACGGCCGCGACTTACGAGTTGTAGGTTCCAACCGTGACAGGCGCTTTACTTTGTGTAAATTATTTCATCATTGCAATTAAATGAGAGAAAATTTAAAACGCACTTTAAAAGTACACTTTCTAAACAAGCATATTACAAGTTAGAGGATTACACCCGGGACAGGAATGCTTAGAATTAGCAGGAATGCCAGCTCCATACGACAATCTAGAGTCTAGACAAAATCAAACTGGTTGCTATTTTTATTGTAAAATTTGTTATATTTATGATATTGATTTTACATTCTGTGATTACCTATACTCACACACTGACTTTTTTTTTAAAACATACTTTTACGATCTTTGTAAATATGTGAGCAACACGTATCTATCTCATAATTCAGTTATTTTTTATTGCTTAGTTTTTAATTCCGTTTACCTATTATGGGTATAGTAATTTTATTCTAGGTGCATCGTTTTCACATATTATATAATCATATAATTAATATACTCAAACAAAATATTGTAAAGCATTTCAAAAGAGTAACGGTGGAGTTTCTTGCCCATTCTTCTCCATACGAAACTACCTTTTGGAAGGGGCAACTAGAATCAATTCTATTTTATTTGTAAATTTTGACGTTCAAAAGTGCCATCTGTGCCTATTTGAAATAAATAATTTGACTTTGACTTTGACATCAAAACTGTTTGCAAATTGGGAAAACATCGTGAGGAAACCGGTATGTCCTAAAACCAAATATTCGAAGACATGTGATGTCTACCAACCCGCACTTGGCCTGTGTGGCTGATTACGGCCCACTCCCTCTCACAGAGAGGAGGCCTGTGTCCCAGCGGTGGGAACATTATAGGTTGATCATGCAGCAGAGTGCAATAAGTACATTATAATGGTCTAACTACATAATTTCACTAATAAAGTTTCGACAGGAAAACATTATACTTAAGGCGCTGACAAGAGGCAAATGATAAAAGTAGGCTTGTCTTAAACAAAAAATTTGCCAAATGTATATAGTTTGTGGTAGCGGAAAAAATATATGTTATTCTTGAACATATTATATTTCTCAGAACAACAAGTGACAAAGTAACAACCAAGTGTTACCAAAACACGTTTAGAAAAAATAATCTCGATACAAATTAACGGTAAACTAACCCTTTACTATGAGTTTCAATCCAAAATATCTGTATTAAATATCAACGTACGGTTGGTATTTAATTAATAACCAGAACGTCTTAATAGGAAAACTTTGGTTGTTTTTTATTTTCGATTTCTCAAATCATTTTTGAGTAAACAGATAATTGCTTCATATTTTGCAATTAATTACAAGCGTTGTGTCATCGCGCTGCTATTTTATTTTGTATGCAGTCTGACAGGGACCGTGGTTTACCTGTTGTCAGCGTCTTAATTACAAAGAAATACATCACCATTTCAGAAATACCGACACACTTGAAAGAAATATGTTTAACCAGACGTCCTAGAATTTACTAACAAGATTACATAGATAACGCGGTAACGCCTTAAAAAAATCTCTTCATTTCTTAATAATATCTGGAAAAGTTATTAGATATAAGTACCCTCGACAAAGATGTTTTGAGCTCTAGAAATCCGAAGCGTCCCGTTATTTCACTTAATGCTTATTGCAAACTAGCATATTATAGGTACAAATCCCCAGCAAGTCCGAACGGAGAAGTCAGGTAGTTTGAAGATGAGAATTTCTAAACTTAACCCGTACCTACATTGTTCTGCCGGCGGAACTATTCGAACCCGACGTATTGATACAGCATTGTATGCTAACATTTTACGTTACAAAATATTTTCGTATAACAATACAATAGAACTGATTTAATGAAAGTATTTGCAATACTAAAATCCAATTTTTTGGGACATTTTTATAAAAATAAAACAAAACGTAAAATATTTGTGCTATGTTTAGGTACGTAAAGGATGCTCAACTGATAGCCATACTAAACAAATATACATAGATAGATAGGTGCCAAACTAGCCAAAACCGAACTAGTTTTCGGCACTTTTAAACGCCCGGATTAGAGCCAACATTTATGTAGGTACCTACCAGTTCAGTAAAGAGAGTCACGGAATATGAATACTAGAGCAATAAGAGCAGGAATTCAAAAGCGAATATTGCAGATTAGGGCCGATTCACACTACGACGGCGCCGCCGAGCGGGTAAAGCGCCCCAGCTGACTCAGGGCGCTATCTGAGTGACGGGAATAAATATGACATTTTGCATACAGGCCGTCCGCATGGCAACTGTGCTTAAACACGTCGCAGCGACCGTATTTTATTCCGTCATTGTTAGGACATACGAGTATCCTGCCACGATAGCCCGCGATACGGCGCGGTTCGTATACACGTGTGAATCGCCCTACAATTGCGGTGAGGGTATTAGTACCTACGTATTAGGTAGATCGACAAATACGCGCTCTAACATGGAGTTGCGGACACCAGCCCGTATTCAGGCTCGTGCAGACTGGCGCGACACTTTCCATGAAGATTTCATAGAAATTGTGCTACTAGTGTCGCGTTGCTCTGTCAAGTCGCGTCTGTCTGTGGGAGCCTTTCGGTACGTGCCGTTTATCCATAACATATTGGGTTATTGATGAGCAGAGGTGGCCCAATGGTACCAGCCTCGACTTACGATTCGTAGGTTCGAATCCAGGCAGGCGCTTTACTTTGTATGAATTATTTTATCACCACTGCTCTCAAACCGGTGAAGCAAAACATCGTGAGGAAACCGGCATGTCCTAGAACTAAAAATTTGAAGACATGTGACATCCACCAACCTGCACTAGGCCCCCGTGATGGATTACGGCGAAGTTCCTTCCTCTCACAGAAATATTTCGTAGAAATTTCTACTAAATAATCGTGTTATTGTTATCCGATTTGATCAAGCTGCTACGTACATAAATATTTCTTATAGACCGCCAGCATTGAGGAGTCACAACATACAATGTGTTGAATAACCGAAATTATATAGTTTTAAATTTTATTTTTATACTTCAAATTACACACACATTTAACAATATGTTGACTTTCCGAGAAACGGCGCGGTGAAATTTATGGATTTTTTATGAAAAATCAAACCATTGTAGCTATCTCAAATTCAGCCGTACAAAAACCATTTTTTTTTGTACAGGTTAGGCACATACACTACTACATCCTACTAAGTTTTAAAAAATATCCGTCGATTAGTTTTCGAGTTCTAAGGTGGCTCATCTGAATTGAGGAGCCACCTTAAACGTCCTGTAACTTTTTAACGGTTTTACTACTAATTCCAGGATCGGACCTACAAAATCGGTTAATTTACTGCATATGATATGATATTTTTATGAAGATCTCCTGTTAAAACTATATCATTACAAAATGAATTGTATCATTGCAAAACCTACCAAACAGAACACATTCGTAGTTCGTGCAAGTTATAAAAATTAGGTTAAATAAGTTAGGTAAAGAAAGAAAGAAAATGCGTTTATTTGCGGTAAACATAACGACAACGATAAAAACACAATGACGAAAGAACAAGTTGATGGAAAATATGCGTCACATTCACGCAAAACGGCCATCGCTCAGCATAATGCTGCGACCCTATGCGAGACAGAGCCCCAGCGCTGATTTTCAGCGACAGCCGGCGTTTACGTGATGACGTCAACCGGTGCAGCATTAAATGAGTTTAAAACCGTTACCGTCGTAAACGTCAGTACTTACGTAACTACAAGACAGTATCCTCCATATTATGTACAGTATGGAAACTAAAGGTGAACGGCAGGCTTGTATGGGGACTTCGTACCGCTAATAAAATTTCGTGTTTTGGGATATTTTTTGTTTTATTTGGTAGTTAATAAGATAGACAAGCCCTTTTTAAATTCTTAGATTTTTAGAAGTTGGGACGTAAAAGTTATAACGAGTTTTATTTTTTAAGGTTATGTACTAGTGTACCAATGTAGATTGTTACTTAAAGGTACATAAACATTGTTTTGGTGATAAAGTAAATGTTCTAGATTGCTTGTCGCTAGCTTTGTAGTGTTCTACTTACTATTAAATAGGTAGATTGAGATGAGAATCGTACCTACTCAGTGAGGGGTGTATTAGGAGATATCTATGTCCAGCTGCGTACGTACTGCAACAGTTTGATAATGATGAAGTTAATTCGCTAAATTGCTCAGATGCAGTCACAAACCACAATCCAAAACAACTGCAAAGAACTGAACCACAGAACTGAACTGAAAGACAGTAATACAGATTTTCTTTACCTGTCAATAAATAATTGCCATATGAACAAAATAATATTGATGACGAAAATCATTCCTATCATTATATTGTTAACTATTATGATTTTATGTAACAATCACGCATACTTAGGTATAATATATTAGTGTTTAATTATATTTAATGTTATTTCTATTTCTAAATAATTAATCTATCATTTCGTTATTAGTGTTATTTTACTTATGACAACTTTAAAAAACATAACTGCGTTTAGTTTACGATTTTATTACGTTTAATTATTAAAATCTTTTTATTGATATTATTCATTAATCCGAACTTCTAAAAATAGTACACTTACATGAAAGTAAATGTCTTAGTTGCCTTAATAAGTGGTATAAATTCTATAACAAAACAACAACAAAAACATGCGGTACGAAATCTGCCGTTCGCCTTTGTCTAGTAATTTACTGTGATAAAAAATGACGCTAGTATCAAACGAAAGGTACGATAAAAACAAATCTTCGTATAGTCTAGTTCTTCTCTCTTCTCAATCGGTCTCTCACTGCCGAGAATCATGACTCCGTTTCAAATTGTCAACGGTATTTCTCCATCGGTTACGATCAGTAGCCTGTGGGCTAATTGCGTAACACACTATCAGTAAGAAACGGTTTCAATTTGACAGATCAACAACATTAATTGCGTTATTTAAGTTGTTGAGCAGCAACTTTTTTCAACCATATTAAGCAACGGATTAGCAATATACTTCAAAATCATTCCGATTCGGATTCAAACTATGTTACGCAGTTAGGGTGCTGGTGGAGTGCGGCGCTGATAGGTATCTCCAGCTGCTCGGACCACCATTTTAGGCTTCAGCCTCTAAATCTTTTGCTCTTTATTTGTCCTGTTACCATTAGACGTTCCATGTTGTTGCCTATGCGGAAAAAGTAGCCAAAGTATCTTTTTTTCTATAATCTAAATCTTTTTTTTTAATGATACAAGATAATATTAACTTTACCTTATCTGTATATCCTCGAAACTGTAATGTTTGTTAAAGCGAATCCCAAATTATTTCCATGCTTATAGGATGGCTGCCTCACGTAATAGACGGGGTATTAGCATATTTCGCGTATATCCTGCTAAAACTGCACTCATGCGCAAAAGTATCATCTGCATGGCTCCAACTATATTCGACTAGCTACATAAACGTTGGAAGGAGCGAAATAATCAAATATCAATGAGTCCAAGCGTCAGTTGATAGTGTTTTTATCGCAAAAAGCATATGTGTCTGAATTTTTAGTCGAAAAACTTATCTGACATTATGTTTATTATAATATACTCAGTTGTTAGTTTGTCATAGCAGTTTGGCTAATTTCTTTTTATAATTAATGTGACTAAAATATTTGTACGCCAATAATATATTATAATGCTAAGCATGATTGGACTATAATGTAATTTACCTATTATCATCTTGCATGCTCTTGTATGGCTGTATAAACCATGTTTATACAAATAAATAAATCTTTCCTTATCTCACGACACGTTGCAGGCAGGTTGAAGACAGTATTGTTATGTCTAGTTCTTAGGAGGTGTAATATTTTATTTGAATTTAATCAAAATTATTTGTGACTTATAATTTCGTGTTCTTTGTTTTGCATGTGCGGAAAGGGATTTTTTAAATAGATTAAGTATTCATGGAAAATTACTAATATTCACAGCAAGTTTTCCGAAAAATGACGCGAGACTGGCGATTGATGATCTTTTTACGAGACATTACTTTTGATTTTGAAATTTAAAAAATATAGATAACATTATTATATAGTCTACTTGCATTTGGGGAAAGCATTTTTTTCAACTTCGATACAAAATATACCAGAAACACAATGTGGAAAAAACCTGTATTTAAAAAAAAAAACCCTGTCATTAATGTAATTTTCCTATTATTTAGCAAATCAAATCTAGAAATTTAAAAATTACACACTAGACTTCAGCTATCCTTGAGATAAAATCAAAATTTTATTTTATGATTATACAATATCTTCATTAAGTAAATCAAAGGCGCAATATAAATTTATTTGCGAGAGCACAAAAGTGATGAAACTATTAACAGGTGCTGTGACTGACACGAATGGTTTAGCACCACGAAAACTGTACGTCTATAAACACACAGTCTTAATGTTTCAGTTAACTTAGCTTTCTCACAATTAAAAAAGAAATTCGTGCACGGAGCCTTAACGAGGAATTTTGTTTCAAAACAACTATTTCAAAACTTTGGTTCTTCTTAATATTTTGTTTACCATTGCATTCATATTTGTTTTTTCTTTTAATCTGCTACTGAAACCTTTTACTATGTTGTAATGTTGCCCAACATTTGTCTTTAATACATTGATACGTGTATTTTATTACAAAAAATAACAAGTAACCTGAAAAAAATATCACAGAACAAATATCGTCGACTCAATTTAATTTGCTTTTCCATAGAGCTCAACTGAACCCTAAAATTTTTAATCCCGTGTTTTTAATCAAACCGCAAAACGGATTTTGTATTTGTTATGTTACTGGTACCTCTTTCAATTAACTGCGAGCGCCCCATGCGGTGGGTTTAAAAAATATTTTAATAACTTTTCGAATGCTAACGAATGCATTCGCTTGCTACAAATAGAACGTGACTATTATGATAAAGTCAAAGTCAATTTATTTATTTATTTTTTCAATTATGAGGTATTTTTGAACGGCAAAACTTACAAAAAAGATAGAATTGATTTTAGTCACGGTGGGGGTGGGGTTAAGCTCGTAGAATCCTATTAAATGACTATTTCATGAAATAGTCATTCAATAGGATTCTACGAAGACAGTTCCGACCGATTCTAATGATTATAATTCTGTAAAGCCATATTTGTTACGTCCGCGAATCATATTTAGATCAACATAGAACCTGACACAGACCTGCGAATTGCAAAATTTGAATTTCGCGGGCTGTCTTAGAGCATTTTCTTTAATACCAGGAGGAACTAGGTATGCCTACTAAAATAGACAATACGATTCATTGAAAGTAAATATTCGAGAACATGTTTATAAACATAGGAATCGGGCGAATAAATTACTGCGTTCACGCATCCAAAAATAACCCGAAACTTCATTCATTCAATGACAAATCTGGTATATTTTTAAAATTACCTAATACGTCTCGGGACAGCAACGTTGATAATGAAATAACATTCTATATTTAATGTTATGAGTTGCTTTGAAACAGGTGCAGACACGTGCATAGACATGTGCAAGTATAAGTAGGTAGATATATATGCGTTACTCTAATAATAAAGATACTTCGAGTCTTTTCAAGCATGGCGAATATTACAAGGTGACCGACAAAGGCCTTACATTAACCGAGTTAAATGTTGCTTACTGGTAGTAAACGGTACGGTATATTGAGTTAACTAAAATATTTTGTTGACATGAACCGAGACAGAAGTTTCCAGAAAAGGCTGATTCATGTTGTTAGAACATCAAATATCTTCAGTGATAATAATTTGATCGTGTATTTTACTAAAACTACAATATTTATGCAAATTATAATTTTGTCTTATTTATCGAAACTCTCATTGAAATTACTTATTTACTAGTTGAAAAATAATTATTTAAACAATGTAGCGTCCACATGTCACAATTCAAAATGTCGTAAAATACATTCGTACTAAATAAATAATACTCAGAAAATGTTCTACTGACACATTTACAGTTTTAGTCCAGTTGTGACAAGCGTGTGATGGACGTTTGGCAAACATTCCGTATGCGCGCACGCAGCTAAACTTCACGGTAAATCAGTTAACACTGACATATTATTATGATGGATTGGTATTTTTGTACTGTCTTGCTAGATAAAATGTGCTTTAGTGAAATGTGCAGTTTACAGTTTTTTTTTTTTTTTTAGATGCGTTTTTTTTTTGGTTTAAATAACTTGACTGTTGTATAGTCGACCTCGTAATTGCGTTATCACATTAAGTCACTTACACGTCATAAAACGTCAAGGTCTATTTGTCTGTGACAAATTGACAGTTTCAACCCTTTTAAAGTTTCAATTTACTGGGAATCGTTGTCAAATACGAGGTCGACCTTACCATTTTTTTATCCTTTTCGTATCTACTTATATAGGTAAGTATAAGTAAGTAATATATAATAATTATAAGTCAATCGCAGTCCAATGGTGTGCATGAAGTCAACCCTCGACTCACCGCCATCCGCATCCAAGCAAAAATGTGATTCAGCTTTTCCGTTTATTTTTGTAGAAAGTTGAACTAAAAACAGATGAATCATGATTCTTCACTTTGCATGTTACCACATTTGTATGTCTTAAGACAAAACATAGCGTGCTATTTTATATGTATGACCTATTGTATACCTATGTTTAACAAATAAACTTTATGATTTATGATTTTATGATGACATAGCTAATATGAAGACTTCCATGAAGTTTTAAATTACTTCACTGAACTTTTTACGTCCATTCGATAAAATAAATCGCAGTTTACTACATTACTACTATTTTCAATTTATTTTATGAACATTTAAAAGTGATAGTAGTCATAAAATAATTTTATTTGATATGCTTCCGACCGCGGTAATAGTACGCGTCATCTCAATGTAATTAGGCAGCACATAATTTGCCAGAAATTACATGTGTTACATGAACATTATATACTTACCTATTCGTAAAATATTTAAACGTTTTAAATTTTGAAGAGCACGAGAGAGTAGGTACACCGTAGGTGCTACACATACAAGAAGTTCCAAAACTTTACATAATTTTTATTTCATAGGTACGTTTTTCCCGTAACTACAAATCAATAAAAATGAAAGTTAAAAACTGAAATCCAGCTATGACAAAAATGCCAACTAAAAAGGTAATAAATAAGACATCACAGACAGACAGATTAAAAATCTGGACACGTCATGAAAACACATAAATCGAACAGATTACGTGTGAATGCTAGTCTGTTATACATTTTTAGTTGGCGATTTTGTCATAGTTGGGTTTTAGTGTTTAATTTTTATTTTTATTTCAATTAATTTGGGTTTTGGGAAAATTCAATAACAACATTTGGCGTTTACGTATGTATAATTAAAGATAACCAATATATTTTCAAAAAGTACTCCTTAATACCTTTCATTAGATACCAAATACGATACTTAACACTTTACATCCGCTATAAGCGGATATGATGGATTTTATGTGACGATTTAATATAGCCTCTAACCCCGATACCTCATTTGTCAAAGTACGACGAGGAGTTCAGGAGATATGAGCGAACAGATGAATATACATACATAGCCTGTTAAAATCATAACCGTCCTTTAGCTATGCCGTAGTCGGGTAAATACGGTACGGAACCTTTTCTGCCCAAAAAGGCACAACTTGCGCTTGCCCGGTTCTAATTACATTCTCCAGAAAATGCTTGGACTTTGTTGTACCTATAAAATATTTTTCCTTAGATGGAAGATTATAAAATTCTTTATATCAAACTAAGTAGGTAACTTTGTGCAAAAAAAATGCTTTTATTTTTGGTGTGAAAATTCTGTATTTACGGTAGTGCGCAGTGCACCCAAACACCCAAAACATTGTGCCTATAGGTGCATGCAACGGTAAAGGGATTGTGGCAGTATTTAAAGTTAAACAAAAAAAAAAAAAACATTTAAAACCAGTTTTCGTAAAACAAAACATTAAAAAAAGTTGGAACTTTGACCTTCAATATAACCGTAACCGGCAGGTTCCCAGACTCTCGGCTTCGTTAAGGCTTCGTTATTTTTACACCACTTATAACATAGGTAAGTACTAAGAGGAATGAAGTAATAAATAAGCATGTAAAACACAACTCTCCCGTTGGTCCTTCGATCCATTATTATTTTAATGTATCTATGGTGTTAGAGATCGTCCAAATTAAAACCGCCCCTCCACTAAAATTTACATACAAACATTTAAAATATTTTTTTTTAAAACGTTGCCCCACTCTAGAAATTTCTCCTGTATCGTGGGTGCGTGGGTGCAGCCAGACCCGGAACAACTACTTATAGGTCAAACAAATATTTGTTCCGTGCGGGAATCGAACCTGCGACACGCAGCGCAGCAGTCAATCGCTCCACCACTGCGCCAACCATACCGTCAAATATGTATGCAACAAGCAGTGGAGAGGCGTGCAGTTTTAAATTAGACGATCTCTACCAACATGTACGAGATGCACCTATTCACAGACGGCGAGTATCCCTTTATGACCGTTGCCATGACACTCAATCGCTTAATCACCTCTGCAGAACCGTGGGTATAATTAGCCAGACAGAGGGCGCCACAGTCGCACAATATTATATTTTTCATAATCAATTTTATGGAATTTAATAAGTCTACTCGTCTAGTCTCTAGTTTTTGATGACTTTAATAGTTGAATGCCAAGCGGTTATTAGTTAGTGGCAACGAATGCTCCGCATAACATGGACCGCTAAGAGAACGAACAAATCTATTCTCGAACAACTACGCATATGATCCACGATCTTTTACCAAAAGATTCTCGGTTACCTTAGTCACATTGCCCGTCGGGGAACAGATAATCTTGAAAAGTTGGTCGTGATGGGCAAGGAAACAGGGAAAAGATCTCGCGGCCGGTCACTTAACCGCTGGACAGCCAGCAACCACCCTCACTGGACTGATGTTACGACCAGTCTGAGAGAAGCGGAGAACCGAACAAAGTGGAAGAACATCATAGTCATAAAGCCAAGAAGGCCTTTCAGGGACCTTCAGTAACGAAAAACTTTTTACAAAAAAACAACCGACTTCCAAAAAAGACAAATAAAGTGAAAAATTAGTTTAATTTCGGAAGTCTGTCTTTTGTTTTTTTGGAAGTCGGTTGTTTTTTTTTTCACTTTCTTGTGGGTTATTTTGTAATTTATTTAAGTTACAATAGCCTAATATCAACTGCTCATCACCTTTTGCAAAATATTGCTTTTCCCGATGCAGGGGCGTTCATTGTTATCGTACCATTATCTATAAAACCAGCCAAAAAAATCATGTTTGTTGTATGGGAGCCCCCTTTAATATTTGTTTTATTTTAATTTAATTATTTATTTTTAAAGTGAATAAATAACTAAATATTCTGTGAATATTTCAAGCGTCTACCTGTTGCCGTTATCAATATCGAACAAAAACGAGCAAAAAATCACGTTTTGTTGTATGGGAGCCCCTTAAATATTTATTTTACTCTGTTTTTAGTATTTGTTGTTATAGCGGCAACAGAAATACATCATATGTAAAAATTTCAACTGTCTAACTGTCACGGTTCATGAGATACAGCCTGGTGACAGACGGACGGACAGACAGACAGACAGACAGACGACGGAGCCTTAGTAATAGGGTTCCCGTTTTACCCTTTGGGTACGGAACCCTAAAAAAGAATGTTCATTAACGGTCCACAATTGACGGAAAAATCGATGAACATAAATAAAATTAAAAAACATACATACAGTCGAACATAATACAACCTCCTACTTTTTGGACTTGCCTGACTGCCTTTAACATTGCAGTTTTTTTTTCATTGACTATAAATTTGTGTATTATGTTCAGTCAATTATTCAATTAAGTACTTACAACACAGGAAAATATCCTGCTGGCTGGCTGACCCAACACTTTGTCATTCAGTTTTAATAAGACAAAACAGTAGTGGTAACAGCCCCGACTTACGAGTTGTAGGTCTTGAGTTCGAACCCAGGCAGCGGCTTTGTAAATAATTTCATCACCACTGCTCTCAAAACGGTGAACGAAAACATCGTGAGGAAACTGGCATCTCCTAGAACGAAAATTCAAAGACATCTGACCTCTACCAACCCGCACCGGGCCCGCGTGGTGGATTACAGCCAACTCCCTACCGAAGATTGGAGGCCTGAGCCCCAGCAGTGGGAACAGATTATGCTTTAAATGCTAAGACAAAACAAACATTGCAAGGCTCAGCAGTAATTGGAGATACAAAGTACCATGGTCACATGACTCTTAGTATCTCGTTTCGCTCGACACGAGCTTACTCATTACGAAAATAAATTTACCGTGACTGAAAAATTTGACTTCCAGAACACGATGGGAGATGTGATTAATTAAAGTACGGCTAGTAAAAACCATGACTAATTATGTAGCGAACAAACACACACAACACAGTAGTGTTATAAACTCATTTAAATAAAAATTTACTTCAGAAATTAGTCTTAACTTAAAAATCTTAATTTCGTACACTTCTCAGGTCGCTTTCACTATCAAGTCTTCATAAAAACGAGATATTATAAGCAAAAAATTAGTCTCAGTAAAGAATCTTCAAAAAGACGGAAGTAAGTATTAAAGTTTTCAATGTTGGACAACTTGGAAGAGACTTCGTTCGCTAAGTTAGTTGAATGAAATTAAAATATGCACTTTATTTAATAACGAGTACCGTAATTACCCATTAGCTCTTATTTTTACTTTAACAGCAAAAATAGATCGTAAAATATGGTAAAAAAGTTCTTCATATTAATAGTAACACATCGTTTTCACAGCATATAGCCAAACAAAACAAAATATCAATGCACAAAACATTCAATTTTGATTGGATTAGAACAAAACAAAATCATGCCCGGATACGGAGGGCGGACAATGAGTCAATTCCCCCCCCCCCCCCCCCCCCACTGACGCATGACCGAAGCACTTTTTTTAATGAATTTCATGATATCCTCATTAGGACAATATAAAATTTACTAAAGCCGATATTCTCGACAGCAACGGCACTATTGGATAATACGAGTAGAATATAAAAAAAAATGTGCTTCCTTTGAATGAAATCCTGGACCCGCGCTTAAACAAAATCCGCGGTCCTACTACAGACGCACCCCGCTAAAGCTTGTTAAACATTGAAACGTGCAATAAACTAACTTTTTTAGATATACCGTAAATGCAGCGGCCACAAAAAATCGGCTCTATTTGGTTGCCTATATTTCTCGGTTGTGCTTCAAAAGCGTTGAGGTGAATTACTCAATGTTTGTGAGCGCTATCACCATATGCAAACCAAACTGTTGCTTTTATATAACATGATAAAGCAACCCAGTTATATTTACAGGTGTAATTTGACTTTGGTGCAAATTAAATAAGGATATAGAAAGAAATAAAGAAAAACACAAAAAAAATATTTGTCACAGAAAAAACGTGCATACGAAAACATATCTAATAAACTCGAAGGTAAACATTACACAAAACAGATCTACATTTTGATAATAATGATGATTTATTGTATATGTTCAACATTAGTAATAAAAACAATCGGCGTTTGTCAGATAAGCGCAAAAAATTAAATAATGCAGAGCTTTTTAATTAACTCACTTTTTCACCCCAGTGCAGCAGTGCCGTGCAATGGGAACACAGAGTAGATTTATCAGATGTTACTCTTATTATTCGCTGGCTCAATGCATTGTTAAATAATTTAATATTTAATAGATACCAATTTTCGCAGAAGTTTGGTACGAATACGAGTATTACAAGCAAATACGAGTTGACATACTGACAAAAATCTCAACATGTACCGTTCTGAGACGCAAGTCTACTCTTAACTTTGTTTGTCAATTTTTTTATCCAGAGTCGGAAATAGAAACAACTAATCAAATTATAAAAATTATTTCAAAAAACCACAGCCTAATTTATTCGGTGTCTGAAGTTTAATTTATTCAGTCGAAATAAATTTTCTTTAAAGCCGTTCCAGGATAATGAATAACCTGTCCACTCAGTGCGCTCACGTTGACTTTTGCTAAACCAATCAACCAGTTGGTCCTACGTATGAGCATTCAAAATATCTAAATTACTGCCAGGTAATTATAATCCGTATGTTGTTCTTCATAGAAGCTAATTCTCTAAAAATGAGTGAGAAGAGAAAGTTAGTGCGAGCCTCTTCATGAAATGTGTTTGCATATTCAGCACTTTAAACCAAAGACGGGATACTTTCTCATAATTTTTATTATAAACGTAGCTCTTTGATTATTCTACTTTTGTTTATGTTACAAAACAGTTATGTGGAATCAAGTAACGTAAGTATATATAGAAATAAATTCATAAGGTAACTATTTGCATTACGAAACACTGTGATTGTTAAAAACTATTAGTGGAAATATTACATCACATCTATAAGTATTATTCGGAAGAGCTCGTGGCTAAGTAATAACAGCCACACGGGTCAAACCATAAGGTTAAGCTACGCTTGCCAGGGTTGGTCCGTGGATTGGTAACCATCTTTACATACCAAGACTCCGTCGTGCCTCGGATACCATGTTAAGCCGTTGGTCCCGGGTGTGAATCGTCGATCTTTTGAATAGTCTTTACGGGTCGTCAGAAGCCCAAGTCTGACAACCAGTCTCACCAAGGGATATCGTATTACCCAGTAACTGAGTTGTGGAGGTCAGATAGGCAGGCGTTCCATGTAAAATACTGGTATTCAGCTGCATCCGTTTAGACTGGAAGCCGACCACAATATAGTTGGGAAAAGGCTAGGCAGATTGATTTATAAGTACTATTCGTAGCGGGCTCAAAAGAAAACGAAACTAAGATAAAATGATAAAGGATATCTTCCATTGATTATTCTTTAGTAAGTTCATGGAAAAAACGCTCTCATAGCCTAAACTTATGATCCCTTACACGTTTGAATCCTAATCATAATAATAATAAAAATGGATGCAGCAGATGCGTGATCAGTACAAGTATGTACATAGTCGGGGTTGTTTAATATTAGGAACACAGTGAATGTGCATCCCTAACCACACTGAATGAGGGTATTCAATATATTGGATGCCTCGCCTCTTTGCCACGGTGCCGGCTTAATCTCAGAATCTCAACGTAAAGTCAAAATAACTCAAGAGAATTCATCTGATCGTATCTTCATATTGTTTTCGATGTTGGTGTACTAAATTGACTTCACTGCGAAAAGGTAAATCATTATCTTTATTTTTGAATTTGAGACGTCTTGGTGACAATTAATCCGTTTGCACCTAATTACACATTCTGCCACTGAGAACATTAACAACTGTATCAATCTATAAGTTAATACATACAGGATGTGATTTTTTGTAATAGGAAAATAAAACGAAATTTAAATCTATGCGAAGTAAATTAAAGTTGTCAAAAATTTTAAAGTTGTTATTCGAAACAACTAACAAACCGTATAAAGTGCCTTTCGAAAAACTAGGCTGTGAGCTGTGATATTATATTTCTTTATATTCTGTTCAATATGACATCCCAAAATCCCTAAGTATAGGTAGATTCTGTAAACCTACCTATAGATCCTAAAGACTAGGCGTGTTTTTCTGAAATAGCGACCGCAACCGCCTTTGTTTGCATGGCTTTCGATGCACTGAGGCCAATGGTTTATGGTGTCAAAAACAACGTTGCCATCACTCCACCGTTCGTTTATTGATATTCTTACATACATCACCAGTCCATTCTGTTCCCCCTCTAGCGCAGACGGTCGTAGGTATACCTAGGTACCTATGTTGATGTCTGTATTTGTGTCGGGTGCAAGCGTAGGGTGCAAGATACTGACAGTAATTGGGTATCCGTCATTTATTAAATACTTTAGCAGAGGGTAGATAAATGCAATATATGCATCAAATAATGTCAGTCGCAAACGCATTTCTATGAGTGCCTGATAATGTAAAGACTGTTAACTTAAAGTCAAATTATTTATTTCAAATAGGCACATAAAAGGCACTTTTGAACGTCCAAATTTACAAAAAGTTCTAGTTAGTCCATGATTATTTTGCCAATTTTATAGATAATGGTACGGAACCCTTCATGCGCGAGTCCGACTCGCACTTGGTCGGTTTTTTTGTATTTAGATCGTTATTTTTAGGGTTCCGTACCCAAAGGGTAAAACGGGAACCCTATTACTAAGGCTCCGCCGTCTGTCTGTCTGTCTGTCCGTCTGTCACCAGGCTGTATCTCATGATCCGTGATAGCTAGACTGTTGAAATTTTCACAGATGATGTATTTCTGTTGCCGCTATAGCAACAAATACTAAAAACCAGAATAACATAAATATTTAAGGGGGCTCCCATACAACAAATGTGATTTTTTTGCTCGTTTTTGCTCGATATTGATAACGGCAAAGGTAAACGCTTGAAATATTCACAGAATATTTAGTTGTATATTCACTTTAATAATAAATAATTTAATTAAAATAAAACATATATTTAAGGGGGGCTCCCGTACAACAAACGTGATTTTTTTGCCGTTTTTAAACCCCTGAACCGGCCGGTTTTTTTTTAAATTTCAGTTTAGAGCACTATTTCAAAATTAAAACCTATTCACTATCTTAGCGGAGACTTCGCAGTAAAACACGTATAAAATGTCATTAAACAGTCAAAAAGTCATATACTATCCACATCGACATATTTACAACGCCTGAATCACCCTGTATAATGTTTTATTGTCGAATAAAGATTGCTGCATTGCTGTAAAAGCTATTTTATGATCAAACATGCTGTAGATATAGTGAAATTTTCAATTTTTGCTCTTTTTTGTTCTTTGACTCGACTGAATCGTTCGCCCAGTAGTCGCAAGCGGTACTACTGAGCATGAGGTCCTGATTTCGATTCCCAGGTCGGGGAACGTGTTATTGGGTTTTTCCATCAGGAATTTCTCAGTAGCAGCCCGGTGTCTGGATTTGTGCCCGGTTGACGGTAATAGGGGCGCCCAATTATGTTTAAATCCCATGGAATTGGTTTCATGGGATTTAAACATAACTGCCGAAATGTGAGTATACCATAGATAAACCTCTGTCTAACCCTTCAGGGATTATAGGCGTGATGTTATGTTATGTGTTTGTTCTTCCTCGATTTCGATAGCCTCTTTTAGCCTGTGTAAGCAAAGTTCGTATTGAGAAGGTATATACGGAAGTGGAATTATTATTTAGTGTAATAAAATAAAGACATAAAGAAGAACCGTACACAGTTTATTAGAATATAAATTGAAAATCAGATCAATTAGATTAATAACACCGCGTAATAAAAATTCCCATTGTAATACAATGGGAATTTTCCGCTGACCAACTTTAAAAGTTCAGATAGTTTTCATAAATACCAATTAATAAAAAGAAGCGCATCATCGATATAAAAAGGTCCTCATCGTTTGAAGATCATTTTTTTTTTATGCGTAGGTAGGTACTTAATTGCGCATGAAAATTTTCACATCATGCATAGCCTTTTTTTTATAGTAAATTTATCAATTAAGTTCTCCCGCCCTGGGTGGAGTCAGACTTTTACTGACTAAAACCCACCCGTGTTCCTTCAGTTGCCTGTGTGCCAGGGCCACGGTATCCCATCATGCATAGCCTGACTTCACGTTTGCTGTATTCTGGACATACAGCGCCTTCCAAAAGTAAGTTGATATTTTTCCACTTCAGTTGTGATGGCACATTATGATTTAAAATAAAACCATAATCAGTTAATCCATGATAAGTCATAGGTAGTTGAATAAGTCAATAAAAACGTTGTAGAGAACAGTTCAAGCATTTGAAATTTGATTTTTTAATCATAATGTCACATTGCCACAAATTGTCACAGCTGTAGTGGAAAAATATCAAATAACTTTTGGTGGGAACTGTAAGCAGTTATGGCTCCTAGGTTGTAGTAGAAAACAGTAACCTAACCTCAAACACTTTAAAGTTGCATAAAAGGCGTAATCGGGCTTAATGGTTTAAAAAAAATAACCTGGAAGGGAAATAATAAAGAGCGGTTGACGGGAGACCCCGCGAAGTTGTTAACCAAAATTCATTCCTAAAGCTATCTGCAAAGGAATTGGTGTAACAACATACGGTACAACAACAAAATATGCAATGCACTCCTGGCATCTTCAGAAGTCAAATGCGAGCGCTGAATTTCGTACATTTCTCATTACAAGAGTACTAGGGCTGCATTTCACAGCGTGTTCCGTTTGTATTGACAGAGAGATATTGACAAAACAATGCATGTTTCGCTACCTGTTGAAGCGGTTGCGGATAAACACGGCAAATATTACATTATGGAAAATCACGTGTACACATGGTAAATATAATAACACGTCACAAAGTGATATTATGGCATGGCAGTTCCAGCCTCTCCGGTCTGCGATTTACTCAATATTAACAAAATATTTGATATACTTTATAATCCATTTGTAGCAAACATATGGCATATTATCCTTCAAAAGTACAAAACAGAATGGATTATAAAACTTCATAAATCTACGATTGAGAGTGTACAATACCTCAAATACTTAGCATTCTCTTCCGTTATATCGAAAATACTGCAGCATTAATTTTGAGATAAATTTATGGTAAAGTTGAAGATTAATGTTAAGTACTCGTACCTACTATGTTTGACAAAAACTCGATACCATAAAATTTTCTCGACTGTAAAAGTTACAAAGCTACCTCCAAACCGAACAATAAACCGCTAATATTAAAAAAATACTTCAAATAAATCATGAAACTTCGCATAGGATAAATGAACTAGATATGTTTTTATTACTATTCTTTTCACTGTAAAGAGAAATTACCTAAACTATCGGCGTCTTGGAGCCTTCTCCCTGCCACCCAGCACCCCACTCAATCTCGCTTGCTCGCGTGACCGCCAGTAGTAGTGTGCGAGCGAGATATAGAGTGATGTGGGGCTGAAGTATTACAAAGACTAAAAAAAATGAAATTATATTTCCCAAAATTAACATTAAGTGGGTATGTAGGGCACAGACTAAACAATTTACCAAAATGTCAGTTTACCAATTTCGCTTATGGCATCCAATGTAAATTATCTCACTGCGTACCACTTTGATGCTGTGACGCTTGACACGTTTTAAATTGTTGAAGAGTCAAGACCGTGACAAAGACTTAAGATCTTTCTTGGCAGGCTAAACATTATGTTTAGATATAGCTAATAGTGTACTACGAACTACAATGTAAGCCACCTGAAATTCCATTTTGATAAATCACCATCATTTTTATTTTGGGTCATAGACATTCCCTTCTGAACATTGATCTCATTACATAGAAAATGATGGGTGCATGACTAGATGTTGGCGTATTCACCGCAAGCATTGGATATTTGATCTGAATCAACTTTTTGTACCTACAAACAGAGGATTCTTCTTTACATGTTTTAAATTAAGTACCTAACGAAATAACAAATTCTACTTAGCGGATGTAAGGACCAGCTAACAACCGCAGTTTCTGTACTTTAAATGCTATTGCCAGCTATGTTACTCATCATAATGATTACCTACCTGAATATGACAAAGAGAGCATCGACTACCATACTAACAAAGCTTTTTTGAACCATTTTTTTTTCCATTCTGCGTTTGAATAGAGTCTATTTAGTCGCAGGCGGGTATTATAATTATTATTACATTATCTGTCATTTTATGTATAAAAATACGAAACTTTGTCAATGTAAGTATTTTAAACTGCAACATAGTTTAAATCGCATGCTCTTGCATACATAGGTACCTGAATTTAGAGTGGTCCGTACGTACAAAGTTTGAACTATCGACAATTGCGGTTTGGTCCTCCGACACTTCCACCCACTGGGCAATCGTAGTTCCATTTCAATTAGTTTAGCACTGATACTCGAACACAACTATTTATGGCTGGATATGTTACATGTCCATTCTAACTAAAATTAGCATTTTCGTGAACTAAACCAAGTTGTTACCTAATCGTATCTCCAATTGAACTGGTGAACTAAATTCAGTTTGTGGGCAGATACTTGTTAATTAATTCAACAGATTAGTTCACTTTATTTTGCTTTTTGTTGTTAACAGATTAACGGACAGTTAACTTAGTATGACACTCATTCAAGTTGAAGCTCTGTCATGAATTATTGTTTGCGCCTAGACCGCAATTTCAATTAAAACAAATAATCAATAAATCGACCCGCAGTGTATATTAATATGGAATATAATTTTTGCCTATTAATATCTCGGAGTCATCGGAATACTTACAAAACAACGGTAGAAGATAACATACACGTTTTTCATAGCCGTTTCCTGCATACAATATAAAACAACCCATTCCATTCAACTCATTACAGGACGTGTGCGTACTTTTTTCTACAAAAACACATACACAAAGATTTTTTTCTTATTTTGTGCGATCGGATTTGTAGAAAGCTAAATTAAAGACGTATCTTTAAATCTTATATAATCAAACTAAGAGGAATATATTATGTCCTGATACTTAAATATATCTTACTTTTTTTTAAATGCGTATTACGTGTACAAGCTTTGTTAACAATACTTGAAATAAAATGAGAATGTAATCGATATTTACATTTAAAATATTTCAGATATTTCTAGTAGAGTACCTATAGTACAAAGCAAAGAGAAATACGTAAATTTATGTCCCAATGTTAAAATTAACAATGACAAGAGACTCCGTTACCTACATGACGGCTCGCAGATAGCCAGACCGAAATAGCTCGCCAACCACTAGAGATGATAGGACTGCCAAACCAAATGACATGAGCCACTTGAATCCCAAACAGATTTTTATTGCATGCCGCAATCAAAATGGTTTATAATGGGATTACGATGGGAGAAATAAGCTCAGCTTTGTTATTCAGAAATTGGTTTAAGAATGTTTTATTCAAGAATGATCTCAGTAACCTTGGCGCATAAATTAAAAAGTATTACCAGCATTGCGTTTTATTTCTTCATTTATTTCCTTGTCACGTACACCTGCGTGTCCTAGAAACTATTACGTAATGCAACAAGCTAACATTGATCGTGTTATTATTTCAGATTACAGAGTCCCTGAAGCGTCTACGTGCTGGCAAAAAGTCATCTCGCTTCGCCGAGGACGTCGACTTCGAGACCAACGTCTCCAATCTCGAAAACCGCATGAGGATCTCCGACAAAATCCTTGAGAGCGTCGGCATCGGTTCGTCCGAGGTGAGCGGTGCCAGGAGAGCCCTGCAGGAGAATGAGGAGCGCACAGAGAAGCGCATCGCGCGTAGGATAAACGATGAAAACTCGCTCACAAAGTGGACTGCGATCGGCAAATCTGATGATGAGAGCGCGGCCGCACAGCGAGCAAAAGTGTCCAGAGCGCGTCTGACTGACTTGGAAGACGAGATGAACGAGCTGAGCGAAAGGACTGCCATGAGAGAAAAGCGTGCGGCTCGCCTCCGAGCCCTCGTCGCCGACTCCGAAGCCTCCGACACGACAGTGTCCTCCTCCAAGGTCACCATCAGATCTGAGAGGGAAAAGAAGCAAGTCACTTTCTAAACAAACGTAGCTATCTTGTTACACTCTCGTCGCTCTCAGCTCTTAAACGACTCGTTTTAGGACACAGTGAGTTCTCTTCGTTTCGAGATAGTTAAGTTTGATTGTGTGATCCTGCATTTGCCTATGTACAATGGTCGAAGTTGATGTCTATTTTATATTTGGATAGAATAAAATGAAATGCTATGTATTGCCCTGTTTTCTATTCTGTTTTTATTTATTGAAGAGGTAATAGAATAATTTTACATTTAAGAATGATATCGTTTGATTATCAATCTCAAATTGTGTTAAAAAATAAGACCACGCAACTAACTTCATAAAATGATAAATGTAGCTCCAATGTAAAAGGTACGCTGTCTAGGAAAACTCTATTTATTAAGACTCAAGCAAAGTGCATGCTAATAACATTGTAACATGTCATTGTATTATTTACCGTGTTTGAGGGAAAATATTCATGGACTCCGCTGCATCAACAAAGCGAAAAGTAAACTATGTAGTTATTATTGAACCTGAAACAGAGCATGGAATAAGCACTGCCAAAACCAATATCCCTGATATATTTATTTATGCAGTTTTCAATTGATATTGATACATGGTGACCTACTCAGCCCATCCATTTTAGGATGTAAACAAAACAAAGTTCTAAATCAAAGATACTTTATTTTCCTTGAAGACAACATCAAAGAGTATTGCCACAAGAATGCAATAAAAATATTATTTTAACGACTCACTGATAGAGCTTAGGTATAAATAATAAGTATTTTATTCTCGTCTGTACCTACATACGGCAAAGTAATGATATTACCTGTACAAATGGAGCTCTCCATACAAAGCCTTGTATTACTTTTTATTCAAAGAAATATTGAATGTGATATTGGTCGCAGTGGGAAATATATAAATGGAAATATCTTAAGCTGTGCGTGTATTTTGTATGATAATATGCATGGGTGTGGTTTCTATCTACCGTATGCACCCCTCGACGTCTACTTATTCACATAGGCTTTGTTATAACAAATAAATACTTATTAAAAATCTTAAATTCAGTCATTCACAGACACACAACACACAGCATGAACCGCTGGGTCTAGAAGTACGGCACAAGAATTCCTTATATAACGAAATCGAGCCCTTTGGTTTGGTGCTGCAGTTTCCCAGGAGTTTTACTAAAATATACTTAATTAAATACAGTTGTTTTATTTGTCGGAGCTTACCTATACCTACGAGGGACCAACTGGACTCCTACGGAAAGGACTGGCCCGCAATGGCAGACGACAGATGTGTGTGGAAAAGGATGGGGAGGCCTTTGCCCAACAGTGGGACATTACAGGTACTATATACCCGAAAACACCCACTGACTGACAGGTAACGCCAGAGAAGTTAGTTGCAAATTGGCTGCCAATATAATAATCCGTATATTCAAATCACAACATTATTATAACACGGCAAATTGACGTATTAGGGTGTATTGACACCCTGTTTAACAATAAACTTTCGTGACTGTTCAACACATAAACAGTAGATACGTGGGGCAAAATGCTGTAAACATCATGCTTAAAGCTACTTTCACCATACTCTGTTAGTTAGTTTTAACGTCCAATTAAATAGATAACGGCTCTTTAGGCGTAGTGAGTGTTTCACCACTGCTAACGTATGGTTAATTCAATTAACAAGGCGTTAAACTTAATCACTGCTCAGAAGGTCTATTAATGCTTGTCACAGGCCGTCAATATTTTGTCAGTTGGCTAACAAAAATAGAAGCGGCGTATAATTTTATTTCTGAACACCAAAATGATTAAATTTTAGTTAACTCATCCGTGAGCACCTCCCAACCCTCATTTCGATGAGCAATCGGCACTGCATCTGTTTTTTTTTGTTTTCTACTTTATTATTAGGTCAAGCTACGCTTGCCGCGGTTGGTCCGTGGATGGGTGACCATCTTTTCATAACAAGATTCGTCCGTGCTTTGGAAAACACGTTAAGCCGTTGGTCTCGGCTGTTATTTGTAGATCTTTGACAGTTGTTACGGGTTGTCAGAAGTCCAAAAGTCTGACAACCAGTCTTGCCAAGGGATATTGTGTTACCCAGTAACTGGGTTGCGGAGGTCAGAAAGGCAGTCGCTCCATGTAAAATACTAGTATTCAGCTGCATCCGGTTAGACTGGAAGCAGACCCCAACATAGTTAGTAAAAGGCTAGGCTAGATGATGATGATGATGTTTTACAATGAGTCCAATTTAAATTTATTATTCATTAGCGCAGAAATTGGGTCCGCTACTTTTTTTCGACATTTTAAAACACACAAAATTGAAACATTTCAATGTAACCGAAAACGTTTGACGTTTAAAACGACTAATATAAGTAAGTATAATAACTATCACAGATGCTCTTTCGAGTTTAACACAAATTATGACATTTCAAATCAGTGGAATTACGTAACATTGCATTACTATACGGCTAGTTCCAGAGAGGCATGTTTAGAGAACGTTTTGTTTATATGCCACATTTTGTTTTGGTTTCATAAAAACGAGAGTGAATGACAAGTCAGACCGGTCGTTTTTCTTCATTCGATCACAGTTATTATCTACATGATGTTTGATTTAGCAACGCCTTGTTATGATCCCTCCATAGAACTTAAACCTTTTTGACGCCTACGTCAATTTTAACAAAATATTTGTTAATGGCTAATTAAGAATTGTATGGTGAAATCGGGTCTTATAGTTATCGCAGTATGTTTTTGTAATATACAAGTGAGTGTCGACTACTGCTTATCTTTTTGGCTCTCGATTATTAGCTGTTCATGATTTTGGAAAGACAAGTAAAACCATGGATAGTTCGTGTCCGCAGATCGAGCCAATAAATGTGCGATTGATAAGGGTCATTTCCAGCAGTGGAGTGATAAAGGCATATGATAAGGTTTATTGGATTAAATCAATAACATCACGCCTGTATTTCCCGATGGCGTGGCGTAGGTAGAGGTGTGCCTATTATTGTAAAGTATATTCATATTAAGACAAATAAGCTAACTCCAATAAATTACGGGCAAGCCCATTGCCATAAACCGGTTACAATGAAATGATAAAAAGTTGACACAGAATCCGAAGCAAAAGGTTTTTTCTTAGGCATGCCGAAACAAAATGCGATATTTCCTATAAAATGCATTAAAAAAATAACCTGATTCCAAACTTATGTAAATTCATGAGGGATTAATTCAATAAAAATGCTCAAAAACAATCATAACAATACCCTTTCTACCCAGATTATGGACACATCTTTACCTTATCAAAATTAATATATACACTGACCGAGTGTAAATCATAGTTGCGAAGTTCATTACCGCGTCAAAACTAAGTACCCAGAGCAACATTTTCATATAAACGAGGCCATTCGAAGCCTCGGTTCTCCATCAGGTAACGAATCGGAGGAGATCTGATAGCAGCTTTCCAGAGTACGGATTGAGGAGGTCTAGAGCGCATAAGGCGGGCCTACCAATATTTCATACCGAAGTTGTTCATGAAACCTCAAAAAAGTATCAAAATGTATATAAATGATGTAAATGGCTTGTCTGATCAGTTGGGCCGCCTTTGGCGCTCTAGACCTGCTCCATCCGTACTCTGGAAAGCTGCTATCAGATCTCATCCGCATCGTTAAATGACGGAGAACCGAGGCTTCGAAATATGGGTATGAAAATGTTGATCTGGGTATTTCGTTTTGACGGTCAGTGTACCTATGTTGCCCTTTCGAAAAGACATTCCTCGAATGAAACATGGAATTACAATTTTCCCGATCCGGGGATCGAACCCAGATCCCAACAGTCGCACTGACAAGTAAAGAGAAGTTAGCGTAGTCCCGCATAGCTTAATTTAAAGTAACATAATTCGTAGCGTAACATAATCGATCCTAAAACCATTAGCCTGTGTTTACAGGGGGATGTGATGTAGGTATTATTTTTAAGGATGACGACCGTAGCTCCATCTATCGACAGTAATACAAACCGTTATAGGTTGAGTTAGAAACAATATTAAAATTTTTGTAATGATGCTTTTGACGTTCTTTGTTTTTCAAGGAGTCATTAGATGGCGACACTTACTGAACTGTAAATTAGTTAATCGAGACTTTTTGGGCCAACAAGATCTGAAACACAGTCGTGCCAGCGACACAAAGAAGAAGAAGAATTTGTTATTATTAACTGATAAGTTAATGTAGTTAGTTCATCTAAAAGTTTGTTATCAAAAAGCATGACTGGCTGTACGAAACAATTCGCTGTAATGTAGGTATGGAAGATAGGGTGTAAGTAGGAAGTAAAAAATACATAAAAGTAGAAAAAGGCTCTGGAAATGCGTTCCTAAATGAATAAGTAGCCATGGATGTAGTGTAACTATGAATGATTGATTGAAAATTATATACGAAGGCTGTCTGAAAATAAAACGATTTTGTGAGTAGTAAGTAATATGCGTATGGTACGAGTAGGTATACATGCGGATCCAAGTACCACTTTCATAAACATAGCATTTGTTTTATTGAAAAATCGTGCCGCCTCTTTGTGAGAGTACCTTTGGATGTTTTTTTTTTTGTTAATAGTTACGATTTTATTTTTTTTTCTCTTTCTTTATTTCAACATTGCTTTCGATAATTGGATTTTTGACCATAATTCGTTTATTATCACAGGTACGAAGTTTTAAAATTGCTAATTGGGCCGACCGCTTCGTCGTATCGAGAGCACACTCTTACAGGGTGGTGTGCAGTGTTATTAAATCACGCATGGTTTATGGATTTTGAGTGGAAAATTGGATAGGCGGCATGACGTCCCCCTACCCCCTTCCCCCTGGCCGTCGATCTCAAATTGCATTGTCGAGTGACGGGGAGTAATCGGGGGGTCAGCGATACGTGATATAGAAAATTAGCGACATTAGTTGTGAGGATTAATTATTTGACGTAAAAAAGCCTTAGGTCGGCCTTGGTTTATCATTAAAATGTATTGCAGTTACCTACTGGTTAACTAATTACTGGTTTTATATTTGTCTGTTGAGGCTTGTTGATTAGCAATCTTGTTGTGTATTATTTAACTATTCTGTTATTTGAATAATAACCGTTAGCCTTCTTAAAATGTAAAAAAAATATACATCACACTAATATTATAAAGGCGAAAGTTTGTGTGTGTGTGTGTGTGTATGTTTGTTACTTCTTCACGTTCAAACGGCTGGACCAATTTTGAAAAAAAATTGTATGGAGGTAGCTGACACCCTGGAATAAGACATAGGCTACTTTTTATCCCAATATTCCCACGGAATCGAGACTTACGCGGGTGAAACCGCGGGGCGCAGCTTGTGAATAATAAAATAGTATCGATATAATAGATAAAATAACATACATGTGATAAACATTTAAAATTTATGACAACGTTCATAATGTAATTATCTCACCTTTACGCTGGTAGCACACCTCCGCCGCGAAACCACAGCAGCGAAACCGCAGTAGTTCAATTATACTGGTTCGCGTCATGTTCCGCTACTCGAATCGGATGCGAGTAGCGGTACATGACGCGAACCTTCATATCAGCGTTAGTGATAAAACAAGGTGAATAAAATTTTTACACAATAAACACTCATCGTTGAGCTCCTTAAGTTCTTAGTTGAGCTGCACGACTACTGATAAATGCATGCACTGACTGACAGGTCCCCTCAATCTGTGTGGCTCTTTCATCAAAAGATCATTGCAGTCACCAATCTACATGGTCTTCACATGATGTAACCAAGATTATGTCTGGACTTTAAAAGAGACTGTGACCTCTGAGTTTGTTTCGGCCTTTCTTCTCAGAGTAGTCGGATACGAATCGCCGACCTCATCTAGTTTATAACTATAATATTTTTAATATGATAGACGTGTAAAAGTGTTTGTACAAACCTTCTTACAGAAATAAATCATTTATCATTTACTGCTTCACAGGTAGGCCAATTAATCCTTATGATGCATTTCCAGCAACCATACGAGACGATATTAAGACTTATATTTCTGTGTTTATTTTCTAGCTGTACATGTCTGGCTGTTGCACTGTTTGTTTTCTTACATCCATCGATAACATCCAATCCGTTGTTGGCCATCTCGGCGTTTATCTGACGTTCGACAGATAATATGTCCTGTACAGCCTCAGTTAGCTGCCAGTTTTTAAAATCCATTATATTTTCCTCTTACCCGTAACAATTTTCGATTTTATTTTGCCCAGTAAGTAAAAAAAAATACGTAAAAATTACAGATTGCTCAGTGAATATCAAAGTCAAAGATAGAAGTGAAATCATTATTTTAATAAGATTATCTTTTGTAAGTCAAAAAATTTCAAAAAAAGTGAATTGTGTTACAGTAAAATATACTTAAATACATTATAGAAGCTAACACTAAAATAAATGATATTGTATACAAGTAAAAAAGGGGGAAGAGGTCATTTGGCAAAAGGTTGTGTCCGATTCTTATTATCTTCTTCTGCTTAGAGTGTTAATGGCAATCTAAATGGACTCAGCCATGCAGGGCTAACATGACATGCGCGAGAACGCTCTCGTTCTCGATTTGTCGAAATTTGTCGACGATTATGACGTCATTCTAAACACTAACATGACCGGTAGGCTCGACTAAACTGGAGAAAGGCACTTTGACAGTTCTTTATTTCGTGACGAGCGACCGATGTAGCAAATTATTTAAAAAAAACAATTTTATGATAGTAACATCGGCTCATTCATTCGATTTTACGCATGGAATTATGTAGTTTGTACTATATTGATTTTCATTCTGCTCTTTTAATTTATGTTTACTTTTTTTGTGTAACAGACTTTTTTGATTAAAAATAAATGTTTTTCTTTGGCATAATACAAAACAAAATCACGCAAATGAAAATGAGTGAGACATTTTTGGTAGGGCCAAAATTTGTGGGTTCGTATCACCAACGTGCTAACCGAGTCATCAACATGCTAAACGCGTCACTGACATGTCGACAGCGTCACCGACATGCCGTCAGTGTGTGTCCGACATCTAAACCAATTCACGACTTGCCAACTGCGTCATCGACATGCTAAAGCGTCCCGACATGCAAACTGCATCACCTTCTTGCTCACAGACTCCCGACATGCTATCAGCGTCCCCGTCATACCATCTGCGTCACCCACATGCTAAAAGAATCCCAACATGCTAACTGCGTCACCAACGTGCTCACTGAGTCCCGACATGCTATCAGCGTCCCCGTCATAGTACCTGTCTCACCGACATGCTAACTGAGTCACAGCAATTCGAACCGCGTCCCGACATACTAAATGCGTCACCAACTCGCTAACCTAGTCACTCAGATGCTAACAGCGTCCCCGACATGCTACTTGCGTCACCTACATGCTTACCGATTCGTCAACATGTTAGCCACGTTACCGAAATGCTAATGTGACGTAATGCAGCAAACTGGCGTCCCACAGCGGCCTGTGTATATGTAAACGTATTTATTATGTTATTCCAAAGTTTTAATTTTTCACGTCTGTCGCCAGTGAATGCCTTTTTTTTGTATCATAATTTTGTCTACTCTTCTCGTCGTCAAAATCGAGGACGAGTAAATGACAGAAAAATCAGAGATATCTCGTGTTGAAATGTCAAAATTCGAGATAAAATACGTGCCATGTTAGGGTTTGTCGCGAAAACATCAAGTTTGACAGAACGAGGCGAGTATTTTGTATGGGAGCGCTGTCAGAAAACGAGATAGTTACAGAAATAGACAAGAATTACTCGCGCGAGAGTGAGTAATTGTCGCGTGTGTCATGTTAGCCCTGCAGAATAGGGATGATGACATTTTTTTTTAAGTTTCAAAAAAATATCTGTTAGCAAATAGTGCACAAAATATTATAAAAACTGTAAAAGATAAAAAAAAGCCGGCCAAGTGCGAGTCGGACTCGCGCACGAAGGGTTCCGTACCATTATCTATTAAAACGGCAAAAAAATCACATTTGTTGTATGGGAGCCCCCTTTAAATATTTGTTTTATTTTAATTTAATTATTTATTTTTAAAGTAAATATATAACTAAATATTCTGTGAATATTTCAAGCGTCTACCTGTTGCCGTTATCAATATCGAGCAAAAACGAGCAAAAAATCACGTTTGTTGTATGGGAGCCCCCTTAAATATTTATTTTATTCTGTTTTTTAGTTTTAAGTAATTTGTTATTATAGCGGCAACAGAAATACATCATCTGTAAAAAATTCAACTGTCTAACTATCACGGTTCATGAGATACAGCCTGGCGACAGACGGACAGACGGCGGAGCCTTAGTAATTTAATAAAGAGAAGTTTAAGTGAATAAAGATCGGTGTCACTTGGCAGTAGCACCACTCCGGCCTACTCCAAGGTCCTGGACCGTTTTTCTGCGCTCTCCAATTTCCTCCTGAGACAAGGTATTGAAGCTGTTTACAGACAGTTGTTATATAGTCGCAGCAACCACGACACAGCAACTGGGCCAAGCTGTTTGAATAGCTCAATTGAGATATCGTCCACTCCTCCACTCGGAGGCTTTACCACACTTAAGACCCCTAGTCACTGCGAACATATCAGAAAGGTTGACAAACGGTTTACTAATAACGTCGCAAGTGCCATCGGGTTTTGTGGCTTAATGACTTTTTGTGGTTTATCGCTAAAGAGCAGTTTTTGGGCTATCTGGTTAGCGGTGATTTCGCTTGGCGGAGCAGGTTGAGGGGACTCGGTGGTCAGCTTTCTTATAGTGCCAAGAGCCAGTTCCAAGCCTTGTTACGATTATGAGTCATTTTGATGTTTTTAACAGTGTTGATCCACCTCTCCCGTCTGTTTTCGCCTAATTTCGATAGCAACACTTTACCAGCTAGTGCGGTTTCCTCCGAAAAGAAGTAGGCGTGACGTAGGGAATCGTATCGGCTCAGTAGTTCACTGGACTCTGTCGCCAGCCCTGGAATGTAGGAAGTCCTGCAGCCCCTTGGGATGTGTCTTCGGGAATTAGTTGACATAATCTCAACCAATTGGTTGTAGTTTTGCGGGGTTGGCAAGATATTCAAGAGGGCGTTGTCGTCGACACTCAGTCTGCCTTAGTATTGTTGAATATGCGCTTAAAGACATTTATAAGCCGGACCACGGGTTCGATATAGCACATAATAGTTCTGTGCTGAGTGCGAGGGATAGGCGAACATACGCTTTTGGTACACTATGAGCTGACCATTTCTCGACTGCTTCTCCGCTAATATCCGTGACAATGTAGCCCCAGTTGTAGCTACGGCTGTTAAAGTCACCGATTATAACTTTAATTGGTTGGCTGCTGAAATTCTCTAGCTGAACAAAACTAAATGTGGTGCCAGGACCTTTGTAACCGGAAGTGATGGTGCCGGAAGTGATGGTGCAGTTACTAACATCGGCGGTGCTATGCCATTCTCGTTTGGGCACTTGGTGGATAGTGTGCTTATGATGAGATAGGCTGCAAACACTGCGTTAACGTGCTTCGGGTGACAGGTCTCGGCCATAAGCGTAAGTCGCAATGAGATTTGCGGTAGACATCAGAAATAACATCTGATTTGTCTTTTAAGAACCCTTCAATGTTAATCGAGATTGGATTGCCATCGTGGTGAAAGGATTTGAAATCGTGGTGAAAACTCGCTCATTGGCCAGGCTGCGCCGCACCGGACGTATAGTGGTTCCGTAGATGCGACGTTCAGCGAGGCTCCTTTCATGCACCTGTGCCTACACACTATCACATTATAATAGATTAAAACTGAAATTTAAGTATTCAATTATCAGTTTCCCCTATCTCATAGCAGAATAGGGTATACAAATATGTCTGCAGGACCTAATTTTACCGATCAATGAAGTTTGATTGGGAAGTTAATGACTCAAATTAATAGTTTCCTCGACGCTCACGCTGATAGTGGAGCATTCTCGAATTAATTATAATTTACTAGCAATTGAGTTTGATCGTGCTTGATGTATCGTATCAAACAAGTAAGTGAAGTATAGTGTAAATAGTTCACCACTGACTGCCAGCAGTACTGTCTCTCCTTCTCTTTTTAATCCATCCAAAGGTTGTCTGTAAAAGATCGCTTTTAGCGATAAGACCGCCCATTGTGTCACCCTGTGTAAAATTTCAACATTTATATCTGTAACTTTTATGGTGTACATAATAAAGAGTATTCTATTCTATTCTAAGTATGGTAAAAAATTTACGTCAACAGTGCATTCATTTAATAACAAAAAAAAAGAGATATTGCGTAGTTCAGGCCAAGAAGCTTATAGATAAAAATGGAGGCAACACTCTGAATACCTAAGTGAAGACGATTGTGGTCAGATTCTCTCTTTCTGAATCATCACACTAATATTATAAAGGTGAAAAATTGTGTGTGTGTGTGTGTTTGTTACTTCTTCACGCTCCAACGGCTGAACTAATTTTAATAAAAAAATTTGAATGGAGGTAACTGACACCCTGGATTAAGTCATAGGCCAGTTTTTATCCCGATATTCCTACGGGATCGAGACTTGCGCGGGTGAAACCGCGGGGCGCAGCTAGTACATACATAAGCTAAAGAAAACACATATCAATATCTCGTTCTTATGTGTGTATTTAGAAAGAGAGAGTCTGACCACAGTCATCTTCACTTAGGTATTTAGAGTGTTGCCTAACTTTTATCTACTCGTATAACTTCATGGTTCAGCCAGGTTGGTAATACCATAGATAAAATATAGGAGTGCATATACTGTACATGTACTGAAGGAGACAAAATAAACGTACCTGCCAATAAACGTAGTGCATTTGTTTTAGCTCTTTTTGTATGAGTTGGGGTGGGGTTATTGTGTTGTTTGTATCTTTTTACATTTACATTTTTATATTTAAGAGGTTGTAATTTTATTTTTATGTGTGCCAATGCTTGAAATAAAAATAAACGAATTATTAACACGTCCGGGGTACGAAATAATTGAAGACTAACACAATAGGTTATAGTTTTAAACCAGTTTGCCCGTCCAAAAAGCACTGATCTAATAATATAGTAACCAAGCTACTGCAATACTTACATAGAAGCTATTTTTATCGGATTTATATTAATCGTTAACCAATAAAATATGTTATTAAAATTGGGCATTACGTTTAGATTAAAATATGCCTTCCATCATATCATTTAAATGAATACTTTAAAAGATACCACATATTAAAAATAACGCATAACAAAATAATTATGGTTGACGGCGGTGGGCGCAGCGCTAGGAGTCAATGACCTTTTCCTCGGCTTTGAGGTTATATGATTGCTTCGTTTACTTTTAATCCCAGTAGTTCCCGTAGAATATTTTCGGACATCCACATGGGCGAATCCGTGGGCAAAAGGTAGTACTATAATTATATTACTAGCTTCTGCCCGCGACTTCGTCCGCGTGGAAGTCGTAAAATACCAATTCTAAAATAACAGCCAAATTTTTATAAAAAAACTGTCTCGTTGGTCTATGGCTCGCAGACGCTACTGTTGAACATGAGGTCGGCTTCGATTTAAAGTGATATTGGGTGTTCCATCTGGAATGTTCAGGTTAATCAAATGGCAATAGACTCACCCCCTATTAGATGGGACTCCGACTCAACTGTCTTCAGTAGCAATTTCCAACGGGAAATTGCTACGAAATAGCTTGCGAAGTTTTCGTTTCTAGTGAATTAATGAACGCCTGCGTTCACATGTCACACATCAGATACACTGACTGATGCATTCTTACAGATTACTCCTGAGGAACGGCTATCAATAAAATATTATAACAGTAGTTTATGCAGAACAGATGGCCGATGCGGCCTAAAGGTTCTGGAGTGGCGACCGCGTACCGGAAGACGTAGTGTTGAAAGGCCTCCCACGTGGTGGACCTTGTGAAGACCGTAGGAATCCGCTGGATGTGGGAAGTACAGAAGCGGTCGAAATGGCGGTTCTTGGGGGACGCCTATGTCCAGCAATAGACGTCTTTCGGCAGAAATGATGATGATGTGATAAAACTACAAATTAACGATTTTTGGACTTTTTCCTTTACTTGTGCTGTGTTACCTTGCTTCATGTCAAATTGTATTATTCTAGGTCAACGAGAAGTACCATAATTATAGGTTTTGATTTATTTGGGAGTATCAAAATATATCGCATAAATAGCCGTATTTTTTTATTACGTTGACTTTAGAAGCTTGATTTTTTTTAGAGTAATACGTATTTGATATTAATTTCAACTTGATACCTCCACGCTTTCCTGAGAAAAAGGGTCTTGCCAGACAGACAAATGGACGGACAGACGGACAACGAAGTGATCCTTTATGGGTTCCGTTTTTTCTTTTGAGCTACGAAACCCTAAAAAGTAAGTTGGAGTCTCATCATTTCATACGAAATGTATGGGAAAAGATTTTTGCAATTTCAGACTCTTCTAGTACTCAAACCTCAGTCGGTCGAATAGAGTTTTTGATCCACATAAGAAACAGGATCTATTGGCATACAATTTTCATATTTTTTACTGCCCATTTTCTTGCAAAACTTACACTTTTTTTTCAAAATCTATGTATTCAGATCAAAAATATAAATAATATATAATTAATATATAATAAATATATATCAATATTATCTCAAAAAGTTAAGGACAGTTTCCTAAGATTTCGTGGAGCTACAACTGCCCCCATCTCAAAATCCACCTGTATACGTCATGATGAATGACTGCCCCATAAAGATATAGCGTAGTAAATCATTTAAACGAAATTTGTAAAAAGACAAGCGAAACGGTTAGAACATTACAGATTCAACATCTGTAATGTTCTAACTGTTTGGCTCGTCTTTTTACAAAATTCTGTAAACTTTAGAGGAATATAAACATAATGCAATATTGCTCATCCTCCATAGCAACTAAGGTGATTAGTATATAGCCTACCGACTGACGTGACCTATGCAATATGCATGCAAAATTTGATCAGACTGTCCGGTAGAATTTGCGTGATGCTGGAACATCATTCAGACAGATAGACAAACATTCTAATAACTATACGAGTATTGGCGGCATTACAATCGACCCCAGACCTCGTAGCAATAACTTTTTTTTTAAACATTAAATATAGAGTTATCACTTTGCTACAATTTTATTATGTGTATTATTTATTATATTCTATTATTATTATTTCCTCTATTTAATTATATACACATTTTTTTTTTAATTAGAATATTAAAAAATATATAAAACCTTTAAAAATATTAAATATTATTATTTGTTATCTTTTAATCATACCTACGTTATAAAACTTAAGCAGTACATCAAGTCAAGAATTCAAGATGATCCCGTAAATAGCTACACTAGTGCTACGTCGTAGCAACGCAGACACGGACCGCAATGTTCTACGAGTCGAGACCTTGTTCGTAGCACGGCGTAGACCCTACCTAGCACTCACTTATACATTGCGTTTGTGACCGCTGCGTTGTAGGCTGTAGTACACATGTTGTAGTTATTCAACGACCTGAGAATGTTAGGTTATACGATAACTCTTGAATTTCACTGAAATAGGTTGGATGACAGCAGGGGTGGCCCAGTGACACCAGGGGTGGCCCAGTAACAGCCAGTGTCCAAGTGGTAACGACCGCGACTTACGAGTGGTAGGTTGTAGGTTCGAACCCAGACTGGCTCTTTACTCTGTGTAAATGATTATATTTCATCACCACTGCTCTCAAAACGTTGAAGGAAAACATCGGGAGGAAACTGGCATGACCTGGAACAAAAAAATCGATGTTTCTACCAATTTCATCATTTTCAATCTACCAACCCGTCTGGGCCCGCGTGGTGGATTACAGCCGACTCCCTCTCACCAAGAACAGGCCTGTGTCCCAGCAGTGGGAATATCATAGGCTGATTGTGCCAGGTTGGATTATTAAGTTATAATTTTTCATAGGATTCACGAAGGATTTGCTTCCCCAGAAAAATTCTCAAATATGTAAGGATAACCAAAAAAACTCATCATCTGCCTAGCCTTTTCCCAACTATGTTGGGGTCGGCTTCCAGTCTAACCAGATGCAGCTGAATACCAGTATTTTACATAGAGCGACTGCCTATCTGACCTCCACAACCCAGTGACTGGGTAACACGATATCCCTTGGTAAGACTGGTTATCAAACTTTCAGGCTTCTCACGACCCGTAACAACTGTCAAAGATCTACAAATGACAACCGGGACCAACGGCTTAACGTGCTTTCCGTGGCACGGAGGAATCTTGGTATGAAAATATGGTCACCCATCCACGGACCAACCACGGCAAGCGTAGCTTAACCTGAGCGATCGACACGTGCGGCATTTTTTACTTAGCCACAAGCTTCTAACCTACCAAAAAAAGTAATTTCAAATCAGTTTGAAAATCAGCAGTTTCTGAACCTCAAAATTACACAAGATCTTCCGCCAAAACGTCCATCTTTCACCACTTCCTAGGGCGTTAGCTGCGAAGAAGAAGTGGCGCAAGGAACTCCCCATAATTGCTATGGAGTCATTATACCTAATTAACTAATCCAATTTCACTAATATCATCATCACGTACTTTCCAGCATATCCAGCGCGATAGTTAGGTATGCAAATGCTACTGACGACTAACGTGATTGTTCTAAACATCGCATCGGGAACACCCTGTAAATTGGCACCTAAGTAGGTCAGCGTATGACCGTTGATTGCAGCCAAATCATCCGTCAATATTTTATTGTGGGTGGGAACATCAATCAACGTCTGGTTCCACTACATAGGAACTGAGGAATTTATCCTTTCACTGATATCGTCTGCGTATGCAGACTTTCGATGTCGTTTTATTTTTCGGTGAAGTATTTGTGAGAGAATCTCGGCATTTAATGCGGTAAACTTTCTAGTATTGATTTTAAAAAAAACGGTAGGTAATGCGGGAATGCAAAGTTAAAATATACACTGTATTGTGAACCTAAAAGCGGTGTTATAAGAGATAAATTTTGAGAAAGTGTGTTAAAAAATTGCTTTTTAATAAGATTTTTCTTGTCTCAATTTATATTTATATATATATTTTTTTTTTGTTCAGTAATAAATTAGTAATTAGTTTTTTTGTTTTTTTTTTCATTTTAAAAATAGGAAATTACTGGAAGTACCAGGTTCTTCAAAAGGTTCTTGAAAATGTACCTGTACCTATCAATTCAAATTCAACAAATCAAATTATTTTGAAAAACAGATTTATTCAAAATTGCTTTACTTTCATTTAATAGTATCATAACACTTACCACTATATTGCAGTAATGAACTACTGTTTGCCCAAAGCGATCCGTCATAATTATGCGAAATACCTGGTCTATTATGACTTAGTATTGTGAAAATAATCAGTTCTCATTTACACCAAAGTGAAAATAGAAATAATATTTATCGGCTGTTGGCGTTACGCAACGAAATTAATTTTGGTATTAAACTAATATATATTTTTTAAATAAAGAATATATTTACAGAATGTATTATAATGTATTTTACAGAACTTAACATAGATAGTATAAAATAACGAATTAAGTTGTGTGATTATTGATTTTAAAGTTATAAAAAGACCAATGTCTTAACAAACAGTTTGTACTTTAGATACATAACGATACATTACATACATTTACATTGAATTAAAAACCGGAAAGAACATACCCACCGACTCATTACTTGTTAAATTTTTATTAAATTCTACTTTTACGTTTGTGGGTAATTAAGTGATTCTTAGCTGTCACTGTCATTCTTAGCTTCATTCTTAATTATTTTGACCGATTGTAATGTAGTAATTTTATTGTAGGTGCATCGTCTTCACATATAATTATATAATTACCTTTTGGTAACTAGAATCAGTTAATTGTTTTTACTGTAACTTTTTGCTTTCAAAAGCGCTTTATATGTGCCTATTTGAACTAAATGACTTGACTTACTACACATCAAAAAATTACTGTCAGGAACAGCCAAATTAGAAGTATAAAATAAAATTACTTATAGCTTTCAATTCCAAACAAAGTAACATCAAAATCAAACATTAAAAAGTCCAAATTCGTCGGCTAATAACGAGGGGAATGGAACTGGTAGTGATTCAGAATGCAACTAGTTAATTTAGGCAGTGGCGAACATGCGGGCATGGCCAGATAAAGGATGGACCTCATTACACAGGAGCGTATGTCGTTGCGGACCGCGACATGTGATGTACGCAGCTCCCACTGTGGCGACCGGGGATGAGGAACATTTTTGAAACGGCGTGGCAAGGAAAAGAAAAAAAACATAGGCAGTCATGGTGACTGACAGAAAAGAAAGCGTATACGCGGTACGGCATTTCATACAAACTTTCAAGCCCTTGTTTTTCGAAATGACTAACCGATTTTAATGAAACTTCATACCCATGAGGAGGATACAAAGATCTAAAAAGTTAGTTAAGAACATTTTCGAAATGTCATAAATAAAAACAGATAACTGGAAATCTCTGTTTCTATAATATAATCACACTAATATTAGAAAGGCGAAAGTTTGTGAGTGTGTGTGTGTGTGTGTGTATATGCTTGTTACTTCTTCACGCTCAAATGGCTGGACCAATTTTAATAAAATTTTGTATGGAGATAGCTGACACCCTGGATTAAGACGTAGGCTACTTTGTATCCCGATATTCCCACGGAATCGAGACTTACGCGGGTGAAACCGCGGGGCGCAGCTAGTATATTATATAATTTAAAATCGGTCTAATTTGGCTGTTACACTATTTTTGGAAAATGTTCTTAACTAACTTTTTAGACCTTTGTATCCTGCGTATGCGTATGAAGTTTCAATAAAATGGGTTTTGTCATTTCGAAAAACAAGGGCTTGAAAGTTTGTATGAAATGGCGTACCGCGTATACGCTCTTAACTTCACTTACCTACTACAGCATGTCAGCGCGGGCATGTCGTGACGCAAACCCATAAGTTTTTCAACCTACCAAAAATCGCTAAACGCGCCTATAATTTTCACTTCAGAAAAGCTCGACCATTTTTTTATTATTGATAGGCTCTCAGTTGACTACTGTCTCACCTGATGGTGAGTGAAATTATATTTCGCCTAATTTACTCAGGTAAGCACCTGAGTAAATTAGGCGAAATATAATTTTAAAAATGAATTTTATTTTAACACCTAAGGATGATAACGTAATGGTTATTATGTTTATACATATTATGTATATTCTATAACCATTTGTGTTCCAAGTTTCATTCTTATCCTCTCGTATAGAATAACATTGTACAGTGTAATAGAAAAAGTTTATTACATTTAGATTTCGGTCTTCATTCAATTGTCAAAATCAAATCAAAAGTCATTTATTCAAACTAGGCTGAGAATCAGCACTTTTCGAACGTCAAAAATCACATAAGACAGTCCCCCAAAAACGCCCACCCTTCACGTTTCACGTCAAAAATTTATATTGCGTGACCTGTGGTACTCGTACAGTAACCGGGCATTAATAAGGCACATCGGGACTTAGAAAGAGACTGTCGCTCTGTTATGATTAACAGAGACAACGCTCTGTAAAGCCAAACATAAAAGCAAAACTTTATGTGCCATATTTACAGTCACATACTGTTCCATAGGTTCGCCATCCCTGGCGTGCACTGTGTATCACATACACCCCTGTGACAATGCCAGTGAACACTGTACAACACCCGTATTAATGACACTTACGTTCGTCGCGCCATTTGTCAATTTAACATTCGACGATCAAAAGGAATAGGCCACACCTAGAACATGTTTACAGAGATTTAAAGGCGATTATGTGTCGTGATGATGGAAAGCTTCTTTCTACATACATACATATATAAACTCACGCCTTTTGCCAATAGGGGTAGGCAGTTCTCCTATATGGCAATAACAGGAGATACACCTACTGCAGTCGCCAATCTGTGTGATGTTTAGCACTTGCCCTCGTATTCATAATATTGATGATTAAGCGTTTATTTATATATAATTATATTACCTTAACTCACACTCTGATATTAATTATTTTAGGAAAACTTTTTTTTTTTACAATGTTTGTAAATATGTGAGCACCATGTATCTATCACATTATTAATTTATCTGTCATTGGTTCATTATTAATTCTTTTTACCTATTGTGGTATAGTAATTTTATTCTAGGTGCATCGTCTTCACATATAATTATATTATAATTGATGTACCGATACAAAATATTGTAAAACATATTAAAAGAGTAACGGTGGAGTTTCTTGCCCATTCTTCTCCATACGAAGCTACCTTTTGGAAGGGGCGACTAGAATCAATTCTATTTTATTTGTAAATTTTGACGTTCATCTATGTGTATTTGAAATAAATAATTTGACTTTTGACTTTTATTTAACCATACATTTTTGACTAAACGTCAAAAATGTATGGTTAAATAAAAGTTTATTAAAACTCGTCTTGACTTTAAGAAACGTTTATAAATAAGAGGATTTATGATTAAAAGCTGAATTTTCCAACTACCAATTTTTGGAAGACAATTTTATTGCAGTGAGTTTTCACGATTGATACGAGGTACCGTAGTCTTACAAATCTTGCTGATTAGTTTATTTTGTATTGATGAGTTATACTTTTTCTGTGGGGACCAACCCAGAAGTACCCAAAACAAATCAGCTGTTACCTACATTTATGTTTGCATAAATTGTCAAAATGTAGGGAACAGCAGATTTTTTTTTCGCCGTTTCAGGTTTGGTCCCATAGTAAAAGTTCCGTTTTTTCCTTAACAAGAACTTCTTGCTCTTCGTTGCTCGGAATTTCAATCACTGAGAACAACCTTACAAGAAAAACAAAACAATAACCCGCATAGTCTTCATATTCAAAATAATTAAAATAATATAATACTTTACAAGTAGTATATAGGTTATCTCTGTCTAACCCTTCGGGGCAAACAGGGGTGATGTTGTTATATTACGTAGGATAAAACAAAAACGAGCCATTAGATAAAATATAGGACGATAGGCACTATAACTTGTACTCAAAAGTTTAGCTACTTCAAAAAACCAAGCTAGAAATCCACATTTGTAAAGGCTCCGCAGACAAGTGCCATCTTTACAGACACGGGACTCTAGTAAAATAATATAAAAAAATCACGGAAATTGTTCTAACAGAATCGCGGTGCACCGTCACGTCGCGCCTGTCTGTGGAAGCCTTAAGCTAAAAAGAAACAGGTGTCTTGAAACAAGCTTAGGCTTAGCTTACAATGTAGCTGAAAACCTCAAACGGCGCAAATATATCAACCTTATTGGGAGGTATATGATTGAGCCGTTAGGGGTTGAAACACTAGGGCTACGGGGTCTGAGTGCCCACTTAGTTTTTCGAGACATCGCCAAGCGGTTGGTCGACTCCTCACGTGACCAGAGGGCTGGCCTATTTTTTGGCCAAAGAATCAGCATTGCCATTCAACGTGGCATTACTGCCAGCCTTTTGGGAACTTTTTCTGTTGACAACGATGCGGAAAATTTTGTTTGATGCCGTATGATTATTTCCCCTCCTTTTTTATATAGGTACTTACTTGTACATATTTTTTTTTTAAGACTAGTTTTTAAATTATGTAAATACTTTGAAAATGGTTAATAGGTACTTATCTTAGGTTTCTATTAAATAAAAAATTGGTATTTATTACTATCTATAGGTATTGGTATATTACAGAAGAAAATGTGTTGCAAATAAAATTACCGATACTGTTGAAACATTAATTAACAAAATTTTAAGGAAGGAGATACTTTTCTGTTCATGATCGAGCCTGATAAAGAAGAATGTCGTAAGCGACATAAATTAAAATTTACAGGAGAGGTATTTTATTCTTTTTTTTTTTTTTTTTTTTTTTTTTATTGAATTATCTACATTATGTTGCATCCGATGTTCTTCTATATTAGTTTTTAAAAAAACTCTATTCTTCACACTATCATCTTATTCTACAATCTACATGCAAAACTTATGACCAAAAATAGCACTGTCCTGTTTGCACACGTCACGCGTCTCCACAACCAATATAGCCCATCAATATCTCATTTCCCAATTTAGACCACTCTAAAATCAATATTTGTTATGACCACTAACAACTATTAATATATATACGTAGCAACATAATATATAATTAATAAATATAAAAAAGATACCATGGTGTTTAGATCAAAGAACATAGTCGAGAATTGCCACGTGATAGAAATTCTAAAATGTTAAGTGCCCTAAAAGCTTAGGGTGAATTCTACTATTAGTTATTGTTGATTTCTGATAACAGCGTTACGGTTGCCGTATGTGATCAGTTCCACTTTCAGACCCGTCAGACCAGTCTCAATACCTAACGCTCTTACGACGGCAGACTGACCACTCTCTAAAGCTCGGTTAAGCTAAAAACATTGCTTCGTGTATGTGCACGCATGCGGTTTCCGATCAGATATATCAGGCGCAGATTCGTCTGCACAAAAACTATTATGTAAAATAATTTTGTGTGGTCTCTTTGAAAAGCTAAGCGCAGTTTCGTAAGCCTTTTAAAAAGACTACATCATACTTGTTTTCTCACAACAAGTATCTTAAATAAATAATCTTTATTTCCAGTTTTACAATTTTACATTTACCACTTAGTATACAATAACATGATAAATGTTGTCATGTGAATTGTAGGTTAATACAGAGTAATAAACCTCTGACACCCAAGCTAAGATTAAACGTGTTCTATGGGTGTCAGGGCTCTCAGGTTAACGCCAATTATACAAGTAAAAGTTCGGACAGAAACTAAAAAAAACTAAATAGAGAGAAAACCATTTGTATAGTGTGTGATATGTGTGTATGTTTGTTTTTGTTTTTGTGTTATGTTGTGTTGTGTAGTGTTATGTTCTGTAGTGTACTGTAGTGTTGTGTTATGTAAAGTAATGTTATGTAGTGTTGTGTTTTGTGGAAGGAGAGTGAATTCCAGGATGTGTCACATGGGGCACTGTTTGGGTGAATGGGGTTAAAACTATTTATTGAGAGTTTTTTCAACCTCTTCATAGCCAAGGGTCATTATCCATTTACAGACCTTAGCTTTGCAATCGTTATAAGTGTAGATGTAACATTGTTTGTCCACAAAGTTGTATATACGACTACCAATCTTAACTCGACGAAAGTTGTGACACCGCATACGGCCAACGATGTTTACAGGTGACTTCACCCTCTTAAGTAAGTAGCTTCGAATTGTGTGACTCACAGTCATATGTTATTTATAATGTCCATTATTTATGAACTGACACATAGCCGACGTCTATTGATTTACCTGTAGATTTTTCGTCTGATCGTCGTTATCAATATCAGCTGACTACTATAATTAGAATTGATTATACGACCTATATTGACACCGTAATAAGTCTGTAAGTACAAATTCTGTGTTATCAATAATACTCATCTGTTGTTTTAGTATCTAATATAAACATCTGGCTAGCCTTTTCCCAACTATTTTGGGGTTAGCTTCCAGTCTAAAAGCGGGTGTCGCTGACGCTGATAGCACACCTCCGCCGCGAAACTATAGCAGCGAAACCGCAGTAGTTTAAATTGTACTGGTTCGCATCATGGTCCGCTACTCGCATCCGATTCGAGTAGCGGAACATGACGCGAACCAGTACAATTGAACTACTGCGGTTTCGCTGCTATGGTTTCGCGGCGGAGATGTGCTACCAGCGTGAATACTGGCTATTGCAACTACTTATCTGTTATTGTGTCTTGTTATTTTGATGGCACGGTTGACGCAGTGGTTAAGCGATTGACTGCTGCGCTGCGTGTCGCGGGTTCGATTCCCGCACGGAACAAATATTTGTATGACCTATAAGTAGTTGTTCCGGGTCTGGCTGGTTTGTGTACGTGAGTTTAAATGTTTGTAAACGCACCCACGATACAGGCGAAATTTCTAGTGTGGGGCAACGTTTAAAAAAAAACTGTCCTCCACAACCCAGTTACTGCAAAACACGATACCCTTTGTTAAGGCTGGGTGACCCCTAACGACTTTCAAAGATCCATGAATGACAGCCGGGACCAACAGCTTAACGTCCATTCCGAGGTACGGAAAGGTATAGATATGTAAAGATGGTCACCACTCCACGGACCAACCTCGGCAAGCATAGCTTAACTTCCCCGACCCATGTAGCTGTTATTGCTTGTACACGCGCCCGACGAGCTACTACACACTAACTTAATCACATTCTCATACACTCTTGCCTTCTATATTTTTACCCGAGTGCTCCAGAAGGAGGGTTATTAATTATGTACACATGTTACCCGTACGTATGCTCGATGACCTGTGTCAATCTACAGTAAAAGTATCTAACTCAATAAATGGCTAACTTACAAATAATTCACAACGAAATAGACTCACTAGAAGCGTCAAACGCAGTCTCCTGTCAGCCAGAGGACTGTCCTAAATATATAAACCCAGATAAGGCCTCCCTTAAGCTGTTTCACATAAACATTCGTAGTATCAATAAGAACTTTGACCAGCTACGTATACTATTATCAATGACCGATGTTAAATTTGACATTATTATTCTCACCGAATGCTGGCTCCGCGGTGCCAGTCTGCTACCCACACTGGAAGGTTATGTTGCGCACTCCACGGGCTCCACGCGTAATAAAAACGACGGAATTGTAATCTTTACAAATATAAACTTATCGTGCAAAATAAGTGAGCCAGTATTTAAAGTCGCTAGTTGTCTATTGCTTCAAATAGGCAATGATACAACAATCGTTGCTTTATACGGCTCCCCATCCCTAAAAACCCGTGAAAACTTTGCAAATTTCATAAATAGCTTAAATGACATTTACAGCGATCTTACCTCGAGCAACACGGTATTAGTTGGTGACATGACATAAATATCGATATTAGTAAAAATAGCTCAGATCCGTTATGTGAAGAATATTTAACGTTCAATGCCACCCATGGATTATACCCAACCCATACAGCCCCCACAAGAATTAATTCCTGCCTAGACCATTTTTTCACGAAACCTGACATTTCTGCTACTGCACTGGTTCTAGAATCCTACATAACAGATCACTTGCCTATAGTTTTGTGCATTGGAACAGGAAATCCAGCTAAACAGCCGGACATCACAAAAACTCGCTCCAACTATGCTAAAATAAAAACGGACCTTGAAACCGTCGACTACACGTATATTTTATCTATGCATGACGCGAATTCAGCGGCGTCTAATCTTGTATCTTTAGTCTCCGAAACATTAGCCAAAAACACAACCACGGTAAAAGTGATCAGAAAAAATCATAACTTAAACCCTGGATGTCTCCTGGGTTACTTCGTTGTATCAAAAATCGCGATAAACTGCACACGAAGGCAAAAAAATCTCCTGACAATATGATCATCAACTTAACGTATACTCGCTACCGCAACTACTGCAACCGTCTACTTCGTAAATTAAGAATAGCTTATGAAAAGAGTCTAATAGAACAAGCAGGTAAGGATCCTAGGGCCCTTTGGAAGGCAATAAAAAACATCTCGCATACACAAAAAAATTATATTATTAGTCCAACAGAACTTTTAAAAATTACAGATGACCCTATAAAGTCTGCCAATCAAGTCTGCAACTTTTTCACATGCATAGGAAAAGATCTGGCTACCAAAATCCTCTCTTCAACCTCTGTTTCTGGCACAGCCGTGACCAACAACATTGACCAACCAAACTCGCTCGTTATTCTGGAGGTAACGGAGTCAGAAATAGAGTCTAGTATAAGGGAATTACGACCTGAGTGTGCTACAGGCTGGGACGGCATTTCATCCACAGTTGTCAGGGAAAGTCGGAGCGTATTGACCCCCCCCCCCCATCACTCATATATGTAATCTTGCCATCAACATCGGTGTTTTCCCCGATGCTTTTAAAAAAGTCATAATCCACCCAATTCACAAGTGTGGCGACAGAGACTGTGTCAACAACTACCGCCCCATTTCAATTTTGACTGCAATCTCTAAGATCTTAGAAAGAATAAATACTAAATCGAGCTCTAAAGAAGTATCTGGACAAATTTAAAATTATAGCCTCAAATCAATATGGATTTCGCTCGGGTTACACCGAAGATGCTGTAACTGACTTAACAAGTGCTATAGTTAAAAACTTGGATATTAAGAATAAATGTATGTGTGTATTTCTAGATCTTTCCAAAGCATTTGACACAGTCTCTGTCCCGTTTCTTCTGGCTAAGTTGGAAGGGCTCGGTATAAGAGGCTAAAAAAAGGTAATCTACGACATTTTTAAAGACTATCTAATAAATAGGAAACAGCGAGTCAAGATAAATGATTTCCTCAGTGATGAGGACACAGTCACCTGCGGAGTTCCGCAAGGAAGCGTACTCGGTCCTACGCTTTTCCAGCTGTATATTAATGATCTCTGCCAAATCTCTCTCCCTAATACTAAAATCTTCACCTACGCTGATGACACCGCTATCTTTGTATGGGGTCCAAATTGGACCGCGGTCAAGGAGACCGCTGAACACTCTGTAGCTAAAATCATGCATTGGCTCTCAGGAAACCTATTAACCCTTAACGTCAAAAAAACCCATTATGTGACCTTCTCCATCAGGAAAAACACCTCTCCTCCACAAAACTTCACTGTTAAAGCCCATATCTGCTCATCTCTAGGTAGAAGTTGCACGTGCCCAGAACTTACCCGTGTTGACAGTGCAAAATACCTGGGTGTGTATTTGGATAGCAGACTGAGATGGGAAAAACACATAGAAACAGTAACTTCAAGAGTGAGAAGGCTCATACATATTTTTAAATTACTTACGGACTCTTCTCCTCCAGACAAGCTAAGACTAGTCTACTTGGCTCTGTGTCAGTCTGTTATCCAATACTGCATCCCTGTATGGGGCGGGGCAGGTAAAACGCTCCTTCCAGGTTGGAGACGGCGCAAGGAGCTGTTCTAAAAGTAATGAATAAAAAACCATGCAGGTACCCCACCGCATCACTCTACTCGGAATGCAAAGTCCTGACCGTTAGGCAGCTCTATGTGCTGAAATCCACCTTGAGAAGACATCGAATAGTTCCACCTACTGCCCCTAATGCCCGTAGAAGGATGAAGGCATGCGTTCGTTCCCCTACAAGGACAGTCTTTGCCAGTGGACAATTCAACAGTCTTAGCTGCAAACTGTTTGACTATATTAATAAGGAACTAAAAATTATAGGACTAAACAAACGCAAAGTAAAAGATATTGTTATTGATTGGCTACTCAAAATGGACTATCAAAAGACTGAAGATTTACTAAAATTTACTGTGTAATCCAGGATCACTGTCACCCACACACACTTACACATAAACACTCACACGCACACCTTTTTCACCTTATATTAAATAAAAAAATAAAAATAAAAAATGATCACATTCACAACAAATGCAAGTACCTAAAGACACCAAATTGTAACATTATTCACGGCTGAACGCTGTGTCCCAAAATACAAGCGTCAGCTTAGTTTGGGAACCAGTATCACCAACTCTTGCGATTAATATATTTAGAACCTTTTATTTAGACATATTTATTTTTGTGAATGATTTTCTGGTACCAATAAAACACTTTTTTTTAAAACTAAATTAACAGTTTTAACTTTGATAGAAACTCCATTACCATGAAAAATTGGTGACCGCAGAAAGTAACACACAATACTAAATAAATATTAAACTGTGCAACCTCCTGACAATATCATATAGAAACTATTTGCAAAACAAATAGACATAACGAAATATGCAGTATGACGATCGATCAATCGATCAACTCAGCCCATTGCCACAGTCTATTGCTGGATATAGGGCTCATTAAACTCCCCAAGTTTTGCTACTCACAACACCCGGTTCTCATCCTTCCCTGTCCGGTATTTCTCCGTTACCTACGTTGCTCCATCTAGTACAACCATGTACCTAATAGGATCTACGTAGCGTAACTGTAGTATGTTTTTGATAGTCGGCGTATTGTTGTGCCATTGAAGTCAAATATGGTGTTTTTAGATGTCTACAGAAAACGATGTTTATTCAAGCGTTCAAGCTAGCTGTTGGAAAGAGTCATGCATTTGTATTTCATATTTTTGAAATTAAGTGATTAAAAAACTAAGTTAAATTAGTTATGGCATTATGCAATGCCTGACCGATCTTTCCGTCCAAACAGATAGTTTATTTTAATAATATTGTCTTTTGACCGAGACGTAATACATTATGTGAAACACGCTTGGCATCCGCCGCATTCATTGATATCAGCACGAGTGTCAAACGTTCAGTAATCACCAATTAATCCTCATTTATTATAATAAAACATGCGGAACGTCTGTGTAATTAGCAGAACTGATTGCATCCGCTACTATTAATTTTCTTTTCTATCAAGTTTTAAATTATAATTAGGAGATTGGAAATGCGTTCAGAATGATAGCTGCAGCCTTAAGCTGGGGGCAAAATGGATAGCGTGGAAAAAACCATAACATTTTGATGTTACGTTATTCAGACTTAAAATAACCACCTCAACAAAGTAATCTCTTACAAATTCACATTAATAAATCAATGAATTGTCTTCCGAATTTAACAACAGATGTGACATCATTTGTGTTAGAGTTAGTGACAATCTGGCTCATTTCCACCTAGCTCAAACACGATCTAGCGGAAATTTATATCTTTGTTTTGTCTTTTCATCTGACACCCGTAACTAATGACCTCGGTACGATTAATACATTCGTGTGTAGACCGCCATTATAGCAATCGCAATTTCTTATGGAAGCAATTTGTAACAGTGAGTTGATTTATGAATACAAAATACACCATTAACCATATTGTAAGTAATAAAAAGTAGTAAATGTAAGTGGTAATACTATAATAAATAAATAAATAAAAATAAAAAATATTTATGTTTGTTAATAGTAACAACACGGAACATAATATTATGATTCAATTAACAATCATTTAAATAATGATAAACACTTTTCCCACATCAAAAGCGGCAAAGCGTCACTTGGCACACTAATTAAAAACGACTAGGAATTTGTCAATACAATGCACGGTCAGCGTATTGACAGAACATCATTGGCAGCGAGTCGCACCAACATAGCGCTTGCGACAGCCAGGTGGGGTCAAAGGGAGATAAATCGGGAGGCTGCGTACGACACCGGGGGACGGAGCTGACAGTCGTAGACGAACGAGCATCCGCACCACACGTTTCTCCAAACCCAGTTAGGTCTGTGATGAAGTGCCGTGACCGGTCGTGATAATAGTGAAGTTCCTTTAACAAGTGTTGCCAATAACGCTGTGGTTTTTCATCGCAGAGTACCCCTTTACGAGATGTGGGACGATGCAGATGTTCAAGAAGAGACCCCTGCGCCGGAGCCAGCGCCGGAGGCAGCCGCCGCAGCCGCCGAGCCTGCCGCGGCCAAGCCCGAGGAGGCTGAACCCCCCGCACCCGAGACCGTCATGGGCACTGAACCTCCGAAACTAGTATTTAAGCACTGGATCAGGTGACCAACAATATTTTATCCAACTTTCCTAAATTAAACTCAAACAACAAACAGTTCGCCTCAATTTGTAAACAACACAGTTTGCGTTTTTATTTTTCGTATATACACAAAATACTTTTAATTAAATTGGAAGTAATTAGCTTCAACCTCCATGCTGAAATATCAGTGGGTAAACATTTCTCTTAATTGGCCACAAATCTATTTTGAGTGGAACATTTGTAAACAGCCGCCCTCACGTTACAGGCCCAGGTTCCTCCAATACAACTACCTGTACGACTACCAGCACAACTACTACAATGATGTCATCAACTACCTGGACAGGCGGAACAAGGGGCTGCCCGTAGAGCGGCCGCGCGCACAGACGTGGGGCGAGCGCGCACTCCGGACCTACCTGTCCAAGGGCTCCAGCATCAGAAACCAGCAAAAAGACTCCTCCCTCCTTCGCCACATATCGACGGGCGCCAGGTTCCATCGCTACCACAGCAAGTCCCTCATCTCGAGGAAGTATTCCAGACTCGGATTTAACACCGTCTCCATCTAGCTTCGCTCTAACACCCTCGCTTGACCTCGCTTCAGCGGACCAACTCCGGAGTGCCGGCGTGACCTTTGTGTCGATGTTACAGGATTTCGCTGGTGTAATGCAGCATCAGCGGCGCCGCCGCAACGGTACAAACAGTAACACTGATCGGAAGCCGTCCGCATTCCTCTTTTAATATCTGTCTTATTTGTGTAAGACAATAAAACTTTAAGTTAATTTACTTGGTTTCATTTGCTAGCGTGTTCCCTGTAGGTACCCTTGAACTGATCTCTCTACAGCAGTCTTAAAATCTAAGAAATACTTAACGTGTTTTTATGCAATGCGACAGTTCCAAAAACCAGCTTAGCGATATGAGATTATTTTATTCATTCTTAGAAACTTTCAAAGACTTTAATCACTTTAATCAAGACTCAAGATTAAATCTGTTACCTAACATGCAAATGAGAACTGAGCCCGTGAACATACTCGTATTACACTAAATGCAAACATAGACGCAGCATTCAAAGATAACACCTGACCACGGGAACTGAAGATAATAATATATATATCTTCCAAGCTATGATGTACAACGGTGTTGATACAACTACGTCTGTTCAGTCTGGATCATGAACTGTAGGTACATGTGTACATTAGCGAGTACTTCAGTTAGCAAACTCTCTAAATATACCGATGCACATGGACCGACATCCAATCCAATTCTTATATACAAAAAAAAAATACAAAAACCACCTGCTGTCTCTACGGTTGAAGAAAAATCAAAGAATGTATAGTGGCAGCATCATTGAAACGCTTTTAAACTGTCTCCTTTACATCACGTTACATACTCAACATTAATTTCAACTAAAATCAATAAATCTGCCGCCTTTTCCCAACTGCTGTTGTTGGGATCAGCGTCCAGTCTAACCGGATGCAGCTGAATACCAGCAACTGAATACAACAACAAAGAAAAACCCTAATTACAGCCATACACATTATTATAAAACATTACAAATAAAAATAATCACAAAACAATCCTGCGACAATCTCCCGTACAATACGAAAGAATAATATCCTCGTAATTGATCCCCGACAGCGACTAATAAGGTATGTTAGATTAATATCCAGATAAATGGCTCCCATTAACTTCGCTTAGAATAATAAATCTGTGCGTTGATTTCTTAATAAAAGTGATTTATGGATGAATAATTAAAATTATTAATGGATAATACAAGTACCTACCTATACGTTCAAAAATGTTAATTAGAAGTGAATAATTTTGCTAATAATAATAATTCTGCTAACAAAATTTTCTCTATGAGTTATTGCCAATATAAACAGCTAATGGAGACAGTGATAGTGATGAAATGACTAATAACATCAATCGTAAATGATTTGTTTGAAACATAATGCCGTAATAAAGTTTGTGTCAGTATTCTGTCATGACGCGTGAAGCCAGTAATATGGCTCTTAATGCAAGACGTTCAATGTCACAATCGTGTGACACACACTCAGTGGGCGCACACAAAATTTCAATGTCGAGATATCTAAAATAACTTATCTTTGACAGTTCAGTGAATGTAATCACTTGGGCGTGCGCCAAACATTGGGCTACCTAGCAGGTAAGGTAGGCAATCGGCCAAATTGAAGATAATTAAATGTTACAATGACCAAGGGAGCCCAGACATCAATTGGGTACTCGATGTTTATAAATAGAACGCTCAATTTGTGACATCGATCCTCTTGCAGCGATTACTACCCTACTATAAGTGTTAGTTAATTGTTTCCCGGAAAATTAAATCAAACTTCGTGTTGTGTGCATTTCGTTCCGGATTACGACATTACACATCTTATTCAAGTTCAACTATAATACTTAAGTTTTGTTTAATGACTTTCTGAAATGGTTGTATTGAGATTGCCATGTTACTAGACTCGAGATAGTATGGAGTAAGTGAAGTTAACAATTTACAAAATTACCAATGGCACTACCAAAAGCAGTGAATTGGGATCTTGTTAGACTTTGTACTGATAATAGGAACTGCTATTATGGAAATGGGTTTAATGAGGATACCACTTTTCAACCCGTCCTAAAATAGGAGAACATTTATGCCCTTGCATCAGTTTACGTGAGACTTCAAGTCCTTCTTTCACATTTATTTTCTTTTTACTTGCCTAGCCAACCAAGAAAACTCCTGAGCATACTAAAATTATTCAAAAAAAATCATTATGCACTAAAGTAGTAAATTTTCCTGTAGCGTATTGACAATATTGATGCCTGCCACTGTCACCGAATAATAATCGATCGCCAATTATTTGAGTGAGCCAAACCGATCGCCGAGACACTGCATCATCCGTCTGCCTCATTTCTGTGGACGAGGCTCATCAATTCATTCATAAATGACCGGATAATTGATGGATCTGGCAGACGGGTGAATTTTAATTACCGGCCGTATTGTACCTTTCGATATTACAGATTCAGGTTCAGTCGAGAAGAGAAGTAATTCGGTTCATCAGTTTATTTTTGGACACCTGCATAAATTGGTTTTCAATTTTGCGAAGAAGGATGCGACACATGTTGAAAACAGCTGAACATAATTAGAATAGAATACATGTAAAAAATACTAAGTTCTAAAGAAAGAAGCACAAAACGGTCTTACTATAAAACAAAGTTCTTCGTTTGACATCGTTTAAAGCGTTTATATGATGATGAAACCGCGATTCTAAGTCATTTTGCTCCACTCCACCTCGACTCCATCAGTCACATTGACAGTTATAGCTTGTCATAAAATGAAGTTAAACTTGAAATGAAAGTTAGACAGAAGGATTAATTTCTACCTATATGTAATCAGGTTCAGTACTTACTTTTAAGCTAAAGTAGAAGTTTCGTAGTCTGTTACTTATAATATTGCAGTCCCTTTGAAAGCCTACCATTGTAACTTCCATTATAGAATATTTCGTGTCACCGTTTTTCGTGAAGAGAGCAACTGAAAGATATGACTCTTTATGATGTTGAATCTACAAAAGTTGAGTTACAGATATTCCCATGTCATTATAAAGCAGCATTTAATTGTTTAACAACGGTTTACTATAGATAATTGGAGTCGTTTCTCTTATATGAGCATTTTAATTAAGAGTATAAATCATTTAAATTAACTTGTGGTTTTTACTAGCATCTAAAGCAAAAGGAGTATGTAAATAGCGTAGTAGGTGGCGTTCTATAGTTTCTGCCAACCGCCATGGGAAGAAAGCGTGAGTTTAATACGTATGTATGCGGTAATAATCAGGTAATGGAATAGTAGATTGTTATACAAGGGTCGAAAGGAATTGGTGACTTTGACCCGTGTTAAGCACTATACTTTCATTTCGATTATAAGGAAAGTATGTTTTTTTGGTTTTTCTAAAATATTTTATTTTCTTGTTTGCACGCCACTTCATAGAATCATTGTATGTATTTAAATATCTTTCCTTTGAAATTTCTGGCAAAAGATTTTCGATAACTGTGCCTCTTCTTTAACCGAATCTAGGGTCAACATTTCAGAATCGCCTGAACTCATTTTTAATCAAATATTAGTCTTTATAAAACCCAGATTTTGAATTTCGGTACAGCTTACAGAGTAAGTATTCCGTCACATTATAATAGTCTATTTTAAATTTTAAATATGGAACACACAGCCGCGGGCCGTCTCGCTTAATAGGTTTTTTTTTTAATTCACACTGGCTGTTTATACACTTACAAGACCGCAGATTTTTATTTTCTATTTTTAAAATTAATTCCCGCCCTAGGGAGGGAAGCAATTAGTATAAGTCTTTCCCACCCAAGGGTGAGAAACAACGTTTTCCACCCGCTACTCAGACAAACAAACACTACTTTCCGAGTATGAGAAACGAAAAATATATTTTTTAATCACGTTATAAAACTGCCTTTGTTAAGGATAATCATAGCATAATCATGGACCACATCCCCATTGCTGGAACATAATTATGTCTCCTCTCTGTAAGAGGCAGTGGGCCATAATCCACCATGCGGGCCTAGTGCAGGTTGGTGGATGTCACACGTTTCGAATTTTTGGTCCTAAAACATGCCGGTTGCCTAGTAAGTACATCTACCTATCTGTATTTGAAGCTAGCTACAACTTTCTGACTAACTGACCGACCTGTTTAGTGGTAGTTTGTGTTTGAAAATAAGAACTGGGCATTAGTTCATATTGAATTTACAGTATTATCACGCATGACCAGACGAATTAGTTTGTCGTTGTAAGATTTGTTGGCAGCCTATCACGGCATATCTATCAATCAACTTATTAACTAAAGGTAGTCATGCCAACCTAAACCTCGTAATTCGGCGACGATGGATATACAGCAAATAGTTTCAGGATCCATTTCAGTATTAACAGCGTATACGCGGTACGGCATTTCATACAAACTTTCTAGTCCTTGTTTTTCGAAATGACAGAACTGATTTTAATGAAACTTCATACGCATACGCAGGTAAACACAAGCAGGTACAAAAAATAGTGTAACAGCCAAATTAGACCGATTTAAAATTTTCCATAGAAACAGAGATTGCCATTTATCTGTTTTTATATAAGACATTTCGAAAATGTTCTTAACTTACTTTTTAGACCTTTGTATCCTGATTATGCGTATGAAGTTTCATTAAAATCGGTTCAGTCATTTCGAAAAACAAGGGCTTGAAAGTTTGTATGAAATGCCGTACCGCGTATACGCTCTTAATTGGAGTTAGCTATCATCCCTGTCATCTGTCATTTGATATTGTCATAAGCGCTGCAGTCTGTGGCGCTGTGTATCTGTTGGTATAGTTACGTCGGTTCATTATCATTTGGGGACTGTTTATTAACGTTGTACTTATATCGGTCACAATACAGCTATAACTTCCTCGAAATTGCCAGCCAATTCTACGAACCTAATAAATGGCGTTCGTAAGGCACTGTAAAGTTGAGTCTGTTACAAAAAAAACTTATTTCTAGTATCCCTGGAAATGTGTTTTCAGCCACAAATAGACTTATTGCCCACAGTTTCAAAACAGTATCACTAATCTGGCTCTTCCAACACAGTTATAACTAGCGCAGGCGTCAGAGAATTCCATGTTTTGTGTCAATAATTAATAATGTTATTAGAATTTTTTTGTCTTAACATTTCTCGGGACCCTGAGATCCCGGACCTTTGGAAGACTTACGAGGGGCCGAAGCCAAACCACAGAGGACAATCATGCAGAGGGCAATTTAAAAAATTATTATTACTACACAATTGAATAGTTGCATCGAAAACGAAGGAGTATGCCTTGGTTATCAAAACAGTGTGTGGGTATTCAATGGTTTCCGTACACGAAGCAATTATTTATTTTGGAATGCGAAACAAATGCACGATCTATTCACGTTTGATAAAGCGCAGATGAACAAGAAGCGCAGTTAGCGATGATGAAGTAGACAGCTCGAACAACTTAGTATGCACAACATATTAATAGAACAAAGGCCACGACTGCAAATGAGGTATATAGCTATATGTTCGGCTGTAGCCCGCGCAGGGCCGGCTGTCAAATTGTAAGTTGTCAATTTGTCGAGTTTTTTGTCTCTGACATTTTCACACTGCAGAGCACATTGACATCTGTTTTGTCGTTACTGGGTAGCTCGATTTCCAGTTTGCACCTCTGCAGCTTAGGTTCTTGACAAAATTGTTGTCTCTTCCACAAAAGCCATTTTGAAGCTTAGGTACTGAGCTGTGTATGTGAAATCTTATTATGTGTTGTTAACGACAATTTAATTCATTTATGATGTCGTATGTGTGTTATATATAGGTGTAGCTGGTGAATCTCGAATAATGTGAATACATTATTCATGAATCATACGGACTAAAGCTGAACACCTCAAATACCATGCGCATGTTGACTGACGGTCAAGTCACACCACGAACTTCGCACCACTCACAGACAACTTAGCTGTGAAATCCTCACAATTTCCCGACTATTTTGATTAAATATGCTCAGGTAGTTTAGCAATTCTACTAAATTAACTTGACAAATCAAATAGCAGAGTAAGTGAGCTAACCAGACCCTGACTATTCACTAAACAAATACACGTCACCGGAAATTTAATTAATTTAACAAACCGTCCGTTTCTCGACTCCACAAAACTTCCATAGGCAGTTATTAATACGAAATTTTACTGAACGTGTTTCCACCCGTACTTTGCGAAATATTTCACATATTAATCTCGGTTTGGATATGAACAAATTCATTAATATCTGCCTAACCTTTTCCCAAGTATGTTGGGTTCGGCTTCCAGTCTAACTGGCTGCAGCTGAATTTAACATGGACATTTGACGAAGAATTTGTCAATCAATCTATCAATGCTCGCTGCAGTGACAAATTCATCGTCAAATTATTAAAACTTGTGCATTTGGTTTACGTATTTGTTATCATGACAACGACATACCAATGCACGTTTTTGTGTGGTATTCACCCTATAGACGTCAGAGGATATATCTTTAAACCACTTTAGATTGCATTCTAAACAGAATGGATTTGGCTTTCATTGTACAATACATTTGAATTCAACCTTGAACGTCACATATGACTTTGAATCCAAAAAATCATTGGGATCAGATGCCTTTCCTCTTATCTTGGCCTCTTTGTTAAAAATAATACGATTAGTCAAAGTTTAGCACGCGCTGTTAAATTATTTTATGAAAGGCTACTTTCTTTTCTTTTTTTTTATCGGGCTGTGGCTGTGTCTTAGAAATGGCCGGTGTGTTTTACGTGAATACGTGATAATATTTTCTTTCTTACGATTTCTTTGATTCTTCAGCTATCGAGTGGTGTAATTAAATTTTGGATGTAGATGATGGATATGTAGCTGCCACACCAAACTGTATCATCAGTTTTCTGAATTTCATCCCACTATGGAAGCAAATTTATTTATTTATTTTATTTATTTATTCAATAACAAATACATTTGTTTTAACAGGTAATAAATACCCAAGCTAACAAAAGTAGTCATAATTTCTAATTATTTGGTCCCAAATAACGGGAAAGACGCGCGGCGTATTTAAAGATGTGTTCACATCAAAATAATTACGTAGTACATAATCAATATGCTAACAGACTTAAAATAATAATAGTAATACGAGTACATAACATTAGTTTTAGTATAAGCGAAACCCGAAACACGTGTCTAGTATTTTTATGTAAAGAATCTAATCATCAAAATTTCAAAACTGTATCATGGCAAATCACAAAGTAATAATGTTGTTATGTTACCGGGTTGTCCGTACAAAAACATGCTAACGGCGCCCCCGGCGCCTCCAGGGTCGTCTTGCGCTCATTAATAATAATTTGGTAGTAGGTACCTAATCGCACGACGATTGTATTGTAAGTAATTAAATGGTGATAACATTTTCCATCACACTTAAATATTTTTGGGACAAAATATAACCTGGTGTAAAAATTATTGAAATTGATTCCGTTCCTTATTCTGAACAAACTATATTCAAGTTTCGCACAAAAATAATGTTGTTTATAGTACAGGTATATAAAAAAGGAGGGGAAGGAATCGCAGAGCATCAAGAAATTTGTCAGCATAGTTATCAAAAGGAAAAGTGCCCAAATGGCTGGCAATATTGCCACGTTGTATAGCAATGCTAATTCTTTGACCAAACAATAGTTCAGCCCTCTGGTCACTTGAAGAGTAATACGAATAATTAGTTTGTTTTTCCGAAATTCACCCGACGTTAACATTTTAACAGCTCTTAGCCATATTAATCTCTTACCACGATGCTAGCAACGAGGTACCTCATAGAAACGGGCCTGAGATCTATGTAATCATTCATCAAGACATGTTATAATGTAACAGTAGGAGTATTGGATCTGCGAACACACACATATGTCGCTGCCTTTGAATATTACTCAAACAGTTTTGACAAATGAGCTGGTTGTCGATTCGTCTTAGTGACGCTGATGGGTGGTGCCATGCGAAACCGTTGTGTAGTGTCTCGTGTTAGCAGGGGAATATTAACACCTTACCGTGTTTACATTCAATACTGTTTGATAAACACAAACAAAACTTAACTAAAACCTTCTAATCTTTTACGATGACATCCTAAACGGCGTGTTTGACAGTTTACTGAAAAAGGCGAAACAAAAGGAGCCCGTCAGACAGTTTATCGATAAATAATTTAAAAAATTAAGCATGTATGTACTACGAAAATTACGTATATTTCTACTTATTTTTATGGCCTGCCTTCAAAGGCAATAAATCATCCAATGTCGGTGGAAATTCGAGTGCTCTGCCATTTTAGACAAACCATCCATAAGTAAGTCCAATAAAGGAAATGGCATGATATTTATCTGTTCATTAGATAATAAGCTAAATACAACCAGTTTCAGTAAATACAACAATATTGTAAATTGTCATCTTTATGACAATGGCGGCACTCCAGAATGCAGTAAACGAGTCGCTGTCCACTCAAGTACTCTGTGATTAATTAGAGATGCAAGACCTAAGATTTACCACAAGACAATATTTTATTTTACTGTCTCACAAACAGTGACTAATTAAATTTGAACATGCATTTCGTTTACCAGAGATGTAAAGTAGCAAATTCGACCTTCCAACCTTGTAACAAATGCTACCAAATAACTCACACAATGTGTTGAATAAACTTATAACACATGACTTATGTCACAGCCGGAGATATATTATTAACATTTTCTTACTCTAGGCCAGTGTCTTGGACGACTATTTTTATACACTGCCCAGCGAAATAATTGTGTAGATTTTTTTCAGCAATTGGAAAGAGTTGGAGTCAGTGACAGTTATGAATCGTTGTACATAAATATTTCCGAATATCGCTCGAGCTGGGCGACAACGTCGAAATGAATCACAATAAGGAAGCAGAAGACAAAGCTCACTCTGTAGGTACATTAACAGCATTGCAATCGTAGTCCGATACCGATGATATTTATTTATTCTTTTCAAAGATTTATGATAATCCTTTCCACGCTCTTGCATTTGTTTCGTATTAATCTTTACCCTAAAAAAACACTTATTTTTCTGATTTGCTGTAATGCCTCGGCATTTTATTCATATTATTTTGATTAAACACACTTTTCAGATGCTATGAATCAATATAAAAAATATTCCGATAAGGAATTCAACATTAAAGTTATGTTATATACATAAACCTACCGCGATTTCATCGAGCCATAACTACAGATTTCACAAAAATAGGAAAGGTGAAAAATATTTACTTGTGGTACTTATAATGAAAGGTTTTTTGTATTTAAAAACATTCACAGTTTTTAGTTCATTTCAACTGATAGTTGGAAAAACAATAGAAACAATAGAAGAAGAAGCAGTTGATGAAATCAATGACAATCTTGAGAATGCGACTGATGGAGAACAGTATATCAACAAAATTGTCAATGTCAAGGGTAAGTAGTGTTTTATTTAGGCTATAATCCGGAACATAGTTAAATGGCGCATAGTAGATTATAATAAAACTAAATATTGTGTGAAAAATTCATTTTAGAAATTTATGAAAGACCTGGCATCTTAATGTTCACTGCTCCTTATAAGTTGTGTGAGGGAGGATGCAATGGAAGTGACGGTGGGAACATCGCGCTACAGTTCCCTCTGTTCATCGGAGGGAAAGGCCGAAAGGCTTACAGACGTGTGTTCAATAGGGACTTCAATATCATGCATGCGATGAATTCTGCTGCGCCGTTCAAGAAACGTACGACTAAATCTACCACGACAACCACTCCATGTATCGTTTTGAAAGTCGCGGACACCACTACCACCACAACCACTACCACAACAACTACAACGACTACAACAACCACTACTACCACAACGACTACAACTGCAGCCCCCACAACCACAACTACCAGCACCAGCACAACCACGGAACCCCCCATCCCCCAGCCCGTTGTGCGATGTCCTTATTATCCTCCTGATGTGTGCTTAAAGAAGAGGAAAAAGAAAAAAAACTACGACCGCATATTTGAACAGGCTGGTTTGGGCAGACGACCCATAAAAACTGACAATAGTTTCATTTATTTCAATGAAACTGCAAGAGTAACTAATGGAAATTACATAACTGATTTTACGGCACTAAGAATGGAAAACGATGTCTCATCTCTTGAAGACATTGTCTCAGATTACAATTTTTATGACCATGGCTTCCTACGTATTTTATAAGATAACGATAGGTAACATGAGTAGTGTTTATATTGAACTTAACAAAAAAAAAATGGCAGCATAAAAACTGAACAATCAATATCGGAAAACCGGATCATCCAAAAAAAAATAGATTTTCGGAACTGTATTAATTCCGAGGGTAGTCAAGAGTTGTTCACACAACTATATTCATGTCTTTTAAGATATTTTGTTTAAATATTATAATAATATAGAAGATATCTAAAATAATGGTTAGACCTACTGTCTTTTAAGGATCAAATGGGCCACAAAAGGGATGAATGAAGGGCAATTGCATGTAGCTGAGATGAGAATGCTGCTAAGAGGAATGTTTGGTGGACACGAATGGATAGAATAAGAAATGAGTACATAAGAGGAAGTCTGAAAGTGACTGAATGAAAAATTGTGCGGAAATCGGTTGTCATGGTATGGGCATGTGATGCGGAGGAATGAGGAAAATGTCGTGAGGAAAGTTTTGAGTATGCATGTCGATGGCTATAAGAGTAGGGGAAGACCAAAGAAACGATGAATGGACTGTGTGAAAGATGCTATTGCTAAAAAGGGAGTGACTACCGAGATGACGACTAATAGAGAAGTATGGAAGAAAGGGCCATGTTGCGCCGACCCTAAATCAATTGGGATAAGGGCAGGAGAATGATGAATAATATAGGTAGGTACTCTCATAAATACATTATTTTAGTCAAAAGCTGCTGTTTCATTACTAAGTACTTTCCTTTATAAACTAAATAAGAACATAAAATAATCCAAATGAATAGAATTTAGACATAACATTTTGTTATTTCTTCAACTTGAATAGGTACTAAATTTTTGCTCTTGACAGACGGTTTGCATCGCTCTCATTCTCACTCAGATGGTTTTTGAGTCTAAGCAGTTGGAGATGCCCTGGGACAAATGGCTGTTGACCATGCCGCAGGAACCCAGAACCAACAATGACTTCCGTAGACATGACAACCTGCCCGTTAAAGCGCCTTCTTTTGAATGTGAATGTCCTCCTCACAAGGGTAAGGTTAACACGATTTTTACACCTATACAAATCGCAGAGATAGGTAGCTTGGAGTGTCGCTAAGTGAACAAGCATAATCAACCTATTACGTTCCCAGTGCTAATGCACAGACCTGCAGTCTGTGATTGGGTAAAATTAGTTAATTAGGCTATAATCCACCACGTGGGCCCCGTGCCGGTTGATGAATGATACATGATTGTCATCATAGTGTCAGATTCAATTAATTATGTTTAAAATTTGGTTAAGCACAAAATGGCAAAATATTGGTGTATATGTGTAACCTTGTATGATTTATGTGAGTCTATTGTGAAGCTCTTCGCAGGGTGGCTGAAAGCAGCTAGATTACAGTCCCCGGGAATCAAGTTATTTATTTTGCGACGAAGAGGCATCTCATGCTAGGTAGATACCTAGCACATGAGCATGAGCCTAGTATGAGCTCACTGCTGGACATAGATATGTCCTATGAGCTCACTGCTGGACATAGATATGTCCAACAGTGAACTGCTACAGGCTGATCATGGGGGGTGATCATTGTAACAAATAATGTACTCGTATATTATTATAGGTTTCCTTCTCATCCAAAGATAAAGATGTGAAACTATTTTATCAAAATCTTTTTTCAGAATGCGTTGTTGAATTCAAGGTCAACAAAGATATGGCAGACTTTCTCAATATTCGGGGAATTATAAAAAAAGAAGAGCTTAAGAACGTGCGCGAAGATTTGATACAAATAGAAAATTCTAGCGGTATATATCAAGGGACCCAACCCACTGGACAAGAACTGAGGAATAGACGAAGTAACTTCAATTACGAAGAAAAATGTTGCTGTCCTCCCAAAAACTTATACATGCCTTCATTTATAACCGACCGTAAATTCGACGAAATAGTTAATAAATTCAAACAAGAAGAAACTAATACTGAAAACTAATTCAAATAATACATATTTGAGTTAAGACCGACCGAGCGGAACTGCACTTTGCAGTGATAAATGCAACACTAAGTTAATTTGCCGTGATATAGCCATTTCATAAAACTGTCAAAGAATGGCCGGTGTGATTTGGAACGGAAAATTTTAGTTGGTAGTCAATTTGCTTAACAATGAATGGCCCTGACTTCACTAAGCTTGCATGTCGTGGCACGCAGTTGCACTGCCGCGCGTCATACGTCATCTTCATTTTTTGTCTTTAACTTCCAATAGCGTTACACGCCGCGTTTCAGTAACGTTTTATCTTGCGTTAAATGCATGCTTTCGTTGGAACGTCTGTTTTTGTTAGCCAAATCGGCGTAAAACAACTAGTTTTATAGCATGTATTATTGTAGGACGATGAGTAAAAAAAAAAATCTGTTCTTGATCCATATAATGTTAGTAATAAACACTCGGAATACACAACACTTATGCTAAGCTGAGAATATAATAATAACAATATACACTAAATAATGGCTTAAACTTTGTAATATACAAAGTTTGGAACTCTCTGCATACGAACTAGGTGGTAAACCTGTATCTCGGATTACATTTGATTCCCATAAATAAATTGTGAACAATTAGTAGCCAAATGCAACTCAAATTTTAATTCAAATACCTACAAGCCACCTTCCAGCCAGCCAGCCAGCCTTGACTATTAAATGCAAAACAATGTCAAGCCACACGGACTTTATTTTTGTAGAAAATGGCGTCTAAAGATGTCATACCACTTAAACGTGCTACTTTGAATGTCGACCGTGTTACGTAGCTTGACGGTGTATTGACAAAATGTTGTTTATGTGATGTCCTATTTTATTTATGATTTAGATTATTTTTTTCCGTACTTATTTGATTTAAGTGACTTGAAACTCTCTTGCATAATGTTAAATACGGGATGCTTTATCAAAATACATCAATATGTCCGAATTTGAGTGTTTGTGGGTTGACACACTTAGTTTATCATCATCCGTATATGCTATTGTTTACAAAAAACCCGAGATGAAAATGAAAATGCTCCGGTGTGTGACATAGCTATATGATTTCATTCATCCAATCCCGCGTCGTCGCTTTGCTGCAGCGCAGTTCTGGTCAGTGTGGTCTTACCTTTACACTCAAATAAATGTTCAGATATTGCATTTAGTTTTATTGTTTATTTGTAAGTAAATAAAAATTGGTTTGTATTTCGCACGACATAATATTGAAGCCGGCTCAGTTATAACCATGCTTGCGGCTATTATATTGATGGGGTTTTCGTTTATCCACTATTCGACCAGTGAAGATCCAGTTCTTACATTGGGTGACATAGTTCAGAACAATAAAGGACTTAAGGGTACGTACTAAATTGTATCATAATTATCGCATCTGGAGCAGTTATATGTAATTTGGTGTTACTGCTTGTGGCTACTACTACAAATAAAACTGATAGGTACAAAAAAAATCTCCCCCTTTCTGCTGCCTTGAAACATAAAGTTGGAGAAATTCTATTCTATTTTTATTGAACCGATTTTCTCCAAGTTTTAAGTACAACAACTTTAGTAGCCTGTCTAGTACGGTCAACCGCACGTCAATCTGACTAACGCTTGAACTGTGAAAACCATCATAGGTTTGGTAGCTTCTCAATCTCGCTGTTTGTGAATTCAATCGCAAAAAATAACTAAAGAACAAATTCCGCTTTATGAAACACAGTTCGTATTTTGTTTCAGCTGGTTGTCCTAAAGCACCAGTAGTGATTCAACCTGTCATAATAAAACTGTTTAGATACCGGAACCAAAACAAAGGCTCATCAATTAAAGAACAGCTGGAAAATATGCAAATAGGGGAATTTTTAGGATGAAGACTTTGACAAATAAAACCGAGAATATTCATTTTGCATTTTTATTTAAAGAAATGATAATTATAAAGTGTACTTTATAAAAAAAAAACTGCAAATAACGCGTGATTACATAACTGTGCAGGTGGTCACACAATACAAGTGACGTTACACAAGAAACAGAAAAAATTAAAAGAACAATGCGATAAGTAGGTGCCAATAAAGTGCGAATGAAAGAAGTTGACGTTAAAAACCAAACACAAAAGAAAATGTCGGTAAGTCTCTGAAAGATTAAGAGCCTTTCACACGTGGCGAACTAAATATTAAGCTTAGAATAATACTAACTACAAAATCATTGGGACTATCAATGTTCGTTAGGACTGGACTTATATGCACTCGTCATTAATTGTTAACGTCCAATATAAAATATATTTTATTTATTAGATACACAAACAGAATCCATGTTTTACACATGGTTACATATCAAGCAATACATTTCCAGTATAAGCGGATCTCTCATTGTCCGGAAATCTCATACAATGCGAGATCAGCCTAAACTGCATGTGTATAGCTTGACATGTAGCCGTCTGTACGAGTAACTATATGCAAATGTACTTATTTACTACTAACTTTCAATTAGTGAGTCATGCCCAACAGTCCAACACTTCTCATGTAATTAAGAGCTGACAACATTGTAATGAACGATATCAAGAATTATCATTTGCAATTAAATAAATATTAATTTTATAATTATTGCGCACATTATAAATACACTACGCCTACATATTGGCATGAAATTACCGCGAGTATGAATTCAGTTCATGAATCCCACATATTCGTAATTTCCATCTGATAATGACGAGAAGCAAAATCGTAACTAATTAATAAACATTAAATAATCTATTTACGTTGGGCTATGACTGTGTGCTAGCCCGTCATGGGTACTCTAATAGCCGTTTTAATTTTAATAACGTTTCCCTACTTATCAAATTAATATTGTGAACCGAATACTTTGCATATTCATATACACTGTGGTTTTAAGTTCATCAACTCAGCCTATCGCAGTCCACTGCTGGACATAGGCATCTCCCAGGCTGCGCCACAACACCCTGTCCTCCGCCTCCCGCATCCAGTCAGACCCAGCCACCTTCTTAAGATCGTCGGTCCATCTAGCTGGGGGGCGTCCCACACTACGCTTGCCGATACGCGGTCTCCACTCCAGGACTCGTCTGCTCCATCGGCCATCGGTCCTTCGACAAACATGGCCAGCCCACTGCCACTTCAGTTTGCTTACTCTGCAAGCTATGTCGGTAACTCCGGTTCTTTTCCGGATAATTTCATTCCTGATCTTATCCTTCAAAGAGACTCCAAGCATAGCCCGCTCCATAGCACGCTGCGCAACCTTGAATTTGTGGACTAGCCCGACTGTCAGTGTCCACGTTTCGGCACCGTATGTCATGACGGGCAGGACGCACTGGTTAAAGACTTTAGTCTTCAGACACTGCGGGATAGGCGACGAGAAGACTTGACGCAGTTTTCCAAATGCCGCCCAACCCAACTGGATCCTTCTGTCGGCTTCTTTGTCAAGGTTGTGTCTACCGACCTTGATGACTTGTCCTAGGTAGACATACTCCTTCACAACTTCGAGTAGCGACCCTTCGATGTGGATTGGACTCGGCAAGACGTGCGAATTGTACATGACTTTTGTCTTGTCCAAATTCATGCCGAGGCCAACCCGCCGAGAGGCTCCGGTTAGGCTGTGCAGCATCTGGTCTAACTGTTCCAGCGTCTCTGCCATTATGACGATGTCATCAGCAAAGCGAAGGTGTGAGATGTACTCGCCGTTCACGTTGATACCCTGTCCAGTCCAGTCCAGCGTCTTGAAGACGTCCTCCAACGCATTGGTGAACAGTTTTGGGGATATCACATCCCCCTGTCTCACCCCTCTGAGCAGTTGGATGGGACTGGTTTTCTGATCTTGGATCTGGACAGTCATCGTGGCAGCGTCATACAAACATCTCAACACTTCTATGTAGCGCCAGTCAATTCGACATCGTTGTAGAGAGGCCAGAACTGCCCATATTTCGATGGAGTCGAAGGCTTTCTCGTAGTCCACAAATGCCATACACAGCGGCTGGTTGTACTCCTCGGTCTTCTGTACAATTTGCCGAACAGTATGGATGTGGTCTACGGTACTGAAACCTTTTCGAAAACCGGCTTGTTCTGGTGGCTGGAACTCGTCAAGTCTCCTGGCGAGACGGTTCGTGACGACCCTCGAGAACAGCTTGTATACATGGCTCAGAAGTGAGATGGGTCTATAGTTCCTCAGCAAGGTTTTGTCGCCTTTTTTGAAGAACAGAACCACCGCACCACTGCTCCACGCTTCGGGCGTTGTACCCTCTTGGATGACGGAGTTAAACAGACTCGCTAGCTCCTTCAAGACTGGAGCCCCGCCCGCTTTAAGGAGCTCTGTCGTTATTCCGTCATCACCAGGTGCCTTGTTGTTCTTAAGCTGCTCGAGAGCCGCCCTAATCTCGCTCTGGTCGACATCCGGGATGTCCTCCGTGTAGTGGCGCGTTAATTCGGCTCGATGGTCATCCGCACTATGCCCCGCTGGTTTTGGCGTTCGCGTTGAGTATAGGTGCCCGTAGAAATCCTCGACCTCCTCGAATATCTCGGGCTTCGAAGTCACGATTCTGCCATCCGCAGTTCTTAGTTTCGTCAGATGAGACCTCCCTAGTTGCTGAGCGAACACTTTCGACCCTCGGTTCTGCTCAATCGCGACCATGATGTCGCGCGTGTTGGAGCACCGAAGATCGCGTCGCGTCAGTTTCCTAATTTTTAGGTTAAGGGTTCTCCTAACTGATGAAGACGGCTGCGTGGATGGCAGCTCTCGTCTTTCCCTCATAAGCCCAAGAGTCTCTGAGGAAAGTTTGGACACCTTAATTTTTCGCTGCGACGGGAAATGTCTGCGGGACACGTCGCGTAATGCTTTGACCACCTCGTCAGCTTTCTCTTCAACAATGTCTATGGTTTCCAATTGGGCGAATCGATTTTGAAGTTCCAGTTGGAACTTTTCGGATCCTAGAGCGGCTTGAAGCTGCGTAGGTCGGAGGGTAGGCCTCATCATATCGATCCTTTCAGCTCGAAAATTGATATTTAGAGTGCCTCGGACAAGCCTGTGATCGCTTCCGGTATTGAACCTACTAATCACGGAGACATCTCTAAATATATGCTTCTTATCCGTCATGATGAAGTCTATCTCGTTCCTTGTCACGTTATCGGGGCTTTGCCAGGTCCACTTCCTTTGGGGTTTCTTTTCGAAGAACGAATTCATCAAGAATAGCCCCTGCGACTCTAAAAAGTTGACCAGCATTTGTCCCCTGTGATTCCTGCGCCCCAAACCGAACGATCCGACTTTCGATTCACCGCGTTCTTGTACTCCCACTTTGGCATTGAAGTCCCCCATAACAACGTTGTAATGGGCCTTTGTTGTACTGTTTTAAGTTATTAATAGCTTATTTGTGGCGAGATTATACCTTCTTATTATCATATTAAAACAGGTGTATTTATTATTTACATAATACAATTCTGAAAACGGGCGGTCTTTGTACTAGCATTATAACAAGATTTTTAAATGCGTAAAAAAAACATAATTTATTGATATTTTCAGTTGAAATGGATAGTTCAAGTATTAGTACAGTACGAGATCATGGTACTAACGTCGCAATCCATCACTGGCGTCACCTACAGGGATCAATTCGATTTTGAGGAGAGACACAGAGACGCTAATGAATGTAACCCGCTATATTGGCATCCGCTACATTTGCCCCCTTACTGCGCAGAAGTTTTCGAGAAATTAATACGATCCAGACTAGCAACTAACACCCCTGTCAGAATCACGAGGAAAAGGGAAAAGAAAAAACATCACCTCCCAACATACAGCTACCCTGAAGAAATCTATAACTACCCTTACCCAATATATCAAATAACTAGTGCAGATTACGAATCATATAGTCCACCTTTGAGCCCATATGAAAAACTGATAGAACTTTTGAGGAAAGACATTGCAAAAGATCCTAGCTCTCCAACTGTTACAGTGATTCCAAACTTAGGTCCTGTTGCATTGTACAAACAAGGTATATCTAGGAAAAGTGAGAATAGGATAAAAAAGATAGCAGAAGACTATGTCAAGGCTACTAAAAAGATGTACGAACAATATTACGCAGCTTATGGCAAATATCCTTCTGAACCAGAGATATTTGTATACGACAGCGCGAAAAATAAAACTAAACCAGAAGGAGAAAGAAAGAAAAAAGAAAAAACAGAAAAGAAAAATAAAGTTCATAGAGTGAGGACAAAACACGGAGGAGTAGTCACCATAATAGAGACGAAGAATTTAGAAATGATGAAAAAGGAAGGACCATTGCTGTAATATAATTTTGATCATGTTATTATATACATGATACCAAATGACTAAAATGCTTTTATTTGACACCTTACTAATGATTTTCACAAATTATAACAACAAACCATACTTTGATTTAAATCCCTGGCAATCGCATACAGCTCCACATAATCAAAACTCAAAAGTGATTTGAAGACGTACCTACTACGATACATTCTAGAACATCTGGTGTGCCAGACGACTGCCCCAGATATCCCTGGACAATCAACCTATATATACCTTCCTGGCCAACTTATGTTTTACCACGGCATGAGCCATTCTCATATAGTTCATGTCGACAACAGAGAAGAAGTAAACATAGGAAAGACAAAATCCAATGTATTTAATTGTTACAGTGAAACCGAATTGGGGTCCTGTTGAATTGTACTTACAACGTGGCTATATACAAGAAGAGTGACGCTAAAATCGATGGCTGAAGCCTATATTAAGCCAACTCAGAAGAAGTATGATGAATACTATGCAGTCTTTGATAAATACTGTCCATCGAAACCTTATGTTTACGACAGCGCAATAAATAACACGAAAACTGAAGAGAAACGGGAAAAAACTGAAAAAAATTGAAAAACAAAGTTCACAGAGTCATGACTAAATGCGGTGATGTAATTACGTACTATAATAGAAACGCAGAATTTAGAAATCATGCAAAGCAAAATAATGGATTCTCACTTTGATTTTGTTTTACTTGTTATAACGTACCTTGTCGTTTACTACCTTACCAATTACGACCTTACCTTATCTTAAAAAGTATTCGAAGCGATAAAATTATCTAAATTATTATAGCTAACATGCGCCTCTTCTTTAGTCCAGTCACATTAGGGTCTCCACCTGGGAATGAGAGTTAATAAACTGTAAACTTGTATAAACCTTAATTTTGCCATTCTAAAAGTTGTCTCAAAGTCTCATAAAATCTCCAGATAGTCTTAAGATATTCAAGGATCAAGGTCAATAATATATGCTGTGGATAACCGTGTGAGTTTCACATTTATACAATATCTTTGTTTATATTATTTGTGTAGATATAATGTGTTACTGTTTGTTTGTCCCAAATAAATAAATAAATATCGTTTTTTTTTTCAAATATGTCGCTTCCTATTGTTTCAATTATGTTTACGTCTAATATAATTATAAAAAATATCTATATTATATATTCCGGTCGCTCAATAAGTTCAAACACCATCTCCGTATATTTTTATGTATAGCGTCAAGGATTTCGGGGTCAAATGCACTTTCTTCATAGAGATCGCTTTATTTTTTTGATCTAATCACGGATTTATAAATCTTGTTCTGACCTTTTTTCATCCTATCAAAATCCACAAAGCAAAGGATTATGTCGTAGTTTCGTCGGACTTCTACCGAATAAAACTATCTGGTGGCTGTTCTCAATTGGGCTACAGGATTTATGATCAAATTCTTAATAGTATAAGTAAAGAAAGAAAAGAAAAGATCCAAGTTATCCCATTGTTACAGTGAAGCCGACCCAGCATCCTGGTCCGTATCACGCCATAGCACAGAAGGCTGAGGACATGGTCAGAGCCATGGCTGAAGCTTATGTCGCAGAGTCTCGGAAGAGGCATAAGGAATATATCGCAGCCTACGAAAAATATGAGAGCGACAAAAATAAATATAAGAAATATAATAAAAACGACATAAACCCAAAAGATGCTGTCAAAATAATAAATATTAAAAATTGGGCAACTGTGTAAATTTAAGGTTTCGTGCTGTGCTTAACTATACATAATATAATAAATGTAGAATCAAATTCAATAAACGCACCTTTTATAAATTATTATTGAATTGTTTTTCTCGTATAAGCCAACATCAAGGGCTGCTTTGTTCTGAAATAAGGTCTCTTCCTAGAAATAAAGCGCATTGTTGGCAGCGTGACCTAACTGCGCCACCAAGTCGTTCAGATGAAGTAAGGCCCTTACATACGACATTGTGTCCTCCAGCTGATGTACGTATTCTCCAGCCACGGGTTTGTTCGAATCTATCTTAACTGTTTCACAGAGAGGAAACATCTGGGTGTTCTAAAATATCTACACTTTGAAAGGAGTTGCCAGCTATTGTTAGCAAAGAACTTAAAGCACTGATTAGCCCAAACAGTATCTTTACCAACCAAAATATTTGAGCCTTCTACTTAGCAAAAGTTATCAATAAATTGCACCCCCCCCCCCCCACCCCGCGAATAATACCGTAATCGATAATTCAAAAATGTACAGGAAAAAGAACTACCCTATAAATATATCTCAGCATGGGTGGATCGTAAGATAACCATTTATTTATAATATGTACACAACTACTGGAGTCCTTGAACTTCCTTTGGTGACTACGTCAGCTACATACGACCCCATCTGTGCTCGGTAAATCCTTTCTCACTGACCCCAAAGGCCACAATCTTCGGGGTAGTTCAGGATCCACGACAAGGACATCATCATCAAAATCACGATTTGACGACACGGTTGGCGCAGTGGTTAAGCGATTGACTGCCGTGTATGTGAGTTTAAATGTATTGTAAACGCACCCACGATACAGGTGAAATTCCTAGTGTGGGGCAACGTTTTAAAAAAAAGAAAGAAAAAAAAAACCTCAAATCACTCTATGCACTTCTCGCGTTGTCATACATGTGAACAGTGCAATCCATTGCTTTTCTCTGCACCGATCAATTCTCACATCCACTGGGCCGAAGTAGTCCAAACCAACGTTGGGCGGCTATTAGCAGGTAGCATTAAAAGTGATGCTTTGCGTTTCTTACAAAATGCGCAGTTTCTTGATACCTTGCGGACCTCACTACAGCATCTCAAAATCCAATATGGCTGTTTAAATTCGTTACACACCAGGAACACGTCAACTCGTTACACGTCATAAAAAGCGTGAGCAGCTTTGACGTGGTAGTATTGTATATGTAGACGAACAGCTGGGTTTCAACCACCAAGAACAATCGGAAAAGTGGTGTTGTAGTCGATATTCTGCATGTGCTAAAAGCCAAGGAGAGAAGTTTGCTCGATTTAGGCATTTTGCTTGATTTGGTCGAGCAAAAAAGTCATGGTGCGCTGTTATTATTTTTAACATCACGATATTACGTGGACGTCCATGATAATTATCGTCACGTTAGAAAACCTAAAAGTGCACAGTTCTGGGGGTCTACTCCGAAGCGCTAAACCGAAGTATCGGCCGAATGTTCGTTCGCTTCGTTACTACAGCTAACTATCGCTGACTACGGCGAAAAACTTGAAGTCGGGTAAGGATTCAAAGTCAAAAAAGGAAACTATGGAAGTTATAAAACGGCGGAACATTCGGCCGATACTTCGGTTTAGCACTTCGGAGTAGACCCCCTGGGCTAAAACTGTCTAACTGAGTACCAACATCATCGCAATATTTTATTGTAAAACCGCTTGCTTTAAAAATTTGTGGTATGGAATGGAACAAGATATTATGCATTTCTTACGCGAATAAAATGGTAATCTTCGCTTACCGAAAAAGTTAACGATTGCATAATCGGTAATAACTTGCTAAAGTATTATTTTTGCAAAAAGAGTGTTTATTTTTTTTATTTTTTTAGAAAACGTTGCCCCACACACTAGGAATTTCTCCTGTGTCATGGGTGCGCTTACAAACATTTAAACTCACATACACAAACAGCCAGACCCGGAACAACTACATATAGGTCAAAAGGTTTATAGGCTTAAGGCATATAGGTGAAAAGGTTTAGATTTTAATGGAATAATATTGTTAAGTTAATTACGGGACCAATGAAATTTTTGTACATTTATAAATAAATATACATAGAAGAAATTAAAAAAATATATTACATTAAAACCTGTACATTGAATATTTTAGACAAAAAGTAAGTAATTGCTTCGAGGTCTGAGATTGATTAAAATGACGAAAATATAGTTTTTTTTAATTTTTTATTATTTGAACGTATGTTCTACCAGATAGAAATTCTTAAAATTTTGCATAATATCCCTATAAGCCTGGTTAGTCGGTGGGCTATATATTATCACGCTATTTGTTATGATGCGGGATCAGCAATATTGCATTACGTTTTTATTCCTCTAGAGTTTACATCCAGTTCTAAACAGACGAGTCAAACGGTTAGAACATTGCAGATAGTTACATATTTAACCCTTTAAATGATTATCATAACGCTATACCATTTTTTTTTTAAAGTTGCCCCACAATATGAATTCCTCCTGTATTGTGGTTGCGTTTACAAACATTTAAACTCACGTACACAAACCAGCCAGACCCGGAACAACTACTTATAGGTCATACAAATATTTGTTCCGTGCGGGAATCGAACCCGCGACACGCAGCGCAGCAGTCAATCGCTTAATCTCTGCGCCAACCGTGTCGTCTAAGGGGGTCCTTATAGGGCCAAGCAGTCAATTGTTATGACATCTACAGGGTGGATTTTTGAGATGGGGCAGTAAGGGCAGAAACCTAAACCCCTGTAGCAACATGAAATCGTTCTTCCTTAATTTCTAAAAAGTTAAGGACAGTCCGTCCTTAACTTTTTAGAAATTTTGATCAGCATACACAGAATTGAAAAAAAAATACAGTTAGCAAGAAAATTGACAATTCCTACAAACATTTTTTTTGATGCCAGTAGGTCCTGTTTATTTTATGGATCAAAAAACTTTATTAGAGCAAAAAGACGCGAAAAACTTTTCCATACATTTCGTGGGAAATGAGGCTCCCATTTACTTTTTAGGGCTCCATACCTCTAAGGCGTGGGCGGCAGTGAACCTGGAGGAGATCGGCGTCGCCGATGGCTTCCGAATGAAGGTCACTGCGACCGGCCCTACCGCTGACGCCCTTGCCGAAAGGCTCAGGGCGTCCTTAAATGCGGAAGAGGCCCGGGTGTCCAGGCCTACCAAGTGCGCTGACATGCGCATTTTGGGCCTGGACGCTTGCGTGACGGCGGAAGAAGTTGTGGCCCCCGTGGCTAGGACTGGAGGGTGCTCTGCCGAGCAGGTGAGGGCTGGCACCATCCGTCCTGATAACACGGGGATGCAAACCGTTACGGTGAGCTGCCCCGTGTCGGCGGCCCAAAAGATAGCCGGGGAGGGCCGAAGGCTCCGGGTGGGCTGGGTATCCGCGCAGGTTAAACTGCTGGAACCCAGACCTCTGAGGTGCTTCCGCTGCCGGGTGGGTAACCACGTGGGAGCATGTTGCACCTCGGAGGTGGACCGCAGCGATCACTGTTTCCGCTGTGGTCAGCCCGGTCACAAGGCTGGCTCTTGTAATGCCACGCCGCACTGTTTTGCATGTGCGGCGGCTGGCAAGCCGGCCGATCACCGGGCTGGGGGCAAGGCCTGCGCTCCCCCCCCCAAACCCAGGGGCAGAGGCAAGCCCTCCGCCACCGCCGTCACCGCCGCAGCCGCCACTATTGCCGCCGCCGTTGCCACCACCACCGTCGTCGCTGCCGCCGCTAACACCGCGGCAGGGCCTTCACAGGGGGCCCAGGAGGGGGCTGAAATGGAGTGCCAATAAATGGCCCCATTACGCCTCCTCCAGGCGAACATCAACCACTGCGCCGCCGCTCAGGATCTCTTGCTCCAGAGCATGGCGCAGTGGTCGATTAACATCGCCGTGGTCGCTGAGCCGTACTTTGTCCCGCCCAGGGACGACTGGGTGGAGGACCTGAGCGGCTCAGTGACCATTATTTCGTCGGCCGCCGCCGGTACCCCGTCCCTTGAGGCCGTCAAGAGGGGAGGGGGTTGCGTGGCAGCACGGTTCGGGGAGATTGTCGTGGTGGGAGTATACTTCTCCCCGAACCGAACTCTCGCCGAGTTCCACAACTCCCTTGGGGAGTTAAGAATCGTCGTCGTCGGGTACCATCCCCTCCCAGTGATCGTCCTCGGGGACTTCAATGCCAAGAACGTGGCTTGGGGTTCCCGGTATACGGACACACGGGGCAGGATGGTGGAGGACTGGGCTCTGGAGACAGGCCTGGTCGTCCTAAACCGGGGTTCTGTCCCCACGTGTGTGCGGATGCGGGGTGAATCAGTGGTGGACATCTCGTTCGCCAGCCCCGCTCTGTCACCGCGTGTCATCGACTGGCGCGTCATGGAGGGGGTGGAGACCTATTCCTATCACCGGTACATCCGGTTTGACGTCTCCGCCCAGACCTCGGGCGCGCCGGTCCGACAGACCCCGAGTGGTCCGCGGTGGGCGCTGAAGCAGCTGGACCGGGAGCTCCTCCTGGAAGCCACGATCGTGCAGGCCTGGGTGTCATCACCGGACAGGCCTGCCGACATCAATGACGAGGCGGAGTGGTTCCGGGAGGCCATGTCCGAAATATGTGACGTGGCAATGCCCCGGGTCCAGCCCGGACGTGCCCGGCGCCAGGTGTACTGGTGGTCGCGTGAGCTGACCGCTTTACGCGAGGCGTGCGTTGCTGCGCGCCACCGGTACTCCAGGCACCGCAGGCTCCGTGTCCGCCCTCCGGATACGGAAGCCATTCAGGCGGAGCTATACGAGGGGTACAGAGCAGCGAAGACTGCCCTCCGAGCAGAGATCCAGCGGGCCAGAGGACTGGCCCGCGAGGAGACGCTGGAGACTCTCAACAGAGACCCGTGGGGACGCCCCTACAAATGGGTGCGAGATAAACTCCGCCCATGGGCTCCCCCGCTGACGCAGAGTCTCCGGCCCCAGCTCGTGGAGGACGTGGTGAGCGCTCTGTTCCCTTCGCGAGGGGAACATACTCCCCCGCCCATGGCTCCGCCTCCTGCGGTGCCAGATGCGGACCAGACCGACGACGACGATGCTCCAGAGGTGACCGAGGTAGATCTGAGAGTGGCGGTACGTAGGCTGAATGCCAAGAATACCGCCCCAGGACCCGATGGCTTGCCTGGAAAAGCCTGGGTTCTGGCTTTAGAGGCTCTCGGGCCTCGACTAAGGGGGCTCCTAAGCGCATGCTTGGAGAGGGGCCAGTTGCCACTTCGTTGGAAGACGGGGAAACTGGTCCTCATAAAGAAACCAGGGCGCCCGGCGGACTCTCCGTCCGCTTACCGGCCCATCGTGCTGCTCGACGAGGTGGGCAAGCTCTTTGAAAGAGTAATTGCAGACCGCCTTGTCGGGCGGCTGGTGCGGGTGGGGCCCTGGTCACCACGGAGAGTGGAACCGGCGAAAGATGTCGTGCGGTGTCCCACAGGGATCGGTCCTGGGGCCGCATCTGTGGGACATCGGGTACGACTGGGTGCTGCGCGCCGACCTCCCTAGTGGCGTCAGCGTAGTCTGCTACGCTGACGACACGCTAGTCCTGGCACAAGGGAGTTCGCATCAGGCGGCGGCCGAACTGGCGGCACGTGGGGTTGCGACAATCGTCGATAGGATCCGGCAATTGGGACGAGGTGGCATTGCACAAGTCCGAGGCCATGTGTTTTTATGGTCCTCGGAACGCGCCACTGTCGGGTTCCCAGATAACGGCGGGAGGGGTTCACATCGGCGTCGAGTCGACGATGAAGTACCTGGGACTCGTCCTCGACAGCCGGTGGAACTTCGTGGAGCATTTTCGACGTTTGGCTCCCAGACTGGAGCGGGCCGGGGCTGCTTTGAAGCGGCTCCTGCCCAATCTAGGGGGTCCAAACGCCTCCTGCCGGAGGCTCTACGCGGGGATCGTGCGGTCCATGGCCCTTTACGGGGCACCGGTGTGGGCGCGTTCTCTGAGGCTGCGACCAGCGCAGCGGTTGAACGCGTCCCAAAGGGTCATGGCCATCAGGATGGTACGGGGATACCGCACGGTCTCCCGTGAGGCGGCGAGCCTCCTTGCCGGATTGCCGCCATGGGATCTGGAGGCGAAAGTCCTCGCGCACATTTGGGTGTGGCGCGAAGAGGCGAAACTCCGGGGCATAACTCCGCTGCCGCAAGAAATTGCGGCACAGCGGACGGAGCTCCGGAGGGATCTCATGGCGACATGGAGAGTGCGATTGTCGCAACCCAGCGCTGGGCACGCCACAATTGTGGCGCTAAGTCCCCTCTTTGAGGAGTGGCTGGAGAGGCGCCACGGCGTCCTCACCTTCCGCCTGACGCAGGTCCTCACCGGACATGGATGTTTCGGGAGGTTCCTGTTTAGGATTAAGCGGGAGGAAACGCCCCGGGCGTCGGGAGTCGCAAGCCGATTTCCGGCCACCGTAGGCGCGGGCCTGCGGACGGTGAGCGATGGGTAGCTCGCCGTCCGATAAGGACCAGGCCCGGGTCGACGGCGCGTTGTGTTCCACGCGCGCCTCAAAGAGATGTCAGCACAAACTGACGGGGTCCGTTAGGACCAATGCCTGCCGGGGTTGCGAGTTTGTCCGAAAGGGATATCGTGGCCCTGGCACACAGGCAACGGAAGGAACACGGGTGGGGTTTAGTCAGTAAAAGTCTGACACGCCCTCCCGCTCCGCCCAGAGCGGGAGAAGTTATTTGATGATTTCCCACCCAAAAAAAAAAAAAAAAAAGGGCTCCATACCTCAAAAGAAAAAAACGGAACCCATATAGGATTACTTCGTTGCCCGTCCGTCCGTCCGTATGTCTGTCTGTCAACACCCTTTTTCTTAGAAACTCGTGGAGGTATCAAGTTGAAATTAATGCAAATAAATATGCAGGTCTACGATTCCATGGAGCTCTAAAAATCAAGCTTGTTCAAAAAAATCAAGCTTCTAAGTCAATGTACCTAATAAAAAAGACGGCCATTAATGCGACATATTCTGATCTCGCAAATAAATCAAAACCTATGTGGTGCTTCCCGTTGATCATGAAATTTGGCAAAAAACAAGGTCTCATTCTACAAGTAAAGGCAAAAGTCCGAAAATCATTAATTTGTAGGTTTACCACAAATTGTTTGTTTTTGCGATTACAAACTTACATCGATGTATGGAAGAACACTTTTTAAACTACAATGTTAAGTTTGATCTTGGGATAAGTTAATTTCAACTACACAATTAAGGCTTCTGTATCTGTAAGCCTTCATTGTGTGTGGTCCGACACGCAGTCGACCGGTATTATAAGGTGAATAGCCAGTCTATTCACCTTATAATACCGGTCGAGTGCGTGTCGAAGCCTTAATTGTGTAGTTGAAATTAACTTATCCCAAGATCAAACTTAACATTGTAGTTTAAAAAGTTTTCTTCCATACATCGATGTAAGATGTTCTAAATCATAGAAGTAATAGGCTAAATTATTTCAGGTCCAAATTTTTATTCTCAGAATGTCAGAAATCATAAACAACATTACATTATTAATTACTCTCTAAATTCTGTTCTCAAAGTAAATAAAATTATAACGTGTATTCGTTCGAAATTCAAAGTTTAAAATGTTTGGTAATTTTCGGCCTGTCTTCATTGTACCGGCCAGCCTATACAGTGTGATTCTTCATACGAGTAATGTGCACATATCGAAATGAGGGAAACTAAGCTTAATTTTATCGAGGGGTAAAATATTCAACAAGAAACAAAAAAAAAAACCTTTTTTTAATTATTTTTCGCTGCTGTGAAACAAATCGATACAACTTTTAAACTAAATGATCTATCACGATTAAACAATATTGTTTTTTTTTATATTTTTTCAGTTAATTAATTGAGCTTAGTTTCCGTCATTTCGCTAAATGCACATTATGAAGACTCACACTGTATAAATGTTAGGTGACTGTTAATGAGAAATCCCGTATGTTTACAATCTATGGTTATATTATTTTTGTGATAGCCGTTCCTCAGGAATAATCTGCAAAAATCTAAAAAATCTGTCAGTGTATCAGTGTTGTGACATTAGGTAGTATATGCAGGAACACAGGCTGACGTTCATTAATTGACTAAAAACTTCGCAAGGAATGGCAAATTACTACTGAAGACTGGGCGGAGTCGACCTCAGGACTAACTGGTTCTCAAACGGACAACTGTACGTTGCTTGCTTTCGCGTCACCAGTCCTGAATCTCTGTATTATTTAGCTGCTGAGACCAATACCATAAACGTAGTATACAGGGAAATTTTATAAAAATAACATAACCTCACGCCTGTATTCCTTTTTTTGAAGGGTTAGGCAGAGGTGTACCTACAGTTCACTCATATTTCCCCAGTTATGTTTAGGTCCCATGTAATAGGGGACAAGCCTATTGCCATGAACCGGGCACAAATCCAGACTTTGGACTGTTACTGAGGAATTTCAGATGGGAAACCCAATAACACTTTGCCTGACCCGGGAATCGTACCCAGGACCTCATGCTCAACGCGAGCGAGCACTAGACCAAGGGGTCAGTTTTTTTATAAAAATGTGGCTGTTACTTTAGTTTATTGTAGTGTCTTACGACTTCCACACGAACTAAGTCGCGAGCAGAAGCTTGTATGCAATAAAACAATATTATTATTAGGTGAGGAGTGCGAAATTATATCATAGTCTCTTAAATAACCTACTTCTGTCTGCCAATGGGTATTCGCAACTCCATCACATTATGACACGTTCACGTCAAACGTAGAAAATGTAAACCTAAAAAACACAGGTGCAACTTTCAGTTCAGAAATAAAGAAAAAATAACCTTTCGAGTATTGTAGTCTAAGATTCCATTGTCTGCACTGAAAAAGATTCATTGTTTCGTTCAAACTTGTAAGGTGTTTATAAACCCCCTGTTCGGAGAAACTTCAGTCTCTAGCTATTAGGACGAACAAAATGTTTTACTTTAAGTCCATCACAAAATTAAAGGTAAGAATTGTTTATTACTAACGAACCTAGAAAAACAACTGAAAAAAAACCCTGCTCCGCACCGTGTCTAGCGCTTGAAAAAACACCGTGCACAAAACCTCAAAGAATTAAACACTTAAAACCTTTCTCATTAATCATCCCGTTTTTGAGTTTATCACGTTCAAACAAACAGACGCGGCGGGGGTACTTTTTTTAATATAAAATGACAGTGATACCAAAATAAATCTAATAGAGCAAGACTTTTTATATCCACACTTAAAATAACGTCTGTTGTCCCCGAAGGGTTATCCAGAGGTGACGTATTATAGCGCATCCACATTTCATCTGTTTTTAATATACCTGTCCTAGAATTTGAAGTTTAGTGCCGTGTATAGTATTTTGAAATGACAACTTACTTGTTTTAAATCTAATGGCAAAGGCGAATCATTATTAGAGCTCAAATATAAAAAAAATATATATATTATATATATAATATTTTATAAACTCGCGTAATATTTTCCTCATCGATCTGAAATCATTTATGTGTCCGTTATGAATATATGTATAATAAATAAAAGTAGATGACGGATAATCGGAAATAAATAGATTTTTAATCATTGATTTTCTGCATAATAAACCAATTCCATTCAGACGGAAATAACCAGCATGATGATCATTATGTTGTGTCGGTTTTCACGCCTCAATTGGAACAAATCAAAAGAATATTAAAAATAATCAGGAATAATATTGTTATAATTATGTGTTTGACCAAAATATTTCAAAAGCCTTTATTTTTTACAGTTCCTATTTATAGTACTGTCACTTGAAGGCGTTAAATGCTCCATAGACGGTACATTCTCCCAACATGGACCAAATGGTACAAAACCCGGCGAAGATCCATGCAATCCTCTCTATTGGTACCCACAGAACATTCCAGAGTACTGCAACTTAAAAAAAATGCCTACTCCTCCTACGGACCCTGGGCAAGAAATGATTATTCCTATCCCTATGCCGGTGCCAATGCCTGCACCTCTGCCAATGCTCCCTCCACCGGTGGTGCCTCCGATAATGATGCCCCCTCACGCAGTGCCACCTGGCCCGCCAGTCGCGGTTCCTTATCCTATAATGCCACTGCCCATTCCTTTACCTTTTGGCATTCCCTTGGCTCCTACAAATCCAATGGTTCCAGTAGCTGGAATACCTTTGCCGCCCCCACCTGTTTTTCAGATGCCATTCCCGCTCCAGTCTCCACTATCTAACTCACCTCTTTACGGGTCACCCTATCCGCCTCCTTACCCATCTCCTTTTCCTTCACCATATCCGGGACCATATGTTCCACCATATCCATCTCCATACCCAATGCCACCTCGTAGCGGAATGGGCATGGTTCCTGGAATATCAGGCTTGATTAGTTCCGATGGCGGCATCAACATAATGCCATTCTCAGATGCCTACTCCGATATGTTAGAAAACCATAAGCAGAAGATGGTCAGGAGACGTCTACAGAAATTCCTCAGCGATTACGAGAGACCTCCGTGGAAGAGCGGAAGAAAAACGAGGCGACAGAAGGGGAATGAAGTTATTTTTCAAGAAAAATTTAACGAAAACACAATTGAGTGAAGCGTAAAATAAAATGTATGTGAAAACGAGTAATAGAGTACTGCTTATAGCAGTGGAGTTCAAAGTTTTGTACTTTTGGTAACGAACAATAAACATAATGAATTAAAAATATTTTGTACTAGATAGCATTTTAAATACACTGTGCTTTATTGTAACCATAATTCTATCATATTTCCTAACCAAAGTGATTATGGTTTATGCCCCCAATTTTGTATTTATATTTTTCCTACAGGTGAACACATATATCTAACATAATATGTACGTATGTGGGTACCTGTAGCTGCTTTTCCTTTTGAGGACAAAGTAACCTTATTCTTTTCTGCCGAGCATCGATAAAACGAATTGAATATTTGAATCAAAAATATGATGTAAGCTATTCAAACACCATGTGTTTGTGTACTTAAAATCATATTTTTGCATACACACGTTCGAACGGATTTGTATGTAAGTACATTAGGGCGGAACAAAAAGCTTTTTTAAATTATGGATTCTATTGCGATATGTTGGCAATTGGACAGTCCCAATTGACAACATATTATTGCGGGCAGAAGCTAGTATTTTATATATACGTAATATCAGTATATGACCTGAATAAAATACTAGATTCTGCCCGCGACTTCGTTCGCGTGGAAATCGTACACAATATTGTAAAATAATAGCCACATTTTTATAAAATTCCTTCGACCCTCGACCAACGGCGTCAGAAACAGAGTTCTGGCATGCAATGGCAAAATCGATCCATCTGAAATAAACTTGTTAGTTTACAACTTATCTTGTAAAGCATACGCTCCAACATGGTTGACACAAAAAGTCACCCAAGTTGCAAAGATGGCATTTACGGTAACGACCGCGACCGCAACATCATGAGGAAACCGGCATGTCCTAGAACCAAAAATTCGAAGACATGTGACATCTACCAACCCGCACTGGGCCCGCGTGGTAGATTATGGTTTATGGCCCACTCCCTCTCACAGAGAGGAGGCCTGGGTCCGAACAGTGCACAGTGGGAACATTATAGTCTGATAATTAATCTAGAGGTCTCGTTACTTATCAACAGAACTGAAGGCTGTTATTGAAACAGTAATACAACGCAACAGTTACTTCGCCAATCCTCAAACTCTATTGCTAGCAAAGTTATCAGATTCTGAAAAACATAAGAGATCGGGCTCTGCGTCGTATTCTGAAAGAACGCACTTAAAAAACACAAAACTTGAGGATTTTTCAGGTTCCAAACGTAAACACGGATGCAAAAGTATAATTACGATCTTATTGCAGTCAATAAGGTCGTAAACTTTTGCATTTTTAGTCTGCCAGTGCTGACTCGTATTACAGAACCATCAGTTCTGAAGCAAATTTCTAGCGAAAAACTTGGATCTCTCATTGCTCGAGGAGAAGACAATAAAATACCTTTTTTTTCGTTTACCTTGCCATACTCAAGCAGTTGAGTGGTCAGTCAAAGCTGTGACTGAAGCTTCAGGAAGGCTGTGCACAAATCGCGTGATGGTTTCATTATCAAAGCAAAGATTGAGTCTTGTCAACTTTGGCGATAGTAAACATGATTTTCGTTATAGAGTAAAATACCTCATAACTGAAAAAGGCCTAATTATTTTACTTGTGTCTATAACTTTATTACTAAATAAAATAAAGCTTGCTTATCTATACTTTTATTAATTACATATATCCTACAACAAAATAATACATTTTAATAAGTTTTATGTAAAATGAATTTTATTTTAAAAAAAATAACCTTCAAGGTCTTTCCGAGGGCAGTAGGTAAAATCCGATTGTCATAAAAGTTTCTGAGTTAGTTCCAAAAACCATGTGACAATTTTTTATTGCTATGGCCACTGAAAGAAAAGCATTTTCTTTTACTCCATACAGGTTCTGTCTAAAGATGACGAAATAAAAGAACGATGGAAGGTTTATTTTGAAAATCTAATGAACGAAGATACTAAATGGAATGGTGTGCTCATAGAGGTACAAGTAAATATAGGTTTATTGAAGGAAATTAGCATGAATGAAGTAAAGAAAACAGTTCAAAGTATGAAAAATAGAAAGGCCATGGACCCAGGTGATACACCAGTAGAAGTATGGAAGTTTTTAAAAGAGATGGATGTATGTGGCTGACTTTATTCTTCAGTAAGTTTTTGCATGAAGGAGGGACCCTACAAGAATGTTGCAACAGTTCGCCAGTGCTCATTTTCAAGAATAAAGGTGATGTATACAGGACTGCAACAACTATCAAGGGATAAAGCTCATGTCACATAGTATGAAAGTATGGGAGAAAGTAATACACACAAGATTGCGAGAGAGTGAGGTTACCCCGAACCAGTTTGGCTTTATGCCAGGTGGAGGAACAATGGACGCCACTTTTGCACTCCACCAATTGTGCGAGAACAGACGTGCACACAAGAACTTGTGGTGTTCTGAAGATAGGGTACCTCAGGATATGTTGTGGTGGGCCTTAAAAGAGAAAGCGTTGCCCGGGAAGTATGAAGAGTTAATTCGTGCTATGTACAGCCAACACCGACGAGTTCAGTGTGGCTTTAGGCTTACACCAAGGGTTGGCTTTAAGCCCTTACCTCTTCTTGTTGATTATGGACGCTCTTCAGATGTCGGACATACAGGAAGAGGCAACCTAGTGCATGCTGTTTGGCAATGACGTTATTCTTCTTGATGAAGATGGACCTGATACCCAGAGCAGATTGGAGAAATGGCAACAGAAGCTGGAGAATGTTGGCTTGAAAATCAGCAGAACCAAGACTGAACATATGTTCTGCGATTTCGGCGGTCTCTCCAGTTATTGAGCCATAGCGCTTGATGGCGCGCTTGTCCCGTTCTGCTCCGACGTTCGATATCTCGGTTCACTCGTGCAAAGCTATGGCTAAGTAGATCGGACTGTTAAACATAAAATTAACACTGGATAGATGAAATTGTGGCAGGTCACGGGAACAATCTACGAATCCCACATTCCCCTTAAACTTAAGGGGAAGATTTATAAAACAATGGTTAGACCTGCTGTCTTGTATGGATCATAAAGTTGTGCCACAAAAGGGATGAATGAAATGCAATTGTATGCAGCTGAGATGAGACTTCTAAGAGGCATATGTGGTGTGTACGCGAATGGATAGAATAAGAAATGAATACATAAGAGGAACTCTGAAAAGCCAAAGTGACTGAAAATTTGTCTGGGAATCGGTTGGCATGGTACGGGCATGTAATGCGGAGGACTGAGGAAAATGTCTTGGGGAACGTTTGTTTCAGAGTATGAATGTGGATGGCTATAAGAGTTGGGGAAGACCAAAGAAAATATGGATGGACTGTGTGAAAGATAATATGGCTAGAAAGGTGGCTCTTTGACCGAGATGACGACTAATGGAGAAGTACCGAAGAAAAACACGAGAAATACACGTGTTGATGAGGGCAGGAGAATGATTACTAAAGTGCCACCATACATACATACTGTAAAATTTGCATAAAACACAGTATCGGATATAGGCACAGTTCCAACGCAAATATTGAGACACATTCGGAGCACCCTTTCACCGGCCTATATTTTATAATCCTCACATAAAACGTAGGTATTATAAATGGATGGAATATTAATAGTTTGCGATGGAAACCTTTCAGGATTAAAAAAACTGTTTCTAGGTACGAGGTTTTAAAGGGGGTTTTTGAAAAAACTAAAAAAATCTGCAATTCCTACGTTGAACTTTTTTGAGTTTACAAAGAGTCGCTAAGTTGGTTTGCCCGTGCACTCGTCCATCACGTCCAAATAAATGGCAAATTTGTTTATATCGTCATATTTTCACATACCTACATATTGGTCCGCGTCCACTCGACCGGCTTAGACTCGACCCGAAGAATAATACCTGGATATTTCTGTTTTCATAGGCGACTTCGATGTATAGTCAGAAAGAAAAGTATTGATATAACGCTTGCACCACAGAATGTGTAAAATTTAAATAATGTTTGGATAAATAAATAAATAATTAAACAAGTAAGTACGTTCTTATCCTTTTTTAATCTAGTATACGCTTTGTACTTTGTAGTAAAAATCACAGATTATTGTTAATTATCATTACAATCTTAAAGCTAGTGGCACGGAGATATTTATTGAATCAGTCTTTATACGTGATTATAATTATTAGGTTAACAAGTAGGTACTAACTTCTTAAATAAAAAAAATATGATTGACTAAATTATCTTTATAAAATAAACATTAGGTACTTACTTATCTTAAAGAATACGAGAACTGGGTAGGAACAACACAATTAAAAGAATTAAATTTTCAGCAATACAAATCAACAATTAAAAAATAAACAATTTTCTACATCATCAACGTTCAAGTAAGAACCAAAAAATTAAAATATTACTGTTTTCAGTACAAAATCAACAATTTCTTCATAAAAAATACAAATAATTTAATAGTTTGTTTTACCTACTCCAGCGCAACGAGGTATTTCAATATTTTTTAGATTTTTCTTATGTATCATAACAAAATATTAAATATTCTATGTAGAATAAATAAATTAATTAATATCACTTTGCCTGACTGTACAAAGGGCACTGAATTGGTAGTAAAACATCTGGTATTATTCTTCGGGTCGAGTCAAATCGGTTTGAGTGGGCGCGGACCCATATCTATACCTACATCGTTGTATTAATTATTTTATATTTTGGTAATATACACTATATTACCTATTACTTACAATGGAACTGACCACGATTAATATAAAAATAATATCAGGACTATTTAGATGGAGGGGAAGCCGACCTAAACAGTAATATTAACATAATTAGGAAATAAAAAAATACCAGCTTTGAGAAATTTGGGAATAATCCCGTGTTACTTATTCCACCAATTACGCAAATTGGCGGCTATAAGCTTGATTACATGATTAACAGTCGTTGGTAGATTTGACGTTATCATCATGCTAAAAAGGATTTACAATAACAAAATTATAACGCCTAATTATGAAGTAAACTAACTCGGAAAACAATAAAACTGGCATTTTCAATGTTAATTTACTTTTCAAACAATACATAGAAAACCTTTTACCTTAGGTAACTATATGTTTTAATGATTAACGATGTAAAGTCAAGACACGACACATTTCTCGGAAGAGGTGGTTTTATTTTAGAATGGTATACGAATACATGTGGACACGACAACTGTGAACTGCGCGTGAGTGATGTATCGTGCGTAGGGTTGCCTACCCTACTAAATGACTATATTTCTAAATAAAACGATTAAATACTATATTTCTAAAGAAAAATATATTAAGTACACGAAACTACTATATTTTATTTCAATACAAAATGGCAAGATGGATCTCAATAGGGCCAGTATTATAATAATCTCATAAAAGCTGAATTAATTAATAGTATTTTTTAACCTTTATTTAGAGTGTACAAAAGCTATAAGTCATTAAAAGAAAAACTTCTTGATAAAGGTTCTTAATATCAAAAAATATGCTTTATAATAAAAATGTTTATGAAACATAGGTACATACTATTTTTTTTTTTCGCCATGTAATATATTTTTACAGGCAATCGCTTCGAAAATACTATATTTGATAATTATAAAAAAGGTGGCAACCCTAATTGTGCACGTTGACGGAAGCGCGCAAAAATGTGTAGTAGTCCCGATGTGTTATAATATAAGCTGAAACTAACTAAAAAGCAGTCTATACCATTTTTGCTTGAATTTAAAATACAGACTAACATGCGAGAAGCACACGACTGATCAATGTGGGACACTTGGGGCCTATTATGTCCAGCAGTGACGTAAAATGATGATGATGATGATGATGACAGAAGAGTACCTAATTCCTTTATTTAAAAACGTTCAAACCTAAAGTTACATTTAATTCACCGGAGGAAACTGACAGGTGCTAGCTGTCACTTGGTTAAATATTATGAAAATATTTATTGTATTCTAGACTTTTACACTTATTATTATAGGTACATTTATTTTACACTCGATTAAAATAAACGATCACCATTACAATAAATATGACCATTTTATTACAGAAAGTGACAGACTACTCCAGTGAATTAATAATTCGACTTTAGTCACAATCAAAGTCAAAATCTTGTCATAAATGTAGGTACTCTTCACTGATATTAGAATGCGAAGGTTCTTATAAATCCTCAACGCATAACCGACGGCAACAGCATTCAAGATTTAACGATGACTTAAAATTACTTCCAATTTAGTCTTCACTTGCATTAGTAAACCCCTACTCTCAGTTGTCAGGGAGGCTGCTTCCTCTTTCTATTAGAGGCCCAGACTCATTATTATAAAAGAGTAACAAGAGATCTTGTTTCCCGTTCGTCTCCATAAGATCGACAATTTGGAACCATCACGATTCGACTTTACATTAGTAACTTTTTAAATTAAATTAAACACCGTATTGGTAAAATCCTTCTAGAAAATGTTCTTAAAGTAAAAAGTAGGTAATCACTTTCGTATATTTTGTATAAAACCATCACACACTACAGGCAGATCGTACCGCGCTTTTATGTTTCGAAATGTGATGTGCTGCGGCCTGATGCGGCTGTAATGTGCTCTTAGCCTAAAAATAATGCGAAAGCTAATGATATTTCACAATAATTTTGATGCTGTTACCAGAGGTAAATTAGCGAAGTTTTGGCTGACGCATCGTCTGTTGACCACTTGAGCCTTGTAATTCTGCAGTTTATTTTGAAAGTGGTATCTTTGAAGACAGTAAAAACCTTACATAAGGTCTAAATAAAAACATGATACGTATGTAGCAATGTAACCTGAACTTTATGGTCAAAATAATACCATAAAATAAATGTGTGAAAATTAAAATTCTCAATATTCATCGAAAAAAGCGTCCATAATTTGTAGTTTGCTTGTAGTAATAATTTTTATCCCCAATTTTAATTTTCGCAGAGCTGCTGTGCTGTTCATAGGTATTGGCCAAATAATTTAAAATACCTGTGAGTCGGAATCTGTGTGAGCACTCGTGTCGCATGACGGATTTGTATAGGAATGGCATCATCGCTTTATTATTAAGCCGTGGCCGGTCCTGTTTGCTTTTTCTGGTCTTTTGTGTATTGGTTCCACTCCCGTGATTGAACTACTGTTCGTCTTACAAGAGAATGTGATTCCCGTGCTTGTTTTAGGTAAAATTTTCCCATTTCCAAACTGAGATTTGCATGAAACTAGGCTTCAAAATCACTGGGCACGCCACAATTGTGGCGATAAGTTGGCCCTCTTTGAGGAGTGGCTAGAGAGGCGCCACGGCGTCCTCACCTTCCGCCTGACACAGGTCGTCACCGGATACGGTTGTTTCGGGAGGTTCCTGTTCAGAATAAAGCGGGAGGAAACGCCCGGGCGTCACCACTGTGAGTGCACCGCCGTGTCCTCACGGAGGCGATCGGCGGCGGCGATCTCTCGCGTCCAGGCCTGGTTCATCAGGCCATGGTTCGGAGTGAGAGTGCATGGGAGGCCGTCACCTCCTTCTGCGAAGCAGTAATGCTCGCGAAGGAGGAAGGCAAGATTCGGGCCCTCGCGTCCTTAGTCGCCGCAGGAGACGCTAGCCGATTTCCGGCCACCGTAGGCGCGGGCCTGCGGACGGTGAGCGATGGGTAGCTCGCCATCCGATAAGGACCAGGCCCGGGTCGACGGCGCGTTGTGTTCCACTCGCGCATAAAAAACATATACTAGATGGCTCTGTATTAATACATAATAATTATACAGCGGAAAGAACCTCGTTCCAACCGTGTGTCCCACAAAACCTCCGACTTTTTTTCTTTACTTAGCTTTCAATTGTATAGCAATCGATTAAAACTAATACATTTGAATGAAACTAATGAATGATGAATGAAACTATGAAGTAATTATTCATGATACTAAATGTAAACAAACAGATATTCTTAAACATTTATTTCCAATTCGAATTTAGATTTAGTTAACATAGAATAGAATGTAATTCTAATAACGTGACATAGTCTGATTTCATACAATTTTTGATTCTAATACTATAAGCGTTGATATTATGTGTAATAAACAGGTATATTGTTAATACTACTAAACTTTCTACTAAGTGGGGAGAATTGAATAATATGCATACTGAAATAAGTGTCTACAGTCATCTATCTAGTCTAACAATGAAAAGGATTTTTGGCAAAGTTTTCTTTGCTTACAGTGCAAATATGGGAGCTGCTGATGTAGACGTTTTCCTGTGAAGTTCCTTATCGCACGTGTACTCTGCACACTAGGCGAACGAGAGCTAAACCGAAAAAAGTGTAACTTTTTGATAGTCATGACACGTTTTCATTTAGTTACTCTAAAACGTTTTTAATTTATTAAATTGTGCCTGTTATGTAATACATAATATGATTTTTTTTAAATTAATTTATTTTGATAATAATTTGCTTTAGTAATTACGCATTTTTTTTTTACTAAAACAGCCCCGTTAAAATTAATTTGATATTTTGACTAAATTAATTATTTAATATTATTTCAAATTAATATTACATCAGAAATAGCTTATATATTTTTTAATATAAAATACAATACAGAATAATATAAATTTATATTTTTATAAATATCCTATTTACTTAATAACTATATGTATTGGACGGAATGCCTGAGGGCTCCAGATATATACAGATACATTACATTCTAAAAACTATCTTAATTTTATAACTCTACCTTAAAAGTTTAATCGTAAGTAGATTCAAGACATTATATTAAAAAAATGTTTTACTATATAAAGGTAGTTTAAAACGTGATACAAAGTTAGATCTAGTAATACGGTTGTTTGACAAAACTGTTTCGTTGATGTGACAATTTATTTTGGCCATAGATATACTCGTAAATCGTAAGATTTGCCCTCATATTTTGACGCGGCAGGATGAACGAGAAATCTTTGATTTCGGCCTTATTTTGCGGCCGCCTCATTTCTGCAGCATTTGAAATGCCACTTCTAAGATCACTATTAAAAATACAAAACACAAAAGTGGAAACATACTTATCGACCTAAATCCGCATTTAATTTTATGTTGTTTGTGTACTGTTCTTCCTCATCATAAAAGCTCTTAAAACATGATCCATGAGAGTATACTCAACGTTCTTAACATGCAGACTGTTGTTATTTGTGAATGTAAAGAGCCCCTTTTTGAATGAGGCTGAGTGGGGATTAATTCTGCAACTGTTTCTAATAGATTTAGCTTATCACTAAGAACAGGTTTTGCTGGAGCAGTTCTTGTTGTTTTGATTACTAGTTTATTTATTTTTAAGTATAAAAATGATGTGTTATGTTTGTTGAAACTGTTTGTAGGTACTCCCTGTCACTTGTCCCTAAAGGTTCATTAGAAAACCAGCGTCAGACAGGAACATCTTTGGCGCAGCCGTGAGGCACACAGTATTGTTGTAAGAACATTACTTTTACTTTTTTTATTTTTATTTTGTTTTCGAACTGTGTCCAAATAAACGTTACTCTTTCTTTTTTTCTTTAATTGAGTGCGCAAAATTAATTGCGGATTTATGTTCCACTGTATTTGGCAGTTGAATGCAAGTTTCGAGTGATAGAACACTTTGGAAAACCATTGGGTGGCATTGGCTTCATGTTTGGCACTTTTATAGTGAGCGATTTTTGCACTTTATCTTACGTCTGGGAATGTCTGAGTCCGCTTGCGTCTATTTTTTATTCTACAGCTGTCGCAGGAATATGCTGACACATAACTTAAAAGTAATCTATAATAATGCTTATTTTAATTAAGTGCATAATGCCACAAGAGTTAATAGAAGTCTTAAGTAGAATTCCAGCTTTTTATCTATCATACTTATACACCAGCTTACCTTTTATATACCATGTCTAAAACCTATATACCAGATACATTAACTCGTTATTTAATTAAATTAAAACTATTCTTTCTAAGTCTGTGATGTTCCAAAGAGTGGTTAAAAAATTGCAAGTGTATGTTTTTTACATGTAATTTTAAAATCACCCTGTACGAACGGCTCGACTTAAATTAACTTAAAAAAAACTACTTTTAAACCTTAAATTCATAATCTATTGAAAATTGTGCAATTCTCGTCTAAAACGTAGTGGAATGTAAAGTATGGACGGTTTAAAGTGACTAACTTACTTTAAAATCTAAGATTTATAATGATAGCTATGAATTATTAAATACTTTTATCCTTACATTGCCTCCCTATAATTACTAATACTAAAATGTGATGCAAATCTAACTTATATCTAACAAATACCTACGACTATTTGAATACCTTCTATCTTTTAGAAAATTAATATTTAATCTTACGATAACTACGGCAATCATTGATTTGACATTCAAAATGGCGACATCTCCCTTTTAAAACAAAACACCTATTTATATAAATCGAACGAAGTAATAGGTACGTACTCCGATGGTTTGTAATACTGAGTAATACACGTAAGTAGCTTATGTTGCAAGAGATTAGTGAGGAACTGTGTGGAGCATTTACACGAATCTAGTTCTTGGTAGAGCAAGCACAACCTTGGTAAATTCCTGTTTTTTCGTAAATGTAGTTTACAGAGTGGCCTCCTACCCCACAATTAGTAGTTTACCTACTCGCATGAGGAAAGAAAAGACTATAGCCAAAAGTGGTCCAAATCTTCATCACTAACGAGGCTTTTGTAACTGCAAACTTTCAACTTTTAAACAAGATGAAAAAAAAACTGAAAAATACAGCTAAATATACATTATTATTTATCCAATTACTTCTTAAAAAGTAGTTTTTAGTGGCTCGATATGCTGAAATACACAACAATTACAACCTACGAAGTACAGGCACATCAGGTTATACCAAACTGTCAAAGGAGATGTTTCATTTTCGGCCATAAAGTGTACGGTAATGAAAAAAAGAGGAAAAAAACGAATTCAGGAAAAATATTCTTTCCTGAATATTTTCCAGATTACTACGGCAAAAAATAATAGTTTTTCATAATATTGCCTTATTCTATAGATCATGGCGTTGTCTTGCTTGTATACTGCTTTCGGCCAGAAATCATGTTACATAAAAAGGTAACAATATCACATAGACGTTATTTATATAAATATGAAAGGCATGAATTTGTGCTACTAAGATCTTTGACTACTTTTTTGGCTAATTATAAGAAAGTGATCGTAAAAAATATATTCTATTTTTGTAGATTGTAGATTTGTAGGTATTTCTAGACTAAAAATGGCTAGCTATCGATGGTCGTAACAACATTACAAACGTCAAATATTTTCAGTTTTTATTTTGTGCCTAAAAAATATTTGTTAATATGAAAAAAGACATTCTATAATGTATTCAGGGGTTCGTTTCCCAGGTTTTCTAAAACGTACATGTTATGACCGGAGTCCTATATAAAAATGAAACGTCTCCTTTCTCCAAAAGATCAAGTTCATTCATTGGAACCTTAGAATGTTGATGGTTAAGTTCAAAATCGAATGAAATAAATTGACAGTTTGTGGTAGCTTGATGTGTTAGCGACTGTATACGAGTAGTACTATTTTCGTCTGAGGTTGCTTTATATTGAAGACGTGTAAATGCGCCTTTAAGTTCGTCCTATGTTCGGAATCCCGCAGCATTGGTTCCCCGTATCTAAATACGGCTAACCCGTAGTGTAGACGGGCTTAGAAAATATTTTCCTTAAGCTTAGGGAGCTCCTTACAAGTTCCAGGTGCAATGGTCCCATAGGGGGATTTCTCAGCAAAAACATAAAATAGGATTTACGAAAATCCAGTATGTAACTAGACTTTTATTTATTATTGTCTCTCTATAACTTATTTTGTGTATTATTATTTCATAAGGAAATACCGTGTCCATATTGTGACGCTGAATTAAATAAATAATTATTTTAGGGTACTCACATAACGAGTAATTCGTAAGTTATATTTATTTTAAATTATTTTGTTAAAAATCCCTCATAATTACCTACTTCGATACATCTAGTTACAAATTAAGTAATGCTACTTCCAAATCATGAAACTACATGGCTTAAAAATCATTTCTATAATATGTACAAGGTGTTATATCAGTTATGAAAAAACTTACGAGAAACAAGTAGAAGCGAGATTCCTAATGTGCTATGGCGGGGTCTTAACGGTATACTTACCTTAATCCGATAGAAAATAAAAACCTCCTAATTTAAAAGCATAATATGTACGCCTCAGCATTTACTGGGGGCGATTTATTTAATAAACTACGACCATAATAGGGTGGGAAGACGAATGATCAGGAGGCCACGAGGTCGCTCCAAGTGTGCAATTTTGTGCAATCGTAAAATTAACTCCACTTCCTAACAACGTCAAAAACATAATCATCATTTTCTTTCTCATGTAAGTACAAATAAAATAACTGTGCAATCGTGTAGAAATACCGATGAAGAAGTATCGATTCCAAAAATAAACTATGCGTAGTAATCTATGAAGCTATTTATAAGCTCTACTTACACATCATCTACCGATATAGATATTAAACATAATTTGGAATTAATTTACCGAAGAACTCTCTATCTATGATAAGGTATATCAAGGAGTAAATATTACCCGATTGCTTTTAAATCCTATAACAGCACAAAAGCAAAATATGTACAGAAACATGGATGATCGAAACTTAGGTATAGGTAAGGTATAAGACAAACTATAGGATAGGAAGACGATGGATTAGGAGGCCGAAACTCAGCCCTCCGACTGGGCAGTTTTGCTACGCTTTCTTAACTCAGTTTTAACAAAATCCAAAATCATAAATTAACTGTGTTCTGGGGAAATTACTTAGATAACGAAGATTAAGTAATCCTTCTTCAACTTCACAAAAAGCTCAAATGTTATTATTAATCTCAAAGATTTTGTTTTACAGCGATCTTAAAACAATCTATTTTGCTTCAATCATCACATCAGTCTGTTAAAGTATTGTAGAGTAGTTAAAATATATCATATTCAAGTTTGTGTGTGGACAAATAAACTTGAAAATTATTTATTTATTTTAACAAAATCTAAGTAAATATATATATTAATATCTAAGATGTAACAAAAGTCGAGTCAAACTTTTACGAGGAGATTCGGTATGATAAAGTAGATAACATTCCAAAAAAAATCGTAAACATTTTAATAATTATATTTCAAATATAAATACTCATAAAAACATGGAAAAAGCTACCGATTTGACCCAACGTCTTTACAAAAACAGTAAATAAAATTAATTCGCACTTAGCACCGGCCGGCCATGCGGATAATTATCAAAATTAAAGCATCATTGATATCTTCTAAAAAACGATAAGTTTAATTTCGACCATACCAACTTATTAACCCCTTAAAATAATTTACACAATTTTTGTTAGATATTGCATACATCATTCGGCAACTAAATATGGTGATCAATATGAAACACACTAACTTACTCCTCTTGTTTTTTTTATTGCAAAGCAAATAAAAAGGAACTGGAACAAAACTGAAAAATCTAACAAAAACCAGCACCCTAGTTGCGTAACACAGTTTTAATTACAATCCGAGAGTTTAGAAAGATATTGCTAATCCATTGCTTCATAGATTTGAAAAATTCGTCTGCTCAGCAACGTAAATAACGGACGTGGGTGAACTTTCAAAATGAAACCGATCAATTGCCTGTGTGTTACGTAATTGCCCCGCTCTGGTTCACGCAATAATATCTCAGTATTTTCAAATTTTGCAACCCACATGAAATGACTCGTCCAACCATCCCATGGTTGGATGAGTCCAACACGTAGGTATTTGATTTCTCACTGATCGTGAAGTCAGACATAGGTATTGTAATGATAGCCACTAGAGGCGACCTACCCTGATTTTTAAAAGAAATCCTGGTGTTCAACACTTTAATGCAGCGGAATAATATAAAAAGGATAGATTTATTAATACCAACATTAATTTACAAAAAAAATAAACAACACGAACACCTTTGTGACATTTGAATGTACCGTACTCGTCAGATAAAAGTAATGTTTTTCAATGACAAGAGATCCCGAAAGCCGTAAAGTCTGACAACCAGTCTTACCAAGGGGTATCGTATTACCCAGTAACTGGGTTGTGGAGGTCAGATAGGCAGTCGCTCCATGTAAAATACTGGTATTCAGCTGCATCCAGTTCGACTGGAAACCAACCCCAACATAGTTGGGAAAAGATGATTACGAAGCTAATATATTGGGCCTCTTGTGGATCAGAGCAAATAAAGACAAACTGGAAGATGAAGACACTGTTATACCAACATGGTAGAAAGCAGGAGCTGGATCCCAAGTGTTGGTACAAACAGTATTCTTTTTATATTCATAAAAGTCTACTTTGGAAACCTAAAACTCAAGAACTAAGGTAGGAAGACGGTGGATTTGGGGGCCACGAAGGCAATACCTATTTTTCCAATATGTGCAAAGCAAATATCGTTAAACAATTATACTTAAAAACACAACTACAGGTTGAGGGGAAGACGATGGATCAGGAGGCCGTGAGGTCGCTCCGACTGTGTCATTTTGTGCAAACGTAAAATAAAGCCCACTTGATTCCACTATCAACTTAAATCAGAATAAAAATGAAATAACCGCGTGCTCGTGAAAATGATACCGATGATGATGTATCAATGAAGCTGAACTTAACCTATATATTTTTGTTCTATTTTTAATTTTTTTTTGCTCGTGGTCCTTACTTATCTAATTCCAGTGCATTACGGTCGTGACTAAACTTATAAATCTATTCATATGCTCCACTGACACATCCTCAAACGATATGGATTATTAAACTGAACTTACAAAATGTTACTAGATACTAAAGACAAAAAAGGTTATCGTGTTACCCAGTAATTTGGTTGTTGAGGTCAGATAAGCAGTCGCTCCATGAAAAATACTGGTATTCAGCTGCATCCGGTTAGACTGGAAGCCGACCGTACCAAAGTTGGGAAAAGGCTAGGCAAATTGATTGACTAAAGATAGAAAAGCAGAACCAAAGAAACAGACCAAAAGTATAAATCAAAGCCAGTATAAAATGTTTTAAGTGACGATATGAAAACTACAGTTTTGAAGAAACTCAATAAAAACAAAAACCTTTGTAAGTAGGTAAATCAAACCGTCTCACAAACATGTCTGTTAAATGGTTAAAAAGTTTCCATCGAAATAGAAAATAAGAACCAACATGATTATAATGCTACTCTATGAAAGATGAAATATTTCCCAAGAATTATTATTTTATTTAAAAGCAATCGACAAACCACACAACTTAAGGCCATACTTATTTATTATTTTATTATTAGACTTTATAATTAGATAAGTTAAAGGTAATAAACTCAAGATTTCGGAAGACGATGGCTTAGCTTATTTCTGCCGGTGACGAAATCTGTGGAATCGCTTAAAAAACGCTATTCAATAACTGTGTTCTCATGAAAATCAAACCTACGATGAAATGTCAACGGAACTTTCCTTATGAACTATTTCTTGCAATGTTAGTCAGAGAAGGTATAACGAGCAAAAGCATAAATACTTAATGACTTTAATAAATATATAAACTCCAAGAATTTAACAAATACACTTTGTCCTGAAACAAAATACTTATTGTGTTTTACTGAAAAACACAAAGCCTTTAGTAGGGATCACTAGTACTGAATCAAAAATGTCTAGGAACAGCAGTTTCTAGGAAATGAAAACTGTAGAACGGAAGCCTTTCACTACCATGTGTAATTTAATAGTCTTTCAGCTAGATACCCAATACTGACTAACATTACATAACAACATAACGTGCTGTGCACACTATCTTAAACATAGTATACACCTATTTCGTGCGTAAACAGTGACTTAAAAATAACACTACCTTATTTAGTTATTTTAATTAAAGTCTATCTTAAATTATCGACCAGTTCCGCTGATACGTCACCGGAAAATTTGAGAAAAAAAATGAAATTTCTAAGGGCGTGTCCTATTTAAAAGTGACCGCCGCGCGAGTTGTGATCGGTCGCGTGCATATGTCATATTTTTATTCGGAAAACCGCAAAGCGCCCTCTGTCGGCGCGACTGCGAGTTCTGGTTTACCGAATAAACAAAAGTAGCGATGGATTCGCGTGACGATCGCTTTTAAATAGGTCGCGGGGTAACGGTAAATGGGAATTACTAAAGCAGACCAGGTACCTTCATGAATTTGAAGTAGCATTACAACTATCAGATACGATTTATTTAACAAAGACTATCATAATTATCCTCGAAGATTAACTACGATCGTTAAAAACCTGTTAACAGAGATGTTTTGTTTACATCTTGTTCAAAGTAGTTCTTTTTAAAGGTCCGTACCCAAAAGGGGCCACTGGGACCCTATTACTAAGGCTCCACTGTCCGTCCGTCCGTCAATCTGTCTGTGACAGGACTGTTTAATTTAAACGGTAATTCTTTTGGAAATTTTAACAGAGTGTGTACTACTATGGCCGCTTTTATAACAAATAATAAAAAAACGTGATATTTTCCGCTTTTTTTAACAATGAAATAAGAAATACGTGGTGTAAATATTGTACGGTGGTGCGGAGCCCTTCGTGTGCCAAGTGCGAGTCCGACTCGCACTTGGCCGCTTTTTTTACTTGATTTAAGTCATTAGTTATTTATACTTGAATGTCGCTATCAATGTTTTCTAAATACAAAGAAATGTCGCAGCCTCACCACGAGAAGAACGTGTTTGCTCATTTACTTAGATTATGACAGAATGCAAACTAAAATAACAACGTTGTTTATGGAAATATCTTTCAGAAATTCGAAGATACAAGGCTCAAACGTTTGAAACTTAACTTGCATATCCATCACAATCTAAATAGTATCCTAAACTTATTTGATAGTAGTCTGCAGTAAGATGCTACACAACTTCTTCAGTAAAATCGTTCATGACATATTTCTACCTACGCAATTCTCGCGACCTTTCTTCTGTTCAAAAATCTTTGTTCTTGTAGTACCTAAGAACTTGTTCATGTTCTGTCAAGTTGATGAAACATACACTGAACTACTTACATTGATTGGTGGAGCACTCACAAAAGGACAAACCGAGTCTCTCTTGAAACTTTTGTTCTTAAGGATAGTTCGTTAAGTACTCTTAACATACCTATACACCATATAATTCTACCTACACGTGTGTATGGGGGTCACTGTTATTACTGAATCATTTTTCAGTATTTTAAAATACATCTTTAGGTACTTACTTTGATTACTTACGTGTAACTTATTAAGGATGATTAAGATGTGAAAACTCTAATCTAAGTATCTACTTTTCTTCGACTTGCTTAAACTAAACAAAAAGGCACAAAACGGAATGCTTTTATAACACAAAATAACCTAAACTTAAAAATTTACTGCCTCAAATTGATTTGACTTAACCCATGAGCTACTAATTTCTTCTCCCTGCCATTCGGCTACTTAGCGGCACTTCAAAAACTGCCTACTGTGCTTGTTCCTACCTTAAATTTTACCAATTAGAATAAACTTCTTCTATGTATCTACATAATTAATAAGAAATTCGTAATCTCTTTCACAATAATGATTATATATTTAACATACGTCTTTTGGTGAGCTTATATGCGTTAATAAAGTACATTTAAAGCGGACAATGAAAGCAGTACATAAGTTCACTACACACTATCAATTATGTAGTTATATTATCGAGATTCGAGTCATTAGAGTTCCCTATTTTAGAGGATCTATGCGACAGTAAGTTTGTCCGTGAATGTTGATGTTATCGGACATTATTGTCTTAATTCATAGACCAAAACAGCGTATTGTTCAAGAGAATATGGATGGAGATATTTTAGAAGTACACACGGGATGGTTGAGGGATAACATTGTTGTAAGCAAGTGTAGTTAGTAGTGAGCCGGCGAGTTGTGTCGAGAGCTTACACTTTGTGCGCCGGCTTAAAGCTGCCAAGCTGCTCCTTGTGGATCTACCGCACAGCTGATGACTCTAAACCAGCTACTAACTACCTCGGCTAATCATAAAACCAGACATCTCAACAATAAAACTTAACATGCTACCATAAAGTTAATTTACTCTTTAACAAAACGCAATCCATCACCAACAATAATATAACATACACATTTTAACATAACCCATAAATAAAAAACTACCTCAGCCATGCTGAACATTTATTTAACCCGAGTCGAACTCGAAAATATACAACATAATTATATTTAAATAATATAAGCATCAGGTAGGTTTCGTAACTAAATACTTGCAAGTAAATATAATACATAATATTGTAAAAATATACGAAGAATTGCCAGACCCTACGATGTGTTCACAAAACATAACGTTGATGATGGATGGGAAAGTTTTCCAAATGGGTACTACCAACATAGCTATTCACAAAGGTACGATTCGCTACCGTATCGATAATGATACTTGTTCGATAACCTGATTTCTGAACCGAAGGACTGGGATTCGATTCTATAAGTGAATACTAAATATAAACCAAAACCAAGCAGAAATGGTAAGACAATTTGTATTTTTGCTGTTACTAAGTAACAGATAGTCGGTTTTTGGTAAGAAAGACAATCCTCCTCCAAGTTTTCGCTATTGAAAGTCAGTAGGATACCCGGTATATTGTTAGTCCCGGTAAACATTTTCACTGAATGCAATCTATCCATGCGCTCTATGGTATAATTAGGCTCATCAAAATGTTTCGCTTTGCGTTGCAATGCGCAACATTTTCAGCTCCATTATTCACTTCGAAAATTATGTATATTGTCATTCCGGTTCCCAAGCAATGTTTTGTAAATGTTCATCAATGGAGTCTAGCGGTAGCCCGTTCGAATACAATCACGTACACTACATAAAATATATACAAGTGCGAAAATTATTGCTGAACGAATACACGTCTGTGATCGTCGTAATTAATTAGGTTCTTAATTATCTTATAATTAACGGGTACCCATGTGATGTCTATCAATTTTCTTTGTTTGTTTTTCGTGACAGAAAGACGTAACATAGAATCGGTACGGTTGCCAAAACACAAGACGAGCGCTATAAAAAAATCTCATTATTACACATTAGAAACTGATTTTATAGTTTGTTAAAGAAACGAAAATGTATTTTTAAAAGATCATTCAATTTGTTCTAAAAGATGTGTAGGAGGCAATTTGGTAGCTATTGTTCAATCTGTAGAAAAAAAGCCTTATTCATTTTAATTTAGTGATACGGTAAGGCGTAGTTATGGAGTAATTATAAGTTTTCTACAATTACGTACGAAAAACATCACATGGCTATTTTATTTACTTTCTAGACCTACACAGTGATGTAAAATATAATTTATTAACTATTATGAATGTTGTGATGAATTTCATTACATAACATCTGATTATACGATTAATTACGTTATAAATACTTACTAAATATTTTTAATAATCATTTTACTCCGGATATAAACTAGAAGATAAGCATTAATAATAATCTCGCTACATATTTACATCGTGTTAGCTGCACCAAAAGGGCCTACTTCTCTTCAAAAATACTTCTCTACTTTTATTCTATAACTACACCCCAACACTTTCTCTGTTCTTAAACAGCATCATTACAGAATACAGTTCCTTGATCTTGTTTCATGCTTATTATTGTATATATATATTATGGATAAGTTATGCTTAGTGTATGTATGTATTTATTGTACATGTAAATAGTTCACCACTGACTACCTGCAGTACTGTCTCTCCTTCTCTTTTTAATCCATCCGAAGGTTGTCTGTAAAAGATCGCTTTTAGCGATAAGACCGCCCATTGTGTCACCCTGTGTAAAATTTCAACATTTATATCTGTAACTTTTATGGTGTACATAATAAAGAGTATTCTATTCTATTCTACATGTTGGTGTTGATCTTACAGTTGCTTATAATTAGTTTTTCCATAAACCTATATAAATACAAGTATGTCTATAATAAGTACTAATCTTATATTTTAAATAGTATATGCAAGCCTTTCGTTTGAATAGGTACTTACATATTTTTATAGCTTGATGATCACAAGGGTCGAATTCGATGCATCGATTCTGTACCACAAATACTCCGAAAATACGAAGAATAAATTGATCAAAACTTACTCTACGTTGTAACTCGATATTTTAAATGTGTTTAATTTAATCTGTATTTCTATTGCTAATTTAGTGTCAGATATTCCCACTACAGTTACTTGTCGAAATTAGGATCCATCCGGAATCTGTTAATTACTGAAAACTGGATGGAATGTGAACAACTCCGTGAAAAATCCGTACACCAAGAGTTGGTGCGTCGTATATTCGGGGAAAGCCCTTTTTACACAAGACAAAACTATGGCAGTAATGCATTCTGGTCGACATAAGCCGAACAGCAAAGCTCCGTAAAATCCTTCCATGTTACCTGTTTGCTTATTTTATAAGCCGGGAACGTTGTGACGTTGTAAAAAGGAATGACGGAAACCGGGTCCCGACGCAATAAACTGTGAACTTTAACATTCTGACGCGGCAGTACTGACGTTGCTGGTGACCTCTATAAACCTGACAGTTTCGCCGCCGAAGCTGACTGCCGGACCTCAGAACTTGTGGCTGGTGGCCGGTTGTTCGGGCGGGGTCACGTTCATCCCCATGTTATCGTAGGAGAAGTCTAAAGTGGTATCTTCTGCTGGGTGTCGGTTGCTAAGTGCTGTGCTAATAGTTTTCGGTGTGGTGGCACCCTGGCTCTTCTCGGTTTGTGAAGTCCTGGTCTCCAGGTCTCTCGCGTTCAGAGGCTGCTGCGGTCGTTTCGCTGGTTCGGGATTCCGTATCTCGAGTTTGAGTTCGTGTTTAGGTTTGGGCATCTCCGCGTGAGGGTTGTGATGAGTCAGGTCGTTTGGGTACTGCTTCACTCGGTTCTGGAAATTTGTGAAGGATATTTTATCTACGGTTATTTATAAGAAAGATTTTATATTATCTGTATTCGGTTAGACTGGAAGCTGCCCAACATCGTTGGGAAAAGGCTAGGCAGATGATGATGATGATCTATAAAATATTTTTTTATTTAAAAAAATGTATTGATCGCGTTATTTTTGAAAATCTTACGTGCTTTATTAATTACTTTGGGGAAAAAAATTCTAAATATTGCTCGTACGTATGTCTTGCGAATGTATATTGTATTGATGTATGTATGTTTCACGTACCTATGTAGAAATTTTTAAATAGCATTTATGTAGTATACGTATGGGTAATGTTTGTATGTATGTTTATCACACGCATTTATGTCACACGTATGTATGCTGAGGTAAGTGTGTTGCACGTATGTAGGTATATTGGTTTATACCTAAGTATGTTAAGTACTCGTACTTCATATAAGTAAGCTGATATTAAACGGATCACTCGAGTGGAGGTTAATTTTTGTTTAATTTCATGTTTACACAACACCGACAAAATTACATAGAAATGAATGTTAATTTGCTCATTAAATTAAATTAAAAAAAACATCAACACATTTAAAAAAAACTGTTTTGGAGCGCTAGTGAAAGATACCGAATGCCGAAATCCGATATAGTCGCATTTCACTAATGCTTTCAAGTTTAAATTTTAATTAATTTTGTGTTCAAACGTTTAACTTTGAGTGAAAGATATAAATGAACAATAAGTGAAGTGGCTGATATCATCTTTACCCGTTTGCATTGCCTGTTATGTTCCACGTGAGTGTGGAATACGTGTTTGCAAGTACTAATATTCACTACTAGCAGCACCCCGCGGTTTCACCCACATAAGTCTCGATCCCGTGGGAATATCTAGATAAAAAGTATTATATGTGCCAATCCAGGTTATAAACTATCTGTGTACAAAATTTTATCCAAATCCGCTCAGCCGTTTTTGAATGATTGAGTAACAAACATGCAACATATTAATAGGATTAATGTTTATTGAACTGCAAAAATAATTTACCTTCGCCGGCTGAAATTTTTGTTTGATGTATCGCCAAGAGAACTTGCCCCTGCAGACGATGATGAGAATGAGCACCAAGATGGCCAGGGCCACCCCACTGATGATCAAGGCCGTCTGCGCCTGACGCTGCACACCTTCGAAAGCATAACCTTTGTCAACCACCACTCACCAATATCTCTACAATATTAAAATAGTCATAGATTTTTTGGGTTATAAAAATCTGACAGCAGCATCTTCGCCTCAGATCAAAAAAAGACAGATCTTCGCAATTCGAGGTTAGATTTTTGGGGTTAAAATAATCTGACAGTTGCATTTGCGCGATCCAATTTTATAACTTTCGCAGTGACCCCAAAGTAACCCTACTTCTGTTTAGCACTAATTATCACATGGACCGTTCGCTTTAGAGAAACTTTCACAGCCTTCGCTTCTCTCTGTAGAGATATGATGATTAATAGCAAACACTGATTCTGCTGACAATTGGAATTTTTGTCGGCTTTTACGGTCCCCTATTACATGGGACTTAAAACATAACTGGTGAAATGTGGGTGTACTATTAGGTACACCTCTGCCTAACCCTTCGGGGATTACAGGCGTGATGTTATGTTATGTTTTACGATCCTCAAGAAATATGATGAACTCATAGAGCTGGCCACCATAACTGACGACCGACTATAAGCATAAAAAAATCTCTACGTTAATGAAAATAAGGTACAAAATAGCACACACAACTACACAACTAAAGCCAAGCAAGACAATATTTGCACAAGTATACGCTTTACGTTGTCAATGAAGAATTATTTAGGTACGGGAGGGCTCTAAGGGGACTTAGGAACGCTTCTAGTTGCTCCAGGCATTCTGATGTGCGCCTGTACTAGACGTATAATTCATAGGAAAAGTTTAAAGCCTCAGTTACCAGCTGTACCGTTATGGCGGGTGGAATAAGCGGCAGCATATACCTAGGTAGGTATAGAGTTTGTTCGCTGTTGCTGGCATTGCATTGCAAGCTTGTTGCATTAGCAACATAACATGTCCCGGAATTAAAACACAACCTCTTAAAGGGTCATTTGTCTCATCGTTATGAACATTTTTTAATATAGGACCGAACCTAAAATCGCGAAAAAAAAAACAATTGTTCCCTACATTTATGTTCTCGTCAAAATGTAGGGAACTACAGATTTTATGTTTTAGTATATTTTAGTATTCGCTAGCGGAGCCGCTGTAGTTTAATATTCCCAATAGCAGTTCACATTGCACATTAAGGAAAGCTCAAAATTAACTCGACTTTTAGAATCAATAATACTTGAAACAAGTTCAGGGGAAGCGCGATCGTAACTTTATTCAACATTCGCAGTAAACATGTCTACAGTCCAATTAAGGTCTAAAACTTTGATATTCGCAGCGCAATTTCCAGAACTTGCAAAAACTTATAATATCTATGAGCAACACAACACTGTTCTACAGAATATCAAAATGGTTATATTGTTCTTTACTAGTGTGTATTTATGTACAGGTCAACAAGCTATTTGGTATACAGGCAGCTAACTTGCAACTACTTTCAAACAATGCTGTGTATATGATGAGTAGTCAACTCTTTCACATCACTCTCTTAAGTATCCCATAAGGTTAAAAAATTATAATAACGCAGTCAATAACAATTAATATTGGCAGTGTATAGGAAAGATAAATATTTTTGCCTGTCTACCGAATAGCTTGTTCCAGTGTACAATAGGGTTCGGTCCGTGAGCTCAACAGAGTCTCGGCTTATTTAATATTAACCCGACGAAGCTCTCAATTGGACAGCGAAAAGACATTCTCATATAAAACGCAGAAACCAATTTATATCTTGTTTAAAAGAAAGATAAAGTTTCGATGTTTTGTCAGACAAATATTTATTTTTAATATCACTAGGACAATAGTATTACGAATTGATTCTAACTTTGTAAGTGATTCTAATATTTTTATATAAGATTTTGATTTAGATTGTATTCTGATAAGTTATTGGGTTGTCCCAGGCAGGGAATGTTGACAAAGGGTGTGGGTAACGTAATAGCCTACCCTAAAATATCAAAGTTAAGTTAAAGTTGAATACTCGTGACAAAAAGTGCGCTGCCTAATTAGGTAGTAATTACACCTTGAACAAGCATGCCACACTTTAAGCTGATAAAAAAAGGATTATGGTTTGCCTATTTCTTTTGTCATTAAATGGCGTCAAACTCATTAACCCATGAGCTTGTGGTTGTAATGAAACTTAGCTGCCGATCAAATTCCTAATTTTCTATATATTTCCAGTGCACTCACGTTTAATTTAATAGAATAGAATGGAATAGAATACTCGTTATTATGTACACCATAAAAATTACAGATATAAATTTTAAAGTTTTACATAGGGTATATAGGGTGACACAATGGGCAGTCTTATCGCTAAAAGCAATCATTACAGACAATCTTTGGATGGACTTTTAATTAGTTTTTTTTATTTGAATTAATTTTTCTCTACTATATTTAGCTCACAAGTCTCACTTTGTGAAATTAACAGACTCGTTTTAATTGACTTTTAAAATGTCTGTCTCAAAACTCACAAAGGATTTCATCCCTTTGAAATAAAACTTTTCTTTGAGTAAAAGTAAAAATCAAACATATTCGCAAAAGCAAACAAAAAAGACGTAGAACGAAGCAAGCATCGCATGAGCATAAACTTCAGAACAAAGGATACCTAGAAAAAAGATAAAAATAGAAAGTTACCGCTCAGATCCCCTGGAGGATGTGTATCTTCGGACCTTCGCATGTACCTCAGGTCGAGGAGGTAGCCTGTAAATAAACAAACATGGGTGTAAACAAGCAATTGAAATAAATAATTTTCTGGAGTAATATCCCTTAGAAGCATTTATCTTTGGGAAAAGGATAATTTGGTCACGTTTTGAAGCTATATTAAAATAAATAGTAAGAATGTTTTATATCCCAAACATGATAGATCTATTTTTTACCGACTTCCAAAAAGGAGCAGGTTATTTATGTTCGTCTGTATGTTTTTTAAATTTTTTTTTGTATGTTCACCGATTTCATCGTCAACTGCTGTGGACCGATTTAGTTTTTTTTTTTTTTAACGGTTTCTCTCGATGTGGTCCTATTGTCACCAAGTCAGAATCTGATGAGGGGAGGGAATCCCATGGAAATTGAGGGAAATCTTAAAATTTTATACGGGCACCTATAGCGATTTGGGTATTTTTTATAGTAACCCGTGTATTCGCTCTCTCACCATTTGGTGAAATGGAACTAATGATGAAGACCACAGATGGCCACCGGAACGACTAAATAATAAGTATCATGGTTGCGAAGCAATTTATGTTCATCACAATGCATATTATGGTGAAGTGGAACTGATGGTGATTTCAATATCAACTCTAGGTCTCCTGGTACTTACCAAGAGAACTCCTTAACAAATAACACTCCTGCATTTGAAAATACAATATTTTTTAAAAGGTGATGTGCCATTGACATGAGGATATTTTTACTTAAATAAATTACAAACTGACGCTAAAAAGTGAAAAATAAAAAACTTTTTACAAAACAATAACCGACTTACAAAAAAACACTACATAGTGAAAAACAACTTTAATTTCAGAAGTCGGTGGCATAGAACTAAAATACAGATCCCAAAGACACCGACTTCTGAAATTAAAGTTATTTTTCACTTTTCAGCTGCTTTTTTTGTGTAAAAAGTTGTTTTTATATTTGTGTTTGAACAGCCTGCATGGTTTGTTTGGATACTCATGTTTCTACAAATAAATTTCGTGCATCTTGAAATTAGGTAAATACTGCTGGAATAGACATGTCGCAGACCAGCATAACACGACAAAAAAAATCTTATGTAAGCACTCAATCATGTAACTAAAAATGCGTAGTGACGGAAAATTTGTAGTGACGGAAAATTTTGGCTCAAAGAGTAATGCGATAGAGGTGTTGAATGATGCTGTTCAAAAACTTTATTGTTTTATAAACTGAGTTTTAATTTCTAGTCATCAGCTGACACTTTGGCAGAGTCTGAATATTCTCTTAGAACTTTTCAAGGGCATTCTTTTAGGCTTAAGGCTATGAAGGCCGGTGAAGCTCTGAATCTTTCTTTATCTAAGTATTTCTAAACTGGCTTGGTTTACTGAGAATACCGGAATCGAACCGCACCTAAATAGTTCACATCTCAGTGTAGGTAATAGGGGTTAACCTACAAGCTTAGGTATACTTGCTACATATTTCTCTAACTTGTTCAGTCCTATGTAAAAGAATAGATAATTTTGACGGCCTAAGACCAAACTACGCATATTTTTGAAGTTTCCTCATTAAATCTTCATAGGTAGTAGTAGTAGAATGACTTCAAAATTGGCAAAAAGGCTTTTCATACGCATTTTCGGAAATTTCATTTGTTTGTAGTGAGAACGAGTATTTGCAATAATTGATTTTAAATCAATAGCAAATACCTACTCGTGCTCTCTAAGTTTTATTCAGTTCGCAACGATTGATTCAAAATCAATTGCAAATACTCGTTCTCTCTGGTTATATCATAAAAATAATTTTATTCACATTACAACGAGATCTTAGCCATAAAACTCATTTTCAAAGGTTTCACAATAGAAAGGCATTAAAAGTACGGCACAGGTTTCTTTGCTACAAGATAAGAAAAAATTAGGGCCGGGTATTATGTTGACACAGGCGACGTCGGGGAAAAAATGTCCCGAGCAAACAATTAGCAGGTCGAGCTGCGCCGACAGGTGCTTGCCCGGGCCACACACACACCATCAAAAACACAAATACACACACAGCGCACTTCAAAAAACTATCAACTATTAAACGCTTAGCGAATACATTGTTTCACAACTCCCAGCTCTGAACGGATAAACGGAAACGTAGCACTCTGTACTAAATATTACTCATATACAGCCATGAAATAAAACATTTTGCCCTTTTCGGAGTGTCAAAGCGCAATAGTATAAATTCCTATTCCAAACGGAGCAGAGCGCTCTTTTGTTTTCCACAAGTTCATTCAAAGCTCGCTCATAGTTTACTTGGTTTACAGCCGAACTAACTGAAAACACGCATTTAATTGCATCGCGACATAGTCGTAATGTGACAAAAACATATTACACTTGCACAATTTATAGACAAGGAGCCACCTGTATTTGAGTTCACCGACGACACGGCTGCACACACAGACAAGCAGTTGTGTTCGTGTGCGTGGCTATACGTGTGTGCGTACCATACCTGTCGGAATCAACGGAGCATGACTTTTATGGGTATTGTTACACCCCCTACCAATGATCCTACAACTGCATTCTATTCAGTCCGTTATAACTCGTAATGTGCGAGGAACAACGACCCATTCGCAGAGGACTGGATAACTTGGTACTGGCATGCACCTGATACTTTAAAATTGTACAGATGATATAAGCGGAGCGCGAAGCGGTCCGTGAGCTGCGTCTAGTGAAAAAAAAAAACGGTACAACTTTTTGGCTTGATACAAAGTTTATCCGATTTAAAATCTATTGCTGTAAGGAAATACTTATCCCTTTTAATAATACATATACTGATCGTAACGGAATGAAAAATTTACTATCAAAACCTTGAACTAACGTCAAATACTATCGTCCTTTTATATAGTTATTAAGTTGCCTATTACCTACTAAACTCTTGGTTTAGTTAGCTTATAGTTCAAAAATAATACTTAGAAATTAAGCAGTGTAGAGCCGCAAGACTACGGTCGAATTTGAGCCTAGTGTAACGTAGCGGCAAAAGCCTTACCCGATGGACTAATATGATTCGTACTGTGGATCGTAAGTCCCAAGTATTTACTAGGTAATACTGCCTAACTAACATGCGTGAGCAACTAAGACTGTAGGAGGTAGCAAGAGGCTTAAACCTAGAGGCTACTAAGAAAATTAAGACAATGCCTACACTCCATTAAATTATTTATTCCCTTTGGAAGAGCGAGGTCTTTCTATTGACCAAGAGAGTTATAAAATTCCTATTATTTTGTAAGAAATAAGTACACTAAGTCTGAAATAAAATTCTGTAGAAAAGAAAATCTAAAAATGGACGCTAGCGGAAAATTTCTATCTGTGTGTAATACGGTTTTCTGTCCGATCTTTTAATTGATTCGTTTTTTATTAAATAATACTCTCAATGCTAACAGGAATACATTCACTGGAAATATTTCCTGATAGTCTTGCATTGTAAATGGAAAAGGCAGCAGTCACACTTTTCAATGATGTTTTTTTATTATTAAAAGGTGTCGAATCTTTGTTCCTCGGATGCTGAGATTAACAATACCTATCTCAAAGAAAAGAACTAATAGATGTTAGTGGACAGGCTAGGATTGGATGTTTTATGTCAGTAATCAATCTGCCTATCCTTTTTCCTTTGTTCATACTCAACACAACATCACGCCTGTAATCCAGGAAGAGTTAAGCAGAGACGTACCTATAGTACACCCACATTTCGCCAGTTATGTTTAAGTCCCATGTAGTAGGGGGCGAGCCTATTGCCATCAACTGGACTCCGGGCTGCTACTGAGAAATTTCTAAAGGAAAACCCCAATAACACTTTGCCCTACCTGGGAATCGAACCCAGGACCTCATGGTCAGCAGTAGCGCTTGCAGCCACTAGACCAACGAGGCAGTACATAACCTTTGTATATAACTTGACATTATTTCCGCAACTTAGATTTTCGGACACTTTTTTTGTCTTGAACTTGTTGCATCTTTGCAAAGATCTATAAATCGTCGGCCGTTTTTGATGTCTTAATCTGGAAATGAATTTATCATGTTTTTACCAAATGGAAACTGAAAATCAATTTCGAACGTAGATCAAAGTTTTTAGCGACAAATATTTACAGCAGCTGTCGAATTACTAACAAGTAATAACGAGTTCATTTATCAGCGTCGCGTGTGATACAATCGTAAACAGTTTTTACTATGTTACTATGTCAAGATCAATCTCCCGAACATGGATCACAGCATCAGTTGTACGAGTGCTCACTTAATTCCCTACAACATCTGCCCATTACTGTGTTGCCGTACAAATATGAAACCACCACTCTCATAAGAGATGCTTGACCTGAAACCTACACATTCTTTACTCAAGTGCAAGCGAGACAAGCCACAGTAAAACAGAGACAGCGACAATCGTAGGCGGTTTGCGGTCACGAAACCAGTTGTAAAGTTTATTGTTTAATGATAACAGACTTTATAACTAAGACAACTGAGTGAATAATCGTTTGCTCACTCTTTAAGGCTTCTATTATTATTTATTCTTATTAGTCATCCTTATAGCTCCAAGGATTTCCATCTGATGGAAACGCGACAGTAGTTTCTGAGAATGTTGGTCGTAGTCCAGGGCCTCAAGTCTGCTATTACAATAGTGTCAGAATGGTCGATCATTGATTTCATAATTGTTGATTTTGACAAGTTTGGTAATCTACTATTATAATGGCGTCATTATGACTTTCCAATGGTCGGCAACTGACACTACATTGAAAGAAATTGCAAAGAAAATGATCGACCATTATGAATTTACCAGATTACGAACTTTTAGCAAAATGACAATGGCATGACAATGGGATCGTGTTGGAATGACTGAATTTATAAAAATAGCAGACTTGGGCCCCTGGTAACACGCGTGTTTGTAGACGTTATACGTATAATGTTTTATTTTTCCAAAGTTTTCATACCTAAATTACTGTAGTTAGTTGGCACTGTAGAAGTAAGACAGTCACTATGTCTCGGAAATCCGCCCGCTCAAAGAATTTCTAATTACAGTACAGTGCCTTCACAGAAAATCTTGTTACATTTTCATGTCAAAACAATCCCTCAAACGAAATAAAAGCACACGTCCATCGATCGGTTTTCCAGATATTCAAAAAAGTACAGGAGTACGACCATTAGCCCGATGAAGTCTCTATGACGGATGACCAACATGACATAAAAGGTATACTTAGATACCTTTGCCTTTGGGGTACATTAGTCACCTGACTTATATATACGTACTATCGCGGGCACCCAAATCGAACCACTTTTAAAACAAAGTCCCATGTAGACAAAAATTACGTTTCCGTATAGACAGTTGAAAGTTTTCTACCGAGAAGGGTAGACAATATATTTCTATTCTACAGTAGAGTAGAAATAGAAAGCGTCATCCTAAGCCTGCAGTAAGACACAAAGGCTGTTCCTAATGGAAATAATAATTAAAATGGCAGATTCTCATATGTATAGTTCACTAAAGAAGTAGAAGAAAAAGCTTACCTTGGCACTCTTTGATGCAGAGTCCAGCATCGTAGTTGTGGCTGGTCTTGTTGCAGACGACACTGCAGGGCGCGCACCGGTTCGTGTCCGGGGAGCAGTACTCCTCGAGCTGGCATGTCAACTGGCCGCATCGGATACCGTCCAGCGTGAGCTGGGCGGACGCAGCACCAGCCACCGCCAGCAAGCAGGCTAGTCTAGACATAGTTGATCTGCAAAGAGGATAGAATAATATATATCATTGTTTGTTGTTGGCAGGTGGTTAACAAATAAAGTTGGTCAAAATTAAAAAGTGTCTCTTCAACATACCTCTAGGGTACAATAATAACAAAATAATTAAAACTAATACTGAAACATGGATAGGATGAACAGAAAACTTAACTTTGTACACACAGCTACATATCAAGCTATATATTTTCAGTTTTGGCTGATCTCGCATTGTATAGGATTTCCGTACAATGAGAAGTCGAAGAAGATGTAGCCGCGTGTACAAGAACTATTCTAAGAAGGTTATAATTTGAGTATTGGTTTGCTTAGAAAGTCTTAGCGTGTGGGATCTGATGGTTGGGTAAGTTTAAGATCGTCAAAAGATGACTGTGTCTGGTTATAGGTATCACTTTCAATCTTAACTACGCCTATAATTTGTGTATAAATTAGCAGTAATACCTTTTTAAATACTATAGTAAACCAATGTTAAATGAATATGCTATTGTGGTCTTTCTCATATCGTTCATAAACTAGGTAACTCGGTCAATACATAGGCGGTAACGATAAACTATATTATAAAAACGCGTGAAATACTTGAGTCCATACTGGAAGAATATCGTTCCATATAGAAAGGCGTATGTATCCGTATTCAGGTACTATAAATCGACTCAAGCGATTATCTCAAACTGAGCAAATATACAGATCTGTCATTATTGAGCATAAAACACTTTTTCTTTTTATTTTCTTTTTGGCAGCGCACGGTTTTTGCATTTAGCCAGTGTCATGTAAAATTAGGTAACCAGTACAAATTATGAAATGAACTCCATTCAATTCATGATAAAGATGATAGACGATATCCCGCTACGCTCCCCTTGAGTTTCAGTAAAGACGTACTGAAACCTCGCGCGGACTTCTTGAGAGAACATAAAGTGATGTTGCACTTTTTGTTAGTTTTGTTTGCCTACACTAATGCAGGTGCACGAACACTTAATGGTTAATAATCCACCACTATTACACATTAATATTCGGCTAAACACAAATTTTAGAAAATAAAACAAAACTGCTAACATGACGCTTCACTTTTCCGCTAAGAAGTCCTATAGTACACTTATAAACTAGCTGCGCTGTGACATCTGTCATCAACAAGTTTAATTACTGCCCACAATTGTAAAAGCAACATAAGGTAACCGCAAGGCTGAGTACTTTATGCACAAGGGAACACAAAGGACTTAGTTAATGGTGAAGTAGTTATAAAAACATTTTCACTCGACGCCGTTACCAAGATCCCCTTTTTATACCAACATCAAAGAGTACCGGGTTGCAATGCAATCAACTGTGCATAGGAGATGTCAGATGCAAGTTAAAATGATTAGGGGCCAGCTAGAGGTAACCTGCCGTCCAATTGCGTAGCACAATTTCAATCACCATCCGAAAGATTTTGAAAGAAATTCTTAAACTGCTTCATATGTTTGAAGAAATCGTCTACAACGATTTATGGAGTGATTTACGTTATCGAACGTAAATCACTCAATAAATCGTTGAGTTTTCAAAATGAAAGGCATTTCTATTATGTAGGTCTGTTAAACAATAATCCAGCCGATTGGTCTACACCTAGTAACAGATACAACAATGAATTGGGAATCCCATAACTATGGCAGTAGTCTTTACTTATTATTACTCTGTAATTAATGTTGATACATTACGGTTCCGCCATTCTACACGATTATCTTAGCAGAGAAAACGTAGAGTTCTCCTCTTAAATAAACTTCATTTACTTGCAGATTATATTGGCGTAGTATTAGCATAAGTTATTTACACCAGATCTGCATAGATAAGTGGGAGGGAGATGAGTCTAATGCATTTAATACTAGACTAATAATACGTTGAGAAATGAGCAGAAACGTATGAATTATTTGTAAAATCATTGAAAGGTCTACTAAGGTGTAAAATAAGTTGGTACAGGGTACAGTGCATTTTTCGTTATACCTATTTGATAAACAAACAGGTTACGATAACGAGTTCTCGCATAAAAGCATAATAACGTCTTGCTACTTGTAAGAAACATACCTACACAGTATGAATTACATGAAGAAATGCTTCGTATCAACTATGCAAACATATTCATTTTCTTAAGGACGCATTCGCAAATTTGACAAAAATTTGCTAAACCAAATGTAACTAATAATTTCCACAGATAGGTTACTCCTTATCTCCAAATAGTAGCAATTTTTTATTCGAAAATGTTGGTTTATAATATTGTAAAAAAATTGACGATATCGTGTTGAGTTTACGAATATTTTTCTTCAATATAATACCATGAATTTTGTTTTTAATATTTTATGTAAGCAGACATGTTTAACTCAAAAAGGTAGCAAAAAGAACTATGAAAATGTTACAAAATAAAATAAAATCCCAGAAAATAATGTTGAAAAAACCTATATTTTTTTTAAAACATTGTCGGTAATGTTTTTTTCTATTATTTAACAAACCATATCAAGAAATTTAAAAAACACACACTGCGCTTCAGCTATCCGTGTGATAAAATCACACCTACAATATTATCGTCATTAAGTAAATCAACGGCGAAATAAGCTATATTTTCGAGAGCGCAAAGGTGTTGTAACTATTAACAGGTGCTGAGACTGACACGAATGGTTTACGTGTATCACCACGAAAACTGTACTGTTATAGTTACACAGACTTAAAGTTTCAATTATTGTTTTTGTGATTGCACTCTTAATATCGATGTCTGATTATTCTCAGTGCACCATATTTGTTTATGAAGTAATGAATTCCACTTTTTATCTCTACATTATCTTTAATAGCAGCTTCTAGCACCGGAGCTGCGGAGGTCGGCTAGCCTTCCTGGCATCGTTTTAATAACAGTCATTATAAAAATCATTGAAGCGCAGTTGATCAGGTTTCCATTAAGTTTGCATAGCTCAGTAAGGCGTTAATATACATGAATGTTTTATTCACTTTTGCCGGTGTTCAGTCAGTGCAAACATTCAGCTTTGTAAATAAACATACGACAGCTCTTTAACTAAAGGCTGTTCGTCCGTTTGTAACTGAACAAATATTAAAATTTTGCTTTGACGACCGGTTGGTGATGACTCATGGTGTTACCTCGCTGGTAGCAGTCGATCGGAAAAACGTTTTTTACATGCCTAGTACATACTGTCAAAAGTTATTTTACTGTTTGTGAAAACTGATATTTATCGAGGCAAAGTCTGTTAAAACTGTTTACGCAGTCTTTCGACCGACGGTAGGTATACCTACTTACGTTACATTTCAAAAATGAATACTTATCTTTCTTATTCCGATATCCTATTTACAGAATAAACGATTCCATTTTTTTTTTTTATTTAAAACCGGCTTTATTAAGTATTTATGTTGCATCCCCTTTTCTATAGTTAACGAGGAATTATAAACTGGACGATTCAATTACTTTATCAAGTAAATACTAATGTTAGTTATGCAAATCGTTATCTCAGAAATAATAATTTAAAGTTAATAACATTTTCGTCATTTTAATCTCCTTATCCATTACCAACGTGCAATTACTAATTTACCTAATTATCCCTAATTCGTAGGTGTTACGTAAGCACCATACGCCTTACGCATCACAAGATATTTAAAAATAAAAGTTAGATAATAAATGGCAGATATCCAATACCTACATTTAGGTAAATACTAATACATCAGCTAGCAACATAAAATACGTAAAAAAAACTCAAGCTTCTGATCGTGTAATACCTATTAACAATGCTTTAAAATAACCGTCGCATACAATTGATACAATGGCGTACAAACCGTTAAGGTATCAATAGAAAAAGAATATTAAATATTTAAAAGGACAGCCAGTACTTTCGCTGCATAGTTAGCAGGATGAGTCATCCTTGTCCGTATGCTATGCTAGTTTACCGACATTACTGGGGTTTAACTAATACGCCTTCAGGTACTTTTAAATAGATAAGTATGTCTTTGTATTGTGTCGATGTCTCCAAGTAACCCTTATTTTTTATTCTACTGCAATTTTATTTACAAAAGGACCGTGTGGCGGCCGTCAACCGTTTGAAAAATATATCAACAATGTTGAACAGTCCTGCTGTGCATTTAATTAAAATTAAATTAATTGATTTTCAGTTACACACAGATTTGATTCATTGGGTTGCGCAACAGCGCAACCCAATGAATCAAATCAACAGGAATCAAAAAACAACAGCATTGCTAGTCGTAGGCATTCGTTTTGAATATGGAACGTGCTAGGCGTATGGACAACAAGGTGGACGGTGTTATTAAAGAATTGATCACGTTTGAAGGCTCAAGCGCTCGTGCCGACCCCTGAGTATGCACCGTCAGTCAGTCATCTGACTCGCGATCAACGTGACATACTCGTAAACAAATGGCATTTCAGAAAGTTACCGTTACCTATACAGGGTCAAATTAAAATAGCTAGCGAAACTCTAAAAAAACATCAAATCTTTTTTATTTTCATTTATCGCGGTTATATATCAACACTAATCACGTGTCACCGTGTGGTGCCAGTCGTAAAAAATAGCACCATCCTGTTTCTTCAAGTGGGTGTTGTAAAAGGCGACTAAGGGACTTACTAGAGGATGGGCAGCAGTGTTCTCTATGCAGTAGATAGTACCTGCCAAGCGTGGCGATTATGGCAAACCCGCCTTTGGGGGAGGCCTATGTCCAGCAGTGGACGTCTTTGGGCTGAAATTATGAATGACTCTGTAGTTAGAGATGATTGAAAGTAGGTATTTACCTGCCTCTGTACCTATTGTAGCAATTAAAAGCACTTTATATTTAAAATGCTGCATTATTTGTATAACCGAGCAAAGGCAGTTTTTAATTTCCTTTGCTACCTTTTTATCATTGTCAATTTTATAAGAATAATTCAAAAGAAAATAGGGAAAATCAATAGCAGAAACTTCAACTAAAAAGTAATTCATGCTCAATGCTTTCATGAAACCTACGATGTTTGGTGGCCATAACAAATAAGACGATTTAAAAAACCCACCCAACTTCATCCAAATCAACATTATGTTAATACTGCAACAATAACAGTAGATTAGTAGGTACATTACTGCAGCGGCCTGCAATAAGGGCATTGATGGGCCATCGTGAAAATGTGGACCGAGGCGAAGCCTCAAATTCAAACAAAGTAAATTATTTATAAATTCCAGTTTCAATGACGAACAACAATAATTTTTCAGGCGCCAATGGGTTCATTTGTTTTTTTTTTCAATAAACAGCTTTCTATTTGCAAGCCAGTTCGAAATTTAAATAAAACCTTTGATAAGTTACCTCCTTGGTTGTCAGGTTTCGGAGTAAAAGATCGTTCCATTTTTAAATTACACGATAGTTACGAGTTTACTATGTAATTTATTTGGCCGCTAAACCACGACACATAATTATGGATTTTCATACAACTTTTGGTGGCCGCTGCTCGCATGTATTTGGCCAGTACAGCAATTTTGATTTATCTCGAAGAAGGTTGTCAAAATAATGCTCGAATTTCCAAGTAAGTTTGAGAAAATTACATTATTATCATGACACGTTGTTCAGAGAACATTCTTACCTCAATACAAAAGAACTGAATTTATTTACGAATAGACCTTATAAGAGACCAATAAGTAAAATCCTTATTTAAATTGATTGTAATACTATTTGTTTAGTTTATTATTCACAAATATTTGCGTGAAGTTCCACCGCATATTATTATTCTACGCAGTACACCTAACTACTCGTATAATCGACCTTCTTAATGTGTGAGTCACCATAAATCTGATGATTTTTTGGAGGCTTACGACGACGTTTTAATATGAACTAATTAATTTAATTTGGGTGGCGAGGAGACATGACAATACCCAGATGCTGAAAATGCTGAAATATTATATAGCAAGTTATTTCATGTAAATACGTGGTTTTGTACAATGACATCAATAAATAAACAAATTTTTAAATACTGGGCATAACTCAACTACGATAATTATGAATACTCGAAAGGCACAAAACAGGAATGTATAGGAGAAATAAATCTTTCTACTTGTGAAGAAAGTATTAAGTCATGTCGCGGGGTGTTATAACTATTAAGTACTCAGAACGGTTACCTCGTCCAAAACAAAGGCTACTTTCATCAACAACACCACCACATACCTCCTCACACACAATGTCTTCAAAACAAACCTTCAGGGAGGAAACTGTGGCTCAAACATTTTACACGATTTACTCATGCTTGTTAACAAACGCATTTGGACTGAATCACAACTGTACTGGTTAAGTTTTTACTGTCGTTGCTAGGCAACCGACATCAAATAGGCGACGCGTTGATCCATATTGTTACCGCTGATGGTGGATGACCCATGTTGCCGGATGAAGCTACCTAGAGCCTTTTTGAAACCGTATTAGTACAACTCTGCTGTTATTTTATATGGATGAGTCTAAAGTGCGATTCAAATGCTAAAAGAATCCGTTTTGCCTATAATTTAATCATAGTTGGATGTATGTCACTTACGCATAGAAAATATACGGGCTCTAATTTGAAATTTTCAGTAATTCACTGAAAACCAATGATATTATAAGTAAACTAAAAACAATACCTACTGCTACCATCTAATCTAGACATTTTCTACTATATTATTTCTTACGAAAATCAATAAGAAAATCTCATGCAATCGTAGCAGCCCAAACTTGAATCCGACAGAACTTTAAGTATAGACTTTGCATCGTGTTGCAAAATAATGGGTACTAAAAACAATAAATAAGGCTGGGAGTGAACTGACAGGCCAAACTGTTTATTATTCACGCATCAATCGCTCAAGTCGTAGTTGAAGACTGCCTTACAGTTGTAAAATTGGTTCCGAAAGCAAGGCGTGCCTAACTAAGATTGATTTCAGCGTTCTTCAGACGTTCACGTTGGAATTCTTGCTGGATACAAAGACTAGACACATGCTAAGCTTACTTTACAGAAGGAGTTAACAAACTGGGTTTGAAGCAGATTCCGAAAAAGTTCTCGATTCCAACGTCACTCAAAGAATAGTTCCACCGTTTTCCGAATGAGGGATGTTTTAGACAATTTCTCTTTGCCACATATTTAGTGAAGGCCAAGGATTTGTTAGAGAACGATTTAAGGTTCCCGCAGACAGGCGACGCGACGCTAGTAGCACAATTTCTATGAAAACTTCATGGAAAGTGTCGCGCTGCCTGTCGCGCCCGCGATACCGTGCCAGTCTGCACGAGCCTTTAACAAATACGGGTAGTTTAATGTTAATATTGATTCGGCAACTACTTAATTATGTAATTTAGCTTTAATCCAAATTTTGAAAATATTTCATCCATAATCAATCATTGTCTGTGTGGTGCCGGACATAAAGAATAGCATCACCCTATTTCTCCCCGTGGGTGTCGTAAAAAGTGAGAGACTTACTAGAGACTGGGACTGGGGGATTATAGCAACCCCCCCTTTAGGGGAGGCCTATGTCGAGCAGTGGACGTCTTTCGGCTGAAATGATAATCTGTCACATTCTAGTGCTACCGAGAATTCAAGAAGCCCACAAAATCACTAGGTATATTTTTCTTGAATAAAAATGCAGATATAAGTTGGCATTACCACGACCTGTCTGTGTATACCTGTCCTCAATCCTTTCCTTTGAAATATCTATTTTGCGTTCCCAGGAATCCTCGCCAGGTGTCCAGTCTTTGTGTTGGGATTGTCATTTTATTACGATTCTTAGAACTGGATAATGCTGACAACATACAACAACGACTTATAAGCTGTTTTTATGTGGTGTTTATAAAAAAAGAATAAGTAGATGCTAGATGGTCATAAATAGATAGAATAATAATAGGTCCCGATTAAAACGTTATGAAGAATTTTAATTCTCGTTTAAATTAGGACTCGCCAATTCGATATAGCCAATTACTTATGGGCCTAGCCAGAGTGACATGCGATCAGCCACGACGATGATGGAAAAGTCAAAAATTTTAAAATAATATATGTATAAATATAATAAAAGATTTAATTTCAAGTATTATGGACTCATTATTGTTAGTAACAATTTACTTATAAACTAGTTAGTAATTTTTACAAAACTTACCACTACGACAATACTGATTCTAATGATTATAATTCTGTAAAACCATATATAATATGTTACAGCCACGAATCATATTTAGATCAAAATACAACCGACCTGCAAATTGCAAAAATCGTAAGAAATTTTGAATTTAGCGGGCTACCTGACGCTTTCACTTTAATTTTAGGCGTGTGCTACGCTATTTGGCTAAACGTGACACGATCGGTATGCAGTGATCTAAGCGTGGATCACCTTGAAGCGGAGGCGCGCGCGCACGTACCTCCGTGCATCCTACCTCCCAACGGAATTTGTTAATACATTAATACAATAACTTAAATGTAATTATATGCTAAGGCAGTTTAGTAAACAACCGAAAAACTAAAGAAGACTTTTGAACATGGAACGCACCGCGTCACCGTCGCGGGCCGTCCTGCTTAATAGGTATTTTTTTTAAATTCACGCTGGCTGTTTTATACACTCACAAGACCGCAGTACTTTTTTTATTTTAGTCGATTTTTTAAAATTGAGTATGTAAAATTTTTCGTAACTGACTACCTATCCAAATATTGTTCCATTTTCGCGTTCGTTATGCGCCCAAAATACTTCGATTCCCTTACTTTTACGAGTGTTTTGTAAAGCAATTGTGACGTTACACATAATCAGCCTATAATGTTCCCACTGCTGGGACACAGGCCTCCTCTCTTCGAGAGGGAGTGGGCTGTAAATCTACCACGCGGGCCCAGTGCGGGTTGGTAGATGTCACATGTCTTTGAATTTTTGGTTCTAGGACATGCCGGTTTCCTCACGATGTTTTCCTTCACCGTTTTGAGAGCAATGGTGATGAAATTATTTACACAATGTAAAGCGCCTGGGTTCGAACCCACGACCAATCAAACCAACCACTCGTAAGTCGGGGAAGTTACCACTGGGTCACCACTGCTCCATTGTGGGCCATTGTGACGTTATTGTCATGATATTTTCAGCCTCAACCGTTATCTGTCATTGACGAACAAGCCCGCAGGCCGCGCGATTTTCTCAAACAAGGTCGCTCGTCACCGACTCACCGCCGAGGAGCCGCGCGCCGCCGACCGTGAGTCGTGTTGACTCCACGAGAAAGCAACGAATCGAAGACGCCTCGCAACACCCACACCACCTCATTGTTTCCTCCTCATTGGTATGCAACTAATACCGCCATGAGTGTCTCAACCCGAGGCTCTATGTATGTCTCACAATCATATAAAGAACCCCACGGAAAACTCAACTCTATCTCAACATGATAAGATTCTTATCCGGATAATTGTTTACAAAAACAAAAAGTGCAATCGAGTTTTAAAGGACAAAGTTGTTCGTAACATACGTAGTGGATATAGTGGAAACAAAGACGCCATTATTAAAGGGAAATTGGTAATATATTATTCAAAGGATGCATGTGTGTTATCGATCCACGGTTTTCCCAAGACTTGTGCATTTTAAACTATGTTACAGACATAACTTTCTTTGCGGCCTCTACCACGGCATATTACGTTGATTTAAAATGCAATCAATACTTTGAATAAATTATGTGTATTGGCATAAAGGCTCGTGCATTGGCGCGATTTCGCAGGCGCGACGCGACACTAGTAGCACAATTTATTTGTCGCTGCCTGTCGTGCGCGCGATATAGCACCAGTCAGTATGAGCCTTAAATATATTTCGTCCTTGGTTAGTGTACACACGGCTACATATCAAGCTATAAAGTTCCAGTATAAGCTGATCTGGCAATGTATAGGACTTCCGTTCAATGAGAGGTCAGCTTATACTGGAAATTTATACCTTGACATGTAGCCGTGTGTACATTCCTCTGTTACCTTACTTTACTTAGACAAGAAAATTATTTTCCTATGTAAAGCGTCATTAACTCATTAAAAATGAATAAAAAATGTAAAAACATATTTCACACTAAAGGCTCGTGCACACTAGTAGCACAATTTCTTTGTCGCTGCCTGTCGCCTCCGCGATATCACACCAGTCTGTACGAGCCTTATAGTGAACTAAAATGAAATGCCTGTAACAAATTGAACACAGCAATAATGTCATCGCTTGAACGAGGATGAGGCCGGATATGATTGGGACGTTCAGTTCTGTCCCGGATATTACGCCGAGCTGTCTCAAATACTATTTCGCTGTTTGCTCACCTGCCGGGATAACCGGTTTTCACAAGGCTGTTAAATAAAACTGCATTTACGTCAGTATTTGTTCAGCTGCGTGCAGGGGAAATGTTTGGCAGGAGCAGTGAATATTTAAATAATTTACAATTAACGCACTCAGCTCAAATACTGGCGTGCAATGATTCAGATATTTTGTCGTTTAAAACATGATATTAAGTATTATGATGCAGTTGCCAATTTTTGGCTGCCAATATCTAGACGACCATAATTTATGCAAATAATAAACATTACAGCATTAATACTGTATACTCTGTTTGAAGGAAATATGTGATGCGAACGGTTTTAATTTTTATTTATTTATATTTATTACAAATATTTAGAACTAGATAAATTGCTACTTTCTCTATATTAGTTTTAAAGTAAACGTAAAGTAATTTTAATACTTTTTCTATTCTATTCTATTTATCTTTCTGGCAATGGTGCCGTTGTCGACAATTCTGCCAATGTCAGATGTGTTTAGAGACTAATACTTTTTTAAATTGCAGTGCCCTTACAGTGTTCATGTCAGGTTCTGTACCCCTTCAAAGTCAATGTCAAATTATTTATTTCTAATAACCACTTAAAATATACTTTTGAACGTCAAAATTTACAAATAAATTGCATGGAGAAGAATGGCCAAAAAATTCCACCGTTACTCTTTTAAAATGTTTTGCAATATTTTGTATAGGTACATTAGATATATAATTATAATTATGTGAAGACGATGCACCTAGAATAAAATTACTATACCACAATAGGTCAAAATAATTAAAATTTGAAGCGATGACAGATCTCACATTTATTTACAAAAATTGTAAAAGTACATTTTCCAAAAAAAAAAAAAAGTAATAAATCAATGTGTGAGCTAAAGTAATCACATAATGTAAATATAAGAAGTCGAATGTAAAGAAAAACATAAGGAGAATGTATAGAATCTTAAAAATAATAAATTATACAATTAAAATAGCAACCAGTTTGATTTTGTCTAAATTCCTTGCATATAACATCTAAGTACTTGCCACATGAGTTTTGCATTTCCAGATTCTCTTTTTATTCAAAGCGCTATTGAAGATGCATCAGGCAATCAAAAGTTAGTTCTTACTCTCAAAAATGAAGGTTAACGCTTAGGTATCCGATATTATTAGCTAGGTAGGTATAACGATAATTTTTATGCTTAGTTATCTACCTTGCATTGTATTCGAATAGGTAATTTAGTACAGTGTTGTCGGGTGTGAAATGAGACACGTGGATTATTTGTCAACAATTCCATGGAAAAAAGTAAAAGCGTTCTACTTATACATTGGTGCACACAGCTACACATTTCCAGTATAAGCTGATCTCGCATTGTATAGGATTTCCTTACAATGAGAGGTCAGCATATACCGGAATTGTATAGCTTAGTATGTAGCCATGTGTACTGGATTTGAATTCATAGGCGATTTCAGAGGATAAAATTACCTACTTATATAATCTATCTGTATATATTATAAATCAAAGTCCATTTTTGTGTCTGTCTGTGTCCGCGATGTTCTTCTAAAATGCGCGACGAATTTTGAAACGGTTTCCAACCATCGTTCAGAGAATGTATTCCGGAAGTATGTGTAATGCTAATGTATTATACACAACCTTCCGGATAAGTATGTGTAATACTCAACATGGGTAGTTATAATAAAAAAGTATAAAAACAAAAGAAAGTTCAAGTATACAAACTTACATTTATATCACAGAAATCTCGATGTTTTCACATGTCGCCATTACACCCGTTCGAAGCAGGGACGGGTCCCTAATCATAAATAATTTAAAAAAACAAAAAGTCCGACAGCAAAACAACGAACTGAAAAGATCGAAACAAGATTAAAAGAAACGACTATCCTCTGCAGTCGGAGGCATCTAGGATGAAACGAACGCCTTAAAATTTGCCGACTGCATTTATTTATGTTTAAAATAATTTGTTTCATTTTAAGCTTTTTAGTGATATTCTTAATAATGAACGAATTGTTCAGTTAAGTATTGGTATGTGAACAAGGTAAAGTAAGGTTAGCAAGATAGGATAGGTTTTAGAAAAGAAAATGTTTTGTAGTTTGTGTCAAAATAGTAGATTTAAAGTGTTATATATTTATAATATATATATATTTGGAATTGGTTATTTACTAGCTTTTATTTGATACCCATATTATTATATCACAAAAAAAATATTCCCCCTCTCTTTTTTGATTCGCAGATTATTAAAAATCTATACCCTATGTCACTCGCAATTAAAACGCATCTAGAGATTCCTCTTATGTTAAAATCTATCAAGCCGTTTAGGCCACAGAGCGTGCCAAAGAAATAGACATACATATTTACATACATAAACTCTAAAAACATAATCCTCCTTCTGGGGCAGTCGGGTAAAAAAAACTTTAACCACGTGGCTAAGTCTGAAATAGCAAAAGGACTTAAGCACTGGATTTTTATTATGAAACGACATGAAGAGTTTGTATATAGATAGTAGTAGCTACCTTCTATTATACTTACAACAAGACTGTCCAATCGAAAAGTCGTGAGCCTATGTGGTCTGTCCGTCTGTCACTGCCGATTTACTCCGAATCTACCGTACCGATTAAGTTGAAACTTGGTACACATATTAATTTATGTGACCCAAACAAGGACGTGTATCGTAAATAAATTAATTTTGAAATTGGGGTCACTTTTGGGGGTCACATTAGGAAATTTCAAAAAAAAAATGCAGTTTGGTACCGTGTGACATATCAAATGAAAGGGCTTGATGCAAGGGTTTCAGATATATAAAAAATACAGAAAATAGTTCTTTACTTATAGATTACAGGAAAATCTAAAAAAAGTCTGGTCTCAAAATAACATGGAAAATCACTCAATATTGTGCGTACAAACTTACATTTGCAGTTGGAATGTATGAGGGGACATGTCATTCAACTACAATGTTAAGTTTGTTCTTGGGATAATTCATCCTAACTACGGAACCCATCATTGTGCGTGGTCCGACACGCACTTGGCCGGTTTTTTTTATAATCTTTTTAAAAGCAATTATATTTGTTTTTTGTTACAAAAATAAACAAATAATTTTATCGGAAATATTATACCTAAGTGGGTCCCAAATAAAATATGAAAAATAAACCGAGTTTAATAATTAAGTTATTGCTCTCAGGGCGAATTTTAAACGAGGCGCTATTCAAATAACCAAATTGCCAACGTGACGTTCTAAAACTCGTATAGAAAAAGAAACGTTGTATAGAATCAAGTTTTCTAACTGAACAGACAGCTGTGCTGCTGGGGAGTTTGATGCGGCACTTCTTCTTCCCAGGGCGGGCGTTTTTGGGGGACTGTCTTAGGTAATTTTGACATTCGAGAAGTGCTGATAGTTTCTCAGCCTAGTTTAAATACTTAAATGACTCTTGATTTTAATTTTGACTCCCCACAAGAAAATAAAAGAAAACGTGTTTATATTTTTTCACACCTCTTACTCGAAAATGTCAAATCAGGTATATGTCATGCAAACCTAACCTACCTACGGGCAATAATATTCTACTGAATTTCACTATGACCCGCTGGTGCATAATGTGATTTGAATCTGGAACTTCAACAAAAAACATCGTATGAAAACTTTTTCCAAAGTTTAAACAGTACACACTTCATAGGTTTTAGTTGCCAACGAAAAACAAAATAATTAAAATACGCATGTGGATTAATAAGTGACAAATAATGTACCTATATTAATTTAATAGGTTAAATTAAAATAATTACAACAATAAAATAATTGTTTTCTGGATATGGTCAAGTTAAAGATTATTTAATTATCTGTATAAAAGACTCGCCCAAGCGCTGTTTCTACATTATCTGTGGCGGTGATGGCGGCAGGTCATCGCAACAGCCAATACATTGGAATAATCGTTAGAATGTTGGATTTGACCGTCATATTTACGATATTATTTATTGTGTTTTTGACGAAATTGGACATAACTAGGTATTCCCCGGTTATTTAACAGTTTTATGAACTACTAATTCCAGAAACGTATTTGTTTTTAAGTTATTATTACCCCGCAGTAGGTGCGAAAATTAGTATATTCTCCTCGGGGATAAAGGTGTCTTCGTCTTGGGCGAGTCTTAACTCCTAAGCGAAGCGCTCGGGAGCCCTAGAATCTTTTTTTGAGTTCGGGATTCAAAATAGCGCCCGTGACATTATGACACTGTTTTATCCCCTTATCTACGATTTTACCGTTCTATAAAAAAAGAAGAAAATTGTGCAACATTGCCATAAAAATCCCTCCGCTACGTAACGCTAGCATAGCTTACATAATTGAACCTACCCCAATCTGGCAAGAAGTTTTCGTTATGTTAAATAATATAGTCAAAGTCATTCTGATGATAACTTCGTGAAAATTACTAATTAATGAAAACCTTACCTATTTATTTTTCCAAGTTCCTCGTTTCAGAGCAAGCAGGAAACAAATAACAAGTAGGTAAGTTATCAGATCATAAAAATATTTCAAATACACGAAAATATTACCAAAATAGTGCAAATTAAGTAGTTAAGTTATTTAAAAATCTCCTAAGCCGGAACTAAACTGATAAAGCGATAAGATATGAAATTCACATACCTTTTATGTAGGCATTTAATTAACTTGATTGACTCATTTAGGTGATATCACTACCTGTGTCACTATTTTATTATGAGAAATTATTTACTATATAACTCATTAAGTACATTCAGTGTACGTACCTACTGCGTAGATCTTCATCTCGTGCGCCATCATTCTCTTCCGATATTTGTGCGTCTTCCATAAATGCTGCACCATTTTGCCCTAAGTTGTTTATTATTTTTATTTATTGCCCTAAGTTGTTTATGTTATTTAAAAAGCTGAAGAAAACCAATAAACCGATTAATTTAATAAGGTAGCTAATACGGTTCTTAAATTCAATTGTTAGTTAATTGAAGTACTTTATCCAATTAATTTAAGGACTTAGGAATAAATACTTTTAATTAATTGAAATGAACGTCCGTCTTCCACGCCAGGTCTTGCACTTTTTGTTGGGCACAAGCAATATGTCAGTGGGCACCAGAATGACGTTGCCCGGCTACCAAGCAGGTAACAATGAACGTGGAAGTTGTACAGAATACTGACTAGGTATTTATTATTAGACAAATCGATATCATGCATCACCCATACACCACCTTACCATCAATAAGAACTGGACTTGATAATATCATGATATTTGAATAAGAATTCAGACTTAGAACTATTCTAAGAATTCAGATTATTTTCTGTAGCTGAAATGCGTTTGTTGCATGACGGGCTTACAGAGGGTCAATAGATATGTCATCGTTTCCTATTGGTTTTTCAGAAACATCACGCATTTGCAATAAGTTATGGGGTAGGCAGAAATGCATTTTACTTAGACTGTAGATCATTTTCTATTTTGTTAAGTACCAGGTACTTACTTTTGACGATACCTATTAACACTGTGGTTTGAAAACATTGTAAAAGCCAATTATTTTTAAAAGAGTATCTAACCGTGGAGTTTCTTGCCTGCTCTTCCCCATAGGAAACGACCAATTGGAACCGTGCACCTAGCTTCTGACGTTTCATAAGTGCCCATATAGGCTTAAGTGAAATAAAATATATTGATCTTGACCTAGGTACAATTGTTTAGTAAGATAATCGACTATTACAGTAGTTATAATTTCCCGTCATATGGGATCCCACTTGGGAACGTGGAACGCATTATTATCCCACTTGGTAACGAGCGGCTGCATTGCAAGCGTGAGGTCCCGCATTCAATTCCCACGAACTAGGCTTTGCGTTTTTGTTTGGTTTATGGTACCTACTTATTTGTTTCCAGCAATAGATTAGGTACTAATTTAACTAATTCTACTAATTTTATTGTATGATAATACTAGCTGCGCCCCGCGGTTTCACCCGCATTCGATCCTGTAGATAAAAAGTATCATATGTCCTAACCCAGGGTCTACTCCGAAGTATCGGCCGACTGTTCAGCCGTTTTATAAAACTTCCAAAGTTTCCTTTTTTGACTTTGAATCCTTACCCGACTTCAAGTCACATTTTTGACTTTGGCTTATCTCTTTGACTGTCGGTTTTTTTTCTTTCGCCATAGTTAGCCGCAGTCAAGAAACGGCCGAACATTCGGCCGATATTTCGGATTTGTGTTAGGAGTAGACCCCCTGGTCATGGTCTATCCATGCGCCAAATTTCGTCCAAATCCGTTGAGCCGTTTTAAGGCTTGTCAAGACTGGTGCGATATCGCAGGCGCGACGCGACTCTAGTAGCACAATTTCTTTGTCGGTGCCTGTCGCGCCCCCGACATCGCACCAGTCTGTACGAGCCTTTAGAGTGAAAGCGTAACATACAAACAAACAAACAAACTCACTTCTGCATTTATAATATTAGTTATGATTATCATATCTTATTACCTAAGTGAAATACAATTGCGTTTTAGGTAATTATTACCTACCCTTTAGGTAAATGTGATCATTAATAAATAATACATTTTGGTGAAAACTATAATCTAATTACACCTGTTCTTGGAATTTAATTATGAATAAAGGTGAAAATAATTGGTAGGTACTAATTAGTAATACCTACTAATTTCAAAGTGTACCAAGAATTATACAAATACTATTGCAGTGGTCGCCACCGTAATTATCCGACAACTGTTTTGGGTCTCAAACAACAGGGTGTTTGTCCGGGAATACCCAGTTACAATAATTCAAGGGTTGGAATTGTTAAATGTCAAGGGGGTCTGCACCTACTTCACAGTACATAAAACCTATTACCGCGACCGGGTTGCCTAAGGTTCATAAATATTAGAGTAGCATTGAAATGCCAGTCCACCACTTACCCCGTCGAGGATAACGGCGTGATGGTTATATGTAGGTACCTACCTAATTACACACGTCAGATTTACAATTGTTGTGCAAGTGGATGTGAATTGTTTCATAATTTAAGTAAAATGTAAGTACCTACCTAAATCTGAAGATTTTGTCATCTTTGACGTGATACGTAATATGTTTCCTGAACCTATGGTACACCATTTGGAAAATGAGAAGGGAGTGAACCTCGTTCTACTTCAGGAACTTTAGGTAGGTAGACACTTATGTACCTACTTCAAAATAAATAAAGTCAACTTTCCTTAAAGGTCCCGCTGACAGGCGCGACGCGACACTAGTAGCACAATTTCTATGAAAACTTCATGGAAAGTGTCACCCGCGATATTGCGCCAGTCTGCTCGAGCCTAAGTTCCCACCGTACACGTACCTAGTGCGATAATGTATGAAACAATTCGCAGTATGATAATGCGATCGAATGAAAATGACGTTAATGAAACCATTCAGACACAGATGATTCAATAACTAATCATAGAATAAAGTGTATTAATATAGTGAATCACACTCTATTATTTAAATGTCTGTATATTTTGAATAAATAAATTATTCTTATTATTTTAGGTTCTTTTTAACAGGTGCAGCTTAATTTTTAATGTAAGGTGACCTTTAAACAGTTTTCTTTAAAACTACGTGCAGCATTCCCGCCCAAGGGCACACTTCACCCCTTAACGGCCTTGATTATACAATAAATAACAAAGTGCACATTTTGAGGAACCTATTTGAAATCACTATGGTTACACATAGGTGCAACAAAACCTGTACTATCGCTGATACAACAAGATGATGGTCAAAAGACCATCACACCTCTAAGTTACCAAAACTAACAAATGTAGACTGTAACTTTAAAGGAATATAATAATTTATTAATTTAATATTATAATTAATTTAATATTCCTTAAATAGTCACCATTGCGTAATCTAGATGACGTTCAGTGTAAACACAGCAACGCCATACGCAATCTAAATGTATAATAGAACCTAAAAGCGGAGCATTTTCCATTGAAACTTTTGACTTGGAATCCAAGACGGACTCTGAATAAAAATAGCCCAGACTACAACAATGAAGAAAAAGAGTGATTGGGAGCAAGTAAACGCAAGTGAAGCCATCAAAAAGCTGGCAATAAAATGTTTTGCTGCGGCTGGTAAAAAATTAAATACCATGGACATTCGTGGCCTGTTATAGCTTTCTAAGAAAAGAGGTTGTATTTACCCTAAAAAGCAGATATTTTAGGAATCGCTATTTTGAAATAATAATATACAAAATTTTAATAAACCTACCTATTTGGAATTTTATATTAAAGGAAACATACCCAATGTAAGAAGATACAACGTCTGGTCCCCTATACAATTACAGATTAATTCTATTCCCTGTACCTTCCAGAAATTACTACTAAATAGGTATCTGTTAAATATTGGTAGGTAAAGGGGTCTACTCCGAAGCGTTAAACCGACGTATGCTTGACTACGGCGAAAGAAAAAAAAACGACGATTAAAGAGACAAACCAAAGTCAAAAATGTGACTTTAATTCGGGTATGGATTCAAAGTCAAAAAAGGAAACTATGGAAGTTATAAAACGGCCGAACATTCGGCCGATACTTCGGTTTAACGCTTCGGAGTAGACCCCTAGTACATGGATGGACTGTGAATGATACTAAGGCTAGAAAGGGGGTGACTACCGAGATGACGACTAATAGAGAAGTAGATATGGAAGAAAGCGACATGTTGCGCCGACCCAAAATAAATATGGATAAGGGCAGGAGAATGATGATTGGTCTGTACATCTGAACCTGATGCAAGGCATTGGTTTTGAAGAATAGACTAAAGGGAAACGAGGAACTTGACCTACTACTTTTTGTGAAACAAAAAAGACTCTTCTGAGAAACCACGTCATTTACATTAATTTACGGAAAAACATTAAAACCTATTGCTCGATATTAATCTTTGTACAATCAGCAAAACCATTATCGTTAGTCGTAGAATAGGTACCTAAATAGCTGTATCTTCATGTCTTATGCTATGCTATGCTATAGAGTTGCTGCATTATATGTAGGGTTGCCATACGCCCCGTATATACGGGACTGTCACCCTATTTTTATGACGTGCCCCGTTTTGCTACTTGTCCCGTTATCTTCAAAATGCGCTTGAAGTCACGGCGCCGAACGGTGTGCAAGAAGTACTGTGCGCGGGAGACGCGGGATGTGAGAGTCGTGGTGTGGCTACTAGACATCGTCGCGTTGGGCACGCCACAATTGTGGCGATAAGTCTCCTCTTTGAGGAGTAGCTAGAGAGGCGCCACGGCGTCCTCACCCTCCGCCTGACGCAGGTCCTCACCGGATACGGTTGTTTCGGGAGGTTCCTATTCAGAATAAAGCGGAAGGAAACGCCCGGGTGTCACCACTGTGTGGATCGCCCGGAGGACACGGTGGAGCATACGGTGGAGGTCTGCCCTGCTTGGGCGGAGCACCGCCGTGTCCTCACGGAGGCGATCGGCGGCGGCGATATCTCGCGTCCGGCCCTTGTTCAGGCCATGGTTCGGAGCAAGAGTGCATGGGAGGCCGTCACCTCCTTCTGCGAAACAGTAATGCTCGCAAAGGAGGAGGCGGAAAGCGTGAGGGAAAGACAAAATCCACGCCCTCGCGCCCCTAGTCGCCGCAGCAGACGCCCCGGGCGTCGGGAATCGCAGGCCGATTTCTGGTCACCGTAGGCGCAGGCCTGCGGACGGTGAGCGATGGGTAGCTCGCCGTCCGATAAGGACCAGGCCCAGGTCGACGGCGCGTTGTGTTCCACGCGCGCCTCAAAAAGATGTCAGTACCAATTGACGGGGTCCGAAACGGCCAATGCCTGCCAGGGTGACGAGTCTGTCCGAAACGGATATCGTGGCCCTGGCACAGGGGCATCTGAAGGAACACGGGTGGGTTTTAGAAAAAAGGGCATCGTCACTTCGCCGTCGTTTGCACTGTCGGTGCTTGCTGAACGGTAATCTATATGTGCCCAATTTTATAATCATATCAAAAAAGAAAAAGAGAACATGAAAGTAAAATCTACTTTAAAATACGACTAGGCGAAAAAAGATGAACCTCTTCCTGCATCTTCTTCTCAAGTAATGTACTATTTAACTTGTTTGGAGTATCAGTTAATTATTTTTGGTTGCACTCCAACACACCACTGCACACCATTAAAACCCACGTAATTCAGATTTTTATTTTATTTTAACAATTTTGTCCCTTATCAGTGCCGAACAATTATGGCAACCCTATGCATATGGCAGTTAGCGCTCTCGCCTATGGGTAAGTACATATCGACTGCCTAGAGGTACCTACGTAATGTCAGAGCCGCTCGTAAACATAAGGGCGATCAACGATCAACTTCTAATCGGAATAATTATTTTTAGACTATGGGACACACGACTTAACTTTGGGACTATTTGGTCCCAAGGTTAATTAATAGTAAGTCGTGAAAAACTGATTTTTTCGACGTATGATCTCCCAAAATTGGATTAAGTTAAGTACGAATTATAGTTACTCGAGGGGGATTCTATATCTTGAAGAAAACTAATCTTCTGCTTGACTCTATTAATTTTGACTTTGATAGAATCCACTTTTACAGAAATAATCCCATAAATATGTTAGCTTTGCTATCAATAGGTAATTGACCACTTAAAGAAAACACTGTAAGGACTTTCAAAAGCCTGTGCAGCATCATATCGCTTTTATAAGAGAAACCTCTTCGCTAGGGACTCCGCTCCTGTTTCCTTAATCTAATGTAATCTTCATACAAAGCAAACTGCGCCATGAGACTGGTGTAGTTAACATAACGTTCTAATCAAGGTACGTAGTTAAACAGATACAGTGCTATATTATACCCGTCCTTAGTCTAAGTGATTAGTTTAAGATCATTGTTCCAACTCCATACCTCCTACTAGGTAAATGTTATGTCTAACATGGGAGACTGGCCTTCTGGTTTCTACTTTGTAAGTAGGTATATTGGAGGTTTGATAAACCATAGAAAGGTATGTATAATTACATAATTAACTCATGCGTTTGCGTATAGCGTCCCTGATGCGGCGAGTGCGCGCTTGTCCTAACAGTATTTTGGCTACTGTGGCCAGCAGGATGGTCAGCCCCATACTGCGGCATTGGATGACGACTCACAGAGCGACATTCCAATGCCTATAAGTATTTATTATAATTAACGTGCATGTGTATTTTATTTGATATGTATTGTGTTTTTTTATATAAATTTATGTTAGTAACATAATATGGACTGTTTGTGTCTGATAATAAAGTTTTTATTATTATTAGTCAGGTTTGTATTTGGGAGAAAAGGGAGTTAAAGATGAAATATTATTTTCAATTGACGTCTTTTTAGATTGAACTTTACTTTGACGCTGAGCAAAACTGTCTTAACTGAACGATAGAAATGTTAGGTAAGACATGGACAAGGTCTCAGTACCTAAATACAGGCGCTGGCAGGTTTTCATGAGAGGTTATGCACATGAGAGCCAACAGACCAAGCATTGAGGACCATGAACACTATGCAGTAGGCAAACTGAACGAGATAGATACTATGGTAAAAACCGCCAGGCACCAGCAAAGAGTGTAATCACTCCCGGGTGTTCATTGACTAAAGTAAATTAATAACAAGTCAAGTCGCAGACTATTAAAGTAAACCTTGGCAATACTCGTGATGTCACGGTGTTAACAAAGCCTCTGCAAAAACTGCACCAAAAACGTACGTTGGGGATTTTTTTCGCAGAATTTTACGTATTAGTCATCGAGTAAGACAAGAATGATGGAACGGGGATCGCCAAGATCATTCTCTAAATAGATGTTATCACGTAGGTTCTCAGTTAAATAGGTTTGAGAAACCAGCCGAAGGGAAGTAAACCTGTTTGAAACTGAATTTAAAAAGCGAAAATCCGTTTCTCGACATCCTCAGGTATTTACATACTTGGTTAATACATAGCCTGCCGTCACCATATATAGTAACCAAGTACCAACCTGAGAGAAAATGCATAAACTGTTTCCTTCACACTATTATCAAGTAGCTGCTCTTAAACTAAGTATAAACTTATGTCTCACCTTACAATACTGCTGACATTATGCCTCGAACCAAACCAATCACAAACACTGAGCAAAACTTTCTAAATTTAAAAATTTGAAACGCTGTTCGAAGCCTTTGCAGGCTCGGCGGCCAATCGCGGAGGTGGGTGACGGAATGCGACTCTTGCGCAGGTAGAGCCGGCGCGTGTTTGTGGACCTGCCTCTGTGTGCGTGAATGTATCCACAGTGTAGCGATATGCCGGTGATGGTGTGTGTGACGTGGCGAAACATTAAACTCTGACGTTTTAAAAACTTCCGAGTCGCATGGATAGCTCCCATCGAGCTGTGAAGCTGAAATGATTATGCTTTTTTTATTGTAAATAGATAACAGTGCGTCTTTTAGGTGATCTGTGTGAATGTTTCTGGCGGATTTTATGGAACACAGCGACTTGTTTAACTTTGTTGTACCTACAACCTTACCTTGCGGAGTGTTGAGCAACTTGGGAATGGACTTTGTTAACTTTGGATGCTAAAGGATACTTTGAACAACGAGGTCTACTGCTTCTTGATTTATTCTTTGAATTCCATAAAACAAACTTTATTTCTATGTCAAATTAAAAAAAACAGAAACATGGCTATGTTTTCCGGAGGGCTAGATAGAGGTAGGTACCTACGTATAGGTAGGCAAATTCATTTTGCCAGACAATTCTGCCGAAATTTGGATGTGAAGGGTCGTTGTCTTACCTACCCACTGCCTACTATCTTACCGTCAAATAATCGAACTACCAAACCAAACTTCAAAATGGAAGCAAGAGCTAACATATTATTCCTAATGGTTAAATTGAAAAGCAATCCTCACCGAATGAAATTGCACTTGCAAGTATCTTCAGATGCTGGCAGGCGCAGGGGTCACGGAGGTCACGATGAAATGAAGTTGAAAAAACGCAAAAACTTTTCCCGGTCGGGGAATCGAACCTAATACACTTGTCCAATAGCAGTTGCGTTATTTTAGCCCAACGAAGAAATAGACATTTCGACAATTAGATATTACTTATAATATTATTGTCTTGTATGAATCTGGATGTTGGGCCACAACAGGGATGAATGAAAGGTCATTCCTCCTATTCTTGCAATCTTGTGAATTGCATTTTGGTATTACGTACGCGAATAGATAAAATAAGAAATGAGGAGTGAGGAAATTTTTAAGTATGAATGTGGATGGATATAAGAGTAAGTGAAGACCAAAGAAACGATGGATGGAATGTGTGAAAGATGATATAGCTAGAAAGGGGGTGACTACCGAGATGACGACTAATAGAGAAGTATTAAAGAAAGGGACATGTTGCGCCGACCCCAAATTCATTGGGATAACGGCAACAGAATGATGATATAATACTATGATACTTTAGATATAGAATATAATTTTAAATAAATGCAATTATCAGATATGAAATTATTGCTTGTTTACATACCTACTTAACATACCGCCTACATGCATTCCTCGCTGGTTGGTTAGGCATAGTCAAGTTCCATTTAAAGTAAAGTTAGGTTAACATGTAGAGGGTGAGACTAATTCGATTAATTGGGCACCAATCCAGACTCCGAACCGCTAGACTGAAATTCGTAATGGAACAACCCAATAATACTTAGCCCAACCTGGAAATTGAACCCTACTGAACCCGAAACACTACTACAAAAAGACTTTTACATCTTTAGTATTGAATTTATAACTAAATGCGAGGACGATAGGTATAACAAAAAAACACGTCCATAATACAGCAAATAGAAACAACAAAAAAAAACAATCTAGAATAATTAAATCAAGCCACCGCTAAGAGATGACCAGTCCCAACTGACAGCGCCCATTCACGAACATGACGCATGGACCAGCACCATTCAGCTCAACCATTTTGAAGGGAGCTAAATGATCCAACACACGCGCCACCATCAGCGAGACATCTGAGTGAGGATGACGTACTCACAGCCGCCAGCCAGGGCACATTCAAGTCAATGAAAGATATATTCCATTACCAGGTAAATGGTTGCTCTATTTTACATAGTACTTACACCTGTGCTAATCAATTATAAAATACAAAGGAGATTGAGTTTATACAATGCAAAGATAGTCTTACAATCTTCAGCAGCTTCAACAATATTTTCAAATGTGGTAATGAATTAGTTGAGGTTGTGGAGCAGGACCAGCATTGAGCCAAGCATTTTCATCAGCGATGTAATATGCCTGGTTGCATAGTGTGCGTTTTATACTAGACTTGAATTTCGTCTCATTCACTTTTAGTACTATTATGGGGTTATGCTTAAAGTTTAAATAAATCGGGCAGGCTGAAACTCTTACTGAATCAAAAGCGAGTGAGGGCGAGGAATTTAAGATTTCAGTATTTTTAAATGGGATACTGTATAGAAATTTACAAATTCTTGAGCAACGTCTTTGCTATCGCAAATGAGATCACATGACGTCTCTAGAGTGTAATCAGAATCATGCTTATTGTTCCTATTCGGTACATTAGGTATTGATAATTTTCCAAACTGTCTTTATTTCATTGTCTGTTGATTTAACCTTGTTGCTAATGAATAAATAAGGCTTAGCTGCCTTACAAGTGTTCTTAAAAGTTCTAGAGTAAGTAGAAACATACTTAGTAAAAGTTTCCGTGTTTATAATTTATTACAAGACCGGCCATAAAGCTCGAAAAGTCTTTCCCTACTTTTCCTGATTCCTTTAGTCACTAAATAAAACCCTAGGGCTGATTGTTTTAGTGTTCTTCTTAAAATAATGATTGATCTCGGTTTGGACTACCGAAAAGAATTCTTTAGACATACAAATTATCAACATAGTTCAGTAAGGGCCTTATTACTTAATTTACAAATTATTTAAGTGTTATTCAATTTATTTAAATTAACGGATGTTATTGGTCTGGATCGTATCTGCACTTTTTGTATTGGTATGTTGGACTCAAAAGTTATGGTTTGACCGCTGTGATCAGAAGGAAGATAGTTAATGATGGCTTTATCTAAATAGTCGCAGCAACAAAAAACATTATCAATATATGTAGTAGTCGTAGTTATTCGGGTTGGTTCTACAAACATATTTAACAAATTAAATGATTTTATCAAATTTTTAAATTTATTAATCTACTGGTATTTGACTTTTTTTTGTTGATAATATTTTAATGGCCTGGTCGCTGGGACCTTTTAGCCAAGTCTTTATTTAGTTAAAAACTTTGTTATATTGATAAAATGAAAAATTCAATGCATGATGATGATATCCCCGCCCGCCCCCCTTGGGTTTCAGTAAAGATGTGGCACTTTACTGAGACCTCACGCGGACTTCTTGAGAGAACTTGAAGTGATGTTGCACTGTTTTGTTTCATTTGCGTACACTAATGCACGTTCACGAACACTTAATGGTTAATAATCCACCATATTACACATTAATATTCGGATAAACACAAATTTTAGAAAATAAAACAAAACTGCTAAACGTGTCCCTTCACTTTCCCGCCAAGAACTCCTCTAAACTATTAATGTTAGAGTCACCACAGATAATTACTGATTTATTTGGAGTTACAAGTTTTGCCAAAACATCTTCCATAACAGACTCAAATATAGAAATGTTTTGCAAAGGAGGTCTGTAAACGCACACTTTAGCATGCTTATCTAGCTCAACACAAGACAGTTCAATGCTATGTTCACCGATAGTTCAACTATGTCTTTACGAGTTTTTGATTTAATACAACTTCTAAGATTAGTGAACCACCACGCAGCATAGATTTCCGGTTAAAACAACTGGCCCAACTATAATTCTTATAATTAATTAACATTTCTCTTTTATCCAATGCTCAGACAAAACAAACAAATAACGATAAAAATTGTTTTTTCTAAAAACAATTCGATTTCCAATTGTTGTTTCTAGGGGTTTTTAGCCCCTTTTCTACAGTTAACTATATTAGTATATAGTTAACTGTAGAAAGGGGGCTAAGAACCAAATTATTTTTGTCTTCCAAACAATTGGAAATCGAATTGTTTTTAGAAAAAACAATGTTTGTCGTTATTTGTTTAACTGAGCATTGGATAAAAGAGAAATGTTAATTAATTATGAGAATTATAGTGTGGCCAGTCGTTTAAAAAGGTATTTTCTAGCTCTAGCTAGAAAATACCTTTTTGTTAATAAGTGTACTAGTAATGCCGAGTGGTGCCAGTCGTAAAGAATATCACCATCCTATTTCTTCCCGTGGGTGTTGTAAAACGCGACTAAGGGACTTACTAGAGAATGGGCAGCAGCGTTCTCTATGCATTTTAACACCATACTGCGATCGCCAACCCGCCTGCCAAGCGTGGCGATTATGGCAAACCCTTTGGAGGACGGCCTATGACCAACAGTGGACTTCATTCGGCTGAAATGATGATGATGATACTGCGGTACCTTCTGTTGTTTTACAAACTACATAGTTTAAATTAATTGAACTAACCACCTTAACTTTAGTACTATTACTAATAGTGGTGCTAATTATCGATGACTTCTACATACTACATAGTTATGTCTGGGTTAGTATTAAAAGCTAATAGCCTAGCTATTCGACGTCTAAAACGAATGGGTAGATACACAGTATCCCTAGTCGACTTTAGCTTATCAACAAAAATGTTGGTGTCAAAAAATATAAACTTGTCACTATGGTGACTAACTAAGAAATGCTTGTAATTATTTAACAATATGTGAATGTAGTAGAGGATGTGAAGAACAAAACCTCACTTTTCCACTTTTAAAAATTTCGTTTTGTCTTTGTCTATGTAAATACATAAAACCTTATCAAAAACAACTCTTTTCTTAAATATATTTTCATTTGTAATCGAGAGTTTCAAACAAAACCACACTTTACCGTCTAAAGAATTCAGCCTGCCCCGCTGGCGCCGCTGTCGGCCGCGCCCATGCCCAACCCCGCCATCATGCAGCCCGCCAGCCCCATGGACACGTCCTCCAAGGACTAAGTTCGGTCGCCGTCCCTCGATCACACCACGACGTAAGGGCACTCTATTGGAGTAAAATTCAATGGTATTATTAAGACTTCATCAACATTACATAAAAACATTAAGTTCAGTATAAAAGTGCAAAATGTCTTTCTGATTATTTATAAAAAACACAGGTAAGGTTATCATAGCAGTCATTTTCAAAACAAAGAAGAAATAAAAAATTTAAACTTAAAACGTAAACAGAACTTAATACCTAAATAAAAGCTTCCAGGCATAAAGGGCGTGCCTGCTTACTAAAGCTACAGCTGTAACTCGTAGTCACAAATGATAAACTAGCATATCGAAGTAAATAAATAAACCGTTAATTATTTAATAACAATAACAAAACCATGGTCAGCAAGATGACCAGTCACCAGAAGCAGCACCCGTTCACGAGCTGGTAGGGTAGAGGAAGCTTGCGCGGTAGTCCCATATAAATTAGAGTCGTTTTTCAGTTAACTGCATCAATGCGTATTTTTCATTTCTATTCATTTCATACTCGGAAAGTAGTGTTTGTTTGATCCGAGTAGCAGGTGGAAGACGCTGCTCGACCCTTGGGCGGGAAAGACTCATAGTAATTGCTCTAGGGCGGGAATGAATTTAAAAAATCGAAGCTAATTTGGTTAAGAAATGCTGCAGTCTTGTAAGTGTATAAAAACAGCCAGTGTGAATTAAAAAAAAATACCTATAAGCGGGACGGCCCGCGGCGGTGACGCGGTGTGTTCCAAGTTTAAAATTTAAAAAAGATTATATAATTTGGCGGGATACTAACTCTGTAAGCTGCACCGAAATTAAAAATCTCGGTTTTATTGACTAATATTTGATTAATTATTAAAAATAAGTTCTTGCGATTCTGAATTATTGTTAAAGAATACAGTAATCGAAAATCTTTTGCCAGAAACAAAGGAAAGATATTTAGATACATACAATGATTTTATGAAGTGGCGATCAAACAAGAAAATAAAATATTTGAAAAAAAACTACTTTTTTTTACTTTTCATATCTTCGCAATGAAAAGTAGAGTTTAACACGGGTGAAAGTCACCAATTCCTGTCGAACCTTGTATAACAATCTACTATTTCCCACTTAGTCTAATAAGATGATGAATAACTTCCTGTCACTATTATTTACATAGCAGGTAAGGCGAATTTGTGCGGGGTAGGTAGGTACCACAGCTAAAAAGTGAATAATATTTTTTTTTTGCAAAAATAACAACCGACTAAATAAACACACTACAAAGTGAAAAATAACTTATTTTATTTTTTATTGTATTATATGTATAAGTTACAGAGTGAGAGTGAGTTCTGAGATAAGAATGCTAAGAGGAATGTGTGGTGTGACAAAAAAGGATAGAATAAGAAATGAGTACTTAAGAGGAAGTCTGAAAGTGGCACCGGTGACTGAAAAGTCAAGCGGAAATCGGTTGTCATGGTATGGGCTTGTGATGCGGAAGAATGAGGAAAATGTCGTGAGGAAAGTTTTGAGTATGCAAGAGTAGGGGAAGACCAAAGAAACGATGGATGGACTGTGTGAAAGATGATATGGCTAGAAAGGGAGTGACTAACGAGATGACGACTAATAGAGAAGTATGGAAAAAAGGACATGTTGCGCCGACCCCAAATCAATTGGGATAAGGGCAGGAGAATGATGATGAAGTTACGCAATTACCTCGTGGGTGTGCATTCTGTAACATTGCATGTTTGGCGCAGCCAAAAATAATAGTAAGCTCAGATTTGGCACCATCGAAATCTGTTAAGATTTAATCACAAAACTATGTATAGCTAAGGGTTTTATTATGAAACTCGTTCATCAAGACAGGACAGGATGCAGCGGGCGAAGGTATCTAGGTTCTGAAATCTAAACTCTGTAAAAAATACCTCTCACTCGCGTCACCGAATTAGGTACCTATAGGTATGTTGCGATTCTTTTGGAAAGATATACAGACATCACGTCGAAAGCTTAGCAATTAGGGAGAATAAAGGCCTTATTAGCATTCAAGTACCTAACTAATAGGTACAGTCACGAGCATAAATATATTACTATGAACAACATTGTAACATACGTTAGAAACTGCTGGAACGCTTCCGTCTCGGAACCTGATCTTCAAGACGCTGAATCTCTCTTACTTCAGCTCTCAAAAGATATTTGTTTAATTGCCACATATCGATCTTCTTCGCATAGACAGACTGACAACTTTATTTCCTCTCTTGACAAAATTCTCAATTCAATTAGTAAATATCAAACAATTATAATGACCGGTGACATTAACATAAACCTTCTGTCCATGCATGATAAATCTGCGTCAGAATTTGCTTGCGTAATGTCTGAACATGGTCTAAAGCAGGTAATATCTAAGCCAACTAGACTGGTTGCGTGCCTCGACCACATATTTTTAAAATCGAGAGCCGCCTGACCAAACTAGTAACGTCATTTCTAGATAACAACCAAAAGTACTTAGGAGTGTTTTTAGATCTCGCTTAAGCCTTTGACACCGTTGCAATAGCTATACTTCTAAAGAAGCTGGAGGTCATTGGAATCAGAGGACTGTCATTGGATTGGTTTAAATCCTATTTAACCAACAGACGCCAGTGTGTGAAGGTGGGTGAGAACATCAGTTGTCAAAAAAATATGATATTTGGAGTTCCACAGGGTAGTGTTCTCGGCCCAACCTTATTCATCATCTACATAAATGATATTCACCGTACTTTAAATCAAAATGCAGATACCATATGCTGTGCTGACGACACGGTCATTCTCTTTCATGGCAAATCCTGGGATGCATTACATGAGGAGGCACAAAAGAGTTTGACTAGTGTCAAACGATGGCTTGACTACAATCTTCTTTCGTTGAATACTGAGAAAACCAACTACTTGTGTTTCTACAAAACCCAGGCATCAGCGCCCAAACTACCACTAGACATCAAAATCCATTGTTCATCCTGTGACCCTCTTCTGTGCACCTGCAGGAAAATAAAAAAGGTAGAATCGATTAAATATCTGGGGGTTTTAATAGACCAACGGCTCTCTTTCAAGCCCCATATTGACCTGGTGGCCAAACGCACCAGAAAATTGATTCACATAATGAAACTCTTGCGTAACTCTGCCAACAAGAAAACTCTCAAAATGGTTTATGTAGCATTATGTGAGTCAATTCTGTGTTACTGTATAACAATATGGGGTGGAGTTGGAATCACCACCATGATTCAATGCGAACGAGCCCAACGGTCGGTTTTGAAATTCATGCTCAAAAAACCTTTCAGGTCTCCGACAGTTCTATTGTACCAAGAAGCCGCATTACTCAATGTCCGACAGTTGTACATCTTAAAAATGGTACTGAAACAACATAAAATTGTAACACACACCCCGGAATACTCGCAACTTCTCAAACGTCGGGTTTTTAAGTGTGCTTCGATAAGAACACATACAACCTTCGCATAACATATGCAAGAATTCATGCTCAGTTACATATACAACAAACTGGTGAAGATGTGTGACATCAGTAACTCTAGAACTGGCCTAGTCAAAAAGATTGTTCGCAACTGGTTGCTAACCCAATCCTACAGTGAAACCAAAGCTCTCTTAAAGGTAATTTCGTAACACACCAAAAAATACACACACACACGCACCCTCACACGCACACACACACGCACCCCACACACACACACACTCTCTCTCGCACACATACACACCACACACTTACACATAGTGCACATTGCTCTCAAAACATTATTTTATCAGTCTTTAATTTATTTTATTTTTTAATATGTAAACTGTTCATAGTCTAGACAATGTTTTAATTGTTGTATAATAATAACACTTTTTCATGTGCTTCTCGATTGTAACAATAACAATTAATGTAATGCGCATTTGCATATGGCAATACCACCCAAGGACTCTACGAGACAGGCTCGACCTAGTGTGGACTTCTTAGGTAAAGTTATTCCTTTGCGTCTTATCCAATAATGTAAACCTAGCTTTTAATGTAGGCAGACTATAAGGAAATATAAAGCACTTTTTTGGAAAATAAACAAACAATAATATCTGATTTCATGATTCATCCAATTTAATATATATCGTCAAGATGACGGCAAATATTTGATCATTTGTGGAAGGCATATACAAGTGGCAGCACAAATGTGACTACGAAGGAACACCAAAACTATCTGACGATACAAGCGACACCAAAATATGGGATGAAGCATCGGCTTCAACAAGTGTGTCACCTCGACGACAGATATTAACGGATGAACCATGAATTCAGATATTATTGCCGAGCTGTCCACATTTTATATATTACATCTATCTAGGTATACATAATAATATTATAATAAAACCGCAGCGAAGTCAAACTGTACCTACATTGAATTGAATATATTTGAAAAAAGTATTTGCTACGAGGTCGGGGAACGATTCTAATGCCGAAAATATCGTTTTTGGAATGTTTATATCTGTTTTTTTTAATGTATGTTCCAACAACTCGGTAAATACTACCAGACTGATTCTGTTCAAATTTTACATAAATATTAATTTATAGATATAAATTGTTTTTATCTTTAGTTATGAGTTTAAATATGTCCAGAAAACACGATTAGGGCGAAAAAAAAAAATCTCCCAATATTGAGTTTTGGACGGTGCCATATGGCAACGCTAGGCCAAAAGGAATACCTACCTAGAAAAAGTCGATATTCGCCTATTTTAGAAAAATACTAAAACAATTACATTGAATCTCAATGTTCAATATATAAACATGACCAACATCATAATCTTGAACATTTATAAACCTACTTAACTCTCACAATAATTGTACAGTCAGCTCCAATACGTCTACTTATTGTTTCTTCTTCGGCTCCTAAATCTGGTGGTACAAACATACAAATTGGTAGAACGCAAGAGTTCTTCAAAAATTAGTTACCAAAATCAAAAGTAATTTATTCAAAATACGCTGAGAATCAGTTTTTGAACGTCAAAATTACCTACATCATGACAGTCCCCCAAAACAGCTGTGAAGAAGTGGCGCAACAAACTCCCCAGCAGCAGACCTCTCCATCTTTCTGGTGATGGAAGGTCAGGAAGATCAGACTGTTTCCGCTTCCAAATTATGTTACGTCTCTTATATTGATTACGTCTCTTTTAAATTGTTACGTATCTTATATGTACTCTTATATCTTATATAATATATAACCTGGATTGCTTCGATATTTATTAGCTCCGAAATAAAAGAAGTCGGTTAAAAATGGAACTTGCAATGTTCTGTTCTCCATTTCTCCGGAATTTATGACATCCAATAAATGAAAACACAACTACCAGCAAAATATAAAAACCACTGATCCCAGATTGTTTCTAATCAATGGCTAGTATATCTTGTGGGTTTTCAATAACAGTCTCTATGTTTATTAGACTGTAGCATCTTACGTTATAAATACATATCATTTGGAAATTAAATCGACTAAACGTTGCCATATGGCAACGCTAGTCTCTAATGGGTTGATGAGAAATACCGTGTTTACAATCTACTGTTAGGTAAGTATATTATTTTAGTGATAGCCGTTCGTCAAGAATAATCTGAAAGAACGCATCAGTCAGTGTATCAGCGTTGTGCTATTAGGTAGTAAATGCAGGCTTAGGCGTTCATTAATTCACTAAAAACGAAAAACTTAGCAGCAATGTTTTATTGCTACTGAAGGCTGCGGATGTCGACCTCTGGACGAGCTGCTTCTCACACGGACCACTTTTCGTCGCTTGCTCCCGCATCATCATATTTTGGCTGGCTGAGACTAAAACTACAAATGTAGATACAGGGAAGTTTTATAAAATTGTGGCTGTTATTTTAGTATGTCTTACGACGTTGCGACGAAGTTGTGAGTAGAAACCCGCTACTTTGTTCGCGTGGAAGTAGCAGAAGCTAGTAGGTAGTATCTAATTATATTAATGCTCGTGACTGTACCTACGCTAAAAAGTTGTGAGTTCCATTTCAATCTAAAATGTGTACTTATGTAATATTCATTTGGAGAAAATGCAAACAATTTTAATTTTCATTTTACCTCAAACAAAGTACGAGTAGATACTTCAGACAAAGGAAATTCATAATTCGTAAAAATTAAAAAAAAAAAAAAACTACGTCGTTCTACAGCAGTTAATAACAACGCCCTCTATGCTAGCAGGCGCGATTCACACGCGTCACCCATTTCCACGTCACCTGCAATAGACAGCATCTGCATCGTCTCCAACTTAAAGTTAACCGCAATGTGACGCGCCTATGGCAGATTTCGGTACGATGTGCCTCTGGAATGAGGGCCCATTTTCTAAGTCCTTGCGTAGCAAATTGTGACAGGGAAATTAGTTATAAATAGTAAAATCTTGATGCAACATTTTAAAACGTGAATACGAGTAAGACTTTTATGAACAAATGACTTGGGCTCTCAATCCAGACGCCTGCATGAACTGACATATCATAAATCTCAAAAAGTACTATCTCTGTGTTAATCATTTTTATTTTAGAAATTACTTAAGATTTTCTTAATTTCCAACTCGCTAGAATATGACGTAACAGATCTAAGGCGATCCCTACTGAGAAATTTATAGAGCATGAGTTTAGCAGAAGAAAGACGTAAATATCCATTTTATATCTTATAGTTGAACATCTCAGTGAATTAGTTAAAAAGAAATAATATCCCAAATGTTATTGGTTGAAAAGTAGGTAAATGAAAGTCGAATTTTCTTTAAACGTTTGAACTGAGAACCGACCGCTCGCTCGTTGGATAGCGAGTAAACGAGAATGTGGGAGAAGGCAATGCTCGCAGCTCCACATAGGACAGCTGCGTTTAGAGGTAGCTTCCGTTATGGGGCTTCCAAAGTGTGGAATAACCTGCCACCACCTATTCGAGCAATTAACACGATCGACACATTTAGAAGACGCCTACGGCAGTACCTCATGGATGCGCAGCGAAAGCTAGACAGGATTAATTTGAATGTTTCACTGTTAAGAATTATGTTAACGTTATCTATTACTTATCAACGACAGTCCATTATTTTTTGCAACCATACCATTTTATTTAATTATTTTTTAAACACCACTCTATGATTATCTATAATTATGTTTATATTATTTTTTTAAACAAATATCTAATCGTTTTAAGGGTTCTGTACCCAAAGGGTAAACGGGAACCCTATTACTAAGGCTCCGCCGCCGCGCCGTCTGTCTGTCTGTCCGTCTGTCACCAGGCTGTATCTCATGAACCGTGATAGCTAGACAGTTGAAATTTTCACAGATGATGTACTTCTGTTGCCGCTTTATCAACAAATACAAAAAAAAAACAGAATAAAATAATATTTAAGGGGGCTCCCATACAACAAACGTGATTTTTAGGGTTCCGTACCCAAAGGGTAAAACGGGAAACCTATTACTAAGGCTCCGCCGTCTGTCTGTCTGTCCATCTGTCACCAGGCTGTATCTCATGAACCGTGATAGCTAGACAGTTGAAATTTTCACAGATGATGTATTTCTGTTGCCGCTATAACAACAAATACAAAAAAACAGAATAAAATAAATATTTAAGGGGGCTCCCATATAACAAACATGATTTTGCTTGTTTTTGCTCTATATTGATAACGGCAACAGGTAGACGCTTGAAATATTCACAGAATATTTAGTTATATATTCACTTTAAAAATAAATAATTAAATTAAAATAAAACAAATATTTATGGGGGGCTCCCATACAACAAACGTGATTTTTTTGCCATTTTTATAGATAATGGTACGGAACCCTTCGTGCGCGAGTCCGACTCGCACTTGGCCGGTTTTTATAGATAATGGTACGGAACCCTTCGTGCCCGACTCCGACTCGCACTTGGCCGGTTTTTATTATTACTTGTTACACATATCTATCTATTTTTATTTAAATATTTACACACGCTCTAAAACTGATTTACATCCGTAAGACGTCCTCGTAACATAAGGTCCAGTTGAAAACCAGCGTCAGGCACTAGTTGTCTGGCATTTATGCTGCCTAATGAGGTAAGTTTGTTTTTACAAACGAGTAGACGAATATAAGCCCGAGACGAAGTCGAGGTTAATAATGGAAGAAGGTTGGTTTTGGGGACTCACTCTCGGCGATTTTGTCAGAAAGTATTACATCTGACAAAAATCGCCGAGAAAATCGCTCGTGGGCGAGCACCCTCAGCCGGAATTTTAGAATTTATTCTTCGGTGAAAACCTTTGACTGCATTCGTAGTTCGATGTTTTTCACCGTGGCAGCTGAATACACCTAAGTATCCTTTGTAATTTTTTGCAACCTCAATTTTTTACCAACGATTAAAAATTGTATCGGTGCATCTTTTCCCGATTTAGGTAAATGCGGCGATGTATGGCGAGTTCTCTAAGTATTGAGCGTGATTGATGTTCGGCAATCTTGTTGGTTGCAACGACACCAGTTTGTGGTTCCATACTTATTTTTCATTAAAAAATTATACTTGAAGCCGGAGTGTAGAACAGGTTTGTTATTTTTATTTTTAATGAATCTGATAGATACTGGAGCTAGGCTCCTCAGAGAACTTGACTCCATTTTAAAATCATGCACTAATTTACCAAAGGAGATTTTTCTGCATCCATATCTTTCGCCCCCGGCCCCAGAACCAACAGCGACGTAAAATTACTTAGCGTGTTCTAAATTCCAATTATATGCCAAGTACTCATAGCAAAGATATTTTTCTCAAACATTGAACAACGATCTTTTACTCCGAAACATGGCAACCAAGGAGGTAACTTATCAAAGGTTTTATTTATATTTCGAACTGGCTGCAAATAGAAACCTGTTTATTGAAAAAAAAACAAATGAAAATATTGGCGCGAGAAAAAAATTTTTTTAGGGTTTGCACGGTTTGTGCATTTAGCCAGTATCATGTAAAATTATGTATCAAGTACAAATTATGAAATGAGCTCCATTCAATGCATGATAAAGATGATAGATGATATCCCCCGCTCCCATTGTGTTTCAGTAAAGACGTGGCACTTTACTGAAACCTCGCGCGGACTTCTTGAGAGAACTTAAAGTGATGTTGCACTATTTTGTTTATTTTCAAAAATTTGTGTTTAGCCGAATATGAATGTGTAATAGTGGTGGATTATTAACCATTAAGTGTTCGTGAACCTGCATTAGTGTAGGCAAATGAAAAAAAACAGTGCAAGTGCAACATCACTTCAAGTTCTCTCAAGAAGTCCGCGCGAGGTTTCAGTAAAGTGGTCTTTAGGTACTGAAACTCAAGGGGAGCGGGGCGGGATATCATCTCACTAATTATTTGCCAAATATGGAAGCGATTGGCGTTCGTGGTCCTGCGGTAGTCACGGACATGAATCGAACATAGCATGTGGTATAATAAATTTTCACAAATATGCTTCAAGAGCATTATTATGACAACCTTCGAGATAAATCGAAATTGCTGTACCTACTGATATCATATATGCGAGCAGCGGCCGCCAAAAGTTATATGAAAATCCATAATTATCTGTTGTTATTACTATTCCGACATCCATAAATTTATGTGCACGAATGTACAACTCCTAAACAGCTCAATACCATTGACAACTTAATTTGGTCGGGTTATACGTGGAGATTTAGTATGGAAAAGTAATGAAAGGTGGAATTTTGTAATGCCACCTGGAGGGAAAGTACTCTTAATACTGCAGATAGAAAATTTTACTCAAAGGAAACATTCCTTTATTTTTGAATAGAAAGCAAACTGCGTACGTTGCACCTGCCATGTTTTGTCTCTGCATCACCCTAAGGTTGACTGGTAGAAAATGCCTCAGGCATTAAGTCCGCCTTTGTACAGTGTAGTTTTTACTTGTGCATAAAGTTTTAATAAATAAATAAATTAAATGAAAACCAGGAAATCTGAAGTTACAAATTCAATGAGTCAAGTTAAAGCTCTTTAACTAACATCCATCTTTTGTAATGCAGACTCCTTTGCGACATACTCGTAGCTGCGTGTATGAGGTAACTTAAATATGGAATGTTAGATTAAAATTTGAATATTAGATTGTCATAGTTGTTATTCACATTTGATTGTTTTTACAACTCATTTCACATTTTGTCTCACGGTGAAAAGGGCTTATCAAGAACAGTTTGATTTAATGGAAGCTTATTTTTTAAATAACAAAAACGTAAATCTGGCTCTGCGGTGGTATGGAGAGAGATATCAAGACCGACAGGCACCAACTCGGTTCGTATTGAAAAGAGTGGTAGAAAATTTAAAGAATACGGGTGGTTTCAAGAAGAGACGGCAAACTATTCAGCAAAACTATTTCGATTTTGAACTAGATGTTTTAACATACTTTGAATCATTTCCAAAGGCTTCAAGTAGAGATGCTGCCGATGAATTAGGAACAACCCACACTCGCGTACTTAAAGTGCTGAAAAAGTATAAGTATAAATGCTATCGTGAAGGTCGGTTGGTGCAAAAATTGCATATTGGGGATCGTGACAGACGATTACAATTTTGTGAAAACATGCTTGGAGAAATTGACCGAAACCCTAATTTTTTGAGTAACATTGTATGGTCTGACGAAACCAACCTCAGCAATAATGGCATGTACAATCGCCGTAATAACCATTATTGGTCTCGAGTGAATCCTGTTCGTGTTCATGAAACTAACAATCAAGTAAGATTTTCTTTCAACGTTTGATGCGGAATTATGAGAAATAATGTAGTGTTAGTCCACGTGTACGAAGGTCATTTAAACACTGTCAAGTATATTGAAATACTGGATCTCTTAAGAAACGAGTTAAATGGTTTCCCCGAGGAAGAGCGAAACCAAATAATTCTACAGCAAGATGGTGCTACAGCACATAACAGCAGAATCACTACTGCCTACATTAATAACCATTTTAATACCTGGATTGGTACAAACGGCACAATCAGATGGCCTGCCAGATCGCCAGATCTCACCCCATTAGATTTTTTTTTGTGGGTATATGTAAAAAATCAAATTTACATGAAATCTTATGCGAATGACAACGAGTTGAGAGTTGAAGTTCAGAATACGATTTATAATATTCACCACAACACTTTATTAAAGGTTACTAGAAATGAATTCGTTAAAAGAATACATTTGTGTATCCAAGAGAATGGAGCCCATTTCGAGCAACTAATTAGTTAGTTTACCATTTTTTGTAAATAATTAAATTAATTTAAGATCTCCTGGTTTTCCTTTCATTTAATTTATCATGTTTGTTAGAGAGATTTCATCCTTATAATTGACCCTAACGATCGATGCAATAATAGTACAGGGTATAATTTTTTCAGATTTTAGCCGGTTCGATTCCCGGGTGTGGGAGAAGAGAATTTTCGAAAATCTTTGAATGCAGTTTGCTTTCTATTCAAAAATAAAGGAATGTTTCCTTTGAGTAAAATTTTCTATCTGCAGTATTAAGAGTACTTTCCCTCCAGGTGGCCTTACAAAATTCCACCTTTCATTACTTTTCCATACTAAATCTCCACGTATAACCCGACCAAATTAAGTTGTCAATGGTATTGAGCTGTTTAGGAGTTGTACATTCGTGCACATAAATTTATGGATGTCGGAATAGTAATAACAACAGATAATTATGGATTTTCATATAACTTTTGGCGGCCGCTGCTCGCATATATTTGGCCAGTAGGTACAGCAATTTCGATTTATCTCGAAGGTTGTCATAATAATGCTCTTGAAGCATATTTGTGAAAATTAATTATACCACATGCTATGTTCGATTCATGTCCGTGACTACCGCAGGACCACGAACGCCAATCGCTTCCATATTTGGCAAATAATTAGTGCTCAATTGGTGCTAATTAGTGCTCGAACAACAGAATTGATGCTTTAGTAGTTTTCGAGAAAATCGACTTTGAAGGTGGTCCTGCGGTAGTCACGCTCTTTTCAGCAGGACCACCATGAGCGCCGAAAAAGGGGGCATGCTACAGCTATTCTAAGTATACTAATAATTAGTACCCTTAAATGTGATTCATTTAGTAACAAAAACAGAACTGATACATTTGTATTTACCGAGAAATCAACGATGATAACTTTCGCGCGCTCGTTCAGCAGGACCACAACTTTGAATGTTGATTCCAAGTTTGAGGAGCTAGTCGCTTTCCTCAAACCTACATAGAAAGTTAGTGCTCTGCGAGATAAAATTGATACCCAAAATTCAAAATTACTACTCCAGTAGTCTACGAGATACACCATACCATTGGTGCAATGGCGGTAGTCACGGTGTTAAATTTTCATTTCAAGATTTCCCTATTAAAAACTGTGATTTCTGGCCAATTTTATACAAAAATTAGTGCTCCTAAAGAAGTTATAGTGACCAAAAATTCAGATTCCTATGTGTTGTATTTTAAGAGAAATTAGCTTTCATTACTTTTCCATAATAAATCTCCACGTATAACCCGACCAAATTAAGTTGTCAATGGTATTGAGCTGTTTAGGAGTTGTACATTCGTGCCTATAAATTTATGGATGTCGGAATAGTAATAACAACAGTTCAATATCTATAATTTTTATACAAACTGTTTACCTAGGTAAATATTAAGAAAAAAATAACCTATCGTTACCCATCGCCTGTGATACCTTTGTTAATGACGTGGATAGGTAGGTACTCGAATAATTATTTTCCTGTATTGTAAGTTCCTACGTAAATATATTCCTACGTAAGTTGATTTCTCGGTAAATACAAATGTTTCAGTTCTGTTTTTGTTACTAAATGAATCACATTTAAGGGCACTAATTATTTGTATACTTAAAATAGCTGTAGCATGCCCCCTTTTTCGGCGTTCATGGTGGTCCGTGTACGTTACCCCAGCAGGAAAGTGTCTCCTAGAGTTATATGAGTGGAACATTTAATTGGTGCCTTAGCTGCTGTAAATGTGCACATAAAAAATGTGTGCCCCCTGTCGTTTTGGAAAAAAACGGAAAAAACGATTCCTGCTGGGGTTAGTTTTTCTAGCAGGAAAATTCTAAACGAATGACCGGAGAGAGAAAATTTGTGCATGGCCAAGCTTATATGTGTGCCAAAATGTGCCCCCAAAAATAAATCTGTGCCCCTTCAGGTTTTCGAGACATTGCATTTCCTGCTGGAGTAACGTTTTGCAGAATCGTATATCTCTAAAACCATTGCATGTGCCCCTGTAGAATAAACATACACGAGTAGCTCTTAATGTGTGCCTCTTAGTGCCCCAATTAGATTTAAGAAAATATTTGTAGTTTTCAAGTTATCGCCGTTTTATGAAAACCCGAAAAAACATCGCAGCGCCTAAATGAGAGAAGGTATAAGTTCGCTGAAAATTGTATTCGGTCCTTCTTGACGCTAATAATAACCATACAAAGTTTCAAAACTGTTCATGCATGCGTTTTTGAATAATCTTGCTAAAAGTCAAAACGATGGTGTCATAACTTTGACGGCAAAATACAAGGAACCGGCTCAATCCCAGATGTGTTGATGTAAACAAAAATCTTGTGCCTTTAGTCAAAAATATATGGTGAAAATATTCAGCTTGGAATGTTTCGCATTAAGTAAATATTATCAAAAAACCAAAATATGTAAACAACGGCTGGTTATCCGACCAAATTCGAATGACTACTAAAAAGCGATGGATTCATACATATCGCTGACCTTATTTTTGTGGGCACATTTTGGCACACATATAAGCTATCTGGCCATGTACAATTCTTCTCTCACCGATCATTCGTTTAGAATTTTCCTGCTAGAAAAACGTTACCCCAGCAGGAATCGTTTTTTCGGTTTTTTTCCAAAACGACAGGGGCACACATTTTTTTATGTGGGGGCACATTTACAGCAGCTAAGGCAACAATTAAATGTTCCACTCATATAACTCTAGGAGACATTTTCCTGCAGGGGTAACGTACACTGGTGGTCCTGCTGAAGGGAGCGTGACTACCGCAGGACCACCTTCAAAGTCGATTTTCTCGAAAACTACTAAAGCACCAATTCTGTTGTTCGACCACTAATTAGCACCAATTGAGCACTAATTATTTGCCAAATATGGAAGCGATTGGAGTTCGTGGTCCTGCGGTAGTCACGGACATGTTCGATTCTCTTTCCCACAATTATTACTACACAATAATAACTGCATGTAGTTTGGATTTGTAGTTTGCCTTTGAAATTAACTAGGGAATTCAAACTAATACGAAGACAAAAGGATACACAGTAAAACGAAGCAATCATTTTCCAATAATTTATTTCACAGAAATCTCATAATATTGGTGAAATGAAGTTTACACTTATTCTTTACTTTTAATGCGAAACTAACATAATACAAACCACGAGCATGCGGTCATGGTCATCAAAGTCATTTAGCCAATATTATTATAATTAATATTTTAAACTAAGTATAGAAAATAGTAATTCTCCCACTGACATCTTTGACAATCAAAACCTAACAGAAGACTTTTTATGAAGGTGGTAGACACTTATTAGGTAATTATACTCATCTACGATTGATCATTTCACTTAAACCAGACACCGCTTTTAAAACTAGCGGATTACAAACTCAGAATGTAACATTAACTAGGATGAAATAAGTTCAAGCGATTATTCTAACAATAAACCACTCACAAGATAACAATAACTTAAAATGACTGAAAATAATTTTAAGTTTCAACTGAATTCACTTGTTGTTATCGTTAGTGCGCATGTAATTTTTAATATACCTATTTAATGTATGTCTATAACTAATCACACTTACGTTTATATTTACTTAAAGACTAACGTAATAAATAAATTATTACTTTTTGTTCGCATATATGTACAATAATCATCATAGGAATGAAGTAGTAGTACAATACATATTTTTTAACCTTGGCTAACTACAACACCATACTTCCGTAACTTCATAAATTCTTTATAACGGATTATAAATCGTACTAAAAAAGATGTATCAACATCAAGACACACTATTGTACCCATAACAATTGATTTATGTCAAAATAGCATGCTTATCAAGGAATATAAAATTGAAAAATTATATTATTATTAACCAGTATTTTATAATAAATGCTTTGTGCTTATTCAATTTAATCACCCTCCTACTCAAATTCGATCTCTTTCAATTGATTTATACTGAATTTATTACATAAATATGTTTTTCTTTTTCATTAATTGAACAATATAGACTCTACAGAATACTTTTCTAAACTCTGCCTCATGGCCAGCAAAAATGGACAGAAATACAATAAAAAAACTCTCATTATCATCATTATTGATCGTCTTTGATACCTGCAAAATAATCTTGCATTCTAAGGCACCCGTTACACATTATGGACTATAAATATTGGTTTAATTTAACTTTAGATTTAAATTTTCTACATATAATGTCACAAAATATAATTCTTGTTTCAAGGCATATTTCCGTCAGGACACGTGGGCTTAAATCTACGTAAAAAAAATAATCACTCGATAACGCAAAAAAATACCGATAATACAACAAAATACTTTTATTCGGCTATTTAGAGTTAATTCAGATCTCCGACACATCCCTTTCATATCACATATACGTTTTAATTAGTCCAGCTACTTAATAGCAGCCGCATTACTGCAGTAACTAATCTAGCAATGTCTTGCGTAATCGAGTATTAAGTATAAAATCTTTGACTGTGTGGATGATACACACAGGCTAATAAACATAACGCGCTTCTAAATATATCTCTGAAAATATAACTGCTTATGGTAATTCTGATGATCTAATATGTTACCCTTTGTCAATCAATACTTTACTATTTTATCTTTGTTGTGGGCAGAAAAGGGAATGTTAAGAGTACTTTCAAGGAAAAATTAACCATCCGATTTTAAACTATTATTATATTTGTTTATCATGTTCGTGTGACGGATAATAAACGTAATGGTTGGATGAAGTTTTGGCCTGGTTTCTAGTTTCGGGCACGCCGAAAGGATGCGTCGTATACAACCTGAGCTAGTTAACCAATTAGCTTTAAAAAATAATTGCAATAAGTTCGCCTCTAATCTGTAACAAGAGCATTGTTATCAGAACTAAAATTTAAGCTCAATGAAAAAATTTAATTTGTATATTCTTAACATTCCCAAAGTAACGCACAATAATCTTAATATGGACAAAATTATACTTAATTAGAAAATCTTCAACATAAAATAAAAAACATAACAAAAACAAACTTATAAAACTTTTTTCTTAATTAAACTGAATGTCTATTCTACAATCACTGTAGTATCTCTACAAAAAAATAAACATATAAGAACGTATTCTTAATTAAACTTAAATGTCTCTGTATATCATTTAAAATTTGTAATTTCTTAACATTCCCGAAGTAACGCACAATAATCTTAATGTGAACAAAATTATAATTCGAAAATCTGCAACATAACATAAAAAACAAGACATAACAAAAACAAACTTATAAGACTTTCATCTTAATTAAACTGAATGTCTATTCTACAATCACTGTAGTCTCTCTATAAAAAAATAACATAATATATGAACTTAATTAAACTTAAATGTCTCTCTATAATCACTATTATTTGGTGCAAATGGCAGTCCGCACGAATCAACAACGCAACAGAGAGTAGAACTGAAGAGTTTAACTCTGGGCACACATCTGTTTCATTCAAGTCTGGTCGAGAACTGAATGAGATCTTGGTTTGTAGAATTCACGAGCAGGAGTTCTTCATCATAATTATATTGCAAAGGTCCGTTATATCGCAAGCACTGTATTAATTCTAAGTCACCTATTTATCTATGTTACGTACGTAATGAAGACTAGATATCAGGATTTTCGTGCGCTTATCACCACAGAGGCTTAAATGCAAATATTAAATATAATTGTGCATATAGTTTTTACATCTGGTGAGTGTGGCGGTGACCTTGCAAGTAGACCTTTGTGGTCGGATTTTACAGGTTTATGAGCTCGACAGCTCAGCCTACGTTTCCGATGCATCATCAGAAGGCGCGGGCAGGCCGGCGTCCTCTTCATAAATCATAACTAGTTTGCTGTATTCTCGCTTCTTACGGGAATTCTGCAAAATAAACCAGCTTTGTAAAATCCATAAAACCTATTTGAAGTATATTAATAATAATCTAAATATAAATATCACACAGAAGAACAGCTTGGGTGGGTCAAATTTAGCAAATTGTACGACATTCTGAAATCAGCCAAAATTCCACAACGTCTGAAATCAGTCTCTTTAGCCAGTGTGTTCTGTCCACCATGACGTACGGTGCTACGCTGGAGGCTGTGTACAGGGCGAGAGACTGTGCACAGAGAGCCATGGAGCGTTCTAAGCTTGGTATAAAGCTTATAGGCCGAGTCCCAAACGTCGAGATCGGCAAACGTACGAAGGTTTTCGATATCGGAAAATGGAGTTGGGCAAGACACCTGGCAAGGCGCAGTGATACCAGGTAGACTGGAACCTGGATGAGGCTGGCACAGGAGCATGGGGATGGGCACTTATAAAGAGAGGCTTATGCCTAACAGTGGGTGAAGTCAGGCTGTGATGATGAAGGTGAATATCCAACTAGCGACCAGTGTCTGCTTCGCACGGTTTTTACGACTTGACAAGTAACTTAGTAATACCAGCCTTTTACCCACGTCCCACGGCAGGGCAAAGGCAGGGCTCTTCTCATAAAGATTTTTAATCATCATTAATATCACCACTCTTGTTAGCACGGGTTGGCGATTTTAGACCAATATTAAGTATCAGACCAGGTTTTCCCCGATGCTTTCCTTCACAGATGGCAGTGATGATACACTCAGAAAGTACACATGAATTGAAAAACTCACATTGGTACTTGCCCGGATTTGAACCCACAACCTCAAGCATGAGAGGAGAGTCCTTACTGACTTTTTTAATTAATGTAATTAATGTATTATGACCGCCATAAACATATAACGAGAGAGAACACATAAGCCATCCGTAATAAATCCACAAAATGTCATGTATAGTTATACGAGGGCTGCACTAAAAGTATCGGGAATGGAATATTTCCACTGTTCCTGTCATATTAAAATCTTTTTAATTGAAAACTCCTTGGTTTTAAAAATCGAATACCATTTATTTATTTAAAAAAAGATTCTCGGTCTTGTCACAAGGTTTTGTCAAACTTGTTTAGTCGTTGAGAAAATGGAATTGACTCGAGAAAATTCAAGAGCGATGATTTATTATGACTTTCGAACTGGTTTAACACAAAAACAGTGTGTTGACCGGATGATTTCTGCATTTGGTGATGAAGCCCCATCCAAAACCACAATTTATCGCTGGTTTGCTGAATTTCAACGTGGACGTGTCAAGCTCAGTGATGATCCCCGTCAAGGTCGTCCAAAAACTGCAGTCACCCAAGAAAACGTTGATGCTGTGCGTAAGCTGATAGAGGAAGATCGACATGTGACATACCGCGAAATTCAGGCAACTTTAGACATTGGCATGAGTCAAATACAAATAATCTTGCATGAACAATTAGGTGTAAAAAAGTTGTTTTCCCGATGGATACCGCATTCGCTCTGTGAAGAGCAAAAAGCGGCTCGCGTTACTTGGTGCGTCAGTACTCTCGAAAGATTCCACGCAGGATCCTCAAATGCTGTATACAACATTGTATCAGGTGACGAATCCTGGATATACGCGTACGAACCCGAAACAAAAAACCAGTCACGAGTTTGGGTGTTCGAAAATGAGTTAAAGCCAACAAAAATTGTTCGTTCACGGAGAGTTGCAAAAAAAATGGTGGCCACGTTTGTCTCCAAAACCGGTTATGTTACGACTATTCCTCTTGAGGGACAAAGAACGGTTAATGCAGAATGGTATGCTAGCATTTGTTTGCCACAGGTCGTTTCTGAACTCCGTAAAGAGAACTGCAACCGCCGCATCATCCTCCATCACGACAATGCGAGTTCTCACACCGCGCACAGAACAAAAGAGTTTTAGAGCAAGAAAACATAGAATTATTAGACCATCCGCCGTACAGCCCCGACCTAAGCCCTAATGATTTCTATACTTTCCCTAAAATAAAGAATAAATTGCGTGGACAGAGATTTTCATCACCTGAAGAAGCTGTGAATGCCTACAAAACGGCCATTTTGGAGACCCCAACTTCCGAATGGAATGGTTGCTTCAATGATTGGTTCCATCGTATGGAAAAATGTGTCAAATTTCGCGGAGAATACTTCGAAAAGCAATAAATACATTTTTAAATAGTAATGTTGTGTCACTTCCTTGATTCCCGAAATTTTCAGTGCCGCCCTCGTAAAATAGATGACAAATAACAATTACGTTCTATAGAAAATATTTAAGGGCAGTGTCTGACACATTAAACTTGAATATAAAGTTACCTTTGGAAAAGTGGTGCTGGTTTCTTCGCCGGAGCTACTGGAACTGGTGATACCTTCCTCTAGGGTAAGCCTGGCAGCCACACCCTCTAGCTGAAGGTCTAGGTACAACTGGCTCAGCTGCTCGTTGACCAATGACGGCTAGACATATTAAGGAGATTTCGAATTATATTAAAAATCAGTCAATGCGAGCGGCGCGGCGCTCTAACCTCTACCATACAAATATAAATACTCTGTAGAGAAATGAGTTTTCGTTTATCACCCCGATGCTGTAGTCAGCATGATTTTGTATATTATTATGTTCAACCAGACAGAAGGTTTTGAAGTATCATTACGTATACAGAGCGGTAGTTTCGCTTTTATAAGTATTTTTATTTCTTTTTCTATGCTTCTATTATTTGTAGAATACAAAACATGAAGTAGTTACATTATCAAGAGACCAACCTGTTCCAAAGTCTTCATTCTTTGTTTGTCGGCCGTAAGAGTTTCTTCTAAAGATTTGGTGTGGATTTGGTACTTGTAGACCAGCTCTGAAGTCACGCACACCTATAAAAAGAAAAATAAGTATTAGTTTTCACTGTCATCGCTCTTGGACTATTTTAGACTGTGTGAATTACACATCTGCGTAGCCTTTTCTCAAATATGTTGGGGTCTAGTCTAACCGGATACAGCTGAATATCAGTATTTTACATGAAGCAACTGCCTATCTGACATCCACAACCCAAGGCTGTCAGACTTTTGGGCTTCTGACGACCCGTAACGACTGTTAAAGATCTACGACTGACAACCGGGACCGGAAATGCTTTTAACGTGCTTTCCGAGGCAAGGGGGAAATGGGGGGCAAATTACTATCAAGTCAAAAAGAGGTTCTTCATTAAACATGACCGTAATTCTCTGTTATCGTACCTGCTCTAGCCATGGCGGTTCCATCTTCCTCCTGGCGGCGACATTCTTCACGGGCTGAGGTATATGGTAAGAAGATGTGACGTTTAATGGGCTCTGAAATGATACTTCTTTTTATTGTCTGACGTAACAAAAAAAAAGAGCAAACAAGAATACTTTGTCAGTAAATGTACATAAATAACATGTTAAGCTACAAGTACCAACCTATAAAAGATTTAAAAACATACCTTGTCTAGAGCTTTATTGCGTCCATTTCGATAAAATCAGGTTCGTTTTCGAACTGTAACCCTAGTTAATTTACGTTCATGGTATCCTATCTCCATATATTTTGCCCACGAAGTATTTGGAAACGATGACTAGCGTTTTAGAGATAACCAATCATCATGCCCAAAATGTGACACCGAAGTAGGCGACAGAAAAACGGAAAATTCTTTGGCCACCAACCCATTTGTGACTATGTGACTACAGGCATTAGAATTCCGTAGACGCCACTTGTAAGAAAAGCTGAACTGAAAGAAATTGAGACAAGCTCTAGACATAAACGGTCGACCTTGCGACAATCACAGGCCATTGAATCCTGTGAGGGGGGAAATCCAAGGCCCAGTGCTGAACTCCTTGCGGCGGATGAAGTAAAATGCTGATATTTACCCTAACTGGTGGTGGCTTGTTGCCATTCTTGCCGTCACCACTCTCCTCGGCACTGCCGGACTCAGTTTTAAAGAATGAAGAGTAGAAGGATGAGTAGCTAGACTCTCCGTCAGTCTTGTCAAGAGTTTCCTCACTGTCGGAAAGTCTATTCCTCTTGTTGAGACGACTCTCCCTTGGAGGTGGAGTGTTTGTCGCAGCATCTGTGCTCTAAAGGGAAAACAACTCTTATAGACATTGCGTAAGGTTCATTTATCTTTGAGGGAAGTCAAAATAATGACTTATACACTATTTTTAAATTGGTTTTACTTATTCATATTGCAATTCAAATTGGTTCTAGTTGTCACAATACAAGAATATTTTTTTTTATAATATAATTATATACTTATGCTTTATCATAATTAGTTATATCGAGAGAACTTAAGAAGTGTTTATAGATTTGTGCAGTCGCAGGCTAAGTGCTATCCAAATTAACTATGACTTGATTTAAAATATTTTTAATTTTTCAATAGATGGTATTAAAAATAATGATTTGGTTTTTGAAGATTGCCAACAGATTGATTATCAAATTCATACCTGCGTTTTATGGCCACCTCTAGGCCAATCCTGTCTCGAAGAGCTCGATACCAAGTTAGGCTGTCGTAACAATTTCCTTATTATTACGTTTATCGGTACCTAAACTATTATTCAATTCGGGAGCAATATTAAAAATAGTGTATTGAACCGACCTCACTTTCATTTTATTACACGTTACATAAATTATTATTCTAAGAGGACGGTGCACTGGCCACTCACTGGCTTGATTCAGAGCGTATGTGAAATGATTTAACATTTAAATAAAATCTGATAAAAACATTTTTTTTTTGTAGGATTCTTAATATTATCATTAGAATGAGCAGAGCCCCGAAAACTCAAGGGCTCCTTTGAAATTGACAGATACTTATATTTATCAAGGCGTATAGACATGGCGAAATTCTAAGAACGAAAGATGAAGTAATAGGTTATCATAAAACAAGAATAGTTGCAAATATGAGCCACAGGTGCAACTCTAACCTTATGACTCAAATGGTTCGAAGACCTGATGTCTGTAGAGTATATCGTTGAGTCCTCGTTCCCACTGTGACGTTTGCACGGCCCCAACTCCTATAAAAGCATTTCAAAAGTGCAAAAAAAAATATCTACGCGTTCTAAAATAAAGTATTTCAATAAAGCTAGTCATGCAATAGAAGAAAAGAAGCACGGGAAACTTACATACTGAAAGAAATAAGATTGAAATCGAATAATTGTCAGTATAAACATATAAGAATGGTCTTATGAATTTCAACAACAAATATAATAGTATGGCAGTGGGATTGATACGTGACGTAAATCCTAGAAACGTATTATTGTTCGCAACAATGCATCTCCAAACAGTTTAAATTATATAGCGTTTTCATAGTAAATTACGAGTAATCTAAAGGATAGCTATTAAGAGGAGGCTCCCTATTTTTATGTTAATTTGCATGAATATTCTGAAACAGTCACAGATACAAGCAAAGTGAAACTTTTGTATATGATTTATTGGATCTTTTTCTTTCCATGTTGAAGACAGTTACGTAATTGTAATATTTACTCTCAATACATTTTTTATTCGAAAATCATGTCTTTTTTAAGGATAATTATAAAAAAACAAACAAGATTGTGGCTTTCATGTCTAAAATAAATATTCACAGCAAGAAAATATAGTTTATTATCCACCCACAAGATTCTTTTTCTCTAGATCAATTATTACTTTAGTTATAAACCCTTTCCTTTCGAGACTTAACATAGCCGCCAGTTGATTCACGAAGGTACCTATTGGCGCAAGACATCAACGCCGCCTGGACTGGGAAAGACCTACCCTCACACCAGGATAAACCTGGACCCGCCTTAAACACTTCGCATCCAGCGATCACGCCCGCCCGCCCGTCTGCAAAATTATTGTCATATCCGGGTTCAACGCATTTGATGAGAGACTATCTGCGCTGCCGATTTGTGTTTTTGAAGATGTGCCTTGAGATTCTGCGCTTTTCTTGTCACGCCACGCGCTGCCCTGTACCTTGCCTGGCCTCAATGTTAAACTGGGCTTACAAGCCTGTGCAAGTATGCAACAACGGTGAGTTTATCGCCTCCGACGGCGAATTCATTTACTTTTAAAATTAACGCTAAATTAAGCCGATAGTTAGAAAAAAAAAACAAAGGAAAATTTTAGTAAGTATAGCGTTCGTAAGTTTCAGGATAATGTTATTATTACTCATAAATTCAGTTATTGAGTATTATTAGCAAAAAAAGTGCATGGTCAATAATAAGGTAACTTCGGTTACATTATTATTGTAAATGGTAGTTCGATATGCTTACGATTAATTTCAAGATTAAAAAGTCAACACTTTCAGATCAAAACTGAAACCGGTGCTGAACGACTTGATCTGGTGAGGCAAGCTTTCAAAGACCGACCAACGAGTGACTGTGCACGTTACGTGTTACTTTATATCGGCAAAAAACATCAAGTGACGTACAGACGCCAGCACGTCAAGCTACTCGAAACTGTCAAATTGTCCCAATCAACCTTGAACCTTATACTGTAAGGATAAAGTTGGAAATCTATTAAAGAAATTTGACAGATTGTAGTAGCTTGATGTGCTAGCGTCTTTACATACGTGAGTTATTTCGAAGTTTTCCCATATTTGTTTGAGAGTCGCATCTATCTAACGAAAGCTCTTTACGTGCGATCAAAAAAAACATTCAGAAATATTAATTTTCAAATAAAACGAATTGATGTCCATTCTAAATTCTGTATAGTAATAAAGTATGAAAAGGAAATGGTACTGGTGACGTACCTCTTCATAGTTGCTGCTGTTCTGACCCAAGGGGTTCATTGTGTTGGTATATTGTTGCATAGACTGTGCCATCATATGCGATCGCTGCATGGGGTAAACCTGCTGACTCATCGGCGAGTACATGAGCGGGGTACCCATATAGGGATGACCGTACATCATCACTGTAATAAAAACAATAGAACAATAAAAATATTGTATATATTTTAAATCATAATATAATACATTACAATACGGCACGGTTGGCGCAGTGGATAAGCGATTGACTGCTGCGCTACGTGTCGCAGATTCGATTCAACACATTCTACAAGTAGTTGTTCCGAGTCTGGCTGTTTGTTTCACGATACATGAGAAATTCCTAGTCTGGGGCAGCGATAAAAAAAAAACTGACCGAGAGAAAATTTAAATAAGACTTTTACGCACGTACAACAAAAACATAAAAATAAACAGTAACTTACTTGGCGCTTGGAACTGATGTTGCTGGCTATTTGAAGGTAGATGGTGGTGAACTGAGGTAGTGGGCATTGGCTGCGGGGCGGCCGGCGCGTAGTACATCGGATACATGGCTGTAATATATGTGTATTGTTAATATGCTCATTTAATAACAAAGGTCGCTATAGGGCGCACATAGTCGCCTCTGTAGTCTAGCGGTGAAACTACCTGTCTTAGACCTGGTTCGATTCCCACCGGTGGCAAAAAATTCTGTTCAATTTGCTTGTTCTAAGTCTGCCTAGCTAGTTACCACCATTTTATATTTTATCCGGCCTTACTGAACAAGACGGAGGGCATCGGAATTCGAGGCTTAGTCCTGGATATCTTTAAGGACTACCTGATGAATCGCACTCAGGTTGTTAAAATCGGGAAAAATGTGAGTCAAGAGCCTTCCATTGCATGCGGTGTGCCTCAGGGTAGCATATTGGGTCCCACTCTATTCCTGATCTCTGTAAACTGCCCATTCAAAACTGTAAAGTCATTACATACGCCGATGATACTTCGCTGCTTATAGATGGAGTAGACTAGGCCCAGTGCTATCGGAGTGCTGAGAATGCGCTTGCACGTGTAATGGAATGGTTGAGTAACAACCTACTCACTCTAAACGTCAGTAAAACGGTCTATATGCCATTTGCTATCAGGTGTAATTTATGCCCATCACCTTCCCTTACTCTTAAGGCCCACATATATGTGTAAGGGCCGTACGATGGATGGACTGTGTGAAGATGATATGGCTAGAAAGGGGGGTGACAACCGAGATGACGACTAATAGAGAAGTATGGAAGATAGGGACATGTTGCGCCGACCCCAAATAAATTGGGACAGGAGCATGATGAGTGTCGTGAGTGTAGCTGATATATTAGAATGATAAGTTACCTGGCACGGCCGTCATGGGCTGCATTGGATGAGGTATTGGGCTCATGATAGACATCTGCTGAGGGATGCCGACGCCCAGGACGTATGTGTTCATGTTGTTGGCAGGGCCTGGCCACTGATTGGGTGCTGTAATCACAACAAGACGTTAGTTATGATGTAGTAGAATGTTCCAAAGAACATGCTTCTATGATTATTGTGACAATGGCATGCCTATTAAATATTTAATTTTTACTTTATTATTGTTTTGTTAGAACCATTGGAATGAGTTGAGATTAAATCGCGAAAATATTGCACTAAACATGCACCTTATTAATTTAAGTACATACAGGTAGGTTTAACAATGGCACTCATATTTGTAAAAAAACGTGTGACACTTATTATAGCGGGATTTAATTCTACACTCCTTAGAAATAAGAAAAGAAAGAAAATATGTTTTTTTGCCGTAAAACGCATATTTCCCCCAACCATACAAAAAGAAAAAGTTGGGGGAAAATATGCGTCACCTCCACGCAAAATTAGCTTATTTGTGTTTATTTCAGGCAAATTGAGTAACTTTTGTTCTCAAAATACGTCTGTGACCGTCAACTGAAAATAACTTGTTTTTAGGGTTCCGTACCCAAAGGGTAAAAGGAACCCTATTACTAAGGCTTCGCCGTCTGTCTGTCCGTCTGTCACCAGGCTGTATCTGATGAACCGTTATAGTTAGACAGTTGTTTTTTTTTATGAATGAACTAGCAACTCGCACCCGCTTCGCGCGGTTTTTATAAATTGACCAAATAACGAGATTTCTTTATTATTTGTTAGTTTAATATGAATGTATTTTACACATAACCCTTCCGGAATAAACTCTCTCAATGATGGTGACAACCGCATGATGAAATAGTAGATTATTTGCCTAGAGAGCAAACAACTATTTTAAAGGTGAGAGTGTAAGTAGAATCCTCAGCGCAGCTAGGGATACAAAGTACGTCACTCGAGCTTAAAATTGTGTTGCTCCCGAGGTGGACACTACTTTTTATCACCCTCTATGACAAAATAAGTAAGTGCAATTTATGAATAAGAATAGCACGTTTGCGTCCGATACGATGTTCTCTGGAGTTAATATAATACTTTCATTCTCACTACTTGAGGAAGACACACATTTTTTATAAAAATCCAAATTTGAGTAAACAATTATTACGAAAGAAAGGAGAACGTATTTGGCTGGCACGCTGTTACTTGTTCATAGAATATTTGTGATTGATCTCTTTGGTGATTTGAACTTTTACTAACAATATCCACATTCCAAATTCAAATCACTTTAATTCCCTAGGGATTAATGAGCTATTTTAGTCCCTGTTTGCGAAGAATAAACTAGCTCTTTTTGAATAGATGTGATAAAAATGATAGTAAGCCATTAGTTCGTCATGTCTACTAATACACTTGCCAATCTATTCTGAAAAAAATCGCACAGTGAAAGCTTGAGCGCTTAGATTGACTGTATACACAGCTCAGTCCAAGCTCACTTCACATGTTTTCATAGTTAGATTGTAATATAGGTACCTGTAGCCAACTGATCGATAGTGGTGGTGATGGCCGACGTGGGCTGTGCGGCGGCGGCGCTGGTCGACAGCGTGCGCTTGTTGCGACGCGCCTGTCTCGGAGAAGGGCAGTGATGCTTGTGAGCGCCCGATTCAGCTTCCATCATCTTTGATGGGCGTTTCAAGCCATGTGGCTGATGTGGCTACGAAAAATAAACGAGAATCAGCACGTTTTGTAACGTCAAAATTACATAAGACAGTCCTCTAAAACCCTTTACCACTTCCTAGTGCTTTAGCTGGGAAGAAGAAGTGGCGCAACTAACTAGCCAGTAGCACAGCTGTCTATCATTAGAAGCACTTCACAGACAGTTAAAAAGAATAAAAAGTAAAAAAAAAGAAAAAAAAAAAAGAATAGTATGCAAAGTAATTAACAAACACATTCAATTTAATTATTTGCCATAGGTCAGCTATCACACGCCATATGGTACGATCAACTTACTAAAAAGTTGATGACTTGTAGTTTGTCACATAAATCTACGTATTGCGTTGTCAAAGATTAGTCTGCAAATCATCAACTTTCGACTTATGACATTATTATGTCCTATGACTATAACTAGCAATATACAGGGTGGAAACTTTCAGCGGGGCAGTAAGGGGAAGTACCTTATCCGTTGCAGCTACGCGAAAATGGTCTTAAGAGACTATCCATAATTTTTTATGGAATTTTGATTGGGGATCAAAATTCCATATTTTTTTATGGAATTTTGATTGGGAATCAAAATTCCATAAAAAAATACTTTTTACATTCACAGATTTTGATAAAAATGTACAGTCAGCAGAAAAATGGGCAATTTTCACAAAAACTTTTTTTTATGCCAATCGATCCTCTTTCTTATAAGGATCAATAACCTCTATTGGACCAATTGAGGTTTGAGTACTAGAAAAGTCGTAAAACGCAAAAAACTTTTCCCATACATTTCGTAGGGGAGAAGTTCCAACTTACATTTTTTACCATCGATAAACTGGCCGCTACAAAAAAAGACTGATCGAAAAACAAATAAAAAACTATAACTTCTACTTTGGGTATTGCAACGGATAAGGTACTTCCCCTTACTGCCCCGCTGAAAGTTTCCACCCTGTATATCAACTAACTTAAATACTTCGATATTTGTTAAAATACTCTTAAGAGTTTATTTAAATCACAAATGTTAAATGATTTTATTTCTGTAAGTAAGTTTGTACACACACTTTTGCAAGTCAACGATTTTTTTTTGGCATTTTTTATTAATGTCATAAATCGAAAGTTGATTATTCGATAATCGATCGTTTACCACAACGTATTTCGTATTTAGCTAATTCCAAATCGTATGTCCACTTGACCGCGCGACCAACGTAAATTATTTATAGGCTGACTTTTTCGTTGGTTAACTTCTGGATCACCTTTTAAGGGTCGCCTAACTTTTATGCACGCCAGTGTATTTGCTACTTTATTTGAATTTAAGTTAAATACACGAAATTGATTCCTATAATTCCTGTAAAAGACGTTAAAGTAAAATGTATTCTAACCTGAAGTTCTGTGGTTCCAGCGCTGGTAGGATGGAAGGACGCATTACAGCGAGCCAAATGCTCCTTCTTTTTCTTCCTGGTCTCATTCGAGTTCTTCTCTCTGTCACCTTTAGTACTAGATCGAGTTTCTCTCTGCACCTTCGTTAATTGTTTTTCCATCTCAGTGTTGTGCCTTTTAAAGTAAAATGATCTATTAGAAAAGTATTTACTGTAGGTACACTTTTATTTACCTAATGCATAACAGTTATACAATAAAGGGTATTAAAACACGAATGTGGGTTTATCACACGAGGCGAAGCCGAGTGTGATATTAGTATCACATGAGTGTGACTGACGTATGTGTGCCTCGGCATCGCCTCGGCCCACATTTTCACTTCGTCCATCAATGCCTGGTTGCGGCCAAGGCTTGAATAGTGCTTTACTCAAAATAATGCTCGGAAATTCAAAAAAATTAAATTATTTTATAAATTCCAGATTCAATGACGAACAACGATAATTTTTCACGCGCCAATGTGTTCATTTGTTTTTTTTTCAATAAACAGTTTTCTATTTGCAAGCTAGTTCGTTTAAATAAAACCTTTGATAAGTTACCTCCTTGGTTGCCATGTCTCGGAGTAAAAGATCGTTCCACTTTTAAATTAGACGATAGATATGAGTTTACTATGTAATTTATTTGGCCGCTAAACCACGACAAATATGGATTCTCATACAACTTTTGATGGCCGCTGCTTGCATGTATTTGGCCAGTACAGCAATTTCGATTTATCTAGAAGAAGGTTGTGAAAATAATGCTCGAATTTCCAAGCATGTTTGAGAAAAAGTTTTTTTTTTAATTACGGCGACAATTAGTATTTTGTCATATCACTAAACATATTTAGTGAGAAGACGTAATAAACAAGAATATTCGACATATACCGTTATATACCGTCATATCCCTAGGTATCCCTAGGGAGTTCGTGAAATCCCTGGTATCCTCATTTCCCTACGACAGATACATAATTACAAGAGCTGAAGTGATTAAGGCGCTGACAAGAAGCAAATGATAAAAGTAGGCTGGTCTTAAACAAAAAAAAAGCCAAATCCATATAGTTTGTGGTAGCGGAAAAAATATGTTATTCTTGAACATATTTCTCAAAACTTGGTTGTTACCAAAACACGTTTAGGAAAAAAAATCTCGATACAAATTAACGGGAAACTAACCCTTTACTTTGAGTTTCAATCCAAAATATCTGTATTAAATATCAACGTACGGTTGGTATTTAATTAATAACAAGTACGTCTTATTTGTATTCAGAACTTAGTTGTTTTTTTTTTATTTTCGATTACTCAACCCATTTTTGAGCAAAATAAATAATTGCTTCATATTTTGCAATAAATTACAAGCGGTGTGTCATCACGCTTCTCTTTCTTTTGTATGTTGTCAGCGTCTTAATTACATAATAGGGCCATTTTTTTTGTTCGTCAACAACTCGTTACTAACTTGTTAAGCAGTGCCTCAGTAAGCCGAATAGGCTGATAATTTTCGCCTGGGATTGGGCTGCTACTGGCTATGATGATCCCATTGGAATCCGACGAACTTATCTCACCAGAATCTCTCGAATGCTGTGCTATCGGCGACAGGCAACCTCTGCAATAGAATAATACTGTATAGTCAAACCTGTATAATCAAACCTGTATAATCTTGGCAATCAGAATCCATTGTCATCAGACCGCGTTGGACCAACGCGCGACCCTAACCGTGTGTCGAATCAAAATATATTATGTCATCTCATACATTCACATCTCAAAATTTTCAAGATGTATCAATTGACCGCGGCCTGGTTGCACCCTTACAGGGAGGGACTACCATGATAATCATCACGGTATAGGTTGAGCCAAAACACAAAACACTTCTATACTGTATATGATATCAGATTATAAATTTAAATAAACCTTTTGTACAGTCCGTTCAGTCGATTTTGACTTCAGGCATAAGGATGGCATTAAAAGCAAAAAGGTGGTTACAATACCAACTGTTTATTACAGCTGCCACTTGTCAGGCCACCAACACAATAGAAACAATTGAATTCAAAATCGGTTGAATGGAATAAAAAAGGAATCGGTTGAAGGGACTATAAAAACGGTTTATTTCTATCTTATTTCAAATGGAGTATAGACGATTGAGGATTCCCTAAATGTCTAGTATTTTTTAACGTTGCCCTACACTAGGAATTTCCCCGTTATAATAATATTAAGTAAATCCCGGGGGAACTACGTGATCTACCGGTGCAGAAATTATTCTATGATGACCACAAACACTGTACTTACAGAATTCGATTAACATCGGTACATAAAAGCACACTTACGCATATTTCGAGAGGGGTCTTATTTCGAGTCCGAGAACGCTTTCGCCGGAGCCCGTATTGTAGTCCTCAAACGAGTCAGGTTGTTGACTTACAAAATACCTGAACACAAAATACATAAAAACAATAAAGTTACACTGTTGAAGTTCTAACATTGAATACACGGAGACTGCGTTTAGGAACTGGCTAACTTACCGTTGCAATGTTTCATTGTAGTTAAGTTGGGTGTAACTCAACGGAGTTTCGGTGCTCGACTGGCTGTCATAATAATCATGATGCGGGGAAATGCCACCAAGCATTACCGAGTCCCTTTCCTGTAAGATAAAACACAATGTTTGCAAGATGTTGCCAATGACATAATATAATCATCATTCATCATAATTTCAGCCCAAAGACTGCTGGACATTGGCCTCCCCCAAAGTGGGGGTTAGCCATAATCGCCACGCTTGGCAGGCGGGTTGGCAATTGCACTATGGTGTTATAATGTATAGAGAACGCTGCTGCCCATTCTCTAGTAAGTCCCTTAGTCGCCTTTTGCGACACCCACGGGAAGAAATAGGATAGTGCTATTCTTTACGTCCGGCACCACACGGAACGGTATCTCCAAAATAAGAAGGTTGTATACCTACAGCATAGAAGGTCATGTTCGCCAACGCGTTTGAAGTAACTACGATTACACAAAGTTACGCAAACAAACAATATCCCTTTGTCGTTATGAAAAACACGTGTTTTCTACCCCCTCTCAATGGAGCACGGGCTTATACACCACTCCACTAGTCACGTGGCCACTACGCAACATGGATGGAAATGACAAAGATACTTATTGATTGATTATTGTGTCACGTTTTCCTAGAACCGTTCTTACTTTTAACGTGAGGTTTCCGCATGATTAATAATTAACAAGCAATTATCAATCATGCCTAAGGAAACCTCAAACGATAATAACAAATAATAGGCAACAATTTCACTTGCCATAACCAGGGCTTGGAAACCGGTTAATTTTCTATGTAACCTTAACCGTTATTATAAAGGTTTTCGAATATATTTCGTTAATTATTTAATATTTTGTTACAATCTTATCAATGCTGAACTTAAGAGGAGGCTTTTATGTTAATTTGCATGAATATTCTGAAACAGTCACACATACAAGCAAAATGAAACTTTAGTATATGATTTATTGGATCTTTTTCTTTCCATGTTGAAGACAGTTACGTAATTGTAATATTTTCTCGAGATACCTTTTTAAATGTCTTTTTTAAGGATAATTTTAAAAAACCAACAAGATTGTTTTGCTATTATGTCTAAAATAAATATCCACAGCAAGAAAAAATTTAATTTAGTTTATTATCCAGCCACAATTTTTTTTTCTCTAGATCAATTATTACTTTAGTTATAAACGAAATAAGAAGTGAGACTTACGCTATTTAGTTTCGTGCTCGAATACGATCAAAGAGCGCACGCGATATTTAACTTTATTACTGATGTATTAGCGTTTAGCACATAACGGAGTGGCGGGGAGCAAGGGGCGGAGCTGGCGTTCGAAATTTGATATAGACTGCCTGCTCTTAATGTGATGAAGCAATCTTTGAAGCTAATATCAATTGTATCAAAATAATTTAACCGGATTCAGGCCCTGGCCATGAATCATTACGATTCTCAAATAATTGTAAAAATAAAACTGTAAAATTATTAACGTTCGCTTTTAAAAGCCTTTCATTTAACACTTCATAATAATTATTATGATGACGAATGAATATATAAATCAAATTTTGAGATAGGTTTCTGATTACATTCAATTTTTTTTAAAGTTTTCTACTAATTAGAAAATTCTTACGGAAAGAAAAATTAGAAAATTTCGCCGAAAATTGGAAATGTCCAATAATCAAATAGCAAATAATAATTTATCTGAGTAATAGTAACCTAACATAAAGTACTAGGCTTACATGAATTCAAGATAGTATTTCAATCATTAGTATTATCCCACTAATTTGGATTTGCTAGAAATAGTTTATAACCTGGATACTTTTTATCCCGGTACATACAAGACATCTCGATGGTACATTTCCTATCTGATGGAGGTAAATTTAGTAGTCTTTGTAAGTACATTTTTTTTTGTATCAATTTAATTATTGTCTATGTTTTTTTTTTATTGTCAGATGTCTGCCGACTGGTGATGATTTTGAAATAGAAGACAATTTTGCGCATCCCTCCCGTTTTGATTCCGAACGACACGACATACCATTCGACTTTAAACGGTTACAATTTCCAGTGCGGCTTGCATTTGCAATGTCGATAAATAAATCGCAAAAGCTGTCGTTAAGTGTTTGTGGCATCAATCTCGAAATAGTGACTACAAATTTTTGCTAATTTATTTTATTCAGCAAGACAGGTTGAACCAGACAAAACTCCGTTCCGAGGAACACATCCATCTTCGGGATGCCATCGATGCTGACGGAAATGCACAGAATGTCGGCAGAATGACTATTCTCCCAGGAACATACATCGGAAGTCCGCGACATATGCATGAATACGGTCAAGATGATATGTCGTATGTTTGTCATTATGGCACACCAGATTTGTTTATCACGTTCACGTGCAATCCACAGTGGACAGAAATTCGACAAGAATTATTTCCTGGTCAATCACCCATTGCTCGCCACGACATAACCGCAAAGGAGTTGAATAATTTTTTTAAATCACTCATGCATTTTATTGAAGCATCGAGTGGCAAAAATGCGTATTGCCAAATTAACAATTTTATGCGCTGCCATACCGTTCATCCGATTGCGACAAAACTTTGGTGGGTTGTTGTAGGTAGGTAGGTTACCTTTATATACCTTTTTTATGATGACAAATTTACGTGGTTTTATTTAAATTCGATCACGTAAACCTTGTAACGTCACTGTTCTAGACAGGACTGACTGAAGGTGTAGGAAGGCATCGTAAGGTAGCATTGACTAATAGTGGCCTGTAATCGCCAACCGTCACCAAACCTGGTAATAAATGCAAGTTTCTTCTATCTTTGGGAAGAAGTATATTAATAGTGCTAGTGGTAGCCATGTGTAGTACCAACATGTCATAATTCGTCCCTCGCATGACTAATAGTCCTATCTTATTTTTTAGCTGGTTTAGTTAGGATTTCTCTCGTCGTGATACTTTACGTTTTTCACTAATCGTCGTTTCTCTATGTAATAGAATAGGTATAGTATTATACTAGGTATATTAGTAGAACGACGGTTAGTGAAAAAAATTTAGAGAATCACGAATAGAAAAATGTAGATGTCCTAACTCAAATCAGCTAAAAATGAGATAGGACTTTTAGTCATGCGATGGACGAATTGTGAGTGTACACGTGTGTTAGCATGATGACCGTTGCTATATAAACAGTATCAACTCACATAGTAACTGAGGTCTGGGTCAATGATCTCCAAGCGCAGTTCCTCGTCAATTTTGGGCGCTTCTTCAATTAGACTCTCCATGAAGGAAGCCAGGTCCTGACAACGTTGGTTCATCTGTTGCTTTGCTAATTCTGCTGGCTTCGTAAGAGACTGTGAAATGAAACAATAAATACTTATAACTTGTACACAAAATATTGCACATAGTGTCTACTATGTAAGGCAGCTACAAAATATGTAATATTACTAGCTACATAACATGCTAAGGTAGACGCTGGTCTAAGACAAGCATGTCTTAGACCAGAAATTAAGCAGACACTGTAATTATGTACATACACAGTTCTATAATTACGTTTATCTGTTTAAAGTCAAAGAATTGTTTAAGTGTTTGTTTCTTTAAACTTGACTATTTTGAAAATATGTTGATAATTATTTTGTCAGGTAAACGTAATTAATTACACGGACACCACAAGCTAAACATCAAGTTGTAGAGGTAGATTCAAAGGTTTACCACCCAAAGGCTGATAGAATCCTGTTACGAGAAAGAGCAGTAAAGTGAGAAAAACATTAGCGTGAATTAATAATGTTTGACAGCTCGTAACAGTTGATATGTGCCGAGACCCGCCGCCCGGCACAACGAACGATCCTGAGGATAATTCATAAAAATCCTGCGAGCAGGCCAATTAGTGACCATGGTCAGAAGCCCGCAAACTGCAAATGGTTAACATAGCCTCTCGAAGACCGCAACAATAATTGGTAAAAGAGGCGTTATCATCAACATGCTTGCAGACAGATTGATCATCAAAGTGTTTATTTGTCTGAACCACTTTTCCAATCGCAGATCGTTCCTGGTCCAGCTTGATGTAAAATATCATTACTGATCAAATGAAAGCTGTCGTTTATGAACTAACTCCCAGTTACGGACCCGTTAAGCTATCCAACAAACAGTTTTATAAGTATGTTGTTAAATAACAAGAAGTTTAAATAAGAAAATACTGGTTTAAAAATAACTAATATCACCCTTACAATGGCTACCCCTAAACCCTTGAAAACCATAAATTGCTGAATATTTTTAGTTACGATGCTTTTGTTATTGCAGAAATTAACTTTGCTTACCTCATTCATTGTCCGAATAATGTTTTTTCTTAGCATTTGTGCTTTATTTTCTTCTACCTCGGGTGCTTTCATTGGCTTTTCTTGTTCCGAAGATTGAAACACATTCGGATTAGTGGGACCCTAGAAACAGAAATTATGTAAGTACAAGAGATCATGAGATATTGTAGTGATATCTAGGAATATGGAAATGTGTTCTTACCTCTAGAATGTGATGTTTCCCAATAACTAACTCTAGTTTCTTAGACCATGGGTTTATAAACGACGACCACTCAGTTTCAAGGCGAACATAATCGCCATTTTGTGTTATCATCCTGTGAAAATATATTTATTAATATTGGCTCTATAGTAATAAAGATCGATTCCAATCAAACATCGACCGACTGAGGTAATGAACCCACAAACAAAACGTGGTAAGTAACCACAAGCCGTTTAAAATCTTTACAATACATCTTAAAGTGGCGTTTGAGTATAAGGCCATATCGTACCACACACACTAAAAGAACCCGATTCTCAATGATATCGAACGATATTATAGATCTCGAATGACGCTTTCTATTTCTACTCTACTGTAGAATAGAAATCGCTTGTCTACTCTTCGCGGTAGAAAACCGTCATCTGTCTACACGGAAACGTCATTTTTTGTGTACTCTTCCGCCGACAAAACGCTTCTCTACGGTTCTCGTGCTAAGCCTGCTGATATCGAAGTGTGGATACTGACCTGTAAGATTTCGATCTCGGCAGGCCTCCTTCTTTAACAATGGTGTCATACACATGGCACAGGTACAGTAGATCTTCAGGATGGTAGAGCGACAACGCGTCTTTATCGGCAAGGTCTTGGGGCAGATAACCCAGGTACGGTACAGATTGAGGGTCCACGTACTCAATGTGACCGTTGGCCGCGTGTTTTATCACAAACGGCACCGGCTTTGTTACCATTTCATTCGGTGCTTTGGGAATAATTTTATTCACATTATTAATTGGCTATTTTATAGAAGTGTTTTGTGAATGTTTAATGTGTACAGTAAAGATAGGTTGTCTGCACTTAGGTGATTTTTTTTAAAGATAGAGTTAGAAGAGAAACCCTATAAGTGCCAGTCCTCTATTATGTGAAATAGACAAAGTTATTTTTGAGTAATTGTGGAATGCCCGGAATTTTAGGTTATATAAAATATTTCCTTTACTTTAATATTAGGTAGGAAACAGTAAGTTTGGGTATCTGAATCATTTCTGAATAACGTGGGTTATTTATGATTTATGAATTGTAACCAATTCATAAATCATAAATGTTTATTGTTCATTCGATATCTTATAGGCTTATATTTAAACTTAAATTCATCCAAACGCATCCAGCTGTTGGCAACGGTCTTGTAAGGTAAAATGAGCATAAATGACCCTAAGCCATTTAAACAATTTATCCTAGCATAAATAGTTTTATGTTAAAAATATGAAGACATTTTGTCATTTTAAGTTCATTCTATTCTACATATACATAGTTTATGAAGTCTTCCAAAACTGACTTGCTAAATCAATCAGAACAAAGACTCAGAAGCAAAGTTACACTACAAAAACCGTCCGTTAACTTTGAACGGCATCTTAACCATGAACCAGACACCGAGCAAACGTATATTTATTAAAACATCATATGGCAATACTTCCTTTTGTTTTTAAAGTATCTTCTTAGCCATTTATTTTTTACATTCGAAAGTTTTTTTCTATCCAGCGGGGCCCTTTCTATCCTTAGTATTTAAAAGTGAAAAGTAGTATACCAAATTAAAGCATTTACAATGTACCTACAGGAATTGATGCGTTTTTTTAGATGCGATAAGTTTATATCTCTGAATAATAAACTTATTGCAGACAAAATACGCGCGAGTTTACGCGCGATACGCGCCGTGCGTGTGAGTTTTAGTTAAATGTCAGCCGGGCTTTATTCTAAAGTTTTTGTCAATCACAGATTACAGCATACTAAACAAACATAATATTCTCACTGAGTGACTTGCTAGTGTAAGTTTCACGTGAAACATACGTAGACAGTAGCTCTTATCACGAACGCTACGTCGCACTATGGGACCAAACGGTATTTTTCATCTCAAAAATGGTTACTGAAACCGTTTTAAATGTTTTATAATCTTAGATGATAGAGCCATCCAACATAAAGGTAAAAAGAGAAAAACTATTTTAGGTACCTATATAAAATATGTAAATTACACCCAAACTTTGAACTTTGATAATTTCATAATAACTAGATTTCTCAATAAGGAAGTTCAACTTAAGATATTTTCTAGGTTCTTCAAGGTTGGATTGCTCAGGATCTCTAGTTTACAAGGAGGTATGTTATGTATTTATGAGATTTTTTTTTTATTTAAAATTTTAAGCGTCCGCCTCTTAGGAATATGTTCCGTCTTTTTAATCTTCAAGTTGAGGTATCCTAGTTGCCGATAGCTGACAATGCCGAGTTAATGACATTTTTAGATTCCTTAACAGTAATTATTCAGTAATACAAGGAAATAAAAAAACCTGCGTCATTTCGAACTAGAAGCAAAAATGTCAAACGAATGAAAATAAATACCTAAATTGACAATTCTTGTTACTTGCATTGGATACAACAAAATACTTTTTATTACTTGGTAGCTTATAAAATACTTTGTCTAACAAGGAAGCACAAAATAGCATAAATATGTATTTTAATAATTTGGAAAAATATTTTCATGTTTTTTTTTTGCGGTGATTATTTGACCACACGTATCATTATAACAATTCAAATAATAAGCGGGAAAGTACTTCAGATATTGAAAAATATTTGCTGAACAATTTCCATTTATCAACAACAGGGGGGGGGTGTCCTCTCTAAGTCCGTCAACGAATATACGGGCCCGTCTGAAAGTAGTTGATCCGTCAAAACAAGTGACAAATTAATTTTTTCTAACGGATACACATCGGGATTAGAGACAACTGTCAAATCATGTTGTCATTCATTTTTAATATGGGTCCTGAACTAATCTTATGTCCCTTATTAATACGGTGTAGGAAACGCCCAAAACTTGGGCAGAAACTACGGATTTCGCGATTAGGGAGTAGACCCCTGATGTGAATACGGATATGCAAAGTACTAATACAAATAAATTAGATATCTAGTTGAGACAAAAAATGGACGAGAGCTCAAAAAAAATGCAAATTGGTTAAATGGAGAGCTTAAATTACCTACCATTGAACTCGTGCGGTAGTATATATCTACTTATTTGTTTAATTTAATTATTTTATGAAAATTTTCATAAATTAGATTTTTTACTTTTTCTACTAAATAAATAAAGTTTTTTAAATTGCGGAGTTTCAATTATCCAATAGCATAAGTATTCAGGAACACGTATACAAAAATTTAATTCAAAGTGTCAAGAAACCAAAAAGTTACAGATTTTTTAAATGCAACCCACCCTTTAGACCCATAGTGCGTCGAAGTATATTCAATAAATCGCGTTTCAATAAGTCAGAAGTATCACCAGGTGTTATTATAATTCCAGGATTCGGGGGCCGGTGGTCTTTAAAAAAAACACTTACTTTTAAAAGCTGAGAAAAGGGGTGTAGCCTGTATGACCAAGTAAATCGCTTTACCCTCTTCAGCGCTAACATTTTTGAAGGTAAATTTGAGTAAGAACGTCATAAAGGCCACCACTCTCCCTTTGACAACGAAGCCGGTTGAAAGACCTTTGTACCGACGTATGCGACAAACAATAGTCGACTCAGAGTCTTCTGTGGATTTAACTGAAAACAAAAGAGACAATTTATTCATAACAATATAACAAAGCAACAACTTTTACCGAGTTTACCCATTTGGATTTTAAAGAGACACACACTTAGCTACATTGACGCTGTCAATATCATTGAGCGTTGTTGTTAAACAATTTGTGAAATTGCGTCATAGACGAAACAAGATGGCGGCGTTAGTTCCGACTGTGGCCACGCGCCATAACTTTGTAGCCGTTGTCCCGACTGTGGCCACGCACCATAACCTTGTAACCGTTTTTCCGACTGTGGGCACATCGACAGGGGTGCCTTGTTGGTAAACATTGTAAAATGGTCTCAAGCAGAAATTGTAATTTGTGCAACGCGCCAAAAGATCCTTACCGTTTAAACTTTGAGAAATGTCACTTGAAATGTTGTCAAAAAACAAGATGGCGGCGTTAAATCTGATTATAGCCACGTGCCAACAACCCTCTAGGTGGAAGTAAAAACTGGCATAAAACAAAATATAAAACCGCGAAATTCATGTAATAAACAGTTGTAGTACATAGTAACTCCCTCTTGAAGCCCATTATATAATTAACGCGTAATTTTTCCAGAAGGAAAATGGATTAAATGCTAAGGAAAAGTTAATTAAACGTGGTAGGTATTACCTAGCTTTTACGTAAACATTATGTAACAGTTAACTTTATATTATGACGCGAACCCCCGTCACGAATAAATTCGGCAAGAGGAAAACGCTACTTCTTCCTTCCTGCCTTTGTATCATATTGGGGTTGACGCAAAACTTTTTAACTTTCCATTCACTGTTCATTGAATTCGTTCCTAATACGTCATTTCATTCAATTCGTCATTTCTCCGTCTCCCCTTCAATCATCAACATTTATACACTTCACCGTATGGTTATGAACATCGTTAGTTCGTAATCTATCTAGCGAGAACTCAAAACTCAAACTCAAAGCATTTATTTCAATTAAACTATTTACAGGCACTTTTGAATTGTCAACAAGTCTGTCAGTTACAAATATCAAGCTAGTTGCCCATTCCAAATAGTAGGTTCCTATGGAGAAGAACGGGCAAGAAACTCCACGGGCACTCTTTTAAAATAAAATATTTGATACAAAGTATTGGTTACATCATTCTTATTGAAAATATACATGTGAGAACGATGCAAAACGTCAAAAGCGTCCGTGATAAAAAAAAAAAACAATTCAAAACTAAAATAATTCAAAAATAAGCCGTGGCAGCTAAGAGATGACCAATCCCAACTGACAGAGCCCGTTCACGAACATGACGCACGGATCAGCACCATTCAGCTCAACCATTTTGAAGGGAGCCAAATGATCCAACACACACGCCACCATCAGCGAGACATCTGAGTGAGCATGACATACTCTCAGCTGCCAGGGCATATTCAAGTCAATGAAAGACATATTACCCGGTAAATGGTAGCTCTATTGTACATAGTACTCACACCTGTGAGATTTAATACTATCGAAAAATTGTGAACTGCAACAAACCATTTACAATTTAACGCTTTGCGCTAATACTTAATAGCCAAGTAACTGCGACAAACTTGGAAGAAGAGCACTTTAAAGCAATTAAAAAAAACTACATGCACAAAAAGACAGTAAATTGGCACAATAGATTTAGTAAGTTCGATTTACCTTTTTCTTGCGTATTATTGACAATTTTTGGAACTGCCAAACCATTCGTAATTAGAGAAGCAAAGGTGTTGCGGTCCTGTGAAAGAATGTTTATTCCATTATATTAAAATATATAATTATAATAACAACAAAAAAAATGTCCATGACCTATTACTCGTATCAGTTAGAATATGAAGTTTTTTACAATTATACTCATAACTATTGTTTTAATCCAGTAGTATACTTATATATACTAAATCTATGGATTTAATAATATTATTTAATATAATAATAATAATGTAATTTATTTCTGAGTATATGGTAGGTACATCAAAATCTTAATATTAATAAACAGCTTCACATAATACATATATACTACCGTTGCTAAGAAATTAAAGTAATTAATATAATTATAAATTAGTGAAAATAGGATTTTTTTAATACAATGCCATGATTGTTAAGCAATATTTTTTTTTATATAGAATTGTTGTTTTTGTTTTGTTACTTTGATTTTATTGTTTAGTAAGAGTAACAATCCATTATTTTTTTACAAACACGTGTACTGGATTTTTACTGGAGATTTTTACAGAAGCCAAATGAAGAATCGATGCAATAAGTGTGAAGTATCAATTCATCGGTGTAAGCATGTTTCCACAAGAGTTTATCGAAGTAACGTTACATCCAACAAAAATATCGTCGATTTAAGAAGCCATAACGGCAAGACAGTTTCAATAGTTTGGTCAAAAGGGGCAACGAGTTTTTACTTGTAGTAATAAAAAATAGTACAAACAAATTTTGTACAAGAATTGGAACATCTGAAATAAGTGTTTCTTTATCTAAAAAAAGATCAAATACAAGGGGCTCTTAATACTTACATTAAGAGATATAAATCGATACTTATACATAACACATCACGCCTGTAATCCCTGAAGGGTTAGGCAGAGGTTGCCTACCTATACAATTACCAAGTAATAGGGGTAAATAATAATTATTCTAGTTAAACTTACCCTTGGGTGCACGAAGTCAATGAAGGACCTGCCAATCCACATATCTTTTGGGAACCCAAGAGTGGTCGTCAAGGATGATGTGGTGTACATGACGACCCCATCATGCATCGAGATCACGCATGAGAATCCGTCCTGTAAACCAGTATGATCTGTATCATCAGTATCATCTTTTCCATGCGGTTCAATGCATTTATGCATGCAATAATATCGACTACATCGGAGCTATTGCTGTCACTTAAAGATGCAGCCTACTCCTATGTTTCCTATTCAACCCCTCTAGAGAGTGAATTTTCAAAAATTCTTCCTTAGTGCGCTTAGTGCTTTTAGTCCCAGCTGTTTAAGCTTACCTAGTCTGTAAGTGATTGACTTTTTATCAAGTAGATTAAATCTCTTATTTCGTTCAGTAGGCACTTTCACAACCAGAATTATTTTCCCCCTTATTGTAATGCACGTCAAACTATATGTTTTGTTATTGGATATGTGGGCTCCTTGTTTTACGCTTACCCGGACATAAAGCGCCAAAAGATTTTTATTGAGTAGATTTAAATAATTGTTCGTTTAGTAAGCAGTTTCAAAACCCCCATTAACCCCTTTTTGTAAGACTACGTCAAACGTTGTAAGTACTTATGTATGTTTTGTTTGGGTATTTGCTCTTTGTTTTACGCTTAGCGGGACAGAGCTACACTACAGCTTAATTGAAATTATACAAGTGTTTTTCGTACAAGTATTCTATTAAATTCCACGATAGATAATGAAAACCGTAAATAATACTAGTTTTAATGAATTTATATAAAGGTAAAAAAGAAAATGATTCATACCTTACAACGCAATGGTTCAGAGCTCTCACATCGCATTTCGTAGCGGCCAGTCTCTTGGTACCGCTTACTTTGTTGTGCCTTCGAATAAATATAAAATTAAGCTTATACAACTTGTGTCGCTGCGGAGTAAACTTGTCCGTTGTTTATTTGTGGGCAAGTACTACGTTTTCTTTAATATACCCAAATAAAAAAAAACAAAATTACTTTTTGGTTGGAAAACAATCTTATTCACTATTTTATATTTGCTGAAATACCCTTTTCTATTTTTAATGGGGATCATTCACATACATAACTAAGGTCAGTCAAAGTATGTGTTTTGTCGCCATTCTCCGTGTCGGTGTACCTACTGAAGTACAGTGATCATATCAGCATCCCCAGACTGCGTCTCATAGTTATAGTGTGAAAAGTCATAAAACTTATGGACATAATCTTGTGCCTTGCAATTACCTACACCTGAACGAGGACCACATTATAGTACATTATGATTAATTGATACAAGTGTGCTATGTTGGTCATTACACACGCGTTTCATATGAGGTTTTTATCACACTTGCGAGGAAGAACAGACTTGTATTGTTATTAACTTTTATGGAAAATGGCGCGCTGGTTTTATTTTTTCCGCGCGCTGCGCTAGCGATGCGCGCGCTGTAACAACATAGAATGTTCTGGCAAAACCGCTAAATAGCCTATATAATAAACACAAAATAATGTATTGAATACGCAAATTAAGGTTAATATACATAGTGAAAAATATATAATTTGATGAAACGATGATCATTTTTAGGATTGATTTATCATAATATGTAAACTAAACTTGTTTATTTATTCCCAAAATATTCATTGTTTTTAGACATAAAAACTCATTGCGGAGATTTTAAAATAAATGTATAGTAAAAAAACACTCGTGTTAAATAAAAACACGTGCATGAATTATGAACCTAAATGCGTTGCCATAAGTCACATTACAAGCAAGTGTGTTGAAAATGATATTAGAGAAGCAGATCCAAAGCGATTTTGCTTTTAATATTGAATAAAGACACTTACAGTGCAGTAAGAAGCTTGGAGAGGGCGACCGGTCGGAAAGCTGGCTGCAGGCTTAACTTGCATTATGTTGGCAGAAACCACCTAAAACAATTATAGTAGTATCAGACACAAGTCAGTAAAAATCGCAGATATTTTTCATTAAGTTGATCTGCCAGGTCAGTCAAGGTCTAGGCGTGCCCCACCAAGTCGAGCTACAACAAGCGGCACGGCCGCACCATCCTTTTCTCGAAGTAGTTCAGGCCATTTTCGACCCCCCCATAACATCGTTGTGGATAAAACTAGAAGCCTGAATTACTGAATGGCCAAGTCAATCTATTTATTTAAAACATAAAAGATTTTTAATATTAATATGGTCACAATGAGATGTTGTTTGGTTAGCTAGTTACGTCATAACTTAAGACAGAAGGATCCTTAAGTAGGGACTGAATAAATTGGCCGACTTGGTATTTTAAGGATCTCACAACTTTTTACGATAGAAGAACTGAGTTGCCAGAATAGTTTTTTTTTACAATTTATGTTTATGATGGCATTAGTCCTACTCGGAACCTTTTTCCTTACCCCAAACTATTAAAATCGTTACCCTCACGGGCCTTCGCCATATTGCTGCCCAGTGAAGAAAGCTAAGACCTCTCAAAGTATATATTGTGACCAAACGCGATGTTAGTGATTATTGGCAATCATGTAGGTATGTCGTCAATGGCAATCGACGACAGCACTCGATCAGCGTGGCGTCGCTTTGTCGAACATGCGGCTTTTTACTCATGTGTAGTGCGCCATCACCTTCTTCAACGGGGATACAGTATCTGCGAATATTTGTGTATAACACAAAATCAAGTACTCACCTCATCTTTCAAAGGTGTCAGCTCAGGAGCACATACGTCCATTTTCTCAACACCATTTTCTGTCAGTGCATGCACAGGTGGCAGCATCGGGACAACTGCACAACAAAAAAGCAAAAAATCAAGTGTTTAAAAACATTTTAATTTTATCTGAAAAAAAGACAACGAATCCACAACGATAATCTCGAATAAAACTCATATAAAATGAATAAACTGTACATGTACAGACGCCAGCAGGTCAAGCTACCCGAAACTGTCAAATTTTCCCAATCAACCTTGAACCTTATGCTTTAACGATATAGTTGAAAATCTTTTAAAGTTTGACAGATTGTAGTAGCTTGATGTGCTAGCGTCTGTACATACCATGCATTCCCGGTATCACAATATTGCCCTGTCTATACTGTACCTCACATTTTTATTTGTGTGGTCACAGAGCACAGTGAGTTACAAATCCACCATGATGTACTGTAGAACCTAAATATTTAAGGTGCAAAATGTATTAGACAACTGACACGAAATTTGGAATAGCTGATTGCCTTAGCCTTCTGTAACGATGATTAATAAATTGATTTAATACAACTTCTGGACCAAAAACTAGATATAACCTGCATTAAATCTTAAAATTGGTTAGTCACTAGTTAGTAAAATACATCACCGCGGCGGCGCGGGCGGTTTCAATTATTGGATTGCGATGCAAAGCGTGACTTTTATGTGGCTGCTCGGAAAATATATTAACTTGTTGAAATCGATTGTCTTCTAGTCTGGTACAATACTTCATAAAAACATTTCTTTTTCAATTTAAAATTAACTATACTCCATTTGAAATAAGATTAGACGTTTAAATAAACCTTTTTTATAGTCGTTCAACCGATTTTGACTTCTATTGCGTTGGTGGCATGCCAAATGGCAGCTGTAATAAACAGTTGTTATTGTAACCACGTTTTTGCTTTTAATGCCATCCTTATGCCTATGGAATAGACGACAAAATCGGTTAAACGGACTGTAAAAACGTTTATTTATTTTCTAATCTTATTTCAAATGTAGTACAACCTATCTTTAATTTGTTATTGTCTTGGCTTCCATTGGTAACGACAGTTCTTTTTGCTGTTCTTAGAATACATTATAATGATGCACCCAAATTCTGATAATAATTTTGATTGCATTGCCTTGTTTCTAATTAGGCTTGAGGGGGGCCTTCCCAGTCCGTCTATCGTAACGCGAGCATGGTCGAAAAGTTTGTTGTTTCATCCAGCGCAAGTGAAAACTATTAACAAACGAGTGAGAACGCGATAACAATGAACGAAAAACTTGTTCCAGGAAATACGTGTTTTTGGTAAGCCCTACCAGTTTGTGAAATAATTGTTGGTCATTTAGAATCTCCATTACATTTGCAAGGTTCTATCGTTATGTTTTCTTAACATTTACAATTTATGAGTACATTATGAATGGCCAAAGTTCAGGTAAAATTTGTGCAAAATAGCAGATTTTTGTAGGCTTATACTGAATTTGTTTTTCAACATTTTTTCTGCTTGCATAAAAACCTAGATATAGTGCACAAGATACCTATTAGTACAAAAAATTCTAATAAAGATGTGTTACAACGCCATAATCACGTACGAGCGTTTGTATGAAAAGTATGTCGGGTTGGCCGCCCTTAAGTATAAGTAAATTAATACGAGTAGTAACCTAAGCTATAACACTATCTTTGCTAAGAATGTGCCCAAAAGCATTTTTCTTGCAATCTCACACTTTGTTCATGCGTTCTTTATTTGTTATCACATTATTAATTTAGCAAAGCTTAGCAGCACATACAATAAACACGATTGGTAAACCGAGCATATGAGCTGAGACATGGCCGAGGCCGACCGTGTTACGTAAGATATAACTACGTCATCAATAAATCCTGTAGATAAATCCAAATTCCTATTAAAACCAAACCACGATACGTGGAATACAGGATAGTATGTAGATAACTTAAACTTTACGTAATAAATATATGAATTGTTATGAAGACGCAAAAACATAAGTATACGAGCTGCTTCTCACACGTACAACTGTACGTCGCGTCGCTGGCTCCGGCGGGCGTCACCAGCCCTCACTCTCTGTATATTTTGGCTGCTGAAACCCTACAAAAGTAGTATACAGAGTAGTTTTAGGAAAATGTAGCTTTTATTTTGATATAATATTGTGGTGTCTTACGACTACCTCACCAACGAAGTCGCGGGCAGTAGCTAGTAAGTAAATAACGGTCAATTTTGCAATGTTCAGCTAATACGTGAGGAATAAAATTGTGGTTTGACAGCTTTTGTCTAGAAAAAATATGTCAAGCAGACAACCATTGTCAAAGTGCTCTTTATGCCTCTCAAATTACCACTCTGTAGGTATAAGAACATCGAAGATACCACTGCGAAATATTCTCTTTGATGTAGATACCTAATAGAAATTACGAATTCTAGAAAAATTTAAAAACATTGATCTTGTCGCTAAAGAGATGACTAAAGCCATACTAGACAAAAAAGAAAAAAAACGAATAAAATATGAATACAAAGCTCAGTAGAAGCGGTACTCACCATCTAGCTGCTCCTCTTTTGGGGCGTCCAAAGCGGGAACCGGTTCAGGAACCTCCTCTACCACCACATCGGGAACCAAAGTCTCAATCTGAGGTAGAAGTTTCTTTTTCTTTGGTTCTTTTTTGGGTGGTTGCAAGTTGTTGCTAGTAGAAACATAATCAATATTAATTTAATAATGTCGAACACAAAGAAAAAACAAAAACTTTTTTAAAGCTTTGTTTAATAGGTTTAGTTAGGTTTGTTTTCAGTATCAGGCAAAAAATTTTGAGTTACAGTTTTGATCTATCTTTGTATTTATACGTTAACCTTGGAACATCCTTGGAACTATAATATTTAGCAGTAACGCTGCTACACACTTGTAATATATAGCAGCGTCACAAAGTGTGTAAATCTGTCTATTATTTTTATTATAGTTGTCAAAAAATAATAGGCCCGTTTTGACATTTATGGTTACTTCAGTGAAGCAACCATACGACTCGGTACTCGATACTCACGATGAATCGATTCAATTTAAATGTCAAAACGGGCCTGTTATTTACGAGAATATAACACTGGAGAAGGCATAATGCCGGAAATAGATTGGTGAAACGTAACAAGAAATAATGTAACACATGTTGAAACACATACGCCTTGTTGTTGTGTTACATTTCAAGTTGCATTTCATAGATTTGGACGGCTCATTGGCGTTACATTTTATGTTAAGTTTCCCAATTTGGTCACAGCATAACCGCGATATACTGACTAAAATGTCTGTTACTTTCGGCGAGGGGCGCGGTAGCTACCCTCGCCCGCAATGAGAAGTACATACCAACGATTTTTTTAAATCTTTATTTGGATCCATGAAATCGCCAAACGAGGGCCAAAGATATATATTACATGCCTCTCTCCAAGGGCATCCCGAAACACCCACATGCATGTTCAGCGATTATTTATAGTTTAGGAGCTAGACGGTTTTTAATATTTTTCGGGCAATTCTCACTTGACTTCAGACATTTTTCTTTTTCTGTGTTGCCTTTTTTGTAAATACTTTTTGATTATAAGTCCTTAAATTATGGTCTACGATTGATAAAATAAACTACTCGTATGTGTCTAAACATCACCCAAAGAGACTAAAATTTTGCTAAAAAGGTCAAATATTGCTCGACAAGATTTGTTCTAGATTTTCAAGTCTTTTGATAGGGAAATAAAAAGGCTGTCAATGACCTCAAAGAAGTTTTAAAAACATTCACGGATCCTCAGCATTCCAAAGCAATAACAAATAATAAGTACTTTACGGGATATTATTTCGAGAAATTGGAGTTCGAACATGGTGGGTAAGGCGAAAATCACAATATATTTTTGTTACTTTAGTACTACATAAAGTAGGTATTGTATGAGTTTCCGCTTGGAGTAATTTCGGTGTTGTTATTTTTAATGCTCTTCTTAGCATCAAATTAATCTGAGAGTTAACAGGACAGCTACATAAAGACACGTGCTACAACTAGGAGTAAGGAATAGATGACTACCCACAAGTCCATAAACATTACTAACCTGCTTCCTGAAGTTGAGGGTTTTCCGCCATAGCCACTGCTGCCACTGGAATTGCTTCCAGAGTGTGTTGACTTGGAACTATGACTGCAATTTTTTTTTATAATGAGTAATCAGCATTTTGTTACACGAAAACATCTTAAAAGTATTAAAAAAACCGGCCAAGTGCGAGTCGGACTCGCGCACGAAGGGTTCCGTACCATTATCTATAAAAATGGCAAAAAAACATCACGTTTTTTGTATGGGAGCCCCCCTTAAATATTTGTTTTATTCTAATTAAATTATTTATTTTTAAAGTGAATATATAACTCAATATTCTGTGAATATTTCAAGCGTCTACCTGTTGCCGTTATCAATAATATCGAGCAAAAACGAGCAAAAAAATCACGTTTGTTGTATCCGAGCCCCCTTAAATATTTATTTTATTATATTTTTTAGTATTTGTTGTTATAGCGAAAATTTCAACTGTCTAACTATCACAGTTCATGAGATACAGCCTGGTGACAGACAGACAGACAGACGGCGGAGCCTTAGTAATAGGGTTCCCGTTTTACCCTTTGGGTACGAAACCCTAAAAAAGAGCCGTTCTTTAGCGCTCATATAGGAGTCCAGTCGGGTAATAAGATAGATTTCCACCGCTAATTTATAAGAAAGGTCGGAGCAAGCACGTTTGCGCCAACTTTTCGGCTTATATTGGACCATTTTTCGTTGGAAAAAAAAAAGAAAGCCTGTGAAGTTGAAAAGATGGCTATAGGTGTGTTAAAGGCAGGTTGCCCCGCTATTGCTATATCTGGCGATATAGCAATAGGGGGGAACTGGGTTACCAAGAAACTAAACAATTAAATGCGGAACTCACTAATTTTTGTTATTTCTTTTCATGGCTTCCATTTCTTTATCTTGATTGGAATGGAGGTGAACAGAAATTCAGAAAATGTATGGAAAAATGTTTGTTTGCGCAAACTTGGGGCCCAACTTAGTTACGCGGTCCCAAAACATTATTTTTTTTTAGCTTTGAAAATGGATATTTTTATTTTCCATGCAACCTTGCGATTTCGAAATACGAAGTTTATTTTTTTTGTTTATTTTTGGCCAGTCTTCATTGTAGCGGTCCATTTATCCATCATAAAAAACTAAGTTGGAGTATCATTTCTTACGAAATGTATGCGAAAAGTTTTTTTTGCGATTTATGACTTTTCTAGTACTCAAACCTCTAGTCTAAAAAATCCCGGGAAAAAACTTGGCTAATCCTGAAATCTAATTGCCAGAAATAGGTTTTATTTGCATTTCATAACGCCCTGGCACAAAGCATATTATTATCTAGATTTCATTACGGGAAAATAAATAATATCGTTAAAACATTTAATATTCAAAATTATAATGAAACTGAAAATGAAAAACGATCACCATCAGGATCACAAACAGATGAAGAAACAAGGCAAAATATATCCCAAGTGCTATTGACACTGAAGGAAAAGTTACAGCTAGAAATTGATAAGATTATGGAATCTCCAGATCCTCCCGATGAGCAGATTTGGTCAAAAGCATTAGACGTGAAATGAACCTATTTGAAAATGGAAGAGTTCGTGTTTTTATCACTTAGAATTTACATAGAAATATCTATAGTCTGTTTTTCCAACCAGTGTAGAACAGCAGCGAGCGTTTACAGCTGCTGCTTTATTGGCAATAAACTAAGAAGCAGGCTTGGAAAGGAAACATTAGATACTTTGATAACTTTCAGCTTGCATTTTCGGAATTACAGTTGTTTTTTTTCCGTACAAAAAAGCAAAAGAAGAAGCAAGAAATTAGCTAGCGAAACTCCGCAGGCGATATGTAAACACGATAAAACAAAACAAAACTGATTATTCAACGTCTAACGATGTTTTTTGGGGTCGTTGACCCCAAAAAAATATCTTCTTTTTTACATACATTGTATCATAACATCTCGCCTTGTTTTCCCAAAGTGTTGGGGTAAAGGTGTACACATAGTACACCCACATTTCGCCAGTTATGTTTAACTGAGACATTCCAGTAATAATACATAAATAGTAGTATAGTAGTAGTTTTATTTTTTATTTTTATTGTATATCAATACCCATCACATCAGCGGAGTTTCGCTAGCTAATTTAATTTGACCCTGTATATAGTACCATAACCATAGATGACAGCAGAGGCCTAAACTTCTACTCACATTTAGAGCTCTGTAGCTCCTAGCTGACTAACAATCTATCCATAACACTATTGGCCATCAGGGCAGATTCGCCCAATCTCCCTTTACACTTTCGACAGTTTTAGCTTACCTCCTTCTGGACTGACTGTTGCTGCAGCTGTTGGAATATACAGAATCTGTAATCTTTGCATTGTTTTCTGAATCGTCTAAGTTGTCCATGTTGCATTTATTTTAAAACTGTTAAAAGAAACAAAAATAAATTAAATTTATATACCTTAAAACCTTCATTTGAGAGTTTTACATTAATTATTATTAAAAAAAAATGCATGGCAATGAGTTTCATTGAATAACAACTATTTTCTTTTAATTATTACATTCGCAGAGCATCTTTTCAACATTGACACAATACTGTTTATCATTTGCACTGGCCACAAATTAACACAAATTTTTTAGATTAGAAAAAATTCTGATTAATCGGTTGTAGGACACTGAATGAGACTGAAGTTTTGTCGAAACTGTTTAATCTCAAAGTGTTAATTACCAACCATTGACCAATACTACTGCATTTGATTTGGTTGTAAACACAGGTGATTCTGTTTATCTTCTCAACAATTTTAGTTTACGAGTGCTACTATTTCAAGAATGTTAATATTAATTAAATTCCTTCTTTAAATCATAATTATAAAATGTAGTAGCATAGCAAACAAGTCAGGCAAAATTAATATATTGTAAACAAAAATCATGACTAATTCTAACATATTTAAATTTATATACTACCTTACTTCTGAAAATAACGGATCCCATAGAATCCTATATATAGGTACACGTGCCTAGTTTCCGTATCATATTAAATATGGTTTATTTCAGGCGACACAGGCCCATAGGAAAATACCTTAACCTAAACATACATATTGTTATTATTGTTGTTGTGTTGTTTGTATTGTTGTGTGTATTTATATATATATTAAAGAACATAATGACAATGACTCTGTCTTTCCTGTAGTGCAGTTATGGCTCAAAAAGCACTATCTGAATTGACTTTATTTTTAAATTCATTGATGTGTATTATTGCTTGGTTTAGTATTTATGTAATTGGCTCGCAAGCATGCTGCACAGCTAGTCTTTAATCATTTTAACCAGTGATGTACTGGATGGCTTCTGGCATTTAACCTAATAGCGATTAGATAAAAAAAAAACTGGCTAAGTGCGTGTCAGACCATGCACAATGAAGGGTTCTGTAGTGCGGATTAATTATCTTAAGCACAAACTTAACATTGTAGTTGAAAAACATGTTCCCTCATACATTACTTATGTTTCAATGGTTGCGGGATCTGTTAATTATATGGGTGTGATTGTGGGAATAAACGAGATGGGCAGGGAAATGACATGGGCAGACTGGTAGCTTACTCTATTAGAGCTACTGATAGCCGTTTTAAATGTTCATTGTAATAATAGTATTTATTTTTATTAAAGAAAGAAGCAGCGCTTAAGTTAAATATGTATTATGCCAAAAGCTTTGCCTCAAAATAGAATCGCTAAGCTTATGCAGTCGGTAACAAAAGTAAATTTTCGGAAAGGATTTGTAACTGAGTACTTGAATATTAAAATCGCATTTCATAGTTCGAAACAAGAGTGTACATGTCATCGGCACACTAAGAAAACACAAGGGGTTGCAGATCCTTTGAAGACTAATAGATTATTTCTACTTTGGTCACAGACTAGTACCAACATTTAAGCACTTGAAAATGCTTAGCTTCCGGTATTGATTATTATCATCACAGCAGACATTAGGTACAAATAAATCATTACCCTCTACCTGCCTGGAGGTAGAATCTTGGAACTTAAAACTTGAAAATGTCTCGTGTATTTTGATTAGAATGAGTACATTTGATCAAATAGGTACATAATATAGTAAAAAGACTATATTTCGGAACTCACCAATTAACACCAAAGACCCTTCCTTCCTTGAGGATCCTTTTCCGATCCCTAGAATTCGAACCTCCCAAGTTACTACGAAGTTTCAATATGTCTATTAATTAACAGCTTTAAAAAACGTAGATTATCCTAACAAATCACAAAGCACACATTTCTAAATTTTTCAGCAGTTCTAATGATCGACCACTAAGTTTAACGGCAAAACGAGACTAAATAAAATATGAAACGAATGAATTAGGAGTTACTTCTCAAAAACGTTTTGACGTAGCTGTTCATACTAGTGATGGGCAACTCGAAACGTGATGTTATGCGAATATAGAAATTAAGAGGAATCGAATAAATCGATGTTAAATCTTTTCGAGAATCAAAATAATACGAACCAAAATATTAAGGTTTTTGGAATAGAATAGAATGGAACATAATAATAAATCTAATGTTTCTACATTTTTGTAGAAGAAAAATATACATTATCCGAGTGGTTGAGACCTTTCAGAACTTCTACAATACAATATATTGTAGAAGTTCTGACGAGATCTCACTTCGCCTTGAGCTTGCATTTCTTGAATTCTAATCTAATCGGTTGCAGTGTGTGCATCCGATTAGATGCCTACTCAAATGTCCTTTCATTGGTATTGTTCATCGAGTGGTTGAGCTCATTAAATTTTGAGTTGAGCTGCACGATAACCGATAAATGCATGCACTGACTGGACAGGCCCACTCAAACCTGTGTTTCTTTCGTCAAAAGACCATGTCAGACACCAATCCACACGGTCCTCAAATGATCAGACCAAGATTATAATTATCCGTATTTTATAAACACATTGATATTGATGAATTATTATAAATTTTCCAAAGCGAGTCCTACAAAAATTTCTTTGTTAAAGGGGGATGGGCTAAGGTAGCCCGCGAAATTCAAATTTTATTACGTTTTTTGTAATTTCCAGGTCAGTAACAGGTTGTATGTTGATCTAAATATGATTCGCGACCGTAACAAATATGGCTTTATAGAATTATAATCAATGACTCAAGTACGAGAAATTACGTCAGCTATGCGAGTTAAGCTAAACTAACTTAGCTTAGCTCTTGGTCTGCAACCCGCATTAAGGTGGACCACCGGCAAGAAAAAGTGTCCATGGTCCACCTAGGTGGACTGAGGTGATCCACCGGCAAGAAAAAGTGCCCGTGGTCCACCAAGGTGGACCGAGGTGATCCACCGGCAAGAAAATGTGCCCGTGGTCCACCCAGGTGAACTAAGCAGGTGGACCACGACCGAATCCCGGTTCTGAGCTGCACGACTACAGGCCCCCTCAATCTATGTGGTTCCTTTCATCAAAAGATAATTTCAAGCACCAGTATACATGGTCTTCACATGATCTGACCAAGATTGTCTGGACTTTAAAAGAGACTGTGACCTCTGAGTTTGTTTCGGCCTTTCTTCTCAGAGTAGTCAGATACGAAACGCGGACCTCATCTAGTTTTTTTTATAAATATGATTGACGTGTTAGTATGTACAAACCTACTTATAGAAATAAATCATTTATCATAGGATGAAGGAAAATATATTTGTAAATATTTAGAAAAGAAAATTGTAGAAAAAATGATAAAAAATATTCTAATAAGAACGTGTCGACAGATGGAGGAATAGAATAAACCTCGAGTTAATAATTTTCATTTAAACATAAAAACGTTTATTCGGTAAGATAATCGTTTTAAAATCGATTTGAAAACAGTAGATCTTCCCTTTGCTGATGTAAGAAAAGAATAGTACATCACCATTAGTGATTGGGTCTGTATGTCAGTTATCGATAGAATTATTATCGTTAACTAATTTGATTCAAGGAAAATATTTCGATGCTTGCATCTATTCTTGATGGGCATTAGTATTAAATAGGTACATCTTCTTCTTTTTTTAATTTACTTTCACGAGTAAAACTGTTCACCGTGCTTTAATTTTGTTGTAATTGTAAAATATTTTGTCTGTTAAATTTTGCAAATACTAAAATTTAATAAAATAATAACAGTAAGCACAAAAGCTTTCACATTTGAGAAGTTTCTCCAATTTTGTTAGGTAAATCCGGGAAATCAAAAAGGCCCTTAATATTACTATCGATAAGTAAATATTGAATGAACATCACTAAGGTTCACGCTCAAAGACACGTGAACAGTGTAGGATTCGAGTTCTCTTTCTAGGATTATTCCAAACCGCACGTGGCCGGTGAGCGAGACAGCGATACTTTCGAACGTATCCGACTCGATGTCGCGTGGCTTGGCCATGACGCACTTTGCAAGTTTATTTTAGTAGGTACCTACCCAAGTTTAAGTTTATTTTAGAGAGCAGAGTGCTGATTCGACTCACTAAAATAATAATGGACCGTGTTATGCAGAAGGAAGGCCATGTGAGGAAATCATGGAGGTCCATGGAGGAAATGTACAGAGCAAAGACATTAAAATAATTAGGTACTTAACAAATCTTAAATCTCTTTGGTACAGAGTAAGTAGGTACTTAAAAGCATTTTGCTGTCGATGGTTGCACTTCGGATTTGAGACAAATTGGTAGGTAGTACCTACCTAACTGTAGGTACCTACTACCCAAGTAGGTATAAGTTATAGGTAGTACTTGGGTAGCTAGTAGCTGCTACCTACCTACTAAAAAATTACAATAGTTATAATGGGCTAAAACTATTGCAACTTTTTGTACCTATCCTAAGTAGGTATCCAGTACCTACCTACCTATTTCGAACCGATGCTAGGTACCTATAATAATTGCGTTTTTAGACGTGGCTGTTTTATATACAAAATAACATATTTGTAGAAACACTGTATAGCATAAACCAGCATTGAAACCAGCCACGTAAGTTGGCTGTATTTTAAAACGTAATCTGTACTAGGTAGGTATATATAGAATCAAAAACAGACAAGAATGTAGGTAATAAAAGCTATTGACTAAAAGGTTAACGTAGGTACCTACTACGTTTACGAAATAATTCGACTGTTGTTAATACAACAGTCGAATTATTACAAGAATTCATACTGTTTTTTTCTAAAACTACCTACACTTTTAGGTTTTATAAAAAATTAAGTAAGTAAATAAATTATACTGGTAATAAGAGCTTGAAGTATTTATTCATTTATTAAATGAATACTTATATTAATTAAAACGTCACATACTATAATCAGCAAAATTTGAGTGCAAAATCTTCACCCAAATTAAAATCTAACTCAGTAGGTAGGGTCATTGCGCCGCGCCGCGCTGGTTTCGCAACCACCTTTGGTAAGCGACCACTTGTCTGACCACGGGGCCCATCGCGCTAATTTTGAACGTTAATACCAAAACTAAACCACAACCAAAACGTTACGTTAGACACATTTCGTATCGCGCTATTCATTTCAACGGAAACGATTTAGCTTTACTTTGGAAGTTACGTTGGAGGAACGATCGATCGAACAATACTCTCACAAAAAAAAGCGCGATACCGTTTCTTACACCAGCTAAACCAAAACTAAACTAAAACTAAAAACGTTCCGTTCGAACGGTAATTACGTTGAGAAATAGCGCGATTAGCCCCTAGGGCCTGTATCTATAAAACGTTACTCATTTTACTAAATACTCAAGCATTACTTAAAACTAAATTCAACCAATCCAAATGGCTTGAATCTAGTTTTAAGTAATGCTTGACTATTGAGTAACGTTCTATAAATACGGGCCTAGGTTTCTTTAATTCAAGATACCTAATAAGTATTAACCTTTCTATAAGAAATAAAATTAAAGAGGATGCTTTAAATATTATTTGATTATCTAGTTACCATGATAGTTACTTATGGATTTACAAAATTTTATACCAACTGCTTGACCCAAAGCAAAGAAAAAGGACGTGAAGTTCACGTCTTGACTCTTAGACTCAGTGGTGTGCCGATGTGCTGCGCAATAGCAAAAACCGGCCAAGTGCGAGTCTGACTCGCGCACGAAGGGTTCCGTACCATTATCTATAAAACCGGCCAAGTGCGAGTCTGACTCGCGCACGAAGGGTTCCGTACCATTATCTATAAAACCGGCCAAGTGCGAGTCGGACTCGCGCACGAAGGGTTCCGTACCATTATCTATAAAAACGGCAAAATAATCTCGTTTGTTGTATGGGAGCCCCCCTTAAATATTTGTTTTATTTTAACTTAGTTATTTATTTTTAAAGTGAATATATAATAACTAAATATTCTGTGAATATTTCAAGTGTCTACCTGTTGCCGTTATCAATATCGAGCAGAAACGGCCAAAAAAATCACGTTTGTTGTATGGGAGCCCCCTTAAATATTTATTTTATTCTGTTTTTTTGTATTTGTTGTTATAGCGGCAACAGAAATACATCATCAGCTGTGAAAATTTCAACTGTCTAACTTTTACGGTTCATGAGATACAGCCTGGTGACAGACGGACAGATAGGCAGACAGGCAGACGGCGGAGCCTTAGTAATAGGCGTTTAAACACAAGCTGTTTATAACTCATTTTTGAGAAGAGACACATGGCTGCTTTCTGCATAACTGGGTCCATTAATAATTATAGCACGCACGCCACAGAAACTTTTTCCCCCAAAATAGATTTTGTAAAAATTAAATACGTAGGTAGGACCTATTCAATGTTGAAATAAAAACAGGCAATTCTTATACAAAGCTAGTCAGCTTACGCAAATGCCAAAGGGTGCAAATTTTAAGAAATAAGCGACTATTTTTATAGTCTAAGGAAATAAGTTGGAGTTTATTGGAGGTGGGCTCAGATTATAGAAAGAAGCAGATAAGAAATAAGTATCATTTATTTGCAGAAAATGTAGGTGTTAGTGTTGTATGGGCGTTCCTATCCGATATTGGGTCCATTCCTCTTTTTAGTTTACATTAATGATTTACCCCAATTACTTACTTCCAAATCAATCGAAGATGGAGTTATTTGCGGATGACACATCATTGATCTTTAAAATAGACCGATGATCACAAAATCTTAACGACGCGCGACGTGAATAACTCTATTCTTCAGGTCCAAGATTGGTTTACGGTAAATAATTTGGTACTAAATGAAAAAAAAATCAAATGTATTAGATTTAAATCACCGTAAGTTGGGGTGATTTTGCACCGAATTTCATTATGTGATTAGTAAGTATGTTCATTTAAACTAAAGCCCCCTTATTACAAAACAAGGTTTATCTTCAGACCCAGGTTTAAAACATGGATCCATTATGGAATTTCGAACTTTACTCCGACTATGTTAAAGTTCCTAAACACAAAACTGACAACTTAGCACCAAACTAAGTTTTCAGTTTTGTATAAAGAACGGTATTTCAATGACTGTTACGTTCTTATTACAAAACTGTCTGGATGGCTTAAGCCATGTCAGAATATAAATCTTGTTTTGTAATAAGGCGGAAGGACTTTTAGTTATAGAAAGACTAGGTATTCAAAATTGTTTTTATTGACTAATTAACAATGGCACATAATCAGGTACACAATTTTTTTTAAATTAAATTTGGCGCAAGGTATTCCCTTCGGGGGGATATTTTGCGCCGTTTTATAAAATCAGCCTTAACTCATAGAAAATAATACTGGCGCAATCATACCCCGCATCGTTTTAGGCGCAAATCTTTACTCAACACCGCACCGTGAAGCTCTTTGACGCTGAAAAACCTCGCCGAGAGATAAGTTTGGAGGGTCAATGCTCCCAAGGACATTTTCCCACTCATAGAAGTTAATGTCTTTTTTCTGTGGCCATTTCCAGGATTTTAAGGACTTAGCCATTGCATCGACAGTTGCTCCTTTCTCATCGAAGTCGATAATGAGACCAGGGTACAGTTTCTCATCATATTTTACCACCACAAATGACTCTTTCTCACGTCTCACATCTTTGAATCACGTTTCTGGTCGAGGTGGATGATTACTCTCCTCTGGGCTGTTGGGCTCTAAAAAGCAACCATCAGGATCGTCTGAATCATCATGTAATGAGTAAGCGTCCGAATCGTAACCAGTGCGTGGCCTTAAGCATGAGGCAATGTTGTCCTCTTTCATGAGCAATGCTTTTACCAGCAGCAATTTCAAATTTCTTCTTACGTCCCTTTGGCCCAGACTCTGTGATTGTCTTCCGCTTTGATTCCAGGTGATCTATGAAAGATGCCGATACTATTGTTGTCTACATCGATTGCCCCTGGTATTCTCGCAAGCAATTCATTCACGTTACAGGGGTCGATACCGCATTTGCGGAAACCGTTTTTCAAGTTGCTTCTCACATTTGGCTCGATGTTTTCTAAGAGTTTCTTTAGCAAACTAGGAAAAGTTTGTTTCGGTATCGTTGGGTTTCTGGTTCCTTCACAACTTTCCTTCCATTCCGTTATAATTTTTCGCCACTCAGCTTTCAAAGGACGAAAGAACGCGACATCGAGCGGCTGAGTTATGTGAGTGCTTTTTGATTTTATAAACCAGAGTTCTCCGCGGAATGTTGAAATGTATGCTAGCTTCCCTCTGCGATATTTTCCCAGACTTAATAGCCGCCAGACATAATTCCAACTGTTCCTTGGAGTAGTCAGCATATTTTCGAGCGCCTATTTTTCTTTTGTAGACCCTCGGCATGTTGCAATATCTGTAAAAAGCAAAAGAAGTTGGATATTAATTGAAACGAGTATACTTTGCGCCAAAATGAGTATACTTTGCGCCAGGTGCAAAGTATCCCCATTTTAGTGGCATTTCGACCTTGCGTTAAAAAAAAATACCTAAAATTAAATTCATTGAAATATGGAATGAAATACTTTCTTATTAGACAAAAAGAACAAATAACGGATATAATATTATTAGGCTTACCTGCCTATGTACAGTGATTGCACGGGTACACACGGATTTTAACAAACTTTTTTTTTGAAAAACTTTCTACTTTCTAGTTTTTTTTTTTTTTTTTTTTTTCTTTTCCTTTTGGCTTCGCACGGTTTGTGCATTTAGCCAGTGTCATGTAAAATTAGGTAACAAGTACAAAGTTATTTAAATAATTATGAAATGAACTCCACTCAATGCATGATAAAGATGATTGATGATATCCCGCCCCGCTCCCCTTGAGTTTAAGTAAAGACGCGGCACTTTACTGAAACCTCGCGCGGACTTCTTGAGAGAACTTAAAGTGATGTTGCACTGTTTTGTTTCATTTGCCTACATTAATGCAGGTTCACGAACACTTAATGGTTAATAATCCACCACTATTACACATTAATATTCGGCTAAACACAAATTTTAGAAAATAAAACAAAACTGCTAACATGACGCTTCACTTTCCCGCCAAGAAGTCCTACTTTCTAGTTGTCACTCCTTGCACAGGTAATACACAGATTACTAATATGTAGCAAGCTAGGTAATAGCAACAATGGCGACCTGTCAACTTGCATGACAGAACATTGACATCTTATGATTGCGTTCAGACATCAATAAAACCATAGAGTTGTAAACTTTATTTTTAATTTTAAAGTCATACGGATTTGGAGCAAAGTATTACCAACTTACGGTACCTAATGTTAGATGCTTAGATTTTATAATAATCTAAGGTTAGAAGTAGCGAATGTGATATCATAAAGAACGGAGAAAAACTGGAATTTATTAATCAAACGGTTTTCCTAGGAATCAGACGAGAAACTGCAATGGGGACTACATAATAATAAAACCTCTCTTGTGGGGCGGCGAAGCTCGGCCGCTTATGCTGTTAGAAAGATAAGACATCTAACAGATATAGAAACCGCGCGTTTTATTTTAGCTATTTTCACAGCATTATGTCGTATGGCATTTTACTGTGGGGTCGGGCTGCTGACATTGAGTCCATCTTTATTTTGCAAAAGAGAGCTGTCAGAGCAATTTATAATCTATGTCGCTGCGAATCTCTAAGGGAACTATTTAAAAGATTAATATTATGACGGTACCTTGACAATTCATTTATGAAAATATTATGTATGTAAGAAAAGTCTACATATTTTTAATATGATAAGTGATAGACATAATTTTATTACTAGAAATAAATCTTTTATATGGTAGGTACTGTGTTAAATATTACAACAAAATACCTTGTGATATATTGCATTTTATTGTAAGAAAATTTAAAACACATAATAAAAGTATAGTCTACACTCATCCTACACTTTGTAAACAAGCATAATTATTACAAGTTAGAGGATTATATCCAGGATAGGAATGCTTGGAAACATGCTGGTCCAGCTCCATAGGATAATCTAGAATCTAGACAAAATTAAACTGGTTGCTATTCTAATTGTGTAATTTGTTATTTTTATGATATTGACACTGACTTATTGTATTATTTTAAAAGTTTTAGGAAAACATACTTTTAGGATGTTTGTAAATATGTGAGCATGTATCTATCTCATAATTAAGTTATTTTTCATTACTTAATTTTTAATTCATTTTAACTATTATCATATAGTAATTTTATTCTAAGTGCATTGTCTTCACGCACACCCATATTTAATGTACTCAAACAAAATATTGCAAAACATTTTTAAAGGAGGAACGGTAGAGTTTCTTGCCCATTCTTCTCCATACGAAACTACATTTTGGAAGGGGCAACTAGAATCAATTTTTTTTTTTGTAAATTTTGACATCCAAAAGTGCCACCTACTTGCTTATTTGAAAGAAATAATTTGACTTTAACTTTGACTTTGTAAGAGTTGGTGGTTTAAGTAAAGTTCATAATAATGTTTTGCCTGTTTAGGGCACGAAAATTAAATTTCCATTAATAACTAATAGGATTTTACTAAGATGTTATACGGAATATACGAGAAAATATATATTAGGGTTTTTAAATTATGACAAATTTTAAGTTAGGTACAATAAAATAAACACTTACTAAAACTTAAATTCTTAAAATAATATTTTTCTTTAGGTAACAAAATACATCTTTGAAGTTAAACTATTATACACACAGCACATCATAAATTAATATAGGAAACTTAAAATATATTTTTTTCTTTATGTTGCAGAAATTCTTGTAAACTATAAAAACAATTCTCAACCATCTACGTGGTTTAATTTAAAAATATTTAAATGGGAGCTCCTGATCTTCGGTAATTTATTAAAAATTGTAATGCACTTATGACAAACATTATTTTTACTTAGAGAGTAGAAAAAAGAAACTTTAAAAGAGTAACGGTGGAGTTTCTTGCCGGCTCTTTTCCATAGGAAACGACTAATTGGAACCGTGCACCTAGCTTCTGACGTTTCATTAAGTGCCCATGTAGGTGTATGTGAAATAAAAAAAATTGATTTTGATTTTGAAACTAAAATTTTTGTTGCATCTCTTGGTCTCTATTTGGTGTAGTTGTCACCCTTGAATTTAAATAATTCACTATGTTTCCTCACGAAAAACCGATACCTCATACAAAAATATATAGGGTAAGTACTCCAGTGAATGAACACATAAAAGCGATCTTCGAACTTCAAAAAATCATTACAGTATGATGCCTATAAGGGATACGGTCCAAAAGTATATTTTGGTAATATGATTATATTCAAAAATGTTTTTTAAGTTAGGGTTACGTTATAACCTGTATACTTTGTTAGATATTTAGCAATAAATTGAAAAATACCCTAAAACGCCAGTGAATGAAGGAAATTTTCTATTAAATTAATTAAATTAAACCAGTAAATGAACACAATTTTTGTTTAATAAATAATACAGAAAAATCCTTAATATTATAACAAATGCAGAACAACAATCAACTAAATAAACGAACATAAATTTCTCTGCCTCAAAATCTGTTACAAACATGAACAAATATATTTTTAATAAAGTAAAAGCCTTCAAAATCTTACCTAATAATACACCTATAAATGCCTAGCGTTAATATATTTTAATTAAAATAAAATATTAAATTTAGAGTCAAAATAAAAATAAAAAACCTGTATCTAAACAACAAGGTAACTTATTTGTACACTTAGACGTAAATGTTAAAACAATCTTTACTTAAACTTTAATGAACCTCATTGATAAGTAATTAACACACTAGAATCACCTTTATCAGCATCAATACAGTCGTTTTTAGGGTTCCGTACCCAAAGGGTAAAACGGGAACCCTATTACTAAGGCTCCACCGTCTCTCTGTCTGTCTGTCCGTCTGTCACCAGGCTGTATCTCATGAACCGTGATAGTTAGACAGTTGAAATTTTCACAGATGATATATTTCTGTTGCCGCTATAACAACAAATACTAAAGAACAGAATAAAATAAATATTTAAGGGGGCTCCCGTACAACAAACGTGATTTTTTTGGTCGTTTTTGCTCGATATTGATAACAGCAACAGGTAGACGCTTGAAATATTCACAGAATATTTAGTTATATATTCACTTTCAAAATAAAAAAATAAATTAAAATAAAACAAATATTTAAGGGGGGCTCCCAAACAACAAACGTGATTTTTTTGCCGTTTTTGTAGATAATGGTACGGAACCCTTCGTGCGCGAGTCCGACTCGCACATATTACCCGTATAAATCCTTCGATGCCGGTATAGACTCATCGATTTCAATTTCATCGTTCGGCTTAGCTTTTTTTACCTGACTGTTTTGTTTTTGATTGTTTTCAGAGCTTTCTTCGTGCTCCTTACGCTTTCGCGGAAGCTTTTCTTCTTTATTTTCTTTGTCTTCCCGTTTTCTTCTTTTTTCATTTTCTTTCGCCTCTGCTTTCCTTTTCTTTTCATGTTTAATATTAGTGATATATTGAGACACAAACGCTTGACAAAAATCGTTCCGTGTTGATAGTTTATAGGTATCTACATTGAAGCATTTACCCCCAAGTGAAGGTGAGAAATAATATAGGATACAAGATTATCGATTTACAAAAATATTGAAGTATTTCAATATTAGTGTTTTATTTATCGTCTTTTTTGGTTAGTATGTTTGTATGTATATAAATAAGTATGTAGATATGTGTCTTCGTAACTATTCTCTAATAATAATTACGTACATCAGTCGATTCGCCATAAATCATGAGTTGTATGACGTCACGATAAAGTAAATATAGCTACCAAAACAATACAATTTTGGTGTCTCAAAATAAAAATATATCGCAAATGTATCGTTTATAACCACGGTACATTTACGATATTTTTAAGGGTGTTGTTAATTTGACGTAGTGTTAATAATAAAAAAAAATTTGGGGGCAAATTACATATTAAAAAATTAACTTTTAATAGAGGCGTTATGTATGTGATGTAGTAAATAAAAGGGCTCTTTATGTGGAATATGATTATATTATAACGTTTTTATTAGGGCACTTTCTTGTTTGTTTGGCTGTCTATTTCTGTCTGCCGTTCCGGGTGGAATCTTGCAACTCGAATTTTGAGCCCTTCCCTTAGCTATCTGGCTGAAATTTTCAGGGTAGCTCACAACTCGATGACAAATTGACAATGCATTCTAAATCCATTTATTAGCATGCAAAGCCACGTTTTAGTTGAATTCTAAAGGGGTGAAGTGGGTACGTACGGGAGATGAATGAAAGCCGGTATCACTTAAGAGCAGCAGTGCTATTCTGTAACCATCTCACCGTGAAAACTTAGGTGAAGTGAGCGTGCAGTGAACTGTCAGTGAGGGGTTGACACTATAATTAACAAGTCACTTTAAGCTCACTTCACCTACGTTTACACGGTGAGGTTATGAGCTAAACGCTAACACTGGTAATAAAGTTGAATATCGCGTGCGCTCTTTGATCGTGTTCAAACACGAAACTAAATAGCGTAAGTCTCAATTGTTATTTCGTTTATAACTAAAGTAATAATTGATCTAGAAAAAAAATATCTGGTGGCTGGATAATAAACTATATTTTCTGACTGTGAATATTTATTTTAGACATAAAAGCTTGTTTGTTTTTTATAATTATCCTTAAAAGAGACATGATTTTCGAAAAAAAAATGTATCGAGAGAAAATATTACAATTACGTAACTGTCTTCAACATAGAAAGACAAAGATTCAATAAATCATCTATCGATAAGTTCGCAAGCCTGAAAACAGACCATTTTTTTTTTTGCTTTTTACCCTCAAAAATCAGAAATAAATTAATGTCTTTGAAGAAAGAAATATTGGACGCTAAAACAGACAGATAGATAGCTTTAAAAGAAAACGAAAATTAGCAAAAAAGAACGTGGTAAGTAATATTTAATGTACCTAGGTTAAATAAAGAATCTAAAAGCCACGTTTTTATGCGCCTTAATAAGTAAAAAATAACCGGGGTCTTGATGACCCAAGAGGACATACATACACACAAAAACCACACACCACCGCCACATACATGCATAACGCAGTTTGAATCGGAATGATTTTGAAGTATATTGCTAATCCATTGCTTCATATGTTAGAAAAAATTGTCTGCTCAGCAACGTAAATAACGCAATGAATGTTGTTGAACTGTCAAATTTAAACCGATTCCTACTGATAGTGTGTTACGTAATTAGTCCTCTGGTCAACTCGAAAAACGTGGGGCGGACATCTTTCAACTCTATTAATAAAAAATTAAAATCATTTCTTAGGTAAATATTACCACGTTTTTTGTTGTTCTTTTTCGTCTTCTTATATTCCGTCTGTCTGTTTTGGAGTCTAATATTTCCTTCTTCAAAGACATTAAATTATTAATTTATTACTGATTTTCGAAAGTTAAAAGCAAAAAAAAGAAAAAATTAGAATGAGAAAAAATTTCTGACACAATAAATTATTTAAGTATTATTTATTTAATGTAATGAAATAATAAGGGTAATTTTTTCACTATCCTGGCACGTGTTATTATAGTTCTGTCACGGGGCTATCACGCACACATGTCTACAAACGTGCCTCACATTATTGTTCCGTGCGGTCTATTTGCTACTATTCTATAAACTGAGGAGGTGGGTACCTCCCTACTTAGTAAATACGATGACCTTTCTCGCCCCCTGTTACATGGGACTTAAAACATAACTGGCGAAATGTAGGTTTAGGTATTGTACTAAGTATAGGGTGTAGGCGTGATTATAGGTAAGCAATAAGTACATAAGTATGTTTTCGTACCACTTGCTCAAAAAAGTGACATTCTATGCCACAAAAAGCAAACATAACAATAGTCATTTTTAATCTGTTAAAAACACTGAATTTCATTCATCCTCTAGGGGAGAATGTGATTTAAATTTGGAATACTTACCGAAATTTATATTGAACTACGTCTGTGTTTACACCATTGAGTTTGTACATAAAGCATTATACATGTTTTTGTAAAAGGAATACGCATTTATTATGCAGTTATGATTATTAAATAAAATTACGAAAACCGACGAGGCCGTATGAGCTTGATGCCTTTGCTTTTCCGACAAAAAATATTAGTCTAGGAATTTGCCGCGTTTTTGTTTTCTTCAAATACCTACATAAACGTTAAGTTTATTTTAATTTATTTTATTAAATAAGTTAATGTTCTAAAAATACGTTACGATGTTAAATCAAAGCGACAGTGACAGTGAATTGTCGGATTCCATCAGTGCAAATGCTGCCGCAATTATAAATAATTTGCTTCCAACAAAATCCAAGGAAAATTATTTAAAAACTTATGAAGAAGTTTCAACGTGGAGAAGTGCGAAAGGCCTATAAATTTCAGAATCAGTACTTCTTGTCTATTTTGATTATTTATCCAAGACAAAGAATCCGAATACAATTTGGTGCATATTGTAAGAATTATACACTCGAATACCCATAAAAATCGCTTTATTGGTACTTAACACCATAATTATATTGTAATACGAGACCACTTTTTGTCGTTTTTTCTCGAGAATGAATGAGAAAAAATGTTTCTCCAACCTCCCTTTTTTCACTTTTTTCATAAATTATCTGTGTGTTGCCAGAATTATTAAAGTATAAGATATTTAAAAATAACAATGTTGCAACACACAAATAATATTAGTTAAATAGTCGGTTATTGAGTATGCTAACATTCGGCTAATCCTGACGTCAAACGCGGCCTCGCGTTTAACAAAAGTAAAAAAAAAAAAAAACAAGAGAGAAAGAAAATAAAAAAAAACATCATAGGAAAACAAACATTACACGATCTTACTATTAATTAGGTACTAATTCACTCTTAAATTCTTAATGTCTTCTACAGACCTTCTTGCCTGTAGCGACTCACTCTTATAACTAAACATCGACTACAAGTACTCTCACTTGTAGTGACTCACTCTTATAACTAAACATCAACTACAAGTACTCTCACTTGTAGTGACTCACTCTTATAACTACACATCGACTACAATACCATTCAAGCTTAAAATTAAATTTACATTTCGTATTCTATACAAGAATAAATAACCTGAATATACAAAATCTTAATTAAAAAAGTCAAGGCTCAGGCACTTTCTGGCCGAGGACACACCCGTTATGAAGGGATCAAAATCATGCCGTTTACACATGCTATTAAAGTTGCTACTTGCACGCACTATAAATGAATTTTGCCTGTAATTCGTATAGGTAAATGGAACACGCAACGGTGCGTTCCATCGCTTGGACCTTCCAGGAACGTTAAAATTTTGGATAGAATTTCGGAGTTATGAATAGAATTATTGAAAATTTTAAATAATGAAATACAGTCAGAGATAGCTTGCCGATTAATTAGGGGTAATATATGATACTTCTTACAGAGGTTGAGGTAATCTTCAGACTGGTAGGGCACTTCCTGATGATAACACAAATACTTGATGAACCTTTTCTGGATGCTCTCTATACGATCAATGTACTTGCGATAACATGGATTCCAGATTTCGGACGCGTATTCCAAGTGACTTCTAACAAAAGTACAGTACATAATTTTTAACGTTTTGGCTTGAGTGAAGTACCTGGACAGCCGCATTATGAAACCTAGTGCTTTAGATGCTTTGGCGACCATGGCATCAACATGAAATTCAAAAGTAAGCTTAGAATCGTGATGTACCCCCAGATCTCGGATACAATTCGTTCTAGGTAGTACTTGATCACCCAAGATATAAGACGAAGGTATAATTGTGCTCTTTCGAGTATATGTTAGAACCGAACATTTAGCAGGGTTAAGATCAAGCTTACTCCCACGACAATAAGCCTCCAGACGACGTAAATCATCCTGAAGTGCAATCACGTCTGCGTGTGATGATATTGTAGCATATATTTTCATATCGTCAGCAAAACAAAGCAGTTTGGATGAAATCAAGCAAGAGTTGATGTCGTTTATATAGATAATGAAAAGCAATGGGCCGAACAGTGAACCCTGGGGGACTCCACTGGGGACAGGCACCCAACTAGACACATAATTGCTTAATACTACTGCTTGGGACCTGTTTTCCAGATAAGAAGAAAACCACCTGAGTAAATCACCTCGTATTCCCATACCATATAACTTTGTTAGTAAGATATCATGGTCAATCCGATCAAAAGCTTTACTGTAGTCAGTATAAACCACATCAACCTGCTTACCGTTGTCCATAGCGTCAGTAATAAAATCATTGAGCAGAATTAAGTTGGTAACGGTAGACCTTCCCTTCAAAAAACCATGTTGAAACGAACTAAACGAATTTCTAAGAGCACTTACACCTGGTTGTAGATAATCCTTTTGAAGATTTTTGCCACAATACAGAGCTTGGATATCGGCCTGTAGTTTACAATTTCAGTTTTGACTCCTTTTTTGTGAATAGGCGTTATGAAAGCCGATTTCCAAAGCTCAGGTACAACACAAGAATCTAAGGATTTCCTGAATAGCATCGCGACAGGTTGTGCAATCGAAGTCGAACAGCGTACAAGAAATTTGGATGAAATATTGTCTGGGCCAGCCGCTTTAGAAGTATCCAATTTGCGAAGCAAGTTAGAAACTTCCTCAACGTTCACTACACTGCTACTTATATCAGATAGGCTGGAAGATTCAGTTAAAAGAGGGGGTGAAGAAATTCCATGACTAGGGCTATTAACCAGAAATGTAGAGTGAAAGTACGCAACGGTTCGTTTTTATAGTTTAAAGTGCTCGGAACTGCATTTGAATTGTGTCGTTTTTTAACGAAGGTCCAAAAATATTTAGGATTTTCTTTAATTGATTTTTCGGTTAAATTTAAGTAGTTTTCATAACATTGCGTTTCCAATACCTTCACCCTTTCACGAAGAAGCTTAAATGTTGACTCATCCGCTATATTGCCGTACGTCCTGAATTTTTTGAAATATTTATATTTTTCTTGAATTGTAATTAATGTCGAATTGTACCAAGTTGGATATGTTTTGCTACGATGTAATTTTTGTGGAATGTATTTGGCATGTATTTAATGCGGCAACTAAGTAAAATGAATATAGGTTTTAAAAAAAAATAGAGTGGGTACCATATATAATGGGTTGGCAGCTAATAAGGAGTATCGTAATAAGTAATAGGTAGCATATTAATATATCAGTAATAAGCTCCGTTTTAATTTAAACTAGCATCAAGTTTTTCTTTTGGGAACAGAATTAATATCTAAGCGGAAACTTAATGGCGAAAATAAAATAGAAAATAGGCATTCATAAATAATATATTATTATTGTATTATTAGGGCAGGTTTAGAATTTCTATATAATGTAGTCGTTTCTGGCACTCGCCGGAGGCTACCGCGGCACCGCTCGCTTCGTTCGCTCGGCTCGTGCGTAGGAAGTCACAGTTTTAACCTAACCTAACCTAACCATTAAAAAAAAAAAAAAACCTACTCTAACTAGACTGGTAATATATTATCTTTGCCACCCTACTAACATTATTAGTCGCCAAGTCATTATTTATAGCTCCTCGCCTAATATTTTATTTGACTGGTATAGTTTATTTGCTACCTAAACGCAGCTGCTAGTTTTTAGTTTTTATAACACCTTTAATTTTGAACCTTACAGAATAATAATAGTCGCGAAAATATTTAATCGCTGCCATGTTATTTTTTTAGCAGCAAATAATTAGTCGCCCTTTAAGTTGTAAGTCGCCTCAAAAATTATATTCCAATGTATTTTGTGTGTAAATTGAGAATTACTTGATTGAAAAAGTTTAATGATTCATCAATTGATCGTGTCGCAAACTCGTATTCCCAGTCGGTCGTGGAAATGTCTTTGTTGATAGATTCATAATTGCCCCTGTCGAATAGATATTGCGTCCGTGACGCGCACTCTAACAGAGGAGTTTCAACAAAATCCATATTAATTAGTAGTGCTGGATGGTAGGCGTCGATGGGAACCAGCGGACTTGAGCATTCAACCACAGTAACCAAATGGTTAGAAAGTACCAAATCTAAAATTTTACCATACCTATTAAGAACGCCATTGTATTGATCAAAATCTAGGGTACACAATTCGTCACCAAGTAAAACTTCGTCAGGACCTTTCGGGTTCATTGGGACTGGCGATAGATTGTCAGATAGGACCCAATTAATACCACTCATGTTAAAATCACCAATAATAAGAAACGTATCAGAAGAGTTACTCATAGCTATTTGGTTTAATTTCGTGAGGTAGTTGCGAAGTTGTAAAGAAAAAGAAAGGCCTAAGTTTTGCTGACATAAATAAACAACACAGACATGTAAAGTAAAATATTTACGTGTATTAGAATTTTTCAGTCGTATGCTGAGCCATAAATCCTCTGCTGTAGAACAGAAGGTAGGTTGACATATAACTGAAAGTTCCCTACGCGAAGCAATAAGCACACCCCCACCACGCAAATATCATCGACTACAAGTACTCTTACTTGTAGTAACTCATTCTTATCACTAAACATCGACTACTATAGTATTCTAAATTGAAGTGACTCACTCTTATTACTAAACATCGACTACAAGTACTCTCACTTGTAGTGACTCACTCTTATTACTAATTATCGACTACAAGTACTCTCACTTGTAGTGACTCACTCTTATTACTAAACATCGACTGCAATAGTATTCTCACTTGTAGTAACTCACTCATATCACTAATTATCGACTACAAGTACTCTCACTTGATGTGACTCACTTTTATCACTAAACATCGTTTATGGGCATGCACGCCTGTAAGGACTCACTAATCATGGCTAACATCGTTTATCTCTATCTACTCACTACATCTCACTTATATTTTATTGACGTATATTGCAACAAGTTCCTTCACTTTAATACATTCGCAAATCACCATTATTTAATAAGAACTAACGAACATTCTTTGAAACTCTTTTGCATTTAATAAATCAATACTTTTCTCTCTATTCATAAAATACAACTCATTAGTTATCGCTTATATGATTATGTGAGTACAATTCTCTAAGTAGACATCTAGTATGATCAATATAATTTTTATGTTATTTGCTCTTAGGATTAAATGTTGCCCAAGTGGGACTTCGTTTATAGTTCACATCAATCAATCACAATTCTTACATTCACTGCTAATCTGAAATAACCTCATTACAATTCAATATTACAACAATAATTATTACCTACTGACTCTAACTCTGAATCACTCGACATCGCATCATGATTAAAAACAAGCCAAGGGTGTAACCTATCGACGGCATAAACCTATACGGTTTGCAACCTACTTTCCTATTTCATAGCGATCGTTGCCTATATTATTTTAGACTGTGTACGGTCCTACACATTTTCGTATTAATTTACGACTGTGTCCAGGGTCTGTACGAATATCTTTTTCTACACGAACTAAATTGCCTACTTTTTACTCCGTTGTTTTTTTATGTGACTTACCAAAGTTTATTTGAATTCGCGCGTCTGTATCCGATCTTAATTGATCGCGATCTAAAGGGGTATGATATTCCGCGACAAGTGTATTCATGAAACCATCCGAAACGCCGGTGGTTTGAACTCCAAACAACATTTTAGAAGGATTTATGACCAGTGGATTTGTTTATAGTATTGTTCAAAGACCACTGTATCTGCGGTAAACACAAATCCCACTCATTTTCTTGTTTATTAAAGTAAGCAGCCGTTATTGCATCAACAATAGTCCAATTGTACCTCTCAACCTGACCATTGGTCCTGGGAGAGGCAACCGCATTTAAGATAACGCCTCTTTTATTAATAAAATCTAAAAACTCTTTGCTCGTAAAACTAGTGCCGCGATCAGACATTAGACAACGTGGCACTCAGAATACCGAAAAATATTCCGTAATACCTGAACACTAGTACTACTTATTTTAGTTTTTATAAAAATAAACTTTATGAAGGCATCAATAATCACTAAAATATTGACAATTCTTCTTCTCGCTAATGGGAAAAGAACCACAGTGATCGGTATGAAGTGTATCAAACGGTTTATTACTTTTTTGGGATTGGATGAAGCTCCAGCTGGCAATTTATTGTGGGCACAATTTAAGCAAGAATTACAATATTTTTTAATAGAAAGTCTCATTTTTAAAAAAAAATAATTATAATAATAAGAATTGTCCTGCAGTAAGTCTTATCAAAACCGAAATAACCGACATCGTCGTGATTCATACGAACTATTTGCCATCTTACTAATTTTGGAACTGCCCACTTTAAATTGATTATATCATTTTCATCACTAGTCATCTATTGTCAAAACATCAACCACCTTTACACTTGGGTTGCGTAACAGTGCATCGACATGAGTCATCTTATTACCATCGCGATGTTCTACAGTAAAATCATGCTCCTGCATTAACATGTACCAACGCGCTACTCTCGGTTTAAATCTTTTTTTGTTTTTGGTTTAGTGCTGCGTCTATTGGCACAATCAGTGACAACTTTAAACGATTTACTCAAAACATATACCTACTCAAAATCTATTCAAGCACAAACTACCGCCAAAGCTTCCACCTCATACAAGTGTAGTTTGCCCTATAGTCGATACATACCCGTTTATCTCCATTTTTCATGGTCACTAAAATAACAGGACTCGAATCATCCGAAGTGCTTTCGCGAATTATACCGTTCAATAATAATTCTTCCATAATTTTATTTAGGTTAACACGTTCACTATATAAGTGATAGATAGATATTATTTTCCTAACTTTCCTAAGTTCATTGCAAAACAATCCCTATACATTTTTTTTTAACAAATCAAATAACTTTACTTTTTGTTGTTCTGTTACTTCTGTACCTATTTTTATATCTGACAAAGGTAACAAATCATAATTTTTCGTTTCCGTTGTTAAATTAAACCTATATATTCCTTATTGATATTGTTGACCCGGAACTAATAAAGTTCCATTCTTAATATTTAAATCGTTAGATGATAAATTTGCTAGCATTAAATATCCTTTACCTACTTCATAGGTACTCAAAAACCCTAGACAAAACAGCATATTAATTCTGCGGTAAAATCCGAAGACTGTATTGTACCCACAAGCCGCCACTAATATGTCATTGGTAATAGCATATATTAATTAGCATTACAGTTTTGAGTTTTATAACTTTGTCACCATCTGCGTATACCTTAGTTTAAACACGTCATTATCAAAATCCGTTGTATGCATAAATATACTAATTCAATTCATCTGTTGTTTTTAAAATAATAACGTTTGGTTTTTCCGTAAAAGACTGCCCCACTTAAATTGCTGTCGGTAAATAATGATCATCACGACTAGAACATCTGTTTCAGCTTTAACTTAGCCAATTTCTAAAATTGAGATAAACTTTCCTAATGGCTTCACAGCGGAAGCGGTTTCTATATCCCAATCATGGACTATTAGCTTTGCATTTGATTCTCTCACAAGAGTACATTTATTACCGAAGTCAACGTATCCTTGCAGGATAACGTTGTTTATTTTGACATCTTTATAATATTTTTAATTTGCGGATTCACTATTCACAAGATAGTTTTATTTTGGTCAGTAGCGCTATTTATTTTAATTAAATCGGTTACATTTTAAACTTATGTGCCCTAGCTTGTTGCAATTAAAACATCAAATGTTATAATGTGTACAGGTTTTTGTTTGCTCATTAGATACATTATTGGAAATATTAGGTGGCGCATTATTCCGGTTACGGAAGTTAGAAGTAGGCGTATTATTGTCGTGTTGGGACACTGTCCGCAAGTAATTTAGGATTTGTTCCGGTTCATTAAACATGCAGGCCCCTGCTCCTATTCGTACAAATTTGTCGTAAATGCCGTGTATAAGACAGCCAACAGCTTTATTGCCAGTTATCTCACCTTTATTTATAAGTGCCATTTTGTCATAACAATAATGTTCTAAATACTGACCAAACTTACATCTAAGCCTTAGCATTGATATCAACAGGTCGCCATAATTTTCGTTGGAAGAAAAAGCCTGTTTTCATTTTTGAACCCATTCATTCCAATTAAATAGTACCGAGGATAAACCATGGTACCACTTCTTGGCTAAACCACTTGGATAGTGACATTTTTGACGATCATTCCAAGAGTAAATATGCGCACATTCACTGACATTTTTAATTAAATTTTTTATTGTTTGGCTATTATCACTTGGGCCAAATTCGGGTACAACACTAAAAGCAACAGGAAAGTTGTTTTGAGCCCAGAAATTGGAGGGTGGTTGTGCCACAGAGTTACCGATGGGGTTATTCATATTTAATGAAATATTATTCAATAAACTATTAATATTATTAAGGAGTTTTAGTTGATTCACGATTAGGACTATTTCGAGAGGAACCTAGAACGCCTTTGTTTCCTACTTGACTACTTCTCTTACTATGTTGTCTATGGCTACTGCTAAGCTTTTTAACACAACGTCGCTTTTTACTATGCCGCAACTTACGGTGCCATCATCGCTATCACTCTTATACAACGTGGCGATTAGGTTATCACATTAAATAGTACAGCGGTTATTACAAGTTGTTATCAGTCTGTTAAAATAATAAAAATAAAAATAGACCTAAAAATAGAAAACTGAATTTTTCTAACAAACTAAATAGCGTAAAAATTGGCAATAAATAATCCAACCTTGATACTATTAGTTTACTGACCTGTAAAAGCGGCAACGCCGCGGCGCGCGGCGCGGGCGTCTAGGCGGCGGGCGGCGCACACGCCAAACGACAGTGAGACTAGCGGAGGGTAGGTACTTGCGCTCACGCGCGGGGCGTTTAATACATGATGTTGTTAAATACTAAAAGGGAAAAAAAGGTCTCACGGGTAGAATGTTAACTTTTATTAATTATTTTATTTATGTATGCTTAAAATATGTAATGTAGAATACGTGGTTTGAATTAATGTGATAACCTAATCGCCACGTTGTATACAGACGAACTATCGCTACTTGAGTCACGTCGCAGAATTACCCATTATCGCGTTAAACGATTTCGAGTGATTTAAAATACAATCAAAATTATTTGAATACACCAACAACAAAGTTAGATAACTAGATAATAATAATAGTAATATTTTCAATTTTATGGATAACTAACAAAATAAAATAATACATTCAACTGAAATTCGTTTGTAGCTCAAGTTATTTAAATAATCATATACTTAACCGCTTCAACCAGCAACTAGATATTTTAAACGATCGGTAATACTCAAAATAATAACTCCATTGCAATTATGAACTATTCAAATTCATTATAAACATAAATTAATTAGCTTCAGTAACCAATTAATAAACTAAATTGTCTTTGATTACATGTAAATAAACAACCAAAACTGATATCACTTTCACTAGGTACTTCCCAACGATCACTAATAATGTTAGGGATATTATAAATTGCATATCAAATAAATAATCGCCTATCAATACATACTCATCATTTATATTCTTTTTTACATCAAATAACTTACTTCACTACAAATAAACTAAATGTTTAACAAAACTCAAACTGCAGATAATTCGAAATTATACATCAATATAACATTACTTTTTTCCTCATAATGCAATACAGTTAAATTTATTTTTGTACAAAAATACTACATACATAGCATAAGTACTGACTGCACAGCAAATTTTCCATATTTCATAGCAAAATAACTATCCCAGTCGCAGAAAGCAAGCAAAGCAGAACACATTAACTGAAAAAAGGTTCGCTCGGTCCATCATTTATAGACTGCACAGCAAATTAACCAGAGCGTATATACTGTATTTTTTGCCAGATTGAATAATTTGGGTTAGGTTAGGTTAGAACAGTGACCATTAACGCGCGAAGGCGAGCGAGCGAAGCGAGCGTGCCGCGGCAGCGGCCGCCTAGCGCCAGGTCCCCTCTATTGTTGGTAAATTCAGTTACCAAAACAAAAACTCTTCATCAATATCCAATTTAACTAAATTACTATACAATAAATTACTTTACTATCAATAAATTACAATTTTGTATCTAATTTTATATTTTTTTTGCTGATCTCATTATGAGGTAATTAATAAATAATAAGACGACTGTGGCTACAATTTTGTATCTAATTTTATATTTTTCTTTGCTGATCTCATTATGTGGTAATTAATAAATAATAAGACGACTGTGACTAATAAAATGCTGTTTTATTTAGAAAAACTGCTGTACATAATATAAGAAGCTATATTTAAAAGAAAAAGAGTTAACATGTATAATGTGCATTAAAATTATTAGCTGTGCATTGATGAAAAAGCTTTTGCTTTAGGAAAAATCGCTGTACGCTGCGAAAATAAATTGTAGTCTGTTTAGTGATATTTTGAGTTGAATATTTTGCTGTGCAATCAGTAATTTTGATGGGAATTCGGAATCTTATTGCATAGAAAAAGGATATTTTTTGATTTGCGTTTAAATACTACCCATAATGTTATTGCTCTAAATGTTTGAGCCTTTTTTCTTGTTTCAAGCACACGCGTGCTTAAGTACGTGCGTGCTTATGCTCGTTTTATAACAACAACAAGTTTGTCACAAAATCACGGGGAAACGAAGTAATAAGTTCAGATCTGACCTTGGTCCAGGAAACCACAGCATCAGGCACGTAGATAAACTTTATCCCACTTCTGACTTGTAAGAATTATACACTCGAATACCCATACAAATCGCTTTATTGGTACTTAACACCTTAAATTGTAATACGAGACCACTTTTTGTCGTTTTTTATCGAGAATGGCAAATTTTTCTCCAACCGCCCTTTTTTCATAAATTATCTGTGTGTTGCCAGAATTATTAAAGTATAAGATATTTAAAAATAACAATGTTGCAACACACAAATAATATTAGTTAAATAGTCGGTTATTGAGTATGCTAACAATATACTCAAAACTGAAAGCTACAATAAGCATCAAACACAGCATTGAAATAAATAGATTCACGCATTGCGCAAAGAAGTCTAAAATTTTTACGACTCAAAATGTGGAAAAATTTCTTAATGAAGCTCCTGACGAAATTATTCTGGCCACAAAAGTAAGTATACATGATTTAACTATGAATATTTCGTATCTTAGTAATGGTAATTATTCTATATATTTACCTGTTTTTTATCTTTGTTATAGGTGGCCTTAATTTTTGGACTCAATGGTGCTTGCCGCGGATGTGAACTTGTAAACTTAAAGGTGGAGGACGTTGAAAATCATTCCAATGAGTTACTGCTGATTAATGTAAAGGAAACTAAGGCAAAGAAAAATCGGTCATTCATTGTACAAGGACAAATACTCAAATCATTCATAAATACCAAGCATTACGTCCCACCAACATGGAAAACAATAGATTTTTTTATAAACTATCGGAATGGGAAATGTACTCGTCAAGCCATCGGCAAAAATAAAGTTAGCAATATGCCAAAGGAAATTGCTAAATATTTAAAACTTAAAGATGTTGAACTCTACACCGGTCACTGCTTTAGAAGAAATTCGGCGACTTTCTTGGCGGATTCAGGGGCGGATATTACGTCAATAAAAAGACACGGTGGTTGGAGCTCTGATAGAGTAGCTGAGGGTTATATCGAAAGCTCAATGGCGAATAAAACCATATTAAGCAGTCAAATTAACAAAAATATAAAACTTAATCACCAACCCAAATTAAACCAACCAAAATCCAACTCAAATTAACAAAAACTTAAAAATATAAAGCCACAACCATCAACTTCCGGCATTTTATCTTCCTCCGTAACTCACGATGCACCACCACCACTATCTCCGACGTATACTTGTATCTACAATGAAACGCAAGTTCCTCAGACGCAAGAACAGAGAAATACTGAAATCAACTCATCAACAATAAATGTACCAAACAAAAATGTAACTCTCTCTATCAATAATTGGACCAATGTTTCGAATGTTAACTTTTACTTTTAATTGTCATTATTTTTAGTAAATGCTTATCTCATATTATTATTGTGTTAATTGTTTCGCAAATGGTACGAAAAGTAGAGTATTTTCCTCGGTGATAAAGCTGTCTTAGTCTTGGTTGAACTTAAATCGCGAGTGTAGCGAGGTCATCCGCGACAGAAGACACTGCTTTATCCCCTTGGTTAATAATCTACTATTATCAACTTAAATTGAGTAGGATAAGTTTAGTAACTATACTCCATTGGTTTAGGTAGTTAAATAAAGGTAAACAAATCATAAAAAAGGATTTTTATAGATGACACTTTCTTGTTTAAAAATATGTTGTAACTTACAACCAAATTAAATTTATTTTAATTTTTACGATAGTTTCCTCTTTTATTATTGTATGTTTAACTTTATCATATTATTCTCAAAACATCGTGAGGAAACCGGCATGTCCTAGAACTAAAAATTCGAAGACATGTGACATCCACCAACCCGCACTGGGCCCGCGTGGTGGATTACGGCCCATGCCCACTCACAGAAAGAGGAGGCCTGTGTCCCAGCAGTGGGAAAATTATAGGCAGATTATGTAAACTTTATCATTTAATCTTAAACTACTCTTTGTAGATTTATTATTTATTAGACAGGTTTTCTAATCGTCAACGAAATAAAACGTTGCTAAATTGAAGAGTACAACAGAACTGTGACGTAGCATGACAACTGAAGTGACAGGTATTACGTCTATTCGATTACTTGACAGCTCTCTCGTCACGTGGTATTTTTTGCGTGGTACCTTTATTTAACTACCACTTTTTTTATTATTTTTTTGGGTGAGAAATTTTCAAATAACTTCTCCCGCTCTGGGCGGAGCGGCAAGGCGTGTCAAACTTTTACGGACTAAAACCCACCCGTGTTCCTTCAGTTGCCTGTGTGCCAGGGCCACGATATCCCTTTCGGACAAACCCGCAACCCTTACAGGCATTGGTCCTAGGACCCCGTTAGTTTGAGCTAACATCTCTATGAGGCGCGCGTGGAACACAACACGCCGTCGTGTGGACCCCGGCCTGGTCCTTATCGGACGGCGAGCTAGCCATGGCTCACCATCTGCAAGCCCGCGCCTACGGTGGCCGGGAATCGGCCTGCGAGTTCCGACGCCTACGGCGTCTTCTGCGGCGACTAGGGGCGTGACGACTCTCTCTCACGCGTTCCAGCTCCTCCTTCGCGAGAATTACTGCTTCGCAGAAGGAGGTGACGGCCTCCCATGCACTTTCGCTACGAACCATGGCCTGGACCAAGGCCGGACGTGACAGATCGCCGCCGCCGACCGCCTCCGCGAGGACTTGGCGGTGCTCCGCCTAAGGCGGGCAGACCTCCACCGTGTCCTCCGGACGATCCACACAGTGGTAACACCCGGGCTTTTCGTCCCGATCCTGAGCAGGAACCTACCGAAACAACCGCGACCGGTGAGGACCTGCGTCAGGCGGAAGGTGAGGTGGGCCCGAGGTGCCTCTCTAGCCAGTCCTCAAAGAGGGGTCTTATCGCCACAATTGTGTCGTGCCCAAGGTATAAGTAGGTACCTACGGTAATAATTATTAAATTATAAGTACCCGTTTTTCTGCGTTTCATAATTAAGTAGGTAGGAATGTGTCATTGTGAGATTGAGACTAAGGGTACATTCCAAATTAAGTCATAATCGCTCACAGCGCTCACATCAATAATTTACATTCCGATTTAGAAATCACGATTATGACAGCTGAGAGCAAAAATTAGGAACGCTCGCGAACGCGCTCACAGTGCTCGCTCAACGTCAAAACTTATAAGTTTATAACTTATCCCCAAACCTTGCACAAGAAAGATCCATTAGATATTTTTACGAAAATGTAAGTTCAACGCATTGCTACTTTTGTTTTGTTGGTTGACTCTATCGACTCTGATAACTCAGATTTTGAATTTGAGAACGTCGATTCGTCCAGTGATGAAGAGGATGACAAAGTGCATGTATTAGCGTATTTATATGCTCCCGGCAAAGATTTACCTCGAAGAAAAATACCACGAATTACAAATTACTTAAATGCAACAATAACTAAATAGAATGCTCATGAATTTGTGTCCGCGTATCACTGGTCAGTTTCCCTCACTCGTCAGTTTATCTAATTCGCCAGTTTCGTTGATTAGTCAGTTACGCTGATTGGTCAGTTTTTTGGATTAGACAGTTGCTTCAACTCGACAGCTTCCAGTGTTCACCAGTTTCGTTGATTCGTCAGTTTTGTTCAATTGGTCAGTCAAAGTACAGTCGGTACAAAACTGCACACACGTCTGCTAATTTAATTATGTACATTTTACGTAACATAACATCACGCCTGTTTACTCAAAGGGTTAGGCAGAGTACACCCATATTTCACTAGATATATTTACGTGCCATGTAATTGGAGGCGAGCCTATTGCCTTTAACCGGACCCAAAACCAGACTCCGAGCCGCTACTGAAAAATGTCTACTGGAAAAACCCAATACAACTTTTTTCGACTTGAGAATCAAACCCTGGCTCTCATGCACAGCAGTAACGCTTGCGCACACCAGACCAACGAAGCTAAATAAAAAACAAATATGTATTAAAGTTTACCTATTAGATTTCAGATACAATTATGATGTTAGAAGTTAAATATAAGTACTTTTAAAATATTGTGATTAAAAAAATACAACTTGATTTTAATCGGGTTAGGCAGGTATTCCTTACATGATCTACTTTTGTTTACTTAAACGTAAACATATCTTTTCGTTGAGTGTACTAAACTGACGAATCAACGAATCTGGCGAACACTGGAAATTGTCGAATTGACGCGACTGTCTAATCCGCAAAACTGACCAATCAGCGAAACTGGCCAATCAACGAAACTGGCGAATTGAATAAACCGACGAGTGAGGGAAACTGACCAGTGATACGCGGACTCATGAATTTACGTCTTGGATTTTAATGCATGCCACTGAGCCCTCTCGTATTGCTCTGATGTGAACATGACAGAAAATAGCCCGTTAGGCTTGTCGGCTATTTTCACATAAATACTTATGGTTGAATTTATTACAGTATTTCTTTGTGTATACACCACAAATTTCTTCTTCTTTAGATATCTGGCGTCTGTACCCAGAAGTACAATTTCTAAATGTTACGTTAGTGTGACTCAAAACAAAACCGCACAACTGTCATTTTTAGAAAGAAGAAAGAATAGAAAGAACAATTGTTTATTCTGCACAAACAAGACGCAGACAGCACACAGCGCTCACGTTGATATTAATTTATGGCATGGTCAGCATTATCGCAAGATGGCGCTTGTCATGACGTCATCTATGACGATTCACGAGACATCGATATCGCGCTCACACTAATTCAGAACGGGTGTAAGAATGCCCAAATTGATTACAGTGCAATTCGGAATGCGCTCTAAAGTTTTTTTTAAATCCTGATAGTGGTTCTTTCTTGGCGGGAAAGTGAAGCGTCATGTTTAGAAGTTCTGTTGTAGGTATATCTAAATACATAATTATGATGAATAATATGTTTATTAATCAATGATGTATTACTAACCTTCGTCATTGGTAATAATGGTGGATTATTAACCATTTAAGTGTTCGTAAACGTGCATTAGTGTAGGCATGGAACAAAACTATGCAACATCACTTCAAGTTCTCTTCAGGCCTATGTCCAGCAGTGGACGTCTTTCGGCTGTAATGATGATGATGATATGTAAGTACCTATAGATAATTTATTACAGTTATACCTGCACTTATGAAACGTCAAAAGCTTGGTGCATGGTAAAAGCATGGTTCCTATACAGTGCAAGCACAGCACAGTTTTCCTATCAATATGTCAGCATTTTACCTGCGCCAGGCCAGCCAATTTAGTACACGAATAGCAATCATACCGCGTGTACTCATTTATCATGCAATCATACTTTTATCAATAAATATATATCAAACAGTAATCAGTGTATCAATCAGCATCAACTCAAGGTGTAAGGTCATGGAACCATACATCTTAATGGTCCTTCGAGCCGGATGCGGGATCTAATCACTTCGCGAACATAATAGTGGTTGTGGTTGTTCCTGTTAACACGACCTGTGGACGACAGTCAACGGTCTACCAACATCATCGAGCCATCGACTTCTGTCATCATCACAGAAGGTGCTTTGCTCTTCTTTCCGCGGTTGCGAATCGGTTCAGCCGGCTTCCCACAAGCGGGTCTAACCGGTTGGATTGAGAAGGCGCTAATATCGCGGAGAGTTTGCAACAGCACTTCCTGTTGACTAGCGGTCGAGAATATCCACCGGACATTCAAAAGCTCCACAATGGAAGACTTCTTAGCAAATCAAGATCAAATCATGCAAGCAATGGAGCAACTATTAAGGAACTTCAAGAAAGATTCGGCAGAACGTAAGACTCTATTCAATATCAAGAAACGACTGCAAACTCTAGATAATTATTGGGCTGAGTTCCAGTCTAATCATTTGAGATTATGTGAATTCGATACTCGCAGCGCCAGATATTTCACCGACAATTGCTATCAAAAGACGAAACTCTTCTACACTGAAGCACGGGAAACTATCGAGCGATACGAATCGAAAGCTCCTAGTGAAAGCAAGAGGGATCAATCTCCGGGCGATCCTTCAATGCAAGCATCTAGCAAACACGGTCAAGAAACTTCGAATATCCCATCAGTTGACCCCGATCAAGCAAACAGCAATCCTTGCAACAGTAAGTCTACGTCACTGTGGAAAACTGTCTCTCAAGGAAACGCGAGCAAACTAGAAGAAATGCTGCGAAAGCAAAACAGCAACTTCAAGGCGTTGTCACGTACAATCAAGAGCGTGGACTTAGAGAACATTTCTGAAAAATGGGATCTCGAAGATCTACTGCGTAATGTACACAAAAGGTGGTCAACCATAGCCTCGCTGCACTGGGAAATTGACAGTGAGTTGTACGAGGAAGATGAAGATTATGAGCAAACATACAGCAGATACGAGCGCCAGTACAACGACATGAAAAAGTCAATCAATATAAAGATGGGCTCAGTATCACATCGAGAGAATTGCACCCCCAAAATCGACATTCCTATATTCAGCGGCAACTACCTCAAGTGGACATCATTCAAATATCTATTTATAGAAACAATCCACAATAGTAAGTTAATGTCGAGTGCGCAGAAGATGCAGTTTTTAAAAAGCAAGCTAAAGGGTGAAGCCGAAAAGCTAGTCCAGCACTTAAACATCAGTTCTGAAAATTATCAACTATGCTGGGACATCATGAATCATCGATACAACAACGAAAAGCTCATCTTCAGCTCGCATATCAACGCACTTCTGGCAATACTTACCATGCAAAATCAAACAGATTATCAAATCAAGAAGATGTTCGATACAACCAACGAATGTCTTAACGCCATAAAGAATCTCGGCGTGAACACATCAAGCTGGGACCCACTTATTGTGCACCTGATAGCGCTGAAAATGGACAGCGAGACGCATGGGGAATACATTCAATCGTTAACCAATCCCAGAGCACTCCCGACACTCGATGCTTTCCTATCATTCCTGGAGAACAAATACACCGCTCTGGAATCATCTCGGCGCAAGCAGTATACTCCAAAATCAAAGCAAGAAACATTCAACAAAAAGGAATCGGAACATCAGCCAAACAAACAAAGCAAACATAACCAGCAAAATAATAAGAACGATGCAGGCAGACCATTTTTCCGCAATTCAACATTTAAAAGTTTTGCAATGAATAAACCAAACTGTCCACTCTGCAATGACAACCACGGACTTTTCCGTTGCAAAACATTTCTAGAATCTAGGCCAGAGGCCAAAAGAGATATTGTGAAAAAATTGAACCTGTGCAAAAATTGCCTTTATGATCACAAAGACAAGCCATGCTACTCGGAAACAAAATGTAGAGTATGTCAAGAAAAGCATAACACATTACACGACTCATTTCACAGCAACGCCGTAACAAGTAGCACGAGCTCGTCTGCAGAACAACAGTCCGAATCACTAGAAAACAGTTCACGTGACACTGTCAACCATGTCTCAAATTAAAGTATCGTAGAGATTCTGCTAGCAACAGCCCTCGTTCGTGTCAAAGCGCGCAACGGGACATATTCTACATTGCGAGCGCTTATTGACCAAGGCTCCCAAGTCTCTCTAATAACAGAACATGCAGCTCAAAAACTAGAACTTGCAAGGCAAGCATTCAAGGGCGTCATATTTGGCATCGGCACTAGCCAAGCCAATTGTAAGGGAGAGATCAGTATTACTGCATCATCATTGCATACAGAATTTACATTTCAAGCAGATGTGTTGATAATGAACACACTGTTACACAACCTGCCCAACAAGACTTTCTCAAAGCCATCATGGGCATACCTAAAAAACATACAGCTAGCAGATCCAGAATTCTATACGAGCCGACCCGTAGATTTGCTACTCGGCGCCGACGTATATTCTCAGATTATAATGGGAGACATTATCAAAGAAAATGAGTCCGTCCCCGTAGCACAACAAACACAACTTGGGTGGATATTAAGCGGAAACGTCAAATCATACCACTGCAACGTCGTGATGAACAATATTGAAGACATACAAAGGTTTTGGGCCATTGAAGACATAGCAGATAGCAATATCAACATATCGACGGAAGATCATCAGTGCATTCAGCAGTATCAGACTGAAACTTTGCGACGAGAGGATGGCAGATATGTTGTAAGACTACCGTTAAAGCAAGAAATCAAGGAAAATTTGGGAGAATCAAAACCGAAAGCGGTCGCACAATTGTATCAATTGGAAAAGAAGTTTGGAAAAAACCCAAAAGTTGCGCAAGATTACAAAGCATTCATCGATGAATACATCAAACTAGGCCACATGCGCGAATGCAAACATAAAAAACAGCCAGATTGCATTTTACCTCACCTCTGTGTATTGAGGCCCGAATCAACAACAACAGCACTACGAGTGGTGTTTAATGCGTCAGCAAAAACATCGACTGGCTACAGTTTAAATGATTTCATGTAACAGTGGCCCAAATCTCCAACAAGATCTATTCACGTTGATTCTGAAATGGAGACAACATAGATATGCAATTACAGCAGACATCGAGAAAATGTTCAGACAAATCTACTGCCATGACGATGATCTGCAATATCAAAAACACATTTGGCGCGACTCCCCTCAAGAGAAATTACGTGAATATGAGCTAACAACAGTCACATATGGCAGCAAATCTGCGCCATTTCTTGCCATGATGACTCTAAAGCAAATAGCAGAAGATGAACGCTCGAGGTATCCTGCTGCGTCCGCAGTTGTTGAAACATGTTTTTACATGGATGACTTGTTGGCTGGACATCATAGCATCGAAGAAGCTAAGCAACTAAAATCAGATGTAACCGAGTTACTCAGATCAGGCGGATTCAATTTGCGAAAGTGGGCGTCTAATAAACAAGAGATATTAGATGACGTAACCTCAAACACAGCGCAATCATTTGAATTCAGACATCAAGAGTCAACTAAAACATTGGGGCTGCGTTGGCACCCGCTGGATGATCAATTCAAGTTCGAAATGAAGATTGACACAAAATCGACGACCCCAGCTACTAAGAGGTCACTATTGTCAGATATATCAAAAATATTTGACCCACTAGGGTGGCTAGCTCCGGTCTCGGCAAAGCTAAAACTTTTATTCCAAAATGTCTGGTCGCTAACCCTACAATGGGGCGACAAAGTACCAGCACATATCAATGAGCAATGGCAGAAGATCAAAAAAGATCTACCAAAAATAGAGCATATCAATGTACCGCGATGGCTACAAATACAGCAAAACGCAGAAATTGAACTTCATGGTTTCTGTGACGCATCCACAAAAGCTTATGCTTGCGTAATTTATTGCAGGATCATCAATCAGAATAATCCAACTCCTGTGACCATATTAGCAGGAAAATCAAAACTAGTTCCTGTCAATAAAGCGGTGTCATTACCAAGATTGGAGCTTAGCGCAGCGCATTTATTATCACTTCTGATGAAAGTAGTTCAGAACAGTTTACAGGACTACAATATCAAGATATATGGATGGTCAGATTCAACAGCAGTTCTGGGCTGGCTCCAGGGAGACCCGAATCGCTGGAAGCCATTTGTGGCAAATAGAGTGAAACAAATCACTGAAGTAATCCCAATCAAGAACTGGCACTATGTGCAGTCAGCTGAAAATCCAGCAGATGGTGCAAGCCGAGGATGTTCAGCAGAATAGCTCAAAGAACATTCACTATGGTGGCATGGACCAACGGGGCTACGTTACGCAAGATGAAATTAAAAAAATAAAACAAACTAACCTGATTCAACAAAATGATGACATTGCTCAAAACATATTACATAAAAGTAGCAATTTCAACAGAGCGACCCGAGTTCTAGGTTGGACTTTGCGCGCAATAACTCGTAATCAACACAAACCGAAATATTTAACAATCGGCGAAATTAAGAAATCAAGAAATATCATCATCAAACAAATCCAACAGTTGGAATTCAGAGAAGATATCATCAGTCTCAAACACACAAACACAAACAAGTCAGCGCAAAAAGTAAGCTGTTAATGTTGAACCCATTCCTAGATCAAGAAGGTTTACTAAGAGTTGGCGGGAGGATCACTAATGCGAATATCCATCCAAATATGAGACATCCGCTCATAATACCTAGAAACTCTCATCTCAGTAACCTGCTGATTGACCAAGGACATCAGATGACGTATCATGGCGGAGCCCGAATCACGCAAGCTTGGCTGCGTCAACAATATTGGATTCTAGGCGGGAATCGAGCAGTCAAAAAACGCATTAGAACCTGCATCAAATGCAGACGCCACGACCCAATCAAACATGAGCAGTTGATGGGAGACTTGCCTGCAGCACGCAGCAATCCAGCGCGACCTTTCTATCACTCAGGGGTTGACTACACTGGCTTTGTCAACGTTAAAACAAACAAAGGCCGAGGAGTAAAGACGACAATAGGATACATCGCTGTGTTCGTATGCATGGCAACGAAAGCTGTGCATCTGGAATTAGTCTCGGATCTGAGCTCATCAGCATTTTTATCAGCATTACGCAGAATGTCAGCAAGAAGAGGCACCCCTAAACATATATACAGCGACAATGGCACAAACTTCGTAGGTGCAAGCAGAATTCTAACTGAAGAATTCATCAATATTCAAAAAGTGTTAGACGTGGAATTTTACGAATCAATCACCGACATGGAGATCAATTGGCATTTTAACGCCCCATCTTGGCCAAGCGCGGGAGGTGTATGGGAAGCAGCTGTGAAAAGCCGTAAGAAGTACCACCTAAAGAGAGTGATTGGCGAGCAAAGGCTGACGTTCGAAGAATACACAACAGTGCTACTAGTGCACTTAGAGCGCACAATGGTCGTGTGTTCAAACATGCTTCGATTTGTGATGTTTGAACACACGACCATTGTGCGCTCTAAGTGAAGATCCAGAAGATTTGGATTACCTCACGCCATCCCACTTTCTAGCAAGCAGACCGACCTTGACGATAATCGAAACGGAAAAAGATTTACGAACGAGGGGCAACTTACTCAAAAAATCATGGATGATTTATGGAAAAGGTGGAAAGCGGAGTACTTAAGTCAATTGTCAGTGCGTAGCAAATGGCGGCAATCGAACAAAAACTTAAATATTAACGATATTGTCATCATACACGACGTACAGTTACCATCAGGAAAGTGGGCTATGGGAAGAATCACGGAACTACATCCCGGAAAAGATGGGTACGTCCGGGTGGTTACTATTCGGACAAAAAATGGAACAATGAAAAGACCAATAACAAAGCTATCATTATTGCCTATCGAAGAAAACCAATCAAATGAGCATGCACAACAAAAATCCGCAACAATCAATAACGTATCAAGTCAACGAAGACAACAATCGTCATCAAAATTATGCAACTTAATTTATACCATACTCATGACTTTTATGGTAATGGTGCCTACAGCAAGAAGCGAATACAAGTTCTCAAGCCTAAGCAATAATCAAAGCATATATTTTGACAAGGTAGCCAACATGCGGCTACAACGTGAAGAATGGAAACTAATAGTTTACTGCGATATGGCTCCATACTGGCGAGGAATAGATGCACTCAACAAATATATGAATCACCTGGAAAACATATGCTCAACAAACCAAATACCACAATGTGACGTAGTCCGATTACAGTTACGTCATGAGTACGACGAACTCGAGCACTATAACAGCATTTTACTTGGTCAGCAAATGCACCGATTGCGCCGACGTAGAGGCCTTATCAACGGTGTAGGGTACGTTGCACGAAGTTTATTCGGAATATTGGACGAAGACTTAACCGAAAAATATCGGTATCGGTTTATTGGCCGAAAAATATCAAAAAGATATCGACCATCTCAAGAATAATCAAAAACATCTAGCCTTATTGTGGAAAAACCAGACATCAATCGTTGAAGCAGAATTGAATGTCATAAAACGAGTAGAAACTGCCTTGGATAAACAACATAAACTCATTAATCAACACATCATTAATTGCAATCAGGGATTAAACAAACTAAAAGAGCAGATTCAAAAGACAGACAGCAGAAGTGTCTTTATTTTATCAGCCTTTGTGGCAGCCAATATGCTGACTAACCTGAAAAATATCCAGGAAACGCTGGTAGATACAATGGCAAATATTTTTTATGAAAAATTCAACTTTCACCTCTTAACACCAACACAGCTGAGAGATGAACTATAACAGGACAACTATCAAAGGAGCTGACCATACCAATAAATAATATTCAAACGGATCTGGCAAAGATATATCATTTACTGAAAGTAAAAGCAAGAACAACCAAACAGTACATGATTTTTGAAGTCAAGATTCCTCTTGTGACTAGAGAAGACTATGAGCTTTACAACCTCATACCAATCCCGCTGCAAGTAGCTGATAGTATGGTCACCATCACACCTATCGCGCATCACTTAGCGATAAACATTCACAAAGACTCGTACATACCGATATCGGAAGATGATTGGGGAAGATGTACGCCTTACGACCATGACGACTACATTTGTTCTCTAAAAAAACCTATTTTTCAAATGACCTCAGACAACAATCTGTGTGTTAAGGATCAAGTTGCGAATCAATGTCAAACAAAAACTAAAAAATGCACAGATCAATGGACGGAACTAAGCACGGTCAACACATATTTGTATTATTGTTGCGGACAATGCACCGTGCGAGTCATATGTGAGGATCATATTACTGCTGAACGACTCAGCAAGGCCGGGATATTGACACTCGGTGAAGGTTGCGTAATCAAAGGTCAAACATTTACGATTTATTCACACCAAAGCTTATCTAACTCAATTCACACAAAACCAGACGTCATGGATATTGAGATCCCATCAATAAATTACGTCATAAATCTGACATTACCATCCACTGCCACACTGAACGACAACGAAGAGACCATCAAACGGCAAAAAAGACTTGGATGACATCAGTCTTGCCATCAAGAATGCCAGAGCGAAGGAGGTTGAGGCCTTGACAGATCAAGTATCACCCCACGACATCCACCACTACATCGCCATATACACGGTGATTGCAGTGATCATCATCTGCGCTCTCGTCTACGGGTGGCGACGGCTGCGAGAGCACAGGAACTCGGTTCAACAGGCTCTGCAGGAACCAATCGTGCACTACGCGGCAGCTACAAGAAGACCGTCACAGACCATCGCTACGGTTGACAACAGCCATAGCTGCAGACGCACAGTTGACAGGGCGTCGTCACCACGTTTTGGAAGTCAATACAGATCAATGTACTACTATTTAAGTTATTTTATAGGAAATTGTGTTTTATCATTTTGTAACTCATCACATTCATATCACCAGTGCACCCTTATCTTCTCCGGGCCTGGAGCATGTACAGTGCAAGCACAGCACAGTTTTCCTATCAATATGTCAGCATTTTACCTGCGCCAGGCCAGCCAATTTAGTACACGAATAGCAATCATACCACGTGCACTCATTCATCATGCAATCATACTTTTATCAATAAATATATATCAAACAGTAATCAGTGTATCAATCAGCATCAACTCAAGGTGTAAGGTCACGGAACCATACAGTTCCATAATTTGGTCGTTTCGAAACTCCATGGTCCATCATCATATAATTATACTAACAGCACATGTCTAAGTCTTATTATGAGTGTTGTTCGCGCATTTGTGGCATTATGAAATATACGTGGCAAGATCATACAAAGTACCTATTTATTTGATTTTTATCAAACAGATCGCCCCGGGGATGAACATGACCGCCATGGATGTGCCCTTGTCTACAGTAGAGTAGAAATAGAAAGCGTCATGCTAAGCCTGCACGTCGACTGATGAGCTTCCGCTTTCCTGATTGTACAGAAAGAGCTAATAAGAATTGAATTTATGGGTACATAATTATGTCACCGTAAGATTTTGTGAGAACCGTTAGTTTTTAATCGATCGGTATTATTATATTTTGAATTATTTTATTATAGGCCGCACAATTGTGGCAATTTAAGCCCAGCGCTGGGTAGCGCTGGGTAGCGCCGCCTCGAGGAACGCGCACACACTGGTGACACATAAAGGGCCATGGACCGCACGACACCCCGCGTAGAGCCTCCGGCAGGAGGCGCTTGGACCCCTTCAAGGCAGCCCGACCCACTCCAGTCTAGGGTCCAACAGTCGGAAATGCTCCACGAAGTTCCACCGGCTGTCGAGGACGAGTCCCAGGTACTTCATCGTCGACTCGACGCAGATGTGAACCCTTCAGTTATTTGAGCGCCCCCTGCGGAAACCAAAACCGCCAAATTCGGCTCCACCCGCACCAGCTGCCGGTGCGGGTGGAGCCGAATTTGGTGGTTTTGGCGGTCGAGGCGGCGACCAGTCCACCGGTTGAGCGCGTCCCAAAGGGTTATGGCCATCAGGCTGATCCGGGGATACCGCACGGTCTCCGGTGAGACGCGAGCTTCCTTGCCGGATTGTCGCCATGGAATCTTGACGTAAAACTACTCGTGCACCATAAGGGAGTGGCGCGAAGATGCGAAATGCCGGGGCGTAACTCCGCTGCCGCGAGAAATCACGGCACACAAACGCACACAAACGACACACGGCAGACAAAGCTCCGGCGGGACCTCATGGCGACATGAAGAGTGCCATTATCGCTACCCAGCGCTGGGCTTAAATTGCCACAATTGTTGCGGCCTATAATAAAATAATGCAAAATATAATAATAATACCGATCGATTAAAAACTAACGGTTCTCACAAAATCTTACGGTGACATAATTATGTACCCATAAATTCAATTCTTATTAGCTCTTTCTGTACAATCAGGAAAGCGGAAGCTCATCAGTCGACGTGCAGGCTTAGCATGACGCTTTCTATTTCTACTCTACTGTAGACAAGGGCACATCCATGGCGGTCATGTTCATCCCCGGGGCGATCTGTTTGATAAAAATCAAATAAATAGGTACTTTGTATGATCTTGCCACGTATATTTCATAATGCCAGAAATGCGCGAACAACACGCATAATAAGACTTAGATATGTGCTGTTAGTATAATTATATGATGATGGACCATGGAGATTCGAAACGACCAAATTATGGAACCATGCTTTTACCATGCACCTAGCTTTTGACGTTTCATAAGTGCAGGTATAACTGAAATAAAATATCTATAGGTACTTACATATCATCATCATCATTTCAGCCGAAAGACGTCCACTGCTGGACATAGGCCTGAAGAGAACTTGAAGTGATGTTGCATTGTTTTGTTCCATGCCTACACTAATGCACGTTTACGAACACTTAAATGGTTAATAATCCACCATTATTACCAATGCCGAAGGTTAGTAATACATCATTGATTAATAAACATATTATTTATCATAATTATGTATATAGATATACCTACAACAGAACTTCTAAACATGACGCTTCACTTTCCCGCCAAGAAAGAACCACTATCAGGATTTTAAAAAAAACTTTAGAGCGCATTCCGAGTTGCACTGTAATCAATTTGGGCATTCTTACACCCGTTCTGAATTAGTGTGAGCGCGATATCGATGTCTCGTGAATCGTCATAGATGACGTCATGACAAGCGCCATCTTGCGATAACGCTGACCATGCCATAAATTAATATCAACGTGAGCGCTGTGTGCTGTCTGCGTCTTGTTTGTGCAGAATAAACAATTGTTCTTTCTATTCTTTCTTCTTTCTAAAAATGACAGTTGTGCGGTTTTGTTTTGAGTCACACTAACGTAACATTTAGAAATTGTACTTCTGGGTACAGACGCCAGATATCTAAAGAAGAAGAAATTTGTGGTGTATACACAAAGAAATACTGTAATAAATTCAACCATAAGTATTTATGTGAATATAGCCGACAAGCCTAACGGGCTACTTTCTGTCATGTTCACATCAGAGCAATACGAGAGGGCTCAGTGGCATGCATTAAAATCCAAGACGTAAATTCATGAGTCCGCGTATCACTGGTCAGTTTCCCTCACTCGTCAGTTTATTCAATTCGCCAGTTTCGTTGATTGGCCAGTTTCGCTGATTGGTCAGTTTTGCGGATTAGACAGTCGCGTCAATTCGACAATTTCCAGTGTTCGCCAGATTCGTTGATTCGTCAGTTCGGTCACCTCCGGAGCATCGTCGTCGCCGGCAGTGTGGTCCGCATCGGGCACCGCAGGAAGCGGAGCCTTGGGCGGGGGAAGTATTTTTCCCTCGCGAAGGGAACAGAGCGCCCACCACGAGCTGCGGCCGGGTACGGGAAGGTTGGGCAGCCACATACAGTTTTTATATTTTGTCTTACTTATAGCATTTTCTCTGATATCAATATCTGTATCGATTCATCAAAAACAAATAGTCCGACTTTATAACAAAACTATTTGATTTGAATACACTTACTTGTGCTGCTTTCTGTAAAAGTGGAAAAAAAATTAAAATGTATGAATGTACCCCACATGCTGGGCACTCTCATACAGGCTATTGAGCAGATTCATACTAGCGAAAAAATACACAAATTGAGCGTGAAATGGTCTCTGTCACACTAATACCGTACGCGTACTAGCTGTCTCACTTTCTCCAAGCTAGACAAGGCGACTCTTTGCGACACGACGTCAGCGGATGGCGCGGGGCCAGAGATATATAAAAAAAGGGAATCTTCTATTATGATGAAAAACTTAATGTTACTTTATCTAAACCTACGGCTTATCAATAATCTTTTATAAATATATATATAATAAAGTATAATAAGACAAATACGGGCTTTTTATTTATATACAAAAAAGAGCTACCTCTTTTTCGTAGTAGGTATTCATCACACATTTCATGAACTATATTTTTTTTAAACATCGGGACCAATCAAATTTTGGGTCAAAGACCTGGCAAATATCTGGATGTATTTCTTTCGTTTACACATAAATTACTGGATGTATTTTAATTAAATTTAGAATGGAGAAGATAGCTTACCTTGGAATAGCACTTAGGCTACTATTTATAATGTACTTAATCATGTGTAAAGTCACAGAAACAGCTAATGGAATATAATCCAATAACAACTTTATTTTATTACTTATTACTTTTCTACTTCAGTTTACTCAGGCACAACACGTGTGAACCGGTTAGTGAGTAAAGTAAAGAAGGTCATCGATATGTATGAATCCATCGCTTTTTAGTAGTCATTCGAATTTGGTCGGATAACCAGCCGTTGTTTACATATTTTGGTTTTTTGTTAATATTTATTTAAGCTGAATATTTTCACCATATATTTTTGACTAAAGGCACAATATTTTGGTTTACACCTACACATCTGGGATTGAGCCGGTTCCTTGTATTTTGCCGTAAAAGTTATGACACCATCGTTTTGACTTTTAGCAAGATTATTCAAAAACGCATGCATGAACAGTTTTGAATCTTTGTATGGTTATTATTAGCGTCAAGAAGGACCGAATACAATTTTCAGCGAACTTATACCTTCTCTCATTTAGGCGCTGCGATGTTTTTTCGGGTTTTCATAAAACCGCGATAACTTGGAAAACTACAAATATTTTCTTAAATCTAATTGGGGCACTAAGGGGCACACATTAAGAGCTACTCGTGTATGTTTATTCTACAGGGGCACATGCAATGGTTTTAGAGATATACGATTCTGCAAAACGTTACTCCAGCAGGAAATGCAATATCTCGAAAACCTGAAGGGGCACAGATTTTTTTTTGGGGGCACATTTTGGCACACATATAAGCTATCTGGCCATGCACAATTTTTCTCTCTCCGATCATTCGTTTAGAATTTTCCTGCTAGAAAAACGTTACCCCAGCAGGAATCGTTTTTTCCGTTTTTTTCCAAAACGACAGGGGGCACACATTTTTTATGTGGGGGCACATTTACAGCAGCTAATGCACCAATTAAATGTTCCACTCATATAACTCTAGGAGACACTTTCCTGCTGGGGTAACGTACACGGCACGGCCACCATGCCAGTGTGAACCACACCCTAATGTGTTGCCCAGTAACTGTGTTGTGGAGGTCAGATAGGCAGTCGCTCCATGTAAAATACTGGTATTCAGCTGCATCCGGTTAGACTGGAAGCCGACCCCAACATAGTTGGGAAAAGGCTAGGCAAGATGATGAGTTTGTAGGACTTGAGTATCACCAGGACAACTAAAAAAAAAAACACGGGTTCAACTTATAAACTTTATTAGAATGTTTCAAGCATGTAGGTTTAGTATACCTACATTATAAAATTCAACATTAGGTAGGTAAGTCAGAAGGTAGGTCTATAAAAAATATTGTTGCCACATTACATATTGATATATAAATTTTCTCAGTGCTAACAACTGTATGTATATGAGTATACATACTATACATTGTACCTTCCTACGTTATGTATATTATAAATTCATGGATGATAAGAATATTACTTTCCGATAAGAGTCCATGCACACCGAGAATAATATCAGTAATGCGTTTTCATTGAACTATTTCTGACGTTTGTTACAAATTGTATTATAGACATTTATGTTGGTACTATCAGCAACGAAAGTCCATAACCATTTCAGTTTTTTTTACTCACAATATTTATTTAAAAAAAAAATTTGATGTTCCGATTTTGATGTGGTTTTAGAAATGTTGGCTGCAAAGTCTCCATCAGGTCTATCCAAGTCTTAAATTTGTTGTGAGTAGTTCTATTCTACTAATATTAGTCTTAGAAATTGATTCATCATCATCATCACCAGCCCATAGCAGTCCACTGCTGGACAAAGGCCTCTGGTTGTGTAACTTCTCATAGAAGTTACAAAACCGTTATTTATAACAGATTTATTTACAACCGAATTGTCAATAAATTATCATTTATTGGTAACGTTAAAATATAACTCCGATATTCGTCGTGTGTTGTATTTTTAGTGAGGATTTTATCATTTTACAAAAAATACAATAAAAACATCTTCAAAGCTTGCTATACCTACGTTACGTAGTCAGATCTGCTCTAATTCCATACCGCAATTTTTAACAAAACACAGATATTTGATTCTTGGGTATGCCTTTCCGATTAGACTGAAACACGTGTATAGCTCGCTACACACGACGAGACAACATTTTTCAGAACTGGTGATATGTTAGCAGTTAGCTGATAGTATTAGACCTCAACAAAAGTCGTATCCCTTTATTTATAAACGTTGCTTAAAGTAAAGTAATGATGAGCGACTGTTTAACCATACATTTTTGACGTTTAAACGTCTCTTATCTTTAATCATCGTTTATAAATCACGTATGACAATTAAGAAAAGTTCCGAAGGAATAACAACAAAATTAATATAATATAGTTTGCTCGAAAAAGGTTAGGCTATGTTTGACCTTTTGTATACATATATTTAATTTATGTTGGAAAGGCACAGGTTGTACAACATACAAGATAAATAGACCGGGCAAAACTGGTCTATGAACCAAAACATACGTGGTCATTAGTCTTAGTAAATCTTACCCGAATAGTTTGGAGAACGTTATTTTATATGTAAACAACGTTAAAATGTATAAAAATTATTGGTTCAAAGACCACTTCCTATACAAATTGCCCTTTTTGTTAAAAATAAAATCGTATAATTTTCATTAATTTACGGTAGCCAATATTAAAATGGCTACGTCTTCACGGGGCGAGCGAACTACCAGCTGCATGGTGACGGCGCCGCCGGCGGCCACCAGCCTGGCTCTTACGAGCATTGGCGTGCCTCCACGCCAAATACCTCCACCGCGGATTTCTTTCACTGCATCTCCTGTGATGGCTGCTTTTGGCATCCCTAAGTGTTCACACACAGCTTTAGCAGCCTCTCCTATGTCGGTTTGAGACAATGTAAACGTGTCTGAAACTTCCTCTGCAGCAGCAGCTCTTTCCCAAGATGCTTCCCATTCATCAGATGCTGCGCGAGACCTGAATTGTTCAGCACAACTGACTTCGATTTCTTCTAGTGGATAATTATCGGCATAGCCTTCTCCTGAATCTGGCAGTCCGGTTGTGGGATCACAGTCACGAACCAAAAACTCCAGTGTCGCTCCAAAAGTCCCTAAAGTATCAAGCGGGGTTTCAGGGAATTCAAGAAGACAAAAGACGCTGCCCTGTTTATCATACGGCAGTTGCTCACATGGGACTTCGGTTATCATTTTATAACCGGCAACAGCTTCTAACCGGATATGAACATCTTCGAGAAGTTGATCACTCAGGGTATTCAAACATTCAAACTGGAAGATCAAATGACGTGCAAAAATATGTTTGACACACTGAACGCGATACTCGGTTTCAGGCTCGGTCAAATCAATAGACTCACATGTTTTGAAAATTGGTCCAAGTTTCTCAATGCCGGGCACGACTTTTAACTGATCAGCATATTGCTCCTCACGAGAAATAGTTGGCGCTCTTGTTTCAATTTCAGCTGGCGCTTCCTTCGGCTCTTGCGACTCTTCTGCCATTGTAGGGACAGTAGCAATATTAAAAGGCACTGTCGATGCTGCGTCAGAAGTTAGATGATGGTGCAGTGCCCTCTCTAGAAGTACAGGGTTAGGTATCGGGACGTTAATAATATAGTCATTAATAAGTTCTGCATCACCCGATTCCAAAATTGCGCTATAACAAATAGCGCGATCGCGAACTTCATCATCATCATCTAATTGACACCTGGCCAAAAGGACTCTTATATTTGGCAGTAATTCGGGTCGAGCTGCTCCAAAACGAGCAACGGCAGAAACAGCAGCAGCCCGCACTGGACCCGACTCCAAAATAACTCTGTTGTATATGTACCGAATATACCTGGATGGCTGACGAGCCTTTGGTCCTTCACGTCCCAGAACATGTAATATGCGAACTGCTAGTGACGCATGTTCACAGTCTTCAATAAATTCACAAAGATGAGCCAAGCCTGTCTCTTTAGCATCTGGATTTTCTTCCACAAGGGCAATAATGGCATCAGCAATAGCAGTCTTATACTGCAAGCCACCTTCATCTCGTAACATACCAGCCAGAAATGCGGCCAGTGATTGGTGTTTGCGTGGGTACTTCGAACAAAGGCGCCTGATCGCACGTACTACAACAATTTTGAATTCATCAGAAATTTCAGACATGAAGCTGGAAATTTGTTTCATTAAACGGTCAATTGAGCTTTCTGCGCCAGTAGCTAGAAGAGTTGTAACAGCTAATGTGGCTACAGAGCGATTTGGATCAGATATGAGATTTTCCAAATCAACTGCACAGGCTGCTACAGCATTGGGATGTTTTACTGTTAGTTTTGCTAATGTGCGAGCGCCTGCCAGTCGCAAAGTAGCCTTGGAGGAGCCACACAAGATTTGGAGCACAGATACAGCTTGGGCAAGATCCCGAGCAGATTTTCTTAAATTTACAATTGCATGTGCGGCTTCATAGACCACGATCTCAGATTTATGACGCAAACAGGATTCAATGAATTCAAGATATGGTTCTGAAGCATCACTTTGGTCTTCTTCAGCCAATTTAGCCGCATGACGAATTAGGAGGCAGAGTGCATATGGTGAGCGTAGCGGGGACCGGGCTAGCTTCGTAACAAGCTTAACTGTAGAAAGGCGATCATTGCGTCGAGCTCCAGCAACTACAGCTAAAGCATGGTATGACACCATAGCATTATCCGATGTGATGACACCCTGGAAAAAAGAAAGAGCATACATAATTTTTTTGTTAAACAAGGAACAAACATGAAAAGGGTTTCCAATTCAAATTAACTGAACTATAAGGTCAAAGACACAATACAGATAAGAGTTTCACAAGTTTACATGGTGCCACGCTTGGTGAGTGTTGACGCTTGAGAGTGAGTAAGCGTGGCTCAAACTATGCAGTGATTTGCTTATTTAAGCTTCTTCCGTCTTGTCGACGCGCCATCAATGTGCGATATGCTGTTTACTAGATGATACACCAAGTGACTAAGGCGATTAACACACCGCATCGCGCACTGCCGTGGTGAGAGATGGTGAGAGCACCGCTCGACCGTTCGGTCAGGCGGTGTACGTGTGTTAGGCATCAACGGATTTATTAGAGGCCAATGCGACATGAGATCCGCTTCACCGCCTACCGCGGCGGTGCGCGGTGCCGTGTGTTAATCGCCTTAGTCACTTGGTGAATCCCTAATAGTCACAAATCATGTCACCTAGCACAAAATAATGTGGCCATTGCAAAATTAAAATTATGCGTTGGTTCGCTAGAGCAAGTCCAGTACGCGGCATAGGACTCAGCGAAGCACCTAAAAGGAATATAAGATCTAATCCCCCCTATAAAACGAATATCCTGAGTATCATTTATTATATGAATAATAACTCCAGCACATATAAATAATAAAGCTTTAAATATAGCATGTGTTAATAAATGAAAAAAAGCTAAATCAGGAAACCCTATACTTAAAATTCTCATTATTAATTGTCTTAAAGTTGATAAAGCAATAATTTACCTGTGTGGCTTCGACACTTAATAAGCTATGCACTATGCACCCATTTGTTTGTTTTGTCGAGTTGAGGAGCGTAAGAGTAATGAGGGGTTCATTACTCTTACGCTCCTCAACTCGATCATACTGTCAGCTCAAGATATGGACCTGTTCACTGAGAGACTGAACAAAATTATATCTGCGGCACCTCACACACGTCATACTCATGATAACGACGTAACTAGGCCAAGCTGTATTCAGTACAAGTTAGTATTTAAGCAATACTAATAATATGTTAAAAACTATTTTTAACTGTACGTATATATTACGTAAATGTAACTGTTTGTAGACGCCTTGGGTTGACCTGTTAAGTCTACAAAATGTTTAATAAATTAATGAATCATTACAAATATGTGTTATTTTCAATTAAGTAACTTAAAGAATTGTCAGAAGTAAACAAAAGTAATAAGTTGCTGGTGCGAAGATGTGACACTATAGTATTTGAGCTAAATGACTAGTCAGTATGGAAATAGTAGCAATAAGATAAACATGATTGAATTTTTATAATCTGAATATTACGGTAGTCTGGTAAACTTATATTTGAACTCGCGATATCCAAAATTTTAGTTTAATGGCCCATCTGTGACGTCCCAGCCCTTTGCTCAGCACAGCTGCTTAGCTGTTTCGGTTCTCATGATTTCTCCCCATTTTACAATTGGGGAAATATCCAATGCAAAGACACTAGTTGCAATTAGAAAAGTGTGCCTGGTCTACAGATACCTAATTTCACTTATCCCTACCCTAAGCGAAAGTAATATTAATCCAAAAAACCAAATCCTATATATCCTAATAAAATATTGCAAAATCCCACGGCCAAATCAGCTTAGACCTCCTATAATATACGACGTCCTTTAAAATTCCTAGCTAAAGGAAGGTGCACTGACATATATCTCTGAATGCTAATCAGCAGCACGCATACAGTTAATACACAATACCTAAATCAGATGATGGATCAAACAGAGAAAGCATTGAATCAAATAAATGTCCTCTGCATTTTGCAAGCAGAGGACACCTGTAATGCTGATTCGAATGATTATAATTCTGTAATGCCATATTTGTTATGGCCGTGAATCATATTTAGATCAACATACAACCTTTTACAGACCTGCAAATTGCAAAAACGAATGAAAATTTGAATTTCGCGGGCTACCTTAGCGCATCCCCCTTAAGTTATGAGTCAAGGCACTCTCGCATTGGCAACAATAAGAAGAGTACAGCACCCCATAGCACAGCATCATGCCGATTGCAAGCCTTCTTGTCATTCATGACGTGCAGCTGCTGACTGTTTGTATTTTTGTGCTCGTGATTATATATGTTGATCTGTTTTGTGTAATTTTTTTTCATAGAAGATAGTAGCTTTTACTTGCAGCTTCGCCCGTGGTGGTCCGAAATGATCCCACGGGAATATACTACCAGGGTAAAAAAGTCCTTACGAGAACCCAAGCCATGGTCTACCTGTGTGCTATATATAATCAAAATCCGTTCAGCTGTTAAAGTGTGAAAAGTTAGAGGTAATTTTGCATTTATAATATTAGTATGGATAAGATAGTACTGTAGTTTGGATAATTTGATCTGTGGTTTTATATATTATTTTTGTTTCAACTACTTTGTTTTTTATTTTTTATTTTGACATAAATTTACCACAAAGGTTTAATGTTTCCCATTAAGTTTAATATAAAATGTATGCATTCGATCAAAAAGATACTGGCTGAAAATAAAAAGGGGTTGAATAAAACCTAACTTTTTTACATTTATTTTATATGAATATTATTCATATTATTAGGTGAGTAACAGTATTCGCAACATAATTATATTATTATGAACACAAGTATAGCGGCAGCATCAGGAAAATAGTAATCATTCTCTTTTAATTCAATTGGATAATTCAGGTGTTTATATTTCTCGTCCACAATACTAAAATAGTATGGAACACAGTAGGTACATTTTTTATGCAAATCGGTATTTGCTTATTGCTTCTAAGTATACCGGATGGATTTTGATGTTGTGCAAAGCAGTTTGTTAATATACAGTAGTTTTTAACATTATGCATTTGATCGGAATGACCGAATTGAAGAATTGAATTACTATACATAATTATTTAATTATTATTAATTAAAAGTCAGATTAAGTAATCAAACTAAAAGATAATTATTTAAACATTCATCTCACACAGACTAATATAATAATAAATAACATATTTATACATCATACTACAACACACATAGTAGGAACTAGTTGAATCAGAAGCACAGCAGAAGTGACATCAAAGGCAGGGCTATTATGATAAGTATTATTTTAATGTGTGATTTGTTTAATTACCTGAGCCTCCATCACCCAACGACGAACTAGATCTGGTACAGTAGCTGATAGGTGGAGAGCAGAAACAAGAGCCGCGGAGCTGACTGCAGGGTTTTTGTCCACAATTGCTTGTTTCATGTAGCGCTCAATTGCTTGCAGCATTGTGCTATCGGTTATAGTGCACAGCGCACGAATAGCAGCAGCTCTATACAAGTCTTCCTTGCCTGTCATATCTTTAGTGAGGGACGAAGTTACTATAATCACGTCTTGTGCCATAGTGCTTAGTTCTTTGATGGTCAGGTACACAAGCCGACGTAACACCACATCCTTCGATTGAAACAGCTTTGTAGTAGCGAAAAATATATCGGTAGCTTCTTGAGTAGTCAGTTTCTCCCCTTGATTTAGCAAATACAGGATTTTCGTAAGGATATGTATGCATTTTTTAGGATTAACTGGTGTCGAGTTAAAATATCTCGCCTCTTGTAACAGGGTAGTCTTATCCAGATTTTGAAATGTACTCCCAGTATCCTCGTCTTCCTTTTTATCACGGCGACTCATTGTAGAATGTTTTCAACACAATTATCTATTTCCAACAGTGGAAAAGTTGATGATTTTAATAGACGGCACCCAAAGACATAGAGTAACCACGTCAATACGTCAGTCACGAAATTCTTCGTCAGTGTTGCCAGCTCAGGCTCTTATATTTATACTTTAGTGACACACCACCTTTTTGGTATCATATAGCCTAGAGCTTTTAACCACTCAAAGTGTGGTATAGCCCTCATTCACAGTTAGGGAGTGATTCCAATGCGGAAAGCAACTGGCAAAATGGCGCTGTCGTAGTAGTTCCCAAAACAAGCTATGCTAGGCGTGACGAGGTTTTTATTTATAATTTGCGAAAATTACTCGTTGTGTTCCATAATGCTCGGAAATTGAGGTCTACTATTTTCAGAAAGAATCTAAACTTATAAATAACATTGTGCAGTAAAGCTATTTGTAGTGAACTATTTTAAATATACCTACAGACGTGAGAGAAAGCGATTACGAGGAAATAAGCAATAAAATATTTTTAGTTCTGTCACTTTCCATGTTGAAAAATAAATATTAATTTAAATTATTGAAACCACCGAAAATAACTAAATAGTGGAATAAAACCAAACTCATGAATGAAAATGAAGTGGAATGAATGAAAGAAATGTCAGAGATCTAACTACCTATGGTCACGCCATCTACAATTTGAGCCCCATAATATGCTGAAATGGAAGTGATTCAAATGGATGAAGCCAAAAAAGTTACACCATTCAAAATATATAAGACTGTAAGACATTACAGTCACGCGACTGACCCGTCGTAAGAAAGATGAACGTCTCTAAAATATAATAGTGAGCTACATACCATGACATAAAAGACTGGAATTATACGACGTTTTTGCTACTTGTTAGATTTAGATGACAGTACTGGCTCTTTAAAATCAATATGCAGTCTTTCGGACGGTGAAGTCACTTTTATCAAATTGCTGATATTTTTTTAAAAACGTAGTTTCACGGCTGCACAGACCGAACATGCATTTGTCATATTTTTGACGTCTTTTAACGAAAATGGTAGATTCTTACTTCGTATCCAGTGATACATTCGTGTAACGCCTGAATGACCAAGTTCTTCAATTTAGATTCCGTGTGAATAGTGCAGACACGTGACAGCGCGTCAGCAGCTTTATTTTCATTACTGGGGGTCTACTCCGAAGGGATAATCCGAAGTATCGGCCGAATGTTCGGCCGGTTTATAACTTCCAAAGTTTTCTTTTTTGACTTTGAGTCCTTACCTGACTTCAAGTCACATTTTTGACTTTGGCTTATCTCTTTGGTTGCCGTTTTTTTTTTCTTTCGCCGTAGTCAGCCGTAGTCAAGAAACGGGCGAACATTCGGCTCATACTTTGGATTTATGTTCGTAGTAGACCCCCGGTTTATAGACAATATCATATATTTTGTTGCAAGATAATTCTAATCGCCATCTCTCTTATCTTCTCGTTCTCTATCTTACTTGTATGCATTGTGTGTGCGATTGAACATAAAAGAAACTGATCGTTGGTCGGTGATAAATTATCGAATAGACCTTCCAATCAAATACCTAGTGTCGCCACTTACGGAGAGCTTCGACAATGGCATAGTTACGCTTCTTTTTCTATGGCTGAATGTCAATTTCTGTTAAGGATAGTGTGCATGAAAAGAAAGCTACTGGGCGTCCTTCTTGAGTCAATGTAGCCGCAATAGCAGTATCGGAGGCATCTGTTTCGACTGTAAATATTTTGTTTTCATCGATAGCAAATATACTTAGCAATGCAGTTCTTTAAGTCTTCAAAAGCAGATTTAGCTTTATCATTTAATGGAAATTCTGGATTCACGAGGCTGTGTATTCTTTCCGAGAATTTTGGTATCCACTTTGAATAATGTGAAAATATACCGAGAGCTCATATAACGGCCGAACCCAATAACCTATTTTCAGTGAAAGACAGATCGCTATTGATGATAGACTGTATAATTCTATCTATCCTTGCAAGACGTCTCACAATCATTAATATAGGCTATCTGTCTAACGAAAACAATAAGTAGGTTTCTCTACTTCGCCCTCCCGTGCGTTCCGTTACAACCAACATCACTTTAAAAAACAATATGTGTAATTAGTCTTATTATAAAACTTCTTTGTTTCTAAATAAGTTACTGGATTAAGATATAATTCTGTAGATCCGTATTACAACCTGTTACTGACCTGCAAATTGCAAAAAACGTTAAAATTCATATTCGCATGGAGCTTGCACGGGGGTGTTACAAGGGGGGGGGGGGGGGGGGTTAAATTTCTGTTATTTTTATGCCTAGGACGCACCGTTTTCGACATATTTGAATTTCTGCTACTACAATCTGTCAAATTTATTTAATAGATTTTCAACTTTATCACTACAGCATAAGGTTCAAGGTTGATTGGAAAAATTTGACACTTTCGGGTAGCTTGATCTGCTGGCGTCTGTACTAAAGAGTTAATTTTAGCTAGGCTACTTTACGTTTATCCCTGTAATTCGGGGAATAGACCAATCTGTCATCTTTAGTACTGTCCTGTCAAAGAAATCGTATATTGGGACGCATAATTTGGCATTTTCATACAAATAGCTATCCGTTGTAGGCGATACACCCTCCCATCAGTAGGTAGCGTGGGCCGGTAAGATTCCATAATGTCTCATAGATTATTGGGACGTTAAAACCATCGATAGATAGATATTTCTATCTCCAGTATGCCAAAACTGGTGATAGATAGGTTATTGGGTTCGGCCGTAAGTGAAGTGGTGTCAGTCGGTATAGGCATGCTAATAAGTGGTTGGAGTCGGTCCGGATCAGATGGACTTTTTCGAAAATTAGCATCCGAGTAGAAGGCGTTAAGGCGATACCAAAATAAATTGGGGGCTTTTACAAAGCCATTTATTTCACTATTACAGCGGTTACATTTTTGGATATATATTTATTGACTATTTGATTAATACTCTGACTAAAGGAAAATACAATAACGCAATTGAGTTTTTTATGAAATACTTAACAATAGCGAAATACAACCAAATGTTGGCTTTCATTGGCTATAAAAGGTATAAATAAAAGTGGAGGCAACACTCTAAATACCTAAGTGAAGACGACTGTGGGCCGACTCTCTCTTTCTGAATACATACATAAGAACGAGACAGTGATATGTGTTTTCTTTATCTTATGTATGTATTCAGAAAGAGAGAGTCGGCCCACAGTCGTCTTCACTTAGGTATTTAGAGTGTGGCCTCCACTTTTATCAATGCCTTCATGGCTATAATCAACTTGAAGACAACCTTAGACATTACAACAACTTCAAACCCCTGAAAAGCATAGACTCGTAACGAGTCTGTGTGTGGCGACTAAGAAGTTTGCCATAATACCGTAAAATATCGTACAGACATGGTGTGCTCAACTAATGATCAATGTCGTGTGACGGTGGGCTGAAACTAATAAAATAATTGTTTTATTTTTATTCAACCTTTTGCCTGCAGCCTACAGCTGGCCAAAGCTCTTCCCTATAGCTTTCCAATCTTATGTGTATAACGTTACCTTCTTTGGCCGATCTACCATAAATGCTTTATGTCTCCTTATCCTTCGGCGACGACCTACGCCACCGCCGGCGCCGCGCGCCCGCGCCGTGACGAGAAGCGTGGTATTCAATGCTTTCAATTTGCTTAGGCCACTGCTTGGTGATAGATTTTCAGTACGTTAAGGGGTATTTTTAAATCCTGTTAAGCATATTAGATTAGGGCCTACCTTGAAAATTAATTGTAGTTTCATGGCCATGGTTTTCCCCCGTGCTTACGAGATTGATATCTCATCAATCTCGTAAGCACGGGGGAAAACTACTTTTGATAGGCAAAATAAGAGATGACTATGCGTGTGTGCGCTCCGAAAAAAACAACGTACCTATGTGCTCTTGGTTAAGTACTAATATTAGATAACAGCCACACGGGTCGATCCATCAGGTTAAGCTACGCTTGTCGGGGTTGGTCCATGGACGGGTGTCCATCTTTACATACCGAGACGTCGTAGTCGTTACGGGTCGTCAGAAGCCCGAAAGTCTGACAACCAGTCTTACCGAGAAGTATCGTATTTGGGTTAAGGAGGCCAGATAAGCAGTCGCTCCATGTAAAATCCTGGTATACAGATGCATCGGGTTAGACTGGAAGCTGACCCCAACAAAGTTGAGAAAGGATAGGTAGCATGTGTCAAAACTAATTGACGTCTTTTCTATATAAAAATATGATTCAATCTAAAACTGGTTTGCTTAATTTTTCAGACTATTACTTTCTATGTTGAGTCGACAGTTTTTCTTGGGATAACTATTGACGGTAAATTACAATGGGGCCCACACGTAGAAAAATTGTCAGGAAGGCTTAGTTCAGCCGCCTATGCTGTTAAAAAAATTCGACAGATAACTGATGTAGATACTGCGAGAATTGTTTATTTTAGTTATTTTCATAGTCTTATGTCATATGGGATTCTTCTCTGGGGAACCTGTGCGGACATTAATACTATCTTTGTTTTACAGAAAAGGGCTGTTCGAGCCATTTACAATCTAGGTCCAAGAGATTCACTTCGTGAAAAATTCAAAGAAATAGATATTCTGACTGTAGCCTCTCAATATATATTTGAAAATCTATTGTATGTACACAAAAATATATCAAATTTTAAGAAAATGTCCGATATTCATTGTTTAAATACCAGGAATAAACACAATCTTGCTGTACATCGCACTCGCCTCCACAGAGTAGGCAACTCGTTCATGGGTCAATGTATACGCTTTCACAACAAACTTCCTACTGACATTCGAAACTTACCCATTAAACGATTTAAAAGCTGTATTAAAACCAAACTTTGTAAAAAAGGGTACTATAAAATTTCTGATTATTTAGAAGACAAAAAAGCTTGGGATTGAGCTGCTCGCTCTGCAAGCCTTGTGATCAAACTGGAAAACTTGACATTTAATGTTATTATGCATGATTTTATATAAATATTGACATTGCAGAATATTATATACAATATTACATTAATGTTTACTTTGAAAAGTATTATATTTACTGCTTTAATTTATTGTGAATGTGAGCACTATGTGGGTCATTTTTTTTTTCTCTTTAAATATTTTCCTATTATTTTATGCTTTTTCTCAGTTTTAATGGTGGTCTGGCATTTTGAGCACTTTATGAGGCCTACCCAAATGTACTTTCTTTGGTATTGTTCGTCGAGTCGTTGAGCTCCTTAAGTCTTGAGTCGAGCTGCACGATTACGACAAATGCTTGCACTGATTGGACAGGTCCACTCAAAATTGTGTGGTTCTTTCCTCAAAAGACCATTTCAGACACAGATCTACATGGTCCTCACATGATCTGACCAAGATTATGTCTGGACTTTAAAAGAGACTTTGACCCCTGAGTTTGTTTCGCCATTTCTTCTCACGGGTAGTCAGATAGGAAATGTCGACTACATCTAGCTTATTTTTTAGTTTTTAATATGACGTGTAAAAGTGATTCCGATATCCTATTTACAGAATAAACGATTTCATTTCATTTCATTATGTTTTAAACTCCATTGAATAACTCGTAGGCGTTACCGCGTTACGCCTTGATACTCAAAAAAAGAGGTAAATAGATCCAACTTTGCAATTTTTTTGTATCGATAAAATTTAATTGTATCGTGTATTCATTTTTCACGGGGCTAGGATATTTAGTAAAAAAAATACGCCAATATTTTAAATCCATATTCCATACACATAAAAAGGTAGGTACCTACACAATAAAGAACAAGCATATTTTTTCATTACATCACCTTAATCTCATGTTTCGGTTGCTAGGTCTATCTAGCTGGTGGAAGCAGCAGCATCTAACAGGGCTAACAGCTAAATGGACCAACGAGCTTAGAAAGGTGGCTGGGGCAGACTGGATGCGGAAGGTGGAGGACAGACATGGTATCGTGCCACAGCGAGAGAGAAGCATAGGCCTCTAGTCAACTCAGCCTAACACAGTCCGCTCCTGGACACAGGAGTAGTGTTGCCCAAATGCAAGAACAAGACGAGACTTAGCCAGTCTTGGTCTTGGTCTTGCGCCAATACACCTGGTCTTGGTCTTGGTCTTGGTCTTGCGCTCCCAGTCTTGGTCTTGGTCTTGGTCTTGCAGCAAGAGTCTTGCAAGTCTTGCAATTACCTATTAGTCTATTACTATTTATTAAAGTTTACTTTAAATCTTAGAAAAACGTATTAGAATTTGAACATTGTGAGCTTGAATTAACATAGCCATAGTAAAGATCAAGCAGATTAATAAATAACTGAAGATTTGATAAGAAATTCGAAAAATCAACTGACCTATATGTCGTTTTCCATGGAAGTAACTGTTTCTTAATAAACATTTATGATTTATAAGCTTTGATTTATAACCTAATCATAATACTACTTGCGTGATCAGTATAATGTATTCATTTTCATTCTAAGCACTCTGAAACTTATTTATTCTTTGGAACACCTGTAGGTACTCTTAAAAAAATTCGAAATTATTTTGCATGAGTATACCTACGCCCTATGGCGGCAATCAAATAGTGTCACAAATGTTATGATTTCGGCGTGGCGGCAACGATTGTTTTAGATTTCAAAAGAAGCCGCCGGCGCGTGTATCATAACCATGTACTTCCGAAAAGCGGCAAATTTCTTTGAGAAGTAAGTACAAAACCTTTGATGCCGCATTATCAAAGTGCCGATGGTTAAAACATAACTATGCATGCACTCAGTTTGATTTTAATAGATATTTTTTTATTCGCTATGTTTATGGTATTAGTCGTAATGCGCATAGGTCCAGTTTTTCATATTCTTTGATACAGTTTTTTGCGTCTCATAGAATTCCTAAGCGTACCTACCTATACACCGAACTGTTACACCTAACTACTCAGTGAAATAGCGCTAAGTCCTAGCTGCAAGACGCAAGAGTCTTGCAGGCTATGTCTTGTTCTTGCTCAAGTCTTGCACGGTCAGTCTTGGTCTTGGTCTTGCTAAAAATACGCGGTCTTGTTCTTGGTCTTGGTCTTGCAAAAACGCAAGAACAAGACCAAGACTGCAAGACCAAGACTGAATTTGGGCAACACTACACAGGAGTGAATAATTGACTCCATGACTACAAAATCAACTAAGCGGTCAATGACTCCCTCTCACAGAGCGGAGGCCTGTGTCCCAGTAGTGGGAAAATTATAGGCTGATTATGTACTTACTAATTCCATGAGTAGGTACACTAATTCCATGGTATTATAAAGTACTTACAAATTCCATGCTATTCAAAAGTACTTACTTATTCCATGCTCAAGCTGTCACTTCTTGTTACATACTTCTGCCCCTTTTCACGAAATCACTCCTATAAAAGCGAGAGGAAATATTTTATACATGAAACAAATTTAAGCTTTCACACCCTTTGTGGCTGATCATCGTTATCATTTTTCCAGTAACTAGGTACTTATTCACAATTTCACATATTTTATCTCCATAGAACATGTATTAATATGGGTTTATTCTTCATTCGTCCTGAAGTTTTGTCCCACATTCCAATAAAATCTTAGTTTGTCCCATATCACTATTGAAGTTGTGCTTCGTCACAAATTACAAGTACTTTAAAGGTACAGTCAACAAAAAAAAAGTACTTATTTACAGAACAATCAGATCTGTAATAAACAATATTTAAGACATGATAATTATAATTACTGAAAAATTTTACTGACCAACAATTAAATAAAAGTATCAAAACAAAAGGTTTAAAAAAACAATAATTTTTATAATATTTAAAATTTCAAAAGACCATGCACAATTTTATATCTTGCTCACTAAGAACGGCTAAAGAGTGTTAAGTATTATAAAATAATACCAATAATTTTTCTCTCGTGGAGAAGACAGAGAGGAGCGGTTGTTTTAAATAGTTGATTGACGATAAATATTTAATAATACGTAACCCTTTTTTGCCCATTGTACAAAAAAGTAAGTTAGAGTTTTTGTATATAAGTTATATAAAAAAAAAAATATGGGCCGTAGAAGGAATATAAAATAGGACGAAGCGGGAATAAAATAATTAAAATTATATTTTGGGACGAAAGAACCATATTGTTTGGGACGACCCAGGTTTTTTATTATGTAGGACAAAACTGAGTGGGCCAAACTTAGTATAAAGCTTAATAAGATATTAAATAATGCTGTTCTTTTTTGTGAAATTTACCATCTAGGAGGTTTTACAATCAAGGTTCTAAAAGTAAAAAGATACTTACTCTATTTTAAATTTTAATGGTTTACCGATCTACAAATACATTTGTACATGGGTATTTTGAAACAATTTGTGGCGAATTTTTGCCCTAACACTCATTATACATATCAATTTATTTTATTACTACTGTCTTCATATTAGCATGGATATAAGTGGTTGTTACACTATCCATATATTATAGAATTTTGGTATTAAATACCTATGTATTAATTAAATTGAAATAAATTCTGTTTTGACTTATTAACAATAACAAATTAGTAATAAATAACAATTTCCAAACCTATCAAAATAATACGAGAGCAGGTGCAATAAATTAAGACCAAAATTATTAAATGATTCATAAAACACAGAGCCATTGATTATTTGCTAAATTCTGCTATTGAAAACATCATACTTATTTATGTTTAATCAATGGAACGATAAATATGAAACAGCAGTAAGCATTTAGCTTTATTACTATTTTATTCAATGAATTCTACTACATTAGTGTAGAAATAATAATCCACTTAGATAAATAAGTTTATAAATATATACAACACACAAACAGATTTACTAAAATACTGATGACCAATCAATGTTAACATAATCATCACACTAATGTTATAAAGGCGAAAGTTTGTGAGTGTGTGTGTATGTTTGTTACTTCTTCACGCTCAAACGGCTGGACCAATTTTGATAAAATTTTGTATGGAGATAACTGACACCCTGGATTAAGACATAGTCTACTTTTTATCCCAATTAGGTGAAACCGCGGGGCGTAGCTAGTAAATAATAAAAGCGTGTTGAAAATGCTCAATTTTGTGAGCCTCAAAGAGTTTAGTATATTTTATGAGATCGATGACTGTTTGCGAAGTATTAAAACACTTAATACGAAGTACCAGCTAACGATTATATTTTTGTCCAGGTTCTCTCTATATAACCTTTTTGTATCTATTTAGCTCAAGTATCATCACAATTCTGGACTAGAAGGTGCAATAAAATACCTATGTTAGTATTTGATTTGCGTCTTTACAAAAAGATAATACCAACATTATTATTATGTTACACCTATACTATGTAAAGTTATATAAAAAATCAATAAACTTCAAGTTCGCACATGGAATAAAATTTCGGGAATCTCATGCGACCCATCACAATTTCTGCCTCTGGCATGTGTCATGTGCGTTTTAATTAGTACATACCTTGTTGTTTTATCAAGACAAGGAAATAATTTAAGAATTTCAAAAACAGATTTTAACAATTCAGACTACACTTTTTGAAAGTTACATTTTTTAAATGGATTTTTTCCATTTACTACTTTTTAACCGCAGTAACGTTTAACATCACTAAAGTTCCTTGTATGAATAATCAATATTCCCAAATATGTAAGTCTGTATATTTAAATTTTGCACATGATATAAGTACATTTTTGAGTTACATATAAGTCTGTGAAAATAAAGAGCTTAAATACCTATGTAATGACTACTCACAACATCCCTTTTGTTCTTAAGTGTAAGACTTAGATTTTGATCGCTACATTAGAAGACTCATACATGAAATGTTAATGCTCGTACAGACTAGTGCGATATCGCGGGCGCGACGAGACACTAGTAGCACAATTCTTTGTCGGTGCCTGTCGCGCCCGCGATATCGCGAGTGTCTGTACGATCCTTCAAGTTGCCCTTTTGGGTATACCTATTACTTCTCATTGAGCTACATAGCAATATAAAACTGCATCCCATCTCATAGTCAACGTGTACTTAACATGGAAAGTTATAGTATATTTATACTTATTAAGAGATTTTTGTAATTTAATGCTAAGACATTTTATCAAACATAATATAACTATTTGGTCACGAGTTTGACTAGCTTGGCGAACATAAATATACCTATTTCTCATCTTGAGATGAGCCTGCATAACATTTACGTAAATATAATGTCATTGTTTTCGGAATAATAAGTATATTAAAACCTTTCTAAATAAACTGCCAAGCAGCAAAACAATAACACAAGGCCAAAAACGAACAACTATTTATATAATTATTTTATTGAATATATTTTTGTGTTAACATTTAATCATTTTATTAGGTTTCCGTACCCGAAGAGTGCGGAACCCTATGACTAACCCTCCGCTGTCCGTCTGTCCGTCTCTCCTGGCTTTATCTCGTGAATCGTAATAGGTAGACAGTTGAAATTTTCACAGATTGTGTATTTCTATTGCCGCTAATATAACAACAATTAATAATAAAAATTAAATAAAGTTAAAAATTAAAGGGGGTCCAATAAACTATTGATTTTGAAAAAAAAATCTTTCCCTAGCGTAGCGTGTCATTGTGTAGAACTCATCGAGTAGAGTACAATTTTTTTTATTCTTCATACGTGAAAAAATACAGGGCCATTAAAGTTGTCAGTTTTAGACCATTTTTGTACGAGCTCTATCGTAACAACTAAACAAGTTAGGAATTTGAAACTTTGGTCATGTACAATATACTGTATTTAATCAACAAATATTAAAAACACCGATTTTTAAGGGGTTTTATTTAAATATGGGCATCATTAAGAAATACAAATTTATTTTTGCGATTTCTTATATTTAAGATGATAAATATTCTTTTTTCGTATTTTGATTTTACTGAACCTAAAACAAACTAAGGCTTCGCTGTCCGTCTGTCTGTCAGCGGGCTGCATCTTGACATGAACCGTAATAGGTAGACAGTTGAATTTTTTTCTATTGCAACTATAACAACAAATAATAAAAATAAAATAAATTAAAGGGGGTTCCCACAAGAAACGTGTTTTTTTCGGCTTTTTTTGCTGTTAAAAAGATATGTAGTGTTAAATATTGTACGGTGAAAGCCTTCATGTGCAAGTCCGACTCGCACTTGACCGGTTTTTTTAAGACGATGTCTATGGATCGTAAACTGAAATGATGGATTTTCAGAAATCCTTTTACAGCCAATTTACCTGTTCAGCACTCGCCGTAGGTAATTGGTTTGATCCAGATGTTGCTCCTAATATTAAATGAACCTAAAAATAATTTAAAATTGTCTTAAGTATGTATGACGTCATAACTACATACCTATTGTTGACTTTGTGAATCTACATGGACAGTTATATCTACACCAGTCAAATGAAGATAAAACTAATGGTGACGATTTCACTATCAAAGTAATACTTAACCTTATAATAAAACGGGTATTACCTATGTCAATCGAATTGGAACATTTTATTTCTACGCTACAGATTTGGCTTCACATTAATTTATTTTTAATTATTTACACCGCCTTAATTTACAAAATAGGTTACTCTTATTCTCCGGTAACACGAATTTTCGCTACATTATTAACACGATTTTTTAATTGTAAAACTTTATACAGAAATCTTCGTCCCAAACACCTACTGAAATTCTACTAAGGTGGATCCGCGAAATTCAAATATAGGTATTAATGATTCTAGTTCTGTAAATACATATAATCTGATAGTGTCATGAATCATATTTTGATCAAGTTACAACCTGACACTAACCTGCAAATCACACAATCGTCAGAAAATTAGAATTTAGCGGGTTACAGCTGCGGATTCACCTTAATAGGATTTGTTCAGCTATTAATAAAATTACGGTCGTTAGCTTATTTCTTACCTCAATATTTGTTTATTACTAGCTTATTAATTCTTGCCTCCGGCTAACAGGTCATTGTTGTATTTATCTTGTTTACGGTACCGGTAAAACGAGGTCACTTTGAAAATATGTTGGTTCAACAATTTTACCCGCAAAATGAACGCAGGTTTGGTAACGACCTAATGATTATAATTCTGTGAATACATATACCTAATGTTATAGTCTCGAATCATATTTTGATCAAGCTAGGTACCAGCTGAGCAACTGACCTGCAAATTGCTAAAACGTAAGAAAATTTGAATTTCACGGGCTAACAGCGTCAGATTCACCTTATCGCTCGTTATACTGTGCACACTTAGCGAATGAGAGCTAGAACGAATTGTAACTTTTTAATCGTCACGACACTTTTCGTATACCTAATAGGTATGTGTGTTTTGTTTACAAACGTATGCCAGTGTTGGTATTTTACTGTAGTAGAGAGGCGTTTCCGCTGTACTTATTCGTTTAAGGGGGATGCGCTAAGGTAGCCCGCGAAATTCAAATTTTATTACGTTTTTTGCAATTTGCAGGTCTGTGTCAGGTTGTATGTTGATCTAAATATGATTCGCGGCCGTAACAAATATGGCTTTACAGAATTATAATCATTAGAATCGGCATTACAACTCTCTAAGTTCATAAAATCCTACTGAATGATTATTTCAGAAATAGCCATTCAATAGGATTTTACAAGAGAGTTAGTTGTATTGCCGATTCTAATGATTATAATTCTGTAAAGCCATATTTGTTACGGCCGCGAATCATATTTAGATCAACATACAACCTGTTAGTGACCTGCAAATTGCAAAAACCGTAATAAAATTTGAATTTCGCGGGCTACCTTAGCGCATCCCCCTTAAGCGTTGTTAATTTATTTAATTGTGCCTGTTATTTAAAACATAATATAAGTACCTACAGCAAAAGGAACATCGTTCCAACCAGGGGTCGGACGATCCCTCTCGACTTTTATGAACTGAAAGCTTCTTTATGCTCGTTAAGCGATTTTTGGTAGGAAAAAACTTAAGGGTTCTCGTCACCGACATGCTAATGTGACGTGTTGCGCCAGACTGGCGACGCGCAGCAGCCTGTGTACAGTCGCCAGCACATCAGGTTATACCAAACTGTCAAATTTCTCTAAATGATGTTAAACCATAAAATGTTGATGGTTAAGTTCAAAATAGAATGAGGAAATTTGATAGTTTGTGGTAGGTACCTTGTGCATGTGCTGGCGACTGTACATGTATACGCATATATAAGGTGTTAAAAAATTAAACTTACAAACTTTATGAAGTGCTTAAGACCATCGAACTGATTAACTTTTAATATGGTACTAACTTTAAAATCGTGATAAAAAATCAGCTGTTCCATACTAAAGTTTATACCTACTGTTCTAAACTGTATGGTACATCTATTTTGTTATTTCGCGATTTCAAAGTTGGTCCCACAGTAAAAGTTATACAAACGGTTAAAAGTTTTAAAGCACTCCTTGTTGTCGGGTTAATTTTTAAACACCTTTTATATAAGTATATATTATTCCAAAGTTTTAAGTTTTCACTTCTGTCGGCATTCATTTTTTTTTTCTTCTATTGGTAATTCAAGTAGTGTTGCCCAAATGCAAGAACAAGACGAGACTTAGCCAGTCTTGGTCTTGGTCTTGCGCCAATACACCTGGTCTTGGTCTTGGTCTTGGTCTTGCGCTCCCAGTCTTGGTCTTGGTCTTGGTCTTGCTGCAAGAGTCTTGCAAGTCTTGCAATTACCTATTAGTCTATTACTATTTATTAAAGTTTACTTTAAATCTTAGAAAAACGTATTAGAATTGGAACATTGTGAGCTTGAATTAACATAGCCATAGTAAAGATCAAGCAGATTAATAAATAACTGAAGATTTGATAAGAAATTCGAAAAATCAACTGACCTATATGTCGTTTTCCATGGAAGTAACTGTTTCTTAATAAACATTTATGATTTATAAGCTTTGATTTATAACCTAGTCATAATACTACTTGCGTGATCAGTATAATGTATTCATTTTCATTCTAAGCACTCTGAAACTTATTTATTCTTTGGAATACCTGTAGGTACTCTTAAAAAAATTCGAAATTATTTTGCATGAGTATACCTACGCCCTATGGCGGCAATCAAATAGTGTCACAAATGTTATGATTTCGGCGTGGCGGCAACGATTGTTTTAGATTTCAAAAGAAGCCGCCGGCGCGTGTATCATAACCATGTACTTCCGAAAAGCGGCAAATTTCTTTGAGAAGTAAGTACAAAACCTTTGATGCCGCATTATCAAAGTGCCGATGGTTAAAACATAACTATGCATGCACTCAGTTTGATTTTAATAGATATTTTTTTATTCGCTATGTTTATGGTATTAGTCGTAATGCGCATAGGTCCAGTTTTTCATATTCTTTGATACAGTTTTTTGCGTCTCTTAGAATTCCTAAGCGTACCTACCTATACACCGAACTGTTACACCTAACTACTCAGTGAAATAGCGCTAAGTCCTAGCTGCAAGACGCAAGAGTCTTGCAGGCTATGTCTTGTTCTTGCTCAAGTCTTGCACGGTCAGTCTTGGTCTTGGTCTTGCTAAAAATACGCGGTCTTGTTCTTGGTCTTGGTCTTGCAAAAACGCAAGAACAAGACCAAGACTGCAAGACCAAGACTGAATTTGGGCAACACTAAATTCAAGTCGTCAGGCTATATCTTGCCAACGTTTTACCTATTAAAGTTAGTTGTGAGTGGACAGAAAAACGTCACGAAATTAACCTCGAGTTTTCGTCGTGAATGCGCTCTAGATGCGCGAACTTTAAAACAGCATTTGAATAATTGGGTGTTATCAAAGCAGCCCCATTTTCAGAATCGGTTTATTTAACGGGTTCAATTTTATTATCTCTACGACTATCAATAATTTTTAATTTACCTTCGTGTCGTTATTTAGTGATCGTTTAGGTAGTGTATTTTAGATACTCAGGCACCTATATTATTTTATACAATTTTAAAAGATACATGGGTATTTATTTCAGAATGAATTAATCAATCTAACCCCCGTTTTACGGTACCTAGGTGCCTTTAAAATATAATACTTTGGTAAAATATGCTCTGAGCAAAGATATAAATATGACTAGATAGACAATCAAAGCTGTGAACTCTTCGAAAAAAAATGCGTCCAACTGTTGGCCGCGAAATGCACGCACACTAGAATAACACTATGACGTGAGGCGAGTGTTAGACGTAGCTGTCACGCACACCAGCTTAACAAAGTTGGCCTGTTTGTTTTAAGCCGGCTCCACTCGTTAGCCCCAAAGAAGATCATCAACTAACTAGAAAATTGTAATGGCCCCAATATTGGTGCGAGCGTTGGCAGTTGGCGTTGGTGTCAGTTTATCAAAGAAATCTACGCTAACGCTCGCAATTCGTCATACGTGGTAACGTGGGCTGCTTGTTCAACCAACGTTGATACAACGTGTGAGGCTGGGGTTAGTTCTTTTGCAGCGCGACATTCTATCTAGACCAGGGATGGGGAAACTACGGCCCGCGCGCTATCTCCGGCCCGCGAAGCGTTGAAATCCAGCCCACGACCATCAAACAATAATCAAGTGAAGTTTTCGTATTGTTAGAAATTTAATTCTCATTGGCAGTGCGCGGCTCGCATAAAACAGTTCCACATGTCACATGTACAAAGATCAGCCGATCTATTCTGAAGAAATCTCACCGTGTAAACGTAGGTGAAGTGAGCTTGAAGTGAGTTGTTAATAGTGTCAATCCCTCACTGACAGTTCACTCCCCGCTCACTTCACCTAAGTTTTCACGGTGAGATGGTTACAGAATAGCACTGCTGCGCTCCTCAACCTTCTACTTTGCAGCTAACTTATGAGTTTAATTTAATTACAATTTGCAACTTCTTTATCATTTCAATACCTAGTTATTTTGTAATACTGCACAATAAATTAGTGTTTCAGAAAATACATATCAATATTTTTACTTCAGGAAATAATATAGCCAAAATTGCAACAACTTGGCCCGTCATAATATATTTCGTTAGTAAATATTGGCACGCGAAAGAAAAAGTTTCCCCATTCCTGCTCTAGAATAGCTCTAGCATATAAATTAAAATCAAAGGCTCTAAGATATTGATTGTTTTGTGATTTGGTTTGATTTTGAGACTCGAGTTAAAACAATTTGAAAGTGGCGGCACGCCACTATGTTATTTCCAATATTGTAACCAGAAGCTTGACTAATAAACTAGTTGAGATAATATGCCCAACATACATATAAAACGATCTTAAATATTAATATTATCTCTATACTTATAGAGATGACACTAAATTGGTGTAAGTTCATTAGCATGATACCAGTGCCGATGTCTCAAAAATATTTTCTATGTAAGTAGGTATTTTCAAAGGAATGAGGTTGAACTTTGGTCTCCCTTTTTGGTCTAGCAGTTGTGCGACTTCGTTTCAATTTTTCTATTGTAAGTAATTACTAACAGATTTACGCCTTCTCTAGGCACTTCTAATCGATAGTAATTACCTAAGCTGAAATTACGCCTAATAATTTACACAATAGGTACTAAAAACACATGAAAGCCTATGTTTATAAAACAATTTCGACTATTCAAATATCCGGTTAATATCAGCAAAGCGATCTTAACGTGAACATAAACTTTATTGTCTTAAAATATACTAAATAATACGTAGTTTTTTTTACTGTAATCATCAACAATGTTGTCTTATGAAAATCGAGGTGTCCTTTCCCTATGTCCACTCAGCCGACATTTTTTGATTTTGAATATATTATTCATTTAGGTGCAATTATTCTGCAGTGGCTGGGATTTTACAATTCACAGCTACCTACAATCAATAACTAATTATCACGATTGATAAAGTAACGTAATGAGAGCCTAAAGTGACTTAATTGATTCTAGGCCGGCAGTAGGAAAACGTACATAAACGGTAATTTTATAGATTTACAAGTGACAGTTTTTTGTACCAAACACTGCTAATACTTATTTTGGCACTCGTTTTGGGATCTTTGCTTGATAACAAATGGTCCTTTGATTCGCCAAACTTAGTAGAGAACTTTGTTCCATGTGTACCAACCCGTTCACAAGGTAATAACTTGTTAGGAACTAGAGTTCAAATGCCGTTACCCCCACGAATGAAACCCTAGAGTGAATAGCTTATGATTTGTGAACGGGTTGGAAACCAGCGTAAACACGATTGTTTTAATATATACATAACTGGTAGGCCCCAATAAGGCCTGTTCACGAACAACATCAACAATGAGATCAAACTTATTCTCTATTATACATAGGTACTTATTATAAAATGCCCCTAAATTGGTTCGCAAAATGTAGAACAATATTAGTCTGATGACAGATTACCGAATGTCCTAAAAGTCTTTATATGTTGTTTAAGAACGTAACTTGAACAGTTGACATAGATACACATCTCCAGCTTGCGAAATCAGATCGTTGCAAGAATTCGAAATAGTACCTAGTTGTCAAAAAATAATAGGCCCGTTTTGACATTTAACTTGAATCGATCTATCGTTAGTATCGAGTACCGAGTCGTATGGTTACTTCACTAGTTACGTCGCGATGTGAAGTAACCATACGACTATTATTTTTTGACAACTATAGGACTAATTTTATTCTACACAACATAACATTAGATATTTTTCGTATAGGCATTGTCATTCCATACTTATTTCGTCTGGTTACGTTAATTTCCTGATACATATGTAGTATTTTACGCCTCACAATCCAACTTCTTTTCCGATTTCTTAGATATAACTAACATCTCTTTGACGAAATATTATATTATTTTTATTCAATATAAATGACACACTTATTAAGCGAGAAACATTTATGTAGTACTCAGCGGAGTGCGGAGCATCTGTTTCACAATAATTATCTTAAGAAAAACGTATTCTACGTTGGATTATATGGCTAGCCTAGAAAAGGTACTGATTTCTTTAACATAATTATATAAGTACCTATACTTACATAAAAAAGTAAAATTAACAGTTTTACGCACTTTGGCAAAATTAGATTGGTTTAGTTAGGTAATTATCTCTTTGGTTTTAAGAATAATTTAAAACTTAATAACGAACAAAGATCATCAGTGAAACCATTGCCAATAAACTATTGCTTATACCGAACACGCACAGTGTTAATGGAGAAATATGACTATTATTAACATTTTACCACGAAGACATTACGGTGATTTTGTTGCATTCGGTCCCAAAAAGCATGGTTCAAGCTCCGTAGATCTACTTGTGTTAATTCTCATACGAATACATTTCTACTATTCCAGATTAATGCTTTCTTAAAACACGCAACATTGACAAGTATATTGGAGACCAGATACCAAATAGGGACCTTTTATCTAACTCCTGTTGGTGCAGGGTTGGACAAACAACAACTGTCACTTGTTCTTAGTGGGCTCGGCTGGACTGGCTGGCGGCTGAATACTGACACGGACCTCTCCTGTGGGGCCCACCACGATTCTCACCTGAAACAACAACAAAGTGGTTGTTACGAAGACTAGCTAATTTTAAGAAGTAGAAAATAATTTTCGCCATTTACAATATTTGAACGAAACGATCGTACCGAATGTTCAGTTTCGATGTGCTCATATAGTAATCGTTCCGGCGATCATAAGGGTAACCAGCCACTCACGGTACGGGTTTTGGTTTAGATCAGACGGGTTTGAAGGTAGAACTGGCGATGGTAGCCTTACAAAATCAGCTTTGTTGTTACCTAGTCCCCCCGTCAGACATTCATAGCGTAGTAGACGGGGTTTGGGGGAGGGGCCATCGGTGACGTGGCTTGCTGCGCCGCCATCGATGAGGGCGCGCCCTCTGGGGCTCCGCGAGCGGCCCTGGATGGGGACCCGGGTGCGGGCTGGTACATCGGAGCTGCCACCTGTCAAAATTGACAAAATCATGAAGGTTGATCAAAACAAATTCCTATTTTTCATTTCATTTATTTATTTATTAACTATTAACATTGTGTTAAACATATTTAATTACATAACACGTAAAATTACATATTAAATAAAATTATCACAGTCATGCAGAAACCATACATTTAATAGCCTAAATTGAAATGTTTAGTTCAAGAGTCGATTAAATTAAAATAAGTCAACAAATTAATTAAAAAAACATTCTAACAACAACTTTAGGTATTAATAAACTCAAATGCAGTCTGTGAATTCGCTTAGAACCTTTATAGGAATTGCTGGGCCATCATATTCTAAAGAAATTATTGAGAAAGGTTTTGCTACTGCTTTATTATTCCTATTATTATATTTCGCCCGAGCGAAGCTAAGAGTGGAGAGCAGTGGTGGCCCAGTGGTTACGTCCCCGACTTACGAGTTGTAGGTCGTGGGTTCGAACCAAGGCAGGCGCTTTATAAACTTTGTGTAAATAATTTCATCACCACTGCTCTCAAAACGGTGAAGGAAAACATCGTGCGGAAACCGGCATGTCCAAGAACCAAAAATTCAAAGATATTGTGACATCTACCAACCCGCACTGGGCCCGCGTGGTAGATTTACAGCCCATTCCCTCTCGAAGAGAGGAGGCCTGTGTCCCAGCAGTGGGAACATTATATGCTGATTATGAGGCTAAGTAGCGGTGTTCATAAATAGTGGTTTTATGTAGTTAGTATTCGAAACACCAATTTCTCCGATAGTTTTGGGCGGTCTTGATTATTTAGGTATTTATTTGTTGGAGAAACTGCACGAAGTGTTCTCACAAGAATTCAAAGAAATTTAATAAATGGAATAGGTACCTAATTAATTCACTTCGTGTATTTCTTTGTAGCTAATTCGAGAAAGTACTACCTAATTAATCTCACTCGGGTACGCTCTACGGTACTACTTACCTACTAAAAAGAAAATAAATACTAACTTTATTCTGAAGAACTCAATAAAGCAGAAATTACTTACTTTCTCAGAGTAGCAAATCATCTGTTTCCCACCTCCAGGCTGTGGGGCTGGTACGGGCCGGTACCGAGCGGGCGCCGGACACAGCGTCTGAAAACATTTTATACGAATTAAAGTAACTGACCTTGAATATTTAATTTTGTCCTTATTTTAGCGGTCAGATCTAATCAAAATTCCAAATTTATGTCGATTTATGAGAGTAACTTGTTTAACTTATAGAATAAGGGAATGCAATTTCGAGACAAGATTAAAATTTCAAGATCTCGCATGACCAAACTCGTTCTCGATAAACTCGTCGAGATATTGGAAATCGAGATTTCCCCTACTTTTGAAATATTGCGATTTTATAATAAAATATTCTTATTACGAAAAACTTAATTAAAATGGAAACACTACAACTACATCTACTCAGGGTAATCGTGTTATATTTTGTAAATAACAATCATTAATCAAATCTCGAAACAAAAAAAATAACGGTTATTCTGGACTACGCACAACTACACTACGCAGTACGCACACTATAAATCCATTATAGTTAGTGAAAATGGCTTCTCAAGAAGCATACGAGTAGTATGCCAAGACACGCGCGGGCAGTCGTGAAATTTCACGATTTCAATTACGAGATTGTTTTCCCACAAGATTGATTCTCGAAAAAAGGCCAAAAGTCAAAGCTAAAGTTTACTTCTTAGATTCCATGTTGATTTTTTAAAAAGTAACAGTTGAATTTCTTGCCCATTCTTCTCCATACGAAACTACCTTTTGGAACCCGCAACTAGAATCAATTCTATTTTTTTGGAAATTATGACGTTCAAAAGTGCCTTTTATGTGCCTATTTGAAATAAATAATTTAACTTTGACTTTGAGTTACAATTTTCAGACAAACTCGACTGTACATTTTCGCACCCACTCATGCTACTTACTAAAACTATGTAAGAAAGTTTATTCTACTCATACGAAACTAGCACCTTAATGTACAACTTGGAATTGGGTTTGCACCCGGGTGTTCTTGATAACTTTAGAATCATAGTGTTTGAACTCAGCCTTAAGTTACTAGCTTTTGCTTGCGGCTTCGCCCGCGTGTATGTCGGAAAAATGCCACGGGAACGTATCACAGGGATTAAAAGTAACCTATTCAAAGTGAAAGTTACCGTGTGGAGCAGGACGTAAAGAATAGCACTATCCTATTGCTTTCCGTGGGTATCGTAAAAGGCGACTAAGGGAAAATAGAGAGAATGGGCAGCGTTCTCTATCCATTTAAACACCATCATGCGATCGCCAACACGCCTGCCAAGCGTGGCGATTATGGCAACCCCTTTAAAATGTTGGGGAAGGCCGATGTCCAGCAGTGGACGACTTTCGGCTGAAATGATGTATGAATGATATTCAAAGTGTCATAAGTTAGGACAAAGGTTACTTTAATCCCGGGTTATGAGTCACTGCTAACCCAGGCGATGGTCTCCCTTTGTCCCATTGAAGTCCGTTCAGCCACCGGTAAGGTGTGAAAAGGTAACATATAGAGGACACACAAAGTTACTTTCGCATTTATATTATTAGTAAGTTTAGGGTAATTCCGCGGTCGGTCCGGGGAAGGGTAACCACACACAACGTACAATCTAACAAACATAACATCACACCCTATATTCCTCGAAGGATTGGGCAGAGTACGGAAATTGGCGAACGGAAAGCGGGAGTACTCATCGATTACTGTTAAAATGAATCTGTGCTCGATTAAGATGGTACTGGTTCCTTAAAATCCATGCTCAGCCGTTCAAACGGCGCTATCGCTTTAATTAGTTTATTTTGTGGATCAGCTCTAATTAATCTAGGCTTAACCTCCGGACAGATGCGACAGTCTTTCGTCATACTCTTTATCTCTTTAATCGAATAGGCCAAGTTTTTGGAACGCACCCAATGTGCCGTTCTGGTTACACCCGGGTGACAAAGGGCTTCGTAAAGTGATCGTAACTTTGCAGGAGTTTCTACGATAGCGCAGACACGGGAGAGGGCGTCCGCTACATGGTTCTGCGTGCCAGGCCTGTATACGATGTCATATTTGTATGGAGATAGTTCTTTAGATATATGCAGGGACAATGGCTTTGTGTAGGGACGACGGTGATGCAGCAATGATGCAGGCGGTGACATTTTCTTCGTCAGACGTGGCAGCGCTAGTTGGGTTCTTACTACGACAGACTTTTGCGAGATGCCCTTTCTTGTTACAAAGTTGACACGTCACATCGACGGCGGGGCATGTCTTGCATGGATGCACTCGTCCTCCACAGAAGAAACATTTGTGATTCGAGCGAATTTGGAAGGCCGGCGTGGCTGCAGAGGCACTTGAATTTACACTGGGGATAGGAGTATTCCGTACATAGTGTATACACCCACATTTCGCCAGCTACGTTTACCAACCATTATTGCCAACCATCCATTACCATCATATCCCGGTATCCCCCATATATTACCCCCCCCCCCCCCCGTGTCTCGGAAAGCACGTAAGCCGTTAGTCCCGCCTGTCATTCGTGGATGTTTGACAGTTTTTACAGGTAGTCTGACAACCAGTCTTATCAATGGGTATCCTGTTACCCAGTAACGGGGTTGTGGCGGTCAGATAGGCAGTCTCTTCATGTAAAATACTGGTTTTCAGCTGCATCCGGTTAGACTGGGGCTAGGTAGATTGACGGATTCTTCATGATTTTTGGTAAGTAAATATACCTGTAACTGGAGTGCATGTGTGTAGTGCGCGCGCTGGGGTTGCGCAGCCGGCTGCGGCGTGCTCGCGCCGCTGCGCGTCTGCTGCTGGTAGTACGAGTGCATGCGGCTGTCTGTAAACACCAGATAACTCACTGTCACAGTGCTACAAAGATAATTTAGAACTTGAATACTGCAACAACTCGAGGTGTTGGTAAACATTTGTACACTAAGGTTGAGTTGACTGCTATCAAAAATATATATGAATAAATGCTTATTTTTATAGGTGTTACTAAAAAAGACGATTTGTGAAAAAAAATGGTAATAAAGTCGGTGGAGAAGTTACACGATTTTGAAATTATTCTACGAAGTATCTATAAGGCCTAGACAAAGTAACATTCGATTAGCGATGACTCCAGTAGCAAAAACCATGAAATGTATGGGGTTGACATATTAAGCTATCGAAACGTCACGTGCTCATAGGTCAACGAATAGAAATTAGCTAGACAATGTTATCATCGTTCGATTCCATGAAACGGATCGACAGCGTCGAACGATAAATTCCTTAGAGATGCGTTATTGCGTAGTCAAGTGCCATTTTTTGACAAGCGTTATCGCCTGCCAATCGAACTGCGTTATAGTTGAAGCGATATCGATTGTAGAAATAGAATCGCTCCGAAACGAATCAGATTCGTTTAGGGGGAACGCTACAAAATGGTAACTTTTACGGTAGAAAATTATGAAATATACATAAGTGATAAATTTAAAATGGAAACCAGCAGTAATTTAAAAAAATAATAAATAATATTATGTTTTTCCTTCATATTTGGAACAAGCTTCCTTCCTAAACACTACTCGTATGTCGAAAGAGTCCTCTAAACGAAAATCGGAAATTTTGACAGTTCAAATCGATAGGATGTCGTAAATTCTTCCGGCAGCTATTAGATGTCGGGAGCAAGTCGGGTTAATAAAAAAAAACTCGGTGAAAGATAATTAGATTTAGTAATTAACAATTAATTTAACACTCACAATCCTGGTTGGCCTGCTGCCACTGCTGTTGCTGTGAGCCATAATCAGCATGGTGTTGGTAATGATAGTGAGTGCTGTACGGTAGGTAAAGCAGCTGATGGTGGTTCCTGATTGGTGGAGGCGACTCCGGGCGGCGGCACCGCGGCACGGCGCGCACCGGTGACGTCTGTTCCGAGCTCGTTTGGGAGCTGTACAACTCCTGGCTGCTGTCGGAGCATCTGGAATAGGGTACGTGGATGCAGAGTTAATAATTTATTTATTTTGACTTCAAGACACAAACATGTGTGTAGCCTGTTGTACAAAGAGTTCAAGAGTATCCAAGAGCCGAAAGTTAGTGTTGGTAAATGTTTATTTCGCTGCATCTAGTTTAGGACGACTGTTAATTAGCGCTGGCGCGACTCGTTGCTCAAATATTATTTAATGCAATTAAATAAAAAACAAATAGGCTGTCGTGGGGACTGCCGACAGAAGTGAAAACTTAAAACTTTGGTATAACATATACAGGGTGGACGGGACATCGATGCGAAACCTGTTATCATGGATTCAGTATACCATACTTGAACCCCGTGCGATTAATTTTCTAGTCGGATATTAAAAAAAAAACATCTGTTTCCTACAGAAGTGCAATACCTACTCGGTCAAAATGTATGGAATAGCGATTTTTTTAAAATAACCAATGAAAAATTTTAACAAAATCAAAATGATGTAGGTACCTACTGAATCCATGGTAACAGGATGCGCGTCGATATCCCTTCCACCCTGTATATTATATGCGTAATATGTAGGCAGGCCGCTGCGCGTCGCCAGTCTGGCGCAACACGTCACATTAGCATGTCGGTGACGCGAACCCATAAGTTTTGCCCCTATCAAAAATCGACGCGCTTAAGATGTTTCCACTTCAAAAATCTTACCCGATATTAGCATAAAGAGAACAGTTCCTATACATGCTCTCTTGTTGCTGCCGCTGCTGCTGGTAATGCGCGTACGTCGCCATGTTCTGTGCATGCGCATAGCACGCGTCCGAGTGCTGTTGAGGCACCGGGGTGCTTTGACACGGCCGCGACGACGGCATGTAGTCGGATGATTTCGACCTGTTATACGGAAAATGGCTTTTTTATTTGACAATTTTAATAAGTTTCGGTGTTTATTTTGGTATTTATTACGACATATTTATTATAATAGGTAATCAGTTCACGAATCTTCATTACTGTGTAAATAAATCACAAAATGCATGCACAACATTTATATTAAAAGTTTAACAATTAAACAGTTATGTTATGTCATTACGAAATTAGCAATAAACATTAAATAAAGAAGATAAGTAATAAAATAAAATTACCACATTTTTGATTAAATAAAATGTTGAAATAAACATGTTCGTGCTTTAATAGTTTCGTTAGACTGGCAGTCGCATTTAAAGCACGCGAGCACAAAATAATCTAATCAAATCGCAATAAAAAAATCAAAGGCTTGGATTGTCAAGCTGTCAGCAATGCAAAGTAGGTATGTTGAGGTTCTTAATCTAGAAAACGTAATTTCTAAGGCATCTTACCAGTTAGAATTGGCACTAGCTCTGCTTTGAGGCCTCGAGTTAAGATTGGCCTCAGAGTAATACGGCCAAGAATAATTAGAGTTTGTGCGCTGGCAAGCGTGCGACGGCATTTGTTGCGGAGTGGTCCCCGGAGATGGTTGCAGCTCATTCTGCATTTGTTGTAGTATCTCGTCTGAGGCCCCAAGTTGCTGTTTTATAGCAATGCCACGAACAGCCGGCCGACGGTGGAAACCTAAAACATCGCATTAGGTATCTACCATAAACTCATTTCATAAACAAAGAAACCATAAATTGTCATGTAAAGATATTCTTCTCATCATGTTGGGGTCGGCTTGCATTCAAACCGGCTGCAAACGAGACAACGACACGCTTCTGTTAAAATAAAATCTGCGATCCATAAAGGCTTGTTCAGATATAAGTGAAATTGCTGTCGCATTCAGTTTGGTAGAGATAAACTACGATAACATGGCTCGCCCCTCCAAATTACTGTTTCAATGTGTGTAGTCACACATCCTTACGAAAGAGTTTGTATGTAGTTTTATTTTTATTTATTTATTTATTTGGGACAAACAAACAGTAACACATTATATCTACGCAAATAATATAAACAAAGATATTATATAAATGTGAAACTCACACCGTTATCCACAGCATATATATAGTTGTAAGTACTCGTAATATCTCACTTATTACCAGATTTGTTGGTCAACTAATCATAACCACAGAGTACATTTGTATATAGGAGATCATAACTAGCCGATCGCGCAAGACAACGCACTTGTCGTTTTCATAGAATACGTCAGTGCAGCGCCATACTAATAATAATGGGCGATTAATAACGCCACTACTCGAGTAACAAATCCGTGATTTGTTTTTGTTGGACGGCCGTCTCATTACGCACAAATGCGTACAAATACTTTCACAAATACCTACTTTCAAATGTTTTGAATTTTGGGAGGGGCGGGCCATATTATTGTAGTTAATCTCTAACACACTATCAGTAGCAATGGGTTTCATTTTGACAGTTCAGCAACATTAATTGCGTTATTTACGTAGTTGAGAAGAAACAATTTCCGGACTTATGAAGCAATGGATTAGCAATATACTTCAAAATCATTCAGATGGTGATTCAAACTGTGTTACGCAATTATGGGGGCAGTATCGCTACTGAGTGCCACAGCGATATCGCGTACCGATTCGGTATCGCTACCGAGCGCAACAGCGATACTTATATATATCTGAATAGGCCTTAATTCTCGACGATCGTACCTAAGCAGTTTATGTACTTACATAACGTGTTCATAGTTACAATTTCACAAAGGAAAATATTCCCTTTTTCACTAATATTAACATCAGTTGCAGATTCAGTGCAGTCGAGCGAATCAAATAAAGTTGGGCTTCAGGTGCCTCCTCGTGAGATTTATTTTAACCTCGACTCAAGGTGGACTTGGTTTAATCAGCTTATCAGAAGCTGGTAGCACCAACTGCGCGTCTTATATTTTTCAAGACCGTACATGCTTAATACCTAGCAGCCCACCCAGCAGGCTTAATAGGACGGTTTCTATTTCTACTCTACTGTAAAAAAGAAATCGCTTGTCTACCGTTCTCGGTAGAAAACTGTCAACTGTCTACAATGAAACGTCATTTTTGTCATCTTTTCCGTCGACAAAACGCTTCTTTACGGTTCTCGTGCTAAGCCTTTTTGTTTTTCCTAAAACGCTCCCGTGTTCCTTCAGTTGCCTGTGTGCCAGGGCCAAGCCTGCTGTTGTATTATAATACAGTTAACTTTTACGCAATATCCAGAAAACCTTCAAACGGTTTCTCGAAGCAGTCTGAAGTGTGGATTTACACCAAGGCAATTGTCTCACGTCCTTTTTGGTGGCCACATGGGATTTAAACGAAACTGGCGAAATGTTGTGGATGTACAATTGTACAGTGCTTCTATTTTCTTAATGTCTCTCCTCCTCCTAACATTCGGGCTATGCAGACGTGATGATATTATTATGTAAAATGACATAAAATTATAAAAAAATAACAGCATGTAACTGACCCACCCTCTTGCCGTACCGAGAAGGTATTAAAGGCAAAGACTTACGACTTATATCAAATTATAAGTCCAGGTTACCCCACGAGGGCGGAACGCGTGAGGGAGAGGCAAAATTCGCGCCCTTGCGCCCCTAGTCGCCGCAGGAGACACCCAGGCGTCGGGAGTCGCAGGCCGATTCCCGGCCACCGTAGGCGTGGGTTTGCGGACGATGAGCGATGGGTAGCTCGCCGTTTGATAAGGATCAGGCTCGGGTCAACGGCGCATTGTGTTCCACGCGCACCTCAAAGAGATGTCAGCACCAACTGACGGGGTCCGAAAGGGCCAATGCCTGCCAGGGTTGCGAGTTTGTCCGAAAGCGATATCGTGGCCCTGGCACACAGGCATCTGAAGGAACACGGGTGGGTTTTAGTCAGTAAAAGTCTGACACGCCCTCCCGCTCTGCCCAGAGCGGAGAAAGAAAAAAGGTTACCCTACAATGTTTTCCTTCTCCAATGTCTGTATTGCCTTAGGTAAAGTTAGAAAGTAAACTCTTAGACTCTAGGTAACTTAGAAAATTACATAAATTTACCGTAATCATCATGCTCATCATCGCTGCTAACCGGTTGTGACTCCTGGCCGTACCGCTGTCTTAGCCTCTCAGTCCTCGGAGCCGTGGCTCTTGCAAAAGCAGCCAGGCCATCATCACCTTCTCCAGCCCCTAAATATACAAAGAAATATCTTAACACTTAGTGTGAGTTAAAGCGACTGAGTAGCCCGTGAAATTCAAATTACCTTGCGTTTTTTTACAATTTGCAGGTCAGGCTCTATGTTGATCAAAATATTATTCACGACCGTAACAAATATGTTTTTTTGTTGTATTGGTGATTTAAATGATTATGATTCTGTAAATATGTACTTGTATGGGTCGCGAATCGTATTTCGATCAACATACCACCTGATACTGAGCTCAAAAATCAATCAAATTTATATTTCGCCGGTTACTTTAGCGCATCCCTCTTAATGTCAGATTCTGTAGCTAGCGTATAAGTTGTTGTCCAGTTACCAAACTATTACGTTGGCACAGGTAGCCGAGAACTGTCCTATTCTGGCTTCAGTGCCATTTTCCTCCGATCATTGAGATTTCAAATGATTTCCAAGTCTCAAGAGCCTTCAAGTCGTAAAAATAAATCATAGCGAACTAGGCGGCCATAAGAAAGTGAGAGAGTCAACTACTTCATGCGAAAAAAAAGAGCGCAACAATGCGCTGGAACCAAAATACAACAACGTTATGACACCAAACCAAATAAAAATTGTTTCAAAATAAATTAAGCTACACAAACATTTTCAGTTACCTAATGCGCACATTTTGAATGCAATTTTGCAGTGAAATTACTTAGGATTTTAGAATTACAGGAAAATTGAAAAAATAGAGGTCATTTCGGAATTAGATTATATCGAAGAAATTTAACTCAATTGCGTTTTCCTTCAGTCAGAGTATTAATTAAATAGTCAATAAACATATATCCAAAAATTAAATCCATACATGTTGTAATAGTGAAATAATAGTATAATAATAATGGTATCGGTATAACGTTTACTTGTTAAAATATTTTTTTTCAAATAAGTACATATATAGGCTCCTGCAGACTGGTGCGATATTACGGGCTCGTCAGGCAGCGCGACACTTTCCATGAAGTTTTCATAGAAATTGTGCTACTAGTGTCGCGTCGAGCCTGTCTGCGGGAGCCTGAAATCAATTGCTATCATAAACAGTAGATAACTATACCCATATAGAACTGTTATGTGTGGGCCGTCTACATTAAAGTAATAAATGTCAAACGTCCTATTTTGTTCTAATGATTGATGACCACTGCGACATTCACACACACATAATACTTATGTTTATCTCCTATTATACAGGGATAGCAGATATAGCAGATATTATGTGAACGGATACGGATGCAAATTATATTCGGTAAATCCATTTAGGTAGGCAGAATTTCTGAACCGCATTAAAAATAATAATATACTTTTTTACACCATTGTATCCTGCGTATGCGTATGAAGTTTCATTAAAATCGGTTCAGTCATTTCGAAAAACAAGGGTTTGAAAGTTAGTATGAAATGCCGTACCGCGTATACGCTCTTTAGCAGGGCTCGGAAACCGGTTAATTTTCTATGTAACCTTAAGAGTTTATTATAAAGGTTTTCGAACAATATTTCATTAATTATTGAATATTTTGTTACAAAATCAATGCTGAACTTAATGTGATGAATCAATCTTTGAAGCTAATACCAATTGTATCCAAAATAATTTGTATCTTCGGAAATAAAAATTAATCGGTTTCATGCCCTGCTCTTTAGTTTGGAAGGTTTTAACAATAACTATACTTGTACGAACTACGGACAAAGTTTGCTTGTAATGGGTGTTCACAAGTACCAACGGCAGAACACTGCAAATAGCGACATGAATAATAAATTGATGCTGTTTCATTTCAGGACCATACTCGCCCACGTCAGACAACATTGCTGGTTTTAAAACGTAAGCTCAAAAATATACATTTCGCTTTTTTGAGCTTATTTACGCCTTTTCAAATAAGTATGAATTGCGGATCTGGGTGATCTTTTGTTTTTTAATCCACAATCTGTTATCGATATTCGTTTGAATGCATTTCACCGTTAAAAATGGCGATATTCCAATTTGTAAAAAGTATACAAATTAGATTAGATAGCGGAACACGACAAAAAAAAAGGACTTGATGATTTTTTTGAGGTCATCGGACCGCTGATAGTGTTGTTACTTATTTTTTGGTTGTGAAATTATCAAATAACTCTTCCCGCTCTGGGCGGAGCTCGGGCGTGTCAGATGTTTACTGACTAAAACCCACCGGTGTTCCTTCAGATGCCTGTGTACCAGGGCCACGATATCCCTTTCGGAAATCGCAACCCTGGCAAGCATTGGCCCTATCGGACCCCGTCAGTTGGTGCTGTTAACTCTTTGCGGCGCGTGTGGAACACAACGCGCTATCGCGTTGTCCCGGGCCTGGTCCTTATCGGACGGCGAGCTACCCGTCGCTCACCGTCTGAAAGCTCGCGCCTACGGTAAGAGCGGGAAAAGTTATTTGGTAATTTCCCAATAAAAAAAAAAAAGTTTAGATAAATAAACACCGCTGCTGCTGTCCTGCTAAACGACCCTTTGCGTACGAATCTTAATTAATTACCATACCTTATCAATTTAAGGTGGATCCGCAGCTGTAGCCCGCGAAATTATAATTTTCTTAGGTTTTTTGCTATTTCCAGGTCAGTGTCAGGTTCACAGGCAGGTTTTAGTCAGTAAAAGTCTGACACTCCCGTTCCGCCCAGAGCGGGAGAAGTTATTTAATAATTTCCCACACAAAAAAAACAAAAAAGTGTCAGGTCGTGTCTTGATCAAAATATGATTCGCGACTGTAACAGTTATGTAAATAATAACAGTTATGTAAATACGGAATTACAATCAATAATTGAATTGACTTTGAATGACTTCTTCATGAAATCATGACATTGGGGAACAAATCTAACTTAGAGAGATGTGTTAATGATTCTAATGATTATAATTCTGTTAATACATATCTGTTCTAGTCGCGAATCATAATTTGATCAAGATACAGCCTAATACTGACCTGCAAATTGCAAAAAGCGTAAGAAAATTTGAATTTCGTCGGGTACATCTACGGATTCACCTGAGCAAACCCGCTTAACAAAGTATGAAAGTACCTACAGTTTCCCATTAGATCCAAGTCAGTCTTGCTGGTCTAACATAGAAAGTTTCGTAATTTCCAATGATCAGCAACGTATTGAAAGTTAGTGTTAATTTAGATCTGTGTTGAGCGACTTACAGACCTGACCCCTTACCCGGTGTTCCTGCGACGACGTCCGGCGCCGGCGCATCGTTGTGCTCTTGTAAGTCCAGGTTAGTGGCTGAAGAGGCTGAAGTACGATCGCCCGGTGGGACGTAGTAGAAACCTTCGTGGTGGGCGGCGCTTCCAACGCAGGCTGTCAATGGCGCTAATGTTGACAGGAACTGCCTCCTGGGCTCCGATTTCGGCTGTGGGAACACCCGGACATAATGTCGTTATTTAGGTATGTAGGTACAGGTTTAAGACATAAATTTTGGTGGATTCGGTAATATCAATTGAAGATGCACGGAATGGAAATACGTAGGTACCTACAGGTAGTCCTCTTGGCCGAATGTCGGTCATGGCGGCCAATCCCAGCGAATACTAGCCATCGACGCAGGAGATATCACGTACAGTGCTCCTAAACACGGCAATCCGACACTACCGGGGAGAAATCAGGCACAGGACTAACGGGTTAACGTGCTTTCCGCAGCACGAGGGTATCACACCGCCATTTCTTGATACTGAGAAATTCCTAACGGACCGGACACACGTATGTACAATGTGAATACCTATAGCATTAAATGTTAATACGATAAAATGCAAAGAAAAACCGGCCAAGTGCGGATCTGACTCGCGCAAGAAGGGTTCCGTACAATTATCAATAAAAACGGCAAAAAATCACGTTTGTTGTATGGGAGCTCCCATAAATATTTATGTTGTTCTGGTTTTTAGTATTTGTTGCTATAGCGGCAACAGAAATACATCATCTGTAAAAATTTCAACTGTCTAACTATCACGGTTCATGAGATACAGCCTGGTGACAGACGGACAGCCAGACAGACAGACGGCGGCAGAGCCTTATAATAGGGTTCCCGTTTTACCCTTTGGGTACGGAACCCTAAAAAGCAGAGGTGAGTGGAAACGCTGGGAGAGGACGCCCTAGGAGGACATAATTATAGTGACCAAATTGGTGATGTTCTTCAGAATGGTCAGGTGCGTAGTACTTGCAACCGGCGTGCGTGTATGATCAGGATGTATGAACGTAGGCGTAGCAAAAGGAGTATGTAAGGAGCGTAGTAGGTGGTAGCATTCTATAGTTTCTGCCTACCCCCATGGGAAGAAGGCGTGAGTTTATATATGTATGTACGATCAAATGGATTATAACTCATCGTTGTTAGCTCGCATTATTAAATACTAGTGTTTGCCCGCAGCTTCGTCCGCGTTGATGACAGAAATTATCCCACAGGAACACACTACCGGGATACAAAGTATCCTATGTACTGACTCCTGACCCAGGCCATATTCTACTCATGTGCCAAGTTTCATCCAAATCCGTTAAGCCGTTTAGCGTGAAAGCGTAACAAACAAACAAATAAACAAACTAATTTTCGCATTTATAATATTACTAGCTGCGCCCCGCGGTTTCACCCGCGTAAGTCTCGTTCCCGTGGGAATATCGGGATTTCAAGTACTACCTCCATACAAAATTTAATCAAAATTGGTCCATCCGTATGAGCGTGAAGAAGTAACAAACACACACGCTCACAAACTTTCGCCATTATAATATTAGAGTTATGATGATTAGGATAGTTAGTTATATTTATCATTAAAAAATCATCCAAAAACAAAACAAAGGCATAGATTAAACTAGCTTAATTAAGGACTTGCATCGAAACTGGCTTAATCAGCACTACCTATACTGCATCTACCAGCTTACTACCACAAGACCACCTAGCTGTCATAACCGCTTTTAAAAGAAATTTTAATTTAAAGAAAGTGATCTTCGTGTCTGCATCCAGAAAAAATGTTGAAAAAATCAACACTCGGCATTCCAACTGGATACTTCTGTGCACTGAAGAGCTTAGTCGTCTTTGAGTGAAGTTTCACGCCGTCTGTAAAGTTACGCAATAGTGATAAATTGAAAATAAAACTCAATGACTAGACTCTCGCGAACTACAAGCGTAGCGTAATAACTTATTCAATATCGTAATTACGATAATATTATGATATTTATTTTAATGCCCCGTTCCTTTGATTATTGACATATATATAATCAAATGCCCCGATCATTAAGTAGGGACCTAACTAAATAAGTAAGTATTCGTTTAATGTGAGATCTTCTGCAGATGATGTTTGTTTAACTATGTAGGTATCTTATTAACAACTTTCAACCGAGCTTCTGACCGATCGAAGCTCAAAGTTGTTTGACTTCATTATCATTATTTCAATAATGATACCTAATGATAATGAAGCCAGCATGTTTGCAAGCTTTTTTCTCTCATCTGAAAAGTTTTGTAGTCCATACACATTTAATTTTTCCTGTATGTTATGTAGTTAATAAGTGGGCCATTTACACCTAATAATTAAGCAAGGATATATCTTTGGTTAATTATTAGGTGTAACTAATACACCTTAATAATTAATCACCGATCATCTGACGCAATTAGATACGGGGCATTAACCTGAGTTCGTGGAGCCGTGTAATATGTACAAACACATTACGACAACATGACTCGCCCCTCCAAATTACTGTTTGAATGTGTGTAATCACATCCTTACGAAAGAGTTTGTATGTAGTTGTAAGTACTCGTAATATCTCACTTATTACCAGTTTTGTTGTACAAATACTAAACTCAAACTCAAACGCAAAGCATTTATTTCAATTAAACCATTTACAGGCACTTTTGAACTATCAAGAAGTCGGTCAGTTAGAAATATGAAGCTAGTTGCCCATTCCAAAGAGTAGTGGGTTCCTATGGAGAAGATCGGGAAAGAAACTCCACGAACACTCTTTTAAATTAAAATATTGATACAAATTATTGGTTACATCATTCATATTGAAATTATACATGTGAGAACGATGCAAAACGTCAGAAGCGTCCGTGATAAAAAGAAAAAAAAAAAAAAATAAGCCGTGGCAGCTAAGAGATGACAAGTCCCAAACTCCCAACTGACAGCGCCCGAACATGACACATGGATTAGCACCATTCAGCTCAACCATTTTGAAGGGGAGCTAAATGATCCAACACACACGACATACTCTCTCTACTCGAGCATGACATACTCTCAGCCGCCAGGGCACATTCAAGTCTATTGTACATAGTACTCAAACGTGTGCTATGCAATTATATAATACAAAGGAGATTGAGTTTATACAATAAAAATATAGTCTTACAATCTTCAGCAGCTCCAACAGTATTTTCAAATGTTAATGAATTAGTTTGGTTGTGGAGCTGAACCAGCATTGAGCCAAGCATTTTTATCAACGATGTAATCCCCCAACTTACCTGCTTGCATAGTGTGCGTTTTATACAACATTTGAATTTCGTCTCATTCAGTTGAAGTATGTGGAGGAATTTTATTATAGGTAACATTTTAAACAGTACTCCATGAAAGATGAGTCTACTTTTGCCTGTCTGAAACCTGGTTGAGCTAATACATCCCTACTTCTAGTACTGTAATTATGTATGTTCGCCTCTACTACTAAAAATATGTTTTTTTTACTATCACAAATACCTTCAAACGTTTTGAATTATGGAGGGGCGGGCCATATTATCGTAGTTAATCTCTACTTGTGGTTACCAAGTAGACAAACACGCTGTGAAAGGTATAACTGCAGAAACTCTCGCTACCGTCCGCGAAGTCGGTAATGTATGTGTGTGTGTTACGTGCTGACGCTGCTCGTCTTCACGCACACATTCCCAGCGTATTTGTACACTTGCTTACCACAATTAAAGCGCGCGCCGCTTCGAGAGATAAAAGTACTGTATTAGCCTATTAGGTATATGCCGGAACAAAAGTAATGTGTTCATACATTACACGGCACACGGACACGGATCCACGAACTCAGGTGAACAATAGCCCTGTATCTAATAATTGCATCAGATGATCGGTAATTAATTTTAAGGCAGTCTAAATCTCCACGCAAACTCCGCCCCTTGCTCCCCGTCACTCCGTTATGTGCTAAACGCTACAACATCAGTAATAAAGTTTGATATCGCGTGCGCCCTTTTTTTTTTTTTTTTTTGGGTGGGAAATTATCAAATAACTTCTCCCGCTCTGGGCGGAGCGGGAGGGCGTGTCAGACTTTTACTGACTAAAACCCACCCGTGTTCCTTCCGTTGCCTGTGTGCCAGGGCCACACCCACGGATTAACTCGCGTGCGCCCTGTGATCGTGTTCGAGCACGAAACTAAAAAGTGTTAGTCTCAATTCTTATTTCGTTTAACTAAAGTAATAATTGATCTAGAGAAAAAATATCTGGTGGCTGGATAATAAACTATAATTTCATGCTGTGAATATTTATTTTAGTCATAAAAGCCAAACAATCTTGTTTGTTTTTTTATAATTATCCTTAAAAAAGACATGATTTTCGAAACAAAAAATGTATCGAGAGATAATATTACAATTAAGTTACTGTTTTTAACATGGAAAGAAAAAGATCCAATAAATATAATATACTTAAGTTTTTTTATTTTGCTTTGCTGTTTCATAATATTCATGCAAATTAACTTAAAAATAGGGAGCCTCTTCTTAATTAGATGTATTAGGTACACCATTTAAGCTTAATACAGACTTAATGCTGAAATGAAATCGTTTATGCTAGTCGATGCTAGATCGCTTGGCTACGAACTCATGTGATAATAATAATTGTTGCTTCAGCAGACACATTGTTACCTGATCTAGATAACGTGCATCGTATTGGTTTCTGTTTGCATGTTCCAATTTGGTACCACAGATATAGTACCTGCAAGGTAATCGCTTAACACACTATCAGTAGGAATCGGTTTCAATTTGACAGTTCAGCAACAGTTGTTGAGCAGACAAATTTTTGTAACATATGAAGCAATGGATTAGGAATATACTTCAAAAATCATTCAGATTGTGAGTGATAGTTTGTTACGCAATTAAGGTGCTCTAGTCTGTACCTACTGGAATCTGCTGTACACAATTACATAAAAAACCGCCCAAGTGCGAGTTGGACTCGCGCACGAAGGGTTCCGTACCATTATCTATAAAAACGGCAGAAAAATCACGTTTGTTGTATGGGAGCCCCGCTTAAATATTTGTTTTATTTTAATTTAATTATTTATTTTTAAAGTGACTTTTATAACTAAATATTCTGTGAATCTGTCAAGCGTCTACCTGTTGCCGTTATCAATATCGAGCAAAAAAATCACGTGTGTTGTTTGGGAGCCCCAATATTTATTTTATTCTGTGTTTTAGTATTTGTTGTTATAGCGGCAACAAAAATACATAATTTGTGAAAATTTCATGTCTATCTATCACGGTTCATGAGATACAGCCTGGTGACAGACAGACAGACAGACGGCAGAGCTTTTAGGGTTCCCATTTTACCCTTTGGGTACGGAACCCTAAAAAGATGGAGAAAAGTCCACGAGATGAATTCGTTTTCATAAAGAACTAACCTTCTGTGGTTCCTGATGTACGTCACCCAGGTCCGGTGGCAACTGTCGTGTGGGCAGCGGCACCGATATCGTGGAGGAAGACGAGCTTGACGAAGCGCTGCCGAACGCTTTCTCGCAATTCTTATCGATACTGATGCTGTTGTACGACTTGTCACTCGACTTGTCGCTGCTACTCGACATCTTGTCGGCGCTGGCGCCAGCCGGCGATGACCTCTGATCCTCAGGCTCGTCTTCCACATCGCAAGTCAGCAAACGAATGCGTTCAGCGAGCGATGTCGTTTCCTGCTGTAAAGAGGACATATTGTTGAACTGAGCAAATTGTTTCATCGACTACAAGACAATAGCAACAATAGACGTTTCCTCCTCACGTTCTATGGATTGCAAACGACGACGATTCTCACTGAGTTGGGAACTTGCTTGGATGAATACTACCTGATAGCTACAATAGTCTCCACCTGAGACTGCTGTTGTTGAAAGTTGTATTTGTATGGACAGTGTGACAATGTGTAGACACGTGATGTTCCCCATATTAATGAAATGATGTCACAGTTTGTTATTACCATATTTTCTTTAAACGTTACTAGGTTCTGCCCGTGACTTCGTCCACGTGTTTTAGCATAAAACATAATTATCCTATGGTACTCTATTAGTGAAATAATTTTTGGAATCGGATCAATAGTTCCGAAAATGACTTACCCCTACATACAAACTTCCAAACAAACAAAATTTTACCTATTTATAATATTAGAATAAATATGTTGTCCTCAGCATCTTGTAGTTGTAGGTACCGAAAGCAACCAATCCGTTACCAATATTGACGTTATAATCTCGGTTTCCGATTTTTCTCCGGACTGCATTGGGTTACGACTCAAGGCGTCTACGTGTTGAATTCGCGTACCTTCTCGGTGAACGATATCATATCGTGGAAGCAAATCACCAGACGCGAGACCTGCGTTACTTGCCATTAAGAAGAATGAGGAAAAAGACTGTAGATCACACTTAGCAGTGCTAGTACTCGTAGAATAATGAATTTGACTTCACAATACCGCTCACAAGACCTGAAACTAACCTGAAAGTTGTTGCTCGGAAGGAACTATTACATAGTTCCGTTAAAAATCTAGAAAACCAGACTCCTAAAACGTGACCTAACTACGAACGTGTTCGACGTGAAGTTGAACAGTGTTTGTTTTTAACAGACTTCCAAAAAGGAGGAGGTTATATTATGTTCGGCGGTATGTTTTTTTTTTTTTTTTTGTATGTATTCTCACCGATTACTCCGTCAATTGTGGATGGATTTAGAAAATTCTTTTTTTGTTTGGAACGGTATGCGCCCGAGGTGATCCCATTGCCACCAAATCAGAATCTGATGAGGGGATCCCATGGAATCTATAGCGATTTGAGTATTTTTTGTAGTAACTCGTGCATTTTCACTCGAAAAGCACCATTTGGTGAATTGGAACTGATAATGAAGACCACAGATGGCCACCGGAACTACTTAATAATAAGTATTTCACCGTTGCGATTCGATTAGGCACTTTAATATGGTTGCTAAGCAATTTATGCTCGTCAAAATGCATATGGTGAAGTCACCATCAGTTCTCCTGGTTCTTACCAGGAGAACTCCTCAACAATTAACGCCCCTGCATCGGGAAAAGCAATATTTTGTAAAAGGTGATGAGCATTTGGACATTAGGCTATTGTAAATTGGATAAATTACAAACTGACCCACTAAAAAGTGAAAAATAAAAAACGTTTTACAAAAAAAAAAAACCGTCTTATAATACATATCCAAAGACACTGACTTCCGAAATTAAATTATTTTTTTACTTTTTGGTGTTTTTTTGGAAGTCGGTTGTTTTTTTTGTAAAAAGTTTTTTTTTGCTTTTATTATTAACTAGCTGCGCACCGCGGTTTCACCCACATAAGTCTCGATCCCGTGGGAATATTGGGATAAAAAGTAGCCTATGTCTTAATCCAGGGTGTCAGCTACCTCCATACAATTTTATCAAAATTGGTCCAGCCGTTAGAGCGTGAAGAAGTAACAAACATACACACACACACTCACAAACTTTCGCCTTTATAATATTAGTGTGATTTCAATAGATACTGCACGATATTGCAGTGTTATTGGGTTTTACCATCACATTTTTTTTCAGTAGCAGGCCGGTGTCTGGATTTGTGCCCGGTTTATATAGGAGCGCCTCCTATTACATGGGACTTAAACATAAGTTGTGGCGAAATGTGGGTGTAGGTACTATAGGTAGGTTACACCTCAGCGTAACCCCGCAGGGATTACAGGCGTGATGTTGTGAAATGTAACATTTCATAACAGTTACCGACGGAAAACTTAAATAATTAACGCTACGACGACGTAAATGAAATGCAAGCGCCGCTGAAATTAATTGATAAATCGACACCCTACGTCAATTTGCCTTGTGATAGTCATTTCATAAATGATAAATGATTTATTTCTGTAAGTAGGTTTGTACAAACAATTTTACACGTCAATCATAGGTATTATAGGTATTAGGCGTTTCGTATCCCACTACTCTGAGAAGAAAGGCCGAAACAAACTCAGAGCTCTTTTAAAGTCCGGACATAATCTTGGTGCCTGAAATGATCTTGTGATAAAAGAACCACACAGATTGAGGGGACCTGTCCAGTCAGTGCACGCATACAACTGTCAAAGAATTTACGGATAATTAAACTTAAAAACATAACCGGCGAAATGTGGGTGCAGTACTGGTACCCCTCTGCCTAACCCTTCGGGGAATACAGGGGTGATGGTATGTCATATTTGTTTCTGACAACAATAGAACCCTCTATTGTTGTCATATTTCCAAAGCCTAGTAACCTACAATAAATTTATCTAGCCAATCCGACGACCTGGATCTGTTAGTATATTGTGGCATCGCCGCAGCCGTTGACGTATGACGTGGAGGGGCCACGTCAATCGTCAACGGTCTGCCATAACCTCATTGTCTGGATATGGATATGACAGGTCAGATCGGGAGCGATTGTTTACTAGTTGGAATTTAATCTTGAATAATAAAGTAAAGTCAAAGTAAATGCCAACATTCTTGCAGAGGAGCTATCGTAAATCCAGGAATTGGAAGCAGCTTCACTTAATTTATTCTACAAATAAAGATAAAGTACATCGACATTGCTAAAGGGCAAAGAAATTTTCGTAGCATTATAGAATGTTATATCCTGCAAGTTTCCTGGTACCGGGAAAAAATAATTATTTCTTTCACTTTCAGACCTGTCTGTGTATCTGTCATTTACATTTCTTGCTCTGCCTTTAAAGCCTTTTCCCAACTATTTCAGGGTGGGCTTTCAGTCTAACCGGATGCAGCTGAATACCAGTATTTTACACGGAGCAACTGCCTATCTGACCTCCACAACCCAGTAATTGGATAATACGATACCACTTGGTAAGACTGGTTGTCAGACTTTTGGACTTCTGACGACCCGTAACGACATTTCTTGCTTGCTTGCTTGTGTTCCTAGAGAACTGGTGATTGGTGACAAGTTAATTTGCAGTATCAAACAGCTTGCGGGACGAAACAATATTAACATAGACAATCTAAAGGGCAAAATAAATTAGCTAGAGATACTCCGCCGGCGAACTATGAAATAAATTGTAATGAATTAATTCCTCCGTAAATAGACGTGATAGGGTGTCGATATTTAAACAGGACAAAAAAAGATGATGATTTTTTTTGGGGTCAACGACCGTTGTTGGTGTTTTTAAGTGAAGTAAGAGTTGAGATCTCTTTTTTTTTGTTTTAAATCTTGTTTAGGTATCGGTAACCATCATGTCTGTGAAGTATACACAAAAAAAAAAAGATTTTTTGAATAGATCTTTCAACGACAGTGCGGTCGATGACCCCATAAAAATTTATCGAAGTACATTATTTGCTTTATCATGTTTAGATATCGCTACCCGTCACTTCTGCGGAGTCCCGCTAGCTAAATTTAATTTGACCATTAGGTACCTCAGTATTTAACGAGCAAAATAATTTCAATATCGAAAACTCACTCGCTTCTCCCTTATCGTGTCCGGTACAGCCAATGCACCAACGACAGGTATTAATTACTGACAGAATTTCCAATAAGGTAGGTAGCACGTTGATCTGTTTGCTTTAGGCAAACGTTTCCACTGCAGATAGTGTCTTTAACACCGGAATGATGTCAATCAATGGAGACAAAATTAATACCCAATAAGTATTCTCATTGTAATAATAACCTGAATTATCCAAATAGAAGGATAAAAATTTAAATGCTTCGATTCACGTGGCTATTGGAGCACGCTTCTCAATTTTGCAGTCTCGTGATTTAATAAAAATATTTTTGAGATGCAAATCAGAGTTTATTTGCCCTCGATCAAAAGCACAATCCGTACTGTTCAGTATCAAATATATAAATAACTGATATGAGCTTTCATATCACTACAGAAATGAATAATACAAGGCTATGACATGTGCGTCGAGACAAATTGATGGACATTTGTCATAATCAATCCAGTAGCTCGGCCGTACCGAGGTACATATGAACGTATGGAAATTGGTAGCTATGGAAATGTACATTTCTATAGCTACCAATTTCGTGAAATACTTAATATTAAGTAGTTCCGGTGTCCATCTGTGGTCTTCATCATCAGTGCCACTTCACCAAATGGTGCTTTCCGAGAGCAAATGCATGAGTTACCTACTAAACAAATAGCTACAGGTGTGCCTATAAAATTTGAGGATTTCCCTCGATTTCCATGGGATCCTCTGATCAGATTCTGACTTTCAAACTAAATGAAATATAATAATAAAATGAAGAAAACCTTTTGAATGCACTTAAATTTGTTGTTACTACAACCAGGCTTAAAAAAATAGGTGGCTCGTTTAGATGCCAGTGTATACGTTTTTTTAATAAACTTCCTAGCCATATTCAAGAATTATGACTTAATAAATTCAAGTGTTTTATAACGCGGAAACTGTGCCAGAAAGCATTTTATACTGTTAAAGACTATATTAAGGGCTTAAGATTGAGCTGCTCCAATAAAAGTAGAGTGAATCTTGTTTTTTTTTTTGCCAACTTTTTATATTTTTCTTTTTCTATATACTATTTTACATAAACAATAACATGAATTGTAACGTTGTAAAGTATTTTATATTATTTTAATTATTATGAACGTGAGGACACTGTGTGTCATTGTTATTTATTTTTATCTCTTAGTTTTAATGATGGTCTGACATTTTGGGCACTTTATGCGGCCTACCCATTGTTCGTCGAGTCGTTGGTCTTGAGTTGAGCTGCATGATTACTGACAAATGCTTGCACTGATTGGACAGGTCCACTTAAATCTGTGTGGTTCTTTCCTCAAAAGACCATTTCAGACACCAATCTACATGGTCCTCAAATGATCTGACCAAGATTATATCCGTATTTTTTACATACACACGCAATCATCACCACAATGGTGAATTTTATACATGAATATTTACTTTGTAAAGCATTATATTGTTTTAATTATTGTAAATGTGAGAACTTTGTGGGTTATTGTTTTTTTTTTCTCGTTTAGTTTTTATCATGCGGTCTGGCAGTTTGAGTAATTTATGCGGACAACCCAAATGTCCTTTCTTTGGTATTGTTCGTTGAATCGTTGTGCTTCTTAAGTTCTGAGATGAGCTGCACGACTACTGAAAAATGCGTGCACTGACTGGACAGGTCCCCTCAATCTGTGTGGTTCTTTCATCAAAAGATAATTTCAGGCACCAATCTACATAGTCTTCACATGATCTGACCAAGATTATGTCTGGATTTTGTTTCAGCCTTTCTTCACAGAGTAGGTAGTCAGATACGAAACGCCGACCTCATTTTTTTTTTTTTTTTAAATATGATTGACGTGTAAAAGTGTTTGTACAAACCTACTTACAGAAATAAATCATTTATTATACCAAATAAAAAAATAATTTTCAAAATCAGGCCATCATTGACGGATTAATCGGTGAACAAAAAGAAACAAAAAATTTGAATGTTGGTTAAAAAACAGCTTACTCTCGTATCAAGCGGTGCCACGTGACCTACCACGTGACGGGATCGCTATAGTATCAAAAGGTAAAAATGATTTTCCTTTTGCTAGTTAAGTTGTATTAAATTTTCAAATACATTGCAAGCTAAAGTTTTGTAGCAATAAGAAGCACATTTTTTTCAATTTTGTAAATGTTAGTACTATGGAGCCGTTTACCTATTATGTTATGATGTGTGTTGACTTAAAAAAGCTTGGCAGTTGAGAGTATGTCATGCTCACTTTAAAAATGTCTCGGTGATAATGGCGCGTGTGTTGGATCATTCGGTGCCCTACAAAATGGTTGAGCTGGATGGTGCTGATTCACTCGTCATGTTCGTCTACGGGCGCCGTCAGTTGAGACTGGTCGTCTCTTAACTGCCAGCAGGGCTAACATGACACACGCGCCAATTACTCACTCTCGCGTGAGTAATTCTTGTCTATTTCTGTAACTATCTCGTTTTCTGACAGCGCTCCCATACAAAATATTCGACTCGTTCTGTCAAACATGATGTTTTCTCGACAAACCCTAACATGGCACGTATTTTATCTCGAATTTTGACATTTCAACACGAGATATCTCTGATTTTTCTGTCATCTACTCGTCCTCGATTTTGACGACGAGAAGAGTAGACAAAATTATGATACAAAAAAAAAGGCATTCACTGGCGACAGACGTGAAAAATTAAAACTTTGGAATAACATAATAAATACGTATACATATACACAGGCCGCTGTGGGACGCCAGTCTGCTGCAACATGTCACATTAGCATTTCGGTAACGTGGCTAACATGTTGACGAATCGGTAAGCATGTAGGTGACGCAAGTAACATGTCGGGGACGCTGTTAGCATCGAGGTGACTAGGTTAGCGAGTTGGTGACACAGTTAGTATGTCGGGACGCGGTTCGAATTGCTGTGACTCAGTTAGCATGTCTGTGACACAGGTACTATGACGGGGACGCTGATAGAATGTCGGGACTCAGTGAGCACGTTGGTGACGCAGTTAGCATGTCGGCATGTTTTTAACATGTCGGGATTCCTATAGCATGTTGGTGACGCAGGTGGTATGACGGGGACGCTGATAGCATGTCGGGAATTTGTGAGCAAGAAGGTGGTGCAGTTAGCATGTCGGGACGCTTTTAGCATGTCGATGACGCAGTTGGCAAGTCGTGAATTGGTTTACATATCGGACACACACTGATGGCATGTCGGTGACGCTATTGAAATATTAGTGATGCGTTTAGCATGCTGATGACTCGGTTTGCACGTCGGTGACACGAACCCACAAATTTTGCCCCTACCAAAAATGTCTGACTCATTTTCATTTGCGTGATTTTATTTTGTATTATGCCAAAGAAAAACATTTATTTTTAATCAAAAAAGTCTGTTACACAAAAAAAGTAAACATAAATTAGGAGAATGAAAATCAATATAGTACAAACTAATTCCATGCGTAAAATCGAATGAATGAGCCGATGTTACTATCATAAAATTGTTTTTTTTTTTAATAATTTGCTACATCGGTCTCGCGTCACGAGATAAAGAACTGTCAAAGTGCCTTTCTCGAGTTTACTCGAGCACAACGGTCATGTTAGTGTTTAGAATGACGTCATAATCGTCAACAAATTTCGAAAAATCGAGAACGAGAGCGTTCTCGCGCATGTCATGTTAGCCCTGCAGGGCTTATTTGTAATCTTTTAATCTTATATTTTGAGTTGTTTTTAATTTATTTATTTTTATTACTTTGTTTTCACATACAGAAGCAACAAGAATAATGTACCGAGGAATGGATTTCGTAATATCTTGATTTAAAAGAGTGTCCTTGGAGTTTCTTGCCTGTTCTTCTCCTTAAAGATCTACGTTTTGGAATGGGCAAATAGCTTCAAAAGCGCTTGTAATTGGTTAAATTTAAATAAATGGTTTGAGTTTGAGTTGTATGTTTTTCAAATATTTTATAAAGCGGAAACTGTGCCAGAAAGCATTTTATACTGTTAAAGACTTTATTGAGGACAAAAAGGCTTGGGATTGAGCTGCTCCAATTTACAGTGAATCTTGATTTGATTTTTTTTGCCAACTATTTATATTTTTCTTTTGATTGAAATTTTTAAATACCTAAACTATGACATGAATATTTACTTTGTAAAGTATTATATTATTTTAATTATTATGAATGTGAGGACTATATGAATTGTTTTTTTATTTTTATTCTCAATCAAAAAAAAATTAATGCAGGTCTGGCAGTTTGAGTACTTTATGCGGCCTAACCAATTGTCCTTTCTTTGGTATTGTTCGTCGAATCGCTGAGCTCCTTAAGTTTTGAGTTGAGCTGCACGATAACTGACAAATGCGTGCACTGACTGGTCAGGTCCACTCAAATCTGTGTGGTTCTTTCGTCAAAAGACCATGTCAGACACCAATCTACATGGTTCTCAAATGATCTGACCAAGATTATATCCGTATTTTATATACACATTGACATTGATTAATTTTATATATACAATGACATGAATATTTACTTTGTTAAGTATTATATTGTTTTAAGTATTGTAAATGTGAAGACTATGTGGGTTATTGTTCATTTTTCTTTTTTTCTCAGTTAGTTTTTATCATAGTCTGGCAGTTTGAGTAATTTTATGCGGCCTACCCAAATGTCCTTTCTTTGGTATTGTTCGTTGAATCGTTGAGCTCCTTAAGTTCTTAGTTGAGCTGCACGACTACTGACAAATGCGTGCACTGACTGGACAGGTCCCCTCAACCTGTGTGGTTCTTTCGTCAATAGATCATTTCAGGCACCAATCTACATGGTCTTCACATGATCTGACCAAGATTATGTCTGGACTTTAAAAGAGACTGTGACCTCTGAGTTTGTTTCGGCCTTTCTTCTCAGAGTAGTCGGATACGAAACGCCGACCTCATCTAGTTTTTTTTAATATGATTGACGTGTAAAAGTGTTTGTACAAACCTACTTACAGAAATAAATCATTTATCATTTATGAATTTTTATTAGTTCCCGATTATGACGTTTTGGCTATTATGGTTTTTTGTTATTGTAATTCAACGCGGTGAATCAAATATCCGTAGTGCAACTATATTTTTTGGCAATAGTAGACACTATTGACTGTGCCATTTATCAATAGCGGTAGATTTGTTAATGCGAACCTCCGAAGGGAAGCCGGTAGGAATCGTGTTCTATAGAGCTTTCGTCCCTGAAGCTTAGTTAATTCTAGGGAGAAAATGAATTTCAATATTGAAATATTACTTGTAATATAATAATTAGTATAATTAATTTATATTATACTAATTATCTAATTACTTGTAATTAATACCAATAGGTACTAATTACATGTAATTGACTTTCTTTGCGTTTCAGTATTTTTAGGGTTCCGTACCTCAAAAAGAAAAAACAGAACCCATAAAGGATCACTTCGTTGTCCGTCTGTCTGTCTGTCAGTCTGTCAAGACCATTTTTCGCAGGAACGCGTAGAGGTACCAAGTTGAAATTAATATAATTACGAATTACTAATACGGAAGTCTATGGTCTCTTGAAGCTCTAAAAAAATCGAGATTACAAGTCAACGCAATAAAAAAATACGGCGATATAAGCGACATTATTGCGACAATTTCGATACTCGCAAATAAATCAAAACTATACTTCCCGTTGACCTAGAATCATGTGTATGGAGAACATGTTTTTCAACAACAATGTTAAGTTTGTTTTAGGGATAAATTCATCCTAACTACGGAACCTTTCATTGTGCGTGGTCCAACACGCACTTGGCCGGTTTTTTTATACTACGAAGCTTTTCATGGAGCTGCAAAATTAACAAACGATTTCGTATTAAATTGTTCGAAATCATTCGCTAATTTGCTGGTTTTATTGGCAATAAGAAGTAAACGATTAGTACTTATAAGTTAGTTATATATATATAGTTTGTTAGTCGGCCTATGTATCTGAAAACATCTCACATTTTATGTCAGTAATTAGGAAGCGTATTAATACGAAGGCTGTGTAAAAGTCAAAGCGAAAGTAAAAGCTCTTAAAATGGAACCAGGTCAGGTACCTACCTACATCGCGGCGGGTAACGAATCACCGAAAGAGCTCTGTATTAGGTATTTATACCTACACACTAGGCCCGTTGTAAACACACGTTTTCCTTGCCGTGAAAAACAACGATACGAGTGTTGTTTGGTTTCACCATGGAAACTTGTTGGTAGACAAGTTTTTTCTACGTCGTGGTTTATACGCCGTACCGTAAAGACACCGTGCCGTGTAAAAAGGGCCTTATCACTCAGAAACCGAGTAATGACTTAGGCTCGTATTACAGAACGTTACTCTACTCAAGCATTACTTAAAACTAGATTCAAGCCATTTGATTAGTTGAAACTAGTTTTAAACACGGCCCTTAATCTTCATTTAAAAAGTATTAATATAAAATAGTTCGATTTAACTTGATGTCAGTAAAAATCTAACAGATATTTAAAATGCCTCATAGAAGAAAAAATATAGAAACAATACCGGGTTTATTTAAAATTAATCGGTATAGGTGTAGATAGTACCTATGTTAATATTAGGTTAGGTTTTTCACGGCAGACTATAGCATTGTATATTGGAACAACTTATTATTTATGATCTGTAGTCACGCTTAAGCTTAAGTAAGTAGGTAGGTACATAAAAACGGCATCATTACCAGTAATATTTGTGGGTTTTAATTGATTTTAGGACTGAAAAACCTAATGAATACTAGGTATCTAAAGTTTTTTTTTTTCACCAAAGCATTTTACACCTGAACTTATAGAAACAGCCAGGAATATCGGTAAATGAATAAATTATATTTTAATTGGTTAGGAAAGTTCCCGACTTTTCCTTAACGACGTTCCGGTAATTATGAACAGATGCGTCCCCTAAACCGCCATGTTCTTTTGCCTCATGTACCCAATAGTACATCTCATGGAATTGGTTTAGGGTGGCGGAGGAAGATTAGCTAACTTTTTCGTGCGTTACCTGATTCGAACCGCGTTACATTGATTTAAACGAAAAGATAAGATAGGTACTGACGCCAGCACATCAAACTACTATAATCTGTCAATTTTTTTTTTAAAGATTTTCAACTTTATCGTTAAAGCATAAGGTTCAAGGTTGATTGGGAAAATTTGACAGTTTCGGGTAGCTTCAACCGCTGGCGTCTGTAAAAAAAATGTGAGAAAAGTATATATTTGTGGGATTGTGTGGGATTAGCAGCTCTACCTAGCCTTGATTATAAATTGATACTTGGGTCAAATCACTGCACAGATTGCATTTTCTCAAATATGCTTGGAAATTCGAGCATTATTTTGACAACCTTCTTCGAGATAAATCGAAATTGCTGTACTGGCCAAATACATGCGAGCAGCGGCCACCAAAAGTTGTATGAAAATCCTGTCGTGGTTTAGTGGCCAAATAAATTTCATAGTAAACTCATATCTCTCATAGTAGGTATACTCACTCTATCGTGTAATTTAAAAATGGAACGATCTTTTACTCCGAAACATGGCAACCAAGGCGGTAATTTTTCAAAGGTTTTATGAAAGTTTAGAACTGGCTTGCAAATAGAAAGCTGTTTATTGGAAAAAAAAACAAATGAACACATTGGCGCGTGAAGAATTATCGTTGTTCGTCATTGAATCTGGAATTTATAAATAATTTACTTTGTTTGAATTTCCGCGCATTATTTGAGAAAAGCACTATACAAGCCCTGGTCGCAACCAGGCATTGATGGAGGCCGCTGCAGTAATGTACTATTTAATCGGACAGTCCGTGCGTCATAGATTAGGTACCTTCATAATATTTACTACTTAAACATTTTATGTTTGAAAATAACTGCCCGTTTTCACCAACTATAAGTACTTTTAAACGACATGCTTAATTGGCGTTTTTGGCCTGACACCATAGAAAGGCTTATCAGCAGCCACTAATTTTCGCGCAATCATGATACTTGAGCCGGTTTTGGTCTCAATGTATTCATATTCATGTCATGTACCTACCTAGTCTTTTTTGGTGTATAAAGTAAGATTCTAAAATTCGCCAGCTCAACAAGTACAATTTACAACCTAGGTCCACGAGATTCCCTTCGTGAAAATTTCAAAGAAATAGATATTTTGACTATAGCCTCTCGATATATATTTGAAAATCTATTGTATGTACTACACAAAAATAGGTAGGTATTACAAATTTAAAGAAAATGTCAAATTTTCATAGTTTAAATAAACACAATCTTGCTGTTCATCGCACTCGCCTCCACAGAGTAAGCAACTCGTTCATGAGTTTATGGTGTATACGCTTTTACAACAAACTTACCCATTAAACGATTTAAAAGCTGTATTAAAAGTTTCAAACCAAACTTTGTAAAAAAGGGTACTATAGAATTTCTGATTATTTAGAAGACAAAAAGCTTGGGATTGAGGTGCTCGCTCTGCTAAGCCTTATGATAAAACTGGAAAACTTGACATTTTAATTATTATGAAAAATCATTATACGTATACGTATAGTTTAATATACATAATTATTGACATTGCTGAATATTATATGAATATTTACTTTGAAAAGTATTATATTTATTACTTTAGTTATTGTGAATGTGAGCAATATGTGGGTATTTTTTTTTCGTTTCTTTTTCTTCTTTCTCAGTTAGCTTTAATGATGGTCTGACATTTTGAGTTTGTTTCGCCATTTCTTCTCAGTCAGATGGGAAATGTCGACTCATCTAGCTTATTTTCAACCGACTTCCAAAAAGGAGGAGGTTATAATGTTCGGCAGGTAAGTTTTTTTTAAATGATTCCGACATCTTATTTACAAAATAAACAGTTTCATTTCATTTCTCCCAAAAAGTGCATGTGAAATATTACCGACATTAAAATACTTGTGTGAAAATTAAGTCCGAAACTGCGAAGTTGATAGGTTTTTTTGCCATCAATTAATTTTATTTCAGTTTTGTGCAATGCTTTTTGGTGGAAGTTTTCTGTCCAATTTTATAGTCGGAATTCGTATGAGGTATAATCCGTTCTTTGCAAACAGAAAACTTTTGATTTATAACAGCTTATTTACACGTAGGGAAAATGATTTTAAAATAACATCGTATTTAGACAAATACATACCTACCTAGTGGTTTTAATAATAATGTGAAAATGATTTTGAATGTATGTTATTAATTAAGAGTCTACTCGTACAATATCTCAAATTGATTAGCATGCACCTCAGTTATATCGGAAATACTGCAGTAGTACTGCAATTTTGAAATAAATATATAGAGTAGTTGAGTATTAAAACTACTAAGTATGTTTGACGAAAACTCGATTTCATTTAATTTTCTCGACAGAAAAAAATTACCTCCACACCGAACAATAAACCGCTAGTAATTATTAAAAAAATACAAATATAAATTAGGTCATGAAACTTTGCACAATAACCGAACTAAATATAAAGGAGATACTATGTTTTCTTTTTTTTTAAATCACCGTTATTTTCGCCGAAAAAATAAAATACCTAAACTGTCGGCGCCTTGGAGCCTTACTTGGGCGCGTCACGTGTAATTAATTACCAACGGGATGCCACACTGCCCTGTATTCAGATAATGCAATATAGGATACACACAATAGTTTTAGGTATCGAAAATTGTACAGGATAGCAGAAAGTATAACTCCAACTTTTAAATACATATTAAATATAAAAGAAAGAAAGAAAAATTGTTTATTCTGCACAAACAAGACATACTTTACAAAAATAAAGAATAAAATAAAAATTTACAAAAATACACACTAATTGCTATTGCTATTGCTTGTTATCTGATATTTCAGTTAACTCACCGTAAAGTTCTACTCAACTAGTCTTTGCTCTGTTTCTGCTTAGTTGCAAAGTTTTATTAAGCCCTAATCTTTGATTGAATGTCAAGATCGTTTATTTCAGTTAATTGCGAGTTGAGCAAAACAAGACAAATGCTAACCAAGTGAACAGAAACCGTCGACTTGTTAGTGTTACTAACAACAGTAGCAACTAAGCTGCAAAGGTACCACTCAGTGCCTTAACATTAGAAGGTAAACAGTTAAACACATCGGGATTATGTACTTAACCAATGTGTTTGCAAATACATTGCAATCTAGAATAGTTTACGTAAGAGCTGTAGTCAGCAGTAAGTTCGATTTGCGGATGAGGTTTGTTTCAACGTCCACGTTAAATAACTAATTAGTCTAAGGACCGAGGTGTATTTTTAACCGACTTCTAACCGATAAATGTTCGTCTGTATGTTTGTTTTTTTTTAAGGTTGTTCACCGATTTCTCCGTCAATTGTGGACCGATATTGAAAATTATTTTTTGTTAGTAAGATATGCTCCCGAGGTAGTCCCATTGACACAAAGACAGAATCTGATGAGGGAATCCCAGGGAAATCGAGGGAAATCCTAAAATTTTATAAGCACACCTATAGTGATTTGGGTATTTTTTATAGTAACTCGTGCATTTGCGCTCGGAGTGCACCATTTTGTGAATTGGAACTGTTGATGATGACCACAGATGGCTTCCGGAACTGCTTAAAAATATTTAACGGGTTGCGATTCAATTAGGTACTTTAAATGGTTGCTAAGCAATTTATGCTCTTCACAATGCATTATGATGATTGGCGGTTCTGTGGTGAGCAGTTGAAATAAAGATATTGTTACTTAGATAAATTACAAACTGGCCACTAAAAAATGAAAAATAAAAAACTGTTTACAAAAAAAACAACCGACTTCCAAAAACAACAACAACTTCCGAAAATAACTTAAATTTCGGAAGTCGGTAGCAAAAAACTAAAATACAGCTCCAAGGACACCGAATTCCGAAATGAAAGAAATTTTTCACATTGTAGTGTTTTTTTGGAAGGCGGTTGTTATTGTGGTTAAATATGCTACAGCAGATCTGAAAATGTTGTAAAACTATAATACAAAGTAGCAGGTACTTACTTTTGGCTGCTGCTTTTTCCGAGCTTCGCTCCGTAGCAGTGAGCACCGTAAAGCATTCCTCTCAGCCACGCGGCGCACCGCAGCCTCCTCCGTCTTGGGCCTGACTCCAGCATCCCAAGCCCTGAGTACACATAACAAACAATACTCTTTAACGACGAGTCCACCAGAAAAATCCAATTAAACAAGCAACGAACTACAATAAAAAGCGCTAGGTCAGCGGTGTCAAAAACCATAATAATAATAATACAGTAGTAAAAAAAAAAGAAGGATGAAAAAAATAGCAAAATAAATGAAGCGTCATACCTCAGCGTTTCAGAAGTGACTAACTGTGGTTCAATGGCGGGTGGAGGCGGCCGGCCGCTGTTGAACAGTTGCTGGACCGCCGAGTTTGCTTTCGGTGCGTTGATCGTGAGGATGAGAGGTGTCTCCAGTCTATCGGAGATATTTAGCGTTAGAACCATGCGTCGGTAAATTATTTATTTTATTATTAAGTAGTTATGTATTCATTATCCAGTAACAATAGACTCATACTAAATTATTAGTCACCCAACTCCAATAAATAAAAGAAAGAAAAGTAAAGCAGACTGAGGTGAATACCGCGCGGGATGCGGGACCGGCAAACCACGTACATATTAGTTATATGACGCGCCCCGTGTTCCGCACAGGATTCGCCTCTGTGTGAGTCCAGCTTCTCATGCTGGACCAACAATGAATAACTTTAACATCCTATACCTACGTTAGTGTCAAAGCCAAACCGACATCAAAACTTATATTCATCTCGAAATGTGTCAAAAATAAAATAGTTCACAATATTTTATGACTCAAACAAAATGAAAGCTAATAGGTAAACTAACTAATTTGCGTTGGTAGACCTACGAGTACCTCTTACGGGTCTAAGAAATATCTGATGTTAATTCAAGTTCCAAGAAATAATTTACTTACTGTTATTAGTTTAGTAATTTTTATTTTCAGAAGTTTGTTTATTAATTGCCTTGAAGTTATTTTTCAAGAAACTTAAATGTAGGTAATTACCTAAAATAATGTTTAGATATTTATGTCACGAAATTGTAACCTTTTTTTTGTCGTCGCGGGGAAACCTTCAAAAGGCACCTGGACTTTGTGGAAAAGGACCTGCAGGGAGTGTGGGATTCTTACCTAACTAAAACCACCCCGGTGATCACCATCAGAACATGGAGGGGATCCCGTTACCTCTTAATATACCAATCCGGAACCCCCTTAGTGCAACGCCTGTTAGGGCACGTCTCTGGGGGACTATAAAGAGGTCTCCCCTGAGCCTCGCTATATGCACGGCAGCACGTGATCACAGTGCCACCGTATTCCCCATCGCTCAGTGGGCAATCAGTGTCTCCACTCTGGTCACCCGCGATTCTAACGAAATTGTAACCTATTGCCAGCAATAGAGCTGCTTTGTTTAAAATGTTGATTACTAGAGATTCTCCTTAAACCATTACAGGTGTCTTACTAACGTATCAATAACAGGCGTCTTACTAACATATTCATTACAGGCGTCTAACTAACGTATCCATTACAAACACGCTGAGAGTTCATTTAACTATGATCTATTTAATCTAGACTTGAGACTGGACCGATTTCCTGACACCGACATACCAACATTGCCTCTATGTTCTAACATTCTGCTATGCACAAATTCTCATTGAATACCGACGTTAACTAATTTCTCTACAGAAACGTTACTGAATTCTCAATGTTGTTAACTATCTCAATTTCATATTTGTTTTCATGTTGGACCGAAAAGGCCTCTTCAACATGCGAGTAGCGCGCTTCAAACGTTATTTTGCCAATTAATTTCTTGTTGATGCAAATAATTGGAACAAGTCGACTATGCACCCCAGCAAATTGCTGCTGCTCTAGCAAAATGATTAGATACGACACGTTTAGTGTTAATTCAGTACCAATCGTAATCGTCAATAAGATCAGCACCCTAATTACGTAAAACACTATCATCACAATCTGAATGATTTTAAAGTATATTGCTAATCCATTACTTCATATGTTCGCAAAATGTGTCTGCTCAGCAACGTTAATAACGCAATGAATGTTGTTGAACTGACCAAATTAAACCCATTGCTACTGTTATTGTGTTACGCGAATTACCCCGCAGTTTCATTTTTGTAATAAAGTATTATTCGATGAATTCGTTGTTGCTGCTCGGAAAATTGGTGTTTAAGCCGATCACAACATTTTTCATGGATTTTTCACAACTATACTGACACTCGTATTTATAAACAAGTAAAAGTGATTACTTCAGTAAAAGTAAATACTCAAGTAATGATTATTACTTTATTCTATCGTTTAATAATTGCTTGAAGTTAGAACTGTCATAAGTTAGAATTCTTAGCCAAGTAATAGTCACTATTTTCTTTAAATGTCCCAGTAGTTGGTGGCCCAAATTATGCATATATATGCTATAGTACTGCGTTTTGTTTTATTAGACTTAGCCTTCTAATGAAACAAAACGCAGTAACTGAATGTTTCCAGAAGGAAACAACTCTACAGCAAGCGTTGATTCTTACTCAAGTAAGTATCGTAAATTACTCGACTATAGAATAAGATTTTGTAGTGAAGAATTATATCTTCAAATAATGACTTCGCTAAGCAATTACTAAGCGGCAAGTAAATGCTTGTTAATAAATACGGGTGTGAATCTACATAGCTTAGGATATTGACTCAGGAGGTCAACAAATGAGAAGAGATTATTTAGTAGGTATCTAAGTGTAATGTCCTAAACACACTATGCGGAAGATCCGCGACGGAAGTTCAGCATGATTACGCCTGCAATGCTATTTGAATTACTGACGACACATTATGCCGAAATTACGTTGCGTTATAGCGTACAGCCGAAATTCGGTCGGGCGTAAGTTCAGCGGCAATTCGGCGGCAACTTATTCTGTTCGCTTGCCGAAGAAGATCCGGAGTGAGCAGTGGGTGTCAGCGGGAGGCAGGCATGCGCCTCCGCCTAACGGAACCCTAACAGGATCACTTTGTTTTACGTCTGTCTGTCCGGCTGTTTAGATAACACGACAACACTACGCCACGACAGCGCTCGAGACACTGAATACACACTAAAGCTGCGCAACGGAAATGCGGCACTTATGGTGTGTCATATCAGCCGAATACGTCGGAACGTAAAATCAGCGGCGGAACTTCCGTCGCGGATCTTCCGCATAGTGTGTTTAGACACTTAGTCATTTTGGCATTACGTATAAAAGAATGGTAAGTCAAACTGCTGAAATAAAAAATAACTTATTTTAATTTACCTTTTTAACCCAGACATTTTAGCTGTAATTAAATTAACATTCCACAACAAAATGAGATAAGAAAATTACTGAAAAGTGCTTCAATCGATACTAAGAAAACGAGTTGATTGAATGAAACAAACTGTTGTGGCAAATAAAGACATTGTTCTGACTTGTGTCATCCACATTCAAACGGCTGCGGCATCAGATCGCGTTAATATCATTAAACCCTGTAAAGGGATGAAAGAATCGTGGTGAGCATAATATAATGATATTTCGTGAAACACGCAACAAACAACGCTAGTGGTAATTGAATCGGCAACAAAATTTGCATTCTGGTGGAGGTCACGTCTGACGTCAGAACAATTTTGCAGTCGAGTACAGATTTGGAAAAATTTCCATTCGTTTACAAAGGCAATAAATGTCAGGATAAATTCGGCTAACGAGATCGACCATTCCCAGTTAACCGATGCCTCTATCTATCGTATGAAGCAATCAATACATCGCTTTGCGGGATTCAAATTCCTGTACCTGTGAGTTGTACTTGTGGTGTTATACTCCTTTTGTGTTGTAATGTCGCTGTCTGCTGTCTGAACCTGTACTGGTTCTGGCTCTTTCTTCGGAAGCTCTTGCTCTGAATCTTTGGGTCTCTCCAAGAATCGTACCGACCTAGGCGTGATGGAGCCATCTTCATCGCTGGCTGTAGTTGTTGACCGCTGATCATCATTCTGTTACAAAAATAGCAGTGGTTACCCGTGTCCTTTACGAGGTACCTAAACCATTTACAATTACACCATATACAATACTATTCCAATTTCTGAGAACGTGCAACTAGAACCAACAAATTAAAAAACTCAAAGATATATTTTTCATAAATTAATTTTCATGAAACACACTCGGAGAAACAATTAAAACAATAAATAAATTCCAGCATTTCAACTAGCCAGCATTTTCATTATTTGCAGGCAGGTAGGGGGTTATTCAGGCTACCGATAAGTTTATAATTAGTTTTGTGTGCCTAACTGAATTGTTTCCGTTAAATAGAAACTGAACAAACATTTATACATGTTTCCACTTCCACAAAAGGATGTTTGGGATATGTGAGAGGTACGCCACGTCTCATGGTTTATTGTACAATGTACGGAAGAGTGAGCTTGTGGTGTTTAGGGTAGGTACTAAAAAGTCTAAGACAGTTCCTCCGGTGTTTCTGTATGGTGTGCCACTAAACAGAGTGTCGCATTTTAGGTACCTCAGCCAGATAGTGAATGAGGACTTGAATGATGACAGTGACATAGAAAGGGAGCGAAGAGCGTTGTCGGTCCGATGTAATATGTAGGCCCGTAGGTTTGCACAATGTACTAGAGAAGTGAAACTCACGCTGTTCAAGGCATTTTGTCAGTCCTTCTACACGTGCAGCCTGTGGGTTAGACATACGCAGAGGGCCTACAACGTTCTTCGAGTACAGTACAATAACGCTTTTAGGGTGCTGTGGAGGCTCCCACGGTTCTGTAGCGCATCGGGCATGTTTGCTGAAGGCCATACAGATAGCTTTCAAGCTATTATGCGAAAAAGAACAGCATCCCTGATGAGAAGGATTCGGGAGAGCACCAACAGCATTCTAAAGGTAATTGTTAATAAGCCTGATTGTCCGTTCCTGGGGCACTGGACCTGTATGCACAGCTGCAGGTTTGGTGCAGCAGGGAACGGACATAGTTATAAGTAAGTATTTGAATTAGTTTTATTTTTGTTTTAAGGAGAAATGTTACTAACATAGTTTTATAAGTGTTACCAACAACAATATGAATCATTTGTGTTCGAATTAAATAAATAAAATAAAAAAGGTAGGTACTTTATTGCATAGTAAGATGTGCTATGAACCTGTTCATTTATATCCTTGTCGTTGTCCAATGACTTCCACAGTCGGCCCCCTTTCAATATGCCACCCCGGCGCTGCGGCAATGGAGAGCTCTCGGAAGACAGTCTGCCATCAGTATCCGCTGTATCGCTGTCCTCGCCTACGACAAAGAAAATTATCATTTTCCTGCAATCCTTCCCGTAAAAGTATCTACTAGTTCAGTAATAATTTAACAATCCACGACTTATTTGTAAAGAAACACCATTGTAAAATTTCAACAATTATATCTGTAATTTTTATGGTGTACATAATAAAGAGTATTAAGTATTCTATTCTATTCTATTCTAGAAGCTTGATGAATATTCGGTCCAACAGAAAAAAATATAAAATTAAAACAACAGGGGATATAATTTTAAGCCATTTATAGAATCGCTAAATCACAAGGTCTGCTCCAAATTGCAACATAGTTTTATTTCCACTTTAGATGGAGCAGCACCACGTCTTTGCTACATAAACCTGATAAATGTTTGTGTCGAATTCTTGAATACTGTCGTAATTGTCATGCTACAATATCAGTGGCGTAGCTAAGTAACCAAAAGCCTTGGGGAAAAAAGTAAACTAGGGCCCCAAATCCCCAACTTAACTATTTAAAATCGTTTGTTCCGTATTTGTCGTTTTCCGAATTCGACGTACTCCAGATTTGTCGTAATCCAGATTCGTCAAACTCCAGATACGTCGAACCAGCCTAAGAGGCTAAGAATACTGGGGAGTTCCCCGCAAGTTTCAAACCTTTAGATATTCGAGACTTGCTGGGAATTCCCCTGTATTTTTTCAAATAAGTTGCCATTATTAAAGTCGTGTACCTGGAATCTGGGTTATTTATATTCCGAATGTGGGAGAAATTTTTACTAGTTCACTTTATAGTTTGTGTAAGTCAGAGTCCGACGGGCCCCTGAGCTTGGGGGCCCCGGGGCACTGCCCCGTCTAGCCCTACGGTAGCTACGCCACCTCATCCTTACTAATTACACTATAAATTCCCTTGTTTGACTGTTAAATTAATCTTTCAACCTTCTTAGGTGCCTGCGGCATCAGGAAACAAATATTAATTTGTATTTGGTAAGACCATAAGAGAGGTCAAACCTGTTATGATATGAAGTAAGAGGTATGGCCCAGCAGTGGGTGAAGTCGAGCTTTGGATCCTGATGAAACCAACTCATGACCAAAATTATCAGGATCCGTCTTCAGATAGCGAACGGTGCTGTCGCGTTTCAGCGTGGCAATAGCGGTCATTGACCCACCAAATGTTTACTAGCATTTTATTTCAAAAACTGAAAAAAGCCCGTTAACGTCCTGAATCAATATCTATCGTGACCTTCAACATGTTCCAATAACGAAAAACCATACATAGTTTTATTGTTTGGGTTCTGGAGAGATAATAATCATAATCATAAATCTTTATTTATCTGAACATCATATTACAGGCACTGGTTAATAAAATGTACAATCTTAAATAGAGAAAGGTGTCTGAGGTAGGAGGGTCCTGAGTTACAGATCACCGGCTCTCTTAGATAGGACATGTTAATTTACAAAAACAGTTATAGTCAAGATACTATAGGGATAATAAAAGTCTGAAATTGCAATTTTACTAAATTGCAATTTCAGACTTATAAAACTAAAGATACAGTTAGAAATGTACATAATGTTTTTGATAATCATAAATAATTAAGATAGTTATTAGGTACAGGTCAATGACCGCTAAAGCCATGCTAAAACGCAACCACTTTAAAAGCTTAGGTAGTCGCTAAGGTAGCCGGCGAAATGCAAATTTTCTTACGTTTTTTGCAATTTGCCGGTCAGTGTCAGCTTGTATGTTGATCAAAATATTATTTGCGATCGTAACAAATTTGTATTTACAGTATCATAATAGATTAGAATCATCAATACAACTCTCTAAGTTCATATAACTTTAATGAATGGCAATTTCATGAAATCATGCATTGAGATACTATGTACTGTACGTTAGTACCTATGTACTAACATACACGTACTCGTACGTAACGTTCCTCAATGAAATCATGTCATTTCTGATAGAAAGAATTTCTGGATAGAAACTGAAATTATATCCTACTCAGTTTTACATTTATTCAGGTTTGTGTAAAGTTAATCTGCAAAGGATAAACATCTCTAACAAGTACCCGGGCAGCTTCTGAATATACCTATAAACTGTCCATTAAATATCGTATCCACAACCCATAGTAACACAAACGATTAACACTTGCGAGTTACGAGCTGTTTTTGTATCTAGATACAACTAGTTTCGGTCCGCGACTTCGTTCGCGTGGAAGTCGTAAGACAACACAATATACTAAAATAACAGCCACATTTTTATTAAAAAACTGCCTCGTAGATCTAGTGGCCGCAAGCGCTACTGTTAAGCATTGGGTCCTGGGTTCGACTCCCGAGACAGGCAGTGTTATTGGGTTGTCCATCTGGAATTTCTCAGTAACAGTTGGATGTTTGGATTTGTGTCCGGTTAATGGGGCTTACCCCCTATTACATGGGACCTAAACATAACTGGCCACATGTGGGTGTACTATAGGTACATCCCTGCCTAACCCTTCGGGGAATACAGGCGTGATTTTATATTTTTTAACACGCTTTTATTAGCTTCATACGTATGTTTGTATGTATGTAACGGAAACGTTGAACCTCATTTTCGACTACTTCAAAACGTCGGATTAATTTAAAATTTTGCAAACTTATCAAAGACCGATGACAATACAATAATTCAATAAGTTTGTCCCATTATCCTTACCAGGGTCTTCTGGATTATCTGTTTTTTCCATATTCAGAGACACGGTAGTGATTTGTGCCAAGTACTAAGGCATATATGACTTAAACTTTGAGACAAGCAAAGAAATTTATTTTATCGTAAAAAAGCGTGGGGTGCTTGAAGTAAATTCTTGCAAATATTTTATTCATAATAATGATATTGGTAAAAGTAGAATCATTATGAAAATTTAAAATATAATCTTAAAAAGCACCCCACGCTTTTTTACGATTAAATAAATTTCTTGTTAATCACTATTATTATTTCAAACTAGTTTAAAATTAAGTTCTACTTTTTAGTTTAGTTTTCTATCAAAGTGTGTTTTTTAGTTTTTTAAACTATTATTTTTCGCGTTAGTAATTTTGGTCTCAACAGCCAAAATATACAGAGACTCAGGACTGGCGACGCGGGAGCAAGCGACGTGCAGTTGTCCGTGTGAAAAGCAGTTTTTCCTGAGGTTAACTCCACAGTCTTCAGTAGCAATTTCCCATTGCTTGGAAGATTTTCGTTTTTAGTGAATTAATGAACGCCTGCATTTCTGCAGCTTTCTTTTTTTTTTTTTTTTGGGTGTGAAATTATCAAATACCTTCTCCCGTTATGGGCGGAGCGGGAGGGCGTGTCAGACTTTTACTGACTAAAACCCACCCGTGTTCCTTCCGTTGCCTGTGTGCCAGGGCCACGATATCCCTTTCGGACACACTCGCAACCCTGGCAGGCATTAGTCCTACTGGACCCCGTCAGTTGGTGCTGACATCTCTTTGAGGCGCGCGTGGAACTCAACGCGCCGTCGACCCGGGCCTGGTCCTTATCGGACGGCGAGCTACCCATCGCTCACCGCCCGCAGACCCGCGCCTACGGTGCTGGAAATCGGCTAGTGACTCCCGACGCCCGGGGCGTCTCCTGCGGCGACTAAGGGCGCGAGGGCGCGAATCTTGCCTCACCCTCACGCGTTCCGCCTCCTCCTTCGCGAGCATTACTGCTTCGCAGAAGGAGGTGACGGCCTCCCATGCACTCTCGCTCCAAACCATGGCCTGAACCAGGCCCGGACGCGAGAGATCGCCGCCGCCGATCGCCTCCGTGAGGACACAGGGCTTTGAGAACAATTATAAAGCGTATTCACGCTTTATAATTGTTCTCAAACATGCTTGGAAATTCGAGCATTATTTTGACAACCTTCTTCGAGATAAATCGAAAATGCTGTACTGGTCAAATACATGCGAGCAGGCGTCCGGCAATGTTAGTATGGAAATCCATATATTCTGTCGTATTTAGCGGCCGAATAAATTACTATGAACTCATAACCGTCGTGTAATTTAAAAATGGAACGAACTTTTTACTTCCATACATGGCAACCAAGGAGGTGACTTATCAAAGGTTTTGCCTAAATTTAGAACTGGTTTGCAAATAAAGCTGTTTAAAGTAAAAAAGAAACAAATTGCCGCGTGAAAAATTATCGTTGTTCGTTATTGAATCTGGAATTTATGAATAATTTACTTAGTTTGAATCTCCGCTCATTATTTGAGAAAAGCACTATACAAGCCTTGGCCGAGACCAGGCATTGATGGACTCACGTATGAGTGCCTCGGCTTCGCCTCGGCCCACATTTTCACGTTCGTCCATCAATGCCCCTTTGGCAGGCCGCTGTAGTAATATATTATACCTACTATTATTTGCTTTGAGAACATAATTAAATTAGTCACCCATAACCACGCAACTAGGATGGTATCAGCAGGTAAATTTAGTGTACCTAGAATAAGGAATTATTTTGGCAACCGAACGCTTGATCAAAGAATACCCATACCTTCTCAACCAATTGCCTACTGATATAAGAAGTCAGGAAATAAAAGGTAAATTTGCCAAGTTACTTAAGCAGTTCTTTTTCAGGAGTCTGTAGTGAGTGGGAGTGTGTTCTTAGGAAAATGGTTTGCAGATTGTTGGGGGAGAGCAGATGAGTGATAAGTTATAAGATATAAGTCATAATATAATTGTTACTTACTTTATATGTACAATTAGTGATATTTAATTGTCCGCACTAGTAAACCTAAATTGTAGAACTGTATGTTCTGTTCCCTTATACAAACCGTGAAAACGGTTTTGCGGGGCAAAGTCCTTAAGTCACGATTTTTGTAAACATTGTTTTTTAAAATGAATAATAATAAGAATAAAACAGTTATGTTGCTCTTGCTTGTTATTGCTGACATTCTGAGAAAAAAAATAGGACCTCAAATAATTTAGAACGTTTATACTTATGAGGGTAATAGGGTTATAAACTTTTTGTACAAGAAATAAAGTAAATAATATAATATATTATGGTCAAAGTCGTAAAATTAACAATGTTTAAAGTATTTTTTAGGGTTCCGTAGTCAACAAGGAACCCTTATATTTTGCACCTTTTTTGCGCCATCACCGTCTGTCTGTCTGTCTGTATGTCGCCAGCTTAGCTCAGAGACTCTTAGTACTAGAAATCTGTAATTTGGCATGGGTTAAAACCATGTTTTTTTATTTCAAAAAGTATCATCCTCACTTTACGTGTAAGGGAGCTGGTAAAGTAGGGTCGATATTTTCTCGTCTATCTCATGGTGTGGGGTATCGTTGGATAGGCCGTTCAAAAATATTGTGGGTCTGTGAAAGCCATTTTACAATTCAGGGATCCGTTCTTTAAAATGCATTTTTTTATGGATTCAAGTGTCGTTGTCCCCTGCCAGCTAAATGGTTATTATAGGATATGTGAAAAAAATCATGGCAGAAGTATTGTACATATAGAAAGAAACAAAAAGAAAAGAAAGAAAAATAATTTTATTTGTCACAGAAACACGTGCAAGATATATGAAAACATAAACTGGTAAAACAAATAGTCGGCAGCTGCACGTCAAGACTGTGACAAGAAGGCTTGCACTCAGCATGATGCTGTGCTATGGGGGACCCACAGCACAGCGCTCTGTCGCCCGAAAAATACGTACGGAACCCAAGTCTGGTTACAAACCAAAAGCCACATAACAAATTAAAAGGAAAACTGTCGACCAACTGTTAACTGTTCAAACAAAAATAAATAGCACCATCCTATTTCTTCCCGTGGGTGTCGTAAAAGGCGAGTAGGGACTTACTAGAGAATGGGCAGCAGCGTTTTCTATGCATTTTAACACTACCATCGCCAACCCGCCTGCCAAGCGTGGCGATTATGGCAACCACCTCCCCCCTCCTCCTTTTGGGGGAGACCTATGTCCAGCAGTGGACGTCTTTCAGCTGAAATGATGATAATGATGAGTCGGCCAACTTACATTTGCAGTTGGACAATTGACCGAGATTATATGTTGTTTTTGGGATAAATTCATCCCAACTGAGGAACCCTTCATTGGGCGTGGTCCGACACCCACTTGGCCGGTTTAAGCCTACCGACAGATCACACTTATCAGCATATCTATGCAAAATTTGAACAAAATCTATCTGGTAGAATTTACGTGATTTACATATTCTAAACCTATTCAGACAAAGAGAAAAAATTCTAAAACTATATAATTGGCATTAGAATCAATTCCTGCAATTACTCGACGTCCTAGCAATTACTTTTTTCCAAAAATATTCAATGTAAGTACAGGTTAGATTTCGCTACGATTTTATTAATTTGCCTGAGATTTTGAAGAATTTCTTTTATAGGTAAACATTACGGTGAAACGAATACACAATTTCAGAAAAATACCAAATAAGTAGACCAACAAATATTTCGGTAATTATGGAGAACTAAAAACAGATACAGGTAAAAACACAATTTGTTAGGCTTAATATAAATATAATTTGTTTTTAACCGCTGAATGTAAATTAATAAACGTTATTTCTCCAGCGAAATCGGAAACTTCTTGAAAGAATTTAGAGGTCAATAATTTAATTGTTCACCGTTTTTAGTCTTCTACATCATCACCATCAGCCTAGCCTTTTCCCAACTATGTTGGGGTCGGCTTCCAGTCTTACCGGATGCAGCTGAACACCAGTATTTTACATGGAGCGACTGCCTATCTGACCTCTACAAACCCGTTACTGGGTAACACGATACCCCTTGGTAAGACTGGTGGTCAGACTTTCGGGCTCCGGACGACCCGTAACAACTGTCAAAGATTTACAAATAACAGCGGGGACCTACGGCTTAACGTGGGTCTTTTTTGTCTCCCTTTAGTCTTCTTACATAATATTGCCGATAGTGTGAATTGAGTATGGAGAATTCTGTCAATAATCTGGATATCTGTTGCCGTAAGATAGCGTCGGGAATAGTCGGGATAAAGCAAACCTGTACCGATGCCGATATTTTACGGATCGCTGATTTCGAATCATTTAGATACGAAAATGTGTCACGCGTCCGTGAGGTGTTCAACTGAACCGAAACTTTGCTTTATTACCTACCTACCTTTTTTGTTTTTTTGGTTTTGGGGGTAACGTTCAAAAGGCGCCCGGGCTTTGGGGATAAGAACGGGGGAATTTGGGATTTTAACCTCACTGAAACCAGGGTCGCTGGTCACCATCTGCACAGGCAGGAAGGGGGCACCATTACCTCTCAAAAGGCCGATCCTAAACCCCCTCTGTGTAATGCAAGTTAGGGCACATCTCTGGGTTGACTAAAGAGGGCGCGTCAGATAAGCAGTCATGTAAAAGACTGGTATTCAGCTGCATCGGGTTAGACTGAAAACCGACCCCAACAGAGTTGGGAAAAGGCTAGACAGATTGATTGAGGTAGACATACGAGTAGGTTTTTCTTATTCGCTTCAAAAGCAACTTCCACCACCGCTATGATCCTTTTGGTACATATTATATTCTTACTGATGAGCTGCCCCCATTGCATTAAATATTAAAATACTTATTGTAAAGTTTCAAAGTTATTTAATGCGCTACCTTAATATTATCTAAGTTACGACCTATAAAATTGCCCTAACTCTTGGTAATTAATAGAAGTGGCCTAGATACGGGACGATCTTATATTTCGCTCAATTTGTCCTCGGTCATATCTTTTTAACGTCGTTTTAACACAGGAATTTATTTGCTGCAGCAAATATTTTTAATCATAAAATTATTGCGCCTTCAGATATCCGTCGAGACAATTACAGACACTTCAGCTTCCGTTGGTATATCTCAGCACGGAGATAGTAATGACGGGTATTATTTTAAAAAGAAAATGCCTTCATAGTCTTATAGAATTTTTCAAGATAATTTTTTCTTAATGAAGATTTTTCTTATTATATTGTCTATGTGACTGCTTTGTCCTTCTAAACTCCATAATGGATTTTGATGCGGTTCCAACACCACTATAGCCACCATTATAGCAGCTCTAAAAAAAAAGAAGAAAATACGTTTATTTGCGCTAAAATTACGCAAAGAAAGAACACAGTTACAAAAAATAACAAGTTGGAGAAAAATATGCGTCACATCCACGGAAAACGACTATTGCTCAGCATAATGCTGCGACCCTATGCGAGACAGAGCCCCAGCGCTGGTTATCAGCGACAGTCGGGGCGTTGACGTAATGACGGCGACCAGTGCAGCATACAGCACCGGTGCAGCTCTGATAGAAAAGACCGTAATATTTATATCAGGTACACAGGAATGCTGCAGTTTTGTTCGTGAGAAAAATGTAGCCTACACACACGTTTTTCACACGAACAAAACTGAAGCACGAATTTCAAATAAATCCATCACCGAATTCCTGGAGCGAGTTAGCTCTGACGTATCTGAACGCAGCGCGTAGGTATCACAGCACGTTTTACCTAAAATTGTCGAGCATTCATGCAATTTATGCGCATTCCGTGCAGCAGGGTGCCATCATTGACACGAATGATGATTTCCTTTATAGTTTATTGCATACAGTATACCTACCTAAAATATAAGCTTCGAAGCGGATCAGAACGTAATTCAAAATATTATGAATGCTTGCGGCTTCTCGCGCTTTCCGAACGACAAACTAGACTGCAAACGAGTTTTCTTAGTTGGACGCAGAAAGCGCGTACGGCCCACTTGTTTACTCAGCCAATATATCGGAGTATGAGTTTGTCTGAAAGAGGTAACTCTTTGTAATTAGACAGAGAAATAGTTCACAGCCAGTGCAAAGAGCAGTCTCGGTTTTCTGCAAAACTATATGGAGAGTTTTTCGCCAAAACTATATTGAATTGAGTTAACTGAATTTACTGAAGCCCATTGTCGCGAGTGTTATCTAAAGATTAGGATCTAACACCAAGCGAAGCATCTTGACTGACCAATGTTCGGCAGTGGTTGTTGGATGGAGAACATTTCAGCAACTATTTTTCGCTCAATGGTACTCGATCATTTCGTCACAGGGAAGCGATTATCTAACTAGGTAACTCCGGTTCTTTTCCGGATAATTTCATTCCTGATCTCAGCGTCCTTACCCGACTTCAAGTCACATTTTTTATTTATTTATTTTAATTTTGCATTGACTTATCACTTTGACTGTCGTTTTTTTTTTCTTTCACCGTAGTTTAGCCATGGTCTACCGTAGTCAGGAAACGGCCGAACATTCGGTCGATACTTCGGGTTCATGTTCAAGCTAATTTAGTTAGATATTAATAATGTGTAGTTATTCAGGTGGTTATGATACGCGACATTCTTCCAAGGTACTTTTGTGTAAGAAAATTTCCAAAATGAAGGCTCTTTTAAAATCATGACCATTAGCCATTTCCCACCATTTCGTCTTCCAAAGTATACCTAGACTAAAACTTTAGATCAAAGATATGACTGCAACAACTAAAGTACCTGCAGTCATATCTTGGATCTAGTAGAGTTATGACCTAGTTAGACAAGACCTCTCGTTCACTAAAAACCTTTATAACCTTTATTGATGAAAAGAATGCAGGTACCCAACATTTTTATCCGCAACAACGTTTATTTAACAAAAATTGTATTTTTGCAATTATTGAGGTCTCCTGGTGTTTCCTTGGAGTTTAGCTCGAGCTCACCTTGACAGCATTACAACGCCTACATTTTAGGCTATGTAGGCTGAGTAGTGACATGCCCGGTTGCCGGTCATACCTACGGCTGACAAGTTAAGGCTCGTACAGACTCGCGACTCGTATCGACTCGCTCGATATCGCGGGCGCGACAGGCAGCGACAAAGAAATTGTGCTACTAGTGTCGTGTCGCGCCCGCGATATCACACTAGTCTGTACGATCCTTTAGGGCCTGCGCTCACTGGCGGCACGGCATGGCAGAATCCGTCGGCATGACTTCGGCTACGATGCCGCAGTATCTTTAGGCATGCCGCGACGTCCTTTTACAATTTTATTGTCATACTATTAAGTTTCTTCCATGTTTTACTTTCGACTTTCTGGTACTAGAGTGGGCACATTTGTTACACGTACGAAAAAGTAACAGACCATCTAAAGAAGTTATAGAAAAATTTAAGAAACCTACATTACTGCGTAATTTTTCTAAGAATGTTTGTCAACTTCAAGACGAAGGCCAACTTCAGGGCGATTTAACTTTTAGGAGTGATGTCTTCATTTCAATGCATTCAACAACATGAAACATGTTGCGTGCGGCATTCAAATCGAACAGGAATTCGAACATCGGCACGCGTAGCGGTGTCGCCCCTCGGTGAAATGGACCGACGTCCTTTAAAAGGCGCCTGGGACAGACTGGATGAGGTACCGGTCGCTTAGGATCGAAGGATTAACCAAATTTTATGGTGGACTGATACGAGTAGGACGAGGTAGCTCGAGTTTTTTGATTCGAACAAATAGGCGATAAATGAGATGATGAGAAATCTCGGCCGCATCAATTCTTCCTATTGCTAATTGCTCGAGCACGATATGACATGAGCTTAGATCATCACAATGGGCTTTATAATCAAGATCCTCCCCTATGCTTATTCAGGTATAACTTGTGGAATGCACATATAGGTTACCCGAACAGGGGGCCGTTTTTGGTTTTGGTTTAGTTTTGGTTTAGCTGATGTAAGAAACGGTATCGCGCTATTTTTTCTGAGCGACAAAATCGTTGACGTTACCCCGTCATACTGAAAGTTCGATCGATCGTTCCTCCAACGTAACTTCCAAAGTAAAGCGAAATCATTTCCGTTGATATGATTAGCGCGATACGAAATGTGTCTAACGTAACGTTTTTGGTTGTGGTTTAGTTTTGGTATTAACGTTCAAAATTAGCGCGATCGGCCCCCTGTACGTTTATGTGGCCCTCAGTCCAACGTTGCTTGAAGACGTGCATTAATTGGGTATTATTTGATTAATTTAATGGCTGTGGCTTACGAGCACTCATTAATCAACTATAATTAAGTAGTATCTTATCATTAGTGGCGGCTTTAGTACACTTGTGTTCACTTGAATTTAATTACAGGGGCATTAGAAATGACGTTTAGGTAAACTTATGCAACGTAAAGATAACTGCAATTTTAATTTAAGACTAGTTAATTATAATGTGTAAAAATAAAGTTTAAAAGAAGATGTAATGACCATCTATATATGGTTTGGTCATGTTGAGAGGATGAGTGAAAGGCAACCAAAAAAACGTATTTACAAGGCTACAGGGCAGATGCGAGTGGAAAAGCCGGGAGGGGACGCTCTAGCATAAGCGTAAACAGCCTATAATGTTCCCACTGCTGGGACACAGGCCTCCTCTCTTCGAAAGGGAGTGGGCTGCAATCTACCACGCGGGCGCAGTGCTGGTTGGTAGACATAATTATAGTGACCTAATTGGTGATGTTCTTCAGAAAGGTCAGGTGCGTAGTACTCGCAACCGGCGTGCGTGTATGACCACGGGGTCTACTCCGAACTTAAATCTGAAGTATCGGCAGAATGTTCGGTCGTTTCTTTACTACGGCTAACCATCACTGACTACGGCGAAAAAAAAAAGACATTCGAAGAGATAAGCCAAAGTCAAAACTGTGACTTGACGTCGTGTAAGGACTCAAAATCAAAAAAGGATACTTTGGAAGTTATTAAACGGCCGATATTTTGGTTTAGCGCTTCGGAGTAGACCCCCAGATATATGAACGTAAACGAAGCAAAAGAAGTGTGCAAGGATCGTAGCAGGTGGCGTGGCGTTCTGTAGTTTCTGTCTACCCCAATGAGAAGAAGGTGTGAGCTTATGTATGAATGTAAGTTTAATCATAATCTTAATATAATAAAATTTTCATTGAGTCTTACAGAGATGTTTTAAAAATTACTACACAAATAAAGTTTTAATTAATTTTAATTCCAACCTAAAGGACTACCCTATTTTCAGTTATCTTGTCCAAAAGAAAAAACTAGACTACCCGAGAAAATCTTTGACGTAACAGCGGGCCGAGCACGGGCGTGCCAAGAAGTTTGTGTCAAGACATGATAAATTATGTCATGTCAATTTGTACAAGCATTTTATGACAAAAAGGTTTTATCGCTCAAACTGTGATAAAATGTGTGACTCAAGTCATGTCACAGCAGGCCGTGCTCGCCCCGCAGATGACTTACAAATTAAGGTGAGAAAAATCCGGCCAATGCATGTCTGCTTATAGTTAAGGGTTCCGTAGTCAGTGGCTTTATGCTTGGTGCATGGTTATAAATAGAAAGTTTAAAATAGTTATTTTCTTCTAAAGAACTGAATTCATAAGTTATTTTGAAGTGAATCGCTCGCTGGCTCATTGTACGTTGTGATTATTTATACACCATGATTATATTTATGAAGAAAAAAATCGTTTTGTGGAAGTTTTTGCGAGTCAAGTTTTGATATAATTTAACTTACATACGTATAATAAACATACAGGTGCGTAAACGCGATAAAAAAAATCCACTAGTACCTAATAATACTCGTATCTACTTATATCTATACCAAGCTGGTGTCTGTAGTAAACTAGCAATAATATTATTAGCAAGACTAAAAATACTGTGGCATATAGACGAACAGACGGATATTTTGAAATGTTGACTACGGAAGCCTTTTTTTTTTTTTTTTTTTTTGGGTGGGAAATTATCAAATAACTTCTCCCGCTCTGGGCGGAGCGGGAGGGCGTGTCAGACTTTTACTGACTAAAACCCACCCGTGTTCCTTCCGTTGCCTGTGTGCCAGGGCCACGATATCCCTTTCGGACAAACTCGCAACCCCGGCAGGCATTGGTCCTAACGGACCCCGTCAGTTTGTGCTGAAATCTCTTTGAGGCGCGCGTGGAACACAACGCGCCGTCGACCCGGGCCTGGTCCTTATCGGACGGCGAGCTACCCATCGCTCACCATCCGCAGGCCCGCGCCTACGGTGGCCGGAAATCGGCTTGCGACTCCCGACGCCCGGGGCGTCTCCTGCGGCGACTAAGGGCGCGAGGGCGCGAACCTTGTCTCACCCTCACGCGTTCCGCCTCCTCCTTCGCTAGCATAACTGCTTCGCAGAAGGAGGTGACGGCCTCCCATGCACTCTCGCTCCGAACCATGGCCTGAACCAGGGCCGGACGCGAGAGATCGCCGCCGCCGATCGCCTCCGTGAGGACACGGCGGTGCTCCGCCCAAGCTGGGCAGACCTCCACCGTATGCTCCACCGTGTCCTCCGGGCGATCCACACAGTGGTGACACCCGGGCGTTTCCTCCAGCTTTATCCTGAACAGGAACCTCCCGAAACAACCGTGTCCGGTGAGGACCTGCGTCAGGCGGAAGGTGAGGACGCCGTGGCGCCTCTCTAGCCACTCCTCAAAGAGGGGACTTATCGCCACAATTGTGGCGTGCCCAGCGCTGGGTTGCGACAATCGCACTCTCCATGTCGCCATGAGATCCCGCCGGAGCGACTACGGAACCCTAAGAAGAGATTCTTAGAGCAGACAAGCGCCACACTATAAAGATTTGAACGAGTGTTGAGTGGTTTCAATTGAAGCAAAGTTTTATTTTGTTCTCTTACTCGCGGAAGTGTGGGATGCACTAACGAGGAAGAACTTAAAAAAAAAGCTATGAATGGACTTACTAGTTAGTGGTGCTGCTGGCATTTCAGGCTTCGTCTCTTCAGTGCACAGCTCTGGGACGCATTCTGTAAAAAAAAAGAAGCTAATTTCAGTTGAACGTTCCGTTTCATCTATCACAAATACGAGTTTGGCTTTGCTTTGTGTTCGACTGTTCGTATCCCTCCGGCCGATCACATGCAGATACGCAAGTGAAATATGTGTAGCTAACCGGAATATGAGGCCAAATAAATTGTGTATTGGATTTGTGGTTCGTTACTAATTTTGTATTTGAGACGGTTTTGCTTGTGGCTGCACATAGGTAAAGCAATTTCATTAATACATACACATACATACATAAACTCACGCCTTCTTCCCATGGGGGTAGGCAGAAACTATAGAACGCCACCTGCTATGCTCCTTACATACTCTTTTTGCTTCGCCTACGTTCATCATCTAGTCATACACACACGCCGATTGCGAGTACTGCGCACCTGACCTTTCTGAAGAACATCACCAATTTGGTCACTATATGTCCTCCTAGGGCGTCCCCTCCCGGCGTTTCCACTCACCTCTGCTTTATAAATACCTTTTGTTAGTCGTCCTTTTGTTATTATATAATTTGTATACTATTAGGTTACTCATTACAACGGAACACACGGTATTAAGCTTAACACACACATCGTTAATTTGTAGTTTAAACACATATAAATATTATTTTGCGATTACAAATTTACATTTACAGTTGGAAAATTAACCGTGGCGTATATCGATGTATGGGAGAACATGTTTTTCAACTACAATGTTAAGTTTGTTTTTCGGATAAACTCGTCCCAACTACGGAGCCCTTCATTGTGCGTGGTCCGACACGCACTTGGCCGGTTTTTTTTAATCCTAAAGTGTGAATTTTGCGAAAGGAAGAAAAAGTCGCATGGAGGGGGCATAAACCATTTCCCTACCGTAACGATTGCTACCAGTCAACTCCTACCGCAAGCCGCGTTGAAGAACTTAGTTCGTCAATAATAATAATGTGGTTTTCAAAAATCACAGTGTATTGGATTAGAGCAGGGCAGAACCGCACTCAATTGCGTAACACGCACTAGCAATCGCAAACTGAATGATTTTGAAGGATATTGCTAATCCATTGCTTTATATGTTCGAAAAATTTGTTAATAACGCAATGAATGTTGTTATTTATTATAGAATAGAATAGAATAATTTTATTTCAGAAAAATGTCCATAGGGTTAGTAACAATTTGCTTATTATCTAGTGTTAGAAAAGAAAACAATTAAAATTCAGCTGAAGCTGAAAAGAAAAAAAAAGAAAGAAAGAAAATACGTTTATTTGCGGTAAACATAACGCAAAGAAATAAAAACACAAACACGAAAGAACAAGTTGAGGGAAAATATGCGTCACATTCACGCAAAACGGCCATCGCTCAGCATAATGCTGCGACCCTATGCGAGACAGAGCCCCAGCGCTGGTTTTCAACGACAGCCAGCGTTGACATGATGACGTCAACCGGTGCAGGATAATGAGATAAAAGTAAACAAAATAAAATAAATGCAATACTTCGTTATCTATGTTATATAAATATAATATCTAGAATGGCAACATTCAGTAACGTCGGCAATGACTCAAGCGCCGCGCGCATGTTACGCAATCTGTGTGTGCAGCTGTCAGCTGTCATAAAGAATTTGACGTTTTTACGTAATGGTTGGTTAGCTGCATCCACCTCCGCAACATCGGGGAATCCCACCGATCTGTGAGCACACTGAGAATACTATTGGTGCTGCCGCGAACACGTGACATCAGGGATGCACATCTGTTTCTTATAATGGCGGCAAAACCATCTAATGTTATTGTCCGCAAACATCCCTGACGCACTACAACGCCACGGCAGCCGCAGCAGCACCATCAGTGCGTTATTACTGAGATAATGTTGATTATTAGATAGATTCACTACACCTCCATAAACATAACAACAATGGCTGTCCCTGTAGAAGGTAGGTGTCTACGTATATTATTACAAACAAGTTAATCCAATTTTCTATCCGTTTAATGCTGTTCATTCGCAACAAAGGACGTTACAAAGAGTTACAGGCACAATAGTATCACAGTAGGTTACGTGTATGTCGTATGACAAAGAGAAGTGGTGACTGCGTCGGGTGGCTGCAAACATGCCGCGAGAGGGCGCTAGTCGCTCCAACGCAACGTTACACTGCAATTTAGATTTGCAATGCATGAAGCTGATCTCGTGCGGTCCCGTCATCGAATTTGACTGCGCTCCATATAAAAGGCAATTTCTAAATTATTCAGTTAAAGTATATTTACATATTGTTTATGTAAAAGGGAAGCTAAGTTTACAAGCGGTTGTAAAGACTATAAAGTTTAAGGTAAGTAGTTTGAGCAGGCTTTCTTTTGTCTACTGAAACCGAATCTTGTAAAAATAACTAACATGGTGCCGCAAATAAACCAAAGGAAGTTTGAACAGGAATAGATTGGCGATTCTACTAACTGTTTAGACCGAACTTTCAAAAGTCCTGAGTAACTCGAAATTTGAACTAACTTCTGGCATCGACGTACGAGGTTTTCCAATTCGAGGCGTATGTTTTTCTTGACTTATTTATTTAAACCCCCGATGAAAAAGAGGGGTGTTATTAGTTTGTAGTGTGTATCTGTGTGTCTGTCTGTGGCATCATAAGTAGCTCCTGAACGGATGAACCGATTTTGATTTTTTTTTTGTTTGAAATGTGTTTTAATACCTCTTTCCTGTTGATGAAGAGATATAAACAACTTCCACAGGTCTGTCAATCCTGTCAATGGGACGGGTTGTCAATGATATTACAAAAATATGATAACCTTGACCTTATGCGCAGGCATCACCAGGATCCTACAAGATAGGTACTCAATCCGCCAGAAGAAATCCTCAACGGCAATATGTCATACGGCAACTACCTTGTCTTTGGGTTCATACGATGCGTATTGACGAGCACATGCTAATACAAGCTAAATGGTTAGGGGTCATAATAATCTACAGGTTACTCTCAATGTAAACATTTTAATTAAATATCGTAGTTCAACAATCGATAAAATTCGGCCGCATTTTCGGTTCTCAACTAGTAGGTAATACATAAAGTTTATAAAACAAGAAATAAAAGTTAAATATAAAATTTAATAAACCCCGCCATAACCAAAAACCTCATAAAAGTTTAAAAAATTATATAAGGTGCTAAGAAATTAAGTACCAATATTTTAAGAGTTGTTACATTACATCAAAACAATTAACTTTAAATAGAAATTAAGAAAACTTTTTATATGATATTTTTGTTTTAATTTACGGAACAAAATAAATAAATTAAAATTTCGCCCAATCATAATCATCCTGTGCTTTTAACTGACAAGACACACTTTCTGTCAAGTGAACATCGTCGTTTGTGACTAACGTCAATGATTGTTGACTATCTATTGACAGGGTGTTTTTACGCAGTAACGTTGTTTCCCTAATTATCTCCAAAAAGTTACATAAACTTTTCAATGTTTCATACTTAAGTCTACTCCTAGAGACGAGTACTATCAGCTCTAAAAGTATTGGTACCTAATTTGTTAGCACCTTATATATATTGACCCTTTAAGTTTAATATAAGTTGCAGGTAATATTTTGATCCAAGCGTCGCCGTCGTAGTTTCTAGTAGAGATGGGTAGCACACTCTTTTAAAATGAGGGTCGTGCGAGGCACTCTTTTTCCAAAATATGCTAGCACACTGTGCTACCACGAATGAGGCGAGGCTGCGGTGGCCTGTAAGCACGTACGTGCTGTGAGTGTGCGAGTATGTCAGTGAGTCACGGGACTCGCCGCGCGAGTCGCGACTTGTGTCGTTTGACTTTGTCGTCACTACATGTACACACCACACTCACGAGTCGCGAGTGTGGTGTCTACATGTAGTGACGACAACGCGATACGGCAAACATACTCAGTCGACTAGGCACACGCGGCGACTAGTCGGTTAAGCGCGTCACACAGCTCGCACGAGTGATGATGAGGGAAAGAGAAATGAGAATGGTTACTTATATGTTCTGTTTAACTAATCTGTGCCCTGTGGTGTGTGCTAGTACATCTAAATAAAAAGAGTGAGTGACTCTTTTTATCCAAGTGAGTAGCTACAACTGTGCACATGTGCTGAGTTACCCAACACTAGCGTCTAGGGACGGCTAATGAAAACGCCAAACAGAACGAGGCTTATACCTAGTAATAATAGATGTTTTCATTAGCCCCTCGACGCGACGACGGCGACGTTTGGATCAAAATATAATATTACCTACAACTTATATTAAACTTAAAGGGCCAATACATATTATTTTTTTACTTTTATGAGGTTTTTGGCTGTGTCGGGGGATTTTTTTATTTTAAATTCAACCTTTTACTCCTTAGTTTAACCAGGTTCGTAATATTCTGGTAAAATCACTCGGGCTAGAATTGACTCACTATTATTAGCGCTAGAAGTTTGTGTCTGTGAATTGATGTGGAAGCGGCCATTCTCTTTTGCTATTTTTAGGGTTCCGTACCTCAAAAGGAAAAAACGGAACCCTTATAGGATCACTTCGTTGTCTGTCTGTCTGTCAAGACCATTTTTCTCAGGAACGCGTAGAGGTATCAAGTTGAAATTAATATCAAATACGTAAGTCTATATATGGTCCCTTGAAGCTCTAAAAAAATCAAGCTTCCAAGTCAACGCAATAAAAAAATACGGCGATATAAGCGACATTATTGCGACATATTTCGATTCCCGTTGACCTAGAATCATGAAATTTGGCAAGAAACAAGGTCTTACAGCACAAGTATAGGAAAAAGTCCGAAAATTGTAAATTTGAAATTTAATCACATTAAAAAAATTGCGAATATCTCGCACATAAATCAAAACCGGGTACTTCCCGTTGACCTAGAATCATGAAACTTGGACAGACGCAAGGTCTCACAGCACAAGTAAAGGAAAAAGTCCGAAAATTGTTAATTTGTAGTTTTATCACATAAAAAAACATTTTTTGCGATTACAAACTTAAATTTTCAGTTGGAAAATTGACCGTGGCGTATATCGATTTATGGGAGAACATGTTTTTCAACTACAATGTTAAGTTTGTTTTAGGGATAAATTCATCCTAGCTACGGAACCCTTCATTGTGCGTGGTCCGACACGCACTTGGCCGGTTTTTTTTTGTGTACTTATCGATTTTGGTTAATGCGTTCGCTGAGAAATGAGAGAGATGAAGATGAGAGAAATGAAATATTTTTATGTCCTTAGCAGGTGCTGATGAACGCCGATCGGTGCAAAATACATAAAAGGCAAAGCTCAGCACCGCAGTAAAACTGTGTTTAGGAAACCGAAAAGTATCAGTTTAAAAAAGGGTCTTCTAAGTGCGTCTTCAAAACGGTGTAGGACAACATCGTGAGGAAACCGGCATATCCTAGAACCAAAAAATTCGAAGATATGTGACATCCACCAACCCGATAATGAGACCGCGTGGTGGATTATCCAGTCACTCTCACAGAGATGAGGCCTGTGTCCCAGCAGTGGGAACGTTGTAGGTTGAATACGATTATGCGTGTGCTTCGAAGTCTGGAACCCTAAAAAATTATGCAAAATAAATTTCACACGTAACTTGTATTTGCTTCAGAATAAAGATCCATTTAACACGTTATTGATCGAGTTACCGGAGTGTATCTATCGCAGGCCGATTGTATAATTCGTCATTATACATACGGCGCCGTCCGTTTACATATTGTCGCCGTTATGTATAATGCCTAGGCATTATGTAAAAGTCCCTGAAACCCAATTGATGATTCAAACGCCTGCGCCGTATAAATAATGCCTAGGCTATTTGATACCACTAGTTCTATTTTATACCACCTGTGGAGCTGCTAAACATAACAACAAAAATGGCGTCGAGTAATGCAAGTGTTTCCAAAAATAATGATGAAAACAAGTGTGTGCATTATGAAACATGTGATTTTAAAGACGTTTTCTCTTTAAGTACAATTGAACAATTATTACGAATCTAAACGGGAACATTAATTATAAAAGCCGTGGACTAGAGAAAAAGTCTAGGTGGTTATCCGGCTCGTAAAACACGCTCAAGTGTCCATGCAAACTTGCGATCGGCGGAATCCTGCGGAGTACTTCCATGACTGCCCAACAGTTCGTGTTATCCTATGTAGGAGTATTAAGATTTACTTTTAGATATTTACAAAGATTACGGTTATGGTGGTCGCGATAAAATTAATATTGTAGGCAACTAAATTGCCATTGAACATTCGGTACTGATAAGGAAACAATTGTTAAGTACGTTACACCTATTCAGAATAATTTTTGAAGTGAAAACTTAGGGCCTGTGCACACCACGTTTTTTAAACGCGCCGTTGACACGCGTTTGTAGCGATACAGACGCGATACGCACGCGAGTCAGACGCAGCCTGTACTGCTCTGTAGGATAAAAGCGCGCCGTCGACGCACGTTACTAAAACGCGCGTCAACGGCGTGTTTAAAAAGCGTGGTGTGCATAGGCCCTTAGGCGCGTTGAGCGATTTTTGGTAGGAGAAAAACTTATGGGTCCGCGTCATCGACATGCCCGCGTCACCATGCTGTAATAAGTAGCAGTAAGTGAAGTTAAATTGACCATGTGAAAAGTTTAATTTGTGTATACGGTGCATTGCTTAAATTGTGTTTTAGATAATCATTATTTTATTAAAGTGAAACTTTTTTAGGCGCGTTGAGCGATCAGTTTTCAATTCTGTCGGCAGTCCCCATGACTGCCTGTTTTTTTGTTACATCATCATAATATTAAGAACGTGCATTCATAAAAGTAAAAATAATATTTATTAACATTTGAATAATAATAAAAAAATAAAAAAAAAATATGTCGCATGACGTAGTTTGAAACACCCTGTTACGAGCCTTGCGTTCCAAGGGTGGCGCGGAATGGAGCGCAAGGCGTGCACCGCGCTCGTTACAGGATGTTTCAAACTACATCATGCATCATCATGAAAAATATTATAAAATAAAAATATTCAAATGATAATAATTTTTTTTTGTTTTCTGAAATATTAGTAGTCATTGAATACATGAAGTGGGCTGCCGTTGCAAGACGATTAAAATGGCACGGTTTATAAGTATTATGTAAGTAATAATTTTGTAAGTCCTAAGTCCTATGTCCTAAAACAAAAGTCTTAATTAGTAACTTTACTTACCTACCTCATTTTGTACTTTGTTACATTACCTAATAAAACAGGTGAAATAATACGACGTCTATTTAATTTATCCTTCAATCATGATTTACCCTAACATATTATGACTCTTGACGAAATGGATGTGATCTGAAGCGTCATCAATATACCTTAGAAAGAAGAAAGAACGAAAATACGTTTATTTGCGGTAAACATAACGCAAAGAAATAAAAACACAAACACGAAAGAACAAGTTGAGGGAAAATATGCGTCACATTCACGCAAAACGGCCATCGCTCAGCATAATGCTGCGACCCTATGAGAGACAGAGCCCCAGTGCTGGCCTTAGGCATTATGCATAACCTAAGCAAACGGACGGCGCCGCTGTCGTATGTATAATGACGATATTAATATAATACAATCTGCCTGCGACATATCTTATATCAGCCATACTCAAAGTGTGTTCCGCGGAACCCTAGGGTTCCGCAAAGCCTCCGTGGGGGTTCCACAAAAATACTGGTCAGAATAAAAAAATAATACTAAAGGAGTGTCTACCTACTATATTTTATTTTACTCTGGTACTCGTACCTGAGTAACATAATATTAATCTAAATATTTCAACAAAAGTAAAAAAATATGTAAATTTTAACGTCAAGTAATATGATTATTAATGAAGAATACACATAAAACCATTTTTGATTACTTTAGGGCTCCGTCAAATATTTCGTTTTCGAAAAGGGTTCCGTCTCCAAAAAAGTTTGAGAACCACTGTCTTATATTATATGTTTCTTTAATTAACTTCTACATAAATACTGGAATGAAGGAAGTATTTCTTGAATGATTAGTCGTTCCTATGTAAAGTCGTCACGAGAATGTTATACTTAAAACAAATGCGAAAAAGATATAGAAAAAAAACTGAGGTCGGTACTGACAGAAATAATGTTTTCGACAAATAACAAAGACTTCAATATGTGCAGACCACAGAGAGGAGAGTTTAAAAAAATGATAAAATACGTTTTGGGTAACTGCTAGATTAATTAATTAATTTAATAAAAATCTATAATTTACTGACATAAAACGCACAGTCTAAGCCGCTGGGTTCAGAAGGATGAAATATTTCACAGGGCTTCCATATATAGCGAAAGTGAGCACTAAAGAAGGAATTTTGAAAATGAATCTCAGGGGTTTAATTGGGAATGAAAGTTTGTATGGATTATTGTAAATTTTGACGATGGGAGACCCCATCAGACACACGGCTTGTTCAGAATAAGGAGCCTAAAAATAAAATAAATGGTAGCATCTAGTCAACAAATAAATAAAGCATTCATTATAATGGACGACATGAACTGTTACATATTAAAATAGGTAGTAGTTTTAATAGCAAATTATACCTAAGTATCTTATTGCTCTGCAGGTAGACACGGCTTACTTTTCATACTTTTCTGAAGCACGCATTTTATCTGAGCCGGTCCAGTCGGGCCCGAGCTCTAAAAAAATGGTCTAAACTAATATGCAAAACTCATTGTTGAGGCAAGATTACACAATACTCTGGGACTGGTGTAAATGAATAGGTACCAAACCCGATGTGAACCGTGCCTAGAAATATCTCGGTTTAACGTAGCAAAAGTAAAAGTACTCTGTGATACCTACACAATGTGATACATAGCTTTGACAACGTTCAATGAGGGTTTTCTGGCAACACTGTAAAAGTTACGCCTATATTTTCTTTAGTCGTGACTCGATGATGAAAGAATGAATGAAACGAATGACGAACGTCATCATATATTTATTTTATTTTCTTGTCGAAATGGAAGACCTCTTGTCAAAGTGGCGCCAACTGGTAGCGTGCATTTTCATGAAAACCCTTATTTGGCGCCCACTAATTGATTTTGACACGCCTCCAATTCGTGCTACATAATGTTAATGACTTTTATATAAATAACAGGATCTTAATTAATAAAGCAGGTAAAAGCTATTTTACAAATTAGGTACTAGTAAGCGAAGCAGCAAGGCTAGGATTACTTTACGCTCGCTCGTGCTAACCTTATTTTGTTTAAAAACCTTAAAGATACACTTCTTTTAACAGTTTGACGTTTTATGTTAGACATTTTTGAATACGTACCCCAACTTTTTAGCGTGAACTCTCCTTAAAAAATATGAAATGTTTACTGTCCCGAGTGGGACTAGAAATCACCTGTGTAATAAAACAAAATGAGTTGAAACGAGATAAGTTTTACGAGTACCTATGGGTCTGTTTTGGTATCGAGTCGGTCTTAGGTAGAGAATACAATCCCGAGCATGTTTTTCAATCCCGGGCTTACGGGATTTTTGAAGCCTTTTCCCGGGATCCCGAGCTCATCCCGGGATTAGACTATGTGGTTTCTAATTGGGCTAAAATAAAAAAAACACGAGTAATTAAAAAAAAATGTCTTTAATGTCTTTGCACAACACAAATCAGAATAATAATAAGAAAAGAAAAAACACAAACCAAAAAATACTATACTTTTGCAAGAAATTAAAAAACAGCACAAAATAACTATGTAGAATTTCGAAAATATAATCGCAGAAATATCAAAGCATCCAATGTTTGACTTCCGAGCCTGCTTCGTAGTTTATTGCCAACATAAGCAGCAGCTGAAAACGCTCGTTCAGCTTCTACGCTGGTTGGAGGAATAGACAATAGATACTTATATGCTGTTTCTAAGTGATATCCACGAACACCTCCATTTTCGAACAGGCTCATTTCACGTCTAATACTATTTGCCAACCCCAAATCATTTTGTACTTGTACTTCAGGATCTGGGGATTTCATACTCTTGTTAATTTCCAGTTGTAACTTTTCCTTTAATGTCAATTGGGGTTGGGAGGTTTCTGACCTTAGCCCATCATCTGTTTGTGATACTGACCTTGCTTCTTCTTCCGTGTAATCTCGACTATTAAGTCTTTTAACAATACTCTTTATTTGCTTCCTCACTAAAGCCTGTGTCGGAACTGGAAATAATTCGTGCCATTCCAATTCCGATAATAACTGATTTTCAACATCCATTCGTGGATTTTGTAAATAATTTAACACGCCAGTTAAATCATCACTTCGTCGTTGCTTTATACGTTCCACTAAGGATGTTTTAATTTTTTTGGCAAGTGCTGAGTTTTTGCTAGACAGTTGTTTTATAAGAAATTTCAAAGCGGCATCAGCTGTGCATAAATTAGCATCTCGCCGACAGATTGCTTCTACTGTCAATTTAATTGGGGTCAGCACATCAACAATTTTATTTACCAATTCAAAATCAACATCTTCTAAACGAATTGGATGATTGAGATCTATAAGAGCTTTTTGAATGCATGCTTTTAAAAGATAAAATCGCTCCAGCATTGTTAAAAGACTATTCCACCTGGTTTTACAGTCCAAAAGAAGTGACAACTCTTTTCCATGTCCAATTTTCACATATTTTTGAAGTACTGTTTCATTTTTCAATGGAGATCTTTTGAAATACACTACAACTTTGCGGCTTTTCTTTATCAGCTCATTAATATTTTCATATTGTGTTAACTCTGGTACGTGTTCTGCCGCAAGATCATTTTGTGACATTACGATTAAACCTGATTCTGGACAGTCTAAATCTTCTAAATGGTGTTCATCATCGCTGTCGTCCATATAATCAACAGTCACAGCTGGTTCATTTATAGTATCATCTGAGGTAGGGCTATCTTGCAAATTATTATGTTTTTCATAAAGCACATCACAGACCGCCAAATTGATACCATGTGCGAGACACAGTTGTAGTTCAGTGCAAATAAGCCGCCCCACCTTTATCATAACATTCGGTCCATCGGTTACAATAGCCACGATGTCAGTTTCTAGGGAAATGTCAAATTTACTTAGACGCTCTTGCAATATACGAAGACAATTTTCAGCTGTCATACTATCGTAAATAGGAACAAGTCCTAAGTTCCAAAATTTTTTATATGAATGAACGTTGACCGCCATGTATCGTTTATTGGAAGTTGAAGTCCACTCGTCGAAAGAAAGACTAAATCTTTCACCTACACTTTTCAAATGTTTTAATGCTGCAGTTACTTGCTTTCTGATTTTTTCACTGTAATTCATAACACGTTTTCGAACAGTGACGGCTGACTTTGGTAATTCCGTGTATTTTGCTAAGAGCAATTATTATTCACACTGAATGGAAATCCATCTAATGCAATCATTCTTGCCAAAATATCATCCAGGCTATCGTCGGCACTTTTAGTAAAATAATTATCTAACTTTCGCTTAGCTGGCGGCGGTGCTGTGTTCAGATTTTCAGAATCTTGACTTGTTAAAGCTGATATAACCTTGATGTTATGTTTTGATAACAAATGTGTATGTAATCCTTTAGTTGATCCACCCAAAGTCTTGAGGATGGCTGGGCATGGCTTACATTTAGCACTATTCCCGTCCTTCTCAACTAAATAATAACTCCACACTGACGTCGTATCACTGTCTTTTTTATGTCTAACAAAGTCTCCCGCCATTTGAAATACTTAATTTCAGATAATTGACTTTTAAATTTTAATGACGTAGCCTACGTAACCCGTCGTCACTGACATAGCCTACGTAACCCGTCGTCACTGACGTAGCCTACGTAACCCGTCACTGACAGAACAATAAATGAAAAAAATAAAACCTGATTTGCATATTTATACTTTCGTACAGGGAATCCCCGACCGACGGGAAATACCCGCAACAATATTATGATATGAGATGATCGGGTGATTCCCCTGTTGGTTCGTTGGGGAATTACCTTAAGAGTATTGTATTAAAGTATTCCGAGTGGGGAAGTCCCTTCTAAGTTCTACTACAAACATATTATTAGGACTGTACCTGTGTAGTAAATAGTGGGTACCTACGTATTGTACGAGTTGCTTTTTGTCGTAATGTATTAAAATAATCTAGGCAAGGTTATTTTCAAGGCGCAACGGACTACGGAATACAAACTAGACTTGTTTGTGGCAATCCCGAAAATCCCGAGATTAGCCAAGAACAGTCAGATTTTCGGGGCCAGAAAACGGTCGGGAATTCTCTACTCAAGACCCATAAATACGGGTAATTGATTGACAGCAAATAGTTAATATCGGCACCTACTCCATATATTTTACATGATTACGGTCTGGAGCTCTACAGCATTTATGATCAGTGATGTTTAAAATGCAATGGCCTATTGGTCCCAGTCAAGACTCCAGACAATAAGTAAGTCCAGTAAGTCTTCAATAAGCTATTATCTAATCTCTCTCAACTTAGCCCTTTGAAGCATTGATGCTTCACAAGCATTATCTCAAGATACTAGGCATAAAATAATAAATGGTATCTTGAGTTAAGTATCTCAAGATGGTGTCTTGAGCTAAGTATCTCAAGACGGTGTCTTGAGCTAAGTATCTCAAGACGGTGTCTTGAGCTAAGTATCTCAAGATAGTGTCTTGAGCTAAGTATCTCAAGACGGTGTCTTGAGCTAAGACCTCCCAACCCCAATTGACATTAAAGGAAAAGTTAGAGCTGGAGATTAACAAGAGTATGAAATCCCCAGATCCTGAAGTACAAGTACAAAATGAATTGGGGTTGGCAAATAGTATTAGACGTGAAATGAGCCTGTTCTAAAATGGAGGAGTTCGTGGATATAATTGTACATTACCAATTACCTACACACAGTATATTACTTTTGTATTATATAATGCAATGGCCTGTTGGTCCCAGTCAAGACTCCTACTATACTAAATACTAGGCATAAAATAATAAATGGTATCTTGAGTTAAGTATCTCAAGACGGTGTCTTGAGCTATGTATCTCAAGACGGTGTCTTGAGCTAAGTATCTCAAGACGGTGTCTTGAGCTAAGTATCTCAAGACGGTGTCTTGAGCTAAGTATCTCAAGACGGTGTCTTGAGCTAAGTATCTCAAGATGGTGTCTTGAGCTTAGTATCTCAAGATGCTGTCTTGAGCTAAGTATCTCAAGACAGTGTCTTGGGCTAAGTATCTCAAGACAGTGTCTTGGGCTAAGTATCTCAAGACAGTGTCTTGGGCTAAGTATCTCAAGACCCATAAATATGGGTAATTGATTGACAGCAAATAGTTAATACCCATAACCGTTAACCTACTCCATATATTTTACATGATTATGGTCTGGAGCTCTACAGCATTTATGATCAGTGATGTTTATAATGCAATGACCTGTTGGTCCCAGTTAAGACTCCAGACAATAAGTAAGTCCAGTAAGTCTTCAATAAGTTATTATCTAATCTCCCTAAGTTGCCTAGTGACCTTCTAATGTCACAGTTGTACCCATTACCTTTGTACGGGGGATTGGGACATCAATGCTTCACAAGCATTATCATAATAAATGGTACTAGGAAGGATACTAGGCATAAAATAATAAATGGTATCTTGAGTTAAGTATCTTAAGACGGTGTCTTGAGCTAAGTATCTCAAGACCCATAAATATGGGTAATTGATTGACAGAAAATAGTTAATATCGGCACCAACTCCATATATTTTACATGGTCTGGAGCTCTACAGCATTTATGATCAGTGATGTTTATAATGCAACGGCCTGTTGGTCCCAGTCAAGACTCCAGACAATAAGTAAGTCCAGTAAGTCTTCAATAAGTTATTATCTAATCTCTCTAAGTTGCCTAGTGACCTTCTAATATCACAGTTTTACCCATTACCTTTGTACGGGTGATTGGGACATCAATGCTTCACAAGCATTATCTCAAGATACTAGGCATAAAATAATAAATGGTATCTTGAGTTAAGTATCTCAAGACGGTGTCTTGAGCTAAGTATCTCAAGACGGTGTCTTGAGCTAAGTATCTCAAGATGGTGTCTCGAGCTAAGTATAAATATGGGTAATTGATTGACAGCAAATAGTTAATATCGGCACCAACTCCATATATTTTACATGATTACGGTCTGGAGCTCTACAGCATTTATGATCAGTGATGTTTATAATGCAATGGCCTGTTGGTCCCAGTCAAGACTCCAGACAATAAGTAAGTCCAGTAAGTCAATAAGTTATTTTCTAATCTCTCTAAGTTGCCTAGTGACCTTCTAATATCACAGTTTAACCCATTACCTTTGTACGGGTGATTGGGACATCAATGCTTCACAAGCATTATCTCAAGATACTAGGCATAAAATAATAAATGGTATCTTGAGTTAAATATCTCAAGATGGTGTCTTGAGCTAAGTATCTCAAGATGGTGTCTTGAGCTAAGTATCTCAAGATGGTATCTTGAGCTAAGTATTTCAAGACCCATAAATATGGGTAATTGATTGACAGCAAATAGTTAATATCGGCACCTACTCCATATATTTTACATGATTACGGTATGGAGCTCTTATTTATGATCAGTGATGTTTATAATGCAATGGCCTGTTGGTCCCAGTCAAGACTCCAGACAATAAGTAAGTCTAGTAAGTCTTCAATAAGTTATTATCTAATCTCTCTAAGTTGCCTAGTGACCTTCTAATGTCACAGTTTTACCCATTACCTTTGTACGGGTGATTGGGACATCAATGCTTCACAAGCATTATCTCAAGATACTAGGCATAAAATAATAAATGGTATCTTGAGCTAAGTATCTCAAGATGGTATCTTGAGCTAAGTATCTCAAGATGGTATCTTGAGCTAAGTATCTCAAGATGGTGTCTTGAGCTAAGGGATTTGATAAGGCTTTTCAAACTGAATATTAGTAATAATAGCAGAGCAACAATAATTTCATCAATTATCCTCAAAGATTAACTTGAAGCCCATCCCCCATGCTCTTTGAAAGACTGGTGATGTTCATTTATTACACAAAATTAAAACTCTAAAAGCAAGCTTAGCATGATGCTTTCTATTTCTACTCTATTGTAGAATAGAAATCGCTTGTCTATCTTTCTTCGTAGAAAACTGTCAGCTGTCTACACAGAAGCGTAATTTTTATCTACTTTAAAACACTTCTCTACGGTTCTCATGCTAAGCCTATGGAACCAGGAATGGTTGGTTAAGTTTCTTTTAGTACTAACCTAATAAGCAATGTGGAGATATGAATAAGCAGTTTTTTATATATGTATAAGATTTTGCAATATCAGGTGGCGATGACAAAGATAGGGTCAAAGTAGGTCTAACAAAGTCTCCCGCCATTTGAAATACTTAATTTCAGATAATTGACTTTTAAATTTTAATGACGTAGCCTACGTAACCCGTCGTCGCTGACGTAGCCTACGTAACCCGTCACTGACAGAACAATAAATGAAAAAAATAAAACCTGATTTGCATATTTATAGTTTCGTACAGGGAATCCCCGACCGACGGGAAATACCCGCAACAATATGAGAGGGTGTATGAGATGATCGGGTGATTCCCCTGTTGGTTCGTTGGGGAATTACCTTAAGAGTATTGTATTAAAGTATTCCGAGTGGGGAAGTCCCTTCTAAGTTCTACGACAAACATATTATTAGGACTGTACCTGTGTAGTAAATAGTGGGTACCTACATATTGTACGAGTTGCTTTTTGTCGTAATGTATTAAAATAATCTAGGCAAGGTTATTTTCAAGGCGCAACGGACTACGGAATACAAACTAGACTTGTTTGTGGCAATCCCGAAAATCCCGAGATTAGCCAAGTACAGTCCCGGGATTTTCGGGGCCAGAAAACGGTCGGGATCCCGGGATCCCGAATCTCGGGATCCCGGGATCCCGACCGTTTTCTTAGTCTTAGGGCAGAATATCGATCAGAATATCATAATATGTATTCTCTAGTCTTAGGGCAGAATATCGATCTGGAATATTACAGAATGCCCGTGATTGTTCTGCTGTTGCCAGCTCTACGTTACAGCAGTAGGTAGTTTGTAACGTTTCGTGGTAATTTTATTACCGAGACCGTTGATCCAATCCAAGTAGGTATTTATGGCACATGTGCCGAGCGACCTTTCCCGACCTTGTAGGGTGTGTGTATATTTGTATTGGGGGAATTATTCAAATTAGAGACCCTGCTAACGTCGCGTTCCGTTTTAAATTTGGGCCTCTGGCTGTGATTAAAATTTAACTTATTTTGGGGGCTCATACGACGTTAAATCCGGGGTTTTTGTAGATCGATAAGCTTGTGGTGATTGGTTGGGCCGTGTGGTGCTAGACGTGAAGAATAGCACCATCCTATTACTTCCCATGGGTGTCGTAAAAGGCGACTAAGGGATTTACTAGAGAATGGGCAGCAGCGTTCACTATGTATTTTAACACCATACTGCGATCGCCAACCCACCTGCCAACCCCGCCTGTCTTTTGGGGAGGCCTATGTCCAGCAGTGGACGTCTTTCGGCTGAAATGATGATGATGATGATTGGTTGGAGACTATTTTTATCCAAACTACTCCTCATTATAGTCTCCATGAACCAGTTATGTAAAAATTCTATTAAAGACTTTCATATACCTATAATATATGTAACGTGGAACTCTTAAGTACACTGCATGATTACTAGCGTAGGAATTTCAGCATAGCCTTGAAACGTGGACATAACAATGAATGTAGCCTTGCCTTGAAATATGGTCCTAGCATTCAACGTCTCGCAGAGGCTGTAACTCGAGCTAGCTAAAATGTTTTTGTCACCGAAATATGACTCATACAGCGATAAATGATGCTGATTAAGGGCGAATTTCACGAATTAACTGAACGCGGTTTAGAAGTGCTGCAGGCTTAGCATGGCTCTTGCTATTTCTACGAAGAATAGACACAGCTCTTTCTGTATAAAGTGACATTTCGATTCTCGATTTTTGACATCGCACCGTAGATATCCTTCTACAATCTGTCATTTTATCTTTCTTTTCTAACGATCTTTGTCTAGGTCCTTTTTTCTGTCAAAATCACACTGACAACTGACAGTTGTCTAGAGTAATGAAGACAATTTGATTTTGTAATCGCCATGATACAGACAGTAGAAAACTTTCTGTCTACACGGAACGTCATTTTTGTGTACCTACTCTTCCGTCGACAAAACGGTGGTCGTGCTAAGCCTGCTGATTGCGATCAATTTCATTGGTGAAATCCACACTTAAAGTTGTCAAAAAATAATAGGCCCGTTTTGACATTTAACTTGAATCGATATAACGTGAGTATCGAATATCGAGTCGTATGGTTACTTCACTAGTTACGTCGCGATTGTCCATCGCGACGTAACTAGTGAAGTAACCATACGACTCCTTAGTCGGTACTCAAAACGGGCCTATTATTTTTTGACAAATATAATGAGAAAATTATAATATCAGCAGTATGAGCAGTGCTAATTACTAATTTAATTAGTATGATCAAACGACCAATCACTCGTCTTCCAAACTAGCCAAAATGTTTGCTGGTCTTGTCGGTAGAAAGAAAGCTCTGTACGTACTAATATTATAAAGACGTAAAATATTTTTGTTTGTAAGTTTGTATTTATTTATTTATTTAACCATTCATGTACACACATAATTATATAAACATACAAGAAGAAAGGAACAGAAAAATACGTACAAAGGTGATGCTTTGTATGTGGTAATCTCTGGAACTACTTACCTACCAGTCGGATATAAACAAATCTTTTTGCATTTGATAGCCCAATTCTTGAGGAAGGCTATTTAACATCACGCTACTACCCTCAGGAGCCGAGCAAAAAGAAAAACAGTCGGAAAGAACGCTAAGCGAAAACGAAGTAATAGCGCGCGCGGGCGATGCAATGCGACGCAGTGGCTCAAGGGAACAAGAAATTTCACGAGGACGAAGTCGTGGGCAGAAGCAGTATTAATATGGTACCTGTCTGTACTGTCCCAATTTAAAGTTCTAAAATCACGTGAAAAAAAACTCTTTTGACGTGATTTAAAGGCATGAAGTTTTCATAGAAATTGTACTACCGGTGTCGCGTTGCGCCAGTCTGCACGAGCCTTTACCGTCATTTCTTATTATCTTACCTACTGTAGGATTCAAATCTAGCTAGACATTTCTATGAAAAACGATAATGAACGACGACGACCGACCACAGCGAACGACAACCGAAGCGATGTTATTTACTCTTAGAAGTTCATTAACGATAATCAGAGACTTTTAGTTTTATAACATAAAGTACTCAAGTTTTAAAATAAACGCACTAGGTACTATTAAATTAAAATTATTTATTATTATTACTTTTTTTTTTATTGATTACTTACTACATACATACATACATAAACTCACGCCTTCTTCCCATGGGGGTAGGCAGAAACTATAGAATGCCACCTGCTACGCTCCTTACGTACTCCTTTTGCTTCGCTTACGTTCATACATCTAGTCATACACGCACGCCGATTGCGAGTACTACGCACCTGACCTTTCTGAAGAACATCACCAATTTGGTCACTATATGTCCTGCTAGGGCGTCCCCTCCCGGCGTTTCCACTCACCTCTGCTTTATAAATACCTTTTGTTAGTCGCGTTCCACTCATCCTCTCAACATGACCAAACCATCTAAGCCTACTCTTTTCATTTTTTGTTACTACATCTTCTTTTAAACTGCACCGTTGCCTTATCACCTCATTTTTCAGCCTATCATTCATAGTCACGCCAGACATGCTTCGCAAGGAACGCATTTCCACTGCATTTATTCTACTTTCATGCTTCTTTTGCCACACCCAACATTCACTTCCTTACATAAGCGTAGGCACCAGCACACCATTGTGAACAGCCAGTCGAGCCTTTTTGGGCATCGACTGATTGGTTACAATCGCATGTATAGCACCATTCACTTTATTTCCCGCATTTGCTCTCCTTTCCACATCTTCATCAATCTTTTCATCCCTTGTAAACTGACTCCCCAAATATATAAACTCACTTACTTGCTCCACACTCTTATCATTTATTTTCACATCACACACCGATACATCCTCTTCTCTTTCAAACACCTTCGTCTTATACACATTTATATTCATCCCTTTCCTCTTATATGCTTCATCCATCACAGTCACCATGTCTTGCAACTGTTCTGCAGACGAAGCAAGTAGAACTTGATCATCTGCGATTACTTACTAATAAATAAAAAATAAAAATATATATACAATATTAGTTTTAGTATATATAGAACGGTGTTCCCGCAAAACACTTTTATTACCATTTAATCCCTTAAAAAATCAATGACCATCGATCCAACTTGACTTCGCATCAATCATAGAGATGTGTGACCAAAATTGTTGCCATCAAAAATAAATATTATTAATTTGTTAATCGACTAACTCAGCTCGATATGAATAGGAATGAACACAATATTAACATAAACGTTTCATAAATAGTAATTAAAATATAAATTATTAACACAAGGATGTTACAATAGAAGAATGATGTCTGTGATCTACCGTGAAGTTGAATTGACTAAATCGAAATTAGGAATCTCGCCCGCCTGCGGGCCCTGTCTCAATAAATGACGTCAGGTCGCTAATCGGTAGGTACCTATGTACTTAAAGTATTTATCGCCGTCCCTTGTACCTATTTATTACTCATTTTATGGTTAGGTACCTATATCGCATAAGTTCAATATTTAAGATACATAGACAATGATTCACAGTAAATAATGCGGTAGAATCTTACACTTTAATGAACTTTAATTCAGACATCTTCCTTGTAGTCACGTTCGACGGCTTTCGTAATAAACTGCAAATAAATTGTCGCTCTAAGACAAACGAACTTGGTACAACGAATAAATTTAATTTGGATGGATTCCTCCTGATTCGAATCTATAGGCTGTTTCACATTGTCAGGCTTATGGGTAGGTAGGTACTGCATGGACCAGTATTACATCTTTCACACATGGTATTGACAGGGTTCATCCGGTTTTATCATACATTCACAGCATGGTACGCGGCACCACTAGCCGTTTAAAATGAAAAGAGACTCAAGTGGTCAAGCCCCCCCGGAGAACAATAGATTAATAATTAGCAGTAGGTATTTGAGTCCGGAACGTTTTGTAGCTCCGATAATCGCAGCGCGTTTTTTGGCGTCGCGTTTATGAGCGACTTTTTTATCGCTTTGGCGTTTCAGCACTGAACTCTGAATGTCTTATACTCGTATTTGGCAACAAAATAATCGCTCAGCGATTGTCGGTCGTGGGCAAGCCTAAGTCATATTAATTTGTCGCCTTATAAATGTTATTTCCCAATATCCTTATCATTCATTCGTCAACTATCCGTGATGATGTTGAATTGAAATTGACGACATTCGCACGAATTAAACTCCGTTTCAAAATATCGGTGACTGAATCTAAGGTCGTTTTTCCACCGCTATCGTCAACGGGATGTCAACGAGAACGAGATGACGGCGTCAAAGTAGCGATAAACCCACTTAATGTGTCCACTGCAGGCTTAGCATGCCACATTCTATTTCTACTCTACTGTAGAATAGAACTCGCTTGTCTACCCAAAATGTTCTACTGCCTATACGGAAACGTAATTTTTGTCGTTTAATCTTGTCTATACAATGCCGTCACACTGGACGGCGGCAGCGCGGCGTCGCGCCGTTTTTCCGGCTTTTGTTTTTTTAACATAGTGAGCCGCCGAGTTCGGTCGCGGTGGACAAACGATCGCCGTCACCGAAAAGGTAGAGTCCCGTACGGTAAATCGAATTACCCTTAAACGATATAACTGTCTACAGAAAGCATGGTTCACCGACGAACGGGTTAGAACTGCAAACTGCTATCGATAAAGGATTATTTAGTTCAACCGTGTTCCGGCGAACCATGGCATCGGCAAATCTTGGTATCGGCCAACCATTCATTCTATGTAGCGTTATTCGGCGAAACGTGCTGTCGCTAAATAATGGTATCGACTAATAGTTTTCTCGTATTACCGTTCGTCGGTGAACCATGCTTTCTGTAGACAGTTATATCGTTCAAGGGTAATTCGATATACCGTACGGGACTGGAAAAGGTAGGTTCCTTACCCAAAGGGTAAAACGAGAACCCTATTACTAAGGCTCCGCCGTCTGTCTGCCTGTCTGTCCGTCTGTCACCAGACTGTATCTCATGAACCGTGATAATTAGACAGTTGAAATTTTCACAGATGATGTATTTCTGTTGCCGCTATAACAACAAATACTAAAAAACAGAATAAAATAAATATTTAAGGGGGCTCCCATACAAAAAACGTGATTTTGGTGCTCGTTTTTGCTCGATATTGATAACGGCAACAGATAGACGCTTGAAATATTCACAGAATATTTTGTTATATATTCACTTTAAAAATAAATAATTCAATTAAAATAAAACAAATATTTTATATTTCCCATACAACAAACGTGATTTTTATGCCGTTTTTATAGATAATGGTACGGAACCCTTCGTGCGCGAGTCCGACTCGCACATGGCCGGTTTTTTTTAATTCGTCGAACTAAATTATTGACACCTCGCGTCGAACATTCACAACTACCTATTTACACTAATTGGCAATAATTATATAGAAACACGTTTGAAGTGTCGATAAATTGTGTTCCATTACTGCATCAATTTGTATATTTTGAAAAGTTTTTTGATTGGGGATTGCTTTTATTAGACGTGGGTACCATAGAAAATATTTCTATGGCAGGTGCCGACTGCAGTATTTCCGTTAGGAAACATTCTCGAATTTCCATATTTGGCCTATCTACACGTCACACACAGGGCGACACGGCTGGAAGGTGAGATTGGCAGCTCGCCAATTCTGCTTCGTTCCCAATGTAATATCAGTGTGTTGTGGCTCTGTTTGTTAACTTTTGTGCAAATGTTAAGGCTTACTAACTGTTATTTATTTGTAATGGTTCTGGTTCTCTCACTGCATCTCTACGTGACTGCTATTATTTGATTTTGTTTTTATATATTTCGACAAGTGTCTGTATAAAAAAAAAATTAATAACGCTTACCGTATGTATGGCTTATGATAACCACAACTGACTTTAAGCGCATTGATACCTATGTACATTTATCACTAAATCACAAATAAGGTCAAAACGCTAATCATCATCATCATTCATCATTTCAGCCGAAATACGTCCACTACTGGACATATGCCTCCCCAAGTGGGGAGTGGGTTGCAATAATAACCACGCTATGCAGGCGGGTTGGCTCGGACGGGATCCCTTCTTTTCGCATAATGTTTTTTAACTAATATTCTTTGGTATAATGTTTTTTTTTGCCATTCAGGAGATGTAGTCATAATTATCTTGTTGGATAATTTATTTTGGCATAACTTTAATACTAAGTAGTTAGTTTTTAGGTACTTATTATATTATGCGTATTTGTTATGCCTATAAAAAATATGTTTTAATGTCATTATGAGTAAATATAGTTATACTGTTGAATGTTATGCTTATGCATTATTATGATTAGATAAATTATGCTTAAAATAATTTTACGTAAGCTGTTATGCGTAAATAATGTTATGCGTAAAAATAATTTGGATAAACAAAATTATGCCATGTTATATTATGTCTTAAAATTGTATGAAAATGGATAAGGAACCGGATCGAACACGCTGTATTAATTTGTAATTCTCTTTACTTAAAATACATAGACAGCTTAGAAAACGTACATCGTAAATTCCTCCTGCATTATCGCTAATTTACGCCAAAAGGTTGTAGCGTTATTAAAGTCTAGACGTTTTTCCTAGAAACTATGTTGCTCTATGACTTGTGTAATTACGGTTTCCTTGAAGAGAGGTGGCTGTAACATAGCGTCTGCAATTTACCGGTGAATGACGTCACTGAAACGTTATTTATGAAATTAAGTTGATGTGTTTTCCTTTAAAGCGTTTTTTGACACCGTAAAGTCTAACCCCGCTGCCATCATTTTCATGACAGCCATCATTGCGTCCGTTATGAATCGTCTTTCTCCTATATGAGGCACTGGGCTCTTGAGGAAAATGCTTGATGCAAGAGCGACTGAAACGAGCATGAAATATATGGCATCCCGTTTCGCATATGTTAGGTTACGTTTTCTTTGACCGTTTGTACGGAAATAGGAGTTACTTTGTCGACTTATGTCGAAAAGTTTGAAAAATAAGAAATGAAGATGAGTGAGCCAGTAAGTTGCAAAATTTTGGCACCCCTCCTGGAATGAGTAGGGTTTTATTTTGATGGCCCCATGGCAGGAATTAGGGGGCCCCATGGATCGCGGAGCCCTGGGCATTTGCCCAGAATGGCCAATGAAAAAGACGACTCTGCGTTATGTGGCAACTACCGCTTGTCTAGGAAACCTAAGCTTTATAAGCTAATCTACGTTACACCGAGGACTGTCATTGGACGAGAATTGGCCGTATGACCGCTTTTTGCCGTTTCCTCCAATCCTGCCGTACTAAAGGCGTTTCTCCTCCGCCACCGTCAACAGGACGTCCGTCACCGAGAACGAGATGAAAGTGCTGAAGTAGCAATACATACATTTACTATGGCCGCGTATTCACCGCATCCACCACCGAGCACCGGGATCCCGGCCCCCGAATTTTAAATTTTATGCCGGCAGTACAAATACATGTTTGATTTTGTTCACACACTGCCGTCGCACCGGCGCCGTTCACCCGGCTTTTGTTTTTTTTATATCATAATACATAATTCAGAACCGCTGAGTTCGGCCTTGGTGGACAGAAGATCGCCGTCACCGGGACGTCACGTTCGATTCGAATAATCTCGTTTCTCGCTGACGTCCCGGACTCCCGGTGACGGCAGCGTTGGACAAACGCTCCTTCGTCTTAACTTAGCTAATCAACATTGTTTTTGCAGATTTGTTTACCAGCCTGTTAATAGACTCGTTGAGAAAATTAATTAGTGACTCAGATTTTCAAAACATGAATTGTAGTTTTGTTTTTGCTTAATATATTATTATGTTTTTTCTTTTCAATTTGTGGCTACTACTCAAAAAGGATGGCCACAGCTCACATGCAACAGACGTAATTCCATTTTTACTATCACTAATAATTTGATTTGTTCGTCAAAAGGATATAATTCTTTTAACTGTTGCTAAAAGTATAATATTCTGATAAGTAAAGGCTATTTTTAAATCCAAAATAAAACCGCTTAACTAACAAAAATTTTAACATCCGAAAAATGAAATCATAATGTCGGTTGGATTTTATGAGATCAGTGAGCTGTGTTATTGACATTTAAAATGTTTGAATTCCATTTTCGTTTCCAGTGAAATCTGTTCTGTTTTTCAACTCAAAATGTTTTGCATCCCATGATTTCAGTCATACGGAAACATCTCAATTTGTATTACCGACTCGCTTAAGTATTCCTCGTTTTGTACAAAGCCTTCGTTTTGTGTACTGAAAAGCCTTAAAGTGCTTCCAAACAGTTTTTTGCCTTGGAATCTCTTGAGAATCGTCTATCAAAAAACTTCATAAATAAAATGGAACGTTGTAGGAGAAATCGACGACTTAAAAATAAATTGACGAAGTTATTTTTTCGTAGGTTAAACTTAGTTAAGTTTTTTTTATTTTCCCTACTAGATTTTTTTTAAACGGTTGTCGTATGGTAGGTATAATTTTATAGTAACAATGGTATTACAAGTACGTTAATGCATTGTGGTCAAAAATCTCTAAAAACCAAATAGTGGAGATAAATAGCTACTCAAATAAGTTTACAAAGAAAATATTTTTAGCAAAAAGACCGCTACACTATTTATCTCTGACACGATGTTGTTTACTAACAAACTTCTTTTCGACGTCTACGACGGAAAATAAATGATCGGAAACAACCTGAAAATAAATGATCGGAAACAACCTGAACATAATCCTACTGTCCTACTAATAAATTAATCCTACTAACCTACTAACAAAATAATCCTACTATTCTACTAATAAAATAATCCTACTATCCTACTAACAAAATAATCCTACTATTCTACTAATAAAATAATCCTACTATCCTACTAACAAAATAATCCTACTATTCTACTAATAAAATAATCCTACTAACCTACTAACAAAATAATCCTACTATTCTACTAATAAAATAATCCTACTATCCTACTAACAAAATAATCCTACTATTCTACTAATAAAATAATCCTACTATCCTACTAACAAAATAATCCTACTATTCTACTAATAAAATAATCCTACTAACCTACTAACAAAATAATCCTACTATTCTACTAATAAAATAATCCTACTATCCTACTAACAAAATAATCCTACTATTCTACTAATAAAATAATCCTACTAACCTACTAACAAAATAATCCTACTACTCTACTAATAAAATAATCCTACTATCCTACTAACAAAATAATCCTACTATCCTATTAATAAAATAATCCTACTATCCTACAAATCTTTGGATGTTTGTTACTCAATCACGCAAAAACAACTGAAAGGATTTGGACAAAATTTGGCATACCATTAACACATAGGATAATTTTATCCCGGTAGTACATTCCTGTGGGATAATTTTTGACCTCCACGCGGGCGAAGCCGCGGGCAAAAGCTAGTACTTGAATAAAATACCGTTAAGCGAGATGCGCTAAGGTAGCCCGCGAAATTCAAATTTTCTTACGTTTTTTGGTAGTATGTTGATCTAAATATGATTCGCGGACGTAACAATATCTATGGCATTACAGAATTATAATCATTAGGATCAGCAATACAACTAACTCTTTACGTAGAATCCTATTGATGACAATTTCATGAAATAGTCATTCAATCTACGAATTTAGAGAGTTTGAATTTCGCGGTCTACCTTAGCGCATCCCCCTTAAGGCGCCATCTCCACGGACAAGAGAATCGCGGCGATAGTCACACTGTGCCTTGTAATTATCGCCGCGACGATATCGCCGCCGTGTGCAGATTGATTAATTGTAGTGGTGAAGATTGAGTTTCTATTGAATTTGATGGCACGACAAGACCATCGCCGTATTTTCTCGCCCGTGGAGAGGGCTCCAAGTGTTTCCCACACGTTCGAATTTTGAGCACAGTGTGGCCGCTGTGATCGAGCCTCTTTTTAGGGTTCCATACCCAAGGGGTAAAACGGGAACCCTATAACTAAGGCTTCGCCGTCTGTCTGTCTGTCACCAGGCTGTATCTCATGGACCGTGATAGTTAGACAGTTGAAATTTTCACGGATGATGTATTTCTGTTGCCGCTATAACAACAAATACTAAAAAACAGAATAAAATAAATATTTAAGGGGGCTCCCATACAACAAACGTGATTTTTTTAATGTTTTTATAGATAATGGTACGGAACCCCTCGTGCGCGAGTCCGACTCGCACTTTGCCGCTTTTTTTCTTTACCTACCGTACCTGGGCAATAGCAAGCGCACATATCTTATTACACATACAGCTCGTCGGTATTTCTACACTATCTGCGACTTTGTACCTCTATCACTAACTTCCCAATAATAGTTTCAAGGATTAATAGAATCCTAGACGTACTTAGCTACAAGTGTTTATGACAAGTGGATCGGTAATCAGTAACCGTAGTCTGATTCTATTAATTCATAGATCACGCTTCGTAGAGCCAAAGTCAAAGTCAAAGTCAACGGTTTATTTGCAAACTAAGTGTACATTTTGGTGTTATTTTATACTGTAGGTACTTACAACTTAGCGGCCTTTCCCAGGCATCGCAAATGTGAGGGTTATTTAACATTACAAATTAAAATTAAAATAACTATGCTATCTATTGACACAATTTTACGAGCCCGTCCTCATCTTTCCGACAGGATCGTTTACCTCCTACGTTGCGTAGTTGCGATATGATATGATAGGTCTAGTGAATGAACGGGCAAATTGATCGCAGAATTCTGTTGAATATTCAAATTATAAGTCCGATATTCGTATTCATGTCCATTCATAAATTTATGTGATATTTGATTTCATACTAATATTATTGTGAAACTTATTTCAGGCTATTACATTCATCCGACGAAGAATCGGAAGTCAGAGGTGACTTCCGATTCTTCTGATCGGCGTACTACGAATATACGGGAGTATTTCAGTACTCAAAATACATAAATTCTGTTGAACGTTGAAAAGGTCTTGATGTTAAAGTTTTGTATGTGTATTTAACTTAAATTGAAAATAAATATAATAATGGTTTGATGGGCGTGGCTCATTTCCATTTATTTCCATCACGTGGCGTCCCACCGCAGACGGTTGGGACGCCCCGTGCCGCGTGGCCACCACAAACTTTTCTGAACCAGTGGCCAAAAGTGAAACTAACGAAATCACAGGCCAGAATTTAAAAAACTTACTTATCTTGGGCTTTGGTTAAACATTATTCTTTTCACTATCAAACTAAAAGTGCAAGATAAAGACGGAAACATCATCATCTGCCCAGCCTTTAATTAACTATGGGGTCGGATTCCAGTCCAGCCGGATGCAGATGAATACCAGTATTTTACATGGAACGACCGCCTTTTGGACCTCTAGAACCCACTTACTGGGTAATACGATGCCAGTAAGACTGGTTGTCAGACTTTAGGACTTCTGACCACCCGTGACGACTGTCAAAGATCCACGAATGACATACCGGACCAACGGCTTAACGTGCTTTCCGAGGCACGGTGGGGTCTTAGTATGTAAAGATGGTGACCCATCCACGGACCTACCGCGGTAAGCGTAGCTTAACCTGATCGATTGACCCGTGAGGCTGTTATTACTTAACCACAAGCCCCTCATAAAGAGTGGGTGCGAAGTAAAGTTAATTTATTTCAGTCTATGAAATGTTTGCACATAGCAAACTTTTTTTTTTTTTTTTGGGTGGGAAATTATCACATAATGCGTGTCAGACTTCTACTGACTAAAACCCACCCGTGTTCCTTCCGTTGCCTGTGTGCCAGGGCCACGATATCCCTTTCGGACAAACTCGCAACCCTGGCAGGCATTGGTCCTAACGGACCCCCGTCAGTTTGGCGAGCTACCCATCGCTCACCGTCCACAGGCCCGCGCCTACGGTGGCCGGAAATCGGCTTGCGACTCCCGACGCCCGAGGCGTCTCCTGCGGCGACTAAGGGCGCGAGGGCGCGAACCTTGTCTCACCCTCACGCGTTCCGCCTCCTCCTTCGCTAGCATTACTGCTTCGCAGAAGGAGGTGACGGCGTCCCATGCACTCTCGCTCCGAACCATGGCCTGAACCAGGGCCGGACGCGTGAGATCGCCGCTGCCGATCGCCTCCGTGAGGACACGGTGGTGCTCCGCCCAAGCTGGGCAGACCTCCACCGTGTCCTCCGGGCGATCCACACAGTGGTGACACCCGGGCGTTCCACCCGCTTTATCCTGAACAGGAACCTCCTGAAACAACCGTGTCCGGTGAGGGTGCGGAAGGTGAGGACGCCGTGGTGCCTATCTAGCCACTCCTCAAAGAGGGGACTTATCGCCACGATTGTGGCGTGCCCATGCACATAGCGAGCTAAGGAGTAGAAAAGATAAGATAAGATAATATTTATTTTGTAAAACATGAGTACAGTATGAAGGTCTTATAATTAATATGAGGTGGCTACATGTTTTGCCATTTATGGCGTACAAAATTAGATGCACTAGACAAACAATATAAAAAAACACCGGCCAAGTGCGAGTCGGACTCGCGCACGAAGGGTTCCTTACCATTATCTATAAAAACGGCAAAAAAAATCACGTTTGTTGTATGGGAGCCCCCCTTAAATATTTGTTTTATTTTAATTTAATTATTTATTTTTAAAGTAAATATATAACTAAATATTCTGTGAATATTTCAAGTCTACCTGTTGCCGTTATCAATATCGAGCAAAAAAACCGGCCAAGTACGAGTCGAACTCGCGCACGAAGGTTTCCGTACCATTATCTATAAAAACGGCAAAAAAACACGTTTGTTGTATGGGAGCCCCCCTTAAATATTTGTTTTATTTTAATTTAATTATTTATTCTTAAAGTGAACATATAAACAAATACTCTGTAAATGTTTCAAGCATCTACCTGTTGCCGTTATCAATATCGAGCAAAAAAATCACGTTTGTTGTATGGGAGCCCCCTTAAATATTTATTTTATTCTGTTTTTTTGTATTTGTTGTTATAGCGGCAACAAAAATACACCATCTTTGAAAGTTTAAACTGTCTAACTATCACGGTTCATGAGATACAGCCTGGTGATAGACGGATAGACAGACAGACGGCAGAGCCTCAGTAATAGGGTTCCCGTTTTACCCTTTGGGTACGGAAACCTAAAAATCACGTTTGTTGTATGAGAGCCCCTTAAATATTTATTTTATTCTGTTTTCTTGTATTTGTTGTTATAGTGGCAACAAAATTTATACATCATCTTTGAAAATTTAACTGTCTACCTATCACGGTTCATGAGATACAGCCTGGTGACAGACGGACAGACAGACAGATGGCGGTGCCTTAGGAATAGGGTTCCCGTTTTACCCTTTGGGTACGGAACCCTAAGAAGAATACAATGTCAAAATTTAAATTAAATTGAAATCACAATGTCAAAATTTAGATTTCATTCAAAATTACAATGACAAAAGGAGAGGTCAAAAGTGGTATAATATTCCGACGATTTTTGAACGCTAATGTGATGTACCTTATTAGAAAGCTTTTTTATTATGCTACTCGATTAAAGTTAATTCTGATTGTTTCAGGCTTGTTTATTGTGAAAAAGTGAAAAATGTTTCAATACAAACAAAACGCTCATAGTCTTTATTTATTCATTTCTATGCAATATAATTATTTAACTGTGGCTAAGGTTTCCGTTTCTATTAAACACTTTGAGATTTTATTATAATTTTAGCTGCAGCTCCATGAAATTAAGACAAAAAATATTGATTATCATGACAATGCAATAACAAAACGTATCGAAAAAAAGTCAAAGCTGTAAACTCAGACTAGCTATCCGCTGTAAATGTCAAGCCGAGTCCTGCTGACTGACATTGTAATTGTCACGTCATTTGCCACAGGGCTGCCATCCCTAAAATATAAATAATGTTTGTAGTTAGTGATGCAAACATTTTATTTTTCAACACTTGTTTTAAATAAAAACGGGCGGCTGTAAAAAAAAATTAAATGCCCAAAGACATCAAAATAATTATAATTACCTTCCTTCATATAGGTCAGAAGGCTGTTTAAATTTTCAATTACCTACTTTAGTACCAAGCCCCATACATTTCGTGAACTACTTTTAATTAAGTTCAAAATAACAATTTCAAAATTTTAATTCAGCTTGAGTAAGACATACAGAAAAAAAATAACAAATTAACACGCACAAACAGAATTCTATACAAGCAAAATATCATTTAAAAATTCATCAACGCTGTAATAGCACTTCCCTAGTAATAACCCCTCAAGGGACTTTTTAAAAGACATGTCCAAAAATGGTTTTTTTATTATTCAATAATTCTAACCAGGATCAGTTAAATATAATATATTTGGATAGGGAACCCAAAGCTAGTGGTTCTAACTATAACTTACATTTTTAAAGGCTTCCATTTTTGAGAAAAATCGTTTTTTATTTTAGTGTGAATTTACTCCTAAAACGAACAAACCTTTCTAACTAACTAGTATATTACAGTGAAAATACCCTAAACAAAAAGAAAACTTGTCAAAATTGACACATGCCACTGTTAGTACTGTCTTTAAATATTTGATCGATGATTAAGACAATGTAAACAATAAGAAATATGATGAAATGGGATATTTTCAGTCAAAAATGTTTAGTCTAACCTTTTGAATTGAAAGGGATTATATTTTAGATTTTATTTGGGTTGCCATCAACAAATAAAATATATGAAAAACATTAAATATTTTATAATTTTTCTGGAGGGGTCTAAAAATATTATTTCAGTGGTTACAAATTCGATATTTTTGTCGCTTTTATTTAGGTGTAGTTTGACGCTGGTTAGATTTTTCGCGGAATAAAAAACCAACGCCCATACAAAAAGCGGACATCTCCTTTGCTTACAAGCATACATTTAATAGTATCTGGTATTTTATTATAAACGTTTGGAGCAATACCAAAGAACCTCTTTTTCAATAAAGCAGTTTTACACTTTTTTTGACATAAAAAATTCTCATACTACATATCTAGAAACAAACATAAATTTGTTGTACCTACCACAAGGCTCAAGAAAATAGGTGACTCGTTCCGATGTCAATGTATACGCTTTTATAATAAACTTCCAAGCCAAGTTCAAGATCTAGGCCTTAATAAATTCAAATCATTAATTAAACGTAAGTTGTGCCAGAAAGCCTTTTATACCGTTAAAGATTATATTGAGGACAAAAAGGCTTGGATTGAGCTGCTCTAATTTTTACATACTGAAGTGGTTTATTTTTATTGTTCGATGTTTTTTTTGCTAACTTTTATTATTTCATATACAGTAACATTTAATGATTTGTTTCAGTGCGGTTAGTGGAAGTGCTCAGGTGCGGTTTGGAGAAGTGCTGTTGAAATCAGTGCTATGAGTGGAAACCTCTATTTTCAAACACAATGACATGAATATTTACTTTTAAAGTATTATATTATTTTAATTATTGTGAATGTGAAGACTATGTGGGTCATTGCTTTTTTTTTCTTTTTATTTTATTCTTAGTTAGTTTTAATCATGGTCTGGCAGTTTGAGTCATTTATGCGGCCTACCCTAATGCCTTTTCTTTTGGTATTGATCGTCGCATCGTTGTGCTCCTTATGTTCTGAGTAGAGCTGCACGATTACTGACAAATGCGTGCACTGACTGGTCAGGTCCACTCAATCTGTGTGGTTCGTTCCTCAAAAGACCATTTCAGACACCAATCTACATGGCTTTCATATGATCTGACTAAGATTATGTCTGGATTTTAAAAGAGACTGTGACCTCTGAGTTTGTTTTGGCCTTTCTTCTCCGAGTAGTCAGATAGGAAACGCCAACCTCATCTAGTTTTTAAAATATGATGGACGTGTAAAAGTGTTTGTACAAACCTACTTACAGAAATAAAAAACATTTATCATTATCATCATATTGGGCACGAATTGGGGTTCTCTTAACTGCTGAAAATTTTCGAAATGATTGTTGATTCGCTTTAACAAATAATGCAGTTTCCAATACACATAAGTAATACAAAATATTTAATTAACAACTAAAAATATGTATTAATTATACAGGCTGTCTCAAAAGGCAAAGGCAAATGGGGTAAGGCTGAGGTAGCCACCGATCATTTATAAATTTAAAAGTTGGGATATTCTAAACAGTTCACAAAATTACGTTAATCTATAATCATTTTCAAGAAATTTTACATTTTCACTTAGATTTTTCAACCCTGTGAACAAAATTTTCGACGTAATGAGTTCAAATCTGGCTAGAAGATGCCTTGATAGCGTAGGTATAACATTCTGTTCCTATTTACGTTCAGTGTGGCTCTGCAACGCTTCAGATGTTAATTTTACTTGTCTTTTTTTTTTACTTTTCATTAAACTTTGGAGAATCTCTCTAAGCCCAGATTTAAAAAACGTACTACCGTGTACGTGAAAAGTACCCTAATAATTGATATTTAGATTGGGAAAATTTCATAAAGAGAACCTTAAAAATTAAACCGGTTTCATAACAAGGTCGAAATATCCGATGCACTTTTTGCTCTCAATTTACCAAAACATTTCTGAAAAGCGTTGAGTATATAAATTTAACATATTAAATACTTATGTTAAATTTAAATATTTATACTTATTATTCGTTTTACTTTCGTTGTTGACCTGCGTAAGTGCGTAGGCCTTTACAGCTTGATTATTTTGTTGACATTACCAAAAGCAGATTGAATAAATGAGATTGTTTTTTTTTTTTTAAAGGGTTGTTCCAGTAGGTAGGTCGGTATTAGTTGACTATGATTTTGCATAAAAATTAAATATATACTGTGTGGATTTAAATAATGATTTATTGATAAAATTTACAATACATTTTCAAATTGTCTACCTCCAACAGAAGTACATAAACGACAACGTCTTTTGAATTATTTTTACGCAAAATATTTATAGTCATAAGAAATACAGATTAGTACCTACTGGAACCTACCTGTGATACGATTACTCTTTATATTTTAAAGTAAACTCATAATAAGTGTTATGCCTTGATACTCAAAAAAAATAAGTGGAACACTGCAATTTCTTTGTATCGAGATTATCGTTGTGATGATAAAATAAATAAATAATTGTATCGTGTATTTCTTTTTCAGTATGCTAGGCCATATAGTCAAAAAACACAATAAAATGTTAAATCCCTATTCCATATAAGTACTTAAAAAGGTATACGATAAAGAACAAGCACCTTTTTTCAATAAATATCTCATCAACTGAATTTTCGATGTTTTGATTGCCTATTGAACTAGATATTAAAACGAACAATTTAATACATGAAGCCAAATTAATACCTAAAGTATAACATACGAATCAAATGTTTCAAGATGCCTATAATACTCGTACCAATGGTGTGTAGTACCTATTAAAGTGAGCAGGAGCAGTGGTGGCCTAGAGTAGCGGCCGCGACTTACGAGTTGTAGGTCATAGGTTCGAACCCAGACAGGCGCTTTACTTTGTGTAAATTATTTCATCACTACTGCTCTCAAAACGGTGAAGGAAAACATCGTGAGGAAACCGGCATGTCCTAGAACCAAAAAATTCGAAGACATGTGACATCTACCAACCCGCACTGGGCCCGCGTGGTGGATTACGGCCCGCACCCTCTCACCGAGAGGAGCCCTGTGTCCCAGCAGTGGGAAGATTATAGGCTGATTATGAGCAAGCATAACTGGCGCGCATAAATTTATTTTCCCTAATAGGAAAAGCAATTTCAATAATACCTGTGAAGAGGAATGGCGCTTCTTTCTTTCGATGATATTTATCTGTCACTCACGCGATATGATTGCTCTCTTTAGAAACTAGTTTCAGAATAAATCGTTGTTTGCTGACAATATTAGACATGGATGAGAACCCACATTCCATGCGCTCCGGGATTCATGTAAGTAGGTGTAAGCAAAAAAAAAGCAATAAAGTATTCTATCCTAATTCTTTGCCTTGCTAGATTCATTCACAAACTGTCATCTTATAAACGTAAGACGCTACTTAGTCTGTGCTCAGTGCTGATATGTATATATATATATATACCGCAGGGCGCAGCTAGTATAATATCATTGCTTTACCCTCAAATAGGTGACTGATGTTTGGGTACTTGTCATATTATGACAGAAACCGTAGAAGTCAACCGATTAATAAGAACCTTAATAAAATTTTAACACGTATTTTAAAAACCGGTGGCGTTGGCGGTTAGTTAGCAAATCTTTCGCACAATCAACCTTACTTTTTTAACAAACTCAAACTCAAAGCATTTATTTCTTAACTCTCCGGCCATCAGGTACCCTGTAGCGAAGTGTAGGTATGGAGTATGACGTGCACCTCGTGTAAGTATGAAAGCTTTCTCTCAAACTGACACAATTTACCAGCTTCCCGCACATTCGCCACTTGGTGGTGCCCAACGCCTCCCAGCAGGAACGCGTGAAAGGCACTTGCTTTGATCCGATCGGAAACATTTGCACGTGAACGTCCAGACCCTATAATTAAATATACGCTGGTCGGCTGCGTCCTATTCGGATTGAGGCCGTTTTATCGTCTCCGCAATTCACAGCAAATATACTCGCTGTATTTCGTAAATACAAAATACTTTATTGTCACAATTAGCATAAATTCAATACGTTTACGTGTTTGGAGCCTTCTTTTAAGCAAAACAGTGCCTGTATTAGAAGACTCCGCGCTTAAATCCCGTTGGAAAATCATATTAGCTAGTCTAATTCCAGTGTCACTCACTAAACTAGAACAATCCTCAGGGCACTCATTGTCCGACAGGTTAATATGATATTGAAAGTGTGTAGTTCTCGTTTAAATCTGATTAGACTGGGGCCTGCAGTACATTCTGAAGTGTTAGGCAAATTGTAGTCATTAAAGATATAAGGAGAATGATTTACCTTGCACGAAGATGGCGCTTATGTCTAGCGGTGTTGCAGGGATGGCCGTACTTAGGTGTTCAGTTAAAAGTAATGCGGCATCATAAAAATAATAAATTTCAACAGAACAGCCGAGAGAGGCGGCGCCGTAACATTCTATTTTCTTTGCTTAGAGTATCATAATAATATGTACGAATGAGTTTGTCGACGTAATTGTACTGTCGAAAGTTCATCTGTCTTAGCAATGCAAAAGAACGGCTTTCGATAAAAATGAACTTAGTCACATTTAATACTGACTGAACATAGTGACTATATACCTCTTGTCATAGGGAAAACCTACCTCGTACATATTCCTAAACCGAATCGATATGAATACCTAAAAAGGTTACAGCTAGTAAGAACTCCGTAAAAATAACGTGTATAGCGTATATTGCTGTAAAAGTTTTACTGAAAAAATCGAACCATAACTTGTTAAGCCAAGTACTATTGCTAACAATCTCAATAAATAGAGAGCCTAAAAGCATTTACGTAAGGCCACTGACAGAGAAATCAGAAGAAAAAAACTGTGACAAGGGTTTAGTGGCACGGTTCTAATGAAGAAAACAACAGGCTGAATAAAGCAGTGCTCATCCAACCACATGGGAGCCCTGTGTTCATATTATCACACTCTGCGCTACTCACGTTCGCGTACATTTGCGCGGGGCACTGAATGTCAAGATAAGCTGGTGGCTTACAATTTGAGATAGAAGCCCTGGCGCGGTGCCAACTCCTTGCCATGTCTGTCTTTGCATACGAATAAGTATAGGTACTAAGGAAGTCGTAATTAAAAAATATCATATCTCCACATTTTGGATTACTACAAAAGAGCACAAATAAAAACGTTAATAACGATGTGAGCTTAAAGTTCCAGGTAAATTAATCGCAAATCCATAGTATTCGCGATTGCTAAAGCTTAAACATTAAAATGAGCTGGTCTTCCGCACAACGGTCATCGTGTAAATGCAAATGCATTATATAAATTGTACGTGTAATGAGCATCGGGTATACAATTAGTGTTAACCAAATGCACTAACTAAGCTTCAGTCATTGAAATTCGTGAATGGTCATGTAAATGTTTGAAATGAAGTTTTTACAAAGAAATGTTACACTAGTTTTTGGGAAAATTGCCCATTTTCCTGCTGACTGTACATTTTTTTCAAAATCTGTAAGTTCTGGGAGTTATTTGTATGTTACAAATACGTACAAATGACGAGTAATTATCGCGGTCGACCCTTCATACTTTTCATACGCTTGTAGATACTTGATTATGGCGTTGTAACACATATTTCTTAAAATTGAACTAACCTATCTTGTGCACTATATCTAGGTTTCTATGCAAGTAAAAAAAAAATTGGCGAAACAAATTCAGTAAAGGCCTGCAAAAATATGCTTTATTCCACAAAGGAGACGTTCACGAAATGTATGGGGCTTGGTACTAAAATAATTGAAAATTTAAACAGCCTTCTGGCCTATATAGGCTGAAAGAGGGCAATTATTTTGATGTCTTTGGGCATTTAATTTTATTTACAGCCGCCCGTTTTTTTTAAAACAAGTGTTGAAAAATAAAATGTTCTACAAGCATTATTTATATTTTTGGGATGGCAGCCCTGTGGCAAATGACGTGACAATGGCAACGTCAGTCAGCAGGACTCAGCTTGACATTTACAGCCGATGTTTAGTCCGAGTTTACAGTTTTGACTTTTTTCGATACGTTTTGTTATTGCATTGTCATGATAATCAATATTTTTTGTCTTAATTTCATGGAGCTGCAGCTAAAATTATAATAAAATCTCAAAGTATTTAATAGAAACGGAAACATTAGCCACATAAAATAAATATATTGCATAGAAATGAATAAATAAAGACTATGTGCGTTTTGTTGGTATTGAAACATTTTTCACTTTTAACCCGAACTTTAGTTCGTTCATAATGTACTTATAAATTGTATAAGTAAAGAAAACATATTCATAGAAACCTCACACATGTAATGAAGTTTCTAAGTGACAAATATTTATTTCACAAACTTGTAAGGCTTACTCAAAAACACATATTTCCTGGAACAAGTTTTATGAAATTTCCGCACACTACTTTTCGTTCTATGTTATCGTGTTCTTACTACTACGTAATTGTTGTTGTTAGTACTTGTGAGAACTACTATGCTCGCGTTGACGATAGACGGGCCGGGAATGGCCCTCTTTAGCAGCTTAAGGATTTGAAAAAAAAAGCCTTGAAATAATTTGGTTGAGAAACTGTTAACTGCAAGCGTGATGGACCTATACATTATGTAGTCATATATGCACATGTTATAAATTTAGTCGTTTTTGAGCCTGTCTGTGTGACCGCCTTATTCTTCTATAATTACTTAAGCAACTAATTTTGATGATTTATTTCTGTAAGTAAGTTAGTACAAACTGTTTTACACGTCAATAATGATGCGGTTTTCACTATCACTATCAAATCTCGGTGTTGTATCAAGACGTAAAAAAACCGTGTGAAGCACGACGGTAAGTTGGGTACAAATAGGTGTGTGAGTAGGTACTTAACCCTAATAAAAACAGAGTGTCACCCTGACGCCTGCCGATCTATTCTATTCTCACCGAGAAAACTTCAAATTCAAATTCTTTATTGCGAAGTAAGTATACAGGATTTTGAAGATATTAACAATAGGTATGTTTTAGAACTTAGTTGCCTCTTTAGGCATTACAATTTATCAATTAAATCATCGAATTGGAACAGAGTTTACAGTTTTCTGGGGCGCCACATTGGGAAATTGCGAAACAATTCATTTGATGCGTGTAACCGATCCTGTAAAAAAATTCAGCCTTACCCCGGCAGAGTCGAGTCTAGTGACTAAAACGTGTTTTTCCCGACCTCAAAAGAAAAAAACGGAATCCTTATAGGATCACTTCGTTGTCCGTCTGTCTGTCTGTCTGTCAGTCTGTCAAGACCTTTTTCCCAGGAACGCGTGCAGGTATCAAGTTGAAATTAATATGAAATACGTAAGATAACGGTCCCTCGGAGCTCTAAAAAAATCAAGCTTCTAAGGCAATTTTGATACGCGCAAATAAATCAAAATATATTATCATCATAATATGGGGTACCTATTTCATGTTGACCTAGAATCATAAAATTTGGCAAGAAGCAAGGTCTCACAGCACAAGTAAAGGAAAAAGTCTGAAAATTGTATATTTGTAGTTTTATCACCTAAAAAAAATACTTTTTTGAGATTACAAACTTACATTTTCAGTTGAAAAATTGACCGTGGCGTATATCGATGTATGGGGGAACATGTTTTTCAACTACAATGTTAAGTTTGTATTTGGGATAAATTCATCCCAACTACATAACCCTTCATTGTACGTGGTCCGATACGCACTTGGCCGGTTTTTTAAATATAAATTCTATTATGAAGTTAATTTAATGTAGATTCGGTAGAGATAATAACACCAGCGCAGCGGGGTAATGCGTAGAGATTAACTACGTTATTATGGCCAGCCCCTCCAAAATTCAAAACGTTTGAAAGTATTGGTACGCATTTGTGTGTGTAAAGAGACGGCCGTCAAACAAAAACAAATCACGGATTTATTGCTCGACTAGTGGCGTCATTAATCGCTCATTATTATTAGTATAGCGCTGCACTTTTCTTTTTTTTTTTTGGGTGGGAAATTATCAAATACCTAACTTCTCCCGCTCTGGGTGGAGCGCGAGGGAGTGTCAGCCTTTTACTGACTAAAACCCACCCGTGTTCCTTCAGATGCCTGACGTAGGTACTCTATGAAAACGACACACCCGTTGTCGTGCGCGATCGGCTAGCTATGATTAGTTGACCAACAAATCTGGTAATAAGTGAGAAATTACGAGTACTTACAACTACATACAAACTCTTTCGTAAGGATGTGACTACACACATTGAAACAGTAATTAAGAGGGGCGAGCCATGTTATCGTAGTTTATCTGTAACACACTATCAGTAACAATGGGTTTCATTTTGTCAGTTCAACAACATTCATTGCGTTATAATTTACGGCGTTGAGCGGACATATTTTTCAAACTTATGAAGTTTTATTAACTTATGAAGATTAGCAATATACTTCAAAGTCATTCTAATTGTGATTGGTCATGTGTTACGCAATTAGGGGCAGCTTATAATTGTCTCTATGAAGGGCAAAGGCCACTTAAGCTGAGAAGTCAAATCAAATCAAATTATTTAATTTGCTAGTTATAAACATATGTTACAAATAAATATAAAGTACTTTGTATCATTACCTAATAAGGTGGGCAAAAATTTATATTATTGTTAATCTATTAAATAATTAATAAAAAAAACATCACACAATTATTATAAAAAAAAAAACAATAATCACGTGCATTGTTCACGCTTGCCCAAGACGGGTTGGCGATTTAAGACTTTTAATAAATATTAGTCCAGGTCTCCTCACGATGGTTTTCCTTAGCCAATGTCAGTACTGGCCAAGATAAACTCAGAAAGTACATACGAATTGAAAAAAGTCACATTGGTACTGGCCTGTACTCGTATTTGAACCTACAACCTCGTTCAACCGTGAGAGGCGACGCCTCTGGGCCATGTGATCATTTAAAATGCGGCGGGGTGACTGCCTACTAAAAGACCACGGCTACTGAGCTATAGATCACGCACCAAATCTCAACAGTGATAAGACTGATAAGTCGTACTAATGTTATGTGAAAGCATAAGGGGCTTACTTTATTTGATTCTATGGCAGCTTAGTTCAAATCAGAAAGAAATAAATGTATTTATTGTGACTTCGCAGGAAGATCACAAAGTAAACCAAACACAGTCATAAAAATTAAGTAATAACATGACTTAACAGAAAAGTATCATTTTAATTTAACGAGCAGGGCGGAGTAGATTGCTCACAATTACGTTTTTGATCGAGAGGTAAAAAATTTCAAAAAAACGTAATAAGTTCGATAACACCAAAACAATCCAGTTTGGACGCCAAGTTATCGGGGTCTTTGTTTCAATTACTCTGTTATCTACAAAGTATCACCCAATCTATTTCAAGGAATGCACCCACCAATTACCAATCGCTCTTTAGTACTAAGTCTATGTGTCTATCACAGCATAATACTGCTTGAATGTGTACTGAGAATTCCATGAACTTGTGATACTAAAGGTTCACACGAGGTGATTTTAGTTGATCAACTTAAATCGGTTCACGAATTGAATGACAATCGCCAAACGCGCAAAAAGTTGATTCCCTTTCAACTTTTGGTGTGCGAGTCGGTTCATTTTTATGACATGGCAACAACTTGTCGAACGTGAGAACGATCCGTTCAAGTTAAAAACGATTTTTATCTGTGGTGGCAGTATTGTTTGCTGTCAAAAGTGAGTGCATGCGGAAAAATACTACAAAAAAGGTTCCTTTAAGTGCGCCATTTTGAAGCAACTGCCCGTTCGGTCAGATTATCAGAGCGAGCGTGAGAACGCAATTCGTATCGATTTTTCTTGATCAATTAAAATTTAATCAACTAAAATCACCTCGTGAGAACCCTGCATAACTGCTCCACGTTGTCGACGGCAGCCACCGCTCCGTCGCGTCAACCGCGACGCACGACGGCTCCAGTTGCCTCTGCCGTTGCCACCGTGCCGCTCGTGAGCTCGTGTTTAAGAGCACTTATACAGACATACACCTTAGGGACGTTAAAAACGTAATTGTGAGCAATCTACTCCGCAGATTGCTCACAATTACGTTTTTGATCGAGAGGTAAAAAATTTCAAAAAAACGTAATAAGTTCGATAACACCAAAACAATCCAGTTTGGACGCCAAGTTATCGGGGTCTTTGTTTCAATTACTCTGTTATCTACAAAGTATCACCCAATCTATTTCAAGGAATGCACCCACCAATTACCAATCGCTCTTTAGTACTAAGTCTATGTGTCTATCACAGCATAATACTGCTTGAATGTGTACTGAGAATTCCATGAACTTGTGATACTAAAGGTTCACACGAGGTGATTTTAGTTGATCAACTTAAATCGGTTCACGAATTGAATGACAATCGCCAAACGCGCAAAAAGTTGATTCCCTTTCAACTTTTGGTGTGCGAGTCGGTTCATTTTTATGACATGGCAACAACTTGTCGAACGTGAGAACGATCCGTTCAAGTTAAAAACGATTTTTATCTGTGGTGGCAGTATTGTTTGCTGTCAAAAGTGAGTGCATGCGGAAAAATACTACAAAAAAGGTTCCTTTAAGTGCGCCATTTTGAAGCAACTGCCCGTTCGGTCAGATTATCAGAGCGAGCGTGAGAACGCAATTCGTATCGATTTTTCTTGATCAATTAAAATTTAATCAACTAAAATCACCTCGTGAGAACCCTGCATAACTGCTCCACGTTGTCGACGGCAGCCACCGCTCCGTCGCGTCAACCGCGACGCACGACGGCTCCAGTTGCCTCTGCCGTTGCCACCGTGCCGCTCGTGAGCTCGTGTTTAAGAGCACTTATACAGACATACACCTTAGGGACGTTTGTTAGTTCATCATGGTGAATAGTTTACGTCGTGTTTGTCATGGCAAGTGCATTGGATTTAGCTAGGAATACTGGTAACCGTAATATTAGGTTACGTTAGCAAAATACTTACTAATAATTGTAGTCTGTTGACGTAGGTATATTAAGTCAAATAATATGTTTTGGTTCTGACAATGCTGTCAGATATATCAGCTAATAATATGAAATCACACTATATTTTGGATGAAAGAATTTTAATAGCGAGGGATTTCGAGAAGTTGGTATTTTTTGTACGATAAAACTTTTTCAAAAACAAAACATCCGACTTCCAAAAAAACACTAAAAAGTAACCAAAATACTTTAATTTCGGAAGTCAGTGTCTTTGGATATGTATTATAAGACTTTTTTTTTTGTAAAACGTGTTGTGTTTTTCACTTTTAGTGAGTCCGTTTGTAATTTATCTAAATTACAATAGCCTAATGTCAACTGCTCATCACGTTTTACAAAATATTGCTTTTCCCGATGCAGAGGCGTTCATTGTTGATGAGTTCTCCTGGTAAGAACCAGGAGACCTGGAACTAATAGTGACTTCACCATATGCATAGTGATGAGCATAAATTTCTTAGCAACCATATAATAACCGTATATTTTAAAGTGCCTAAACGAATCGCAACCGTGAAATACTTATTATTAAACAGTTCTGGTGGCCATCTGTGGTCTTCATCATCAGTTCCACTTCACCAAATGGTGCTTTCCGAGAGCAGTGCAGGAGTTACTATAAAAAATAACCAAATCGCTATAAGTTTGCCTATAAAATTTGAGAATTTCCCTCGATTTCCATGGGATCCCGTCATAAGATTTTGACAATGGAACCACCTCGAGAGCATACCCTTTCAAATAACTAAAAAAACTTTCAAAATCGGTCCACTATTGACGAAAAATCAGTGAAAATATATTTAAAAAAAATATTTACATACGAATTATAACCTCCTCTATTTTGGAAGTCGGTTATAAAGAAAGGACCATCACCGGAATAAAACAGGCCAATAGAAAATACATAATGAACTCAAGCAAGTTAGATAAGATACTTTGAAGTTTATAATAATTATCATCACTTTACTTTCCCGGACAGAGCCTTTGACAAGGAGCTCTTATTTCTAGTACATTAAAGTGTGGGTAATAAGTAATTCAGGCGACAGGTACCTGTAAGGCCGAGTCCTTTGTTGTCCATTGCTGCATTTATGCATTATAGCCTTTGTGTCAACGGACATTTTTTAACATGCGGGACGATAGCAGCTTCAAGCTTTATTTTGTTTTATAACTGAATTTCTCATAGACTTGAAAATATCAAGAATTTCAAACCGTAAGAAAAATTCCGAGCGCTTTGTTCCTTCTAGGAAACTGATCTTTAAAAGAAAATAGAACCAACTGACAAAGTTTCTGACTGGGATTTTTTCCATGGAGACAAGACACGGTGGTCTAGGAAACTCTAGTAGACCCTAGTCACCGCGGGAGACACCCTGGGCGTCGGGGGTCGCAGCCCGATTCCCGGCCATCGTACGCGCGGACTAGCGGACGGTGAGTGATGGGTAGCTCGCCGTCCGATAAGGACCAGGCCCGGGTCGACGGCGAGTTGTGTTCCACGCACGCCTCAAAGAGATGTCAGCACATCACAGATGTGATTGACTTCACACAGGCAACGGAAGGAACACGGGTGGGGTATAGTCAGTAAGTCTGACACGCCCTCCCGCTCCGCCCAGAACGGGAGAAGTTATTCGATAATTTTCCACACAAAAAAAAAAGGTTGCCTCTGTGACGTATTCGATTTTTTGAGAAAATAAGCATATAGCTTTTAAGTACTTAAATAGCAAAAAGCCAGCTACCGGATGACCTAATACAAGTTGACATTCAAATTCTGGTGAGCATATAAGTACAGCTTTGCTGGTCTTATTCTGTATCATATATACGAGTATATCGTGATTTCTGATAGGCAGTCGCTCCATCTAAAGTACTGATTTTCAGCTGCTTCCGGTTAGACTGGAAGCCGACCGTAACATAGTTGGGGAAGGCTAGGCAGATCATGATGATCTATATCGTGTTTTATTGGGAAATCTAATTTGACAAATGTACCAAGCCAATTTATGTCTTAATGCAACTTGAAGATATTACAAGTATGTTTTCAATCAATTCAATCGGCTCAGGCTCCTCTTTGTTTCAAGCTTAATTTTCTAGTAAACGATGTCGTAGTGTCGTACATTAATAAACTCCGAGAGTAACGTACATCCTACATGTTATTGGGAAATTGGTTAAAACACCTGAAACCTCATCCATGTATGTATTATGGCAACTGCCTAAGTTGTCTAAAGTTAACGTTGAGGCGGGGATGAATAAATGATGGTGTCTTGTTCGTCTGGCTCCAGGGTATGGCATCTGTCCCACCGCTAGCGAGGAAGCGACTAGATAGCAACGATTTTCTCGCTCCAGAAAAGTACCAACTTTTACCAATTCATTTAAAAACCTACCACAAATGGTTTTATATTTGGCACTTTCTTAATCGTTAAGATAAATATATAGACGTGCATCAAATCTTGGCGACGTAAATAATGCCCTAGTGCAGGTCCAACATTGGTTCATTGCTAATAATTTAGTATTAAATGGGAAAAATACGAAATGCATAAGATTTGCTTTACCGAATTTTAAAAGTAGTGATTGTGACATAGTATTGAACAGAGAGAAACTTGAATTCGTCGATAAAACTGTTTTCCACGGGATCACGCTCGACTCAAGGCTGCAATTGGGTCCTCATTTAACATCTCTTGCAGGACAGCTAACTTCAGCAGCATTAAGCTGTGAGAAAAATCCGTCATTTCATTAATGTAGATACCGCGAGGCTAGTTTATTTCAGTTACTTTCGTAGTATCATGTCTTACGGTATTTTACTATGGGAATGGGCTGCAGATATTAAGTCTATTTTTATTCGGCAGAAAAGAGCCATCAGGGCAATATAATTATGGCCTCAATTCTCTAAGACTCTAAGAGAACTTTCTCTAAGACTCTAAGAGAACTGTTTAAAGAAAAAAATAATAATAATAAAGATATTAACATCATGACGGTACCTTGCCAATATATATATGAAAACATCATGTACTTACGGCTACACATCAAGCTATACATATCCAGTGTACGCTGACCTCACATTGTACGGAAATCCTATACAATACGAGATCAGCTTATACTGGAAATGTATAGCTTGATGTGTAGCCGTCTGTACGTAAGGAAAAATCTAAATCTTTTCAGTAAAAGAGATGAAAGACACAATTATGGGACTATAAATAGGGACCAACTAGTTCAACCAGGTTTCAGAGTGGCTAAAGTAGACTCATCCTTCATGGGGTACTGTTTAAAATGTTACAAAAAAATACCTCCCCACATACTCCACTAAATGAAACGAAATTTAAATCTTGTTTATAACGCACACTATGTAGCAAGCATATTATAAGTTGGGGAATTACATCGCTGACAAAAATGCTTGGCTTAATGCTGGTCCTGCTCCATAAGGGCGCATAAACTAATTGATTAGCATTCGAAAATATTGTTGGAGCTGCTGAAGATTGTAAATACTATATTTACATTATATAAATTGAATCGTTTAGTCGTATAATGCCTAATTCGCAAAATGGCACCCGATTCTCTAAAGGGCCAATTCGCGAATGGACTAGTTCTCAAAAGGACTAATTCGCGAAATGGCTAATTCTCAAAAAGTCTAAGTAGTAAAATGCCTAATTCGTGAAAAGACTCATTCGTAAAAGAACTAATTCGAAGTGCGGCTACACCTAGTTTTAGCCGGTTAGAACTAGGTGGAGCCACTTACTCTTGGTTAAACCTAGTACGAGCCGATTGTTTTCGGGTAAAATCATTTGGGTTAGGTTAGGTTAGGTTAGAACAGTAAACATGTGGAGTTGCGTCGGTCACAGCTTCGCGCAGCCCTGGTGGCGGAATGGCGGGACAGGCTTTCACGCCCTACCGCCGGCCTCGCCACCATCGAGGCGGTCCGGCCGGTACTCGAGCCCTGGCTCGGGAGGAGGCACGGCTCCCTGTCGTTTCGGGTGACGCAGGTGCTCTCGGGGCATGGTTGCTTCGGGAAGTACCTGTGTCGCATAAACAGGGAGCCGGACGCCCGGTGTCACCACTGCGTCGACTGCCGGGAGGACACGGCGCGGCATACGCTGGCAGAGTGTGCCGCTTGGGAGGAGCCACGCCGTGCCCTCATCTCAGAAGTAGGCAGTGACCTGTCGCTGCCGGCCGTGGTCTAGTCGATGGCCGGCAGCGAGGAGTCCTGGGACGCGGTGGTATCCTTCTGCGAAACAGTCGTGTCGCAGAAGGAGGCTGCGGAAAGGGAGCGGGAGGTCTCGTCCGCTCACCCGGCCCGCAGCAGGCGCACCGGGCGTCGGCAGAGGGCAGATAATGCCCTCTTCCGGCCCCCCTAAATGGGTCCAGGGACGGCGGACTCGGGGACGTCCGCCGCCCCCTATCACACTGGACCCGAGGTGGCGGCGCGTAGTGTTCCACGCGCGCCCCTTTGAGATGTCGCGGGGGGGTCTAACACCTCACCCCCCCGCAGACTTGAGGTGGCCCGCAGAGGCGGGCCGGCACTAGCCGGGGATCACGGAAGTAATACTAGCTCCCAAGATCCCCGGTGCAAGTGTGGGAAGGGAACACCGGGGTGGTTTTTAGTCAGTAAGAGTCTGACAGACCCCTCCGCCCACCCCAGGGCGGCGGACATCCATGAGGATTTTCCACCCCGGCAACAAAAAAAAAAAAAAAAAGGTTAGAACAGTAACCATTAACAAGCGAAGGCGAGCGAGCGAAGCGAGCGTGCCGCGGCAGCGGCCGCCGTGCGCCAGATCCCCTCTATTGTTGGTAAATTCAGTTACCAAAATAAAATAGGTTGTATCGTTGTAATATAATTGGTTGTATGACAGATTGTAAGATGCGTTGTTTTTCGCTATGATTGTTTTATTTTAATAATAAATGTTTTTTGCTAAGTTTTTTGTTTGCATTTCGTATAAAATATTAACATAAGTAACCTAGAAAATTAAGTTAGATTTTTCATGTCATTTAACTCATGGCATGAGTTGGTAAAAGTTGGCCATTTGGAGAATTAGACATTTTACGAATTAGTTCTTTTACGAATGAGTCCTTTCACGAATTAGGTATTTTACTACTTAGTCCTTTTGAGAACTAGTCCATTCGCGAATTGGCCTTTTTGCGACTGTGTGCCATTTTGCGAATTAGGCATTATACGACTAAACGATTGAATCTCTTAGTATTGTATAATTGCATAGCGCATGTGTGAGCACTATGTACCTACCAATTACTGAGTACGTCTTTCATTGACTTGAATGTGCCCTGGCGGCTGAGAATGTGTCATGTTAGCTCAAAATGTCTCGCTGATGGTGTGTGTTGGATCATTAAGTTGCCTTCAAAATGGTTGAGTTAAATGGTGCTGATCCATGCCTCATGTTCGTGAACGGGCGACGTCAGTAGGGACTGGTAATTTCTTAGCTGCCGGCTTATTTTAACTTATTTTAATTGTTTTTTTTTTGTTTTTATCTTTTTACTACGGACGCTTTTAAAGTGCACGTCTTTCTACATTGTTCTCACATGTATAATTTCAACATGAATGATGTAATCAATACGTTTTAACAATATTTTAATTTAAAAGAGTGGAGTTTCTTGCCCGTTCTTCTCCATAGGAACCTACTACGCGTTGAAATAGGCAACTACCTTCATCTCTCTAACTGACCGACCCCTTGACAATTCAAAAGTGCCTGTAATTGGTTTATTTGAAATAAATGCTTTGAGTTTGAGTACAAAATATTGTAGTTCCCATGTAAGTAAACGAGATACTTACATATATTGATAACTAGCTGCGCCCCGCGGTTTCACTCGCGTAAGTCGCGATCCCGTGGGATTATCGGGATAAAAAGTCGCTTATTTGTTAATCCAGGGTGTCAGCTACCTCCATACAAAATTTTATCAAAAATGGTCCAGCCGTTTGAGCGTGAAGAAGTAACAAACACACACACACTCAGAAACTTTCGCCTATAAAATATTAGTGTGATTGATCGCTGACTGCTCCCACTGCCGGCGAGTACTCGTTTTTCGCAGCGACAAGAACTATCAAAGAGAGTACCTAGGCGATCAGCGCCCTTCACAAAAAAAAAAAAATGTCTAAGTATCTGCAGTTTGTTCCAGCTAATCTTCGAAACGGCTGGACCGATTTTGAGGGAACTTTCACTGTCAGATAGCTGATGTTTTATGGAGTAACTGAGGAGTACTTTTATTTAATATATTAATGAAAGATAAACTAATATCTTTACTTTATAAAGTGCTCTTTGTAAAACAGGTAGACCGGATGACGGTATCTCGCGAGGTTGAAGTTGGAAGTTTAATATATCGCATTTGCTTGGCTTACTTATTAATCAATTGGTTACATCACAACATAGTTAAGATTCATTTGATAAAGTTTTGCAGACGCCATATTGAATGCCCAATGACGTCATATGACCTAGGAAACTAGATCATAGCAACTTAGTTAAATTGGTTCAGTAGCTGAGGCGGCTGATGTACCTAATACTATTTACTTCAATTCCAATATGAAGTAGGTATTTATTCTCTACCACTTACTAACTTTGATTTAAAAAGAAACATCGAAATAAATAGTTTTACAAACTAATTAAGAATAATAAAAAAAAATTAAAAAAAAAAATGGTTTACTTAAAACAACTCAAAAAGTCACTGGTTTCAGCTCTGCAGTAGTCGGGCGAAAAGGAATATAAACGGGTACAGACATTATTTGATTTCCACCCGGTCGCTCACGGTCTCAAAATTATTACCAAGAAACTCTTAACTCCACGAATAGCTGAAGTAATTCGATACACTGTAGACAGGAAGTTTTGTAGAACTAATACAATCATACTCGGAGTAGGTACAGTGGCGGCCGCGCTAAGATAGCCCGCGAAATTCAAATTTTCTTAAGTTTTTTTGCAATTTGCAGGTTTGTGGCAGGTTATAATTATGTTGATTAAATATGATTCGCTCATTAGAATCAGCAATACAACTCTCTAAGTTCATAGAATCCTATTATTGAATTACTTTTTCATGAAATAGTCATTCAATAAGATTCTACGAAGAGTTAGAAAAACAAAAAAAAATTGGGAAAAATGGTGGGAAATAAATTGTTGTTCTAGTCGAAAACCATTCATATGATGATGTAAAAAAAACAGCAACAAATTAAAAAAAATCTTTATTTTCCCTTAAATTTATGTTGGAATAAAACAGGATTTTTTTCATTGTTTTTTTTCATTTTAAAGAATCCAATTATTCACATGCTTCGTCACATAAAACTTTATAAATAGTTGTTCAGATGTTATACACAGATGTCTCACAAAGCCTCATCTTGTGACCGCACTGTATCCCGAGCATGTCGCCGCCGCGGGCCACGGCCTGAATGCACTCTCCAAGCTTTTATGCGAGCCCCGAAACACGAAATAATAATACCTCGCTTCTTATGAATAGATACATTGTAGCGAGAATTTCACATACTTTTTACATACATTCTTCATTTCAGGTGGCAGATAGCACGAGATGCATATTCACAGATGCTCTACACCGATCAGATGTGTGTACGTGTAAAACGATCAACTGTTTAGTTTCAACGACTATGTTTTAACAGTAATCTTACCGGCCGTCTGTTGTAGGCGATCAACCTTGACGCCAGTAGCACACCTCCGCCGCGAAACCATCACATCGAAACCGCAGTGGTTCAATTCAACTGGCTCGCGTCATCTTTCGCTACTCGAATCGGATGCGACTAGCGGAACATGACGCGACCCAGTTGAATTGAACTACCGCGGTTTCGCTGCTATGGTTTCACGGCGGAGATGTGCTACTGGCGGAGGCCGGTACAGCCACCCACGGTAGGTACGAACTTTGGTCAGATCAGACGGATGTGAAGGTAGAACCGACCATTTTATAGTATCCTTCACGTGTTTAATATTTTACTAAAAACTTTTTACAAAAAAAAAATATAACCGACTTCGACGTAAAAAGTTTTTATTTTTCACTTTTTAGTTGTTGTACCTATCCCACACAAATCCGAATATAGTGATATTCTTGCTATGTAAATAAAAGTGACAAGAAGTTATTATAAAATCATCCACATAGACTAAATGGGAAATATATGAATTATTGAAGCTAACTCAAAAACTACCCAAGCAAAATATAATATAATAAAATTTATATGGGACCACCTACAAAGTATAGATATACCCTTTCAAACAAAGAACGATTTCCCAAATCAGTCCAGCCGTCTTGGAGCAGTCGGGGCAAATAATTACAGAAAAGATTAAGAAAAAAAAAGATTCCGTAGAACTGAGAACCTCCTTTTTTTGAAGTACGTAAAAAATGTGGTTGCTTGCTGAACAAAGCTGAGGTACGCGATGGAATCAGCGATTCAAGGTGGCAAGCGGTACCGCATGGTCCGATTGTTACTCGTAATAATTATCAATTGATTTAATTATGATTAACAAAAGCAGTCCGATAGGTAAAACATTTTTTTTAAAACCTGTATCATTTAATTAAAGAATCACATGGTTATTGCTGCTATTTTTCATGATAATACATTCAATAAACACTAAAATATTTTTAGCTCTAGTTGAGAACAAGAGGCTCTGTACCTTGAAAGCGGACTGATTACTTAGATGGCTTAGCGATCTTCTTCTTCGTCGACCATAAAATAATAATTTCTAGCCAGACCACCATTTGAAGTGGAGCGCGCGTTGTGAAAATAAACCAACCCTTCGTACAAGAGACGATAAACTGAAGGTTATTGTAGGCGATGGTTATTTTCCACAATGCTCCGTTCCGCCTCAAAGTTCTAATTGTCTAATCCTATATTTAGCTACAGTGATTAATCCCAATTTTGTTTTTGTTTTAACAACAGTTTCTGAGTGCTCGATTCATCAAAAAAGATTATATGCTCAAAGCTTATTCAACACGGGTTAAACTTAAATTGTACTAGTTTCAGGATCTGACTAATATCAAATATGTGACAAACTTTGATCATTAAAACTTCAGTGGCCAAACGACAATCGACTTTCTTGTACCTACAACACACAGAACACTTACTCCTAGCGGAGTTAAAGTACCACAGACACAATATGCATAGACATGTAACTGATGTAGTCAGGTTCTGACACACGGTTTACAATTATAATAAATATATTATATTTTAATTTTTATTTTACATGTTATTCTCATTCACTATCTATTAATTATTTTATTTTATATATTTTAACTTATTTTTCCGTGACATCATAGTGGGCCCTATCAGAATATCAGCGCTGCGGCACTTTGCTTAATTTTCGCAGCATCATGCTGAGATAGGCTTTTGGCTTTTTTGGCCTCGTACAGGACTTTGTTTTTATTTTCATTCTACTTTGTTTTTTTTTTTATTGTTTTTAATATGTTCTTATGAGTGTGTTTTAGTTTAATTTTTGATCTCCTGTGTTGAGTCCCAATATTTTTGTTTTTTTTCTTTCTTACAACGCAAAACAAATGACGGCAAGTCGCGTCTTATGTTGGCCGCATCAACAAGGTCAACTGCCAGCAACAAATAGATATTTTATTTTTACGCAAACAACATTTTAAAGAAATTCTTCCCTCACCGTTCAAAACGAATGCAATGACATAAATGATAAGCAAAAATATTACCGTCGGAAATTGAAAATGTGGCTTTCCGCTTGCACTCGTCTCGAAACCTGTGCGAAAGGGACGTAGGTACCTACTGAAATACTCTTTTATTATAAGCATCCGGAGCTTTGCAGCTATTTTAAAAAGTGAAGACTCTTCGTCCAAGTGCCTCGCAAGGCACTTTGTTTGTTGTTTTACAAACAGCTTCGCCCACATTTTTGTAATATCAACTTATAAGAAAATCTCAAGCTTTTTCCGTGGCGATGGACACCGTAAGTTTGATTATTTAATATTATTAGCTTGAGTGTGAATACTAGTTAATATATTTTTAGCTATATTTCGCACACGATAAAAACAACAATAAACTCAAAAGCAACATCTTCAAACCAGCTAACATATTTGTCTCGTTAACAATGTATTTGTGGTGCGCGTAACGTTCCCATACTTCGGAATGTTAGGCGCGCCCCAGATCTCGCAGGTCAAGGCCGCTTCTCGTTCCGCCGGCTCCTCCGAGCCGACTACAGTGTCAAGCTTCCAGACCTAAATCGAGCGTGAAATATTGCCGAATTTTATGAGACAACTGCCTACGATTGTGCTCGTATCGGAATTTACAGATAAGTGACTGCTGCCTTTTTAGCCTCCCCTTCGTGACCTGAAAAATGGTTCGTGAAATGTGACCTACATCTGTAAAGTAAATAAAAATGTAGGATTAAAATCCAAATTCCCATGAAAATTACATAAATTTTATTACAAAACGAAACGATCGTTTGAAATGTCAGTGTGTTTGCTGGACACAAATAACGACGAAATACAAAAAATAAGCATCAATTTTTTTATTTTTATAACGCAAATACTGTGGAGCTGCTTTATGACACAAATTTTTTATTTTTATAACGCAAATACTGTGGAGCTGCTTTATGACACAATTTTTTTCCTCGTTACTGTACTAGTTTTGTATAGTATAAGCATAATCATTCTATAACGTTCCCAAAGCTGGGACACTATAGGTACCTAATTCACCACGCGGTCCTATTGCGGGTTGCTGGATGTCACATGACTTTGAATTTTTGGTTCTAGGACATGCCGGTTTCCTGACGATGCGGTGTTTTGAGGGCAGTGGTGATAAAATCAGTTACAAAGTAAAGTGCCTGGTTGGGTTAGAACACGACCTACGACGTAATAGTCAACCAACCATCTTTTTTTTTTTTTTCCAACTTTGTTCTGCCAACTATATACATTATGGTACGTAATAATGAATTGAGAATTGAATTGAATTGAGTCGGACTGTCGTTACCACTGGGCACGTTTTCTCTGTAGGTACGTTTTTCTCTACGTTTTGCATAATATTTTTCAAATCATTATAATCATATAACATTGTGCGAGAAATTGTGTGCAGAAATTTCTCTATGAGGATGTTTTCTTTAATTTTACTTTTTTTGAGTACATTATGAACGGCCAAAATGTATGCAAAAAGCAGATTATTTTTTTTGCTTTCGTAGTAACTTTGATATAGTGCACAAGATACCTATTAGTTCAAAAATTTAAAAGAAAGATGTGTTACAACGTCGTACGAGCGTTTGTATGAAAAAAAGACGTGATGGCCGCTCATGAGGTACCTACGAAACTCTAAAAATGATTGATTCGCATTAATATCGTAAACACATAGATACGCTGCCGGCTACGCGTCGATTTGTGTTCACGATGGCAAATTTATGGATAAACCGGGTTTTGGGCTGACTACAGCCTGAACGTGTGAATAGGTATTTTTAATTAACATCCCTATCCTGATTTCCATGAAAAGATCCGATGTACAGACGTGTCGACCTCTATAATTTTATTAAAGTATATAGAGATAGAAAAAATAAGATTTATTGACTATTTTCGAGAGTCGGAAAGGGCAGACCCTTTCTGATCACTTGGACAACTAAGATAATCATGGAGTGCTCTATTATTTATGGTTTCTTTATTTTTCGGATTATCTGGTATATTTGTTTTCGGAGTTCTTAACGTTTTTTGTAGTTTTATTGTTTTACTTTATGTTTGAACAAAAAATTATATTGTTTGTATACCAACCATAATACCAGTAAAAGGTTTTCAGAATGGAATGATTTCGGTACATGTAATATCAAGTGAGGAATCTTGTCCTCGTAAGTTACCCATTGTATGTCGCTACGTCTGCAGTTGATATATTAAGAGTTCGCCCTCCAACCTCCAATTCTCGTCTGTAGCTACCTAAAACGTTACAAATGTATGTGAGAATACATTTTTCTTCAAACATTTGTAGCGGTTTTATATATAAAAACGAATAGTGGTGTTGTGTTTTATTGGATGTGCAAATAATGTCTAATCTTTCTATTGTTATTTTAAATTATAGAATTACTATTGATGATTGGAGAACCGAGGAGACGAAGAGGACTTTTTCAATAATGTTGATTTCTGTGGCTATTGCGTTAAATTTAGGAAGTGTCAGATGTCTGTCAGTACCGTCCGCTAAATATAGTTCACATTTAGAAAAGTTAAGATCTAGGCAAATGGAATGAAGTTCGTTTTTTAAGAATTGAGGGTTTTTTAAAACAGTTTCTACATCGCCTTTCAAAGTTCCATCATCAAGATACCAAACGTTATTATTTGGAATTTAGCTGTCGAATAATTGGGTGACAAACAAATAACAAACAAACAACTCGATAAAATTATCTTTCTAATTACTACTGCGATATTAAATTGATTTCCAGCTTTATCCTTTTTAATCTTGAATTCAAAATCAAATAAAATTTAATCACAAATTACTGCGCAATTCAGTTAGAATTTTGTAATCACAATCAATGTTCGATTCACATAAGGCACTGACAAGTAACTAATGTTACGTCGGGTTCTCACACGCCGTGTACGTTTACAATTACAATAATTTTATTAAATAATTATCTTATTTTATTATGTTAATTCACTCATCTATTTTTATTTTTTATTTTATGAATTCCGTATCTATCCGTGACATCACAGCGGGCCCTATCAGAATACCAACGCTGGGACACTTATTTTTAAGTGCCGCAGCATCATGCTGAGATACCTTTTGGCCTCGTACAGGACTTCCTGTTTTTATTATCATTTTTCATCATCATCATTACAGCCGAAAGACGTCCATTGCTGGACATAGATGTCCCCCAAAAGGGAAGGGGTTGCCATAATCGCCACGCTTGGCAGGCGTTAAAATGCATAGAGAACGCTGCTGCCCATTCTCTAGTAAGTCCCTTAGTCGCCTTTTACGACACCCACGGGAAGAAATAGGATGGTGCTATTCTTTACGTCCGGCACCACACCGAGCATTTAGCACGGAGCATATTTTCATTTTTGCTTTGTTTTATTTTTGGTTTTGTTCTATATGTTTTTAACAGTTTTTTTTTATTTCAATTTGTGATCTGTGCGAGGCCCAATAAATGATTTTTCTTTCTTTCTTTCTTTATTACCTTCAATTTATGAACTTCGCACATTTGTAGCCCAACGATCCCTGAACTATTTCGAATATTTACTACGGAACCCACAATACACAAAAGGATGCCTGAATCCAGGCTGTTAGTAGAGCGCTTTGTGGGCTTTGTGTGACGTGTCAGTCAGGGGATTTTGTCACACGGCCTTTGTAGCTAAAGGTCATCGGACACGTATAAGCACTGCACCGGATCAGTATCGTAAACCATACATCGTTAACCATATTATTATTTTAATAATTATACCTAGATCGTTTTTTTTTAATGTTTTGTTAATTTGAGAACGTTGTAGCCTTTATAGACTGTAGATTTGTAGACCATTTTCTATTTTGAAGTACCTGGTACTTTTGACGAGCCTACACTGTCCTCTCATACCTATAAACTATGTCAGGTGTTCTGTGAGAGAAAGTGTGCAACGGAGTCCACTGTTCCATATTAGTATTGACAACGCAAAATTAAATTAAATGTTGTACAAAAATGAGTTAGTATGAATCTTTTTTTATGCTTCTATGTTAATGTAATTAGGTGTTGTACCGTTTTAATTAACTATAAATAAATAAATCTGTAATTTGAAAACATTGTAAAAGCCAATTATTTTTAAAAGAATAACCGTGGAGTTTCTTGCCGGCTCTTCTCCATAAGAAACGACCAATTGGAACCGTGCACCTAGCTTCTAACGTTTCATAAGTGCCCATGTAGGTTTATGTGAAATAAAATATTTTGATTTTGAACCAGACGTCAACGCAACGTAAGCACATTATCGGATCGGTTCAGCATCCCCGAGGTGTAGCTGCTAAGTTTTCTGATAAGTGTGTGTTGCAGTGTGCAGTTTTATAGAACGAATCCTGAACGGCTCGATTGGAGCCGATGCTGATGCCGCGTGCATTGCCATACGTGTGCGTTGACCTTTAGCCCCGGTCCGCACAAACGATCTTTTATTGCGCATTGTATTTTCAACTCTCAGTGTTGAGCCGAGCATTGAAAATCCACTAGAGTGCATCCAAGCTCGTCCAAAAAATCCACTGTCGGATTTACAACTTGAGTACAAGGGCTTAGTGTTTAGAGTCTGACCAACGAAATTTGTCCAAGAAAAAAAAGCGCCAATTTAAATAAATCAAGAGCTTTCAACACTAAATACACTCTTTAAACGGTGTTGAAACTAATTAATAATCAAGAAATATTCTGCAATACTTACATCAGTATTTCACATTTTTAGAGTGTATGCAAGGGTTCACAGCTCTTGATTTTTATAAATTACCGCTTTTTTTTTTTGGACAGCTTTCGTTGGTCAGACTCTATTGCTGCCGCCGACGACTGATGGAGCAGCGCCGCTCCGCTTGCAAAAGTTCAAAACGACGATCCTTCATTGACATAACATCGTTGTTTTTTGATTGAGGGCGAGCAACTTGATCAAATTATTTTTTTAAATGGTACTGAAAGGCGAGTAAGGTTCTTTTTGTCATTTACGTGGGATGTACAGTTACGGTCTACAAATCAGTTTTCAAATTAGATTCCTTAACACACTGTGTGCTCAGTATACTCTAAAATGCTATATCCGGGTACTTGTTACCTTCATGGTTGCAAAAAAAAAACAAAAAAAAAAAAAATAGTATTATGAATACTATTTTTTTTTTGTTGTTTTTTTTTAAATAGTTTCATCATAAAAAAAATATGATTTTTTTTATGATGAAACTATTTTTTTATTTAAAAGTTAACACATTGACTTCTTATTAACAGTAACATTTATCAAAAATATTTTTGTTTTTTTTTTTACAAAAAGATTTTCTATAACTGTCCTAGACGACAATAAAAAAAATCTATGCTTTATACATCAAAGTACATAGGATATTATTCGACCTTGTGACATAGATATTGTGTGCACGCAATTATAAACCCTAAGGTGGTAAGCATTTTCAGACCGCGACTGTATGGGGATTATGAATGCCATACGTACTATTATTGCCATTACAATCCATACTGAAATTGAACCAAAAATTATAATTCGCTTTGTAATAGTTGTTATGAATGAATGTTTCAGCATTTCATTCAGAAGGTAATCTGTAAAAGCAAAAGTTCTGATATATATAATATATCAATGCAGGGTTAAAACCTCTGGGGTTGGAAACTTGAATTTCAGCTAGAAGCTTCCATAAGAACTGGATGGGATTAAACTTTCCCAATGAGACTTTCAAGAAGGCAAAATATTGGGCCAAAGATCTGCATGAACAAATAATAATCAATATTGTGTTACGAATATTTTCCTCACACGTTCAGATTTTTTATGAGTCTGCGGCGAAGCCAAAACGGAGGGTTTTGTGTTTGACCTGTATGTATGTATGTACGTCCCTATGTTCCCTCGTAACTACTAAACGGCTAAACCAATTTTGATGAATGTTATGTCGTTAGATTCGTCTTTATTGCATAAGTGTCACTGGGTAGATTACAATTTAAACAAAACCAAATGGCAGATTATTGGCGCCGATATGAAAGTTAAAAAAAAAACTCCGAAACCTATCAAAATGAAGGGTTTTAAAAGGTTATTACATAGATACAAATTGTATGTTAAAAGTAATTTAGAATGAGAAATTATAAAAAAACAATCCCGCACTTTTGGAGTTGGTGAGTAAGAGGCCGTTGTCACCCGATTATAAGTACCCACTTAAAATCGGGTGATGAAATAACATAATTTACAGTCTTATAATCCTAACTAAAAAGTGTAAAATAAAAAGTAGGTAAATTTAAAACCCGTCTGCGTAAAAAATAAAAACTTTAAAAGATGGAAACAAGTTACTTACAAGGTTCTCAAGGTAGGGGTTAGGTATATACCTAATTACCTACTTACAACTTATTAATATAAACGATTTCATGCAGCCGACTGTATCTTCTTAAATGTAACAATAATAAAGAACTATTGCCTCCGACTGCATGAGACTGTTTATTTATAGTATTAATAATTATATTGTTTCAATCTTTTTTAAAGTTCACTTCATTGCGTAAAGTACCAATATTTTCCTCACACGTTCAGATTGTTTTAAACAATTTAGTACCTGTCTCAAATGAATTAAAATTGCGGTCACAAAAATGCATTAGAAGATATAGTCGAGTTTAGGTCCTAGCGGCCAATTTCAGCAGAGATTAGCCAGCGACAGCAGAAGATATTATAGTGCCAAGTATGTGCGAAAATACAGCAGCAATCTTTCCTTTCTTTCTTTCTCTCCTTCCTTCAGAAGAGAGATCGGGCGGAGGACTTTCCGAGGCAAGGGGCCATTTCACCGCAAACTTCCTAACTCCCAACTGCTACTAAGAAATTCCGAATGGAAAAACCAACTGGCAGTACTTACGACCACGTGATCAAAGAAACGAGGCTCTTGCAAAATACAATGCTTATTTCTCAAATTATAACGTATTAGCTGCGGTCCGCGGTTTATCCCTCGTAGGTCTTGATCCCGTGGGAATATCAGGATACAAATTAGCCTACTTGTTAATCCAGGGTGTCAGCTACCTCCATACAAAATTTTATTAAAATTGGTCCAGCCGTTTGAGCGTGAATAAGTAACAAACACACACACCCTCACAAACTGTCGCCTTTATAATATTAGTGTGAAGATGATTTATTTTCGAATTTTCCTGTTTTATCGAGTTTGTCCAATAGTCCAAGTTGTTCACATTCGTATCCTAACTGCTATCACTCCTTAAAATATTTGATATTATGAGTATTTTTGTTAGACCTTGTTGTTTGTAGATGATGTTACATTTCGAAAATTTAGCACGAACAAGCATATTATGTTTTAATATTCAATTTGGGCGTCGCGGGACGTTAGTACTTGTCTATGACAGCTGACACTGGGCCAGAAGTGTAGGCAACAATATCCTGCCCGTTGAAGAAAGCTAAGGCATGTGCCAAAATGTTCCAAGGAATTCTTTTTGAAAAACACGTGATGAGTCTTATCGGTTATTATTTTGCATACGGCCTCCTGACGTTAAAAGTATGGAGTAATTACTTGAATAATAATATGATTTTTTAATTTTATTTTTTTAATCAATCAATTAACAATGTTAACATTAAATAGTATCATCTATAGGTACACTTGACTTATGCTAGTTAACAAAACAGGTAGGTGTTGCAACCAGCACCCTTACTAAGTTATGAAATAACGTGTATTAGTGGTACAAGCCCGTACATACTTCAGTTTCACAAAAATATTACAGGCGGAACAAGTGTTTAAAAATAAACTAAAGACCATAATTGAAAAATACAGAAATTACAACTTATTTATTTGACACTTGGATTATTCGTGTATATGTGTTTGTGTGTGTGGGGGGGGTGTATCTGTGTGTGTGTAGGGGGGGAGGGGGTTGTGTGTGTGGGTGTGTGAGGGTTTCTATGGGTGCGTCCCGGTGATGGTGTGTATTGTTTCCGTGCAGAATGTGAGTTATGTTCTCGGTGAAAGGGTTTAGGGTGGGTTATTATCAGAGTAAACCAGGCGTTCTTTATCTAAGTATGTAGTTATTTGTAAGTAGATAGTTTGTCACAGATTTCTTGAGCGACGGAGTTGAAAGAGAGTAAAGTCTCAATTTCCTATTGAATTTATTATATAAAGTGACCCTTGGAAGCAAAGAAATCGTTTTGCGAATTAGTATTTTTTACATCTGTAGTTCCGACCGACTATATCTTTACGCTTTTTAGTGATTTTCACGTAGGGGGTATCTTTGTGTTGTAGGTAATAGGACTGTATTAAGGACAAAGAATTGTCTGACAGAAATTTCTTTAAAACATTGATATAAATCTTCGGTTGGGAATAGCTAACTTCACGCCGTTGGACACGCTCTAGCCGTTGGCCCTGCGCCTGATCTCCGGGCGTATCAGATTGCTGTCCCCTCGGACTAAGAGAGTGAGAGAAGAGAGAGTTCAACTATGTCTGCGCACACACGTGTGCCCTATAATATCTCTATGCACGCCGAAGGCTAGTCTCCGCTGAGATTGATCACCATGGCCAAAATTTGGTCTGGTGGACTATTAGGTACCTACCTACTGTCCGTTTGTCTGTCTTTGGTATTAGGTATCTACCGCGACAATCATGATCGCGATTTTCAAATAGCTAAGTTTAAACGATTAGTATGGTTAAACAGATTTAATTGGCCGGTTTATCCAGTGCCAGTCGTGGCCTACAAAAACTCCCTTTTTGTAGTATTCTAAATTATAATACCGTATTTAAATTTTAACCAGAATTATGGACACCTTGAATCAAATGCTTTGCTTGAAATGGATAAAAGAAACATGAAAGAACTAAATTAACTAAGAGGAGATTTATATAAAAGTTGCCTACATGTTATCTAACACTTCAAGTTAATCATAAAACGACAATAGGAGACCACGATTTTCCATTTCAAAACGATTAAAACACCTTTATCGGTGAACATTGGGAGCTTACCGACAGGTGGCTTGTAAATTCATTGACGTGCTAATGCAGCAGATTAATCCAATCGAGTTTGCTTTTATCTCGAACATTTTGTAAAAGAAATTAAAAGGCGTTCAATTGAGTTCACTTATCGTGGTGATTCACCCGCTAAATTGTATCAGAAAAGAGGGCTTTATTTTCTTGCTAGTTAGCGGCTAACCCCGGAGGGAGCTGGGCTTATCAAATATTTACCAGGAGGCAAGAATAGTGGTGATGTACATTGGACATTAATAGTACTACGCACATACTAAGTGAGTATAGTGTAGTGCTAACGTAACCGGTAGTTTCGTTTAAGTCTGATCGCGACGTAATGTTAAAGTACCGGTTACTCCCGTGGGATACTCATAAGCAGATTATAGTACTAAAGCCAAAAAAACAAACGAGATAATACGGCTAATTTGCTCAAAGAGTAATTAATGCAGGTAGTTTTGCAATGAATAAGTTAGCTAATACCACCAGCTCCACATATTCAGGTTACTCTGACCGCAGGAAAAGCGCATTGCGACGGTTTAGTAGCCGGAGTGGAATTGACGCAGAAAACTTCATTCATCGTATCACAACGATACCTTTGCGGTTTTTCGTCTGCTTTTATTTATTACAGATAAAAACTCTAGTTTATGGCGGTTTTTTTACGGACTCGGGTCAACAACGAGAGAACTTAGCACAGATAAGGACGGGCCTCTGAATATCCAGTAGCACATCGGCACATATGTTTATGTACTTACGCACTATCCCAAAAGTTCGTAGTCCAACCGTAGTAGATACACGATAATGTAAAAAAAAATAACCGCAAAAAGCTTTTTTTAAACTACCTTTCATTAAAATTAACTGAAACAATTCTTGTTTTGTGCAAGTTAAAACTAATCACAAGATTACGGTAACAGTTTAACTAGCAAAGTAGTTAGAATAATGTACATCACATAAAACAAAGGCTTACTAACTAGGAACGAAACAAGTTTACAAAGTTTCAACTAGAGTAAGAGGAAGTTGTCTAAAATTAGCTTGGAAGATCCACCCACCTGCTACTAGGTAAACCTTGATTAATTTTTAGAGAAAAATCTAAAAGGAGCCATTCCTTTGTCCAACGTTGTGTCAAATGTGTAAAAGGATTGGCAGATTAACTGCTATTCACTTCTACTTGTTTGACTGGCTCTAGAAAAGAAAATACAATACAGCTTATTGCAGTAAACGGTTTCCGTCAGCCGTCATCCTGGACTTTTATCTACCTATGCTTTTATTTCTCAATAAACTGGTAAAAGCGGATTGCTTTACGACCGATCTGTTCAACCATTTTCCCGCAAAGAAAATAAATATCAACGATACGTTTAAACGGTTTAAGTTTTAACCAATTGAGGATTTTCAAGAGATTTGCAGCATTTGATGACCACTTTATGCCGATATTAAGTACTTTCTCGTAGTTCTGTTAGAATATACATGTGGAAGCTTGTAATTAACAAACCTACCTACTAATGAATTTTAATCGTGTTATTAGTCTGCATGCGTGTGTGATGTGAGTAAAAAAAAAATGGTGCTGAATATTTTCAGTAATTGGGTACTTAGATGATTATTTACTAGTGTATTTAAATTGAATTATTCAGACCAAAAAATGCCTATGTAGCTGTCAGGGGGCCTAAAATGGACGCTTTGGCAGAATCATAATATGATTCTGCCAAAGTGTCCATTTTAGGCCCCCTGGTCGTGTCTATTAATAATATTTGATGTGTACCATGTTTCTTTCGAGTCTCAACACTTAATGTAGGCATTTATTAAGACGGATTTTTCAAACTTTTTCAAAGTCAAAAAAATCTAGTACCTAATCCAAAATCCACGCGGATAAAGTCACAGGAGAAATTCGGCGGTCTCAATGTAGGCATACGACAGGAAGGTACATGATGTATTGATTGTAAAACTCCATTCCGCAGATAGAGTAGCAAAAGAAAGTTTGATTATTCCAAATTAACATGCATTCGGCCATCACCTAATTCTTTACTGCTGTTTCGGCCTTAAATTGACGTATTTCCTTCGTGCTTCCCTATTTATTAGAGCAAATTCTTCAGTACACATTTTCCACCATGATTTTAAATGTGGCCATAGATGACCGAGCTTGGGTACAAGCTACTCTTTCTATTAGAATGGAAGGCCTCGGCGTCCGCAAAATTTCTAGTATTACTTTAATGGCTTTCATATCCTCGATCCACCGCACTCAGAAATTGATCAAGAAAATCCTAGCCTCCAATGAGTAATTTTCATGTGCCGTGCTTCACCGAGGCTATGAATGCCTGGAGATTCGCTTGCCCGAACTCAGCACCACCCATTAACCCAACATCACAACAACGGTGAGATGAGCCGCTCTGCAGAGTAGTATACTGCGGAGCGTGGGCGCCTGCTGGCTGTGGGTTGGCTTCATGCAGTAGTTTCGTCGAACAATTCGTGGGTACATTAGCAGTCAGCGATGCGATATGAATTTTTCGACGCCATATTTTTGTTTGTTAATAGTTTTAGTTAAGTTAGGATATAATAATGTTTTTTTTGTTAATTAATTAGGTATAAGTTGTCATTTATATACTCATATTTTTAAATCAATCATAATATCTAGTAAAATATCGATGAATTCTTCAAAAATCTTCTTTGCCTCAATTTATATTTGAGCTAGTTGAGCTATTACTTATTAAAAAGTACATTTTAAATATAAATACTGAGGCCGAAAACTGAACTCCAATATTAAAAACCGGTTACTATGTGGCTGAATACATTCTTACAAAGCGGCAAATAGGCTTATTTATACGAATTTTTTCAAATAATTTAACTGACACCGCGATAATAATGCAATTCATAGAACATCATGTCATCATGTTGTAATTGTTTATTTTATTAAACTTGCCTTTTATTCGTGAATTCAAGCATTTTCCAGTCATATTTTGAGAATGTGTTTATGTGATTCCGTTCACGTTCCTGCGGCTTACTACGTCCATGTGAAACGGCGTAATGCGTCCTGCGTGACAGGCCTTGCCCTACTTCTGGATGTAGATTTAGATATCACATCAGCTCATAAAGGACCATTGTTGAACGTGGCTCTACTACCAAAACAAGTACAGAATTTTGTTTTTTTGTCACAGTCAAATACTTACTACTTTTTTTACTTTTTAAGAGGAAGTCTGAAAGTTTGTGTGGAAATCGGTTGTCATGGTATGGGCATGTGATGCGGAGGAATGAGAAAAATGTCGTGAGGAAAGTTTTCAGGATGAATGTCGTTGGCTATAAGAGTCGGGGAAGACCAAAGAAACGATGGATGTACTGTGTGAAAGATGATATGGCTAGAAAGGGGGTGACTACCGAGATGACGACTAATAGAGAAGTATGGAAGAAAGGAACATGTTGCGCCGACCCCAAATAAATTAGGATAAGGGCAGGAGAATGAAGGAATAAATTCCTCCTTACTACTTTTTATTCAAAAAACTCATTGCTCATTAAAATTTGACCACTTTCTTCTGCTTCTCATAGTTACACGGATATCGCCATGAAGTCCCATTTCAAAACTTACCAACTTACTTGGTCTAATTGAAACATAGGTACTATTTTACTTCGATTTTACCTTTCAGTGTTGTTTTATTCAATGTTATCAGCTCTTGTTTAATAAGTATCATGCATTAGATTTTATATAGATTTCAGAAAAGCCCACTGTACCAGTCAATAAAAAATATCAATAATTAAAAGGCAGATACACATAGAAAACATTTCTAAAACACGGTACTACGAGCATGCAGGTAGTAACAAATATGACAACGAAGGTAATCCTCAGGGTGTTCCCAAATATTATTAAATATACCATCAAAATCCTTGAGGAGCTTGTGGCCAAATAATAACTGCCGCACGGGTCGATCGATCAGGTTAAGCTACGCTTGCCGCGGTTGGTCCGTGGATGGGTGACCATCTGTTCATATCAAGATTCCTCCGTGCCTCGGAAAGCAGGTTCGCCGTTGGTCCCGGCTGTCATTTGTAGATCTTTGACAGTTGTTACGGGTGTTCAGAAACCCAAAAGTCTGACAACCAGTCTTACCAAGGGATATCGTGTTACCCAGTAACTGGGTTGTGGAGGTCGATAGGCAGTCGCTCTATGTAAAATACTGGTATTCAGCTGTATCCGGTTAGACTGGAAGCCGACCCCAACATAGTTAGGAAAGGCTAGGCAGGTGATGATGATACAATCAAAATCCTTCTCGATTCTTTTACTTTTTTTCTCATTTCTGTTATAATTCTCTCGTTCAACAAAAATAGTTAAAACAAATAATGTGCTTATCCCGCGATAAAAAAGTGATACCAATTACTATTATTTTGGAACACAATAAAGTATTCGGCATTCACTGATATGAATAGTCATAAGTGGCATGGCGTAAACTTTCAATATGAGAGCGTGTGGAAGCCAAAGACACGTCCACGCCACGACAGCAAATTAATGACACTATTTTTAAAGAGAAATCAATAAAAAGTTCGCGGAAAAATATTAAACACATCTTCCAACAAATATAAGACCAGGGAAGTTTTATACGGAGAATATTCTTGAATTGAGTTAGTAATTTAGCGATCCGGTCCCGCAGCATTTCATGAGCGCATCGCGGGCCACGAATATCGTGGGCATGGAAATCCCGCATCGCACGTTCCCGGGAACCCGCGCTCCGTGCCACCGCACCGTACAGCTTTTCACAGAATTTGAAGCTTTGTACAGAATTTCTACAAAATATTTACATATTATGTAACTGCATTTTGTGATGCACACCGTTTATTGATCTGTTGAAAACGTTCGTATTTATAATGTTACACATTTTATATGCGCTTGATATTTTCTTGGCATAAACATGCTTAGAAAACGCTGTTGGATATTTCATTTTTATTTTATTTTATTTGTGTAAAATCAGATAGCACTGGCTGATTGCAATAAGATACGGGGTATTTTTTGAGTACCTAAAGAACAAATTGTAGAAAAATAAATAAACCGGTCAAGTGCGTGAGTCCAACCATGCACAATGAAGGGTTCCGTAGTGGGGATGAATTTATCCCAAGAACAAACTTAACTTTGTAGTTGAAAAACATGTTCCCCCATAGTTTCCAACTGCAAATGTTAGTTTATACGCACAATATTGTTCGAGTTTGAGTTTGATAAGTATAGAACTATTCTCTGTATTTTATTCAAGGGGAATATTAAGCAGCTATTAATATTAATATTTACCTTTATTTACTATATTAATATTATATTATTCATCAACTGCCTAACCTTTTCCCAACCATGTTGGGGTCGACTTCCAGTCTAACCGGATACAGCTGAATACCAGTATTTTACATGGAGCGACTGCCTATCTGACCTCCACAACCCAGTTACTGGGTAACACGATATCCCTTGGTAAGACTGGTTGTCAGACTTTTGGGCTTCTGACGACCCGTAACAACTGTCAAAGATCTACAAATGACAGCCGAGACCAACGGCTTAACGTGCTTTCCGAGGCACGGAGGAATCTTGGTATGAAAAGATGGTCACCCATCAACGGACCAACCGCGGCAAGCGTAGCTTAACCTGATCGATCGACCCGTGCGGCAGTTATTACTTAGCCACAAGCTCCTATTAATAGTATATTATTATAATATAATATTATATGGTCAATTTTCGTCAATTTTCTTTAAATCTAATTATTATAAAACTGTAAAAAAAAATATGAAAGCCTCATAACAAGTCCTTTCATTTTAAGTGCCATACGGTACAGTTTGCAAAAACTTATTTTTTATTTCAAATTTTTCCCCCAAACGTAAACCCCATAATCAAAATTAATTTATTTACCTGTCTATATTCATTAATTCATATGAGTACCAAATTTCAACTTAATTGGTCCAGTAGATTCGGAGCAAGTCGGCTGTGACAGACCGACAGAAGACATACACGGACAGACAGTCACACGAGTGATCCTATAAGGGTTCCGTTTTTCATTTTGAAGTACGGAACCCTTAAACTGTATATCGAACGAGAATCTACCTAGTTTTAATATATCCATTTTAATTTTAGTCGCTAATACAATCAGGTCAAAGCAAAAAGAATGAGCTTAGAGTAATCACGCAAGCTCAACTATTCTCTCTAATGAGAGAATAGTTGAGCTTGCGTGATTTTGGATTTGGTTCTTGCTACGTACCCGTTGCTCGTAGCCGCCACGCGTAGGCGACCGACCGTTGCTACGGCATAAGCTACGGCGTAGCATCCTATGCTACGATCGCGTTGATCTTCAGGAAGATGTTTTGGTGCGATAAATTCAAGCCTATTCGTGAATTTTCATAAAGAAAATTATCGTGTATTATAAGCTGATAGCATAAACTACTAATGAAAGTAAAGTTTCTCTTGTTTTTACAAATGTATTTAGTCTTGTTCCGTTCCAAAGACAATTTTATTTGACAGAGTTGACCTGATCCTCCAACTTGAAACGTCTCCTCACGAGGGAACTCATTAACGGTTACATGTATAACTAGGTTTGTAAGGATGCATGCGTTTATTTCAGTATTATTTATTTTATTTTTACATGTACCTACATCCACGATACTCTGAAATACATGTTTTTGTGATTGGTTATCAGAAATAGCAGTTTCTCAATATCGGTATGTTCTATAATTGGGTTGCTAGGCCAGATGGCTCAGTTCCGTGTCAAATACTTAAAGCATTCGTTCGGGTCTGCAAACTTCGGTTTCCCAGGTCACGGCACATTTGGTTATTGGGTCTTTATTAATAATATATTTAAAACGCTGTTATTCATAAAATAAATTTGAAAAAGTATGTGTATCTTAAGTATGAGATATTTAATTTTTATTTGTTGAGAAATAAATTAAAATTTGTAGTCGAAATTTAAACTCCCCCAAACTGAACTTACTCCCACTTTCGAGGACTCCTCGATCGAATTAAACCACGCTTAAATTTAACTAAAGTTAAGTTAACATCGATATTTAACTTTACAAGAAACGAAATGTTCTGTTCATTAATTCAAAACAAAAAGGTTCTCGATTCACCTGGATGCAACATCAGCTGAAAAATACACAAACGTTTATCCGTATGTCTGCAACACTTGTATCTGATGTCTAACCATTTGGCGAGGACAGTTTCAACTCTAACTGCACTTTGTACACGCTTACTCCAAATAATATTACGAGTATGTAGTTATCAGGAATGTAATATTCTAGGTATAAATTTGGCCTACGTTTGCCTTGACGCCAGTAGCACACCTCCGCCGCGAAACCATCGCAGCGAAACCGCAGTAGTTCAATTCAACTGGCTCGCGTCACGTTTCGCTACTCGAATCGGATGCGACTAGCGGAACATGACGCGAACCAGTTGAATTGAACTACCGCGGTTTCACTGCTATGGTTTCTCGGCGGAGATGTACTACCGGCGTTAAGGTTTTTATGAACAGTAAATTTAGCACAAAATTCAGAAGCTTTCAAGCAAAAGGGGGTTCACTAATGTTTGACCAATACACCGTTGATAAATTTTTAGGTTCTATCCAACGTTTCATTTACTACTTATTTTACAAATAACTTATTCCGCAAATGTTTTATTTTATAAACAATCGCTTTACAAACATTAATTATTTTGCAAATGCGCCTCTTTACAAATGTTTCACATGTTAGTTGATCATTTATACATTTGTCATTGTATAAATTAAATATGTAATATTCTTTTGGAAAAATCACATTAATAATAAATGTCATTTTATTATAAAATGAATTTCCTATAACAGTCTCAAAGTGATCATGACAGTATTGTTTAGCATTCTACCTATCCGATCACTGGACATGGCACAAAATCCACAAAATGGCTGTCAATGCGTTTGCGTTTCGTTTCACCGTGAGCAGATACCATCAGAAGTATTCGTAGTTATTCACCCAAAACGGCTCAAATCACTGTGAAATCGATACCCAAATAAAATAACGAAATATGTGAATTTTCATCACTAAAAGTGCGCGTCAACTTATTATTTGCAAAATCAAAACGCAATTTTAAAAAAAGTACCATAAAATAGCAACACCTTTTTCTCTTTTTTTTATGGGGTGGGGAATTATCAAATAACTTCTCCCGCTCTGGGCGGAGTGGGAAGGCGTGTCAGACTTTTACTGACCAAAGCCCACCCAAGTTCCTTCAGTTACCTGTGTGCCAGGGTCACGGTATCCCTTTCGGACAAACCCGCAAGCCTGGCAGGCATCGGTCTTAACGGACCCCATCAGTTTGCACTGACATCTCAATGAGGCGCGCGTGGAACACAATGCGCCGTCGATCCGGGCCTGGTCCTTATCAGATGGCGAGCTAAAATAGCAACACTGTTGTCGCATTTACTGCAAATAAATGACTTTGACTTTTCTGTTTTTTAGTATTTGTTGTTATAACGGCAACAGAAATCTATCATCTGTGAAAATTTCAACTGTCTAACTATCACGGTTCATGAGATACAGCCTGGTGACAGACGGACAGACAGACAGACAGACAGACAGATAGACAGACAGACGGCGGAGCCTCAGTAATAGGGTTCCCGTTTTACCTTTTGGGTGCGGAACCCTATAAACGAGCCCTTCTGCGTATTTAATGAGTTTCATTTTTAGGAAATTGTTTTTATACCAAACGTTGTTTTATGAGATATCATGAATAAAAATGAATTTATGGTCAAATAATACGTTATTGAAAAAAAGTTTATTGCTTAATTATTTTCCTATTTGGCAAACTTATTGTGGTATAATGATAAAATGACAAATCATGTTTTTGCCAATCGTTAGTTAGCAAGTGTAAATTTGTAAATTAATTGTCGGTGAAATATACCGAAAAGGGGGCACTAAACGTTTTTTCCTAGTATAGTGCTATTAGATTGAGTACCTAATTATTAAACAAACTTAATTTAATAAATCAAAAAGGAAATGACAAATGGTTTATGCAAAATAAGGGTCTTAATGCCCGATATCGTTAAGAAGGATTTCTAAAATAAAAGCATTGTTTTTTTCGTGAAAGGGTTCTAAAATGCAGATGAGAATTGCGAACAGTCAGCTGAAAAATAACTGAGTCTGTGACCTTCAAATCTGTTTTCTTAACAACTGTTTAACCTGTGCCTTTGGCTGCTTAAAATAAGGAATGCGTTTTATTTACAAGTACTTCAAGCTGTAACACGGACTGAGCCCATAGCACAAACGGTAAGTGTTTATCCTTATTCCATTTTGCTTTCTGCTTTAAAATAATGATTAAGAAGTCACGTGACTACTATTCGCGCCAATTTAAAGTTTTAAACAGCTCTATCAAGTTATTCGACAAAATCGGCGCAAGCGAATTTCATCTAGCCCACGCGTGATTCACTTCAGTTTGGCCAGGGCTTAAATCACCTGTCGCTTATGGCCCTTGTACATGCATTCCAGTGCCTTCGATCTTTGAGCGCTTTTGCACTGCGCCCGTATCAGGGATAATACGTTCCAAAACATTCGTTTAGGTAGTAATTGTATTGCAGTTGTGTACGACGTCGGATCCGACTTCAAATTCATAGATTGTTCACTGAATTTTCCCATCTCGTATTTAATCGGATTCTGATCGGTTGTGGTGCAAATAAGCGAAATCCGAACTTACATGCATCGTGTAACCGTTTACGTGCTGGGCATAAATCGGCAACTGTGCGTTTTTCCCGCTCACGGAAATACTTAATTACTAGCACCGGAAACATAAAGTCAGGGGAAAATTATTTGATTAAATCACACACAACTGTCATTCTTTGACAGTTGTGATGTGATAAGTCAAATAGCACGACTTCTTGGCGGGAAAGTGAAGGGTCAGGTTAGCAGTTTTGTTTTATTTTCTAAAATTTGTGTTAAGCCGAATATTAATGTGTAATAGTGGTGGATTATTAACCATTAAGTGTTCGTGATCCTGCATTAGTGTAGGGAAATGAAACAAAACAGTGCAACATCACTTTAAGTTCTCTCAAGATGTCCGCGCGAGGTTTCAGTAAAGTGCCACGTCTTTACTGAAACTCAAGGGGAGCGGGGCGGGATATCATCTATCATCTTTATCACGCATTGAATGGATTTCATTCCATAATTTGTACTTGTAACTTAATTTTACATGACACTGGCTAAATGCACAAACCGTGCGAAGCCAAAAAGAAAATATTTTTTTTAGTATGGTGTTTTTTTTTAATTTGTTCCTTCTTGAACAGGCTAGGGTCAGGGACCATGCTGCCTAGTCATTAGTTAGTTATTTTTTTTGTAAATTCATTTAAATTTATAAGTTTTTTTTAAATGAAATGGATGATAAATTGATATCCGATGATATTGAGTTTCAGTATACTTTACTGAGACCTCACGCGGACTTCTTGAGAGAACTTGAAGTGATTTTGCACTGTTTTGTTTCATTTGCCTACACTAATGCACGTTCACGAACACTTAATGGTTAATAATCCACCATTATTACACATTCATATTCGGCTAAACACAAAACTGCTAAACATGACGCTTCATTTTCCCGCCAAGAACTCCTCCGTAGCACGGTTATTGACGTAGTGTCAAATTGATAAACAGCCGGCTTATTCTGTAATAATCTCACTTATCATTCCATTAATGCTAGGGATGGACACTATGTATTGATGCTCACTTTAAGCTCACTTCACCTAAGTTTTCACGGTGAAATATTTACAGAATAGCACTACAGATAAGCAATATTTTTTGAAGTGAAAATTTCTTTAGGCGCGTTGAGCGATTTTTGGTAGGGGAAAAACTTATGGGTTCGCGTCACCGACATGCTGTAGTAGCAGTAAGTGAAGTTAATTTTAAAGCTTTGCCTGCAGGCATCGCTGTATTTTAAAGTCTCAGCAATAAATATACGTAACATAATTAGGTATATTTCTTGGAGGACTCCATGTTAGAATGACTTTGGTAGCAGACCATGTTTTTTAAACATCAGCCTATAGCGTTCCTACTGGTGGGACACTGGTTTCCTCTCTGTAAGAGGGAGTGGGCCATAATACACCACGAGGGCGGATGGTCTGTCTCATTGACAGGAATTCAACCGATGTTGAGCTCAGGACGCTACGTAGTAAGTGATTACTTAGCGCCACCGGCTCACTAACAAAGAGAATACCATTAACGGCGCTCTATTCAATTATTCTTATAGAACGGACTTCACAAAGAGCATCTATCTAAACTATAAATGGAAGCTGAAATATTATTGGAAAATGGGTAAAATAATTTGAAAATCATTGCTTTTTAACGACTGTGAAAGAGGTGACTTGAGCAAAGTAAGTGCAGTAAGTTCGTGGTTCAGTAACAATGAGGTGCAATCGCATGTACAGTTTGATTAAAAAAAATATTGTCCTGCTATTATCATCATCTGCCTAGCTCTTTCCCAACTATGTTGGGGTCGGCTTCCAGTCTAACCGGATGCAGCTGAATACCAGTATTTTACATGGAGCAACTGCCTATCTGACCTCCACAACCCAGTTATTGGGTAACACGATATCCCTTGGTAAGACTGGTTGTCTGACTTTTGGGCTCCTGACGACCCATAACAACTGTCAAAGATCTACAAATGACAGCCGGGACCAACGGCTTAACGTGCTTCCGAGGCACGGAGGAATCTTAATATGAAAAGATGGTCACCCATCCACGAACCAACCGCGGCAAGCGTAGCTTAACCGGATCGATCGAGCCATGCGGCAGTTATTACTTAGCCACAAGCTCCTCCAATTGTCCTGCTGTTATCTGTTTATCAAATCGACACTACGTCAATTCACCATGTTATAGCCATTTAAACCATACTCCATTTCGCCATTTTGGCGTGTTTGTCAAAGAATAACAGTTGTTATAGTCAAATAATTTCCCCCTGACTTTATGTTTCCGGTGCTAGTTAGTAATTATCTCCGTGCGCGGGAAACGCGCACAGCAGGCTTAGTATGATAACCGTAGAGAAGCGTTTAGTAAGCGGAAGAGTAGACAAAAATGAAGTTTCCGTGTAGTCAGTTGACAGTTTTCTACCGAGAAATGTAGACAAGTGATTTCAATTCTACACTAGAGTAGAAATAGAATGCGTTAAGCCTGCTGGTTACCGATTTACGCCCAGCACACGTAAACTACACCGGGACGGACGATTCTCCTCTCATTAAATAATTTATTGTTTGTCCGGGAGAGTTTATAATTTGTGAATAAGCACGGCAAAAAACCATTGCCTTAAAATACAGTCCGCTCATTTTCCTGTTCCCGGCGCTAACATTGCAGATGCATTTAAGTGCGCAATGCGCATTTCGCATATTTGCACTACGACCGATCCGAATCCGATTAAATATGAGAAGTCGGTTGTTTTTCCGAAAAATACAGTTTGCAAGAGAACAATGTGGGAACTGCTGGCAATTAAAAGTTTATAAAGTTATCAAGAACAGTTATTGCGATCATAATAAATAATATTTTTAATAGCAAACACATACTTTTACTACGAGTATGTTTGTAAATATGTGAACACCTCATTAATAAATTATCTGTCATTGCTTCATTTTTTTTACCTTTTGTGATAGAGCATGATGCATCGTCCTCACATATCTTAAACAAAATATTATAAAACTTTTTTTTTAAAGAGTATTGATGGAGTTTTTTGCCCATTCTTCTCCAGAAACTACCTTTTGGAAGGGGCGACTAGAATCAATTCTATTTTTTTGTAAATTTTGATGTTCAATAGTGCCTCTTATTTGAAATAAATAATTTTACTTTGACTTTGAATATTTCACTCAATTTTATAACAAATTAATATCTCTGAAAAGGTTGTATTTATGAAGTTACTCTTTTTACATAATGATCGTTTTTCATCGCGAACAAGTTAGAAATCAATTCTAAGTAGTTAGTCGCTAGTCGCAGGCTAGCAGCCCGCAGCTAATGTGAAGTGAGTTTACAAGTTACTGCCAGTCAGTGCACTAACTTATTGTATTACGAATACTCATTAAAATCAGTGCCGAATTAACATGTAGCAAGAGTAGCTATTGCTGCAGGCCCCGCGCAAAAGGCGGCCCCGCGTGTCCAAACCCGCCTGAGCGTAAATTTTTGAGTGAAACTTATTGATAATGATAATGTTTATTCAAAGAAAACTTAGACATTTAATTACAAATTATTATAACAGACTAATTTACGTCAGTATAAGTGGTACTCATCTGTAGCCGAACTAGGCAGAGCAGAGCATGTATTTCGGCTATCAGCGCCAAACCCCTCGAGAATTACACAACATAATCATTTCAACAATTTTTTTTTTTTACTTTACTTCGGTATTAGAAAAAGAAAAAAGTATAAAAAGAAAAATAAAAAAGTTTGTGTAGTGTTTGCATGCAGCTCCTCTTATTTGTGTGAGATGGGAATGTACGTGTCTGATGTGTAAGAGAATGTTTGTGGTGTTGTCCTGTGTTCTGCTATGTTTTATGATGTGAGTGAGCGTGCGCGCGTTTGCGTGTATGTTATGAGTAATGTATAAATTGTATTAAGACGTAGTGTATTGAATCTATTTGGTGTCACTGAAACTTAATTTGTAACTGTTGTTTCTCTATTAGAGGAGTTTATTCCCGGTTACTAAACAGGAGAGGCTTCCCATAAGAGTTTCTCTTGTTAGCATGTTACAATAGATTGTTGCAAACAGATTTTTGACAACTTCCCGGGATTATAGGCCGAGAGCCTATCAAGTTAATATTGTTTATTAGAGCTATGGAAATACGCCACAATATTTATCGGCCCACGCGGCTCTTTCTAAAATAAAAGTAGCCTAAGTTACTCGTTGTAACATCGGCTATCTGCCAGTGAAAAATCCCGTCCTGTCAAAATCAGTCCAGCCGTTTCGGAGATTAGCCGTAACAAACAGTCAGACAACAATTTTTTTTTAAATTTGTTTTGTTTTATTTGTACCGTATATAGTTTCATATGCATTTAGTAAAAATTTCTTATTTTGTCAATTCAAACGGACACTTCAATTATTAGAAAAACCCTATCGAAAACCCTTTCCATATATATTTCAATGTAAATATTTTATTTATCATAAATATTAACAAAAATAAAATAAAATCCTTACTTGTTTTCAAAAATAAAATATCATAAAAGTATTAATGGATTAGCCCGCATGGGTGCTTCTTTATAAATAAACTGATTATGTTAAACAATGTTTTCCATGTCATAGCCTACCTATAGGTACTTACCGTAAATATTAACATTCAGCGTAAAATGTAACGTAAACATTTTTACATGATGTGAGCAATACATTTTTCCCTCTAATTCAAATGCTCAAAGAGAACGAAGTTCACAAAGGTACCTTAATTTTATCAGGGAACTGGAGAGTAGTGTACGAAAATAGATTTAGATTGCCAAATTTCAGCAAACGGAGAATTTGAGAGAATATAAATAAATATTAAACGAGGATAAGGTTTTATCGAAGTATTAAAATGTGTGATAATGTGGCCGGTTATCGTTGAGTCAAAGATAACGCTGGACAGTTAATATTGGACGTAAAATTGCTGCCATCAATATTATACGCTTATGTCGAAGTTTGTATGCGAATAAATTCTTCTCCATAGGTGCTACTACGCTTTGTAATGGGCAACTAGCTTCATCATTCTGAATGACCACCCCTTGACAATTCAAAAGTGCCTGCAATTGGGTTATTTGAAATAAATGCTTTTAGTTTGAATTTGTCACCTTTTTTAACATACCTGCATTCATTGGTGGAAAATTCCGCGAAGAGTATCTGCGCGCAGCGGAAACAAACTGAAATTCAGTGTCCCGAATGCAATACGTTTCAACGCAATAAGAGGTCACATAATAATTTAAGAGACAGTCAGGTACTGCCAACTTGCAACAAAAGCATAGGTGCTGTACTGTATTTTGGCCATGCAACCGAGTTTCACTTTGTGGTAAAGTAACCTGCCGCCAATATCCTTTAGTCTCAGTCTATTGTGATGAAAATTGACGTCAAACCTGACCTAGAACTGCTCTTCCCTACTAAGTTTAGATAGAAACTGTATCAGACTAAAACTGTATCTGATGAATAATAAAACAGGTGAGGCAAACACTTGAGATGCGCTGCATTTTTGTGCCACTTCAGATAAAGGTTAGTTCTAAAACAGAACTGCAAGAATATTGAGTGTTGCTTCAATTTTGTCTATTCTTATTTGTAGTTTTTCGATATTCTTTCTATTTGTTTCAGTTTTCGAACAATTTAAATCAATTAAATCAAATTAGAACTATACACTTAAGTCTATATTAATAAAGCGTTTTAATTTTTAATAAAGCGTTTTAATTTTTAATAAAGCGTTTTAATTTTTAATAAAGCGTTATAATTTCAGAACAGCAAAGTCCAAACTTCTGAATGGTCATACATTTTGCAAGACCAAACTGAACTTTAAGACGTAATAAAACAAACAAGCTCTCAACTTCTACTCGTATATATCTAATAAATTACAAAATAAAGTCGCTTTTCGTGGCTGTCTGTGTGATCGCGTTATTCATCTAAACCATGCAACGTAATTTAAAGCAGTTTTCACCATAATTTAGAATAAATTTAGAATTTAGAATTTATTGCGGAAGGTTTAAAATGTTTTTAATATTTATTACTTTTAAACTTACAAAATAATAATAAACAAATCTCGAGTTTTTGTCAAGCCGTAAAAGCCGTGCGAAGCAGGGGCAGGTCGTTAGTATCATATATTCCATTGCGTATGATAAGTGTGTTTCTAAAGCATAGATGTTTGAATAAAATCAATAGTCAAAATGCCATAATGCAATGCACACGTTGTGTACGTGGGACCAGTTTGTCTCTAGCCACGTACAGTTCTAGGAAATTCAATAATGTTAGGTGTTAATAATGTGTGGACGCACTAGCTGCCCCTCCTACCCCTCCGCCTTCACACCACAGGTCATTAGCTCGCGTTTGATACAGGATGCAGCTGACTAGACTCGGTCTGTTATACAGCCACAAGGCGTGTCCGTAATGAGATTTCCCACCGGCGCGCGGCGGTTAGCTGACGAAATTCTATACAGTTTTTTAATATTTTAACATACATATATCATATTATAGTTAAACACACACATATTATCATAATATAATTATAAAACAATAGAACCCTATTTTTTTATAGCTCAGCTCAAAGATAAACTTCGTAAATCGTACCAAAGATTTCCTTTTTCGGTGCACAGCCCATTTGACGGATGTCAGACAACTAACGTCAAAAAAAAGGGTCCAGTAGTGGGGTATTGATTTAAGACTAGATTCGGTATCTAGAATAGTCAAAGGATTAAACATTTTTTCAAAAAATTGTACTTTTTTTAATCCATACATTTGAAGTTGAAACTTTTTTTAATCCATACATTTGAAATTTAAACTGTATAATAATTGAGGATTAATTAAACATCAATTAAAATCGCAAAATGCAAATTTTTTACCCAAATTTACAAAACTGCGTATATCTCGGAAACTAAATAGGTACCGTTGTTTGGGCGCCCACATATTATATACACACACACACACACACATAACATCACGCCTGTAATCCCCGAAGGGTTAGGCAGAGGTGTACCTATAGTACACCCACGTTTCGTCAGTTATGTTTAAGTCCCATGTAATAGGGGGCGATACTTTCGCGTTATAATATCCTATTTAACCCAGGAGATTAATTTTCGTATATAGGATGACTCTGTGCGTTGTCTGTTAGTGAATATTTTGTTACATATACACCGTAGCATTTTAATCGTCTTACAACGGCAGCCCACTTCATGTATCCAATGACTACTAATCATTCATGAAAGTATTTTTTTTATTAACATTTAGATAATTAAAAAAAAAAAATATGACGCATGATGTAGTTTGAAACACCCTGTTATAAGCGCAGTACGAGCCTTGCGCTCCATTCCGCGCCGCCTGGCCCTTGGAACGCAAGGCTCGCACCGCGCTCATAACAGGCTGTTTCAAACTACGTCATGCGTCATAATAAATAATATTTTATTTTTCAAATGTTAATAAATATTTTTTTACTTTCATGAATGATTAGTGGTCACTGGACACATGAAGTGGGCTGCCGTTGTAAGACGAATAAAATGCCACGGTTTATATCAAATTAGGATGATTGCTTGCAGTTTTTAATTTTGACAGAGCTTTCGCCAATGGGCAATCATAGGCAGGCAATGTAATTATGGATTAACTATATAATTTTATTTAATGTGTTGCAATGTTACACGTAATAATTTAGTAACAAGCGACCCGACCCTGGTTTGTAATATAGCATAATCAATTAATCAGCCTATAATGTTCCACTGCACAGGTCTCCTCTGTTGTAGAGGGAGTGGTCCCACTGCTGGGACACAGGCCTCTTCGCTGTGAGAGGGAGTGGGCCATAATCCACCACTCGGGCCCGGTGCGGGTTGGGGATGTCACATGTCTGTTGACTTTTTGGTTCTAGGACATGCCGGTTTCCTCACGATGTTTTCCTTCACCGTTTTGAGAGGAGTGGTGATGAAATTATTTACACGAAGTAAAGTGCCTGGCTGGGTTCGAACCCACGATCTAAGGTAAATATTAATGAAGATATTATGGACAAACTTTTCGGAATAAATGCTCTAAATGATGGTGCAAACCGCAACAAAATCCAATGTGCCGTTTAGAATATTTATGTGGTCATCAGATACTCGTAGACACGAAAAGTCAAAAAGGTTTTAAATATAGTATGTGAAGATATTTATTTATTTAAATCACAATTATAAAAAGTTCACAGACTCATCCAATACTATCATCATTATCATTTCAGCCGAAAGTCATCCACTGCTGGACATAGGCCTCCCCTAAAGGCGGGGGGGTGCCATAATCGCCACGCTTGGCATGCAGGTTGGTGATCACAGTATGGTGTTAAAATGCATAGAGAACGCTGCTGCCCATTCTCTAGTAAGTCCCGTAGTCGCCTTTTACGACACCCACGAGAAGAAATAGGAATAGTATCCAATACTATGCTATAAGTTAATAATTTAAATTCTTGGTTACCTAGGAAGGTAGGTAATCAAGAATTTATACTGTTCATAAATGCACTCGTATCTCACCTCGTTGAAGAAGATTACAAAGGTGATCCACGTTAGCGTCAACTTCCATAAAATGTATTTTTATTATTGGCAAGAGTTTGACTCCACGCGTTGAACCCGTCGGCTTCTCAAGGATTATTGATTTTAAAAGAAGCGTACGTCTTCTCCTTGACCTAATACGCTCATTCACAACTTTATTTGATTCATTGCATCGCTGAAGAATTTCGTATCGGATTCATTCTGAATAAGATGACATGAAAATCATTTTTGAATCCAGATTCACTGGAGTAAAGTCTACGCAATTTTCTTCGCTTGATTGAGCACACTTGTTGCAATATCAAATGGCAGTGGGTAGGTAAATTCTCATTGGTACACCCACGGACTGAACAAATCACTATATTTTCTTACTACGAGTATCTTGTAATAGACTGACTTCTTATATATATTTCGGTAAATGTAACCGTGTAAGTCTATGATAAACACATATGTTGTGAGCGCGCAATCGTGAAGACTCGAAAACGTCCTAATTGGGACGTATTGACTTTAGTCTGCGACAGGCATGGCGACGTGTAATACAATTAGTTGAAGCCATGGACCTAAAAAAAAAGTCGGACGGAACTCCCGCTAAGACAAAACTGTGTCCCGTAATGGCGGCGACAGTCTTAGTTGTGAGTGAATTTAGGGTTGTCATGATAGCCAAAATTACCCACTTAATATTGTTTTATTTTACGAACAATATCGTGTCGTTTTCGTAATTTCAAAATAAATACCATGTTATTAACATGTTAGCTTAGATTGTTAATTTACCTTTTAAGGTACTGCATATATGCAGTACCTCAAAAGGTAAATTAACTTCGGCGTGTTGTTACATATATGTAACACGCCGCGGCGCCGGAGTCCTCCTTTAGTTGTATAAAAGTCATTCGTTTCAAAATGTAAACTGCAAATGAAACTGCATTTGTTTGGAATCCAGTCATTTTGACAGTTACAATTTCGAATTTTTTCAATCCAATCATTTCGCCAAACTTCATTTACTTTAGGAAATCTAGTAGAAAGAATATAAAACAACTAGTAATAATTAACCTAAATAAATTGAATTGATTAAAAAATATATTAATTTCCCATATATTTAGGGTAATTTGCACACGTGAATATTGGCAACACTGGCCTTGTGATGAATTATTTTGTTCTGGTGAATAAATACTGATTTTAATCTATAAAATCGGGAACTAAGTTGTTGAATTATTCATTTACCTATGAAACGTGATTCCTGTATTTTTTTCTTCCGATCGCTACAGGTTTTGCAACATTTCATCACACCAAGACATGCTGTATTTCAATACTTTTTTTGCCGCGTCAACGTGTCGACTGTGTTGACGTTTGCACGCGTAATGGGTGAGTATGCTGTGAATGTGTGCGTGGTGGCCTGTACGTACAGCGAGCTGGCTGACTCTGAGTGACACAGTTTTCTGTTAGCGAGAATCCGTCCGTGTTTTTTATACGTCCATGGTTGAAGCAGCTAAAAATATCAAAAAAATGCCATCTTGTATTTAGAAAGTGTACCAATTATGATACCAAAGTTAATAAAACACGAGGGATCTCACCATACCACATGTAAGTACGCAATATACTTCGATTTAGTAATTATATTTCAATTATTTTCCTAATATTCTCATATTTGGAGGTTAGTTAGTTTGTTAGTCTGTGATGCCAACATTCAGTGATTGGTGGCCAGAATACTGTTTGTTCAGTCACGCGCATTTGACAACACTAGCTGTCTCTTTTTTTTTCTTCTTGTTTTAATCAAGCCATCTCTTTTCTATCTTTTTAATTGTAGTGAAAAGTAAAATGAATGAAAAGTAGGTATGTGTGCTGCGGCTGCTGCGCGGAACACTTTTTCGGTTTTTTTGTGAGTGTATATAACATATCTGTATAATATAATATCATTGGTGTAAGTAATAATATTAAACTACCGAAGATACGTTTGCCACTAAGTTTTAAAAACTTCGTAGGTACTTTTTGGGAGAGAACGTTTTTTTGACTCTTGAATAAGTAAATCGAAATAAAATTGGCTCGACTTTTTTTTTTAAATAAAGTACAATCCTAACTATTATTATAAATGAGAAAGTGAGTTTGATTGTTTCTTTGTTTGTTACGCTTTCACGCTAAAACGGCTGAAAGAATTTGGATGAAATTTAGCAAATCGGTAAACCATGACCTATATTAGGACATAGGTTACTTTTTATGCCGATATTCCCACGGAATCGAGATTCATGTGGGTGAAAGCGCGGAGCGCAGCTAGTTATAAAGGAAACGTTTGTGAGTTTGATCGTCGGGTTTAGTTTGTAAAAGTACTAATCGACCATAAAAAACCTATACTGGTATGTAGCGACCTTGACCTTTAGATTGCGACCAATAGAGCAATGATGCAAATTTTATAAAAATGTGGCTGTTATTTGTAAACTTAAGTACCTATATATTGTGGTGTCTTACGACTTCCTCGCGCACGAAGTCGCGGGCAGAAGCTAGTGTAATGTAATAAATGATTGTATTTCTTTAATCAAAATCAAAATATTTTATTTCACATAAGCCTACATGGGCACTTATGAAACGTCAGAAGCTAGGTGCTCGGTTCCAATTGGTCGTTTCCTATGGAGAAGAGCCGGCAAGAAACTCCACTTTTGCTTGTTCAACTTTAAGTAGGTTTGTTATATAAACACTTTTACACGTCAATTATATCTTAAACACGAGGCACGAGGTCCGGGGTTCGATTCCCAGGTCGGGCAAAGTGTTTATTGGGTTTTTCCACAAGGAATTTCTCAGTAGCAGCCCGAAGTCTGGATTTGTGCCCGAATGATGGCTTTAGGCTCGCCCCCCATTACATGGGACTTAAACATAACTGGGGAAATGTGGGTGTACTATAAGTGCGCCTCTGCCTAACCCTTCGGGGATTACAGGCGTGATGTTATGTTATGTGTTATATCTTAAAAACTAGATGAGGTCGGCGTTTCTTATCTAGTACTCTAAGAAGAAAGGCCGAAACAAACTCGGAAGTCAAGATTATGTCTGCAGTCTGCACTTTAGATCATGTGAAGACCATGTAGATTGGTGTCTGAAATGGTATTTTCATAAAAGAACCACACAGAAGAATGTTAACGTTCAAAAAGTGCCCAATTTTAACAATATTTTTTTTTTAAATCATTTGTAGTAACAACGATGTGGATAAACGTGTAAAGACGAATGCATTCAGAAAAATCAAACTACTATACATTAGCAGCGATACTCAAAGTGTGTTCCGCGGAACCCTAGGGTTCCGCGCAAAAACTGGTCAGAATAAAAATATAGACTAAAGCGGTACCTACTATATTTTATTTTACTCTGGTACCTGAGTAAAATATTATCAATCTAAATATTCCAACATAAAGTAAAAAAAATATGCAAATTTTAATGTCAAGTAATATGATTATTACGAGTAATGAAGAATACACATAAAACCATTTTTGATTACTTTAGGGCTCCGTCAAATATTTCGTTTTCCAAAAGGGTTCCGTCTCCAAAAAAGTTTGAGAACCACTGGTATATACTATATTTTAATTGCCATTCTCATTGCAACGTACATCAAACTTCGTCAGTCATATGAATTGGTAATTGAAGCCTACCCTTTAATGATGGACAATTATTTTTGCCGTTATTTTTGCCTTGTTTTGATGTGTGTATTTTAATGTTTACAAGCAGAGAACTGTAATGGACAAAATGACAATTAACAATTGTAATGAAGTATAGTAACATCATATTTTTAATTTTTTACACAACAATATTTGCTGGTGTTACTTGGTAGGTAATTACTATTGCTAAATGATAAGAGAATTAACACAAAAATGGTTATTATGTATTTAAAAAAAATAAAAACATAAGCAGACTGTCGACAGAAGTGAAAACTTAAAACTATGCATAGGTACAGATATACTGTTAACATTAGCATGTTGGTGACCCGAACCCATACCTAAAATTTTCTCCTACCAAGAGTCGTTTAACGCGCCTTAAGAAGTTAAGGATGGTTTTCACTTAAAAAACGACTACAATCTGTACTTTTTCAGACAAAACATACTTAGTAAATGGTCCTTTTACTTCTCTCGTTGCATCATAGCAAAACATATTAGAACCATTTGACCTCGTATTTTTTTTCAGCTAAGTTTCATTTTTGGCGGTCAATCGCACGTAACTTTTACCGATTATATTGAGTCAAAACATTGCAAGATTATCTCGACACCTTTAATTTGTTTTTACTAGACAATAACACTTTTGGGGTCATAGTTGTAATGCCCATTTTTAGGGTTCCGTAAGTCTCCGCCGACTGTCTGTCCGTCTGTCACCAGGCTGCATCTCATGAACCGTGATAGTTAGACAGTTGAAATTTTCACAGATAGTTGCCGCTATAACAGCAAATACTAAAAAATATTACTGGGTAAAGTCACATTTCACAATCTGCTTCAGGCAACGAGTTTTTTTACAATTCTAACTTCACTGCATGCATAGTGCTTTGTTGTAATATAACGAACGAGTTATTCCGAAGTTTTGATTGGCTGCGAATTGAGTTTGAAATAGGCTATACAGAATCCCACATGTTCACAATTCTAGCTTGTCATCGGGAGTGCACGCTCGCACGATTTCATAAAAGAGGCTATATTTTTACGTAACTACGTTTTTTTATCGTCAATTTGAGAGGTAAGATAATAAGTGAGTTAGAGACCATGGGGTTTAAAGTTTTGGTTTCCTAAGAAACTAGTGACCGGGAACAGAATAATGGCTGTCAAATACAGAGCGTTTTGTGACAACTTAGGCCCAGCGCCCATTGGCGGCACGGCATGGCAAGGTATTTTTTGGCAACGAATAAAAATATAACTTAATAGTATGGAAATAAAGTTGAAATTACAATATTAATAGAATGTTAGCATACCGCGGTATTGTTTTGTACTTACGACCGTTAACGTTGAAATTTCAACTTTATTTCCATACTATTAAGTTATATTTTTATTCGTCGCCTAAAAATACCTTGCCATGCCGTACCGCCAATGGGCGCCGGGCGTTAATGCCAAATACTGGTGACAGTACAAATTTACATGACGGCCATTAGAATATGACGGAACCGCTTTCCTATGACACCATAGCTTTAGCGTTAATTCTGTAACTGTCGCTCAACTGTCAAACTACAAGTGCGAGATAGAGATGGGTATAATATACTAGGAGAGTTTAGATCTTGCCGATTCCCGGCCACCGCAGGCGCGGGCTTGCGGACGGTGAGCGATGGGTAGCTCGCCGTCCGATAAGGACCAGGCCCGGGTAGACGGCACGTTGTGTTCCACGCGCGCCTCAAAGAGACGTCAGCACCAATTGACGGGGTCCGAAAGGGCCAATGCCTGCCAGGGTTACGAGCCTGTCCGAAAGGGATATCGTGGCCCTGGCACACAGGCATCTGAAGGAACACGGGTGGGTTTTAGTCAGTAAAAGTCTGACACTCCCCCTCCCGCTCCACCCAGAGCGGGAGAAGTTATTTAATAATGTCCCACCCAAAAAAATTAAAAATAAGATCTCGGCCTCAAACTTGCCTGTGGATTGCAAGCTTAAGTTTGGACCATAACAGAATTAATGATGATTTAAAATACCTTAGAAAGAAAATACGTTAATTTGCGGTAAACATAACGCACAGAAAAAAATATGCGCCACATTCACGCAAAACGGCCATCGCTCAGCATAATGCTGCGACCCTATGCGAGACAGAGCCCCAGCGGTGGTTTAGTGTTTTCAGCGACAGCACCGCGTTGACGTGATGACGTCAACCAGTGCACATTCATTAAATTGAACATTCACGCGATGTAGGAACAAAATACTTAGGTATAGACATGCTAGCTTCTACCCGCAACTTTGATCGAGTGGAAGTCGTAAAACACCACAAGATAATAAAATAAAAAATAATAGTTATATCGTATCTCTCTGTATTTTACTGAGTGTAGATAAATTATAAAATAAAAAATAATAACAGCCAAGTTTTTATATTAAAAAACACCCTCTTTGGTCTATGGTCCCAAGCGCTACTGTTAAGCATGGGGGTCTTGGGTTCGATTCCCGGGTCAGCCAAAGTGTTATTGGGTTGTCCATCTGGAATTTCTCAGTAACAGTCCGAAGTTTCTTCTTCGAAACTCATTCAACTTTCAGTTTTCCCGTGGGTGTCGTAAAAGGCGACTAAGGGACTTAGAGAATGGGCAGCACCGCTCTCTATATACAGCTATTCATGACATACGATGCACTGAATCCAATCTTGACCACTCTTCTCTTCTTTACAAAAAGCTCCACAAATAATACAAGAACAATCGTCAGATTCATTTTGACGACTTTCGGTCTGTTTTCTTTGTTGAATTCCTTTTTCTTTCTGTTTTTACATTCCTTCTTTGTTGTGGATTTCTTAATTTTCTGATCCGTCCAATTATAAACTCAACTCAAACTCAAATCATTTATTTCAATTAAACCATTTACAGGCACTTTTGAATTATCAAGAAGTCGGTCAGTTAGAAATATGAAGCTAGTTGCCCATTTCAAAGAGTAAGTAGGTTCCTATGGAGAAGAACGGGCAAAAAACTCCACGGACACTCTTATAAATTAAAATATTGATACAAAGTATTGGTTACATCATTCATAATGACATTATACATGTGAGAACGAATTTTATTCTAGGAGCATCGTCTTTACATATAATCATATAATTAATGTACTCAAACAAAATATTGTAAAACATTTTTAAAAGAGTACTGGTGGAGTTTCTTGCCCATTCTTCTCCATACGAAACTACCTTTTGGAAGGGGCAACTAGAATCAATTCAATTTTTTTTGTAAATTTTGACGTTCTTATGTGCCTACTTGAAATAAATGGTTTGACTTTGACTTTGACTTTGATGCAAAACGTCAGAAGCGTCCGAAACCAATATAAACCTTTTATTTCATAGTGTCACTTAATGCAAATAATTAATATATATTATTCTACGACCTGAGCCAACCAAAATTCCTCAATTTGTAGAACTAGCCGCATAATATCTCAGAAACTAAATATCGAGAACTGAATCCTTTTTGCTCGGACGCCCACATTTATAAATAAAACTGGATAAAGGTGAGTTGGTTAGAACTTTTTCTTCGCTTTTGTGTCCGAAACCTAAGTCGACTTTAGAAACTTACTTTTACTGCAACTTGAACTTATTAGCAGCAATTATTCGTTAGTTATTGCTCCTTATCAAATGGGAACTTAGTAAGTTCGCAAATGGAATTTCCCACACCCACCGCATTTAAGCAAGATTTCAAAATTTTAGGAAAACCCTCAATCAACCGAAGTACAAAGAACGTAAGTACTTCTAGATATAACTGTGTACACGTGTGTGAAGTTAAAACTGCATACGTAAACATACACTGGCGAGGAAAAAGGCGAACAGCGTAGGTAAGTCGCAGTCGTGCAGAAGTAGGACCTGAATTTTACCGACTCGCGTCATGTTTCGCTACTCGAGTCGGATGCGACTAGCGGAACATGACGCGAACCAGTTGAATTGAACTACCGCGGTTTCGCTGCTATGGTTTCGCGGCGGAGATGTGCTACCGGCGTTAAATTCTAGTTCATACTGCGGCTGACTGCACATTACTAGTTCTCATTTTACACGATTTCTTCGTACCGACGCCGCCGCGAAGGAATGATTCTTAATTACGAAATAATTGTGTTCGTAAAAGTATTTATTCCATGCTCAAGCTGGTCACTTCTTGTTACACACTTTCGTCCCTTTTCACGAGAGGAAAGATGTTACACATCAATAAACCTTTAGTACGGCGTAAATACTTCACGGAAGGTCATCAGTTTTTCATAATAACAAAACTAGGTACATATTTTGTATAACGTATACATTTTACATTAAAAAAATGTGTATTTGTTTTATTTTAATAACACGAAGGAAATACCTAAATTAGCGCGCGAACCGCCCAATCTAGCCAGAGCCGCCACGCTTCCTCGATAGCCTAATTAGCGCCATGCAGAAGCTCGGTGATCTCTTAAGAAATAAATCTGAATGCAGAAATAAATTACCATTTCAATATTAGAAGGATCTTTTTCTATGGGATTTTTGTATAAATTATGGTTCGGAAAAAAACAACGTCAGTTGGGTCAGCTAAGCTTTTACTAGCTGCGCCTTGCGGTTTCACCCGCGTAAGTCTCGATCCCGTGGGAATAACGGGATAAAAAGTAGCCTATATGTTAATCCAGGGTGTCAGCTACCTCTATACAAAATTTTATCAAAATTGGTCGAGCCGTTTGAGCGTGAAGTAGTAACAAACACATACATACACAAACTTTCGCCGTAATAGTATATATTACTGTGATTATCGGCATATAAAACAATGCCCTAAAACTGCTTCTCAAATAGAAACACTCTCTGATACCGATCCTGTGCATGGTTAAATTTCGTTAACCAGTCACTGCGCTATGCTCATGTGCACGTTTTCAGTCGAGCTTACATCTGTATGTCCATTCAACTAACCGATTCAGTTTCAATATCGCGTCTATTGACTCGGCACAGAGATACGCTACGTTCTGTAAATAAACCATCTCACAGTACAAATATGATTAACAGTTCTGTTAAACTGGTGCACCGTTTGTTGCACACTGATGCGGATGTGTCGGAGCAGTCAAGGTAAAGGTCAAACTGGCGCAGCCGTATTTGCGAGCCACTGAATTGAAATGCGGCTTTGTGTTCAAGAACTCCGAAGCTACCTTTGTGATCGACTCAGCACCCGTAGCCGACGGTTACGATGCTCTCTCCAACAAATTTTTTCATTCTTTTTTGAGTGCATGTTAAGTGCTATTGTTAAACGCTTGGACATGAAAATTATTTTAGTATGTCTACAGTAAACAAACATAATAAAAGTTGGATGATTAGATCGTAGATAAAGATGCTTGGCTTAATGCTGGTCCTGCTCCACAACCTCTTGGGCGTACTTGTTAGAATTTTAATATTTGGAAGTGATGCTTCCCCCCTTTTTTATTTTTTGTTTTGACATTACATTCTTATCGTTTATTTTTATGTACCTAATCAAGTTTTAATTGTTGAATACTGCACTAGTAACAACGATTTTCCTTTTGCTAGTAAAATTTTATTAATCATTGAAATACATTGCAAGCTATAGTTTTGTATAATTTAAAAGCATTTTTTCATTTTTGTAAATGTGTGTACCATGGAGCCGTTTGTTATGTTATGATACAGTACGTTGACTTAAAAAAGCCTGGCAGTTGAGAGTATGTCACGCTCACTTAAATGTCTCGCTGATGGTGGCACGTGTGTTGGATCATTCGGCTCCCTACAAAGTGGTTGAGCTGGATGGTGCTGATCCATGCGTCATGTTCGTGAACGGGCGCCGTCAGTTGAGGCTGGTCATCTTTTAACTGCAAGGGCTTCGCCAGTTTGACCGTGAGGGTTTGTAATCTTTTAATCTTATATTTTGAATTGTTTTTTTAAATTTTGTTTTCTTTCGACAAGGATAATGTTCCCAGGATTTTGTAATATCTTGATTTAAAAGAGTGTCCTTGGAGTTTCTTGCCTGTTCTTCTCCATAGAGATCTACGTTTTGGTATGGGCAAATAGCTTCCACTTTCTGACTAACTGACCGACTCTTTGACAATTCAAAAGTGCCTGTAAATGGTTTAATTGAAATAAATGCTTTGAGTTTGAGTTTAATTGATTTCTTGAAACAAATTAACATTGATTAATTGCATTCATTTGTTTCTAAGCTAATCAAATGGCTTGGATGCTACTGTGTCATTAGTGATATTATTTTTCCTTTATCTGTTCACCTTATCACAGTTTCTTAATACATTACAGTAAATCAAAGTGGCTGCATACTTTGCGTGATTAGTGTTACTTTTAGCCCCGCAATACGTAAATAAGGGTTTTAATGTTACAAAATTGTATGTCAAACTCAGCTTTTTTGAAGCTTTATATTTGTGGTATCTACACCTGGTATCTCATAACTGCGCCAGTAAACGTAGGTACCTATACATACTTAAACTTTATGCTATCGGTAACGGTAAGAAAACCCCATCTAAAATAAAATATCTTTAAATTCATAAAAACAAGACACTATCAACGCTTTGTGGTAGATCCTTCTCCTTGTCAATTCCATTCCAATAAAGTAAAATAACAATAACACCAGGGGGTCTACTCCGAAGCGTAAAACCGAAGTATCGGCCGAATGTTGTGCCATTGCTTGAATACGGCTAACTATGGCTGACTACGGCAAAAGAAAAAAAAACGACAGTCAAAGACAAAAATGTGACTTTAAGACGGGTATGGATTCAAAGTCAAAAAAAGAAACTATGGAAGTTATAAAACAACCGAACATTCGGCCGATACTTCGGAGTAGACCCCCTGGCTATGAGACATTGAAGAATAAAAGGGAAAGAATATATAATACAGGGCGGAAGGGACGTCGACGCGCATCCTGTTACCATGGATTCAGTACATAATTCTTGACCCCACTACGTTAAAAAATTTCGTCGGTTATTAACAAAAAATTCGCTGTCCCATACATTTTGACCGAGTAGGTATTGCACTTCTGTAGGAAACAGCTGGTTTTTTTTAAATTATACATCGTAATAGGTTTCGCGTCGATGTTCCCTGCCACCTTGTATAGTAAGTACATTACTGCAGCGGCCTGCAAAAGGGGTATTGATGGACGAACGTGAAAATGTGGGCCGAGGCAAAGCCGTGGCACTCATACGTGAGTCCATCAATTCCTGGTTGCGGCCAAGCCTTGTATAGTGCGCGGAAATTCAACCAAAGTAAATTATTTATAAATTCCAGATTCAATGACGAACAACGACAATTATTCACGCGCTAATGTGTTCACTTGTGTTTTTTTCAATAAAAAGCTTTCTATTTGCAAGCCAGTTCTAAATTTAAATAAAACCTTTCATAAGTTACCTCCTTGGTGGCCATGTTTCGGAGTAAAAGATCGTTACATTTTTAATTTACACGATAGATCATATGAGTTTACTATGTAATTTATTTGGCCGCTAAACCACGACAGATATGGATTTCCATACAACTTTTGGCGGCCGCTGCTCGCATGTATTTGGCCAGTACAGCAATTTCGATTTATCTCGAAGAAGGTTGTCAAAACAAGATGAAAAGAGAAAACGAGTATCCTTTAAGTACCAAAAATAAATAAATGCAGTCGGAGGTAAATTATTTTAAAGCGTTGCCTCCGACTGCATTTATTTATTTGCACTTGTTTCCATCTTTTGAGTTCATGTTTTTGCAGTAAAGTTTTTAGTTTTTTTTTTAATAATTTGTTTTATTTTGAGCTTTTTAGTGTTATTATTGAACAAATTGTTCATTTAAGTATTGTTAAGTTAATAAGTTATACGATAAAGTGAGGGTAGCAAGATAGGATAGGATAGGATAGGTTTTATAGAGAAGACTAGCTTCTGCCCGCGACTTCGTTCGCGTGGAAGTCGTAAGATATACTAAAATAAAATAACCGCCACATTTTTATAGAAAACAGGCTCGTTGGTCTAGTGGTCGGAAGCGCTACTGTTGAGTATGAGGTCCTGGGTTTGATTCCGGTCAGAGGTCGGTCCGGCAAAGTGTTATTGAGTTTCCAAATCGGAAATTTCCCAGTAACAGTCCGAAGTCTGGGTTTGTGCCATATTAGTAGCAATAGGCTCGCCCCCTATTACATGGGACCTAAACATAACTGGCAAAATGTGGATGTACTATAGGTAAACCTCTGCCTAACTCTTCGGGGAATACAGGCTGCTATGTTATTTTTTTTAAAAATCCCTGTATGCTACGTTTGTAGTTTTGACTTCAGAAGCCAAAATATACAGATACTCAAAACTGGTGACGCGGGGGCAAGTGACGTACAGTTGTCCGTGTTAGAAGCAGTCTTAGTCTTGAAGTCGACTCCGCAGTATTCAGCAGCAATTCCGCATTGCTTGCGAAGTGTTTCGTTTTTAGTGAATTAATGAATGCCTGCGTTCCTGCATAATATACTACTTAATTTCACAACACAGATACATTGATTGATGCGTTCTTACAAATTTTTCCTGAAGAACGGCTATCACTAAAAAAAGGCATGTATTTAACACGGCGACAAATTAATCTGAATTTGGGATTAAAAAATAATTAAAGCCGGTAGCAAAAATAATAGGTTGGCAGCTACAGCGAAGTATTATTTTAAGTAGAAAGTAGCAGCTCAATAATCAGTTTTTAGCTTTATTTTAATTTAAACTGGCATCGAATTTTTGTTTTGGTAACTGAATTTACCAACAATAGAGGGGATCTGGCGCTCGGCGGCCGCTACCGCGGCACGCTCGCTTCGCTCGCTCGCCTTCGCTTGTTAATGGTTACTGTTCTAACCTAACCTAACCCAAATGATTCAATAACAGTAGATGACTTTGCAGCGATTAAGAAATAATATTTAATCGCTGCCAAATAAAAAATAATTAAAGCCGGTAGCAAAAATAATAGGTTGGCAGCTATAGCGAAGTATTATTTTAAGTAGAAAGTAGCAGCTCAATAATCAGTTTTTAGCTTTATTTTAATTTAAACTGGCATCGAATTTTTGTTTTGGTAACTGAATTTACCAACAATAGAGGGGATCTGGCGCTCGGCGGCCGCTGCCGCGGCACGCTCGCTTCGCTCGCTCGCCTTCGCTTGTTAATGGTTACTGTTCTAACCTAACCTAACCCAAATGATTCAATAACAGTAGATGACTTTGCAGCGATTAAGAAATAATATTTAATCGCTGCCAAGTTATTATTATAGTAGCAAATAGTTAGTCGCCCTTTAAGTTATTAGTCGCCAAGTTATTATTTTACTAGCAAATAGTTAGTCGCCCTTTAAGTTATTAGTCGCCTGGAAAATTATTATCCCTAAAAAAACAGTCACCAGTTCTCATTAACAGTCGCCTAACATTTATATAGATAGTATTTTGCTTGTGATTTCTGACATTCTAAGAAAAAATTAGGACCTCAAATAATTTAGAAGGTTTAGACTTTTATGGGTATATTGTTATGACTTGTATTGGCTTGAATAATTTTTCCTTTCTTTCGTAGAATTCTTAAGTAGTTAGTCTCAAAATTTTAAGGACAGTCTCCTAAGACCGATTTCGCGTTATTAGGTATGTATGTAGCTACAACGGTTAAGATTTACTTCCCCATCTAAAAAATCCACCGTGTAGGTATATGTCATGATGAATGACTGCTAAGCCCCGTAAAGATATAGCGTGATCATAACCATTTAAAAGGTTAAATCTGTACCTATCTGCAATGTTCTAACCGTTGGTCTCGTCTTTTTACAATTTGCTGTAAACTATAGAGGAATACAAACATAATGCAATGGGGGATAGCACCATAGTAAATAGCGTCTGATAATATACAGCCTACCGGGTGACCAGACTTATAGGTAATATTATGCAAAATTTGAACAGAATCTATCCAGTAGAATTTTCGTTATGCTGGAACTTACATTCAGACAAACAGACAAACATTCTAAAAACTATATTTTCGGCATTAGAATCCATTCCAAACCTCATAGCAATTGCTTTTTTCAAAAATATTCAACGAACAATTTAGATTTCGCTACCATTTTGTTATTGTATAGAAAATGTACTTTTTTGTAGTTTGTGTCAAAATATTAACCTAAAAGTGTTATAATATACCACTAGTACTATATAGTATACTACTAGCCACTAAAATGTAGCTAGTCAAATGGGGATTATGCATACAATACCATGGTGTCCATATACAACGTGGCGATTAGGTTATCACATTAATTCAAACCACGTATTCTACATTACGTATTTTAAGCATACATAAATAAAATAATTAATAAAAGTTAACATTCTACCCGTGAGACCTTTTTTTCCCTTTTAGTATTTAACAACATCATGTATTATAACGCCCCGCGCGTGAGTGCAAGTACCTACCCTCCGCTAGTCTCACTGTCGTTTGGCGTGTGCGCCGCCCGCCGCCTAGACGCCCGCGCCGCGCGCCGCATAGTATCAAGGGTGGATTATTTATTGCCAATTTTTACGCTATTTAGTTTGTTAGAAAAATTCAGTTTTCTATTTTTAGGTCTATTTTTATTTTTATTATTTTAACAGACTGATAACAACTTGTAATAACCGCTGTACTATTTAATGTGATAACCTAATCGCCACGTTGTATATACAGGGTGGATTTTTGAGATGGGGCAGTAAGGGCAGCTACCTTAACCGTTGTAGCTACAGGGAAACGGTCTTAAGAGGCTGTCCTTAACTTTTTTGAGAAATTTTGATCTGCATTCACAGATTTTGAAAAATATGTACAGTCAGCAGGAAAATGGGCAATTTAACAAAAACTTTTTTTTATGTAAATTGATCTTCTTTCTTATAAGGATCAAAAACCTCTTTTGGACCAACTGAGGTTTGAGTACTAGAAAAGTTATAAATCGCAAAAAACTTTTCCGATACATTTCGTAGGAAATGAGACTCCAACTTAGTTTTTTAAGATGGATAGATGGACCGCTACAATGATCTCTGGCCAAAAATAAACAAAAAAATAAACTTCGGTTTTCGAACGAATAGGTACACGTCTTTAAAAAAAATTATTTGCTTTGAAAACAGAATCTAGATAGTTTGTTGCTTGGTTGCTTGTAATTTCTGAAACTCTGCGCAACAGCCGCCATACTCATGCCCGTACTAATTTGAACCGGCAATTCGCAAGGCAGGGACAAACAACAAACACATGGACAAACATATGGTCCTATACCGTGACCACCTCGCAGTCCTGATCTCACGCCTCTTGATCTTTTTATGTTGCGCTATTTAAAAAATGAACTTTATAAAAAGAAATACGACAGTGTTCAGGAACTCAAAGATTTACTTCCCACGATTATCTATGGAATTAATCCTAGCAAGTTATCAGCTGCTATCCTCTCTGTACTGTAGTAACGAGAAAAACCTATGCCTACGTTAAAACGGCTACCATTTTGAACACCTCATATCTTAGCACAAAAGTAAAATTTCTAGGTGAGTCCAAATGTAAAGTTTCAAGTTTTTAATTTTAAGGTGAAACAATACCCAAAGTAGAAGTTATAGTTTTTTATTTGTTTTCGATCAGTCTTTTTTGTAGCGGCCAGTTTATCGATGGTAAAAAATGTAAGTTGGAACTTCTCATTTCCTACGAAATGTATGGGAAAAGTTTTTTGCGATTTACGACTTTTCTAGTACTCAAACCTCAATTGGTCCAATAGAGGTGTTTGATCCTTATAAGAAAGAGGATCGATTGGCATAAAAAAAGATTTTGTGAACATTGCCCATTTTCCTGCTGCCTGTACATTTTTTTCAAAATCTGTATATGCAGATCAAAATTTCTCAAAAAGTTAAACACAGTCTCTTAAGCCCGTTTTTCTGTAGCTGCAACGGTTAAGATAGCTGCCCTTACTGCCCCATCTCAAAAATTCACCCTGTATATATATGGACACCATAGTATTGTATGCATAATCCCCATTTGACTAGCTACATTTTAGTGGCACTTAATACCAAGAATCCGTCTACTGGCCAAAGTGATACGGCAGTGAAGTAGTACGTGCCAAATCGACTAATAGCTAGGCTTAACGCCTAATGGAAATCATGAACCTAAGTTAATTTACACGCTTCAGCTTTGCAAATTTGATTTCTGTCGCGAATGAGGGCAGGTTATTAATTTAGACTCGTCAGTCGTAGGTACTAATGCAAATTGCAAAGCTATAATGTACTAACTTTAGTAATATTATTGGAACGAAGTTCTTTAACGCGGCTTGCGGTAGAAGATGACTGGTAGAAATCGTCACGTAAGGAAAAAGCTATATACCTCCTCCAGGCGACTTTCTCTCTCTCTCTCTTTCTATTATATAAAAGAGAGAGATAGAGGAAGTGTGAATTAAATACGCGTTTTGAATACAGAGCCATCTAGTATAAGTTTTTAGAAGCTCTCATAATGTTACCACACATAAACAAGTGTATGATGGCATCTGTGGATGGGTAAAACATTATTTATGCGAGCTAAAAAAAACTTCGAATAAGTCAGTTTCAAGGTTTCAAATTTTGAGTGTCAAGTTTTTGTTTTTGTTTTAAATCATACGTGAGAAGTAAATTCGTTCCTGACGGGCTACCCCCGACCGCACACGTTTTTAGGGTTCCATAGTCAACAAGGAATCCATAAAGTTTTGCCATGTCCGTCTGTCTGTCTGTCCACGGCTTAGCTCAGAGACTCTTAGTACTAGAAAGTTGTAAAGTAAAGTGGGGATGCTTTTTTCTCGTTTATCCCATGGTGTCGGGTCCTATCGTTGAATAGGTTGTTCAAAAATATTGTGAGTCTATAAAAAATATTTTGCGATTCAGGGATCCGTTTGCGTAATATTAAGCTTTAAAGTGCAATTTTTTGTTAGAGTTAGGTAAGTGTCTCCCACCCCTGCCAGCTAAATGCAAAATTTTAGGATACGTGAAAAAACCTACTACTTGTGTTTCCACTTAGCATGTTTGTTTCGTATTGTATATTACAGACCAACATCGTAATCGTGAAAACGAAATTTAAGGGACCACTGATAATTTTTATCACACCCTTTATTTTTGCCATACCGTGTACAGACACATTGTCCGAAGCAAATAGGTAGGTATTAACGTCCTGTTTAATAGCAGCAATAATACGCAAAGCTCACTATGTAGGTACACATAAAACAAACGCCACTAACTAATGAATAAACTAATTGAGAATGGCGGGTGCGTTCCCTTCAGACGTCACCAACTTGAAACTCTAATGAAAAATGCGGCCAATGATGTACAGACGCCAGCGGGTCAAGCTACCCGAAACTGTCAAATTTTCCCAATCAACCTTGAACCTTAAGCTATAGCGATAAAGTTGAAAATCTATTAAAGAAATTTGACAGATTGCAGTAGCTTGATGTGCTGGCGTCTGTACATCGGGATACTTCGTGTTTCGTCCGTTTGTTATGCATGGACGCGTACGGACTTACCCCCGATCGGCTTTTCATTCATTTTAAACGCGTTAACTGTAATACAATTCGATTTCATTCGTTTATTCGGTGAAGTTATTTTCCTTCATTCACTTTTAATTGAATTATTATAAGGCCAGTTTACAATTCTGTCACTCTGAATTCCAATAAATAAATGATATAACATATTTTATTACGTAGAATTTTAATTGACTACGAAAACCATTTATAGAGAAAGAAAAACGTAGGAAGACCTTGAAGTATATGTTCCAAATTTTTATTCTTTGAAAATTTAATTACCTAACCTATTGAATAATCGGTGACAAAAGAATTTTTCTCGAGAATCCTTTGCCATATTATTCCAGAAACAATGCACGTACGTAATCAATTTTTCCGCTTTGCTCGTAACAAAAGAAACTGGAATTGTGTAATATTTCTATTGAATAGGTATAAACAGCGAATGGGAGGATATGAAAGTGAAATTTTCGTTAGACAAAGACTGAATTCCAATTACTGAATGGGCTCACAATTCACACGTGATGTCATAGGTAATTGCATTCCATTGACGAAGCGTCCCTCGTCCGTAGTCCGAGCAAACTTCCAATCAAAGTAATATGATTATTGCTTGGCGCATGCATAACTAAAAGTTGTCTGCAAATTAACTGACTGTTTTTAGGGTTCCGTACCCAAAGGGTAAAACGGGAACCCGATTACTAAGGCTCCACCGTCTGTCTGTCTGTCCGTCTGTTACCAGGCTGTATCTCATGAACCGTGATAGTTAAACAGTTGAAATTTTCACAGATGATGTATTTTTGCCGCTATAAAAACAAATACTAAAAAATAGAATAAAATAAATATTTAAGGGGGCTCACATACAACAAACGTGATTTTTTTGCCCATTTTTGCTCGATATTGATAACGGCAACAGGTAGACGCTTGAAATATCATCACAGAATATTTAGTTATATAATCACTTTAAAAATAAATAATTTAATTAAAATAAAACAAATATTTAAGGGGGCCTCCCATACATTAAACGTGTTTTTTTGCATTTTTTATAGATAATGGTGACGGAACCCTTCGTGCGCGAGTCCGACTCGCACTTGGCCAGTTTTTTTACGAAGATCTCTCTTTACATCAACTAACTATAAAAGTGTAGTATTCAAACAGCAACCAAAATTAAACTGAGTGTTTTTTTTACGATTATTACACCCAATATTTGAACTGCAGCACGGCAATACCTATTTGAATTCTACATCAAATGAACAGAAGCAAATAAAAACAAAACACGACAACAAGTTCAAATATTACACCCATTTTTTTTTCTATCCTTATTTACCTTCCTATCTATCTAAATAAAGCTGAAGAGTTGGTTAGTTTGTTTGAACGCGCTAATCTCTGGAACTGCCTGTCAGATTAGAAAAATCTTTTTGCATTTCATAGCACAATTCTCGAGAAAGATTATTAGGATTACTATATTATTATCTCCTTTATTTCATTTAATACATAATTATATAAATTACATTTTTAAATATTAGAATATAAAAAATATATAAAAACATTTAAAAATATAAAAAATAGTAGCCCACCGGTATCGGGAACAAGGTCCAAGCTAGGCTCGAGAGAGAGGAACCTTCTAACAATGCGAGCCGTGTCCAGAAGTACCGCTCTCTGAATCAGGCCCTTAATCCAGCTGCCCAACGAGAGCCTCCTTAGGTGTTGGTCGAGGGTCTTGGCAATTAAGCCACTGGCTGATACAACTATCGGCACAATGATTGCTGAGTCCACATCCCACATGTTGTCAACATGTGGGATGTGGACTCAGCAATCTGATGACGGGAACCTCGCGAGCCAAGCTTTCACGAGGTTCCCGTCATGAGGGACCGTTATGTCAATAATCATTGTGCGCCGCTATATTCTATCCACCACCACTATATCAGGCTCATTGGCAACAATAGGCCTGTCAGTGATGATGGATCGGCCCCAGTACAATGTGATGTCTCCATTCTCGAAAACTGGGTCGGGCACATACCTGTAGTACGGCACCTCCGATTCCACAAGGCTGTATTTCAGAGCAAGTTGCTGATGGATAATCCTGGCTACAAGGTTGTGTCTATGCATGTACTCTACGTTAGCTAGACGAGAACACCCAGATAGAATTGATTCTCCCGGACGGTGACATGCCCGACACACGTCAGCCGTGTCCTTCACAATAAATCTCCGGTAATTCTTCGTCATAATAACTTCGTCCATAATTGCACAGACAAAACCTTCGGTTTCCCCAAAGAGGTCACCGAAACGCAGCCAGGCTACGGACGCTAAAAAGTCTACATCGGGTTCATGTAGGGCCTGGAAAAAGCGTCCGTGAAGCTCCTTACTTTGCCATACCTCACTGCGATCGTTAGTGTCAAGCACTACAGGTTTGCGCCAGTTCTCTGTAGCCAACGAGAGCGGGGTGAGGCCCTTGTCCACCACGACTACATCTCGATGCATCCCCACGTCGGCTTCTAGGAAATATTCCCTGAGACTGCATATCTCGCGATTGTGGAGGGTCTTAGCGTTTAAAAAGCCTCGACCTCCACATTTTCGCGGGATATACAGTCTCATTACCGAGGACCGTGGGTGATGCATTCGATATACAGTCAGCAGCGTACGAACCCTCCTATCCAGGGCGTCGAGTTCGGTCTGAGTCCATTTGAGTATGCCGAAAGAGTACATCAAAACCGGCATGACCCAACCGTTGAAGGTGCGCACCTTGTTTCCGCCTGATACAAGACTATTAAATACTTTCTTCAGGCGGCCAAAGAAGCGCTCCTTCAACGATTGCTTCATGTCAGTAACATTGATGCCCAACGCTTCCGCCATACCCAAATACTTAAAGGTTTCGGATGCGGAGAGGGCTCTAAGGTTTATGGAATCCGAGAGTTGGGTTCCCACGGATTCCACAATCTTCCCTCGCTTTACATGCATAACCGCACATTTGTCCACACCAAATTCCATCCTGGTGGCGCTACTGAAAGTTTCAGTTACTTTCAGTAGCTCCATCAGTTGCAAATTGTTGGGAGCAAAGAGTTTTAGGTCATCCATGTAGAGGAGGTGAGATGAGAGAGGTGGTCAGGTTATACCACCTTTCCTCAACCGATAGCCTAGACCTGAATCCCCCAGCAGTGTGCTTAGAGGATTCAAGGCTAAGCAGAACCAAAGCGGACTCAAACTATCACCCTGAAATATGCCTTGCTCGATCCTTATCTGCTCGCTATTCCTCTGGATATTTCGACATCCTGGATAGCGAAGGACCGTTCTCCATTGCCTCATACACGACATCAGGAAGGTGCGCAGAGTTGTATCTACTTTATACAACTCCAGCATGGCATGAGCCATGTATGTGGCACCGAGTCATAGGCCTTCTTATAGTCTATCCAACATGTCGACAGATCCTTTCGGGAACGACGAACCTGTTGGCTAATGGCCATATCAATGAGGAGTAACTCCTTAGTACCGCGGGACCCGTTCCTACATCCATTTTGAGAGGCAAACATGATGGAGTTGGTCTCTATATGTTTGTTAATTTTAGCTCTCAAAATAGATGTAAGAACTTTATAGACTGTCGGTAAACACGTGATCGGGCTATAATTTTTGGGTTCCACGGTGCAACCTAATTTATGGAGCAGGTGGGTTATTCCTGTCGTTAGAAACTGGGGTAGCGAACCAGACTCCAAAGCAGTCTGGAACTGAGCCGCCAAGTGAGCGTGCGACCCAATAAACCATTTAATCCAAAATTTGTGCAGCCCGTCCGGTCCTGGAGACTTCCAGTTAGGCAACGGGCGGACTGCACGAGCTACATCTTGGGGTAGATGGTAATAGCCCCCATTTCTGGTATTGGATCGCAGGCTCGCTCGACTTCCTGAGCCCAGTCACCTTCAGTGTGACTGACAGGCACCGACCAGATACGGCGCCAGAAAGAACACATGGCATCATTATCTGGCAGGCGCGTGTCAGCCACATCTTGGTTCGGTCGCTCCCAAGTCCTATAAACCCACCTTTCATCACTTTGGAAGGTGCGATTCTGAGTGTATCGGCCCACCCGCCGCTTATACCTACGAATAAGGTTCGCCCACGCATACACTTTCTGCTTCAGGAAGTCTATGCGCTCTGTGACACGAGACAAATAGTCCTCAGGGTTGGTATCAGTCACCGAGAACGCCCGCCTCACAAAGCGCATCACTCTTGGGCGAGTAATATCCTCCCTGAAGCAGATTAGTTTGCCGATGAGCGCTCTGGCCCCAATACGACGCTCAATTCTGCACTGCCAAGCTGGTACGACTGGTTTCGGTTGTGTAGCTATAAAGGCATTAGAAAAATTTACACGAGCTACACGACATGCCACTACAGCCGCGCAGTACAGAATCGAATGAGTATCAGTGACGTATTCGCAGTCATCAAAATAGGTTAACAACTGCGAATCCAGAGCCGCCACCAGCACCCTATTTTTGTTATGCATGGGCAAACAAGGTAAGCGTGGTCTAAGTTCGGGTGACATAAACCGATGTTCCCGAATCGCATCCTCCAAAGCACTCCTCAATTTGTCATTGCACTGGGTACTTACATTTGTAGCTCTTTTTTTAGTAGTAGACTTTTTTTATTTCATTTCGCAGGCGATCAAGTACAGTGTCATCCAACATATGATTACGCTGGATGACCCGCACCTGATCCGACAGTCGTTGTGCCGAAACGTTGACAGCCGGCTCAAGCACCTGAAAAAGAGAGAGCATCCGAACACGGTATGCGGTCAGATTGTTTCCCCCCTCTGTAGCCCCATAGTATGAGCGCATGACATTCTCATTGATGGATTGTATCCATCTCATGCGCTGCACACTTCCGTCGGGAGCTGGGACCCTATCAGAGGCCGGTGGGCCTCGAGGTCCTAAGCCGTCCGACGGCCGGCGTCCTCCCCGTCGACGAGCAGGTGGTGGCGTCGTGGGCGGAGAGAAATACTCGTCGCTCGAGCTCGACGCAACTACCGCGGCCGGTGTTGTCACAGCGTTCACAATGGGGCTGGGTACCGGTGGCGGCGAGGCGGAGCTGAGCGATGAGTCCGAAGGTGGTGATCTCGTCAACATTCCGTTTCTTGATTTTCTTCACATTTTACATTTTATTGGTCAAATTTGACAGCCGTCAATCTTGCTTTTTCCGTATTTTTTTATTTGGTTTTTCATTTTCTTGTTGTATATGTGTTTCTAAATGTTTTAAATGTATTTATTTAACTTTCTGGGACTAAAATGTGGCTGTGGAATTATTTCCACAGCCACATTTTAGTCCCAGAAAGTATAAATAAAGAAAATATGGGATGTGAGAAATTTATTATACATCACGCTACGACCCTTAGAAGCCGAGCAAAAAGAAGAAAGAGAGAAAGCTAAGCGAAAACGAAATTATAGCGCGGGCGGGCGATTCGATGCATCGGAGGCCGAGGGAGTTTTATAAAAATGTGGCTATTATTTTAGTATATATTGTATATCTTACGGCTTTCACGCGAACGAAATCGCGGGCAGAGGCTTGTTCATAATACGAATAAACGATCAATCGATTTATACGCCCTATTTTTTTTTTTCATTATGGGATCATGTTAAATTGATGATGGTATCATCGACATAAAAATCCTGTAAAACACTCAGAACCTCCATCGTAGTATCCGATGCAAACGTCAGCGTCGTCAAAAATCCCTTTTTCATAAAACTGTGACACGAGAGATTTTTGGTTACTTTAGCCATGACAACTTTACATAGAGCCTTAGCGTGCCTGTACAGTTCCCTTCTTCCTTTCTTTATTCATAAATATGAAGATAGCCAAAAACTGTTTAAAGTTATTTTGACAATAAAATGTCACCATATATGGAAGCGTTTTCATAGAGATACTTCGAAACCAGTAGTGCCACTGCTGTCTGTTATAAGGCGGCTTTGCTGCTACTGTTGCGGTCTGCGGTCACCTTCGGAATAGTCCTCAGTGATTAACGTTTTCGTAAGATAGTGATCACCTACCGTCAGTCGGCGTGGTTTGCTGGCTGGAGTTGATCCGCGGCCGCTCTTCCCCGGCCGCAATGTGTTTGGCGGTCCGTCGCGCCACTGGTCGCAAGTCCGCTTCCACATCGCTCGCCTCCTCCTCTTCATAGCTGTATTCCATTTCTGTAACACAGTGTCGAGTTAGTACCATATACTTTGTTTTAAGGAATTATAGACTTTAGTGATATTGTCAGTTTGTGGATCGACTCTTTAAAACATATCTAAAAAAAGATAGCAATTTTTTTAAATAAATTATATCTAGTGTTAAATTTAAGAAGCTCAGTTTTTTGACAGCCAAATTATAGCCTTTTATGGAAGACTCTCTTCAGGCTTTTTACCTTAAATTACATTTTGAACAAGATAAAAATAAATTAAAACATCGAAACCGATTTCACATCTGCTCTATTTGTTTTTTAGTTTCTGTCTCCCACGACCACCGATTGAATAACTGAAATACATAACGACTAATCTCTTTTGATATTGGTGCCGATTCTTTTCTCAAGACAAACGACGTTTCCCATATTGAAAATAACTAAAGTATGTGTCATTTTAGTTATGTTCAATATGGGAAACGTCAATTAGAAAAATAAGGTTGCTTGCCTACTTTAGGGAGCTGGAAAATTGTAACCAGTGAAATTGCATAATAATTTAACATCGGTTACAGTTTCCCAGTTCTGCTTTTGTGGACAGATCTTTAAATAAATATCTCAAAGGTATGCGATTTCGAATTTCCCGCTTACGCGAGGTTTCGGTGACGTCCACCAGGAGGCGCCAAAACCCGTACCATTTTATTTGTACGGACTTGTTATTCTTCTGTTATTGACATGACAAACAAATTCAAGATTTCCTTGATAGGGCTGTCCTACGGCGACGAGAATACCGGAGATTTTCCACTTACTGATAAAAAACCCGGATTTTCTTTGCTCGATATCACATTTTTATTAGTAAATTAGCTTTATTACGCTGAATTAAATAGCAATATAATCATGCTATGAATACATTTTTTTAATGCTGCAATTTGTCGATTAACAAAAATTAGTTTTTCTTATTGAAAACCGAAAAAAATTCGCCGAAGTCCGAAATCGTTTTCTGTGTAGGTACTACCCCTAGCAGGATCACATTGGTCATAGATAATAAAAACAAATACAGGATAAGGCATCTTAATGTATTAAAATATAAACAACAAAATAGTTTTACGCCGTCATTATGTTCCCTGTATTTTATTTAAATAATTATTGATAAACAATTGAGGAATAATCTTTAGTGTCGTGGTGTACACTAATTATTGTGTTTGTAAGGTGCGGTGGTAAAAGAAAGACAGTCGCTTTACTACTCAAGGTTTATTGTTCCGTACACAAACACACAAATATTCACAGAAGGATGGCACAAGAGTTCGACACACACATTGACAGACAGGAAACACAGGAAACTATGCTAATCACGACAATTCGATAGCGATCGGGAGCGCTCAAAGTTGCGTGTACTTCGCGTCGCGACAGCGAGATAGGACTAAAGGTCACCCAAGGTGGTTGGACGTGCGCTGAGTAGCGCGACCCCACTCATGCGCATCGACTACGTCACGACGCGGCGCGCTTTCACTGCACGGTATCGGTGTGTATGTAGGTGATGTATTTGTATGTACGATATTATAATTGTATATGTGTAAATATATATTGCAGCTATAAATGTATAATTGTGTAATGTTTATGTTAGTTTAAGATAAATGTTTTGGATCGCCACATCACTCCCTCCAGAGACCGTCCTACGGGCGATAATAATCTGGGAATCGGACCCTTCGACCAGACCTGGTAGTTCTAACGGGAGTGTCCGTGGGCTGCTTTTCCCCTTCTTGAACATCTTGGTCGGTTTGTGGGGTGTCAACCAATATGTAGGCGGGTTTTAGGCGGTCCACGGTAACTTTTACCTTTTACTAAGATTGTAAAAGTTTTGTCACCATTTTGGACAACTTTATGGGGACCAGTGTATGCAGGTTGCAATGAACCTCGAAGCGCATCGTCCCTGAGGAATATGTGGCTTGAGGTAGCGAGGTCCTTATGGACAAATACTTTGTCCCTGGAATGACGTGCAGCTGGAGCGGGCTGCAATTTTGCGGTAAACGAGTGGTGAACTCCGAGTCGGTGGTGCCGCTGTCACCGGGAATGAAAAATTCTCCCGGGAGTCGTAAAGGCTCACCGTATAGGAGTTCCGCAGAAGAAGTCTGGAGATCCTCTTTTAAAGCGCTCCGGACACCCAGTAGAACCAAGGGCAGAGATTCTGTCCAGTTGTGGTCCGCGTGGCACATTATAGCCGTTTTGAGTTGCCTGTGGAATCGTTCCACTAGGCCGTTGCATGCCGCGGATGCGGGTAGGCTGTGGTCTTCCCATGTTTGAATCCGACTATTTTGGCTAAATATTGGAAGAGTGCGGATTCAAATTGCCGTCCTCTGTCGGTGACAATATCTGTTGGCCAACCAAACCGGGAGATCCAGTTGGTCAGCAATGCTTTACCGGCTGTCTCTGCGGTAATGTTTTCAATCGGTACTACTTCTGGCCACTTTGTGAAACGATCCACGGCCGTCAGGCATTACCGGAACCCCTGTGATGGTGGGAGAGGACCTATTAGGTCAACGTAGACTGCTGCTGCCGTCGATTTGAAGCCTCTTTAATTGAAGTGACGTTTCTGACTTTAGAAGTTGCAACACAGTTGTGCTTTCACTCATGGAATGCGTATATCAACGGCTTGTGGTCAGTATAGACGGTGAAGTGTCTCGCTTCCAACATGTGGCGGAAGTATTTTATGCCCTCATAGATCGCGAGGAGCTCACGATCATATGGGGAGTACTTCTGCTGAGCCGGGCTCAACTTGCGTGAGAAGAAGGCAAGTGGTTGCCATTGCTCGTCCCTGAACTGTTGCAAAACTGCCCCAATGCCAGATCAGACGCATCTGTAACTAGGGCGAGCTTCGTTTGGTAATCAGGGTGTGCAAGCAATACAGCGTTGCAGAGGCTATCTTTGCACATATTAAAGGCGGTGAGCGCCTCGCCTGTTATATCCACGGGATGTTGACCTTTTACTGAGGCAGTTAGCAGGGCGTTAAGGGGGGGTTTCACCTTGAAATTTTGCGGCTTTGGGTATAAACCGCCTGTAAAAGTTCAACATCCCTAAGAAACGCCTCAGTTCCCTAACAGTTTTAGGCATTGGAAAGTCCTTGATGGCTTCCACTTTGGACTCCAAGGGTCTAGTTCCGGCTGCAGAGATGCAGTAACCTAAAAACGTGACTTCGTCAGCTCCGAACACACACTTCGAGGTGTTGATGACGATGCCATATTTCTGCATCCTGGTGAAGAGCTGATGTAGGTGGTCCTCGTGCTGCTCCTGGTCTTTAGAGAAGATAAGAAAATCGTCAAGATAGCAACAGCAGAAGTCAAGGCCACGCGTCATTTCATCAACGAATCTCTGAAATGTTTGACCTGCGTTCCTCAGACCAAAGGTCATATAAGGAAATTCGTACAAACCAAACGGAGTTGTTATCGCCGTCTTCTGAATATCGTCCTCGCTGACCGGTATCTGACTATAGGCCTTAACTAGGTCGACAGTTGAGAAGACCTTGCAACCAGCAATGCTGTGGGTAAGGTCATGGACATGTTTTATGGGATACCTGTCAGGTATGGTCCTCGCGTTGAGCAGCCTGTAGTCACCGCAGGGTCGCCAGCTGTTGTCCTTCTTCGACGATAAATGAAGGGGTGAAGACCAAGGGCTCTCAGATGGTCGTGCAGTGCCATTGCTAAGCATGATATCAAATTCCTGCTTAGCAATCTGCAATTTGTCTGGAGCTAGCCTGCGAGGGGAACAAGTGATGGGTGGGCCGGGTGTGGTGCGTATGTGGTGTACTGTGTGGTGTGTGGTTTCTCGGTGTGTGCCAGCGGGTCGCGTGATCTCAGGGTACTTATTAAGTATCAAGTGATACCTGGAATCCCCAACCGAGACCTTCGCTGAACAGGTCGCGGAAGCCTTTGCAACGGAAGCTGTTACAAACTTTGAGGTGGTTTTGTCCACCAAACGTTGATTTCTGATGTCAACAAGCAAATCGTAAAAGCTTAAAAAATCTACGCCAATGATCGGCTTGGTGACATCAGCTACAATAAAACGCCATGGAAAGTTACGGCGCAAACTAAAATCTAAATTTAGCTGGAGGTAGCCGTAAGTATCAATTATAGACCCGTTAGCGGCCGATAAATGATAGTTCGACTTGACACGCTGTTCACGTAGAACAGGAAACACACACAAATCACTACCAGTGTCCACTAAAACCTGAGTCTTTGATGTTCGGTCCGTGACGAAGAGGCAACAGGTGGACGTTAGACAGTCGTCAGCCGCCATTACCGCCGCCTTTGGGGTTCCCGACTTCTCATAGTCGCATGGCTTAATGCACTTGCGAGCGTTGGCCCCGAACTTGGAGTGGTAAAAGCAGAACGGTTGCTGCTGGTGGCTGGACTCAGACCGCTGTCTGGATCGATGACGCTGGTGGTGGTTTGAACGCGACTGCGAACGAGGTCTCCTACTCAGCTGCGTCGTCAGGTCCTTTACTGCTTTTTTTAGTTCGGCGATCTCGTTCGCCATCTCGTGCATGCTAAGACTCGACGCCGATGCTGCGGCGACTTGGCATGGGGTCACGATGTCCTGGACCCTGTCCGTCAGGTCTGCTAGTCCTTCCATGGGAGTCTGTGGCTGTGAAGCCAGCAGGGTCTGGACGTTACTCGGCAGACGACTGCTCCATATTGTCCGGAGAAAGTCCTCTGGGACTCTCGGTCCGGCCAAACTTTGGAGATGTCGCAGGAACTGTGAAGGCTTGCGATCCCCAAGCTCTTCGTGTATGAGAAGCTGCTTCACTCTCTTCTCATGTGACGCAGTCAGTCTCTTAATGAGTTCGGGTTTGAGCTTCTCGTATTTGTTATGCTCAGGCGGTTTAAGGAAGATGTCCCTTACTTGTTTGGCGTACTGGTGTTCAAGGCTGCCGATGACGTGGTTGAATTTCGTCGCGTCGCTGGTGATGTTCGCGTTCACGAACTGAGCCTCGACTTGAGCAAACCAAACCTCTAGGCCATCCGGCCAAAATGGTGGTATTCGTACCGCGATACGGCAAATGTCGGATGGCTCGTCAATGGACACGCACTTTGCGGGCCGAGGTTGTTGGCGCGAACGGGTGGTTCCGAATGATTTTGCGGAGTCACTACTGTCACTCATCGTGCTACTGTGTTTTCCCTCTGCTTCCTACACTACTCGATGTCCTTTTCAGGGCAAACGTAGTTTTCGAGCCTTTCTGGCGTATTCTAGCCGGGGTCACCAATTTAGTGTCGCGGTGTACACTAATTATTGTGTTTGTAAGGCGTACGGTGGTAAAAGAAAGACAGTCGATTTACTACTCACGGTTTATTGTTCCGTACACAAACACACAAATATTCACAGAAGGATGGCACAAGAGTTCGACACACATTGACAGACAGGAAACACAGGAAACTATGCTAATCACGACAATTCGATAGTGATCGGGAGCGCTCAAAGTTGCGTGGGCTTCGCGTCGCGACAACGAGATCGGACTAAAGGTCACCCAAGGTGGTTGGACGTGCGCTGAGTAGCGCGACCCCACTCATGCGCATCGACTACGTCACCGCGTGACGTAGACGCGGCGCGCTTCCGCTGCACGGTATCGGTGTGTATGTAGGTGATGTATTTGTATGTACGATATTATAATTGTATATGTGTAAATATATATTATAGCTATAAATGTATAATTGTGTAATGTTTATGTTAGTTTAAGATAAATATTTTGGATCGCCACAAATCCTTATATGATTTTACTCAGGTTTTTTTTTTTCTCTTCGGATCATTTCATTTACTTTTATTCACTCATTATTTTAATTTCCGACAAATCTTGGTATGTTCTACATAACTTAGCGATTGTCAAAAACGAATTTATTTTTGTCAAAATTGTTTTTAAGTTAAGAGAATCTTGCTTTCAGAATAGCTTTTAAGGTTCTCTTAACCAAAAATAATACATTTTAGTGATAGTTTAGTTTATTTCAGTGTACAAGAGCATTGGCACCACTATTGGTTATTAGTAAAGCTAAAAACTAGTTCCTATTCACAATTACAAAACAAAGCTCCCCTAATTGTCAGCCAGTTGCATGGCGTGGCAGTCGGGGGTTGATAACTGATTGGCAATCAGAGTAACGTTGAGCCTCAGTTGTGTGACGTGCTTGTTCACCACTGTGTATTCACCCGCATTGTCTGTCCTGTCAATGCTATCTTCCTTACAGTGCCAGGACAGATCCTTGATACACGCTTGCAGATGGATTAATTTGTGCTAACGCAGGTTTCTATTATCACTTTGATCCATTGGACTATCATTAATGTAATTAAACTCGTGATGTTGATGTTTATCAATTAGCAAATGCATGCATTAGCATCTTAAGAGCGGCCAACCCGTCATATTTTTCATACAAACGCTCGTACGTGCATATGACGTTATGACACATCATTCTTTGAATTTTTTGAAGTAATAGGTATCTTGTGTACTATACGAGTACCTAGGTTTCGATTAAAGCAAAAATTAAAATATTGGTGAAACAAATTCAGTATATTTTCTATAAGCCTGCAAAAATTTGCTTTTTTGCACAAATTTTACCTGAACTTTGGCCGTTCATAATGTACTCATAAATTGTAAAAGTAAAGAAAACATCGTCTAGAATCCTCGCACATGTAAAAGAGTTCTAAATGACAAACATTTATCTGACAAGCTTGTAAGGATTACTCAAAAATACGTATTTTCTTGGAACAAGTTTTATGCACTTTCCGCACACTATTTTTCGTTCTGTGTTATCGCGTTCTCATTTCCTTGTTTGTAGTTCTCACTTGCGCGGGATGAAACAACAAGCTTTTCGATCATGCTCGCGTTGAAAGTAGACAGACGGACCGGGACGGGTCAGGGTCTTAAATGTGTCCAACACGTGAAAAACTCTATGAATTAGATATTAATCAAAACCTTCGAATTGCATCGCTGCACTAGTGATCCGTGATAAGAACCCAGTTTAGTAATATTGTACGTATTTAAAAAAGGAACGCTGTAAATATATAAGAATAGAAATAAACGACTTTAAACATAATAAAATAAGACTGACTATTCGTGCACGTATCTATGTTGTCATATTTGAACTAAGTATGGTGAGACACAAATAAACAATGAGTGTCGATGTGTCCACTGTCCAGTGATAGGTACCTGTTACGTTGTCCCGTTCTCGCGGACTGAAACTTTCAAAAGTCGACAAAATCACGTTGCCTCAGCTTTTAAAGTACAATGCAGTGGCATTCCTCGTTCCTAGGAATAACAATGGTTTCGAAATCTAAAGAGCTTCGAACAGTTTTCAGATAAAACGCTGCTACACTAAAAATACTCGGAGAAATATTTATCGTCATTTTTCATGTTCTCTTTCAGTGGAATTCCATTAACGACGGACTGCTGTGGGCTATGAATTTTCAATAATCAATTTAGGTATATTAAAGATAATTAATCCACTTAAAAAATGAGAGCTAATAAATTAAATTTCCTGCGACTGGTTACGGGTTTCTGGTGGAGCTAACAACAATTAACCTTATTATAATATCGAATTTTATCTGCCTACAAACAAAGATAAAAAATGTTACATGGTACAAATAAAAAAAAACTTATGTCATTTCCCAATTGAATTCCTATGAAAAACAAAATAAATAAATAATAAACAAATAAATCGACAAGCCACATTCACGAGAATGCTTGACATAGCGTCAATCATTCTCGTGAATGTGGCTTGTCGATTTAGTTGTTGTTTATTATTTATTTATTTTGATTGAGAATTAAAACGTAAGAGAATTAACACCTCTTATTGGAATAAAAATATTGTGTTCGCTCAGCATCGCATAATGTCAGTACCGTCGCCGTCGACGAGCTAACCGTCTCTAAAAAATATAAGAATGCCTCGCGACGGCAATGTCTGCACGAGAAACGTATTTTCCGGTATTGTACTTGATTCCGAGAAGAATTCAAGCGGTGTATGCAATTGTGTATACCATCGGCTCCTCTAGCTCGATTGAATAATATAAAACAGAGTTCGCATAACTCCTTTATATCTTGTTCATCGGACAACTGCGAGCTAGATAATCTTGGAATATCTTGTGATTTTAACTATCGTGTCTTATATTCTTGGTTTTTTCGATACAGGGAAGTTATTGTGGAAATCAGTTATTTATTTTGTGTAGAAAAATGTGGTGGTAATCTTTGTTCCGCAATGTTTATTTTTTATTTTAAAGTATATGTGCTTTGCTCAGCTGCTGCTAAGGACGGCTATAACAACTTGTGCTGTTTAGTTTTATTCGCTTTGGCAGGTTTACAAGCCTCAACCGCGACTTTCCTGAAAATCTGTCAGTATTTACTATGTTTTATGAATTAATCCTTGCTGTTTGTTATTTTTGCACGACACTAAGCCGTCTGTGTCTAGTGGACACAAACTGACACCTATTGTGTCAATGTTAGCCGGACGGATTTTCAGTGTTTAGCTACTATACCTAAAGAGGCCACTCTCTTATTGATCACATTATATAGTACAGTGGTTATTACAAGTCTGATACAATAATTAAATTAAAAAATTATACAAAAAATTTAAAAGCGATTTTTTTAAATTAAAATAAATATTGTAAAAATTGTCACGAAATAAACCAGCCTTGATAATAAGGCACTAGACACGCGCGGGGCGATGGTATCAGCAATTCAACACAAACTAGGTATACGGTATGTTACCAAATAATCACAAATTAAGTTGGTTGTTAAATACTAAAACGAAAAAACGGTCCCACGGGTTTTTATATTTATTGTGTATGTTTTAAAATACGTAATACAGAATACGTGGTTTCAATTAATGTGATAACCTAATCGTAATCGCCACACTGTATTTACTTAAATACAGCAAAAATCTATAGTCAAATGTATATAGGTTTAAAACAAATTGAATTTCTTTTATAGATAAAATGCTTTTTGGGCGAATATCAACGTTTGTCCTACCCTTAATAATAATTTTATTGCTTTTACTGTTACTACTGTGAAATACCTTGTATACAATACTAAACTGCTTATATTTAACTAACGGCTTTCTTATCTTAATCTATAGTGCCCAAGACACAGTAAATGACTTGTTCGTGTAAGAATTTCGTGTTTATTATTCGTGTTTAATTTCCTACAGCGATAATTATAACATTTGTTGGTGGTTCATTAACCATATTAGAGTTGTATAGTATATAAAGGAAATATTCGTAAACTGTATATAATTCATGATATCCGTTACCCAATTCACTTTCACTCTCAAGGTTGTGGGCGCCCGCCCACGGGCGGATTCGGGGGTGGCCAAACGACGAAAATCGATCACCGGCTGTGCCTGAATCGGGACGAGACATTGTAAAACCACGTTATCACAAGTACAAATCGAAATTCTTGTACTCGGTAGCTAAAAGATGGCGATGCGCGGTTGTTTTTAAGAAAAATAAATTTAAATTAAAGTCACTCTTTCTAGTTTTCTACTCGTCATTGGACTACCTACTCGTATCACTTTATGTATGAAAAACTGATTAATAGGGAATATACACGTAATACAAAACGTATCCATTATTTTAATAGGTATACATTTTGTAGGAGTCAAAAAACAAATTCCTATTTTTCCTACTTATTTCACACTAAATTATTTTATGTTGCGTTTTTTTGGTGGAACGGAACGCAAACTCAATACGCGTCCTCTTCGAAAATTACGGAAGTGACGAAAAATACTAAGTGAATAAAATCTATCTTTTGCTAAATGCTTGAAATCTCACGAAGGTAAATAAGTAAGTGCGATTTCTGCTTGAATAAAGCATAAACAATACTTCATTTATATGATTTGAGGCTAAGAAACAGATGTAAACAAAGCAGTTTCGTGGATAATGACGTCACATCATGACCGCGACAGAAACGGACGTTTGAGCTGTAGTAGAAAATTGTTAAGTTTGATCATTTTTTTGAGCAACAAGCAGTTACACATCATATGCGATCTGTAAGGCTCCTCGTTTTTTTTTCAGTTTTTTGTACTTATTTCTTATAATTGTGGTGTTAAGTAAAATAAGGACTACTATATCGGATCGGCATTGACATGAAGCGGGGCGAGGGGCTAGTAAAATATGTTAACTGTCCTTGGAATAATAGGTACAATATCTAACGAAGGCAAATATCCGTTTAGTCTCATTTGGCTCCTTCGCCTGGACTACGTCATTTATCAACATGACAGAAGGTGAAACGTATACGCTTATTCTAAACTGCCAGGGTTTGATGACAAATAAATCTACAATAACTTAATAGCAGAGTGTATCTAGGTCATTTTGAGAATATAATATAACGCTTGAAAAAACATTGATTGAAGTTGTCACGTTGTCAAGCAGCCTCCTATAAGCAATCAACTCGTGACGATAAACGATTTTATTTAATATCGTAGGTACGTTTAATATCCACCAGGCATGTCTAATGAGTTTACGCAAAATAAGAAATGGTAAGCCCTTTTGCACTTCATCTCCAAAAATATAGATTGAAGTATCAGAACTAGGTATATAACATATATGAAAAATAAAACTAAAAGGTTCTAAAAAGTACAAATATGCTGTTGATTTTCATAAGTTTTACTATCCAATCTTAACATATACTTATAGGTACATGTTTTTGAGATTGGATAGTAAATCTGTAGCTACAATTCATGATACCGTCCTGAAATTTCAAAGTTACCTTGTATGGAACGATCTTGGTTTTAACATGGAATCATCTGTACTATATTTAAATGTATCGTCGGAACGGAACGAGTCAATAAAGTTTCAACTTAAAAGGCAAATTAACAAAATAGCCAAAACTAGTTTGCAAGAATCCACCTTAGCGTCCTTACTAACAATAAAAACTAAATAAAAGCTTGGAAAATATCGTGTGGCACGGCGCGGTGTGGCGGTAACCGCTGCGAAAGCGCGATGTCCCCGTTACGTGCCACTCAACTCTGCAAGCGTAGGCATAATGCCTGCAAGTCGTAATAACTAAAAGATAAAGGGAAAAAGAGACATTGAGAATTTTAAAACTTTCAGCAATCTTGCTCTGACGAAATAGGACTTAAGCTGTGCAATCGACTACACCCCGATGAATTTTTGTAAATGAAAGGTGACTTTGTGATCAAGCTTGGGTCAGAAAATAGTAGATTTTTATACTAGGGGCTAAAATGACGCATTATATACGAGGTAGTTTTACTCCCGAGGTAAAAATAAAGAGAAAATCATTAATACATCTCTCTAGGTTAGATTTTTTTTCATACTCGGAAGTTGTGTTTGTTTGATCCGTGTAGCGGGTGGAATTAAAAATAGAACTTTTGTTAGGTAGTCGGCTACGAGAAATTTTACATACTTAAGAAAAATATCGATTTAAAATATAATAAAATGCAGCGGTCTTGTGAGTGTTTAAACAGCCAGAACGAATAAAAAAAAAACCTAAAAAGCGGGACGACCCGCGGCGGTGACGCGGTGTGTTCCATATTTAAAATTTGAAAAGAGTATATACGAGTAATTTGGCCGAATACTAACTCTGTAAGCTGTACCGAAATTCAAAATCTGGGTTTTCTAAAGACTAATATTTGATTAAAAATGAGTTCAAGCGATTCTGTAAAATGTTGACTCAGATTTGGTAAAGACGAGGCAAATACAGTTATCGAAAATATTTTGCCAGATATTTCAATGGAAAGATATTTAAATACATACAATAATTTTATGAAGTGAATGCAGCAAAGAAATGAAGCAAACAAGAAAATAAAATATTATAGAAAAATTAAAAAATTTTGTTTTCCAAATTCGAAATGGAAACACGGGTGAAAGTCACCAATTCCTTTCGACCCTTTTATAACAATCTACTATTCCCCAATTTCATGAAAAAGTCATTCAATGGATCAAATCTAAGTTACAGAGATGTAGTAATGATTCTAATGATTATAATTCGGGAAATACATATCTGTTATAGTCACGAATCATATTTTGATCAAGATACAACCAGACACTGACCTGCAAATTGCAAAAAACGTAAGATTTTGTTTTTGTAGGCCCGTTGGTAACAAAAAAAATAAAAACAAAATACTTTTTCCCCTAGACGAAGATATGCTATTTTAGCCCCGCTCTGGTACGCTAAAATGATGGACTTTTTGAGCAAGAGCAGTGAAAAAGTATTTATATTCAGCTTAAGCTATTATCATCTTTAGAGGTCATCCTAAAGTGATTATCGCTGTGGTTATTCGTCTGATATGCATAATAATTCAAACACAATAGAAATAGTTTTCCAACCAGATATTTACTACCTGCACGCCGTCAAGGAATTCTAAAGCATTCCGGCGATCGTTTGCAGACGGCCACTGCACGTGCCGTGACCTCCGTGCTCCTGTCGTAAACGCTTTATTTCGGTGTAATTCACGGCAATATTTTCTTGTGACTTGTGACTCACGTGAAGCATTACGAACGCTATCATGTTGTACTCTAGTATGCAAATCGGCAAGGACTGCCACTTGAGGCTACTAGCCCTAAAAGTTTCTATTCCTTTTCTTTTGTCTTCGCTCAGCGATAGTTTAATGTTTTGTCTACCAGCAGTATTAATCGTCCGCTGAACTGAAGCCCTGATTGCTCGTAAATTGCTCAGCTAAATATAAAATGACCAGAATAGAATAGAATACTCTTTATTATGTACACCATAAAAGTTACAGATATAAATGTTGTAGTTTTACATAGGGTGACACAATGGGCGGTCTTATCGCTAAAAGCGATCTTTTGCAGACAACCTTTGGATGGATTAAAGGGAGAAGGAGAGACAATACTGCAGGTAGTCAGTGGTATACCATTTATATATACAATAAATACATACATACATAAAGCATACACTTATCTATATAAATATATACAATAACAAACATGAAACAAGAGCAAGGAACTGTATTCTGTATTGATGATGTTTAAGGAGAGAGGAAGTGTTTTTTCCACCAGGACCAGCTCCTGCTTCACACGGTGTTACGACGTGCCAAAACCATTGCATTATTATTTGTAAGTTAAATATTCATTTATTATACACATAACCTTCCAAAAGAAATCCTCTAAATTATAGTAAAACCGTAATTTTAATCAATCAGAGTATAAAAGAACAAAGCGACCCGACGATCACGAAAAGCGACTTTAATTTATGTATATAAAAAGATGGATGCGGGAAGCACAGAACCGGTCGAAGTAGTGGTGCTTGGGGGAGGCCTATGTCCAGTAGTGGACGTCTTTCGGCTGAAATGATGAATGATGATGATGTATAAATATACATAGCTATAGAATATATAGGTATATATGAATTATATTCCTTAAGTATTAGGTATATGGAGTGCGGTCAACACACCCATATCATAGCAAATTAATTAAAACTTGACCTGAGATGTAGGTTATATCATGAGCATTTAATTGGCCACTATTACTCATACCAAGCGGTTATAATACTTATACAACGTAAGTAATAGAACTGTTTGCTTGTAGTTTATGGCATTTGTAATTCTAAATTGTTGGATACTTAGTTCCTACCATAAATGAAGAGTCGAAAGAGACCGGTGTCAGATCGACCTGACCAGCCGTTATAATGATGTTGCTAGAGGGAGACCAAAGAAACTATGTATGGATTGTGTGAAAGATGATATGGTTTGATAGCTGTATAGAAGAAGATATATTGGGATAAGGACAGAAGGATGATGTTGTAGATCAGATGATATCCAGCTGGATATCTATGATAGCCTTTACAAGCAGCTGAAGATTCTAAAGTACTTAAGATGGGAATCATATATTCAATAAGAAATAATGCTCTTTGCTACAGTCTACTGAACAGTCAATTGAGTTACAGTTACTGAACAGTCAAAGGCACTGAACTACAGTAGGTAACTGTAGTTCAGTGCCTTTGATGTTATTACGTCTACTTGACTGACTTGTTTAAAGTAGGTTTGTAAAGGGCAAATGATTATTCTTCAACAACTGTTTGTTATTCATAATGAGCAAGACCCGCACTGGGCTCGCGTGGTGGGTTACTGTTCAATGTTATATGTTCAATGTAGGAGGGCCACAGAGAGGTGGTCTGAATCTCAGCAGTGGACATTATAGGCTAGCTGATTCTGAAAGTGAACATCATCAAAACGGCCGCACAATTAATTAATCAATCAAATCAATTCCCATACTAGGTATTTAGACGCCCGAGCGTAGCCAGGCAGGCTATAGTCCGAGTAGGAATTGGTGACTTTCACCCGTGTTAAACACTACTTTTCATTTCGAATATAAGGAAAATAGTAAATTTTCTTGTTTGCTCGCCACTTCATAAAATCATTATATGTATTTAAATATCTTTCCTTTGAAATTTCTGACAAAAGATTTTCGATTACTGTATTTGCCTCGTCTTTATCCGAATCTGGGGTCAACATTTCAGAATCGCTTGAACTCATTTGTATTAATTAATTAAATATTAGTATATAATACTCGTACAACCGAGATTTTGAAATTCGGTGCAGCTTACAGAGTTAGTACTCCGCCAAATTGTAAATATAGTCTTTTTTTAATTTTAAACGTGGAACACACCGCGTCGCCACACTGTTTGTTTATACACTCACAAGACTGCAGCATTTTATTTTTTATTTTTTTTAATTATGTAAAATTTTTCGTAGCCGACTAACCTAACCTAACCTAACCAAATTTAGTTCTAATTTTACAATTAATTGCCGCCCTAGAGAGGGGAGCAATTACTTTGAGTCTTTCCCGCCCAAGGGTGGGTAGCTGCGTCTCCCACCCGGTACTCGGATCAAACAAACACTACTTTCCGAGTACGAGAAATGAAAAAGGAATTTAAAATTGTCTAGCGGTATCACAGTCATCGATCAAAAGCAGCTTTTCCAAATGGTTTTAAATGTTAAAGTAGAATATTTTAAAATATAATGTCGCAGCAACTTTATAGTCTGCTTTATGAAGTATTAGGAATCAGCGGCAGTTTGTTGGTTTCTTAAAACAAAGTTTAATACGGCTTGGATTTGTCGCTTCAAGTTTTGTCTGCAGCGCACGTAACTCTCGCTGTATTTTGCTCTGAGTCTAAACTTCTTTTGAGACAAAGAAGGTTCTTATATTTCTTTTGACTAAGAGTTCCGTTTCTTTATTTAGGTATTGACAAAGGTCTACCATGTTCTTTGTCGCTTTAATCGTTGCTACAATTGGTTGAATGTTTTTCAAAAATCACTTTCAGTAGTATCCCATAGATTTCAGTCAAACCACTCGTATTTCTACCTAACCTAACCAACAAATTTTCAGGCATACTACATATTTCTTTTGAGAGAAAGTTTCTAACTCGAAAAATACATAAAGATGTTGACTATTATAATTAAGCACGAGGCTTAATTATAATAGTCAACATCTTTAGTCGTCGTCGTCTTTTTTCTTTTCTCTTATCCTCGAGATTAGAATTGAACACTGTCTTGTAGTACACATTACAATATATATTACAATATAAATGTACATAATTTAATTTTTCGATTGGTGGGTAAGTGTTTGACCATTCAGTAAACGCTATCTAAAATGAATAAATTATTATCATGTGGAGATTTTCCCTTGCTTCAACTACTGAAGGGGGCGGGGTGCCTATGTCTATGCGAATCTGACAGAGAATGTGGAGTGTTTGGAGCAGAGATAACACTTCACATAGCACGATTCTATTACGTACTGATAATATACATTCATATTATAATAGGTTGTAGTAACAGTTATCAGTCATAAACAACACCCCCACCCCCACCTACAAACACCAATAAAGAAATACCGGTGTTGTGTGTGGAATTTATTTGTATTCTTTCAGCTGAGAATGATGTTGCAAATGCTGCGTTACGATAAACTTACTGATCTTGACATGGAGTGGGTTCTGAGATTACGCTTTTCAAGAACTATATAAACATCCTTGACACTCTCAGTTTAGACCTTCTTACAAGTGGGATCAGTATAAACTGTCTGGAATATAATTATTTCAAGGCATCACAATTCATTTGTCTATGAAATTTAAAACGCTTTTACAGTGAATTGGTCTGCATATTTCCTTTTTCTATGGTGTTACACCAATTATTCAATAATTAACCATAATTAACCAAAAGAATAAAAAATAAATGAAAAAAGCCGAGGTACCTACCTCTTATAGGTACCTAGTACCTTCATGATCAAACCAACCATGTACTTCTCATAAAGTTATTCTAATAAATAATTATTACCCTCACAATGCAGCAGTTGCGAAATACATTGGTACAAGGCATCATAATTCAGTTGTCTTTGACATTTAAAACGCTTTTACAGTGATTTGGTCTGCTTATTTATTTTTTCTATGGTGTTACACCAATTATTCAATAATTAACCATAAATTGAATAAAAAATAAATGTAAAAGCCGAGGTACCTACCTCTTATAGGTACCGAGTACCTTCATGCTCAAACCAATCATGTACTTCTCAGAAAGATTTTCTAGTATATAATTAATTCCCTCTCACTGCAGCAGTTGCTAAATACATTGGTAGCCTGCCAGTTGTGGCTGTGGCCAGCTTATTTTTCGGGCATCTTTATTTTCGAAGACAACAACAACACTAAATTTATGATGAAGGGTGGCGCCCTTCACCATAGATTTAATGTTGACATCGTTCTCTGCAAACTCTATTAAACAGTCTGTTTACTAACTGAAGCAATGGTCTTACTTCCTCCAAATAAGACCTTTTGGTATTTAGTGTAAATATTTATCAATGATTAAAAAAAAGCCATGGTTTCCAGTATGTTATAAATACTTATCTTTTGTTCTTCTCTGGCTATTAAATTCTTAGACTTTAGTTTGGCGAAGTTTCCTTGAGGAGTATTTCGTTTGTAACGGCTTTCGCTACCACAATGATATAACACTATTTAGGTTAGATTACTTGGTATCTAAAACTAATGAATAAAAATAAAAGGTTTGTGCGGTAATTAATCATATCCATTACTCGCCTTAGTAATGGGGTGTACCATATGAAGTATAAACATACATAATTAAGGATACTGTTATAGTTGTAAGCCATTTATATACAAAATCCCTGATCCTATTAAAATATCTAGAATTCCTACAGCCTAGGTTTTTTCTTCTTCATTTTAATAATAAACCAGATAATTCCCCGCTAAGGTACCTAAATTGTTCATGCCTTGATTGATCAAATAACTTCAGCTAACATATATAATGAATTACATATCACCGTTAAAAAAAAGCTCGTACTGCGGTATTTTCTCAAAAGTTAAGCAGTTGGATTTAAAACAAGTTAGCGTTAAGTGGAAGTTTAGATACCACTAAAGAAACTGCCATTAGTCAGTTATTATTGTTATTATTAGTAAATCTTTTAAAATATGATTTTAAAGTTGAAAAAAGAATAATAGAAAAATAATTTTAATTAATATTATTTTTTAATTTCATTAAGAATGGGTACTAGTAGTAGTATATTCTTTAATTTGATATTTTACTATAATCTCTCAAGATCTACAAGTGTTCAATTCTAATCTCGAGGACGAGGGTAAAGTATTATTAGTGATTTAACGAACCTGTAAGTGAAGTTCTAACATAATTATATGATAGCCTCGTCCGAAGAGATTAGCAATACCTTTACTTTTCAGTAGTCCCCTAGTAGTAAAATATCTGTTAAGTGAAGTTACAGCCCTGAACTTAATGAAGTATTGACGGCAAAGTGACAGCGAGAATAAGGCATCCGACTTGAAAAAATCTGAAAGTTGTTTTAAACTAAAGTGCATGGAGGCGACATTTTAATGTGTACTAGAAATGTTCAATTCTAATCTCTTCGGACGAGGCTATCAAATAATTATGATAGAAATTCACTTACAGGTAAGTTCGTTTAATCACTAATTATTTTATCATCTGTCAGGCAGGATGACAAATCAAAATTTTCCGTTTTTTTATCATTTTAATGTATTTATTTTAAAACAATCTTTGTGTCTCAAAAAAATCGCAAAGAATGTGCGTAATATGGATGGAGTTATGAAAATATGGAGAACTGTTATGACGCTGCGTGAGTGTGCGTGATCCATCGCCGCCCGTTCGATGTCCACTGCGCACAGGGGGCCTACTCCGAAGCGTTATTCCGATGTATCGGCCGAATGTTCGGCCGTTTCCATTTTACGGCTGACCATGGCTGACTACGGCGAAAGAAAAAATAAAAAGACGGTCAGAGAGATAAGTCAAAATCAAAAACGTGACTTGAAGTCGGGTAAGGACTCAAAGTCAAAAAAGGAAACCAAGGAAGTTATAAAACGGCCGAACATTCGGCCGATACTTTGGTTTAGCGCTTCGGAGTAGACCCCCAGGATGGATGGATAGCGGCACATGAAGTAATTTTTTTCTCCGTTTGATAAATAGAAAACATTTCAAGGTGTAGTTTAAATAAACCTCTATACCTACACTTTGAAAGCTCCTTTAAATATCGGTCTATTGTAGGAAAGATTCTAAGAGAGTATAAAGAGATTCCTAAAAAAGCTACGTTATTGCGTTGGTGCATAATATTGTCAGAGCGGATTTTTCACATACTTTTCCATATTGTGTTATCATACAGATGCAAAGAGATTTATACATAATTTAATCATCATCATTCCAGCCGAAAGACGTCTACTGCTGGACATATAGGGCACCAGCAATGGGGGGGGGGGGGCATAATCGCCACGCTTCGCAGGCGGGTTGGCGATCGCAGTATGGTGTTAAAAATGCATAGAGAACGCTGCTGCCCATTCTCTAGCCCTTAGTCGCCTTTTACGACACCCACGGGAAGAAATAGGATGGTGCTATTCTTTTCGTCTGGTACCACACCAAAGATCTATTTGTAGATTTTTGTACCAAATACTACCAAAGGAACCGATGGGACCTTGTCCGTCCATCCGTATGTGTGTCACGGTCGATTATATCAGCTTTATTTAAAGCAATCGCCTCGAAAATTAGAACCGTTTATAATTTTAATGGTAGTGTCAATTACCAAAAGACTACAAACTGAAATTGAGCCCGTGCTCTTAAAAATTATAGAACTCTCGTCTGATGTTAGACGGAATAATATATTAGTAGTTGCCACGCTACTTCTGTATGTACTGTTTGTATGACCTTACTCGTACATTTAAGTGTGCAATCCATATTTACCTCGCTCCATTTGTGAACAGCTCAAAGAGCTCTTGACAACGACGGTGTGCAAGCGGAGACAAGAAAATAAAACGCTTTCAATCTCTTTACTGAAAAAGATTGCTTCACTAAATAGAATAAATTGCAGTTCGTCCATCTTCCTACAAATATTATAAATGTAGATGGATGGAGATGATAATATTAATATTATGGATGTTTGTTACTCAAAAAACATAATATAAACGACCGGACACCTGAATCGAGTCACTCTGCATATTTTTGTTTAAAGGTCTCCATGTTTCAAATAAAAGAAATAAAAAAAGTGGTTTTGAAGCCAATCACTCACTATCATTTCCGTTAGTCATTGTTACAAATGTTCTACAAGGCCTAACACTACAAAGTTCTTCATCAAAATGTACGGCTTGGCCGTTTCGCAACCGTCGCACAGACACTCATATGGGCTTATGGTTCGAAATTAAGTCACTTGTCTTTTCTGGTTGTGTCATGCAATACTTCAATGGAACGGCCAAGCCATACATTTTGACCAACATGTGAAGGTTTTAGTTAGGCCTTGTAGAGTTAGGGGCTTAGCTCTATTTAGATAGAGTTATCTAAATACAAGTTTAATTAGAAAGTTATGAAATCTAAATAGAGCTATCTATTTAGATTTGATAACTTTTTAACAGTGAAAGCGGTAGGTATGTTAGTCTTGGTGACCAAATTTACATTAAATGTTTTTAGCGGGTTTTCCTTCATTTTTTAGGTTGCTTAGTTTATTTTTTTTACAGCGATGATATTGTACTGATGTTACACATAGACATGTTAAATGCATAACACTTACTTCTAGCAAAGTTGGGTAAAAAAGGTATTTCTTGCACACCAGCAGTTACATTCTTCATAGCTAATGAAAAGTCAAAGAGTTTCTTCTTCGTTGTTTATGTACATAGCTAGCTTCCATAACAAATGGAAGTAGGTATCTATAACTATTATTCGTAAGAAATACAGACTTGCACCTCCTTTTAAGAGGGTTGGAGGGTGAAAGTTACAGATTTCTTAACTTTTTAGTTATTTGTTTGCAAATCCTAGCCTGTATACCAAATTTCAGCTTTCTAGGACTTCGAAAAGTGCCCGAGAGGTTTTGATGAGTGAGTGAGTCAGGCAGTAACGAAATCGACGTATTGTAAGTATTAATAAAATCCAACTTTGTACGTTTGTTGGGAGCATTATCCAGGCCGAAGCTTTGAGAGTTTGAAATACGACGAAATGCTTCGTGTGTTATATAGCACCCCTGCTTTTTGGTTTTTGGCTGATCTGGGGCACTACAGTGCCTCCAGATACTTACAATAGCTACATTTAATAAGAAAATAAAACTAAGCCAGTATTACTATTACGCGAATCCGGATGATTCGCTCATTAACCCCAATTAGGTATCATTGCCATCCCTACTCGCTTTTATTTGGATAGCATATTCGACCTTTTAAACGTGGGATTCTCTCATTTATACACACGAGTTAATAACTCAATTAGAGGTTCTATTAGGATTAAGAAAGTTAACATAGCTACCAAACATTTTCACTTGAGCAAAAAAGACAGGCGAAAATATAATCTTAAAAAGTTAGGTGAAGCTTTAAGTGAGAGAGAGAGAGCAATAGTGTCAATCTAACTGCAGGTGGAATGACAAAATGACGAAAACTTTTCAATTGTAATGTAAGCACCTAAAGCATAGCCTTCCTTCTTGCTACATAAATAGGTACCTTTTATTTTAGTTACAAAATACATAAGACATCGCCGTACCTATTTTCGAGTTTAGTCATAACAAAAATAAAGCCTTGAAATAATTTTCTTTGAAACAAAACTTAGTTGGTACTACTACGTTATCGCTGCTACTGCGGATGACTGTGGGTGCAAGGAAGTAATAAGCATCTGCTAACTAACCCAAAGTATATACCTAATCTTGTAAGGCATGGTTATTAATATGTTGTAAATTATTTCATGAACTGTTCATTAAATACACTACTGAATTGGGACACTGTAATGGTAGGGTAGGTATGTAAATAAATAATATCCCATATATAGTAACCGAAGTAACATTTAATCTGACCCGTAGTAACTAAATTTATCAGATTACAGTTCATGCAGCTATATACTAGATAATATGTGGCTTTTAGATAACCTTATATCTATAATATTACCGACGTGTTTATGATTATGATCTGTTTGTTGTAGGTCTTGGTCATGTAAACTATCGTTAAAATAACACTAAGGACAACCAGCCATTAAGTATACTCATCAAAAGATACTGGGGCGGCATTTACATCGCCACATGCGAACTACGCATCACACTGACGTCACACAAAATCCTGCATCGCGCAAGCAGAGTTTACTGCACGTCTAGCGTGTTTATGATTATGATCTGTTTGTTGTAGGTCTTGGTCATGTAAACTATCGTTAAAATAACACTAAGGACAACCAGCCATTAAGTATACTCATCAAAAGATACTGGGGCGGCATTTACATCGCCACATGCGAACTACGCATCACACTGACGTCACACAAAATCCTGCATCGCGCAAGCAGAGTTTACTGCACGTCTAGCGTGTTTATGATTATGATCTGTTTGTTGTAGGTCTTGGTCATGTAAACTATCGTTAAAATAACACTAAGGACAACCAGCCATTAAGTATACTCATCAAAAGATACTGGGGCGGCATTTACATCGCCACATGCGAACTACGCATCACACTGACGTCACACAAAATCCTGCATCGCGCAAGCAGAGTTTACTGCACGTCTAGCGTGTTTATGATTATGATCTGTTTGTTGTAGGTCTTGGTCATGTAAACTATCGTTAAAATAACACTAAGGACAACCAGCCATTAAGTATACTCATCAAAAGATACTGGGGCGGCATTTACATCGCCACATGCGAACTACGCATCACACTGACGTCACACAAAATCCTGCATCGCGCAAGCAGAGTTTACTGCACGTCTAGCGTGTTTATGATTATGATCTGTTTGTTGTAGGTCTTGGTCATGTAAACTATCGTTAAAATAACACTAAGGACAACCAGCCATTAAGTATACTCATCAAAAGATACTGGGGCGGCATTTACATCGCCACATGCGAACTACGCATCACACTGACGTCACACAAAATCCTGCATCGCGCAAGCAGAGTTTACTGCACGTCTAGCGTGTTTATGATTATGATCTGTTTGTTGTAGGTCTTGGTCATGTAAACTATCGTTAAAATAACACTAAGGACAACCAGCCATTAAGTATACTCATCAAAAGATACTGGGGCGGCATTTACATCGCCACATGCGAACTACGCATCACACTGACGTCACACAAAATCCTGCATCGCGCAAGCAGAGTTTACTGCACGTCTAGCGTGTTTATGATTATGATCTGTTTGTTGTAGGTCTTGGTCATGTAAACTATCGTTAAAATAACACTAAGGACAACCAGCCATTAAGTATACTCATCAAAAGATACTGGGGCGGCATTTACATCGCCACATGCGAACTACGCATCACACTGACGTCACACAAAATCCTGCATCGCGCAAGCAGAGTTTACTGCACGTCTAGCGTGTTTATGATTATGATCTGTTTGTTGTAGGTCTTGGTCATGTAAACTATCGTTAAAATAACACTAAGGACAACCAGCCATTAAGTATACTCATCAAAAGATACTGGGGCGGCATTTACATCGCCACATGCGAACTACGCATCACACTGACGTCACACAAAATCCTGCATCGCGCAAGCAGAGTTTACTGCACGTCTAGCGTGTTTATGATTATGATCTGTTTGTTGTAGGTCTTGGTCATGTAAACTATCGTTAAAATAACACTAAGGACAACCAGCCATTAAGTATACTCATCAAAAGATACTGGGGCGGCATTTACATCGCCACATGCGAACTACGCATCACACTGACGTCACACAAAATCCTGCATCGCGCAAGCAGAGTTTACTGCACGTCTAGCGTGTTTATGATTATGATCTGTTTGTTGTAGGTCTTGGTCATGTAAACTATCGTTAAAATAACACTAAGGACAACCAGCCATTAAGTATACTCATCAAAAGATACTGGGGCGGCATTTACATCGCCACATGCGAACTACGCATCACACTGACGTCACACAAAATCCTGCATCGCGCAAGCAGAGTTTACTGCACGTCTAGCGTGTTTATGATTATGATCTGTTTGTTGTAGGTCTTGGTCATGTAAACTATCGTTAAAATAACACTAAGGACAACCAGCCATTAAGTATACTCATCAAAAGATACTGGGGCGGCATTTACATCGCCACATGCGAACTACGCATCACACTGACGTCACACAAAATCCTGCATCGCGCAAGCAGAGTTTACTGCACGTCTAGCGTGTTTATGATTATGATCTGTTTGTTGTAGGTCTTGGTCATGTAAACTATCGTTAAAATAACACTAAGGACAACCAGCCATTAAGTATACTCATCAAAAGATACTGGGGCGGCATTTACATCGCCACATGCGAACTACGCATCACACTGACGTCACACAAAATCCTGCATCGCGCAAGCAGAGTTTACTGCACGTCTAGCGTGTTTATGATTATGATCTGTTTGTTGTAGGTCTTGGTCATGTAAACTATCGTTAAAATAACACTAAGGACAACCAGCCATTAAGTATACTCATCAAAAGATACTGGGGCGGCATTTACATCGCCACATGCGAACTACGCATCACACTGACGTCACACAAAATCCTGCATCGCGCAAGCAGAGTTTACTGCACGTCTAGCATATATACAACGGCCGTCATCGTCAGGCAGTTGCCCACCATACACAAAACCCGTCTGATCGGAGTATCCTTCCTTCTCTATAGAGGATGAGTGAAATTTACACCCTGTTCCTCATACCTCTATAATACTTTTGTTATATGAATTCTTCACTTTTAATCGCCTACTATGGGCACTACCGAAACTATGCACACAGTTTATAAGCAATCTCGATGAATATAAGTACATTTCCGAAACTGTCAACAATGTTATACAAAACTGCACCACTCACTACTGCTCTCAAAACTATGAACGAAAATATCGTGAGGAAAACGGCATATCCTAGAACCGTAAATTCAAAGACATGCGCCAACCCGCACTGGGTCCGCGTAGTGGATAAGGCTGCCTGTCCACCGGAGCGGAGGTAGGCTGCGGAGCGGAGAAACTGAGAAATATTAACCAATAGGATTGCAAGTGGACAGGGACCTACCTACACAAAACGAAAGAGTAGATTAATATTAAAATTGTTAACAAATATCTATAATCTCCTCCTAATTTTTATGTTGTTATGCCCGACAGGGCCCACAATGCTCCAAAACGAATGTATGTCTTTATGTACCTACCACCTAAGTTCACATTGTGGAATGCAATAAACGTATTGAGTATTGAGTATTGGGATTTGCAATCCTATTGGTTAATACGAGTATTTCTCAGTTTCTCCGCTCCGCAGCCTCGCTGTGCTCCGGTGGACAGGCAGCCTCACGGTCCACTCCCTCACATAATATATGTGAGGGAGTGGAAGTAGAGTCAGGTTAAGAGTTCTAGCAGTGGAAACACTAAAGGCTCACTAATATAAACAAAACTTAAGAAAATAAACGTCAACCATATAGTTAAAAAGAGCTTTACCTGGAGCTTACAGGACATTAATTGCATTGCCTCCAGCAATTAATCAATTAATACGGACACAATGCATTTCAGAATATCCATGCAAATGTGTTTCCGTTTCGCAGCAGTGCAGCTCGGTCGGCGGGCAGCTTTGTTTCGCAGCAGTGTGGTTCGGTCGGCGGGCACTTTTGTTTGAAATTAGCCCTGTATATCCAAGTAGAGAACGTTTATGAATAAGTGAAGTCTGTTGGTGCAAAAAAATGAAAAGTGAGTTTGTTAGGCTCGTTTGTGTATCTGAACTTATGTTTCAACAGTTGACTTGGTTCAAGAGACAAATCGCTCGTAATATTTTTAAGAGCGTTACTTTAGTGGGATAAAAAGCAGGGAACCATTTTGGTTACCAATTGAAATGGTTTTCGATAGGGTTTTTCTAAGCAGTTAGTCAAAAACCCAAACGATGTGGGTAACCCTTTTGAACGGCTTAAATTATAAGCGATTTAATTTTTTTTTTACCCGTTCAAAGGGTTTTCGTTAGAAACCCATACAGTGTGGGTAACCCTTTTGAACAGCTTAATTTAAGCCATTCAAAAGGGTTACACTTTAAACTCTTAAAAACGATAACAGCGTAACATTCCGACTCGGAGCAATGTAACATGATCTCTTGATGATGGGTATAAGTTGCATAATGGAATAGCACGCGTTAAGCGGCCGCGGCGGCGCCTTTGTGGCTACTTACCGAGCGGCTTGTGAACAGGATCAATTGAGCATTATTGCATGTATTATAGAGTTAATTTTAGTTTTGCTGGGCGAAAGAACGTAATATTATGATTTTCCATGTCACTGGGTTTCAAGTAGGTATAGAACCCATTGAATGGGCTATCATGTAACCCTTTCACTGGGTTTCCAGTATAGAACCCATTCAATGGGTTATTCATATTGAAGGGATAACCCTTTTACTGGGTTTCAAGCGTAGAACCCATTCAAGGAGTTATATCATGATAAAGGTAACCTCATAAACGGCTTACCCCTTTGAAAGGCTTAACTCTTAACCGGGATTGTAGTCTCTGATCTAAAGTAATAATAACAGTAATGTAGTTTTAAAAACTTTTATTTATACCGAATACTTTTAATATACCTACCTATTTACATTGATCGATTTTATTTTGTTTGCAGGTCGTGATCAGCCCTGAGCTTCTGCCAGAACCGAACAGTAAAAGCCGGAACCAACATACACTGTCAGTAACTGCGGAACCAACACGCGCCCACAGGAAATGTATTGTATGTTTTTACTTAATTATTACACGCTTTATTTACCTACCTGAATAAAACCAATGCGATTCCAGCTTAAATTCGGTTTTTGTGAGCATCGAATATAATAATAAATAATCGTGTGATCAGGAGTTTTAGGAGCTTTGCTATAACAAACGTACTGTCTTGACAGTACGTTTATATTATATAACTAGATAAATCAGTTTACAATGCATCAGACAAACTATGGAACTTTCTAGAACACTATACTGGAACGATGCATTTAATTGAACCTGTCTCCTTCCAGTTGTAGTAGTTTCATGTTAGGTGTGAAGTCAAGCCGTTCCGCTGAAAACAAATTCTTAAAAACTAGACTAGAAAAGACTCCTAAAAATTGCTCTGATTTTGCTTTTTGAACAAATTGAAGTATTTTATTGTGAAAAAGGTATTGACACAAGCATTCGTGCTGTGCAGCAATCCACATTGGTTTTACCGATAGCAAAAAATTACTTAAAACCAATATCGGCACAAGGGAAGCATACATTTTTCTGGAAATCCTACAATGATAAACGCAATAACTGTCTTTTTCCTCGAGTTTGTTGTTAATTTAATTCAATTGTTCATTTATCGTTGTGGTACACATTACGCACCTAGCATACTGTGACAATAAGCCTTAACTATTAAATGATATCTCGTAGGTCCACCTAGGAGATTGTTGGCTCTTTAACCGGACGGTACTGTAAGGTCGGGACCCCAGCCAGGGGTTACGAGCCTGTCCGAAAGGGATATCGTGGCCCTGGCACACAGGCATCTGAAGAAACACGGGTGGGTTTTAGTCAGTAAAAGTCTGACACTCCCTCCCGCTCCATCCAGAGCGGGAGAAGTTATTTGATAATTTCCCACCCAAAAAAAAAAAAAAGCCAGGGCATAAAACTAAGCGAATACACACTAAGGGCACCCTCTGTGGGGCACGGACCTCGGCTTAGGGCGTAATCTTTCATTCCATGATGCGATTGCATTTATTTAAATTTAAACTGATTTTGAAATTTCATTGGTCATAATAACGAAGTTATTCGCACATGCATTCATTTATCAAACAACGAACCAATCAAGAAAACGGAATTCTTCTTTCATGTAGTCATAGTCATTTATTTGCAGTAAATGCGGTACAAAAGATGATAGGTAGGTATATAAATTGTTAGTGCAATGACACATTTCGTCTTAAATTGGTTTGCAAATATAAAGAAACAAGATGCTAGTTTCAATAAGCAAATCTCTACACAAATCAACACAATAATAAATTCAACATTAAATTATTTAAAGTCAATTTTAGGCCACGCTACATCTACGTAAATAAAATAGGTATTGCTATTACAAAAATACAACGTAAATTATTGTTATTAAATAAAATAAAACACAACATAAAATGCAGTACATACAGTAACACTTAACAACAAAGATTATCTACAATGCATTACTGTAATAATAAAACTTTCAAGAAGATTTTTGAGGAATTCAGCAGGTAATAATGGCAGTAGGTAATAATGCTATTACCAAACGCATCATTCCCCTGCCCTTTTGCCAATTTATTTATGGTCGGCGCAACATTTGGCTTCCTTGGGATAATATACCTCACCCCCTTTCTAGCCGTTTCATCTTTCACACAGGCCATCAATTGTTTATTTGGTTTTCCCCTACTCCATCTTATAGTCATCCACACTCCTACTCAAAACTTTCCTCGGGACATTTTCTTCATTCCTCCGCACAACTTTTCAGTTCTAGGTCCCTCTTTCAGATTTCCCTTAGATACCATAATATATATATACAAATTTCTTAATCTATAGCATTCTATGGTGGATCGGCAGTAGTAGCCCGCGAAATTCAAATTTTCTTACTAAGAACTTTTCCTTTAGAGATTTGATCTTGAGAAACAAATCTAACTAAGAGAGATGTATTAATGATTCTAATGATTATAATTCTGTAAACACATATTTATGGTCGCGAATCATAATTATTTTGATCAAGATACAACCTGACTCTGACCTGCAAATTGCAAAATACGCACATTTGAACGCGGGCTACCACTGCTGATCCAGCTTAATTGAACCATTTAACCAAAGTGTGTTTAAAAAATTACAAGTGACATTGACAAAACTGAAGGGCGTACTAAGTAGGCTAACTAATTAAAACACGTAGTTGGTGTCACCCACTTCCCGAGAGAGATAAGACAGCTAAACATACCTATTTAAAAACTAATCTTTTGTTGTCAACGTAAAGTTACTTGAGTTAAAAATAATATGCCTGTATAACTTTATAGATTACGAGGGTTTCTGTAAATTGGCGAAAAACCACTTAACTTTGATAAACAACTTTAATAAGTAGGTGGGAGGTAGATTCTATAAATGTCATCGTAAGATTGTGAGTAGGTACCATTCGTTTATAATCTATCTAGCGAGATTAAGTATAAACTATCGAAAAATTGTGAACTGTTACTGTAACGCATTCATTTTCGGTAGTTTATAATACAATCTAGGTATTAATGTCAAATCGTCAAATTGTGAACGAACCTGCACTTATCGACAGGGTTCATAATTTGTCCGATTTTATCACCCGTAAAATTATGAACCTCTCAATGTCTTGGCGGTAGCCGAATTGGTCGCGGTCACTAAGCCAAGGCACCCCGCGACCAAATTAGTTAGGTTAGGTTAGAACGAAAGTCGTAAGACACATGATATATTAAAATAACAGCTTTATTTTTGTAAAACTCCCTCGAACCCTGGTCGCATCGCATCTCAACGTTAATATCGCTATTACGTCGTTTTCGCATAACGTTCTTTCTAACTTTTTTTTTCGCTCGGACCCTAAGGGTCGTAGGCGTCGTAGCATGATGTTAAATAATAATAGTAATAAAATAGATTCTTTATTTCACCAAAAGAAAGTCATCACAATACAAGATACAAGGTTCAGCATAGAAGGCTTATATCTAGGTCACAAAAAATTTTATACTCTGACTCCTAAACTAGATGTAAGTATGTGCCTGTGTCTTAGGAGCAGGGACCGTACAACCCCGGTTAAGAGTTAATCCTTTCGAAGGGGTAACCCATTCAATAGGTTACCGTTATCATGATGTAACCCATTGAATGGGTTTTATACTAGAAACCCAGTGAAATGGTTACATGATAACCCATTGAATGGGTTTTATACTTGAACCCCAGTGAAAGGGTTAAATGATAACCCATTCAATGGGTTCTATACCTACTTGAAACCCAAGGACATGAAAAAATCATAATATTATGCTATTTCGATATCCGCCCAGCACGCGTAGCATGACCAATTCTATCTCTGTTCTACAGGGACCATTTTGGTTACCATTTTAGAAAAACCCATACGGTGTGGGTAATTTTGAATGGCTTAAAGTATGCCGTTCAACAGGGTTACCCATACCGTTTGGGTTTTTTATCGTAAACCCTTTCAACGGGTAACCAAAAAATTTAAGCCGTTCAAAAGGGTTACCCAATTACTCATATCGTATGGGTTTTTTTGATTCTCCGTAACAAACAAAGCCACATTATACTAAATCAGGACGTTTCAACAGTATGCAAATGGTGTAAAAGAAAACAGGATATAATTTATGAAAAGAAAACACAAAATGAAAAGAATGAAAAACGTTTAACTGTGTGGTTATATGAATAAATGTAGTGTTTGATTGTGTGTGTGTAGTGAGTGAGTGAAGGATGTGTGTGTGTATGTGGTGAGTAGCGTATAACCTTCTTCACGAATTGTGTTATAAAATGGAAAAAGATTTTTTTAATCCGACGCGGGTACTTAGTCCAGAGATTAGCGAGTTTGTTTGTTTATGTAGGTACCTATATTATTCATGAGTGCTATACATAGGCTATAAATTACATATCATGCATATTAGTCGAGTGGCTATCACAATTTTTGTCTAGCAAGTCGAATAGAATTTCTGATCAATAACCTAACTAACAAAAACTACTAGGCTTGCATGAATTCACGATAGTATTTCACTATCTAATAGGATTTGATGAAATTTGGCACACAGATAGTTCATAACCTGAACTTATAGGATACTTTTTATCCCGGTAGTATGTTTCCGTCGGAAAATTTTCTGACCTCCACGCGGGTGAAGCCGCGGACAAAGTTAGTCCTACATACAAATCGCAGTGACATGCTACACGTTGCGTTGTGACGACATCCAACGACGCAACGCACTCTCAACGGACAAGGAGACCAGAGAAACGAATCGGGGAAGGATGCTGCGGTGCGATGCTGAGCGTCGAAGCGGAATCGTAGCGGAGCGCACTGTTGCTTGTACTTATTACTACTTTCTCAGGTCGCGAGTAAAATAAAATATAGTACCCCTTTAGTATTTCACTGCACAGGGGGCCAAAAATGGACGCTTTGGCAGAATCATAATATAGCGTACAATTCATATCCCGCAATTCATCTGTTTGACAGTTTTGTATGCAGTTTCGTAAAATGGTCCACAAATTATGAATTGCTTTAATGAAGTCTAATGTCAAATAGCAGCTGTCAAACAGATGAATTGCGGGAAGTATGAATTGTACACAGATCATATTGTGATTCTGCCAAAGTGTCCATTTTAGGCCCCCTGATTCTTTGTTGTCACATTACAATGATGAAGTCAAATGATGTTTACTACAAATTACGTAAGTAGTTGGTAGTAAACATCGTTTGACTTCATCATCGTTTTTTTTTAGTAAACGTCGACATGACGCAGAAATTCCCATCCTCTTTACACATAGTTTCTCTGGAGAAACAGGAAGTCATAAAATATACATTATCGAACAAATACACTGAGTAGGAAATGAGAATAAAAAATGCATCGTTTACTTAGATGTTGAACAACAATTAAATTAGCATCTATAATATTTTCACAGAAAAATCATGCAAACTACTGGTATTCAGCTGCATCCGGTTGGACTGGAAGCCGACCCCAACATAGTTGGGAAAAGGCTAGGCAGGTGATGAATATTTTCACAGAAGGTACTCCTACTGCAAGTTATCCGGGCGTTCTAGATACTGAGTTAGTTTCAGAGCCAATTTTAAACTAATTTAGAAATCTTGTTTAGATTGGTCCTTAGGGCTTCGATGATATCGAATTTGATAGAGATGTCTTTAGAACGGGAAATGGTAATTTACTCACCGAAGTAACTTTGGATAGCTAAGTGGCTGCCTTGAGTGCAGATCGCGATAGTGAAATTTCTGCAAATGAAATTGAAATAGCCTGCCTGAAAATTGCGAGGATGTTAACGGAAATGTGATATCGCGGCAGCAAACCATCTTTATGGATCTTTAACAATTGAGATATCTATGGACGGTTGCCAGGCAAATACCTAAATAGTGTAATGCTAGTGGATGATTGACTCGAACCACGAAATTATATATAATAATTAATCACATCACACTAATATTTTAAAGGCGAAAGTTTGTGAGTGTGTGTGTGTATGTTTGTTACTTCTTCGCGCTCAAACGGCTGGACCAATTTTGATAAAATTTTGTATGGAGGTAGGTGACACCCTGGAATAAGACATAGGCTACTTTTTATCCCGATATTCCCACGGGATCGAGATTTACGCGGGTGAAACCGCGGGGCGCAGCTAGTAAGTAATAATAATTATTTTCCACACTAATCAAAACACAGGTCAGATATTATTAAAATAAATGGAGTGGACTAGAGCCTAAACCAGGGCAGCCCTGTATTTCAGGCCAGACCACCACCAGACTCCAGGTCTTCTTCCTCCCGCGGCAAGTAAGTTGGTACAATTTATACAGGGTGGATTTTTGAAATGGGGCAGTAAGGGCAGCTACCTTAACCATTGTAGCTACAGAAAAACGGTCTTAGGAGACTGTCCTTAATTCTTAGAGAAATTTAGAAAGACATGCAGACGGACAACGAAGTGATCCTTTATGGATTCCGTTTTTTCCTTTAGAGATACGGAACCCTAAAAAACTTAAGAAAATTTGAATTTCGCGGATAAATCTGCGGATTAATTTGTCTCTTTATCAAACTACACCACAAATAAAACTTAAACTTTTTAAAACTGTAAACGTGTCGAAATTGAAACTAGTTAGAACCACTACTCGCCGTAAAAGGTGTGTTTGGTATGTTTTACAGCAGCCGCGGAGGGCAAGCGAAGTTTTCTGTGTTACCAGCATTCAATGAGTTTAATGAGCGAGTTTCAATTCGGTTTTAAAAGCAAAATGGTGTGCCGCAGACATGTTTTAATTAATTCAACGTGTGTAACGGACATGTTACGTCATTATTTAATATGTACCGAATGCAAATACACGTCGAATAGCAGGAATTTACACTTTAAATTAGGTATTCAATTATTATTATTAATAATAACATTTCGAATTGGTTTTCAGTATACTGGTATGTTTTTAGTTTCCAGTTTCTATGCATGGGACACATTAGGTATTTTAGTTTGTTGTAGTAAAATCAGCGATTTTAAACTTCCAGACAATTGTTCCCAGAATAGATTCAATGCACCATACTATGGAATAAAATAAAATAATTGTCTTGGTTCATTGGCTTGGTTGCTTCTACAATAGATTACGAAATATCTAAATTCTAGTTTTATCGTTCGGCGTGACAAGGGTAACGCTGCCTGTAGCGCCCGCAATATCGCGCCAGTCTGTACGAGCCTTAAGAATTATATGAACAAATGAACAAATTGTTTAAGACAATACAACAATTTTAGTACAAACGTTCTAAATTTTTTGGGGTCCTATTATTTTTCTCAGAATGTCAGAAATCACAAGCTACATAGTATAGGTATAGTACCGCCAACTTAGCTGTTCAGGTGGGCGAAATAGGAACTACAGCCGCATCAGACGCCATTGTGTAAAAGCATTCCGTTGCCAGTTTCTGCGCAGACGACGGACTTTTCTCAGCGGCGGAGAAAAAAGTACGCTTCGCGAATAAAAACTTGTCTAATATATATAGAGAAGACTATAAAGACTTTTTGTACGCGGTACTTTTAATCCCTCGTTTGCGTTACTCGATACAGTTGTAATCAATCTATTTTTAGCGGATAAAAAAGTCCGCGGACAAAAATCCCTCGTCTGCGCAGGCCTTTAAAGAGTGCTCCCGTGTTTTTTATTTGATTTCTGATAGTTAAAAGTGCAAATAAAATGCTGAAACCTCTCAAAAGTGATGCACGGCTTAAAAGTTTTATCTTCTATGAAAGAAGAGAAACGCCTCCAAGCTACAATAATACCAATAGAAAAGCTGAATGAACTCGTTGCTGCTTCGACAGGTCAGTGCTACCAGTTATGGAAAAGTTGAATCACCCATTTAAAAAAAAAACGCAATTGTATAAAAATATCTAAAATAAGCTTTTATTACTTTTAGCGTATTTGGATGAATCTTTTATCAGAGAATAAAGAAAGATGAATTATTGTAACATCAATTACGACCGGAATTCCTGCAGTGCGGCCACTCGAACTCAGAGACCATGACCACAATAATTATTTAAAAAAATATAAATAAAATCCTATTTCGCACTTTTTGTTTTATTTATTTACTTACTAAGTTTCATATAAAATATAATTAATAACAATATTAAAATAAAGGTATATATTTTAATATTGTAATTTGTTATATTTTAGTATTGTAATTATAATTAAGCCATATTGAATCTTCACTATGTTAGTTAGACTTGTATGATTGATATTTATTTTTGTAGTTTCTTATTATTATTTTATATTGTTATGATATTTAAAGACTGACTTGAAAGACTGCCCCTTGACTTTGAATTCCCTTTTTTATTGGTAAATTTCTTAAATGGCAATACCAAATTCTCCACTAGCGACGCTGTCAACTGAAGAGATACGATGGTTGGACTGTACCATAAAAATTAATAAAAATGATGTTCTCAAAGCAAATAAAATTAAAAAGCTTATTCGTTCGAAATTTGAACATTTTGGTAATTTTTGTCCAGTGTTCATTGTAGCGGCCAGTCTTTATAAGGTTTTAAGGTTTTATTTATTTATTTGTGCACAATATTACCTAATTATAGGCTGTTGACATTACAATATACATATGTATTATTATATTATATATTACATTATGTATAAGACCGCACGTAAAAGTCACAATACCCCCGTACTAGTAGATACTATATTACAGTGGGTAAATGTTAAATGTTAGGTGATGTTAATGAGAAGTCCTGTATTTTTACAATCCACTGTTTGTTTTAGTGATAGCCGTTCGTCAGGAATAATCTGAGAATGCATCAGTCAGTGTATCAGTGTTGTGAAGGTTGTAAATTTAAGCAGGAACGCCGACGTTCATTCATTGACTAAAAACGAACAGCAAGTACCTATTCCCCAAAGGGTTCTAACCCTTAGAGGTGTGCCTATAGAACACCCACATTTCTCCAGTTATGTTTAGGTCCCTTGTAATAGGGAGCGAGCCTATTGCCATTCAATCAACTCAGCCTATCGCAGTCCACTGCTGGACATAGGCTGCGCTGGCTGTGGCTTAGGCTGGCTGGTCGGGCTCAGACTGGATGCGGAAGGCGGAGGACTGGGTGTTGTGGCGCAGCCTGGGAGAGGCCTATGTCTATTGCCATTAACCGGGCACAAATCCTGACTTCGGACTGTTACTGAGAACTTCCAGATGGAAAATCCAATAACACTTTGCCTGACCCGGGAATTGAATCCAGGACCTCACGCTAAACAGTAGCGCTTGCGACACTAGACGAAGCAGTTTTAATAAAAATGTGACTGTTACTTTAGTATACTGTGGCATCTTACGACTTCCATTCGACCGAAGTCGCGGGCAGAAGCTTAAGTTCACAAATAAAAATGGTAGTTGCCTCTAAATAAATGTAGTAATATAAATAATGAACATCAATTACTGGTACCTAAGCTAAGTGGCACGACGAACTCGACATTCGTCTGAAGGTCAAACGTACAGTGGCCTCGCAGCTGATTATCTGCTTTATTAAAACAGTCGACAATAACCCGAATTAAATTCACGAACAACTACAACTGTGACGTCAGTCCAGCGTTTACTGGTATTTGAACGCAGATTCCGCAGAAATGTCGTGAACTCGCGATAAGCGACACAACGATTTAGATAAGAGCTCTTTAGTCTATTCGAAGGTTCCCTGCGCATAGACCAATCCTTCACCATTTTTCGCAAAGATAGAGAAAACGGCCTCGTGAAAAGGCGTAATAACTAAACAAGAACGACACAGTTTAATCTTATTGCATCGCGCAGCAATTTATACGAAGTGGAACGCCTGCCATTATGACTTCAGCGAGAACATAAAAGTGTAACAAAGGTTGATGACACTTTATTCGTAAATAAATATGTAAGTAAATTAAGCTAAAAGAATAATGAACGAAAACGGACTTAGGTCGATGTTTTTTGATAATATAAAATATTGATCAGTCATTTTCTCCGTACAATTTTGTTTTTTATTCATGACATTAGCGTTCGTAACGTAGAGCGAAGTACAAAAGGCGGCCATTGTGTTGGCATAGCGTGAACATTCCGTTACAGCCCGCATTGAATATGAGGGCATCAACGCATGCGTGATGCGGTTTGGAGACTAACAATTAGACGATTCATACTGGACAGAGGCTGTGGCCGTGATATCATATCTATTGCGAGATAGAGAAGTAGCTGCAGCCATTTCTCTGCAGCTTTAACTTTTAAATGCAGCTCTACTACTAAAGGTTTATGAGTTTCATTCATAATGTTGCCCATTATGTATGTGTATATATCATTTTAGTTAGAAAAATAGCCTGCAACCGCCAAAAAAAATTTTAATTTAAAAATAACGATTCTGAATTGCAGAAGCATATCGTAATACATTCCTAGTAAAGGTCCCTATTCTGTCGTAGTGGCACGTTAAAGGCCACTGCGTACTACGGGAGTACAGGAGCACGGCCGTAGTATTTATTGTGCGGTACGGCTTTACTATGGCGTATTTATAGAACGACGCAATATTTGTAGTATTTGCAGTAGTCAGCTAGACAGAGACGGACAGTCTCTGTCTAGCGTATCATTTTGAAACAGTCTTTAGTTAAGCTATAAGGTTTATTAAATCGTCTTGACGCTTCAGCTAGATATATTTTTAATTGTTTCTGTTTTTAAACAAATAACCATTGTCGAGCACCTTATTGCAAGTCCCTTTAATTCAAATTGCATTTCCAAAGGAACATAATATCTTTGTTCGTGACAGACAATAGGTAGCTCAGAGCTCAGGGGAAGGTGCCAGATGAAGTTTTATATGCCTGATAAAGCTAATTACTTTTGACAAACACCTCGATGAAGAGCTGTTCTCAGTCATTGAAGTTTTAAGTTCCGCTACCTGTAGAGAAAATAAGATTTATTATCCACAAAGTTAATAACTTTTTATGATCTGTGTTAATTAACCATACCCATCAACTAAGAAGTTCCTGACTTTCAGCGCGAGTTTAATTTTGAAGCTGTACGGCAATTGCGTTGATTGTGTCAAGTAGCGAACGATTCGACTGCACGCCTCATAAGAGAAAGATAGCAATATCTTTCTCTTTCAGTTCTAATGAAACCTTGTGAAGGAAACAGCGCTATACGGGACAAAAGAGGAGTCTTTAATAAGACCTAGTTCTCTAAGCAGTTGCGACTTCAAACTCTATAGGAACAACTCGATAAAAAGCTGTAATTGTCAAATTTGTAATAGAGCCAACTCCACAAGGCGCGTCCTTGGCTCCAATAGGGCGACAACACTCACATAACCTTGTTGTGTGCGCACGTTATCTTTAGGTCGTTAAGCATTGTTCACCCACCGGGATTAAACAGACAATGGCGACTCTGGAATGGTTTAACGTCTACTTATGCACGAGAGATGGAAATTAGGATGTGTGTCGCGAACTCGCGTATATGTTGAGAGTGTGTTGTCTCAGCGGGCTCTGCGGGCTCGTAATGCGGCCGCCGCCACGGTCACCTTAAACTGCGGTTCAACAACATCTCACAGGTCAAAGTGAGTCAATGAAAGTACGAACGTCGGGACTCGGCAACGTAATCAGTGCACGCCTCTGTGACCTTTCTTTAATGCTGACATCGAAAGATTTAGATTCGCTTGAGGCCTATTTTCGCAGACTTGAAGGTGCCACTGGTATTAGCAGTTCTCGTTGATGGGTTTTCTAATTCATTTCAAAGAGATTTAAGAACATTTAACAATTCTGGAAAAATGTGTTCTTTACGTAGAGGGGACGTCAATACGACAATAAATTAAACGTAGTTTATCTAATTAATGACATTCACAGTCTATGAGCACAAATTCAATCAATACCCATAGTCAGCCCATCACTCCTATTTATAGTAGGTAGACTGTTTGAAAAGTATTTTTTTTTATATCATTATGGATTACATGATATGAAAAATTTAAAAAAAAAACTGACTTCCAAAAAAACACTACAAAGTGAAAAATAACTTTAATTTCGAAAGTCGGTGGCAAAAAACTAAAATACAGCATTTTTCGGTTTCGGTTGTTTTTTTTTTACAAAAAAAAAAAGTTTTTTTAGCTTTTCCTGAGGCAGGAACGGTAATTGTTGAGGAGTTCTCCTGGTAGGAACCAGGAGAACTGCCACACACCACATGCATTGTGATGATCATAAGTTGCTTAGCCACCATATTAGTACCTAATTGAATCGCAACCCGTTAAAGTAAACTTAAAGTTTCAATTTCCTAACCAAAAAAAAGATACCAACTCATGACGATAATGCGTTATTACCAGAGTGTGAGCTAAGCTTCCTAGAGAATGGGAAGCAGCGTTCTCTATGCATTTTAACACCATACTGCGAACGCCAACCCGCCTGCCAAGCTTGGCGATTAAAGCAACCCCCTCCCAAATGTTGGCCTATGTCCAGCAGTCTTTCGTTTGAGATGATGACAATGAGCTAAGCTAATAGTCTCGAAAACCAGGCTTAGGCTAAAGCCTAAACATACAGGATGACTACTTAAGACCTGTGGTTACTAGTTACGTAGGTAACTATATCTAGTTTCAGGATTGACTGACCACATTAGTCCTCCGTATTAGCACTAACTAATTAGGTTTAGAACTACACAAAACTCTGATTATAGCGAACCTGCGGAGGCTACGTGTTCCGGACGTATTCGTTTTTCCGCTCGAATTTTAATTTAAAAAATTAAGGACTTCGCCGCAGCTAGCCTCTAAAACTTGTCTGTTGTTTAAGTTACATACTCACGGCCGATTTTCCTAACGTGTTTCTAGGTACCTTCTAATAATATTAGAAATAAGTAACGCGCACCGATATTGATTTTTAAGAGGCGAGTACTGGTTGGCCATTGGCACTTTGAGCCGACGCCGTCGCCGTCGTCGTACCAGGGGGTCTACTCCCTAAGTCCGTTAACGAAGCAACGGGCCCGTCCGACAGTAGTCCGATACGTCGCAGTGAACCCTACTCCCTAATGATTTCAGATTCATCAGTTTCCAACGGAATCATAGACAATCTTCGTGAACGAATGACGCATGACTATAGAGTTGTGCAATTTTACCGGTCGATTACCGGTTTACTTATTTTGTGGTTTTCAGGTTTAAATAATCAAAAATTAATATTATTCTCGTTAGAAACGACCGCATTTTTTAAACAATAATATAATTTTTATTATGTCTAAATATAGAATTGAATTATTTTTGCCCTTTTAGTTCCGAAACCGGCATTGTCCTGTTGATACCTTTGCCTATTTTGTTTTTTTGATGTCGTATCAACTGACATAACGAGCCGTCAAAACAAGTGTCAAGTTGAACTTTTCGGACAGGCAAAAACGCTTCGGGAGTAGGGACAACTGTCAAATAGTGTTGTCATTCATTCTTCGTTCGGGTCCGGAACGAATCATCCATCCGAAGGTGATAACGAGTAGGAAACGCCCGTAACGAAGGCCGACACAACGGACTTCGTGCTTAGGGAGTAGACCCCCAGCTCCGGCGGTCTGTGGTGTATGTGCTCCTCTCATTCCGAGACGATTCATTCAAAGACGATTTTCCAAGATCTCCTACCCACAGGCATGAGGGATAACTATACCTTAACCATATCCTATATCTATGACCTACACAAATAAGTTCAAGCACGCAAGCGGGTGTAGCCAATTATTGTGGACGTGTTGTAACTGAAAAGATAATGGTGATATATGAAGAGTTTTCTAACAGTTGTAACAAAGTCGAAGTTACTGTTTTCTTTTTCTGAAATATTTGTACCTACAACTGTTCTAGTATTTGTTTACTGCAAAAATACTCCGCTCCGATACATTCTGCGGCACTCTTTGCCAGCCGTAGCCGTACCAATACGCTTCTGTCAGCCTCGCTACGAGGCGGGCAGCGTCACATGAGATTCGGATTTTTGTCATCCGAGCGAACAGTCCAACAAATAATAAAAAATAACTGAAATCCGCTTCAAAATGTTAGTCGCAGTTTTGTTTGTTTTTGAATTCCCAACTTTCAGCCAGGTTAACTGCAATCGTTTGTTCGGTTTCCTAACTAAGCCGGTTGTTGTCAACTGCAACAACGTTTGATTAAAACAGTGTCGAACAAAGTTCACTACCTGCGGAGGCAACGTGTTCCCGACGTTCTCGGAATTAAGTAAGTATTCGTTTTTCCGTTCGAATTTTAATTTAAAAATTTTGGACTTCGCTGCAGCTAGCTGCTAAAACTTTTCTGTTGCCTATGTTGCATACCAACGACCGATTTTCCTAACGTCTTTCTAGGTAACTTCTAATAATATTAGAAATAACTAACGCGCACCGATATTGATTTATATGGTGCGACAACTGGTTGGCCGTTGGCACTTTGAGCCGACGCCATCGCCGTCGTCGTACCAGCTCTGGTGGTCTGTGGTGTGTGTGCTCCTCTAATTATTGTATGTTGTTCAAAAAGTCGATATTCCAAGATCAAGACCCACAGGCATGAGGGATAACTAGACCTTAACCCTTTCTTATATCTATGACCTAAACACTGAACAACGTTAACACTAATAAGTTCAAGCGCACGTCCGGTTAACTTTAGATTGTTTGAACTAGATTGGGAATCGATCAAACAATTTAACTTTGAACACTATCCATAAACTTAATTTAATGGATCAGGACTTAAACCTGTTATGTAATTACTCTATAATGTAGGTAACGCTAGGTGATAAAGCTTTGTAACTGTATCTTGGCTAGTTTAATGTTTAAGCGGTTTAAACGAAAACTTTTTAATGATGCAGAAATGCTGATTTTAGATACCATAGCAAGCGGGTGTAGCCAATTGTTGTTGACTGAAAAGATAATGGTCCTATAAATGAAGAATTTTCTAACAGTTGTAACAAAGTCGAAGTTAGTTAGTTCTTTTTCTGAAATATGTGTACCTACCTACAACAACTGTTCTAGTATTTGAGCATTTTTTTACTGCAAACATAATACTCCGCTCCGATATATTCCGCGGCGCTCTTGGCCGACCGTAGTAGTACGAATACGCGTCTGTCCGCCTACAAGTCGGGCAGCGTCACATGAGAGTCGCACTTCTGTCATCCGAGCAAACAGTCCAACAAATAACAAAACATAACTGAAATCTGCATCAATGTTAGTTAGTCGCAGTTTTGTTTGTTTTTGAATTCCCAACTTTTAGCCAGGTTTGCTCGGTAACGTATACTATTATGTAACAATCAAAAAAATCCTAACTAAGCCGGTTATGTTGTCAACTACAATAACGTTTGATTAAAACCGTGTCGAACAAAGTTCACTAGTAGTTAGTATTTCCTACCGGTTTATTTTTATTAATTAAACTACGGGTTTGCAGTTGACAGGAAACTAAACGTGTTACATGTTTTCTACGAGTTAAAGTTAATACCTACTAATTAACACAAGTTAGTACTTGTGCCCAGCTACTGATCGTCGAGAAAACATGTTTCAATGGTTGTCTATTATAATATTCAGCTCAACGTACTTACATAACACAATCTGCCTATAATGTTCCCACTGCTGGGAAACAGGCCTCCTCTTCCTGTGAGAGGGAGTGGGCCGTAATCCACCACGCGGGCCCAGTGCGGGTTGGTGGATGTCACATATCTTCGAATTTTTAGTTCTAGGACATGCCGGTTTCCTCACGATGTTTTCCTTCACCGTTTTGAGAGCAGTGGTGATGAAATAATTTACACAAAGTAAAGCGCCTGTCTGGGTTCAAACCTACGACCTACTACTCGTAAGTCGAGGCCGTTAACCACCGCTCAACGTACTTACAACGTTGAAATTCAAGTATCATTATACGAATACGTAACACATCAACAAAATATACGCAGTTTATTCTCGTCTTGACGACGCGACGTACTTCACTAACATTTATGCTCAGACCCGAACATTACACGTAAATGGCTATGGCTAAGCTCATATCGATCTTTACGCGTAGCAATTTTCGTAGCCGCGTAGTCCCGCTACACTCCGCTTTCAGATGACGCGTGTGATTGCGGTCGTGCATGGCACGGACATTGTGTGCCTACGCGGCGGCTACGGGCCTACGCAGTTAATTTGCATGTTTACGTTCGATATAATATAATTGCGCCCACGACTATGACACTAAACATTTTTTCAATACAGTTGTTAAACATGGCGTACTTTCAGAGGCTATAATTATGATTCGAAAATTAAATCTTTTGCATAGACATCTTTCTGTTACGCGGTCGTGACTTTTGTTTACGAGCTCTTTCTTTCTTTCTTTTTTTTCTTTTTGGCTTCGCACGGTTTGTGCATTTAGCCAGTGTCATGTAAAATTAGGTAACAAGTACAAGTTATTTAAATAATTATGAAATGAACTCCACTCAATGCATGATAAAGATGATTGATAATATCCCGCCCCACTCCCCTTGGATTTAAGTAAAGACGCGGCACTTTACTGAAACCTCGCGCGGACTTCTTGAGAGAACTTAAAGTGATGTTGCACTGTTTTGTTTCATTTGCCTACATTAATGCAGGTTCACGAACACTTAATGGTTAAAAATCCACCACTATTACACATTAATATTCGGCTAAACACAAATTTTAGAAAATAAAACAAAACTGCTAACATGACGCTTCACTTTCCCGCCAAGAAGTGGTTTACGAGCTCTATCATTAGTTTTGCAGTTGAGTTTTAAATTTATAAGTCAATATAAAAAGTTTAGTAGCAAGGAGTTTTCATACATAGAATAAAATGGGATAGATTTTATACGAGGAACAATGAATGAGTCCGTATGTCTGAGCATTGAATTCTCAAAAGTATTTTAAATGGTCCTTTAATAGATTTAATTACCAGTTTTAATTTAATTATTTTCACATAAACATTTGTCAAAAATCGAATAGGCTCTATAGGCTTTTTTGGTTGTAAAAAAAAAAATAAAAAAATGTCCATTTGCAAAAACGCGCCATTTTCTGAATAATTTAATTAATTCTTTGATTTGTTTTCTATTTCCCACAAGTGTATTGAAAAACGTCGTCGAATACACTGGTGTGTAGGTTATTAACCTACTTTCCACCCTTGTCTCAATGTACTATTAACATCGTGGTAAAGCCTTTAATAATTATAAATTTACTTTGTAAATTTTTTGTGTAAATAATATATTTAAGCTAAAATCATCACTATTCATCATTTTAGCTATTGTAGGTATTAATCATTAGAAGTCTCTAAATACCTACATATTTTAATATGAAACTAAAAACAAGTGAAGCAACCAGTGAAACCAATATATTAGTTTATTTAGTAATTTATCCGAAATTCATAGAAAATAATTTACGGAAGTTTTGTGTTCATTCAGCGAAACTGTCATGAAAATAATAGAGATACTGATACGAGTAAAACACGTAGCGTGTTTTCGCGAAGAGTTGAATCGCGGCGATAGGTACCACTAGGGTACTTACTAGAAAATCTCTTGAAGTAAAGGCTTGTCACGCGACGCTACACCGGTAGAACATTTTCCTTGAATTTTTCATAGAAATTGTTCTACCGGGTGTCGCACCAGTATGTAGAAGCCTTAAATGCTTCATTTGCTTCGATAAATGAGAAATAGAAAACTGTAATTAATTGCTGCAAGTTGTGAGGTTTAATTCATGTTTTTATAAGGAAAATGATTGGTGTGTTAGTTACAAAATAGTGAATATATATTATATCGGTCTCTTTTTATTTCACGGACAACAAAATATCTGAAGTATTTGAAAATTTTCTTGACTGTTCAAAAGTTTTTATAAATCTCTTATTTAGTAGATGTTAAAACATTGAATTATTACTTTGTAGTTGTAATATGTAGGGTGATTATCGAGTGATTTACATGACAACGATGCGACGCGACGTGAGCACTTTGCTCACGAATAACGTCACCTCGATCAGTAAGCATGTTGGCTAGAAAGTTGATGGCAATTTCGCTACAATAATCGAACGCGCTTTGTACAACGTCCCCTTGTAGTCGTGAAGAATTTCAAAGGAAAATATGTTTGGCTACTGTTATAGAGCACAATTTTTTTGATGATCGTTCGTAAAATGATCAGAGTAGAAGATGGAATGCTTCGCTGGTAGTCACTGTCGCCTGTGGACTTCTGTCTGACTTTGGTCTACCATTTTTAGAGAGAGGAGTGACTCTTCAAATGTTTTTGAAACTTATGATCATGAAATAGTTAAGAACTACTGTTTTTACAGCCAAGGCTTTACTTTGGGAAAAGGAAAAAGAGGGGCATTCGTTTTTCGCGCAAACCATGTGTGGTTTTTGTCTTCCAAAGTTTTCTGTATTATTCAACTTCAACTATAGTTAGATGGTGCTCTAAACTCCGCAGTCGATCACAGAGCCACAATTAATCATGTTATAATTTGATTGAATTGTCCCTATTCACAACTGCCACTTACAACCAGACAACTCTCCCGCGAACTGCATTGGACATTTTATTTGCTGCTAAAAACGTCCATGTTTTTGTTAATTTACTCCGATCCGTGGTTGGTGCAATTTATTTTCTACAAGCGATGTTTTAATTGCTATAGGAAGGTTTGTATCACACATAACAATGTTGCTTCTAGATTCTGCCGTTATCAGAGCCGAAACTAAAAACCGCACGCTGCGTCGCGCGTCGCTGAACATCTGGGATCTCGACGCTAAGGCTTATATTATATAGGCAGTATTAACTGAAGTGGCGAACCTGCACCAGTTTGACCATAGTGTAATGTATGACACAGTCACGTTATAAGTACAGAGGGTCTATTCCGAAGCGCTAAACCGAAGTATCGGCCGAATGTACAGCTGTTTTATAACTTACACAGTTTCCTTTTTTGACTTTCGGGTCCTTACCCGACTTCAAGTCACAGTTTTGACTTTGGCTTATCTCTTCGACTGTCTGTTTTTTTTTCGCCGTATTCAGCGATAGTTAGCCTAGTAAAGAAACGACCGAACATTCGGCCGATACTTCGGTTTAGCGCTTCGGAGTAAACCCCCAGTTTATTTCAAGTAGTACTCGCTCCGGCCACCGTATCTATGCCAAGAAGCGAAACTTAACGTAGGTATAAAGTATAAGAGGATACATACATAAGACTATAAACCTACCCTAGATAATATCTAAGTGTCTCTATGCTATTGTTGGAACTTGCCTTTGGTGTCATAAAAATAAACTAAGTCAATTACGTCAATGAACGTCAATGTCGGATCAACATCATTTCCATCCAAAACCAATATTATTACAATGCTCTCGTTTTTCATTAAACGAATAATAAAATCATGATTCATTTGTAACATTTCCTTTAAGCTTTTATATGGGTACCTTGATGATTTCAGATGTCAGTGTACATTCAATAATTATTATTTATCCGACAGCATACAATAAGTAATTATAAAAGGTTCACGACGAAGACTATTTCTTGATAATTATCTGAAAATATTAAAATTTATTCAGTTGTTATGGAGCTGGTTTAAGTTTCAACGGATATAATGATGACTTTCACATATTTCAAGATACTGTAACTTTTGCATAATATGTTTAGTCAAATTGGATGGAGTTACATGGACCGGGTATCTACAATATTGTATAACATTAGGTACTCGTAAACTAGTAGAGCCTGCTTATACAGGGTGTATCAGGTATGGTCAAATTTAAGGATGTAGACCATCAAACTGAAAAACTTTCTCTATGGGACTAGTTGTTCAGTTTGATAGTCTGTACCACACCCTTCAATTTAACCACACCTTTCTGATACATCCTGTATATAGTCGGGTTTTATTGCTTTTATTTTCGCTAAAATGCCACTATTGTAAGAATTTTGTAGAAAAAATGCTGTTCAGGAGTTTACGTTTAGTACGTTTCAGAAATTTAAATACAGCTTTGCCTGTAGGGTGAAACACGGATTTAAAGGATGGATTTTTGAGATGGGGCTGTAACGGTAGGTACCTTAATCGTTGTAGCTACAGGAAAACGATCTTATGAGACTGTCCTTAACTTTTTGAGACATACTGATCCGTTGTACTTCATTTTTTTTTCAAAATCTGCAAGAAGATGGGCAGTTTTCATGATAACTTTTTTGACACCAATCGATCCTGTTTCTTATAAGGATTAATAACTCTATTAGACCAACTAAGGTTTGAGTACTAGAAAAGTCAGAAATTGCGAAATAAACAAAAAAAAAAATTAACTTAAATTTTCGAACGAATACGCGTTATTATTTTATTTGCTTTGAGAACAAAATTTAGATAGGTACCTATCTATTTTTTTGCTACTGTAAAAACTTTTTCCATGTATAGGTTTTTTGCTATTTCTGACTTTTGTAGCGGACAGTCTTTTGTAACGTTTCCCATACAAGTTTGAAAGTTGAGTAGAAAAACTAATTAAAACAAAAAAATATACATAAGTAAATGTTTAGATTTATGCCAATTTCAGTTTGATACAATTTACAAGCAAAAAGGCTCGTAGGTACAGGCGGAGAGGCGGATACTACAACTCTACAAAGGGTTCCTTAATTGACTCCGGCACTCTAAATTTCAAAGAGAGAACTATGAAAGCCATTACAGTGTTTCAAAAAAAGTAAACGTTTTACTATGGAAGAGTGCACTGCGAGTGGCCGCCCAGAGGGGCTTGTGGGCTGAAAACTAAATAAGGGAAACCCAATCAAATTGCCTGTTTATTATTCAGTTATAAAACGTTTTAAAGTTATTTTTTCACCTGTTCTGTATGATTGCCCATTTGATAGGGGTTGTCCGATTTGAATTGCAGCAAACGGTAACTCTTTCCGATGGACTCGGGCAAGGAGGCCAGGCTATTCACGTAAATAAACGTGACGTTTAGATATTTTCGATCAATCAATCAATCAACTCAGCCTATCGCAGTCCACTGCTGGACATAGGCCTCTCCCAGGCTGCGCCACAACACCCTGTCCTCCGCCTTCCGCATCCAGTCTGACCCAGCCACCTTCTTAAGGTCGTCGGTCCATCTTTCGATGGTTATATTTAATTACAAAATCAATTATCTTTCACAATTAATAAAACAACATGAAATATATTTTAAGTTTTAAACATAATATTTGTGGTGGGCTCTGAAAAGACACATAGGTATTCTGTCAGCAAGACCGCAAACGTACTCGTATATTTATGAATACTAGTGGTCGCCCACTGGTTGAAAATCGGCCTTCTACTTACAATCTATAATAGTACTTACTAATTCTAAAAACTAATTGTGCCAAATTTCATACTCCGCCGTCCGAGTAGTTTTCGTAAAAAGAGGTACTTACAACGTTTACGCTTCACGTATTAATATAATGATTTACAAAAGGAGGCACGGTTCACATGGTAAGTCGGATTAGTGCAACATAGGTTATGCTTCACATGTGTGTATCTCTTTATCATACACATACACACACATACATAAACTCACGCCTTCTTCGCCTTCTCTTTAAAACACAACTATAAAATAATAGTACCCGCCCCTGCTTCGCATGGTTTTACGACTTGACCAAACAAGTTTTTTTTTTTTTTTCTACTTAAGTTTGAGGGGGATGCACTAAGTTAGCCCGCAAAATTGAAATTTTCTTAAGTTTTTTGCAATTTGCAGGTCTGTGTCATGCAGTATGTTGATTAAAATATGATTCGCGGCCGTAGCAAATATGGCTTTACGGAACTATAATCTTTAGAAACAGCAATACGAGTACATCTCTCTAAGTTTCTACGAAGAGAGTTAGTTGTATTGCTGATTGTAATGAAAAAAAAATGAATTTCGCGGGCTACCTTGGCGCATCCCCTTAATATGAATCTATTATGCAGTACATCCACGTTCCGGAATAAATGCTTTAAGTGATGGTGAAAACCGGATTAAAATCCATCGTTTAGTTAGAACTAAACAGACACGAAAAGCGACTTTATTATATATTCCTTTATTTAGTCGCCCCTGGTTGGAAGAAAACATAAAATAAAATACCTGAAGACCAGATTTCCTATCGCTTATACAAAACAGGCTATTTCAACATTTTATCTCGTATTACGAATTTCCAATTAATTATTTATAATTTCAAATAAGCAGGTCGTTACGAAAAGTCTGCCTGAAACTCATGAAAGTATGATATTCCAGTTTAATTCAGCATATTCAGATGCTTCGGTAATTGGAGAGCGTATAATGTTACGGTAGGTGTGATTAATTGAAAATTATTAATCATTATCCATCATTAATAATACATAATTACCTCATGATTTGGTGAATGTAAATATAAAATTGAATTTAACAATTTATATTAAATTGTTGCTTTTACCTCGAGTTTCGGTAATTATTAATAATGATAGACAATTATTAATAATTTTCAATTAATCACACTTACCGTAACATAATATTTATTTATAGAATAGATTCTATACGGACCCCAATCTATTTGTGATTTTTGTTGCAGTTCATTTTCAACGAAGGTTTTAAAAATTAAGTCCGGGAATGTCATAATTTAATTTAAAAAAAATATTCTTGTGTGTGTGCCAGGACGCAACACAGTGTCGGATGGCCGAATGTCAAGATTTTCGAATAGTAATAAGATTTGTAGTGATTTTAAACATAAAATTGAAAGTATGTGATTTTTTTTAAATGATTTTTGTATCAACCGTAGTCATGAAGTTTAAAATTCAAATAATTTACTATCTCATCATAAACAATGACATGATAATTATACATATATTTAAAACAAGCTTAGGACGTACGTGACAAAGTATGTAAGAGACTGGTGTCTGCACTAGGAAAACCTGTATAGCAGATCACCAGGGACCAGACGGAGAGTAAACATAATTAGTTACAGTAAAAGTGAAACTGAGCATAACAATATAAATCAAATTTAAATCAAAAATAAAAACTAAACCTAAGTGAAAAAACACAGAACTATAAAACTCAACAAATACAGACGTGGAAACATTAACGAAATATTAAATTTGGGAAGTTAGCGGTTAAAAGTATCTCATTTGACAGTTACTGTAAAAAAACTGTTTTTTTTACAAAATGATAATATTTCGGGCGTCACGTAGTTAATAAGAAAATTCTCTTCGATCCTTGGAACCAAAACGTTGTCTTCTTGCTTGGTTAGTTGTGTTAATTATATTGAGTTTCTAATTAAATAGTTTGTTAAATATTGCTATATACCAAATTTGTATGTGTGCGAGAATAATATATAGAAATATTTGTACTGAAAGGGCGTTTCATTACAGGAACATTTTCTCTGCGTAGACATTTTCTTAATTCATCAAGGAATATTTCTTTGATAAAAAGAAACTGCATTTTGGCATAGAAAACATCTTGCAAATACTAAATCGACATACGATTTGCGCTTGTTGAGTTAAAGAGTGAGTGATTGAATGAGATTGCAACAGTGCACTAAGTATGCTACGTATACGGATATACCGCAGTCCCTACTCAATGTCACAACCGACGCAGAGGTTGGTACCTGCTTTATTGTATGTCACAACCGACGCAGAGGTTGGTACCTGCTTTATTGTATGTCACAACCGACGCAGAGGTTGGTACCTGCTTTATTGTATGTCACAACCGACGCAGAGGTTGGTACCTGCTTTATTGTATGTCACAACCGACGCAGAGGTTGGTACCTGCTTTATTGTATGTCACAACCGACGCAAAGGTTGGTACCTGCTTTATTGTATGTCACAACCGACGCAGAGGTTGGTACCTGCTTTATTGTATGTCACAACCGACGCAGAGGTTGGTACCTGCTTTATTGTATGTCACAACCGACGCAGAGGTTGGTACCTGCTTTATTGAATGTCACAACCGACGCAGAGGTTGGTACCTGCTTTATTGTATGTCACAACCGACGCAGAGGTTGGTACCTGCTTTATTGTATGTCACAACCGACGCAGAGGTTGGTACCTGCTTTATTGTATGTCACAACCGACGCAGAGGTTGGTACCTGCTTTATTGTATGTCACAACCGACGCAGAGGTTGGTACCTGCTTTATTGTATGTCACAACCGACGCAGAGGTTGGTACCTGCTTTATTGTATGTCACAACCGACGCAGAGGTTGGTACCTGCTTTATTGTATGTCACAACCGACGCAGAGGTTGGTACCTGCTTTATTGTATGTCACAACCGACGCAGAGGTTGGTACCTGCTTTATTGTATGTCACAACCGACGCAGAGGTTGGTACCTGCTTTATTGTATGTCACAACCGACGCAGAGGTTGGTACCTGCTTTATTGTATGTCACAACCGACGCAGAGGTTGGTACCTGCTTTATTGTATGTCACAACCGACGCAGAGGTTGGTACCTGCTTTATTGTATGTCACAACCGACGCAGAGGTTGGTACCTGCTTTATTGTATGTCACAACCGACGCAGAGGTTGGTACCTGCTTTATTGTATGTCACAACCGACGCAGAGGTTGGTACCTGCTTTATTGTATGTCACAACCGACGCAGAGGTTGGTACCTGCTTTATTGTATGTCACAACCGACGCAGAGGTTGGTACCTGCTTTATTGAATGTCACAACCGACGCAGAGGTTGGTACCTGCTTTATTGTATGTCACAACCGACGCAGAGGTTGGTACCTGCTTTATTGAATGTCACAACCGACGCAGAGGTTGGTACCTGCTTTATTGAATGTCACAACCGACGCAGAGGTTGGTACCTGCTTTATTGTATGTCACAACCGACGCAGAGGTTGGTACCTGCTTTATTGAATGTCACAACCGACGCAGAGGTTGGTACCTGCTTTATTGAATGTCACAACCGACGCAGAGGTTGGTACCTGCTTTATTGTATGTCACAACCGACGCAGAGGTTGGTACCTGCTTTATTGAATGTCACAACCGACGCAGAGGTTGGTACCTGCTTTATTGAATGTCACAACCGACGCAGAGGTTGGTACCTGCTTTATTGAATGTCACAACCGACGCAGAGGTTGGTACCTGCTTTATTGTATGTCACAACCGACGCAGAGGTTGGTACCTGCTTTATTGAATGTCACAACCGACGCAGAGGTTGGTACCTGCTTTATTGAATGTCACAACCGACGCAGAGGTTGGTACCTGCTTTATTGTATGTCACAACCGACGCAGAGGTTGGTACCTGCTTTATTGAATGTCACAACCGACGCAGAGGTTGGTACCTGCTTTATTGAATGTCACAACCGACGCAGAGGTTGGTACCTGCTTTATTGTATGTCACAACCGACGCAGAGGTTGGTACCTGCTTTATTGAATGTCACAACCGACGCAGAGGTTGGTACCTGCTTTATTGAATGTCACAACCGACGCAGAGGTTGGTACCTGCTTTATTGTATGTCACAACCGACGCAGAGGTTGGTACCTGCTTTATTGAATGTCACAACCGACGCAGAGGTTGGTACCTGCTTTATTGAATGTCACAACCGACGCAGAGGTTGGTACCTGCTTTATTGTATGTCACAACCGACGCAGAGGTTGGTACCTGCTTTATTGTATGTCACAACCGACGCAGAGGTTGGTACCTGCTTTATTGTATGTCACAACCGACGCAGAGGTTGGTACCTGCTTTATTGTATGTCACAACCGACGCAGAGGTTGGTACCTGCTTTATTGTATGTCACAACCGACGCAGAGGTTGGTACCTGCTTTATTGTATGTCACAACCGACGCAGAGGTTGGTACCTGCTTTATTGTATGTCACAACCGACGCAGAGGTTGGTACCTGCTTTATTGTATGTCACAACCGACGCAGAGGTTGGTACCTGCTTTATTGTATGTCACAACCGACGCAGAGGTTGGTACCTGCTTTATTGTATTAGATCAGTAACATCTCACATATGAAAGTTTAACTGAAAAAGAAATATCTGTAAATATGTTCTTTTGATTTTGGGAATTAGTCATTCGGCTTTATGACGATTTACCTACATTAACTACGGAAATGATGATCACTTTTGGACTTGTGTCATGTTATAAAACTTGTATACTCTCAGATATATCTGTATTTATGACTAATTGTGAATTACGTCGTTGCATCGTACGCATCACAAGGTTACGCGTTCAAGGTTTCCCTAGGCCGACTGCAGCTACTAAGCGTAATTTAAAGTGAATTCCTGAACAAATACCTGTCTGTTTTGGTATTGGGAGCCATCAAATAGTTCTACCGGCGATTGTTTCGACTGTGAGCTAACTTTATTAATAACACAGCGTTCAAATGTTATTCTTTCTAACTTTTCATTTGACAATCAAGCAGAATTCCGCTTTGCTGTTCACTTCATGTTTATTTTAATATTTCGTTTGTTTAGGCCACTTCTTATTTTAATTTAGGTTAAAGTGTTACGGTTATTTGAAAATGCGAGCATACAGTCAGACACGAAAACCGTCATTTATTTATGCTATGTTAGAAGAAATTAACGTTTAAACTCTTTAAGTACTTATTGAAAAACTGCATAAAATGCATCTCTTTGTGATCCGATTAACATGTTATTTTTAATTCACATATATTTTCTCTGGTTGATTAAAATATGCACACAGCTAGTGAAGTATAATAATAATATTGTTTGAGCAGAGTCGACGGAAGAGTTTATAATAAACACGCGAATGTATTTCAAGACAGCATTTCTCGGTGTATGATTGCTTTTAACAAGAACATAACAATATTTATAGATATAATCATATCAAAACTAACTATAACAAACTTCCAGCTGAAACATTTACAAACATTGAAACAATATAAATTAAAGCTTTGTGTAGTATTTCACTTGTGACCGAAGCCGAAGGTTTAACGGATCAGACTTAATAGCAACAAATTGGCTTGAATGTGTTAGATACACCAGTGCAGGCGCTTACAGGGGAAACCTCGTTATGTGAACCAATTATTAAGGCGGTCAATTGTAGAGCAACTTGTATTTTGATTTATTGTAGCGCACTGTATAAAGGAAATGTTTGGTAGACCCTGCTGATTTGGTATCATTTGAAAACTTTGGTAGCTGATCCAACCTGGTTGAGAAAAGACATCCTTAGGTGGAATACGGATAAACATTTCGCCGTAACGTCTCATGGTTTTTCCGGTACTATGTGACTTGTAACTGGAACCTTGTGGGAATTTGTTATTCTAAGGTTGAGGAAGACTATGCGCTCGTGATACAGTTTTATACTAGTACGAGAGGATAGGGCGAATCAGTCCAAAGACAACCAAACCGTTATCACAATCCATCATATCACATTCTCCAACTGTTGGCCTGCCTAAATTTAATTGTCAAAATAACTTTAAACGATTTTTGGGTATCTTGTGTCTATTATTAAGTTACTCTATATGGTTGTCTCATATTCATGAATAAAGAAAGATTATGTATAAAAAGAACCGCAGACCGCCTACGCGAGCCGGTGCAAACTAATGTTCGTATTTAGTTAGGCACACAAAAGGAATGACAAAAGTTATGCTTGCCATACGTACTTATTTTATATAACAGCGTAGGTATAATTAAAACCCTGCCAGGGTTACGAGCCTGTCCGAAAGGGATATCGTGGCCCTGGCACACAGGCATCTGAAGGAACACGGTGGGTTTTAGTCAGTAAAAGTCTGACACTCCCTCCCGCTCCACCCAGAGCGGGAGAAGTTATTTGATAATTGCCGACCCAAAAAAAAAAAAAAAAAGGTATAATTAAAAGAATCCGATGTGTTGTTCTGACAGACAATACAATCGTGTCATGATTTCCTAATATTATTAAGATTTGTAGTGATTTTAAACACTAAAATATATGAAATTGAAAGTATAGTATTTGTCTCAAATGAATTTTATATCAGGGTAATCATGAAATTTAAAAGTATCTCATTTGACAGTTACGGTAAAAGTATTGTTTTTTACCAGAATGGAATGAAAAACATGATATTTGGGGCGTCACGTAGTTGATAAGTCAATCCTCTTCGAGCCTCGGAACCTAAAGCTTGTCTTCAAGAAGTCGAAATTCTGTACTGATATATGTACTTAATTAAATAGTTCTTTAAATATTGTTTTATACCAAGTTTGTATGTCAGTATGAATATTTCTGTATTTATCTTCTTGCAAGAAATATTTGTACTGAAAAGGTATTTCATTACACTTGGATCTTCAACTTTCCACACGGCATTTTAAAGATCATGGGAAGCAAATGTCAATTTAACTTGCAAATTATATGATGGAAATTAATCTTTTGATTTTCATAATACATGAAGGATTTTTTGCATAACTTTTTTATGTTTGTCTTTATTTCATAATCAATACGATCGTACTTAGTTGTTTTATGATTACTAGCAATTATTGCTGCTCATTACTAAATTACAGGTATTTCTGCAAAATCCCGCCTACTAAGCTAAACATGTTTTGTGCTAGGAGCCAATAAGGCTATTACTATCAAAACGATTGCCATTTAAATTGGCAGTAAAGAAGTTCGTTCTCAATTGAAGGATACGAAGGCATAGTGATAAGTCTGGTAGGTAGGCTATTGAGTGATGAAAAGCAAAATGATCACAGATTCAAGCACTTAGATAGATATTACGGTATAGCCTATCTCATACTCTTGATTGTTTTTTTGAGCCAAATTATATGTCATTCATTTGGGGACGAATGAGAGTATTGATTGAACGTATTATCGGGGTAACCACCTTTGACAGTAGGTACATAAAACCGTTTTTTGCTAACACGAGCGGTTTTAGTTGGTAGATTGTCAAAACGGTGCCTTTCTAAATAATCAATAGATGTTCGGTGTATACGTTAAGCGCCTTTGGTGGACCGTGAACGTTTTAAAAGGCGATGCAATGAGTGCTCTTGCTTTAGATGAGAACAATAGACTCGCGGTTGTTTTGAAACCTGGCACCAGTTACGTCACTTGTTCTAGTAACGATCTACCACGATCTAAATTGTTGTCAATTCAGTTGAAGCGCTTCATTGTTATATAACAAGTACTCAGTTCGCTCTAGCTACATAGCAATTAAATGATAACTGTTTTATCATCCTGATCACCCAGTCGACATTGTAATTTCGCTCGGCAGTAAAAGCAATCGCAGGTTTAGAAATATTACGCTACTAGTCACGTTATTTTATAATTTTAAAGTCAAAAACCAAGAAAAATAAAAACTATGAACGCTAGAATCGTCGATACTCGTAAGGTTTCACAATGTTTATCGGTCATGATGGCAGAACGTGTTCATCGGCCATAATGGAGATCAGTGTCCTCGCTCAGCTAGCAGCCCACGAGACGTGAAACTTGAGATGTGATCGGAGTTCGTCCTTGGCAAGGACACGGCGGTGACTCACCGAGCGGCTGGTGCAGCGCGGCGTGCGCGTCACAGTCGGCACAGATGGTGGAGCGCAGCATTCTCTCGCGCTGCAGGCGACGCAGCAGCTGCAGGTGCTGCGGCGTGAACACCGTGCCTGAGCGCTCGCCCACCAGCAGCACATCGCCAGCCTCCCACCAGGCCTGCTCGCGCAGCGTGCCATCGCGGTTGAATAGCCCCAGGTCCTTGTAGCCCTCCGGCGGACTCAGCGCGCCCGCCTCCGGCTCTTGGTAGCGCTCGCACGCGCCGCATCCCGAGCACTCCTCGCCTTCGCCCTCGTCAGAGTATCCACACTCGTCGCGCACCACGATAATATAATCGGCCTCAAAAAATTCGTTAGCGCTCTCATCGAAGATAACCCGATGCTTTTTAGTTTTACTCCCCTTTTTCAGTGACGACTTTAAGTTATCGTGGTCCTTATTGTGGCGCGTGTCGCGCGCGGCGCGGTCGCCGCGCATCGTCGCGAGTTATCGCGACGCGAGCGGTCGCTAAAGTGTCGGAAGGCTAGGACGGCTCGCGCGAGGTAGAAAGGCCGACTGCAGCGCCGCGCCCGCCCTATCGATCGCGCCGCCCGCCTCGCTGGGGCCCGCCAGCGGTACCGACCATCCACACAGTACCGAGACGATTTCCCACTTGCCATGCCATAAACATTGAGCACCGCGCGCGCTCATTAATTGGACTCATAAATAAAAATTAAAAACCTTTTTTTTTTCTATCTTTTTTTTAACTGACCTTTATCAAGATCCTAAATTCGAGATTAGAAATAACGTACATAACTTCTAAATTGTATTGTTTGTAATTACTGTTACCTCTTGGTGGGACACAACAATAAAACCAGTAAAGTGTCAGGTTTCATGAGCAGGTGGACAATAAGTTGTCTCGTAAATGAATGCAGCCAACAAATACCGTTAGTGCACGCTCGTGGCGGTGCGGTGTGTTTACAGATCCTTGTCAACATTGAAAGAGAAAGCGCCGGCTGCTCGGCTGAGCTGGCTGCTGCACTAAGGGACGCGGGTTCGACTCCGGTGAGCAACAACTACGTTTGTAAACGCACCCATGATAGGTAAGACAGGAGAAGTTGTTCATAAGGTTTCTTCGGAAACAACATGGATCGGGTTCTAGATACAATTTATTGTTAGGTATGTTCGCGTGCTCATTATGTTTATTTAATTAGTAGTCGGTGCCTGCTACTCATAGAAACGTGCGCTTTTACAGATATCTACTTAGGCACCTACTGTCATTTTCAAATAATAATTTAAAAAATTTGAATGAAACTGTCGCCTATTTATGTTTGTTAAATACTTGCTAAACGTTACTTTTATTTTACAGGTAAAGGCAACAGCTGAGACTAGGGAGTTAGAAGACTTATTTTATATCACATGGTAAATCAGGGAACATAACCTACATAAATCAACACATGATCACGATTTCTTATCAAAAGATAGCCTACTACTTGTAGGACATTAAATGATATTCAGAAAGGCACGGACATCGAACGGATGTAGTCTAATTTCCTTTATTTTTTTTTATTAAAATAATAAGTAGGACTCATAGAAATGAGCAGCTTCCTTCCGCCCTAATTGAGTGAAAGCTAACCAATGGGCAGCACCAGTTCATATATTATACAGACGGTGCGTATATTTGACCAGAAGTCAGCCAGCAACACTTGGGTGCCCAGGTACTTATCAACTATCGGAGGTATCACTACAATATTATGCACTTGAACTCTTACAGAAGGACCTATTAAAAAAAAAACATTTAACGTTATAAGGTTAATCCTTCTCATTTATTATTTATTACTTTCATTGGACTGCTAATTGAGTTTTCGATTTTTTCCCAGGGTTGCTCTTCCAGCTGTTGAAAATAACATACACCAATATATTGCCAAACTAAATAAATAAAACCCATATTTACGTACATATAATAAAGTCATTACATCTCTATGTAGTGGAGCCCTTGCATACAAGCTACAGCGAATTGAAATAAAATATAAAGTCGCCAAATGCGCTCAACTGCACCGCACGTTCGGAGCGGCCGCGTGCACAGCGGGGAGACACAAGCGCTGCAAGATCATCATCTAGATTTATGAAGATTATGCTGTATGGCAATGATAAAGTCAAAGTCAAATTATTTATTTCAAATAGGCACATAAGAGGCACTTTTGAACGTCAAAATTTACAAAAAAAAATTGAATTGATTCTAGTTGCCCCTTCCAAAAGGTAGTTTCGTATGGAGTGAATGGGTAAGAAACTCCACCGTTACTCTTTTAAAAGTGTTTTACAATATTTTGTAAGACGATGCACCTAGAATAAAATTACTATACCATAACAGGTAAAAAGAATTAAAAACTAAGTAATAAAAATAACTTAATTATGAGATAGATATGTTACGGCTAATACCCGAAGTGCGGCTACACCAAGTTTTAGCCGGTTAGAATTATAGGTCCAGACAATCCCTGTTGGATAAAACCAATTTACCAACAATAGAGGGAATCTGGCGCTCGGCGGCCGCTACCGCGGCACGCTCGCTTCGCTCGCTCGCCTTCGCTTGTTAATGGTTACTGTTCTAACCTAACCTAACCCAAATGATTTTACCCGAAAACAATCGGCTCGTACTAGGTTTAACCAAGAGTAAGTGGCTACACCTAGTTCTAACCGGCTAAAACTAGGTGTAGCCGCACTTCGGGTATTAGCCGTAACAGATACATGGTGTCCACATATTTACAAACATCGTAAAAGTATGTAGGAGTTGAGTCAGGATCGGATATTTTAAAGTAAAAAAGTAACGTTGGTAGTTTTACTTATTAATCACTTTTATTTGATTGACTCACTTGATTACTTAATTATAACTGACTTGATTAATTTATAATTTAATAAAATAACAATGCGCTATGACAACATGTGCATCGGACCGAAGCCAAGAATAGAATGCCCCGATCGCTTTTTTTTTTTTTTTTTTGTATGGCATCTCGCAGTTGACCTTGAGAGGCCGTGACTGCTTAACCGGTCTTTCCTGTGGCTGCCCTAAGGTATTAGCTTAAAGCCTCCAGCCAGGAGCGTAAATATAAGTATTAAAAACTAAACGACAGCGCTCTAAGGGCACCCCCTGTGGGGTACGAACCTCGGCTTAGGGCGTCGTTGGGGAAAAACAAAGCAAATTGGGGACGGGCTGGATCGAAAGTTTAAATTCATGATTATTAACGGGGATTACTATTAAATGCTACGGCTCACTCAGCCTCGGGGCTGGCGGTTCGACGTGCAAGGGACGGGGGGACCAATTTATTCTTGATCTTCGCGTGGTACCTCGGCGGCGAGGACGGAATGACGGTTTGTGTTTGTGCACTGTACTTGTGGCCCTATTGCTTTCCTGAAGGAGAGTAATGGGGTCATCCGGGTCTAAGAGAGTATGCCTAGGTCGGCGAGTCTTACTAATTTGAGATGGCCTATAGCTAGCTGCCTGCACAACCAAGGGGTTGCGATGTCTATCTGCGGACTCGAAGAACCGCTTTGTCGCGCGTTTCAAAAACTGCTTGATGGTGGGGATTCTAAGATCTACGTGTAGGGTTTCGTTCCGAACGAACCATGGAGCGTCCGTAATTTTACGGAGAAATCGGTTTTGAAGTGCCTGCATTCTGTGAATGAGATGGGGACGGGCGTGTGCGAAAGCGGCACACGCGTACGTCATAATCGGCCGGATGCACGCTGTGTAAATACGCAATTTGCCCTTAAGGGACAACTTGCTGCGTGAGTTCAGAACGCAATGAAGCCTACCGAGAGCGAAAGCAGCGCGCGAACGCACTTGCTTTATGTGCTCAGCGAACGAAATGTGGTGATCTAAGATCACACCGAGATATTTGGCTCGCTTCTCCCAAGGGATAGGCTTGCCGAACATCTTGATCTGTCGTGGTAGGTCCGGTCTACGCCGGGGCCTAGAAAAGAGGACCGCTTGGCTCTTATCAGGATTGACCTCGATCCTCCACTTCCTGAACCAGTCACCGAGTCTGTTGACTTCGGTCTGTAGGATGCGGGAGATCTGGTCTTGACTGCGGCCGGTGTAGTAGATGGCCGTGTCGTCTGCGAACAGAACTGCGCCTTTCTACTTTTCGGGATGTCACTGGTGAACAGCGTAAAAATGAGCGGAGCCAGCACAGACCCCTGAGGGACGCCTGCGCGGATCGGATGAGGGGAAGAGAGCGCACCCTCGATGCGATAGCGGAAGGTGTGGTTCAACAAATAGTCCCGTAAGATGAGCACGAGACGATCTGGCACACCGAATTTGTATAGCTTATACAATAAGCCGTTGTGCCAGACTTTGTCGAACGCTTTCGCGATATCGAAGAAGCCCCGATCAAATGGGGATATCGCTACGCCCCCGCAAGGGGGCGTGGCATGCAGTGCCGGGACTATAAGTCCCCTGGCTGTGGAGGGTTCGCGGTGGTCCGCAACTACGGACCCCTCTCTATGTTCGCCTAAGCCCCGATCGCTTCGCCCGGTCTCGTTTTATACCCGAGCACAAACAAGTTGAGTAGTGGGGGAGGTGGGGATGGCGATATCGCCTCATTGGTCCGGTGCACGTGCCGTTTACAACGTTACAATAAAGTTTAACATACAGTAATAAAAGAGGAAACTATCGTAATAAATAAAATAAAATATTATAAGTTACAATTATTTTTAAACAAGAAAGTGTCATCTATAAAAACCCTTTTTATGATTTGTTTACTTACCTAAACCTATGGAGTATAGATGTGAATGATGTGAAGGCGTGATGTTAGGTATGTATTTAATGATCTATATGTAACGTAGAGTTTTTCCGCAGCACAGCGCGGAGCACAAAAAACTGTCTCACAGTCAATACTTCGGCTTCTGAATAAAGTTGATTGGTCAAAAAGTCCCTGCGCTTAAAGTGCATGACTTTCATGATCGCTCTTAGGGTGCGTCCACATCTGGCGAATGTGCCGCGAATGTGCAGCTCGCGAGCCGTTTGCGACCTGCCCGCGAGCTGCGCGCGTGCATTTTTGTTCGTGCGCCGCTTCTGCGCCGCCCGCGCGCAGTTCGCGCGCGACCTAAGCGCCGTACGCGATCAGCGCGCGGGCGGCGCGCTAGTTATTTCGCTCAGTTCGTTTCTGATTACTGGAGGCTAAGTACGTGTTGTCATGGAGTGGACGGAGGAGAATTGTTTACGCTTAATTGAAACATATAAAAGATTTCCAGTATTATGGGATCCTAAAGATCAATATTACTATAGAAAAAATCTAAAAAATGATGCGTGGAAAGAAATAGGTGCTATAATGGGAAGCGATTATGAACAATGCCATAGCAAACTGTTAAGTCTTTTATCGTCTTTTAGAAGAGAGAAAGGAAAAAGTCAAAAAAGTAAAGGGACAGGGAAAGGTGAGTAAAAAAACGACTTGTTACTTTTTGTGTTTTATTTTATTAATTAAATTGACTATGTGACTAATATTATTCTATATTTATAGGAGCATCCGAGACTTACAAAAGTAGATGGTTTGCCTACGACGCTTTTTCCTTTTTAGCTGATCGGGATAAACCAAGGAAACGTTTAAATACTGTAAGTAATTAAATCAACAATATTTATCTTGAAATGCAATACGGCCTTCATTTACACAATAAGAAGCAACCTCATCTCTTATTTCGTTTATTTCTCTGGAATATCTTATTTGTGGTGTTTGAATATTTGAAAGAGATGTGAAATTAGGTACGGATTGATTTATGTACATATTAGAATTGGTAGTATAAGTATCGGCGGCGTTCTGTTTCAAATAATTATGCAAGTGAATAATGCTCATAACGACCACTTCAGCAACTTCTGGTTTTAATATCATAGGTTTTCTAAGTACCCTAAAAATGGATGATGCAATGCCAAAGGCACTCTCAACAATTCTGCGAGCTCTGCTTAATCTATAGTTAAAAATACGTTCCGGTGTGCCTTTACTGTGGTTACCGGAGTATGGTTTCATCACATGTTTATCTAGAGCAAACGCGATGTCAGCAACAAAGAAGTAGGGTATCGCTTTAGTCCTATAAGGTAATGGTTTTTCTTGTGGTAAATTTAAGGAGCCATTTTGCATCATCTTGTAGAACTCTGTATCTTTGAATATCACTCCATCAGATATACGCCCTTGGCAACCAACATCAGCAAACATAAATTTATAATCTGAGTCTACCAGTGCAAAAAGAACAATACTAAAAGTAGATTTGTAATTATGATATTCAGTTCCACTTTTCGGAGGTGCCTGTATGACTATATGTTTGCCGTCTATTGCGCCAATGCAATGGGGCAAATGCCATTTATCTTCGAATCCTTTACTCACTTTTAGCCATATATCTGGTCTCCTTGGCACCTGAAAAATAATAATACATTATTACAAGCAAATAATATACTTACCTATAATAAGTATATAATAATAATAAGTATATAAGTATAAGTATGTAAGTATATATAACAAGTATAGTATTCTGAGCAAATAAATTATTATCCTATTCTATTCTATTCTACAGGAACAAGCAGATATAGAACAAGATAAAGTGGACGAGCGACAGGTACAAGATGATGGAATAAATACTGACAGTGAAATCGACCTGTCTTTTAATGAACCTCCGCCGTCCAAAAAGAAAAAATCTACGAATGATAAAATCGTAACTGAAGCCCTACAAGTTTTAAAGACTGCTACAGAAAAATTAACCGATACTTCCAAGTTGTCACAAGAAGTACATTCATTTATAAATTTTATTGGAGCCATAATGGAATCTTATTCACGTTCAACAAAAAATATGGTTCAACAGGCAATATTTGATGTCATAATGAAAGCCGATTCTGGCCACTATGATTATCAATCAAATATGCAAGTGTCGACGCAAGGTTATACAACTTATTCTCAAAGTGCTTCTACGTCCAGACCGCACAGTCAGGAAAGTAATTATTCGGTAGAAGATACGAATGACAGCTACAGTGATTTGTTTCAATAATAACTACTTTCTTTTCGTAAACTTATATGTTGCTTATAAAAAAGGCTATGTGATTATTAAATAAAGATAATTAGAAAAATACTCACACGTACGTTTTCCTTTAAACACTTGATAATCGCTAAACACACTTCAGGAATAATAATACTTATACTTTGCTTAGAAATTCTAAAAAGGTACTGCAAGCTTGTGTAGGAATCTCCAGTGGCCAAGAATCGTAATGTCAAACTTAATTTATTTTCAACTGAAATTGGTAGCCTAAAATGCGTTTCCTTTTTAGCAATCTTAAAACTAACCATCTGTCGTAGATTTTCATATAATTCTGGTGACAATTTTAAAAAATTTGCATAGTGTCCGCTTAATTGATGGCTTTTCAACTCCGCTACTATATTCTGTTTTCTTTTAAAAATAGGATTTTGCCACCAACGCCGTTGTCTCTTTTTTTTCCTTTTTATCAGTAATATAATAGCTAATGATGCAGCAATTATATTAAAAACACTAGTGTCGTCTGACATCTTCGATAGTACTGAGCCAGTAAACGGAACTGTAAGGGCGAGAACTGAGCGCGCGCAGATCGCGCGCTCTATACGAGCCTTGTATGAGTTGCGCTAAAGAGGCGCACCAAACCATTGCAGTGACTGCACGCGCGCAGCTTGCGGGCAGCTCGCAATCGGCTCGCGTGCTGCACATTTGCGGCACATTCGCCAGACACACCTGGTGAATGTGCCTTAGACCCCTTTCAACTTTAAGTAAAGTAGGTTAAGTTTAGTAAGTAAGTTTAGTAAGGTAGGCTCCACCCCAAACCGGGATACAATATAAAATAATTGACTGCCAAAGGCTCCGATAAACTTGCAAAGCTAAATCGGGATTAGCTGAGTGCCTAAGTTCCTTAAATATATCTATAAATTAATTTTCTGATCCTTGTACAAAGCTTCGGCTTTGATATGGGGATACCAGCTCAGTTTGTTTGTAATCAATGTGGACTCCTAAATATTTTATGTCCGGAACTAAGGACAGAAATGGGCAGCTGCAATTGGGTGCCTCACCTGAGCTAATGTGGGCTTTGATTTGTCCTGATTCCAGTGGAGGATTTAACCCGTTGAGTGCGATTAGAGAGATAAACTTTAAATATGTCCAATGCGAGGCCACGAATATTAAGTCTAAATAGAGTGTCTCGCTGCAAAAGAACTAAAACAAACAGGCCAACTGATGTTCTTGGCGGGAAAGTGAAGCGTCATGTTAGCAGTTTTGTTTTATTTTCTAAAATTTGTATTTAACCGAATATTAATGTGTAATAGTGGTGGATTATTAACCATTAAGTGTTCGTGAACCTGCATTAGTGTAGGCAAATGAAACAAAACAGTGCAACATCACTCTAAGTTCTCTCAAGAAGTCCGCGCGAGGCTTCAGTAAAGTGCCACGTCTTTACTGAAACTCAAGGGGAGCGGGGCGGGATATCATCTATCATCTTGATCATGCATTGAATAGAGAATAATAATAATAATTTCATAATTTGTACTTGTTACCTAATTTTACATGACACTGGCTAAATGCACAAACCGTACACTCGCGCCACGTCATTGTACTGTCATTGTGTTATTCTAGTGTGCGTGCATTTTTCAGCTAACAGTTGGTCGATTTTTTTTCGTCTATTTCACAGCTTTGACTGTCTATCTAGACATATTTATATGTCTATCTAGACATATTTATATGTCTAGATAGACAGGTGTAACCGTCTTTAAGATTAAAAAAAAGTTTTTTATTTTTCACTTTTTGGTGGGTCAGTTTGTAATTTATCTAATTTACAATAATAATAATAGCCTTTATTCGACCATCGTATGAAAACATGAATGAAAGTAAACTAAACTACAGTAACTAATTAAACTTAAAAATAATAACTATTTGAGACCTGTATCGCGATTGTCTTGCGTTTCCGCAAAGGTCTTCCCTAAAACTTGCCACCCTTTTCGATTATGGGTCATCCTCATCCAAGTAACACCAGCTATTTTATTAATATCGTCTTTTTGTTTCGTTTATTTTGTCTTGGACACCATTCGGTTCCGTCCTTAGCCCATTTAACTTTGTTACTCCTCATCATATGACCTGCCCACCTCCATTTTAGTTTTCTTATGGAGTATGTTATATCTTTAATTTTTGTTTGTTTTTGTAATGTTCCTAATTTGATTATGTCCTTTAACTTGACGTTGAGTTGTGCATGCTACGCTCCATACTGTGTTGACAGGTCTCTAGTTTACGCATATTTTTCTTCGTCAGACTCCATGTTTGACATCCATATGTCATGATAGGTAAAATACATGAATTAAATAGTTTTTTCTTGGCTTTGAGTGGTACCTGAGGGTTTTTGACAATTTCCTTAAGGGACCAATACCTTTTCCATGCTAGCTGTACTCTGATGTTTATTTCTTTTGTTGTAAGGTCTTTTGGTGATCTAGTAAAAAATCTTTTGATTTTATAGATCTTGTGTTAAGTGTAGCTATATTGAATTTACTCCTTAGATCTATGATTTGTATTTGTAGAATATTGTTTTCTGGGTAGTGTTCTGATGGAATTCTCTATCGCAAGCTTTTGGGGGTGGTGGTGGTCTATCGCCCCACGGTGACCAGCCGTATTGGGGTTCTGTTTGTTTTTCGTTAACGTTATTTCTATATTGTTTGTTGCTCTCACGTTTCCGGTGCCTGATATTTCCTATATTTTATGCTGTTGTGTGTTTTTTTCTGACTGTGAATGCGATCTGGATCGCATATACAAAAATGCATCTGTTTTGTGCAACTTGGGTGGAGCTATAATGCTTTTTACCCCATCAGTGGGACGTGTTGATGTTTGGAAGTTTTCAGGTGACAAAGAGGAATCTCTTTTCCTTTTTTCAGCTTCTGGTTTTCTTTTTATTATAAGTTTATTATTCTTAATAAAGGCTTCGTTACCCTTATCTTTTTCCTGCTTCAGTTGTTGTTGCAGATTTTTGCGTAGTTCTATTGTTTCCTTTGAGAAATCTTCCGTTATATAAGTATCTATGTTCTGGCATTTTTGCTTTGTTCTTCAATATTTCTAGTTTTTTTTTATGTAAAGTAAAAGCGATCAGTATAGGTCTAGTTTTTCCTTCTTGTTCGCATCCCAATCTGTGATATATATTTATTTCAATATCCACAATAACATTTTTCGTTTTCAATGTATAACATATTAAGTTAAACAGTTATTCGTAGTTGTTCTCTGTTTCCTTGACACCATGTATTATCAAATTATTCTTCCTGTTCGCATCATCCAAATATTTTATTTTCCTGTTCAATGTTTGTACTTCCACATTTAGGCTATTATTTTCTTCTAATATCGGTTGTATTTTATCATCCATAGCACGCATCAAAGTGGCAGTTATGCTCTGTGTAATTGTTGTAGTTTGTTTTTCTAGTTCAATTTTCATCATTTGAAATAATTTTAACATATCCTCCGACATACCACTGTTATCCATAGTGCAGTAAATGTGTTTTGCGTGATTCGTATCGTAATTATACATAAATGTTGGCACCTATGTCAAACTTGACATAGGTGCCAACTTGAACGATGTGTTAGGTGTGTTTTACGTGGTTCCAAACGTAATTATTCGCACAATGTTGGCACCGCTGCACAAAATGAATAATTCACGTTTATTTTCCTTCTACCTCCAACTGACGGCACTATTTCTTGCTTTTATTCACTAGGCTTGTTATTTGTGTATTGTTATGGTAAAAAGTAAGTTCCGTTTTCGCTTTCTGTTATCGATATCTGCAGTTTTGGTTTGTCTGTGTTGTTTTTCCACTAGTATTTCAATTCAAATCGGGAGCACTTTTAGAACACTGTCAATACTTTGACAACCGGAAACCAAAAAAAGTTACAATACCTAATGTCAAATGGTCATCACCTTTTACAAAATATTGCCTATCCCGACGGATAAGGTTAATTGTTGAAGAGTTCTCCTGGTAAGAACCAGGATAACTGGAACTGATAGTGACTTGACCATAAGCATTGTGACAAGCATAAATTGCTTAGCAACCAAATTAAAGTGCCTAATCGAAACGCAACCGTGAAATCCTTCCGGTGGCCATCTGTGGTCTTCATAAACAGTTACACTTCACCAAATGGTGCTTTTCGAGTGCAAATGCATGAGTTACTATAAAAATACCCAAATCACAATATGTGTGCCTATAAAATTTGAGGAATTCCCTCGATTTCCATGGGATCCCCTTATCAGAATGTGACTTGGTGACAATGGGACCACCTCGAGAGCATACCCTTTCGAACAAAAAAATAATTTTTGAAAATATATGACGAAGTTATGCCCCAACATAAAAAAAACACATAAAAATATATAAACATCCCAATTGATAACCTCCTCCTTTTGAAGTCGGTTAAAAATAAACTACGATTTTTGAAAAGACCACCATCACCATCTTTTCAGTAATTCGCAACCATGAAAATCGAATTATCATACCATATTAAAGTTTACTAAATGGCAGAACTTTATGGATTGAACAGCAAGGTTCTCGATACTTCACATATTAGTTCATTCACAAATCAATTAGCTCTTGCAAATTAATCGGAGTAATTGAGTGATCCAGTAGCAACGAGATGCAATCAAGTAAATTAAATTAAATTTTTGGGCTTGAGGGTTTGGAATTGAGAATCTGCGATTGGACCTGAGGGTGATTACGTAAAACACTTAGGTACAGTAGCAATGGCATTTATTTTGACAGTTCAACAACAGTTAGGTATGGTGTTGAGCAGACAAATTTTTCTAACTTTTAAAGCAACGGATTAGCAATCTCTTTCAAAATTTCAATAAAGGTGCTGGTAATTTTAATATTATAAGTACTAAAATAGTTGGTTCAACTCAATGAGAGCTGGGTGACTTTCCTAGATGTTAGTAAATTATTCGATTTTTTCAATACTCTGCTCTTACAATCTAAACTAATATTATAAAATGAGGTAAAATTGTTCGTTTGTTTGTTTATAAACGTTAGGTACCTAATCTTTGGAAAAATCTACAAAAAATATTTCAAGCTAAACTATTGCCGAGTGCCATAGGATATGTTTCTTCCAATACTTCCACGCGGACGAGGTCGTAGGAAAAGGTAGTGTATATTAGGTATATGACGAGTTGACGACCCCTAAAAGGTTGATTAACTAATATTTTCCACGGTATGCCTTCAATACGTGTAATTAGTGCTGATATGAGAAGAAGACAATGTTTTAACAGGGTTTTGTCTTGTATAATAGCATGAGGAGCTGCAAAAAAATACACCACAATAAGTTCCTTGAGTTACAACCAGCGTTTATAGGCCTAAAAAACTTTTGCAAAACAAAACAAATGTAAATGTTCTTCTTAGAATAGATAATACCACTGCCATTGCTTATGTCAACAAAATGGGCGGCACACAATTTCCTCGTTTAAATGATATCACTCGGCAAATGTGGCAGTGGTGCAAACAAAAAAAAAATCTATTTACGCATCAATCCAGAGAGATTACTGACATTATTATTATTAATACCTAGATTCTTGGTATACTAATGTTGATACCGAATGGGAGTTAGATTCACAATTATTTAAATCTATTACAAAAAAAAAACTGGTAAACCTGTTATTGATTGTTTTTTTTTTTTTGGCAAGGTGCGTTAAATAAAAATACACAAAATATTTATCCTGGAAACGTGCTCCAGACGACTATGGAATGGACGCGTTTACAATACCTTGGAACGATTACTTCATCTTCACTCTTCATCCCACCATTTGCTCTTGTAATAAGAAAATTCTAAATGACAAAGCAACTGGCATAGTTATTGTTCCGTATTGGCCTAGCCAGCCATGGTTCCCCTTGTTCAGTAACCTAATTGATCCTGAAATAATGTGGTTTCAAACCTTATGAGAATAATTTAACACCCCCTTCCAGGGAAACCCATCCCATGTGGAGAAAGCTTACCCTGGCGTGCGCAATATCGTCAGGGAATCGTACATAAGGCGTAAAATTCCAATTGAAGCAATAGAAATTATGATTAAATCTTTATCTAATAATACGATGAGCCAGTATAATGTTGCTATTAAACGCTGGTATTCCTTTTTGTATAACTAACTATAATATTGACTATTTTAACAACTCAATAATATAAACCTTCAAATTCCTAACTGAGGAATTTTAAAAAGATGCAAGCTTCAATTTCGCTCTGCATTGAAATAAACTTTACCAAAAAGTCAAATAAAAAATTAATGAATATGTTCATAGATTTTTTTAAAGTGTATTTTTTAAATTAAGTCAGCTTTTTCTAAGTATTGTACTACTTGGAATATTTGCAATAATAACAAGACAATGTGAAAGCGTTTAGTAGGTATTACACGTATAACATTATCTGTCCGCCGATATCGTGTCGGTGTCGGGTCGGTGTCGTTATCGGCTAAAGGCTCGTGCTGACCGGCGCGACACCGGTACAACAATTTCCATGAAATTTTAATAGAAATTATTCTACCGTTGTCGCGACAATTTGCGCCTTTATGTGATGTGTTAACTAATTTTATCAACCAACTGCAAAAAGAAGGAGGTTGTATGTTCGTCTGTATGTTTTATGTATGTTTATCGATATTTTCATCAATAAATTGTGTAGGTACCTATTTTGTTTTTTTTTTTATGTTTGTAGTAGAAGTTCGCGCGGTGGTTCCGTATGATATTTTAATTAAGTTTGCTTTGGTAATTTTTGATTTAGCTGCAATAATACGTATTTAATCCACTTTGTATACCTATGTTGATGATGTTATAACACTTCCTGTCACTTTTTTTTTAGATAGCAAGTACACTACCTAGCTGTAGGTAAAAGAATTTGCAAAAACGAACAATAAAAAGCTATAGTAGGTATATTTGTATAGATACCTATGTAATAAAAAAAATTGAACCGTCACCGGACGCCTGGCATTTATGAAACATCGAAATTATTTACGCACTAGGTACTACATATAGACTGTATAGTAGCGACCAATCGCCACGCGGCATGCGTCGCCCCGCCAGCAATCGGTTTTACGTGCGCCTATTGATGTTTCACATCAAAAACAATAGACTTCCAAAACCCGGCCAAGTTCATGTCGGACCACGCAACAATGAAGGGTTCCGTAGTTGGGATGAATTTATCCCAAAAACCAACTTAACATTGTAGTTAAAAAAAACATGTTCTCTCATACATCGATATACGTCACGGTCAATTCTACAACTGCAAAATGTAAGTTTGTAATCGCAAAACAGAACAGATACACACGGACAACGGAGTGATCCTATAAGGGTTCCGTTTTTTCCCGTTTGAGGTACGGAACCCTAAAAAACACTGCAAATTGAAAAATTTATTAAATTTCGCGAGTCGGTGTCCATTTTTTTTTTGGGGTGGGAAATTATATAATAACTTTTTCCGCTCTGGGCGGAGCGGGAGGGCGTGTCAGACTTTTACTGACTAAAACCCACCCGTGTTCCTTCAGATGCCTGTGTGCCAGGGCCACGATGTCCCTTTCGGAAAAACTCGCAACCCTGGTGTCTTCGGTTATGTATTTTCATCTTTTTGCCACCGAGACTTCCGAAATTTCGAAGTCGGTTGTTTTTTTTTTCTAGTTTTTACTTTACCACTTTGTCGGCGTGATTAATATGTATACGCGTGCCAAATTACAGCTTTCCAGTAGGTACTAATATCTAATATCTCTGAGCTAAGCACAGACAGACAGACAAACATGGCGAAACATTATATAAGGGTTCCTTGTTGACTACGGAACCCTAAATATGTTTATTTAGAACATTATTCAGAACCTACTTAGGTACTAATGTCGTTACTGTTGGCGATTGCCGCGCTCTCTTAACAAAGTTAAGAGTGACATCACCGAAGCGGCATGGTGGCCCATGGCGAGACGTGGTGCGTGCGCTGCAGTTTCCGAGCCAGACGTAAACATCCATAAGATAGGGTCCAAATTCAGCATGGGAACATAAACAAGACCAGCGACCATTGATGTATTAAGACGATATGTGTGAACTTTTTCTGAGACCGTTGTAAGAGGCAGTCGCTTCATATTTTAATCATATCCTTTGTTCTCATTATATTGTTTGATATTACTGTACCTTCAAGGTTGATTCTTATGTAGCTACTTAAATAAATACCTAGTGATTACCTAAACATTAAGTACAGAGTTATATGCATACAACTTCGGAAACAGGAAATGCGCAACAAACGCACAAACAACGCGTTTCAGGGAATATCCCACAATTTGTGTGACAGTGTTTTTATTTGATGTTTTGCTGCTCATATTGAAAAAGGGAAATGTTTGTTTTTATTTATTCAGTCACCAACTGCATGGAAATTGAAAACGGACATTTTTGTTAGCTTACATTTATTGCAACCGTAGGGATAATATCAATACCATGCGGTATTTGTTTTTTGTTTGTATTTCTGTTGCATGAAATAAATTAATAAAAACACGTTAATTTCAATAGGCTCGCCCCCCTATTACATGGGACTTAAACACAACTGGCGAAATGTGGGTGTACTAGAAGTAGGTACAATTCTGCCTATGGGTTATGTGAATAAGTTGAGGAGCTTGTGTCTAAATAATAACTGCCGCACGGGTCGATTGATCAGGTTAAGCTATGCTTGCCGCGGTTGGTCCGTGGATGGGTGACCATCTGTTCATACCAAGATTCCTCCGTGCCTCGGAAAGCACGTTAAGCCGTTGTTCCCGGCTGTCGTTTGTAGATCTTTGACAGTTGTTACGGGTCGTCAGAAGCCCAAAAGTCTGACAACCAGTCTTACCAAGGGATATCGTGATAACCAGTAACTGGGTTGTGGAGGTCAGATAGGCAGTCGCTCCATGTAAAATACTGATATTCAGCTGCATCCGGTTAGACTGGAAGCCGACCCCAACATAGTTGGGAAAAGGCTAGGCAGATGATGATGAGAATATTTTATTTTATTTATTTGGGAAAATAAACAGTTACACATTACAATAATACATAAAATTTGAGCTGTAGAGTGAGTAAATGTATAACCCACGACATTTTCCACATAATATAAAAACAACTTATAAACTAATGCGATGGTCGCTTACAATTAGGTAAGTTCAATTAAACTCTTATGTTATTGTTAAAACTAAACACTAAAAAGGCATGTAAAAGAAAAACAAGACATTATAAAAATATAGACTAAGAACTAAAAATATTACGGAGCAATATCCAAAATAGTTCCACGAACAAGGCCTCTAAATTTATCAGCTGGAAAAGCGAAGATATCAATAGTCTGGAAGAGATTATTAAATTGACCAGTAAGACGACGTAGGGGTGCTCGCAAGCCTGCGTTCGTACGACTAGAAGATACTGCAAATACTGGTCGTGCGCGCACCCCACGGCTTATGGTTGTTCTAGGTACTATGTAGCTAATCTTATTAGTGATATCCATACAATCACTTGCGTTATTACATATATCAAATAAAAACATTGTCTCTAAAATAATACGTCTGGCTTCAAGTTGATATTAGTATCAAAACCCTCAATGGTCATCCGCATTAGGAGTGGTAAGCAAAAGTGTCTTACCGTGGCAAGTTAGCGTCCGCGTCCTAGGTCCAAGTTGGTAAAATCGACCTCACTAAGCTTGCTTGCTAAGCAAGTTGATAGCTTTTGACAAAAACAAATATAGGTTTGGTACGTTAGATAGATTTATACAATTATACTGTCTATCATCAATAGCGAACTGTCTTTCACTGAAAATAGGTTATTGGGTTCGGCCGTAAGTCTGTCAACGAAGATACGGGCCTGTCCGGAAGTTGTTAATCATAATTTTCGGACGAGCAAATGCATAGGAGTACGGACAAAAATGCTCTAAGTAACAGACTGTTTCAGGAAACACAAAAAACTAAGTACCTACTTACTTAAATAGTTTAATAAATATATAAGTGAAAAAGTATATTTTTATTTTGTCTATCCAAATGTAATATCCCTGTAAACCAAATGAAGCTAGAACATAGGTAGATATTTGTAAGAATATGTCATTTTGTTATTTTTTTTAGAATATTAATTAACATACGAATTTTTGAAATGACAGGGACGTAATACTGTGCTTTCACTATATCTTGACGCGTGATGCCATTGGTAGTACTGAGTTTTACAGTTACGTGATTGGTAGTTCTGTTCTATCAAACGCCATTTTGAACTTTATTAGTATTGAAATTAAGACTGCTGCAAAATTCACTGCTACCAATCGCGTCACGCGTCAAGTTATAGTGAAAAGACTTTACGTCCGTAAGTGAAACAGAGTATAAAAGGCCAGTAACTCCTGCCAAACTATGGATTTCGTGTTTAGGGAGTAGACACCAGGTTTTTGAGGTAGAGGTACAGACCTACTTCGATTAAGGTTAGTTTGAAACGGGTTTTTCTGTTCCTGTATACTTGGGATAAAAAATACTAAGTAGGTAGGTAGAAGTACATCTACCTGTTCTATTTGAACTTCGAGACTGAAATTTTTAGAATCTTAGTCATAATAAGGTTACTGGGCCGCGAGTAGCCCGCGGGCCTCGTGTTGGACAGCCCTGACCTAAATAGTACACGCGTATGGTGAAGAGCTAGATGTTTATAATATTATTATTATTATATTATCACACAGGGTTAGATTAACAATGCTTTATAAAATAATGTAGCTAAAACTAAAATATAAAATTTCATAACGCAAAAGAGTCCAACATAAAATATCTCAAAGGAACATTGAGTTATAATGTACTATAATACATTTTAACCAATGCATAGAAACCAATTAGTCGAACAAGTACACAAAACAAAATTTCTGGGAATAACATTCGATGTACACTTCACTTGTTAGTTATTATGAAATCGCAGTAAAATTAGAGTATAGAGCAACATCGCCAATAAAAAAAAACGTAGACAGAGAATGAAAAATGTAAATTCATTATTTTTTTTCTTTTTGGCTTCGCACGGTTTGTGCATTTAGCCAGTGTCATGTAAAATTAGGTAACAAGTACAAATTATGAAATGAACTCCATTCAATGCGTGATAAAGATGATAGATCATACTCGTATCCCGCCCGCTTCCCTTGAGTTTAAGTAAGACGAGTGTACGACTTAACGCCGACAGACATTAAGCCGACAGACTGAACGCCGACAACACTTTACTTCGATGGGACTCTTCGCCGACAGGACACTTCGCCGACAGGACTCTTCGCCGTAAGCGCTCATCAGGGACGCAACTGATCTCCGATAATCAGTCGTACACTCAGCTTAACAATCAGTTGTTAGTTTTAATTTAAACTGGCATCGAGTTTTTGTTTTAAGCTGAGTGTACGACTGATTATCGGAGATAAGTTGCGTCCCTGATGAGCCCTTACGGCGAAGAGTCCTGTCGGCGAAGTGTCCTGTCGGCGAAGAGTCCCATCGAAGTAAAGTCTTGTCGGCGTTCAGTGTGTCGGCGTAATGAGCCAGTATAATGTTGCTATTAAACGCTGGTATTCCTTTTTGTATAACTAACTATAATATTGACTATTTTAACAACTCAATAATATAAACCTTCAAATTCCTAACTGAGGAATTTTAAAAAGATGCAAGCTTCAATTTCGCTCTGCATTGAAATAAACTTTACCAAAAAGTCAAATAAAAAATTAATGAATATGTTCATAGATTTTTTTAAAGTGTATTTTTTAAATTAAGTCAGCTTTTTCTAAGTATTGTACTACTTGGAATATTTGCAATAATAACAAGACAATGTGAAAGCGTTTAGTAGGTATTACACGTATAACATTATCTGTCCGCCGATATCGTGTCGGTGTCGGGTCGGTGTCGTTATCGGCTAAAGGCTCGTGCTGACCGGCGCGACACCGGTACAACAATTTCCATGAAATTTTAATAGAAATTATTCTACCGTTGTCGCGACAATTTGCGCCTTTATGTGATGTGTTAACTAATTTTATCAACCGACTGCAAAAAGAAGGAGGTTGTATGTTCGTCTGTATGTTTTATGTATGTTTATCGATATTTTCATCAATAAATTGTGTAGGTACCTATTTTGTTTTTTTTTTATGTTTGTAGTAGAAGTTCGCGCGGTGGTTCCGTATGATATTTTAATTAAGTTTGCTTTGGTAATTTTTGATTTAGCTGCAATAATACGTATTTAATCCACTTTGTATACCTATGTTGATGATGTTATAACACTTCCTGTCACTTTTTTTTTAGATAGCAAGTACACTACCTAGCTGTAGGTAAAAGAATTTGCAAAAACGAACAATAAAAAGCTATAGTAGGTATATTTGTATAGATACCTATGTAATAAAAAAAATTGAACCGTCACCGGACGCCTGGCATTTATGAAACATCGAAATTATTTACGCACTAGGTACTATATATAGACTGTATAGTAGCGACCAATCGCCACGCGGCATGCGTCGCCCCGCCAGCAATCGGTTTTACGTGCGCCTGTTGATGCTGATGTTTCACATCAAAAATTCAAAAACAATAGACTTCCAAAACCCGGCCAAGTTCATGTCGGACCACGCAACAATGAAGGGTTCCGTAGTTGGGATGAATTTATCCCAAAATCCAACTTAACGTTGTAGTTAAAAAAAACATGTTCTCTCATACATCGATATACGTCACGGTCAATTCTACAACTGCAAAATGTAAGTTTGTAATCGCAAAACAGAACAGATACACACGGACAACGGAGTGATCCTATAAGGGTTCCGTTTTTTCCCGTTTGAGGTACGGAACCCTAAAGAACACTGCAAATTGAAAAATTTATTAAATTTCGCGAGTCGGTGTCCATTTTTTTTTTGGGGTGGGAAATTATATAATAACTTTTTCCGCTCTGGGCGGAGCGGGAGGGCGGGTCAGACTTTTACTGACTAAAACCCACCCGTGTTCCTTCAGATGCCTGTCTGCCAGGGCCACGATGTCCCTTTCGGAAAAACTCGCAACCCTGGTGTCTTCGGTTATGTATTTTCATCTTTTTGCCACCGAGACTTCCGAAATTTCGAAGTCGGTTGTTTTTTTTTTCTAGTTTTTACTTTACCACTTTGTCGGCGTGATTAATATGTATACGCGTGCCAAATTACAGCTTTCCAGTAGGTACTAATATCTAATATCTCTGAGCTAAGCACAGACAGACAGTCAAACATGGCGAAACATTATATAAGGGTTCCTTGTTGACTACGGAACCCTAAATATGTTTATTTAGAACATTATTCAGAACCTACTTAGGTACTAATGTCGTTACTGTTGGCGATTGCCGCGCTCTCTTAACAAAGTTAAGAGTGACATCACCGAAGCGGCATGGTGGCCCATGGCGAGACGTGGTGCGTGCGCTGCAGTTTCCGAGCCAGACGTAAACATCCATAAGATAGGGTCCAAATTCAGCATGGGAACATAAACAAGACCAGCGACCATTGATGTATTAAGACGATATGTGTGAACTTTTTCTGAGACCGTTGTAAGAGGCAGTCGCTTCATATTTTAATCCTTTGTTCTCATTATATTGTTTGATATTACTGTACCTGCAAGGTTGATTCTTATGTAGCTACTTAAATAAATACCTAGTGATTACCTAAACATTAAGTACAGAGTTATATGCATACAACTTCGGAAACAGGAAATGCGCAACAAACGCACAAACAACGCGTTTCAGGGAATATCCCACAATTTGTGTGACAGTGTTTTTATTTGATGTTTTGCTGCTCATATTGAAAAAGGGAAATGTTTGTTTTTATTTATTCAGTCACCAACTGCATGGAAATTGAAAACGGACATTTTTGTTAGCTTACACTTATTGCAACCGTAGGGATAATATCAATACCATGCGGTATTTGTTTTTTGTTTGTATTTCTGTTGCATGAAATAAATTAATAAAAACACGTTAATTTCAATAGGCTCGCCCCCCTATTACATGGGACTTAAACATAACTGGCGAAATGTGGGTGTACTAGAAGTAGGTACAATTCTGCCTATGGGTTATGTGAATAAGTTGAGGAGCTTGTGTCTAAATAATAACTGCCGCACGGGTCGATTGATCAGGTTAAGCTATGCTTGCCGCAGTTGGTCCGTGGATGGGTGACAATCTGTTCATACCAAGATTCCTCCGTGCCTCGGAAAGCACGTTAAGCCGTTGTTCCCGGCTGTCATTTGTAGATCTTTGACAGTTGTTACGGGTCGTCAGAAGCCCAAAAGTCTGACAACCAGTCTTACCAAGGGATATCGTGATAACCAGTAACTGGGTTGTGGAGGTCAGATAGGCAGTCGCTCCATGTAAAATACTGATATTCAGCTGCATCCGGTTAGACTGGAAGCCGACCCCAACATAGTTGGGAAAAGGCTAGGCAGATGATGATGAGAATATTTTATTTTATTTATTTGGGAAAATAAACAGTTACACATTACAATAATACATAAAATTTGAGCTGTAGAGTGAGTAAATGTATAACCCACGACATTTTCCACATAATATAAAAACAACTTATAAACTAATGCGATGGTCGCTTACAATTAGGTAAGTTCAATTAAACTCTTATGTTATTGTTAAAACTAAACACTAAAAAGGCATGTAAAAGAAAAACAAGACATTATAAAAATATAGACTAAGAACTAAAAATATTACGGAGCAATATCCAAAATAGTTCCACGAACAAGGCCTCTAAATTTATCAGCTGGAAAAGCGAAGATATCAATAGTCTGGAAGAGATTATTAAATTGACCAGTAAGACGACGTAGGGGTGCTCGCAAGCCTGCGTTCGTACGACTAGAAGATACTGCAAATACTGGTCGTGCGCGCACCCCACGGCTTATGGTTGTTCTAGGTACTACGTAGCCAATCTTATTAGTGATATCCATACAATCACTTGCGTTATTACATATATCAAATAAAAACATTGTCTCTAAAATAATACGTCTGGCTTCAAGTTGATATTAGTATCAAAACCCTCAATGGTCATCCGCATTAGGAGTGGTAAGCAAAAGTGTCTTACCGTGGCAAGGTAGCGTCTGCGTCCTAGGTCCAAGTTGGTAAAATCGACCTCGCTAAGCTCGCTTGGCATTGAGTAGGTCAAACCCAGGTGGGTGGGTAACTACATAATGCTAAGCAAGTTGATAGCTTTTGACAAAAACAAATATAGGTTTGGTACGTTAGATAGATTTATACAATTATACTGTCTATCATCAATAGCGAACTGTCTTTCACTGAAAATAGGTTATTGGGTTCGGCCGTAAGTCTGTCAACGAAGATACGGGCCTGTCCGGAAGTTGTTAATCTGTCAAAACAAGTGTCAATTAAAATTTTCGGACGGGCAAATGCATAGGAGTACGGACAAAAATTCTCTAATTAACAGACTGTTTCAGGAAACACAAAAAACTAAGTACCTACTTACTTAAATAGTTTAATAAATATATAAGTGAAAAAGTATATTTTTATTTTGTCTATCCAAATGTAATATCCCTGTAAACCAAATGAAGCTAGAACATAGGTAGATATTTGTAAGAATATGTCATTTTGTTATTTTTTTTAGAATATTAATTAACATACGAATTTTTGAAATGACAGGGACGTAATACTGTGCTTTCACTATATCTTGACGCGTGATGCCATTGGTAGTACTGAGTTTTACAGTTACGTGATTGGTAGTTCTGTTCTATCAAACGCCATTTTGAACTTTATTAGTATTGAAATTAAGACTGCTGCAAAATTCACTGCTACCAATCGCGTCACGCGTCAAGTTATAGTGAAAAGACTTTACGTCCGTAAGTGAAACAGAGTATAAAAGGCCAGTAACTCCTGCCAAACTATGGATTTCGTGTTTAGGGAGTAGACACCAGGTTTTTGAGGTAGAGGTACAGACCTACTTCGATTAAGGTTAGTTTGAAACGGGTTTTTCTGTTCCTGTATACTTGGGATAAAAAATACTAAGTAGGTAGGTAGAAGTACATCTATCTGTTCTATTTGAACTTCGAGACTGAAATTTTTAGAATCTTAGTCATAATAAGGTTACTGGGCCGCGAGTAGCCCGCGGGCCTCGTGTTGGACAGCCCTGACCTAAATAGTACACGCGTATGGTGAAGAGCTAGATGTTTATAATATCATTATTATTATATTATCACACAGGGTTAGATTAACAATGCTTTATAAAATAATGTAGCTAAAACTAAAATATAAAATTTCATAACGCAAAAGATAAAATATCTCAAAGGAACATTGAGTTATAATGTACTATAATTAGTGTTGCCCAAATGCAAGAACAAGACGAGACTTAGCCAGTCTTGGTCTTGGTCTTGCGCCAATACACCTGGTCTTGGTCTTGGTCTTGGTCTTGCGCTCCCAGTCTTGGTCTTGGTCTTGGTCTTGCAGCAAGAGTCTTGCAAGTCTTGCAATTACCTATTAGTCTATTACTATTTATTAAAGTTTACTTTAAATCATAGAAAAACGTATTAGAATTGGAACATTGTGAGCTTGAATTAACATAGCCATAGTAAAGATCAAGCAGATTAATAAATAACTGAAGATTTGATAAGAAATTCGAAAAATCAACTGACCTATATGTCGTTTTCCATGGAAGTAACTGTTTCTTAATAAACATTTATGATTTATAAGCTTACATTTGCTAAAACATGTAAAAAAACAAATTAATTACAATAACTTGACTGTATTTTAAAGAACAATACTTATCTGTCTAGAAAGAGATTGAACCCTCAACTTATAAGAAATTTAATAAAAGAGTTTTACGATTTATCATTTATTTGAATAAAAAATAAAATACAACACAAATCAACAGCTTTATCATTAGGTTATGATACTTTATATCAATTTTTTTGACCAAGAATTAATACAAAGTAACCATCTGGCTGACTCATCACTTAACCTATTTCTATGTTTTCTAATTACTAATGATGCTTTAGAAAATAACCTCTCAGCAGGTACTGAAGTTGCAGGTATTGAGAGAAAATCACGGGCCATTTTCGATAAAATCGGATACTCTGTCTCATGCGTCCTCCACCAATCTAAAATGTCTTCCGAGCTGGCAGTTCTTGGTTTTCTCAGGTACTCCTCCAACTCGTCTATCACTAAGCCTTGAAGACAAGATCCAGATGACGTCGAGGGACATTCATAGAGTTTATCAAAGTCTATTACGTCTTCATCTTCATCACATACTTTATTTTCTTTTTCTGGTAATTCCAGAGAGTTGTTCAGTGAGTGTAGACTTTTATATTCTTCATAAAGTTCATTGAACTTGCGCAGACTTTCTGTTTTAAGTTGCTTCCCCCACATTGTCAGGTCAAAAGTCTGAGCCTTATGCCTTGGGTCTAAAATTAAAGAAGTACAATAAATCCAGTTGCTCTTCTTGTAATGTTTAAGCATTTTGTCTCGAGCTGCTTGGAAAGCTAGAATGAGCCTTTCATCCACTTCAGATCGATTAGGTTTCTCATCTAACTGTTTTACCATGGATTCAATTTTATCTAGCAAGAGATTGAATGATACAATGACTAGCGGTAATGTAACATATTTGTCTCCACCAAGTTTTGTACTTAAAAGTTTAAAGTTTATTAGAAATTTATGTAATTTTTCGAGTACCTGCCATTCATTAGCTGTGATTTGAAAATCATTTAATTCGGTGACAGAACTGCACAATATGTCAATGCCCGCTCTCACTTTTAAACCAAATCCAATCATATCATGTGTGGAATTCCATCTCGTTGGACAGTCAAGAATGGCATTTAGATTTGATGGCACGCCAGCTGCTTCACAAGCAGACTGAAACTTCTTCTTCACTATCTCACTTCTTTTTATTTTACTGGAAATACTGCGTAACTTTGTTACAGATGTACGCGAGTCAGCAATATTTGGTGCAGATTCTTCATCTTCCTCATCCTCAGTTTCGTCTGCATAGTCTTCGTACTGCTGATCTTGCGCGTTAGTGTCAGACTCACAGTGTAATGCTAAGGTCTTTAATAAATCTTGTACACCAAGGTTTAAAATGTGAGCAAAGCACCGGAAATGTTGATTGTCTGAATCAAAGTGTGGCGGCAGCTGTTTGCCCAGTTCATACATAAATTTGGTATTTGCAGTTGCGTTGTCGACCGTGATACCTTGTATTTTATCAATTATGCCATATTCCAATAAACATTCATGGAAAATCGTTGCAATATCTTCCCCAGTATGTCGACCGCGTGATGGTATAAAATCAAGAACTACAGATTGATACTTCCATTCGTTGTCTATATAATGAATAATAACCCCGTAGTAACTCCTACCAGCAATTGACGTCCACCCATCAATGGTAAAAGACATTTTAGATGATAATTGTTGAAGTCGTTCCTTGAGATTCAATTGGAGCTCTTCAAATCGCTCTTTGACTTTCCTTCTAAGTGTAGACCTTTTAGGAAACACCATATTAGGGCAAATACGTCGAAAATATACTTGTGTAGCTTCATCATCGAAAAATGAGAAGGGAAGATATTTTTTCACCACCCAATCAACTGTAGCTGTCGTGATGTTGTCACTGCTGTTTTCCGACTGAAACAAAACAATAAATCTTGTGTTATTATTTAAAACATACTAGGTTTGAGCGTATAAGAGGAGGAGGTTTGTTGTTGTTAAATCGAGAAAATCGTTAAATTGATATTTGTTATATTAAGGTTGCACTGTACTGTAATTTACCAAAATAAAGTACTTAGTTGTTACTGGCCGATTAAATGAAAATATGGGTGTTTATAAAAAATATTTAAGACGATAATTACATACTTAATATGTCGCACCCCAGATGAAAACACCACTAACTCAAAAATACTTACGTAAGTTAATGGCGTTTTTGAAAGTATCGCATGAATAGCTACGCGGAGTTAAAATTCTTTTAACTGTTAAAAAAATATTCTTACCTGTCCACTTCTTCCAGCGGTTACTAAAAAGCTTGTGATATCTCCACTTAATTTTGGTTTAACAGGAAGAAATATTTCTGATTCCTTTTTGTGGAAAGATATTAGATGTTTCCTTAAGCCTGAATTGTTTCTGTTTTTCATTTTTATTTCAATCTTTTTATGTTGGCACAATTTACAGAAGGCAGTTTGGGATGCATGAATTATTTCGAAAAACTCCTCAAATTTGCTTTTGGGTCTTTTAGATCTGTGACTCAAACTCTCGTTACTCGGACTAGAATAATTTGAATCTTCGTCACTCATATTAAATTGTACACGTGATACGTTTTTAGAAAACAACGAGAATTAGTAAAAACAATTATTAAGTTAGACTCGAAGCACAGCTCAATTGGAAATGACTGGAATTAAAATAATTCCTTTATTTATAGTACGTTTCCTTGCTTTCTACCGCGCCGCCTCGCCACGTGCCGGCTCTATGAAAAGGATGCCGCCGCAAATCAAACAATGCCGCGTGCGGCGTACAAACACACACTAAATATTACCTACTTGTACAGACGCGACGCGTGAATAAAATAGAATTAGTGCCAATCACTATTCTTTACATATAAGTGAATGTTTTGGCGTACATCTATACTAATATTATAAAGCTGAAGAGTTCGTTTGTATGTTTGATGACAGAAGTTTTAAAATAAATAAATAAGTCCTGAACGTCACTATACCTCCAAAGTTACTATTCCTCGTGGACGAAGTCGCGGGCACAGCTAGTAAATACTTACTCTCATCATCTCTCTCAGAGATATTCGGGCTGGTAAGTAATACAAAACTCTTATCGCAGGCTTTTTATTTTATTAGTAGGTAAGTACCTACGCTTTTTATATTATTTTATTAGTTTTGTAGAATTTTTTTACACGTTTCAAGTATATTTAAAAGTGGCTACAATATTTATTAAACGGGTGATATTTGAACACTTTTTTGCTATTTTTTCTTGTAAAAACTTAAGAAATATAATGACTAAATGTACAATAATAGTACCTAAGTAATTAGTTTAAAACCATATAAGTAATCAATATTATAATATATACTTACTAGAATGAATTAATATGACATCTACTACCTATCCTTACCATTTTATCCTAATCATAATACTACTTGCGTGATCAGTATAATGTATTCATTTTCATTCTAAGCACTCTGAAACTTATTTATTCTTTGGAACACCTGTAGGTACTCTTAAAAAAATTCGAAATTATTTTGCATGAGTATACCTACGCCCTATGGCGGCAATCAAATAGTGTCACAAATGTTATGATTTCGGCGTGGCGGCAACGATTGTTTTAGATTTCAAAAGAAGCCGCCGGCGCGTGTATCATAACCATGTACTTCCGAAAAGCGGCAAATTTCTTTGAGAAGTAAGTACAAAACCTTTGATGCCGCATTATCAAAGTGCCGATGGTTAAAACATAACTATGCATGCACTCAGTTTGATTTTAATAGATATTTTTTTATTCGCTATGTTTATGGTATTAGTCGTAATGCGCATAGGTCCAGTTTTTCATATTCTTTGATACAGTTTTTTGCGTCTCATAGAATTCCTAAGCGTACCTACCTATACACCGAACTGTTACACCTAACTACTCAGTGAAATAGCGCTAAGTCCTAGCTGCAAGACGCAAGAGTCTTGCAGGCTATGTCTTGTTCTTGCTCAAGTCTTGCACGGTCAGTCTTGGTCTTGGTCTTGCTAAAAATACGCGGTCTTGTTCTTGGTCTTGGTCTTGCAAAAACGCAAGAACAAGACCAAGACTGCAAGACCAAGACTGAATTTGGGCAACACTAACTATAATACATTTTAACAAATGCATAGAAACCAATTAGTCGAACAAGTACACAAAACAAAATTTCTGTGAATAACATTCGATGTACACTTCACCTGTTAGTTATTATGAAATCGCAGTAAAATTAGAGTATAGCAACATCGCCAATAAAAAAAAACGTAGACAGAGAATGAAAAATGTCAATTCATTATTTTTTTTCTTTTTGGCTTCGCACGGTTTGTGCATTTAGCCAGTGTCATGTAAAATTAGGTAACAAGTACAAATTATGAAATGAACTCCATTCAATGCGTGATAAAGATGATAGATGATATCCCGCCCGCTTCCCTTGAGTTTAAGTAAGACGAGTGTACGACTTAACGCCGACAGACATTACGCCGACAGACTGAACGCCGACAACACTTTACTTCGATGCGACTCTTCGCCGACAGGACACTTCGCCGACAGGACTCTTCGCCGTAAGGGCTCATCAGGGACGCAACTTATCTCCGATAATCAGTCGTACACTCAGCTTAACAATCAGTTGTTAGTTTTAATTTAAACTGGCATCGAGTTTTTGTTTTGGTAACTGAATTTACCAACAATAGAGGGGAATGATATTAAAGAAAAAATGTGTTTATTTCAAATTTTAAGTATAATCTTCAGAGAATCATGAGACTTTGGGCGCGAATGGTGTAAAAGAAATGTACTACACTGTCGGTGCCCATTATTGAAAAAACTTGTCCATTAAATGCAGATTCTAATCTCGTATAATAATAAGTGATACCATAATTTGAAATAAAAATATTGCCATTTTAATTGAAAAGGAGCTGAATTTAAAAAAATACATTATTTAATCTATAAGTTTACAGTAAAACAGGTATTTGCATAAGATAGCACATGTATTCAGCAGTTATAAACTAAAAACAAAATAGGAAAATAATGTTTTTTGTTGAAATTAGAGCCAAATTAGTAACGCGAGGTGTAAATTTTACAAAAAAAATGTTGTATTCTGAGACCCATGGTAAAAAAAAAACAAATTGTGGTATGTGGTAGCTGAATATACCGCGTGTTGACCCCTTAACGTTGGACCACTATTTACGCCACACCCTGTATATATATATCCGTACCCGTACATTTGTTTCTTGAAGCATGGAGTGGGACAAAGAAAAAACTCTATATTTTATTGAAAAATATAGAGAAGAACCATTTTTATGAAACCCGGCTCATCCAGAACATTAAGTACCTATAACAAATTGAAGAAAGAAGACGCTTGAGTTACATTGGCTATTGTAAAGATCCCAATACAACCTCGTCGTCGGACATCTTGACCTCCTGAGTATAATATGTATTCTGTGATCTTGACTGGGACTAGCTGGCGAATATGGAGCACAGAGTTCAATCGAGCATGTTACACCGCTTTTAAGAACACGGCGTAAAACGCTCGATGCGTAACAAGCTCGATGCGAATGTTACATTACACCCCGTAACTTTGGTCAGTACCCAGCTTTGTATATTGTTGTGTGTGCATCGCTTTGTTTATCACGATGGGAAGCTATGGAAGGCCTACACGCATCATCACATTAAAAAATATATTTTAATTTTTTTGTTCAATACCTACCTATGACCTACCCCTACCTTAAATATAATGTTCCCACTGCTGGGACACAGGCCTCCTCTCGATGAGAGGGAGTGGGCCGTAATCCACCACGCGGGGCGAGTGCGGGTTGGTAGATGTTACATGACTTGACGAATTTTCGGTTCTAGGATAATGGTTTCCTCACGTTGTTTTCCTTCACCGTTTTGAGAGCAGTGGTGATGAAATAGTTTACACCAAAGTGCCTGCCTGGGTTCGAACTTACGACGTACAACTCGTAAACCGCGGTCGTTCCCACTGGGCCACCACTGCTTCTCCTACCATATAATGAAGTAATCATAATAGAACTGTCCTAAAGATATTTGGGTAAGTTTGTTAAATAAATATTCTTCTGAACATTTATTTACTACTACAAGTCGCTGCGGTGCATGTGGGCTATGTGGCCGACCTACGCATGTCGCGGTCAGCTAGACTTATAATTCTGAATACGTAGTCCATAGTTTATTTTGCTATAAAAGTGCATTTATATCAAAATCAAAATCAAAAATCAAAATCAAAAGTCATTTATTCAAACTAGGCTGAGAATCAGCACTTTTCGAACGTCAAAAATTACATAAGACAGTCCCCCAAAAACGCCCACCCTTCACCACTTCCTAGCGCTTTAGCTGGGAAGAAGAAGTGGCGCAACAAACTCCCCAGCAGCACAGCTGTCTGTTGTATGTCATGTTGTATCAATGATATTTTAAGTTTTAAGGTCTCAAACGGTAAGGTAATCTTTATTTTTCTTTTTCGGTTAGGGTCTGTTGTTGACATGATATAACCTCTAAATTCTAGAACTTCAAACTGTAATATCTTTAATTCCTGACTTCCTATAAAAGAATAACTGAAGACAAAACTGTTCGAGAATTCAAAATCAGGGGGCCTAAAATAGATGCTTTGGCAGAATCATAATATGATCTGCGTACCCGCAATTCATCTGTTTGACAGCTGCTATTTGACATTAGACTTCACTATAGCAATTCATAATTTGTGGACCGGGACTTCTTGGCGGGAAAGTGAAGCGTCATGTTAGCAGTTTTGTTTTACATACATACATAAACTCACGCCTTCTTCCCATGGGGGTAGGCAGAAACTATAGAACGCCACCTGCTACGCTCCTTACATACTCCTTTTGCTTCGCCTACGTTCATACATCTGATCATACACGCACGCCGATTGCGAGTACTACGCACCTGACCTTTCTGAAGAACATCACCAATTTGGTCACTATATGTCCTCCTAGGGCGTCCCCTCGCGGCGTTTCCCCAGTTTTGTTTTATTTTCTAAAATTTGTGTTTAGCCGATTATTAATGTGTAATAGTGGTGGATTATTAACCATTAAGTGTTCGTGAACCTGCATTAGTGCAGGCAAATGAAACAAAACAGTGCAACATCACTTTAAGTTTTCTCAAGAAGTCCGCGCGAGGTTTCAGTTAAGTGCCACGTCTTTACTTAAACTCAAGGGGAGCGGGCGGGATATCATCTATCATCTTTAACACGCATTGAATGGAGTTAATTTCATACTTTGTACTTGTTACCTAATTTTACATGACACTGGCTAAATGCACAAACCGTGCGAAGCCAAAAAGAAAAAAAAAAGGGAATTTGTGGACCATTTTACGAAACTCCTTAAAAAAACTGTCAAACAGATGAATTGCAGATCTTAATATGATTCTGCCAAGGCGTCCATTTTAGGCCCCCTGTACTTTTACATATTTTTCATCGCCAGACGCAATAAAAAATGACAACAAAAATTTGTTTGGGAGATTGCCATTAAGAGGAGGCTCCATATTTTTATGATAATTTGCATGAATATTCTTAAACGGTCACACATACAAGCAAAATTAAACTAGTACTTAAATGATTTATTGGATCTTTTTCTTTCCATGTTGAAGACAGTTACGTAATTATATTATTTTCTCTCAATACATTTTTTATTCGAAAATCATGTCTTTTTTATGCAAATTATAAAAATAAAAAAACGAGATTGTTTGGCTTTTATGTCTAAAATAAATACTCAAAGCAAGAAAATATAGTTTATTATTCAGCCACTAGATATTTTTTCTCTAGATCAATTATCACTTTAGTTAAAAACGAAATAAGAATTGAGACTTACGATTTTTAGTTCGCACACGATCAAAGAGATCGTATTGGAGCACGAAACTAAATAGCGTACGCGCACGCGATATTCAACTTTATTACTGATGTATTTAGCGTTTAGCACATAACGGAGTGGCAGGTAACAAGGGGCGGAACTTGCGTTCGAAATTTGATTTAGACTGCCTGCTCTTAAGTTGTTTGACTATTGCTCGCCTACTTAGCTGTCATAATTTTCCTTTTAATTTCGTTATAAACTACTGCCATGATTTTTTGCACATATGCAAAAAACCATTTAGCTGGCAGGGGGGAGGACACTTGACTCTAAAAATAGCACTAAAGGTTAATATTACGCAAACGGATACCTGAATCGAAAAATTATTTTCACAATCCCGCAATATTTTTAGAACGGCCTATCCAACGATATCCCACAACAAGGGGCAGATGAGAAAAGAATATGGTCCCGACTTAACGTGCTCATGGGAGGAACGCAAAAAAAAAATAGCCCTCTTTTTTTCGGCATGATTAATATGTAGGTAAGTCCACGCCAAATAACAGCTTTCTAGTACTAAAAGTATCTGATCTAAGCCGGGGACTTAGATCACAGACTTTTAGTACTAAAAAGCTTACATACAGACAGACAGATGGACATGGCGAAACTATAACGGATTCTTGTTGACTACGGAACTCAAAAAGGTAAAAGTAATATAACTTTTGCATGGGAATTAATAAAATTGTCTGTAGGTCAGCAGCAGCAACAGTGCCATGTGACTTCGGTTGCGGTGGACCCACGATCGCCGTCACCGGGATGTCACGTTAGGGTCGAATAATCTCGTTTCTCGCTGCCCGAGTTCTTGCGGTTGCACCGAACTACTCGAAACTTCAGCGGCCGGGATGACAGCGCTCGGGTGACAGACGTGCAGTGGACACGCGGTCATAGTAAATGTATGATTCGCTACTTCGGCGCCGTAATCTCATACTCTGTGACCTCCCGGTGACGGCGCGGCGGTGGCGAACAAACGCCCTTACAATCCTTAAACGAAACTATATCGATTGGCAACTTAAAAATAAAATGTGAGAATAAACGTTTTTCTAGCTGACTGTACCATTTTTCCAAAATCTGTGAATGCAGTTTCCAATTACTCAAGAAGTTGAGATACAACCTGACACGCTGACCTGTAAATAGCAATAAACGTGAGAAATTTCGCGGGCTACAGAAAATCAATGCAATAAAAAAATACGGCCACGGTTTATGCAACAATATTTTGATACTCGCATACTAATCAAAACTGGGTACTTCGGGTAGTCATTAATTTGTAGTTTTGTCACATCATTATCATCATTTCAGCCGAAAGACATCCCCCGGTTGGAAATAGGCCTCCCCCAAGCATCGCCACTTCGACCGGTTCTGTGCTTCCCGAATCCAGCGTATTGCTGCGGGCTTCACAAAGTCATCGGTCTACCTTGTGGGAGGCCTTCCAACGCTACGTCTTCCGGTACGCGGTCGCCACTCCAGAACGTTTCGGCCCCATCTGTTCTGCATAATCTACTGTTAAATTATTTTAGTTAGAGGGAAGTTTTAGAAAGAGTAAATGCGGGAAATAAAGTGAATTGTGCTATACAGCAATTGTGACCAACCAGTCCATGCCCAAAAATGCTCGCCTGGCTTTTTACAATGGTGTGCGGATTGACCCTAAGTATAATAATCGTGAATATAGACTCAGACTCGACTTATTACTGTCTCATAAAAAGAACATTTTATTTTTGAAAATGGAACTAAAAGCGGCGATCTCTTCGATATAATGCGTGCATTGCGTTGCGGCCTCGCCGTAGGCCCTATAAACAAATGTACTCTGTGGCCGTAGGTAAGTACCTACCTATAAATGCTCCTTGATTGCGGCTACAGAAGAAATTTAAAAAAGACATTGGCGCGAAATCTTTAGGTTTTTTTTGTCTGATTACAAATTGATTTGGAAATAATTTATTTTACAACAGTGAAAATATTATCATCTAGTGAGAATGGAGACCCGTATTTGCGGATGGCAAAGAAATTAAAATAAATAATTTCCAATCTGTTGCCGTCAAGGTGTATTGGATTATTTTATTTTCTCGCAATCGTAGTAAAAAGTTAAATGTATTAAAACAATGGTGGTTTGGAATCAACTATCTTATCAGCACTATGTCCTTGTCTTGCAATAGCAGAGTATTTAACTCTTCCCGACTCATCTAGTTGCACTGCTAAAGCATCACACGGCGCTAAAAACCCATTATAACTCGGTTTCTATTTACTCTCTCGCTAAAGCTCGTGAGTAAAACTACCTCGTGTAAAATGGGTCATTTTAGCCCCTTGTATAACAATCTACTACTGCCGGGACTGATGGGTAAAATACATAATGGAAAAAAAATTAAATATGTAATTAGGTAAGTAGGTAGGGATATCTACGTACTTTTTTACGACGATGTTTTACCCAAAAGTCTATTTCCTTCTTTGTCGAATTCAACTGAAGTCAATAAGTAAGTAGTTCCCATCTACTATTTAATTTTAAGCATATATTTCTTACCATAACATTCTCTTTATATTGCTAATATGATTCTCTGGCGATCCTGTGACGTATATATAGCAGGCCGCTTTTCGACATGTCTCATATACTGCGTTCGGATCTCGCTGCGGACGGTCGTGTTGTGTGCTGCTATCGGTGTGCTCCCGCCCTCCTGCCGCTCTCTCGTGCCCGGTATTGTTACGCTTGCGTAACGCTCTCGTAGTCGCCCCGACTACATCCGATCGTCGATTGATTGGGTCGATTAATTTATTAATCAATCCAATCGAAAGACCTGGATCACAAAAATTGTCTTTTTCAAGACAGGTGTTTCTATAACAGGAAAACGTTATTAAATTCATTAGGCCCCTTCTGGGTAAAACCACAGTTTCGTGGTCCTCGGTGGATACCTTACGGTGCCAACGAAACCGAGTGGGGTGCTGACCCAAACGCACCCGCCGAACCCCCTTAGGGAGAGGCAATAATTTGGACGGGTCCCAGAGTTAACCGGCCTTGGGGGATCTCCTAGTCGGCTCTGGTGACAGTTTTCCTCCCACAGCGACTCACCTAGTGTCTTTAGGGTGTGTCTACACCCTTCGCGCTAGACCAAATAGGGCCCCCTTGCACAATAAGATTGGCAACGGGATCACAAGCTCAGGGCTCACCACAGGTACTCATCCTCCCTGTCTACACCCGACAGGGAGCGAAACTCATCCCCGGGCCAATCCACCCGGGGAGTTAGGCGTAGGGCCACGATAGGCTTCATTTTCTTGTAGTGGAGTCCGGCTCCAAAATTCCTCCGATAGGATCCCCCCTCTCGGTAGAATGGAGGACGACCTCTTACTGACGTTCGTCAGAGAGGTCCTCCTCAAGGACCAAGACTTCCTCAGGAAGTACGCTTCCCAGATTAGTGGGTTGAGGGCTACGCCATCAGCGAGCCTCTCACAATTCAGCGATGCGCTCGCTTCAAACTCAGACGACTCTGACTCACAGAGTCGTTCGGAAAGTCCGATAGTGTCGATGGACACCACCGCCCCCGCGGACAATAACGCGGCGGCGGCGAACTCAGACTCCTCGGATGCGGAGTCAGGTTCTTGTTCTTCCTCCTCTGGACCAGAGGAAGGGGGCATCACCTCAGGCCCTGGCAAGAGGAAGAAGAACAAGAGCAGGTCTTCGCAACCTACTAAAATGGTTGCGATCGAGGCTCCCTCAACCTCCGCTCCCTCTACCCCCGCGGTAGTCGCCACTAGGGCCCCTACCCCGGCTCCGTCCGCGCCGTCGCAAGCTACCACTTCCGGTACTGCGACCGCGTCCGCCAAGACTCCTTCTGCCTCCAAGAAGGCATCCCGTCCCCCACCCATTATCATTCAAGATAAGGGCAGGTGGACGGAAGTTTCACAAAGGTGCAGTGATCTTAGGATCAATTTCACCAGTGCCGTCAGCACACAGCCAGGAATCAAAGTTTCCGTTCCTACGTCGAACGATTACAGGGAACTTACTAAACTCCTTCGGGCGAGAGGAATCTCATTCCACTCGTACACCCTCCCCGAGGATCGTCAGATACGCGTGGTGATCCGTAGGATCCCCAGTGAGATCGCCACGGACGACATAAAGGCAGACCTAGAGAGACAGGGGATCCCTGTCCTCGAAGTGCACAGGATGCACCGATCCAGAGGTGGATCCGCATACGACATGGTCCTTGTCGTATGCCCACAAACTGAAGGGCATCACCCAATCTTCAAGGTTAGCTCGATATGCTACCTTAAGGGCTTCGACGTTCAGAAGCCCCACAAATCAAGCATCATAGGCCAATGCCACAGATGCCAGCTATACGGACACGCGCAAAAGAACTGCTTTGCGAAACCCAGGTGCGTCAAGTGCCTGGGCGAGCACGGCACTTCTGAGTGCACCCGTCCAAAGGACCGTGCCCTCTGCACCGAACCTCCCAGCTGCGTCCTATGCGGCCAACAGGGTCACCCAGCCAATTACCGTGGCTGTCCTAAAGCCCCGAAGTCATCTTCCTCGAAGCTGACCAAGCGTTTCGACGCGAGGCAGCAACGAGAGCACCCCGGGTACCCCGCTACCCTGTCTCAACCTCCGCAGCGTCTGAGCCCTCAAAGGTCCAGTCCGTGGAATTATTTTAACCACCAGCAGGCCTTCCCTGCCTTCGGCCAATATATGGCCCCTCCTCTCCATCCTCAACCTCTGATGATGGACCCCAATATTCGCGCTCAACGTGCTCAACTGGCACCCGCCGCTAATACCGCGCTTCCCGCGGCTCGCGCGCCTCTCGCACCCCGCGCGGCTCCCGCGCCCGCCGCGCCCCGCGCGCCTCTCGCGCCCCGTGTACCTGAGCCAGCTCCTAAAGCCGCTCCCGTCGCCGCTCCCGTCGCCACCACTCGCGCGCCCCCTAAACCCGCGACTTCTTCAGTTGGCGCCGTCGCTAACGCACTAGACGCGTTTAATGTGATCACGAGCACATTCAACGTGTTCATGTCTCCTCGCGCCATTCAAATGGCCGGGGAATTAGTCAAGGCTCAATCCTCTGGCAATCTTTATCAGATCCAGAGCATATTCAATGCGTACCCGGAAATTACGCAAGTCCTCAACACCTTCGCGAAACGGCCCTAATATGTATAATACGGCCCCCGCAAGAACTAAACTCAGATCCCTCAAGTTAGGCTTTTTCAATGCCAACGGCATTAGGGGACAACGCGACGAAGTCGCCGAGTTCCTCCGCGTCCACAAGTTAGATATTCTCCTAGTACAGGAAACCTTCCTCAAGCCGAGCCATCGAAACCCGTCAATTGCGAACTATCGCATGGTTCGCAATGACAGGTCTCGATGCCACAAGGGCGGCACCTTGATCTATTATAGAACCCCTCTATACTGTATTCCTCTCGACCCTCCAACTCTCTCGTGTCTTGAAGTGTCTGCATGTAGACTAGGCATGTCAGGTCATAGACCGATTACGATAGTTTCGGCTTACATGCCGCCCACCGCGACCTCGTCAGCAGACGGTCTCAAACTGCTCTCTGACGATCTTTCAATTCTTTTTGGCCTGAGCGAATCCGTTATCATAGCGGGTGACCTCAACGCCAAACACCCGGCCTGGAATAGTACCAGTACCACGTTCCGAGGCAGACACTTGTTTGACCTCTGCCCCGTCCTAAACTTTGACGTCATCGCCCCGATGACGCCCACCCACTACCCCCACGACCCCAACCATACCCCTGACGTATTGGACATAGCGCTCCTAAAGAATATCAACCTCCGGTTGGATTCGATAGAGGCGATGGACGAACTGACTTCCGACCACCGACCAGTCGTCATGAGACTGGTCCCTCGCGACGGACTCCCTGACCCGGACGAACCCTCTCGTAGCAAAGTAGTCACGGACTGGAGGAAAGTAAGCGATCGCTTGAAATCCACCACTTCGCCTCTACTAGACTCTATACCAGATCAGTTTACCTCAATCGCTGACACGACGGCCGCGATCGGCTCACTCACGGAACACGTACAATCGGTCCTGAACGATTGTTCAAGGCAAGCTCCGGCGATGGACGAACATCGCTTGAGGCTGCCGGACGATGTGCGTGAACTGTTGACTGAGAAGAACGCGGCTACTCGTGCCTACGACGTCTTTCCCTGTGACGCCAACAAAGCTCACATGCGCTATTTGCAGAGATCTGTAAGGACACGCATGGCCGAGCTGCGTGACGGTAACTGGGACAAGATGTTGAGCGAGCTAGAGCCCACTCATCTGGCATTCTGGGAACTTCAGAGGAAACTCAAGTCCCAGCAAGTAGTCTCTATGCCTCCCCTGACACGACCCGACAGGACGATAGCATTCGACGACATCGACAGGGCTGAATGCCTAGCTGACAGCCTCGAGACCCAGTGCTCGCCCAGCTCTCAACCAGTAGACCAGGCTCACCTCGCCGAGGTGGATGCCGAAGTCGAACATAGAGCCTCTCTCCCTCCGGTCGAAGACCCTGATTGTCCTCTAGACCCCGTCTCCCCGGACGAGGTTCACGATATAATCAAGGGTCTGAAACCCCGTAAAGCCCCTGGATCAGACGGTATCACCAATAGGGTGGTCCAGTTGTTCCCGGCTCACCTGATCATGCTAATGACCACCATCTTCAATGGTGCTCTTAGTAACAACATTTTTCCACAATCGTGGAAAAATGCCACCGTCATCGGTATCCCGAAGCCCGGCAAGCCTAAGACCGAGCCTTCCAGTTACCGTCCCATCAGTTTGCTCGACGTTTTCGGCAAGGTCTATGAGAGGCTTATTTATAAGCGTCTCAGAGACTACGCCGAGACGAAGGGGCTCATCCCCAACGAACAGTTCGGTTTTAGAACCCAACATTCTTGCGTACAACAGGTCCACCGTATCATAGAACACATAAGCGCCGGTTTCCAGCGCGGGTTCATGACGGGTGCTGTGTTCTTCGATATCGCGAAAGCGTTCGACAAAGTCTGGCACAACGGCTTATTGTATAAGCTATACAAATTCGGTGTGCCAGATCGTCTCGTGCTCATCTTACGGGACTATTTGTTGAACCGCACCTTCCGCTATCGCATCGAGGGTGCGCTCTCTTCCCCTCATCCGATCCGCGCAGGCGTCCCTCAGGGGTCTGTGCTGGCTCCGCTCATTTTTACGCTGTTCTCCAGTGACATCCCGAAAAGTAGAAAGGCGCAGTTAGCTCTGTTCGCAGACGACACGGCCATCTACTACACCGGCCGCAGTCAAGACCAGATCTCCCGCATCCTACAGACCGAAGTCAACAGACTCGGTGACTGGTTCAGGAAGTGGAGGATCGAGGTCAATCCTGATAAGAGCCAAGCGGTCCTCTTTTCTAGGCCCCGGCGTAGACCGGACCTACCACGACAGATCAAGATGTTCGGCAAGCCTATCCCTTGGGAGAAGCGAGCCAAATATCTCGGTGTGATCTTAGATCACCACATTTCGTTCGCTGAGCACATAAAGCAAGTGCGTTCGCGCGCTGCTTTCGCTCTCGGTAGGCTTCATTGCGTTCTGAACTCACGCAGCAAGTTGTCCCTTAAGGGCAAATTGCGTATTTACACAGCGTGCATCCGGCCGATTATGACGTACGCGTGTGCCGCTTTCGCACACGCCCGTCCCCATCTCATTCACAGAATGCAGGCACTTCAAAACCGATTTCTCCGTAAAATTACGGACGCTCCATGGTTCGTTCGGAACGAAACCCTACACGTAGATCTTAGAATCCCCACCATCAAGCAGTTTTTGAAACGCGCGACAAAGCGGTTCTTCGAGTCCGCAGATAGACATCGCAACCCCTTGGTTGTGCAGGCAGCTAGCTATAGGCCATCTCAAATCAGTAAGACTCGCCGACCTAGGCATACTCTCTTAGACCCGGATGACCCCATTACTCTCCTTCAGGAAAGCAATAGGGCCACAAGTACAGTGCACAAACACAAACCGTCATTCCGTCCTCGCCGCCGAGGTACCACGCGAAGATCAAGAATAAATTGTTCCCCCCGTCCCTTGCACGTCGAACCGCCAGCCCCGAGGCTGAGTGAGCCGTAGCATTTAATAGTAATCCCCGTTAATAATCATGAATTTAAACTTTTGATCCAGCCCGTCCCCAATTTGCTTTGTTTTTCCCCAACGACGCCCTAAGCCGAGGTTCATACCCCACAGGGGGTGCCCTTAGAGCGCTGTCGTTTAGTTTTTAATACTTTTATTTACGCTCCTGGCTGGAGGCTTTAAGCTAATACCTTAGGGCACCCACAGGAAAGACCGGTTAAGCAGTCACGGCCTCTCAAGGTCAACTGCGAGATGCCATATAAAAAAAAAAAAAAAAAAAAAAAAAATCGACATGTCTGGGGCAGTGGTCCAACTAGTTGGACTTCTACTACTACTATTTTTAAAGTTGGACAACTACGAGTACCCCTAGTAAAGACTCATTACTAGGGGGAGTTGTCCAACTTTAAAAATAGTTGAACGACAGCACCTTTTGAGAGTTCCGTGGTCCAATTCATTTTATTTCCAGGAATTATTGCTACATCTGTTTTGACAACTCCAACCTTGTGATCATACCATAACTTCACCGCTTCGGGCTGTGGAAATAAAGCCTCAGAAAACCTAATCACGAAAGGTAAAAGAATTGAATATTATAGTTATCATTAACCTAGTGTTGCAGCAAATATGGATATTTGTTTCCACTAAAACAGATAATTGTTTACACTACCTACTTATGTTGGCAACAAACTAAAACCCAAGGGTACCAAACACAAACAAGAAATACACAAAACAGGGTCTAACTCAGTTTGATTATAGTGCACAAATTATGCTATTGTATAAAAAACAAACAAATAATGAAGTTAGAACTGTAATAATTGTGCTGACACGGAATCCTTAGTGAGTGAGTCCATGTAGTGTAGCACTATGCAGATATTCTGGTTTTTCAATCTGCTAAGACTTGTTTTCCTAATATTTGCTTTACTTGTTTCACTTTTACAGATGCATTTATTCCTGAAGTTACAAGTTTCAGTCTGAAGAAGGAGAAGTAGTCTGAACAATGCATGTTGTTTTGGTCAAACAAATATTCTGTCAGCAAATTATGCCAAGCGCTAACTGCAGGGCTAACATGACAGGCGCGAGAACGCTCTCGTTCTCGATTTGTCGACGATTCTGACGTCAGAATCCTAATCCCTAACATTCTATGATTCTATCATGACCGCTGCTAAGCTCGAGTAAACTCGAAAAAGACACATTGACAAGTTTATAGTTTTTGGAGAACGCTCTCGTTCTCGCGCGAAATTTTTCGATGATTCTGACGTCATCCTAAACCCTAACATTCTATGATTCTAACATGACCGCTAAGCTCAAGTAAACTTGAAAAATACACTTTGACAGTTTGACAGTTTTTTTTTTTTTTTTCTCATCTGGCTTCGCACGGTTTGTGCATTTAGCCAATGTCACGTTTTAGTTTTATAAAAAGGTAGGGAAACAAAATTAATATAAATATAAATTTTAACGGGATTTAGGATAGACGGGATAGGATCAGTATTACGTTAATTACACTATAAAAAAATAAAAAATAAATTACAACTTAATATTATTTAGAGTAATGAATGAAACTATACATTTATAAACAAGAGAGCTATTTGTACAAAGTAAAGAAAGTATTGAGGTAGGAAAAGGATTATGGAGGGATAAGAGGTTACTAAGAAAGGAAGAACGGTCATATAAGGGACAGGAGAAAAAAATGTGATCTAAGTCGCCTACATCTGTGCCACACAAGCATATGGGATCGTCGATGATATGAAGTTTGGCAAGATGAGCTGGAGAACAAACATGACCCAGTCTCATCCGTATTAGAATGGAGGTCTCCATCTTGCCAAACTTGGCCCTGCCAAACCACGGTTTTTCTGGAACGTCGGGTTGAATATATATGCGAAAAATAACGTCCCTTCGATTTACTTCCGATATCCCAAGCCACCTTCCAGGTTTCCCGAAGAAAAGTCTTTGGTAACGATACGAGGTCATAACTAAAATTTGTATAAGGAACTAAGTCCCCACACTGCACCGCATCACCGGCAAGTTTATCAGCCGCTTCATTGCCATGGATTCCAGCATGGGCCGGAATCCATACAAATTGTAGTGTATTACCCTCAGAAATGGTCCTGAACGCAAATTCTCTTATTAAATAAATGATAGGTAACTGCGATTTGTGTTCGAAAGCGGATTTATTGATGGCTAGAAGAGCACTTTGAGAATCAGTAAAAATTATAGATTTTTTGAGCTTTAAAATACGGATATATTCTATGGCTTTAAAAATGCCGAAACATTCCCCGGTAAAAACAGAAGTCTCCGGAGGCAGTTTTATTTTTTGTTCGATGTTGTATTGAGAATGGTAAGTACCTATTCCAACACAACCCGTCGGAGAAGGCTTGGCAGCATCCGTATAAATATGGTGGTACTCTACGTGTTCAGCCAGAAAATGATTAAAACTTAAATGGCAATCGGGATCTGATTTACTTACACAGTTATATTTTATAATGGGACTGAATTGTAAACTCTCATAACTATTGCTAAATATGGGAAGTTTATTGGAGCGGTGAATAGGAGAAGAAAGTGAAAGGAATTTTTTATAACTTACAACTAAACAAGGATCACGTCTATGGGACCAGTAATCTGATGATTCAATCTGCAACACTAATGTGTCCAGTTTAGGAATGAGAGGATGAGTTGAGAATTGAAGAATCCGGAACAAATATTTGTCAGATAGGAATTGTCTTCTAAGATATAAAGGAGCATCCCCGCATTCAACTTGGAGTGCATTAATGGGACTAGACTTCATTGCACCTGAAATAATGCGTAATGCTTTAGACTGGATGCGATCCAATTTTTTAAAAGCCATGACATTACCTGGCTCTAGAACGAACAATCCATAATCCAGAGTGCTTCTGATGATTGCGTTGTAAATGAGTTTCAAAGAAAAGGGATGTGCACCCCACCACACACCAGAGAGGCATCTAAGCATGTTTAGGTGTTTTTCACATTTGTTAACAATATATTCACAATGAGGGACACTACTTAATTTACAGTCAAGTATTATACCTAGATATCTGAATTTATCTTTAACTGGGATAGGTATTTCCTTATAAAGGAGATTTACTATGGGAATATTTCTCTTCCGGGTGAATAAAACAGCCGCGCTTTTAGACGTGGATAAATCCAAACCGTTTAGATGTAACCATGACCCCAAAATAGATAAAGCAGAACTGATGGCAGAGCTAGCTTGCTCAACAGATGGACTTGAAGAATATAATAATAAATCATCGGCATATTGAAGAACCTTAACATGACTAGTTAAGGATAACTCTAAATCATAAGTGTAGATATTGTATAGAAGGGGACTGAGCACAGAACCCTGTGGGAGACCCCTCCATACAAGATGAGATACCTCATGGTCTCCTATTAACATGTTAACAGAGCGTTCAGTCAAGATATTAATAATGAAATTCAACAAAATCAATGGAACTTGTAAGGCTTCTAATTTATTTTGTAAAACCGATAATACAACATTATCATAAGCTGCATTAATATCAAGGAAAACTGCAACGGTGGATTGGTTATTAGAGAAGGATAACCGAATATCGTATGTTAATATACTTAAACCGTCAGTTGTACTTTTACCTTTTCTAAAGCCATATTGTGATTTTGCCAAGAGACCCTTACTTTCAACATACCATTCTAGTCGATTTTTAATTAAGTGTTCCGCTAATTTCATCATAATTGAAGACAAAACTATGGGACGGTATGAAGAAGCATCAGAAGGAGGTTTATTTGGTTTAAGGAATGGCAACACCATTTGACGTTTCCATTCAACAGGGATGTTTCCTGTATAAAAAATAGAATTAATAAGTTCTAAATAATAACTGAGGACTTCATCATTTAAATTAACAAAAAAGGAATACGGGATGCCATCAATGCCTGGTGCAGAATCATTAGTTTTATGGATAACAACCTTTAATTCAGTGAGAGTGAATGCAAGATCTAGCGTCGTATGAGTGTCTCGGATATTGGAAACGAGAGACAGGTTATGGTTAGTACAAATAGCCTTAGCCTCAGGAACCCAAGGCGGAGCTAATATATCAAAAAAATCACTGGCTAAAGGATCAGAAATAGGAGAAGGGTTGTTATATATGGACCTAAATCTACGAATGTTGCGCCAGACAATCGTAGGGTGAGTATTCGGTGAAATTGATAAGCAAAAAATACGCCAAGATTCAAATTTTTTCTCTTTAAAAAGTTTATAAGTTTCATTATTTAACTTAGTAATGATATCAAAATTCGTATCAGACATATCAACGTTATAATTATATTCAGCCTCTTTACGTTTTTTAATCAATTCAGTGCACTCAGAGTCCCACCACGGAGGCGAGGGAATTGTACTAATATTGTGATTTTTTACAGGAAAAACTTCATCAGCCGCTGCAATTAATATGTGTGCTAAAGCTTCAGCACAACTATTTTCATTGCCACCAGAAATTACGGGCAAGGAGCTAAGCTTACTGTCAACAATGTTCCTAAATTTGCCCCAGTCAGTATTATTTCTATTAGGCAGTTTATATTTCCTTAATTGTGCATTTGGTTTGGAAAGAGGATAAGAAATAACTATTGGAAAATGGTCACTACCATAAGTAGAGGTTAAAGTATGCCAAGTTAATGAAGAGGCTAAGTTTGGAGAACAGATAGAAAGGTCAATTGCGCTTTGGTTCTGATTGGGATCTGAACGACGAGTGGCAGCTCCAGAATTTATAATACATAAGTTGTGTAAGTCTATTATATCTATTAACTCATCACCATAACAGTTCGAAGTTGAACAACCCCATGATTGGTGATGGCAATTAAAATCCCCCAGTATTAATAATGGCTTTGGAAGAAAAGAAACGAGATTATTCAACTCTTGAAGAACAGAAAAAGAAGGGTGAGGAATGTAAATAGAAACAAGACAAGTATGATGCACTTTAATAGCTACAATTGAAATTTCCTCACTATGAGGAGGTAATGTAATGGTAGAAAAAGGGATAGAATTCTTGATAAGTATAGCTACTCCACCATACCCATCAGATCTATCCTCTCTAATGGTTAAATAACCATTCATTTTAAAAATATGATTAGGTTTGAGCCAAGTCTCTGCTAAAGCAAAGGCAAATGGCTCATATTTGTTTAAAAGATGTATAACATCACTCTTTTTGTTTACTAGACTGCGGCAGTTCCACTGGATTATTTTGGATGTGTTGTCCATTAAGGATGGATTGTGATACATTGAAAGATGGGGCAACGTTGGACGGTGAAATGTTGAACTGAGACAGAAGATTGTGTAATGCAGAAAGAAAATCGTTTATGGAAAAACTGGCATCAATTTGTCCATTGTTATGATTAGAAAAAGCACAACCATTTGCTGGTTGAGGAATGTCGTAATCTTTAATAATGGCGTTGTGAGCCTCTTTATTATATCCTTGTACAGATTTGGGAGGTGAGCGTGGTTTAAGGAAGACAGTTTTTTTATAGCTACTTGAAACAGGCATTCTATTAGAAGAAGGGAAAGATGGAGTATCTGCAAAGTTTTTGGAAGGAGAAGACAAAAGTGTATCGGCATACGATTTAGTAACTGGGGGATACATTTTTGCTGCTTCAGCATAAGATACTGAACTTTGTGCCATGTATGTTTTAATTAATTTTTGTCTAGATATTTCTGGGCAAGATTTATTAGTAGCATAGTGAAAACCGGAGCAAAGGCAGCAAGATGCACTTTCTTGTTCTCTTTCACAACTGTCCCCAGTATGGCCTTGGCCACATTTATAACAACGAGGTTTGGACCTGCACTGAATTTTTGTGTGACCAAAACGACAGCAATTGAAACACTGTACAGTAGGGAAAATATATAAATCTACAGGTAATGCATTATAGCACATAAAAATTCTTTTAGGCAGAATCTGCACATCAAAAGTAATAATTATTGATTGGGATGGTTTCCAAATGGTTGTACCATCAACAACAGTTTTAAAATTGAGGCGTCTGACTTTTAAAATTGGACCGCAACCAATTGGTACCGTTATATTATCAATAACTTCCTCTGGAGACCATTCCGCAGGAACACTACGTACTAAACCCATTCTAGTAACATTAAAAGTAGGTATAAAAGCTTTATAATTATATGTTTCAAGGCTATTATGTGTTATAAAAGAATTTGCGTCCAGGAAATTGGAAAAAGAAATAGATATTTTATTACGCCGATAGATATTTTATTACGATTTTTTTGACGCTACCGTTAATAATATTTTGGAAAGCGTTGTGTTTTAGGAACTTGCCAAATGTAATAGGGTGCAATGACGTTCCATCATCTGGTGATACTAATATTTTTTGTACATGAACAACGTATGGCGCGCTGTCAGTTTTATCATATGTTTTTCGACCAATCTGAGTGGGAATAACTGAAGGCGGAGCAGGAATATCCGGAATATCTTTACAAATTATTTCAGAGCTTTTAGGCTCCGATGGAGTTAGAGAGGGAGGTGTAGAATCCAAGCAACCACAACCCAAAGACTCTGAACCTTGATTTTTTCGTTTATTGCAATTCTTGCACACATGTATGCGGCTTCTTTTTAAATGGCGAGCCGACGACGACCCATCGGTATCCATGCCCGATTCATTTGAAATTATAGTAACAAAATTGCCTGCCGGGGGAACAAAGTCCCCCGGGTCGGGCGGGTCTTTCATTTTCCCGCTATGAAATATTAGTAAAAAAAACTTACCCTACTGAAGAAAATATACAGAACTATAATTAAAATAAATGTGAAAGAAGATAAAACACTAAAACTACTACTACTGATCCTATAATACAAGTTAATTAATTATTTTCAATTTAAGTAAAAAAGGACACGTCCTCAAAGTTAGGTTTCCCGCGCTTTTTTCAGTTTGACAGTTCTATAGCTCGCGACGAGATACCGATGTAGCAAATATCAAAAACAAATCATTTTTATTTTAGCAACATTGGCTCATTTATTCGATTTTACTATAATGATTTTCATCCACCTCTTTTAATTTATGTTAATTTTTTTGTGTAACAGACTTTTTTAATTAAAATTTAATGTTTTTCTTTGGCATGATGTTAAAATACAAAACAAAATGTTCCATCATTTTTTTTTGTATTTTAATTTTATCATGAATATGAGTGTGCCGTTTTTTGTAGGGTATAGGGAAGGGTTAAATCTGTGGGTCGGTTCACCGATGTATCAACCAAGTCATCGACATGCTAAACGTGACACCGACTTGCCAACCACGTCACCGACTTGCCAACCACGTCACCGACTTGCCAACCACGTCACCGACTTGCAAAAGCTTCCCGACATGGTAACTGCGACACCTACTTATTCACAGACTCCCGACATGTTATCAGCGTCCCTGTCATAGTGCCTGCGTCACCGACATGCTACCTGCGTCATCTACTTGCTAACCGAGTCTAACTTACTAACCGCGTCACCGACATATCAACGGCGTCACCAACATGCTAAAAGCATCCTAGCATCCTATAAGCGTCCCGATATGCAAACTACGTCACGAACGTGCTCATTGAGTCCCGACATGCTATCAGCGTCCCCATCATGCTACCATCATTGACATACTGACCGAGTCACAGCCATTCGAACGGCGCCGGTGCGGCGGCGTCCCGACATACAAAGTGCGTCACCAACACGCTAAACTAGTCACCACGATGCTAACAGTGTCCCCGACATGGTATCTGCATCACCGACATGCTTAAAGATTCGTGACGCATCAGACTGGCGTCCCGCAGCGGCCTGTGTACATGTATACGTATATATTATGTTATTTTAATCCAAAGTTTCAAGTTTTCAAGTGACTGGTCGTCTTGGTGACCATGGTTTTGTTATTGTTATTAATGATTAACTGTTTTTTATTTTACTTCGATGGTGTTAGTTTATCATTTGTGACTTCAAGTTGCAGCTTTATGTAAGCGGGCACGCCCATTATGCCTGGAAGCTTTTATTTAGATACTTACGTTCTTTTTACGTTATTTTTTTTGGTGTAGTGGCGTGAGCTAGCTAACTACAAATATGAAGCTAGTTGCCCATTCCTAATAGTAGGTTCCTATGGAGAAGAACGGGCAAGAAACTCCACGGACAAATTATACATGTGAGAACGATGCAAAACGTCAGAAGCGTCCGTGATAAAAAAAAAAAAAAACAATTGAAAACTAAAATAATTAAAAAAAAGCCGTGGCAGCTAAGAGATGACCAGTCCCAACTGACAGCACCCGTTCACAAACATGACGCATGGATCAGCACGATTCAGCTCAACCATTTTGAAGGCAGCTAAATGAACCAATACACACGCCACCATCAGCGAGACATCTGAGTGAAATTTCTAAATTAATCAATAATTTGATTTGATCAAATGTTAATTGTTGTACCCTAGATGTTAAATATTGATTAAAACTTAAAATAATTACATTATGTTTTTCAACTGCAATTCTCGGTTCACGGTAAAATGTAGCGACACCTGCGGCGGAGCCCGCGGCGTCCCACCCGCCAATACGAACATAGGGCGATACCCGCGCTGCCACATGCTACTCCACACGCTAGAGGATCTGCTGCGGGCGAGTGGCGAACACCGCTACTCTTCACGCCCCGCACTACACGCCGCATCTTCATTAACAACATCGTAACATTGCCATAGGTTGGTGTTAGCGCGTGTGATGACGATGACGCGGGCCGCTGCACGCGCCGTCTGTCTGTAAAATGAAAAAACCGGCCAAGTGCGAGTCGGACTCGCGCACGAAGGGTTCCGTACCATTATGGTAAAAAAATCACGTTTGTTGTATGGGAGCCCCCCTTCAATATTTTATTATTTTAATTGAATTATATATTTTTAAAGTGAATATATAATTAAATATTGTGTGAATATTTCAAGCGTCTACCCGTTGCCATTATCAATATCGAGCAAAAACGAGAAAAAAAATCACGTTTGTTGTATGGGAGCCCCCTTAAATATTTATTGTATTCTGTGTTTTAGTATTTATTGTTAAAGCGGCAACAGAAATAAATCATCTGTGAAAATTGCAACTGTCTAACTATAACGGTTCATGAGATACAGCCTGGTGACAGACGGACGGACAGACAGACAGACGGCGCGGAGCCTAATAGGGTTCCCATTTTACCCTTTGGGTACGGAACCCTAAAAATGTCTGACGCACCACGAGACGCTATGCCGCACTCGACGCGTGACCGTAATCGAGGCCTAAGTCGCCTTTTACGACAGCCACGGGAAGAAATAGATGGTGCTAATCTTTACGTCCGGCACCATAATACAGACCCCACACTACTTAAGTAGCTTAAAAGGCTAGTATTCAAACTATTTGGCTTGACAAAGCCAGCAAAAAGACTAAATGTCACAATCGAAACCAGCAGAATACAAAGCAGTTTTCCTTGTAATTTTCTTTTCTTGGGAGTGTTTACCACAGATTACTAATAAGTGTTTTGTTTGTACTAATAAACACTAATACTTTATAGTGCCATATTATAATATTAATGACGTTTTCCACATAAAATATGTTAATGTTACTTTTCTCGTGAAAATGTTACTTTTTGAGCTGCCTCATGTTATATTTGACTATCTGCCACTGGCAACACTGCTTCGTAGCTCGTTCGCATTCGCACATAGACTTTTTGGCGGGAAGTCAAACGAGGCGGTAAATTTTGATTTTCCCAAAAGTTAATAATTATTTAATTGTACGGAAATACCACTTAAATAACATCGAGTAGGACCTCGAACAACCATGAGTGTCACCAGTGGCGGCGAGGAGCCGCCAGAGATGGGAGAAAAGAAGAAAAGAAAATACAACCACAGCCGAACTTCTGAGTCAACTAATAAGTATAATCTTTTTACCAAATAAAATTATAAAAGGCTATTCATAGAAAATACCAATTCCGAATATGTCGTATATGTCGAGTCAACAGAGCAGAAGGTAGGAAATAAAAACCCTATCACGCTCACCAACCTAATATCGGACAATGTTATAGGAGTCTTAGGAGTACATAGAATAAATGCGCACAAAATAGGAATTACATTCAGAAAGGCGGCTGCGGCCAACAATTTTCTGAAGATGGAAGACTTCCTATGGAAAAATAAATTTAAAGCCTTTATACCATCGTATTTAACAGAAAGGATTGGTGTATTGAGGTTTGTGCCCAAAGAACTCTCCAACGAGGAAATATATAAAAATATAGTGTGCGATTCTGAAGTCATTTCAATTAGAAGATTTATGCGTAAAGTAGAGGGAAAACTAGTGCCTCTCAATACAATTGCCGTCACCTTTGCATCAACATCTTTACCGCAATACGCCTTTATGAAACTATTTCGATACGAGGTGAAAGCATACATTCCTCCACTATTGCAATGCTATAAGTGTCTAAAATTTAATCATGCGGCTAAGACTTGCAGAGGCGAGCAACACTGCTCTTCTTGTGCTGGTCGTCACTCCTACAAAGAATGCGATGTTGAAGAGATCACATGCATCAACTGCGCCGGTAATCATCTTGCCATTTCACGAGACTGTCCCATTAAAAAACAAAAAATTGAAGAGAAAAAGGCCAAATTTCTGCAGCAATCGTATGCCACTGTTGTGAAACCACCTCCTACATTTAATGAGAAATCTTTTCCTGTTTTACCCAAGGTTACTAAAAAGGCTAAAGTCAATGATATTTTGGACATTAAACAAGTAGCAAATAATGACATTATAATTAACGCAATTGTTAAATCGTTGGTTGCATTAGGAAACAAGAGTGACTCTGATGGGCCACTCACACATAAGAAAATAAAAGAAATATTTTTATCAAATTGAATTTAAACATGGATAATTATCTAAATATTTTACAGTATTATACTGTAAAATATTTAGATAATTATCCATGTTTATTATACAGAGTTTATACAGAGTTATGATAATTATACAGAGTTTACAGAGTAAAAAGAGCCTATTACAAAATTTATTAATTGAAAAAAATATAGATGTCTGTCTTCTTAATGAAACTTGGTTCAAGTCTAATTCTATAATCCCACACTTTCCCACATATAATTTAATACACAAAAATTCCATAAATTCTCATAATGGAGTAGCCATTTTGGTGAACCATCGTATAAAGTAATTAATACACACTTCTCAGAATCTATTCAAAACTTATGTATCTCTATAGAAACACAATTTGGAGCAATGGCAATACTCTGTGTATACAGCCCTCCAAGTATCAGGTTTGACTCAGCGAAGTTAAAGGACTTAATCAATAACATACCCAAACCTTGTGTAGTTATGGGTGATTTTAACGCTCATAACATAGCCTTTGGATGCCATAATGATAATAATAGAGGTAGATGTTTATTTAATATAATTGATGAATTTGACTTATGTATTTTGAATGATGGATCACCAACAACTGTTCCTTATCCTAATAGACAAGCTTCAGCGATAGATCTTGCCCTTGTCAGCTCTTCAATAGCTAATTTATGTAACTGGTATGTTCATGATAATCCCATGGGTAGCTATCATCTTCCAACCTTACTTGAGATCAACATTCAGCCATCTATGTATGACTAAGGCAGATTGGGATGAATATTATAGCTTATCAGAAACTTGTTTTTCCCATTTGAACTCAATAAATGATTCCCCTATCAATACATATAACCATTTTATAAAAACATTAAATGATTTAAGGAATAAAACAATTCCAAAACGAAAATTAGTTGCAAACACAGCTATTAAAAAGCCAGTACCATGGTGGAATACAAAATGTAGTGATGCTGTCGCAAAATCAAACGATGCGTTAAAGTACTATTTTTCTCAATCCAATATTGATAACTGGATAATATATTAAAAAATAGATGCAAAAAAGAAAAGAATTTTGAAGGAAGAAAGTTCTTCTTCTTGGCAAAATTTATGTAGTGGATTTAATAGGTTAACTCCAGTTTCTAGGATATGGGGATACATTAAATTTTTTTTTAAAAATGGCACAAATCGAAACAAAAACATCAATGATGAATGGATTCCAAGTTTTTTAGATAACTTATCAGATTCTACTGAAATAGATGACAATAGGCTTGAGTATTTGTTCGAAAATGCTACAGAAAATGATGTAAATGTATTTCTCAAGAACAGTTTCACTATACAAGAGTTGAAAACATCTTTAAAGAGTAGGAAAGATACTACACCGGGATTAGACGACATACCTTACATGTTAATCAAAAAATTACATTTAAATGCACAACTAACATTACTTAGTATTTATAATAAACTATGGGATGATTTAGTAATACCAGAGTCTTGGAAAACACAGTGTGTCATTCCAATTTTAAAACCTAATAAACCTGTAAATAATCATTCTTCCTATAGACCTATTTTCTTATCATCTTGCTTGGGCTCTTTGAAAAAATGTTGAAGTTAAGATTAGACTATTTTGCTGAATCACAAAGCTTAATTCCTTCTATTCAGTTTGGCTTCAGAAAAGGTAAAAGTTGCTCTGAAAGCATTGTATCTTTATTATCAGATGTAAGACAGGTTAAATTAAGTCACTCCAATGCAATCTGCGTGTTTTTAGATGTAAAAGGTGCTTTTGACAATGTAAATATAGAAGAACTCATTCAAGTATCTCACGATATTGGTATACCTGGTCATATTCTAAAATGGCTTTATTCTTTTTTAAACAATAGAACTGTTTTTGTTAAATATAATAATAAATTGCATGGACCTAGGACTGTCAACAAAGGCACAATGCAAGGAGCAACTCTGTCTCCTTTACTTTATAATTTATATACTTCTGAAATATTAAAATATGTAGATGTACCAGATGTAAATATCCTGCAATTTGCGGATGACTTGCTTTTGTACAGTATAAATCAAAACATTGATATAGCAATGGCTAATATCAATAAGGCTTTGTCTCAATTATACAGCTATTACCATAGTAAACTTAAATTAGAAATAAGTCCAGAAAAGAGTTCAGTTTTAATTATCAATAAAAATGTAAGTACTCATAGTAATGTTAAAATTTCATACAATAATGTAGAAATTCCTGCTGTTAAACAACATAAATTCCTAGGCGTCATTATTGATGATAAATTAAAGTTTGATGAACATATTAAACATATATGTAACAAAGCGCTGAATGGTATTAATCTATTGAGACATTTGGCAGGAAGTTTTTGGGGATCTGACCCCAAAGTTATCGAGTATGCTGTACAAAAGTATAGTGAGAAGCCATTTTGATTACAGCAGTTTAGCTTACATGAATGCCAATTGCACCTTGTTACGAAAATTAGATGTAATTCAAAATATGGGACTGAGACTTATTTGTGGTGCTATGCGCTCCACACCTATTAATTCGGTAGAAGTTGAGACATGTATACCTCCCTTGACATTACGAAGGTTGTTGTTGGCTGAGAGATTTTTATTAAAAGTCATGGCATCAAATGATAATCCTTTACTTAAGAAATTAACAATACATCCTGAAATCTCACAGTCAATTGCTTCCAATGCCATAACTGCTTCTTCTTTGGTTGGTGGAACTCTACCTGAAATGTCAATAATATTTGAATATGTAAATAATAATTCAAAAGATATTGTTAAAAATGATATTTGGCCTGTATATAAAATCCCTTATAATGGTATTATTAACAGCTTTGCAATCCATTTAGACTCAGTGCACAATCAATTTGATTTTTTACAGTTTAAAGACAATATACCAGAACATTATGTTATTTATACAGATGGATCTAAAACACACCATAATGTAAATGCAGCATTCTATGATCCACAGCTAGACTATACTAAATGTATTAAATTAAACAGGGTGTGTAGCATTTTCACTGCAGAATGCTACGCAATTTATTGTGCACTGCAGCATGTAAATAGTCTTGTAAATAAAGTACATAATATTTTGATAGTTACAGACTCCAGAAGTGTTTTGTCTGTTCTACATAATGTAAATATTTATTTTAAGTTAAATTATATTATTTATAATATTAGACTTATAATCCAAAAACTACATGATCAGTATACTAAAGTAGAATTAGTATGGGTACCTTCACACAGTGAGATTCGTGGAAACGAAATAGCTGACACTGCGGCCCGTTCAGACCATGACGAGGATCGATCAGAGTTGCTCAAGGTTCCATTCACTGATTACTACAGCCTTTTTGAAGAATTAATAGACAGATATGGAAGGAATATTGGGACATAACCCTAGAAACGAAAGGCAGATGGTATGCTGGAATACAAAATGAATTACCGATTAAACCTTGGTATAATAACTTCAAATACTTCACAAGAAGATTTATAACTATTATATCACGCATGAGATTGGGACATTGCTTAACACCAGCTCACCTGAATAGGATTCGCATAATTAACAATAGCCGATGTCATCATTGTAGAGCAGAGGATGCTGATTTGGATCATGTTATCTTAAAGTGTTCAAGTTTTAACATTCAACGTTTGATTTTGGTCAGTGAAATGAGTGAATTAAATGACAATGATATTGAAAGTGAACGTCAAAATGAAAGTGTTCCCCGCAGTGTCCAGCATTTATTACAAAATAAGAAATATTTTAATGTGTTGTATAAATATATTTGTAATACGGTAGAAAAAATTAAATTCATTTTGTAATGTATATAAATTATTTAGGTAGGTAGTTGTAATTTAAATTAGTATGAAGACGATAACAATTATCACTGAGATCTATTCACTGAACCCGAAAAGGTGTGGATAATATGAACAAAAATAGATGTAAGAACATTATTTTAAGCATCTCTTACTATTGTTTAAATCTAAGCTTATGTATTCAACTGAAAGACTTGAATCTATGGTCATGAATAAATATTATTAAAAAAAAAAAAAGCTCGTTCGCACGCAAAGAATTTTTAAAGAGCTCGCACGGCTGACGTGTGTTGACTGTTGACGTCTGCTGTCTGACGCTTTGAGGAATTGTTTACAAAAATAAAGCTTAACATTATTCTGAATGCGTGTTTCAACTAGTGAAGTGTTATTTAATTTAACCTTTTGCTGAATCAACGATCCTCTGTTTTCAAATTTGAAGACAGCCAATGGCCTAAGACCGCGGTAAGTTTTTTCTAAAAATTAGAACAGATGGTGAAAACGATTGCAGATTGCATTGCACTTTGTTTTTACATTTATGTATTGATATCTTGTGTTTTGGTTTGTTTTTGGGGCTAATTATAGTAATCAAGCTATTGATGCGTGTTAAAGGAGCTTGCGTTGGTTGGTTAGTGCATGCGACCCTTGCGCTTCGCTCATCTTTGATCCTATCATATCCCATAAGATTTGAATCTAAAGGTATATAAGCACAGGTACTTATATTGGAAATATTGAAACTGCCTTTGTATCTGGGCCTTAATGTACCCGCTCAGATATATAATTTAAGTGCTATTGTTGTTTGTTAACATTTGTGTAGACATAATAATTATAATGCTTTCTTTGTGTTGATAAAAGTTGGAAGTAAACTTGGTAAGGGTTAGTTATTGTTATTGAATCAATGATATGGAATGTTATATTTGGTCAGTTTAATCTGGAGAGCAGCCTTGCACGTATGATTAATTTGTTTCTGATTAAGCGAAGTTGTTTGCGTTTCAGTGCTTGCGGTTGATTACCATGGCACAGCTGAATTAAATTGTTAGTATTACCTGGTTCTATGTTGGCGGGTTTGGTTTCTGCACTTAGTTCTTCATCTGGACCATTGTATTACCTTTATATGGTGTGCAATAAGATTATTCTATTTTATTTGTTAACAAAACATGACACCTGTTATTCCCGAAGGGTTAGGCAGAGGTGTACCCAGTGGCGGACTTACATTTCCCAAGTAGGTACAGGCTGTAAAATTATTGCCACCCTTACCTCTAGGTACAATTAAATTGTCAATTCCTAGACTTTTTTACAATCCAACAATTTGGTTGAAATTGTGCAAGAAATAGTTTTTTGGTGTAATTCTCAGCGAATTGAAGCTCTACCTCACCTTTTCGGGCGATTTATTGTTGACAACATCATCGATGATATTGTCATGCGTCGTAAGTAATCTTGTGCATTTATTAAATTTTTCTTGATGCAGGGTAAACCTCAGTGCTTTCTTAACCATTTTTAGGGTTCCGTACCAAAATGGTAAAAAGGAACCCTTATGGTGAGACTAAGTCTGTCTGTCACAGCTGGATATCTCATGAACTACTAATGCTATCAACTTGAAATTCATAGTTTTCGACTTTTGATGAAAAATGTAAAAAAAAACCGTCCCCCCATCATCTCCGAAATTTTCATAGAGAAAAATCTGAAATTTAAAAAAAATATATATTCTATGTGATAGAAGTTTATGTAAAGAATACAGGAAAAATAACGATGTCTCTAAATAGCACAGTTTTTAGAAATCATCAACATCATAATATACGTACGGAAACCTCGGTGCGCGAGTCCGACTCGCTCTTGACCAGTTTTTTTTAGATTAGAGTAGCTTCTCTCACCCGAACAAGTCGTCACTGGAGTAGGTACATACTAAATGCCATACGAAGAGCTATGTCAAGTTGGGATAAATAATCTGCAATTTCTGGTTTCGCAGAAACGAAGTTACGACTTTTTAATGATCCGTTTGGTTTTACCAATATTCTTTCGAAAGAAATGTGGCTTTGAAAATGATGGTTATGTAATTTAATTTAATGCGTAATGTAAATTATTTTGCATAGTATTGTATAGAATCAACTTTTCCAACTGAACAGAGCTGTGCTGCTGAGGAATTTGTTGCGCCACTTCTCGCTCTCTTAAAGCACTAGGAAGTGGTGAAGGGGTGCCTTCTTTGGGGACTGCTTTATGTAATTTTGACGTTCGAAAAGTGCTGATTTTCAGCCTAGATTGAAGAAATTACTTGATTTTGAAAAGAATATTCAGATTTGGTCGTTTTAGGGTTCCATACCCAAAGGGTAAAGCGAGAACCCTATTACTAAGGCGCCGCCGTCTGTCTGTCCGTCTGTCACCAGGCTGTATCTCATGAACCGTGATAGTTAGAATTTTTTTTTTGAAGTCCAACAGCTATTATATTCGGAGACTATTAGCACTATATCTATGAATATTGGAATGAAGGTGTATTCTGTGCACCGCTAAATAATGTGGTAGTGAAATGAAAAAAAATATATACGAGTATTAGGAGTGACACTGACATGAACCGCCTTGGACGAGAAAAATCTTGAGTGTCTTGACTTTTTTGCTTAAGTCAATGGATTGTGAGCTATGAGATTGTTTCGGTTACAACCGCAGTAATTAACTTCGTTTTTAGGGTTCCGTACCTAAAGGGTAAAACGGGAACCCTATTACTAAGGCACCGCCGTCTGTCTGTCCGTCTGTCATCAGGCTGTATCTCATGAACCGTGATAATTAGACAGTTGAAATTTTCACAGATGATGTATTTCTGTTGCCGCTATAACAACAAATACTAAAAAACAGAATAAAATAAATATTTAAGGGGGCTCCCATACAACAAACGAGATTTTTTTGCTCCGTTTTTGCTCGATATTGATAACGGCAACAGGTAGACGCTTGAAATATTCACAGAATACTTAGTTATATATTCACTTTAAAAATAAATAATTAAATTCAAATAAAACAAATATTTAAGGGGGGCTCAACAAACGTGATTTTTTTGCCGTTTTTGTAGATAATGGTACGGAACACTTCGTGCGCGAGTCCGACTGGCACTTGACCGGTTTTTTAAACCAATTTACAGAAATAAAGCGTCGCCGTCGGCTCAAAAGCAGGGACCATTTTGCTTACCCATTGAAAGTGTTTTCGATAGGGTTTTTCTAAGCGGTTCAACAAAAACCCATACGATATGGGTAACCCTTTTGAACGGCTTAAATTCAATTTTGGTTACCCGTTGAAAGGGTTTTCGATAAAAACCCATACGGTATGGGTAACCCTTTTGAACGGCTTTAAGCCATTCAAAATTACCCACACCGTATGGGTTTTTGATTAACCTCTTAGAAAAACCCTATCCATTGAAAGGGTTTTCGATAGGGTTTTTCTAAAATGGTAACTAAAATGGTCCCTGGGTAGAATAGAGATAGAATTGGTCATGCTACGCGTGCTGGGCGAATATCGAAATAACATAATATTATGATTTTTTCATGTCATGGTTTCAAGTAGGTATAGAACCCATTGAATGGGTTATCATGTAACCCTTTAAATGGGTTTCAAGTATAAAACCTATTCAAAGGGTTATCATGTAACCCTTTCCTTGGGTTTCTAGTATAAAACCCATTCAATGGGTTACATCATCATAAAGGTAACCCATTGAATGGGTTACCCCTTCGAAAGGCTTAACCCTTAACCGGGGTTGCACGGTCCCAGCTCAAAAGATCCGTAGCGCACTTGAATTTGATTCTCAAAGAGCGATCAAGGCGCCATCTTTGGAAGCAATTCATGGGTCTTAGATCATTTTTTATTTGACGAGCAGCAACAGATAAAAGTTTGTCTTAAGGTGTCTCTCCAACTTCCTTTATCTAAGTATTGCGCGAAGCGAAGGTTGAGTCGGCTCTGTAAGGTTTGCTTTGTTTCTCGCGCGGCGTTGATGGCGACATAGAACTATGTCGCGGTAGCACTTACTGTTACAGTTCCTGTAGCAGCCTCTTCATTTTCCTCATAAGATTAGGAATATCCAAACTCTTGCGCTTTCATATTCATCTCGCCCTTTTCTTTGATGACGCAATAACTCCTGAAGTTACAGATGGTGTATATGATCGTTTTCGGTTAATGTTGTTGCCCGTCATGGATCTCAAATTACACCTGTATATCAATGATGTCACAATGTTGTATGAATCTGCCTCTAAACAATTGCTGCACTTGCGCCTGGCTAAGACCATTCATTAATTTTGTCCTAATTTGTTATACACTATTATAAGACCGCACATCAGGCTTTATACGGATTAAAAAAAAAATGTCGCTCTACCTAGAAATTAAAATAGAAGCATCCTATGCCTTTGAATTCAGATCAGAAATGATATGAAAACGTGGACGAAAATAAATCGGCACGCGTTTCTGCGTCTGGGGAAATAGGCATAACCAACATCCGTAGAATTCCGGATGCATTTAAGTCCTAGCTTTAGACGATTATAGATTTTGTTTTAGTATTATCCTCATCATCTGCCTAGTCTTTTCCCAACTATGTTGGGGTCGGCTTCCAGTCTAACCGGATGCAGCTGAATACCAGTATTTTACGTGGAGCGACTGCCTATCTGACCTTCACAACCCAGTTACTGGGTAACACGATATACCTTGGTAAGACTGGTTGTCAGACTTTTGGGCTTCTGACGACCCGTAACAACTGTCAAAGATCTACAAATGACAGCCGGGACCAACGGCTTAACACTTAACAGCTTGTATTAGTATTATCTTATTTTATAAAATTGAAAAGGGTGGAGGGATGGAGGTCAGATTGGCGGTCGCTCCATGTAAAATACTAGTAAAAAAAAAACTAGTTAAAAATCTTCGTTTTAATGGTAGTGAGTTGTATCAGTACGGAAGTTTGTTGACACACTCGGCAGTTATACGCTGCGGCGCGGTGCGCCCTATGTAGCGCCGTGTATGGGCGCGTAGATCTGGCGAAACGAAAAGTTCAACATTTGAACTGAAAATTTAGTCGAAAATAAATAATCCGCATTGTTGTTCTCTCGGAGTAATGAGAGTAACTATATATTTATTTTCAGCTTTATTTGGACCAGCGCATGGTTGATATTGGTTTGACAGTGAAAACCGTGCTCCTCTGCACGCTTCGGCCCACGCCAAATATCCGCCGGCCCTGTGCCCCTCCTCCCTTTTTTTCTACAAGCTTAGTGCTAGTTGTATTGCTTACGGCGCGGCGCCGGACGTGTTTTACAGCTGAGCTGATGATGTTTTCCAAACTTTGAAGCCTTAGGGCCATAATGATTTTTTCAGTATGTTCCAAAGGCCAAAACAGTTTAATTTTTTTGCCCTTAACTATATTTCTAGACTAGTCGCAAAGTGCGCGACCTAAGCAAACATACTTACGCTTTTTTGCATTTCAATTACTATTGTATATTGTGACACTTAACGACATCTAGTGGCGAGTAGTGATACTATATATTGTACTATGTACTATCACTATCTATTTCAGCTACCCACTAATAGGTCAAACAAGTGGCATTAGTTGTAATTAAATATTTGGGAATTTCCCCGTTGGTTGGAGAAAGTTCTGGTTCTGGCTAGTGTATTCCGATCACTTCGAGATGGCAGTAATTGCTTATAAAAAGGCTAGCGGCACAACCGCGAGTCAGTTTGCGTAGGAAAGGCTAAGGAAGTGAAACTGTAATTATTGTGAAATAGAGTAACACCACGGGTACTGTTACTTTATTTCACAATATATATATAACAGTATTTTCATTTGACTTATTTATTTATTTATTTTCCTCTTACATCTACCATTACAGGGTAACCCAATGCGGTAAATTCGCTTATCCTAACTTAATTATTCTAAATATTGTTTTTATGTGTGGTTTATTAGTATGGAAAAGAAGCGAAAAATAGACAGTGAATGCAGAACCATCAAAGATAAATCGAACATTCAGTATTTTGTGATTGCGTCCAGTAATAAGGTACTATGTTTAATTTGTAATGAAACCATAGCTGTTGCAAAGAAAATAACATTAAACGACACTATGAATCGAAAAATCTTCAAAATGACTCCAAATATACAGGAAGCTTTGAACCGCGGACTGAAAACGCAGCAATCTTTGTTTACCAAAGCGATTACTGAACAAGAGTCTGTAACACGCGCCAGCTTGTGTGGCTCTTGCAATCGAAAAACGTGGAAAACCATTCACCGATGGAGAAATGATAAAAGAATGCTTGATTGCAGTAGCCGAAGAAATATGTCCCGAAAACGTAAATTTATTTAAAAGTGTTAGTTTGTCTCAAACACTGTGGCTCGGAGGGTGCCAGACATCGCAGAAAATATATCATCTTAACTGTCTGACGAAAATGGACATCTTAAGTGGTTTTCTATAGCCTTGGATGAGTCAACGGATGTCTCAGATACTGCTCAGGTGTTGATTTTTATTCACGGAGTAGATAAAAGCTATGAAGTGTATGAAGAACTTCTTGATATTGATAGTATTCACGGCACGACAACTGGGGCAGATATTTTTAAGGGAGATGAAAATGAAATTATTAAAAAGAACCTTCCATGGAAAAAATTCCTATCTATCACAACTGATGGAAGCAGAAATATGTGTGGGAAAAATAAACGAGTGATTGCACTTGTGTCGAAGGCTGTAGAAAATGATGGTGGTTCAAACCAGCCGTACATTTTATCATTCATCAACAGTCCTTGTGCGGAAAATATTTGGATATGTCTGAAGTTGTAAACCAGTTATATCAGATAATAACTTCATCAGATCCACTGGGCTGAATCAGCGACCATTCCGCGAGTTTATTGAAGAGATTGGAGAAAATGACTTACCATATCATACTGCCGTACGCTGGCTTATTTGCTGAAAAGTCCTTAAGCGCTTTTTTGAACTTCGAGCAGATATAGATTTATTTTTTAAATGAGAAGCTTCACCCTTTAAAAAATAGTGAATGGCTGTGGAAGTTAGCATTCTATGTCAATTTGACAAATCATATGAACGAACTGAATTTGAGATTGCAAGGAGAAAATCAGCTTCTCCCTGATTTATACACCAATATCAAATCCTTCAGGCAGAAAATAATACTATTTCAACCGCAATTGAGTAAAAAATGTTTCACACATTTTAAAACATGTGAAATATTCAGCCACACTACAGAGACTGCATTTCGCGTCGATTTTGCAATCGAAACTATGAGTGCTTTAACGATAAATTTTGATACTCTTATCTCAGACTTTGATGTCATTGCGAATGAAATTAAGCTTTTTCAACTTCGATCAATAATAGTCGAAGTTTTTCAAAATCATATTGATTCTGATCTGGCTCCGTAAGTCCTAATGGAAATTATTGATTTACAGTGCAGCGGTATGATTAAGAACAAATATCAAAATTCATCTTTGTTGGAATTTTATAAGAGTGTACGTTATAGTTTGATAATTTACATTTTGCTTGTGGGGGTTGTTTTCTGTTTTTGGTTACCTACTTACTTGTGAGACAACGTTTTTCAAGATGTAGTACACAAACACAAAACATGTACAAATAATGTTTACAGATCTAAATTAACCGATGAGCATCTTAAATCTCTTTTAATAATTGATACAAGTATAAAAAACTTTTTACAAAAATAAAAAACCGACTTCCAAAAAAAACACTACAAAGTGAAAAATAATTTTAATTTCGGAAGTCGGTAGCTTTGGATCTGTATTTTAGTTTTTTGCCACAAACTTCCGAAAATAAAATTATTTTTCACTTTGTAGTGTTTTTTTTGGAAGTCGGTTTTTTTTTTGTAAAAAGTTTTTTATTTTTCACTTTTTAGTGGGTCAGTTTGTAATTTATCCGATTTACAATAGCCTAGTGTCAAATGCTCATCACCTTTTACAAAATATTGCCTTTCCCGATGCAGGGGCGTTAATTGTTGAGGAGTTCTCCTGGTAAGTACCAGGAGAACTGATGGTGACTTCACCATATGCATTTTGATGAGCATAAGTTGCTTATCAACTATATTTAAAGTGCCTAATCGAATCGCAACGGTGAAATACTTATTATTAAGTAGTTTTGGTGGCCATCTGTGGTCTTCATCATCAGTTCCACTTCACCAAATGGTACTTTTCGAGTGCAAATGCACGAGTTACTATAAACAATACTCAAATCGCTATTGGTATGCCTATAAAATTTGAGGATTTCCCTTGATTTCCATGGGATCCCCTCATCAGATTCTGATTTGGTGGCAATGGGACCACCTCGGGAGCATACCCTTCCATACAAAAAAGAATTTTCAAAATCCGTCTACAATTGACGGAGTAATCGGTGAACATACATAAAAAAAAAAAAAAAACAAACATACAGCCGAACATATAACCTCCTCCTTTTTGGAAGTCGGTTAAAAACTGATTCACAACCACAAACTATTGCCGGTTGAAAATCACAATTACATAAATCTCATTAGTGTTTTTTGTTTTACTGTGTATTCATTTATAGGGATTCATTTCAATTATTTGTTAGTTATTGATATGCTTAAGCTTAGATACTTAAGTTAAGTTTTCTGCATCATAATTTCTTTCGTTATCTTGCAAGTAAATAAAACCGAGTAATTATCATTTTGTGTTTTCTTCTTAATACTCGTAGTAACAACAAATGACATTGGCTGTCGCGGGCCAGATTGCTGACACTAGTCTTAAGCTGTCGTGGGCCAGATTGATGGCACTGGCGATGGCGGGCCGGATTTGGCACGCCGGCCGTAATTTCGAGAATCCTGCTCTGAGTTTTAATTGATATGTATTAAATACCATGAAAATATATTAATTCAAAATTTTACCAGTGGGTAGAACATACCTACAGGAGATAGAAATATTTGAGGCTCTGCAGGCCAGTTTATGTGAAAATTACGGAAGGACGGAAGCTATAGTGGAATACTGCTGTAATTGTTTAGTCGGTAGAAGAACGATTGGGTGCTGTGCACATGTAATGACACTTGTATGGTACCTTGGGAGGGTCAGGCATCAACCGACAGTATTAGCGCCAGCACATTCCTCGATGCTGTACTTGTAAGAGAGAAGAATAAAAACTATTTTTAGCAAAACCCTTATTTGTTTGTTTACCCAGTAGCAATGTAGACTGAAAGTCAGTATCAAGCGACTAACTCTGTTCAGTTAAAATTGAAATCAGTCATGGTGGCCACAAAAAGCCAGAAAAGGCTCCACTAGTTTTTTTTTTCGGGTGTTATTGCGCTGTAACTGATCAGGCCTATGTTTTTCGATAATTATCTGAGAGAAATCCAAATAAATAAATAAATTCGAAATGAGATCGCTTATCAACCTCCTCGCTTATCGCTAACTATCCTTTTGGGCTTTGCCGTTGTCGAATAAAAACTGTGTTGTCTGTCTAGCATTAAATCGACTTATTTTTATTACTTAATTCTAACCTCAAAAGTATTTTTTGCATTATTAAGATATCTTGGCTATTTAGATATTATTTTCGAACGGGATGGTGTTTACTATATGCAAATAATCCAGTCCCACTATAATTTGTTTCTGGACACGGAAAATAAAAGTCAGTTCCAGCTTCTATAGAAATTTGGCCGATGTTCTTTATGTATTTTTATAAAAATCAAAGCATTTTAGCTATCTCAAATTCAGCCTTACAATTTTTTTTTTGTACATATTACGCATAAACACTACTAGATCCTACCAAATTTTCAAAAACATCCGTCGGCTAGTTTTCGAGTTCTAACGTGGCTCCTCATACCAGACGTCTGCATTGAGGAGCCACCTTAAACGTCCTATAACTTTTTAACGGTTTTACTACTAATTCCAGGATCGGCTAAAATCAGCTAATTTACTACTAAATATTGGTAGTACCCTCGTTTAAATATGACACATGGCTCCTCCATCCATACGGACACCCATTAACGCGGTTAACGCGCAGTACCTTAAGAAACCGTGCCGTGAACAAGATTCCTGATGATGTTGTACAAAAGAGTTTGAAAATCACCCCAATTTTTTATGTTACCTGGCCCTTCTTGTTTCCAGATCATGGGTGCTTGCTGCAGCAAGGAACTGGTGGTGCCGTCAGATGTCTACGGGGCATCAGGCGGGTCCGTTGCAACTACCACACGCGCAGCGGAGCCCCGGGCCTCTGGCAGTAAAGTAGTTGACCCCAGAGTCATAGACAGCCTTGTGCTTGAGCTACTGGACCTAATTGCATCCTTCGTTGACAAGTAAGTGGACAGATATTATAAAACTATAGGTTTTAGGTACCGCTAACATCTGCTGGTCATCTGCATCTGCTGCTGTTTACAGGTCAGCAGATGTTGGTAAAATCTCGTAGTTGCAGTGTGCACGGTTTTAAGACCTCCGCAGGTCTTCAAACGGTGCACTCTGAAACTACGAGATTTTATGTTTTGTTTATAATTTAGGACACATTACGGATAGGAGTTATACACCTACGTAGAGTAAAACATCTAGAAAAACAGTAGTCAGCCTTTTAGCGAGAATGTTAACTTTGAAGAGCTGTAAGTTCCAGTAATCTGGATATTGAAATAAGGTTTTGCAATCAACATAATGATCATTTTTTTAACTCTTTGATTAATCAACAAAAACAATATAAAATTAGGATGAAATTAATAATTAATTCTAATTATTAATTAATTAATAATTAGAACAAACCCACTTTAAATAAATAGGATGCTTTTTACTTGTTTCCTCGTTCAGTAAGCCACTTGGAATTAGAGGTCAGCCTGTGCGCATCCAATAGTCAGCTGCTTATCGGCCTTAGGCGATGTGACAATAAATTGAATCTAATGCGTAAGACTTAAACACATTATCATCATCATCATAATTTCAGCCGAAAGACGTCCACTGCTGCAATTAGGCCTTCCCCAAGCACCGCCACTTCGACCGGTTCTGTGCTACCTGCATCCAGCGTATACCTGCGGCCTTCACAAGGTCATCGGTCCACCTTGTAGGAGGCATTCCAACGCTACGTCTTCCGGTACGCGGTCGCCACTCCAGAACCTTTCGTCTCCATCGGCCATCAGTTCTGCGAGCAATGTGCCCTGCCCAATGCCACTTAAGTTTGGCAATTCTTCGGGTTATGTCGGTTACTTTGGTTCGCCTGCGGATCTCTTCATTTCTGATTCGATCACGTAGGGGAACTCCAAGCATAGCCCTCTCCATTGCCCTTTGGGTGACTTTTAGCCTTCTGATAAGGCCCATTGTGAGCGACCACGTTTCAGTGCCATAGGTCATCACTGGCAACACGCACTGGTCAAAGACTTTCGTCTTGAGATACTGCGGTATGTGGGACGAGAAGATATTGCGTAGCTTCCCGAACGCTGCCCAGCCGAGTCGGATTCGACGATTGACCTCTTTCTCAAAGTTGGACCTACCTAACTGGACAGTTTGTCCGAGGTAAACATACTCGTCCATAACTTCGAGTGTAGCGTCTCCGATCTTCATGAGAGTGGGTGTTACATGGGCATTTGACATGACCTTTGTCTTATCCATGTTCATTTTAAGACTCACTCTTTCGGAAGCTCTACTGAGGTCATCGAGCATTGTACTGAGGTCTTCCATAGTCTCAGCCATGACAAGTATATCGTCGGCAAACCGAAGGTGAGTGATATACTCGCCATTGATGTTGATGCCTAGCCCTTTCCAGTCCAGAATCTTGAAGACATCCTCCAGTGCAGCGGTGAACAGTTTCAGAGAGATAACGTCTCCATGCCTCACAATCCACGATATCTGTGTGTCGCTGATTAAATACGCGCCTAATAGCATATGTATGCTATTAGGCGAAAACTTATGCCATTAGGTAAATTGTAAGTATGTACTTACATTATTATATTATCACATTCACTTTTCATCATGTGGATCATCACAAAACTATTAAATACTAGCTTTTGCCCGTAGCTTTGCCCACGTGGATATCGGAAAATATCCCACGGGAACGTAATACCGGGATTAATAGGAAACGAAGCGATTGCATACCACATAGCCGAAGAAAAGGTCATTGACTCCTAGCGCTGCGCCCGCCGCCGTCAATCGTAATATTTTTTTTATGCGAACTATACATCTAAACCTTCCTCATTAATCACTCCGTCCATTGGTGACAACCATTTGATAATCCGTTCAGTAGTTTTTGAGACAGACAGACGCGGCGCGGAGGCGGGGGGGACTTTGTTTTATAATATGTAAGGATACTATTTATTCATCAATAAAGCTTCGGCCAAACCTGAGCGACCACAACGCGGGAGGCGGGAAGCGAAGCGGGAGCGACTACCGCGCGGCGGACGCTGCTCATATTATTACATTGCGTCTTGCACATCTACGCGACCGCGACGCGGGAACACCGTACGGAAAGCGGGAGCAATATACAAATGTACTCTGTGAGCGGGAAGCACGCGTCTAGTGGTCAGACGTGACACATCAATTAACTGCAGATCCGTTCGAAGATCGGCAAAATTTATACTAGATCTTTGTGCTACAAATGATATAATATTACTGCAAGAAACCTGGCTCTTACCAACTGATTTACACTTTCTTAACACCATCCAAAATGGATTTGATAGTATTGGAACGTCAGTTGTTGACATCTCAAAAGGTATATGAATTGCCAGACCTTACGGCGCGGCGGCGGGCATCGCAATATTATATCAAAAAACCTTCAAATGCAAAACCATAGAATGCGACAACCCACGTCTCTGTGCAATTGTACACACCAGTGATACGATCACTATCGTACTTATAAACGTATACATGCCTACTGCTAGCACTGACAACTTTCAGGAATATTGTGAGATACTTAGCAAAATTCACTCAATTGTAGAAGACAGTGAGATCTCCGACTGTTTGACAATCGGTGACTTCAACGCAGACCCTAGACATTGTTTTGGCACTGAATTAGAACGATTCTGAACTCAATATCTAATAATAAAATAGTATCTTTCTGACTTGCTAACCGCGTCACCGACATGCTATCAGCTTCCCTGACATGTAGACCAATGCACGACGTTGCAACCGCGTCACCGACATTTTAAAAGCGTCCTGGCATTCTAACTGCTTCCCCATCACGCTAACTAGTCACGACATGCTACCAGAGTCCCCGACATGCTACCTGCGTCACCTACTTGATAACCGCGTCACAGACCAGTCAGCAGCGTCACCGACAGTTTATAAGCGTTCCCGACATGTAAACGACGTTTTAACCGCGTTACAAGCTAGAAGCATCCCGACATGCTAAAAGCGTGCCGACATACTAACTGCGCCATAATACCTGCGTCACTGACATGCTACCCGAGTCACAGCCATTCGAACCGCGTCCTGACATACTAACTGCGTCACCAACTCGCTAACCTAGTCGCCAAGATGCTACCTGCGTCACCTACATGCTAACTGCGTCACGTACATGCTTACCGATCCGCCAACATGTTAGCCGCGTTACGGAAATGCTAATGTGACGTGTTGCATCAGACTGGCGTCCCGCAGCTGCCTGTGTACATGTATACGTATTTAATAAGTTATTCCAAAGTTTTAAGTTTTCACGTCAGTCGCCAGTCAATGCCTTTTTTTTTTGTATCATATTTTTGTCTAGTCTTCTCGTCGTCAAAATCGAGGACGAGTAAATAGTCGTATTTACTCGTAAATGACAGAAAAATCGGAGATTATATCGTGTTAATTGTCAAAATTTGAGATAACAACTTACGTGCCATGTTAGGGTTTGTCGAGAAAACATTAAATTTGACAGAGACTTCTTGGCGGGAAAGTGAAGCGTCATGTTAGCAGTTTTGTTTTATTTTCTAAAATTTGTGTTTAGCCGAATATTAATGTGTAATAGTGGTGGATTATTAACCATTAAGTGTTCGTGAACCTGCATTAATGTAGGCAAATGAAACAAAACAGTGCAACATCACTTTAAGTTCTCTCAAGAAGTCCGCGCGAAGTGCCGCGTCTTTACTTAAACTCAAGGGGAGTGGGGCGGGATATCATCAATCATCTTTATCATGCATTGAGTGGAGTTCATTTCATAATTATTTAAATAACTTTGTACTTGCTACCTAATTTGACATGACACTGGCTAAATGCACAAAAAAGTTTGACAGAACGAGTCGAGTATTTTGGCCGCATTCCGAATTAAGACCATAATCGCTGTAATCGATTTTAGCGCTCTAAACGGTAATAGGGAACGCGTTTAAGCGCGCTAAAATCGATTACAGCGATTATGGTCCTAATTCGGAATCCACCCTTTGTATGGCAGCGCTGTCAGAAAACATGATAATTTACAGAAATAGACAAGAATTACTCACGGGAGAGTAAAAAATTGCGTGTGTCGTGTTATCCCTGCTCATTATAATTCTTTAAATACATATCTGCTATAGTCGCGAATCATATTTTGATCGAGATACAACCTGACATTAACCTGAAAATTCCAAAAAATGTAAGGAAATTTGGAGTATGCGTGCTACACGGATTCACCGTCAGCAGTAGTTGCTTTAGCCGCCGCGCCGCCCTTTCCTATTCATTTAGATTGTAGGCAATTATCTTTTCTGTGTACCTATAAGGGTACGGTACGGATTTTTCAGAGATGAGGACTAAATGTAAAACTGATCATGCGTGCAGCCTCTAAAATATCATTAGGTAGGTTACTCGTGTGCAATTTCAGATTCTGACAGGACTAAGCGGGAAGCATATTGTTATTCAATTGTTGAGCCGTAACCTACGACAATAAGTCATAATATTAAAGTGCAAGATGTTGTTCGTCAATTGATAGTACTTCGGAAACGATGTTTGCCGAGTAGCATTCTTAGTTACATTATAGGTGGTCCTAAATATATGTAGTAAGTGTACAAACGAGAGCCATTTCATAGTCCAGGCTAGTGAATAGTCCCGGGGAATCCCGGAACCGAAAGTACCGGAAAAAAAAAAAAACCGGCCAAGTGCGAGGAAGGGTTTACATTATCTATAAAAACGGCAAAAATATCACGTTTGTTGCATACAACAAACATGTTTATTTTTTTAGGGGTCTATAGGACCCCCCCTTAAATATTTGTTTTATTTTAATTTAATTATTTATTTTTAAAGTGAATATATAACTAAATATTGTGTGAATATTTCAAGCGTCTACCTGTTGCCGTTATCAATATCAAGCAAAAAAATCACGTTTGTTGTACTTCAATAATTATTTTATGTGTTGTTATATCGGCAACAGAAATACATAATCTGTGAAAATTTCAACTGTCTAACTATCACGGTTCATGAGATACGGCCTGGTGACATACGGACAGATAGTCAGACGGCGGAGCCTTAGTAATAGGGTTCCCGTTTTACCCTTTGGGTACGGAACCCTAAAAATAATTGCGTTGTTTAGTTTGTTTGGACACGGAAACCTTTTCGAAAACGAAATATTTGACGGAGCCCTAAAGTAATCAAAAATGGTTTTATGTGTATTCTTCATTAATAATCATATTACTTGACATTCAAATTTATATATTCTTTTACTTTTGTTGAAATATTTAGATTGATATTATGTTACTCAGGTACCAGAGTAAAATAAAATATAGTAGGTAGACACTCCTTTAGTATTATTTTTTTATTCTGACCAGTATTTTTGCGGAACCCCCACAGAGGCTTTGCGGAACCCTAGGGTTCCGCGGAACACACTTTGAGTATGGCTGATCTAGACCAAATCCCGGTTCTTTCAGTACTTTCGGGAAAATATACTTCGCGTTTAGAATATTTGTAATTTTATTGGCTACAGCCCATAATTTATAGCCCATAAATCATAATTTAAAGATAAATTAATAAAATATATTTATCTATTTTCCTTAAAAAAGTTACCTACTTACTCGTTTTTACTATGAAGGCAAGTTACAGAAAATAAATCCCGATAGAGAGAAATCCTTTTGGTATAATCCCATTTTTTATGTTTTTTTTTTTTTTATGAAGCATACCTCTAACATAACAGTTTTTAGAAACATTTTAAACAAAAAATTTTTTTTATCATGAGTCTTAACTTTTGGTATGCTTAACTCTAGTCAATTTCAGTCATGTTCCATATAATTGTTGGCAGGTCACAAAAATTTTATTATGTAGGATTAAGTACCTACAAAAATGTTTTAATGTTAAAGAAATGTTGCTGATAGAATATGCTTATTTACCTGTAAAATTATACTAAATGAGACTGATTTAGTGTCTATAAAATAAGAAATAAAACTTTTTATTTGATTTGATTTATATATTTTTATTTTGTTCTGTCATTTCACCTTTCTCTTACCTCCGTTTCAACACTTTCAAATCTATCTACTATCTTATAAAAGCTTACTATCGTATCGAAAGTACCGGGAATCCCGGTTATTTAGCCAAAAGGTCCCAAAAATCCCAGTTCTTTAAAACAGAACCAGTTCTGTATTCCCTAGTCCAGGGGCAGGTGGTTTAGGGCAGCAGTATTTAGTCATATTTGCTGCAAATCGTCATAATTTCACGAAATACCCATAATAGCATCAAATATAATGTCGTCAGCCATATATTAAAATTTAGATATATTTTTAAGCATTATTGCCGCGAAATGAATTTTGATCAATATAAAACGTAAAAAAGCACTGCAATTTCCAAAAGACGTAAGTAATATTTAATTTTACATTGACGAATCCGCCTTAAACAAAAGGTTCTACTTTCAAGCCTAATAAGAGGAACGTACTAATCTAATAATTGAGAAGACCCCTTCTACTGATGCTGCAGAGGCTGCGGCGCCAAATAATTGTGTTCATACAATGGCGCGTTCCGTTCATAGTGAAGCGTTACGATAAGTCGATTTTGAGGGCCTAAGCAAAAATCAAATAAATTATGTTTATTTTTTCCAAGAAATCAATGATTATATTTTCCCGTGGACCACCAAAGGAAATCCTTCAGTCCCAGGTAGTTACGTCGCAGCAGAAGTTTTTAACTCAAACAACTTTGAACGGTCTTGCAAGAAACAAGAAACAGCTCACAAACTATTGACTTTAGCAAAAAAGTCAAGACACTCAAGTTTTTTTCTCGTCCAAGGCGGTTCATGTCAGTGTCACTCCTAATTATTTTTTTTTTCTTAATTTCACTATCCCATTATTTAGCGGTGCACAGAATACACCTTCATTCCAATATTCATAGATATAGTGCTAATAGTCTCCGAATAAAATGGCTGTTGGACTTCCGGACGGACGGATATGACGAAATTAAGTACTTATAAGGGTTCCGTTTCCGCCAGTTGGCTACGGAACCCTAAAAAGAGTATTTAATAACCCAACTTCTTCTTTTCACCCGACTACGGCAAAGCCAAAAGGAAGTGTTATGATTTTAGCCGTCTGACAAACAGGCAATAATTGATGAGTTCATAATAAACAATGAATCCGTTTTTGCAAAAGATAAATATGACATTGGCAAGGGTAAAATATTATGAAGCACACATTGATCTAATAGTAGAAAAATACTGCAGTAAAATACCGTGTCGTTGCACAATCGAAGATAAAAAGGAAATTGAAAAACAGATTGCACAATTAGAAAAAAAAATATTGACGAATCATAGTCCATTTGCAGCTCCGATAACATTAGCTTACAAAAAAGATGAAAACACATGATGAAGATTGTGCATAGATTTTCGAGACCTAAACAAAATTGTTGTGCCACAGTCACAACCGTTTCCTGTTATTGAGGATGTAATGATCAAAACAAGAGATTGTAAATATTTCTCCACACTGGACATAAATTCTGCATTTTGGTCAATACCTCTACGTGTCACGGATAGACACAAAACTGCATTTGTTACACAAGATGGTTATTTCCAGTGGACTTGTTTGCTATTTGGCCTGAAAACCTAGCCAGCAATATTTCAGAGAATAATGTGTAACATAATAAGAAAACATAAACTTGCAGAGTACACAGTGAATTACATAGATGACAATAAAATGTCATCTATGTAAAAAAAAAAAATGTGATGAAAAAAAATCTTTTTCTGGGCATCTAACACAGCCGTTTCAAGCAATTAAAAATGAAGCATTAAGACTTACATTTTCAAAATGCACATTTGCAGCTGACTCAGTAAAATATCTAGGTCACATAGTACAGAATAATTCAGTTAAACCTCTGAAAGACAACTTGACATGTTTCATTCTGGTTTAAATAGATTTTTTTTTATACAGTAAAGTCCGATTATAAATCGTAATCAAAAATTTCTTGATCTATTATCTCTATAGATCTTGATACACAAAGACATCAGTTTTTTTCCACATTAAAAATATTTACATCAAGTGTTATTAAACCACCTGCTTTAAAAAAAACAATAAAATTAAAAATTAAACCTGTAAAATAAACAATATCAAAAAATTAAAAGTTAAAATATAATAATTACATATAAAACCTTAACAGATGATTTGCAATTTTACGGTTATAGGCATGTGTATCCGAAAGTTTTATTGTTTGTTTCTCTTTGGGCCTACTAAGAATGGAATTTGAAAATCGAACTTCGAATCGACTTGTTTCTATCTCTCGCTTTTTTCGTATCGAAGTGAAAGTGACAGAACAAAGTGAAGTTCAAATCTTTCGAATTTTGTGAGTAGACCCTGCACTATTCTCGGCATTTTAAAAATAAAAAGTTATTTTGCCTCACGCTCGCAGCAAAAGCGAATTTTTCTCATTGTCTTTAAGCAAAACCTGCTTGTTTGAGATGCTGAGGTTGAAAATGAGTTATCTCATCGACACCGCACATAATATTACGCACTCGAGCATTCTGTCGCTGCCCGGTCTGATACCCAAGGAGCCAATCGCAGGACAACACTATTGCGCATTCGGATTTTTTCCATAACGCATTAGTTTTATAACATGTCGTTTATACAAATTTTATATTCGTTTATAAATTTATTAATTTACTCACTCTGTAGATCGAAGTTTGTGTAATACTGTAATGTTTAACCGTTGTATTTTCCCAAATAAATAAAAATAAAATAATTTTGCGGTGCAGTCTGGTGGATGCGCTCTGACTTTATAGTGCTACAGGCGGGGATCGAACTTGTGAATCCTCGCTCGGAAGTCTGCGCGGTACTGTTCTCATTTTTAACCGTTCTTTGTTGCAGTGACGAAGAATCGCCAGTTTCATTAGCGAAACTGCACGTCATCGCAGACAAGGAAGAAGGATGGTTCCAAGTAGTTTCATCGATGGTTAAAATAATACCGCTTGAGAACCCATTGGGTCCTTCCGCTATAACTATTGTCTTCGACGATTGCCCACTACCATCTAAGGAGCAAGTGATCAAGGTAGGTTTTGCTAAAGGTTTTTGCAGAGTGTAAATGAGAAGACTAATAGTTTTAATGTTTCAGCATACTGAGCCGCGCCGCGCATCTTTAGTTCCTCCTGGTGTCAAGAGCCCTTACTTGTTTTGTGCTGCATTACTTATAAATTACATAAATGTAATATTTTTACACTTGCTAACTTGAACACAAACAGTACGGTTACTACTTATACAGGGTCAAATTAAACTAAGTCTGCGGAGTTTCGCTAGCTAATTTAATGTTATCCTGTATAAGGCTAGGTACGGACTTTTGAAGCCTCACTCATGAGGTCCCTCGTTTGAGGTACTCATGATCACAAATTGAAAAAGTTACTCAAATTTTATCATTGCACCACCTCTCTCGTTTACGCGTCCTCAAAAATTGACATTGACAATATGAAATCATGGCGAGGGGTGAGGCGAGCGAGTTCGGGACTCGCGAGTGAGTATTGAGTGAGCTCAGTGAGCGAACGAACCGACTTAAAAATTGTACTTATAGAGAATTAGAGAATGAGTGAGGTCAGGTGAGGTGAAATGATGTGTGTGAGAGATTAATAATTGGACGGAGTCGTGAGTAATCGTGAGTTATTGTTGCGTCCGCCCGCCTCGCTCCCTCGGACCTTCAGCTGACTTCGGCTCGGGCTCACGAGTTGTAAGGTGAATACGCCGTTGTACGATTCCTTACCTCAAATGAGGACTCATGAGGACCTCACGAGTTAAAGTGAGGTAATCCCTCCACCTCAAATGAAATTGATGAGTTACCCATCACGAGTACGGACCTAACCTAGCTTGCCTTGCGAGTTTTCTTACCGTTCACAAAGCTACGCTCGGAAACAAAAAGTCGGAAAATCAACAGGCGCGCCGCACCCTTTTCCAGGAGTTTCCAATAGAGTACCTACCTATACTGGCAACTTTTACTTCAAAAACTGTTTCGGACCGTTATTAGACAGCAAAATAAATTAAAGGCTGGTCACGTGCACAGCGCGCGTGACATGTTAACCTTAAACCAATTAGTCAACGGTCGGTTTCCGGTACCAAAGTTGACAGTCGCGTCGCAACCCCTATTTTTCATTCAAATCGGAAAATCTACTTTCATTGGTCAGGCCGTCGCCATTTGAATCAAAATAAGTGGAGGTAGCAAGTTGAAATTTAAATCAAATACGTAGTCCACGACCCTTTAGAGCTCTAAAAAAATATCAAGGATCTATGTCAACGCAATAAAAAAATACGGCCATTTATGCGACATACTTATTTTGATACTCGCAAATAAATCAAAACGTCAGGTACTTCCCGTTGACCTAGAATCATGAAATTTGGCAAGAAGCAAGGTCTTGAGCACAAGTAAAGGAAAAAGTCCGACAATTGTTAGTTTTATCACAATTTTTGTTTGCGATTACACACCTACATTTGTAGTTGGAGAATTGCCCGTGGCGTATATCGATGTATGGGAGAACATGTTTTTCAACTACAATGTTAATTTTATTTTTGGGATAAATTCATTAAAACTACGGAACTCTTCATTGTCCGTGGTCCGATACGCACTTTTAATAATTCAGCCCTCATTTGTCTAGGTCGTTTGATCCGCCTAGGACACCTTGACATTCGACATGACATGGTCAATTTGTAATGTATTCGTTCGTTATCGACATTTTCTGAATCGGGGGCTACGTAAGTGAGACCAGTCTTAACATTGCCTCGTTTCGTCCAGTCGTAAGCGCGACCGCTTAGCATGAGGTTCTGCTTTAGATCCCCACTGAGGCAACTACTCGGACAAAGTATTTTTGGTTTTAACCTAGGAATATTTTCAGCGGATTTGTGTCCGGTTAATAGGTAATAATGATAGGCTCGCCTCCTATGGTCTTTTGGGACACACACACATCCCATGCCTCATTAATCTCTCGTGTGTGGATTTGTAACTGTCATTTCCCATTCATCTTTGCCTACTCCTTGCCACACATGCGAGATGTAATCTGAGTATTTTATGATGATTCCAGTTGCAGCATATTTTCGGGTTGTCTGCCATGCGTGCGTTGGCGGGCGACATCAACGTGCAGGTGGAGCGCAACATATGCGTGGTGCTCGGCTGCGTGGCCGACAAGTTAGCTGGGCCCAACAGCGTCGCCGTGCTGACCGAAGAAACCCTCGATTATATGCTATCATTCTTGGTAAGTAAAATAAGGTTTGTAAATAAAAACATAGGTAGGGGTATTGTTATTTATTTACTGGGTAGGTACTGTTCCCTTTGTTTCGATTGCATAAAACCTTCCTTCCCCCACTTTACCTACTTTAACTTGGTCATCGTAAATCAAAGTAGCGCTGCGTTAGTTTTGCGATGAATACGGCGCGTGGCGGTTATTTTTCTCCACCTACTCTAGAATTTGCACATAAGGGGTAATTAGATATTCTCATCCCAGTAGAAACATGGTAGTGTTAGTACATGTAAGGGTAATACCTATAACCTTGGGTTATCCTATATCAGGAATGGCGAAGGTATTAGGTTGGGGAAAAAGTCTTTTCGCATTATAGTATGTATGAAGTATGAACTTGTAATAAAATCTCTTTGGCTATACTATTTGTATCTGGTTGGTTTTGGTATCATTGAAAGTTTAAATTTTAAAGAACATAATTCCAAATTCAAATTAGGAAAATGTGTGATTTTCATTTGTTTTTCGTAATGTCAAGATGAGTGAATCTAATGAAGAAATTCGATACATTTTAAAATTTGACTACAAAAAGGTAAAAATGCAACGCAAGCCGCGAAAAAAATTTGCGATGTTTATGGACCTAGTGCAGTGTCTGTGAGAGTAGCACACATTTGGTTTCAGCGTTTTCAATCCGGAAATTTTGATGTCAAAGATGCACGTCGCTCTGGTCGCCCTATTACGGATAAAATGGATGCCATTTTTGAAAAAGTGGAGCAAGATCGGCATTTCAGTAGTTACGACGTAGCTGAAGAACTGGGAATTGACCACAAAACAGTTTTGGCACATTTGAAAAAAACTGGGTAGACAAAAAAGCTCGATATTTGGGTACCTCACGAGCTCACTGAAAGAAACCTAATGAACCGTGTACTCATTTGTGATTCTTTATTACGACGTAATGAAACCGAACCATTTTTGAAGAAGCGGATAACTGGTGATGAAAAGTGGATCACGTACGACAAGAACGTGTGAAAAAGGTCGTGGTCAAAGGCCGGTCAGGCTTCACAGACTGTGGCGAAACCCGGGTTAACTCGCAACAGTTGCGAGTTAACCCAACTATAACCATCAGGTGGGCCAATAACATTTAAAAAAACATCTATTTTTTCAGATGTTTCGCCGTGAGCCTCGCATCGTGCTGTTCGCTTTGATCGCTCTGGAGAAGTTCGCTCATACCACCGAGAACAAGCTGACTATCAAGGATCGGCTGGACAAGGAAGAAGACAACCCGCTTCTTCTCCTGGAAAAGTTCGCCAACAGTGAAGACTACACCTGGCGTCAGGTCGGGTTCTGCGCCAAGTGGGCCCTCGATAACCTATGTAAGTACACGACACCGAGCAAACTAGTTTTCCTAATAAAATAAAGTTTATTTTATTCTTTGCCCTAATGGAAAACAATAATTTAAAATAAATTATGGAAAACAATAAAGTACTAAAAACAGCACTACCATATATTTTGACTGACTCGTTGGTCTAGTGGCCACAAGCGCCATGCTTGCGCTAAGCGCTAAGCATGAGGTTCTGGGTTCGATTCACTGGTCGGGCAAAGAGTTATTGGGTTTTCCCACCAGGAATTTCGCAGTAGCATCCTGGAGTCCGGATTTGTGCCCGGTTGGTGGCAATAGGCTTGTCCCCTATTACGTGGGACTTGAGGGTGTACTATAGGTAGGTACACCTCAGCCTAATTTCAACATAATGTAACGCGTTACGATGTTAGCATTCGTATAATTAGTACAGCGAGCCGAGCCGCTCGGCACTGCTTCAGTTATCGGTTACTTGATGAATCTTTTTCAGTGTTACGTTACGCTTAAATTTTATATCAGTACAGACCGGAGCGTCTAACTAAATGATGGAGTACGGCCGGGCACACAGTTCGAAACGTGCAATGATACGGTACAGTTGGCTAATGGCGTAACGTACGTAACGAGCTCCGAATGTTACGGATAACATTTTAGATCAGTCGCCAGCTTAAATAGGTTTGTATATTCCGATAGAGTTGTTCACTCATGTAGGTAGTATATCGCTGCACGATTAATTACTGTCGTCTGCGATTATTATACCGTGCAATTTAAATTTATGTTATATTTTTTTGATCTCATCACACAGTAGAAACAGATTAAAAGACAAAGAAAAATCGGTACCAACGATTGAACGGTACCTAAGTAAAGAGTAGCAAGCTGAAGTAATTTAAACTGCAGATCACGAACGTGACAAGTTAAGGCATTCAGAGGATAGTTTGTTAGCGTTTGTAAACGAGGAAGAAATTGTAATAAGTACAAGTAGGTATACAATCGTGTCTCGCTTTCCGAGGCACGGAGGTCCTTCGGTATGTAAAGATGGTCACCCATCCACTTACTAATTGCGGCCACCGTAGCTTAACCTGATCGATCGACCCGTGCCGCAGTTATTACTTAGCCACGACGCAACGAACTCAAGCTATAAAAATGTTGGCTACCGTAAGGAACAGTTACAGCAGCTGAAAGGATTCAAAGTTTCCGACCTGTTCTTTCTTTTGCTAACGTTACAGTCAAAGTTTAACAAAAGTTATTTCTTATACAAGCCCTTACGGGTTGATGTCCAAGAATTTTCCCCGTCAAGTTTTGGGGCTGACGTAATAAGCAAGAATGAGGAAAAGCCCTTGCTTTTCAAGAAAATAAGGATAACAATGATACGAAAAGACGTGCGTGACCTTCAAATATCAAGATCAGTCTTTCGGGACGTTAGGGACGGCAAAAACATCCATTAATACATGTACGTGCTTGTACACACGGATCAGAGTATTCAGAGTTACATACTGGCTGCCCGGGCCGTCGTGGTTTTGAAACGCTCTCCGACGCTCCGTCTCTCCGAGTTTGCTGTACTAATATTTGATAATTATCTAAGGATTATGAACTGAAGTTTAGATTGAGCTTAAGTCCTCCTCCAAATGCTTCGTTTTCCAGTCACGGTGGTCGGCCGGCCGCTGAGCTACCAGGTCGTAGACATGACCAATGTCAACGCGATCATGAACTCGCAAGACGTCAGCGAGTACCTAAAGATGTCCTGCGACGGCTTGGAAGCTCGCTGTGACTCTTACTCCTTCGAGAGCGTACGATGCACTTTTCCGGTAAGCCTCTCAGTTCATCATCATCATCTCAGCCGAAATACCTCCACTGCTGGATATAGGCGTCCCCCAAGCGTCGCCACATCGACCAGTTCTGTGATTCTTGCATCCAGCGGATTCCTGTGGCCTTCACAAGGTCATCGGTCCACTTTGTGGAGGTCTCCCAACGCTATGCCTTCAGGTAGGCGGTCGCCACATTCTCTCTGTAAGTTTTTCCTTTTAGTCGTTTGTATAATGGGCTAAAACTACCTCAAAGGCAGACAAAAATGGTTGGATCGAGAAGAGTAGAAATTTAAAAACAAGACCCTTTTGCCCTGCTGTTTGTTAATTAAGTGAAGAATTGTATCGAGTCTTCAGAAAACATCCTCTTAGAAAACATAAACGAACTTGATAAGGTAACAAGGTGTTATTATACTGATTCCAGGTGAACAGCGGTGCGTGGTACTACGAGGTAGTCATCATTACTCCGGGAGTGATGCAGATTGGCTGGGCAACTAAGAGCAGCCATTTCCTCAACCATGTCAGTAGTCGCAATAATTATGATGATAAGCTATATCTACATTTTGTAATGAGTATAATGAAACAAATTTTTAAAAGTCCCCGGTTTCCTAGAGTGACTTTGACTCTGAACTAACGCATAATGCTTGGCTTCGGTATCCTATTAAATGCTATATGCGGCGTCTGACTTCAGCGTTTACGTTCCGATCGACGTCTGAACGCCAGGCACAGCGTCAGCGGTCCATACATCTCATAGCGAACGACGACGTCTCGTTCACAGCAGTAGTCGACAAACAGTGCTCGTGTGTAGTCGTGTGATATAAAATGGATATAAATTCGATACTTTTGACGGCGCTTGTTACTTGAATAGGAGGCTATAACATTTGACTGATTCAATCAATAATTCTTCTTTTTCTTTATCAAATTTCGACATTTTGTACTGACGCCAAATACGACATACACGCTGCAATGCTTCGAAATAACTAGAGACGCGGCGCAAAGCGTTTGAATGCCGCCTACGGCATCCACAACCCAACGTCAGCGTGTTCAAGAGACCACAACAGTACATTTCTATAGTAAGCATCGTGACGATGTACGCGGCCGAGTCTACCAACCGCTTGGCGATGTCTCTCGCCACGACACGGGCACTCGGACCCCATGGCCCTAGTGTTGCAACAGCATGAGACCTTTTTTTATGCGCGCAGTCATAAACATACCACGCCATTAAGATAAGCCCGGTGCTCGAGGGTTTTTGACGTCATCGCGTCGCAGGGCTTGAGTTTTTTACGACTTCCACTTTCTAATTTTTAATGTAGGCACCTACACAAAATTTGACTAATTTTGTAGGTTAATAATAAACAGTGGCTCATTGTGCGAGAGAGACACACTACCAATCAGTGTCGTACTTTTCAAAACCATTCCTTTCATACGTCTATTGGATAAGCAACAAACTTGATGTCTGACAAATGAATTTTGTTTCTATTTATGATTAGCACAGTCGCCTGGACTGCAAGTAGTGACGTGTTGCGCTCTAATTCGTATTTAATGTCACGTGACCAATAGCTTTATTTCTACGCAAATATTTCTCAATGATATTATCTAATTAATCTAAAATCATTAACAGAATAAGTATGAATTTTTATATTTTAAGCTCACAACGATACTACAATACAAAGTTGACAGTAGCCTATTGTTAAAAAATTAAATGAATGAAAAGACCAGTAATTTAGATACTTTAAATCAGAAAACCTCACACCTAACGTAATAAATTACAATTATTTAAATGCTTACAACCATCATAATAACAATGTAAGCTAAGAAAATAATTAAAACTAAAATTAAAATATGCATATACATATGCATTGCGAAAAAAAAATACTGTTCTAGTTAACGCATGCTGACCAGTGCGCTAAATGTAATTTGTGATATTTGTGGATCACGCCATTTATTTAATGTCTTTGGTTTTGTATAGGAGGGGTACGGAATCGGGGATGATCTTTACTCCCTGTCATATGATGGATGTCGTAAGCTGTTGTGGCATGAGGCAAAGCCATCCCCGGTGTTCGAGGTGGACGGATGGCAACCGGGGGATATCGTCGGCTGCCTTATCGACATGGAAGTCGAGGAAGCGATATTCTCGCTCAATGGCCGCCGCATTCGAACATGCACCAACGTGTTCGAAACTACGCGGTAAATATGCATATTTTAACATGTCTTTAACGTTCTGGAGCCGTCGTAAACGGCTCCAGAACGTTCCATTGCGAAAATAGGATCTCGCTATACGAACTACCGGTCTATTCTGTGAAATGGGATCTCGCTATAAGAACTACCGGTCTATTCTGTAAAAATTCACCGTGAAACCTTAGGTGAAGTGACCCTGTCATTCCACCTGACGCTAGGGTTTGACTTGACAGCTCACCACACCTAAGTTTTCACGGAGAGATTTTAACAGAATAAATCATCTGTAGTTATTTTTTTTTTTGCATAGAAACAATGATGATTTCTACAGGGCTAGTTTCGCGAACGAAAATTATCGAAAAGTTAATGTGACAAATTGTCAAGCGCTCGTAAACTGCTGTGATTGGTTGAATGATTTATCAACAGCCAATCGCAGCAGTTTATGCGCGTTTGACAATATTTTTTTTTAATTTTCCGATCATCTTTGTTCGAGAAACTGGCCCTTAGCCAGTTAACATAATTTCAAATTTGTTTTTATTTTTTTAATCATAGCTTGATAGGATCAGCTTCAATGCGCAACTAGATCAGGGACCATTTTGGTTACCCATTGAAAAGGTTTTCGATAGGGTTTTTCTAAGCGGTTAAACAAAAACCCTTTTGAACGGCTTAAATTAAATTTTGGTTACCCGTTGGTTAATAAAACCCATATGGTATGGGTAACCCTTTTGAACGGCTTACTTTAAGCCATTCAAAATTACCCACACCGTATGGGTTTTTCTAAAATGGTAACCAAAATGGTCTCTGGGTAGAATAGAGATAGAATTGGTCATGCTACGCGATCTGGGCGGATATCGAAATAACATAATATTATGAATTTTTCATGTCACGGGGTTTCAAGTAGGTATAGAACCCATTGAATGGGTTATCATGTAACTCTTTCACTGGGTATCAAGTATAAAACCCATTCAATGGGTTATCACGTAACCCTTTCATTGGGTTTCTAGTATAAAACCTATTCAATGGGTTACATCATGATAAAGGTAACCCATTGAATGGGTTACCCCTTCGAAAGGCTTAACCCTTAACCGGGGTTGTACGGTCCCTCAACTAGATTGCGTCCTACGATCAATATAGACTAAACACAATCAATGAGCAATTTATGAACGAAATCCAGCAGCCATGCACTAGATCCATCTGACCCGCCGAAGTCTTCGGTCTATATCTAGGCGCACCTTCCTTCATTTTCGTACTTCCATACAAACAGCAAAAATGTTTTGTTACTCTTTATTATAATATCATCTCATGAAATGTTTTAAGCTGAATTTTAGTTTCATTTGTTAATTTTTTGATTAAGTTGTACATTTTTCTTTTTAATTTTGATTATTTATAACAAAGCATTTTACAAAGGGCGCTGTTTGTTCGGTTGTAGAGCAAATAAGATTGATTTAAAACAACCCAGCAAGGGCTTCTTTGCTGCGGCCTCGTTCATGGCGTTCCAACAATGCCGGTTCAACTTCGGGACCGACCCGTTAAGGTTCCCGCCCACCGACCGCGAGTTCATGATCTTCAATGACCACGGCAAACTCACCGAAGAGGAAAAGAGGGTAAGTACTTATTTTAATAAAATACAGTCTATACAACTTCTGGGTCAGATACAAGAGGAAAAATGCTCGCCTGTAAATGCAGATTATCGAATGTATAGAAGTTATTATGTTATCGAGGTAGCCGAGAATCGCCTCGCCATTCAAAATTAGCAGTTTTTCGAGTTGTCAAGTCAGTTTTAGAACATCATCTAGCTTGTTTCTTATGGCATGATCGTGAACATAAGTGATATAATCGACTGCCGAGTCTCGCATGGAGGTTCTCGCTTCTCGAGAACCGAGAAACAATCCTCGTTTGAGCATGTCTAAAATGATTACCACTGCCTAGCACAGCGACAGAACTGTCACACTCAACATTTTGAAATATAAAATAAGTGTAATTGGTCTAACCTTGACTGCCTCATAAAGTGGTCGCAAGCGCTACTGCTGTGCATGAGATCGTGGGTTCGATTCCCAGGTCGTGCAAAGTGTTATTGGGATTTTCCATTAGGAATTTATCAGTAGCAGACTGGAGTCTGGATTTGTGCCCGGTTGACGGCAATAGGCTCGCCCCCTATTACATGGGACTTAAACATAACTGGCGAAAACATAACTGTGGGTGTACTTTAGGTTCACATCTGCCTTACCTTCGGGGGTTACAGGCGTGGTGTTATGTGTGTGTAATTGGTCTAAAACAAATCTATACATACATACAAATAAATAAAATTAAAGTGTCTGTTTGTTGTGTATGTTAAAATAACATTTTTTTACCAAATGCTTATGAAAGTTTATAACTACGATACGTATAACAGTTATAACCAAAACAATTGTTAAAATGTTTGTATGTCTATTTGTTTCGGCTAATCTCCGAAACGGCTGGACCGATTTTGACGGGACTTTCACTGGCACATAGCTGATGTTATAAAGAACTTAGGTTACTTTTATTTTAGAAAAGCCATGGAGGCAGATCCGCGGGCAGCAGCTAGTAAACACTAAATAAATTGGATTATTTTTTCTAAATGAGTGTTCCTGAGTATTTTGTGTGTAAATATGTCGCGTGCGCAGGTTTTACCGCGGCGCGTCGTGTTGGAGGGCTTGCGTGCTACCACCACTAAAGACAACGCTTGTACAATCTGCTGCGATGCAGAGGCATCCTGCATACTGGAACCATGCAACCACGGGTAAGGAAAACATTATATCTACTTGCGGCCTAGTCGCCGAGATCAATATAACGTTATTTGGCACGCACTTCGGCTTAGTAATAGAAATAATTGCATATCACTGTCAAACTACAATTGCAAGATACAAACGGGACCATGAACGAAACAAGAGCTAAGTAAAGTTTGTCAATCTCAGCCTTGTTTGGCACGTCGAAATTAGAATAAATTCAGATCGAATCGAAGTAACGCGTTTTTAACTCTACCTTCAGAATAACAAATATGATCAACCTATAAGCCTTTCATTTCATTTCAACCTATAAGCCCTTTAGGGGGGATACATTTAAAAAAATCAGTCTTTAGAACTCTTGAACAAAATTTCATGCTTCTAAACACAGCGGTTTAGGCTATGCAATGCCTATCCGTGAATGAATTTAAGATTTTTATTACGTATTTGTTTTTAATATATATGATGTAACTTTCTTACCACAAAACAATAAAACACAACACCTTCAACATTGCAGTGGCTTCTGCTCGGTGTGCACCGCTCAGCTGAAGGAATGCCCCCTGTGCCGCGCTCCTATTTTACGAGTGAAGTTGGGGAAAACGTGACTAACGAGGAGGCTCTCGCCGATCGACGAGCAGGCGAGTAACTTGACCTTCCTGGAGTCGCCGAGCCCGCCGTTCAACAGACGCTTGCAACACCTTACCTTCCCAACCACTGTCTCGACTTCGTCATCTTCGTCAAGCACGGCGCTGACGCCATCAAATGAGTTCCCGAACTTCCCACAAGACGATGCTCATATCGCTTACGTAAGATATCATCAAGCCTAATTCTGAATGTTGTGGCTAACTGGTACGTGTTGTTTCGCGTAGTTAACACCGAGTACGTAACGTTTATTGAGACTGATTCTCTTTGTTTCTACATAATTATATCACAAGTGCTTAAAATTTAACTCAACATGATCAATTCCGTTTAGATTTAAAGGATAGTAACTTGCCATGTGTCAACTTAACACCATCGGGCAACTATGGGACGTGTGCACTACATGCTTGTATCAATCTATATTCTTTAACGATATATTGTGTAAAAAGTTACTTTAGAACAAAAAAGCTTTATATGTTAGACAATCTGACAAGACGTCCCTATATTAGAGATGTGTTTCAGATTGCTTCTCATTCACTCATATCTCCGTCCACTTCAGTCTAACTTTCACACACCGCATGAGTGTCCAGCGTGCCGAGCACGGGCGTGCCAAGACGTTTATGACAAGACATGATAAATTATGTCATGTCAATTTGTACTAGCATCTTATGACAAAACAGTTTTATTGCTCAAACTGTGATAAAATGTGTGACTCAAGGTAACCATTAAAATTAGGCATGTTATTATTTATTAGTTTCTGGCCTTAGTGTTATTTTCATTCTAATATTATTTTAACGCAATTGGCAGAATATTTTTAATAAAGCAATGTATAATCTGCCTCAAAGTCAAATCATTTATTTTAAGTAGGCCATTATAAGACGCTTTTGGACGTCAATATTTACAAGAAAATATAATTTATTAGAAAATGCGTTGTTGTACCAACATTACACTAAAAGATGTTATGTTTAGGTCCTAAAGACTGCCATGCTCTATCAGTTCTACCATCCTAATAGCCTCTACGGTAATAAATCGGTATCTTAGTAAATGTTGGTATTATGTTATGTACTCGATGTAAGAAAACTTGAATAACCACGTTGAATTTGGTGGTGTTACAAACTAAGTGATATGTCAATGCATGAAGGTTACACAAGATTCTATTCAAAGTACCGATCTATCTTCCTTTGTCTTAAATCAAGTCCTTAATCCAGGCAATGTATGAGTCTAAAACTATTTGCTGAATCAGCTTCCAGCCACCTTATTAACTTTTTCTCAATCTAAACTACATCTTTTTACTTCTCGTTTTTTTTTTGTACTAAATGCATATTAGAAATTATAGGTACCAGAAGGCGTTATATGTTTTAAGGTAATTAGGTCCTTATTAGCGCTCGCTGTTTGTAAGACCATTCAAATGATAGTCTGTGTGTGCAATGTGCATTCATTAATCAATTCACTCGTTCTTTATTCACTATAACATTAACATGTTATTTGTCAGTTCCAGAAGTATCTGATAAAAGTTTAGACAAACCCTGTTCAGGTAAAATTCACAAATCGCACACTAAAGAGAATTAGTAACACATTCATCTGTATTCAGAAGGTTGAACTTTATATCTTTCCACTTTTTCAACAATATTTGTTTGAATAACGTTAATAAATTGTAATTGTAAAATGAGTGACGAAAATTGGGGTTATTTTAACCTCAATTTTATTGTCAAATGAAATTGATCTTTAAAGTGATTTACAGTTAGAATTTCAGGTTTATGTATTCTAATAATCAAATCAAAGCACTCATTTTGTAAATGCCACCAAAAATTGGCATCCGTTCATCATAATGTTTCATATGATACTTGTGGAACAGACCTATCCTTACTTTTTACAGTTCTCCAAGCTCACGAAGACGATTTGGCCCTGCGTGTAATTACGGCGTAAAGTTAGGTACCTAGTGTTAGCATCAATATCAGATTTTTTTAAGCTAAACAGTATTTTTAGGAAATGTGTTAGATTGCAAATTTGCAATAAGTAGAAACAAACAATTCTAATTTGTTATTTATAATCACTTTCAAAATCATTAATATCTTCTTCAATCTTAATATGTACTGTTTCTATCTCAATTTCTATCTTTTTCTCTTTCTTCTTTCTTCCATGTTTCATAGGAAATGTGACATCTAACGAAAGAGATGATAGGCCCCTCTCTTCTCTTAATATTCGCGCTACTGTGGCAACGCACACACCTGTAGCATCGGCTGTTCGTTGCTGTATATTGCGTAAATGCGTTAGATCACAGTTAGGTTCTCTATGCAACATCGTAAACTCATACTCTTCCTTCAAAAAACGGTAAACGTTAGCAATCATGGCTCGACCCTAAAACGAAATAAAAACGATTTTAACATCCTGATTATTATGACATCTGATGATCATCATATTTATATAAATAATTATTATTTATTTTGGGCTCCAAATATAATGCATGCCGCACTATGTTTGGAGGCCAAAATCTGGCAAATACTGTGTAAGTCAGATAATCAATTTTAAAATATCTTCGCTGTGGGGGTTGCGCTAAGGTAACACAAGAATATCGCATATTAAAATAATAAACTCCTGCTATCATGAAATTACAGAGCTGTGATATATGACATTTGAAGTTCGCGGGACTTTAGCACAATCGCTTTGAGCAGTTCAAGATGGCGGCCCTTTACCTGGTACCATTAAATCCTACAGCATTGAATCGTTAATACGTTCGAAAAATTAAGCAAACTGAATCACAAATGACTATAAACAATAATTACCTCGCGACTAATAACTTTTCTGCTTTTTTTCTCCATGATACCACTGTATTTGAGCAAAATTTTGGTGCGGACACAATACACACTAGTGGGCCGGATCGCGTTGCGATCCTATACTGATAAAATTAAAGCCTGAACTGACGCAGTGGAACTGACTGCCGGGTGGCTGCACAAATACGAACGTTCTCACACTTATAGCCTTGTTCACCATCTCCAATGAAAGCGTTGATTAATTAATTGTTAATTTTATGAAACGAGTCTCATCTGTCAATTTCACATGCGAAAAAAAAGCTTACAAAACAACTGCACTGCTGACTTGATGAATGACGTAACAAATCATACGTTTGATTCGTTCATCGTTACATTCGTTCACCAATGTCACTCGTCAAACGTCATTGCAGTTGTCAATTTGTCAATTATCACTTCATCTGTCATCATGTATTTGTGTCGTGAACTGTTTGGTTGGACTGTAATCGCGTGTGATTAGATTTTGTATTTTTGTTAGTGCCTAGTTAAAGTAGTTAGAAGGCACCACAATAATCAGAGAAGTGGGAGTATTTGTTGATACTGCTTAGTTCCTGAAATATTTACTCAGAACATCGACTTACAACGATAGAGAAGGGATTGATTATTTTACATAAATCTACTCGTCTCACAGCAGAAAATTTAAAAAATATGCTTTATATAATTGAATTGACTTATTAGATTTTTTTAAACATTTTTTCAGTAGATAAAATTAAACTAAGTTTCCCTCATTTCTGTTGTATTTTGAGGATCTCTTACCTCGATGTTTCAACTCGACACCTCGCAGTGGCACAGAATTTAGAAGTTTACGTTATGATTGATTATAAGGAATTATTATGCAACAAGCAAACAGATAAACATTTTAGCTCTCTATTGAAAACACTTTTTCATATATTGTCACAAGTCCAAAAATCAACAAGTTGTAGCTAGGCAACCATTCTATATATTTCTTTTTGTTAAAAGCCAGCTATAAACTCTTAACACTTTCCCTCTTTGAATATGTTAAAAAGTTTTGACCAGTCCAAGTTGACTTCTTAACTGGACAAGTCTTGGTCTTGGCAATGCTTTGGTAAGCATGTCTGCCAACTGATTAGTTGTACTTGTTCTCTTCACAAGTATTTCTCCATGAAGTACCTTTTCTCGCACAAAGAAATGTCTAATTCTTATATGTTTAGTTCGCTTGTGGAATTCGGGGTTTTGTCCAGGCAAATTGCAGCTTCATTGTCAACTAGAAGCGTTTGGAAAACTCAGCTCTGTGAGATTGGTAAATATTCTCTGCAACCAAATTAACTCTCTTGTAGCTTCACTTGCTGCAACGATTTCGGCTTCTGTTGTTGACAATGCCACCGATGCTTGTCTTTGGCTTAACCATGTTAAAGCTCCTCTAGCGTACAAATATAACGCCTGTAGTTGATCAACCGGTTTGCTGATCTCCGCCGTGGTCAGCATCACTATAGCCAATAATGAAGTCATTGGAGTGGTCCAACTTGTACTTTATACCAAAAGAAGTTGTTCCTTTCAAGTATCTAAAAATCTTCTTGACCATCTGCCAATCTGACTTATCAGGATTTTCAAGTTTTCTAGATGCCAAGCTGACTGCATAAGCAATATCAGGACGAGTTCCAATCATAAGATATGCTAAGGCACCTACAGCTTCTCGATATGGAAAATCTTTTCTTCAACCATCCACTTTCCCTGTCTCAAAGGTTGAAATCACCAATTCCTTTTGAACTGGAGTTGAAAGAGGGTTACAGTCCATCATGTCAAATCTCTTCAGAATCTTCTTTGTATAAGATTCCTGTTTAATGATTATAGATCCATCTGTATCTCGTTCAATCTCTAAACCAAGGTAATAAGATGTAGGTTTTGTAGTTATTTTCAGCTTCTTCCTTAACTCATTCAGAAAAGCTTCTGTTACTTCTGCGTCTGTGGCAGCTACTAGACCGTCATCAACATATAATGTTATGAGTAGTTCCTTTCAAACAGAGTAACGCTGACAGCGTTACTCTGTTTGAAGTCTAAATCCAAAAGAATCTCAGCAAAACAAGAATTCCAACAACGTGGCGCTTGCTTTAGTCCATATAAACTTCGTTTCAGTTTCCATACTTTTGTTGAACCAGCATTGTAACCGTCAGGTTGCTCCATATAGATCTCTTCTTTAAGTTTTCCATATAGGAATGCTGTTAAAACATCAAACTGTGTCAGGACCAATCTTTCTTTAGCTCCAATACTTTTAGGGCTCTGATTGTTCCCATCCTTGCAACTGGACTAAATGTTTGGTCATAATCGACACCTAATCTCTGCTTGAACCCCTTCACCACCAGGCGCGCTTTGTATTTGTCTGTTGTGCCATCAGGATTTCTTTTAATTCTTAAGACCCACTTTGAGGGAAGCGCCTTTCTATTTGGTGGTAGTTCACTTAAAGTCCACACATCATTAACTCGTACAGAGTTAATTTCACTCTTCATGGCTTGTAGCCAGTGTTCACTATCTTTAGCTTGAACAGCATCTTTGAACGTATCAGGAAAAGACTACTAGACAGACAAAGTCCTCATACTTTTTAGGGGGCCGCAGAGTATTCCTGTCCCTTAATTTGTATCTTGGCTCATTAACAACGATCGTTTCTTCAGGATCTATGTCTTCAGCATCAAAGAAATTGTCTTGTCTTTGTAGATCGTTTTCAGGCATGTCTCTATCTGCCTCTAGATTTTGATTTTCATTATCTGAATGTTGATCTTCAGTTCTTTCTTCCTGAAAAAAGCTGTTGTCTCCCTCTAACTCAGGATCCACCGCCTATATATCATGATCTCTGGCTTCTTCTCCCTCTAGATCATTATTAGACTCATTTGGCTTATTAACTTTAATCTCAGTTGGAATCTTGAATTCAACATCTTTAAAGAAGGTTACGTCTCTCGATCTCTGAGTTTGGTGACCATCCCATATGCGGTACCCATCATCATTTTCTTATCCAATGAGTATCCCTTTGATAGCTTTCTTGCTTAGTTTTCTTCGTTTCTGTTTCGGTATATGAGCGTAGCATTCACTACTAATAATCCAGTGACAGATTTTGGGTTTCTTTCCAGGCCATAATTCAAAAAGCACCTTGTTCTCCACTCGAGAAAGCCCTGTACGATTGAGCACGTAAGTAGCGGTATTGATCAATTCTGCCCAAAGCTTCTGTGGTAGCTCTACTAATGAGTGCATCATAGACCGTGCGGCTTCTACTAATGTTCGGTTCTTGCGCTCACTTACACCATTTTGTTCGGGTGTGTACGGCATTGTGAGTCTCTGTGTAATTCCATGCTTGTGTAAAATATCTCGAAAATACTTGTTGTCAAATTCTCCCCCATTGTCCGAAAGAATAGTTTTGATGGAATGTCCATTTGCTTTCGTTTCAGCGATAAAGCGTACTAGCATAATATTGACCTCAGATTTGTGGCGTATAAAGTACACTGATTTGTAGCTAGAATAATCATCCTTGAATAACACAAAGTATTTTTACTTGTATTTGGAAAGACTTTCTTCGAAAGGACCGCAGACATCCGTATGTATCAATTCACCTATGTTTGACGTTCTCTCCCTTTTACCGAACTTCAGACGATGTGATTTTCCATATATACACCCTTCACATTTGAGACCATCGCACTTTATGTCTATACCTAGTTCTCGTTTCACTAGGTTCTTGACATGTCTAGGATTCTGATGTCCAAACCTCTCATGGTATATTTGGAAAAGATCTTCTTGTGACGTCACTATATTCGCTTCAATATGGTTATCTGGGATTATAGATTTTATATTGAGCATATACAATCCTCCATTGGGCTTCCTATTCCCAATAACGCGTGTGATTCCATCTATTACCAACTTGCATTCTGTTGCAGAAAATGTAAAGACGCTGTTTGGAATCATGTCTTGTGCAGCTAAAACCGAAAATAGATTTCTTGTTAATGATGGCACATACCAAACGTTGCTGAGAGTTATTAATTCCTTTCTTCTATTGATATTTGATTCAACTACCACCGATCCTTTCCCTTTCGCAGGAATGGTAGTACCATCTGTAGTGGTCACTGTGTGGTTCAAATCAAAATTAGCGAAGTCTTGAGTCGAGCGAAGTCTTTGCGTGAGCACTATGTGGGTAATTTTTTTTTTTTTTCTTTAAATATTTTCCTATTATTTTATGCTTTTTCTCAGTTTTAATGGTGGTCTGGCATTTTGAGCACTTTATGAGGCCTACCCAAATGTACTTTCTTTGGTATTGTTCGTCGAGTCGTTGAGCTCCTTAAGTCTTGAGTCGAGCTGCACGATTACGACAAATGCTTGCACTGATTGGACAGGTCCACTCAAAATTGTGTGGTTCTTTCCTCAAAAGACCATTTCAGACACAGATCTACATGGTCCTCACATGATCTGACCAAGATTATGTCTGGACTTTAAAAGAGACTGACCCCTGAGTTTGTTTCGCCATTTCTTCTCACGGGTAGTCAGATAGGAAATGTCGACTACATCTAGCTTATTTTTTACTTTTTAATATGACGTGTAAAAGTGATTCCGATATCCTATTTACAGAATAAACGATTTCATTTCATTTCTTGAAATATGTCACTCCTGTTTGTGATATGTACTGTCGCCCCATTGTCCATGAACCAACTCCGCTTATTCTGAGATTGTTCCGATGAAAATGCATTGACGATCATCAATGTTATATTTTGAACTCGTGGTGAAGAGCCTGTTTCTATATTTAGTGGGTTTCGGTGGTCTTCCATCTCTGATCCACTTTGGGCTGGTTTTAACCCAATGACCACTTTCAGAACAATAGTGACACTTCGTCAACTGCTTCTTCTTCTGCACTATCTTATTTATTACTAGGGCCTCTTGACTAGTCTCGCCTTTTCCACTATGTGCTCTCTCGTATGCACAGAGGTGACTTGTCAAGCTCTCTATGGTTCTGTCTATTTTATTGATCAGAAGCCAACTTGACTTGAACGAAAAGTATTTTTCATCTAACGTTTCGTGAATTTTGCATATTAAGAACAGCTCTGGTAGCTTAACGTATGTGTCACTCTTGGTAATTTCTGCATAATATTTTTAAGCTTGGACATATGGGTAGATACATCGTCTCCATTATCTCGCTTAAAGCCAAAAAACTCCATACACAGGTTGTAAGCTCTATCCTCAGATTGTCCATCAAAGAGTCTGTGAAGTTCCTCCCAAACTTCCTTTGCAGTCTCGAACCGCATGACCTTATTCAGTGTGTCATCTGATAAACTTGTTGTGATTATAAGCAAAGCGCTGCTGTCAGCTTTCCTATATTTTGCCATAGCTAAATTATAGGCACCAACTTCTGCATCACCAGCTCCTACGAGGGCGGCACTGAAAATTTCGGGAATCAAGGAAGTGACACAACATTACTATTTAAAAATGTATTTATTGCTTTTCGAAGTATTCTCCGCGAAATTTGACACATTTTTCCATACGATGGACCAATCATTGAAGCAACCATTCCATTCGGAAGTTGGGGTCTCCAAAATGGCCGTTTTGTAGGCGTCCACACCTTCTTCAGGTGATGAAAATCTCTGTCCACGCAATTTATTCTTTATTTTAGGGAAAGTATAGAAATCATTAGGGCTTAGGTCGGGGCTGTACCGCGGGTGGTCTAATAATTCTATGTTTTCTTGCTCTAAAAACTCTTTTGTTCTGTGCGCGGTGTGAGAACTCGCATTGTCGTGATGGGGGATTGGCGGCGGTTGCAGTTCTCTTTACGGAGTTCAGAAACGACCTGTGGCAAACAAATGCTAGCATACCATTCTGCATTAACCGTTGTTTGTCCCTCAAGGGGAATAGTCGTAACATGGCCGGTTTTGGAGACAAATGTGGCCACCATTTTTTTTGCAACACCGTGAACGAACAATTTTTGTTGGCTTTAACTCATTTTCGAACACCCAAACTCGTGACTGGTTTTTTGTTTCGGGTTCGTACGCGTATATCCAGGATTCGTCACCTGATACAATGTTGTATACAGCATTTGAGGATCCTGCGTGGAATCTTTCGAGAGTTCTGACGCACCAAGTAACGCGAGCCGCTTTTTGCTCTTCACAGCGAATGCGGTATCCATCGGGAAAACAACTTGTTTACACCTAATTGTTCATGCAAGATTATTTGTATTTGACTCATGCCAATGTCTAAAGTTGCCTGAATTTCGCGGTATGTCACATGTCGATCTTCCTCAATCAGCTTAAGCACAGCATCAACGTTTTCTTGGGTGACTGCAGTTTTTGGACGACCTTGACGGGGATCATCACTGAGCTTGACACGTCCACGTTGAAATTCAGCAAACCAGCGATAAATTGTGGTTTTGGATGGGGCTTCATCACCAAATGCAGAAATCATCCGGTCAACACACTGTTTTTGTGTTAAACCAGTTTGAAAGTCATAATAAATCATCGCTCTTGAATTTTCTCGAGTCAATTCCATTTTCTCAACGACTAAACAAGTTTGACAAAACCTTGTGATAAGACCGAGAATCTTTTTTTAAATAAATAAATGGTATTCGATTTTTAAAACCAAGGAGTTTTCAATTAAAAAGATTTTAATATGACAGGAACAGAGGAAATATTCCATTCCCGATACTTTTAGTGCAGCCCTCGTATACTCGGTTGGGTTGGTTTCTGGATTTTCCCTTCTGCTGCTTCCATAGCACATTCTGTACCACGCAGCATAATGGATACTTTGTATTTCCATTGAGCCCAGTTTACCTTCCCTTCTAAATTCCCAATCTTCAATTTAGCAGTAAAACTTTCCATTCTGGCGCAGGTCTAATAACCTGTTGTAATTTGAAGATCTCTTACCTCGATGTTTCAACTCGACAGAATTATTATGCAACAAGCAAACAGACAAACATTTTAGCTCTCTATTGAAAACACTTTTCATATATTGTCAAAGTCCAAAAATCAACAATTTGTAGCTAGGCAACCATTCTATATATTTCTTTTTGTTAATGGCCAGCTACAAACTCTAACAATTTCGATATGTGCACATTATCAAGACACACTGTATATGCACGGGCACATGAGTCTAGATATATACTCGTATTAATAAAGACAAATGGTCTTCATGAGATGGAAGACTGTACACAATAATAAGTTACTGTGTTGTGTTTAAAGTTGAGTCGCTGCCTTAGCATATTTTTATAAATTCTCATGCAGGCCACAGAAGACTGCCTGACTGTTATTTACTCCTCCCTTTTCTAAATAATTATAACATACAATACAAGTATACATTATGTAATTGTGTTCAGATTGTCAAAGTCATGCAATTATTTTTATTTTATTATTTTTAAAGTGAAATTTCATTAGAATCGATGCGATAGAATACCCAGCGTGAATATATGGTGTAATAATAAATATATATTGCGATCGAAACCATAGCGTGATTCAGAATCTAGGTCGAATCTATCACCGAGTAGTGAATTGAAACGTATGCGTGTTTTAAGACTGAGCAACGCCATCTATCTGATTTTGTTGAAAACTAAAGTTATCATCAATCTTCCGTATTCTAAGTTGCAAAATGCACACAATGTGGGAAAAAAATGCATGTTTATTGCAAAAATGCAGACTACCAAATACCAGATTAAACGTAAAAGGGCAAAAATGTATTACAATTCTTTGCTCATCCCACGGGAACACTACATTTTTTCGGGATAAAAAGTAGTCTCTGTCTTAATCGAGGGTGTCAGCTACCTCCATACAAAATTTTATCAAAATTGGTCCAACTGTTTGAGCATGAAGAAGTAACAAACATACAATGTATACACAAACTCACAAACTTTGCGACACAACTTCTTGTCAACAATAATAATTCATAAATAACTCACACTGGCAGCCGTGCCCATTAAAAAAATCATCTCACAAACATGTGAGCATAGCACCCGCCTAGTGTGAGTGTCACACTTCTATATATAATTAGTTACATTAATACTAACACGACAAAAATCTCGCTTCGTGCATCCTATTGGTCAAAACGGATGCATTGGGCGATCGAGTCGTAAGCCGTGCTACGCGATTGTCGCCAAAGGTGAGCATGCGGAAGTTTGGCCGATAGTACGTACATAAAGTCACGTCTTCTTACCATGGGGGTAGGCAGAAATTACAGCACGCCACCTGCGACGCTCGTTACATACTCCTTTTGCTTCGTTTCCGTTCATACATTTGGTCATACACGCAAGTATTATTCTAGATCGACAAAACAAGACTAAATTCTAATTTACGACTAACTTTATTTTTAAATGACTCATGTACCTATGCGGTAGATTTTCCCTCCTTGAGCCTTCACTGTCGCCTCTCAGTATAAAATGTATAAATCTATGTCGCCGTACAATGTACAAAGTGCAGTAGAAACCAAGCTTTACCCGTAATATGTTTGCATATGAGTGTTTTCAATCTATTCAATATACTTACATTATAAATAATTGTACAGGTCTTAAAGGAATCTCAGAAGCACAATATTCAATGAAGATCAAGAAAATATAACCAACTATTTCCAATTTTTTAATATAATACGTGTTAAAAACTTCTTTGTGGAATCCATTTCCACTATTGTAAAACTTCTATTAAGTTTAGTTTTTGGAAGCCCAGTCAAGGGTGACTAGTTCATAGTAGGTACCCTTTCATGTGCTAAAAAAAATATTAAGCTTATTATATAATATCAGATTACATTCCCAATATTTATACATAAATGTTGTACTAAAAGTACATTCATTGGTAGTAAAGAACTTGTTAGCTTTAAGTATGTCTCGAGTGTTTCAAACGCACAGTAATTAAAACCATATTTGTAATAATTAATTAGGTAATAAAATTTCTTCATGCTTTACTCTCATATCTAGAGTAAACCATGGAAAAATAACAGATTTAGTTAATATGTAGGTACATTTAGATAACCTAATAAATATATAAAATTCTTCCATTTAGAAAAAAAAGGTGAGGCCTTTCATAGTTTTAAAATGGAACTATCTAGACACTAAAAAATGACCATTATAATGATATTGTTCGCATAAGAAAAGAGTGATTTAAAAATCAAATCTAGAATGTAAGAAAAACTTTGAATGGCCTACCAGTAAAGTTAAATTCATTCCTGCTTCACGGCTATGTCTTGTAGATTATTTTGTAGGTATTAGAAACAGTATATTTTACTCATTGCCTAATTTATCTTCTGTGAAGAATTATTCTTGGCATTTTGTTATTGTACCTATATTCAAAAGTAATTCTTAGCTTACTTTTTGCCAACAAGCAGATGGTTTCCTTAAAATTATTAAAATATACAAAAAAGTTTTAATTTTTTAAGATAATGATGAGTGTTCAGTAAATTATGTTTATATTAAATTTTAAATAATAATGTGTCGTGTTTTATGTAGTAGGTAAGTCTAAATAGGCCGAATTAAAGAAATTAAATTATTTTTAACTCGATATTATACATTGCTAATAAATAAAAGAAACTAGCTTCGTGCCAAAATTTAAAATTAAGCTAAGTGTCTAGTAAAATGTAAAGAGAAGGTTTTGTGTTGATCTTTGAATGGCGATGTTAAAAGTGCAGAAAATATTGGTAGGCACCGTCGCTGGCAAATCATTATAAACCAGCACCTTAATTGCGTAACAAACTATCATTCACAATCTGAATGATTTTGAAGTAAGTATATTGCTAATCCATTGCTTCATAATTATGTTCGAAAAATTTGTCTGCTCAACAACGTTTGTATTGCAATGAATGTTGTTGAACTGGCAAAATGAAACCCATTGCTATAAACTGATAGTGTGCTATGCAATTACTTCGACGCTCTGACTTTAAAAAATGTATATATTAAACGAAATTAGTATAATATATTAGACTACCAAAAAGGGTCAAAACGTGATTTAGAAATTAAATTAAATTAAATTTTTAATTAAATTAAATTCCACATAGACTCCCGGACACCTGAATCGAGCCACCCTGCATATTTTTGTTTATAGGTCTCTTATCTTTTAAATTTATGGTTTTGTTTCTTCACATTTTTGTTTCTTTATAAGTACCTACTGGGCAGTAGGTACTTATAAAGAAACAAAATGTGGTTTTTAAGCCAGCCACTCAAAATCACTTCAATATAAAAAAAAACTGTTTAAATTATTCGTCTTTTCGCGTTTCTGAGGGGCAAAATTACCGTGGAGTTTTTGAAGAAAACAATGTTTTACATAGACAAAACGTTTATTTAGTAACTTGTGTTACCTATAAGAGCATTTGCACGTCGATCGTCATGCGGTTCGGCATGGAATTAATTAATGCCACTATGACATGCTGTGAAATGTTCTCCCATGCTTCTGAGGCTCGCATGCTCTGCTCAAGATGGCAGTTTTCAGCTCATGCAAAATTTCTGGAGCTGGTTGGTTAGTTCGCACTCGCCTCTTCAGCTCACCTTATAAGTACTCTATTGTATTCATATCAGGAGTGCTTCTTGCTGGCCATACAGCATAATCTTTGTTCCATCCGTAAAAAGAACCTAGCTCCATTGACGTTGAGTCTCATGCAAATGTTCGCGTGCGGTGTAGGCGCCCCATTCTGTGAGCTCGTGTCAGTTTGAGACCATTGGCTGGTTTATGAGCTTTCAGACCACGTTCTTCGAGTCTCCTTATAACAATTCAAGCGCAAACAGTCAGTTCATGATAGTCTGGAAGTTGTTCTTGGAGCTCTATCTACTGAAGTCAGGTGACGATGACGCAGGCTGGTGGGAAAGATAAACTGATCTTGTCGTGCTGTAGTGGCCCGGTTTCGTGGTCCTTCTGGACGGCGCATGAAGCCGCCCCAGTGCGTTCAGCCGCCAGTCTCCAGTGCTCTCCAGGCGTCCTGCCGTTCATAGAATTTATCAGCGGTACTGGTAAATTTTTTGAATGGCAGGACGACTTACATGAAGTTATGCACTTACGGTTTGCCAGACTGAAAAAGTGCATCCGCTTGCGCGGCTGTTTCAGGTGCAATATCCATAATTTGCAACGTTATGAAACGTTGTCAATGATTAAAAAAATAAGGAATAACAATTTCGATACTCTTTTTATGCAAAACAAAACAAATAACGAAGTAACTATTGACAACCCAAGTAGTATAAAATAGCTTTTTATTGGACGGATAATAGAATTTGCGTAGGTATTCTCAAAGCTTTCTAAGAAGCCTAAAATTAAGCATTATAAACAGCTATGCTTATTAGCTATGCTATGCAGCTCTTAAAATGCTTATTTGGGCCCCAAATTATATAGACTAGTTTCAGAATGGTATTTTAGCAGCATTATATTGGTTGTCTACCTAAAAGATAAATGCATTATATAGGCTGAGAAAACAGGTTAAAGCAGTGCGCAAATCTTAAGTGCGGCTCTTATAAAGCTTGTATCATTACAAGTGCAAAATAAAAACATTAGGTACCAAATGTTATTATGAATTTCTGTTAGTTTAATAATAAAATCTTCTGTAAAACAACATGGTGAGTGATACTGCTAACTCTTTCGACATAAAAATATAGGGTATTTCCCAGTGGTCAGATTGACGGTTAGACTAGTCTTTCCAACGGGAATTTTTTGTTCCCGTTGGTCAGATCAGCTCATAATTTAGTAAAGTACTGTTGAATACGAAGAGGTTATAAAACTAGTTTTATTTGTGACATCATGTAATTTGTTGACACTGGTTGAAATTCTTTGCAAGTTGTTTCATGGTTTTATAAAACAAAATTTTCCTGTTTGTCATGAAATGTCAATCACATCATGTACTATACTATTTTTAACCAGAAGTTGAGTAATGTGTATCGGTATTATGGATCTTAATTTTATAAATAGAAAGGGTGGAGTTGTCTTGCTTTATAATGGATATCAATTTTATAAAAACAAAACGTACACAAACGGAAACGAATTTTGGCTTTGCGGTCAGTTCAAAAGAATGCGATGCTTGGGATCTGTGACGATTCAAGTGAGTAAACTGGTTGTTACCTCGGAGTTAATTGATGTTATTTAGTTCGCAGTACGTTCAAGATCCTTGGTCACACCTTGATCACTTTATTGCCAAACTCATGTCCGTCTCAATGCCCAAGTATTATGTAGGTATAGGTATATGTATGTAGATACGGGTCCCGACCGCTAGTAAGTGTCTATGTTTTTTCAGAACCGCAATCAACTTATTAAGTCAAAAAATCACACCTGCGTTCAAGATGTTGGCAAGAATGACATAGAAGTTTCATTCCATAACATGCGGGAACAAGCTTGCAAGGAGTTTCAACCAGTGTCAACAATTTATAAAGAGTGTGTCACAAAATTAAAAGATTCCGGCTTAAACTTAACGAATATACCGTCTTTTCAATCTATTAAAAGTACGGTGTACCGTCAACGAAATAAAGCCGCTAAAGTTACCAAAATATTTCATAACAACCCTATTGACGTTGAAATCCCTGAAGAATTTCAAAATTTCATTTTAGCGGATTTTATTGACCAAGGAACACGTATAATTGTTTTTTGTACGCCGCAATCGAAGGAATATTTAAAACGAGTAAAACATTTCTTTTGTGACGGAACATTTAAGAGCGTGGCCTTTACATCATTTTCACAGTTATATAGCATCCATGGTGATATTGGAAGCAGCATTGACACCACTAATATTATACCATTAATTTATGTATTGATGTCCCATAGATCGGAACAAAGCTACATCAGTCTTTTTAGCATGCTACGATCACAACTGCCGTATATGGAACCAAAAAAGTTTACCCTGGATTTTGAAGTTGCTGCTTCTAATGCGTTAAAAAAAGTATACCCTGGTGCGGAAATAAAAGGTTGCTATTTTCATTTTTCTCACAACGTGTGGAAGCAAGCAAAAAAATTAAAATTGACAAAATCAAAAGCAACAAAACGCATAATTGCACTTTCGGGAATTCTGCCATTACTACCGCCACATTTAGTGGATGAAGGTTGGCAATATATAATTAATGATGCTCCTGATTCGGCCAACATACAAAAAATTTAAAAATATTTTCATAAACAGTGGCTAGAAAAGTCTAATTTCAAGCAAACTTGGTCTGTTTTTGGGCACAGAACTACTAACTGTTTAGAAAGTTGGCATAAAGAACTAAATAAAAAAATTACAAGAAAAGGACCCGGGATAATCAACTTACTGAGAATTTTCCTGAAAAGTGATTTTACGAAAATAACAAATAAACGGACAAAGGAAAATGTAATGAGAGACGAATTCATAATGTATTCACAAATGATGTTAACTAATGGAGAATTGAATGTTGGTCATTTTTTAGAACGTTTAAGATAAAATTGTGGTTTTGTTCAAATCCGCCCAATAAGCACATTTCTTTAAACATAAAACAAATTCTCCTCTAATACTTTCTAGCCTGCTTTCTAACATGTACCTATTAAAATGCAAAACTGTTTTTACTTTCATTGTACTTTTTTTCTGTTGTTTTTCTAGCTGTCAAATAAATCTGACCAACGGGAAAAAAAAATCCCGTTGGAAAGACTAGTCTGACCACCAATCTGACCACTGGGAAAAACCCAAAATATAGATGCTACAGGTAAGTAGGTATTTCAACTCTTGTTTTTTTTCTATCTACGTGACTTTGGGTTGCGAGTATCAGTTTACTGTGAAAGTGTGTGTATATTTGCATCAAATATTTCATGCGCCCTCGAAATGACCTATTTGGTACAAAAATATTATAAAATGCTGTAGATTTGTTTTTACTACCTGCGCCCCGCGGTTTCACCCGCGTTAGTCTCGACCCCGTGGGAATATCGAGATAAAAAGTAGCCTATATGTTAATCCAGGGTGTCAGGTACCTCCTTACGAAATGGGTCCAGAAGTTTTAGCGTGAAGAAGTAACAAACACACACACACAAACTTTCGCCTTTATAATATTAGTGTGATGTTACTTGTATTGTAGCGGCCGGTCAATACTGTCGGTGAAGACGTTTTTATTTTTAACTCATTATTTAGAATAAAATTAATTTAACTTTATCGAAATACATAGCAAATGGCGTAAACATAATTAAAAACTTTAGGCATTTGCTACATTCTTTGTAATTCTTTTAGCTTAGCAAAAGCATTAAAAAGGATTTTAAAATATGTTTAGGCTGTAGTAGACCTTGATTAGGGCATCGTTCATAGAGTTCGTAATGTATATTTTTGAATGTTTTAGGGTTCGGTATAAATTTGATAAAACCGCGTAATCGCGGATGCATCGACGGCAGCACCGGGCGCGTTGACGGCAGCAATAAAGGGGTGGTGACGGCTGCAGTCTGGTCTGTGAAAACTCAAGTGTTTTATTATATTTGTGATACTACCTAATACGTAATCCTCATTATGTTTAAAATTATATTGATACACATACGTTGAACATAAGTACCTACCTTTATTTAGAATTAAGAAAGTATTTGGTTTTATTAATTAGGTAAGTAGTGAAACTAAAAGACTAAATTAATCTCGGTATAGACTCAAGAGTGCAAAAGAGGTACAAAATATAATTCATTGGTATTCGTTATCGTTACACACTTAGATAGGTACTAATTTAATTTCATTTTGTCCATCTATCAAATTTGAACTTACGGAATATTATAGTATATTGTTCTACTACCTTTTTTTGGGTGGGAAATTATCAAATAACTTCTCCCGCTCTGGGCGGAGCGGGAGGGCGTGTCAGACTTTTACTGACAAAAACCCACCCGTGTTCCTTCAGATGCCTGTGTGCCAGGGCCATATATGCCTTTTGGAGAAACTCGCAACCCTGGCAGGCATTGGCCCTTTCGGACCCCGTCAATTGGGCTGACATCTATTTGGGGCGCGCGTGGAACACAACGCGCCGTCGACCCGGGCCTGGTCCTTATCGGACGGTGAGCTACCCATCGCTCACCGTCCGCAAGCCCGCGCCTACGGTGGCCGCAAGTAAGCTTGCGACCCCCGGGGCGTCTCCTGCGAGTAGGGGCGCAAGGGCACTAACCTTGCCTCCCTCACGTGTTCCGCCTCCTCCTTCGGGAGCATTACTGCTGCGCAGAAAGAGGTGACGGCCTCCCATGCACTCTTGCTTCGAACCAAGGCCGGACGCGAGAGATCGCCGCAAAGTCGGGCAGACCTCCACCGTATGCTCCATCCAACCAAACTGGCTCCGCCATATCCGGCCCCACCCGCACCAGCCGCCCGACCAGGTGGTCTGCAATTACTCTTTCAAAGAGCTTGCCCACCTCGTCGAGCAGCACGATGGGCTGGTAAGCGAACGGAAAGTCCGCTGGGCACCCGGCTTCTTAATGAGGACCAGTTTCCCCGTCTTCCCACGAAGGGAGAACTGGCCCCTCTCCAATCATGCGCTTAGGAGCCCCTTAGTCTAGGCCCGAGAGCCTTCAAGGCCAGAACCAGGCTTTCCCAGGTATGCCGTCGGATCTTGGGGAGGTATTCTTGGCATTCAGCCTACGTACCGCCACTCTCAGATCTACCTCGGTCATTATTGTACTATCTACGCTTGAAAAACTCTAAATGAATTTCCTGCTACAATCTTCGTATCTCATCGGTTGACATCATATCAGAGTATCTAAACCCTGTTCAAAACGAACCCTGTACCTATTTTACATTGTTTTCACTCTTAAATATTGTTTTCTTGTAATTTAACAAATTATATCTACTTACTTTTTTATAACTGCGCGTCTAAAACAGAATTTTGCGAATAGTTAAAAACATCAAACCAATTTATAAGTTGCTAGAAACTAAAAGTAGGTATCCTATTTTTTTTAAGTTATTTATTTCAACACAAAATTCATCTATATAAAACAAAAATACATTTAATTCAAAATAAATTGATCTATAAATCTCAGAATTTTGCAGGAATTGTAATGTAATGGCCAATAACCCTAGTCATACAATAAAATTAAGTTGGCCAAATTAAATAAGTACCTATATGTATGAACCTTATTTTGAACACTGTTCATCTTGAGTAGGTACCTACCGACTATCTATGGTGCATCACATTCTTGTGAGAAATTTTTAAACCTTAGAAACACATTTCCAAACAACTAGTCATTAGATCGATCAAGGCTACGTTACCTACGTTATGGCAACGCTTCTTGCAAATCACGCCAGAAGCAAAGAAATCGAGAGCAAAAATAACGTTTATATAAAGAATTTATTTACTCTTCAAAAATATAATAAGCTAGTACAAGATACCTAGCTAGGGAAAACTGCAAAAATTCAAAAGAAAAATGTTCACAAAACTTTTGATAGCGATAAAGTATATACCAATCGCGCTTCATAAAGGGGTCGTGCACGAAATCGACTGATTTTGATAAATGTTCATTGTTCGTGAGAAAGGAAAAAGAAAAAAAGTCGAGTTCTTTGTTTTGCATGTGGCGGAAAGGATTTTTTCAAATAAATTAAGAATTCCTGGAAAATTACAAAAATCCGCAACAGGTTTTCCAAAAAATGACGTGAGAGTGACGTTTTTCATATTTTCATAAGAAACTATTTTTGAATTTGAACATTAAAAATATCATAAACATCATTAAAATAGTCTACTTTCATGTGGCTGGACCACTTTTTTTGATTTTTATTCAAAATATTGCAGAAAAAAATGTTTAAAATACCTATATTTTTCTTAAAACCCAGCCTTTTATGTATTTTTTCCTATTATTTAGCAAACCTTATCAAGAAAAATCACACTGGGCTTCAGCTATTCTTGAGATAAAATCAAAATTTTATTTTATTTTCCAACATCTTCATTGTAGGTAAATCAAAGGCGAATTAAACTATCTATATTTTCGAGAGCGCAAAAGTGATACAACTATTAACAGGAGCTATGACTGACACGAATGGCAATTAGCACTACGAAAACTGTACTTTTATTCATCTACGTATGGTATTCCGAAATACCGCTCACCGAAAGGACGGTTTTCCGATAACACTCTACTCCGACGGTTTGTTGAACGAAAAAATGATTGGCCGATGAAACGTTTCGCCGAAAATGAGAGATTCGTCGATAGAGATATTTATTCTTTAAAAAAAATGGGTAGGTTAGGTTAGGTTAAAACTATGACCTCCTACGCACGAGCCGAGCGAGCGGTGCCGCGGCAGCGGCCGGCGAGTGCCAGAATCTACCAACCGTCGATGAATAATATTTTCGGCGAAACGTTTCATCGGCCAATCATTTTTTCGTTCAACAAACCGTCGGGGTAGAGTGTTATCGGAAAACCGTCCTTTCGGTGAGCGGTATTTCGGAATACCATACGTAGATCACTTTTATTACACAGACTAGGGTGGATTTCACCATTGAAACTGAACGCGTTCAGTGCATCTAAAACGCGTTCAAGAGCTGTCAGTGTCATCATTGCTGTGAAATATTGACACTGGCAGTTTAGATGTGCTGATCGCGTTCAGTTTCATTGGTGAAATTGGCGCTAAAATGTTTCAATTATTTCAATCTTTCTCACAATTAGATAAGAAATTGACGAAAAAGGGATTTTATCATGCACGGAGCCTTAAATAATTTTTCCTTGTCGTTAATGGGTAGTTAAGGTGTTAGGTAAACGCATTATATTAGTAATAAGTAACCTTATATTTGGTTGAAATAAAATTATCTACTACAAATTAGTGCTAACTTATTATACTTAACTCAAAATTTATGAAATATAGCACTAGGTAATAAATATTTTCTTACCTTCAAGTTTGTAGTTGTAGACCTATCTTAATTATTTTCATTTACATACCTACCTACCTGTTATTGTTCCGCGATGCCCTCCTTTCTTTTTGTGTACAGACGCCAGCAGGTCAAGCTACCCGAAACTGTCAAATTTTCCCAATCAATCTTGAACCTTAAGCTTTAACGATAAAGTTGAAAATCTATTAAAGAAATTTGACAGATTGTAGTAGCTTGATGTGCTGGCGTCTGTTCATAAGGGTCAGGCTTTCAAGAGCCGTCAGTGTCATCATTGTTGTGAAATATTGATACTGACAGCTCTGGAACGCAGTTTAAATGTGGTGATCGCGTTCATATTCTTTGGTGAAATTGGCACTAGGTAAATCTATTGGGTAGGTACAAGTAAAACGATTTTTCTTTAATAAACACGGCCTATTTTTTATATTAAACGATAAATAGATAAAAGTTTTCATAATAGTATTAATATCACTGACTCTGTAGTCTATAGTAAAGTAACACTCGTTTAGGTCACAAATAAATGTTTATGAAACAACATTTTTGTTGTTTAATTTCTGAGCCCTAAAAATCCCACTAGGTTATTGAATTATTAGGCACGCCGATGTCCAACTATCAACAAATAAATATAATTTTAATATTAGTCTGATATTAAAATTTTAAAAAATAGTGTTTTAAATGAGAAACCTAAGTTCCCTTTGTGGATTTTTACAGTAATCCTTATCAAGCTTTTAAGTGCTAGTGCATTTCAGGTAGATATACCTAGCAGAATTATCGCCTCAGCCGAAAGACGTGTACCTACTGCTATACATAGGCCTTCGCCAAGCATTGCTACAACATCCTTGCACTGAACGCATCCAGTGAATTCACCTCCAAATCGTCTTCCCAACTTGTGGAGAGCCTGAGGGCCTAAACAAATGGCATTCGCTTCGGAGCGATTCTATATACAACACCAAAGGAGCAGACTGGGCAGCCTTCAAGGATGCTGTGATGCACAGAATGACGATCTCGGACGTACTCGATAGGGATGTGCCCAACCTTGACGTTGAACAGCTGGAGTGCCTCGTTCATCAAATCACCGATTTGATACGACAAATTCACCACCGATGGAGAGGAGACAGCCACCGCCCTCCTAAACCACTTCTACCCTAATGATACCTACGATCATACACCAACACATACAGAACTTCGGCATCAATACCATAGCCCTACGACCAACACCATAGACGACCATCCATTCACTGAAGTAGAGGTTCTCGAGCAACTAAAACAGATAAGCCCCAGCAAAGCCCCTGGCCCTGGACGAGCTCCTGGACATGCAACTGCCATCGGCCTGCCATCTACAAGCCTTCGCGGAGGATGTCCTGCTGATAGTCACGGCGGATACACCAGAGCAACTTAGCAACAGCATTCTCACTAACATCAGCGAATGGGGCAAACGCGTGAAACTGACCTTTGGCAAAACAAAAACCCAAGTCATAGCCTTCACGCCCAAAGCGCAGCTCCAGATGGACGGCACCGACTTAGCGTTCCTATACAAAAAACTACGATTTAATAGCCACTTAAAATATGTGCTGGGCAAAGCCACTCGCATATTCAACAAATTACGAATGCACACTAGGTGTAGGGGCGCACACCAAGAAAACGCCCGAACAATTTGTTTGCACGTAATAGAACCAATTATCACGTACGGCGCTGGTATATGGAGGCACCTAATAAGCAGAAAGACCGTTAAAAAGCAAGTCGCCAGCCTTCAGCGGGGATTTGCACTGAAGGCCATCCGTGCCTTTCGGATGAGCTCTACGAGTGCCAAAGCGGCAGTAGTGGAGATGACTACTGCCGCTTCGGCACTCGCAGAGCTCATGCCACTTGACAAGATCCAAGAAGTCCACCTTGTCGAGACAATCCGCCCTCAGGCACTAGTCACCTTTTGCCAGCGGACATCACTCCTGAACGCCCCACACCCGTACGTGAGCTATTGCATTCAGCAATTAGACTACCCAAATCAGTCACCAGCATCCAGACACAGACACGCAGAAGTCGAGGCGACGCAATTGACACCCGAAACACAGCACAAAATTTTCACTGACGGGAGCAAACATGACGATGGCGCCGTTGGAGCGGCCTTCGTTTGTTACGATCCGGGAGGAACAGCCGTAACGAAATAAATTAAACTACACAACACCTGCACAGTCTTCCAGGCTGAACTGTTGGTTATCCTGGAAGCTTGCAAATGGGCATACACAAAGAAGCAAATCAACAGCACCATCTTCTCTGAGTCCCAGTCGGCAATACAGGCGATCGCAGACCGGAGCAACACACACCCACCGGTCACAAAAATTCATAAAATCATACACAATCACACACACACACACACCCACGCACAGAATACACCACCACACATTGTAATCAGATGGGTGAAAGGGCACAGAATCTCTTGGCTACCTGGCAAGCCAGATACGTATCAGTGAGCAGGGACAAACCACCAAAACAATATTTCCAACATTACTACATACAATAGGTACACAAATTCCGGATTTTTTTTTAAACACAACTTTTATTCATAATTCAAATCATTTAATAGCAGATAATAAAATCCAATTTGTTAGTAATTACATACCTACACTTCTTAAACACTAATGTTACTAACATACATTTCACAAATTTTGGGAATAATTATTAATAATGTCAAAACAATCAATAATAATGTCAAAATTATTCATCACAATGTCAAAATCATCAGTAAAGTCAACATCATATATAATACAACATTTTGATGTCACCCTTTAACAGGTCACGGCTTCCACAAACAGTATTTCCATCGCTTCAAAATAACTGCCGATGAAAATTGTCCCTGTCACGACAGCACCGTACAAAGTCTTGACCACCTCCTCAGGGATTACCCCCAGATTTGCCATGGATCGCATGCAATATGAGGCAATCTCTGAGAGATTTGGGATCACGGCATAATTATGACATCGAAATGCTAACGCGAAAAGAGGTCTTAGACGCCTATACAAAATACGTTACAAAAATACTGAGCCAACTCAAGAGCTTCAACGGCACGTGAGGAGGAAAAAAATTGTTTTATTACATTTATTTATCTATTCTATCAATAGTTAGTATTTATCACTTATTATATAGGTACTATAACAACACCATCGTGAGAAACAAAAACTGCAATAACAGTATCCGTATGAAATCGCAGATACTGTCGAAAACTAAAATATTTCCGATTTTCACAATTTAAATCTAAAAGTAAAAAACTTAATGCGAATCAAACAACAACACACAAAAAAAATCTACTTGCCCTATTTACTTACCCTATCTACTCTCGTTCTACCTAAGTCTGGTCGTCTTCTCCTAGGGATTTTAAAACAATAACAGTAAATAAAGTTCTTGCGCACTGACAAACTGATGCTATGTAGATTTTAATAATAGTCTTCAAATTAATTTATTTATTCTCGGAAAACAGTAACTTTTACACTTTTTCTATTTCTGAAACAGAACTGTTTTCTATTCCAACAAAAGAGATCGGACCTCATACTACAGCTATAAAACAGACAATTTTTTGAACGCACGTATAAATATTTGACAACCAAGTGACAATTTTTTTTTCTAAAAAGAGGAGAAACATCAAATGTTTCACAGCTAGGACCAGTTTGTATTGGAAAATTAAATTGTTTTTTTTTGTATTTTCCTTTACATAATATTTATGTTTAGGTACCACTGTTTAAACCTTCCCTGAACTTCCATAAATATATCAAGATTAAATTAGCCAAATCGGTCCAGCCATTCTCGAGTTTTAACTAGGCAAACGAACAGCAATTCATTTATATATATAGATCTCAGATATAGCTAATTATTTCCATTACCTACTATTAACAGCTCGGCAATAATATCTGATTTCATGATTCATTCATTATTACCATCTGTCGTCAATCAAGATGACGGTAAATACATCTACGTGATCATTTCTGGAAGAAACACCAAAACTACCGTAAAACGGGGTGAATAGAAATGCAGGGGTGAATCGAGATGCAACTTTATAATGGATTTTATCGTTGAAATATTATCTTTTGTTACCAAAAAGGACTATAATGTGTTACCTGTACTATAATTAACGATTAAGTGCCTTGGCAACAAACTATATTAAGTAATTCATGGTTAAAATCCGTTTTAAAGTTGCGTCTCGATTCACCCCTGCATTTCTATTCACCCCGTTTTACCCGGTACCTGACGAGACAAGCGACGCCCAAATTAAAGGATGCTGCGTCGGCTTCAAAAAGATGTCACCTCTCAGAATGCAATAAAATCGGATGTCTTCGACCAATTACGGCAACATTCGACACTAGTCGTCTGGTTCATTCAAAAAAATCCTGTCTCAGCCATAAAAAACGTGCTGAAACACTAACTGTTGAATTACTCGCCATTAAGTCGATGCTCAGCCCTTTCCAGTCCAGAACCTTGAAGATATTCCTCCAATGCAGCGGTTAACAGTTTCGGAGGAGTAGTAGATAGCAGTAGCAGCGCAGAAGTAGAAATGGGCAGGCTCCACAGGCCTCATGCGCCGGAGCAATGGTAAAAAACTGCTGGAGTGGAAACTCAGAACTAGCCGCATGGGGCGTAGGCAGGTATCTAACCCTCGCTGTAGAGAAGGATTTTAGAGGTCTGCGGGCTAATTGCGTAATACACACTATCAGTAGGAATCTGTTTCAAATTGACAATTCATCAACATTCATTGCGTTATTTACGTTGTTGAGTAGACAATTTTTTCTAATATATGAAGCAATGGATGCTCCGTGAGGGCCGGACGTAAAGAATAGCACGCGTGTGTTTTTAACACCATACTGCGATCGCCAACCCGCCTGCCAAGCGTGGCGATTATGCCAAACCCCCCGGTTTGGGAGAGGCGTATGTCCAGCTCTCCCAAAACGTCTTTCGGCTGATATGATGAAGCAATGGATTAGCAATATACTTCAAAATCACATTGATTCAAACTGTTACGCAATTAGGATGCAGGAAGGTCTTTTTTTTTGGGTGGAAAATTATTAAATAACTTCTCCCGCTCCGCCCAGAGCGGGAGAAGTTATTTAATAATTTTGACTAGACTAGAGACTACTAGCGTGTCAGACTTTTACTGCCTAAAACCCACCCGTGTTCCTTCAGATGCCTGTGTGCCAGGGCCACGATATCCCTTTCGGACAAACTCGCAACCCTGGCAGTCGTGCAGGAAGGTCTAAGGAAGTTATCGTTCGACGCTGTCGATTCGTTCGTTACGGATTAACATAACGGATTCGTTTCGGAATCGAATAACGATGACGTTGTCTGGCTTTCTATTCGTTGACTATGATCACGTGACATTTCGATAGCTTATGTCAACCCCATACATTTTTGGCTTTTCTACTAGCGTCATCGCTAATTGAATGTTACATTGTCTAGGCCGTCAGTTCATAAGAGATTGATTCTTAATCTTCTGTATAACCTGTAGGTATACCTATGCTTGCGGTCAAAATCCTCTTTTCAGAATCCCGCTTGTTCGAAAAGCTGACCTCGCGTCTGGTTTATGACGATAGGATTCTGCACTCGTTAACATTCAGTCTCATTATTGTCGCTACCCAATTATCGCGATTTCGTTTTGTTCAATACGCAGTTGTTTGATCCTACTTTCGTTATAAAATTGAAAAAAAGTGGTATTTCAAGAACTTCGAGGATCTGTCTATTGAGCTATACCTTCTTGAAACACATCATGTGAAAGTGAAGACAGGAATCATCTCACTCCTTGCCTCCATAAGGTTGACAGTGATTGGTACCACAGGTGTTTAAGATCCACCGTTTCGTTTTTGATCCGTTTCGGTGTTTCCACAAAATCTTTGTTAAAATATCTGAAGGATGAAAATTTAATTTCTTCCTTCTAATATGTAGGGCCTACAGTACACCTAAGTACCCATCTTATGGTTTTTTTTAAAGAAAAAACATACCACAAAATTAAATTCAGTGATCGGCTTTATTATTCAAAAATCTTAAGAGGATACGCGGTACGAAAAGTTTGTATGAAATGCCGTACCGTGTATACGCTCTTAAGTGTGAAAGATCTTAAAGTTGTAGGTATATTACATAATCTTTTCATATTTTGGTAAAGGTACAGGAAATGATATAACAATTGTTTACTAATAGTTCCCGATACAATTTTAGTCCAAGTTAATTTTGATGGTGAATATTGAGATCCAAACGGAGCCGAAGATATCGCCACCTGAAAATTATAGAATAAATGTTAATTTCGGAATTGTTTGCATTTACGTTCACACAGCAGTACACCATAAAATATCACAAGCAAGTCAAAATACGAGACAGAAGAACACACAATTATAAAAGTGCGGGTAGCATAACAAATTATATCTAGGTAGGTACCTAGTGCTCGAGGCTGAAATAAAACATAATATTAACAAAATACACGGCAAGGCAAAAGAAGAACGTGCACGTAAATAAGAAAATGTAGAAAGAGATAAAAATATAATCTTGAAGTTGGCGCCGATCTTCAGGATGACTGTTACGCACCAAAGAAGTCAACAAAGCTGGCTGTGATATGTACGTGAACCTCATAAGGCACAACCACTTTGCTGGCTCCTTGTGGTGCTCGTCGTGCTTGCAGTGTGTCTGCCACTCCCGCCTGAGTTGCAGCCGATGCCCATCGCTCATCAAAGCTGGCTGTGATATGGAATTCAAGAGCACACATAACAGCCACTTTGTGAGCGACGAAACATTCGCCTCTACATTGTGCCGTGTTCGAATCTCGTAATCTAGTGTACTGCAGTAGAACCACGTAGTGACGTCGCCCAGCCCAACTCGTCAAAAATGGCTGTGATATGAGTCGGCCACATGGCACAACCATTTTTACGAATGGGCCACGGACCGTCTTACCCATCGTGATGTATAATGTCGTGGTGCTCTCCGTAAACCGACCACATCAAAGTGGCTGTGATATGATGACGGATACATTTCACCGCCGCTTTGACAGGCTAGGCCCGGGAAACCATTGACTGTCAATTCCATTGTAGTCTGCAAAATGATGTTTTTAATGCAGTAATGCTCATCAAAGCTGGCTGTGATAGCTACTTTATGACCTATAACAAGCCGACTTTGATGGCAAGACCACATTTAATTTGGCCAGAAGTAGAATATCCAATTATCAATCTGAAAATATACTCAAGTAAAACAGTTATGGAAATAAATCTGAATATGCATTGTGCGCTTTTACAATTTCTAATGTGACGATATTGTCGTGGACGGCACAGTCCATAAAATGTATGGAAATACGTGCCGTTTTAACATTATCGCAGACGAAAATTTAAAAGCGTCTATATATATTTCCATACCTGAAATGATGCCGTAACAAGGACATGGACGCCCACGATAATAACGTCACGTTAGAAATTATAAAAACGCACAATAAAGAGCCGATTGACACAATATAGGAGCAGGTACACCACATTATGCAAAACAATAATAAAAAGTAAAGTACACAGTACCAATTTAAAAAACCTCCAAACCTAGCAAAACATTGAAAAGATGCAATCATGTTAAAAAAAAACAATGCTGAAGAAATACATACACTGTAAACAAAACACAGTAAGTAATAAAGAAGTAACTTAGAAAAAACATACATTATTAAAATTACAATAAATATTTTGATTTCACTAAGCCACATTACTTGTATACAAATTAATTCATCATAGGACATAGATTCGGATCAAACACAATACCCGTTTATTAAAAAACGAGTTTTTGACTTTAGTCCAAGCTAGACCTTTTATTCGGACTAAGGTAAAATGGTCCGTGCCTGAAAAACCCCTCGTCAATTTCTAATTACAAATCTAAAAATAATTGAAATATACACTGTGTGTATCGAAGTCGATCATTTTTAAAAGCCGAATAGACCTTATAAATGTAGTTATTGATATTTTTTAATGTTCAAAACCAGTACTAAGTAGTTCCCTGTAAAACGAGGTCAACCGTCAATCTCACGAAATTTTTCGTAAAAGTTGTTGCGAATATTAGTGATTTGCTAATATATTACTTTTAAATTATTTGAAAAATCCCTTCACGACATCTGCAAGACAAATCTTGCTTGCACAACAAATCACTATATTATACGTTTACGCTAAACTAATTTAAAACATCGTTCTGTTTCTGTCAATCGTTTGAAGCCGACGGACACTGGATGACATTTTAAATAATTATGTTGCAATTTGGCCTATGAATGAACTCGACTTTTCAAATCCCAAACTAATTTGTTTAAATTATTTGTGTCGTTTTCAGTGCACAAAATTGACGAAAATGAGACGATAATAATATCGTTCAAGACTGTTTTAGACCGTTTTGTATTTATGTGATTTTAATGTAGTAATAAAGTGCAACAAAAACTGGCTGGAAGGTAAACCTTCCAATCTTGGACTGAAGATTAGAATGTGTTTTGTAATGAGACGAAATTCATTTTAATAATACAGTTACAATTACATAGGTAACACAAATTATCAGTCAGGCCATAAATTATTGTTACAATTCAAAAAGTTGTGTTATCTCTTCTTTGGCAACTGAGCCGATGTCGACTGTTATGCAAGTGTCGATTTATTTATGGCTTAATTAAATAACTAAGAAGATCAATTTCCCGTTATTTCACATATTATTAGGAGGCGTAAACCTGAAGACACTTCAAAAGCTAATCATCATCAGCCACTATCTCGTCTATCATTCATTACCACGTCTTCTATCGGAAAAGATCGAGACGACTGCGTGAAAGCTGATGCAATAAATAAAATATTGCCAAGACTAGAAGAATATAAGATGCTAACCTAAGAATATATGATACCAGTTAAGTCGAAAAATATATAAAAAAATATAAATTATAATTAATTAATATTAATTATTCTAATCATTATTAGATAGAATACTTTTTCTTATTTGGAGTGAAAAAGCCAGAGAGCATACTGTTAGTGTTCTAAAAACTCGAGTCTTTTAGCCCTTAGTTTAAGGCTCGCCTGGTTTCTAGGCGCCTAGAAGGTTTAAGGCCTGTATAGCTCCTGTATCCAATCTATAGAATATGTGACTAAGTTAAATTAAATCATATCTAAGTAGGTACACACGGCTACACATCGAGCTATACTTTTACAGTATAAGCTGATCTCGCATTGTATAGGATTTCCGTACAGTGCGAGATCAGCGTAAACTAGAAATGTATAGCTTGATGTGTAGCCATCTGTACCTAACTGTTTTTACTGAGGTGAGCTTCTTCGCAAATGTGTACCTACACATGTTCCATGAACTATTTGCCTACTAGGTTCATATAACATGGCCAGACCACACATACTTACACACCACAGCATTTTCTGAATATTACTTACATTAAAACATTGCATATGCAATAGATAACAAGCCTGTCGCAGTAGAATCGTGTGTAAGTTATCAACCTTTGATAATACAATGAGGATAAAAACTGCCACTTGCTCACTTCAGATGTCGCTACTATCCAACGTCTAAGAATTTGCCAGCTACCTGTCACTATCCATACATTTTTTGTAAACAAGCGACTTCTTTTACGCATAATTAATTAATATGCCCCGTTGCGCAGCTGTTGACTGCAAAAACAAAAATACGGGGACGTGTATGTATTTGCCAAAGATGTTAAAAGACCAAAACTGTGGAAGAAAGCTCTCGGAATAAAAAAAGCGAACCCGATATTTCGTCGACATTATACTATGTGCTATCTTTTTTTATCCTGAAGACTTGTATGGGAGAAATTCGTATACACTTATACAGGTGAATGGGAGGGATGCTCCCAAGATATATTTTTATTAGATTATAGTAAAGGCGTTCCTATGTGTGTTTTGTATTAGGCACCTTAAAAACTTCAGAGATGTTAATTTTAGCACTGATCTAACAGTGATAAAAATAACATCTCTGAGGTTTTTCAGTCAGAAACATCATCCTCGAGTTGGTTTTCAACTCTGATAAGGTTATTTCTGTCGTACGCCTCCAGTCTTCAACAAAAAAAGAATTTAAAGTCAACAAACACAAAATAACCTATAAATTATAAAACATTATTAATTTTTCTACTACAGCTGCTGTTTTACCAGTGGTAGACGCTTCCCCTGTCCTTAGCTCGTCTTTTAATAGTGGTAGGTACACTCCAAGTCGCAAACATTTTTATCTAGTTTTCATTTAATTTGTGATTGACATAAAAGTAAACATAAAACAAAACAATGGCGATTTGTAGACGAACTACAGACTGTGCTGCCACCTATGGCGACCTTTCTGATTTTAAACCCATTGGAAATTAAACCACTTTCTACTATTTTTGATAACCGATCAAAACATCGTACGATGAAGAGTTTCAGACATCATTGTTCCTACTAATAACTTAGAGATTTGTAACACTAGAACAAAGAAACGAAAAAATATCAACATTGGGTAAGTTTAAAACAAGTCGAAAATGAACAAACTAAAGGTGGATCTGTAGCTGTAGCCCGCGAAATTCAAGTTTCTTAAGTTTTTTTGCTATTTACAGGTCAGTGTCAGGTTGTATGTTGATCAAAATATGATTCGCGACTTTAACAGATATGTATTTACAGAATTATAATCGTTAGAATCATTCATACATCTCTCTAAGTTAGGTTTGTTTCCAAATGTCATGATTTCATAAAAACGTCATTCACGCCGATAGCACACCTCCGCCGTGAAACCATAGCAGCGAAACCGCAGTAGTTCAATTCAACTGGCTCGCGTCATGTTCCGCTACTCGCATCCGATTCGAGTAGCGGAACATGACGCGAGGCAATTGAATTGAACTACTGCGGTTTCGTAGCGGGAGGTGTGCTACGTGTCAATGGAACAAATCTAACTTAGAGAGATGCATTAATGATTCTAAAGGCGCGGACCCACCGCGGCGCATGCTGAGCACGGGCACGCGGCGCAATTTAGCTGCGTGTATTAATTTGTTTGACAACGTGGGTCTACGTTTCCACTGGAGTACCTACACGAAGACCCACGACTATGTGTAGCGTGGCACGGCGCACGGAGAGGCTACGTACGGCTACGCTGTATGACTGAAAACTGCTCTGCGATAAGCGAGCTGTACATAGTCATGGGTCATATTCGTGTACTCCAGTGGAAACGTAGACCCACGTCGACAGCGTTGAGCTATGTAACCGCCTATTCGAGCAAGCCACGCATGTATCAATGACGTCAATTCATGCATAGCCTCTCCGTGGGTTGCAGTGGACACAACCACATACATTTTCTTACAAAGCGAAGCTTAATACACGTGCGTAGCCTCTCCGTGCACCGCGGTGGGCCCGCGCCTTTATTCTGTAAATACAATAATTATCTGTTAATAGTCGCGAATCATATTCCAATCAAGATACTACCTGATACTGACCTGCAAATTACATAAAACGTAAGAAAATTTGAATTTCGCGGGCTACAGCTGCGAATTCACCTTAACCGTATGGCTTTCAATCTCCGCCCAATAGTTAATTTACTAATTAATTTTCAAATACCTAACTCTGATCTGTGTTCCCTGCGCTGAACCTGAATGTACTTAGGCCCTTCTTTTCCACAATACCCAACCCATCAGTTAGTTAAGTATAATTTTGCAAGTACCAAAACCAGTGTTTTTTCAATGTTTTTAAAATGTTTTTGTCAGTTTCCTTTTTTTTCCAGGGGACCTAGGTTTATTTTGTAGTTTAGATTTGAAAAAAAATGTTTTTAGTAACTAAGTCATATCCAAAAAAAGAGTACCTATGTCAGGAAATGGTTTTGTCAAGAAATGTTAGGAAATGGTAAATGTAAAGGTGTGTACCTACTGAATAATCAATAAAAATACTAAATAAATCTTTCTTCAGTTTTTATTTAGAATCTTATTTTTTTAAATGGTTTGAAAAATATAAATAAAAATCTGCTGCAGCTCTGATATCGATTATATTTTTGTATCTGTTTTACTTTGTCAAGATGGTTTTTTTTTTCTTCGTATTTTAAAGAGTTTTCTACCTTTCTAAATTGTGTTTTTGGCGCGTTGCACCAGTTCTATCTAAACATTGAACTTCCATGAAAAAAATTGTTGTTCTAGTTTCTTAAATCAGGGAAATAACTTGTATTGCTTAGCAGATTTACTAAAAAATAAGAGGTTCTCAATTCGTCTGTAATTGTATATGTATGTCTGAGTATAACTCGCATAACTCCAACTTAAATGCACCGACTTCGATTATTCTTTTATTGTTTGGAAGAGACTTTTTCCGAAATGGTCCCATTTAAATTTGGTGAAAATTGGTGGAGATTTTTGTTAATGAAAATGGTATATTAAACCAAATTTTACAATATACATGATAGTAATGTCATCTAGGTATGTAAACGACGTCCAATAAAAATCTTAAAATAAATATAACAATTTCACGAAAATAAAATAAATTCATTAAGTTAAACAAAAAGATTATTTAGACGAATTGAGCACCTACTTTAATGAAATAGTTTTAAAAAGATAAACAGAAACTATATAGAAACAATATTCTTGCTATGTGATTTCGGCATATCATTGAGTCACAATGGTCACAGTTTACTGACGTCAGGAAAGTCGTGAAATTGTGTCAAGAAATTGAGGCGATATGAACCTAACTTTTCTTATAGTTTTGCAGATTATTTTATGTAATGACTACTACACAGTTGTATCTCACGAAATGTTAGATTAGCTATGTCCACAATGTGAAACATATAATTAATGTACCTATACAAAATATTGTAAAACGTTTTAAAAGAGTACCGGGGTATTTCTTGCCCATTCTTCTCCATACGAAACTACCTTTTGGAAGGGGCGACTAGAATCAATTCTATTTTTTTGTAAATTTTGACGTTCCAAAGTGCCTCTTTTGTGCCTATTTGAAATAAATAATTTGACTTTGTTTTTAACTCACTTTTTTGCAATTCAAACAGCGTCAGTAAACAGGTACAATTTTTAACCAGCACACACAGCACAACTTTAAATACGAAAGTTGACAAGAAAACAAGATTGTGACAGAATGGTAACTTACTTGTGAAACGCATCAGTTTTGCCATATTCGATATTCATAAAGCTACCAAGCTCAATGAAATTGTTAGAATAAAAAATCCGCGTCATTAAGTGGTCCGACTAATAAAAGACACTACTTTTTTACAGGTATTTTTACTGTTGTTTATTTAATTTATCAATTTTAAAGCATAGAATAGAATAGAATATATTTAATATATTTATTGTAAAACATGAGTATACATCAAATAATATCTGTAAGGTATTAAAATAATAGGTAGATCTGCATGTTTTGCCATTTCTGGCGTACAAAATAAAATATATTTGGCTTAAAATAAACCGTAAAAGATTTGAGTCTGCACAAAAAAATAACTATGAAATTAATAACTTAAGTACAAAAAGTATTGGTTTTACAGATTTGAGGGTCAAATTGTGAAAATGTCATAATTATAGGAATTTATTTAGATAAATTGCGGTCATTTAAAAATTCTGATATGGTATAAGTAATAGCATTTGGCTATGAGATATTTTTTTAAATATTTTTTAAACAGAGCAGTAGGCATTTGTCTAATAGGTTTTGGGATGTTATTATAAATGATTGGTTTTTCAAAAATAAATAAGGAAGGCAGACTTAAAATGTTATATTTAATAAAATACTGTTTGCAATCTACCTATTTTCTATCAGTTAATTTATGTTGAACATTAATATTTGGCGCTTCTAAACGTTAACTGAAAAACATAATTTTTGTTTTTGCAAGGTTGATTTTTAAATTATTGTTATCTAACCAGTTAATTATTAAATTGATTGTATTATTAATTTCATGTTCATACCTATCTTTATTTATAGAATTATTAGTGACTGTGCTGTCATCGGCAAAAAGTGATACTGGATAATTAGTTACTAATGGCAAGTAGTCATTTATATAGACTAAGAATAACAAAGGACCCAATACGCTCCCTTGCTGAATATTTAACTATACGTTTTTTTGATGCATATATTTTTCTTTTTGGTTTTTCTTTTAATATTTATTTTAGAAATTTCTGTATATTGTTTACGATTTTTCAGATAAGATTCAAAGAGATTTTGTATATTATTTACGGAGGAGAATGTCATGATTAACATAATGAAAAGCCTGGGTCATATCGCAGTAAGTGGAACCTTTTATCCTTTTTCCTTATATCCACATTACCCATGACGCTATTTATAAAATCAAAAATAGCCATATTCATTGTTTTATTCTTGCTGATACCTTTCTGGTCTCCTGTAAGAATGTTGTATTTTTCTAAATACCTAGTTATAAATTTGATTAGAATGTATTTTTCAAAAACTTTCGAAATTATAGGAATAAGTGCAATAGGTTTGTAACAGTTCATACTCTGCTTATTGTCTTTTTTGGAAGATGGGTTTAACGATAATAGTTTTTAGACTAGAAAAAATAGAATCATGAGAACACAGTCCTTGGTTTACATATTTCGTTTAGATTGATAGAATAATAGCGCTTAATAGTGCTGAAACTGATTTAATAAAAGTTGCAAAGGAAGACAGACACTAACTTTTTTTCATAAATTTCGCCATCTCTAAATAATAAAATATTTATTTTCCCTTGATTTTATTAAATTATAGCTCTGTTTATAAATGAATTGCTTAGTTTAATCAATATTGTTCTTGCAAAAATGATCAAGATAACTTCTTGGGACACTTCCACTAACGAAATATGTAAGTAGGTACAACTTTTTTGGATATGACTCAACTACTTTCTATTATTTTTTTTAGTAAGATTGGAATCAGTTTGATTAAAACTGGAAGTTTATTGTTATGAGTATGTTTTTATTTACTTATTTGAAAGTGAAAAAAAACGCGATCCGCCAACTTACCAACTCCAAACATTGAGAAGACTGAAGCCAAAAAACTAAGTAATAACTAAAATAAAAGCCGAAAAGTTTGAAGTACTTAAAATAATTAAAAAGACTTAAAAAACTACCAAAGTCTAGCGGGAAAATAATTATGTGAGTGTCATCGGTGACACGGTCGAGATCATAGATTTAGAATATACTAAAATATGGTCGAGATCGCGGTTCCCGACTGAGGCAGAGCGAGGGCGAAGACTGTCTGCTCTGAAGGCTCGTATCACTGTACCGCTGTACCACGCTTTTCTTCGAAAGAACCGCGAGCCCACGCATGCGCAACAGCCCCGCCGCAAAGCTGCACCTCCCAATAAAATGGTGTAGTCTATAATAAAATGGTGGTAGGTGTCTAGCGCCTGCACACAAAGTTGTATTTCTAGTGCTTTTACCCACTTTAATCCCGGTATGACTTACAATCCGCCCTCTTCAAAGTATGTTACAATGATTCGTGAACAAGCTTTTTCCACGTGATTTTGTTTGTTTTCTCAATTAACGCTAGTAAGAATACACAGGTTTCACATACGACTTTTTGGGCTTTTGGTTCACTTTTCGCGAAGACTTATGGCAATGTTTTATTTAGGCTAACTTTTGGTACCTGTTGTACCGGTGACAAGTTTTTTTTTTAAAATTTGGTTTTAGCTCTACATTTAATTTGAGCGAGAATGCTCTGACCAAACAAACAGTTTACTACTATTACCGCTTACTTATTTATCACTTTACTTAAAAAAATATCTATAACTTAACCAAAAGCATATAGGTACCTATTATTTAGGAGACCGTCATCCCATTATCATCAACCACGGTTTAAATGCAAGCGAGACGAGATTGTTTTTGTAATGTTTATTATTTCATAACAAAATGTTTCAATGTCTATTCAAAATACATTGCATCGTTTATCTATAACTATTTCGAGGAACAGTTAGCAGTTAGACGCGATTTGCACGGCTGAACTATTGCTCACCAAACTCGACGAAGTAATCCATTGTAGTGAATGTGAAACTCCGTAATCAGCTGATGAATGAAATTAATTAGTAAGTTGCCCGCTGAAGTCGGACCTGGTAAGCTAATTGGTGGTATTACGAAACTTATACATTCGTCAGAAGCCTCTACAAGTACCTACTGCAATAAGAGGTACTTGTAGAGGCTTCTAAAACTTTACATTTTTCATTACTTGAATGAAGCAGCAGTAAATTGTTTTCAAAACAATGACTAAGTATTTCGTGAAGACTTCTCTATCACTTTACGCAGAATTTATATCATTTAATCCTGTACTAGAAACTTACTAGTTTTTGAAATTTCTCAAGCGATCGTTTTATTCGGTTGAAAGAAGCTGCTAAGTTTTTTTTTATTAAACTAAATACGCTACGCATAAGCGAGTTTGTGATATTGATATAATTAATCATCAATTTCAGAAACAACACGCATAAGCGTATTTTTTTTTCATTAGGATGTAGAATTATATGATTCAATTATCAACACCTACAATACTGTTGTCGCACTATTAGCGGTAATAAGAGGTACATTGTGATTATTTGAACCTTAAAACAAGAGCCGCCCTGCGCGCTGCGCACGTCCTGTGCACTGTGCAGCCTGTCGCAGCATGAACGTAATTGATACGTTTATGAACATTGTCACCACTACAATGGCATTATCTGTAAATAATTACGTAGCAGAGCAATAATACAATTGCTATTGTTGTTACTAAAACTTAACCATTTAATGAAACACGAGATTGGTCCTGTCAAAGTATAATAAAGTAAGCAGTATTACGTCTTCGTAGAAAACGACCGAAACGACGCGCTTCGAAACCCTGGTGTACACCAGTACGCAACAGTCTCGAGTGCTCCGCAGTAACGTACGTGAACTGTGCGAGACCCTCTCACACATTTCACGTACGTGAAATATGTCACGAAATTATTGACTGCATTGTGTAGTGTATGGGTGTTTGAATTCATAAATATCGACCAGAATTTTTTTTTACTACCGGCTCAGTTGGCTATTAACATTATTTTAAGTATGTATTAAAGGGAAGCAAGCATAACTTCCTTGACAGGTGCTTAGTAGGTGAGTATCCCACTTTTTCCATGCGATCAATGCCAGAGTAAAGGAACAAAATATACCTATACTAGCTTCTGCTCGCGGCTTCGCCCGCGTGGATGTCGGTCTGTCTGTCTCAGAAAGTCTTTATCGTGCGGCCCGCGATCATAAAATGTTCTTAAAATCTAAACTATTCATCCAAATTAATTGGTGTAAAATGCAATTTTTATCTACATAAAATTTCCCTGACGATAAGCAAATTTATTTCGTTAGGGATTTAACATTACCTACTTAAATTACCCTGGACCAATTAATATATTTTTATATACAACTCTGTCATATTACTCGTATATCAATTTCTCAATTAACCCGAGCATTTAGATTTATGCCATCGCGGACTTTTATATACAGGCCTTTATGTAACTTATCTATCGAACATAAGGATAATATCTATTTTTATTTCAGACTATCCGAATGGTTTGAATGTGCCGAAATCATTTAGCAAACAAACCTAACACCAGAAGGTACGAGATTCGTGAAAACATTTTAATGAACAGGACATATAACCTAGATACACCCGGCTTTGTAAGTCCGGCAAATTTAATGGTGCATTCTTTTTTAAAACCTGACAAATTATTGCAGACGGCTACACATCAAGCTATACATTTCCAGTATAAGCTGATCTCGCATTGCATAGGATTTCCGTACAATGAGAGGTAGGTCATTAAATTTGCCGGAACTACAAAGTACTGTTACTACGACACACAGTAAGTGGGCAACCTTAATGCGTGTTTATCTACCGAGCGGCCGTAGGTAATTATTTCAAGGACACTCCGGACACGTAATCCTGTTTACTTTATTATACAGTGGTCCCGTATGCGTATGTTGGGTACAGAAAGTTTCTGTAGTAAAATTATAACCTATAATATAAATTATACTCCAAAATTATAAAGACGAGTCTAAATTATACCGTAACAAATACACAGAACGCTAAAGTTTGATCAAAATCAGGTACGTTAATTGAATTGATGAGAAGATGAATGTGTAAAACAAACAATGCAATGAGCAGCAAAATAAACCACATTTACTATTACAAATAGCCACGTCAGGCGCCACCTTAAATAGCCGAAATCGTATATAACTCAATTGATCTACATCATATACAGCCAATTAGCAGATCTAAAGTGTCCACTGACTAAATTATTACTGACTTTGCGTGTGGTATGGCTATGCGGTCTCGACTCTCGCGCTTCTTTACCTCGTTACGAGGAATTCGCTGCAATAATTCCACAAATACAATTTTATTACTATTGTAATGAAATATCTCACATCAATGCAGCTTCTAATCAAATTATCAATAACTAGGCAATATGATCACGTCTGCTATCTGAAGTTAGATTAATAATAATTAGATACGTCTAGATCAAAACCATAAAGGATAGGAGGATTGTTATAAAGGTATTATCTCTACCCTTAATACATATTATGTACCTACATTACATTGTTGAAGTGAAAACTTCTTTAGGCGTGTTGAGCACTTTTTGGGTGAACAAAAATCATGGAACTCGCGTCATCATCACCGAACGCTAGTTTTCACTTGTATCGGAAGTCCCCAAAGACTTCCCCGTATGTTTTTTTTAAGGTACTTGTTATACTGGATTCTTGAAAATACAATATTAATCTGTAGTACCGTGAGATTGTACTGTACCGGTTTTAATGGCAAACGTTGCTTTTAATGAAGGTGGAATTCTCAGGTACTCTCTATAATATACTAAGAGTTTGCGTTTCAAATAAACTAAATTATATCAATAAACTAGTATCAAATCGGTAGCGTTGCTGTAGCTACGAAATTTCAAATTTCGTAGGCCGTAGCAGCCGCGTAGCACAAGAAATCGTAACCACTTCGTAGCCGTGAAAAAATTAACTGTTTAAGTTGCATTGCATCGATGTAACGTTTAATAATAAAATTATATTATAATATATTTTAAGCCTTTTTTTAAACATAGCTAGGTACCCTATGGATGCCTTCGCATGGGAAGTTTCTCCAGCGTACGCATTTTGTAGGCGCAGCTTAGACGCCGTTATCGTAATTTCGATAAAATTATTTTACAACAAACAAACAGTACTTTTTAGAATGTGCTTATTTTTTAGTGCACGAAATCGACTGATTTTGATCAATTTTGTTAATTGTTTGTGAGAAAAGGAAAAAGAATTTAAACAAAATAATTTGTGATTTTAAAAGTCGAGTTCTTTGTTTTGCATGTGGCTGAAAGGGATTTTCCAAATAAATTCAGTAGGTATGAAAAATCGCTAAAATTCAAAACACGTTTTCCACAAAATTACGCGAGGCCGACGTTTGATCATCTTTTTACAAGAAACTACTTTTGATTTTGAACATTTAAAATACACATCACATCTCACATCACATCATCACGGGTCTTTCTCACAATTAGATAAGAAAATGACTAAGGAATGTTTATTTCGTGCACGGAGCCTAATTTACGCCGACTCTTGTTGGTGGTTTGAACATTTTTGGACACATGCGAGCTTTAGAGCGTTGCTTAGTAGTTTCGAGCAAGTAAACTTTCTACGTTAAACGTTCTACAGAACATGCTTGCTTTGACGTCTTTCATATAACCAATATAACATAATAAAACTAGGGTTTCCCGGACTTTGGTTTCTTAGGTAACTGTTCAAGGCGTTTCCTTTTTTACTAAATAAGTAAATATAATGTGCTCATAATAATATAACATAACTAGTAGTTTTGCGAACAGTAGACCTAGCGAGCACAAACTTTTTGCAACAATAAAATTCACCATGTTTTTTTTTTTCTTTTCTTTTTGGCTTCGCACGGTTTGTGCATTTAGCCAGTGTCATGTAAAATTAGGTAACAAGTACAAAGTTATTTAAATAATTATGAAATGAACTCCACTCAATGCATGATAAAGATGATTGATGATATCCCCGCCTCGCTCCCCTTGAGTTTAAGTAAAGACGCGGCACTTTACTGAAACCTCGCGCGGACTTCTTGAGAGAACTTAAAGTGATGTTGCACTGTTTTGTTTCATGTGCCTACATTAATGCAGGTTCACGAACACTTAATGGTTAATAATCCACCACTATTACACATTAATATTCGGCTAAACACAAATTTTAGAAAATAAAACAAAACTGCTAACATGACGCTTCACTTTCCCGCCAAGAAGTTAATTCACCATGTTATTTGTGTTTTAAAACATGGTAAAGAAAAATTATGAGTAAAATTTGTAGGCCAGTTAGAAAAAAATAACTAATGTGTTTTGATTGGCAGAGGTAACGCTGCAGCCTAGTTTTGTGATGAGAAGGTGGTCCCAGGTGCTCCATCAATCCCTACCGAGTAATTAAACGGCCGATTCCACTGGTAGAAATTTAAAAGCGAGCAATTTACTGCATTTTGAGGAGCTATTCTGCTCGTCACGCCGAAGATCCTTATCAGATCTTCACCAAATTTCTATGTGACCAACTTAAAGTTACTACCTTTTAAATAAAAAAATAATCATCGTAATCGGATCTCATAAAGCGGAGATATCTAGTAGCCCCCCTTTTAGAGGAAGCACCCACCCTCCAATCAAAAATCTCCAACGACAAAAAAAAATTGTTGTAGACCTGTATACCATATTTGGTCTAGATCGGTTGTACAATATGACCTATAGAGGAGTAGCAACAAACTGACAGAGGAAAGCAAATTTTGCGACTTGAAGCAGAGACGCTTCGCTAGCTCCGTCAATAATTTTGTATTGTTTCACATTTTCGCAAGTTTATAGGTAAACTGGAAATAAGGATATGTTTAAAAGTGCGCATTCAATATTATACACATATATTTGATGAAAACGGTAGCACTGCCAACAGGTCAGCAATTTATAAAACTTGTTTCTCATAGAATAGAATAGAATACTCTTTGCCTCCTTGTCTTTTACTCTTTTTTCTTTCTCTCTTTCTATATCTGGTTTGGTCATGTTGAGAGGATGAGTGAAAGGCGACTAACAAAAGGCATTTATAAAGCGGGAGTGAGTGGAAACGCCGGGATGGGACACCCTAGGAGGACATGTGCATATAGTGACCAAATTGGTGATGTTCTTCAGAAAGGACAGCTGCTTAGTACTCGCAACCGGCGGCGGCGTGTGTGTATGACCAGATGTATGAACGTAGGCGAAGCAAAAGGAGTATGTAAGGAGCGTAGCAGGTAGCGTTCTATAGTTTCTGCCTACCCGCATGGGAAGAAGGCGTGAGATGTTTCTCATATTTACAATGGATTCCCATTGAAAACTTAAGAAAATAACGGCTTGTCATTACAAAACTAAAACCCTCCGCCAGCATTCAGCAAAAGTAGACAGTAAAAATATTCGCGAGGATTGATAAGTGAATGAAAATAATTAAGAGTGTCTCATTCTACTATTCGAAAAAGCTTTTATCGGCGCGAATACTAATTGAAATATATTGCACCGACAACGTAACGTACGTGAATGTTCCATTCAAAATTCCATATTTCATTTAATATTACTGCATATCTAAAAGTTTGGCAAGTGTGCATTAAAACCGGCCAATTCGAAATAATTCTCTTATCGTTGTTTGACGAATGCAAATTAAATACAGCATTACTGTTTTGAGCGCGACTGTGATCTGTAACATCTATTGAACACTTTGCATGTAGGTACATTATTTGCAGTCTGTTTAATTCATAGTATGGTTATTTTATATTAATAAAGTGAATCAGGAATACCATACCTAAAGCTCTTTAAAATAGTTTGATACGTAGGGATTGTAGTGATTGAAAGAACATTAATTTATTCATGGCCCTTTTTTAATACCCTCAACAAGAAACGTAAGTACCTAGTTACGTGATTTGCTTTTCTGATTGGAAATTATTCTGCAAAAGTTTACTAGCTCGCGACTTCATCCACGTGTTTTTACAAAACCTACGGCAATAGCGTAATTTTCGGAATCGGATCAGTGGTTCCGAGGATTATCTCCTACATACAATACCAACTCACAAATTTACCTCTTTTTACCCAACTGCGGCGAAGCCAAAACAGGACGATTATTATTATGTGTTTGACCTGTATGTATGTATGTCCGTCCTTATGTTCCCTCGTCACTACTAAACGGCCGAACCGATTTTGATGAATTATATATCCGAATAATATGCATACCTAAATGTAATTTGGAATGAGAAACTTTAAAAAAACGTTCCCGAACTTTGGGAGTGAGTTGGAGGCCGTTATCTCCTGATTATAAGTGGTTAGCAATTCATAGCCCGCAATTCATCTGTTTGACAGCTGCTATTTGACACTAGACTAGTTCTATAGCACTATAGCAGTTCATAGTTTGTGGACCATTTTACGAATCTCCACACAAAACTGTGAAACAGATGAATTGCGGGATATGAATTGTACGCAGATCATATTATGAATTGTCAGTTTGTGACCATTTTACGAATTTTAATATGATTCATATTATTATGATTCTGCCAAAGCGTCCATTTTAGGCCCCAGTAGTTACGAAGAATACCCCTACCCCTACCCCCCCCCCCTCCTACATACAATACAAACTTACTAATTGACCTCTTTTTATTATTATATTATTTAGTTTATATGGGTATTTTATTCAGTTGAAAACAACATTTCTCGGAATAGTATAAGTTCGCAATACTTTAAAAGAAATTTGTCATAAGTAGTTATAGTTGATTGAATTGTCATTTATAGGTAGGTACTAAAACCTCGGAAGTTTTCAGAGGAATTAATTCCCGTGAAAAGGCTGTAGCTAAGAGCTTAAATACTACCGATAGGTAATCATATAATGCACCTGGTTTATTTGAGTGATAATTAAAATATCTACATTTGTAGGGAAATTGAAGAAGTAGGTACCTATTTCTGAAGCAGTGGCATATTGCGAGATTCACGTGAAAATCGAGTTATTTTATAACTTCAGAACTTTTCAGCGAAAATCTACAAAGGTACTGGGGTCCTTTGTAGATTTTCCTTAAAAGTTCAAAAGGCACTCACGTGTCGGCGGCATATTGCGATGTTCACATAAAAATCTTGTTACTACTAGCTAGAGAGCTTTCACAAAATCATGGCAATAGTTATTTGATGTCCCTTCATATTAAAATTTCAACATTTTAAAAGAAAAAGAAAAACACAGCAGCAGCTAATTCGTGGATTACCGCAGCATATTACGAGGCGTCCGTGAAAATCAAAGGGCTTTAATATTCCTGGTAATAAAATAGTAACCTATCATTCATTGGAGTTATATTAAATCTGTGCGTTTTCATAGAAATCGACAGGTGCACCTATGTTGCCTTGGAATGTTACAATGTTTCCGTGATGAAAGCTTTCATAAATCGTAGAAACACAAAGCTTAAAAGCATGTATTCTTAGAAGAAGGTAAAGTACAATTTACAGTCTAGAGACTGCCTGCAATACAAAATATATTATGTAAATGATGATGTCCTTTACAAAACACTATTTGATACGAGTATATTTTTATACTCACACACTGACTTATTTTTTTTATTTTTATAAAAACATACTTTTACGATGTTTGTAAATATGTGAGCACCATGTATCTATCTCATAATTAAGTTATTTTTCATCGCTTAGTTTTTAATTCTTTTTACCTATTATGGTATAGTAATTTTATTCCAGGTGCATCGTCTTCACATAATATAGTCATATAATTAATGTACTCAAACAGAATATTGTAAGAGTTCTTTAAAAGAGTAACGGTGGAGTTTCTTGCCCATTCTTCTCCATACGAAACTACCTTTTGGAAGGGGCAACTAGAATAAATTCTATTTTTTTGTTAATTTTTGACGTTCAAAGTGCTTCTTTGAAATAAATAATTTGACTTTGACCTTTACGAGGCAAATGCAGTCTGCAAATGAAGTAAGCACCATAATTTGATAATTGGCACTACAGAGTGCCAATTATCAAATTATGGTGCTTACTTTTACCGAAGCTATTTAGTTCAATGTCAAGTTGTACATCACCAACTTATCCATTAAAAAGTCTGGTTCGAAATACTCAGAATATGCAAAAATAACATAATAAACTAAAATTACATAAGACATTCCCCCAAAAACCCGCACTTCACCAGTTCGTATAGTGCTTTAGCTGGGAAGAAGAAGTGGTGCACCGTGCAACAAACTCCCCAGCAGCACAGCTGTCGGTTCAGTTAAAAAAACTTGATTCTATACAATAGTATCTAATTATTTGCCATAATATGTTACCTAGCACACGCCTCTATACCAACAAAAATAAATCATCGAAAACTATACCTACTCAAGCAAAAATAAAAAAAATAAACTGAAAACGTGAACAGAACGTGCCTAAATAAAATACTCCAGGCATAAAGGGCGTGCCCGCTTACATAAACAGCAATCAATCTATGGTTAAACTAGTAGCCCGATAAAAATAGTTCCTGTAGACAGGTGCAGTAGTTAACTTAGCGATCTTTGTTGATTGCATTGCGATGCAATTTAAAGAACTCTTTTCATAGACATTCAAATCGAAATCTGTTGTGTTCTGTTTCAATCCTAAGCTGCAAATATAATTCGTAAAGCAAAAGAAGAGATAATTGTCATAACGATCAATTTGCTTTGGCACGTAAAACGTTAAAGTTCTCGGGGACAATGCCAGATCACTGTGTACTACAGGCACGCACAATTGTGCACCGCCAATTGAATATTATAGGCACATCGGATACGTGGACTACAAGGGGTCGTCGAATGCATATTATTCGTTCCGAGGATTCAATTTGAATTTTATCCAAGTCTTTCGAATAGGATAGGTACCTAGTTTAAGTTTCAAATAAATTATGGTTAGGATTAGGATAATGGATTTCTGACTTATGATCTGAATATTCCCTTCTCCGTGAGAGAGAAACTGTCTGTCTAATAAACCATAAATAATACAGACCTCAGGACAGAATACAATGAAATTAATTAATGATGCGCCAGTGTAGATAGGATCTTTAGTCATGCACCAGCACAAATTAACTAACTCAATTCCACCTATTTACCTGGAAGCCATAAATTAAGTTCGTCAGTCGCTTTATTAGAAATATCATTCTGGTGGTATTTTTAATTTCAATGTAAACTGACTAACTACACAAAAACCTGCAAAATGAGGTCCGGGAACCGAATAAAATTGTGGGTAATCGTGAAAGTTGTGTAAACTGAATGCATTCATTAGAAAATATTTCCGCGTAATAACGGGAGCTATTTGAAGCACAATAAACTAAGAATTTCTGATAAGTATGAAGAGCTGCATTTATTGTGGGTGCATTGAATGAGTGGCAATTGATACAAAAAAGGGAATGATATGATTGATACTTCCTTTTGAACGCGTCGGTAAATGACTCATAACAAGCCGCATACATTATGGACCTCATGCGTCGCACTCTCGCAATTTCGATCATCCACTTAGCTATGATTGAGTATTATCATCGACTTACAATAAAAATACATACACCCACACCCATATTGGTGATGTTCTTCCGAGGTCCGGTGCGTAGTGCTCGCAACCGGCGTGCGAGTATGACTAGATGTATGAACGTAAACGAAGCCAAAGGATTATGTAAGGAGCAGAGCACGTGGCGTTCTATAGTTTCTGCCTACCCTCATGTGAAAAAAGCCTAAGTTTATGTATGCACAATAAAAATATATAAGGAATACAAAACAAAGATAACCGATACATAAGACATCGTGCAGCTGATTCCGCACACAAGTCGAAGGATTAACATGTGATAAAGCTAAAAAGCTGTGTTAGCTTTTCGAACAAATTGGAAAACAATCAAGTATATTAAGTTTCAATGTTTTCATTATGGAAGTCTAGGTAGACTACTTATTGAATTAAATTACTTCCAATGAAAGTTTTTTTTTTTGTGATGGGTGTGCTGTTAGCCTAGGTTAGAGGTGACTGAGACAAAGTCAACGATGGAGTGAGCTTACCCTGAAGAAGCCTGTTCACTCTCACTTTGAAGAGATTAGGGTTGTATGCGTTCGGAAACACAGACGCAGGCAGAGAGTTCCACTCTTTTGCTATGCGCATTATAAAAGACATTTGGAAACGCTTAGTGCGAATTGGTGGAACAGCAACCAGGAAGGGATGGTAACCTGCATGTCCGATAATAGAAGGGGGCTGGAGGAATGAGGTCGTGGAGTTCTTGGGCACACTCACCGAAGTACAATCTGTAGAAGACCGGCAAGCAGGCAACCTGGCGGCGATGGGCCAAACTGTTAACCTTGGCATCCACCAGTTTTACGTCACCAATGAGCCTCATAACTCTGCGTTCCACCGAGTCAAGCGCGGCTAGTTGGTATTTAGCTGAGCCATCCCAAAGGTGGCTACAATACTCCATGCAGGATCGGACCTGCGCTTTGTATAGGGTCAAGAGCTGTCCAGGCGTAAAGTATCGCTTCACCCTATTTAGGATGCCCAGTTTCTTGGCCGTGAAAGTCTAAAAGTATTAGGGGGAAATGAGCACAAATCGGCGCTTCGTCAAAGTCGAAGAAACGTTCGATCAAATCCAATTTCAAATATTGTATGATATAATTTGTTGCTGTGACTGCAAACTAGTGAAATAACGTATAAATTCAGTTTTGTTGTAACTAACCGTGTATGTAATTACTGACCGGGTACCGACCTTTTAGGATTAAAAAGGAAGGAAGCATTTGTGCTTTCATCAGTTATCATGCCTATCATATAAAATGATGTTGATGCGTACATAATGCCAATTATGTGTGCAATATTTAAACAAATGCGACCAGTTTTGTATTAAGAATATTATCTCGCGATCACCCGCATCAGCACAGCTATAACACTCGACTCGACAGGATTATTGGAACGAAGTTCTTTAACGCAGCTTGCGGTAGATGTTGACTGGTAGGAATCGTCGTAACGAAAAAGCGATATGCGGGGCCCTCCATGCGACTTTCTCTCCCTCTATTTGTCTCTTTCTTTCTATATTTCGTCACGGGTGTCGGTTTACGAGGGAGCTGACAACGATTATGGGGTCAAAATCAAAGTTCATGTGAGTGGTAACTTTATGAGAACTTCTAACAACTTATACTGGCTCTGCATTAAAAGTGTCAAAAGTTTTTGTATTAAATCATACGTGTCAAGAAACTTCGTTCCTGACGGGTGTCCCCCGACCGCACTCGATTTTGTTTAAAGTTATGACTTTATGACTCCTAAATTTTTCATTAAACTCTTCCTTTTTTATCTCTTTTCTCACGAATATTACGGATAAATTCCTAATGCTTTATCGGCTAAACAAATTATTTGATTAAGAATGTATCTTCCCAGCGGATAAAATAATACAGTTGCTATAATGTTATGACTTAATTATGATCATATTAAAGTTCCATTACTTCCATTGCGATTTACGTACGATGTTTACCGTAATGAGTTTCTTCGTAGAGACTAAAATCTCCTTTGAAAGCTAGCCAACAAAGCTTTTCGTATTACCTTATTTTATAAAGATGTTCTTTAAGTACTTACCTGGGCTAATATTCTATCAAGGATGTGCGGGGGAGCTCCCTCCCTCGGATTGCTATTTCTACAAAAGCGTTTAAAGGTTAGCGATACTCGGACGGTGTATTTTATGTAGGTTTTTTCGCTTGATGTATGGAGAAATGATATTTTGAAGGACGAAAACTGTCGTAGGAGGTACTCCTACGCTAGTTCAATTAGTTTCGTCTAGACGAGTTAGATGAGGTGTCACCTCCAGTGGGAGGTGCTCTGTGACACCTCTTCTAAAGGCTCGTACAGACTGGTGCGATATCGCGGGCGCAACGCGACACTAGTAGCACAATTTCTATGTCGGTGCATGTCGCGCCCGCGATATTTCGTGAGTCTGTAAGAGCCTTAACTCGTCTAGACGTTAGCACACCTACTTATAAAAAGAATCTTGATAAATTCAAAGACCCATAAATCCTGTTGTGATTGTCTCTTTTCCAATAACAACACCTACAAAGTATTAAAAGATAACACAATATAACGGAGTTAATAATAAGTCTGCGTACAAAATTCGAGACGTTGTTTTGCTAATCAGGTAAGTTTAGGTACCATAACTACCTTTTGTGAGAATCATACACTGAGATATAATCGACAAGGACATACAAGTCCTACAGTAAATCAAATTTGTGACGTGCCTAGCACAACTGCACATATAAAATGAAACCATTGACCTTTTTGCATTTTAATTTAATTATAGGCTCACATTATTATTCCTTTTTTTATCGTTAATGTTAAATAACTAACTTTGCACGCATATATTCAATGAGGCAACAGATTTGAAAGTTCAAACGTAACGAGTATTATTTTATTTTCTTGTTTATGCATATATGCATATACCTAATGTATATGATTAGGCTAATTGAAAGCATAAACCTACGCCTGTCCGTATAATTATAAAAGATGCTAAAAGACAATGAATGCTACCGAGTTGTATTTTTCGGGCTATCACCAATACTTAGGTAGGTACTTCTTAAGAAAGGCTTTCTTTCTTGAGACATGACAAAACGAGGTTGATGGCATAACCTTAATAATATACTGTGTGCCCTATCTATGAATTAACGCATGCATGGTTATGATTTAAGATTGGACTTGGAAAGAATCTATTCTTATAAAATCCGCTGCACTACTCAAGGGAATGTATAAAATAGTTCGAACGCCGTTATTAATAAGAAAAAATACAAAACGGTGGCAAAAAAGCGAAAATAAAAGAAACAAAGACACCGGCTAAGTTATTTTTCACTTAGTAGTGTTTTTTTTGACCGTTATTTTTTTTGGAAAGCTTGTTTTTATTTTTCACTGTTTTGTTGTGGTACTTACCTACCCCACACAAATACATATACTAGCTATGTAAATAACAGTGACAAGAAAGTATAGCATCATCAACATACACTAAGTGGAAAAAAATAGATACGTATTATTACAGCGAACTCACAAACTACCCCAGCAAAGTTAATAAAATGGATATGGGACCACCGCGTAAGCTTCCTCTACCCCACTAATGAAAAAATAATTTTAAATTTAATTCAAATTTGATTGTGGTCCATATTATATACTTTTTTATCTTATGGCATACTTGAGAGTGATGTAAAAGAATTGACTACTCGGCCACTTTCACACACAACATTTTTTTTTGTGTAGTTAGTTGCACTGTATACCAAATAGCTTGTTGGACTGTACGTGACGTGCAGTCGATCAGCGCGTCACAAAATGCCATGTTCAATCAGCTGAAATGTTCATTACGTCACGTTGCAATTTCCTAGATTCGTCCCAGTTCGGAACTATTGAAATTAGGTCCACTGGTACGTAGGAGGTTTTGCGATTTAATTTAAATTCAATGACAATGTACTTTTGCAACTCTTTGTTTCAGTCCCTGTCTACTGTCCTTTTACATAAAGAATCTTTTAGGAACGTCTTATCTACAAGTGGAGCGTCTTTAGATAATTTGGGGGTTTGTTTCTATGTTTTAGAAATTGTGTTCAATATTTAATGAAAGCTCTTAATTTATCTTGTTCTCTATGTGTATCATCTTTATCTCGAAGTAACTAAAATAATAATACAAAGTCAGATAAGTAGATTGTAGATATTTGACAAATACACATACCCATAGTTACTACAAGCCTTGAAAGACTGTGCCTAAGAATGGTATGCGATACTCAGTTGATGATAATATTTTGGCACGTTATCAAATGATCAAATAAGTACGTTACTTACTCTATTCGATCTTACTTCTTCATTTAGATTACCCACGGCAATGTTACATTGATTACGGCTTTTCGTACCAAGACCAATTATGCAGATTATAGTAATATTCAATTAGGTAAATAAGTGGTTCTAATCAAATACAACGCCAAAATAAGCTTTCTTCTGAACCCAGAAACACAAATAGTTGTTGCGTTATATGTTATGTTATTATAGTTATGAATTTGGTTTAGAAAACAGTTAACGATCTATTTAATTTTGACGAACAGTAAAATGTGAAGCTAGAAACAGATTTTTAACATCTTAAAAAGCTCTAGTTACATTGGCATCTCCCATTAATCGTGCACTTTATTTGAATTGAATATAACAATGAAAAATGTTGCTAAAACATAAGCCGACATGATTTTTTGGTTTATGACAGTTTTTTTTAAATCAATTAATCAAGATTTTTTTTTATTTTTTTATGAAATTTTCTTTTTTTTACCGTAAATGGTAGATTTTTATTTTGTTAACTGACAACTATCTAAAAAAGGGAAAAACACTGTTATTCCCCTTAAATGGTCTAACATTGATTGATAACTCTATAAGAAAAACTAGTGTAAGTATTGCCGGGATTCCCCTAAATTGTCTATATTTTCATGCGATCGTTCGCCGGATGAATAGTCGCGTGTCGTAAAATATTGTGTCTTAATTGTGAATTTGTAATACTCATTTGTGTTGTGTTGCGAGAATGACTGGACGAAAAAAAGGTCCGTAAACTTTTATGAAAAAAAATCAAGTTTGAATTAAATCGTGATTTTAATTTAAAAAAAACTTATTTAAATAATGATTTAAATCAATCCACCTTGCTGTGCAATGACTCACTACGGATTCCAAGTAAGATATCTGGGAAACTGGGCGTGCCAGAAGGTGCTGTGGTCCGCCAGCAACGGTAGCCGAAATATTTGTGACTTACTTTCAAATGATTCATTCGAATTCGTTACTGCTAGTAGGTAAATGATAAATAAATGCATGAATTATCAGGGTTATCGATATACTCTTCAAAACAGACTTCAAAAAGCTTCACAGCTATAATTGTTATCTGTAGGTAATGGAAATGAACACATTGTATTTTAGCGCGCTATTGTCCCGGCCCTATTAAAATCCGATATCCGAAAATCTAGTGTTGGAAGTGTTGTACCCCAGTTCATCGGTTACCTATTTTACCTACTGGAGGAACAATAGCGGTTTAGAAATCGTCAGTGAACCGTTAACTGCGAAACGATCCTTTAAAACGTTTATCTACACCGAAACAAGAACTATGATAAAAAAGTCCGCTCTCCAAATAAATAATAGGTACAACAATTAAAGCGAAACTGTTATTGTTTAAATTCAAAAGACCGTACTTTTTCTTAATTGCGCATCTACATGAATTATGTAAATTAAAAAAAATATTATTCATCTAGGCTTTACCTTCACTGTTTTAATTTGCTTGTGTGTGATGTGTAAGAAGAAAGGGTAAGAAAGTTTAAAATTATTAAAACACAAAAGTTTTACCAGTAGGTTATTACGCATCCTTCAAGTTAATTTCAGTAAAAGTCTTCCGACTAATATTATATATATAGCAAGGAAAGTTAATATTCCTAATGGAAAGATAATTATAATCCCCGCAGGCCAATCCAATAAGCTCTTTGCGTAACGACAATCGGATCGGACTTCTACCGGGTTTTATAAATCCCTATTCTATGTCAACACCAGATGAAAGCGGTAGTCGGTGAAATGCAAAACCTTTCATTTTACAAATGATTGTCACAATTTATTAATGTAAATGGGCAACATTGATTGGTAAAATATCAATTCGTAATAAACATCGTCCGAAACCTATTCTGTATCTCACGTTAACCTACTTACGTCGTTCAGGGATTGAGCAAATTAGCGCCCGTATCTAGTGCCAGTCTGTGAACTGACTGCTATTACTAAAGCAATCATTTATTCACGCTAAATCCGACTATTATTGGTTTAAAGTTCTAAATAAACTAGGCTACATACGTTTCCGTTAAAGTTCAACCTAATACGCGTAATTTTTGGTACTTCCGTTTTAAAATTTAAACTTAACTAACTACCGCTTTCTAATTTTCTGAACTCGACTTGGGTTTTTTAAGTTGGCGTACATAGGCAGACAGTATTGTGATTCTACTGCGATGGTTAGTAAAATAATACATTATTGATCTGCTCAAAATAGAAAACCCATAAGTAGGTACAAGGTTTATTAAGGAACTGGTTTACGACAATCCAATTTTAAAGTTCAGTATTTAGGTATTGATCGGGTCGAACTAATAACAGTACAATGTCGATATTTCACAATCCACAATGTAAATCGTACGTGAAGGAAAACATCGCGAGGAAACCGGCATGTCCTATAATCAAAAAATTCGAAGACATGTGACATCTACCAAGTGCACTGGGCCCGCGTGGTGGATTACGGCCCGCTCCCTCTCACTGAGAGGTGGCGGAGAGGCCACATAATGTTCCCACTGCTGGGACACATCCCAGTGGGAACATTATAGGCTATTATGCTAATGAAAAATACCTATAATCGCCGGTGTTTCTGGTCTTGAGGTATCTTCTTATTAGATGTCACCAAGTTAGATGAATAGTGCTCAATCCGCATGAAAGACAAGGTAGTGAGAATTTGTGATGTCAGGGACATCTCACTACTCATGTCTTTCACACAGCAGAGAGCAAACGCTGCGACAGCCGATGTGCTGTGCTCCGTGCGCTAAGCTACCTAACGCGGCAGACTGTAACTCTGCATTTCCCGACGGAAATGAAATAAAAACAAAATAAAACTATATTTATTTTGTTTTTAGGCAATGCATGTAGTGACGTCGTCATAGGTAACGTACTTAAGAAAGAAAATAAAACAAGCCGAGGGCTAAGTGAGAATGCATTTTTATTATTTTGATGAATATTAGCGAGGAAGATAAACGGACGACACGCCACTGCAAACACCTTCTCACTAAATTATGTAAACAAAAATAATTTTATCAGCATTACAGTCGCTTCGACGCAAAATGCAAAGTTACACTACGACCGCATAAAAAGTACACACAAGATTATTATTAGAGTTATTAAATACAGAAATACACCTCTAAACAGATTGTCTTAATGTTACCGTTACATCATGGAGGTATTTACACATCGGTTATCAATATTTTTATGTCACCACCTACGCTTTATAATATGACTGCAATCAAATAGGTCCTCGTATTATTAATGGAACCTACGGAAGTTCGTACTTTGTTTTATTAATAAAGGACATCAATCCGCACGTTTTTTCATATAGGTACACAGAGTTGTTTTTTGCAATTCATGAAATTCGTTTTAATTAAAATCGGGTTCAGTGAAATGAGATGAAACTGAGCAAATTCAGTTTCATCTCATTTCAGGGAACCCGATTTTAATTAAAACGAATTTCATGAAGTGGCTGAAATACAGAAACATCATCAGAAATTAAAATGGAATAGCAAAATGTAAGGCAATCGGGTTCACTGAAATGAGATCAAACTGAAATTGCTAGTGTCTGAAATACAGAAACATCATCTGAAATAAAAATGGAATACCAAAACGTAAGGCAACGAGCAGAGATTTCGTTCCAAAGCCTACATGAACTAGAAACAGAGGAATTATAAAATTTCTAAATGATTGAAGCTGATCGAGTGGCCAAATGCATTTACGAAGGGGAAGCGAAAACTGACTGCTAATTGGTTTAAACTGAAGCTACGGGGGTATAGTGTATTTTTATATATAAAATTATGCACCAACCTCGCTATAATTGGTGCCACTTACGCCGTAGCACATCTCCGCCGCGAAACCATAGCAGCGAAACCGCGGTAGTTCAATTTAACTGGTTCGCGTCATGTTCCGCTAGTCGCATCCGATTCGAGTAGCGAAACATGACGCGAGCCAGTTGAATTGAACTACTGCGGTTTCGCTGTGATGGTTCCGCGGCGGAGGTGTGCTACTGGCGTTAACACGACTCGGTTATTAACACCAATTAAATGGGATATTTTATTTGGAAAATTAAAATCAAGCGGTACTACGCTTTATATTATAAAACATAACATCACGCCTGTATTCCCCAAAGGGTCAGGCAGAGGTACGCCAATAGTACACCCACATTTCCCCAGTTATATTTAAGCCGCAGATACATAATTTTAGTGACTTTTAAATCTGCCTTCAAATAATGCAAGTAAGTTATGCAAAATATATATATTAAACTAGAAGGCGTACACATCAATTCTGTATGTGAATATTTGATTATTGTAATAATATACTTTATGAAATAAATTCAGAAAGTAATGTCTACCCAGAGCACAAAAATACGTTATTACTACTACTTAAGATATTTTAATGTTTTTTTTTCGTATGAACTGACTATTTTATTATCTATAATAATTATTTCTGTGATTTTTTTCAAATATTCATACTTTCGGTACTAAAAATAAATATTCCCTTTAAACCGAACGGCATAGCGGCGCGCCGGCGTCGGGCAGCGTGAGCGCGACGCGTTTTCGTATGGCCAGGGTCAACGGCGTTTACCCGACCCCTAAGTCCCATATAACAGGGGGCGAGTCTATTGCCATGAATCGGGCACCAATCCAGATTCCGCGGCTTGATATTAATATCCCGATAATTCCCTACCATTTGAGGTCTCTAAATGTAAATAAATACTGACAAGACATTGAAGTGATACTCGACCCACGACCAAGAGAATATTCTCGGAACATGGATACCTAATTTAAAATTTGAATAATTCAAAAGTAGTAGTTGATTTTGATGGGTAAGAGGCAATCAATGAGTCACTAAAAATTAAGGACCAAAATGTGTTAAATTACAATATCAAAGTCTGTTCCAGTTGTAATTTTTTGTTTTTAATTAATTACCTTTCCTACTTATGTTTTTTTTTATACATTTTATTACAATTAATTATTTGTAAATCATAAAGTTTGTATACGAAATTTAAAAGAGAACTTATGAGAATCAATGAGAATTTTCTTGGGAAATATTCTCGAGAATGTTCTCGCTCAGGGGAATTTAAGTTGTAGAGTAGATTATTTTGACGTCAACTTCGTAAAATATTCAGATGCACTAAAAACTATTACTATAAGAAAAATCGATACAATAGAGACATCCAATTTTTAAATTCTCGTAAATTCTCTTCCAAAAGAATATTCTTGAAAACTTAACAGCAAAGTTCTCGCTAGGAGAATATTCTCGGGAATTTACCAACTCTACTCGACCTGCGCAGGTTTACAAGTATTACATTACATTTGATCGAATGACAATTTTATGAATGATAGATAACTGATAATAAAACTCCAATAATCAACAACTCATAGTATAAACTTCTAAGAATTGCGGCAGTAAACATTTTGAAGCATGGTAGTGACATAACATTATATCGCTGCTGGTACGAATTCGCTTGCAGTTATTAGAGGTGCTATATTGTCATTCAACGGAGTAGCATAATTGAAAGGAATGTTTTATCGGAGAAAAATATCTTTTCCTCTAATAGGTTAAGAGTTTGACCTACCTGTAAGAGATCTCCATCAGCAGCCTGGCTCGCTGCTTGCGCTGGTCGACCCCTCCAGGACAGGCTGTCAAAGGTACCATAAAATGCATTCTAATGATTCATCTCAGTACAAACTTCTTAGCTAGCTTATTCATCTAGGTTTCTAGGTGCACATGCACAACACACTCACTCTTATGGGAAGATTGATCAGTGGCATTCAAATGGACGTTCAAACTCAGAAAAACAACAGATTAACATCAATAAAATCTGATTCTTAATAGAAAACCAAATAATTTGGGTCCCTAACGAACTTTTTAATAACTAAACACTATAACAGACAGTGCGGTTTAATAAGGTTGGATAAAAAAGATTTTTTATACATTACACATTACATGGCGTATTTTTCACGTTATCTAACCGTCTTTGATTATCTGTCATTGTACTTGGTAGATGTATTCAACGTACCCACACTCAACGCCGCAAAAACAACAAGCCGATCAGACAATTCTTTATATAAAATTCACTAAGTTCAAAAGATTACAGCTATTATTGTAGTTGTAAAAGAAGCCCTAAGCAGATACAACACAAGGGTTCCCGGAATAGTGCAATTTAGTCTCTTTAGTACTCAGGTACAAAAAAGAAAATTTTGTACTTAGCCAGCAAAAACGGAAAAGAAAACTGTATCACAGATAACTATATACTAGTCAGAGAAACTGTATATGGATTGTACCTATATATGTATAAGTAGGTACCTATTCAAGAGGTGGTGCGCAGGAACCAAAAGTAATAAAAGTTACAAGTGCCTATGTAGAACGCGACATCTGCGCGTCGCTGATTAATAACCCGCCTAATAAATAGCACACACTTATTATCACACCTAGTACATATTTATAAAATAATAGCAAAATCTGGGACGACTTTTGAATTCATACAAAACGTCAAACGACTGACAACCTTTTTTCTCGTCGAAATTTATTTTTGTCTTTGATCTATTTGATGTGACAATAAGTATCGATAATATGTACAAATAGTATTTAATACACATTTTAGAAAAAAATATAATGACCTAGGTGTTTAGCGGTATTTTCATAAAGTATTGTTTTAAATATAAAGTGATAAAGCAATGAAAATACAAGGAGTTATATTTCGTAATAAAAACAAACGGTAATTATCAAAATTCAAAACATTTAATCCATTCTGCGCGGAAATAATATTATTATAATTGTAACTTGTAACATCGATTACCCCTGAACTTAAAATTTGTACAACGACATCACTAAATCAAACAATAAAAAAAAATATCGAGCGGACATTGTTGTATAACAACATTGTTGATAACATCTTTGGCAAATTTTGAAACGCCAGGGTTTAGATGGATTGTATGTTCTAACATTTTTCATAGTCGTATCCTTAGATTTTCTGGCCGGCTTAAGAGGAACCTCCAAGGCAAAAGGCCCATAAAGATTGATTAAAGGCGTAATTAAAACGTATAACTTGTTTTGTCTTTTGAGTATCCACCATACAGGATCTTGAGGGCTCGAAATAACTATGAACTTATTCTTGGTAAGAAATGCTATTACTCCACTGTTTCCCTGGCTTACAAAAGCCTGGTCATACTGACATTTATCAAATTGTCTACTTTAATAGATAACTTATTCTACTAATTCCTACTATATTATCATAAATATGAAAGTTTGATTGTTTGGATGTTTGTTACTCAATCACGCAAAAACGGCTGAACGGATTTGTATGAAATTAGGCACACATATAGTTTATAACCTGGGTTAACACAGGATACTTTTTAGGGTTCCTTAGTCAAAAATAAAGTCTTATAGTTTCGCCCTCAGAGACTAGAAAGTACTAGTAAATTACTACTTTCAAGTACTAGAAAGCTATAATTTGGCATGGGTATACATATTAATCACGCCGACAAAGTGGTAAAGAAAAATCTTAATTAAAGAAAAATTTGTAGGGGATGATTTTTTTTGCTCGTTTATCCTATAGTGCGGGGCGTATCGATTCAGGAATTGGTTTGCGTAATATTAAGCTTTAAAGTGCCATTTTTGTTAGTCAGGTGTTTTCCCCTGCCAGCTAAATGGTTGTTTATGGATAGGTATGTGAAAAAAATCATGGCAGTAGTTTAGATAACGGAAGGAAAACTATTACAAATTAACGCGTAATAGTCGACCAACTTACATTTGCAGTTGGAGAATTGCCCATGACGTAGATCGATGTATAACAAGTTTTTCAACTACAATGTTAAGTTTGTTTTTGGGATAAATTGATCCCAACTACGGAACCATTCATTGTGCGCGGTCCGATAAGCACTTGGCCGGTTTTAATTTATCCCGGTAGTACATTGCATGCATGCATTACAAGACGGTTATCTGTTCACGACGCGTTGTCCACAATTTCTGTAGTAACCTAACAAAAAGTACAAGGCATATGTATCTTGAATTCATTGCAAGATACATAACATAACAACACGCCTGTAATCCCCGAAGAATTAGACAGAGGTGTACCTATAGTACATCCACATTTCCCCAGTTATGTTGAAGTCCCATGTAATAGGGGGCGAGCCTATTGCTATCAACCGGGCACAAAAATCCAGACTCCGGGCTGCTACTGAGAAATTCCTATTGGAAAATCCCAATAACACTTTGCCCGACCTGGGAATCGAACCGAGGAGCTCATGCTCAGCAGTAACGGTTGCGACCACTAGACCAACGAAGCAGTCAAGATAGAATTCAATATAGTATTTCAATAATTAGTATTATCCCACTAATAAATAGGATTTGGATAAAATTGAAGACAGATAGTTTTAAGTATAACTAATCAAAAGTTGCAACTTATCAAAAGTTACCAGGCCTGCATGAATTCACGTTAAGTATATTCGGAGTACGTACATAAAAAAAAACCGGCCAAGTGCGAGTCGGACTCGCGCACGAAGGGTTCCGTCCATTATCTATAAAAATGTCAAAAAAATCACGTTTGTTGTATGGGAGCCCCCCTCAAATATTTGTTTTATTCTAATTTAATTATTTATTTTTAAAGTGAATATATAACTAAATATTCTGTGAATATTTCAAGCGTCTACCTGTTGCCGTTATCAATATCGAGCAAAAACGAGCAAAAAAATCACGTTTGTTGTATGGGAGCCCCCTTAAATATTTATTTTATTCTGTTTTTTAGTATTTGTTGTTATAGCGGCAACAGAAATACATCATCTGTGAAAATTTCAACTGTCTAACTATCACGGTTCATGAGATACAGCCTGGTGACAGACGGACGGACAGACAGACGGCGGAGCTTTAGTAATAGGGTTCCCGTTTTACCCTTTGGGTACGGAACCCTAAAAAACAACAAAATGACACACTACGTCAATACGCAGTGATATAGTCATTTGAGAGTTTTAATATAGTTGTTTTGGTTTTGTTTTATTTATAAATGCGAAAGTATCTCTGTCCGTTACCTTAAGGCTCGTGCAGACTCGCGCGATATCGCGGACGCGACAAGGGTCACGCTGAATGTCGCGCCCGCTATATCGCACGTATCTGCACGAGCCTTTACTCGTTCTAACGGCTGAAAGGATTAGGACATAGAATACTTTTTATTCCGGTAGTACCTACGTTCCCGTGTTATTCAGACATCCATGCGGGCGAAGCCGCGTGAAAATGCTAGTGATAGACTAAAATAACAACAACTAGTAATTTAAAATCGTGTACAATTTTACAAAGGTCTTAAATGAATAGTCTCCCAAGAACCGGGGATAGTATCCAATAATAAATAATATAGATAAGTAACATAATAGCGCGTAGTAAGAGCGTCGCAAACAATCTCAAATTACAATCTTCCCATGACCGTTCACATGCTACGTAGTAAACATCATTCACAACACTTCGCGATGAAGCCTATAAAAACTTCGCTTTCGCACAGCACGAAGTCGCTGTGAACACAATAATCGCATTGCAATATATCCTTAAATATACCTTATACTAAGTAATATTAATAAATCAAATTGATAGAAAGATATTTGAAATCTACCTTTTAGTTTCTATAGGTCGCCATTTCGTCTTCTCTGAACAGAAGCCTGGTTCACGGCATCATTTCTTCAACTGAGTTGTTTCGTTGTTTTCCTCGACATAAAATCTGTAACAACAGAGAAAATGTTTGATTCACATTCTATAATGATGCCAGTAACAAACTAGTTAACATCGATAACAATTAAATATAATTGCAGAGCAGCAGCGCAGCATAGGTAATTACATTAAATACACGATAATAAATGTTTTCACAGAGATATTTATAAAGTACAAGAGCAGTATAAAAACATTCGCTTTGAGCAACTAACTACAACATAAACAACTAACTACTAAAACACTCATAGTACTATTATTATTAAACTTACCGAATCAAGATGTTGCTCCGTCAATCAAGCCATGGATGTCGCCCGTCCAATGTAGGTACCTGCACAAACAAAACACAACATATTTATAATTTCTCTCTACAATTTACCTACACTAGGATCAGATGGTATTCAGCTGCATCCGGTTAGATTGGAAGCCAACCCCAATATAGTTGGGAAAAGGCAAGGCAAATGATTAATGTACCTATACCACTGTTGGGAGTATTAAACGCATCTTAACTTTTTTTACATCAAATAAGTAAAACCAAGCAAAGTTTGCTGAAAATGCTGTAAAACCCTAAAGGCTTGTCCGAACCGTGAAATGTCCATGACATGTTCAGAGGTTCACTGACACTGACGTTTGTGCATAAAGTCATACAACATGTTACCTACAGCAGCTTTCTTTGCTCCTGTTTGAAAACTGTATTGACGAGACCCGGACCAGGGGGCCTAAGTAAGTCCGTAAACGAAGACACGGGCCCATCCGAAAGTAGTTCGAAACTACGGAGTGAACCCCACAACTTTTTCGGACGGGCAAAAACACATCGGGAGTAGGGACAGCTGTCAAATCGTGGTGTCATTCGTTCTTAGGTCAAGTAATAATATTACGTCCGTAGGTGATACAGAGTAGGAATCGCCCGTAACTTTGACCGAAACTACGGATTTCGTGCTTACGGCACGGGCGCACGGGTAGCAAGTTTCAACCGTATTCTGTATTCTTCAAACGAATTCATTGTTTTTTATCGCATCTGTTCGTAGTTGTTCTTAGTTTTCGAAAAAACATATGACATTGGACTTTTTCTTTACATATTTTACATTTTGTCTGAAATGTTTCTTACAAATCTGTCCAGGCTTGAGAAATACGGAAACCGCAGACGGTATTCATGAAAATGTAATCGTTACCAGCGGCATAATCAAGTAGTGAACATAACTTTGCAAATATAGTGCGACTTAAATTATTGATCCGATTCAAATCAGAACATTTTTATTATTCAATTTATGTTTCAGATTTAAAATTTTAATGTTATGAGAAATGTTAAGGCTTCTACATACTGGCGCGACGCCACCGGTAGAATTTTTATGAAAAATTCAAGGAAATTGTTCGAGCGGTGTCGCGCCAGTATGTAGAAGCTTTTAAGGAGTCATGCACAAAACAAGACAGTATATTTTGCTCACGCAAATCAATAATAACCCTTGGTGGATGGTATAAAGTTTGTGCAGCGCGACTTCCGTTTCCTTTCACTCTTAACTTGTTTTATAAATCTGCATTGATTGGTATATTTCAATACAAATCAATTCGGTGTTGTTGAGAATACGAGCTACTCAAATAGGTACAACCACTTACGCTTCAATTGGTTTACTCGATTTGAATTTTTTCATGAATGTAAAATGGAAATAGAAATTATACAATAATTAACTGATCAAGCTTTCAGTAGGTTATGAGCATAGGTAATGGTAATGAGACACGATGAATATGCAAGACCCCCGGGCACCCACCGCGCATCATAAACAGAATTTAATTTGTGATCGTTATTGGATAAATAAATAAGTGATCGCATTATGTTATCGCTGCCCACCCCTGTCCAGGCAGTGTGAATGTGAACACAGTCAGTCTCACCCCGGAGGCGACCAGGCGTCAGCGATCGCCCGCACCCTCGGATGGGACACAAGTCACACGATGTTGAATGCTCCCTTTTCAACTTTTTTGTGCTCTTTTATATATTATGGTACCTGTTGATACGGACCTACCTAATATTTCTAGACTTTTGAATAACCTGTTTCACCACCTCCGATTAAGTTACCATTCAATTACTTGGGAGGTAATTGTGTACAATTTAATTTTTAATACAATTATGATCCCTTTTCGAATTTATTAGGCGCGTAGGTAGTGGGTATTCGGATATTGTGAAATAAGGAATAGTGTTTACATAGATACTTCTATGACGATGTAACATAGACATTATGATTCATTTGTGTGCTGCGTTATAATATATATAAAAAATAAGAGTAATTTTTTTTATAAGCCCATAAAATTGTATCTTTTAAAACAGATGTAACAACCAGTTAGTATCTGCGCACATGAGAATAATTTCACATTTCAACAGTTCTTCGATTAACTCTTCAACGATATATTGATGTAGAACAGCAGAAGAATCTACTAAATACAGTTTTATACACATTGTAATTTCCCGAAGGTTAAGACGGAGTTCGCAAAATTGGGAGGGCTCGCGTTATTTACGAATCGATCGTACAGCGCATGCGTGTTTCTTTCCTCGTGTACACGGACGCTCCACTGGTGTTACCAAAAATTTTGATTGTTCCAATACGTTTGCAAGGTGAAACTTCACTATTCTGTAAGTTGATGCACGTTTTCTTTCACTATGTTTGCACGTGAAACTTGGTCGTTCCTCTATTTGTAGTTTACCATCTATCGTTCTTTAAAAAACTTGACTAGTTTATGTAAATCAAGTCAGGATAAGACTTGCCATTTTTTTTAATTATTTCCGTGAACTTTAACAAGTACTTATAGATCCTGCCTAAGTTAATTCCACCATGTTAGGATCAAAACAGAAATCCATTTTCGATTACAGGTTGCGGCCGTTTCGATGTTTTCATATCCGTTTTATAAGGTCTCATCCATCCATGTCCCTGAACATATTAAGGTTTGCGTGCCTACTCATTTGTTGCTGCAAACAATAAAATTCGCTACAATATCAGACTAAGCATGTTATTATAGAGTTAATCAAAATTACCGTTACAATTTATTATCCGATTAATTTACAAATACACAAAACTAACAACAAACACGTTGGACTTGACAACACTTAAATGATTAGTCACTCTACCTCTGTAAAGTAATGGTACATGGAGCCCGAGCCCGTTGGGAAAAACAAGTGGCATGTAAACCGACCGAAATTAGCAGACGTTTGGACGCTGACAACAGATAAAGCACGGTCACTGTCAGACTGCATACAAAACAAAGAGAAACGCGATGACACAACGCTTGTAAATTATTGCAAAATATGAAGCAATTATCTATTTACTCAAAAATGAGTTGAGTAAACGAAAATAAAAAACAACCAAGTTCTGCATTCAAATAAAACGTTCTTGTTATTAATTAAAGGGGATTAAGTATAAAAGAACGAATAAAAAAAATCTTAGCGACTAATGATGAGATACTGTTTTAATAACTTGAGCGGTATGCATTTGAGTAAGCGAAAGATTAACTAAACTAACGACGAATATTGATTAATAATAAAATCCAGAACGAGCTTACTAAAAGTGGATTGTGATTAATCCATTTCAGATATTAAAATTCTAGCCGTGCGACTAAATGACTAAGTGAGCGACTAGCAGATAGATACCATCTACTGTTACTGAATCATTTGGGTTAGGTTAGAACAGTGACCATTAGCAGCCAGATTCCCTATATTCTTCAAATAGTTAATTCATAAGAAAATTTTCAATAAATGTGAGCTCATAGTACTCTGCTCATTATTGTTTTTCAAAGTGGTTCTGTTGATTTCTCGTCACTCACAGTCAGTCGCTCACTTAGTAATACTACTCGTATAACGTAAATTAATTATTTTTGTCACTTAAAACTTTAATTTACAGTCACTCGTTTAAATACTATAAATACCAACCGTACGTTCATATTTAAAACAGATATTTTTTTCAGCAACCACAAACTTTATAGATTTGGCAATTTTTTGGGTTTTGCCTCTTGTCAGCGCCTTAACAGTAAAGCAGTCAGCTGAGAAGTTATGCATATACCTATTTGCTATGATGCGCACGACACGAGTCGACACAACACTGCGATACCTGCCTGACCTCGGATAAAGCTAACGGCCCGGTGCATTCGCCGTGCTGGGTTCAACGCCACTTATGCCACGCATTTTTACGTCAACTTTTACAACCAACGACGCCATTCAAGCTCGCAGCTGGCTCCGCATTGTTAATGCAACGCGAACAGAGGTCGGTCTATCATCCGCTCTGGGCATCGGGCTGATATTGGTGCAAATATAAAAATGAACAGCACTTTATTTGCCCTGTTTATGTGTTTTTACACTCCTTTGATTTAGAAACTTGGCACAAATACAGGGGGTCTACTCCGAAGCGATAATACGAAGTAAAAAAAAGAAAAAAGGAAAGTGGAAGTTATAAAACGGCCGAACATTCGGCCGTTTTATAACTTCCAGTTTCCTTTTTTGACTTTGAGTCCTTACCCGATTTGAAGTCACATTTTTGATTTTGGCTTATCTCTTTGACTGCCGTAGTTAAAAAACCGGCCAAGTGCGAGTCGGACTCGCGCACGTAGGGTTCCGTACCATTATCACGTTTGAAAAAATCACGTTTGTTGTATGGGAGCCCCCTTAAATATTTATGATATTCTGGTTTTTAGTATTTGTTGCTATAGCGGCAACAGAAATACATTCATGTTCATGAGGTTCATGAGATACAGCCTGGTGACAGACAGACGGACAGACAGACAGACAGACGGGCGGCGGAGCCTTAGTAATAGGGTTCCCGGTACTTTGGTTACGGAACCCTAAAAGACATGATTTTCGAATAAAAAATGTATCTAGAGAAAATATTACAATTACGTAACTGTCAACATGGAAAGAAAAAGATCCAATAAATCTTATACTAAAGTTTCATTTTGCTTGTATGTGTAACTGTTTCAGAATATTCATGCAAAATAACATAAAAATAGGGAGCCTCCTCTTAAGGCAACCATCTCATTTTCATAAGCAAATAACGCTTTTTCTTTTTTATTCAAATACCAGGTAGAAACGAAACATTTTCAATAGATATCGGAGAGAGAAATAGTTTAATTTAACAAAACGCGGATAGAGCTTAGATGCTTTAGATAGAACTTATTGCCTTGAAGCGAATTTGTACTTGATGTTATAATTAAAACATTAACATTTACTAGTGCTAGAAACGACTTGCTCAAATGAATATATTTCTTATTTTCTTTCGAATGCCCAGTCTGTGGTAGTTAGATGAGTCTCGTATTAAAAATATCTCCGAAGTATAATGAATCGTCGTGCACCTAGTATCCGCACACTATTTGTACAAATATGATACGACAAGCGCGAGGCGCCAATCTTGGCACGATTCCAAACCCGATACTTAACGACATTAAACCTGACTGGTCTACACGCCAGACGACCAGTCAGCCGATTAAACAGTCACAAAAATTAAGCTTATACTACACTTTTATTTATACAAGCCTGAAAGCAGCTGGGTCTATTATTATCTGAATCTGCTTTTAACAATACCAAAGTAAGCCTTGATCTGATCGTTAGCAAATTACGGAAATATAAACTTCTAAGTTATTTACCCTCGCCGCGAAGGCACCGTTAAGTACTTGGGGTACCTACAATATAAAAGTCATGCATGTTTTAGTTTCAAATGTGCTGTAACTATTATTATTTTAATCAAGTCTACACATTAGTGTCGCATTCTTCTACTAGTGCAGCAGTGTTATCAGTCTGTAGCAAAATTTTCTAAATCATTAAAGGATGATATAAACTTGAACTTGTGTCAACGGCTCTAATCTTTGTTTATTAATATTATATATATATAATAAAAAAATAATATAATCCCCACTTTTATTTCAAGAGTTTATTTTACCACTTTGTCAGCGTGATTACCTATGCATGTATAACCATGCCAAATTACAGCTTTTTAGTAAGTACTAAGAGTTTCTGAGCTAAGCCGGGGACAGACAGACAGATGGACATGGCAAAACTATAAGGGTTCCCTGTTGACTACGGAACCCTAAAAATGAAATACTGTTCGTTGAAGACTTATCATTTTTTTGTTTTAAAATATTCGTAATAGTCCGAATTCGCATCCTAATTGCGTATCACAATATGAATGATTTCAAAGGATATTGCTAAAATCTATTGCTTTATAATATGTTCGAAAAATTTGTCTGCTCAACAACGTAAATAACGCAATGAAATATGAATGTTGTTAAATGAAAGCCATTGCTACTGTAAGTGTGTTATGCAATTACCGCGCAGGTTCTTACGCAAAGGAAAATGGGAAAATTCGGGAAAACTGAAAGTATATTTTCTATGGGAATTTTATATAAATTATTGAAATTTGGACAGAACAACGTTTGTCGGGTCGGCTAGCAACAAATAATTTTAAACTCAGTTATCTATAAAGAACGCAATAAAACATATTTTTAACCGACTGGACTCTGATGAGGGAATCCCATGGAAATCGAGGGAAATTCTCAATTTTATAGGCACACCTATAGCGATTTGGGTATTATTTTGAGTATTTTTTGCATTTGCTCTCGGATAGCACTATTTAGTGAAGTGGAACTGATGATGAAGACCACAGATGGCCACTTTAACTGGTTGCGATTCGATTAGGTACTTTAATATGGTTGCTAAGCAATTTATGCTCGTCACAATGCATATGGTGAGTGGCAGTTCTCCGGGTTCTTACCAGGAGAACTCATCAACATTAACGTCCCTGCATCGGTAAAAGCAAACTGATCCACTAAAAAGTGAAAATAAAAACATTTTATAAAAAAAACAACCAACTTCCAAAAAACTAAAATACAGATCCAAAGACACCGACTTTAAAGTGTTATTTGGAAGACTGTTGTTTCTTTTTTTGTGTTATTACTATTGATGGGCAAAACCGAATGCTTCATTCTAACCTAAGCGGTCTGATGTCCAAAATACCGATTATTCGACTGTGAATGACATGCCAGTCGACAATGTCGTTAAAACCTATGAACAAAATGCAAAAGCGTTTGTATCTTTGTCCTAGTGATACATCTAAAACAGGAAAAACAAGTAGTACAATATTTGATAAGAATAACGACGTTACAACATACACATTATTCTGCTGATAAATATTGAATGCATAACCATTCAAATACTGCCAACTTATGAATGATCATTCGGGAGTTACCCGACCAAACATTCGACTAATTACGCGCACCACTAGTGATCATGACCTTGTTAATTTAGATAATTACCCATTCGATTATATGACAATAATGGGCACTTGATTATTATATCAATAAAAATAGTTACGAGCGTTTCATATTATCCATCTATAACATTTTCATGAACACGGTCTGTACGGTACATATTGTACCCAATAGCAGGCTAGTCTACTTTTTAACTTGTGGGATTTATTTGATGATTATGCCATATACGACATAAACCAAGGAAGGATCACGAAATTAGAAGTCTTGAAGGGCCTTATTTGTCAAAGTTTAACTGCTTTGTCACGAGCTTCATAAAAAACAAATATTAATAATAACCGCCATAATACAGCGTCAAATTAAATTAGCTAGCGAAACTCCGCAGACGTGATGAGTCATCATTTCAGCCGAAAGACGTCCACTGCAAGACATAGGCCAAACCCAAAAGGAGGGGGTGTTGCCATAATCGCCACGCTTGGCAGGCCTGGGTTGGCGATCGCAGTATGATGTTAAAATGCATAGAGAACGCTGCTCCCCATTCTCTAGTAAGTCCCTTAGTCGTGATGGGTATCGATATCTATATACTTACATAAAAACAAAAAAAATATTCTTTGTTTTTTTTTTGGACAAAAACTTATATCTGTTCCAATTTTGTGTAATCTTTACAGACGTGCTGGGTATATCTCAACAAGATTAAAAACAAACTGAACCATTTCAAGTAAATTCACGACCAGTGATCATTGACCCCAGAAAAAACATCAATTCATGTTTTTATTTGTTTTATCGTACCCATCACGCCTGCGGAGAGCCTGTAATATGTAATTTCCGAATTTACAAAAATAGTCAAGTCTCAAGTAGCAGATGTTCTTGTTCGGCTGACGGGAATATCATCGCATAACATATTTTTAGAACTATAAACGAAGGCTAAATACATTTCGTATTTTTAACTTCCTACGTAAAAAATCAAACAGTTTGCCTTGAAATAACGTACTGCAGAAAATAATGGCAGAAATGTCAATGAAAACCATTAACGCCCTAAATGTGCATGGGCCGGTCTTCGTCCTTTTTTATGAAATAAGTTAACGTACTTTTATTTCTATTAATCAAAGTTATCACCCATGCAATTGATGCATCTTTGACAACGCAGTGACAGTTTATTGATTCTTGAAGAAATCTGCTGGACGGGAAGCAACAAATTCTTTTTTCCCGCAAAGAGTTATCCAAATTCTGGAAAAAGTAGAAGTCTGTAAGCGCAAGGTCAGGGCCTCAAGTCTGCTATTACAATAGTGTCAGAATGGTCGAGCATTGATTTCATAATTGTTGATTTTGACAAGTTTGGTAATTTACTATTATAATGGCGTCATTATTACTTTCCAATGGTCGGCCACTGACACTACGTATAAATCTGAGCATTGAGGTAGCCCCTGATCCAAATGAGATCGGTTCTTCCACCGATCCAAATACCGACCCAAACCATTATTGGTCCCCCTCCATATGAATGAACTTCCTGACTCCATGCCCGTGATACGATAGCGTGTCCAGGGGCGGCTTATGAGGCTCTGTGTAGTGCCAAGAGCGACAGCCACAGTACGTTGCCTGGGACCAGCTTGCAACATTCCGACGGCTCCCATCATCTCTTCTCATGTCAAATGATGTCGTCGCACCATATCGATGCATTTTTTTCAGTTCCGATGCAGAAATTGTAATGGTGTTGTGAAAACTCTATTACACACTTTTATAGGAATCCTGATTGACAGTTGATTTTCTATTTTTAAACAAAATTTTAAGAAAATTCATTCTTAAAATAGCGAAATTCACAAAACCAATCGAATCAATAACGATCCAAAAAAGTAAAAAAAAAAAAAATCTTCAATTGCAGCGATAAAACGTACTTGATCCCTAGACACTTTTGATGTATTTCCGGCTTCGAGACCAGACTGTACTGTAGAATTAATCTAGCCTACTTGGATTTCAGTTCGATACGAGACAATTTAAAAAAAATTAAATTGAAATTAAAAATTTTCTTTCCGTAAGAACCTGATTACGAACATTTTAAAACAAAAATTTTGCTAAATCGGTCCAGCCGTTCTGAAGCGATGCGGCTTACCAACGAAGAGTATTAAATTTTATTTTAAAGATGGGACGAAAATACACGCAATCTAGCAATCTTCGATAATGTTGTAGGTACATACGTGATTTTAGTTCGATAATTATGTGAGTTTATGTCTGATGAAAATGTCAATCTAGGTAAGTATGGCAAAGTCCCGCAGACATTATAGGCTCTTACAGACTCACGCGATATCGCGGGCGCGACAGGCACCGACAGAAATTGTGCTACTAGTGTCGCGTCTCGCCTGCGATATCGCACTAGTCTGTACGAGCCTTTAATAACAGTGAGCCAGCCGGGAGGTTAGGTTCGTAATTTTTAGAACACCCGAGTGTATGTTATCAACGCAGTACAAGCATACCTACATATTAAAAATAAACATTGGAACATTGGAAGCTTTACGATATTACACTAATGTAATTTATTTCATTTTCTGGGCGTATTACCGTATATTTTTATAGTACGATAATACTATTGGCGTAGCTACAAAATTATCGCAATTACACTGCGAACTAATGAAAACATACGACTAAAAGAGAAAAAGCAAGTTTCCACAGTTAAATAAATCAAGAAAAAAGAACTTTGTCTTTTGCACGTTTCACACATTTCGAATTTAAAAGGTGATTAGGTACATTCGTTATAATATCGTTCACTATAGTTACTTAACAGACGTTATTAAAGGATATTAATATAATTAAAATTCTAACTGCAGGACTTCTATCTAAAAAGTATTTTTCAAATTGTTAGCCTTTTTCAATTTATTTGAACAGAAATATACCACTTTTTTTTCTGTTTTAGTTTCCCAACATAACATAAACATAACATCACACCTTGTTTCCCCGAAGTGTTGGACAGAGGTGTACCCCAACAACGTTATTGTGTCAAACAAGAGTAGATCGTAAAACCAAAGTACATACGGTTCAAATCAAATGAAATGTTCCACAGCTTGAATTTACAAAATCTGTTAATTTTTGCGTACTTACTCTACTCATAAAAATACCTATCCTGTGTTGTTGCACCCGTTACCTACTGTAAAGAGCGATAAGTAATTTGACGGCCACAAAATAATGATTCAAATGAGCGCATTACGTCATAGCGCGATAACCAATAACAAATGTTTGTTATGACAGTGATAACAGCGCGTACTGAGGACTTCTCCCCCTCGTCTATGTTACATGTCTGTGTTGTATTAAACCACAGCTATCATCATATTTATTCTAAGGTTGGCGAGAAGTTACTGAAACTCGAGCTAGCTGAGTTCTGCACGATATTAGCTATTAGCCCACAATAATTAAAATTATCGCAGGCGTAAAGGGATGATTGGATCCCCGGCGTTTCGGTATTTAACACGTTCGGTGTGGCATGGAGGTAGAGCATAATTGGACAGATTACCTTCTACTTTATAACATTTCCCAAAGTGTTGCAATTACAAGGAAGCATAACTTTTTGGAATTATTTTTTAAGAGACTTCGTTCATATTCCAGAACAAGTACCGTCCAACATGACATGAGCACACTCACCATAACATCTTTTCTATTTATATTTAGTAAAATTTCTGAAGATAAGTCATTGTGACCAATGTTTTTAATCCTCTTGATATTGTTTTATTTACCACACAAGATTACTTTTCACCACAGTATATTAAACTTCAGCAGAATGTCAACTACGTACAACAACGTGTTAGGCACTCGCGTTCACAAAACACAGTGAGTCCGCAACGAAGTCAATATACACTGATACAGATGCTCGGACGATGTGCTTACAGCGAGTGCTCGGCATCGTAACTGTCCCGTTATAACAGCGTTTGTTAAAATGTAACTTACGCGGTACGAGGCTGTAAAGAACAAACCCCGTATCATAATGCGACTTATTCTACGTTGTAGTAACTGACTTGGCAGATGTCCAGGATTTAGTAAAACAACGCGCTAAGCGCAGCCTCGCCCATTATTTCGACTGTGGAATTAATTGTGAATTTAGTTGCGACGCCATTGAACGTGGTGCAACTGTATTAATTATATAATAATATTTACAATGACTTTATTATATTGTTAGCTTATATTATGATGAGCTAATAAGTTAATCTTTCCATCAAAAAAAATATGTGGTATCAGTTTACCATTACAATTAGGCTCCCATTTTTAATTAGGATTGAATACCACAGTTGTGGTGAGGAAGATTGCAATAAATAATAATTATGCCTAGAGCATTATGGATTTTAATTAAAATCTCGTCATTCCAATGACTACAGTAGGTACTTTATGAATTTAGGTAAAACAAGAACAAATCAACGCCTTGGCGTCATATTGAATTGATTAGCGATATAACTTACTAGCCTCTGAATAATTAGAAGAAAAAACTAGTAATTTTTGACAGATTTGTTGCTTACCTGGATAATCAATCCGATATATTTCGGACACGCCACCATTGCTGAGAAGCTCGACTGGTTACTTCACCCCATTTCTTGTCTTACTGGCCATTCTACCTGTGTACAACGAAAAGAAAGAGTTTGTTAATACGAGACACCTTTGTGTAATTTTATTTCTAAGGTCAAATCATAAAATTCCAAAAGTAGAACGAATATTTTTAAAGCTTTTGTCCATCGTTAAGCGGTATATCGGTATTCGAGCAGGGGCGCCAGATGTTTGCCAAACCGGCGCTTAGCGTCGCCATCCGACCACAGATAAGTCACAGGCGGCCAACACAACGGGCCGTCTTTTACCTGAATTTGATAATTTTAATGTCCCTAACCAAACGAACGTATTTTAGGGCCGATTTTTCAATCCTCGGATAAAAGTAACAATAGCTACTTAAAGAATAAAGTTATTAGACTCTTTATTAGTCAGATAAGTGGTTGTCAATTTTTCAATAAATATTTAACCTAAGAATAACTATCTGACCGATCATCTCATCTGTTAAAACGCTAACTTCACGGAGGTGAAACAAATATACAGAATAACTGAATGTTAGAGCGGGACAGAGTATTTCTTTGAACAAGCTTGCAAACGTCAGCGTCATGGTCACTTTTATTACGGTCCGTCCGTTAGGAGGTCCTTTGTTTGGCTCGTGGTGTTTTTATTTGTGATTTTTAGTTTTGATAGATTTTAAGCTAACCAAAAAAAGGGAGCGTTCAGCGAACTCTAATAATGCTGAGGTTCAATTATTTGTGAGTTTGTCGAGACCTACAAGCAAATAATAGAAAATAAAAAGACTGACTCTGTTATAAACAAAGATAAAGAATAAGCATGGAAAAATATTGAAAGTTCTTTCAACTCATGTGGAATCTCAACAATTGATCGCTCTTGTAAAGTTAAAATATGAGGGAATAAAAAAGCTACAAAAAAGAAATCCTCTGTCCAAAGACAGGAGATGTACAAAACAGGAGGGGGTTCTTCGAATTCTCCTAAATTCACCGACGTCGAAGAAAAGGTTATAAGTATTTGTGCGAACATAAAAGGGCTGGAAGTTCATCATGATAGTGATACAATTATGGCTTCCTCCTCAATTGCCATGTCGTCAATACTATCGAACATATCCTGTACACTAGTAAAGCACGAAAACTAACCCTAAACTTAAGTAACGTCACCGTCATTTATCTATGGAATAAGCGGTTGTCTGACCGTCATAGAGCCAAATAGATTTATTCCTCAGATAAGTAAATTATTCGACGAATAAGACTTATTTGACGATTGAACAACTGATTTTTTTGCTATCTATCGAATAAACCCTATCTGTCTGTTTATCTGAGGATTGAAAAATCGGCCCTTAAAGAATTTTAAACAATAAAGTTAGATGTCTGTCTTGTCATTAGAAGCTTTATAATTCACATGCTTCGTCGTATGAAGTAGGTCCCTAAATTTTCTACATATGTGAAACATTCTCACTCGAGTACAAAACTAAGTATAACAAATGTGATCTAGCTAGTAAAATAATAAGTAACGCAATAAACACACAAAAACGAGCCACTTTTCACAGTTGTTCGTCGTAAAAATATTGCGTTTGGTGTTAACAAAGAGTGTGGAATGCATAGATATAAGAAAGAAGGTGGAATGTATTGCACAATTTCCAGTCCGCATATGCCATCTGCGTGGGGTAACTTTTTGAATAAAGGCGCGGCGGCTACCTGCGCCCTCCCGAATTAAAACAGGAAGGTTCCACCCTATTTCACCCCACTGCGACGCCAACTTCGACAAAGTTATCCCTTCATTACTGTACTAATAGTTGTATATTAATTCATATACTTTAATATACTATTAAATGTATGTCGAAGCTCTTTTGAGCGTTCTAATCCGTTTTTCTCTGATGGCTATTTTATGCAACAATTAACAAAGTATTGAGTGTTAATTTAAAAAAAAAACTTCTGAGAAACAAAAAGTATTTGAGGGTTAACTTTAACGATCACTTGAAATTCACAACCAAGAGGAAGATGAATAATTGTCGGTGTGCGAACTGCCTATCAAAAGTCCACATTTAGTCAGTCAACAATTAAATACGAACCCACAGCGCAGCTGATCTAGCTTATTTATATTAAACATGGCTACGAAGCTTAGGGTTTACCTCATTTTGGTCCTAAGAATGGTACGGTGCTGCGCTGTTAGAAAAGAATCAAACTTTCTATGACATATTGAAACTGAACCAGTAAAAATTTAACTCCTGAAGAACAGTCGACGATGTTCATCAAGGGATGGCTACATGTATCGAATGTAGCTACTAGCCAGCCCGCCTAACTGGGAACGGGCCCACGAGGTGTCAAACTGCTACTTTAGGCAATTAATTAATAATTAACAAAGCGGATGTTGCCGACCTCGACACATTCGTTTCAATTGACAAAATTAGTTCATTAAACCACACAGGCTACATTTATACGAGATAACTCGCCAAATTCATATACTTAGTAACGAATCATAGACTGCGGACATGTTTTTGATGTGTATGCAGGTAGTACCAAAGTAGAGTTAAATCGACGGCTAGACATTGAACATGGCGTATTCACGGTCACGTAAGCTATGTTAATGTTAAATGCGTGCAGCGTCGCTCCACTTGATGTAACGGCACGTCGCGTGACCGACATTGTCTTTTTTTGAGACCCCAGATTTCCGAACCGGAGGGAAAATCTTAATGTACAAGCTCGTGCAGACTAAACTGCAATTTCATCAAAGGTCTACTAAAAAAAAATAAACGAACAAATATCGACTGGACCCTTAAACTCAATTTTAAATTGTACAATTTTAAATCTTCATGTTTAATATTCTGAATGTCGAATCGATCGTTCGCATCCTAAGCGGCTGCAAATTAGAAACTACAGTGATCCACCGGATGACCGGTTACGCATTCAAAGTTATTTATTCAAATTCAATCATACAATTCCAAGTCACGTAACTTGACATTTCAAGTGTTCTACTCAGTGTCAATACCATCAAGTAAATCCATTCCTGTACACCAAACAGAATCATACTAACGACTATTGAAGAAAAACGATGTCTCCCTAATTTTTACAAAAATAATTTAATTTGATGCCGATTGTTTAAGACTTTATTAAAAGAATCATTAGAAGTTTAAAACCGACAACACTGAATCACAAAAAGAATTACTACAACTATTAGGTAGTAATATTACAGATTCAAATTAAATCAGTGTGCTATCGAGCACAAGTTTAGGTTAGTTCCATATTTATGTATGTATTATTTTCATATAATATAGACATATTATGTCTGCATTTAAAAAAACATTCAAGGACCATACAAACATTTATTCAGTTTTTTTTTCTGTCGAGACATGGTGTAAGGACCTCGGGATAAACCTGACCGTAGTGGCCGTGGATCGTCTGGAGAACAGACAAAGTGAATACAAAAAAAAAGATTCAGCTGTTCAAGGCTTTTTGTCCAAGCTAGAAAGAATTGGAATAAGGGGAACCCCTCTTATGCTTTTTAAAGATTATCTCTCAAACAGAAGGCAGAGAGTTAAGATAGGGACATGCATCAGTGATGACGTGGAGGTATCATTCGGCGTGCCTCAAGGAAGCGTATTAGGACCAACACTTTTCTTAATGTACATTAACGACCTATGTAACTTAAAAGTAGAAAGCGCAAAAATTTTTTCTTACGCCGATGATACTTCCATTGTCTTTTATGGGGATAACTGGTCCGAAATAAAGCTCAAAACTGAAATAGGTATGGCTCAAATTGCAAATTGGCTTAATGAAAATCTTCTTACGCTAAACGCATCCAAGACCAATTATATATGTTTTACAATTAGAAATCGCACACAACCAGATCAAGACTTAAATATAAAAATACATTCCTGTAAACGAGCCATGAATTATGCCTGTACATGTCCTGTAATTAATAAAGTATCACAGACAAAATATTTAGGGGTTATAATTGACCAGCACTTAAGTTGGTACTCCCACCTCGAACATGTTGCTGGTAGAATACGAAAGTTGGGATGGATATTTAAATCATTGAGATACGTAATCCCTGCAGGTGTAGCCACAAAGGGGGGCGTCAAAAGAAATCTTTTAAATGAAATCTACACAGCCCTTGCACAATCTGTGATAGTCTACTGTATACCTGTATGGGGTGGGGCAGCAAAATCAAAATTTATAGACGTGGAACGTGCGCAAAGAGGTCTGATAAAAATAATGTATTTTAAGAAACGGATATTCCCCACTGAATGTCTATATGAGATCAGCGGCCTGCTATCTGTTAGGAAACTATATATCTGTGCCGTGATCTTGAAAAAACATAAGACACTTACATATGATAAAAACATAACATTAAAAAGGAGAAAGGATATCATTGCTCAAGTCACACAAACTAAAACCAATTTTGCTGCTACGCAATATAATAATCAATCATCACGGTTATATAATAAAATAAATAAGGACATATACATTTACACTGAATATCTTCATAAAGTTAAGAAAATGTTAATAGAATGGTTAAAATCGCGCACTTATGCAGATATTGAATTTTAGTTATAATAAGTGGAAATTAGTTAATACTGGTACCGCCACTCCCACACGCACATCATCCCTCATACACACATACACACCAACCACACAACTCTCACACCTTACATACCTCAAACATATCACACACCACACTCGCTCTACACACCGCATACACCTCTCACACACCACACACCCTGCACACCCAACACACCCACATTAATGTATTTTTAGGAAAATAGTAAAAATAATTCTGTAAGTAGTACAAACAGCCAAAGCTAAGGAAGTGCGGAGTCTCCTAACACAGGCGTCATCATGCTTAAAAGGAGGCTCCAATCATAAACTAATGTATACTAGTTGGTACAGAAATAAACATTTTGTATTTTTGTATTTTTGTATTGTATTTTGAAGGCTACTGTTGTGTCTTTTGACGCATCATAAGAAACATTATAACTTACTTATATATATATATATTTTTTTTTAATTATTATTTATTGTGACTACGTTTATGTGGTATAAACAAACGTAATGTCATAAGTCGTAAAAATATAATATAATTATAATAAATCACTATAAATTTCAAGAAAGTGGAAGTTCGTGATTAAATGTTTTCCAGTTCCACGGGCAGTATGCACTATAGAAATGAAACGTTGCTAATTTTAAGTCAAATAATTATGTGACACCTATTGTGTTGTGACTAAGTTAGTTCGTTTACGCCATCGTATAGTAATTCTACCTATTTTTTGTTGCATTTTGATACTCATCTTCTACCTCTATTTTCTTCCGCATCTCTATTTTAGGGAAGTAAAAAAGAAACGTAAAAGTGTGTTCAGTGAGATTTCATTTTCAAACGTAGTCTAAAGACAGATTACGTAGGCAGTTAATCGTCAAAACAGTGACGTCACATCCTGCCTTGCTTGCAATTCTATCAACTCAACGGTCGTCGCTCCGATAAGTATGACCGTTTTAAACTTTTAACTGACGGTAGTTAACGCTTACTAACCGTGTCGCTTTTATAACAACAATAAATAACTACATTTATAACAATTATAATCTAAAAATAATGAGAGTAAAGTCGAAGTAGTTTCGAAAGTGAAATTGCGCACCAGAAAAAGACTGCAATGGTGAATAGCTGGCCAAATGAGAGTCATACATACTAGCCCACTTAGGGTTCTCTACTACGCTTATTTGAATACTAACATACCTATTTTAAATGAATAAATAACCTCAAAACAACTATTATAAAGCCAAATCTCACGTCTAAAATTGGCAACCGTCCTCGTTTAAATCTTCACTTAACTATACCAGTACCATCCGGTGCGGCATTTATGTTCTTTTCTTTAAATTAACAAAACCAATTGGTTTAAGGCTCGTACAGACTGGCGCGATATCGCGGGTGCGACAGGCAGCACGGCACTTTCCATGGAGTGTTCATAGAAATTGTCGCGCTGTCGCTTCGCGCCTGTCTGCGGGACCCTTAAATTGTAGTTGGAAGCTTAGTCGTGTTTGAAATAAAAACATGTTTTTAAATTTATTGAAAGCACCAAGCAGACCGGCTTGCGTCTATCGACACTACTTAACAAACTGAAGTTATCGACATAGATTGAGGAGATAGCAAGTTGTAGTTGTCGTGTGCTGGCCATGTCTGTCAAAGGACTGATGGCCATTGGAGCGTATTTTCGCCCCACCTAAATGGAATTTTAAAAACGCAGCTAAGGACTATGTCCAGCTATGGACAGGATCACAGCGATCAGCACAGATGACCAACTGAAATAGCATTACAAAGAAATTTTCAAAAATTTCAAAAAGCATGGCATAAAGATAAACGGCGAAACGGGCACCCTGACCGCACGACATTAGCACTGCTTTGCTGATTGAAGACATAGAATATACAGCCTACCATGTACAGTGTGCTACATGATTTCGAAAATACTAGACTAGTAAAGGAGAGGGGTATTGTGAGTCGATGAAGCGTGGACGTGGATAATAGCTTTCCAAACGACACGCGCTGCGCGCAATGTTTAGCGCGTAATGCTGTACACACGGACGACAGCAGTGCAAACATTGACTGCACTCATGTATTATGAATTGATAAACTAGGGAATATTTTAGGTGTCAAATAAGCTTTTAACGTGTCGTTGAGACTAAATACATGTCATTGTACTTCGTGTCTTTAATTTTGGATGGCCAAGAAATGCCAGCCTGCCCCATACGGATATTATTAACTGAAAATCTTGTAATAATTAATATACAAGTACTCACGAATACCTATCATCAGATTTCAAAATGTCAAATTTATTTATTCATAATCAGATTGTATAAGGATAGATTGGCCGGTGACCCCCAAACTAGGCATTTGCCTGTATTGTCGGGGTCGGATGGCCGCAGAGACAGTGTGCCTGCATTTATTTCATATTTTTTTGTTTTTTTAAAAACGTTGCCCCACACTAGGAAATTCTCCTGTATCGTGGGTGCGTTTACAAACATTTAAACTCACATACACAAACAGCTTTACATTGATACATTTCATTACTTATGATTTTTCAACATACGTAAATTAAATTATTAATGATATGTATTTGAATCCAATATTAGGTTACGATGTGTATGAGATGAGCTTTCTTCGCATACCGTGCGTTGCGTGTCCCGCTCGTTGCGGCTGCAATGGCTCCGTTGCACTCCACTTCGCACGAGGCCTGCGTTCGCACAACTAATGAGACCCGCACACAATATTGTACACATCTTACCGCTGCAAAGTACATTTTAAAGAACAATATCGCACCACCCGCAAATACTTCAATAGCGCACCGCTACTTTGCGCAAATGTCTATAGTACTCGAGTAAGTCTGGAGTCTGAACATCCTACTTTAACCAGTTGAGTGGTGAAATCAAATCGCGATTTGCTGAACGAGACATAGCTAACTAGTCTAAACTGACTGCGTCTCTAGGTTCTACCCACCGGTACTAGTTTCACATACATTTTATATCACATTGCGTATCTTTTCCAAATGGAATGAACGAAAGAGACAAATACACGTCCTTCTCAGGTCCCCAGGATGCGCGCGCATGCCCCCCCCCCCCCCCCGCCCCGCAACTTGTTGAAGATCTTTCACGGAATTTACTACCGTCTATTCGTATACGGTTTTGTTTTGCTACACATTGCTGCCATGGCGAATAAAGGACCAAACTATTTTTGTAAAATCATCGAGTCTTTCATTGTAACGAACTGCAGCAAGTTCAAAACGGTAGAGTTTAAGTCGGTACATAGAAGATTTTATCTCTGAAAAAAATAAGATAAAGAAGGCTGCAGCACCAGTATTAAAGGTAGGTACAAAGATGGTGGCTTTTAGAATATCCAGATCCACTTTGTACGACCAAGCTTGTTACACCAAAGATAAATAAGTATTGTCAGTAATGCATCCTCGGATTTCTGGACCAGTGTATTTCAAATGTATAAGATCATAGCATGGTCGTTGGATCATATTCTTGAAATGCGGTATTTTATCTACATAGCTTTAATGTTTTTGACTTGCACGAGTGGACGTACTTTCCGATTTAATATTATCATAAATCCGTAATGAGTAACACGTGGATCTAACGAAGTTAGCCATTGGAGCGAGAGGCCCGTCGAGGCGGGCTGGTCATTGGCACGAGGCCACGGGGGCTTCGCCCGCACCGACTCGTGGCAATAACTGACCTAACACTAGGCTCACCTTTGTAAACTGCAACCGAGGGTAGCGTTGCACCTGGCGACGGGTCCGACGCTCCTTTTTACGCTCTAGCTATCTATCGTTGGCAGTTTATTTTAATCGTGTGCGTGCACGCAGATGGCGCGAGCGCAGGGGTCGCACACCCGCCTCATCACGGACGAATATACACCCTATGACGAAATGCACAGGGTGCAAATAGCATCACGTCGATCTTCAAGCCTAAGTTGTAAACAAACCAGGCGAGGGCAATGGCTGCCTGCCACTCCCCGCGCTCTGCCGCGCCGGCGACGCCATTCAACCGGGAAGTTCACGATTTATTTTTAGCGTTCCACGAAACTTCCAATGCTGATAAAATAACGGAGTCTGACGGTGATCGTAATGTATTATTGTTTGTTAAACTTTTTGAAAGCAATGTTTTACGCATAAATGATTCAGTGCCGCATAAATAAAATACACCAGAGATATAGACAAAAATGAATGCCTATAATATTATTATCATGTATTCTCCTCATAATGTTTCAGGTATTAAAGAATGCAGTTTTGGCATTACGACAGCCAAAAGAGTCGGCTTTCAGACTAAAACAATAAATAAAAAGATACATATTATAAGTCAGAAGTGAAAGAGACAAAATAACTGTGATCGAATGCGGCGTGCGTGGGCACAACAAAAACAAGGAATCGGGGCAAGCTTATCAACTGGGAACTCAGAAAAAATACGTATAATATCGCTCACCGACGTGAAGCGAACAAACAAATCAACTTGACTTGTCCACAGGAAATAAAACGGCCAGTCTGCTATATTTATAACCGGTTTTGTGAAAGTAAAATATATTCTACTCAATTTGAATGGGGTCAGCTAATGTCGCCGAGGGGTGACGTTGTAAAGATTCCAGGTGCAGGCATGGGGTCAATAGCTGCTGCAAAGTAGCGTGAAATTAACTGATAAAGATGTCGTGCGAGCCACTGATCGCTTCGCTATTACGTACTACGCCTATCCATCGGCATTGACATTGGAGTTTCCGCGGGCCGGTGAACCGCGCTGGGGCCAAGAGCGCGACACCGCTTCCGAAAATTGTTGTCTTCGGCAGCGTCGTCGGCGGCGACGGCGACGGTGGCCGCCAGGAGTCAATGACCCGAGGGCCAGGAGAGCGCGGGAGGGTGCGCGCGCACGCAGCCGCGCCCCGCCTTTATTTATTACGCTACGCGCGGCGCGTTCGGCGCCGACAACGCGCGGTGGGGCGGAGGCCGCATTCCGGGCGGCCGGCGCCGCGGCCCGTTGTGCGCTGCGAAAATAACGCGCACAGTACCGACTTACCGGCGAACCGACGTCAGTAATCCAGTCACACTTTAAAATAAACTGTCTCAAACTTACTCAGATTTAGGAAGGAGACGCGAGCACGTGCGCCATCCGCGTGTACCACTACTGTCTCTCAGCTCACAGGCACCACCAAAGTCACTGTCCATAACGGCAAAAGTCATAATGAAGTTGAAATTAAGCTTCCCGAACACGCTGACGCGTCTCATGTCTACATAAGTCAACACATAAGTTCACATGGCGCGCGCGAACTATAGCTCCAGAGCGGCGGAAAGCGCGTTAGCTTCGATGGCGATATGACGCATTAGTGAGCGCGCGGCGCGGCTATACAGAGTGCGCAAGCAGACGGGGTAGTGAAAAGGGCGCGGGGGCCGCGGGAGCGCCCCCCCGCGGCGGCTCCGTGCTGCCCTCTGCGTCGGGCTCATCGACCGCGCTCGCCCTAACCGCGACACGATGTTGCTACCATGCCACTCTCACTGTACCGCAACACGACACGACGCGCTCAGGCCCACGTCCAGCGTGACACACTACCGCTCCAACCAACACTGCACTCGTTCATAAACACTGAGTAGTCAGTGATGATGCTCCGCGCCTCTCCACTCCTGTCAGAAACACTACCCGCGTCTAGCTAGGACAGCCAGTAGCCACATAGCGAAATATCTCGACCAAATGAAGGGTTTTACCCACGCCTAGCTGTAAAGTTTGAACTATGGCATTGCTTTTACCGTTGTTCGTTGTGTTCGTTGGAGAAACGAACAATTTTCAGATGAAAGAATGGGAATGGGATAGGGAACAGTGAAAAAATGGCAAAAAAAGAACACTCGCCGATGTTGCTATTATTGAGTCATATGGTCAAAACGACACTTCGGACGATGGTCCGAAGTATCGTTTTGACCATGCACCTCATGAATCATTACCGACAGTAATGATTCATGAGGTGCCAAGACAAGCTAGAGATCGGCGTTGGCTTCTTCGTGTCAGGCGACGGAGAGCGACATGGCACCGGGCGACGGCAAAGTGTCAACAACCACGCGTATGGTACCGACACTTCTTTAATTGATAGATGAGGCAGATTACTCATCATTATCAATTCTAAAGCGTTTCTCTACATAGTAGTTAATGCGACGCTTTCAAATGACATTCGCATTCAAAGCTATGCAATAACATAGTTTTAACATCCAGACTATAATACTAGGTATAAATTAAGTGCTTTTACTGATTGCAGTAATTTCTCTATTGATTGTTGTTAATAAATCAAACTATTTAAACAATCTACCTCATCCAAGTATAACAGCCTTTCGTAGTATCAAAGCTTCATACTTCAAAAGGCGTTAGCTTTTTCTGCAGTATTCAATGAACAAGTTTTTTTACTCACTGCCGCTTGAGTAAGTACGCCTTCGAATAAGAACTCGTGCGATTCTGGCCTCTCTAACGAATAGTCATTTAGAACGGGCCGTGCCGCCCGCCGTCGCGTCGGTGCAATAGGATTTCATACGAAATCAAAAGTGCGCAAGATGACTAGTGTTTTTCTACATCCAGATTAATGGATCACAAAGATTACCGTTATTCAAATTATTTTCAGGTGTTTTATTTTATCCTCTTTCTTGTAGTTACGATACATTTTAATAGGTAACGGCCATGGACGTATAAAAAAGTAACGGCTTTGTTTTGTAGTTGTTGATTTGTAGAATGTAGTATTTGGATAACAATCACGTTACATTAGGCTCTGGACGTGGATACGCCGAAAATACCATTTGAAACCGATAAGGCCTTACCAGTTCCAAACAACCGATGAAAGACTGCCGACTGGCACTATTGTGTTCCGCTAGTGTTGTGTACCAATACCTGGTTTAGCAAGCCGCGATGGTGGTGTGAAAAAAGCGAAGTTAAAATATTTTTTAGTTACTTTCGACGCATAAAGTCTATGATTAAAGATACTTTGGATTCCAAAAACTGCTTCATATTTCGAAAGCAATGGACATCATCATCAGCATCATCCTCCTGAGTACTGCCCTTATCCCGATTTATTTGGGGTCGGTGCAGAATATTTTCATCATACATCTCTATTAGTCATAAAATAAATGGCTAGGGGTCCTGCCTATCTTTCACAAATTCATCCATCGTTTTGCGGTCTTCACCTACTCATGAAGTCATCCACATTCATGCTCAAAACCTTCCTGACAATATACAAAGGCCTTCACAACTCATCAAATTATGAAGTCCCGGAGACATAATTATGTCCGCACAAGTCCAAAACAAAATAATAGGTCATGATGAAATCGGTGTTTTGATCAATCCCTCGGGAATGAAGTCTGAGCCAGTGTTCATGTATTTGAATTTTATTATAACTGTTATTATGATGTGTATGGCAAATAAGCATGAAGGTCCCTCTGGTGATAATTTACATGGCGTTGTGGGTGCTTTGCCATCTCTGAAACAAAGCTCAAACGCTGAAAAGATCTGTATTTATATCGGCACCATTGCCCTTCTATCAGAAATCCTGATCATGGTAGACGTGCCAAATATCTTCTCAATGCAATTGATCTAGTTAGCTTACAGAAGATTAGTAGTAGTATATAGTAATAGCCCGGATGTAGGAGAGCCCGGAGTCTGGATTTGTGCTCGGTTGATGGCAATAGGCTCGCCCCCTATTACATGGGACTTATACATAACTGGCGAAATGTGGGTGTGCACAAATCTGCCCAACCCTTAGAGGACACTAGGCGGGTGGGATGTTATGTTTATGTTATATAATAACAGTATAATTAGCTAACAGAACATTTACAAGACATGATATTTGTGATGAATGAAACGTCTAAGAGGAAGCTAAACAAAATAAACATTTAAAAGGAGGCTACACCTTTGAAAAAGAAGGGGATTGGCGTGATGTAAAGATAGGAGAAATTAAGAATACCGAATAAGTGATGGAGTTAGTTTAAGATAGTAAAATTGATACGGATATTGAAGTGAGAGTACGTTATGGGTAGTCAGAAGCCCGATAGTCTGACAACCGTCTTATCAAGGGGAATCGTTCTGACACTTGAGATACGAGACACGTCCTAGTTTAGGTGTCAGGAGCTTCACAAAATCGAGCATGTACTGAGTCTTATTACTGCAAGAGTCTAATTAAGTTACTGAAGTAATTCATTGTTAACTCTTTTATCTCTCATATATTGCATAATCGGCCTATAATGTTCCCACATCTAGGACACAGGCTTCCTCTCGGTAGAGGATAGCAAGCAAATAACATTCTGGCTTGCTATGTACATACTAGAGCTGTTTACACGAGGCTAAGACATTTTAAACCAGTAGCATTGCGATTTGCGATGTCTTAGACTGTAGAGTAAAATTATCCGATTGGATACAAGCTTCGCCGACCTCTGAGGGTCTACTCCGAAGCGCTAAACTGAAGTATCGGCCGAATGTTCGGCCGATACTTCACGTATACGTGTTATAACTTCCACAGTTTATTTTTTTGACCTTGAGTCCTTACCCGACTTCAAGTCACAGTTTTCACTTTGGCTTATCTCTTCGAGTCTTTTTTTTTTCGCCGTATTCAGCGTTAGTTAGCCTAGTAAAAAACCACCGAACATTCGGCCGATACTTCGGTTTAGCGCTTCGGAGTAGACCCCCAGGAGGCCAGGTGCGGGCAGGTGAAGCCATCCTTATTATATGACTAGCTTCTGCTCGTGTCTTCGTCTTCGTGACATTTCTTGTCTTAACACAAAATATAGACTACAACCCACCGCGTCCCATCGTTTCGCCCGCCCGTGCTATTACTTTGTTTTAGCTTAGCGTTCTTTCAGAATTTTTTCTTTTTGCTCGGCTTACACATTACGCTATGACCCTTAGGGTCATAGCGTAATGTTAAATAGCCTATAACCTTCCTCAAGAAGTGGGTTATCAAATACATTTTTTTTTAATCCGACTGATACTTCTAGAGATTTAGCGCGTTCAAACAAAAAAACAAGATCTTCAGGTTTATTAAATTTTAGGTTTAAAAATTTTTAAAGCAACTTATTTATTACATTCTTACAAAAAAAAATATATATTAGATTGATATTTTTATAAATAGTAGCATTATTAGACAGACAGTGTTAGATTAAATAGGTGTACCTACTGGTTAGGGCTGCTAGCAGATTATGAAGCAAATTAAATGGTATCAAAGTCAAAAGTCAAAGTAAAAAAAAACACATTTGTTGTATGGGAGCCCCCTTAAATATTTAGTTTATTCTGTTTTTTTGTATTTGTTGTTATATCGGCAACAGAAATACATCATCTGTGAAAATGTCAACTGTGTAACTATCACGGATCATGAGATACAGCCTGGTGACAGACGGACAGACAGACAGACGGCGGAGCCTTAGTAATAACCCTTCCCATTTTACTCTTTGGGTACGGAACCATAAAAATAACAAATTATAAAATTAAAATAGCAACCAGTTTGATTTTGTCTAGACTCTAGATTGTCCTGTGGAGCTGGACCAGCATGTTTCCAAGCATTCCTATCCTGGATATAAATAATCCTCTAACTTGTAATATGCTTGTTTACAAAGTGTACTTTTAATATGTGTTTAAAAATTTCTCTCATTTAATTGCAATATGTCACAAGGTATTTTGTTGTAACATTTAACACAGTACCCCATAAAAGATGTATGTAGTTTAGATAATCTGAAAAATGGTTGATCTATTTTATCTTTATTTCTAGCATTAAAATTATGTCTAACACTTATTAAATTATAAATTATCTTTATCCAAAGATGTAAATGATATTAACGTAACAGCGTTTTCGTATGAGTTGCAGTGACGTGTTGATGTTGGCGAAGTCTGTTACTGTTGAGGACATCAGGTCCATTGTCTGCGCTGAGTCATAGGCGGCGCGCGCGCAGCTATTTCAGTGTGCTCTGCGTAGGCAGAGTATGCTTTCTTTGTCGCCAGTCAGACCGCCGTGAGACACTCTGTAATGCTAACCTATTAATAACGTCTTATAAAAGTTTCTCACCGAAGTGATCTCTACCCGCCCAAATCCATCCTGCAAACGATGATGTATGATTTCTTAGTCTTTTCGTGCGTCTAGGCTCGAAGTTTCTTTGCGAAGGACTTTAATCAAATAAATTGGGACATATCCTGAATCTCGTGCATTTTTTCAACAATATACACTTGCATTATACACTTACGGTATATTTCCGTCCTTGTTGTCTAAGAAACGCGATAATTATATATTTTTCTAGTGTTTCTGCATTTAGAATAGCTGTAAATATCTGTATGATTTCAATTTCTATGATTATAAAATATGCATGTATTAAATTAAAATTTCCTAATTAGTATTGAGTGTTTCAACGTATCCTACTAGGGGGCCATTATAACTTTCATCCAGTATATCTGGACCAAGTGTGGTTTCAATTACTTTGTACCGAGCCACTAATTGAAACTAAGCTCTTCTTGGTGTGTTACACGCGCCTCCTTATTTATGTGAACTATTTCGGTGCAGAAGAAACTTAATACTTTTGGTAGCATTGAGTACTAAACTACACTCTTACTTTATACTCTAATGCCCGAGTTACACGAAACAAATTTTTGAATCTAGGATAGCAGGATAGTGCTAGTAAGCTAGCAAGCTAGTCACTCTAGGCTCGTGTATACAGAACTATCCTCATTTTTATGCTAATGAGCTAGTATGATAGTTTAATAGAACCCCATCCGGACTCTATTTTAAGCTAGTAGCGCCCCCCACCACTGAGTTTATTATCCTGGCTTGTGTAATGTAGTAAATATCATCCTAACAATCTGCGAATCTTATTCAAGTGAAGTGTTGGCTGAGTAAAGCACTTGCTTTACTTGGATCTAAATGCCGCCCCTGGGGCCTTAATATGAACTCTTTTCCAGGCAGTTTACGGCGTAAACAGAACTGCCTTGCAATTTCGTATTGTGAACTCGTCAAACAAGCCAGTCAGCGGTCACGTGACACCCTGGCCGACTTCTGCCCGAAAATTTCCTGGCAATACCGTATTACGAACGCTGGTGTTCGTAATTAAATACGAACATCAGTTTCGTAGGTATTTCAGTACTTCAGAATTTCAGGTTCAACACTATATTGCCAACACTATTTGGCATAACGCCTCTGCCACTATGTACAGGAAAAAGACAAAGTCTGACTATTATTTTAAGCCACAGGAGGAAAAGATTTCAGATAGATTACAAAATTAAATTAAATTGACGTCTCTAATAGCCCTGAAAATGAAAAGTGACACTGATAGAAATAGTCACACGCATAGCTGTGGAGCCTGCGGATTATTAAATTAACTTAAATACGAAGTATTTTATTTTTAATAATTTGCGATTCATTCTAACACCAAAGCAATCGAAACACAAAACTATTCAACGAAAACCGGTCGTTGACATCTCAAACAACACATTTATATGGAAATGTTGAAGCAGGCTTATGTGTAGAGTTCGTTAGGAAATCTGTATGATTTTTATGGTATGGTACTTAGGTATTCTTCCAAAACAGTACTTACTGGGTAAAAGAGTGTACAAGGATTTCAATAAACAAGTCAGTAAAAATTACTTAGAAAACAAAACTGTTTCTTTACCAATTTTACAAATGAGTAAGTACCTTACACGCCTACGTGGCCGTGGCGTGGTAGGTAACCTGTACAAGGCGGGGCGTAGTCACAATTGAAATCCGGACGACTTCAAGATGGCGTATCCAGCCGCCATTTCAGTTCGTCAAAGTGCGGTTATTCAAATATTTCTCGATGCGAGAGGTTGGCAAACATGCCTAGTGGCACATACTAATGCGATGCTAATCATTACGCCAGACACATATTAATTTCAGTACGGCACTTTAACACGACGATGCGACCGCGACACAAAGCCCACCAATCAGTAACGGTGTGTAGAGGTCCTCGACGAAAGGAAGTCAGTGTAGCGGGTCTACATGCCCCTCGGCGAAATTTTGCACTGCGGTATATTACCGGAACATAATCGGAGAAATGACCCCTTTCCACTTGCATTTTTTGCAATCCACATTCAATGACGGCACATTTGGCGCAGTGGTTAAGTGATTGACTGCTGCGCTGCGTGTCGCGGGTTCAATTCCCGCACGGAACAAATATTTGTATGACCTACAAGTAGTTGTTCCGGGTCTGGCTGTTTGTGTATGTGAGTTTGAATGTTTGTGAACGCACCCACGATACAGGAGAAATTCCTAGTGTGGGGCAACGTTTTTAAAAAAAAAAAAAAAATGAATGTTTGTTAAAAAGGGATCTACTTTAAAAAAGGAGGAAGTTCAATGTTCGTCTGTATGTATTTTTTTTGTAAGTTCATCAATTGTGAACCGATTTTGTATTTTATTTGGTAAAGAACGCTTGCGCGGTGGTCCCATATAAATTTTATTAACTTTGTTACAGTTGTTTTTGAGTTAGCTTCAATAATACGTATTTAATCCACTTGGTGTATGATGATGATGTTATAAAACTTCCTGTCACTGTTGTTTACATAGCAAGTAGTGGTATACAAATTGGTATGGGGTACTTATCACAACTAACAATAAATTTTTCACTTTTCGGGTGTTTTGGAAGTCGGTTTTTTTTTTAAAATTTTAATGTTACAAAGAATTTAAAAAACATTTATATTGTAAAATGGGAACCACTAATACATAACTATTAATCTGAATAATGGCTCTCTCTCGTCTTGAAAGCAACAATACAGGGTCTCGACCAAGACATCCCCGTAAAATTTTGGAAACCTCTCTCCCACGGCTTCTTGAAACAGTTGAAAATTGGCATAATAACATAGTTATGTAACTTTGGTGACAATGTGTGGTAACAATGTGTGGTAACATGGAGCTGGTCTAATAACAGCCAAAAATAAATCTGGCGTCCACTGTGTATATGGACAAATATTCTGCTATTATTTACACACTTGTACTACGTTGCCTAGTCAACGTGTCGATGAAAAACCGAATGCAAGCTACGGATTGGTGATCCCAGGATAAACTTCAAACCAATGCTTCAACAAAACAAGCTGTGAAGAGCTCTTACGTGCTTTTAAAATTTTATTTTTATAAGGATGTTTAGTCATAGCTGGCTGTTCCTAGGATTTAAAGCACTACTATAGACACCTATACAGGGTGACTTGTAATTTGACTTATTCCTTCCAGGTCATGATAGTGTGACCAATTTGGAACAATTAAGCACCCCATAAGGCCTAGGCGAAAATTCATGGTATTTATATCGAGAAAATCAAATTTATATGTATTTTTGTAAATTTCCCAGTAAACGTCACTACATATCACTTTTCTCTAAACTCTCAAATGTCTTTTCTCTAAACTTTCATTTGTATTCCATTGGGTACCTATTACTATAATGGAATTATTTAACTGATTTACGCCATTCCACTACTTTCTAACCTCCTAGCAATCCATCTCACTCACATCATACAACTACTTTAGTTATATAATTATTTAGGATGCTAGTTCCAGCGATCAAGTTTATTTTATTTTAAATCAGTCAATAATAAGCTGAAACCTGTTGCTTATAATTAGCTTATGCCAACATTTTTAAGTTCACGGCGCTGGGCAAGCCACATAAACGTCTACCTGTGTATTCAACGAATCGTTAGTAATACTTAGTGTACTGCTAATAACAACATAATATATAATATGCACGCATATAAATAACTGCAATAAGTAAGTTGATAACGAGGTGGTACGAATACGACCAAGCAGTTACAGGAATGGCTTGTGAATATTTTTGCACCGAGGCTCGGCCGGACTGGCCCAACGGCATTCTCAACGGAGTGTAGTTGGTACATTGCTGTGGCAGCGCACAGCACCGTACCAACTACATACACTCCGCTCTTAACAACTATTGTAACTGGCCACTTAGAAAACAACTAAACGTCAAAACGCTGTTTGTGGGGAATAAGACAAAATGTGTCGCAAACTTAACAATTAATTATGTACTCAATTAGATCGTTCATTATATTGCGTTGACATGTAATTTAAACACTTGCTTGATTAAGCAATTTTAAATTCGGGAGTTAAGTCGCGTCATATATAATAAGTATGGATACTACTAGAACTAGATACAATCCCCACACACATACTCTCACGCTTACCTTACCTAGATGCCTCGCTTGTTTACTTCAACGAGAGCTACATGGGAGTGAGCAGGGCGCACAGCAAGAAAGGGACAGACAATTCGAGCGTGGGAACAGTACTCAACACACGAAGTATGACTGCACTTGAGCCTGAGGCGATTCAGGCAACAAGTTGCTGGAAAAAAGTTGCCCATGTAAGTACTCAGTCATGACTTTCGAAAGCCTCGCAAAAGTAACGGACCTTCTTGATGTACAATGTATCGTAGAAAGTATAAAAGTACGGCAATTAGCGGCAACAATCAACGCCACACTGGTTATACTTATACTTGCATTTTGCATTTAAATTCATGGCAAACGAGTGAGTTACGCACAAAACAAGTTAACTGCAGTAGCAACAAAGAGCAAATCGTATTTGAAAATCCTAAGTATGTATACGTATAAGAGTAAAAAATCGCCTTCTAAAACTAACACAAAAACGTTGTGTGAATCAATTTGGAAAATCGCCTTTGATTTACGAAATCAAAGGTCATTTTCCAAATTGATTAGTTTACTAAGTTCTCGGCGCCGAATCCCAAAACTGCTTCACAAAGACACAAAGCTTCATTAATATGTTTTCCTTTAAGACGGATTTCACACTTTTTGCTATTTTCAATAGGATTTTAGCAATCGCGTATAATTTCCTTTTAATCGTGAAAGAATAACAACAACAGCGACAACCAGAAAAGTGCCACCTTTATTGAAGTCTAAATAAAAATATTGAATAGCACTTGTTATCCATTGCAAAATAACACCAGCTTCTTTTAAAAACCACTCAGTATTCAGCGGAAATTGTAGGAAAAAGTATAATAAGGTCATGCCATAAAATACGTACGAAGTGTTGATAACTTTAAAGCCATCGAGATACTGATAAAAGAAAATAATGAGATGAAAATCACATCATTCACAATATTCACACGGCATACAATGCATATGTGGAGATAACAATACGACAATAAATGAAAACAATGGACACTCAACATAGGAATATTTTGCAAATATCAAATAGTAAATCCGAATCCGGATTTCTTTTCAAACACTCGAAATAGTAGTCACGGGTATCTCAGAGTTTCCGATCAGCTGACCAGTTATAACTAGTCAGCTGTGTGACAACTAGTGACTAGTGTGACGAACTGTCACACTAACCTACTTACACTAAATGATTAAATTATTAGAAATATTGTGTTTAGATTGATTGTAGCAGTGTTGCCTCCACATTGTATACGAGGACATCTCAGTCATATACCTGAATATGTCATCCAAGTTAAAGGGGCCTTTTCAGAAGTGATACTTTATTCACTTATTGCGTCTCATCTATCGACCCGCCCCGCCCGGGCGCCCTTGCCGCCCACCCTGGTGTACTTATCTAATGTAGGTACCTCTCGATAAAAAGCTGTGATCAGTAATGCTGGCCATTATGTTTACAAATTAAATTGTCTTATCTTTCAGTCACTGTCATATATAGTCAAGTTTCTATAGAAACGTGTGTTCGTTTAAAAAATAATTTGTTTATATGTTACTCTTCTTGAAAGCGCATTTGTACAACAAGAGCTTTCACTAAAAACCTTTTATCATGATCAAACTTTGACGTTTAAGAAACATATCGTCGTAGTAAAATAAATTATGTCTTGTATACTCACTACATTATGAAAAGGTCACTGAAGTGCAAGAGGCTGACAGACATGTTCCCTGGGGGTCTACTCCGAAGCGCTAAAGCGAAGTATCGCCCGATTGTTCGGTCGTTTCTTTACTACGGCTGAGTACGGCAAAAAAAAAAAAGACGAGAGATAAGCCAAAGTCAAAACTGTGACTTGAAGTCCGGTATGGACTCAAAGTCAAAAAAAGAAACTGTGGAAGTTATAAAACGGTCGAACATTCGAGCGATACTTCGGTTTAGCGCTTCGGAGTAGACCCCTGTTAAATGGCTGATTCTATTTCTCAATTCACACACTTATTGAAATAACAAGAAATGTAGGTAAGTATTATGGAATTATCCAATCAATAAAAAACGACATGCAGGATGTGGCGTTAATAGTGGTTCAATTTAGGGGTCGAAGGAAGCCGTAACTGCTCGCATAGTTACGGGTTGTTTCGTTGGACGTTCCTCATAAAAGAAAAATCATTTAATAATTCAATAATTTAGTAACGAACCAAAAGTAGCATGCTCAACAAAAACCGGACTGAGTACTTTTTAACTAATAGAGATCAATTAAAATGTTCTATTCCTAAGTACAATAAGTATAGCTAAGTATCTGCAATATCATTGAGACGATCAGAAAGTATATTGCGAACGTCCTATAGCTCAGTATACCAGCGATTTAATTGTGCAATTGTAGAGATTCATTGCAGCAGGTCAATCCACTCACTCAATTGATACGGTTAATAGTGTCACCTCACTCACATTCGATTCAAAAGATCACATTTTCATTTTTTTCAACGCTCATAAAATATAATGGTCAAACTACAATAGCGGACCCCAACATAGTTGGGAAAACGGCTACGCAGATGATGGTCAAACTACAACAGCGGAGGAGGAGGATAACCTACCGTTTACGCAATCCACAAAATAACAGTGGGACTGTCCCATTGAGAAAATTAATTTAAAAAGTCGAGTGCCTTTTTACAGGAATACGATCAAAAAGCTCTCTTAAACTCCAGTCTTTATTTTATTATTAGTGCACGGAATTCTTGTGTTAATTGATAATGTTACACCTTTTTTTCTGTCAATAAAGCATTTTATAATTTTTTAGTTTAATTCATTTGCATATTGCATTACGTATCATTTACTTTTTTTAATATTTATTTTTATATTTATTTATTTAATATTTTATTAAAAACATTAAAAAATGCACATGAAGGACTAAGTGCGGAAACCAAACCCGCTAACATAGAATAGAACATAGAACATTAAAAAATAGTAGCCCACCGGTATCGGGAACAGGGTCCAAGCTACAGGTGGTTTAGGCTTCTGAGAGAGGAACCTCCTAACGATACGCGCAGTGTTCAGAAGTATAACAGCTTTCTGGATCAAACCCTTGATCCAGCTGCCAACGAGAGCCTCCTCAGGTGTTGGTCGAGGCTCTTGGCTATTATGCCATTGGCCGTCACGCATGACTCGGCACAATGACTGCTGTATCAACCGTCGTGCCCGACTTGTCGTCAGCATTGCGCTATTCTCCGTGTCATAGTTGGCATTTTCGGGTTGTTCAGGAATGTCAAAAAAAATTTGCATAATATAAGTTTAAAAAACAAAAAAAATATACACGGAAAAAAAAAATTCGACTTGACTGACGGGCCACAGATTATTATTATTGTTAAAAAGAATGTCTTTAATACAGGCTGGAAACTTTCAGCGGGGCAGTAAGGGGAAGTACCTTATCCGTTGCACCTACGCGAAAATGGTCTTAAGAGACTAACCATATTTTTTTATGGAATTTTGGTCCCCATTCACAGATTTTGAAAAAAAAGGATCAAAAACCTCTATTGGACCAATTGAGGTTTGAGTACTAGAAGAGTCATAAATCGCAAAAAACTTTTCCCATACATTTCGTAGGAAATGAGAAGTTCCAACTTACATTTTTTTACCATCGATAAACTGGCCGCCACAAAAAAGACTGATCGAAAAACAAATTAAAAACTATAACTTCTACTTTGGGTATTACTCACCTTAAAATTAAAAACTTGAAACTTTACATTTGGACTCACCTAGAAATTTTACTTTTGTGCTCTAAGTTATGAGGTGTTCAGAATGGTAGCCGTTTTGACGTAGGCATAGGTTTATTCTCTTTACTACAGACTGGGTAGCAGCTGATAATGTGCTAGGATTAATTCCATAGCGAATCGTGGTAAGTAAATCTTTGAGTTCCTGAACACTGTTGTATTTCTTTTTTTAAAGTTCAATTTTTAAATAGCGCCATATAAAAAAGTGTAGATGCGTGACATCAGGACTGCGAGGTGGTCACGTTATAGGACCATCATTATATTTGTATCCACTGCCTTGCGAATAGCCGGAATTCGATTTCGAAATACGAAGTTTATTTATTTTTGGCCAGTCTTTGTTGTAGCGGTCCATCTATCGATCATAAAAAACTAAGTTGCAGTATCATTTCTTACGAAATGTATGGGAAAAGTTTTTTGCGTTTTATACTTTTCTACTTTTTTCTTTTTTACTTTTCTAGTACTCAAACCTCAATTGGTCCAATAGAGGTTTTTGATCCTTATAAGAAAGAGGATCGATTGACATAATTTTTTTTTTGTGAAAATTGCCCATTTTCCTGCTGACTACATTTTTTCAAATTTTGTGAATGGGGATCAGAATTCCATAAAAAATTATGGATAGTCTCTTAAGACCATTTTCGCGTAGCTGCAACGGATAAGGTACTTCCCCTTACTGCCCCGCTGAAAGTTTCCACCCTGTATATCTCAGGACCCTGGGGTCCTGGACGTTTGGAAGGCGTACGACATGCCGAAGGCAACTCGCAGAGGCCCGTTAGACGCTTTTAATGAAATGACACACCAACCGATGACTATCCCTGTTCGCAGCTAAGGTCGAGGCCATCATCAGCGCTGCCAGCAACGCAGTCATTACAGACCGCGGCAGTAATGTACTATTTCTCAAACATGCTTGGAAGTTCGAGCATTATTTTGACAATCTTCTTCGATATAAATCGAAAATGCTGTACTGGTCAAATACATGCGAGCAACTGCCGGTTGTTGCAGCAATGTTAGTATGAAAATCCATATCTGTCGTGTTTAGCGGACCAATAAATTACTAAGAAAACTCATAATTATCTATCGTATAATTAAAAAATGGTACGATTTTTTTACTTTCAAACATGGCAACCAAGGAGGTAAATATATATTGGATTATATATAATAATACTAGCTGACTCATGCCCACTTCGTTGGGCGGTAAACATTTTTACTTGTGAATAGCCTATGACACTCACAAAAACGTGGCTTTCTATGGGTAAAAGAATTTTCAAAATCGTTTCATTAGATCCAGAGATTACCCCCCCCCCCCCCACAACCTCACAAACTTTACCTCTTTATGATATTAGTACCTACAGATTGCATTTTATTATATGGGATATCTGATTTTATTGCTAGTGATGCAATAGCAAGCCTGACGAATCACAAACCACGAAATTATTTGCAGCAGCACAAAAAGTTGATTCCACCAGATCTTCCCAAGAACTTTTGAGACGAATAATACATATTCTTGATCTATCTATAAAAAGCTAATTTGACGGCACGGTTGACGCAGTGGTTAAGCGATTGACTGGGTTTGATTCCCGCACGGAACAAATATTTGTATGACCTATAAGTAGTTGTTCCGGGTGTTGCTGTTTGTGTATGTGAGTTTAAATGTTTGTAAACGCACCCACGATACAGGACAAATTCCTAGTGTGGGGCAACGCTTTTAAAAAAAAAGAAAAAAAATATTTCGTCAAGAAAAACTACTTCCAACAAGTAACTAAAGTCGGTAGTAACTAAACCTGAGAGGACGCGACGCCATCCAGTCCGTCTGTCACCCGGCAACGGTTGCCAGGGCTGCGTCGAAATGTATTGGCGGCGCGCGGCGTGGCGCCCTAGACCGCCATCGCCAGTGCGGCTAGTCGCTCCCGTCATTTGTCATCAGTGTCACATAGACGTTTTAGTGCTTATTTTTGTCATTTAGTTTCTATTGTTATTATTTTTATTTTAAGTTTATCTATAAGTTAAAAATATACAAAACAAACTTTTTCGTAGTTAATAAAATTACAGTCGCCAGCACATCAAGTTACCACAAACTGTAAAATGTTCTCATTCGATTTTGAACTTAACCATCAACATTTTAAGGTTTAAATCATTTGGAGACATGCACTTTTCGTTTTCACACATCTCTCAATTTTCACGGCATCTGTTTAAAAAAAAAGTCCGTAAGAACCTGATTCGTACTATTGCAAACAAAAATTTGCCAAATCAGTTCAGCCGTCATCATTTCAGCCGAAAGACTTCCACTGCTGGCAGTGCCGGATTAAGCAAGCGCGGGGCCCGTAGCAAATTCTATCGTGGGGCCCTTGATCTGCTATTGGTTCTTAAGCATAAAGTGGTAAAAAAAACAAAATTATAATAAGAAAATCTGTTAGTCTTACAAATAAATAGACAATTTCAACATTTTGAATAGAGCTATTTCAATTCTACTACACATCCACACTGAGTGTCGAGTATGGGTGCGTTAACTATCCACACGTCAGAGTTTTTGTTGAGCCGATTTAAATTCTATACATTTATACGAGCAACTTTTTGTAGAACTTGTGCGTTAACCGTAGGAGTTCTGTGTTTTATTTTGGCCAACGAAATAATCTGTTACCGATTGTCTGAGGCGGATGGTCCTAGTCGGAAAGTGTTACGTTTCACGTTTTTGTGACATCAAGTAAATTCAATATACCACTTCTTAAATAATTTTCACTCAAAAAATTACGCCCAGGCGGAGGTGGGCGGTTCTGGATACGCGGGACCCCCTTTTGCGCGGGACCCGTAGCTATAAGCTACTTTTGCTACGTGGTTAATCCGGCACTGACTACTAGACATAGGCATCCCCCAAAGGTCCCCCTTTGGAGGGTGCCTATGTCCAGTAGTCAGTGCTATAATCGCCACGCTTCGCAGGCGGGATGGCGATCACAGTCCAGCCATATCGATCTACTTCTACTTAGTTTAAAATTCCGCGCATTATTCGAGAAAAGTATCTAGTATAATATAAGCCTTGGCCGCAACCAGGCATTGATGGATAGATGCCACTTTTGTAGGCCGCTGCAGTAACGTACTATAATTCCATCTTGTTATTCAGAAGGGAACAAAGTTCCAGTTGCTTGTATTACTTATACCTAATTTATTATTTTCTCACTAACTATTTCCTTCATAAATATAAATATTGAATTAGTTGCGGTAGACCGAACTTCCTAATTAAATTCTTGAAATATGATAGGGTTCATGGTATGTGTAACTACTGAGATGCCTGAGGCAGATATATATGTATGAAAGAAGAAAGTATGCTGCGCCGCCACAAAAAATTTGGGAAACGTGCAGAAGGATGACGAACGGGATGTAAATAATTTTCAAATTGAGTCGTTGTGAGCAAGGTCCGAATATGTGATAACTGATTTAACATAAGGATATTATATAGGTTGAAAGGCAATCGTGCCGCAGCCGAAACTGCTGACATTTTACCGCATCTAATTGGACTGATTTATTAGATATTGTGTATAAATGATTTGACTTTGACCAGTATAGCTTAGGCACCTACAGCTTGGATGATGACTGTAGAATAGTCGTGAATTATGTTGCATAGACTGCCGTTAGAAATATTTAAAGATACAGGTACGAATTTACTGCTGTCACATATCTAAACGTAATGAGTTAACGCCAGTCTTTAGCTACTTACTAGTGAGAAACATTGGGCTTTGTGTAAACCAAACAAACATACAAATTGGTACAGTTTTATAATGAAATCGTACAACGTCCTACAATCGATGGGTCAAATGTATTTCATGAAGGTTCATTATCTCGCACCTGAAAGCTTTGAAACATTGTTTCCACATGCGCTAGTTTTCAACTCCGCTATTTGCGGATTATGGCACCGCGCCAACTCAATTCTGTGTATCTTTAAACAATCAATACATTTTGAAAGCTTATCATATTTAATTAATTCTTCCGCCAGAATTAGTTAGAATCCAATTAAATAAATGAAAATAGTTTATTTATCACCATTAAAAGTTACAATTGTACAAATAGGTACATGACAAGTATTTCAACATTTTTGTGGTGGTCACAATAAAGGTGCACAGACTATTGATTCTAACCCCTGAACTAGGCGGGAACCTGTATCTCAGGGGAGTGTTCAGCTATTGACATTCTTATTATGTGTGTCACTAATATAATGCGCTGCAATTTGTTGGTGAGTTTGAAGATATGAGATTTTAATAAAATACCAGGCCACTCAGAAAGTAATGCGAAAAAGTTTTATGTATGGCAGAATATAATTATTTAAAAAAATATGATTAATTACAGTAAAAATACCGTCGTTCAAATTTTGAATTTTCCTCCACTTTTTTTGAGAGCTAAATTGAATTGTCCTGTTTCATTGAAAAATGAAACTGAACGTTGATGAACATTTTCGTGCGATGATTTTTTATGATTTCAAATGTGGCCTAAAACCGAGTCGTTTGATCGTAATCAAATGGCATTTATGGATGTAGCCCGTTATAATGCAATCATTTACCGTTGGCATAACGAATTTAACCGCCGTAGTCTAACTTTGGGGGATGAAGAAAGAAGTGGTCGTCCTTGACGGCTGTTACCGAGGAAAACGTGCATGCAGTGAAAATTTTAATTCACAAAACAGGCGAATTACGTACGTAGAGATTCAGCATATTATGCAGATTGGATCGGGAAGCGTTCACTAGATTCTACACGAACACCTTCGCGTGAGAAGGATAGTTTTTTTTGTGCCGTGACATGATTAATAAATTTGAAGCAGGCTCGTCTCGGCACGTTTACGACATTGTGTCATTTGACGAATCCTGGATTTATCAATACGATTCAGAAACAAAGCGTCAGTCGACAGTTCGGCTGTTTCAAAACCAACCAACGCAACGCCTACCAAAGTGACGCGATCGAAAAGCGCAGGGAAAAGCTTGTTCTCTTGTTTCTTCACTTTGACGGGGTGTCTGGTGTCCATTCCATTACATAATCAAAGCAGCATCAACACCGAATGGAATACTATGAAATGCCTGCCAGAAGTTTTCACTGCAATGATCAACAACCGACCGAAAACCGGGCTCCGCGGGCTACTGCTTCACCACGACAACGAGCCCGAGCACTCAGTGCTCAAAACAAGGGACTTCCTGGACACTACACCGGTAAAAGTCTTGGGCCACCCTCCTTACAGTCCTGATCTGGCACCGTGTGACTTCTTTTATTCCCTAAAATAAAAAATCGACTGAAAGGGATATAGTTTTCATCGCCGGAAGATGCGTTAACAGCGTTCGAGAAGGCCGAAGAAGGGGTGTCCGCGGTGGACTGGAAAGTGTTTCGAAAATTGGTTCAGACGCATGCAACTTTGTGTAGAGGTTGGCGAAAAGTTCTTTGAAAAGATTTCATAATATTATTTTATCCATATAAGTTGGTTTTTCAGTTTCTCAAAACTTTCTGAGTGTCCCACGTAGTGATAGACACAATTTCAAAACTACAAATAAAGATAAAATAGATCAACCATGTTTCAGATTATCTAAAGTAGTACCTACATACATCCTTTATGGGGTACTGTGTTAAATGTTACAACAAAGTAGGTACCTTGTGATATATTGCAATTACTTGAAAGAAAATTTAAAATTCATATTAAAAGTACACTTTGTAAACAAGCATAGGTATTACAAATTAGAGGATTAGGTATATACCAGATAAGAATGCTGGACCAGCTCCATAGGACAATCTAGAGCAGGGATGGGGAAACTTTTTCTATCGCGTGCCAATATTTACTAACGAAATATATGGCGGGCCAAGTTCTTGCCATTTTTAACTGACTTCCAAAAAGGAGGAGGTTATATGTTCGGCTGTATGTATGTTTTTTTTTTTTTTTTTTGTGTGTATGTTCACCGATTACTCCGTCAATTGTGGACGGATTTTGAAAATTCTTTTTTTGGATAGAAGGGTATGCTCCCGAGGTGGTCCCATTGCCACCAAATCAGAATCTGATGAGGGGATCTCATGGAAATCGAGGGAAATCCTCAAATTTTGTAGGCATACCTATAGCGATTTGAGTATTTTTCATAGTAACTCGTGCATTTGCACTGTAAAAGCACCATTTGATGAAGTGGAACTGATGATGAAGACCACAGATGGCCACCGGAGCTACTTAATAATAAGTATTTCACTGTTGCGATTAGGCAGTTTAATATGGTTGCTAAGCAATTTATGCTCGTCAAAATGCATATGGTGAAGTCACCATCACTTCTCCTGGTTCTTACCAGGAGAACTCCTCAACAATTAACGCCGCTGCATCGGGAAAAGCAATATTTTGTAATAACCCACTAAAAAGTGAAAAATATAAAACTTTTTACAAAAAAAAACAACCAACTTCCAAAAAAAAACACTACAAAGTGAAAAATAACTTTAATTTCCGGATTTTGTCGGTGGCACTAAAATACAGATCCAAAGACACCGACTTCCGAAATTAAAGTTATTTTTCACTTTGTAGTGTTTTTTTTTGGAAGTCGGTTGTTTTGACTATATTATTTCCCGAAGTAAAAATATTGATATGTATTTTCTGAAACAGTTATTTATTGTGCAATATTACAAAATAACTAGGTATAGAAATAATAAAGAAATTGCAATTAAATTAAACTTATAAGTTAAAAGTAGCTGCAAAGTATAAGGTTGAGGAGCGCTGGTCTTTGTACATGTGACATGTGGAACTGTTCTATGCGAGCCGCGCACTGCCAATGAGAATTAAATTTGTAACAACACGAAAACTTCACTTGATTTTTGTTTGATGGTCGCGGGCCGGATTTCAACGTTTCGCGGGCCGAAGATGGCCCGCGGGCCGTAATTCCCCATCCCTGATCTATAGTCTAGACAAAATCAAACTGGTTGCTATTCATTTATTTTATATTCTGTGATTACCTTGAAGGCTCTTACAAACACACGCGATATCGCGGGCGCGACATGCACCGAGAGCCTTAACTCACACACTGATATTTTTTTTTTTAGGAAAACGTTTTTTGTTTTTACAATTTTTGTAAATATGTGAGCACCATCTCTCACAATGAAATTAATTTATCTGTCATTGCTTAATACCTAATTCTTTTTAGCTTTTTCGGTATAGTAATTTTATTCTAGGTGCATCGTCTTCACAATTATATAATTAATGTACCTATACAAAATATTGTAAAACATTTTAAAAAGTAACGGTGGAGTTTCTTGCCCATTCTTCTCCATATGAAGCTACCTTTTGGAAGGGGCGACTAGAATCAATTCTATTTTTTTGGTAAATTTTGACGTTCATAAGTGCCTTTGTGCCTATTTGAAATAAATAATTTGACTTTGAGGCATGGATAATTAATATGCTGAGTGGTGAAATAGAGGAATGTGTGTGAATGATTTAGTGGTGAAGTAAGTGAGGAAAGTGTATGGGTTATGTGGATTATACATGAAGAAGGTCATTAGATTTTCAGTGTCTTCGGAATCCAATTGCAGTAAGTACCTACATTAATGTTTACTTTAATTTCACGACTGCTTTTTTTTTTTTTTGGGTGGGAAATTATCAAATAACTTCTCCCGCTCTGGGCGGAGCGGGAGGGCGTGTCAGGACTTTTACTGACTAAAACCCACCCGTGTTCCTTCCGTTGCCTGTGAGCCAGGGCCACGATATCCCTTTCGGACAAACTCGCAACCCCGGTAGGCATTGGTCCTAACGGACCCCGTCAGTTTGTGCTGACATCTCTTTGAGGCGCGCGTGAAACACAACGCGCCGTCGACCCGGGCCTGGTCCTTATCGGACGGCGAGCTACCCATCGCTCACCGTCCGCAGGCCCGCGCCTACGGTGGCCGGAAATCGGCTTGCGACTCCCGACGCCCGGGGCGTCTCCTGCGGCGACTAAGGGCACGAGGGCGCGAACCTTGTCTCACCCTCACGCGTTCCGCCTCCTCCTTCGCTAGCATAACTGCTTCGCAGAAGGAGGTGACGGCCTCCCATGCACTCTCGCTCCGAACCATGGCCTGAACCAGGCCCGGACGCGAGAGATCGCCGCCGCCGATCGCCTCCGTGAGGACACGGCGGTGCTCCGCCCAAGCTGGGCAGACCTCCACCGTATGCTCCACCGTGTCCTCCGGGCGATCCACACAGTGGTGACACCCGGGCGTTTCCTCCCGCTTTATCCTGAACAGGAACCTCCCGAAACCACCGTGTCCGGTGAGGACCTGCGTCAGGCGGAAGGTGAGGACGCCGTGGCGCCTCTCTAGCCACTCCTCAAAGAGGGGACTTATCGCCACAATTGTGGCGTGCCCAGTGCTGGGTTGCGACAATCGCACTCTCCATGTCGCCATGAGATCCCGCCGGAGCTCTGTCCGCCGTGCCGTGATTTCTCGCGGCAGCGGAGTTTCACCCCGGCGTTTCGCCTCCTCGCGCCACTCCCAGATGTGCGCGAGGACTTTTGCCTCCAGATCTCATGGCGGCAGTCCGGCAAGGAGGCTCGCCGCCTCACGGGAGACCGTGCGGTAACCCCGTACCAGCCTGATGGCCATGACCCTTTGGGACGCGTTCAACCGCTGGGCTGGTCGCAGCCTTAAAGAACGTGCCCACACCGGTGCCCCGTAAAGGGCCATGGACCGCACGATCCCCGCGTAGAGCCTCCGGCAGTAGGCGTTTGGACCCCCTAGATTGGGCAGGAGCCGCTTCAAAGCAGCCCCAGCCCGCTCCAGTCTGGGAGCCAAACGTCGAAAATGCTCCACGAAGTTCCACCGGCTGTCGAGGACGAGTCCCAGGTACTTCATCGTCGACTCGACGCCGATGTGAACCCCTCCCGCCGTTATCTGGGAACCCGACAGTGGCGCGTTCCGAGGACCATAAAAACACATGGCCTCGGACATGCAAACGGACGGTGCAAAGCCACCTCGAGTCCCAATTGCCGGATCCTATCGACGATTGTCGCAACCCCACGTGCCGCCAGTTCGGCCGCCGCCTGATGCGACCTCCCCTGCGCTAGGACCAGCGTGTCGTCAGCGTAGCAGACTTCGCTGACGCCACTAGGGAGGTCGGCACGCAGCACCCAGTCGTACCCGATGTCCCACAGATGCGGCCCCAGGACCGATCCCTGTGGGACACCGCACGACATCTCTCGCCGGTTCCAATCTCCGTGGTGACCGGGGTAGATGACGGCCCTATCCGTCAAATAGGCCTCGACCACGCGACAGAGGTAGGTCGGCATCCGGTGATACCGTCTAATCTGTTAAATAATATAGAACTTAAGACATAATGTTGTCGCCTTCCAAATTTTGTGCTGTGTGAAAGACTTGGTATAGGGGCTGGATTTCTGCGTCTACCAGTATAAGTAGGCGGGAGAACTGTTCGATGCCTTTTCAGAGTGGACGCGAGTACAAAAAGCTGTCGTTTAGTAAGCGCCTGACAATCTGAGTACAGAGTCTAGTTCGGTATATATAAGACTTCCAATGTATAACCTAAAAATTAAATCAAAATGGTAAAATCTATACATATAATAAAATCATAGCAAAGTCAAAAATATTTTTGGGAAAAAGTAATTGCTACGATGTCTGGGAACCATTTTAATGCCGAAAATATAGTTTTTAGAATTTTTGTCTGTTTATCCGAATGTAATGTTCCAGCATCACGCAAATACTACCTTCAGCTACCATCATCATCATAATTTCAGCCAAAAGACGTCCACTGCTGGACATAGGCCTCCCCCTAAGGGCCACAATCGCCACGCTTGGCAGGCGGGTTGGCGATCGCAGTATGGTGTTAAAATGCATAGAAAACACTGCTGCCCTTTCTCTAGTAAGTCCCTTAGTCGCCTTTTACGACACCCACGGGAAGAAATGGGGGTGGTGCTATTCTTCACGTCCGGCACCACACGGAGCTACCAATTATTAAATATTAATTTTGCATAGATATTCCATATAAGTCTAGTCACTCTGGTGGCTATAGGCTATAAATTATAACGCTATTTGCTATGGGGGATGAGCAATATTGCTTTATGTTCGGATTCTTCCATGATTTACCGCAAATTGTAAAAAGTCGAGCCAAAAGGTTAGAGTTACAGATGATTATCATCACGCTATAACTTTATGGAGCAAAGCAGTCAATCATGACATATACAGAATATATTTTTGAGATGGGGCAATAAGGGCTTTCTCGCTACAATGAGTCGGTCTTAGAAGACTGTCCTCAACTTTTTGAAACATTTTGATCTGCTTTCACAGATTTTGAAAAAAAATTAAGTACAGTCAGCAAGAATTAGTTCACATTTTTTTGTTTGATGCCAATAAGGATAAGTTTATGCCAATAAGTTTCTAATAAGGATTAAAAAACTCTATTGGACCAACTGAGGTTTGAGTACTAGAAAGGCAGAAATCGCAAAAAAAAACCACGAATATAGCAGATAATAATATGTAGTTACAGATTTAACCATTTAAATGATTATCATACTTTTATGGAGCCACTAAGAAGTCAATCATGAAATACATGTATAGGAACGGCTAATTTAGTCAACTTTCAAAAAAGCAAACAGCTTAGCGGTTCGGCTGCTTTGTAAACCTAAGTTCGAATCCCAACAGTTGTTAAATTTTGTGCTTCTTTTTTACATATTGTAATACTAACACAGAAAAACATTAAGTTTAGGTATCTTCTGATATCTATCGTTATAATAAAAATAAATATCTATGGTTAGGTGACTGTTAATGAGAGGATACACACGGGGTTCCGTGTTTACAATCTACTGTTATATTATTTCAGAGATAGCTGTTCGTCAGAAATAATCTGTAAGAAAGCAACAGTCAGTGTATCAGTGTTGTGTCATTGGGTAGTATAATGCAGGAACACTTACAAGCGTTCATTCATTCAATAAAAACTAAAAACTTCGCCAGCAAGGGCTACTGATGACTTCTCTCACGGACAAAGTACGTCACGTCGCTTGTTCCCGCGTCACCAGTCCTGAGTTCCTGACTCTCTTTCTATTTTGGCTGCTGATACCAAAATTACAAACGTAGTATACAGGGAAGTTTTATAAAAGTGTGCAGGCTGTTATTTTAGTACCTATGTATATTGTGGTGTCTTACGACTTTCAAAGTCGCGGGCACAAGCTAGTTACATGAATAGAATATTAAGTTCATTCTCAGACTGTCAGTCTTTTCCGTTATTTTCAAATGATTGAAAGAAACATACTTGGAAACCAGTCCTGAGTTCCTGACTCTCTTTCTATTTTGGCTGCTGATACCAAAACTACAAACGTAGTATACAGGGAAGTTTTATAAAAGTGTGCAGGCTGTTATTTTAGTACGTATGTATATTGTGGTGTCTTACGACTTTCAAAGTCGCGGGCACAAGCTAGTTACATGAATAGAATATTAAGTTCATTCTCAGACTGTCAGTCTTTTCCGTTATTTTCAAATGATTGAAAGAAACATACTTGGAATGCAGTCCTGAGTTCCTGACTCTCTTTCTATTTTGGCTGCTTATACCAAAATTACAAACGTAGTATACAGGGAAGTTTTATAAAAGTGTGCAGGCTGTTATTTTAGTACCTATGTATATTGTGGTGTCTTACGACTTTCAAAGTCGCGGGCACAAGCTAGTTACATGAATAGAATATTAAGTTCATTCTCAGACTGTCAGTCTTTTCCGTTATTTTCAAATGATTGAAAGAAACATACTTGGAATGCTTTCCTAGCTGCTTATTATCTCGCCTGCAAGTTTTAACCATCAACTGAGTGTAAGTAGGTACCTATACTGTATACGTAAAGAGATATTTAACAATTCGTCACAACATGCTTACCTATTAACTGCTTTGTTGATTAAGGTCCTTTTATCAACAACTACGCAAATTAGGTTACATTACTCCGAAGCTTGTGAAGTTCATTATGCTTCTGTGAATGAACAGTTATGGCAAACTAACTTCCTGAACTTGGGCTTTTTGCTGTCTGAAATTCAGCTTGTGAGCTGAACATCGATCAATATGCCAAAGATTGATTGAATAGATCGTGCGTGAGTTTTACGGGACGTGTTTACGAAGTGATTGGCAATATTCGTACCACATTGATGCGCTTACGCTGTGTTCCTGGTTTGAAATAGGTATGTCGGTGTGATACGAATACAAGCACCCAGTCACACGCGCCGGCGCGGCTGCGCGCGGCGCAGGTAGCGCCGGTCTTTAGCAGCCCGCGTTCTTTTTGAAGTGCCGTGCCCCTTATAGATCCTTGCTGTCATTACAATGCTCAGGATAGGGGTTTTAGACTAAGCATGCTAAAATTTACTTACTACAGGTCCCAGTGCATAAGATAATGTGACACAAACATTTTTTTTTATTTTTGTATGAAGAGGTCTGATTTAAAAAAAGGTTAAACGTCCCGACGGGATACAGTGGAAAGAATCTTAAAACTGACGAAGATATAAAAGAATTAGCTGTACTCGTACTATAAAGCTAAGGTACTTTTTACTGGGTACGTCTTTCATTGACTTGAATGTGCCCTGGCCACAGAGAGTAGGTATGTCATGCTTACTCAAATGTCTCGCTGATGGTGGCGTGTGTATTGGATATTTTAGTTCCTTTCAAAATAGTTGAGCTGAATGGTGCTGATAATACGTATTCGTGAACGGGCGCCGTCAGTAGGGCCTGGGGCATCTTTTAGCTGCATAGACACTATTATCGTGCACGTCTTTCTACATCGTTCTCACATGTATAATGGCAACTTCAATGATGTAAGCAATATTTAGTAAAAATATATTGATTTAAAAGATTCATGATCCATTGTTTGATTGATTGATGTCCATGGAGTTTCCTGCCTGTACTTCTCCATAGGAACCTACTACGCTTTGGTATGGGCTACTAGCTTAATATTGTAATAAATGGTTTGAGTTTGAACCTGTGGTTTGAATCAAGTCTTCACTATGAACTAACAGACAACAAATGAGTGAGTGCCTAAAAAATATTTAGTAGGCATGGAAGCTATTCTATGCGGCCGTGTGAAATTTGGAATACTTGCATATCTTATTGATAGCTTATTTTTTGTAGTGATTCTAGATTATGACTGAGGCGTTCCGTGTATAACATATAAGTACACTGTACTAAAATGTATTGTAGGTTTCGCGTTAACACCAAGCTTATAGTCGGCAGCCGACTGTGAAAATGAATTAAAAACAAAAGACTGTCAGTAAAGTTGTGTTTTCATAAATTGTATGCTAGACACTTACTCTTACAGTGGGCGACCTACTAGACCCTCCGTTGTGAACGCGGCGTTACAACTTATTTTTCCTTTAGAAGGCGGTACAACATTAACGGCGCGGTCGCACGGAGCATCCGCAGTAGAAATTCCCGTGTTAAAGATGACAACATTGCTTGGGCGGTGACAGGTCGCTGGCACAGCACGTAAACGCTCTGCACTTAACCATATTTTAAACCTGCATTGGCAATAGCGGCCATTGCTGTTTCCTTAATATCTCTCCAAAGGAACCATAGCAATATACTATGTATGGTTTTTCGTTATTGGAACATGTTGAAGATCACGACGTTAACGGACTATATTTCAGTTTTTGATATAAATAATGCTAGAAAATGTAGGTGGGTCAACGACGGGTCTACAACACCAACAGTATAATATCCAATCTGAAATCAATGAGTAATAAAGTAACAGTCATTAACTCATTGAAAAGCATGCCGAAAAAATTACATACCTATTAAATAATTTCACGGATACCGCTGTAAAATGCTGCTGTAAAATATAGTCGTTTCAGTTAGGATTAAACACTAATATAGTTGTACTTCATGAGTAAGCACGTACCTGGCAGTGGTAGTAATACAAAATTAAATAGATCACAATTGCTAGAAGGTATGATCTAATAAAGACTGTGTTCATCAAACATGGCACGGCTTTTGATGTACCTATTATGAGATGAGATTGTATTTTTTTTTTTGGGATATAGCGTGTTTCTTTACACAGTAACAACTCCCTATTTCATCGTGTATATTTAGTTTGGTTTGTCCGACCCGATACCGCAGGTCTTGATTTAGTTTAAAACACGTAAACTTAAATTAAACAATATTCACAATAGCTGCTACGTCGTGTTACGCGAAAAATTGCAAAAATCTCAAAAGCCGACTTTTCTTTATTTATTTTAAAGCAAGATGTCCTAAGTTATCTACGTAGATACTCAAGTTTTAGCAACCCAGTTGCACTGCGGAAACTCTCACATCGACGCCGACGATTCGACAGTTTTAGGCCACATGTGACAAAAGTTCAGCAAGATATGTCCGACGCCGACGCGACGGTTGGTTTGAACAGTATTATTATACATAGGGCACGTTCACAAGAGTGCAAAACCGGGCGCGCTTCGGCCACGCACCACTCTTTCCTTAGAGAATTTTGCCCTACATACTGTTTGCCTCTTGTCATAACGTACATCTTCTTAATGATCAAGCACGCCGCGCACGCTCATCACGCGTCGCATGTGTTTGATCTTGACAAGAGGCATAAACATCGCTCGACGCGTGCGCGATTAAAAGCTGTTCGAACGCGATCAGTGCGCGATGAAATTCGTGTCTTGTGAGCGCGCCCTTACATTTACGAGTACATACAAGTTAAGTAACAGACAGTCAATCAGACATTTCCCACAAGAATTTTGTTTCATGTGGAAATGTCGATTGTGGGCTTCGTTCATGCTGAAATATAGTTTTAACCGTCTGACCACCGGGATGTTGCCGTGTGAACCCAGCCTACCTATATACAGCAAAAACCGTGTAAATTCCAGAATTATATGAGTTCCGTTTTGTGGGCAAAAAAACTGCAGTACAATCTCATCGGCTCACATGCAAGGCTACAAGCGTTATCTTGAACATGTGTGCAGTAAGTTTGACAAAAAGTTAATAAAAAGCACAACGATCGCAAGGCAGTTGACCTTGCTGGGTGTTTACATCGGCGCGCATCGGTCGCGGGCGCGTCAGGGCCGTGCGCGCGTTGCACCGTGCACCGGCGCGGGCGCTGGGACACAAACAACCTACATACCCATACCTACACCAATGCTAATGTGGTTCTATCTACATAGTGGTTCGAGTATGCAGGACGCCGCCCGGCCGTGTCCGGTTAGGCGCGTCGCGTTCCGATCCATGGATGGCACTGAACTCCTAGCATGCCCATTGTCAGTCTTGAGGCTTAGGTAGGTATATTGTAGCAATGAAAATATGGCACCAACATTTGACTATAACTGTTTCCAGTTACTAAACAAAAGGACGGCAGAATATTAATGAATATATAGATAGGTAATGCTTTTATGGGGAATCTACATCAACTTTTTGAAAAAACTTTTTAGTCGGTTGTTTTTTATTTTTCACTTTTTGGTGGGTCAGTTTGTAATTTATCTAAGTAACATAAGCCTAATGTCAAATGCTCATCACCATATAGAAAATATTGATTTTCTCCATGCAGGGGTATTCATTGTTGCGGAGTTCTCCTAGTAAGAACCAGGAGAACTGGAACTGATGGTGACCTCACCATATGCATAGTGACGATCATAAATTACTTAGCAACCATATTAAAGTACCTAATCAAATCGCAACCGTGAAATACTCAGATATTATTAAGTAGTTCCGGTGGCCATAGTCTTCATCATCAGTTCCATTTCACCAAATGGTGCTTTCTGAGTGCAAATACATGAGTTACTATAAAAAATACCCAAATCGCTATATGTGTGCCTATAAAATTGAGGCATTCTCTCGATTTTCATGGGATCTGACTCCTCATCAGAATCTGGCTTGGTGGCAATGGGACCACCTTGAACAAAACATAAAAAAATATATAAACATCCCAATTGATAACCTCCTCCTTTTGGAAGTCGCTTAAAAATAAGAACGTTTAAAGTAAACAACACCGTTAAAACCAATTGGCAATGCAATAACTGGCGAAATGTGGGTGGTACCTACTACAGGTCACCACAGCTTATAGTGTTTTGGGCCAAAAAAGCAATATTTTCTTTAACATAATATTTAAAGAATTGTTCCTCCCTCCAACATTCATCGTCACACTAAAATCAAGATAGAAAGATTACATAAAACTTTATCCGTCAAATATATTATACTTAATATTTGAAGTTCATAGTCTAGCGACACATCTACGGAAAGTTCGGTATACCTTTTTAGCCGACTACGGCAAAGCCAAAGGAGTCAATTTCTTAACTAATTGTTTGAAATTAAGCTTGAAATAATTAAAACATTAAGTCTGTTTGACTATAAAAGTACACCAATTTTCGGGGTGCTGAAGCCATTCGTGACAGTCACAGCATCTGTTAATATTATAGTTTCATCTCTTGAAACTATAGTTTATTTCGCCTTTGAAGTTTTCGCTGAAGATATTGTATAATCATAATTTCTTGATGTGGTTTGCTAAATAATACGAAATAACACATTACTGTCTGGGTTTAAAAAAAAAATAGTTTCTTCTAAATAAGTTGAAAAAAGTGGTTCAGCCACATGCAAGTATAGACCATAATATATTTTTATTCTCTAATCTCTAACTCATTATTTGTTGTTCATAATTTATAAATAGGTTAGTAATACGGTTTTTGTATAGACATATTAGTACGCCATACTATAACACGGTATACACATAATCAGCCTATAACGTTCCCACTGCTGGGACACAGGCCTCCTCTCTGTGAAAGGGAGTGGGCCATGATCCACCACGCGGGCCCAGTGCGGGTTGGTAGATGTCACATGTCTAAATTCTGTGAATTTTTTGGTTCTAGGACATGCCGGTTTCCTCACGATGTTTTCCTTCACCGTTTTGAGAGCAGTACTGATGAAATGATTAACACAAAGTAAAGCGCCTGACAGGGTTCGAACCTACGACCTACAACTCGTAAGTCGCGGCCGTTATCGACTGGGCCACCACTCACTGCTCCTAACAGGGTATGCTGGAACCAATATTGTAACATCTATTGTACCATATCCTAAGAAAAAACATTTTTGATTTGATATAATGATGTTGATCAGTTTCGTGTCATTTTTGGAACACTTATTGCGAATATTAGGGATTTTCTTAGAATACTTAATTTATTTGAAAAATACCTTCCAGCCATATGCAAAACAAAGAACTCTACTTTTCAAATCGCAAATAATTTTGTTTAAATTATTTTTCCTTTTCTCACAAACATTGAACAAAATTGATCAAAATCAGTCGATTTCGTGCACTAATATGTTCATCTATTCACTCATAACTCCTAAACTACTCGTCGACTTTTGACAAAGGAGGTATCGATGGAAGTGTCATGTTGTTTCGCGGGTTTTATAGGTTCCGAATTTGATCGCTTTATGCCTCAATTGCATAACATATTTAGTGACATGTGACTCCGGTTATACGAAAACTACTTTTTAGTATTTAACACAGTTACAAGTGTTGTGAATAGACCTAATTGTTCACGTAAGTTAATTTATTGATCATACTTCTCGATTATTGCTGATAACTATGTATTTCTGTATGTGTTATAAATTCATAATACGTCTTTTGTGTTAAATCGAATTTTGGAATATTCATGTTCGGCTTATTTCCGTTAATAAGTTGCAATAACTTTGAGCAACGGTCCAAGAGATTAATGCGATAAAAATAATTTATGCTAATGTAAAAATGTGTTGATAAAATACTTTAAAAAAAGCTGCCATGGAGTTTCTTTGCCCTTCTTCTCCATAATGACCTAGTTTTGGAACAGACAACTAGTTTCCTCTTTAACGTATTTAACTGACAAGTCATATTTAAATAAATGTCTTGTCTTTCTGTGATTTTCTTCATGAAATCCTTTCCCAACATGAAAGGTACCTGTGAATATGGTATTCATAGGTAACCATTCTAACACTCAAAACTTGCTAATTAAGTGGACATCATTACCTATACATATAGTTTTCATCCACTTATCCAAATAGATTATATCATTGCACTTATCTGACACACGCGTAATGTTCGCCAGCTCTACGCATAATTGTCTAATTGAAGGTAGGTAGCTAGAACTAAACGGTAACTAATGTATGACGTCTGGTGTCATCAATTAACTTTATTACTTGATTTACTTTTATTTACTTTTACTTGATTATTATTATAAATAGTTCCCATTTTGATGTCGTAAAAAGTAATAATGGACACTGCAATCTACTTGGGTGGCGCTTGGTCACAGTTCTAACCTAACCTTAACCATTTGCCGCCCTAGCTTAGGTTCTGGGTGAAAAATATGCACATTTATTTTAAAAAAGAAGCAATAAAATATAAGTAGGTACCTATGGATCTTTTCAGCAGACTCTTTCTCACACAATTAAATAGGTAAATACATAAGATATAAAAAAGGAAAAAGATGAAAAAAACACTGTTATTATTTATTATAGTTAAAAAATATTGAGTAGACTGTACTTTATCATATTTTGGGAGCAACGTATTTTAGGAACATCATATTTTGGGAATATCATAGTTTGGGAACATCATATTTTCGTAATAGCATAGTATGGGAACCAAGGATTTAAAAACAATATTATAACGGAGCATTAATAATATAGTCGAGCCGATAGTTTTACAAAGGAATGTCAACCATATTTTTTACAACGGTAAGTTAAAATTTAGCGTTAGGTACTATTAGAAAGTAATAATTACTTATGACATGTGCCAAATCAACATATTTTCTTTCTTTCTAGTAGCTTATTTATCTTAGTGCAATAATATTATAGCTTATCTCTGTCATGTCAATAGAAAATATAAATTTATTTAATTACATGGTGCTAGAGGGTGAACAAACGGGTATAATACCAGCTGCACACCTGTAAAAATAAAAACCGGCCAAGTGCGAGTCGGACTCGCGCACGATGGGTTCCGTACCATTATCTATAAAAATGGCAAAAAAATCACGTTTGTTGTATGGGAGCCCCCCTTATTTATTTGTTTTATTTTAATTTAATTATTTAGTTTTAAAGTGAATATATAACTAAATATTCTGTGAACATTTCAAGCGTCTACCTGTTACAATTATCAATATCGAGCAAAAAAGTCACGTTTGTTGTATGGGAGCCCCCTTAAATATTTATTTTATTCCGTTTTTTAGTATTTGTTGTTATAGCGGCAACAGAAATACATCATCTGTGAAAATTTCAACTGTCTAACTATCACGGTTTATGAGATACAGCCTGGTGACAGACTGACAGATAGACAGACAGACAGACGGACAGACAGACAGACAGACAGACGGCGGAGCCTTAGTAATAGGGTTCCCGTTTTACCCTTTGGGTACGGAACCCTAAAAATGGGTTTCTAAGCTTCTAGGCGAAGTACCTACTAACAGCGTGCCATTATTTACCGCATAATAACAGTGTCTTCAGTGTGCCATTTCTGTGCGCAACTTTTGTAATACGACGACAGCCATCACTCGTGGTCGTAGAGCCATATATCTACTGCTGAAACATCCATGTAGTTCAATTTCCGCAGAGTTCAGGCGATATGTTAGCTTCACGTTCACATGCAATACCTAACCTAACCATTTGATACTCTTATCCAGTCCTATATTCAGTACCTGTGTGTGTGTGTGTATTTTTACAAAATACAGTTGTAAATACACGTTGTAGATAGCGACAATCCATACTTCCCTACTTATCACACTCATATCATAAAGGCGAAAGTTTGTGAGTGTGTGTGTGTGTGTGTGTTTGTTACTTCTTCACGCTCAAACGGCTGGACCAATTTTGATAAAATTTTGTATGGAGGTAGCTGACACCCTGGATTAACATATATGCTACTTTTTATCCCGATATTCTCACGGGATCGAGATTTACGCGGGTGTAACCGCGGGGCGCAGCTAGTATTACATAATTTAAGGGAGAATATTTTAACCCTGTCTGTCTGTATGTTACCTTTTCACGCATAAACCACTGAACAGATTTCGATAAAATTTGGCAACGAGATAGATGGCATCCTGGAGAAGGACATAGGCTACTTTTTCTCGAAAATAATTCAAAAGCGGGTGAGACCTAGGGGATGACACTTTGTATGGGAAACTTAGCAATTCTTATGGGATATAAAAATTCAAATGTATGCATTTTGGTAACAAATAAAAAAATTACGTGTTTAGACGTTTTTGTAAAATAGGGGATAATTTAAATATTTACACGATTATTAGTACATTACTGCCGCGGTCTATAATGACTACTTTGCTGGTCGCGCTGATGATGGCCGACAGCGCAGCGTAGCGCAGCTCCAGGCCGACACAGCGCCGTCAGCGTGCAGCACTTGATGGACGAGCTGAGATAAAGGCCGAGGCCTTTACAGCGAGGACAGCAAGAGCTGCAATGATGGTCAAGCTGGAAGGCCTAGAGCATAGCTAGGCTAGCTCGAGGCAATCATAGCGTGACCAGCGAAGCAGTCATAGTGGGCCAAGGCTTGTATAGTGCTTTACTCAAAAATGCAAGTACCTAATCTAAATAAAACCAGCAAGTCATTTCAATAAAATATATATTAATTAACTAGAAATTGACAATTATAATTAAAGAATTAAAATGAAAATTATGAAAGTACAGTTACTAAAATTCAACACCGACTTTCCCGGTTTGATACGAGTATTACTAATAGTTTGCGATAATTTGAATGCGTTGTTTGACTGCTGTATTATTTCTTCATTTATTTCATCATTTTTTTCTTCATGCTCTTGAGCAGATGTTGAAGCTTCCTGGAACTCGTAAGACGTTGTTCGTTTTAAGTTTATACTTTGACCGATTTTTTGTGTAATTCGGTTTTTATTCTCCACCGATTCTTCTATATAGCTCTCAGCAACTCGATCGGATTTCCATCCTCCATGCCTTTAGTGTAATAAGATTGGCCCCAGTATCGGCCAGAATAGTGGCCGATGAACGCCGGAAACAATGACCTGTAAATTGTTCCGGATGGGGCAGTTCTAAGTATGTAGCAATTATTTTGGGCATTTGAGCAATTTTATGCCTCCCTATCACTTGTTTGGTGCATTTGCAGTTTATATAATTTTAAAAAAATCGGCAACTGGACGTAGTGCGTAATATTTTTGCACCACTGCAAATGAGGCGTCACAAACAACGAAAGTACGATCAATCTTCGTTTTTGTATCTCGCAACGTAATTATCATTACGTTGATGTGAGTTTCAATGTCATTAACGGTGATATTGGTAATTTCGATGCATCGACATGCACCGTAAATGCCAAAAATAAGAACCACCTGTAACAATAACAAGTAAGAGTATTAATTATGAGAACGTGTACAGTACAAATTTGGGTTTTTAGATATAAATACTTACTTTCACCGCTAAGTACTCAGAGTCGGGGGCTTCATTTATAAACTTTTCTACATTTTGTGATGTCAACACTTTTGATTTTTTATATTTATATCCGTCTGACTGTCGTTTTAGCATACTCGTTAAATTGTGGTAATTTTTAATGTTCAAATTGTACTTTATCAGAACTATGCATTTTAACATTGAATAGGTATTCCAGAGAGACAAAGGCTTCATTTTGTTGGAATATTATATAAAGTTTTCATTGAAATACGCAAGAAAAACATTTTCGAATAAAGATTTAGATTTCCTACTGATTTTCCACTGCACAAATTATTCATATGCAAGCTTATATTTTTCCTTTGAGTTTCGCGGTATTAAATTTTCAACCACTAATTTAGCTTCATCTTTAATGTCTGGCGGTGTTAAACACATTGAATCGGAAGAATTTTCGCTTTGAGAGCTCATTTTTATCAAAATAGTCACTAAATAAAAATAAGATTTTCGCTGAACCGCGCTTTTGTTACTACTTTGTTTTTTTTTTTTAACAATGGTAGTTGGAACTATACAGCCAAATATGGAATAAAATCTTTTTGTACCTATCTCTATAAATACAAACAACTGTGTTTTAAATAAAATCTTTTTGCATTTGATTTTTTAAAACGTCAAAATAGCGGCCGGCAATGTTTTGCCGGCCTGTTAGAGCGACCAGCAAAACTTTTCCGGCCGCTCCTTGAAACAGAACGGCAAGGTCGACTTTGCTCAAACAAGGTTGTCAAAATAATGACCACATTACATGCATTTTTGAGTAAAGAAATTTTTATTTAACTCTTTTTAAAAGATTTAAAGTATTGGAATATAGTTAGTCTGTATCTTGAGGTAATATTTATTTTAGTATTTATATCATTACGAGTATAATCGGTCCACCCGCTTAAAAGTTATTACAATTTAGAGTTTTAAAATAACTCTGCTAATAATTATGTAGGTATTACGATTTACGTGGTCAATGGCGTCGATTGAGTATTTAAAATAATGATAATAATACTAAAATGAAAAATTATTATTTTTAAGTTAGACATAAAAATATAATATTATTTGCACTTATTATCGTGAGAATGCTACAGCTTTTTCACGCTTTAACGGTTGGATTTGGATGATAAGTGTGATAGGCCGTGACCTGGGTAAGGACATAGGATACTTTTTATCCCAGTAGCCCGTCCCCGTGTGATAATTTCCGAGAACCACGCGGGCCAATCCGCGGGCAGAAGCTAAAGTTCGTTTTTAATCCCAGAGGCAAATTTGATATTTCAAATGATTGTTCGTTTCATCAATTTGGATTTATCATTTGCACCTGTCAAATTTGTATCTGGGATTAAAAAACGAACATAAAATAATAAATCAATAAATGATTGAGTTTATACTACTTTCAAATAATTATTTTGTAAAGAAGATGACAAAGACAGTTTTAATACCATCTGTAGAATTATAATAACTGAATATGCTAGTTTCACAATTATTTTCATTAATACGATAATTGTAGACTTTTATAGAGCACTATATTCTCAGGAAATTTATTCCTTCAAAGAAATCAACTTTTAAAGTTGTTCTTTATTTAATAGAAACCTTAATTAAAATATACATAGATAGTAACACTAAAATTTATATAGTATGTACAAGTTTAAAATAAAACAAAAAAAGGGGGTAGAGCTCATTGGGCGTCAAAAAATTCGTCCACATCGCTGTCAATGGGAAAAGTGGCCAAAAGGCTGGCTGAATCAGCATTGCCACGTTGGATGGCAATGCTGATTCTTTGGGCTAAAAATACGCCAGGCCTCTGGTCGGCTCAAACATATAACTCGCAATAAGGTTGTTATATTTGCGCCGTTTGAGGATTTCTAGGCTACTGCAGCAGCCGCCCCAGCACAGCCCGCCATGCTAGGAAGTAGCGAGCCGGAATGTGGTGTCACCCAGCATGGTGCCTACAGCCACCAGGCGGGCACGCTCGGGAGTATTGGTGGACGTATTAATAAAGTTTATTCCGTACCAACCTGCAAAGCGGCTTATCCCACTGTCTCTGGGAAGACGGGTTCTCGGGCTGAACCGTATCCGGGCAAGCCACTTTCCAGGCGTTCACCGCATCGGTCAAACACGGCACTTCAGAGTTAACCTGAGAAGAGGGTAAAATTCTTTTGATTAACTTTTCGGTGCTGTGGTTCGAGGACAGGAACGCGGCGTCTAATGCCACATTTGAAATGGATGTAATAGTACTTCGAATAATTAGATCGATTTTGTCTAAAAGGTCTTCTGCTTCCATATAGAGGAAGAGCGGAGAAAATACATTTTTTTTTAAAGTTATATTTTGTATTTGATAAACACAGAGAAGAGGTAGTCGTTAAAGGTACGTTTATTGTAGACTTTTATAGAGCACTATTTCTCAGGCAATTTATTCCTTCAAAGAAATCAACTTTTATCGTTATAATTGTGTACTTGATAAACACAGACTCCTTCAAAGAAATCAACTTTTAAAGTTATATTTTGTATTTAATAAACACAGAGAAGACTGATGTAGTCGTTAAAGGTATTGACTAGCTGTTCGGTCCGAAAAATATAAAATAAGGTAAAATTCAAAATGGATACTGAAAAGTTTCCACGTTAGTGGTCAAAGGAAAATTTTAATGATGTAAAACTGAAAATGGAATGAAAAGAAAATCATACAAACTAACAGACTGCTTACTTAGTTCCAAATAGCCTTATGGTTTCAGAAAACACGATCGACTCTTGGAATAGTTAATCTCACGGATTCTCACGTTAACTGTGGTGATTACTTCATGGAAATAATAACAGCCAATTAAATCACTTCAATCAGACATTGACAATCAGAGAATTGTGAACCTGAACATTCAGGTCGATAAGTCTTTAAAATAAAGTTACAGACAATTGTCAAAAGAAATGTCGTGATGAAAATAAACTTTGATGTATGTGAAGATGAATGAGATTAATTGTCAGTTAAAATGTATATATAAATGTATAATTTCCCACAGAAACCATTAATTAATGCATATAATTATATCGTGGAGGGTGTGGTGTATCAATCGCGTAAAAATTGACAATTACAATTGATCGTTTCGAGGACCCTTTAGATGGTTTAACGGAAATACGTATTGAAATCTGAACTTGATGGTCGCAAATTGCCAACAGGCAGTGAGCAAGCGTGATGAATACCGATGAATGCCAGCATGAAGAAGCTATATTTGTCCTACAGTTGGAGCAAATTAAGCTGATATTATTGTTAATATTTCTTAGCCAAAAAAGTTATAGTTAACAGCTACTATAATGCTATAATAGCTTATATTATCTATCAGTTACATAACAATAAAACTTAAATTGTTGCACTTTCGTAAATTGCAGCCACAATTCCAGCCTTGGTTAAGTCTGGGTAAGGAAGAATGTACCTATTGTTTGTGATGTTGATTTTGTTGTATTGTCTTAGTGTTTATTGTGAGTATTCTATTCTACTGTAAGAAAGATTTATCAGATTTGCGCGTTTTATACGGTGTGGTTATTTGAGTTGGACCCCAGAGTTTACCGTAGAGTAGGTATAACTTAAAAGAGCGTTCTCGGGTTCGGATCTGATGCGGTGCACAAACTCTCTAACGGTTGTAGTTACAATAAAACGTTCTTAGGATCCCTTAACTGTTTGTTTTCATCTGTGTTCACAGACACAGATTTTTTTTAAAGTCAACAGGGAAAGTGATTGCCCCATCTCAAATTGTCAGCCTGTATTATGTATGATCGATTGTATATTGCAGTGCAAAATATATTAATTCGAGGTATGGCCGCGCTAAGCACTGTGCAGAATGCCTATTTATATCTATCTATCAATCTATATCTAGTAATCATTGGTTGGTAATGGAATGTTGGTTTGGCATGGCAATTGGCAAGTAATGCATTGTAGGTATTAGATTTGTAGGTGTTAGTAGTGATGGTAATAATTAAAACTGTACTTACTGCAACATTTCGACCACAGTAAAGTCAGCATGGATGACGTCATATGAACTTACTTGGCGTAATTGGAAATGATAATGTCCATAAGAATTCGAAAACTTGCTAGCGGGTTTCTTTGTAGGCATAATTACTTCAAAGTTTAACCAAAACGTCAGTGCCAAAACGAAAAATCATTATTTGAATCGTAAACAAAATTATTTATACTTATTTCTCGATACAGATTTTGAACTAGTGAAGTTCGTCAAAACCAAAGTGTTTATTAACATTAAACTGATTCCAGCACGTCTCTGCCTGAGTGGGAACGCACGCTTAGACTTAATTCTGTGTAAGTACATGTTATATTTATGTGCTTTTGGCGCCCGCGCCTTCACCTTAAGCTAAGCTTGGGGAAGAGCACAAATGGCTTTATTTTAAAACCGTTGCGTCATACAAATTAATATTCAGTGGTAACCAAAGGTTCAAGTATAATTCTGCTTAAATATTGGTAGTACCACGTTGAACAACATTTTATTGTTGCTATGTATCAGATTTGGGTAGCACTCTCTTGTGCCCACAGTAGCCATACTTAACAGATTTTTTTGTAAGAATAACCAAAAATAAATACATTGTGATGAGATAATATTATGTAAGTAAGTACAGTCTTTTCTATGAAGACAAATGCTTGTGACGAGCTTGGTAACTACTTTTTCTCAAACATGCTTGGAAATTCGAGCATTATTTTGACAACCTTCTTCGAGATAAATCGAAATTGCTGTACCTACTGGCCAAATACATGCGAGCAGCAGCCACCAAAAGTCGTATGAAAATCCATGTATAATATGTCGTGGTTTAGCGGCCAAATAAATTAGGACAGTAAACTGATATCTATCGTGTAATTTAAAAATGGAACGATCTTTTACTCTGAAACATAGCAAGCAACCAAGGAGGTAACTTATCAAAGGTATTACTTAAATTTCCAACTGGCTTGCAAATAGAAAGCTGTTTATTGATAAAAAAAAAACAAATGAACACATTGGCGCGTGAAACTTTATCGTTGTTCGTCATTTAATCTGAAATTAATAAATAATTTACTTTGTTTGAATTTCCGCGCATTATTTGAGAAAAACACTATACAAGCCTTGGCCGCAACCAGTGCGTCCTGCCCGTAATGACATACGTTGCCGAAACGTGGACACTGACAGTCAGGCTGGTCCAAAAATTCAAGGTCGCTCAGCGCGCTATGGAACGGGCTATGCTCGGAGTTTCTTTGAAGGATAAGATCAGAAATGAAGTTATCCGGAAGAGAACCGGAGTTACCGAGCCTGCAGAATAAGCAAGCTGAAGTGGCAGTGGGCTGGCCGTATTTGTCGAAAGACCGATGGCCGGTGGAGCAGACGAGAAAGCTATAGCAAAATAGCACAACGATCCAGAATCACCCGAGGCATTGCCTTTGTGAGTCTGCATACTGTGCTCATATGGGTTACCTTCATAACTTAGGTATAGAATTAGCTATATTATTATTAAGTGGCAGTGCCAGAGCTCTGTCTGCTTTTGCTTTTAAGCTGACTTTATTTAAGTCAAAACGCTTACATAAACTAAATAGTTTAAATCTATTATTACTAATACTTAGGGCTGATGATTCAATAGTCAAATAAGTTTTATCTTAGGAATAAAAATTGCGGTTTGACAGATTTTCTACAGACTTTATGTCAAACTGTCATGTTTATTCTTCAGATAAAAGTTATCTGACTATTGAAAAACCGGCCAAGTGCGTGTCGGACCACACACAATGAAGGGTACCGTAGTTGGGATGACTTTATCCCAAGAACAAACTCAACATTGTTGTTGCAAAACATGTTCCCCATGCATTCAAACTGCAAATGTAAGTTTGTACGGACACTATTGAGTGATTTACCTACCATGTTATTTTAAGATCTTTAGTTATTTTAAGAGGTTTTCCTGTACTTACCTAATCTACAAGGTGTTTAGAAATTGACCCGACAAATTTTAAAGAGAGATTTAGACAATCCAACTGAATAACTTTTACTATGGAGCATACTTTGAAATCCTCAAAAAAAAAACTGCTGTGCCATACTAAAGTTATACCGTATGGCACCCCTTTTTTTCGCGATTTCATAGTTGGTCCCATAGTAAAAGTTATTCAGTACGATGACCTCAATCAGTCCATACAGTTTGTCGGGTTAATTTTTAAACACCTTAAATAACATATTTATTCTCTGTATTTTTTCTTCAACATTTTATTTCAAATGCTTATAACATGGTTTTGTTACATATTATGTAAATCGGTAAGTACCAACAGTTTGCAAACTTAATTTTTTTTCCCAATTAATGAACCCATTTTCAAAAGTCATTTATGTATTTACGGTACACATTCGTGTAACGTAAATAAAATATTATAATTACAATTTCAACTTAATCAGTTTCGCAAATCGGCTGTGACAGACGGTCAGACAGACACACACACGAGTGATCCTATCCTATAAAGGATCCTTTTTCCTTTTGAGATACGGAACCCTAAAAATCAGCCCTAAGTGTTTTAAATTTTGTCTGGCGATTCGATGGCATTAACGAAAGTCAATCATTTACAATTTACAAAAATAATGCCGGTCAACTTTGAAACATTTGTCTGTAGACGTGTAAATGAGCCTTTTGGATCGAAAACAAGCAAACAACGCAGTAGAGAAAGCTCGGCAAGCCGTAAGTCCCTGCGCCTTACTTTGAACACCAAACAACGCATCGAGGAGGCTACACCATCCAGGAGAAGAAGAGAAGATGCGATCTAACTTAAGAGTAAAAGAGACAACAAAACGGTCGCGGAATGCGGCGCACTTAATTTTTGTAACGGACTACGGGTCGAAAAGCGCGCGTCGCAGCCGTGAGGACCATCATGTAGTACGGGCCGTATGGGGCAGGTGGGGGGATCGGCTGTAGTACGACGGCCCGCGCTTCTCGTAAAGGAAGCGACCCTGGCGCGGTCATTGCTCGCCGCGACCGCATTCCTCTCCCCCGCCCCCCGCACCTCCACGGCGCGGCGCCTGCGCATCAATGAACGGCTCGCGCGCAACTGCCGCGTCCACTCGCCCCGTCTCATTCCCGCCACTGTCGTCAGCTTTGTCCGCTGCTTACTCCCCTTCTTTATATATTATCTTGTTCAAATGACAACCGTTGTTGTGTGTACAAAATATTACAACAATCAATAAAAATTTAACCCCACCATGAAAAGATGTTTCATGAAAGAAAGAATCACTTAATTCGTACTTAAAATACTTTCAATTTCAACCAATTGCTCGCAGTTTTACTAGCTACAGGCAGGTTATTTATAAACACACCTGTTTTGGTTAATTTAGTACTATAAGGTTTACATTTCACTGTGTACTCGTATAGATTGTTAATTTAATTCTATGAGGAAGCACCTACTATCGCATATCATAATATCACACGTAGTATCTTGTCCCAAATTTTTACCGTTATTGGCAGTTACTATTTTAATATTTGAACAATGTAATCTTTAAGCGATACACATTGCCAATAATTGCTCGGTTCATTCACACAAATTATGCTTCATTCATTTTTTTTTATTTGATTCAGTTTTTTTATAAGATTTATTAAAAACTAGCAGCGCGCCCCTGCTTCGCACGGTTTTAAACATACCAAAAACATCGTGCCACACAGACACGAAAAGCGCTTTAATTTATAAAATATGTACACCTGTACAGATATATAGATAATGAGTGCAACTACCATGTACAGGCTCGTACTGACTGGTGCGATATCGCGGGTGCGACGCGACACTAGTAGCACCATTTCTATGTCAGTGCCTGTCGCGCCCGCGATATCGCGTGAGTCTTTAAGAGCCATAAGTATTTGAAATGCTTCTTGGAATATTGGAACTTTAGAAAAAGACTTCATTCTTCATAGGTATGGGAGACGGGGGATGATTTGACAACTTTTCACATATTAGTCTATATTTCTTGTATTTTAATATTTAAATGTCTAACAAACACTTTATTTGATAGTGATACTATTAGCCTAATAAAATAACTAACATCAATGTCATCATCTGCCTAGCCTTTCCCCAACTATGTTGGGGTCGGCTTCCAGTCTAACCGGATGCAGCTGAATACCAGTATTTTACATGGGGCAGTCGCCCCAGATAGGCAGTCGCCTATCTGACCTACACAACCCAGTTACTGGGTATTACAGAACAAGAAATCTGTAATTGTAAAATCATGAAGAGGGATGACTAATTTAACTACTTATATTTCTAATCAAAAAGCGTCGAAAAACTTCAGCTTAAACTGAAACGGCCTTATTACATAACAAGGTTTATCTTTAGACCCAGCTTTAAACCATCGTGTCATTTATTAATTTCGAACCTGAATCCGTCTAAGATAAAGTTCTTAATACAAAAACAAATTTTAAGGTAGTCTAAGTTGTCAACTTTGTATGAAGAACTTTATGTCAGACGTAATAAGGTTCGAAATTCAAAAATGACACGATGGTCGGCCTTATTACATAACAAGACATATCTTTAGACCCAGGTTTAAACAATCGTGTCATTTTTTTTAATTTCGAACCTTATTTCGTCTGAGATAAAGTTCTTAATACAAAAATGACATGATGGTTTAAACCTGGGCGTAAGATAACCCTTGTTTTGTTAATAAGACCGATAAACGTTCACAACATAAATATTGCCTTTTTACTAACTAGATTTTACCCGCGGCTTCGCCCGCTTTAACGTCAGAAATTATCGCACAAGGAACCCAGGTTATAAAGCAAATGTGTGCCAATCCAAATCCGTTCAGCCGTTTTTGCGTGATTGAGTAACAAACTTCCAAAATTCCAAACATACAAAATTTCACAACTCTAACTATACTATAGATAGTAGAGTTTAGGCCAAAATAAAAAAAAATAAAGGATATAGGGGTAAAACCCCGACAAGGCAGTTTAGACTCTTACATACTTGACGCGCACGTTTGCCCGCTGAAGCTGACCATTCTGATTAGTTTGTCAACAAACATTCATCTCTTACGGTGCAGTCAGCGCATGCCATGTAAGCGCTGAAAAAAGCGTATTTTTTGCGATTTGACAAAACGTCAAGATTTCTGTATGCATAGGTATTTATAAATGTAAATGTATTATATAGTAACCAGTGATGAATCGAATGATAATTATTTTCAACGGCGTCGATGCACGCTCCGCGTAACTAAATACGACAAAAGTTTTCATGATGTCATGATGATATATTCCTAGAATGAAAGAAGTGTTTCATTATACTCGTATATCAAGGTAAGTGAAAATTGTTTTCTAACAAAGATTTAGCATGCATGAAACTGCAAATGCACACAAGTTAAGTTTTGAATGCGCCAGCTTATTTCTGTCTTCGTCTCTATAAAGTTCGTTTGGGGCAAAACCGTACGGGGTAATATTGGGTATTATTATATTAGTTTATTTGAAATATATGGAAAGGAGCCATGCATGGGTGTAATGTCCTAGAGGTAAGAACTTCGCCCATAAAGGCTATAGATGTTGGGAACACGAAGCATTTGATCAGTACCAAATCGAGTATAAGTTAGAGGTACAAATCGTAAACACATGGCAAATGAACAAAATATAATATTATACACGATAATATTGGCAAAGAGTTCCATTTTCAAAATTTGAACTTATTTTTTTATTATATCGTTTACAAATGGCCAGGGCCTCAAGTCTGCTATTACAATAGTGTCAGAATGGTCGATCATTGATTTCATAATTGTTGATTTTGACAAGTTTGGTAATCTACTATTATAATGGCGTCATTATGACTTTTCAATGGTCGGCCACTGACACTACATTGAAAGAAATTGCATATATTGGTAATCTCGTACATAATGACAAATGAATTACATTTCTACTAATGGGTTTTATAATAATGGCAATGCGACAATGCCATTATAATAACACAATTATATTACGAGAACATTGACCGACCAATGATCGACCATTATGAATTTACCAGATTACGAACTTTTAGCAAAATGACAATGGCATGACAATGTGATCCTGTTGGAACGGCTGAATTTATAAAAATAGCAGACTTGGACCCCAGTTCTAAAACTTTCAGCGTCGCCCTCGTCATAATAACATCGTAGCAAAGTCAAAACTGTTTATTTAATGTTTTTAAACAAAAGTGTTTGCTACGAAGTCTGGGAAAAATTCTAATGCCGACAATATAATTTTTAGAAGTTTTGGCTGTTTATCTGTTTGTCTGAATTTATGTTCAGCATCACGCAAATACTACCGGATAAATTTTGTTAAAATTGTTTTCAAAGCAAATTAAATTATACAGTATTTTTTTTTGGCCAGTCTTCGTTGTAGCGGTCCATCTATTCATTATAAAAAAACTAAGTTGGAGTCTCATTTCCTCCGAAATGTATGGGAAAAGTTTTTGGCGATTTATGACTTTTCTCGTACTCAAACCTCAGTTGCTATAGGTATTTGATCCTTATAAGAAACAGGATCGATTGGCATAAAAAAAAAGATTTTAGAAAATTGCCCATTTTCCTGCTGACTGTTTTTTTTTTCAAAATCTGTGAATGCAGATCAAAATTTCTCAAAAAGTTAAGGACAGTCTCTTAAGACCGTTTTCTTGTAGCTACCACGGTTAAGGTAGCTGCCCTTACTGACCCATCTCAAAAATTCATCCTGTACCTATATGTACGCTACGCTAAGGTCGTGTAGCCATTGTGCTACGACGCGTAGCGCAGAAGCTAGCGTAGTTGCTGCGCTGTGTCGCGTTCCCCTGAAATCATTAACAAAAAAGATTCCGATGTAGAATCACTTCTGTTAATTACTTTGCTCCTAAGTATTTTATACATGGTTTATATAATACGTGTGGCGCTCTATAAGTTTCCGGAACTGGCCACTTATATAAACAATATTTTAAAAGTAATTACAAAATTTGAAAATGGAACTCTTTGCCTGTAGAATATAGTTTTTTTCATCTAACTGTCAATTGTTTTTACATTGTGGCGTCATTTTAAAAAGTCCTTAGAGGCTCTTCGCTCGCGCGCCATTTTGGTTGGTTTCAGGATTGATTGTATTTGAGTCATGCCTATACCTAAAGATGCCCGAATCTCATGCTAGGTCACATGCCTGTCGGTTGAGACTTTTAGACCATACGGCGCACAGCATCGATGTTTTTGTTAGTCACAGCGGTGGGCGGGCGACCATCACGAAATACTTCACTGAGATTGATACGACCGCGCTTGAATTCTGCAAACCAACTAAAAATTGTCGTTTTGCATGGTGCTTCATCGCCAAAAGCAGTTTAAGGCCGAGCGAAGCTCTGCTGAGCTGACAATTTACACTTAAAATCGTAGAAAATCATACTTCGAAAATTTTCACGCGTTAAATTAATGGTGATGAAGACAAGCACTTTTTAAAATTACCCCACAATGTAACAACAATTGGCAGTTGATTAAAAAAACTGTATTCTACAGGCAAAGAGTTCCATTTTCAAATGTTGTAATTACTTTTTAAATATTATTTATGTAAGTGGCCAGTTCCGGAAACTTATAGTGATATAACTAACTAAACTATATACTAATATAACTAAACTAGATAACTTATATATATATATGTATAGTGTTGCCCAAATTCAGTCTTGGTCTTGCAGTCTTGGTCTTGTTCTTGCGTTTTTGCAAGACCAAGACCAAGAACAAGACCGCGTATTTTTAGCAAGACCAAGACCAAGACTGACCGTGCAAGACTTGAGCAAGAACAAGACATAGCCTGCAAGACTCTTGCGTCTTGCAGCTACGACTTAGCGCTATTTCACTGAGTAGTTAGTAGGTACGCTTAGGAATTCTATGAGACGCAAAAAACTGTATCAAAGAATATGAAAAACTGGACCTATGCGCATTACGACTAATACCATAAACATAGCGAATAAAAAAATATCTATTAAAATCAAACTGAGTGCATGCATAGTTATGTTTTAACCATCGGCACTTTGATAATGCGGCATCAAAGGTTTTGTACTTACTTCTCAAAGAAATTTGCCGCTTTTCGGAAGTACATGGTTATGATACACGCACCGGCGCACAGTGGGCCCATACTGAAAATTAGTGGACTTAGGCAACAAAGTTCCTATATCGATGCGATTTTTTTTTATATGACGTGTTATATTATTCCTGACAACTTTTATTCTTATAAAATTTCTTCTAAAGTTGATAGTTTGTCTTGAAAAAAATTAATTAGATTTTTTTGTATGGAGCGAATCACGTTTAATTTTTTTTCTTCAATTGTACTAATATGTTGAGTGTGTGGCGTGAGTATATGATAGCTAGGGTCATTCTCTATCCATGAAAAAAAAATCAGCGCCGGCCATCTGCGGCAGCGCGAGTAATCATGCGGTAAAAAAAAAATGACTTGGAAGAATTTTTTTGTCATTTAAAATAAATTCAAAGCATATTTTTTGTCTCATTTGGCTGTTTTCACCTTCTTTTTAGTTAAATAAATAGTTTTAATGGCGCATACGTACTTATAACTAGTAATTCTGGTAGAGATTTAGTTATTATTGCATGTTATCGGTAGCACCTCTTTGTGATTGATGACTCATTTGTTTGTGCACTCGGCTAAGCGCATAACTAATGAGTCATCGAAAAATGCTCGTCTCTGATTGGCTGAATAATTTTCATTCACTGTTATGTCCACTACTTGAGTAATTAACACTAACTATAAATATGAAGACATTCATTATGTCCATCTAGTTTCGCTCTTGTTGCTTGTTTGTGAACACAGTGAAATACTTGTATTTTTATATTTACATTAGAACTATGGCTGGATTTTGTACCAACCTAGATCTTTTTGTGAAATTAAGAAGTGGCGGTGATCTGAAAAATCATATGTTTCTGTATGAAAGTATCATTTCTGTCTTGACTACCGAAGTTTCTGAAGAAGACAAGAACCGAATCAAGGAGTTCTGTCGACTTTTTTGTGTAAATTTAAATAAAAAGTGGATAGAGTCAAATAGAAATCAAAAAACTTTTATGAATCGTGTAATTAATCGCAAGTGGTTGGAAAAAAACATCAACTGGCCTGTTTGTGACAGTGTTGATCTGAGAAGTGTGATGGGCTTTTCGGACGCAGCCTTATCTGAGCTTGTGGATATAGATTGCCATGTTCCTACTCTTGCAGTATGTACTGCGGAAGCGGGAACATCTACAGAAAAGGAGCACAGAAAACCGTTCGAAGAGTTAAGTAATAAGCAAAAGAAAAGACGTTCTAATTCCATAGTAGAAGAAAATTCCGAGGAAGAGTTGCAGCACTGGTACATAACAAAATTGAAAGACAACGGCAAAACGAATCTGGCAAAAGTGGTCGAATACCTTTCCAGTAATCCAGATGCGCTATCCGAAGTAGAAGAGAGACTATTCAAAAAGCAGAGCTTAAGTACTGTCTCTGAAGATAAGTGTTTAGCTCTTTATACATCAGTTGCGCTCTCGAAATGGAAGTACTTAGCTCTTCGACAATTTCTGAAAGAAGAAAACTGTGCTGCCTTTCCATCTTATCCAAAGCTTGTAAATGCCAAGAAAAGATGTTACCCACCACAAGAGAGTATGGAGATTACCGAAAACGGAGATCACATTAAATTGCAAGCGCTATTGGACCACACTGTGGAGAGGATATTACTTGATATAAATACTGTTGATAGGTCTCAAAATGAAGAACTCAAGTTGACCTGGAAATGGGGACTTGATGGTTCTTCGTCGCAGAGAAAAACAGAAAACGTCAAACACAGCTACAGAGTTCGATGATTCATCAGTAGTCATGATAAGCATCGTCCCTCTTCGGCTAGTGTCTACTAGGCCATCATCTGGGAATGAAAATCTAGTTTGGGAGAACCCACCTTGCTCAACTCTGTACTGTCGACCAGTGAAGTTCACTTTCACTTCGGAGACAGCTGACTTTATAAAGTCTGAAGAGTGAGATGAAAAAACAAATTGATGAACGAATATCTACACAGTGTGGAAATATTATTGTATCACATGAATTGCATATGACCATGATTGATGGAAAAGTGGCCAATATTATTGCTGGAGTACCATCATATGCAACGTGTCCCATTTGCTTGGCAAAACCGAGTGAGATGAATAATTTAGACGCTTTGACTTCTAAACCACTTCGTGAAGAAATTTACAAACAAGGAATTTCTTCACTGCATATGAAGATTCGGTGTATGGAATGTCTTCTCCATATATCTTATAATCTGGATTTTCAACGATGGACTGCTCGCGGCGAACATAAGGCTTTGAAACAAGCTAAAAAAAATACCACACAGCAAGAGTTTCGTGAGCAAACTGGAATGCTGATTGATATAGTCAAACAGGTATGTATTTAATTTTCGCTCTCTTTATGTTGTTTGTGAATTATATCTCTATGTATTGTATATTACAGTATTGTTTTCCCATTTTAGGGTTTTGGAACTACAAACGACGGGAATACAGCGAGGCGCTTTTTCCAAGATTACAAAAGATCTTCCAGAATAACGGGAATTGACGAAAATCTGATTTTCAGAGTTTCCGTTATTCTACAAGCCATATCATCAGGCAAAAACATTGACTGTGAAAAATTTAGAAGATACTGTAGAGAAACAGCTGATGTGTACGTGCAACACTATTCGTGGTACTACATGCCAGTTAGTGTACATAAACTTCTAATGCACGGTGCAGACATCTGTAACCACTTTGGTGTTTTGCCAATCGGTAAGTAAAAAATAAATATAGTTTGATGTATTATTTGACTCGATTGCGTTTTGAAATTAAAATGTATGTACTTATTCGTTTTAGGTACCTTATCTGAAGAAGCTTCGGAAGCCCGTAATAAGGACTTCAGAAACGTCAGGGAGAGGCACACTCGGAAAACGGGGAGAATAGCAACAAACGAAGACATCCTCCATGGACTTCTAATAAGCTCTGATCCCCACATATCCTACATAAGGCCTAAAATAATGAAACAGGTTCATAATGAGTTGTTGCCTGAAGCAACTCAGTTGTTACAGACTACTGAGCCTCCCTGTGACAGTGAAATTATGGAGGAAGAAGAATGCCTCATAGCAGAGTCCTAAAATTTGCCGGACCCACTAGCACTTCTGGAACAAGAAATAATGTGATCCAGCTCTAAATTATTCCCACAAAAGCCCATCAGGGTTAGGAATATGACAAACAGCCCTTTTCAGGGCTACAATTACTTCACAGTTTCATATTGATCATACGTACGATAACTTATACTATAATAATATACATACAGTTGATTATGTAGATAATTATCAACGACTTGCCCGTACAAATTTAAATTATTTCACCTATCATTAACAAAATTAGTATAACCTGAAACATTACGATATATTTATTCAACAATAGATAACGTGCAGTTAAAAAATAACACAGCCAATCAGAGACGAGCATTTTTCGATGACTCATTAGTTATGCGCGCACAAACATATGAGTCATCAATCACAATGCACCTGCATTGTGATTGATTTGTACCGATAACATGCAATAATAACTAAATCTCTACCAGAATTACTAGTTCTAAGTACGTATGCGCTATTAAAACTATTTATTTAACTAAAAAGAAGATGAAAACAGCCAAATGAGACAAAAAATATGCTTTGAATTTATTTTAAATGACAAAACAATTCTTCCAAATTATTTTTTTTTTACCGAATGATTACTCGCGCTGCCGCAGATGGCCGGCGCTGATTTTTTTTTCATGGATAGAGAATGACCCTAGCTATCATATACTCACGCCACACACTCAACATATTAGTACAATTGAAGAAAAAAAATTAAACGTGATTCGCTCCATACAAAAAAATCTAATTAATTTTTTTCAAGACAAACTATCAACTTTAGAAGAAATTTTATAAGAATAAAAGTTGTCAGGAATAATATAACACGTCATATAAAAAAAAATCGCATCGATATAGGAACTTTGTTGCCTAAGTCCACTAATTTTCAGTATGGGCCCACTGTGCGGCGGCTTCTTTTGAAATCTAAAACAATCGTTGCCGCCACGCCGAAATCATAACATTTGTGACACTATTTGATTGCCGCCATAGGGCGTAGGTATACTCATGCAAAATAATTTCGAATTTTTTTAAGAGTACCTACAGGTGTTCCAAAGAATAAATAAGTTTCAGAGTGCTTAGAATGAAAATGAATACATTATACTGATCACGCAAGTAGTATTATGATTAGGATAAAATGGTAAGGATAGGTAGTAGATGTCATATTAATTCATTCTAGTAAGTATATATTATAATATTGATTACTTATATGGTTTTAAACTAATTACTTAGGTACTATTATTGTACATTTAGTCATTATATTTCTTAAGTTTTTACAAGAAAAAATAGCAAAAAAGTGTTCAAATATCACCCGTTTAATAAATATTGTAGCCACTTTTAAATATACTTGAAACGTGTAAAAAAATTCTACAAAACTAATAAAATAATATAAAAAGCGTAGGTACTTACCTACTAATAAAATAAAAAGCCTGCGATAAGAGTTTTGTATTACTTACCAGCCCGAATATCTCTGAGAGAGATGATGAGAGTAAGTATTTACTAGCTGTGCCCGCGACTTCGTCCACGAGGAATAGTAACTTTGGAGGTATAGTGACGTTCAGGACTTATTTATTTATTTTAAAACTTCTGTCATCAAACATACAAACGAACTCTTCAGCTTTATAATATTAGTATAGATGTACGCCAAAACATTCACTTATATGTAAAGAATAGTGATTGGCACTAATTCTATTTTATTCACGCGTCGCGTCTGTACAAGTAGGTAATATTTAGTGTGTGTTTGTACGCCGCACGCGGCATTGTTTGATTTGCGGCGGCATCCTTTTCATAGAGCCGGCACGTGGCGAGGCGGCGCGGTAGAAAGCAAGGAAACGTACTATAAATAAAGGAATTATTTTAATTCCAGTCATTTCCAATTGAGCTGTGCTTCGAGTCTAACTTAATAATTGTTTTTACTAATTCTCGTTGTTTTCTAAAAACGTATCACGTGTACAATTTAATATGAGTGACGAAGATTCAAATTATTCTAGTCCGAGTAACGAGAGTTTGAGTCACAGATCTAAAAGACCCAAAAGCAAATTTGAGGAGTTTTTCGAAATAATTCATGCATCCCAAACTGCCTTCTTTAAATTGTGCCAACATAAAAAGATTGAAATAAAAATGAAAAACAGAAACACTTCAGGCTTAAGGAAACATCTAATATCTTTCCACAAAAAGGAATCAGAAATATTTCTTCCTGTTAAACCAAAATTAAGTGGAGATATCACAAGCTTTTTAGTAACCACCTTGCTCAACTCTGTACTGTCGACCAGTGAAGTTCACTTTCACTTCGGAGACAGCTGACTTTATAAAGTCTGAAGAGTGAGATGAAAAAACAAATTGATGAACGAATATCTACACAGTGTGGAAATATTATTGTATCACATGAATTGCATATGACCATGATTGATGGAAAAGTGGCCAATATTATTGCTGGAGTACCATCATATGCAACGTGTCCCATTTGCTTGGCAAAACCGAGTGAGATGAATAATTTAGACGCTTTGACTTCTAAACCACTTCGTGAAGAAATTTACAAACAAGGAATTTCTTCACTGCATATGAAGATTCGGTGTATGGAATGTCTTCTCCATATATCTTATAATCTGGATTTTCAACGATGGACTGCTCGCGGCGAACATAAGGCTTTGAAACAAGCTAAAAAAAATACCACACAGCAAGAGTTTCGTGAGCAAACTGGAATGCTGATTGATATAGTCAAACAGGTATGTATTTAATTTTCGCTCTCTTTATGTTGTTTGTGAATTATATCTCTATGTATTGTATATTACAGTATTGTTTTCCCATTTTAGGGTTTTGGAACTACAAACGACGGGAATACAGCGAGGCGCTTTTTCCAAGATTACAAAAGATCTTCCAGAATAACGGGAATTGACGAAAATCTGATTTTCAGAGTTTCCGTTATTCTACAAGCCATATCATCAGGCAAAAACATTGACTGTGAAAAATTTAGAAGATACTGTAGAGAAACAGCTGATGTGTACGTGCAACACTATTCGTGGTACTACATGCCAGTTAGTGTACATAAACTTCTAATGCACGGTGCAGACATCTGTAACCACTTTGGTGTTTTGCCAATCGGTAAGTAAAAAATAAATATAGTTTGATGTATTATTTGACTCGATTGCGTTTTGAAATTAAAATGTATGTACTTATTCGTTTTAGGTACCTTATCTGAAGAAGCTTCGGAAGCCCGTAATAAGGACTTCAGAAACGTCAGGGAGAGGCACACTCGGAAAACGGGGACAATAGCAACAAACGAAGACATCCTCCATGGACTTCTAATAAGCTCTGATCCCCACATATCCTACATAAGGCCTAAAATAATGAAACAGGTTCATAATGAGTTGTTGCCTGAAGCAACTCAGTTGTTACAGACTACTGAGCCTCCCTGTGACAGTGAAATTATGGAGGAAGAAGAATGCCTCATAGCAGAGTCCTAAAATTTGCCGGACCCACTAGCACTTCTGGAACAAGAAATAATGTGATCCAGCTCTAAATTATTCCCACAAAAGCCCATCAGGGTTAGGAATATGACAAACAGCCCTTTTCAGGGCTACAATTACTTCACAGTTTCATATTGATCATACGTACGATAACTTATACTATAATAATATACATACAGTTGATTATGTAGATAATTATCAACGACTTGCCCGTACAAATTTAAATTATTTCACCTATCATTAACAAAATTAGTATAACCTGAAACATTACGATATATTTATTCAACAATAGATAACGTGCAGTTAAAAAATAACACAGCCAATCAGAGACGAGCATTTTTCGATGACTCATTAGTTATGCGCGCACAAACATATGAGTCATCAATCACAATGCACCTGCATTGTGATTGATTTGTACCGATAACATGCAATAATAACTAAATCTCTACCAGAATTACTAGTTCTAAGTACGTATGCGCTATTAAAACTATTTATTTAACTAAAAAGAAGATGAAAACAGCCAAATGAGACAAAAAATATGCTTTGAATTTATTTTAAATGACAAAACAATTCTTCCAAATTATTTTTTTTTTACCGAATGATTACTCGCGCTGCCGCAGATGGCCGGCGCTGATTTTTTTTTCATGGATAGAGAATGACCCTAGCTATCATATACTCACGCCACACACTCAACATATTAGTACAATTGAAGAAAAAAAATTAAACGTGATTCGCTCCATACAAAAAAATCTAATTAATTTTTTTCAAGACAAACTATCAACTTTAGAAGAAATTTTATAAGAATAAAAGTTGTCAGGAATAATATAACACGTCATATAAAAAAAAATCGCATCGATATAGGAACTTTGTTGCCTAAGTCCACTAATTTTCAGTATGGGCCCACTGTGCGGCGGCTTCTTTTGAAATCTAAAACAATCGTTGCCGCCACGCCGAAATCATAACATTTGTGACACTATTTGATTGCCGCCATAGGGCGTAGGTATACTCATGCAAAATAATTTCGAATTTTTTTAAGAGTACCTACAGGTGTTCCAAAGAATAAATAAGTTTCAGAGTGCTTAGAATGAAAATGAATACATTATACTGATCACGCAAGTAGTATTATGATTAGGATAAAATGGTAAGGATAGGTAGTAGATGTCATATTAATTCATTCTAGTAAGTATATATTATAATATTGATTACTTATATGGTTTTAAACTAATTACTTAGGTACTATTATTGTACATTTAGTCATTATATTTCTTAAGTTTTTACAAGAAAAAATAGCAAAAAAGTGTTCAAATATCACCCGTTTAATAAATATTGTAGCCACTTTTAAATATACTTGAAACGTGTAAAAAAATTCTACAAAACTAATAAAATAATATAAAAAGCGTAGGTACTTACCTACTAATAAAATAAAAAGCCTGCGATAAGAGTTTTGTATTACTTACCAGCCCGAATATCTCTGAGAGAGATGATGAGAGTAAGTATTTACTAGCTGTGCCCGCGACTTCGTCCACGAGGAATAGTAACTTTGGAGGTATAGTGACGTTCAGGACTTATTTATTTATTTTAAAACTTCTGTCATCAAACATACAAACGAACTCTTCAGCTTTATAATATTAGTATAGATGTACGCCAAAACATTCACTTATATGTAAAGAATAGTGATTGGCACTAATTCTATTTTATTCACGCGTCGCGTCTGTACAAGTAGGTAATATTTAGTGTGTGTTTGTACGCCGCACGCGGCATTGTTTGATTTGCGGCGGCATCCTTTTCATAGAGCCGGCACGTGGCGAGGCGGCGCGGTAGAAAGCAAGGAAACGTACTATAAATAAAGGAATTATTTTAATTCCAGTCCCCCCGACCCTTGCCCCCGCCCGCCCGAGCGGAGCAAGTAGCATAACAAATGTCCCTAATAATAATAATATTCCGGTACTACAAGTCCCCTCTTGTACAGTAGTCAGTAACGCCCTAAGCCTAGGTTCGAGTCCCACTATGGGACGCCCTTAGCTGTGTTACTTAAATTATAAGTCTAACCCGGTGAGAGGCCCTTCTGGCCCCGCCAACGCTCGGTTACGCAGAAAAGGCACTCCGGAGCCATCTGCAATAGGTCCGTATTAAAAAAAAAAAAAAAAAAAAAATCCAGTCATTTCCAATTGAGCTGTGCTTCGAGTCTAACTTAATAATTGTTTTTACTAATTCTCGTTGTTTTCTAAAAACGTATCACGTGTACAATTTAATATGAGTGACGAAGATTCAAATTATTCTAGTCCGAGTAACGAGAGTTTGAGTCACAGATCTAAAAGACCCAAAAGCAAATTTGAGGAGTTTTTCGAAATAATTCATGCATCCCAAACTGCCTTCTTTAAATTGTGCCAACATAAAAAGATTGAAATAAAAATGAAAAACAGAAACACTTCAGGCTTAAGGAAACATCTAATATCTTTCCACAAAAAGGAATCAGAAATATTTCTTCCTGTTAAACCAAAATTAAGTGGAGATATCACAAGCTTTTTAGTAACCGCTGGAAGAAGTGGACAGGTAAGAATATTTTTTTAACAGTTAAAAGAATTTTAACTCCGCGTAGCTATTCATGCGATACTTTCAAAAACGCCATTAACTTACGTAAGTATTTTTGAGTTAGTGGTGTTTTCATCTAGGGGTGCGACATATTAAGTATGTAATTATCGTCTTAAATATTTTTTATAAACACCCATATTTTCATTTAATCGGCCAGTAACAACTAAGTACTTTATTTTGGTAAATTACAGTACAGTGCAACCTTAATATAACAAATATCAATTTAACGATTTTCTCGATTTAACAACAACAAACCTCCTCCTCTTATACGCTCAAACCTAGTATGTTTTAAATAATAACACAAGATTTATTGTTTTGTTTCAGTCGGAAAACAGCAGTGACAACATCACGACAGCTACAGTTGATTGGGTGGTGAAAAAATATCTTCCCTTCTCATTTTTCGATGACGAAGCTACACAAGTATATTTTCGACGTATTTGCCCTAATATGGTGTTTCCTAAAAGGTCTACACTTAGAAGGAAAGTCAAAGAGCGATTTGAAGAGCTCCAATTGAATCTCAAGGAACGACTTCAACAATTATCATCTAAAATGTCTTTTACCATTGATGGGTGGACGTCAATTGCTGGTAGGAGTTACTACGGGGTTACTATTCATTATATAGACAACGAATGGAAGTATCAATCTGTAGTTCTTGATTTTATACCATCACGCGGTCGACATACTGGGGAAGATATTGCAACGATTTTCCATGAATGTTTATTGGAATATGGCATAATTGATAAAATACAAGGTATCACGGTCGACAACGCAACTGCAAATACCAAATTTATGTATGAACTGGGCAAACAGCTGCCGCCACACTTTGATTCAGACAATCAACATTTCCGGTGCTTTGCTCACATTTTAAACCTTGGTGTACAAGATTTATTAAAGACCTTAGCATTACACTGTGAGTTTTACACTAACGCGCAAGATCAGCAGTACGAAGACTATGCAGACGAAACTGAGGATGAGGAAGATGAAGAATCTGCACCAAATATTGCTGACTCGCGTACATCTGTAACAAAGTTACGCAGTATTTCCAGTAAAATAAAAAGAAGTGAGATAGTGAAGAAGAAGTTTCAGTCTGCTTGTGAAGCAGCTGGCGTGCCATCAAATCTAAATGCCATTCTTGACTGTCCAACGAGATGGAATTCCACACATGATATGATTGGATTTGGTTTAAAAGTGAGAGCGGGCATTGACATATTGTGCAGTTCTGTCACCGAATTAAATGATTTTCAAATCACAGCTAATGAATGGCAGGTACTCGAAAAATTACATAAATTTCTAATAAACTTTAAACTTTTAAGTACAAAACTTGGTGGAGACAAATATGTTACATTACCGCTAGTCATTGTATCATTCAATCTCTTGCTAGATAAAATTGAATCCATGGTAAAACAGTTAGATGAGAAACCTAATCGATCTGAAGTGGATGAAAGGCTCATTCTAGCTTTCCAAGCAGCTCGAGACAAAATGCTTAAACATTACAAGAAGAGCAACTGGATTTATTGTACTTCTTTAATTTTAGACCCAAGGCATAAGGCTCAGACTTTTGACCTGACAATGTGGGGGAAGCAACTTAAAACAGAAAGTCTGCGCAAGTTCAATGAACTTTATGAAGAATATAAAAGTCTACACTCACTGAACAAATCTCTGGAATTACCAGAAAAAGAAAATAAAGTATGTGATGAAGATGAAGACGTAATAGACTTTGATAAACTCTATGAATGTCCCTCGACGTCATCTGGATCTTGTCTTCAAGGCTTAGTGATAGACGAGTTGGAGGAGTACCTGAGAAAACCAAGAACTGCCAGCTCGGAAGACATTTTAGATTGGTGGAGGACGCATGAGACAGAGTATCCGATTTTATCGAAAATGGCCCGTGATTTTCTCTCAATACCTGCAACTTCAGTACCTGCTGAGAGGTTATTTTCTAAAGCATCATTAGTAATTAGAAAACATAGAAATAGGTTAAGTGATGAGTCAGCCAGATGGTTACTTTGTATTAATTCTTGGTCAAAAAAATTGATATAAAGTATCATAACCTAATGATAAAGCTGTTGATTTGTGTTGTATTTTATTTTTTATTCAAATAAATGATAAATCGTAAAACTCTTTTATTAAATTTCTTATAAGTTGAGGGTTCAATCTCTTTCTAGACAGATAAGTATTGGTCTTTAAAATACAGTCAAGTTATTGTAATTAATTTGTTTTTTTACATGTTTTAGCAAATGTGAGCTTATAAATCATAAATGTTTATTAAGAAACAGTTACTTCCATGGAAAACGACATATAGGTCAGTTGATTTTTCGAATTTCTTATCAAATCTTCAGTTATTTATTAATCTGCTTGATCTTTACTATGGCTATGTTAATTCAAGCTCACAATGTTCCAATTCTAATACGTTTTTCTAAGATTTAAAGTAAACTTTAATAAATAGTAATAGACTAATAGGTAATTGTAAGACTTGCAAGACTCTTGCTGCAAGACCAAGACCAAGACCAAGACTGGGAGCGCAAGACCAAGACCAAGACCAAGACCAGGTGTATTGGCGCAAGACCAAGACCAAGACTGGCTAAGTCTCGTCTTGTTCTTGCATTTGGGCAACACTTATGTACACTCCAGAACTCCTAAATACAGCCACCATCGTGAATTTTTATAGGCGAACATCAAAATAATGATTTGTCAGATAAAAAGTTTTTATGCAGTTTTGAAGCTGACATACTGACCATCATTTAGGTATCACCATTGTTCCAAATTTGATTACATGAATTTGAAAAAGAGAAGAAAGTCAGTATTTGGTCGACCTTACAGAAGCAACTTTGATTAGAGGGTCTATAACTCAATTGTTATATCGTTATTTGTTTTGTTTTGCATAAAAATAATATCGAAATTGTATTTCCATTTTTTTTATCCATTCTGAAGTTTAAATTATGGATACTGCATCTGAAGTAGCCACGCAAGCTGTGGCACTTCTTCAGTCTGGACTTAGTCAACGAAACGTAAGTGCAAGTTCATGTAAGCCGTTCTACCGTTCAAAGAATTTACCATAGATCCAGGAGGACCACGAAACTGGGTCACTGCAGCAGGACAAGATCTTTACCACCAGCTTACGTAATCGTCACACCTTTGACCTCTCTATATTCTATACTTGTAGATTACAGGAATACCTATTAGAAGTCCAAAAATAGCTCTGGTCTTAAAATAACATGGTAAATCACTCAATATTGTGCGTACAAACTTACATTTGCAATTGTAATGGATGGGGGAACATGTTTTTCAACTACAATGTTAAGTTTGTTCTCGGGGTAAATTCATAAGTTTGTTCTCGGGATAAATTCATTCCAACTACGGAACCCTTCATTGTGCGTGCCCCGACACGCACTTGGCCGGTTTTGTTTTAGTATTCCGATTTCAAATTTGGAACAATGACAAAAGACAATTAGAGTGAGTGAGAGACTGGCTTCAAATACACTTTTATTTTTCTTTAAAATCTTTTATTATGAACTTAACGGTTTGGTAGTTACTTGGCGCATTTTTGCAATGCGGCGCGCTGCGACCCGCTGCGTCTTCCATGTTTACCTTAAAGGTTAAAGGTATAAAGGAGTTTATGCAGAGTCTATGACATGCATACGTTCGACATCGCCTACGATTACTACTGCTACTGATTATTACTGCTTGCGATTATTAACTCTTGTTGATTTACGAACAGGTGGTCCACTGAAAAAGGCGACTTAAGTCTTAGGTTCGAGCGAAACCAGGCAGACACTTTACTTCGTGTAAGTTATTTTATCTATACAGCTCTCAAATCGGGGAAGGAAAACATCGTGACGGAACCGGTATGTCCTAGGACCAAAAATTACTAACGAAAGCCTTATAACAAACCATAAACTACATAGATAAGTGTTGATGGGGCAACCCGTTACAAACAAATTTAATTGATCGTAAGATATGTTAAGACAATTCCGAATTATTATTGGGATCATAATATTAAATAATGTACTTTGTAATGTATTGTCCTTAAAGATGATAAGAGGGCCAAAATTACTACCTAGGTACCTCCCTTATTAGAATTAAATGCTGTTTTCATAATTTCAATTGCCCAACTCCCAAGACCTTGCTAAATTTCAAATATCATTAAATTACTAGTGAAGGTCTAAAGAAAGCATAATTTCATATTTTTCTACTTAGCAGTATTTAATTAACTTCATGCATTGATATTTTTACAAACGTCCTCAACGAAAAGTTAAACAGCATAAAATGTTGTCTGTACTAAATCAATTAATTTAAAGAGTTCTTAAAACAGTTATGGGGAAATTACAAGCAGAGCGATTCAATACGTTTACAACTTTTATATGTTTACGGGAGCCATGGAAAGCGTTCACTGTAGGTTGTCCAACGGCTTTGCGCGTCGTAGCTGGCGCGCGGTCAACGCTCGGCAAACTGCCGGTCTGCCGGACTTACAGGTTGGACATGGGGCAATGGAATCCGCGGGGGACAAAAAAGAAACGCGCCCGCGCCGCCTGCCGCGCGCTTCTCGACTACTAAACAACGGCATATGGCGAACTATGAGCCATGTCGAATATTGACACCATCAGCAACTTTTTTAAATCACTCAACACGATGTTCGAGCCTTCTCTGCGTGAGAAGAGACCTTTGCCCAGCAGTGTTCTAAATTGTAACTGAATCTCATCATAACCAGTATTAATATCACACACGTTCTTTAAATGAGTGTTGATACTAGATTATAAAGAACCAAGTCCAACATAATTATTCAAAAAAAGTGGCACGAACAGTTTTGAAGAAATTCGGTTTCTATCGTCGTACATATCATATCATACAAATACATATATTGTTCGCTATTAACGCTTATAGTTTGACTACGGGGAAGGACCGTTATAAATAGGTGCTCTTAATAAATTCGCCCAGACCAATCGAACCGATTACTCATTTGTAAACAAAATATAATTTAAAAATAAAATAAACTTTCACGCACTAACTAGTTTTAATTAATTAATCAAAATAAAATTAATCACTAGCCGTACGACCCTTCTGAGAAGACCTTTCTGGCGTGCCCGCTTCTCGGAAGAGTGGCCGCTTTTTACGCGCCAAATTCTTATTACAATGAGGTACGGACGCTACTGCGCATTCCGAGAGCCTGCGCCTTGCGACAGCGTGCCTTCAGCAATCTGGAATTGTTACATCCCGCTATGGTGCCATTGAACCCATTGAATTCCATAGAGTATTCAAATAATTCCATAATTTGATATCTTGTACATTTCAAATCAAATAAACGCTTATTAACTACGCAGGTTTTGCTCATAAGATTAAGTTTCAGATTGATTAAATTTATTTCATTTCTATTAATCTTTATTGGCCTCTGTATGTTAATTAGACTGAAAGATTAAGTTGTGGGTGGAAAAATATCATAGAAATCGTAAATAAAGTTCTGAAAATTAATAAATTTTGTTTGTCGGTACCATTTGACGTCATTTAACGACGAATGTTACACTGGCAACAAAAATGTATAACGTAAAATTCAAATACGCGACTCACTTGGTTGATGGTGAGTGCCAATAGTTAAAGGCTGCACCCCACCAAATCACTCAACTATAGTTCCGGATCAGTGTCATTGACCGGGTACCATCGGAAGTAGATACTCCTCCCAGAGTTCCGGCGGGGTCCTCCGTGATTAAACATGAGTGACTTGGTAATACTAATCATGTATCTAGTCTATAATGTATTACGTATTTTTATTAAGTGTCATCTAATTTTATTTTCAGAAAGCGAGGAAAACCACCTTACAAAACCTAACCAAGCAGCAGCGGTCCAGACAAAGTTAAGAAAACTTTTCACAACAATTTCAAGCACTGTTTCCCAAGCCCAATACATCACTTTTTTCGTAATGGAGGAAATTAGATACGTTACTATATAAATTATTGTTCTAGCCCACAATTTTTTTTTTTGCTTCTTCATAGAAGGAATTAAGAGGTAAAAGGTAAAAATATTAGATTATTCACTAAGGGGATAAAGCAGTGTCTTATGTCACGGGTCTTATATTGATCCCGAACGCAAAGAAGAATTCTAGGGCTCTTCGACCGCAGCGAGGGGATTCAAGTTCGCCCAAGACACCACTCACTCTACGTTTCGCACCTAATGCGAGGTAATAAGGTTTTTATTACCTCGCATTAGGTGCGAAACGTATTCGATTATAGAATAATTTAATTATTTTATTTACTCGACGGTAACTAAAACCTATGACGTGACAACGCTTTGGTCGAGCTGAACTTTAATACTAAGGCGATTAACACACGATACCGCGCACCGCCGCGGTCGGAGAGGGTGAGAGCATCGCTCGACCGCGCGGTCGGGCGGTATACGTGTGTTAGGCATCAACGGATTTATAAGCCAATGCGACATGAGATCCGCTTCACCGCCTACCGCGGCGGTGCGCGGTGCCGTGTGTGTAATGGCCTTAATAGTAGAACTTTTTTATTTGGTAAGTTTCATACCAATTTTAGTTGAGGTTCCAAATTCAAATCACATTATGCACCAGCAGGTCATATTGAAATTCAGTACAATGTTTTTGCCCGGATAGAGCTTTAGACTCGCTTTTTTCGCTCGATTTTTTTTTGTAGGGATATGTAAAAAATCAAATTTACATGAAATCTTATGCGAATGACAACGAGTTGAGAGTTGAAGTTCAGAATACGATTTATAATATTCACCACAACACTTTATTAAAGGTTACTAGAAATGAATTCGTTAAAAGAATAAATTTGTGTATCCAAGAGAATGGAGCCCATTTCGAGCAACTAATTAGTTAAGTTTTCCATTTTTTGTAAATAATTAAATTAATTTAAGATTTCCTGGTTTTCCTTTCATTTAATTTATCATGTTTGTTAGAGAGATTTCATTCTTATAATTGACCCTAACGATCGATGCAATAAAAGTACAGGGTATAATTTTTTCGGATTTTAGCCGGTTCGATTCCCGGGTGTGGGAGAAGAGAATTTTCGAAAATCTTTGATTGCAGTTTGCTTTCTATTCAAAAATAAAGGAATGTTTCCTTTGAGTAAAATTTTCTATCTGGAGTATTAAGAGTACTTTCCCTCCAGGTGGCATTACAAAATTCCACCCTGTATAAATTGACATTAACGAGCAGGTGGTGTGAAAAATATTATGTATAATTTTTTTTCTTAAACATGCTTGGAAATTTGAGCATTATTTTAACAACCTTCTTCGAGATAAATCGAAATTGCTGTACTGGCCAAATACTCGTACATGGGAGCAGCGGCCGCCAAAAGTTGTATGAAAATCCATAACTGACGTGATTTAGCGGCTAAATAAATTACATAGTAAACTCATATCTATCGTGTAATTTAAAAATGGAACGATCTTTTACTCCGAAACATGGCAACCAAGGAGGTAACAAGGACTCACGTATGTTTGCCCCGGCTTTTTATAATTACTTCAATTTGAGAAAACAATTGAACGTCACCTTTTATGAGATTGTTTTAATTGTATTCGTACTTACATAATTTGGAGCGAATTTCCCTTAATCATAATTTTATGGTTTTAGTTTGAAATTTCATAAAATTTTCATTTGTTTTTTTTTTACTTTTAGTTCTTTTTAAAAGTCAAGGACTTCGATATGCCCGGCTTGAGCGCAACTGAGTTTGCCAGGGCACTTGAGATGAGGAGAAATTATCAAATCTACACAGGGATCTCGAGAATTCTTCGCCGATCTGTTTCAACAATTTATCGCAGTATCCAACGATTCAGGGAGACTAATGCTTTTGTAATAAGACACATCTGGGAGTGTCGCGAGGAGGCGAAACGCCGGGGCGAAACTCCGCTGCCGCGAGAAATCACGGCACAGCGGACAGAGCTCCGGCAAGATCTCATGGCGACATGGAGAATGCGATTGTCGCAACCCAGCGCTGGGCACGCCACTATTGCGGCGATAAGTCCCCTCTTTGAGGAGTGGCTAGAGAGGCGCCACGGCGTCCTCACCTTCCGCCTGACGCAGGTCCTCACCGGACATGGATGTTTCGGGAGGATCCTGTTCAGGATAAAGCGGGAGGAAACGACCGGGTTTCACCACTGTGTGGATCGCCCGGAGGATACGGTGGAGGTCTGCCCGGCTTGGGCGGAGCACCGCCGTGTCCTCACGGAGGCGATCGGCGGCGGCGATCTCTCGCGTCCGGCCCTGGTTCAGGCCATGGTTCGGAGCGAGAGTGCATGGGAGGCCGTCACCTCCTTCTGCGAAGCAGTAATGCTCGCGAAGGAGGAGGCGGAACGCGCGAGGGCGAGGCAGGGTTCGCGCCCTCACGCCCTGGGCGTCGGGAGTCGCAAGCCGATTTCCGGCCACCGTAGGCCGGGCTTGCGGACGGTGAGCGATGGGTAGCTCGCCATCCGATAAGAACCAGGCCCGGGTCGACGGCGCGTTGTGTTCCACGCGCGCCTCAAAGAGACGTCAGCACGAATTGACGGGGTCCATTAAGGCCAATGCCTGCCAGGGTTGCGAGTTTGTCCGAAAGGGGTATCGTGACCCTGGCACAGAGGCAAATGAAGGAACACGGGTGGGTTTTAGTCAGTAAAAGTCCGACACGCCTTCCCGCTCCGCCCAGAGCGGGAGAAGTTATTAGATAGTTTCCCACCCAAAAAAAAAAAGGCGGGTGAAAACTTTAATAAGAGGACGTGGAGGAAACACGCGATATTCATTTTGATATCTTTTATTTTAAAAATTGTTTTTTAATTATATTTTTCAACTTTTCTTGGTTACCTTAAAAAATCAAAAAGTAAATTTTTCACAAAAAGGTATTTTTCTCGCAAAATTAATATTAAAGATCTGATTTTAATTTTAAAAGGTGTAATTTAAATAAGAAACGAAGTATAACTCATAGATTTTCAAATTAAACAGTATTTTTTTAAATACTGGCCTTTCTTTGTAGGTTCCGCTAAATGTGTGTAACATTTATAACTCTTCGAAATTAAATATTAGTTAAAAGAACTTGTCGTCTTAAAACATTGTTGACTTGAATTTGATATAAAATATGTCTTGTTTTTAACCGACTTCCAAAAAGGAGGAGGTTATATGTTCGGCTGTATGTTTTTTTTTATGTATGTTCACCGATTACTCCGTCAATTATGGACGGATTTTGAAAATTCTTTTTCTGTATGGAAGGGTATGCTCCCGAGGTGGTCCCATTGCCACCAAATCAGAATCTGATGAGGGAATCCCATGGACATCGAGGGAAATCCTCAAATTTTATAGGCATACCTATAGATAGCGATTTGAGTATTTTTTATAGTAACTCGAGCATTTGCACTCGATAAGCACCATTTGGTGAAGTGGAACTGATAATGAAGACCACAGATGGCCACCGGAACTACTTAATAATAAGTATTTCACATTTGCGATTCGATTAGGCACTTTAATATGGTTGCTAAGCAATTTATGCTCGTCAAAATGCATATGGTGAAGACAACATCAGTTCTCCTGGTTCTTACCAGAACTCCTCAACAATTAACGCCCAGGGGCGTTCGGGAAAAGCAATATTTTGTAAGAAGTGATGAGCATTTAGCTATTTATTTTGACATTAAGCTATTGTAAATTAGATAAATTACAAACTGACCCACTAAAAAGTGAAAAATAAAAACTTTTTACAAAAAAAAACAACCGACTTCCAAAATAAACACTACAAAGTGAAAAATAACTTTAATTTCGGAAGTCGGTGGCAAAAAACTAAAATACAGATCCAAAGACACCGACTTCCGAAATTAAACTTATTTTTCACTATGTAGTGTTTTTTTTTTTAAGTCAGTTGTTTTTTTTGTAAAAAGTTTTTATTCAGGTTGCATTGGGAATTCAGCACGAAAGTTTTTAATAAAAAAAAATATTGACAGCCTTGTTGACTTTTGTGAACGTCTTACAAGTAAACACTGACTGACCTACTATTTCATCACTTCCTTGAAGAAATGGAAAGGAAAATACGACGCTTGTTCTTAAAACTGATATGGTACAGATTACAGATCAAATACTGCTATGAAACCGCTATTTTATTACATTATTATGACAGCTATCATATTACACTAATCATGTGTCTATAGCTGTTGTTGCTGTTCCTGTTTTAACAAAATAAATAAAAATACCAGTAGTAAAAGATACAAAAAAGACATTCGACTCCCGTTTCTATGAAAAATGTTAGTGACCAATAAATCATAGAGATCTAACTACAACGCTAAGGGGCACACACGAGACAGCGTGGCTCGAACAATGGGTGTCGGAGATGGTGACATATAAGACAAACGATGGCAAACCGCGGTGCAACATAGTATTGACTTCAAACGTTCGATCGGTGTCGTGGTGTTCCGCGAGTAGGTGGGTCGCCTGATCTCTCCGGCGGCATTGCAATGCACATCCGGGACGGTCGATACGAGCGGCGACTTGCGCGGTGCCGCGGCGTCCCTCGACACCCCCGCACCGCAAACGGGGCCCCCTCACGTCTTCGAGCCCCCTCCGCGACGATTCACATCGATTCGCACGCTTGATAATTATTAAGAGCTGCGGAAATTTATCATCTTACAGTCAGTGAGAAAACGGATCTCGAGTCTAAGAGTAGCCGTTTTCAATATGAATATTAATTATGAGCATCACGTTGATGGCTATATTTTTGTAATAAAATTCAGTACCAAAACAATCCTCTAAAACATATACAGTTCCAGTTTCGTAAAATATAACACTGATACTGCAACATTCGTTTATGCGAGTATAAACAATTCTTATTTTTTTGTTCCTAACATGACAAAAAGAAGCAAAAGCTGCATGAGAGCGTGCCAAATAAAAACTAGGTACAGCAAATAAAGGATCGAGTGGATGAACTCATGATGATCAAATTAAAACATTATCACCTAACTTAAATGTAGGTAAATTATGTGTTCTAAGAAGAATGTATGCTCTGTTGTCTTATTTGATTGATAGTCGTAAAGAAAACATAATGTTCCTATACAACTTTAAAATGTTACTGTGCAACCTCATCACATAAATGCTTTGCAATAATCAGGAAGCGGAATACGTTGTTATTTCGGATACAAATACTTCAAAAATACGGCAGATAAGTTAAATACCTGTAATTATTAACTAGGATAATTAAATCTAACTATCTACCTACGCGTTTAAACTTAGGCCCGTATTTCCAGCCGTGTCTATTACTTTTATCTGAGGACAAATACTGCGGATTGTCATAATCATAATTTATACATATAGATACACAAAAGCTGTGAAACCTTATTTCCCCCATAAACAGATTAATTTGCTGATCACAAAACAAACATCTGTTGTGGCTTTTGATAAGAGCACACTCCACATGTGGATGAAAAGTAAACATTTCTAAAGAAATGTATTACTAAGTAAACGTATTGATATGAATACAACGTAACAATCAAAAATCGTGAAAGAGCCTTGTGAAGTTACGAAAGCCTTAATGTAGGTGGATAGTAGAGGTCATCCAATTTAAAATTGCATGTTCCTCCACTGCTTTTTGCATTTATACATTTCAAATGTTTGTATTTGTATAGAAATTTCAGTGGAGGGGCGTGCAGTTTTAAATTAGACGATCTCTACCTACTTACCTGCTAAAAATAATAATTTTTGAAAAGCATTCTACGTCTGCTTTCGCGTCTGTTTGTGGCAGAACAAAAAGTCACTACGTCTCGTATTTTCAATCACATCGGTGATGATCGGTTTGTAGGAATGCACACAATATATAAATTTAACGCTAGCTGGAAACCTAAGCGTAATAAGTAATGACAAAGTAAGGTGTGTGAGCGTACCCCCATGCAGGATATCGCCACCTGTTGTGGTTGGGCGGCAAATTGGCATAATCAATATCGCTTTACGGGGTACACTGAGCTACGAAGGGGATAACATTGAGTACGATTTGAAATCATAGCAGATCTGAGGTGTTAATTTTCCCGCCCACGGCCCTGATATTGTGTGGATAGACCTTAAACATATTGGAAGAATGAAAAGTGTCTAATTCTTTTTATTAAATTAAATTTGTAAAAACGTCCAAGGTTCTAATTCAATACAATAAAGAAAGCTGAATGTATTTATGTAGGTATTCCCCAGGATTTTGTTTACAACGAAGACGGGTTTGTTTCCTTCTGAAAGTACCTGTTGGGCACGGCATGGCACGGCGGCACGACGATTTCTTTTGGATTGTTTATATTAGTATTTTCCATTTGTTTGGTTCATTGGTTGATGATTGGGAAGTGCATACAAACATCTTATAGTAAGATCCTGGTGGTATTTTATGCGATGACTATTTCATGTTGTTTTGACAAATAACTGTGAAGTAAATTTGGAAGTCCTGGACTCGCCTGGACATGCAATTGGTCATAAAATTATGTGTTCTGCATGAAGACAGACCATTTTACGTGTTAGAGTGTTCTAAAGCATGAACCTCTCCCGACTGTCCAGAGATTACGTTATAACAAGCGAACGCGTTGTTTTTAAATAAAATAATAGTCAATATCATCATTCAGCCAAAGAAGTTCACAGCTGCACATAGGTAGGCCCCTGACATGGTGGACCGCGGTGGAGGTCACGGCAATCCGTTGTATGCAAGAAGCACGGGACCGGTCTATATGATACTACCAATAAATGATTGTACTTACGAAAATAAGTATGATTAAAAGTAATTTGTAGTTAATAATATCAACGTCTTCAATTTTTTTTATATTTTAAGACATGTATTATTAAAGTAAGTATTATTAAACGAGGGGACCAAATCGCACTACATGTCGCGGGGCGTCGCGGCACCTGTTCTCGAATCTAACCTCAAAATATTAAGATAGTTCTCAATCTGAGGTTCTCAATATAGGAAGAGAATTGAATTCTCCTCCAAAAGTCCTCCAAAAGGTTTGGTTGTGACAGCGGACTTTTAGTTTGGTCCATGGCGCCGTCTATTGGACGGCATTGTACTTTTTTTTAGGCAATACTTTAATCAATTACATTTTTCTGAGAAATTGTAATAGTTTCTAAACAAAGAGATTTATAATAGATACTTTATAGAGGCTATCAGAAGTAATGTCACAGAAAACAAATTGTGATTATGTCTCAGTGACGCCATCTAGCGTAATATAGCAAAATTACATAATAGCTAGTTTGAAACATCTAAGAAAATTATTTATTTTATCTAAATACTGGGTAAATTACAAAATACTAACGAAAAGAAACCGTGGTTAAGTCTAGTCGTTTTATCACTACGTGATTTGCAATACCATAATGCACAATCTATATACAGGGTGGAAACTTTCAGCGGGGCAGTAAGGGGAAGTACCTTATCCGTTGCAGCTACGCAAAAATGGTCTTAGGAGACTATCCATAATTTTTTATGGAATTTTGATCCCCACACACAGATTTTAAAAAAAATACAGTTAGCAAGAAAATAGCCATTTTACACAAAAACATTTTTGATGCCAATCGATCCTGTTTCTAATACTGATCAATAACTTTTATGAGACCAACCATCGTTGGAGTACTCAAAAAGTCACAAATTGCAATAACTTTTCCCTTACATTTTGTAAAGAATTTGTGTAACTGAAATACAAAAAATAAAACAAAAGACAAATGATCACGTAGAATTTTACACATATCAAAAAGGTGGCGTATTAAGTTTCTTTTTTTATTAACTAACATAACTTGATGATGTTATTCTTATTTAAAATCTTGCTGTTTCTTGCCCTACGATATCAAGTGCTCGAAGTGACCGCCATTTTGACGCATACATAAATTGATTCGTTTCTGTATCGACCTAGTGGCTGCTGACAATTTATTTGTATGAATTCCATACAAAATTGTGGTTACTGAGTCTTTAAGTTCTTGAACACTATCGTTTTGCTTTTTGTAAACCTCAGTTTTCAGGTAGCTCCACAAAAAGAAATCAAGAGGTGTCAGATCTGGACTACGCGTTGGCCAAGAAATAGGACCATGTGTCACCAAACTGTCGGTTCAAAGTCGAACGCGTACTGCGGCTGTTGTGAGGTGGAGCGCCATCTTGTTGAAAAAACATTCTTCTTGATTCCGACAGTGGTAAATCATCGACGAGGTTTTCAAGATTCTCTAATATTCTGTTGTTATGAATGTTGGAATTCAAGGAGCCTTCATAAAATTCCAACATTACCACTCGGTTCCACATTATACCACACCAACAATTAAAAGAAAATCGCACTTGATAATGTGTTTCGCGAAACCTGAGAGGATTTTCTCTACACCAATAATGGTGATTTCGCCGGTTGTACATTCCATTATTAGAAAAATTTGTTTCATCAGACCATAATATGAAATTCAGAAAATGGTAATCTCTGCTTATTTTTCCTCTTAACCACCTGCAAAAAGTAAGTCTTCAAGCGGCATCCCCTGAATGTAAGGCTTGAACTAGTCGCCCCTGTCGGTAACATTTATAACCATACTTTTCCATATCTTTAGTACAAAACGATGTGAGACACCTACTTCTTCAGCGACTGCTCTTGATGATATATTTTCGGGATAAGCTTCGACAAGTGTAAGAAGAGAAATGATCAAATTTTCATCTAGTATAAATGGGTGGCGTACCGATTTTTTCTTGAAAGAGCCACCTTGTGCAAGATTTTTTAAAAGATTTGTAATAACCTTTCTGGTTGGCACATGACGATTTGGATATTTGATCCTATACCATTCTAACGCAGCCGAGGTATTTTTATTATTTACGTAATATGCTTCTAGCAAGTCTAAACGTTCTAAATTGGAGGTCATTTTTCTCTTATCAATAGCTGTACAATTATGCACTTAATGTAAAACACACTCAGAGCTTTTCTGACGCAATAAACTGTCAAGATTGTTTTTTATTTAATAATAACGAGTTCGAAATTTGAATTGTTTTTAAACTTTATCTTTTTATTCATTCAACAAAAAGATCTCAACCGCCACAAAAAAAGCTTTTGCGTAAAATTTTCATACAAAATGTACGGGGAGTTTTTTGCAATTTGTGACTTTTTGAGTACTCAAACGATGGTTGGTCCCATAAAAGTTTTTGATCAGTATTAGAAACAGGGTCGATTGGCATCAAAAAATTTTTTTGTTTAAAATGGCTATTTTTTTGCTAACTGTAATTTTTTTTGAAAATCTGTGAATGGGGATCAAAATTCCATAAAAAATTATGGATAGTCTCTTAAGACCATTTTCGCGTAGCTGCAACGGATAAGGTACTTCCCCTTACTGCCCCGCTGAAAGTTTCCACCCTGTATATAAAATTAAAATTCCAACTTATGGTTGGAAGCTAACGCAACGGTGTTGTAAGAATTTCAACCCTTAAGGGGTGAAAAGGGGATGAAATTTTCTTTTTAATTAAAGTTTTTTACTTTTTTAGTTAATATCAATAATATTTCGGCTTACGGTTGGAAACTAACACAACGTAAACCATTGTTTTTATTCATTTCAACCCACCAGGGGGTGAAAAGGGGGATGAAGTTTTTCATTCGCTAAATTTTGTATTCAAGTAAAAATAATATAAGTACACGTGTACCGTTTCGGATTAGGGGATGTCAAAGTTTGTATAGAAGAATTTTAACGTGCGGTCCGATTAACTCGAAACTCAGTATTTATACTTAGAAACAAAAATTAAGAATAAAATGTATCAAAGTTTTTCGAAAATTGAACCTTTTTTTTTGGTGGGTAATTATCAAATAACTTGTCCCGTTCTGGGTGGAGCGGGAGGGCGTATCAGACTTTTACTGACTAAAACCCACCTGTGTTCCTTCATTTGCCTGTGTGCCAGGGCCACGATATCACAGTCCGATTAACTCGAAGCTCATTTATACTTAAAACCAAAAATATCTAAAACGTGTCTCAGGGTTTTTCAAAAATCTACCCTTAACGGTGTGAAAAGGGGTAGTCAAAAAGGAAACCATGACTCACTCACTGGTAACACACAGCTCAAACCACTGAACGGATTGGGTTGAAATTTGGCACAAAGATACTTATTATGACGTAGGCATTCGCTAAGTAGGGGTTTTTGCAAATTCGACTTTTAAGAGGGTGAAAGGGGGGAGTTTGTTTGTATGAAAAATCTTATTCCTTGAGTTAATAAACCTGAAACTTGGCACGAATACTAACCTAAGTAAATTATAAAGTATTTTTTTGTTTTTTTGAAGGGGGATTTGGGGGATGTTAAAGTTTGTGTGGAAGAATTTTAACGCGCGGTCCGATTTACTCGAACCTCAGTATTTTATATATACCTAATGCTCACAAAATATAAAGCCTTTCATGTTTTTGGGTTTATTCAAATGTAGACGGGCCTAAAGGGGGTTTTTAAGTTTTAGGGAAGGATTTTACTGTGCGTCTCGATAAACTCCAATTTTCCAAAAATATACTCCTTTTGGAGTGAAAAGGGGGACACAGTTTATATCAAAATTATGTTTCCTTTGATCAATAAACTTGATAATTGACCCGTATATTTTCTTAATAAATAAAACGACCGTAAACATACATTTTCGAAAACAACCTTTTGTGTGTTGTTTTGGGTGTTGAATTTTGTGGGGGAAAATAATTGTATGGAAAGATACATCGCGCGGTTCGATTAACTTGAAACTCGGTATTTATATTTAAGATCGGGAATAAAGGAGAAGGTGTATCAGGGTTGTCAAAAAATCTACCCCTAACGGGGTGGAAAGGGGTAGTCAATTTTAAAGGGGATGAGATGTTTCGGATTGGCGCAAAAATGGCTGAACGGATTAGATGAAATTTGTTAACATAGTTTGTAGTTTATAATATGCATTAACACATAGCGTACTTTTAATTCCGGTAGTACGTTCTCGTGACATTTTACCCGACATCCACGCGGGCGAAGCCGCGGGCAAAAGCTAGTTCAGTATATAATTATGTTATGGCTACTTAATGCGAAAATATATAAGGCGAAATAATTAATTATAATTTGAACTTCCATATTACCTCGTCAAAAATATTGCAGTGTGGTCTTTGGGCAATCTGATAATACACAGGTATTTTGCACGGGTTGCAGTTCTAGATTTTTCATATTTACAACCTCATCTAACCCAAATGATTCACCTAGAATAGAGGGAATCTGGCGCTCGGCGGCCGCTGCCGCGGCATTCGGATTCAATAACAGTAGATGGTATATGACGCATTCCCATTGATTTTCAATATTAATTCTACGTTTGAAATTTTAGTGTAGGTTCACGAATGCGACTTGACATACAGGCGTACCACACTAGACTGGGTGACTTTTGCCCACTAGGACTGTAGGACAAATGTATCGGATTACAATTTTGTTCGCTATGTCCCGTCTATTGTTATGTTAATAATTTAATGTCTTTGTTTCCAAAAAAAGTTAAAAAAGAATGATTAAAATTAAAGATGAATTATTATTAACCTCTTCTTACCTTTGCCTTCAATACAAAATAATTTACTGCACTTTATTACATAACGACGTACGTTGGTAAAATTAATAACAATAACCAAAGATTTCAATCGATTTTTGTCTTTGACAATAAGGTATTTATCATAATTATTTGAATGCAGAACTAGGTTGTTTTCTTTTCTCGATTAGGTACCTACTCCAAAAAAATTTAAGTAAATAGTAATTGATTTATATTTTATTATATACAGCCTCATTGCGCATCTCTTCCTTTTATATGCAGTCCGTCATGACCGCGCTTTAGGTGTCAACGTTTTAATATCAGCATGTTAGTTTACGTAGCGTAACGAACGTAACGAAGCAGATTATGATTCCGCCTCTATCGCATCGTCTTACTCGCATTTCCACACGCCATTCACTAATCGGAACGATTATTTCCGGATACAAGATGGTAGTAATGAGCACAAACAATACGCGAGGCTGCCAATTTTATTGCTTTATTTCAAAGAATAAGTGTCGTTGATGTCCCTTTTAATGATAAATGATATTTATTTCAGTTTTAAATTGGTAGTAAAAACACGTCAAAATTAAATTACGTTTTTAAGACTAGATGAATTCGGTGTTTCCAAACTGACTACTCTGAGAAGAAAGACCGATACAAATTCAGAGGTCACGGTCTCTTTTATACTTTTTTTATGAACTCTATGGGTCGATATGTATGATGTTAGAGAGGACATAATGGGAAAAGAAAGCGTTTTGCACCTACCCCAAGTAACATGCGACAGCTCGACAGGGGTATGAGATAATGTTGAAGATTTAACTGAAAATATAGGTATATTGCGTAAACGTTGGCGCACACACTAGCAAAACATCACAGAACTTGTAATAATATAATCAATATGTCTACAAATTCACATTGTTATGTTAGTCGCGGTTTTCCACCAGTGTGCAGTGTGCGCAAATGCTTGACAGTCGTATACGTGGGAGGCCATTATTTGACAGTGTCGTATGAAGTGTCAAGCAATTTTAAACAGAGTACGGTGCAACGACAACTTTCTGTCACCTTGACCCTGTACTGCGCTTATGGCTTCAAAAAGTCAAAAAAGTCAAACCATTTATTTCAAATAGGCACATAAGAGGCACTTTTGAACGTCAAAATTTACAAAAAAAATAGAATTGATTCTAGTTGCCCCTTCCAAAAGGTAGTTTCGTATGGAGAAGAATGGGCAAGAAACTCCACCGGTACTCTTTTAAAAAAATGTTTTACAATATTTTGTTTGAGTACATGAATTATATGATTATATTTGAAGACGATGCACCTAGAATAAAATTACTATACCATATTAGGTAAAACGAATTAAAAACTAAGCAATGAAAAATAACTTAATTATTAGATAGATACATGGTGTTCTAATACATATTTACAAACATCGTAAAAGTATGTTTTAAAAAAAAAATAAGTCAGTGTGTGAGTATAGGTTATCACAGAATGTAAAATCAATATCATAAAAATAACAGATTTTACCATAAAAATAGCAACCAGTTTGATATGGGCTTAGGTATGGGCTGTATAAGGTATGGTACAGGCTCTATAATAACGCGAAAACCATAGGTACTTGTCCAGTTTACGAGATCGGTTTTTAACAGACTTCCAAGTAGAGGTTATAATATGTTCGTTGTAATCTGTATGTTCCTTTTTTCCGATTGCTCCGTCACTTGTGGACCGATTTTGAATATTCTTTTTTGTTTGAAAGGGTATGCTTTCGTGGTGGGCCCATGTCACCAATTCAGAATCTGATGAAGAGATCCCATGGAAAGCGAGGGAAATCCTCAAATTTTATAGGCACACTTATAGCGATTTGGATATTTTTTGTAGTAACTCATGCATTTGCACTCTGAAAGCATCTTTAGGTGAAGTGGAACTGATGATTAAGACCACAAATAAGTCCACGCGAGCGGAGCTAATTATACAAATAAATGTCACAAATCCACGATCCGTAAGAAGTAGGTACCTACCTACGACTGATGAGACCTCTACGGGTATTGTTCCAACCTTAAGGTATAAACAATAAATCGTCGCACCAGCTAAGTGCAGTGTACGTAGGGCCATCAACATATTAGTGATAATGAAGCACGAGTCGACGGATATGCCCATCAGTTTGCATGGTTCGCGGCCTGATGGCGTAAAATGTGTATCACGCCCCTATGATACCAGGCTTTACACAACGGTGCTCATAAAATTCATAGATGGTAGAGATTTGGTAAACAAAAACGGTAAAAACATCACTACTTTTGTATCAATCAATCACCACACTCACCTCCCTTTATGTTAGCTATATTATAGTCAACTTGATCTTTGTAAGAAACACTTAAGATATAAAAATAACATGATATTTAAGACTGATTCGAATTAACCATATAAAACATTTAGCATAATCGGCCTATATCACACCGATGGGATAGACCGATTATGCACAGGCCGCCTCTCTGTGGATGGTGGTGTCCTCCGGATTGGTGGATGTCACGTGTCCTGGAATTCAGTTCTATATGCAAGTAGGCCATGCCGGATCCCTCGGCATGTTTTTTCTATCACCGTGTTGAGAGCAGTGGTGTTGAAATAAACTTCACAAATTGTAGTGCATTTATACCAGTTATAGGACCTCAAGCTCAACTCAGTAAGTCGAGGCTGTTATTACTTGGCCACCATGACTGCTTTCATTAAGTAGTCATTAATCATACACTGACGAATGAAATAATTGACGACTGAAAACAATCCAGAAACTTGTATGGGAATGTTTTATATTTATCGACTCTCAAATCAACTTGTTGCACACTAATAATATTTCAGATAACCACTCTGCATTGCGTTAAAAAAAATATTATGAGAACTAGTAGGAAACTCCATACAGAACGAGTCTAAATTAGTCTTGTGCTGTAAAAACCGCTTTTAAACAATTTTGGGCAGAGTCGAAAATACGCTGTTTGGACGTCAGTACAGTGTCGCCAGGAAAGTGAACGTGGGTAGGTATTTAATATCCTGAATAAGTATCTAATTATTGAATTCCAAAGCCCGTCGATTAATCTCAACATCAACCTACTTAAAAGTACAAAAAGAAGGTAAAATAAACTTCACAAATTAATTAAATCGGTTTTTCTATGAGTAACATGCCGGAGTCGACATGAGATACCTACATAATGCACCTCTGCACCCATTAGGGGAAAGCGTGATGTTATGTTATGCCTGTGCATTAACTTTGTGTACACTGGAGCTCGCTTCCTCTTAACCAGGTGAAGAGACGATGCAAAGTAAGCTGAGACTACCTACCAAACCACACGGGATCCGACTTTAATAAGTACGTCAGTGAGATAGAGAAACATCCGAGCTACTTATGGAGAAAAGAAGCACACTTGCACAGCCAGACACAGCGAGATGTGATTGACAGACTGAAGTTGAGTGATTTGGTCAGTCCTGACTTCCTGAGAGCGTACTGCTGGTGTAAAGTAGGTTAGGTTACAGACACATTACGTTAATATTGAAAAATAATAACTTTGGAAATACCTACGGTTACCAGCGTTAAGAAAACTGCATACCCGTTTGCATTTTCATTTGCTGTTTATAAAGAAATAATTTTTTTTATTAAAGTTTTCAAAAAATAGTACAACAACAAGACAAGTATAAGTGTCTAATAGATGCAGAGCAAGTATGCATGCTTATGGCTCGACGACCTTTTTCACCCAAAGTTCGCGTACCTATGTATAGGGTGACTTCGTTGGGGTCGGCTTACAGTCTAACGGGACGCACCTAAATACCACTATTTTACATGGAGCGACTTGACCTCCACAACCCAGTCTGGGTAACACGATACCCTTGGTAGGACTGGTAGTCAGACTTTTGGGCGTCTCGACTACGGGTGTAACGACTGTTAAACATCTAGGAATGACAACACCACATGTGCAAAAAGACCGTCGTAGGTAAAGGTACCTACTTGCTTGTTCGACTCTCACATACTTTACATAGTTTTTTTTTTTAAAGGTTGTTTGAGGAAAGATCCCAAGCCCTAAATTAAGACTACGGGTCCCTTTAACCTTGCTAAAAGGCCGATTTTATTAAAATGATAACATTTAAAAGTTAAATTTGTTAAATTTTGGAAAGGACGATGGGCAATTTACTATGGACCCCGTCCCCACTTTTTTTTTGATCCAACAGACTTCACTTTTGTCTCATATTTTTCGTTACAAGCTACAAAATAACAATCCGCTGGTTTCAAGTCTTAAATATATGGGGTTTCCTGAAAAAAACATGTTTCAGTTTCAATTATCTAACGAGAATATAGAGGATTGTTTTCTATTTTTCGTCACAATAAATGAGATAAAACATAATAATTGCCTACTTATTTAATATGGAACATAAAACAACAAAACATCACGCCTATATTCCACAAAAGAACAGATAGACATGTGTGGAGCATCCACATTTTGCTTTATGTTGTATTTCGCGATGTAATCTATTATACTCATTTTACTTACATAATATCACAATAGTATTTCTCGTAGGGAGGGGTAGGCAGAGGTCCACCCCTATCATAGGTAGCTACATAGGTAGGTACTACTACATTGTATTTTTCGTCAAAATAAACGAGATCAGACACTAATATTATTAGCAACTAATATAACAATGGCCAAATAATATAAAAATAAACTTAAAACATATAATATATCAGTACGCCCGTAATTCTCTTAGGAGAAGGCAGAGATATTAAGACATCCATACTTCGCAAGTTAGGTATTTAATGATTCCCCACATAGACGGGAATACATAACATCACACCAGTGTTCCCCGGAGGGTTAGGCACAGGTAGCTACTGAATTATATTTTTCGTCAAAACAAAAGAAATCAAACACAATGATAGTCAAATAATATACTTAATATTCAACTTAAAACAACATATTATTACGCTTGTAATCCTCTAACGGAAGGGCAGAGATGTATAACACATTCTGACTTCGCAAGTTAAGTATTTGATGATTCCCCGCATAGCCGTGTAATACATAACATCACTCCAGTATTACCCGGAGACTAGACAAAGGTAAAACTTAAACTTTGGTATGTAGTAGTGTGCGCGCCGGAGAAGATTCCAAACAAAAAAAAGGCATTGCAGCACATACCGGGCATTAATTAGCTAGTTCAAAATAAAATACTAAACATCATTTTAAAATATATAAAAAGTGTGTACCTACAAAAAAAAAATAGCCCTGCAATGTTGGGAACAAGGTTCAAGCTACCAGTAGGCAGGGCTTCAGTCAGAGAGAGGAACCTCCTATCAATAGAGTTTCTGATCCAACTGCCTAACGAGAGCATCCGCAAATGTTAGTAAATGTACTGCAAATAATGTGTTAGAGTCATGGATCACCAATTGTAATGCTATTTAATAGTTTTGCTGGAGGATTGAAGTCATTATGACGTCCGAAGCCCATATACCACACAATTGAAATAATATGCGCACAGCTTCCAACAGTGCGGCGTCCTGTCAAGCATGAGCAATACCAGTGTGCGATGGCACGCCAGTCATTAACATTGTGGTCTATTAAAATATAGGAGTAATAAATGCGCGATCTTACATGACGCGACTGTATACGCTCTCTGATTAACCAAACATTGTTTTGAATAATATTAAATTGCGCTAAATCATGTAAATCATTGTCACTAAATAATTATATTAAATAAAGGCCATTGCAAAAATGTTCAGCACAATACGATTTTGCTAGTTTTATATGATAACTGCCTAACGCAAATAGAAATATATCATCAGCTGGTAACTGTGGAAAATCTTCAAATTGACGATTATTGGCATCCATAGGTACGAAAACTACTCTTCGCCTATTTAAGTTTTTTACTTCAACATATTGTTGAAGAAGATTTGGTACAATTAACTGAGTATGAATTGCATCTAGAATTTCAGGGGCGAATCTATTGTCAACGGCAACACGATAATAATGCAGCCGCAATACGAAAATCTGTGAACATATTATTCAACGTACTGTTGAAATAGTTTTGCCTTAAAAGTTAGATAAAACACAGAGTACTTACATTGTATATTGAGATCAAAAACGCAAAGTGAACAACGAGAGCAACGAACAGCTAGGTATACCAGAGTGTCAGGGAAGATTTGACAGGGCGACTATGTTTTTATTTTAATCTATTTAAAACTCTTTACAAGACACCAGGAACATTCTCAAAGTCGATTTCAACAGAGTGATCTGGAACTTATTTATAGTGACCTGATACCGCCTTTATTCCCTGCAAGTGTAGGCAGAGATGTTATGTTATGCCATTTTAAATAAAGAAGTAAGTATACTTAAAACAAATATGCAATAAAGTAAAATAACATTCGATTTTCAATTTTTAATAATCTAACTTATTCTCTACTACAAAATAATTATGACCACATTTTATTATTTTCCCTTAAAACCCCATACATTCGACGGTCGTCGCCATAATAAAAAATGATCAGTTAGCCAAGACCTTTTAAATGAGATATGTCTCAAGTCTGTTGACTAAGTTTGGATATCGTGTTGTGGGTACCCTGGGTACACAATATCTACCTACACCTACGGGGTATACAAGCGTGAATATGTTATGTCATGGAAAATAAATACAATATGAAGTATCATAAGTAAAAACCAATACGATTTTCACTTATTTTTTCATAATCAAACATATTTTGTACTACAGTACTCGTAGTACCATTACTTTTCCTTCATTTCCCTTAAAACCCCATGCTTTTGACTATCGTCGCCATAGTAAAGAATGATCAGTAAGTTAAGACCTTTTAAATGAGATATGTCTCAAGTCTGTTGACTAAGTTTCAATTTTGGGGACCCCAGTTCCCATCGTCCTTTAAAAGGTTTAAATATAAAGATGAATAAATTGTGGAAGCATATAAATGGCAATTGTAAGCGCTATTGTGTATAACTTACCTTTACAGATATTAGACTTTAAGCTTTCCGGAGAATAAATAAATTATGGAACAGTACTTACTGTTAAGCTGGCAGAAGCTGACGCGTTATAAAGCGCGTCCCGCCATGGTCCACGAACAATGGTCCACATGAAGGACTAAGTGCGGAAACCAAACCCTCTAACATAGAAGCGCGTCCAGCAGTTAGGTACCAAAAGGGCGGAAGGCCCGCAAATAGATGTCCGTAAATCGGCTGGCATAAACCTCGACTCGGAAAAATCCAGTAAAGTATATATATACCTAATATAAAAATACCAACTGGATGGGTATTATTTATATTTATGTTAATTAATACTCAGCATTGTGTGATGGACAAGGCCCTCAATGGACATCATTGCTGTGATAGAACTAGTTCATAGCTAAAAGCTCATTTTAAGCAAATTAGTAAAATATTACCACTTAAATTATGCCTAATATGCATTCAGAGGTCATATTCTAGGAGACAATTAATATTATTTTAAGTAACATGAAAATTCTTACCTTGTATGAAGTTTTATGTAGAGAACGATGAAGCTTAATCTTGTCATAGTGATACAGGCACCGCATATATCTGTAAGAGAAAAACTGTTGACTTATCTCTCTCTTAAACATAACTGGCGAAACGCGGGTGTACTATAGGTACACTTCTGCCTAACACTTCGGGGATTACAGGCGTGATGTTATGATATGTTATCTGTCTCACATACATAATGCATTTACCTATCATTAAATAAACGATAGAAGGAATAAAAATAGAAATCTAAAGAAATAAAGGTATCTGACATACTGCAAATAACTGGTCTAGCTATTTTACTTAAATATAAGGAAAGTAGATACCTACTTTCTTTATTGTCACATTGTTTATTTTCTAAGAAGCCAAATAAGTGTTGATGATTTTTCTTCTCATTTGAGTAGTAATTATGTTACCTTTGTCACCGAACTGAGCATAACTAAGTCACTGCAAATCACTTATTGTTTACTTATTTTTTTTAATATTGTATTAAGTAATTTTTAAGTCAAGTTTTATAAATAGTACCTAACAAATAAAGGTATTAATATAAATACTTCAGTAAAAGCAGGCAACTAAAAAAACTTTACCCTTCATTTTTTAATTCAAAATAACACACTTGGCATAAATTATAACAGTAATAATAATAAGTGATTTGTATTTCCAAATAAAAATCAGAAGCATGTCCTTTTAAAGTAATATAATTTTAGTTAGTACGGCACTACAGTTGTGATGGACATGGTAATATCCTCTCAAACCTGTGGTCTCCTATGATCCCTGATTGGAAAGGCCTATCTTCAGCAGAGGATGGCCGGTCAGGTAATGGATTGGGCCTAAAGTATATTATAGTACTTAGTTGAAGGCAAAATTGTGCATCTTGAGTTGCGCCTGCTAAAACAAGGAAATAATGTGTTTTATTGATAGAGTAAAAGAAAACAAACAGATATAAGTAAGTTGTGTTTTTCATATTCTCTTTAAAATACTCTAATACATACCATAGAATTCGTTTTTTTCTCTAATAGAACCATTAATCAATTAATAAAACTAACTTCATGGGTCAGAATTATTATTGTTTTGTAGACATTTTTCTGTTTACCTATTTGTTTTCATAGTTTCGAACAGTTCGTTGCCCGATCGCAACCGAGTGATCGTAATTTCGTGTGAGTTGAGCTATTGAAAACCTGATGAGAGAACAGCGCCGAATAAAATTGTCCTTGTAATAGATTGTCACTGTCAGTGTCAGAAATTGACATTATTCTTTGTTTGTGGGACGGGACCTCAAGTCTCGAGTTGTCATGTTTTGTATTACGAACCATTTCAAGGTCAAACGGTTTGACCTAATCTTACGTGTACACACATTTGATTCAACTTCAGCCATTTGATCACAAAGGACTTTTTTTATCTAAAGGATCATTTGATGCTCAGCACTGAAACTGACCTCCTTATATTTCACACTGAACAGGCTGTCTCCATTTTGTGTGGCAATTTGAAGCGCCACTACGATTGTCCCGAGAACTAATTTTGACGTACACTGAAAAATCTGATTGACAAAAAATAGTGATTGCCAAATTCTTATCGATAAAATGTCGATATTCAATACCAAAAGTTGATACAGCTCATGTTGATTCAGTAGGTAGTTGTTTTAAACCCGTTTTTCGGCAGTGTGGTAGTATTATCTAATCTACTAACTAAACTACTTCTTTCAATAAATATGAGTAGAATTTAAAAAAAACCTGGGTCAGTCCCACATGCTATGCGAGGTCGATTTAGGGACTTCTTACACTTATTCAGCTTATGCCCATAGAAAACAACGATTTTGTACGGAGTCGCGTACGCATCCGTTTAGCTTTCCGCGACTATTCAGCTTTCGCGGCAAACAAGTATAAAATGAGGACAAATGTGTTAATATCATGCGAGTACTATAGATAGAGCTCAGCGCTGTTCTGCCGCGTTCAGCGCTGTTCCGCCGCATTCAGCGTCGAACACGGCGTTACGATAGTGTTCCTTATTATTTGCGAATGTGGGCAGGATTTAGTAATACTTTTTCCGAAGCATTATGCAAATGTACACACATCATCTATGGTTTAATAAGATTCATAAAATCGGAAGTTATAAGAAAAGGTACTTATTCATATCATCGATATGTAAAATCATTACCACAGTCGAAGAACATCACAAATTTTAGTTCCATGGACAATCGTATCTGCCTACAGCGCCAAAATGGCGATACTCAAATTGGCACAAAAATATTAAGACAGCAACCAGTCCAATGTGAAATGTCTGGAGGTCAGTGATGCTCAGACTGCAAGTTACGATTTGATGTCAAGACGCACCAAACTAAAGTAGGTAGTACTCAGACGGTATTAAAAAATAGCATACAAGAAGGTGTTTTTAAAGAACTCTTTAACTACCTTTATTCCCGTTCTATCTTATGGCACGAAAACGGATGTGGGAAAGAGTCTTTTTTCAATTTTTGGCATGTTACAAGATGAACTGTCATTAAATGACAGTTCATCTTGTGACATGCCAAAAAGTTTACAACCAATTTTTAATCATGGTAAAAAATTGGTTTAACAACCCGGCCAGTCTCAAAAACTTTGCTTCGATGTCTGACAGTTCATTGATTAGTTAATTGAACTACTTGACTTTTGCCGTCTCCGTGTAGGCCATTGTTGTTCTCCGGTTTTTCTTCACATAATCCGGGTCAGAGACTCATTGCTCTGCGAATGTGGGTTGGATGAAGGTACCTTGGAACACATATTTTTTAACTGCTCCAATAATAACCCAGCTCATGACTTGTAAAGTCATCTCCCTAAATTAAAAATCCCTGTCCCAACTAACTTTCCATCCTTACTAACATATTCTTCCCCAAAGCTCTTTGAGGCTTTGATGTTTTTTATCCGCGTTATTGATATCAAATTATGATTATTTTTGTGTTGTTTGTGATCATTTATGTACATATTTAAATAACAATATGCTTTATCTGTTCGTTTCAGTGTACTAATAGTTGTCAACAAGTTTCACATTAAATTCAATTATTAAAATAAGTATTCAACATATTATTGGATTTCGTTTTTTCTTTTTTTTTGCAAAAACACTGGAACATAGAAGCTGCAGGTAGCCGTCTTGAAGATATCTGGAATCTATAGGTGCAGAACGTCAGCGCCGCCTAGACTGGGAGGCCTTAGAGGCCTACCTTCACACTAGGATAAACCTGGATAGGCATACACCGTCCCTATACACCCTTCGCATCGAGCGATCACGCCCGTCCAGCGCAGTTAAAATATTAAAGTATCGTTTTATTAAAAATATTAGTCTCGTTTAATTTTGATCGAACATCAAAAACACGATGTAGATAATACGTATTCTTTCTTACCTAAGTGTGCTTAGTAATTTATAAATTTTGAGTACGGCTATCATTTTTGGAATTATAAGATAATTTCATTGTAAATTTTATCGTAGTTGTTTAGTGGGTTACATCACTAGTCAGAAAAAAAACAGCGTCACGGGACGCCTGGCAGATAAGAAACATCGCACTACACACACATATGGACACTACTACATATAGACTGTTTAGGTGTATCGTGGCCAATAGCCACGCGGCATGCGTCGCCCCGCCAGCAATCGGTTTTACGTGCGCCTCTATCCGCCAGTTGCATGTAAGTCCATTAAACTTAATGCCCCATTAAAAGTAATGCTGTCACTTTCTGTTACGTTCCGTTAGATAAAGACAGCATTACTTTTAATGGGGAATTAAATTTAATGGACTTACGTGGAACTGGCGGTTAATGTTTCACATCAATAAAAAGAGTGACACCCTTCTTCTGTGTATGCGTCCTTCTCTAACATTATAGCGGCTCCTTATGTCTAAATGAAGCAAATATATTTAGTTCAGTTGCTATTTTAGTCCTACTTCTATGGTATACATTATTCTAAGGAAAAATGAGGGAAAATCCTCAATCGCTCCTTTGATTATGACGTTTTTTTAAAAAAAAATCGCACAATTTGTCACTCGTAGTGTTATGAAACCGAATCTTTTTGCTGAGGGTTTTCGAGCCCAGAACAGTTTGAATACTAGCCTTTGAAGCAGCTTAACCGAGTGTGAAAAAGGGTTCGGTATTTAACCCTAGTTTTAGAATTGGAAAACGTAATTAATAAAATGCATTTGGTATCATAATTTTTTACTTTTATTTAGTTTTAGCAAGTTGACAACCGAGTAATCCACGATTTTACAAACACTATATAGAGCTTGACATAATTGACTTTTTGTTTCGATTAACATGCCTTGTTCATACTACTTCTTCTTCTTCGGACTTCTGTTCCAGTAACTTCAGGAATAACTGCTTCTGTAAAAGTGAAAACATGTAAAGCAAATATTTGGAAAACGAACCTGCAGTTATTTTTGATATTTTTTTTTCACAAGTTTCACTCGTTTTCCAAATTTACTTGTTTTCACTTTTACAGAAGCAGTTTCTGTACCAGCACAATTACTACAGTTCTTACAATTTTTTTTTTATACACTACTTACTCATCTGACAAACATAACTCGATCTTACTATAGTACAGACGCCAGCACATCAAGCTACCACAATCTGTCAAATTTCTTTAAAATATTTTCAACTTTACAGTGAAAGCATAAGGTTCAAGATTGATTGGGAAAATTTGACAGTTTCGGGTAGCTTGACCTGCTGGCGTCTGTACATAAACATGCACTCTAGTCAGATTGAGTTAGATACTTGTGAGTATTTCTGGTCAGGTAATCTTCAAGTAAAATATCCTAACCGTATGTCTATGGTTCACATAGCTCATTTGACAGTTCCTTCCCATCCCGCCTTCCGTACTTCTGTTTATCAGACGTTTGTGTTTATCAAACTTGGAAAGTTTTGACAGATAAGTGTCAAAACTTTCGAAGTTTTTATGGGGGATGCGATAAGGTACAACCGGGGTAACCCGGGTAATTTCGCGGGCTACCTTAGCGCATCCCCCAAGTGAAATCCCGCGTTGCTTTATTTCCGTAACTTATCCTCTCAATTTCTGAAGCTGTGTATGTGCGTATTATAGTGCAACATGTAAGGAAACTATACAGATATCCTACAGCGCAGCTCTACGCTGATTGCAGGGTGTTGACGGTGCGGCAGCTTTTTATTCTGCAATCGGTCCTGAGGGTACATGCTCGCTTACCTCCATCTGATCCAAGTAAGCGCACATATGTTCCCCCAGGTGTACAGTACAAAACCTCTTTTGCAAGACACCAATTTTATGTCTTGAGCCTTCATGTTTTCAAAAGAATTCAGAAAGAACTAGACATAATAGACCTTAATAAATTTAATGTCAAATCAAAAACCACTGACTGGCTTATACTGCAGGACTATAGTAAAACAGAGTCCTTACTATCATCATACATCGCTTGACATAATTAACCCCATCAAAACAAACACAAACTTACTTACTCACACACACACACCCTCCATCACCCTTACACACACCCTCCATCACCCTCACACACACACACACACCCTACCCCAACCTCACACATACTCTTACATTACACATCTTCTTCTCCCTTACATATACACACTCATGCACATCGTAATGCTAACATTAAATTCTCATTTGTAAATCAAAGATCGTCACACTTTCACTCTTGTGATCTCATTTTTATAAATTAATATTTTGGCTGATCACTGTCTCTTAAGATACAGGTCTCCTAGTTTAAGAGACAGGGCTCATATTTTTTTTTTTGTATGCATAGACTTTCGTTTTGTAGACCTAAATCCTCTGTACACAAGCTATGTTTTTATTTTCTCTATGCTTATTGTATTATTCTTAACACCTGTTTTTAAAATGTGTCTGTGTATATTAATTTTGAATCAATAAACATTTTTATTATTTTTATTATTATTTATGTATAACAAATGTTGTGTTGTGACCTGTGCTAGTAGACGAAAGGACGTAAGTTTTCATATTATTATGATTCCAAAAAGTGAGATAGAACTCAAAAATGGTTAAAGTCCATTAACAGTGAAAGACTGCGACAAGCGTCGCAGTCTTTCACTGTTAAACAAAGACGTGCATTTAAAGGCGTGCAAGACGTTTTATTATATCGTTTACAAGTGGCCTGTTCTAAAAATTTTCAGTGGCGCCCTCGTAGTACACACACACCTACCACAGCTCTGCGACACGGCGCGGCGTGGCGCCGCACCATCACGCGGCGGCGGGGGTGGTACGATTGGCGGCGGGAGGGGGGGTAAACTTAGCATAAATTATTATCGTTCACAGACTTTTTTTAGGTGCGCCATCTCGAAATCGTTCCCCTTAACTAAAGGCAAATAATTCACATAGGGCGTACTCGATGTCTCTACAATAGAACTTTTTAATAGTTGTAACTACTATTTTCATTTATTTTCATTGGTTAGTTTAGTTTAATTTTAAAAACATTAGTTAAGGGCTAATATATATTATATGTTTTATCGATTTATTCTATCGGATCATAAAAAAATCACCATTTCATTAAATTGTCAATAGAAACTGGCCGATATTTTCGTGTGCGCTAAATTGTTTTTGTGTTGTACACCAGTTGATTCTAATGATTATAATTCTGTAAAGTCATTTTTGTTACGGCCGCGAATCATATTTAAATCAACATACAACTTGTTACTGACCTGCAAATTGCAAAAAAAGTAATATAATTTGAATTTCGCGGGCTACCTTAGCACATCAAAGGGGGATTTTGTTTGCAAGAAAAATTTTATTCCTAGAGTTAATAAACTTGAAACTTGGCACGAATACCTACTTACCTAAGTAAATTATAAAGTTTGTTATTTTTGTTTATAACTGAACTTCAATGGATTTTTGTTAAAGCTTGTATAAAAGAATTTTAACGCGCGGTCCAATCAACTGGAAACTCATTATATATACTTAAACCAAAAGTCGCTGCTCAGTTCCTTTTTACCAAGGTGAGATGTTAGATGTTACAAACTTAGAGCTTAGGTTACAAATCATAATAATCTAATACGCGAGTACTGGTAAGGCTTATTGTTTTTTTTTTATATTACCGTTTTTACAATGTTAACACTGGTCATCTTGATGATACGGTATGTTTCGGTATCGCCATCGCCATTGTTCTAAGGTTCGTCTCAGTTTTCGCCATAGTGTCTGGTGCTGCCCCTAAAAAGTAAAAGTACTCTATGATAGTGTCTGTGCTAATCTGTCTATGGACAGGTCTATAGTGTCGCCTGGTGTCGCCCATCCATAGCCATTTCGAAGAAGCCGATTTGTGTTTTGACATAAATGTTATTCAATAACGTATGTGTTTAGTTTGATTGTTACTGAGTTTATTTTGTTCAAAGTTAGTTTTCTTTCAAGCAAATTAACATGACTTGGGGTTTTGTAACATGCGGGCCTAATGAGGCGCTTGTCGTCTCCGGTGAGTATACTATTTACACAATGTATTTTTTGTTGTTTTTCGGTGTTGTATTTCAATACAATAACATAGTTCTGCTTTCTATAATTTCGCGTGAGGTTTATTCTTTATTACTTAGTACGTTCCTACTACAGGGAGGCTGAAGATGACATCATTGCACCAATTTAATGAGTGTTTGGCTAGCGTGAATTATAATTGTATAGGTACATATCTATGTACTTGCGCACTAGGTATGCACGCCAGCTCTATTCTGTCATTGATAAAGTCAAAATGTATAAAGCTCGACACAGACGTAGCTATAATATACAGGGTGGAATTTTGTAATGCCACCTGGGGGGAAAGTACTCTTAATACTGCAGATAGAAATTTTTACTCAAAGGAAACATTCCTTTATTTTTGAATAGAAAGCAAACTGCATTCAAAGATTTTCGAAAATTCTCTTCTCGCACACCCGGGAATCGAACCGGCTAAAATCTGAAAAAATTATACCCTGTACTTTTATTGCATCAATCGTTAGGGTCAATTATAAGGATGAAATCTCTCTAACAAACATGATAAATTAAATGAAAGGAAAACCAGGAAATCTTAAATTAATTTAATTATTTACAAAAAATGGTAAACTAACTAATTAGTTGCTCGAAATGGGCTCCATTCTCTTGGATACACAAATTTATTCTTTTAACGAATTCGTTTCTAGTAACCTTTAATAAAGTGTTGTGGTGAATATTATAAATCGTATTCTGAACTTCAACTCTCAACTCGTTGTCATTCGCATAAGATTTCATGTAAATTTGATTTTTTACATATCCCCACAAAACAAAATCTAATGGGGTGAGATCTGGCAATCTTGCAGGCCATCTGATTGTGCCGTTTGTATCAATCCAGGTATTAAAATGGTTATTAATGTAGGCAGTAGTGATTCTGCTGTTATGTGCTGGAGCGCCATCTTGCTGTAGAATTATTTGGTTTCGCTCTTCCTCGGGGAAACCATTTAACTCGTTTCTTAAGAGATCCAGTATTTCAATATACTTGACAGTGTTTAAATGACCTTCGTACACGTGGACTAACACTACATTATTTCTCATAATTCCCCACCAAACGTTGATAGAAAATCTTACTTGATTGTTAGTTTCATGAACACGAACAGGATTCACTCGAGACCAATAATGGTTATTGCGGTTCAAAATCGAAATAGCTTTGCTGAATAGTTTGCCGTCTCTTCTTGAAACCTTTTTTTTGAAAATATTCTTTAAATTTTCTACCATTCTTTTCAATACGAACCGAGTTGGTGCCTGTCGGTCTTGATATCTCTCTCCATACCACCGCAGAGCTAGATTCACGTTTTTGTTATTTAAAAAATAAGCTTCCATTAAATCAAACTGTTCTTGATAAGCCATTTTCACCGTGAGACAAAATGTGAAATGAGTTGTAAAAACAATCAAATGTGAATAACAGCTATGACAATCTAATTTTCAAATTTTAATCTAACATTCCGTATTTAAATTACCTCATACACGCAGCTACGAGTATGTCTCAAAGGAGTCTGCATTACAAAAGATGGATGTTAGTTAAAGAGCTTTAACTTGACTCATTGAATTTGTAACTTCAGATTTCCTGGTTTTCCTTTCATTTAATTTATCATGTTTGTTAGAGAGATTTCATCTTTATAATTGACCCTAACGATCGATGCAATAAAAGTACAGGGTATAATTTTTTCAGATTTTAGCCGGTTTGATTCCCGGGTGTGGGAGAAGAGATTTTTCGAAAATCTTTGAATGCAGTTCGCTTTCTATTCAAAAATAAAGGAATGTTTCCTTTGAGTAAAACTTTCTATCTGCAGTATTAAGAGTACTTTCCCTCCAGGTGGCATTACAAAATTCCAGCCTGTATATTAATATACTTTGCTTTTGTTTTTTTTTGCGTAGTTTTTGGTGCGTACTAGAAATATATATATTATAGCTCCATCTGAGGTCACTCGAAGATTTCTCTGAAAAATATATCGTAATATGTCTTGCTATAATATATATTATAGCTAGCTAGGGGTGGTACATATCTAGAATAATAATAATGTATTAAATAAATGTAGTGACATAATAATAAATTAATTACTGCTTATAATAAATAATATGAAGTGTAAAAAGAAAACAAAGGATACATCATTTTTAGGTTGTTGTCTTAGGGTTCTTGTGATCCACTAGTGACTGCACATAACTTTGTGTAAAATCTTCTGTTTTCTGTATTATTTTATTGCATTTCTTAGAAAATGTACAATTTGCTATTGCTGTATGTTGCATGTGATTACAATGCAGTAATTATAGAGTATGGTCTTACATGACAAACCAGGCCAGGATCAGGGGTGTCATACTCGATTTGCTGTAGGGCTATCTACTAAATTACAGGTAAGCAAGTGGGCAAGGCTAAAAATAAATTTGCCCAAATAAAAAATCTTAACAGGCATTTTTACTTACAACCTAAAGTAAAGATATCCTTAGATTATAAGTATGATATTATTATGCAGCAGTACATCTTTATAAGGATTGGGATTGAAATTCATTATAAATTTCAGGGGTAAAAATGGGAAAATCTTTAGTTGTAATAACGGTCACAACAATAGCTCAATAAAGATCAAGCAGGATCTATTTGACCAGACTGCCCTAGATTGGGCAATTTTTTTATGCCAAAGCTAGGATCAGCGTTTGGTGCCACACTTGGTAATTAGCATACTGGAACCGAGCAGTGTGGGTTGCTAGGTGTTCTGCTTATGTATGCATCCTCCATCTTGTGGACATACCTTTAATGCGCGATACGTCTATTCTTTCGGAGACCCATTCAGTGACTATCATTATGCATGTAGCTACAGCCTGGCGGCAAGTGTCAGTGTGGCAATTGGAATTGCATAATTATTCATTGGTTTTGCTGCGGGTATGTCACCTAGCATCCAGTAAAGCCCTAAACACCAAACAATGCACAACTGTATAGATTCAGACTTAGTTAATAATAATAATATTATGTTTCTTTGTCTTGTTATGTAAATTCTTTATATTTAGGGAACTATTGATAAAGATAAAAATTATCTGCAAACAGTGTTGTGTGAATTCAATACTATAGTGCAAAAAAGCCCCTCATATAATTTTATTTCACATTAAAGGGCAATACATATCTACTGCTGCTATAGCTTAATAATTGCCTTTCTTGTTAACATAGTCGCAAAAAGTATAAAAAAATTGAATTATAAATAAAAATAATAGTACAACCTACTAAATTATAATTTTGGTCACGGTAGAAAGACAATCCCATTTAGCATGTTTGTAGTTAGGCTATATGTTTTTATAGTCACATAGTTATTTTAAAATAACATAGTGGCCTTCCATGACCAAATTTTTATGGCTACTCTAATTTACTGGTGTAAAAGCAAATTCGACTAGTTTGCTTCATTAAATTGCTATGCACTGCTCGAGTTCTTATTCAATTTCTTTAGTTCTACTCTGTGTCCAATATCAACTATGTAATATTATGGCAACTGGGCATTGCATGGGTGCTATGATGGCAAGTCTAAACATTGAGATATCTGCACTATATCTATATGATTCCACCATCATTTAGATATCTCAATGTTTTGACAGCATCAAAATTCTTTTCTACAGCCACACGAAAAGCGACTTTGTTTTATAATATGTATAGAAGATCTAGCTAAACTATTCTAATGCTGTCTAATAATAAGACCAGTCTATTAAATTGAGTGTTGTTGAATGTCAAATGTAGATACATAGACATTCACTTTACTAAATGAATAGATTGCTTGAATTCCTGAGGATGTGTTGATGTTAACAAGACTATTTGCAAAGAGATAAGTGATTACAGTTTGTCGGTTAGCGTTTTGGTATTTTCCTGAGAGTGGTTACCTTGGCCTGGTGCTGCAGCCAGGACAGTCTGCAGCCTAACCAACTCCTCGGCAGCGTCTTACAGCAGACGTGTAGTGTTTGGACTCATTCAATTGGTCTCAATGAGTAGTTTACGAGCAGGTCGATGTTCGGAACTCAGCCTTACTCATCATAGACCGACCGAGCTTAGACTCGGTTGAATTGGTCTAGATGAGTTAATGGAACAGACTGAAAAGTATCTGGTGATGTAGCAGGAAGGTGGTCGGTAAAAGAATGTCAGGATTTTTAATCGTAAACCCATACTTCCACTCGTTCAAAGCTAGGAACAAACTAGGACCTTATCGTTTTCACAAAAAATCTTATATTAAATAGCTAAACGTAAAAGTTACAAGGTGGGTATGGAATATGTGATGATTGGGGTTTTTTGAAAATTTGCAATTTGATAACTTGTTGATCGTTCATTAGTGTTAAGTGACTATGAATAGGCATACCTTGGAAAGCCATTGTAATCAGGGCTAGGCAAAAATTGCTCTATAAATTATCATATAACAACCTCATTAGTTAATTGGCTGAAAGCAACAACTTAAAGCATCGTTTTCATTGGAAAAAATGTTGAATACAATCTCGCAACATTGTTTATCGTCTGCAACAACACTGTTGTGCGTCTTTTATAAATTACCATGAGTAAGGAACCTTAATATAATATGTTGCTCGCAACACTAACATTCCATGTCGCCAGCAATATGTATTCCGCAACACAAACACGATGTTGCTTAACCTTTAAACCCCAAATTTTACAATATGGGGTTAAACTTACAATATGGGATTAAATTCACAACTTCGTGCACACAATGAGCCATAACGAGTTCACGACACATAAATACAGTAAAAAAAAAAATTGCGCCTCCCTTTCTACCCTCGATTTGTTGAATAATAATATATAGCTAAAAATCTTATTAAAAACAAGCTTTTAAGTAAATAAAACTTACGTAAGCAAAAAACCGTTACCGAATCGGTAACGATGGGGCTTTAACGATGAAACATTTTGCGCAACCTTGTTTCCCAATGAATACGCGGCTGGTGGCCTGGTTCAATCCCAGGGGCAAAGAATAATACTGCGTTGTTCTGTTCAAAATAAATTGCGGTTAAATGGCAATACGTCATCATCTGCCTAGCCTTATCCCAACTATGTTGGGGTCGGCTTCCAGTCTAACCGGATGCAGCTGAATACCAGTATTTTACATGAAGCGACTGCCTATCTGACCTCCACAACACAGTTACTGGGTAACACGATAACCCTTGGTAAGACTGGTTGTCAGACTTTTGGGCTTCTGACGACCCGTAACAACTGTCAAAGATCTACGAATGACAGCCGGGACCAACGGCTTAACGTGCTTTCCGAGGCACGGATGAATCTTGGTATGAACAGATGGTCACCCATCCACGGACCAACCGCGGCAACCGTAGCTTAACGTAATCGATCGACTCGTGCGGCAGTTATTATTTAGCCATAAGTTCGCAAAATAAAATAGCTCCTAAATGGCAATACAACTTTCCTTATTAATTCCTATGATTAAGTATAATTGCTATAGTATTTCGAGCTGGTGTCCGCAAATCCACCTCCTAGCGCGTATATTGCGTACAGTGCTATGATAAATTGCCCTCTTTATTTCTCCTCTTGGCAGTCATATCTGGAAAGTCATACCTCTAACTAAGTAACGAATTTATAGCAATGCGAAGTCTTTATCTGTTATCTGCGAAAATACCAAAAACAAGATGAATGTTTATCAAAATCGTGCTCAAATGCTCATGCGAAAGATAACTTACAATGATAACATGTATGATTATGAATATTTTGTTTTTATTGTGATGAATGTGTTAATAAACACGAATCTTTTTTTTTCAATTTAATACTGTCCACTCACTTTTCTTTTGCTTTACTCAATGTTCAGCATAGCGAAATTCCTATTGCTTGCGCTGCCCTAATAACATACCGGTAAGTATTAAGTGTTTAAGTTTGCAATTGTTCTGTTCAGGATGCTGTTACTCAAAGCCACTACTGGTGCCGGGCGGCCGCGCGTTCGTTTGGCCGGCGATCCAAAGTGTACAACGTATTTCCCTGAACACCATGACTCTACAGGTCGAGTCACCAACTGTTTATACCAGCCAGGGTGTACCAATATCCGTGACGGGTATAGCACAGGTAATTTTTCACGTAGAATCGTAGACAAATTTTGTAAAAATAGTAGATTGTTATACAAGGGTGGAAAGGAATCAATTCCTTTTACTATTCCAATTGGTGACTTTTACTCGTGTTAAACACTACTTTTCATTTCAAATAAAAGGAAAGTATTTTTTTTGTATTTCTAAAATATTTTATTTTCTTGTTTGCTCGCCATCGCCACTTCATAAAATCATTGTATGTAAATAAATATTTTTCCTTTGAAATTTCTGGCAAATGATTTTCGATTACTGTATTTGCCTCGACTTTAACCGAATCTGGGGTCAACATTTCAGAATCGCTTGAACTCATTTTTATTAATTAATCAAATATTAGTCTATAAAATCGAGATTTTGAATTTTGGTGCAGCTTGCAGAGTTAGTATCCCCCAAATGATATAGTCTTTTTTACATTTTAAACACGACACCGCCGCGGGCCGTTCCGCTTAGGCTGCCTGTCCAGCGGAGCGGAGCGAGGCTGCAGAGCGGAGAAACGGAGAAATATTAACCAATAGGATTGCAAGTGGACAGGTATTTGCAATCCTATTGGTTAATATTTCTCCGTTTCTCTGCTCCGCAGCCTCGCTCCGCTCCGGTGGACAGGCAGCCTTAATAGGTATTTTTTAAAATTGAGACATGCTGTTACACTCAAGTTTATTAAGTTATTGTAACACTATCTTACCACATCAATCATCTCATCCTATCGCAGTCCACTGCTGGACATAGGCCTCTCCTCTCGCTGCGCCCCCACAACACACTGCCTCTCCTCTCTGCCTGTCCTCCCTCTGACCACATACTTCCATCTAATTACAGGTCAAGATTCAAGGTCAAAACGCTGAGATGCTGCTCTCTGCGTGCGAGCAGTTTCTGAGCAAGAGTGAGCAGGAGATACAACATATAGCCCTTGTGACCCTTGAAGGTCATCAGCGTGCTATCATGGGCTCCATGACGGTTGAAGAGATATACAAAGACAGAAAGATCTTCTCTAAGAAGGTTAGTATGCTGTTTTATTAATATAATAATTATTTACTATGTAGACATAATAGCTAATCGTCTTTAAATATCAGTTAAAATACAATGTACATTAATAGTTTTTTTATGTAATATAATACAAACAATTTGTATACAATTCCAGGTGTTCGAGGTAGCTTCAAGTGATCTCATCAACATGGGAATAACAGTCGTTTCATACACACTAAAAGACATCAGAGATGAAGAGGTACTTAACATTTTCCTTGTTCAGCATTTTTCCTTATAATGGGTTAATTAATAACAATTTTGATGTTTGTAGCTCTCTTGATCGAGAACCAGATTTCTGATGTTTGACTATTTAATAGGATGATAACAGGCTGGGTTTATTCAATTAATATTTCCACTTGCTGTAACTTTTATCACAGCTAGACAAAACACTTTACGATAAACTAATTCACAAAATCAATTTACACTGTAATAAGTATTTTGTATCTACTTATTAAAACATTGAGTAGAATATTTTTTTCTTTCGACGTGGCAACAGGAAGCTAAGGTATGTAGGTTTAAAAATGGCGTTGAATGTTTTTTATGTTTTTTTAATACATCATTTTATGAATTTTCATAGATGCCACTTAAATAATAGGCTTCATTAACGAAAATATGTCTTATGTAATAATTCAAACAGTGTTCCCCACCCTATTGGGTGAGTACTTTGATGATTGTGTGACTTTTGAATGGCTTGTCCTATCTGTTCTTTTTCAAAAGCAATCAGATGCGTGAGTTCTTTGCTGCGCACATTTGTAACAGCTTCACGCTATTCTGGCGAATTAGCAATGTTCGTTTTAATTAAGGCATTTTATGTGATCATCTCCAAAGGATTGAAAAATTGGGGCTAGTTGTGTAATGTTTTAGTTCTTTCGAACTTGACCTTACTGCACATCTTTTCACAAACACTTTACACATGCACATCGCTTCTGATAATCCGAACTGAGTTTACATAGAACAAAGAACCGAAATTGAGACATTGCACGAAATCGACTTATTTTGGACACTGTTCACTTGTAGATAAGGAAAAATACTTAATTTAAACAAAGTTTGGTGATTTTAAAAGTAGATTTCTTATTCTTGCGTGTAGATGGAAGGGATTTTTTAAAATTATTTATAATTATGTATAATAATGGCAAAACATCAATATACACAACTAATTTTCCGAAAAACCACGTTCGAGTGACCATCTATTTACAAGAAACTACTATTGATTCTGAACCATAAAAAATATCATTAACATTATGTTATGTTCTACTTGCAGCTTGAGCACTTTTCAACTTCCGTTCTAACAGACTAGTCTAGCAGAAAAAAACCGCGGCCGACAGGACCCTGATTCAGTACTTGTCAGTACCGCTTCGGATATCAAATGGAGAACCCGTGTCACTTCACTTGAGCTCAAAAGCACGATTGACAACGTTTTATGTTCTAAAGAAATTATATATTCATAATATAATTTCGCTGATTTATATCTGTGATATTATATATCATAAATCTGCTGACGGATAGTGCAAGGCCACTTTTTCCTTCGGTGGAAATTCCGTCCCACACTGTCCATGACCCACCGCCATAACTCACATTCTATTCAATGCAACATTGCTGTAAACGTTCTCCCTGTCTTCGGTAGACTTTCCTGCGTCCACCATACAACATTATCTTGGTTTCATCCGTAAAAAGAACCCGGCTCCATTGACGTTGAGTCCAATGCAAATGTTCACGCGCAAACTGTAGGCGCGCCCTTCTGTGAGCTTGTGTCAGTTTGGGACCATTGGCTGGCTTATGCAGTTTCAGGCCACGTTCTTCGAGTTTCCTTCTTCTCACAATTCGAGCACAAACAGTCAGTCCATGAAAGTCTCGAAGCTGTTCTTGGACCTCGACTGTGGTCAGGTGACAATTACGCATACTGGTGGTAAAGATAAACCGATCTTGTCGTGCTGTAGTGATCCGGTTTCGCTGACTTAGCCCAGACAGAAGAAGTGCCCCAGCTTGCGCAGCTACTTCAGGTGCAGTATCTATAATTTGAACATCAGAATGGATTAAATAAGAGTGTATTTTACCTTGGTTAATTAGCTAAATATTTAGAAATTTCAAAATATTTTACATATAAATACATTTTTCTTTTACTTTGAAATCCATTTACAATAATATTTCGTTAAATAATAAAATGTTTAATAATTTGTTACCAAACATTCGCCCATCAAAAGTGTAGTTCACCCTAGCTGAATCAGTTTGACAGTGCGAGCGGGATAGAGTGATACAAGGCACAGGGTTGTAGGGGCAAAATTTGAATTTGAGCCGAGGTATTAGCATAATCAGAATATGTTCCTACTGCTGGGACACAGGCCTCCTCTCTGTGAGAGGGAGTGGGCCGTAATCCACCACTCGATCGCAGGGCGGGTAGGTAGATGTCACATGTCTTCCAATTTTTTGGCTCTAGGACATGCCGGTTTCCTCACGATGTTTTCCTTCACCGTTTTGAGAGCGAGTGCCGAGGTATTACAAGCTCTAAATAAATAAATCCAAAATTGATTTGATGAAAATACTACAATATGTTCAAGAGCACAGAATTGATGACACTATTAACAGGTGCTTTGACTGGCATTAGGGGTTTTTTTACGTGACAAGAACTATACTTTTATAATCACACAGACCTATATTTCAATTATGTTTAGCTTTCTCCCTATTATGTAATAAAATTGTCCATATCTAATGGGTTTATTTCGTGCATGAACCCTTAAATATCGATTCAAACAAAAGTGCGTCTCCACCGCAAGTATTGGTACCCGATCGTTCACCTAAATCAACGATTAATTGACTCTTGACTGAGCTCGAGTCAATCACTACTTTGCGAACAAATTATAGAGATTCCAAAAGGCGGTGTTCGTTGGAAGTTAGAACAAACTACCAAAGATGCTTTGTGGTCACGATTCAATAAGGCACCCAAAATAAAAAAAATATGCTTTCTGACGAGTGTTCACGGTGTAGACGCATCTCTATACTGCAACGCTCTCGTAATTGATATGCGTTAATTCACTTTGTGAAAGAACCGAAGTAAATTGAATTGACGAGGAGTTTTAACTTCCACACGAAATGCATCAGTTAGGTTCGAAAACTCTGCATTTTGATATTCCATAATCATGCTTATTTCAGTATTATGTATTTTTGATTAAAGTCGTTAGATGCGCATAACGTCTGCGTCTAAGCATCAATGTTAATACTTAATTATGCTGAAACATCTGTGGTGTTTGGCTTGCTTCTTGGCAGAGCTTACCTATTGTTTAATTTTATTACAAATGGCCCTAACAGGATCCCAAAAGAGTAATATAGAACATCACTGCACCCTCTCTCTTTTCACCTTTAATGAAACAACATGTGAGATATAGCAAAGGGCATGAAGTCTATCTCGCAGTGCTGTGGGAATCAGCTCTACCGTGGCATCAAAGCTAAGCTGTGGAAAGATGTTTTTAATGAAATTGAGCGGAGCGAACAGACTGTATCCCAGATTTGCTCGATTTTTGTTTACAAAACGTGTCGTTCGACAAACGACCTTAGGCACCTTGATGATACCTGTGTCGAGCCATAAGGTTTTAAGGCGATTTCGATTGAACAGTTTTTTTATGAAGTTAGTCTTTGGGTAATTGACAAATCAATAAAACGATTTTTTTTTAATGTTAAAGAAAGGCTTGATAATGCCAAAAAGGAGATTTCGTTTCGAATTTACCGGTAACTGCCAAATAAATAATATGTTATCGAATAACGCTGACAAAGTTGGTAGCCCCATAAGATTCACACATTTAGACGAGGAATAAAGATAAAGAACAGTGTTTGCATAGTGCCTAGATATAACTAAAAATAGAACTGATAAGATCGCCGTCGTCACAATGAGAAGACGATTAAATATGTCACTATTTTTATTACCATTCTCTGCATTTATAGCAGTCTGAAAATCACCCCAGCACCACTGGCATAAAAGATATTTGGTATCTCATTTGAGACATCAATTAGTGGTTTTCCAATGTATGCTGTTGGAAATTTTAAAGTCAGTAGTGGATATTAGGAACTCAATATTGTTCATTTGACAAAAAAATGATTAAAGCTTTTTTCTAAGTATTACATAACTAGCGAACTGCCCCCGCTTCACACGGGTGCAATGGCGACGTCATGTCAAAACATCGAGATGTCTGTGCTTTATCTAAGTTAAATATTTAATATATATATTATACCTACACGTTCCGGAATAAATGCTCTAAATGAAGGTGACAACCGCATCAACATTCATTGTTTAGTTTAGAAGATTAAAGCGTTCACACCTCCGCGAAATTTGACACATTTTTCCATACGATGGAACCAATCATTGAAGCAACCATTCCATTCGGAAGTTGGGGTCTCCAAAATGGCCGTTTTGTAGGCGTAGCTTCTTCAGGTGATGAAAATCTCTGTCCACGCAAGTTATTCTTTATTTTAGGGAAAGTATAGAAATCATTAGGGCTTAGGTCGGGGCTGTACGGCGGATGGTCTAATAATTCTATGATTTCTTGCTCTAAAAACTCTTTTGTTCTGTGCGCGGTGTGAGAACTCGTATTGTCGTGATGGAGGATGATGCGGCGGTTGCAGTTCTCTTTACGGAGTTCAGAAACGACCTGTGGCAAACAAATGCTAGCATACCATTCTGCATTAACCGTTCTTTGTCCCTCAAGAGGAATAGTCGTAACATGCCCGGTTTTGGAGACAAACGTGGCCACCATTTTTTTTGCAACACTCCGTGAACGAACAATTTTTGTTGGCTTTAACTCATTTTCGAACACCCAAACTCGTGACTAGTTTTTTGTTTCGGGTTCGTACGCGTATATCCAGGATTCGTCACCTGATACAATGTTGTATACAGCATTTGAGGATCCTGCGTGGAATCTTTCGAGAGTTCTGACGCACCAAGTAACGCGAGCCGCTTTTTGCTCTTCATAGAGCGAATGCGGTATCCATCGGTAAAACAACTCTTTTACACCTAATTGTTCATGCAAGATTATTTGTATTTGACTCATGCCAATGTCTAAAGTTGCCTGAATTTCGCGGTATGTCACATGTCGATCTTCCTCAATCAGCTTACGCACAGCATCAACGTTTTCTTGGGTGACTGCAGTTTTTGGACGACCTTGACGGGGATCATCACTGAGCTTGACACGTCCACGTTGAAATTCAGCAAACCAGCGATAAATTGTGGTTTTGGATGGGGCTTCATCACCAAATGCAGAAATCATCCGGTCAACACACTGTTTTTGTGTTAAACCAGTTCGAAAGTCATAATAAATCATCGCTCTTGAATTTTCTCGAGTCAATTCCATTTTCTCAACGACTAAACAAGTTTGACAAAACCTTGTGACAAGACCGAGAATCTTTTTTTAAATAAATAAATGGTATTCGATTTTTAAAACCAAAGAGTTTTCAATTAAAAAGGTTTTTATATGACATGAACAGTGGAAATATTCCATTCCCGATACTTTTAGTGCAGCCCTCGTACGATGGATGTAAGTACATGAATAGATATTGATGTGAAACGTTTGAGAATAAATCTAGCCAGGAGCGTTACCTCGATTCAAAAGATAACTGCTAGTGTAGCTGTGAGTTAGTTAGTGTAACGCGTACCACTGGTCAGTTTCCCTCAGTCGTCAATTTATTTAATTTGCCAGTTTCGTTGATTGGTCAGTTTTGGGGATTAAAGAGTTGCGTCAACACGACAGTTTCCAGTGTTCGCCAGTTTCGTTGATTCGTCAGTTTTATTCAATTCGTCAGTCAAAGTACAGTCGGTAGAAAACTGCCCACACGTCTGCTAATTTAATTATGTACGTATTACGTAACATAACATCACGGCTGTTTCCTCAAAGGGCTAGGCAGAGATAAAATAAAATATTATAATATTTTTTTTTAGAAAACAAATATTTAAAAAAAAATATTGTGATTGTAAAAATACAACTTTAAGTTTGATTTAAATTGGGTTCCTTACATTTTCCACTTTTGTTTACTTAAACGTAAACATATATTTTACGTTGAGTGTACTAAACTGACGAATCGAGGAAACTGGCAAACACTGGAAACTGTCGAGTTAACGCAACTGTCTAATCGGTAAAACTGACCAATCAGCGGAACTGACTAATCAACGAAACTGGCAAAAAAATAAACTGACGACTGAGGGAAACTGACCAGTGGTATGCGGACTCGTAACTGTGACCATAAGAATCTGAAATATAAGGTGAGCAGCACAGATGCTGCGTTACTCTTACTACGGGTTTTGCGAACACTGCGTTGTATACAAATGTATATGCACACAGAGTAAGCCAGTCAAGAATAAAATTCAACTTTTAGGTATTCAAATCTTGAACAATAATAAAAGCGTAATTTGCTAAACTACGAATTAAGACTCGTCTGTGTGAGACATTCGTTTAACTCTTGCGGTAAGACAATTTTTTTTTTAATATGCATATTTTTTGGGAGAGACCTACATAATATACCAGTGGACTGCGCTAGACCGAGTTGATGATGCAAAAAATTTAAACATTTAGCGGACATGTTTAAAATGCATTTCTCTGTGACACCACGGTTGCAAGTCAATGGGCACGAGGGGTGCGGTGGGGAGAGACTTGGGGCGTCTAGCCCGATTTACATCTCGTCAAAGGAGATAGGGAAGGTTATAAAAACCATGACGAGGGGTAAGTCTCCTGGTCATGATAACCTTAGTATAGAACACTTCCAACATGCCGGTCCGCATCTTCCTAGGGTCTTATCTATGTTGTATAACTTTTGTATTAGGCACTCATACCTGCCTGCTGAGTTGATGAGGACGATTGTTGTACCTATAGTGAAAAATAGGACAGGCGACGTCTCGGACAAGGAGAACTATCGACCAATCTCATTAGCTACTATAACTGCAAAAGTGCTGGACAGTGTGCTCGAGCGTAGGATGGCTGGACAGCTCAATTTACATGACGCACAGTTCGGTTTTAGAGCTGGGCTGTCTACAGAAACAGCTATTTTGGCGCTCAAGCACACGGTCAGTTACTAGACCACCAGGAGTACACCTGTGTACGCTGTATTTTTGGACCTTTCGAAGGCATTTGACCTGGTTAATTATAACGTCCTATGGACTAAGTTGCGTGACCGGGAACAACCTGAGGAGATAGTTGAGCTTCTCAGGTACTGGTATAATCACCAGATTAACCAGGTCAGATGGTCGGGTGCTTTGTCGGAGACGTATCGTCTGGGATGTGGTGTAAGGCAGGGTGGTCTGACCTCCCCAGCGCTGTTCAGCTTGTATGTCGATCAGTTGATCGGGGAACTCAGCAGCGCAGGGGTTGGATGCTCGGTAGATGGTAAAATTATAAATAGCGTATCTTACGCGGACGACATGGTGCTGCTGAGTCCCTCGATTGAGGCACTCAGGCGATTGCTTGAGATTTGTGAGAGATACGCCTTGACTCACGGCCTCCTGTACAACGTGAAGAAGAGTGTGTTCATGGTGTTTGGGGTTTCTGCAAAGGGTCACAGGGCAGTACCGCCGGTGTACCTATATGGTGTTGCTCTAAACAGAGTGCCTTGTTTTAGATACCTTGGACACATAGTAGCCGAGGATCTTAATGATGACCAGGACATAGAACGGGAACGACGAGCGTTGTCGGTCCGATGCAATATGTTGGCCCGTAGGTTTGCAAGATGTACGAGACCGGTCAAGATCACCCTTTTCAAGGCTTATTGTCAGTAATTTTACACATGCAGCCTGTGGGTCAAGCATACGCAGAGGGCCTACAACGCTCTTCGTGTCCAGTACAACAACGCCTTCAGGGTGTTGGTGGGGCTACCACGATTCTGTAGCGCGTCAGCCATGTTTGCTGGATCTAGTACCGATAGTTTTTCAGCAATCATGAGGAAAAGAACGGCATCATTGTTACGCAGGATTCGTGGGAGTGCCAATGGCATCCTGAAGGTGATTGTGGATAGGCTGGACGGCGTTTTCCTGAAGTATTGGACCCGTATGCATATCTACGGGTCTGATACTGCAGGAAAATACATGAATTAAATATAATTGTAGGTTTAATTTTTATTTTGTTTTTAATTAAATGCAAGTACTAACATAGTTATGTAAGTTGTATCACTAACAAAGATCTATGGAGCAAGGTTCCGAAATAAACGGTTTATTATTATATTATTATAAAAAAGATAAAAAAACAGCTTTCTCAAATGGTTGCATCGATTTAGATAAAAATAATTAAAAACATAAATTTTCTTATCACGGACATCACAATCACAAATGGATTAATTTTGGAAAATAATCCATTCGGCTGTTAATTTTAGATAAGATTTCAATGGCATTAATTTATTTTAAAAGGTATTTATGAAATGTTAACCCTTTAATTGACATCGCCGGCATCGTATCATAACGGCAACAAGTATGGAAACAATGGTGGTGTACTTTTATACAGCTTAGCCTTTAATATTATTTGGAAACTAGTGAACATCTATCGTTAAAAAGTAATGCACTTTTATAGTCAATACGGTATACTATCTAAAATCACCTCCAGGCTTGGCACTACGCGCTAACTGTAAATTATTGTCGTCGTTAACTGCCGTGTTAAGTAGTTCTTTTGAAATACGCTAGATGCAGGCAATATAATAAATAAATAATTTATTTCATAAAAACACTTTCGGTTCACAAAAATATAAATGATACCTGCAAATTATTTAACTATTGTTAATTTTAAAATTCAATATCCAAAAAACCCGCCTGTATTCTAAAGTAATTAAAAGCAGATAATTATTTAGATTATGAATAAATACTAATATTGAATACTTGAAATTAACCAGGTTTTGCTAAGTAACATTCAGCTTAACGCTTGGACCTTGGGCGGTGGGCATCAAGCCTGTGAGCTACCTATCTCCTTTCTTCCAAATCCGTTCTGCCGCTGAGGCGTGATTGGTTAAAAAACATCAAAATTCACAAACATACAGTTTTTCACATTTATAATATTTGTAGGATAGTAGGATTTAACGCAAAAATTTGGCTACATAATTTCAAACATCAATGGAATAACAACAGACAATAAAATTGTGTAACCTTTCAGAAATGGCGTGTTTGATTGTTATTAAAAATAATGCTACATGATAAAAGCAACTTGAGAAATAAAGAAATATTATTGAATACAATAGCTTACTATCGAAGTCGTCTTTAGTTTGAAGGGTACATTCAAATTACCGGAATATTTAGGCATAAAACGTATTTATTTTTCCATTATTTAGGTACTTATATAGTAAACCACATATTTTGTAAAGTGAAAACTAAGGAAAAATAAATACTGCCCATAGCAAAAAGTTGCAATTCTTCCATAATATACCAAACAGAAGCGAAGATTTTTAAGATACCTGAGATTAGAAAAAGTGGGTTTAAACAGTGATTAAGATTTCTATTTAATTGACTTGATTCTGATGTGTATCATGAAAAAATGATATGATTAAATTGTTTAAAACAATGTAAGATAATAATCAAAATTTTTAATTGATACTGAAATTAGTATTATGCAATGCCTGCATAACGGATTTTTGATTGATGCGTATATTTTATAAATCCATGTTTCAAACAGTTTCAAGTGTACTGAGGTCGCCGAGATTGTTTGTTTAGTTTCTTTTTCGTACTAGTTCTAAGAAGAGAATGTCCGATGAATTATTTCCGGGTATGGTTTGTTATGAAAAGGAGTAAAATGGGAAGAGTTAACAAGTCATAGCATTTGCTTGTACATGGAAAAGATGACATTAACGTCCGAGATGACATAATACTAGTCTGACCTCAGTTCTAGGAATTGAATGTACTAGAATATTTGTCCAGTATGACTAAGATTAAAGAATGGTTTGATAGAGACATGACTTCATCAAAGGCAGGCTAACAAATTAAATAAAACATATTCAATCTTGGACTCAGATATTTGACGAGTGGCATACCACCCATTTATGTACTTAACTATTTGTATTTAGAAGTAATAAGAAATGGTTACTTCGTTATTAAGGTAATTTTGGGTAGCTTCAAGTAGTGAAAATGTCATAGGTATATTTAATATATCATTGCTATTCATGTATCAGTAGTGTCAAATCTAGTTTCCGAGTAGGATATTAATGGGCTTTTGTGGGCTTGACTTAAACTTTAGGCCATTTACTTTGGCCATGTCTCATGTTCATACAAAGCTTTTATAAAGTATTTGCAAATGTTGACTATGTTATAATCGTAGTTGAATGTATACCTACTCTGTCCCAAAAGCATTTGATGAAAATTTTAACAAATGGGTCAGCAAAACGTAACTTTGGATACCAATTTTTAGTGCGTCAAACAATTACTAAAATTATTAAAAAAATGAATCAGCCTTTAGATGTTTTTCATTTCACGATTGAGGTTATTTTTGTAACTTGTAACCGTTTTCCAGACAATTTTTCAATTACATTTTAATAATGTTATTAAAACAATACTTTATTTTTGGGAAATTAGGGAGACAAAGTTGAAACCTTCTAAATACGGATGAATGTATTAAGTACTTATTCCCTTTACTGAGTGAGTAATTAGACCTGAACAGGTCATTACACTTTCATCAAATGGTTTTGTAATTTGTAATTGTAGTCAAATCTTGCTTATGATTAAATCAGTGTATTGTATATGCTTTAGTTTAGATTTTAATATTATGATGGGGCTTTGTTACTTTAATAGGCTCGCCCTTGCTACTGGGACTTCCATCATAACTGGCGAAATTTGGGTATATTAGGTATACAGGTAGATTTTTTAGTGTGCGTGTGTAGCCTATAAGTACCCGATTATAAGAAACAGTAAAAAATACTCAATATTCTCGAGGTCGATTTTGATAAAAACTAAAATTGACACCCTTTACCTATCCCTCCGGTGCATATAGACGAGATGTTACGATGTGTGGCTTCGTAATACAAGGAAAAGTAGCACCCAAAGTTAATAATGTCAAAAATAAGGACGGTCGGAGGGTGCAATCAAAGTTAATCACGTCTCAAATTGCCGTCAAATACTTTGCTCCATTAATTTATTTATTAATTATCTATGCTAATATTATAAAGAGGTAAAGTGGTAATCTCTGGATCTACTGAACCAATTTTGAAAATTCTTTTACGTCAAAGTCACTTTATTTGTGAGTGTCATAGGCTATAATAATTTCATCACTAGTAAAAATATTTACCGCCCAACGAAGTGTGCACGGGTCAGCTAGTACTGAATAAAAAAGAAACTTCCCTCTATAGTGCACTAAAACTTGAAAATGATATCTTATTAGCAAAATATTTTACAGCTATTTGCGGCGTTACCAGCTTTCTGATTGCGCAGTCTTACTGTCAATTGCCTGTTACAGGTACTAATAAATACTAGCAAGTAACTGTCCCGTTACTGTGACAAAAATGGCGTGAATAATAATAATAGGAAATATTAATGCTGTGAAATATGATTAGTAAACTATCCGATTCATTTAAAAACAAAAATTCAAATTTCATTCAAACGCGTTCGGATGCTATTTCTTCGCTTTTTCGGTAGTTCTTAGTTATTGTTTGCATCAATTTCAAAGTTTAATCTTTGCTTCAGTTTGATACTAAGTATTTAAATAATTATTTAACACCAATCGGTTAAAAAATTAATTGTCCTATATCCTAGCTCACATTAGCCAATTTACTATTCAAAAAAGACTCGATCTTGGTTTAATTTGTTATTGTTTACTATTTTGCTTCTTTAAGCCAAAATAAAATAATCATCAGTACCTGAAAGTGATCTTTAACGATTTGTCAGAAATGTAATGAATTTTATTCATTACATAACATTACACAAAATAAACTGAGTTAGTTCTTTATTTTAAATCAGTTTTTCATGAGAATATCAAATATAATCAAAAAATACGGAGAACATAAATGAAAGCGGTTTTTTAATAAGAGCCTGAATTAGAATCGCGGAATAAAATCGTAATCACGTCGAAGAATATAACATGATTAATTTAAAAAGTACCACATTGTTTTGTTAGAAATTAAACGCTTGAAATGGCGATTAGTTCAAGCTTTACAAGACTGTAAACTATTGATATTTAAACTATTTGAGTGTACGCACGTGTTTTGGTTCACTTTTATTAGTGTGTTAAAATGAGCATACAAGAAAACATATGTTTGATCTTTCATGTTTTATATTCAGGGTTATCTGAAAGCGCTTGGTATGGCGCGTACAGCTGAGGTGAAACGAGATGCTCGTATTGGTGAGGCAGAAGCACAAGCAGAAGCCAAGATAAAGGAAGCGATGGCCGAGGAACAACAAATGGCCGCCAGGTTCCTTAACGACACCGAAATTGCGAAAGCTCAGAGAGACTTCGAACTGAAAAAAGCTGCTTACGACGTTGAAGTACAAACGAAGAAGGTACGACCACAGTAATCATATAAAATTATAATTATATTATTTATTATTAAGATTAATATACTGACTGCCTCACTGGTCTACTGGTCTCAAACGCTAATGTTCTGGGTTCGATTCTCAGGTTGGGCACAGTGTAATTGGGTTTATCCATCTGGTATATCTCAGTAGCAGTCCGAGTCTAGATTTGTGTCCGGTTGATGGCAATAGGCCCCCCAACCCTACTTGGCTTGTTCCCTATCACATGGGATTTAAAACATAACTGGCGCAATATGAGTATACTAAAGGTCTCTGATAACATAACTGCACGCCTGTATTCCCCGAAGGGTTGGGCCTTCGGGGAATACAGGCGTGAAGTTATGTTATAATTAATACAATAATGCGATTAATTAAGACGCTGACAACAGCTAAACCGCGGTCACTGTCAGACTGCATACAAAAGAAAGAGAAGCGCGAAATATGAAGCAATTATCAATTTACAAAAAAAAAAAAATGCTGCCGACTTGAGAACCTCCTCCTTTTTGTGAAGTCGGTTAAAAATGAGTTAAAAACAAACAAGTTCTGCATACAAATAAGACGTTCTTGTTATTAATTAAATACAAACCGTCCGTTGATATTTAATACAGAAATTTTGGATTTAAACTCAAAGTAAAGGGTTAGTGTACCGTTAATTTGTATCGAGATTTTTTTCCTAAACGTGTTTTGGTAACAACCAAGTTCTGAGAACTTTGTTCAAGAATAACATATATTTTTCCGCTACCACAAACTATATAGATGTAGCAATTTTTTGTTTAAGACAAGCCTTTTTTATCATTTGTCTCTTGTCAGCGCTTTAATGTGAAATTGTTTAGGCTGAGGCTGAAATGGCATACGAGCTCCAAGCAGCGAAAACGAAGCAGCGCATCAAGGAAGAACAGATGCAGATTTCTGTTGTAGAGCGCACTCAAGAAATCGCCGTACAGAAATGGGAAGTACAGCGTAAAGAAAGGGAATTAGACGCCACCGTTCGCAGGTTAGCAAAACTCTTTGTAATCACTTAGAAACAAACATTGTGAAAAATGTGATCGTCTTTGAATAATACCATTAGATTTCGTTGGTTAGCTTTCGTTTGTGGGTGTACTATAAGCCTCTGCCCACCCTTCGGGCATACAGCGAGATGTTTTGTTGCTCCAATAAACACAAACGTACATTATTGTTTCGATGAAAGAGCCGTTGCGCGCTTTCTCACTGGCTTTTCCAAGTACCGACTTTGTTTTGTACTAAGTATTATACATCTATAATGACTAATTTTGGTGTTCAATCTACTCTTTGTTAGTATATAATTTTCCTCTTTATGTGGTTTTATTTCACTGCAATATTTAAAGGGAAACTGGCAAAGTAATGTTTACCCTTCCTCAACACAGGTACCTAATAACGGTGCCAAGATTAGTAGGTAATATGAAGGCTGAAAGGATTGTATTACGGGTATAAATAAGCTAAGGTTGATTTTTAGAGGTCTTCTGCCTAGTCTTTTCCCAACTATGTTGGGGTCGGATTCCAGTCTAACCAGGTGCAGCTGAATATCAGTATTTTAAATGAAGCGACTACCTATCTGACCTCTACAACCCAGTTACTGGGTAACATGATACCCCTGAGACCGGACTGGTTGCCAGATTTTCGGGTTTATGACGATCCGTAACGACTGTCGATCCACAAATGACAGCCGGGACCAAGGCACCTATCTGACCTCTACAACCCAGTTACTGGGTAACACAATACCCCTGAGACCTATGACTGATTGTCAGACTTTCAGGCTTCTGACGATCCGTAACGACTGTCGATCCACAAATGACAGGTGGGACCAAAGGCTTAACGTTCTATCCAAAGCACGGTATGTGAAGATGGTCACCCATCCACGGACCAACCGCCGGAAGCGTAGCCTGATCGATCGACCCGTGTAGCCACAGGCCCCTTGATCCCGTTGATTTTATAGGTATCAGATTTTATATCTGGGGGTTGAGTTTGCGGAAAAACATTTCTGGGTGCACTTCTGCACCGTCTAGAAGAATACGCTCTGTGTTTTCGGTCTATTCGTTACCGAAATATTGAATGTATAGATGTGCTTCTAGTTCTCACTTAGCTGTAAATCCAACAGAAGTTATACCGTTATGTATTTATTATCTCACAGGCCTGCAGAAGCTGAAAAGTTCAAGTTAGAGAAGTTGGCTGAAGCTCATAAACTAAAAACTGTGCTTGAAGCCGAAGCGGAGGCGGAGGCGGTCAAAGTGCGCGGAGAGGCGAGTATTCACGATATACCATTTACTACACTAGTCTCTAACGGTTCGAGCAGTTTCACGACTTGAACGTTTCCCCTGTAGTCATGGTAAACGAAAGCTGCGCATCGTTCTTGTTGCAACATGAGTCCAGCAACATAAAAACTCGTTCTGCTAGGTACTGATGCTGTTACATTGTTATGTTGCACTATTTTTGTATGTAAAATCATAAATTCGAGGTGATTCGATGCAAACACCACTTGGAGATTATAAGAAAAGATTAAAATTCTCATGAATGCACTGGAACAAATTGAAAGTTTTCGGCGGTTGGTAAATTAGTGACAGTAGCACATGAACAAGTAATAAAAAGTTAATTGGAGCACTAGTCTTACTTCCAAGTTAGATTTCTTACCAACTAATTCCAATTGTTAACTGCCCACAAGTAACTGCCCGTTAAACCATTTTAGTGCTTATTATTTATTTAATTACCCATTAAAATATTGTTATGACTCGTTTATATTTAATTTACTGCCGAGCTTGTTAATAAACATGCATTTTGTCATTAATAGGTTTCCGTACGTCCGAATGAAAAAACGGAACCCTTATAGCCACCTTATACCACTCGTGTGTTTGTCTGTCCGTCTGTCACACCCAATTTGCTCCCAATCTACTGGACCAATTAAGTTGATTTGATTTGATACACATATGAATTTCTGTGACCCAAACAAGGACGTGTAACGGTAAATAAAAAATAAAAATGTTTTACAATATTTACCTTGTCACCGTGTGACATATCAAATATAAAGGCATGTTGTAAGGCTCCCATTTAAAAAAAAAGTTATTTAAGAAAATACATGAAAATGGAACATCCCTTGCCTCCGAAACTAATGAGTCAAAAAATTTAAACAGGAAAACATATGAGTACAAACTTACATTTGCAATTGGTTTGCATGGGAGAACATGTTTTTCAACTACAATGTTAATTTTGTCTTAGGATAAAAAATCATGCTAGAGTTCGCGAGTTCAACTGGCGCTTGTCCAGTTTTTATTTACTAAAACTACAATAAATAACTACCGCTTTAAATGTGTGCCTTTTTTATTAATTAAATGTTACCCTAACTGATTTGAATTGCCTTTGCGATTATGGGATGTTAGGCTGTCAACATCTGCTTAGCCTTTTCCCAACTATGTTGGGGTCGGCTTCCAGTCTAACCGGATGCAGCTGAATACCAGTATTTTACATGGAGCGACTGCCTATCTGACCTCCACAACCCAGTTAATGGGTAACCCGATATCTCTTGGTAAGACTGGTTGTCAGACTTTTGGGCTTCTGACGACCCGTAACAACTGTCAAAGATCTACAAATGACAGCCGGGACCAACGGCTGTTAGGCTGTATTATATATTTATATTGTAATCTTTGTACTGTAGGCAGAGGCGTACGCTATCAAGGCAAAGGCGATCGCTGATGCGGAACAAATGGCCAAGAAGGCAGAGGCATGGAAAGAGTACGGATCGGCTGCGATGGTCGATATGATGCTCGAGACTTTACCCAAGGTAACTTACGTCATTAAGACGTTGATTTTTAATTTTCCTATATCGATTTGTGGTTGCACTATTATGTAATTTTTTTTAAAATAATTGTACGGTGGATTTGCTCTTACAAACTTTGTGTTGCTTAGTGAGATGCTGATTGGATTGTGGTAGTCGGAGAGCATTCAATCCGTCAGCGGAACCTATCTCCCAACAGGTTCCGTATCCATTTGCATAAAATTTTAAGACATAATATAAAATGGCATAATTTTGTTTATTCAAACTATATTATTTACGCATAATTATTTTAAGCATCATTTCTCTAATCATAAAATGTATAAGGATAACAATCAACAGCATAAATATATTTACGCATAATGACATTAAAACATAACTTTTATAGGCATAACAAATACAGATATTAAAAATTAACTCCTACAATGTTAGACACTACTACACATTTATATACAATATTGCTTAATCTATAAGTATTTAAAACATATTGGCGGCTTAGAGGTGTCCCAAGGGCCACCCCGCCGCACCTTAACCTACATAAAATTGGTTTCCGTAATTCCAGTAAATTTTTATGTCATATCACTATTATGCTAATAGTCATTACGCCAAGTAACATTATGCGAATTAAAATTATGCGAAAACAAATAATCCAACAACATAATTATTATGTCTACATCAAATGTATGCCAAAAACAATTATGGCAAAAAAAATATATACCAAAACAGTTATGCCAAAATATATTAGTAAAAAAAACATTATGAGAAAAGAAGGCATTCAACACTACCTGGACATAATTTTTCCAATGTTACATGGAATAATCTCCCGCAAAGATTAGACTGGGAACCGATCAAAAATCGGTTGTCTGTAAAGTCGGTTTACTGACGATAGTTGAACGTGAGAACGTCATAAGCCTTAAATGGAACGCCTCAGAGCGAGGTAACGCCGCATGAGTCATGTTTTTTCGTGCGTGCAGCCGGCTCCATCGAATTATGAGACGTTGTCACGTCAAAAATCTTAGAAATTACAGTAGTAAAAAAAAATCGAAGATATTTCCTCTACGTCCTTAAAAATGTCTACGTAAAAGACATAAAACTGTATCTTTATTCACGTTTGATATGGTTTAGGTTGCTGCGGAAGTGGCGGCTCCGTTGTCGCAAGCTCGCAAGGTGACGATGGTGTCGTGCGGCGGAGGCGAGGTGGGCGCCGCCAAGCTGACCGGCGAGGTCCTCAGCATCGTGCAGTGCATCCCGGAACTCGTCAAGGAAGTTACAGGAGTCGATATCTCCAAGGTCAGTAACGCAGCATTCAATCTCCGTCAGGAACTTAACTAACGGTGAAATATAGCACTAACGTCCTGCGGGTCTGTTGTATGTTAAAGTCTCAGTAGTGTCAATCCCTAGCTCCCTATTTGGTGGTGACAGCTCACTCGACCTAAGTTTTCACGGTGAGTTTTTAACAGAATAGATCAGCAGGTCATAGGACCTTCGTTGTCACTTACCTCCATCCACGTTCATTTAGAGCCATGTTGAACTGTAACACGCTTTATCACTAATTGACCCAACTGTTATACCTTGCAAGTTTTTATGTCACAATTTTCTTGGCTCACCTCATCGTTCTTCAGGGGAGAGTTTTTCGATTGTCGTAAGCGAGAATGTCCATGCGAGAAACAAAAGAAATAATCGCATATGTAATGAGAGAAAAGTCGGGTGATTTCCACGAACTGTTATTTGAAAACGTAAAATACGATTAATTGTTTACACTAACGTCCAATTATGACAGGCGAGTCGATGCTCCCCTTTAGACATGCAAGTGTCGTACATACTGTTTACACGAGTCAATTTTTTTCGGTAATTGCTTATTGGAGGCGAGAAACTCTCCGCTTGTAAAAGAGCAATTATGTTAAGGAAGGAAAGCAAGCTGTAACGCTGCTGTGGTGAAGGTGACACTTAAATTAATGCCAATTACCTTATGATGTCATGTCATTAGATTACGTGTGTATAATGTAATGTAACTACAACATGTTTTGTTTTGCAGTTAATTGCATGTGTCACAAACTAATTGCAGCCGACGATGATAAATAAGGACCTGAAACAAATAAACCGATTATTATTAAAAACATCGTAATAATGAAATTCATTTATTATTAAATGACTCAAAAAAATAAAATATAATCTGTTTATATATTAATTTGGCTGATTATTTTTTGTAAGGCCGCCTTTATAGTCTAAATATTGCGAAAAACAGTGCGCAATAATCCAAAAATCTTTAAAAGTGCTGCATCAAATATAAACATTTTTCAAAAAAAAAACCGACTTCCAAAAACACTACAAAGTGAAAAATTACTTTAATTTCGGAAGTCGGTATCTTTAGCTTTGTATTTTCGTTTTTTGCCACCGTTTTCCGACACTTTTCACTTTTTGGTTGTGGTACCTAACCAACCTACCAAATTCGAATACCACTACCTGGCACTATGTAAATAAGAGTGACAGGAAGTAATTATAACATCATCCACATAGTGACTATGTGGTTAAAATACGTATTATTTTGAAGCTAACTCAAAAACTACCCACGCAAGGAAATAAAATTTATATGGGACCACCTAGGAAGTACTTATAAAATAATAATATAAATACTATCAAACAATAATGTTATAAAAAAGAAATAAATAATTTTCCAAATCTGCCCAGCCGTCTTCGAGTAATCGGGGAAAATATATTAAAAAAAAGATTACGACGAACTGAAAACCTCCTTTTATTAAGTCGATTAAAAACAAAACAACCCAGTTTGGACACCAAGTTATAGGTCGTTGTTGCAAATAATTTGCCTCAAGTAAAACCCTTTTCAAGGAATGCTCCCAATTACCAATTACCCTGTATAGATATCATCTAGAAACAATCCTATTAACTACTTTCAAGGAACGAACCTCCATGCTAATTGCAAATAAAAACATTGATAATATGTATTACTCCAAGCTGAAACGGTTATCGCACTAAGGTCATATTTGGACACGAACTGGCGTATCGCAATCACCTATGACATTTTCATAATGATCTGGAGAGACTTGATCTAGAATAACATTCAGTAAGATATCTAAGTACATATTTTAATAAAATAGGTATGTCATCGAAATAAAGACGCGATAGGCAAACAAAGCTAAGTATTTATATTTAGCCATTTTTCTCATCTAATATAATAAAACCGAAGCGAATACTTTTATTAAAGTGTAACGTTGAATTATCACGGGTAGAAGTTTAAGCATAATAAAAAAAAACAAATATATTTTTAAGGTTGATTAATAGTTTTATTTTAAACCTATTTTTTAAGGCTTATTTTAGTCCAACCCGTTGCAGCGTTGGTACATTTTTAATAACTTAATAATCACTGACAATTTATTGAAAAAAAACTAAAAAAAAAACAAGAAGAAAACTACTACCTCGCGACTAGTCGGGTCTTAAACGGAAACGGTTTTTTACCCACAGATTCAGAGTAGGCTAGATACCGCATGTTCATTAGATAGTATGAAAACCAAGTGTCATCTTTTATACCTACGATGACGTCACCCTAGCCATTTAGCGATGTGCTCAACGTAAAGAGAATCATTTTAACTTGCTAAGCGCGTCTGTGAGCTAATCGACTTCGTCAGGAGTGGATGTGCGTTGACATATTTCATTAGACATGCAATAGGAAGTCGCTTGGTCGGACGGCTTGTAGTATCTAGTCTACTCTAAATCTGTGGATTTACCATAACATAATATCACGCCTGTAATCCCCGATGGGTTAGGCAGAGGTGTACCTATAGTTCACCTACATTTCGCCAGTTATGTTTAAGTCCCATGTAATATGGGGCGAGCCTAGTGCCATCCACCGGGCACAAATCCAGACTGGGATTGGGTGGATCCGTGGTTTTACCCTAACCGCTAATTAGATCAAGATTGGTACGCTTGAGATTAAATTATAATAGTTTTTGTCCGCGGCTTCGCCTGCGTGGAGGTCGTTTCGACGAAAATGTATACCGGGATAAAAAGTGTCCTATGTTAGGACATACGAGGGCTGCACTAAAAGTATCGGGAATGGAATATTTCCACTGTTCCTGTCATATTAAAATCTTTTTAATTGAAAACTCCTTGGTTTTAAAAATCGAATACCATTTATTTATTTAAAAAAAGATTCTCGGTCTTGTCACAAGGTTTTGTCAAACTTGTTTAGTCGTTGAGAAAATGGAATTGACTCGAGAAAATTCAAGAGCGATGATTTATTATGACTTTCGAACTGGTTTAACACAAAAACAGTGTGTTGACCGGATGATTTCTGCATTTGGTGATGAAGCCCCATCCAAAACCACAATTTATCGCTGGTTTGCTGAATTTCAACGTGGACGTGTCAAGCTCAGTGATGATCCCCGTCAAGGTCGTCCAAAAACTGCAGTCACCCAAGAAAACGTTGATGCTGTGCGTAAGCTGATTGAGAAAGATCGACATGTGACATACCGCGAAATTCAGGAACTTTAGACATTGGCATGAGTCAAATACAAATAATCTTGCATGAACAATTAGGTGTAAAAAAGTTGTTTTCCCGATGGATACCGCATTCGCTCTGTGTAGAGCAAAAAGCGGCTCGCGTTACTTGGTGCGTCAGAACTCTCGAAAGATTCCACGCAGGATCCTCAAATGCTGTATACAACATTGTTTCAGGTGACGAATCCTGGATATACGCGTACGAACCCGAAACAAAAAACCATCCACGAGTTTGGGTGTTCGAAAATGAGTTAAAGCCAACAAAAATTGTTCGTTCACGGAGTGTTGCAAAAAAAATGGTGGCCACGTTTGTCTCCAAAACCGGCCATGTTACGACTATTCCTCTTGAGGGACAAAGAACGGTTAATGCAGAATGGTATGCTAGCATTTGTTTGCCACAGGTCGTTTCTGAACTCCGTAAAGAGAACTGCAACCGCCGCATCATCCTCCATCACGACAATGCGAGTTCTCACACCGCGCACAGAACAAAAGAGTTTTTAGAGCAAGAAAACATAGAATTATTAGACGATCCGCCGTACAGGCTCGACCTAAGCCCTAATGATTTCTATACTTTCCCTAAAATAAAGAATAAATTGCGTGGACAGAGATTTTCATCACCTGAAGAAGCTGTGGACGCCTACAAAACGGCCATTTTGGAGACCCCAACTTCCGAATGGAATGGTTGCTTCAATGATTGGTTCCATCGTATGGAAAAATGTGTCAAATTTCGCGGAGAATACTTCGAAAAGCAATAAATACATTTTTAAATAGTAATGTTGTGTCACTTCCTTGATTCCCGAAATTTTCAGTGCCGCCCTCGTAATCCCGGTAATACATTCGGTTAGGACCCAGGTCATGGTCTATCCATGTGGCAAATTTCATCAAAATCCGTTAAGAGCGTATACCTACGCCGCCGCCGTACGGAATTTCATACAAACTTTCAAGCCCTTGTTTTGATTGATTCCTTTTTCGGCACATTCCTTTTTGGACATATTCCGTTTTCGGCATATTCTTGTTTCGGCACATTTTAATAAATAAATTATACTATGAAATATTTGTGACTTTGCTTGCGTAATAAAATAAAATAATATTTATTAGTAAAATATTATATTTTAACCAATAAAAATAAAAGACAAAAATGAAACAGTACCTACACTGATTAATTGGCCAACTAACTAATGATAACCAACTAGCTATCTAAATTCATATGCTTATGCTTATGGACCATCTTTTATAAAAGTTGGCAAAGCCTATTGAAACATTCCATTACATTTATTTTTTTATATACAAAATCATCTACAACTGCCTGCTCCTGATAAAATTTTTCCATATCTTTTTTTCGACGTAAACGTGTTTCATCAGATCACTGAATCTGCATTTTTCGTGAAATTATGTCTTGGTATCCCATCCAGCTTCCAATCTCAGTAGTTTTATGAATAAAAACAATGAAGGTTTTTTTTGGGATTCGGTGTTTTATGCGGTTATTCCATCCTTCTACTGCATTGTTTGTTCTGAATTCATCCTCATATACACAAAAACTTTTTTACGACTTCCAAAAAAAACACTAAAAAGTGAAAAATAACTTTTTAATATTATATTTAATTTAATTTCGGAAGTCGGTGTCTTTGGTTCATTTTGGCCACCGACTTCCGAAATTAAATTAAATATAATATTAAAACTTATTTTTCACTTTTTAGTGTTTTTTTGGAAGTCGGTTTTTTTTTTGTAAAAAAGTTTTTTATTTTTCACTTTTTAGCTGTGGTACCTACCCCACATCAATTCCTATACCACTACTAGCTATGAAAACAACAGTGATAGGAAATTCTATACAAGCTTTAACATCCCATCCATTGAAGTTAAGATAAACAAAAAATTACAAACTTTATAATTTACTTATTTACCCCCCCCCTTAAAAGTCATATTTCCAAAAACCCCTTCTTAGCGGATGCCTACGTCATAGAACTGTCTGTGTGCCAAATTTCAGCTCAATCTGTTCAATGGTTTGAGCTGTGTGTTGACAGACCAATCCGTCACGGTTTCCTTTTATATAAGGCTAGATATTATATTGAGAACCTCCTCCTTTTTTGAAGTCGGTTAAAAATCATATATAGCCAGAGTGCATCTCAGATCAATTTGATGGTACGATTTTGATCAGAACTATTTATTTAAATTTGCTTCGCTTAATTATCTTAATCCAGATATCTTATCGCCACCCGTGAAATACTTATCATTGAGAAGTTCCGGTGGCCATCTGTGGCCTTCTTCATCAGTTCCACTTCACCAAATTAAACTTTCTGAATGCAAATGATTGACTTGTTGATGAAAATATAAAAATCGCTATATGTATGCCTATAATATTTGAGGAGTTCCTTCAGTTACTCATGGATCCCAACATCAAAACTGGATTTTGATAAAAATGGGACCAATCTGGAAGTATATCCTTACAAATAAAAAAGTTAAGAAAGTAAAGAAAGTGCAAAAGTTAAGAAAGTAGTTATAAAACTTTTTAATAGGTTCAGAGTCCGTTGTAAGTTCTATTATTTCCATATAAACAGACTACATCTTCTTTCGGTAACAGTGGTAATTTCGTACAAAGTTTGGTGTAAAGTCTTCCTTCTTCCGTTTGTATTGTACCAAATTCTTTCGCCTTTTTCCAGAGTGATTTTTTGAACTGAAAATAACATCCAGTTATTGTGGCTTCTGAAAACTCAGCTTTCAATGCCTGGATAGCGGCGATTTCAAAATCACACTTAAACTTGTTTACTTTGAGACCAAAATCATTTTTTAGTATTGAAAATAGTCGCTGGTATGTATTTGTATGCTTGTTGGGCAGAAGTGAGTACAAAACGGGCACAAAACAAGATTTGCTTGGGGCAAGGTGTACAATTGCATAAATGGCGGCGGTGCAACTTTAAATGTAATGTCTGCATAATACTCGTCCTCTTTTAAAACTATCGAGGGCAGAAGGTGATGCGAACATCAATATTTTCTCATGATCACCATCATTACTTATGATAAAGCTATCAGCGAGAGTGTCGAGAATTATTACGTCACACAAATTTTTAAACGTCCTTTTTCCGACACCGAGTGCTGAATTCCGTGCATTGTACGAAGCGGTTTTATGCCTTTTAAAAGTTGGTATGATTGACTTGTCTGATTCACCATCACACATTTCAAGAATATCTTGCACAATATTTTCAAATATTGGTTTAATAGGTCCCATATCTTCACAAACTTTACGCATGCGTGTAGTTGAGTTTCCACATCTCCTCGTAAGAAATTTGGTTTGCAAATGTGATTAGATTCTTTTATTACCTTGTTCGTGCTATCAAGCGTAATGGACGTTTGGCAAATAGACTTGTTCGAGCACCTCTAATTTCACGTTCCTTTCACGTTTCTTCGAACAAAATTATATTTGTATCCCTCTCGCAACAACACATTATTAACACCTCTTTTGCTATTTATAAAGACTAGTCCATCTTTAGGCCTGTTGGCGTCCATTGTTTAGATAAAAAAAAAAACTGTTTTATAATAAGCAAGTTAAATCGCAGTTTTCTTTTCTCAGGCAGAGATTCCAAACCGAATGTAAAAAGAACTATACTAAGTATATAAATGGTGTTGAAGACAATATAAAAAAAAATGTTAAGAATTTGTGGAGTTATGTTGCTAATCGCAAAGCCAATGCTGGTATACCAGCCACTGTATTTTACAAAAATCAAAGTTCTAGTGACCCAAATGTGATTTGTAATATGTTCTCCAACTTTTTTCAGTCGGTCTATGAAGCTATCACTTATAATGGCAGTGAATGGTTGCCCCCTGAAACGTGTGTAGATAATTGTGTTATCATTAACCGTATATCTTTTAGTCCTGATCAAGTATTGCAAGCCTTACGGGCATTAGATATAACAAAGGGCCCAGGCCCAGATGGATTACCAGCTTGCTTTATTAAAAAAACAGCTAATAGTATTCACATTCCGCTATACATTATTTATAATAAATACACAAACACACAAGGTACATTTCCTGAAGTTTGGAAACTAGCCAATATAACCCCAGTACATAAAACAGGTTCTAAGCACGATGTCGAAAACTACCGCCCTATTTCTATCCTGTCTACCTTATCCAAGATTTTCGAAAGACTTGTACACAGAGCAATATACCCAGCCATTCATAACATTATTCTTACTCAACAACATGGATTTGTTAAAAAATGATCTACTGTTACAAATCTACTAGCCTTTACAGATTATTTGTTTAATAATATGGATCAACAGGTACAAGTAGATGCTGTGTACACAGACTTTCGAAAAGCTTTTGATAAGGTGGATCATGAACTGCTTCTCAAAAAGTTGGCGTATATAATGGCATTCGTGGAGATTTACTTCGCTGGTTTGAATCATATGGATCAAACAGGTCGCAAAGAGTTGTAATTAAGGGCTTTCGGTCTTATTCAGTTGGCGTCACTTCTGGTGTACCGCAAGGCTCTATTTTCGGCCCTCTTCTTTTTATTATTTTTATTAATGACGTTTGGAGTTGTTTCGTGCCTTCAAAATTTTTGCTTTATGCAGATGACCTTAAAATCTACAGAACAATTCGCAACCATACTGATTCTATGTTACTTCAAGAAGATCTTAATCGATTTTCTGTTTATTGCGTAGAAAACAAAATCCAATTAAGTACTTCTAAATGTGTATGTATTACATTTACCAAGAATAAACATATTATAAGGAGCACTTACACATTAGATGATGCTGCACTGCATAGAGTCATGTCAGTGAAGGATCTTGGAATACTATTGGATACTAAACTTCACATTGATCAGCATATTCAGAAAATTGTTAACAACGCCTATCGTATGTATGGCTTTGTTATGAGATCCACCACTGACTTTAAGCGCATTGATACCTATATACATTTATATAAATCGCTAATTAGGTCACAACTCGAATACGCTGTATTAATTTGGAATCCTCTTTACCAAAAATACATAGACAGCTTAGAAAATGTCCAGCGTAAATTTCTCAAAGCCCTGCATTATCGCTGCCGCCACGACTTTATTTCCTCTAATTCACGCCAAAAGAATGTTGAGCTGTTAAACTTAAAGTCTAGACGCCTTTTCCTAGAAACTATGTTTCTCTATGACTTGTGTAATAACGGATATGACTGCATAGATCTCAGTAATAAGTTAAGCTACGTTGTTCCAAGAACTGTCATTGGACGACAAGTGCGCGCACGTCCACTTTTTGCCGTTTCCTCCTGCCGCACTAACGCTGGAGTTCGAGCACCTCTTCGTCGTATAGCTAAAAATTTCAACACTGTGTTTGCAAGTTTGGATTTGTTTACATTGTCTGCTAATAAGTTTAGAGTCTCTTTGATACAATTAATTAGTGACTCAGATTTTTAAAACAAGAACTGTAATTTAGATATTTTATTTAATAGGTATTGTTTAAAATGATAATGTTGTCTTTTTTTTTTCTTTTCTTCTCATTTAAGGATTTTCTTGCGATTATTAACCAATAAGTTTCACTCGTGTGCAAATAGTTCCATATCAAATATGTAGTATTTAAGATGTGGATAACGTTGTGAGCTACACATATGTAACCTCTTTTTTTCTCACTACCTGTTTATTAAGATATTTGTGTAACTGTTTGTTTTCCCGAATTAAATAAATAAATAAATAGATAACATTGCACATGGTTTTAAACGTAAAACCATGTGCAATGTTATTTGACTTGCTAATTAAATTTAATGTCATTGTCAACGAGGGAAGCTAAAGTTTTATCAAACGTTGTTATAAGTGGCCAGTGCTAATATGCTCTTCAATTGATAAGATCCTCATTACAAAAAATTACCTTACTATTTCACTGCCGTCTACCTTGTATTAGGTATCTGTTGTGTGAAAGTATATTACAAAATAGCCCTAAGCATTTTAAAATTTCAGAATAATGATGCCTTGTTGTATATTATGATTTATGCCGAAAACGGAATGTGCCGAAACAAGAATATGCCGAAAACGGAATGTGCCGAAACAAGAATATGCCGAAAACGGAATATGTCCAAAAAGGAATGTGCCGAAAAAGGAATCAATCCTTTAATGAAACTTCATACACATAAGCACGATACAAAGGTCTAAAACGTTAGTTAAGAACATTTTCGAAAAATTGTGTTACAGCCAAATTAGGCGCGAAAACGGGCATCAGTCGCCGTACATTAGAGCGTTTACGGTAAATAGGAATAACCATTATTAATATAAAGTTTCTATCTTATCTGATAGTGTCCAACCGAATTGCAAAAAATAAAATTTATCTTATAAGATAGATTAGCGTGATGGACTGGCGAGAATATAGCTTTATTTAAATTAGTTTAAATAAATGTAAGTAGTATGGATTGTTTCTAGTAGTAATTCCCATTGACATTTGCGTTCTTGTTTCCTGTCACTAATGTTATCGCTCTATGTATCCTCTCTGCACAATTAACTCGCAAGTGATTTATCATTTCTACATAGTCTTATTTAATATAATAACATAATATTGATAACTAGGCTCGTGCATAAATAAAAGCGGTGAGCGAGAATCTCTCACCATAATAAACCTGATCATTCATCATCATTTTCGGCTCCGAATTATTGTAATCTAATTAGTATGACGTCCAGTCGAGTCTTATCTCAATGAAATTTTATTTATCTTCACATCTAAATATCTTCAATGAAAAACACATCGATTTCTTCTATATACTCGGTCCGCCATCGCTGAGGATCATGAATTCGTGACCCATCTTGTTGGTGTCATGTCCTGTCGTCAATTTGTATACACCTTTGTTTATTACTCACACCTCATCTATTTTGTTTACAAATTACTGTTGATTATTATTGATTAGCGTTAGTCTAGTGACATGATATGGTTAACACTGTGCTGGTATCTAACGCTTTGCTTGACTAACGTGACGTTGTCAATGTGGTGCTCGGGCAGGCTGTGCTGGAACCGCCCACGTTACCGATGCCAACCGCGCGCGGCGACTCGGCGAGAAAGCAGCGATAACTGCCGAACTGATATAAAACATCTACCTAATGCTCATGGAGGTGAGAACATCTTTATTATTGCAGCATCCAGCACATGAATCATGCATTCGTGGCAATATGGCTTTATGTGTACATGTGCATGTAGTATGTTGTACTTAGTTTTTTTTTCTTGTAAAATATGCTAACACGTAATCTAATTTAAGTTCGTTTATCATAATTTTGTTTAATAAACAAACATTTTTCTTTTATCAACTGGAGTGTTAGTAGGTACCTACCTACCGATGTCATTCAATTATTGTTCGTGCATAAAACGCATTCTTAGTCTACATAAGTAGGTACATACAATTCGCATTACAATTTAGCAACCTATGAATTGCTATAAACAAGATGTAACATAAATAATGCACAACCTCTTAAGGGGTCATTGTACTCATCATTATGTTCTTATAACTCGTCAAAATGTAGGGAACAGCAGATTTTTTTTTTCGCGGTTTTAAATTATTTATGTTACACCTTGTATAGAACACTAATCGTGATTTTGATTAGTTCTTAGCAGAATTATTTTACTTGTATTTTTAGCATTAGGTTCTCAAAAGATAATAGACTAGACTCGTGCGATAATTGAAAAAAGAAATGAAGTTAATTTCATAGTCGGTGTTCCGTATCGATTCGATATTAACTTTGATTATGTATCCGGACCGTGAAAAAATGTACCTACTTTTATTTCAATAGCTGTAGATATTGTTTGAGTGTAGTGTAAAAATGTAGTTTAGATAAATATGAAGCCACAGATCGCCGGCAATTAAATTTATATAGGTACTTATTTTCTATTCAATTTATCCATGGACCTAACGTTCCTTCAAATCAGATCGGTATTCCACAACGGTAACGCATCCTTCCCCGCGTCCTAATCAAAGCAATTGATCGCGCGAATACGCGATCGTCGCGTTCATAATAAATGTAACTCATTTGTTCGGAAAACCGGAAGTCGCCGTCATCGGCGCGATCACGAGTTCATGTTCGCCGAACAAAATAAACGCGACGTTTGCGTGTTCACGCGACTGTCGTTTTGATTAGGACGCGGTCTGATGCTTTATTCCATTCACAGAGTAATTTTTATTATTGCTTCTAAGTACTTACTATCCTAATTAGAGAATCCGGACCGTGAAAAAATGTACCTACTTTTATTTCAATAGCTGTAGATATTGTTTGAGTGTAGTGTAAAAATGTAGTTTAGATAAATATGAAGCCACAGATCGCCGGCAATTAAATTTATATAGGTACTTATTTTCTATTCAATTTATCCATGTACCTAACGTTCCTTCAAATCAGATCGGTATTCCACAACGGTAACGCATCCTTCCCCGCGTCCTAATCAAAGCAATTGATCGCGCGAATATGCGATCGTCGCGTTCATAATAAATGTAACTCATTTGTTCGGAAAACCGGAAGTCGCCGTCATCGGCGCGATCACGAGTTCATGTTCGCCGAACAAAATAAACGCGACGTTTGCGTGTTCACGCGACTGTCGTTTTGGTTAGGACGCGGTCTGATGCTTTATTCCGTTCAAAGAGTAATTTTTATTATTGCTTCTAAGTACTTACTATCCTAATTAGAGAATGTTTAACAAACATTGTACCGAAACAACGGACTTCGTTTCAGCAAAATATAAAACGAACAAATCAGTGATTAAGAAAAACCCTCAACAAACGGTGATTAACTATGTTCGGTGTAATGTTTGCAAAAGCATGACGAAATTATTGAAGGAGTCTATATTTTGTTTTCAACATGCAATCATACAATTAATTATTTCAGTTCAACTGTTGCAGCTACCTATTGACCTATTTAAAATGAATGCTTTTATAAATCAAAGCAATTTTGCTAATGTTTTTATTTTTTAACAGGGTGTTCGCGCACTTTAAAAGCTGCTTACTACATATACCTACCTGCGTTTATTTTTATTCAAAATGTAACTTATTAAAATAAGATAGATAAGCAATAAATTTTATTCGACCTAAGTGCCACTTTTGGAATATTGTTCTAAAAAGATACCAAAGCAAAATTATATATTTGTATTTAACTTTCATACTATTTAGTTATACAGGAAGAATTTTTAATCACCAATCAATCGGTGACGTTCTCAAAATAAAAGTTTACGTTTGTGGATACCACCGGTGGATACACATCGGCTGCACCCACCCACACGTTTTCTCATTCAGCATAGTCTACGCGGCAAGCATGGTATTCAACATTTGAATTCGTAAATAAGCTGAATTGATAATACCTTCGGAAAAATATTTTCGGTTGGAAAATATGACCTACCTACCTGTTTTTATTTTTCAAAAACATTGTCCTTCAAATAGTACATAGAAAATATTTGAATGGTGATTAAAAAACCGTCCTGTAGGTTTTTAACCAAGAAAATGAGAAAAATATTAGTACCATCAGTGTAATACTAATTACCCACCTCATTACTCCATACAGTTTATTGCCTAGAATATTGCAGGATTTCTTTTGTCACATGATTGAAAATTATAATCGTTAAGACTACGATCCTAACCTTACTACCTCAAAAACGTCTTACCGTTACGTCAAACTCCAACAGAAATTACAACATTACTTAAAGAAAAAAAAAAAATTAAAACAAAATTCTATTTCTCGAGTTTTCTATTCTGAATTGGAATATACCTTTTTTGCTGCTTAGTTTCAGAGTTAAATACTGAAAACCGTAAAACGAGCGATGACGTCACTGAAATGGCTTTAAGGATAACATATTTACATAGACTCTCACTCCATCCATACTATTAGGGCATAATTATGTCATCGGAATGACGTCAAATAAACAGTTACACACAGTTTGGCATCGTTTGGCGTTTATTGACGTTTGTTTAGAATATAACGAATTTCAACATTGATAATTTAATGAACACAAAAAGAAATACGCGTTTCTTATTTTTTTTAATGTAATTTCATTTAAGATAGAGATAATATTAATAGAAATGTTGTCAATTATGTCAGTGGGTAATGTTGTTGGTTTTGTAGTAAGTAGTAAAGTAAATATCTCGAATTCACCAGCTTTGAGTGGAGTCAGGAGCCCAACTTATTAAACCTAGAATTTAATTATTGAGTTTGTTCCTGTCCTTCATCAGATTCTGAGGAATAGTATTGTATATCAGATTCTGAAGAATAGAGCAAAAAATTTTAAGAAGTGTAATTATCCCATCATAGATGGGATAATTACACTTCTTAAAATTTTTTGACGTTGGTAACGTTTTTCTGATTGTTAATAGAACATTATAGTATTTGAGGCCATGAATAGCCAAGCTTCCAGGAGGTAGGTTGTGAAATTACAAAATCATACTTTGGTCTTTGGTCTTCTTTGGTCTGCGATTACCTACTTAAGTATTATGCGAAAATTCATGCATACTGTATGGAGGAAGGTGGGGTTAACAGCACGCTAATTGCGGAACACACTATCAATAACAAATCGGAATGGGCTAATCCATTGCTTCATATGTTCGATAAGTTTGTCTGCTTAGCAACGTAAATAACGCAATGAATATTGTTGAACTGTCAAAATATGTGTGTTACGCAATTAGCCCGCAGGGCAGGCGGGTAGTCGGTTTTTTTTTAAAGTATCAAAACCGCTATTGTTTTAAATTGCTTCTCTGTATCTGATTTTTGGAGCTTGGGGTCAACTCTGAAGCGCTAAACCGAAGTAGCGGCCGAATGTTAGGTCGTTTCTTTACTAGGCTAATTATCGCTGAATACGGCGAAAAAATAAAGAAAAAAAGACTTTAGAAGAAATAAGCCAAAGTCAAAACTGTGACTTGAAGTCGGGTAAGGAAGGACTCAAAAAAGAAACTGTGGAAGTTATAAAACGGCCGAACATTCAGCCGATACTTCGATTTAGCGCTTCGGAGTAGACCCTCAGGGGGCCGATCGCGCTATTTCTCAAAGTAATTACCGTTCGAACGGAACGTTTTTGGTTTTGGTTTAGTTTTGGTTTAGCTGATGTAAGACACGGTATCGCGCTATTTTTTCTGAGCGACAAAATCATTGACGTTACCCAATACTGAAAGTTCGATCGATCGTTCCTCCAACGTAACTTCCAAAGTAAAGCTAAATCGTTTCCGTTGAAATGATTAGCGCGATACGAAATGTGTCTAACGTAACGTTTTTGGTTGTGGTTTAGTTTTGGTATTAACGTTCAAAATTAGCGCGATCGGCCCCCTGATCTGATAGTGGTACGTTCGTCGAGTCCTTGTTTTCTATTACTTTATTTAATGGCATTTGCACAGTTCGCATTAGTCGGGCATTCCCGTTAGTACCTATATTATCTGTGCAACCGTGTGATAAGGATTCAGATTTCAGATGGGCTAAATTTTATGGAATGATTAGTGCAATCGTATTAGGAGTTGCAAATGCGCAATGCAAGTGGATGACGCGCGTACCTAAAGGATACACAGCGTTAGATTTGTGTCATATTTTTATGAAATTACTATAATAAAATAAAAGTATCTTTCAAAGTACGTACGTGACAATATAGCACAAAGCGCCGGGATGTTAAAACATTTTCATTCTTTTAGGGCAAATGACGAAAAAAAATAAAAAGTGAGCGTGCATTTAAAAAAATAACAATTTATGACCAAAACGCCTACTTATTCTCAAGGTAGAAAATTACAAATGACTGTTATACAAAAATGATACCTATATTTTTTTAATTAGCTAAACTGTCGTTAGGGTAATAATATGAAAATATTTGGTGTTCAAAAAGTGCAGTTTAGAAATTCTAATAGTTATTGTGATTAACAACGTTCGTAGACATTATTGATGTCCTTTTCTAAAAAAGTTTACTGCCTACATGGGTAGTTTTCCACTTATTTGTATGAAAGTAAATATTTAAAATCATTTTGGTTAGTTTTCGTTTCGGTAAAACTAGTAGATTTTTTCTTATCCATACTGTTAAATTGTTATAATTGCGTGTACATACTGTTTGATCTATTATTTAGTTTCTACCTTGTAACCTTCTATATATTTAGAGCTATGATAAGATTATAGTTCTTTCGTATATAACTCATAAATAAATTGATACTGGAAAACTCGCGTTCTGTTCATAGCTTCAAGTTTTAAATCACTTTGGATGTGATCGATATTTAGCCAGTTTTGATACAGCATAAAATAATGTATCTGCCTTCCCGTTGTGGGCAATAATTGTGTATGTATGTATGTATTAAGACAATGCTGAATCTCTTTTTCTTAGTCTGCATAAGGTCGCAGTGTTGTCCGATTTATTTTCGATTTTGTACTAACATCACAAACATTTTGTTTATGTCACATTCAGGTTGCTAATTATAATCAATAAAACTGTTACCTCAATTAACATTATCTCATAATGTAAATTGTTTACTTACATATTTGATATTAGGTAATGGTTTTAAGTGATTTACGAATTATTTTTACCTCAACCATCTTGGCTTCGAGTGCCATACTAGATTAAGTTTAATTTTATAACACATTTTATTTAGATTTAGGAGGAAGGGTAAGAGAGATGCATTTTTTCTTATAAAAACGCATTTACTTATAATATTTTTTGTATCTAGATATTGTCAACACATCATTATTTTTTGTATGAAATATTTTGTCGTCGCCGAATTTTTTTTCGGGCTTTATCTTAGGTAAAAACTTATTTCCGCAACAGCTTAAAACGTGGTATTGTGATTATTATAGCGTTGTTCGATCTTAGCAAGTGAACTTTAGTTCGAATAACAGATAAAGAATTTGCTTGGTCCCACTTGACTTGAAATATAATGCTAACGTCGAGTCACTGCTTTCTTATATAATATTGTGCTACTTATTGCATTACGAAACCGTGTGTAAATTATACTTTAGCTGGCTAAGCATACAGTTTGTCGTGTCTAAATTGATGCACTGAGAGTGGCACAATTAATTAATAACGTTTTTTTGTGTGGATCACATTTTTAACATGTAAGTCTGTGTATTGACGTGGTTTTTATTAATGTATATTCATTAAAAATTGTATACAAAATCGTTTTTTATTTAAGTCACATCCACTGGAGCTGTAGTTACTTTTTTAGGGGTCCGTAGTCAACAAGGAACCTTTCTAGTTTCGCCATGTTCGTCTGTCCGTGGCTTAGCTCACAGACTCACAGACTTATGGATATACATATTAATCACGCCGACGAAGTGGTAAAAAAACATCTTAAAACAAATTTTGTTTTAATACCGCTCCTACACGTAAAGTGGGGATGACTTTTTCTCGTGAAAACCGTTTTTTGATTCAGGGATCCGTTTGCGAATAATTAAGCTTTAAAGTGCTAGTTTTTGTAGAGTCAGGTGTCAGCTAAATGGTTGTTTTTGGATATGTGAATAAAATCACCGCAATAGCTAAAAAGTTAATAGGAAAACTATCACAGCTAGGTAGGGTTTACAAATTAACGAGTAATAGTCGACCAACTTACATTTGCAGTTTTAATGTATGGAAGAACATGTTTTACAACCACAACGTTAAGTTAGTTTTTGGGATAAATTCATCCCAACTACGGAAGCCTTCATTGTGCATGATCCGACACGCACTTGGCCGGTTTTTATAATATTTTATTATAGGTAAACATGTTACTTATTCGTCTCAAGTGAGTAGATACCTACTTATTAACACCATTGGATTCCATTAGAGTCTGTGTGCTAGCAAGCAGTTCACGTCACGTTACATAGAATGAATTTTCCATGCAGGGCAAAGGCATCTTAGGACACCTACAGAGTAGGAACGAGCATTGATCACCACGGACGAGAGCCGAATGAAACCAAACCATTGATGAGACGGTAGAGAGCGTATGACTTTGCAAATTAGTAGAATCAGCCCCCAGGTAGGTAAATACTTGGTCTGAAACCGCCAACACCATCATACTACTGTAATGAATGGGCAAATGATCCTATCAAGTTACAGTGTTGAGTATCTACCTAACGCTTGCAAATCACAAATACGAGGGCGGCACTGAAAATTTCGGGAATCAAGGAAGTGACACAACATTACTATTTAAAAATGTATTTATTGCTTTTCGAAGTATTCTCCGCGAAATTTGACACATTTGTCCATACGATGGAACCAATCATTGAAGCAACCATTCCATTCGGAAGTTGGGGTCTCCAAAATGGCCGTTTTGTAGGCGTCCACAGCGTCTTCAGGTGATGAAAATCTCTGTCCACGCAATTTATTCTTTATTTTAGGGAAAGTATAGAAATCATTAGGGCTTAGGTCGGGGCTGTACGGCGGATGGTCTAATAATTCTATGTTTTCTTGCTCTAAAAACTCTTTTGTTCTGTGCGCGGTGTGAGAACTCGCATTGTCGTGATGGAGGATGGTGCGGCGGTTGCAGTTCTCTTTACGGAGTTCAGAAACGACCTGTGGCAAACAAATGCTAGCATACCATTCTGCATTAACCGTTCTTTGTCCCTCAAGAGGAATAGTCGTAACATGGCCGTATTTGGAGACAAACGTGGCCACCATTTTTTTTGCAACACCGTGACTGAACAATTTTTGTTGGCTTTAACTCATTTTCGAACACCCAAACTCGTGACTGGTTTTTTGTTTCGGGTTCGTACGCGTATATCCAGGATTCGTCACCTGATACAATGTTGTATACAGCATTTGAGGATCCTGCGTGGAATCTTTCGAGAGTTCTGACGCACCAAGTAACGCGAGCCGCTTTTTGCTCTTCACAGAGCGAATGCGGTATCCATCGGGAAAACAACTTTTTTACACCTAATTGTTCATGCAAGATTATTTGTATTTGACTCATGCCAATGTCTAAAGTTGCCTGAATTTCGCGGTATGTCACATGTCGATCTTCCTCAAACAGCTTACGCACAGCATCAACGTTTTCTTGGGTGACTGCAGTTTTTGGACGACCTTGACGGGGATCATCACTGAGCTTGACACGTCCACGTTGAAATTCAGCAAACCAGCGATAAATTGTGGTTTTGGATGGGGCTTCATCACCAAATGCAGAAATCATCCGGTCAACACACTGTTTTTGTGTTAAACCAGTTCGAAAGTCATAATAAATCATCGCTCTTGAATTTTCTCGAGTCAATTCCATTTTCTCAACGACTAAACAAGTTTGACAAAACCTTGTGACAAGACCGAGAATCTTTTTTTAAATAAATAAATGGTATTCGATTTTTAAAACCAAGGAGTTTTCAATTAAAAAGATTTGAATATGACAGGAACAGTGGAAATACGAGGGCTGCACTAAAAGTATCGGGAATGGAATAATCAAGCTCAGTGATGATCCCTGTCAAGGTCGTCCAAAAACTGCAGTCACCCAAGAAAACGTTGATGCTGTGCGTAAGCTGATTGAGGAAGATCGACATGTGACATACCGCGAAATTCAGGCAACTTTAGACATTGGCATGAGTCAAATACAAATAATCTTGCATGAACAATTAGGTGTAAAAAAGTTGTTTTCCCGATGGATACCGCATTCGCTCTGTGAAGAGCAAAAAGCGGCTCGCGTTACTTGGTGCGTCAGAACTCTCGAAAGATTCCACGCAGGATCCTCAAATGCTGTATAAAACATTGTATCAGGTGACGAATCCTGGATATACGCGTACGAACCCGAAACAAAAAACCAGTCACGAGTTTGAGTGTTCGAAAATGAGTTAAAGCCAACAAAAATTGTTCGTTCACGGAGTGTTGCAAAAAAAATGGTGGCCACGTGTGTCTCCAAAACCGGCCATGTTACGACTATTCCTCTTGAGGGACAAAGAACGGTTAATGCAGAATGGTATGCTAGCATTTGTTTGCCACAGGTCGTTTCTGAACTCCGTAAAGAGAACTGCAACCGCAGCATCATCCTCCATCACGACAATGCGAGTTCTCACACCGCGCACAGAACAAAAGAGTTTTTAGAGCAAGAAAACATAGAATTATTAGACCATCCGCCGTACAGCCCCGACCTAAGCCCTAATGATTTCTATACTTTCCCTAAAATAAAGAATAAATTGCGTGGACAGAGATTTTCATCACCTGAAGAAGCTGTGGACGCCTACAAAACGGCCATTTTGGAGACCCCAACTTCCGAATGGAATGGTTGCTTCAATGATTGGTTCCATCGTATGGAAAAATGTGTCAAATTTCGCGGAGAATACTTCGAAAAGCAATAAATACATTTTTAAATAGTAATGTTGTGTCACTTCCTTGATTCCCGAAATTTTCAGTGCCGCCCTCGTATTCCATTCCCGATACTTTTAGTGCAGCCCTCGTAGATATGTCGCAGGCAGATTGTATGATTTGTCATTATACATACGGCGCCGTCCGTTTACAAACGCTCGCAGTTATGAAATTATAATATGCCGAAGGCGAATTGAGAACTCGTTCAATTGTTATACTTAATTTCGACATTGATTGTTGTTATAGGTTCTGTTAGAACTGGTCGCAGTAACAAAGCCAGGGCACCCCGACCAAATAGGTTAGGTTAGGTTAGAACTGTGACCAATAGCGCACTAAATACTTCAATTTGCCGCGGCATTTTGTAAACGGCCTTTGAATTGTCCATCAAATGTTGTGGCATATTAAACAGTGACAAGGCAATTTACATTTTGCCTTCGGTATGTATATTTTATAACAGCGAGCGTTTTTAAACCGACGACGCCGTTTATAAAACATACAGATTGCCTGCGACAGTTATGCAGGGTCAAATAAGATTAGCTAGCGAAACTCTTAGACGTGATCGGTATTACGGTATATCGATATCTTAGCATGAAAAAACAAAAAATAAATTTATTACGTGATTTTTTGTGGGTTCATCGCAGACGTGGTTGGGACCATGGGACGTTGGTATCGATACCTAAACACGACGAACAAAAACAAAAACTGATTTTCTCAACTCGTACCTACTTCAAAAGTAAGAAACAACACTACCAGCTGTTGTGGAAAAACAAAAAAAATCTTCAAATCTTTTATTTTTTATTGTATCGTGTTTGGATATCACTATTATACCCATCTGCAGAGTTTTGCTAGCTAATTTAATTTGACCCTGCTGAGTTAAGAAAAATATACATATTCAGAGTAACTATACATATCTTTATAGCCATATCTTTACTTAAGAAGGCCGCGTACACACCAAGCGAAACCTTGGCCGCCGAATGTTAACATGTATGAAAAACAAAGGACAGTAGACGTCATTCGGCGGCTGAAGTTGTTGTTTTTTTGGTGTTCATACTTCAACACAGCTTTGGACGTATCGAAGCGTTCTAAAGCAGTTAACGAGACACAACAAGAGGTTAACGATTTTCAAAAATCATCACAAATTTATTACTTAGCTTTTTAGGGTTCCGTACCCAAAGGATAACGGGAACCCTATTACTAAGGCTCCGCCATCTGTCTGTCTGTCAGCTCACATACAACCAACGTGATTTTTTTGCCCTTTTTATAGATAATGGTACGGAACCTTTCGTGCGCGAGTCCGACTCGCACTTGGCCGGCTTTTTTTTTTAAAGTGATGTTGGTTGTAACGCACGGGAAGGCCAAGTAGAGAACCCCACTTATTGTTTTCGGTAAATAAATAGCCTTTATCAATGATTGTGAGACGTCATTCAAACATAGATAAAATTATACTTTCTATCATCAGTAGTGATCTGTCTTTCACTGAAAATAGGTTATTGGGTTCGGCCGTTAGTTGATTGCCACACTATCGAATTATGTCGAAGATCTGTAAAGATAGTTGTAAGAGGTAAAATAAATAAAGAAGTATAAATATATTTTTCCATCTTTTTATTTAAAGTTCATTTTTTACGCCAACGAGTGTTAAGATTTTTTAAATTTAGGTTGCCAACTTTTTTCGCGTAAGTAGGTAGTCAGTGTACGGTGAGGGCAATTCTAGCGATTTCAATCTTTCGGCAGCGGAATTTGACTGAATGTCAAATACCTACTAGTGAAAATGACAGATTTTCATGACGGCCGGTATTAACGGAACCGCTTTCCAAGGAAACCAAAGCTAAAAATGATGTGAGCATATTCAACATTGAAGGCTAATGACGTGATAAATTAAAGTTTCCAAAAAGATGTTAGAGAATTAGGTGTTTTACGTGCGCAGTAGTTTAAAAACACGAACTAAGCGACAAATAGGTAATACTAACCACTCATAAGAAGCGCCGCGACTTACAACCTAATCGCGACTCGCGAAGACGTTAGATAACTAACGCAAGGATTGCTGGTTGTTTAGAAAGTAGGTGGAACCAGTTAATTAATTTGGTTGTCACACAATTTCAAAATTTTGCATATTCTACCTTTTGCCAACATTATCGACTGTTCCATGGGCCATCTATAAAAATTTTGGAACGAATGCAGTAGGAGTTGAATGGTAGAAATTGTCAAGTTAGCAAAAAGGGTTATGAATTTAAAATTCCCCCTTATCTCCGAAAATATTGAGCCTACGACTTAAAAAAAAAAAAAAAATATACTTATAGATTACAGGAAACCCTTTATGAAGTCTATGATCTTAAAATAACATGGTACATAAATCTCTCAATATTGTGCGTATAAACTTATGAAACTTGAACTATGAGGAAACATGCTTCTCAAGTCCAATGATAAGTTTGTTCGTGGGACAAATCCATCCCAACTACGAAACCTCCCTTCCTTCTTCTTGTTCCGACACACATTTGGCCGGTTTTTTTATATTGTCTAAGTAAAACTTTCTTAGCAAAGTTAGAGTGCCGAGTGCGGTGTGTAAATCTCACCTTTAGGCTTCACTATCACACCCAATGTAGGTATTCCCCGACGCGGCAGTAAAAAAAAAACCATTCAGTACGGTATTGTTGAATAATTTATTGTCAAATTAAAAGCAATTGGAATGAAAAATGTGTTAGGTCCGCAGATTTAGAGTAGGCTAGATAGGTACCGCATGTTCGTTAGATAGTATGAAAACCGAGCGTGTAATCTTTTTTATACCTACGATGACGTCACCCCAGCCATTTAGTGATGTGCTACTGGCTACTGCTCAACGTAAACAGAATAGTTTCAATCGCTAAGCGCATCTGTGAGCTAATAGTCTTCGTCAGGGGTGGACGTGCGTTGACATTTTTTAATTTTACATGCAATAGGAAGTTGCAATAATCTATATTAGTAGGTAATAATCTTATATTAATAGGGCACGCTTGTTCGGACAACGCCTTGTGGTATCTAGCCTACTCTGAAATCTGTGGTTACGCAACTAGGGAGCAGGTTATTTTTTTGGTAACCGTTAGCCAGCGGTGTCCAAGGTTAACTTAGAAAGTAGGTAGGTTAGGTAGATACTTATAATCGAAAGTCACATTTGTATTTGCTGTGATAGTGTCAAATTAATGGTTTACCAAACATGTTTAATTTAAATCAAGCTGAGGCAATAATTCGCTAGAACCCATCCTATTGAAAATTTTCTCATCACTCTACATAATTATACAAAACTTAATTTTTACACCTCTACAAATACCAAAACAACATAAAAAAAAAAAATAATAAACCAATCAGAATCGTAAGTAGCCTAGGTAGTATTATAAAAATAGATCGAATCAAATGATCGTTGTTAAGTGTTAATACCAGCGATTACAATCGGCTTCTACATCGATTAGTAGGTATAATCAACTAAAAACATACAAATTCGTCGTACGGTTTTTGCATTGCAGCTGGTTGTAAATTGATCAAAATCGCGACAACAACGAATATATTTACAGAGTAATCGTGAAATCCACCCATAGAACTTTTAAGTTTAAATTGGTCGAAATATGACTTTCTATTCATGAAAACATCACGTTTGCGTATAATCAAATCACCATCGCCATAAAAGTTTATGACTTTTTTACAACAAAGTGAGTAAATGGCTATTTTTTGCTGAGAAACAGTCTGGCATGCCATTTCGGGAGCACAAGACTACCCTAATTGCGTAACACGATTTTAATCACTATCTGAGGATTTTGTTGGATATTCCTAAACCATTGCATCTTCGATTTGAAAAAATCGTCTGCTCAACAACTTATCGCAATGGCTGAACTGTCAAAATTGAAGTTTTGTGTGTTACGCAATTTAAAGGATTGGTTTTGTCAGTAAAAGTCAAGACACACCCAGAGCGGGAGAAGTTATTTGATAATTTCCCACCCAAAAAAAAAGGCAGGTGTCTATAGTGGGTGGGTTCTCCCAAACCTGGGGGTCTACTCCGAACAAAAAACCGAAGTATCGGCCGAATGTTCGGCCATTTCTTGACTACGGCTAAATGGCAAACTACTACCTATGTACTATCTATAATGTGACTTGAAGTCGAGTTAGGACTCAAAGACAAAAAAGGAATATGGGAAGTTTTAAAACGGCCGATACATTGGATTTTCGCTTCGAAGTAGACCCCTGTATTTTTAAGGCAAAAAGCCGTGCGAGCCGAAATTACAATTTAAGTTGACTACCTACCTAATTATAAGCAAAATGGGATAACCCCCGACGAATTCTCGATATTATTATTTAATCTGTTGCGTCAACATTGTTAATTTACCGACAGAGATGACTGCCATGGTAATATCGACAACAAAATAAAAATAGCAACAAACAATATTTCAGTTCTGTATTGCAATTTCGACATTAAGGCGACAGTCCCGTAATAATGTGATAAAGTCACTCTTAGGCCAAGATTCATATAACGGACTTTGACTTTACTAAATAATTAAAGTAAGCGTCGCTTACGAATGTGAACACTATCGGTATAGCATTAATGTTCATGTTGGAAACGCTTGCACATTCGCTTTAAATACGAATATGATTTTTTTTCTCATATGAATAAGGTTTATATTCGTATGGAACGCTTACTTAAAGCACGACCTGCGAATCTTGCCCTATGTATGAAATCGATTAGTTCAAATGGATAAATTCATATATAATCTCTAGAGCTAAGCACTTGATATTGTTGACGAAGACAAAAAGTAATAATACTTCAAACATCAATGAGTTTTTATAAAATGTAAATTCATCTAAAAATTCAACAATATTTCTAGCTTATAACTATCATCATGTTTAGGTACGGCAAGACTCAAATATAAAAATAATTGAAGCGATGATTTCTCGAATCGTCAACTTATCAGGCTGACATGTACCTGCAATCAAAAGAAAAAGGTTATAGTGTCATGTATTGTTATTCCCTACGTACGCGATACGCAGTCCCATGAATAGGTAAATTGTGGTGACCTGCCGAGTGGCAAGTAGGTACAAAAATGCAAAAAAAGCCATGTCTGTCTATATATATATAATATACTTTTTTTTTAATAGTTTTATTTCTATTTGATGTTTATAAAAAAAATTGTTTTGTATAAAGTTCTAGTAAGTACCTACGCTAATTGATAATGCCGTGCTTTCCTATGATTTAGATATAAATATTATTATGACAAAGACTTTGGATTAATGCTGTGTATGTGTTTACGGTGCGTTTCATCAAATAGTCCCTATAAATGTTGGCTTCACTGTTGTAGGACGAAGTGACGAACCCGAATACGCTACCTAATAGGTCTGCATGTCGATTCTGTGTACCATCACACCGTGAAAACTTCTTATGTGAAGTGAGCGTGGAGTGAACTGTCAGTGTCATCCCACCTGATGCTAGGGATGGACCAAGTATTTATACATTTACAATCCTAATCCAGATTTTAATAATATTTTTTTATGTTGTATGTGATCATTTTATATTACTTCAAAGCTAGTATTTAAGTGTCTAAACATAGTACCTAATGTTTAAGGACTAGTCTAGGAAAAAAATTAAAAAATCAAAATTGAGTTTCTGTTTAGCTATTTTATTTAAAAACCTCTTAATTAGTAATGTTAGACACTTAAATACTAGCTTTGAAATAACATAAAATGCTCAACAGAATTAGCATAAAAAATATTATAATAATCTCGATTATTATTGTAAATGTAATGCTTGGTCAATCCCTACCATCAGTGAGATGACACTGACAGCTCACTCCACGCAATATTTCACGGTGAGATTCTTACAGAATAGCACAGCTGTTGTTAAACTTTAAAGTGTAAACATAGGAACTATTTGATGAAACACACTATAGTTGGTAAGCCTTTACATAAATAAATAAAAATAAATAAACCTAGATAATCCCAGTGCATGATTGTGACATATTAATTGACATACCTAATTAAGGAAATAGCATACATATCAACTCTGAAAGGGATCGTCATCCTATCGGCTTTCGCCTCGCTGTCAAACATGCGTCAACCGAACGTATGCACGTAACTAAAGCGGATCGGCAGCTCCGATACGTCGACTCGGCTACGGCTAGGCGACAACGCGCTTACGGCTCGCCGACCTGAGGGCTAATTGCGTAACACACTATCAGTAGGAATCGGTTTCAATTTGACAGTTCAACAATATTCATTGCGTTATTTACGTTGTTGAGCAGATAAATTTTTCTAACATATGAAGCAATGGATTAGTAATATACTTCAAAATCATTCTGATTCAAACTGCGTTACGCAATTAGGGTACAGGTTGATCTGGCTGGCACTACAGATCAGTTTGAATCGTGAAGGGACATGAAGTGTAGGGCACGGTTATGTCCCGTTCATAATACGCGAGATGGCTATTACAGCCATAGCACTGGACGAAGAGGAAAACGAAAATAGAAATAAACGAAGAAAAGATATTGGATATACAATATGAATAAAGCAAGGGGAATTTAAAACTACAGCACGTGTGGCAACGTAGTGTGCTGCAGGCACTCAGGCAGGTCGCGGGAGGGGTGAGAGGGGCAAGGGTGGACGGAGACGTAAGCTTGGGTACGGACGGAGAGACGTAAGTGCGAGGACGACGAGCCGTAAGCGCGGGAACTGCAAGTTAAACACGCACCGCACCGCGGCTCATGAGCTTGTCCCGAGGCGAGGCGATTACGTTACGATTCCGATTAGCGTGCGTTGCAGTAGGGAGTTTAAGAATACTGAATGGCTCGAGTTGATACGGTGACGAACCCTTTCCGAGTTGATATGTGTGCTACTTCCTTTATGCGTAAGAGCATCCCCTTTCCCATATGAAGTTCAACGCAAGCGCATATTACAGCCGCATTCAGCATACGGCCCGCCCGTATTTATAGCGAATTGTATTTATGTTTTTTGAATTATATTGTAATTAACATAGGGATTGTAAATATGTAATAGGTTGTTGTTTATAGGTATTAAAATAACTGCCTACCCAGCAAGCGGTGGATTAATCCTCCTATTTACCGGACTTATAAAAACCAGGTGAGTAGGTAGGTACCTATGGGTAAGTTAATTATGAGCAAAGCGTTAGGTTATATACATACAAGTTTTTTTCAATACGTCAGAGAAAATTTTAAACAAATTACATGGTTATACCTACCGAAATTTATAAAAAAAATGAATAAGGTTTGACAAATTTACAGGTACGCTAGAACTGTCCCCGCACTGCGAACAACGAAAAGATATTTATAATACGTATAACATGGTTTAAAACGACTGAATTAAATTGTATCACTGGACAACTGCTTTCAGGTTAGCACTATGTACTCAAAATAACGTTGTTTGTAGGTACCAACGTATAATAATAAATTAAGGTCTGTTTTACAATCTAGCAGACCATTTTGCTGGATGTTATTTTATGAGAACTTAGTTGAATGCGGTTGTTAATATGATAGGTACCTGCATATAAATCTTCTGTAAGTACCTAATAGTTACCGACTGTGGCACATGAATATCACAAAAACTCATTTCTAATCCATAAATGTCAATTTAGTCTTCGAGATTAAAAATACTGAATTACTTGCAGTGAAAAGAATTCCAATGATCCCAAGGGAGAAGCGAGGGTTTAGCGCAATTAGTAGGTACGATCAGTAACGAAACTGGAAAGTCCATTAACACAGTCTCATAAATCCTTAAAATTATACTTCTGCATAGCTATTTACAACCATTCGATACGCTTCCGTGCCGAATCGAACATTAATAATTGGTATCGAAGGGAGTCTTCTCAACACTGTTGACAAAAACGAAAACCCGAAAATGTTGTTATTTAAAACAAATAGTCGACCGCTATCTTTCCGACAGGTTTTTTCCGTAGGGGGCAAGGCGAATCAGGTAATCGCAATGAGTCATTTTCGATACGACAGCATGTCGATTGGTTGTGAATTACTTACTATGCAGTGCCGATTTTAATTAGTAGATAGGTACTAAATATTTTGCTCAATGACTATGATTTCAATAATGGAAGTGCTACTGTATTTAATGCTGCTCGTATATCTAACAAGATCGATACTTTTAATGTTTTGCGACAATAGCCATAAATGTCGCCTATCGTACCTACAGATTGGTGAAACGTAACATGAAATAATGTAATACACGTTGAAACAATGTAACACACGTTGAAACAATGTAACACACGTTGAAAAACTTGAAACAGATTCGCCTAGTTGTTGTGTTGCAGTGAATAAATGAGAACGACTAATTTGTGTTATATTTCATGCTAAGTTTACGTTTACCCGGCATTATAGGTACGTATAATATTATCTTACGCCAAAACATGATAGTAACATGGTACCTATTTGGTAAAAAAAAAACGTACAACAGGGCGCACGCGCATGCGGATACTAGCCGTTCGATTGTCCTAGTTAAAGTTATTATCGATGGAAGTACCAGTAACCACGGCCATACGGGTTAAACAATTGAAGGATTAACGAGTTTTTTTGATGTAGTGTCAACTGCCTGAAATAAGTGCTAGCAAATAAATGGATAGAATAACACTGGCTACATAAAACGAACATGCTATCCGCTTATCTTCCTAAGCACTTCCTGTCTCGACACAAACTCACAACTTCCCAATTGACTCTACAATGCTTTGTGACTTTGTGACAGATACACTGCGCATTCCATGAGCATTATACATATATATATATAAAACATGATGCATCCAGATGTCGCATTCAAAAACATGTCTTTTTCTAAGTAGGTACTTTGCAATGAATTCCCGTGTGGTTATTTGGATGAATTAATTGTGGTCGATTTGTCTGCTCTACACAATGACGTATTATATATAGACACGTTATCAACAAACATCTCGGCGCTTAAAAACGGCGAAAATACTAGATAACTACTTATACGCGTAAACATTTTTGTCTTTAACTTTTGGGGTATAATTTGTACATCCTCTGAAAACACACGACGGCATGTTTTCTTTATATTTTGCACAGGTTTTCACACACGATATAAATTAAAAACAAACGTAGCGTCGCGCGACAGGTTGGTGCGTGACTGAGCGCAATGTGGCCAATTGGCTTCATTTCATGTTGCCATTTTAGAGTGCGGACAACATATCTATAGTTTTATACATCATTGGCTCTACAGTACTCTGTTGTACGAGACTACTTCACAACAAAGAGTAGGTACTCGTATACGACAGCAAAACGTCACTTTCGGGTAAGTATGATAAATCAAAAACATGTCACCACTACTAAACGGCGGCGGCGCGAGACTGAGATGCTTTGAACAAATGGGTGATGCGGCCTCGATTGCGATTAGATGACCCAACAGTCGTACTACTGACGAGTTTTTTCAGTGATACACTACCCCTAAAGGCAACCAGCTCTGGTCTCCCAAAAATTTGTAACTAAGTATATAACTTTACTGACTATTGACACCTCACTTCACCTTAGTTTTCACGGTGAGATTTTTATTCGGCTGTATTTTTATAATCACCTTTAACGACTCGACAGAACCGCTATACCTGCCTCCTGGTACCTACGGCTTTGCAACTACGGTACTACAATTTTTTTACGTACGTAAACAGTAGGTCATTATAATAAACCGTTTATTTACAATTACTTACAAGTTTATTTATTTCAAATAGGCACATAAAAGGCACTTTTGAACGTCTTAGAATTATTTATTAGTTTACGATTACTTTAGGGTTAATTATGGTTGTCGTCATAACAATTTCAGTCTACCGTACACCGTTAATGAAACATGTAACATATAATATTGGACGATACATAAGCCATACAAATACCACCGTTAATTTAAACTTATCCACCACCACAAAATATAATTAAGTAGTAGATAACCTACTGACCTGAACCGAGAGTCCACTTTCCACTCAGTTGCGATGAAACGTACTGTATGGATGTAAAAACATTATTCATATGTACAATATAGGAAATGGTTAGTAATTAAAACAACTCAAATATATCCATTATTTTTACTCTGTCTTGTATTTGATTGAATAAGTTTAAAGTTTATACCTGCACACTGCTTTCAAAAAGGAAGTATTACATAGTTTTGTACAGTAAAATTGACGCGAATACCTGCTATTATGCTATAAAAGGAAATTTATTTTATGAATTATTTCGCGTTAGTAACTTTTCAAATGGTCAGTTCTCATGGGCTCAGGCTTTTTAATTTTTTTCAATTCTAACATGATTGTAAGTAGAATGCTTTCAAATCATTGCATGGTCTTGTCGATGCTGCAAGTCGATAGCTTTGTTATCAGCGAAATATTTGCTGTACGTATCTACAGTTTCTTACAGTCGACTTAAAACAGGTACCGGGTAAAACGGGGTGAATAGAAATGCAGGGGTGAATCGAGACGCAACTTTAAAATGGATTTTAACCTTGAATTACTTAATATAGTTTGTTGCCAAGGCACTTAATCGTTAACTATAGTACAGGTGACACAATAAAGTCCTTTTTGGCAACAAAAGATATTATTTCAACGTTAAAATCCATTGTAAAGTTGCATCTCGATTCACCCCTGAATTTCTATTCACCCCGTTTTACGGTACTTAGTGGAAACATTTTTACCGTAACTCATAGGTGTTTGCGCACTGCATTTCCGATCCGAATCCGAGAAATGACGGTCCGAACAAAATATTGTTAAGGGGGATCCGTCAAGATAGTCCGCGATACGCGGCTATTATGACAAAAAGATTACTAAATTATTATAATTTTACACACATTTCTCCGATTCGGACACGATGAGCACAAATTAGTATAACTAAGGCCCGTATTTATAGAGCGTTACTCAGTACTCAAGCACTACTTAAGACTAGATACAAGTCATTGGATTGGTTGAAACTTGTCTTCAGTAATACTTGAGTACTGAGTAACGCTCTATAAATACGGGCCTTAGACTTGAACATGAACGTTATATAAAAAAAATATATACAAAAAAAAACAACCGACTTTTACTATTTTTTTCACTTTTTAGTTATGCTGCCTACCCCACACAAATTCGTATACAACTACTTGCCATGTAAACAACAATAACTGGAAGTTTTATAACATCATCAACATACACATTTGGATTAAATATGTAAGCAAATTCAACAGACAGACACTCATCAGAACTAGACCAAATTTTTACGGGACCACCAATGCGGATAAAACACTCTTTCGAACAAAAAAGAATCATCGAAATCAGTTAACAATTGGCGAAGATATCGCTGAACATAATAATAAAAATCCACCATCTTTCCTCTTAGCATCCTCTTAGCAAGCTCTAAACAGGGTACCGGTAGTGTTTAATTTTGACAGCTATTAATCAATTGCTTAGCGACCTATTAGCGCTAAATAGCGTTTATGAATAAGAATTTTGCTAATCAGTTGATTAGCAATTGATTAAAATTTAACAGGCGTTTATAAATAAGACTGTAAATGTATACACAAAAAATAAAAATTACATTCGGTTGAATTGAGAACCTCATTCTTTTCGGTCGTCATAACCGTACCAAAGAATTTATTGATCGTTTTCTCACACAATTTGTGTGAAAACGATCTTCCTTAATTTCAAAGTTTCTGAAAGCTAACGTGCAACGTCCTTTCCTCTCAAATCAAGAATAACCTAAGTTTTAATAAACTTATTGGTAATTGGTTGTTCATGCATCTTTTTTTCCTTTACCATAAACGCCAACCAATTAAATTCTGACTTTAAGAAGAATATTAAATCGGGACCTACCCATGAATACCACCAATTGTAAAGGCTGTGAAATATGTACTAAGTATTTATAGTTATAGTGATCCTACGCAAAATTATTCATAAAACAGTTTTATTTCAATTTAGTTACGGATATTGATATAACATTTTTTTCTATCATTCGATTTTCAGTTGACTGACATCTTATTTATGATGACAAATGTTTTAATTAATTACACTATTATAATAAAGGCACTTTTTGCTACGAATCTAATTATATTAATTCATAGAAACAAGTTTCCTACGAGTTAGTTTCTTAAGGAATCGGGTACTTATTGTTTTATAATTAATAAAAATATTATATACTACGATACATATACTATGGTACATACTTACATAATAATTATTATAGTATCATGTTTTACTTTATTCAATAGTTTTTACTATAAAATTTCAGAGATAACTTTGATCAAAATATTATAAATATACGTAAATTGTCTGTTATCGACACTTCATAAAAGTAGGTATCTTAAATAAAACCAATTTTAATGACATACCTAACCTACTTAATGGGTTCCTTTACGTGCAATAAACCAGTATTTATTTTCACTACCTACCTATAACATAATTTGTGAAGTAAAAAAATTATTTTTACATGTTTATGTACATAATAATAACTTTTAATAATAGAACAACAATAATTTTATATTAATCTGCCTAGCGTTTTCAATACTATGCTGCCATCGGCTTCCAGTCTAACCGGATGCAGGTGAATACCAATCAATCTGTCAAGCCTTTTCCCAACTATGTTGGGGTCGGCTTCCAGTCTAACCGGATGGAGCTGAATACCAGTACTTTACATGGAGCGACTGCCTATCTGACCTCCACAACCCAGTAACTGGGTAATACGATACCCCTTGAATTGGTAATAAAAAAAAATGGAGGCGACAGTAACGAATATTTATTTACGGAATAAATTAATTAATGAAATGCACTGACCCCAGCGTGGTTAAACCAGACTCGATTACTCGAATGGACCCAAAGATTCACACTAGGTCCTGGAGCCTCATTGTTCATAGGACAACAGAGACCGTTGTTTATCAAAGAGTAGACCGGGGGGCGCGGTAATGGTAGGAAAGACGTGCCCTTGGGATATGGAAGAATTATTAGAGATCACTAAAATCATCCATTTATTCCGTACTTCTGAATATGCAAGGCTTTGCATTTTGTTGTCTATAAATAACTGTCGAGACTAGCTTTGAAAACTTACTATAAATAAGCGGCAAATTGCAAAAACTTAACATAATTTAAATTTCGGATGCTACCTTATCGTGCCTTCCGAGGCACGGAGGCCCAGAGGTCTCGGTATGAAATGGATGGACCGACCGGCGACCCTGGCAAGCGTTCCTCGACCCGTGAAGCTTTCGCTTAGCCACGAGTCCCTAATAGAATAACAAGTAATTAATAACAATATTTAAATCAAATTATTAGTAATCAATCACCAGGTGGGTACTGACTCTGAGGTCAACCTAATAAAGCATTACTAGATATAAACTGTGGTGCATTAAAGATAAAGGTGTACCTAGACTCAAATTAATATACGGACGATTGTGTTGAAAATTATTGTACCACAGGTTTACATATGCAGTGAGTAAAACAATAGTCTATTAATTTATTTGCTTCTCTAGTGTGCGTCCGTCGCGAACAATACCTGCAATTATCATGAGCACTGCCGTCAAACAGAATAGGTACTGTCGCCGTTGACAATTATTTTCTAGTTTTTTTTAAGGCTCATAGTTGTCTTTTTTCTTCAAATATAAAGTTTATTGGTATGTTACTAGGAATCTACTTCTATGACTTTGTTACTAATAATTAAGGCTCGTACAGACTGCCACGATATCGCGGGCGCGACAGGCATATCGCTGCCTGTCGCGCCCGCGATACCTCGTCAGTCTTTACGAGCATTTAGCCTATTAACTGAAAAAGTTAATAAGGCAAATTTATTGTTATTCCTAGCTATATTTTACAGATAAATATAATTTTAATATTATGGAATCCTATTTTCATTACTCTCTAATACATCTAATATTTATATTATTCAATTATATAAAATTACCTACATACTATAATAATTGGTATTATTGACCGCAATTGACAACATTTCAAAATATAGTATAATATAAATTAATCAATTATATTCAACAGGTATAGAAAATTCCAGAAATGCTATTTGTATTTTAGGCGATAATCCCCTAAACCAAAAATAGTAATTATAAATTATTATATTTTAATGCTTAGTTTCGTAGTAAAATAATAAATACCGTAAAACGAGCGATGACGTCACTCAGAGGAATTATAAGAATTTCCCTTTTTTATAGACTCTCACAAAGCATTTGGCGTTTACATCTGTTAACAGAACGAGCTTAAAAGATGAATTTTGAATATGTGGAAAAACATTAAAATACTGGAGTGGGTTTTCTTCCGGAGATTTTTCCTTACCCTGAGGCTGGGAAAAGGAGTCGCTCTTATAACTACCGGTAAAACTTCATTTGACATAATTTCGTAATTTGATTTTTTTTAATAGATAATTTTTAGTTATTATCACATTGAAATTATTATTAATATTGACTTGTAGACAAAAGCCTCAGGCATTAAGTCCGCCTTTATACAGTGTAGTTTTTTACTTGTGCATAGTTTTAATAAATAAATTATGAAATGCTGTCAATTATTAAGTTAACATCTTGTTAGAATTTATTTAAAACAATCATTTTAGCACCATTTGAAAAATTCTACGTCTTTGTGTCTAAATAATTATCTCTTTGCTTTGTTATCAATACAACAAAAAATACTTTTAAATTAATAAAATTCATATTTTCTTCCATAACCAGAGATTGCCGAAGCCATGCTGGTACTCGTACGTTACATAAAATTAAAATTCTTCAAACTGGGACGCTGTCCATCAAAAACCAATCTGTCAAAAAAATATGACAGACTGAAACATTTCAATTTTGTTGAAATGTGCCAATAATAATTAAGATCCAATATAGGTAATTAAGGATTATTTTAAGTGACGAGTGTTTTGGAATGAACTGAAGCAATTATGCAAATGCGAAATTCTATAAGCTTGGTACCTAGTTACCTACCGTATACAAAATAAAAGATCCTCACGTTTTTTGAATGCATAATATTATCTATTACTAAGTGAAATGTGAGAAATTCGTAGCGGAAAATACGACTGTGTTAAAGTTCATCTTTATTCGATAAGTTGGTAGGTACAGCTCGATTCAAACTTGCGTCATGTTCATGAACGGGCGCCAACAGTAGGGACAGGGCCTCAAGTCTGCTATTACAATAGTGTCAGAATGGTCGATCATTGATTTCATAATTATTGATTTTGACAAGTTTGGTAATCTACTATTATAATGGCGTCATTATGACTTTCCAATGGTCGGCCACTGACACTACATTGAAAGAAATTGCAAAGAAAATGATCGACCATTATGAATTTACCAGATTACGAACTTTTAGCAAAATGACAATGGGATCGTGTAGGAATGACTGAATTTATAAAAATAGCAGACTTGGGCCCATGGTCATCTCTTAGCGGCCTTGGCTTATTTTCATTTAATTTTGTAATTGTTTTTTTTTTAACTTTTAATACGGACGCTTTTGACGTTTTGCATCGTTCTCACATGTATAATTTCAACACGAATGATGTAAGCAATATTTTGTAACCATATTATGTCAATTTAAAAGAGTGTCCGTGGAGTTTCTTTCCCGTTCTTCTCCATAGGTACCTATTAAGCTTTGGAATGGGCAACTAGCTTCGTCTTTATGACTGACCGACCCCTTGACAATTCAAAAGTGCCTGTAATTGGTTTATTTGAAATAAATGCTTTGAGTTTGAGTTTGAAGTGCGCTATTCGCCGCGCAGTACCGCACCTCTCAACTCCGCTGCCACGAGAATTTGTTACTGCGCAGCGACTCGCCTTATGTTCCGAGCCGCCTAAGTTTGGATCGGGCTATACATACATACCACTAAAATAGATAAATACCAACCAAATGTTTTTTTCTGATAATTTAAACGTGCTTTTAGAAGCACCCAAAACTTTCATAATAATAAAACTCTTTCATGTGGATATTTAAGAAGAAAAAAAAACCCTAATGTTTTAGTAGCCTAGCCCATTCAGGTAGGTAAGTATTCAAATCTAAGTAATTAATTTCCTAAAATCAAACAACTTAAACGGACGTTTTAACTTTAAACACTAGATGGAATAATAGTAATAATGGTAACTATTTAATGTATTTATTAGTAATAAATAAGTTCTTTGAAAACAAAGCACCTATACTTCATATATTTATAACAATTTTAAAGTACCTACCTATATTAAAGTTTCAATTACACCGCGGCCGCGGTAGTCAGGTTGACAGTCATAGACATCATTGTAAGACGTTCAATTGCACCGCGGTAGTCAGGCTGACATTCAGAGACATCATTGTAAGACGTTCAATTGCACCGCGGTAGTCAGGCTGACATTCATAGACATCATTGTAAGACATTAGATTGCACCGCGGTATTCAGGCTGACATTCATAGGCATCATTGTAAGACGTTAAATTGTACCGCGGTAGTCAGGCTGACATTCAGAGACATCATTGTAAGACGTTCAATTGCACGGCGGTAGTCAGGCTGACATTCATAGACATCATTGTAAGACGGGCTAAGGTAGGTCTTAGTCAAGTATCGGCTATCTTTCAAAAATCGTATTCATATCAGAAACGCGAGCATTTTCCTGATATGAAGAATTTATTATTTGCTTTGGTTACCATGCAAGTAATTACCTGGTGGCCTTTTAGTTAGCCGAGGACAATTAATAATGTATTTTAATTCGTTCTTATTATGGCAACCAAAGACATGTTATTTTAATTAACCGTTTTTTTCTGTCTATCCCCCAAAGTAATAAAATTTAAATCATTTCACATGGTTTCAAAAATATTAACTTTTTTATTTTACAAATCCTTTGTAAAATATTATCAAAAAAATTATACCAAGAATGCAATTTAGAACTAAAAGAATAATAAAAACAAAGGCAAAAGTTTCTAAAAATATTTAAAATCTTCCTAAATTAATAATAGCTGAATATTATAACGATGTGTTTCGGAAGACTCTTGGTAAGAGGCTCTTAAAAATAGTTTTGGACCATGTAAATTATCATGATGGCGTAAAAGTCTATATCAATGTCGCAGCTGAATTGTAGAATACGCCGTATTACAAAACGTCTAGCTGAAATACATAAAGGCGCTTTTTTCAATTACGGAAGATTGAAGATCAGCCAAAATATATTACGGCTAAATAAAAGTTCGCCGTTGTGTATTTCGACTAGACGTTTTGTAATACGGCGTATTACATAATTCGGCGGCGACATCAACACGATAATGAATTTATAGAAAAATATTGCTTTCTTTTGCAGCTGTTAGTTATAAAAAGTGCAAAAAAAATTGTGGACACCTTTGTTAATCTAATCAAACTGTGTTCAAGCATTTTGCGTCAAACAGTGCCAAGAGCCAGAATTGTAGAAGTACAAACAAAAAGGAAATAAACTATTTAAATTGCAGATAAATAAACATTTCTCAGTTATTGGTGGAAATTGGTACTAAATTATTTCCAGATCTTAATTTGACATGGGGTAGTAAGTGCAGGTACCTTAACCATTGTAGCTACACGGAAATGACCTTAGGAGACTGTTTTTAACTTTTTGAGTAATTACTAACCGCTTTAACAAATTCTGGAAAAATGGTATAATAATCTTGAAAAACGTAATTTCCCACGGTTTATTTTTAAAATGCCAATTACTTAATGCCAAATCAGTCTCCTGAGAACGTTTTCCCTTTCCCACGGTTTATTTTTAAAATGCCAATTACTTAATGCCAAATCAGTCTCCTGAGAACGTTTTCCCTTTAGCTACAACGGTTAAGGCATCTGCCCTAACTGTTGCTGTTCAGAAATCCACCCTGTATAGATAGTGCCCATATTACGGATAAAGTAAAAAACTACCCATGAACTCTCAGCGGGTATACCTACAAAGAACCCATAATCAAAACTGTGTCATTTCATGTGGAATCAATTACTACCAAAAAATAAATTTTGACAAAAAAATCATTCATTTTTATCATTTTCATTTTTTCTATACGATTAATAATTATTTTATTGAGTTATGTTATTATGTATGACAGTTGTCCAAAAAATAAATTACTTACATACATAGGAGGACACTAAAAACGGAAATAGAATTCATTTCTTTGTCACCCCTTCACAACAGAACTGTAGGTAATGTTTAGCATGATTAATTTTCCATGCAATGCAGAAACTGATAAATAAAATAACAGTAAAAATAAAAAAGTCGCCTCTGGAAGATCAGTTTTCAAGCAGTCTGATGCAGTTGGTGAGAGTTATTTTAGTTCAATCTCAGATTTGATGCCACCAACTGCATCAGACTGCTTGAAAACGAATCTTTAATTGTGTTAAACTTTAAAATATAATCATTTTTTGGCTTTAGATACCAAGTATGCAACATAGACTTACGGTACTGTGGTTAATTTTGGCCAAACTCGGGGGCTTAGCCAACGCGGCATTAGCCGTGGCAATTATACGGGGCCCCTGAGCGAAATTTCGTAAAAATTGATCCACAACCTTAATTTTTATTGATAAAAGGCTCAGAATGATTGAAAACCTAATGAAAATATAAACATAATGTAATTTGTTCATTGCTTACAAAGGCTTCAAGCTACAGGTGCGGTCCAATTTTCAAGCTCTTGCATTAATTTAATAAAGTCACACAGACAATATGTCTGAGTCAGGATGATCCATGATGTTTTTGAGCTTGCTTTTGCATTCTCTTAGTAAAATCACAATAGTCCGGATTCTCAAGGTCTTGCATTCTCTTAATAACTTCACAATGACAGCTTAAACTTAAGAGAATGCTATATAGTTTAGTTTGTGAAAACAGTACCCTCCTTTAGAACTAGTAGGGTAAAAAGGGCCCCCAATTTTCATTAATACAGGGCCCTTTTATATCTGGTTACGCCACTGGCCAAACTTCATAAGCAACCTCGCATAGATGTTCAAAATCATGAATGGCACAAAATCAAGGTGATAATATAGACTAAATTACTACTAAATAGTACATCATGCAGTTGTGCCCTAGGTTGCATGCAATGTTAATGAAAAAAACAATTAGAACAAAGTAAGTAACCCTTCAAAAGCATTACAATTTCACTGGGGACTGCAATAATTGATTCCACAAAACAAACAAAATGGTGGTTTGTGATACTTATGCAGTACTCATACTTATTAATCAACCAGCCGTCAGACAATTTTTTGATACTATTTAAACTCTATGTTACTGTATAAAATAATGTTATACTTTACCCCGTCCGTGTTTGTAAAACCGTTTTTTGTAACGTTTAGATAGAAAATATTTTATGACTAAAATAAGAATTATGAAAGATAATATGTACAGGAGACTTAGCATTCCGATGTCCAAATTGGAGAATGGGCTTGCTGGAGCTGCAGAAGACCTTGCACGCCGCAAAGCTTGGATGCTTACACCCCCATAAACATTTTGGAGATATTGGTACACAGCTGGTAGATTCCAAGCACCTCGGGCAAGTCTACACTCAGGGCACCTTGCAACACTTGGGAACTGAATCTTTGGATGTTCAGGATCTTCAGTGACATCACCTGCTAGTCTAAGATTAACTTCATTATGTGCTATCCATAGCCAAAGCACAGCTTTATCATTTTCTTTTACATCAAATATTCTGTTCCTAGAGGCCATGGCCTGGAAATGTCCAGCACATTCTGTGCAGCCAAAGAAATTCTTGATATAGCCATGCATAACTTTCAAAACTCGAGGACTTTCTGTACCAGGTTTCTGAGCTGCATTTACTGTTAAAGTATGAAATAGGGTCCAAAGTCCACAAGTATATCCACGGAATTTAGGTTGACTGCCTTTGCACCTTACGTATTCCAGATTAGTTGTATACACTGGTGCATGCACTGTTTCCAATCGTTTTACCAACTCATATACTTCACTGCCACTCCAAGTATTCTTTGTTTCAAGAGTAGTACGTAATTCAGACATATATTCTTTAAGATTGCCTCTAAAAGGAAAGGAGACTATAATGACATCTAGATAGTCTAAAAGTGCTTGTAGAGGTTCACCAGTCAAGGTTTTGAATCTTGTGATTTCTGTATGTAAACTTGTTTTAATGGTTTTTTCCAGGTCACTATAATAAACAAGATCAGTATTCAGAGTCACTTGTTTATCATCAGAATGCTCATTAGTGAGTATTTCTTGACTACCTTCATCTCGAGTAGGGAAAAGATAGTTTTTAGATTTTAAGAATGAATTAACTGCTTTTAGTAACCCTAGTTTTTTATTGTCTTTAGGGATGAGTGTTGTAGGCTCAAGTGTAGAACTTATAGCAATAAGTCCTGGAAATTGTTTAATATTTGCCAGATCTGCAACTTCACTAGTTTCATGCACTCTTTTAATCCTTATATGTGGGTAATCATTGAAGTCTAAGGCTAGTTCTGAACCCACTGTTGAATTCACATTTTCTAATACAAGGAATGTATAGTTGATATCATTAGGCACATCTCTAACAGCCGCCGAATAGTCACTGAAGGATTCAATACTTAGTGATGGTGCAGATTTTAAGTGGCCAATTGTTTGATCATTTTGCATTCTTGTTATTATTTGAGCTTTAAGTTTTTCGTGTGAGTCACTTATCTGTATTTTATCACCAACATTGCCATTTCCTTTGACATAATACTCATGCAAATATCGTATAGATGGATATGCCATTACCTCGAACTGTCTACAAATTTCATTGTTTTCCTCAACAGAACAGTCAATAACTGCTAACTTTATTAAGTTTTTCCAGTTAATTATTTCGGCCGCCAAGGTCTTAAATTTGGGTGCAAACGCTCGACAGTGACCGCAATAGCTATTATAAAATTGAGCCACCACTACATGTTTCTGGCCATAAATTTTCCTTTCGAAATTCCGGTTCGTTAAAATGTCAACATGGTCCGACTTACTATACAGTCCCTGTTGATCTACATCACCATCTTCCACAATAACTGCACTATTCACTAATGCAAAGAATACAGCAATAAATAAAAGTATTGCATGACCCCGGTTCATTTTTGATTGGCTCTCGCTAGGTAACGGGAAGCAGGGCACGTCACGTTTAAATAGTATGTAATATGTAGATTACTATAAAAAACGCGGCTTTCGCCGGTGACTCCGGAGTCCAAACTAAAACAACGCTGAGTGCCACCAACCTATCATTTTATTTCAAACACATAAAAGTTTATGCGTCATGTCTGCACGATCGTTCACAATTTACTTTCAAACGAGAACGAGACGAAATGGGACCAGTAATGTCAAAGTCAACAATGTGTCAACCGCTGACAGCCAAGCCAAAACATGACAGCAAGAGAAAAAAAAAAACGATAGGGTTTTTTTTAGTAGAACAATGCTGTGTACAGACAGGTGCTGTACCGATCAGACAAATGTAAAATAAAAAATCTGCCTGTCCGTTTCCCAGCTATGTTGGGTTCGGCTTCCAGTATAACCTGATGCAGCTGAATACTAGTGTTTTACATGGAGTGCCAACCTAGTTATCCTCCACAACCCAGTTATGGTCTTCATGGTTATGGGTAACACGATACCCCTTGGTAAGACTGGTTGTCAGACGTTTTGGGCTTATGACTGCTTTTTGTTTTGTTTAGTTTAGCTTTTTGCTTTGACTCCTTTGAAATTGAGTGTCTTGCTTCTTCTTCTTTTAATTAAATTCTATTCAATAACTTAAATACAATTATAAAATATAAACTAAAAATAGGAAAGGGCCAATAATTGAACCTTAAGGCACGCCCATCTTTATTAGAGACCCCGAGGACCTTGCCCCGTTAACGTTTACTTTTTGCTGCCGGTTTGATAAATAGGGAAAACAAGATCAGCAGCTTGTCCACGAATTCCGTAGTGGTGTAATTTACAGATTAGTGTAGTGTGGTCAACGCAGTCAAATACTTTTGAGAGGTCACAGAAATTACCAATGCCATCCTGGAATTTCTCCCAGGATTCCAAAATGTGACTGATAAGTTTCACTCCTGCATCAGTCTTTGACCTACCTTTTGTGAAACCAAACTGGCGACTATGTAAAATCCCGTTTGAATTAAAATGTAACAACATCTGGTCTAGCATTATTTGTTCGTATATTTTACTCAATGCTGGTAGCACAGATAAATATAGGCCTGTAATTAGAGGGATCGCTCTTACTACCCGATTTGAAAATTGGTACTACTTTACTGTTTCATTAAATCAGGAAATGTACCGCCGTACCGATGTACATTGATTAAATATGCCTGTTAATGTGTCAATTATATCTCCAACAACCTTAACGGAAATTCCCCATATGTCTTCAGTGATCTATGACAAGACTTTTGAATGCTTTTTTAATCGTGGCAATAGATTTCTATTGCCACGATTAAAAAAGCATTCAAAAGTCTTGAATTCAAAACTTGAAATATCTTTAGAGTAGTTTTCTTTGAGAAGAGATTCAGGTAATACTCGTATAGATGATGAGGAGAGAGATTTCGTAACCTCTATTAGGATGTTGGTAAATAAGTTTTTTAGTGTCTCAGCTACTTTTAACTTATCTGAAATTGTTTCATTATGATTTTTTTAAACAATTCATTCTGATCTCCCTGTTTTGTATTTCCAGTTTCTTTGTTAATTACTTGTCACATATCTTTTATTTTATTACCTATTAGAAATACTAATTTTGTTACTTATTAATTTAGATTTAGCTTGAGCGCAGACTCTTTTAATTTCATTGTATCTACTATCTACTATGACAAAAAGGTGATGGCTGCTAAGCAAAGGACCCAGAAAGTCGATTGCAACATCAACCCAATGCTTTGATGGCAGCTCACGATTGGGGGATTCGGCGCAGAAACCAAGGTGCAACCCTTGCAGCCTTTTACCATTTTTTCAGCGTCGCTATCTATTTTGGGCCACCACACTTTGGTCCGTAGCGCGCTTTCATAGCGCCAATGCCTGGATCTCTTTCGTGGGCTTCCTCCAATACTTGGTGACGCAATTTACGAGGTATAACTATATTACTTCCGCTCAACAAAAGGCCGTCGTGCGTCCAAAGCTCGGTTTGAAATATACTATAAACATTTATCAATGGATCCCAGTTATTTGATGATAGAGCCTCACAAGTTGGATCTCGTTATCCTGAAGAGAAGCTTCTTTTATAATGTTCATCCCTATGGCACAAGGTCTCGCATATTGAACAATTTAACGTGGTGTTCATCTTCAAACGGTTAGGGTTATCTGTGGCGCATAATCGGTATAAATAGTCCGCGATATTTGTTTTACCTGGCTTATACAGCACCCTGAAATTATATGATTGAAGTCGTAGTACCCAACGCTCGATTCGGGCACAAGGTTTTGAGCGCCTGTCAAATACAACCTCTAACGGTTTGTGAACAGTCACCAAATCAAGTGATTCATTGCCGAATAGATATACCTTCAAATGTTTAACTGCCCAGACCAGTGCAAGTGCTTCTTTTTCCGTCTGAAAATATCGTTTTTCCACTTTTCCCAACGCAACCCACAGACGCAGACTCACCTTCGCAATCAAATGATTCATTTTTTTTTAAACGTTGCCCCACACTAGGAATTTTTCCTGTATTGTAAACGCACCCAGCGTTTACAAACATTTAAACTCACATACACAAACAGCCAGACCCGGAACAACTAATTGTAGGTCATACAAATATTTGTTCCGTGCGGGAATCGAACCCGCGACACGCAGCGCAGCAGTCAATCGCTTAACCACTGCGCCAACCGTGCCGTCAAATTGGTGTATTTGGCCATGTATTTGGGACATTTTGGGCAATCTGCGACAATAGTATTTTGTTAGTACCAACCGACATTGTCAGTTTACTACTCTGTGCACAACTAAAATGTAATAGTATACTGTTAGTACCTACCGATATTTTCGGTTTACTACTTGGTGCACAAATAAAATAGAACCAACTGCATTGTCAGTTTACTACTTGCGATAAGCACAACTTAACACTTTAATTTGCATTTTTTTTTATTAGTACCAATTGACACTGTCAATTTACTACTCAGTCAAAGTAATGCAAACTATCTTTATTACCAGCCAAATATTAATTTTAGCTTAATACTGTTATTGGTTACGTTTACTCAATGTCAAATTACTGCAGTACAATTATTTGACAAGTAAATAATTTGCTTAGTACCAGCCGTTGATCGCTTACTACTAAAACCAAGAGGGTTCCCAGTATAAGTTTATCATAACATTTATAACATAACCAGGCAAGTAAGTACCCATCCTTTATCGTAACTAACGCAAACCGTGCCAAAGAATGGTATGATAATGTACACACGTAAAACTAGTTCACTTTATGTTTTTCATTTGATGCTTCCAATCATCATCTGCCCAGCCTTTTTCCAACTATGGGGTCGGCTTCCAGTCTAACCGGATGCAGCTGAATACCAGTATTTTACATGGAGCGACTGCATATCTGACCTCCACAACCCAGTTACTGGGTAACACGATATCGCTTGGTAAGACTGGGTGTCAGACTTTTGGGCTTCTGACGATCGATTGACCCGTGCGGCAGTTATTACTTAGCCACAACACTTCATTATTTTGTTAATATTATTCAAAATGCCTATAATAATTAATTATTATTTATGTTTATTTATCCAAAAAAAAATATGCAGGTAGTTACAGCAACAATCAGTGGGTAGAAAGTTATACATATAATTATGTTTGTTGTAAAATCTGTTCTAAAATTTTTAACACCCTGTGTGTGCATGTAGTGGAAGGTAAGTATTGTGGGGGAGTGTGTGTATGTGTGATAAGTTGGGGTGGAAGGAGGCATGTTATATTGTGTGTATGTTAACGAAATCGGGGTGCGTGAAAGATTAGGTGATGTATGTTAGTAGAGACTCCGTGTAGACATAGGTAGTCTCTCTCTAGTGGCCACTCAGTTATTTTAGTTTTTACCGCGTGGGTTTTGAGATTTAGGATTTTTTATTTTTTATTAATTTTATTGTAAATGTTACTACTTAGTATATATTGATGCGTTGCGAAAGTGGTTTTATGTTGAGATCCAGTGATGAGTTGTAATCGCTTATTTAGATTTGGCTGCGGCAGCTTAACATGAGTTCTTAAAATGGATCGAAGCACAAAAAGCTGACGTACATTAAAGACTTTGCAGTTAGAGTATAATTCTGTTGTTGGGAATCTGTAGGGTTTTCTAGTCATTACTTTAAGTATTGCGCTTTGTGCTCTTTCTACTCTTAACATTTTAGTTTTTGTTGCTCCGCCCCATACAGTTATACAATACCCAATAACAGATTGGCAAAGAGCATACACCATCTTCAGAGTGTCCAGTCTCATTTATATATTAGTCTATGGTGTCCAGTTTGGCCGACTCTCTCAGTGACTTTAAGACGTGTATAAGGCGCATCATTGTTCTTGTGGTGACGTAGTGAGTGTCAATCTGAATGTCCCATCTTAGTCCATCATCAATCTGAACTCCTTATAATAAAAATAATGAAGAAAATGCTGCAATGAGGACTATCAGTAAATTACTAATATTTTAACGGCAAAAAGATATCCTTTCAGTTTTTACTTGTGGAACCGACGAATATCAGCACAATATGAGAAAAATAATTTCTTTATATTATGTTGTGTAGGGTAAAAAAGCACAACCCATATATAAAAAAATAGGAATTTTAAAGTCAAAGTCAAATTATTTATTTCAAATCGTCACGTAAAAGGCACTTTTAAACGTCAAAATTTAAATAGAATTGTTTGACTTCATCAGCATTCTATTATGGTTGTAACAGAAAATTCCGGTTTATTTCCTCGTTATGAACGTTAATAGACTAGCAGTAGAAGCGTTATTAGAATGAACTCCGAAATTACCCTGCGAACGAACGGTATTTTCAATGCTTCTGATTTTTTTGTAAGAACTGTTGAGAATAGGAAAAGATAAAATATTCGGATAAAGTAGATTTGTTAATAATCAATTTGGTGTATACTACGCAAATATCATTTAAACAAGTTTAAAAAAAATTTTTTGAACATCCTTTCTTTTCATCGAAAATCCGTCCGAACTTAGCTGAACGCACATAGATGATTTCTTATTAAAAGTACACTTTGTCAGAAGGCATATTACAAATTACAAGATTTTAGCCAAGTTAAGAACGCTTGAAAACATGCTGCGGGCTAATTGCGTAACACACTATCAGTAGGAATCGGTTTCAATTTGATAGTTCAACAACATTGATTACGATAAGTATGTTGTTGAGCAGTCAATTGTTGAGTAGCAATATACTTCCAAATCATTCCGATTGCGATTCAAACTGTGTTACGCAATTAGGTCTTCGCGAGTCGCGATTAGGCCGTAAGTCGCGGCGCTTCTTTTGAGTGGTTAGTATTAACTACTTGTCGCTTAGTTCGCGTTTTTAAACTACTGCGCACGTAAAACACCTAATTCTCTAACATCTTTTTGGAAAATTTAATTTATCAAGTCATTAGCCTGCAATGGTAAATGTGCTCACATCATTTTTAGCTTTGGTTCGTTGGAAAGCGGTTTCGTTAAAACGGCCGTCATTAAAATCTGTCATTTTCACTAGTAGGTATTTGACATTCAGTCAAATTCCGCTGCCGAAAGATTGAAATCGCTGGCCGTACACTAAGTACTTACGGAATATTTTTTAACTTCTGCACATTGAAGTTCACAGCTCAACTTTACTATAAGATTATTTATTGGGGCATGTTACATTGTCAATAATATCATGATACCGTGGTAATATTAATGGTGTAATAGGCGGTATCGTGATAATATGACAAGATTTTAGGAAATCATGAAATATCGCGGTATTAGGATCATGTTAATGACAATGTAACATAACCCGACCCGACTGGCATTTTTCTTAGAGCCGAAATATCAAAATTATCCAAATTGGAAACTGATAACTTGGACAGTCCTAAAATATTGCAATATTATAAGTTTAGAAAATAATTCATAGTCACGGGGAAACGGGTGACCAAAGGTGACGGGCACCAAGTGTTCCTGTACTCGCTGAAGTCTGATTATAAGTGTCCTGTGGTTAGGTAGGAGCACTAGGAGCAGGGGTACTTGGCGGAAAAGTGAAGTGACATGTTTACAAAGTTTGTAACTAAATAAAGACTTAGCAAAAAGGTACCAGCAAAGAGGCCATTAAAATAAAAACGGACTTCTAAAACTTGTGTTTAGGCTAATATTAATGTGTAATAATGGTGGATTATTAACCATTAAGTGTTCGTGAACGTGCATTAGTGTAGGAAAATGAAACAAAACAGTGCAACATGTCACTTCAAGTTCTCTCAAGTAGTCCGCGTGAGGTCTCAGTAAAGTGCCACGTCTTTACTGAAACTCAAGGGGTGTTTACAGGCGGGTGATATCATCTATCATGCATTGTTTAAAATTCATTTCATCATGACCTATGTATATACACATATATATACACCTATGTATGTATACAGGGTGGAATTTTGTAATGCCACCTGGAGGGAAAGTACTCTTAATACTGCAGATAGAAAGTTTTACTCAAAGGAAACATTCCTTTATTTTTGAATAGAAAGCAAACTGCATTCAAAGATTTTCGAAAATTCTCTTCTCCCACACCCGGGAATCGAACCGGCTAAAATCTGAAAAAAATATACCCTGTACTTTTATTGCATCGATCGTTAGGGTCAATTATTCGCATAAGATTTCATGTAAATTTGATTTTTTACATATCCCCACAAAAAAATCTAATGGGGTGACATCTGGCGATCTCGCAGGCCATCTGATTGTGCCGTTTGTACCAATCCAGGTATTAAAATGGTTATTAATGTAGGCAGTAGTGATTCTGCTGTTATGTGCTGGAGCACCATCTTGCTGTAGAATTATTTGGTTTCGCTCTTCCTCGGGGAAACCATTTAACTCGTTTCTTAAGAGATCCAGTATTTCAATATACTTGACAGTGTTTAAATGACGTTCGTACACGTGGACTAACACTACATTACTTCTCATAATTCCGCACCAAACGTTGAAAGAAAATCTTACTTGATTGTTAGTTTCATGAACACGAACAGGATTCACTCGAGACCAATAATGGTTATTGCGGCGATTGTACATGCCATTATTGCTGAAGTTGGTTTCGTCAGACCATACAATGTTACTCAAAAAATTAGGGTTTCGGTCAATTTCTCCAAGCATGTTTTCACAAAATTGTAATCGTCTGTCACGATCCCCAATATGCAATTTTTGCACCAACCGACCTTCACGATTGCATTTATACTTATACTTTTTCAGCACTTTAAGTACGCGAGTGTGGGTTGTTCCTAATTCATCGGCAGTCATCGGCAGCATCTCTACTTGAAGCCTTTGGAAATGATTCAAAGTATGTTAAAACATCTAGTTCAAAATCGAAATAGTTTTGCTGAATAGTTTGCCGTCTCTTCTTGAAACCACCCGTATTCTTTAAATTTTCTACCATTCTTTTCAATACGAACCGAGCTGGTGCCTGTCGGTCTTGATATCTCTCTCCATACCACCGCAGAGCTAGATTCACGTTTTTGTTATTTAAAAAATAAGCTTCCATTAAATCAAACTGTTCTTGATAAGCTATTTTCACCGTGAGACAAAATGTGAAATGAGTTCTAAAAACAATCAAATGTGAATAACAACTATGACAATCTAATTTTCAAATTTTAATCTAACATTCCATATTTAAATTACCTCATACACGCAGCTACGAGTATGTCGCAAAGGAGTCTGCATTACAAAAGATGGATGTTAGTTAAAGAGCTTTAACTTGACTCATTGAATTTGTAACTTCAGATTTCCTGGTTTTCCTTTTATTTAATTTATCATGTTTGTTAGAGAGATTTCATCCTTATAATTGACCCTAACGATCGATGCAATAAAAGTACAGGGTATAATTTTTTCAGATTTTAGCCGGTTCGATTCCCGGGTGTGGGAGAAGAGAATTTTCGAAAATCTTTGAATGCAGTTTGCTTTCTATTCAAAAATAAAGGAATGTTTCCTTTGAGTAAAATTTTCTATCTGCAGTATTAAGAGTACTTTCCCTCCAGGTGGCATTACAAAATTCCACCCTGTATATATGTATACTTTGTAACTAAATAAAGACTTGGCTAAAAGGTCCCAGCAACCAGGCCATTAAACTATTATTAAAAAAAAAACACTAACACTAAACTTTGTCTGTGATCTAAACAAATGTAGTCTACTCTGTGGTCGTTACTCGTCACGTCACGACTCACGTTTCGTTTGGTGTCGTCGTAGTGTTTCGTGTTTCTTAGAGTTTAAATTATGTCCTGTGTTCGTGTTCTCATCAAAGCATCAAAACATTTGGAATTTTGAAGAGTTTGAAAATATCCTACATTCTGTGAGTTTATGTATTATACAACTAGTTTACTTCACTTCCTCCGTTAATTTATTTCAGCCTACAGATCGTTTTCTAATCTAAAACTTGATCGTAGGTAGTGCAATAATCTTATTGAGGAGTCCTACGTGAAAAACGAACTAAATCGTAGTCTTATTTCGTTGGATTGTATAATTTTTATTGTTACGGTTACGTAGTAATACTACATAAGTAGTTAAGTAGGACATGTTGGTAAAATGTTTTACATCTACAATACAAGGCGTGATTGCGAGTGAGAGAGGAGTGCTGTGTAGAGCCGGCAGCTAAGGGTTGGTCAATCAATACCTATAGTTCGTAAGTCTCGACTCAACTGAGCATGCCTGAAATCCAGGCACTAAACTATTGATTATCGTATTTGCGCATGACGCGTCCTAGGCAGAGCCAGAGCTAGCTCAAGCCATAGCCATTTGTGTCCAGTTTTATCGCGACGGTCGCACTCACGTCGCACTTAAGTGATTTCGTCTGATTTTAGGTAAAATACTTTAAAAAAAATTTTTACTTGGCTGAATAAATAATTTATTGTGTTATTCATTGCATTCGTAATATAAAAAATAAACTTGGGATTTTATGATTTTTTGCAGGCAAGATGAGTTCCCGGCATTTTAGAAAAAAAGACCAGCAAAACAACTTGCCGCCACCTCCTGATGACTCTGATGAAGAGTATCAGCCCCTGTATGCTCAACATGCGGGATTTTCCAAGTATGCTGGGGTAAGCACATCCTGTTGTTCATAAATTAAGCTGACTAAGTTCTGCGACAGTGAGATAAGCCGACAAAATTGTTGCCATTGCGGGTAGAAACTGGATGAAGCTGGAACAAGAGTGAGAAAATTGGCCCAAGAAACAAGAGACCTATGCCACCTAGGCAGTGGGTGAAGTTGGGCTGTGAATTATGATGAAGTTCATTTCTTCTGTAAGTACCCTTTAGGGACGATGAGCAAACCCTGAAGAATGAAATTGACTTACGTGTCATAAGTAATGGCTTCAAGCCCAGACATACACTCTGTGCAATTCATTTCATGTTGTGAGGTCTCTAAACATTAAAGGAGTTCATTGCAAGGAAACCCTGACCTGACCCTCTCGCAGAGAGATAACCTATGTGAATGTCCCAGCAGTGGGGACATTATATGCTGATTATGCTAAATCTTATGCAAGTTCTCTAATAGTTTAAGGAAAGTTATGGCTGGGCTGGTTGGCACTTATTGCATTGTTGTTTGTTGTGATACTGGCTGGCGGAGCCATAACACATTGTTATGGCAATTAGAATTCTCATTATTTTTATAACTATGCCAATGCTATTGCCTTCCATGTAGCCGTGTTCTGGTCGAAACTTATAATATAGATAATAACATGTGGAATCATCAAAACAATGAGAGAAATAACTTATTTTTTGTGGTATGTTTAGTATGATACAACCTGCAGCTACGGCATTCTATTTGTGCACTGCCTAGTGGTAGGCAGTATATAGGTATTACGTCAACCACGAGTTCCTTAAATAAAATCGAAACATACCAAACTGCAGTGAAGTCATGCCCTCTGTGTTGTTTCGTTTAAGGGTAGCTTCCATTTCTGAAATCAACAAGTTATTTATCTACTTATACAAATAACTAAAATTGAAGCGTCTGTTTGTAATGTTAAAAAAACGCCCTTTTACTAATTTCATATGAAAGTATATACTTACTAACGGTACTTATAAAAAAAAAAACATTTCTGTCTGTCTGTTCCGGCTAATCTCAGAAACTTCTGGACCGATTTTGACGGGACTTTTAGTGGCAGATATGTTATAAGGAGTGACTTAGGCTACTTTTATTTTAGAAAAAGCCACGCGGGCGAAGCCGCGAGCAGAAGCTAGTAGAAACTAAATGTCGAGGGCGTGCCTTTGTGCATGTGCAACATGCAGCGTGCACTTCTCGAACATGACTTGAACTTGTACGAGGATTTATTATGTGCATCAATCAATTTCATAAATAAAACCAATTATTAAAAAAAACAAAAAACCCGACTGCAAAACATGAACTGAAAGAATGGAAACAAGATGAACAGTAAACCGGTAGTATCCTTTAAGTATACCAAAAATAAATAAATGCAGTCGGAGGCAAATTTTAAGGCGTTCGTAACATCCTGGTTGCCTCCGACTGCATTTATTTATTTTTGGTATACTTAAAGGATACTGGTTTACTGTTCATCTTGTTTCCATGCTTTCAGTTCATGTTTTGCAGTCGGGTTTTTTGTTTTTTTTTAATAATTCGTTTTATTTTAAACTTTTTAGTGTTATTATTGAACAAATTGTTTAGTTAAGTATTGTTCGGTTAGCTTATAGCAAGATAGGATAGGATAGGTTTTAGAAAAGACTAGCTTCTGCCCGCGACTTCATACGCGTGGAAGTCGTAAGATATACTAAAATAAAATAGCAGCCACAGTTTTATAGAATACAGCCTCGTTGTTTTGTAGTCGGAAGTGCTACTGTTGAGTATGAGGTCCTAGGTTCGATTCCGGTCAGAGGTCGGTTAGGCAGTGTTATTGGGTTTTCCATTTGAAATTTCCCAGTAACAGTCCGAAGTCTGGGTTGGTGCCCGGCTAGTGGTAATAGGCTCGCTACCTATTCATGGGACCTAAACATAACTGGCAAAATGTGCCAAACGAAGTACACCTGTGCCCAACCCTTCGGGGAATACAGGCTGTTATGTTCTATGTTAGAGGGTTTGGTTTCCGCACTTAGTCCTTCATGTGGACCATTGTGAGTGGGCCATGGCGGCCGTCATTGGTTTATTCCAACCAGCCCACCTCCCTCCAGAAGCTTATTAGATCTTCTGGTCTGCGTAGAATATCTGTGAAAGATCTGGGTGACCCGAGGGTTTCTGTTCTTATCTGGCTGACGCCTGTGCAGTCAAAGAGCACATGTGCAACGGTTTCATCAGCCTCCATGCAAGTCCTGCACAGAGGGCTGTCCGTTATGCCTATATTGTGGAAGTGTTTGTTTAGTGAGCAGTGTCCCGTGATGGTCCCCGTCACCAAGCGCAGGCCGTTCCTGTCCAGGCGTAGCAAACGCCTGGTTAGTCTGCCATCTAAGGATGGCATGGCTTCCCTGGACTGCCTGCAGCCCGGTGTCGAGGTCCACCAGTTCTCCGCTTGTGTGTGGGTGAACTCCTGTAGCCACCTGCGTATTTGGTTAAAGGGGATGGGTACAATAGGCTCGGGCCCACAGACTGACGCGCTGGATGCTCTCCTAGCTAGTTCAGGCTGTTATGTTATTTTTATAAGAATTCCCTGTATGCTACGTTTCTACTCGTAGTTTTGATCTGAACAGCCAAAATATATACGCGACACTAGTAGCACAATTTCTTTGTCGGAGCCTGTCACGCTCGCAATATCGAGTGAGTCTGAAAGAGCCTTTAACTGACTAACGTCCATTAAATATTTGCATGACATCAGTATACGGTGGAATATGACTTTGCACTGAATTTTATACACCTTTTGTACCCATTTGTACACATTTATGCAAATAAACGATTTTGATGGGAAACGCTTTTTGCTATTTCTGAGTTTTGTAGCGGCCAGTCTATTCATTATAAATAACCGGCCAAGTGCGTGTCGGACCACGCACAATTGGATGAATTTATCCCATCAAAAATGTCGTATTTTTTTATTGCGTTGACTTGAAGGATGATTTTTTTTAAGCTTTTAGGGACCGTAGACCTTCATATTTGATATTGATTTCAACTTGATACCTCCCCGCGTTCCTGAGAAAAATGTTATTGACAGACAGACAGACGGACGGACGGACAGACAACGAAGTGATCCTATGAGAGTTTCGGTTTTCTTTTCGTTGGCGCCGTCTTGCGTTTGGATTTTGACACCCATTATTGTCGTCAGCAAAATTTGCAAATTTTCGTTGGTGCCATCTTGAATTTTGATTTTGACCCCAGTTTTGTTATCAGAGACCTCGAAAACATGAAAACCACACAAAAATCATCACAAAATCACGACAACCATCTTTTTGTGCAAGTAAGTTCGCGCAAGTGTCTTTAGTAGAAATGTCATTCACGCAAGTGTACTAGATCCGATGTATTCAACCACAGTTGGTCTAACTCTCTCATAAGAATCAGGATCTATTGGATTTTTTTTTTGTGAAAATATTTCATTATGCAGATTAAATAAAATATCTCAAAATTTTAAGGACAGTCTCCTAAGACCGATTTCGCGTTATTATGTAGCTACAGTTAAGATTTACTTCCCCATCTTAAAAATCCACAGTGTATATGTCATGATGATTGACTGCTTAGTCCCATAAAGATATAGTTTAATGATAATCATTTAAAAGATTAAATCTGTACCTATCTGCAATGTTCTAACCGTTTGGCTCTTTTTACAATTTACTGTAAACCATAGAGGAATACTAACATAATTCAATATTGCTTATCCCCCATAATAAATAGGGTGATAAAGTAAATACAGCCTACCGGGTGACCAGACTTATAGGTAATATTATGCAAAATTTGAACAGAATCTATCCATCAAAATTTTCGTGATGCTGGAACATACATTCAGACAAACAGACAAAAATTATAAAAACCATATTTTCGGCATTAAAATCGATTCCAAACCTCATAGCAATTGCTTTTTTCAAAAATATTCAATGTACAATTTTGATTTCGCTACCATTTTGTTATTGTATAGAAAATGTACTTTTTTGTAGTTTGAGTCAAAATAGTAGCTAAAAAGTGTTATAATATATATATATTTGGAATTGGCTTTTTACTAGCTTTTATTTGATACCTATATTATTAAAATCACAAAATATTTTTTTTTATTCCTTCTGTCTTTTTTGATTCGCAGATGCCATGTGACAATTTTATACCCTATGACACTTCTGCAATTAAAACGAATCTAACGATTCCTCATATGTTAAAGTCCATCAATCCGTTTAGGCTACAGAGCGTGCCAAAGAAATAGACATACATACATACATACACGAAAAATATAACCCTCCTTCTGAGGCAGTCGGGTAATTAAGAATGACTTTCTTGGCTTAACTTGGCATATACAGGGTGGATTGTGTTTTCAAAGCAAATTAAATTATGACGCGTATTTGTTCGAAATTCGAAGTTTATTTATTTTTAGTTTATTTTTGGCCAGTCTACATTGTAGCGGTCCATCTATCCATCATAAAAAACTAAGTTGGAGTCACATTTCCTACGAAATGTATGGGAAAAGTTATTTGCGATTTATGAGTTTTCTACTTTTCTTTACCTCAGTTGGTTCAATAGAGGTTTTTGATCCTTATAAGAAACAGATCCGATTGGCATAAAAAAAGGTTTTTGTGAAAATTGCCCATTTTCCTCCCCAAGTTCCTGCTGACTACATTTTTTTCAAAATCTGTGAATGCAGATTACAATTTCTCAAAAAGTTAAGGACAGTCTCTTAAAACCGTTTTTCTGTTGCTACAACGGTTAAGGTAGCTGCCCTTACTGCCTCATCTCAAAAATAGGCATCTAGCTTCAAATTTCTAACTGACTGACTCCTTGACAATTCAAAACTGTCCATAAATAGTTAAAATTTAAATAATTGCTGCACGGGCAAGAAAATCCACGGACACTCTTTTAAATTAAAATATTGATACAAATAGTATAGGATCCCACCATAAAACGACCTTAACCAAGCTGGTTAATGGATGAAAAGTATTTTATATTCAATTAAATATGTCAATAAATATATTACAAATAGGTTGTCTAAAAAAATTCAGTCCAGAATATGATTAATTAACAAAAATTTTTTTTTACTTTTCTCTGGTTTGGTTAATAGACAAATTCCATACCAATCGAAAGTCTGAAGCCCATAGAATATGCAATCGTTAGGTTAACAATTTTTTCCCGTCTCAACTCTTGGGTAGGCAGGTATAAACAGGTAAATCGATACTAGTAAGTTGCACCGGTCTGGTTAATAAATTAAAGTTAAATTAAAATAAAGATTATTTCATTACGAACACGGTGGTATAGGGTTGACTGCGGAAAATCAGTCTTGAATTCCGGTTATCGAGTTTCAAAAAGTGAAATATTGCTGCGAGTGAATACGTGCGACAGAGAGGTCCCAGCGAACCATCTCTACTACAGGAAACCTTTACCTGATATAATGAACTGCGAAGTCCTGAACTCCTGACGAAGTCTGTTGTGTTAGCACACTGACGCTTAGCGATTGAAACGATTCTGTTTACGTTGAGGCGAGCACATCACTAAATGCCTGGGGTGACGTCATCGTATACATAAAAAAGATGACACGCTCGGTTTTCATACTATCTAATGAACATGCGGTATCTAGCCTACTCTAAATCTGTGCCGCTTACCGTAGTCTCTGAATAACGTGCAGAATAATCTTAAACCCTCAGATTATAGAAAGAAGCAGATAGACCGCGCGGAACACTGAGAGTGTGGCCAACAAATCAAATACAAATTCAAAAGCTAATACACTCTCGTGTATATGTATTATGTTTATAATAAAAATAAATATCCATGTGTTGGTGACTGTTAAAGAGAAATCCCGTGTGTTTACAATATACTGCTATGATAAATATTAGTGATAGCTGTTCGTCAGAAATAATCTGACTTAGCCTGTGTCTCAGATACTTTACTTTACTTTTATTGGTCTGAGGCCTGTGTATAAGTCTTGTGCCATTAGGTAGTATATGCAGGAACGCAGACGTTCATTTATTCACTAAAAACTGCTAATAAAGGCGTTGACCTCAGGACGAGCTGCTTCTCACACGGACAACTGTACCTACGTCACTTGTTCCCGCGCACCAGTCCTGACTGTATATTTTTGGCTGCTGAGACCAAAACTAAATACGTAGTATACAGGGAAGTTTTATAAAACTGTGGGTCTTATTATTTTAGTAATTATGGTATCTTACGACTTCAACGCGAACGAAGTCGCGGGCAGAAGCTAGCTGGCTAGCTTTAATATTTAGTAATTTAAAAAGCAATAGTTTCAAATTTCTTGGTTTATATAAAGAAAAGAAAGAAAATACGTTTATTTGCGGTAAACATAACGCAAAGAAATAAAAACACAAACACGAAAGAACAAGTTGAGGGAAAATATGCGTATCATAAAATATATCCTATGGTTGTACCCTGTTACTTAATTTTTGCTTAGCGTTCTTTCAGCTTTATTATATTAGTATAGATTTAATTACATTTTAAACAAAACTGAAGGAAGGTCCATCCCTACGCGTTCCACATGCGTCCGCGATGGCGTGCAAATATGCGTCCATTGAATATGTTGTAATCGCAGCTATCAGACGCGCCAGTGTGAACCACTACCTAAAGGTTCATAATAAACTTCTAAGCGCCAGTGTGCACGCCATGGCCCTACCTTAAAGTGATTTTTTTTTGTTTTAGCTGGAAGTAGGCTCTCATTCAGAATCTGAGCGTGGTTCGGAACGTAGCGAGGATGATAATGCTTTCACCCTGCCCATTACCGTCGCAAATAAGAAGAAAAAGAACATCAAGAAGAAGGGCAAAGGAAAGGGCCGGGTTGCAGCTCATGGGGTACCTTTTGAACCTTTTTAAATTGCAATATATCGAATAACTCAGTTGTGAAAAGATTGATTAAAAAACAGATCTACGTTATAGCTGGACGAGATTGAGCGCTCTGTAAAAGAAGTGGACGCTATCCTGGGTTCTTCGCCGCCAGCACCTACTGAGCCGGTTAATCAGGCATTGAAAATTTTGACCATTGATGCCAAACACTTGAATGTAGGCAATGAGCTCAGGAAACTCTTTGGTTCTGAGGAGGGAAACAGGCGGTAATTGTTTCTAGTTGCTAAAACCTTTTTAATTCGATGTGGTTTCCATATTTCTATTAGAATTAAATAATTACATCATAGTAACAATCAATTATAATGCAACTCGTACTTTATATTAATAGTTAATTAATGTTGCAAAAAGTAATGACATAAAACATCTAGTTTGTCGTTTTTGCGTTATGTTTTGTTATTAATTTGTTTAATTATATATTTTACAGCGCACGTGCTCCGAATCGCGCTCTTTTGCTTAAACGGGTATTAGTTCATCCAAATAAGGAGACGCCAGTCTATGAATTCAACAATTCGGGTGAGTGGCTTTCTCTCTCGAGGCGTTCATTGTCACTGGCGGGAATACCAAGCTTGTTATTTTTTCTTGACAATAGGTCACGATGTTTCGATGTTGTTACAAGTTACAACCGGCACGAAACCATGATCACGGGTTAGCACTTCGAATCCCGTCAGTGACGAAGCAAGAAAGTGTAAGTTAAAAAATAAAATCGTATAGGTAGATTTTATTTCATCATCATCTTTTCAGCCGAAATAATTCCACTGCTGGACATAGGCCTCCCCCAAAGACCGGGTTTGCCATAAGCGCCACGCTTGGTTGGCGGGTTGGCGATCGCAGTATGGTGTTAAAATGCATAGAGAACGCTGCTGCCCATTCTCTAGTGTCTCTTAGTCGCCTTTTACGACACCCACGGGAAGCAATAGGATAGTGCTATTCTTTACGTCCGGCACCACACGGCCGAGATTTTATTTACCTACATGTCATTATTTGAAACTTCAGGCTTGTCTATGATGAAGGAGAAGGACGAGGACAACCGTATGTACTTTGTCTTCAATCACAGTGAGGCGTACCAAAAAATGCATCGTAACTTTTTGCTAAGACTTGCTGTCGCACGTGGCACTGGCGATATTGTGATGAATTTTGATCAAGCAAGGCAGAAAATGCATGTCGAGGCTCTGCTGGAGGTTCGTGCCAATAACCACTAAATACAGTTATCATACTTTATAATGTATTGTTCAACCGTTGATTAACTTGAACATTATTTCTACAGATATCTGACCGTTTATTTCGCATGGAAGAGAACAGTGTTGCCAACGAAATTGTGGAGAACGTTGTTACGTTCCTTCAGTACGTAGCGCATCCGCTATTTATTCTGTCCCAGGTAAATACTTACCGAAAATTCAGATGATACTTTTTTGATGATTAAACAGTATTTCTAAGAGTATTTGTTTTGTAATATTTGCAGAATAACGTGCGTCTCGATTACAAGTTTTTGGAGAACCGACCATTCCACGTGGCGATGTTGAAGTACATTTATCTACTCTCTAACAAAGCCTGTCACCGCACAGCCCTGGAGATAGCTAAAATGATGCTTCTAATTGACCCCAAGGATCCGTTGGCATTACTGTCTCTAATCGACATCCTCGCCCTGAGATGCAGGGAGCACGAGTGGCTGATTGAAGCCGTCAAGTACTTTGACCGCCAGCGAGAGGCCGGCTTGCTCTTCAACATCAAGTATTCCAACAGCCTTGCGCATTTCCACGTTGCGCTGAAGAAGAAACGTAAGTCTTATTATTTCAATAGCAGTGAAGTATATCCGATCCTGCAGTGCTATTCTGTAACCATCTCACCGTGAAAACTTAGATGAAGAGAACGTGGAGTGAACTGTCAGTATCATCCCACCCGATGCTAGGGATGGACCAAGGATTAAATTTACAATCATAATCGAGATTTTGAACAGAATCTCAATTTTGTTTTTTTACATTAAATTGAGTTTGACAAAATTTCTGTTTTGCTACTTTATTTAAAACCCCTTAAATATTAATGTTAGGACACATAAATACTGGCTTTGAAATAATATAAAATGATCAATAGAATTAGCAGAAAAATATTATTGAAATCTCGATTGTGATTGTAAATGTAATCCTTGGTCAATCCCTAGCATCAGTGGAATGACACTGACAGCTCAATCCACGCAAGAATTCACGGTGAGATTTTTACAGAATCGACATGCTGATTTTGTTAGATTGGCGAGCGTACAGTCGACCTCGTAAATATCGGTACGGACAGACTTAAAATGAATGATGACTTGATGAGTAAACAAGTAAGAAAAAAAAATTAGTTGACAAGTTTTTTTAATTAACCACTGCTGCTGCCAGTATACGCTTCAGAAATAATTTCGTTTTTCTATACCAACAGTAACTTTCAATAAAGTTCTTTTTTTTTTCAGTTGACTTTGCTGAAGCCGACCGGCTCATCCGGGATGCTATATTGGCATTCCCGCATACCTTTGTTAAAATACTAGAATGCTGCCACATTTCCAACCCCGAATTGACCGGGCATGCGATTTTCAAGCCAGATCCACAGACGCCGTAAGATTAAAAAAAATATTATTTATTTAAACTAAAAACATGTTTTTTTGTATGTTTGTTTGTTACGCTCTCACGGTAAAACGGCTAGCCGGATTTCGATGAAATTTGGCATATGAGTTGCCCATGACCTGGGTTATGACTTTATATCCCGATATTCCCACGGGATCGATGACTTATGCGGTGTAACCGCGGGGAGCAGCTAGTATTTTTTAAAGTTAAAACCAATATACTTAATAAATTACCACTTGTTAGTAACGTTATTATTTCGTTAGGAATCCTATTTTATTGAATTGTTTGTAGTTGGTCTGCCGGTGCTTCGGAGGTGTTCATGATATATGCCAAGATGACGTTCCCGCGCTGGAATGAGCCTGCGGTGATGAGCTGGCTTCTGAAGAATGCCACCGAGCTCTGCGAGAGCTATAATACTACCAAAAATGTCCGGGTAAATAAGCTTTAAATTTTTAGTTCCTCCTTTATGAACCAGCGGGCTAATTGCGTAACACACTATCAGTAGGAATCAGTTTCAATTTGACAGTTCAATAACATTCATTGCGTTAATCACATTGTTGAGCAGGCCAATTTTTCTAACATATGAAGAAGTGGATTAGCAATACACTTCAAAATCATTCCGATTCAAACTGTGTTATGCAATTAGGGTACAGTTAGCATGCAATAATGAATAACATTTCTTTTTTACAGGAGACAGCACATAACTGGGGAATAAGTCGCCATACCTTGTTCAAAGTGTGGCCCATAGAGTATCTGCGTCACATTTCTGTCTTTAGCAGCATGTCGAAGCTCATCATCGACGCTGTATGTATCCGTTTTCTATGTTACACCTGAATTAATTGTAGACCTGAATTAAATTATAGACCTGAATTAATTATAGACCTGAAATAATTATACACGTGATAACTAAAGCTTATAATTAATTAGATTTACCTGAAATAATTATATACAAACTCAAAGCATTTATTTCAATTAAACCATTTACAGGCACTTTTGAATTGTCAACAAGTCGGTCAGTTACAAATATGAAGCTAGTTGCCCATTCCAAATAGTAGGTTCCTATGGAGAAGAACGGGCAAGAAACTCCACAGACACTCATACCTGATAACTATAGGTTTGAATTAATTAGACATACCTGAAATAATTATACACCTGAATTAATTGTATACCGGATTTAATTATTATGCACCTATATATAATAAACCTTAATTAATTATAGAGTTGAAATAATTATACAAGTATATGTACACTTTTACATTGAATGATGCTTTACGTCATTACTTGCAGCCGCTGACGTCGGCTGCGTTCACTCGCCCCACCTGTGCCTGGGACCCGCTGTTCGACAAGTCCGTCAACCGCTACGCGTACAGTTACAAGTACGAACCTCCCAGGCAGCCCAGCTCCGGTACCGGCACCGCCGGCTCGCCTGTTTTCAGGTTCTTCCACTCAATGATCCCGTCCTATTTTGAACCTCCAGTTGACGACTGAGTACGTTATTTTTAGTTATTATTTTAACTTTAATTATTATGGTTTACATTATATTCTTTGTATTTATTTTATTTTGTTTTGTTTTTTACTATTATTGATTGTCTTTTGGTTTCGTTTTATAAGTTTTTTCTTTTTTTAGCGATTTATATATTATATTATTATAATACAACTTATAATTAGTGCGGTCCGGGAGAATTGAAGACAGACAAATAGGATTTATTTGTAACAATTATCAGAAATGAATTGAATTGGGGCTAATTAACCTTAGCAATAAACAATATAAATTGCAGGAAACTTTTTTTTATTGCTAATGTTTAATAATTTTACTAAATGTATTCAACTTAATGGGAAATAAATTGCTTTGAAGGTGTCTACGGACTGTCGATTTTGATAGTCGTCGTATTTTCGTCGGGATAAACTAGTTATGCTATGCTCTAGCTATTTATATCTTTCAGCTTAATGCTTCGATGATTATTAGAACGGTCACCTTATCCCTTCACTTAATTGACCCAAAGTAATTCCATATTTATTTATCCAAGCAAAAGGAGAATCATTGCAACTTTGATGTTAAGTTTACGGGCTTCAATTGTATCAAATAGACACTAGTATAACCTCTAAAAGGGAATAGTATGAGTTTATTATCAGTCTGTATTTGCAAAACTCAAAACGCTACTGCAATGGTTGTTAAAAGATATTAAGTAAGTGCCAATACAATTTGTACATAATTATAATTTATTATAATCACTTCAGACGTTTAGTTAGATACTGACATTCAAGTATGTCAAATTTATGTCCTTTACAAAATTGTAAATATAGCAATAGGTACAAACTGTAGTAGTAGAACTACACAGCACAAAGATATCGAAACAATAAAATGCTATTTATGTTTTTTTATTTTTTTTATTTGACTGACTGTTACTGGCTACCCGACTCCTGTAAGGGACTAGTTATAACAGTCATACGAGGCGCGCGCCCAGTACGCTGCGTTTGATATAATTATGACGCGCGCTCTACAGACGGTATCGGCTCATGTAATTCCAGGCATAGAAAAAAAATCACTTCATAGAATTTCATTAGCTCCACAAAAGGCCACCGGTTCAGACAAGCTTGTTGCTCTATACTGGAAGCGCGGCTCGGGCGCCAGTTATAACAATTTTAATGGACACAGTCACACTATGAACTGTCAGAGTGGCTTGTATCATATCACTGATATATGTATATATGTTTACAGGCATACCATTTTAGTACTCTTACAAATATTCTCTTCTGTATTGCAGCATTATAGCATTCATTCTGAATTTTAGTTTTAATCCTAGTTACACTGAAATTGTCACTTACGAGATATTGTCTGTGATTTATTATTGTAATGGTCTCGATATAATTATCGACGCAAAGGAAAAATACGAGTGAGGATGTTTTGTCAGTCATGCGGATTTCGCGTCAGCCCTGCATTGAGTATTATCAGTAACATTTTCCTTTACTTTGCCGTTTGACATAACTTCACGGAACTTGATCCATAAAAATGAAACTATTAACTGGTGTAATAGACTACAGGGTGGAACTTGATCCATAAAACGAAACTATTAACTGGTTTAATAGACAACAGGGTGGAACTTGATCCATAAAAACGAAACTATTAACTGGTGTAGTAGACTACAGGGTGGAACTTGATCCATAAAAACGAAACTATTAACTGGTGTAATAGACAACAGGGTGGAAATTGATCCATAAAAACGAAACTATTAACTGGTGTAATAGACTACAGGGTGGAACTTGATCCATAAAAACGAAACTATTAAATGGTGTAATAGACTACAGGTGTGTTTTTTTCCAATCAGCGGGTTCGACTCCCTGGTAACAATTTAATCATTAAAAAAATGTATGTTGCAGTTTTAGTTTACTAAAATCAGCCTCGAAACTAGTTTTAAGTACTTTTCGCTATCTATACTAATATTACTAATAGTTCTGTGAACAGAACAGAACTAGCGAGCACAAACTATTTTTATAGCATGCTTTTTGTTTTTAAAAACATGTGAAAAAAAAATTGAGTAAAAATTTGTAGGCTAGCTAGAAAAAAATAATGATAGGTTTTAGTTAGCACAGGTAACGCTGCAGCCTAGTAGGACTAGAAGGACCCAGGCGCTCCATCAATCTCTACCTAGTAGTTGAAGGGCCGAAGCCACTGGTAGAAATCTAAAAGTGATCACTTTACTGCATTTTGAGAAGTTATTCTGCTCATCACGCCGAAGATCCACATCAGATCTTCACCAAATTTCTATGAGACTAACTTAAAGTTACTACCTTTCAAATAAAAAAAGAACGCGAGAGCGGAGATATCCAGTAGCCCCCTTTTTGTCCCTTTTTGAAGGAAGTACCCCGCCAGTAAAAAAACCCCTACAGCAAAATAAACTATAAAGTCGTAAAACCTGTATACCAAATTTCGTCTAGATCGGTTGTAAAATATGACCTATAGAGGAGTAGCAACAAACTGTCAGAGGAAAGCAAATTTTGTGACTTAAGCAGAGACGCTTCGCTAGCTCGGTCAATAAAGGTGAAAGTAACTCTGCCTGTTAACTTTTCATAATAACCGGCAGAACGGATTTGGATGTAATTTGGCTCACGGATGTTCAAGGACATTGGATACTTTTTATTCCCCTGGGATAATTTCTGACCTCATGCACGCGGGCAAAGCCGCGAGCAGAAGCTAGTTTCTTATAGTTCCAGTTTGAATCGGCCATGCACACACTTGAAAAATTCGCTCTGTAGGTACCAACATACCAGTATTGTTACATACCCAAAAAAACTTAACGCATACGGGCCAATAGGCGGGGCGTGCGTGAGCGAATCCGCATGACAGTAAAACGTCCTAATTTAGAACGGATATTTTTTACGATCATGGCGTTTCTAAAAGCTGCCAAATATGGGGACCTCAATCACGAATGATATCCCGGCAGCGGCAGTGCGATAAACCGTGAATGGGTAGCAGAGCCAAAATCATTGTTGAAACTAAATATGGTTGATATCGATTAAAATATAATATTTAATTACATAATTAGGTATGTAAAATAAAATTATTCATTAAGTAAATAAAAGTTAGTGAATTATTGAATCGTATTTAACTAATATAATAATTACTTTACATAATAATAAAACGCAGAAGTAATGAAACTTGCCCAGAAGCGGGACTAAGCATGCGAAAAAAAAAAAAACTTCGCATTATTAATGCAATGTGTTTTTTGTCCACAGCCACGACATTAGGAATGATTACTTTAGAATGATTTCCCAGATTGCACTGCAAACTGGTCGCTATCCGTTTATGTACCTTACGAGTGAGGAAGCGCGCGAACTCAACGGGGCTCAGCTTCGTAACACGGCTCCCGCGGACAGGCACACGCTGGATAACCGTGGGGTGTACTTTCTGCCGCCGGAAATGAATGATAACCCACCGCGCATGAATCTAGACGGTACTTATGCACAACCAGATTTCGTACCTGGTTTTAATTTACCCTTTGCAACCTGGAATGTTGAGAACGTCTTGCCAATCCCGCAACCGAACGGTGGACAGCAACCAGCCTCTAATCTAGATCATAATTTTAAAGATGACGATGAGGAATATCCCGATTACGATTACGCCGATGACGAAAAAAATTTCGCAAGAGATGATAGGGACATGGCCGCGGCTTTGGCTGCAGAAGGCCCTGAGGAGTGCTCAGAGGAGGAAATGTCCGACGCTTTCGACGCGGTGTACCTCGATGAGCGCTTTCACAACATGTTTAGGCCCACTAACACAAACTAAGACTTGATTGCAGTAATTTTGTATTGTCGTAGTTTATGTATAGCTTGTATTTTTGATATCTATATATTTATTATTACTCACTATATTAAAGTTTGGATTAACTTTATAAAATTCCAGGGCCACCATTATGTAGGTTTATTTGGCGTAATTCTCCGTATTCACACGTTTTATTTATTGTTTAACTTTTATAAATTGTATTATTTTTGTTCTCAGCTAAATATAATTATATTATTGTTCAGTATATCAGTGTCTATTAAATATAACAGTAATTAAACAGTAGAATGCATGTTTGATGTTTTAAAAATAGCTCGTTAAGCATTAAATCGTATAATTTATGTCGTAAGGGCGAGATCGACGAATTTTACGACAGAGTTGTGGCTTGCTGGTCACGGTCTCGGCTGGATAGCACTACCGCGGGTTTGAAAACAGACCAGTCAGGCAGAATGGGCATGGTGCACCACTGTAAGGCTAAGCGTGCATTCACGGCCAGGTCGTAGCGGCCAGCAGGTCGCAGGTACGTCGCAATGATCGGCGGTTCGCTCGTCGATTACGGCTTCTCATTTGTGCGGCCACTAAGAATATTCTCAGAATCAGGAACGATAAACCATGACAGTGTAGATTCCTTGTATGACGTCACGTCATGTCAAGCAGGCCAACCGCCAAGTTTGAATGTTCGCTGTGCACAAGTATTATGGCATAGGGTGGGTATGTTATTACGGAAGTAGGATCTGGAGAGTCTTAAGGCTTTTTGGAATTAAATTTAAGTATTTGTAATTTAAGAGAATTCGAAATTTCAGGAAATCATGGTACATAATGTATGTAGGTAATCAAAAGAAACATTTTTAAATGTATTTCATTAGTATTAAATGTGTAGGAATAGGCCAAGCCAAGCTGACCTTGTAGTTTGTAGAAACCGTTATAAGAGGTGTGAAAAATAAATAAAAACTACAACAATGTTGTTTCATTTACATACCTACCTAGTGTAAAGGACCGTTCCAAGAAAAAACCGGCCAAGTGCGTGTCGGACCACGCAAAATGAAGGGTCTCGTTGTTGGGATGAATTTATCCTAAAAAAGAAATTTATCGTAGTAGTTGAAAAACATGATCTACCATACATCGATATACGTCACGGTCAATTCTCTAACTGCAAATGTAAGTTTGTAATAACAATTTTGGAATGCGGGAACACTATTACTAAGGCTCCGCCGTCTGTCTGTTTGTCTGTCTGTCTGTCTGTCCGTCTGTCACCAGGCTGTATCTCATGAACCGTGATAGTTAGACAGTTTAAATTTTCACAGATGATTTATTTCTGTTGCCGCTATAACAACAAATACTAAAAAACAGAATTAAATCAATATTTAAGGGGCTCCCGTACAACAAACGTATTTTTTTTGCTCGTTTTTGCTCGATATTGATAACGGCAACAGGTAGGACGCTTGAAATATTTACAGAATATTTAGTTATTTATATTCCCTTTAAAAATAAATAATTAAAATAAAACATATATTTAAGGGCGACAAAAAAAATCACGCTTGATGTATGGGAACTTCAAACGTGATTTTTTTTGCCGTTTTTTATAGATAATGGTACGGAACCCTTCAAGTGCGAGTCCGACTCGCACTTGCCGGTTTTTAATGTCTTACTACTACAAGATTTTCGGTCTTCCTTGTGCTATTACACCGTGCGGTCGGCTTTACTTGTGCTATTAGACCTTGCTTTTTGCCAAACATGATTCTAGGTCAACAGGAAGTACCCTATAGGTTTTGATTTATTTTCAAGTATCTAAATATGTCGCACGGCCGTATTTTTTTATTGCGTTCACCAAGGGACCCTTTTTCTTTTTTTTTTTGGGTGGGAAATTATCAAATAACTTCTCCAGCTCTGGGTGGAGTGTCAGACTTTTACTGACTAAAACCCACCCATGTTCCTTCAGATGCCTGTGTGCCAGGGCCACGATATCCCTTTCGGCCAGGCTCGTAACCCTGGCAGGCATTGGCCCTTTCGGACCCCGTCATTGGTGCTGACGTCTCTTTGAGGCGCGCGTGGAACACAACGCGCCGTCGACCCGGGCTTGGTCTTTATCGGACGGCGAGCTGCCCATCGCTCACCGTCCGCAAGCCCGCGCCTACGTTGGCCGGGAATCGGCCTGCGATTCCCGACGCCCGGGGCGTCTCCTGCGGCGAATAGGGGCGCGAGTGCGTTGATTTTGCCTTACCCTCACGCGTTCCGCCTCCTCCTTCGCAAGCATTACTGTTTCGCAGAAGGAGGTGACGGCCTCCCATGCACTCTCGCTCCGAACCATGGCCTGAACCAGGGCCGGACGCGAGACATCGCCGCCGCCGATCGCTGCCGTGAGGACACGGCGGTGCTCCGCCCAAGCAGGGCAGACCTCCACCGTATGCTCTACCGTGTCCTCCGGGCGATCCACACAGTGGTGACACCCGGGCGTTTCCTCCCGCTTAATCCTAAACAGGAACCTCCCGAAACATCCATGCTCGGTGAGGACCTGCGTCAGGCGGAAGGTGAGGACGCCGTGGCGCCTCTCCAGCCACTCCTCAAAGAGGGGACTTATCGCCACAATTGTGGCGTGCCCAGCGCTGGGTTGCGACAATCGCACTCTCCATGTCGCCATGAGATCCCGCCGGAGCTCCGTCCGCTGTGCCGCGATTTCTTGCGGCAGCGGAGTTATGCCCCGGAGTTTTGCCTCTTCGCGCCACACCCAAATGTGCGCGAGGACTTTCGCCTCCAAGCCGACCAAGGGACGCCAAGGGACCCTAGATCTACGTATTTGATATTACTTAATTTTAACGACACCTCCACGCGTTCCTGAGAAAGAGGAAAAGGGTCTTGACAGACTGACAGACGGACGGACAATGAGGTGATCCTATAAAGGTCCCGTTTTTTCCTTTTCAGGTACGGAACCCTAAAAATTTACCAAATCGGTCCGTTCTCAAGTGATTGCCAACGAACAGCATTTAATTTTTGTTTATATTAGTATGTAGATATATATGAAACTTTAGTTTGAAATCTTGAATTGATAGGTTATAATTGCTTATCGTAGTGCCGCCGCTTTGTCGTATGCGGCCCCCACAGGTTTCGCAGTGAATTTACTAAGAGAACCCAGGCAGGGGGTCTACTCCGACCATAAGTTAATCCGAATGTTCGCGGTTGTTTCTTCACTACGGCTAAAGAACGCACGACTACGGCGAAAAAAAAAAAGAGTCGAAGAGATAAACCAAAGTCAAAACTGCGACTTGAAGTCGGGTAAGGACTGAAAGTCAAAAAAGGAAACTGAAAGTTATAAAACGACCGAACATTCGGCTGATACTTCGGCTTAGCGCTTCGGAGTAGACCCCCTGGATGCTAAAATGTTTAAATTATAGCAATAGGTTAGATTTTCTTTTGACCATTCATAGTATGAATAGGGTTGTCTTTTTTGTTTCTTCTTAGCTTAAAGTGTTACCGGTATTCTAAAATCCTCGCTAACTCAAGCCCTAGCCCGATAGCGGTAAAAGAAGACTTAGCAGACCTCCCGGCTCGGACACTACACTGCCCCGTACTACTGCACCTCAGTATAGTTACGCCACTGAGCTGTTCGTCTGGCCGAGCCCAAAAAACGCTGGAGCGATGATTTACTTGTAAGAAATAACTATGGTAGGTACAGTCCGCGAGGCCTACATAATCTGCCTATAATGTTCCCACTTCTGGGACATAGGCCTCCTCTTTCTGTGAGAGGGAGCGAGCCGTAATCCACCACGCGGGCCCAGTGCGGGTTGGTGGACGTCACATGTCTTCGATTTTTTTAGTTCTAGGACATGCCGGTTCCCTCACGAGGCCCGCGAGGCCTAAGCTACACTATCTATAAGTGCAGTGCACTTAGCCTAGGCCCTAGCTTACCACACTTACACCTAGCTTAGGCCTCGCGGACTTTACCTACTTCAAGAATTTCCTCTCTCAAGTCTCTTCAGATAATATTGAAGTATCTACCTACTATACCTAAACTTTTATTCCTCTCATTTGTCAACAACAAACGGGACAAAATCGTTAATGACTTTAGTGACATCTGGGAACGGACCTTTGCACTATTTAGAACGGACCCCGGTCCCCTAGATTCACGAATTTTCCATCATGAAAACAGTCTGTTTTGAAGTTAAGTAAATGGTGTGCCGTCAGAAGTTCAGTGGCGCCATCCATAGTTCATCGCTTATAAGTTTAACTGCGTAGTAGGTACTTATGTCGTCTCAAAGGTGTCGCTACATAACTCGATTCGATTTCGTTGTATTTCGAGAGCGTGCTTTGTAACTTATTAAATTACGGCATGTATTTAACGCGGCGACAAATAAATCAGAATTTGGGATAAAAAATAATTAAAGCCGGTAGCAAAAATAGTAGGTTGGCAGCTACAGCGAAGGATAATTTTATGAAGAAAGTAGCAAATCAGTTGTTAGTTTTGTTTTAATTTTTAACTGGCATGGCATCGAGTTTTTGTTTTGGTAACTGAATTTACCAACAATAGAGGGGGATCTGAAGGCTAATTCACGTAATTTCATGACGCGCCGATCAAGTTGCAGTGCAGGTGCAGTTAAGTTTTAAGTTTGAGTGATAAACGGTATTCTTGTAATCTTTGAACTGCGCGTAAGCTGCGCGTGAACTGCACGTCAACTGCACGGCAACCAAACTGCCAAACTTACCTACGGTGTGGCCACACGATAGATAAAATATTAATCACTAAATAATCGAATAGAATCGATTACATTTCAATGAATATAACGTTATTATAATATTAAAATAATACCCCAGTACTGATTTTGGTGCTTTTTCTTCCCATAAAAACAAACAATTATGTTTTGATTCAAAATCCAAGTTATATTTTGCTAAAATTTGGCTGAATGGTGGTCTAACAGTGCCGCATAAAACTAAGATAGTCAAAAGTGTCAAAATAAGAGGAGCACACCAATGTCAAGGAGCGCGAAACTTCAAATAATTCAAGACTCGGTGCAAATTAAATACAAAACTTGTTATACTTACCGACTTAAACTTTGATGGTAAGTATGTACCTATTATATTATAATAAAATGATATTTAAGGATGTACGCAGTGAAGTTTACGAAGAAGTAGCAGTTTAAATTCCATTATGTAAGTTTCATCCTGATTTTTCAGTAGGTATTACTTCACGCAAACGCGTTTCAGTGCGGCAAATAGAACTGCTGGTGGAGTATTTGGAGGGCCACAGGGACCTTGCCCGTGGCCGACTCAAATCTAGAGAAGGGAGTGCTCTCACATCACGCCTTTGGTCAGAGTGCGCCAATATATTAAATGCCGAGGCAGACGGGGATCAAAGAACTCCCAAACAGTGTTAGATTCCATCAATATTGTACAGTTCTCATCATGTAAGTCTGCCGCTCTGAAGTAGGCTACAAATCACTGCGCAGTAGTCAAAATTACGAATAAAACAGCAGCGCGCATGCGCGGATATCGGAGCAAGCGGCGGGCAGAGCGTTGTATTTCTGTCTCAGTCGCTCGTATACGTCCGATGCGTGTTTGTGTTCCGCTCGCACAGTACGGTAGGCTGTCGATGCCAAAAGTGTTACGCGTTTACATTGTTTTAAGTTTGCTGTTTTTTGTTTATTTCTTATTGTGTTTGTTATTGTTGCCTTTGCCTTGTTATTGTTACTGGTTGACGTTGTACTTTAAGTTTTGTGAAAGCCATGCCGAAACGGAACACTGTTTTACGCCGTCAGGCGAGAAAAATTATTCATAATGTGGTGAATTATATGCAGAAGGAGAAAGACGAAGGCGTGCATAATGTTGCGAAGGTACAAAGCCGAGCTGCTGAGGCAACCGGCAGTTCGGAACGGACCGTGCGAAACATTATATTATAAATATTAATATTTTTTCGTAAGCGAGTACTTTTTTACGCGATGGTATCTGCGCGGTCGTTCGGAAGGCCTAGCTTCAGAGCGGCAAACTTACATGATGAGAACTGTACTTATGTGTATCGGTACAAAATGTACTTGGGTAAATAACTAGATTTGTAATATTTTTAGTGGTATACCGACTATAAGTGCCGCTTGCTCAACCGAATCAAGCAGATTCGGCAGAATCAACGCGGTACATGTGGAGGGCCAGGCATGACCACTTCTTTATCCTCTTTGAAGAAAGACTCGCTGCTCTGCTTGGTGCAGGCAGTGAGGTTGTGGGAAGGAGTAGCACGCCCCAAAATGAGGTGCAAATTAATTCCTTGTCTGTAAGTTATGGAATACCTTTTTTTATATTTAATGTATTTATGCTTGGTCATAGTGACAGTGGTATTTTTCTTTTTGCTTTGCTAGCCTGCACCCCACGCCGTTTCTCCATCGCTTGCACTTCGCAATTCTCCATCGCCTGCACTCCCCACATTTTTCTCCGATGATATAGAACATGCACCTACTCCCAACAATACTTTTAATAGGTAAGTTTTAATATCAGAAATATGCAGTTCTCGTGCGAGGTCATACCAACACCATAGAAGAAGGTTTGGTGATTTATTTAGTTACTAACCGGTTAATATTCATGAATGTTTTATTTTTTTCAGAAATGAAGATATTATAATTGATGTTGATGTTACACCCGCAGCAACACAAAACATCACACATATTACTGGAAGGTATAACAATGAGTCATCATCATCATCAGCATAATTAGGAAATAAATAACAGACTAAAAACCATAACATAATATATTTTTATTTTGTTTTAGTGAGCAAGAGGCCACTACAGCCAGACAGCGTCGCAGCAATAACCCACGTCGCCGTCGTAGACAATGTACATATTGTAATTTTTTTATTATTATTATTATATACTTAATCCAATAAAATGTAATGGAAAATTAAAAATAAATCTGATAATTATTTTTTGCAGCGCCTCCTCCATACTCAGAGCTGGAGCAGTCTCAAAATACGCTGGCCAATATAGAAAAGTCCAGAATAGAGATCGAAAAGCTTGTGGCTGAAGGCTACAGTAAGATGGCCGATGCCATGAACAGAATGGCTGATGCAGCTATCGGCTGATGCACAGTGCCGCATAGCAGAAGCACTAGAAAATATAAATAATTCCTTGGTAATAACATTTATTTTGCTTTATTGCACACACGCGACTTTACACTGATTATAGTTATACCTACATTTTGTCTATACTTAATCCTAATAGAAACTATACTGCAGTCATTTTCTTTTTAAGCAAAACGGCGGAGGCGGCTAGCTTCTTCAGATGACGATTAAAACAAGCGGACTCTATATTACCTGTGTGAGAAGTGTGACAACAATGTAAAAAAAGATGTGTATAATCATTATGAATATAAAAATAAATAATTAAGGTTTATTCTGACTCCTTATTCCCTATGTAGCCACAGGCGATTAATAAGAACCTGTTGGACAGCCTGACCTTCCAACAAGTCTCTGTTTGGCCGCCTATTGCCTTGAGCAAGTATAGTCAGGCTTTCCGCACGTACTTCCTCCTCACATGCTCTACGCCGTACACGCATTCACTCTTCTTGCTCACGCTCTTGATGTGTCAGTTGGGGCACTGGTAATCGTGCCTTGTTCACTATATTATGCAATACAACACAGGCATTTACTATTTGGCCTGCAAAAACAGGATCATAGTGAAGCATGTGTGCAGCTTATAAACACCTGAAACAAAAACATTTAGAAACTATAATAAATATCAAAACAATAAAAATAAAAAAACCGGCCAAGTGCGTGCCGGGCCACGCACAATGAAGGGTTCTGTAGTTGGGGTGAATTTATCCCAAAAACAAACTTAAAATTGTAGTTGAAAAATGTTCTCCCTTAGATCGATATACGTCACGGTCAATTCTCCAACTGCAAATGTAAGTTTCTACTCGTTAAAAGAAAATAGCACTTTAAAGCTTAATATTACGCAAACGGATCCCTGAATCGAAAAATGGTTGTCACAGACCAGCAATATTGAACGGCCTATCCAACAGCTAGGTACTGTGATACTTCATGGCACCTGCTTTGGCCCCCCAGAATCTGATAAGATCCGCTCGCCAAGAAAGCTACTGTTATGAGAACCTGAAAGCTAACCAATTATTAATAGACTACCTACCTACTGTCAAATATAATGTATTTTGCTTTAGGTATTTACTTCCAATACCAGGTGTGCCCCGCGGTTTCACCCGCGCTCGGCTCGTAAGTCATAGCATGATGTTAAATAGCCTATAAACTTCCTCAAGAATTGACGGGTACTTTCAGAGTTAGCGCGTTCAAACAAACAAACTCTAAATTACTATAGTTAAACAGGTTTGACTAACCTTTGCCTGTACACTCAAGCCATCTTTCCTTCTCTCCTTCGGAACACATGTTGAAATATTAGTAATCAACTGGCGAGTCAAGTTTTTGCTCAGACGATAGGTTTCTGAAATTCCCGATCCGAAATACGGAATGGATCCACAGAAAACCTATGTCTTCTTCGTGCTCGTTTACGGAGACGCGGGGCGTCACACGTCGCGTGCAGCGTGGGGTCTCGTGGCGCGTCGGACGTTTTTTCTGTTTACAGAGAGGCGGTGCGTGCAGCGGCCCGCGTCATCACACGCGCCAACACAAACATATGGCAATGTACGATGTTGTTCATGGAGACGCGGGGCGTGAAGAGTAGCGGTGTCAGCCGCTGCGGACGCGGCGGAAGTTCTAACGTGTAACTTAGCTGGTATCACCGTATACTCGTACTGGGACGTGCGGCGCCGCGGGTGTTGTTACATTTTACCCTGAACGGAGAATTACAGAAACGCAACGCCGCGTGCGACGCGGCGGTGCCATCCGCGTGCTCCGCTTGCATTTCAAGCAAACGTGTGTAAAATCAGCGTTCCCCGCCGCGTGCTTTGCTACACGCTTGAGTATTCGCCGCGGGCGCAGCGGCCGGCACCACCACGCTTCCCGCCCCGCATCTCTAGGAACAACGTCTTATATTGCCATACCTGAGGCCTTAGAGCTTGACGGCGTTCTCGGTCATCTAGTTCGGCAGCGAGGGATAAAATCCTCAAACCAAGTTGGAAACTTATGTTCACTAAAAAGGTTAAAAAAATAGTTAGAATATAACTGAAAACTACTTGTAAGTATATAACATGTCTTAATAATTAAACACCCACACACAATATTGAATTTTAAACACTTACATTCACAAGAAATACAATTTGATGCCAACAAAAGCAAATAATGAGGAACTTATGTTGTGCGTAACCGAAAATGCACGTTGATCGAATTGAAACTTAAAAGCTGTCATTTTGAGACGTCAAACGAATAGTGGAATACCGATCAAGTTGCGTTCAGAATCACGCACTAATGACGCGCAGCAGTAGAATGCCGCTAATGCGCTCGCGTGACGCGCACTTGACGCGAGCGTATCTGACAGCCGCGTAGAGAATAGTAGAATACGAAAAGCGTTGTTTTGATCGAAACTTCATTGCAACTGCACTGCTACTGCACTTGTTTAGTTACGTGAATTAGCCTCAGGTTTGATAGAAGACATTTGAAGTCTCATATCAGGTTCGGCGTCCAGTCTATTGCGATATTTTGTTTTCGTGGCTGCATAGGTTGAGAATCCAGTTTCGCACAAATATGTTGTTGGGAACGGGAGAAGAATATTCAGAGCCATTCTGCCAAGCATTGGATATTCATCACGGATTCTGCACCAAAAATCGTTGAGAGGCGTCGTTTTGAACAGTGACTCCATACTTGTGTCTGATGACATTTCTAAAAGAGATTCATATGTCTCGTTTGACATACTTTCGGGCTTTTGCAAGTTGGGTAAAAAAGGATTATGAATCCATGAATTCAGCTTCATTTTTGTATTCTGTTCTTCGGGAAAATACTTTTCAAAAGATGCGCGCATAGAAGTGAGATATTGGACCAATTCTTCAAACACATCATCTTCAAACATTTCTGAGTCGTTATCGCTAACAAACTCACTGAGTGACGTAAAGCTTTCTATTCCTCTCTTACCAACGCAAATAATCCAAAAATCTAATTTTCTTTTGAAGGCAGTTATTTTGTTATAGGCCTGGAACACTGTTGTCTGTTTACCTTGCAATGATAAATTCAATTCGTTCAGTTTTTGAAAGATATCCGCCATAAAAGACAATCGGAACAACCAAGTTTTATCATACAAACGGTCTTTCAAATTAAAAGAAACTGTATCTGCTGAAAGAAACATTTGTAACTCGGCTCTAGGTTGAAATAGCCTTGTTAAAGTTTTACCCCGAGACAGCCATCGCACTTCTGTATGGAGCAGCAGTGTTTTATGTTTGCTGCCATAATCTTCACACAATAATGATAACAATCGGGATTGTAGTGGTCGTGATTTGATAAAATTAATTATTTTTACCGCTTCATCCATAACTAATTTTAGATTTGACGGCATTTGCTTCATCGCAAGTGCTTGTCTATGCAGAATACAATGGCTGGAACTACAATTAGGCGCTTTACTTTTTATTCGTGATACTGCTCCTGCTGTTTTACCTGTCATCGCCTTGGCCCCATCTGTACAAATGTCAATGCAATCGTTCCAACTAAGATTATTTTCTTTAAATATGTTTATTTTATTAAAAATTTCTTCCCCGGTAGTGTTTGTGGGCAGCGGTGAACACATAAGCATGTCTTCTTCAAAAGAACGTGCATATGCATATCTCACAATAACCAGCAAGATAGCCAGACCAGTGACATCAGTTGACTCATCCATTTGCAAGGCGAATCGTGTTTTTTGTAGACGTGCAACTAGTTCTTGTTTGACGTAGCTTGCCAGATCATGGATTCGCCGTGAAACAGTATCGTTTGATAGCGGTACAGTAGAAAGATGCTTTGCAGATTTTTCATCGAGCATACATTTTGTTATGTCTAACACACATGGCTTTATTAAATTCTCAGCGATAGTGTGCGCTTCACCTGCTTGTGCAATGCGATAGCTAACTAAATATGATGCCTCCGTGGCCTTTTCATTGATAGTTTGTGTTACATGCATCATATTTTTTTGACTTTCCAATAACTGTTCTTTTTTACGAACAAAAAATTCTTTATTCTTGTCTTTAGACTCGGGGTGTACAGTTTCTAAATGTCTGCGCAATTTGGCAGGTGCCATGGAACTATTAGGAAGCAGTTTACTACATAACATGCAGAGAGGTGAGCCGTTGGAATCAACAAGTCCGAAACTGATATATGATTCATCATACTTCCTTTTTTTCGTCTTTGAAACCGTGGAGCTTGACGTCGTGGCATCATCGTCTGGATCGGTAATTGCTGTATTCTCCGCGCGTACTGCTTTTGAACATTCAGCGTCATTAGAAGATGTTGTTGCAACACGTTTAACGCCTTTAAGCCAACGTTCCATTCTTCTTTATTAATAATGTTACACGTCAGGGTGGTGGGGTCAAAATAATGCACAATCGTTACTGCGTTTATGAGACAAAGTTTAGTCCAAAGAAGAAATGTACAAAACTGATACAATCAGAATACAGCAGGCAGTAGAACAATGAACACTAGTTTCATATCACGTTTAAACTCCGCAATTCGCTAGCCAGCTTGTAAGTAGGTAGGTAGGAACTTATCGCTCCGAACGCTAATCGTCAACTGACTGACGAGGAGCGACTTTTTTTTTTTTTTTAGTATGGCATCTCGCAGTTGACCTTGAGAGGCCGTGACTGCTTAACCGGTCTTTCCTGTGGCTGCCCTAAGGTATTAGTTTAAAGCCTCCAGCCAGGAGCGGCGAGGCGCGACGCGCGATCGCCGCTTTTATACTTAGTCCTAGACTCGAACTCGAACATTCTCAAAAATACTCGAGTTTGATAAACAAAAAGCGGAAATAAAAAAAACTTTTTACAAAAAAAAAAAACCGACTTCCAAAAAAAACACTACAAAAAGAAAAATAACTTTAATTTCGGAAGTCGGTGTCTTTGGATCTGTATTTTAGTTTTTTGCCACTGACTTCCGAAATTAAAGTTATTTTTCACTTTGTAGTGATTTTTTTGGAAGTTGGTTGTTTTTTTTTTGTAAAATTGCTTTTCGCGATGCAGGGGCGTTAATTGTTGAGGAGTTCTCCTGGTAAGAACCAGTAGAACTGATGGTGACTTCACCATATGCATTTTGACGAGCATAAATTGCTCAGCAATCATATTAAAGTGCCTAATCGAATCGCAACGGTGAAATACTTATTATTAAGTAGTTCCGGTCGCCATCTGTGGTCTTCATCATCAGTTCCACTTCACCAAATGGTGCTTTTCGAGTGCAAATGTTAGAGTTACTATAAAAAATACTCAAATCGCTATAGGTATGCCTATAAAATTTGAGGACTCCCTCGATTTCCATGGGATCCCCTCATCAGATTCTGATTTGGTGGCAATGGGACCACCTCGGGAGCATACCCTTTCAAACAAAAAAATAATTTTCAAAATCGGTCCACAATTGACGGAGTAATCGGTGAACATAAAAAAAAACAAACATACAGCCGAACATATAACCTCCTCGTTTTTGGAAGTCGGTTAAAAATAGAAAAAAAAAAAATGCGTTGTAAACAATCTCGACTTTATGTTTTTGAAGATAGAGCCGAAAGTCGCTTGTTCACAACTATAGCGTCTAATTCAGAGGCGGCTTTTATCAAAGGGACTGCGCGCTCACAAGTATACGCGCGGCGGGCGGAGTCAAAACGTTCGACCAGTGACCAGAGAGAGGTGTTTTGATTTTTTTCTAAATTCTTGCGGAACCCCTACAGGGGTAGCGCGGATCCCTAGGGTTCCGCGGAACACACTTAGAGTACCGCTGCTCTAGGGGGTGATCAGTTTTGTACATTTCTTCTTTGGAGTAAACTTTGTCTCATAAACGCAGTAACGATTGTGCATTATTTTGACCACACCATCCTGACGTGTAACATTATTAATAAAGAAGAATGGAACGTTGGCTTAAAGGCGTTAAACGTGTTGCAACAACATCTTCTAATGACGCTGAATGTTCAAAAGCAGTACGCGCGGAGAATACAGCAATTACCGATCCAGACGATGATGCCACGACGTCAAGCTCCACGGTTTCAAAGACGAAAAAAAGGAAGTATGATGAATCTTATATCAGTTTCGGACTTGTTGATTCCAACGGCTCACCTCTCTGCATGTTATGTAGTAAACTGCTTCCTAATAGTTCCATGGCACCTGCCAAATTGCGCAGACATTTAGAAACTGTACACCCCGAGTCTAAAGACAAGAATAAAGAATTTTTTGTTCGTAAAAAAGAACAGTTATTGGAAAGTCAAAAAAATATGATGCATGTAACACAAACTATCAATGAAAAGGCCACGGAGGCATCATATTTAGTTAGCTATCGCATTGCACAAGCAGGTGAAGCGCACACTATCGCTGAGAATTTAATAAAGCCATGTGTGTTAGACATAACAAAATGTATGCTCGATGAAAAATCTGCAAAGCATCTTTCTACTGAACCGCTATCAAACGATACTGTTTCACGGCGAATCCATGATCTGGCAAGCTACGTCAAACAAGAACTAGTTGCACGTCTACAAAAAACACGATTCGCCTTGCAAATGGATGAGTCAACTGATGTCACTGGTCTGGCTATCTTGCTGGTTATTGTGAGATATGCATATGCACGTTCTTTTGAAGAAGACATGCTTATGTGTTCACCGCTGCCCACAAACACTACCGGGGAAGAAATTTTTAATAAAATAAACATATTTTTTAAAGAAAATAATCTTAGTTGGAACGATTGCATTGACATTTGTACAGATGGGGCCAATGCGATGACAGGTAAAACAGCAGGAGCAGTATCACGAATAAAAAGTAAAGCGCCTAATTGTAGTTCCAGCCATTGTATTCTGCATAGACAAGCACTTGCGATGAAGCAAATGCCGTCAAATCTAAAATTAGTTATGGATGAAGCGGTAAAAATAATTAATTTTATCAAATCACGACCACTACAATCCCGATTGTTCTCATTATTGTGTGAAGATTATGGCAGCAAACATAAAACACTACTGCTCCATACAGAAGTGCGATGGCTGTCTCGGGGTAAAACTTTAACAAGGCTATTTCAACCTAGAGCCGAGTTACAAATGTTTCTTTCAGCAGATACAGTTTCTTTTAATTTGAAAGACCGTTTGTATGATAAAACTTGGTTGTTCGTGGCGGATTCAGGGGCGGATATTACGTCAATAAAAAGACACGGTGGTTGGAGCTCTGATAGAGTAGCTGAGGGTTATATCGAATCCTCAATGGTGAATAAAACCATATTAAGCAGTCAAATTAACAAAAATATAAAACTTAATCCATCAGAGCTACAACCATCAACTTCCGGCATCTTATCTTCGTCCGTAACTCACGATGCACCACCACCACTATCTCCGACGTATACTATCTAGATCTACAATGAAACGCAAGTTCCTCAGACGCAAGAACAGAGAAATACTCAAATCAACTCATCAACAATAAATGTACCAAACAAAAATGTAACTCTCTCTCTATCAATAATTGGACCGATGTTTCGAATGTTAACTTGTACTTTTAATCGTCATTATTTTTAATAAATGCTTATCTCATATTATTATTGTGTTAATTTTTTCGCAAATGGTACGAAATGTAGAGTATTTTCCTCGGTGATAAAGCTGTCTTAGTCTTGGGTGAACTTAAATCCCTCGCTACACTCAAGACTCGTCTTAAATCCCTCGCTTCGCTCGTGATTTAAGTTTTTAACACCCTCGCTACGCTCGGGAGTAAACCTCGAGTCCTTCGTTACGCTCGCGATTTAAATCGTCATCCGCGACAGAAGACACTGCTTTATCCCCTTGGTTAATAATCTACTATTTCCTACCACTTGCTCAAAAAAGTGACATTCTATGCCACAAAAAGCGAACATAACAAATTAACAATAGTCATTTTTAATCTGTTCAAAACAGGGAAAGAAAATTGTATTGAATTTCATTCATCCTCTAGGGGGAGAATGTGATTTTTTGGAATACTTACCGAAATTTATATTGAACTACATCTGTGTTTACACCATTGAGTTTGTATATAAAGCATTATACATCTTTTTGAAAAAGGATCATTTATTATGCAGTTATGATTAAATAAAATTACGAAAACCGACGAGGCCGTATGAGCTTGATGCCTTTGCTTTTCCGACAAAAAATATTAGTCTACGAGTAGGAATTTGGCGCGTTTTTGTTTTCTTCAAATACATAAACGTTAAAGTTTATTTTAATTTATTTTTATAAGTTAATGTTCTAAAAATACGTTACGATGTTAAATCAAAGCGACAGTGACAGTGAATTGTCGGATTCCATCAGTGCAAATGCTGCCGCAATTATAAATAATTTGCTTCCAACAAAATCCAAGGAAAATTATTTAAAAACTTATGAAGAATTTTCAACGTGGAGAAGTGCGAAAGGCCTATCAATTTCAGAATAAGTACTTCTTGTCTATTTTGATTATTTATCCAAGACAAAGAATCCGAATACACTTTGGTGCATATACTCAAAACTGAAAGCTACAATAAGCATCAAACACAGCATTGAAATAAATAGATTCACGAAATTACTGGCATTTTTTAAAATAAAATCAGAAGGGCATTGCGCAAAGAAGTCTAAAATTTTTACGACTCAAAATGTGGAAAAAATTCTTTATGAAGCTCCTGACGAAATTGTCTGGCCACAAAAGTAAGTACCTATACATGATTTAACTATGAATATTTCGTATCTTAGTAATGGTAATTATTCTATATATTTACCTGTTTTTTATCTTTGTTATAGGTGGCCTTAATTTTTGGACTCAATGGTGCTTGCCGCGTATGTGAACTTGTAAACTTAAAGGTGGAGGACGTTGAAAATCATTCCAATGAGTTAGTCTTGGGTGAACTTAAATCCCTCGCTACACTCAGGACTCGTCTTAAATCCCTCGCTTCGCTCGTGATTTAAGTTTTTAACACCCTCGCTACGCTCGCGAGTAAACCTCGAGTCTTTCGTTACGCTCGCGATTTAAATCGTGATCCGCGACAGAAGACACTGCTTTATCCCCTTGGTTAATACTCTACTAATCTACCCACTAGTTACTATATTGACTGCAGTGTGAACTAAATAATAAAATGACAACTTTTGTTGATTTAGGTTTAAAAATAATGTTTAATCGCTGCCAAGTTATTATTTTAGTAGCAAATAGTTAGTCGCACTTTAAGTTATAAGTCGCCGGGTAATTATTAGCCTTAAATTACTAGCAAGTTTCATTTAATCTTTGGGACTTAACAAACGTCTTCCAAAAGTATTTGCTCAACTTTTCCATTAACGATGGCTTCAGCTCTAATGTTGCCTATACCAATTGCGTCAGTGGTTTCTCCATTTGCCGCAGTCGCCGTATGTGTTCCTTTAAAGTGCTCGAAGCTCTCGAAGAAGTCACTTCTGTTAGTAACATGGCTTGTCGCTCCGTTATCAACGTACCAGTTAACTTTCTCTATTGGCAATCCATTCTCAACAGCTCAGTCAGTCAAATTTGCAGTCACATTTGGGTTTTGTCTAGCGTTTGACGGCTTTGGCGGTCTACCATCTTTTACCCATTTTTGGCATTTCCGCCCAACATGAGCCAGCTTCTCCACAATGATAACATTTAAAAACTGTATTCTTCGTCTTCTTTCGTGTCTTCACGGCTAATACTTCCTCGGTATTCTCCGTTTCTTCTTTAGTAGTCAATGATTTCTCATAAGCGCTCAGTTCAGCAGTCAGATTCTCCATTGTCCAATCCTTTTTTGTTATTAAAAGCCAACTTGACTTAAAAGCAAAATAATCTTGTGGCAATGTTCCAAGTATGTATATTACAAATCAGTAATATCTCAGGCAGATTTGCTTTTTTAATTTTTCGATTTGGCTATTCAGCTCGTGCCAAATATTCTTCAAGGCAGATATGTGCTTCCTTAGGTCATGTTCAGGATCTTTTTTATAATCAAAGAAATTCAGACAGAGTTCATAACTTTTGTCTTCGCCACTTCCACTGTATAGGTGTTCTAGTTCGTCCCATACCTCTTTTGTGCTTTTGTAACGCATGACTTGCTCCAGTAACTCGTCTGTCATATTCGTTGTCATCAGAGTCAATAGTATGCAATCAATCTAAAATTGTTGTAAATCGTTCTGATATTTTACTTTAGCAGCAGCATCCGCAGTCGTGGCTAGTTCTCCGGGCTTGATTATTTTTCCTTCTAAAATTTGTTCAGTTCCGGGAATGGCTCTGCAAGCCGTTTGTATCCTATATCTCCAGTGCTTGTAGTTGTTTCCGTTTAGTTGCACTATTTGTACCTTTGAGGCTTCAGCTATAGCCTTATCCATTTGTCTAGGTACACTTTTTGCTAGAATAATTTTATTTTTCTCATTTATTCTTTCCTACTAAGAAAAAACTTTTGCAGCTTTTTTCGCAACTTTTAACTACGCTCTGCTACCATGTTAAAGTTAGGTGGTGAGGATATAGGAAAACAGTTAATACGAGAAAAGAGAAAAAGTATATTGACGAACTTGAAAATCCTATAGAATTTTACCAGAAGCCAAAACACATCAGGATAAGATCTTTATCAGTATTGACAAAACTGTTATCAGATGAACTTTGAAGCGATAGCTAAACAGGAAACTTTTTGAAGTACCTACTTGGCAAAACTTCGTCCAGTGCTCAAGCACGACCCAGTGGGTCACAGATTTTTTTTTTGTGGTTTCTGCGATTTTCAAAAACGTCGAAAGACAAGGTTCTGTTGTACCCAATGAAAACTCATCTGTATGGATCACCGATGAATATTATGTGTGTTGATTACTCAGAATAACTATTTTTCTCATTTGTATTTCATTGAATTATTAATAAACAACTATTGAAAGTCAAATGTATTTTATTGTTTTTATAACGTGAAATCTAAAATTGTCGAAAAAATATATACGTCTGAGAGGCGAATGTTTATGAGAAGTGTATCTACCAAGTATGTTTACGAATATAGGGTTATCCAAAAAAGTAGATCCATAGAAATGTATTCGACATGTATACAATAAACTGGTATCTACATTTAAAAAATCTATGATTTCCTCTAGTCTTCATCATTGAACTAGACTATGGCTATGGAGACATACCCGCATGTTTTCTAACTTACAGTCATTATTTTAGTTTATTTCTTAATTTACCAAGGAGAAATTAGGCAAGTGTACAAGAAAATAAAACGAATGAACATTTTGTTCATTCATTCATGCATTAAGAATGAAATACCACTCATTGTTTTGTATCACATCACTAGCACTTTGCGTTTTTTTTCATAGGACAAATTGTGTAAATACGCACAAGTCAATGTGTGTCTTTTTTTCATTGTTTATTTGTTCGGTGTTTCGCCGCTTACCATCTCCATAGGTTAAATGCTCTAAGTCTAGCACTAAGAAGCAAATGACGTTTATAAACTAACGGCTTTGAAGGCAGTCTGAGGTCTGCACAGACCAAGTAGTACTGTCTATGACAGAAGTTGTGCGCCCAGCGCACTGTCGGTGCCACGAATTTTATTAGTAGGTACTGCCATCTTTCGTCTGCCGCTTACAGCATTTAGGTTGATCTGAGGTGTGATCTGTGCTTTCTCTATTATTGAAAAACACGTTAAGGAGGTGGAATGTCTTTAGTAACTAGACTGAATTCTCAAAAAAAAAACTTAATAGGTACTCTATCATTGTACAACTTCAAACCCGAAACCTAATAACTTGAAAGATTGACGTCAGAATTGTCATTATCAATTAAATTGTCTATTTTAAGGATTTTAAGTATTTTTTTAGGAGTTTATTGTTAAGTTTTTAAGAATGATTCATAGTCACCCTACATCAATATTTTGTATTATTGCGACAGAGTTTTGTGAAAGATTTTCCTTCTGTGGACTGAGAAGTACGTACTAATGCAAGCTTACTAAGGTATATCGACACTTCGCCGGTTGCCATGAGTGGTTCAGCAGAGCCTTATAACACCTGTCTGGGCGGCTGAGCGTGCCGGCGTAGAATCACAATATTCCGAGAATTTGACATGCCCTGTGATACGAGTATGTAGGTAACGAACTGAGACGTTAGCGAGAGACGGCTAACCACTTTACATAGATACCTGCCTACTGACTACCAAAGTAGCGAATAAAATAATAAAGATATTCCTAAGTAGGTACAGAAATCTGAGAGTACGTTGGTAATGGGATCTAGAATGATTGTTTTTATTCCGTTTGCTAGTTGTACCTATGTATAAAACTAGAGATCGTGTATCAATTAGGCTTGTATAGGTACCTATCAGTCCCTAGCATTCACAACAAGAGCGTCGATCTTCGCTGGGCGGTTGGATACAGATGGATGAGAGAATGAGAGAAGCTGAGGGTCAAGTTGAATGGCGTCCAATTAGAGAGGCCTATATCCACGAGTAGATTGCTTTAGGCTGCATCCTGAATCAGTCACCTGCTAAGCAATCATCTGCATACAATCATCATTAACCTGCTAAGCAATCATCATTAACTGGACACAAAACCAAATACCGGACTGAGAATTTCCTGATGTAGATACTAACACACTAGGTACCTAATACTTTGCCCGACCCCGGATCGAGCTCAGATGGTCTACTCCGAAGCGCTATATCGAGTATCGGCCGAATGTTCGGCCGTTTTATAACTTCCACAGTTTCCTTTTGTGACTGAGTCCTTACCCGACTTCAAGTCACAGTTTTGACTTTGGCTTATCTCTTCGACTGTCTTTTTTTTTTTCGCCGTATTCAGCGATAGTTAGCCTAGTAAAGAAACGACCGAACATTCGCCCGATACTTCGGTTTAGCGCTTTGGAGTAGACCCCCAGGACTCGTTCAGTAGTAGCACCTTGCGACCAACGATGTTAATTTGACTTTTCTTTACAGCTATACTGTCGCTATATCTAAGAAACGTGTTATGCCTCCACGAGAACGCTGCCACAGTGGTGTATCACATATTTATCATGATGTGCTACACTATGCCGCTGATGGGTGCCATATTGGCTGACAACTTTATTGGAAGATACAAGTATTGGATTTTATTGACCACTAGCCCTGTGGAATTTGAAAAAAATCCGAGAAACTTTTCCAATTTTTCATTCCATTATTACCTGTTTCGGAATATTACGAACCTTTTAAATAAAAAAATTGCTAAATCGGTCCAGCCGCGTTCTCAAGTGATGCGCTTAGTAACGAACAGCACTTCCTTTTTATTGACAAATAATTAGAAGATAGGCCGTGCGCCCCTCCAATGGGTTTCACTGTGGAAAAAAATTCAAAATTCTATACAGACTTTCACTTAGCACGTTTAGGGGATGAATTTAAATTAAAAAAATCCTTCATCGTCTTAATTTCAGCCGAAAGACGTCACTGCTGGACATAGGCCTCCCCAAATGGGAGGGGGGGGGGGGGGGGGGGTTGGCCATAATTGGCACTTGCTTCAGCGCCGCGAGCTTTATTGCAGCGAATTTAAGAATTTGAATAAGTAGTTTTTTTTTTAGATAACTTTTTATTCCTCCTTTGTTAATCTTATGCCATAAGCATTTAATAGTATTTCCTCCGGAAGAGGGCACTGGCTCTTGTAACACAGGTTAACCACCTAGCACAAGTGTCAGGGACTTCACACAATTTTTAACCACTTAATAGCAATAAATAAACTTGTCGCTACGACACTATCACACTATGTGCTAGCGACCGTTTTTGGGGGCCCATTTTTGAGTGTGCAAGTCACCCCCTGCTATTTGATCTGTGCATATGTTCTATATAAAAAAATGGTCAGGCAGGGGCCAAAGTCTTTCCATAGTGCATAACCAGTTCACTTTAGGCACCCAAACCCATAATCGAATATCTTTGTTTCCATATCCTGCAATAGTACTACGCCAGCCGAGGGTTGTCCTTGGGTGCACTTGCAAAGTGCGAACAGGGATAATCGTCGGTTGGTGCCTCATTCCATTTAAAATTGTCTAAGGGGCCTCTGCGGGTCTGCTTCAGCCCCTCGTACGCCTTCCAAAGGACCGGGACCCCATGGTCCCGAGATATGCAAAATAAAAATAAATAATATTAAAGGTTATCCACAAAAAAATACAGAAACACATTTCTAATGTACATTAAAAGTCATTACAAGTTCCAAATCTGTACAAAATGTATATAACTCTATCCTAGTCTGTCTATCCTATGGCCGTTTTCACCATCGTTCCTTAAACTTAGGGAGGCACCTAAGAAATTTTAAGTGTTAGTTTCGTTTTCACCATTACATAACGGACACCTATGGTCCTAAGGGATCCCTTAATTATAGGGGCCCGATACTTGGCATCTTAGCGCTAAGTGACAGTTGATTTGTTGTTGAATGAGAGTATTTGAAAAAAAATGGAAGATTTTATTGACAGGTTTAGAAGCTATTGAAACTGTGGACTTAGTCACGAATCAAAGTTTATTCAGCCGGCCACATATTTATCGCGAAAGACCGGAGTTTTGCACGAATTATGACAATGAGGACTTCTTCGAAATATTTAGGTTAGTTAAATGTTATTTTTGTTAGAAAAAAATAGAACACTATTCGGAATATACAGATATGCAGGTATGATTTTTTTAGCTACCTAATAACTACTTAGGTACTTAAAAGTATTTACTTGTTTATTTCTATTTGTTTTTCAAATTTTGTGTTTTAAATACAGGTAGGTACCTACCTACTTACCTAATACAGTGGTTATTATTAATATTACGATTCGCAATACCAAATTTTTATGTTTTTAATATTTTCAGGAATAAGTCAGCACCTACGATTAATCAGTTGTTCATGAAATCATGTTTATTTTATGTTTTCTTTGTATTTTGTCCCACTATTTTACATTAATCTACGTGATTTATCGATGGAATACAAAATCAGTAATTTAATCGATAAAGTACAATTTTCGGACTCCCTGATTTAAAAAAACTGTCACTTACGTAAGTGGCCCTTACGTAGGACCCCTTTAATCTGGTGAAAACCAACTTAGGTAAGGGACTGATTTAAGGAGTCTCTTAGGTTAAGAGACCCTTACTAAGGAGGGGGTTGAGGGAACGATGGTGAAAACGGCCACTAGTCTCTTAGACTAGGATAGCCTGTATTCTAAGGGACAGTGTTCGGCCAAATAATTATTTAAACATGATTTAATACAACAATTAATGAACGGTGTTGATGTTATTAAGCTTCAGTAAGTTTGTTGTGTAGTGTAAATTAAATTAAATCAAATGTCGTGTTTATGTTTGAGTTAATGATTGAGGAATGCCTAATTGTGAGCATTTTTAATGTAAAAGCTGTAAGACTACTACTGCCTACTGTGTTGGATTACTAGGTGACGTATGTGAGCAGACTCCGTGTAGGGATAGTCTTTTTGTAGTAGCCACTCTGTTACTACGGATTTAACTTTGTATGTGTTAATGTTTAAAATATTTAATAGCGAATTTATTTTTTGGTATATGTGTGTACCATGTAGGTGTGTAATATGTAGGATTGGCGTTTTGCGAAGGTGGTTTTATGTTGGGTTCTTGGAAGGAGATTTACTCGCTTATTTGGGTTTGGTGGAGGCATACCGACATTTGTGTTCTAAGAATAGATCAGAGCACAAAGAGTTGCCGTACTGTAAGAACTTTACAATAGGAGTACAGTTCCGTGGTTGGATACCTGTAGGATTTTTTATATAGTACTTTGAGTACGGCTCTCTGAGCTCTTTCCACTATCAAAACATCAACTGGTTTTAGTTACACCGCCCCATACAGTTATGCAATACCCAAGAACTGACTGGCCCAGAGCATGATACACCATCCTTAGTGTGTTAGGACTAGCCGAGTCTCTAAGGGACTTAAAGATGTGTATAAACCGCAATGTTCTTGTGGTAACGACTTCTATCTGCTAGTCCCATCTTAGTCCGCTATCAATCTGCACTCCAAGATACTTTACGCTGTCAGCTCTAGTGAGTGCTGGACAGCGACAGGGTCCGAGTAAATTTGAGTACGAGTGAGCAATAGGGAATATGCATGTTTTTTTTTTACTAAATCAATAATAGACAGTAATATAAACCTAAGAAAAGTATTGAAAGTTAAATTGAACTACTGCTTGATGCTCAAAAAACTATGAAACTACAACGATTTTCTACTACAGTTCAAACGTCCGTTTCTGTCGCTGTCATGATGTGACGTCATTGTTCACGAAACTGCTTTGTTTACATCTGTTTTTAGCCCCAAATCTTATTTATTAAATTATTGTTTATGCTTTATTCACGTAGAAATCGCACTTACATATTTACCTTAGTGAGATTTCAAGCATTTAGCAAAGAATAGATTTTATTCACATGTTTTGTTTCGTCACTTCCGGCATTTTCGAAGAGGACGCGTTTTGAGTTTGCGTTCCGTTCCACCAAAAAAACGCAACATAAATGAATTAATTGTAAATATAAGTAATGCATTGAAAATGTAAAAAATTATTGGAATTTGTTTCTTGACTCCTACACAATGTATATTAAAATAATGGATACGTTTTGCATTACGTGCATATTCCCTATTACAGAGAAAGTATGTGAAGGTGCAGTGTTATGTTGGATTGCAAATGGTATGTAAGATGTTTTGCTCAAGTTAAGTGTCAGGAGGTTTAAATTGAGCCATTTCATTATTTTTCACAAGGCTTCTTCTGCAGCAGCTTTGACCACATCCCAAGTAGGTCCGCAAACAAGGATCGCGGTATCATCAGCATACGCATACATGTTACAGTTAGTGAGGCACATCTTGCACAGGTCGTTAACGTAAATTTGGAAGAGTGTAGGCGCAAGTATACTTCCTTGAGAGAAGATACGAGATCTAGGAAGATAGCCAGACATTTGGTTTATCTATCCAGATTTTCAGCTACCTGTTGCGCGAGATCCAAATCGGCATCCTCAGTCGATACTCCTTGTCGGAATACGTACTGATTCTCAGCAATTATTTTATGTCTGGCTAAAAAGCTCCCTAGTCGTTTATTCAAAATCCTTTCATGAATTTTGGAAAGGGCTGGCAATACTGATATTGGCCTATGATTGTTAACACAGATCCTGTCCCCTCTCTTATGAATAGGGTGTAAAATTGCCTTCTTAAGAGCATCCGGGAATGTACATGACGGTTTTTTTTAGTAATAGGTAAACATGATATTCCGTCCTATCCCACGGCACAATCATCTCGTAACTGAAGTATTGCAGACTCTACTTCTGCTTCATCAGTCTCCGATATTGTAAGAGAGTCGACTGAGAGGTTTTGAGAGCTGTCTTGGATTAAAGTAGGAGGACAAAGCCGTCAACCACGGCCAGTAATCCTTGTTTAATTTTTAATTGAAATTTGGTTCACATATTAATTTCTGTGACCCAAACATGAATTTTGAATATGGTTTTCCTTTTTGGGACAAACATTTGAAAATTTAAAAAAAAAGTTTCTCGAACTGTACCCTGTTACTTATCAAATGTCCTTTCATTTGAAATGTTTTGTTTGAAGAGGATTTCAAATATATATTTTTAAATTAATTCGTTTTAAAGTTATAAAAGCAACCGGATGAAAACTGACCATTTCATCTCCCTTATCTCCGAAACTACTGAGTTTAAAATAAAATAAAAATACGGAGGATAGTTATATACCTAGAGATTACAGAAAAACCTATAAGAAGTCTATGGTCTTAAAATAATATGGTAAATCACTCAATATTGAGCGTACAAACTTATATTTGCAGTTGGAATGTATGGGCGAACATGTTTACAACTACAATGTTAAGTTTGTTCTTGGGATAAATTCATCCCAACTACGGAACCCTTAATTGGTCGTGGTCCGACAAACACTTGACCGGTTTATTTTTCTTTAAGTATATCACAATAAATTGGTGATACTTTATTCACATTACAATCTAGCATTTTCGCTAAAAACTAACTATAAACTGCTAAGTAACTATAAAATTAAAGAAATCGTCCAATAATGCCTTTCTTATTCACTATAAGTTAAGGGGAAGTTTGTAATAACCGACGAAAAATTTCTACGGCGGGGGTATAGAATCATGTGCAGAATTCATAGTAACGGTTTGCGAGTCGATGGGGACACGGAAACTACCGTATAATGTTTTCGGCTGAAATCAATAAAGGCTCGAGTAGTGAACGCAGCACCAACAGGCAATAATACGTGCAGGAGTAATATGTATAACATTGATTTACCACGTTTAACCACAATTCTCAGTAAATTTAAACTTCACTAAGGTTGAATATAGACCTTGTGGTTTAATAACGTGCGCGTGACCTTCAATACAACCTTAGCCATAGTAGTAAGGTTAAGCAATTACGAGATCGACTATACCTACATAGGTTGCAAACTAATAAGGTGGCTAATTGATATTTTTTCAGAGTAATACTATATTTTTCAATAATATACCTAATTGGGACTGTCCTGACTTGTTGTTCTGCGATACCTCCGCTCATGTTGCCGCCCACGTAAGTACCTGTAATTACGGGAATATTATTAAATACCAGATTTTTTTTACTAAAATCCGAAGTTAGTTTTTTTTATAAAACAAAAAAAACAAGACAAACGCCTTTGGCGTTGTGTGGATTCGAGTCTAGGGGTATGGTGTCTACGTGGACCATGGAGACACTGTGATCGTTGAGAAGTGTTCGCGGCACATACTGAAACCTAGGAACTGCTCAGTGTTTCCTTTTTAAATTCGGAGTATTAGTTCTGTAGTATCAAGTAATGTCCCTGTAATTGACTCTATAACAACTAACGGTGACGACTTTATAAAAAGGAGTAATTTCTCTAATTTACCCATATCCCAATTCTGCGCCCACATGTGCAGTAGGTATATCTGACACTATGTCTCATCACGATGCCTAGAGGATCCGACATCACACACAACACTTTATACTTACTTAAAAAATAATCCCAATAACATTAGAGCCTAAAATGTTATATCTACCAATGACCACATAATACTTACGAAGCTAATAATAATAACAAGGGCTAATATTATAACGATGATAACGTGATGCGAATATTTGAGTAGGTATTCGTACAAATTTGAGTAGGTATTCGTACAAATTTGAGTAGGTATTCGTACAAATTTGAGTAGGTATTCGTACAATATGTTTCACTAATAACTACCATACCTACTTATTGCATATAGGTACTTTACGAGTACATGTAACCAAAACAAACACTCGGCGAGAAGTTTAAATCTGAAAGTAGAAGAATGCTCCTTGAGATAACTTTGATGAAAATTTTCTCCTAGCCGGTACCGGCCCGTGGTGGCGGCGGTGGTTGTCTGAACCAGAATCTGCTCTTTGAAACTTTAAATACTTGTTTTATTTTTCATCATACTTCGCCTTAACGCAAAAGTCAATGGTGAAGGAAAAGCTGGAACAAAATGGCGGAAGTATGGACTTGACGTATCTGGGTGCTATCATAAAAAAAAAAACGTTTTTCGTCAATTTCTTATCTAACTGTGAGAAAGCTTGAAATAATTTAAAAATTAAGTCTGTGTAACTATAAAAGTACAGTTTTCGTGGTGATAAACCATTCGTGTCAGTCTCAGCACCTGTTAATAGTTTCATCACTTTTGCGCTCTCGAAAATATAGCTTATTTCGCTGTTCATTCACTTAATGAAGATATTGTATAATCATAAAAGCTTATTTCGCTGTTCATTTACTTAATGAAGATATTGTATAATCATAAAAAATTTCAGAACTACATCAATGATCGGGCTGCTGCTCATAGCTACTGGTACTGGTGGAATCAAGCCTTGTGTAGCAGCATTCGGAGGAGACCAGGTGCGTTAATTTTCTTTAAGGCACATCACACATCATTTTCAAACCTAGCGTAGGCGTTTGTCGAACGTTTACTCAGCGGTAACACAACATTAAGGTTAGTGCTGACTGGCGCATAATAGCGGGTGCGACTAGGGTCGCGCTGACACGAGCATTTAGTCTATATTCAATCACGCCAGTGCAGCACTACGCGATATCAAGCAATGCTGGGTGAAAAAGCACGAGATTTACAATGTGTTCGACATGAGCGTGACCGGCATAATTATAATAATTATACATTATTAATGTATTTAATTATTATATTCTCTTTTAATTTTTTTACTAATATATCGAAAAATAAATGATTGTAGCAAGTAAAGGGACTCTTTGGCTAGAATGCATCGGGACCGCAGAGTCCGTTGGTACAGTAGGTTTTAAGGAAATGCACTTCTCCCGCCGAAAGCGCGGCGTATGCGGCGCGCCAGGAGCAGTATTTCCGTGCCCGCGGCCAAAAATACCTAAAATAGAATAGAAATAAAATAAATACAAATACTCTTTATTATGTACACCATAAAAGTTACAGATATAAATGTTGTAGTTTTACATAGGGTGGCACAATGGACGGTCTTATCGCTAAAAGCGATCTTTTACAGACAACCTTTGGATGGATTAAAGGGAGAAGGAGAGACAATACCGCAGGTAGTCAGTGGTGTACCATTTACATATACAATAAATACATATATACATAAAGCATACACTTATCTATATAAATATATACAATAATAAACATGAAACAAGAGCGTGATCACGCTGCATAGTATTAGAAATAATTCATGACGAATTAGATAAAGCGATAAATGGGAACTAAAAACGTCGATTACCGACCGGACCGCGGTCAATTGAATAGGTGGTGTCTCGTCGAAGGAAAATACAACACAGAACATTAAAACAGAAACCACTGTTATCTATTTTTATTATGGCCAGGAAATATTGATGAAAATAGTTTCCGATATGTCTTAAGCCACTATCAGGAGACGCTTAGAGGAAGCCGATCTCAAATAAGGAGCATCATCTAGATAACGTTCCTTTATTCAATTTAAGAAATCATAGCCGTGAAATCATCGAGGTTCTCCTGCCGTCACAGTCGCCTAATGCTAACCCGATTAAAAGTTTATTGGCGTTGATGAAGATTTGTGTTAAAAAAATACCCATAACAGCCGAACTTAAACGTAACTTAAAATGGATATGGAGAATGCCTCAACGATGGCAAGCGATTACAAATAGTAGAGAAGTCTGGACACCGCATTGATAATAAAGCATTAAAGTGTGAATTCTGAACTACTACTATAAGTATCATTTTCAATGGCCTCCTACCTCAAAAGGAAAAAAAAGGAACCCTGGATAGGATTACTTCGTTGTCTGTCTCTCTGTCTGTCAGTCTATCAAGACCCTTTTTCTCAGGAACGTGTGGAGGTATCAAGTTGAAATTAATATCAAATACGTAGGATAAGGTCTCTTGGAGATCTAAAAAAAATCAAGAAAAAAATCAACGCAATAAAATAGTACGGCGATTTATGCGACATATTTTGATACTCGCAAATAAATGAAAACCTTTAACTTCTCGTTGACCTAGAATCATGAAATTTGGCAAGAAGCAAGGTATCACAGCACAAGTAAAGGAAAAAGTCCGAAAATACATAGTTAATTTGTAGTTTCAAACTTACATGTGCAGTTGAAAAATTAACCGTGGCGTAGATCGATGTATGGGAGAACATGTTTTTAAACTACAATGTTAAGTTTGTTTTTGGGATAAATTCATCCTCACTACGGGACCCTTCATTGTTCGTGGTCCGACACGCACTTGTCCGGTTTTCTTGTTATAAAGTAATTAGTGTAATCACATTTGAATGCCGAGCACAGACACACTGCTCCTGACGCGACGCATACGCGCCGCTCATGGCAGAAGAAGTGGTTTTCCTTGCTGCAAATGTCTAAATACCAGTGGTATACACAAGCAACAATCCCCAACCAACAGACCAACGACCCGATAGTATTATTTACTTGCGACCTCCGTCAAGAGCGATTAGCGATTCACGTAAAAATTTTATAAGTAAAGATTTAAAGATGTGTCCTCATGTTTTCGTAAGGAATGAGATTATGAAAATGTCCTATGATGGCAAGGGCCAGAAAAAAAAATCGGTGGTTTTATAAACCTTATCATTTCTACACTTTATAGGATAGAGTGTAGAAATGATAAGGTTTATAAAAATAAGTTACCTAATAATGAAAACTATGTAAGTATAGACTAAAACCTGCGTCTAAGATTAAAGAAAACTGTCAGAATATTGACACCAATTGTTAGCAGAAATGTTAAGTAAATGATGTAAAAGAATACAAAAGAGTACTTGTGTGTATTATAAGAAATTTAAAAATAAAGTATTGTACTCGAGAAGCGATTACTAGTAAAACAATACTGGATCATGTATCTACAAATGTGAAGGACGAAAGAAATGATTTCCGGTCGGCCATTGTCGAATCTGCAAACAAATTGTATTTAAGTGAAATAAAAAGATGCGAGCCGGACCCTCCAAAGAAAATTCAGTACGAAGCAGTCAACTACTCACAATTATACAAAACCTTAGAAGAAACCAACTATGAAAATGAAACTAATGACTACACTACATTTGAGAAATTTTTGGAATCGAATATAAACAAAAATAAAACAGCTAAAACTAAAAATTTAAATGCAAAAAAGACATTGGATTACTAAAGATCTACTATCAAACTAATATTATAAAGGCAAAAGTTTGTGAGTGTGTGTGTGTGTGTATGTTTGTTACTTCTTCACGCTCAAACGGCCGGACCAATTTTGATAAAATTTTGTATGGAGGTAGCTGACACCCTGGATTAAGACATAGGTTACTTTTTATCCCGATATTCCCACGGGATCGAGACTTACGCGGGTGATACCGCGGGGCGCAGCTAGTTAGATATAAACAAAAGAAATGAAGAATGGAAAAAGCTGAAAGAAAATCCTAAGAATGATGAAATTAAAGAATCTTTTATTTGTACTCAAAACAGAGTGTCAGATAAAATTCAAACTACTAAGAAAAATTAATACCTGAAGAGTTTAGTAACTGTTCTAAAAATCTCTTAATAATGTGGACACTTATAAATAATCTCACCTGTAATAAAACAAAGGTTAGTTGTGCTCCGGAAATACTAGATGGCCTTGCAATGAACAAAATACAAGTATGTGAACATTTTTACACTTACTTTTCGACAATAGGTGCTAAATTGGCAAATCCCTAGTAAATCCTAACTATTATTATACTCGTAAATGCGAAAGTAAGTTTGTTGTTAACTTTTTACGCCTAAACCACTGAACCGATAATTCTGAAATTTTGCATATACGTTGTCAGGTGTACAGAAACGGACATAAAGTACCTTTCATTCCGAAAAAAAGTACTGTTCCCGAGGAAAACAACAATAACATTCTTATGATAATAGATGGTGCCACGTGTCTTTCGAATCATGATTGAATTATGTTATGGGATTTATTTAATAGCACTTTAAATTTCAAAAAGCAGAGCACAACCCGAAATCATTGTCAAATTCTAAATTAACGCGAGAAAAGCCGCGGGCAAGAACTAGTTCCATAATAATTTAACAAACACTCTTTTACAGAATCAGAGTCATAGTCAATTAGTAGAACTTACACTAACTACCGCTAGTGAAGTAGTAAAAATTGTTGATAATGTTGAGGTCAACACCAGTTCTGGTTTAGACGGACTTAATGCAAAGACGATAAAATGTGTTAAAAACCTTATTAAGAATAATTTAAATAAGTGCATAAATTCTTGTTTACTGGATGGAACTTTCCCTAATAGTGTGAAAATTGCAAAAGTTACACCGATACATAAGAAAAGGTCGCAGTAAATCAAATATCGTCCCATTTCTATTATCTCGAAAGTCTTTGAAATTTTTTTATACATCCGATTACATAGATCATACTTAGTCTCTATTTTCCTTACCGATAAACAGTATAGTTCTCGGCCAAAATTGAACACCTTATCAGCTACAGTCGATCTCGTCACTAAAATTAAAACTAGCATAGATCGGAAACAACTGGCCGTGGGTCTTAATAGATCTAAAGAAAGCCTTCGACACAGAAATACATGAACTGCTTCTATAAAACTGAAAGCATTTGGGTTTACTGGAGTAGTATACAAAATCTTTAAATCATACCTGATGTATAGATTTCAAGTGATAAAATTCGATGACTGTCAAAGTGGCGCCAACTGATTCCATGTGAAGTTCACCAAGGCTCTATTCTGGGCCCATTGCTGTTTTTAATATATATAAATAATATTACAGATATAGGACTACGAGGTGATATATCACTATGAGCTGATGATACAAGTCTGTTTTATTTTGGTAATAAAATTGATACTCTTATGGAACAGGCACAAGATGACTTACATACTCGTATATGCAATAGATACATATTTGCAATTTACTGACAGTTAACACTAATAAAACAAAGTACACAATATTTGCTACTGAAAATAAAAAATACAACTACAACACACTCTTAACACAAATGGTAAATTTCTAGAAAAATCTAAAGCAGAAAAAGACCTTGGACTTATACTGGACAGCGACTTGTCGTAGAAAGCACATATCGAGAAAATAAAAAAATAAGCTCTCCGTCTTAACAGGCGCACTGCACAGCATTGTTCGTTGTCTCTCATCACAAGTTTGCTATATGATTTATAACTCCATGGTGAAACCTCATTTAGACTACCTAATTGAAGTGTATGGCTGTACTTATAAATCCAGCCCACAACTCTTTCAAACAGCTAAAAATAATGGAGAGGGAAGGGGGGTGTTCCTCCTTTCCCCCTTTTTGTTCTTGAGAAAAACAAATTATTGTAAAATAACCTCAAAGTTGCTTAAAAGGCGTAATCGGGCTCAACGGTTAAAAAAAAATAACCTGGAAGGGAAATAATAAAGAGCGGTCGACGGGACCCCGCTTCGCGAACCATTTCTGAATGGATTAAAAAAAACACCTAAACACGAAGGGGATGGCGGGGTCTGTTCGCTCGCTACGCTCGCTCACTCGACCTTCGAACCTAACCTGTCCGAGTCGGCCCAAGTCCCGAGCTCGCTTCGCTCGCTCTTGCATCCTAAGTTCTCCTAGTAACAGTAGTAACATTGCCTTTTGTACACATACACATATCAGTGGAGGTACCTACACTAAATTTCTTCTGAGCAAGATTTATAAGTTGTTTCGAAAACAAAACAACAAAACATTCATACATTTTCCATTTCATCCATAATTTACAACTGTAATTAGTTCCTCAAAATGATCACTTTTATTTCTTTCTACATCTCTTCTCCACAGATATTCATAAATTAAATCATTATTATTAACACGATTATTGTAATTGTCATTTTGTAGATTATTTATTGTAAAATGCTCATACCGTTTTTTTACTTTCCGTTGCAAGTCATTTTACACCACGAACAATAAACTGAGACAGATTTAGTTGTCATACATTAACGTTTCGTTTTCACTTTTTATCTGATTTGAGGTTAGAATACTTTTTTATAAAATTCTCGAAAAATATGCATTACCTTTTAATAAGAATGGTAGCGTTATAATCGGGGACTCAACCCCTACTAGTTTTAACCCCCTTTTACCCCCCAACTCCTGCCAAACGATACTAGATCCAACCCGAAACACATTTTAGCGGATTTAAAATTTTAATCTATCTTCGAGTACTGTACTAATCTAACCTATTTTTGTTCTGTAACCGTCGCGTCGCCTAATGTATTCTAATAAAAGAAAAAGTTGAGGGAAATCGCTTCCGCTTATAGGTCATACCACACGCAGTGGTCGGCGTGTAAAGCCACAATACATAGCTAGCATAGCTATTCACAACTGTTCGACAGGCTTCCGAGTAGAAAATGACACATTTTCGGTGTTATGATCTGCGACAGCAAATAATCGTTGGAAGAATAGTGGTCGTCTGTTTGGTTTAAACTGTAAAAACTCGGTTTACGGATTTGTGAACAGCGTTTAGAACTTTAGAAGATTCTTTCGATAACATTGATTGATGTTCGATTTGGCACCGAAGCGTATCGAATGGTTGTGAATCCAGCCGGTACGATTTTTGCTGCCGTGGATTAAGTCATTGTACAAGCCAATTATTTTAAAAGAGTAACCGTGGAGTTTCTTGCCGGCTTTTCTGTATAGGAAACGACCAATTGGAACCGTGCACCTAGCTTCTGACGTTTCATAAGTGCCCATGTAGGCTTACGTGAAATAAAACATTTTGAAGTAGTGTTGAAATAGGTGTGCCAATTTTTGCGGATATCATTATTAGTTAAAATAATAAACTAGCTACCAGTTGTTTAAATAATCGGATTTTAATGAAATACAATGGGTAATTATAAAACTAGTGGTCGCCCACTGGTTGAAATTTGACTACTTAAAATCTATACAGGGTGGAAACTTTCAGCGGGGCAGTAAGGGGAAGTACCTTATCCGTTGCAGCTACGCGAAAATGGTCTTAAGAGACTATCCATATTTTTTTATGGAATTTTGATCCCCATTCACAGATTTTGAAAAAAATGTAGTCAGCAGGAAAATGGGCAATTTACACAGAAAGTTTTTTTTATGCCAATCGATCCTCTCTCTTATAAGGATCAAAAACCTCTATCGGACCAAATGAGGTTTGAGTACTAGAAGAGTCATAAATCGCAAAAAACTTTTCCCATACATTTCGTAGGAAATGAGAAGTTCCGACTTACATTTTTTACCATCGATAACATGGCCGCTACAAAAAAGACTGATCGAAAAACAAATAAAAAACTATAACTTCTACTTTGGGTATTATTTCACCTTAAAATTAAAAACTTGAAACTTCACATTTGGACTCACTTACACCTAGAAATTTTACTTTTGTGCTCTAAGTTATGAGGTGTTCAGAATGGTAGCCGTTTTGACGTAGGCATATGTTTATTCTCTTTACTACATACTGGGTAGCAGCTGATAATGTGCTAGGATTAATTCCATAGAGAATCGTGGTAAGTAAATATTTGAGTTCCTGAACACTGTTGTATTTCTTTTTATAAAGTTCAATTTTTAAATAGCGCCACATAATAAAGTGTAGAGGCGTGAGATCAGGACTGCGAGGTGGTCACGTTATAGGACCATCATTATGTTTGTATCCACTACCTTGCGAATTGCCGGAATTCGATTTCGAAATACGAAGTTTATTTATTTTTGGCCAGTCTTCGTTGTAGCGGTCTATCTATCGATCATAAAAAACTAAGTTGGAGTATCATGAAAAGTTTTTTGCGTTTTATGACTTTTCTAGTACTCAAACCTCAATTGGTCCAATAGAGGTTTTTGATCCTTATAAGAAAGAGGATCGATTGGCATAAAAAAAAGTTTTTGTGAAAATTGCCCATTTTCCTGCTGACTGTACATTTTTTTCAAAATCTATGAATGGGATCAAAATTCCATAAAAAATTATGGATAGTCTCTTAAGACCATTTTCGCGTAGCTGCAACGGATAAGGCCCCTTACTGCCCCGCTGAAAGTTTCCACCCTGTATAGTACTTCTAATTAGATGAGTACACTCATTACATGCTATTAAAAAGTACTTACTTATTTCATGCTCAAGCTGTCACTTCTGTCACCTATCTATCTTCAAGTCTTGAGGCCCTGGTACAATGTGTGTGTGTGTATATGTCAAACGCATGGTAGTGTGTGTAACTTCGTGCGCGTGTTTATTCTTTTTCTTCGTAGCGTGTTTGACTTCTTTTCTGTTTTGATATTATCATAAAATTGGGCACATGTAGATTAGCGTTCAGCAAGCACTGAGTAAGCGAACGACGCGACGATGCCAACTGGGCAGTGGCCACAGGCCACACCCCTCCACTCTCACAACGAGCACCCCTGCGTCTCCCGCGCACAGTATTTCTTGTTACCGCACCGCCCGGCGCGGCGGCGCGGCGTGGCGCCGAGACTTGACGCTTATTTTGAAGAAAACGGGACAAGTACGGGATACGGGATACGTCATACAAATATGGTGACAGTCCCGTTTATATGGGACGTATGGCAACCCCTACTTATACCGCGTATGTTGACGATGCTATGCGCTGGTGGAGACCAACCCTGAATAGCACTTGTTTGCTGATGAATGGAAGACGATAATGTTAGAATGTTTGCGGTTCTGTGAAAACGAAAAGACGGAGTGAAAGGATTAACTTAATTTTGTATTAATGGCTAATTTGCTGTACCTACCGAATATTTAATATTAAATAAATAAATGTCACCTGATCATTGCAAATACCGTAAGTCTATATAATAATTAAATGCTGTTCGGTGCTGAGCGCATAAGTATCTAATTTTAACATTCGGGAAAAACAGAACGACCTTTTTTCCGTGGGATATTTGAACTATTGAAATTTGGACAGGACTACGTCTCTCGGGTCAGCTAGTTTATAATAAATCTCGCGAAATTGTAATACTGGCGAAAATATTTGAACGTATAAAAATTAGATAGTAGGTGTAGAACCTGTCTGTGTCGGAACGAGCATGCACGAGCCCACAGTTTAACAATATATTTAATTCACATACACCCAAAGCTAGCCTTAAGATTTTCTGAGATAATATCGTTCAGTTAAATTAACAGCGCGTACTTTGCGTTTCCTTAAGCCCCATTTATTCGGTGCAAGTTTTTGGAACGTTCAACAGCAATATTCGTATGCCAAAAAATGCTTTTAATTATTGCCATTCAAGAATTGCATGCAAGTGGCATACAATGATTGAATGCAAGTTTTGCCGTTCAATAAAATTTCATGCGACTTACCTACGCCAAAGCAATTTTATTGCAAAGCGATAATTGCATGCAGGTTTTGCCTCGTCTCAACACAGAGTTGCACGTCCTTGTACAGACGCCAGCACATCAAGCTACTACAATCTGTCAAATTTCTTCAATAAATTTTCAACTTTAACCCTACAGCATAAGGTTCAAGGTTAATTGGGAAAATTTGACAGTTTCGGGTAGGTTGATCTGCTGGCGTCTGTACAATTGATTCAAGTATTAAACGTATTTGTGCTGCCAAACGTACCACATATTTCAATAAAATTATATGGAACGTCATCTCGAGATTTTTTTTTAACTTGTTTCATTCGTTTGTATTTGGAGTTGAATGTGATTTAATGTACGTGCAATTTTTTTGTACGTTACATTTTATTGTAGTACGTGCTGTTTACACCTATATCAGTTTTAAATGGTATCTAACTTGCCCGTATCGTGCAGTTGTTTAGACAGTGCCAGTCAATTGTTGCTTTAATTTTAAGGTATGCCACAGGCAATAAACTTGCACCGTGTATAAGGACCTATAGTTGTTATCTCACAATCTGAACGTAGAAGAACCCCGAAGTCCCGAAGTTTTATAAACAATGTTTTAATAACTAGCTCGTTACGTAATAATAACAGAAAAAATGTCAACTCAATTAAAATGTGCAGCACAAATCAATCATTTCATCCGGTAACATCGTGTCCGCACCATTTCCTTTATCGGATATTAACCTGCGGAAGCCTGATGACAGAAAACCGATATTGAATTGTCATTTTGACGGCTGTTTCACAATCGACGACAACAAACGAACACTCTATTAAATTATGTGTTGGGTATTAAAAAAAAGATTTTTAATACCTGGAGTGTTCGTGAATGGGATTCAGTTTTATATATCTCGTCAAATCTTGTCGATGTCAATGATTTGTTGTTGTTATTTGGGTCGTAAGAAACCTGTTTAAAAAGCCTCTCTGTCTGTGTAGGTTTTCGCCTATCTCCGGAACCATAAACATTGGCCCGATTTCAAAGCAGCTTGTTTCTTCCAGTTCCGTCTCCCCGAAGAAAACCAGTTGCTCCAGAAGTTCTTCTCCACGTTCTATTGTACGGTGAACCTGGGCGGGTTCATGGGCATGGTGGTGACTCCAGCCCTGCGCAGGAGTGTCATGTGTTTCGGTGACGATGCCTGCTATGCACTGGGCTTCGGGTTTCCGGCTCTGCTGGTGCTTACGTCTATCGGTAAGAGCTTGTATGTAACGTTAGGCGTCCTACACACTTATCCGGGCCAGTATGATTAGGCCAGAACATGTGTGTAGCACCCCTTAGATTATATATGAATTGGTAGGTATAAGAAGCAGGGAGACTTCTTGGCGGGAAAGTGAAGCGTCATGTTAGCAGTTTTGTTTTATTTTCTAAAATTTGTGTTTAGCCGAATATTAATGTGTAATAGTGGTGGACTATTAACCATTAAGTGTTCGTGAACCTGCATTAATGTAGGCAAATGAAACAAAACAGTGCAACATCACTTTAAGTTCTCTCAAGAAGTCCGCGCGAGGTTTCAGTAAAGTGCCGCGTCTTTACTTAAACTCAAGGGGAGTGGGGCGGGATATCATCAATCTTCTTAATTCGGAGTTCATTTCATAATTATTTAAATAACTTTGTACTTGCTACCTAATTTTACATGACACTGGCTAAATGCACAAACCGTGCGAAGCCAAAAAGAAAAAAAAAAAAAGAAGCAGGGAAACAACATTTAAATACATAGTCCGTGTCAATGTTCCCACTGCTGGTTGACAAGCCTCCTCTCAGAGAAGGAGCAGGCACCCATCACGCGGGCACAGGGCGGATGTGACATGACTTTGAGTGACAGTTTAAGTTGGAATATTAATTGTAAAATCCCGTAAAAATGTTTAAGGTATGTACAAAATTTTCTTTGATGTGGCGTGTAAAGTATATACGTAATGCCATTTGTCAAATATTAAGAATATGAAGGAAGCTTTTCTTCCAAGACTAATTTGTGATACTTAAGTAATTGTCAATTAATTCCATATGAATGTGTCTCTGCTATAGAGAGAGGCTATGCTTGGAGTTTCCCTACGTATGCAGAAATGAAGAGATCTGCAAGAGAGCCAAGGTCACCGACATATCCCAAAAAATTGCCAAACTTAAGTGACGTTGCTCGCAGAACAGATGTCCGATGGGGCCGAAAGGTTCTGGAGTGGCGATCGCGTACCAGAAGACGTAGTGTTCAAAGGCAAGGTTGACCGTTGACCTTGTGAAGGCTGCAGGAATCCGCTGGATGCGGGAAGAACAGAACCGATCGAAGTGCTTTGGGGAGGCCTATGTCCAGCAGTGGACCTCTTTCGGCTGAAATGATGTGACTGGGCTATGTCTGTCTAGTCAAGATTTAGTGCGAACCGGAGTCAGATATCTGACGCTACATTATTAATTCCAGTGATATTCGTGGCAGGCAAGCCATCGTACAGGATAAAGCAGCCGCGTGACAACGTGACGTTGAAGTTTATATCTTGTACCTGGGTAAGTTGCCGCACAGACGGATCAGATAATTGATGAATGGTGCCACTAATGTGCCTTGAAAACCGCGCACTAAGACAAAAATATCGGGAAAATACGGTCTGGATAAGTTTGGCAGTATAGTTTACACGAGTATTATTTGATTTAATTTTTCATTTTTATTTCTACTGTTAAAATATCGATACCGATCACGTCTGCGGAGTTTCGCTAGCTAACTTAATTTGACCCTGTATAGATAGAAGAGTAATCTTTATTAACATAAAGATTATTCTATATAAATACAGGGTAGAAGATACATACTTACATATTTAACTAAGACATACAGCGTATTTTGACATGTCGCCATTGCACCCGTACTAAGCAAGAGCGGGTTGCTAGTTGACATACACCTTCCGGAAAAGATGCTCTACTTAAATGATGGTGAAAACCGCATCACAATGGATTGTGGATTTGAGAAGAGCGACTTTGTTTTATACCATGCACATAGATAAAGTAGTATAAATAAAGTAGGTATAAAAAAATATAAATTTTGAGATATATTTTCCCCGTAAAAATTCAAAGTTAACTTTGACTTTCACATGGTTGGCGTTTCAATACGAACAGCCAATGCACGTTAACACCGTGTGCCGAACACTTCAATGTTGCTAGCTTGTTAGCTTTAGAGCGATAAAAACACGCAGCATCAATACAAAATAAATGTTGCAGACGTAATGCTTTTGCTTTTTAATTTCTTAAAACTCGCGTCGTGTGTATCGGCCCTTACATTAACAAACGCCACGCCACGCCGCGCCGCACCACTGGCCAATTCGATACCGAATAAAATAAAGGGAGAAGCATTCATACAGCATTCCATACAATCTACTATTAGTAGAGAGAGAAAAAATTGGAAATAAGAGACAAATAAAATATGAGAATGTAAAAAAAAAATACTGTGATGGAATCATAATAAAAATATTCTATTCTTTCCTACCTTGAATTTTTGTGAAATTATGGAACTTGTTTTAATTTTTAGAAATGCATTGCATCGAAAAAAAGAATGTTCAGTGTTTCTCGATTTTGAAAAATTTCTTCCCTTAAAAACCTAATTCGACTATTGCAAATATTTTAAAAACAATAATTGCCAAATCGGTCCAGCCGTGTCCAAGTGATGCGCTCACCAACGAACAGCATTATCTGGGGGCACGGAAGTGCCCGGCCAAGACTAGCCAACAAAAGCTTGAGAGCCGCTCGACCGAGTTCGTAAATTCTAAGAAAAGGTTTGTAAGATTTTTTCGGGCACGAACAGCTAGTACATTATATAAGTGAGTGGTGTATTGTTTCATTTTCTGATTTCAACTTTTGAACACCCATCAGAAGTTAGACAAGCAAGTTATTTGATAATTTCCCAACCAAAAAAAAAAAAAAAAAAGTATACAGACGTTGCAAAATACGATCATCATTTCAGCCGAAAGACGTCCACAGCTGGACATACGCCACCCCCCAAGTACCGCCACTTCGACCGGTTCTGTGCTTCCTGCATCTAGAACTATAAAATAATAATAATAAAAAACGATCTTGCGTCATTCATTAATTTAAGGTTTTAATAATTACAATAATAGACACGAGCTTTTTTAATGCAACAACTATAGGCATCTAAGTACATAAAGGCTCCCGCATACAGGCGCGACGCGACACTAGTAAGTAGCACAATTTATATGAAAACTTCATGGCACGATTGCACGTGATACGTGCAATCGTGCCATGATTAATCGTGAGCCTTAACGAGTTACCAGCATTCTTTTCAATAAAATATTTTATATAAATAATATAAAACAAGGTTTATGCTAGAGACAACCGACTTTCGGTCTTTTTTGTAAAAAAGTTTTTTATTTTTCTCTTATTAATGGGTCAGTTTTTAATTTATCTTAGTTACAATAGCCTAATGTCAACTGCTCATCATCTTTTACAAAATAATAAGTACCTAGGTATTGCTTTTCCCGATGCTGGGACGTTAATTGTAGTGGAGTTCTCCTGGTAAGAATCATTGACCTCCTGAGTAAGTATGTTCCTTGTCATTGACTGCGTTGAAGTCATTGCATTGCGACGAAACAGCGTAGTCGCGACGCCCGCCCGTGTGGCATCTCTCTAACGTCATCTATGACGAGTTTGAAAAACTCGCAAACGAACGTACGAGGTTTTCAATTGATGATGATTGTTTTAGGACTTTTTTGGTGATTATTTGCCATACACTTTAAGTGTTACTTATTATTATAAATTTATAGTAATGTACGGCAACGAAATAAAACGGATTAAAAGAAGTAAGTATATTATTTTTTATTCTATAATGTATCATTGATAAACTTGTAACAGCTACCAGCAATCTATGTGATTTTTTAAGAAAAGCTCACAAGTAGCATTTTACGCTTTTATGATAAAAAAATTAAATAAATATCTTAAGCATCAGAAAATGTATCCAAATTGCAAAATAAAAACACATATTTGAAGATACTCCAGTAATAAAATTTTACAGGTCGCAGTTTTTCGTTCTTCTGTAAAGTTGCCTTTTTTGCATATATGAGGTTTTCAGGCGACGTTATGCACTTCCGGTGAGACATGAATAAGGCCAAACAACTCTCAACTTATTTTTTCCAAAACAAGGAGACAGAATTTATTAACACACGCTTTTTTAGGGTTCCGTACCCAAAGGGTAAAACGGGTCAAATTCAAATTATTTATTTCAAATAGGCACATAAGAGGCACTTTTGAACATCAAAATTTACAAAAAAAATATAATTGATTCTAGTTGCCCTAGCAACGCGACGGGAACCCTATTACTAAGGCTCCGCCGTCTGTCTGTCTGTCTGTCTGTCCGTCTGTCATCAGGCTGTATCTCATGAACCGTGATAGTTAGACAGTTGAAAATCACAGATGATGTATTTCTGTTGCCGCTATAACAAAAAATACTAAAAAACAGAATAAAACTAATATTTAAGGGTGCTCCCTTACAACAAACGTGATTTTTTTTGCTCGTTTTTGCTCGATATTGATAACGGTAACAGGTAGACGCTTGAAATGCTCACAGAATATTTAGTTATATATCCACTTTAAAAATAAATAATTAAATAAAAATAAAAATAAATATTTAAGGGGACTCCCATACAACAAACGTGATTTTTTTGCCATTTTTATAGATAATGGTACGGAACCCTTCGTGCGCGAGTCCGACTCGCACTTGGCCGGTTTTTTTATTACAGTGCAAGTAGATCTCTAAATGGTGTAACATTTATCACGATAATGTGTTTAGTAGGGTTCCATTACATCGCCTGCACTATGTTTCTCTTTCACAGGTAAGAAATTGATGACATATAAATGTTTCTTGTAATTCAACAGAGCATCTTTGGCCTCATTTATCACGCCAATAGCCTTCCAGTCAGACGTATCAATCATAATACTGCCGTGCACATCCTTTTCACTGGTTTTTTTGGCAATAGAATAGACTATAAAAAAGAGAATAAATCTGTTATGAATTTATGATTGATGTTGTGGATTTCAGGCCCTTCAACTAAATAGAGAGGGTATTAGTGATAACTGTCTGTGTATACATTTATGAATCTGTTAAGTATTATTTATGTAATTTAGACGGTTAATTGTCAAGTTTAATTCGGGTATAAAAGTTTGTGTAGACCATAATTATTACCAAATAACTCGAACCATATCCGTATAAGTAGGTTTACCTAAGTTAGTGTCTAAATATTGTAACAGGGGAAGGGTAACACAACCCAGTCCAACAAATCCAAATATTTGGATTTACATTTCACTTTTTTTATTCACGATTTTTCTAACGTAGGTAACATTAAAGGCTCGTACAGACTAGTGCGATCTGTACGACAGTCTGTACGAGCCTTGACGCTATTCTCACGAAAAAATATTTCAATGGATGCTCCCTTTTTTTGGGTGGAAAATTATCAAATAACTTCTCCCGCTCTGGGTGGAGCGGGAGGGAGTGTCAGACTTTTACTGACTAAAACCCACCCGTGTTCCTTCAGATGCCTGTGTGCCAGGGGCCACGATATCCCTTTCGGACTGGCTCGTAACCCTGGCAGGAATGGATGCTCCCTAAGTCTAAAATAATTTTATTCATTTAATTTTAGAAAATGCCGGGAAAGAATATTAGAAAAAAAAACGGCCAAGTGCGTGTCGGACCGCGCACAATGAAGAATTCCGTAGTTGGGATAAATTTATACTTAACATTGTAGTTGAAAAACAAGGTCTCCCATACATCAATATACTTCACGGTCAATTCTCCAACTGCAAATGTAAGTTGGTCGACTATTACTTGTTAACTTATAAAGCCTACTTAGCTGTGATAGTTTTCCTTTTAATTTACCAAATTTCCTTTTAATATCCAAATACAACCATTTAGCTGTCAGAGCTGGAGGGGGGGTGGGGGGTGGGGGGCATGACTAACAAAAAATTGCACTTTAGAGCTTAATATTACGCAAACGGATCCCTGAATCGAAAAATGGGTTTAACAAACCCACAATATTTTTGAATGGCCTATCGAACGATATCCCACACCATGGGATAGACGAGAAAAAAAAATATCATCCCCACTTTACGTGCACGTAAAGTGGGGATGATATTTTTATTTTTTATTTTTTTAACCTACACACAGCGTCAGTATGTGCTAATTTCTCAAGTTTTAACATGTAAAACTGCTACAACATTGAATTCGTTACGAATAGTCTAAAGAATACTTCAAAAGAGTTTATTGTTTCGACTTGGATCCGAACCATCGCATCACCGGACGTCGTCATACTCATACCGGCCGGCAGTTTGACGAACTAGCCAGCGAGCCCACTTGAAGTGTGACGAAATTGTTATCTACTATCGTCAGTGTCCCTTTTTTTTTGGGTGGGAAATTATCAGACTTTTACTCACTAAAACCCACCCGTGTTCCTTCCGTTGCCTGTGTGCCAGGGCCACGATATCCCTTTCGGACAAACTCGCAACCCCGGCAGGCATTGGTCCTAACGGACCCCGTCAGTTTGTGCTGACATCTCGTTGAGCCGCGCGTGGAACACAACGCGCCGTCGACCCGGGCCTGGTCCTTATCGGACGGCGAGCTACCCATCGCACACCGTCCGCAGGCCCGCGCCTACGGTGGCCGGAAATCGGCTTGCGACTCCCGACGCCCGGGGCGTCTCCTGCGGCGACTAAGGGCGCGAGGGCGCGAATCTTGTCTCACCCTCACGCGTTCCGCCTCCTCCTTCGCTAGCATAACTGCTTCGCAGAAGGAGGTGACGGCCACCCATGCACTCTCGCTCCGAACCATGGCCTGAACCAGGCCCGGACGCGAGAGATCGCTGCCGCCGATCGCCTCCGTGAAGACACGGCGGGGCTCCGCCCAAGCTGGGCAGACCTCCACCGTATGCTCCACCGTGTCCTCCGGGCGATCCACACAGTGGTGACACCCGGGCGTTTCCTCCCGCTTTATCCTGAACAGGAACCTCCCGAAACAACCGTGTCCGGTGAGGACCTGCGTCAGGCGGAAGGTGAGGACGCCGTGGCGTGATTTCTCGCGGCAGCGGAGTTTCACCCCGGCGTTTCGCCTCCTCGCGCCACTCCCAGATGTGCGCGAGGACTTTTGCATCCAGATCCCATGGCGGCAGTCGCCGCCTCACGGGAGACCGTGCGTTAACCCCGTACCAGCCTGATGGCCATCACCCTTTGGGACGCGTTCAACCGCTGGGCTGGTCGCAGCCTTAAAGAACGCGCCCACACCGGTGCCCCGTAAAGGGCCATGGACCGCACGATCCCCGCGTAGAGCCTCCGGCAGGAGGTCAGTGTCACTTAAAGGTTTATTTATAAACGATGATTAAACTTAAGAGACGTCTAAACGTCAAAAATGTATGGTTAAACAGTCGCTAACAGCGATTATAAATAAAGGGGTAAATCTTTAGGTCTCTGTCTAATCGATAGATGTTATAATTTGATAGTATCCATTAATTTTACTTACTTAAGTTTTATTTATAAAATTAATCCATACCCTCAAGTTATAACTACTTACAACGTTTGACGTATACATTCACTTTTAAAACGACGAAGAGAAAAAAACTAGATACGATTGAAAATGATTTCTAATTTTATCGTTTACGTTATTAGGATGTTATTTGTCTAGGGACCCATTTGTGTCTGTTGGCAAAATATGTACTTATACGATAACTGTGAATTATAAAATCCAATTGTAAAATATAAATTTTTGTTGTAAAATAAGATCAAAGTTTTGTTAAATAATAGCAATAATAAATATTATTAAATGATTATTAAAATAATATACTTTTCTTAATTTTTAAATTCTTTATAAATAATACTAAAACAAAATAGAAAAATACTTTACCTGTATTAAAAAAAATATATAATGCATGACTAAAAGCACATTTCGTGGCTAGAATTTGAACCTCCAATCTTATGCACGGCAAGTACTCTTCTAACCTCCGGTCTCATTAGACATTCAATAAGTCTTCGTAAATGTTAAACCTATTATTGCACGTGCATATTAGTGCATTGCGTTATAAGCAAAAAAGTACCTATTAACGTTTTGTTGAAAAAAAAAACAATATTAATATTATAAAAACGTAACTTAAGTAACTTTACTTATTTATTCACTAAAACAATATAAGTATTAATTATAATAAAATGATTTTGCAAAATACAAAAACCATCTTGGGCCAATCCGGATTTGAACGCACATGGGGGGGTAACCACTTAATGGGGCTGTGTATTTTTCCGCTTTGTCGGCGTGATTAATTTATGTACGAGTAGGTATACCCATGCCAAATTACAGCTTTCTAGTACTTGGAGTCTCTGAGCTAAGCTGGGGCAGACAGACAGACGGACAGATATGGCGAAACTATAGGTAAGGGTTCCTTGTTGACTACGGAACCGTAAAAATACTATTAATATCACTAATACTAAGTACTGTATTGTATTGCATAGTTTTTGCTTATCAATAAATGGTGGAAAATAATTTCTGTAACACTGTTTTTGGAACAATAAAATTATTATATTTATATTTTATATGTATACTAATATTACGGTGTACTCTAAAGCTTTGGTTTCTTAGAAATTGTAGAAATTTACCGACGAATGATGTCACTGACACGTTATTTGCGTAGGCAAGTTACTCGATTCGTTTTCCTAGAGAGCGTTTATGACGCTGCCCAACGATTTTTTTGGTGGTTATATGTTCGGCTGTATGTTTGTTTGTTTTTTTTTTTTTTTATGTATGTTCACCGATTGCTCCGTCAATTGTGGACGGATTTTGAAAATGCTTTTTTTGTGTGGAAGGGTATGCTCCCGAAGTGGTCCCATTGCCACCAAATCAGAATCTGATGAGGGGATCCCATGGAAATCGAGGGAAATCCTCAAATTTTATAGGCATACCTATAGCGATTTGAGTATTTTTTATAGTAACTCGTGCATTTGCACTCGAAAAGCAACATTTGGTGAAGTGGAACTGATGATGAAGACCAGAGATGGCCACCGGAACTACTTAATAATAAGTATTTCACCGTTGCGATTCGATTAGGCACTTTAATATGGTTGTAAGCAGTTTATGCTCGTCAAAATGCATATGGTGAAGTCACCATCAGTTCTCCTGGTTCTTACCAGGAGAACTCCTCAACAATTAACGCCCCTGCATCGGGAAAAGCAATATTTTGTAAAAGGTGATGAGCATTTGACATTAGGCTATTGTAAATTGGATAAATTACAAACTGACCCACTAAAAAGTGAAAAATAAAAAACTTTTTACAAAAAAAAACAACCGACTTCCAAAAAAAAAACACTACAAAGTGAAAAATAACTTTAATTTCGGAAGTCGGTGGCTTTTGATCTGTGTTTTAGTTTTTTGCCACCGACTTCCGAAATTAAAGTTGTTTTTTAATCGCTAGATTTGCCCCCGCCGTACTTAGTCACACGAAAAAATGTCCATACTGAGAACAGTGGCAAACACATTACAAATTCAATATTTTTATTTCAGACTAAGGGATCCTTATAGTGTTAGTATGAACTTAGCCTAACAACGTTAATAACGTTAGTCGTCGGTTGTTTTTAATAACGTTTCCATGACAATCAAGTCAATACACTGCGTCATTGTGTGTCAAAGGTGTCGAAAGGAAACAGAAACACAGCTATCTTTTGACGTGGTAGTTAGGGCGAATCTAACGATTTCAATCTTTGCCGCTGCCGTAATTGTCATGACAGCCGTCAATGCGGCCGTTATGTGCTTCCACCGATCTTCGTAAAAAGCCACTTTTATGCATAGTTACACAGACTTAATGTTACAATTATTTCAAGCTTTCTCACAATTAGCTAGAAAATTGACGAAAAAGGGTTTTTATCGTGCACGGAGCCTAGAAAATGTACGGTTAATTAAGCAGACGTTAATTATTACTTTGAGCAACGTTTCTAAAAAGGGGGTTAAGAGGGATGTGCTAAAGTACCTACCCCGCGAAATTCAAATTTTCTTAAGTTTTTTGCAATTTGCAGGTCTGTGTCAGGTTGTATATTGATTAAAATATGATTCACGGCCGTAACAAATATGGCTTTACACAATTATAACATTTGAATCAGCAATACTGTCATGCAAATTGCAAAAAACGTAAGAACATTTGAATTTCGCGGGCTACCCTGACGCTTTCAATTCTGAAACATTTCTCCGACAATCGTTTTGCCGTTTAATGGTTCGCCGACAGAACGATTCACTATTAATTTTTTCACCGATAGAACGTTTCAATGACGAGCGATTCGTCGACAGAACGATTCACTTTTCATTTTTTCATCGTTATAACCTTTCACGAGCGAACGATTCATCGACAAAACTGTCTAAGCTATATTTTATAGAATTGAATCATTTGGGTTAGGTTAGGTTAGAACAGTGACCATTAACGCGCGAAGGCGAGCGAGCGAAGCGATATGGTTTTTCTAAAATGGTAACCAAAATTGTCCCTGCTTTTGAAGTTTTGATTTGACACTTGGGGTAAAAACATTTTTCTACTCGACAAGTGTACATAGTCTACATCAAATTAGACCTAGACAAGAATCTTTACTGATTTTGAAAACATCCAAACTTCTTCTCACTGAACAATCTGGTCAGTGGGCCGTCTTAGGGGTGGAGTTGTAGGAGTTGGAGTATATGCTTAGGGGCACCATGGCAAAGAAAACAAAAAAAAAAAACGGAAAAATGGTGGGAAAGCTGTTGTTCTAGTCGAAAACCATTCATAAGACGTCATAATTATTTCCCTGTGCTCGGGCAGAAGAGATATCGACTTGGATAGAAAAAATTGAGCCGTCACGGGACGCCTGGCGGATGTGAAACATTGAAATTTTTTACACACTTACTACAGATGACTGTATATAGTAGCGACGCGTCGCCACGTGGCATGCGTCGCCCCGCCAGGAATCGGTTTTACGTGCGGCTGTTGAATGTTTCACATCAAAAACTTTGTCTATTCTTGGTAGAACAGAGATGAATTGGTCATGCTACGCGTGCTGGGCGGATATCGAAATTACATAATATTATGGTTTTTTCATGTCACTGGGTTTCAAGTAGGTATAGAACCCATTGAATGGGTTATCATGTAACCCTTTCACTGGGTTTCAAGTATAAAACCCATTGAATGGGTTATCATGTAACCCTTTTACTGAGTTTCTACTATAAAACCCATTCAATGGGTTATCATGTAACCCTTTCACTGGGTTTCTACTATAAAACCTATTCAATGGGTTACATCATGATAAAGGTAACCCATTGAATGGGTTACCCTTTCGAAAGGCTTAACCCTTAACCGGGGTTGTACGGTCCCTGCTGCTTACAGCATAATCGGAGTGAACTGACGGAACACTGTCCCGCACCCGTCTCGCGGAGGCCACAAGTAGGTTATCACCGCGGCGCAGCGCGCGAGTCGCGCTGCTTCTCAGTGGCGACCAAAAGCTAGAATATTCAAACCCGGACTTCAAATGAATCCCCGCTCGGACGCCTCTAAACTAGGACAAATCCGGGGAAAACCCGGACGGATGGCAGCCCTAGCTTCACGTATATATATAGATAACTCTCAAGACACAGATTCGATATTGTCCGATCATATTGTGAGTATCAAAGGCGAAAAGTTCTTGGGTTTCCTCTGCAAAAAGTAATGTACAGACGCCAGCAGGTCAAGCTACCCGAAACTGTCAAATTTTCCCAATCAACCTTAAACCTTATACTTTAACGATAAAGTTGAAAATCTTTTAAAGAAATTTGACAGATTGTAGCTTGATGTGCTGACGTCTATCTGTACATAGAACTCTTAACGAAAATGGAGGGGATGCAATACTGTGGCAACTGACATTATTATCGGGTCCAAATCACTACATGACGCTGGCAGAATAGTCGACATCGGCTCAGTTGCCAATAACCGAAAAAAAAAAGTACAAGACACGCTATGACAAAGAATCGTACACTTGACACAGCACATGTTGTACTTTTGAAATAAGTTTAGAAACACAAAACTTTATTTTTGTGCAGAAAGCGTAATAATGTACTGTCGTGTACCAATTTACCGTTATTACAACATAAAGCGACGGCTTTAATTATTTTATACACAATACGTTAATCTCTACCTCTTCGAGATGGTTCAGGGGGCCTAAAATGGACGCTTTGGCAGAATCATAATATGATAATATTATGAATCGTATTAAAATTCGTAAAATAGTCACAAACTGACAATTTATTCATAATATATCTGTGTACAATTCATAACCCGCAATTCATCTGTTTGACAGCTGCTATTTGTCATTAGACTTTAATAAAGCAATTCATAATTTGTGAACCATTTTACGAATCTCTATACAAAACTTTCAAACAGATGAATTGCGGGTTATGAATTGTATGCAGATCATACTAGGAATTGTCAGTTTGTGACCATTTTACGAATTTTAATATGATTTATAATATTGTCATATTATGATTCTTCTAAAGCGTCCATTTTAGGCCCCCTGAGAACTTGAGAATATTAAATTTAATAGTCGCATACTTGTAGTTTATTATAAGAAGCGAAGTTACGCTTCACTTACTTCTCTGATTAATACAAAATACGTGGCAGCGAAGGTTGTACACACTAGTCTAGTAGGTAGGTACCTACTCCGGATACACATCATTAAAAGTTTCCATTTTAATACTGAACTTCCGTCAATTTATTAAAGGAATAATTTGTGTAAAGGGAGAGCCGATCATACACACCTTTAGGACATTCATTAAAAGTTTGTTTTGTATGATGCGTCGAGACCGAAACGGAAAATTAGCCTCGGTCAGCGCCCAGTTTTCAGTTACTTTGGGTTGTTCATAGAAGTTCACAAAGCTAATTCCCAATTTCGTAGTTGGATAACAAACGATTCATATCTTGCCGGGACTCAGTCGAAATACACTTTGTTCTGATGATCAGTTTTTAATTATCTTTATTAATCCCACTTTGATTTCTAATTAAATGTCAAGATAAATCGCCCATCCGTAACAATGAGCCGACTTCCTTGAATAAGACATCTGTCGCGAGTGTCAACAAAGCTACGTCCTTTTTAACATGTTGACAAACAGATAAATACGTATTATCTAAAGGCTTAGGGTCTATCTAGACGGCTCACGCTACAATGATACGACAGCGACCAAAATGTCGCATATCGCCCTGGTCGTGTGAGAATGGTTTCGCTGCAGTTGCGCTCACGCATTGTCGCCACTTCGCCAGTCAGGAAATACGTGTGGTTGCTATGCAGTTGCTTTCTTCCAGGGAAATTGAAGGAGGGAACGCGTACGTTATCCCGTCGTGGTCGGCCGCTTGCGTTAGACAGCCCTCAGTGCATGCGGTGTAGCCGAGATCGTCGGTATTGACCAGGCGTTCCCGACAACCGTTGAATGCACCAAATGGTAGAATGTGGAAAGAACTACGCATTTTCATAAAATTTTGTAGCTAACATTTAGTAGCATAACATTTTTCCTACAGTTGTGCAGTTATAGCACGTCTGAAAGGCCCTTTATGAGTACCTATCAGTAACCTGCGTCATCGATATTCTGAGAATACAAACAAACAATCATTAATTAGCTAACGACAGGTTATTTTTATATGTGTTAGATCTAGTTTCACCATACTCTGTTAGTTAGTTTTAACGTCCAATTAAATAGATAACGGCCCGTTAGGCGTAGTGATTGTTTCACCACGTACTAACGAATGGTTAATTCACTTAACAAGGCGTTAAACTTAATCACTGCTCCAAAGGTCTATTAATGCTTGTAACAGGCCGTCAATATTTTGTCAGTTGGTCAAATAAAATAGAAGCGGCGAATAATTTTATTTTAGAACACCAAAGTTATGATATTTTAGTGAACCTTCCGTGAGCACCTTCCAACCCTTATTTTTATGAGCAATCGTCACTGTCTGTTTTTTTGTTTTCTATAATACTATTATGTTTTATACGAGTAATGCCTGTTCCTACTAAAATTTATTTTTCACTAGCGCTGAAATTCCGCGACTTTTTTTCGACATTTTAAAACACAAAATTGTAAAAATTTCAAAGTTAGACGTTTAAAATGACTAATATAGAATTACACAGACGCTCTTTCGATTTTAACACAAATTATGACATTTCAATTCAGAGGCATAACCTAACATTACATTATTAAACGGCTATTTCCAGTGAGGCTGAAGATGTTTATAGAACGTTTTGTTTTGACGCCATGACATTTTGTTTTGGTTCTTATAAACGAGAGTGAATGACAAGTCACACCGGTAATTATTCTTCACTCGGTCACAGCATTCACAGCTGATAATATCTACTTGCTCTACTTTCGATATGTCGCCTTGTCAAAATTTCGTCTCAAAAGTATCTCATGGAATGACAGCTCACATCACCTGAGTTTTCACGGTGAGATTTTTACAGAATAGACCGGCTGGTGCAGTTTTTTTAATAACATTAATGATCATTTATAACGTTTATTACATCGATGTTAACTTGTATACTTGACACCTTTTCATTTAATTACTGTTATCTGTTACTGTGGTAGTCACACAGGAAATAAAAGGTCCCGCAGACAGGCGCGAGGTGACAACGCGACGCAACGTTAGTAAAAAAGACCGCTCATTGTGAAAACCCTATGTAAAATTTCAACATTTATATCTGTAATTTGTGCCTCGGAAAGCACGTTAAGCCGTTGGTCCCGGCTGTCATTCGTAGATCTTTGACAGTCGTTACGGGTAGTCAGAACCTCGAAAGTCTGACAACCAGTCTTACCAAGAGGTATCGTATTACCCAGTTACTGGGTTGTGGAGGTCAGATAGGCAGTCGCACCATGTAAAATACTGGTATTCGGCTGCATCCGGTTAGAGTGGAAGCCGACCCCAACGTAGTTGGGAAAAGGCTAGGCAGATAGATAGATAGATATCTGCAATTTTTATAGTGTACATAATAAAGAGTATTCTATTCTATTCTAGTAACAACATGTCTATGAAAACTTCATGGACAATGTCACGCTGCGCGTCGGGCTGACAGTCGCGCCCGCGATATCGCGCCAAATTGCCTTATGACAAGAGTTTAGATTAAAAGAGATAGGTACAGTGCCCTCCAAAAGTTAGTTGATGCGGCATCACAGCTGAAGTGGAAAAAATGTCAACTAACTTTTTAAGGGCAGTGTATACAGGGTCAATTTAATTTAAATGATGGGTATCGATATTTAAAAATGATAAAACAAAAAAGAAATTAATATGAAGTTTTTTTTTAAGTTTTCCACCGGAGTTAGTTTAAGTCACTTGAAACATCATTTAAAAATACTTCAAGTACCAACACTAATAGCGATCGTTGACCCCAAATAAAATCATCATAATCACACTAATATTATAAAGGCGAAACTTTGTGAGTGTGTTTTTTACTTCTTCACGCTCAAATGGCTGGACCAATTAAAAAAAAATTGTATGGACCTCCATACAATTTTTTTTTTAACAAAAGCTGACATCCTGGAGTAACATATAGGCTATATAGACTTTTTATCTCGATATTCCTTCGGGATCAAGACTTTCGCTGGTGAAACCGCGGGGCACAGCTAGTTAACTTATAATTTTTAATTTTCTCGATAGGCATCAGTTCTGCGGAGTTTCGCTAGCTAATTTAATTTGACCCTGTATAAAAAGTGTGTAAAATAGATGATTTCTTTCTTTCTATCTAGTTGAATTAGGATAGTTAATTGTAAAGAGAAAATCCAAAGGAGTGATAGGAAACAAAAGGTCGCCCTGTAGGCTGCATGTTAGTCAGCAGGACGCGCACTGACGCAGCCATGGTCACGCTCGACCACGACCCGGCCGGCGGTGTCACTGTCAGACTCCGTACAAAAAAAAGAGAAGCGCAATGACACAACGCTTGTAATTTATTGCAAAATATGAAGCAATTATTTATTTAGTCAAAAATGAGTTGAGTAATCGAAAATAAAAAACAACCAAGTTCTACATACAAATAAGACGTTCTTGTTATTAATTAAATACCAACCGTACGTTGATATTTAATACAGATATTTTGGATTGAAACTCAAAGTAAAGGGTTAGTTTACCGTTAATTTGTATCAAGATTTTTTTTCTAAACGTGTTTTGATAACAACCAAGTTCTGAGAAATATGTTCAAGAATAACATATATTTTTTCCACTACCACAAAGTATATAGATAAGGCAATTTTTTTGTTGAAGATTTGAAGACAAGCCTATACTTTTATCATTTGCCTCTTGTCAGCGCCTTAAGGGGAAAATTTCTTAATCATTATTTTTTTATAAATACAAACATGTTGGTTACGGTCGCATATCAACTTTTTATCAACAAGCAACCTGACACTGGCCTGTAAAGTGCAATCGCTTACCGCATCCTGCCTTTTTTACCAATACGCAATCACCTTAACCCTGTCTATTCTTCCAGTACGCGATAACGAAGCGCATTAAGTACAGGCCTGCGTTGGACGGGCCGCCGCGCGCGCACTGGTTGGACTACGCCGTCGAGAAGTACGGCGAAAAGTTGGTCGCCGACATGAAGGTGGTGTTCTCCATCCTGTACCTCTACCTGCCCGTACCCATATTCTGGTCGCTTTTCGATCAACAGGTTTGATGTTTTCTTTATTTTATGATCATCATCATTCTCTTGCCCATAACCCAATTTATTTGGGGCCGCGGCATACTTCTTTATTAGTCGTCATCCCAGTAGTCACCAGTTTTACATTTATTTTTTTTTATTTTTTTAATGATGACATGAAAATGGAATGAGATTAAAATATAGTTTTTCATTTTCAAACAGAGACTTTGTTTGTAAAAATTGTAACAAATATGGGCGACAAATATGGCATGTACAGCGTACTCTAGGCATTGTTAAAAATAACTTCTACAAATTATAAACTGAAATAACCTAGCTGGTTCGGAGAAAGTTGATGGCATTCGAGATATCTACAGGCATCAGATATGAGATCATACAGGCATCTATCTATCTATTTTCCTAATACGATTGCCAAAGTACTTCTTTGATACCGCACATAACATAATAATCCCCGAAGGGTTAGGCAGAGGTGTACCTAATAGTACACCCACATTTCGCCAGTTGTGTTTTATGAAATGCAGAATATGTGTGGAGTTTTAAATTACTGTACCAATTTTTCTTGTAATAAGGACTAGGCAGTTATACAAACTTTAACTATGAGTGCTTTAGACCGTCGAACTGAATAACTTCATTACGTCTAGCCTTGGATATTTGTATGTTTAGAGTGTGTGTGTGAATAAATAAATAAATAAACTTTTTCTATGCGACCAACATAAAAACGCGGACAAAAAGCAGCTGTATCATACAGTTTAGAACAGTAGGTATAAACTTTAGTATCTATGGAACAACATTTTTTTTCCGCGATTTCATAGTTTGTCCCATAGTAAAAGTTATTTAGGTCGATGGTCTAAAGTACTTTTAAAAGTTTATTGGGTAAATTTTTTAATACCGTATTTATATCTTTTTGAGTCTGACTGCCTAGTAAGAAAAAAAAACATGCGGGGCAGTGTTTAGGGACTGCCGAAAGAAGTGAAAACTAGCGTTCGGTGACGAAACCGCGAGTTCCACGATTTTTGGTCACCCAAAAATTGCTCAACACGCTTATAGAAGTTTTCACTTTAAAAATTCGTACAGTATCTAATGTAAAAATCCAAACTGCAAACGATAAGAATCAATTTGATTGTCTTCAATTGGTGTTCCACTGTATCAATGTGATGTGCCTACAATTATGTAAGTACTTACCCAATGTATAATAAGTATCTAATATATTTTGTGGCTATATGTTGATACAAAACTGTAGAACAAAGATTAAACAATTACAGAATTAATTCTGTCGATATAGGGTTATATCTTTTTAAGCTTTTTTATGAAAACTTTAAAGACAACATAGATACAGTACAGTATAGCTACACTATTATGGTGCAAGTGCACATGATGTTAGTAAAAAGGGGCATAAAGACATACGAGCACATGTTAAACCAGTGTAAACAAATAATAATTCAAAGGTTAGGCTATCAAACGTCCTGGCGGGGTTACGAGTTTGTCCAAAAGAGATATCGGGGCCCTGGCACACAGGCATCTGAAGAAACACGGTTTGGGTTTTAGACAGTAAAAGTCTGACACGCCCTCCCGCTCCGCCCAGAGCGGGCGAAGTTATTTGATAATTTCCTACCCAAAAAAAAAAGGCTAGCAAACGTGAACTATTCAAGTTAAAAGAAAGAAAAATATTTTATTTGGGTCACGCAAAAGAAATACAAAGTAGCATTTAAACTAACAATATCCAAAAATAAAAACAATCAAGACTTGAGCGATGCCAAAAAGGCTCCTATCTCAGCATAATGCTCCGATATAAATTCGTGACCTTTGGTGGACACACTCGTTCATCTATTTTTGTAACAAGGTTAAGGTCAGTAGGTGACCTCACCGAGTCACTGCTCACCGCTGAAAAATTTTAATAGCGCTTTCTAGCACGGAGTAGATAAATTTATCTGTTCTATGCTTTTTGCAGCCAGGATAAAATTATTCACGCTTGTATTCTTGAAAGGGAGCGGAGGTGTATGCATAATACTTAAGTATAGAACACCTACTGTTATGTAGGTACTCGCTTACAATTGGCAACATTTAAAAGTTCAAAAAGTTTTTTGTAAGCCCTCCTCAGACTTAATAAACATGTTAGTAGTTGCATTCTAAACATATAAGGTGTATCTATTCATACACGAAATGTCTTAAGGGGTCATTGTACTCATCATTATGTACAACTTTTACTATGGGGCCAAACTTGAAATCGCGAAAAACCAATCAGCTGTTCCCTACATTTTGACGAGTTGAGCGAACATAACTGTAGGGAACAGCTGATTTTTTTTCGCGATTTAACGTTTGGTGGTTAGTAAAAGTTGTAAATAATGATGAGTACAATGACCCATTAAAAGATTTCGTGTATGAATAGATCACCTTATATAGCTACAATTAACGACGGTGACATATTTTTATTACTTCTATAGTTATTTAAAAATAACTTACAGTAAGTGGCGCCGGTTCTTTGCTGAAAAATTTAACATAAAAACCGTAGATAGCACGTGTACTTAGTTATAGTTTGCTAATTCGCCTCGTTTTTAATTACCGAAAATTTCAACATTCATTAATATATAAATAAAGCTACTTATATTATAGTAGATTGTGTCATAAGGGACCACAATAATGTATTGAGGGCGAGAGCGATTAGTAGAATCCTAAGCGTAGCGAGGGATTCAAAGTACGGCGCACGAGGTTAAATAATTTTGGTACCGTGTGGCACACTCTGCTTTTCGTCCCCCTCTATGAGAAAAATAAATAAGAGATGCTTTTAGTAGTGACGAATATTTATATAATATTTACATATCCAAATTACAAATTTTTATTAATATTAGATAAGTTGTGGCAATTTTGAAAGTTTGTTGTATTGTTGGGAACAGAAAATGTCGTTGACTTATTTATCACTTGGGTATTCGTAATAACTTCAGACTCTTTAAGAAGTTCCAGCCCATCTCACGATGTTTTCCTTCACCGTTTTGAGTACAGTGGTGACGAAATAATTTAAGTACACAAAGTAAATCGCCGTCCGTCATTGTGCCAGAGCGGGGATAAAATTGCATATTTTCTTCTAGGGGAAAAAGTATTCTTTTTAATGTTTGTCTGTTACTAAACAGGCTTCAGGATGCTTTCCTTAGTCCTTCCTTCTCCTCCCGTTTTAAATTTGCCGCCACTTGCACTCGCCCATCGCTGTGAGTGCGACAAGGACGACGCATCGCTCCCGCCATCTGACGGCGTGAAGACAAAAACTTTAGTTCGAACTCAACGAGAAGTCCGGCCGGCTTCTAACCGACGCGCGCTAAAAAAAAAACACTAAAATATGGTGAAATACGACTGCTAGTGATACCGTGTGGTGATCCCTTGGCTCCCAGCATCCCGTGAGTATCTGACCTCTTTACATTTATATTCTTTAGCCTGTTTCTGAATGCGGAACTTTAAAAAGCGTCCGTGGCTATACGCGATACTCAATCATATTTTTGGTCCATTTCGAGCGCGAATACCTGTAGATTACAGTTTTTTCAAGCATTCTCTGGTTCAATTTCAATAGAAAACTATGAGATTTGCTAGATTAACGCATTTTAAAAGTATTATCCTACAAAAATTGTGTTGGTCATACTCGCAGAGTAAGCTGGATTCAGAGGTCATCTTAATTTTAGTCAGGTTATATCACAGTAATTTACGTAATTTATTGTTTGTAATCTTATTATCTATAACTATTCACCGTATTTATACATTAACATACATGGTTACATAACTATTTCACCTAAAGGTACTGATTTACACTTAATAAATCTCAACTTAGGTTCGTATTTTCATACCTAAGATCATTAATTTACGTACGAAACAAAATAGAGGAGGCTAAACTTAAACTTCTTCAATCTCAACGCGAATATAGTATATCGTGATATCCAAATCCTTTACGACTTATCAAAATCTATAATTCAAGATCGTTCAAAGGTATCGTCGTTCAAGGCGAGATATACTCGAATACATTCAATTCGCGAAGAATTTGTTGCGTTATGTAGTAAAATACAAGCTTTGGAGTTAGCCATGAAACCTTTTGCTCAAGTGTGTCAAAGGTCTTTGAGTTCGTTTGATGATTTGTACTATGCCGTAATCAGTTCAGCGGCTGACTTGCAGATCGCTGATAAGAGCGGAAACGTTGACGGCACGTCGCAGGCGATGGCGCCGCCCGCGTGTGAGGGGGCGTCCGACTTCATACAAACAGGACGTAACGCGCGGCTACCTAAACTTGAGTTACCTAAGTTCGATAGTAAAATAGAAAACTGGCAAACATTCTATGATATTTACAAAACTTTGATTCACGATAATAATTCGATTTCGCAAATAGAAAAATATCATTATTTAGCGTCTTGTTTACAAGGCCCGGCTTTGTCTATTGTCAAAGGGGTTCCGATGACCGCCGATAATTTCGAAGTAGTTTTTAATAGTTTGATCGAGCGTTATCAAAACAAGCGGGTTATAGCTTTAACATATCTAGACAAATTCTTTAATCAGCCAGTTTTAAAATCGGGTAACTTCCAAGATCTACAAACTTTAACAAACGTAATTTATGAGGCTTACCATGCCATCCAAGCTTTAAAAATTGAGAATTTAGGTGATTTTATCTTATTTTGTTTAACTTCGCGCGCGCTGGACTCGGACACGCGTAATCGATTCGAATCTCAGAAAAACATTTCACAAATACCTACTTTTTGTGAATTGTTAAAGTTTCTTCAAGATTATGTTAAAATCTTAGAAACTAGTCATTTATATTCTAAATCTAATATCAATAACAATCCTAACCCTCGTAACCTTGAAGGGAAAAAACCTTCGCCTGCGACTAGTAGGCAAAATAGCAGCGGATCCAAACGCTCATCTTATCTCGCAAAATCTATCCCATCTGCAAATGTGGCTTGTGCTCATTGCAGTGATGCGCACTTGATTTATTGGTGCCCTACCTTTCAATCCTTAGATTCTCGTGCTAGCCTCGCGTTAGTACAAGATAAAAACAATATGTGTACCAATTGTTTACGTACAAATCACGTCATAGAAAAATGCTTATCTAAAATGTCTTGTACGGTGTGTGGATTACGTCATCATACCCTATTGCATATTGATCCAGCGCCATCCAGCGCCGGCGCAACCACTGGAGCGAACGTAACAGCTCATTCTCACGCCGCCGTTCCCAACCGCGATATGGTTTTACTAGGGACATGTCAGGCGCGCGCGTTCAACACTGCCGCCGGCACTCAATGTACCGTGCGTGCACTCGTGGACAGTGGGGCGCAGGATTGTTTTATCACCGCTGCGTGCGCGCGAACACTCGGGTTAAAACTCGGGCGGTGTAATCTTAGCATAGCCAGATTCGGACAAAACTCAGTCACACAAGTAAAGGGGGTGACGGAATGCACTATACGACCTGTACATGGTGATTCTCCACACTTTAATATCAAGCCAGTCGTATTAGATAACATCACTGCTCTAATACCTAGCGTTAAAGTACCATCAGTCGTTCGAGAACGTTGCAACCATCTAGTGTTAGCCGATCGCGACTACGATGTTCCCGCCAAAATCGATTTGTTAATTGGGGCGGAGCTATTCCACGAAATCTATGACGGTCAGCGTATCGACCTGGGGCCTGGTTTACCTACCGCTCTGCATAGCGTTTTCGGGTGGATCCAAATTGTGCACCTTTAAACACCGCCTGCTCTTTAGTGGCCACCACATTTAAATTAGATGAGCAAATTCAAAAATTTTGGGAAGTGGAGGAACCACCGCGCGCTGTTATTACCGTACCCGAGAATGATACCTGTGAACGCATGTACACTGATTTAACCTATCGCGAACCTAACGGACAATACGTCGTACCTATCCTCTTAAAGGATGGCGATCGTTCTTTGGGTGAATCTTACAATGGCACCTTGTCGCGTTTGACTCATCTTGAAAAGAGACTTAAGCCATCGTGTGTAGATGGCTTAAGTCTTGTGTCAGTGTCGTGTTGTCGTGACGCGGGATATACCAATCAAACGAATCTGTTCAGGACTACGACAAATCACAATGAATTTTGATTGAAAACGCAACGTTAAAAATCTTAGGAGTCCAATATGATCCTGTGAGTGACAAGTTCAGTTACTCACAGTCCCCAATCGAGAACAATGAATGTTCCAAGCGTTCCATCTTATCTAGCATCGCGCGTATTTTCGATCCTCTTGGGTGGCTCACACCTTTTATCTTAAAAGCCAAATTGCTGCTTCAAGATTTGTGGCGTCTTAATCTTTCATGGGACGAACCTGTGCCCAGAGACATAGCTCTAGAATGGCAAGGTTTTATAGCGGATCTTCATAACTTGAAACTAATAGAAATCCCTCGTAGGATTATACCTTCTCAGTCTAAGGAATTTCAACTCATCGGATTTTGTGATGGATCCACTAAAGCATATGGATGTTGTATTTATCTTCGTGTCAGTACCTCTCACGACGTACAAGTTTATCTTTTAATTGCAAAGTCCAAAGTAGCACCTCTAAAAGTGTTGACTGTCAACCGCTTAGAGCTTTGCAGTGCTGTATTATTGTCCAAAGTAATAAATCGGATTCATTCCTTGCTTAGTTCAAAAATCATCTTGAATAAATCTATCTTGTTCACGGACAGCTCGACTGTATTGTCCTGGTTAAATACGGAGCTCCACAAGCTTAAGACTTTCGTCGCCCACAGAGTGGTCCTAATTAACGACAGTCCTGTGCCAACTCAGTGGCGACATGTGTCCACCCATGACAACCCAGCCGACATCTGTAGTCGTGGCTTATCATGCTTATCTTTATCTTCTTCTCAAATCTGGTGGTCTGGTCCTCAGTGGCTGTCCAACGCACCCTGCAACTGGCCTGTTTCAGCAGTTACTTAAGCCCGCATCACGTGCGTGTCACACTGGTGTGACCCGTGAAGCTGACTTGCTTGATTCCATCATGGAACGCCACTCCTCTCTTTCCCGAGTGGAAAGAGTGGTTATTTATTACCTTATCTGACAGCCACTGAATTAATCCAATCCTTAGATCATTTAACAAAATATGTTCAACATCAAACTTTTAATGATGTCATATCTTTAAAAGCATCCAAGAAACCTTTACCCAAACATTTATCTAAACTCTCTCCTTTTCTTGACACTCGCGGAATCTTGCGAGTGGGGGGACGTCTCAAGCACGCATCATTACCAGGTCACGTCAAACATCCATACCTCTTACCTAAGGTTTCTTGATTGAGTACTCTTCTTATTGACCACTATCATATAACTTATCTTCATTGTGGGCCTCGCCTTCTCCAATCTTTAATTATGCGTCGATTTTGGATACTCGGCATTAGAAATCTTATCAGATCGCGGTTATCTAAATGCGTGACCTGTTTCAAAATCAAACCTATTCCACTTCAACCTTTACAAGGTGATCTTCCACCATCCCGACTACAACCGGGTCAGTGTTTCCAAACAATCGGCATCGACTTCGGAGGTCCTTTTATGATAAAAGAAAGTAGACGTCGTAACGCTAAAACTTACAAAGCATATCTTTGCCTCATAGTCTGCCACGCGACCAAGGCCGTTCATCTCGAGCTGGTTACTGAGCTCACATCTGAAGCATTCATAGCGGCCTTCGATCGTTTTGTTTCACGGAGAGGACTTTGTCACTCCATAGTCACAGATGGTGGTACTAACTTCGTGGGTGCCAGGCGTTACTTGTCGGAAGTTAGCGAAATGCTCCACCGCGAGGGCAATAGTGTTTCTAGTCACCTCGCTTCTCGAGGAGTCACGTGGAAGCTCAATCCTCCTTCTGGTCCTCACTTCGGAGGCATTTTCGAGAGCGGTATAAAGTCAACAAAATACCATCTCAAACGTATTATCGGATCACAGATTCTTACTTTGAAGAATTTTATACTATCGTAACGAAGGTGGAAGCCATGTTAAACTCTAGACCCCTAGTAGAACTATCTTCCGATCCCGGACGCTCTTACAGCTGTCACTTCCTCATCGGTCGACCTTTAATATCTCTGCCTGAACCAAGGTATGCCGAAAACGAGACATTACGTTCTCGTTGGCAGTTATTACAGCGCCTATCACAGAGCTTTTGGCGCACTTGGCAAAGAGACTATTTGCATACCTTACAACAGCGAATGAAATGGTTTAAACACGGCAACCGTCAGCCAAAACTGAACGATCTTGTAACCATTTACGAGTATGAAAGAAAGAAAGAAGAAAGAAAAAGCATTTATTGGGACTCGCACAGATCACAAACCATACGGGGGGTTGGGTATGAACCCAACTTACCTGCTAACGAATGGAGGTTGGGTCGCGTTGTACAGCTCCACCCGGGTAAGGATGATATTACTCGTGTTGTGACAGTCAAAACATCTAAAAGCTTACTTATAAGACCTGCTGTCAAAATTTGTCCTCTTCCAATTGAACTAAATAATTAATTTATCAACATAATATTTACATACTTATAATTTAACGCACTATAACACTTAAACATTTTCAAGTATTCCATCAGACTTATATATTTCCTTTAAACTTATGTTGTTCTTATCACGTTATTAGTCATCCTTATCACAACTTAAAATCTTATCAGCATGTGGACAAATGAATCTGCATAGGCCTTTAGTCTCGAACTTCATCTATCTTATATTATAAAATCCGTTGATTTCAAGTGGGGGGATATGAACAGGCTTCAGGATGCTTTCCTTAGTCCTTCCTTCTCCTCCCGTTTTAAATTTGCCGCCACTTGCACTCGCCCATCGCTGTGAGTGCGACAAGGACGACGCATCGCTCCCGCCATCTGACGGCGTGAAGACAAAAACTTTAGTTCGAACTCAACGAGAAGTCCGGCCGGCTTCTAACCGACGCGCGCTAAAAAAAACACTAAAATATGGTGAAATACGACTGCTAGTGATACCGTGTGGTGATCCCTTGGCTCCCAGCATCCCGTGAGTATCTGACCTCTTTACATTTATATTCTTTAGCCTGTTTCTGAATAGGGAACTTTAAAAAGAACGTAACAGCTCATTCTCACGCCGCCGTTCCCAACCGCGATATGGTTTTACTAGGGACATGTCAGGCGCGCGCGTTCAACACTGCCGCCGGCACTCAATGTACCGTGCGTGCACTCGTGGACAGTGGGGCGCAGGATTGTTTTATCACCGCTGCGTGCGCGCGAACACTCGGGTTAAAACTCGGGCGGTGTAATCTTAGCATAGCCAGATTCGGACAAAACTCAGTCACACAAGTAAAGGGGGTGACGGAATGCACTATACGACCTGTACATGGTGATTCTCCACACTTTAATATCAAGCCAGTCGTATTAGATAACATCACTGCTCTAATACCTAGCGTTAAAGTACCATCAGTCGTTCGAGAACGTTGCAACCATCTAGTGTTAGCCGATCGCGACTACGATGTTCCCGCCAAAATCGATTTGTTAATTGGGGCGGAGCTATTCCACGAAATCTATGACGGTCAGCGTATCGACCTGGGGCCTGGTTTACCTACCGCTCTGCATAGCGTTTTCGGGTGGATCCAAATTGTGCACCTTTAAACACCGCCTGCTCTTTAGTGGCCACCACATTTAAATTAGATGAGCAAATTCAAAAATTTTGGGAAGTGGAGGAACCACCGCGCGCTGTTATTACCGTACCCGAGAATGATACCTGTGAACGCATGTACACTGATTTAACCTATCGCGAACCTAACGGACAATACGTCGTACCTATCCTCTTAAAGGATGGCGATCGTTCTTTGGGTGAATCTTACAATGGCACCTTGTCGCGTTTGACTCATCTTGAAAAGAGACTTAAGCCATCGTGTGTAGATGGCTTAAGTCTTGTGTCAGTGTCGTGTTGTCGTGACGCGGGATATACCAATCAAACGAATCTGTTCAGGACTACGACAAATCACAATGAATTTTGATTGAAAACGCAACGTTAAAAATCTTAGGAGTCCAATATGATCCTGTGAGTGACAAGTTCAGTTACTCACAGTCCCCAATCGAGAACAATGAATGTTCCAAGCGTTCCATCTTATCTAGCATCGCGCGTATTTTCGATCCTCTTGGGTGGCTCACACCTTTTATCTTAAAAGCCAAATTGCTGCTTCAAGATTTGTGGCGTCTTAATCTTTCATGGGACGAACCTGTGCCCAGAGACATAGCTCTAGAATGGCAAGGTTTTATAGCGGATCTTCATAACTTGAAACTAATAGAAATCCCTCGTAGGATTATACCTTCTCAGTCTAAGGAATTTCAACTCATCGGATTTTGTGATGGATCCACTAAAGCATATGGATGTTGTATTTATCTTCGTGTCAGTACCTCTCACGACGTACAAGTTTATCTTTTAATTGCAAAGTCCAAAGTAGCACCTCTAAAAGTGTTGACTGTCAACCGCTTAGAGCTTTGCAGTGCTGTATTATTGTCCAAAGTAATAAATCGGATTCATTCCTTGCTTAGTTCAAAAATCATCTTGAATAAATCTATCTTGTTCACGGACAGCTCGACTGTATTGTCCTGGTTAAATACGGAGCTCCACAAGCTTAAGACTTTCGTCGCCCACAGAGTGGTCCTAATTAACGACAGTCCTGTGCCAACTCAGTGGCGACATGTGTCCACCCATGACAACCCAGCCGACATCTGTAGTCGTGGCTTATCATGCTTATCTTTATCTTCTTCTCAAATCTGGTGGTCTGGTCCTCAGTGGCTGTCCAACGCACCCTGCAACTGGCCTGTTTCAGCAGTTACTTAAGCCCGCATCACGTGCGTGTCACACTGGTGTGACCCGTGAAGCTGACTTGCTTGATTCCATCATGGAACGCCACTCCTCTCTTTCCCGAGTGGAAAGAGTGGTTATTTATTACCTTATCTGACAGCCACTGAATTAATCCAATCCTTAGATCATTTAACAAAATATGTTCAACATCAAACTTTTAATGATGTCATATCTTTAAAAGCATCCAAGAAACCTTTACCCAAACATTTATCTAAACTCTCTCCTTTTCTTGACACTCGCGGAATCTTGCGAGTGGGGGGACGTCTCAAGCACGCATCATTACCAGGTCACGTCAAACATCCATACCTCTTACCTAAGGTTTCTTGATTGAGTACTCTTCTTATTGACCACTATCATATAACTTATCTTCATTGTGGGCCTCGCCTTCTCCAATCTTTAATTATGCGTCGATTTTGGATACTCGGCATTAGAAATCTTATCAGATCGCGGTTATCTAAATGCGTGACCTGTTTCAAAATCAAACCTATTCCACTTCAACCTTTACAAGGTGATCTTCCACCATCCCGACTACAACCGGGTCAGTGTTTCCAAACAATCGGCATCGACTTCGGAGGTCCTTTTATGATAAAAGAAAGTAGACGTCGTAACGCTAAAACTTACAAAGCATATCTTTGCCTCATAGTCTGCCACGCGACCAAGGCCGTTCATCTCGAGCTGGTTACTGAGCTCACATCTGAAGCATTCATAGCGGCCTTCGATCGTTTTGTTTCACGGAGAGGACTTTGTCACTCCATAGTCACAGATGGTGGTACTAACTTCGTGGGTGCCAGGCGTTACTTGTCGGAAGTTAGCGAAATGCTCCACCGCGAGGGCAATAGTGTTTCTAGTCACCTCGCTTCTCGAGGAGTCACGTGGAAGCTCAATCCTCCTTCTGGTCCTCACTTCGGAGGCATTTTCGAGAGCGGTATAAAGTCAACAAAATACCATCTCAAACGTATTATCGGATCACAGATTCTTACTTTGAAGAATTTTATACTATCGTAACGAAGGTGGAAGCCATGTTAAACTCTAGACCCCTAGTAGAACTATCTTCCGATCCCGGACGCTCTTACAGCTGTCACTTCCTCATCGGTCGACCTTTAATATCTCTGCCTGAACCAAGGTATGCCGAAAACGAGACATTACGTTCTCGTTGGCAGTTATTACAGCGCCTATCACAGAGCTTTTGGCGCACTTGGCAAAGAGACTATTTGCATACCTTACAACAGCGAATGAAATGGTTTAAACACGGCAACCGTCAGCCAAAACTGAACGATCTTGTAACCATTTACGAGTATGAAAGAAAGAAAGAAGAAAGAAAAAGCATTTATTGGGACTCGCACAGATCACAAACCATACGGGGGGTTGGGTATGAACCCAACTTACCTGCTAACGAATGGAGGTTGGGTCGCGTTGTACAGCTCCACCCGGGTAAGGATGATATTACTCGTGTTGTGACAGTCAAAACATCTAAAAGCTTACTTATAAGACCTGCTGTCAAAATTTGTCCTCTTCCAATTGAACTAAATAATTAATTTATCAACATAATATTTACATACTTATAATTTAACGCACTATAACACTTAAACATTTTCAAGTATTCCATCAGACTTATATATTTCCTTTAAACTTATGTTGTTCTTATCACGTTATTAGTCATCCTTATCACAACTTAAAATCTTATCAGCATGTGGACAAATGAATCTGCATAGGCCTTTAGTCTCGAACTTCATCTATCTTATATTATAAAATCCGTTGATTTCAAGTGGGGGGATATGAACAGGCTTCAGGATGCTTTCCTTAGTCCTTCCTTCTCCTCCCGTTTTAAATTTGCCGCCACTTGCACTCGCCCATCGCTGTGAGTGCGACAAGGACGACGCATCGCTCCCGCCATCTGACGGCGTGAAGACAAAAACTTTAGTTCGAACTCAACGAGAAGTCCGGCCGGCTTCTAACCGACGCGCGCTAAAAAAAACACTAAAATATGGTGAAATACGACTGCTAGTGATACCGTGTGGTGATCCCTTGGCTCCCAGCATCCCGTGAGTATCTGACCTCTTTACATTTATATTCTTTAGCCTGTTTCTGAATAGGGAACTTTAAAAAGAACGTAACAGCTCATTCTCACGCCGCCGTTCCCAACCGCGATATGGTTTTACTAGGGACATGTCAGGCGCGCGCGTTCAACACTGCCGCCGGCACTCAATGTACCGTGCGTGCACTCGTGGACAGTGGGGCGCAGGATTGTTTTATCACCGCTGCGTGCGCGCGAACACTCGGGTTAAAACTCGGGCGGTGTAATCTTAGCATAGCCAGATTCGGACAAAACTCAGTCACACAAGTAAAGGGGGTGACGGAATGCACTATACGACCTGTACATGGTGATTCTCCACACTTTAATATCAAGCCAGTCGTATTAGATAACATCACTGCTCTAATACCTAGCGTTAAAGTACCATCAGTCGTTCGAGAACGTTGCAACCATCTAGTGTTAGCCGATCGCGACTACGATGTTCCCGCCAAAATCGATTTGTTAATTGGGGCGGAGCTATTCCACGAAATCTATGACGGTCAGCGTATCGACCTGGGGCCTGGTTTACCTACCGCTCTGCATAGCGTTTTCGGGTGGATCCAAATTGTGCACCTTTAAACACCGCCTGCTCTTTAGTGGCCACCACATTTAAATTAGATGAGCAAATTCAAAAATTTTGGGAAGTGGAGGAACCACCGCGCGCTGTTATTACCGTACCCGAGAATGATACCTGTGAACGCATGTACACTGATTTAACCTATCGCGAACCTAACGGACAATACGTCGTACCTATCCTCTTAAAGGATGGCGATCGTTCTTTGGGTGAATCTTACAATGGCACCTTGTCGCGTTTGACTCATCTTGAAAAGAGACTTAAGCCATCGTGTGTAGATGGCTTAAGTCTTGTGTCAGTGTCGTGTTGTCGTGACGCGGGATATACCAATCAAACGAATCTGTTCAGGACTACGACAAATCACAATGAATTTTGATTGAAAACGCAACGTTAAAAATCTTAGGAGTCCAATATGATCCTGTGAGTGACAAGTTCAGTTACTCACAGTCCCCAATCGAGAACAATGAATGTTCCAAGCGTTCCATCTTATCTAGCATCGCGCGTATTTTCGATCCTCTTGGGTGGCTCACACCTTTTATCTTAAAAGCCAAATTGCTGCTTCAAGATTTGTGGCGTCTTAATCTTTCATGGGACGAACCTGTGCCCAGAGACATAGCTCTAGAATGGCAAGGTTTTATAGCGGATCTTCATAACTTGAAACTAATAGAAATCCCTCGTAGGATTATACCTTCTCAGTCTAAGGAATTTCAACTCATCGGATTTTGTGATGGATCCACTAAAGCATATGGATGTTGTATTTATCTTCGTGTCAGTACCTCTCACGACGTACAAGTTTATCTTTTAATTGCAAAGTCCAAAGTAGCACCTCTAAAAGTGTTGACTGTCAACCGCTTAGAGCTTTGCAGTGCTGTATTATTGTCCAAAGTAATAAATCGGATTCATTCCTTGCTTAGTTCAAAAATCATCTTGAATAAATCTATCTTGTTCACGGACAGCTCGACTGTATTGTCCTGGTTAAATACGGAGCTCCACAAGCTTAAGACTTTCGTCGCCCACAGAGTGGTCCTAATTAACGACAGTCCTGTGCCAACTCAGTGGCGACATGTGTCCACCCATGACAACCCAGCCGACATCTGTAGTCGTGGCTTATCATGCTTATCTTTATCTTCTTCTCAAATCTGGTGGTCTGGTCCTCAGTGGCTGTCCAACGCACCCTGCAACTGGCCTGTTTCAGCAGTTACTTAAGCCCGCATCACGTGCGTGTCACACTGGTGTGACCCGTGAAGCTGACTTGCTTGATTCCATCATGGAACGCCACTCCTCTCTTTCCCGAGTGGAAAGAGTGGTTATTTATTACCTTATCTGACAGCCACTGAATTAATCCAATCCTTAGATCATTTAACAAAATATGTTCAACATCAAACTTTTAATGATGTCATATCTTTAAAAGCATCCAAGAAACCTTTACCCAAACATTTATCTAAACTCTCTCCTTTTCTTGACACTCGCGGAATCTTGCGAGTGGGGGGACGTCTCAAGCACGCATCATTACCAGGTCACGTCAAACATCCATACCTCTTACCTAAGGTTTCTTGATTGAGTACTCTTCTTATTGACCACTATCATATAACTTATCTTCATTGTGGGCCTCGCCTTCTCCAATCTTTAATTATGCGTCGATTTTGGATACTCGGCATTAGAAATCTTATCAGATCGCGGTTATCTAAATGCGTGACCTGTTTCAAAATCAAACCTATTCCACTTCAACCTTTACAAGGTGATCTTCCACCATCCCGACTACAACCGGGTCAGTGTTTCCAAACAATCGGCATCGACTTCGGAGGTCCTTTTATGATAAAAGAAAGTAGACGTCGTAACGCTAAAACTTACAAAGCATATCTTTGCCTCATAGTCTGCCACGCGACCAAGGCCGTTCATCTCGAGCTGGTTACTGAGCTCACATCTGAAGCATTCATAGCGGCCTTCGATCGTTTTGTTTCACGGAGAGGACTTTGTCACTCCATAGTCACAGATGGTGGTACTAACTTCGTGGGTGCCAGGCGTTACTTGTCGGAAGTTAGCGAAATGCTCCACCGCGAGGGCAATAGTGTTTCTAGTCACCTCGCTTCTCGAGGAGTCACGTGGAAGCTCAATCCTCCTTCTGGTCCTCACTTCGGAGGCATTTTCGAGAGCGGTATAAAGTCAACAAAATACCATCTCAAACGTATTATCGGATCACAGATTCTTACTTTGAAGAATTTTATACTATCGTAACGAAGGTGGAAGCCATGTTAAACTCTAGACCCCTAGTAGAACTATCTTCCGATCCCGGACGCTCTTACAGCTGTCACTTCCTCATCGGTCGACCTTTAATATCTCTGCCTGAACCAAGGTATGCCGAAAACGAGACATTACGTTCTCGTTGGCAGTTATTACAGCGCCTATCACAGAGCTTTTGGCGCACTTGGCAAAGAGACTATTTGCATACCTTACAACAGCGAATGAAATGGTTTAAACACGGCAACCGTCAGCCAAAACTGAACGATCTTGTAACCATTTACGAGTATGAAAGAAAGAAAGAAGAAAGAAAAAGCATTTATTGGGACTCGCACAGATCACAAACCATACGGGGGGTTGGGTATGAACCCAACTTACCTGCTAACGAATGGAGGTTGGGTCGCGTTGTACAGCTCCACCCGGGTAAGGATGATATTACTCGTGTTGTGACAGTCAAAACATCTAAAAGCTTACTTATAAGACCTGCTGTCAAAATTTGTCCTCTTCCAATTGAACTAAATAATTAATTTATCAACATAATATTTACATACTTATAATTTAACGCACTATAACACTTAAACATTTTCAAGTATTCCATCAGACTTATATATTTCCTTTAAACTTATGTTGTTCTTATCACGTTATTAGTCATCCTTATCACAACTTAAAATCTTATCAGCATGTGGACAAATGAATCTGCATAGGCCTTTAGTCTCGAACTTCATCTATCTTATATTATAAAATCCGTTGATTTCAAGTGGGGGGATATGAACAGGCTTCAGGATGCTTTCCTTAGTCCTTCCTTCTCCTCCCGTTTTAAATTTGCCGCCACTTGCACTCGCCCATCGCTGTGAGTGCGACAAGGACGACGCATCGCTCCCGCCATCTGACGGCGTGAAGACAAAAACTTTAGTTCGAACTCAACGAGAAGTCCGGCCGGCTTCTAACCGACGCGCGCTAAAAAAAACACTAAAATATGGTGAAATACGACTGCTAGTGATACCGTGTGGTGATCCCTTGGCTCCCAGCATCCCGTGAGTATCTGACCTCTTTACATTTATATTCTTTAGCCTGTTTCTGAATAGGGAACTTTAAAAAGCGGCGATCTCTTCGGTAGAATGCGTTTATTGCGTTGCGGCCTCGCCGTAGGTGAGTAATATGTTCCTTGGTTGCGGCTACAAAAGAAATTAAAAAAAAAGGCATTGGCGAGAAATCTTTAGAATTTTTCTATAATTAAAAATTGACCAACACACAATTGACCGTAATTTATTTTTCTTCCAACTACATAGTAATATCGTAGTTGTTAACTCAAAATGCCAGCAGAAGCCTGAACATTTCTGCGTCGCTAAAACAGTGCAGAAATGATTGTATGTATTTTATTTACTGCATCGCTAAAACGATGCGGAAATGATTTAATGTTTTTCATTCCTGCTTTGTTGTTACTTTTTAAACTTTTTCACTGACCAAAATGTTTTAGTATTATTTTTAAATCTCTTTGGTTGTCGGCGTACATTTTTTAAATGTTCCAAAATGTACGCAGACAACTAGAGTTTTAAAGATAATACGTGCTGGCTGTAAAGAAATAATAATAAAAAAAAAGAAAGCTAATGGCGCGAACTTTATAATTTTTACAGCTGAACATTCCATAAATGTTTAATCCCATATATAGTGTACATTTATATCTATGCTTTATCTACGATTACGAATTTCATCCGAATTAGTAAAAAATTGATTTTTCTAGTGAAAGTGAGTTATTAGCTATACAAAATGAGGCTGCTCGTAATTGATAACCTAGATAACCTATTACCAGCTAAACCTAGAGCCAGATATTTCAAGGCATATGAATTTCATGTCTTGGAGAAATGAAAGAAAGGATAAATCTGTATCCGAGAGTGTGTTTTTAGCGTATTTTAGTGAGCTCACGGAAACTATGAAGCCATTGCTGTAGTAGTTGACTGAAAAGCAGATTATACGCACCTCGCCCGACGTCACTTCTTTTTGCAGTAACTTTCTGCTCGATGCAGTAATCTACTTTTACAACAGTGAAAATGTCATCATCTAGTGAGAATGGAGATTCATTTGCAGATGGAAGAGAAAGGAACAAAAAAAAAACCTAGAAAACACTTACTTAAGAGTATGTCGTGGCGTGTCTTACAAGCTCCTTGATTCCAGGGTTCCCGCTGGACCTTCCAAGCCTCGCGGTTGCGCAGCGAGGTCTTCGGTGTGACCCTGATGCCGGACCAGCTGCAGGTCATGAACCCCGCCATGGTGCTGATCATGATCCCCGTCTGCCCCGGCGGCGCGTGGCCGCTGCTGCCGGACATGCCGCCGCTACAGAAGATGTTCATCGGCGGCATGCTGGCATCGATGGCATTTGTTTCTGCAGGCATCTTACAAATAGGAATAGAGGTTTGTTTCTAGTTTAAAGCCCCTTTTACATTATGCAAATTTCTTGCCTGTGGCATACAACTAAATTGAAGCAACAAATTACTTGCATCGTATAAATACTGTTTAGACGGGGTTACGATTTTGTTGCTTCAACTTCCGTGGTACTACCAGTATTACTACCAGTAGTACCACGGGTAAAAAAAAACCCGTAGAACTACCAAGCGATCCAGTAGTACCACGGGAAGTTTTTTTACCCGTGTTACAACGGTTACACTCTTATCGACATTAATTCATAGCCCTCATTCACACCATATTATAAAGTGTTGTGTTCACACACCTGTCCCTTTGACACTTCTCACTTTGACTTTTGCTATTTAGAAACACCATTTTTGATAATAAATATTATATAGTATGTTTTATTGAAAATAATATCGTAGAAGTCGAACTAAAACAATTAAATTAATTGAATAGGCAAATTCATGGTCTTCCTTTTATTTGTGACACTATGTAATTTAGCAATAAATAATCCTAATGATGAAGCCATTCGATCGGTATGATAAAGCTACAGGTTGATTATTTTTCTCGTCTAACGGGTTCGATTTCCGGTTCAACCATGTAATTACTTAAATATCTATGAATGCTTCAGTAAAATGTACCATCTACAATATTCAAGGTACTTTCCCTCCATGTGGCATATCCGTGGGACGCCCTGTATACATATAACAGCGTCTGTACTATTTTTAGATGAAATACATTGCTTCTTAGCCAGTACCCAAGTATGTCACCAGGTGACTGGACAATCAATGTAAAAATCACAAAACGATACCTACTTTATATATGCGAAACCATCGCGTCGTACGGCCGCTGTATTTTGCGACGAGTCAGTGATGTCCTTGTGCAGATCCACTAATGTAGGCTATCGACAACAATGTCGATTGCTTAATGAATAAATATATTACTATTAAAGTTTATTCTTCAATTTGTCAACCGTTTTAACCCGATTGGAAGTAATGTTTTGTACTAATTTTGATTTTCTCATATTGTTTTTTGATTTTTATTTACATAATAATATATTTTTTTAGCTACATTATTGTTTATTTATAATAGTTATAATAGATTAGTATCAGTATTTATTTTATTTTTAGGACCCCACAATTTTTTAAATACAATGATAACTGGAAGATCGCTTCTAACTTTCCGCTTTAAGGCTCTTACACACTCACGCGATATCGCGGGCGCGACAGGCACCGACAAAGGAATTGTATTTGTCGGTGCCTGTCGCGCCCGCGATATCGCTTTAGTCAATCACTAGCGTATATGTAAAATAAATTGAATTTGCACAGCCGATATATTCTGAAAAAATCTCACCGTGTAAACGTAGGTGAAGTGACTTGTTATTAGTGTCAACCCCTCACTGACAGTTCACTCCATGCTCACTTCACCTAAGTTTTCACGGTGAGATGGTTACAGAATAGCACTGCAGGACAACGATAGCAACCGATGTTTTCGTGTGAGTAAGTTGTACGGTGCATGGTAAATGCGAGCTGTGTTTGATAGGATAAGGTTTAGAATTGATTGTGTAGTGCGTTCTGATTTATTAATTGCGAGTGTGTTTGCGCGACTTCGTATCTATTGCTTTTACTGAACTGCATGTGTAGTTGTGGCGAGTGGTAGAGACACACAGATTTATTGGTCATTAGATAGTATGAATTCCGAGCGTGACATCTTTTTTATACCTACGATGACGTCACCCCAGCCCCAGCAGTTAGTGATGTGCTCAACGTAAATAGAATCATTTCAATCGCTAAGCGTGTCTGTGCTGTGCTGTGAGCTAATAGACTTCGTCAGGAGTGGACGTCCGTTGACATTTTTTCATTTGATATGCAATAGGAAGTCGCAATAATGCCCGAAACTTCGGGGCACGCTTGGTCGGACGGCTTGTGGTATCTATGTGATATTGGGTGCTAGTTATGTTTGTTATTCACACATTCAATCTTTTTGGATATCATGCATGGTTCATGCTTTCAAAAAACTGCGAGTGTTTACAAACAGACGGGATACAAGGTCAAATTAAACTAGCTGGAGAAACTCACAGACGGCAGAAGTTTCGATATCCGAAGATGGACAAAACAAAAATATATCTAAACTTATAAGTAGCATCTTGCTACTGCTGATTACATATCAACAGTTGCTGGCAGTTACTTAAAATTATGAGTTTTGAAAATCAGTTTTTGCAGATGCTGCTGACTTGCTTTATAAAAATTAAATTGCTTTTCAGCGATCCACGCTCCAAGTTCCGGGGCATCGTCAAACAGGCTTGGTGATAATGAACACGCTAGGCTGCCAGGTAGATGTGGCCATCCGTGGCGAAGGTATCGCCACTGTGGAGCAGCATGGAACGGCCCTCATGACACCATTGCCACATAAAGTCCTGTCCATAACCGCCACCAGTTCGGAGAACTGTGCTGGGAGAGTCATGAGGAAACACATGACGAAAGAAGAATTTAAGACTATAGCGGGGATGGTAAATACGGCCTTATTTTATCTTATTTTACGCCTATTACTCATTATTGATCTTAATTACTGGAAAACTGTCATTTGAATTCATCCAGTAATTCTATGAGCGCAAGATAATAGCGACCAATAATGACAACATTTGACGGAAGGTCAAGATAACAACGATTATTCCTATGCAAATGGCGTTTAAAAAACGTAACGTTGTGCGAATATCTGCTTCTTTTCTTTGACCTGATTGCGTAACTGAGTTTGAATCGAAATCGGAATCCATTGCTTCATATGTTAGAAAAAAAATGTCTGCTCAACAACGTAAATAACGCAATGAATGTTGTTGAACTGTCAAATTGAAACTGATTCCTACTGATAGTGTGTTACGCAATTAGCCCTCTGCATGAGGTCACCGCAAGCGCTCGGATCACGGCATTAATCAGTGTTAGTCCGCATTCCGAAGTAGGTACGTACGGTTTCAGCGAAAAAGAAAACTGTGTTGGCACTAGTTCTTTGTGGGTACCGCACGTGAGATTAATATTTTCCATTCCAGGTTCTCCTAAAATAAAAAAATAAAACACTGGGCTTCCATGCTTCTAACAAACGAGTGATAGCTCTTGTTAAAAAAATATTCCGACCGCGTCACATGAGGAACACCGATGAAAAAAAATCAAATGAACACCAAAAAAATACCAAAAACGATCAGTTTATTTCTCTACGGGTTTTAAAAATATTTGGTACAGGAAACCTTATCAAAACTACTACCATTCGATATTTGGTTCCTGATGAAATGCCAGCTACAAACGCGGTGCTATACGAAAAACAAAACAGAACATGGACGCCTCCGGGATTTTCATTTCAACTGTATTTTAACCTATGTCATCGTGCAAAGGAAATAATAAAAGACGGAAGTTTGTTTCCTACCTGGTGGTACAGGATATCGAAAACTTGCAACGTAGATAACGTTGCAAGGTTTCGATATCCGGTCACATAAATGAGATGCACTGTTCACGTGATTTTCATAGGAGTCTAAGCGAGCGTAAATTGAACTGTGTGTAGGTTGTTTTTTAGGGTTCCGTACCCAAAGGGTAAAACGGGAACCCTATTACTAAGGCTCCGCCCGCCGTCTGTCTGTCTGTCTGTCTGTTGTGTGTCCGTCCGTCCATCTGTCACCAGACTGTATCTCATGAACCGTGATAGTTAGATAGTTGAAATTTTCACAGATTATGTATTTCGGTTGCCACTATAATAACAAATACTAAAAACAGATTAAAATAAATATTTAAGGAGGTCCCATACAACAAACGCTTTTGCTCGTTTTTGCTCGATTTTGATAACGCCAACAGCGGTGTACGCTTGAAATATTCACAGAATATTTAGTTATATAATCACTTGAAAAAATAAATAATTAAATAAAAATAAAACAAATATTTAAGGGGGGCTCCCATACAACAACGTGATTTTTTTGCCATTTTTATAGATAATTGTACGAAACCCGAAAAAACCGGCCAAGTGCAAGTTGGACTCCCGCATTCGTGCGGGAGTCCAACTTGCACTTGGCCGGTTTTTTATATTTCTATGGTGTGTAAAGACTGGTTTTAATCAATTACATCGTTCGCTGCTTGAACTCTTTTGGTTGATATTTATTGGGCTTTATAGTCTGTTTAGTTAACTGGAAGCATTCGTTTTAAGGGTAGGTATCTAATTATTAGAATTTTCGTAATACAGTAAACATATCTCGTGAAACTTACAGAGCAACAAGCTTTTTATGCAAAAGGCACATAATTTTCAATACCTGTACGCCTCTATTCGCTTTTTACTAAGTAAACTATCCATGACTTTGATTTTTTATATGTTTAGATAGGAGTGTCGCGCTGCAAAAGAATTAAACCAAACAGGCTAACTTTGTTAGACTGATGTGCGTGATAGCTACGTCTACACTCGCGCCACGTCAATGTGTTATTCTAGCGTGCGTGCGTTTTGCGGCCAACACTTGGACGCAATTTTTTATCAAGAAGAGATTTAAAATAGTTATTTTCATAATTTGGCTCAATAATGGCTCATGTGATACAGGAACTCCTAGTACAGCCAGTGGTAAACTGATGTTTGTGTCTTATAGTGAAAATATATTATTTATAAATTATTATTAATAATATAATTTATACAAAATGTATACTGATTTCCGATCTCATACAAGATAGTGTAGGTACGGGAATTTGTAGCAGTTGATTTAGCACTATTCCAAAAATATTATGTTGGTAGCTGTACCGATATAGTACGTAACGCATATTGCATCAAATTATGCATATTAATTTCGTCTGTCACAATTTGGATTTGTGGCCTAACCAGGCTCATAGCATTATAAGTATGTCGTCTAGTTCGATTGAAACTTAATGGCGACTCGGAAGTTAGCCACTCCCTGCGCAGTACCCCACCGCTCACCCCCGCTGACACATATATGATATGACTTGATAAAATTAAAGACAAAGTAGTAGAAGAAACAGAAAGTATTAAATTCATAGTTATAACTCTAAACAAATTTTGTAATTGGAAACAACACATTAACAACATATGCAGTAAACTAAATAGATTTGTGTATGCATTAAGAAAACTTCGTATTGTGTCTGACGAAAAAACAGCCCGTATAGCATAATTATAGTGGGTATGTTGAATCAATATTAAGATACGGACTATTAATATGGGGCAATTCAACAGACAGTGATAAGACATTTATTGTACAAAAAAAATGTGTAAGAGCTATATGCGGTGTCGGTCCACTTGAATCTTGTAGGCCTTTATTCAAAAACCTGAAACTATTGACCTTAACCGGCATATAATTTGTTTGAGGTATCGGTTTTCGTGAGGATAAATAGTGAATTATTTAGAGTCAAAGGTGATAACTACACCAAACAGAGATCAAGAGATGCAACAAAAATTTTAGTTCCTTTTTGTTACACAAGTTTAAGTAAAAATAATGTTTATCATATGTGCATTACAATTTTAATAAATTACCGAAGATCATAAGCGAGCTCCCATTTAAATATTTTAAAATTAAACTACGTAGATGGTTAATAGAGAATTGTTTTTATAGTTTACAAGAATTTCTGCAACATAAAGAAAAAAATATATTTTAAGTTTCTTATAGTTTAGTTTCCAATATGGTGTGTGTGTAATAATTTAACATATTGTCTTTTGTTACTTAAAGAAAAATATTATTTTAAGAATTTTAGTTTTGTTATGTCTAATAATTTAACATAAATTGTATTTGTTACCTAAAGAAAAATATTATTTTAAGAATTTTTGTTTTGTTATGTGTGTATATTTTATTTTAACTTAAAATTTATCATTATTTAAAAATCCTAATAGATATTTTATCGTATATTCCGTGTAATATCTTAATAAAATAAGTACCTATTAGGTAATAATGTAAAGTTAATTTGCATGCCCTATAACAGGCAAAATATGGACTGTACCTAAACCACCAACCTCTAACAACTGGTAATACTTATATTTTCAGCAAATAAATTATTCTTACTCTTATTCATAAATTCGTTACTGCCATTAAGTTTGAATCGAGCTGTAGGTATATTATAAATTATGGGTATGTTACTGTACAGGTTTGATCTGTGGAAAATCTTAAGCTACATAATAATATACCAGATTTACCGATAGTATTTAATTATCAAAATATCGTACCCTAGTACCTAAGATTTATTATAATTATTTTGTTAACAATAAGATATAAAGTTATAGGATCATTCGTGTGTCTGTCTGGCCGTCTGTCTGTCTTTCACAGCCAATTTGCTCCGAATGTACTGGACCGGTTAAGTTTAAATTTGGTACACATCAATTTCTGTGACCCAAATATGGACGTGTAACGTAAATAAATAAATTTTGAATACACCTTTTGGGGAACAAATAAAAAAAAAGGTTTTGCTAACTGTACCGTGTGGTATAATAATATCAAATGAAAGGGCTTGTTGTAAGGATTTCAGGCATATTTTTTGTATAATTTTAAATTAAACACTTAAAATTATTTAAGAAAAAATATATAAAAATTGACTCACTGTGTAATAAATTCGTGAAGCTTACCTGCTATCTCCGGTCCACTGATTCACGCTTCTTGGGATCGGCGGGGTGGCTAGTTATGAATCCAGGTTAAACCACACTACACATATTGTCCACAGGTGCTGGTTATGTTATTTGGGAGATTTTGTCACGTTGATACAGTGAGAAAGTGCGCGGGGACGCGGCGCTAGTGTGCTCATTAGCAGGCCAATCCGATCGCTCTGCGAGTGGACTAATGAGAAGCCGAGAGCTTCATCGAATCAGCAATTACACATAAAAGCTTAATAACTAGTTGTGGGGTGAAAAAACAATCCTAAAATTCAAAAGAAGAACGGTACTTAACATGCCGCTCGCCTTGAAAGAATGTAGGTATTTCAATATTAAATCAAATAGGTACAATAGAGAATGTTACACCCGAAAGAGAAATGAAAAAGCATGAATCCTTAAAAGTTTTAAATTTAAGTTATTCTAACTTAAGATTACTTAACTAAGATTCGCAACAATGTTAACTAAAATTTCCAAATAATTATTCTAAGGGCAAAGGACATATTTTTACTACAGAACGTTTCACAAAAGTTTTGCCCATTTGTAAAGTTACGACACGAGTAACATTATCGGAACCGGGATGAAGAGCATAGACACGAGCCAGTCTCCATTGTAATGGTGGTAAATTATCATCTCGTACAACGACAATAATACCTTCACGGAGTTGCGAGCCGCGATCTCGGAACCATTTATTACGTTGTTGAATTTCGTGTAAGTATTCACGACTCCAACGTTTCCAGAAATGTTACACACATTTTTGGACTCTACGCCATCTAGTGAGTCGATTTGAAACAAATGTTTTCCACTCGTGTGGTGGGGAATGAAGCCACGCTAACACGATGGATGAATCGGTCCATGCATACACATGTTGACAGTTTATGTGGTTATCATACACACTCCTAACCTTATCAAGCAACCGTGATAACAGAACTGCTGCGCACAATTCAAGGCGCGGAATCGTAAGAACTGGTTTTATAGGTGCTACACGCGTTTTAGCAAGAAGAAGAAATGTTTTAACGTGACCATCATTATCGGATATACGGGCATACACACACGCGGCATAAGCCCTCTCGGATGCATCAGAGAACCCGTGAATTTTAATTGCATTTACGTTTGCAAATTCGAAACGTGGAATTTGAAAATTTGGTAATAATGGTAACTCGTTAAGAAAATTACACCAAGAATTTATAATATCTAAAGGGGGTGACTCATCCCAGTCGACCCCTGAAATCCATAACAAGTGAACGAGACGTTTCATTGGGTCATAAATTTTGGCTATTTGTGATAATATGGATCGTTTTGTAATTTTAACCGTAGTTGCTTGTACGCTAAAAGTGAAAGTATCAGATTTAGGATTCTACTGAAGTCCTAAAACCTTGATTTGTTTGTCATTCTCCATCAGAGCGAAAGAAACGTTATCAAGCCGCTCGCCCTGACTCACTGACGTTTATAAAGCAGAGAGTAGCTCGAAACCGGCTGACTTACAAATACCTACTAACTCGCGATGTAAAATCAATGCATTCTTTACGTCGCCTGCTCCGGTGACGATGTCATCTACTAAAACCTGGTCCTGGAGAACCTTAGAACCTAGCGGGAAGTCAGCGTCTTCGTCATGAGCCAACTGTTGAATAGTACGAAGGGCTAAGTACGGTGATGAGCTGACACCAAAGGTGACGGATCGCAATCGATAATCAAGCAACGGTTCATTTGGTGATTTACGCCATACAATGCGTTGAAAATCCCAATCGGATTGTTGTAATTTAATATTTCTATACATCTGCTTGATGTCGGCAGTTACAGCAATAGCATGGATACGAAAACCTAATAAAACGTCTACTATATCCTGGTGCAACTTCGAACCAGTCAGTAGAACATCATTAAGTGATATTCCATTCGAAGTTTTACAACCCGCGTCAAATACGACGCGAGTACGAGTAGTCTCACTAGACTCTTTGACCACGCAGTGGTGCGGAATGTAATAGCTATTAGCTAACGAAGTAGGTACATCAATGAGCTCCATGTGACCGAGTTCCAAGTACTCCTGGAGGCAAGCATGATATTCCACCTTAAGCTGAGGATTACGTTCTAACCTATATTCTAACTTCCTGAACCTGGAGACCGCCGTATCTCGTGATTCGCCGAGGGCGGGTGCATCAAGTTTGAAAGGAAGTGGAACGACATATCGCCCAGATTTATCGCGAGTATGTGAATTTACGAACATAGATTCACACAGCGCTTCGTCGGGACTTAGGATTCTCTTTTCCGGAAAAGACTCCAATTCCCAGAAGCGTCTCAGATTGTCACCGTCATCGTATGATGAGCTTAAACTACTGAGACATACTTGAAGTGAAGTAGATGTATTTTGGTTGCATGAAACCTCACCCATTAGTAAATAACCAAAGATACTGTTCATAGCCATCGGTGAACCGGGTGGACCCTTAATCAGATGACCTAATAGAACTTGGGATAGTATATCCGCACCTAGAAGCATTTCCACCGATTGTGGAAGATAAAACTTAGGATCAGCTAAATTTAAATTATGTATGTGTGACCATTCCTTATAAGGCAACGTCACACATGGCATACGTAAAATAAGATTAGATAAAATTAATGCATCAACTGGAATTAAAGGTTGATCCCCGAACGTAGGAGTGATATGACAAGACACTATACCTTTGGGGTAAACGGCTGTTACTTCTGACCCACCTATACCGAAAACTGGGACGTGAGCTTGCCTGCGTGCTAAACCTAACCGCTGCACGCATGCCTCAGTAATAAAAGTCGCTTGGCTCCCTGTATCAATAATACACCGAACTTTGTGTTTTTGTGGGCCGACATGAACATTGATGAGTGCTGTACACAAGAGGACCGTACTCGCGCTAATCGACAGAGCAATACATTGCGAATCGCTTGCGCTCTCGCGCCACGCATGATTCACCGCAGACAATGCGTGCGAAGCACTGCTTGCCGCTGTCGCTGTCGTTTCGTTCACAGGAAGTGAAACGGAATTATCAATACTCCTTACTTCATTAATAACTGATAAACTGTGAGAATTTTCGAAATGAAGTAATGTATGATGTCGTTTATGACATGAACGACAAACAAAGTTGGATTTGCATTGTTTTAAATCATGACCGACATGTAAACAATTTAAACAAACGTTTTTGTTTTGAATAAACGAATACCTATCACGCGGAGATAAATTAAGGAATTTGTAACATTTTGTCAACGTATGTTGAGCATCACAAACATAAACAATTATTATTTACATTATTTTTGTTGATAGACTGTACATCTGTTTTATTCGAACTTGATGACGTAACGTTGGCTACTAGCGCGCGTCGCGTAGTTCATGAAGTACTACCTACCTTTTCAAGATTATTAATATTTTGTGGGTAAGAAGAGAATTTGTTCGCGGCTAACTCGCGTTCTAAGAAATGAATCAATGTATTTATGTCGGGAATGTCCGATGGTTTTGATAATGATAATTCGAAACGCTTTCGAATACTAGACGGAATTTTACGTAGTAAAATCGTCATTAATATGAAACTCCATTGATCTATAGGAAACTGCATCGCCTGCAATGCCTTGATGTTTTCTTGATAAACATTGAGTAGATTTCTTAGACTTTGAGTCATTTTCTCGGTACTAGGGTCAATATCTAATATTTTTTCCAGATGTTTCGTGGCGATAGCCCGCTTGTTGTCATACCGAGAAACCGATATATCCCACGCAACACTATAGTTTACGTCTGTTATAGGTATAGATTTAATAAGGTTATAGGGTTCATTTTTAATGACTATAACAAGTAACGAAACTTCTCTGTTTCCGTGTAAGTATTTTTGCCGTGCACCAATGAACGAAACAAATCGTGAAATGGGGGCCAATCCGTAGTCTCCCCTGAGAAGGTAGGCATTGGAAGAATAGGTAATCGAGTTGCACAATTATTATGACTAGAATTACATGATGCATGTACCACTGAATTATTAATCGCCGTACTAGACGATAATCTTCGTTTACGCTCATTATCGTCTTCCTTTAGTTTGTCTAAGTGAACACTAATTGCGTAATAACAATCATTGAAATTGTTACGAATCTGTAGTTGTTCCTCTTTGTCGAAACTATTGGACTTGATTAAGGCTTTTTCTATTTTTGCCTGAAGTTTGAAGAACTTTCTTTGTTGCAAAGTTAACTCTTTTGAGCGTGATCTAAACTGTTGTTCGTCTGAATGTATGAAATGTAATATACGTTGGAGATCATCGATAATGATCTCGCGTTCGAAAATATCTTGTTGAATTAGCTCCGCCATTTTGGACGCGTAACGCCGCAAAATGTACTGAGACGTTAGGAACTAACTAAACGGAAAATAACCCCACAACAAGTACCTAGAAATAAATCCGGATCGAACGGATCAAACAATGATGTGTAATAAATTCGTGAAGCTTACCTGCTATCTCCGGTCCACTGCTTCACACTTCTTGGGATCGGCGGGGTGGCTAAGTATGAATCCAGGTTAAACCACACTACACATATTGTCCACAGGTGCTGGTTATGTTATTTCGTAGTGTCTTGCGGGGATTGTAGCATTAAATCACTGAAGGACCATTTCTTTTCAGCAAAAAGTTTTTGTTAGCGCGGAGCGCGTTGGGAGATTTTGACACGTTGATACAGTGAGAAAGTGCGCGGGGACGCGGCGCTAGTGTGCTCATTAGCAGGCCAATCCGATCGCTCAGCGAGTGGACTAATGAGAAGCCGAGAGCTTCATCGAATCAGCAATTACACATAAAAGCTTAATAACTAGTTGTGGGGTGAAAAAACAATCCTAAAATTCAAAAGAAGAACGGTACTTAACACTCCCCCCCCCCCCTTATATCCGAAATTACTGAGCTAAAGTTTTTGAAAAAAATTCAGAAAATCGTTTTTTACTTATAGATTACAGGAAAACCTGGGTCACCAAGATACAGGCTGTGCCTAGTTTGGGACCCGCTGTTAAATAATATATAATTTGTCTGTTGGTAAAATTTCATGCATAATTGTATTTTTGTGAACTATGTGTAAGTTTAATAAAAGAATTTGATTTGATATGGTCTTAAAATAACATGGTAAATCTCTGTGCCTACAAACTTAAATTTGCAGTTGGAATGTATGAGGTAACAACAGGTTTTCGAAATACAATTTTAAGTTTGTTCTTAGCATAAAGTCATTCCAACTACGGAAACCTTCATTGTGCGTGATCCAACACGTTTTTGGCCGGTTTTTTTGTGAATGAACTATCTATTAAGAAGTTATTAACAAGAGTTTCAAAGAAAAGTATGAAATTGTTAAGCTTCTACAATATTGAAATTTATAATTATAAGTACCTACATAATTCAGTGCTCAATATAATAGGTAGCTATTTAACGTTGAGCGAGCAAAGCGATCGTGGTACGCACCGACGAGCTACAGAATGCTTGTTAGCGAATACGTCGAAATGACGTCTGAGCCAGAGCTTTGATATCTAACGAACACCAAAATATTTGGTTAAACCTTCTCTGTGATTTCAGTTAGTGAACTAAACATTGAAATGGTAAAATCACAGCAAATTGCATCAACTGGGTGTTCTTTATCTCTGTGCATCTTTTGTGGATAGCGTGCTGTTATATGCTAGTTTATTACCTATGTGTTTTATAGTGCCAGTTAAATTTTTCTTATCATGTGCTGTCATCACGTCCTAGTGCTGGAGGCGGCAGTTGTCGAACGATAAAACAATCGTCTCGACATAGTGCTTGAGAACTTGGAACTTGTACCGCACACTCTTTAGAGGACAAAGTGCATTACGATGTACCACTGATCGGACTTTTGCAGTAACTTATAATCATGGACGTATAAAAAAAGTCGGACGGATTCTCGCTAACAGAAAACTGTGTCACTCAGAGTCAGCCAGCTCGCTGTACGTACAGGCTGGCACGCACACATTCACATCATACTCAGCCATTACGCGTGCAAACGTCAAGACAGTCGACACGTCTACGCGTCAAAAAAGTATTGAAATACAGCATGTCTTGTGTGGTGAAATGTTGTAAAAACCATAGCGATCGGAAGAAAAAAAATCCAGGAATCACGTTTCATAGGCAAATGAATAATTCAACAACTTAGTTCCCGATTTTATAGATTACAATGAATCTTTATTCACCAGAACAAAATAATTAATCACAAGGCCAGTGTTGTCATTATTCACGTGTGCAAATTACCCTAAATATATGGGTAATTTATATATTTTTTAATCAATTCAACTTATTTAGGTTATTTATTACTAGTTATTTTTAATTCTTTTTACTAGAATTCCTAAAGAAAACGAAGTATGGAGAAATGATTGGATTTAAAAAAATCGAAACTGTAACTGCCAAAATGACTGGATTCAAAAAAATTACTCATCACTTGGGACGTTATACAATAGATACAGTAAACATTTTTTTACCAATAAAATATTTTCAATTATTAACTGTTTTTAATTGCACATATTTTCATAGGGAGATTTGGTTCTTACCATTAATCTGTTAAAATGGCACGGTATAATTCTGCCGACATTTCCAAGAAACATGTCTCCCGACCTGTATTTGTCATAAAATAAAATAATAAAATGTGGGTAAATTTGGCTAACATGACAACCCTAAATTCACTCACACTTAAGACTGTCGCCGCCATTACGGGACACAGTTTTGTCTTCCGACTTTTTTATACGTCCATGCTTATAATATAATTGTCCGATTTGATCATTAGCGTTCAGATTCTGTAATAAAATTACCTCGTTATCGGTATATAAATGACAACTGCGCGGATTCTCGGTTAATATAATTTGGTTGCAAACAAAATGTTTAATGATATTTTGGCGATATTTTATCTATTTTATAACCCAGAGTTATTTTATAAACTGAAACCGCATTATTGACTGTTTCTCGTCAATTTTCAGTTCATGCCGGTCGTGATTGGACAAAACTCAGACGATCAGATAGCGTTGTACTTTATGGACCCGAATCCCTTTGTGAAGTCTCTGACTGGGAAGCCGAAGTTAAAGTAAGTATTTTGTTTACTAATAATAATGTTCATTAGTTCATTGTTGAAGTTTGTAAGGCACATGCATACTATGTCATTATAAATTCTGTTACTACGTTACAATTCGAATGAACGAGAATTTATGATTAGGTTACACGTGGGCTTGGTATATTTAAAGGTATCTACCATTATCTGTAGCTAAAATACTGGACGTCTAACATGTATGTGAGATTTACAACCTTATTATATCAACAAGCTAAATTTATCTCTATCCCAAAGGTAGATTATTTGTACGATACAATTCGGTAGGAGCTTTGAATCGAATACCAGTATTTCGGTGTATCTAGAATTAGAGTTTGGCATTTCGCAGGAGGTTGTTAACTGTTTCCAAACAACATGTTTACGTATAAGTTGAAGTGTAATTAAAACGTACCTACCTATTTATTACTTTAATTTAACCCGCGAAATTAATTTACCTCACGTTTTTTGCAATTTTGATCAACATACAACCTATTGTATGTTGGTGAAAATGTGATTTGCGGCCGGGATCTTTACATAATTCTACTCAGAAATATCGAAAAAAATATCTGCTGTTTCATACAAAAATGAAATATTTACCCGATGAAAATGTATGAAACAGATGTTTTTTGTTTGTTATTTCGTGGTTGGTCCCATAGTGAAAGTTGCTCATAATCATGAGTACTTTCACGTCCTGAAAGGTTAACAAGTTAATTCACTATTAAAAACCGGCCAAGTGCGTGTCGGACCACGCACAATGAAGGGTTCCGTAGTTAGGATAAATTTATCCATAAAACAAATTTAACATTGTAGTTGAAAAACATGTTCTTCCGAGATGCGCCACGGTCAATTATCCAACTGAAAATTTAAGTTTGTAATCGCAAAAAAGGTTTTTTTTATGTGATAAAACTAGAAATTAACAATTTTCGTACTTTTTCCTTTACTTGTGCTGTGAGACCTTGCTTCTGCCCAAATTTCATGATTCTAGGTCAACGGGAAGTATCCTACAGGTTTTGATTTATGTGCGAAATATTCGCTTATCTTTTATGTGATATAACTACAAATTTACAATTTATGCGAGTATCGAAATATGTCGCAATAATGTCGCTTATATCGCCGTATTTTTTTATTGCGTTGACTTGTAAGCTTGATTTTTTTAGAGCCTCAAGGGACCATATACTTACGTATTTGATATTAATTTCAACTTGATACCTCGACGCGTTCCTGAGAAAAATGGTCTTGACAGACTGACAGACAGACAGACGGACAACGAAGTGATCCTATAAGGGTTTCGATTTTTCCTTTTGAGGTACGGAACCCTAAAAATCACCGTGTATAGTTTGTGGTAGCGGAAAAAATATATTATATTCTTGAACATATTTCTCAGAACTTGGTCGTTACCAAAACACGTTTAGAAAAACAAATCTGGATACAAATTAACGGTAAACTAACCCTTTACTTCGAGTTTCAATCCAAAATATCTGTGTTAAATATAAACGTACGGTTGGTATTTAATTAATAACAAGAACGTATTATTTGTATGCAGAAATTGGTTGTGTTTTATTTTCGATTACTCAACTCATTTTTGAGTAAATAGATAATTGCTTCATATTTTGCAATAAATTACAAGCGTTGTGTCATCGCGCTTCTCATTATTTTGTATGCAGTCTGACTGTGGCCGCGGTTTACCTGTTGTCAGCGTCTTAACATGTTCGTTGTACACCTAAGTAGATAACTTAAATATTATTTTTGATCAGTGGCAAAAGGATATACTTAGGTTTAATACCTATATTCCATCGGTTTAGGTAGTTAAATAAAGGTAAACAAATCATAAAAAGGGTTTTTATAGATGACACTTTCTTGTTTAAAAATTCATTATAACTTATAACCTAATTAAATCTATTTTTGACTTTTACGTATAGTATTACTGTATGTTAAACTTTAACATATTATATTCTTAAACTACTCTTCGTCGATGTAACTGCTTGAACACTATTTTTTTGTTAGATTTATATCAATACTATAATATTTTGTAATCTGTCTATTGTAAAGAGCCCAAAAAGACAGGTCCTCTAAACGTCAACGAAATAAAACATTGCTAAATTGAAGAGTACAACTGTGACGTAGCATGACAACTGAAGTGCCAGGTATTACGTTTAGTCGGTTACTTGACAGCTCTCTCGTCACGTGGTTTTTTTTGTTTACCTTAACGGAGTATAAGAGAATACGGTTTTAAAATGTGTAAATGTGTGCCACGTTAAAATAGGAACGCGAAAGGATATTACAATAATAATTAACATAACAATAACATCACGCTTGTATTCCCCCGAAGGGTTCGGCAATGGTGTACCGTGTACCTATAGTAGGTACACCCACATTTCGCCAGTTATGTTTAAGTCCCATGTAATAGGGGGCGAGGCTATTGCCATCAACCGGGCACAAATTCAGACTCGGGGCAGCAATTATTTACCGTAAAACTGAGTTGTGTTGAGAAATAAGAAACATTAGGTCCTGCGTTACTGGGTCTGGAGTCTCTGGCTGTATCTCGTGCGCCTCTGGGAGGCATCGCCTTCTTGCGGTTGTCGGTAGCTTTTGATTCGGTCTTCGACGGACTATAAATTCTGTATCAAATCGATTTGTGATTGCTAGGGGAACTAGAGACTAAAAACTCGTTATATGGACAAACAATTTACAAGTTATTTATCTAGTTGAATACTTACGATTTTTAAATATTATTTTGCTTGGGTCATCATGCGTTTAAGTGAAAACACGGTCACGTGGTCGTTAGCGTTCAATCCTTATTAACATATTCCTCTGTTTTCTCCCTGGTTAATGATACTAGTAAAAAATAGGAATTATAACTATAGGTTTAAAAAAAATATACACCAAAAACAAAACAAAGAAAGAAAGAAAGAAAATACATTTACAGGCTAAAAGGCACACAACACAATATTATTATAACTACATGTAAAACAAAGGAACAAATAAAAGTGTAAAAAAATTTAAAGAAATTTGTAGGGCATAGTGCCTCACGGCTGCGCCAAAAAGGCCCAGTTCAGCAAAAATGCCAGACAAGTAGTGCCTGACGCTGGTTTTCAACTAGAACTGAAGTGTGAGGTGACAGATGTACAGGTATCATCATACCGCAATGTGTGTGTGTATACTTAAATAAAATATATTTGTGTAAGATAATAAAGGGGCATGACAGTGGTTTCGTACAAAAATATGTGGACTATTAGGTATCATTAACCAGGGGGAAAATTTAAATTGAAATTATATGAAATTGAAATTATTTATTAATAATCAAGTACATCATACATACCAATTTGAACGGTGATCCCCAAACTAGACCTTAGAGTCTGTATCTTGGGAATCAGATTAGAAATAGAGGAATTATATGTTATTATGGAATAAGCGCCAACGACCACGTGCCCTCGTTTCCTTTTAAGTTGTATGACATCTAGTGAGACTGATCAAGATCAATCCAATAACTTCCAACGTACCGCAACAGTCAGCTCGTCGGCTTTCCATTGAAATATACAGACTGAGATGCTTTTGTATAGGTATGTCGTCGACCGATCGTAGAAATGGCCATATCGTGATCTGCCTGGCCATTTCACGATACGCCGCCGATTCATGACTTGTCCATGTAAAATCCGCCGTATCATTCAACGCTCAGCGTTCGACGATTTGCTGCGCTGGGCGGCTGCTGCCGTGGCGCCGCTCGCTTCAGTCGCTTTTTTTGTCCCGGGTTGGAACATACTCATGTATATTATGTCCTCCATCCTGGGGTGGGCGGAGGGGTCTGTCAGACTCTTACTGACTAGATTCCACCCCGGTATTCCCTTCTCTCACTTGCACCGGGGATCGTGTGCGCCTTCCTCGATCCCCGGCTGGTGCCAGCCCGCCTCTGCGGGCCACCTCAAGTCTGGGGGGTGAGGTGTTATGCTTTGCGATGTGCCCAGTGGTCAGCTGGGAATATGAAGATTGACAGAAACAGAACGCATCGAAATAAGACTCGAAATATAAAAACTGGGTGAAAGGTTTAAGCTTGAACAAAGTCTACCGCTGGTTGCATTTAACACTAATTAAAATGTATATCGATGCATTAACATTATAATAAGTGTACTTGTACCATTGTAGATTCAGCATATACATGCTGGTACTTGAACTATCGTCTAATTAACGAGAGAGAGAGAGTAGAGTAAGTTTAGCGCGACTTACGTTTACGAAATACTTACACGAACGAGTTTGCTTGAAATCTTAGATTGTGAAGGTAGACATAGGTTGCCTACCCGTGAAGTGTGAGGCAGTTGGTTGGGCGGATTCGAGGGGTAATTGTGTAACACACTATCAGTAGTAATGGGTTTCATTTTGACAGTTTGTAGAGGTATAAACATCGCTATAACGAACACCACACACACACCACATGCGAACTACGCGTCACACTGACGTCACGCAAAATCCTGCATCGCGCAAGCAGAGTTTACCGTGCGACTAGCATATACAGGGTGGCAGGGACATCGACGCGAAACCTGTTACCATGGATTCAGTACATCATACTTGACCCCCGTGCGCTGAAATTTTTCGTCGGTAATTTAAAAAAAACAGCTGTTTCCTACAGAACAATTTTTACGCTGCGGGGTCAAGAATGATGTGCCAAATCCATGGTAACAGGATGCGCTTCGATGTCCCTTCCACTCTGTATAACATCCCGATATCAACCGTCGGGCAGTTGCCCACCAGACACATCACCCGTCTGGTCGGAGGATTCTCCCTTTTCTATGGAGGATGAGTGAACTTTATACCCTGTTCCTCATACCTCTAAAACAACAATAACATTCATTGCGTTATTTACGTTGTCCAGCAGACTCGTTTTACGAACATATGAAGCAATGGATTAGCAATATACTTCAAAATCATTCAGATTGTTATTGATAGTGTGTTACGTAATTATAGTGCAGAACACATTACTAATTAATTAGTAATTAGGTTGGATAATATTGGTTAAGAGCTAGCTGGTGCCGAAATTTCTTATCCGACTACCACTTAGAAGAAATGCTGATGAGATTATAAATATTGTGAATATAAATTATTTGTAAATCAACTCGTACATAATTTTGTAAATAGTGCTAGGTATAAGTACCTAATGGTTTACAGTTTTAGTAATCAAATCAAATCAAATCATTTATTGGATTGCTTTTAAACTTATTATAGTACCTTGTTACTTTAATATCATAAGTAATTTTAAGTATTTTACTTTGTAAATGTTTGGTACGTGCCTACAAGAATATACAAGGACCATCAGTAATTTTGCGCCACCCTATATACATAAATAATTAATTAATGCAAAAGTACCATCTAACAATTAACTTTTAAGTGCTTAAGTAGAAAGCTAAAAACAACATTAACAGCTGCTTTGGATGTTACACTAACATGATTAAAGGTACATACGGCTACACATCAAGCTATACATTTCTAGTATAAAGCTGACCTCTCATAGTACGGAAATCCTACACAATGAGAGATCAGCTTATACTGGAAATGTATAACTTGATATATAGCCGTGTGTACGGTCGCGTGATGAAAACCTTATTTATTTATTTATTTAACTGCTGTCGCCATTTGCATCGTATAATATGACAAAGTTCTAAGTATTGTTAAGGTTTGCGTAAACCGATCGTACCAATATATTATGTACTTTTAGTTACCTCGGCCCTAGACCTTATTTTTACACTTTTCACTTAGTTATAAATGCACTCTTATGAAACTGTCACAGAGAACGTGTTTTCTCCCCATGTTTTTCCACGTTGCTTTGTGATACGCAGCAATGGTTCATTTATCATCTCCTTTTCATACAAGGTATCTATTATTATTGCCATAACTATTTATGGTCAAAAATGCCGTGTGTTGGACCCCCAACTGATAGACAGTTGGGGGTCCAACACACTGGCGTGAACCAGTGTACCTACTTTTAGCACAGGCAAATTTGCTTTTGGAGTTTGGAGGGATTTTCATGATGATTTGTTAGGGAGAATATGATAAATGATGATTTCAATGATATTTATTTCTGTAAATTGTTTTAAAAAAAACACATTTACACGTCAAAATTAAATTATGTTTTAAAACTAGATGACTTCAGTGTTTCCTAACTGACAACTCTGAGACGAAAAACCGAAACAAACTCAGAGGTCACAGTCTCTTTTAAAGTCCAGACATAACCTATGGCTTGTAATCTATTTGAAAACAGAAGTAATTAAATTTTTATTTAAAATATTTTAAAGACATCTTTAAAAAGGTTTAATAATGTGGATGCGCAAAGTAGCCCGAGAAATTTAACGTGGCAATTAAATGCACACATTTTAAAACCGTATTCTCTTAGGTATTAAACCTAGGTATATCCTTTTGCCATTGATCAAGAATAATACTTAATTTTATTTTTTATTTTTATTTTATTATATTCGGGAATCTTACAGCTTACATATATACAGTGTTCATAAATACAATATGAAATTGTAGGCCACTTACAAATTTCCACTGATAAACACTAAAATTAAAAACGAGAAAAAAAAAGGTTGGTACAAAACACCTATAACATAAATTAGGAAATAAATAGTACGTGATCAGCTAATACTCGTACAAACTAAAAATCGTTTAGACTAAAACAATTGCTTTACCGTAAAGAAGCTTTTCACCCACAAATGCTTAAGCCGAGAAACACTGGTATTGAATATATCCAAATCATGTTCCCTAGAAAGTTCATTAAAACTTCTGCCCGCACGGAAGCATTGGTTTATTTTATTCATAAATTTACGAAATCCAAATATTCATCAGCGTCAGGTCGCGAAAAAAAAAGGAGCCGTCCCATACAGTTTAGAACAGTCCCATAATAAAAGTTAATCAGTTCGATGGTCTAAAGCACTCCTTAAAGGCGCGGACCCACCGCGGCGCATGCTGAGCACGGGCACGCGGCGCAATTTAGCTGCGTGTATTAATTTGTTTGACAACGTGGGTCTACGTTTCCACTGGAGTACCTACACGAAGACCCACGACTATGTGTAGCGTGGCACGGCGCACGGAGAGGCTACGTACGGCTACGCTGTATGACTGAAAACTGCTCTGCGATAAGCGAGCTGTACATAGTCATGGGTCATATTCGTGTACTCCAGTGGAAACGTAGACCCACGTCGACAGCGTTGAGCTATGTAACCGCCTATTCGAGCAAGCCACGCATGTATCAATGACGTCAATTCATGCATAGCCTCTCCGTGGGTTGCAGTGGACACAACCACATACATTTTCTTACAAAGCGAAGCTTAATACACGTGCGTAGCCTCTCCGTGCACCGCGGTGGGCCCGCGCCTTAACACTTTCGACTCCACCCACTTTTCGTAGAGCTCATACGCCATGCCGCCATACATACGGCGAATGAAATAAAAAACCGGCCAAGTGCGAGTCGGACTCGTGCACGAAGGGTTCCGTACCATTATCTATAAAAATAGCAAAAAAAACAAGTTTGTTGTATGGGAGCCCCCCTTAAATATTTGTTTTATTTTAATTTAATTATTTATTTTTAAAGTGAATATATAACTAAATATTCTGCGAATATTTCAAGCATCTACAGCAAAAACGAGCAAAAAAATCACGTTTGTTGTATGGGAGCCCCCTTAAATAATTATTTTATTTTGTTTTTTAGTATTTGTTGTTATAGTGGCAACAGAAATACATCATCTGTGAAAATTTCAACTGTCTAGCTATCACGGCTCATGAGATACAGCCTGGTGACAGACGGACAGACAGACAGACGGCGGCGGCGCGGGCGTAGCCTTAGTAGTAGGGTTCCCGTTTTTCCCTTTGGGTACGGAACCCTAAAAAGTAAGAAGGATGAATAAAAATATAAATAAAAATGCTTGTATTTGAAAACCAACGAGTATACTTACTATTAAATCTTGCTAAAATATACAACTGATTTTATTTTCACAGTTCAAAATGTTGTATTCGTTAAGAACAGATATTTAAAATGAGCCCTCCGCGAGGGCTCCCGGCATCCCATTATGCGACTTGAGTGAACCCTCCCGGCACTGAACTTGTTAATGACCTGCGGGGTAATTGCATAACACACTATCAGTAGCAATGGGTTTCATTTTGAGAGTTTGATTCCCGGGTCCGGCAAAATGGTATTACGTTTTTCCATCTGGAATTTCTCATTTGCCGCTCGAAGTCTGGATTTGTGCTCGGTTGATGGTAATAATAGGCTCGGCCCATATTACGTGGAGTGAGGGACTCACAAGAGCAGTGGTGGCACAGTAGTAACGAGTTACGAGTTGTATGTCGTGGGTTCGAACCCAGGCAGGCGCTTTACTTTGTGTATCTCATCACCACTGTTCTGAAAACGGTGAAGGAAAATATCGTGATTAAACCGGCATGTCCTAGAACCAAAAATTCCAAGATATATGACATTGCCAACCCGCACTGGGCCCGCGTGATAGATTACGGCCCATTTCTCTCGAGTAGAGAGTGGGAAAAAACATAATAGGCTGACTATGCTATTACATGGGGCGAATTTTATCAATGAAACTGAACGTGATCAGCACATCTAAACCGAGTTCAAGAGCTGTCAGTGTCAATATTTCAAAGAAAAAAACTTTTACAAAAAAATAAGAACCGTCTACCAAAAATAAAAAAAAAACACTACGAAGTGAAAAACAACTTTAATTTCGGAAGTCGGTTTCTTTGGATCTGTATTTGAGTTTTTTGCCACCGACTTCCGAAATTAAAGTTATTTTTCACTTTGTAGTGTTATTTTTAGTAGTCGGTCCTTATTTTTTTGTAAAAAGTTTTTTATTTTACACTTTTTTGTGGGTCGGTTTTGATTTTATCTAAGTTACAATAGCCTAATGTTAACTACTCATCACCTTTTACAAAATATTGCTTTTCCCGATGCTGGGACGTTGATATGCATAGTGACGAGCAAAAATTGCTTAATCGCAACCCGTTAAATAGGGGTACTCATTATTATATTGTTCCGGTGGCCATATGTGGTCTCCATCATCAGTTCCACTTCACCAAATGGTGCTTTCCGAGAGCAATGCATGAGTTATTATAAAAAATACCCAAATTGCTATAGGTTTGCCTATAAAATTTGAGAGTTTCCCTCGATTTCCATGAGATCCCCTCATCTGATTCTGATTTGGTGGCAATAGGCCCACTTCGGGAGTGTACCCTTTCAAACAAAGAAAGAATTTTCAAAATCGGTCCATAATTAACGGAATTGAGAACCTCCTCCTTTTTGGAAGTCGGTTAAAAATAATGACACTGAAAGCTCTTAAACGTGGTTTATGTGCTGATCGCGTTCAGTTTCATTGGTGAAATTGGCACTTACACGTAATAGGCGAAATGTGGGTGTACTACTTATAAGGTACACCTCTGCCTAACCTTTCAGGGAATATATGCGGGATGTTATGTTATGAACATTATTGCTTGAATTATAAATAGCAATTGAATGATAAGGTTATTCGTAACTTTGGCATTTTAAAATCGAAATGCTTTCTTCAAAATTGCATTTCACTCATGTTGAGTGATTGACGTACGTACGAGATTTATTAACTTATAAAATTTCAATGCCACTTCTTGCATGACCACTGGAAATAGATTTGTGGAGCGTGCTTCTAACGATTTTCAATAAGGTCTGAAGTTTTCAAAAAGACAGGTAACAATAAGATGATACCTACTTCTTAATTTTTAGGATTCCGTACGTCAAAAGCAAAAACGGAACCCTTATAGAATCTCTTCGTTGTCCGTCTGTCTGTCTGTCAGTCTGTCAAGACCCTCTTTTTAGGGTTCCGTACCCAAAGGGTAAAACGGACACCCTATTACTAAGGCTCCGCCGTCTGTCTGTCCGTCTGTCACGAGGCTGTATCTCATGAACCGAGATAGACAGTTGAAATTTTCACAGATGATGTATTTCTGTTGCCGCTATAACAGCAAATACTAAAAAACATAATAAAATAAATATTTAAGGGGGCTCCTATACAAGAAACGTGTTTTTTTTTTTGGTCGTTTTTGCTCTATATTGATAACGGCAACAGGTAGACGCTTGAAATATTCACAGAATATTTAGTTATATATTCACTTTAAAAATAAATAATTAAATTAAAATAAGACAAGTATTTAAGGGGGCTCCCATACAACAAACGTGATTTTTTTGCCATGTTTGTGGAAAATGGTACGGAACCCTTTGTGCGCGAGTCCGACTCGCACTTGGCCGGTTTTTTCAAGAACGGGTGGAGGTATCAAGCTGAAATTAATAATAAATACGTAGGTCTCTTGGAGCGCTAAAAAATGAAGCTTCTAAATCACCACAATAAAAAAATACGGTCATTCATGCGACATACTCACAATTAAATCAAAACCTACTTATAGGGTAGTTCCCGTTGACCTATTATAGAATCATAAAATTTGCAAGGTGTCACAGCACAAGTTAGGAATAAGTCCGAAAGTCGTTAATTTGTAGCTTTATCACAACAAAAAAGATTTGTTTCTTCTCATCTTCGTCCCACTGTAATGGGACCATGAAAACAGCTACAATAAACTATATTTCAAACCTTCCAACTCCGGACCATCCTCCATTTGTGTTTAGTCAATTCTCTGATTGTGATGTTAAGAAAAGCGTAGTATCAATCACGTCGAACGCAGTTGGTAGTGATTGTTTAAGTCGGAAAATGATACTCCCTGTCCTCGACGAAATCCTTCCTATCCTATGTTATATCCTAAACTATTCTATATCCTATGGTGTTTTTCCATCGATGTGGAAAGAGGCAAAAATCACTCCTTTACCCAAAAAATCTAATCCTACTTCCTTTTCCGAATACCGTCCTATCTCCATCTTGCCTTTCCTCTCCAAAGTCTTAGAACGCCTTGTCCACAATCAGCTTAGTACTTTTCTTTGTAAGAATAGTCTGCTGAATCCTTTCCAATCAGGTTTTCGTCCTGGTCACAGCACTGCTACAGCCTTAGTTAACGTCACTGATGACATACGGTTAGGCATGGAAGGAGGAAATCTGACGGTTCTTTGCTTACTGGATTTTAGTAATGCATTTAATACTGTCGATTTCGATATCCTTCTTGGCATGCTTCGCTTGCTTAACATATCTCCAACGGCGATTGACTGGTTTCGTAGTTACCTGTATGGCCGCCGGCAACGTATATGCATAGAAGAGTGTTGCTCTTCTTGGTGTTATACTTCTGCCGGTGTTCCTCAGGGTGGCGTTTTATCTCCTTTACTCTTCGCAATATTTATAAACTATATTTCCAAAAACCTTATTTCTTCCTACCACCTTTATGCAGATGATTTACAAATATATAAACAAGCTGCCCTTGCGGATTTGGCTGATGCAATTAATACCATTAACAAGGATTTGGGTTCAATCTGCGAGTGGAGTGAGGCACATGGGTTGCAGGTCAATCCATCGAAGACTCAGGTCATTGTTGTTGGCAGCTCAAGGCTGACCCCCAAGATAAACTGGTCGCAACTTCCCCAAGTTCAATTTAACGGAATTCCTATTCCAGTAAGCGAAAAGGTTAAGAACCTTGGAGTTTGGATAGATAAACATCTTTCTTGGGGTCCCCAGCTACAGGACGTAAGTCGCAAAATTTTTGCATCCGGGAAGTCCCTGAGACGATTAAGGAATTTTCTTCCAACTGCAACTAAAACTGCGCTTGCACAATCCCTTTTACTACCCATCCTTGACTACGCTGATGTCAGTTATCTCGATCTCACTGAGGCACAATTAGATAAACTTGAGCGACTTCAAAACTTTTGTATAAGATTTATATTTGGCTTGCGCAAATATGATCACATTTCCGAATTTCGTACAAAGCTCAAGTGGCTACCAATACGTCTTCGCCGGAATTCTCATATCTTATTTCAGCTCTACAGTATTCTGTTCAATCCTAAAACCCCCTCTTATCTTAAAGAACGTTTCAAGTTCCTTCATGACACACATAATAGATATCTGAGGTCATCGGAAAACTTGAGACTAGAGATGCCGATGCATTCCACCAGTTTTTATGACAAGTCTTTTACAGTTCAAGCAGTACGGTTATGGAATGCCTTGCCCGTGTCGATAAGGCGTGCTCAATCTTTGTCCACTTTTAAAATTCTGGTAAAAAAACACTTTCTCTGTTCTTAGACAGCATCATTACAGAATACAGTTCCTTGATCTTGTTTCATGTTTATTATTGTATATATATATTATGGATAAGTTATGCTTAGTGTATGTATGTATTTATTGTACATGTAAATAGTTCACCACTGACTACCTGCAGTACTGTCTCTCCTTCTCTTTTTAATCCATCCAAAGGTTGTCTGTAAAAGATCGCTTTTAGCGATAAGACCGCCCATTGTGTCACCCTGTGTAAAATTTCAACATTTATATCTGTAACTTTTATGGTGTACATAATAAAGAGTATTCTATTCTATTCTATTCTATTGTTTGCGACTGCAAATAAAAGTTCATTTGCAATTGGAGAATTGACCGTGACGTATATAGATGCATGGGAGAACATGTTCTACAATGTTATGTTTGTTTTTGGTTTATATTTATCCCAACTACTGAACCCTTCATTGTACGTGGTCCGACACTTTGCCAGACGTTTTAGTATGGAGACCGGTTGATCATGCTTCAGGGGGTTAGTGGGGTAGTTGCACCTATTGACACCCTTGTATCCGCATTTGAGAAGGATGCATCCCGATCTTGGCGTCCTTTTGACGTGAACTCGAAAGCATTCAATATTTTCCGTCATTCGACTTGTGAACTTATTTGAATCTTTATATTTGTATTGAAATTTTATGCCTAATAATGTTTGAGTCTATTGTTACTTGATGATGAATAAATAATAATATATTCCGTTCAGCAATATATTTTTGAATATCTATCCTATCTTTGAACTCCTTTGGCGTTTTAACGTGTGATAATTAAACCCCGTTATCTCATCGCACTGATGTCACTATTTTGTAGGGATTGAATGTTTTAATTTATTTACCGTCTCTATATCGATGTTTGTAGTTTATAATATGCACAATGCGATTGATATTTTGCCTTTCAAATCTCTGCTCAATCTCGATATAGCGTAGGTATTAAAACTTTTTGAATAAAGATATGTAGATAACCTCGTTGGTCTTACGGGATGCGATAAACCTTAGTTATAGAATTTACAGAAACCCCTTATGTTCACTGCCGATATAGAATAATTGTAGGTATAAAGTTTATTGTAATTATTGTGGAAAAACTATGAAAAACAGTCACCTGCGACTTTTATTTAAACCATTTTTATCCGTTAGTAGTAATTGTCTTAGACACATTGTCAATATGACAGGGACATATTTATAAAAGTACAATACCATCGTCATTTCGATAAATTAAAGCTTTCAATCCCTGATATGTTATACTTGCATGGAAGCTTTCAATCGGAGAGGTGCACTTAGACGCCAATCTGCAAGTATTGCTTAAGGTGGAGTTCTGACGCTAGCATTTAGGGTTTAAAATGAACGGAATGATAAGTCTGCTGGGGAATTTTACTCGCTAGTTTGTAATATTTGATTGAGCTTACGTTAATTCGAAAACGTTCCTCTTAACGAAGAGTAATTAATAAAAGCAGAGAGACGGTAGCGTCTTGTTTAAAGGCTACAAACTGGCGCGACACCGGTAGAACAATTTTCTTGAATTTTTCATAGAAATTGTTCTACCGGTGTCGCGTCGCGTGACAGGTCGCGCCAGTATGTAGAAGCCTTAAGCATTTATATAGTTTTAGAAAACTGTAAAAAATCTTTGTACCTATATTTTACGTCAGAGGTTCCTTATTAAATTATTAAACACATTTTATGCACCCAAATTGATTAAAACTGTTGTTTTCATTCTTACGCATTGAATGTTGATGTAAGATATAATAAAAAAAAACTGTTTTTTTAAACTTATATGGGAAATTGTATAAAAACATACTAAATCCCTATTATTAGTATTTACAAAACACTATGCAAACGAGAACATGGAACTTTAAAAAAAAATATGAATATACATACAGAGAGGTATTGAAAAAGGTTATTGAAAATAAAATTCATATACTTACTTACTTATTTTTGCACTTTTTAAAGGTTACTACTTTTACTTGTCCTAAAAAAATGTGGATAGTACGCTCACTCACTTGCATAGTCTGTCCTAATTTTGATTGAAAAACTCGTTACGTAGGTTTTTTTTCACTAAAAGCGCTATAGTAAATTCTTTGTTTACAGAGTAGTTTACGTTGGTGAAACAGGGCCGAACAAGAACGTGTCGATAGCTGTTGAGACAGAAAAAAGACTGAGCGACATTTATTATGTGTCGGAGCAGCCTGTGGACCACATCGGCGAGTCGGCTTACATGTGCCTACAGCCTGACAAGTGAGTGCAATCAATATTTATACGTGTATCTGAAGGAAACGATACTTTTTATTTTACCCAGTAACTGTGTTGGAATCGGACCGATATTAAAATACAAAAAAAAAACAACCGACTTGCAAAAAAAAACACTACAAAGTGAAAAAAAATAAGTTCAAAAACTAAAACCCGACTACTGAAAAATCACGCTCTAAAAAGTATGAAACAAGAAAATATTCTAATCTGAAATTATTATGTACAAACTATTCAATATTTATCGTCTATTAAATAAATAACTTACACGTAATATATTTTAATGTATTTAATACATATTCATAGTGATGTTCAGAAGACAACCGTGGTCATATGCCACTTTGCCCTAAAGATTATGATCGCTTATTACTGTTAGAATGTGTTGTTTTGATAGGTTAGGTGGCATACGACCACGGCTGTCTTCTGAACATCATTATGAATATGTATTAAATACATTAAAATATATTACGTGTAAGTTGTTTATTTAATAGCCAATAAATATTGAATAGTTAGTACATAATAATTTCAGATGAGAATATTTTCTTGTTTCATACTTTTTAGAGCGTGATTTTTCAGTAGTCGGGTTTCAGTTTTTGAACTTATTTTTTATTTAAATTATTTTGGGGTTATAATTTCGTGATAAAGTATTTGCAGAGACGCTTTAAATTTTTTTTTTGGTTAGGTTCAATGAAATGAAATGAAATCGTTTATTCTGTAAATAGGATATCGGAATCACTTTTACACGTCATATTAAAAAGTAAAAAATAAGCTAGATGAAGTCGACATTTCCTATCTGACTACCCGTGAAACAAACTCAGGGGTCAAAGTCTCTTTTAAAGTCCAGACATAATCTTGGTCAGATCATGTGAGGACCATGTAGATCTGTGTCTGAAATGGTCTTTTGAGGAAAGAACCACACAATTTTGAGTGGACCTGTCCAATCAGTGCAAGCATTTGTCGTAATCGTGCAGCTCGACTCAAGACTTAAGGAGCTCAACGACTCGACGAACAATACCAAAGAAAGTACATTTGGGTAGGCCTTATAAAGTGCTCAAAATGCCAGACCACCATTAAAACTGAGAAAAAGCATAAAATAATAGGAAAATATTTAAAGAAAAAAAAAAGACCCACATAGTGCTCACATTCACAATAAATTAAAGCAGTAAATATAATACTTTTCAAAGTAAACATTATAGAGGAATAAAGGAATAAATATTATGAGGTACACATCATTCGAGTGCACCTCATTCATTCATTTATTATGTTTAATATTGTATATGTATCTGTCTAATTTACCAAACATATACTCCATAGGTTTATGTTTCCAAATTTGAAAGACTTCTCAACCTTTCTAATTCCTGAAGAGATCGTGAGTAATGAGGATTTTTCAGCAATTTGTTATGATCCAAGGAACAAATAAATAATCCGGCTAAGGATCTGAGTCTGCTGAGGGTAACATAGGCCTGTCCCTTAGCGAATAGTGACTTCCCTAAATCAATTACCGCTATATAGATTTAAAGATATTTATTTCTCATAAGAACTTATGAATATTTCACCTAAACTATACTACATACGCTACACTACACATACACTACACTATACAACGTGGCGATTAGGTTATCACATTAAATAGTACAGCGGTCATTACAAGTTGTTATCAGTCTGTTAAAATAATAAAAATAAAAATAGACCTAAAAATAGAAAACTGAATTTTTCTAACAAACTAAATAGCGTAAAAATTGGCAATAAATAATCCACCCTTGATACTATTAGTTTACTGACCTGTAAAAGCGGCAAAGCCGCGGCGCGCGGCGCGGGCGTCTAGGCGGCGGGCGGCGCACACGCCAAACGACAGTGAGACTAGCGGAGGGTAGGTACTTGCGCTCACGCGCGGGGCGTTATAATACATGATGTTGATAAATACTAAAAGGGAAAAAAAGGTCTCACGGGTAGAATGTTAACTTTTATTAATTATTTTATTTATGTATGCTTAAAATACGTAATGTAGAATACGTGGTTTGAATTAATGTGATAACCTAATCGCCACGTTGTATACTTGTACTATATCTAGAGTGCACCCATGCAACTCGTGCACAGTAACTGCCCAAGTAAGGATTAATGGTTACATTTTGCGTTGAATTTTTCCCGATCCTCTTAATCCGTCAAATTCAGTCAGACAAGGTTCAACTCTAACAAGCCCATCTTCATCTGCATATATAGTGCAATCATCGAATTGTATGAGAACTGTACTTGGCTGTTCTCCATGCTCCAGCTGGTCACGACGAAGAGCAGGCCATATTAAGTTCCTGGCCACATTGAAATACGTATTTATTATAATATAATTATGTATTTTGTGTAGGTTTGGAGAGAAAATATGTTTGTTGTTGCTTATGATTTTATAGAAATTATACCTAATTATTGGGTGCATGCAAGCAAACCCATGAGCAATAGCTGACAATATATATATTTTTGAAATGTGCTAATTAAGGCCTTTCATTTGATACCCAACACGGCATGTATAAACAATTTTTTGTTTTTAGGCTTTGACTTTATGTCCGCTAGAGGGCGCCATATTTAATTTAATGTGACCTCACATAGCCTATAACCAGCTGACGATCAAGACGCTTCCTACAATACCTCATTTGTCAAATTATGACAAGCGGTTTAGAAGTAATGAGGGAACAGATGAACATACATACAAACATACATACATACCGGTCAAAATCATAACCCTCCTTTCTGCTTCGCCGTAGTCGGGTAAAAATAACCTTAATTTCGGAAGTCGGTGGCATAAACCTAAAATAGATCCAAAGACGCCGACTTCCGAAATTAAGGTTATTTTTCACTTTGTAGTGTTTTTTTTTTGAAGTCGGTTGTTTTTTTTTGGTATAAAGTCTTTTTTAATGCAGATTTTACGAAAATTTAAACCAAAACCATAAAATGATGAATGCTCGAAATGATGTAAGTACGAATAATTTTAATACAATCGCATAAAAGGGGACGTTCAAATTGTTTTCTCAATTTTAAATAATTATGTCTAAAATAAAACGAATTAACAACCAGCCAGCCATGTTACACAAACGAGTTTTTCGAATTTTTTGTTATGTTCCGCTAAATTTGTCGGTGTGTGTAGATAATATGTAGAAGCGTAGCATGTCTTCGTCTTCCGTACATCTATTCAGCCGACATAATTATCACTGTATTCACCTTCGTATTATTTTTAATCAGATTCCGATGGCGAACAATAAGCGCGGACGGTGAGATGTCAGGGTCTGGTGAAGGCTACCTTCGAGCTGGAGGCGTGTACGTGCTATGCCTCCGAGAGCGCCTGGGCAGGCTGGATGCCGCTGTGCTGCATGCGCCCAACCCACCCAACGAGCTGCATCTGGCCTGGATCGTCCCTCAGTACCTCCTCATCTCTGTGGCGGAGATAATGTTTGCCGTGTCGGGGCTTGAGTTTTCATTTACACAAGTAAGTCTTAGCTTTTATATATAGTTTAGCTTGTATGTCTAAAATAAATATTCACAGCAAAAAAATATAGTTTATTATCCCGACACAAGATATTTTTCTCTAGATAAATTATTACTTTAGTTATAAACGAAATAAGAGTTGAGACTTACGCTATTTAGTTTCGTGCCCGAACACGATCGAAGAGCGCACGTGATATTCAACTTTATTACTGATGTATTAGCGTTTAGCACATAATGGAGTGGCGGGGAGCGAGGGGCGAAGATTGCGTTCGAAATTTGATTTAGAATGCTTGCTCTTAAATATGCGTTACTAGGACTTCAATCCAACAAAAAAAAAAATGCTGTCATCTACACCCATGATATAAATCCTCTATAAAAGTTTCTTTATTTTCTGCTTATTGCCAACATTAAAACAACCAGTGTTATAGTAACCATATCATCCAAACGAGTGTTATAATGTACTAAATTTCATTATGCAACTCCTTTTCTCACTACTCAATTCGTGGGATCTATAAGAATTTCAAAAAAGAACACTCGGCGTCGCCGCGTGTGATAAACCCACATTCGTGTTTTAATACCCCTTATTATTGCCTAAATAAGTATTAAAAAAAAGGAAAAACAATGAATTTCTCTACACGATGTTTTCACTAAACGGCGACAAAATGCAGTGTAGGACCGCACTATTTTAAATACCGATATGCGATTATTATATCACACGTTCTTTCCTACCAGCCAAACCTTAAGGCTCTCACAGACTCACGCGACAGGCTGCGACATAGACATTGTACTACTAGTGTCGCGTCGCGCCCGCGATATCGTACCAGTGTACGAGCCTTTACTGGTTGGAAAAGACTTCTTTTGATATGAAGAGACCGAATACCTAAGGCTACTTTATATCAATTCATACTACAGCTCACGCTTTTGTCACACTACAGCTTAACTGTATTTTGTGTGGAGCATACTACCTTTACTTAAACCTGAGCCATATGTCTCTCGTTGGATAACTTACAACACAGCTATGTCCTAGTGTGGAGGCTAGATTCAGATTACCTACTCTGTATGGAGAGCAATTATTAGGTCCAGCTGATTCGGGTCCATGGTTTTGTTATTAGTAATGAACTGTTTATTTATTTTACTTCGATGGTGCTAGTTGATAATTTGTGACTTCGAGTAACAGCTATAGCTTTATGTTAGGGAGCACGCTCTTTATGCCTGGAGACTTTTATTTAGGTATTAAGTTCTGTTTACGTTTTTAGTTTTAATTTTTTAGGGTTCCGTACCCAAAGGGTAAAACGGGAACCCCATTACTAAGGCTCCGCCGTCTGTCTGTCTGTCCGTCTGTCACCAGGCTGTATCTCATGAACCGTGATAGTTAGACAGTTCAAATTTTCACAGATGATGTATTCCTGTTACCGCTATAACAACAAATACTAAAAAACAGAATAAAATAAATATTTAAGAGGGCTCCCGTACAACAAACGTGATGTTTTTGCTCGATATTGATACCGGCAACAGGTAGACGCTTGAAATATTCACAGAATATTTAGTTATATATTCACTTTAAAAATAAATAAATAAATTAAAATAAAACAAATATTTAATTAATTATTTACCATACAACAAACGTGATTTTTTTGCCGTTTTTATAGATAATGGTACGGAACCCTTCGTGCGCGAGTCTGCTCCGACGCAGAATGTCCACTTCTCAAAATGTCCACTGGTCGCTAAATGTCCTTTTCTCAGAATGTCTCTTTCGCAAAATGTCTCTTTCGCAGAATGTCCCTTTCGCATATTGTCCCCTTTTTATTTCTAACATCCTTTAATCATAATTCAATTCATTTTTAGCAATTAGCTTTCACACATCATGTTTGACGTGTGTATATTTGTATCGATATGGGTGTAAGCAAAAAAAAAAAAAAATATAGTACTAATCACATTTATTTCTTTGCATAATCGCTTGATTTAAAGTAATTATTTTACCAACTTAATTTTTACTAACTCGCAATAAAAAAAATAAGAACCTACCTACGAACCGTTAACGTTACCCGGAACTCAACTATTTCGATTGGGTTAATTTCTTCTTTAAAAAAAATGGGTAGGTTAGGTTAGGTTAAAACTGTGACCTCCTACGCACGAGCCGAGCGAGCGAAGCGAGCGGTGCCGCGGCAGCGACCGGTGAGTGCCAGAAACGAAACAATCGTAGATAAAACGATGTGACGGCGAAAAGTATGATATAGTTAGTTGTAGTATGACATAAATAAAAAAAAGGGGACAATATGCGAAAGGGACATTTTGCGAAGTGGACATTCTGCGAAAGAGACATTTTGCGAAAGAGACATTCTGAGAAAAGGACATTTAGCGACCAGTGGACATTTTGAGAAGTGGACATTCTGCGTCGGAGCCCACACTTGGCCGGTTTTTTTGTTGGTATGGAGGAGTGTGCTAGCTATGATGTTATGGCAAATAATTTAATTTAATGTTTTGTGTTGAGCAATATAAATTATTTTACATAGGTACTATTGTATAGAATCAAGTTTTTCTAACTGAACAGACAGCTGTGCTGCTCCCGGAGTTGTTGCGCCACTTCTTCCCAGCTAAATCACTATAGGAAGTGGTGATGGGCGGGTGATTTTGAGGGACTGTCTTATGTAATTTTGAGGCTCGAAAAGTGCTGATTCTCAGCCAAGTTTGAATAAATGACTTTTGACTTTGAATTATAATTTCTGGTAAATGAAGAACCCGAAGGCTTCTGCTTCGAAGCTGCTTTTCCTTTGAGCAAATTCATAGTTCTCGTGTTTACTTTGTGTAAACAATTCCATCACCACTGCTCTCAAAACATCGTGAGGAAACAATATGTCCTACAAGTTAAAAACCAACCCGCACTGGGCCCGTGTGGTGGTTTATGGCCCACTCCATCTCACAGAGAGTAGGCCTGTGGGGCAGTTGGAGCATTATTGGTACTAGGCTGATTATGTAATGGTTGTTGCAGGCACCGAAAAGTATGAAAACCATAACTATAGCTGCTTGGTACGTGTCGGTAGCTTTTGGAAACTTGATCGTAATTCTCGTCGCTCAGACCAAGATATTTCAATCTAGGGTAAGTCTTGTATGAATAATTTTATAATTTATTTATTTATTTCTTACCACAAGTTACAGAGAATGTTAGTACAAAGTCTACAGACACAATTTTATAATTTATTTGTGGAAGACTGTTGCCTAAACTCAGTTTATTTCAAAACCTGTATGTCAGGTCACCAGGCCCCCTAAAACTTTTTTTTTCATTTTTATGGTTGTACTGAAGATTACCATTCGCATATAATATTATTTAAATAAAAATCTCATACATTATTTGCAACATTGCACATAAAAAATGATTTACAAAAATAAAAATTGAGAAAGAAAAGTAATTCATTAAGGATACTTGCAAGGGAAGATGTAAGTATATGTGTAGGTATGTGTGTGCGGTGTGTGTGTGATGTGGAGTGCGTGAGTGTGGTGTTGGGTAATTGTGCGTTGCAAAGGGAACAGGATTGTTAGGACATAAGTATTATGACTGAACTAGCTGCGCCCCACGGTTTCGCCCGCGTAAGTCTCGATCCCGTGGGAATATCGGGATAAAAAGTAGACTATATATTAATCCAGGATGTCAGCTACCTCCATACAAAATTATATCAAAATTGGTCCAGTCGTTTGAGCGTGAAGAAGTAACAAACACACACATACACACACTCACAAACTTTCGCCTTTATAATATTAGTGTGATTAATTCACTACAAGAGGTACACCTGTGTATTACCCTTCGGGGAATACAGGCGTAATGATAGGTAATTCAATTTAAAATTGCAACAATGCACTTTTTCCTTCTATGTGTAAGATTTTGTTTGAGGACTAACTGAACACAGGATTCGGTTAATCTTGTATTCTTTTATTGTACTCGCCAACTGTTAAAATCCTATATTTAAAACAAAAATTGGCTTTACTTGCTTAGCTTTGGTTGGATAACATTTTTACTTATTCCTTAATTGATTTCAGCCGCAGCTAATTGCCGCGTTCACTCGTTTCGTAAAAAGAAAGATTAGTAACTTACTATTTCCGTACTGTAATAGCTGTACGAAATAAAAATGTACACTTTATAAACGCTGTCCCGGTATAAATTGTATTAGGCATCGAGGGAATCTCATTTGATCGGGTCAAATTGAGGCCGGTAAAGCCGACAAATAATTTTACAACAATTTATTCGTACCATGTTTTAACAGAATATTTACTAAGTAATATATACAGAAAAACACTGTGTACGAGTATAACAAACATTTAAACAAGGCGGTTTAAACACAGACTAAACAAGTGGCAATATAATCATTAAAAAAATATATATTTAAGTAAGTAAAAATTTAAATGTCTTTCACTAACTATGAATTGATTTTGTTAGCCATGAACTAAACTAAACTAAACCTACTTACTATAATGCAACATGATTTGCCAGATCTATATTTAAAATTAAACATGACAAGAACCTCATCATCTGCCTATAGCCTGTTCCCAACTACTTAAGTATGTTATGTTTCCAAACATGATACCTATGTGTGTTTAATAACATCACGCCTTGTTTCCCCGAAGGGTTGGGCAGAGGTGTACCTGTAGTACACAAACATTTCACCAGTTATGTTTAAGTCCCATGTATTATAACGAGCCTATAATTGCGATCAACCGGGCACAAATCCAGACTCCGAGCTGCTACTGATAAATTCCAGATAGGAAAACCCAATATCACTTTGCACGACCCGGGAATCGAACCCAGGACCTCATGCTCAGCAGTAGCTCCAACAAGGTAGTGGCAGAGCGTCAAGCACCGCCACTTCTACCGGTTCTGTGCTTCCCGCATCCAACGGATACCTGCAGCCTTCACAAGGTCATCGGTCCACCTAGTAGGAGGCCTTCCAACGCTACGTCTTCCGGTACGCGGTCGCCACTCCAGAACCTTTCGGCCCCATCGGCCATCAGTTCTGAGAGCAATGTGCCCTGCCCACTGCCACTTAAGCTGGGCAATTCTTCAGGCTATGTCGGTTACCTTTGTTCGCCTGCGGATCTCTTCATTTCTGATTCGATCACGTAGGGAAACTCCAAGCATAGCCCTCTCCATTGCCTTTGGGTGACTTTTAGCCTTCTGAAGGCCCATTGTGAGCGACTAATAATATGTTAGGCAACATTATCTAACAATTATGGCAACAAATCAGGTTGTTTGTAGGTACATTTACGACATACCGATGATTTATGTGTCACGATCCACGTGGATTTACTCGAGACGCTTAACGATAATAGGACTCAAATGTAAGAAGTAACACAATTCAAGACACAAAAGGCTATCATACGTGATACGGCATCATTTATTCGAATATGATCGTGGAAAATTACATAACGCCTAAATTTCCTCGATGGTTTAAGCAGAGGTGTTAGTACCCACATTTCGCCATTTATAAGTTCCATATGTTAAGACGCTGACAAGAGGCAAATTTGATAAAAGTTGGCTTGTTTTAAACAAAAAAAATCCAAATCTATAAAGTTTGTGGTAGCGGAAAAAAATTATGTTATTCTTGAACATATTTCTCAGAACTTGACTGTTACCAAAACAAGTTGAGAAAAAAAAAACTCAATACAAATTAACGGTAAACTAAACTTTTACTTTGAGTTTCAATTCAAAACATCTGTATTAAATATCAACGTACGGTTGGTATTTAATTAATAATAAGAACTTCTTATTTGTATGCAGAACTTGGTTGTTTTTTCTTTTCAATTACTTTAACAAATTTTTGAATAAATAGATAATTGCTTCATATTTTGCAATAAATTACAAGCGTTGTTTCATCGCGCTTCTCTTTCTTTTGTATGCAGTCTGACAGTGACCGCGGTTTAGCTGTTGTCAGCGTCTTAAGGGGCCGTGCACGAAATCGGCTGATTTTGATCATTCTTGTTCATTGGTTGTGAGAAAGGGAAAAACAATTTAAACAAAATTATTTGTGATGTGCAAAGTTGAGTTCTTTGTTTCGCACGTGGGAAAACGATGAAGGGATTTTTCAAATAAATTAAGTATTCATGGGAAATCACTAATATTCGCAACAAGTTTTCCGAAAAATGACGTGAGACTGACGTTTGATCATCTTTTTAAAAGAAACTACTTTTGATTATCAACATTAAAAAATATCATCAACATCATTATATGTTCTACTTGTATGTGGATTAAGCAATTTTTTCAACTTCGATACAAAATATAGCAGAAAAATAATGTTAAAAAACCCTATATTATATTTTAAACCGAGTCGGTAATGTTTTTTTTTTCCTATTATTTAACAAACTATAACAATAAATTTAATAATCACACACTGGGCTTCAGCTATTCTTGTGATAAAATCAGCATTTTATTTTATGATAATACTATATCTTCATTATGTAAATCAACGGTGAAATAAACTATATTCTCGAGAGTGCAAAAGTGATGAAACTATTAACAGGTGCTGAGACTGACACGAATGGTTTATCACCACGAAAACTGTACCTACTTTTATAGTTTTCTCACAATTAGATAAGAAATTGACCAAACGGTTGTTTTTGTTCACACAGCCTTAATGGGACGACGTTAATCCCGGGCACAAATCCAGACTCCGGGTTGTTACAGATAATTTCCTGACGGAAAAAACACACTTTCCGAGCCCCGCGCTCAGCAGTACAAGATCAACGGAGCAGTTAGTTGTATATGATAAAATAAAAATAATATAATAATAATAAAGCAAAAGGAGTATTAAAGCTTTGCTCTTGCGATATCGCGGGCGCGACATGCACCGATAAAGGAATTGTCTTTGTCAGTGCTTCTCGCGCCCGCGATATCGCGTGAGTGTGTAAGAGCCTTTATATATAAGGATCCAAGCAGGGGGCGTTCTATAGTTTCTGCCTACTTCCATGGAAAGAAGGCGTGAGTTTATGTATGTATAATTTATTTATTTCTTTTCACATCATTTCTATCATTACAGGATATCCCAAAGCGATGGTAGGTACTTAGCTTATACAAATGGTATGCAACTATTCTTGCGAATTCATTCAATGTACAGGAAAATATATCAATCTTTTTGGCGACTTCATTGAGTTTACGAGTACGTAAGGCTCGAGTAACTATGGCGTTCTTAGATCAAAGTTAGTTCTGCCGCGCCGCACAGCCAGCGCGGCCGTCTCCATCACAGCACATAGTTGTCGGGCACGCACAGATTCACCTATAATACCCCCTAATTTTTGATTATATCATTGATTAATATAAAAATATAAATAGCGAGAGTCATATCACTTCTTAATTCTAACTTGTTGTCCCCAACCATGCCTAGAACAAACAAGGTTGGGTACATCAATGGATAATAAGGATATACTCCATAAAGTCTCATGTACAGTAATAAGGTTGTCGTTCGATACGACAAGCAGAAATAATTCTCGTCTATCTGCAGGCAACGATTTGTGTGATGAGGTGCATTATGGCATCGAATATCGAATGAATTGTAGCGAAAAGCTCGTTCTTCATCAAAGCTATTTTTTTCTTGTATACTCGTGTATAAAGTCACAATCACTCACCCGTTCACTCTCGTGCACACACAAATATTTCAATATAAGTAAATAAGTGGCTTAATTGTAGTCTATAGAATTTGTTTCTTATTGTTTTTTATTATTACATTTTTTTTTTAAATTACTTATACCGTTTATTTTATATATTTTTTTACAAGTTCACCACGTAGCACGTTCGAATTTTTTTTAGTTTATGTAACCTAGTTTGGAAGGCGCTGGTGTTTGTGATACAATGATTTTTTCATTAGTACAGACACCAACGATACCCTTATTTCTGTAATGTTCCATTTTTACTTTGAAAATTGTTTTGTAACCCGTAAATGAGTTTTTTCTGAAAATAAAAAAAATATTTTTATTTTATTTTTTTAAAGTAGAGCTAATAAGTTTATGATATACGACATAACCTATTTCCATATAATTAACACCCTTTATTATGACCAGTAATGTGAATTATTTCGCAAAAACAGAACTTAGTTTTCCATCAGTAATTAAACCAATGAATTCTAGCACGAATCTAAAGCAAAAATAAGATTTATGTTTGCTCGCCTTGCAGTTTCTAATACGTCTATTTGGTGCTATAACGCTCCTATAACAGAATTGTTAACGTCGACACAATTTCGATTACTACTCCATTTTGAATAATTTCACTGGAAGTTCGTGCGTGAAGCGTTAACATGTACCTGTCGGCCATGCTACATAATGCGCGCTATGCCATATTGTCAAATACTTAATGTAATGCGTGTCTAATTCGCCGAGCCGTACGTTGTCTGACCGCACCGGCCAATGGAAAAATTCGCTGTTCTATACATTTTGACCGAGTAGGTATTGCACTTCTGTAGGAAACAACAGTTTTTTTTTTAAATTACCGACTAGAAATTTCAACACACAGGGGTCAAGTATGATGTACTGAATCCATGGCAACAGGCTTCGCGTCGATGTCCCTTCCACCCTGTATGTGAAACTAATGCCCACTTGCACGATGAGTCGGGTTAAATAAATAAATTTAAAGTTAACTAGGAGATAAGTAATTAACATTTTAACTCTTATTACGCGTGGCGCCACTTAAAACTAACACCGGGTTAGTTATCCTGACATTAGTGTTTTTTAGTTGAGAACAGTTCAATCCACGAAACATAAAATAGAATTGCCCTTCATATGTAATCCGACCAAAAATATATGAAAGAACAATGAATGGAACTTGTTACACCCATCTCTTTTACGATACGTAATACTTTTCTTGTTTTTGAATTTTATTACATGACATTTCATTTTTATCGTATTGTATGTGGTTTCCAAGGAGATTTAGTTTATTGATTGAGGAAAACGTCAGATAAGAAGAAATATGTTTTAATTTTTTTATAATTTTGTTTTATGATTTCATGAGTCTACTATTATATAACGCCAAACAGTATAAAATACAAAATAAGTTATCAGCGGTACCTCATAACCTCAATTTATTTTGACATTACTAACACTACAATAACCCAGAGGTTTGCGACTCCCGCATCAAATATTATTTAGAAGTTTAACTCTAGGTTTACTTACTTTTAACTCTTGGTGGCGCAAGATGAATTATTTGATTAACCATGAATTAGCGGTTAACTCCAAATTATTTAGGATAACCCATGAACGTGGGTACCTATACGTATACGAATAATAATTTAAGATTCGAATTAAAGACTAACAATGACTTTAAAAGAAACTAACCTACGGTATACACACGAATAGATCTAATAATAAATCCGAAGGTGTTCCGAGATATCAGTTTCTGTGTACACCAACTGATTTATTATCATGTTAACCACCTGAAGATTCAGAAGATCTCCATCGACTCTTTGAGTGAAACAAGACACAGACGGCAGCTCTCTCTTTGAAATGCAAATACTTCAGCCGGGCGGCTATCAGCACGTTACGTGCACCAGTCCAGATTTCGGCGCTCGGATCACTACTCTTACGTCTGATATTCCACCTAATATTGATAAATGGGAATATGCGTGTTTAGATATTGACATATACAATATTAGTTTTAGTATATGCGAAACCCGAAACACGTGTCTAGTATTTTTATATAAAGAATCTATGTACAAAATTTCAAAACAGTATCATGAAAAATCACTAAGTTATAAGGTTGTTATGTTACCGGGTTGTCCGTACAAAAACAGCGGCGCGGCGCCCTCGCGCCTCCAGGGTCGTCTTGCGCTCATTGATAGTAATTTGGCAGTAGGTACCTAACCGTACGGCGATGCTATTGTAAGTAATTAAACGGTGATAACATTTTCCATCACACTTAAATATTTTTGGGACAAAATATAACATGGTGTAAAAATTATTGAAATTGATTCAGTTCCTTATCCTGAACAAACTATATTCAGGTTTCGCATATAATAAAAATAATGATGTATATTTGTCGCAGATGGTTGTCGAATGCGCTGTTTTATATATACGCTAGCTGTTTTATAAAGCAGTTATGCAAAATAATTGAACGACCTTTTGCGATTTTCCATAATTACTGAACTTTAACACGCAGAATTGCATAAACGTTTTTACAGCGTGAAATTAAACGCCAGATTGTAATTTCATTTTAAATTTTGTCGTTCGTGGCTCTGTTTATCATAACAACAATAATAGCATCCTAAAAAGAAGTAAGTAAATAACACGAGTAATATGAGTGAAAATGACCATAACTCAAGTGAAAACAGTGATTTTAAAGGCAATTTAAAAATATAGTTATCAGAGTTTTATGAAAGTCAGTTCTAAAAATACTAAATAGACAAGTAACTGCGACCAAGTTGGAAGTACCTAGCGCTCGCCGGCCGCAATCGCGGCACCGCTGCTGTTACGGCACCGCTGGCCTCGCGCGCGGTCTGTCACAGTTCTAACCTAACCTAAACCAATTGGTCAGGGTGCCCTAGCTTAGTTTGGTTGCTGCAACCGATTCAGCATTAGAAGCCACACCAAACGTTTATTGTGACTGCAGATAAGCCAATCTGAACTACGTCTAAGCATGGTAGTTGTAGGTAGCAGTTTGGTTAAACGTAAAGCAATAGGAGTCAACGGAGCTGTTTTGTAACGGTTATGTCAAACAGCGTAATCGACAGTCCATCTGTGACATACACGGGCCTTTTGTGTGTATGCTATGAATGGTTTTAGACTACAATAACATAGCTTCAAGGCGTTACAGGTTAGAAACGGTAGCATTGTATCCGTCGCCCACTCCCCACCTGTTTCATTGGAGCTATTGAATATTGAAAACAGTAAAATAGATTTCAATCAGAAACTCTGGTCTAGAGCTGTGGACGGACAGAGTTGTGTCCATTGACGTCATCTTACAGCCTTGCTCTCCCTTTAAGGTCCTATCAGATGTACTTATCACACGTACCTATATATCACACGTAACCACATTTGACCGTCAAATTAACCGTGTGGGATATCGACCACATTAAGGCCACGTCGCAGCCACAGCATAACCACCAGTGGACCGCATACTAGCCGCCGGCCACATCGCAAACACACCGACCGATCTGTTTGTCTGCAAAAACTAGCCCTTCTTTATTATATCTAAGAAGTAGCCACAACGTAACCACAACGCAACTGCAAAAAGTTGCAGCGACACTATTCACACGTAACCACTGCTTGCCCGCATTTTTTTACTGCGTTGTAGTGTGGTTGAGGTACGTGGGATCGGGCCTTTATCCTTGCTAGACGTTGACATTCAGATAACTGCACTGGACACAAAACACATGATGTGGTTGGCAGTTTTAAAGTAGGAAGAGTGATCGTTATTTTAAATAAAAAAACTTTTTACTAAAAAAAAAACAACCGACTTCCAGAAAACACTACAAAGTGAAAAATAACCTTAATTTCGGTGGCTAAAAACTAAATTATATCCAAAGACACTTACTTCCGAAATTAAGGTTATTTTTCACTTTGTAGTGTTTTTTGGAAGTCGGTTGTTTTTTTTTAGTAAAAAGTTTTTTATTTTGCACTTTGTAGTGTTTTTTGGAAGTCAGTTGTTTTTTTTAGTAAAAAGTTTTTTATTTTGCACTTTTTAGTGGGTCAGTTTGCAATTTGGGTGTCTAATCGAATCGCAACAGTGAAATACTTATTATATGTAGTTCCGGTGGCTATCTGTGGTCAGTTCCACTTCACCAAATTATGCTTTCCGAGTGCAAATGCATGAGTTACTATAAAAAATACTGAAATCGATATAGGTATGCCTATAAAATTCGAGGATTGCCCTCGATTTCCATGGGATCCCCTCATCAGATTCTGATTTGGTGACAATGGGACCACCTCGGGAGCATACCCTTTCAAAAAAACAAATCATCAAAATCAATTCATAATTGGCGGAGTAATCGCGTAACAAACATACAAAAAAAAAACATACAGTTGAATTGAGAACCTCCTCCTTTTTGAAGTCGGTTAAAAATAGAAATAGCTGGCAAAGATTGTACTGGGATGTGTGGTGCTACGCAAATGGATAGAATAACGAACAAGTACATAAGAGGAAGTCTGAAAGTTGCACTGGTGACTGAAAAGTTGTGTGGGAATCGATTGTCATGGTATGGACATGAGATGCGATGGCGATGTGAGAAGAAAACGATAAAACAAAGCCGACTCCAAATAAATTGGGATAAAGGCAGGAGAATGAATGGGCTGGCAAAGAGCTAGTCATAATAGTTCCAACTGGTAAAATACACGTAAATGTATTTTAAAGTTATTAAGAACACTAACAGACAAACAAACGATTTTTTTTCGGCCTTCTACTCCTGCTGGTCAGAAGTGGCGACCACCAGAAAAAGGCCACGTCACTGAACTTTACAGTAAAAAAAAGAAAAAAACACACGAACGCAAGCAGAATAAGTACGCTTTTTTTGGGAACTGTACAATAGGTTATCATCATTGTACTGGACCATTCAGCGTTTGCTACTGAGAGAGCGGACTAATATTGCAAAATAACTGCTAAATGCGAAAACTAGTTCATCATCAACTACGTTGGGGTCGGCTTCCGGTCTAACCAGAAGGAGCTGATTACCAGGATTTTTACATGGAGCTACTGCCTATCTGACCTCTCCACAACCCAGTTACTAGTTAACACGATACTCCTTAGTAAGACTGGTTATCAGACTTTCGGGCTTCTGACTACCCGTAACCACTGCCAAAGATCTACAAATTACTGCCGAAATCAACGGCTTTACGAGGTATGAAGGGGTCTCGGTATGAAAAAGATGGTCACCCATCCACCGACCGACCTCTGCAAATATATGTAGTTGAATTTGTAGTTCTAAAAATTACCTAGGACGGTCGCAACTGTTAAGAATAAGTTTGGAAGCTAATTGAAATTCAACTTCAAATATTTATTGCTCTCATGCGGTAACAAGGGATGTGGCACCTGACATTGTGGCGGCACCTACATCGCCACAAGCGAACTACGCGTCACACTGACGTCACGCATAATCCTGCATCGCGTAAGCAGAGTTTACCGCGCAACTAGCATATTTAAAACGTCCCGACATCACCCGTTCGCGGGTCACAGGATCCTCCCTTTTCTATGGAGGATGAGTGAACTTTACACCCTGTTTCTCATACCTCTAAATGTAGCTAATTAACCTAATCGATCGACCTGTGCGGCTGTTATTATTTTGCCACTAACCCCAAGTGAAGCTAGTTATGGAACAACAAACAGACACGGCAACGGTACGATGCATTACTTTGTGAATACCTGTATCTTGTTTAAGCTTAGTTCAGTAACATAAAGCAAACGTGTGCTTAAATCTATTACTTTTAACTTAGGCGAGGCTCTTAAGTTGTTTAGTAGCTAAATATGTATAGAAACACTCATTTTGCAAGCTACTTATGAGTTTAGTTCGTCTCCGTCAAGTTATATTTTGAGAACAGTGGAGCTACATTCAACGTGTAGTGATTTACGTGAAAATATGATATCATTTTGTATTTCTCTCCGAAGCGTAGTTCGCAGCGGGATTTTTGAATTGAATTTGATCGTGTAAAATGTTGCAGGCGACAGAATTCTTCGTGTACGCTGCGATGCTCGCGGTTGCAATGCTCGTTTTTCTGTGGATGGCGCAAGACTACCAGTCCAGGAATATTGACGCCGACGGGTCCTCGTCTGAAAGTAGGCCATTGTTACACCATCGATCCAAAGTTAGTAGCTATTTATATCAATGCATCTGCCTTTTACTGAACTTTGGTTATTTTACATTTACACAACAAAGGAATTGTATTTTATAATTTATGGTCATCAATAAACACAATTTTTTTTTCGTTTTTTGGTCCAAGATGATCACATCTTGGACCAAAAAAGGAAAAAACAATGTGTTTATTTTGCCATCGACACGCTTAGAAAACCAGTGCGTGTCGGACCACGCACAATGAAGGGTTCCGTAGTGGGGATTAATTTATCCTAAGAATAAACTTAACATTGTAGTTGAAAAACATGTTTCCTCATACATTCCAACTGCAAATTATGTAAGTTTGTACGCTCAATATTGAAAGATTTACCATGTTATTTTGAGATCATAGATTTATTATAGGTTTTCCTGTAATCTATAAATAAAGAACTATGTTCTGTTTTCTTTTCAAAATTTTAGTTTTTGAGATAAGGAATGGTCAATTTACATCTATTTTCTTAAATAATTTTAAAAGTATTATTTCTAAATTTAATGTGTCACAGGGTACATATTGAATTTTTTTTTTTTAATTTTCTAGTTTGCTTGCGTTTAATTTATGTTTCATATCCCTAATTGGGTCACAGAAATTTATATTTTTATTGGGTCACCAAATTTCAACTTAATCAGTCCAGTGGATTCGGAGCAAATCGGCTGTGACAGACGGAAATACAGTCAGACAGACACGAGTGATCCTATAAGGTTTCCGTTTTCTCTTTTGAGGTACGGAACCCTAAAAACAAGAAGACTTAACCCACCTGCACCACAAATCACTAAACACGTTTAGCGCTAAGCGTGATTAAAAAATCGTTCTGTTTCTTTCAATCGTTTGAAGATGATAGTAGACAGCATGATGTGGCACAAGTGGGTCTAAGGATAACACATAAATTTTATTAAGCATTTTTTGTTGCGAACGAAAACGTGGTAAATAGGTAGGTACCTATATTGTTTTATTGTTTGTAATGAGTATTCAACTTAAATAATTCAGAACCTACTAAATGTTATATATAAACAATACATTTTCCCGGTTTCATTCGTGAAAATTTCAGGTGTTTTTGTTTAACAAATATTGGATGTCGAATTAAATTTAGTGTTGCGAAAATGAAGACAAAGCTTATTGTGAATTGGTCCATTACCATAATTCAATCAACTGAAATGTGAAAATAATATGAATTTTATCTGGCATGAACGGCACCTCGCACTTTGCAGGTGCGAATATGTTGTTGACACAACGTTTTATTTTTTATCAGTAGATGGTGCCATAAAATTCTGTCTCGCAACATTAATTAATCTTTTATTTTTTAATAATTAATAATTAATTTTTTAATTTTAAAATAAGTACTTTGAATATTATTTAAGAAAATAGATGAAAAAACATTCTGAAAAAAATACAGAAAATAGTTCTTTACAGGAAAACCTAGAATAGAATAGAATAGAATAGCATTTATTTGCAAATATGGGTTATACATAAGTAGGTAGTAGTAGGTTTTCATCAGAGTTCTGCCATATTTCACCATTCGGCATGCAAACATTTTCATTACCTATATAAAATTGTTAAAATTTAAACTCTTGTTGGAACATTAAATTAGTTATGTCATTCTCATTAAATAAAATTATTAAAATTCAAATATTCATTAAAAAAAAAAAAAAAAAAAATTGTCAGTAACAGTAGGTATATACAAGAAATACAAATCGTGGTCCGAAGATAAATAAACAAACAAACATCAAAATTCCAGGTCATAGACAACACACCATAACTATTCCATACGCAAAACAATAATTAATTAATTAAAAATTCGAGGTGGTCTGATAAAAATTGTCCGTTAAAAACTCAGTTACACTGTAATATGCTTTATGTATTAACAATTTACGAAGTGTACTTTTGAATTGCAACGTTTTCAAGTCTTTCCATGCACTTGGCAATTTATTATAAACAACTGGGGCCATGCAATAAATACTTTTGCGCATCATAGCGGTTTGACACGGCACATTATTTAATTTTGAATTGTCACGTCTGTTTCTTGGGTATACATCGGCCAAACGTTCAAAACGATTTGGATTGTTCTTCACAAACATAGCCACTTCAAGAATATAGATACACGGAAGGGTCAATATGTTGTACTGCTTGAAATATGGCTTGCAACTGTCGGTGGTGTTTAGCTTATACATTGACCGGAGACATCTTTTTTGAGCCTTAAATGCTGTCTCTTTGTCGGTGGAGTTCACCCAGAAAATGACACCATAGCGTAAATAAGATTCAGCAATACCGTAGTACGCCGCAAGAAGTGTTTTTGTATCCACTATGGAGGATAGTCTATGTAAAGCAAATGCAGACGAACTCAATGTTTTACACAACCTGTCAATATGTGCTTTCCAGTTTAAACTGCAGTCTATTTGTAATCCTAAAAATTTGGTATCAGTTACTTCATCAATGTCGTTATTTTTGTAGTGTATGTTAAGGTTAGGTACACGAGGCATACGTTGTCTAAAGTGCATTATCATAGTCTTACTTAAATTTATATTCAAATTATTCTTATCTAGATATTTAATCAAATTGTCAAGAGAATCATTTATGTCCGTTTCATATGTATTTTTCTAGAAGAAGGTGATCTTAAAATAACATGGTAAATCACTCAATATTGTGCGGACAAACTTACATTTGCAGTTGGAATGTATGGAGATCATGTTTTTCCACTACAATGTTTAGTTTGTTTGTGGGATAAATTTATCCCACCCCTTCATTGTGCGTGGTCCGACACGCATTTGGCTGGTTTTTAATAAATAGAGTACATCAATAATATAAAGAGGAAAGAACCCTTAGACTTAACACATTGAATCAACAAAACCACGCGTTTTTAGAAACGGTCGCAAATTAGAAAATATACCTAATAAATGCTAACAAAGATTTTTATTACGGTGTCGGTGATTAAAAAGAAAGAAAGAATATATACTTAAGTTAGGCTTTAAGCAAGATATTACAAATCGTGTGTAAGCATAATGTTTCCAAGTAAACCGTAAACAACATTAAAATTCTCATATATTAAATAAAAAACAATAATGGTACTTAATATTTTGTTTTGCATAAGTTACGACAACACGTCAAATAACTTAATCAAATAACCCTCCCTTAACAAAAAAGTGTAAGTGTGTGTAGTGTAATAAAATCAAATAATAGTATACCGTACATAATATTTTACAGTTATTTACATTAATCACGACAGCTTTCTTCATTTTGACTGTTGTATTTCGCAGGTGATATCAGTGCATTCGCTGTCAACAACAAGCACGCGTGCGTTTGGAGGTACGGGCAGCAGTGCAGCCTCTTGCTTAGGCGTGATGGAGCGCTCGCGACCGGCGGCCTGGCCTCAACGGGCCTACGTTCATCTTGCCACACCTAGCACCGGCGAACCTAAGGCCACTACACTGGCACAGGAATAAGAGCTGTTTAATAAATTGACACAAAATTATGATGGTACATATTTTTGTTATCTGCCATACCTTCACATATTATGCGTCAAACATTTGTGGAAGATGTCAGTACTGACAGTTGTCTGATTAACTTGGTCAACTAATTTTGTATAAACTAAATAGGACGTTGCTACGGTGCTACGCCGCTACGGTGCTACGCCGCTACGTTGCTACGCGGTCGTAGCGCTGTCCTACGCTTCGATTTGTTGTTGAAAATAATCTACTATGGTTTTGGAGTCACATTACTTCTATGTATCGTATCTAGATATTAGACCCAAACGATTGTATGTTTAAACTTTTTTAGGTGGGCAGAAACTACAGAAAGCTACGTGCTGACTTAGATTTAAATTAGGTATTCATATAACACCCAATATATTTTGCAAGGACAATATCATTTTTAGGATTCCAGGTAAAACGGGTACCCTATTACTAAGGCTCCGCCGTCTGTCAGTCTGTCTGTCTGTCCGTCTTTCACCAGGCTGTATCTCATGAACCGTGATAGCTAGACAGTTGAAATTTTCACAGATGATGTATTTAAAATACTAAAAAACAGAATAAAATAAATATTTAAGGGGGCTCCCATACAACAAACGTAATTTTTTTGCTCGTTTTTGCTCGATATTGATAACGGCAACAGGTAGACGCTTGAAATATTCACAGAATATTTAGTTATATATTCACTTTAAAAATAAATAATTAAATTAAAATAAAACAAATATTTAAGGGTTCTTTTTAAGGCTAATTCCCATACAACAAACGTGATTTTTTTGCCGTTTTCATAGATAATGGTACGGAACTCTTCGTGCGCGAGTCCGACTTGTCCAGTTTTTATTTACTGATACTATGATGTTAGTTTCTACCATCACAGTATTAGTAGTATTGTAACAAAATATTAGCTAAGGTAGGTAATTATTGTTAGTGTCATAATGTTATTTTACGGTGATAATCAATCAACTCAGCCTATAGCAGTCCACTGCTGGACATAGGCCTCTGCCAGGCTGCGCCACAACACCCTGTCCTCCGCCTTCCGCATCCAGTCTGTCCCACCCTCCTTTTTAAGGTCGTCGGTCCATCTAGCTGGGGGGCGGCCCACACTACGCTTGCCGATACGCGGTCCCCACTCCAGGACTCGTCTGCTCCACCAGCCATCGGTCCTTCGACAAACATGACCAGCCTACTGCCCCTTCAGCTTGCTTACTCTGCAGGTTATGTCTGTAACTCCGGTTCTCTTCCGGATAATTCATTCCTGATCTTATCCTTCAAAGAAACGCTGAGCTAGCCCGCTCCATAGCACGCTGAGTGATCTTGAATTTGTGGACCAGGCCGACTGTCAGTGTCCACGTTTCGGCATCGTATGTCATAACGGGCAGGACGCATTGGTTGAAGACCCTAGTAGTCAAACAGTTCGGGATTGACGACGAGAAGACTTGACGAAGTTTTCCAAACGCTGCCCAACCGGATGTCTTGTTCTGTCGGCTTCCTTCTCAAAGTTGTGCCTACCAAGCTGGAAAACTTGCCCTAGGTAGACATACTCCTTCACAACTTCGATGTAGATTGGACTCGGCAAGACGAATTGTACATGACTTTCGTCTTGTCCAAATTCATGCCAAGGCCAACCCGCCGAGAGGCTCAATTTAGGCTGTGCAGCATCTGGTCTAACTGTTCCAGCGTCTCTGCTATTATGACGACGGTGACTAATAACATGATTTAATGCTAAATGCACATGAATATCTAATCTCGTTATTGAAATAAAAAAACAAGTATATCCGGTTAATGCGATTTTCTGGAATTATTAAACAATGTGCATAGAAAGGCTAACCTAAACAGGTGAACATCAGTTTGGCTTGATAAACGAAACCATTGTTAATTTTTTCATTGTCGCATAAATCGCCATATTTTTTATTGGGTTGACTTTGAAGCTTGATTTTTTTAGAGCTCTGAGGCACCGTTAACTTTAACGTATTTGATATAAATTTCAACTTGATACCTCCACGCGTTCCTGAGAAAAAGGGTCTTGACAGACTGACAGACAGACAGACGGACAACGAAGTGATCCTATAAGGGTTTAGTTTTTTTCCTTTTGACTAACGCATTCTTTTTAGGGTACCCCTAAAAAGAATGCGTTAGTGCGCGAGTCTCACCCGCACTTTTGCTTTGAGCAGTAGTCACTCCGGCCGGCGGCATGATATGTGCCTCGATTGTAGACGAACCATTACCTAAGTAGAACCGATCTATGGTTTAGACTTCAGGGCGTTTTAAAATGATAAGTTTATATAACGTGTAAAGGCAAATTGAAAATGTGACACTTGCTTAAAATAGTTTTAACATTTTATTTATATGAAACATAACTTTACTTTAGTAAAAATCATATTATTAAATACTTTTTGTGTATTTAAATATTTGTAAGTGTTGTCTAATAAAAATTGTAAACTAAATTGGCTTGTTTATTTTTATAATATAAACTTACAAAATTAACAAAATATCCGAACGTATTCGTGTCGTATTCGTATGTCTGAACCAAATAGATTTTATGTTTACTAAGATTGATTTTCTAAGAAAATACGCGTTGCGATCATGAAATTGATAATACTGAGCTTTTGTAAGTACTGAATTATTATGAAACTAATTAACACGTTCCCTGTCCCAGTACCAAAATGCAAAATTGACCGACAAGTCCAATAGGATTTTCTTAATTATTTGTTTTTTTATAGTCATAGGGTAGCCCTAGTAATATATATATATATATATTTTTTTTAAACTGATGTAGGCTTTACTTACCTGAAATACATACGGTTCATGAGCGTAGGGAGACATTTTTGCTTCTGCACGTTCATGAAACACATGTGGTTCAGGGAACTTTTTTTAGATTTTCAAAAGTATTTGTATGTGTAAATACTTTATTATTATTATTTATGTATTTTCACGATATTTACGAACTTTGAACATAATATTCCATAGATAATCTACTTCCATAGACCTGTCAGTGTCAATTATTTTACGTCACTAACATATTTTTGAATTCTGTTCATGAAATCGTTTCAAATGCAAAAATTGTTTGAAGGTTATAATATCGTATGAGATATTTCGATATATAAATCGTTTTGTTTATGCTGTTTCCAAAACAAACACAATAAGACATAGTTCAGAAATAATTTGTAATTTCTTAGAAAAATAAAAATATTTTTTCGTACGTCCCGGCGTTTTTCTTAACTTTATGATCGTACCAGTACGTCCAATGCAGAAACAGTAAAGTTCCAGCACGTCCAGTGGAATTATTCGCTTTAGAAGTTGTATATGTCTCCTGACGCACATATGGCTCAGGAACGTATTAGTGCTTTTCAAGTGCACGTTTCCTGAACCATATGTGGCTCAGTGGACAGTGAACGTGTTAAATAGGTACTTAGTATTTCTTTCGAATGCGGTCTTTGGGACGGTGATCGGATATAGATACATGTTTCTACGTATAATGCGGTTACAGTTATGACCCCCGTCAATGTTAAACATTTTTATTTAAAAAAAAATACAAATGGCTCAACAGAGCTGGCTTGTCACAGCATCGCCTGAAGCCTGCTGAATGTATGCGGTATGCGGCTAGTCGAATAAGTATTTTGGTTATTGACAGCGAAATTGCTGCCATGGTAGTCACTGTCACGTACTTTGGTATTCAAAGAATATTTGAACAAACAGCTAAAAAAAACGTTCCCTAGCTACATGCAAGTTATCACACAAATATTATAAAGGTGAAAGTTTGTGAGTGTGTATGTGTGTGTGTGTTTGTTACTTCTTCACGCTCAGACGGCTGGACCAATTTTGATAAAAGTTCAAGCTAGTTAGTAATATTTAGATATTACTAGCTGCGCCCCGCGATTTCACCCGCATAAGTCTCGATGCCGTGGGAATATCGGGATAAAAAGTAGCCGATGTGTTAATCCAGGGTGTCAGCTACCTCCATACAAAATTTTATCAAAATTGGTCCAGCCGTTTGAGCGTGAAGAAGTAACAAACATATACACACACACACTCAAAAACTTTCGCCTTTATAATATTAATGTGATGATGACGGTTTAATGACTCAATACTCAGCTTTTGAAGCCTGCCGTCAATGCTTGAAAATTGTATATCTCTATCTATGTATAGATATAGTTAAACTATTTCACGAAGTCCTCTCTTGTCGCTCTAATGGCGGTAAACATAAGGTTCAAATTGCAATAACCAACATGACTTCGTGACATAGAACATCTTGTACCACTATCCGCGCTCTTTTCACGATATCATGCTTCCGCTCACGTCTGTAAGTGAGGTATAGCGCAATCAATTATTGCAAGACTAGCCGCTCTTTGATCACGCGAAGCATATTACGTGTATCCGGACCGCATATGATGGCCACGTAAACAGATTACCGACCACATCTCCTTCCTAATTGAGCTCACAAATGACTCTTGGGACTTATATTGATCTTATTCTTTACACATGTCTCAGCCTCACCGGGTATTATCCCGGATAATACGGCTTCGCTCCCACATCACATCTTAAATATTGGAAATCCGGATATATCGGACCCTAAAAATGGATCATTTCATTTACAGATAAATGCCAGGTGTTGTATTACATATTGCTATGTTTTATATTGTCGGTAATTAAATGTTTTAACTCGACTGATCAAACGTTTGACGATCGCATGTACAGCAGAGAGGATTTTCAATCACTCATTCAGGAGAATTCGTTATGGAAGCAGGGTAATATACCATTGCTAAATAGAAAGGTATGCCAATTTCCTGCATAACAACAAATGTTATTATTATTGTACATTTGACCTATGCCTAATCAAATTAATTGTGATACGTTAATTTTGAACACAGTAAGTAGGTATGCTGCAAATGTGAAAACAATAAATGGTATAGTAAAGAATTGTTCTCATTGCTGGCAGGAATGCCAAACATCTTAATCGAAAATATAAAAATAAGTTCAGTATTGGGAGCCACAAACTCTTTTGTTTGTTATCAGCATTTCTAAAGTAAAAATATTTAAGTCAGAGAAAAAAGATTGAGTGAGGAAAAAGTACATTATTTCCAGATATTCAAAGGAACGCGTGTGACGATTCGTGAACATCCGTACGTCGCGAGCGTACGACGGCACATCATGCACTACTCGGTGGCAACCATGCTCACGAAAAACTTATTCATAACCGTGGCACATCCTTTGATCGAGTGAGTTAATGAATATGGTTACTGTGTGCTTAATTCTCCTAACAGCAAATATTATCCAAGATTGAATTATTTCTCTCACACCCATTATGTAATTAACTGTGATAGCAGAAACGCTGTTAAATATGATTTTATGTCTTATGTTCTGGGACTGAAGGGTTTTTTTTTATTAACAACTTGCTATATTTTTCATATAAAAATGTGGTTGGTGTATTGACCTAGGCGTTGTAGCGTTAAGGGTAATCTAGTTATACGTTAAAAGAATTTCCTGCTGGTTACTAAACCCGGCTTCAGATAGTCTGTAGGGTTGTCCATAAATTTCTTCTGGATTAGTAATGGCACTCGAGATACTGTCTTAAGAGGTCAAAACCGATGTGGTGAATGTACGTATATAGCATAGATCTTTGGTATAGATAAAGTATGCTGTTTGATTTATCTAATAATTATACATGCAGGTTTATAGACATGCAATCTGCATTGGAAGTTTGGCGTGACAGTAGTGTTTTCTAAAACGACTATTAAGTCAAACATCACTGTTACTAAGAGAGGACACGATGAAACAAAAACAGTTAAAACTAAAATTTTATTTCAATGCAATAAGTCCATAATTAAACAAATCGAAAATTGTTTTATTATCGTCTTAATACACAAGCGGGAACACAGGTTGAACACAAATTGAGATGTGTGTTTAAGGATAATAAGGTTAAAATTGCAGTGTGCCACTCGACGAAATAGGCATAGTGGTGGGCGAGAACTATGCGGATAGAGGAACCACGCTTCTCACAGTGATTCTGGTCATCATCCACGAGAACTTCGACAGGTACACCCTGACCGCTGACCTGGCCCTGCTCAGGGTCTACGAAAACACGCCATACAGGTAATGATGTGCTTGCTATTCGAGGTTCGTAAAGTATATTGAAAGAAAAGGAAGGTGAAAGGTCAGAAGACCAACCTTTTTGTGTTTTTAAACATTGTACATTACACGTTGTGGAAACATTTTTACAATTGGATGGCAATCAACGCGATAGCTTTGGATATCTGCAATATCTAACAGAGGTTTCGTGAGTGCGTTGCCATCCTTGAGACAAAAGTGTCAAATGTGCCTGTAAATCACATGGCATCTATATATAGGTACCCTTCAGGCTTCAAGTGCAGCACTATGTGGTCGTAGATTAAGGCACGCTGCGAAAACGCACGTCAACTTGGGTTGTCATGGTAGTATGTATCTACTGGTATCCTTAAGGCGCCATCTCCACAAACGAGAAAATCGCGGCGATAGTCACGCTGTGCCTTCAAATTATCGCTCGCATTGTGGAGATTGATTTATAGTTTTTATTGCACGGTGAGACTATTGTCGCGTTTTCTCGCCCGTGGAGATGGCGCAAGCCTTAAATTTTGCTTGATTGAGAAAGTTCCGCATCTAAGTTCGTCTCAACTACTTACCGGCTCGTCTGACACGTTTTTATAATACAAATTACAAGAAATATTAAAAGGAATAAAAAGTGTCGTATGTCATAATGTTATTTCCCATCGCCAAAGATGACGAAATTCCATGGAATGAAAGGTTATTATTATTATTTTATTTATCTTTATTAAACAAAGTAAGTACAACTTATAAACTAAGCCCAACCGTAGTAGTGGTTTGACTGCGGGGTCGGTGAGCCTCTATCCATACACTCAATAAACTTTTTACTTAAAACTTATTATTATTTATAGGTAAGTAGCACTTTAACATAACTCTAAATAATGTATTGTTGTACCTTTCGTTCCCTATTAAATCCGTTTAATCGAATCCCCTATTTTTTTATCTTTTCAATCGTTCCGGGTAGTCAGAAGCCCAAGAATCTCACAACCAGTCTTACCACGGGGTATTGTGTTACCTAGAAACTGGGTTGTGGAGGTCAAATAGGCAGTCGTTCCATGTAAAATACTGGTATTCAGCTACATCAGGTTAGACTAGAAGCCGACCCTAACATAATTGGGAAAGGCTAGGCAATTTGATTAAAAAAAAATCCTTACTCAGGTTCATTGTCTAAGGACAGCTTGTGTAAAATTTTGTAGACTTGTTCTAGATCCAGCGGTTTAGGCTGCGCATTGTCGATCTGTGAGTGAATTTTTGCTAAGTAGATTGTACCAGAACAAATAGCCATTCATGAGCTACTCTTAGTACACTGGTGCTATTTTTCCTACTAAGTAAATTACTAGAATTTAATTCGTTGCAAAATAATATGTGAAAATAGTAGAAAAATCGTCATAAAAAAATCTTTTACATTTTGTGTTATCATTAAAATGAAATACGGGCAGCTATGGTTTCATTTGAATTATAACCAAACCAGTGTATAATGGATAATTTATTTGACGAACGTGTACGATTGGAGTAGGATTGATTAATATTTTAAGCCCTAAACCAAATTGTTTTTATATTATGACATCCATGCTGATTAGCTACTAATCAGCTAGCTAATTAGCTAGTAATCATGTCCATCAATCAGATTTAGAGCTCAACATATTTAACAAACACACACACATTCCACAAACATGGATTTCATTTTATTCTGGTCCATGAATAAAATTAAATCCTTGGTTATTTGACAGTTTTGCTGAAACTCTATTAAGTCAGTTAGCAAGCAGCAAGTCTATTAATTCTGAATTTCCATGTTCAAGATATACTGGGGGACATTTAATACATAGTACGTTGCACAATTAAACAAGCATTAGTGCATTTCGTGCCTATGATACGAAGACTTGGATATTTTAAAGTTAGGATATTTTCGTATACCATTAAGAATATTGTTGGTTTTGAGTTTTCTGTAGTAACTTAAATTTAGATTTGCAGGGACGCTGTAGCGACGGACGCTGTGAAATAGGTACTGGAACTGAAACTAATATATACATTTCTGACTATCGCAGTAGGTATACTCTCTAAACAATCTCGTATGTCAATAAAACTAGAAATTAGTTTAACAACTACAATAATTCAAGTTTCCACATTTTGCTTCGAATGGAATGAGATATTATCAGATTGTTGAATGGACATCGTACATAGGTAGGTATGGGAAAGTGGGGTAATATCGGAGCGGCAAGGCAGATCTACATACATACATAATATGGTAATATAGTAGGTAACGAAGTCAAAACTGTACATTGAATATTTTACGAGGCGAAGGAGTCTGATGCCGAAAAGATAGATTTCAATTTTTGTCCGTTTTTGTCCGGATGTATATTTCGAATTGGTACAAAAACGGCTGAACGAACTTGGATGAAATTTGGGACACATAATTTATAAGATAATCCCGGTAGTACATTCACGTGGGGTATTTTCCGACAGCCACGCGGGTGAAGCTGCGGGTAAAAGCTAGTATTTAATAAAACAAGTCTGAAAGAATTTAAATCAACCAGGCTATGTTTAGTTTGTTAAATAGATTACATATCTACTTTATTCTTAATTCTAAGTACCAAAAAATAATAAAATATATTTTTTCTGGTTTTGCCCCGTCCAAAACCGGGTATACCCAAATCTTATACAATATGGAACTCATCAAATTATACGGGTTCCCGACCCGTATAGCCTTCACAGGCGCAATTCTTACAACGGTAAGGGTACAAGGTCATTGCACCTATGCATGTCTCCTTCATGTATGTTTCAAATAAAATAATATAGGTCCACACTAGGACACAAGTCTATACTCTGGTCGTCTTATTACAGAACGAGTTCTAATTTTTGTCCGAGCTTAAACCATCGACCCGGTATCGTATTTTGAACTTTGTTCTGAGTAAGAAAAAATTCTCAATACAAAGTAGACAACTGAGGCACCATAAATTATTAAATACATTTAGCGCTTAACATTTGTGGCGCATCAGTCATTTCTTTCCGAGTCAGGTTCTTACGGAATGATTTTTTTTTAAAGTTTCCGCGAATATTAGAAAATTCGGGAAACACTGAACGTCCTTTTTTGTGTGGGAATTATTTATGAATTATTGAAACTTGTACAGGACGTCTGTCGGGTCAGCTACTCTATAGGATCAAATTAATTAGCTAGCGAAACTCCGCAGACGTGATGGATACCGATATCTACAAATGATCAAACAAAATAACATATTACTGCAGCGGCCTGCATAAGGGGCATTGATGGACGAACGTAAAAATGTGGGCCGAGCCGAAACCGAGGCACTCATACGTGAGTCTATCAATGCCTGGTTGTGGTCAGGCTTGTATAGTACTTTTCTCAAATTTCGAAGTTCCTAATTTTTTCCGGAGAGAAATCTTATCGTGCTTGCTGTTTTTGTGTGTATAATAATCGTCAAAATCATCTTAACCAGTTAGCAAGGTTGCGGGGACTTCGGTGTACGGGACAGCTACCATAAAACTTATAAAAATTAATAAGACATCAAACAGGTCATCTACTAGTATTCCTATTTTTCCAGATGCTCTGTAAAGGCTATCCAGCTGGTACATCCCAATAAATCTCTGACCGGCCATCGAGCGTTCGTCACCGGCTGGGGGCGCTGTGATCGCACGGTAGTACCTCTTCCTATAATTTTTGAACATTTCGACACGAACTGGAGATTAGGAAACACATGCGGCATGAGCATGAGTCATGCTGAAGTAAAAATATTAAATTACATGTCCGTATAGTATCGGTCCCGACTTACAAGTTGGACGTCGGTATGAACCCAGGTGCCTGCATGCACTATAATATGTGCAATATATTTGATAATCACTGCTCACGACGTCTGGTTACAAGCATTTAAACAGCGTCACAGCACTTGAGTTTTCCTGCATAGTTTGGTCCATATAAGTTTCTGCACGGCTATATTTATTATGTTTCCATCCATTTTTGAACTTGTTTTTCTACAATTCTTCAACAAATCCACCTAAAAATATTTTAACAAAATAAAACCATTCAGTTTTGATATTGACTCATGCATTTTATATTGAGGGATAACATGAAAACGGAAGAAACGATAAGTACCTATACTTAACATTTTTTCAATTTGTTGCTCTTAATAAATCCAGTAGGTTATTCCATCCCAGGTAGCAAAATGACGTCTGCGGCAAAAAAATGACGTCATCCTAAGGTCATATTAGGGTCCGTAGTTTATTCGTCAAATAAGTACGTCACACTGACGTCATTTTAACGACTGGTACTCAAGGGAACGTCCTGGTGACGTCGATTTAGCGTCAATTCAGTGACATCATATGTTGGTCATGATTATGACGACGTAGCAACGTCCATATAAGGTCAATTCTGTGAAGTCCTGTGTTGGTCGTGAATGTTACGTCCTAGTAACGTCCATTTACGGTCAATTCCGTGACGTCCTGTGTTGGTCAATAATAAGACGCCCTAGCAACGTCCATTTGGGGTCAACTGTGACGTCCTGTGTTGGTCATTAGTAAGACGGCGTAGCAACGTGCATTTAGGGTCAATTCTGTGACGTCCTGTGTTGGTCATGTATTATACGTCCTAGCAACGTCCATTTACGGTCAATTCTGTGACCTCCTGTGTTGGTCAATAATAAGACGCCCTAGCAACGGCCATTTGGGGTCAACTGTGACGTCCTATGTTGGTCATTAATAAGCCGCCGTAGCAACGTGCATTTAGGGTCAGTTCTGTGACGTCCTGTGTTGTTCATTAATAAGACGCCGTAGGAACGTACATTTAGTGTCAATGGCGAAAGTTCGTAGTGTCTATGTACAGACTCGCCAAGATATTTCGGCCGTAGTGTACTTACCTACGTACTATTTGTTTAGTACATCAAAAGGAATGCTCTAACACGTAGGTACTACTTAATACCTACTTACTTAGGTACTATGAAATACAAACATATAGGTAGGTACCTAATTGCAACCGATAAAATGAATATTCATCGTCATTAAATAAATGGTCAGTTAGAAGTCCACTGCTGGACAGGCCCCATATACATAGAAATGCCACGACGAGCGGTCTTGAGCCGCCTCGATACCTACAGAGACATCCACCACTGACTTCCATTCGTTTGACTAGCAGAATAAACGGGAACCTACTTAGGATGCTATGGACATTAAAGCATATTATTATTATGGGAATCAGAATAAAACCTAATTAAGTAAGGTCTATGAGGTATGCCATTATCCAAGAAAAGAAAACATAATTTTATGCTAGGAGAGTACAACAGGTGCCTGCCATGCTCAAGCAGGCACGATTAAATTAGCTCTACCAACATAACTTTCATGCGGGTAGCGAACGTTTTTTTGTATTAAAATATACTCTGTAAAAACTTTAGCTCAGACAGTAAATAGTCCATTTTAATAAAAACTATCACCAGAGTAGATCTTTATACTCTTATAATCAGCCACTCCACAACAGTTGGCATTTCTGCTTCCAATCTGCGAGGAACGGAACGCATTGATAGCATGTTGTTTGTAGTTGTACATTGTAATGTAACTCAATGAAAAGAAATTCAGCTATTAGTCTATCATCAAACATTAGAACCAATTTAAGATAGAAAAGGCTGATTAAAAATATAAATATTTAAAAAGTAAAAAAAAATATTTTTGTTTGCCTTTGTTTATTTCGGAACGGAACGAACGAACGCGTTGACGGTCGGTTGGTGTTGGTATCCCGCGCTTTTTCTTTCTCAATTCTCTGTGTCAAACAAATGTGTAAATTCTCATGTTTTTTTCTTGCTGTTGATAAAGTAGGTATCACAGCACATAAAAGGATTGTAAATTATGTATAGTGTGAAGTGTCGTTCAGTTCGCGGAGAGTGAGGGTGGCACTGTGGCTGTGGTCATCAATAAATGGATAACACCTAAAAAAAGAGAAATCTATTGGCCTCCCGTAAAGGAGGCGAAAGCTTTTGATAAACTTCTACAGAGGTGTTCGTCTCCAAATGAACAATGGAAACTATACGAGATCGATAGAGTTTTCTATCAGACTGGTAAGTTTTTTTTATGAGTAGGTAATACTACCACACACAACTATTTTAGCAGCTGGTGGCTTGAGGGCAGTTAACTTTACCATGCTTTAAGCCTGGGTACAGACAGACTGGCCCAGAATTTAATTCTAGTAGGTGCTAGTGTTTTAAAACCTAACTAAAAAAAAATACACGGTGCCGGTGCCATAACCTAAAAATCTAAGGATGTCGGCCGAGCTGAAGTTGACTGTTTTGATGCGCATAGAAAAAAAATATTCAGATTGCCCAAGATCACAAGACAGAACTGCTATTATTAGGTCATGGCGCCGTGTGTAAACAAGCAGCAGCAGCGACAGCAAGCAAGCAGCAGATAAGTAATCATTTCCAAGAAAGTGTGTTCACAGGTGTTTGGTTTTGTTTGTTTTCACAAATATTTGTTGGTCTTGTCTTATAATTATACATTGTATAACATACATAAAACTGGTGGTTAGGTGGCCACCGAACCACCAGGGGTATGTATGGCGGGTATGTACCCACATCCACCTAGGATGTGCCTGTAACCACCATACCATATCAAAGCAGAAACAAAAGCATAATAAATTATATAAGTAATGGCAGTACTATTAACTACTAGTAATGAGATAGAACGAATGGATTAATAAGTGCTGGACTACCAAGCTTGTACGGCATGGGTGTGTTGCATGGCGTGACTAACTTTAACTTGCATGTTGTTTTGATATTAACTGTGTTGGTGTTTTATGCTTGTTCTATAGATGAATTGGATAAGGCAAAGAAAAAATTAAAGTTGGTGGAAGACACATCAGATATACAGACTGAGGAGGAAAATTATATAAGTAAGCCACCTAAACGCAAAACAAAAAAAACTAGCAGATACATTTCATCATCAGATGATAATGATGATGAGAAAGGGTGTGAATTCCCTCGTCCTCCGCCTTTAAAGAAACATCTATCCAATTGTAATTATACCAGGATGATACATTAACTAAATTATTTTGAACAATAATATTTCCTGCCATTATTTTTCTTTTTTTTTACTTTTTAGATATAAACCTTGAACCTTCAAGTACAAGCACAATTTACAGTGATTTGGTACTAAATCACAACTCACAGATGAATAAACCTGATGCACAAGAGAAGGCTTCTAACAGTCATCATGATCAACCATCTGGTTCACAAAGTATGACACTCAATGAAATTGTTGCCAGCAGTGCTTCCAGTAACTGTGGTAAATAGTAAAAATCATTTTGATTTTTTTAAATCTATAGCTGCCTAACTAGATTCTTTGCTAGATACTACCTTATTTCTGCATGAGTATAGTTTTCGACGATTATTTTTATTTTTTGGTATAGTGGTGGTGGTGGTGGTTGGTATTAAGATTATTATAGAATGTAATACCTACCATACTGTTTTTTTTTCATCCAGATTGTCAAGACCAAGTTGTTTCACTACTTGCCAAAATAGAAGCCCAAAATGATGTCATCCTAGCAATTTTGAAAGACAGAGCAGGAAATACCAATGAATTCAAATTTCCCTTGGAAACTTTTCAAGATTTAGAAACAGTGGAACAGTTACTGACTAATACAGAAAACTGTGCTAACCTGGTAAGTGTTTACTTTTAATTAACAGGAAATGCCTATTGAGCAATTATAATTAATTCTTACTTTACCTTAGGAAAGCTTTTTATTATATGGGTACCTTGCTAGAATGAGTTAGTTTGTTTGTGAGTTTGGATGTAGGAGTTAATCATCGGAACTATTGATTCAATTCTGGGAATTCAGTCACTAATAGCAAGCTACATTACCCCTGACAGGCTATGTTTTATTAGCTTCTGCTCACATTATGTGTAGTTAATTCCTAATAATTTTGGCCACTGCTTCACAGTGGGTGATTAGAGGGCTGAGATGTGAGGTGTGGGATCAATTCCTGTTGCAACACAAATATTTGTTTTAGGTCTGTGTCATGATACCTTGGTACTCGTAGTTCCTGATACCTATGACAGGGAATCCTATAGTGTGAGCTCAAGATTATGTATGTGACTGTTGGATCTTATGTTAATTCTAGTGTGTACTTATAGAGATATATGTGGATGTTTATTGCTATCAATTAATATTTACAGACAAGCTACCTAAAGAGCCTTGGTGGGCATGATTTAAAAAATAAAGTATCAAGAGTGATGAAATATACATTATCAGACTCATTGGCAAGCAAGTTCAACTTCTATGGTAAAAGGTCTGAGAAGAAGCCTTTTTCAGAGCTACGTCTCCGTGAATTTATTGTTGGTATGTGTCTATTGCCTTAGTTGTTAAGATACTCTTTCATATGAATTAATTTATTCTTTCTAGATCTCATCTATAATACATAATACAAAATAAGTGTGCTATGAAATACCTAAATAATTTCAAAAGATACATATTCCTTGTGTACTGGCAACTGGTTAATAATTGGCATGTCTTATGTAGGTGGGTAGGTAGGGAGACTCTTAGTACTAGAAAGCTGTAATTTGGCAAGGCTATATAATAATAATCACGTCAATTAACTGGTAAAATAAAACAATTAAGTCCACATAATGATTGTGACGGGCTTACTACGGAACCCTACAATGCGCGTGATCCAACACCCACTTGACCGGTTTTTAATTCTCCGTTAAAAATAATATTTAACACCAGTTGTGTCGCGGCTCGCGAGTCGCTGTGTGAGAGCGACCCGTCATCTGACCCCACAGAGCGTTGCAGGCATTTGGGCTATTCTTATATTCATAAACTTTTTTGTTTTCAGAGAGCTTAAAGAGTTCCTCTCCAAGGACTACAGAAAAAGACATTGAAGACGATATAAAGGTGTGGCTCAAGCACCCACCAGAACGAGCAAAAAAGCGATTGTCAAAGGAAAATAGCAATGTCATCCTCTAGGAAGAAAAAAAATGTAGTTGGTGAGCGTCAAATGTATAGAAGGACTTTGGCAGAAAAACGAAAAATTATTTTAGAAATACAAAGAAGTACATTACAGCCATCATTAAGTGATTTGCCATCTTCACCACAATATACATCCACATCTATAGCTACGAGTAACAGTAGTATTGACAACAATACTTTAAATAAAAACTGTTTAAGGACATATAAAGAGAATATTTTTTTAGATGAAAACTGTCAATCAACATTGTTTGAGGATTGTTTTATAGATAATGATGACTCACGATCTGACGATGTTAACGATTTGCCACCGCAATTAAGACATTGGGCTACCGTAGAACATAAAATTCCCCACAGTGCTCTAGATAGTCTTCTAAAAATTCTAAATCCTTTTTGCCCTAAATTGCCTAGAGATAGCAGAACGTTTTTAAATACGCCAATGAATATATCAAGTAACTCTTTGCAATCGGGTGAATTGGTGCACATTGGTCTCATAAATCAAATACAAGCACAATTAAAACTGTACAGTGGGTTCAAGTTTGAAAATAGTGAAATATTGTTGTCTTTTAATGTTGATGGTTTGCCACTTTTTAAAAGCACGAATACTCAACTATGGCCTATATTAGGTTTGATCAAAAACTTTAATTGTGCACAGCCATTTGTAATAACTCTGTTCTGTGGAAACTCTAAACCTTCACCATTGAATCTGTTTTTGGGACCATTTGTTGAAGAACTGTCTACATTACTTAATGATGGAATTAATTTTGAAGATACTCATTATATTGTAAAAGTACATGGTTTTGTATGTGACGCTCCAGCTAGAGCTTTTATCAAATGTACTAAATCCCACAGTGGATACTCATCATGTGATAAATGTGTAGAACCTGGTGAGTATATTCAAGGTAGAGTGATTTATACAAGCGTATCTGCGAATAGGAGAACGGATTCACAATTTCGTTTACAGTCTGATGATGACCATCATGTTGGTGAATCTCCACTTTTGACGCTTCCCATAGATTTAGTTTCATTGCTTCCCATTGATTATATGCATGCTGTTTGTCTAGGAGTCATGAGGAAACTTTTAAATGTTTGGGTTGGTGGTGATTTAAATGTTTGTTTAAATAGCCGTTTAGTAAATGCAGTTTCCGAAAAATTACTTAGCTGTGCAAGTTGTATACCTGTTGAATTTAACAGGCGACCGCGAAGTATCAGTGAGTTGGCTCGCTGGAAAGCCACCGAATTTAGGATGTTTTTGTTATATACTGGACCAGTTGTTCTAAAAAATATCCTTCCAACCTCCCTGTATGAAAATTTTTTGTTATTTCATTGTGCTATAACAATTCTATATAGCCCTAGAAACATCAATAAAGTAGGTACATATTTAGCACATGAGCTATTATTAATGTTCATAAGACATTCCGAAACTATTTATAGCCGGAAATTTTTAATTTACAATGTTCATATGTTATGTCATTTGTGTGATGACGTTCGTTTATTTGGTGATTTGGACAGTTATTCCGCCTTTCCTTTCGAAAATTATTTAGGCATGTTAAAAAAATTAGTTAGGTCACCTAACAAACCGTTGCAGCAAATTTATAAACGATTAAAAGAAATGGAATCTTCTTTTCCTCCAAAACTGATTGACGAGGTACCAGCGGTTTTTTATTACAATAGCTTAGGACCAACGCCTGTTGATAACAATGCTTATGAATGCTTTAATAAACTTGTTTATAAGGGTTTTGCAATGTATACAAAATCTGGTTTAGCTAATAATTGTTACTGTTATGCAAACAACAAAGTAGTTGAGATACATAATATTTTGAGATGTAAGATTAATGGAGAGGTTTCCTTGTTTGTCTATGGAAAAGAGTTTGTACATTATGATTCCTACTATACGTATCCTTATGATTCTGCTGTTATTGATATTTTTAAAGTTTCGGAACTCTGTTCAGCTTACAAAATTGTACCTGTATAAGACATTATTTCAAAATGTGTTGTTATTCCTCAAGAGGCAACTAGTAATTCTTTTATATGTTTTCCTATGCTCCATGGTTATAAGGATTAAAATTTTCCATTTATTAATTAAGTTGTGATAGTTATCTCGTTATAATAAATAATACTATAATGCAAATTTTTGGTTTTTAATGTTGACCTTTCAGAGTTACTTGAAGACTTGGACTGGCTGGATGAATTGCATCGAGGCCAAACTGATCCCGGATGACGTCATATTAACGCTTCAGATAACGTTATATTAATGTGTCTGAAGACGTTAATAGACGTTATTATAGGACGTCTTCACAATACGTGGTATTGACTCTTCTGGAGACGTCATTAAGACGTTATCTGGCGACGTTAATATGACGTTATCTGGAGACGTTAAGGTGACGTTATCTGGAGACGTTAATATGACGTTATCTGGGGACGTGAATAAGTCGTTATCTGGAGACGTTAATATGACGTTTTCTGGAGACGTTAATATGACGAAATCTGGAGACGTTAATATGACGTTATCTGGAGACGGTAATATGACGTTATCTGGAGACGTCAATATGACGAAATCTGGAGACGTTAATATGACGTTATCTGGAGACGTTAATATGACGTTATCTGGAGACGGTAATATGACGTTATCTGGAGACGTTAATATGACGTTATCTGGAGACGTCGTTAAGACGTTATCTTAAGACGTCCTTTAGACGTCTTCAGAGACGTCGCTGAGACCTGACATTAGGCCGTCATTTAGTACGTCTGTGGGACGTTTTTTACGACGTCATTTACGTCGAAAATGACCGTGAATGGACGTCGTCATGACGTAAAATTGCTACCTGGGATATTGATGAGACGTACGTTGTGTTGTGGACGTTTTTGCTGTTATACATGTACTTACTGCTAAATATACAGCGTGGATTTTTGAGATGAGGCAGTAAGGGCAGGTACCTTAATCGTTGTAGTTACCGTTACGTTTTTTTTTGTTACGGACAGACTCCTAAGACCGTTGTCTTAGGAGTCTGTCCTTAACAAACATTTAAACTCACATACACAAACAGTCAGACCCGGTACAACTACTTGTAGGTCATACAAATATTTGTTCCGTGCGGGAATCGAACCCGCGACACGCAGCGCAGCAGTCAATCGCTTAACCACTGCGCCAACCGTGTTGACCCACGAAAAATATCCCATAACCTTTCCACCTTTAAGTAAAATAATTCGTATTGAGCAGCCGTCCAGCAGACCTCAGTTCATAAACTGATTAAGGTCACGTGATATATTTTTGTAATTTTCCATTATGAAATTATATAGTTTTGTCTTATGTGTTGTCACAAAACCGCCATCATTATCAGCCCTATTCGGTGCCTCTTCTGGCATGGGCTTGATACTAGGAGCAGTAGGAGCGCCAGGAGCCCTCGCGGTGACGCTAGTGAAATCCAAGGGTTTCGCTAGGGTTGCAGACTCTGGCAGCGGGATGGAGTGAGGGGCTTGGGTGGCGCTGCGTGGAGGAGCCGTGGTGATGATCACGGCTGCGGGGCGCGCCAGTGTGGCGCTCTGCAAGCTCAGCAATCGACGGATGCACTAGCGACGAAACTGCTGACGCGGAATTCAATGACGATATATCGAGGCCGGCTCCGCGACATGTGACAACGTTTGACGCATCGACAGGTGATCTAATCACCGCCACACTGTTGCGCAAATCGCTAACTTCGTAGCGCAAATCAGCGATGGTGTTTTGGGATGCATCTAATTTTGTTAGCACATCCGCGAGGTGGGCATTCAGAAAGGCAATGTCCTTCAGAAGGCTCGAGTAACAGGCAGAAGTAACATCGACGTGGTCGAAGGTGATGGGAAGAATCTTGCAGTGTAGCTCCTTCGCCACAAACGTCAACACGTCCGTCGTCAGGGTCGGTCTCCTTGAACAGCGTGATTATATCCTGCAAGCTTCTCTTAGTCCCGTCACGCCACCGGCGGGATACCATTCTGGTCGCGCTTGTTTAGCACACTGAACAACAACATCTTGGCAGCAGCTATGTCATCCTCGCTGAAATTAGTTGCGCAGATCTGGACAGTGGACACCTCGTCCATCACATCCAGCTCCTGCTGCAGGAACACCAGCAGCTCATTACACTCATGGCGATGGCAGGTAAATTACGAGCGACAGCTTGCGCCGCGCTAACCGAAATAAAGAATATGTAAACGCGTCCGCATCGGAACTTCGGAACGCAGCAAAAGCAAAACTGACCAGCTTCCTTAATGTTGATAATATAGTTTACAGTTTTCCAAAATCTTTAAATGCAGATCAAAATGTCTGAAAAAGTTAAGGACAGTCACTGAGACCGTTTTCCGGTAGCTACAACGATTAAGGTACCTGCCCCTACTGCCCTCTCAAAAATCCACTCTGTATAATATATTATTAAAATTGTCAAAAAATAATAGGCCCGTTTTGACAGTTAACTTGAATCGATTTATCGCGAGTATCGCGATTGACCACCGCGACGTAACTAGTGAAGTAACCATACGACTCGGTACTCGATATTTACGATAAATCGATTCAAGTTATAGGTATGTCAAAACGGACCTATTATTTTTTGACAACTATAAGCAGTAGGTACATGTTTATCAGCAAAAACGTCAACAACGCAACGTAAAAGTCTATATTTAACATGGAATAACCACAGTAACTACAGAATTCATATACATAGAGCCACACATAGAAAAGAAAAAGGTATATATTATTTTTTTTTTAAGTTAGGCAGGTTTGCGGTAAGTAGTGTAGAAAAACAAGTTTCTATTGGATGGAAACATACTAAAGGCAGCCGTGCAGCGGTTAATATTTCCGTTCCGAGCATACGATAATAATTTTAATTTGTACATCAATATGCATATTCCGTTACGAATGCTACTATTGAATTTTGCAGTCATGCGCAACTAACATAGGCAGCGTTGGATCGAGGGCTTTTAGCGAGACAAGATTGCAACTAGCGAATAGTAAGTAAGTGCTGAAGCGCTGAGTCCAGTGATCCGTACATATTCACAGTAATTGTTGCTCCTTGACGAGCGTAACATTCCTTTCTAAGCTCAGCTGCAGAGTTTTTGCGAATTCCTTTGAACGCACATGTGATCTATCCGCCCTAGCATGAAAATGCGATAAACGTAACGTGAATACAAACGATTTTTGAATTCAACTTAACTATAGTTTTTTGGTTTATCTTTTTGCAGCAAGCACAACTAGTATCACTCATAGATATAAATAAAGTCTTAATGGTAATTTAGTTAATATTATGTGCAAAACGAGTAGGTATTTTCAGTTTTATCTGCACCCATTCTATAAATCCTCTATAACTGTTAGCTTATTGCCAACAATTAAACAACCAGTAACCATAATATCATCCGCACGAGTGTTAGGTATAATGTTGTACTAAATTTCATTATACAACTCCTTTGCTTTTCAATCCCTTCCTTACTCATCAAACAGCCACATTCTCACTACTCAATTATCTATTCATTTATTATTATCCTCTTTATGAATAAAAAAAAAAGAACATTGTTATGCACGCGCGTTTCACTACCACAGCGCCGTAAATTATGAACTGGTGAATATAAATATTCCAAGTACATCAGGATCTGCCAACATTCAACAAGGTGCAAATATTCAAGTGCATTTCAATAATTGTACGATCTAAAATGTAAATAATTATTACAATCAATAATTCTATTATTACCTATATAATAGTTTGTTTGTATTACTCGTAGATACTCAGCAATTAAACTTTGCATGAATTTACATAGAGTTCTTACAACACAGTACAACATCCTATGGTTTCAGACCCTTTTATAGAGGATTCATAATAATTAAATTATAATACATGGGTGTAGATAAAGTCTTGTATGCAACTGTACATAATTAGGTATTAAAACACTCATGTGATACTATTCACATTCGTGTTTTAATACCTCTCATTAAACAACAGTTGCATAAATAAAATCGTCCGAATTTACGTTAGCTATGTTTTCACCACGCGTCCGTGCTAAGCCCACAGAATACACGTCAATACTTTGAAATGAAATGATATTTCCTGTTTATGATTTAAGTAGGATTATTATACCACTTTTTTTGCGATGGGTTTGCCCTGACCTTAGTCTAGGTCAGAGATGACAGAGACAAAGTCGATGATGGAGTGAGCTTACCCAGAAGAAGCCAGTTCACCCTCACTTTGAAGAGCTAATCTCTTCAAAGTGAGGGTGAACTGGCTTCTTCTGGTTGTATGCGTTCGGAAACACAGACGCAGGCAGAGAGTTCCACTCTTTTGCTGTGCGCATTATGAAAGCCATTTGGAAACGCTTAGTGCGAATTGGTGGAATAGCAACCAGGAAGGGATGGTAACCTGCAGTGCGTCTACCACTTCCGTGAGTCGACTGTTTTATTTTTGGTTCAAAACTTGCTTGCGTCGTTATCGTGCAGCTGCAAAGTTTTTATCTCTTTGCATTTGTGTCTGAGATAATGTTAACTGAAACAGCTTTAATAACTTTTTTCTGCTTAACCAAGAAGTCCTTGTGGTAACCGAATTTCTCTGTATCATATTATGTTATCCTGGAGTTTCGTTTCCAATTATATTCAATTAAACCGACAGTGCATACATAAACCGCCTTCATACTGTACCCATTACATATCAGTCAAATGCATTACGTGTTACAGATGGGATGTCAAAACGTACCAATACTTCATACTTTAATTGAAAATGATAAAGTAACTTTTAACAAACCATAAAATTGTTTAATATTTAACGTATTTCAGGATCTATTTTCAAATCGTTATTATTATTTATTCCATTAGACAACACGGATAAAGTCGATTGCTTGCAGTCTGTCGAACATCTGTTATTCTATTATCTACTCGTAACTTCAGCGGGGACCTGAAAATTCAATAAAATAGGGTGAGGAGCCATTGGGAACTAGATCCTCTTTAAAAATGTTTCTAATACGCGAGGAAGTTGTTTCATCACTTAAGTGCTGAATAATAAAAACGTTTACCGGAATGTACTATGGTTATCGAGAGCTTATTTGATTGAATCCGTCCTCAAAATTCATGTCATTGTTATTCATTGTCACTTCTGGGTTGGCCATCCCCTTTATTTTTCCTTCTCACAATACTGCGTTATATATAACTTTTCATAACTAATCACAACTAATTGACTGATTTGACACGGTTCAAAAAAACAGCGAAGTCTTCCATTACATGCCTATGATTTAAAACTACTTAGTTTTTGTTTCGAACTATGTGAAATGGGGTCGCCCTACAAACCGTGTTTGTCCTATCCGACAAGAAATATAGAGATATTGATGTAACTGTATATATATACATTGTTTGTAGTTCTTCGAAAGCTTGCATAGCTCGCTCTCCGTTCAATACACCATTAAGACTCAATTGAACGTGTCTAAGAGTTGCATACCGCTGAGAACCTAACGAGCTATTAGTATTTAGAAAGACTTACAATCTTTCGTGAATATTCCTCGAGTTGCATTGATTGCGTACGCTTGACAAGCTTCGGCATAATTAGAATATATTGCTCAAATGCATATAGTAAAGGTCTATCCACACATAATTATCAGGACGTTGCCCGGGACGCGACAGGGATACGGCACCACACACGGACGTGTGTGAACGAGTACAAACAAACTGTATACACCGATTTTTTTTTTAAACGCTGGCGGGGCACTGTCCGTCCGCGTCCTGGAAACGGCCCTGATATGTGTGGATAAACCATTATGATGTATTGTATGATTACACGTCGGATGCATGTGAATAGCTAGTAGGTATAATTGCATTCTCAGTATTGATAATTAATCCATTTGACGATATGCTATTGCTACTGACAGCTGATATCGAATAGTTCATTAGTCATAATAGCTTTGTAGATTCAGTTCCTGTCACCTGCAGGCGATTGCATGCACAGTCATTAAGGGCTAAGCTAAAACAAATGGTACATATATATTATATAATAAATAAATATATATATATATATATGACACGGCGAGGAACCCAGTGCCGTCTCTGACCAGTCTCTGGTGTACTTAATGCTTCACTGATGGTGTTTGTTGGTTTTTTGTTGTTGGTTTTCAATCACACACAACACTTAACTCAAACTCAAAGCATTTTTTTGAGTTAGAACATTTACAGGCACTTTTGTATTATCATTTCTCATGGAGTCGTTCAGTTTTAGTTAATATGAAGCTAGTCGCCCATTCCAAGACGATGTAGATTCTCATGGAGAAGAACGGGCAAGAAACTCCATGGATACTCTTTTAAATCAAAACCATTATGTTACAGAGGTTTCTTGTTCGACAAATACAATCACAGAACACCTTTATTCAAAGAGATTACAAATTTACAATTTCACTCCTTACAAAACACACACACCTCTTTTTCAATGGCTGCCTGCCGCCCGCGCGGCAGTTGTATTCTCTAAATGTTATTACTTAATTGCTGAATAAAACTTACAAACAATACTAAGATGTCTATCAGTTAATTCTATTATCATTAAACAATGCTTATATTCACAAATGCAAGAGCAGTTTTTGATGAAAGCTTAATTAGTAACTTTACTACTATTTTACCGCTTAAATTGACAATGTTTCCGGTAGATCCAGATATTAATCAAACAACAAGTTTTCTTAAAGAAATGTGTGTGTAAATAATCTTGTTACTTTATAGTTTCTAAATTATTATTGAAACTGATTTAGTTCTCGTATTAAATTATAACTTTGAGGTATTGACCACTCAAATGTAATCGGCGCCATTACTACGATATTAGGTGTTTGGAAATCATAAACAAAACTTACTCCCCCTTATTACAAAACAAGATTTATATTTTGACATTGCTTAAACCATGAAGCCAGTATTTGTAATAAGAACGTAACTGTGATTGAAATACCGTTCTTTATACAAAACTGAAAACTTGGTTCGGTTCGGAAACTAAGTTGTCAGTTTTGTAGTAGGAACTTTACCATAGATGGAATAAAGTTCGATATTCAATAATGGCTCCATGGGTAAAACCTGGGTCTGTAGATAAACCTTGTTTTGTAATAAGACGGACTATGTCAAATGTAGGATTGTTAAATTTGACTTCAACCCAAAAGTCATTCAATGTTCTCTTTTAATTTTAACTATAGTTTTAACGAGAACATCATAATTAATTTAATAATTAATCTTAAAACAATACAAGATGTTTCCAATTCACAAAGGAGCTAATAGATGCCGCCTCAAGTAATTATTACAATTATGATAAATTGGAATAATTCATTAGTTACAATAATCTTAACAGGCAGACGCTTGTAGCGGCGATATATATATATATAAATATATATAATTAAAATATATATAATATTTCAAAAGTTATAAAAAAAACCGGCCAAGTGCGTGTCGGACCACGCACAATGAAGGGTTCCGTAGTTAGGATGAATTTATCCCTAAAACAAACTTAAAATTGTAGTTGAAAAACATGTTCTCCCATACATCAATATACGCCACGGTCAATTTTCCAACTGAAAATTTAAGTTTGTTATCGCAAAAAATGTTTTTTTTTATGTGATAAAACTACAAATTAATAATTTTCGGACTTTTTCCTTTACTTGTGCTGTGAGACCTTGCTTCTTGCCAAATTTCATGATTTTAAGTCAACGGGAAGTACCCTATAGGTTTATGTGCGAGATATTCGCATTTTTTTTTTATGTGATATAACTACACAATTTTAGGGCTTTTTCCTATACTTGTGCTGTAAGACTTTGCTTCTTGCCAAATTTAATGATTCTAGGTCACCCGGAAGTACCCTATAGGTTTTGATTTATTTGCGAGTATCGAAATATGTCGCAATAATGTCGCTTATATCGCCATATTTTTTTATTGCGTTGACTTGGAAGCTTGATTTTTTTAGAGCTTCAAGGGACCATAGACCTACGTATTTGATATTAATTTCAACTTGATACCTCTACGCGTTCCTGAGAAAAATGGTCTTGACAGACTGACAGACAGACAGACGGGCAACGAAGTGATCCTATAAGGGTTCCGTTTTTTTCCTTTTGAGGTACGGAACCCTAAAAATGTCACTGTATTAGTAATTTAGTACATATCTATGTGTGTGTAGGTGTTTACTTTCAGTATCTTTAAATTTCAATAGACAGTTAGGTACAGAACCGTATTTATGCACGGTTCGTTAAATAGTGAGAAAATAATTTATTCCTACAGTAACAATGGTAAGTACACTCTCTGACTCAAATTAAAGTAGAAACACTTGAAAAAAAATATCGTGCAACATGCTTAGAAGTGCGCAATATTACAAACAAAACCGGTCAAGTGCGAGTCGGACTCGTGCACGAAGGGTTCCGTACCATTATCTATAAAAATAGCAAAAAAACCACGTTTCTTGTATGGGAGCCCCCCTTAAATACTTGTTTTATTTTAATTTAATTATTTATTTTTAAAGTGAATATAGGTATGTATAACTAAATATTCTGTGAATATTTCTAGCGTCTACCTGTTGCCGATATCAATATCGAGCAAAAAAATCACGTTTGTTGTATGGGAGCCCTCTTAAATATTTATTTTATTCTGTTTTTTAGTATTTGTTGTTATAGCGGCAACAGAAATACATCATCTGTGAAAATTTGAACAGTTTCTAAACTTACTGATCGTTCAATTGCTAAGATAAGTTGCCGTAATAGCCTATACAATACTGTAACCCAAATGCTTATGTGTCTCCCCGAAGATCTGGGATTATCAAAGGCCTGTAGCTGATTTCATAAATGAATTTGTCACCCGCGTTTTTATTTTCAGAATTCAACTCCGATATATAGATAGTAGATATAGGTAACTAAAGGTTCTGGAGGTCAGATAGGCAGTCGCTTCATGTAAAATACTGGTATTCAGCTGCATACGGTTAGACTGGAAGCCGACCCCAACATAGTTGGGAACAGGCTAGGCAGATAGATAGATAGATAGATATAGGTAACGAAATAGAGGCCAGCGCTGAAATCGAGTGTACTGTTGTAGATTTGAGAAGAAAATAACATAAGATTTGACATTAATATTACATTGCACAATTTAACTTATCCATTAATCTTTTCCATTTAATTGATACTAACAATTATGTTAGTAATAATTTGTATTTGACAAAGGATAGATATAATATTGTTATGTACTATCTTTCTAACTACCACAAAAGACAGATAGCTGTGTCGCTATCATATTTTTTTACTATTTCAGCCAAAAATTTGGCTAAACAAATTGCTTCTTTTGAGCAATGCAGTGTAATTTTAAACTATTCTGTCAATAATTTGGTAACAATTGATGACATTGATTATCATTTAAATTAGAAATTAGGACAATGGAGGAAAACTCTTGCAAAAATGTTATGAAAGCAAATAATAAATCAAATGAAAGTGTAAAAAAATCAAATAGTATCAACTTGGTGCATCAAAACATTCAAGGGTTTTTGAACAAAGATTTAGAAGTAGAATTATTCCTGAATTGTAACAATATAGATATTCTTTGTATGACAGAACATTGGCTTAAAAGCCACCAGTTCATGTTCAATTTTAGTAATCACCAGGTTGGTAGTTCGTTCAGCAGAGTAAATGCTATACATGGTGGCTCATTAATTTTAGTGAATAACCAGCTTAGATTTAAAGACCGCAAGGACATTGTGAGCCTCTCTGTTCAGCGGACAATTGAAATAGCCTGTATAGAATTGGAGCAGTTCATTATATTAAGTGTGTACAGACCTCCCTCAGGATTGTATGATTGTTTTGAAAAGGTTATGGATGATGTATTGCACAAAATCTGTAATTCAAATAAGTCTATCATCACTTGTGGTGATTTTAATGTTAATTTATTAGAAAATTCCGGGTTAAGTACTAAAATTATTAGTTTGTTTCAGTCATACAATCTTGCTTACCAATTTTTGGAGACCACTAGAATAACTCCCACTAGTGCCACATGCCTAGATAACATTTATACAGATGTTATACCAACCCACAAAGAAATTATTAATCTAATAGACTCAGATCATTGCGGACAATTAATCACTATTCCAAATCCGAACAAAAAAGTTATTAAAAAAGATATCACTGTCAACCCAAAAACTACTAAGCGCTTGGAAACATTTAAAATTAAACTTTTGAGTAAATTACCAGTTTTGTCAACTAATGTCGCCCCTAATCAACAATATAATGATTTCTTTTGTATGTATTGCACACAATTTGCCAACACTTTTATTCCAAAAACATTCTTGGTTAATAGTAATGCTCCTTTCAGTGACTGGGCCACCGTTGGTATACATAAAAGTAGAAAACGACTATATGAGTTGTATGATGAACGGACTATTATAAACAATGCTGAATTTAATTTATATGTTAAGAATTATTCAAAATTATTTAAAAATGTTTGTTGTATGGCCAAGTCACGTTACTTAAGTTCAAAAATCAAAAATAGTAGTAATGTAATTAAAATGACATGGAATATCATTAATAGTGAAACGGGAAGGTCATGCAACCGAAGTAAAGACTACAGCCTTGCTATTGATGACAGTATAATTAAATCAGATTTTCAAGTCGCCGCGGCCTTTGAAAATTTCTTTGCAGAGATTCCTTTATTGACTACTAAATCTCTAAACTCATCAACCACTGCTGCAGAGTCTTTACTTAAGGAAAACGTTCCAGATTGTGATTCTGAATTTCATTTCGAATATGTCACCTGTAAAGATGTAAGTAATTAAAATCTTTCACAGATTAAATGTTAAAAAGACCGCAGATCTATGGGGTAATTCTGTGGACGTTGCTAAGTCGATTATAAACATTGTAGCACCTAGTTTAGCTGTTATTTTTAATAATTGTATTGACCTTGGTGAGTTTCCTGATCTTATGAAAAACAGTAAAATAATACCGTTGTTTAAATCGGGTAGTACATCAGACCCTACTAATTATAGACCTATTTCAGTGCTACCTACCTTTAGTAAAATTTTTGAAAAACTTATTTTAGATCAAATGCAAAGATTTTTTGATAAACATAAGTTATTGCATAACAAACAGTTCGGTTTTACAAAGGGTCGTTCGACTACTGTTGAACTTTTAGGACATATTTATAATGCATGGGAGGATAAATGCGATGCTTTGGGCATCTTTTGCGATTTGTCCAAGGCATTCGATTGCGTTCTTCATAAAACATTAATCAGGAAACTGCACCACTACGGAATCCGAAATGCCTCTCTGGATCTTCTTACTTCATATTTAAGTGATAGGATTCAGAGAGTTGATGTTAACGGAAAAAGATCTCCCGGATCTGTAGTAAGAATGGGGGTACCCCAGGGCTCAATTCTTGGCCCATTTTTGTTTCTTATTTATATAAATTACTTGCCTTACCTCATAAAGGATAAACATGATATAGTGTTGTTTGCAGACGATACTTCACTTTTATTTAAACTCAAACGTCAGCATTTGGTTCCTGACAATGTAAATAGTGCCCTCGAAAAAGTAGTTAACTGGTTTAATGTTAATAACCTACTTCTTAACGAGAAAAAAACTAAATGTATTAAGTTTACAATACCTCATGTTAGACAAGTAAAACTAGTGTGCTCATAAAGGGTGAAGAGTTGAAACCCGAAGATTCTACAGTGTTCTTAGGCATAACTTTGGATGCCAAGCTTCAATGGGGCCCCCATGTAGATAAATTGTCGAAAAAGCTTAGCTCTGCAGCATACGCCGTTAGAAAAATTCGTGATTTAACTGATTTAGAGACAGCCCGCTTAGTATACTTTAGTTATTTTCATAGTGTAATGTCGTACGGTATTCTGTTGTGGGGAAATGCCGCCGACATTCAGACAATTTTTGTTTTACAATAAAGAGAAATTCGTGCAATTTATAAATTAAGTCCCAGACACTCCCTCAGAGACAAATTTAAAGAGATTAATATACTGACTGTAGCTTCTCAGTATATTTATGAAAATCTATTGTATGCACATAAAAATATTAATCTGTTTAAAAAATACAGTGATATCCATAATGTAAATACTAGGAACAAGCACAAATTTGTTGTTCCTAAAACCAGGCTTAAAAAAATAGGTGGCTCGTTTAGATGCCAGTGTATACGTTTTTATAATAAACTTCCTAGCCATATTCAAGAATTAAGCCTTAATAAATTCAAATGTTTTATAAAACGGAAACTGTGCCAGAAAGCATTTTATACTGTTAAAGACTTTATTGAGGACAAAAAGGCTTGGGATTGAGCTGCTCCAATTTACAGTGAATCTTGTTTTGATTTTTTTTGCCAGCTATTTTTATTATTTTTTGATTGAAATTTTTAAATACCTAAACTATGACATGAATATTTACTTTGTAAAGTATTATATTATTTTAATTATTATGAATGTGTGGACTATGTGAATTGTTTTTTTGTTTTTATTCTCAATCAAAAAAAAAAAAAATTAATGCAGGTCTGGCAGTTTGAGTACTTTATGCGGCCTAACCAATTGTCCTTTCTTTGGTATTGTTCGTCGAATCGCTGAGCTCCTTAAGTTTTGAGTTGAGCTGCACGATAACTGACAAATGCGTGCACTGACTGGACAGGTCCACTCAAATCTGTGTGGTTCTTTCGTCAAAAGACTTTAAAAAGAGACTGTGACCTCTGAGTTTGTTTCGGCCTTTCTTCTCAGAGTAGTCGGATACGAAACGCCGACCTCATTTAGTTTTTTTAAATATGATTGACGTGTAAAAGTGTTTGTACAAACCTACTTACAGAAATAAATCATTTATCATTTATCATTAGATGACCCATCTACCTGCAGGATGCTCTTTAATCCCACTCTGTCCAAAAAATCATTGAAAATTCTCACTGTGAACATTCGTAGTGTCAAGAACAATTATGATGCCCTAATGCTTTTTCTCTCTAGCATTGACATTATTTTGACTGCATAGTGTTGACTGAATGTTGGATCGATAGTGACTCGACTATTAATCATATTGACAAATATACTCCATTTCATACCAGACTTAACCAAAACGATAGTGTCATAGTATATGACTTGCGCATTGCTTTAGTAATGCGCAAGTTGCAAGCCTGAAGTGACAGATGGTAATTGTCTTGCTACAAACATGGACAAATTTACGCTTATTGTCTCATACGGACCACCATGTTACACCAATCCGTCAAACTACATTACCTCGGTCAATGAACTGCTCACTAACATTCACTCCGAAAATATAATTCTTGCTGGTGATATTAATATCAACATCCTTCCGGAAAAGATCACTGGCCACGCTGCGGAATACATCAGTATGCTAGCTGCCCATGATCTAAGACAAGGTGTTGACAAGCCTACCAGACAAGGCAACTGCCTTATCATTTTATGGTCAAAACGCGTAACATGCTAAAATTTTCATATTTGGCTCACTGACAGATCATAGTCCCATACTGTTGCAAGTAGAAGGCATTCACTTACTAAAAAAACGACTGAGCACTGTAGAACAACTATTAATTATGAACAGTTAGAGACGGATTTGGACAACATAGTTTGGGACAATTATTATAATTCCCAAAATGTAAATGAAACCGCTGAGTTCCTAGTCACTGCTCTGCAAGAAATCATCATCATCATCTGCCTAGCCTTTTCCCAACTATGTTGGGGTCGGCTTCCAGTGTAACCGGATGCAGCTATTTTACAGAGACCAGTATTTTACATGGAGCGACTGCATATCTAACCTCCACAACCCAGTTACTGGGTGACACGATATCCCTTGGTAAGACTGGTTGTTGGGCTCTGCAAGAACTCATCACAAAAAATACAGCCAAAACAAAAAATAAATAAAAAAAACCCACTTAAGCAGTGGATTACGGTTGGTATAGTGAGGTGTATACGGAAAAGGGACAAAATGCATCAAAAAGTGAAGAAATCGCCGAAAAACGAAGAGTTCCGACAACAGTACATTAGATGCAGATATACCTTCAATAAATTGACAGAAACGTTGAAGCGCTCTTACTATGCAACTGAATTACAAAGAAACGAAAATAATCTGAAGAATACCTGGGAGGTAATTAAGGACATGTGTAACATAAAAAAGCCCTAAAAAATCAACTGAGTTGTTACAGATTAAATCAATCCCCGCTGATTCTCGTAATGAAGTAAACAGACACTTCACATCAATTGGAAAAGACCTCGCAAATTCAATTCTATGTAAACTCAAGCAAAATGAGGGAACTCTAGCAACACAAGCACAGAAATCGAATGGTTTCCTACACTCGATGGCATTTTCTCCAACAAACGAATGTGAAGTTATCCAGGTGATAATATATCTGGCCTTAAGAATGGCAGTGCTCCTGGTTTATACAATATACCTGCTAATATTCTAAAAACATACAAATTTAAATTAACATCTCAAATAGCCCACCTCTGTAATATTAGTTTCTGTAATGGTGCTTATGCAGTCACATTTAAGAAAGCAGCCGTCACTTCTTTCCTTCTTCACTTCAAGGCTGGCGACAAGGGTCTTGTTGGCAACTACCGATCCATCTCTCTACTTAGCACACTGTCCAAAATATTAGAAATACTTGCAAAGAAAAGACTAGTGAGATAATAAGAGACTAATAATATACTTTCGCCAAACCAATTGGGTTTTAGAGCTAATCGGTCCACTAATGACGATATTCTAAACTTACTGAAAACATAACAAAGTATACAGACAAGGGCGAAATATGTGTCGGTCTTTACCTCGATCTTCAGAAAGCATTCGATACTATTTCAATACCTATTCTGATAAGCAGATTAGATAACATTGGAATCAGAGGAGTGCCACAGGAATGGCTACTTAAAGTCAATGCGTTCGCGTTGATAAAATGACTAGCGATGAAGCTTCCTGTTCATACGGAGTTCCCCAGGGAAGTTGGATTGCTCCGACTTTATTTCTGGTGTACATCAATGAACTGAGTGATATCAAAATCAATAAAGCCGATGTCATGATGTTTGCTGACGACACTGTTTTTCTGTTTCATGAAAAATCATGGAAATGTCTAGAAACAGTCTGTGAAGCGGATATTTCTCAAGTAACAGCTTGGCTGGAGAACAGTCTACATAATCACCCTATAATGTTGCCATTAGAGAAAGAGAAAGAAAAACAGGACCCCTGTGTCCCAACACAGGCCTCCTAGTTCTGTGAGAGGGCGGACAGTCTGCTGTCATTAAATACAACTAAAACAAAATACCTATGTTTTAGTAAGACTAGAGCAGCGGTGCTATTCTGTAAAAATCTCACCGTGAAATCTTCCGTGGAGTGAGCTGTCAGTGTCATCTCACTGATCCGAACAAAAAATCTTGATCATGATTGTAAATGTAATATTTGGTCCATCCACTCCACGCTCACTTCACTTAAGTTTTCACGGTGAGATGGTTACAGAATCGACATGCAGGAAGCCCCAAACTCTTTAAAATTAGCAGTCACACATTTCCCTGCAATAGGAATAGCAATAACTTTGCCTCTTGTGCGTGCCCCACGCTAGACAGAATGAACTCCATCAAATATCTAGGTGTAATCGTTGACGGCAATCTTAAATGGTCACTACATATTTCGGGTACCGCCAAAAGAGTGTGCAAGGTGATCCATATTTTTAAAACTCTGAGACATGTTGCCAGATCCTAACTGCTGTTGTAAAACTGTGCTAAAAGTTCATCTTCTCTCACTCTTTGCCCTGGCGGCCGAACGTTCAAGTTTACGTTTGTTTTTGCTCTTTGCTAAAATAATTCAAATCTGGACTCATTTCGCAAACAAAAGTGCACAAAGTGATTGACTATTCTACTTACAAGTGTAATTTTGTCTAAAAGTTGTAATAAGTGCTAATTTGGAACATTTTTCTGGTGTAATCCAGTGTGAACCGTTTCAAATTTTAAATCTGGACTAGTCAAACGGCGAGTGAGTGACAAGACATTTTACGCACAGTGCATGCGACCGTCGCGGTTACGCGGACCGCATAAGTGTCATATCTGCGCGCGGCTACGCCCAGTGACCTATGCGAGCGCTCGCACCAAAGACTAAGTAACGAAGACGGCGCATTACTTCCTACCTAATTCAGACTGCCTCAGAGAGGAAGGTTTTTTTTTAATTTTTCTGACGGTTTCGCCTATTTATTTTTTCGCCTGCTTTTACATTATTAATCTCCTGCCCGTACGTCCTGAACGTAAATTGCCCTCGCTCACTTGATTCACGCGTGACTTGGATATGCCTAAGTTGCATCGTACACCGCCTACATCCCCGAAAATAGGGGGACCAGGACAATCTCAATCTGTTCCTGACATAGCATCGGCTTCTAGTTGCAAGGAGCCTGAAGATAATGTTACATTCAGGGGCAAGCGGCCACGCATCGACGACTCGCCAAACAACCCCCCTATCCACAACTCATGTGCATGTCGTGAATTGAATAGCGAAATACTGGAAATGTTGGCTTCCTGGAAGACCGACTTCGATCTTAAGTTGTTGGCATGGAAAACTGAGCAGGACGAAATGCTATCCGCCCTGGTTAAGGATGTCTCTGAAATTAAAAACCAATGTGTGACAATCCGAAAATCCACAACGGAGCTCGGGGCTAAAACTAGCATAGCTACTCCCCAAGTGAAAACGAGTGGGACAGATGCGATTAAACATGGGAAACAAAAATATCCCCGCTCGTACACTGAAGTTACTCAACGTCGGACGGCTACACCAAAAGTAGGCGGAAAGGTCACCGATCCCTTGGAGATCGCGTCTAAAGGGGCGGAGGATGTTGAACGGGAAAATCCCGAGGCAAGTCTGCGGGATTGTTCGAAAACCCGTGTTGTCGTGCCGGTGGCTGCCGCTGTTGTTGATATCTCGATGGACGACACAGAAAAAGTTGGTTGGACGGAAGTTCGACACAGACGCTCCCAACGTTCATTCAGTAATGAGTTGCGTGGAACAGCGGCGCCCGGCACCACCAATCTAGAAGCCTCTGAAAGATGGAGATACCTGCACCTCTTCTACGTTAAGCAGGGCACATCTGATACTCAGGTACGTGATCACCTAACTACCATTTGTGGAACAGATGTTTGCACGGTAGAAGTCCTCAAATCCCGTGGTAAATACGCATCCTTCAAGCTGGGTGTGCCCTCAAAATTGGCTGATCAAGTTGTGGCTCCTGAAAATTGGGCAGAGGATATTTGCGTCAAACCCTGGCGCCGTAATTTTCGTGGCCGAAGCGATGAGACCCAATAAGCCCTATTGCGTTGTTGCCGCTCCCGCCTCTCGTGGTTGTACTGATCGCAACGTCTATCTGCGCTTACTGTACCAGAATGTGCGTGGGCTCAAAACCAAGCTACCCATTTGGAGGTCAAGCTTATTACTGTCTGAGCATGATTTGATAGCCGTTACCGAGACAAACCTGGATAATTCAGTGGAGGACTCAGAAATATCGGCTGGAGATTGGCGTACTCTTCGACGAGACAGAGTGACCACGGGTGGTGGTGTCCTGCTTGCTGCGCGGCCTGGGGTCACCGTGAATAGGCTACATGAACTTGAGACGGCCTGCGGCGAAGATTTGTGGGCCAAGATCACAATTTATGGCCTAAATATATATGTGTGTGTTGTTTACGTCAAACCTAGTACAACTGATGAGGATTACCTGGCGTGGTTCTGCAAGGTCGAGGACGTTTTTCACAGTTTGAAGGGAACTATTATTATTTTAGGCGACCTTAATCTAAAAAGTGCGTCAGTAAATGTTAATAACTACTACTGTTATTTTCTAAGTTTTTGTAGTCTGGTAGAGATGAATGAGGTGATGAATATTCGTGGCAGTAAGTTAGATGTAGTGTTGGCTCGGGAGGGCGCTGCTGTAAACTGTGAGTATATCCAGGGTACGGAACTGGTTCCGATTGATCTGTATCACCCTCCGTTAGATATTGCTGTTACCATCCTAAGGCATAAGGTACATGAAAAACTTGACCCTAGCAATATTGACCGTAGTAAGGATTGGAACTTTTGTAAAGGTGACTACACATCATTGTTCGATCTTGTTCGCTCTGCTCCATGGCAAGACGTGTTTCGCTGCAATGACGCGTCCACCGCTGCTTGTAAGTTTTATAATTTAATGTACGATATTTTTGATTCCTCTATTCCAAAAAAGACGAGAAGGACCGCTGGTAATAAGCGGTACCCAGTCTGGTTTACTAGAGATATCGTAAGCGACACTCGACGTAAATCAAAACTCCATATTAAATGGAAACAATCCAGATGTGATGCTACATATGCTCAGTTTAGCGCACTGCGGTCGGAATTAAAAGTGAGAACCGAGGAGGCATATAGACTGCATTGTTCTAATGTGGAAAACAGCCTAGGCAAAAATCCAAAAATGTTCTGGCAGCACATTTCAAGCCTGCGATCTAAGGGTGGGTTTGAGCCAGACGTTGTGCTTGATGGCAAGGTCTATTCAGGTGTCAAAGCTGCTGAGGCATTTGCTGAGTATTTTTCCAGCGTATTTCTGCCGGACACGCCAGAATTGGACCCGAAATCAATCACGGTGAATAGTGAGGGAGGTAATTTTCCCCTACCCGTTTTAGTCCCTCCGGACGTGGTTAGGGGTATTTCCAAACTCAAACCCTGCTGTTCGATTGGCCCAGATAACATCCCTGCATATATCGTTAAAGGATGTAGCAGTATATCGTTAAAGGATGTAGCAGTTTATTAGCAGCCCCTCTTTATGTCATGTTTTTAATCTAGCTCTTAAGTCGGGCGTGTATCCGGAGCCGTGGAAGACTTCACGTGTTACTCCCATCCCTAAAACCAGTGACAAGACATATGTCGAGGAACACAGACCCATCGCTATTTTATCAACCATTGCAAAGGTCTTTGAACATATACTTCACACTGTTATCTGTAAACAAACCAATATGTATCTTTCTGATGCTCAACATGGTTTTCGACCTGGTCGCTCCGTGAACTCAAATCTGCTGATTCATGTTGACTTCATATCCAGTAGCCTGGAATCCGGTAGGCAGGTCGACACTGTATTTTGATTTCCGGAAGGCGTTTGACAAAGTGGACAACGATGTGCTTTTGGCAAAGTTAGGGGCTACGGGCTTCTCATCCGGCCTTCTTAACTTCTTCGCCGACTACCTACGGGATCGCAAACAGTTCGTCCGCCATGGCTGCTTTGAGTCGAAGTCTTATTACACTCGCTCGGGCGTGAGCCAGGGATCCGTGTTGGGGCCGCCTCTGTTTCTGATCATGATCAACGACCTAATTTGTAAGATTCGATTCGCAAAATGTCTACTATATGCCGACGATCTAAAACTAGCTGCGCAAATCAGAACAGAGGTGGATTGCGAACTCCTACAAAAAGATATCGATACCGTCTATGAGTGCAGCATGGCGAACAAGTTGTTGTTTAATATTAGTAAATGCAGCGTTATGACTTATGGTCGTGGGTTGAGACCAATAAAATATGATTATAGTTTGGGGGGTTTAGTGATCACCCGTGTCACCAGCGTTAAGGACTTAGGAGTGACTTTCGACCGCAGTCTGACATTTAGAGACCACGTGTCTGCCCTTGCAAAGGAATCCTTCAGGCGTCTGGGATTTGTCTTGAGGAACGCTCGTGACTTTCGCAATCCCAGTATTATTAAACTTCTTTACACCACTTTGGTTTGGAGTAAACTCGAGTCCAGCGCCTGTGTCTGGCATCCGCATACTGCGTCTCAGACACTGATGCTTGAGAAAGTTCAGAAGACCTTCCTGAGATTTTTGTATCAAAGGCTGTACCATTACTTCCCATTCATGTACCCAACGAATTATCTTCTAGGGGTGTTGGGTTTAAATTCGTTGGAGGTAAGAAGGGGCTTTGATCAGCTCACGATTGCCTGTAAAACCCTAAGCGGTCGTATTGACTGCCCTGAACTCCACGGACTTTTCTGCCGCCTATTTGTGCCCGACAAATACCTTGGGCACCGTCAAAGCCGCCGTCATAACCTGTTCGCACTACCGCTGTCTAGATCTGTTGCTAGAGCCGAATCCCCAGTTTGTCGAACCCTAAGGATGCTAAACGCCCTCCTGACTGCCGACCCTGAATGTGATGTGTTTGCCGATGAATGGAAGAAAATAATGCGTGCTTGTCTGTTGTTTTGTGAGGGACAATATGCGAGGGTGTCCACTGTTGCATGTTAGTTTATTGATGTATCTAATTTATTGAACCATTTACTCAAATAATTATTAATAATTTTATCCACGAATTGTATATCTTTGAATTTAATTTTTTGTATTGTATGTTATTTGAATGCTTATTTTATTTTAATTTTTATAATTCTATGTTAATTAATGTAATTGGACCTGTGCCGTTTTAATTAACTATAAAAAAAAAAAAAAAAATCTTTCACTGAGATACCGTATGCCCTGCATAACTGAGGTATACGAAAAAGCTAACTCAGCGTCCGCAAGATCTTTATTTACGAATGCTTGCGAAGATACCACCGACACACCATCCTGAGTCTGCCAATCTCAGCCAAGAGGATTGACAGTTACAGCCGAAGGTCCCAAAAGCGTCTTCGTGAGCAAACACTATTACTACGTTGCCCCGCGTCTTTACAATAAAATCGGCCAAAAATAGGGGATCAAACAGATCAAATAAATCAAACATCTTAAGCATCTAAGCAACTACCAATTCAAAAAAAACAATTATTCACTGGCTAGACAAATACGATTACGAGGAAACAGAAAATCTATTCGGCTGCGTAACATGATACTCACTCAAATTCACCACACACTGCTCCCACACACAAACCTCACAGACACACACACGCACACACACCCCACACACATGAATACACACCCCACTCACACACACCATCACTCTCCACAGAACACAGTGTTAATTTAAACTTTTTTATTTATTTTTTCCCCTTGTATTTTTGTAAACCTATCTGTCAATGCATGCCATATCTGTATAATTTATTTCATTGTTGTCTATTGTGCTTCTATAACATATGGCCACACCTCTCAATTTACAGGGGTAAAATGAGAGGTCTGGCTCTTGTGATACAGGAACTCCTAGTACAACAGCCAGGGCTACACAGATGTTTGTGACTTTGAAGTGTAAATAAAGAATTATTATTATTACTCATCGTGTTCTCATTTTGAATTAATAGGAATGATGCTCATAACTATCGCAGGCGCAGTCGTGTTGCGGCCACTCATGCTCCTCTACTCATGAGCGTAAAACGAACAAAACACGAGCACCAGGCGAGCATACGTACATATTGTAATTCATATACGTGCTTCACATTTCACCACAAATAAGTACAAAGCTTGTCGAAAGCAAACAATTCGGAGTTGTAACAGGAACCTAAATTCATTAAATTAGAATGGAGTACAAACGTCCCAGACAACTCGCATCACTTCAAACTTAATGAGCGCGGAACATTTGGATCTAATACGTATTTTGGCGCTGCGATGCAACTCGCTATTGGGCTGGGTGAGTTCAAAAGTGGTTTGTGGTAGGATCATCATCTACCAACTATGTTGAGGTCGGCTTCCAGTATAACCGGATGCAGCTGAATACCAGTATTTTACATGGAGCGACTGCCTATCCGACCTCCACAACCCAGTTACTGGGTAACATGATATCCCTTGGTAAGACTGGTTGTCAGACTTTTGGGCTTCTGACGAGCCGCAACAACTGTCAAAGATCTACAAATGACAGCCGGGACCAACGGGTTAACGTGCTTTCCGAGGCACGGAGGAATCTTGGTATGAAATGATGGTCACCCATCCACGGACCAACCGTGGCAAGCGTAGATTAACCTGATCGACCTGTCGATTGTTTTAATATTTATTATTTAGCCACAAGCTCCTCTGGTTTGTGGTAGGATATAATTAATTAAAGTAAATACGTAACTTATCTGACGATTATGAAAACAAAACCATTATTCAATGTCTATGTTACTATTTCTGTCAATCTTTAAAACTCAACTTAATACTCATTTGGGTGCAATATACAACTGCAAAGACGAGATTGTAAATTGTATTCCCGTTTTGTAGTTATGGGATTAGAGCGCTACGCTGGCTACGCCATGCCTCTACGCTACTACAGCTAGTCTACGCGCTACGACGTAGGCGTAACAATGCGTAGCACTGTTGGCTGGAATTGAATAAACGGAAACAAATTTATTACTACTTGACTAAATTGACTACATCTTCGTGAAAGACAGGCCACCTACGCAATACCATGATATTTCCATAAATGGAGTACACCAAATGTAAAAGAAAATATATATTTTGATTATAGTACGAGATCCGGCTGCAGAATTAGTGTACTGATCGAGTGTTTGCTAAAAACCAATTTTTTACGCATATTTATGATTAGGAGAATATATATCCGGGTGCCTATCAAAATGTGGCCGCTAATATTTTTCATTCGACATTTTTATTCTAACATAAAAACCACGCTGATTTTGAGTTCGCAATACACAAAGATATATATTGTTGTTTTATTTGTGCATCAAGAATTATCAAATTAACGTAAAATAAAATTGATAAAGATGAAAGCGTGTACACCTGGCTGCGAAGAGGTGCGGCCAAGTGCGCAACGGCAACCGTGATTTTTCAGTCTTTATGTATATTGCCGTGAAGTGGACAATTTTAATTTCTGTAGACATTATCTTGCATACTAAGCGTGCCATGATTTTTTCGCTTAGACTTGCATCCAAGGCAACTGCTCGCTCTTTTGCCATATTCAAAAAAATTAAATCAGCTCTGTGACGATCCTTTAACTTTGATGATTTGAGATAGCCAATGTCGTGTTCTTTGCAATATTCGTCAAATTTATTAATCCCTTCGTCTTCGCGTGTAAGTTTTTTAATTAATTTTGTACCAGAACCGCAATAATTGTATCCTGGTAAGTGTAGTTCAAATGGTAAATTATTTATAAGCCAATTGACAAGACTGCTCTCTCCAATACATATCACAAGACTAATGAATTCGGATTGAACACTTTAATAAATACTTTTACAATTTATCAATTACTTTTTTTTGACGTTAGTAAAGTTATTTTTATTTATAATAATACATTCTATTTATCAATGCAACTGTTTTCGGCAGAAGACAAACCTAACCATTTTACTAAAACCCTGTTTCCTTTTATTCTAAGAACTTTCTCGACTAGTTATACATTAGGATGTTTTATCTTTTGAAGCTCTTGTAAGTAAAATGCCCCCAAAAACAGGTTGACCTCTGATTGTATCTTCAATTAAGTAGGTAGGTACTAAGAGTGAGTTGTATTTTGTATTTTTGGTAAGTGTGATCTACCCAATTATAGTTGCCTTTTAAACTAAATTATGTATACAGTTTAGATTTAAATGTTCTAATAAATCGTTCAACTATTGAGGTCTTTTTTGTTGAAAAGGGTGATTAGTGGTTAATATGATTAGATTTCATAAGCTTTGAAATTTATTATTTTAAAATTCTGTTCCATTATCCGTTTGGAGATTTTTCGAAACAAGTCCTGTGGCCAACAGAACTTTGAATGCAATTACATACATCATCTTTGGTTTTACTTTTCAGAGGAAAGGCCCAAGTAATATTGCGATAATTTTTTCTGTTGAAATTGATTGCATGTCAATTAAGTCTGCTTGCCACAAGTCATCTATATCTTTCATAATAACATGTCGTCGCGGAAAGTTCACCCTCATATTTTTATGAATTTCGTTTATCACGTCAGCTTTGCTCATGTTTCAGAATTCAGAAGATATTACGTTCAGTAGTTACACTTGTAGTCTACATTATCACTGTGTTATTAGTAAGTAATTGCGCGCTCAGCGCTCTTAGTACATAATTTATAAAATGAAAATGTAAAGGGGTGGGATCCTGATGTCCTGAAACACAGGCCGCGAGCCTAGCTTAGGCACCAGTCTCCCACAATATATACTTACCTGAATTGTGTAACATTGTCGAATCTGACCAATGTAACATGGTTAGTGTGGTGAGAAAAATAAAGTTGATTGATTGAATTAAACCCGTAAATACATATACAATACTTAAAATTGGGAATCGAACCCTCGACTTAACTTTCGATTACTGCATTTACCATCACTAAATTGCAAGAGTAGTAAGTTATAAAAATAAAATGTGATACATACATACTTGTTGTGGAAGATATAAATCTGCGATGGTGGAACTTGTCACCAACATAAGAACACCAACATTTCACAAATAACTGATTTATGACTGATGGATGAGTCAATCAAGAGGTTTATTTATCACTTTTGTGTAAGGTAGCGATTATATTAATATTTGCAACTGTTGTTTAAATATATAATATAAAACGTTTATTTTCTCAACACAAGTTATACGCTTAATTCTAAACTTTGACAGTAGTGCACGAACAAGGAACTAACTTTGTGAGAGACTGGAGCCTGTGGTAGGTTTATATAAAAACCCGTATTACAGGTCAGGCCCTCCCGCGGCTAGATGCCTGATAATTGGATACATGACAATGAAAATGCAGGATAATGAACGAAAAACAAATTAACAAAAAATATAAATTTAGTGCCTAATATAAAGAAAACAATAAAAAAACATTAAACAATTAAAATATAAAAAACTAAAAAAAAACAAAACATACAAATGCATACAAATAAATGTTTCACTTATATTTTACTTGTAATAGTAGATTGTTCCATCGAGCGCCAAGTGCAAAACTAAACTATTTATAATTATTAAACTACCAATCTACCTACTGTGATGAAATATACCTAATCAAAATAAAAACTCAAGACAATGAAAACAAAGTTTTCCACCAAGTCGGTTTGATTCAGCCGATTTTTATTTTCAGCCAGTATCTTTATGATCTAATGCATACATTTTATATTAAACTTAATGGGAGACATTAAACCTCTGTGGTAAATTTATATCTAAATAAAAAATACAAACGGTGCATTAATGAAAAACTGTGCAACAATGAGATTTCATATAACATTTCTGCACTGTTTTGGTTCCAAGCAAAAAATACGTCCTTTGTGATTGGTTTTGTAGTGATTAATGATAATATTACTACGTAATTGAAAGAAAAGTATACTTTCAGCACTCCTTCTATATCATTTGTTCTTTATTAGACACTATGCACTTAGTCTACCATTGCGTTTTTGGACGAGCGACGCCGCGGTGACGACACTCTGTCGCAGCAATCTGAGACGAAGTTCTAAAAAGGAAGTTGGTAGTACCTTGACTCAATATCGGTCTATGAAGTGTCTCATTAAAATGGTAGCAAGCGGTTTTATAAACACTAACCAAAATAAGTTAACCCTAGACATTAATTTATTGTTATTTGTTGAAATACATTTAGGAAAATGTATGGCATGTTGTATCCAAGGATCATCGTAAATCTCCCAATCTTCAAAGCCATCCAGTATTTTGTCACATTTTCGACGACACGTTATGGGCATTGATTAAGAGTTCGTCTCGCTGCACTACAATTTAAATATTAGTATAAAAACGAACTGCTACTAAATGCGCCAAGTGTTCGCATGTTCGATTCCCGCACAGAACAAATAAGTATTTGTTCCGGTCTGGAAAAAACATGAAAAAAAATTTTTTACTGCCATTATTTTATTAATATTTAATAATAATACTCTAAAAAATGAGCAAATATGAACCTGGATCAAAACATCCTTAAGGACCTACTTAATGGTAAGGCGGTAGAAGAAGTCAATCTAACCAAGCGGTACGATTAAGTAAGTATTCAATCGTACCGCTTGGTTAGATTGACTTCTGCCCTACGTGTCGTGGGTTCAATGCACAAAACAAATATTTGAATGATCTACAACTAGTTCCGGATCTGGCTGTCTGTAAAATGTATGTCTATCAACGCTCCCCGCGGTACGAGAGAAATCTTAGTGTGGTATAGTTTTATTCTTAGTTTTGTGGTAGTGGTCTGTGGATTTCTCTTATCTTTTTTTTTTATAAGTCTATGTTAAGAGCATAAAATGTAACATCGGGTCCCATGTGCCTAATGATCGTACTGGAATTTATAGAGCGCAAATACAAACTCTTCGCTATTAAGAATTACTAATATAAAATAACAAAATCGCTAGACCAAAGAATAAAACACATATGCAAGTCAATTGTTGAATATGTTGATCAAACGAGTCAACTTGATATTGTTGTTTATAAACTTTAAGTACACATCGCATCGTTGATTGGGCGTTCTGCATAACGCGCTAGAGCGAAGCTAGAGCCTGTGATACAGAACCCCCAATATAACACTACCTACATGTCTGTTTGTCTGTCCGATTGATTCCTTTTTCGGCACATTCCTTTTTGGACATATTCCGTTTTTGGCATATTCTAGTTTCGGCACATTTTAGTAAATAAATTATTGGATGAAATACTTGTGAATTTACTTGCGTAATAAAATAAAATAATATTTGTTAGTAAAATATTATATTTTAATCAATAAAAATAAAAGACAAAACTTAAACAGTACATACACTGATTACTTAAGAAGAATATACCGAAAACGGAATATGTCCAAAAAGGAATGTGCCGAAAAAGGAATCAATCGTCTGTCCGTCTGTCAAAGCCAATTTGCTCGGAATCTACAGGACTAATTAAGTTGAGAATTTCTGTGACCCAACCACGGAAGTGTAACGTAAACATTTTAATTTTGAATATGGGGGTCACTTTTGGGGAGCAAATTTTTTTTTGTTAGAAAGGTTTGCAAACTGTACCGTGTGACATATCAAATAAAAGGGCTTGTTGATATAGTTTTTTTATGATTTTGAAATAAATACTTTTAAAGTTATTTATGAAAATAGATGAAAATTGACCATTCCCCCCTACCTCCTATCAAAACTACTGCGCCTAAAACTTACTTATTGATTACAGGAAAAACTACCTATATCTTGCAAGGTCTTAATATAACATGGTAAATCAAATATTGTGCACACAAACTTACATTGGCAGTTGGAATGTGTGAGGGAACGTATTTTTCAACTACAATGTTAAGTTTTTCTTGGGATAAATTAAACCAACTACGGAACCCTTCATTGTGCGTGGTCCGACACGCACATGGCGCGTTTTTTTTACTATTTTTTCATAACCTGCGCACGCCCCCTCTGTACTATCGCCACGCCCCCTAATTTTCTCCGGGTCTTCTACTCCCCCAGAAAGTAAGTTCACTTTTTACGCAGTCGGGCTTTTTGATTTTTTTAATTATGTTTTTTTCTTTTGAGGTACGAAACCGTAAAAAGTAAGTTGTAGTCTCATGTCTCACGAAATGTATGGGAAAAGATTTTTTTGCGATTTCTGACTCTTCTAGTACTCAAACCTCAGTTGGTCTTATAGAGTTTATTGATCCTCATAAGAAACAGGATCTATTGACATCAGAAAATTGTTTTGTAAAATTGCCCATTTTCTTGCTAACTGTACATTTTTATCAAAATCTGCGTATGCAAATCAAAATTTCTCAAGAATTTAAGGACAGTCTTCTACGACCGATTTTGTGTAGCTACATTGTTTAAGGTAGGGTTTACAGCCCCATCTCAAAATCTACTCATGTCATGATGATTGACAGCTTAGCCCCAGAAAGATATAGTTAATCGTGATGATTAAATCTGTAACTCATAATTTGCAATGGTCTAACCGTTTGGCTCGACTTTTTACAATTTGCCGAAAACTATAGAGTAGTATACAGGGTGGAATTTTGTAATGCCACCTGGAGGGAAAGTACTCTTAATACTGCAGATAGTAAGTTTTACTCAAAGGAAACATTCCTTTATTTTTGAATAGAAAGCAAACTGCATTCAAAGATTTTCGAAAATTCTCTTCTCCCACACCCGGGAATCGAACCGGCTAAAATCTGAAAAAATTATACCCTGTACTTTTATTGCATCGATCGTTAGGGTCAATTATAAGGATGAAGTCTCTCTAACAAACATGATAAATTAAATGAAAGGAAAACCAGGAAATCTTAAATTAATTTAATTATTTACAAGAAATGGTAAACTAACTAATTAGTTGCTCGAAATGGGCTCCATTCTCTTGGATACACAAATAAATTCTTTTAACGAATTCATTTCTAGTAACCTTTAATAAAGTGTTATGGTGAATATTATAAATCGTATTCTGAACTTCAACTCTCAACTCGTTGTCATTCGCATAAGATTTCATGGAAATTTGATTTTTTACATATCCCCACAAAAAAAATCTAATGGGGTGAGATCTGGCGATCTCGCAGGCCATCTGATTGTGCCGTTTGTAGCAATCCAGGTATTAAAATGGTTATTAATGTAGGCAGTAGTGATTCTGCTGTTATGTGCTGGAGCACCATCTTGCTGTAGAATTATTTGGTTTCGCTCTTCCTCGGGGAAACCATTTAACTCGTTTCTTAAGAGATCCAGTATTTCAATATATTTGACAGTGTTTAAATGACCTTCGTACACGTGGACTAACACTACATTATTTCTCATAATTCCGCACCAAACGTTGAAAGAAAATCTTACTTGATTGTTAGTTTCATGAACACGAACAGGATTCACTCGAGACCAATAATGGTTATTGCGGCGATTGTACATGCCATTATTGCTGAAGTTGGTTTCGTCAGACCATACAATGTTACTCAAAAAATTAGGGTTTCGGTCAATTTCTCCAAGCATGTTTTCACATACAAAATTGTAATCGTCTGTCACGATCCCCAATATGCAATTTTTGCACCAACCGACCTTCACGATAGCATTTATACTTATACTTTTTCAGCACTTTAAGTACGCGAGTGTGGGTTGTTCCTAATTCATCGGCAGCATCTCTACTTGAAGCCTTTGGAAATGATTCAAAGTATGTTAAAACATCTAGTTCAAAATCGAAATAGTTTTGCTGAATAGTTTGCCGTCTTTTCTTGAAACCACCTGTATTCTTTAAATTTTCTACCATTATTTTCAATACGAACCGAGTTGGTGCCTGTCGGTCTTGATATCTCTTTCCATACCACCGCAGAGCTAGATTCACGTTTTTGTTATTTAAAAAATAAGCTTCCATTAAATCAAACTGTTCTTGATAAGCCATTTTCACCGTGAGACAAAATGTGAAATGAGTATATTAGGTACTATCATCCTACAGGTTGTTAAAGATATTGCGTGCCATAGCTTGAGGGTAGGTTCAGTATCGAAAAAGGAATCCAGGAAAAAAAATTACTTAATTAAAAATAAAAATGTAAAAAAGTTATTGCAAGATCAACCTAATTTAGTTTTACCTATTTACCAACGCGTTCGATAGTAGGTAAGTAATTAAACAAAAAAAATAATTTTAATTCTAAACGATTGCTATTTTAAGCTAAGTACAACATTAGGTTGATCTTGTAATACTTTTTTTGTATTTTTTTTCCTGGGTTCCTTTATTGATACTGAACCTACCCCTAAGCTATGGCACGCAATTTCTTTAACACCCTGTATAATTATTATAGGAATATAAAGAATCGAATATGCAATGTGCAATATTCCATCTCGTTCTTGCTGATGCATTTTTTCTATATGTCTCTATCGTAACCCGTTGTACAGCGGCTTGCTATCGTCCATCTCAAGCGGAGCCACGTGACCTAAGGTGACATGACGGGATCGCTATCGTATACATTTTTAGTTCCTGATTATGACATTTTGGCGCCGGGTTATATTAGAAAAAAAATTGTTGTTGTTGTAATCAAAGCTAAAAATAGGCGTGTTTTTTTTATTTGAATCAATCAATCTGTCTAGCCTTTTCCCAACAATGTTGGGATCGGCTTCCATTCTTTCTTACCGGATGCAGCTGAATACCAGTATTTTACATGGAGTGACTGCCTATCTGACCTCCACAACCCAGTTACTGGGTAATACGATAGGTACGCCTTGGTAAGACTGGTTGTCAGACTTTCGGGCTTCTGATCCCCGTAACGACTGTCAAACATCCACGAGAAACAGCCAGGACCAACGACTTAACGTGCTTTCCGAGGCATTGAGGGGTCTTGGTATGTAATGATGGTCACCCACTCACGGATCAACCGCGGCAAGCGTAGTTTAACCTGATGGCTCGAATCGTGCGGCTGTTATTACTTAGCCACGAGCTCCTCTCCTTGTGTTTGTTGTTTGTATGTTATGGTGAATTAAATATTCGTAGTGTAACTATATTTTTTGGCAATAGTAGAAACTATTGACTGTGCCATTTTCCAACAGCGGCAGAGTTGCTGATGCGAACCTTCGAAGGGACTTAGTAATTACATGGTATTCGTGTTATCTGGTGCTTCGCCTCTGATAGACTAATATTAAACTTACCTATTATATAAAATAATAATGAAATCACGATGTTTTGTCAAGTCGTGGGCTGGTCGCTAGTTGTTAAGAAATAAAAGTAGATCACAGTGAAATAAACTGTACTTAGATATAGGTACAACTTACTTAGTTTCATGGGGTCAAGTCTTTTTGACATGACAGGAGGATGGTGAAATATTTAATTTATTGTACGTCTTGTCTGTCCAAAAGTCAGCGACAAAGATACTTAAGATCTGAGTTGCAATTAGGCGGATCCGCAACATAATATACCGCGACGCGTTCTAGACGACGCCGACGAGTGTAAATAATACATATTATAATCCGAGTTACTTGGTTACAACGTGGGGCGTGTCGCAGTATGTGATCTGCCTTATGTTGCCCAATAAAACATATTCAACGGAAATAAGATAACAAAAAAAAAATGTGAAGCACATTCGACTTATCTATCTAACTATACAAATATGTTGCAGGGCAGAGAGCTATGCCTGCCTCGCTCCAGCAAGTACACGCCTGGCGAGAAGTTTGACCCCATGCTGAGGTCTGTGTCCTTCCTAGTCAACATACCGAACTTCTACTGCGAAGGATACAAGAGGGTAAGATAACACATAGTTCATTAAAACTAGTTTTATAGTTAACACTCGCTGCTACATGGAATGGTTATTATAATAATAATGAACGCGGTTGAAATGAAGGTGTTCTAAAGATAAACCTCTGCCTAACCCATCGGAGATTACAGGCATGATGTTATGTTGTAATGAACGCTTGGATTTACACTTGTATAGTTCTGCGAACACGCACTGAGCAGGCGTGGTGATCATATGCACGTGCCTTCTCTGTATTGAAGAGGCATAAGTAGAACAATGCCCACTTGTATAATATTTCCCGGCCTCTTAAATCGATTCACCGTGCATGGTTTAAAGGCCTAAAACATCAAATTAATGATTAATTAAAGAAAAAGTTTTTATGCAGTTTTGAAGCTGAAGGTGATACCGAAATGAATATCATACTGGCATTCATTTCGGTATCACTATTGTTCCAAACATTTCACGAATTTGAAAAAAAGAAGAATATCGGAGTTTCGTCGATCTTAGCCGGATTTACATTACGAAATTAGTGGCATAAAATTAATGTCGCGACACTAATTTCATCAAGTTTTACAATGCATGCATTCATCTTATGACAATAAAATAGTTTCGTGCCATGCGCAAGTTTTCTAATGTCGAGCAACTAATTCTACCGTGTAAACGCGACTCGAAACTAGTGTCACGAAAGCGCCTGTGCGGAGTGAACGTGTGATTGTGAAGATTAAATGCTTCAAAAACTGTCAAAAATTTCAAACCAACGATGGACAGCCGAGAAAATTAGAGATAACTTTTAACAGCCGAGTTCTCTATGTAAAGTTAACAACATTTAAAGCTTCGATGCTGACGGACCTATAATCCCAGCTATACCTACTGTTGATTTCACGACACTATTATTTTAACGAAACTAGTTACACAAGTACTGCAACAAGTTTCATGAAATTAGTTTCATTATGCATGACACTAATTTCGTAATGTAAATTCGGCTTAAGAAGCAACAAACTTAGTCTTTTCACAACACAAACAATATAATAAACACGATATTTTTAATTTGTACTGGCCTTTGCTGCCCCGCTCCTGGGCAAAGGGCGAACACGATACATCGTAATATTACCCTGTGTGAAAAACTCACATGAAAAATAATCACGTCACAAGCATAAAGCTGACGCAGATACTGTCACCAATAACTAGATGGTATCTGAAGTAGGGGCGCACAAAACGCATTTGCCGGGAGTCCGTTTTGATGGTCGAGTGTTGACGGGCTACTCATTTCCCGTTGTCTGTTGTCATAACCCGCCGGATTCAAGCTGACACACCTCCGCCCGGCGTGAAGTATATTTTATTAAATGGAGGGGTTTTCATTAGTGTTGACGGTTTTCAAGCTGGTTTGTTGACTCTTCATTTGATACATATATTGAACTTTTTTACTTAATTATTTATTTATGAGTATCAAGACTCAATATATTTATTGCATTCGTTGGTATGTACTGTGGAGGGGTGTCGGGCACACTGTACGAGAGAGGAAGAGGGTTTTATTTTGACTAATTCCTAAATAATATTAATAATATAATAATATTTCCTAAATCCTTTTTTTTTCTTTTTGTCTTCGCACGGTTTCTGCATTTAGCCAGTTTCATGTAAAATTAGGTAACAAGTACAAAGTATGAAATGAACTCCATTCAATGCGTGTTAAAGATGATAGATGATATCCCGCCCGCTCCCCTTGAGTTTAAGTAAAGACGTGGTGGCACTTTACTGAAACCTCGCGCGGACTTTTTGAGAAAAGACTTCTTTGTTTCATTTGCCTACACTAATGCAGCTTCACGAACACTTAATGGTTAATAATCCACCACTACTACACATTAATATTCCGCTAAACACAAATTTTAGAAAATAAAACAAAACTGCTAACATGACGCTTCACTTTCCCGCCAAGAACTGCTGGTATCCTAATCTTCACTAATATTATAAATTTTAATGCGAAAGTGGGTTCGTTTGTTACGTTTTCACGTTAAAACGGCTGAACGGATTTAGATGAAATTTGGCACATAGGTAGGTAGGGAAAAGGGCGTACGATATTTTTTATCCCAAAATTCCCACGGGATCGAGGCTTATGTGGGTGAAACCGCGGGGCGCAGTTATTACTATACTTATATTATTTAAGTACCTAATTATTCATAAAACATGTGTCTACCTAATAACAAAAAAATACATTTAAATATTACTTAATTGATATTTTAATAACATTAAGACAATAGAAATTGTTTTACTTTATTAGTGAATACTAAAATCCAATTATTTTATTTTTTATTATATCCGTTAATTTATTATATTTTAAATTAACATGACAACATTTTAAATTAGTGTACTTTTTGAGTGCATTTAAATAAAACTTCCAATAATTGGTAATTGGCGGTTTAGCCATTAGCATTATTTTTCCTAGGCATTACAGAGCTGCTTGCTACTTGCAATTAAGATAAGTGGCATTAAGTCCGCCTCTGTAGGTATATCTATGTGCTTGAAATATCAAATAAATAAGATTAGTGTTAGACCTTCTAAGGATAGCTTTCTTAACTCCACATACATAGACGAAGTAATACATAATCTTTACAGCAGTAACAGATTGTACGTACGATAACCACGGTTCAAGTACTCGTAGTAAGAAACTGTAGTTAGGTTTGCACACTGAATGAGTTTACGAAAACTTTCTCGCAAAGTTCCACTAAAGCGGCCAATATTTTGAAACTCTTGGAAATACGAATTTTGTAGTTGAAAACAAAATATAAGGTACTTATTATATAAATATCTGTGGTGTCTGGAATATAGATAGGTACATGTTAAAGTCCGTTTCATGAAAGAAGTCCCGCGGCAATAAATGGAACTAATTATTCTTATACAAGTTAGCAACATTCCTACAATAACTCTTCCCCTCAGACACCTTTCTCTGTTTAATATTGTGCATTTTATTAACCAGTGCCTGTAATATGAATTGTTGAGATAAATAGAAAAAAAGATTTATGATTCCATCGCATGCCTGCAGCGCCACGTCTGCGAGACTTCTTTCGTGGAACAGACTCTAAGTTCAAAAATCTGATTTTACATTGAAAGCATTTGAAACTTTAAAAAAATACTACAAATCAGATAAGTACGAGTATACAACGTGCTCCTTTATATGTCCCATTTCTATTAAGGTCTACCTACTTCTTAAAAAGTCCTAGAACAAGTGTTCCAAAAATACATAGTTTCGAAGATAACATTATAAATACTTACGCTTAGACTCTCGTATCTAAGTTTCATTGATAAGTACGAATAAATAATTTTCATTCAAACCAAGCATTCATATTCAAAGCTAAGCGACATTGTCATATTTCACATGTGGGTCTTTTACATAAATAACCGTTACTGTTGAACTATTTTGTATGAAAACTGAAAACGAAACAAACAATTAATTGAAAAATAAATCATAATTATTATGCTAGTTGATTCTTTAACATAGTCTCATTATAGAGTTATTTGATATCAAAAGGAACACGTTGTATAATAAAACAAATTGATGATGTTTACGTCGTTGTTCTGCATAATAATACATTCAGTTGCCATATTGAAAATACATTTAAAAGTTTGTTATAACATTAATAATTGTATTTTGATAGTGTTGCCACAGTAAATATTATAATTCCGTATTAAGTTTTTTTTTTTTTAATTTACAATTACAACTTAAGGGAATAGGTCAATAGGTTAATCCAAAGGTCTCAAGAAAATAGTCAAAGACAAAATAGTCTACGTGTAAATGTAATGTTAAATTTAGTTTGGAGTTCGCTCTACAAACTAACATGATTCAAAACAACCACTGAAATCGATTCTCCGGCTGATTCTGAACAAATAAGTTTACGCTTTCCAAAAATAATTTGAGACCAATTTTCTGAAAGCGCAAACTTTTGGTTTCGAAACGTAACGTTGCTGGTCTCAAATTATTTTCGAGCCAATTTTCCCAGTTCAATAGTACAAAGGTGACGTTATAATGGAGATCCTGATAAAAAAAAAAAACGAAGCTTGGTGATAAAGCAGCCGACGCCGACATCGGCAGCACTGCACGCGACATGATTGGTTGACCGAGTTCACCCGATTAGATAGTCGGCGATGCCGGCAGTGGTTTGCAGGCAACTGACCTCTAAGTACTTCAGTTTCTAAGTCTCCACTGCAAAGTGTTTATTTTTATTTTTGAGGAGTTGGGATTGGAAATACAGCAGAACAATTTGTTGATTCACCAATAGGTAGAAGTCGTAGAGATTTTACGATGGACTTTGGTTTAATTTTACTTAACAAAGATTTTGTAACGTAAACTATGTATAATATTTCAAGAGATCACATTAAAACTCTCCAGATATGTTTTTCATGAAGATTACTGATTTAAATTATGACGTTCGGTTAACCGTTACTCAAAATAAATTTATCACATCTACGAGTCTATTTTTCTTCCTTAGAAATTACCATAAACGATGACCTCTTTTAGTATACAAAGAAGAGATCTCTCTCTGATGTTAAACCTGAAATTATCTGTTATTCGTTTGATATAATTGTGTTGCAATATATTGGAAATCTTAGTGATAAAATTACAAGGAAAAATAAAATGCAGTATCCTGGAAAGTTTGGAGCAGGTAATTTCAAACGGTCAACAGTCTGTGTGGTGCCGGACGTAAAGAATAGCACCTCCCTATTTCTTCCCGTGGGTGTCGTAAAAAGCTACTAAGGGACTTACTAGAGAATGGACAGCAGCGTTCTCTATGTATTTTAACACCATACTGCGATCGCCAACCCGCCTGCCAAGCGTCGCGGCAAACCCCTATGGGGAGGCCTATGTCCAGCAGTGGACGTCTTACGGTTGAAATGATAATGTGTGTTTCAAACGGTACTCATTGTTACTCGCGCTGAAGTGTGCCGATTAACGTGTGATCTTAAAAAACATTGCATGCCTTACCAAAAAAAAAAACTGTCAGTCGTAGGCATATATGAAATATTTCTATGGTCGTAGGACTGCACGCCAGAAGTGAAAACTTCTTAGCTTCACTAACTTGTAAACATATGTATATTATGTATCTCAGCGTGACGTTCACGCGAGTTCTGTGCTTTTTCCCATCCCAAAAGTGCTCAACGTGCCGAAAGAAGTTTTCATTTCAAAAATTGTTTGCAAACTCACGGCCCGTCCGCGTCGTTCACGACGCTACTCAAGAGTAACAAGGAGTCTACTCCGAAGCGATAAATCCGAAGTATCGGCCGAATGTTCTGACGTTTCCTACTACGAACATCATTCTATTTCGTTCGGTCGGTTTGGATCCGAACGAACTTCATTTTGACGTTTGTTATATCGTAAAACCCTACTCTGAACGGGAAAAGTCCGACCGATAATTTGAGTTTGGCAAGAGTAGCATCGTGAAATTAATATCAAAATTTACGACTGCAAAATAGCTACCTTTTGAGCATCGTAAGTATCGAATTTAATCAATTATTACAATTATCTTGAGTTTTATATTTATTTAAAGTGTTACGTACTGAAAATTGTAGCGAAATGGCATTACGTTGCTATGTTTTTGGTGGAAGAGGCTCTCAGAGAAGAGCATTCGGACCGCAGAAGGAATCACAGACGACTTCGTGACTCCTTCAATACCAATCTAGCGCCCGACATTGAGTTTGTAGCTAATTACAGACTCAGTCGAACACCTTGGCAAATCTCGATGCTCCTCAAGGAAATTGAGGAGAGCATAAACTTGTGCCACTGTCGGTCTGGACATGGTGACTTGTCCTTGCATAATGTTTGTTCGTAACTTTCATTTCCAAATTTTCAAAACACGAACATGAAAACGGACACTAACTCAGCTAGCTAGCTTTGTAGCTTTTTGTTGACATCTCATGTCTGAACTTGAACACTTTACACTTCTGTCAGACTCAGCACTTGATGTTAAACGACGGAAATGCGATTCTCGCTGTAACGATAGCGCCAGATGAGATTTGGTTTGAGTTTAAGTATTCTTCTGAATTTTCCGTGCATAAAAAACTCAAGCACCGCTTGTTTCTTTACTTATCATCCTTTGACTTTTTTATTTTGACAATCTTAATCGGCAAAGGCATTATGTATGTCGGCTACAAATATTTGTTGTTTTTTGAGAAATATTACAGTGTTCGTAGGTATAAGTACGGAATTAAAAGCAAAGTTCAAAATACTTATTATAAAAAATAATTTAAAATTATATTTAAATGAATATTAATGACTAATAAAAACATCGATTCTATTAGTATCGATCGAACGTTCAACTACTTCAACTAGCACTACATTTCGTTAGGTCCGACATTCTTTCGAACCATGGTGCCGACCGAACTGAGCCAATCTGAACTTTGTTCGTAGTAGGTAGTGTTGCCCAAATTCAGTCTTGGTCTTGCAGTCTTGGTCTTGTTCTTGCGTTTTTGCAAGACCAAGACCAAGAACAAGACCGCGTATTTTTAGCAAGACCAAGACCAAGACTGACCGTGCAAGACTTGAGCAAGAACAAGACATAGCCTGCAAGACTCTTGCGTCTTGCAGCTAGGACTTAGCGCTATTTCACTGAGTAGTTAGGTGTAACAGTTCGGTGTATAGGTAGGTACGCTTAGGAATTCTATGAGACGCAAAAAACTGTATCAAAGAATATGAAAAACTGGACCTATGCGCATTACGACTAATACCATAAACATAGCGAATAAAAAAATATCTATTAAAATCAAACTGAGTGCATGCATAGTTATGTTTTAACCATCGGCACTTTGATAATGCGGCATCAAAGGTTTTGTACTTACTTCTCAAAGAAATTTGCCGCTTTTCGGAAGTACATGGTTATGATACACGCGCCGGCGGCTTCTTTTGAAATCTAAAACAATCGTTGCCGCCACGCCGAAATCATAACATTTGTGACACTATTTGATTGCCGCCATAGGGCGTAGGTATACTCATGCAAAATAATTTCGATTTTTTTTAAGAGTACCTGTGAACCAAGAACACCTGTGTTCCAAAGAATAAATAAGTTTCAGAGTGCTTAGAATGAAAATGAATACATTATACTGATCACGCAAGTAGTATTATGATTAGGTTATAAATCAAAGCTTATAAATCATAAATGTTTATTAAGAAACAGTTACTTCCATGGAAAACGACATATAGGTCAGTTGATTTTTCGAATTTCTTATCAAATCTTCAGTTATTTATTAATCTGCTTGATCTTTACTATGGCTATGTTAATTCAAGCTCACAATGTTCCAATTCTAATACGTTTTTCTAAGATTTAAAGTAAACTTTAATAAATAGTAATAGACTAATAGGTAATTGCAAGACTTGCAAGACTCTTGCTGCAAGACCAAGACCAAGACCAAGACTGGGAGCGCAAGACCAAGACCAAGACCAAGACCAGGTGTATTGGCGCAAGACCAAGACCAAGACTGGCTAAGTCTCGTCTTGTTCTTGCATTTGGGCAACACTAGTAGTAGGACGGCAATGTAAAATTCGGTCGTGTTTCGGTCGGTCCCGAACATTTGGATGTGTCAGTTCAGAGTAGACCCTCAAGTTACAAAATCACGTCACGAATGAGTAGCTAAAATGTCAAAACACTAGCATTTCAATGGCGCGATGGCGGTCGGTACACGAAGCAACAAAACACTAACTAGTTAATAACGCGTTAGTAACTAATCGCACGCGACCCGACGTGCTGGTCGAGTGCTTCCGGTTTCGATTAGATTCTGGAAACTGTGCTTCGGTAAAATTAACAATCAATTAGCAAATTGTAATTTTTTTTAAACAAATTTTAGCGGCGTGTACGACGCAGCGTTACTAATTAATTAATGATTTTAGCAACTAATGTAACGGCTAGGGCTTTGCAGGTAGACTGCGCAGGCCGTTAACGGATATAGGTAGTGTAGAGATAAAGGAAACTCAAGTTCAGTTAATACATATAGAATAGAATACTCTTTATTATGTACACCATAAAAGTTACAGATATAAATGTTGACATTTTACATAGGGTGACACAATGGGCGGTCTTATCGCTAAAGGCGATCTTTTACAGACAACCTTGACATAATTACTAGTAGGCTAGGTCGCGGGTTAGCTAGACTCTGTGCACTGGTCCTGAGCACTATCACACTTAGGTAATAAGGGTACCGTCCTTGGCAGCACGTGGTAGACGTGGTAGACCCCCCTAGGTTGACGGCACAGGCTCAGCATGGGGCCGGTCAGGCCTCCGTAGCTCCGCAGTCAAGCGTTGGTAGTAGGCCGTAGGACGGTGATAGCGCACAGTGTAGCACACGTGCAGCGTGCAGTTAGGAGCAGCGTGAAGATGGAGCAGCTTGTAGATGGAGTAGCTCCTGCCCTCAGCCCGGTGGTAGAGCCCTGGAAGGCGCGTTAGGCAGTGCATGTTAGATGCGGTGCATTAGCAAGCCGCATGCGATGTGCGACCCAGTTCATTCCCCTTTAAGCAGCCAAGGAACGGTATGGGAAAGCAGGGTAGGCAGGAAGCTTAACACATCGCAGCCGTTTAAAGGCAGAGAGAGTTTGCAAAGACAGCGTGGCACAATGACAGATGCACTATGAAGTTATTTAGGTGACATGCGGGCAAGTAAGACAATTACCTTAGTAGATGGGTCGCTTTATCGTTTATAGTACACAGTGAGGCGGGGTAGCAGTAATCTTTACATATATCAGTCTCCTGGGCAATGGATAACCACAGCCGCGTGGTTACACATTGACAGCCACGAAAACAGATACTACATAGGTGATGATATTAACATAGGTTATCCTATCCAATGCAGAGGGTCTAGTATATTTTTTTTTGTGATGTATTTTGATTCGCTTTTGATTTTGTCACTTGATTTTCGTATTGTATTTAGAAATGTTGTCGTACTTGACAGTATCTGCGATTTGATACGGATACTGTCGGTCTAGTATAATTAGTAAATCAATGAGGAACTCACCCTAGATCGGGGTACACAGATCCTGAGGTTCAGGGAATAGCTACTGCTAGATAAGCAGGCGGATGTAGAAATGGCCGTGTGATCTTAGAGAAATAGTGTTGTACTATGTTTATAGTGTTGTGCTTAGCAACTTACTAATTGTGAGATATTTAGCATCACTCGACTATTTACTGTTGAGATCCCTCACAACGCTACAGTACCCCGCCTACAGAGAGAGTTTTTTTTAACCTATATAAAATCCGCTAGAAGTACCACTTCCTACTTGCTATTCAATCCTTAGCACAAGTCTGAAACCAGTCCGATCATAGCAAAGACTGGAACCATACTCAACTGCCATGAGTTAAACTAGTTAGTCCTAGTTCACTCAAGATTTCCAGACAGCAAGCATAGAAACACACAAGTTTGTGAACAAGTGTATCTCAGTCGGTAATGTTCTGTTAGTGGTTAGTACCAGTGTGTTTAGTAGTATTCCTACATATGAGCAGACATTAGTTGTATTAGATATTTAGATTTTAACTGGCATTAGGTAAGTATAGGTAGGCGAGTTCAGTGTGTATTGTAGCTGTAGTTAGGTATCTATAGGTATGTAGTTAGAATGTCTTCAGTCCCAAGTTTTGTTATTTAGATTTTGTCAGTAGAATAAAATTCAAGTTTGTTGCTTTTGCTTTTGTTTTGTTTTACCAGTTTTAATTTTAGTAGGTCCTTGATGCATTTAGGTAACAGGTAGATGAACACAAAAGCTAAGGGTAGGTGTCATAGTGACCTGCTCTGCATAAATAAATAGACGTCCCTTGGGATCCACAGCATCCGCTATAATAGCGCCAGTGCAGTATGTTAAGTTATAGTTTATTAAATCAAAAGTCATTTATTCAAACTAGGTAGGCTGAGAATCAGCACTTTTCGAACGTCAAAAATTACATAAGACAGTCCCCCAAAAACGCCCACCATTCACCACTTCCTAGTGCTTTAGCTGGGAAGAAGAAGTGGCGCAACAAACTCCTCAGCATTAGGTAACAGATAGACAAACACAAAAGCTAAGGTTAGTTGCAATAGTGACCAGCTCTGCAATAACAACATGGTGGTGGGTGGTGGATCCCTTGGGATCAACAGCATTCCCTAAAATAGCGCCAGTGAACATTAGTTGTTAAGTTTATGTTAAGAAGACGAGTCCTGGAGTGGAGACCGCGTATCGGCAAGCGTAGTGTGGGGCGCCCCCCCGCTAGATGGACCGACGACCTTAAAAAGGTGGCTGGGACAGACTGGACGCGGAAGGCAGACGATAGGGTGTTGTGGGGCCGCCTGGGAGAGGCCTATGTCCATCAGTGGACTGCTATAGGCTGAGTTGATTGATTGATTGATGTTAAGTTACAAATATAGTTTATTTTTAGTTATTGATATTATTTATCAGTTGTTTTTTATTAGATATAATAGTCATGAGCATTCTCATAATTTAATTTATAAAATATCACAGTTATTAGAATAGTTATGCTAGCGACAGATATAACAGTAAGTAGTTAGGTACTGTTGTAGTTTCAACCTAAATCGCAATATGCACACACAAGACTAGAAATTAGAGTCTACTCCAGAGTAAACAGTATACAGCCTAAAGCTGTTATTTAAACTGCATATACATAGATAGACAGTTTATATAAATAGATAAATTAGATTTGGCTTATTTAGGGAGTAACCCACCGCTCCTGCAAGGGCTTATTTATAGAGTTGCAACCGCTCTTTAGAATATTCATACAAAATATACAGGGTTAAATTAAATTAGCTAGCGAAACTCCGCAGACGTGATGGGTATCGACATCTAAACATGATCAAACAAAAACGAAATTAATTTGAAGTTTTTTATGTGGGGGTCATTGACCGCAGTTTTTAAAAACTCCCGTTTTTTTTGTAAACTTCACAGACGTAATTGTTATCAGTACCTAAACACGATAAAACAAAAGGAAACAGGTTTTCTCAACTCATACCATATATATACATAGTAACAACACAGACGGCTGTCGGAGACCCCAAAAAAAAAAACTTCAAATCTTTATTTTATTTTATCGTGTTTTTAAATCGATACCCATCACGTATGCCGAGTTTGGCTAGCTAATTTAATTTGACCCTGAATAGATATTTATAGATTATGTTGCTTAGATTACCAATGGTTTAGGGCCAAATGATAAAAATCATAACCACTGATCAATGGGGTAGACCAATAGGATCATTACAACTAGGGCTGTTAGGCTGACAGTTATAGAAGGTAGGTGATGAATGGGGTAGCTAGGGCCATCATCAGTTTTATAACTGCTGCTTTAGGGCCAATAGTTACGGTAGAAGTATAAGATGGATGGGGTAGGGCCATCATCCCTAAAAACGTTGGATTTACCAAATAGTTGAAGGTTAGTTAAGTATGAAGAATAAGAATAATTTATTTGCAGAAAATATAGGTTGTAAGATTTGGTGGTTTAAATACAGTCCATATTTTGCCTGTTTAGGGCATGCAAATTAATTTTGCATTAATACCTATAAGTACTTATTTTACTAAGATATTACACGGAATATACGAGAAAATGTCTATTAGGATTTTTAAATAATGATAAATTTTATATATGTAATATGATATTGTTGGTAGACACAGTAATAGTTGTAGTGGGTGAATGCAATAAGTTTGGGTAGTTAGTGTATTTAAGTCCCTTCTTACCTCAAAGTGTGATGGTGCTCAGACCAGTGAACAGTCTACATTACCCTACGACCTAGCCGTGTTACTCCTATCTATTTAATTATATGTAATTTTTGAAGTTCGAAAAGTGCTGATTCTCAGCTTGTTGGAATAAACCACTTTGGATTTTGAATCGAAAACTAGATAAATATGTATGAGACTTGGAGCGTACCACTATTAAAAGACGAGCTAAGGACGGGGAAGCGTCTACCACTGGTAAAAAAGCAGCTGTAGTGGAAAAATCAATAAATTATGATGTTTTATAATTTATAGGTTATTTTGTGTTAGTTGACTAAGTTCTTTTTTTGTTGAAGACTGGAGGCGTACGACAGAAATAACCTGCACAGAGTTGAAAACCAACTTGAATATGATCTTCCTAACTGAAAAACTTCAGAGATATTAATTCTAGCACTGATCTAATATGATAATTTAATACAAAACACACACACACCTTTTGCTATAATTTACATAATATCACATAACAAGTGCCTGTAGGTAAAAAAAAACAAACTTAGTTCTCTTGGGAGCATCACCTGTATACGAGTTTCAAAAGGATAGCAGATAGTCTCGACGAAATATCGGGTTTCAATTTTTTTTCTGCGTGCTTTTCCTACAATTTTCGTCGTTTAACATCTTTAGCAAATAGATGGGTCCCCGTATTTTTGCAGTCAACAGCTGCGCAACGGGGCATATTAATTAATTATGGTAAAACAAGTCGCTTGTTTACAAAAAAAATATGAATAGTGACAGCTAGCTGTCAAATTCTTTGTCGTTGGATATTAGCGACATCTGAAGTGAGCAAGTGGCAGTTTTAATCCCCCTAAGTTTATTTTATCTCACTGTATTGTTTATATAATATAATATACACTGTAAAATTCTGCTGGATTGTCACTCGATTTTAAGAATTCTATTGAGTTATATTATAATAATTATTTTTCTCGATAATAAGACCTATTAGACGATTATATAAGAACTTTATCACAGCTTTGTTTATTCTAAGTTTTGAAGATTTAAGTGACAATGGTTGCTAACCAACTTTAAACCGTTATAGATCCTAAACGGTCATTTAAAATGCGTCTGGATGTCGCCATATTGAATTTTGATTACTGTCATGTCTATATTGATACTCACAAAATTAAGACAAATCGAATACCGTAATAATCATCAAAATCAGCCCCCGCGTTTGGTCTCTACATAGGAACCATACATACATACATACATAGGCTGCTTAACACATTACCCTCCTTTGCTTTGGTAAATAAAGTAAATTCCTCAAACAAACTGCTGAAGTATTCATTTCAAATATCAAGATTTTATTTCAATACCATTTC